>OW028741.1:0-5000000 GCA_932294355.1 Aporophyla lueneburgensis | reverse complement strand
CAATGGATGCAGTGGTACTACATCAGGCCATCCCATGCATGCAGAGTGCAGTGATGTGTTCCGTGTTCGTGGACATCGCAGCAAAAATGTGCAGCAGAGTCGTTTTGTTGAGATTTAATTTCGTAATGTTTTTTTTTAAATTGGGTGTGCAATTTTTGTGAAGCATTTGATTGACATTATCACATCATCATGTCAATTTGCGTGTTGATGTTATACTATTATCTAACGTTGTTTCTATTTGATATTGTTGCTAAGAGAAAAATATAACGACCTTAAAAGTTCAAGGCAACCGTAATCTTATATGACCTAGGTTATCCGTAACTAACTGTTACGTGGTCCCACAAGGCAACTACTAGGTCCCATTACTTTCCATCCATCAGTTGTTGGAAAAGCCTGATTTACGAGCCAACCAACTTTATATTACGTCTTAAACGACGCCAATAAAAAGTTGCGCTATAAACGACAAAGCTGGAGCACTTATAGCGTATACTTTTTTATTGCCCGACCGGTATACATAGTAAAACAATTCGCTGGGAAAGTGGGGGAAATGGAAAATTTTCTACGGTTCGTAATTTTCTTTGAATATTTAATTCGGATCATGATGGTATGGTTTTAGGTTTATTAGGTTATGTGGGTTTTAATTTATAACATAAATTCTGGTTTGTTTATTAAAATTATATGTTATGGTACCAACTGGTAGGTAGTTAGATGTTATTCTAACTGAGTTTCTAGACGTATGTTAAATGATAAATGATTTTATTTCTGTAAGTATTATAGGTTTGTACAAACACTTTTACATGTTAATGATATTTTTTTAAACTAGATGAGTTTGGCGTTTCCTAACTGACTACTCTGAGAAGAAAGGCCGAAACAAACTCAGACGTCACAGTCTCTTTTAAAGTCCAGACATAATCTTGTTCACATCATGTGAAGATCATGTAAATTGGTGACTGAAATGGTCTTTTGAAGAAAGAACCACACAGATTGAGTGGACCTGTCCAGTCAGTGCAAGCATTTGTCACTAATCGTTTAGCTCAACTCGGAAAATAAGGTGCCCAACGCTTTGACGAACAGTACCAAAGAAAGGACATTTGGGTAGGCCACATAAATTATTCAAACTGCCAGATCATGATTACTAAGTACGAAAGAAAACAAAATTAAAAAAAGACCCACATAGTCTTCACTCTTCACATATTATTTCAAGTATAGATGAAGATAACTATAAATTAAGTTTATTATGTTCCTTCAATAATTCCTCACAGTTCCAGGTTCTAAGGGCGAAGTAATAATATTAACATAGTCTAATTACTATTTTGATATGGCTCACGCTAGAGAGTAGATATCGGTATTCAATTTGGAATTAATATTGTAATTAATAGTTGATGGAACAGTTGTTGGTATAATTCAGAATTATATAATTATATAGCTAGCATAGCTACATTACCCAGATGTTACTATGACATCGATACATATTTAGAAAAAGACAGTAATGAGTGACAAAGACAATGCTCTACAAAGCCGAACTTGTTCTGAAACTCTTTGAACTCTAAATGCTTATGTATTGATAAACGCTTCAACAGCAACGTAGCCTAGGTACTAGTGGTCTAGGTATTTTAGAAAATTTATTCGAGGAAAGCGACATCGACATAATTTAGAAACTGATTCGAGATAAGCAACCAATACCGACTGTGCTGAACGGGGGCTGATAGGAAATTGCAACGTCTGCTTCGAAACTAGTGATGGCAGAGGAAAGAATTTGTATCCAGACAATTTATTAATAACTATTTCTGAGTCATTTGAAGAGTGGAGTGGATATTTTCAATATTGTAGTTATAAAGAACGGATATGACTTTAATTGCTACTAGAGAGTTGTAACATTTTATTTCCACTGTTAAGAATAGAATAAAATCGCTTTATTTTGGACACACAATTATCCATATGGTGTTAGTAACATACAAAAAAAAAAACAACTTATTGCCTAGTGTTAGTAACAATCAACCTCGGCACAAACTGCTGTACAATCGGAGAGCCCAAGCTCTCGGTTACAGTTTTCAGGATGCTGTTTTGATTGCCCCTCACTCTCCTCAGAAGCGACGCAGTTTTTTTTGCGTACAATAGCATAGAAGCCATCGGTGCGGGCTTGCGCAAACATATTCTTCTTAAGATACTGTTGTAAATAGTATATCATTATTATTATAATTTTATTGAAATCAAATGACTGACCAGTTTAGCTTCTATGATTATCTTAAATTCATCATTCGTTAGTACAATCTGAAATTTCACTAATACAAGAACATAATGCAACATTAAAACCACAATATAAATCTATCAATATTTTCAACAAAATAATCCGTGTCTTCAAATATTTTTTAAAGTCACTGTGCAAGAGTAAGCAGATAAGCGATAAACGGCGCGATGGTGTGGAACCGTCTCGAGGGAGGATCCACTAATCTGTTCAGGGGTCCATCGTTAACTGAGATCCCGTAAGTCTTGTTTTGAACAAGAGTTAGTGATTTATGAAATATGATTTTGATCACAGATATGAGAGGAAATAGAAAAAGGTGTATAACTTAATTCTATTTAATTTTTTGATGGTTTTTGCAAAAACTTACAGATAGTCTGAAAATTAAAGTTGTTTAAGTCCAATAGTTGTACAGTCTCTTGTAGATTCAATCAATGATGATAATTTCATAGAAGCTTTAGAAGATAATTCGATTAAACGAGGTTTTTAAGAAAACAATGCTAAATATCACATCGTGAAAGCCATACATTCTAGTTTAGTTTATCGCATTTTCACTAAAACCGGATGAATATTAAGTCTTAAACTTGGCTTAAGACTTGGCCATGAACTTGTATTGATCTCGGCTTTTCATTACGCGGTTGGCGGCACTCCAAACGTTACAATGAAGGAGAGGATTTCATTTGAAAACAAATAAAAACCTAAAGACGAGCACTGTAACAATTTGTTACTAGATTCTATTGGAGTCGTGTTTTAGTGTTCTTACTGGTTAGCGAGGATTTATATTATTGAGAGTCTGATTGGATAAGGGAGGAGTTAAGATGTTCATATATTTGTCCCTAAAGTTCTATATTATTAGTAGAGTCATCATTAATCTGATTAGCTCCAATAAAGTCAATGATTTCATAAAAATCTTTCGCTTTGTATGCTGTAGCTTCAGCAGTATACTTTGCTCCAATTTCATCTTCTACTGGTTCATTTCCATATTAATCATTTAATTCATCTCTCATTGTAAGTAATTTCATTCATCTTTTTTTATCTTGCCCACCCATAATCACACTTACGGCTATAAACGTATAAACACGGACAAAAGGCAGGTCTACATCTGCGGCACGGAGTTCTTATCGTGCGATAGGACCCTAAACGGACCCGGCGACAGATTTACGGATCTCGGACCCGAGTGACCTCGTAATTTCGGACCTATCTCCCGTATCTTTCGGTTTTATTAGATTTTCCAGGATTCCGAAGGTGAAAGGTTCGAGTTTTGGAGAAATGAGGATTGATAAGACTGATTTGTGTGTTGGGATTTTTTAGGAATGGATGTGTTCGCGCTTTAAAACAATGTTTGTAGACTAAGAAGTTGTATATTTGTAGTATATTTGCTGTTAGAAATCTCAATGTGGAGCTAAGATCATTAAACATCCATTTTAACAATTGCGTATGATTATTGTGAACAATCAAGAATCTATAAGAAATGATGCTTTCCAGATAGATATCCAACAATTTAGACCAAATGAACCTCTAAAATGTACCAGTAAAAGGCTATGCAAATAATGAAGTTAAGCACTTACAGAAGTTAAGCTGCCAATTTTCTTCAGTTAACTTTGAACTTTGAGCACTTTGCTATTCGTAAAAGTTTTATTCGCTAAAAGGTTACCTGTAGTAGAATACATAAGACAAAGGGTCTAAGAAATAACATTACATCATCTGCCTAGCCTGTTCCCTACTATGTTTGGATTGGCTTCCAGTCTAACCGGATGCACCTGAATTCCAGTATTTAACAAGAAGCGACTGCCTAACTGATGTTCTGGGTAATACTGTACCCCGTGGTAAGTTTGGTTTTCAGACTTCAGTCTTCTGACGACCCGTAACGACTGTTTTTTCGACTGTTTCCAGCCGGGATTTTTATGACTTATCCTGCTCTGGGTGGAACGTGAGGGCGTGTCAGATTTTTACTGACCAAAACCCACCCGTGTTCCTTCAGTTGCCTGTGCCAGGACCACGGTGGAATCAACGGCTTAACGTGCTTTCCGAGGCACGGAGTGGTCTTGGTGTGTAGAAATCGTCACCCATCCATGTACTATTATTAGCTGTTATTACTAAGTCACAAACCAATCTTAGAAATAACATCTACCTATTTTAAAGGATTTAACATCACCTGTTCTCCAGACATAGGTATTGATTCAAACCTAAGCTATGAATCTGCTAGTGTTGTAGCTACAACAATTACAACAGTCTGCGGTCGAGTAGTGTTGTGCACACGTTGCGCTGTGTGACTAATGTTTGCGGAGACGAGCCTACAGTTCGCACGTCTGCTGCTACGTAGTGGTAGGACACACGGGCTTGTCGGATCACGGGTTGGTTGGATCACGGGTTTGTTGCTTCACGGACTGAATAAACAGGAGGTCATGGAATTGAATAATTTGCTGTAAACAGTTGGACATGGACATGAATACATTGATGATGAATATGCTTTAATCGAATGGTCAATTGATAGTCACTAATAATGCATCTAATTTGTAATGAACGAAAAATTATGAGATAGTCAATCATACAAACATGAAAATTGTGTAGTCTGTTGGATATCTGCAAACTTTATTTGAATAAACAGTATTACGTCTACAATCAGAGTCCTAGTTAATAAAATCGACAGTTGATAGTCGACCATCTGTCAATTTTATTAGTATTTTTAAACATTCTCTGCTTTTTAAACAGTACCTGTCTTTAATTATTTAATATGTCCCTGTTCCTCTTTTTAACCGACGAAAAAAGGAGGAGGAGGTTCTCAATCAGACGCGTATAAATATATTTATATTTTAAAGCATAACCACGCATAATTTTTATCTCTTACGATTTTGAAAATCCTTTTTTTGCCACATAACTTATAACTTATTATCTTAATTGAAGTTTTTATCATTCGTTTTATTTTCATTTCTTTTTAACTCCTAACAAAATTGCTCGCTACACATCACAGCCGTGAGTTCTAACGTGACAGTCAATATTTATCTACAAGCATATTGTAGGTGTTCGTGACATACTGCACAAGTACTTGTAGGTACATTACATGTCGTAATTACCGACACAATGCCAGCAGTTTCCCTGTTCCGTCTACATGTTGAATTCTGGCTGTATTCGAGAGATCTTAATTAAAAATTGACTACAACACTGAAAATAAAACCTAAATAAAACTAGTTTATAAGCCGTGACATTTTAATCGTCTTACAATGGCAGGCCACTTCATGTAACCAATTACTACTACACATCCACAAGAAAAAAAAATACATTTGATTAACTAAAAAATAAAAATATTATTCATAACGATAACGATGACGCATGACGTAGTTTGAAATTTAATACTTTGTCTCAAGGAAAATGGAGATGGACTGATCTAGTAGACTCGTGCACTGGGTAGGTACGTTCTCTACCGTATGACACGTATAATTAATGGTAACAATTTTTAATCACGCCTAGAGGTATATTATGTGGGTTACATTGAGTGGACAACCTTTGTAAGACAACTAATATGTCACGGTGTATATGATCAGCCTATAATGTTCGCACTGCTGGGACTCGCCCTCTTATCTGTGAGCCATAATCTATCACGCGGGCCCAGAGCAGGTTTGTGGATTTGACAAGTCTTTGAATTTTTGTGTATGTCATCCGGTTTCCTCCGAAGTTTTCAATCAACGTTTTAAAATAAAGCTAAGTGCCTAAATATATCTCTGGATCTTATAAAAACTTGACAGTACCAGCTATAATTAGATTGAAAGCACGAATATTACAGTAACTGAGTGGATAAAATAAATCTACGAAGCTATTGAGAGTTCCAGATACGAATACAAACTTTTGATTGAGCATCTGGATCTAATAAAACCAAATGCAACTTCATAGTAACTTTGTGCTTTCCATATCGGTCTAAGAAAAAGCGAAATTAGTTTAGTTACTGATTTTATCAGCTTACTTATTAAAAGTTAGTTCAATAATGCTTCCAATTTATTCAATTATTCCAATCCCAATGCCTAAGTACAGTCAGATCTCATACAATGCTAATCTAACTCATTGTTCAGTGAACAATTTCATCAAGGTATAACTGTGTTCACGATTTATGGACGCTTCCCTTTACATCCCATCTCCGGCTGAAACGTATTCATGTTGGTCCGCTATTTTTGAAGCACAATACATTTGTGTTACAATTTCACGATTATTTTGACATTTTTTGTTTTAGTTATTTTTGGACGATTTCGTTTTTTGTCGATTTTAGTTACACGAGCTACAATACTTCAGGATATTCAATGAACCCAGACCAATTAGCCCCAGTGTCTACCTTTCTGACTAGTTCGTATTTTTTAATGATTTGAAACTGAAATATCAATTTAAACTTAATTGGTCGATTCGTCATTTATAATGAAAGACGGGTTTATGAAGTGAAAAAAATAAAATGAAAAACAGTCGCATTGATAACCTCCTCCTTTTTTTGAAGTCGGTTATAATAAAAATAATGTAAATAAGCGTGTTATTTTTTTGTTTTGCCTTTTCTCATGGAGCATATGTAAGTAAACTAATATAAATGTAACTGAATTGAGAACCTCCTTTTCTTTTAAGCAGGTTAAAAAAACTCAATTACAAAATATATCGATATATTTATTTTAAAACACATCATTTCCGTATTAAAGGCTTATAGTATATTTTAAACACATGCTACTGACGATTATCTGTTTAATATAAATGCCCTATTAATTAGCAATCACAGGCCCTCGCTATTGTTATGGCTGTGTGTATGCGTTAATTAATTTATCTCTATTTATTATTCAGTGATCACGATTCGTGATAAATCCTCGATATTGGTACCATTACCCTATCGGTTGTCAGTTTCATTAGCTGTCATGTTATTTGACTTTAGCTGGATGGGTTGAATACATATAGTCATAGGACCGTACCGTCGGAGAAATTGTTTGCCAAATTGACACACTAATTTCATCAAAATCATTTTAGCCGAAAGACCTCCACTGCTGGACATAGACCTCCTCCAGGCACCACCACTTCGACTGATTCTGTGCTTCTTGCATCCAGCGTATTCCTGCAGCCTTCACCAGGTCATCGGCCATCTTGTAGGAGGCGTTTTTAACACAACGACAATTTGACGTGTTATAATAGTCGATTGAAACAACTTTCAAAGACTAACAGTTGTGATTTAAATATAATAGCGGTCACAGAATGTTCGAAATTCAATTCATTTAAATTGTAAGTTTGAAACAAAACACTCGCCTTTGTCAGCGGCTTCGCCCACATATTGTGCATGTAAAACTTGCTCTTGAATCACTCTACTATGATGAAAACCGCATTAAAATCCGTTGCATGGTTTATAAGATCCAAATGCGCAAACGCGGGAAGCGACTTTGATTTATACTATGTTAAGATTATCATAATTATTTGACATTCAGTAAGACTATAGACATTAAAAGGTAATCTATATATTAATACGTGAAGCGAAAACTTTGGATCTCTTTATACGAAAATTGGGCGGACGGAGGAGTATGAAATTTCGCACACTTATAGTTTATACAGAGAAGAAGTGATGAATGCTAATATTTTTTTTAATTATGCGTAAAAATACATTATTTTCAATAAATAACACGTTACACACACTACTATTATTCATTACCGTGTATTTAATACACACATGCATAGATATTCTTTTATTTATGGTCCAAATCTGTGGTCCAATCGAGAACATCTGTCTTTAATATTTTGTGTCTATAGTCTTACTGAATGTCAAGTATAACCATAGGTAATAAATTAATTTTGTAGATATATAACCTATTTCAAAATATATTTTAAAATCTATGATCATATCGAGAATATTTATCTTTAATATTATTTGTCTATAGTGCTACTGAATGTCAAATATAACCATATCTTTTATTTTATTTATTAATATGTATATTTTTTCATTTAATAATGTATTTGTATTCAAATGAAGTACTGTCGAATTTCGACCAATGGGCGATCACTAAATATTAATCGTTCTCAGTTTGACAAGACATGTTGCGCCGACTTCAAATAAATTGGGATAAGGGCAGGAGAATGATGATACTTCATTATTTTAAAATCGTTCTAAAATTCACTAATTCCAAGTCCTAGATTAACATGACGCAATAAAACTAATTACGTATGTATTGATTAATATTTTCCTAACCCAATCTTGGTGCATGTGCGGGTTCATTCTTAAAGTGGAAAGTATAGTTCTTTGCTTCTTTGAATAGCTGTAAATAAATACTGTAAATACTGTCTGAAATAACACTTACAAGCTAGAGAAAATCAATAGCAATAATACAAAATCTTCTCTAATCACTACACCCAGACTACACATGCTCCCAATACTAAACTAAACATCGCCACCACATTAAAATACAGACATGAAATAAATAAAGTATTTATCGAGCCATTTGTATCAGCCGTCTGCTCCAACCGCTTACTTCGCTCACACCACTCACTTCGCTCACTGCGCTTGCCCGCGCCTCTGTAAAACACTGAAAGCCTTTATCTGAAGCCGCGACCGCTCTAGCTTTGGTGTTGTGGCTATTAGGTGAGCGGGGAATTATAAGCGGTTGCATTGGCGCACGGAGGTGGTAAATATCGTTTTTTAAACGTAGGTATTTTTGAAAAGAAGCTAGACAAATAAAATTATTAAAATTAAATTTTTTAGGCGGTGATTCAATAATTTGACGAGAATTAAGAGTGAAATTTCAAGGACTCTTCACATTTAAGGATATTTCGTAACATGAGACAGAAGAAGCATATACCTCTCTCTGTCTTTTATATTCATTCTCTCTTATTCTGTATTTGTAAAGAAGTTTTTTTTTTAATATGCTTTTTTTTTTCAATTCATCTTGTTCCTTAATGCGGTCTTGAAGACCACACCCATTTTATCACAATCGTCTTTTAGTATTCTGTCAGTAAGTATGGTTAATTTCTACTACCACAATAACGTGATATTCATACATAATTAGCTACAATATTTCCAGCAATATCCTACAACTTAATTAAAAAAAGGATACAAAATCTATCATTTCTTTTCTCCTCTCTTATTCTTTTCCATTTCCGATTCGCGTTCTGCTTAGCCCCCACCAACTATCGAGGCTCAGCCGTTCGGAACTGTTGCTCCAGGCTGCAGTCTTCAACAGTTCAGCCAGATTGTATGGCACCAATACTTCAATCGATTTCTTTGCCAGACCGCCAGTCCGTCTGGCAAAGCCGCCGATATGTTTTGCCAATTTGTGGCGAATTTGAGGGTATTCAGGGATTTGAGAACGAATTTGTTGAAGGGCAGATAGTGATTTTATTCAGGTGTGAAATGTTTGCGCTTTTCTGTGGTGCGGCTATGTGGTGTATGCAGTCTGGGTGTTTGTTTGTGGAGGTGAAAGTAAATAACTACATGAGAATTCGACGGGTTTATAAGAAAACTGTTTGAATCGTTAGGAAATAAAGAAAAAGGTATGTTCACTTTACAAAGAAAAATGTCTAGGGAAATACCAAAGAAGATACAATTTAAAATGCCATTACACAATTTCAATTAAGTGTACTAATAACCTTGTGATGGTCGCAGGAATCTACTGGATGCGAGAACCACAAAACCAGTCGAAGTGGCGATGCTTGGGGAAAGCCTATTGTCCAGCAGTGGACGTCTTTCGGTTGAAATGATGATGATGATGTATGTACCTTTACAGGGTAGCGGGTTAGGGGCGACGCGAAGTGTGTATCTCATTCAGCAGACCGCTTAACGTAGAAATTTTTCGTCGGTTATCGAATAAACGTTGCTGTTTCATAGAAAAGTGCAATACCTACGCAGTCAAAACGTGTAGAACAGACAAAATTAACCGATGAAAAATTTTGACGAAGCGGAGTTCAGATGGCCCTGCCTCTTTGTATACCTTTTCTTGTCAGTTGTATTAATTTATGGAAGGATGTACAATTTACACGTTGAAAAGATAAGTGTTTAAATCACTACAGTTTAGGTGTTTTATTGTTTAATCATGTAACCAAAAGCTACTCTATTTATCCCTATTTTTAAGTCCAAATATCACTTGTACCTACTTGTAACACAAAACCCCAGAAAATCCAAAACTGTACCTTCAATATACCGTTTTCCATTTGTTAATACATATAAATCCAATGTTTCTACACATGGACACCGGAGGCGAAGACAGTAAAATTGCGAATCATCGAATTAGGGAAGGGCCAAACGATAAGCTGGCTCGTAAATTCGGCGTTCGGCATTCGGCTTTCGGACTCCGGGGTTCATCGCTCGCACATTGTTTTAGAAATGTCAGCTTTTGAATGGTGCTTTGTTATTAAAGAAACAATAGAGTAAAATGGTTTTGGTGTAAAACGGTTCGGGACAAGGCTATTTAGGTATCTGACACCTTTATGGAGGTACTTGTTAATTAAAACTGATGTATTGTAGTAACTATAACAACGTGCCTAACCTTTTATTATATTTTTTGTAGCTTTTACTCGCGGTTTCGCCCACTTGGAGGTTGGAAATTATCTCACAGAAACGTATTACTACGTTTATTAGATCTCTTGAAGAGGAAATATTTCGTAATATATTGTTATCGTATAACTCTATTGGTTGAAGCGACACACGCCAGGAAAGCACGAAATTGGCATAAATTTTTCCGAGATATTATAACAATTACTGTCTTATTTCACACAAACTTAATAAATTATACAATTTAGCCTTACTTATGAATCACTGTGTTCATTTGAGAAAACCGTCTGAAAATCCGTTTGGTAGTTTTTGAGTTTATCGCATTTGCATAGACTTTGTTTTATATTATGATAGCTATAGTGATAAGAAGATACTGCTTCGATTTCTACTTTACGTCTTATTAGCACTTCACCCGTGACTTCGTCCGCGAGAAATTATAGCTCATGTTACTCCGGAATAACGAACCATTTCCAAAGGTGAAAGAATTTTTATGATCGGTTAAGTAGTTCTTAGTTTAACCATTACAAACAATCAAACATTTTCTCTTTGTAATACTCGTGTAGACAAAAACATTTCCTTGAAACCTGTTTCTATTAATAAAATTCTACACACCAAAAACAAATGAAAAGCATTACAATATTATCACCCAAAATCCCATATGCTGTCATTAAAACGATCACTACCAAAATATGCATGGGCAAGCAAATATTATGACACAAGCCCATCATGGCGGCTGCTAGTGACGTATGCAGAAAACCTATTGTTTTGCTCCCGACACCGCCTGTCAAATTAGTGTCCACAGCAAATTATGGGGTGAGTGTGAAACAGATTTGTGAATGTTGAGGGTAGTTATAAATAGTGTGTTAGTTATGTTATGATTGTAAATGAAGGGTTCATTTTGAGTATTTATCTTGTGGGAGTGTTAGATCAGAGAAAGAATGATTCTATATTAGACAAAAAAAAAATATGATTAACTTAATCCAGATGTAGAAAAGCTATCAAACTAAAACAGACTGGAATTATATTTTGTAGGTTTATTACGTATTAAAGTAAAGTCCGGGTGCTGCCAGGTTCGCGGTTTCGGTTCGAAAGAGTTACCATGGCCTTGGTACAGGCAACTGAAGAAACACGGGTGGGTTTTAGTCAGTAAAAGTTTGACTCGCCCTCCCGCTCCACTCAGAGCGGGAGAAGTCATTTGATGATTTCCCATCCCAAATAACGCCCGGCTGAAGTATATATGTAGGTTCACCGCTGTTTTGTTGGACTTAAACATAAAATTGTCATTAACCTTGCTCTCTAAACCGAAAACGAAAACATATTGAGGAAACCGACAAGAAAAGAAACAAATCAAAGATAGTTAACATCCAGCAGCCCGAACCGGGCACCCGTGGTAGATTATGGTCCAATTCATCTCACATTGAGGACGCCTGTGTCCCAGCAGTGCTTACATTATAAGCTGATTATGCTGAAAATAACTAGTCAAATGTTGGATATACTTTGTCTATAGGTAAACCTCTGCCTAACCACTCGGGAAAAATAAGTGTAATATCACATAATATTATAAGTGTTATCAGATACACCTTATAAAAGTTTGGCTACAAGAAAAATAGCAACACAGATTTTAAGACTCAATAAAAGTCAAAGTCATAGTTAACTATCAACCTCCCCACTTTCTAAGATTTAAACTAACAGAAAGTGTCAAAAAGTGCAGCAGTTTTTATATAAAAAGTGCTATATTTAGTGACGAGGGTACTTCCCGACGTCTGGTCGACGTTCAAGATGTCTCGACAGAATTACGAGTCGACACTTTTACACGTAGAGATGCAAGTTGTAGCGAATTTTAAAGTTCCCGTCGTAAATTAATTTTGTATAGAACGTCGTCTTGGAGATTGTTTTAGAATATTTATTACAGTCATATTGGCTTGATAAAGGTGGTAGAAGTTGTTATTTGTTTTGTTTTTGGTCGGGAATGAAAAGGTGTTACGTTGTTTTGCTTACTTTATGGCGAAACAAAAAAAAATAAAATACGATGTGATCATATTAGCTGAAGTCACTCCGAAGATAAGTGTCACTGGAAGTTGATGACTTTTGAGACATATACGCATTGCTGTGCCCTACAGGGTCCATATTGATCTAAATTATATAGTTACCACCTATTAATTACTACACTAATAATTACACTACTAATTAGATATTGAGTATTCAATACTAATACTCATATTGATCCTTTTTCTATCCAACTAATATTATGAATTTGAAAGTTTGTGTGACTTGGATGAACACATAAGATGTTTTGAACTTCCACGTACACGAATCCACTCCCAAAAGCTGGTTAACTATGAAAGGGTTACCTGGAAGTCTTTTAGACTCCGGACCTAGTTAGCCAGGAAACCCTGCTTAGATGGAGATATACAGATGACTCCGCCCTAGAGTGATTTACACACTAGGGCAGATGAGAAGGAGATGAGATGCTGTCCCGCAATGGGGCATTTAATATAGTGCCATACTCGTAGCCACATTCAGGGCTGAGTCAATTTAGATGGCTATTGACATAATAAGAAGAAGATTAAGTAAAAAACAAATGCTGATAATTAACGTTTTAGATATTTACCACTCGCATGAAGATTCCCAGATCTTACAAAAAACTCAACAGATTTAATCTAAACGCTCTCTTGGATACAATTAAATGTAGAGAGAAACATTTCGAAAATAAAAATAAAGTCACTTCTAAAGACATAATGTAAGCTAAATGCTCCAGTATTTAAACTCAGCGACGAAGGTCATCATAAATAACTAACAACGACTCTACGAGTGTTGAGAGCCGGAGCGGAAATTCTATACTCCCCTCTCCTTCACCCCCATACATGTTATCTCCTATCTCTTTCCCACCAGGGTGCTTACCGGTAGACGGGCGAAAAAATTGTCTTTATGGTTATTGGATGGTAAGAAATTTCTTATGGGACGACATTTTTTACGTAAAGCCAGTGTTGCAGATACAATGATGATAGTTGATGTTCCTGTATAAGTTAATGGTAAATAAAACGATCCATGAACTGTCAAATAAGTGTTATGGTGTTTTTAGCCTACTTGGATGGTTTTTATGGTGTTTGTACTGAACAATGGTACAACTTTCTTTAGGCACGTGGTCAAAGTAATGTCGTCATCTTGTTTTTATTTCAATACAATTTCCATGGAGTTAATATAATATTTACTATACAGAAAGGCAGACATTTGTTTTTGTGGATTGGAAATCAAAAATCTAGTGAAGAAACCAATCATATTTTCATTGCCTGATCCCAAAGGACAAAGAAGAAGTCTACTATGCCGAGAATTCCTCTTGCACTGGTAACGTTGCCAGCCAGGTTTCTGCCAAAGTAATTGGCTGGTGATCCTTACAGCTGTCATTGAGATGCAAGTAAAACAATTTCAAAACTAAATGCATTAGTTCCAGTTGAAATAAAACCACTTGTGGTGGGGACATTCAAATTAATTGCAAGTATAATTGCTGCTCCAGCAGTTTTATTAGTTGCGTCAATTCTATGAAAACTGGATTAACATTTTATGTAGTAAATAAATACGAACTAAAATCCGGATATAATTAAGACGAAAACGAGTATGATATGTAGATATACCAAAATTACACGGTAACGTAAGGTAAGACGCAGGGTTGTTGATAGCAACTAGATGAGAGTTGCAGAGAATTGTGCAATTGGATAGACCTATGTCCAACAGTGAACAGTTGGCTGATAATGACTATGACTTCAATGATATGATAATTACAAAATATAATGGAAACAACGACAGAGTCTACCTTAAAAGAAGCTGATATTTGTGACGTAAATACGCTCGGGTCACTTCATAAAGAAGCAGTTGATAAGAAAAACAATAAGGTAAAGTAAAATTTGAATCCCATTATTTCTTGCAATTTCAATAACAATAGCAATACAAATAATAAAACCGGCCAAGTGCGAGTCGGACTCGAAAATAAATGTTTTTTTTAATTTTTATATTTCAGTTGATTAAATGAAAGGTAAATTGCGGTTTACGATTTATGACGTTTTAAAAAAAAACGACTTTCTCGATTTCGTTCAAACCAATTTTCGGTGGTAGTTTACATGGTAATGTACATCATACATTTTTTTTAGTTTTATCATTCTCTTATTTTAGAAGTTACGGGGGGGGGGGGACACACATTTTACCACTTTGGAAGTGTCTCTCGCGCAAACTATTCAGTTTAGAAAAAAATGATATTAGAAACCTCAATACCATTTTTGAAGACCTATTCATAGATACCCCACACGTATGGGTTAGATGAAAAAAACCATTTTTGAGTTTCAGTTCTATGTATGGGGAACCCCACGATTTATTGTTTTTTTTCTATTTTTGTATGAAAATCTTAATGCGGTTCACAGAATACATCTACTTACCAAGTTTCAACAGCATAGCTCTTGTAGTTTTGGAGAAAAGTGCCTGTGACATACGGACGGACGGACAGACAGACAGACAGACAGACAGACATGACGAATCTATAAGGGTTCCGTTTTTTGCCATTTGGCAACGGAACCCTAAAAAAACGAAATAAAAAAGCCTGTTGACTCTTCGCAATATAAATACAAATATATAGCGTCCAGAGGGCTTGCAATGGGACTTGGACATTAATGCAATAACACGAATGCTAACAAAGGGAATGGCTATTGTGATGTTAAGGGCACTTGGAAACACTTGATATGATAATATAAAAGTAGGAATTCCAAGCGGTGTGGTGTTTGCTGTGTCGGTCATTTGGATTAAAAAAAGGAAAGTTCGTAAAGGTAATAATCATACTTAACAGAAAGGAAATAAGACATCATGTGATATCATAATTACACGAAGATTTATAGATCCAGTTATATCAAAGGGTACCAACTTACCGATTAACTGGGTTGTGGAAGTCAGATAGGCCATCCAGTTCCATTCGGCTGCATCCAGTTAGACTGGAAGCCAACCCCAACATAGTTGAGAAAGACTTGGCAAATAAGAACGAAGATATGTAAATAATTCTAAATAAAATTCAGGCGAAATGTGGGTGGAATATAGGTACACCTCTGCCCAAGGAAACAAGACGTGATGTTATGTTATGTCTAAATAAAATCGAAGTAGAACACAAAACTTGGTTCAGCTTTAAATATTAAAGAACCATTATATAAACATGCCATTCGAATTCTCCATTAACTCTTCCAAACAAAAGTAACAAGTCAATCCCTTCCTAATTACCGTTAAATATTTAAAAACCTTGTCCCAAAAGGGTTCGGTCCAACAGAATAATCATCGAAATTCTGCACGCAGCGAAAATTTCAACTCGAATGCGGAGTCACGTAGCGCCTGCAATGGCGGCAAATTTTTGCAAATACCTGCAAAATCCGTGATAATGCTTTGAAAGTCAGCTTAACTTTGTTTGTTTGGGGCTGCACTGGGACTCAACTTCCATCCTTAATCTGGGATAATTAGTTATAATTTTGAACCCTTATTAAATTAACCTTTGGACGGTAACTTGGAAAATATTAAGGCTCCGAAAATCCTGAGCTGGCTTTAGTTTGAGAGGAGGGTTTGGAGTAGGGAAATGAAGGTTAAGACTAATAATAATTATTTTGATGATATCTCGGTTTAACATATTGAAATATGCATATGGGTGCAGAGGAACTAAGCCAATATCGTCATCATCTTCTTAAGTACGTTGGGGTCGGCTTCCAGGCTAACCGGGTGCAGCTGTATACTTATCTGACTTCCTATCCAATACCCCTTGGTAAGACTTGCTGTCAGACTTTATAGCTTCTGACGATCCCTAGACTGTCAAAGATAAACGAAACAGCCGGGACCAACGGCTTAACGTGCTTTCCAAGGCACGGCTGAGTCTTTGATGAACGGACCACGGATCGACGGATCAACCGCGGCAAATGAAGATTTACCTGATCTACTTAGCCATATGAATAAGTAAACACAGTATAGTTTATACTCGAATACCGGTTCGTAAATTCCACTTCCCTGAGAATTTCGGAAGCCAAACTTGAATTCCCCTTTGCGTGAAACCATGGTACGTAATTGACACGAAATGGTCAGGTTTCCTTCGTGTTACAACAAATTAGAGTACCCTAATGCAATAAAATTATTACAACCTAGGCAAGGTTTTCAATCTAGGGAGAATGCTCTCTCACATAGTCCCTAGATTGATCGTCCGTTGATTTAACTTTCATGAAGAAAATTTCGGGGATAAGTGGATTTTAAATACATTGCATATGTACTTATGTGCTTACATTATGTATGTAGATTGCGTTGTCACGTATAACGACGATGATAAGATAGCAAGTGAACTTCGCGACCTAGTTACTGAATGTAGATATTAGGTGTGTGGTATAAATATTAGAAATTGGCGGACAACTACAACCGAGGCTTAAGTATCTTTTGCAATATTGAAAGTTGATTGTAAAGATACAAACCAAGTAATAGTTATTTGAAATTCATCCCGAAAATCGAAATCTAACCCACAGTTACTAACTACTCATTATAGTTTAAGGGGGTTAAGCATGGAGCATACGGTGGAGGTGTGCCCTGCCTGGGCGGGGCACCGCCGTGTCCTCGTGGAGTCGATCGGCGGCGGCGACCTCTCGCGTCCAGCCCTGGTGCGAGCCATGGTACGGAGCGAGAGGGAATGGGAAGCCGTCACCTCCTTCTGCGAAGCAGTAATGCTCGCGAAGGAGGAGGCGGGACGCGTGAGGGAGTGGCAGTCTCTGCGCCCTCACGTCCCTAGCCGCCGCAGGAGGAGACGCCCCGGGCGTCGGGAGTCAATAGCGGACTCCCGGCCACCGTAGGCGCGAGCTTGCGGGTGGCGAGCAATGGGTAGCTCGCCGCCCGGTAAGGACCAGGCTCGGGTAGACGGCGCGCAGTGTTCCACGCGCGCCTCAAAGAGATGTCAGCAGCAGTGTAGGGGTCTACTAGGACCGATGCCTGCCGGGGTGGCGTGATTGTTCGAAAGAGATACCGTGACCCTGGCACATGGGCAACTGATGGAACACGGGTGGGTTTTAGTCAGTAAAAGACACGCCCTCCCGCTCCGCCCAGAGCGGGAGAAGTCATTTGATGATTTCCCATCCTGAAAAAAAAAAAAAAAAAAAAAAAAAAAAAAAAAAAAAAGGGGCTTAAGCATTGCTATATTGAGTTGAGCTGCACGATTAGTGACAAGTACGAGTACTGATTGGACAAGTCCACTCAATCCGTGTGGTTTTTTTCTCAAAAAACCATTTCTGACACCAATCTACATGGTTTTCGCATAATCTGACCGAGTTTATGTATGGACAGTTCTCGGCTTTTCTTCTCAGAATGGTCAGACAAGAAACGCCGACTTCATTTCGTTTTAAAATATAATTGACGTGTAAAAGTTTTGTAAAAATACTTACAGAAATAAAGTCATTTATCATTCATATTTCAAACTTGGAACTCTTGGAACTCCAAGTTCAAAATGATTTTAAACTATACTTAACCTACAACAGATTGGGTACTCTATTGTAGGTCTTGATACAATTGATTATTTTAGCTTATTAAGAGTTTTTTTAAAGACTTACTTTAACCTATATTCTAAGGAAGCTAGTTGCTTGTACCATACCGCAGGTTCAAGCATCCATAGCTTCAGCCTGTGCCTTGTCCCACACACCTAATGAATGAAGTCGATATGCGAAGGTAATGACGCGCCCAAAATATACAAAGTACGCAATGTTTACTGATAGGCTCTAAGACTTTAAGCTTCCAGTATCAGGCATATATGGTATGTATGAGTTCCAGTTTGCGTTGTAAACATATGAGGCATTTACTGAAGCGCAGAAAATAATTAAAGCCTGTATGTTTTGTGTGAGGTAATGGTAAAGCAGATGTTCGATAAGTACTAAGAAGCATACCATAATTTTTGACAAGGTCAGTCAAAAAATTATAATAATCATCATTTTCCTAGACTTTTCCCAATTATGTTGGGGTCGGCTTCCAGTTTAACAGGATACAGTCGAATACCAGCATTTTATATGGATCACATGTCTATCTGACCTCCACAACCCCGTGATTGGGTACTACGATACCCTTTGGTAAGACTGGTTGGCAGATTTCGGTCTTTAGACGACCTGTAACGACTGTCAAAGATCTGCAAATGACAGTTGGGACCAACGTTTGGAGGTCTTGTATGAGACTATGATAGCTATCCACGGAACAACTGCAGCTAGCTTAACCTGATCGATAGACCCGTATGGCTGTTATAAAAATGTTAGGATGACAATATTATTAATGTAGGCCCAGATGTAAAAGACAAAATAGAAAATGTTGTAATAGTTGGTAACTGGTTTACATATCTACACTAATATTGTAAAGCTGAAGAGTTTGTTTGTTTGAATGCGCTAATCTCAGGAACTACTGATCCGAATTGAAAAAATATTTTTGTGTTGGGTAGCCTATTTACCGAGAAACCACGCTACTATCAAAAGGAGCGGAGCAGCAACGAAAAATACACGTTAACTGGCAGGCAATTCGATTCACCGGGAAGGGTCACGCGAACGAAGTCGCGAGCAGAAGCTAGTAATAGATAAATAAGCAAATGAAGCCTAAAAACCTGTTTACGTATATCTGCAAAACCCAAAATAAACTGAAAACTTGACAGAAGCAAACTATTTCACTTTAATTTAGTAATAAGAAGCGGGGTTCTTTTGATGTTCAGGGACGAAGCAACCTCACAAAATACCCTATTTGGGTATCTCTTAGAAATGACGAGCCCGATCGTGGAATGAGATCTCTTTATGTGAACCACTGGCAATTGTGAACGAAATAAGTCCAGGGACTTTCGTAAATACGTGTATATTATATTATATATACAACCCCGTGATTGGGTACTATGATACCCTTTGGTAAGACTGGTTGGCAGATTTCGGTCTATAGACGACCTGTAACGACTGTCAAAGATCTGCAAATGACAGTTGGGACCAACGTTTGGAGGTCTTGTATGAGACTATGATAGCTATCCACGGAACAACTGCAGCTAGCTTAACCTGATCGATAGACCCGTATGGCTGTTATAAGATGTTAGGATGACAATATTATTAATGTAGGCGCAGGTGTAAAAGACAAAATAGAAAATGTTGTAATAGTCGGTAACTGGTTTACATATCTACACTAATATTGTAAAGCTGAAGAGTTTGTTTGTTTGAATGCGCTAATCTCAGGAACTACTGATCCGAATTGAAAAAATATTTTTGTGTTGGGTAGCCTATTTACCGAGAAACCACGCTACTATCAAAAGGAGCGGAGCAGCAACGAAAAATAGACGTTAACTGGCAGGCAATTCGATTCACCGGGAAGGGTCACGCGAACGAAGTCGCGAGCAGAAGCTAGTAATAGATAAATAAGCAAATGAAGCCTAAAAACCTGTTTACGTATATCTGCAAAACCCAAAATAAACTGAAAACTTGACAGAAGCAAACTATTTCACTTTAATTTAGTAATAAGAAGCGGGGTTCTTTTGATGTTCAGGGACGAAGCAACCTCACAAAATACCCTATTTGGGTATCTCTTAGAAATGACGAGCCCGATCGTGGAATGAGATCTCTTTATGTGAACCACTGGCAATTGTGAACGAAATAAGTCCAGGGACTTTCGTAAATACGTGTATATTTGGATGTGGCAAATGTCGGAATTCAAATATGTTTTTCACATCATGTTCAAATTTAGTTAAAATATTTTTTGGCCATTTTGCTGGTTGAATATCCGTCGCTTTTATACACTTGGTCTCTTTATTATGATAATGGCTTCTACTTCTTGAGATGCTTTGTAGGTACCATTATTTTATTTTATTATTTCCAGTTACAGCTACAAAATCTCGTTTTCTTAGCCTGACATATAGTGTGGCAGGATCATCGACGCGCAAACAGAAACCATTAATTCTACCCATATTATCGTTATTTTTATTGGTCAGTTATAAAAATTAATGTAATGTTACATAGAAAAGTGCAATACGCTGTCAAGACCTATAGAGCAGTCATTTTTTTAAAATCACCTACGAAAAATTTCAACGCCCACTTCGTTGATTCAGAATCATTTACTTAACCTTTGATAACAGGTTGCGCATGTCTTGCCACCACGTATATACAGTTTTGCTCTTTGTATCACACCATACACGGACCCTGCATCTAGTAACTCCACATCGCCATTATCAACATCCACAGCGCAATTACTGATCGCCACAACAATCATGACTGTATATGTTTACAACAATATACTGTATATTATACTGTGTACTGTATATACTGTCTGTTATTATATACAGTCCGCTTCTGTGGTTGACAGACGCTTTGACTTCAATAGCCGGCCTTTGTGTGATTGTGATGTACATTGGATTGTGATACCATTGATAGTTTGTTGTGGTGTTTTCGATAGTAGTGTTTCATTAATGAATTGCTTTTCGATTGTTAAACCATCTAAATTAATCAAATGGGTAAAGTTATGAGGCCGAGATACGAAATTTTGGCGATTTCGCTGAAATTACAGTTATACTGTTTTTTTTTAACAAATACTTCTGTATTTCTTTAAATTTGAAGACAACACGAAAGAACATTTTTATTATATATAATTTAATGAAAGAGCTAGATTTTTATTTTTATCGAGTACTTAATGCTTGATTCAGATTGTTTTTTAAAGATTTTTGTTTTTAGGTATTTTTTTTTTTGAACTAAGGTTTATTTCTTTCTATTGTTTTAATTTCATGATCGGGGGAGTTCTAAGTAGCCGCAATCAAAAATAATTTGTTGCCAATTGTCATTATCTTGTGATAATTACTCTACTATGCACAATACTTTGCCAGACGGATTTCTCTAGTTTGCTGAATGGTCAGAAAATTATCATAATCATTCAAAAGTACAAGAAGTTTATGACCTCTTTCCTAAATGTCAGTTTAAATATCTCTTTTTCTATCACCTAAGGGCCATCATGCAAGCTTTGATGACTTTGGTCTAAGTCTATAGCATTAAAAATTACGCTTTCATTATAAGTTACCTATCAAGCTTCCTCAAAAAATTAATAAGTAATATTGGACGTGCTGTAACGTATTTATACAACACAGTACGTCCAATATTTACCCTAATTCGTTATGTAAGTAAATAGCCCACCAAACTTAAACACAACCAGAACTAGCTCGCAATTAGGAAGGTTACCAACGTGGAAAGCAAACAGGGGTTGGTGTTGGTTGCAGTAACCATTGGCGCGAACACACGCTAATTAATGAGCTCGACTATAATCAATAAAGATTTGTTTGGTTATCGAGTTGTTTGTTATATTTTAATTGACAACTTAATTGTGAGCAGTGATAATATTGTGGCTGTATATTTCTTACCCTAACGATGAAGTTATTGGTAGGCTTAGTGTTTTGACTAGAGTCGTTAAGTTATTATCTATATTGTCTACATCCAAGGCTTTAGTTATGTTTACTTCATTAGTTATGGTTACATTTAACATCACGCCTTTAATCCAGGAAAAGGTTAGTAAACATTGCTATTAATAAACTTTCTAGTTCATTCGAACCTCTTTTCAGAATGTTACGTATATCTATAAGAATATAGATATAATCAAATGTTGAATTTGATGTTTGGACTTGAATACCGTTAAAATGCTCCTTGTGATACTAGACGTAAAGAATAGTACCTTCTTATTTCATCCCGTGGGTGTCGTAAGAGGCGACTAAAGGACTTACTAGGGAATGGGCAGCAGCAGTTTCTAAGTATTTTACTACCATACGGGGATCGCCAATCCGCCTGCCAAACGTGGCGATTATGGCAAACCTCTCCCAAATTGGTGGAGGTATATGTCCAGCAGTGGACGTTTTTCGGCTGAAATTGTGATAATTATGATGATGTGGATAGAGGGTCTGAACGAACCGAACCATTTAAAAATAAATCGTGTAAGAAAAATATCTGCGTTTTTACAAACAACGATATTATCCAAAACAACAACAAAACAGACATATCCAGCAAAAATATTCTAAATTGCTCTAAACGGAGCAACTTTCACAGCAGACATCACAAAAAGGCGGTCTCAGACATTGGTGTTAGCTTTCAGTTTGCTAGTCCATGTACAAAGAGTACAAGGAGTACAAGAAGTACAAGCACAAGACAGCACAAAGTTTCAGGACAGACTTCTTGTTTGAATGAAACTCGATCTGTGCGACATTGTGCGACAGTAACGAGTGTCGTTATTTCTTTTTCAAAGCTATAAAATTGCTTGTATTTGAATATAGTTACTCTAATGGTGGGTAAAAGCAATTTTGAGGAAGAGTTGAAATGTTTGTCAGGTCTGTTTTCAACAAATAGAAATGAACATATTTTCTTATCATTGACCATTTTTTTTCCAGAAATTTTAATATTCTGCTGACTCTATTTCTGTCTGTCAATGTTGTCTATATTGTAGTCAAATGTAAATATTAGTATTATACGTTATTGTACTTGAGCTTTTCGTATTTTCAAGATCTTGTGAACATGTTGGTGCAAAGAAAGATATGAATATACATTTTAGGCCGACATATACATTATCGTAATTTGTGATTACTCGATCGAAAGTAAACGTTTGGTTGAAAACCGTAATTGTAGATTATTTATGGGATTGTAGACCTGGCCTAATGAACTCTCACATGTCTTAAGCAAATAAAAACGGCTAGAATTTGTACTTTCGATAGCACTGTTATTCAAAGAAAGGAAACATTACCGGGTCAGGTCAGAACAGGTCAAACAAATATAAGCTGAAATTATTATACATTATTATATTTCGTTTCACATTAAAACGAACCATTATAGCAGCTTTGATAACTTCAAGGAAAACATTAATAGGTTACAAATAATTGTTTGAACAATTTGAGAAAAGCTCTTGAAACCTGAAAGTCGAGCTTTTGGGAAGGAAAATCATGATGCTGAGGCAAATTTGCTAATTAGAAATTGCAAATTGTAATTCCATTTACAAAGTAAGGACAAAAGATTAGTCACTGTTGAATTTTAGTAGTATCGTCGAATTGGTTATAAATTGGAAATATATGTTCCCATTATTATTATAAAAGGAGGGAACACTTCTCCATATGTTCTCGTAGAACCTATGTGTACCTTTAAGTGACTGTGTGAAATATGATATGGCTTGAAAGGAACTGACTGAAAATATGGCAACTTTTAGAGAAGCATGGAAGCAAAAGACATGTTTCACAAATAAATTGTGATAGCAGGAAAATGATAGATGATAAGGTACATCTTGAAGTAGATGAACTCATTAGCAACAAACATGCAGCAATAGATCTAAGACCAGACAATCTACAACAAAGTTGCCATCCAAAACCAATTTACACTACAATAAAATAAATCATAGCTGAACAGCACCACTGGCAACACCCGGGATATACACATAAAAAACTTTCCCAATCACACTTGCTGTTTCCTACTACGTAAATGTTCCTTGTTATACACTATTCCTATAGCCACCGCCGTAATAGTCCGTGGAAACAAGTTTAGTGGGTAGATTTTCTCGAAATTACATTTGATTTATGTGAAAACATCAATGTTGGAAACTTCTTGTATTGTAAGCCTAATAGATTTTGTTTTTGGGCCAACGATGTTTTTGGAAGAATTGGCCAAGTAGAGGCTAACTTTAGTGAGAGATGGGATTTGATTTGCTGTTCGTCCATCAATCTAGTCTATCTATTTTCTTGCGATTGATTTGTTTTTTTTTTTCGTTTAGCTGGGAAGTAATGTCAACCAAAATAGAATGGCAAAGATGGCCAATCACTTTTCCCAACAGCAACAAAGCAAAACTCATTCAAATAATTTCCGTTTTCATTCAGAACTTAGCTCAAAGCAAATACCGTTTCAATTTCTTGTTCAGAAATCAATTCGACAAACCAATGACAGGCTTGATCGACTAAAGCTCAATCAACATCTAAAACACACAGTACCAGAAGGAAATATAATTCGCCATCTCTGGTAGTGACAGCAAAGATTTAGATATAAATTTGAGTTCAAAAGGCATGGAACATTAAAAATAAAAAGGGGGATACTGCGGCCAGACAACGATGTTTATTCAGCTTTTAGAACTGTTTGTTAGCTCTGCTCGTGACAGTAAAGTAAAGATTCATATTTTTAATAGTGCTATGAAAATATTTGCGGTGGAATAAAATGTGGAAAGGTTTTTGCTTCTGCGACTTTTTGCGGACAGTCAGAGCTTGTTGAGAATTTGATATAAACGATGTAGGTTTAAAGCATTATTCACATGGGCGCATTTTCTGTGCTTTCAAAAGTGAAATGATACATTTGTAGGTTTTAAAAGGCAATCCTACGTGTTGTACTAACGCATATTAAAAAGCCGGCCGTGCGTCATCATCACCATCATTATCATCATCATCATCATTATCATATCATCATCATCATCTGCCTAGACTTTTCCCAACTATTCTTGCAGTCGGTTTCTAGTCTAAACGGATGCAGCTGAACAACAATATTTTATATGGAGCAACTGCCTACTATCTGATCTCTACGACATAGTTAATATGTATTACGATATGCCCAGGTACCACCTCATACTCAGGCCTCATGAGCACTAAATGTTGGAACAGATAATATTATACAAAATAAAAGTAGACCTTCATTCTGATAAAACACGAAAACTCTAGCAAACGACAATAAAATCAAATAAACAAACAAAACAACGGACTCAAATACGAATAGTGATAAAGCTAACAAATTGCGAATTATGCTAAGGCAGCAAAAAACAATTTTTAAATCCACCCCGGAATATCCTGCCTGGAAATGCGGCCTACATATCCGAGGCCCAATTTGCATGGAGATGGCGCCGAAGCGACGGCCTGGGGCTTCACACTGTCATAATCCGAAACTCGGCTAAACTGATTTAAATTTTCACCATACAATGACTCCATGCTTTGGTAGCTGTTCATACAAAGTTAGTGATGCGGCCCACAAAGCTGTATTTGCTTTTATTGCAAAGGATTAAGGATGCGAATGATTGGGGTTTGATTTTGGTAATTTGGTTGAAGGGTTATTGTTTATTAAGAATTGCTACTTGGGAACTCGGAGGTATAAAGGGTATGAGTTTCAAATAAATAATATTTAGAGTTTGTTGTTATGCAGACATGAGATAATTTTTAATAAGTATAAAATAAATATATCATCTACATAAATAAATGTTTCCATTTATTTAACCAACGTTGAGGTTAAAATGAAAACTCACTTCAAACTACACACTGATTAACCAATAGCGTCATATTTAATTCAGGATTTCAATTTTCCACTAATGATTATTTGCACACTGAATTTGATCAAAGCCTTATTCTGAATCCAGAACTATAAAATCATTAATAATTAACATGACTCAAAGCTTACAATTTCAGTAAAATAAATTCGTATTATCCTCAACCCTTTCATATTTAAGAACACTTTCACAAGCTAACATCAACTTTAATGTCGGTGTTAAAGAAAAAGTGTAAATAAACTTCTGAGTCTGTGAAATGGATCTCTTGGAGTTCGCTTTGCTCGCTCTTGCCTTAATGAAGAGATTCACAGCTTTTGAGTTTCCAGCTAAGTATGCAAATTCTTTATATTCCGAGTTACGACTTTGTGGACTTCTTTTGTACAAGATTATATAATTTTTGTTATGGGTTATCACGATTATTGTTACGTATTCTAAAGATGTAATGAAAAACAAATCCTTATCTTTTGCTAAGTAGTGTGTAGTGCTCTTTTATTTGATTTTTCTAATTACTCCAATGAGAATATATCATATTTTACCATTTTTTTCTAACGTTGATGATGATTGTTTGTTGTTCAACAGAAAATAGTACTTCTAGCATCGATATAACTACCATCTACCATCGATATACTAGTGTAACAATATTTCCCTCCCACAGGCTTTATGGCTCCTCCAAGAAAACTATTTTAGGTTATCTTGTGTCTGCCATTTTATTTTAAAGTTGCAATAGCCAAGACAGGATTCTATTAGTTTCTGTCGGCAAGGTTTTGTCATCTGTCTGGAGGGATTGCTTGTTCACTGGATGGCATCTTGGGCTCTAGTTTTCCTATTTTCTGCAAAACATTTGTGAAATAAATTGTCGTCAAAGACAAAGCGAGTCTCAAGGGCTTGAGGAAAATACGAATTATTATGTATTTTTTTTTATTTTGCTGACCATTGCTTTAGTTGCATTACTTTCGTCTCTAAATCTGCTATATTTACCGACTTCATCCTTTTTTAAACCATCCACATCAAGAATGCCAGTTTAATATCTAAAGTTATTCCGAAAATCCTTCGTAAAAGTTGAAGCAAATTCAGATTTCATATTCCACCACATTATTGCGGTAGTCAGACTCGAATACACTCGGCTGGGGTAGCGGATTTATATTATATATTTATTTCGCTCCGCCTGTAATGGCGCATTAATCTTGTGGTGCCTTCGAACGGCATTTGACATTTCGCCTCTTCCCTAGCATTGAGATTTGTTGGTTATTTCACCAGTTTGCTTATGTGTAGTGACCGTTTTAGATAGAGGAGTTTCTCATCCTTTGTTTGAAATCTTTGAGATGTTACGTCAAGTTCGTTATAAAGAAACTTTTATTATAAAAACCTGTTCGGTGATTTTGATGTATGGTCGTTTTAAATGCGGTTTTTTGAAGACATACCTGAAACAAATAAGAAAATGTTAAATATACAATAATTTATGACCCTATTATCTAAATTATGACCAGTTTAGAGCATGGCCACCAGGAAGTTTATTTTCAGGAGGGTGCGTCTTAAGCTCCACGAAGCGTTCAGATATGTTAGGTTATCGTTTGTCCATTCATATAAGGAGTCACTTAGTCGACTTATGCAGAAACACGTAGCTTAGCTTGTAGGATTTAAGAGCGACCAATTCGCGTAAGATCATTTTGTATCGGACCTCGAATAGATTGTCTAACTATTATGCGTTTTCGGATATTCATGTTGTATCGAACTCTTTTTCTCTAGCAGTCAGCACTCAGTTTTTATACCAATAAGGCAAGTTTTCCTTTCATAAAGTACATTATGTTAAGAGTTTGAGATAAGAATCTCAACAATACCAAAGGGCATTATCATACAGCAACAGTTGAAGGTTACCATGCAATAAAGCATCAACTTTACGAGTATAAGCAGACAATATAATAAATTTAACACGCCATTCTCGCGTTACAGTTCGAATTTATGAAAAGCTAGTGTGTGCCGGGATATGAAATCAAAATCATTGGCTATAGTTTTTATGGACGATGTAAACGATGATAAACAAACGCTTGCGGTTGCTTTTATTTGTTGGGTTGATTGGAATAAATGATTAGTATTTAACACTGTTTCAATTGGAATTTATAGTTTTAGTGTATCTGTGTGTTCATGATTTGCTTTTTGTAAATAACGTGAATCAATACAGATTGATGAGGTTTAGTTAATATTGCATCAATTGAATGCTACTGCTAGTTTGCTTTCAACTAGCAGTCTGGGGAAAAAATATGATGAGAAAGGAAGATAATAATTATTTAACAAAACGATTTCAATTTAGTTTTAGACAATTTCGTGTACTTGCTATGGTAAACCAAAAAACTTTCCAATACCCTTAACTTCTTAATTAACACATTTTGTTTTTACTATTCAATAGCAACCATAACGTAACATCATGCCTGTAATCCCTGAAGGTATAGACAGAAGTATACCTACAGTACACCCATATTTCGCCAGTTATGTTTCACTCTTCAAAAGTATACGCTCAATAAGGCAAGAACTACCTATTAGACCTACACAGTTCTAATAACCTAAGCAAAAAACTAGCCACCAAAACTAATAAGGTAAAGTTTCAACTCGACAAATCAACCAATTACCGTCAATTACATTGTAACGTTAATTTTCCCTTTTTCAAACTTCATTAAGTCAAAGTTAATTTAAAAAGGTGATTCTTTTGACATGTAAATTGGACAGAAAGCGCTAATTGGTACAGCCGTCGACACCTGAATTGTCAGGCATTTAGTCAAACTCAGTTTGAGCGTAGCATCAACGAATGTCCGCGTCCAGTCCGGTATAAACCGGATTTCGGTGCCTATATCCACTTATATCCAGTTTCGTTAGTTCACTTTGACACTTGATTTTGAAAAGGGAGCTGATTGACGTGTGAATATCCTTTTTGGGTAATGGATATTTGGCTTTTATGTGATACATCAATGATGGCGTGATTGGGGGATTAAATACATAAATTGTTTTAATTTTATGCTGAATTGTGTTTGATCACGTAAGTATTGAATTTATGAAAAACTTAGTCGAGCATTGAAACTGGAAAATGCTGGGAAATACCTACATATATCAGTTTATGGTTTACAATTTAAATGTAATCTAACTTTAAAAAAAGTTTGACAGACAGATATCTTTATGCAAACATACAAAAGGTATCTTATGGTAGAAAAGAGTAAGCAAATACTAAACTTACAACATACCTGAGTTAAAAGCCACATTGTATATCAGATTCCACAAACAAACAATATCCCGAAGGAATCAAACTACTCAAAACAAAATCTAAAACCTCAAAGATGATTTACGAGCATCAGGGTGAAGGGAAATAAGTGTTACATTTCATACAATAGCCACTACGGACATATTTCATTTTGACGTTTAGAGTGTCAGGAGCTAGGAATTTCAGAAGGTTAACTTCTTATATTTTGACTTTAGTGTGTTAGGCGAATAAAAAAGCTGGGTTATTTCTCGAAAAGAATTAGGCTCCAACTTTACTTGGCGTCCTTAAAGGCGACTGAGAGAGATAATGAAAAGATCACAGCAATGTACGCAATCCAGTAATTATCAATGTTCGCTTTTATATTTTCTAATGTTAAGATTTTATTTTGGTCGCCATGTCACGGTATCATGACAACACAGGGAAGTAAATTGTATGAACATGGATAAGTATATATAAAGATAGAGAGTAAAACGTAAGTTATAACGTTTTCTTTTACACATATTTCCATATATTTTATGGACGTGAACTTCTACTACAATACTGTCATGTTAGGAAAGATAGAAGCGCACATTATAACTGTCATCCATGTTGATTATAATGGTCTACATACTTAACAGAATGAACATATTCCAAAAGTGAATTCCAAATCCGTTACATTCAAAGATTCATTGTGTGTTGTACGAACTAGATTTTCTGTTACTTTCCGTTCTATATTCAAACAAACAGAAGCTATTGGCTTAACGCATATCGAATGACTGCGAAGCCACTTAAAAGTGCCCGTAAAATATTTAATCTGTTAAGTTGGTAATAAATATTCGGGCATAAAATCGGAGAAGGGTCTAAGTTCGGCATTTTGTTTTTCTTTTTCTAATAGAAGATTGGAATAGGATATCGGAGCCGTAATTTTTGGGAGTGCCAAGTGATTTTATTCGAAAAAATAAACCGACTTTTTGTATGGAATCCTTGGCTAGGGTTAATGATAATAATAGTCGTGAGTATACTCCTACAGATCTAGTGCCTAAGAAGAAGATAGGGCAGCGATAGATGCTATCATTAATAAAATATTCTACATTTGGTATAGCGGGTATATTAGTTCATTATGAGGGGCTTGTGACTAAGCATTAAACGCCACACGTGTTGATCGATCAGGTTAAGTTACCCTTGCCGTGGTTGCTCCATGGATAGGTGACCATCTCCAGCCATCGTCTGGCAACCAGTCTAACCAAAGGGTATCGTATTACTCAGTAACTCATGAAGGTCAGTTAGGCAGTCACTCCATATAAAATACAGGTACTTAGCTGCATCCAGTTAAGCTAGAAACCGACCCCAACAAAATAGGGAAGCTAGCTTTTACGAAAATACAACATAAGTTGTTAAAAGCTGAAATAAAGATAGCTTGCCCATTAAAACACTCAATTTTCAAACACAAACATAACAATATTTTAACCAAATAAACTCCACTCAACCAAATGTATTCCTAAAATCAATAGAGTTGTATTTTGAGCTCTTTCGACGTGAGCAAAGCCACTGTTATTTAGAATGATGTTCCTCAGTATTTAACTAAGCTTCGGATTACCACGTCAATTCTATCTATTACGCAAAACTGACCTCGATCTATCCACAAAATTATGAAGTGGGAAGGAGACAGCTATAACAGTAGCTGTCTAAGTAAAGGAGAATGAAAGGGTCGGTAATAGTTTTGTTCCCTTCATCGTTAACTGGATTCCAGAGTTCTGGGAAAACTATTTGTGACGGAAAGTACTAGTTTAGCGTCAGAGCAATTTGCATGCGTAATTTTCTGTTAGCTGTCTAATTTATGTGTCGTTTTAATCCGAGTGGAGTTATTAGTTGGTGTCTGTTTATGACTGCAATACGAATCATGTTAGCTAAACTGTTAATTAACTTTTTTTTTCGTCAGCTACTTTTGATCGCTATCTTAGCATAGATATTTTATCGTGTATAATTTTTTGAGATGTACAATGTACATAGTTAAATACAAAAGACGAATGATACCTATTTATGCATACAAAAACTCACGCTTGTTATTCAGGAGCTAGTTAGAAACTTCAAAAAGCCACATCATTACACATCTCTTTTGCCTTGATTACGTTCATACATCTGATCATACATGTTCGCCACTTGCGAGTAATACGCACTTGACCTATCTAAAAATATCCCCTATATGGTCGCTAATATGTCTTCCCGGCGTTTCTACCCATATCTGTCGTTTAGATACCTTTTGTTTATCGCCTTTCATTCATCCTCGGAAAGTGACCAAACCATTTAAGCATAGGTACCTACTCTATTAAATGTTTATCACTTCATCTTTAAAATCGCTCCGTTGCCATATCACACCATGCTTCGTTCATAGTTAAGATGAATGATGTTATAATTATATTTTTTGGTGTATATATTTTGTTGCTTCGCAAGGATTTTACTACTTGGCTAAACAACGAAATTACTTGTGTTAGCTTCAGAAGCAACCTCTTGGTATTGATAAACAGGTGGATGAAAATTACCTGGAAGAACACCTAAAAATATTCAAAATATTTAATTTAAAGAGAATATGCATATGAATATAAGATAGCCTGTGCAATTAAATTATCTTACGTTTTTTGCGATCTGTAGGTCAGTGTCAGGTTGTGTGTTGAATAAAATATGATTCGCGACTGTAAAAAAATATGGCTTTACAGAATTATAATCACCAATACAACCCTCTAAGTTCATATAATCCCATTGGATGAAAACACCCTTTAATGTTCACACCAACACCAAAGGTGATACTTTTAACTCCTTCAAAGAGGTTTTGCGACGGAACAGCAATAATATCAAAAACATAAACACAATTATTTCCTATGCCACCAAAATTAGACAAAGAACAAAACAAAGCATTCAAATGTTAATAACAAATGACTCCTGCTCCAGGATCTTTTGTTTCACGAATGGATGACATGGCTCGACAAAAATAATTGCCATCGTTAAATAGTATTAAATGAAGAGGATTTTATTGAGTAACTCCCTCTGAAGAGGGTCGTTTGTTTGTGAAAGTATAGCAGGAGAATTGTCTAGTTCTAAATGGAGTCGTTTTGCTTTTTTGTTAGAAACATGCCTTTGGAGATTTAAGAATCAAGTTATCTTGCATTTTATAATCAGTTAATTTTATTTAACTTAATAAATCAAATATTTATTGGTTATTATATGAAATTGTTGTGTATGTTATACTGATAAAAAATCAATACTATGTCAATTATTTTACTAAGCCGTTTTAGAACTCAACAAACAATTATCTGAAACTGTCTAGGGTCATACTTTATTCTCCTCTAGTTTTAAGAATATGATTGACGTGTAATAGTGTTTATACACGGTGCGTAGTTTTCCACGCGCGCCTCAAAGAGATGTCAGCAACAATGAAGGGGTCAGCTAGGACCGATGCCTGCCGGGGTCACGTGATTGTTCGAAAGAGATACCGTGACCCTGGTCACCCTGGCATATGGGCAACTGATGGAACACGGGTGGGTTTTAGTCAGTAAAAGTCTGACACGCCCTCCCGCTCCGCCCAGTGCGGGAGAAGTCATTTGATGATTTCCCATCCAGAAAAAAAAAGTGTTTGTCCAACCTACTTACATAAACAAAATCAGTTATCATTTATCACTTAGTTTCTTACTACGTTTATTAATCAGCACAATTATTGATTTCAAATTCTATTGTTGTACATTTTTGACCCGCAGCATAAAAATGCAAATTCATAGTTTTCTGGTCACCGTCCACTCAGTTCTTGTACTGTCTGATTCATATATAAAGCATTTTGGAACTTGACATAGACGTGTGAAACTGTGAACAAATACATAATCATTATTAAAATGACTAACTCAAACACACGTCTTAATCAAAGCACAAATTGATGCCACCCTACTATTAAGGTGGTCGGACATGAACGGTAAACAATTTTTCAATAATCGGTGTCTAGACAGTGTAATGTGAGGGCGATCGTGGCGACACCTAATGGCTAAACAACAACCATTATCATTACGATAGATCGTGATGGGTTTCATTAAGTTCGACGTGGAGCGAGAATTTCTCAATTTATATAGAAAATTAAAAGGGACGGGTGGTCTAGGACTAATTGAATTGGATGAAAAGATTGCTGGATGAACGGATTTTATTCTGGAGGAAATTAGAATAAGGAAGGCCTGTGAAAGGGGGAGAGAGTGGCAATGATGGTGGTAAAAAATTGGTATTAATGAAGAAAAAAAAGTGAGATAACTTTGCAGTTACAGAAAAATTTAGTCGTTCTTTTAAATTTTGAAATTGCAGAAAAAACCCTTGATTTTATAACTGAAGGGAAAAACAATATTACCCCTGGATCAGCCGAGTATAAAAATAAAAACAGATTTTTCGAACTCCAGGTTTTCAGACAAAGAGTTTCGAACTATTTAATAACAAAATAATTCAATTAACTTCTCATTATAACTAGTTATTTTTTCACAAATTCTCACTCCATTATAAATAATAATAGTTCACAGTAACGATGATGTATCGTCTCATAGATTTTCAACGCACCTATTATTTGGACAGCGTTATTGATATTGTCACGCGACCGTGGGAGGGGGGCATAATGGCTTAAATTAAGAGCCATGGGCTGGTTCGCCTAATCAACTTTTTAAAGTTAGTAATTACACTTTTGTTCGCATTTGAGGAACGCTCTCAACCCATAATAGGTTGCTTTTGAGAGACTATTTTTTATTTTAAAATTAAATTATTTTAACCAGGAGTTTAAACTAGTGCCTACATAATGGTTTTGGTACGATACAGTGGATGCTGTAGCTGCTAATTTTCTATTATCTAAAAATATACTTTTTGGTCTAGCTTAACGAAGGCTTGTTCAGGGTGGTGCCGGACGTAAAGTATAGTACCACCCCATTTCTTCCCGTGGGTGTCGTAAAAGGCGACTATGGGACTTACTAGAGAATGTGCAGCAGCGTTCGCTATGCATTTTACCACTATACTGCGATCGCCAACCCGCCTGCCAAGCGTTGCAAAGTTGGGGAAGCCTATGTTCAGGAGTGGACGTATTCGGAGATGAATTCCAATTCGGGTCTCAAGTCATTTTGTTAACTAACTTAGATTAAGATAACGTTTTATAGTTGTCTTAATGTAATACAAATTTAGCCACAATCAAACGAAAATCTTCGACTTTTTTGAACGAATTTAATAGCGTCAGCAAAAATAACAACAATTTTTTTTTTTGGGAAAATCAGAATGAAAATTTTAAACGGAATGGTGTTTTAATAAACATGATAATTAACATAGTATATCAGTCCATGACAGTTATGGGTTCTAGGGGGTTCTAAAATCCATTAACTTTTGACTCGCAATATCTACCATCTAAATTAGGTGGTACTAATGTCCTGGGAACACGATGTTTTTGGTGATTTTGATTGTAATGGTGATTAGTGAACAGGTTTGTGGTATTCTGATACAAGAGCTCCTTGTTTTAGATGTTATCGAGTGAAATATTGTTTATCAATTTGGTACTGTATTTAAAAAAAAGATAATAAAAACGTGAACTCCTGTTATTAATACAGTGGTTTGAACTGATAATATTATTATGATTTAAATAATTACAATTTGCTAATATCTGCTTCGCGTCTGATTATCTCATAATCTCATAATGCTCGGAATAAAGAAATAGGTTTACCTATTCTTCGCAGAAACACGTGCATACAAAAAAGATAAGGTAACTTGAATAAAAAAGAAAACAACACAGATCTAGAAACACGAGCACAGAATATAATTAATAGTCAGCAAATGCACGCCCAGTCTATGACAAGAAGGCTTCCACTCAGCATAATGCTATGTGGAACTCACTGAACTGCGCTAATTTTTAGTACAAAAAAACATCAATTTTTCAATTTTATTAAACCCCCTTTGTGCTGTTTGCAGCGAAAATGACATTTCCAATTAATTTTAAATTAAAGTTAGGCAACAATATATAAAATCTGCTACGCGGAAATACCCAAACAATATCAAAAAAGAAAATTCTCGTTAACCCTTTACACGCGGCGTGACGGTCTATGTCGACGGCACAAGTTTTCGACAGTTGCAAATTAAAATGGCGGCCGGCCGTGCGTGATCGCTCCAACCGAGCTCACCGCGTAATCTCTTGCGGCGACGTGACTCGAATGTCACGTGACATTTCACCTTTGTCTTGCCCAAAAATTGTGAAAATGTTTGCTGTTTGCGCTACTTGCCAGCTGCTCTTAAAGGATTGGGTTGTGAAGGCGGCCATTGAAAGAGTTCACGTTCGGGTTGTACGAAAGAGTTACCGTGGCCCTGGCATATGGGCAACTGAAGAAACACGGGTGGTTTTAGTTCAAAAGTCTGACATGCCCTCCCGCTACAGGAGAGGGAGAAGTTATTTGATGATTTCTCATCCAAAAAAAAATATTGCGGCCATTGATGAATTCTGGATCAGTGCTAAATTATATTGTTCCACATACGCATAGCTTGTTTTCTAGTTTATGATGAATCTTGATTGAAGTTCAGACTAGGAGGCTTTGTCCCTGTCAGCTTTAAATCTAGACTTATAGCTGTCTATCAGACAGAGAGACTAACTGTATGAAAACCCCTACAAATATTGTTCGTTTATATTTGCCAAGTTCTATAACCTTCTTGTCTGGCTAAACAATGTCAGTACGATTTATAGTTGCTATTTATTTCAGTTCAAAGCTGCTTCGGTAACAACATCCAAAATTTAGCTCCCGCTACCCTTTAAAGTTTAACCCCCTGGCCATAACAAGCTACACCAAACATTGTCAATATTTACCAGAGCGCTAGTTTGCTTGACTTCTATTAAAGCCCGAAGGGATCCGGTAATGGTAACTAAGGTAATCCTAGGTCTGAGACCGTGAGCGCCCCGAGACAGACGGTCGGATAGACAGACAGCTTAGCTACAAATATAGACTTAGATTAAAAGGGTTACAGCGAAAGGTGGATGTAGAATTTCAAGATGTCTGGTGCAAATAATGATTGCGAAATTTATTGTCTCCTGCGAGAATGTTCCGCTTATTTGTTGTTTTATACCTGCAAGTAGTAAAAGAGGTTTATTTATCTAACAGCAAATTCAAATTAGTAGACTGTCTTAGTTCAGCAATAAAATCTTAATAGATGCAGAGCATTAAAACTTTATTGGAATGCGATTGCAGTACATGGTTTATTTGTTTAATTAAAACATGGTTCTTAAGACGTAATTACATAAAAATGGTCAAAAACTGGTGCTAAATATCAGCATGAAATTGATTCCAGCAAAGCGTAACACCAAAAGCTCACGACCAGCCAATAAACCCTAAAATTAGCTTAACACTGAACGAATACTTAAAACCAAATAAAACTGGTTTAAACCGCAATAACCTGGCCAAACAATCAATTTTCCGGCTCAGTTCATCTTAGTGTACGAACACTGCAAACAATAGGAGCAGCCTTAAACCGGCACAGAAGTGTTATTTACTCGGTGGAATCACGGCACTTGGTCGCCGCGACCAGAATACCAAGTGGTGTACGGTTACAGGGGGGTTAACAGAAAGTGAGGGAAAATAGCCGATATTATTGTTTTTTGATTGTGCTCTTTTGTTTTTTTTTTAAGGTGTTGTGTTACGGTCAATGTTTGTGTTGAAATCGGATTTTCGGATGTTTTGTAGGGGAATGTGAGATTATGAGACATATTTTCCTTCCTAAACGACTTCCTTGCTCCTGTCATTCAAGAGTCAGAAACATCAATAGAATTAATTTGACCTATATTGTCGATTACCTATTACCTATTATATAATTTTACATTTACTTCCTCATGTCAATTAATTCGCCTAGCCATTCCCAATTCCTAACTTTATTGGGGTTGGCTTAGAGTCTAACCAGATGCAGCTGAATACCAGAATTTTACATGGATCGACTGCCTATCTGACTTCCACAACCCAGTTACTGGATAAAACATATTCCTTTTGGTAAAACTGGTGATTGACTTCTTCATCTCTTAGTGACGTTTCTCTAGAGAAAATACAGCTTTCAAAACATTTGAAATATAACATTTCCTTAATCACCTTACCCATTATTTCCACATAACTCTAAGCGCTTCCACCAACAATTACACGAACAAAGCTAATCCCTTTAACAGCACATTTTTATAAAAAAACAAAAGAATATGACAAGCGTCCGCCATTTTTCTCTTTTACAACTGACGTTGTAACAGAATCACAAAAGTTGCGCGGCGCGCACAAAACGTCGCACACGACAATGCACTCACACTGCATGGTCTGTCAAACACAATTAGCGCTAAATTCGCTTAACAACGGCGCGTCGCAGTTGCAGGGTTGGGGCCAATTTGCAGAGTACGCTTGTTAGGTGCACTGTGGAGTCGCGACGTTGTTGGATTTTCAGTGGAAAGTAGTGGAAACTATTCGCTGGAGACGGGAATATTAGTTAGGATGATATTTAAGTTATGCCTGGAAAGTATTTAAATTATTTCATTTTAATATCCGGATTAATAAATGTCTGCCTGCTCTGAGATTTTCCTGGCCAGCATTGAATAATTTTAATAACCCGTCTGTGCTTCCTGCATAGACGTCTTGTGAAACTGCAGCCGGTCTATTCTGTACGGCTGTCATTTCACCTGACGCTTGGAATTGACACTAATGACAGCGCACTTCAAAGTCACTTCACCGAAGTTTTCATAGACAGATTTTACAGAAAAAAATTGTCAGTTCTTACAGAAATCTTTCTGAACTTACAGCTCACCTTTGCCAGATCCAAAACGAAAATTAGCAAACAGTTTTTCCATTTACATCAGAATGGAAAGTAATGCATCACATTTTTGACAGTATTTCCTGTCTCAAGTGTACGTAGCTCTAAACTTCTGGCTAAGTTTCTCACGTCTTGTAGTTGCAGGCAATTTCCAAAGTGCGCCTGTTACGACGTGTGATATGACTTGAGAGTGAAGCAACACGTTTGCTGTGTACCTGACTTACTAAATGCAGTTAGAAAGTTATAAGTTTTGAAGAAGATTATAATCGTTTTCGCTACATGTGTTCAAGAATATGGTGATGGAATGAAATGGTTTTCGAAATGTAAATTGAACTATAATGACACTTCTATATGTCAATATTTTAAAATAAGATGGCGCTGGCATTTTCTAGCTTCTTTAATTACGTATACATTTTGGTTTGTTCTGCAATAAAGCTTAAATCCACAAAAATGCCTTCTTTTTGGTATCAAAAACCTGCACCACACATAGTCACACTTGCTTGTTGCCACAAAATACTCTACTGCTATTATTAATGATGTCTTAAAAGGCATAAGTATTATTTTTATTTATTTTATGTAATAAAACAAATTACAGAATAAAAAATGAGAGTTGATTCGAGCACGAATGTGAATTTAATATTAGCCTCCCCAAAGAAAATGAACAAGGTAGATTCAAATTAAAAATTAAACGTGCTTGTTAACATGGTTGCTAATTTTCTTCCTGGCACACAAAGGGTTAATATTAACGAGCTACACGTTCCTAATGCGTACGGCAAACATTTGTTCAAATCTGCAACACCATCTTTGTGAGACCCCTTTCAATGTTGTTGTCACAATTATTTGGTAGACGGCAAATTAAAAGAAAAAGGAAAGAAAGATTTTTTTTTTATTCTGCACAAACAGAACGCACATTATGAAAAATCAAATTACAGTTGAAACAAAATGCACACGTACGAGGTAGCCAAATGCCCCGTATTCAAGAAAAAAAAATGGAATGAGTGATGAGTGGGAAGTACAAAAAAGTTGCGATAAGTTTCTTAGCGTAATTTAAATACTCTATCTATAAAAAAAAAGAAACGCTGTTCGTTGGTGAGCGTAATACTTGAGAATGGCTGGGCCGATTTTGATTTAAAATGTTCGTAAGTTTTTATGGGGAAAAAAAAATCAAATTAGAGAAATACTGAATGTCCATTTTTGTATGGTATTTTTGTATGAGCTTAAAATGACAGAACCACGTCTGGCAGGTCAGTTTGTTAGTAATAGGGTGGCAGCGACATAGACGCGCAAACTATAACGATAAATTTAGCACGTGATTCTGGGGATATTAAAAAAAAATCGATACGTTAATTTTTCATAGTTTTTTTTTAGGAAAGTAAGACGCTAGCACATCAAGCTACTACATTCTGTCAAATTTCTTTAATATATTTTCAACTTTATCGCTAACGCATTAGGTTCAAGGTCGATTGGCAGAATTTGTCAGTTTCGGGTAGCTTGGTGTGATGGCCTCTGTACATACGCGGTCAAAGTGTAAAAATGTATGAAAGAGCATTTTTTTTTTTTGTAATATAGTAACCGAAGAAATATTTTCAAAGGGTTCATCTACTGACACACTTCTCCATAGGAATCAACAAATTGGAACCGTGCACCTAGATTCTGACGTTGCATAAGTGCCCATAGAATAGAATAGAATAGAATAGAATAGAATAGAATAGAATAGAATAGAATAGAATAGAATAGAATAGAATAGAATAGAATAGAATAGAATAGAATAGAATAGAATAGAATAGAATAGAATAGAATAGAATAGAATAGAATAGAATAGAATAGAATAGAATAGAATAGAATAGAATAGAATAGAATAGAATAGAATAGAATAGAATAGAATAGAATAGAATAGAATAGAATAGAATAGAATAGAATAGAATAGAATAGAATAGAATAGAATAGAATAGAATAGAATAGAATAGAATAGAATAGAATAGAATAGAATAGAATAGAATAGAATAGAACAGAACAGAACAGAATAGAATAGAATAGAATAGAATAGAATATTACTTATTTGCTCAGAATGTAGATATTTACAATAAGGTGATTACATTATGTGATTTAAGGAATCCTTGTACATTCTACCACTTTGGCATGCAAATATTGATGCAGTTCAAACATCAAAGTATCAAACAATGATATATTTACAACTAAAATTTATCATCTAGGAAAGCGGATACGGAGTAGTAGCATTTATCTAAAAGAAGTAAAGTTAGTCTTTTTTTTAAAGTTGTTACTGGTTTCTTTTTTATGGAATTAGGAATGTGGTTAAAGATAGTCGGTGCCATACCAAAAACACTTTTCCTCAACAAAGCAGTCCTGTATCTACCTGTGCGTAACAGGTTTTGGTATTGAGATCGAAGTTACATCTCGATGTCTGCTTTCCGATAAACTTAAAAATAAATGTTGATTACATTTAACAAAAAGAGCAATTTCTAAAATGAAAAGGCAAGGAAATGTCAACAAATTATTCGTTTTAAATATTGGAACACAGCTGTCAGTTACTTTTAGACCAAAAATTGCTCGTAGGCAGCGTTTTTGGGCCTTAAAAATACTCTCTCTTTCGGTACAATTGCCTCAATATTAATACCAAACCTTAAAGTAGAAACGACAGGTTGCCAGGCACATTCAGTGTTAACTATGTAGGTTTATGTAAAATAAAAAATATTTTGATTTCCTTTGATATGATATCTTGGCAATTACAAGATCAACTCAACAATGACTTATATATCCAAAACTTATTTACAAAAAAAAAAAAACAACCGACTTCCTTAAAAAGTGAAAAATAACTTTTTTTTTTTGTAAACACTTTTTATTTTTATATTTTTAGTTATGGTATCTACCCCGCACTAATTCCAAACTTGGAATTTTGCAAATCCGTCTGTATATGACAGAGTTATGGCCGAACATACATAAAAACTTCCTTTTTGAAGTCGGTTAAAAATAGAGGTTGACTGGCACAATTTCTATATTTTTGGATGGATATGTTTTTGACTTCTTATATCAAGACAATACATATAAAAGGAGCCAGAAACAGTATAAATTATGTAAACGAGAATTTTCGAAGCTCCTAGCCCTTTGGTCGATGCCATAAGATATGTATGTGCCATTCCTATTGTCTCTTGGCAAACAGGGGATGATTGAACGAGGTTATGCTAGTTAGTACCTGTGTACATTAGATTAGAATTCTGACTGTATTAGCTGTGTTTGTTAACTGATTAGCTTGTATATGTATTGTATTGTTGATGAAGATATTATTGTTGTTTCAGGGCCATTGAGCTGGATAGGACGGTGATTGGGCCGAAGTTGTCGGGTGTCTAAATTGTATAATTAGAACGACAAACGTAACTTTTTTTTATATTTGCAATGCAACAGTGCTTCTATGATTTATAACGGTGTTGGAGCCTATTTGTTTGAAAAATCGTTTGAATTTATACAACGGAGTAGAATATTGAGTTAAAAGCATAATACGCTGATTAATAGTTATTTGTTATACAAGAGTGCAAAGTTGCTTTTTAACCGCGTGTTCAATTTTGATGACAGAGCAAGCGAAGGATTCTTCAAAATTAGAATCCTGAGCGTTAGCGAGGGAATCAAAAGAGCACGAGGTGAAAAATCTTTGCACTCTAGTGCAACACGTAATTTTTCATCCCACCATCTCGGAAAGAGTATTTTTAATCTTCAATATCTGAGTGGAAAAGCCGTTTTTATTCTCTAGAGTCTAGAGAATAAAAACGGCTTTTCCACTCAGATATTGAATATTAAAAATACTCTTTCCGAGATGGTGGGATGAATAGAGTCTAGAGAATAAAAACGGCTTTTCCACTCAGATATTGAAGATTAAAAATACTCTTTCCGAGATGGTGGGATGAAAAACTTATTTTTTTAAAACTAACTGTTAATCAAGAAAATCGTGTTGACCTTATTTCTTTGTAATAAGATTGTTATTTCTTTGGCTCAATCGGCAGTTGATGAACAAATTACTTTGACTCGTGTCTACTCTGTTATACCTTGTATAAATGCTTTCATAAGTTTTTTATTATTTAGTTTGAGAAATTATTGAATTAAATTGCAATTGCATAAAAGGAAGCGTGCTTAGGGCGAACTTCACCAATAAAATTGACCGCGATCAGAACATCTTAACGGCGTCCATATTCCCAAATAACACTGAATGTGCCTGGCAGCTCTTGAAGGCGGTTCAGATGAGTTGATCACGTCAGTTTCATTGGTGAAACTGACCCTTAGTCAGATAAAGTTGGATCATCAAACTTATGCCGTAAATACAAACAAACAAAAATAATATAAGGTAAGCCCATTCTTTCCATTTATACGCTGCCCTTTACTTTGCTATATAAAAATAAAAACCTCATAAAAAAATCTCCAATTCAATATATTCAAAATAAATTGGTGCGGGTTCCGTAGTTAGCTATAAAGCGCCACCTAACATAATGAAATCGTATATCTTTCACTGCGTAATTCAATTATACGAAGCAATCACACTCGCCCACTGTATAACAGGTGCGTTTTATACTGCCGCCAAAGGAACTCTAGTGCTGTACTTGGGTTGTGGTACAAGGGAGAGGAGGTAGAGGGTGATACGTAATTGGATACGCGTTGACCTTTAAATAATTTTTATTTTTATTAATGGAAATTTAATTTTTATTTCTAAACCTATATATTGAAAATAATTGATTGTTAATGTGCATTTTATTTTTTAGGTTTTATTGATTGTGATACGTAATTAATATTGTTTTTAGTTTTTTCGGTTTAGTTTTGGTTGATAGCTTTGAAGGTAGCATTCAGTGGTTTTATCAGAATTGTTGTCGTACACTTTGCCATATAATTATGTTGCTTAATGGGCATGTGCAGACAAAAAATAAATGATGCTCATATTCTTACGTCTAAGAAAAAAAAACTTAGCTAAATTTTCATACGGGGTGAACAATGTTTTAAATAGTTCGTGCCACCAATCATAAATTGTTTTCGGGGTAAGCCTGTAAGTCTATAGGTATATCTTGCCAATGCGAGATTCGTTCCTTTATTTATAGATACAATTGGTTTACCGCAGTACATTACTCCTCTTTGCCACAACACTTGACAGTTTACATTCCTCGTTTCACCTACCAGACCAAAACAATCTAAAAGCTCATCCTGCTCCCCACACATCCACTCTCTCATCCCTCATACCATTCACTAGGAGCATCCATAAATCGCGGAACCCTCCGGTCTTCACCGCGGCCATTAACACGCCCGACTTAGACTTTATATCGCCGAGAATAGAGTAAACAAAACCGGCTGGTAACGTGACACGACGCGTTACGGTTTTGGGTTTAGCCATTTTCAGAAATAGAAAATCACATAGATACGGCAATTTAAATCAACAGATCGGGTGAAATGCTGAATCAGCGGCGGATCTGCAAGAAACTAAATTTTACAGGAGAGCCGAAAAACGATTTCCGATTTCTCAAGATCGGTTCGCTCGGGCCGGTTTCCGGCTTTGTCTAATTTCGTGTTTAACTAATTTCTGGGAGTTTTTGCTAGCCTAGTATGTGAAGGGTGGTCTATAAGGTCGAAAAATGCAAAATATCCGTTTAAAAAAAAATGTCAGATACTAAGTTTTGAAATTGAACAGCTGCGATGTATTTTGTAAAAAAAGACCTGGAAAACTGAGAGGAAGTGTTTTTGAATTGACCTGTCAATAATCTCAATGGAATGACAGCCCACTTCAAACTCGCTTCACGTCAGTTTTCACGAGAACATTTTTACAGAAAAGACCGAAAGAGATATACCAATTTGACGATGTCGCGTTGCAGAGTTGGCGAGAAAACTACTGTGGTTTGAAGATAAAGAGATTATTTAAGAAAACACAAATAATATGGTGCTAGCTAAGCAAAGAGATGTTACTTTAACAACAGGAATAGAGATGGTAACGCGATACAACGCGTTATGGTTTTGGGTATAGGACGTGATTTTTGGAAATGGGATAGCTCAAATATATGGCTATTAAAATCAGAGGGGTAATACACACACAGTAGTAGTAGGTAGTAATACAGTAGGAATCGCTGTCATTTTTACAGTTCCACAACATTCATGACGTTGTTTACGTTGCCAAACAGACCATTTTTACGAAAATATGAAGTAATGGATTACCTTCAAAATGATTCAGTCTCTGACTAATAGTGTGTTATGCAATTAAGGTGCAGAGATAGATCAATTTGACGATGTTGCCTACTAGAACTAAAGTTATTTTCCACAAACGGGTGAAGACACTGACACCTATAACTCAGGTACTACCTAGATCAGGAGTCAGGGCTTCAATTGAATTTGTCACACCTTCCTGATGTCAATAAAACATATTTATTTGTTTTTAATGACTTTATAGTGTTAACTTTTTTTACTTTTTCAAAGTCGTTTTTTTATTTTTTATTAAATTTATTTTGTTCAACCGATGATTATATACTTACTTTTTAAACAAGACACACTTACTTAATTTTACGAATACCTACATTCTTTACCATAGAAAGCCTTAGAGCACAGTCACAGCTGCTTACCCTCTATCCCACACACAAGCACATCTATAGCTACCTCCCATAACCTCACCTCATACAGCAATAACTCGTGTTCCCAACAGGACTGTTCCACAAAATCACTGAGTAAAAAAACAAGAACACGTCGTTGTATGCCGAGGTACACCTGATCCTCTATTTATGGTGAGGGTCCAGTGATCGAGGGTTTCATGAGCAGTTGACACCTGCTTCTAGGGATGCTGCCTTGTTTTAATTTGCTATAAACAATAGGGGAGATGTGTGGAGGTCTTTATGATAGATGTTTGGAAGTATGTAGGTATGTTGGTGGTAGGGGGTTGTAATGTCTCTGAATGTTTTAGTTTTCTTGTGTGGTGGGCTTGGAAAATATTGTTTAGTTAAGGAGTACGATAAGGTAGCCTATAAAATTAAAATTATATTAATATAATATAATATAATAATAATATTCCACAACTATCACACAACGCCATCTAGTCCCAAGCTAAGCAGAGCTTGTGTTATGGGTACTAGACAACTGATAAACATACTTATATATTTCTAAATACATACATATTATAGATAAATTACACCCAGACACAGAACAAATGATCGTGCTCATCACACAAACATTTGTCCTGGGTGGGAATCGAACCCACGACCTCCGGCTTAGCAGTCAGGGTCACTAACCACTAGACCAACAGGCCTGTCAATATTCATTATAACACTGTAAGGATGTAATTGTTACGGTTCCGAATCATATTTCGATTATCGAATTCGGTTCCGAATCATAGACATTGACCTGTAAATTGTAAAAAAAAACGTTAGAAAATGTGAACATAAGTTACGCAGATTACCCTGGCGTCCCACCCAATCAACCAAATGAATTTTGTGTAAAAACTGGGATAGCATTTTATTGTTGGTCTATAATCCATACTAAAAAGTCAAGTTTCTATCAATCAAGGAATGCTCTTTAGAAAAGAGAAGCTAGAAAAGGAGTTTTCTAGTTCTGCGTTTATTTGTTCTTAACCTATCTTTAGAAGAACAAATAAAGGCTCGCATAGAAAAACGTGACGCGACATTTTGACGCGAAAAATTGCGAGCATCTTAAATCTATTTTTTTATGTTTTTGCGGCATTTCAGGGTGGTGGAATACGTAATACCTTAACTAAACTGCTGCATGTAAAAAATGATAACCGGGATTGCATACAAATAGTTACCATCATCGTTAGCCGCATGCAATACGTACGCAGCAATTTATTTTACATTTTCCAAATCGTCACGACCGTATTCAAAGTTATCATCAACCCAGATTTTTCCTTTTTTTGTCAAATCCGGATCGACCAGATGCGTCTGGAAAAACAAATCCGGCGCTGTACCAGGGGAAATCTTATCGTACGATGGATACGCATTGAGGAAAAGATGTGTAGTAAGGTAGTATTACTGATTCCGAATTTTGTATTTATGATACTAGAATTCGGTAGCGCCAAATTATCACAAAGAACTATCTAGCTCTTAACCGGTCAAGTACCGTAATTACAGACACAATTAAAAAACGATTGTTTGCATACCAAATGTGGTTTCTCAAGGACTTAGAGGTTAAAGCTATATTTTTTCGACTACTCGACGCCAAGGAGGGTAATGTCTTTATCGGTCTATGTCATGTTTGTTCCTTTCGAGTACCACACTCTAAAGATCAAACGAGTAGGCTGATTCTGATGATTCTTGCGTCAATGGATTTGTCTTAATCATGCAAGTGTTATTAAAGACATGACAGTATAATAGATTATAAACCGTAGTTTTTTTTTTAATTTAACACATTGGAGAACTAATTGGACTGGATACGATGGATGTCTAAAAAGGGGTCACCCGAGAAATAAAGAAATATGGAAGAAAAAGAGATGTTGTGCCGATCCCAAATAAATAAGCATAAGGACAAGAGAATGATGTTCATCATTTCAGCCATAAGATGACCACCGCTGGATATAGACCTCCCCTAATATCCCCCAAATTTGTTATAATCGCCACGCTTGATAGGCGAGTTTGTGATCGCAGTATGGTGGTAAAATGCATACAGAACACTGTTGCCTATTCTCTAGTAAGTCCATTAATCGCCTTTTACGATACCCACGGGAGGAAATGGGGTGATGCTATTCTTTATGTCGGACATCACACGGATGATTCAAGAACTAAAATATAATTGGCATATTCACACTTAAAAACTTCTCAATTAAAGAAACTCTCAAACCGCATAACCTGAAGGTGTAATATGAAGACGTTGCAGCACTCTCTTGCCAACAAAAGATGGCCAGAACAATGGTGTATCGGTCGCCATCTAAAACCTTCGCTCGGAGTTTAATATAGTGTTCACGTCTATTGTTCCAGAAATGTTGTGAAGCAATAAAAAGATCGTGGGTACGTAGCATAGAATACAGCGGTGTGATTGGAAAAAGACGTTTTATGAAATATGTTGGAAATGTGGGTAGTTTCAGGCATTTTCTTGAGACTTTTGTATTGTGGTTTTGCTATTGTTTTGGCGTCAATATATTCAGGTTTTATTTTCATTAGCATTTAGTTTTAAATATTTTGGCTTATTCATTTGCTTACAATTTTGCTTTAGCTACACTTATTTGATTGTAATTACTTAAGTAATTTTTTATATCAAAACAGGGTTGCGGCGTTGTTTCTTTTTCGGTTAGTTGACTGGACTTGCCTGTGGCTACCTTAATAAATTAAGGCCTCCAGTCAGGGCTTAAAAAATTAAAACTTGAGTGACTACTCGCTAAGGGCACTATCTGTGGGGCGTCGGCATAGGGCATTGCTGGTAGAGGGTAGTTCAGGACGGGCTGGATCGGACTTAAGTTTTGGCATTCAGTACTTAATTCATATTTAATAAACTATCCCCCAACTGAGATTACTCCCTCTCACCGAGAGGAGGCCTGTGTTCCAGCAGTAGGAGCGGTAGGTATAGGCTTGTTATGTATTTATTTATTTACTTAAAGGTTCACCCACAGCACATACATATACATACAAACATTAAATCATAAGGTAATATTCTAATATATATGCCAATTACAGGTAAACACAGCATTGACTACAAAGACGCCAGATTACCGCTTAATTGCTAACTTAAGTCTAGGTGTACAGTTAAATAAGAGAAATGAAATAGCAATTTACGAAGATAAAATAAAAAATAAAATAAAAACAGAGTAAATATGATAAGATTATTTTGAACTATTAGTTTGACATTTCAACTAAGTTGTGTTGGTGTGTAGGGAGGCTATGTACGGCGGTTATGTACGAGTATATCTGTGTAGGTATGTTATAAACTATGATCCGTTTTAGTGGCAAAAATAATGTAAATGTTATTATATTTTGACATCTTTAAAACACCTTCCTTTTTAAGTTAACCCCGCTTACGCTTCCAATCTAGACTACCCAATGACTCTGCAGCACAAAATGTATCGACGGCACGTGAGTTCAAATTCATTCAGCGCGCGGCCACAAACCGATTAAGTTAAGGCCTACAAAAGGCCATAACCCTTAAATGCTAATGGGGTACCATAGACCCCAACGTACAAAGAACACAATACACCTCACTCAGGACTGATAGACTGAGTTGGTTCAGGTAGAGGGGGTTAAGATTATACGTGATGGTGTTAATCGATTTTAAGTGTAATAGACATACATTTTCTTGTATGGTTTGAATGGGGTTGGGTCCTGATTAGATACACATGTTATCACATACATAGTAAGATAAGGAAGTATTTATTTTAGTCCTGTCAGCTTTGACAGCAGTGGTGGCACAGCGATATCGGTCGCTACTGACGAGTTTTAGCTCCAAACCGAAACAGGCGCTTTACTTTCTGTTAATTATTTCATCACTGCCATAAATCGGCATGTCCTGGACCCAAAACTTCGAAGACATGTGACATCTACCAACCTGCAACGGGCACTTGTGGCCCACTCCCTCTCACAGAGGCCTGTATCCCAGAAGTGGGCACGTTATAGGCTGTTTATGTCTATCAGCTTTGACGTCCATTGTCGAATGATGAATTCATAAATATGTAAGTTAGTAAAACAATATTGCATTCGGATTTACATTCATCATACATGCAAATGCAATTTTGCGTATGCGAATTTTGCTCTTAATACTATCAATTTGCTTTTTCATCTATCAAAAGAGAATTGAATTTTTTATGTGAACATTTTAAAAACTATGTGTATTATTTAACTATTGTTGACGATATTTTTTAGAATGCCGATGGAAAGAAATGTTTTTAATTGTTTATAAAATAAAACAAGAATTAATTAAATACGATGTAATGGAATTCAGTACAAAACAAAGAAGATGTCAAAAATAATCAAAAGCAAACACTCTTGTTTATTTTCAATAAACTCAGTTGACAAAGAATTTTCTTTTGAAACGGAAAATTTTCCTTAGCGATTCTTTGAAAACCGTCATCACCAATTATGTGAGCGTGAAATGGGGTCGTTTGTACCCCGTTCGTATTAAAGGGTTGAAGGTGTTTATTTTGGACTTAACACGTTATACATCGACTGTTTGAAGTAACAGGTATTCCAGTGAAATGGAAATTTTACCATTTTACCATTCGAGAAAAGGGTTAACATCAAATAAAGGTGAGCGTTTATTAGTTTTTTGGGACTGTGTGCCTTTTGAAATGGTTAAATCGGATAGGAAATAGTAATACCTTTCGTACAAGTATGGTTTGGTAACAGAGATTTTGTGTCAAGTGTTATTTAAGTTAGTTTTTTTTAAGCTTTTGTCTTGATATTATTATTTATTTAAAATATTTTATTTTATTATTTTAATGCAACTTTCTTGATTTTTATAAATTAGTAACCGATCCCGAATATGTACAATATAATATCAAAATACAAATATAATTAAAACCTTAAATGTGTAAATATTAGTATATAGATATATTGTGCAAAGAACCTCAATTAACTACTATCAATCCGATTTTATTCCAATATACTACTTCCAATCTTTACAAAATCTGCCTAATTATCGTCATTAAAAAAAAAGCTCTGTCAATCTCTACCCATCTTTTCAGCAAAGCTCTCATTACTAATAAGGGGTAGGCAGACCAGAAGAGGAAAAACACACACAAAAACACACAATGTCAAGCCGAAAACCTATACAGTTTATAACTCATTATTTTGCCCGAAACTTGAGCGGAACTTCAAAGGGATGTACCTACACTTTCAATATTTGAATAGCAGATTCCCTACTCAAATAATTACCCAAATTAGGGGGAGAATTTTACGCACGCGTAAATAAATGATGAGCGAACTTACCTGTAGGGTTGTAAGATAAATAAAAGCAGGATTTTAGAAGATATTTTAAGATAAATTGTATGTGTGGAAGTCTTTAAGAACATGGTAAAACATGGGCTTAAAGTGAAAGTTATAATTGATATCAGCTGTTTTGCTCTATGTTTTATACTTAACTAGCTTTTGCTAGCGGTTTCGCCTTCGTATTATACATATAAACATTCCTCTTGAATCACTGTCTATTGATGAAAACTGCATTAAAATCAGTTACGCAGTTTAGAAGATATAAGCATACAAACACGAAATGCAACTTTGGTTTATAGTATGTAAAGATGATGACCGGTTTTGTTAATATTTCGTTAGTTTTAGTTAAAAATAATATTAAAGTGAAAATATTCTGCAGTCACTTATATTACAATTTTTAACAACATGTTAATGATGCTAAGGGCGAGCGTTTTGGGGAACTGTCTTATATAATTTTACCATTTAAAACCTGCTGATGCTGAACCTAATTATGACATTTTTTTATTAAAGTTGCTGTTACTTTGACCATACATTTTGATAGCCAATTTCGTCGGGGTCTGTACCAATAAAAAAATGTTTTATTTGTTGCATTATTTACTTACTAACTAGAACTATATAGAAAAAAAGTTTTGTTATAAATTTAATCTCTCGTAACTTTTAATTTTCCTAGAAGGTAGCCCTATTGGCTCTACACAAGATGTCAGAACATGTTTAAGTTATTCATAGCCCAGGAGATTATAAACTTGGTTTTGATGGCTTCATACAAGACTTAATAATGTACACCAGGTTTTAGTGCGAATAAATAGAGGGCCTCTACAGGGATGGCGAAAATTGTGCGGCCTTTTTACTATCTATATCTTTGTAATTATTTTTATACAAATAATAAATTAAAGTGCACTTTACATAAATAAAAGTTTGCTCTAAGAGCCTTTTTAGGGTTCCGTTGCCAAATGGCAAAAAACGGAACCCTTATAGATTCGTCATGTCTGTCTGTCTGTCTGTCTGTCTGTCTGTCTGTCTGTCCGTCCGTATGTCACAGCCATTTTATTCCGAAACTATAAGAGCTATGCTGTTGAAACTTGGTAAGTAGGTGTATTCTGTGAACCGCATTAAGATTTTCACACTAAAATAGAAAAAAAAACAATAAATTTTGGGGTTCCCCATACATAGAACTGAAACTCAAAAATGTTTTTTTTCATCAAACCCATACGTGTGGGGTATCTATGAATAGGTCTTCAAAAATGGTAATGAGGTTTCTATTATCATTTTTTTCTAAACTGAATAGTTTGCGCGAGAGACACTTCCAAAGTGGTAAAATGTGTGTCCCCCCCCCGTAACTTCTAAAATAAGAGAATGACAAAACTAAAAAAAATATATGATGTACATTACCATGTAAACTACCAACGAAAATTGGTTTGAACGAGATCAAGTGAGTAGTTTTTTTTTAAAACGTCATAAATCGTAAACCGCAATTTACCTTACATTAAATCAACTGAAATATAAAAATTTAAAAATATATATATTTTTAAACCGAAAATACCTACAGATTTGTACGGAACCCTCGGTGCGCGAGTCCGACTCGCACTTGGCCGGTTTTTATTTCTTTGGTATCTAATTTTAAAAACTTGCATAGTTCTGAGTAGAGCGGCATGATTAATTAATTACTGATAAATGCGTGCACTGAATGGACAGGTCCACTCAATATGTGTGATTCTTTCAGACAACTTCAGACTCCAATCTACATGGTATGCACATGATCTGACTGTTCTAGGTTGACGGGCGAACGGCATTGTTGCCATCGCGGGCAAAACCTATATGAGGTTGCTGCATGACCGTATGGATTGTCTGAAGAAAAGAGAGGTCTATGTCCCGCATTGGGTGAAAACGGGCTGTTGATGATGATGATAGTATATACAACACACAGACACAACGTATACATTTGCACGTAACATAAAAAGTATAGGAAAACCACACAAAGAAAATTATACAAGCAAAATCCCATCGCTACTACAAGCAATCAAATTGCAAAATACAAAAACAATTCCGAAAATCCATTTTTGAAAAACAGGTGGGTACGAAACTACGTTACGGTGGGCATAGAGGGGTATTCCCACTTAATCTGCATACGATAATCGAGGGGAGCAGCGACATCTGTCGCGGATCTACATAAGTTTGAGTTTTGCCCAATTTGAGTGTGCACTGCCCTTTTGAATTTATCTGTGCGCTGTATACAGGCAGTTGTCGTATGAGATTATTTGTTACTGAAAAACAAATGCCCACTTCTAACCCGCTATCTGCTATGAAAAGAAAATCGCTTGTTATAGTATTTATGGGGTATCCGCTAAGGCTTTTTGCATTTTTTGGTATCTGTTGGTTAGTGCCGGTATCAATTTTGATCAAAATATTATTTACGATCGTTACCATTATGTATTATTTGAATAAAAATCATCATTACGTTTTAAAGAAAATCCGTCTTATTGTTAGTAATTTTTATGTGAGGTACCACATCCAGCATTATTTTTAATGGACTCTATGTTTTATTTCTCGAATAAAAAAATGGTCTTCATCTTTGTGTCATTTCATAGCTGGACCGTTTCATTACATGTGAAAGTAAGTGTCACATAATCGACCTGCTACATTATTTGCACAAACATTCCTACTTTACAGTTTTTTTTTTTAAAGTAACACTCTTATCATTTACAACAAAACGCGACAGCCTATACTTCCCAACTCGTCCCCTCTATTATTGCGCGTTTTCCCGAATTTTCCCCAGGTTTTCATTAGCAGGGGTGCGTTTAGTGACTTATGCAAACAATGGAAGGGTGCAAATGATAACAAGTTGCAGGCTGCAACGGACGACTGTTTATTACGTTCATGTGGAAACTGGAATAAATCATACGGATTTTGTGCTGTATTTTAAAGTTTAATGGCGTGGCTTGAATTAATTATTTATTGATGTTTAAAATGGGAAGAGAGATAATCAGCTTTATTTTTCAGGTTAAATGACAAAGGATTGTAATACGATACTGGTATATAAAATTGTATTAGATAGTTTGTTACCTCAAGTTACCTTTAAGTGTTCACGAGCTGCCGGGGTCGCGTGATTGTTCGAAAGAGATACCGTGACCCTGGCACATGGGCAACTGATGGGACACGGGTGGGTTTTAGTCAGTAAAAGTCTGACACGCCCTCCCGCTCCGCCCAGAGCGGGAGAAGCCATTTGATGATTTCCGATCCAAAAAAAAAAAAAAAAAGTGTTCACGAGGTACGACACTTAAACTAGACACTAAGGCCCAGATTTCAGAATAAATAAAAACATTCCCCAAGCGTAATGTAATTTTTTTCAATATTTAACTCGTTATTTAATAATGGATGAAAACTAAAATAAATAAATGAAAACCCTTACTGATAGTATAAATGCGAAAATTGTTTATTTGTTACGTTTTCACGCTGAAACGGCTACTTTTATTCTTGAATCATACACAAAATCATGGGCAACTTACTTCTTTTGGATCACAAAGTGGTCTCAGGTCATTTACCTACTCAAGTCAGTTTTGAGAATTTAAAAACTCACACAGTAGTACACCAAACCTATTAAAAAAATGTAATTATTATTGAACTCGCAAATATACGTGTAAATCTCGAAAATAATCAAACACAACTTTTAACATTCCATTAATATGTTAACACGTTAAACTTCCGTAACACAATTTCAGTTAACCACACAGCCACATGCAATTCACAAACTTTTTGCAGAACTCTGAACGTTTCTAGAAACCGCTTAAAATTAATAAAGCGTAAATTGAATTGTACGGCCAACGAAACAATTAACTAAACAATAATGTTTAGGCTTTCGGAATGCAAAGCAAGCCGTATTTACTTCAAAAACTTTGCGTTCTAAATACCCTTAAATGCCCCTTGCCCCTTCGCGATTGGCAGCCATCTTGGATTTTGTCCGAATGTTGCTATACTGATGTGTACTGTTCCTAGCTATGGATTATGTAGGCACCTATGTTACTCGTATTTCAGAATTCATGAAAAAGACATACCTGGTTTTCAGAATTTGCTTCTAGTATTTCACATTTAATTTTTAGTTTCTATCTCATCAAAAGCATTGCATTTAGGATTTTTCAAAAATCTCTTCTTGGTAGGTTACCTGCTGAAAGGAACTCTTGTGCAAAATTTGAATTCTTTTTCTAGGCCCATCGGTTTATTTAGGCTGAGCATGGGTATGGCAGTGAATTTTTAGGGTTCCGTTGCCAAATGGCAAAAAACGGAACCCTTATAGATTCGTCACGTCTGTCTGTCTGTCTGTTCGTCCGTATGTCACAGCCACTTTTCTCCGAAACTATAAGAGCTACGCTGTTGAAACTTGGTAAGTAGATGTATTCAAGATTTTTACACTAAAATAGAAAAAATAAACAATACATTTTGGGGTTCTCCATACTTAGAAGTGAAACTCAAATTTTTTTTTCATCACACCCAAACGCGTGGGGTATCTATGAATAGGTCTTCAAAAATGGTATCGAGGTTTCTAATATATTTTTTTTCTAAACTGAATAGTTTGCGCGAGAGACGCTTGCAAAGTGGTAAAATGTGTGTCCCGTAACTTCTAAAATAAGAGAATGATAAAACTCAAAAAAATATATGATGAACATATCTATGTAAGCTGCCACCAAAAATTGGTTTTAACGAGATCCAGTAAGTAGTTTTATTTTAATACGTCATAAATCGTAAACCACAATTTACCTTTCATTCAATCAACTCAAATATAAAAATTAACAGGTTTGTACGGAACCCTCGGTGCGCGAGTCCGACTCGCACTTGGCCGGTTTTTCTTTTAATTGAGTAGCTTATCGAGCTTCTTTAAGTTCTTCAATGGATGGCCCATTTACATACTAAGACACCACCGTCCTTTGGAAAGCACATTAAGTCGTTGGTCCTACTAGCTCTCATTTGACAGTTGTTACGGAATGTCAGAAGTCCGAAAATCCGGCAACCAACCAGCCTTACCAATGGGCATCGTATCATCCAATCACTCGGTTGTGGATACAGACGCTCCGTTAAAAATACTGGTACTGGGATCCGGTTAAACTAAAAGCCGACCCCAACATAGTTGAAAAAAGCTAAGCAGATGATAGGACGATGACGAACTTCTTCAAGAATGTTACAAGTTAATAAATGGGACGAATCTTTTATATTCAGATTGCTTTAATTTTTTATTTATTCTGCATGATTGAAGCCTGTTTTATAAGCATCTTAAAGTTAAGATCTCTTATTCAAGATTCCCCCTAATCAATAAACAAAAAATAATTGAAAAACACACAAAACAGCCGAAAAGTTTTTTGGGAAACTTCCCCTAATTTACATCGAACGATATTGAAAGAGCTATAAACAGGTTATAGCAAAATAACCGTCTGCTAGAGTTTAGAAGAAGAATTAGGGGTGAAATTCGGAAAATTTTAATAGGGGTAAGTTCGGGACAGACTCTTTTTTTCGATGGACACCTGAAGTCTAGACTTGATTGGGGGGGGGGGGGAAGGGACAGTGTGTCGCTGGAAACTTTTTAAGTGGGTTTGTTACGGAGTTCCTAGGGATTATGTGGTGAAAGGGTTTCTTTGTGAAAAAAGGTTAGGATGGACTGTCAATATGTTTTGAACAATTTAGAGATTTATTAAAAGTTACAAAATGCTATGTACTTAAATATTATTCTGTCGAATTGTTTTAGTAGAAGATATTCTAACTTTTGTTTTCAAATGTGTATGCCTGCTATATACTAAATAGATGAATTCGTTTTTGAAGTGAAAACTTCTTTAGCGGCGGCGTTGTGCACTTTTTTGTAATGGGTAAAAAATGTTAAACTCGCGTCAGGACACGTGACCTGATCGAAAATTCGTAAGACAGACGGAGAGTGATTTTTCTGAGAGATAAACTTTTAACCTCCTCCTCCTCCTCCTCTTAACCTTAAAGAGGCAAAAGGAGTGTGTAGAGATCGTAGCAGGTGGCGTTCCGTGGTTTCTGCCTACCCCCATGGGAAAAAGGCGTGATTGTATGTATGTATGTGTGTATAAACTTTTTAATGTGATATAAATAGTAATGTTTGTGTACGATAGCGCAACAAATAAATATTGTATTCTACCACATAAATGATAGTAGTTTTATACTGATAATTTAAAGCAATTCGTGCAAAATTATTCCCTAACCATTCCAAAATATCAAAAATGCACAACGTTAATATTCACTTCTGCCGGCACTCCCGGAGTGCAACCCGTCGTTCTTTTTGTTGCTTTTTTTCAAATACCTAATCAGATGATGTTGTAGCTAAAAACAACAAAACAATTTACCTACTTGTGTAAGTTGCACTCACATTAATTTTCCATTCCAGGATTTCCTGTGTCGTGGGTGTCATTACACACTCAAATCACAAGTACAAACTTACTTGCATACTCAGGCGGAACAAACGGATTGGTCAAACAAATGTTTGTTAACACATAGGCATCGAACCTGCCACCCAAAATACACGCCAACACCACGCCAATATCTCAAAATATTTACCTGAAAAGAAGAAAAGGAGGTATTATTTTATTTGCCAAAAAAAAACATGGTAAAATAAATATTCGAAATTCGATCTTGCCGATGCTAACTTTGAGTCAAACGAAATACGAAATTTAAAATCAACAGACCAACAAATTCGGAATAACACTGGCCATTCAAAGGGTTAAAACATAGTACCATGTGAAATAAATATTTTCAATTCGCGCTTAATTTCGAGGCGTTATATCGAATGCTGTGACCACCTTCCATTGCAAACAAATCTATATGCGACCAAACACACTTTTCCCAACTCAATAAAGTCCAAACTCACTTACGTCTTCTGCAAATACAAAGCTTTGTGCTACCATATTGCCATCTGCAGTCGCATTTGGGTTTAAGTCAACGTAATAAAGTGCATTTTTAGTTGTATGGAGTGCATTATACGATGCAGTGTTGATCCGCCGACGGCTGTCTGGGTATCAAAGGCTATCGGATGGAAGCCCGATGAATTTCGCGAGCCATTCAATTTTGGATCGGAGGTTTGGTAAAACCAGCTTTGAGAACATGTGTGAAATTAACAAGCTACCTAGGGAGAAAGGTCTCCTTAATGCAGCTTATTGCATTTGCAGTGCAAATCTTGGTAGTATGCCGCTCCTAAGGGCGAATTTCACCAATAAATCTAAACTGAGTTTAGGCTATTCGTGTCATCATTGATTAAGAATGTTGACACTGACAGCTCTTGAATGAGCTTTAGATGTTTTGGTTGCGTTCAGTTTCATTGTGTCAAAGAAAATACATACACACACACACACGTATATACACACAAGCTGTTATATATACATACTGTCTATGTAAAGATAGGCATAATTTTCTTTTGTAATATACATTGAAATCCATTGTACGTCTGTAGACAATTGCAGTTTCTATTTCTAAAAATGTTACTAAATTCTTTAATTCTTGTTTCAAATTATAGAAACCTTTTAATCAAGATTAATTTTATTTGACATCTCAACTACGCAGCAAATATGTCACACATTTTCTATAACCAGTACAGCTGTCAAATTTCATCTGACATAAGAAAGTTGACACCACAGATAACAAAAAAATCAACCCCATGTCTAAGTACCTACTTCCCACTACCCACAATACCCTCGTTTCCTTATTTCATCGATATAATTGTGACAGGAAGTGATAATGTGGCTTGATGCAGCGGTAAAGTGACCAATTGGCGTCGGCGGGTGGTCCGTGGTACTCAATGATCGCAAATTGTTCTAGAGGAAGTACTGTGGGGGATCCCGGCCCTTTAGTACTTAAGTAGTCCGGTTTTGAAAGGACGTTGGGGTTTTTCTTTTTGTTCTTAAGTCAGGGAACGTTTTGTGGTGGGGTATTTGATCAAACAGAGAGAAAAGGCAATCTCGACTTAGCTTATTGTGCTCGATAGCGTTCATATTGTAAAATCACATTGTAGAATGCAAAAAATGTTTTGAGTAAAGAAAAAAATATTAGGTTTAATATTGTCCGAATCGACATACTTTAAATTTGCATAATCAGCATGTAACCAACCTGTACCTATAGTGTTCCCAGCGCTGGGATAGGCCTCGTTTCTGTGAGAGTGAATGAGCCATAATGCAACACGCGGGCCCAGTGCGGGATAGTAGATGTCACATGTCTTCGAATTGGCATGCGGTTTCCTCACGATGTTTTGAGAGAAATGGTGATGAAATGAAATACTCAAAGTACCTAATGTGCCTTTCTGGGATCGAACTCACGACCTACAACTCGTAAGTTGGGGCCAATAGCAATGAACCACCACTGCTCTCATTTCAATTTATAAACATGCAATTATTTTGGATTTTCTGGTCTTTTTCTCGCCAAATATATTTCCTTGTACGAATTGTAAGTGAGTATGTAAACAAATCTTACATTGTATAAACAAACACGATCGTGACGATGGAAGCAACCATTCTTACCTAAACAAATATTTGTTTCTTGTGGGAATCAAAATCCCGTCACATAAAGAAGGTCGTTCACTTTCAAATATTACTGTTTAAGTTACTGATTTTACAAACATACATAAACTCATGCCATTTCTCCATGGGGGTAGGCAGAAACTACGGAATGCCACCTGCTAGGATCCTCACATACGCCTTTTGCCTCGTTTCGGTTCATATGTATATTTGGTCATTCACACATCCAAGAAATTTTAGACCGATATTATACCGTCTTATTTCATAATGAGCTGAAAGCTCTGAGCTAGTTTTTTAATTTTCTAATTTATTTCGATTCGGGTAAATTTCTTAATACAAAAATGACAACACTGGACCAAATTTTGTAAAAAGAACTGCATGTCTATACTCAATGGGGTTCTTAATTCAAAAACTGACTTGGTGGTTTAAACCTGCACCCTAATTGCGTAACGCACTACCAATCAGAATCTGAATTGTATTGAAGATTATTTTTAATCCATTGCGCCATTTGTTGGAATAAACTGTCGGCTCAAAAAGCTAAATAACGCAATGAATATTGTTCAACTATCAAAATTAAATCTATTCCTACTGATAGCAAGTTACGCAATTAGCCTCTGAGTTTAATAAAATCTTGTTTAGTATCAAAGCTCAAGTTTATCTTTTCAAGTTTTTACTCATCATAGTTACTTTAAGTTCTGCCATTATTCATAACAAAAACACATCATATTACCACATTTAAAACCTTCCATAAAAATCTAAAACGCAGCACCTACGCAGTACCTATAATTCCCCCAAAATTAGGGTTCCTTCGGTTATTACGCCAAGTCGTTGTCGATGCAAATCAACTAGGGTTCCGTCTTTTTCAGGGGCTGAAATATGATGGTAATAAACAGTAGCTAGGGACGTTACGTACACCTGACGCGGTATGGTCACCCTATTCGATATGGGACGTCCGTATTTGAATATTTTTATGATAACTGTATGAATATTTATATTTTAATGAGGGATCCGTTTTTTTATACGTCGATCATTTCCGTAGATGGGTCATCTAGAATTTGCTACGATTGTGCTTACTAGAGCGGGTATTAACCAAGATGCCCATCTTCAATTTGCTTTTACATGTAATTAATAAGACAGGTATCTTATATCTTTAAACGAGCAATTCTTGTATATATATATATATATATAATCTGAATCTCGGAAACGGCTCCAACGATTTTCATGAAATTTAGTATACAGGGGGTTTCAGGGGCGATAAGTCGATCTAGCCAGGATTCATTTTTATAAAATGTCGTTTTATTCGTGTTTTCAATGATCAACTTTATCGATATTCAACTTGAACATAAACTTATTATTTTAAACACAATTTACCAAAACATACCGAGCGAAGCTCGGTCATCCAGATATTGAAATTAAAACAGTATGAGTCGGTAACAGCATGATATTTGCTAGTCTAGTTTATTATGTAGATAGATAAAACTTGTATTAAGTGCACATAAAGACATACAGCAATACACAAATGCACAACTAAATGGTAACCAATAATATGTATTGGGATAAGAAAATCTTTTTATTTTTTTTGACAAAAGACATTTGAAGTTATACGAATTCTCTGCTGTCGAAAAACCATTTGTTTTCACCTCTGAAACATTTAATTATATTGAAGCGTCGAATTGTTCTAGTTTTTTTGCTTCTTTTATGTAGGTACAAACTCCAGTCTGTCGGCATAACATAAAAATCTCTTCGACACACATAAAACAAAAAAGTAGGTACGTACCTAATAAAAACAAATGATGAATACTAAAAGGTACTTGAACCAGCAGGTACTGTAATATACGCGAATTATCCTTATTACTTTTTTAATTTAGAGCCGGGGCCATGATAAATTCGGCTGTTAATCAAAAGCCTAGGGGCCACACGTCGCAGGGACGGAAAAAATGAAAATCAAAAATAGAACGTATAATTGGATCAAATTTTTTGAAACTCTTTTATAGATGTCGCTTGGAGCGATTGGGCCCTTTTATGAATTTTCATATTTGTCAATCGTGATGTATTGTTTGCTTTGATTCCTCTTTTTATGTGCCCGGGCATAAAATTAGATGGGATGTTATTGAGTTGTGTGATTTATAGCATAGAGCATTTGTATTGATTGGTATTCAATTATGATTGGATATGAAAGATGACTATATTTTATCTGACTGCGGCGGAACATAAAGTACGGGTATGATTTTGGCCGGTATGTATGTATGTGTGTATGTTCATCTGTTTCCTCATAGCTTCTATACTGCTTGTCATAAATTGACGACATGAGGTAACGTTGGAAGTGTCTTGATTGACCGCTGGTTATCTCTCTGAACAGCACTATGAATATGTTTTAAATACATTAAAATGTATAACGTGTTTATTTTCTGCTTTTAACAATTTCAGATGAGAATATTTTCTTATTTCACACTTTTTTGAGCAAAACTTTTCAATAGTCTAGTTTTAGTGTTTGAACTTACTTTTGGTTAAATTAGAAACTCAAAAGTCATTACTATAGCATAACTTGTGCATAATTGTATAACTATACAATCTGTAAGTAGTCAGATAAGTTCAGTCATAAAATTCTACCACACAATTCCGGTTTCCACATCCGAGGCACGACCGCACAAGATTTTCCTTGCATTTTAACAATTATCATTTTCAAACAAAAGATAATTTGAATTTTAATAAAATAACACTTATGCCGATGGTAATAAAGGTCATAAAACTTCTAAAACTCTAAACGGGTGCGATTAATTCCGGAATTTGCATGACAATTGCATTAAAACAAACCGGTAGAGGGCGTAGTTCCGTTTGAACCCTCACGTCGCTTGGTCCCCTAGTATTTGTCGTTGATTTCATTTGGAATATTTCCTAATTTTATTGTATTTCAGATGGTGTCTCTAATGGTATCCGTTTTAAATATTTAATGCCTTTGTTGTTGATATATAATGTTTTCTGGCCAAACCTTAAAGAAAATATTTAACTCAAAGTATACATAGCCTTTGAAATGTACTTTATGATACATATCTATTACTAACTAAACAAATAATCAGCTTTAAATATTATTGTATTATTATAAAGCTGAAGAGTTTGTTTGTTAGTTTGAACGCGCTATACTCTGAAACTACCAGTTGGATTTAAATAAACAAATTTTTCATGTCATAGCCTAATTCTGGAGAAAGGCTATAGGCTATTTAACATTACGCTATGGCTCAGAGAGCCAAGCAAAAACAAATAAAGCCAGAAAGAACGCTAAGCGAAAACGTAGTTATAGCGCAGGCAGGCGATGCAATGTGAATAAAACAAATCAAAAAGCTTGACCATATCAAAAATAAACAAAGTAAATTCCAAAGAAAAATAACCACCGAAGCAGTTAATTCCTATTCATAACAAAAGTAGAAAAGTTCCAACGCTCAATTAACTTAAGAACAGAAATCGTATGAAAATGTAAAACTCACGCAATGGAATCATTTGCGTCAATTGTCGAAAGTTGTTCTGATGACAAATTATGTTCACCCCTATGCAGTTTTTTAGTTGAAACAAGCTCGGCCATTGGAGGGCAGACTTAACTATGTAATATAGTTCGCTCGCTTGTTTATTGGGAGTGGAGGGATCAATGAATGAGACCAATGTGCGTGTTTGATTTTTGACAAAAAAGTTAATTCTCGTCATTAAAAACGTTGAAAATCTGGTCGCAGTCTCATCTCGGCGACAAAGAAACGTCAAAAATGTAGGGAATCTCGAGGTATTTTTGACAGATTGAGACTGATATGAGAAGGCCAATCCTTTTGATTAAAAACGTTCAAAATGAAGTTGTACTCTCGTCTCGGCGACAATCAAATGTCAAGAACTAGTTAAAAATGTATGGGATCTCGAGATATTTTTGACAAATTGAGACCAAGATCAAACTGTGAACATTCTTAAATTTACGAGAACTGAACCATTGTTTTTTTCTAGGTTTGGCACACTGTTTTCATGGCTACTTATTTATTACACTTAGAGCAATAATTTAGATTTTATGCCAAGTGGCTAGTAACCATTCGACTGATCTTTTAATACCAACCGTAATTCTATAGTTTTGTAACGCGAATTACCAGACATTTATTTATACTAGAGTCCAATCTAACAGGTATACCTAAATGGTGTCATAAAAATAATGTACTTACTTGAAGGCAAACAATAAATTGTTATCCAAATTAATTTCTGAATTCACAAACAAAATCAAAAGTCATGTATTCAAATTAGGCTGAAAATCAGCACTTTTTGAAAGTCAAAATTACATGACAGTCCCCCAAAAAGGCCCACTCTTCACCACTTCCTAGTGCTATAGAACGATGATGAACCTTACTGGTGCAGTAGACATAAATCGGTGATGATTGCTTTAACCTCTAAGTCCCTGAGATACCACATTTGGTATAGACACAATCGTTTTTTAATTGTGTCTGTAATTACGGTAATTGACTGGTTAAATGTTACCATTATTATCATAACAAGAGGAGAACTGTAAATAACCTATTCAAAATAAACAAAAAAAAACGATCTCTCCTCAGTTTTAATTTCTCTAATAAAATAAACGCCAACTAGCACCAGACCATCAATCCGGTGTAGTTTACACCAAATTATCACGATCCTTGGTCTCTCCGGTAAACTAATTTATATCCCCGTCTGTTGTTCATATTTTCACTAATTTCATAAGACCCCCGCTTTGTTCTAGCTCACGGCCAGAACACTGCCATAATCTATAATAAACATAAATGTATGGAAGATTGTGGTTGGATGTCTGGCCGTGGCAGTGGAACACGAAATAAATGATAAGTGCTGCAAGTCGGTGGTGGAAAGAACACGTGTTGGAGGTGAAAATATAAGGTGGGTATTTGGTGCTGCTTTACGTTATGGTAGATTCTGGTTTTACCTGCATTATATTTAAGAGAAATTTTTAGCTCTGTGTTCTCTATTGACCATATCATTACTATTTATTACTAGCTGTGCCCATGGCTTTGCTTGTGCAACTGAAACAAAAATTTAACCAATGGTACTGCTTATAAGATCAGCTATCTGACGATAAAAGTCCTGTCAAAATCAATCCAGCCGTTTCGGAGAAAAAAAAAATTGTTATCGTTGTATACTTTCATATGTAGTTCGTTAAAAGCTGTTGTTTTAACATTGTAAACAGGCCCTCTAATTCAATTTATTTATATTATATAGTTTGTTTATGTAAAAAGAACAGACTATTTGTATAGATGTAGACAAGCTACCGGCCTATCCAGTATCTTTTCTTTAAATCTCATCTGACTTATTTAACTTACTTTTATGGAGCATTTTTAGTTGCTTTTTAAAAGAAAAAGCTTCGGTTTGGTTTATTAGATTATCATGAAAAAAATGACATAAAAAAGTCAAATAACGTCGCAGCCATAAATAAAATTTTAATATCATGATGTTTAACTTTGTAGTCTACTGTTACTAATATAATTATTTGCACTGTAATAGTCGTGTCTGACAAATAAAAGGAAACTTTGCTGCGAACGCGAACTTACCAGCCAGACAATATTTAATTCAATTAAACTTGTGCTGTCCCTGCTTATTATCCAGGACAAAGGCATGAAGAAAGGTTCAGAAAGAATACTAAATGAAGCGTGTTTTCAATATTATGATTTACGATAAAAGTGAGGGTTATTAAAACTCCAAACGTCTGTCTTCTCTTATTATTGTTTTCTTGATTAGATTCCTGATTTTCGTATTTATAAAGTTCTCCTACATATTTTACTATTGCAGATCTGCGAAAGTATTGTTGCTAGTTTTGCGTTTCGTTTCTTTCAGAATTTTTTTTTCGTACGGCATGTGTAATTAATAATACTTTCTTTTTACTTCCTGTATATTTTCCTAAGAACTTATTTCGTTTTATCTCAGTTTTGTTCCTAAAGTTATATTTTAGAATTCTTTGTGTAGTAAAACTCCTCCATCATAATTTTAGCAAAATGCTCCCCGAAAACCTTATTAATCATCTCTCCAAATTTATCTAAATAACAATATACACCTGTCATCCAAATTAAACCTTGCTCACACGTACATGAAGACTAATAACTTCCTCCGGTGCCGTTTATTAAGAAACCACTGCACCCGTTGCAGTCTCAATAATGGCTTGTCACTCGCGCGGTCGCCGCCATATTGTGTCGCCATGTTGAATTTGAGGCTTCTTCGCGGGCTGTCATTTTGAGTTTAGCTCACGCTTAGTTGGTGATTTATGATGTGGCAATTGTTAAAGTCCAAAATATTATAGAATCTCGAAGATTCTTTTCAAAAATATATCATATTGCCATATAGGATAGCATTCATGCCAGTTGAGTGAATTCGCAAAAATACTGTTGTTTATTTTATGTTATAGTATAGATTAAAGTAGGCTAATGTTGTTGTTTTTTATATTATTGTATATTTTAAATAATGTGTATTTTATATTTGGAAACTTAGTAGTTATAGTAGATATTCTGTTTTTTTTTTAATGTTATTTTATTGTTCGTAGTAAGTTAATTTTAAGACCGCACTATCGCATTAGGTGTAAACCTGTAAGGATAGTTGTAAGGGAGATTTTCATAAATAAATAAATAAAAATTCTCTTCGTTCAGGATTCTATACTTAATCAAAATACTATCTAGAATATATTTATAATCATCCTCAAATTCTCCATTATCAACAATTGAACGATATTTCAGGAATTTATTCGAAAAGTCTCAACTATTTCCATTTCAGTTCTCGCTTACTTTTAATTCTCAACTTTACCATTGCACGGGTTATATTCTCAAAATTTCAATTCACAATCGTGACATTTTCTCCAAACTGCTGCCTCGCTCATTCCTCGCTACGTTTCGCCAACTTCGAAAGACTTTCGCATGACGTGAGATTAACGTGCTCTTTAATTACTACTTGAGCAACCAGTTTCATAAACAGCTGTTTTTGATTTGTTCTTGTGTAAAATTTTGACGGGAGCCAACATTTTCTGCTTATGTAGACGTTTGCTTTACGATTTTGAATTTAAATTAAGACTTTCACGCGAGTAACATATTGTATGTCTGACTTATGCCAGAAAAGTTACTTTCCTCCCTACGCCAAAATTAAACAAAAAAGTATCCAAGCCGAAAGTTCACCATCAAATTCCTCAAACTACAACAGACATCTTAAATCCAAAAATCAAATAAAAGGAATTCCTTGACACGAAAAAAGGTTCTCTAGTCCTCTTTGAATACAACATAAGAGTTGGCATATATCAAGTGGCCCTCACAAATGAAATAGCTACGGGGACAATTTCTCAAGACAGACAGCACTCTGAGGGACACTCCGAAGGTCTCCGGTCCCTCCTTACCGTAATCTTGGCGATTATTAAAATCATATATCTTTGGAAAAAGGCTAGGGTGGAATGCACCCTGATTTCTTGAGGGTGCATTCTGTTGTGAGTCTCTGTTTTATGCATAGATGCTATGTTTATTTATAAGAAAGGCCGTAAAAATGATTGCTAATCTTTATTTATATTTATGTTGTTATGTATTTATGTTCGGTATTGTTGTTATGACTCCTTGTTATATAGCTGAACCAGCAGGTTTGGTAGTTTCGTATTTTATGATCTTAGGTTTAATATAAATCATGCTTCGCACTGTTATGTTCTACACATAAACCTCGTTGAACGATGGTTATAATTTTAGTGGAAATCATTACTGTTGGGCTCAAGTAAGTACTAAAACAAACTAGGTGAAGATTGTTTAACATATTTTCTGTTGAAACTTCGTTAGCACACCTAGATTTCTTTAACATTCATTCTGTAGGGTTGCTATTCTCATATCGAAAGATATAAACCAAAAATTGCTCACTGTCCCTTTCGAACATCCGCGGGTACGTGTCGTCTTCGAAGGCATGCGACCCGTCACAATATTATTCTTACCTCCCGCGCCTTCATTCCTTCCTTCACTCTCATTCGCCGCTCATTATCATTCACTCATTCCTCGCAGATAAGAAAAACGCCGAGCATTCGTGAGATTATCGCTGAACTTCCGACTTTTCTTCAGGAAATGTTTGGCAAAATTTTGTAAAAGAGGTCTTGTAGGAAAATAGGGGATAAATAAAGCTTGAGTTGTGTTGAGAAGTAGTATTGTTTTTTCTATGTTATTAGTGAGTTTGGTGGGTTAAGTAAGCGTCAACTTTGCGGGTTATCTAAGAATCGATATCAAGGACAGAGATTTTTCTTTCAATAAGTTCGAAATATTTTAATTCTTTTGGTAAGTCTATGAAGTAGATAGCTATCCTACTTCCTACTAATATTATAAACGCGAAAGTTTGTATGTATGGATGTGTGGATGTTTGTTACTCTTTCACGCAATAACTACTGAACGGATTTGGATGAAATTCGGAACACAGTTAGTTTATAACCTGGATTAACACATAGGCTACTTTTTATCCCGGTAGTACGTTCCCGCGGGATAATTGCCGACCTCCACGCGGGCGAAGCCGCTGGCAAAAGCATTACGAGCATGGGCGTTATATTCGTTTTGTTACAGTCATGTTCAAAATAGGTGTTACCTTAAATCCCCGAAAGCAATTTCTTCCAATTCTCTCACACTACCTTTAGAAGCAATACAAAGCCTCTTTCTAAAGCTGTCGGGCGAAGGTATTAGATCTAGTGGTTCCTATCTCCTGCCATATTACGCTTGAGTAGTGTACGTTTCAATTTGCAAAGGAATTGGTTATAACAATCTGTTGGTATGTTGAGTATTAACACGAAAATTGTGGGTGAGAAATCTGTTTCTTATAGAATTTAGAATTTTTGTTTTTGTAGCAATCTTTTATTGGAACTATATTTTTTTGAGCAACAAAACATACAATGTTGACAGATTGTGTTTTTTTTTTTGCCTCAATAAGTTGTGCTCTTTTTTCTGGCGATCGATATTAACAAGTGGTATTCTATTACCCAATCATTGGGTTATGGAGGTAAGATAGGCCATGTCATATACTTGTATTCTGAATCCGGTTAGACTGAAAGCCGACCTCAACATGGTTGGGAAAAGGCTACGCAGATCGATCGACCTTACTACAGGGTATTATCAAATGCCACTTATCAAGTCACATAAATATATAGACGATTTCATCACACCAGTAACAACTGTGTGTCTTTAACCCAACAACAGCTACAATATCATCATAAAACACACATAAATGACGGAATCTTAACGAACCAAAACACACAGAGAGCTATTAAGCAACAATCTCAGCACATCTCTCACAAAAGGTCACGTTGCTCGTTACAGAGCACTGCAATCTCGAGACGACGCTGCGTTCATGCGAGCCTGGTATGCAAGCCGCTATTACTCACAACTATGACAGTTTTTTGTCTTCGTGTTTTGTGGTATTTTCTGCTGTTTTCTGCGTTGAAGGGAGAAGAATATTTGGGTCATTAGAAGAAACCATTGTTTTGGGATATGTGGCTAAATTTTAATTTAGTTATAGCTCCATATTGCTAAGTTGATGTTTAAATGAATTACAGACGACTAAAAGCTATATATCTGCTGAATATTACAACAAAGTCATCAATAGAAACCCATACGTTCGGTCAAATAATCAAATAGAATGGAATATAAAACTGGGGACTTAGTGTGTCTGCAGAGATATTTCGTTTTAGCTAGTGTCTAATTCTATCATCCAGATATGAAGATACAGAAGGAAAAAAACCAACCTATCCGTCAAATATAAACCGAAATTAAACAGAGTTATTGAAGATTAGGAGTAAGTAGAAAAGAAAGTTCAAGTTAGCAATATCGTTGAGGAGCACCATCTGGCGAGCATGAAGCTCCTCACTTTATGAACTGACAATGTACTTCGGAGAATTTCTACTTTTATCGGAAACTTATATAGAATGTTCGCGTCATATCCCTTACAACTTTTCTTCGGGATACTTTTTACTTCAGCGGTTACTACATCTTGGAAAATGGGACGGGGTTTTTCTCGACTACGTTATATTCGTACATTCACTACATTGTATAGGTGTCATCGTGTACCTTAAGTACATTTTTAGCTTCATTTATAATAAAACTTATGTAACTTACCATTTCATTATTTAAAACACGATTTTACGTGTTGACTAATTTATATGGTACTAGCTTTTGCCCGCGGCTTTGCCCGCGTGAATATCAGAAATTAACGCAGGTATTTTTCTAAAATAAAAGATTTTTTCTAAAATAAAACTAGCCTAAGTTACTCCTTATTACATCAGCTACCTGCCAATAAAAGTCCCGTCAAGATAGGTCCAGCCGTTTCAGAGATTAGCTGGAACAGACAGACAGACAGACAAAAATTGTAAAAAATGTACATGTAAATATACACTTAGTAAAAAGCGGTTATTTTAATGTTAAAAACAGATACTCCAATTTTATTTATTTGTATAGATGTATAGATTACGAACAGAGTATTCTTGCAACTATACTATAGTAAAACAGTATTTCCTCAAAGTTGAAATTGTTATGAATGGAAAATTATTTTTGAATGTTTCGTCACTGTAAGGTATTTATGCTCGTGATTGTTTTTGAATGTTGTGAGATATTATGCTCGTGAATGTACGATAATCAAGAGGTATGAACATAAATGAAGCAAAACAGTATGTAAGGATCGAAGCAGGTGATGTTCTATAGTTTCTGCCTAATGGGAAAAAGGCGCGACTTTATGTACATCCTATAATCAAAATTTTATAAACCTCAGTTTTTACTAGAAAAACACGGGTAACATCTAGGGCAACTTTCAGTTAAATCCAATGTATTAAATGAAATCATCATCATTACAGCCGTAAGACGTCCACTGCTGGACTTAGGCCTCCCCCAATTTGGGGGGTTTTGCCATAATCGCCACGCTTGGCAGGCGGGTTGGCGATCGCAGTATGGTGGTAAAATGCATAGAGAACGCTGCTGCCCATTCTCTAGTAAGTCCCTTAGTCGCCTTTTACGACACCCACGGGAAGAAATAGGGTGGTGTTATTCTTTACGTCCGGCACCACACGGACAAATGAAATAGATATTTCAAAATCTTAATATCACAATGAGACTACCTACTCTTCATACAGTAAAGTTGCCACTACGATATAAATCTAACACTACATACAGTCTCGAAATGGAACCTTCCAGAAGCATACCTGTAGCAAAACAAAACCACGAACTTCCCGAAGGTCATCGAGAGGGATTCCCGCAAAAAGTATAAAACGTGGGATCGATAGGAGGGTAGGTCGCGGAGGGCGCATGGACGGAATACGAAGTAGGGGTGCGCTGCGATATATCAGTCGGTTTGGAACGGCTAGAGGTGAGGTTCAAAGAGTCGTAGTGTTTTAGAATTTGGAGGCATTTTGTAAAAGTTATAGTTAAAAACGTTGTTAGTAATGATTTTTGTATCGCGCTTGCTTGATCTTTACACAAATACGCTTATCTCAAATACTACTTGTTCAAATTGTTAAGCCTTTTAGTGTTGGATAGCCCTTTTACCGAGGAAGCTGATATAACATTACGCTAGGACCTTTAGGAGCCGAGTAAAAAGAAAAATAGTCACGAATACGAAATACTCGCACGGGACGAGGATTCGATGCGGCGCGGCGAGGTGGGTCAGAGTGAAAGAAAGACGCGGACGAAGCTAGTCAATAATACGCGATCTTAGGCTGTCCGTACTGTATTTTTTTTTTCAGGATGGTAAATCGTCAAATGACTTCTCCCGCTCTGGGCGAAGTGGGAGGGCGTGTCAGACTTTTACTGACTAAAACCCACCCGTGTTCCATCAGTTGCCCATGTGCCAGGGTCACGGTATCTCTTTCGAACAATCACGCGACCCCGGCAGGCATCAGTCCTAGTAGACCCCTACACGTCCGTACTGTATTAGATTCTTAATTACTGAGCTACTGCAGCAATTAAGCCGCTATAAAAAAATGTGGTCGGTCGGTGGAATTTGATGAGAAAAAACGAAGACCTAAATATTTGTGGGAAGGTTAAGTAGGGGTCATTAGGTCTTTTCGTGCGGTATACTCATGCTAAGGTCAATGTTTCTGACCGACAAAAAAAAAGTAAGATTACAAATGGTAATAACTACTTGACTTTTAGTGTTAGTGTAATGGTCAAGCATTCAAAGGATAGGTCATATTTATAATAGTTTTGAATCAGGATTTGCGTATGAGATCATAGTGCGAGTGCACCCGAAGTGTTCTTTTTAATGACTCCTATTTAACCTTTGAGAAGTTTGATGGACAAATTCAAATTACACACCTAAGGAAAAAATCATAGATAAACTTCAAGAGCTGCAGACTGCCTTTTATGAAAAGAGATGAAAAATTAAAGACGGCGAAGAGTTGGCTCTTAAGTAGCAAAAGAGACTAGTAAATTTTATAAACAAATTTCAATCCAAAATAAGCAAAAACATAATAAAATAAAATAGGTCGTTGTTTATGTAGAGTTGGAATCAGTTTAAATTTAAATTACATTGTATGCAAATGCATTGCACCCCTCAATAGGGGAAGTTTATAGTGTTTACCCCCGCGTTTATAGGACTGAGGTATTGCCTATAGGATATTTTCAACCCTTAGGAAAAATATTATGTGTCAGTTGCTTATTATACTGTCAATTGCAAATGGCGAAAAATTATTAGACGATAGGTGAGACGGGAGGTGCTATTACAAAAATCCTACTAATATTATAAATGTGAAAGTTTGTGAGTATGGATGTATGTTTGTTACTTTTTCACGCAAAAATCACTGATCAGATTTAGATGAAATTTGGCACACATATAGTTTATAACCTGGATTAACACACAAGGTACTTTTTATCCCGGTAGTACGGTCCCGCGGGATAATTTTCGACCTCCACGCGGGCAAAGCTGCTGGCAAAAGCTAGTATTATTATAAAACTAAACTTTTTGCGTGAAAGAGTAACAAACATACATCCATACTCACAAAGTTTAACATTTATAATATTAGTAGGATTTTTGTAATAGCACCATATTAGTAGAATATTACAATTTTTGATATTTTAGTCACATTATAGTCTAGCCTATTAGTTAATAAGTAATTTAAATATAATTTAAACTGGTAACTAACTATAAGATTAAGAAATTATCTAATAATGTCTTTCTTAATCACCTTTAGTTAAGAACACTTGATTTACGTGTTTTTATAATAATTGTCAGCACTAAATTAGCTCAAAAGGTTTTACATATTTTAGTTTTCGCATTAGATAAGTTTTGTCCCTTGACAATCACGTAATGATGAACTCTATGTTCATGAGCTTCTGCATATTTATGTATAACTAAAACTATGTTTACAACATCGATCTTGCGGTCCCGGTGAAGATCGCTGTACAATTGGATTGATAATATGTTTTTGCTTGGGCTTGCTCGCTTCGATGTCTAAGCAAAAAATATCTGGATGACCGAGCTTTGCTCGGTATTTTTTGGTAAATTGTGTTTAAAATAATGAGTTTATCTTCAAGTTGATTATCGATAAAGTTGGTCATTGAAAACACGAATAAAACGAAATTTTATAAAAATGTATCCTAGCTAGATCGATTTATCGCCCCTGAAACTCCCTGTATACTAAATTTCATGAAAATCGTTGGAGCCGTTTCCGAGATTCAGATTATATATATATATATATACAAGAATTGCTCGTTTAAAGATATAAGATTGCTCGTTTAAAGATATAAGATAAAACAACTGGATCTAAAAAGTTGTAAAATGAATATCAATGGATTAAGCACTTTCTCAGTGGGATTAGTAACTTAAAACAAGTTTTTCAAAAAATGCTTTCATTATATTCCTGCTTCTTTCGCAAATGGAGCAAAGATCCTGTGACATCACAGAAAAGACTCAGAAACAAAAGGAACACGTCTAAAACATGTCATCTATTAAAAACGTTCCGTTCCACTCTAAGAGCTAATTGCGAACGTTCCTACAAACATAGAAATGAAAGACCTGTAGCTAAACATCCGACACTACTTGATATAACATTTGAAACTGTATCACTAGGCTATAAAGTTCAGTTTAGAATTATACTTCAGTCTGAAGTGGTAATGTCAGAGTGTTTTCGACAAAGTTAACTTTGCAGTTCGGAAACTAAAGTTTACAGCGATCAATATCGTATTTCAAGGACATAAGGTTGAAGTTAGATTAGAAGTCTGATTGTTAACAGCATGGTGTGTTGGTAGAAGAGATGTGACAAAGATGAGGGGCTGTTCCGTTTAATTTTCATTGACAAGTGGTGCGCGTTGCAGGGCATAGGTTATTTAGACGATATTGTTATTTTGGAATTGTAGATTTTTTATGTTCATTGGGGTATTTTGAAATAGGAAACACTTCTATGTACCTCTTTGATGATGAGGAAAAGAAAAGAAAGAAAGCTAAGAAGTAGATAATAATATGAGACGTAATATAGAGACAGCGAGTCACAAATATTCGGAAGCGTAAGATTAATGTAAAATTTCTTAACATCAATCTTTTCGATATACTTTATAACGCTCACAAAGAATACAAATTCTAAAAGCTACTTCCACAGAAAAGAAAATTAAAAATAAAACCTCCCCTGGTAGTCAGATATCATAAACAGTTGTTAATAAAAGAGCTGCAGATGTTCGCGTTGCAACATGTCTACTCACGTTCACGGTCCATGGTTCACATTGAGACGGTATGACGAGTGTGTACTGTGTTGTGTTGTTTATGGTTTAGGACTAGTTACTACAAAATATATATGTAATCTACTTGTTGATAAATTGCGACCTAAACAGAATCATTAAAGAAGATATAACGGTAGAAAATGCCCCCCAAATTGACCGGTGATAATTTTGGGAAAGATGAAGAAAAGGAATTCAATGGCACATTTATTGCTGCCAATTGGGGATGTGAAAAAGAACAAATATTAATAAATAATTTTTAGATCTTCGCGTATTCGGGATATATCATGGCGTTTTAGTTAATCACAATCTTTGTAGATATTGTTACGCAGATATTTAAACAAAATGGTTGTCAAACCAAATAACTGAAAAAAAAAAATGGAGGAACCGACTCCGAAGACTCGTCTTAAAATAAACCAAACACATCTTCGCTCATTACAGAAATAGGTAACTCAACACAAGTTGCGTACAATGTGTTACTAATTACGGTTAAGTAATGGCAAACATGATTGGACGATTGTAAAATGTGAATGGAAATATAGTGGAGACAAATTCCTCACGACAGAAATAGTCTAGATAAATACGAAGTATGGTAGACTAAATGAATAACATTTTATGATTTTTTTGATTGCTTTAAAAGGGTTATGGAATTCGATTGATTTTTAGAGCCTTTTTCATAACAAGTACTCTCTTTTCTTCAGTGTTTTACAGTAACCCTGTACCTACGTTTTTCCATTTCTTGTTGCTTCCTTTTATATGGATTTTCTTAGTCTGAGACGTTGCCACATTAGCTTTTTCTTTTAATTCAGCCAGCACAGAATCATCTATATCATTCCTCTCTCCTGCCTCGATAACAATTACTATCTATCCTGCTGTAAATAAACTATAATCTACTTACACTAATACTAATTCAAGCTATTATCCGTATCATACAGTGCGGAACACATGTTGATCATTAATATGTTCAGTAAGCGAGAGAGAGCGGCTCACGTACTTGGTCGGTGTTTTATCTGTGTTGTTATAAATCCTCTTCTATTATCTTAATGGTAATGTTTCCCTTGTGAGTTGTTGTTATTTACCTGTGTGTTGGTTTAAGTAAGTTGGAGATTTTAATTGGAGTATTTGCATGCATCGCAGTAACTTTGTAGTCAGTTTAGCCATTAGGAGTCACTGTTGAACTGTTTTCTTTTCTAGCAGACTTGCTTTTACTACTCTTTCCTCGAACTATGATAATAATGTTGGGGACATTTCTTGTTTATAAAGCTAACTAGAGACTATTTGCATTTTATGTTGTTCAAGAAAGTATTTATAATTTGTACTCTTTCCTATTCTTACGTGTCATCTTTGCATTTACTAGGTACTCAAGGATTTTAGGAATCAGGCCTATAAAAACAGAGCTTTTCAAGACTGTACTTGACAAGCTACTGTCAGTATTCCTTACATTCCCGGAATGGAAATAATTACACGTCCACCAAGTGTTCAGTCTAAAATTACACCTAAATTCGTTCTTCGGGTAAAAAAACAAGGGGCTTTGAGTCCTCAGTGTCGGATGACAAATAAAATAGACAATTAGAGAAGAGAGGGGGTGAGGGGTGTCTTTATGTGCTGGTATCGAGTTGCAATGACATCTTAATTTTGTACGGTAGGCGTGAAATTAAAGTAGAGGAATGTGGCGGCCATAAGGAGTAAAAATATAGTAGGGGAGAGACTTTTTCACAAACGATATCTTGTTAAACTTATTATACTATAAAGGTTGGGACATTTTTCTCTCAGTTGTTTATAATTATATCTATGTCTGTTTTCAACCACTCAAGGAAGTAAATGTAATTGCCGGCTGTCAAATGTCGAAACTGACGAAAAAGACGTATCTACATTACTTATCACTTTTACTATATTATGAACCAATTTACCGTAAATCGTAGCTCAGATAAATCAATCTTCAATATTCTTCCTCAACCATCAAGCTGTCACTCAAAAACATTTTAAAAGAAACTTCAGTAAAATCAAAATTTCTATGGTGCTACATTCCCTCCAGGGTATGTACACAGGGAGACGGGTTTCGGGTGTCTTATTATTTTTAGTCGAGCGCTCACAAGCCGTCAAACGACACGACAGCTGCTTCAATATTTTACTAGAAATATCGTATAGCACTTGGAATTTTATTGATTTTCACTCCAAATTAATTGTGTGAGGAGTGTCAGTTACTGGTTTAGTGAAACGGGTCCAAATACCAACTTTGTCTTATTATTATTGGTAGGAAAAAGTGAGGTGCCCCAAATAATGAAAACGAAGAAGAAAAGATTTTTGTGACTATATGAATGAGGCAGAACAAAAAGATGACAGAAGGATGAACTTGATTCTTATTAAAAGGTTTGGCATCAGATGGCAGTACTGAGAAGGGGAAACAGAGCTTAAGCCCACCAGTGGGAACACATCGACTAAATGAAAATGCAAGACTTTACACACTTGAAGAAAATTTTGACAACAATTTTGAGAGTAGTTGTGATCCGACCTTAGTGGTGGCCCAGTGGTAATGGCTATGATTTACGAGTCATAGTTTAGAACCGAAACAGGCGCTTTACTTTGTGTGAATTATTTCATCACCTCTGCTCTCAAAACGGTAAAAGAAAACATCGTGAGGAAACCGTCCTAGAAAAGACATTGGAAGACATGTAACATCTACACTCTCTCTCACAGAGACGAGGCCTGTATCCCATCAATAGGGCGTTCCAACAATATCGAGTAATTATGCTTAAGTTTATATTATCGAAGATGACGAACATGTCTCTCTGAGACACAGTTTAACAATGGTCGCATAGGATATGAGACCGATTGACAAATGATTCTCAATTGTTTACAATTAACGGAAATTGATCATTAATGAAGGACAGATGAGTACTGCGTGCTAGTGGAAGACACAACTGAAATGAGTTCTGGACTTAAGTGTTCCTTAAGTCCAGAACTCATTTCAGTTGTGTCAATGTACAGAGTTATGAGAATTACTCTGTGGTAGGCACTATTATTCTTTTACAGTCAACTCGTGTATTTCCGTTCATCGCACAATAAAAACGGCCCCGAAAGACGTGACACTTAATACACACATAAAATCATAGGTTTTTTCTTCAAGCTTAGCCAGGAACACATAACATTTTTATGGTCCAGATAAGGGTGGGACAAAGCTGGGCTATCACGATCGTCAAACGAACACATGTCTAATGATCTATGTGATAGTATCTCATAAACTCGCATCTCCCTTGTGCAGATGTTTGCCTTTCGTTTTAGGGTTGTCATGGAAGCCAAATTTTGGAGTCATGATATACATTTTAAAACACACCTTTAGTCTTTGTACTCTCTTTGTAGAAGTAGCGCGTTTACTATTAATTAAAATAAAATGTGAAAATAAAGACTAAGATCACTAAAATTTGAGTGAGTAGCATAAACAAAAATGTGAAAAGATCTGAGACATTATTAGAAGTAGTAGATACTAAAACAAATAAATATAATACAGAAGAGTTGCTGACCTTGACATTTCTAATGCTACAGTAATCATCATCATCATTTCAGCCGTAAGACGTCCACTGCTGGACTTAGACCTCCCCCCATTTGGGGGGCATTGCCATAATCACCACGCTTGGCAGGAGGGTTGACGATCGCAGTTTGGTGGTAAAATGCATAGTAAACGCTGCTGCCCATTCTCTAGTAAGTCGCCTTTTACGACACCCACGGGAAGAAATGGGGTGGTGTTATTCTTTACGTCCAGCACCACACGGTACAATGCTACATTAAAATTACTTAATCTTTTGAAAACTAACTTTTGTCCGTGACTTTATTGGCGCTCCAGGATAAAAAGAAGCCTATGTCTTTCTCTAGATGACGGTTTACCCATGTTCCAAACATACAAATACATCCAGGCATTTTAGCGTGAATGCGTAACAAACTTGCTTTCTAAGTTAGGACTCCAAACTAGAAGAACTGTAACAAAATTCTTCAACCAAAGAATTTGGGCGATCCAACCAATTCTTTCTTTTGAACCCAACCCCCAGTTTGATGGTCGCGGGTTTATTATTTATAAGTTTTACGATGCAAGGGGACTACGTAAATAGATATACGTGGATCATACCGGCCCAGACGAAGTTCACGGCTAAATTCAATTATAGTTTGAAGGATATTAGGAACAGTTGTTTTGAAAACTAATAGCGTTATTAAAAGTGATGGATTTACTGTTAATAGAGAGGTGGAAAAGAAGTTTGTTTTGTTTTTTTAATGTCAGTTGGTAGGGGTATTGGAATTTCATAGTTTATTTATAGATTAAGAACGTCTTTTAAAAGTTGTTAAGCCTGTTTCTTTTTGCGATGGTTAAAATACGCATTTGGCTGATGGATTATTGATTGCAGTATGGTTTTGTAATACACTAATAAGCTCATACGTATTATTCTAGGTTTTTTTTTTGACACAATTTTGAACATCTTTTTATGATCCATAGTCTTTCTTATCTTAGAGTATTTATTGATCAAAATTTAGAAACGTTGTGTCATGAAGAATCAAAATTTAAACATGTTATATCATGAGAAATCGGTGACTGAAAAGTTAGGTCGAAATCCGGTGAGGTATGGGTGTGTGATATGGAGGAATAGGGAAAAGTAATCAGGAAAGTTTATAGGAGGAATGTGGATGGCTGTATTGCCATCATCTTGTATAAGAAGGAGACGAACAAAGAAGCCATGGATACAAAGTGTGAAAGATGATATGCCTAGACGGAATGTGACAGCCTAGATGATGACTAGTAGAAAAAGACAAACATGAGACAAGATGAAAATGACAAGTGACGCAGACCCCAAAGAAATAGGGATAAAGGCCAATAATAAAGCCTTGCCAGGAATAAACCATAGAACCAGTTCTATGGTTTATTCCTAAGACACAAAGTTTAACATTAATAAGATAATCTTATAGGTAGGTATCATAACTCAATTTACCAAACTAACCATAATTCATCTTCTATAGCCTTCACAGGATAGACTTGCAAATGTACGCTTACAAATTCTACTCGATATGAAAACCGATGAATCGATATAAGATTAGCGATCATGAATATTGATGGCTCGACGTGCGGTGTTTGTGAATGGAGCACGTGACTAGAACTCGATCTGTAATCTATACCTGCCGATATTGTCAGGATTTCTGGTTGCTATCTTAATTTATAAAAATCACGTGATATTATGTTGGTTCATGTTAATCTTTGAAACTGCCCAAATGATTTCAAAGAAATTTAGAAGGCTGAATGTCACCCAAAGAGAAATGGAGAGGGCTATGCTTGTAGTTCCCTAGGCGATCGAATGAGAAATAAAGAAATTCGTAGCAGAACCAAGGTATCCAACATAGCCCGAAGAATTACCAAACTTAAGTGGCAGTGGCATTACGTCAGCGCCGGCTGTCACTGAAAACCAGCGCTGGGGCTCTGTCTCGCATAGGGTCACAGCATTATGCTGAGTGATGGCCGTTTTGCGTGGATATGACGCATATTTTCCCACATCTTATTGTTTTATTTCTGTATGTTTCTAGTTTTACTGTGCGTCATGTTTACCGCAAATAAACGTATTTTCTTTCTCTTCTTCTTTCAGTGAGCAGGGCACAATGCTTGCAGAACAGTTGGCCGATGGAGCCCGAAAGGTTCTGGAGTGGCGACCGCGTACTGGAAAATGTACCGTACCGTAACTGGTGAAGACTGCAGGAAGCCGCTGGATGCAAGAAGCACAGAATCGATCGAATTGGCCGTGCTGAGAGGCCGATGTCCAGCAGTGGACGTGTTTTGGCTGAAATGATGATGATGATGATGATGGTTGGTTCAGCTTGAAAGACGCGATAGGTGGTGCTCCATTGAAGCAGATGCAGGACGGTAATAATCTTTTTTTTCTCTTTGTATCGACCATAGATCTACGTTGTACTGTTGGGACCCAGGTGTCGCGATTCTGGTAGAACAATTTCCATTCATTTTTATAAACTCGTTCTACTAGAGTCGCATCGGACTTCTCTGCGGGAGCTTTTAAGCACTTGTGAAGTCAATTTAATACGAGTACCGATGAATCGGTATAAGATTACCGATTATGAATATTGATGGCGCAACGTGCGCTGTTTGCGTGAAGCGCACGTGCCGAGGACTCGGTTTGTAATCGATACGTATCGGTATTGTCCGTGAAATATGAGATATCGATGTGGTGTTGTTTTATTATATTTGTTCAATACGTTTGTGAGAAAATTTGAATTGATTTTAATTTGAAGCGACCAGTCACTCTAATTGCATAATAACAATTTGTTTTGAAGGAAATTTCAAATCCATTGATTATAAGGTTTGAAAAATTCGTCTGCTCACCTACGTAAATATCAAAATGAAAAGCATAGCATCAGCTTATAATGTTTCCTCTGCTGAGACAGGACTCCTATCTGTGAGAAGGAGTAGGCCGTAATCTACCACGAGGCTGAGCTATCAGAATGAAAGAACAAGCGATCAACTGTCATTTGTTTTGTGTGTTTTGCCATTACCCCATAGATAACCAATAAAGAGGAGCCGATGTCATTACTTTTCATAGTTATAATTGTCCGTATTTATGCAAAATGGAACCACACGACAAATTTAGTTTTTTACTTTTGTTGAAGAATACTAAATTTAAAAGTGGTCTATGTGTGTTTATGTAAGTCCTTTGATATCTCAGAAGTGCGTGTTTGCTGGGTGGTTTCTTTTTATATAAATTCGGACACTTTTAAATTAATATTCTTCAAAAAAAATAAAAACCTAAATTTGTCGTGTGGTTCCATTTTTCATAAATACGGACAATTAATGATGAATGATAATAATGATTATTGATTAATAACATCATTTAAAGTAATAACAGTTGGTGCCTGGATGGGTCTTTACATACCAAGACCCTTCCGTGCCTCGGAAAGCACGTTAAGCTGTTTATCCCGGCTATCATACGTAGATCTTTGACAGTCATTATGGTTCGTCAGAGCAAGGGGTATCGTATTACCCAGTAACTGGGTTGTGGAGCTCAGATAGGCAGTCACTCCATGTAAAATACTGGCTGCATCTGATATGACTGGAAGCCGATTCCAACATGATTGGAAAAACCGGCCAAGTGCGAGTCGGACTCGCGCACCGAGGGTTCCATACAAACCTGTAGGTATTCTCGGTTTATGCATAAGGTTTATGTTTATGAAATTAAATGTTTTTTTTTTAATTTTTATGTTTGAGTTGACTGAATGAAAGGTAAATTGCGGTTTACGATTTATGACGTATTAAAAAAAAACTACTTACTAGATCTCGTCCAAACCAATTTTCGGTGGAAGTTTATATAGTTATGTACATCATATATTTTTTTTTAGTTTTAACAGTCTCTTATTTTAGAAGTTACGGGGGGGGACACACATTTTAGCACTTTGGAAGTGTCTCTCGCGCAAACTATTCAGTTTAGAAAAAAATGATATTAGAAACCTCATTACCATTTTTAAAGACCTATTCATAAATACCCCAAACGTACGGGTTTGATGAAAAAATTTTTTTTGAGTAGCTCTAAGTATGGGGAACCCCAAAATTTATTGTTTTTTTTCTATTTTAGTGTGAAAATCTTAATGCGGTTCACAGAATACATCTACTTACCAAGTTTCAACAGCATAGCTCTTATAGTTTCGGAAAAAAGTAGCTGTGACATACGGACGGACAGATAGACAGACAGATAGACAGGCAGACATGGCGAAACTATAAGGGTTCCGTTTTTTGCCATTTGGCAACGGAACCCTAAAAAGGCTAGATGATGTTTATAAGTGGTGCAGAAGCGTCCGCTTATTCCTACTACACAAAAATAATAGTTTAAAAAAAAGCGTGGGGTGCTTTTTAAGGTATTTTTTTATTGATCAGGCACCCCACGCTTTTTTTCCATTATTTTCTACTTGTTAGTTTGTTTTTCTATGGAAGCGTGTTTTTTAGTTTTTTTTAAACTATTATTTATTTTCTATTTTTTAGGAAGTTTCGAATTTTGAAACATATTACAGAGTAGTTTGTGACGTATGTCAGCGTTGTTTTCGAAGACAGTTTTTTTGCTGTCCTGGTAACCCTGACAAGGAATAGCACAAATTTATGAAATTATTGTATTGTCATCGGTCTTTGACAGGTGGGCAAAGTTTGAATGAAATCTGGTCGTTTAAAGTGGGTCAAAATCGCGCTATAAGGAGTCGGTTACAAACAAACATACAAAAATACAAATGAAGCTAATATAAAGCGTGTAAAAAGATAGTTATGTAAGCAAATGCTAGATTGTCAGAGAATTGCATCATTGCTTCATTTGCCCTCTTCCGGTTGCCCATAAAAGTAATGAATCGATAAATCGATCTCGATAGTATCCTGCACCCTAATTGCGAAACGCACAATTTATCAGCATCTGAATGGAATTGAAGATTATTTCTAAACCATTGCGTCATTTGTTCGAATAAATTGTGGCTCAGCAACGTAAATAACGCAATGAATATTGTTTAACTATGAATATTAAACCAATTCCTACCGATAAAAAGTTCCGCAATTACCCCTCTGTTTATATTTAGTTGCCGTTTGATCTCGATTGAACACAATGCATGATCGATTTGTCGCAATAATTGTCTAATACAGAATTAACATTAGTATCTTTTAAGAAATCTTAAGAATATTCCATAACCACTTTTCGTTGTCTAGTTTTAATAGTTTTTGACTGCGACTTCGCCCGCATGGATGTCGAAAATTATCTCACGGAACATACTACCGGGATTAAAAGTATCCTATGTAATTATCTAGGTTATAATCTGGCGTGAGCCAAATTTCATCCAAATCCGGTCATTCGTTTTTGCGTGTTAGGGTAAAAACCTTTCACATTTATACTGTTGTAGTAAGATTAGTAGGTAATAACTAATTTCAATTCCCAAGATAATATTTACTGAAGAAAAGATCACTACTAAAGTTTTTTTTAAGCAAAGTAAAGAGCAACTTTCGAATAAACAGTCTAAAGATTTAGTCTAAAAAATTACTTAAGTAGTACCTACAATTACTTACAACTTTCTCATTTTATCCGAATGTTCAAGTAATTTTAATTTCATATAGCGAAAAACTCTTCAATATTTTTTTTCGTTTCATCATATTTAGATACCACATCTCATCAAGAATAAACTGCGGCCAAAGTCGTGGATAGGAGCTAGTCATACAATTTTCAAAACCTATTCAAATTCAGAACATCAACACGATCTCAGAAGAGGGGTCAAAGTGATGTATCATAGTTTATCACACCAAACTATCATGCTGTACCTACAGCCTTTTATAAATCGATGTTAGAGCATCACTTTCATACAAATTCGAGGCAAGGGTCGAGCCTACCGCACACTACGTGCCTTGAATTTAGAGAATACTGTGGTGTGATATAGGCAGATTTGATGGAACGATAGTTTTCCACGACGTTTGGACGGACGTAAAAATATCGCAACGGGATTTTATCGCGCTCTAACCGACGAAAGAAAACATCTGGATGAAACCGGCATGTCCTAGTACTTTTTATTTTTATATATGCTAATATTACGAATTAGAAAGAACGACGCGAAAACGAAGTAATCGGAATAACGAGTAGTCGGAGGAACAAGAAATACGCGAACGGAATCGCGGGCAGAAGCTAGTTTATAATATGTATAGATGCATAAATACATTTCAGTCAAAATAAATAAAATACTGTAGAAGATTGTCAAAACAGTACATTCAGTAAGAAAAAAAAAACTACTAATTTCCTCACATGGCAGAACAATCATTTATAAATAAACTCCCCTCTGATTGCACATTACATTTTGATCGTTCCAGATTAATCTGAGTATTCCTCTTTCCTCTCCTCTAGTCCTCAGTTCACTCACAATAACATTAAACGCACCTCAGACTAAACGAACAGATATTCAGACTGTATCAGTGTTTTTTAGACCGCAATAATCCTCTTATGGCCCTTAGTACAGTTGGCAACACAAGTGTATTTACATCGTTTCGGAATTTCCGAAGTGTAAGTTTATTTATTTATTACTTTGTGTTTGGAATTTTAAAAGCAATTGTCATGTCATGTTTTAAATATCCTTGTCGTTTTTATCAAGTCATCATATTTAGGAATAGTAGCTTTCGTGAATTATATGTCGGTATATTCGGCCGTGGCAAGTGACACATCGATCCCAGAATAAATGGCCGATGGGGACGAAAGGTTCTGGTGTAGCGACTGGGTACAGGAAGACGCAGAGTTACAAGGCCTGCCACAAGGTGGAACAATAACATTAAGAAGACTGCAGGAATCCGCTTGATGCAGGAAGCACAGAACCGGACGAAGCGGCAGAGCTTGGGAGAAGCCAACGACCAGCAGTGGACGTGTTTCGGCATGACGATCGTGATGGTATTTAGCTAAAAAGCTATTTGACAAGCGTTTTCACGTGTAACACATTTGATGTCAGGATTTTCTTAAGAGGTTTCCTTTACCTACTGCAAGGATATCCATGAAATGCCAGGTTTTGAACTTCCCAAAGAGCATGAGATCGGAGATAAATCGGGTGTAGTGGGTCAATATTATTGAACCATTTTCGATACGCATATTTTTGATTTACTTTTGTCGCTGTCTGTACATCTCCAAACGAATTTGTTTTCCCTCTGAGGTCTTTATACAGAACCAGATGTTGGTTCTCGCGTTTTTTGATTGACATTGGATATATTTGAGTTCGGTTCAATTGTTGTATGATGTCGGATGAAAATTGGAAAATTCTCGGGGATTTTATTACTGTTAGCTGGGCATGGGAAATATTGTCGGTATTTTGTTATTATTGTTGTGACCGCTTGGGAGAATTCAAGAGTTAATTATTAACTGAATTTCATATAGGGATCATTTTCTATAACTATACATGCTTTAAGTAAAATCAGTACCTACATTGAATATTTTCGAGAAAAAAAAATTGCTATGAACGAGTCTGATGTCGAAAATATAGTTTTTAGAATTTTTGTCCGTTTGTCTGTTTACCTGGATGCAATTGTCGGATTGGCGCAAAAACGGCTACATGGATTTGGAAGAAATTTGGCATACAGGTAGTATATAACTTTGATCCGTCCGATCCATGGGATAATTTCCAAAATATTGAAAATATCCCACGCACAATGTTCGCAGAACGATGGGCAGAAACGTGCTAGAATAGTAACAGCGTACTGGAAGTTGTAGCGTTGAGTAGAAGGCCTACCGCAAGATGGACCGATGATGGACCCCTGTTGAACGCCTCAAGAATCTGCTGGATGCGAGAAGCACAGAACCGGTCGAGCTGATGGTGTTTGGGAGAAGCCTTTGTCCAGTAATAGACTTCTATTAAATAGCTAAAATGATAATGCTGATGATCCCACAGGAACATGGAGCCGCTTTTGAGTAACAAACATCTAAAAACAAAAATTTCAGTACATTGTATACGAGCCAAAATAACACAAATTGTAAACCAAAGAAAAATCACAAAAACGAAACCGCATTTGCAAGTGCAAAAAGCAGAGACGAAACCCCGGCAATAATTTGTTGAACAGCAAACAACCACTAACGAGATTGCGGACACACCATAGTTGATAATTAAACAGAATACCAATTAAAATATTGCCTTTTGCAAACAACTCGACGTACATATCTGAAATTCTGAATATTAGGTTCGTTAGTACCGAGACTCGGTTGTAACTGGTATCCTTCGTGATTTTCGGCAGGGACGGGCTTGGGAACTAGTCATTTAAGTTTTAATTAGTACGTGGATATGTTTGAAAAGTTATTCTTTTGAGCAATAATCTAGGTTGGTTAAATTCAAGCAGGCCTTTATGAAATGGTTCGAGATTATGTCGAAAGGAAAATGTATTTTTTACCTAAAGCATAATTTTCCTATCCATCTATTTTATGTCTACATACTCTGTCTATTTCATCGATTTTATTAAATAAACACTGTGTTATCACTACATATTTATATAACTTTTCCATATTATCCATTTAGATAACGCATTGATAAGCGCCTGAAAACATCCTAGAGAACTACAATTAGTTCTCTAGAATTAATGAAGGGCGACTAACAAAAGTCTTTAGAAGGCAGATGTCACTCACATCTGCCTTGTAAATACTTTTACAACGCCGGGAGGGGACGCTCTAAGAGGACATATAGAGACCTTATGTGTGACGTCATTCACAGAGCTCTGGTGTGAAAGTGTCTGGTGACTATGAGCCTTACTAGAGAATGGGACGCAGCGCTCTCTATGCATTTTATCGCCATACTGAGATCGTCAACCCGCCTGCCAAGTGTGGCGATTAAGGCAAATTCCCTCAAATTGGCCGAGGCCTATGTCCAGCAATGGATGTCTTTTGGCTGAAACGATGAATGATGATGATGTGTGTTCTGTAGCTAATATTTTTTAGGAAATGGAAATTTTCTTTTATTAGGAATTTCTTTTAGGGACCCTAATTACGACCCTGTACTCCATGTAAATTGATGAAGCCATACCAATTTGGCGTTTACGTTTCGATGCTATATCGATAACCGATGTTATGGCACTGTTCGATTTAATGAGCCGTTTAAATCGAGAACTACAATCGATTTTATTGCCAAATTATATCGAGTCACATCGACGGTACTTAGGCGTTATCTGACTGTGAAACAATGATATTTTGGGTAATTTCAGTTGCCTAATTGAAATAAGGGAGGAAACAGTACTGGAAACGAATCTGTAAGGCCCGTGATGAAAACTCAGGAAATGTTTTCCATATTGGGCTTGCTCACTTTTTTTTTACTGCGGGCTGGAACACCATCTTCAGGTCTCAGAATAAGAGATCTTTTTGGAACCATCTCCAAGGCAACATCAGAATGATTCTGTAAAATACGCAAGATTGCAAACAGCACCCATATTGTGCGATCAATCTTAGGACAGGGAAAAACCTCTACGTAAATAAACGCCGAATCATGCCTTCCATGCAAAAAATGTATAGTTGATCCTGATTAAACTCGCAAACAATTCGCGAATTCCCAAAAAAAAAACATAATTCGCATTTCGATAATTTAATATCGGAAATTAGAATCGGGAGAATCCGTCGAGCGATGCCTATCGAGCATTGGAGCTCACTTCGGTAATTAACGAAGTTGAGTTCCAATTTCGAATTTACGGTACGGCACGGTAATCGGCCGGTGTCATTGGATGGCGATAAGCGTTCGTCCGATTGGCCGATCGACCGTAACTTTTCGGGAATACGAACTTCGGGATTTACGGTCCAAAGTCCGTTATGGATTTGACCCAATTTGTTCGGGACTCGAATTGAAATTGGATTTTTTGGACCGTACCGTCCATCTATTTATTGGTTATGAGGTTCTTTGTTGACTAAAAGGTACTTTACTCGACGCTTATTTTGCGTCTTCCGTATTTTGGGATAAAGTAGGATAGTGTTGGTGTCAATTGTTTTATATTGTCGAAGACTTTCGGCTGGTCCTTTTCCTTATGTGCCTAATGGTATTGGTCCTTTGCAACTCAGCAATACAAAAGAGTTCATAACACGTTAGAATAAAATGAGCAGCCCTTGCCTGAATGAAAATACCTTAGTCACCAGACTCAATCAAACTTTTTTGACTTTCTTTTTCCGCGTCTTCGTTCGTGTGCAAAATTCACAAGCCTCTCTTCTAGTTTAGGCTGGATGTAAATGCTTGTTTCTAGTAAGCATTGTCATTTAACTACAAACACCTTATCGAAGAAGACTTCACTTCTTCGATAAGGTTGTTTGTAGTTCAATGACCTACATAGCTTATGTCTTGCATCATGATATGATATCATCTCAATCACGCAGTGTTTACCAAAAAATTGTAGATTTTATTTCAACTAGGTAATTCGGTATTGCTAAATACCCGCATCTCGTCGTGTGTACTATCTACTGCTATTATTATGTTATTTAATCCATACTAATATTATAAAACTGAAGAGTTTGTTTGTTCGAACGCGGTAATTTCTGGAACTATTGTAAGAATTGAATAAATCTTTTTGTGTTGAGTAGCCTATTTATTGAGGAAGGTTATAGGCTATATAACATCACGCTACGATTAAAAGAAGTGGAGCAGCAACGAAAAATGGACGAAAACTGGCAGGCAATTCAATACGATGGGAAGGATCAGGAGAGCAAATATTTGACGCGGACGAAGTCGCGGGCAGAAGCTGGTCATTCATAAAATTGATGTACTTCATCTGACTCGGCCACCCCGTATCTGTCAGATATCATACTATAGAAGGGTAACACGATAAACGCAAGTCCTGAAAGTAGTTTGTTCATAGATCTACTGAATCAATTTCAGTAACTTACTCGTATATGGTTATTCTTTATTTACGCACATTGAGTAAAAACAAAATAATACAATCTAATTTATTTTGTGAACTTTTGTCAAAACGATATAGGTAATTTCTGTCTCTTTGCTGATACTTTGTGAACCTTTCTGAAGAGAGAAAAATAAAGTTATCTTATATATTATGTATATAAAAATCTTGTGTCACGATGTATGTTGCCAATAAAATCCAAAACTACTGAACCGATTTCAATCAAATTTCACATGTACCCGTATTTTGGTCTAACTTACTGGACAGGGTAGTTATCATCTCAATTATTTGCTTATGTCGTGAATGTAAACGAATAAAATGTATCAATTAATTGTTTCTTAAGCAACTGCTTAGTTTTATGAAGTTCTCATAGATGGCGGTGTACGTTGATTCATCAATAAAATTCTTCAATATTGTTTGACATCTAAGTTGCGTATACACCCAATAGATGGCACTGTGTTCTGTTTCTTAGAATATAAATTCTATTACTTTATTTCATGTAATATTTATTTATGTTCACGATATAACCGTATTATCTTAATGGTTTGTGACTGATATTTTTATAATTATACTGCGTATTATGTTACAATATTATTACCATTAATAACAAAAAAAAATTGTACTATTTTTGTTAAAGAATTATTAAAGTCTTGGCGCCAAATTTTAATCAAAGTTTCAAGATCTGGCCATCAAATTCTATCGATTCGCCATCTCTGGTTCGAATGTCCAAAGCTTTGGTATTTCATTCGTTCTCGAGACCTCCTCTGAGCGTACACAAAGCTCCCTCTTGAACCATCGAGACCCACTATTTCGAACAATCGATCAATCGATTCTTCTCGAAGCATGCAAACTAGAACGTTCGGGAAATTCAAGGTTCAGGTATATATACTGGCGCCGAGTGTCACCGCAGTTCAGTTCCTTTTTAAACGAGTAAATTAATACTATCTCCCGGAAAGTGATAGACTCAGTAAAATCTCAGTGCAAGTCTTAGTACTACTCTCTGCGTCAGTCTGTACGTAAATGTACCTGTGCATTTACCAAGTGTATAACCTCTGCAAGTATTAATCAGTACAAAATCATAACTTTATATGTAAGTATTTTTTGCTTGCATTTTATTTTATTCTCTTCATGTATTTTGTAAAGAAGTCATTGTTTATAAAGAATAGTTAAATATAAGAAAAATAAAATGTACATTTAATAAATTATAGTTTGAAAAAACTAAAAAAACACGCTTTTGAAACTAATTGAACTAAAAATTTAAAAATAAAACTGGAGTACTCAATAGAAAAATTCATATTGTTGTACAAAAAGCGTCGGGGGCTTGATTTTCATTGCTGTAAATATTTTAACGATAGTTTAGTACACCTGTAGTAATTATAATAAGCACCCCACGCATTTTGTACAACAATATGATTTTTTCAATTGAGTACTCCAGTTTTATTTTCAATTTAGTTAATTCGATTTTACCGGAAGGGTTTTATTTCCTCAGTTGCGATTAGAGAAATAAAATATGGCGGTACGAAGTTCGCCGGGTCAGCTATTAGTATTATATTTTATCAAGTTCTTGAAACATCGTAAGGAAACCAGCATGTCCTAGAACCAAAAGTTTTAAGACATGTGACATCTACGAACCCGCACTGGGCCCGCGTGGTATATTGCGGCCCACTCCCTGTCACCGGGAGGAGGCCTGTATCCCAGCAGTGGGAACAATAAAGGCTGATTATGATGATCAAGCTCTTCTAAGTGAAGAGACTGTTGAGCTGCTGAAGAGTTTGTTGCGTCAGTTTTTCTTCCCAACTTGCCGGGGGATTGCCTCTTCCCAACTAAAGCACTAGGAAGTGGTGAAGGGCGGGCATTTTGGGGACTGTCTTATGTTATTTTGTCATTCGAAAAGTGCTGACTCCAATCTGCAGCCCAATCTACGGAACAATGAGATCGCTTCGGAAAGCCTCTGATGCTCCCAGGAAGCTTCTGCGCTTTTAGGCGGAGCTAGACTGGCTTTTTAGCCAGAATAAAATAAATATAAAAAAAGACCCTCATTTGGGGACCCACCCGAATGAGGGTCTAAGTGCGAAAAAGGGAGTCCCATCATAATCGAAAGGAAGTCAAAATCATGTTCAAAGTTTCCGTTACATAGGCACATCTATACTTAATATTATAAAGCTGAAGAGTTTGTTTGTTCGATTGATCGCGCTAATCTCAGGAACTAATGGGCCGAATTGAAAAAATATTTTTGTGTTGGGTAGCCTATTTATCGAGAAAGGCTATAGGCTATATAACATCACGCTACGGTCCAAAAGAAGCGAAGCAGCAAACGAAAAATGGATTAAAACTGGCAGGCAATTCGATGCGACGGGAAGGAGAGCGAAAATTTAACGCGGATGAAGTCGCGGGCAAAAGCTAGAATTTATATAAAATCTTAGTTTACGGTTAAGGCATAAGAATCAATTGTAAAAGCATAAAGTAATGCTAGATCAATAAGATTTCTTAAATAGGAAAATTCAGTGTATGTATTATGATTATAACATCATATTCTAATTGGGATATTTGGTAACCCGCGTTAGGTCCGGGACATGTTGTTTAATATAGCGCTAAAAGGTTTACATTATATTGTCAAGTGATCAGATATCTTTATAGTAGTGTAACTCCTCTTATATCTTGCTGCTTACCTGGTAATCTCACGCTGGGCGGCATGGAGCTTGGCAGCGAGCCTGGCCGCGTCAGCTTCAGCAACGCGCGCCCGCGCCTCCCAGTCGCCGCGCGCGCGTCTCTCGCGCTCCGCATCGCTGCGGGCAGCACCCTCACGCTGTAAAGAAAGGTATAACTCATTATTCTCGAGGATACAAAGACAGTTCCACTTTCAGAAGGCTTTTGGTCCTTAGAAGGCTTATATATGTACTACACGTAGGTAATGCGAACGACCCTTAGTTACTTACATGTAAATCACAGCATCAATAATGTGTTTTAGTTTTATAAGGTACCCGACAGACGTTGTCTAGTTCATATTTCAATAATTCATTCACAAATCTCATACAAGAAAGTTTGTTAAGTGTTTCCCAATTTATCCCAATTTGTGGGATATTTTCCTAGTTTTCTTTCCATAAAAACCTAATTCAGAGTATTACAAAAAAAAGCAAAATCAGTCTAGCCGTTCTCAAGTAAAACGGTTACCAACACACATGATTTCATTGTTTTTTTTATAAGCTAAAAGATTTCTTTATTCTCCTACGCTTGATTTCGTCACTCGCCAAAAAAATAAGCTATCAGGGTAACACAAATAAACTATCTATCCATATTGTAGAACATCCTGCTTGCTCGTACTTCTCGTACTTATCCATTTCATACATTTAATGTAACTACACAATTTACCAAACTCACACGAGTTACCTCCAGAACTAAGAAACTAAAGTGTCAAACTGACATCGAACTAGCGAGGTATACATTTATCTCGCATACAGCCTCGCAGAACCCGTCAACATCTCTTCTTGAAACAATTTCAATTTCCTCCGAAGAAAATTTTATAATATTCAATGCTGAACTTGAGCAACTATTGCAGATGATTTATTGGTAGGAAAAGATGGAGTTTAAAAAGATATGAACTTCAGTTTAAAAGCGATGTTTATAGCTAAAGACGGATATCTTTTCAAACCAACAGTTTCCGGTATTCTATGTGATTTAAAGCACTGTTTTCTTCTCTGGAAAACGGTGTTTGCTCGACCAAAACGTTCAAATCTTCGTCTCTAAAGTGGTTGGATAACAAACTTCTATCCGATTTCAATGTAAATACAGGAGTTTGAACATCTGAATCTATATATAGGTGGATAGAAAATAGTCCATCTGTCCTTCTCTACTAGTCACTTCTTAAATGAGTTAAATATTAGGTAATTACTTGTTTTTTTTTTTTTAAACGGAATGTGCTAATGCTTGACCACCATTTCACGTGATGGAGAAGTTTAGGATGAGATAAGCGTGCCCAGAAAACGTTCAAAATCTAGTTGCAGTCTCACCTTGATGACAATCAAATGTCAAAAACTTTCGAACAATGTATGTAAACTCGAGATATTTTTGACAGATTTAGACAGAGATCAGACTGTGAACGTTCTTAAAATTACTAAAATTGACCCCTCTGTTCACACTTGCTTTAAAGTCTGACGAGATATAGGTGGTACGGACACAGACGCTGTTTTCTGTGTCTAGATTTCTCAGAGTTTTTGCTTGTAGGAAACCATGAACAATTCAACAATATTAGCGACATCCCTTTTAAGTCTACCCACACTCCATAAAAGCTTTTATCAAAGACAAACTTTAAACAAAGACATCTTCAGAACAAAAACAATTTATTCTCAGCTTCGACGTAACGGAAGCGACGTTCGAGGATCGGATAAAAATCCAATTTGGACCGGCCGTCCGGGTATGACGTCACACGGTACGACATGACGTATCGGATCCGTCTCGGGCACGTGACGACAGATAGCGCTTGATATTGAAAATTGGAGTGTATTGTTTGAAGGGGTCAATTTTACGGTTGAACATTTTTCGGGTGGGATGTTGGAGCTATTTGGCAGAGGTCGAGTGATATATTTAATAGTTACATTTGAGTATGTGCTAATGTCGTTAGCAGGACTATGGAACTGATACTAATAGTACGGGTTCTGCACCGGTACCAAATACAGCTACCAGTTTCATATTTGTACGAGGAATTTCGTACGATTGGCAATCTTGCAGTTATTTTTCTAATGCCTTTAAACTTTTCCTTTTATACGTACCATATTTTTTATCTCACTCTGCCTTTCGGAAATATTTGTTAGGAAATACTAAGAGTACAGGTACTACTCTGGTAAAGGTACAATGTCCTAGGTGTTCCCAAAAATACCGATATTTCCCTGGTGGTTAGGCGTCTTATATAAATTTCAAGAATACGGGAAACATAGAAAAACTCTAGATACTTTTACTTAAGCATATAAACCGGTACCTGTTTTTAGATAGGTGATGATTGATTAGCAGAATATGTATGACATCTGAATATGATTTACTTGAAACTGACACCAATTAAAGGCTCTATATTAACTTGTTAATAATAGCAAAAGGTAACTCTTTATAGAGTAACTACATTATACTTAAATATTATTCAATGTGGCAAGCAAGTCTGAAGACAAACATCATTAAAACTATAGTCAAGTATCAAACAAAGTCTAACGATTAATGGCAAGAAGTATATAAATATAAGCCGTTTGCCACTAACCGTGGTTTAAACTTACCTGTACTTAGTTAAGTGAAGATCTTATCTTGATTGTGGTTCAAGTTATGGGCTTATGTGCTTAGTACCGATCCCTGTCATAAGCAGCAGCTAAGTTTGAAATTCTTACTCTCTTGGTATAGACCAAGAGAGTAAGAATTTCAAACTTAGCTATGCTAACTTAGTTATGTATAGACATAATAATGCCAAAGAGTGTATTAAAATACTCTGAGTAAATAATGGAGTCTATCGCACCAAATATTAAATTCTGTTTAAGTTTTCATAACTTATTACTGCTTGAAAATAGTTTTCAATGTGTTTGTTGGTATATTTACGTGTGCTAGCTGTCATATGGCGTATAATTTAATTTAATGCATTATGTTTCGTATTGTCAATTACTTACTATTGTATAGATTCAAGGTCTGGGGAGTTGGTTGCGCCACTTCTTCCCAGCTAAAGCACTATAACGTGGTGAAGGGCGGGCGTTTGTTCAGGACTGTCTATAATTTTGATGTTCAAAAAGTGCTGATTCTCAGAACAGTTTGTATCAAGGACATTTGATTTGATTATACCAAATTGAATGGTTAATATTTTTGTTATTACAGCTTGAGTTATTTTCAGAAATATATGCTAATGCTAACAACAGAAGAACTATTAAGAAAAAGTGATGACAAAAAAAATATATATTTAGACAATCGTTAAAACGTTATATACATAAATGTTTGCAAACATTTATGTAAAGTGGAGACATTGCATAACGTTTTAAAAACGAACATCACATTTTAAAATATCTTCAAAGTCCATTACCACCGTCCAAAAACAAACCCAATTGTTTCCCCACCTTGAACCACCACCAAACTCCGAACGAACTTCAACTTTGATGAACTTTTAATTGAAAATTAGTCTTGGCCGTATCTTGCAGCTCCAGTTCATTTGGGCTCAGCAGACCGAACCAACTTTGTAAATGGCCACAAAAATCTGTGCTTATAGATAAGATACTTATCCGGAATCTTACGAAGACCAAAGTACCAAGAATGTTTGGTCGGAGTCGAGTTTGTCTTTGAGGTGGAGTTTTCGTCTTTGAAAAGGGGGGAGTCTGGACTGCACTTTGGGAAATTTGAGGATTTGGTTATCGTGTTGGAGTTGTGCTGATATCATGGCGACTGTAGGATGAATTTATCTATTTATATGGTCTCCAACAAAACACAACAGTAAGAATTAATAAGTGGGTGTACTCCTGCACTTGTACGAGACCACAGCATGAACAATAAAGTATCCAAGTTGTTGTGAAATTTATTGTGCAGTTAAAATACTAATAATAACGGGTTTTCCAATAAGGATTTGACAACTTTTTTTCAAAATAAAATGAAAACCATTTGAGATATTTCAAAAACTTTATTATCGGGTTGAAGTACATTAAAAACATTTATGAATGGAACTCGACTTCTCTCATATAGCCACCGCGGGCACGTTTGCTCGCACGAACGAGGCGGCCAATCGACTGGTCCATTTCTTGAGATAACACGCTCATCAAACTTGTTCTTCAATAAATCGATTGTAACGTGTGCTGTGTGGCTCGTGGCGCCGTTCTGTTGAAACCACATGCTGTCCAAGTCCATATATTCCAATTCGGGCCAAAAATAATCGATAATCATGGCGTAATAACGATCACCGTTCACAGTAACGTGGCGACCACCGAAAATCGGAGTTAACGCTCTTAAAGTAGCGGCCACCGACTCTGAATTTCTGTAGTAAATTTTTAAGATTTGCAGACGTTGTTCGTTCGTATACTTCACCATGATGAAAAGGTTATGTCTACTGAATAAACTCACAGTGACAGTTCGATGTTAAGTGAAAAGGTGCGTTCACAAACTAAATTCAAAATTGTCAAGTCCTTATTGGAAACCCCTTTATAATTGTTAATCTTCCAATGATCATACTGTTGATGGACGCTGTAACATGATAGGTAAATAAATGGAGCTAAAATCGATTCTAAATTCTCATGTCAGACAAAAAAAAAACTTTACGTCTTTATACAATACAGGGTCAAATAAAAATACCTAGTGAAACTCACAAGACGTAATGGTTATATCTAAACATGATGAAACAACAAAACTGAATAGAAAAATATAAATCTACATCTCTTTTCAAGATCATAATGCTTTCAACAGCAATGATAAATTGTTCTACCAGTACAATTGATTCAAATTCTCGAATGTAAACAAAAACCAACATCTACAGACATCGAAACTTTAACATTGAGTGGTCGTTAATGCACCTAATACTATTCCGATACTAATTCTTCACGTATTAAAATAGATCGGAAAGGGAGAAGAGAGTGTCTACGTTTATATTTAAGTTCACACTGTTTTTGGGTATTGGGTGAATAGAATTTCAAATGACAGCATTTTTAGATGGATGTTGAATGAAAATCCGATTCTTCCTTTTCGGTTGCTTTTAGCTTGATTTTAATCATCATCTTAGCTTGAAACCATACAGGTTTGAAGCTAAGATGGTCATCAAGCTACGCCGTCATTTATAAAACGTTGCTTAAATGTAAGAAACGATTAAACATAAAAAAGTGATAGTTACGCAGATTAGTTTAATAGCAAAATTCATGAATGATAGCCTGAAACATACGATTTAATAAACTTATATCAGGTGGATTACTTGCACTTGTAATTATTTATTTTTTGGGCTCTATAGTACAGACGCCAATACATCAAGCTACTACAATCTGTCAGATTTCTTTGATAGATTTTCGACTTTATTTCTAGAGCATTAGGTTCAAGGTTCATTGGGAAAAATTGACAGTTTCGGGTAGCTTGACCTGGTGGCGTCTGTACATAGGAAAATAAATAAAATAATAAATAAAGTTAAATTGAAAAACCCTATATTGTATGGAATATTTACTACCATTGGCACCTTTTCTTAAATATTTTTTATTAAATAAATTATGAATCAACTTAAATTATGAATCAATCTAAAATGAAAGACACTGACTGAAATATATTTCAAACGGAAGACGTTTAACAAAAACTGCCCCAGAGAAAATTAATTTGTTATGGTGCGTTTAAGATTAAAAATCATTTTCTTTCAGATGCATTTGCATATTTTCCAGATAGTGGCACAACATCAATTAATTAACGACAACTCTAAACAGTATAAAAACGCTCCACATACTCAAAATTCGACGCTAAACACCCGACATGCGCCATAACTTTCCGCTCTCATTTACAGACAAAAATAAACCTTAAAACACGTTAAAAATTGTCCTCTATTAGCAAAGAAAACCTCAAATTAGTATACTAACCCATCCGTGCAAAGTACACAAGTCTTTTGAAAGACAAAATAAAAAAAGAGGTGTGGAAAGGAAACCGTTTCGGCTATTTTCGTCTATTTCCGTTAACGTTCGGCTCAGCGGCTAACGGAGTTTCAACATATATATTTTCATAGTTGAATACGGTTTGGAAATGTTGTCGAGACGATTATGGGGAGGTAAATGTGACAAAGTTGTGTATTTTTGGGGCCAATATTTACTAAAGTTTATAATGAAAATTGTGGAATGCTGGCTGGGGCGCATTAAAATGAATAATTGGTGACATTTGTCTTCACGACAGAGATAATTACTAAGCCAGCCAAAGGTAATAACTGCCTACTAAGTAATCTCATAACTTCAATATATAAAATAATAGATATTTTGTTTAGTTTCAAACGTATGATGGGATAAACTTATGGAACCCAACGCTTAATAATAGAGGAACTTAAACTTTCCTTATTTATGCAACCGACAGCAGCAACTCATACTTTATGTATCATTCCATACTTTCAAACTTCTAAGAAAACTATTATTTCCACTATAACCCCCTACCACCCAATAACTGTCTAAAACACACCAATATACCACACCTGTCAACTAGTCAACTGTCAAGTTGACAGTTGTCACTTTGACAGCTCCGTGACGTTAGCGGTAGGGACATGGCGCGCCCTTGAGCCAACTTTGGTAAAATGTTTGTACATTGTAACACTTTGGTGAGCGGTAAAGCAAACAAAGTGTTTAATTTGCTCCGTATGGTAACATTTCTGGTGATTAATTGGAGGGAAAAGTTTTATTGTGTTTAGAATGTGGATACAAGATAAGTGATGGAGTTTAATAAGTTTGTTTGTTTGATTAATCTTCTTGGGGATGTCCTAAAATTATGGTAATTAGTGGTTATGTATGTAGAAAATTAATTAAATTATCAGATAAGCCAAATTACATTCCGGCCTGATTCAGAGACCTGTATCTCCAATATCTACCAGTGCAAATAATAGAAAAATCTGATTCATAATCAAGAAAGAAAAGAAAAGAAAGAAAGAAAAATTGTTTATTCTGCACAAACAAAACGCACATTACAAATTAAAAAATAAAAAAGATACATAAAATGCAACGTAGTCAAAAGCCCCGTATTTAAGTCAATAAAAAATTAACAGTTTAGCAATATTTGTTTGTGATCTAAGACTAGAGACCGAAGACAAAACAGAATATGTTACGACATTGGCGATTACATCAGATATTCAAAACAAAAACAGAATGCCGATTGTAGATTGCATTAATTTATCTACTGTTGTAACGAATAAACACAATATTAAATAACAATTAACCTGTGCGTCGCATCTGTGCAAGAACAGGTCGTTGCTCAGCAATATGCTGTGACTTCAGACGAACCTAGCGTCAACAGCGCTGATTTTCAGCAACTACCTTTAATTTTAATCAGCCTATAATGTTCCCATTGCTGGGACACAGCAGTGGGAATCTCTGTGTGAGAGGAAGTGGGCCGAAAAACACTACGCGAGCAAAGTGCGGTTTGGTAGATATCACAAGTCATCCATTTTTTGGTCGTAGGACATGTTTTGTTCAGAGTTTTTGAGAGTAATAGTGATAAAATAATTTACACAAAAAAGCGCTTGCCTGGGTTTAAACCTACGACCTACAACTCGAAATTGGCGGCCATTACCACTGAGTACACCTAACTATGCGGCCAAGAATGAATAAACATTTCTATGTAACACATCCTATTTAAATGTATAAACACGATGGGCTAGCATATTTTCAATTCGCTCTTACTATTGCCCGATCAAAATATAAACCTAGTTAATTCCAATACAGATCACGTTAATATCTCTTCACGGCCTGATTCTGTAATACGTAGTATGCTTTGTTCACACTCTACAAAGCATACTAATGAAACCGCAGTTAAACGTATCACACGTCTCCATTTGAACGGAAACCAGTAATTTAAAGCTCATTGCTGTGGCGGCGATCAATCAGGAGTTTGCAATGGCGACGTCGCTAAAGTTCGGTGTATACTGTTGTGAATTGGGAAGATGCATTGACTTTTAAGTTCAGTTTTATGTGACATAAGGAATAAGATCCACAAGAAAAACCTGTTGAAGATTTTATCTAGCTTTTGGTGGATGAAAGATTCATTCTCTTTATTATTTGGATTTAATATATTTCAATAAACAGACTTTAACAACTAAACTATGTAATCGTAACATAAGCGTGTAATTCCCGAAAAGTTACGCAGAGGTACGTTAGGTCACGTATAGTACACCCACAATTCGTCAGTTAAGTTTAAGTCCAATATACCTAATAGGTGGCGAACCATCCACCACGCACAAAACAAACTGTCATAAGCCTATCTTATTTAGATATATAGGGATTTTCAACAGTTATTGCAAAGAAATTGTGCGGAAATATTGTCAACAACATTCTCAGCGGCTTTCATCACAATAAAAGTCTACACCACAGTAATACAACACCACTGCTCTATGTATAATTCACGACAAGTTCAATTTCCAAAAGTATAACACGTAACTTTCACATTATATTTTGGTACGGCACATTACATTCATAGCCACGTCCTAGGAACGTGGCTAGGAGGAAACTTTCTAGTGTGTACGCAGCGTAACGACCAGCCAATGCAGCCAATTCCTACAGGAATGAGGAAATATGTGGAGAGCTGTGCTTATCCTGTATATCATTATAGAAGTACTGTTGTATATTTTATGGTGCATTTTACTTCCGTTGTGGTATGAGGTAATAAATATAAATTTCAATGAAAATGTTTGTAGGTATACTATTTTGTTTTAGTATTGCCATGCGACGTGTTAATTCTGCCAGATGTTTGCTGTCGTTAATGATGCAGAGAATCTTTATATTATTACGTTAAGCAAAATCTTTGTGTCTCTTTTTACGAAAATAACGCGGAAATATGGCGAAACTAAAGTTTGTATAGAGAAGATAAAGGCGGGTATAATGATGAAAGAGTCATTTGATATCGTGAATTTCGAATAAGTACTTTAAAGTTCTTTTAGACAATGTACCAGGAGACCATTATATGTATTAATAGGGGATTATGGTCTTATTGATCTATTATTCCATTTGCGAATTAGACCAAAATTACTGAGTGGGCGTATTCAACCGTTTCGTTCATCAAAACTTATGCGAAGATTTATGATTGAATAATTACCATTTCTTTTACTTATTTAATGTCTAGTGACCAGCCCCCCTAGCCAAGTCACAACCGTTTCGTATCGAATTACGTTCTCCAATCGGTATAGCCCGAGGCGTTAGCAATTGTAGAAAACGATAAGTTGGTTGCCATGTTGACGCGCCTGAGTCGGCCGCTCGTTCTACAATGTCTTTAGAATAACGACACATTATAACAAAGAATTTAGCGTTGAACATTGTAGAAACGATAAAAAATCATTCTATCATTTTGAACGATGTGAATTTGGCTACGAATTTTCTATTCGTTTGTTTTAACCACGTGACTTAACGTTAAGCGACTTGCGTTAACGATTGCAGATTATCAACTTGGCTAGGGGTGCTGATCCTGTTCCGAACGGTTTTCTGAATTAACAAAATATTGAGATTATTTTTATATAACAGTTTAATATCAATGTATTCTGAACTACACAATCAGTCTGAAAAATTTATCGGTACGCATTGTGTAGTTTTGAAGTTCAAACCGGTCACATACATAGACAAACACGAAAAAATATTTTTTATGCTGTGTGTAGATAAGATCTAGGTTTACATAAGAGGTGCTTGCAGCTAAGTGACAACCGCCGCTCGGGTCGATCGATTAGGTTAAGCTACGCTCGTCGCGGTCGGGCCGTGGATGGGAGACTCCTCCATGACTGGGTTCGTGGATCTTTATCAGCCCTTACGGATTGAAACCAGAAAGTCTGACAACCAGTCTTACTGAGGGGTATCCTGTTAGCGACGAACTGCGATGTGGAGGTCAGATTGGCAGTCACTCTATAAAAAATACTGATATTCAGCTGCAAGCTGACCAAAACATAGTTAGGAAAAGGCTAGACAGACGATGAAATTTGCAAGTAAGTGAATGAGAGAAAAACGAATAACACAACGTGCTCTTGTTTATTTTAATACAAAATACTGCTCAAATAGCGTTCAAGAAAATTATATCGTTTAAAATTAGGTCGGCAGCCCAAAGAGGCGGTTAAATATAACTTGTTCACGTTACAGAATGATCTTCAGTGGATCCGACGTTGATTGATGATGTTTCTTATGAAATTATTAAAACTTGAGTTAATAAAGTGAATTCTGTTATTTACGCAATGTCTTGGCTATCATCTGCATTGTGATGCTTGAGTTATGAGTGTAATATTGTTTTTAAGTAGATTTGTTTTCTTTCTAAATTACGTTAAACACAGATGTTTGGTTGTTTGACCAGTACGATACAGGGTAAATCCAAGAAGTTAATATCACCAAGGAGTTTTAATTAATATTTTTTTAGTAATGAAACTCATAAGCTTGGCGCTCCATTTTTATAGCATTACAAAACTATTTCGTACTCTTTTAATTTTGAATTTAATAGGTTCAATACCAATGTATGAGGGTAGATAAAGTAATGTATGAAACTAGACATATCTAGGTATTATGAAAGAGTTTCACTAACCAATATGCTATATAACATACAGCCTTCTACGAAAACTATCGATTGAGGCATTTAAAACTCACTTGTCAGAGCTCACAGCACAGCTGTTGGTCTCCAAGGAGTGCTCAATCTGCAGAAGTGTATTTTTCTGACAAAAACCTATCTTTGCCTTCCAGATTCAATTTAGACTTTTTCGTCGGTTAATGTAAAAAGTTTTTATGCCCATTTTGCGCCATCACTATTTGCCTCAGGCTCTGGTGTTCCATATTTGAATCTTAAATAAATAAAATATGTTTTTATATTTTTCCCGTTTAATTGGCAAAGAACAAATTCGATTTCCCTTTTTTTACACACAAACACTTAGTCATCGAATTTCCCCAAACATTTCCCCTAAGTTGTCATTCAGAAAAAAACATTCTCGTTTTTCTAAGACCCTTGCATCCCTTAATTCGTCACCAAACATCCCTTATTGACAGCATCCCGGTACTATCACAGTTTGCTTAGGCGTTAGGTATTAAGTAAACCCTTCGAAGGGGACTTTACAGGGGGTGAGCAGGGCACACAAATAAATAGTGAAGATCAATATTTGTTTGATATTGTAAATCAGTTGTGTGCTCCTATTTTGGATGTTGTAGCTAGTCATCTGGAAAGGGGTCGAAACAAACAAGACTGTGCTGTGTTTAAAATCGTATCAAACGTACATTTTTACACACTTTTATTAACTTGATATGTATCTATGTACCGGAATCTATGAACATTCACCCCCTACAAAACGTCGGCTTAATTTCGCACTACAGACTTATCAAAACAATACAATAATTTCAGGATCACCAGGACAGCAAAGAAAAAAAAAAAAAACGAAGAACCTTCTTTTGTAGCGAGCCAAATTAAACCACAGAAAATAAATTAGTACGAAATACAAGCTTTCATAGGAAACCAAACAAAAAAGTAGAAATTAATGGTAAAAAGCGTGGGATGCTTTTTGAGGTATTTTTTATTGATATCAAGCGCCCCAGGCATTTATTTGGCTAAAGTTATAATTTATTAAAATTATCGGTTTCAACAAAAACTGGAGGCAATTTTGCGTTGAACGTTGTAATAATTTCTAATTGGCTCTACCCAATTACAGTAACATACTGTAAAGAAGCGTGAACAAAATAAAATAAAAGGACCCACTGTCGCGAGCAAAATTATTCGCTATTTAGCGCTCCCGGACACAATTAAACTGCCATTTTTCGAATCACAAAATGACCCGTTTAATCCAACAAGGAGCGATTACCATAAAACTCTTTGATTACCCAATCAGCGTGCAGTGGAAATTAAAAAAATATGTAAATTTTTTCCTTTTTCAAATCGTCTGTAATGACGTTGAATGACATAAAAGTGCGCTAGCTCCCCGTCTAATTTCGTAAAAGAGTTGCCACGCGCCGGTCACGTGACTCCGTTTGGACCAATCGGGGGGCTTTGTTTGACATGACGTCATCAGCGGCTAGTTCGTGAGAGAGTATGATTTACGATACTCTACAATAGATGGTAATTAAGTTTTGTTCTATAGTTTTGACCCTTGGCGTGTGTCATATTTTGTTACAATGGGAGAATATTAAATCGTGTTTTATTTTTTAGAGGGTGTGAATTAGGTTCTTCTTGCTTAATACTTTGGGAAAAAGCATGACTTGTAAGTTTATCTTGAGAAAAAATGAGTAGTATGAAGAATACGAAGAAAAAAAGAGTAATATTGAAGGTATTTTATTTAAATGATTCACCTAGATCAGAATCCACCACGATCACGCTTTTATAATTTTTGGTTTCGAAAACAAATAGGTACCATATGTGAAGTAAAGAGCAATGATCCAAATTTCTCAATGATTAAAGTCAGGACAAAAATATTTTTTTGGATGGATTGTTTTTATCTTTTATGCTCTTTAGCCCAGATTAACATACAAATAAATACAGGATTACTATTAGTGCTTGCTTCAAAAATAAATTCCTTTTCAACTTTAGACCATACATTACAACGCCCTAAAATAGGGTCAGTAGGGTCATACAATAAAATTGGCAGCTGCCAAAATCAATAAGTTGGACTCCCAATTATCTAACTGTAATCCCTTCTACCCTAAAAATGACTCATCACCCCATGTTACATGAACATACCACTATAGGCCGTTTACATTTACTATACATCTGATTTTGCATCACTGTGTATAATCAGAGGTGCAATTCTCGTTATTTTAAGACTGTTCACAGTCTGATTTTTGTCTCAATCTCTCAAAACTATCTCGAGTATTATTATAATAATTTTGAACGAATTAAAATTAAAATAAATCGAATGAAATCGCTCAAATTATTATAATAAAATTTGAAGTATTTATAACATTCCGATTTCTCTAATGTATTAACGTTAACAAGTTTAATAATAATATATAATAATTAAATAATATTAACATGATTGAAATAAAAAATAAACTTATTTAAATATAGAAACTAAATATCCGAATTACTCTATGAAATATGTAAATAAATACACAATAAACAATAATAATTTACCATGTAATATATTATTGTTAAAAATACAGACCAACATTAAGAATTTATAGGAAAATGATTAAAGCGCTCTTCCTCTATTCTAATTAGAATTTAAAATGTTGCTGTGCCTCACAGGGTTCATAATTGTTCCATATATATTAATACCCACCACCAGTATTATGGAATGCAATAAAGATTCGAGATTTGAGGCAATAAAATAGTATCGTAAATCGTTTCTGCCCCTATGGAAGAAGAAGAAGGAGAGAATTTTATGAATCTATGTCTAGGAAAATTGATTTGTATTACTAGTTTTAAGCCCAGATTAATATTAAAATCAATACAAGATTATCATTAGTGCCTGCACAAAAAAATAAATACCTACACAAAAGACCATACATCGTACCGCCCTAAAAGTGGGGTCATCTAATAAAAATGGCAGCTGCCAAAATCAATAAGTTTTACTCCCAATTATCTTGATAATCCCTTCTACCCTAAAGATGACTCATCACCCTATTTTTTTATGTTAAAAATAATCTGGCGAGTTGTTTCCTAACTATATTTGGGTCAGCTTCCAGTCTGACCGGGTGAGAATGAATACCAGTACTTTACATGGACGGACTGCCTATCTGACCTCCACAACCCAGTTACTAGGTAACACGAAATCCTTTGGTCAGACTGGCTGTCAGACTGGCCTCTGACTACCCGTAACGACAGTCAAAGATTGAATGAATGAAATAACGAATGACAACTGGGTCCAATAGGTCTCGATATGTAATGAATGGTTACCCATCCTAGAATTGACCGCGGCCAGGGTAGCTTAACCTTCGATCAACCCTGTTATTATTTAGCCACGACCCCTCACCCTTACATGAACATGTAAAGCTTCAGATTATAGTTATAAATAATTCAATAAACAATTTCGTATCGTGATGCCGAATCGATGTCTGCACTTAGTATATAATCTGCTTAGTATAATCCAATATTCTATGGCAAGGGGTTCAGGATTTAAGATATTGAATTAGTATGGCGAAAACTGCTGTAAATTGGCTTTAGCTGGACATTGGAAAGACATCACTAAATGCACAGTAAGCTGAATTACTTAGGGTCTTCCGCATTCTTGTTCATTTCGTGTCGATGGTACTCGTATAGGTACTTTCTTGATTTTCTTTAGTTTGAGACAGGTAGTCACAGGTAGTAGGTGGCATACGTTTATTTCGGCATCAATGGCATTATTAAGATCATCTGAGGTGTACGTGAACAGGCCCTTGGGACAGTCCAGCAAGTGGGACTTAGTCTGATCAGACCAACCGAACTCAAACTGGTAACTTCTTCCGTATTAAAATGACATTTATAAATAAAGGGTTACCAGCATCCTAATTGCAAAACACACTTTCTTCCTCATTCTGAAAGGTTTAGGAAGAAATTCCTTATACAGTGCTTCATTTGTTTAAAAAGTAACGTCTGCTCGGCAAAGTAAAAAACGCAATGGAACCTGTCGAACTGTCGACTGTTTCATTTCGAAAGATATTGCAATTTTTTGTGTATTATGCGATTATCTCGCAGAAATAAATATCTTAGGACAACCAACACACCGTTATCTGATCCCAAACTTGGCAGAGCCTGTACTATGGCAACCAGATTTAACTGATAAACATTCTTATATACAAGATTATTTTTAGTATATGCGAAACCTGAATATAGTTCGTTCAGAATCAGTAACTGAGTCGATTCCAATAATTTTTACACCATGTTATATTTTGTACCAAAAATATTTAATTACGCTTCCAAGTCGCGGGCCTTAGTGTTTTGTTTCGATTTTAAAATTATCATGTCTTTCTCGTATTCAAACGTCCATTACACGGAGATGGTACGTACACTAGCTGTTTGTGGTGATCTGCATATGTTTTTGGGTGGACAACCAGGTAACTTATCAAGCTTATAACTTTGTGATTATTAATGATACAGTTTTTAAATTTTTTCATAGATTCTTTACATAAAAATACTAGACCCGTGTTTCGGGTTTCGCATAAACAAAAATTAATGTTGTATTTCTAAATACATACATATTATAGATAAATTCTAATTAGAGAATTCTGGTTGTTGTAACTAGTACCTACCCTACATAATATGAACTTTGTTTTTATTTTTCTAAATAATCGATCATTAATACAGAAAAGTAATTCCACACTTAACTACTTACAAACCTTACTTATTTTAGTTCACTAGCTTCTGCCCGCAACTATTTCGATTTCGCTTAGCGTTCTTTTGGTTTTTTTTTTTGCTTGACTTCTTAGCTAGGACCTAGCGTGATGTTAAATAACTTATAGCCGCCCTCAAGAATGGGCTATCAAATGCAAAAAGATTTTTCAAATCCAACTGGTAGTCCCCGAGATTAGTGCGTTCAAAGAAAAAAACAAACAAACTTCTCATATTCTTTATTAGTATACTCGTAGATTCAGATAGAGAATTTAGCGTTTTACCCGACGGCCTCCAAAAAGAGGCTATGCAATGTATTTACTGCCATATTATGAACTTAAGTATTTATACCTACATAGATTTTACCAAAAACTAATTAACCCAACCCAACAAATAATAACAGCAAACGCCAAAATTAAACCTCTAATCAAAGTCCAAACGTTCAAAGACCGTTCAGTGCAGGTTCGATTCTGCTGCAGGCAAACTGGACCGCACACAATGCAATGCATTTCAAAACCAAATGAGGTGTGTAATTGTGCGTTGTAACTCATGGTACGGGGTTCTGTGCCGGGTCGTGAAAAGGTTATGAATAAAGTTTTGAAGACGTAGTTAGTTTAACGTTTGTGAGGTGGTTGAATAGTTTTGGTTGTTAAGTGTATGTTGGTTGAAAATATAAGTTTTGAAAGTTGAACGTTATGGATTTACGAGTATGTGAAACTAACTTATTAATAAAAAAATCTATCCTAAAATATCTCTGAAATTATTTATGAGGGCTTTATAGAGAGTTCTGCTAGCAATCCTCTGACGGACCAATCAAATCAAATCAAATCAAATCAATTTATTTGCGATCTTTTTACCATGAGTTTTTTTAATACAGCAGTGCACGCCTAGTCTAAAGTAGTGTTCCACAACTACTCTATCAGACAATATTTAATGGTGACTGGCAGAGATAAAGGTAGATCACAACCTGAAGAAATACATTATTTATTTCCTATTCCTTCACCCTTATCCCATTGCACGATTATATGGGCGTATTTCCCATATAATCGTGCAATGGGTTTGAGGCCAAATCAGTAAAATGTCTGCCATACTTCTGTGTAGAACCTGTAAAAATATTTATGATACCTATGTTAGGAAGATCTTTGTTTGTCAATCCATACTAATATTATAAATGCGAAAGTAACTCTGTCTGTCTGTTACGCTTTCACGACTAAACAACTGAACTGATTTTGATGAAGTTTTGTACGGGGTAAGTTTGGACCCCAAGAAAATACATGAGCTACTTTTTATGCCGCAACTTCGTCTGCGTTCGCAATAACCAACGCTTACGCGGACGAAGTCGCGGGCAAAAGCTAGTTAATTACATAAATAGAAGCTAGACTTAAATTACAACCAGCCAGCATTACCCCCAAAAGTCCAAAACCCAATTAACCTTTATATATCAACACTTCTCTAAATAAAGGGTTGTACCTGATTTGACGAGAAAATGAAGCTTTGGTCTCCAATTTCGTAGATGTAACCTTGTAGTAATTTGTTGAAGCGAAAGGACGCTGTCTGGCTGGTCGCTTTGACCCTTGATTTGAACGACCAGCGACTAATTATAGCGGAATTTGTACCGGTTGACTAGTTAGGGTAGTGTTGTAACGACTGCTTGTTTTGAAGTATCGATGTTATAGAACTATAGTAATGTGTGTTGTTTGTTGTACTAAAGGTGTACATAAACTAGGTAGTAGGTATGTACTCTACGGCTGAAATTTTAGTGTCGTGCAAATTGTGAGGCCTGTGTTCGGCAGTGAATTGCAATGGTGAGTTGAGTTCATTGATACTGGTGATTGTTACAGAAGCAATGAAAGATCTAGTTGAACACTAAATTTTCTAACGTAATGATTTTTTTACCTTACTGCGGTGGAGCCCAAAATATAGTTTTTTTTTTACTCCAAGTAATGTGCTGTTCTATAAACAAGATGGGTTTTTAATCAATTTCGTCATCTAAACGGACCCTACTATCCTACTAATATTATAAATGTGAAAGGTTGTATGTTTGTTACCTACTCTATCACACAAAAACAGTAAAACCGATTTGAACGAAATTCAGCACACAGATAGTTTATAACCTGGATTAACTCATAGTATCCTTTTTATCCTGTTCCCTGAGATAATTTCCGACATAAACGCGGGCGAAGTCACTGGCAAAAGCTAGTCTTAAATATTTACCTAAATCATACCTACTTCACGAACATCAGCACATGTATACCTATACTACTGACTACACATAAATGGCCACTTCGATTACCAGTCAGCTCAGTAATGTGGGTATTAGCCAAACTGTTAATCACTTTAGCATCCGTGAGTGTAACTAGTGCCTACCTGTATCATAATCGATATTATCCACAACACTACTACTTCGATAACATGTACATCTACACCACTAGCACTTAATAGGTAAGCATACTCTATAACTTCGTTAGACGAAATTGGATTAATTTACAGTATACCTCCCGAAGTCAGGTTTGAATTAATGAAACCTATCCATGGTTATATTAAATTAGATTTAACAACCAACCCTAGGTAAAGAGGCCATAGTTTGGACAAACTGATGAAATTGAATTATGTTTAAATTAGAAGCTGTAACAGAAGTTGGGACCTCTGATTTATAATTTCGTGTGATTTTATTAGCTTTTATGATTGTAGAGAGCCACAGAAAATCTTTTAAAAATTCCTTTCAATAGTTTATTTATATTTCAGTTATCATACCCGAATTTGGTAAAACAAACTTATAGGTACTAGCTGCTGTCCGCGGGTTTGCCCGCGTGGATATCGGAAATTATCCTACGAGATCGTACTACCGGGTCGAAAGGTCTAAAGCCTATGTTACTTCTTAGACCATCAGCTATCTCCCAGCGAGTGTCATCTAAATCGGTCCAGGCGTTTCGAAGATTAGCCGGAATATAAAGACAAGCAAAAATATTAAAAAAAAAAAAGATTTTTGATAAAAGCACATTTAGTACAAAGCTGTTATTTCAAGATTATAACAGATTTATTTTTTGTATACAGTGTGCACAATTTTGGACGAGACCGACTTATTGGAAGTAATTGTTTTTAGAGAGTAACTCTTGGCAACGATCAACGATTACCTACTGCATTTTTCCCAAAAACAAAAATTACTATGGCAGTTATTTCAATAAAAATCACTTACAAAAACCCAATTTCTCTCCCTACCACGTTCCCTATGCGTGTTGATCCACAATTCCTGGAACAGTGCCTACTATCAATGGTATAAAAACTCCATTTTAAGATTATGCAACATGGACGCGTTATCAACAGTTGTTTACAAGGAAATTATGCAGGAATTCGAAACGTTTGCGCAGTTCAGATAGTTTTTCAGCATCGAGAATTTAGTTTTAATTAGAAGAATTTATGTTATGTAGGAAAATTGTTTTGAAAAAGTATGGACTTCGTTGTGCGTTCATTTGTTTAGTGGGAGGGGGGAAAGGGGGTTTCCATAACCGCCAGGGCAACTTGGTTGGCGATCGCCTAGATGCACCTAGCTTCTGGCATTTCATGAGTGCCCATGTAGGTTTATGTGAAATAAAATATTTTGATTTTGATCGCTGTATGGTGGTAAAATGCATAGAGAATTTTCATTTTCTAGTAAGTCCCTTAGTCGCCTCTTTCGACACCCACGGCAAGACATTGGATGGTGCTATTCTTTCACGTAATCTGATCATTAAAAAATCTATTTCTAGCAACTATTAGTAAAAGCATTTTTTAGAAAGAAAGAAAGAAAATACATTTATTTAGCACAAACTCAAAAGGCACACAAAATAATACACCAAAAAATACATACTTAATACTAAACTACATACACAACAACAACAACTACAACAACAACTTCATACTTAATTATACTATAGATGTGTATTATATTAAAGTGGTAAAAGTAGGTTACTTTAGGAAAAACCTTAACCTTTTCTCAAACGAAAATGAATTTGCCTAACCGTTACCCAACTCTGGCTAACAGTCTAACTGGATGCAGTATTTTACATGGAGCGACTTCTTATCTGACCTCAACAACCAAGTTATTGGGTAACATGACACTCCTTGGTAAAAAAAACCAACCATTTACCAAACCATAAACAAGAAAACATTCCCCACTTACGACACAAAAATAATCTAAAGTAATAAGCTTTCCATTAGCTGCCACAAATATAAAAGATATAATTCTTCTTCTCTTGGGCATTTATTCATTCACCTAACATACCCTTGTAGTAAATCCTTTGGAGCTGAATGCCATTGGTTTTACGGTAAGAAGGGAGTTTGGGGGCTACACTATTTACTAAGAATCCTGAGTCCAGGGGGCTATAATCCCACGGGAGTAGGGATAGCAAAAAGATTTTGTTTGCACAATTAATGTGATGCACTAGTTGTGTTTTTGTTGTTAAATATTGTGGGAAGAGATAATTAATTACGGTGTTTTGTGTAGTAAGAGGAGTATTAATGTGAGTTGGAGGATTTTACTACACAAAAGTTGTGCATTAATTTGTCGTAAGGGGCACCAAGTTATACAACATTAATTTTTGTTTATGCGAAACCCGAAACACGGGTCTAGTATTTTTATGTAAAGAATCTATGAAAAAAATTTCAAAACTGTATCATTAATAATCACAAAGTTATAAGCTTGATAAGTTACCTAGTGGTCCACGCAAAAACATATGCAGATCACCACAAACAGCTAGTGTACGTACCATCTCCGTGTAATGGACGTTTGAGTACGAGAAAGACATGATAATTTTAAAATCGAAACAAAACACTAAGGCCCGCGACTTGGAAGCGTAATTAAATATTTTTGGTACAAAATATAACATGGTGTAAAAATTATTGGAATCGATTCAGTTACTGATTCTGATCAAACTATATTCAGGTTTCGCATATACTAAAAATAATCTTGTATATAGTTCTATACTCTGGGGACCTTGATTTCCAGCCTAGACTTCTCACTACTGCTCAGGCGAAAAAATTTTTTTTAATATAATATAATATATAATTTATTGGTCTTCTTGTAGATTTAGTCCGAAAAATTCCAAAATTTTTGCAAAAGCCCGAGCTTTTGAATTTCGCGGACTACATTGAAGGAATTACCTGCAATGCTAGAGTGATTTTGCCAACTTCAAATTCTTAGTTCAGAGACCAAACCCAATTGATTAATACTTAAAAAAAAAACATAGCCTTTTGCTCCACATGTTTGGAAAATACGTCTGCTCGGCAACGTGAATAACGCACAGGATATTGCTAAGTTATCAAAATTTTGCAATTGTCAAAACAAAGCATTGCAATTATTCGAGTGTTATGCAGTTATCCCGCTCTTGTGTCATCATCAACCTTCAACAGTCCACAGCTGAACATAGGCTTATCCAATTAGAAGACATTCAGCTTGAGTCTGGGCAACACTCATCCAGCCTTACTGCGAATACCCTCACTCCGCCTAGCATGAAATCCTACCTTACGTTTGCTGACTCAGAGTGTATAACGGCTTAAAACATTTTAGGGTTAATACCCCATTGCTCCAAAATTGACATTCTATTTGTATCCGTAAACTTTATAGTATTTTATCAATAGCCGAAGTAAAACAATCGATGGTGCGAAGTGGATCACGAGGCGTTTAAAGCCGGGCTTTCCAACTCACATTACTTATGCAATGGGGATCGATATGCCATGTCATATGCATAGGTGTGGCTTGGAAGGGATGAACTATTCTATTGTAACATTTATTCTTAGAAACTTTGGTCTGAGAAAAAATGATTTTGAAATCTGAAGAAGATTTTTCTAGTAGCCAAAGCAATGGAAATAATATTTGAATATTTTCATAAATTATGTTTGATCAACATAATATACCTTAAACCTGCAATTTACAGAAAAAAAATGTAACGGAAACAAAATACGTGTTACCTTAACTGCAATCTCAAATCACACGATATCTTTAAAAAATATTCCATCATAAAAAAATCCGTGTAAAATTTCCTGCAAACTTTTAAAAATATATTTTGCTAACGCTACATAATCCAAAGTTTGTGAGTGGCTTAAACAAGGAGAGTTGGTCTTCCCGCGACTCTCTCGCTCCGATGCGTATTTTTAACGAGAGCGACAAACTCGGGACAATATACCCTGTTTGGATACTAATTGATGATTTTCTTGTTTTTCCACTTTTTTCCGACAGGAAATGGAAAAGGGATCAGCTGTTTGTTTTAGGAGGATCTGTTTCAATTGTTTTTTTGAGGAAGATTGGTATGAATTACGATGTTGGGTGTCACAGTCAAGTGGTTCTTGTTTTACTGCAACGTTCTGTAGCTTAAGTCGAAAAAAGTGTTACAAGAATGGTCACTAACAAAATACAGTAATTTTTAGACATGATGATGAACTTTAAACCTGTATGAAGCGTTAATGAACAAACTAAAAGACAACCCTATTGCTATGTCGATGTCGTAAATAATGTAGCTGCCTGTGCTGCCAGTACTTTTTGAAGTCCAAAACTTCCAAACACAGTACCCAAAACAACCACCCACTTTTTCACCTTTCAATATGGTATTGGAACTGGCACAAATAACTCCTTAGCAACAAATCAAAAGAACTGAAGCCAAGAAGGAGCTTAACAAACAAAAATCCCGTACAGAACCATAGGAAAACGCAACTAAAAATCAAAACAACACTATCCTAAAATCAAACCGAACCTAAACAATCCCATCCGTACTCACGGTGGCCGAACAGTGTCGATATAAATCTTCACGGCAGCACATCACTGGGGTGGCCAGCGATTTACATAGTGGACAAACATAAAACCGTCACCGATATATCTAATGTGCCGACAGAAAGATGGATCGCCCATTTTATTGTAATACATGAATAGGAAATGTTGTCTTTTGATCTTGGTATACCTTTAAATGTGAAGGTATTGGAAAATTTATTGAATATTTTTGTGAAAGTATTGTGTTATTCTTTCTAGGATTTACTTCCGAAATGTACCTACTTAAATATAGTTTCTTTTTTTTTTTTTTGAGTAAATGCTAATTTTGTGTGAATCAATCGATCAACTCAGCCTATCGCAGTCCACTGCTGGACATAGGCCTCTCCCATATTGCGACACAACACCCTGTCCTCCGCCTTCCGCATCCAGTTTGCCCCAGCCACTTTCTTTAAGTCGTCGGTCCACCTAGCTAGGGGGCGTCCCACGCTATGCTTGCCGATACGCGGTCTCCACTCCAGGACTCGTCTGCTCCATCGGCCATCGGTCCTTCGACAGACATGGCCAGCCCACTGCCACTTCAGTTTGCTTACTCTGCGAGCTATGTCGGTAACTCCAGTTCTTTTCCGCATAATGTCATTTCTGATTTTATCCTTCAAAGAAACTCCGAGCAGAGCCCGCTCCATAGCGCACTGAGCGACCTTGAATTTGTGGACCAGCCCAACTGTCAGTGTCCATGTTTCGGCACCGTATGTTATTACGGGCAGGACGCACTGTGTATAAATAAAATAAACGATCTTTATTGATAAATACCGGTGAACAAAAAATATTTGTCAGGGAAATGACCAGGAGACATGTACAAAGATTGTCGTCTGGACACCTGAGGGAGGATATCACCATCAAGGTAGAAGGTGATATGGTGATCTGATTATGTTTACCAACATGGCCGGAGATCGCAGAGATTAGAGAGAGTTGAAAGAATAAAGGGGACTGCCCACAGCACTGGGACACAATGAAGGCTAACAAAAAAAAAATTGAGGAATTATAATGGTGAAATATAATAAGATAATTATCAAGACATTCAGACTTGGATCTAAAATCTGATTTATTGTCATATTTTGAATAAAGTAGGTAGGTACACAAAAGCTAAGAGTAAATTCACCCGCAGTTTAGAGATCCTAAAAAAATTAACTAAATATTTATGCCATAATTAGATGTCTATACTACTTAGGTACTCAACATAAAACTGAATTGTTTTCTTAAAACAAAAGTTCTATAAAAGCTGCTGTAAAATCGAGGTGCCTCCGTCTTCGCAAAGGCTTTTTGCTTTGTTTTGCTTACAAGCCGTCCAGCGCTTGAGCGACTTTTTTCCTAAAGGACTTAGTTTTTTGCTTACCCCTCTGTTTCGTCGCTTAAGTGTCTAAAAAGGAGGTTTTAAACTATCTACGTTCAAGCTTGAGACAAAAAGTGGGAAGACAGTAAGCTGTTTTAAATTGAGGCTTTTTGTAGGCTGTAATTAATAATATGATACTTATTTTGTGGCTAAATTAGAATACGTGAATAATTAATAGTTTCCATGCTAATACTTAATCAAACATCAGCAATATTCTTATTAACTGAGCCTTTGTCCACTTTTCCAATTGACAGCGATCCAAATGATTTTTTTAATGCTCAATGAGTTCTATCTTTTTTTTACATGTACTTATATATATTTTTAAATATTTATTACATTTAACATGACTAACTATTTACACCAGGTACTAAATATAAACAAATATTGAGCATATAAAAAAAATATATATGGGATGTTTTTAGGATGCCCAGTTATTAATTGAAATAAAACATATACGTATCAATATCTTTCAGTTTTCAGAACCCTGAAAGCATGATTGAAACAAGTTTCTATATTGATTCTTGAAAAATCATGATAATTAAAATCTCCACCCTTAAAAATTGAATATTCTACGGTTCGATACCTATTTTAATATCCAATACACAGCTTGATCTCATATACCAGTCATAATCAACAGCTTGAATGATTATGATACTGAATAACACAATCATGACGAAATAAATGAGCTTGCTGGTATGAATACTAATATCAGTATTGCTAACCGCAGTGCAAATGTCCAATGCCGAACATAGGCCGTCCCTGCACACGATACAATGAGCAATCCTGTGGGGTATTGCCATAATTTAGCACGAGGTAATCATTTGAAATATAAGTTTGAATATTTGTCTGTGTTCATATTTAATGACGGTGTTATACAGCTGATAATAACAGTATTATACCTTTTTTTTTTTGGTTGGGAAATCATCAAATGAATTCTCCCGCTCTGGGCGGAGCGGGATGGCGTGTCGGACTTTTACTGACTAAAACCCACCCGTGTTCCATCAGTTGCCCATGTGCCAGGGTCACGGTATCTCTTTCGAACAATCACGCGACCCCGGCAGGCATCGGTCCTAGTAGACCCCTACACTGCTGCTGACATCTCTGAGGCGCGCGTGGAACACTACGCGCCGTCGGCCCGAGCCTGGTCCTTACCGGGCAGCGAGCTACCCATTGTTCGCCGCCCGCAAGCTCGCGCCTACGGTGGCCGGGAGTCCGCTATCGACTCCCGACGAGTATTATAATACCCTGTTACTGTTAAATTACGAAGTAGAAGGATTTCGAATATTGTGTGAGGTTGTGATTTAAGTCACAAGGCTAAGCTACGATTGACGCGGTTGGTCCGGAAATGGGTGATCACCTTTACATATGTACCAAGACCCTTCTGTGTCGTGGAAAGCAAATAAAGCAGTAGGTCACGGCTGTCATTCGTCGATCTTTGACTAGTTTGTCGTTAGTCGTGGTCAGAAGCCCGAAAATCTGACAACCAGTCTTATCAAGGGGTGTATGGGTTTGTCTAATAGGCAGTCGCTCCATGTTCCATTCAGTTTGGGATCAGATAGCGGTGTGTTAGTTGTCCTTAGATATTATCATTGTGTAAAATCACTCAGTTGCACCTAGATAGAATGGAAGCAAACCTCAACATAGTTGTGAAAAGGCTCGGCAGATGATGAAATATTTCAAATGTTGCTCTATTTTAGAGTTTACCCTAAACAATATCAACTATAAAGTGTTGAATTTCTAACAATACCTGCCTGACAATTTCAAAACGAAACCGTCAGTTCAACTGAGCCCAAACTATACAAAGTTACAAACAATAATCCAGCCACAAACCCAGGTTCTCTCCCAAACATTGTGTCCATTACAGTAGGAAGTTTGACAAATACTCCGGGGGATCAAAACAAATTAGTTCTCGAGGGAATTAATTGAATAATTCTCAACTAAACGCTTCAAAACCGACAGTTGTCGAGTATTGATTTCTAGTGCTCTAAAGTGGTAGGTGGTTCAAATTGCAAGAAATTAGCGGGGTGGGACAGCAAAAGCTTTTCAAAAGTAAATGACTACGATAATGTAAAAGTTTTTTTTTTTTTGAAAAATCTTTCTTCAATCATACTAATTTGCAAACAAGTACAGCTAATGCCTGTACGACATAAAGGCCCTGTCAAATTGGTACCACGGACGTTTGGTTGAATGCGTCTACGTCATCATCATCATCATTGCAGCCGTAAGACGTCCACTGCTGGACTTAGGCCTCCCCCAATTTGGGGGGATTTGCCATTATCGCCACGCTTGGCAGGCGGGTTGGCGATCGCAGTATGGTGGTAAAATGCATAGAGAACGCTGCTGCCCATTGTCTAGTAAGTCCCTTAGTCGCCTTTTACGACACCCACGGGAAGAAATGCGTCTACGTATCATGTAACAATTCACGTAGAGCATATACACTAATTGCTACATATGATATCTACAACCGCTACAGAAATGGTCTACTATAAGTGTTACCTATGTTGTTGAAGAATACTGCATTACCACCCTCGTCCTAGGAATTAGTATGCGTTGCAATTGGTAAGTAGAATCAATTTTGTGACTAACTGACCAACCCCTGGATAATTCAATTTGCCTGTAAACGGTTTAATTTATACTGCAATATACTACAAACTGAATTTAACTTTGACTTTTTAATGCAGTTCGCATTATGGTTTTACTGAAAAGCTGTATGCTATTAATAATAAACCACCCCAGCACATTATATATTGGGTAGAACTCTAAATCGCTGACCGCCTGCAACTTGCACCAAAACGATGGCACCCCACAAAAACAAGGGTGGATTTGCAGAATTAAATAAAAAAGTGCACCTTACTGGACATAGAAATGGCGTTAAATCTATTGGATTTTTTTTCGCAGACAGCGATTTTTCGACGTAACGCATTATTATTTGAACGCTATGTCGTGGGGAGAGAGTTTTTGTCACTTTTGATTGTATGAAGATGTTATGTGATTGGAGGATATCGGCTTTTAGGAGTGTCGGTAAGTTGTGATGGGGTGTCTGATGTCGTTGAGTATGACTTTCAGTTGAAAACTTAAACGCCGCCATATATAAAATGTGAGGTTTCTGACCGCTGACAATCAATGTTATAAAATGGACAATATCCTTTAAAACGTATTATTTATTTAGAAACAGATTTTTGCATTTGTATCGTTGTTATTTTGAAGTCTTTAGAAAACTTATTACACGAAACTTACGTGATAAGTAAAAGTTCTTTCAAAGCTACATAACATTCTACCTTATTGTAATTCTACATTATTGTAATTTCCATTATTTCCTATAACGGCCTTTTTTACTAAGATGGATGCCTATAATCTACCAGGCGAAAACACATGCTGGTAAATGTATTCCAAGTATTGGTTTTAGGACTTGTCGGTTTTCTCACAGTATTTTATTCAACTATGTCAACTACATAAAAATCATAACTTAATTTACAAAAAAGAGTAATGAATACTCATTAGTTTCAATTTAACAACCATCGGATAGAACCACCGCACTATACAGCGTGTTTCACAAACGTTCACACCACTATACAGCCTGTTCCATTCCTGAACTATGCGTAAAACTATTCATAAATTACAGACGCACAATTGTGCGTTCACGCATAATATCTGACCACGTCCTATTATTCAGTCGCCGGCGCACATAAATCTAACGAAATAAATCAATATTTGCAATAGCGAGCTAAAAGCACCCTTTCTGTTTGTACAAATGCAATTCATTCGATATATACATGCTGCATTGGCTGCCGGTGGCCACTGGTTTACAAATACTGCCACTACAATTGAAATTCAACTTTATACTACTGAATTTATGGTTGAAAGTCAGTCGTTTTGGTTGAGGGTCATGTCAATAATGGAGTAGGGCTTAAGATTATTTAATTCGTGTGCTTTTTGTGGTTACATTTAGTTATTTTGGGAGCAGTTAAAGTGTAAAATGGCGGACGTTAAATAAATACAGTTCTATTTTTCCGTTTTTATTCAAAATCAAAGTATTTTTTTTTTTAATAGGCTGAGGATTAGCGCCTTCACCGCTTCCGAGTAGCTTAGCTGGGAAAAAGTGGAGCAAAAACCCCTCAGCTGCTTGTATAGTTAGAAGAACAGTGTAATCAGCCTGTCATGTTCCCACTGCTGGGACGCAGGGCTTCTGTCCGTGCGAGGAGTGGGCCATAATCCACCACGCGGGCCAGAGTGGGTTGGCACATGTCACATGTATACGAATTTTTGGTTCTAGGAGGTACAGTTCTCATGAGAGCAGTAGTGATGCCAAAAGTTACAACAACTAAAGCGCCTGCCTGGGTTCGAACCTACGACCTTTAACTCGCTATCGTGGTCGTAACCACTGCTCCCTAAACATAGGTCCTGTATTTAGAAAAGGATTCGTTTTCAAGGATGCCATTTCGATTCAAACGTTTTTCATCTTCTTATGAGTCGCAAATTCTCATATTTAGTTTACTTAAGCTGCACGCGTAGCATGACTACCATAGAAAGAACTTTGTCTATTCTTGGTAGAATAGAGATAGAACTGCCATGCTACGCCAGCATAAAATGGTACAAATCTTTCTACAATCTTTAATTCTGTCTTTAATCTTGCTACACTCTGTAATTTTGTCTATTCTTCCGTCGAGAAAAGCCCTTTCGACGGTGGAATCCCCAAGATATGTGTAGAGTTTTTAGCCTCCCACCTCTAAATCACTGCTTCTCATAAAGGAAAAGATAACTGTAACCTTGCGTACGTATCAAGCTATTTAGTAAGACAACATCTCTAACTCCGAAATCCTCTCTACAAGTTCTAAGTAGAGCTTAACGAACAAGTCAACGACAACATCTCTAACTTAATAAACAAGATACTGGGAACTAAGCTGGTTTAGACTAAAACCAAGTTACCGATAACTAAATTACTTGGAAATATTTAATTGATCCTCTAAAATCTAATTGACCTTTCATTGACGAACACTTTTAATAATGCACCTCATTTTAAATGTCTAGTTATTTCTCATTGTTGGTCGCAATAGCCAAGCTAGGGCATTACATAATCAGCCTGTGTTCCCACTGTTGGGATACAGGTCTCTTCTCTGTGGGAGGGTCAGGGGGTCGTCTGGCACCCAAGTGCTAATTGGTCCCCAGGGTGGTCACGGCGTGCTATGTGTTCATGCGCGCCGTGAATGGGGGCTATCTCTCAGAGATGGGTCCGGCGACGGACAGCGCGGCGGGTTCGTGGAAGAGTGCTTAAGTGCCCGTGTTCCCGCCATAAGAGGTTAAGGAGGACATCGTGGATTTTTAGCGGGTTGGAGACCCACATAACTGCGCTATGTGTCCATGGTAGCGCAGTATGCGTGAGCATTTCTCCACGTTAAAAATAGGTTAGAACTGTAGCCAACCGCTCTATATCCAATTCGGTCACATTTACCTGGCTATTTAGTATTTTTAGTATCCCAAAATACTAATTTAGAGGTTCACCAACAGAGGCGCACTTATTATGTTATAGTGTCAACAATATTTTTGAAGAAAAACAATTGAATTATTTCAAACTTTTCATTAAATACATGCTCTAAATTACGGTCCAATAGACTTATTACTATACTACTGATAATGAAATAAGATACGAGTGACAACCCTAAGCCGACAGTAATGTCAGCGATGCGCCCTGACATTTTATTGGTCGCACGACGCTTTGATCTCGCCGCGGCCGTTTTCAATTACCAATTAGATGCGGCATACGATACGCGCATGTGTATAGGGTTGGCAGTTTGTCTATTATGCGCATGTAGGTTGGTTGGGTTTTGGAGTCGGCAACAATAGAGGTATTGGTAACAGATTTTGTGCATTTGTGATCACTGAAGCAGGGATCTAACAGGACTCTGTTAAATATTAACTGTAGTGTAGAGTATACCGACTGGTATACTCTACACTACAGTTAATATTTTAGCAGACATTATTATAGTTAATTAATTGTTTATTTTGACACAAGGTCAGGCACAGGTGGTGTAACATCGTCAGACAGAAGATGACTTCACGTCAGAGAAATCTTATTAGGAGGATAAAGACAATGATTGATTGACGGGCGCACTTGTAGCGATCAGACGTGCTCGCCAGCAATATTTGATAAATAATTTATTTAATAATATTGACCTACTTAGTGCATTACTGTCGTAATGCATGTGTAAATTTGTGCTTAGTGTGTAGTTTTGTTAATGATGGACACGAAATAGTGAACTTATAATAAACAAAATGGATAAAAACCCCTCTACTCCAAGGGGCCCAGTGCAACCTTCCACCTCGCCGTCGAAGACGATGACGCAAAACCCAGCCCTTGAGTCGATCACCGCCGATATTGTTTCAACACCCGAAATTCAAAAATGGATATCAACCATCGAACAGCACTTTGACAGGCCTGTTGGTCTAGTGGTTAGTGACCCTGACTGCTATGCCGGAGGTCGTGGGTTCGATTCCCACCCAGGACAAATGTTTGTGTGATGAGCACGATCATTTGTTCTGTGTCTGGGTGTAATTTATCTATAATATGTATGTATTTAGAAATATATAAGTATGTTTATCAGTTGTCTAGTACCCATAACACAAGCTCTGCTTAGCTTGGGACTAGATGGCGTTGTGTGATAGTTGTGGAATATTATTATTATTATTATTATTATTACTTAAATGAAGTCTGCTCTATTGCCTCGGAGGGCAAACTCAACTCGGAGCAGAAGATGAAAATTTCTACCCTATGCCGTAAAGTAGGATCTGGCACCTCACAAATGGCAGTCCTTTATCAGTCGCTGAAGCAGAAGGCTATTAAAGCATACAACGCGGTTGATGTCCTTCAAGAAAAACGAGACCTAACGGAACATATTTCGGAGCTTAAGCAGTCAATAAAGGACTCTGGTTGTGCAGGAAATACTTCTTTTGCCGATATGGTAAAAAAGGGATCAAATGACTTTGTTCGACCCAATAACTTGAGCTCTGTTGCCATTTATCCCAATGATAAATTTAAATCAAGTGACGAGACGAAAGAACTTGTACAAAAAATCATACAGCCCGAGCAAATAAAGCTGCACGTTCGTGGTGTCCGGAGAACAAAAATGGAGGAGTAATCGTTAGTACCGAGACGAAACTTGACGCTGATAAACTGAAGCATGCAGTCCAGCTCTCTACATCTGGACTGACCGCAGACGAACCCAGCAAGCGCAAACCTCGGATCGTGGTTGTAGGAGTGCCGACTTCCCTGACTGAAAATGAGGTGTTCAAGTGCATTTTCGAACAAAACGTGTCCGGCAAGTTACCAGCGATGTCCTTGGAATCCTTCTTGACCTGCATAAAATTGAGCCACAAATCGGGGAAGCGAGATGCTATGACCTGTAACTACGTTGTTGAAGTTTCAGCCAGTATACGTAAAGCCATAATCCCTCAGTCAAGACTTTTTATAAATTGGACGTCCTGTCCTGTCAGGGACTTCACATTGGTGACAAGGTGTTATAAATGCCAACAATATGGCTATGCAGCAAAAACTTGTCGAGAGATCGTTGCTACGTGTGGTCACTGTGGTGACGCTGGCCATTCGATGACTGAATGTACGAAGAAAGCAGACATCCCGAAATGCGCAACTTGCTCTCGCTTTAAAAAGCCCAGTGATCACAAAACGGGGGACGCTGATTGCCCTGCTAGGAAAATAGCAGAATATAGATACATTAACTCCATCGATTATGAGGGCACCTAGTCAGTCATACTCAAGGCCCACTTCCGTATCGCTTGTTGCTGACTCAACGAAATACCTGACCACTGCACTGTCCTACTTAAATCGATTTGCCGCTGTCTAAGCACTATTAGCCGCCCGCTTCATAAATCGAATCTAGCAACTTTGTTTTCAACCTCGTTAATAATACTGTAAATTTAATCATATTTGTGATCTAAGTACTAATAACTACATATTTTCCGTACCTAAATATTATATAAATTATCTAGATATTAAAACCTTAGTTATAATTGTAACATAATAAATTAACAAACTATATCACTTTTCATAAAACTTAAGTTAAATATTGTTAAGACATCAGTTGACCTAATATAAATTGTAAGAACTCATGCCGCCTGTGATACAGGTTTATCCTAGTACAGGCATCATACTTTGTACTACCTTTACTATATTCTAAGATTTATACTGTTATTTACCAACTTTTACTTTTGAATAAAAATTTATTATTATTATTATTATTATTAATGCAAGGAGGACAATTGCTGATATTATTATCAGAACAGTGTTAGGTGCAAACAAATATAATTAGGTGCCTCAAGTATGACTTAATGTCGAGATGTAACTTTTTACAGCGGAAGACAGCAAGATTTTGCAGATAATCTTCTATGTATAATCGACTTTGTTATTTTGATATATATATAAGTTAGCTATAGGCTATTTAACATCACGTTAGAAACCTTAGGTGCCGAGCAAAAAGAAAAAAACAAGGAAGGGGTGGATCGGGAGAACATGAAATTTCACGCGGATGGAGTCGCGGACGAAAGCTGGTTACTTAATCATTCATATCTGTATCATTATTTGCGTTCCATAATATTTAAAGGCCTTGTAAGGCACAGCAAAAAGCTAATCCCATACCTAAAATAGGTCTTTTCCGTTAATTAATTCTGCTTTCGACGTTCAATTTTACCTTACACTATACAATGAAGAGCGAAATATATTTAATACTGTAAAATTAAATAGCAACATACAAAAACGTATTCAAATGATTCCCCACAAACTGAATGGAGTAATAAATCCCTTTTTTAATGAAACAGCTGGACGAGATACGTAATGGCTGCTCGTCCCAACGTGATCAAGTTACGTTGAAAATAAATAACTGAAACTTTCAGTTATCCACAGTACATTAGTTAACAGATGTTTCTCACTCTTTTACAGCGTATTATTTAAGTGTTTTGCTCTTTGTTGTGGAGTAAATGGTTTTAAGTGAAAGTCAAATCGTTTGTCTCAAGTAGGCACATAAAAGGCACTTCTGAATGTCAGTATTGATTCTAGTTGCTCCTTTCAAAATATACTTTCTTATGAAAAAGCCTGGGCCAGGAACTTCATCGTTACTCTTGTAAAATGCTTTACTATATTTTGTATACATTAATTATAACATTATACACACAACTAAATAAGCAACCAGTTTGATTTTGTGCAGAATAAGATTGTGCTCATTTTTTAAAAGGCCGGACCATAAAACGACGAAAATTTCTATCTTTGTGCTTTTGTTAACGTATGCCGTCCCACTGTTGGACAAAGGTCTCCGTATCTTTCAGTTTTCTTTAAAGTGAATGACTGATTCCGTTACAAGACTAAATATACATACATAGAAATTAAAAAGAAAACAGAATTATGAAAGACAAAACGAATACTTTGTACTAATAAAATTGTCATGATGGAATAATTTGGACGCGTACCACGAAGGCAGGCCAAAGAAATATGTCATGCTATTTATTACATAGTGGATTTAAAAAGCTTCGACCCCAAATTACTCGTACAATAAAGCCGTCTATAATTATCTAAGTAGTTACCTAAGTTAATAGTAAAGTCTATTGTTGAAGACAGGCAAGCTGTTTTATACGGTAAGATAGTTACCGCCTATTATAGTAAGGTATTAACCTTGTCAAGATAAGTATAGCAATTGGCTTTCAATTGTCTAAGTCAATGACTGACGTCATGTATTAAGTGGAATTAATTAAATGAAGCTTTCATTAAGTTATTGAAGTTTGTTCAGGATCGTTGCTTTTGAGTGGACAAAGTTTAGAGTGAGTTTTGTTTTAATTATTTATTTTATTTGAACAACGTTCTTTATTCAAGACTTGCTTTGGTTTGCCATATTTTATTTTTTTGTGTTTGGGAAGTTATGAAATGACGTCTCCCGCTCTTGGGTGAAGCGGAAGGGCGTGTCAGACTTTTACTGACTAATACCCACCTGTGTTCCTCCAGTTGCCCATGTGCCAGTGTCCCAGGTCCAGTTAAAAACCAGCGTCAGGCAAAAATGCCAGACAACTAGTGAGTTGTCTGGCATTTTTGCTGAACTGAACCTTTTTAGCGCAGCCGTGGGGCACACATAAATGCTAGTTTTTAACATCGCACTTTTATTGATTTTCTTTTTAATTTATGTTTTTTGTTAATTTATGTATTTTTTGGTGTATTATTTTGTGTGCCTTTTGAGTTTGTGCTAAACAAATGTATTTTCTTTCTTTTCACGGTATCTCTTTCGAACAAATCTCGCGACCCTGGCAGGGTTTGCTATCATTGAAATAATTTTTGGAATCGGATCAGGAGTTCCAAAGATTACCCCTACACACAAACTAACAAATTTTACAGCATTTGTGGCCCAGTGGTGGTTTCGAACCCAGGCAGACAGGTGCATTAGTTTGTGAAAATTATTTCATCACCACTGCTCCCAAACGGTGAAGGAACACATCGTGAGGAATCCGGCATGTCCTAGAACCAAATAAAGCGGACCTTGGCCACAGCAGCCAAAAACCACATCCCTTCCATTGAGTAACAAAATCGGACTTTTTCCAACCGCCTTCGTCCGGGGAGACTGGGGTAATCCGGACCCATGTAATCGACTGATCGAATATCCAGCCGGATATTGAATTTTCCCGCGCACGTCCCGGAAGTCGTAGCGTCTCAATCCGATTGGTCGGCTGGTCGGCGCCATGCTTTTTATCTTGTTTATGTTAGTAGTAAACAAACTTCGTAACTGTATCTCTTAAGTTTTACTTTGTTTTATGAATTTATGAGTTTTATCTTCTCTTTGTTGCTGTAACTGTGATTTTGACCTCTTTTGATCTATTTGTGATGTAGCAATAAACTTAGCTATTTGTGTTCGAGTAGCTGATCTCGGAATGTAGCTGTAAATTTCAGCTATGCTCGAACAAATGCTTAAGTTACAATTAAAATTGTGTTGTACGTTCTCGTGCGGGAATTTCTCGATTTTCAAGCGGGCTAAGCCGCTGCCGCTGCTAGTAGGTACTATAATACAACCGACATCTAGATATAAAAATCTACTTCATCATTATCTGCCTAGCCTTTTCCTTACTATGTTGGGGTCGGCTTCCAGTATAACCGGGTGCAGCTGAGTACCAGTATTTGAATTCCACCACCCAGTTACTGGGTAATACGATACCCCTTGGGAAAACTGTTTGTCAGAGTTTTGGGCTTCTGATGACTCGTAACGACTGATTAAGATGACGAAAGACGAAAGACGGCCGGGACCAAGGTCTTAACGTGCTTTCTAAGGCACGTAAGGGTATGTAAAGCTAGTCACACATCTCCGGACCAATCGCGGCAAGCGTAGCTAAACCTAAACGATCGACCCGTGCGCCTGTTATTACTATATATTAGTAGATTCTTGTAGCTAACAAGAACCTATTTAAATAAGCTAAATGCAATAAAATTTTGCTAAAAACATCGCACCCCATGAAAAAAACCATCCATATCAATATGAATACTTTCCAATTTCAATATTTTTAAAAGCTCAAAGCCGCTGCGATACTATATATAATCGTTTTTTAATCCGCTTATCTTCAAAATCGTCACCGCACACACTCGTGATTGACGCGCAGTGACGTCACGATCATGATCGTGATGTATTATCATATCACATCACATCTGAGGCCGGTGACGCAAACAATTTCACAAATTGCTGCCCCGATGATGAATGATTGTGATAGGTTGTGCGTTTGATGTTAGTAGGTAATAATATTGTTAGGAGAGTGAAAAGGGGAAATGAGTCAGCAGTGTGTTGGTTTTTTTTTTTTGGTAAATGTGTCGTGTTTGTTTTTGGTATTATTTTCTTCTCTTAACAAGGCTAAGTTCAGTGATGGTTCTTGTTTTTTCGACAATAATCGATTCACAGGATGTAGAAATATACTTTTTAGGGTTCCGTTGCCAAATGGCAAAAAACGGAACCCTTATAGATTCGTCATGTCTGTCTGTCTGTCTGTCTGTCTGTCTGTCTGTCTGTCTGTCTGTCTGTCTGTCTGTCTGTCTGTCCGTCCGTATGTCACAGCCATTTTATTCCGAAACTATAAGAGCTATGCTGTTGAAACTTGGTAAGTAGGTGTATTCTGTGAACCGCATTAAGATTTTCACACTAAAATAGAAAAAAAACAATAAATTTTGGGGTTCCCCATACATAGAACTGAAACTCAAAAATGTTTTTTTTCATCAAACCCATATGTGTGGGGTATCTATAAATAGGTCTTCAAAAATGGTAATGAGGTTTCTATTATAATTTTTTTCTAAACTGAATACTTTGCGCGAGAGACACTTCCAAAGTGGTAAAATGTGTGTCCCCCCCCCCCGTAACTTCTAAAGTAAGAGAATGACAAAACTAAAAAAAATATATGATGTACATTACCATAAAAACTACCAACGAAAATTGGTTTGAACGAGATCGAGTGAGTAGTTTTTTTTTTAAAACGTCATAAATCGTAAACCGCAATTTACCTTACATTCAATCAACTGAAATATAAAAATTAAAAAAATATATATGTTTTTAAACCGAAAATACCTACAGGTTTGTACGGAACCCTCGGTGCGCGAGTCCGACTCGCACTTGGCCGGTTTTTTTATGTATGTAGTAAAAGTACTTAGGTATAAGCAAAATATTGACAACATTGTCGATACCCATAAAGCGGTCTTACAAATTACTTGCAGAACGACCACAAAAACAAAATTAACGAAATGTTTATGACAGACGTTATTCACAGAAAAACATAAACAAAATTAATACGCATATCCATACAATAAATTACTTTAATACTCAAAGCGTCTTCGCCATTTTTGCCATTAAGTATGGCAACACGATTAGCGTGGCACATAATAATGTTGCCAGACAAGTGAGTTATGGCGTTGTGTAATGGCCAAGAGACGAATAAAACGGATAAAACTGCCTTTGCCAATAGCTATAACAATTTCGTTCAATAGGCCAGAGGTCTGTGAAATAAATTGTTTTATATACACTTGGAACATATTGACGGATCGCAAGCCAGAGCAGAATTGATGCGATATATGTATAAACAGTCAATTAATAGCACTGGGTTATGATTTTGACCGGTATACGTCCACGTACATACATACCGGTTAAAATGATAAGCCTATGTATATTATGTTCATCTGTTCCCTTATAACTTCTAAACTACTTATCATAATTTGACAAATGAGAAGCGTCTTGATGTACACTGTTGTGAACCGTAATTTTTAGTAGGCAGATATGAAATATTTTTTTTTATAATAAAAAAAATCAAAGTAAAGTCTTTTAAGGGAGGTTTAAAGAATAGTTCTATACTCTCGTGTGAGTCAAGTATTTTTTGAGCAAAAAATATGTCCTTTCAATACTTAATTATTTCTTACTACTTCGGTAAAACATTCCCCGTTAATTCACCTGTTATGCGGTGCTTGAATATAATCGGTGAAATGTGGGTGTACTCTACGTACACCTCTACCTAAGCCTTCTGAGAATATAGGCGAGAAGTTATGTTATAATACAAACTCAAAGATATTGTTCGTACTAGTAAAGTAAGTAAGTATAATAAGAAAATATTTTCAACAAAGCAAAAGACTCGGACAACAATTTTAAGATGGCTGCGAGGCAGTTTGTCTTTAAAAGTTCCAAGTTTATAGGAGCATCTCAAGTGTTTATAAGATATTGAAGTAAAATTCACTGTTTACTTGCTTTTGAATAATTAACTAAGATGCTCTCCATTTTGATTTAAATATTTGAAGGAGTGTCTACTTTGAGATAGTACCTAATTCATGGGTCATTTACAAATGCAATAGGTAATTGGTATACTGTTAATAAAAAAAGTGTTTTAATTCTAACCCTAATATGCAATTTCAGTTGTTTCATTCACCAAGAATACAATAGAATTCACAAAACAATACAATAGATTTCAGTCTTTATTATGAACACCCTATGAATTACAGGTATGAATGTAAATTTATAACATATTGTGTAGGTAAATTTTAGAGAATGGCGTGGCGTTCTCAGTAACTATAGATTAAGAAATCTAAAAAAAATCTCGAAGCATTGTATTCAACCTATCATCTCAACTTTCAAAATAATTTAATTAAATATTTTTTTTTCTTCCCAAAAAGGTTTTCACTCTTCCCAATTACGTCTTTTCACGGGCACCCAAAACACGGCGACAATAGCTTCAGCATACATCATCTTGGGAGGCGAAAAAAAATGTTTCCTCGACAAATAACACTGATTTACAAGCTATGCCGTCACGTATAACTCTCTTTTTAATGGTATATGTATCATCGAGGCGGAAATGTGTGCAATAAAATGGATTTATAACGCGGCCTGGATTATTGGGATATAGCTGTTTTGATGATAATTGTCGTACGGTAAAATATTTTGAAAACATCATCCCGTAGATTTATCTTTTTTTTTTGGTTTGGCGTTATTGATATAGCTCTGAAATCAGAGTACGTTAAGCGCAAAGGTATCCCGCAATCTCATTAAATGGGATTAAATGAACGTATACAGTTATTTTATTGAATTTAATTATATAAAGCCATACTTGTTATGGAATACGGTATTTTAATCAACATACAACCTAACATTGACCTGCAAATAACAAAAAACGTAAAACAATTTGGATTTTGCGGGCTACCGTAGCGCATTTTCTAAGCGTTTATTTTTCAAGAGTTCCAAATCTTTTGCTGAACCAACACACTATAAAATCTTAAATACGGATGTAAAAAATATATTGTACCTAAGATAAAAATATCTAACTACAAAAGTTAAAAGTAAAAGAGACAAAACAAGATGTCTACCGACGCATATAATTCCAAAATACCATAAAACAGCCACGCAATTAAAACAGAAGACAAAAGCAAAACAAAACCGTCGAAAAGCATAAAATTTATAATTAAAAATGCCAAAATATACTAACATGATTGACACCGGAGACTCTGGTCTTGTTCAATTTAGATAAGTTGGTGCCCATTCGTAGCCATTAATGCCGGTCCTCCCCAACAACCTCTAATTAAACTTGAACCTTATTGTTGTACACATAGAGTCTAAATTCTCAGTTTCTTGTATAATTTTAACGAAATATTTGGCACAGTTTAGGACACAAAATGTCTTGGACAATCACTATCACAATAGTCTTATTATATTTTGAACACAGTTTATATAATTAATTGTTAGTAAAAGCCACTTTGGTACAGTCAGTTCACGGGACAGCTGAAACGAAAATTGTTTTTTTAATATTCTTTTAGTCGGAAAAGCAACAACAACGAAAAGTCAAAACTGTTATAATTCAACCAAACTTGAAAAACGTCAGATAGTAAAAGTAAGTAACTGAGAAATAAATAGATATAATTAAACATTAATCAAAAATTTAATAAAGCCTAGACTTCTTTATATTTACAGCCAAACAATTATTTATCAGCATAAGAAATTCACACTATACTTCTTTATTTGATCAACTTCACCCATTATAAAATACCTATCAACCACGCCATTAACAAAATAATATAATCTTTTCACCACCAAAATAAACAGTACCAACATTCAGACAAAAAAATCTCATTACTACCAACGTCAACATTCATAAATCTGTCAAAATTACAACATCATGGAACCAGAGTAAAGATGTGTCAATGCCTTATCAGTGCTTACGACATCGCCCTAAAATGGGCAGGTCTCGCTCATTCAAGCCCACGTGTGTGTGGGCGAGCCAGTATGAATCAAAGTATCAATGGCCATACTCTCACTTCGCAATTTAACTGTGTTGTGTGAATGAGATTCTGGTTTTCGAGTTTATTTAGTCAGGTTTTTTTGGGCTTAATTATGCTTTACGTTTTTTTTTTCAATTTTCATGCAAATTTTTCAACTTGCCTGATATCAATTATCTAGATATAACGACCGATAACCTAGTTAATTTAAAAACGACCAGGGATTTTTCAGATCTTTTTCTTATAGCTATTTGTTTTAAATAAATACTACAGTAAAGTCCTTAATTATGGACTTATATTTTTTGTAGTGCCATTCAACTGCAATTTTAATATGCAATTCTGTGCTCAACTTTAAATTCATCAGTTTACATATTTTACACCCCAAACGTTGTAAAATTGAAAAGATTATAATCAGCAATCTAGAGCACATGTCCAAATAGGCCGCGTTTCCCCTCATTATGCCATAGCCCGTGGGGTAGGCAGTAAAACCAGTGAGTCATCTTGCACCGACCTGCATTCGAGTTAGTAATCGATAAACTTAGCTTGGTTTAGACTTACCAAATGTGGATGGTACTGTTTGTATTATTGTTTATTTCTTGTTTTCATGGGTTCATGTTTCTGGCATGTGGGTTTGGTAGAAAGGATCATGTATATTGATAACTTCATAACTTTTTTGGATTTTGTTTTTTACTCCATTTTTGGTAATTTCACTGTTATTAAGATGTTTAATTCATATTGAAGATGTTATAGATTTTATTTAAATGAGAACATAAATTACTTTACACGATGTCACCTTGTCGATGTGACCTATATTTGCGTAGGCAGAGGTTTTTAGTTTTAACTCTTGTTTTGTGGGTGGGTACATCTTGCCTAATCTTGAGTGTTTTCAACTAGGATCAATATTTTTAAAAGCTATCGAAAAATTTGTTTACTATTGAAAAATTATAAAAATGGCTACATTTTTATAATTTTTCAATAGTAAACAAATTTTTCGCTTTCAATTCAATTCATTCCTCACCCTTAATCATTATTTCGTGTTACCCAATAGCGTCATTACCAGACATGTGGCCGAGTGCATAACAAACCACAATACATGGATCGATATACGAGTTAGCGTAGTTTTAAATACGGCAAACGAAGGGTTAGACCCTCGCCTACAGATAGCCGTTCTAATATAGATTAGTTTTGTGAACGATACGCTGCCAGTGAGATGAGTGAGTTTTGGCTAAAACGCTTTTAGTTTTAGAGTTATCTTAGTTTAGGCGTTCTGAACAGATTCGTTGTATTGTAGACATTGTTGTGTAGTTGTAGGATGGCTGTTAGGACAGCTAAATAGTTTGAGTGATTTTGCTTGAACGAATTTAGAAATATAAATGGACTGTTCCGCATTGTGATGAATGAGTTTCGTCCTAATATTTTAAGTTTTAGGTGTGCTTTAGGTAATATTTCGGCTTTGTTTAGTTGATTTTGCTGCTAACAGATGGCCTTTCTAATACATCTATAGTAGTTTTGAGATCGTTTGCTTCGGCTGAAACATTTCTAGTTTTAGAGTTATTTTAGTCTTACATTTAGAGTTGAACTAAGCTGATTTGTTGACCTTTTGTGAACGTTACGTTGATAGCGAGATGAATGTTTTTTGGTTTTGAGTTTAGTGTTGTTTTAAACAGATTCATTTAGTACTGATAGTTACTGCCAAAATAAATATTTCATTTTTGAATGGGTTTGATTGAAGTTATTTGGAAACGGTCATGTTCAATTAATTGTAGTTATAAACGGCTTGCAGTGAGATAAAGTAGTTGCTACTAAATCGTTCTCGTTATTCAGTGATTTTAATTTGAATTTTACGGTTGTGTTGGCATTCTGAACAGATTAATTCCAGTCTTTGTTTATTAGCTGTTGGATAATTGATATCACGACAGAATATTTTTAATGAATTCGTTCGAAGTCATTTAGAAACAGGTTTGCGTTATGAATTAGATAAATGGACTGTTTGGCAGTAAGATGAATGCTTTCCTGCCTAATGTTTTTATTTTTAGAGTAATTTTAGTTTTAGTTTAAAATTATTAATGCTTTCATAACAGTTTATGTTTGTGAACGGAGGTACCTACTGTTAGTAAAATTGAAATAAATATCTACAAAATATTGTTTTACATAAATGGAATTATTGGCAGTGTTAGGTAAAATAAATTTCTGCTAAATATTTGAGAATGTTGTGCGATATTGGTTGACATGACTGATGTAGGTGTTCTAAATACAGATTCAGTTTGCGAATGAAATAAGCAGACTGTTTGGCATGATTAAGATTAATGAGTTTCTGCTAATTAGGTACTGCTACATAAGAGAAGAAGAGATGAATTGGTCAGTTTTTCAAACAACATTTCATTTGTTTTTCAGGGCTATATTACACGATATTAGACGTAACAGCTGTAAACTCTGCATGTGTACCTACATCCTATTATTTTAGGAAAACTGATGATTTGTTTGATTCAAAATTTTTTGGTGGTATAATTTTATTTAAATCAATACTGACTACATACGTAATTGGTTGTTTATTCAACTGGGATGCTTAGAAAATGTTTTTTAATATTTATTAGGTGTTAAAATTACGTTTCTTGTTAAATGCTTGCAGATACTGGTAACTACATTAGGAAACCATTTACTGTTTTTAATTACAACCATAAAACCTTTTAATTTATTGCTTTATAATCAAATTAATTATCGTTTCTGATTAAGTGGGAATATTTATTGCGTTATGTGGGTGGCTGATCAATGTCGTTGGTGCTAACTATGTAATAAATAAAATAAACGTATTTACAACGAGAAAAAACATAATTTAAAAAAAAATAGGAACTAAATGTTTTGGGAAAATAATATGATTTTATGTAGATAAAGAAGAAAACAAAATTAAAATGAAATTATCACCTTGAAAAATTGATATAAAATAATTTTTGACTCCTTATCGGTTCCTTTCGTTTGAAAACCACACGCGACCTGATAAGGGAAACACGTGACGCACGGAGACACGAGCGACCACTCGAAAGCCGAGAAATAATCGATCAAAACACATAAAATGTTTGTAAACTAACGTTCTTACAAGGTCACTTCGCACTTAAAATCGTTCGGGTATGTCTGTTCGCGATCCAACCAACGCTTTGCCAGCGACACCGACCGAATACGCGTCCTTTCTCAACGGGATCCGACCCCACACTGAATCCGACTGTAGGGCGAAGGGAACTCTCGCTCACTCCCAAAGAGAGGGCCAAACTTATATTTTGTTCTCTTTGTTGTCCCTAAGAGGGGTAAATTATTACGGTTTTGCGATAACATAATAGAATGGTGCACTAAATAATCGAAAGGATAACACTTTTTAGTGTTACGTTAAATATTGAATTTAGTTAATAGCTCCATATTTTTGGTATTCTGGTAAAGAGGAAACTATGGGGGGAGGGAAAGAGAGGGAGATATGGTAAGCAGCTGTTTAGTATGGGCATGTTGGTATTTGTTTACTAACAAGACCGTTACGTCTTGGGTTTTATAATCGTATAAAGGATAACAGAACGGTAATGAGTTTTTGATGTACTGACTCTTGCGAAGAAAATTCTGTCAGAGCAGCGAATACCTAGAGCGCCTTACTAGAGAATGCGCATTAGCGTTCTCTATGCATTTTACCACCATACTGCGATCGCCAACCCGCCTGCCAAGCGTGGCGATTATGGCAACGCAAAATGCTTGGCGGGGGCTTATGTCCAGCAGTGGACATCTTTTGGCCGAAATGATGATGCGTAGAAAGGATTTGTATCGTAGGTACGCAAAATACGCGCATTGACGTGACGTTGCGGACATCAGCCTGTATAACATATTACCTAACGATTTCTACACACTCACACACACACCCCAACACACACCACAGACATAAATGGTTGGGAGTTTCGATTTACACTGTAGCTATCAAATCAAATGCATTTTATTATCATAGATAACTACGAATTTTTACAGACTAGACTAAGGTCCTATAAAAATAAATAAGAAAATAAAATTCATAACGATGAAAAAGGGCTCGAAACGTTGCGAAAATAAAAATCAAATGCTACTAGGTACCTGGTACCTAATAAATGTGAAATATGCTGCTATAAATCCGGAAATTTTTATTTCAGCTGCGTTTTATTACAACTAGACAGTGTGGTGATACAACTACTTTGGGGTCTTTACTCGCAGTCGCCATTTTGAGAAAAATGCTAGCTTTTTGTCTGTGATTTTGACTGTTCTAAATCTCTATTGCTTCGCTTTTTGTTACAAACAGCTGGGATTTTCTAGAAAATTCGTTTGGAGTTAGGAAATAGTATAAACATTACGCCTGTGTTTCGTCAAGGTTTAGCAGGAGTGTAGTTTTGTAACCAGTTGATGGCAATAGGTTCTCCCCTTATTGCATGGGACTTAAACATATCTGGTGAAATGTAGTTTTAGGAAATAAGATGCCCAGTAAATTTTTAACGTTGGTTTTGTTTTCTTACCTATGCGAATATATCTTTTCGAAATGCAAGATCTTACGCAAAGGACAAATAAACAATTACTACAATCCTACTTCTTCTAATATATAAAATTCTCGTGTCGTAGTGATTGTAACTAAACTCCTCCGAAACGGCTGGACCAATTTTTATGAAATTTTGTGTGCATTTCAGGTACTTAGGTCTGAGAATCGGCCTACATCTATTTTTCATATCCCTAAATGATAAGGGTGACCCATCCATAAATATTTATTTTTTGATAATTTTTTTCAATTTTTTATTTTTTTATGATTCAGCATTGAAAAATACATACAACTCTAAATTTTCACACTTTTTCACCCGGCAAAACAACGTTCGTTGGGTATACATGTTTACATGTTTGGATGTTTGTTACTCAATCACACAAAAATGGTTTAATGGCTTTGGACGAAATTTGTTACACAGGTAATTGATAATCTGTATTATACTTTTATTCCGGTAGTGCGTTCCGTTGGAATAATTTCCGACCTCTACGTGGGCGAAGTCGCTGGCAAAAGCTAGTTCAAAATACAAACTAATTGGTAGTGATGGATCGACTATGGGTTTTGTCAATCTTTGACTTGCTGTCGTGACTACACTGTTTTATCAACCGACGAAAAAAAACGGAGGAGGTTCTCAATTCGACGCGTATATTTTTTTTTTTTTTTTTTTTTTTATGATCACCCATAACTTTTTACATAGTGATCCGATTGTGACAATTCTTCTTTTATTGGAAAGGGTATACTCCCAAGGTGGTCCCATATAAATTTGGAAAACAAAATCGAACCCTAAGGGTTGGAAAACAGGGGATGATTGATTGTTTACTCACTGATTGTAACGTATAAACACGCATCACTTGTTACATAGTGGTCCGATTGTGACAATTCTTCTTCTATTGGAAAGGGTATACTCCCAAGGTGGTCTCATATAAATTTGGAAAACAAAATCGAACCCTAAGGGTTGGAAAACAGGGGATGATTGATTGTTCACTCACTGACACTCACAACTTTTTACATAGTGGTCCGATTGTGACAATTCTTCTTCTATTGGAAAGGGTATACTCCCAAGGTGGTCCCATATAAATTTGGAAAACAAAATCGAACCCTAAGGGTTGGAAAACAGGGGATGATTGATTGTTCACTCACTGATTGTAACGTATAAACACGCATAACTTTGTACAGAGTAGTCCGATTTTGATAATTCTTTTATTGTTGGATAGGGTATACCTTGCTAGTATTATTAGTACATTAAAGCCACAAAAAATCATAAAATAAAAACTTTTTAACAAAAAATTAAACCGCCGAAAAACTGAAAAGCATAAAATAATAAACCTTAAAATTTTGAGTCGGCGCTGAAAAATCAATGAACAAGGAACACTCAAAGCGCCGACTCATAATTTTAAGGTTTATTATTTTATGCTTTTCAGTTTTTCGGCGGTTTAATTTTTTGTTAAAAAGTTTTTTATATTTTCGTTTGCACACTAAGGACGTCATAAGATATCACAGTTTAATTGTCATGTAGTCATCTCCATTTTGTATGAAATGCGTTTTTATAAATCATAATCAACCACTGTTAAGACACTGGCCTTGGGTTGGTAGATGTCACATGTCTTCTACTTTTTTTGGGCCTTTTCTGACTCTCCTTCATTTCCTTAATCGTAAGGAAATGAAGGAGACATCGGTCTTACCTTCTTTTCGAGGGCAGTGGTGATGAAATTATTTACACAAAGTAAAATAAGCCTGCCTAGATTCGAACCTACGTTACAACTCGGTAAGTTGGAACCGATACCATACGCCACCACTGTTCTCTGCTGTCTTTTATAAATATAAAAATCAAACTGTAATTTACAAGCTTACAGCTGTTTTAAAGTCCTTATCCATAAACAACGTAGAATATAAAATGTAGTCGCAGTTCAAAACTAAATTAAATTCAGTACCTAAGCTCTTAGTCTGGTCTCCGAAGTCTATTAAATATTGCAGAGATCCAGTCTAAAGAATTCTAAACTCAATAGAATTGGAAATGTCAAAGTGCTAGACGAAATAATGTGTTGTTTATCTTAGTTTTCGGGAAAAGAGCTTCTACGTCTTTTGTGTAGGAAAATAAAGAAAGAAAGATTAGAAAGGATTTTCTTTTGGCTATTTACCTGTGCTCTTATTTGTAATTTTCTGCAATACTTAGTAATAATTAAGGCAAAACTTACTTAGTGTTAGAGTAGCTAATTGTTGGCGTAGACCACAGTAGGTTATTATTTTTCATATGTTAATTACCTGTAAACAAAGAAAAACAAACATTAGTATTATTGTATGCAACAGAATACCGTTCATCAACTTCATCATAATTTCAGCCGAAAGACGTCCACCGCTGGGCATAGGCCTCTCCCAAGCACCACTTCGACCGGTTCTGTGCTTTTTGCATCCAGCGGATTCCTTGACCAGGTCATCGATCCACCTTGTGGGAGGCCTTCCAACGCGAGATCTTCCAGTAAGCGGTTGCTACATCGGAAACTTTCGGCCCCATCGGCCATCCGTTCTGCGAGCAATGTTCCCTGCTCACTCACACTTCAGTTGGACAATTCTGGTTACTTTGGTTCTCTTCATTTCTGATTCGATCGTGTAGGAAAACTCCAAGCATGATTCTCTTTTGCCCTTTGGGTGACTATCAGCCTTCTTATGACGCTAATTGTAAGCGATCGAACAGCATTCATAGATGTATAAATACTATTAAAACTAATAAAAACGACAATTGGAAAGTAATTAAAGTCAACAGCTTCAGAAATCATGGTACCTATATCATTATGTTAAAATTCATTTCTGTACTAGAGTACAGAAATGTCTACTTTCTTAAGCCAAAGTGGCTGTACATACATGGCCCACTGTGTACAAGCATCAAACGACTTCTTTTTTTTTTTTTTTTTTTTTTTTTTTTTGTTATATGATGTATCCCAATAAGGTAACAACATAAAAAAATACAATCTAGCTTAATACTAAAGCTAATGAGTAATTTAATTCTAACTTAATTTGCTAGGAAGAGTAAACCTAAGAATGTGTCCATTAACACTTTTCTTATTGTCTCTATTAAGGGGAAGACACTTTGTTCTTGTGTACTTTATGGGTAGCACTCACTTCACTACATTAAACTAACACTTCACTAAACTAACTCGAAAGGTTTTGTCCTTTTTAGTCTTCTCACTATGTCCGTGTTGTCGAGGAGCTGGATAGCCTCGACGTTCACATGATGGTGAAGCCTTCGTTCATGAGCTTCGGCGTTCGTTTTAATTATGTTTGTGACGAGGTCTACCTTGAGGTCCCGATGAAGGTCGTCATTTCTAATGTACCAGGGCGCATTGACGATTCCTCTGAGTACTTTGTTTTGGAATCGTTGAATAATTTTGATATTACTTTGTTTGGTACAGCCCCAAAGCTGAATACCATAAGTCCATACAGGCATGAGGACTTGTTTGTACAAAAGTATTTTGTTTTGTACTGACAACGAGGAATGTTTTCCAATCAGCCAGTACATTGACTTGTAGCGAAGCTCTAGCTCATCGCGTTTCTTTTTAACATGAGCTTTCCAGCGAAGCTTTGTGTCTAGTGTCATGCCTAGGTACTTGGCTGTGTTTTCGTGCGGTATGACATGGTTGTTTATGTATACCGCATGATAATTTGGCTTTTTATTTGTGAAGTCTATGTGAATGGATTTCGTTTCATTGAGTTTCACTCGCCATTTTTTTGTCCAGTCAAAGATGGTATTGACGGCTGTTTGAACTTTTTCCACTGCTTCTTCTTGAGTGACACCTGTGGCCATTATAGCTGTGTCATCCGCAAATGTTGCAATGGTGTTGTTTTCTAACTCAGGAATATCGCAAGTGTACAATAAGTACAAGACGGGACCTAGGACACTTCCTTGCGGTACTCCAGCTGTTATCGACTTAAGTTCTGAATATGCATCATCTTGTCTTACTCTAAACTTACGCTGTGATAGGTAAGACTCTAAGATATCAGCAAACTGTTTTGGGAGCATGTTTCTTAGTTTTCTAATAAGCCCTTTGTGCCAAACTTTATCGAATGCTTGCGCTACGTCCAGGAAGACCGTTGAGCAAACTTTGTTTTCTTCTAAGGCCTTTTCTATAATGTTGGTAATCCTGTGTACTTGGTCTATTGTTGAATGTTTTTCCCTAAATCCAAATTGGTAGTCAGGGATTAAATTTCTTTCTTCGATGATGGGTTTTAGCCGTTTCAAGAGAAGCTTTTCGAATAATTTTGACATGATCGGCAGCAGAGAGATCGGTCTATATGATGTGGTTTCGTGAGGTGGTTTACCAGGCTTTGGTATCATTATAACTTCGGCAACTTTCCACAGATCAGGCACAGACTTAAGCCTGAACGTAGCATTGATAAGAGTTGTAAGTTTTACGATGGCTTTACGTGGGAGGTTTTTAAGAACTTCTCCAGTAATAAGATCGTAGCCAGGTGCTTTCTTTAGTCTAAGGCGCTTGATTTCGTTGAAAACTTCTCTTGGTGTTACGAATTTTATTTCTTGTTCATCATCATTTGGTGTTTCATCTAACAAAGCGCAGTCTTCATTTTCTTCATTCGGCTTAAAGATGAGTTCCAAGTGTTGTGCAAACCTTATAGCTTTTTGCTCGTTGCTTATTGCCCATCGCCCGTTAATATCTTTGATAGGTGGGATATGCATAATTGGCTTCTTAAAACTTTTTGTAGATTTCCATAGGGAGTAATCTGTCGTGCGATCGCTGGTTAATTGATTAAGATAACTGCTCATTGATTCATTTTTGAACTTCTGAATTGCATTCCTTAGTTGTTTTGTAAGGTTGTTCAGAAGCCTTTTATCTTGTGGAAATCTTGTTTGTTGCCATATTCGTCTCTGTCGCCTCTTTTCGGCTATGAGTTTTGTAATTTCTGCTGGGTAGTAGGTTAATCTATTTTTTAACTTGAATGTAGGTGTGTTTTTCCAGGCGCATTGTTGTATTTGAGTAATGAATTGACGGATATCCCGATCCAGGTCTTCTGGCTTCTTTAGTGGAACTTTTAAATCTATTATAGAGTCCAAGTCTATTTTAAAGCTTGCCCAATCAGTGTTCTTATTTACTAATGTGGGGTAGTTTTCTTTCAACATTAAAGACTCACTTACAGTAAGTATTATAGGTGAGTGATCTGAGCTCATATCATAACCTTCTTCAATGCGGAGAAGATTTGGTGATAGATTTTTATATATAAAAAAGTCAATGAGATCTGGAATCTTGTTTGGGTCAGTAGGCCAATAAGTAGGCTTACCTGTTGATAAAGCTTTGCATTGTGCTCCTTCAATTGCGCACAGTAGCTCTCTTCCTTTGGTTGTGGTCAGTCTAGATCCCCAAAATGTATTTTTAGCATTAAAATCGCCTCCCAATATAAATCTATTTCCAAGACCGTTTAGAAAGGTCATGTATTGATCTGTTTTTACCGAATACCTAGGTGTACAGTATATGGCTGATATGGAAACAGGGCAATATTTCGTTTTGACACAGACAGCCACTGCTTGGATTTCTTCTTTTTCATATTTGAGTTGTTCATAATGAAATATATTCTCCTTTATAATAACTGCACTACCACCTCTTGATGTGTTATTGGGATGCAATGCATGGTATACTTTATAACCTTTAATTTGAATATGAGATTCTTTAGTGAAATGTGTCTCTGATATAAGGCACACATCAATACTTTCCATATTTAGGACAGCCGTAAGTTCATTCTGATGTTTGAGCAGTCCATTCGCATTCCAAGCCATAATTCTTAGTATGTTAGCCATTTATGATGTTTTTTTGTTGTTTGGTAGCTGCTTTAGTGCCACCTTCAAGCTTCTTCAGCCTTTCATCAAAATTAGTTAAAAGATTTATGATTTTATTAATCTTTTCATCCATGTTAGGGCTCACTGGTTTCATATGTGATTGTGGCGGTGGTTGGGCTCCTTTCGCCATTTGTGCATACGATACACTTTTAGTAGCTGGCTTGATGACACTAGGTCTTTTGTCTCCGTTTGCACTTGGACGCTGAGAGTTTGTTGGTACCACTACATTCTTTCTAGTATTTTTATCTTTAATATTTTGAAGCTCTTTAGCTACTATGCATCCTCTATAGTTGGCAGGGTGAGGCTCACCACAGTGAACACATTTTGGCTTTGCTTCTGCTGGTTTATTGCAGTCTCTGGTTAGGTGCTTGCCTGTACACTTCACACACCGGGGTTCTTTAGAACAGTATTTCTGTGTGTGGCCATATGCTTGACACCTTTTGCATTGAGGGATTAGCTTTGATGTTTTTAACGGCTGTATATCTACTTTGCAGCCTAGTATGGATTTAATTCCGTAAATTTTCTTTATGTCTTCATCTTTTTGAAATGAGAGCATAAACATACTGAGGGGCTCTTTGCTCTTCCAGCTCAGTTTGTTGACCGCATCCTCTATTTTGTATCCTTGAGATGTTAGGTCCTCAACTATTCTATTTGGCAGGCAGGAAGAATGAAGGTTTTTTGCCATCACCCTTATCGGCCTGTCTTGTTTATTCTCATACGAGTACCAAAGGCAGTTATTTTGCAACAATAGCTTAGTAATGCATCTGTATGAGTCATCATTATGGGAGTTAATTTTAACTTTTTCTCCATTCATCATTTTTGTAATAAATGAGTCTTTCGTGAGGTTAGTCGAAAGAAGATCGTAGAACTGTTGGTAGTTCTTAACATTTTCCACTACTATAGGTGGCGGTGTAGGCTGTTTCCTTGTCTTAACATTTTCCTTAGGTTTTTCGCTGGATTCGGGTCATTGTTGAGGTGGTGGGGACAGTGATGTGTTCAATTTCCTTTTTTTTCTGCTCTTCTGTCGTACCCACTCCGTTTCCTTTGCTAGTTCCTCTTCGTCTGTCTCATACTCGATTGGTATTGGCTTCTCGGTAGTGACATTTTTATTTTCTAGGTCAGCAGTTTTTTGCTCCTGGACTTTTTTCAGCTGCTCCTGAAGTTCTTCTAATTGACTTTTAAGGTCATTTACCAAACGTTGCAGTTTTTCTCTTTCTAATTTTTCTTCTGTATAATGTTTATACAAAAGATGTTCCGTTTCGGTTTTTATTTTAATTGATGGTGAGCAAGCCATAATTATTATGAGAAAATTACAACTTCACCTTAACACTTTGTTTACACAAATAGTTGCGAAATTCATTCGGTAACTGGGTCATCGCGGCGACCGCGCACGGCTAGAGGTAACGACCGGTATGCTGCTGCGTCAGCGCTATACCCGAACACTAACTAGCGCAAGAGCGTGTGCGACGCGACTGTTCTTAGCGGAAGTCGAACGACGATCTTAAATAAATGACGCGACGGAGATGCTAATGAAAACGACTTCTAATAAACATAACTTTATGAATGGACCTAACGCAATTAGTTTACCAGCTGTGAACGACCAGTACGCAACGAAAATAGTCATCACCGTGGGACCCCCGCACTGTTACATAATATGATTAATTTATTTATGTGTACAGTCGAACAAGCAATTTGGTTTACAGGGCGCTAACTTGCAACTGGATGAAGCAATCTCGAGTGGAGTCTGCATGTTAAGTCTTGTATCGAGATTAACCATCCCAGATCTTAGGTGAGGTTTAAAGAACGAGATTATCTTCCCACGATATTGAACCGCAAAAAAAGGATCGAGATTGAGATTCAATTGCCGACTCCTAACTTCTGTGAAACAAGGTCTTAAGCCATCAATTATTTATTTTATATCACTCTCTTAAGTATGCCATTTCCTAAAAAGTTTATTACACACACAATCAACTATTATTGGCAGCATCATACCACAGCATCATGCTGAGTGTAGGTTTTCCTGTTATAGTTATGACATGCAGTGGCGACTGCAAAAAAACGGCAGGCTATGTCTGTTTTATGCTCGTAATTATAGATTTGTTTTAGGTACTTAGACCGGTACTTATTATTATTACAAATAAACTATTTAATGCACGTGTTTTTGTGTCAATAAACAAATTTTTGAGTCATTACTTTCAATGAATACTGGAAAAATGAATAATTTTGACTTGTATACCAAACAGGTTGTTCGACTGTACACTACGTATGTTTACGAACATGTGTTGAGTTGGCTTACTTCTTTTGGTCTTTTGAATAAATATAGGGTTTTTGTTTATACTTTCAATTTCTCCCTTAGGGGTAATAAGGGCTCCAAAAATCTTGAGATTTAGAAAAGATAAGACAATCTATTTCGAGTTTGGTTACATTTTTTTCGTAACCTTCATAGTTTCTCCCTGGGTTAACTGTCCAGTAAAAGATACTACTATAATTTTTCGATGACTGATATTAAGACACCCGTAATTTATATCAGCCTAAATTTCAGCCAGAAAAGATGAATAGCAGGACTCCATGCTATCTTATTAGAAAGTATAATAGAAAACTCATAAATAAAAAGAAAACAAATAAGAAGAAAAAGAAAGCAAGAAAAGAAAGGTTAGATTTTTATTTATTTTATTATAATCCTTTAGTGGGATTAATTGATATGACCGTAAGTGTGTCCGTGGCATCATAGCAGGCCCTATCGAAATATTAGCACGGCGGTAGTTGTTTTTTTTTTTACAAATATCGCAGCATCATGCTCAGAAGTCTTTTTGGTCTTCTAGGTTTCGAGGTCTTCCGCTTTTATTCTTTTCACTTTTTTCTTATTTTTAACTTGAAAGTTTTAATGTTAAAGAACATTAAAACTTTGGAACTTTGGAGGAAAGCCTGGGCGTGTCTAAAATAAATAATATAAATAGTTTTATTTCTTTCTATTAGCCTACACAATAAATTTTAGTTTACCTTACATAATATAGGACCAATATTTATTGAGTATCGATTCAAAATTGGACTAATATAAAATCGGTTTTGAAACAAAAATTTGCAAACAGCCCTGCCCACCCCGTACGGCACAGAAGCGTGACGGCCCATATTCCCCGTAACATTATCCCCCCCTAACTACCGATGGGCAGGCATCCATCAAACATCAATCCAGCAGATAAAGCCGCGATCTCACTCATTACAGTGCCGGTAAAACTGGCCGATCCATCACGTGCCAGCTTGGCACACTCTGCCACTTCCCTGGCAGTTCTCTGGCATTATGTTGCCAGAGTAATGAGATCGTTTTGTAAGTTCGATTTTGTAGAAAACTCCATTTTAGAAAGAAGGTGATTGTAACAATGTAAGATGTATTACTTAGTTTAGTACGATCTTGATGTGAACGTATTTTTTTGTCGGTGAACATTTCTCAATGTTTTGTTAGTTACCTGCAAGTATTTAAACAAAGGCAGTATTTTGCAGGGAATATTCGATGTCTAAAAAAAAAATCTTTCCAATATCTGTTAGGTATACCTATTCGTTGTAATAACTTTCCAGACTGATTCAAGATTCAAGAAGCCAGTGAATAGTAAATTAAATTGTTTTGTTTTCTTTGTGCATACTTCGCAATGGGTATCGACATCTAAACAGAACAATACAGCATAAAATAACAGTTTCTTCAACTTCAACTTCAAGTAATAACACCGCCAACAATCGTTGACCCAATAAAAATAAAACATACTTTTTTGTCGTGGTTGGAATCGTTTCACGTCTGCGGAGTTTAGCTAGCTAGTTTTATTCACCCTGTATCAATTACTATTATAAATGTTAGTGTAACTGTATGTCTGTCTGTTGCTATTTTACTCCTAAAGCACTGAGTCGATCGTTATTAAAATTTGACAGGTAGGTAGTCTGGGACCTACAGAAGGACATAAGCTTTTCATCCTGTACATATCACAGGTGAAATCACGGCAACAGCTAGTATTATATAGAGTATGGACATGAGGATACATAAAATTATACTGTTCCCTTTCCGAAGTACTTTCACATAATAACCCATATTTTTATTCTATTTTTAATCTTAAAACCAAAGCAACCTTATTAGGATCACTTTCATTGCCCATTTCAATGTTTCTCCACAGTACATAGACAAGTGTTTGATACAGGCTGTTGCTCAAACGTATCGTGTGACATGAGCACGAGCTGTCAAGTGGAGTCAGTGATAGTCACACTGTATTCAAGATCGTTCACGTCAAGTTGACGACAGAGTATCATCCTGTGACACTTGATAATGTGGTACTATTCGTTCTCGATAGTCAGGTAGATTGGGATTATGAAAAGAAAATAAGATACAGGTCTGCGTACCTAGTTTAGTTTAGAGGCCGGAAATCTGTCAATAAATATTAGACCTGATCGTACAACTTAATGTCACATGTGTAATATACTTTGTCTCCTTTGTTATGCACATTTTTTTGGAACGAAGTTCCTTATCGCGCGTTGCGAAAGGGGGCTAGATGGAAAAAATTAAGACCAAAAGTTGTAACGACACTTTTTGCTATAGGTTTAAGCCGTGCGGCGTGAGAGTGTTTCTCTGTCTGTCTCTCTCTCTCTCTCATAGAAAGCAAGCCAGTTATTTTCGTTTCGTCTTTCTATTTCGCATTGTTTGTACTTATTTTACTGAACACTGCGGAGAATCATGTTCGTTTACTAACCAATTATTGGGAAAGCAAGAAATATCTATATATTAATACATGAAGCGAAAACTTTGGATTCCTTTTTACGAAAATTGGGCGGACGGAGGAGTATGAAATTTCGCACACTTATAGTTTATACAGAGAAGTGACGAATGCTAATATTTTTTTTTAAATTATGCGTAAAAATACATTATTTAAATAAAATTACCTTATATATTTTTTTTTAAGTTATAATAATATTTTTACACTTCCTTCACTAATTAATTGAAAGGAACTTCGTTCCATTCGGGTGTCCCTTGACACCTCTCAAGTTTTTTAAAATCTATTTATCTTGTTAAAAGTTTATGTGGCTCATGAAGGCACAAAGGCATTTGGAAGATGTGAAGTAAGGTATCTGCAGTAGAACTAGATAAAGAAACCAGATGTATGAACTTAAACAAAGCAAAGGAAGTGTGTAGGGACCGTAGAAGGTGGCGTTCTATAGTTTCGGCCTATCTTCATGGGAGAAATGTATGAGTTTATGTATGTAACTAGATTAACCTTTTGAATGTCTTAAGTTACACAGTTCGACATAAGCAATTTTCTTTCTATTGTGTCTCTAATTACGGCATTCGATAAGTTAATAGACGAAGCTAAAGTTACCATAAGTACGGCAGACGTTACGCAGAACTACAAATGCAAACAAGAAGAATTTAAATAGTCACAAAAAGGTGCAATTTCTACAACGGTTTGCAAGAAAAATAAACTTATAAAGATGAAACTGATGACGTATTACAAACCTCATTAATTGATGTTTTCTAATGGAAAATTGCAGAATACACAAACAAACAATTATCATTGATACTGAAATCATTGGGGGTTTCAACATTTTGTATGTTGAGGGTGTCCACACACAGATGACTCCTTTACTTTTAGGAAATGGATGATATCCTTTCACTACGACACCAAATCATCAATCATTTAGTAAGAGAGACCATCTAAAATCTATATAATACATATGTTTACATATTTATTTAACGAAAACATCTCGTTGTACCTGTAACTCTCCCCTTCATGAGCATTTAATTAAACATGACATTTCAAATGTGAGCGACTGAGCGGCGGGCGATGTGAAGTGGGTACAGTGAGTGCTGTCAGAAGCGGGGTACGTCATTTGTGACACTTGAGGTACTAAGGGTTCTCGATAAACATGAGTTTTAAATTATAATTAATTATGATATGGAGTCATCATCATCATCATGTGCCTAGCCTTTTCCTAAGTATGTTGGGGTCGGTTGAGAGGCTGACTGGATACAGCTGAATACGAGTATTTTACACGGAGCGGCTGCCTATCTGACCTCCACAACCCAGTTACTGGGTCAACCTGGTTGTTAAATTTTTGGGCTTCTGGCGACCCGTAACTACTGTCAAAGATCTAGAATCCACTTTCCTGATCGATCGACCAGTGCGGCTGTTTTTACTCATTTAAAATGTGGATACATATCGTTTAATATTTTAAATTATGGTAATATACATATGATACAGCAATATAGTCGAAGTTATTTAAGTTTCCTATAAACAAGTTTTCTCAAACTTTATGTAGTTTAAAATATTGGGCTCCATTTTCAGTGTTTTTGGTTCCCAAGCATTTCAGTTGTTGTGTACTTTTATACACTTTCAGTGCGTAGGCATTGAAAGTTTCCATATGTGTTACTCTACGTTTTGTTGGATGTATCCAAGAAATCGTGAGTTACAACTCACGATTTCTAAGACTAACTTTTCTAACCAAAGAACCAGTTAAAATCAATATTAAAAAAAAAGTTTTATAAATAACGGAATTCTGAGATAAAAAACACTAAATAAAATAATACAACCGAATTGAAAACCTCCAAATTTTTTTGAAGTCAATTTAAATTCAAATATCACTTCATAAAGTCAAACAATGGACTCCCGTTAAAACTAATTTGAGTCTTCTAATCAAAGTCTAATATAAAACCTTCATTGAGTCTAGACTAAAGACCGCCTGGAATGCTAAGGGGGTCGGTACAAAGCGGTTCGTCCTAGGTATTCCATACAAATTTGTACGTACATCTCTATTATATGTGGCAGACGGGCAACGGCCTGGCATCTGAAAAGACAGGCTTGTTCTATAGTGGGGACAAAAGAATAGGTATTGAGAGTCAGCTGTTTTGAGATGCAGGGAGAGGTCGTTCAGTTGTTGAAGATATTCTTGAAGAAGTTGATAGGTACGCTGCATAAGAAACGAATTGAATTTTAGGTTTTGTAGTTAGACGAATTCCTGTGTATGTTTTTCATTTTATTATCATATTAGAACGCTGAAGGAAAACTTCGTGAGGAAACCGGCATGCCTCCGAACCAAAAATTCGAAGACATGTGAGATCTACCAACCCGTATTGGGCCCGCGTAGTAGATTATGGCCCACTCCGTCTCACTGAGAGGAGACCCGTGTCCCAGCAGTGGGAACAAAATAGGCTGATAATGATGAAGATAGTAGGACTAGGGCAGGCAGTAGGTTTAGCGGGACAGATTATAAACCAGAAAAAAAAAACACAAATGTATATTGTTTAACAGACCTGCTAGTCTAGTGGTTAGTGACCCTGACTGCTAAGACTGAGATCGTGGGTTCGATTCCCACCCAGGACAAATCTTTGTGTGATAAGCTCAATCATTTGTTCTGTGTCTGGGTGTAATTTTTTTTTAAATGTATGTATTTAGAAAATATGTATATTTATCAGTTGTCTGGTTTCCATAGTACAGGCTCTGCCTAGTTTGGGATCAGATAACGGTGTGTTGTTGGTTGTCCTAAGATATTTATTTATTTATTGTCCCTTCTGTCATCTTAAAACTTATATAAGACGAACTATATTTTAATTATTTATTCATACCATTAATAACAAGATTACACCCTGTAGATATTTGTCCAAGATACCTATTTATTGTACACAGGTGAAAATCACCGTCCAGGTGATTTGTTATACAGAACCATCTTAATGTTTGTTTCGAGACTCTACCATGGGTTCCAAACTCACTAGTCGAATTAAACTAGAAATGATTTAGATATTTCCTTGGTCATTGTTATTTTATGTGTATTCAAGAAACTCACTACCAATAAACAAGACTTGAGCCGAGTTTTCTCTTCAACAACCCCATGGTTGGTCCCATGACCAACGAGACCAATGGGGGTTTTTAAATACAAACGTAGAAACGTAATGCAATGTTTTATATTAGATATTGCTTTGGCTTTAACACCTGATCGATATTTTGATAACATCATCATCAATATTTCTGCCTAAAGACACCCACTGTTGGACATATGAGGCCCCCCAAGCTTTCCCGCATCCAGTGGATAGCAAAGTTGTTGTTTGCATTTTAATAGGTCCCTATCAGAATACAGATTAGCGCTACAACAGCGAAAATATCTAATTTTACGTGGATATTGAAAATATGTTGAATTTCCCAGAGGTACTAGGGCAAAACTTAAAACAGATTCTGCTGAATTCAGAAAAATATGGAACCAGAAAGCTCCCCTTTGTAGTAGACTACCAAATTAATAGCTAAGTGACCAAAAACGGAATATTTCCGTAGTAGGGCCCTACATCCTAGGTTCCGTACAGTGTGTACGTCTAATATTTTTATTGCACCGTCAATATCGAACCTAGACAATTTATGTTAGAAAATATTAGCTCCGATATTTATCTAGTCTTCTTGACGCCAAGTGTTATGGTGTTGTAAATCTTGTAGATTTAAGTTTCGAGTGGATTTTAAATGTGACGTATTAGGGTTCCTTTGAGTTTTAATATAGATGTTTTATTTTTTGAAGTACTTAGTTTATGTGAACAACTTCACTGAAGTTGTTATTGATGTTTTTAATAGTGTTTTGCTTCTAATAAGATTTTGTGTAATCAATTGTATAGACAACCAAACTATTATATAAATGGATGCGTTCAGACGAGTAGCGTCAGCACATAAAACACACACTCTTTTTTTTGTGGGTGGGTAATCGTCATATGACGTCTCCCGATCTCGTGTCAGACTTTTACTGACTAAAACCCACCCGTGTTCCTTCAGTTGCCTATATGCCAGGGCCACGGTAACTATTTTGTACCTACAAAACTTGCGACCCTGTCAGGAGTGTACCACCCTGCGCTCCATGACCCAAGTAGTGGATGTTGGACAAAAACAACAAGGTTGAAGTGGCAGTGGGCTGGACACATCGCACGCATGCACTCGGAGACATGGGCAAAGATCGCCACTCACTGGGTGCCTGAGGAAGAACATCGCTGTCAAAATTGGCCACAGTAAAGGTGGTGTGAAGATCTGATAAGGTTTGCAGCGTCAACATGGCCAGAGAACGCACAAGACAGGGAGGTCTGGGAGGAAAAAGAAGAGGCATTTGCCTAGCAAATTCAGATTAACATAAAAATGTGTCGTCATTCTCTTTTTATTGAATCCCGTATTATATGACAGTCAAGTGCAAAAATCACACGTTGGAATAAAAGGTAAGAACACTTTTCCTCAAATTTTCTGTTCGGTAACAGCTGTTTAAAACTTCACTTGTACCCTTTATGTAGGTACTGACTACCTCTCAACTTTATATATGAATATATTTCCCATAAAATCTCGCAAACATAAAACCATTAAACGCACCTTTGTCCACACCATAAAAATATCCCTCTAAGCGTTTTCGTCACCCACCGTCCGTCCCTCAATTTCATTCAGAACGCTTTTTTTAACAAAACACACAATTTCGCGAAGAAACCCTCAAAAAGCTATAAAAACCACCATAAAATTTCCATTACTATCCGTCCGGGCAAAGCGGGTAAACTGCATGTCAAAGGTTAAAAATGTCGAAATAAATTATGAAAAGTGGAAAAAAACCGGGCAAGTGCAAGTCCGACCCGCACAATAAAGATTCCGTAGGTATCATCATCAGAGGAGAAAAGTGGATTAAAAAGACAGGGTTTTTAAACATAATGATTAAGAATTTTTTTTTATATAGGTATACGTGCTAGTGGCTAAGGAATAATAGTAATAGTAAGGGTAATCCCACCCAAAACATAAATGTGAAATGAAAGCCAAGTTCAATATTATGATATATGCCTTAGTTGTTGACTTCAGGGACAAAAGAAGTGAGATCTAAATGGGTGCCAAGTTCAATGGTCAGTCCTGAAATTTATTTATAACTATCATTTCTTCTTATAACTTAGGATAATATATTGTAGCCTAAGGTCTGACTTGGCTTGTTCTCATATACGAATTATTATATTCGATGGCTAGTTTTTCAAGCCAAAATTTAGGAATAATAAAATAAGAACCGACAAGTAACAGGTTTAGAACTTGCGTAGGCTATAATATAATTCGTATATGAAAACTAGCCAAGTCAGACCTTATGATACAATATATTATCCTAAGTTATAAGAAGAAATGATAGTTATAAATAAATTTCAGGACTGACCATTGAACTTGGCACCCATTTAGATCTCACTTCTTTTGTCCCTGAAGTCAACAACTAAGACATATATCATAATATTGAACTTGGCTTTCATTTCACATTTATGTTTTGGGTGGGATATCATTACTTTTTGTACATAAATTATTAATAGGTACTTATTTGTAACAAAATTAATACCAAATGGTTTTTATTACAAGTGTTCCTAATAGAATAAATTAAGTGAAAAATTATAGCAAAATTATAAAAATTTACCAGTTTCTGATTTATTCCTTTGTATTCACCTAATTACCTATCTGCATGCCAAATTTCAACTTTCTAGGTCACCTGGAACTGGGTTAGAGTTTTGATCTATAGGTCAGTCAGTGATAAAAATGACGATTTTTGGACGTTAATATCTAAATAACCGTTGAAGATGTGTTTATGAAATTTGGAGCACATATGTATCTTGCAAGTTTCAATATATGAGCCAAATTTGACACGTTTATGTGAAATAGTTTTTGAGTTATGAGGGGGTCAAAAGTGGCTCCAAATGGTTCGTGTAATATTACACACGGTGCTGCTCGCCAGTTCTGTTACTTGAACTTGGCTTGACACGCTCCCGCGTGTCTAGATAGTCTCACGGGTCGATCGTTTAGCTTAACCAGTCAATTACCGTAATTACAGACACAATTAAAAAACTATTGTTTACATACCAAATGTGGTATCTCAGGGACTTAGAGGTTAAGCTACTCATGCAGCTGTCGGTATGTGGATGGGTGACCATCTTTAAATACCCAAAGGCCTCGGAAAGCACGTTAAGCTGGAAGCCAACCCCGATAAAGTTGAAAATAGCTCGATTGAGCTAAATAATTAATTGAAATCGGAACAGAAGTAAAATTAAAAGTTTATTAAATAATTTTCGATCAATTTTAATGGTGATTGAAATTAGCAGTGTTTGTCCATTGACCTTTTTTTTTTTCTGAATGGGAAATCATCAAATGACTTCTCCCGCTCTGGGTGGAGCGGGAGGGCGTGTCAGACTTTTACTGACTAAAACCCACCCGTGTTCCTTCAGTTACCCATATGCCGGAGTCACGGTATCTCGCTTGAACAATCTCGCGACCCCGGCAGGCATCGGTTCTAGCAGACCCCTTCATTGTTACTGACATCTCTTTGAGGCGCGCGTGGAACACTACGCGCCGTCGACCCGAGCCTGGTCCTTACCGGGCGGCGAGCTACCCAGTGATAATAGCCTCACGAGGAGATTGTTCAGGTAAAGATAAGTGTTCCGTCCCGTTTGACTGTTTACTCTATGCGCCTACGTTTCTAAACATACCTAACGGAGTGACATCTGACACTTGTCAATTTGACGTTGACACCACTCGGTTTTGATCTTTGGAAAAGAATGGGGGTCCTCTTGGCGTCCCAACCCCGTTTGTAAATTAATCCTTGAGAATCGGTCGTTTTGGTGGACAATCAGTCATGACCCAATTGTTTTGTGTGTAATCAACCCGTTTTGACGAGATAATACGGGTTTAGTTTGTTGAAATTGAAGAACCTTGAAGTGTCAGTGACCGCGTGTTGGAGACCGCATGTTGGAGAGAATCTCTGGCCTATTGCAGCGGCCTGGTGTCCTGAATACCACTTACAACGTCACTACACAATACAATATACACTGACTTACATACATAAATCCAGGTAGGCTCCAGAGCAGGTGTTCTTCTACCATGAGGTGAGTTATTTGAATATTTTATTGTACTAATCAGCTCCGCGCACGGCGGACAGTTCGCTCGCCACTTCTTGTCTCCAGGGCCCCACCATCATAACTTCCACTGCGCTATTTGAATCCCATGTTGGGGCTCTGGCCTGGCGTCGGTGGGTCCGTGGATGGGTGACCATATATACAAACCGAAACCCCTTTAAAAGCACGTTTAGCCGTTGGTCCGTGGTTGGTCGTTTAGCAGTCGTTATGGGTAGTCAGAAGCCCAAAAGTTGCCACCAGTCTCACCAAAACATACAGTACCTGGGTAGTGAATGCCAAATAGGCTATAGTCTATCCATGTAAAATACTGATATTCAGCTGCATCCGGTTAGATATGAGGCCGACCCCGATAAAGCTCTAAAAATTCCTATTTATAACATTATAAATATTTCATTGAGATCGGATCTGAAGAAAAACTTAAAGTGTATATAATAATTTTGTCTCCGTTTAAATGATGTGTAAAAGTAGCAGTGTTAGTCAATATCTGATTTCTAACTGTACCACTAATACTATAACAGTTTCCTTTTTGTTATTTCCCGTAAAAGACACTAATACGAGAGCTAACTGAAATTTAGCTCCCATTACTTTTATAAAGATTGTGACAGATAGGCAGTAAAGGCTAGTATTGTTGGACCTGTTTTGGTACGGAACCCTAAAAAAGAATAAAAAATAGTTGGTAAACAAAAGCAGTTATTAATGGGCGTAGTTGATGTTGGTTATTTCTCAAAATAACCCCCTTTTGTGGGCGAGATAGACTGGAGACGTGTATAGATCGGTTTTATTGTCAGTGAAATGGGATCGGGTGTTCGTTTTTAGCGATACAATATGCATAGAATGGTATTTCTTCTGACTGGGTTGAGGATAAATGGCATGTCTTTTGACTTTGTTGGTTTGTATAAAGAAATTAACTACTGGAAATTTCAATTATTAAATGGAGCAATAACATTACTTTACAAAGGTGTACTTATAGTATATCTACCCACATTTCGCCAGTTATTTTTAAGTCCCATGTAATAGGGGGCGAGCCTATTGCCATCAATCGGGCAGAAACCAAGTCTCCGAACTACTACAAAAAATACTAGTTGGAGGAACACAATAATACTTTGCCCGACCTGGGAATTGAACGTAGGATCTCATGTTTTGACCCACGAGACTGTCAAAAGCCCTGCCAGGGTTGCGAAATTGTTCGAAAGAGATACCGTGACCCTGACACATGGGCAACTGAAGGAACACGGGTAGGTTTTAGTTAGTAAAAGTCTGACATGAAGAGCGGGAAAAGTCATTTGATGATTTCCCATCCAAAAACAAGGCTTTCAAAAGCAACCTTAAGTTACTGTAAATAGTTTTTTTGGAATGTAAGTTGTTGTACCTTTATTTTACGGAAACTGGCATGTTACGTGGGGAACAAATGTCTGGCCATACCGCTTCCGTCGGGCCCTGGCAGAAGGGGAACTTCCAAAAACTACTGCAACTGCGGATGGCATGAGTACCAACAGACTCATCATAGGAGTTGCAGAAGACCGTAAAAAGTGGAGGGCTAAAAGTAGGCAAGCGGTGCCCCAGCTCCGAAAGGATCCAACCGGGATAGCGCAAAGATCATAATAATGATGTTTTACCCCTTTCTCATTTCTTGTGTAACTTAGAATATGTACTAGCTGAAAATAAAATCACACATTCACAAACACAACATTACTAAAGTCAGATATTAGCTTTTTTCGCGATCATTTTCACGCAGACTCCGGAAATCGACTCCATTCTGCAGCAACGACCCAATCACAAACTTTTAATGCAGGATTTTTCCAGCGACCATGCAAATATAACCAAGGCAATAACCTCTGAAAAAGTTTAGTAGTCTAGCAACTCCGACAGTGGATAGTTGGCAACACTTTCAATTTATATTCATGACATTAGGCGGGAAATTGGGTGCCAATGAAAAAGCGATATACGCTTACGCGAGAGAGTATAACAAGAGTATTGACGTGAACTAGTGAGGTACAAAACTTAGCACAATTTTATGTAAGCCACTTGTAGTCAACACAATTTTATGTAAGCCACAAGTAATCAACTTGATATATTTTGAACGGTTAGTTCAAAATACATATATCAAGTTGATTGTATGTTGTTCTTTTGATCAAGTGGGAAATCTTACAGGTTCAGGACCTTGCGAAACTCGACGGGCGTAATGGGTTCGATATTCAAACAAAATTAATTTAAAAAAAACCACTATGAGTTGATGATATTTTTTGGTGGTTAACGAGCACTGGTAAGTGTTTTTAGTTACTTGAAGTATGAGTTGACAAAATCCGTCTTCTTTTGTTTTATCGTGTTTAGATACCTAATAGATACCCATCACGGCTGTGAACTTAACAAAAATAAAACAAATTTTAAAGACTGATACTTAAGTTACTACACAACCAACGTTAGTTTCACTAAGTAATCTAACTTGACCATATACATATTATAACTAACAAGGTATTTGACGTCCGTCAAGATTGATTTTAAAAAGGACATTAAATTGTCAGAGTAGGAGCTCCTTACTATTCTAATTTCCTCGTAATGACTACATAGCGCTATCCTTTCTTCCACATGCCTCAGCCTACTATGTTACTCCAAAGAAATCTGCATTAAACTACAGAAGAACAACAGTTTTTTTTTCAGCTACACATGAACTCAGGATAAAAACACCTGAAACTCCTAGAGAAATATTCCAGCTAAAGCTTTCAAACAGAAAGCCTATAACCTAAGCTTTGAGACTATTGTCCTGCCCAATAGCTTTTAGGCTCAAAGGGTCCATCGATTTGTTTTACCAAAGCTTCAGGACCAGTAATTACGACGTACGGTACGAACTTACGGTACGGACGTACCCATAGCACACAGGTCCCCAATACGGTGGTACATCCCTACTTCGAAAACACCGTCACAAATGACTGATGTGAAAGGTTGCTATTGGCAACTACCCATGCCTCATTTGCCAGCTATTTCATTACCTCTGTCTGTACCAGAGTACGTTTGATGAGGGCCGACCGACCCAAACATTTACAAACTATGACAGCAACTGAAACAAACGAATATCGACACTGTTTTTTGTGTCATAAGAGTTTCGTGGTGTGCCAATGTAAGTGTGCAGATCAAGTTTGAGAGTTTCGAATTCGGATTAAACTTCGCACATGCAATTTTCAATTTTAGCACGTTGTGTCAAGAGTGTTTCAATGTGATTTATTAAGTTTGTTCGTTTTTGAGAGGCATCAGGTAATGTTAATATTAATATGTTTGTTTTTGATGTGACCTCAATTATACAGGCGTTTAACGTGGAACAGAGATTAATGATTGGGGTCCAGTTCGTGAAATATTGTGTAAGTTGGGTAACACGTCTCGTTTTATTTATTGATGGATGAATGTATCAATTCACTTCTAGCAAAGTTAATAGAATACATGAAGAAAGATAATGTAGTACACGTAACATGTAAAATATAAGATAAATAAGTAAAAGATAAATAACAAAGTTTGCAAAAGCATAAATTCATTCATCAACTGAGAGACCATTCACAGAATCGCAGCCTACACCGCTGGGTTGAGAGGCTTGAAATTTTGCACTAGAGTTCTTTATGGAAAGGGAAATATATTTGAAAATTCATCCTCTATCGGGTTATATGAAAGTTCGTCATTTTCGCTGATGGGAAATCTCATCAGGCTTGTAAGTAACAAAAATAATTTAAAAGGTTCTGAAAATTGGGTCACAACTCACAATGGTACATATTTCTATAATATTCCGATAAGGAAGTAAACAAACCCAAAGAAGAGTATCTATAACCCACTAACCGAATCATAATAAAATGCAAGAAATATGGACTCCTATCGCAGCCTCTTTACAGATGACGTATTTTTTCGCAACAAATCGGTGCCTAACGGTGCAAGGTAATCATCTGGAAACTATTCTCTATTCAGAAGCTTGAAATTTTTACGAAAAAAAGATCTGGGGAGGTATCCGGCTCAAAGGACCAGCTTATGTTGGTCCTTCGAACCGTATAGTCCTACCCCTTTGTGGTTAAAATTGTGCGGGTTCGAAGAAGGGTGGGAGATCAGGGTATCCTGGTTTTAAAGGACAACAACGATGTGCTCGCTCAGCCATTATTTCCACGTGATTAGACATGTCAATGCCATGGATGTGGGATAATTTTTAAAAATAGGTAGAGTCAGGTGAAAATATTGTATTTTATTCTGGCTATTATTATTTTATGGGGAAAGTTGAGTCAAGGGATCATAATTTGGTTGATATGGATAGTTAATTCATTTTTTATGTGCCACTGATAAAAGCTTAGAAATACCAAGTTTAAAGTAAATTAAAATCGGGTTTTGTCACGCATTTCGGGAAGTAGGTATATTATGTTTTTTTTTCTTTACTGCATCATACTTGGCACGTAGAAATCTGGTAGGAAAAGTTAATTTTGGGTAAGCAGAAAATAATAACAATAACATAAACCTACTACTCAAGATACCGTGCTGAACATCGCAAACCTTTTCATTACTCCAACTAAAAACTCTCCATGAAAACGAAAAATAGAAGTAAACTGGAAAATATGATGTGAAAAATCCCCGATTGCTCTCAGCGTTCCCATGATATATCTCTCTCGGTGCGTGCAAACGACGCTTAAGATTAACATGCCTGGATGTGGCAGGCCAGGACTAATGCTGGCATTTATCATACGCCATAATATCTTTGAAAACAATTTTCTTATGGGAGATTTAGTTCAGCGGTAAGGAGTTTTTGCTGTGGTTCATAAGACTGTTATTGTTTGGTTGAAAATGGGGAGTTTCGATGGTTTAACCATTAGCTGACTAATTAATTAAATTTTGATGTAATTTGCAAGAAATTTAAAACCATAAGCATAATCTGCCTATATTGTTTCCCTGTGTTGAAGCACACGCGTCCTCTTTGAGATCGGGCGTAGGCCGTGATCTACCACGCGGAGCCAATGCGTATAAGTAAATGTCAGATGTCTTCGAGTTTTGGTTCTGGGACATTCAAAATTACAAGCTGAGGGATAATTTCGGTAATTTTAAGAGTTTCTAGAGCTTTTTTCTACATGGGTAGAAACGGAATTTATACAGATTGGCAGAGATATTCAACGCGTAAACTGTACCAATTCAGCATAATTATGAGTACTAGTGATCGCCCATTGGTCGAAATTCGACCGTACTTCATTTGAATAGAAATACATTATTAAATGAAAAAAAAATATATATAAGTAATAATAAATATAAAAATAATATGGTTATATTTGACATTCAGTAACACTATAGACAAATTGTTGACGCTGTACTACTGTGGAGAGGGTTCGCTGGGGGGATGGTGATAGCCAGGACCAGGACGTAGGTGTAATGAGTAAAGAATACTTCTTCAGGACTCTTCTTTATTTTCTTAATACTTCTTAACTGCTGGACATGGAATGAATTATCACAGAAAGCTCTGTTTTTATAGAATTTTCCCTATTATTTTTAATTAATTATGACAGTTCAAAATGTCATAATTATAACCAGCCTGTACAATCTATGACCAGCCTGTACAATCGTGAGGCATACAACCTCTACAGTTTGCACACGACACTAAGTTTTGTATGGGAAACTTACTAATGCCGTACTTGACACTCCCCATAAAACCACAAAAAATATTTCTTATAAATCTAAACTAAATTCCTATCGTGGCTAATACCAATAATATTAAAGACAAAAATATTTTCAATATAATCATAAATTTTAAAAATAAAATAGGTTATATATATCTATAAAATTAATTTATTACCTATGGTTATACTTGACACAAAATCAGGCTTACCAACTTAGGGGTTTTCCCAAATTTAAGGGGTAAATAAGAGGATTGAGATTTTTTAGGGGCGTTCCATTTTTAGGGGTATTCTTAGGGATTTTTTGCCATCTTACATTTTTGATTGTGTTTTTGATTACAATAAAAGTATAAGCGACTTCTAGTACGGTTCCTCGATACTAAGAATGCGGAGTGAATGATTAACAAATGTCGCGTAATAAATATAGACAAATATTACTACTGTGTGCCGGTCTATGATTACTGAACATTCGTTGGTTATTTTCATTATAATTTTTTAGCGGATTTTTTTTTGTAATTGTGGCAATTATAGGAGTTTTTAACTTAAACTTTAGGGGTAAATATTTCTGGGTGTTGGTAACACTGCACAAAATAATAAAGACAGATTTGGACCATAAACAAAAGAATATCTATGCAAGTGTGTATTAGATACACGTTAATGAACAGTAGTGTGTGTAACGTGTTATTTATTGAAAATAATGTATTTTAACGCATAATTTAAAACAATATTAGCATTCGTCACTTCTTCTCTGTATACACTATAAGTGTGCGAAATTTCATACTCCTCCGTCCGCCCAATTTTCGTAAAAAGGGATCCAAAGTTTTCGCTTCACGTATTAATATATAGATGATCTACTAGTGTCAATTTTTTTTATCGGTTAGGACAACAGTACCAGCTGTTTTATATAAAAGTGCAATGCCAACATAGCCAAAATTGGAAGAGGTAACTTTTTAAAAATAACCTACGATAAATTACAAAGGGTGCTGAATCGTATAGTAAATCCATGGTTACATTGTGCATCGATGTTCCTGCCTCCCTGTATATGGGCAGGAAAACCAGTAGCACCTTGTTCATTGCTAACTGGTTAATATTTTCAGAATTTCCCACGCTGCTCTCAAATAAATCATACCGTTAGGAAAAAAAATACTTCAAATTTAACCACCGCAGGACTCATACAAGAGTCACATTTAGCAAAACCATAAAAACGTGACGTCACATAAAGACCTACTCCCACGGTGCTATCTCCATCGAACCACAGTGAAACAAATCAGTGCTGATACAAGCATTCAATATCCCCCGCCAAGGGACAAGGGAGCAGCGCTTATCCCCATCACCCCAATATTTCTATTGCCTGAACGCGTCAAATGGGAGACTTGCACTCAAATTTATTAACGTGAATCAGCACTTCTGAATTTGACAGATTTATTTTTTTCATCCCTGTATGGATTTTCGTTTAAGGAATAGTGATGACAAGTATGTATCGTGTAATGACGCCTTTAGCCTGAGGGATGAGCAATGTGTGCTGTGAAAACGCTGTGTAATGTATACGGAATTGTCACATAAATGTATGTACTTATACAGTCGCACGGATCGATCAATCAGGTTAAGCTACGCTTGCCGCAGTTGGTTCATAGATGGGTGACCATCTCTACATACTAAGAACCCTCCGTGCCTCGGAAAGCATATTAAGTTGCTTGTAATTTGTGAACAGTCGTTACATGTCGTCAGAAACCCGAAAGTCTGACAACCAGTCTTACCAAGGGGTATCGTATTACCCAGTAACTGGGTTGTTGAGGTCAGATAGGCTGACGCTCTATGTAAAATACTAGTATTCAGCTGCATCCAGTAAGGCTGGAAGCTGACCCGAGGCAATGATGACTTATCTAATTCTTAGGCACTGGATTGGTATGGGAAACTTCAAAATGCAAGTTACTACGTTTGGCTTCGGTACCAGAGGTTCTTGTTTGTCAAAATATTTAGTCACGTTTTCTGCTACACTTCAGAATTCATGCTGTTTTGGACGGCACCAATTCGGAATTTATTTAATTAACATAACATATTATTCTTGTTATCCCGAAAAAGTTGAACAAATGTATCTGTTAGTAGTTAGTGTATGTGGTTACATCTCACCAATTATATTTAAATCTCACGTTATTTAGAGGGCGAGTTAGTTGTCAAAAAATACAGACTCTATGTACTGAGAAATTATGAGAAGTCCAAACTTATAAAATTAATAGCAAAGAAGATATTCTTTGACGAGCTTACACAATATCTTGATTTTAACCCGTACCAACTTCTGAAGATGACGACAAAACCCGCATTTTCTACTACAAGACCGGCATAATATATCTAAAAAAAAACCATCTTTTTAATTCAACTCGCATCCTATACGTCGTGATGTTATCGACATTTCAGCCTGCGTTCGTCCGATAGGGTAGCGGGTTCGAGCCCGACTCGTGCTGATAACACGGTGATGTAGGAGCGCGTGCCCCCGCATATGTTCCCTACATTACTGATAACACACAAACATACAGTTTTTTGACAGGGGACTTTGAACCTTATGGCGAAGAGATAAAGTCGTTGGAGAAGGAAAGATGGTTTTGCTCATTGGCTTAGCTGTGCGTCCATATTTTTTTAGGTAGGTTTAGAATGAATGGTGTTATGTAAAGTATTGAAAAGGTGAAGAAAATTAAGCTGTTGTTAATTTAAGAGGTAGCAATGGCATATCCTGAAAAAAGAACTGTACTAGAAGAATGGTTTCTTTCATGAAACTATTCGTTTTTCAGCAATTTCAGGGTCTTCGTTCAGGTAAAACTAACTCAAAGTAAAAGAGTATTTCATTACATAAACTCACACCTCGTTCCATTGGAGGTAGGCAGCAAACTGCACCATCTGCTACGATCCTAACGCCATATTACTTTTGATTCGTGTAAGTTCAGAAATGATAAATGACTTTATTTTTGCAAGTAGGTTTGTACAAACACTTTTACACGTCAATCATATTTTTTAAAACTAGATGAGGTCGGCGTTTCCTACCTGACTACTCTGAGAAGAAACGCCGAAACAAACTCAGAGGTCACAGTCTCTTTTAAAGTCCAGACATAATTTAGTTAGATCATGTGAAGACCATGTGGATTGGTGTCTGAAATGGTCTTTTAAGGACACATCATACATCTGGTCATGGTTGTGAGTATTAGGTACGAACCTGACCTTTTTGAAGACCATCACGAATACGAGTGACCTTAGTGTCCTAGTAGAACGTCCACCATTTCCACTCACATCTGCCTTGTAAACACTATTTTTATTCATCATCATCAGCCTATATTGTTCCCACTGCTGGGACACAGGCCTCCTCTCGGTGAGAGGGAGTGGGCCGTAATCTACCACGCGAGCCCAGTGCGGGTTGGTAGATGTCACATGTCTTCGAATGATTGGTTCTAAGACATGCCGGTTTCCTCACAATGTTTTCCTTCACCGTTTTGAGAGCAGTGGTGATGAAATTATTTACACAAAGTAACGCGCCTGCCTGGGTTTGAACCCACGACCTAAATCTCGTAAGTCGGGACTGATACCACTGGGCCACCACTGCTCTTACTTATTTTTATTAGTTGCTTTTAATTCATCCTCTCAACATGACTAAACCATCTAGGTACGGTCACTAAAAGTGATAAGTTACCAGGATCATTGAATATAGTTGAAATTTAGTAAGAAACTGAAGCACGGTTTTGGTTAAAATTTAATTTAGGTATTTGATTTCAAACAAACAGTTAATTTATCAAATTAAATCTCATTCTAAAACATCCATCGGATTCTTACTAAACTAGAACTATATCCGACGACCCTAGTTTCTTCTCTGTCTTGATGACTGACTATTTAATTTTTATCCCTATCAATTTTTTATACCTAAATGTTCTTTTAAACAGCACCGCTGATCTGTTACATTGTATAAATTAGAATACTCTATCTTCGGGCGAAAACACATCGTGTGAATTATAAAATTATTTGTATCACTTAAAAAAAACTCTACTCAATTTCTCACAAGTGTCATTAAAAACTACACAGCAACCGTTTTAAAATTCATCCCATAAATCATTTCCGCGTCACGAACTTTAGTTGACTAAACAACTATTTTTAATAGTCAGTCGACTCGTGGGAGGGGGTCTTAATAGTCAATAAAGTGATAATTACTGGGGACTGTCGATGATCCATCATCATTATGAGAGTCAACTGGCTAGGGAGTGTTATGAACTGTTTTTATTAAGAATCATCAGTTTAATGAGATCATGGATGGGAAAGAAATTGCTCCATTTTTTCGTAATATATTATTTTGTAAATTTTTTAGTCGTTTATTACTACTTTTAAAATTGAAAGTATTTAATTTGCCTCAAATCTATTTAATATCAGTATAGTGACGTTTAAAAAGTATGTCATTTGAAAGTTACCGAGAAAGCTCTGGTTTTTTTTAGAAATAGAATAGTAATATGTGTTGTATTGGTGTTTGGAGCATTCATCTAGTTTTCTAAGTTCTCTTTGAGCTGTGGAATGTCAATGTTGTCTACAAGAAGTCTTTATTGATATTACTAGCCTTTGCCAGTGGCTTCGCTCGCGTATTATACAAATAAACCTGCCTCTTGAATCACTCTGTCTATTAATAAAATCCACATTAAAATCCGTTTTGTAGTGTTTAAGATCTAAGCGAACAAAGCGGGAAGCAACTTTGTTTTATACTATGTTAAGATATTGAGTTTTTAATTCAATAATTTGATTAATATTGCTGTTTACCAGGTTTGTATCTATGCAAGAATATAAATACAGAAATATTTATTCTGAATACGGTATGTTCATTTCATTAGGTACCTATTCATATACAACAACTAGCTGACCCGACAGACGTTGTCCTGTCTTAACGATAACTATTTAATTCGAATTGGTATCTATTATATAAAAATGAATCCCTATTTCCCTTGGTCACGCCATCACGCGTGAACGACTGGACTGAATTCACTTTTTTTTCACTTTTTAATTTTTTTTTCTTTCATAAGAACCTTCTCCTAACAATAACAAACACAACAAAAAAGAAAAAAGTGAAATCGGTCCAGCCGTTCACGCGTGATGGCGTGACCAAGGGAAATAGGGATTCATTTTTATATATATAGATAGATGAAAACTATGGACTAAATAAATATAATGTGGAACATTACCAACACATTCCTTAACAAACTACTGACGAAATCATAGTCGAATTAACCGTTCACTGCGCGCCGATCTTATTAAACCCTTTGTTGCTGGAAGGGTCGCTAAGACCCAGCTGCCGAAGAAACTACCCACACTGATATATGGCGGAATTAATACCCACTTACACTTAAGTCTAAGGAATCCATTGTTGTGGAAATTTCAAGTTTATAGCCAAGTGACAATATGGATACTGGAGGATTTTGTTGTTAATTCGTAATGGAGAATCAATGGGTTGGTATTTGAACTATTGTCTTGTTTATCGGCATCGCTAATTGTTATTAGAATTTAATAAACACAACATCAAGCATGTATTCCTGGAAGGGTTAGCCTGAGGTGTATAACTCTACTCCCAAATTTCTCTAGTTTTGTTTATCTCTATATTATTGGGGCGAATCTATTGTCATCAATCAGGCACAAATCCAGATTCCGGGCTGTTCCTGAGAAATTTGTGGTGGAAAAATCAAACCGAGGACCTCAAATTCCTGAATTCTCTTGAATTTAATCAAATTTTTTGCTTTCAATATTTAGTTTAGATTCCGTTAAAAACGAGATCCATGCAACTTTACATTCTGCATGTCCTTTTTTTTGGCGGACAGGATGGTGGTGCTGAATTCTGCAGCCAGTTTTTGGTGGAATCAAAATTAGAGAAATTGCACAACATCTTCTTTATATAAAATTTGATTCCAAAATTCTTCTTATAGAATTTAAAAATAATAACAATCAAATCGACTGTTTCACGAATGTGTGACAAAAGTTTTTGCCGTTTACATATTTGTTTACTATGATAATTTAAGGTTTCTCACTGAATATAAACCTATTTATATTAAGTAGTGGAGGTATTTAGGCTCCAGAAATCGAAACTAATAAAAATGTGCCACATTTAAGGGCCCAGTACAAAAATCAAGAAACATTAATATCACGTTTCAGGCTAATTTGGCCTAAACAAATTATTATTACACACGATCTCTTAGTTTGATAGTTGGTATGGCGATAAAAAGTAAAGCCTTTTAGTACTTACGTTAGGTTTTAGCCCCATTAGCTACAGTTTATTGTTGTACGTACCTGTAAATAAAAAGAATAACAATTTGTAGTAGGTTCGCGTATCACGATACGAAAAATCTAGGCTAAATAAAATTAAGCCTTATAAATGGCTAAGACATAATTTATGGCTGCGACCTGGACCGTAAGCTAGCTAAAAAGCTGCTGAAAAAATATTTATACTGGTACTTTTTAGTTTTCTAGATTACTATTTTGAATTTTATTTGGGTCTCATTTAAATATACATAATATCTGGATGACCGAGCTTTGCTCGGTATTTTTTGGTAAATCGTGTTAAATACCTACTTATTATTTAACACGATTGTGTTCAAGTTGATTATCGATATAATTGGTCATTGAAAACACGAATAAAACGACATTGTATACAAATGAATCCTAGCTAGATCGATTTATCGCCCCCAAAACCCCCCGTATACTAAATTTCATAAAAATCGTTGGAGCTGTTTCCGAGATTCAGACTATATATATACAAGAATTGCTCGTTTAAATGTATAAGATTAGGTAACAGAAAAAAAAAACGATGGGAAAACTGCTTGAAAATTTTTACAAAAAAAAAAAAATGTAATGTTTTTTAACACTCAGCATTCATTTTTTTTCATTACAAGATCGCCCGCGTGGTGGTGGGAAATGATCTAACGAAAACGTACTACCATGATAAACAAAGTATTATATGTTTTAATCTGGGTTATAAACTATCTGTATGCCAAATTTCATCTTAATAGCCGTTTTTCGCGATGGGTAACAAACATTCACATTTAAAATATTATTATAGTAGGAATTAGGTTAAGAATTAGTAGGATTCATTTGAGCACTCAAGTTCATGGGTTTTAATTTGATTTGCTTGAAAATTCGTCAAACCAAACCTTACTTACACTAACAGGTAATCAAAATTCCCTTACACAAACTACAAAATTAACAATATACCTCGCGAATATTACAAGTATATCTCATATACGTTCCAGTAATCCATCTGAAGCAGGCTTAAATCCTCAGCCAATAATGCTTCGAGAAATTAATACCTACCTACCTTCCATGTTTGTTACTCAAACCGAAGTGCGTTGGGCCGAAAGTACCCCGGTGGTTAGTTAAGGGTTAAGGCTTTGCGAAATAGAGCGTTTTGTTTGTTTGTATGTGTACGTGTTTATGTATAGAATGTACTGGTATTTGTTTATTTGAAATTTTCGAAGCGGGTTGGGGTTAAAATGTGTTTATTTGTTGCTAGAATTGTGTCATTGCTTTATTGCAATAGAGATGTAATAAATTCCACGAAGTACGCACAGCCACAAATCTAGCTATACAGTTCCAGTATAAGCCGACTTCTCACTGTACGAAAAGCCTATGCAATGCGAGCTCAGCTAAAACTGGAAACGTATAGCTTGATGTGTAGCCTTGTGAACAAGACAAGTGCATTTAGGATGACTGGTAGAAAATGTTTCAAGTATTAAGTCCGCCTTTGTAAAGATTTTTTTACTTGTACATAAAGTTTCAACATTCATACATATTTAAACACACGCCCTTTTTCTATGGAAATAGGCAGAAACTACGGAAAGCCTCCTTGTGCCTCGTTTAGGTTCATATCTGGTCATACACGCACGCCGGTTGCGAGTACTACGCACCTGACCTTACTGAAGAACATCACCAATAAGGTTTGCTATATGTCCTCCGGGCGTTCCCTCCTTTGCGTTTCCACTCACATCTGCCTTGTAAATAAAGTTTTAATACTACTCATATTATAAATGTCTTATTGTTAGATTGTATGTTTAGGTGTTTGTTACTAAATCACGCTAACATGGCCAGACGGTTTTGGTTGAAATTGAATACTTTTTATCCCGGTAGTACGTTCCCGTGAGATAATTTCCTATCTCCACGCGAGCAAAGACTCTGGCAAAATCTTGCAATGCATATTTTAATATCTTGATATTTTTTAAACTACAAGACGTATTACAAACGCCAGCACATCAAGCTACTCGAAACTGTCAAAATTTCCCAATCAATCTTGAACCTAATACTGGAGCCATAAAGTTAAAAATCTATTATAGAAATTTGACAGATTGTAGTAGCTTTTTGCGCTGGCGTCTGTACATCAATGATAATATTTATCTCAAAACAACACTGACGGAAATACGCAAATCAGTGTATTTGACGGTAGAAAATGTGATCATGTAGGAAACATCATAATTATAGATAACTATCAAAAATATCACTGTCATGTTATCTATAGATTTTAATCTTTTCCTGTAGCTAAGATAGGAACGAATTTGATGCGAATATTTCGGAGTATTTATCTGATATATGTCACATGTTTCAAAGCAAAGGTCACCTATTTACAAAGGGCATCGCTGCTATGTAAATTATATTGCAAAAATAAATGTGAGTATAAGTGGTAGAAGTGAAGCTTCTTAAAAAAATTGTACATAGATTTAGTGTGAGAGACGAAGAGTGTTATATATTTCTTCTCTCTCATATAACGAAATGTTTCTCAACGTGACACTTCCTTGAAATTTCACTCTAGATTCTTGTCCATTTGTCGGGTTGTAGCCTAAGAAGTATCACATGACTGGCCTGTTAGTCTAGCGGTTAGTGACCCTGACTGCTAAGACTAAGGTCGTGGGTTCGATTCCCACCCAGGTCAAATCTTTGTGTGATGAGCACAATCATTTGTCCTGTGTCTGGGTGTAATTTATCTATGATAAATATGTATGTATTTAGTAATATATAAGTATATTTATCAGTTGTCTGGTTACCATAGTACAGGCTCTGCCTAGTTTGGGATCAGATAATGGTGTGTTGGTTGTCCTAAGAAATTAAGAAGATATTACTTCAAAAAAATTGCACTTAATACTTATAATATCAATAGTAGGATATAACATTGACAATCGCATTCAAAGCTTTTCGAATTTATATTTTTAGTATTGATATAAGCTTTTTGGTTATGTCACCAATACATTTTTGATTTTTCCGTCAACGTTACCGATATAATAACGCTACGTGGTCTAAGTTCTCTAATACTTACTGAAATTTTAACTATCTGCGTTTTTGGAAACTCCGTCATTACAGAGAAGTACAATGATATACTGCAATGTTTCCAGTATGTTTTTAAAATGGTTCATATTTTCCAAATGCGAATACTCAGAACATTTTGACGACTATCTTAAAAAGTATGGTGTCATCATAAATGACTCTCTAAAACCGAATGTTTTCAACCTATAAAATCCTGCGGTGACTTTATTAGAACAATTTTATGGTGTCACCTACCTTTATGTTATCCGGACAAATCGAATCGCATGCCAGGATTTACGACCACCCATTAAATTTGATACCTCGCACTTTTGGCAGCATTTTACTGTTAATCATAAATGAGGGAATTTAATTAGGAGGGTTTTTGAGTTCCGATTTGTGTAAGATCGTGCAATACATTGAGATTTTAGAGAAGCATATATTATTGGAATATATTTTACGTCAAATTAGAATAAATTATGGAGAAATAAACAAACATATTAGAAGTAAATAAGTCATGTGAAAGTACATTTGACTGTCTGTTCGATTTACGGAAAGACCGAAGCCGATATTTCAGTAATCATAAGTAGTTCGACTATTGCTGACATGACCGATAAAGATAATCATCTTGACTTCAGATAAACGTCGGAATCTCGAGTACTAAACTCTGTACTTTTAGTGTTCAGTCCCTTCCATACCACAGTGAACACGGCACGTTCAATAAAATGACGGTCCAAAACGAAGATGAACCTAAAAGCAGATTGTATAGAAGAAAAACCAAAAAGTGTCTCCAAAAAACGTGCAGCATGGATGTTTTGAAGAAAAGACTGCCCATCATTGGATGGCTCCCAAAATATAAATCCGAATACTTCATTCAAGATGTCATAGCTGGGATAACAGTGGGACTGACAGCTATACCCCAAGGTATTGCATACGCTGTCATTGCTGGTCTATCGCCTGAGTATGGACTATACGCATCCCTGACCTCTGGAATAATTTACGTGATCTTTGGAAGCTGCTACAATGTCACCGTTGGACCCACTGCTATTTTAGCTGCTATGACAGCTAAGTACGTTGCCGATTATTCTGCTGACTTCGCCATCCTCGCGGCCTTCTTATCAGGAGTGTTCATATTTCTTATGGGAATCTTAAATCTTGGCTTTCTTGTTGAATTCATTTCGATGCCAGTGATAAGTGGATTCACAACTGCTGCAGCACTACAAATCGCCGCGGCACAACTAAAATCATTCTTTGGATTAAAAGGTTCATCAGGAAACTACTTTTTAGAATCTATTCAGAACTTTGTCAACAATATTACTACGGTAAGCATTTGGGAAGTTGTGCTCAGTTCAGCTACTATAATAATGCTGATATTGTTGAAGAAGATGGGAGAAGGATGCAAAAGAACAGATGGATTTGTAAGACAAATGAGATGGTTCATATCTCTATCAAGAAATGCTGTAGTCGTAGTTATTGGAATGATTATTGCTTACGGTTTTAAAGCAACTTTGGGCACGGAACCTTTGCTAACAATAGGAGATATTGGCAGCGGACTACCAAAGTTTGGTTTACCACCATTTAGCACAGTAGTTGGCAACCAAACGTACAATTTCATGGAAATGTTCGAAGTGCTTGGAGTGCAAGCTGTTGTGATACCTTTTGTGGCGATTATAGAAACAGTGGCTATTGCTAAAGCTTTCGCTGACGGTGGCAGGATAGACGCTACTCAAGAAATGATTGCAGTCGGGCTTTGTAACATTGTTGGATCTTTTGGACAAAGCATGCCCATCACTGGTTCCTTCACAAGAACAGCACTGAACCATGTGTCTGGTGTAAAGACTCCTGCTGGTGGGGTTACTAAGGTTTTACTCCTTTTCGTTGCTCTAACCTTTATGACTTCGATGTTCTACTACATACCAAAGGCATCTTTAGCTGGTCTAATTATAATGGCTATGTTCTCAATGATCGATTACAGCATATTTGCCAGTTTGTGGAGGAATAGTATAAAGGAGCTGTTACTGTGTTTAGTGACTATGGTGGTTTGTTTATTGGCCGGATTAGAATATGGAATTATAACTGGAATTGTGTTAGAAGCTTTATTGCTATTGTATAATGTAGCAAGACCTACTGTTGAGGTGAAGAAACTGAAGTGTGAGAAAGGAGATCTTATGGTAGTTACTTTGTGTGAGAATTTCGCTTACTGTGCTGCTGAGCATGTTCGCCAGCGAGTAATGAGAGCTACTTCTCATGGTGATACCGAAACACCTGTGGTTATAGATGGTGTTAATTTAAAGAAGCTAGATTTTACATCAGCGTTCAATTTAATGGCTATATTAAAAGATTTGGATAGGACGCATAGAATTGTGCTTTTAAATTTCAATGTTGATTTGAAGAAGCTGTGTTTGGATATTGATCCAAAGTTTGAAAACAAATTTGTATATGCAGCAAGTCCTCAAGAGTTAACTGATATTTTTCCTAAAGATGTTTGAGAAAACCGCGTAGTAACTTGGGGGGAAATGTGATTTTCCAGCAACAGTGATGATTTTTTAAACTTTATGTAAGTATTAAGTATTATCGCTAAAGATATTTTTAATTTAGGAAATAGGTCTTGGCGGATAATGGTCACTACTAAACCCTAAATGAGATAAGATAAAATGTTGAGATGGTTTTATCACAAATGTTTTTCTTAGTGAAACTTTTGTCGTGTTATCGCGTGTAACTTTATCTTCAAGCGGCACATATGCACTGTGATTATGATGATAAAAATGTCGGAATTACCGACGTCAACCTAGGTATTGTGACGTGTAAAAGGGAACGTTGTAGGTACCTAAATAGGGTGTGTTTTTGTGAATTTTAACTAAATTCTAGGTTAAGAAGTTCTGTGTCTTTATGATATAAATATATTTTTACATGGATATTGTTTTAATTTGTAGTTTTACTTTTCAAATATATCAAAATTTTGAAACTAATTATCTATATCAGCAAAGTAAAATGCTATGAAATAGGTATGGTCAATATTATGGCATTAAGTCCGCCTCTGTACATTTGTGTGCGTAGTATTAAATAAATAAATAATAAATATTCATTTTGAATTTCACTGTAACTGAAGTCACTGCACGTGAGTCTACAATTTAGATGATGTCATAAAAAATATTACTAACAACGATAATATTGTTTATTGAAACACTAAACATTGTATCAGTCAGCTTACAGGAATTTATTTAAGTATCTCATTCATGCCTGTAATGCAATCTTTATCTATATGATGTCGTCTATATCAGCGAGACAGTTTGACAGGTCGCTTCAAATGGATCAATGATTTAAGCAAACTTTTAGATAAAGCAATTATATAGAGTTTAGATGCACCGAGAACTTCTTACTTTATTTCGAAATTCAAATTTTCTTAATTTTATTGTCACAGTCTGATCTTAATCTCAATCTGTCAAAACTATCTCGAGTTTCCATATATTTTTGACAAGTTTTTGAAATTTGTTGGTCACCGAGATGAGACTGCGACTAGATTTTGACCGTTTTTAATTTTGAGAATTGACTTTCAGTTCGTTACAACATAGCGTAACAACTCAGCCCCCTGATTCAGAATTTCACGATAACTTACTTGGAGTCAAATTTTCTTTTTTATCAATTTCTTTTTTAACAGATTTCAATTTCTGGCATTTCTCAGCTTAAAGTTTTATTGACTTTACCTAGATACTGTTGGCGTAACTAAAAAGTTTGAGTTAACGTAAGTTGTCATAAGTGAAAATTTCGAAACCGAATTAATTTCCAATCTTAACAAAAGACTCTGCCTTCATTAAGCTGCCTTTTACACTAATAATGACACTATTTAAATAAACCCACACATAATTATATTTCCTCACACATTTACAGCCACAAAGGTCAAAGTCCCTTGAAATTCAATATAATAAGTAACCGCTTTTGTGAATATGCTGCTCAGTCGTTTGAAATTTGTTATTTTGGACCTGAACCAACGTAAAGAGTATAGAGAGAGAGCATACGAGATCACTTTTATTCATTGGCGAAGTACAGTCGGGCTGAAAAGCTAGTTGTATTTTACTTATTTAAATATGGGAACGCAACTAAAATTGTGCTCAATAAATCGTAGTACTTCAGTAATGTTCTGAAATGTTTGGGTTTGTTCGGGATAGGAATATTGAAACATTTTAAAGACAAATTAAAAAAGCCTGAATGTTCTCGAATTTTTGTGTTTCATCTATACTATTGTAGGTATATAGGTAACTATTTGAATGATTATTCAAATAGTTAGGTTTTTATCTGAATTATTAACCACAGTGGTAAAAGTATTTCAGTCGACATATTCGTATACTCAAAAGTTTTGTCTGTTTATTCCGGCTGATCTCCGAAACGGAGTAACTGAGACTAATTTTATTTTATAAAAAGAATAAGGTTTTCGCGCAAAAAATACATACGGGCAAAGCCGCGGGTAGAATCTAGTACAAGTAAGACGATCATAAAAAGTATCCAATAAAGTAGCCGCTGGCCAATCCAATTTGAATATAATGCGCCAAAATACTACAAAACTCATACAGTCTATCAAATAATAAAACGAAATATTCTCAATTTTCTCATTTAAATATGATTATAGAGTATGCCATTTATTTTATCGACTGTACTTTTCAGCGTAGCCTTGACTTTGCCAAAAATCAGTGTCTAGACTAGCAAACGACTCCAAGTATAAATTATTTAAATTATATGAATATTAAGCAAAGATACGAACGTGTTTTGTATGTAAAATGATTTATGGGATGGAAATGGAGGATGCAGTTTCGCTTCAAAAGGCTCTGTCGGCTTTATTTTTCCATCTTAGTATGGAAAATAAGCTACTTTTATTTTTTTCCAGCTATGCGTTTACCAGTAGACTATAATTATAACACATAGTAAGGTCACTCATCTATCTGCAAAGCTCACGAAATAGATAGAAGAAGCTCTTGATAATTATAATGTAAATTGTGATGGACGTTTTCAGCAGTGGACTTTTTCATCATTATCGTCATTCAACTGAAAGATGTCCACTGTTGGGCATAGCCCTCCTCCAAGCTTTGCCACTTCGACCGGTTCAGTGCTTCATGCATCCAGCAGCGGATTCCTGCCGCCTCCACAAGGTCATCGGTCCATTTTGTGGGATGCCTATCCAGCTCTGTCTTTTTACTCAATAATAATGATGATATCAAGGCCTGTCTTGGCCCTTAGATAAAAAAAATCATTCTTATTGTGAAAAAAATATTCAACTTGTTCGCACTTTGAAAAGCTTAATAACCAATTAACGGGATATACTGAGTGTCTGGAAAATTGCTGAATGCAGGCCTCAAGACCAGAGTTGCAGACATTAAACATGTAGGCCTGCTTCTGACTCAGCTAAACACTGTACTGGCCTAAAAAACTACGATTTTGTTGATGTTTAAGCACATTAGTCAGGCACAGCGAAAACCGGAACAAATAACTTGGAACGTCAAGTCACATGCAGAAAATAATAAATAAAAACATACCCTCGATTTAATTTTGTGCAAAATTGACTTTAACCCTTTTACCAATTTCTGCTGATGCAAAATCAGGCCATATGTGTTAAAATAGATTACAAAATACAAGAAACTAACTTACGCAAACTATATAAAACAATTCGTAAGAGTTTTTGCTATTTTTAAGGTATGTAGTAAAAAGTAATAATCAATTAAATTTTGTCACTATTTCAAGATTCCTAATATTTTAGTAAGGAAAGTTTTACAATTACCTTCACATAATTTAGAGCTCCTGCCGCGTGATACAGTCCAATATATTTTTGACTTTTTCTTGTTATTGACAGAATGTCTAAATGGTACTGACAAAATGTCACTCTTTCGATAAAAATTACTTTACGGAAGTTACTTCTGCTATCGATGTCACTTTGAGGTTAGTTACTGAAAACATTTGTCTAGTAACAGTTGACAAGCAACATAGTTTTTGGTGATGTTCTTCAGAAAGGTCAGGTGCGTAGTACTCGCATGCGTGCATAACCAGATGTATGAACGTAAACAAGGCAAAAAGAGTATGTGATGATCTAGCAGCTGGCGCTCTGTAGTTTTTGCCTACCCTCATGGGGAAAATGTGTGAGTTTAAGAAATGAGATGCGATAAAATTGATACCCACCAGATCTCGAGTTGATCTCTCTCTTTCTCTCCTATTTGAGAAATGAAATTATTCTATACTATTTCCAATCCCAAATTCACCAAACAATTTATATCCCTCCATATTGATTTGGTGTTTGTGGGTAACTCAACGTACCTACATTTAACTGAAATCAAACGCGATATCCAATTAACTATTGTATACCAAAACATTCCACTTTGACGTTTGGTCAAAGTAACTTCAAACGCCCCCCACTGTACCTACGTCACACGAGTGTCAAATGTGAAAGCGGGGAAAATGGTCAAAGATGATTTAATAATAATTCGAATAGATGGGTAACTCCTAAAGGCTTATTCAGACCGGCGCGACGCGACAGCGCGACGCGATTCTTGTAGAACAATTTCCATGAAGTTCACATAAAAATTGTTCTACGAGTGTCGCGTCGCGTTGCCGCGTCGCGCCGGTTTGTAGGAGGCTTAAAAGAGAGAGTAGCGTAGACCAGTGGTTTTGATTACAGAGAGCAATGTATGCACTTTATTTGTGCAATTTATTTCATTATCTCTACTCTCAAAAAGGGAAAAAGGTGGGGATGCCGAAAAGTCGCAACTAAAAATGCGATATGTCTTCCACCAACTGTGCTTGCGTGGATTACTTTACGGCCCATTCCTTCTCATAGAAAACACTGTTTCCAAAAAAACTTCCGTGTCGGTTGTATTTTTTTCGCTTTTTTTTTTGGTACCTACTCCACCAATATGTAGTATACAACGTACTACCGAGGATGACGCCAATAACACCCTAGCAAAGTAAATAAAATCTATATGGAACCATCCCTGAGGCATACCCTATCTATTTTTAGGGTTCCGTTGCCAAATGGCAAAAAACGGAACCCTTATAGATTCGTCATGTCTGTCTGTCTGTCTGTCTGTCTGTCCGTCCGTCCGTATGTCACAGCCACTTTTTTCCGAAACTATAAGAGCTATGCTGTTGAAACTTGGTAAGTAGATGTATTCTGTAAACCTCATTAAGATTTTCACACTAAAATAGAAAAAAAGCTATAAATTTTGGGGTTCCCCATACATAGAACTAAAACTCAAAAATGGTTTTTTTCATCAAACCCATACGTGTGGGGTATCTATGAATAGGTCTTCAAAAATGGTGATGAGGTTTCTATTATCATTTTTTTCTAAACTGAATAGTTTGCGCGAGAGATACTTCCAAAGTGCTAAAATGTGTGTCCCCCCCCCCCCCCATAACTTCTAAAATAATAGAATGATAAAACTAAAAAAAATATATGATGTACATTACCATGTAAACTACCACCGAAAATTGGTTTGAACGAGATCGAGTGAGTAGTTTTTTTTTTAAAACGTCATAAATCGTAAACCGCAATTTACCTTACATTCAATCAACTGAAATATAAAATAAAAAAAAAACATTTATTTTTAAACCGAGAATACCTACAGGTTTGTACGGAACCCTCGGTGTGCGAGTCCGACTCGCACTTGGCCGGTTTTTTTTAATCCATCCACATTTTCCGAAAATATCGCGGAAAATACATAAAACAAATATACAGTCGAATTGAGAACCTCCTCCGTTTTGAAGTCGGTTAAAAAAGTCCGTGTCCCAGCAGTAATGCTGAGACACGGACTTTTTTCACGACGATCATGTAATGCTTATGCTACATAAACTTGGAAGAGACGACCTTCTATAAAGCCGAAGACATATTAAAAAACCAACGTGTCAATCAAACAGCACAGACTGAATGTCGCTTCTGTACAGTTGAATTACTCTATGACACGATGAATACGGTGGAAACGGCGAACAAGGTGAACAAAAGAGGGGCGGCGCCGCGCGACTCGCTTGTTTATCGGCGACGCGTCAATCAACGCTTCCTGTAATCGGAATGAGATGTTGGAAACTGTGGAGCGACTGTTGAACACGCTGAAAGTGAGTTTCATTTTGTTTTCTCTGACTGAAACGTGAATGTAGTCGATTTATTTGAATCGATTGTACTTTTGCTCGTCATGCTTTTTATATTTTACTAGCTCGCGCCTGCAACTTCTTTCGCGTGTCAGTCAACCCGGGGTATAAAAATGTTCACAGAAAATTCAACGACCAATTCACCCTCTTAGGGATGGAATTTCAAAAAACTCTTTCTTAATGGATACCTACTCCTCACAAAGAACACACCCTACAAATTTCACATCTCAAAGGCCAGTGGTTTAGGCTGTACGTTGATATATCAGTCACTCATTCAGGACTTTGAATTTTATACACTATATAGATAGTTTGAATCTGTTGGCTATTATATATTTTTTATCTATGAAACTATAAGAGTGCAGGCAACCGTTTCTCTTTGATGAAGCTCATGGCTTCTAGTAAATATAATAATAATTTAACTTAAGTTTAGTAATAAAAGTTTAGTTTTAAAAGCGAACAGTAGCAAACCCATAAAGTCAAAGCATTTATTTCAAATAGGCACATAGAAGGCTCTTTTGAACGTCAACATGAACATTAAAATAGAATTGATTCTAGACGCTCCTTCCAAAATATAGATTCGTATGGAGAAGAATGGGCATACAATTATAATGCCATAAAATAATCAGAAACTAAATTACTACTCTTTCCCTAAAAATTATAGAGATGCTGGGTGAAATAAAGAAGATAGGACGCTGGCTTACATTAGGATAACTAAGGATTTTATAATCATAGTAGAGATTTGAATTTAAACAGACATGTTAAAGACGAATAGTCAATATGACGGACAAATTTGTATAATTTTATAACAAGCATTTTCACCTCGGTTACGGCTTGAGCACCCTCGAAAACCATGAAAAAAAATTTGAAACGTTTGCAGCGGCCATCTTGAAGTTTCATCACAAAAAACACTGAAAATTCCTTCACATAACCTTCGTAAAATCTTCAAAAACATCATAAAACAATAAAACCCGTAGCTATTTATTCCTCACAGCACTTCCACACTATTACGACACTCTACCGCCACACCGGCGCCTATGGGGCAGGGGTTCAAAACTGAAAGGTTCTGTGACATTTCGCGATATTTAATATTTAGTTATCTTTGACTTGTTTCTTTGAATCATTAGCTGTTTATTGATAAATTATATTTTTGCGTACCCAAGACAGGTCTGAGAGGCTATTTCCATAATTTTAAGACCATAGTCTGACCTCAGTCTCAAACTGTCAAATTTACTTATAATTTCTCTACATTATTGTATTTTTTTTGACATTGATTACCGCTGAGATTTTTTTAAATCTTTTTTTTTTTTTCTGAGAGGGAAATCATCAAATAACGTCTCCCGCTCTGGGTAGAACAGAAGGGCATGTCAGACTTTTACTGACTAAAACTCACCCTTCAGTTGACCATATGCCACGGCCACGGTATTTCTCGCTGAGATGAGATTGCGACTAGATAGAGCAAACGATGGAAAAGGAGTACGTTAGGATTGTACTAGGCGTTCTATAGTTTATATCTACCCCCATAGGAAAGAAGGCGCGTTTTTATATGTGAATGTGTCATAAATAGTTATTTTTAAAACGACAGGAAACTATGACCGCAAGACGTGGACTACAAAACGGAACTTAATATCTTAAAAAGTGACCTGTTAGTAGGTATCACTAGAAAATATAAATATAGGTAGATACGACACACGTGCGTCAAAGTAAAATAAGCATATACTTAATTGTGTAGTCTAAACTAATATTATACAGAAATTGTATGAAAAAACATGACCAAGATTTTTTCATAGGATACAAATTTTAATCCGATATTCCAACGGGATCGATACATATTCGGAAAAAATACGCGGGGCGAATCCAGTCTTAGGTATTTTGATAGTAATTGTGTAGCTGTTTACTTACAAAAAACACACTGTATTACCTAATTTATCTTCCAACGATTTCGATCAACAAATAAACTAAGACCGTGATGGATACAGGCTTTCCTCAAATTACTTAACTTTCCCTCTTTGCCTCTCAATCGAACTAAGTGCTAAAAGAAAACCTTTCTCCTAGCTCCTACACGATTCCCTACTCCCTAATCTAATTCCAGAAGCTTCTACATCGAAGGTCATTCTTACCAAAACAACGTTACGCGTTAAGGACGGTCAAAAGTACAGTCAACCTCGTAATAGCTTTACCACATTTGATAATACGGCTGTGCAATTTCAAATCAAGAAACTAGCCAAGCCAAATTTATCGGAAAATATCTAGCAAGTGAAATAGGCAAAAACAGCAGTTTTTGAGAAATGTCATTGGCTAGGTTCGAAATTGCACAGCCGAATAATTCCCAGTAAACTGAATCTTTACTGAGGTATCTGTTCCACGCCAACGATTAACGAGATGCGAGTAGAGCTACCGGGCGACTGTTGTCGCCTTCCCGGGCAAAACCAGGATGAGACTGGCACAGGAGCGTAGGGATTGGTCACCTAAATATATAAGCTAGCAACTAAAAAGGAGTCGGCGAGTGCGTGTCGGCGACTGACCTATTACTTGTTGGTATGCGTATGTACAAAGCGTGAGTCTCTCAGCGAGTGTTCTGCCCGCCAAGCGAGCGTCGCGGAACCAGAACTCTCTTCGTTAGCTTTTTTCCATGCGACAAACGAGTACTCGCTGATGGTGTCAACAGGGATATCAACGCGTAACCTGTAAACATGAATATTGCTCATGATTCTAGACGTAAAAGACGATTACCTATGTTTTGTTTCACAAGAAAAAGCTTTTTTTTATTTAAAACCGACAAAAAAGTTATCGCAGAATGTAGTCCACAAATTATGTTCTGCATCCAAAAAATAGGTTTTGCGTCGATATCCCAGCCATCCTGTATGTATCTTTTTTTCTTTAGACATTTTTTTTTCTTATTAATAAGCCTTGCAGTTTTAATGAAGTACAAAATGACATTCAACCGTAGGGAGGTAACGCGATTACGAGGCCGATTATACCTCGTCCTCGGAAGGCTATCGAGCTTAGTAACATTGTCCTGGATATATGCCAAGACCATGTTGTAATGGATTTCCCTATAGATTTATTATTCGGGAAGAATTTCCTGGGATCGATGACTTTTAGTTATTGTTATGAAGATGGTGCCAAGATAATTAATCGATTTTCGTCTGGTAATCTCAGTGTTAGAATAACGGACTGTTTAGTAATACTATTTTGATGATTTCGAAATTAATATGCGAGACAATTTTGATTATTATTGAGCCATTTTAAATTGTAATTGTATCGGTAATGTTTTCAAACGACTTCAAAAAAGGAAGAGGTTTCAATTTCGTCTGTATATTTTTCTTATTATAATTATAACTTTTAATTATTTACAGACAGTAAAATCTTGAAATTTTGAATATTAAGGTGGTATTTATTTTCCCCTGTAGCCATCGAGTTCATCCGTCAATCATAACAGCGGATCTTAATAAAAAATACGATAAAGATTAATACCAGTAAATACGTCTAAGCTTACTTGGAAACAATACTCAATGCAAAAGCAATGCATATAAAATAAGCTTCAATAAACCTTGCCCAAAACACGTTCTAGCATGTTACGAAAACAAAGCTAGACATTCCAAATAAAGTCGACCTAGACCAATTTGGAGCTTTACTTAAGGCCATTAAAGGTAAAATTTTGCTTATTTAAAACAAAAACATGTTGTTATTTAAAAACATTCCTAATTTTAACCCAAAAATTTGGCCACTCTTTCTTGTAAAATTCCCAATTTAGCACACTCCAATTTCTCGCTTAGCCAAAAAAGTTTTGCTCAAAAAGCAATATCCATTTCCGTAGCTCCAGGGTCAGACTGAAAATAAACCAGGTAAGTTAGACGGTAGACCATCCAGATATAGACGACCTTGAGAGGTGAGACCGTATCGATTGCGCAGTGCAGACTTCTCGGCGCCTGGCGCTTTCACTCTCGAGAATATATGTATTGCGAATATGTTTTTATGATCAAAGTTACTCGAATGTTTTGCGAACTTCGGTTTGGTTCATGTATTGCTGGTATTGTTTGATTGATTGCATGGTCTAATCTGTTCAGGAATATTTGTAGGAAGTCTGTACAAAAGTTGTGGTGTTTAAGATTTTTCTTTGTAGTTTCCACAATATTGTAACCGTTTTTGATCCGAGTATGCATCAGGATGTTTTAAACTGTCTCGTTGGTCTAGTGGTTGTAAGTGGTGCGAGATCATCAAATGACTTTTCTCGCTCTGGGTGAGCGGGAGATTGTGTCAGATTTTTACTGACTAAAACCCACCTGTGTTCCTTCAGTTTCTTGTGCCAGGGCCAAGGTTACACTTTTACAGAAATGGCGACTCTGGCAGGCTCAGCAGCAGCCTGGATTCGTGCCCAGTTGATGGCAGTAGGCTTTCTTTATTACATGATAATTAAACATAATTCGTGAAATGTGGATGTACTTTAAGTAGCTACACCTCTGCCTCTACCGGGGGAATACAGACGTGATGTATTGGTACACAAAATACGCTTGAATGTGAAGTGGAAAGGAGTTTTAGAACGATACTGCCCCTTAAGAAGCAGACTTTATCAAACCGACCACTAAAAGCGAAAAATAAAAAAAACGCTCACAGTAACAATGAACTCCGTATAAATAAATTAGTAAACTTTTATTTAAATAACACATAATGCATTCAAATGCTGGCGTACAATGCCTTTATTGCCCAAATCTTCCGGCTTAACTCCTACCGCGGTCTCGGTGACAGGAAGGCATTAAGTGCCGGTAGCATTGGGACCCTGTGGGCTTATAATGAACTATTTCGGATAATAAAACATTGCGTTAAAACCTCTTTTATTATGTTTAGAAATGGTTTCTTCTTTAATTATGATCCAGGAATATCCGGGATTAAGGACGTCGCGGTCTACAAGTTCGGTGTAAAAGGTACTTTTGATGGTGTAATATGGGCTTTTGGTCCTTCGAGCCGGATCGATTTGTCTGTGATTTCGATGGTCTCTGAGAAGCTGGAATCAAGTCCATAAAATTCTGCCAACCTTTTATGTACAAAAATTTCAGTTACTGCTAAGTACTTTCTTAAGGCAATGGTTGTGATCACGGTATTACACATGGTAGCTACGTGGTTCGATTAAAAATTACCTACTATTAAATTGACATCAATATTACTGTGGACAAGATCAATTCAAATATACTTTTGTCCTCCAAACATCAATTGAGAATTTGTGTCATCATTTAAATTTGTATATTACTCAATCACGTTATTATATTTGGCCAAATGTCCATGCCTACACATTCACTATGATGTCGTTTTATTGAAAATAATATACTATGAGACTGCCTCGTTGGTATAGTGGTCGCAAGCGCTACTGCTGAGTATTGGGTTCGATTCCCAGGGCGGGTAGCATTCCTGCCAGGGTTGGGAGATTTATCCGAAAGAGATACCGTGACCCTGGCATATAGGCAACTGAAGGAACACGGGTGGGTTTTAGTCAGTAAATTCTGACACGCCCTTCCAACCGCCCAGAGCGGGAGACGTCATTTAATGATTTCCCACCTACGGGTAGTGTTATTGAGACTTTCTAGCAGCCCGGAGTCTAGATTTGTACCCAGTTTATGGCAATAGGCTCCCCCTCTATTACATGAAATCAAAAAATAACTGACAAATAGTGGGTGTACTATAGGTACACGAGGTGAAAAGAACGTGGAGAGAAAGTAACGTGGTGTTATGTTAATATACTATGAGGAGGTTGAATGTTGAATCCAGGATACACCAGCCTGGCCACCAGGCACAGGCATCTGAAGGAAAGTGGGTGGGTTTTAATCTCTAAAAGTCTGAAACGCCCTCCCGCTCCGCCCATGGCTGGACCAGTCATGTGATGATTTTACACCGAAAAAATGCTACACCAGCTTGGATTCAACATTCAACCTCACCTGCACTCGTAGCATGACCACCATAGAAAGAACTTTGTCTATTCTTGGTAGAACAGAGATAGAATTGTCATGCTACGCCAGCATAAAACGGTACAAATCTTTCTACAATCTTTAATTCTGTCTTTAATCTTTCTACGATCTGTAATTTTGTCTATTCTTCCGTCGACAAAACCTATTTCTACAGTGGGTATGCTACGCATGCTGGAAGTTTCCAGCTAAAATTACGGGCTAGCAACCTGTTACGCCTAAGCAAACAGCTTTAAAAATGAGCTGTTTCTAGCCGCACTATCAAGTAAACAACATTAATAACGTTAAATAATTCCCCGGTGGAAAAACTGGTGAAAAACCGGAATGGTGACGTGCACTGCCGTCACATCCGGTGGCTATGAAAAATGGCGTCGGCTGCATTTCCGGCCGGCCACCGATAATGGGTTTACCTTGCATTTTATGGAGTTTTGTGCTTGTATAAATCGTTATTTTTTCGAGGGTAGTTGTAGGTTTGAAATACCTGCCGATATCTTTGCGGATGTTTGCGCTTTTCGTACAAACGGATTTTACACTAGGTTTGTCAATATTCGGTGTAGTTTTTGTGGTGTTAATAAATCATGCGCTAGTGTTGGATTGAAACATTATTTATTGTGACAGTTTTACGTGAAAAATGTTCGAAATATATCAGTTTCGGTAACAGATAAGAAACTTGCGTTGCAAAATACACACTTGGTGAAGCCCAGTTGTGTATTTTGTGAAGTTTGTATTATAACGCTGTATGAAGTAACAAAATTATTTAATTGGATTTCATCTCGAGTTTCGAACAATATGATGATTCGAAATATTACTAAGCAAAACCATAGAACTCAGTCTTACCAAGTGGTATCGTATTACCCTGTAACTGGGTTGTGAAGGTTAGATAGGTAGTCGCCCCATGTAAAAAACTGGAATTCAGCTGCAATGTGTTAGACTGTAAGCTGACCCCAACATGTTGGGAAAAGGCTAGGCAGATGTTGAAAATCATAGCAAACCTGTATAATGAAGTAACCAAACCAAAGACAAACAATATATTAATTGCATCCTATGTCCATCAGTATTAAAACATACACTTTTATCCTCCTGAGACTGTATCACCAGTGATACACTTAGTTAAAAATGTATTTCCACGCCGTCTATCGGAACTCGTATAAGCTTTTTTGTACCATGGTTAGCATAGATATTCTTTATATTAAATTTCTAGTCGCTCACCATTTCTCTAGCTGTCAAATTACATCGATTGCAGTCAGTTTAAAATCGAACATTTTGCCGTTACCGACATGTCAACTTTACGTAAAGGTAAATATTTATTTTAATTAGTGATTTGGTGTTTTTTGTTTTAATTAAGTAATATTATACGTAAATTTTGTATTTTCATTTAAATATCACAAAATATCGCAAATAAAAATAGTAATTTCAACGTTTTTGTAAAAGTATCGCAGGTGATACTTTGGGCCAAAAGTACTTATTTTATTTTATTTTGCAGGCCAAATGGCCTGCAAAATAAAATAAAAAAAGCTGAAAAGGATGTCGTGGAGTTAATTAATTTTGACATATCAGATATTGAAGATGAAGGTAGCGACGAAGAAAGCGATCTTTAGTCATGTCATCAAGGAGTAATACCAGCGATTATAAAAGAGAATGGGAACGAATCTAATGACGAACCTGTAGCATCTTTCGTGGTCGAGCGTCTTCTTGAAATGACCGTGTACGATGGAAAAATCGGGTGCCTGAGTATGAAAGGCCAAACAGACAGCGGAATATCAGACAACGTGCGTTATTCAAGACTGACGGAACGTTGCAAAGAGCAGGCAGAAGAAGTAGTGATTGCGTGGTTAGAAGTGATGATACTATTGCTGTTGTCAAGTGGCTCGACAGTAAAGCAATTTACGTTGCATCATCTGAATCTGCTATTCGACCACAGGGTACATGTCGGCGATGGAGTAAGAAGGAAGGAACTTACCTTGATATTCCTAAACCCGTTGCCATATAACAGCACAACAAGTATATGGGTGGCATCGACTTATTAGATTGCATTATCGGCAAGTATACTATGCGGGAAAGAACAGGCAAGTGGACAATAAGAGCGATTTTCCATTTTTTCGATTTTGCTGCCGCTGAAGGATGGGTGCAATACAGAGAAGATGCCGCAAAATCTGGGCTTCAAAGAAAAGATATTTCGCAATATTTGGACTTCAAACTTGATTTGGCGAAACATTTAATTTATTCTGAACCAGCCTCTTCTTTACCGCAATATTTGAGTCCTCAGCTACTAGCACGTACTACACGCTGTAGTCCAGTTCAAAGTCACAGTGGAAGCTCTCGGAGTAGTCCTAATCCGGTTGAACCAGAAATAGTAATAAGGCCAACAACTGCGGGTACGAAACACAGATTGGTCGAAACAATTCCTCATGCTGCTAAAAAAACAAAAGAAGCAAAACAACCAATATTTACGAAGGGTTCTCAAAACAACAGATCCAAATGTCGCCACAAGCACGAATGCAAGTGCACTATATAGCAGTAGCTTTTATCCGTCCTGTTATTGATTGGTAAACAAAGTCTACTTAAAACAGCAGATAACCCTCAACCCATTTCTGCATCGCTTAAACCCCGACTAAACAGCATGTTTGTAAATCATCATCGGCGCCATTTTGTCGTCATGGCACGCCATTTTTTATGCACCCCATAGACGTACCATAGACGCCTGATCCCGAATAACTTCAGAGGGTTGAAATTGGTATTTTATGAACGGAAGTGAGTTCTATGGCATAGAAAATTGGTAGACTATTCGACGTTTTAAAAATAAGGCTTTGGAGTGTGTTAATATGATTATAGAGTGATGTATTGTGCTGTTTTTCTCGTGAGCGTAACGTATTGCTCGGTATTCTTACACTATACCTAGCGCCTATATTTCAAATAATATTAAGCTACAACAATTTTTCCAGTATGAAGCCTATTACGTATGTCACATCTGAGCGTTCGTTATGTTTCCGAAATTTACGCATTGTGATGCAGAGGATTTAAACAAGATGCAATCGCTTTAACAGCGTTTTGTTTATTTACAACAACTTCCAACAGTACTGACATAAGTTTTGACTTTTCCATCGTCGCTATCGATAATAGAATGTCACTATGTCTAGATCCTAAGGTTCATTTTTAATAATAATGTGCATTAAAGGTCTTGTTTTGTCGAGGCTAACCTTAGACCGACTAGCACTGCCTTCTCATTATGTCAAGCAATAAACTGTAAAACCACATTAATAGACTATTTTTGGCATGACATCTTGCAAGTCAACCTTTGAGGTTACCGGCCGGTTACCCGGACTTGCGGCGGCTACCTTAATAAATTAAGGCCTCCAGCCAGGGTTCAAAAAACAAAGACTAGAGTGACTACTCGCTAAGTGCCCTGTGGGGTACGGACCTCAGCTTAGAGCATCGCTGGTAGAAGGAAGGAAGGGACGGGCTGGATGGGAATGAAATAAAGACACGTAATCAGATTAGGTTTAAGTGCAAGGTAGTTAACTTTATTAAATGATCAAACGCTTTACTTTTCAAATATAATAGATGCGTACAAAACGGTGAATCAAAGTTAGAGAATTTTCTCGGAAAGCGTGTAATGACCCCTGAACACTCTCATTTTTAACGACGCTCTTGACCAACGCTTGTCATAAAAGGGAACCCCCATATTTAATCCTTGTTGGCCGAACGGCGCTTGGCGCCAACGAGGCGAACAATCTCGCGAGTGCTCGCCGAGAGTTATCGACTGTCTTGCCGATACATTAGGGTATCCCTTGCAATATCGTAAACACCCCATAAATAACGTTCATGTAGTTTTTTGTAATATCTTATTTTAATCTTGGATGGCATCCTGGCAAGAATTGGCGAGATGAACAACAATACCGAGAGAAGTGCCGGACGCTTTTGCCCAGAAGTAATAAAAAAAACTAAAAGTGAAGAGTGAAAATAAGATATATAAAGATTGCTTACACCTCACCTGTACGGATTTTCTCGTGCCGGTAATTATTACTGATAAAAAATTTGACACTCAACAAGATAATTACAATGCCTATCTGAAATTACTGACATTGGTTCAACAATGAGTCAAAGTATCTTCATGTGATGAAAAAGAAAATACCAACGACAAAGTCTGGAGAAGACAATGGCTGACCCCGATTTGGTCTTGACCCTTTTACCCAACTACCCCAGAAGGAAGGTAAAGGTTTAATGCATAACTTACTTCAGCAGAATAAAGACCTCATTTATTACTCAATGCTAAATAATCACGAATTTAATGACAGAACAGTCAAATATGAAATTGTTTTGTATCCAAAACACAATACTTCCCATTAAATTATGCCAGTATAATCGTCTAAATCCATTGGTACTTAAATCCTCCCCTTTCGGAGCACAGTCCAACCCTTTCAAGATGCGCCATAAAGCATTCAGATCGACAAAAGCGGAGACTTAATTCGCATGCGCGCTACGGATGTCCTGTGACCGGATGTATAGTGTGTTCTGTGCAGTAATACAAGTTTAAAAGAGGATGAAACAGACAAAACACACTCATGAACTGACTGTGGTGATTGCGTTTTGTTTTTAAAAATAGAGCTATAGGAGTTTGAGCCAAATTAAGGAGGGGAGTATGGATTTTTCCTGGCTGTTGACAAGAGTAAACCGATTGGAGATTGTCTGAAAGTAGTAACTATGCAAGGTTCCAAAGCCAAAGAAAGGGTGAAAGATTGTTTTGGAAGTCGATAACTGCAGATAGATAGATGTTGAGTGTTTTCGATGCATGACAAAAGTTATCAAAACTCTTTGTCTAATAAGAGTTTTCTTGCGACTTGGTTGCTAACTTCATTTTAAAGAGTTCCATTGTAAGAGACCTCCCTCCTTTCGCTATAATTTTTTGTTTGGTTGGTAAAATGATAAACACAGCATTATGCTGAGTGATGACCGTTTTGCGTGGATGTAATACATGTTTTCCATCAGTTTTCCCTTTTATATTGGGTGTGTTTGTCTTTCCATTTGCGTTATGTTTACCGCAAATAAACGTATTTTCCTTCTTTCTTTTTCTTTCTATCAAATCTGTTTTAATGAAACAACGAACTTGATTCTCTGTCCACGCCGCCCTGTGCCGGAAGCAGACACGAGGTTCGGGCGGGCGCCGTGCACGCTTCCGAAATACATTTGCATATGCGACAAAATATTCATGCGTGGGCGGGCTAGCAATTTGTCCTAACATGCTTCTCTGTAATTTTATTAACCAGACCTAGATAAATACGAAAGAATATGTTAGGACCTTTTGGGAACGTTTAGATTAATAGGAGTGGAGCTTTACCTTACCGAGAGCCATTTGTAGTTGTAAAATGTTTTGGTTACCTGCAACAAGAGAAAAAAGTTTGTTAGATTTTTTGTGAAATGAGAACGATACGTTGGATGCGAAATAAGACTGACGGTGATTATAAAATAACAATAACAATATAACTTCTATACACTTTGTCTTAACGTAATATAAAACTACAATAACTCGTATTTCGTATTTGTACGCTAAGATCTAATAAAATATGCAATTAATTTTAATGCGGTTTTCATTAATAGACAGAGTCATTCAAGAGGAAGGTGTTTATGCATCTATAATACGCGGGCGAAGTCGCTTGCAAAAGCCAGTTAATAATAAAACTATGAAAAATGTATTTGATAAGAGAAATACATTACAGCATAGAATACGATATACTGATTGCCTTTTTCAACAAAATACAGATATTATTTCAGAAAAATTGTCCATACTTCCATCTGAACTACCAAATAAACCTTCTTTCCTATCTCAATTATTATTGACGACATAAGAATAGAAAATATCCCATTTCCCTCACAATTCTTTATCAATCGGACATCCGGTATAATGAATAACATCGCGGTCCTCATTTTTCACACATTGTTTCCTCCCTGACAAAGGTATACCGTATCTATAGGGCGAGGAACGTATTTCTTGCTATATGGGACGAGTTTCCTCTCTCGTCAACTTTTCATATTATCTCTTCTGCACCATTAGTTGGCAGAACTTATCAATTATTTATTATGTAGTGAGAAGGTGAAGTTATAATGATGTGTTTTGTATAGGTATACCTATATAATGTTTGCTCTGGTATTTTTAATGGTGTATGTTTAGATAGTGTTTCCAAACTCGACGATTTTAAGGTGCGTTTTCTTATGTTTGAGTCTCTTTATGTTCTATCGAAACTATTTTAGTTCAGAAGTTAAAAACAGAAATAGCACGATTTTGAAAAAACAAAACATATTTTTGAAATATGAATTTTCTGTCTTTCAATGCCCTAAGTACTCTATGGACATTTTAATCCAATCAGTTAGAAAGATGGTACAATTTAATCAGTTACATAAGATGAAGAAATTAAAACGATCCGTAACCAGAGCCAAATAAAACAGCCAGAAACACATCATCAAAACACCAATCCCAGTAAATGGACCAGTCAGTCATGATTAGTTCAATTATCTTACTCCATAACCAGCAGTTTTAGCATAACCACAGTCAGGTAACGTTCGTTAACCGGTTAACTGAAAATTCGTTCAGTTACATCAAAGCTCAATTTCACTGTCAGCGTCGCATTAAGAATGTATGCCGTCCACCCTTCCGTTGCATTGCTATACAGGATGTTGTTACACTTGGCAGGATTAATAGAATTTCAAATAACGTGATATGTTTAAGACCTTCAGGTGGCTATTATTTATTTAAATAAACATTTAGGTATTACTAGTGGTCGCCCAGTGATCGAAATTCGACCATAATATTAAATCTATATGCATATCCATTAGAACTAAATAAAAAATAATGTGGTTATATTTGAGATTCAGTAACACTATAAACAAATCAAATCGCACATTGTCAAAAAGACAACATTCAAAGAAGCCAAAAGCCTCAATCTTGCATTACTTGGTCGAAGTGTCTGTAAAGACATATTTATTAATTTAAACTATGGCGTTTAACTGTTTCTACGTCCCGTCAGGACCACACCCTGTACAACTAAACCCACCTTTCGCTTTAATCGCATTTTCTATAGTTAATAAACAATGAATTTGTGAACTCGTTAGCAAGGCGTGGTCGAGTATTCGTTCATATTGTTGTCAATAATTAATGACATACGTGTTAGAAGTAATGATGTCATTAATTTGAGGGGTGACTTTCAGGAGTTTCAGTAACGACTTTAATTATAACGCAGTTTAGTTCTAAAATCTATACTAATATTATAAAGCTGAAGAGTTTGTTTGTTTGTTTGATTGAACGCGCTAATCTCAGGAACTACTGGTCCGAATTGAAAAATTCTTTTTGTGTTGGGTAGCCTATTTATCGAGAAAGGTTATAGGCTATATAACATTACGCTACAACTAAGAGGAGCGGAGCAGTAGTGAAAAATGTTGCAAAAACGGGGAAAATTTATTCCTTTTGAGAGTTTCCGTTGGGTGCGCTGCGTAAACGGTTAAAGTAACGCAAAAATTATGTATGACGGAATTGTTCCTTTTAAATAGTTCTAAAGAAAAGTCCGCGAGAGCATATGCCTATCTTTTAAGGTTGACTCACTATAACTCAAAAAGAGCGAGCAGCAACGAAAAATGGACGACAACTAGCAGGCAAATCGATGCGACGGGAAAGGGTCAGGGGAGCAAAAATTTGACGCGGACGAAGTCGCGGGCAGAAGCTAGTATAACATAATATTCACGCCTGTATTCCCCGAAGGGTTAAGCAGAGAACTGCGAGTATAGTAGAGTAGAAAGTATGGTAGTAGAGTAGAGTCCGATATAACAGGGGATGAGTCTATTACCACCTACCAGGCAAAAATCTAGACTTCGGGCCCTTCTCAGAAATTCCTTTGTCAGACCCCGAAATCGAACCCAAGAGTTAATTCTCAGCAGTAGCGCTGACCGCTAGATCAAGAAGTGGTCTCTTCTAAAAGGAAAAGCTTGATAAAAGAGTAAAATGTTAATATAGATAATTAAAACTCTTACTTAAATCTCTTAAATAAAAATTATTTCGTAATTCTGAACTTAGTTCTTCAAACTAAGATCAGAATTACGAAATAATTTGAAGTTTTTAATAATTGTTTCATTGTTTGATGGCACTGTAACGCTCATTTATTTCATCTATGTATATTCATGACAAACATCATCATAATACTCAATTTTTGAGCAAAGTTGATTACAATTCCGCCATTTCTTTATATTTCTACCTAAACTCTTCCCAGCTGTGTTGGTGTCGGCTTTAAGTCTTACCAGATGCAGGTCAGACCAGTCACCATCACAAGCTCAGATCACACAAACAAAGAAAACACCTTGTTTGTGTGATCTGAGATCACAAGCCACCCGTCATTTGGTTTCATACAGCACGAATGATTCCAAAATATTGAACTACAGCTACACACTAAGTTGATTTAGTATTTCCAACTTTAATTTCGTTGTAAAAAAAGATTTCCGCAATAAAAGTATGAAGCGTATTCATTCTATTTTTTCATGTTCCTACACGCTGTGTTAGCGTAATTTCAGCGCAAAATATTTCATGTTTTTCACTGAAATTATGCATTCAGCATTTTAATTTACGATGTGTTAAGTTTATGAATTGCTGTTCGTGAAATCTTTTTAGGTTTTAAAAATAAATTATGATGCGGTTTTGAACATTTTTAAGGAGAAAAACTGAGCAAGTAAAATTTAGTTTTCGCACGTTCATTCTGAATTCTAAATTAAAAGCTAAGACAAGGCAACACGGCCTCTAAGATGATGATGCATTCATACTATAAAATTAATAACGTAAAGAATATCATCATCTCTTTCTTTCCCGTGGGTGTCGGAAATGGCGACTAAGGGACTTACTAGAGAATGGGCAGCAGCGTTCTCTATGCATTTTAACACCATACTCCGATCGCTAACCTGCCTACCAAGCGTGGCGATTATGACAAAGCCTCCCAATCGGGGGAGCTTATGTCCAGCAGTGGTCATCTTACGGCTAAAATGATGATGATGACAAAGTCCTAGAATAGAGACTGACAGTAAGTAAATTTAGCTTGAGGTAGACCCCAACACATGCACCGATAACCTGGTCAAAGAAGCTAGATGATTAAGGTGGAAAATTGGAAACTGTGGCGGTACTTTACAGAGACCTATACCAGCAGTTAACGGCTCTAGGCTAATCTATAAACGAATAGCCTTACCATCATTATTCTCACCAGTCTTATGACCTACTAGCTTTTGCCAGAGGCTTCGCTCGCGTGGAGGTCGGAAAATATCCCGCGTGAACGTACTACCGGGATAAAATGTATTGTCACTGCTCGGCTTCTATGTGTTTTAGCGTTATGTTATATAGCATATAACCTGCTCAGTAGTATGGACTAAAATCGTACCAAGTTTGGTTAAAATCTCTTCAGTAGTTTTTGACCCATGCGTGCACATACAGACAGACAGACAGACAAAAAATTTACTGATTGCATTTTTAGCATCAGTATCAATCACCATTCATTCTCCAATATTAATTTTGAATGTACAGAATTGACTTCTCTACACTTTTATTATAAGTATAGATGACAACTTATTTGGGATCGGCGCAGAGTGTCTTTTGTTTCCATACTTCTCTATTAGCCGTCTTTCTAGCAATTATCTTCCACTCAGTCCATTCATCATGTCTGTGGTCTTCACCTTCTCTTGTATCCATCCAAATTCATACTCAAAACTTTCCTGACTACATTTTCCTGATTCCTCCTTATCACATGCCCATACCTTGAAGACCGAAACACAGCTTTTCAGTCACCGATACCGCCTTCAGACTTCCCCTTATAAACTCCATTTATTTTCTGTTCATGTGCGTAAAACTACAAATCCTTCTCAGCATCCTCATCTTAGTTGAAAGTTTCAGGCAAAGCAAACTAAAACAAAACCTATATGTGCTTGAATGTTTCAATAAAACTAAACTGAAACAAAAGTGTAGTGCGTATGACACTTGAGTTAATGAGTTGCGAACTGGTTGGGCCATGTTTACAAGTAGTTACACAAGTACATGTTAGCGGTTTAATTAACTTTGTCACTGTGCCAGCACTGTTTGTTAGTTGTGGACGGGTTTTGCTGTAATGATGGGGAATGGGAAGTAAGATGGACAGTACAGTAAAACTTAGTACGTTGTAAAAGTTTTGGTTAAAAGTAAAACCAGCATGCGTAGCATGACCACCGTAGAACGGGGTTCTGTCGACGGAAGAATAGACAAAGTGATAGTTCACACAATGTGAAAATTAACAACAATAAACGAAATGTATACAAAGTTTCTTTATTTATTTACTTACGGTTGTTATTTTGTTTTAAATCGATTATTTATGGCGATTACAAAATCAAATTGTCTTCACTACTTTAGACAACTAACAGTTGTGCGATTTTCGCAGTTTCGATAGAAAACTTCCTTTTAAAATAGCCTACATCTAAAGGGACGTAGACAAAGATCGACAAGATAACAGATAACAGATTGCAGAAAGATTTCTACGGTGCGATATCAAAATTAGAGAAACGAACTGTGTCTATTCTTCGTAGAAATGAAAGCGCCATGTTAAGCCTGCATAAAACGGTATAAATCGTTCTACAATCTGTAATTTTATCTATTCTTCCGTCGACAAAACCCGTTTCTATGCTGGCGTAGCATGACGTTCTATCTCTATTCTACCAAGTTTAGACAAAGTTCTTTCTATACTGGTTATGCTACGCGTGCTGTGGTATTTATAATAGAGCTGCTTACACTTAATAAAACACTTGATACATAAACAGCTTGTATTATTCCTACTGCTGAGAGACAGGCCAACTCTCGGTGAGAGGGTGTGGGCCGTAATCTACCAAGGGGGCCCCGACCGCGTTTTTATATGTCTTTGAATTTTTGGACGCGCGGGTTCACGACATTTGGAAGAAGAGGAGAACGGCCTTAAACCCTACCTGCTACAAAGTATTGCAGTTGTAATACGACAGAGAATTAGAGGTAAAATCAAATGGGCTCTCTGCTGGAACCTTTGAAAAAAGGGAACCTATAAATAATAATTATGGTATGTTAACATCTAATAGCTTACTTAAACTTATAGTTAGGGAGGTGGCGAGCAACATTTCGATATGATCAGCATACAAGGCAGACGTTATTAATAGTGATAATTATACCCTAAGAAACATCAAGGACCTCGTCTGCCACCATAGTGAAGCTGTGTTGTAAATTTACAGCGTTTCAAAAATGTTTAAAAAAAAAGGTGTGCTATATTATGCGCACACGTCTGCCGCTGGGGCTGATGATCACAGTCATCCTGGAAACACAAAGAATCGAAAAGGCAGACATACAGGGCTCTGACTTTTGTAGTATTCAATTTTTTAATTTATTTTTATGATTTAAAAAACTGTATATGAAGTGCACACTTGGCAGATTTGAATTGTTAGATTAAAAACAATGAGAGGAACCACGGCAAAATAGTCTGCCAATATGTTGCCTCTGCGTTGTCTAATGACAGTGCTCCAAAAATGTAAAAAAAGAAGGTATGCTATATTATGCACACACGTCTACCTCTTGGACAGATGTTTGAATTACTTATGAAAACCAAGAAAACCGATGAGGCAGACGTTCAGGCCTCTGATATTCCAAAGGCAGACCATTTGATGTACTTTTTTCAACCCGACGCTCGCGCCAAATCAAGCAGGTATAAAATATCCCCATAGATCCTTTCGTGGTGTCTCTCTTTTCTTTGGGAATATGAGTGAGAAGGGTATAACTCAGTTCCGACCTTTTCTTTATTGTGAAACTAAATATATAGAGCGTATATCTATATACAGCTTATATCTATATCTATGTACGTATTTTACACAAATAAAACGTGATTTAAAAAGTTAAAGACTGTTCCTATCCAGATCCTAATCCTATTCAGATTACATTCAAGCATGCAATTTAAAAAAAAAATACTTTCTAATTAGAGTTCTAAGCGCATTTCGTTTCTGCTTGGCATTGAGAAAAAATATGATTGCATACATTTCAGCTCCAGAAGTTTAATCGTTACCGTGAGTTTAGAGGATAATATTAAACAAAATTATAAGAATAAAACTATAAACAATAACAATAATCCCATGCAATACTCGCTGTCCCTTGATTCCGTGAATTTCAAACAGTTATACAGCTGAAAATCAGTGCGCAAAGTGTCTGCCACATGTTTTTTCGAATCCACAGAGTTATATTGAATCGAATGGGCGCAATGAGAACCGCGTGCAAATGACTTAGTAGAGCTTTTTTTTTTGACATTTTTACAACTCCGTCGCATGATAATGCAGAGTCCTGAATGTCTGCCTCTTCGATTTTCTTCGTTTCCAAGATGATAGTGACCATGTACTCCAGAGGCATACATGTGCAAATGATTTAATACCCCGATTTTTTAAGCAACTTCAATCCGCTGTAACGCGAAAACGCAGCGACAACGAACCTTAATTGATTAGACCAAATCGATTCGTAATGATTTAAACTGCAATCCACCTCGACGTCAAACGTGTGCAAATCATATACCGAAATCCTCGCCACCTCCCTAACTATTAGCTAAATTCAATAGTTTTCCTAAACAACTACACAACTACTACGATATAAAACTTTGATTGATTGAGTACGAGGTTTTTTGCTACAAAGTTTTTGTGTATTTGATGTTTTCTCTTTGCAGAATAAACAATAATTGTTGTTTCTTTTTTCTTTCACTGATACTGTTGCAGCAGATTTTCCTGAAAAGCACCTCTGTTACTAATAGTGCTTTATACCTTCAGCTGTAAGTGTAGGATCTCGTGATAGAAGACGCGAGTACATGATTCACGTTTATTGATTATAATTAAGTGCACAAACAAGCAATTAACTAGATATACTGTAATTATGTAACGTTATGACCTGGTGGTAAGTGAGTATGAGGTTTACGCAGAACAATACTGAGAGAAAGGAAAAAAATAATAGTAAAAGTATTTAGAAAATATAGTTTTTTTTTTTTTGTGGTTGGGTTTTGATTTCAGAGAGAATTAATAGTTACAAAAATATAATATTAATACAATTTATGCCGCGTGAAATTTATTTTCCCCCGACACACCTCATCGCATTGTATCGCCCGTCCACGCTATAACATCATTATTCGCTGAGCGTATTTTTTGCCTTTTTAGGGTTCCGTTGCCAAATGGCAAAAAACGGAACCCTTATAGATTCGTCATGTCTGTCTGTCTGTCTGTCGGTCTGTCTGTCTGTCTGTCTGTCTGTCTGTCTGTCTGTCTGTCTGTCTGTCCGTTTATGTCACAGCCACTTTTCTCCGAAACTATAAGAGATATGTTGTTGAAACTTAGTAAGTAGATGTATTCTGTATACCGCATTAAGATTTTTACACAACAATAGAAAAAAAACAATAAATTTTGGGGTTCCCCATACACAGAACTGAAACTCAAAAAAAAAATTTTCATCAAACCCATACGTGTAGGGTATCTATGAATAGGTCTTCAAAAATGGTATTGAGGTTTCTAACATCATTTCTTTCTAAACTGAATAGTTTGCGCGAGAGACACTTCCAAAGTGGTAAAATGTGTGTCCCCCCCCCCGTAACTTCTAAAGTAAGAGAATGATAAAACTAAAAAAAATATATGATGTACATAACCATGTAAACTTCCAACGAAAATTGGTTTGAACGAAATCCAGTAAGTAGTTTTTTTTAATACGTCATAAATCGTAAATCGCAATTTACCTTCCATTCAATCAACTCAAATATAAAAAAAAAAAACATTTAATTTCATAAACATAAACCTTACGCATAAACCGAGGATACCTACAGGTTTGTACGGAACCCTTGGTGCGCGAGTCCGACTCGCACTTGGCCGGTTTTTTTATGGTTGGCTCCCATCGTGATGACAAGGAGCCCAAGGACAAGGACCCTTCGTCCAAAAATTGAGCTATCAAATAGATTGTTTTTAATGCGACGGGTAGTTAGTGAGATGAGTGCGTTGAAACAAACAAACTCTTCAGCTTTATTATTGGTTTATAGCTCTTAACACTTTGCGGGACACTAAACGCTCCCAGACGTAGTTACAAAGAAATTTCTATAGTGTCACGTTCATTATCCTTCATTGTGTGATACTAATTTCCATTTATAACGTTTCCTACTATTTCTATCAACCGATTTGATTAAATTGACGTTAATAATAATTTGGTCAACTTTAACTACAAATACTGCTGTATTTGTAGTACCTGTACTGTATCTACTATATGTAGTATCTGTACTGTTGTATTTGTCTTGCAAGACTTTCTTCTTTCAAAAGACGTCCACTGCTGGACATAGCCCCCCCCCCCCCCAAGAAATGGGGGGTTTGCCATAATCGCCACGCTGGCAGGCGGGTTGACGATCGCAGTATGGTGGTAAAATGCATAGAGAACGCCGCTGCCCATTCTCTAGTATGTCCCTTAGTCGCCTTATACGGCACCCACGAGAAGAAATGGGAATTGCATGACAATCATTTTGAGTATGCATATTTTTATCACAAACGAATACAACATTACAAATTTAAACAGCAATCAAGATCCCACGACCACAGTTCCAACTCATAGTTTAAACTATCCTCGAACACTGAACCTAACTACTTGCCAGTAATGCACAAGTTAGACATCTGTCTGCCTTCTTACTGAAGCTGGGGAATTGAGTTTGATGGTGTTGTAAACTAAGATAAATTGCGGGTTTTTGTTGCGTTGTAAATTGGGTTTTGCGGAGTTTTTAAAGATATTGTTTTTAGCTGAAATACGTAGTACACATTCACTACTTTATTCCATGCACAATGCTCTGTGCCAAGACAGTGCCGACCAGAGCAGACGAGCCAGCAATTACGTCCAATCTGCAAGGCCAATTCGGCAGCTGGCCTCAAATCGATTCGTGTCTTGTAGTTAAGACTGCGTCCTCAATATACATAGCTAAAGAGAAGCGTGTTGCCTTAATTATCGTACCTATCTATAGCTAGAAATAAGACTGACTTTGACCGAAGGCTGTTATCTAAACCTAGAAATGTGTATTAATATCGGAAGTGTATTATTGATTTTACTTTTTTAGATAGCATAAAGGTAAGGCACAGGTGTTTACAGGGTCAAATTTAATAAGCTGGCAATGTTGTAAAGTAATACGTGTTGGATACGATACACGTGACAATTTCGAAAACTAATCTATCAAAAGAAAAAGATATCCTTTGATGGACTCGTAATGATCGTAATCGATCATTTTTTTAATGTTTCGTGGAACATTTCAATTCGTAAAAACTATCTAGGTTTTATCTAGGTTTTATCTAGCTTTATAATATTATAAGTATACATTGCATTTTCCTTTTCAAGATCGCAAAGTATCAGCCAATATCAGAAATGATTTTTTTTTTAATTTAGCAAACCAAACAAAACAAGATAGAAATACGTAGGAATATGAAAATTATTCGTATTCAGATCTAAGAAATCCTGCCAAATAAGCCAAATCATTTGCTACCATCTAACACTGAAAATGATGGAAGCCCAATTTGGAAGCGATCCTCAAACTGCGTTCAAAGGGAATGTACGGAACCTCTTTATAAGCCAATCTATGAACGTAATAGCTAGAAACAGGCACTGGTCTACGTCGAAGCTAGATTAGGTTTGACAAGTGTTTTGGAACCTAGGCAGTCAAACTGCAAAATTGGGTTTAACAGTAGTCGATAAACCAGGGTCGAGTTTTCAAAATGTTCCGTGCTAAACGACTTTTGATTTGCTTTTGGTAAAACTCTTAATTTATGCTTTTGTCGTGTTTAACTAAGCACTTGGTCGCCAGATTTCGTTGGAACTAAAAATATAACATCAACTGTTTTAATAATTTTAACAAAAATGCATTTTACCACCAAACTCTCCCCCCCCCGCCTTGGGAAGGCCTAAGTCCAGCAGTGGATGTCTTTCGGTTAAAATGATGAATAACAATATTAAGAAACAGTAGTTTCGTTTTTAATAAATGTAAATGCTATGATTTCGCATTAATCTCACGTAACCTATAATTATTGTAATAATGGACTATAAATATTTAAACTTATGAGAATCGATATAAAAAAGAACACATTTTAATTCAGTTAATAGTAAAAAACTCACGTACAAAAGCAATTACAGTGAACTAAGCGCCATTTTATTACCCCTGCCGCTAACTTGCTCGAATTTACTTAATTTTAATCAGTCAAATATCACCCTTATTACGGAACAATAGAGTCCAAACGTTTTGATAGCTAAATTTATAAGGCTATAAAGTATATTCGTCCGGGGAATAGGTACCTGTTTTAAGTATAGGTTGCACACTTGCATTTTAATTTATTTGTCGGAAAGAGAAACTGTTGGTATACACGGAATCTAATTTATATGGACATGTCAGTGAGTTTCGGGAAGAAGAACCAAAATTAGAACCATTGTTTTAGGCGATGCCAGCCAAGGTAGCGGATTTGTCCGAAGTGTGGCAACTGAAGGAACACAGGTGGGTTTTAGTCAGTAAACCTTCCTCCCGCTCCGCGCAGAGCGGGAGATAACGGTTCACCTGTGAATCTCTTTATTCCTGATTCGATCACGTAGGGAAACTCCAAGCATAGCTCTCGCCATTACTCTTTGCGGGAATTTCAGTCTTTTTATGAGGCCCATTGTGAGCGACCACGGTACAGTACCATAAATCATCACTGGCAACACACACTGGTCAAAGTCTTTCGTCTTGAGACACTGCGGTATGTGGGACGAGAAAATACTGTGTAGCTTCCCGAACGCTGGCCAGCCGAGTCAGATTCGACGGTTGATCTCTTTCTCGAAGTTGGACCTACCTAATTGGACAGTCTGTCCTAGGTAAACATACCTACTCGTCCATAATTTCGAGCGTATTGCACACCCTAGTTGTGTAATATAATATTAATTAGGGTGGTGGGTTAAATTTCCAGGTCAGGCAAAGTATTATGGGGTTATTCTATTCGATTTTTTTCAGCAGCAGCCCGGAGTCTTGATATGTGCCCAGTCATGGCAATAGGCTCGCCCCCTATTACATGGGACTTTAACATAACTGGCGAAATGTGGGTGTACTATAGGTATACCTCTGCCTAACCCTTCGGGCAAACAAGGCGTGATGTTATGTATGGGTGTATAAGCCTCACTTATTTTTCTTTTTATACATTTCCCAAAAGCTAACAACATGGTAGTAGTCCTTCATTCCCAAATTCCCATAATATATTACCGCTTACACAACGTTCACGCAAAACCCTTTACAATGGCTGAAACATTCAGCGCTGAAAATATGAAAATAATGCAGGCGGGTACTTCCGGCAGCGCCGCAACACGAATGTATTCCAAATTTGAATGTCTGTATGTAATTTTAATGTCCGCCATGAGCAACCGCGCAGATTTAATTTTGCGTAAAATGGGGGGGGGTTTAAGTTATAGGTAAGAGCGGGTAAGATATAAGAGTTTAGTAACGTTATTATGAGTGCAGTGGTAGTCTAGTGGTATCGGCTCCGACTTACGAGTTGTAGGTCCTGAATACGAATCTACAGCTAGGCAGGCGCTTTAATCTGTGTAAATAATTTCATCACCACTGCTCTCAAAAACAATGAGAAAAACATCATGAGGAAACCGGCTTGTCCTAAACCAGACAGACATGTGACATCTACCAACCCACCCCTCATTCTAGAAGAGAGAAGGCCTGTGTCCAACAGTGGGAACGTTATAAGCTGCTGCTCTGACTTATTCTATAGCTTCTATGCTATGATTTTACCAGAACATAGGTGATGACACTGTGAACGCCACAGGACTGGGCCGGATGCAAGAAACATATTATAGTTACGTCGACGTGGCGACGCTTAGGGGGCCCATGGTCGGACGGACGTTTTGGGATGAAATGATGATGAAAAATTGCAGGTGAATACTAAAATTATGGTCGGCAGAGAAAAGACATCATTTATATACCACATCGACCTCAAACAGTATGAGGGATTACAGGCGATTAGTATACGAAAAACATGCTTTTTTCAAATTATAATTGTTGTGTTATTCTGATTTTAATATGTCCGACTAACATTTTTTTTTTTAAGGGTCCGTACCTAAAGGGTTTATCGGGACTCTTTTACTAAGCCACCGCTGTCCGTCTGTCCGTCCGTCCATCCTACTATCTGTCTGTATCTCATGAACCGTAGTAGGTAGATAGTTGAAATGTTGTTGTTTTTTGTCTATTTTTATTGTCCCAAGTCGCTTGTCGCTCTAACAAGTACCACAATACAAACGCAGCACATTTCCCGGTAACACAAATGTTCTTGCTCTAATAATGTTGTAATTAGGATCTGAAATATGAAATTGTTAAACCACTTAGATTTAAATGAAAGAAACGATAATGTTTGTTAAATACCTGTACTTTATTTAAGTGCACCTATAGGTTCTGTAATTACTCATTAGGATTAACTACCCAGAAAAGCTTTACAAGCGTGTCCTTTAGACTATTTTAATTAAATGATAAATGATTTGATTTCTGTAAGTAGGTTTGTACAAACACTTACAGAATAATCTTATATCTTTAAACGAGCAATTCTCATATATAAGTCGGATCGTCAAGGGAGGAGGAGTGCCGAGCGGTATATATCGTCAGGATTTCGCGTTCCCATCTTATTGGGATAAACAATATTATTAACAACTACAAACAATATTATGAACAACTACCAAGTTGTATTACAATATTAATTAATTGTTAAAAAAGAAACACAATCAAAATCAAAAGTCATTTATTGAAACTAGGCTGAGACTCAGCACTTTTGAACCTCAAAGTTACATAAGACAGTTCCCCAAAACGCCCGCCCTTCGACACTTCCTAGTGCTATAGCTGGGAAGAAGAAGTGGCGGAACAAACTCCCCAGCAGCACAGCTGTCTGTTACGTTAGAAGAACTTGAATAAAACGGTTACAAGATAAAGTAGGTAATAACAATACAGTACAACGAACAAACCCTTAAGGTTGCAGTTTGTATAGAGGCCTAAGCCACCCAAACACAAAGTGTATCTTTCGCTATCAGCTAGTCAATACAGCTATGTGAATATACAGCAGCGCTGTACCAGGTAAACCGACAGTGTCGGGAGCAGAAGCTCTGTATTGAGTCTAATCCGAAGATAGACTGACTTGCTCACTGAATGCAAGCTCTTTTATAGGACAATGACTCGCCATAATATCTATGACAGCTCTGTCCGATGGCGCGCGGAAGTACGCCACGTGTTTACTTGATACAAAACACTAAAGAATTCTAAACAAAATAAGACTTACATTATAAAGTAATCAAATAATATTAGAATAATTGTCGTAAATAAACAAATGGTGAATCACTACGTAAATCATTTTAACATTTAAAGTAACATGTCATTCATTGTTTAAAAACGAATCACAAACACACAAAAACAACAATATTCATCTACACAACTACTTTCACACTCTGACACTCCTTTTCAGTCCTGCAGTAATCTTAATAAATTCTTTGCTGACGTAGGTAAAAAACTTGCTGATAATATTATCAACGACAACACATCTTCCACTTCACCTTGCTCTCACACTACTTTTTCTTTGTCATCATTTGTTTTGGATCACACGGATATTGAAGAGGTTAAATCTGTTATTGAGTCCCTTAGGACAACTGCAGCCACTGGATGGGATGGTATCTCTCCTGCGGTACTTAAGAGATACTCTGGCATTCTAGCGCCAGTTTTAAGCTATATAGTTAACCTCTGTTTTAGTTCTGCTGTATTTCCGTCAGCTTTAAAAAAGGCTATTATACATCCTCTCTTTAAGGGTGGCGATGGAAAGTCTTTCAGTAATTATCGTCCTATAGCGGTACTACCCGCCCTTTCTAAAGTTCTTGAGCGCTTAATCAATAAGAGATTGGTAGGCTTTTTCGAAAAAAATAATTTGTTTTCTTCTCAACAATTCGGGTTCCGGAAAAATATGTCAACCTGTGATGCAGTTCATGAAGTTACCAATTTCATAGTCGAGAGAATCAACAGTCGTAAAAAGGTGCTTACAGTATTTCTTGATCTCGCTAAAGCCTTCGACACCGTTCCCATTTCTATCCTTCTACTCAAACTAGAGAAAGCAGGAGTCAGAGGACTGCAGCTTGATCTTTTAAAAAGCTATCTGACAAATAGAATGCAATTGGTGAAAATTGGTGACCATCTTAGCGATGAGCTCCCTATTTGTTACGGTGTGCCGCAGGGTAGTATACTCGGTCCTACGCTGTTTCTCGTCTTTTTAAATGACCTCTGCAATCTCAAAATCACAAACGCAAAAATTGTTTCCTTTGCAGATGATACAGCTCTTACCTTTTTCGCTAATTCGTGGTCAGAACTTCAAACAATTGCACAGAACGGTTTTAATTCTGCATTTAACTGGCTTTGTTCCCACGCTTTAACACTTAACACTTCTAAGACGAAATTAATGACATTCTCTATCTCACCGACCTCACAACCTGATATACCCATCACTATAAAAGCTCACTCCTGTAACAATACTCATTTACACCCATGTCAATGTCCACTTATTGAAACAGTTGATCATATTAAGTACCTAGGTATAACTCTAGATCAGTACCTGAATTATAAAATACATATTAACTTACTTACATGCAGGGTGCGAAAACTTATATATATTTTTAAAACTCTTCGACACGTTGCTAAGCAGCCTATTATTCGCAATGTATATTACGCCTTATGCCAATCTATTATTTCTTATTGTATTAGCTGCTGGGGTGGGGCCACAAAAACTTCCCTTAAACCTTTGGAAGTGTCTCACAGAGCTATACTAAAAATTGCAACGTTTAGACCTATTCTGTTTCCAACCACAGAACTTTACAAAAATTGTAGTGTCCTCAACGTAAGGCAACATTTCATTCTGCAAACCGTTCTTCTCCAACATCAAAAAACTCCTCTTACTACTATTACCAAACGAAGGAAAGATATTATTTGTACTGTTCCACAAACTAAGTTTAAATTCACTAAGAGATTTTTCTACTATCTTGGCCCCTGCTTGTACAATAAAATTAACGCGTCCTTATATATCTATAATTTACCACACAGCAAATGCAAAGTCACCTTACGTGCATTCCTCCTGGAAAAAACGTACGACGAGACTGAAAAGTATTTATTGACAGTTACATGAAAGTTACCCTATTTCCTATTTTTCATTTACACACACATACATTCACCCTTACACACTTACTCACCCACCCCTACACTAACACATACACACATTCACTCGACTGACCACACCAAAACTCCTAATTCTAATTGTTTTATTTAATTTTAGTTTTTGATGTTTAGTAATTTTAATTTTAAGATTTTTCCTTTTGTGTTTTGTTCTACATTATAAGCTGCAAAGCTTACTAACATGATAATTTGTGATACCCAAACTGGGAGTGGAAACTGTCTCTCCTAAATACAGATTACTCAGTGATCTAGCTAGGAGAGTAGCGATTCACCCAAGAATTCGTTGTACCGTTGTAATAATGCTTACATTTTAAGTCCCTTATGTACTACAAAACCTTTATGTGCCTAAATAAATATATTATATTATTATATTATATTGTTTTGAACAAACCTACCGGTTACAATTATCGAAATAAGTTTCAAAAATGAATAAGTGAGTACACCAAGTACTCAATAAATTATGTTCCGATTTATTAGACACTATCTGATAGAAAATCATATAAATTAATGATAATAAAAACAAAGAATAGCAAATTATGCGGACTACCCACAATTTGTATTTGACAGCCATCTCCGACACGGCCAGAACTGACGTTCTACACGACCTCGTGTGATTCTGACAAGAAAATTGTCTTTGTGATCATCGTTCGGCCTTTCTGACAAACAAAAAGCCTTGACAAAAAGTACATCGGAAAGAAAAATACTGAATTAGTCCAATAAAATTATTATCAATAGCAGTTGCACCGCAACCATTCAAAATGACCATACTGTTACCGACAATACATAGCTCAAATAAAGTAGAGACATAGTCCCCCAGCCAAAATCACACCATGGGATTTGACAAGTAATTTGGAGTCGAATAGACAACCCGCATAGGCGTCAACATAGACAACCCGCATAAGCGTCAAGATCAACCACCAAATCCAGGAGTCAACATAGACATCCAAGCGTCAACATAGACATTCCAAACAAGAGTCAGCATAGACATCTTTTCAATTTAGCTATAGTATGTCAGAATCAGATGAATCATTATCAGTGTCAACATTGACATCACACTAACATTATCTGGACATTCAGGCATTTTCTGTCCACGATCATGAGCACATTTGTAAATCGAATCAGTACTTAATAAAATCGGGAAAATCACCATTAGAATCTAATTTAACAGAGTTTCCAACTTGGAACGTTTTCAAAATAACTTTAATCTAATCGTATCCGGCTTTATCATATCCGACACCTTCAGCTATAACCAGGGCTACATGCTCGGTTAAAAACCTACGTATAAGACAGAATGTACGAGTATATTCAACACGTTTGTGATCTGCTTCGTTGATTGATACATAATGTCAAAATCATAAGCCTGCAAAAAATACCATCATCTATCATGTGTTAGAATTTCTTATTCCCATTATATTGACTTCACAAGAAATAATTTTGCAAGAAAACTTCAGCAAATATTACATCAATAAGAACATTCTGCCCCAGAGTCATAACAAAATGAAAGAGGCTCACCAGATTGGTTTAGAATAACAGTAAGAGGCTAATAATAGCCCATCACCAGCCTCAACTTAATTCAAGAATCGTTGGCTGATAAGAGGAAATCTGAGACTTTCTCTTAAGATGGAACAAGACACTCAATGTTCTAGTATGTACTTCGGTAAATAAAGAAAGAAAAATTGTTTATTCTGCACAAACAAAACGCACAAAGGTACATAAAGTGCAACGTAGCCAAAAGCCCCGTATTTAATTTAAAATTAAGAGTTTAGCAATATTGACATTGCTTGTGATCTAAGACTAGTGAGCAAAGACAAAACAGAATGTGTTACAACATTGGCAATTACATCACATGATCAAAACAAAAACAAAATGTAGATTGCATTAATTATCTAATCTTGCAACGATAAACCACAATATTAAATAACAATTAAGTTGTGCGTAGCATCTGTGCAAGAACAGGTCGTTGCTCAGCAATATGCTGTGACTTCAGACGAACCTAGCGTCAACAGCGCTGATTTTCAGCAACTACCTTTCGAAAATGACGTAATGACGTCTGTGTGAGCTAATATGTAGGTAGTAAATGCTAGTCGATGAGCACGGGAATCAAATTTGGAGACATGGGCCAGTAGAAACAACAAGGTGCTCGACACCTAGGCCACTCAACTCGCACGCCAGTAAAGTGACCCGTCGACTGGCATATGCAGCTAAAGATTCTCCTTCTTTTGGCTGACTATTATGAAGGTTAATGAGAGTAGCGGCAACAGTTTCCGAAACATCATAACGAGAAAGGAAGAGACTCTTAAAGTCAGTCCAGGTCATGCCTGGATACGACACTTGGGAGAGCCATGCGTTAGCACTGCCCTTTAAGGTTTTAGTGAGGACATTAATAAGAGATCCACCTTGAAGAGGTTTCTCCGATAGGCAAACATCAACTGTTGTACTCCAAGATTGTGCATTGGAATCGGGTAGGTCTGGGTCAAAATCAAACAAGTGTATTTCAGCAGATGGAGCGAAACGCGACCCAATCGCCTCAACCAACTGAGCCATATTATGGTTCTGAAGCTCTAACACTTTGCGATTCCTGGGCTAAACCTAATCCCGCTTCTGAAGTCGGATCGCCAAGGGAGGAGGAGTGCCGAGCGGTATATATATCGTCAGGATTTCGCGTTCCCATCTTATTGGGATAAACAATATTATTAACAACTACAAACAATATTATGGACAACTACCAAGTTGTATTACAATATTAATTAATTGTTAAAAAAGAAACACAATCAAAATCAAAAGTCATTTATTGAAACTAGGCTGAGACTCAGCACTTTTGAACCTCAAAGTTACATAAGACAGTTCCCCAAAACGCCCGCCCTTCGACACTTCCTAGTGCTATAGCTGGGAAGAAGAAGTGGCGGAACAAACTCCCCAGCAGCACAGCTGTCTGTTACGTTAGAAGAACTTGAATAAAACGGTTACAAGATAAAGTAGGTAATAACAATACAGTACAACGAACAAACCCTTAAGGTTGCAGTTTGTATAGAGGCCTAAGCCACCCAAACACAAAGTGTATCTTTCGCTATCAGCTAGTCAATACAGCTATGTGAATATACAGCAGCGCTGTACCAGGTAAACCGACAGTGTCGGGAGCAGAAGCTCTGTATTGAGTCTAATCCGAAGATAGACTGACTTGCTCACTGAATGCAAGCTCTTTTATAGGACAATGACTCGCCATAATATCTATGACAGCTCTGTCCGATGGCGCGCGGAAGTACGCCACGTGTTTACTTGATACAAAACACTAAAGAATTCTAAACAAAATAAGACTTACATTATAAAGTAATCAAATAATATTAGAATAATTGTCGTAAATAAACAAATGGTGAATCACTACGTAAATCATTTTAACATTTAAAGTAACATGTCATTCATTGTTTTGAACAAACCTACCGGTTACAATTATCGAAATAAGTTTCAAAAATGAATAAGTGAGTACACCAAGTACTCAATAAATTATGTTCCGATTTATTAGACACTATCTGATAGAAAATCATATAAATTAATGATAATAAAAACAAAGAATAGCAAATTATGCGGACTACCCACAATTTGTATTTGACAGCCATCTCCGACATACATATATATATAATCTGAATCTCGGAAACGGCTCCAACGATTTTCATGAAATTTAGTATACAGGGGGTTTCGGGGGCGATAAATCGATCTAGCTAGGATTCATTTTTATAAAATGTCGTTTTATTCGTGTTTTCAATGACCAACTTTATAGATAATCAACTTGAACATAAACTTATTATTTTAAACACAATTTACCAAAAACTACCGAGCAAAGCTCGGTCATCCACATATTGTTTGTTTAAGCTAGATGAGGTCGGCGTTTCCTAGCGTCAGATTCTCTGAGAAGAAAAACCGAAACAAACTCAGAGGTTACAGTCTCTTTTAAAGTCCAGACATAATCTTGGTCAGATCATGTGAAGATCATCTAGATATTTGAGTTAAAATATTTCCTTTGGTGGTTATGTTTGGGTTGTGGCTACGTAATAGCAGTGGCACGGGTCGTTCGATCAGGCTTATCTTCATTTACTGCGGTTGGTACTTGGATGGGTGACCGTCTTTACATACCAAGACCCTTCAGAGCCTCGGAAGCCCTGGCTGAATTTCGCGTAGCCTGAAAGTTTGACAACCAATCTATACAGGGGATACCGTAATACCCAGTAACGAGTTGTGAAGGTCAGATATACAACGTTAATTTTTGTTTATGCGAAACCCGAAACACGGGTCTAGTATTTTTATGTAAAGAATCTATGGAAAAAATTTCAACACTGTATCATTAATAATCACAAAGTTATAAGCTTGATAAGTTACCTGGTTGTCCACGCAAAAACATATGCAGATCACCACAAACAGCTAGTGTACGTACCATCTCCGTGTAATGGACGTTTGAATACGAGAAAGACATGATAATTTTAAAATCGAAACAAAACACTAAGGCCCGCGACTTGGAAGCGTAATTAAATATTTTTGGTACAAAATATAACATGGTGTAAAAATTATTGGAATCGATTCAGTTACTGATTCTGAACAAACTATATTCAGGTTTCGCATATACTAAAAATAATCTTGTATAGTCGCTAATGCATGGTTCAGGCATGTAACATACTGGTACTCAGTAGCACCCGGTTAGACTGAAAGCCGACCCCAAAATAGTTGGGAATGCGAAATCAGAAGCGTGTATGTGCGTGTGTCTTATGTGCTGACGTCACTCGTCTTAACGCACACATTTACAGTTTGTTTGTATGTACATTTGGTTACCACAAGTAAAGCGCGCGTCGCTTTGTGAGATAAATATATTGTACGTGCAGCCACATGAATTTTCGTCGGAGTTATTGGACGTGTCCAGTTCATCACCATAATCGCAAATTAATCTTTTTTGTTTATTCCCTAGGTATTTTATAAATACAGAAGTGGACATTGTGGACGATAATTAATCATTTGTAAACTCGTCTCGTTCAAACAGTTTACGGGATCTGTACAAGCAGGGTCCTTCGGCGTCACTTGTCATTTGGGTAGGGGATCATTTGTAAAGGTATTATTCGCACCTGCGGCCGCTGACCGCGGAGGTGGGCGATATAAATTAATATTTGGATCATGGGTCCGGATGAACGCTAAAATGTTGCTTCGTAACGATTGTAGAGAATAATATAAATAAATAACGCAATGAATATTGTACAACTTGCAAAAAGAAAGATTCCTACTGTTAGAGTGTTACGCAATTAAACAGCCGTATTGTCCGCACTGCAAGAGCAGGCTTCCCCAACACTTTTCCACACAATTCTTTATTTTGTTAGAGCTGGCCAGTAAGTATCTGTAATTTATTCCGATCCAGCCCGTCCCTTGCTGCCGTCTACCAGCGATGCCCTAAGCCGAGGTCCGTACCCCACAGGGAGTGCCCTTAGCGAGTAGTCGCTCTAGTTTTAAGTTTTTTTTAAGCCCTGGCTGGAGGCCTTAATTTATTAAGGTAACCACAGGCAAGTCCGGTTAAGCAGCCGACAACCTCATATGTTGACCTGCGAGATGTCGTTTAAAAAAAAATAATCAAAAATAAGTATCTGTAAGAAATCGTAAGAGCAGACCTATCTAAGTAAACATACGTAAACTTGTGTAATAATATGCCAAAATATGTAGTTGTATTTAGTAAGAACTTTGCTGTAAATAAGTTATTAGCAAACATAAACAATTGACTAACTAATTTTCTAAAGAACACAGTAAAACTAATATAGCTTACATCATAAAATAAACTTTTAATTCCTAATAAACTGGCAAACGTGCCCGCTCATCAAGTACGTGCACAAACAATAGGCTATAGACTAGCAATCGTGGAGATGCGCCATCTTAGCGGCCTCGCAACGTCACCCTAGCTACTCAAGCGGTCAGTGACCGGACCTCAGATGCACAATTTACGACAATATAGAGTAAAAAAGAGGCCAAGTGCGATTCAGACGTGCACAGGAGGAGTTCCGTACCACTGTACAATATTTAACGGTATATTATTATATTTTATTTATATAAGTTCTTTAGTTAAATAAAAAACACGCTTCCAAAGAAAACCAAACTAAATGAAATGAAATGAAATGAATTGCACCGATCACAGCGTGGTTTGACCAGACTCGATTAACTGAATGAACCCCAAGATTTGCACTAGTCTTTGAAGCCTCATGTTTCATGGTTAAAAGTAGAAAATAATGGCAAAAAGCGTGGGGTGCTTTTGTTGACGTATTTTTTTTTATTATTTGACCCCACGTTTTTTTTCCATTATTTTCTACTGTTTCGTTTGGTTAAATATGTGTTAGGGTGTATCGAATTTTGGGACGTACGTCAGCGTAGTTTTTAAAGACAGTTTTATTTTTGCTATCCTGGTAACCACGGCAAGGATAATAGCACGAACTTATAAAATTGTTCTTTTATCATCGGACCTTGTTAAGTATATAAGTATACCAAATTTCGAGTTAATCCGACGTTTTGAAGGGGTCAAATCATATTCAGTTTCCGTTACATAGGCACATACTAACATACAAACACACTAACATACGTTTCAAGCTAATAAAAGCGTGTTCAAAAAGACACGTTTTTTTGTACGGGTTACATTTCATTTTTAACTTTATAAAATTTTATTATTTGTTGATATACGAGAAGCACAGAACCAGTCAATTTTCAAGTCGAAAGAATTAGTTTGACATAATAAGTGAAAATTTCAAGTGTCTTCTAAACGCGGTTCAAAAGATAGAGCCTTGTGATAGATGGACAGACGAACAACGGAGCATTGCGTCCCGTAAGCATCCTTTGCGTACGGAACCCTAAAACCGTATATTACATGTAATAACATAATTCGCTTTCGACATATTGAGATTAAATTATACTTTTATATTGTAAATGCTGTATGTGGGTGCAAATTTTATGTCTTTATGACTTAAAATTGTTTACGGCGACATTTTAGGGCGCTAAATTGCAGTATCTTGGCATTCGGTACCTATTAATTTTTCAGTGAAAATATTTTTATTTCGGGATAAAGTAAACGCAGATGTTTGTGATAAATAAGGCTTCAAAATAAAGATGTTATGAGAAAAAATATTTTAAAAACCGAGTTTTGACTGGCTCGTTGATCTAGTGGTTGCAATCGCTACTGCTGAGCGTGAGGTGCTGGGATCGATTCCCAGGTCAGGCAAACTGTTATTAGGTTTTTCTACCAACAATTTTTCAGTAGCAGCTCGAAGTCTGGGTTTGTGCCCGGTTGGAGGCAATAGGCTCATCTCATATGACTGGCCTGTTATTCTAGTGGTTAGTGACCCTGACTGCAAAGACTGAGGTCGTCGATTCCCACCCAGGACAAATCTTTGTGTGATGAGCACAATTATTTGTTCTGTGTCTGGGTGTAATTTATCAATAATATGTATGTATTTAGAAATATATAAGTTTGTTTATCAGTTGTCTGGTTGCCATAGTACAGGCTCTGCCTAGTTTGGGATTAGACAACGTTGTGTTGGTTGTCCTAAGATATTATATTATATAAAGAAAGAAAGAAAGAAAATACATTTATTTAGCACAAACTCAAAAGGCACACAAAATAATACACCAAAAAATACATAAATTAACAAAAAAGATAAATTAATAAGAAAATCAATAAAAGTGCGATGTTAAAAACTAGCATTTATATGTGACCCACGGCTGCGCTAAAAAGGTTCAGTTCACTTAAACATAACTGGAAAAGTGGGTGTTCTATGAACAACTCTGCCCAGCCGTTCTTGGAAACAAGGCGTGATATTGTGCATCAGCATCATCATTTCAGCCGTAAGACGTCCACTGATGGACATATGCTTCCTTTGCTTGGCTTTGCCATAATCGCCACGCTTGGCAGGCGGATTGGCGATCGCAGAATGGTGGTACAGTGCATAGAGAACACTGCTGTCCATTATCTAGTAAGTCCCTTAGTCGCCTTTTACGACACCCACGGGAAGAATTGGTGTGATGCTATTCTTTACGTCGACGCCAAACGGAAAACTATACAACTTTACTATCAATCATCATTCATCATCTGTCATCTGTCATCATGCGTTTGGCGTTTAGCCTTTTCCCAACTATGTTGGGGTCGGCTTTCAATCTAACCGGCAGCTGAATACCACTATTTTACATGTAGCGACTGCCTATCTGACTTCCAAAACCCAGTTACTGGGTAATACGATACCTCTTGGTAAGACTGATTACCAGACTTTCGGACTTCTGACGACCTGTAACAACTTTCCTATCAATCATATATGCTTAACTAGCTTCTGCTCGCGACTTTGTCTGCGTCAAATTTTTGCTCCCCTGACCCTTCCCGTCACATCGAATTGCCTGCCAGTTTTCGTCCATTTTTCGTTACTGCTCCGCTCCTTTTGATTGAAGTGTGATGTTTTATAGCCTTCCTCAATAAATAGGCTACCCAACACAAAAATATTTTTTTCAATTCGGATCAATAGTTTCTGAGATTAACGCGTTCAACCAAACAAACAAACTCCTCAGCTGCATAATATACTAGTATATAGATTCATGGTTTAAACTTGCTCGTCAATGTCCCACCCTTTATTTATTGCATAAAAAGAAAATACTTTAGAAATCTCGCAAGCTCTACTTATCTCGTAGCAGTCTGAGCAAGTCACAATCTTTTCTATTTGACGTCACCAACCGACTCCAATACCCACTCCCCGATTCCGGAACCGATGTCTAATTAAAACGACATACAAATGCACGGATAACGTTGTTGTGAATAAAGCAGGTGTGTACACCCCTTAATTAAGGCACGGTGCCATCGGGGGAGCTCTTCACTTGAATAAAAGATACGACACGTGTAACCTCTGCTTAACCTGGTTTTACTGTGATATGTGATCGTGTGTTGGTATCGAAAATGGTGATAACGATTTTTGCGTGAATCTGAAGTGAGTTGGGTTATCGCTACAAATGACACATAGAAAGCATAGAAATTAATGACGTGGTTTTCGAATTTTTAAATGTGGCGATTTGTTTTCCCTCAATTAGAACGTCCTCATATCATAATTTTCTGTTCCGCTATATCGCCGAAAATTGTGAAGTGATTTCCAAACGACTTTTAGGAATAGGATAGGATATGCCTCAGGGGTGGTCTCATATATTTTTCCTTAACTGTGCTTAAGTAGTTTTTACGTGAGCTTTGACAATACTTATTTAATCTACATTATGTATCTTGACGAAGTTCTAATCCTTCCTGTCACTCTTGTTTACATAGCAATTAGTGGTTTACAAATAGGCGTGGAGTAGGCAACATAAATAAAAATTGAAAAATGAAAAAAAAATAACTTAGGTATTTTTCCCTATTTAAAAAAAAGAGTTCTAATTTTTTTGACACAGGCGAAGTACAATCTTACGATACTTCGCTCATCACCAATGTAACTCCTGTACTGTAGGCAATCAAAAAATCCTGCCGTGATTTTAATACGTCCCTGTGTATGTCGACTAACATTTACCACCCAAAACAGTTATATTTTCAGTACCTACGTAACATCTATAAAATAAAATAAACCCCATAACCAAATACGTCCCAAGATTTTTACCACCCATTTTAATGTCCAAAAAAATATATCCTCCATAAAATTATTCCTGCCAGCTGTCATTTTAAGGGAAACAAACCGTTAACATATAAACGGTGGACCTCACGATTTTGCCTCGCAAACATATGTGCCATAATGTTCTGTATTAGCAAGTAAATTGACCTAAAATTAACTGACCCGCCCTTCATTAATTTGTAAAATTAATTGTCCAAATCTGGGAATGTTGGAAGACTAACCTTGTTTATGGTTCAACTCTTATGGACGCCATTTTATTTTATGGGTTGCCATGGGATGTCACTGTTTACGTATTTAGAAGGTTTAGGCGCGTGATTTGCATTTTTGCTGTGTGTTGTGTTGTTTCGAATTTTTGGTCTGACAACATACATTATGGTCAAAAAGGCTGTATTATACTTGTATATTAAGCCCACTCGTATACGTCCGTTTTGAAACTGATAACAGACTTTTTTTAACCGGATTTACGTGTTTAATGAGAGTAATCGAAATCGGTATCTAAATCATGCACCACATACAGAGCAGATGTCCAACACAAACATTAATGTGTAAAACACGGTCATAAAGGATGTTTATACGCGTCCTTAATGCCTTGAAAAGTTGAATTTCGCGGGCTTCGTAACCGTCAGGATTAGAAAACAAACTTAGAAAGAACACTCTCTAAGTTGTATTAATGATTTTTATGATTTTATTTCTATTAATAAATATATATTTACATTCTCTTACAACTTGGTCTGCAAATGGTAAAAAACGTACTTAAGTAAATTTTAATTTTGCGGGCTACCTTAGAGCCCATTAAGGTAAAAGTCATACATGAACGCAGAGCATAAATTCCAAAGACAAAACCTATGTTCAAGCCCTAAAAATAATATTGTATTGTCGTCTCAACCACATGTATACATATAGAGTGAGACAACAACAGACTGTCGCAGAGTATGCTCACAGTTTGTCTTCTTGCATAATATTTTGTCCAAACAATTCCTACTACGCTTCATATGTGCATATGTAAAGCGGAGACGAAGCAACGAAGGGACGTAGACATTCCGAAGACAGCATATTATGTTTGCTCCGGACAACAAGCAATGTCCGGATCGGGAATATGTGCAATACGTGCATTGTGCTCTGAAAATGTGAAGGAGTTATTATATTAACGTGCCTCTAGCATGGATATATTATTATTGAACTTATAAAGTTAGTCCACGATGTGGTTTGGTAGGTTATAGGAGGTGCTTCTTGGTATTATAAATGTATATACTAATAAGTGAAGCAAATATTTTTATATAATAATACATTAGACATCATTAAGTACATCAAAAAACTTTTTAACAAAAAATTAAACCGCCGAAAAAACTGAAAAGCATAAAATAATAAACCTTAAAATTATGAGTCGGCGCTTTGAGTGATCTTTGTTCATTGATTTTTCAGCGCCGACGCAAAATTTTAAGGTTTATTATTTTATGCTTTTCAGTTTTTTCGGCGGTTTAATTTTTTGTTAAAAAGTTTTTATTTAATATTTTTTGTGGCTTGAATGTACTAATAATACTTGGCAAGGTTTACCCCATCCAATAAAAAAAGAATTATCAAAATCGGACTACTCTGTATAAAGTTATGCGTGGTTATACATTACAATCAGTGAGTGAACAATCAATCATCCCCTGTTTTCCGACCCTTAGGGTTCGATTTTGTTTTCCAAATTTATATGGGACCACCTTGGGAGTATACCCTTTCCAATAAAAAAAGAATTATCACAATCATCCTACCATGTACAAAGTTATGCGTGGTCATACATAAAAAAAAAAAAAAAATATACGCGTCGAATTGATAACCTCCTCCTTTTTTTTTTCGTCGGTTAAAAATGAAGAGCCAGTTCACCGTGAGAGTCGAAAAGTTGGACTCGCGTCATAAGATTAACTTCAAGTCTTTTGTGGTGCGGGTACCGACTCATCACCTGCAGACTTTCATGAAGGAGGAATTTTGGCCAAAGGGTGTCATGTATCGGCGTTTTCGCGGCAGGCTACATGACACCACGACTCAGCGCAATACGTCGCCGACCCAACGTAACAAGTGATTGTATAATTGATATTTTTATTATGTATTAGTTTATTATTGTGTAAGATAATTTTTTGTATTTTATCTATGGGCCAACGTTGCCTGATAGTAAAGCTATTATTATTATTATTATTTTTATATATATTAACATATCTCATTAAGTTTTCAATCCATTTAATAAATTGGCAAAAATGTTGAATGAGTTACAATTCAAAAAAAAAAAAACTTTGCAGAATTGATTAAAAAAGATCAATCAATCAATTTTTATTTGTGAACACAGGTATTACAATAAAGGTCTTATGAATACATTTTATGTCGAGCTCTATGTCCTACCAATAAAATTGGTGTACAATTATACGAGGTTTTTCTAATCATTCTGGATTTATATAATACAAAATCAAGTTCATGTAGAAAATGTCATTGTATGAATAGATAGTAAATTATAATTAATTAAAATAAATAAAATAAATATATTAAAGGGCTAGAGGAATGTCATATTATAAGAAATGTCAATTAAATTTAATATAAAGTAAACAATTAATAAATTATAACTTATTTTTTACATGCATGTCAATGGCAAATTACATTAAAGGACTGGTAATGTCATATTTTATCATTTATAAATTCTTCGATGGAGTAATATGTCTTGTCTATTAGGAATAAATGCAGTTTACTTTTGAATTTACGGACACTGTCTTCACTTCTACATTTTGGTAATTTGTTATAGACCAAAGAGAGTATGACCAAAAGGTAGAATTTAAAAATTATAAGTAACTGAAAGAGTCGAAACGTTACGTATACGCGATTCTATGTCACCGATCAACTGCAGTCAAGTTTACCCGGTGATTTAGCGTCACCTACAAGAGCGTGACGGTACAATTTCGTTCACTGTGTCAAGAGAGCACCTGAAGAAGATTTCTCGTCAAAATTTGTCCATCTTCACAGGACTATTTAGGCCGGTAATAAAAATTTTCTTTAACGTATTTTGGTAATGAAACCACATAACTGTTAACCTACCTTGATTATTATTAACATTCCACCAACCAGCTTCCACCGCAAAAATTAACCAAAATACAATTATCCATTCGAGTATTAATTCAACCCGTCTCGAATCACCGCAAAATATTTTTGATTATTATCATTAAATTCAAAATCAACCCTTGCAATTATAACTTGTATCTGTTTACAAGTTTATTTAAAACAATAAATGCGGAGTGAACTGTGGAGGGTTAAGTCTGCCCCCTCTCGGTCACGCTCATTTACCTTGTAATTATACACGGCGAGTAACTTTAGTGTTTTGAAGATGAGAAGGAATTTCAGGATTGGGTATGTGGCAGAGACTATTTGGATATTGTAGTCATGAAACTTTATTTTATCGTAATAATAAAGAATAAGAAAATAATGGAAAACAGCGTAGCACATAGGTACAAAGTAACATACTTACATACGTTTGAAGTTAATAAAAGCGTGTTAACCTCTAAGTCCCTAAGATACCACATTTGGTATCAGACACAATGGTTTTTAATTGTGTCTGTAATTACGGTAATTGACTGATTAAAAGAAAGGCAAAGGAGCTTCTGTATTTTTCAAAATCAAAAGTTATTCAAACTAGCCTAAGAATCAGCACTTTTTGAACGTCAAAATTACATAAGACAGTCCCTCAAAACGCCCGCCCTTCACCACTTCCTAGTGATTTAGCTGGGAAGAAGAAAAAGTTAAAATAAAGTTAAATGTAGTATGCTTCTATGGTCTTCAGAGGTTCTGAGAGAATAGATTGGGCAGGAACAACAGCCTTTCACAGATATTTTGAAACTATAAACATTAATACAAATTGGAAAGTTGTACTAAGTTAGGCTGCAGAATGGGTGCAGTTTTATATAGGATATATTTTCATTTTGGAAAACCAAGTACGTTATATATTTTGACTTTAAAAAATTATATGAAAAATTCATAGAAATTGATCTACTACAAACCCGCCGAAGTGCGGGAACCCTTATGCTTTCAGAATTTAAAGAGGTATTTATCGTCAAAAGAAAATACAGAAAATGCCACTAACCGCGTTCTCTTACTCAGTACCCTGCCATGTACCCTTCTTCCGAAACTTTGTAATGTTTTGATTTCTAACGACGGGACACGTCTAATAATTTCTTACTACCCTATTCTTCACAAACATACCTTCTACAAAACAATCTATTTTAAACCTTATTACTATAGACATAAGGTTGTGACAGAAGCCATTAATTTGTTCAGATTTGAAGGTATTTGCAAGTTTTATTGAATGGAAAAGTTTCTCTGAAATGTACGGAGCAAGGAAATGTTATTAATTAAAATATAAACTCCCTCACTGTAGGAGATTTTTGTATTTGAAAAGCTTTTCAAAACTTATTTGCTTATGATTTTGTTGGCGTGGTGTAGGGTAGGGTTTTTGAACACACACACACCACTAAAAAGGTATACTTACCTACTAATATCAAATATTTTCAACAAGTTACACAAAATAACACATTGCAAAGTGTGTATCCTGTTCTTTTCAAAATCTTTTGGCGAAAGACGAGGAAGTATCTTTCTTTGTAGTCTGTAAAGGGCTGCCTTTATTATTAGTCAACACTTTATACAAGGCTATAAATATTACAGTTTCCCTGCTTTTGTATAGAAAATATGCCAAACAACAAAAAAAATCAAATCAAATTAAAATTGTGCTAAAAATCAGCATTTTTCGAACGTCAAAATTACAATAGACAGTTCCCCGAAAGCGCCCACCCTTCACCACTCCCTAGTGCTTTAGCTGGGAAGAAGTGGCGCAACAAACTCTTCAACAGCTATTCTTCAGATTATTAATTAAATATCTATAAATCAGTCATAAATAAAATAAATAGACCAAAACCAGTCTAAGAGCCGCTGTCTTTGAAAACCAGCGGTGGGGCTCTGTGTCTCGCATAACCTGTCACAGCATTATGCTGAGAGATGGCCGTTTTGCGTGGATGTTACGAATGTTTCCCTCAGCTTTTTCGTTTTTTGTACGTTTTGATTTTTCTTTGAGTCATGTTTGCCGCAAATAAACGTATTATCTTTCTTTCTACTTTCTTCTTTCTAAGAACATAACGAACAAAAACTTTACAGGAAAACATTAAAACAAGGATATATATAATCTGGCAACATTAAGAATACACCGCAGCAGCTGGTCGTCTATCCGTAGAGACTCATAAACACTAAGGATTTGCATATCTCCTTTGAGTGGCTTTGGGTATGAAGCTAGTTTGAATAAATAAGCCCTGGTTTCTGATTCTACTTGGCAAATTTACAGGAACAAATCTTTATAGAGTCTCTCTTGGTTGAGAAATGGCGGAGCATACGTTATTTAATGTTAGGTTGGTTTTTAAAGAGAGGCTCGTGGGTAAGTTATATCAGCCGCACGTGTCAATCGATTCGGTAAGCTACGCTCGCCGTGGTTCGTCCGTAGATGGGTCTTTACATACAAAGACCACTACGTGCCTCGAAATGCACGTTAAACCGTTGGTCCGCCTGTCACTCATGAATCTATGACCATCATTACAGGTCGTTACAAGCAAGGAAGTCTGACAATCAGTCTTACCAAGGGGTACTGTATTACTCGGTAACTGGGTTGAGGAGGTCAGACACGCAGTCGCTCCATGTCAAATACTGACACTGGATTGCATATCGGTTAGAATGATAGCCAACCCCAACATAGTTGGAAAAGGTTAGGTAGATGTGAGATGTGTGGCAAGTGATAATGTTGCAAATATTATGGGTGACTAAAATTTATAAGGTTTAGACTTAAATCTGCAGTCGCTATCACGTAAAACATAGAGAGGCTATCAACAGATATTTACTTCGAGACAGGCATTTGCGATGACACAACAAAGGCACGTACACTTGCCACAAAATGATTTTGTTAAAGGTAAAAATACGCAAACTGCATATTCAGTATCAATAAAATATTATAAATTCGAAAGTAACTCTCTCTCCCCACTTCACACTTCATCTGTGTGCGCCCGTTTTCACGCTTGAACCACTAGGCAGATTTCGATAAAATTTGGCAAGGAGATAGATAGCATCTTGAGGAAGGACATAGGATTTTCATGTCAAAAAGTGATTCCCGTAGGATAATTACCGATATCCACGTGGGCGAAGCAGCGAGCAGAAGCTCGCTCTATAAAAAATAACATGATGTACCTGAAAAAGGCCAAACTGCAGCCCTTTTCTCATTTATTTTTGTTACTTATCTGTATGAAAGCGCACACTACATTGACCTTTTTTACATAGTAACTTTTGAAAGATTGTTGGTAAACTAACGCACTTTTAGCACAAAAAAAAATATATATAATCATAGTTTTTCAATAAACTGGCATTACAATCTCGTTTCATACAAAAATGTACTTTGGCCCTTTTAGCTCCAGGCCACAGATATCTGCTTGAACAATTTATACATGACATACCGACGCATATATGCCCTACCTACAAAGCAGAGACAAATCACCTTTGGTCTGACCACCATAGAAACTAACGTATGTAATCTAGATACAGCAATATTCGGACCCTCAATACAAATGGCTGGTCAAGCCCCATAAGTGATGGTGCTCATTTATCAAACATATGATTACACCTATGTGGAGGGACAGAGGGACCTTATACGTAGATGAAGCATTTATATGAGGTAAGAGAAAAATTGGGAGATTATAAGGGACAAAAGCTTTTTTCTGCAATGATGATTAGTCATTACTTCCCGTCATCCAAGAGCTGGCTTTTACCTTGGTCAGAGACTAAGCATTGCCATACAACGGGGTAAAGTTGCCAGTCTCTTGGGTAAATTACCAGTCGACAGCGATGTGGAGGAATTCTTCGACGCTTTCAGTATGAGAATAGTTTTAGTCAAATTAAGTCTTTATTTTTTTTATTTTTTTAGTTAGTTAATTTAGTATAAGACGCTAACTAAGCATATATATTCTTATCTTAAATTAAAAAGGTTGCAGATATTGGAAGTGCTTCAAATAAGTCTCTGTTTTAATATGATCTGTTTTTAAGCTTTTTGCCAGCGATTTTCGAAATTAAAATTATTTCACTTGTTGAAATGTTTGTTATTACGAAAAGCAACGCAGACAATACAAACTATTGTACATCGTTCAACGACTTATACTTCCACAAAGGGACAACATTCCCTACTCATTCAAAAAGAAAATATCCCACATCTGTCAACCCACCACAGTAAAACATTAACTCTTCATCGTGGCTTTTTAAAGATGAACTTCTCAGAAACAGCCAGTAACAGGTGCAGGCAACGCCGCGTAATATAACTAGTATTTATTGATTTTTCTTTAAGAAGCACTCTAAGTCTTTGAAGTTAGCCGGAAATAGCGACACGGATGGGCGGCTGAGTTTTATAGGTTAACGGAATGACATCTGTCTGTAATTAGTAGTTAGAAAAGAATTGGGAAGGATATCCCGTATAAACTAGATTTAAGGAACAGCGGAATAGTGTTAATGAATTCAGTTCAGCTGATTTAAAAATCTCAAGTCATAATCTAATTCGAAGCTGTTTCGTTCACTAGTATCAGTTGGACAGGCAACTCAGGCGTCCTCACTGAGAGGGAGTGGGTCGTAATACACCGCGCAGGCCTAGTGCGGTTTGATAGATGACATGTCTTTCAATATACGATATTACAATATTCAATATTCGATAGACGACGACTTATCCACGTTTTAATTTTTTTATATTAGTTAATGTGAGCCTGGGTAATATTAGTATATAATAGCAGCTGTAATGACACTGAATTCCTTTATTCTACAGATTTTTTTAAAATTTGTAATGTTAATGATTTTATTGTAGTATGAATGTGTTAGTCTATAATTTTAATGAATTTGTTTTTTATTTTATTTATTATGTATGTTTTCAAACACAATGTAAATTGTTTCTGAAATAAATTGAATTGAATTGAATTTTTTGAATTGAATATTTTTTCGTTCTAGCGCATGCCGGTTCCATGATGTTTTACTTTACCATTTAAGTAGCAGTGGCAATGAAACATTTTTTATTTTATTTTATAAATAGTCCCCTTCAGACCTATGTCAAGTAAAGTATTTTACAAAAAATAAAATCCCTTCAGGGAATAAATTATAATGAGGTTGTACCTGCAAGAAAACATGGAGTAAACATTTTAACGCTAAAATCGTGCGTTCCCTGCCTGCTGCCATTTACTTTGTTTCGCAAAAGCTTCATTCATTATTTTATTTTCTCTATTTTCAGCTCTCCCTGTGCCATAAAATGCAATTTTCTATATGATTACATTGTAACTAAAAGCATGAAAACCTAACTAAACGAATTTATTTTCGACGTAAATGCTAAAATAAATAAAAAATACCGATACTAGTGCTGCGCCATAAATGATTTAGCTAAAAGCCGAGGAGAGCATCGAATCTAGCGTGACGAAACTGAGAATAAAGTCAATTTATCTAGACATGAACGGCACTATTCAGTGGTGGGAAACGAATTGATTTATATACACGGCTGTGATATAAGAGAGAGCAGTAGGTACATATAGACTTTTTGCTCCAGACTTCGCTCATGTACGACCAGGTTAAAAAGTATGAGTGTGCCAAATTTCATCGCAATCTATTCAGCCGTTGAGCCGTTAAAGGGTTAACAGACAGACAGGCTGTGTCAATTTCGGATTTAGAATATGACTATGGTAGTTGTTGCCCGCGACCTTCGTCTTGAATCACTCAGCCTATTGAAGAAAACCGCATTAAAATCCGTTGCGTAGTTTAAGAGCTAAGCGTAAAGACGCGGGAATATGAGTATTCTGTTTCCCAGTAACTGAGTTTTGGAGGTCAAATAGGCAGTCACTCCATGCAAAATCCGGTTGCATCCAACCGGATTTAACCGAACTATCTTGGGCAGATGATGATTATGGTATGGAAGTAAATAAGTTCTTATAAAGATAAGTAATGCCAGGTTTAGAATAATTTGTGTGAAAAAAAAAATATATGCCTGCAGGCTTCTAAACGTCCTGCCAAGGTCGTGATTATTGTTCGAAACAGTTACCATGGCCCTGGCATATGGGCAACTGAAGGAACAAGGGTGGGTTTTAGTCAATAAAAGTCTGACACGCCCTTCCGCTCAACCCAGAGCGGGAGACGTCATTTGATGATTTCCCACTCACAAAAAAAAGGGTTCTAACGGTTTCCAAAACCAAATCTAAGATCCCAGAGAAAGCCAGTGTGAAAAGATGTATCATTCAGCAATGGCTAACTGCACTCAAGACTTACTAAAGTTTCGTCGTCTTAAAAATACCATAAATCAATTTTTAATTGTTTCATTTTGGAAAATGCAACTGCCATTTATTTTCTAAGAGCCAAGTCTTGAAATATTCCTACACCATCGCACAACCCTAACATATTACTACCCAACATCTATAAATATTCAATTATTCCCAATAGATCCATAACAGCATTATATTCGTCCATAGATAATTGTTTGTTACAAATGGCCGCCCTCCCCCCTCCCCCCCGCGTCGTTTGATGTGTTGCACGAATAAGAAACAATTACAACACTAGAGGACGTGCTTAAGATTGCAATTGACAAGGAATTGGGACGCACTGGGTTGGAAAACCGCTACTGTGACGTTGCATTTTCGTTTTTTTTGCTCTTGAAACAATTGGTGTAGTATCATTTGAGTACACACAGATAAGTAGACACTTTGGCATATCACAATTCCAGGAATTGAAAGTCTATTTATTCTGTACACTGCAAACGTCGTTGACCTTACAAAAAATACATATCTTATAGGTGCGCTGTAGTGTGTTGAATTGTCAGCCATACAACTCAGTTATTTCATTTGCTAGACCAAAGTGACAGCGCGCGCGGCGCTTAGCTGTCATGTTAAAAAATAGTCTATGGTAGAGGTCACTTCAGTCTAGAAAATTAAAAGTCAGAGTTTAGTTCGTTTTTAATTAATCCTATTTTCAAAAAAGTCAACACGGAATAAAGTCATTGCTAATTTTCAAATGAATGAAAAACGGAATAAATCACAATCTTAATAATTTATCCGTTAGAATTGTGGAACATTACAGTCTTACAATTAGTAAATGATGTAATCACATTCTATTAAGTGTGGCGTACAAAAAATATTCAACAAATAAAAAAACAAAACCAAATAGAAGCATGCTCTCGGAAGATCAGATTTTATTCGCTTATTTTTGCAGATTTTGAAATTGTATTCTTACATTTAACGCGACGTTTCCCCGACGCAGTGCGAACAAACCAGAAGGGAAGGAGACACATAAAGATCTTGTCTTAAACAAGGGTGTCGGGTCATCTGACGGCGTCCTGTTTAATTGAATCCCTTAAGTTTGATTAGCAAGGACATGTTACGATTATTGCCATACTCGATCTAAGATATGGATAGGGCGTCATTAATTTGGAGGTACTTTACTAGTTAATTAAGGAATTATTCAATTCGGAAATATGAAAGTAAAACTTCTGCTATCTTGTAATTGCTGATTTCAAGACACTTATTTTAATTAGTGTGGAGTTACTGCTGCGTGTGAAACTTCAGTTTTCACTCATTGCAGTAGAAGAGGCATGGATTTATAGTTAACTAGCTTCTGCCCGTGAGTTCGTGTGAAATTTGTTCTAACACAAATTATATCCTATGACATCGGCAAAACTGTAATTTTCTATTAGAGTCAGAATTGGATGGGTAATACCGAAGATTATCCTCTCCATACTTTACCTCTTTTTATTATTACAAGCTTTTTTTTGGATGGAAAATTATCAAATGACGTCTCCCGCTCTGGGTGGAGCGGAAGGGCGTGTCATACTTTTACTGCCTAAAACCCACCCGAGCTCCTTCAGTTGCCCATATGCTAGAGCCACGGTACCTCTTTCGAACTAATCTCGCGACCTTGGCAGGCATCGGTCCTAGCAGACCCCTTCAGTTTGCTGACATCTCTTTGAGGCGCGCATGGAACACTACGCGCCGTCGACACGGGCCTGATCCTTACCGGGCGGCGAGCTACCCATTGCTCGTCACCCGCAAGCCCTCGGGTGGCCGGGAGTCCGCAATCGATTAATACAAGCTTCAGCTCGCGATTTTGTCTGCGTCAAGTTTCTTGCTCCTCCGACCCACCCCGTCGCATTGAGTCACCTGCCCGTTCGAGTATTTCCTATTCATGACTTTATGTCTTTTTGCGCGGCTCCTAAGAGTCTTAGCGTGATGCTATATAGTCACAGCCTTTCTTGATAAATGAGCTTATACAACTCTACGAATTTTTCAATTCGAACCAATAGTTCCTGACATTACACGTTCAACCAAATAAACTTTTCAGCTTTACAATATCACAAGTGTAGAAAATGATAGTAAAAGATAATTCTTGCTTACCGATTAATTTGACCCATAACGTTGTTGTTCAAAATTAAAATATAATTTCCTCTTTACATGCCTATAAAATTTCCTGTAATTTAACTACCGACCTAGAATAAACCGTGTACTTTACGCTTATAATAAAAATAAATCCTCGCACAAAGTAGCCGAAAGGAATTATAACATCAAAAACAATGATAAATGTCTAAATGTGTCACAAATTTGCAATCAAAATAAAGACTGCAAATGTGAGGAATGGCATCCTGGAGATCAGCCAAAGAAACTGCGAATTCAACCCTCCACTGAAATTCCTACCTTAACCTCTAAATAACTAAACTCAAAATGCCTTCCATCAATTTGGCGATTAAGACTTCTTGTGTCAAAGGGACGCAAAATCAATTACCAATCTAAATTCAGCCTTGTTCACAAAAATATAGGATTTAAAATGGAAAGGTAGAAAGCAGAAAATTTAGAGTCAAATACCTAACGTAATGCAAGCAAGGCATCCGGCTGAAGGATCTGCTAATTGCATTGGTCACGTGCATTTTAACCCCATATTGAAATTCCTACCTTAACATTTAATGCACTGAACTCAAAACGTATTCCACCAATTTGGCGATTAAGACGTTTTGTGTCAAAGAGACTAAATAAATTACCAATGTAAATTCAACCTTGCATTCTAATAAATAGGATTTAAAATCAAAGGGCAATGCAAGCAAGGCATCCGGCTGAAGGACTAGCTAATTGCGTTGGTCACGCGCATTCCGGCGCGCGCGGCTGCTTTTGAGCCGCGCGCGCGCCGACTCTCTGGCTAATTAGAAGAGGGATTGATTCATTTGTATGTTTCCTTGACGATTTGTCTTGGTTGTTTGTTACAGAGGGTAATGACAGGATGTTGTGTAATAAGGTTGTTAAGATTTTAAGTGAGTTTAATTTTGTTAACATAGGTCGTCATATTACGGAGCAATGGTGGTCCAGGGGCTTCGGCTTACGAGTTGGGTCGTGGATTCGAACCCAGGAAGACGCAGAGAGTAAAAACTCTTTGTAATTCATTTCATCACCACTACTCTCGAAACCGTGAAGGAAAACATCGCGAGGAAACATATCATGTCCTAAAAAGAAGTTGTCACACTTTCAGGCTTTTGACTACCCGTAAGCAGGGATGTTAAGGAGCTCCGTAACCGTAACCGAAACTATCGGATATCCGATATAAAAATTTATCCGTAACCGTAACCGAATCCGAAATAAAAGTTTCGGATAATATCGGATTTGTTATTACATTTTTATTTTAGGTAGATTTTATTTTAAATAGCTGTAATAATTACTCACGGACTGATTGTAATTCCTACCAAATGGTGACATATAAATAAAACCATTTTATTAGCTATTTATATTTTACTTTTGAAATTCCTTAAAAGTTCAATATCCGTAACCGATATTATCCGAAAGTAACGGATAATCCGAAATAATTTCATATCCATATCCGTATCCGTATCCGGTATAATAATCATTCCTACATCCGTATCCAATCCGTATCCGAAATGTCATATCCATAACATCCCTACCCGTAAGGACTGTCAAAGATCCACAAACGACAGCTGTGACCAACTTTTCGAGGCATGTAGGGAATTTGGTGTGAAAAGTTTGGTAACCATCCACGGACCAACCGCGCTAACCGTAACTTAACCTTATCGATTGAACCACGGATTGAACATTACGACTGTTTTCAACCGACGAAAAAAAACGGAGGAGGTTATCAATTCGACGCGTATATTTTTTTTTATGTATGGCCACGCATAACTTTTTACATAGTAGTCCGATTGTGATAATTCTTTTTTTATTGGAAAGGGTATACTCCCAAGATGATCCCATATAAATTTGGAAAACAAAATCGAACGCTAAGGGTCGGAAAACAGGGGATGATTGATTGTTCACTCACTGATTGTAATGTATAACCACACATAACTTTATACAAAGTAGTCCGATTTTGATAATTCTTTTTTTATTGGATAGGGTATACCTTGCCAAGTATGAGTCCATTAAAGCCACAAAAAATTATAAAATTAAAACTTGTTAACAAAAAATTAAACCGCCGAAAAAACTGAAAAGCAAAAAATAATAAACCTTAAAATTTTAAGTCGGCGCTGAAAAATCAATGAATAAAGATCACTCAAGGCGCCGACTCATAATTTTAAGGTTTATTATTTTTTGCTTTTAAGTTTTTTCGGCGGTTTAATTTTTTGTTAAAAAGTTTTTAATTAGCGACAAGTCTAACTACGAACTAATCAACTATTCTCATTACCATTAAAGACAATGTATGTCGGATCAACCCTAACTCCTGCAGCATACCGTTCAGCTAAGACTCACAAATAAAACCCGTGTCTAGTTTAGTTCCTCTCTTTGTGTCATTTCGTAAACAATGTTACTGAGCTCTGCAGACGGAGATCGGCACTTTGATTAGTATTCTACAATGTTGCGATTGACTTACATTCCGGAGTTGTTTCGATTCAGATGTTCTTTGGGAATTGAGTTGGATTACATGTGACTAATGGTTGTATAGAACGTGGTTCACTAATTTAGATATAATACTGATTTGTATATTATAGATCAAATTATCTGAACATGAATGGCCAATGGTCTACTGGCTTAGTCTACCGGATAAGCATCCTAATAAAGTAACACGCTATCAATCAGAATCTAAATAATTTTGAAGGATGTTGCTAAACTATTGCGTCATGTGCTCAAACAAGTAAATAACGCAATTAAAGTTGTTGAACCATGATAAAATGGGACCAAACGGGGAGCACCAGCTTTCAAATAAAAAAAGAATCATCCATATCGGTTCACCCAGTCAAAAGTTATTGTAAACATAAAAAAATACAGTCGAATTGATAATCTCATCCTTTTTTTGAAGCTGGTTAAAAATGAAAGCCATTCCTACTGTTAGTGTGTGACGCCCACAAGACTTTTTTTTTCTTTTTCACAATATGTCGTCTGTTAATCGCCATATAACTGTCATGTCTAAAAATTAAAAATCGATTGACGTAAGACTCATCAAAATCGGCCCGCGCCTTTGGTCTCTAAGAGTGCCACAGAGGATCAAACATAATTATGATGAACACTTTACCCACCGTTGAGTCGCACTGTCGGCACGAAGGCAGAGTGAAACGTGCGTTTTTACAAAAGGCAGTTATTATGAAAAATAATGATATAAGTTTAAAAACGCCTAGCCTTTTTTTTGGATGGGAAATTATCAAATGACTTCTCTCGCTCTGGGTGGAGAGGAAGGGCGTGTCAGACTTTTACTGAGTAAAACCCACCCGTGTTCCTTCAGTTGCCCATATGCCAGGGCCACGGTATTTCTTTCGAACAAAACTCGCGACCCTGGCAGGAATACGCCTAACCCTACTTAATCTTTACCAGACAACTAATTCATATTCACATGCAGAACACTATCATAAACTTCCCCAGACATTCCATAATAAGTACTTTCTAGTCCATCCATCCACAATGTCTGCCTAAATCCTAGTCCAGCCTTTAATCCTAACTTGGTACAGCCAGTGGGGGGAGGGGGGAGGATGTTAGAAAATCTAAAGTTTAACGCATATATCGTCTGGGAGCGTTTTGTGGAAGTTGGTTGTTCAATCTGAGTTGAAGTAACAATACGATTTATTGTGTTGTCGTGGTATGAATTAGTTGGTGGTTAATTTAGGGGTAAGCAGAAAGGTCGGTATGCTTTGTTTTTGGATTAAGTTGCAGTATGATCAGCTTAAAAAATAAGCATTGCCTTGTGACGACGTTTTCCTCGTTAAAGAAATTGGAGCATTGTTTTTTTTATTTGCGTCCCCATTCTTCAAAGATAAAATCGATCGAATACATAAATACTATCCAATTAGAGCCTATAGGTATAGTCTCTAGGTCGGTTGAATGGCAAACCCCATACTCGGACGACCACATAGGTAGTTACTATTTTTATATTTAATTAAAAACTCTTTTTTAACACGCTATTATTAGCTTCTGTGCTATTATTAACGTATGTGCCTATGTAACGGAAACTTTGAACATGATTTTGATCCCCTTCAAAACGTCGGATGAACTCGAAATTTGGAGACCGGAGTCTGGTATTTTGCCCGGTTGATAGGCTCGCCTTCCATGACAAGGAACTCATATTTAACTGGCAAAATGTGATTGTACTATACAGGTTTAGTTTTTAACCAGTGCGCGCAAGTTATAATAACCATGCAATTTTTATTTTCATATATCTTAGTACAAAAAATTAAGTTATCGTTAACGAAAGATATTTATTTTGAAACTGGTTTTTATGGTAACTTGCGCGCGGCGCCGGCGTTGCGGTGAAGGTGAAGGACCGAGCGTAGTTACAGGTATCTACCAGCTGTTCAATTGGTCATAATTCTAAGAAGTTCGAAGTACCTACGCCGCCGCGCGGTTACTGACCTATTCCTATTGTCGATATCATATTAAGAAATATGTAGGGTGTCCACAGTTTACTGATTTAAAGTCGGATAAAAATTAAAAATAAAGTATTGAAATAATAGTTGAAATATGTTCTATTACTGATACTGAACCACCAAAAAAAAAATTGCGCACTGCTAAAAACAAAATCCTGTATGTATACCTCTGCTTAACCCTTCGGGGAAACAAGGCGTGATGTTATGTTAATACATTTAAAATTTGATTGCCCATTTTTCCTTTCGTCCACTTTCGTAACCGAATTTTCGTAACCAGCTACGAACATGGAATTTTCTTCGATTTGATAACTGGCTACGAAAACAGAATTATTTTTCTCTTTTTGTAACTGGTTTTCGTAACCAGCTTGGAATTATTTTTCTCTGTTCGTAACTGATTACCAATACAATAGAATTGTATTAATTTTTAGTAACTAAAAAGCCTGTTATATAAAACACAATGTCGAAGAAATATTTTTTATTTTAATCGTCACTTGAAATACATGTAGGTACATATACTTATTACATAACATATCTATATCTATATTATAATAAAACTGTAGAGAGGTCAATTCTGTACATTGAAAATATATTCAAAATTAATATTGGAGGATGAATGGTGATCGATACTGATGCCAAAAATGCAATCAGTAATTTTTTTTGCCTATTTGTCTGTCTGTCTGTATGTGCACGCATGGGTCAAAAACTACTAAAGGGATTTTAACCAAACTTGGTACAATTGTAGTCCATACTCCTGGGCAGGTTATAGGCTATATAACATAACGCTAAGACACATAGGAGCCGAGCAGTGACGATAAATTTGAAGCAAGTCGGATGAAAACAGCCTAGAAACAGCAGACCTAGAAAATAATATTATAACTGTTGGCCACTGTTTGGAAATAATTTCTCCATATAAGGTTTAGTTTAGGATTTCTCCATATAAGTTTCCGGAAAACGAAAAATTACTCTTATTACTTATATATATTCTTTTCAACATTTCTTTGTCATTGTGTTTTTAACCCCCGACGCAAAAAGAGGGGTGTTATAAGTTTGACGTGTCTGTCTGTCTGTCTGTCTGTCTGTCTGTGGCATCATAGCTCCCGAACGGATGATGCGATTTCAATAAAAAAAAATATGTATTAAAGGTGACTTATCTGCGAGTGTTCTTAGACATGTTTGATGAAAATCGGTTGAGCCGTTTAAAAGTTGTGGGGGGGAAAGTGGGGAAGAGTAACCGAATGTCAGCAAATATACTCGAGTGGGGTCTCAAATGAAAGCGCACTGAAAGAGAATATTGATGAATTAATCGAGAGTGTTCTTAGCTTCGTTTGATTGTACATTATATTAAGTATATACCTATAAAAAGTACAAAATAAAAAATTAAATTTAAAATTTAAAAAACCCCCGACACAAAAACCTAATTTCCCTTTAAAAAGTAAAAAATAATAAAAATAACTCAATCTTAAAGTACCTAAGAATGTATTAATAATTCAAAAAAAAAAACGTCGCGTTGGGGGACCGCTCCGCGAGTGCAGACGTCGTTGACTGCTTAGTTAGGTAATAAGATTATTGGTAATTAAATTGTTAGGTTTGAGGCGGTCCCCCAACGCGGCGTATTTTTTTTTTTTGAATTATTAATACATTCTTAGGTACTTTAAGATTGAGTTTTTTTATTATTTTTTACTTTTTAAAGGGAAATTAGGTTTTTGTGTCGGGGGTTTTTTAAATTTTAAATTTAATTTTTATATAACAGGCTTTTTAGTTACTAAAAATTAATACAATTCTATTGTATTGGTAACCAGTTACGAACAGAGAAAAATAATTCCATGTTGGTTACGAAAACCAGTTACAAAAAGAGAAAAATAATTCTGTTTTCGTAGCCAGTTATCAAACGGGAAGAAAATTCCATGTTCGTAGCTGGTTACGAAAATTCGGTTACGAAAGTGGACGAAAGGCCATTTTTAAGTCTAAACATGTTTCATGATTTATTTTTCTTGCTGCTGTTCTGAAACATAACAAAAACTGCGCTCATCACATCTATCTTCTAGAAATCTAGACCATCGATATTAAAATATTTACGAAACTATATAAGGTGTATCTATTCATACACGAAATATTTTAAGAGGTACACCTGTAGGTGGTAAAGAAGCTACAGCAACGAAAAAAAAAATTTCTAAATATATTTTTTTTTCAAAATTTAATATTTATAAATTATTTGACGCACATAAGAAATACTGGCTCCTTCTTATTTTTTACGGCCCAAGACACCGCGTCCATGCTCGTGCCGTCCGGTCGTCGCCCTCGCAGCGTCAGGCGGACCATTCATAGAATTTGGAGTAAAGGTTTTATCCAAAACGTCTCAAGCAGTTTTAAAATTATAATAATTACGAAAATTCAAAAACGCTTAGATAAAATTTTTCTTTTTGCTTCTATAGCTTCTTTGCCATCTACAGGTGTACCTCTTAAAATATTTCGTGTATGAATAGATACACCTTATATATCCGTCTTTGTACATAGTCTCAGTACAAATCTAAACACAGACAGTCGACAAACTAAAGACGCTGTTTGCCAAGACTTGGACCCTGGAGCCATTGGCCCCAAGTTTTAACGTGCAGCTAATGGAATCTGCATGTGGAATAAATGTTTAAATGTTTGAACTCAGCTGCAACTAGTGGGGGTTGTAACGGGGTGAAGCGTAGTTAAGATTTGTTTTGAGTAATGTTGTGGAATGGGTGAAATAAGTAGTGTTAGTAAGCAAAAGATTTTTTGTGTTCTTAAAGCACATAAAATGTTTGCCAGCTCTTTTCATTATCCAGTATCATGTGGCACGAAAATTTCCCCAAAAACATGGAGGAAAACGAGTAGTCAAAATAAAGAAAAGGTGGAAGTTATCAAGCGTTTTCTTTTTAAATGTTTCAAAGTGATTTCTTAAGTACTTTATTTTAATCGTCTTAAAATATTTAAGTACATAATTGAAAAGTCAACAGTCTCAAAATAATAATATGTTTATCAGTTGTCTTGTTGCTATAATACAGGCTCTGCCTAGTTTGGGATCAGATAACGGTGTGTTAGTAGTCCTAAGATATGATTATATTATTATATAAAGAGAATAGAACCATAGGCATTAAAAAATCGTTCACAACGCTGTCAACAGGAGAAGTGCCCAAAAGGCTAGCAGCATTAAAACGTTTTATGAAAATTTTGATACTTTGGCCAGAAAGTAGGGTCACGTGAAGAGTCGACCAACCGTATGGCAATTAGAATCAAAAGTCATTTATTAAACCTATGCTGATAGTCAGCACTTTTTGGGCGTCAAAATTATAAAAGACTGTCCTTCAAAAAGCCTGCACTTCACCACTTCCTAGAGCTTTAGCTAGGAAGAAGTAGTAGCGCTAGAAATGCTTCGAGAATCGAAGTTACGAGGCCACACCTAAGCTAAAATATCGCACTTTTAACTCGTTTTTTTTTTATCAATTCAAACCTATACAGTGGGTATTGGGCCCACATGGTCCACAAATAATACACAGCTGTGTTATCTGTCATGCCACAGACTGTTACAAAAGAATCAGTAAAAGGCTGGGCCAACATTTTTAGCTTTCATCATCATCATCATTATTTCAGCCGAAAGACGTCCACTGCTGGACACAAGCCTTCCCCAATTTGGGGAGGTTTGTCAAAATGGCCACGTTTGGCAGGCGGGTTGGCATTTTTAGCTTTTGCCTTAAACATATTATATTCTACACATAGACCCAAAACGTTTTCACGCATGAGTGCACTTCAAAAACATCCCTTTACTTTTGTTCGGTACAAAAACCCGTTGTGATAAATCTAGTGGGAATTCAGTCGCTGATTGGCTGCGTCAAATTGATCGTACGCCGTCTCTATCCTTTTGTTTTCACCATCGATTATTATCGGTGTCCGCGGATTCTATGATTTTACGTTTGCAAGTCGTTTGGGATTTAATTTGAGGAGGAGGTACTGATGTTTAATTTGATTGGGAACTTCAAAGATTTCCATGACAGAATATTCTGAAATTAACAAGAAACAAAAAGCAGAAGTCGATCGATCAGCGGGGCGAGCCCGGCCTACTTTGATAGGTTTGAGTCATATATTTTATCACAGTCTGGGAACATAAACCGTGATAAAATGCGTGCCTGGCCTATCACAGAGGCCGTGCTCGTCTCCAGAGTGGTAATAAGTGTTAGTGTAGAACACCGATAGTCTTAGGCCTACCCACAAAAAAAACAAAAAGAATGGTCCAGATGTTATGAGAATCAAATCATTTATCATGTATGATATACATGATAAATGATTTGATTCTCATAAGTAAATTTGAACGAACACTTTTCATAATTTGAAAGCGTCGTTGATAAGGTCGACGTTTCCTATCTGACTACTCTGGGAAGAAAGACCGAAACAAATACAGTCACACTCACAGTCTATTTTAAAGTCCAGACATACTCTTAGACAGATGTGAAGACGATGTAGATTGATGTCTGAAATACTCTATAGAGGAAAGAACCACACACTTTCAATATCAAAAAACAATGTGTTTATTAATCATAATATCATTTTTCGTCATGTGATCAAAATACACACTACCTACACTAGATTTACAGAAGAGGGAAACAAGACACTTAAGTCAATTTAAATTTTCACAAGCTGCCACAGAATCAAACAGCACAATAGCATCGAACTACAAACATACACTTTAATACATAGAAATGTCTGTCTCTAAGCGGGAATCGAACCCACAACCGCAGATACCGTCACTGCTTTAATTGGGTCGTTACAAGTTACTATAACTGCGGGAAGACTGGCGATAGTTTCTGTATTTCTGACTTGTAGTTTACTGTATTTCGGTAGAGAACTTTATTTGATACTAGCTTTTGCCCGCGACTTCGCGCACGTGGAGGTCGGAAATTATCCCTCGGAAACGTACTACCGGCATAAAAAGTATCTTATGTATTTATCCAGGCTCTAAACTATCTGTGTGCGAAATTGCATCCAAACCTGTCCGGCCGTTTTTGTGTGAATGCGTAGCAACCATATAAAAGGCAGTTATCATTTTATTGCACAGTTATTTTTTTTTTGGGTAATCATCAAATGACGTCTCCCGCTCTAGAGTGGAGCGGAAGGGCGTGTCAGACTTTTACTAACTAAAACCCACCCGTGTTCCTACAGCTGCCTATGTGCCAGAGCCACGGTAACTCTTTCGAACAGATCTCGCGACCCTGGCAGATAGTACAGTATTCATACAGTTTCGTGACTTGACCTATAAAATTAAAAAACTGAAGATAGACAATTTTCCGTGAAAGATTTTGTTCTTTAGATAGTGTTAGAGTGCAAAGATTAGAATTTTGGTTCTACGCTGGCGAAACCGCGGTCAAAAGCTAGTAAAACAAAATTTTCATGTCTTCTTTTTCCATCACATCACAAAAAATATGAACCGCTTTGTTCCGCAACATCAGCTCTGTACTCACAGCTAGCTCCCAAAAAAGGAAAAAAAAAGTCAAGTTGACCCCTCAATAACCGAACACGCATTTTCCCAAAGCTTTGACTAGACTAGCAGCCGAATATTGAAATTCTATGCGCAAAAAATACATATCGTTCAATGCAAACGTTTCTGACTACCTACGTGTACTCCGATTGTGAACAAATGCAAACAAAATGTAAACGAGTCAAGTTTAAACACCAGTGCAATATCCCGACAAATATCAATAAAACGCAGTTGAAATGAGTATTATCGGTATTCCTGCTTATTGGCCCTTGAATGCTTCGACGAGCAAAAAAGTATATTCTGCAGAATTTTACCAACACCAATTTTAATTGAACAGTCCATAGAGGTTGGGATATAGAGTAAGAAAATTGGCTAGAGTAGACAGGGGCGGCTATGACTTGTATGATATAGAGGCTGAAAAGGCTTTTTGTGGTTTCTTATAAGTCTTGTAAGAAAGAATCGACAGGTTAGGAAACTATTTTGACTCAAGTTTCATTACTGGAAATTTGGATAAAACCAGGTGTTGATTTCTCCACATGTCCATCAATATATAAGACAAAAATAACGGTGTAAACCATATATTCAGGCAAGCATACATACAAATCAATTTCCAGAATTAGTATGTAAGAATAGGGAGATAAACCGGTAGTTTAGTGACCAATCTTTGGTAATCAGCGCTCTGTATTTAGTTGTACAGTCAATACAGACCGAAAAGTACGAGAGACAAGGAGAATACGCGGCCAGTAGTTTTCTTTTTTTAGAATACATATAAAGACATATATTATATGTCAAATGCTGATCGATTTAAAATATACCCTTAGCTATTGAGATTAAGTTTATTTTAGGTTTATGAATTAACGCGAGTATTTTGGGCAAATACTTCAAATGAAGTGCCAACAAAAGAGACAGGAATTTGCCACACAGTCACATTGTCTCTTTCTAGAGAGTGATCTCTTTTGTGAAGCTAACGCTCAGTACATTTCCAAGTCTCATCATCATCATCACCTGCCTTTTCCCAACTATGTTAGGGTCGGCTTCCAGTCTAACCGGATGTAGCTGAATACCAGTATTTTACATGGAGTGACTGCCTATTTGACCTCCACAACCAAGTTACTGGGTGATACGGTACCCCTTTTTTTGGGTGGGTTATCATGAAATTACGAGGGCGTATCAGACTTTTACTGACTAAAACCCACCCGTGTCCCTTCAGTTGCCCATATGCCAGGGCCACGGTAACTCTTTCGAACGAATCTCGAGACCCTGGCAGGCATCGGTCCTAGCAGACCCCTTCAGTTTTGCTGACATCTCTTTGAGGCGCACGTGGAACACTACGCGCCGTCGACCCGAGCTTGGTCGTTACCGGCAACGGGTTGCTCGCCGCCCGCAAGCTAGCGCCTACAGTGGCTGGGTGTCCTCTATCGAATACGGTACCCCTTGGTAAGACTTATTGTCAGACTTATACTCCATTTTTAATGTCTATGAAAACCATATTTTTTATTGAAGAGAGATAATTTTACATATTTTCATTTTGTCTCATCTGCATCATTTTATCAGTTAGTGCCTGACGGAAGTTACGAGATTCCTCGAATCGGCCGTCTATAGGGGAGAGCTTTAATTAATAGAAGCCAAATATTGACAAGTGTCGGATCGTTAAGGTGGAGTTTGTTGGAGCATGTTATTCTCATAAACGGGTTCGATGTAACGTGAATGTGTACATATTTCGATTAGATTTAATCCAGCTATGTTATAGGTATTAATAACCACTCTAGCTTTGCAACATCTCCTGTTTCCATTTGATGTTGGAACAACTTTTACTGTGGAACCAACCCTGAAATGTGAAAAATAGAAATCTACTATTATTTCTACATTTTGATAGAACAGGTTTTGCACACTGAAGAAAACAACATATTTGTAGAAATATGAAACCTCTTAAAAGTTGATCAGTTTCAGAAGCACTACAATTCCCTAAATGATGTCTCTTGTTTAACCTAGGCCTCTGTTCAGACCCTAATATCTGATTCTTCAATACCAGGAAAAAGAATCAGTATGTTGTGTTTTGGTTTTGGTGACCCGCAACGCAGAAGCTTATCATAGTCACTAATTAAATCAAGTCTAGTCATTTAAATTTGCATAATTACACCTATATGAACAAAAGCATCAGTGAACGATTATAGTAACGCCTGGTATTGAAGCGTCATGCACAATTAATCTTTAATCACTTTGATTTTTATTCATTCCTGTTACTTTTTTACGGTACACGTTGGTTTTAAAACATCATAAAACCTTCTCCTTAACCCAGGTAACCATAGCAACAGAATACCATCACAAAATAATTGTCTCAATGTAACAGCTATATTTAACGTTCCGGATTACCCGCCCCCAGAGAGTGAGCGCAAACGAAAAATTCAATCAATTCTTGTCTCACTCATACATAATCCTTTAAAAGGTTTCAATCAGTACTGTGTCTTTTGTTTCGCTTGATAAAAGATGATTGAGAGGTAAGCAGGAGTCTGTTGTTTACTTTGTTTCAATGCAGTTCTGTTTTTGATTGATTTAAGGTGTAAATTGGTGAGGAACTGTTTGTCTGTATTAAGTGATGTAACGAACAAAAAAAAACTGAAAGGACACAACAGAAATCTAGACACGCAGTAGTGTGTCAAGCCAAGTTCAAGTAATAGAACTGGCGAGCAGCACCGTGTGCACGAACCATTTGGAGCCACTTTTGACCCCCTCATAACTCAAAAACTATTTCACATAAATGTGTCAAATTTGGCTCATATAATGAAATTTGCAAGATACATATGTGCTCCAAATTTCATAAACATACCTCAAACGGTTATTTAGATATTAACGTCCAAAAATCGTAATTTTTATCACTGACTGACCTACAGATCAAAACTCTAAGCCAGTTCCAGATGACCTAGAAAGTTCAGGTATGCAGATAGGTACTTAGGTGAATACAAAGGAATAAATCAGAAACTGGTAATTTTTTATCATTTTATTATAATTTTTCACTTAATTGATTCTGTTAGGAACACTTATAACAAAAACCATTTGGTATTAATTTTGTTAAAAATAAGTACCTACTAATAATTTATGTACAATATATATAATGTAAAAGTAATGATATCCCATCAAAAACATAAATGTGAAATGAGAGCCAAGTTCAATATTATAATATATGCCTTGGTTGTTGACTTCAACGACAGAAGAAATGAGATCTAAATGGGTGCCAAGTTCAATGGTCAGTCCTGGAATTTATTTGTAACTACATAAAATATCATTTCTTCTTATAGCTTAGGATAATATATTGTAGCCAAAGGTCTGACTTGGCTAGTTTTCATATACGAATTATATTATAGCCTTCGCAAGTTCTAAACCTGTTACTTGTCGGTTCTTATTTTATTATTCCGAAAATTTGTCTTGCTGGTAGAAACTAGCCATTGAACATTATTATGTTCAATGGCTAGTTTCGCAACGGTTTTGGTTTCGTTTGGCTAGATTCATATATAAGAACTAGCCAAGTCAGACCTTAGGCTACAATTTATTATCCTAAGCTATAAGAAGAAATGATATTTTATGTAGTTACAAATAAATTCCAGGACTGACCATTGAACTTGGCACCCATTTAGATCTCATTTCTTTTGTCGTTGAAGTCAACAACTAAGGCATATATCATAATATTTAACTTGTCTCTCATTTCACATTTATGTTTTTGATGGGTATATTATACTCTACTCTTTGGGTTTAGATGCTTCTATAAGTTTAAGAGAGAGAGAGAGAGACTCGACTCCACTGTTTTCGTCACTCGAGGTAGACCACGGAGAAGGTGGTGGGCGATCTGATAAGGTTTGCGAGACCAGAGAACGCACAAGACAAGGTTTTGAAGGAAAATAATAGTTAAAAAAAACTAAAAAACACGCTTCCATAGAAAACCGAACTAAAAAGTAGAAAATAATGGAAAAAATGCGTGGAAAAAATATTTTCATTTTAGGGTGTTTCGAATTTTGTGAAGTATGTCAGCGTAGTTTTCGAAGACAGTTTTTTGCCATCCTGGTAACCCTGGCAAGGATAATGACACAAATTAATGAAATTATTGAATTATCATCGGTCCTCGTTAAGTCTATAAAATTTAAATGAAATCTGAACGTGTGGGTCAAAGTCGAGTCCAAAGGAGTCGGTTACAAACATACAAACATACAGGTGAAGCTCATAAAAGCGTGTTAAAAAGCAAGCCTTTATCCAGCAGTGGGACACAATATAGACGAAAAAAACTCTGAACTTTATGAGATAAAATTCAAGACATACCAATTGCCTAATACATATTTCTGGTGTTGTCGATTCGTCCGCAAATGAATTGACTTCGTGCGAGGGAAAATATTGTTATTAAAAAAAAAGTAAAAAGTAAAAGTGAAAAAAAAAGTGTAAAGTTAAAGTGTCGATTCGCCCGTTTCAGGGGTGTAAATTCGTACGAACTGACTAATACGCCTATTTATCGAGCTCGTCACCAAAAATGTAAACTTACACAAATGATATAGAATAGTTGTATTTTTATTGTTTTTTTGAGAGTAGTGGTAGCCCAGATGTATCGACCCCAACCTTCAAGTTCTAGGTCGTGAGTTCGAATCCAGGCAAATGCTTTACTTTGTGCAAATAATTTCATCACCACTTTTGTCAACTGTGAAAGAAAACATCGTGAGGAAACCGGCCATATCCTAGAACCAAAAATTCGAATATATGTGACATCTACCAACTCGCACTGGGCCCGCTTGGTGGATTACAGCTCACTCCCTCTCACCGAGAGGAGGCCTGTGTCCCAGCAGTGGGAACAAGGTAGGCTGATTATGAGGAGATGTATTTCGATTTGAAAATTGTTCGAATTTACTTTACGGTTACGTCAAGCGTTCATAATGTTAGTGTTGCACAATTCTAGTAGATTAATTTCCATGAAGTTTTCATATAAATTGTTCTATTAGAGTCGCACCTATATGTAGGAGCCTTTTATGATCTGCTTAGCAACTCGTGAAGAAATTAAAAATGAAACTGACCTTAATAAGTTTGTTCTGCAGCTTGGTGACGGCCATTCGCTCCCTCTGCGTCCTTCTCTTCTCTTCCTCCAATTGAGCCTCCAGTTGCTTGATACGTTTCTCCAGAAGTTCCTAAAACAGACAGAAGATTCTGTCAATAAATCAAACACGCAAAGTGATTCGACCTTCGATTTTTTTAAGGAATAGACACCAAAATAGGTTAATAGAACTCATAATTGCATTTTCGATTAGAAGATCAAGATCAGAAGACATGTTACATAAAAAAAAAACATAAATATGATCATCAATCCAATAAAAATATGGAAAGTCACCATCACGAACTCTGAAAACTTAATCAGGAATAGTTTCCAAGAGACGTTAGAAAAAGCTTTGGTCAACCAACAGCCAGGTGGGTCAACAACCTACGGAATATCTTGGAAAAGACCTGGCACAGACTAGAGTTATATTAGTATTTCTTTGAAACAATAGTGTGTTACGCAAACAGTAAGCAAGTATGCATGAAAAAAGCTTTTACTCAGCCGTGGGTGAGACAAGGTTGTCAGTGATGATAGTGATGACATCATCTTTCTGAATTCTACTTTACGACCTGAATTAGAGCGAGTCAAATTGAACCTAATGCCATTAAATCACCTTAGTTTCCTTACTATAAAAGACCACCTTCACACTCAAAAGAAACTGCTTTTCACACCTAAATATTTACCAACAAACAAATTAAAAACGAACTGCGTCTCCAGTTCCACTCACTTCAGCCGTTTTCTTTAAAACGGTCATTAAACGACGCCATTTTGTATTTTTTAATTATTTTTTTCTCTCGTAGCTCGTAAGTTATGGGTATTTTCTTGATTTCGTGCGAAATTAACGAGGCGACTATAATTAGGGCGTTTGAGTGGCAATTCTAGCCTTAATGGCTTCTGTCGATTTTACACAGACGATTTATGATTGAAGTTTTCGTTTGATGTCTTGGAGATGCTGTTTTTAAGATAATAGCTCATTCTTTGTTTTTGAAGAACTTCTACTTTGAAGTATGGGTGAGTCTGGGACTAATCAAACTGCACTTGGATTGAATGAGTATCTGACCATTACTATTACTTTTATTGGCTGATTAATAAGGTTCTATGCCAGTTAAATAGTAAGAATACAATCAACTTCTTTTACGGATACTTTTTACATAATTTTTCCAGTCTTTGCGAAAATGCCTGTCTGTTATTCTGTAACTTATTTGTGTTAGAGAGTGTTTTCAAACAAATTAAAAGTAACTATGCTGAGTTATACATAGAATGTGGACACGCATAAACGACTAAAAATGAAAATACTAGCAATACTATAACGATAGGAGTATTTAGGATCTGTCACATTGATATTTAAATTGATTTCTATAAAGGATTTTTACTAACTTCATAAATAGCATGATTGGCCTTCGATTAGCTATAGTGACTTAACTATTGCTATATCTTAAAATGAATGTTTGAAGCAGCTGCCATCTTATCTCTTCACCACCCTTGGTTTCCTGGTAGAGAAAGCCTAAGGCATTAAGTCCGCCTTTGTGTGCGAGAAGTTTAAATAAATAAATAAATGTTTGTATGTGAATTGGGAACGTCTTTCATTAGATAAGCCCAGGTTTTTTAATTAATTAGTATTTGTTTTGTCGTTTACACGTATTAAAGATTTAATTTTTAGAAATAAATATGTGTAATTATAATGTTAGGTAAGAAGCTGAAAGCTCACAAAACTCAATAAATAAACGTTCATATATTTAACAAAACGTTCCCATTAAACTTGTCTAAAGTCTACATCACGGGAAATGGAGCGATCGAGCACAAAGCTAACCGGATGTGACATCGTTTATCCACTGTCATTAGCCGGAAGTACGCCCTGAGCGCCCCCTACAGGGTGCTATCTGAAATATGCGGCGCGCGAGATGGTATTGTAACAAGAATGTTATTTTAGGAATTTTGATAATTTTAAAGTTGCTTTACTGTTGGTAATTATAATGTCATTATGAAAATTAAGACATAAATATGAAGGCTTGTGTTAGAATACGGAAGTTTGCTCTTCAACACTTTGTTTATTACACCAAAATATTTAATATTAGCTTTTGCCAGCGGCTTCGCCCGCTTCTCTCGGAAAATATCCCGCGGGAACGCACTACCGGGATAAAAAGTAGCCTATGTGTTAATCCAGGTTATAATCTAACTGTGTTCCAAATTTCATCCAAATCCGTTCAGTAGTTTTTGCGTGAAAGAGTAACAAACATTCACACATCCATACATACAAACTTTCGCATTTATAAGTAGGATACACATATTATATACGTAACAGTAATGTGATGAAATATACATAAGCAGCTTATAACGTGCCCACGGCAGGGACACTGGCCTTCTCTCTTGGAGAGGAAGTGGGTCGTGATCCACCCCGCAGGCCCAGTGCGGGTTGGTAGATGTCACATGTGTTCGAATTTTTGGTTCTAGAACATGCCAGTTTCCTCAGAATGTTTTCTTTCACCGTTTTGTGAGTAGTGGTGATGAAAATATTTACACAAAGTAAAGCGCCGAAACTGTCAAATTTTCCCAATCAATCTTGAACCTAATACTTTAGCGATAAAGTTGAAAACGTATTTGAAAAAAATTACAGATTGTAGTGGCTTCAAGTGCTGGCGTCTGTACAACCTACAACGCCTAAGTCACCGCCGTTACCACTGGGCTACCACTGCTCTTAGTGTTTTAATCCACACTAATATTATAAATGCAAAAGTAACTCTGTCTGTCTGTCTCGCTTTCCTGTTAAAACTACTGAACCGATTTAAATGAAATTTGGTACACAGATAGTTTAGGGCCTGAGAAAGGACATAGGCTACCTTTTTTATCCCGGTAGTATGTTCCCGCGGGATAATTTCCGACCTCCGAGCGGGCGAAGCCGCTGGCAAAAGCTAGTGAAATATAATTTTCTGATATAATATAATTACTACCTACTACCTTTGTCAGGGACAAACTACAATTTCTTTAGAACTCCCGCAGACAGGCGAATCGATAGCGAAACATTTTTTATAAAAACTTCATCGACATTGTTCTAGCCAAATCGCGTCGTACCACGGGAGCCTTTGGCCTACCAACTCAAAATAATGCATCCAATATTCATCGATATAATGACAGAAATATTTCAACTGTTACATCTTTTCCTCTTTTATTTCACCTTCAGCTAAATCACTGTCCCTTCCACCCCAACCCCATTACCATAGGAACTAGACAAAAGGTGTCAATAATCATGAAAAGATCTTCATTATTGTTCACTAACTATCCTATAAATATGATGAACACAACCCACTTCCTTTCGAACGGCTCATTAGCAAAGGGCACCGCTTTCCGAACGAAATCTCGCGAACAATGCTGCCTACCCCTAAATACCAACGTAAATATAGAAGTGCTGAAGGAAAATGGATCTTACGGTGTTGTGTTAGAGGCAATTAGAAGGGAATAGGTTTTTTGCGAGATGTTTCAATGAATAAGAACAATGGAAAGTGCGACAGAAATTTTTGTGTAGAGCTAGGAAGGGGTAAATTTGGAGACACCCTTTTTGGAAAATCTAAGAGATTCTTTTAATATAAGGATGTAAATATCAGCATTTGGTCTTGCGTAATGCACCTTCACCAAAATAATTAAATTACGTGATACCGAAGACATCAAGTCCCATTTTTTGTGGCCATTATACGAAAGGCATTCATATTTATTTTTTTTGTACGATACGCTGTCCGTCTGCTGAGAAAATGCCTCCCATTATTATTAAAAATATTTAAAAATGTCTTTGACACATCTCAGGACCCGAGGGTCCAGGCCTATGGAAAGCGTACGAAGCGCCAAAGCGAATTCGCAGAGGCCACTTTCACTGTAATAATGTTTAGTTTTGACACGATCGGGGATCAGACGCAGGACCAACGGCTTAACGTGCTTTTCGAGGCACGGGGGTATCACATCGTCAACATCCAAACTCCGGGCTGTGACTAAGAAATTCCTAATGGAAAAACCCAATAACCCTTTGCCCAACCTAGGAAGCGAACCCAGGACCGTAGCAGTCGCGCTTGCGACTACCACCACCACCACCACTAAGGGTTCTGGGCACTATCCACACGTTCAGAACACGTTTACGGCAGTATCTAATAGATTCACAACGGAAAATGAACATGGTCGCCTTAAACGTATCACTTATATGAAATCAAATGCTTAATACTTTAAACATAATTCCTATTGTGCCACCCGGTTTCCATCCTTTGCTGGCTCAAATGTCCTCGACTAGATGACGCTGTCGTGCCATCCGCGGCGATAAGGTGCTGTATGTGTGAGTACAACGCGCGCGGTAGAAGTTTTTGCCTTGGTTTTGCCTTAGTTTTTGTTGTCTTCGTTTCGTTTTGTCTTGTGTTTGTGGGTAAATTTATAATTTATATGATTAATGGCTAGTCTATTTATTTATTTATAAGTATTAAACAATGTATGTTGAAACTGTTTTGTACTCCTCGTCACTTGTCCCTATAGGTTCATTAGAAAACCAGCGTCAGACAGCATCTGTCTGGCATTAATGCTGAAATGAACCTTTTTGGCGCAGCCGTGAGGCACACACATGTTGGTTTTCTTTTTTAATTATTTTTTCCTGTTATTTTATTTTGTGTTTTACGGACTGTGACAAATAAACGGTATTCTTTCTTTCTTTCTTTCTTTGACAGGACAATCCTGGAAGTACGGTCAAGGTCACTTTTTCGACATCTCAAAGAAATTTTCAATTTTTCCAATAAAATTCATACAGCTAATTATCTGTTCTGTCATCTCTTAGCTCTTTAATTTCCAAAGCTAGATGGCGCCAAGCAGGACGCATGCGCTAATAAATAATAGTTATGTCCCCTAGGGGGTGAAATCTTTTGGAATGATCGCTGTATTAATTATCAACTAGTATGGACGTTGATATGCAGAAACTATTGTCACTTGTTTCTTTCAATTGAATGGTTTTGAGCGGTACGAGATGAATTTTAAATTATTGTTTTATTTAGTGCAAGTGCTCATCGACCGCCCGCGCGATAATTTCGTTTTGTTTTAGCGTTATTTCTGACTTCTTCCTCTTCTTATTACTTTGCCTCTTGGTAGCGAAGCGTGATGTTCAATACCATATAACCTTTCTCAAGAATTGTACTATCAAATACAAACAGAATTTTTCGAATCTGGCTGAGAGTAACAGAGATTACCTCATAATTACACATTATACCCCTTTACAAACCCCCCCCCCCCCCCTTTATAATAATTTATATAAGTATGAATTGCCCTGGACGACCATGTTTCGTCAAGATTAGAAAAAAGTTTAAATCAAAGGGTAGTATTTTTAAATACGACACTATTTAATTTTAACACTTAATATAAAGCTATAATTTCGATATATATCCTGAATATGCAATTCACAAATGATCTAATCTGAAACTGCAACAATCAGACACCAACAAATACCAAAACTAGCAGCCGATCGACATCGGTCATTAGCAGACAGCGTCAGGATAAACGGAACAGTTTCCAGCTAATCATTCAACAAGATAACATCTCCACTGGTGGGGCGAGATGTGGGCAAAAATACGGGCAAGCATCGTCTGTGATTGGTCAATACAGGGGTGACCTTTTAATAGAGGTTTCTATCTACTAGTCTACTAGTAATAAAACTGAAGAGTTTGTCTTTTTGATTGTGCTAATATCTGAAACTACCAGTCATATTTGAAAAAAAATAATAAAAAAAGTTGATCATTTGATAGCTCCAATTTTTAGGAAAGCTATATTAAAACGATACAATTATGAGACGCCTGTAACAGGTTCTAGCACGGGGATCATCAGTTATTTTGTTCCAGGCTATTTTCTCTTTTAAATCAAGTGTCACTTTATATATTTTTTTATGAACCATTAAAAAACAAACTAAACTTAACTGTGTCATTTATATGTCAAACAAATAATTCTAGTCAAGTCAAGTCAAAGTCAAGTCAAAATTCTTTATTGTGAGACAGTGGTTACAGAGTTGTTATTGAGATATTATGGTGTGGCTTTGCACTGCTCCACTATGTTAGATATACAATAGTTTCAATAATTTGCTATCTTACACCTAAGTTTATGGAATAAAATTCAATTAAATATTTTAATAGAATTACAATTATTTTTTTGCATCAAAACATAAAAGCAGTTTGGAGTGGACAGATTCGTGTGTGACTGAGTTAGTGAACTCATCACGAATCTGTCGGACAAAAATTCATGCACTGTTTAATATGGCCTATTTACTAAACTATATACTCTAATGGCTCTATTTTCGCATTGATTACTTTCTATTGTTTATATTTAGACATAAAATACACGCCCGCTACAATTAAGCATTGAACATCAATATCTGTATAGGTCCTCCTCGGGACCACCCCAGGATTGTCACGGGGTTGTATCATTTTTCACGTGCTCAATAAATTCGTTGGCGCCCTAGTCGAGATGTCAACTCGGAAGAATCGCTCTATCTGTGAGCGTACATACTTATCTGTTTTCGATGTTTTGTTTATTTTATTGACTATGAATGGGAGTGCAAGAAAATTAGCCGAAAACAAAAATAAAACATAGAGAATTGAGTACTACCTTTGGCCTAAAGCCATCGCTCGTGCATACGAATGGTTATCTAACGCAATATCAAACATAAAAAAGAGACAGAAAAATTATTCCTACCTGATGCTTTACAGTATGTCAAGATGCAAGTTTGATGCTGCTTACCTTTGGAATACAATAAAATTGAAGTAACAAAAAAACTTGTATAATCTTGCAAGCAACAGTCAACGAAATTGTTCCGTGCAAATCGTCTTTATAGTGACCATTTAAAGATCTAGTTAGTCTTACTAGATTACAAATAGAATAGAAATAAGTATTATATTCTATTCCTATATCTAGAAGGTCATTACGTCACATTTAAAATATCAAACTTTACTTCGTACCTATTTAAAATACAGTTTCCTACTAGGAAAATCTACAAATTTCACTAACATTATTAGGCTTACTGCTCTATGTAGCTCTATTAAAAAACCATCAAATTATTTCAAATATGTACACCCACAGTGGGATTGTGTTGTCGCCTTTATTCGTTCCCCGCAATCGTCGAAGTGTCCCATTGTGCAATTGTGGCGTCTGTCTTCACATTGTCTTGCACCATTTGTCTACCCGAGGCCTTATTGTATTGCAGCGTAATTATTTATGTGGGCTTTACCTTGCATATACTATATGGAACAATAGGAAATAGATTTAGAATATTCGCCTAAGTGAATGAAAACAAAAGATAAAAGATTTTTCTTTGTCTGCTTTTTGTGACCAACAAAATGAAAATGTTGAGAGATATGCATAAGGCCTAGAATCTTGTTATTTGGTATTGGCAGTTATAGACATGCTTGTCACTGGCTTGAAAGTACCCAAACGTGATATTAAGTAATAAAGTCATTTTTACTCTGAACATAGTTTTTTTTTGGGTGGGAATCAACAAATTACTTCTCCCGGCGGAGCGGGAGGGCATGTCAGACTTTTACTGACTAAAACCCACCCGTATTCAGTTGCCTGTGCCAGGGCCACGTTAACTCTTTCGAACAAATCCTGGCAAGATTCTGACCATAGCTGCGTTACAGTATTTTCTCAGTAATCAATAAAATGACTCTTTTTTCAGTGTGCCTTTTGGCAAAGGCAATAACTTCAACTGAATTCTATCTCCAACAACTCTTCTCCAATTTGGGCCCGCTGCGAGCATTAATAGGATGCCAAAATGACCAGGATAAGACAATTTAAAAGATGGAAAGATGAATTAAAAGTGATATTTAAAAGTCACAACCTCCAAGACCACAGTACGCGTGAAGAACGGGTTTAATTTAAGCACCTGGTTATATTATTTTACCTGAGTACTGCTTGTTATGACAGCTCTAGAGTCCCCTTAACCAATTAGCTTAAACACGTATCAACCAAGCAATGACAAGCACCCCAAACAACACTAAATACATAACCGATCCACACTTCCGTACAACACAATTAAAGCCTACATATTGACGGATCTATCGGGAGTTGCCCTCTCGTGTATCATAGACAAAGCTACCGTGACCGTACTCGAACCCCCGTACCTTCAGACAATAACGCGAGATTAACCCGCCCGAATTAAACTGAGACCCTATGAAACCTTAGAGTGGTGTGTGGGGTAAGATGTGAGAGGAAGCGGGGCGATTTTTGTTTAATCTGATAACCGATCATTAGGTTATCATCATTTTAGTCCGAAGACGTCCACAGCTGGACAAAAGCCTCCCCCAAGCTCCGCCACTTCGATCGGTTATGTGCTTCTCGCATCCAGCGGATTCCTGCGGTCTTCACAAGGTCACTTTGTGCGCGGTCGCCACTCAAGAACCTATCGGCCCCATTAGCCGTCGGTTCTGCGAGCAATGTGCCCTGTCCACTGTCACTTAATTTTAGCAATTATTCGGGCTATGTCGGTATGGCGTATGGTCAACTGTACTCTAATTTAATGTAGTATGAACTTATCCAATAACATTAATTGATATGGGGATATCTATCAGCAGCTTTTAGTAACTTCGAACTCAAACGTTGTTTTATTTTTTATGACAAAAAAAAACTCATACCATTACACAACTTACGCAATACTTAAATGTCAGTTACAATCATAAAACAATCAATGACAGTTTACAGTCATAAACTGTTAAAAGAGGAGAACACAATGCACCGAATTACGAATGCCTTTCATATATTATATAGTTAAATAATCAACGTATTTTGTTCCCACTGCTGGCATACAAACCGCCTCTTTTCCAAACATAGCCTTCAGACATGTTTTGAGGTATATTGCTAAAAGCTATAAAACCTTTCCTTTCCCGCTCCCGCGTCCTCTTGTCACATACAACCCACCACACAAAACACACCCTCTTTCATCGATCATTAGCGGACAATGGCTAATCTAACGTGTAGGCTGCAGGGTGGAGGGCACTTCATCACGTGTCAGAGATCGAGATGGTAATCATCGTGTGATGGTGGAACTTTGCTCGTAGACCTGAAGGGATGGGTGAATTTTTGAAATGTGCCAAAATCGGATTTTCCTAATTTAGATTGAAATGATAAGCATCATTAGGAGAGACCTTTACAAGCCCTGGGATATGATGTGATGGGATGTCAACGTGACAATAGGAGTTAGAAGAGGTTTTCAGAAACTTCGTCAAAATATATATATTTTTTATTTACTATTAATATTTACTTAATCTACGCGAGATTTCTTGTTCCACCGACCTACACCGTTGCGTCGCATCGCCAGCCCGCGATGTTACTTCATCTTTAACCGACTTCAAAAAAAGGAGGAGTTTATCAATTCAACTGTATTTTATTTTTTTATTATTATTTTTGGTTTGTTACCTCATAACTTTGAACTGGGTGAACCGATTTTGATGATTATTTTTTTATTTGAAAGCTGGTGCGTCCCGAATGGTCCCACTTTAATTTGGTTCCATTCGAACCATGGGGTCCATGTGAAAACCATATGAGTCTTAAATTTGCATTAAGTATTTGTGCGACAAATGAACGAATAACGCGGTTAGATTAGTGCGAAGCATCTACTATAACTAAAAATATGAAAATAAAAACTTTTTACAAAAAAAACAACGACTTCCTTAAAAAAACAACACTACAAAGTCAAAAATAACTTTAATTTCGGAAGTCGGTGGCAAAAAACCTTAAATACAGATCCTAAGACACCGACTTTCGAAATTAAAGTTATTTTTGACTTTTTAGTGTTCTTTTTTTAAGGAAGTCGGTTGTTTTTTTTTTTTGTAAAAAGTTTTTTGCTTATCATTCTGTCTTCTTTTTGATTTTTGCTTAGCTCCTAAGAGCGACGATAAATGGCCTATAGCCTTCCTCAAAAATTGGATTACCTCAGATCCGACTGGTAGTTCTAGAAATTACAGCGTTTTTATTAGCATTATGTTTCAGTGTAGGCAATCTGTGTAGCATCAACAGCCGAACAGATTCAGATGCAATTTGGCACACAGATAGTTTACAACCTGGATTAAAACATAGAATACTTTTATCCTGGTACTCCGTTCTAGACTTGCTATAAAATTATATCCATTCAAATCCAAAAGTCATCAGAAACTCGAAGGCAAAAAGAAACTATCTATCACTATAAAAAATAAAAAAGCTAACCAGAAACACCGATCAGTGTTACCCAGTCCCAACGATTAATAGAACGCCTGTAGTTCGTAGTGGTTCCTTTTTGATTCCTTTTTACACTTTTTTCCAGCCATTCCTTGCAAAACGGTGTAATCGCTCGCTGCCGGTTCAGTTTTTCATTCCTCTTTAGTCGGTGCTAAATTAAAAATGAGAATAATTACCGCATATTAATTGAATAACGAACGTAGGAACCGTTTATTGGACTTTGTTTCTGTATCGTTTAGAAAAATGTAAGTAATAGTTTGAATTTATGTTTATTTTATCCAGCTTTTGCTCTGTAATTTGTTTTTTTTTCTCGTTCGTCTTGGAGTAACGATTTAATGTTTGTGGCGGGATTTGTGAGAGGCGTAAACACACGATGCGTACCTAATGGAACAATTTCTATGAAAACTACAAGGAAATTGCTCTACCAGAAATGCGTGGCAAAGTCGTTTCGCGCCTGTCTTCTAGAGGCTTTAGTCCAGCAGTGAATTTTGATAGGCTGGATAAATTGTGATTGTTTAATTGTTTAATTAATTGAATTGGAACTGAAAGATTACCTCTCACAACAGTTGTTAAGTGGTAAAAATAAAAATATCTCTCTCCATCTAAATAATCAGATAAACCTACATGGTCACTTAAGAAACGTCAGTTAAGTGCATGGTTCCAATTTGTTGAGCAATTTAGTGGCTTTGCCTATTATAAATATGTAGATAGATAGATAGATAGGTAGAACGTTTATTTGATGCACACAAAAGACGCAACACAACATACAAAGCACGATGAAACAATAATTGATTGTATGTATAAGTTGTAAGTTTGTTTATTGGTTTACTTATATTACTTTTACAATATTGACACAACTTACTATTTACACTAGGTACTAAACTATATAACTAACTATACAAATAACTACAAAAAAAACTGGCCAAGTGCTAGTCGGACTCGCGCACCGAGGGTTCCGTACAAACCTGTAGGGAACCCTCGGTGCGCCTGTAGGGAACCTTATACATAAACCGAGGATGGTTTATGTATAAGGTTTATGCTTATGAACTTAAATGTTTTTTTTTAATTTTTATATTTGAGTTGATTGAATGAAAGGTAAATTGCGGTTTACGATTTATGACGTATTAAAAAAAACTACTTACTGGATCTCGTTCAAACCAATTTTCGGTGGTAGTTTACATGGTTATGTACATCATATATTTTTTTGGGTTTAATCATTCTCTTATTTTAGAAGTTACGGGGGGGGGGCACATTTTACCACTTTGGAAGCGTCTCTCGCGCAAACTATTCAGTTTAGAAAAAATAGAAACCTCAATACCATTTTTGAAAACCTATTCATATATACCCCACACGTATGGGTTTGATGAAAAAAAAAATTTTGAGTTTCAGTTCTAAGTATGTGGAACCTCAAAATTTATTATTTTTTCTCTATTTTCGTGTAAAAATCTTAATCGGTTCACAGACTACATCTACTTACCAAGTTTCAACAGCGTAGCTCTTATAGTTTCGGAGGAAAGTGGCTGTGACATACGGACGGACAGACAGACAGACAGACAGACAGACGGACGGACAGACAGACATGACGAATCTATAAGGGTTCCGTTTTTTGCCATTTGGCAACGGAACCCTAAAAAACCATGGGACACTTAGGCGTCAAAGTACTAGTTCGCATCACTGTCATCCGGAAACGTGTCTTGAAGACTAGCAGAATTGCCACGCTGAATGGGAATGCCAATTCTTTGGCCAAAGAACGACCCACTCACCTGGTCACGTGAAGTAGCGACCAGTTAGCAAGAGAAATTTCCTTAAAAAAGAGACGCGCTCTCGGGCCCCATGACCCGAGCCTTGTAAGTATGTTTGCCTTCAAAGCGCTAAAAGCTTAGGCTTTTTAAATAGTGCCTGCTGCTTCCTCTTTCCTAACTTACTTATTTTGCTGTGCCCTAAAGGACCCATATGGTCTAATTATAAGTTTACCACCTTACAATGTGGAATACAATAAATGCTGTATTTATATTGCCAGTCGAAACAAATACTATAAAAAAAATACAGACCCACCTCAGCAAGGACCTCAAAGTCAAGATCTTTCTCAAAGCACCAATGACATCTGAACATCCGTATGCAATTAACATCACAATATAACAGTCTTCCCATAAATCTACGAGCACTTGGAAAAGGTTTCGCATTTTTCTCTATATTTAATTCTAAACAGCCCTTTGTCCTCTCGGCCATTCGTCTGTCAGCGGCTGATTGATGACGAAATCATTTCGATGCGCTACGAAGGCAATGTAGGACTTTGAGTTTCGTGTTTGATGGGAGTAAGTAGTTTTTAGTTGATGGGATTGTTTAAGAAAATAGTCTGAATAATGTAATCAGGCAAAGGATAGTTTCAGACGGAGTCTATCCTTTTAGATATCAACGAAACTATTCTACCTCGAACTTGTCGTATGTTACACGAATCTACGTTCCTACCTTGTCAAGATTTTATTTTAAGTGTAGCTGCTCTGAAATGGAAGTAGGCAGGATACTTGGCTGGCAAGAGACGTGGTGATGGCAGATGGAGCAGAGCCCTAAGGGAATGTTGGCGGAAGACGTAGAAAAATCGTTAGCAAACCAAGGTGGTGAACGACCTATAAAAGATCGCGGGGAAGACTTGGTTGAAACTCAAACAAACCAGAAAAGCATGTCACAAAGGGTTCTCCCTTTGGAGGGGCTTATACTGAGTAGTGGTTGGAATAAGACTGCCAATGATGAGGACGATATATTTCAATGGATTGAGGGATTTCTATATTGTTCGTTTATATCAGCCAATGATAATTTATCACCAGTAGAAAAACCAGTAAAAGAAATAGATAATTTTATTGACTTCGCAACCTTAGATAATCTTAACCAGTCAATTACCGTAATTACAGACACAATTAAAAAACGATTGTGTCTATACCAAATGTGGTATCTAATCAGAAATCAATTTGCCAAGTGCTATGATTGAAGATCATTCAGCAAACGTTTATAAGTTTAACAAGATGATGTCACTATCGCATTTGTTTATAATAAATTATTAAACTTCCGTTTTATAAACTCCATTGTAAAGACAAGTGTTAACTCACAATATATAGGTACGTAACCATGTTTAAACGCGTGGACAACTGTTAAACATTATTCACGTTGAACTAAGTTGTCTCTGAGTATCAAGTATCAAGATTAGGACATCGTACAACTTGGTACGGTTGCAGAGTAAAAATGGACCATTTTCTCTTTGGTACCTATTGTCTCAAAAAAGTGACTGACGATGTCGAAACAAAATATTTAGATTGACTTTAGCGGCGTTGTGCACTTTTTAGGGTTCCGTTGCCAAATGGCAAAAAACGGAACCCTTATAGATTCGTCATGTCTGTCTGTCTGTCTGTCTGTCTGTCCGTCCGTCCGTATGTCACAGCCATTTTATTCCGAAACTATAAGAGCTATGCTGTTGAAACTTGGTAAGTAGATGTATTCTGTGAACCGCATTAAGATTTTCACACTAAAGTAGAAAAAAAACAATAAATTTTGGGGTTCCCCATACATAGAACTGAAACTAAAAAATGTTTTTTTTTTTCATCTAACCCATACGTGTGGGGTATCTATGAATAGGTCTTCAAAAATTGTAATGAGGTTTCTAAAATCATTTTTTAGGGTTCCGTTGCCAAATGGCAAAAAACGGAACCCTTATAGATTCGTCATGTCTGTCTGTCTGTCTGTCGGTCTGTCTGTCTGTCTGTCTGTCTGTCTGTCTGTCCGTGTATGTCACAGCCACTTTTCTCCGAAACTATAAGAGATATGTTGTTGAAACTTGGTAAGTAGATGTATTCTGTATACCGCATTAAGATTTTTACACAACAATAGAAAAAAAACAATAAATTTTGGGGTTCCCCATACATAGAACTGAAACTCAAAAAAAATTTTTTCATCAAACCCATACGTGTAGGGTATTTATGAATAGGTCTTCAAAAATGGTATTGAGGTTTCTAACATCATTTCTTTCTAAACTGAATAGTTTGCGCGAGAGACACTTCCAAAGTGGTAAAATGTGTGTCCCCCCCCCCCGTAACTTCTAAAGTAAGAGAATGATAAAACTAAAAAAAATATATGATGTACATAACCATGTAAACTTCCAACGAAAATTGGTTTGAACGAAATCCAGTAAGTAGTTTTTTTTTAATACGTCATAAATCGTAAATCGCAATTTACCTTCCATTCATTCAACTCAAATTTAAAAAAAAAAACATTTAATTTCATAAACATAAACCTTACGCATAAACCGAGGATACCTACAGGTTTGTACGGAACCCTCGGTGCGCGAGTCCGACTCGCACTTGGCCGGTTTTTTCTAAACTGAATAGTTTGCGCGAAAGACACTTCCAAAGTGGTAAAATGTGTGTCCCCCCCCCCCCGTAACTTCTAAAATAAGAGAATGATAAAACTAAAAAAAATATATGATGTACATTACCATGTAAACTACCACCGAAAATTGGTTTGAACGAGATCGAGTGAGTAGTTTTTTTTTAAAACGTCATAAATCGTAAACCGCAATTTACCTTACATTCAATCAACTAAAATATAAAAATTAAAAAAAAATATATATTTTTAAACCGAGAATACCTACAGGTTTGTACGGAACCCTCGTTGCGCGAGTCCGACTCGCACTTGGCCGGTTTTTTTGTAATGGGTAAAAAATGTTAAACTCGCGTCAGGACACGTGACCCTGATCGAAAATTCGTAAGACGGACAGAGAGTAGGAGAGGAAGTATTCCCCTCTCTTTCTACGGCGCGGCGAAAATGTATGCCTGCGTCTGCTGTTTCGTTTAGGCGGCGCACGACGCTTGCGCGAATGTTCATGTGTGTTTATGTTATAGCGTGACACGCGCATCCATGGATGGTGACAGCTGAGAATTTTCCCTATTATTTTTATATAATTATGACAGTTCAAAATGTCATAATTATAACCAGCCTGTACAATCGTGAGGCATACAACCTCTACAGTTTGCACACGACACTAAGTTTTGTATGGGAAACTTACTAATGCCATACTTGACACTACCCATAAAACCACAAAAAATATTTCTTTTAAATCTAAACCAAATTCCTATCGTCGCTAACACAAATAATATTAGAGACAAATATTCTCGATATGATCATAGATTTTTAAAATGAAATAGGTTATATATATACCTATAAAATTAATTTATTACCTATGGTTATGCCTGACATTCAGTAAGACTATAGACCGTAGACAGTCGAGGTTAATATTAAAGTTTTCACTTCTGCCGGCACTCCCGGAGTGCAACCCGTCGTTTATTTTTTGTTAACTACCCTTTGGTTCTATCTACCTTGCTAATAGCTTCATAGGGTATTTTTTTTTATAATATTTTTATTTAATGAAATTAAAGTACATTTTTGTAAATTAACTCTAAACTCGCCAAACTTTTACGTTTGAAATGATGCTGTCTGAATAAAAATAATACTGACTACTTTAAGGTGACAGGCCTTTTTTTTTTTTCAGGATGGGAAATCATCAAATGACTTCTCCCGCTCTGGGCGGAGCGGGAGGGCGTGTCAGACTTTTACTGACTAAAACAGTCAAGAAAATGTACTCTTTGTAATCTATCTAATCTAATCCGACTCGCCTGTATTGTCCCACTGCAAGGCAAGGGAATTCCTCTCCATTTACCACACAACTCTTTCTTTTGTTAGTGCTGGCCAGTTTTTTCGATATGAGTCAAGCTCGTCCCACCATATTCGTCTTGGCCTGTCGCAACGGTGTTAAGCGTTTCGTAGTCAGTGGTTCTTTTAGCCCATTTGTCACTTTGTATTAATCCACAAAAAAGTATGCCAAAAAATAGCAAGATTCTTGGTTTTGTGACTGGAGTCTTCCTCTGCTCTATTCCAACATTACATAGACCGGACGTAAACAGGACCTGCGACAAACCTGTCGCACCAAATAACAGGATACGGCAGTTGTTTTTGGGGTTCCGTTGCCAAATGGCAAATAACGGAACCCTTATAGATTCGTCATGTCTATCTGTCTGTCCGTCTGTCTGTCTGTCTGTCTGTCTGTCCGTATGTCACAGCCACTTTTCTCCGAAACTATAAGAGCTATGCTGTTGAAACTTGGTAAGTAGATGTATTGTGTGCACCGCATTAAGATTTTCACACTAAAATAGAAAAAAACAATAAATTTTGGGGTTCCCCATACTCAGAACTGAAACTCAAAAAACATTTTTTCATCAAACCCATACGTGTGGGGTATTTATGAATAGGTCTTCAAAAATGGTATTGAGGTTTCTAATATCATTTTTCTCTAAACTAAATAGTTTGCGCGAGAGACACTTCCAAAGTGGTAATATGTGTGTCCCCCCCCCCCCCGTAACTTCTAAAATAAGAGAATGAGAAAACTAAAAAAATATATGATTTACATAACCATGTAAACTTCCACCGAAAATTGGTTTGAACGAGATCCAGTAAGTAGTATTTTTTTTAATACGTCATAAATCGTAAACCGCAATTTACCTTTCATTCAATCAATTTAAATATAAAATTAAAAAAAAACCATTTAATTTCATAAACATAAACCTTATGCATAAACCGAGGATACCTACAGGTTTGTACGGAACCCTCGGTGCGCGAGTCCGACTCGCACATGTCCGGTTTTTAGTCAATGATGTTTATGACGAAAAGTTGTTGTGTGTCTGACGCCTACGTACAGCAATAACATTCAAAATCCCAAGGAAACCATTTAGGAAATGTGTAGTTTTCTAATTCGCGTAGTAATGTCGTTCGTAGATCGTTATAAGTGAGCATCATTACAATCGTTTAACCTAAATTGGTGTCATTGTCGCGTGTTGTCTGGTGTGCCCCTTATTAATAACAAGTTGTGGAATGTGGAGGGGGCTTTATGTTATAATGTTTTTGTTGAAACTGAACAGAAGATTTTCACTATGAGTATTTAGGTTTTTTATTCATTTACAAAGTTATGGCACAAAGACTGTTGAATGTTGATGGAACTATAAATAGTAGGTAAATACTTGATTTTTTCAGAAGGTATTGAGATCTAGTTCCTGTTCCGTATTGTGCGGGACGTAAAGAATAGCATCACCCCATTTCTTGCCGTGGGTGTCGTAAGAAGCGAATAAGGGACTTACTAGAGAATGGGCAGCAGTGTTCTCTAAACATTTTACTACCATACTGCAGTCGCCAATCCGCCTGCCAAACGTGGTGATTATGGGAAACCACCCAAATTGGGGGAGGCCTATGTCCAGCAGTGGACGTCTTACGGCTGAAATGATGATTGAGTTCTAAAACATCTTATTTAAGCCGCATGTTGTTGAGTATGTGATAAGTAGATAAGTTTGAGCCCTTAGAGCAAACAAAACGCTGGTTTTTAGTAAACCTGTCAACCTTTACATATGTTGGCACGCCAGACTGATGCCCTAGCCCCTAAACGACCACCATTGCCGCTATTGGCAAGATACACTTGGAAAAAAACCGATGAAATTCACTTGGATTGAACAATAACATCACCTGCCCATTTAACATCTCCATAGCTACCCAAAATCCTTCGAAACTGCGCAACAAAGCTCAGACAATGTTAGCAACGCAGCACAAAAACAACGGAACAAGTTGACGCGTCCATTTGTCTGCAGCCTCCGCTCACAGGTGTGCCGACGTCACTTACAAATGTTTAGCCATCACGCGGTCGAGATACGAAGCGATCTTACAGCGTTGAGCTGCGATATACGGGCAATTGTTGCCGGCAACAGTTGCCGGAAACAGGGGCGCAATGATTGAAGAAATCTAGAATTAAATTCCTAAAAGTGTTTTTAGAATATTGTCTCAAATGGCTCCATTTATTTTGGATTAATTAACATTGAATCCTAAATAAATAATGAATATCCTCGAACTACGCTTAGACGGACCATTTTTGGCAACAATTGTCCGGCAACTCAGAAAATGATGAGAATTAGCTGAACAATCAAATATTTTTTTTTTTATTGTACTAATAAAGTGATTGCCTGATTAATTAAGTTGCTCCATATTGCTCAGTGATCGATGATCATTGGGGATGACGTGTTCTTAAGTGGAGAACGGGAATCGGCAAACGTAAGGTAGATCCCCCATAGGCTAGGTAGAGCGATGACCCTTTAAGGTTCGTTGGTAGCAGCTGGATGAGAGTTGCCGAGAATTGAGCTGAATAGTGTGCAATAGCAGAGGCCTGTGCAGCAAATTACTGAAGGCTGATGATGATGGTATTGCTCAGAATGGTGTTCGCTGTATCTAGCAATTGAAAAAGGTGAAAACATTATATTAATTTTGTCCCATCCTTTTACCTACACATCTAGACACATCTAGCAACTGCAAAATGTTAACATCACAGTAAATTCCTTGATGTTGGGACTAGTTGAGTAATTTTGACTAAAAATTTGCAATTAAGTTGCCCGTCTAGGCGCACCTTCACAGGTAAAAGGATGGGAGAGAATTAATATTACGTTTTTTGCTTTTAAAGTACACGTTTAGGTATTCGTCTGTTGTTTCTTGTACAACATGCATGTTTTATTGTAGACGAAACTGTATATCAGTGTCAAGAATACATAGCAATTGCTCTATTGAATTACTGATGAATTGAGTACGACTGCATTGTGACATTATCAATGCATCCATGCTCTGTAGATAACGAAATACTGCTTTATGTAAAGGATTAAAGATCAGACAAAATAAAAACAAGGGATCTGCCGACAGAAGTGAAAACTTAAAATGTCTATGAAATAATTTATTTGTTTTTAATGTCATAATTTGAAAATTAAACTTGACTTGAATTTCTATTATACTATCTATACTAATATTAAAAAGCTGAAGAATGTGTTTTGTTGAAGGCGCAAATCTCAAGAACTACAGGTACAAATTGAAAAAATATGTTGGATACGACATTTATTGAAGAAAGTGTTAGGTTATATAAAATCACGCTATGATGCCTAGAAGCTGGACAAAATAAAAGTTACTTAAAATGCAAAGTGAAAATGAAGTAACAATGCAGACGGGGCGAAGCGAAGTCGCGGGCAGTAAGTAGTTATAATTTAAATGCTTTAATTGCTGGCCAAGGGCAACACTACATACTCATACATCAATTACGCAACCCATAAAACTTTCTCTTATGGAAAATCACTCTCCGCGTCTAGAGAAGTTTTCACTTCAATAATTAAGGTTAAAACTATACTAAGTTTTATATTTACGGTAACCACGAGGCAATATAGGCCTTTGCTCTTTATATATATAGATTTTGCATAAACATTAAATCTCACCTTGAAATAATGTCCATTATTGCTGTTATGATTGTACGAATTATTATAGTTATTGTAGTACATCACATTCACAAAATAACACTTAATCAATAGATACTCTCCGGAATTATTTTGATTTTCACTTAATTTTGCAATAACTCTTTCTTATCTTTGCAATTAAGCTAGGTGAACTTAATAAACTAACACTACGACAACTTTTTCAATTACATAATATATCTTTTTATTTTTCTACTCTCTACCTATCACTGTTTGAAATTAATTTAATTTTTCACTCGATTTAAACTCATTCCTAACAATAAGTATTGAAAAAAGTCTTTCAACACTTTCTTAGCATCTGCAAAAAACACATATTTAGTCACTTCTAAATCTTCTCACTACTCACTACTCCACTTCACTTCTGCAACTTTTCCAATACAACTTCTAAATTCAAAATTTGGGCCACAACCGCGACTCACGCGCACGCATTTGACAATCAAGCGCACAATTGTCAATTGACAATGCGCGTGAGACGAACATGTGTATGAACTGAACCACCTTTTAGAGAGAATTTCAATTAATGTGCGTACATTGGTTTCGATGATGCAATTTTTTTTTATAAGTTTTCAATTGTAATATCGACCTTATAGCTTGATCGTGATAAGTAAAAAAAGAACTTGTTTTCTCATTGATTATTTGACCTTGATGTTCGGTAGTCTATGGTATCCAGGCTGTTTCATCTGAACGGGTCTTTTAAGATGACCTTGAAGATTCTTGACAGTTTCTTTTTACTGGAAAGTGTTAAACGATGGGCATTTTTGGGCCTGTCTTTTGCAACATGGGACGAACGAAAAGTGTTTGAAATGGAAGCGTCAAGGTAGCCTGGGAAATTAATTTTTTCTTGCGTTTTTACAATTTGCAGAGTTTGATTTATGGCTGTAACACTTATGTAATCACTAAAACTTTAACAATTATAATCCTCAATACCACCCTTCAAGTTCATTTAATCCCACGAAATGGCAAATTCATGAAAAAGTCATTCAATGAGATTTAATGAAATTCGTGGCGTCACTTTTCTTAATATTATAATATTATCCTAGTTTAAATGTTGCATTTTTTAAAAATAATGTTCTTGCATTTTCTAATAACTTAAGTATTCAATCATTATTCTGACTAAAACCCAAAACAGTTAGGGTGAAATCGCCCGCAATCCCTATCCACCTGACTTCACAATTTTTCAGATCATCTGGTACATGGTATGTTGACAAGGGTGCTTTAACAAAAAAGGAATTTTATTTACTGCGACAAATCGTCCGAAAATGTTAAACCTAATTTGATTACTTATTATAATTAGCCATTAATGTTCCACTGCTCGGCGAAGAAACTACCTACCCTCTTTCCACTGTTCAAAGCTGCCAAGGACCAATCTTTATTAAAGGACTCTAACTCTTCCAGCCATCACCATCTGGGATAACCACGATGTCGTTTGCCATTCAGCAGGACCCATTGGGTCATAAGTTTGTGTCCAACCCAATTCCATTTAAGCGTGGTAGCTTTTCGAGTGACATCAGCTATTTGAGTGATGGAATTGATTCTTATCCCGGTCCACAAGCTTAATACCCAGAATACTCAGTTCTATTACTCTCTGGCAAACCTCGACCGTAGACCTCGGCTAAATTATCAAAGACCATGTTTGAGAACCATTCGTGAGTGGGAAGAATACGGACATTGATGAGTCTCCTCTTGAGGGATAGAGGAACATCATCCTTTATTGGATGTAGTCATCCTCATCATCATCATCGTTTCAACCGAAACACGTTCACTGCTGGACATAGACCTCCTCCAAGCACAGTTACTTCGTCCATTCCTGTGATTCACGCATCTAGCGGTTTCCTGCGGCCTTCACCAAGTCATCAATCTATCTAGTGGGGAAGCCTTCCAACGCTACATCTTTCGGTACGCCAGAACCGTCCAGAACCTTTCGGCTCCATTGGCCATCTGTTCTGCGAGCAATGTGCCCACTGCCACTTAAGTTTGGCGATTCTTGTTTTTCATAGAAATAAAATTAAGCAGTCTCTGTTACCTCAGCTTACTCTGTGATCATTTATATTTACACAGCGTCTCATTGATGTCCCACGACGCCATTGTTCAATGATTATGTTCTGTTTATGATTGATACGATGTCATTATATACTACACACTATTTGTTTATATGTTAAACTATTGTTTACTATGTTTGTATGCATTGAATTAATGTTTTGTGGGATCTGATGACGTCAAAGTGCTTGTTAGATGCCTTATAGATGGTATTGTTACGATGTATTTAGTATCACGAAAGTAGATTGGAAAGATATGGCAACGTTTGCCCAGTAGTAAGTACAATATAGGTTGAATGAAACGATAGTAGATTAATATGTGGGGCATAAAATGTCTCACAATATTTTCAAGCTCTTGTATGGTTACCCACCATACAAGAGCTTGAAAATATTGTACCTATCTCATTATCTACCTATTTCATTATCTACCTATTTCATTCAACCTAACCTGCTCAAAATTTTCTCTATAAGAAAAATAAAATGTTAATTATTAAGACTTAGTGGGTACACTTAACTAAGAACCTACAAGAAACGATTAAATCCGTACTCATTGATTTATTCAGAACATAATGGAAATCGTCCCATGTTAAATATTGGTATTCAGCTAGCCAGGAAGCTGACTCCATCTATTGTGTCTCTGCCAAATTCTTCGCAGGAAACAGGGGACATTTTGTTTTATATTATTTCACGTCTGTTACGTTTGTGTTAAAAGTATTAAAATCTACGAAAAATTTGGTCGCCCATACAATTATGACCGCACATACCGTTGTTTAACACCAACTATCAGTAAACCCCACAAAAACCGAGATGATCCTCTTTACAAAAAAGAGGAAACTCTCGAAACTCGAACTGCCACGACTTTTTGACACCACCCTAAGCCTATCAACTGAAACCAAATACCTGGGCATATTTTTGGACAAACAGCTGAACTGGGCAAAACACACCAACTACATTACTACAAAGCCAGCATATCCCTGTGGCAGTGCAAAAGAATGCTTGGAATCAGCCCCAAAGTCACCCACTGGCTATACACCACAGTTATTCGACCAATTATCACATACGGCTCAATAGTCTGGTGGCCCAGAACAGACCTGAGCACAGCCCAAAAAGAACTTGAAAAGGTGCAGCGGTTCGCTTGTGTAGCCATCACTAGCTGCATGAGAACTACACCCACCGCTGCCCTACAGGTAATGCTCGGGCTACCACCTCTACACCTGATCGTGCGGGAGGAGGCTGCCCTAGCTGCCCTAAGACTAAACATAGCAGGGACCCTAAGCAACGACTCGAGAGTCAAGCACTCACGCATTAGGGATGAAGCGATCAAGCGACAACCAATGATGGCATCACCCTGCGATAAAACCCCAAAACTACACTACTTTCAAAAGCACTACAACGTTATACTCACAGAAGAACAAAACGACCACTCGGGCCCGGAAGAGCTAAGAGTCTACACTGATGGCTCAAAGACCACCTCCGGAACCGGAGTCGGAGTTTTCTCACACGACCTCAACATAAGAATATCCAGCCCGCTGGGAATGCTCAACACCGTCTACCAGGCGGAATGCGTGGGCATTATACAGGCGGCGTATGCCATAGAAGCCAGAAGAGTTACGGACACCCATATTCGCATACTCTCCGACAGCGCCTCAGTCCTCCAATCCCTAGCCAAACGATACATAACCTCGAGCCTTACACTAGAATGTCACAATGCATTAGAACGGATAACAGTTTCTAATCGCAACAAGGTGACACTGCAATGGATAAAAGGACACAGTGGATCACTAGGCAATGACGCTGCTGATGAACTGGCCAGAAAGGCATCCAGCGCGTCAGTCTGCGGCCCCGAGCCCATCGTGCCCATCCCCTTCAACCAGCTACGCAGGTGGCTGCAGGAATTTACCCACACACAAGCGGAGAGCTGGTGGACCTCGGCACCAGGCTGCAGGCAGTCCAGGGAAGCTATGCCATCCCCGGATGGCAGGCTTACCAGACGCCTGCTACGCCTGGACAGGGATGATCTGCGTCTAATGACGGGCACCATCACAGGACACTGCCCGCTAAACAAACACTTTTACACGATAGGCATAACGGACAGCCCCCTGTGCAGGGCATGCCTGGAGGCTGAAGAAACCGTTGCGCATGTACTTTTCGAATGTACAGGCGTCACCCAAATTAGAACAGATACCCTCGGGACACCCAAATCTTACACAGATGTTCTCAACAGACCAGGAGACATAACCAGCTTCTGGAGGGAGGTGGGCTGGTTGGAGTGAATACCGACGGCCGCCATGGCTCACGCACAATGGTCCACTCGAAGGACTAAGTGCGGAAACCAAACCCCCATAACATAGAACATAGAACCGTTGTTTAACTTCGATGATTGATTACGTACTTTTAGACTATATTTCTATTTTCTAATGATTTCACATTTGAGGCACGAAAACCTAAAGACAAGTAAGTATACAAATTTCGTTTCAAATCCTTTTGTAAACAGCTAATTAGCTCCCCTAAAACAGTACTAATCTGACTGAACAGATACAAACGAATTACCACAAGGCATAAGGCTATAGGGCTCATAGGGCGGGGAAGGCATCAAAGAGCATGGCCATATCCATTTGCGAAATTTGTTTTTCCATTACTCAAATTGGGTTCGTCGAGGGGTAACTTTTGAATAGTGAGTGATGATGCGACGATGTGTGTTTTAACTCAAAACTTGCAAGTTATAAGTATGTAACTTGGTTTGTTTAAGCGCGCGACTTGTGCACTTTTGGAAGAAAATTAATTAGATGAAATGAACTAGCACGACAGAAAGACGAATCACTCAATCTGCCTAGCCTATTTCCAATAGGGTAGGCTTCCAGCATCACCATATTCAGCTGAATAACGGTGTTTTTCATGGTGCAACAGCCCGACATCGATTATTTACAATTTTAAAACAGTTCGAATCCGCGTTACGTTAAGATATACTCCGCGCGTTTGTGCTAGGCCCTCTAATTCTACTGTAAAAGAGAAAATCACACCGTTTTAACTTCTAACTAAAATGCTAAATCAAAGGTTAAAAAAACCTATTTCAATAAATGAAAAGGAATAAATTTTAAAGCGATCCTGCAACAAAGAAAAACCGTCGAGTGTGTGTGCAGTGAAATGTTTTTCAGTGCACAACAACATTTCCGAGGCCACGCACTTCCTACAAAAAAATCCCGCCATTTTCACAGATACAATATTTCTCCGTAGCTTTAAAAAAATGCAACCAGCACCCATATTCGCAGCTTATCATTATTTCAACATAAATCTCTTGCAAAAACACCATTGGCCACCGTCCAACGGCTATGGCAGAATTAATTACTGCGAGGCGCCAACAGATGGCGTTGCCACCAGGTGTGCCGTGTATATCATAGACAATCTACACGACCTATGAAATTCAGATTGTGCTGGGTATAAATTTTAAACGCTAGCTCCTGGAAAAAGTTGTTACTGGGTAAAGTGCTTTTTATTCAGTTTCCGTGCTACTGGAAAATGGAAAAATATCGGGTTGTACGGTCACCAAAAGATATAAGAACCAGGGTCGATGTTTTTGAATAAAATTCAATTTAATTAACAGAAAACAAACGGTTAATTTATCAAGCTAAATGTCTTTAAAAAACATCCATTGATTTTTTACTTATCTTCGACTATGGACAGCGCATGTTATGGTGTTGTGGTGACTGTGTATACCTAATTTTATGTTTCACACAATGACCTATATTCCGATCTCATGAAAACATTTATCAATCAAATGATCTCCTGTTACGCCCTTAGCATATTTCATTGATCAATTTAAAGTGAAGACAATTTGTTGTCAGCTGTGTATCATTTTTTGTCTTAACAATATTTAATAACTCAGTGCCAGTTTCACCAATAAAACTGAACGCGATCAAAACATCTAAGTCGTGTTTAAGCTGTCAGTGTCAATCATCATCATTTCAGTCGAAAGACGTCCACTGCTGGACATAGGCCTCCCCCAATTTGGAGGGGTTTGCCATAATCGCCACGCTTGGCAGGCGGGTTGGCGATCGCAGAATGGTGGTAAAATGCATAGAGAACGCTACTGCCCATTCTCTAAGTTAGTCCCTTAGTCGCCTTTTCCGACACCCTTGGCCAGATATGGGATGGTGCTATTCTTTACGTCCGGCAACTCACGGACACACATCATATTCTAAAGCAATGATGACTTTGACAGCTCTTGATCGCGGTTTAGATGTGCTGATTGGGTTCAGTTTGATTGGTGAAATCCGCCCTATATTTGACTGTGGTGGTCATTCGGTAAACTTCCTTTTATTTATGTATTTATTATCTGTATCTTACCTATTGTATAGATTACAAAGACAAACAAAACTAACCATTGAAACCCATCAATAGCGACACAATTTATAACTCCCATCACACAAACATAATCTCTAAACCAATTTATTCATAACTGGGATCGATATTTTAATCAAAACCACCGGCCGAGTGCGCATCAAGCGGGCAATCTGTTAAATGACAGTTATCTCCGTGATTGATTGCATTTGCATGTAAAAAACGTGGACAAAATCTATCAAAGCTTCTCTATACAGGGTGACAGAATTTGGGGTGGGTATGATTTTGGTGTTTAGCAGAACTGCCCTGAGTTTAAAGGAGATAAGGTTTTCATCATTGTTTGAAATTTGTCGTTGGTTGAAACTTGATTTCGGAACAAGCAAACCTCGCTTGTTCCGAAATCTTTACGAGAAATATGTTAGATCATTTTTCCTTTCCATTCGTGAATCTAATGTTTCTATCAATAGGGCAATTGCCGCAATATAGGTCGCTTCCCCAATCTTCCCTACACCTCTATGTTGTAATTTCTGGACGAATTTGTAATGATTTGTAAAACACAGTATGCCAATAAAATCGTTTTATCTCATTCAAATTTTATTAATATGCCGATAAATTCGTCTTTTATTAACTCTGTTTATAACTCCACAAATAAACATTTACATTATTTCTGCATTAACCAAAAAGCTTATCCGTTTCTAGTCCACAAAATCTAACATAATAAAAAGCTGTCATAAAATGAATTCAAGTATTTTTATTATGATGCACAAAATCTCCCTGTCCTCAAAATTTTATAATACATGGTGACCTAACGCACTCACTCTCAATCGACAAACTTAAGGTGAGCTCCGAAGTCTCTAACATTTTTATGTTGCAAGTGTATTTGTCAAAGGTTTATGTGTTGTATGGGTTCAAGATATAATGGTCATGTAGCTAATAAAAATGTATACGCATGGCGTAGTTACAGCGTCGTATTTTATGCATTATCTATTGATTATGGGCAGTTAACTTTTATTTTGTTTGTTTTAGGGCATGGGACAAACGGAGTCACCTTTTTTTGTTCATGGTTTAGACCAACATTCGATTGATTCATTGACGATTTTGAATGCTTCTATGTTTAGCATAGGACTGCGATTGGATGAAGTGATAATAATAGGAAAGGTATTGCTAGGGTGTTGAAGATTTGGCATGATAAAGGTAAAAACGTGATTAAATTCCATATTATATTCTAATTGTACAAGTTACGTACCTAGAAATGCAAGGAACAAGGATCCTCAGAGTAGACACCATGTATAATTTATTTGCAGACGTAAACAGGTATAGATAGAAATGCCTATGATGGTTGTGCGAACCACTAAATATTTTTAATCCAAAAAACAACTCGCCAAGATCTCCCATCGCCAAGACGTTGCACTGCAGAAACTCTCCAGACATCCACACAAAGACACTGCAATCTATAAAGATTTTTTATTGCCCCAAGGAGGGGATGCCAACAATCCGAAAGATTGGAATGCATTCAAAACGCTCGTTTGCCTACACTTATGGGGTCGAAATCGTAATGTTATATAATTTCATTGCACCAGAGGTTAAGGATAAGCGCAGTGGAATAGCTGATTTATGGATTGTGGAGAAGATTATTTATAACTCAAGAACGGCTGAACCGATTTGGCTGAAAATTGGTGGAGAGGTAGCTAAGAACTAGGAGACGGACATAGGATACTTTTTTTTATCCCGTTCGACTATAAAGAGGAAAGATTTGATTGTTTGTTTGTATTGAATAGGGTCCGAAACTACTGGTCCGAATTGAAAACTTATTTTTGGGTTGGGTAGCCTATTTATTGAGGAAGGCTATATGGTATATAACATCACGCTACGATTTAAAAGAAAGGAACAGCAACGAAAAGTGGACGAAAATTGGCAGGCAATTCGATGCGACGGGAAGGTTCAGGGAAGCAAAACTTTGACGCGGACGAAGTCGCGGGCAGAAGCTAGTTAATAATGAAAATAAACTCCTGCATAAACTGACATTCTACCCACAGATGTAGTGGGCAGTGGTCTAGAAGCTTGAAATTTAACATAATAGTTCCTAATAATACGATTAATAGCACTAAGGAAGACTTGTTGATAATTAATTGATTCACTAATGGGGTTAATTGGAGGTTGGAACTTCGGGTTTTTGTCTGCAATTGTTTTCGCAATTATTTCACACGGACAACGTCGTGGGCGGAATACGAAAAATATATCATATGACAATAAAATTGTGTTCAACTTAACTAAGCATTTTTTTATTTTCAATTAAACTTTATCTAGCAAAGAGACAGACTACCAAGTAACTTCGCAAAAACCGCTGTCCTAGACAACAAATCCGTGAGAATGCTGCAGGAACAAACGGACAGGGATCTTTATTGCGAACCGTGGCACCAGGCCAAGGAAACACCAAACTTCTGGACATGGAGCGGTTGCATGCCAAGCCAGAAGTTACGCTTCACTGTAATCTGGCTCGTGGAGTAATGTGTGTTCCGATTTGGTGTTTCGAACATTAATTGTTTCTACACTTTGTTCTGCTGGGTATTTCAATTCATTAGGCTTACTTACTTTAGTTTATCTAGTTCTCCTGTTGGTGCATGCTGTGGATGTTTTAATTTTTTCAGTCAGAGCTTTTAGAGCAATGATGGCTGGTAATGGCCGCGACATACGAAAGGCAGGTCGTACATACGCTTCACTTTATATAAATTATTTTCATCATCACTGCTCTCAAAAGAACCAAAAATTCTAGGACTTGTGACACATATGAAATGGCACTGGGATCATGTGATGGATTAGGTCCCACTCCCTCACATAGAGAGGAGGCTGATATGTGTCCCGACTGTGGGAACACTATAGACTGATTATGCTATTGTAAGCTTTTAATCCTGAGATATATGTTATGATTTTTAAATTTATTTTCAAGTTGATTTTCTATCAGTAACATCTTTTTAAGATAATATTTACGTACTTCTTTACAAAAAAGATGAAACAGCTTGAACCCAACACCAAGCAGCAGACAATTTACAAGACCAAAAAAATTACAAGATTTGAGTTTATAATAGTAACAACCGGCCACAGAATACTTACCACTTTTCAACTTCATCATTTCACACCACAATCACCTAATATTAAACCCATAGGTACCACAAAACTACATACGTTATATACTTATGCTAATGCCACACGAACGGAGCTAGAGAGGAGAGACGGCCGTAGTGCACACTAATGTGGGATTCTCATTGCCTGCATTATGGCACGTTATGGTGCTCTCTATAAATGGGAATGGGAAATGTAATCTTAGAACAGTCCCGCTGTCTATCTTACTATCCTATCCTACTTGATATTATAAATGTGCCCGCAACTTCGTCCGCGTTAAATTTCTTGTTCCCCGACCCTTCCCGTCGCACAGTGGAACGAATGTATGGGAGCGGTTGGACGTAGACATGTCCGAAAAAAAAGAGTAAAATTATGCCAAACTAATGATGCCATCTTATTCGATTACTTAATGCCTTCATAACTTGTGGTGATGAATTTCTTCATAACTCCCATATTTCGGGAGTAATTTGAGAAAATGTGAAATTTTACTATGAAAATGAGTGTATCGAGCTCTCTCCCTCCTGATTCCGGGCTTGTTTCAAGTAGCGGTCTCTAATATCATAATGCTAATACTAAGAGCTATATTTAATACTAAGACACATAGTGCGCCAAATGTGCACTTTCTGGGATAAAGAGTGATGTTTATTTTATAACACAATTTTTTTATTTTTTGTTTATTTTGTTGATTAAAACCGTTTTTCTAAAGGTTTACCTTATTACAATAACATTTCTGAGCAGCCAATTAGAGAAGATATAAGCTAATTAGGATATATAATTAGGGACTTAAGGTTTACATATAAAACTGATGCACTAATGATTACTGATAAGAACATTGCTATTATTTAATTACTAAATGGCTCTTAATACACTAATTTAGCATGCATCATTTACTAATTATCACAATAACTAATTACCTTGCAATATTTAACAAAGGATACCTGGGATACCTGGATTTTATATAAATAGGTCACTATTAGTAACTTTAAAATCAGTGTTGATTTACACCTCGTTGTATCCAAGCTAATCTCGCAATGTATTTTCCAAATTTTAATACAAATCTTGATATTCACGTTGCTTTATGCGCACGCGCACATAAAGATTTACGCGACTTTAACTATTTGTTCAGTGTTTTAAAAGATAACAGTTGTGTTCAGTTATGTGAAAGTGCTGAAACAAGTTTAAAAGACTGGTGTCGTCGATTTTGCTACCGCATTTATGCAAAATGGACACAGTCTGGAAGAAGCACAGATAAGTTTCGGAAGAAACATGAGATTTGGCTACAGGCTGCAATTCAATGGCCGGAATTACAGAATGAAAATATGGAACCTTCTACAGAAAATATAAGTGACGTCATCGAGCCCATAATTTCTCCTGCTAAATCTGATGCTTCAACTTGTACACATCCTAGTCCTCGTAAATCTTTTGAGGACCTTAGTAACCGGCAAAAAAGAAGACGCACTGAAGATAGTCTTTCATGCAGCAGTAGCAGCGCTGAAATTATGTTTTCGGCCGAAAGGGCGCTTCAAAAGGCAGGACAAAGCGATACAGCTTATGTTATGAAATACTTGACGGAGAATCCAGAAGAGGCCTCAAAAATCAAAGCCTTCATTGAAGGTAAATCAATTCAGGTACGGGAAATATCCCCTTTGAAGGCATTGGCTCTTTATGTATCGATGAACTTATCGAAATGGCGCTATAACACTCTTCGGGATTTCAACACTCAAGAAGGAGCTCTTCAATACCCGAGTTACTACATGTTGGTTAAAGAAAAAATTAAGTGCTATCCGGCCAAAGAAGATCTCACAGTTACAGAGAGCTCTGCAAAAATCAAATTACAAGCCTTGATGGATTTAACCTCAAGAAGACTTATTAGGTCGTTAGAAACCCCTGTTGATCCCAATCAACAGCTCGTATTGACCAGCAAATGGGGTTTTGACGGATCATCTAGCCAAAGCATTTATCATCAAAGGACGAGTGAAGATGAGCAAATCGATCTTGCTAGTAATTTTATGATTAGTCTTGTACCACTGCGGCTCGTCTCAAAAGGTGTAACAATTTGGGAAAACGAGCGACCATCTTCCACTTCATTTTGCCGGCCAATATTGTTTAAGTTTATAAAGGAAACCAAAGAAAATGTGCAGAGAGAGATGGCTGAAATCGAAGCAGAGATTGAAGCCTTAACTCCATCCACCATCACTGATGGAATTAGTGTCAAACACCAACTGCTGTTGACATTGATTGATGGTAAAATTCATTCCATTATATCCAATACAGCAGCTTCAGTGTGTGACATATGCAAGGCTTGTCCTAAAGAAATGAATAATTTAGAGTTAATCAAAGATAAACACGCAAACGAGGACATGTATAAATATAGCTTAAGCACCCTTCACGCTTGGATTCGCTCAATGGAATGCTTATTACACATTTCCTACAAATTAGACATAAAATCATGGCAAGTAAGGGGTGATATAGCAAAAAGGCAAGTTGATGACAGGAAGAAAAGAGTTCAAGAGGCTGTAAGAAGAGAAACGGGATTACTTCTCGATGTTGTGAAACAAGGCAGTGGATCCACCAACAATGGCAACTCGGCAAGGAGATTTTTTGAAAACTACACTAAATCTGCTGAACTGACCGGAATAGATGCTATGCTTTTAAGAAAAATCTGTGTGATCTTGCAGTGTATTTCATCAGGAGAGAAGATCAACGTAACTAAATTCCGAGAGTTCTGCTTTGATACTGCTAAGCTTTACGTGGAGTTATACCCATGGTATTATATGCCTTCTTCACTTCATAAAATTTTAATGCATGGGCCAGACATAGTTCAGAACATGTCAATTGTGCCCATTGGTTTTCTATCCGAAGAGGCATCTGAGGCTAGAAATAAAGATTTTAGAAAATATAGAGAGGGGCATTCTCGAAAGCATAGCAGTATCTCATGCAATGAAGATATTATGCACAATCTTTTACTGTCTTCTGATCCACTTGTTACAAGTATCCGTCCAAAAGGAAATAAGTTTGTAAAAAAATCTTCTTTTAAGGAATTTTATGAGCTTACGGATTCTGAGAAAAGTGATATCGAATTTGTTAACATAAATGATTTAGCGGACATCGATTCTGAATTTGAATTAATTGATGATGATGATGATGACGAAGATAATTAAATGATGTTATTGTTTTAAAATGTGTAACTTAGTAAATTAGAGCTTACATCTTAATTATTTATTGTACTTTTAATGAAACTAGGTAATTTATTATCAACTTACTTAAAAGTCATACTCTCATCAGTTCTTGTGAATATTTTTGTTAATATATATTTCTGTATATATATAATATATTTATAGACCTCTTAATAAGTCTGTCTGCGGTTTAAAGTAAATACAAATGGGGAAAAAACGTTTTTTTTTTTAAATTTTCATTTCCTTTTATCCCAGAAAGTGCACATTTGGCGCACTATGTGTCTTAGTATTAAATATAGCTCTTAGTAATAGCATTACGATATTAGAGACCGCTACTTGAAACAAGCCCGGAATCAGGAGGGAGAGAGCTCGATACACTCATTTTCATAGTAAAATTTCACATTTTCTCAAATTACTCCCGAAATATGGGAGTTATGAAGAAATTCATCACCACAATTTATGAAGGCATTAAGTAATCGAATAAGATGGCATCATTAGTTTGTCATAATTTTACTCTTATTTTTCGGACATGTCTACGTCCAACCGCTCCCATACATTCGTTCCACTGTGCGTCGCATCGAATCGCCTACCTGAGCGATTTTCCCCGTTTTTGCAACATTTTTCATTACTGTTCCCTCCTCTTCGTTATAGCGTGATGTTATATAGCCTATAGCCTTCCTCGATCAATAGGCTACCCAACACGAAAAGAATTTTTCAATTCGGACCAGTAGTTCCTGAGATTAGCGCGTACAATCAAACAAACTCTTCAGCTTTATAATATTACTAGCTTCTGCCCGCGACTTCGTCCGCGTCAAATTTTTGCTCCCCCTTCCCGTCGCATCGATTTGCCTGTTAGTTTTCGTCCATTTTTCGTTGCAGCTCGCACCTTTTGAGTTATAGTGAGTCAACCTTAAAAGATAGGCATATGCTCTCGCGGACTTTTTTTTAGAACTTTTAAAAAGGAACAATTCCGTCTTACATGATTTTTGCGTTACTTTAACCGTTTACGCAGCGCACGCAACGGAAAGTCTCATAAGGAATAAATTTTCCCCGTTTTTGCGACATTTTTCATTACTGCTCCGCTCCTCTTAGTTGTAGCGTGATTTTATATAGCCTATAGCCTCCCTCGATAAATAGGCTACCCAACACAAAAAGAATTTTTCAATTCGGTTCAGTAGTTCCTGAGATTAGCGCGTTCAATCAAACAAACAAACAAACTCTTCAGCTTTATAATATTAGTATTAGTATAGATTATATTGTATATAGTATAGATAATAGATATAGATATAGATATAGATGTGCAAAGAGTCATTTGGATGTTTAGATGTTTGGATGTTTAGATGTTTGTATGTTTGGATGTTTAGATGTTTGTTACTCAATCACCCAAAGATGGTCGAACGGATTTGGATGAAATTTGACACACAGATAGTAACTTGGGTAAACATATAGGATAATTTTTATCCCGGTGGTACGTTCCCTTATAGTTAGGGAGCTGGCGAGCATTTCGGTATATGATTTGCACACGTTTCACGTCAAGGTGGGTTGCAGTTTAAATTCTTACGAATTGATTTGGTCCAATCAACTAAGGTCCTATGTTGATGCGTTTTCGCGTTACAGCGGATTGAAGTTGCTTAAAAAAATCGGGGTATTAAATCATTTGCACATGTATGCCTCTGGAGTTCATAGTCACAATCATCTTGGAAACGAAGAAAATCGAAGAGGCAGACATTCAGGACTATGCATTATCATAGGACGGAATTGTAAAAATGTAAAAAAAAAAAGCTCTACTAAGTCATTTGCACGCGGTTCTCATTGCGCCCATTCGATTCACTATGACTCTGTGGATTCGAAAAAACATGTGGCAGACACTTTTCTCACTGATTTTCAGCTGTATAACTGTTTGAAATTCACGGAATCAAGGGACAGCGGGATTGCATGGGATTATTGTTATTCTTTATAGTTGTATTTTTATAATTTTATTTAATATTATCCTCTAAACCAGTCTTTCCCAACGTGGGCGATAACGCCCCCTTGTGGGCGCTGCAGGCCTAAAGGGGGGCGGTAAGAGACCCAGAAAAAAAAGGGGGCATTGTGTAGGGCTTTGGGGTCGATTTATAATTTCATCTACCTAGCTAGGAAGACTCTTAGACACCAACTGAGCTCTCGACTCTTGACTACATCTTGTGAACATCAACTAATATTAATTAAGATATAGCTCAAACTCGGTTCGATATAAAAGACCGCTGGCAATCATATTTTAACAAGTTTTTGTTAAATAATCCGAATTGTACATTCCTATACCAATCGGCTGGTTCTATAATACTTGTTCTTGCTTGTCGAGTACGATTGGGCGTCGAATGAGATAAACGAGTTTATGCACGTTTGTCTTATTCCTGTTGGTGCGTGCTGCTTATGCAATCCTATATAAACGACGTAAATTTATTTTATTTTCATTTGCGGTTTCGCGCATAATAGATAATCAGTACTTGATTTCAACACTTACGTATTTCTTAAAACAAAACAATGTCGGAAGTAAAAAAGAAGAGACGGCAATACTCTGCGGAATATATTAAATTCGGATTTATTGAAAATCCCACAAACCCATCGTCGCCTTTGTGTCTTCTATGTCTAAAAACATTTTCGAACGAAGCAATGAAGCCTTCAAGACTGCAAGATTATTTGAATAAAATGCATCCAGATAAGACAGAAAAAAATGTAACATATTTTCAAGACCTAGAAAAGAAGCATAATACTCAGCCAAGTGTATCAAAACTATTTTCGGCGGCTGCTAAGCAAGATGACGACGGACTTCGAGCTTCGTACAATATCTCTTTGTTAATTGCTCAAAAAGGCAAACCACACAACATCGGAGAAGAGTTAATTTTGCCAGCAATAAAGGAAGTAATAACTACTGTACTTCATAAACCGGCCGCAGATATTATCAGAAAAATTCCTTTGATTAATAATTCTGTGCAAAGACGAATTGATGAAATGGCTGAAAACATTGAAGAATCATTGTGCAATCATCTGAGGACTAGTCAATTCTCAATTCAGCTCGATGAGTCCACTTTACCAACTAATGAAGCGTTGTTGCTATCTTACGTGAGGTTTATTAAAGATGAGAAAATACGTGAAGAACTATTGTTTGCCAGAAATTTGGAGACAGATACAAAAGGCGAAACCATATTCAATACATTGGAAAAGTTTTGTGAAGAGAAAGAGATTCCTTTGAAAAATATTATATCAGTTGCTACGGATGGCGCTCCGGCTATTACAGGGCGCCATAAAGGCTTCATAGCATACTTAAAGAATAAAATTCCAGATGTCCTTGCTATACATTGCGTTATTCATAGACAACATTTGGTTGCTAGAAACTTAAGTGAACGACTATTTCAATCACTGCAATATGTCATCAAAGCAGTCAATAAAATCCCTAGCAGCTCTTTGAATGATAGATTATTTCATCAGCTTTGTGTTACTAATGACGAAGATTTCAACCGTTTGTTGCTTCATACTGAAGTTCGTTGGCTGTCAAGAGGCAATTGTCTGATTCGATTTTACAACCTGTTTGACTCTATGATAGAGTTCTTGGAAACTAAAGATACAGAACTGCGCAACAAGCTCATAACATCAAAGAATGATATAGCTTACATGACAGACCTGTATAAAATGTTCAACGACATGAACCTCCAACTGCAAGGCGATGAACTAAATTTAATTAAAACAAAAAATGTTGTTGCTGCTTTCGCAGCCAAACTGCTTCTGCACAAAAAGAATATGGGCAGACGTGAGTTTCACAATTTTCCGAATTTATCAGTATACTGCAGTAACGACGACTTGTTTGCCTACTGCCAACATTTGGAAAACCTCCACATTGACTTCACCGAACGATACCAGGATATTTTAAACTTGGAAATACCAGACTGGGTGTTGGATCCGTTTTCAAATGTCAACACAGCAATGTCACCTCAGCTGGAAGAAGAACTTATAGAATTGACAACAAACGAAGAAATAAAAATCAAGTTCAAAAATGGATATCAAGAATTTTGGCTACAAAAACCGATCCCGCAATTGTACCCTGGATTGTGGTCAATTGTTCAACGATTTTTGATAGCATTCCCATCGTCATATTTGTGTGAACGTGGATTTAGTGCTGTGGCAACGCTGCTTACTAAAAAGAGAAATCGTTTGCGTGTTACCGAACGTGGCGACTTGCGGCTATTTTTGAGTAAATTGGAACCTGATATCAACAAACTTATTGAACAGCATCAGATTCAACCTTCACATTAGTTTTTATATAAGAATTGATTATGTTTGTTTTATTTTCAATAAAGATACTCTGTCCGAATACTATAAATTTGCGTTTCAATAATCAGTTATAAGTACTTAGCGGTTTTTAAGTATGTTTAAAAAGGGGGGCGTTAAAAAATAATTTATTCTTAAAGTGGGCAGTAGACAAAAAAAGGTTGGGAACCCCTGCTCTAAACTCACGCGATTTTGAGAGCGAGAGAGAGAGGAAAAGCGTGCAAAATAAAAGGGGAGGCTGTATACAGATATACGCTCTATACATTTAGTTTCACAATACGGAAAAGGTCGGAACTGAGTTATACCGTTCTCACTCATATTCCCAAATAAAAGAGAGACACCACGAAAGGAACTATGGGGATATTTTATACCTGCTTGGTTTGGCGCGAGCGTCGGGTTGAAAAAAATAATCAAATGGTCTGCCTTTAGAATATTAGAGGCCTGACCGTCTGCCTCATCGATTTTCTTGGTTTTCATAAGGAATTCAAACATCAGTCCTAGAAGCAGACGTGTGCGCATAATATAGCACACCTTTTTTTGTTTACATTTTTGGAGCACTGTCAATAGACAACGTAGAGGCAACATGTTGGCAGACTATTTTTCCGTGGTTCTTCTCATTGTTTTTAATCTAACAATTCAAATCTGCCAATTAGTGTGCACTTCATATACATGTTTTTAAATCATAAAAATAAATAAAAAAATTGAATACTACAAAAGTCAGAGCCCTCGATGTCTGCCTTCCCGATTCTTTGTGTTTCCAGGATGACTGTGATCACCAGCCCCAGAGGCAGACGTATACGCATAATTTAGCACACCTGTTTTTTAAACATTTTTGAAACGCTGTAAATTTATAACGCAGCACCACGATGGTGGCAGACGAGGACCTTGATGTTTCTTAGGGTATAATTATAACTATTAATAACGTTTGCCTTGTGTGCTGATCATATCGAAATTTTGCTCGCCAGCTCCCTAACTATTAAGCTAATTATCGCTGGCAAAAGCTGTCTTAGATTAATCATGCTCAACTAGATTATCTGGGCTTCAGGAAAAGACAAACAGAAACTTGCCACTCTTTTAATGTATACATAGTCAAAGCAAAACACCAGTTAAAAAAGACTAAATAAATAAGAATACCTTTCCAAACAAAACAAAAAAAGAACTTGACAATTTCAATTATTCCGTTTTCTTCATCAAAACAGAGCCTTCCTTGGACTCCAAGGGAGAAGACTTTTTCTTTGAAGATGTATTTGATGCGGAGGGTTTGGTTTCGTTGGTGAGAGCCTCAGGCATCACCACATTGACCGGCTTGGTAGGGATACGGCCTCTGACATCCACAATGACGAAGACTATAAAAATTACCAGTAACAATAGATAGATCACACGATGATTTTCTTCTAGCTGAGCTATCAAGAACGATGTCGGATTCATGATTTCGTTATTTGTTTTATCCTGTTGCCTAATTACTATCATTAGAAATTTTGCTATCTGTTTTATTTATTCTAAACAGAAATCTGTGAAATTTTGGTTATTTAGCGAAAGAATTGCGACTGTCAGAATGTCATGTTTTGATAACGTCAGAAATTATTCAAATAGATTTATTTTTTCATATTTTTGGTGTGTTTGTGGATGAGAACTTTTTGGTTATCATGATGATTCGTTTTAAATTAAGAACTCGGTTAAGGAATATTTCAACGAGGTTTGTTGTTTGTCTTTACTTCGTCGGTTCCTGCACGCGTAGCATGACCGCCCTAGAAACGGAATTTATCGACGGAAGAGAAGACAAAATGATAGATTGTATGGTAGAAAAATTGTGTAAAACTGAAAAAAAGAGATTTTTCTATTCTTCAGTCGACAAAAATACGATGTCAAGTATGATGACTATTTTTCTGATGAGATAGCAACATTTTTACGGAATTAAAAGCCATAAGGAACTTTATTTGTTCGTGGTAGAATAGATATAGAATTGGTCATGCTATGCCGGCTGTTGGTTTAAAAGTTGCAACTCAAGCGGTACGCAACAGCGCGACGTGACTTGTAGAACAATTTCCATGAAGTTTTCATAGAAATTGTTATTTCCTCAAAAAACCATTTCAAGCACTAATCTACATTTTGTTCACATGATCTGACCAAGATTATGTCTGAACTTTAAACGAGACAGTGACCTTTTTTTTTTGGATGGATAATCATCGAATGTCTTCTCCCGCTCTGGGCGGAGCGGGAGTGCGTGTCAGACTTTTACTGCCTAAAACCCACCCGTGTTCCTTCAGTTGCCCATGTGCCAGGTTCACGGTGTCTCTTTCGAACAATCTCGCGTCCCTGGCACTTTGAGTTTGTTTCGCCATTTCTTCCCAAATCTGAAATGTCGACTCAATGTAACTTAGTTTTTATGACGAGTAAAACTGATTCCAGAGGGGATTGTGGCTAAAGAATAAGAGCCGTACGTGTAGATTAAGCTACCCTTGACGCGGTTGCTCCATGGATTCGTGATCATCTTTACATATCAAGACCACACCGTGCCTCGGAAAGCACGGTTGTCATGCGTGGAACTTCGACAGTCGTTACGGGTTGTCAGAAGCCCGAAAGTCTGACAACCAGTGGGGTATCGGGTCAATCAGTATGGGTTGTGGAGGCCAGATAGGTAGTCAAACCATGTAGAGAATCTGGAAACCCACCCCAACATATTAGAGAAAACGGTAGGTAAATCATGTGCAGAATAAACAATTTCATTTCAGTTCGTTTTTACCAAAGAGGCTAGCTTGAAATGTCAATAACTAGCCCATTACAGCACCTCCTAAAACCTTGATAAATTAGAGCCCTTTTCACGCTATCAAGGAATTAATTGGCGTTACTGCGGCCATTTGTATGAATAAAGCTATTATTGACGATATGCTACACGCTCAAATCCGTAGACCGTCTGCAGACGGCACATTATCGGAAACCGATTTGCATAGTTAAATAGCTGATCGGTTTTCCTCGTCTATAAAGTTGTTAGGACTTTAAGTGACGCTTCTTGTCTTGTATGATTTAAATATCTTGTTTGAAATTAAAAAAAAAAAAAAAATAAAGAGATTTTTACATGATCTGTTGCCTTGTTTTTTGTCGGTGGTAAATTCTCAAATGGTGTATCCCACTCTGGGCGGAGGGTGTGTCAGACTTTTGCTGACAAAACCCACCCGTGTTCCTTCAGTTGCCTATATGCCAGAGCCACGGTAACTCTTTCGAACAAATGCGCAACCCTGGCAGGCATCGGTACTAGCGGACCCCTTCAATTACTGCTGAGGCGCGCGTGAATGAGCTGTTGCCTGACTTTAAACCAATTTTTTTCTTAACCAACCGATTTCATAACACCGAGAAAATTAAGCATTCGGCAAAGTTTTTAACACCGCAGTTATAGATAGATGTGTTCGTTTTTACCCGACTATGGTAAAACTGAAAGTAGTATAGTATAGTACTTGTATCTGATCATAGTAACTTGCATAGAGTTTTATTTTATCAAATCTATGACCATCTGTCTCCATGGGGAAAATTTGGATATACGAGAGTTTGGATCATGTCTAGAGTAGATTGTGATCCAAACTTAAACTGAATAAAATAAGTTCTAAAACTACAACCCGACTACTGACAAATCACGCTCTCATAAAGAGGATGGAACAAGAAACTATTCTCATTTGGAAGTCGTGATCGCCTGTTTTTTTTTAGGTCATGACTTTATATCCTCTAGAGGGTGCCATATTCAATTTAATGTTACGTCACATAGCCTGTCACCACTGGCGATTTAGACACTCCCAACCACATATGTCAAATTATGCTAAGTAGACATATATGTATACATACCAGTCAAAATCATAACCATCCTTTTTTGCGTTTCCGCGTCGAATAAAAAGTTATGTAGAAATTGACAGTATAATGAGACTATCAGGAGAGTAAAGTTTTTCATCTACTCTCGATTCAAGTTTTAACTGTATACAGCATGGATAGAAAACTGTACCTACAGTTTTGACTACAGCTGCAGAACCTAGATACTCGGCCGGTACTAAATAAATTCACTTTATTACCGGTTCCCTATTTAGGTTCTTCGATTAGAGCCGTCCACTAGAATTTCTTCCCACCATAAACCAAGATGATAGTACAGATTCATGAGCACCACACAGAGGTCGATTTACCCACAGAATCTGTGCAATTAATTCAATTTACGGTGTCCTATCGCATTTGCATGTCTGGAGTGCAATAAGTTCTAGTGCAGATAGCACGGCCTGTTCGAACGTTCCCAGGAATTTTCTTTGATATTAGTTTTACGATGTTATTGGAAAGGATATTGAATTTTGTGCTGATTTTGCAGTTTCGATGGAGATATTGTTGGCAAGTTAAGAAATATCAGTTGTATTTATGTAGACATTGTACCTAATATGTAGAGCAGTGTTGTCCCAGTGAATCCAGGCAGGCTCTTTACTTTATATAAATTATTTCATCACTGCCCTCAAAACGGTGAAGGTAAACATCGTGAGGAAACCGGGATGTCCTAGAACTAAAAATTCGAAGACATGTGACATCTATCAACCCGCACTGGGCCTGCGTCGTGAATTACGGCTCTACTGCTCTGCTAAATTACGATTTTTGGCCATGGTATTGTAAAATTTTAATTAAATATTTTCGATAAGTCTTTTCTTTCAATACATGACAATACGCAATTTTTTTCTTGTCGTGTTCGTTATAGGTAGGTACCAATACGCCAAACTGTGGGACCAAAAACTGAGCGTTTTGCGGTGTCCTTCGTTTGGGCGGTGCCTTAAACTCATGGATAAATACAAATAAATTATAATAATAATCGGATTGATGAAGCTGTGGATAAAATAACTTAGTAGCTATACATAACTAGCTTTCAATAAAAAAACAGCAAAATCCAAGTTTTCTGATACAGCATTTATAACTTAGATGTTACTGACTTCTATCTCCAAAACAACTACTTAAAAATAAATCGAAACAAAACTAAAAGACAAAGTTCTAAGGCCTTAATCAAAAAAATATCCCCAAAATCTTTTGAGTCAATCTCAGGAAGATTTCGTGAAGGCTTTCAAAAACAATTTAGTGTCGACTAAAGACGCATTACGGTGCATCAGTCCAATTACATGTGAGCAGCCCCCGATTAGGGGATGAGGGTGGAAATATGGATCATAGGTACTTTGGTACTTAGTTGATCAAAATTATGTTTTGCTTGTGTTCCATATTTACTTTTATGTGAAGAGGGATACGTCTTTAAAAGTTTTCAGGTCAATTATGTTTGGATAAAGCATTGAGAATGTTTTACCTTCTTATTTTTTAAAAGAAGGCCCCTTTCATAAAAAAAGAATATGTTGAGATATGTTAAGGTAATGTTTTTAAAATTTAAATCATTGCAGCGTGTTTGATCTATTGAAACCCACCTCCTGTTTGTGAGAAACCAGATAGAGATACCTACGTATCTATCACATAATTATAATATTTATTAAAAATTATTCATACTTTATCTTATCTCTTTATCTTTATCTTATATATATATAAATCTTCTTCTTACATATATAAAAATCTTGTGTCACGATGTATGTTGCCAATGAACTCCAAAACTACTGAACCGATTTCAATCAAATTTCACATGTACCCGTATTTTGGTCTAACTTACTGGATAGGATAGTTATCATCTCAATTATTCGCTTATGTCGTGAATGTAAACGAATAAAATGTATCAATTAATTGTTTCTTAAGCAAGTGTCTATTTACTGTTTAGTTTTATGAAGTTCTCATAGATGGTGGTATACGTTGATTCATCAATAAAATTCTTCAATATTGTTTGACATCTAGGTTGCAAATACACCCAATAGATGGCGCTGTGTTCTGTTTCTTAGAATATAAAGTCTAAATTACTTTATTTCACGTAATATTTATTTATGTTCACGATATAACCGAATTATTTTAATGGTTTGTGACTGATAGTTTTATAATTATACTGCGTATTATGTTACAATATTATTACCCATAATAACAAAAAAAAAATTGTACTATTTTTGTTAGAGAATTTTTAAAGTCTTGGCGCCAAATTTTAATCAAAGTTTCAAGATCTGGCCATCAAATTCTATCGAGTCGCCATCTCTGGTTTGAATGTCCAAAGCTTTGGTATCTCATAATTTGGTACACATATAGTTTAGAGCCTGAAAAAGGACATAGGCTACTATTTTTATCCCGGTAGTATGTTCCCGCGGGATAATTTCCGACCTCCACGCGGGCGAAGCCGCTGGCAAAAGCTAGTAATATTATAAATGCGAAAGTAACTTAGTCTGCTCGTTACGCCTGCACGACTAAACCGCTGAACCGATTTTAATGAAATTTAACCAGTTAATTACCGTAATTACAGACACAATTAAAAAACTATTGTGTCTATACCAAATGTGGTATCTCAGGGACTTAGAGGTTAATACGGGGTAAGTTTGAACCCCAAGAAAGGACATAGGCTACGACTTTTCGTTCCGCAACTTCGTCTGCGTCCGGAATAACCAAAATTTACGCGGATAGTGGCGGGCAAAAGCTAGTTAAAAATAAAGTGGAACATCAACAGCACCAGGCGTTAATCACCGAATTCAGCAGGCATCGTTTTACTGATTTTTACTTCATAAACCAAAGTTACATCTCGAAAAGTAACATGAAAATGCTCTAAAAACAAAATGGCATTTATAAACACCAAAACACGGGCAAACGTGAAGTTTGAAAAGATTTTGACAAGGGTCAGTCAGACCCTTTGCTGGACTTGAAATTGAATGTGTCCCAAACTGGTAAGTTTTGCAAAGAATTTGCAGAAAGATTGTACATAGTAGTTGGATTGAACATGAAAGTTTTGAAAAAGGAACATTTCGTTATGGTGAATTTGTTAATGCATAAAAAGTTGTATAAAGAAATTGTTATCGAATAAACGAACACATGGCCATAGCTATTAGATCAAAACCATTTTATATTCGACGATTTCTACCCTTTCATTTCGATAAATTTATTATTTCTAAAAAACCGGGCAAGTGCGAGTCGGACTCGCGCACAGAGGGTTCCGTACAAATCTGTAGGTATTCTCGGTTTAAAAAAATATATATTTTTTAATTTTTATATTTCAGTTGATTGAATGTAAGGTAAATTGCGGTTTACGATTTATGACGTTTTAAAAAAAAAACTACTCACTCGATCTCGTTCAAACCAATTTTCGTTGGTAGTTTACATGGTAATGTACATCATATATATTTTTTAGTTTTATCATTCTCTTATTTTAGAAGTTACGGGGGGGGGGGGGGGACACACATTTTACCACTTTGGAAGTGTCTCTCGCGCAAACTATTCAGTTTAGAAAAAAATGATAATAAAAACCTCATTACCATTTTTGAAGACCTATTCATAAATACCCCACACGTATGGGTTTGATGAAAAAAAACATTTTTGAGTTTCAGTTCTATGTATGGGGAACCCCAAAATTTATTGTTTTTTTTCTATTTTAGTGTGAAAATCTTAATGCGGTTCACAGAATACATCTACTTACCAAGTTTCAACAGCATAGCTCTTATAGTTTTGGAAAAAAGTGGCTGTGACATACGGACGGACAGACAGACAGACAGACAGACAGACAGACAGACAGACAGACAGACAGACATGACGAATCTATAAGGGTTCCGTTTTTTGCCATTTGGCAACGGAACCCTAAAAACACATAAAAATCAAATGTATTACTAACAGCGCCACCTACCTTGTCGCCGTCGAACTTCTCAGTAGGCTCATCATAGATGCGAGCCTCGCGTTTCTCCCGAGAGCCGCGCCGCGCCAATAAGGGAGTTTGCGGCGGCGACGCTAGCGCTACGCTGTTTCTAGCGCTCTCTGGTGGCGACTTTATGAACTCTATCTTTCCACCCTCCACGCAAATATTTGGTGTTAGCGGATACATTGGCGACATAGCAACATTAGTATTCGCCAAATGATTATAATGATTTTCTTCTAAAGGGAGGTTCTTCGGTTTATTTTTCTTACGATACGTGGAGTCGTAGGCAAGCACTTGAGTCTTGTCTTCTGGGTGCACCTGTCGTACCTTCCCAGGTGGTCGGTCAGGTGGCTCTGGAGAGACGTTACCGTCTGTCGGACTTTCATCCCTTTCATTATTTGATATTCTGAAACAATGAGAAAAAATGTAAAAATTAATTTTATGACAATGCGATTCAAAATATATTATTTTGTTAAAAGTAGCTTGCTAACATACGAACATTCTCACAAGTGTTAGTCAAGTCACACAAAAAAAAATATTACAACACAAACTACTCGACATTAGTTACCCAGCCGTTCCCTAGATGGCGCTGTTACCAAAATAATTTGTAAGTTTTCTAAAAATGGCAAATTTAAGCTGAAATATGCAATTATTTCAATATTTTTTTGCTGAGTAGGTTAACGGTATATGTAGACACTTTTTGATGTAATATTAGTCGATAATTTCCGAAAACAAAAAAGTTATAATAAAAACTCCTACATCGCGCAAGCAAAATTTTCTGAATCATAAGTATGAGGCATTTGATTCTAAATCATACATTGGAAGTGTGTTCTTTAGTGTGATGTTACAACTGTATATAGATCACTAGCTCTCGTTAGAAGGTCTACAGCACGTGACGTCACGCGCTCGTTGCCAGGCAGCGCTCCTTGTAATGTGCGCTACGGACGCTCGCCCGCGCGGCTGCGACGGCTTAGTGGCGCATATTCCTTGGGCTGCCTTCCCTGCATTACGCGGTTTTAGTTAACTCGTTAGCTTAGCTCCGGTTAAATTGAGCACTTCCATACCATGGCGGCGAGAATACTCGATTGCCAGTTTTTTATAGAATCGGAAATTTTTGATTTTACTTTTAATCTATCTTATTGTAAAGGAAAAACAACAATAAATGACTTTCTTATAGGTAGGCACATTATAATGCTTACCTACTTATACAATGCCTACAAAATCATAGTTAAGTAACCTAATCCCGATAACAAGGAGATTAACAAAGAAAACCATAGTAAACACGGGTTAAAACCATAAAAACAGTCAAACAGACTGTTATCAGATCACCATGATCTTTCTTATCAGCCAGGCTTATGTCCCCCAGCGCAGTAGCGGTCTTATTGTTGATATAACCAGATGCTACGTAAAGAAACGAGATGAATAATATGATTTGGTGAGACTTGAAAAGATGAAATGGACCTACCGAAACATTTTAAGTTAGGTTAGTCAAACTTATTACAAGGTGTTCGTTTTGTTATCCCATAACAATAAGACCATGTCAATTATATAACCAACTAGCATATTTTTGTTTCGTTTAAATTTTTCACACACAAATAATTCGACGTCACGAAAATTTATGTAAGAAAAAATGAAATATGATAACGTCGCATATTCTTAGCTTTAAGTTTGAATTATTTTGTTTGGTTTGAATCAAAATGATTTACTCGTACTTACTTATCAATAAAACTTACACCCATATTAAAAAAAAAAACGAATTGCTTAATAAAAAAGACAAAAATGCTTACCAACCTAAATTATCCGTAAGTATAACTGTACAAATATCGATAACACGGCAAATAATGTAGTGTGTGTCAATTTGTTTCATATTTAATTTCCCTGCCTATACATACTAAGGCTGAAAATTAATGCACTTAGCGCAAAATCATCTTATCAGGGTTAAAGAGCTCTATTATTTTAAACAAGAGATTAGTTGGCTTCTTTCTAAGACATTTTTATCAAAACGTTATCAAGAAATTTTTCCTCTCTCATGATAAGTTGATAACCAAATCCCGTCAGGTCTTACCAAGTAATTAAAGTATTAAGTATAAACAGCGTTTACAAGATTAAGCCGTCCTAAGCCGCGTCCTGTCATGTTTCTTAAGTTCATTATGAGAGGCTTACAAGCTGTTTAGTATAAAACTTAGTTTGAAGACAGGTAAAATTTCTTTGTTATTATACACCATGACATTTTAGTGGTCTTACAAAGGTTGTCCACTCAATGTATCCGACATAATATACCTCTAGGCGTGATTAAAAATTAAGGTAATAAGAAAAATAAATAATGCATTAGAATTATGAAACATGCTGTTAATAATGTTTACGTATCACACGGTAGAGAACATACCTGCCCAGTGCACGAGTCGGCTAGATCATTCCATCTCCATTTTCCATGAGACAAACTACGTCAAGTGTCATTATAATGCATAATATTTTTATTTTTTAGTTATTCAAATGCTATTTTTATTCTTATGGATGTGTAGTAGTCATTGGTTAAATGAAGTGGGCTTCCGTTGTAAGACGATTAAAATGTCACGAAAGATGCGCTCCTTCGTTGGTCTGTTGGTCGCAAACGCTACTACTGAGTACAAGGTCCTGGGTTCGATTTTAAGGTCGTGCAAAGTGTTCTAGGGTTTTTCTATTCATAATTGAGTATTGGTGATGTTCTTAAGAAAAGTCAGGGCGTAGTATTACCATTATTACATACCACCATTACTACACTTTGTCTGACCTATCTTACTTACAGGCTACCAACCCGTCGTGCGTGTACGACCCGATGTATGAACATAAACGAAGCAAAAAGCGTTTATAAGTAAGGATCGAGCAGTGGTGGCTTAGTGGTAACAGCCGCGACTTACGACTAGTAAGTAGGTCGTGAATTCGAACCCAAGCAGGCGCTTTACTTTGTGTAAATTATTTCATCATCACTACTCTCAAAACAGTGAAGGAAAACATCGTGAGGAACCTGATGTCTTAGAACCAAAAAATTCGTGACATCTACCAACCCGCACTTGGCCCGCGTGGTAGATTATGGCCCACTCCCCTTCACCGAGAGAAGGCCTGTGTCCCAGCAGTGGGAACATTTATAGGCTGCTGATGATGAGGTAAGGATCGTAGTAGTAGCAATTGACATTCTGCAGTTTCTGCCTACCTCCATGGAAAAAGGGCATGAGTTTATGTATGTATGTCTATTCATAATATTGGTTTTTCGACTGAAATAATGATTATGACTCTAATTTCAACAGTTCAATCAAATACAATGGAACTGTTGAAATTAATAAACATACATATCGACGGTTAAAAGGTAATAGGGCATAAGCGCCATTTTGGTTGAAAATGACTTATGAATTCCATCCTACTTAAAATTTTCTGCTTTTTCGAATGCGCTTACTCCCTATATGATAGATGTCTTATCACGATATGACAATAAACAAAAAAGTTAATGTCAATTGCTCTACAATTTCAAACTTTAAACCGCTCTGCTGAACAATTTGGATTTTGTCGCTTATACCCTATTACCTTTTAACCGTCGATATATATCCTCATGCCCTTTTCCCATGGAGGTAGGCAGAAACAACAGAACGTCACCTGCTACTACTATGATCCTTAATTAAAAACACTAAAACATTAATTAGACCTAACACCCAATCGATCATTCACACATTTCAAGCGTCCATTAAATCCAAAATAATTACACGTATCACTTCACTTAGCTTCGGACAATCGAATCATTATATTAAAATAATTATTAGGTAGATAATTGGATGAGAGCTAGTTCCAAATTAGTTAATTAAAATTTTGACACTAATAGGTTTGACTAATGAAAGTTTTAGTGGATCGTTAATTAATTATATTAGAAGTGACAGCTGTATCAATATGACATTTGAATTTAGTAATTCATTATCTATGATGATCAGTCATAGAAATAGATAGTTGCGGGCTGAAATTATTAATTAACTTATTTTTAGCTCTTGTTGTCCTACTTCAGGGCAAAGGCCTGCCTTTCTGGGCATAAAATAAAAGTTATTTTAAATAGACAAAAGTATTTATCGTTTTTGTCAGTTTTCAATCTCGAAAATCATTGCGTAGATTTTGATAATTTGAATAAAAGTTCATCATACTAAATCGTCATCATCATTATGACAACCGAAAGACTGGCCATAGCTGGAAGTAGACCTCTCCCAATTTGGGGAGGGAAGGGCAGGCGGGTTGGCGGCAGTATTGTGGTAAAATGCATAGAGAATTCTGCTGCCCATTGTATAGTAAGTCCCTTTAGTCGCCTTTTACGATACCCACGGGAAGAAATGGGACATAATACTCACTCTTATTTTTCTATTTTTGTTCTCACACACTGTTGTCTTTGTCAACTTCTTTTTATAATACACTATCCTAATTTCTTTTTCATTTATCCTTTCGCAGGTCTGCTGTAAACCATTTCTCAAAAAATATGCAGTAGCTGCCTTTGTATTCTATTGTTATGTCGTTTTTTATGTATTTAACTGTGTTTACATAAATCGATGCCTTAGTTCACAACTGCACTAACTACAAAGTTGACAATTTTGAGGAGAGAGCTTTAAAGTTTTTTAAAGCTTAGATAAGAACAGTACAAAAACAACGTTAAATAACAAAACAAATATGCATCTATTCATAAGACTAGTCCTTACCAGTCAATTACCGTAATTACAGACACAATTAAAAAACCATTATGTCTATACCAAATGTGGTATCTCAGGGACTTAGAGGTTAACTCTATCATAATATCTCAATATTGTAATGTATAAACTGTGTTTGGCATTAAAAAAGTGAAAATTGAAAATTTTGTAGTTAGTGCAGTTTGTGAACTAAGGCATCGAAATAATAAAGTTACTAAGCAATGTATTTTGAATATTATTTGAATAGGTAATATCTTTTAACACTAATGGACGAACCTACTTATTAATATTCCATAAATAAACTCATTAAAGGCGCAGCCTTAACCCATAATCGTTCTTAAGAGTGTCCTAAATCTTAACTGTTAGAACTTTGCGACATTCTTATTCAAATTGAACTCATTTAGAATGTGAAATTAAGCCAAACAGCTCATCAGCAGTCGTTTGTTTTCAGACAAGTTCATTTAGTTCACTCAAGAACGGAAAGGAAGCAAACTTGAAAATTTTAAAAGAGCTTTAAATCTCTTTCTTGCCAAAGTATTTTGAACTTTATCGCAGAGTGGATAAGTGCATTGTTCTGTGGAGTATGTTCGTCGTAAAAATGTTACCAGTGACAACCAATATTTTCGACATTGTTTATTTTATTTTAATGTGTCGTGTGACTACTTTACATATGAACATGAGCGCTTTTCGGTTTATTTCTTTGTAATAGGCAAATCTAGCTTTACGACAGACAACTTTTTCTCAAAAGAATTATTTTTGTTTAATTAGGCCATTTATTTACCGCCATAAACTCGTGCGTGCGCGCCGCGTCACTAATTTAACAGAACAATATCTATGAAAACTTCAAGGAATTGGTCTAGTTAAGTAGCTCGTTGTTAGTTGGTATCTTACCTAAATAGTAACCTAGGCAGTACATTCTTACTGCTACAGCAAAATCTAGATTGCCTAGTCATTAGACTGAAAATGTAAATTTTATTGACTACTTTCAGCCAAAATCAGACTAGGCTTTCTGCGTAATCCTCCTCTATCCCATTTTAGTACAACCTGAAGTCTGTTTAGTGAGGGTTAGTGAATAGTCTTTTGTCTAAATAAGTACCTACTTTAGTAGATACTGTAATGTATACGTTGTCTGCAAAATTCGATCTTATGTTGTTCAGACATAGCAATAAAATAACTTTTCTTAATTGTGTTCGAACATTTTTTAAATAAGCTTTCATAATATTGAATTCGAATATGTTTTCTGTTACGAAATTAAAACGGTGAAAAATTTAGACCAGTTGATGTAAACAGGCTTGGAATAAACGCCTAATCTATACATATAATAAATCTGTAGAAGGGTCAATTCTGTACATTGAAAATATTGAAAAAATAAATAGCGGGGGGTGTTGCTGGATCGATACCAAACCCAAATATGTGATTAAAAAATTTTTTGTCTGTCTGTCTGTCTGTCTGTCTGTCTGTATGTGCAGGCATCACGTGAAAACTAACGGTTCGATTTCGATGAAACTTGGTACAATTATACCTTATTATCCTGGGCATAAAATGGGATACTTTTTATCCTGGAAAAATACGTAGAAAAAAAAATCTTATTTTTCAGTTTTATTAGACGCCTACAGAGACACATATAGCAATCATTCACATGGACGCGTTATTATTAACGCGCCCAATAAAATCTGCAGGCCCATTATAGGGCAACACATTGAGGGGTCCGTATTAGCGGGCCACCATGCACCCTTCGCGGTCCGGGAGCTAGGCTCCGACACCGCCCGCCGCGCCCCCTGACGGGGACGCCGCGAATTCCACCGCGCGATGCATTTAAATTCTGAATTTTGATGCGAGCGGACGTGTCCAGTGTGGCGAGCGGTCGTCCGTGGAATTAATATTGTATGCGTGTAATTTTAAACCGTGCTTTTCAGCGCGACCTTTTTGATTACTGTTCCGATCAGTTATTTGTAAATACTTTTGTAAATATTATAGTACGTACGTAGTTTAAGTTTTCATCGTAAATTGGTTTATTCAGGTTGGTATTTTATTTTCTTTCCGGACGAGCTCTCAGCTCACTAACAATGTTGTGTATGCTGAAGCTCTCAATTAACTTTCTGTCGCATTGTCACGATCACTTTTTTATTATTGCAAACTTTTCGTCACTGTCAGTAATTTACTGCTACATGCTACTTATCAAGGTCGGAATTACTATGAAAAAAATACTTACTACAGAACGCGAGCTCAACAGCAGTAGCTCAATAGAGGGATCTCCTTAATTATTATAGGCTTAGCCGTATTTGGGTCCAATAGATATTTATAAGATTTCATTGTCAGAGTTACTCAAAATGGAGAAATAAACCATCCACGCGAAGACCGACATCCGCGCGGACGGAGTCGCGGGCGGAAGCTAGTTTAAAATAAGAACCTAACAGAAATCAAAATACTGTTCCTTTTACAAAGCCAACAACTTAGTCCGGTTCCAGATTATCAATTTTGTACTTTACTACAGTCGGCATAAAATTCGAAATACAAAAATTAATATGTTTTTTTAGCAAAGTTCGCATCACTAGCGGTCTCTATAGGTGCGGGTGATAGACAAAGCGGTGAGCTGTGACATCAAAGGGATGCAGATTCGACTCCGTGCGTAGTGTGACGTAACGTCACACTTCCTACTTTACTTAGAGGGTATTGCCATTTGCCAATAGGTGGCGCTGTGAAGGTAAGCGGCAGCGCCTTAATGTAACAGCTGTGAATGGTATTAGGTATCTATACTCTCTACTGTCATTCAAGGTGGAACGATGGAGTCAATATAAATGACTTTTGTGTGGAGAGGAAGTAGGTTATCGGGGCGTATTTTTGTTTACCTAACGTGGGAATCAGAGGAACCAGCTGCAAAAATTGCTTGAAAAATGTGTAGATAGGCTACGAATATGAACTCCTACTACTATTATACTATTTTGAAAAGAGGTCAAATTTGTGGATTTGTATGTAGGGGGTAATCTATGGAACTACTGATCCGATACTGAAAATTAATTCAATAATGCAAAGCTACAGTATTGCCGAATGTCATAGATATTTTATGTTGAAACAAGAAACAACAAACACGCAGAAGAATTCGCGGGCAGAAGCTAGTCGTAAAAATTGAAGTGACAGTTTTTAATATAAAAATAACAACACTGTTTACTATAATGCATATGAAAATCTAATGGTACTTTTAACAATAAAACAATGTTTTACATTTCTAAATGTAAAACAATTAGTTACATTTTTATATTTAATCCAGGTAATCTGCGAAACGGCTGAACCGATTTCACTGGCAGATAGAAGATTGATGACGTTATAAGGAGTAGGTAACTAAGGCTTTCCGGTAGCACATTCGGACATAGTAGACATAGACAAAGCCGCGGACAGCAGCTAGTCTTCAATAAAATCATCCGAATGTGTTTTTATTATAATTCCAGCCGAGACGCAAAATTGATTGATTTTACTACGTTGCATTCAATCAATCAGCCCATCATAGTCATCTCCCAAGTTAAGCACCTCGTCTAACCACCTGGTTTCCTGTGCAGCATCCAATTGACTCCAGCTGCCTTTTGAAATTGCCGCGACGTATACTCTGCTCCGGATATTGCAGTTATTAGTCGTCGAGACGACTTCCGATTCGGAATGTCATTCCTATGGAGAGGAGCCATGGTGTTTTAAAGCTAATGAATTTACGAATAGTTTTAACGTCTACACGGTGTGTAAATTTAACTAGTAAATCAAGTAAATCAGCGAAAATCCGAAAAAATATATAATGACCTCTTAAATTACGATAGTTTTTGGAATATTTTTTATTCCGGCTAGGCATCGGCAAATCATAATCTGGTGATGATAAACTGAAGAATAAAATGCAATTCTTTTAGCCTTCTTTCGGTGGAAGTTACCTAACAGACGAAATCATTAAAGCTCTGCATGATTAGTCAACAACTCCGGTGACAGATGCAGAAGTCAGTCACATCAAAGAAACGCCAATTTTTTTCTGTACAGGAAATGACGTAACACTTCCGTTTGACTCTGCCGTGTGCTAATTCACCAACTGTTGGTCGGCTTTTTGACAAAATATGGGGAAGTTAAAGAGCTTTAAATGTATCTCATAGGTGCTTCACAAATATTTGTCAAGAAAGGCTGTTCCGTCAGATAATTTTATTGATACAAATTGAAACCCTTCAGTGTACCGTGTCTGCCAAAGAATGAACGTCGAGAATTGTATATATTAAATTAATTAATTTGCCTGGCTTGACATCCTAATTAATATTATAAATGCGAAAGTAAGTCTGTTTATTCTTTGGGCTCTCACGCTAAAAAGGCTCAACGGATTTGGATGAAATTTGGCGCACAGATCCCCTACTATAAATCAAGATCACACTCAAGAACGATGACAATCAAAGCAGTTAATAATCATGCTTTTCTACACCTTAACTGAACATTCTAGTTTACTTGCTACCTTGGATCCCCGTTACATATTCATAACCAAAAAAATTCTCCCAAACCAGCACTATAAAAAAACCAGCACCAGCACCAGCACTATAAAATCTATGTATACTAGTATACACTTTATCTATACTAATCTATGCCAATAATATAAATGCGAAAGTAACTCTATCTGCCTGTTACGCTTTCACGACTAAACCACTGAACCGATTCTGATGAAACTTTTTACGGGGTAACTTTGAACCCCAAGAAAGGATTTAAGCCACTTTATTCCGCGACTTCGTCTGCGCCCGCGATAACCGACAATTTCGCGGACGAAGCGGCGGGCAAAAGCTAGTTCCATATAAAAGTCACTAGCCAACCCAATAATCTTCGTTTATTTTCACCAGCTACCCGTCCATGTCAATCAGCAAACTGCCTTGCTTATCCATAATGATAATGATTATCGTTATGACGTCATTATCCTCACGGTGTGACAACATGGTGCCAGCAGACTTACGGCTTATGATTGCTGGGTGTATTTTTAGAACTTTACCAACTGGTTCGGAGGACCGATCCTCCGTCGAGTGTTTTTAAGTGGATATGCGTAAAGCGGTGGTTACAGAGTCGGTCATGTTGAGGCTTGTGGCTATGTAATAACAGTCGCACAGTTAGACCGATTAGGTTAAGCTACGCTTGTCGCGACTGGTCTGTAGTGAGGGTCCATCTTTACATGCCAAGCCTTCTTGCCTCCGTAAGCACGTATAGTCGTTGGTTCCGGATGTCATACCTGAATCTTTGTTTGTCGTAACGGGTTGTCATAGCCCGAAAGTATCAGTCTTACCGAGGGGTATCGTAATACCCAGAAACTCCGGGGTCGCGTGATTGTTCGAAAGAGATACCGTGACCCTGGCACATGGGCACTAAAACCCACCCGTGTTCCTTCAGTTGCCTGTGCCAGGGCCACGGTAACTCTTTCAACGGTGTTATTGCCACGGTAGTGGACCCTGGCAGGCAGTGTCCACTACCCTGGCAATAACACCGTAACGGAAACAGTGCCATAATGACATCCATAACCAGTCCAGAATTATATTTCCAATTATACACGAACAGCTTTTTTTTAAACGAAACATCATGTAATACTCCCCACTGAAATTATTGCAGGTGCTTCAAGTTTACTGCATTAATAACTATGTTTAATTAATAATTAATTTTATTTTCATGTGCTGTTGGTAATTAAAAATGTTATTATTTTTTTATAGGTATTTAAATAAAACAGGATATTATAGTTAAAATGTGAGGGACCACCCAGGCTGTCCTTAAAGAAGGATCATACGAGGCCACTATAGTAGCACTATAAAACTTTAAAAAAAATATAAAATAAAAACTTTTTAACAAAAAATTATACCGCCGAAAAACTGAAAAGCATAAAATAATAAACCTTAAAATTTTGAGTCGGCGCTGAAAAATCAATGAACAAGGATCACTCAAAGCGCCGACTCATAATTTTAAGGTTTATTATTTTATGCTTTTCAGTTTTTCGGCGGTATAATTTTTTGTTAAAAAGTTTTTATTTTATATTTTTCGTGGCTTTAATTTACTAATAATACTTGGCAAGGTATACCCTATCCAACACAAAAAGAATTATCAAAATCGGACTACTCTGTATAAAGTTATGCGTGTTTATACATTACAATCAGTGAGTGAACAATCAATCATCCCCTGTTTTCCAACCCTTAGGGTTCGATTTTGTTTTCCAAATTTATATGGAACCACCTTGGGAGAATATTCTTTCCAATAGAAGAAGAATTGTCACAATCGGACCACTATGTAAAAAGTTATGCGTGGTCATACTAAAAAAAAAAAAAACGAATATACGCGTCGAATTGATAACCTCCTCCGTTTTTTTTCGTCGGTTGAAAAATATTTTATACCAAATATAATTGCAATATTAAAATAAGCTATTTACGCTCCCTTTAATTACCTTCTAGGGTTAGAATTGTAATTTCCAGAAAGTTGTTAGTGTTATAAAATAAATTATAACATGTTTTTTTTTGTTATGTCTCATAAAGAAATAAAAACGTCAACAGTTTTAATTTATTTGTAGTTAATTAAAATGGTATAACTCCAATTATAATAATTAACAAAGAAACATAAAAGGTTGAAAATAATCATGTTAGGATATATATTAACCTAAATTAATAAAATGCTGGTGATATTGTAATAGTAAGACAAAAGCGGAAATGCAAAATTTTTGCCACAAGTTTGTGTCGGTTATTCTCTAGCATTAACATCAAAAACCGTAATGTTGGATTATGTACTTACAACGCTGGACCGAGCGTTGAAAATGCATTAACGCGTTTTTTTTTCAGTTTATATTTATTTAGGAGTCATCTAGTATTTTAAAACGGGTATTAGACAAAACAGAAAAGAAGGCCAATTCTTGCAATTAAAATCGTTCAACATCTAGTCGCAATCTCAGCGACAATCAAATGTCCAAAACCTGTCAAGAATGTATGAAAACTCGAGGTATTTTTAACAGAAAGACTGAGATCAGACTGTGGATGTTCTTAAAATTACAAGAATAGCCCCTCATATCTCACAACTTCTCCTAAACGAAAAACTATCCAGCACATCTAACAGTAAAATTACTAAAACTCTATCAAAATGCAGCTTCTTAGAAATGATAAGCGTGTTGTATTTCCCAACGCAATCACTGGGGGTCACGGCATGGGAGTCCACAATACCTGAGGTCACACCGTAAGTAACTGTTTGTGGTTTTGCGTAACAACCACTTGGAGAACACCTTTTGTGTTTTGATTAGAGGCAAGAGATTGGAAAAGGGCTTTGCGTGGTATATTAATAATTCTATGGAGTGTTAGAAATTGATTTATTTTTACAACGTGATACACTTTATCAGTCTATAATGTTACTGGAACACAGGCTTCATCTCAATGAAAGGGTATAGATAAAGGCCGTACCCGTAATCGTTTTTGGGTGTAATTTATGTATACCTACTTATAATAAAACTGTAGAGAAGTCAATTCTGTACATTCAAAATATATTCAAAATTAATATTGGAGGATGAATGGTGATCGATACTGATGCTAAAAATGCAATCAGTAAATTTTTTGTCTGTCTGTCTGTATGTGCACGCATGGGTCAAAAATTACTGAAGAGATTTTAACCAAACTTGGTACGATTGTAGTCCATACTAGTGAGCAGGTTACAGGCTATATAACATAACGCTAAGACACATAGGAGCCGAGCAGTGACGATACTTTTTATCCCGGTAGTACGTTCACGCGGGATATTTTCCGACCTCCAAGCGGGCGAAGCCGCTGGCAAAAGCTAGTCTATAATATGTTTCTATTTAGAAATATATAGGTAAGTATATTTATTAGTTATATGTTTGCCATAGTACAGGCTCTGCTTAGTTTGGGATCAGATAACGGTGTGTTGGTTGTCCTAAGATACATATTAGATAAGATATTATAATTTTACTCTTTCCTGCTTTATACCTTTTGTGTGCCTTTTAAACTGTGCTAAATTAATGTATTTTCTTTCTTTCTTTTTTTTCTTTCTAATCTAACCACGTGGACCCAGTGCGGGTTGGTAGATGTCACATAGCCATGCCCCATGCCCGAATTATTGGTTCTAGAACACGCCGGTTTCCTAAACACATTTACTTCACCGTTTTGAGAGCAGTGGTGAAATAATTTACACAAAGGAAAGCGACTGAGTTCAAACCTACGGCCTACAACTCGGTATGTTGCATCTGTTACCACTGCCCACAATTTCGACAATATCTATATTCATTCAATGTTTGTGTGAAATTGATACCGGATAACTGAATCGGAAGTTATCAGGAAATGGAACAGGCAATTAATAAAACTGCTTGAGGCTCAAACTTCCAGGGTAACAAGTTGAAGTCTACAGCATCCTATTTAAATATTTTGTTGGGTGTATGATACGAGATAACTATGATAAGTTAATTAAATTATTCATAATTGCTCTCTCAAGTCAAATTTTTGGGGTGTAACATTAAAAAAAATGTCAAGTAACACCCTAGATTGCTCATACGTCTGCCCGCTTCAATGACAAAGATTTTATTTCTGTTAGTAGGTTTATACGAACAGTTTTACACGTCAATCATTTAAAAAAAAAAAATCTAGATGAGGTCGGCATTTCCAATTTCCAAATTCCGACGTCCACACATAATCTTGGTCAGATGATGTGAAGACCATTAGGATTGGTATCTAACATGGTGTAAAGGAAAGTACCACACAGATTTAATGAACCTTTCTAGTTGTCCCCGTCAGTGCACTCATTTATCAGTAATCATGCAGCTCAACTCAGAATTTAAGGAGCTCAACCATTCTACGAACAATATGTTAGCCTCCATTTGGGAAATGGAGGTAACGAGCTCACAATTTGCTCACAAATAGCTACCCCAGCCAAAAGCCAGACACTGAAACTACACCAATTTTTCAACTTTCAGTACCAACATAAGTTATATAACAAATTGGCGTTCCAGCGAAGGTTCTACGTCGCAGTGGAAAAACATAAATCAAAGAGAAAAACTCATTTGTGAAGACCTTGGACTACTTCAGCCTGAAACGTCCCTTTTCAGCAAGCGGTTAAGGCCAGCTGTGGCTTGCAGCCGCTCCTTTTATTTAAGAGTCTTTCTTCGTCTGTATAAGGGTAGGTAAGAAAGAATTCTATGATAAAATGAAATGTTCTAGTAATGTAGTGCCTATCAAGCACTTTTATATAAATAAATATAACTGAAGGGTCTGTTTATAATGTGAAAATAAAATCGTTTTAGTAAAAACTTACGGTACTTATTATTATAAAAATATATTTTTAGGAATATTCGTCTGTCTGTTTGTACCGGCTAATATCCGAAACGGTTGTACCGATAATGACGAGACTTTCACTAGCAGGTAGCTGATGTTATAGGAGCAACTGAGGCAAATTTTATTTTTAATGTGATTGCAAGAGTGTAACGTAATTTAATCTTGGCCGCGAAACCAGACAATAATTCTTAATGAGGAAAAATGTGGATAAGAAACATTGCTGAACATGAGGGTCCGACTCCCAAGTCGGGCAAAGTGTAATAGAGTTTTTCTTTCTGGCATTTCTCAGTAGTTGCCCGGAGTCTAGATTTGTGCCCGGCTGAATGCAATAAGGTCGCCCTCTATTACATGGGATTAAACCATAAGGCGATTAACACACGGCACCGCGCACCGCCGCGGTAGGCGGTGAAGCCAGCGGTGGTGGAGGCGAAGGTGTGGCCTAACTTTTTTATCCATAACCTAAAGAGCCATAATTTTTTTTGTCCTAATCATCATTTGTCCGACTGATAACTTGCCCGAACTAAATAACACATAATATCACATGCCATACAATTGCAATCCCTAAATATAATATGCCCTAAATCCGTTTGTCATAAATATTACTATCAATAACATACAAAAGACTTAAAACTGTTTTCCATAAAAGTTAAAAGTTCTAAATTCAAATTATTTATGTTTATTTATCCTAATTATATTTTTAAAACAAAGTATTACGGAGTTCATTAAGAATTTCATTATTTTATCAAATTCAACTGATACAATACATAAATAGTAAAGATACAAAAGCATTATGGTATTTATCAAGGCCTGCCATGGCGCTGCATGTATTATCAATCAATAAATACAATATCACTCAATAAAACAGGTGATTGTGAACAAGTGATTTTATTTACCTCTAAGAAACATACAAACAAACATACACCATGCATGCAACATGCATGCACGCAAGCAACATGCAATCGAGCATGCAAGCAAGCATGCATCATGTAGCGTGCAAGCAAGCATGCAGCATGCAAGCGAGCATGCATGCAAGCAGGCAAGCAGCATGCAATCGAGCATGCAAGCAAGCATGCAGTATGCAAGCGAGCATGCATCATGCAGCAGGCATGGTTTCTGTCACGGCTCCGGCACTACGGGGCTTAGGCGGTCCCACGCGAGCTTATCGTCGCAGACGGTTTAACGATCACCACCGCAGCTTCGTCTTGCTGGCCGGCTTCGCCGGCCAGTCTCAGCAGTGGCGGCGAGCGTTACAACCACCTGCTCCTCAGCCCGCGGGCCGCCTCGCCCCTCCGCGCCTACGCGATTTTAAATTACACTCTAGGGGTAGAGCAGACAAAACTACGTGGAGTCGGATTTACAGCGATTCGTTTCTGTCACTAAAACCTAACTTGTAGCATTTTTTTACTACTATCGATTTTATTATAAATGAACATTCGGCTTAATACAATTTATATAATACAATACTTAGGACATATGACTTTATAACATGCAAAATTAGGAGATTTAATGATTATAGTTTTTGATATTATGACAGAATAGTTTTAGAACCAAAGATAATTATGTAAATCAAAATTTCGACTTTTTGAATATTATGGTTACTGCCGTTTATAGCTAACGTGTTATGGATAATGATTTTCGGACAAACAATTTTAGGAGAAGAAAGGGAGTACCGCGGTGCCGTGTGATAATCGCCTAACTGACGAAATGTGGGTGTACCAGGTCAACCTCTGCCCTACCCTTCGAGGAAACAGGGCGTGATGTTATGTTTTATGTTGAGAAAAACAACAAACTTTTTTAATAACCTGCTTTCACAAAGCACTTAATTGGTAATATAATAAATACTTCATATTTTGATTTGCTTACATAAAAACTTTTCATTTCGGCCGGATTGAAACAGATTTACACAGTTTTGAAATTACGAAAATGTAGTTAAGGTTTAAGATTGCTAGACTGATGACTTCTTTAGGCAATAACCAACAGTTTAAATACACTAATAGAAAAAACATCATCCGTCATCTGTCACTCCCAACCACAAAACAAGTTCCGCTTTTTATACCAAATCAAATCTAATAAGAAATTAGTTTCGTGGTCTCTGTTTACTTTATATAAATGACCACAATATTGTTATTGTGTGGTCACTCAGGAATGTTTCTTTGATTGAGACATGTGGCTTGACCCTTACTTGAATTGAAGTGATTTGGCTGTGTGGAAATTTTAAGTACACGCTATTTTTTGTGTTAATTTTGGAGGACTTAGCTTTAAATTGTATAAATAAATTTGCCCATTCTTAAACCTTTGCTGAAGGAAATAAGAAGTAACTTCTTTTTTATATTATTTTCGGGTAGATGGGGATATGAGGAACAAGGTATAAAACTCAGTCATCCTCTATAAAAAGGGAAGACCCTCCCATCAGATGGGTGTCGTGTCTGATGTGCTACTATCCTACTTTTTTTAATGTCTTCTCGCAGGTCAACCTAGGAGGCTGTCGGCTGTTTACCCAGACTTGCCTGTGGCTGCCTCAATAAGTTAAGGCTACCAGCCAGGGTTAAAACAACTTGAGAAATAGGCGAATACACGCTAAGAGCACCACCTGTGGGGTACGGACTTCAGCTTAGGGCGTCGCTGGAAGGGACGGGCTGGATCAGAATTATATTTATTAGGGACGAATCAAAAGTCACAGATTCAGCGACGCGGGATGGCTCGAGCAAGGGCCGCCGTTCCGAAAGATGTCGGAATGGCGTATGTATTTATGCTAGTTGCGAGGTAAACTATGCTTGTAGATGCCGCTACAAGTACAAATAACTAAATTCCTATGAAAGTTATTCTGTTAACCTCAGCACTTAGAGGAGTACTTAGTCCTTATACTATATAAATAAAATCAGGAAGTAAAGCTTTCAAATGTCTGACTTTTCAAACAAAATTATGGCCCTTTGTTTCAAGTTTACATCAGTCATCACGAACCACCGTCAACTGAGATCGTAGGCAACCAAGAGTAACTGTTTGTGCCTAATAAATCAGTATTACCCACCAATAAAACGCAGTACTCCTATAAATTAGTTATACACTTAATTGCTTTAAGTACAAGGGCACTTCCTGAATAGCCTAGGCTGGATACCTGGACCATAGAATAAGAAAACCGTTTAGAAGTGGCATGTATTAATTTCGCCGTGTGAGTAAGGCCTAATACCGTAGAAGTGATGATTGAGCTAACCATCACCACCCTAATTGCATATAACAATTATCAATTAGAATCTGAATAAATTTGATGGATTTTGGTAATCCACTGCACTTTATATGCTTGAAAAATTTGTCTGCGGACACAGCTGGAGACAGAAATAAGATCAAAAAGGCGGCTAGCGATATCTACAGCGAGAACTTAGAAGACGACTGAAAAAACAGCAAAGCGGAACATAGCGAAGCCTTGACATAGAAAAGAGCCAAGCAAACGGTTAACCCCACCAAAAGATGCATCGGTGAAGCTCGACCTGGATCAACATGCCGGCGACGACGTGAAAAGATGCCCTCCTATAGACAAATATCACCCTTCTCTCCACTAGTCCAATGTTTACTTAAGGCTGCATAGTCGCGTAGGCTCGTAATCCTTTCCTATCCTAAGGGCACGTCTTCCCTACCATTACAGCGCCCTTCGGTCTACTTCTTGATATGCAATGGCCTATGTAGCATCATGAGGCTTCAAAGGCTAGTGCAAATCTTGGGGTTCATTCGATTAATCGAGTCTGGTCAAACCACGCTGGGATCGGTGCAATTCATTTCATTCCATTCATTTCATTTCATTCAACTACATAAATAATGCAATGAATATTGTTGAACCGCCGAAATGAATGTCGTAGCTACTACTATTAGCGGGTTACGCAATTACCTCTTTGGCCATAAACATTATATATATATATATATATATATTATTATTGTTTATTTTGCACAAATAAAACGCACATTACAAAAAAAAGATACGAAATAGACACACATATAAAGTAGCCAAAAGCCCCGTATTCAGGTAGAAGAAGATTAAAAATGTTGTCTCATCATCATCATCATCATTTCAGCCGAAAGACGTCCACTGCTGGACATAGGCCTCTCCCAAGCACCGCCACCTCGACCTGTTCTGTACCTCTCGCATCCAACGCATTCCTGCGGCCTTCACCAGGTCATCGGTCCATCTTGTGGGAGGCCTTCCAACGCTACGTCTTCCAGTACGCGGTCGCCACTCCAGAATCTTCCGACCCCATCGGCCATCTGTTCTGCGAGCAATGTGCCCTGCCCACTGCCACTTAAGTTTGGCAATTCTTCGGGCTATGTCGGTAACCTTGGTTTTCCTACGGATCTCATCATTTCTGATTCGATCACGTAGGGAAACTCCAAGCATAGCCCTCTCCATTGCTCTTTGGGTGACTTTGAGCCTTCTTATGAGGCCCATTGTGAGCGACCACGTCTCAGTATCATATGTCATCAATGGCAACACACACTGGTCAAAGACTTTTGTCTTGAGACACTGCGGTAATTGGGACGAGAATATACCGCGTAGCTTCCCGAAAGCTGCCTAGCCGAGTCGGATTCGACGATTGACCTCTTTCTCGAAGTTGGACCTACCTAACTGGACAGTCTGTCCAAGGTACACATATTCGTCCACAACTTCGAGTGTAGCGCTTCCGATCTTCATTGGAATGGGTATCACATGAGCATTGGACATGACATTTGTCTTGTCCATGTTCATCCTAAGACCCACTCTTTTGGAAGCTCTACTGAGGTCATCGAGCATTGTACTGAGGTCCTCCATAGTCTCAGCCATGACTACTATATCGTCGGTAAATCGAAGGTGAGTGATGTACTCGCCATTGATGTTGATGCCAGCCCCTTTCCAGTCCAGAACCTTGAAGACATCCTCCAGTGCAGCGGTGAACAGTTTCGGAGAGATGACGTCTCCCTGTCTCACCCCTCGCTGCAGGAGGATAGGTTTCGAGGCTCTGTCCTGGAGCCGGACTGACATAGTGGCGTTTTCATACAAACACTTCAGCACTTCGATGTACCGATAGTCAATCTGGCACCGTTGGAGAGACTGCAGTACAGCCCAGGTTTCGATCGAATCGAAGGCTTTTTCGTAGTCCACAAACGCTAAGCAGAGAGGCAAGTTATACTCTTCGGTCTTCTGTATAACCTGCCGCAGCGTATGTATGTGGTCCACGGTGCTAAAGCCTTTACGGAATCCGGCTTGTTCGGGAGGCTGGAAGTCGTCAAACCTGCGCGCGAGACGGTTCGTGATGACCCTTGAAAACAGGTTGTAGACATGGCTCAGAAGTGAGATGGGCCTATAATTCTTAAGTAGGGTATTGTCACCCTTCCTAAAGAAAAGTACCACCACACCTCTGTTCCATGCCTGTGGCGTTTTGCCCTCGAGTATGACGGAATCAAATAGCTTCTGAAGGGCCTTTAGAACGGGTTTTCCGCCGGCCTTCAGGAGCTCGGCCGTAATTGCGTCATCACCCGGCGCCTTGTTATTTTTAAGCTGCTTCAGAGCCATCCTAATCTCGTACAAGCTGACGTCCGGGATATCTTCAGTGTAGTGTCGAGTCAATCTAGCTCTCGGGTCTTTAGCCAGATTCATAACGGGGTTTCTGGTGGACGTGTATAACTGTCCATAAAACTTCTCGATCTCTCTTAACAGCTCAGGTTTGGCGGACACGACTCTGCCGTCGTCGGTCTTCAGTTTGGCAAGCTGACTCTGCCCAATAGACAGATCTCTTGCAAATACTTTGGAGCCCTTGTTCCGCTCTATCGCGTCTCTAATACGTTCCGTATTAAAGAGGCGAAGGTCGCGTTTCAAGGACTTAGAGATCCGTCTATTTAGCTGCCGGTACTCGAGTGCAGCTTCTGAAGACTGCAGGATCATTTCGCGCCTCTGTTCCATGAGCTGTAATGTTGGATCTGAGAGTTTCTTTTTGCTATTAGTACGGCGGGTCTTGAAGAACTGAGAACCGACCGTATGGACAGTTTCCACAAACCCATCGTTATAATCGTCCACGGAGCTCCCTAGGCACTCAAAACGATTCTGGAGTTCGAGCTGAAAGCTCTCGGGGTTCTGAAGTTGGATCGGTGCTGGACGGAGCGTTGACTTCATCAGCCGAGATCTTTCCAGCTTGATATTGATATTCAATGTGCCTCTTACCATGCGGTGATCACTCCCGGTTTTCACCGCGTTGATCACAGAGACATCATTGAATATGTGCTTCTTCGTCGACATAATGAAGTCAATCTCATTTTTAGTTGCACCGTCTGGACTCTGCCAGGTGCACTTCCTGTGCTCGCGTTTTCTGAAGAAGGAATTCATCATAAAGAGGCCTTCCTTCTCCATAAAACTAGCCAGTAGGTGACCCCGGTGATTCCGACGTCCAACTCCAAATTGCCCCACTCGCAGCTCATCATCGCTTCGCTTGCCCAGTTTCGCGTTGAAGTCCCCCATGACAACGGTGAAGTGAGATTTGGTACCATGCATGGCTCTGGAAATATCCTCATACATGGTCTCCACCTCATCGTCGGGGTGTGTCGAGGTCGGGGCGTACACCTGTATGACCTTCAGCGAATACCTTGCGGATATTCTGAGTATAAGGAACGCCACCCTGGTCAACACACTCTCGATCTTCACAACGTTGCTCACAAGGGACGATGGACGATAAACCCGACACCACCTTGGGACTGCTGGTCGCCCTCCCGGAAATAGAGCAGGTTTCCAGAATTTAGGATTATCGAGTCCTCCCCCTGTCTTCGGACTTCAGATAACCCTACTATGCCCCATCGTAACCTGCTCAATTCTTCCTCAAGTTCAGCTATCTTCTCGTCGGTCCGGAGTGTGCGCGTGTTGTACGTTGCCAGGTCCAGTTTTCGGTGATTGTTGTCTATTGCTTGTTGATGCCAGGGCTAGGAACCAAAGACAATACAAATAGATCTGCGGTACGAAACTGGCAATTACAAAAAAAAAAAGACGTGTGGCACTCGGGGACTGCCGCGGTAAAGCTATTGCATAGCATTTTGTATCAACTTATGCAATTATAATTATTTATTTATTTTATTTATGCAGTATTTCTTTTTCTTTGATATTAATTCAAGTTACACTTTTTGAGCGTGGTGACCGATAAGAAAACAATTTTTTTTCTTTTAAAAAACGTACACTAAGGAAAACTTATTTTTGGTGGTAAAATTTGGAACTAAAGCATAAAGGTTAGTACATATGATTGCCACCGCAAAATTTGATAAGTAAACTTTAGTACCTAGTTTTGCCACCGCACAAAAGGACTAGTACTCCATGCCCATAATACTCTATGGCCTGGTTTGTTACCTAGTAACCGATGACAAATAACAAGACGATAAATATTTTGGGTTTTTACCTAGCAACCGATGACAAATAATACAAACACTTTATACATCATTGCTTTATCAATACACCGTGTCGAAGACTGCCGAAAAGAAACGACGTTAGACGACACGGCCTTCAAGCCACACCTCCGTGCCCGTCGGAGTGGGGAGCGTGAGGTTTTTTTTCGTTACGAAATTTCTGGATTCGGTCCCCGCGCTCAAGGCCCTCGATAGAAGCTATGCAATCGCTTAAAAACAATCCCACCCTTTCTTATCATCCATTGCACCGCACGGTTTTTAAAATCAAAGTTCAGGATAATCAAATTGGGTCAAAATAAAAACTGGCTTCTGAATTTCATCAATGATCGAGCGCAAAAAGCCACAATCACCACAAGAGGCGATGCCAAACTGATAGCTTGAAATACTGGAACGTATCAAACACCATGAGTCTTGACTCAAAACTTGCTTCTATACATACTTACTCTATGGCCAGGCTGCTAGTCACAGATTACCTGTACTAATCATCGATACACACGAACGGCGCCGCGGGCCGCATCTAGTGTTGCCATAAATTCATTCGAAAGCACACGCGATGGTACCACTGTTATGACATAGGATTACGGCTGAGTTCAGGTTAGTGGTTGGCGTGTACTGTTTAGATTTGCAAAATTTTGAGATTAAATGCTTAAGCAATTCTGACGATTTTCGGGATGGGACTGATTGGTGGAAATAATTGAAATATGGTATTTTTTAATTAAAAAAATATATGGTAATTTTGTTCAGTGTGGTTCCCGACGTAAAGAATAGCGCCATACCATATCTTCCCATAGGTGTCGTAAGAGGCGACTTAGGGACTTACTAGAGAATGAGCAGCAGCGTGCTCTTTACATTTTATCATCATACTGTGATTGCGAACCCGCTTACCAATCGTGGCGATTATGGCAAGCCACCCCAAATTGGAAGAGGCCTAAGTCCAGCAGTGGACGTCTTTCGGCTGAAATGATGATAAAACTTCAGCATCTTGGAAATTATTGCGATTGTCGCGATCGTGGCCTGATATTCTTTTTAAATCTCCGTTTTTTTCTATTTTTTTTTACGAGTTTAGTGGCCAGTTTTATTTTGCATATTTTAGTCATAATTATTATCATTGTTAGTAAAAGCTACTTTTTAGTAATTACTACATGTATACCATACTTGTTAAGCTGCTGGTCCCGGCTGTCTTTCGTAGATCTTAGACAGTCGTTACGGGTCGTCAGAAGCCCGAAAGTTGACAATCAGTCTTACCAAGAGGTATCGTATTACCCAGTTACTGGGTTGTGGAGGTCAGATAGGCAGGCGCTCCATGTAAAATAAAGGTATTCAGCTGCATCCAGTTAGACTGGAAACCGACCCCAACATAGTTGGGAAAATGATAGGCAGAGATGATGACTACATGTAAACCTTTTAACAAAACAATTCAAGATCGCCACCACAGAATAATTTCTCCAGTAAATCTTACAAACGTATGTTTCCTGAAACAAACACATTTAAATTCCCCAGTTGTCTTATTATAAATCAGAAACCTGCGCGTGATTCACCAGATCTAGGTTACACTATTTTTAGACCTAACTCAGCCTGAAGCGATTGATTGCTAGCGAAGTTATTAATGTGAATGGCAGAATATAGGTACCTAAATCGATTTTTATTAAGGAATTTAAATATTTTGATAGGTGTTTTTTTGGATTCACAATGCACCCACTCATATTGACTGATAGACAACGCGTAGCCTAAAACGCTGGGCATAGAAGCTTTTTTTTTATGTTGTGTATGGAATTTTGCAGGTCAACCTAGGAGGTTGTCGGGTGGTGGTTACCTCAATTAATTAAGGCCTTCCGTCAGGGCTTAAAAACTAAGCGATTACACGCTAAGGGCATCACCTTTAGGATATAGACCTTGGCTTAGAGGGTCGCTGGAAAAGTACAGCAAGGGACGGGCTGAATCTGTTATGGACAAAAAAGCTACAGCTTGAAAGTAAAGGAAAGGAGGGGGGAGGTTAAAGATTTTTTAAATTGATAAATAGGGTATATAAGTTCGTCATTTGTCAACTCATCTACCTAGTCTTTTCCCAACGATGTTCAAATGTAAGGATGGTCACCTATCTACGAACCGACCGCGGGAATCGTTTATTAACCTGATCGATCGACCCCTGCGGCTATTATTAATATACCACGAGCCTCTCTAGGTATAACTTTACCTATCTAGCATATACCATGTCCGGTTCTTTTTTTTTTGCTGAATGAGTCTGATCTTAAACTCGATCACGCCTGATGGAAAGCGATGAATGAGGTCTACATATTTTTTTAAATTTGTTTTTATATAATTTTCTGTGGTAATTTTTCCTGTTTTTTTTTTATTTAGTCTGTGTTGTTCCTGTGAAAATAATTCTTTTTTCTTTCTTACTTAATTATTTATTATATTAAAACGGTTTACAAAAAAAATACAGAAATTAAAGACACAATTTGTAAGTACAAAACTGTATGTACAAAAAACAAGAGAAAATAATATTGTTTAACTTAAAAGATGACAGGCATTTATCCGAAATTGGTCAGCCATTGCGATAGACTAAAATTATTAAATTAGCTGCTTAATTTCGTTGTTTTTGTCTGATAATATTACCTATTTTAAACCACAAAACAAGAACTATTTCCTCAATTAATTGATCTATTCATATAATTTTATTCATACTAAATAACTAATAATCGATTGAGATAGACACGCCATTACTTTGACTGACAGTTTAGCGCAGAGCTTCGAGCGTTTAGTCGATTTTTTATTCGAATTTCGATTTAAAATGACTTAATTCTAATCGATTTATTTTGTAAAATGGACCAATTAGGTAAAAGATTAATGGTTTGATTTCAATGTCGTAAATCATTGCATAATGTTGGGTGTAATGATACCTCAAATAATATCATGTCATAGACTTATTAAAAATATTTATAGAAGGAGAATGTCTTCGAATTTTTCGCAAAAATTATATTCGGCTAACTAATTATTTTTTAGTAAGTATCAAAACAGTATGAAAAAAGAAATGTTTTTTTAATTAGCTATATAAACATATTGCTGTAGGTACCCAATAAGCTTAACTCACTAACGTTTAGATCACGCGTCTACTTAAAAAAGTCTTAAATTAATTAGAAGACGAAAGCTTGAATATCTTCATTTTTACTTATGGACAATCCCATCGGGATTGGGCTTGTTATAAAATTATTTCAGTACTAAAGCGGCATCTACACCGCCAAATGCGAACTACGCATCACACGTCACGCAAATCCTACATCTCGCAAGCAGAATTAACGGCGCAACTATACAACACATATATACAACATCCCAACAGTTCCAAATCATTGGGCAGCAGTGGCGAAGGCACCATATAACACGATTCCTACCGGCTTGCCTTCGGGGATTCGCATTGGTAACTCTATCACTATTAAAAATACAATAGTATGTAAATAGTGCCTACTATTGTCAATAAATATAGTTACACTACGGGTATTTAATTCACCATAACATTCAAACAACAAGAAAGGTTATTTATAGCTTTGTATTACAACAAAAGAGAAATGTTCTAAACTAACCCGGCGCCGAAACGTCATAATCGGGAACTAAAAATTCATACAACAGCGATCCTGTAATGATGTCACTTTAGGTCACGTGGCACCGCTTGATATGTACGAGAGCAAGCCGCTGTACAACGCTGCCGTCCTTACGAAAAGTGCAATAACTAGGTTAAACCTGATTTCGAGAAAAACGCATGTAAAGATTTTATTTTTGTTTTGTTTGTATCTAAAATACTAATTAGGCTTAGTATTAAAACCGGCTACGTCATAGATACGTAAAAAGTGTCTAAAAAGAATATATAGATCTTGTTCTGCAAATTCCGAATATGTACTTATCTCAATTCGCGCCAAAACTCGAGTTATTGCACTTTTCGTAAGGACGGCAGAACGGGTTATGACAGAGACAGGTATAGAAAAATGCGTCAGCGAGAACGAGATAGAGGAATATTGCTTATTTTATTCGGTTTTCAGCTGTTCAATTTAATTGTATTTAATTCATTACATTCCTATATTAATTTTAGAATGATAGTAAGTATTCTTTATTGATGGGTCAGTAAGTTAAAGCCGACTTCGCATCGGCTTCTCTTTTAGAAAAAATTACACCTCGCCACTGTTGGGCAGTCACCCACCAGACACGACACCAGTCTGATCGGAAGATCCTCCATTTTCCACGGAGTTTGAGTGAACTTTACACTTAGTTAATTTTTTTTTTGTGGGTGGGAAATGATCAAATGACGTATCCCGCTCTTGGGCGGAGCGGGAGGGCGTGTCAGACTTTTATTGACTAAAACCTTCCTGTTCCTTCAGTTGCCCATGTGCCAGGGCCACGGTATCTATTCGAGCAAATCTCGCGACCCTGGCAGGACACTCTGTTCCTCATGCTTCCAAAGTACCAACAAAACAGACAGGACACTTGACCTACCTACATTTTATTTAACTGTACAATAATCAAATTTAAATAATTTATTTATGGTTGTCATCACTAGGCACTCATTTGATCAGGTGTATCGGACATGTTTATTAACACTTAATCCCGGTACAAAAGCTTAATGTTTGGCAGACTCGTTTAACAGACATGTTTTGACAACTAAACGTGTCAGAGAAGCTTTAACGGCTTCTTCTTACATGCGATAATCTTATTTGTTGCGTGATATATTAAATTAATGTTTAATTTAATTTAGAAAAAAATGAATTTAACGTAAAACTGCTTAGATTTTGATGAGAAATATTAGGTATAGATCAAGATATTAGTTTAAACTAACTTATGTATGAAAGTACCAACAAAAAAACCTTAGTAGTCGATTTGCACAAATTAATCGACCGACACGGGCGAATCGTCAACTCCAGAATGCCAAATTAAGTAATTGAAGTTCTGAATTTTATGAAATATAGTAATCACATGAGTTCGATTTTCTACGATTATGTAGTAAGAAAAATACCAAAAATTTCTTAACTATTAGCTGTCGATTCGCCCAAATATATTTTACTCCTTGCGAATCGCCTACAGAAAATAATATATTGTTTAAATGTGTCGATTCGCCCGTTTCTGCGCATTAAATTCGTGCGAATGGACTTATAAGCCATAAAAACATGGGCAAGGGTATGATGGTCGGAATAAAATAGCTTTATTCTTGATCCTGCATTTCCATTTTAAAGAATGACGTTGCATAACCAAAACTAGTATATGTTATTTTACTTGTAAACTTTGGACGCAATATTAATGGCCCGCATAGGATATGGTTAACCACTGAAATAATTTCAATAGAGTGTGCCTAATAGCGGTCGATTCATTTCCGGAATAAACTCATCATCATTAGTTTAAAAATAACCAGTCACAGTTGAATACAGAAAAAAAAACAGCTCTTTGTAGTTTTGACTTGAACATCTAGAATTTTAGATACTTAGTACAAGTTGTTCTCTGAACTGAACTGAAATATACCTACCTAATTTACAAGCCTCTCGACCAATCTACTGTAGAGCAGTGATGGCTAAGTGTAAGTATGTATATATAGATCGTAGGTAGGTAAATAAACAGCAGTAAGCTATATCGTAGGATTGGGAAGACAATTTTGTTTTCGAAGTCTCGTTGCATTTTTTTTTTCAGATTGCCAGGCGACATCTCGCACAGCTAAACTATACCTCAACAACGCGAGATCTTGACTCCACAATGTCGACTCGTAATTGCATTCCTTAAGGAGTGGTACTGCGAATTTCGTGGTCCCAGAGAATAGGCCTAAGTTAATGTAGGTGCGTGAATTTGTGCAGTGTGGAGTTCTTACGGTGACGAATTGAACAAATCAGCCAATTCTTCAGTAGCTCGTGTAAACATACCTGAAACAAACAAAACATATTTCGATAAGTATCATATAGGTAGTAAGGTATTAAGGTTTGTGGCTACAAATAACAGCCGGTCGGTTCTAGGATGGGCAATTCTAGGATGGGCAACCATCTTTCTGCACAATTATCAAGACAGGGGTGTTGATATGTAAAGATCGTTACGGCACGGAAGACCGTGCCTCGGAAACCGCGTTGGTTTCAGCTGTCAAACGTAGATATTTGGCAGTGCTTATGGGTCATCAGAAGCCTGAATCTCGCCAAGGGGTATCGTTATAACCATTAACTGGGTTGTGGAGCTCAGGTAGGCAGTCGCTTTATGTAAGACTAGCATTTGCCCGCGGCTTCGCCCACGTTGATGTCGGAAATTATCGCAAGAGGACGTACTACCGCGGTCAGAATGTGTTAATCCAGGTTATTATAGGTAACTTTGTGTCAATCGACCCGGAAAATAAAAAGTTTCATAGAAAATTCAACCCCCCATTTCACTCTTATAGCGGTGGAATCTCAAGAAACCGTTTCTTAGTGGATACCTACTTTTTCCAAAGAACACACCCTCCAAATTAGCGGCCAGCGGCAGCCAGCGGCAGCCAGCGGCAGCCAGCGGTTTAGGCTGTGCGTTGATATATCAGTCAGTCAGTCACTCAGGACTTTGAATTATATATATATAGATTATAATATTCAGCTATATCTTGCTAGACTGAAATCCAAACAACGTAATTGAGAAAAGGCTAGACAGATGATGGTCTTCTACGATAAATAAGATCGTGTTGACTAATTATGTACGTTTTGTCTCTGCCCCACCCTTAAGTTGACTAGTATAAATTCGCAGCTAAATAAACATAACTATATAAAATAAAAATAACTACAATAACCATACAATGGTTACTTTTTATGCATTAGTTTTCATACAAAAATATACGAAATTTGCTTATACCAGCGGCTTCGAACGCGTTTAAGTCGAAAATTATCTCACGCCGACGTATTTCCGAGATAAAATGTATCCTATGTGTTAATTCAGGCTATAATCTGTCTGTGTGCCAATTTCCATCTAAATCCGTTAAGCCGATTTTGCTGGATTGAGTAACTAACATCCGAACTATCAAATTTATCATATTAAGTAGGATAAAGGTTAAATTAGTTCCGCTTTATAAGGCGGTGTGACTTATTAAATTAGGACCACACGTTTGGTATAAAATAATGCAGTAGTTTCTGAGAAAAGTTTTTGCATGTTCGCGTGCATTCTTTATTCGATTAAGTGGTAGAAATTATTTTATTAAAATAGGTAAGCTATTTTTTGTTAAAACGGTTTTCATTTGACCTTTTGGCATAATCTGTCCGATTTAACAAAGCGAAAACAAAATATGAGGTTCTCTATAACTCGCACACTTAAACAACTTTTTAAAACTCTGAATGATAGTCAAGTATCTACCGTAGTACTTAGTCATACACTAACGTGATGTCTTAGCTGTATCTAATCGACAAACCAAAGGAAAACCAAGGTAACCGACATAGCCTGAAGAATTGACAAACATAATTCGCAGTGGGCAGGGTACATTGCTCGCAGAACAGATGGCCGATGGAGCTGAAACATTCTAAAGGTAGTCCGTGTTCCAACGATATGACTTCCAATACGCGTTCGTCAGAGAGCGTATTGGAAGACGTAGAGATAGAACGCTTCCCACAAGTTGGATCGATGACCTAATGAAGGCCGCAGGAATCCACTGACAGAAAGACAGAAAGAAAATACGTTTATTTGCGGCAAACATGACGCACAGAAAGACCAAAAGTATACAAAAATAAAAAATGAGGTGTGGTAAACATGCGTCACATCCACGCAAAACGGTCATCACTCAGCATAGTGCTGTGACTAGGGTCGCATAGGTGTGAGACAGAGTCCTAGCGCTGGTTTTCAGTGACAGCCGGCGCTAACGTAATGACGTCGACCGATGCAGCAAAAATCATTAAATAAATAATAAAACATACATTATCGTTAATGCAATAATTATATTTGACAATAGAAAAAAACAAAAGTGGCAATACTCCGTCCCGACAGCAATCTGACGCAGAAGCGAGATGCATTGCATCCTTTTCGCCGCTGCAAGGGTTGTGGCTGGACAACCTGCGAGCTGCCTACCTACTGCTGGAAGACCTACCCACCTACCTGGCTGACACCGGTCGCCTACGACTTGAGAACTACCAGGATAGTGGTTTTCTTTAGGCGGGCTAGAATTAAATACGCGCTCGATATTTAGAACTCACGCCAGCCTTCTGCTGGAGCTAGCTATGTTTAAATATTGTTTAATTTTCAGAATCTTAATTACACTTATGTACCTTCCATCTTTTTGTTTCTGTTAAACGTCCTGCCCTAACAGGCACGTTACAGGCATTTGAATTTTTTTCATTATTTTGTTTGTATTCATATTTTAACTTATATAATAATTTGCACCCCATAAGGTAGAATGTAGCCGATCTAATTAATTCATGCACAACATCTTATACCTGTACCTACATTCATAGCAAATAAAGTACTGATTCTGATTCTGATACTGACTCTGCACAGAAATTCGACTTTAATTCTTTTGAATAATAATTAATAAAAGAATTAATAATTAAAGAATTAATTAATTTCCAATCACACAAGGATTCTCTAAACAACATTTTCATGGATGCCAAACCCAACCCTTTAGTCTAGGGCACGCCACAATTGCGGCGGTAAGTCCCCTCTTTGAGAAGTGGATAGAGAGGCGCCACGGCGTCCTCACCTTCCGCCTGACGCAGGTTCTCACCGGGCATGGGTGCTTCGGTGGTTTCCTGTTCAGGATAAAGCGGGAGGATACGTCTGGGTGTTTCCATTGCAAGGATCGTCTGGAGGACACGGTGGAGCATACGGTGGAGGTGTGCCCTGCCTGGGCGGAGCACCGCCGTGTCCTCGTGGAGGCGATCGGCGGCGGCGACCTCTCGCGTCCGGCCCTGGTGCGAGCCATGGTACGGAGCGAGAGGGCATGGGAAGCTGTCACCTCCTTCTGCCAAGCAGTAATGCTCGCGAAGGAGGAGGCGGGGCGCGTGAGGGAGTGGCAGTCTCTGCGCCCTCACGTCCCTAGCCGCCGCAGGAGGAGACGCCCCGGGCGTCGGGAGTCGATAGCGGACTCCCGGCCACCGTAGGCGCGAGCTTGCGGGTGGCGAGCAAAGGGTAGCTCGCCACCCCGTAAGGACCAGGCTCGATTCGACGGCGCCTAGTGTTCCACGCGCGCCTCAAAGAGATGTCAGCAGCAGTGAAGGGGTCTACTAGGACCGCTGCCTGCCAGGGTTGCGGATTTGTTCGAAAGAATTACCGTGGCCCTGGCACAGGCAACTGAAGGAACAAGGGTAGGTTTTAGTCAGTAAAAGTCTGCCACGTAGAGCGGGAGAAGTTATTTGAAGATTTCCCATTCAAAAAAAAAGGTCGACCCATTACCTAGTGAATGCCGCAGGAATTCGCTGGATGCAAGAAGCACACTATATATCGGTCGAAGTGGCGGTGCGTGGGGAAGCTATATTATGTATTTCGGCTAAATTAATGATGACATAGACTACCCTATAATATCAGAGATGGCATTGAAAGTGTAATTTGGTAACCCAGAGGCAAAAATCAGCCATCCAATTCACAGGATATTTAAAGCTTCTTAATCAGATGAAGGCGTGAAAGATGAATAATTCAGTTAAAATGAGCTTTCACTTATTAACGATACATTTCGGATATCTCCTTCAATTGGACCGATTTAAGCAAAAATGTTCCAAACCACACCAACCTTATGAGTTTTTGATATTTTAAATTATACCTTATTTGGAGTACATAAGACACAAAAACTCGAAATTGTCGAGGTTGTGGGTTGGAACATTTTTGCTTAAATCGGTCCAATTATGATAAGGCAATATTAATCGAAGTTCAAAGGAACTTTCTCCGTTTTAATTTAAAACGAATGAATTCTCTTTATTTTAACGTTCATTCGTACAAAGGTTGCGTTTAATTATCATTTTACAAAGAATGTCTTCGGTTTTCGTGATTAAAATTTGATCAGGTTAATTTTATGTTATCGCATGGGAGGCCTTGTCTATATCTGGGTTCAATTAAATTGTACCTTTTAATTTTCCGGAACTAGGTTATAACCTAGTTCCAATAATCTATATACGTACCAGCCCAGAATTTGGCTACCAGCTTGGCATGGCAACTTTTGTTAACTGCTGTAGCGTGCAGACAACAGGACACACTGGACACGATATTAAGTCGTTGAAATTATGTTCAAGGTATCTTCTGCGTCTAATAATTAATAAAAGCATACACCATTAATTAACTGACCTATCTTCAAAGTATACCATACAAAAGTATCAAACTAAAAACCACCAACCAATACTCGTTTAATCAACTAAAAATAAACCACTTAAACAAACTAGTACCAACTTTCTTCCACAGCCAACACGATGTAAACAGCGCTCTGTTTAACCTATCTGCGAACTAATTGCGCCTGCGCCGGGTCAATAAACTTACTTGCAGTTGAGGTGTACTGTATTTTTATACGGCCATTAAGTACGATAATATTCAGTGGTCTCTGTTCTATTGATATTAATATAAGTATGATTTAAGGGGGAATAAGATATGCTCTGTTTTTAATGGGAGGCATGAATTAATAGATCGAGTTTAATATGCAGATTGAGGGGTTAAGTGAAGGTTAAGAGGCAAAAATAATGATTGGTTTTGGTTTTTGGTACATTAAGTTTATGAGAAATGGTGGGAGGTGAATTTGACTACCTACAGCGCTTCGTGCGGTGCCGAACGTATAGAATAGGACAGCCAATGCCCTGCATTACCTGACCCCTCCTACATACTGGGCACGGACTGTACCATTCCATTTCTTTCCGTGGGTGTCGGTAAAGGCGAATAAGGGACTTACTAGAGAATGGGCAGCAGCGTTCTTTATGCATTTTACCAACATTCTGCAATCGCCAACCTGCCTGCCAAGCATGGCGTTTATTGGAAACACCCCCGAATTGGGGGAGGCTTATGCCCAGCAGTGGACGTCTTTCAGCTGAAATGATGATAATGACAGCAGCAACAGCAGCATTGATTAAAGTTTTTTTTTTTTTGAGTGCCGTGCTCCTTCTGATCATTGCTGATCTGTCTTTAGAGAAGCCCATGCTCTGCACTAGTATCTGGCTACCAATATCTTACCCAGCTATTATAAAACAAGACAGCTATAACATTTCAAGCAATTTGTCGGTCAACAAGATCACAATCTTCAAGATTCCTTAAATGGCAACACTATAAAAACAACCATTTTCTCACGCCCCAAATCTAACACGGAATTTAAATGATTGTCAACCTTGACCTACAAAGTTCACAGCTCCGTTACTATTCCATATTCAAATCCTTGTTTCAAACTGACGTTTTCTATTTTTGAATTAAGTTCATTTCAAAATTACAAGTGACAGCAATAATGGAATTTGTTTTCCAAAAAAAAAAACCTATTTGTTTACATGTTTGGCAACTTCATTGAGAATGCAGTATAAATGGCTGCGCAGGCGCAAGTCTCCGATCAAAGATAAAACAGACACGTCAGACCGTGTAGCTGAACGGATGACAGACGATAGGGCATCGCGATTGTGCTTAACAAGCAAGAATGATAAGCTTGACTTTTTTATTTTTACTTGCGTGAACAGAAAATGATTGGTCTAGAGGTCTAGACGACCGGCTTGAGATCGTGTTGATTGTTTAAGTCAATATTTCTATTGAATTGCAATTGTTTTATTATTTCAGATGAGAAAGGTGCACGTTAATTAATAAAATAGGGGAGTGAAAGCTTCGTTTGCTGTCCACAGACTATGTTAACTGCTGGGCAAAATATCTCCGGGCTCGCAGAAAGGTGCGACGCGAGTCTAGTAGAACATTTTTGTTTTTAATCTTCACGGAAATAGTTCGCATTGAAAAGCAAAAGATATCCACTGCTGGACATAGACCTCCGCTAATTTGCCATAATCGCCACGCTTGGCAGGCGGCTTGGCGATCGCAGTATGGTGGTAAAATGCATAGAGTACGCTGCTACCCATTTTCTAGTAAGTACCTTACTCACCTTTTACGACACCCACGGAAGAAATGGGACATCTAAGCGTAACACCATAATGATTATTAACTACGATTTATTTTATTACTAGCTTTTGCCCGCGACTTCGTCCGCGTAAATGTCGGATATCGCAAACGCAGACGAAGTCGCGTATTAAAAGCAGCCTATGTCCTTTCTTGGGGTTCAAAACCCCGTACCAAAATTCATCAAAATCGGTTCAGTGGTTTAGTCGTGAAATCGTAAGAGACAGACAGAGTTACTTTCGCATTTATAATATTAGTATAGATTTTATCTGTACCTTCAAATGAAGAAGGTTCTATTACAGTTTAAATGAGAGTGGACTAAAAATATTTAAAAAAAGCCAGTACGACTAATGTTTTAAGTGGTCGGACATTATAATGAAAAAATAAACATGAATAAATAAGATATCTTCACCGCAATGCAGCTTAGCAAGTAAATGCAGTTGAGACACTTAAGACTAGAACAAGTTAATTAAGTCATATTACATAAAATTACCGTCTAATCGGTTATGTAGGTACCCGTAACAATATCTTCGAGGCGATATAGAAATTGTTTCAAGTCTTCGAGATATTCAAATGCAGGGTAATTATACATTTTCATTATCATAATGCAAAGTACTTTAAGAGTGTCAGCATACTCAGTCTCTAATGTTCCCACTGCTGGGACACCGGCCTTCTCTCTGAAAAAGATTGGGCTGTAGGTAATCCAACAAGCGGGCCCAATGCTGGTTGGTAGATGACATCATCATCATCATTTCAGCCGTAAGAAGTCCACTGCTGGACATGGGCCTCCCCCATGCACTGCCAATTTGACCGGTACATTTTTTGGGGGGATTTGCCATAATCGCCACGCTTGGCAGGCGGCTTGGTGATCGCAGTTTGGTAGTAAAATGCATAGAGAACGCTGCTGCCCATTCCTTAGTAAGTCCTTTAGTCGCCTCTTAAGACATCCACGGGAAGAAATGGGGTGGTGTTATTCTTTACGTCTGGCACCACATGGTACATGTCAAGTCGTAGATGGTTGGTAGATGTCAAGTCCTCGAATTGTTGGCTCTAAGACATGCCGGTTTCCCCACCGGTTTCCTCAAGATGTTCTTCTTCAACGGACGGAAGCTCGGCTCTTTTATAATTTACGACAATGTCAGTGATGTAGATAATATTATCCACACTAATATTATAAATGCAAAAGTAACTCTGTCTGTCGGTCTGTCTGTCTCGCTTTCCTGTGAAAACTACAGAACCAATTTAAATGAAATTTGGTACACAGATAGTATAGAGCCTGAGAAAGGACATAGGCTACTTTTTATCCCGGTAGTATGTTCCCGCGGGATAATTTCCGATCTCCACGCGGGCGAAGCCGCTGGCAAAAGCTAGTTTAGAAATATATAGAAGTACTAGCTGACCCGACAAACGTTGTTTTTCCGGGTGAAAAAGAGTGAAAAGAGTTGTATGTATTTTTCAATGCCAAATCATAATAAAATAAAATTAGAAAAAATTGACAAAAAAATTTAAAAAATATATTTAGGGGTGGGTCACCCTTATAATTTAGGGGTATGAAAAATTGATGTTGGCCGATTCTCAGACCTACCCGATATGCACACAAAATTTCACAAAAACCGGTCCAGCCGTTTCGGAGGAGTTTGGTAACAAACACTGCGACATGAGAATTTTATATCTATGTTACCGGAAATGTATGAAATCTAGGAATTGTATACAACTACTAGGAAATTTATACAATTCCGAAGCTATTTAGGAAATGTATAAACTGTTGTTTTAAAAATCATACAATCGAATCGGAATTGTATATAATTCCAATATCGTATTAGGAAATGTATAAAAAGAATGCTGTCTTTAATAAAACACGTTGTTAAAATGAGAATAATAATTTTTAGTAAGGCAATCAGGTAACAGACATACCGTAAAATATAATATCTTCATATTATCTTACTAATTAGAGCTTCAAAAATGAACTATCTGTTAATTTTTCCAAGCTAGGCGACGGAGCCCCGCTACGCGGGGCTCCTACTTCTGGGTGGTTTATAAAAAAATAACCACGAAGAGGATGGCGGGGTCCCTTCTAACCTAACCTATCCGAGTCGGGGTGCCTTAAAGTCCCGATTGCATCCAATTTCTACTAATGTAACAACCGTTACACACCCAATGTCGATGGCAAATGATGTTATGGCATATGATAATTATGGCATGTGATAATTAGGGCACGTGATAATTAGGGCTTACAATGATTATGACAAATTATGTTATGGTAAGTGATTTTATGGGTACCATTTTACATTTCCGATTGCTATTTAGGAAATGTATAGATTTACTAGGAAATGTGTCTAATATAATTTATTTCACACATTTCCGGGCGATTTTAGGAATTACATACATTTCCTAGGAATTGTATACAATGACGGATTACATACATTTCCGTTAACATCTATACTAATATTATAAAGCTGAAGAGTTTGTTTGTTTGTATGTTTGCTTGTTTGTTTGTTTGATTGAACGCGCTAATCTCAGGAACAACTGGTCCGAATGCAAAAATTGTTTTTGTGTTGGGTAGCCTATTTATCGAAAAAGGCTATAGGCTATATAACATCACGCTACAATGAAGAGGAGCGGAGCAGTAATGAAAAATGTTGCAAAAACGGGGAAAATCACACGGTTAGGCGATTCGACGCGACGGGAAGGGTCGGGAGAACAAGAAATTTAACGCGGACGAAGTCGTGGGCAGAAGCTAGTATTAGATATCATTATTTTGATGACCAAATATAGGCACCTGGAGATGGGCAAAGATCATCACTCACTGGATAAGTGAGGATGGACATCACCACCGAGGTAGACCACGGCGAAGGTGGCGTGACGATCTGATAATGTTACCAGGGCCAACATGATACGAGAAAGTACAAGACAGGGAGGTTTGTAAGGAAAAAGGAAAGGCCTTTGCCTGTCAGTGGAATACAATAAGGGGTAACAAAAAAAAGACAATAAAAGTATATACCTAGTAATATATTTATTGGTTCATAAACGTTTTCCAGTATATAGGTAGGCTCTACATGCCTTATATCATATACGTTATTTACCTACAAAATTAGATATTGTTTTATAAACTATTTATTTACGTTCGTGCACACAATATTTGCAAATCATATTACAATTAATGATTGTGTTTCCAATAAACAATTATATTGGTTCATATACAAAACGATGCGGACCGCGATGTTTTAAATATGAAATCAACTGCACCGATCCCAGCGTGGTTTTACCAGACTCGATTAATCGAATGAATCCCAAGATGTGCACTAGCCCCTAAAGCCTCATGTGTCATGGTGCTACATATGCCATTGCATATCAAGAAGTAGATCGGGGGGCGCTGTAATGGTAGGGAAGACATGCCCTTAGGATAGGAAAGGATTGCGAGCTCACCGAATATGCATCCTTGATAACAAAATTAATTATTCTATTACGTACCTAGATACTAAAACAATGAGGTATTTACCTAGTTCCAAACAATGGCTAGAGATAAATCTTTATGAAAATTTACTCTGTGGGTATAGAATGACACGATTTAGAAATATGCAGGTAAAGTAGTTTATTTCTTGATTTTATTGTATAGCCAGTAAATAAGTCGGTTTCATTTATCTCAGTGGTACAAAGAATGATGTAAAATAAAATTTGATTTAGTGTTAATCTAATATAAGATCACTCGTGTAATCTATGTTTGCTATCCTTACCAATTGGTTTGATTATCCCACGAAAGAACAATTTAAAATACTATTAACTGCAGAAAATGAGCATCCAAGAAAGTAGTGCTTACGAAATCTAAAAAGAAAAATAATCGTTTAGTTTTCCATGGAAGCGTATTTTTTAATATTTAAAACTCTTATTTATTTTCTATGTTTTAGTTCGGCTAGCTACAAAAGAGTGTTTTAAATCTTTTTACCCTGGTAACCCAGGCAAGGATATTGGCACGTATTTACGAAATTATTGAATTGTCATCGGTACTCGATAAGTTTAAATGAAATCTGACCGTTTGAAGTGGGTCAGAATCAATTCCAAAGGAGTCGGTTACAAATATAGTTACATACTTACGAACAAACATACAGGTGAAACTAATAAAAGCGTGTTATAATGTAGCAATATCAGATGACAGTTGCAACATCAGTTCAAATAACGAGGACATTACCAAAAACTACCGTCTACAATAAAGCACACTGTGTTTACAGAAGTTACGTGAGATGTCAACCAACGTAGTAACTTCCACACGAGTTGCATCTAAATGACAACACAAATACTTAAGCATACCCAACTTAACTGTTACTTATAGTTGCCGAAGCACGAACATCAGAGAAAATGAAAATAGTTGTCTCTGTCGACAAATTGCGGCGACTGACTTGCAACGTGTTATGTATCATTCGAAGCGAGCTTGGTTACAAGACGCGGCGAATGCTCACTTCGAGCACTTGATTAAAGCGCACTCCATTTCTTGATACAAAACGGTGACACACTAAACGAGGCGAACGCTCGCTTCGAGCCCTTGTCTCAAGCACGCTCTATTCTTGTTACAACACGGCGTTACACTAAAACATGGCGAACGCTCGCTTCGAGCACATGGCTCAAGCGTGCTCCATTTTCTATTCAGAATGGAAAATGTAGAGGTTGTATGTGAATTTACTATTGAAAATTATGTTAAATTTTCTAAATGAAGCGTAAAATCCGATGCGTACTTTAGAAGAACAACGCGGTCACATAGATAGACACGAGAAGCGTCTTTAATTTATAATACCTAAGTTAAGATTACGTAGCTCCTAAATAATTCGTGCTAGAATGAATAGCATCTAAATGATAGCAAACAGACCAGATACACCTTACTTTTACTACTGTGGTTACATAAACTGTAAACGTTAACATTCGCGTTGCATCGCGTTCGCGACTCGCGATTGTTTGTTTATGTAGTTCAGACTTTACGCTCTACCTGTACAGCGATTGGAATTAAATTTGTTTGAAAAAGAATTTAGTCTTTTGGGTTCTAGTTACCTAAGTTTACGTGTTTTTTCGGTTTGAAAATGGAACAAATATGAATTACTAGCTTTTGCCAGCAGCTTCGCCCGCGTGGAGGTCGGAAATTATTCCGCGGGAACATACTACCGGGATAAAAAGTAGCCTATGTCCTTTCTAAGGCTCTGAACTATCTGTGTACCAAATTTCATTTAAATCGGTTCAGTAGTTTTAGCAGGAAAGCGAGACAGACAGACAGACAGATAGACATACAGAGTTACTTTTGCATTTATAATATTAGTGTGGATAATATCAGAAAGTTCAAAGTCGACGTACGCAAGGGATTATTTCGCGCAATTGAATTTCAACGTTCTGCTTAGTGCCGAGAGTTGATAATAGAACAACGTGTATTTTTGACGTTCTGGAATGCATGCACTCTGTTGGATTCTCAATGCTCGGTTAAACAGCGAGAGTTGAAAATCCTTTGCGCAATAATATCCTGCCACGATATTTTTACGTCCCTCCGAACGTGGTCTTAAAGTAGTAGATGTTCCGTGCGGTGCCGTACGTAAAGAATAGCCCCGTCCCATTTCTTTCCGCGTGGGTGTCGTAAGAGGCGACTACTGGACTTACTATAGAATGGATAGCAGCGTTCTCTATGCATTTTACCAACATACTGCGATCGCCAACACGCCTGCCAAGCGTGGGTGTCATGGGAAACCCCCCTATTTTTTGGGAGAGGGTCACCTCTGGGCTCTCACTAGGCTAACGAGTCAGTCAGTAAGATAGAACTATTGTAATGAACACTAATGGGTGTGGACATTTTATTGTAATCTGTTGTACCTATCTGCTGTAGTGTTATATTTAGTCTACTCTAATTCTACAAATGTACCGCGCAGAAGATGAAATAGCTAAACAATACGAGATACGCAAATCGTTTGCACACGTTATTTATAACACGCACGTCGGTACAATGTAGTGCATTATTTGTGGACTATGACTAAACAAAGGGTTCACCGAATGCTTTATAAATACGATTCTAGTTAGCTTTGATTGACTAAGTTATACAGGGCGGTTGGAAGTTATGAATTACTAGCTTTGGCCCGCGTGGAGGTCGGAAATTATCCAACGGAAACTATTTTTTTTATTTGTAAATAGTTTTAGTTAATTTGGGTTATAATTATTTTTCTTTATTAATTGGAAGTGTCGAAGGGCGGGCGTTTTGGGGGACTGTCTTGTGTAACTTTGACGTTCAAAAAGTGCTGACTCTCAGCCTAGTTTGAATAAATTACTTTTGATTTTGAATTTAAATCTATAATTCATGTAACATAATTAATTTAAAAAAAAATAAAAAAACGGAAACGTGTGGAACGTTTTAACCTCTTGTGTTGCAAAGGACTCGAGTCCTCGAGTCGTAATTTTAAAGACTCGACTCAATTATGCAAGACTCAGTGTGCTCAAAAGGCTCGGAGTCTAGAGTCAAGCCGAGCCCGAGTCATTTACAAGCCACTCGAGTCTTAAAAAGGACTCGAGTCTTAAAATGAATTCGAGTCTATGAATAACTCGTCAGATTATTTGTACGCATAATTACATCATAACCACTCATTAGAACTTATCATTCTTCTATTCGAGTCTTTTCGAATGATGAGCTACAAGTTTCATCTTCATGCTCAAAGTTTTTCTTTAAGACTCGAGTTAATTTTAAGACTCGAGTACTTTTTTGACTCGAGTCCTTTTTAAGACTTGAGTCCTTTTTAAGACTCGAGTGCTTGACTCTAGACTTCGAGCCTATTGAGCATACTGAGTCTTGCATAATTGACTCGAGTCTTTAAAATTACGACTCGAGGACTCGAGTCCTTTGCAACACTATCTTATAGCCATCGAAAGGTCAATGCCTATTCCTGGCCCAACCAGAATACGTTTCGAAGGATAATTAAAAAATATATTTTTTTTAAACAGGAATTATCCGTTTAACTTCGATCGCTAACTAAGTCGCCGTCATTATAAGCAATAAATAAGTAATTTAACGTATTATTATCACTGAGAGTTTGACTGTCAGGCAAAGTTTAGGGTTGCTAGTATATTGTCAATTTAATTTCGAGTCGTATATTGAATACGTCTAATCGATTAGGGATTAATTAATAATTATAAAAATCAATCCGTGTGCTCAAAGGCGTGCATTGTAATCACACGGCACGCCGCCGTCATAATCATGACGGCCATTTTAGTTTCTGTGAACGTAACTAACTAACTCCAGTTTAAGACAAAACAATTATGTTCATAAACATCTCAAACCAGATATCTTATAGTCCAAACATACATAAACATGGAATGGTAATATCATTGTATTGTTTATGGCTTTGCCGTAATTAGATAAAATTAAATTGTTCAAGACCAATAATCGATTCACGTAATCGATTATATTTTAAAATATGGCAGCATTATTCTATGACAGATGATGAAGTTGACATTTGACACCCAGTAAACAAATAGTTAAAGATATAAAATATGGTTTGTGTTCTTTTGTGAGCTTTTTTATGACAATGGACTCCGATCAATATCACCAGAATGACAATCCTTGCACGAACTTGGATCATGGCTCCACTTTGAATGACGACCCTAGTGTGAATGTGAAAACTGCTGGCTGCATATGACAACCCTCGCATGCATTTGGACTGCGGGAGTCCCGCTTTTACTAATGATTAATTCGGCGCGAATTCGGACCTGAGTAACTATGCTGTCCCGAACACGTCGCGTGGATTAACCGGCGCAAGCAAGGTTCGCTGTGCGAATTGAATAATGGATATGAGGCACTTACGCTCTCATCAACTCACAAATATATATTGTATAGCAATGGGTTCTTCCACAACAGGTAAGTATTATATTACTCACCTACATTAAACAATACCTTTAGAAAACTATGATAATAACAATAGCCAGTCCTAATGCAAGCTTATAGTGATTTAACTTCACTACACAATATAAAACAAAGTCACTTCCCTCTGTCTGTCCTTATGTTTAGATCTTTAAAACTACGATCTTTTTAACTACTAATTTTAATGCAGTTTTTTTTAATAGACAGTGTGATTCAAGAGAAAGGTTTATACGTATAATAGGCGGGTGAAGCTGCTGGCAAAAGCTAGTATTAAATAAGTAAAAAAAGATATTTTTAAATACCTAAATACTTTTACTTTATTGAGAAAGTAACCAAATCTTACAGCTCATCATCATCTGCCTAGCTTTTTCCCAATTATGTTGGGGTCGGCTTCCAGTCTAACCGGGTGCAGCTGAATACCAGTATTTTACATGGAGTGACTGCCTATCTGACCTCCACAACCCAGTTACTAGGTAATACAATACCTCTTGATAAGACTGATCTGAATGAAAGTCTGACAGACTTTCGGGGTTCTGACGACCCGTAACGACTGTCTAAGATCTACAAAAGAAAGCCGGGACCAACGGCTTAACATGCTTTCTGAGGCACGGAAGGGTCTTGGTTTGTAAAGATGGTCATATACGCGTATATGTACTGACGTGACATCAGCATTATTTCATTACATAGCTTTTGTATTGTTGGGGGAGGGGGGGGGATGTTGTTTGGGACAAATGATAAGTATTGATTGATTAATAAATAAAATATATGGTGCGGTGCAAAAGTAAATATTTATAAAGGTAAACATTACAAAATGATATATATGTATATTTAATTTAATATTTAATAATGTAATAATATAATAATTTAATTAATTACTTAATAGCTACTTAATGCTTGTGTGTGCATCTATGAATGAAATTATGTATGTGTGATGTATGTGTAGTGTGGGGTGTGGTGTATTTGTGTGTATGTGTATGTATGTGTTCGGGTGTATGAATGGGGTTGTGTGACTTTATTTTATTATTTTATACTTTTTAGAAGTTTTTCAGTATTTCCATAATTTTGAGAGAGAAGGAAGTCATTTATGGTAAGTTTTAGTTTACTTATTGGTAAGTGATGTAGCTGAGTATTTTTACTTATTTTGTTATATAGGTATGGACCCATATAGCACGGTTGTCTTCTGAAGAATTCTGTTTTACATGGTTTCAGGTCAAATACTAGGTCGTTTCTGCGTTTGTTTTTCAGTCTTACCGGGTCATATGTTGAGCCTTTGTGGCTTATAAGCAGAACTCTCCTGATATAAAGTTGTCGAACCGTTAATACCATACAATCCTTACATAGCTGCTCCGTTGGATACTGGAAGTTCCTTTTGTGCATTACTTTGAGAACTGCTCGCTGGGATCTTTCTAGGTTTAATATATGGGTTTTGTGTGTACTCCCCCAGACTGTTTAAACTTAGAAGGTGACTATTATTCAAAGGTTAAAATGAGTAAGTAACTTTGAAATGAACAATGACTGTGTTAATACCATTCAAAAGTCATTGTAAGTGTATAAAATATCAGTGCTTGTGAAAAAATTAAAAATTATAAAAAGATTAAAAACTGTTTTATTTCCAAATGGCGACTTATTTTCTGAACTGATAAGTACTAGAAGGTGCTCATAACACCTTATACTATCATTCCTTACACTATTTGTAAATGTTCACTGTGGGCCACGGTTGTTCTAGTATGTGGGCATTGTCCTTTACAGCCTTATTCATAAAAATCTAGCTAATCACTGATTAGCCACTGTTTAGTTAAGCAAATGGTTAGCTCTTAAGTAACGATTAACTTTTCTTTATTCATAAACGCTAGTTAGCAGATGATTAGTTACGACTAGTGATGGGGAAAAGGAACATTCTCACAGTGAGAATATTCTCGGAATGAGAATGTTCTAGAATGTTCTCGCGAGCGGAGAACATACGAGAACTTATGAGAACTTAAGAGAACTTAAAACGAGTATGTGAACCTTACAATTTTAACGTAAACCAGGTAACTATGATAATTTTCATTTTGTAATTAGATGTAATTTACATTGTATTCTATGAATAGGACAGTGTTGCCATAACTTATAACTTACTTAAATAGCTATTTGATTCTAAAGTTTGTAAAATGTTTTCATTTTTAAATAATACCAAGATTTATTTCTATCTTAATTAGACTATAATAATAAACAAAAATACATTACATGCACGCGCGGTTTCTGCCCCGCCCCGCCCGCTACCCCTTTTCGGGATGCGCTTCGCTCGCTGTGGTTAGTACTGAATCAGCGGTCAAAGTGAATTCACGTCAGTTTGCGTTGTGCCGCGTGTGTGGCGTCGTCGGTCGTTTGCTTTCAAAGTACACAATGAAACCGAAGGGAAAGGTGTACGAGTTTTACAGAGAAATATTACAGAATGGAAAATCTGTTTTTTTGTGTATGTTTTGTGGTCAACGTTATAAGAATAGAAATGCTACCAGGATGACCAACCATTTGATAAAAAACTGCAAGAAATGTCCTGCAATTGCGAGGTTGAGATTAAAAGGCCAATCGGCTTTATCGGATGTTACTAACACCAACATCAATAAATTCGTTCTCTTCAAATATCGAATCGGCAAATTCAACACTAAGTACGAATGCTAAATACGTGGAACCCTTTAACGAGGTAAGTCTATTTCGCCACTTTATACCGAATCAAATGCAATTTATTACGTCTGATAGGTTTGTACTGTAGATATTGTTTTTCATAAGATAATATTGCTATTTTCAGATAAATGCACAGCGCGCTCTTGCACGGGCAATCTACGTATCTGGACAGCCGTTGGCCCTAGTGGAACATCAACTATGGACACAATTTTTCAAGATTTTAAATCCGACATTTAATCCATCCGATAGAAAAGCTTTATCTACAACATTTCTGGAAGAAGAATATACAAAAATAAAAGGTAAAATTGATGTAGACATCAAAGAAGCCAAAGTTGTGCACATTGCATTGGATGGTTGGACAAACATTAGGAATGAGCCAATAATAAACATAATTATCTATACGCCTACGCCATACTTTTACAAATTCATAGACACAAAAGAAAACAGACACACTGCTGATTACCTATTTGAAGAAGTATGCAAAATAATAGATGAAATTGGAAGTGATAAAGTAATGCTGGTCATCACGGATAATGCTTCTAATATGGTCAAGTGTGGAGAAATGTTTTCAAGAAAGTATCCAAACATAAAGTGGAGCGGTTGCTTGGCTCACACACTTAACTTGATGATTGGAGATATTCTAAAAAATGTACACCTGAAGACACTTATGTCAGAAGTTACAGATATTATTAAATGCATTCACCGTTCCCACATTTTAACTGCAGATTTTAATCATGTTGCCCAAGAAAAGGGAATTAAGAAGTCGCTTCAGTTGCCTGTCAAAACGAGATGGGGTAGTCATTTGCGTTGCATTGACAGTGTGATAGAATGCAAATTACCTTTACAAAATATGGCCCTAAATTCAGCTTCTTTAAGTAAATATAAAAATTTACTTCTCGATGATAACACCTGGACAAAACTTGAACAGCTACAATGCATATTAAAACCCATTGTAGATTGGCTTACAAAATTAGAAGGAGATCGCTGCTTAATACATTTGGTGCATACAGCATTTTCAGAAGTACAAGAAGTTCTTCACAGGCCTTCTACAGTGCAAATATTGCAAGAAAATTTTTGTGAGGAGTTAAAAATTAAATTCTCGAATAGAAAGGCGTCAACAATAAAGCCAATACATCTCGCAGCAGCTTTGTTAGATCCAAAAAACAGAGGAGTAACCTTAACACCAGAGGAAAATATAGATGGGTGGGAATTTATAATGACGTTGGTAGGGGAGCAGTCCCCGTCGGTACCAAATTTTTTCAACCAAGTCTCCGAATATAAATGTCGTTCAGGATTGTGGAGTAAAGAATTTATATGGGCCATGGCCGCAAAAGTACCGGCAGTGACCTGGTGGAAGACACTGTACGCTGACACAGAACTTGGCAGTATTGCTCTCAGAATACTAACTGCACCGGCAACATCTGCCTCAGTGGAACGCTCCTTTTCCACTTTCGCCAACGTCCACACGAAGAAGCGCAATAGATTTCGTACTGATACAGCGGGAAAAATTTGTTTGATCTCACACAACTGGAAAATAATGAACAGAAGAATAAATTTCGAAAACGAAGAAAGTTTTTCGGATCCTGTTCCAAGTACATCAGGTGGAAGTGGTGAACCAAATCAGGCAAACAATAGTCACGCAATGAATCAAACTGACAATTTTGAAGAAAGTGACATTGAGTTAGAGTCGGAGGATGAGGTAGATGATTCAGTAGAAGATACAGAAAGCGAAGAGAAAGAAGTGTATGGGCCATTGAACTACCTCAGCAATGATGAAAACAATGATCCATTAAACCTGGATCTATAACAAAGAAAAGACCCTGAAAATTACTAGTCTTTAATGAAAAATAAAACAATCAACATAAACCAAAGTGATTTAAATAAGTGTTATAGATATTTTAATTGTACTTAAGCAAGAATTATAGAACCAATAAGTAATTACTTACTATTTAAAATTATATGAATATGTGATTTGTTGTGATATTTAATTTTTTGTTCCAATGGTGAAACTTACTTAAAAAATATAAATCTAAGTACCAACCTATTTAGATTTAATCAAGAGAATTAATATAATGTTCCTATTTTTATTTTATTTTCACAAAATTACAAGAATAAAGGTGATTCTGTTATCATTTAACTCTGTTGTTTTTTTCGTAAATACCCATAGTTATTTTTTTCACGATGTTTCAAAATATAACATAACACACTATTACATTTCCTCTATCATTCAAATTTTAAGACAGGATTAGATTAAGTTAGTTGTTGTGTAAAGAATGCAACTCCGTTTTTAAATTCTCTTAAATTCTCTGCTAGGAGAACATTCTCGAGAACATATCCGCAAAGTTCTCGCTAAGAGAATGTTCTCGGGAATTTCCCATCACTAGTTACGACACGAAATAGAGTGGAAATTATCGGTGCAGCACAGATTATAATCAATATAGTTGACTAAAAAACTGAATTAAAAGTATAAAGTTGTCAGAACCACGGTATTTGTATCTGTGGTGCCTTTGACAGACCAAAGTCAACAATGTCATCGGATATTTCAATTTGAATAAAATAATTTAATACGTTTATATCATAATTATTTCATTGTTTTTCCGATGGTAAACTACAATGTAATTAGCTCGAAAGGCTGGAAGATACAGGTATTTATTTCTGATTTTATATCCGCTAACCTTAAACTAACCAAATTAATGTTAAAAAGCCGTAGGTGATAATACAATTATAGCTATGTATTTGCATGTCCCCTATGCTTGTTTACATGAATATACTCTTTTAAAAACATAGGTACTTGTGTCTATTCTTTTATACTTCCTATTGCTTATGCACTGGGGTTTCTGTGTATTTTAATAAAATTAAAAAATCTTGTTTACAGTTGAAAGTTTGACGAAGCACCAATACTATATAACCTCGGAAAGACGGCGAGGGCGCAGACCATGCTACGTGAATAAGATGAGGAATGAGAATGCTATGAGAATAGAATAGCACCCATACATATGTTACGGAGGAAGAATAATTGGAAATCAAAAATATGAATTTATAATAAAAATGTAGCTTTATTAAAATAAACGTAATTGTTGCTTGGCTAACTAACATGGCTACTCTGCATTTCATTTCGTAGGCGATCAAGTGCAGTGTCATCCAACATATGATTACGCTGGATGACCCGCACCTGATCCGATAGTCGTTGGGTTGAAACGTTGACGGTTGGCTCAAGCACCTGAAAAACAGAGAGCATCCGAACATACTTGTTTCCCCCCTCTGTAGCCCCATAGTATGAGCGCATGACATTCTCATTGATAGATCTTGTCCATCTCATGCGCTGGCTAACACTAGCAAAAGACAGAAATGTTTGGAAAAGGGAGAGGGAGGCCTTTGCCCTGCATTGGGACAATATAGGCTACTTAAATTAGATATATTATTAGAATTAGATAGATAGAATTGTTGCTTATGAAATGTCTCTTGTTATTTGAGCAAGACTGCCACAACGTGGCTTTTCTTCAGTTCTGTGCCTTGGAACTGGCGTCAAAGAATGTGAGGGGCCTAAAACCTCTGAGCCTCCTCCCGTTTGAGCTTTCCCTAAAAATCCTTTATCACGTTTACTTTGCATGAAGAATATGTACCTAATATGGACTTATTCTCATAGCAGATGTAAACAAGCCTTGTAGGTCTTCCTCCGTCTATTTCCCATCGGCGCGTAGCGTTTCAAAATTATTTAATTCTTCTGTACTATTCCGAAATCCCGTAAATATTGTTGAAATCAATATTTACTAAGGCTTATTTAGATATTAGGGACAAAACAACCTTGAAGCACACAATAATCCTATTGAACCGATCAGCTGATTCAAATAAAATCCGCCATCTTGCCTCTTAGCATCCTCTTAACAAGCTACCAGTGGTGTTTAACTTTGACAGCTTTTAATCAAATGGTTAGCGACTACTTAGCGCTAAATAGCGTTTATGAATAAGAATTTCACTAATCAGTTGCTTAGCAATTGATTAAAATTTAAGAGGCGTTTATGAATAAGACTGTTATACTTCAAACTTTCCGGACGACATTTACCTTGCTGCTGTATGATCCTTCCCACAATCCATCCATCGTTTCTTTGGTCATACTCTACTCTTATCGCCGACATTCATATACTTAAAACTTTTCGCCTTCCGTTCGCCTTATTCCTCATTTCTCCGCATCACATGCCCATAGCATGGCAAGGGAATGCACTATCGGGATAAAAAGTGGTAATCCAGGTAATAAAATATCTGTATGCCTTTCATACAAATAAGTTCAGTCGTTTTTGCGTTATTGGGTAACAAACATCTAAACGTCGAAACAAAAAAACCTTTCATATTAATAATATTAGTAGGATAACTAGCAGTGGTTGCCCTGTGGTAACAACTTACGAGTTCTAGATCGTGGGTTTGAACCCAAGCACGCAATTAACTTTGTGTAAATTATTTCATCACCACCGCTCTCGAAACGATGAAGGAAATTATCATGAAGAAACCGGCAAGTCCTAGAACTAAAAATTCGAAGAATGTGAACAAAACGGGCCATAATCCCTACCCAGTTTCGACCTTACGTTGTAAGTCTGGGCCAATACCACTGGTCACCAGTCCTCTGCTCATACTCCACATTGTAACCATCAATCACAAAGTAACTGCACACTATTATCAAGAACAGTGTCAATTATTTAAATGGAAAGCATGTTTACTTTGGTATTTTGCAGCAGAACATTACAAACTGTATCCGCCTGCGTTCGTGCCACACTATCTGCTTCTGTCAGTTAACACTTATCTACAACGTGCTAGTCTAATAAAATAGGCAAATACATAATGTTACACCTTAGTTTTAATTGTTTTCTGAGAAAGATGACCCCAAATTTGACCTTTAAGGTGTGAAGAGAATTTAATCTCATTGAATGCCTTTATAATATTGCCAACTCGTTTGCTAAGCGTGGCGATTATGGCAAACGCCCACATGTTCTTAGGGGAGGCCTAGCCCAGCAGTGGCCGTCTTTCAGCTGAAATAATGATGATCATGGTGATGATGTTTGGTTTGACCTAGGACCTTGCGAAGGCTGCAGGAATCCTCTGGATTTAGAAAGCACAGAACTGGTCAAAGTGGTGCACTGTATTAAGAAACATACAACCTGGCCAAACATACACCTGCAAATTCCAAAAAACGTACGAATATTTGAATTTCGCGCCTACCTTACTTAGCACCTCCACCATAACGGCAATAAGATACTCACACTAGGGCCACAGGCTATAGCTGTGGCCCTAGTGTGATTATCTTTTAACGATCTCGATCCAACGCATCGACAGCGTTCGGCGCTCTGATTGGTCCTTCACCAAACCAGGGCCAATCAGAGTGCCAACCGCGCTCGATGCTTTTGTTCGAGATCGTTAAAAGAAACTCACACTAGGGCCACCGATCGCTCATTCCGATCCAGCCCGTCCCATGCTGCCCTCTACCAGTGATGCCCTAAGCCGAGGTCCGTACCACACGAGGGTGCCCCTAGCGAGTAGTCGGTCTAGTTTCAAGTTTTTAAGCCTTGGCTGGAGGCCTTAATTTATTAAGGTAGCCACAGGCAAGTCCGGTTAAGCAGCCGACAACCTCATAGACTGATCTGCGAGACGTCATTCTCAAAACAAAAGCCAACGGTCGCAAGCGCAGCATTCCTTGCGATTGTTATGTAGCCAAAAGTCTCATAATAATGCACACCGCACTGTTACATCCAAAACATAACACCATACTTTTAAAGATAATTTAAAAATATCCTTCCTTTAATAAAAAGTAACGGTTCTTTACGTAATTATTTTAATCGAGTCATTTGGCATCGTTTTGTGCCTTCGGATTTTATGCTTTATTTTTTATCGTTTTTGACGCATTTTTATGTGAGGGATGACCTAATTATGATGTTGAAGTATCATCTTTTATATTCAGTACGTATGTTGAGTGTAAACAAAACAGGTTGTGGATAATATCTTTATCGTTAATTCTGATTTTGACACAATTGTGCTCAAGTGCAATCAACAAACTGAATCATTTATTCTTTCTTTTTTTAACCGACGACAAAAACGTAGGAGGTTCTATCATCTATGTATGACCACGCATAACTTTCTACAGAGTAGTCTGATTTTGATAAATTTTGGCGCTTTGAGTGATCTTTGTTCATTGATTGTTTGGCGCTAACTCAAAATTACTTAGGTATAATTACATTAGTTTAAGAACTTAGTTATAAAGTACAAATAAAAAGGTTTATTATTTTTTGCTTTTCAGTTTTTTGGCGATGAATTTTTTTTTGTTAAAAAGATTTTTTATAGTTTTTATTTTCTCTTTTGTCTTTGGATAGTGACAAAAAAACGAAACACATTTTTTTTACAATTAAATTACAACAATGAATAACAAAAAAATATAATAATTTTAATGTAATAACTAAGCGAGCCCTAAGTAACTTAATTTAAAAATGTGGGTCCGCAAAACGTACTTTTGACAACTTGCAGGTCAACCTATGAGATGCTCTGCCGGGGTCGCGTGATTGTTCGAAAGAGATACCGTGACCCTGGCACATGGGCAACTGATGGAACACAGATGGGTTTTAGTCAGTAAAAGTCTGACATGCCGCTCCGCCCAGAGCGGGAGAAGTCATTTGATGATTTCCCATAATGGAAAAAAAAAAACCTATGAGATGCTTAACCGGACTTGCCCGTGGCTACCTGAATAAATTAAGGCCTCCATCCAGGGCTTAAAAACTTAAAACTAGTGCGACTCCTCGCTAAGGGGGGAGGCAGGAGGCGGTCTCCTGTGGGGTGCGGACAAATCTTTGTGTGATTAGCAAAATCATTTGTTCTGTGTCTGGGTGTAATTTGTCTATACTATGTATGTATTTCGGCTTCGAGTCTAATCGGTAGCTGAATCAACAAATAAGCCATAAGAAACACTAATTAAATAAACGCTACGCAAGTCTATGGTGATTTGTAAATGAGGTGAACTTATCAGTACCTTGGCAAACCCACGCAAGTTATAAAAGTCAAGTAGAAATGGGTTAGTGTGGTGATGGTGGGTGGCTGTTGGCGCTCGTGAGTGGCTAAGTTATAGCGTGAGGGGCTACTTAAATGAAGCGATACATAAATTGGACGTAGTTAAGCAGAAAGGACTCAATCCACAACTTGGTCAAAAATGAGTTAAGTGTAGCAAACTGATCCAAATTATACATACTATGGGTTAGTGAAAATGATCTAGCTAAAAATAGCTTTATTTTTCCTATATGTACTTAAAATTTAAAACCAATGGTATGGCACTTCTTATTTTTTTTTCAGGATAAACAAATCAAATGTCTGGTTCTTAACTATTATTTCTAAGACAATATGTTAATATACCTTTACCATAAAAACAAAATGTGTTAATATTCCACTGACAAAATAAAAAAATGAAAAAATACCTTTTTAACGTCACACGTCAATTTCTCGAAAGTAACTGGGTGTGGATTGAGTCCTTTCTGCTTACCTACGTCCAATTATGTGTGAAAGGTTTTAGAAGTTTTCATTGAGAAGTGCACAACATCTGTATAGATGTAGTACACTTCTCAATTAAAACTTCATTTGTATATATGTACAGACGCCAGCACATAAAGCTACTACAATATGTCAAATTTCTTTAAAAGGTTTCAACTTTATCGCTATAGTATAAGGCTCAAGATTGATTGGGAAAATTGGACAGTTTCAGGTAATTAGATGTGCTGGCGTCTGTACGCACGGCTACACATTATACATTTCCAGTATAAGCTGACATCTCATTGTACGAAAAGCCTATACAATGCGAGGTCAGCTAAAATTGGAAATGTGTAGCTTTATGTGTAGCAGCGTGTACATACAAAAATAAATACAACTGAAGTGTAGGTTTTTAATTTGTAAAATGTCAAAATAAGCATTTTACTAAATGAATATGAAAGTACTTAATACAAAAAACCGGCCAAGTGCGAGTCGGACTCACGCACCGAGGGTTTCGTACAAACCTGTAGGTATTCTCGGTTTAAAAATAAATGTTTTTTTTTTTTTAATTTTTATATTTCAGTTGATTGAATGTAAGGTAAATTGCGGTTTACGATTTATGACGTTTTAAAAAAAACTACTCACTCGATCTCGTTCAAACCAATTTTCGGTGGTAGTTTACATGGTAATGTACATCATATATTTTTTTAGTTTTATCATTCTCTTATTTTAGAAGTTACGGGGGGGAGGGGGACACATTTTACCACTTTGGAAGTGTCTCTCGCGCAAACTATTCAGTTTAGAAAAAAATGATATTAGAAACCTCATTACCATTTTTGAAGACCTATTCATAGATACCCCACACGTATGGGTTTGATGAAAAAAAACATTTTTGAGTTTCAGTTCTATGTAACCCCAAAATTTGTTGTTTTTTTTTTCTATTTTAGTGTAAAAATCTTAATGCGGTTCACAGAATACATCTACTTACCAAGTTTCAACAGCATAGCTCTTATAGTTTCGGAAAAAAGTGGCTGTGACATACGGACGGACGGACAGACAAACAGACAGACAGACAGACATGACAAATCTATAAGGGTTCCGTTTTTTGCCATTTGGCAAGGGAACCCTAAAAAAGTAGCACCATGAAACATGAAGCTTCAGGGGCTAGTGCTAATCTTGGGGTTCATTTGATTGATAGAGTCTGGGCAAACCATTCATCGCTACATTTCTTTCATTCATAAAAGGTTCAATTAACGGTTCGGGTTTTTTTTTGTTCCGTTTAAGGTTCAATTATTAACACAAATTTTGTTTAATACATATGTATGTTAGTTTGTAAGGTATATGTTTATGGGTCATTATAACCTGAAATAAATGTTATATTATTATTATTATTTTATTATTCATTATTTCTCAACTAACACAAAGAAACTGGAACAAATCATCTTCAAAACACTACCACTAACTTTAATGTGGCCAATCTTCAATATAAGTTTACAACCATCAAACAAACATATTTTTCATCTCCCATCTTTATCTTTCTCCATATTCTTTTATGTGGTTACTCTATGGCACTTTCACGGCATGGACAAAGTGCACATAATCCCGGGAACACATTAACCGTGGTAAACAAAAGATGGGTTCCCATAAAGAGATGGCGACATATGTAACGGGACACTATGGAAGTTTGTCCCGGAAGACTCACCGCAACACCTGGCCAAACAGGTTTTGAGAGCTTCATGTAGTTCATAGGAATTGGGGGCGTTTGTGTTAAAAATTGTGGTATGAGGATATATTACTGCAAGTGTTTTTAAGTTTACGCAATAGCAAGAAACTTATAAAAAAACCGGCCAAGTACGAGTCGGACTCGCGCACCGAGGGTTCCGTACAAACCTGTAGGTATTCTCGGTTTATGGGTTGTTTATGAAAATAAATGTTTTTTTTTTTTATATTTCAGTTGATTGAATGAAAGGTAAATTGCGGTTTACGATTTATGACGTTTTAAAAAAACTACGTACTCGATCTCGTTCAAACCAATTTTCGGTGGTAGTTTACACGGAAATGTATATCATATATTTTTTTTTAGTTTTATCATTCTCTTAGTTTAGAAGTTACGGGGGGAGGGGGACATTAGAAACCTCAATACCATTTTTGAAGACCTATTCATAGATACCCCACACGTACGGGTTTGATGAAAAAAAAATTTTTGAGTTTCTATGTATGGGGAACCCCAAAATTTATTGTTTTTTTTCTATTTTGGTGTGAAAATCTTAATGTGGTTCACAGAATACATCTACTTACCAAGTTTCAACAGCCTAGCTCTTATAGTTTCGGAAAAAACTGGATGTGACATACGGACGGACGGACAGACAGACAGACAGACAGACATGACGAATCTTTAAGGGTTCCGTTTTTTGCCATTTGGCAACGGAACCCAGAGGCCAAAAGACCCTTAACGCTGAGATAAGTCCATGCTGAGATAAGTCTCAGCATGGAGTTAAATTAGCCAGTTCCAAAAAAAAACAATTTACTCTTTCTTTATGACTTTCTATAAGTTCTGGACTTCAATTTTACGTTTCTTTTTTTATTTTGTTAACTATATTGTGCTTAGTCTGTGCTATTTCTGTGCGATTCACTTTAAATAATTTTTCTTGCTTTCTTTTTAAACGCAATTATCGGACTACAACAAGATGGTCGGTAATGTGCTAATTAGGACTTTATATTGTAGCTAGTGGTCCCCCACTGGTTGAAATACGACCATAATTCATTCAAATTTTAAGTAAGCTTTCGGCACTCCTCTCCATATAAACTTGAACTGAAAAGGGATAGAAGTTATTGCTGCACGTATTAATATATACGTGTCAAATACGGCTATACGGGATTCTTTTTAGTAATAACAACGATACCTCTTTCGTCAAATTACAATAAGTAACTAAGAATTTATAAGGGAACAGATTAATATACAACATACACACATCCTACATACATATCGGTCCAAAATCATAAACCGTCTTTTTACTTCGCCGTAGTCGGTTTAAGAACCCAGATACCGCATACCATAATGATTTAATGAAGGAATGGATAGGTATAGCGTTTGCTAATCGTGGTTGGAGCGATTCCTTCAAGTACCTATATCATGAAAACTCTAGAATAGATTGGATGCCATTTGGAACAACTATAAAATGCAAATTAATTCATGCAAATTCATGCTTGCATCTGGATTATGTCTTCATTCCTAGATTAACTGAACAAATCAATTAGCATTTATAGCTTATTTTTGTTGTTGTTTGTTGTATATAATTTGCCTATAACCTTCCCACTGCTACCCACCAGTACCTTCACTGGCCTCCTTTTTGGGAGAGGGACTGGGAATCCACCACGCGGGTCCACTGTGCGTTGGTAAATCTCACATGTTTTCAAATTGGTTGGTTCTAAGACATGCCGGTTTCCTCACGATGGTTTCATTCATCTTGTTGAGAGCAGTGGTGATGAAATCATTTACACAAAGTAAAGAACCTTTTCTTAATGTCATGTCTGCCGTGGGCGTTCACCGCATGCTAACTTTATCCGAATAACTTAGTTTTATCAAAAACTCGAACCATGAAACACTAAACTAAAATGATCACCACTAGTCGATATTTCGCACGTAAAAAAATACACAACAATATTACGACCAACGTTGCTAGAAATCCCGATTTTTAGACCGAAATTAAATTCCCGCGTGGGACAAGCTCAGTCTCGCTTTCGAGGATTGATCGACGCTGCGGTTATTATGCTTATGTCAAAAAATGAATTTTCATAAAAAAATATTTTCTATGACTTTCTATCATCATAATTTAAAACTGAAAAACTTTAAACTAAAAAAGTCGTCATAAAGTCTGTTAATAAATCACAACAGATTTTTTACTATAACTTGTTTTCGTTAAAAGAATCCAGGTTTTTCATTCAAAAGGGTTAAAAATCCCGTTCTTTTCCCGTAAAAGAAAGATGGCAACCCTGATTACAATACAACTGACGACAAGAATGCCTCCGCATTGTTACAGGAATCAAATAGACACATTATAAATAACAGTTTTTGCAATTTCCATAAAACCGTAAACATTAGACACCTCACATAGGGCGAAACGGATCGTATGCACATGCAATCTCTTAACCTTTAAGTGAGCGATATAGAGCCATTAAGACCCGCCTCGATTTATCACATCACTGGTCAGATAAAATGCAAAGTGCTCGGCAAAATGGACGCGCATACTTAGTTGCTGATGTCGTCAATTTTTTATGCCTTCAGTTATATGGTTCAAATGGGTACGTAAGAGAAGGAATAACTTTCAATTCAACAAAGTTCACTGCGTCATTTAGGTTGGTGAGCAGAGGATTTTTTGGAACATATAAAGCAATGTACTAGCAGTATCCTTTAAAATCGTTCAGATTGTGATTGATCGTGTTTTATGCAGTAAGGGTGCTGAGTGACTCCTCTAGCTAAGTTCTTATTAGGAAGGTAGGTATACTTCTCATTTGTTAAGCAACTTACAGTTCGACAAGAGTTGCAGGTACCTGGTTTCAGTAAGCCTCCACTATCTATCGTAGATATTGTAGACAATTGCGGCATTTTATTAATTCAATTAAAAGCTTTATAAATTAACTTCACTTGTACCTATGTCCTGATATTTTGCAATATTTCATCGATTTGACTGAAGCTATAGGGCTGAAATTTCGCACACATGCTTGGTTCTCGCAATGCACAACAATACCTTGTATTTTTAATTAAAAAAATGTGTCTTACTAGATATAGAGAAATCCGAGTAACGCCGTTCACATTTGAATAAATGTCTGTAACGTATTGTTACTCAGATATAATTTTAAACTTGATAATCAACCCCACAAAAACACTCACAGCTTCGCTAAACAGATCGGAATCTACAGTCAAAGCTACTGTATTATAGATTACTAAAAATCGTCAAATATTTGCTCCCCTGACCCTTCCCGTCGCATCGCAGCCTGCCAGTTTTCGCCCATTTTTTTATTGCTGCTCCGCTCCTTTTGATGCGATGGCGTGATGTTATATAGCCTATAGCCTTCCTCAATAAATAGGCTACCCGACTCAAAAAAAAATTCTCGATTCGAACCAGTAGTTCCTGAGATTAGCGCGTTCCACCCCCCATTTTAGGGAAGTGGGGGGTTAGAGAGTGACAAAACGTAGCCTATGTCACTCTCCATCCCTGGAACTATCTCCACTTAAAAAATCACGTCAACTCGTCGGTCCGTTTTACCGTGAAAGACTGACAAACAGACACACACACTTTCCCATTTATATCAATAATATTAGTATATAATATTATTAGTATAGATATAATATTAGTATAGATAGTATATCTCCCTCCACAAAGACGTCACCAACTGACGCGTTAGTCCCGACATCCAAAAAGAATGCAGTTACAGTACAAAAATATCAAATTATCTTCTCAAAATAAACCATAGCAGTACGACATCATACTCATAAAAAAATTTCACTTGCTATAAAATTGTTTCAGATGCGACAAGACAGCATTTCATGCCTAATCTTCGTTCGCATCTTGGTTTCCAAACATGTAAACAAATAAGAGTAAATGGAAAAATACATTTTATACACATAAAGTTCATGGGCTTGTGACTAAGTAAGTAATATTCAGCCGCACGTGTCGGTCAGTCAGGTTAAGCTACGCTTATTGGGGTTGGTCCGTGTAAGGGTCAGTGTGTAATACACTTACAGGTGTAAAATTGAACAAACCAGCCATTTCTCCAGTAGATCTTGTACACATACCTGAAACAAACAAAACATATTTCGATAAGTATTTTATAGGTATTAAGGGGTATGGTATTAAGGGGGTATTGTCGTCTAGAAGCTCGTTTTTAAAAGTAATTTTCAGGAATTATTTTCGTGAAAACTGTCGAGCCTACAGTGCCTGGGTTATTTATCCATCATAAGACATGTTTCAAATAACTTAGATTTTTTTTTGTGAAATACTTTATTGAAATCTGTACAAGTTATGCGCAGTTATTCAGGTTGTGATTTAAGACGCTCGTCCAATTGGGCGCAAATATTGTGGTGGTGCGAGTCGTCTGAAACAGAAAACAATTTTTTCATTCTATATGAATATAGTTATCGTCCGACCTAGATCTAAGTGCGTATGAAATTTTCGATCGGAATCGCAGCCTTTTGAAAATTAAGTTTTAATTTTCCTGGAAAATTGTCAATGAAAACATGACAGCAGGGCTAAAATATTCCAGCTATCGGTATAATTTTAGTTCACACTAGGGGTGACGAGTTTCTGAAAATGTTTACAAAACCAGAAGTCAATCCGACCCGATAGTTTCTTAGAAAAACGTCCGCCCGACTTGAAATATTTCGTTTCGAGCTACAGAAGTCATTGTCTCCAGAAACTTTCAATTTTTTTGCTGACGTATTAGTATACTTAGTATCAGCTTCAACAGTATATCGATTACCTTGAAATTTTCGCTTTTGTGGTGTCGGCTGACGTGCATGGCCACTATTTTCGATTCATTTTAAAATTCGCACACGTATTTTGTTCACAGATTAAAAGTAAACTAACTATTTATACTGTGACTATGGAAGTTCGACGAATTTCAAGTTAATATTTCAGAAACACTTTCTCGAAACTCCAAATGATAAGAAAATGCAAAAAAAAATACGATTTTTTCAAGTTTCTAGACGGTAATACCCCCTTAAGGTTCTGCCGGGGTCGCGAGATTTGTTCGAAAGAGACACCGTGGCCCTGGCACATGGGCAACTGAAGGCACACGGGTGGGTTTTAGTCAGTAAAAGTCTGACACGCCCTCCCGCTCAACCCAAGAGCGGGAGACGTCATTTGATGATATCCAACCCACAAAAAAAGGTGTTAAGTGTTGTTCCGTGAATAGGTAACCATCTTTACATATCAAGACCCCTCCGTACCTAGGAAAGCACGTCAAGGAAAGCCGTGGCTCCCGGCCGTCGTTCCTAGATCTTTGACAGTCTGACCACCAGTCTTATCAAAGAGTACTTATTCTATTAACCTGTAACTGGGTTATGGAGGTCTGATATAAACTACTTACTGGTACTCAGCTGAATCCGGTTAGACTGGAAGCCAACCCCAACATACTTGGAAAAGGCTAGAAAGATGACTTAAAGTTCAGTTTGCACTACAACTTAAATTTTTTTATTAGTTACGAGCTTCTGCCCGCGACTTCATCCGCATAGCTTGTGGACGCAGACGAAATCGCGGAATAAAACTATCCTACGTAAGGACATACCCTAAGAAAGTTCTTGGGGTTCAAACTTACCAAATTTCATCAAAATCTGTTTAGTGGTTTAGTCGTGAAAACGTAACAGACAGACAGAGTTACTGTCGCATTTATAATAATAAGCATAGAAAGTATAGATTATCACATTACATAACTTAATATTATAACTAATTACTATCATTTAGTTGGTACTTTTTAAAGTGGAAATAACACCCATTGGAAACAAGGATTTGAATAGACCTTTACATGCGCGTGCGCAAGACCTTTATATTCGCTTATCTGTTGCGAAAAGGGAATATTTATGGCATGTGCGGGCTATTACTGCTTGTGCGGTCTCTGAATGCTGATAGGTATGCCTTAATCCTGCTGTTATAACTTTAAAACAAAGCGTGAAGTCCTTTTGTTTAGAGTAAGTACTTTTGAAAAGGTTGGCATGTGTTTTTCGCAGGAAATGTTCTGATTTCTAAAGCGTTTCTTGGCATTTACATAGCAAATTTGTGCGGGGTAAATAATTATGAAACGTTAAATATTTGAAAAATAAAGACAATTCAAATAATACACTTTTGAATAATCACAATAAAAATAGCAATAAGGTTATTTATTATAATCTTACTAATATTATAAATGTTTAAGGTTTAAAAAATAAAAATAGATTAAAAAATCTTAAGATGTTTGATGCTAAGTCACGTAAAAACAACCGAAAAGATTTAGATGCAATTTAGCACTCAGATAGTTTATAATCCGGATTATCACATAGGATTATTTTCAAACCTCCACACGGGCTAAACCGCTGGCAAAAGCTAGTCAGTAAATATTTGCATTTAATACCCACAACGTGCAAAATACTAAACTATCCAAACAGAGCAAAAAAAAAAACAATCGACCGTCACCTCTGCAAGCATAACATAATTGCTTGCTTATTATGCGCGAGCGACGTCCCCCATCCCGATGTTATCGCGTACGCAAGCCCACACATCAACCTATACAATTCCAGTATAAGCTGACATCTCATTGTACGAAAAGCCTATACAATGCGAGGTCAGCTAAAACTGGAAAAGTATAGCTTGACCTGTAGCTCGTACCTCCCGGACGCATGCGTTTTAATGTTTTTTTTTTCCACATTATTACTTTTATTATTCATTCTCGTCGGCTATAAACCCTGAGTGGCCCTTGTATCGGGCTATAAATGACTGATAATGTCAAAATTATGATTGTTTTACTACGAAGTCACCGCAACGTACGATGTGATGACTTCGAGTAATTGGTTTCGACCGAGAGACATTATTTTCTAGTCTATAAAAGTAATGATTAGTCGGTGATAGTAAAATTAATTCCTTTTAAATCTTTTATAATGTTTAAAGTCTAAAAATAAAGTTCCGTGAAGTCTTGAATTATTTTTCGATTCTTTCAAATCTTTTTAAGATCACGATTCGATTTCTTATCGATTGTCCGAATCTACACGTGCCAAAGGGCCAATAAATTATTAACTTTTTATTTTGCATCTTGCAACATTATGAGGTATTATAAATATAAGGAAATAAAAACCGTTTTTATCGAAAAAAAAGTCCAATCGATTCCCGTTTCCAAGAATGAGTTGAATGATATTTATTGCAGTTGTTTTTATTTTATTTTATTATTGGTAACACTTAAATTCGGTAGTGAATACAAAGTTGCACATAGTGACTTTAGTTTATAACGGAACTTTAGTGTGTCAACATGTTGAACATTTTATTTTTAAGATAAAAATACTTGGGTTACATTACGACTGTATCGATATTGATAAGGATTACGCGTAAATCAATAAGATTGAAATAAAATTCAGATACTTGTACTGGATGTACTCTATCTACGCTATTTGGATTTTATTTGAAACATAATAAACTTTCTTTATTGTTTTTTTCCATTTACAAATTTCTATTGCTCTGTTCTGAAAATCTGTAACTTTTATTATCAGAAGTCTTTATTTTAAAGGCTAGTAAAGTGCCGCTGTATTTGTGCCGTGTGGTGACGGACGTAAAGAATAGCACCATCGCATTGCTTCCCGTGGGTGTCGTAAGAGGCACCTAAGGGACTTTCTAGAGAATGGGCAGCAGCGTTCTCTATGAATTTTACGACCATACTGCGATCGCCAACCCGCTTGCCAAGCGTGGTGATTATGGCAAAGCCCCCCAAATTGAGGGAGGCCTATGTCCAGCAGTGGACGTCTTTTGGCTGAAATGATAATGATGAAGTATTACTGCGGAATATTAGAACGTAGTTTCATTATCTTTTAAGCGATTAAAATGGCAAAACCCATAAAGTCTCTTCATAACAATATATGTAACTTAGAATATTCATATTCCTCGACTATCTACGCTCAAAAATAATTAAACCAAAGATACTCCATAAAACATCCAGAAAATACCACAGGAAAAAATACGAGCATAATATAAATTCGCGATATGATCTCGACTGTTCGACATTTAGTTTCGGATACATTTTTATTCGGTCGTGAATCGTGTGAGATGAGACTTTGATTTCACTTCGAATCACGAAGTCAAAGAGCTCACGATTACTCTTTGAATTTTTTGAATATTCATGCTTTTGTATCAAAGAGTGATAACGATAAAATATTTGGTCGGTATTCAAATGTTGCCAGACGCGTCAGTGTTGTTTGAAATGAAGTATCTACGTACATATTATGTAGATGCGATTTTTTTTTTTTTAATGAAAAACGTTTTCATGTCATCTGAATCAAGGGTTTGATCCCCAAAGTCTGTCTTATTGTACCTATGTGTTGTATATTTTTTTTTACGACTGCCTATCAGACCTCCACAACACCGTTACTGGAAAAAACTATACTCCTTAGTAAGAGTGGTAATCAGTTTTTTTTTTTAAGTTAGGTCCATGAATGACGCCCAGAGGGGTCTTGAAATGTACAGATGATCACCAATCCACGGGCCAACCGGGGCAAGCGTAGCTTAACCTGATCGATTCGCTTGTGCGACTATTATTTCATAGCCACAACCCCAACTCATACTTTATCGTGAAAAATTTTTGTTAAAAGTTTACTACCAACAGTAAACACTAAACGAATGTCCAGAACCTTGCACAAGTTGCAACATTTAACGTCACTAGCATTTCTTAAAGTTACTTAACGACCGGCTTACAAGGTAACTACTCAGCTTGTATTTCCTTAAACTTAAGCGGCTTACCGAGTGTTCAACAGTTCAACTAGCTAACTATCCCTAAACTGTCAAGCGCTAATGCTGTACCTAACGCCTTCCCGATGGTTATTAGATAAATTAAAATTACCGCTCTCTCCAAAATAAAGTTTCATAGCTTAGCACAAGTATTCACAAAATTTTTCCAAAACGTTTGCAAAACAGCCAGTTAAATTAAATAAACGAGAATCAGAACTTTATCCGCGTAATGTAACATAAACCGTTGTTCAGGCAGGAGCCATAACCCTGCCATGGTTTCCGGTAACCAATCCATGGTAACACTTCTATAATATTTTTATTCCATATTCTGCAAATAGGATCGACGTCCGAGAGGCTAAGGTGGTACGGACATGTTATGCGTAGACCCGATGACCATATTGTGAGAAAGTGCCTTTCCATGGCTATTAAGAAGAGAGGGAGTGGTAGACCACAAACTACCTGGATGACAAAGGACATGCATCGTCTTACAGATGGCGATGCTAACCACCGAAATGAATGGCGCCGCATGATTAAGAAAGCTGACCACCCGTAACGGAAAAAGGCGAGGGCAAAGAAGAAGATATCCTGTAAATAGTCCTACGGGAGTCGTGGATTGTTCTTGAGTGCAGTTGTACAGTTTCTTATTGCTTTCCTGGTAACTCTGCCAGAGTAAAAAATTACCGCAAATTTATAAAATTACTATACTGTCATCGGTCCTTGATAGGTCTGCAAAATTTCAAATTAATCTAATGTCTTGAAGTTGGTGAAATTCGAGTTCCAAATTTCGTTCCATACATAAAGATCGCGCAGCAAATAAATTCGTGTAGCTACACACGCTACATAAATATTTAGCACGGCCGACCTCTGTACATTATATTGTGCGCCTAATTAGGCACCTCAAGCATTGCGGCACATACTCGTTGTGGCACGGGCAGAGGTCCACGTGCTCAAGTGTCAAGTCAGGAGGGGTCAAGTGCGTGCGTTCATCTACACTGGTGTAGTGGTACTGGATGAGGCTGGGGAGATAGCTTGTATATTCGTATGTTAGTTGACAGTGTCGGTTTGCTGTTTTTTTTTTTTCTTTTTGTTTAGGGCAATGTTAAGATTTCCATTTGTTGGCGACCGGTGTTTCTTTTTAATCAATTTCGTCTTTAGTTCTTACTAATATTTGCGAGCTCCATGTGTTGCTGTACTTGCTGTACGTAAAGAATAACATCATCCCAAATTTCTGCTCATGGGTGTCGTAAAAGGCAACTAAGGGAACTTACTAGAGCAGCGTTTCCCATTAGCCGGGTCGCGACCCGGTACCGGGCCATCAAAATAAAATACCGGGTCGCAACATTCCCGCCTTGTTTTAAAAATAAATATAGAAACCGACTTGAAGTGGAACCAGACCTTAGGATAAAACTTTCGTCAAATTCAGCGAACTTGGATTCTTTGGTAAAAAATAAGCAGCAACTCCATATTTCGCCTGAAAATTTAGTGACTAAATAGGCGTCATTTTTACTATTCATAAATATGTATTATTTTACCTAATGGAGCAGTGTTAAAATTACCGGGCCATAGCAGAATAATGTTTGGGAAACACTGTACTATAGAGAATAGGCAGCAGCGTTCTCTATGCTTTTTACCACCATACTGCGATCACCAACCTGCCTGCCAAGCGTGGCGATTATGGCAAACCCTTCCAAATTGGGGGTGGCCTATGTTCAACAGTGGACGTATTATGGCTGATAAAATAATGATAATTAGCTCATTTCGACTGCTGCTTGTTCCTTCTAATTTTCAACCGACGAAAAAAAACGGAGGAGGTTCTCAATTCGACGCGTATATTTTTTTTTTTATGTATGACCACGCATAACTTTTTACATAGTGGTCCGATTTTGATAATTGTTTTTTTTTTTTTTTGTTGGATAGGGTATATCTTGCCAAGTATTATTAGTACATTAAAGCCACAAAAAATATAAAATAAAAACTTTTTAACAAAAAATTAAACCGCCGAAAAACTGAAAAGCATAAAATAATAAACCTTAAAATTTTGAGTCGGCGCTGAAAAATCAATGAACAAGGATCACTCAAAGCGCCGACTCATAATTTTAAGGTTTATTATTTTATGCTTTTCAGTTTTTCGGCGGTTTAATTTTTTATACACTACGTTTTGTTGCAGCCGGGCCTGTTGGGTGCACGCACAATACTTGATTATTCCGTTTTTTCTGTGTTTATACTACATGCTTTAACCGGACTGGGTAAAATAAAAATATTTTCTTTCTTGCTTGTTTTTCCAGTATATATGGTAATAGGTAGCTATTCTTTTACTTTAATTAATACGCTTGGCAAAGGCTAAAGAAAAGTTTTTAATTGTTATTGCTGGCCCGTTTGGCATATTGCCAGATTTAGCCACGCTGCAATTGGCACTAGACTCATTAGCAAGAACAGTGCTTTTATTAATGACTAGTTAGTTTAATTACCTAATAAGATAGTACCACCTACCATTGATTAATGAAACTCGTTATAAAATTATAACAGTGAGATACTGAGAAACTGAAGTTTGTAGAACTTATTCAACCTTGTCTTATTCAAAAACATTCTTCAAAGCATAAGACGCTTCTAGAATTTCAAGGAACTGCCTAACTAAGCTGCAACGGAACATGAAACTCAGAAACTTTACTAATTAAGAAACGAGCTGAATATTGCAACAGCTTTCAAAGAGACAAGCTGTAGAATGTCACATCTAGCAACATTCCTGTTCACTACCTCTTTGTTCCATTGTTGTTAGACTGTGGGTACATAATGCAAACTCACATAACTCTACGTCAAATAATTAGACATTTAAATATTGGATACTAAAATTATCTAAACAGAACAATTTTGTTGTTGCTATGGGATGGGAATGATGAGCAACTCCTTTACGATGTTCATTTAGAGCCTGATTTAGACGGTGTAATATAATTGCCTGTGGCATATTATAAATTGGAGCGAGTAAAGAAGTTGCACTTGCTAAACAATTGTATTGTATGTCACAGACAAGAAACATGGTGTAAATGGTCTTTGGTTCACGTGTTGGCAGGCCTACCCTGTCTTCCCATAACTATTAACACTATACTTTAAAATCATTGTAAAAGCCTATTATTAAAAAAAAAGTAATCATTGAGTTTCTTGCCGGCTCATCTCCATACGAATCAACAAATTTGAACCGTGCACTACTAACGTTTCATTAAGTGCCCATGTAAGTTTATGTGAAGTAAAACATATTTTAATTTTGATCTTTTATTCAGTCCCTACAGCGTTCTCAATGCATTTTGTCACCATACTGAGAATGCCAGCCCGCCTGCCAAGCGTGGCGATTATGACAAAGCCCCCCAAATTGGGAGAGGCCTGTGCCCAGCAGTGGACGTCTTACGGCTGAAATGATGATGACGATTCAGTCTTTGGACTGTCACAGTTCTACTCCACTGACCACCGGTCATCACTGCGCCTTGCCAAGTGTCCTTAGCAAAAGAATACCTTTTTTTTTCTTTTTTTTTCAGGATGGGATATCATCAAATGACTTCTCCCGCTCTGCGCGGAGCGGGAGGGCGTGTCAGACTTTTACTGACTAAAACCCACCCGTGTTCCATCAGTTGCCCATGTGCCAGGGTCACGGTATCTCTTTCGAACAATCACGCGACCCCGGCAGGGGCAAAACAATACCTCAGTAACTTAGGAATTCTTTTTAATGCTAATAGTCTGCCCGAGGGAAGTAATAGTGCCAGCAGATAAATAGTCATGGCTTCCAATGTCTATGCATTAATATGCGCGTTTCATTTCTGTTTCTGCATATGTTTGGCTGCGCGGTGGTCTAGTTTATGGTCCGACCACCCTAGTGTTTCCTATAGGGTATAGGAACAATAGTTGTGGTTTATGGTAATTTTGTAAGGTGAATTAATAATGAGTTGTCTAGGAACATCAATTTGTTATTAAAATATTTGCATTTGTTTTCCAATCTGACAAATTATGTTGTTATTGTTATTTAATTTCCAATCAATCAATAGTAGTAATATTTCGATTTTCTTCTATTATCTAGCAAGAAAAATAATCTTAACTATTTTGCATAAAATTCTATTTTTTTTTAATGACATCTACCATGTCGACCTATGAGGTTGTCGGTTGCTTAACCGGACTTGCCTGTGGCTACCTTAATAAATTAAGGCCTCGAGCCAGGGCTTCAGAGCTTAAAACTAGAGCGACTACTCGCTAAGGGCCCCCTTTACGGAACGGACCTCAGCTTAGGGCATCGATGGTAGATGGCAGCCAGGAACGGGCTGGATCCGAAAATTGAAAAATTGGAAAATCCTAAACGTGCCAATTGCTTCTGGAGTTGTTGATTCACCCACGAATAAACTTCGTGAGAATCGCCTACAGAAAGTAATTTATCAATTAAAAGTGACACTTTTAATTCGCCCGTTTTGAGCGAGTAAATGCATGCGAATCGCCTAAATACCCAAAAAATGTACTTCTTGGTTTTTATCAGCCATATATAGAAACATTTTATGTAGAGAAGTTATCTCTAATAGTGGTCCTCTAAAACACCATAGAATTTCAAAACCACACAGCTCTATCGCAATATTTACATAAACATGGTAATTTTATTTACGAAACAATATGATTTATGCCCCAAAGATAAGCCCGTTTACTGGGAAATAATGTTAAATTCTCTAATGCACTTAATAGCATACATTTAGTATTAGAACAGGATATTAAATTTATTGTTATTGCTTCTAGTTGGTGGTCGGAGTAAGGGCGGTGACATACTGCGGAATTGCGATGTTGGATAAAGGAGATTAACCTATTTTTATTACTGTTTGCATAATGGGAAGCCATTTTTAATATAGGACTTTTTTTTTGTTAGCTAGCAAGCAAACTGTCGTGGTCACCCATCCAGATGCCAACCTCAGCAAGCGTAGCCTGATCGATCGACCGTTTCACAATATTTATTTACAATTTTAATCTCTTCGGTTGGCATGGCAACCACGCATTTGATTTAAATAGGTTTTTATATTTTAATTATGTAGTAAGTTTTTCATTTTCGTAGATTATTTAATATTCTGTAAATATGAGAACGTTGTAGGCCTTGTAAACTGTAGATTTGTACCATTTTAGTAAGTACCTGGTACTTGTTACTTGTGGACAGGCTTACACTGTCCTTCGATACCTATTAACACAGTAATTTGAAACCATTGTAAATGCAAATTATTTTAAAATAGTAACCATTCAGTTTCTTGCTTGTTTCTCTATAGGAATCAACAAATTGGAACTGTGCACCTAGCTTCTGACATTTCAAAAGTGCCCATATAGGTTTACTAGCTTCTGCCCGCGACTTCGTCCGCGTAAAATTTCTTGTTCCCCCGAACCTTCCCGTCGCGTGGAATCGCCTACCCGTGCGATTTCCCCCGTTTTTGCAACATTTTTTATTACTGCTCCGCTCCTCTTAGTTGTAGCGTGATGTTATATAGCCTATAGCCTTTCTCGACAAATAGGCTACCCAACACAAAAATAATTTTTCAATTCGGACCAGTAGTTCCTGAGATTAGCGCGTTCAATCAAACAAACAAACAAACAAACTCTTCAGCTTTATAATATAACTAGCTTCTGCCCGCGACTTCGTCCGCGTCAAATTTTTGCTCCCCAGACCCTTCCCGTCACATCGATTTGCCTGCTAGTTTTCGTCCATTTTTCGTTGCTGCTCGCTCCTTTTGAGTTATAGTGAGTCAACCTTAAAATAGACATATGCTCTCGCGGACTTTTTTTAGCACTTTTTAAAAGGAACAATTCCGTTATACATGATTTTTGCGTTACTTTAACCGTTTACGCAGCGCACGCAACGGAAACTCTCAAAAGGAATAAATTTTCCCCGTCTTTGCAACATTTTTCATTACTGCTCCGCTCCTCTTAGTTGTAGCGTGATGTTATATAGCCTATAGCCTCCCTCGATAAATAGGCTACCCAACACAAAAAGAATTTTTCAATTCGGACCAGTAGTTCCTGAGATTAGCGCGTTCAATCAAACAAACAAACAAACAAACTCTTCAGCTTTATAATATTAGTATAGATAATATATAATATATAATAAAAGGACTGATAAAATGGCGCCCCGCCAAACTTAATCCAAACCGGCACAAATTTCCGGCACGTAAGTAGGTATGTGTACGCTAATCTCGAAAACCACTCAACAGGTATTGATAATGTTTTCATTTCACAGCTCCGGGAAATGTTATTAGAAGTTGTTATCTTAAACTGTGATAGTAGTAGGAGTAAACTGTTATTTGTAGGAGGAAAATAACATTATGGTGAGTCTGTGCGCTAACCACACTGAATTTAGGCAATTTTTATCTTGTTCCTTCTAAGGAAACAAGAAAGAGACGGAAAATAAGATAAATAAGAACTGTCAAAGGAGGTGGGTAAAGTTTAGAACATTTTTCGCCTATCATAGTCATGAAAATTCAAAATATTTATTAATGTCATGTTATTGTGTTTATGTGAAGTTTAGGTATCGACCTTTACATCTATTCTAAAATAGTAAGAAAAACCGGCCAAGTGCGAGTCCGACTCGCGCACCGAGGGTTCCGTACAAACCTGCAGGTATTCTCGGTTTAAAAATAAATGTTTTTTTTTTTTAATTTTTATATTTCAGTTGATTGAATGTAAGGTAAATTGCGGTTTACGATTTATGACGTTTTAAAAAAAACTACTCACTCGATCTCGTTCAAACCAATTTTCGGTGGTAGTTTACATAGTAATGTACATCATATATTTTTTTTAGTTTTATCATTCTCTTATTTTAGAAGTTACGGGGGGGGGGACACACATTTTACCACTTTGGAAGTGTCTCTCGCGCAAACTATTCAGTTTAGAAAAAATTGATATTAGAAACCTCATTACCATTTTTGAAGACCTATTCATAGATACCCCACACGTACGGGTTTGATGAAAAAAACCATTTTTGAGTTTCAGTTCTATGTATGGGGAACCCCAAAATTTATTGTTTTTTTTCTATTTTAGTGTGAAAATCTTAATGCGGTTCACAGAATACATCTACTTACCAAGTTTCAACAGCATAGCTCTTATAGTTTCTGAAAAAAGTGGCTGTGACATACGGACGGACGGACAGACAGACAGACAGACAGACAGACATGACGAATCTATAAGGGTTCCGTTTTTTGCCATTTGGCAACGGAACCCTAAAAAATAGCAAGTCATATATAAAAAAAAACATCAAACTTGGCAAATTCGTTGAAGTTTTGTTATTTTAAGCACTTTTTTAACTTTCATTATAAAATAAACTGTCAAGCGCTTTATGCATAAAGCACTTATTGTTTTTTTTTTCTTACTATTTTAGAATAGATGTAAAGGTCGATACCTAAACTTCACATAAACACAATAACATGACGTCAATAAATACTTTGAATTTTCATGACTATGATAGGCGAAAAATGTTCTAAACTTTACCCACCTCCTTTAATTAAACTTCGATTTTCTTCGACTCAACTGAATTCGTCAGGAGTCCGATGTGGGAAGCACTTATCTGGTTGAAGTGGCGGAGCTTGAGGGAGGCCTATGTCCAGCAGTGGACATCTTTTGGCTGAAATGATGATGGTGATGATGAACTGAATTCATCATGCTTAAAATCACGCTAAATTCAAGGCAATTGAGACGTCATTTAGTTTGACAGTTCTAAGAGGCACTTGTCTTTTTCTTTCGCGGTCTGTCAGTAAGAGATAGCAATAGTATTATTTTTTGTTTAGAAGTAGCGGCACCAATATCATGCTTAATATTAGGTGATCTTCCTGTAATTTTTCTTTTGACGCTACCTGGTATTCCTCGATGCAACTGAATACCAGTATTTTACATGGATAACCTGCCAATCTGACCTGTTCGCCACCAAAACCAGTCACTGGGATATTTTTGGCAGTAATATGAACTAAGCAAAATACCCATGCTATTTTGAGTTTTTTTTTTAAAGATCTTACAAATATGTTCCGAATAAACTTCTTTGGGTAAAGATTAATTTTATACTCTGTGAGACACCACAACTCCTTAAATGTTTCTGCAGTTGGTTTCCCACGTTGGAGCAAACATTTGTAAGGCCTCCCCTGCACATATTTGAGCGTATCCAAATGTTTGACCAACTGTTGTGTAAAAGTAATGACACCTACTACAGAAGGAATACTTGTGTGGTCGTGTGAAAAACTTTTGGAGCATGTTTGTTTGTTTTAAGAAGGTATATAAAAGTAGTTTACATAACAGAAGATATGATAAAATGACCTTAAGTTTTAACGTGTATGGCTCTATTTCAAAGGCTTTTTATTCCCACTTCTATTGCACTACCACTACAACTTCTAGGTAGCAGATATGTTTTTAATGTGGAATATACTTTGTAAAAGCCACTTTGAGCCACTTGCCAGATCCGAAATATTCAGATTAACCTTATTTAACATCTTCACAAGCTGATAAAAACTGCAGAAGCCTCCAGCAAGCTTCACGTCTTAAATAACTTGTAGCCATACAATAAAAAGTTCTAAAAAAATATATACATCTAAAAAAACAGCCTGTCAAACAATTGCCAATCGTTCAGTCGATCGACAAAGGTCTACCCTAACCGTTACGAACACATTTGTAACAATTAAATGTTGTTCCGCTACGCACCTGTCGCCCAAATCAATCAACTGGCAGAAGCAACTGCGAACAACCGTAAAAAGTATCCATACGTCAAAGAGCCAATAAAAAAAAAGAAATGGAAACAACTTCAAAATAGGAACGTTTTCAAAGAAAAAACTCCTTACGACGCGCACGCGCCGAACGCCAGCTTGCTGATTGGTCGGCTTTTTGTTCCATATTCAAAATGAAACGAACATCAGTCGCTTGGTATTCAGTCAAACTGTAATTATTGCTGCATACAGTCGTGCCTCACACCTGCTGCATGGTTTAAATATGTCGTTCCTTTAATTTCTTTTACTGAGCTATAATTTTGTTGGCTGTAAACGACATTATAATTTCGAAAATGTTAAATTTGATTGTACACACAGATTATCTTAATATCCTTTGAGCAACTGTTTTAAAAAATACTTTTTTTTTTACGAGATGGATACCAACAGAATAAGAATGAATGCATAATATTTTGCAAATAAATAAATAATTAGCTTCAACATAAAAAGCGCCGTTAATTCATAATGAATTGCATTATAACGGTGAACCAACTTCGTATCAACACAATCAATTTATTACGTACTAAAACAAAAAAAACCTTACGAGGTACCCGTTTAAGTTCATTGAATCGATCGGCTGAAAAACAGTAATTTATCATGCGACGATTATGTGAGAACAATCGTGCAAGTCGGTGAGATTTATGCGCTTGCGCAATGTCGCCAAACTTGTACCGTGTAGGGCTACCGGGAGAGATAATACTTATAATGGTCAATTATATCGTAAAATCGTGATTCTGAACGATAAAGCACATAATTGCTGGTTATTATGTGATTGCGATCAGCACCGGTCAGTGAAGTGGCGTAAGATAGACAAGTTATTGTATTTCTATTTAGCAATGGATATAATTGGCATAGACGTTATAGGAATTTCAACATTATCATCATTTCAGCTGAAAGACTTCCACTGTTGGACACAAGCCACCCTCCAGTGTAGGGTTTGTCATAATCACCACCCTTGGCAGGCAGGTTGGCGATCGCAGTATAGTGGTAAAATCCATAGAGAACGCTGCTGCCCATTCTCTAGTGAGGAAATCTCGTGATACGAATTTATGAAGCCTTAAAAGAGAGACATATGGTAGGTGAAGGTAGCGTGGATGAGCTGGAGGCAAATACCTTAAAGTCAATCAAATGAAGATTTAATAAGAATGCCTATTTGGAAACCATTTCGTATAGTACAGGCTCTGCCTATTTTGGGATCAGATAACGGTGTGTTGGTTGTTCTAAGATATTTATCTATACTTCTTCTATACTATCTATACTATCTATACTTCTATACTAATAATATAAATGCAAAAGTAACTCTGTCTGTCTGTCGGTCTGTCTGTCTGTCTGTCTGTCTCACTTTCCTGCTAAAACTACTGAACCGATTTAAATGAAATTTGGTACACAGATAGTTTAGAGCCTGAGAAAGGACATAGGCTACTTTTTATCCCGGTAGTATGTTCCCGCGGGATAATTTCCGACCTCCACGCGGGCGAAGCCGCTGGCAAAAGCTAGTTTATTATAGTTTAGTCGGTTACACAGAAATTTGAAAATATCATGTCTGTATTTTGATTTTTGGATTAACGTAGGCAATGCCTATGAGCGCAGTGTTGGCCCAGTGCATATAGTAACAACCGACTCTTACGAGTTGTAAGCCGGGTGGGTTCGAACCCAAAGAATAGCTTTTTTTTTTGGATGGGAAATCATCAAATGACTTCTCCCGCTCTTGGGCGGAGCGGGAGGGCATGTCAGACTTTTACTGACTAAAACCCACCCGTGTTCCTTCAGTTTCCCATATGCCAGGGTCACAGTATCTCTTTAGAACAATCTCGCGACCCCGGCAGACAACCCAAAGAAGAGCTTCACTTTCTGTAAATTATCACCACTGCTCTCAAAATGCTAAAGAAAAACATCGTGTAATAATGCGAAGACATGTGACATCTATCAACCCAGCAGGCAACGCCCAATAGGTATAGCCACATTTTACCGGCTAAAAACTTTAAGGTACTTAGGCAAAGATTTGCATGGCCAAGATGTTTGTCCTCTTTATAATTTCCACTATGAACATCATCATAAAAGTTTATAAAATAATCCCAAAATTGCCAAACCAGCCAGCAGCCCTATAACAAAATTCCTTTCATAAAAACGCCGTTGTGACTCGCCCGTCTCGAGTTTCGGACGGACAGACAGACAGACGCGACGCACCTGTACCTCACTTCCTGCCGCATACCTTTTTTACATACCCGACTGCGTTTCCTGGCACAAGCTTGCTCAATTTACCGACCAGTGTTTTTGCTTGGAGTTCATTTAAGTGTCGGAATCGTCAATTGTTTTAGTTATGAGACTAAAGGGTTGGGTTTGGCATCCATGAAAATGTTGTTAACGAAATCCTTGTGCGATTCTATTGTATTCAAATGGTGGTATTTTTAATGATAAAAATAATAGTTAAAAAAAACTAACCATCAATCTGTGTTTGGCACTCAACGTGTTAAAGTAGTTATTTGAACAGTGGTCCCCAAATTAGGCAGCGCCTTTATCTTTGGAGCCTGATATGCGTTTCCTGAATCAATTTCATTCAACCATCAAATTTGTCCCAAACACCATTATAGCCTACGTAAGTAGTGATGATATGAGTATATACCTACAGTATTAGAGTACAGAACCTGCCTACATAAAGGCAATCAGTATAACATATAAAAAACAACCTCTTCCTTCACTCATTTTGTAACATGAATCGGTATAAAAACATAATGATACATTACAAGTCACTAAAGAGTTCGTAATGAGGGTATTATGCACTGGCCCTTTCTGATTCGCATATTAGAAGCCAATCACGCGCCGTTTCGTGAAAATACTCGAATCACATCGATCAATGTCGCGTACAGTTAGTGGAATTCAATTCGTTTGCATTGTGATTTTTATGCTGTTACAAACGAAAATTCGATAAATATGCTTATTTTTTTAGTTTCAATATGTGGTGTGTTTTGCGGACATGTATTGCTATTTCAAAACGTTGTAGGTTTGCAGCATAAACGCTTCGGCAGACAGGCCCAAGAAGACTCTAGTAGAACAATTTCTATGACAACTTCATGGTGTTCTACTAGAATCACATCGCACCGTTACGTCGCGGCTGTCTACGGGGGTCTTAAATAAGCCAAATGTGACCACTTCAAATTCGTAACTTCTGAACCGCAAGCCTATGGGAAGTAGGTACTAAACGTATTATTGTAAGTAATGACCCGAGATAAATGTGGTATGGTAATGTGCGGAACGCCACAAATGTCCTAAAATTCCAAAATACTATTGCTCTCCCCTGAGATAAATGTCCGAAAATGACCATTACTTTCTTGTCTTAGTACGAGAAAACAAAGATAAGTAAAACAAAGTCGCTTCCCGTGTACGCTTAGATATTTTAAAATACGCAACGGATTTTGATACGGTGTTCATCAATAGACAACACTTTGTCTATTTATAAAAACCGCTATCACTATTCAAGAGGAAGGTTTACATGTATCTAGTTTTAAATGTACCGTTTTGAAGAATAAATAAATATCTTAGGACAACCAACACACCGTTATCTGATCTCAAACTAGGCAGAGCCTGTACTATGGTAACCAGACAACTGATAAATATACTTATATATTTCTAAATACATACATATTATAGATAAATTACACCCAGACACAGAACAAATGATTGTGCTCATCACACAAAGATTTGTCCTGGGTGGGAATCGAACCCACGACCTCAGTCTTTGCAGTCAGGGTCACTAACCACTAGACTAACAGGCCAGTCAATTCAGAATTGTCAGAATTTATAGGATTTCTCAGCATCACAGTGATACAGACAAAAAATCTAACATCAATGGAATTCGTACCCATACCCGAAGATAATCACCACTAACCACTGAATTAACCGCGCCATCAAAAGCCCAATCAATACCACACCCAATCCCATACATTATCTAGTACCGTAAACTAAGTAAACACAAACAAACCTCCAAGTTAGTACCGTTAAATTAAGTAAGAAAGGTAACTTAGCACTTGCAAGCGAAATGTACGCTCTTTGTCACACCGACATTATAAGTTGTATGTTGAATACTTAATTCATAATGTGGTGGTTCCCACTGGGCTGTGGTTTAAGTTATAGCAGGTAGCGGAATTTATAGTTATTTTACTGTTATAGCAAAATATTCATAGACTAACTTCAGGGAGAGCTTTTTCTTAGTACATCATCTGCCTTGCTTTTTTTGCAACTATTTGGGGTTAACTTCCAGTGAAACTAGCTGGATACCAGTATTTTACATGGAGCGACTGCCTATTTCACCTCCAAAACCCAGTTACTGGATAATACGATATCCCTTGGTAAAATTGGTTGTCAGACTTTCGAGCTTCTGGTGATCCATAACGACTGTCAAAAATCCACAAATGACAGCCGCAACTAACGACTTAACGCACGTTTTGAGGCACGGAGGAGTCTTGTTACGAGTACTTATTTAAAGATAGCCACCCATCCACGGACCAACCGCGGCAAGCGTAGCTTAACTAGATCGATCGACCCACGCGTCAAGACCAGGGATGTTAGGGAGCTCCGTAACCGTAACCGAAACTATCGGATATCCGATATAAAAATGTATCCGTAACCGTAACCGAATCCGAAACAAAAGTTTCGGATAATATCGGATTTGTTATTACATTTTTATTTTAGGTAGATTAGATAACACTCAATATATATTTATAATAATTTTTATTTTAAATAGCTGTAATAATTACTCACAGACTGATTGTAATTCCTACCAAATGGTGACATAAAAATAAAACCATTTTATTAGCTATTTGTTTTTTCCTTTTGAAATAATTTAAAAGTTTAATATCCGTAACCGAAATTTTCCGAAACTAACGGATAGTCCGAAATAATTTCATATCCGTATCCGATATAATAATCATTCCTACATCCGTAACCAATCCGTATCCGAAATTTCATATCCATAACATCCCTAGTCAAGACGTCTTTCTTGGAACAGTCACCCTTATTTATAGATAACTGACAATATTTTTCTCTCTCTCTATAGATCACACGATAGATCGAATTCTACATTTTCTCTATCTATGATGTGTTTTATATTGGTCTTAGCCATCTCACTTTCCTTTGAAAGGTTACAAAAGCGATCCTTCGAGAGACCATAATTAGCCTATAATGTCCACGTTGCTGAGACACAGGCCTCCCCTCTGCGAGAGGGAATGGGCCGTTATACACTACACGGGTGCGGACCCAGTGCGAGTTGGTATATGTCACTGTAGATATCGATGTATAGAACCACCAATTTGGTCCCACTGAACCCACGACGACATCGCGGCAGGCCGAGACGAAGATGGCGAGGCGAGTTTGACTGCTACCGAAAGGACTGGTCAGCCATAGCAAAAGACAGAATTCTGTGGAAAAGAGAGACGGAGGTCTTTGCCCAGCAGTGGGGCATTACAGGCTAGTTAGATTAGATTAAATGTCGACTAGACCACAAGTAAATTAACTTAGTGCCCGTCGCCTACAGACAATATTACATTATTTACAATTGACGATTCGCCCGATTTGGGCGAGTATTTTCGTCTGAATCGATTCATAAGCCATTCTCAAACTGATTCAAAAACAGAAAAAAAGCCAATTTTATATTGATGAGTTCCATTCAGTTCTGTTCTTGTTTTATTTACAGAACCATCCATTGAATTCACATATTTACGACTAGTAATATACACGGAACCATAAGCATAGTAAGAAATGTCAGCATATAAATTTTTTGAGTTAATAAATTATTGTTCATTAAACTTAAGTGAGTTTTCGTGTCGTGCCACTCACGGAACTTATGTTTGTTTGTCACGTTTATTTCCTTATTTAGAACTGTTTTCAATAATCACTTGTCAATAATGTATCTTGAGTTAGTGACATTAGTCTTCAATTGACAATTGATCAGTCAAACTGATGAGGTGGGAACGTGGTTAGATTCTTGTTGACAACTTCCTAGTGATTCATTTATTTGTTGCAAGAGGTAATAAGTGGTTATTATTTTATTATATAAGGTGTATCTATTCATACACGAAATATTCTAAGAGGTACACCTGTAGGTGGTAAAGAAGCTATAGCAACGCAAAAAAAAAATTTCTAATGGTTTTTTTTTAAATTTAATATTTATAAATTATTTGACGCACATAAGAAATACTGGCTCCTTCTTATTTTTTACGGCCCGAGACACCGCGGCCATGCCCGTCCGGTCGTCGCCCTCGCAGCGTCAGGTGGGCCATTCATAGAATTTGGAGTAAAGGTTTTATGCAAAACTTCTCAAGTAGTTTTAAAATTATAATAATTACGAAAATACAAAAGCGATTTAAAAAAAAAATATTTTTGCTTCTATAGCTTCTTTACCACTTACAGGTGTACCTCTTAAAATATTTCGTGTATGAATAGATACACCTTATATTATCATAAAGGCAGTGTTTGTGGAGGTCAGAGAGGCATTCGCTCTATGTGAAATACTGGTAAATTCAGTGGCTTAAACGAAAATTACCGGGTGACAACTTGAAAAACGGATGGATTCTGGCTCCCCAGTATCCATTGAACAATAAGTATGTTGGTTCAATGGAGACAAAAAGCAGCAAGAAAAAAAAAATATAAGAAGAGAAAAGTTTTTCTGCCTCTTGGTATAGGAGCCAGAAACGATACTGCTGAGCATAACGTCCGTTGCTTCTCGGGTCAGTTAATTGTATTTTTCCATCAGGATTTTCTTACTAGCAGCCCTAAGTCTCGATTTCTGCCCGGTTGACAGCAATAGGGTCGTCCCCTATTACATAGGTACCTACTTAAAAATAACTCAAATGTGAGTGTACTATAGTTTATATCTCTATCTAACTCTTGGGGGATTACAGGTGTGACGTTTTACTATTCATTTTTCTAAAAATCGAATAGACTTCATTCCCTTATTAAATTCAACTGAAAAACTTATTTTCACCGTCCACGATTAGGTTCATTCATATTCATAGTCGTTACCTATTTGCCTATAGCAATTAAATCTAAATCACACCTCATTCATAGTCGAGACCTTGCTCACTGTGACAGCGGATGACACTGAGCATGAACGAGCCATGCTCCGTTTCCCATCACATTTTATGACTTTATGAGTTCACGAAACATTTCCTGCGCGCCTTTTGTTTAGCATAGACATTAAAACTAAATTATTATGACCGCTTCGTAATGAGATATACCTGTTTCATGTTTTATTAATGGTTGTGGCTATTTTGTCGTTGGTAAAGTTGAATTTGGTTTTGTCTTGTGGTGTGTTAACACGAAACCTAACTTTGACATGGCCCCATATGTCAAAGTTAGGTTAAATATTTTTGGGAAGACGCATTATATATCCCGTGGTCCCTGACGTGGGTTTGGGGCGGAACACCGGGGTGGTTTGAGTCAGTAAGAGTCTGACAGACTCCTCCACCCACCCCAGGGCGGAGGAAATACGTGAGGATTTCCACCTCGAGATAAAAAAAGATGTTTTTCATGCTCTCTTAAATATCTCAATGATGATGGCGCGTGTGTTGGATCATTCGGTTCCCTACAAAATGGTGGAGCTGAATAGTCTTGAACCTTGCGTCATGTTTGTGATCGGGCGCCTTCGGTTGCGACTAGTCGTCTCTTTACTTCCCGGGTTTATTTTTAATATTATATTTGGAATTGTTTCTTCTTTTTTTCAAATGTAGAAGCAACAAGAATAATATTCATATTCATATTCATATCTTTATTTGCATGTCACCAGGATTTTGTAATATTTTGTATTTATAAGAGTATTCTTGGAGGTTTTGCCCTTCTCCACAGATATTTAATTTTGTAATATTTTTTTAATTCAAAATCAAATCAAAATCAAATCATTTATTCAAACTAGGCTGAGAGTCAGCACTTTTTGAACGTCAAAGTTACAAAAGACAGTCCCCCCAAAACGCCCGCCCTTCGACACTTCCTAGTGCTTTAGCTGGGAAGAAGAAGTGGCGGAACAAACTCCCCAGCAGCACAGCTGTCTGTTAAGTTAGAAGAACTTGATTCTATACAATTGTAAGGAGGTAACATTACGAGAAACAAAATATTAAATTAAATGATTTGCCTTATGTCAGCTAGCCAACACAATATTCCAAGAAATAAACTGAAATCTATACTCAAGCAAAAGCAAAAAATATTGTTATAAGGTAAATAAAAGTACCAAAATAAAAGCCTCCTGGCATAAAGGGCGTGACAGCTTACATATGCAATGCTGAATCACGTTCACATAGCTGTTACGACCCGAGTTACAAGTCGAGGCCACAAAATGACAAACTAGGACCATCGGCGTAAAAACTAATAAACAGGTAGGTAATTAACAACAATACCAACATCAAGGTCAGCAAGACGACCAGTCAATTTATAAAAGTGTCCTTGGAGTTTCTTGTCCGTTGTTCCTCATAGAGATTCTATGTTTGTTGGGCAACTTCCTTCAACTTTCTGAATAGCTGATCGTCTTTTTGATGTGAAACTTCTAATGCGACTTCCAACAAGGTTGCGTTAAACGTTTAACGCTACCACGGAGGGCGTATGAAAGCACTGTTGCGTTCAGTTGTGAATTGTAAGCAATGTTAATAAAGTTTGTTTTAAAGAAACAATATGATTTCACTAAAAATCAATTCCTTCCTTCCTATTTTCATTTTCTCATTACGAAGTTTCACTTCTTGCGCGCGGAGGGACTCTACACACATTTTTTTTTTTTGTACATGGGACTTAAACATAACTGGCGAAATGTGGGTGTACCATACCTCTGCCCAACCCTTTGGGAAAACAAGGCGTGATGTTATGCTATGGCAGTTCGTTGTTTGACGAACTTTTAGTCCATAGTAAAGTTTTGTATAGGACTACGGAAATGTCTTTAATTTTATTTTCCTGTTACACCGTATTGATGCTATAACATCCTTTTTTGGTTGTATCCGTTCGCTTTAAGGCTCCCTTAGACAGGCGCGACGCAACATCGCGACGCTACTCCAATAGAACAATTTCTATGAAAACTTCATGGATATTGATATACTAGAGTCTCATTGCGCCAGTCTGTGGTAGCCTTTTCTAAGCCATTTTAATAATGCCTAGGTTAGTTATAAATAATGGCTTTGACATAACAATACTCAAATGCAAATCTACAGAAGCAATTTAATAAACTAGTGATCGCCCATTGGTCGAAATTCGACCGTAGTTCATTTGAATAGAAACACATTATTAAATGAAAAAAAAAATATTAACCAGTCAATTACCGTAATTACAGACACAATTAAAAAACCATTATGTCTGTACCAAATGTGGTATCTTAGGGACTTAGAGGTTAAATATAAAAAAATAATATGGTTATATTAAATTTGACATTCAGTAACACTATAGACAAATTGTTGACGCTGTACTACTGTGGAGAGGGTTCGCTGGCAGGACGGTGATGGCCAGGACCAGGACGTAGGTGTAATGAGTAAAGAATACTTCTTCAGAACTCTCTTCTTTATTTTCTTAATACTTCTTAACTGCTGGATATGGAATGAATTATCACAAAAAGCTCTGTTTTTATAGAATTTTACCTATTATTTTTAATTAATTATGACAGTTCAAAATGTCATAATTTTAACCAGCCTGTACAATCGTGAGGCATACAACCTCTACAATTTGCACACGACACTAAGTTTTGTATGGGAAACATACTAATGCCATACTTGACACTCCCCATAAAACCACAAAAAATTATGCATGTGTGTATTAAATACACGGTAATGAATAGTAGTGTGTGTAACGTTTTATTTATTGAAAATAATGTATTTTTACGCATAATTTAAAAAAAATATTAGCATTCGTCACTTCTTCTCTGGATAAACTATAAGTGTGCGAAATTTCATACTCCTCCGTCCGCCCAATTTCCGTAAAAAAGGATCCAAAGTTTTCGCTTAACGTATTTAATATATAGGTAATACATATAGTAAGTTCCTTAATTCTTCATAACTAGAACTCGAAGTATCTACATCCTTTATGAAACTCGAATTGTCCTAGCTTACCTGGTTTCCGAGTACGAGTAGGTCGAACCCTATCGATCGCGGCTAGGTTTACTTAGAAATCGTCCGTACCTGGAACAAAGGAATGAATACATTAATATTTGGTGATATTCAATGTTATGGCAGAACTTTCCGAGAAGTTTCATTGTTTGTGATACCTGTGAATAACATTTAAGGGTTATTGAGATAGACATAATGGTCACAGATAGGCAGTAATCACGGCTACATTTACAATTTTGGTTCTGTCGTTTTTCAAATTTGGTTTTTTAGGGTTCCGTTGCCAAATGGCAAAAAACGGAACCCTCATAGATTCGTCATGACTGTCTGTCTGTCTGTCTGTCTGTCCGTCCGTATGTCACAGCCACTTTTCTCCGAAACTATAAGAGCTATGCTGTTGAAACTTGGTAAGTAGATGTATTCTGTGAACCGCATTAAGATTTTCACACTAAAATAGAAAAAATAAAACAATACATTTTGGAATTCCCCATACTTAGAACTGAAACTCAATTTTTTTTTTTCATCATACCCATACGTGTGGGGTATCTATGAATAGGTCTTCAAAAATGGTATTGAGGTTTCTAATATCATTTTTTCTAAACTATTTATATTTATTCATAGTTTGCGCGAGGGATACTTCCAAAGTGGTAAAATGTGTCCCCCCCCCCGTAACTTCTAAAATAAGAGAATTATAAATCTAAAAAAAATATATGATGTACATAACCATATAAACTTCCACCGAAAATTGGTTTGAATGAGATCCAGTAAGTAGTTTTTTTTTAATACGTCATAAATCGTAAACCACAATTTACCTTTAATTCAATCAACTCAAATATAAGAATTAAAAAAAAAACATTTTGTTTCATAAACATAAACCTTATGCATCAACCGAGGATACCTACAGGTTTGTACGGAACCGTCGCTCGGTGCGCGAGTCCGAGTCGCACTTGGCCGGTTTTTTGGTTTAAACTTTGTTTTTAAGCTTAGTTATTTTTCAAAAAAGTTCTATTTTTTTTCAATATCCTTTTATTTTTTAAACATAGTTCTTTTTTTCAAAATTAGTTGTTTTGTTTCAAGTTCCAAACGCTATCTTACTCCATAGCGCAGAGTTCTTGTCTAACATTTTGGGACGGTAAAAAGTATGACCATTATGCGATCCAGGGTATAAAGTCGCCTATCTCATTAGATAGGCGACTTTATACCCTGGATCGCAGACGAAATCGCAGGCAACAGGTAGTGCTTTAATAATGGTCATACTTTTCACAGTCCTGAACTGTGGGCAATGGCCCAGGTCATGCTTTATCATCATCAGCCTATATCGTTCCCACTGCTGGGACACAGGCTTCCTCTCGCTGAGGGGGTCATGCTTTATCTTAGTGTCAAATTTCAATGAAATCCGTTCAATCGTTTTAGTGTGAAAGCGTAACAAACAAACTTACTTTCGCATTTATAATATTTGGTTAGGATTCCGTTTCTAAGAGCTCGAACATTGATCAAGTCTCTAATCAGTATTTAAATCTACTGCCAAATCCCATAAATAAAACCAATCAAATAAATTGACGACGGTTTGACCACAGATTACCCTTTCAAAGACTGTCAGACAAAAATAAATAACAAAATCCCAGTACTGCACGTCCAAAATTCAGTCATTTTGTTTTCAACATTGAACACACACGGAGAACAAAAAATGTTTAAAAAAGCTTTTGTTTCGAGTTCACCATAAATTGTTTATCGAGTTTGTATGACCGGTATAAATCATTTTGTTGACAGGCATGGACAAGGGACGGGGCCGCGGGGGCGACGCCGACGGGTGCATGCATGCGACCTCAAAGGTGCATGCGTGCGAAAGGTGCAATCTGATAACTCTATGGGGCTAACAATGGTTAAGGATGGATGGCTCAATTGTTTGGGTTTGTTTTTTTTTTATATTTCAGGGTATTTTGGTGATGTTTAGATACCCAATGACTTTATTAGTTAATGTGTTTATAAAAGATTTGTGATGTGTAGGATTTATAAACCGAAAAAAAGAAATAAAAAGTTTGATTTGTTATTCTGTAAATGATATGTACTGAGGTCGATATATCTACTTCATGACAGTATCTACTACTTCTATCCACACCAATTTGTGTTTACAGTTACTGTATTACAATGGTTCTATCTTACTGACTGCTTCGTTGGTCTAGCGGCCGCAAGCGCTACTGCTGTGCATAAGGTCCTGAGTTCGCTTCCCAGGTCGGACGAAAGTGTTATTTGGATTTTCTATCCCAAACTTACTAGCAGCCCGGTTGATGGCATAGGCTCGCCCTCTATTACATGGGACTTACACATAACTAGCAAAACGTTCGTATACTAAAAATACACCTCTGCCTAACCCTTCGGGACACACAATGCGTGATGTTATGTTCTACCTTATCACTTAAATAATCTTACAATCCGGTTTAAATCAGTCAAATCATAAATAATCAAGCAAACGACCGATTGCCACCAATTACAACGTCCTAATCCGTCCCTGCATCTAGGGTCATCACCCGATAACCGTATGACATGCACTCCACGACACTGCATGCATTATCAACGAGTGATAAAGCTGAATTGATTATAATTTTGATCGCGTCGTATTTATATTTCATGTGTAAGTTTATTTTTAAGTGAATCGTTTCTTTGTGTACGGTATCAGTTTGTTTGAATATCGTTGCAGTGGATTTCTTGAACTTCAAACCAACCTACGAACGGACGTAAAGCCCGTGTGGTGCCGGACGTAAAGAATAGCACCACCCCATTTCTTCGCGTGGGTGTCTTAAAGGTGACTAAGGGACTTACTAGAGAATGGGCATGAGAATGGCATAGGCAGCGTTCTCTATGCCTCTTGATGCATAGAGAACGCTGCTGCTATGGTGGTAAGCCACCATAGGTACTGCGATCGCCAACCCGCCTACCAAACCAAGAGTGGCGATTATGGCAAAGTCTCCCTTTCTTGGGGGAAACCTATATTCAACAGTGGATGTCTTTCGGCTGGATGATGAATGATGATGATGACGAACGAACGTAAAAATTTCGAGGCGGGATTTTATCGCGCACTGGTTTTTAACTCTCAGTTTTGAGCCGAGCTTTGAAAATCTAGGAGAGTGTAATCTCAGTGCGTCGAGAAAACACACTGTTCGATTGTCTACTCTCTAGCACCAGGTATAACGTTGAAAATCCAGTGCACGCTATAGCCCGCCGTGAGATTTTTACATCCGCGTGAACATGGTAGCCCACGTTCAGAAATGGTGAGTGAGGATCGTTATCGATAATGGCTTCTAGTGCTTCTAATAACATCCTAGGGATAACCAGTTGTCTAACTCTGGTGATAATATTTTTTTTATAGTAGGTACAACATTTATATTTTTCCATTGCTATCGTATCTATTACAAAGGCAAATCGTTAACATTAAGGCTTCAGCAGACAGACATGCCGCAACGGTGCGACGTGATTCGCTGGTCTGCGGGAGCCGTAAACAGAAATATTCATAGAATTTGCATCACAAAAGTAAAAATACAAAACAAGACAAAGAATTTACACTCATAAAGATCATGGTCTCGAATCGCAATATTAACAAAAGTGAAACTCGAATGCAGAAATTAAAAGGCCAAATATTAAAAATTAAAAACAAAACAAAAGATCAGATACACCGCACGCACCTTCGCTTCCCATGTAATATCCTTACAAAAAAAAATAAAACTTAATACTTAAGGTAACAGAAATTATAATATTCCATTGGGAAGCTCATTAGCTGTAGAAATAATGGACATTTTTATTTCACAGTGATCGTTATGACTCCTGCTCCACCGAATACTGATGATTATCAAATTATTTTAAGTACATCTATTCTCGTTTATTTTTTTGTATTAAAAGTGGCTTCGTTGTAATCTCAAATTCCCGGGCAAGTACATAATAATAATAAAAACTTTTATTGCTGAATAAATTTACACGGAATTTACATTGGCCCCAAACTAGACAAACCTGTGTTTCTTGGGCACCAAAATTTTTAATTCAATTTACTAGGTAAAATTTAATTTACTGGCTCTATTGAAAATCGGACCGTATTGTCCATAGTAAAGTATAAAATTGTATGAATATTGACACAATCGACTCGCGACTCGGTTGCTCAAGCTCGCGCGAGGACTCGGTTGCTCGCGTTCGTCTGATGTGACCCTAAGTATCAGCTGCTGCTGTTGTATGCAATAATAATTAATTTAAATTATAATTATTATTGTTACCGTTGAAACAATTGAGTAAAAAGTAGTCTCAATTGTTTCAACGGTTGATTTCGAAACTAAATCAGTTCAGTTGGTCATAATAAGTATTTTTTTTTAAGGCTCAGCTCTTCGCTTTCATTCTAAATAGTGTAGTGTAGTAAAATCTCTGTCAATATTTGAAATGTTTGCGATTGGGAGGTAGCCAAAGGCAAGTCTAGTAAAGCAGCCGACAACCTTATAAAAGATTTGTAACGAAGAGTCATTCAAATAAATCAATAAATCAACAAACAAATAAAATCATTACAGTGGTTCCTTAATCCACAATAATTTATCAACACCTCGGTTAAATTTAATTCATCTACCACAGGTTTATAGGGTGTATCAGAAGGTCACAATAAAATCATCCATAAATCGCTTTATATTATATGCATAGCCAATATATTATCTCCAAACACTACTAAAATAACTCATCCAATTTACATAAGTACAAGGAATATCCGACAAGCGACGCCAGAAAATATGACTAGTCGAAATGTGCCTTCTCTTTTTTGAAGACATTTAATACCAGGCATCCAGCTGTGAGAGGTCCTTCTGACCTCGGGTCGTATTGACCCCAAGTCTCCTGGTCCCATCGTTTCTGCTAGGTACGTCAACTTTTGTTTATTTTACATTTCAAAATTTTCTTTTTTAACTGACTTCAAAAAGGAGGAGGTTATCAATTCGGATGTTTTTTTTTTTTTTTTTTTTATGTATGTTCGGCCATAACTCCGTCATATATTAACGGATTTGCAAAATTCTTTTTTTGTTCGAAAGAATTTATTCCGAAATGGTCCCATATAAGTTTCATATAGATCTGATGATGAGTTCCGGAGACAGACACCAGACTCTTTAAAAAATGACAGCAAATCCACCGCGATTTCTGCTATCGCATAAATATGCATTGTTTGTTTGGAATTAGTGCGGGGTAGATACTATAACTAAAAATTTTAAATAAAAACTTTTTTACAAAAAAAAATACAACCGACTTCCTTAAAAACACTACAAAGTGAAAAATAACTTTAATTTCGGAAGTCGGTGGCAAAAACCTCAAATAAAAATCCTAAGACACCGACTTCCGAAATTAAAGTTATTTTTTTAATAAAGAGTTTGTTTCTTGTTTCTGTGTTGCCATTTTAGGCGCGTGTCCTTTACGTGTAGGGTGTAGGGATTAAGAGGAAGAGAATTGGTATGCAAATATGAGCAAAAAAGGACTAAAGAATTTATGGTAATACTGTTACTTGCGATCTTGCGATCCGACGAAAATATTCATTTTCTAGGTCCTAGATCTTACACTACCTATCTGTCAAATGTAATCTTGATACGTTCAGTCGTTTTGGCGTGATTGAGTAACAAACATCCAAACATACACGAACTTTCCCATTTAGAATATTACTAGGTGTTGCTCGCGGCTTCTTCTGCGATCAAGGATAAGCGATAGCTATGTCTTTACCCTGGTGATAGTGTTTCTGTGCACCAAATTTCTCCCAAATCCGTTAAGCTGTTTTAGTGCGAAAGCGTAACAAACTTACTTTCGCATTTATAATAATATTATGGTAGTACTAACAGTTAAGTAGTCGTAAATGCGAAAAGTATCTTATCTACCTAACTAACCTAACCTAGCCAAGCCAGATTTGGCTACCTACCAGTTTTACCAGATTTATCAAGGTGTCGCAATGAAATTCCAACATTTCCAGTAAGTTCTTAAACTAAGGTCAAATGACTAAATCTCGTCTTTACCACCATTTCAGCCAAAATGCATGTTCTGCTATCTCTATTAGGTCCACCCAAAACAAACACAAACACCAAAAATTTTGCATTCCTCTCTTCACCTCAACACGAACTCTCACAACACGAAAATCCGTTTATCAGTTTCTGATATTTGTACAACACAAATAGATACACTTCCTATTATTCCAGGCGTACAAACGGGCCCTATTCCAACTAGATTACCGGCATTTATCTAGACTCAGTAACCGACGCAATAAATATCTGAAATTGTCTACACCGCACGTTTGTATAATGTATGGAATTTTGAAGATAGGGCTGTCACTTCAGACTAATAAAGGACACAGTTTTTATCTCTCTATTTGCTTGAAGGAAAGTGTTGAGATAATGTTAATGAATGCGTGAAAATATTAATATTTAAAGTAATGCTCAGTCTCTGATTTATTTTCGTACACAACTTTTTACACGGTCAGATTCCTCGCTACCCACGCCAAAATCCGGATCCCTCTTTGCGTAACACATTATCCGTCAAACTCGAAGTAGTTCCCTACAGACTCCAAAGAGAGCGAAATTATAAAATAATGATACATTTCTATTCTCTATACTTTTTTACGTCAATATTAATTAAAAACTAGATGAGGTCAAAGTTTCCTATCCGACACTTTTGAGGAGGAACAATGTCTAAAAAACGTCAAACGTTTTGAAAGCGTTTCCTTAACACTGCATCGAACCGAATCCATTCAATAAATTGTAGAATTATTAGGTATGTTGTGAGAACCCTTTTTTGAGGGTGGGAAATCATCAAATGACGTCTCCCGCTATGGGCGGAGCGGGAGAGCGTGTCAGACTTTTACTGACTAAAACCCACCCGTGTTCCTTCAGTTGCCCATGTGCCAGGGTTACGGTGTCTCTTTCAAACAATCTCGCGACCCTGTCAGGTTGTGAGAACCCTAGAACGGAGTATATAAATTCATAGCATCTTAGCAAAATGATTGAAGCGGTTCTATTAAAGTAATTCAATACTTTACACTACATAGATATAAGTACTAAATTGCTTTACTTCAGGACTTCCTTTTCCAAACAAGTTGATTGAGTCGTAGAGACTGCGTCCTACGAATTTGATCATAAAAAATATGGCTTTGGACGACTTGGGTAAGCAATTATCGAGATCTTATAATAGAATTATACATATACGACTAGTTCTTGCCCGCGGCTGCGCACGCGTGATGTTCGGAAAATATCTCACGGGAACGTATACATATATCGGACTAAAATGTATGTTATGCTTTAACCCAGGTCATAATAGACCATGACCTGGGTTAAAGCAAAAGATACTTGCAAAAGGAGAAAATTTGCATATAGGTAGACCTATATGCAAAATTTCGTGGAAATTCGATCAGCCGCTAAGGCTTGAAAAGCTAACAGACAGAGTTGCTATGGATGAGTAGAGTTATGGAAAATGGTCACAAATTAAATTCCTGATTAACTTTTATCTTTAAATTCGACTGCTGACATACTCGCTATCAATATTACCATTACCAAAAACAATTAATTGTTGCCAGCAACAACAGGAACAGTTACAAAACGTCGTACAAATTTGTGACATTTATTGCCACCACATGACATCTATACCCATAGGTACCCTAGCCCATTTCCAGCCACAAAGTTAATTTAGGTCACAAATAGGCACGCAATGTGTGCCTGCGCACGGCTGCCAGTCTTCATACTACGATTCGATACAGATTGCACTAAATCACAACTTACGAGGAGTTGCGAATAGCCTAGGATATGCCTTGTAGGACACACCTTTTGCCTATACATAGAAATCATTTAATTGCGGTATAGTGGCCGTTTTAATTACCGAGATTTGAGTCTAGTTACGGTTTGAAACTTAAATACTTGAACCTGCTTAGGTATTAATACCTAGCCGCTTGCTACGCTTGCTGCGGCTGGTACGTGGATGGGTGACCGTCTTTACATACCAAGACACCTCCGTGCAGGACAAACGCCTTAACGTGCTTGCCGAGAAAGCACGTTAAGCCGTTTGTCCTTGCTGTCATTTATGGAAATTTGATAGTCGTTACGGGTCGTCAAAAGCCCGAAAGTCTGACAACAAGTCTTACCGAGGGGTATCGTATTACCCAGTTACTGGGTTATGGGGAAAGATTTTTTATGGTATTCGAGAAACCCAACCAAATACAAGTATTCTATTAGTTACTGTTCTTAAATCTCCTGTCCTCAATTTTCCTCTAACCACTTCCAAGGCCTTGTAGCTAGACGCAAATTAACGCGATTAGTCGCAGTCGCAACATGCGCCGGAGTGGAACAGGATTAGTCGTACGTATCCCGTCACGTGTGATCACAGTAACCCGTGTTGGGAGTTAGCTTTCATAATAAACACGATACGATAAATGGGGACCGAGGTTGACGTATGAAGGAAGGAAAGTAATGTTAAAGTTAGAGTGAAAATTTAATATGGAAGATGTTGAAGTTTTACTCTTCAGGTTTTTGGATGCATTCGTGTGAGATTAAGAGTTTCGGGGCGATTTTTAATATCATAATGTTAAGTAGAAATTGACCTAAGTAGGGTACCTAGTTGGTGTTCTTGATGCCGACTAAGACTGACAGAGTGGCGTCCAAAGACTGGACGAGTTGTCGGCCGGCGATATGGGTGGATGACATTGTTGCCATCGCAGGCAAAACCTGGAAGAGACTGGTACAGGAATATGGGGATTGGCTCAAAAAAAGAGAGGACTATGCCTAGCAGTGGGTGAAGTCGAGCTATGAATGATGATGATGATGAGGGAGGGAACCTTAAAGAAAATTAGAATAGTCAGGCGGAGTAAGACACTATCCTATTTAATTGTATGTCCCCGTGGGTAAAACTTCTTTGCTTCTTACCTAGAGTCTATATGTCTAGCCCATTTTACAAGACAGCAAGTTTCTTGCAATACTTGTCAACCTGTAGATTTTGCTGTAGCAGCCAAATCACTTTAGATCAAAGAACGAAGAAAAGGAACAGCATACCAAAGACAGTGGTGAAAAACACTAAAGTCACATAAACCCCATTTCCCAAGAACTCCCAAGAAAATGGCAGTAAAAAAGGAAAATCTAATACGACTCGTGACGGCCTAATAACGGCGGAATGATTCAAGTTAGCACAAACTAACGCTAATTATACGCCATTGTGAAGAAACTTTCTCTTTTACTACTCTATTCTAATTTATTCTGTGCGCTTCGTGATCGTGAAGTATGCTCGTTGAATGAAGAATGAGACAGTAATGAAGATCTGCATTAGTAGTTGCTTTGTTTTTATTAGAACCCGTTAGATTATCTTAGACTAGCTTCTGCCCGTGACTACGTCAGCATTAAATATCTTGTTCCCCCAACCCTTCCCGTCGCGTCGAATTGCCTACCCATGCGGTATTCCCCGTTTTTGCAACATTTTTCTTTACTGCTCCGCTCCTCTTGGTTGAAGCGTGATGATATATAGCCTATAGCCTTCCTCGATAAATAGGCTACCCAACACAAAAAGAATTTTTCAATTCGGACCAGTAGTTCCTGAGATTAGCGCGTTCAATCAAACAAACAAACAAACTCCTCAGCTTTATAATATTAGTATAGATAATCTTTACATTTCAGCCGAAAGACGTCTACTGTTAAACGTAGGCCTCCCCCAATTCGGAGGGATTGCTGTTATCACCACGCTTGGCAGGTGGGTTGGCGATCGCAGTATGGTTGTAAAATGCTTAGAGAAAACTGCTGCCCATTCTCTAGTAAGTATGTAATCTTTACAGTTAATATTTATGTCGGGATAATTATTGACGGCTTAAAAGTAACACCCTTATCTATGGATGGAGTAAAAGCCATCCAGGCAAAGGAACATGAAGATGAAATAAAGAATGAACAATGGAAGGTGACAAGAAATAGAGTTGATGTAGTGGTGGAATAAAGTAGAAATATGTATATGTCCAGGTTTTTCATAAAATTAGGTTTTTGATCAAAAATCTAGGTTTTTGATGAAAAACCGGAAGATGACACATTTTAAACTCAATAATCATAAACCTGTAACAATCCAGATTGTTTATCAAAAACCTGAACTAGTTTGGGTTTATGATAAGGTCCTTGTCAAAATCACGGGTTTAGTTGGTTTTATGACAAATAAATATATTTAAATGAAATAAATAAAACAATCCATCATCATTTGCAACTTAGTAGAAAGAAAACAATTATTTATTTATCAATATTGTACATCTATGATCCAATCAATATTCTCCTCCTTCAATCCAATTATGAAATGAAATGTTTCAATGTCACGTACCTATATTAATCTGATTTTGATAAGCCGCGAAAATGAAATTTCGTAACTATTAAATACGACTAAACTGAGTCAAAATTTAAAAAATACTAAAAATGTAATAAAGAAACATTTACCACGTGCTTGTTTTTTTATAAATCTGCTAGTATGCTTGATTTATTATGACAGTTTGTTGACTTGTGAATGCAAAAAACAAAAATGAAGCTGCTTTCATTTTTTTTTTTGCTGACATTTTAAAATTTTCATCGGAATGTTCCCTTTCGATAAGTATGTTTTGTTCTTTTTGACATAAATCACACAGAATCCTTGATCCATACCCTTCATTTCCTTCTGAAGAAAAAATTTGGAAATATCGATATTGGTGCTACAATTTTAGTTGATGTGCCGAAAATAGATAGAGGGCTACTGGATGCAAGTAACATTATAGGAAAGGTAATGATAAGAAGAACGATTTATTCAAAATTGGTACTTCAGCTGGGGTTCTAAAAGACTGGCTGCCTCGAAACTCTATTCAATTATCAACTACTGCTTTTAACGAACCTGTATCGACAAATGAACTGAGTTTGCGTGAAATTGCTTCATAGTGTGTTTATTTGGAGGCCAAAGTTTTAAGAAATGCTCGTGCGAAAAATCTCAAGTCAACAAACTGTCATAATAAATCAAGCATACTAGCAGATTTATAAAAAAGCAATAACGTGTTTCTTCATTACATTTTTATTCTTTTTTTAAATTTCGACTCAGTTTAGTCGTATTTAATAGTTACGAAATTTCATTTTCGCGGCTTATCTAAATCAGATTAATATAGGTACGTGACATTGAAACATTTTATTTCATAATTGGATTGAAGGAAGAGAATATTGATTGGATCATGGATGTAAAATATTAATAAATAAATAATTGTTTTCTTTCTACTATGTTGCAAATGATGATGGATTGTTTTATTTATTTCTTTTAAATAGATTTATTTGTCATAAAAGCAAGCAAACCCGTGATTTTGACAAGAACTTTATCATAAACCCAAACTAGTTCAGGTTTTTGATCAAAAATCTGGATTGTTTCAGGTTTATGATGAAATTGAGTTTAAAATGTGTAATCTTCCGGTTTTTCATCAAAAACCTAATTTTATGAAAAACCTGCGACATATACAAGAAATGAAGTATCAAAGGTAGGGGTTTACAAAGCACAATTTTTTGCCAGCGGCTTCGCTCACGTTGAGGCCGGAAATTATCCCGCAGGAACGGCATACAAAGCACCTCATGTGTTAATCCAGGTTATAATCTATCTGTGTGCCACATTTGATCCAATTCTGTTCAGTAGTTTTTGCATGAAGAATAACAAAAATCTATCCATCCTCACAAACTTTCACATGAATAATACAATAGGATTTGACATTTTGATTTGTAGCTTGTAAGCTACAAATCAAAATGTCAAATCTTTGAAATTGGCACAGAAAGTGCAGTTGGAGTTTCCACTGGAGATCTCAAGATTCTTGTTGTGTTCTGGGGCAGAAGACCATTATATTCACTCGAAAAGATGAAGAAACAGAAATCAAAGGTCAGGTTACACCAGCAGCAAACCATGAAACCAAAAACATGTCTAGCAAAGAAAGAAGTGTCATAACAAAATATACGAGTCTAATAGCCTTGCAGACAGTGTAATTCAAGATATTTATTGTAATGAGTACTCTAAGTGCGCTGTGAGTCACTGAGGGATGTTCCTCAGTCGACACGAACAATTGAAACCACAAAAACTCGTCAACCACAGCTACCCGCATGGCTTCTGTGGTTAAGATGTACAGTGAGTTACCTATATATACTCATGTACAGGTTACGTAGCAAGTACCTAGAAATCGGGAACATTATGATAAGTTTTCGGACTTAGAAAACGCTTGTTAGGCAGAGCTTCAAGACCCATGTAGAAGGGGGGCGAGTCTATTCCCATCAACCGGACCCATCCAAATATTAAGATCCGGGCTGCTACTGAGAATTTCAATATATTCCAAACTGAAAAACCCAAAACACTTTGCCCGATCTGGGAAACGAACCTAGGGACCAGACCTGAGCATGAGGTGCCCCACTAGATCAACGAGGAAGCCACACATCATGCTCACACGCAAAGAGTGAGCACAGCAGCAGCACGCGTTTGTCCCATTCTAAAAGTAAAGAACTAATAGAATTAAACGGTTGATGATGGTCATTCGAGAATTGAATGCTAATCGCAGAACATAAAAGCAATGAAGGAAAAGTGTAACACTTTAATTCATTGCTTAGGTGTAGCCTCCTCATGCTAGGGTCGCGGATTTGTTGAAAAGTGTTACCGTGGCCCAGGCACAGGCAAATCTCAGAACTCGGTCATTTATAAACCGATTTGCAAAATTCTTGTTTGGTTTGATGGGTGTATTTATCGAGTGGTCTCACATTAATTTGGTCAAGGTCTGATAAAAGGTTTTTGAGTTAGCTTCAATATAATTCGTATTATTTTCCCACTTAGCGTATCTTGATGATGTTATAATAATTTCCTGTCACTGTTATTAATTTATAAAGGTACATTCATTTGTGTGGGGTAGGTAGAACAACTAAAAGGTGAAAATCTCTGGTCAATTTAAAAAAAAACACCCGGCTTCCAAAACACACTACAAATTGTAAAAAAAAACAAAAATACTAAACCATAGACACCGACTTCCGAAATTAAAGTTATTTTTCACTTTGAAGTTTTTGGAAGACAGTTGTTTTTTTTATGAGTTTTAATCGAAGACGTCTTTCCAATAGCTCAAATAAACTCATGACATACAAAACCAAGTAGAACATCTCAAATCAGCTGTTCCTATCTCCATCCATTGTTCCCTCACAAAGACACAAAACCATTACGACAGACAGACTGAAGTTCAACCACTCAAACGATCGTGAAAATATACAAAGAGACAGATCAAGATCCACCAATCAAGAAACGTTTGTGTACAGACGCCAGCACAAAAAGCTACTAGAATCTGTCGAATTTCTTTAATCGATTTTATCGCTTTAGTATTAAGGTTCAAAATTGATTGAGAAATTTTGACAGTTTCGGGTAGCTTGACGTGCTGGCGTCTGTACAGTCAAAATCAAGTGCGATGCAATTAGGACGGCGATCTATTCAGAAAATAAATTGTTCGGCGCACGCGCACGATTCCAGATCGTGCCGGACGACGATCTATCTGAGAGGAGTGACTTGTAGTTTGTTGGTAACGGAATTGGGATTTGCATGGAATTTTGTTTTATAGATGTACTTATTTTTATCATAATTCTGGCTGGGTTGTGGAGGTCATATAGGCTGTCGGTTCATGTAAAAATACTGAAGTTCAGCTATATATAAGGTGTATCTATTCATACACGAAATATTTTAAGAGGTACACCTGTAGGTGGTAAAGAAGCTACTGTAACGAAAAAAAAATTCTAAATGTATTTTTTTTTCAAAATTTTATATTCATAAATTATTTGACGCATATAAGAAATACTAGCTCCTTCTTATTTTTTACGGCCCGAGACACCGCGGCCATGCTCGTGCCGTCCGGTCACCACCCTCGCAGCGTCAGGCGGGCCATTCATAGAATTTGGAGTAAAGGTTTTATGCAAAACGTCTCAAGCAGTTTTAAAATTACAATAATTACGAAAATTCAAAAACGCTTAGATAAAAAAATTCTTTTTGCTTCTATAGCTTCTTTACCACCTACAGGTGTACCTCTTAAAATATTTCGTATATGAATATATACACCTTATATATGGCTAGACTGCAAGCAAGCCTCCTTTAACATAGTTGGGGCAGGTAAGATAGAATGAATTGATTCAACTCTTGTTAGATTTTTCCAAAATCTACAATTTGATATCGTAAGCCTATTTAGATATAGCTGTGGTAGTCCAGTAGAAACGGCCGCGACTTACGATTAGGTCGTAGGTTCTAATCCCGACGCGCCTGTCGGGGTCGCGTGATTGTTCGAAAGAGATACCGTGGCCCCGGCACATGGGCAACTGATGGAACACGGGTGGGTTTTAGTCAGTAAAAGTCTGACACGCCCTCCCGCTCCGCCCAGAGCGGGAGAAGTCATTTGATGATTTCCCATCCAGAAAAAAAACCCGACGCGCCTGTCGAGTTAGCATTAGAAGTTAGTTTACTTTGTGTAAGTCACTTCATTACCATTGCTCTCAAAACGGTGAAGGAAAACATCATGAGGAAACCGGCCTGGCCCAAAACCAAAAAATTATAGACACGTGACACATCTTCCAAAGCGCACTGGGCCCGCGTGGTGGAATACGGCCTAGTCCTCCTCACTGAGGAGGCCTGCATCCCAGTAGTGGGAACATTATAGTGATTATGCTTTGCGCTATTGTGGCATTTGAAAATTCTAATACAATCTAGACGGCGCGTAGTGTTCCACGCGCGCCTCAAAGAGATGTCAGCAATACTGAAGGGATCTGCTAGGACTGATGCATGCTAGGGCCAGATTTTTTCGAAAGAGATACCGTGGCACTGGCATATAGGCAACTGAAAGAACACGGGTGGGTTTTAGTCAGTAAAAGTCTGACATGCTCTGTTGACAAGTCATTTGTCGATTTCCCACCCACAAAATCAAAACAAACTAGACCAGAAAGGACTAGAATGACATTTTAATTTTCTGCACAAACTATCGACAAATTTCATCATGTTCTAAACAAAAACCATACCATTTTTTTAAACCTCAAAAAACACATCTACAATTTCTAATCCATGTCCATTTCAAATTGATATCCTGAAGGTTTTTCCACCAACAAACCGGAATCCTCGATCCATGATCTATCTCGCTTTCCCAGAGGCGCGCAGGCGCATTCCCACGGTCGTTAATCATCCGCTAACGATCTATGGATCTGATTTAGCACTATGGTGCACTTGTTTGTTCGTCTTCTAGCGATAAACTAATGAACACAGTATGATACGAATTTGATGGGCACGATCTCGTGAGATTTTGTAACTGTTAATTATGTTTAAGTGGGAATGTGAGGTGCTGTGTTCTGGTGAGGTTAAGCGTATTTTGATGTAAGCTGTGTTTGCAGGGCGTACAAAGTTAAAATAAATGATAATCTGGGATGCAGTGCATGACTTAGATGCTATTTTGCTAGCCAATTTCTCTGAAGGTTTGGACTGAAATATACGTATAGTACAGACGCCACCAGGTCAAGCTACCCGAAACTGTCAATTTTTCCCAATGAACCTTGAACCTAATGCTCTAGAAATAAAGTCGAAAATCTATCAAAGAAATCTGACAGATTGTAGTAGCTTGATGTGGTGGCGTCTGTACATCCATATTTGCCAGTTTTGTTTAAGTCCTATAGGGACATTAATCGGGCACAAATTCAACCCGAGGATACTACTGAAAAATTTGGGATAGAAAAATCCAATTAAAGTTTGCCCGGCCTGGGAAAAGAATCCAGTTCCTCCTGCTCGGCAGTATCGCTCGTGACCACTAGATCAACGAGGCAGCCAAGTAGGTATCTAAAGCTGATTGGCCGTTGAAAAGGGATAAACAAAAGGCGGTTTACGTTGTATTGTTTTTGTCGCTGTTGCGGGGTAATGAGGTTTTCTGAAATGGTCCGAGCACCTGTCAATAGTGTCAAAGGGCCTATATTTTCCTTAGTTTTGACAGAATGAAAAGGAATGAATGAAATGGTTTTATATTCATTGTCGAAATGGAGGACCTTCTGTCTAAGTGGCGCCAACTGGTGGCCTAAATTTTCTTGAACACCCTCATTGCATAAACACAGTATTAGTAGTAATGGCTTCCTTTTTGTCAGTTCACAGCAACATTCATTGCGTTATATATATATGTTGTTAAAAAAAGGCTTCCAGTACAACCGGATACGACTGAAATCAGTATTTCACACGGAGTGACTGCCTAACTCATCTCTATAACCAAGCTGGATAACACAATGCCATACCATACTCAGATAAATATTGATAAAAAAAACAGAAATACTGTTGACAGAAATCCCAATTAAATCCATAACAGCCAACATCGCTAATTACCACTATACAAACTCGTTTTTAATCCACACTAATATTATAAATGCAAAAGTAATTCTGTCTGGCCGTCTGTCTGTCTGTCAGTCAAGCTTTCCTGCTAAAACTACTGAACCGATTTAAAATAAAAAAAAATTGAAATTTGGTACACAGATAGTTAAGAGCCTGAGAAAGGACATAGGCTACTTTTTATCCCGGTAGTATGTTCCCGCGGGATATTTTCCGACCTCCACGCGGGCGAAGCCGCTGGCAAAAGCTAGTAAGAACATAAAGCGCAGATCACATCAGCGTTTTTTACCGGCTTTATGTTATCTAATGCCTGACCTACACCGTCTGTGTAGACTGCCCTATATGGAAGGCGGCAGTGGCTAGCTGGTTTGAAGGTAGTGTGTAACTGTGTGCCATATTAGTGCGCTAGTATTTAAAAGTAAATACTATATCATATAAGGCATGTAAATAACTTATTTTTATGCTTACTTCCAATGTAGTGTGTGTGTAGTGTACGTGTGTATGTTTGAGTGTGGTCCTGCCAGGGTCGCGAGATTTGTTCGAAAGAGTTACCATGGCACTGGCATAAAGGCAACTGAAGGAACACGGGTGGGTTTTAGTCAGCAAAAGTCTGACACGCCCTTCCGCTCCACCCAGAGCGGGAGACGTCATTTGATGATTTCCCAGCCAACAAAAAAAGGGTAACTACTTAATTGATAGCATTAAGCACCTCTTTTTTTTACCATCATCTGCCTAGCCTTTTCCCAACTATGTTGGGGTTGGCTTCCAGTCTAACTCGATGCAGTTGAGTACCAGTATTTTATATGGAGCGACTGCCTATCTGACCTCCACAACCCGGGTAATACGATACCCCTTGGAAAGACTGGTTGTCAGACTTTCTGGCTTCTGACGACCCGTAACGACTGTCTAAGATCAACGAAAGACGGTTTTTTTTTGTGGGTGGGAAATCTGTCTGATTTGTGTTTCAAACAATGATATATAAGGTGTATCTATTCATACACGAAATATTTTACGAGGCACACCTGTAGGTGGTAAAGAAGCTATAGAAGTAAAACGAAAATTTTTATCTAAGCTTTTTTGAATTTTCGTAATTATTATAATTTTAAAACTGCTTGAGAGGTTTTGCATAAAACCTTTACTCCAAATTCTATGAATGGCCCGCCTGACGCTGCGAGGACGGCGACCGGACGGCGCGAGCATGGCCGCGGTGTCTCGGGCCGTAAAAAATAAGAAGGAGCCAGTATATCTTATGTGCGTCAAATAATTTATAAATATTAAATTTTGAAAAAAATACATTTAGAATTTTTTTTTCGTTGCTGTAGCTTCTTTACCACCTACAGGTGTACCTCTTAAAATATTTCGTGTATGAATAGATACACCTTATATAGCTAATCGTTTAGAGGTTAATGTCAAGTAAAGTTAACTAACATATTATCCTGATAGATAAGTAATGAACATTGTCATTAGAATCGTTGAACTGAACCAACATTTTGTTTACAAAACAGCCGGTGTAAACAAACTGCACTGCCGTTTACTGTGTGTACTATCATTATAGGTCAGTGACCTCTAGTGTTGGCAGACTGGCAAATTAGCAACCTGCCGACTCTTTGGTTAATTATGATGTTTAGACAATGGCTTGTAGGCCTTGAAGTCTAACTGTAGCGCGTAGATGTAGCGGTTTATTAACCGATCAAAAAAAGAGGAGATTCTCAAAACGACACGTATACATGTGTCTTACTTATTTATGTAAAATCACGCAACTTTTTGTAGTTTGTACTGAGTAGTTCGATTTTGAAAATTCTTTTTTATTGGTAAGAGTATCTATGCTTCGAAGTTGGTCCCATTTAAAAATCAAAAACCAAATCAGTAGACAAAAATATCCCAAAAAAGAACCCGACTCCTAATGAGTAATTTACTTTAATTTTGTAGCATTTAGGTAAAAAGTTTTAATTTTTGCTTTTGGTTCCATTTTTGTCGGTTTATTGATTGTTATTATAATATAAGTCAGCGCATAGTGCCTAGGCTAGAACCTGCTACCCAAATTTACGATAAAATATAGTAGGAGCGCCTTTGTAGTTATTAAAAACACTAATATTCTACTAATATTATAAATGTGAAAGTTTGTATGATTAAATGTTTGTGACTCTGAGTGAATTTGGCACACAGATGACCTCCATTAACACTTAGGTCAATTTTATCCCCCTAGTACGTTCCCGTGGAATAATTTCCCACGTGAACAAAGTCGCTGGCAAAAGCTACTTAACCATAGTTATTGACAAAAAATTTACAAACGTAGCAGCACTTAATAATAAAGTGATAAATAAACTACATATCTTAACCAATTATATAATTAATCCCAACATATTTTTTCGCATTCAAAATAAAGTTCTCATTTTTTTAATTCAATTTACAAACAAGGAGCCTTCAAGGAAGCGATCTCTTGATTAAGATACCTGACAGATCCGGAAGTTAAGCGCGAACTCTAATTGTTTCAACCTCCGTGCCTTCAAGCAGCGTCCAGTATGTCCAGTATGTCCACTTTTCAATATGAATGCAAATTTTATAACATATAAGCGCCAGTAATGAGAGTAATAACAAATTAGCCTCGAGATGGCTGACTCATGGGTTATGTAAGCCATGATTTTGGAAAAAGGGAGGAATTTCCTACCTCTTTACCAATCTTGATAATTGGTAATATCACGTATTTTCTCTTCTGGAGATAACACCGTCTACTCACAAATTCACAATCGATGGATCATCGGCTCTATTTTCCATCTTTACTGTAGAAGACAACCAAATTGCTACATCAAATAGTTTTCCTGGAAAGTTTATATTTAAACATTCTAATGTCCTCATCATATGTCTAGGCTTTTCCCAACTATGTTGGAGTCAGCTTCCAGTCTAACCGGTTGCAGCTGAATACCAGTATGTTACATGGAGCCACTGACTATCTAACCTCCAAAACCCAGGAACTGGGTAGCGCGTAAACATTCTAATCTCCTTTCCCTCTAAAATTGATCGCATATCAATGATTACATTTTTTTCTCTCAACAAAAAAACAATAATCTTTTGACATCTTTAATCACAGAACTCAGTCTACGTACAGTACACGTAATCTCTACAAAATCCTCCTTACATTCTGACGTGTGGTCACAACAAGAACTCACGCGCAGGATATTAAAGTGTCCACCTTATATTCCGGTTTCGTTAGGGCTGTACCAAGATTCATCTGCATAGCAAAAGTAAAAGGTGTACTATGTCAGGAGAATCAAGAAATACAGTACTTAGTTCAAGTTAGTAAGTAATCACAAGTATAAATTAAAGTCTTCCATTAATTTATTCAGCTGTCGTTTGTATATTTTATTGCAGGTATAGGCAATCTTTCTATGTTTAAATATTATGTTAATTAGTGAGAGTAAATGACATGATAACAAATTATTTGTTTGTATTTGGCATACATCGACTCTTCTATAAGGATTGGCCACAAGCAGCAGAACATAAGAGAAAAGGTGGTATTTGGCCTGCAGCGGCTAATAAAAATGTTTTTATTTATTTTATATTCTAATATTTAAAAATATAATTTATAAGTTTGTTAAGATGAATAAAGGGAATAATAATGTTTAATAATAATATTTGAGGTTTTTTATTTACTTTGAACTAATTATTTCAATTTAAAATACAAAATTATACAGGTTGATTCGGTACATGTTTCTGAAATCCTTTGCGTTGAAATGTTTCGTCTTGCAACCCTATTTATTTCATCTTAAATTGGAATCTCTGAACTGAATTGAGTAATTTTCTTGATGATTTTAACCCTGAAAGACGGTATATTTATGCTAGATTACTCGAAAAATTTACTAAGTCATTGTTAACATTAGGCATTTTCAGACATTGATATAATAATGTCGACCTTCACGCACGGAACAAAACAGTGCAAAAAATCCTTTGTTTATATTTATATAGCTTCTGCTCATGACTTGGTCGTTGTAATGGCTTATTTTAACATAAACTATATCCTAGGACAAACGGCAACACTGTAACTTCCCATTCCTGGAAGAATTTTTGGAATCGGATCAGAAAGTCAAAAAAATACTCCCTAATTCTTATGTATAAAGAACGTCAGAAGTTTGAGAACTAATCTTACCAAGGGGTATCGTGATACTAATAACAACTGGGTTGTGGAGGTCAGATAGGAAGTCGCTCCATGTAAAAGAAAGGCTGCATCTGGTTAGACTGAAAGCCGACCGCAAATAGTTGGGAAGGACATAGTTGGATAGGTTCCGCAGATGATGACTCTCTACATACAAAGTCATACATTTTTAGGGTTCCGTTGCCAAATGGCAAAAAACGGAACCCTTATAGATTCGTCATGTCTGTCTGTCTGTCTGTCTGTCTGTCTGTCTGTCCGTCCGTCCGTATGTCACAGCCACTTTTTTCAGAAACTATAAGAGCTATGCTGTTGAAACTTGGTAAGTAGATGTATTCTGTGAACCGCATTAAGATTTTCACACTAAAATAGAAAAAAAACAATAAATTTTGGGGTTCCCCATACATACAACTGAAACTCAAAAATGGTTTTTTTCATCAAACCCATACGTGTGGGGTATCTATGAATAGGTCTTAAAAATGGTAATGAGGTTTCTAATATCATTTTTTTCTAAACTGAATAGTTTGCGCGAGAGACACTTCCAAAGTGGTAAAATGTGTGTCCCCCCCCCCCCCGTAACTTCTAAAATAAGAGAATGATAAAACTAAAAAATATATATGATGTACATTACCATGTAAACTACCACCGAAAATTGGTTTGAACGAGATCGAGTGAGTAGTTTTTTTTTAAAACGTCATAAATCGTAAACCGCAATTTACCTTACATTCAATCAACTGAAATATAAAAATTTAAAAAAAAGCATTTATTTTTAAACCGAGAATACCTGCAGGTTTGTACGGAACCCTCGGTGCGCGAGTCGGACTCGCACTTGGCCGGTTTTTTTAATGTTTATAATCTTTATATATATAATTCCACTGTACGTGTGTACGTCACTGAACTCCTCATAAACGGCTGGACCGATTTGAATGATTTTTTTTTTATGCGTTTGGGTGGCACCCTGATTTAGATTCACTATTGGACACGGTAGGTGGCGCTGCTATCGAATTCTAGGAAACAGGACAACGTCTGTACGGTCAGCTAGTATTTGTATAAATATTCAGGACTAATTAGGAACGGCGGAACTCGCGTGCATTTCATTTTTTTTCTGACCTGTTTTGATTTTAGCGGAGTCTGTCAGCTCATGAGTTGGTTCTATGAGAAGACAGTAACTCACTCATTAATATCTCTAAGATTATCATCACCAACCTAGCCTGTTTCCGACTATATTGGGGTGAATCCAGTTAGACAGGAAGCCCCTACCTGGAGTCACCTGAATACCAGTATTTTACATGGAGTGACTGCCTGTCTGACCCGCATTCCAGTGACTTGTCGGATCAGCAGCTCGAAAGACCGACAGTCTTTCGAGCTGCTGATGTCCCGTTACTCCTGTCAAACATCCACGAATAATAGCCGGGGTCAACTAGTGTTGCAAAGGACTCGAGTCCTTGAGTCGTAATTTTAAAGACTCGACTCATTTATGCAAGACTCAGTGTGCTCAAAAGGCTCAAAGTGAGTCAAGCACTCGAGTCTTAACAAGGACTCGAGTCTTAACAAGGACTCGAGTCTTAAAAAGGACTCGAGTCTTAAAGAAAAACTCGGAACATCAAGATGAGACTTGTAGCTTATTAATTATTCGAATAGACTCGAGTAGAAGGTGATAAGTTCAAATTAGTGGTTGTGATACAAAAAATATGACGTTATTCGAGTTTTTCTTTAAGACTCGAGTCCTTTTTTAAAACTTGAGTCCTTTTTAAGACTCGAGTCCTTTTTAAGAATTACTCAGGCTCGGCTTGACTCTAGACTCAAAAGGCTCGGCCTTTTGAGCAAACTGAGTCTTGCATAATTGAGTCGAGTCTCTAAGATTAAGACGCGAAGACTCGAATCCTTTGCAACACTAGGGTCAACACACAACAATAAATCTCTTAGATGAAATTAATATGAAAACCATAACTCCTTTTTTCTCGCAGTCGGTTACAGTTACTTTTTTCTGTTACCTGGCAGCCCTACTTTCAGTGCCACATCTCAGGATTAATAATCACATTATATTTTTATATTTATAAACTTTTTTCTTTACTACGTCGCACAGTGGAACGAATGTATGGGAGCGGTTGGACGTAGACATGTCCGAAAAAAAAGAGTAAAATTATGCCAAACTAATGATGCCATCTTATTCGATTACTTAATGCCTTCATAACTTGTGGTGATGAATTTCTTCATAACTCCCATATTTCGGGAGTAATTTGAGAAAATGTGAAATTTTACTATGAAAATGAGTGTATCGAGCTCTCTCCCTCCTGATTCCGGGCTTGTTTCAAGTAGCGGTCTCTAATATCATAATGCTAATACTAAGAGCTATATTTAATACTAAGACACATAGTGCGCCAAATGTGCACTTTCTGGGATAAAGAGTGATGTTTATTTTATAACACAATTTTTTTATTTTTTGTTTATTTTGTTGATTAAAACCGTTTTTCTAAAGGTTTACCTTATTACAATAACATTTCTGAGCAGCCAATTAGAGAAGATATAAGCTAATTAGGATATATAATTAGGGACTTAAGGTTTACATATAAAACTGATGCACTAATGATTACTGATAAGAACATTGCTATTATTTAATTACTAAATGGCTCTTAATACACTAATTTAGCATGCATCATTTACTAATTATCACAATAACTAATTACCTTGCAATATTTAACAAAGGATACCTGGGATACCTGGATTTTATATAAATAGGTCACTATTAGTAACTTTAAAATCAGTGTTGATTTACACCTCGTTGTATCCAAGCTAATCTCGCAATGTATTTTCCAAATTTTAATACAAATCTTGATATTCACGTTGCTTTATGCGCACGCGCACATAAAGATTTACGCGACTTTAACTATTTGTTCAGTGTTTTAAAAGATAACAGTTGTGTTCAGTTATGTGAAAGTGCTGAAACAAGTTTAAAAGACTGGTGTCGTCGATTTTGCTACCGCATTTATGCAAAATGGACACAGTCTGGAAGAAGCACAGATAAGTTTCGGAAGAAACATGAGATTTGGCTACAGGCTGCAATTCAATGGCCGGAATTACAGAATGAAAATATGGAACCTTCTACAGAAAATATAAGTGACGTCATCGAGCCCATAATTTCTCCTGCTAAATCTGATGCTTCAACTTGTACACATCCTAGTCCTCGTAAATCTTTTGAGGACCTTAGTAACCGGCAAAAAAGAAGACGCACTGAAGATAGTCTTTCATGCAGCAGTAGCAGCGCTGAAATTATGTTTTCGGCCGAAAGGGCGCTTCAAAAGGCAGGACAAAGCGATACAGCTTATGTTATGAAATACTTGACGGAGAATCCAGAAGAGGCCTCAAAAATCAAAGCCTTCATTGAAGGTAAATCAATTCAGGTACGGGAAATATCCCCTTTGAAGGCATTGGCTCTTTATGTATCGATGAACTTATCGAAATGGCGCTATAACACTCTTCGGGATTTCAACACTCAAGAAGGAGCTCTTCAATACCCGAGTTACTACATGTTGGTTAAAGAAAAAATTAAGTGCTATCCGGCCAACAGAAGATCTCACAGTTACAGAGAGCTCTGCAAAAATCAAATTACAAGCCTTGATGGATTTAACCTCAAGAAGACTTATTAGGTCGTTAGAAACCCCTGTTGATCCCAATCAACAGCTCGTATTGACCAGCAAATGGGGTTTTGACGGATCATCTAGCCAAAGCATTTATCATCAAAGGACGAGTGAAGATGAGCAAATCGATCTTGCTAGTAATTTTATGATTAGTCTTGTACCACTGCGGCTCGTCTCAAAAGGTGTAACAATTTGGGAAAACGAGCGACCATCTTCCACTTCATTTTGCCGGCCAATATTGTTTAAGTTTATAAAGGAAACCAAAGAAAATGTGCAGAGAGAGATGGCTGAAATCGAAGCAGAGATTGAAGCCTTAACTCCATCCACCATCACTGATGGAATTAGTGTCAAACACCAACTGCTGTTGACAATGATTGATGGTAAAATTCATTCCATTATATCCAATACAGCAGCTTCAGTGTGTGACATATGCAAGGCTTGTCCTAAAGAAATGAATAATTTAGAGTTAATCAAAGATAAACACGCAAACGAGGACATGTATAAATATAGCTTAAGCACCCTTCACGCTTGGATTCGCTCAATGGAATGCTTATTACACATTTCCTACAAATTAGACATAAAATCATGGCAAGTAAGGGGTGATATAGCAAAAAGGCAAGTTGATGACAGGAAGAAAAGAGTTCAAGAGGCTGTAAGAAGAGAAACGGGCTTACTTCTCGATGTTGTGAAACAAGGCAGTGGATCCACCAACAATGGCAACTCGGCAAGGAGATTTTTTGAAAACTACACTAAATCTGCTGAACTGACCGGAATAGATGCTATGCTTTTAAGAAAAATCTGTGTGATCTTGCAGTGTATTTCATCAGGAGAGAAGATCAACGTAACTAAATTCCGAGAGTTCTGCTTTGATACTGCTAAGCTTTACGTGGAGTTATACCCATGGTATTATATGCCTTCTTCACTTCATAAAATTTTAATGCATGGGCCAGACATAGTTCAGAACATGTCAATTGTGCCCATTGGTTTTCTATCCGAAGAGGCATCTGAGGCTAGAAATAAAGATTTTAGAAAATATAGAGAGGGGCATTCTCGAAAGCATAGCAGTATCTCATGCAATGAAGATATTATGCACAATCTTTTACTGTCTTCTGATCCACTTGTTACAAGTATCCGTCCAAAAGGAAATAAGTTTGTAAAAAAATCTTCTTTTAAGGAATTTTATGAGCTTACGGATTCTGAGAAAAGTGATATCGAATTTGTTAACATAAATGATTTAGCGGACATCGATTCTGAATTTGAATTAATTGATGATGATGATGATGACGAAGATAATTAAATGATGTTATTGTTTTAAAATGTGTAACTTAGTAAATTAGAGCTTACATCTTAATTATTTATTGTACTTTTAATGAAACTAGGTAATTTATTATCAACTTACTTAAAAGTCATACTCTCATCAGTTCTTGTGAATATTTTTGTTAATATATATTTCTGTATATATATAATATATTTATAGACCTCTTAATAAGTCTGTCTGCGGTTTAAAGTAAATACAAATGGGGAAAAAACGTTTTTTTTTTTAAATTTTCATTTCCTTTTATCCCAGAAAGTGCACATTTGGCGCACTATGTGTCTTAGTATTAAATATAGCTCTTAGTAATAGCATTACGATATTAGAGACCGCTACTTGAAACAAGCCCGGAATCAGGAGGGAGAGAGCTCGATACACTCATTTTCATAGTAAAATTTCACATTTTCTCAAATTACTCCCGAAATATGGGAGTTATGAAGAAATTCATCACCACAATTTATGAAGGCATTAAGTAATCGAATAAGATGGCATCATTAGTTTGTCATAATTTTACTCTTATTTTTCGGACATGTCTACGTCCAACCGCTCCCATACATTCGTTCCACTGTGCGTCGGTGGCGCCAGGCTGGCACGCCTTTGCTTCGTTTTTTTTTACAAAGTTTTTACGTACGTGTTTAATTTAAAAGAGATGCTGCGCGTACGCATGTTTATTGGTAATTTTTTTGATGGATCACTTGTTTGTATTTTGTTTTTAGGGATGTTAATTTGTTTTATGACTTCTGTAGCGGTTTTTAAGTGGTTTAGTATCAGGTTAATCCGGATATGTAGGCAAAATTGGTGTCTGGGAATCAAGAAACTCAGATTTGGATACGTATACGCTTTACTCTTACGGCACCCACGGAAAGAAATGGGATTTAGTATATAGGACCTATACTTATGGTATGGTATTTAAATGTACCATAGATGCGTTCAAAAAATTGGCCATACTTAGCTAAGTCTTGACTACACTTCGACCGTAATTCCATTTTGTATCATCGACAAACAGAAGATACAACAGCTAAAAACAAACAACCACCTTAAATAACCATTTATTTTCTATTAATAAACCATTTCTTCACGACTTCAAATAACTCTTTTCCTTCATCGGAAAAACGCCAAAGAAAACAGCAAAGCGTACAAACATTTTGATACGCGGAGCACGCAGTGACGGCAATAATCAAACACAACATAAAAATGTTTGATGTCTTCAAATAGAAAGCCGCGCCATTTTCTTTGAACATTCATAGTCGATAATCAATTTACAGTCTTCATTATTTACAATTACTACCGTCCTAACATGACCTCTCATAAACCTGGCTGTTCTAGAAATAATAGGTCTGTGAATTCTGGACGCTAGTTCCATTTTAACTTGACCTATCTAGAGGACTATTTAAAGTTAAGTTATAGCTCTTGGTTCCCTGGATGTGGTAACTAGGTCGTGCTTAGGTAAGCATGTAGTTTTTCTTCGTGTGCGTGGATATATGCCGTTTTTGTAGGGAAAAGTTTATAGAGAGTGGACTTACAGAAAACATTTGATATGCAGATACACCTGGGTTAAGCGTTGTATCTACAATGATGGTGTATTGACGGTTTTGTCATACGAATAAAGTACTTTGCACAGTTAGGTAAACATTGATGTAAATAAAGAACAAGCGAAGAAAGAAATTAAACTCTGTAAATGAACTAAGTAAAGAAAAAGCTATGAATGTCATCCGGAGGTCAGAGATATAGCATGAAGTTACGGTGGAATTCTTGAATTACTAATTCAGAATTAGTAATTCAGTGGGATTAAACGAACGTAGAGGATTGTACCGATGATGACTATAAAGATATATTAACAACCGAAGATGGTCGTTAAAAATCTGAGTGATATGATAATGCAGAAAATCATAGTCCAAATTTATTCTATATAGGTTCACCTATAAAGATACATAAAACTATGAAGATCTAGACAATATGGGCGCAAAATAGAACCTTGATAAAGGATATGGACGATAAAGATGAAGAAAATTACATTATATCTATACAAACTTTGGCTAGAAAAAGGGTGACTACAGAGATGACTGCTAAAAGAGAAGTGTGGAAGAAAAAGACACTTAACTTCGACCCCAAAAATAATGAGATGAAGATATACTAACTTTAGCGATAATAATAAACTGTCTTACTTCAATTACTTCGAAACCCAACTCATTTTCGCACGGAAGATCAAACTCAGACATATAGGTCCACACACATACACAAAATTATAAAACCTAACACATCCCCTGTACAAAAGTACATTGTTCCGCGTCATACGTCCAACGATTTTATTACACACGGACGGGCACGCGTGTTTATGTATGTACAGTCGCATTATCTCACGCGTCAGGTTTCTGTCATACAATACGAAAGAGATGGTGCAAGGTGAGGGAGATGGCGATATGTTTTTCACAGAGTTGTCGTGAGAAAACTTTGTTTGGGGATAAGCTTTTGCATGCGAAACTCCAGTTGGCGAGTTGGCGTTGGACTCGCTGAAGTTGTGGTAATATAAGCTATATAGGGTAAACAGATTTTATCTCTTAATCCCTAACTTGGTAAAATTCTAAGGCTCTTGCCTTTGGAGCCTGCTGGTTGCATGCCGAAGTTCATATGGTGTCCACTGGTACATTTACAATTCCACGGTATTTAAGCTTTTTAAAAATTGTCTCTGCTGCAAATATAAGAAACATAATCTTCTATTTTCACACCTAAAAACTGTATAGACAATAGCCGTAAAACGTGCCACAAAAAAAAAACGAATATTTGAAAGATTTCATAAGCTAAAACTTGTGCCAAAGCTTGTTATTAAACTCCTAGAAATACTACCGACTGCACAAGTGCCCGTAGTCGTATTTGTGTGTAAAAGAACATCAGCAATAAAATTTTCTTTCTAGAAACAACATGGTGTTCAATTAAATTCTAACACTTTCACGCACAGTTTTATTACCTACGTCTTGTCCATCTTAAAACAAAACCGCTTCATCTTCTAACTTACGAGTCTTCACAATCTCGGCGTCATTTCCAAGAAGGCTTTCATATAAAACGTCATGTAGTGTCAAATCCAGCATTTCTTTGCGTACATCTCACTTGCCACCGTTTGACGTACCTTTTTGTTGTTACTGTTATTTTAATATCTTGATTTAGCTCGATAAAAGTCCCGAACATACTGGTATTGTTATATTTGGCAGGTGTAAATGCCCGTGCATTTAATATTCAGTCGTTTAAAACAACTTAACTTGTATGTAGATTGGAATATTTTGTACAATCGTCTTCTACAGATGATCTGAATATAATTTAATGAACGACAAAACGGAGGAAATGTCGTTTCTTTGGTATTGTTCGTCGAATTGTTGAGCTTTTTAAGTTCCGCGTTGAGTTGCACGATTAGTGACAAATGCGTGCACTGACTGGACACGTCCACTCAATCTGTATGGTTATTTCCTGTAAACACCATTTCAGACAGCTATCTACATGTTCATCACATGATGTAACCAAGATTATGTTTGGACTTTAGAAGAGACTGTGACCTCTGAATTTGTTTCGGCCTTTCTTCACAGAGAAGCAAGATAGGAAACGCCGACCTCATCTAGTTAAAAAAAATATAATTGACATGTAAACACAAACCTACTTACACAAATAAAATCATTTATCTTTTAAAAACCGGCCAAGTGCGAGTCGGACTCGCGCACCGAGGGTTCCGTACAAACCTGTAGGGATCCTCGGTTTATGTATAAGGTTTATGCTTATGAACTTAAATGTTTTTTTTTTAATTTTTATATTTGAGTTGATTGAATGAAAGGTAAATTGCGGTTTACGATTTATGACGTATTAAAAAAAAACTACTTACTGGATCTCGTTCAAACCAATTTTCGGTGGTAGTTTACATGGTTATGTACATCATATATTTTTTTGAGTTTAATCATTCTCAGTTACGGGGGGGACACACATTTTACCACTTTGGAAGCGTCTCTCGCGCAAACTATTCAGTTTAGAAAAAAATGATGATAGAAACCTCAATACCATTTTTGAAGACCTATTCATAGATACCCCACACGTATGGGTTTGATGAAAAAAAATTTTTGAGTTTCAGTTCTAAGTATGGGGAACCCCAAAATTTATAATTTTTTCTCTATTTTAGTGTAAAAATCTTGATGCGGTTTACAGAATACATCTACTTACCAAGTTCCAACAGCGTAGCTCTTATAGTTTCGGAGGAAAGTGGCTGTGACATACGGACGGACGGACGGACAGACAGACAGACAGACAGACAGACAGACGGACAGACAGACATGACGAATCTATAAGGGTTCCGTTTTTTGCCATTTGGCAACGGAACCCTAAAAAGAACCTAATAGGTATTAGTCATTTAAATCCCTTGCAATACAATTGAGTTACTATCGTAGTGGTTTCTTAGAAAACTTTCTCGTACAACGTAGTGTTTCTTTTGTCTGCTCACACTCACAACCGTCTCACACACCTGTTTCCTTATGTAGGTAAAGGAAATAAGAAAAACTTGTCTAGTTATACCTATATGTGATTCATTGAGTCTATCTCTTCTTTCGTATCTTCTAACTTATCGGAGCTGCCTCAATTTTGAGCTGTATAACAATTGTTTATAACAACTGACAGTATACTTCACAAGATACATAATTTGAAAATGTATCATCTTTATTTCATAGTGCCCAGTGGTTGAGCCCTTGTCTATCATGCACAAGGTTGTGGGTTTATATCAGGGTAATTACCAACGTGAATTTATTAATTCATATGTACTTTCTTCTATCTTGGACATTACTGACATCGATGATAAAAAAAAATATAAGGAAAGCTAGACTTATAGCTAATATTTCTCAAACCACTCATCCCTCTTGAGCAAGCGTGCTGATAAATACTCCTGCTTTTTTATATTACAAGAGGCATCTACCCAGCAGGACAATAATAAGTTGGTATTATTATTCATAATCAGCCTATATTGTTCCCACTGCTGAGACACAGGTGACAGGCCTGCTCTCGGTAAGAGGAAGTGGGCCGTAATCTACCACGCGGGCCCAGCGCGTGTTTGTAGATGTCTTAGAATTTTTGCTTCTAGGACAGTTTGTAGACAGTTCTACGACCGGTTTTCTCACGACGTTTTTCCTTCACCGTTTTGAGAGCAGTAGTAATGACATTATTTTACACAAAATAAAGCGCCTGCTTGGGTTTGAACCTATGACCTACAACTCGTAAGTCGGGGCCGATACCACTGCTCTCTGTATTATTATAATCATTTCGTAATTCTCAATTAGATGGTAAAGATACAACATGAACGTTGGTACTTGGACCTTAAAGGTAAATCAAGGTGAAGTTAGAATTAAGTAAGGAACATTCAGGGTCTTACCTGCGACTAACCAGAATGTATATTAATATTCTTAGAGGAAGTGCTCGATGGATGGCGATAAAGCTCGATATCAGATTGGAATCTAAAACTGTCATCGATAAATTATCAGAGAACGTCGACCTTTCCCTGCCACTTCAGGGAATAAACACCAGAATTTATGGTATTTTTATATAAAAGAGAGCTCAAAATTGTTTTAGATGACGCAGCTAAAGCTATTGAAAAGGTCGCGGTGTCACGAAGATATTAAAATAACAATAAATCGTTATTAAAACAGATGTTCGTTATTTTTCTGCTTTAGTTTATTAACACTCCGACTATTTTTATAAAACTAACATTCTATAAATATCTCCACAGGCCGGCAACTCACGCATACATATCACGTCCCCCGAGGTACCATCCTAGGTCCTATCTGGTCGATCTACGAAGATCTTACTCGGAACCACGTATTTTCATAACGGGATTGAAGATGTTGAAACCGGTCCTTCATTGAATAGATAAGGGGAGATAGTCTAATTGACTCGAGAATCCGTCCATGTTAATTAAGTATTAAGAAACATGTTTTTATCCAAGTCTGACTCATAGGACACTATTTGTTTGAATTTCTTTACGAGTAATAAAACTGTAGTTGATTCTGAGGCTGGTTTTGCCTTATAAGCTGATGCTTAAGCGGTATCGACAGTAATATAAATGCAAGCAGTTCACGCCACGACGTTAGATATATGGTTGAATATTTGCTGCGGTCCTTACAGGTCTTTCGCTTCATCCATATTCATAACTTCTCAAACATGCATTTCCAAGTGTAATAACTTGTTTGGTTATGTTGATCATATCACTGCTGAACATGGTACTGTGCTGACTTCAATATCAGTCGTACTCAGGGGATGATGCCGTAACCACCATGTTTGGGAATCAAGTTGGTGATTTGAATAAGTAGCCATATCCATTTGTACATTAACATCACCTGCTCAGCATTTGTTTTTCTATTCACATTAAGTTAAGTGAATAACCATTTCGCAAACAGCTGACTAACTACTCCCATCCTTTTTCATCGATAGACTCAAACCACTAGCAATTACACACAGCTGCTCATAATATTATCCTGTGTGCCCCCATTCTAATTAAGCAGTACAGCATTTTTCTAATTTTACACTCCGAACAGCTAACACGCTCGTATCTCTATGTTTAACGATGCACAAATTACCCATTTTAACGCATGCACCATGCAACAGACGTCTATAAAAGCAAAGAACCCAACTGGTTTTAGGGCTCAATCATTTCTTGTAGATGCAATAGTCCTCGATCCAAATCTTTACCAAGTTACTATAAACTTTTTATCACCTCCCCTCACCCCACTTTTTTGGTAACAGAAGGTCATTACTTTTCTGGAATCGATTTTGTGATTAACGTTACTGTAGATTTATTGGCTAACGCCAGAGGCTATAATTTCACGAACTACTAGACTGTTGATTTGGGAATGAAAGAAAATGCGTCAGCTTCTAATAAATCAATGTCAGATAGAAACCTGACCAAACTATATTGAGAAGTCATACGTTACAATTTGATATCTATTCAGAGCCAAGTTAATACTAATTCCACTGCTATGAAATATATACAAAAGCAATATCAGGCTTCAAAGCCCATTAGATTCCTAGTTCTTTCGCATAACCTATTAATAACCTCCACAAAACTTTTGCTTTCTTACTATTCAAGATACAAAAAACTTCAAACTTATTACTCTACCTCGCTATCTAAACTTTTCTGCACCATTTAACATGAAAACTTCCAAACTACTTGAACCAGAAGTTACTCAAGCGAAATCCGAAAATTTCTGAGTCTTTTCAAAACTAGGACATTCGTAGCGGGCTGCATAATTCACAGCTGACTTGCACTTGTTTGCAATTCACAAGAGCCCTCAACTCTTGGCTGAGTATATCCCCTTTGATCTCGCCAGATTTTGCTTCGAATCTTGATCAAAGAACTTGGCTTAGTGGCAACTGCAAAGGATTTCGAGGACGCGTTTGAATTCAGGTGTTGATTTTTAGATCGAATTACGATTTGTGAAGGATTTTGTTTGTACCGTTGGGTTTAGGATTCCTTTTAAAGGTTTAGTCATACTTAAGCGAATTACAGGTATTCGTATTAGTGGCAATGAGTAATAAACATTAAAGACTAAAGGGTTTTTCTGAGGATAACTTTGCAATATATATACAGATAGTGACGCTATTGGCTACCTGGATATATGAGGTTGGTTGCTATCTGAATCCTGTTTCATCAAATGGGTGTTTCAAATTAGTCCGTACTAAATATGGTTGCATCAACTCAAACGATATCACTCAACTAAAACACTCACGTTTTCTTCATCATGAAAAACTCAAACGGACGCGACGGGTCTCTGATTGAATGTCAACCCTACTCATAAAGAATTCTAATCTAAAGCGAAATAAAACAATTACATTTTCCCAGAAATTAAAGCAACACACGAGAGAAGAATAAAAACGGAAATAAAGTCTGCACTGAATCCAATCAGTACAATTCCCAACCTAATTGTAACAGCAATAACACAAATTCAACTCTAGAATCAAAGTTAAATCTTGTTACAAACAATAAGGTCCAATTTTGAACGACGAGTCGTAAATTTTATTGTTAATTGGACTCCGTGTATAGAAGTTACGACTGTTGATGGTGGAGAAGCTGAATTCAACCCTATTGATGTAGTTGAAGCTGTAGAATCTAATGTAGGGGCTAGAGATCAGCTAAGCATAAACATATTACGGATTGGAGGTCTAGGACCTACAGACTGTTAGCATAAATGTTAATTTAGTGTGGGTTTTAATTTCAAATTTATAACTGGCTTTAAGTAAATTGGATATGACGAGGCTACTGGGTTTGTGTCGTGTTTTGTCGACTGGTTTCAAATCTATATGGACTGCAGTCAAAGGTGTTCGTTTTTTAATTCGTTAGCATATATGGTGTCTGCTCATCTTTATCTGGTTGTTTATTTTGAATGAAAACTCATTGCATCGTTTAATAATCTGCGAGTGGGATTCTTTCCCATTGACAATTTTTTTGAAAGACATTGTTGATGTACCTAACTTTAACTACTTTTCCTTTGTTTCACATTAATTAATGTTCTTAAATCCTTTACAAGTTTCAGCCTTATTCTGATATTTGAATTTCGAAGTTTATTTAGTTACTTAATCTAGAAATAACCTTAGACTTTGGTAAATAAAATATCACTAATTGCAAGTATTTTGAACGACAATCCTATTTTGAAGCGAACAATACAAGTTCTGCTGAAAAAGACAACAGCAAAGAGCTTGCTGACTCGATTCAAAGTAATTCTTCTTTTTTCTGTATCTTATACTATTTGTACCCAGCAGGTGGCAACGTTATGCGGCATCAGAAACGTTCAGATCGTCAAGGGTGCATTTGAACGCAGGAGAAGACGCCCCGGGCGTCGGGAGTCGATTGCGGACTCCCGGCCACCGTAGGCGCGAGCTTGCGGGTGGCGAGCAATGGGTAGCTCGCCGCCCGGTAAGGACCAAGCTCGGGTCGACGGCGCGTAGTGTTCCACGCGCGCCTCAAAGAGATGTCAGCAGCAGTGTAGGGGACCTCTACTAGGACCGATGCCTGCCGGGGTCGCGTGATTGTTCGAAAGAGATACCGTGACCCTGGCACATGGGCAACTCATGGAACACGGGTGGGTTTTAGTCAGTAAAAGTCTGACACGCCCTATCGCTCTGCCCAGAGCGGGAGAAGTCTCTTGATGATTTCCCATCCTGAAAAAAAAAGGTGCATTTGAACATTGTGAGTTCAAACCCAGGTAGTCACTTTAATTTGCATATTTAATTTCATCACCACTGCTCTCAAAACGGTGAAGAAAAACATCGTGACGAAACCGGGATGTCCTAGAACCACAAATTCGAAGACATCTGACATCGACCAACCCGCTCAAGGTCTGCGTGGTGAATTACAGTGTACTCCCAAAGAGGGAGCCTGTCTCCCAGAAGTGGTTTTTTTTTTGGATGGGACATCTTCAAATTACTTCTCCCGCTCTGGGCGGAGCGGGAGGGCATGTCAGACTTTACTGACTAAAACCCAACCCTGTTCCTTCAGTTGCCCATGGGCCAGGGTCACGGTATCTCTTTCGAACAATCTAGCGACCCCGGCAAGAAGTGGAAACATTTGGTATAGGTTAAGTATGATGAATGTAAAACACTAACCAATTCATCCGCTCTTTAGAACAACATCCTCATCTCCTATTAACAACAAGAGTGTACTATTACATTGGCAACAAAATATCCAGAAGCGAGTCCAGGAAGCTAGATCGTTCTACCACAGTAAAGATAATCTATACAGTATTTTGACTCGGCCTTATCCTAGAAATAATTACCTACAGCACGCGCGGTACGTAAACATGCGGTAGACGCGGTAGGGCTGCCCGCAAAAAGTATTTTGACTTCATCTACCTACTTGAGTTTCTTTGATTGTAAATATTATATTTTTATTTAAAAAAAAAACGATGTTTGGACCGTTTTTTATTAAAAGTGATAAGGGTGGAAGATGTAAATTATATCAACTTTTATTTATTTTTAATTACGATACGATCTTTGCTGGACCGATTCAAATCCTGCGATCAAGATCGTTTATCGATTCAATGATTTACGATCAAAATGATCGATTCAAATCAATAGGTCGCGCACCCCAGGCTAGGAAACTACCTGCACTACTACGAGCGTCGTTAGGTCTCTCGTTTGTCACTTTTTTCCCCTATCCACTTACTTATTTAATAATCCTGGTATTTTACTTGGTGTAAAAAGCAAAATACCTACCTATTAAAAAAGAAACAAATTTCGTACCTACTAGTATCTATATAAAAAAATCTTGTCTTTCCTTTCGAAGTTTCCAGGGTAATTTAAAAAATGTATCTCTGGGTGCATTATACAAGAATTCAAGCAACCAGAAACAGCAAAATATAGTTTATAAGTTCTATTTGCCTTATTAAGTAATCATCTTGCACTGATTATTATTAAATATCCACAAATCGCACGCTAACTGCTTACAAACAAAACCATTAATAACACCGCCCGCCATCCGTTTATCAAAGCGGTGCGTACGCGACTACGTTTGTACTCGGAGTGTACCAGACTCGAGGCGCGTAGGTATGACTTGCGTTTCGAGCGTTTGTATGAAGATAGACTACTGTATATATCTTTACCGTGGTTCTACCGTGACTGTAACACAACACACGGCGTCGTATTACACCGTTAGAAAATGGAGGACCGTGTGTACACCGCTTTCGAGAACGGTACACTTTTGTTAGTATAGAACTGACGTGTAAAGCGGGAGCACACTGCATGAAACGTTCTTGTGAATGAGAGTTTTGTTGCTAAGCTAGTGTCTATTTACTAAAATATACATAGATATCGTCATACTGTTTCACGATGGGGTAGGAAGAAGTCGTTGACACAGGGATGTCAAAAGATTTCTATAGAAAACTATAGGTAGGTGATTAAAGTAGCCATGGGTGGAGCTTAATCCGGCTGTCTTTCGTAGATCTTATACAGTCGTTACGGATCATCAGAAGCCCGAAAGTCTGACAACCAGTCTTACCAAGGGGCATCGTTTACCCAGTAACTGGGTTGTGGAGGTCAGATTTGCAGTCGCTCCACGTAAAATACTGGTACTCGGCTCTGTCCGGTTAGATTGGAAGCCAACTCCAACTTAGTTGGGCAAAAGGCTAAGCAGATGATGATGATAGATAGAGCATAATCAGCATATAATGTTTTCTTTGGAATGCGCTCCCTCTGAACATCAGGATGGCAACCAGTCGGTTATCATTTAAAGTGAAAGCACGTGAGCATATTCGCAAGAAGTTGGCAGAATCATACCAGCACTGATTTGCTGGATTCGGTTTCTTCTCTACCTATCGTTATATCTCCAGACAAAGTTTTTTTTCGTTATGTAATAAATACATACATATGGGAGCGTCCATTAATAACGGGCCACCGACGACGTTCAAGGCGTTTTTGGCCGAAACACTTCAATGTTCAACACGCTAAAAAACAATGAAAAATAATTTTAATAAGTATCCCAAAGTACATAATCGATAGATTTTTTCCTCCTCTTTCCGATGGTGACATATTTTTTTTTCTAAAGTGTCACTTTTTAGGTTAGAATTGAAGTTTAATGTTTATATCAGTTTTTCGGCATGATGGACATTCTTAATCGCAAAATAAATACCACCAATCGAAAGAGGAGGTCAAAATCTATCAGAAGCAACTATTCGGAAGGTGGGGAAATACATTTATGGGCTCCTACAACGATAAAAAGAAAGCGAGCCGGCGGGCGGACGATGGCTTAGAGCGCGCCGCCGCGACTCATATGATCGTTTGATTCGTTAAAACGAGCGTAAAAATTCTGAAAAACATGGATCGATAGATTTTCACCTTATCTTCTGAAATATTTTGAATGTAAAGGCTCATTTATATTTCACGCGGAGAAAATTGAAATTTATAATCAAATTCTCATTGCCGAAAAATAAAAATATCGATACGTTCGAAACATGAATTTGTTATATTAATTCTTTTTGTAATTCATTACAAAAATTAACGGACAAACTAACGAAACAAAACACAAGTGTACAATCATAATGTTTTTCTTAATAAATTATAAATAGAGGAATATTTTTTTTTTCCTTTTGGATTTCTCATTCGTTTTAGGAACAGAATTTCTTTTCCTACGATAACTTTTCTTCTCACTCGAGCTGTCAGATACAATTGTTCTTGGATGAAAAAACCTTGTTTCTGAGGCAGAGAAGTGTGACAATTTCTCATCTTGGAGTTAATAGTATAAATTTCGCACGATTTCGTAATAATCACAAAAGTCGATTTGATTATCAAAAGTAAACTTTTCCTGCACGAATCACAAATTTTAGCTTTGTCATCTAAATTAGGGTAAAATAACCTAATGTTCTGTGGAAGTTCAGATGAATGCTTTGTTATTTCTCCTAGAGGATTACAGCATCGATAACGCATCTTCCAACTGTACCATTACATAATATAAACAAGATCCAACTCTGAAATTTAGAATGAGCAAGTCCTACATGAAATATTGTGATATATTGTCAGGAATAACGGATAAAAACGGATAGGAATTATAACCTCAATTATTAGAATTTTGGAATTGAAAAAGAAAATTCACGTTTACACACTTCGTTTAAGAATATCGTTCACACGCTTACACGCTTCGTTTAAGAACACGCCTAGGATGAAGATACAAATAAATACGTCATAACAATATCAAATAAAGAACTTCCTTACTCTTAACATGAAAATTTATTTGTTTACACTCTATGAGGAAAGCCAAATGATCACATGAGTCGCGGCGGCGCGCTCTAAGCCATCGTCCGCCCGCCAGCTCGCTTTCTTTTTATCGTTGTAGGAGCCCAGAAATTTATTTCCTCACCTTCCGAATAGTTGCTTCCGATAGATTTTGATCTCTTCTTTCGATTGGTGGTATTTATTTTGCGATAAAGAATGCCCATCATGCCGAAAAACTGATGTAAACATTAAACTTCAATTCTAACCTAAAAAACGACATTTTAGAAAAAAAAATATGTCGCCATCGGAAAGAGGAGGAAAAAATCTATTGGTTATGTGCTTTGGGATACTTTTTAAAATTATTTTTCATTGTTTTTTAGCGTGTTGAACATTGAAGTGTTTCGGTCGAAAACGCCTTGAACGCCGTCGGTGGCCCGTTATTAATGGACGCTCCCATATATACATATATATGTATGTATTTGTTTCTATTTGTATTTAGTATTCTTCCTTTTTCGAGTTATCTATCCCGTATGTTGCACCTGCCATGTTTTTCTCTGCATCGCCCTAAGGTTCACTGGTAGAAAATGCCTCAGGCATTAAGTCCGCCTTTGTACACTAGTTTTATTTGTGCATAAAGTTTTAATAAATAAATAATGTTCCCACTGTTGGTATTAAGGCCTCATCTCTATGAAAGGAGGTGGGTCAAAATACACGCAAGTGGAGGAGGAGTCTTGGTGAAGATAATCAACCCATTCGATGACCAACCCTAGTAAGCATAGCTTAACCAGATCAATCGACTCGTGTGGCTTTTATTCATTAGCCACGAGCCCACCTACCTGATTAACTGAATCATAACCACAAATAAGCACTCTAGAACTAAATTAGTGACAATGTTAATATCGCCCTACACTTTCGCTGACAATCCATTTTGCATACAAATAGTCTGAATTATCGTATGTGATGTGAAGTCGATCTGATTACTATGCACTATACTGTACGGTGGTGAAAGAATTGATGCTACCAGACTAGGTGGTCCTTTGAGTTTACGGAGCGAATTGACACAGAAAACATACAGTAGGTACTTGCGTACCATATGGACCACAGTGTGTATACAAAGATAGATAGTAAATAGATAGATAGATGGAATACTTTTATCATTAAACCATTTAAATCTATATAATATAACACAGATAAATGAAGTTGAAAGGTCAAAGTAACAGCTCTATAGGTACTAATTACATTTTTAGGGTTCCGTTGCCAAATGGCAAAAAACGGAACCCTTATAGATTCGTCGTGTCTGTCTGTCTGTCTGTCCATCCGTATGTCACAGCCACTTTTTTCCGAAACTATAAGAGCTATGCTGTTGAAACTTGGTAAGTAGTTGTATTCTGTGAACCGCATTCAGATTTTAACACACAAATAGAAAAAAAAAACAAGAAATTTTGGGGTACCCCATACTCAGAACTGAAACTCAAAAAAAATGTTACCGTTAGGCCGAGGTGTATATCCTTCTTTTTTTTGGGTGGATAATCATAAATGACTACTCCCGCTCTGGATAGAGCAGGAGGGCATATCAGACTTTCACTGACTAAAACCCACCCCACTCTCCCTTCAATTGCCTGTGCCAGGGCCACGGTAATTCTTTTGATCCTGGTAGAATCCGCGACCCAAACATTAAAATGTAAAAAACCGGCCAAGTGCGAGTCGGACTCGCGCACCGAGGGTTCCGTACAATTCTTTAGGTATTCACGGTTTATGCATAAGGCTTATGTTTATGAAATTAAATGTAATTTTTTTAATTTTTATATTTGAGTTGATTGAATGAAAGGTAAATTGCGGTTTACGATTTATGATGTTTTAAAAAAAAACTACTAACTAGATCTCGTTCAAACCAATTTTCGTTGGAAGTTTATATGGCAATGTACATAATATATTTTTTTTAGTTTTTTCATTCTCTTATTTTAGAAGTTACAGGGGGGGGACACACATTTTACCACTTTGGAAGTGTCTCTCGCGCAAACTATACAGTTTAGAAAAAAATTATATTAGAAACCTCATTACCATTTTTGAAGACCTATCCATAGATACCCCAAACGTATGGGTTTGATGAAAAATTTTTTTTTGACGTAAAGTTCTATGTATGGGGAACCCCAAAATTTATTGTTATTTTTCTATTTTTGTGTGAAAATCTTAATGCGGTTTACAGAATACATCTACCTACCAAGTTTCAACAGCATAGCTCTTATAATTTCGGAAAAAAATGGCTGTGACATACACGGACAGACAGACAGACAGACAGACATGACGAATCTATAAGGGTTCCGTTTTTTGCCATTTGGCAACGGAACCCTAAAAAGAAAAATTACTGCAGGTGGCACTCAAAGAAAATTAAAAATCGTTTTATTACTGTAAGTCTACTACGCTACATTACAGTAGCAGAAAATTACGTTTTATCCCCCCATCTCGGAAAGAGTATTTTTGCCCTTCGATATCTGAGTGCAAAAGCCGTTTTTATCCGCTAGGGGATAAAGTAAATTGAATTTAGAACATCGTGTGCACTAAGTTTGTAAATTCAAAACATCATTAAACCTATTTACTTCTACCTCCATGGTGCCGAATTTATCATACAACCTTTTTGTAATTTGTTAAAAACTCAGACTCGGAACCTTATTGGTGTACTTTTTTTAATTTACTTTGCGCGCCCCATTTTCTTTTCACGTCACTAACAAAAATATTACACTCTACTTAGGCAGCTGTAGCAACTTTACTTTAAATTTTTCTTAATTATACCTAAGTATTATTTGAAATAATTTAAAGATAATTCTGTAATACTTACCTATCATAATGTAGTACCTAATAAATATTAATACCTAAACTGAAATAAAAGTATCTTGTGATTGTAAATGCTTTTTTTGCATTTAGTCATTTCCTCGCTGAGGTGGGATGAAAAGTTACGTGTTGCACTCGAGTGCAAAGATTTTTCACCTCGTGCTCTTTTGATTCCCTCGCTAATGCTCAGGATTCTAATTTTTGCTTGCTCGGTCATCAAAATTGAGCACGCGGTTAAAAAGCAACTTTGCACTCTTGTATAACAAATAACTATAGTCAAGTTGGTATTCACCGTTATTCTTATATCTATTCAAAGTCATTTCGTTAACCAACTGACACATTTAAATAACATCCTATAGAAGTAAAAGCTAAGCCATCGCAAAAATTGCACTTGCAACTGTTAATAAACACCACTTCCTCATCAGTTGTGCTGATTAAACAATTCTACAAGTTAATGATGCAATTCACACGGTAGCAACTTACAACACCCACAGGAAGCCCGCGATAAGGGTGGTCCTTTTTACCGAAGAAGGACCACACATTGGCAAACGGTTTCTTTTAAAACAAAACATCCAGGTTTTGTCAAGCTGAACGTTCGTTTCGCTGAGCTAACTCTTGTATTACCTGGAACAAACAATATAATTGGAATTAATATAAGTGTTGTATAAACATTTAAAGTGGTTACAGAAAATATGGAACTAGAAGTGCTTCCAATCTACAAAAAAGATGGTTAGTTGAACAATTTCAACTCAAAGCATTTATTTCAAACTAGCTTCTGCCCGCGACTTCGTCCGCGTTAAATTTCTTGCTACCCCGACCCTTCCTGTCGCGTCGGATCTCCTACCCGTGCGATTTTCCCCGTTTTTGCAACATTTTTCATTACTGCTCCTCTCCTCTTAGTTTTAGCGTGATGTTATTTAGCCTATAGCCTTCCTCGATAAATAGGCTACCCAACACAATTTTTTTTTTCAATTGGGACCAGTTGTTCCTGAGATTAGCGCGTTCAATCAAACAAACAACCAAACAAACTCTTCAGCTTTATGATATTAGTTTAGATAAACAATTTACAGGTACTGGATTGTCAAGGAGTTAAAAGAAAAGAAAGAAAACAAAGAAAGAAATTAGATTTATTTAGCACAAACTCAAAGGCACACAAAATAATACAGCAAAAAATTAATTAACAAAAGATAAAAAGAAAATCAATAAAAAGTGTAAAGTGCGATGTTGATCGTAGAGTAGGCGCCTATATTATATTAGAAGAATGGACAAGAAACGCTATGGAGAATATTTTAAACCAATAAATATTACATTTCTTGGTTGACATACCAATTTGTACTATGATTGGAAGTTCAGAAATTCATATTCATCTACTAGCCCTTTCGTCAACTATATTGGGGTTGGCTTCCAGTCTACCAGGATTCAGCTGAATCAGTATTTTACGTGGAGCGACGGCCTATCCATAACCCAGTTACTGGGTAATATGATACCCTTGGTAAGACTGGCTACATACACAATACAATACGATAGTTTTCAAAACAAGATGTTTATATATTTCATTGTCAAATAGGGCACGACTCTGTATATGCGCCCTGTATCCAACGCCACAGGTCCAACGGCTTACAAATTTCAATCCCGTGTCCTAATTGCCCAACAACGTCACAATATCACGAATATTGAATAAACAAACAGCTCAGAACATTACTACAATATTAAATGTCGTCATAACCAAGGAAATGATATTTTGCAAGCGATTTATAGTTTACATTATGGTAGACCAGTTGAAATGTATTTATTATAGAGATAGCATCGAGAATCGAATAATGGTGTTATTTATATGAGACTAGACCTCGCCTGCGACTTCTTTCGCGTGGATTTCGTGGTTTCCTCATTTTGTATAAAGTTAGTTTTTAAGAATAAATCGCGTTATTTTTGCCTGTTTTTAGGGTTCCGTTGCCAAATGGAAAAAACGGAACCCTTATGGATTCGTCATGTCTATCTGTCTGTCTGTTCGTCCGTATGTCACAGCCACTTTTCTCCGAAACTATAAGAGCTGTTGAAACTTGTTAAGTAGATGTATTCTGTGAACCGCATTAAGATTTTCACACAAAAATAGAAAAAAAAACAATAAATTTTGGGGTTACTCACAATGGTATTGAGGTTTCTAATTAAACTGAATAGTTTGCGCGAGGGACACTTACAAAGTGGTAAAATGTGTGTCCCCCCCCCGTAACTTCTAAAATAAGAGAATTATAAAACTAAAAAAAATATATGATGTACATAACCATGAAAACTTTCAGCGAAAATTGGTTTGAACGAGATCTAGTAAGTAGTTTTTTTTTTAATACGTCATAAATCGTAAACCGCAATTTACCTTTCATTCAATCAACTCAAATATAAAAATTAAAAAAAAAAACATTTTATTTCATAAACATAAACCTTATGTATAAACCGAGAATACCTACAGGTTTGTACGCAACCCTCGGTGCGCGAGTCCGACTCGTATTTGGCCGGTTTTTTTTTTATTTCATCGTTTTGCCCGTCCGCTGTATTACTTCTCTTTCGCTTATTGTTCTTTTTGTCATTTTATTTTGCTCCTAAGGGTCGAAGCGCGATGTTAAATACCCTATAACCAACCTCATCAAGAATTGGGTCATCAAATTTTCATTTCAAAACCGACTTGAGATTCAGAAATTAGCGTGTTCCAACAATCTCTTCAGATTTATTATATTGTATCATTATTTCAGCCGAAAAACCCGACGCCTCCGCCTATGTCCAGTAGTGGACGTCTTTAGACGAATAAAATAAATTCGGAGCAATTTGGGGGTTTTTGCCATAATCGCCACTTTTGGCAGGCGGTTTAGCGATCGCAGTACGGTGGTAAAATGCATAGAGAACGCTGCTGCCCATTCTCTAGTAAGTCCCGTAGTCGCTTTTTACGACACTCACGGGAAGGAATAGGTTGGTGCTATTCTTATTCTTATCTAGGATAAACAATATTATATAGTATAGATAGCATCGAGAAAATCAATAAATGTAGTTAGTTTATGATGGATAATCCCGAGGTTATCGATTTGCGTCAAACGACATTCGATTACTAAAGCAATTTAGAGATATGGCATGTTGTGATTCGTAATATTATTACGATGACGGTGTTGACATCTGTCTATCACAACAAAGACGCAGAAAGGAAAGTTTATTAATTGGTTCTCACCACGTGCGGGAACATATTTAGCCAAACGTTTCCTCAAGGGGTTGGGCAGAGATGTAGCTAAAGTATACCTACATTTCACCAATGCTGTTTAAGTTCTATGTAATAGGGGGTCAGCATGTAGCCATCAACCGGGCTCAGATAGACTCCGGGCTGCTACGGAGATATTCCAGATAGAAAAACCCCTTTAACATTTTGCCTGACTTGGGAATCCAATCCAGGACCTCATGGTCAATAGTAGCGCTTGCGACTACTAGACCAACGAGGTAGTCGGTCGGTTACCTATATCTATACTAATATTATAAAGAGGAAAAGTTTGTATTTTGTTTGTTTGTAATGGATAAACTCAAAAACCACTGGACCGATTTTCAAAATTCTTTCATCATTACCTTTCTAATGATGAAAGAATTTTAACATTATCTGCGAGTAAGACAGGCTATATTTATTTTTATTAAATAGGGGTGCCTAAGATATTTGGGTTTTTCGGACCCAAGGTGTAAAAAATCATCCAAAAAAGTTCCTTATTAATATGTTTTCGAAGTACCAGGTTGGCATAACTTAGTAGGAGCTCACCTAACATGGGTTTTATTGATTCTGAGGCGGTACGAAGTTCGATGGGTCAGCTAGTAAGTTATATTTAAATTAATTTAAGCTAGTTATGCGCATAAAGTATCATAAACGTTTTATAGAAAAAAACTGAGTGAAAAACACTTAATAGTAACAGATGCAAGGGTCAATTAATCTGGTTAAGCTACGCTTGCTGCGGTTAGTCTCTGGATTGGTGACCAACATTATATACCAAAGACCTCTGCATGCCTTGGAAAACACGATAAGCCGTTGGTCCCGACTGTAATCGCGTATCTTTGACAGTCCTTATAGGTTGTCAGAAGTCCGAAAGTCTCACAACCAGTCGGGGTATCGATTTACCCAGTAACTGGGTTGTGGCGGATAGATAGGCCGTCGCTTCTTGTAAAATACTAGTATTCACCTGCATATGATTATACTGGAAGTTAACTAAACATAGTTGAAAAAATAAAAGTTAAAAAACTAACAAACACGCTTCCATAGAAAACCAAACTAAAAAGTGCGTGTATTTTAGTTTTTTTAAACTATTATTTATTTTTAAATTTTTTTGGGTGTTTCGAATTTTGAGACGTATGTCAGCGTAGTTTGTGACGTATGTTAGCGTAGTTTTCGAAGACAGTTTTTGCTGTCCCGGTAACCCTGGCAAGGATAATGGCACAAAGGGAGACGCCCATTCTTGGCCATGTTCTGCCCAGCAATATGGTAAATACAGAAAAAATACCCATTCAATAACTAAAATATTGCTATTACTTATTTGTTATGAAAGCTCCGGAATTAAAAGCCGATTTAATAAAAACATTCAATCGTTTATTATATTATCTAACAGTTCCGGTCGATTGTCAATCCTGAGTAGGGATGGCAAACATTACTGAAACACACAATCGATACGCTAGATAAAACCGGTTACCAAACATTGATTTTTGAAAAACCTTATTTTATTATGTAGTTGTTTCGCCTTTGTTGTTTCCTTCAGAAACAAAAAAGATGTTTGTTCATTTCCGGGCTTCTAAATGCAATCTATTGAACCGACTGCGTGTCTCCAGTTTTTTTTTAAATTGATATACAGATTTTTCGGTAAATCGATGTCATGTCGCATCCCTACGTCAATAATAATCGTAGTTGACAACTAATTGACATTTCACATTTTGTGAAATGGTGTTGTGTGTTCTTGCGAATCGTGATTTATTTTCTACTGCGTTTTTCTATTTGATTTTCGACGACTTTGATTACGAATATGGACAATGTAACCGCTCGCGATGATGACCTTGACTTTACTTTGGAATCTGTACCCGCCTCCTGCGACGACACCGGCTTGCCAATGGTGCCGGACTTGTACCTGAACCTGATTTACACGAACTTACTAGCTTACCACGGAGCCCTCTCTGTGTCAATTGTGGCGTAGATACACGAAGACTTAAGAGATTTACCTTAAGCAATGTGGAAGTTCGGTCTGTATTACAGCAATGGATTGCACCACATCAAGTAAGTTACTATAAAAACATGCAAAGTACATGTAATACATACTCAGTAACTTGTATTGCATAGCTATGTAAGATAGATTTGAATGAAATAATTCGGTTGCTTAGTGATAAGAAAACCATAGAAATAGTTGTAGTTTGTTTTGTCTCAACTGAAGTTGTATTTTGTAGCTGTGTATTGTGAACCCAATTCCTAGATGGCGTGCTTGTCATTTATTTAAATGAGAACGGATAAAAACTAAAAGTGTCTTTATTGTAACCTTTAATTTTTATATATGGTTTCTAAAAGTCCCACCAAGTTTTATGAAAAAAATTGTGGTTGCTTCTTTACCTATGACGTCAGCACTAATGCCTATAATTTATTTCTTTCGTGGGCATCAATTGGCCAAAACCTCTTTATTAAATGGGCATTTCCCTTTATGAAATTATAGTATTGTCATCGGTCCTCGATAAGTCTATAAATTTTAAATGAAATCAGGTCGTATAAAGTGGGTCAAAATCGCGCTATAAGGAGTCGGTTACAAACAAACATACAAGTGAAGCTACAATGAAGCGTGTAAAAAGGCAAGGTAGATGATAATTAAAGTCAGGAGGATGGGCAGTAGCGTCCCCCTGCCTGTCAATAACAACAGACGGTTATCACCAATACTTGTCTGCCCAGTGTATTGATAATGGCAATTGCCCTCTGGCTTTCGATCGTTCACTGTTACGATTATTGGGAGGCACATGTGAGGCAATGGACATTAAACAGGATGATAAAATGAAGGTTATATCGGTAAGCTTTTGTATGGTAGGAAATAAAAGCCAGTGTTATTTTAAAATGGAGTGTTTATCAGTGTAACGATACGAGAAAAAAAATATTAGAGTGTTAGAGAAAGTTATAGCTATTACTGAATAGCTAGACATACCAGTTGGAGATAGTATGTTCAAACCCAAGCAGGCATTTTTAGGGTTCCGTTGCCAAATGGCAAAAAACGGAACCCTTATAGATTCGTCCTGTCTGTCTGTCTGTCTGTCCGTCCGTCCGTATATCACAGCCACTTTACTCCGAAACTATAAGAGCTATGCTGTTGAAACTTGGTAAGTAGATGTATTCTGTGAACCGCATTAAGATTTTTACACTAAAATAGAAAAAAAAACAATAGATTTTGGGGTTCCTCATACTTAGAACTGAAACTCAAAAAAAAAATCCTCATACCCATACGTGTGGGGTATTTATGAATAGGTCTTCAAAAATGGTATTGAGGTTTCTAAAATCATTTTTTTTCTAAACTGAATAGTTTGCGCGAGAGACACTTCCAAAGTGGTAAAATGTGTGTCCCCCCCCCGTAACTTCTAAAATAAGAGAATGATAAATCTAAAAAAAAATATATGATGTACATAACTATATAAAATTCCACCGAAAATTGGTTTGAATGAGATCCAGTTAGTAGTTATTTTTAATACGTCATAAATCGTAAACCACAACCTTTAATTCCATCAACTCAAATATAAAAATTAAAAAAAACATTTAATTTCATAAACATAAACCTTATGCATAAACCGAGGATACCTACAGGTTTGTACGGAACCCTCGGTGCGCGAGTCCAACTCGCACTTGGCCGGTTTTTGTAAATTATTTCATTAACACTGCTTTCAAAACCGACATGTCTTAGAACAAAAATAATGATCTGACATCTACTAATCTGCGGTAGGTCCACGTTGTGGATTACGGCTCACTCCCTGTCTCAGAGAAGAGGGCATATTCAGGGCTAAATTTGCTTAGATATCTATACTTCTATACTATAATATTATAAAGCTGAAGAGTTTGTTTGTTTGTTTGTTTGTTTGTTTGTTTGATTGAACGCTCTAATCTCAGGAACTACTGGTCCGAATTGAAAAATTCTTTTTGTGTTGGGTAGCCTATTTATCGAGAGAGGCTATAAGCTATATAACATCACGCTACAACTAAGAGGAGCGGAGCAGTAATGAAAAATGTTGCAAAAACGGGGAAAATTTATTCCTTTTGAGTTTCCGTTGCGTGCGCTGCGTAAACGGTTAACGTAACGCAAAAATTATGTATGACGGAATTGTTCCTTTTAAAAAGTTCTAAAAAAAAGTCCGCGAGAGCATATGTCTATCTTTTAAGGTTGACTCACTATAACTCAAAAGGAGCGAGCAACGAAAAGTGGACGAAAACTAGTAGGCAAATCGATGCGACGGGAAGGGTCAGGGGAGCAAAAATTTGACGCGGACGAAGTCGCGGGCAGAAGCTAGTACCGTATATTTTTGTGACATTTACGAATCCGAAATAGGCCCACGTGGTAGATTACAGCCTGCTTTCTCTTATAGACGGCCTGTTCCCACCATTGGGGACATTATGGCCTTATTTCGCTAAGACATACTAGACTATACGTCTAATAGCTTGTCATTAGTTAAGACGAACAAGTTATTTACAGAAACAGAGTCAACGACCAAAGAAACATGATTCAAGAAATATTGTGCAAAATATAATAAAACTAACGTGGTTTCATTATAGAAGATGCGACAATCATAGTCGGTGAAGACGGAAAGTTATTATCATTATCAATTCGATGCACTTGAGAACGAATTGTGCTGTGGACAGGATTGCGGACGCAGTCTTGAGCAGGTTGATTTATTCGCTAGGCTAGAGAAATGCTGCCAGATTTGTTCGAAAGAGCTACCGTGGCCCTGGCAAAAAGGCAACTGAAGGAACACGGGTGGGTTTTAGTCAGTAAAAGTTCTGATACGTCCTTCCTCTCCACTCAAAGCGGAACACGTCATTAGATAATTTCTCACCCATAAAAAAAGGCTAGAGAAATGGAAATAAAGACACACCACCCAAAATATATTGTTGAGGAGAGAAGTATGAGGAGCAGGGTATAAATTTTAGTCTTCCTCTATAGAAAAGGGAGCGTACTACAACCAGACGGCTATCTGACGCCTTAAATAAGGACTTTGTATATAAGGTGTATCTATTCATACACGAAATATTTTAAGGGGTACACCTGTAGGTGGTAAAGAAGCTATAGAAGCAAAAAGAATTTTTTTTTCTAAGTGTTTTTTAATTTTCGTAATTATTATAATTTTAAAACTACTTGAGACGTTTTGCATAAAACCTTTACTCCAAATTCTATGAATGGCCCGCCTGACGCTGCGAGGGCAACGACCGGACGGCACGAGCATGGCCGCGGTGTCTCGGGCCGTAAAAAATAAGAAGGAGCCAGTATTTCTTATGTGCGTCAAATAATTTATAAATATTAAATGTAAAAAAAACCTCAGAATTTTTTTTTTCGTTTCTGTAGCTTCTTTACCACCTACAGGTGTACGTCTTAAAATATTTCGTGTATGAATAGATACACCTTATATACATATATGCTAGTTGCGCGGCAAACTTTGCTTGTGTGATACAGAATTTTTCGTGACGACAATGTCAGCGACACACGAAAAATTTGCATCACACATCACCAACATTAATAAGTGCTACATGAGATCTTTAAACCTGTGTTACAAGATGAAAAAGAGAAGTGTGTACTTATACATTATAGCTTGCAGCCCATATTAATCAGTACCTAAGTAAATATATTTCTCCAAACGACAAACTTATTTAATTTACCAATACTGTTTTGTTAGCGAGTTCAAATAAACAAAAATTGGTTAAACCGCACCCAAACTTAATTGAATCGAGTATACGGACATTTCGACATTGCTGTGGCTAAAGGTCCTAACCATTAATCCAAAGCCTTTAAGATATAAATCGTCAAATATTAACATAAATTAATCATTTCTTTATCGCAGACAACCAAATCAGTTATGACACACTTTATAATTCAGCTGTCTATTACAGAAATAATTGGACGTAGTTAAGCAAAAAGGATCCAAACCATACATACTACGGTCAGTAAAAACGAGCTAGCTAAAAATGGCTTTATGTTTCGTTTACTTAAACTTTAGAACCATTGGTATGGCGCTTCTTTTTTTTTTCAACATAAACAATTCAAAAATTCTGGTTTTTAACTGGTATTTCTAACAGAATATGTTAGTATACCATTACTAATAAAAAAAAACATGTTTATATTTCACTGACAAAAAAAAAATAAACCTCTTGAAGATAAAGATAATTTTATTTTGCAAATATGGGTAGATAACAGTAAATGATGACAAAAAATATATGAGTTCAGCCGTACTTTAACACGTAGGAATGCAAAAGATTTAAGACATTGATCTTATAACTAAATAATTAAATACAATTTAAAAACTAAACTAAATATTACACGAACTTAAAAAAACTTTTTCAACTAGGAAGTCCTTAATATTATAATATCCTTTAGCCACTAAAAAGCTTCGGAGCCTCTTCTTAAATAACGAAAGGGGAAGCTCTTTCCATGTCTTAGGCAATTTGTTATAAATAATAGGCGCTACTAACTTACTTGTAAGTTTGTAGCTACTTGAGCGCTACTTGAGCTACAAAGGTCGATATTTCAAAAGCAATTGGGTGTGAATTGAATCCTTTTCGCTTAACTACGGCCAATTGGTCTTCTAATCCGGCTGAGCTGCAAGGCTGCGAGACCGTCCGTTAAGTAACCAGCTTTATCCTAAGCATGTCACAGCCTGATTGATTTCGATATAAACGTCGGAGTAAAACGGCCAGTGTGACAAGCTGTCATAACATGTTTTATCTAGTGGTAAATTGGTAATCTGTTATGATGGGGATCAAAAAGTCGTGAGGATTAAGTGTCCTAAGGTTAGTTTTGGCTCGTGGTTTAATAAAAACAAGCACAAGGGGTCGATCTTCAAGGTTAAGCAACGCTTGCCGAGGTTGGTCCGTGGATGGGTGAGCATCCATGGCAAACCCCTCCATACTTAGAAAAGCACGTAAAGCCGTCCCTGCAGTCATTCGTAGATCTAGGTCAGATAGATAGAGTCCAGTTAGACTGGAAACCAAACCCAACATAGTAGGGAAAAGGCTAGACAGATTTGATTGGTTTGGAATTCTAAAGAGATCGAGAGAAATTGAAAAAAAAAAAACCATTGTCTTTATTCTTTTGCCTTTATCCCAATTTATTAGTAGAAAACAATTATTCTATTAGTGTTTTATACGCAAGCATTTACGTTATAAGAATATCAATGTGCAAATATTAATTTGCATACTTCAAAGTGGCACGGTATTTTTGTAGTAGGCATTCTTTGTGACTTTATAAGAGTAGCCTACCAAATACCTACCACCAAGAATTGAGAAAACTGATATTTCCCTGACAGATGGAATACAGCATCCCGTAACCTATTATTACACTAAACACGCAAACATATTCTACAAAATATCTGTTCCTAACAAAAATGTGCACAAAATTGCATATAAGGGTTATTACAAATATCGATTTACTGAAGTGGGGTGGTCTATTATGTATAGCGATTATAGAGGGGCACCCTATTGTTAGGAACAGCCCCTAAGCACGTGCATCCGAGTGGGCTTGACAATATTGGTAATTTTAGGTCTTTTGTCCATCCTGTATAGGGTATTTTGGATCTAGTGTAGAGACAAAATTGTGTGGATATTTGGCAGGGTGGTATGAATGTTATCGTTTGCAGACTCAGGCGCATAAATCCTTCCATTGTACGGTTATACTCTGTGTGTTGTTAGATCTTATTATTATGTGGGAATAAAATGTCAATGTAGGTTATGCTTATGAGATGTTTTATAACAACCAGTGGTGGCCCAGTGGTCGAAATATGAGTCGAAAGACGTCCACTGCTGGAAAGGCCTCCCCCAATTTGGAGGGTTTTCCATAATCGCTATGCTTGGCAGGCGGGTTGGCGATAGCAGTATGGTGGTAAAATGCATAGAGAATGCTGCTGCCCATTCTGTAGTTGGTCCCTGAGTCGCCTTTTACGACACCCACGGGATGAAATTGGATGGTGCTATTATTTACGTCCGGTAATATATGAACGAAATTCGACCAGATGCATGTAAAACTTAATGTTGATATAATGTTTGGGGTTGGATTTCCAACCCACGGTTCCACAACGAAGGTTGAAAATTAAGTGCACGATAAAATCTAGAGCACGATAAAATCCCACCGCGATATTTTTACGTCCCTGTTAACGAATGTCCCATTTCTTCCCGTGGGTGTCGTAGAAGTCGACTAAGGGACTTACTAGAGAATAGGCAGCAACGTTCTCTATGCCTTTTACCACTATACTGCGATCGCCAACCCGCCTGCCAAGCGTGGCGATTATGGCAAATCTCTCCTAATTAGGGGAGGCCTAATTACCGTATTTCATCCTCGTAGCGATATTATTACATACGTCCCTGTGGACGACTATGTATTCGACGGTAAGAAGTCATTATGCTTGTGATAGACCGCCGCCATATTGAAGAGTCGAAAGGTGTAAATGAACTAGGAAGAGGAACCAGTCTCGCTTATGTTACACATTAGGTACGGCTAGAGTTAGTGACATAAAGGTAAAGAGCGTGGCGATACTTAAGCAAGCAATGAAAAAGGTTTCTAATTATTAACATAATGAAAGTTGGTAATTTTAGTGTTTACTTTCGCTGTTAAAACTATGTAAGCTAGGTCGTTTTTTGCTGCCTCTACTAATGAAAAGATCTACGAATAATACCAGAGTTAGTGTGGTTTTAGACGCATCCACGATACTGTGGAAATTTCATTCCGATCCAGCCAGGGTCGCGAGATTTGTTCGAAAAGATACCGTGGCCCTGGCACATGGGCAACTGAAGAAACACAGGTGGATTTTAGTCAGTAGAAGTCTGACACGCCCTCCCACTCCGCCCAGAGCGGGAGATATCATTTGATGATTTCCCATTTAAAAAAAAAACCCATCCCTTGCCGCCCTCTACCAGCGATGCCCTAATCCGATGCCCGAGTCCGTACCCCACAGGGCGTGCCTTTAGCGAGTAGGCGCTCTAGTTTTAAGTTTTTATGCCGTGGCTGGAGGCCTTAATTTATTAAGGTAGCCACAGGTAAGTCCGGTTAAGCAGCCGTCAACCTCATAGATTCACCTGCGAGATGTCAGCAGCTCAGACCACGTCACTTGACATTATGAATTGCAGAACAGTTTCTTCCCTTTTCTTTTCAGAAAGAAGTACCTAATAAGAAGCAATCTGATTAGTCTTTTCCAAATTATGTTGAGGTCAGCTTCTAGTCTAACCGGATGCAGCTGAATTCCACCATGTTACATAGAGCGACTGCTTATCTGACCTATATAACTCGGTTACTAAGTAACACGATATCCCTTGGTAAGACTGTTTGTCAGAACTTTCGGTTTCTCCCATTCGTGGATCTAAGTAGGACAGCCGTGAACAATGGCTTAACGTGCTTTCCGAGGCACGGAGGGGTTTTGCTATGTAAATATGGTCACCCATCCACGAACCAACCGCGTTTTTTTTGGGTGGGAAATCATCAAATGACGGCTCCCGCTCTAGGGTGAAGCGGAAAGGCGTGTCAGACTTTAACTGACTAAAACCCACCCGTGTTCCTTCAGTTGTCCATATGCCAGGGCCACGGTAAGCCTTTCGAACGAATCTCGCGACCCTGGCAGGCATTGGTCCTAGCAGACCCCTTCAGTATTGCTGACATCTCTTTGAGGCGCGCGTGGAACACTACGCGCCGTCGACCCGAGCCTGGTCCTTACCGGGCGGCGAGCTACCCATTGCTCGCCACCCGCAGGCTCGCGCCTACGGTGGCCGGGAGTCCGCTATCGACTCCCGACGCCTGGAGCGTCTCCTCCTGCGGCGGCTAGGGACGTGAGGGCGCAGAGACTGCCACTCCCTCACGCGCCCCGCCTCCTCCATCGCGAGCATTACTACTTCGCAGGAGGAGGTGACGGCTTCCCATGCCCTCTCGCTCCGCACCATGGCTCGCACCAAGGCCGGACGCGAGAGGTCGCCGCCGATGTAGCTTAACCTAATCGATCAATCCGTAAAGCTGTTCTTACTTAACCTCAAGACCAAGAAACCAGTCTACTACTAAAATCAACCTTAGTGAAATGACGTGCGAGCATATAACGATGTCGTTCTGAAAGTCATTAAAACGCTTATCAATGACGATTCTGTGTCACACACGGGTCAATGGCTGCTTGCATGCGGGTGAGATACAAATGGGCAAGCACTTGTTTTGCTGTGAAGATTCCGTATAAGATAATTTTAATGAATGTTTTTGCAATAATGGAAACTTGTAAACATGTAATGGTATGCGTGGAGTTTTGGAAAATATGATGATCACCATGAAATTAATTCTTTTTTTTTTTAATAATTTATATCCGTCACTTCACACTTCAGATCCAGTTAAAACCAGCGCCAGGCAGTAGTTGTCTAGTATTTTTGCTGAACTGGGCCTTTTTAGCGCAGCCGTGAACCACACTTTCCTGCTAATTCCTTAAATCGTACTTTACACTTTTTATTAGATTTTTATTAAATCTGTGCCATTTAGATTGCGCTTAATGAATATATTTCCTTTCTTCTTTCTGCCCCTAAAAACCTCCAGGAGACCTTACAAGAGTACAATCCAGAAAGATTTTCTGACTTTTAATATAAGGCGTACCATGGTGACCCTCACGTGCAATGCTCCACTTTAAAGGACTAAATGCGGAAACCAATCTTGATAACATATGTAGAATAGATATCCAACATATAAACATCCATCTACACAAGGGTTTCTCAAAAGCCTAGGTTAGCCTAGGTACAAAAATATTAGTGTTGTGTAAGTTATTCAGGACTTTCGACACACAGATTACGAAATGTATTATTCTAAACACACTGAAGTGTCAACTCACACGTCAAAGCCAATTTTGCCCTCAGCCCCCACCACCTGACAAACAGACTGACAACTGAACAGATGCGCAAATACAAATACAATACGCATTACAGTAATCGATTTTGGCGCACATCTTTTCCAACACGGAACCCTAAATAAAACGAATAAATATTCAATAATGCTATTGAAAATAGAAATAAAGAAGTTGCGTCATTTAGATATGGAGGTGTCAATTAAAACGATAACAGTAATGTGGGTAGATATTTGTCGGTTTTTGGATCATTAATTTTGATATTTAAGTGCGGAAGATTACAGTTTAGGAACGGAGAAAGATGTTACGCCTACGCCTTTATAAGCTGATGGTTCCTGATTGTGTCAGGCTGTAAATCTGTTATAATAGCCCAGGCTATGAAACTGGGCTAAAACTTAGGTGTTGTAAGTCACAGTTCTCCACGTTACGTTATTTTGTGTTTAGATAACCATTGTGCTAATAATAGTCTACAAACGTTTAAAGTTTTCCAATTAGGCACCAGCTTGGGGCGTGGAAATGAAATTTTGTTCCATTTCAAACTTGTTTAAGTAGTACATTTTTAAACAACATTTGCTTTTGCACCTTCTCCGTTAACTTTGTCCAATAACTCTACTGTATCAGAGGAGCTAAACATATAAAATAATAATTGTGTGTGTCAGCTCCGACGTACGTCTGGAGTTTACTCCTTACGAACGATTGTAAAATATATAGATTAAACATAACATAGCGCATAATGTAATGTAACGGAGAAAATTTGATTTTACTCCCCATAAATGTTCATACCCTGGGCTTATATAAGGTGTATCTATTCATACACGAAATATTTTAAGGAGTACACCTGTAGGTGGTAAAGAAGCTATAGAAGCAAAAAGAAATTTTTTTTCTAAGCGTTTTTGAATTTTCGTAATTATTATAATTTTAAAACTACTTGAGACATTTTGCATAAAACCTTTACTCCAAATTCTATGAATGGCCCGCCTGACGCTGCGAGGGCGGCGACCGCACGGGACGAGCATGGCCGCGGTGTCTCGGGCCGTAAAAAATAAGAAGGAGCTAGTATTTCTTATGTGCGTCAAATAATTTATAAATATTCAATGAAAAAAAAAACCCTTAGAAATTTTTTTTTCGTTGCTATAGCTTCTTTGCCACCTACAGGTGTACCTCTTAAAATATTTCGTGTATGAATAGATCCACCTTATAATGTAAATCGATTCATAAGGAGTAAACTTCAATAATAAAACAATTGCAATTTCATTCCCTTTAAACTGACCGACAATATTACGAAAAAACCGGCCAAGTGCGAGTCGGACTCGCGCACCGAGGGTTCCGTACAAACCTGTAGGTATTCTCGGTTTAAAAATATATATATTTTAAAAAAAATTATATTTTAGTTGATTGAATGTAAGGTAAATTGCGGTTTACGATTTATGACGTTTTAAAAAAAAACTACTCACTCGATCTCATTCAAACCAATTTTCGGTGGTAGTGTACATCATATATTTTTTTTAGTTTTATCATTCTCTTATTTTAGAAGTTACGGGGGGGGGGGGACACATTTTACCACTTTGGAAGTGTCTCTCGCGCAAACTATTCAGTTTAGAAAAAAATGATAATAGAAACCTCATTACAATTTTTGAAGACCTATTCATAGATACCCCACACGTATGGGTTTGATGAAAAAAAACATTTTTGAGTTTCAGTTCTATGTATGGGGAACCCCAAAATTTATTGTTTTTTTTTCTACTTTAGTGTAAAAATCTTAATGCGGCTCACAGAATACATCTACTTACCAAGTTTCAACAGCATAGCTCTTATAGTTTCGGAATAAAATGGCTGTGACATACGGACGGACGGACAGACAGACAGACAGACAGACAGACAGACATGACGAATCTATAAGGGTTCCGTTTTTTGCCATTTGGCAACGGAACCCTAAAAATATAAGTATCCGAAAGTAGCACACTAAGCTAGGACCCTTATACATTGTCTAGAAGACAAACATAAAAAGAAATACCTATTACCTATAGCAATATACTTTTAATGCTACGTACATTACTACCCTATTAATGTTTATGATATCAACTAAGTAAAGCATAAACATAAAGTTCATAAACATAAACAGTATAAGTTTTTCGCAGACTACGCTTTACTAAAGTGCTGTGTTGGTATCAAAAGTACTCATGTACGAACATAGAGTACATCTTTTTTGCTGACAACATAGGTGGCACTTCCCCAGGCATGCAAGAGAAATAATTACAAGCTTACAGGCGGAAATAGACTCTGTTTCAGAGGCTGTGAGGTTGGTTCTTCAGTGGAGTTGGGACCTATTTTCTGGAGCGTCTAGATCTTTCATTGTGGATGGATGTACATAGGCTTAGGTAGGTCTAAAGTGCTTGTGTTGAGTGAGGTGAAGAATGTGAAGATGACGGGAACATCATAATAATAAATATACCTTGTTTTTCTGCGTTCTTTGGCTCAGTTAGACTTTAAAATGTGTAATATGTATGTATTTTATACGTGTGTGTTTTTTTGAGTATGTGTGTAAAAGAGGTACGATTAAATTTTGGTGTACGCACGGCCACACATCAAGCTATACATTACCAGTATAAGCTGACATCTCATTGTACGAAAAGCCTATACAATGCGAGGTCAGCTAAAACTGGAAATGTATATTTTGACCTGTAGCCGTGTGTACAGTAAACTACAGTAGGTACCTATTCCATTTTATTTTATTTCTATAAATCTGTAAAAGCACTTGTTTAATTTAATGGAAATTTATATTATGCGCATTGTATGAAAACTTGTGCCAAACATTAAAGTACCAGAATTTCGTTTCGACAAAATGAAATGCCTTTGACATATTATGGTTTGGACTGAATGCAGTACAGATGGATGAATGGATGGATACATCAATTAATTCTGTCCATTGGGACAGATTTGGTTGATTTATTCATCCATTTGCAAAAAAACTCATTCCACTTGCCGACTACTGAAAATGCACGTTCTAAAAAGCTGCCGCAGTCGGGTAAAAAGTATTCACTCAATACATATTATAATAACCAGTGGGCCAGATTCCCTAAAACTGTTTCTGGTACTTTCTTCAAAAGCCTATTTCGGTTACTACCCTGCACTTTGTTGCACAATATTTTAATGTCTGCACTTTAAAAGAGACTGACACTTGAGTTTATTTCGCCACTTCTTTTCAGAGGGAGAGGCAATGTCGACTCTATTCTATTTATTTTTGTTTTTGTATGACGTGTAATGGGTGATTCCGATAACCTATCTAGAGAATAAAATTGCATTCTATTTCACTGACATGTAGTTTACCTACTGTTTCAGTTCACTATCGATCTTTAGAAAACCACTTAAAACATTCTAATTTGTTCGTCCTTCAAGAACATTTATTTGACTTCACTGGAACCGATCGATATTGGAACCATACCTCTATACTTAGGTAATATTTTCTTTATGCCTTAAGTCAGCAATGGCATATACCGTAAAATATTATGGTAGCTATGAACTACTAATAAACTATTCCAGCTTGCCAAAAATAGGTCGCGAATGCAGTAGATTAAGTCACAGAAATTAATTGTTAGACAAATTGACAACCCCGGCTGCATAACACTTCGGGGATTACATGAAGCTATGTTTATTGAAAACTAGGGATCTACCGGATACTCGTATCTGCGGATATCAGCCGGAGAAGAAAAATCCGAATCCGTATCCGAAGATCTTGACACCAAATATCCGAATTCGGATCCGTATCGGCGGATATACATTTTTAACGACCCAGCACATCACTTTTGACAACCTATGTCATTTTGTCGTATAACATTTATGACTGTAGGTAGATAACCTAAAGAATAAACGTATCTTGTTTATCTCTCACAAAAGAATCTAGTTCTTTTGTGAGAGATAAACAAGATTCTGTCTCGGAGACACTCTAGAAATAAGTTACTAAATCCCTAAAAACTAGTTTCATTACGTTTCAGGGTGTAAAATTAGACACCTAAAGTATTTGTGGTGGTAACTCATTACGGCTTGCCACGTTTTTCGTCAAGATAATTTGTCAGCGGAGAAAAAAAAGAAAGAAAGATTTTTGAGGAAGGCGTCTTTCTCGAATAAAGACAGATTTTTTGTGGGTTTAGAGTTATGACATCAATTCTTCAGTTCAGCTTCAGTAACAAAACGGAAATGGATGGTCATATCCTTTGCCAGTTACTCAGATTTAGACTCGACATTTGCTACACCACAACGTCTACAAAAGACAAAAGATTATTTATTGGCGAAAATGTCTTCGTTGGTTATTTATTGATTCGCATAAGGCTGAAAACGATCAAGACAGCTCAGTACCAGTATTTTACATGAGGCGTTTGACTTCCACAACCCAGATACTGGGTAATTAATACCCCTTTGGTTAAGACTTGCGCTTCTGACGATCTGTCAACCGGGAACGTCAGCCGGTATCAACGGCTTAATGTGCCTTCCGAGGCAAGACCCCTTTTTAGGGTTCCGTTGCCAAATGGCAAAAAACGGAACCCTTATAGATTCGTCATGTCTGTCTGTCTGTCTGTCTGTCTGTCTGTCTGTCTGTCTGTCTGTCCGTCCGTATGTCACAGCCATTTTATTCCGAAACTATAAGAGCTATGCTGTTGAAACTTGGTAAGTAGGTGTATTCTGTGAACCGCATTAAGATTTTCATCCTAAAATAGAAAAAAAACAATAAATTTTGGGGTTCCCCATACATAGAACTGAAACTCAAAAATGTTTTTTTTCATCAAACCCATACGTGTGGGGTATCTATGAATAGGTCTTCAAAAATGGTAATGAGGTTTCTATTATCATTTTTTTCTAAACTGAATAGTTTGCGCGAGAGACACTTCCAAAGTGGTAAAATGTGTGTCCCCCCCCCCCGTAACTTCTAAAATAAGAGAATGACAAAACTAAAAAAAATATATGATGTACATTACCATGTAAACTACCAACGAAAATTGGTTTGAACGAGATCGAGTGAGTAGTTTTTTTTTAAAACGTCATAAATCGTAAACCGCAATTTACCTTACATTCAATCAACTAAAATATAAAAATTAAAAAATATATATATTTTTAAACCGAAAATACCTACAGGTTTGAACGGAACCCTCGGTGCGCGAGTCCGACTCGCACTTGGCCGGTTTTTTATTTTTTTTTCTGGATGGGAAATCATCAAATGACTTCTCCCGCTCTGGGCGGAGCGGGAGGGCGTGTCAGACTTTAACTGACTAAAACCCACCCGTGTTCCATCAGTTGCCCATGTGCCAGGGTCACGGTATCTCTTTCGAACAATCACGCGACCCTGGCAGAGGCAAGACCCCTAAGTCTTGGTATGTAAAGATGTTCCCCAACAGATCTTAACTTTACCTGATCGATTGACCCGTACGGCTGTTTTTACTTAGCCACAAGCCCTTTGGAAAATTTCATGTCATATTTAACAGTCCCAGAACTATTCAAAAACACCAAGCATCTATACATACCTACCTAAGCTATTGTCTAGCTAGCTCAATTAAAGAAACCAGTATCACAAATTTGATACTACAAAGTTCCAGTACTAAAAACCTTATAAATAATTCTAGACACTTCCCAATACAGGATGAAAGTGTACATGAAAAGTACCGGTCTGACCATCCATAGCAGTCTCATCAGGTACTAAATGATGGACAGATCAATCAGTTTCTGCCTTATACTTAGTAATTCTGAGGACGCACCGGATTGGACGCGATTTGAATAGAAATGCGCCTTAACTTGATAATGTCTAATAGACCATTTAGTAACTTTGTTAGTTGGGGCTAGATTGATTCTGGAGGCGCATGACGTAATCTACTTGAATTAGGCATGAATTTAAGATGGATATTAGTATTCAATGTCGGATTCTCTGGGCCGAAATACGACGGATTTTGTTCAATGATAACTTTGGATCCTTTTTGGACTGAATTTAGTTAACGCGGTAAGAATTGATTGGTAGAAATCGTCAAGTAAAGAAAAACGGTATGCCCACTCCATGCGACTTGAAATGCTCTCGTTTATGTATCTTTGAAAGTACAAAAAGAGTAAAGTACGGGTAGTTTAGAAATGGCAAAAAGGGTATCTGTCTGGGTATCTTAGAATCTACAAAAAAAAGTAGGAACCTGGGTACCTTTGAATCTACATATAGAGTACCTAGCTACCTGGGTATGATTAAATCTACAAAAAGAGTAGTATCTGTGTATCTTTGAATCTACTAAAAGAGTAAGGTACCTGGGTATCTTTGAATCTACTAAAAGAGTAAGGTACCTGGGTATCTTTGATTCCACAAAAAGAGTACCTAGGTACCTGGGCATCGTCAAATCTACATAAAATCATCAACCAACTCAGTTACAAAACCCTCTTCAAGTATACCAAGCTGTTGCTTAACAAAGTAGTTACATAGAAACATTTGATTGTTCTCACTAGTCAGGAAACGAGTCAGTTTTACGAGGATGTCCGGGTGGCGCACCTAGTACGTATGTAGATATTGTAGAAAGTTTTCTTTTTACACGGGAAATATTGCTATACTAATAATTGTACAGAATTCTGTATGTAGGGGGTATCTCTGGAAATACGAGACGAAATAAAAGAATATATATTTTACCTGACACTAGATATTTTGTCAAAAAATCAGATATTTAAGCAAAATAACTTATTTCTTATTCCGCCTTAGAACCTGTGAAAATAAATGGAGTATTAGGCTTGTGTGTATGTATAGACAAAACAAATTTGGCCCTACTTTGAAAAAAAAAAAAAAAACAGATTTATCCTGTGAAAAACTATAATATTTAGTAGCAACATACACCAAGGGAGGCATCTTTGTATCAGTAGAGCCAAATGCAACTGACCAAGCAAACCCTAATCATTCAATTAACATACGTGTTGTAGGGAAATTGTTCCCTTCTGATCGTTTCCACAATCAATTTGATGGTGATTGCCTACAATGTTCCTGATTCCCTTTCCCCTATTGTTCATTTGGTAAGGGAGAACCTTTAATAGGAGAATATGTTGCTATGTTGCGCATACGCCTATAATGGTCCTATTAACTTGACGCAATTTTATGGCTCGCGCGATAAGCCACCGATAAAATCTGTTCGGTTTCTTTCTATTGAAGAAAATACTAGCTTAGTAAAAACCTAAACGAATGATATTTATTTTTTTGACATTTTAATTTTAAATTTACTGTGTGATATTGTTTATATTATAGGCAGACCAAACAATGTTGATACATTAATAACCGTAATTGGTTTAGAAATTCCAAATCTAGTTCTGTTTTTAAACTTCTTCTTTTTTTAAACGGTTTGGAATAATCAAATATTCAATTATTGTAATATCTATCGTCTCGTGCTGGCTACATGAGATAGTCTTTATTTTTTACAAAACTGAGCATTAATGCCCCAAGTAGCACGTTAGTGAATTTTGGAACTTATTTTGCAACTGTAGGTAGCATATAAGTGATGTAAGAGTGTACGGTATTACTTATAGATGCAAACAGCACTCGAATTTGCATATGAGTAGCTCTTATCACTAACGCTTGCTTTTGAGTGATTTTTGTTCCTGCTTTATAACTTATGGTGGCATTAAGCCGAATTTATTACTTATAGACGCATACAGGTTTAAATTTTTACTATTTTAGAACTCAAAGAAGCATATGACATCTTAAAATCTCCCCTAAAGAACCGTACCCTAATAGGTGGTAATTTTTCTTTATTTGGCAATAAGTAGTGTATATAAGTTATTTATCACCTGTAGTGGCTCAAGAGTTATTATTGCGGGTCATTTGGAACCTAGTGTAATTGCCTTTGTAAGGTCTAATATACTCTAATATGCCACTGTAACGCATAAATCGATTCCAAAAGAAGGTTCTTGAAAACCTTAAGCAACAATTTTCTCTCATTTAGAACCACTTAAAATCTAACAGTTCTAAAAGATAGAAATGTAGAACTTATAAAGGCAATTTTATAAGGCATTAAACGTAGAATGTGCGTTATAAATTTATTTTATTACACACAAAGTTTCTGTTAAAAAAAGGTCATAATAGCTAAAAGAACTTCTCAAAATGAATACTGTAAAGTGGAAAAAAGTTGAACGATGTGGTAATTATCATCGCCAAGTTGCACGTACTTTTAAGAATATAATGGACGTGGAACAAGTGGTACTAGTTCAGACCTTGAAAATGTTATTATACAATCAAAAGAGGATACTCCAATTTTTGAAAGGTAAGTAATTACCAATTAAAAGCATAATAAAAGGTACAGTAAGCAGATTGTAATAATAATAATTTTCTGTTTTGAGCAATTGTGTCAAGAGAATTTTACTATCAATAACGCAGGTTCCGTACATATTAATAAATTTAAATAGAGTATGATTTGTAAACCTACATTTTAGGTATTTGGACTAGTTTATACGAGTATACCTAACAGTTATCAAATCACTTAGTTCACTTTGTATTTTTTTTAGTCTACATACGTTATACTGGGTGTAAATTACAGATTAGTAGGCAAGGCAAGATCAGTTTACATTCATGAGTTACCCTTCTAGACGTCTCTTGTATTTCGATTTTCAAGTTGTAGGTAGGTACCTATTTGTCAGATTTATACTATAATAATTATTTTTTTGCAGTCATGATCCTAGTGATAGTTCTACTGAAATTACTGATGGAAATTCGACTGAAATAAGTGATGAAAATTTGGCTGATAATGATAATGGGAATAATGAAATAATTGAGGAAACTGACCTCTAAGAAAATAATGGCAGTGAGCCAAGTGAAAAAATGTTTCAATACAAACAGATTCATCAATTTTGAGACGCAACTAGAGCATGTGCTATAGAAAATAACATAAGCCATTCAGCTTTGAAATCTTTAGCGACACTTATAAACACTATAAATCCGAATTTGCTTCCAGCAGACCCAAGAACGCTCATGAGCACTCCGAGACAGATTGATACAATATAAATTGATCCTGGTCAATATTGGCATAATGGACTTATAATACCACTTGAAACTATTTTGAAGAAAAATGACAGAGAATTACCTGCCAATATTTCACTTTACTTCAACATAGATGGAGGCGGTCGGCGGTGAAGATGGAACACGTTGCTTGTTAAGTACAAACGGGGTCTTTATGCTACCATAGATATTTTAGCTATTACAAATAGGACAATTGAAAAGAGTATCGCGGTATTGGGAAGACCAACTCCACAAAAAAATGGCAAGATGGATGAAAATCTGATGGTCTGAAAAAATTATAAATAATAGAAACAACATGGATTTAATGATTTAACAGTTTCTCCGTGCAATCACAATTCACACAAATTTTTAAATGTACCTATAAACGATAAAAATTAAAAAGTATAATGTGATTTATTGGTAAATTTTATGTTTTTTTTTTGTACTTAAAGTATTCAGTAAATTGATATTTGGATACAATGAATATGCGATGCGTTGACCGCTCGATCAAACAAACATTCGATATTTTGAACACTCGATGTATTGAGTGTGCGATATATTGAATGTTCGATGTAGTAACCATTCGATATTATGAACGTTCGAGTATTTAGACATTCGTTTTATAGTGTTTGATCAATTGAGATTCGGTTATTTGGCATTCGATTTGGCGTAGTACACCCATTTTATTGTAAAGAAGAACTGCTAATGAAAAATTACAAATTGGAAACTATCAGTAGGAAATCGGGCATCGAATTAAGAAGTCTAGGATTATATTCCAGCCAACATTTATAATTTAAATAAATTTTACTTTATTTATCTTCATAAATGGGTTTTGTACCCGTCGTGAGGATCCCCAATTCAACGCAAAGACAACGAGACCTGAAAAGTGAAAATAATCACTACTAGGTACTAATGAGTGAATTTAGGACCTAGGAGCTCCAATAAGCCAACAAATGAGTGGAAATATGAACTGCAAGGTCTATTTTAAATCGCCATGTTTAAAAATGGAGTTCTTGAAAAGTATCTTGTTGAATGGTATTTTATTAAAATAACATACAATAAAATGAGTTTTGATAACTGTTTTTGATGTAGTTTGACATAATACTTTTTGTGAAACCATAATGTTAGGTTTTTAACAACCATATTTTTATAAAGTATTATCTTATTTATTTGATCAGTGCATATTTTTTGATAATTCTTGATTAGATCTAAGGCGCATCAAAATTTACTCAGTAAATATACCATGGTTTCACGATAAAAAAGCATTTGCATGGGCTCCATGATGGTTATCCCATGTTACACACATATTTTTTTAATACTCAGCAAACAGATGAATAATCCAATAAATTTGCTGTCACAACACAAAGCACAAACAACCGTCTTTTTGTTTATAAGGTTTATCTCCACCGAAAATAAGAACTTGTTAAGATCTCATTTGTCACTCAACGAATGAGCTGTATCGCTTTTTCGTTCAATCATTCATTCACGGCGCACAATTTGCACCGTGAGTTCCAACTGCCACTCAGGATAACAATTTGAACTATTCTGCATCGCTTTTGCATCTATAAATAAGTTGCAATTTTTCTCCCTTTGGTAACATACAGGTTGCTTATAGGTTCTAACCACCTTTATAGAACTTAATCACGGTGGATTTTATTACTAAAGTTTCCAAAAAAATACTATATGCAAGCTATTTGTCACCAAATGTGTTACTTGGGTGTGCTTCACCAATTTGAGCGATTTATTTACAAACATAAACTGATGCCATTTTCCCATGGCGGTAGGAAGAAGCTACATTTATGTATATGTATAAGTGAAATCGACTACCTATCTACTAAATTAACTGATTTCTATGTACTCGTACTTTCCACTTGCTTAAAATAAGCTATCTCCCAAACACTATCTCCGACAGTCCGATTCCGATGGTTTATTTCTAAATGTAGGCGTTAAGATTAATCACCAATAAATATGTCGAGAGCAACACAGGGAAGTGTATTTCATCGATATTTTATGGCTATCGTCACAATAGAGGTGGGCCACAATTAGATCGACTTTTATCGATACGTGGAATCATACACATGGACACCTCTAATTATCGAATTATGCTAAATTAGCGAATGTTTAGAGAAGAAGGTACCTATCTTTGTTTATTAATTGGTGCTATCAATAAGAATGTCGAGTATGTGTTCTTATTAATACTGATAAGTTTTCCTAGGAAACTGCATGCTAATGATCTAGAATTCCCAGAATAAAAGTTTGCACTATTTGTGTTATAAAACCAAGGGGTTGCTAATTAATCCTTACTAATAACACCAGCCTATTAGTGTCCCACTGGTGGACCTTTGCCACTTCTTATGCAGAGAACGCCCCAGCATGGATCACCACACTTGCTCAAGATGGGTTGGCGATTTCAGTCTGAGACTTGTAAGTCTTCTGCATGTTTCCTCACGATGACGACAAACTCAGAAAGTAGGTACATATGAATCAATGAAGTCATATTATTACTTGCTCGGATTTGAAAAAACAACGAGAGCTATGACCACTGGGCCATTAAGGCATTATACTGAAACGTGATCAAAAATCGGATGCAGCATCACTATTATTTATTTAATAACTTTGGATAACTTACAGCTAAAACAAACAGAATAAAAAATAATAATGTGCGAGACTGACAGCCAATTAGATGTCAAAATTTATAGCAACAGATTTTAAAGAAAGAAAAAAAACAGTACAACAAGCTACCAAAAAAAAGAGAAAGAAAAGAAATAGTATAACATATACCTATGTATTACTTCATATTTAGCACCTATTCAGTTAAGTATTAAAGTCGCTGTATATGGAATCATGTTTTAATTTTTACATAAAAAGCTTAGTTAAAGCGCCTACATCCAGCAATAAAAGAAATGGGATTACGGGTTCCGTACGATCGATAATTGTTACGTTGCGACCATAAAAAAGTTAAGTTAAGTACTTCGAGGTAATTTAGTTTTCCAATTAGTCTCAATAATTTTATGTTATAACTGCAACTAGAATGCTCTTAGTTATTTTCTATTGATATAATTTCATATAATCAGGAAATATCTTTAGAAATTATATAAATCATAGCTTAGTTCAGTTACTTGGATAACGTTATTTCCGGCAAAAAGACCAACCCGTCTCTTTTAGTGCTAATTAGGACTATAAATATTCGTATTAGTAGCTGTTAAAAAAATTGTGTGTTCGTCAATCTGTAAAGAGCAATGATTAAGGCAAATAATACTAAATTTTAACAAAAAAAAAATGCTGTCCTCATTTCTAAAGTTAAAGTTTAAAGTGTTTGTCATTTGAAGAAAATTAAAAAAAAACAAATACGTTTCGACTCGAGAACCTCCTCCTTTTTTCGTCGGTTAAAAACATACCCTTTTGTTTAAAAATCCAATGAGTCCAATTATGCAAGTGAATTAATAATGTATCATAAAATGCACTTCATCATCATCATTATTTCAGCCGAAATACGTCCACTGCTGGACATAGGCCTCCCCCAGTTTGAAGGGCTTTACCATAATCGCCATCCTTGGCAGGCGGGTTGGCGATCGCAGTATGGTGGTAAAATGTATAGAGAACGCTGCTGCCCATTCTCTAGTAAGTCCGCCTCTTACGACACCCACGGGAAAAAATGGTATGGTGCTATTCTTTACGTCTGATACCATACGGTACAATGCACTTATATCTACATATAACGTTAACAAGTTACTAACATCATTAAATCTAAAGATTTACGTCTCAATTTTCAACGGCTAGATTACTATAAACGTTGTTTATTTCTGAGATTAAATTGTCAGCGGTGTAATCTTACAGTAAATAATGAATATCCCACAGTACAAAATCCAATTTGGCCTTTCTGGCCTCTTGGCCTTACCAAAGCTTTAGGAAACGATTATCTAGTAATCCAGATGTGTTGTTGGTGCTCCTTTTATAAATTACATTTGAATTTCAGGTAATACTAGCTGTACCCGCGTCTTTGGCAACGTGGATGTCGAAAATTAACCCACAGGAACGTGCTACTGGGACAAAATGCCTATAGCCTATTTTACTCCTCATAATATCAGCTTCTGGCAGTAAAAGTCCCGTTATAATCGGTCCAATTGTTTCCGAGATTTGTTGAAGCAAATAGACAGCCAGACGAAATATTAAAAAAAAAATCACGGTTATAACTACTGAATATACTTTTATATATGTATAAGGTTCAACGTCCGTAAACTCGATTGCGTTTCTGTAAATAAAGCATTTTTATTGTTTTATAAAGTATGGGTCTTATGAAGTAGGTAAGTACTTACAAAATATGCAAAATATTACTTTACCTGTAAATAAAGAAACAACATTCAAAGCTTATAATTTTACGAATATCGTTTCCTTGAATCTAAGTTTTTTCATAACCTCCAAATCACAATGACATACGTAATGTCACGTCAGTTCTCAGTCAGTCATTCATTCCTACATTCACCCAACGCATCTTATCGGTCATTCTATTAATCACCCGCGCTTGAAGGAGCGCGGGTAAATCAAAATAAGAGAAATTATAGCTATGTGAGTAGGTAATCATTTCCTTACATATGCATTTATTAAAGAGCTGTTGTTTTGACATTACAAACAAACACTTCAATTTTATTAATTTGCATGGATGTATAGATTTATTAAATCAAAGAAAGGTTTCAGAAAAAGCACAAACACTATCGCACCAAGAAAAACTGCCATACAAAACACTAAATAAAACAAGCAATCGTATTTACGAGTATCTCGATCTAATTCTGACAAAATTAAAACAATCTATTGTTTCTTTCTCGACCTATACCTGACCCAAAAAAAAACTCTAATCGTAAAACACTGTTGACATTTCTAACATTCACATAGTGACACATATTCTCGCACCAGTATAAATTATATAAATTTTATTTACCTCCGAGCTCGTTAACCCACGCGAGTCCCACGCAAAATTACATCAGATGTCGATAAAAATCTAAAACATTAGAAATCACGGACCACGCCTCTAGGCGATCTGCCGATGCCGTGAGGTCTTGCATGGGTTACAGAATAAGGATGTCAGAAATAAGCTAATACTGTGCTGTACTATTTTTTATCTGTAAAAATCTGGACTTGATTTTCGTACGTCATTTTTGGGACTGTCACATTCACGGCGTGCCGCTGCCAACTATTTATGTTCTGTGTTTGTAAGCATAAATCATTTTTGTTTTCATGTATTTTACATAGTTTTATCACTTTCCTGTGCACGTGTTTCTGTGAGAAATAAATATATTTTTCTTTCTTTACTGTAGTAATTAATTAATCGTATATTTTCGTTTTCAAATGTAGTTTTTGGTAAGTGTACAAAAGTACATTGAAACAGTGCCCTGAAGATCTAATATTGAGACTATAATCTTTTTATTAAAATTAGTGACAAGAAAAAATCATTTGACGACTGAATTCAATAGATTAAACTCAAAGTCCCAATAATACACCTTTTAAAAACTTGAGTTAAGGGATTGTGAATTCTGTGTTTGGGTAGCCCTATACAATTTAAAGCTCTACAAATGCCTCTGTTTCAATCGATCTTCAAAACAATATTATTTTAAACCGCCTTCCTCGCCTCACCACAATAACATTTTGTCAAAATCAGTAATATTTTGCTTTCCCTCACAGAATACAATAGAGCAATCTTCCAGGGTTTGGTAACCCTGTATAATATTTAGTATCACAACAGCGGTCGTCGACGGGGCCGCCCACGCTCGTTCTCAATGGGCCCGAGCCGCCTGTCGCAATCCCTGATGCGTGTGCGCATATACGGGGAATTTTAGTCTTGATACTTTTAGCAAAAGTACAAAATGTTCAAGGCAAAATTATATAGTAAGAAGGTAGGTTGATAACTAAAGTGCTATACAACAATACAATAATATCGTAAAAAGTGGCACCGTTATGCCTGAAAAAAATAATAATGTAATATTAGACTGTAACTATCCCTCTGCAACGGCATTAATGTTCTAATAATAAACTGCAGGCATTGACAAAGTAACATGTGTCACTAAATGTTATAAGGAAATAAATTTTCTAAATAAATGATGCGGTCGAATTTTTAATACCCTGTGATATAATAATATGTACATATACATGTACATATTATTAATTTTATTTTAAGTCTGTTTGCCAAAATTTAAATCTTATAATTTATTGATCAAATGATCTTACTTGTTTTAAAATACCATTTATTTTTTTAATATAATTTAGGGCTGCTCAGCATAATACCCTCTATCAAATGGACCTCTCCAACAACACCATGAGCTAACCAACACAAGTAGGTACTATAAAATTTCTATACCATAACAATAGCCTACTCAAAGTATCAAAACGACCGGTCGCGTTACACCTTCCGCGCCATCCAGTCTAGGGAAGTGATTGTTGTTTTAATGGGAACCATAATATTATAAACGGCGATAGTAGATGTAACCCGCCGTTGTAGCTGAATTTATTAACGCTTTGTGCTAATATTTCCTTTGATTTTGATTTATTTTATGGTTATTTAAGATTTTCCGGCTTATATCGTAAAATGTTGTTGTTTTTGTCGACTTAACCGTGGCCGACATTAGTTGTTCGTGAAAGCTGAACTTCCTCTTTGGCCATGTTTTATGTAAATAAACAAAAGAAGTTAAACTACTTAGGGCCAATTCAACTATGAAACGAAACACATCTATCTGCGTTTAAGAGCTGTCAGTGTCATTATTTTTATGGAATGGTAACGGTTGAGTTCAAACGGTTTCACCACAAAGTAGTAGGTCGTAGGTTCGAGCCCTGACAGGCTTTTAGGGTCTTATTACACTAGCGGTTTACGAGCGTCTTGAGAGCGGAGCGGGAGCACAGCTAATACGTCGCGATCACGTCGCGGCTGCACAGCAAAGACGCCGCGGGCGCGTGGCGATTACGCAACATTTTCGACGCCTGTTCGCGGCGTGTTTATGACGTACAGACATAAAGCTAATTACAATCTGTCAAATTTCTTTACTAGGTTTTCAACTTTAGCGCTTAAATATTAGGTTCAAGATTGATTGGCATAATTTGACAGTGTCAGGTAGCTCGATGTGCTGGCGACTGTACAATACACTTAGTAACGATTCTATCCGCGGCGATCTCGTTGCGCATCCTCGACGTATTCGCGGTGCATGCGTGGTGTATTCGATGCGCGGCCGCAACGTATTCGCTGCGCACTCGCTCCGCTTTGAAGACGCTCGTGAACCGCTAGTATGATAAGGCCCTTAACTTTAAGTAAATTTTTCTATCATGCCTGCTCTCAAAACTTGTAGGAAATCATCGTGAGGAAATCAGCATGTCCTAGAACCAAAAATTCGAAGACGTGACATCTACCAACCCGCAGTCGGTCCGCGTAGTGGATATGGCCTACTCCCTCTCATAGAGAGAAGTCCTGGGTTTCAACAATGGGAATATTATAGGCTAATTACGTAAGTAGTAGCAACGTCTAAGTAATGTAAGTTCATTATCATCATCAGCATCTGCCTAGCGTTTTCCCAAATATGTTGGGGTCGGCTTCCAGTCTAACCGGTTGTAGCTGAGTACCACTATTTACCATGGAGTGACTGCCTATCTAACCTCCACAACCCAGGCACGGACTCAGGTACTGGATAATACGATACCCCTCGGTAAGACAGGTTGGCAGACTTTCGGGCTTCTGACAACCTGGAACGACTGGCTAAGATCTACGAAAGACACGGGACCAACGGCTTAACGTGCTTTCCGAGGCACGGAAGGGCCTTGGTATGGGGCCATTCATTTATTACGTAAGACGATTTAGGGGGGGAGGGGGGTCGAGCATGTCTTATGTTTTCTTAAAAGGGGGTGGGAGGGAGTCTCGATAGTTCTTACGTAAGATCAAAAAAAAATGCACGAAGTTAAAATTATACTTTGAAAAAGCGCGGGCAACCGCACGATTGCCGAGGTTCACTCGGATGCGTATGGGTAAACGATATTTTCATTTCCATGGCAACGGACTCGCGCCACCCGCACTGCACCTCCCAGGGTTGAAGAAGTTTTGTGCCGCATCGGGGCTGATGTGGAATGGGTGGACGTCGACGATGTCAGTATCCTAAATAACCAACTAGAAGCGACAGCTATTATTAAAGATGTTCCAGTGGCAGATCCAATTTCCGAGTGGGTTTTGAGCCCATGGACTGAAAATCTTATGTTGAATGATTAAAACCAAAGTTTATGAAACCAAAAGATAAAGATTATTAGTAGACCTTTGAAATTACAAATAAACATTTAAAAAAATTGTTACTTTGAAAAATAAATATTAAAATAAACCAAACGTGTATTCATTTTTTCCTTTAGATTCTTACGTAATAAATATTAAACAGGGGGGAGGGGGTCGGCCTATTCTTATTTTTTCTTATAATAGGGGGGGAGGGGGTCAAAAACTAGCTAAAATAGTCTTACGTAATAAATGAATGGCCCCTATGTAAAGATGATCAGCCAACCACGGACCAACCGCGGCCAGCGTAGCTTAACCTGAACGATCAACCCGTACGGCTGTTATTACTTATTAATAATAATTTGCCACAATATACGCACTTAATTGACCTGTAACCATAAAACGTGATCCCTGCTGCAATGGTGACGCACTGTTTCATTAGGACCTATTTATTTTACAAACCACATACTAGGTTTATTTTATAAACATTTGTTATAATAATTATAGTGCTATATCGGCCGGATATCCTACAGTATAAGTGTTCTTGATAATCCCTACTTCAGTTGCTCGCCGGGCTACCATCCGTTAAAGTAGAAAAAATACGAGGTGCCAGACAAAAAAAAAACTACTTCAATTGAATGTGTTACAAGTACTGTGACGGTTTTAGTTATGTTTAAGGTGGAAGGTCCGGGGATGCAGTAGCTACCAGCTACCATGTGTTGAATTCATAGTTATAGGTATCGTTAAAGAATTTGACTATAATTAATTATGCCGCTTTATTATACAAAACAATGAAAACCAAGCAACCTAGTAATCGCACTCACATCATAATGGGCCCACTGCTGGGACGCAGGTCTCCTCTTGGAGTAAGTGGGGAGTAATCCACCGCAGATGTCATATATCTTCGAATTCTTGGTTCTAGGACATGCCGGTTTCCTCACGACGTTTTTTCTTATCCCTGTTCTCGAGACCAGTGGTGGTGACATTATTTACACCAAGTTAAGCGCCTGCCTGAGTTCGAATCCGCGACCTACAACTCACAAGTCCAGGTCGTTACCACTGGGCCGGCACTGCTCTACACACTGATTTGTACACACATACAAAACCTTAAAAGCGCAGCGCCAAGTTTATAATATTTCGCGCCATGGAGACTACGGCATAGACAAGTGAATGTGCACTATTGGCATAAAGAACACGACGTATTCCATGCACATCGTAGACAGAGAATCGAGGATGCACATAAACACACGCAAGAACTATAGACAATCAACGTACATAAGCATAGACTAATATAGAAGTATAGACGATCGAACATGCCAAGTGCCACACATGTTGTTTGACACTCGATTAAGTTTTGCTTTTGTCTGTTGCCAGCAGAAATAGCTTTGTTATTGTTATCCAATACATACACAGGTACGTATTATATAGCTTTAGTTCGGTAGAATATACAATTGGCTGGTATCTTGCTTTTGTGCATAAACTTCTCGACTCGATCTTTCTGAGTCGCTATAATTTGATAGAATGTCCATGGAGTTTCTTGTACTTACGTTCTTCTCCATAGGAATCTATTTTGCTTTGGAAAGGAAAACTAGCTTTGTTTCTCTGACTGATCGACTCCTTTGATAATTCAAAAGTGCCTTTATCAATGTCGTTTTATTAATTGGGTTCAGTTAACAGCATCGCTGTATATGCTATGAACTTGGCGTGTAAGCTAAGCGGTTCTGGAAAAATGCAGGAACAAAAATTCGATCAAATTGAGAAATTTCTCCTACGTAGGTATGTCAATTCGGTTATTAGTTCATAAAAACGAGACGTATTCCTATCTTCATCTAAGCTTCCTTTTTCCAACTAGGTTGGGGTTGGCTTTCAGGCCAACTGCATGCAGCTGAGTACCATTTTTTAAAACGGAGAAACTGCCTCTGGCATCCAGTCTAATCAGATGCAGGTAAATATCAGTATTTCAGATAGAGTGACTGCCTATCTGACCTCCACAGTCCAGTTACTAGGTAAGGTTGTCAGACTTCCGGTATTCTGTCGACTCGTTACATCTGCCAAAAATCTACGAATGACAGCTGTGACCATGGTTTTACGTGCTTTCCAAGGCACTAAGGAGTCTTGGTACCTATGTTTAGATTGTCATCCATCAACGTACGCTCGGCCACAACTCTAGCTATAAATTTCCAGTATAAGCTGACTTCTCATTGTACGAAAAGCCTATACTATGCGAGGTCAGGTAAAACTGGAAATGTATAACTTGATGTGTAGCCTTGTGTACTAGGAGGAGTCCCTTCTTGGCGTATTCCTATTTTATAGTTAAAACAATTGATCGAAACACTGAACGCCATTGCTATCGCATAAAAATTCCGTACAAATGGGAAAACTATTCTGGTACTCAACTAGCAAGCACCAATAAAAAAAATCCATCCAATAAACGCCAGTCGTAAATAAAACATCAAAAGCATACTCTTTGTAACATGTAAGAAACAAATAAAACTGCTGTATCCACCATTTTTCCGCAATGCCAAGAACGATCACAGAGATCTGTCTGAAACCGTTTTTCATCTGGGAAAAACCAATCTGAATTCTAACCACGAAAATCAATCGGGATACGTAGGTTTATGGCCGACTGAAAAAATGGCCTTGGAAAGAACAAAAAATATAATAAAAAGGGTTTTATTGTGAGACTAGGATAAGGAGAATTGGTTTTGTGCTGTCTGGATTGTTCGGGCTGGATTTACCTTTTGATAAAATACAACATATTGGCAAAGATCGGATTTATTTCTGTGGGAAGCGAGTCAATCGAAGAAAGATTAAGTTTTCGCTGTTTGTAAAATCAGCACACTAATTACAGCTTTCAATAACAATTCGAAAAATATTGAAGGAAATTACTATATTCTTATACAAGTTTTGAAAATTCGTCTGGGAAAAAAGTTAAATATACAGTTATTGAATTGGCCAAATGATAGGACTACCTTTTTTAACCGGTTTCGAAAAAAGGACGACGTTCTCAATTCGGTTGCCTTTTTTTTGTTACCTCAGATTTCCGTCATTTATAAACAGATTTGGAAAATTTCTTAAGATGATGATGATGATAAAAAAATACAACCTACTTCCAAAAAAACACTACAAAGTGTAATATAACTTTAAATTCGGAATTCTATGGCAAAAAAAAGAAATTACAAAACGAAAGACACCGACATTGGTTACGCGCTTACCCCACTTGTTTTCTCGGTAGTCTACCGTCTATCCACTTTTAATGTTGGACTATGTAGGACCATAACAATTTCACAATAAAATTACAACAATTTACTATCGCATATTAATTAAATTCCCAATGATGTAATGGCAGTATCTACACACTTACTAAACCAATATAAATGTATCACTAAAACATGATTCACGTTCAGTAATAGATAAATTGCTCTATGCATTAAATTAACACAAGAATGATAATTTTAAATGAAATCAATTGAATACATAAATTAAAATATAACAAGACTTCCCGATAAGGCAATAACAATTCAGTCTTGAATACAGTATTGTTAAGCAAACATCACCTACTACTATGTGTTTAAACAGGAAAAATGTTGTTTATGCAGCTCCAATGCACAATCAAAAAGGTCTGTAGAGTAGGTGTAATATATACTATGACTACAAAAACATTTTCCATGTGCTTTTATAAAGAAACCTTTTTTTAATTTTTGTCGGTGGGATTTCATTAAATGACGTCCCCGCTCTAGGGTAGAGCTGAAGGGCGTGTCAGTCTTTTACTGACTAAAACCCACCGGTGTTCCTTCAGTTGCCCACATGCCAGGGCCACGATATATAATGAAACCTGAGAGTAGGATAATCTTGGTCAAATAGTCTTCTGAGGAAGAACCACACAGATTGAGTGGACCTGTCCAGTCAATGCACGCATTTGTCAGTGCAGCTCAACTCAGAATTAAAGGAGCTCAACTTGTTTCATTTAAATACCTTCTTTTTCCAAATAAATATGTACTATTGCACCAAAATTGCGTAACGTGCTATAGTGAGAATCTGAATAATTTTGAAGATTATCTCTAATCCATTGCCTCATACATACATTACATGTGTATGTTGCAGAAACTACAGAATGCCACCTGCTACGATCACTTACATTATCCTATTGCCCTGTTTAGGTTCATACATCTGGTCATACACACACGCCGGTTGCGAGTACTACGCACCTGACCTTTTTGAAGGCCATCACCAATAAGGTCACTATATGTCCACCTAGGGCGTTCAGTACCGGCGTTTCCACTCACATCTGCCTTCTATACCTTTTGTAAGCCGTCCTGCAGTCATCCTCTCAACATGACCAAACCATCAAAGCCTACTATTTGAAATTTTTGTCACTAATGCCTCATATGGTCGATAAATTGGTCTGCCCAACAACGTAAACAGCGCAATGAATATGTCAAAATGAAAACGATTCCTAAAAATAATGTGTTACGTAATTACCCCGCGGTTTCTGCTACGAAATAGAAAGTAAACATCATAATGCGTCTGCCATTAAAAATCGCCAAAGTAATAACCATAAATACAAATTATGCCTAAATCCCACGTGGCAATAACCAACGCCCACTATTTGCTTGCCCTACTGCCGGTATCACAGATGTTGGTAAATATTTGAGAAAACCATCTAAAGTGGTGATGGTATTGTTTCTATATAAATATGGCTGACATTTGTGATAACTGGTTTGCATTTTGTTGATGAATTATTGCCCAATGCTTATGTGTTTTATAATTTGATGAAAAACTAAAACTAAAGTTTTATCGTCTTGTTAGAAAATGCGATCTTGTATTTTGAACTTTTTGATTCAGGTAAAGTTCTTAACACAAAAATAATAACTTAGCACCGGACTAGGTTGTCACTTTTGCAAAAAGAACTGCATTATTCAAACTATTGGGTTCATTTACATTTGTTCTGTTACAATAAATGCATACTTACTTCCATTTTTTTTGGAAATGACATTTCTCAAGGCCACAGGCAAGTACGGTTAGGCAGCCTGACAGATTGTCAGGCTGCCTAACCGTACTTGCCTGTGGTTACCTTAATAAATTAAGGCCTTCAGTCAGGGCTTCAAAAATTTAAAACTAGAGCGGATACACGTTAAGGGCACGGATGTAGTACTGTGTGGTACGGATGACAGCTTCGGGCATCGCTGGCAGCAAGAGACGGGCTGGTTCGGAATGATGCTTTCATCCATAAAGCATATACCTAATTATTTATATTGTCCAGTTTCGTTACTGTATAGCTGTATAACTTTTAGCGTTGCTAGAACCATCTACTTACCATCATCATACACCACCATAAACTTTAGTAGGAATTTGTACCACGAATTCAGTTTCAAGTTTATACTTGATACAACAAAAGAAAATTAAATAATAATCCGTAACTCAAAGTAGATGAATGGTTTAAGTGCAACCGGAGACGAGATCGATTACGGCTATAATCATGTAATTTAACGTGTTAGGTCCCCGGAGCTAGGGAGCTAATGCAGTGTCAGTGTCGCTATTAACAGACATAACAGGCTAGCCAGGGCTAGGTCCTGTCCGGGTTGTGAGATTTGTTCGTAAGAGTTACCGTGGCCCTGGCATAGAGGCAACTGAAGGAATACGGGTGGGTTTTAGTCAGTAAATGTCTGACATGGCCTCTACCCAGAGTGGGACACGTCATTTGATGATTTCCCACCCATAAAAAAAAAGCCAGTGCTAGGTCAGAGGGCTTGTGCCTAAGTAATAGCAGCCGCATCGATCGATCAGGTTAAGCTACGCTAGCCACTGTTATTTCGTGGATGGGTGACCATTTTTACATACCAAGACCCCTCCGTTCCTCGGAAAACACGTTAAGCCGTAGGTTGTCATTTATGGATCTTTGACAGTCTTTACGGGTCGTCAGAAGCCCGAAAGTTTGACAACCAGTCTTACCAAGGGATATCGTATTACCCAATAACTGGGTTGTGGAGGTCAGATAGACAGTCGCTCCATGTTAAATACTGGCATTCAGCTGCATTTGGTTAGACTGGAAGCCGACCCATCGCCACGCTTGGCAGTCGTGTTGGCGATCACAGTTTGGATATAAAATGCATATAATGATAAACGTTTACATGGCTAAAACTCAGAACTATATGCATATTTTTGGCTACAAACAAAAAAAGCAACGCAATTCAAATAATCTCCACATTAAGTAAAATACAACCTATCTAGGTCAGGTGCGTAGTACTCGCAACCGGCGTGTGTGTATGACCAATTGTATGAACCTTAAAGAGGCAAAAGGAGTGTGTAGAGATCGTAGCAGGTGGCGTTCCGTGGTTTCTGCCTACCCCCATGGGAAAAAGGCGTGATTGTATGTGTACAACCTATCTCACTTTTATCGTGACAAAGTCGTAAATTATAATGTCATACGATGTTATATGGCACGCCTACTTTATCGTGTGTATTATTAGTTTATTACCTACGTTAGTATTCGAGTCCACGATAAACAACGAATCAACGCGACCTTGTCGATTAGCGAATTCATTAACACAAACTTGGCTTACTGAACTTTGACATTATCGCTGTTTAAAAAAAAAAAACAATCGGTTTAAAACAGTATTCGAGCATTCTGTTATTGAGATTTAAGTATTGAGTATGAATGTCGATGGCTTTAAGAGTAGAGGGAGACCAAAGAAACGATGGATGGACTGTGTGAATTATGATATGGATAGAAAGGGGGTGAACTACTGAGGTGACGTGTAATAGAGAACTGTGGAAGAATCAAACATGTTGCGCCGACCACAAATTCCGCGGTAGTTTGTTTTGATTGGCTTATAGATTGCCGGGACGGTCAACGAGGAAGACTGTGACCCTGCAGAGGTATCATTATAGGCTGATGCGCTTCTGCTAAGACCCACATCGACACCAGTCCAGCTGATTCAAACGGCCTTCACCTTGAAAAGCGATTTCAACCGTCACACATAGGTACTACTTAATTAACACAGCAAGGGTGCTAGGGGGCATGGGAAGCCGTCACCTCCTTTTGCGAAGCAGTAATGCTCGCGAAGGAGGAGGCGGGGCGCGTGAGGGAGTGGGAGTCTCTGCGCCCTCACATCCCTAGCCGCCGCAGGAGGAGACGCCCCGGGCGTCGGGAGTCGATTGCGGACTCCCGGCCACCGTAGGCGCGAGCTTGCGGGTGGAGAGCAATGGGTAGCTCGCCGCCCGGTAAGGACCAAGCTCGGGTCGACGGCGCGTAGTGTTCCACGCGCGCCTCAAAGAGATGTCAGCAAAACTGAAGGGGTCTGCTAGGACCGATGCCTGCCGGGGTCGCGTGATTGTTCGAAAGAGATACCGTGACCCTGGCACATGGGCAATTGAAGGAACACGGGTGGGTTTTAGTCAGTAAAAGTCTGACATGCCCTCCCGCTCCGCCCAGAGCGGGAGAAGTCATTTGATGATTTCCCATACAAAAAAAAAGGGTGCTATAGTACAGAAACAGGTAAATATAGTGACAGTCAATCAAGAGTTTTTGCGTTCTGACTCTTTTAAAATATTAATTTCCTTATTGTCACGTTGAGGATTACCATGCATTCGCTTGACTTATTTAATGTTCAGCCGACTTGTAGGTACTAAATTATATTACTAACTAACTAACAATATCAATATCATGCTATTTATGTACATATTCGTTATTCGATACAAAATTATTTAATTTATGAATGCATCACACTGCAGTATTGATACAAAACTCATTTACATCATGGAAAACCAGCGTCAGGCACTAGTAGTCTGGCATTTTGCTGAACTGGGCCTTTTGCATTCTGACTTAATCCTAGTTTCTGACATCACAACTTACACTATTTTATTTTACTCTTTCTAGCTGTATACCTATTAGGTGCCTTTAAACTGCTAAATAAATGTATTTTCTACAACTTAACACAACATTTCCTTTCCTGAACAGAAAACAATCAAACATGTAATTTGCCTACACGAGGTGAAGGAAGACATCGTGAGAGAAATCGACACGTTCTTAGCCATAATGAAGACTAAACTGTGTAATGACACAAGGAAGGTGACGGGGGAAACAAGCTTTTACGTCGGATAAGAGTCGAGACACGGAAACGTGTTGGAAAACATGATTGACAGCACGAAACTTTGAACTGAAGGAAGCAGTTAATAACCCTTTGAGACTTAATTTGGTTATTGTGTTGTTTTTTGTTTTGAATTGTTGCGAAGGTACTTCACCTTCATAGGAACCAACATTTTTATGAAGTTTTCAGCAGACTCCAATAAAAAGGTAAATCAGATGGCCTATGGGCCATAAGGTTCTAGAGTGGCGACCGCGTACTGGAAGACGTAGCGTTAAAATGTGTGTCCTTTTTACGCTCTTGACATTCTCATTTTGACAAGGTTACGAACGAGTGGACAATCTAAACGATAAAGTTACGTATATCAATATTCAGGGTGATTGGAAGATGGGTGCAAAGCTTTAAGGCGAAGATAGCACAGACAATTTAGAACCATTTAAGCCATGGTTGTCTTAGACGAAGTCTTACCAAAATTTTTAACCAAATTTTTAAGTTTTTTTTTCGGAAATTCTCAAAATTTAATGTAAACTGCATAATTATGGCCAAATTGAATGATAAATGAATTCATTTTTTATTTATTTAATTAAAGTAATGTGTAAGCAATCAAGCAAAACATGTTTTAGGCTTCTGTGTCATTAGACATTTTTTTTACAGACATTTAAAGCTCAGAAAAAATAAAAAATTTGTACAATACGTCTTTTAAACCTTATTAAAAAAAAACGAAGGGTGCTTTTTTTGTTCAAACCTTTTTGAAGACATGCTTGATAATCGCTCTTTCTTTTGAGGTATCATTTATGCGGATATCTTACAAATTATTGGAATTAGGGCCTACAAACCAATTTGAGGGAGACATTTTTTATTTTAGGCAGACTAATTAAAACAACATTTGAATTAAAATTATTTATTTTTCATGTTAAAAATGACGGCCGTGATTCCTAATACAAGCACGGCCCCGTCTTCTAACTTCTGTAGTCGTTATTTTCAACATCATCTCCAGCTTCATTGTCTCAAACGCTGAAATTATTCTTTGTATCAATTCTTCTCTAGTGTTTATTTCTATGTTGTTATACACCAGTTCCTTGGCCCGGCCCCACACGAAAAAGTCCAACGGGGTCAGATCTGGGGAGCGAGCGGGCCAAGGGATGGGTCCATCCCTGCCGATCCAGCTATCAGGAAAGCAATTGTTGAGGTGTTCCCTTACATTTAAAGTCCAATGCGCTGGACAGCCGTCTTGCTGAAAGATGACTGTTCGGTCTCTTTCGAAGATCGGGACACCTGATTCCTCTACCAGCAGTGGTAAATCAATTTGCAGAAATTGCAAATAATTTTCGCCATTCAATGGATCAGGCAAAAAGTGGGGCCCAATCAATGTTCTGCCAATTATTCCAGCCCATACATTCACAGAGAATTTCATCTAAAATGACACCTGCTTCTTAAAATGTGGATTGTTGTCTGCGTCGGCCCATTCATGGATGTTGTGAAAGTTTGTAATACCTTCCCTTGAAAATTTACTTTCATCCGTCCACAAGATTGATTTCAGAAACCAAGAAAGAAAGAAAGAAAATACGTTTATTTGCGGTAAACATGACGCACAGTAAGACTAGAAACATACAGAAATAAAAAAATAAGATGTGGGAAAATATGCGCCATATCCACGCAAAACGGCCATCACTCAGCATAATGCTGTGACCCTATGCGAGACAGAGTCCCAGCGCTGGTTTTCGCCACGCATCTTCGATGTCTCTGTTGAGGAGGAAACGGCAGAACTGAATTCTTCTTTGAGGATCTTGCTCTACTAGACCTTGCACACACCTGCCATGGAACGGATACTTCTCATTTAGGTGCATTGTATGCCACACCTTCCATTGAGAAATGTTTAAATTTCGAGCTACTGCTTTAGTACTGGTAGTAGGATCCGCTTGAAATGCTGCTAAAATGTCTTCGTCGACGGCAGTTTCGTGTCTGCCCGGGTTGACTCCAGGTTCCACGCGGTGAAACCCATCTTGGGCAAGACGACGAAACGTGTTGTAAAACACTCGGACATTCGGTATCCTGCGATGCGGATAGCGGTCCTGATACATCCGTCGCGCCAAAGATCCATTGCCGTCTGCTCTACCGTACATAAATACGATATCCGCATATTCTTGATTGGAAAAAGTAGCCATAGTCACTTAACAATTAAGAAAAACGGCGTAGGAGCGCACTAAATGTCAACTCAACACAATTAAGTCAAAAATCAACACGTGCAGGAGCGCGAGGCTACGACTGGACACGGTGAAACAAAAAGTTCAAAACTAACGCAAACAACACGTGCAGGAACGCAAAGGGCTACAACTGAACACGGTAAATCAAAGTACTGTGAATCAACACGACAACGTCCACTCACAAGGGCAGTAGTTTGACTAATAAGTAAAAGATTTAACGGCTTCATCACAGACCGACTGACCCTGACTAAAGAAAAACGACTTTGTTTCCTCAGTAACTAAGACCATTTTGCTGTAAAAACCAACTTTTATCGCTTTTTGCTATTCATTGGGCGTTCTACCTGGAAATGCCGTCGCACCGCGCTCGGTGGCCATTGTTTAGAGAATCCCCTCAATGGGTTCCCCTCAATTGGTTCCTGCATGTGCCAAAAATTCTTAGAATTGAACAATGTTATCATTTCGAGCACATAAAGTATTCTTTTAAGCAAAAATTTTGTGTTTTGTTAGACTGCCTAAAATAAAAAAAATCTCCCTCAAATTGGTTTGTAGGCCCTAATTTCAATAATTTGTAAGATATCCGCATAAATGATACCTCAAAAGAAAGAGCGATTATCAAGCATGTCTTCAAAAAGGTTTGAACAAAAAAAGCACACTCCGTTTTTTTTTTAATAAGGTTTAAAAGACGTATTGTACAATTTTTTTATTTTTTCTGAGCTTTAAATGTCTGTAAAAAAATGTCTAATGACACAGAAGCCTAAAACATGTTTTGCTTGATTGCTTACACATTACTTTAATTAAATAAATAAAAAATGAATTCATTTATCCTTCAATTTGGCCATAATTATGCAGTTTACATTAAATTTAGAGAATTTCCGAAAAAAAAACTTAAAAATTTGGTTAAAAAAATTTGGTAAGACTTCATCTAAGACAACCATGACTTAAATGGTTCTAAATTGTCTATACTATCTTCACCTTAAAGCTTTGCACCCATCTTCCAATCACCCTGTATAATACCCATGGAATGACTATGTACCTACTATCAATTACTTAAACGCAATAATATGCCAGGATCATATTAACTGCCGTTGCCGTTGTGATAGCGCTACTACTGAGCATGAGTTCATGGGTTCGATTCTCAGGTCGGACAAAGTTTTAAAGATTTTTTCAATCAGAAATGTGTCAGTAGTAGCCCGGTTTGGATTTGTGTCCAGTTGATTGTTATAAGCTCCCCCTATTACATGGAACTTAACCCATTGAATACCGTAATTACAGACACAATTAAGAACCATTGTGTCTATACCAAATGTAGTATCTCAGGGACTTAGAGGTTAAACATATATGTGGGTATACTATAGGTACCTACACCTCTACCAGTATCTTCAGGGAAAACAGTCGTTATGTTTTGTATATTTAAGGGGATTGGCAACGGATGTGCCTAAGTCGGGCCTAAAGTTTTAGTTTTCAATAAATATCGGACAGATTTCCAAACTGCAGGCTGTTTCTGAAAACCAATAACGCTTTGCCTGACTAAAGTTTCAAGAATATATGTAGATTCTAGTCTCAAGTGGTTCTTTGGCACGAAGAACTGTTCCAGTTTACCCATCAACCATTAGCGATATGTGATGGTACTTCGGAAACACTGCCAAAAGTTGTTTCTAGTACTTAGCCACTTCACAATATACCATTTGTTTTGTTACTCTAGATAACATAAAGACGATAATTCATTATGCTAATTAATTATTCAGTTGGAGTAAATAAGGTTCACAATGGTAAACAAATGTAACGTCACACCTGCGTACAATGGCTCCATTTAGAGAGTGATCACAGAGTAGATAGTAAATGGAGTTCTTATGTCAGTTGTTTTTGATGCCTGCATTCAATCTAAAAGAAGGAAAGACCTTATAGTAAAAGTCCCTCAAACAAGGACCGTGTCTGCCAGTACACAATTCAGCAAACGATCTGCTCAATTATATAACAGAATCAATAAACACGTGTATATTTACTCAAAAACCTATTATAACTCTAAAAAAATAATAAGCAATTGGTTAAAAACACTTACTTATTGTGATACTGAGACACTTTTGCAACACGTACATTGACGCACATACACACACCCTCTCACACACACATATACAACCCCACACACACCGTAACACTCCACACAACCCACACACTTCTAATATTGTAATTGTTGTTCTTTGTTTACTTAGCACCTAGTTTTGTTTACTATTTTAATATTATAACGCATGTCCTAGATTAAGTTTATTTATACTATCGGATTATTAATACTTCTTATTGTGGAAGAGCGGAGTCTCCTAACACAGGCATATCTTGTCTAAAAGGAGGCTTCAATCACATATTGTTACTACCAAAACCTGTAAGCAAATAAACGATTTTTATTTTATATTTATTTTTATTATTTATGGAGAGAGAATTTAAATAGGAACTGTTTGGCACGGTGCTGTTGACGGACATTCACAGAGTGAGAGTGTATTAGCCATGTACCTATTGAAGAGCAGTGTTGGCAAACTGGTAAGAGCAGTGGTGACATGAATGTTATGAATTCGAACCCAGAAAAGCACTTCACTTTGGGCATTTAATTGCATCATCACTGCTCACAAAACGGTGAAAAAAAAAGATCGTGAGAGAACCGGTATGTCCTAGATCTAAAATCAGGAAACCTCAGATACTGGGCACACGTGGTGCATTATGGCCCCAAGGCTCTCACAGACAGTGTGACCATTTGTGGCAGGATCCTGCCCTTCTGGCAAGTTTAGCACTTTATTTTAACATCTGGTAGGATCGGTTAACATTTTTCTAATCTGGCAGTAGGCAGGCTAGAAATATTTTGGCACTATTTTGGCATTTTGAGCTTAAAGATTTAGCAAAATTTGGCAGTTTTCTTGCTTTTAAGTCAGACAAGATCTTTGAAGTTGGTCACACTGCTCACAGATATTAGGCCTGAGTCCTAACTGTGGGAACATTACAGGCTGATTGCGTTATTAGCTGACTTTAGTTTTGGTATAGGACACTGCTGACGCAAAAGAAATTTTACTTAATTACAGGCCATGTAAAATACTGGTATACTGATCCGTTACGACTAAAAGCCGATTCCACCATAGTTGGGAAAAGACTAGGTTTTATTGATTAAATGAACCGATCCCACCATAGTTGGGAAAAGACTTTTATTGATTGAATGGAGTGTATTTGGAAGCTGCGGCGACGAATTAACAAGAGCAAACGAATTCACCGCCTTTAAAAGCCAACGTGCCTTTATAAATATGCATAAGATTTAGTACTTCATTAGTTATTCCCTCCGTGATACAGATACACGCGCCTAGGCATTCGAAAACATGTAATAAATCAGTCTCTTGCGCACTATGACGCGACAAGAGGAATGGGCATGTATTTATAGAGAATTTGTCATGTCATTGATTCGTATGAGAGGTAGAAGAAGTGTCGTATAATTAATTTAGTTGGTTTATATTTCTGTGTGATTGTTCTAATTGCTTGAAGTATTGCCTACGGGCCATTTCCTCAAGTGGATAAGGGCTAAGGGATTACTCATGCGCGAGAAAAAATTTGAATGGCATAAAACTAATAGTAAGTCATTGTAATGTAATTCGTATATCACTGTTATAAAGTATAAATCAGAATTAATGCCGCGAGTGAGTGAATTAGTGATATGATGATAAAAACTAGACCTAATCATTCAAATTTATACCTAACTTTACTACTGAGATAAGAGTTATATTGCAATGACTTACTAATAGTTTTACGCCATTCAAATTTGTCTCTTGAGTAATCCCTTAGCACCTATCTTATTACTAATAGTTTTACGTCAATCGTGAATGTTCTACCTTAAATTTTGCTCTGATAATTACAATTAAAAAAATAGATAATTTTCTCAACATTGGGATTTATTAAAGAATGGTGAAAAGGGAAATAACTTAAGAAACCTTATGGTAAACTTTTGCCTAAACAATAATCGTTTCATATTTGTCATGGTTCTGCGGCAATTCATCAACGACATTCCGATCTAGGCCGTCCCTTGCTGCCCTCTACCAGCGATGCCCTAAGCCGAGGTCCGTATGCCACAGGGGGTGCCCTTAGCGAGTAGTCGCTCTAGTATTAAGTTTTTAACCCCTGGCTGGAGGCCTTAATTTATTAAGGTAGCCACGGGCAGGTCCAGTCAAGCAGACAACATCATAGGTTGACCTGCAAGACGTCATTACCAAAAAAAGCTCTTTATTTTTCTTTGCCATTGAGGTAGGCCACAAAGACCTCAATGCCATATGGGACGTCATTTAATAATGTGACAACTGTCGTGCGCTACACAAATGGGTGGGTGTGGCGCCTCTGCGCTACAACATCCACAGACTAAGAAATCTGTACAGAAGTGACACATTAATTTTTGACGTGACAACGTCTTATAAATTGGTTTGCCGGGTGACACTTCAAGAAACTGCGTTACGCTCCGCTCACGTTATGCGCTCACAATGAGAGCGAGTGAGAGGCACGCGTCCCTTCCACTCGGGCATGGTTAGCCCGCCTAAGAGCGAGAGAGACAGACAAAATTATTTTACCACTCAAAGTCGTTGTCACGTAAAACTTTCGCCCGTACACCGACTTTACAGGCAACCAATTTTTTCTTTTTGCGTACACTGAAGGTAACAGAGGTGGCCCAGTGGTATCGGCTCCAACTTACGAGCTTTAGGTCGTGAGTTCAAACCCAGACAGGTGCTTCACTTTGTGAACATAATTTCATCATCACTGCATCGAAGATGACATTTAACAACCCGCACTGAGCTCGCCTGATACATTACCGCCCACTCCCTCTCACTAAGAGGAGACTTGTGTCCCAGCAGTGGGAACAATAAGCTGATCATGATGAGATTGCAGTCGAATCGAAATTGACCGGTAAAAGCTAAGGTTCCGCGTTGTATCGGACGTAAAGAATAGCACCATCCCGTTTCTTCCCGTGGGTGTCGTTACAAGCGACTAAGGGACATAGAGAATGGGCAGCAGCGTTCTCTATGCATTTTTCCATCATCCGATGGCGAAACCGCTTGCCAAGCGTGGCGATTATAGCAAACCTCCCCAAATTGTGGGAGGTGGATGTCCAGCTGTGGATGTCTTTCGGCTGAAAGGATGACACGCTAAGGCGGGCACTTACCGAAGTCGCGTCGGCTTAGGACGTCACGTTGGGAACAGGGTGCTTATTCTTTATTTTAATTCCGATCGATTGACATTGGAATTTGAACTTTTCGTATTCTTGAATAGGAAAAGTTCCTAAGAAGAGGAATCGAGATCGGGCGTTGTTGTTTCAATGTTGACACAATTTTTTTCAACAATACCGAATTACGTGTATGCAAAATTAACATTGGAATCCTAGTAGCATTAGATTGGAATTCAAATTAGGTTGAAGAGTAAGCCCCCTGGACTGTCCCTTCTATAAATTCTTAGTCTACGACGACACTAGTAGGAAATGGGTCAGTGGCACACTTCCGACGATACAATAGTAAATTGCTTCCCTTGATGATATGTGGATGTGAAGCAACTAGTTAATGCAATTAATTTACTAACAATGGATGGTACTGACAGAATTGAGAACGTGTTACAAGTAATAGACAATAGATTCTTTAAGATAAGGATCTGTTTCACTGTGGCCGGGATGCGCAGAATTCCTACATTAGTTAATGTAATTAGTATTTTTTTTTTATTAAGTTACTTTGTAAATGTGTCCCTTTTTTATATAAATAAACGATTATATTACATTATGATTAGAAAAAAATAAAATGGCAGAATTTGTCAGAAATCAATTTAGAATTTACCTTACTGTTACACCTACTTTATTACGAACTTTGTTTAAATGGAAATCAAAGACATTGCAACATAAGGTTCAAAATTAGTCTTTCATGTTACAAACTGCTCGGACACAGGCCTGCTCGTTCTGAGAGAGAGAGAGTCGGCCATAATCCACCACGCAGGCTCAGTACGAGTTTGTAGATGTCACATGTATTCAAATTTTTTGTTCTAGGACATGCCGGTTTCCTCACAATATTTTCCTTCACGGTTTTGAGAACTATAGTGAGGAAATAATTTATACAAAGTATGGTACCTGCTTGGGATCGAACCCATTCGGAAGTCACGGCTTACTATTTAACTTAAATTATTATTTAAAAAATTGTGTTACTGAAAACACTTGTGTTTTGCTTAAATATTTAGTACATTTATATGTATAGAGAGTTTATATATGTAGCTACGAATGTAATTGCGTAACTGTGATGTTCTGTGAAGTCTGTTTAGCATCTGTAAATCAGCTTGTGAAATGCTCACGGTATTTTAAGATGGGTTAGGTACGTTTCCATTGTAACTAACGTCACGAGAAAATCTCTTCTCGGATGCAAACATATCTGTGCAGTATGAATGAAAGAAAAATATTAATAAAATAGTGAATGAGACTCTGCAGAGTTCGATCCCCGAGATGGTCGAACACGATGGGTTTCTTTATTGGGAGCCTGACCTAATTTTGTCTTGTCTAGATTTGTGCACTTCTTATGCAAAAGTCTTGCTCCTATACTTGAAAAACATAAAAGGAATTCTAGCGACATAAGATATATTCTCGTAGGTGTCCTAGAGAGACTAAGGGACATCCTAGAGATTGGACAGCAGCGTTCTCTATGCGTTTTACCATCATATTGCGATCGCCAACCCACTTGCCAAGCTTGACGATTATGGATAACAGCCCCCTTGGGCGGAGGCATTTGCGAAGCAGTGGACGTCTTTCGGCTGAAATTATGATGAGATATAGGTACTAATAATATATTATTGTAATGGCAAACATAACGAATATTCTGCAAATATTGAACAATGAGGTATTAAAATACATTTAGATGTCACATTATCATTTATGATGCTAAGTTCTAGATAACTTAGTAGGTAACTAGATAAGATAGGAATGCCTGACATTGCTGATTATAATGTTTGATCTATTCGAGAGTATTTCTAGATAAACTAGAAACTTTATCACTAAGAGTCATCAAATAGAAAATAATTCAGCTGTAAATTCGATCCTATCTAATATTTGGTTACCTAGCCTCTTTTAAAATAATGCCTATTCCAAATGCCTTATAAACTCTACATAACTATCTATACAAATTCGTTTAAGGCGAGCCGAAAACATGAAATGCACAGCAATTGTTGAAAGCTTTTTAATCCAGTCAAATATCCAGCAATCTATACTATAATACTAGCTTTTGCCAGCGGCTTCACCCGCGTGGATCTCGGAAAATATCCCGCGGGAACGTACTACCGAGATAAAAAGTAGCCTATGTCCTTTCTCAGGCTCTAAACTATCTGTGTACCAAATTTCATTTAAATCGGTTCAGTAGTTTTAGCAGGAAAGCGAGACAGACAGACAGACAGAGTTACTTTTGCATTTATAATATTAGTGTGGATAGTGTGGATGTGGATTATAAAGCTAAAGGGTTTGTTAGTTTGTTTGGTTGAACGCGATAATCTCAGGAATCTGTTTATTCAGGAAGGCTATAGTCTATATAACATCACACAGCGATCAAAAGGAGCGGAGCAGCAACGAAAAATGTACGAAGACTGACAGGCAATTCGATGCAACGGGAAGGGTCAGGGGAGCAAAAATTTGACGCGGACGTAGTCGCGGGCAGAAGCTAGTTTATAATAAATCTAGTGATAATGGATTTAAAACATATATTGCAATACTGTAGGTATCAATACGAATAAGCCACGACAGACCGTGTTTCTCTTAGGCATCTCCATCCGCCATCTTTGATTTTCTCGTGACACAGTGGTCACAAACCACGGGTCGCTTCCACGTGCTGTTTCGTTTTACAACTTTTTAATTTACGTCACGAGAGGTGCTTACTCGCTTAAATTTATGATTCGCTCAAAGAACCACTTAAAAACTTTACGGTGGGTACAACTAACACGTAGTTTTGAGGAATTAACTGTAAAAGGTATAAGTTAAGTAGGCGTTTAGGGGTGTTTAGTGAAGGTGTTAAAATGTTGGTATTTCTTTTTATGCTGAGTCTCCATAAATCTTTGGTCTTTGATCATTTATGTGTTAATGTGTTGACCTTAGAGATTATTTTTATTTAAGACTTAAATTATCACATTTGTGTAGGTTGATTTTATAGTGGTGTGTAAAGGCTGCCGTAGACAGGCGGGTGTAAAATTATACAAGACAACAAAATAACTATGATAGGTAGTGAAGAAATCACAATTTCCACCTATACCAAGTCGTGACCTGCTAATCTTTATTGAAGATTATTAATTTAACTATCATTATAACGTTATGTCAGTAGATCGTAAAACATCGTTGCGAAACTAGTAGTTAATTTGTAAACATAAGTGCATGCAAGTTACGTAAAGACAACAGACTTATTAGTCGATTCGCACGAAGAAACTCGCCTGAAACGGGCGAATCAACAACTGATCGATGGTAAAAAGGACAAACATGTTTGGCTCAAAATTAAGCGGCGCGAACTCCGCTCACTGACCCTGTCGTAAGATCATCAAAGCAGGTGTCAAGACATGCGGCGCAGAATGGAAGGTGGGCCATCATCTGTGGGGAGGTGCCGCCTACGTAGGGTGCGTAGGCGGCTCTGTGGAGATTGTCATTTTTCTAAATGTTTTTTCTTAGGTTTATTGCATGAAATTGGAAAAACGTCTGCGGAATTTCGCTAGCTAATTCTAATTGACCCTATGACCAACCTTTTATTGTCCCACTGCTGGGCAAAGGCTTTTCCTCGCACACATAAGACATAAGGCACCAGCATTCATCACCACGCCAATTTGGTTTGGTCATTCCAGACATATAATATAGAAGTCTAATTTTCGTCATGATTTTTTCCCCTCACAAGATTTTTTCCATAGGTAGATATGGTTTAAACTAACGAGCTTGTTTTTGAAATAAGAACCGAAACAAAAGTGTTAGTTGTAAGTCCAGTGCTAAGTTGTCATTTAGGAATTAAGAACTACTCAAATCTAAACAAAGTTAAAAATGCAAAATTCTTATTCGTCTAATTTCGAAACACTGGTGCCGATTCCCTTAATCACAAACTAAACTAAATTTAAGTTCAGTGCATCTTTTTCTTTCTATTTCATTATGGAAAGGACAGAAGATAAATTTTAGTTTAGTCCTGTCAAATTAATCACCGCTTGACGTAAATTGACGTAATTTTAGTAGGCAAGTTTTTAATCACGTCTAAACTTGTATGGAGTAGTGACAGGCGCTGATTAATTTGACAGGACTAAACTAAAATTTTTCTTTTGTCCTCTTCTTAATGAAACACAAAGAAAAAGATACACTGAACTTAAATTTAGTTTAGTTTGTGAACAAGGGAATCGGTACCACTATCTCATTTCATTAAAGAAAGATCAATTTAAGTTCTTAATTCAAAAATGACAATCTGGCACCGGACTAATTTGTCAGTTTTGTAAAAAAACTGCATTTTATTCATATTGTGTTCTTAATTCAAAAACATGCTTGGCAGTTTAAACCTGATCTAAATAAAAAATTTGTAATAAAGGGGAGAGCGTAGAGTTGAACTGAAAAAAATATACTTAATTTGAATCTATCCTAATATTATAAAGCTGAAGAGTTTGTTTGTTTGTTTGATTGAACGCACTAATCTGAAAAATTCTTTTTGTGTTGAGTAGCCTATTTATCGAGAAAGGCTATAGGCTATATAACATCACGCTACAACCAAACGGAGCGGAGCAGTAATGAAAAATGTTGCAAAACGGGGAAAATTGCACGGGTAGGCGATTTGACGCGACGGGAAGGGTCGGGGGAACAAAAGATTTAGCGCGGACGAAGTCGCGGGCAGAAGCTAGTATGTACATATTCGAATTTCAGCCCATATTTAAGGCGAAGCCGTAACAACATACTATTTAAAAAACAGTATTTGCTGAATTATGTAGATAAGCTATTGGCTAAGTGAAACCTAAATGCCTATACTTAATATATTACATAAGCATTACCTAAAGCTAATATTAAAATATTATGTAGCCTATCATCAATAATTCGAAAGTTATCTAATAATACTATGCGAAATAACGTTAGGCAGCAATTTGCGAAATTAATAGTCGACCTTCATCCGTAAATTGGTAGGCTGGGCGCCATATTTGACAATTAAGTAAGTATTATATAATAATCGAATAGACAAATTGTTCTAGATTTAGGTTTAATACACCTGTGACACGATGAGAGACAGAGAAGACCTAAAAATATCTTCATAGCTAATGTACTATGCGAGGTAATGGCCGGTTTTTCAACATAACTAAAATTAGTTAAGTCCGAGCCACTGCTTGTAGTGAGTTCGAATCAAAGCAGGCACTTTGTTTCGAGTATTTTATTTCACCACCATCATCACTGTATTTCTTTTTACTATTTATTTGCCTTTTAATATTGTGTTATTTATTATTTAAGATTTAGTATTGTTACTTCGTTTTACTCATGATTTGCTGCACCATTCGACGTCACACGTCGGCGCCGGCTGTCGCTGAAAAGCAGCGCTGGGGCTCTGTCTCGTATAGAGTCGCAGTATTATGCTAAGTGATAGCCGTTTTGCGTCGATTTCATGCATATTTTCCCCACCTTTTTTTTAATATTTTTGTTGTTTTGTTTGCGTCATATTTACCGCAAATAAACGTATTTTCTTTCTTTCTTTCATCATTTGCCTAACCTTTTCCCAACTATGTTGGGGTCGGTTTCCAGTCTACTGGAGGTCAGATAAGCAGTCACTCCATGTAAAATACTGGTATTCAGCTACATCCGATTAGACTGGCAATTGGTCCTAACATAGTGGAATAAAGGCTAGGCAGCCAAAACGCTAACATAAATAAAGAAGACTATAACGATAAATTTCGTCTATGTAAAAAAAAAACAAGCACTACTTTCAAAAACAATTTCACTCCTCATTTTTACCCCAACAAAAGCAAACAATAGATAAACTAGAGCGAACGCCTGAACAAATTGATTGTTACAAAGTATAACTATGTAACTGTATAGTGAACAGCTGACCTGTTCCGATTCGCAACTAATGTACAGTTTTGGCAGCGCCTCTAGTTCAAGTACAATCAGTGGCAATGCCAAGGTTGGCATGCAAACGGTACGTGTGAGCGAATTGTAAATCAATGGCAGATACCGTGTTATGTTTTATAGCAACGGGATTTGTTTGTTTGTTAGAATGTGCGTGAGTGTGTCTGTTTGTTTAAATATGGAGCAGTAAGTAATTGTTTTCTACTTTAAATTAATCCTGTTCTCTCTCGTCTCTTCTAGCAAGTTGAAGAGGTAATGGAGCGGCCATATTAGCCGTAGAATCGCTGGCGTTGACGTGTTATTGATTTGAGACCCTGAGTCGGTTAGCTTAAGGAAGGATACCCGAAATTATCGAAATTATTATATTTGGATCGGGGATAGCCGAAGTCGCATTGGATCCCGTGATCCCCAATATAGGTGTAGGAGCGAACCCATGCTTGGTTTTTGTTCAATAAGAGTCTCACAGACCCTTCTGCTCACCTCAGAGCGAAGGACATTCATGAAGATTTTCACCCCAACATAAAAAGATAGGACGCCCTCAGACTAGGTGGAGCGATGATCTTCGAAGGGTGGCTGGTAGCAGCTGGATGAGAGTTCCTGAGAATCGAGCTGAATGGAATGGAAAGAGAGGCCTATATCTAATAGTGAACTGCTATAGGCTGACGATGGTGATATCTGCTATATGTCTTCTTCTGTCGAAGAATTAATGTTGTCTGTTTTGATTAATTCTTTACGAAATCTGACGACACAATATTTACAAGCAGACCATGTCATTTAGCGGGCACAATTCCAGGCACGATATAAATCTGTTTATATTTAAATATTTATGAATCAGATGTTTGTTTCTTTCTCCGACCGACCTTGATAACTAAACCAAAATATCAGACCAAAAAATTCAAACTAAAGTTTGAAAAACGATAACCACTCTTACTATCTAAATACAATTATTTGACATATTCATCATCAATTCATCATTTCCCAATAACGTCCACTGCTGTGCTAAGACCTCTCCTAAGCACCGCCACTACGACTGGTTCTATGCTTCTTGCATCCAGCGGATTCCTACGGCCTTCACCAGGCCATCGGTCCATCTTCTGGGAAGCCTTCCAACGCTACGTCTTCCAATACGCGGTCGCCACTCCAGAACCTTTTGGCCCCTCCGCCATCTGTTCTACGAGCTATGTGCCCAGCTATTCGTCAGGCTATGTCGGTTACCTTCATTCACCTGGATCTCTTCATATCTGATTCGATCGTGCAAGGAAACTCCAACCATAGCCCTCGCAACATATCATCAACATCATGAAATAAAACTTTTGTCGAACCGAAACCGACTTCCGAATAAAAAAATACTAATAAACTAACTTACTAAGTGAAATAACTTTATTTTTGGAAGTCGGTGTCTTTGGATATATTTTAGTTTTTTGTCAAGCTGACTCCCAAAATTTTTGAAATCTATCCACACTTATTGCCGGAGACATCGCGGAACATACCAATAAACGTATTGAGAATCTCCTTCTTTTTCAAGTCAGTTAAATAAACGATCATAAGTTCACACAATCGATTTAGAATCGAATCGATACAAATTAATCGAGAATTACGTAATACCAAAAGTGAATGTACGATTAGGTCGTGTAGCGATAGTTAATGAGTTCTGTATGCAAATAGGTGAATATCTAGGCTAGATTGTGGTAACATTGGCCTGTTCGTTAGGTAACGAGTTGCGATCGATAACCAATCGAGTTGTCCAGCTAACGGGTTGTTTGACTGATAAAAAGAAATGTTGATAACAGCTTTTTCGTGTTTAGTTTGAAGTGAAAACCCTATCTGTGCCTTGGAAAGCAAATTAAGCCGCCCTGGACGTCGACGTGAATCTTTGACAGACGTTACGGGTCATTAGAAGCCTGAAAGTCTGACACCCAGTCTTACCAAGGAGTATTGTACTACCCAGTAACTGGGTTTTGGAGATCAGATAGGCAGTCACTCCATGTAAAATACTGGTGTTCAGAGCATCCAGTTACACTGGAAGCCAACCCCAACATAGTTGGGATAAGGCTCGGCAGATGATGGTGATGAGTTTGAAGTGTCTTCACTGTGACGCACACACAATAACGTCAGGCCTGATTCCCGAAGGGTTGGGTTAAACCGTTGCAAGAAAAGAGTACGCTGAAGCTAAACTTTAAAAACAGGACATCAAAACTTTTAAGGTAAAAATAACAAAATAGTGGAAACTATACAAAAGAGGAAGACTTGTGCAAGGACAAAATGGCTCCTGTCTCAGCATAATGCTGCATTATTTGTAAAATTAAAACGTATTTCTTACCTACAATAAATAATTTTATTTTATTAAAATGGTGAGAAGGCCTGCCGTTCCCTTTGGTCCCAGGCGTGATATTATTATATAATGTTGGAGCATATAATGCCCAAATGTCAATCTATTTAATTTATTTCGGTTGAAGAATCAATAACCACGAAACCTTGACACCAGTGGCAAAGCAATGAAAAACAATATCATAGATTGAAACTTATTACTGCCAATAGCAATCATTGTATGGTTGGTGATTGGTCATGCTGAAATAAAATTAAACCAATAATTTCTGGGCACGCCACAATTGCGGCGGTAAGTCCCCTCTTTGAGGAGTGGATAGAGAGGCGCCACGGCGTCCTCACCTTCCGCCTGACGCAGGTTCTCACCGGGCATGGGTGCTTCGGTGGGTTCCTGTTCAGGATAAAGCGGGAGGATACGTCCGGGTGTTTCCATTGCGAGGATCGTCTGGAGGACACGGTGGAGCATACGGTGGAGGTGTGCCCTGCCTGGGCGGAGCACCGCCGTGTCCTCGTGGAGGCGATCGGCGGCGGCGACCTCTCGCGTCCGGCCCTGGTGCGAGCCATGGTACGGAGCGAGAGGGAATGGGAAGCCGTCACCTCCTTCTGCGAAGCAGTAATGCTCGCGAAGGAGGAGGCGGGGCGCGTGAGGGAGTGGCAGTCTCTGCGCCCTCACGCCCCTAGCCGCCGCAGGAGGAGACGCCCCGGGCGTCGGGAGTCGATTGCGGACTCCCGGCCACCGTAGGCGCGAGCTTGCGGGTGGCGAGCAATGGGTAGCTCGCCACCCGGTAAGGACCAGGCTCGGGTCGATGGCGCGCAGTGTTCCACGCGCGCCTCAAAGAGATGTCAGCAGCAGTGTAGGGGTCTACTAGGACCGATGCCTGCCGGGGTCGCGTGATTGTTCGAAAGAGATACCGTGACCCTGGCACATGGGCAACTGATGGAACACGGGTGGGTTTTAGTCAGTAAAAGTCTGACACGCCCTCCCGCTCCGCCCAGAGCGGGAGAAGTCATTTGATGATTTCCCATCCTGAAAAAAAAAAAAAAAAAAAAAAAAAAAAAAAAAAAAAAAAAAAAAAAAAAAAAACCAATAATTTCGCTATTATTTGTGCCAGCGGTTTAGCCCGCGTGGTTATCGGAAATCATCCCAGAGGAACGTACCGGGACAAAAAACCTTTATTATTCCTTATAACATCAGGCTGTTACTCCTTATAAGATCAGGTTGCCAGTAAAAGTCCCGTCAACATCGATACAGTCGTTTTTGAAATTAGCCCGAACAGACAGACAAAATTTACTGTCAAATAAGCTGTTAGTTAGCTATTACAAACAGACACTTAAATTTTATTTATTTATATATGAACAACGAAAGTTGTAGGTAATGGAAGACATAAAACAAACCATCAATTTATAAGTTTTGAAAATTCATACATAGGTACTGGTATCTGACAATAGTGCCCAGCTTGGCAAATCAGTGAAAAACCACATTCACAAAACTACATTCTCTAATTAAACGGTCTTCCCGTTTAGAGAATATAAAGATGAGGTAGATAATACCACAGACGATGATAAATTGGACACAGCAATAACCATAAAACATATATTTTGTTGTAAAGGTCACACCATAGACACGACTATTCTTTTACAAAACACCATAATATCACCTTTCAATAATTTATTAAAGTCCGTTTTTGATTACGACGACGTATTCAATTTTATGCAGAAACAATAAAAGCATTGGCTATGGAAGGCCTTTGTATCGTGATCTATCTATTCGTATAGTCGATTTTCGTGTCGGTCTATCTGTGTGATGGCGGTGATCTTCTAAACTACGCTATAGATTTTGATGCGGTTTTCAGCATGCCGTAGAAAATTTATTCCAGAAAGTCACCTTCCTGTATTACAAAGAGCGCACCGAATTCCAGGCGCTGATTGAAACGTGGCGGATCTGGCTAGAATTGGCGGTTCGCGCGCTAATTTAAGTATTTCTGTCATAATATTATTAAAACGAATACACTTTTTGACAATATTAAACATAAACGTTATAGAAAACTTGTAGTTTTATAACTATCCAAAAACTGGTGACTTTCAATGAGGTACCTATTTCATGTAGTACTAAGGGTTTATTTTGTTTTTTTTTTTTAGAGATTACTTTGGATGATTTTTGCTATAGAGAGGAACTAAAGTTAAACGCATTTCTAAAGTAGTATTCATAGCGTAAATCCTTAAACATTTTACTTATTCATTGCGTTAATAAAGGTTAAGTAATAACGATGCAGCAAGGGATGAAACGATCAAAATTATTTCGCAATGAAAGATAAAAAGCCTAAAGACGTCACTGCCCAATGTGGGGATTTTGCCATAATCGCCACGCCTGGCAGACGGGTTGGGCGCTCTTAATATCGTATTAAACTTTATAAAATAAAGAAAATTCGATGTTTGGTCAAGTTGTAAAAACTCGGATCTCTTGTACTATTATAAACAATAGTAATAGAAATATCGTTATTATTTACGTTAACTATGAGTTTCTCTTTTTTATGGCATTGTGTTGCGAAATTGTAATCAATTTGTATGGCTTTTAAAAGTATCCAATAACTTGCAGCATGATTCAAAAACAGAATAATGTTCTTCATATTCTTCATTCATGACCAGCACGGAAAGTTCTGGAGTGGCGACCGCGTACTGGAAGACGTATCGTTGGAAGGCCTCCCACAAGATGGACCGATGACCTGGTGGAAGCCGCAGGAACCCGCTGGATGCGAGAAGTCCAGCAGTGGACGTCTTTCGGCTGAAGTGATGATGATGACCAGCACCCACCCTTATTGCGTAACATACTATCAATCAGAGTGTTAATTGTTTTGACGAATTTTGCCAATCCATTGCTACATACCTACTTTAGAAAAATTTCTCTGCTCTACAACGTTAATAACGCAATGAAAGTTGCCCAAATGAAAACCGTACTGTTAGTTACCCCGCAAATTCATATTCTGGTACGGCATTTGCCTTTTGGACACATTTTAATACTAGCTTTTACCAGCGGCTTTGCCCGCGTGGAGGTCGGAAAATATCCCGCGGGAACGTACTACCGGGATAAAAAGTAGCCTATGTGTTAATCCAGGTTATAAACTAACTGTATTCCAAATTTCATCCAAATCCGTTCAGTAGTTTATACGTGAAAGAGTAACAAACATCCACACATCCATATATCCATACATACAAACTTTCGCATTTATAATATTAGTATGGATTATTTCCATAATACTCACCTTGCTAGCCATTGGACATTGAACCTTACACAAAATACATAAAACTCATTCCACTATTTCAAATAGGCTTTAAATATTTCAGCAATAGGCCTCGTTACCAATGTATCATGACACATCTGAAAGGATCGTCAATAACAAGCTTGATTTATAGATATTCTCCAGAAGATACAAAGTTGCAACATAAATGAATTTGCCAACTCAAAACATACCATTCGGATTTAGAGCAATTAAGGACCAGGTTATCTTGACCTGCCTCACTCTCCTCTCTAGACGAAAATTTGTTGATTTCGGTGGAAATGTGAAGAGTGGTACCGGTCATTTTAAATTGGGTTTCAAGTGCATTGAAGTCTTGGTTGGCTGGTTTCCAAAATGTGGCTTACGCTGTTCCATTGCTATCTTTGTTTATTATAATTATGTGTTTTTGGTGAATAAACGTTATGTGAATGTAATTGTTGTTGAATAAGCGTACGTTTGCGGTTGAACGATAAAGAATGTTGAATGAAATAGAAATGACTAGTGTTTGTACTAGTTTTTACGTATGACGTCTGAAGAAATCAATGCTCTGCAATCTGTTGTTGGAGTTTTAAATCAGTTTCATATTCAATTTTACTGTTCCAAATGTAAAGCGGTGGTCTGAAACACAGGTTCGGGTCGCTAACTTTTTTTTTGTGGATTGGAAATCATCAAAAGATGTCTCCCGCTGTGGATAGAAGGGGGTGTCAGATTTTTGCTGACTAAATAATTTACAGTATAATTGTACCTATACGAAATCTTACCATCACTTCAGTTGAAATACGTCCACTGTTAGACTTAGGCCTTCCCAATTTGGGAGGATTTGCCTTGACCACCACGTTTGGCAGCCGGGTTGGCGACCACAGTATGGTTGTGAAATTCATAGAGAACGCTGCTGCCCGTTCTCTTGTAAGTTTTCGTCGATTTCCAACCCGCCTGCTAAGCGTGGCGATTATAGCAAACACACCCAAATTGTAGGAAGTTGTGGATATCTTTCGGCTAAAATTGATGATAATAATGAATGAGTAGGTATATTACAATCTACTTGAACTGAAGACATAGATGCTTCTGTAATGTCTTACAGGAGGTTTAGATGCTTGTTAAACACCCTTTGGGATTCCGTAACAGTTGCAAATCTCGTTAGCGTTTATCACAACATCGAAACTCAGGAATGCTGTTTGGTAGCAGAAATAGGTGTTATTTAAGACAATAGTAGATTGGATACACAATCAGCGTACGTCCTCTCTGTGGGAGGGAGTGAGATGTAATTCAGTACGCGGGCCGATTGCGGGTACGTAACTGTCATATGTCTACGATTTGGTTCAAGAACATGGGCGGTTCCTGACGATGTTTTCCTTCACGGTTTTGAGAGCAGTGGTGATTTTTTCGTTCTGGATGGGAAATCAACAAATGACTTCTCCCGCTCTTCGTGTCAGACTTTTACAGACTAAAACCCACCCGTGTTCCTTCAGTTGCCCATGTGCCAGGGTCACGGCATCTCTTTCGAACAATCACGCGACCTCGGGGAGCAGTGGTGATCAGAATAAAACACAAATAAAAGTACCTTCCTGAGTTCGAACTCACGAACTTACTACTCATGTGAGTCATGGCTGATACCACGGGGCCCCCATTACTCACAATCAGTACCTAAATACCACTCCAAGATTTAATTGTGATACAACAAAAATACCACCTGACAGTATAATTACCATCTAAACCACCGGTAGGTCCGTATCGCGAATTGTACAAAGAACAGTTACTCGTAACACTTTAGTATCTTAAGCCGAAGATTTTTCGCACGACGGCGCGCAGATAAAAAAACCATTTTGTATAGAGACCCCAGTTCTATAGGGTTTCTTTTGAAAGCGAGAGCGCTTTATACTGGTTCTGTATGACTCATGCTTTAGATAAATCGATTTCTTTAAGTACAGGTTGTCGTTGGGGTTCCGTAGTGAGATTATGATTTATGTATCTCGGTTGGTTTTCTGGTTCTGTATTAGGTAATGTAAGTAATACTGGACGATGGTTCCGCACAGGATTTCGTCAATTTGTAGTGTCCAATTTAGCTAAAAGTAGGATAGAATCAGAATTTATTTATTTCTCTAGTTTTATTTACATATAACTTATAAATCTCATTTTGAATTGTGTGTTTCATTTTGTCCGTAGAGTAGGAGCTTTTGAAACCTTTCCTAGTCATTTCCTCTATTACTAGTGATTATATAATTCAACGTGAGGATAAAGATGAAGCAGTGGGGATTAGCCCCAGCGGCCAGCCGCTTATTACTTTATAGAGTGACTCTACAGTCAGAGCCTACGCTGTCGGAAGGGGGCCAGTCGTTTGAAGAGCGGCTTGTCCCTATCTTTTTTATTAATGTATAAGTAGGATAGAACTGAATTGAGCTGCACGATTAGTGACAAATTCGTGCACTGACTGGACAGGCCCACTCAATCTGTGTAATTGACAACTTCAAACACTGTCTTCACATGATGTGACCTAGATTATGTCTGGACTTTAAAAGAGACTGTGACCTCTGAGTCTCTTTCGGCTTTTCTTCTCACAGTAGTCAGATAGGAAACGCCGATTTCAACTAGTTCTAATAAATATGACTGACGTGTAAAAATGTTTGTACGAACCCACTTACAGAAATATAATCATTTATCATTTTGATAGCACAACAACATACATTGCGTTGTTGACGTTGTAGAGCAGACAACGTTTTGGAACATACGAAGCGATGTATTGGCAACAATCTTCAAAATGATCCAGATTCTATTTAATAGTGAGTTAAATACGTAACTTTGGTGCCGTTCTGTAATCACTATAGAATTTTCTAAGAATTTCAATATTTTTTTGAAACCAAAGGGTTTAAATACCGTGTACTTCACAGCGAATTATCCCTTTTTTTTCTTCACACTTCTATTTCTAGACACATTACAGCATAAGTTTTAAAAGGCACTTATACCCTTATTAATGTTATGCAAGGGAAAACCTACAGTGTAAGCGGCTTATCGCTCAGTTGAGCGAAATGGGTCGGTAATGGACGCCTGCTAAAGAGGTCGATCCTTCTATAAGTCAGCTTATGTCTTTGAGACTAATGTTTGTACCTGACTCTACAAGGTGTTATTGAGATAACTAAAAACAACTAAACGACCAAAACGCGAACTAAAATCTGCTACCCCATACAATAGGATATTTGACAACTATCTAAATATAAATGAATGGATACTTATTTTAAAGGTAGTAAAATAAATAGACGATTTGCAAAAAAAAAAGAACATCGGTCTAAAAATAGAGAAATTATACGCATTTAAAATGTATCGTCTATCCTTGTCACGCAAAACGAACATTGTATGGAATGGCGCAAAATTACTATGGCGGGCGCTCCTGTGTTGTGACGTCAAATGTCATCATTGACATAAAAACGCATGAAACTTCGGATTTTTTCGTGATAATTAAACATTTATTTTTTAATGTGGCTTAATATTTATCCAAGTTTTGAAAATTCAAATTAAAAAAAAAACTGTAGAATACCAGTTACGTTTGCTCTTCAACCCAATGCTTAGCGTCGATATTTGAAAATCGAACACTGTTTTTTCGACACGCTGAGACTCACTCGCGCTGCACTCTGTTGGATTCTCAATGTTCAGTAGAACACCGAGAGTTCATAATCAAGTGCACGATCAAATCCCAACATAATTTGTAAATTCGACTAAATCGACGAAATTTTTGGACCAGCAGATTTTTAATGCACTACTTATTGCATAACACATCATCAATCAAAATGAGAATGATTTGAAGGCTTTAGTAATACGCTGCTTTATTTGTTCGAAAAATGTGTCTGCGAAACAATAACGTAAATATCGCAATTAATGTGATTGAACTGTCAAATAGAACGCCATTCCGTACTGTTAGTGTAGTTACCCGTCTGGTTAAAACAATAAAGAAAATTAAACTTAAATATCTAACAGCACTAACATAATAAACAGTCATACGGACGGAACCCTAGACAAAACTAAAATAAATCCAAGGCAAAGTGGTCAGTTCTTTTTTTACAAGCAATAATGTATGAATAAGACATTCATAGGTCGCCCCAGATTCGAGTAGGGACACCACATTGTCAGGAATAAGACAGACTGTCCTTACTATAGTGGCCGAAATAGTCCAGTTGAATGAAAAGCGAAAAAGGTTACATTAATTTTTAAATGAAAATTTTACTGATTTATTAATTAGTAAAATAACATCACGCTTTGTTTCCCTTAAAGGGTTGCGCAGCGGTGTACCTATAGTTCACCCATATTTCGCCAGTTTTTTCCCAGTCCCATGTGGGGGCGAGGCTATTGCCATCAACCTGACACAAATCTAGACTCCGGGCTACTACTGAGAAGTTCCAGCTAGAAAAACCCAATAAAAAACAACTTACAGCCTTTAGCTTACTTTGACCCTTATTTAATTAATAAATAACGAAATGAATAAAATTGGAAAATGCAGTCAAAATAAAAAAAAAACTCCTTCAAGTAAGCTCAAATGCTAAAAAAATACAGTCAAAATAAAAATAAAAACTCCTTCAAGGCGGCACAAATGCTAAGGAACAGTATGGGCGACTGATTAGATGTCATTGGCCCATATCGGTAACTCAATCAGTGACTAAGGCGGTTGGCTGTTACGTATTCCGCACTAATTAACGCCTTGAGGTCAATGCCTCGTAATGAGCATGACGATTAATTCGTTATCTACTAAAACAATACGATTATGACATGATAATCTACGGCCATTAAGAACTAAGCAGTAATTATTATTCTGTTGAACTTGACAGCAAAAAAATATTCACCTGCGTTTTTTTATTTTGAAATAGTTTTGACTGCTTCATTGGTCTAGGTACCGTAAGCGATACTGCTGAGTATAAGATCCCAGGGGTAATCCACAGGTCTGGCGAATTGTTATTGATTTTTCCATCAGGCATTTCTCAGTAACAGCCCGGAATTCGTATTCCCGGTTGATCGCAACACACTAGCTCCCAATTACATGAAACTTAAAACAATAACGAAATGTGGGTGTAAGCCTGTCTCTTGGGGATTACAGTATTCGTGTTATATAATTTAAAAAAGAAAGAAAAACTTGTTTGAAGCCTCGTTTGAAATAACAAAAAAATAGTCACAGAAAATCTCACAACAAATTTGTCCCAAAATTCTTGCCAACATGGCGACCCCATTTCGGAGCTATTCGACACCAGATGAATGAACACAATTAAAGATGAGAGCCACAATACGTTTTTTTGTATAGTTTACTAATGTTTCAAATAAAAAAACTTCACAATGGAGTCCGCTGGTAAAAGATTTATTAGTATCACTCGTAAAAGTAGGCTTTTGTGGTGTCGACAATTATACTGAAGGAGCTATGTGGGTCATACTATTACTGGGTGAAGTTATTCATCACGATTCTGTCAGAAAATTTATCAGAAAAATTTGAAGTCATTTTAACACGCTTTTATTAGCTTCACCATTTTTTTTTTGTATGTAACTATGTTTGTAACGGACTCCCTTAGAGTTGATTTTGACCCACTTTAAATCAATTTGGTCAATTTCATTTAAATTTTGTAGACTTATCGAGCATCGATGACAATACAATAATTTCAAAGTTTGTGCCATTATCTTTGCCTAGGTTAGCAGGATAGCAAAAACAACTAAAAAGCACTCTTTTGTAGCTAGCCGACCTAAAAAATAGAAAATTAATAATAGTTTTCAACCGACGAAAAAAACGGAGGAGGTTATCAATTCGACGCATATATATATTTTTTTGTTTTTTTTTTATGTATTACCACACATAACTTTTTACATAGTAGTCCGATTGTGATAATTCTTTTTTTATTGGAAAGGTGGTCCCAAATAAATTTGGAAAACAAAATCGAACCCTAAGGGTCGGAAAACAGGGGATGATTGATTGTTCACTCACTGATTGTAATGTATAACCACGCATAACTTTATACAGAGTTGTCCGATTTTGATAATTCTTTTTTTATTTAAACTAATATTTATTAGTACTTAGGTTTAGTCGACACATCTCGACTTATTGCACTGCTTTGTGCCGAGATTTGAAAAATCGAACAATAAGATACACTGTTCGAATTTCGACGCTCTGAGACGCAGTTCATTAGATTCTTAATGTTCGGTTCAACACTGAGTGTAAAAAACCCAGTGCACGATAATACATATCATTTATGATACGTAGGTACAAACGGGCTGGTGGCCAAGTAATAACAGCCACACGGGTCGATCGATCAGGTTAAGCTTACCGCGGTTGATTCGTGGATGGGTGACCATCTATATACCACAGCCCACCGCCAAGAGTACGTAAACCCATTGGTCTCGACTGTCATTTGTGTATCTTTGACAGTCGTTACGAGTTGTCAGAAGCCACCAAGGGGTATCGTATTACCCAGTAACTGGGCTGTGGAGGTCAGATAGGCAGTCATTCCATTTGAAATACTGGTATTCAGCTGCATGCGGTTAGACTGGAAGCCAACCCCAGCATAGCTCGGGAAAGGTTAGGCAGACGATGATGAGGTGCAAAAATGCAATAATATTGAAGATCAGTGTACTGAGTGTAGTGTCCAGAATTTGTAACTAGATAGTGCAATATTAAACATAGTAGGTATGGCCAGATACGGCATCCAGTAAAGCATATCTTGTAACTCCTCAGCATTCACACGAAGAACCTTCTACCGACCTATTAATACAATCGATTCAGGTAATCAGAAGCCCAAAAGAGTCTGACTACCAATCTCACCAAAGGGGATCGTGTTAGCCAGTGACTGGGTTATGGAGGTGAGATAGGCAGTCGCTCCATCTATAGGTACTATATACTATATATACTATATACTATAATATTATAAAGCTGAAGAGTTTGTTTGATTGAACGCGCTAATCTCAGGAACTACTGGTCCGAATAGAAAAATTATTTTTATGTTGGATAAATATATCGAGGAAGGCTATAGGCTACATAACATCACGCTATAACCAAGAGGAGCGGAGCAGTAATGAAAAATGTTGCAAAAACGGGGAAAATCGCACGTGTAGGCGATTAGACGCGACGGGAAGGGTCGGGGGAACAAGAAATTTAACGCGGACGAAGTCGCGGGCAGAAGCTATTGTAAAATACTGGTACTTAGCTGCATCCGGTTAGACTGGAAGCTGACCTCAAAATAGATGAGAATAAACCAGGCAGATTGATTAATGCATGTAAGCACTATCAAAAACTTTCTATCGTTCTCTATACAACGAAACAACTTTTAGCACAACATTTTTATCGACAACCATAGAAATAAACAATAATAACAGCTTTTAATAATAGAGCTCGGACAATAGATGATTTAGCGGTCCGCAATCTCTATGTATCGATACTTAATAAATTTTATCGATATTCGATCGACATAACGTGCCGCGGTCCGACCGCATCGTCGACATCGGACCGAAATTAATGACCCTTCAATTGGACTGGATTAAATACTAAAAAGAACAAAACAGTTAAAATGCTTTTTACATCGCATCGTGATTTGTTAAAAGTGCATAAACGTATTTTACAAGGCGGTGTTTTGTTAATGTTAAGAAATTGTGAGTTAAATTCTTTAAATTAAATCGATTGGATTTAAAGCGTGCCGACTTACAACGTTAAAGAACCGAAAAGGAATTAAATTGAATTGGAAAAAATGGTATTACAAAAAAAAGGAATAAAAATAAAAATTGTTGACGTACGCACCGATGAAGACGCTCCTCTCCAACTAAGTAACAAAATACCGTAGTGGTCGTAACTAAGTTGAATAATACCTAGTAGTGGTCTGCCACTGGTTATAATTTGACCATAATTCGTTTAAAACTTAATTTATCTATTTCTAATGCATGATTTATAAAAAAAAATCAGCTTTTTGCACTCCTTCTCCATATAAACTTTAACTGTGCCAAAATTCATACAATCCGTCCGCATAATTTTATTAACATGTTAACTTCCATGGTGAAAATCAGAAAAAGTCAAAAAATGTAATATATAAAATAGTTTTTTTTTTCACTATAAATAGATTATTTATTCCAAAGACACGGCCGCCAGGCAGCAACGAAATGTTCAGAATGTATTGTCGGTCATATAGTCCAACAAGGCCTTTTTTTTTTTTTCAGTATGGGAAATCATCAAATGACATCTCCCGCTCTGGGCGGAGCGGGAGGGATTGACGAAATGTCAGACTTTTACTAACTAAAACCCACCCGTTTTCCTTCAGTTGCCCATGTGCCAGGGTCACGGTATCTCTTTCGAACAATCACGCGACCCCGGCAGGCATCGGTCCTAACAGACCCCTTCAGTTTTGCTGACATCTCTTTGAGGCGCGCGTGGAACACTACGCGCCGTCGACCCGAGCCTGGTCCTTACCGGGCGGCGAGCTACCCATTGCTCGCCACCCGCAAGCTCGCGCCTACGGTGGCCGGGAGTCCGCAATCGACTCCCGACGCCCGGGGCGTCTCCTCCTGCGGCGCCTAGGGACGTGAGGGCGCAGAGACTGCCAATCCCTCACGGGCCCCGCCTCCTCCTTTGCAAGCATTACTGCTTCGCAGGAGGTCCGACAAGGCCTGAATGGAAATAAAAGTGTCGGACACATAGTCCGACAAGGCAGTTGACGTGTTAAAAATGGGTAGATAGTATAGTAATTTAAAATTCATATTAATAAATGATCGACCAGTAACGAAGTCATAACCCGAATAATTGTAACTATCTACCAATCTTTCTCCACAAGTAAAATGTCTCATCTTTCCCCATAATTTTTAAGTATAATATTACATACGAATGAGTCAGTAATACTCGGTGGTCTTGGTCTTACATTATTACTGCTGATATAATGATGGGCCACACATGGCGGTAACACGATCATAGGGGCCCGGGGGCCAGGGGCCATCTCTTTATCGAACAGGCTTGTAAAATCTTAGGACTTTAATTCTTGAAGGTACTAAAATATTGATGGCACTTTTCAAATGTACTAGCAAGCTCGTAATTTCAAGATAGAGTGAAATTGTCTTTGGAATATGTCGTATAAATACTTTGGAAAATTTCTCACGGTCTCTTCCGAACTATAAAATTGCTATAAATAAAGTTTTCAAGCCAATGACTGATAAAAACTATAAAAAAGATAGTTGATAACATAGTTATAGATAAGGTGTTAATAAGCTGATTAAGTAATAGACGCAATTTAAACAAGATTTCAGATATAAATATGGAGCAACAAATGTTGGAAATTTCTATTTCAAGACCTCATGGGATATTTTCCGTGTGTTGCCAGAAGTAAAGAATAGCACCATCCTATTTCTTCCCTAGGGTGTCGTAAAAGGCGACTAAAGGGGGGCTTAATGGAGAATGGGCAGCAGCGTTCTCTATGCATTAACCACCATGCTGCGATCGCCAATCCGCCTGACAAGCATGGCGATAAGGGCAACCCCCCTCAAAATGCTTAAGTGAGGCGTATGTCCACCTGCTAGGGTCGCGAAATATGTTCGAACGAGGCAACTGAAGGAACACGGGTGGGTTTTAGTCAGTAAAAGTCTGACAGGCCCTTCCGCTCCACCCAGAGCGGGAGACGTCATTTGATGATTTCCTACCTAGAAAAAAAAGTCCTATGTCCAGCAGTGGACATCTTTCTGCTGAAATGATGATGATGAGATGTTTACAATAGTTACTGGGGGTTAAACAATTCGACTCACGACAAGATTTTATCAAAGAAAGTTTATACTCAAAGACCGACAGGTAGAATATTATCCACAGATAACTAAAAACTACAATTACCTACATCTCTTTTTTTTTTTTTTTTTCAGGATGGGAAATCATCAAATGACTTCTCCCGCTCTGGGCGGAGCGGGAGGGCGTGTCAGACTTTTACTGACTAAAACCCACCCGTGTTCCATCAGTTGCCCATGTGCCAGGGTCACGGTATCTCTTTCGAACAATCACGCGACCCCGGCAGGTACCTACATCTCTAATAATAGAAAACACATAAACAGTCTAACATTGTTCAAGCATGTCATATCGATTCGACATTGCCACAATCGAGAATGTCGTAAAAATCAGACCGCGTACGGCCACCTTCGTAATAAACTATAATTACTTTCTAAACGCTCATCGGATACGGTATTGGTATTGTAATGAATCTATTAATAGTAATAATTATTAATAAGATATTTTATTAGCAGGCGTGTCATTAGAGATTGGTTACTATGTATGACAGTTTGACAGCTGTCAGTCGGCGGGGTTTGATCTTTACTTTCGTTTATGATGGCTGTTAATTTTATTCTGTGGTTAGGGTCGGAATTAACCAACATACTTTGATATACGAACTACCTAGTAAAAAATAGTACGTACCAGCAGAGGAATTAATTGTTAAGGAATGTGACACCCTAAGTAAATTTGCCATGTTATAGCCGTTTCACGAAGCTGTCAAATAAAAGCACCGTATTAACAATTAGTTTCCCTGACTTTTACGTCATCATCATTATTTCAGCCGAAAGACGTCCACTGCTGGACATAGGCCTCCCCCAAGCTCCGCCACTTCGACCGGTTTTGTGCTTCCCGCGTCCAGCGGATTCCTGCAGAACAGATGGCCGACGGGGCCGAAAGGTTCTGGAGTGACGTTTACTTAAACTTTATAAAAATCTTAGGGGACTATTTTCGTTTACGATGTCTAAGATGTATGAATCTCGATTCGATATGTCTTCAACAGTGAATAGCAATCTGTCAGATTAATAAATTAGCGATCCTTCTAAACTACATCCCTGTCTCATAAACGTATATTCAAGTCTTACAAAACAAACCATAATAAACTGTTTATTATTTTATTATGCGCTCTTAGATAAATCTATTGTCTGACATAATTATGTGCGGTCGTAATTTTCAGAGCAGTACTTTCCGCTTCCTCATGTACATAATGAAATACAGAAAGTAATCATAATAAATAATTATACAGAACTTTACGACACAAATTAGAGGTTTCATGGGTATTCAGCTTATTAGTCGATTTGCACGAAACTTGCGTATCGACACCTTTAAACCATATATTATTTTCTTTAGGCGATTCGCACAATGTTTATGAATTTGTGAGCTTATGTGAGCGATCCGACAACTATAGAAATACGTCAAAGAATTAATAAAAATGTTGAACCATAAGATTACACATATTGCATTTTTTCATGTATTTGACAGTTCAAAAAGATAACATATCAACGGGGTATTTGTGTAACATATGAATAGTAGATGGCTTTAATTTTGACAGTTCAACAACATCCACTGCGTTATTTACGTTAACTGACAAATATGTTTTCGAGCATACGAAGTAATGGATTAGACACATCCTTAAAAATGATCCACATTTTGACTGATGGTGTGTTGCGCAATTAAATTAGTATCCGAAAAAAGAAGTTCTTTGAAATTTGCCTAACATTTTCGCTCTTGACCGTACATCGATGTAACATTTAAGTTGTGTCGTACTGCAACTGCAACGAACACTTCGATGGTACAACAATGAACTGTTCATAGCATTTAATACAAAGTTGAGATGCACTTCATATTGCAGCGTCATATTCATTGTTCCCGAAAGTCGTAATTTTGCGACGTTCTTCTAGTTAATTGCACTTGTCTTATTATATTTCCGCTCTTAGAATTGACAATCATTGCATATTGTTTTGTATCATATTATCATTTTTGTCCGTGTAGTGCTGGACGTAGAGAATAGCACCATCCCATTTCTTCCCGTGGGTGTAAAAGGCGACTAAGGCACTTACTAGAGAATGGGCAGCAGCTTTCTCTATGCATTTTACCACCATACTACTTCTGTGCGGACCCTACTCATTCCAGACCATAGCTAGACAGCTAGATCACAATTGACTTTTCAAATTGTAATTAGAAGGGATTTATCGACCAGTTCTATGCTTGTTGCATCCAGCGGTTTCTTGCAGTATTCTCTGGGTCATATGTCTACCTTGTGAGATATCTTTTAACGCTACGGTTGGTACGCGGTCGACACTCCAGAATGTTTCTAGTGGCGATGCTTAGGGGCTACGTTCAAGTAGGAACGTTTCACAAAAAAAATTCACCCAGATCTTTCGCTTTTCCAATTTACTATATACAACCAGTAAAACTTACAGTAATTCCTGTGTGTATATATTTTTATTCAGAATTCACTGAGGGCAGTATTTCTCGTGCATTTTTCTTTGTCTTGCCGGAATGGAGCCCCGAGCAGCCGAGCCAGTCCACTCTCGGATATTACGAAACCACATTTTTCTCCTTTTTACATTTATCAAATTGCGATGCTCCGCAGAATTCTTGTTACAGTATCTACTAGCTTGATTTCCTTGTAGCAGCTGTGTGGCATAAAAATCCGTAAAATAGGAATGAGGTCTTGGAGAAGTAAATTATACAAAACCACTGCGTTGTGTCTTTTCTTTTAGTAAATGCCTTCAGGGTGTTTTTAAGGCTTCCTCTGACGGATGTTCGTTGAGTCGATCAGTGATGATTAAATCACGATTATGCGCAAGAGAGTAGCAATAATGATACATAGAGTGGGAGCAAAATTACATTCTGAAGATATTTTCTGAAAGGTTAGAAGGGCCTACAATGGATGGACAAGCTATATGTCATACAAGGAGCTTGATTTTCTTTCCAGGAATTGGATGCTTTGTTTTTGTGTTTATCACATTGTAATCTTATACCTTTAAACGTGCAATTCTTGTATATATATATATATATATATATAATCTGAATCTCGGAAACGGCTCCAACGATTTTCATGAAATTTAGTATACAGGGGGTTTCGGGGGCGATAAATCGATCTAGCTAGGATTCATTTTTATAAAATGTCGTTTTGTTCGTGTTTTCAATGACCAACTTTATCGATAATCAACTTGAACATAAACTTATTATTTTATACACAATTTACCAAAAAATACCGAGCAAAGCTCGGTCAATCAGATATTATTGAATTTGTGTGCCTTATTTGTTACTACTAACATAATTATTAAGTTACTTTTAATAGTAATAGTACCACGCTATGGGCCTAATTTGCCTGCCTGTAATAGTTATTTGTTATACAAGAGTGCAAAGTTGCTTTTTAACCGCGTGCTCAATTTTGATGACCGAGCAAGCGAAGGATTCTAAAATTGAATCACGAGCGCAGCGAGTAATTCAAAATTAGAATCCTGAGCGTTAGCGAGGGAATCAAAAGAGCACGAGGTGAAAAATCTTTGCACTCGAGTGCAACACGTAACTTTTCATTCCACCTCAGCGAGGAAAGAGTATTTTTAATCTTCAATATCTGAGTGGAAAAGCCGTTTTTATTCTCTAGAGGATAAAGTAAATTGAATTTAGAACATTGTGTGCACTATCACAAACTTAGTGCACACGATGTTCTAAATTCAATTTACTTTATCCTCTAGAGAATAAAAACGGCTTTTCCACTCAGATATTGAAGATTAAAAATACTCTTTCCGAGATGGTGGGATGAAAAAGATTTTTATTGTCCTTAGCTAAGCAGATAGTTGGACTTGATTTTGCCGAAACGTGGAAGGGACAATAAATATTATAGGTATACAAGAATTATAACACACTAGCTGCACCCCACAGTTTCACCTGCATAAATCGTGATTCCGTGGGAAGATCGGAATAAAAAGTATCCTAGGTCCTAATGCAGGTCATAGTCTACTCATGCGCCAAATTTCACGCAAATCCATTTAGCCGTTTTAGCGTGAAAGCGTCACAAACAAACATACAAAAAATCAAACCTTGTCTCTATATAATTGTAGGTATATATAATTGTAGGTATATATAATTGTAGGTATATATAAGTGTGGATAAGTAACTTAATATCATGAGTATTTTTTTCAAAAGGAATGGTAGAAGAGTACACCTACATTCCGCCATTTATATTTGTACTCGATATGGGGCGCGCGCCCTTTGGAGCTTATCGAATTTAATCCGCCATAACATGACTGTGATCACTGATCATGTTAACGAGACAGGGCATCAAAAATAAATCCATCACAACCACGAACAGAGTAATTATAAAAATAAAACTGAATTTGAAAAACCTACAATTGAGGATTTTTCATCATCATCATCATCCAGAGCACCACTTCACCTACTGCTGGATTTAGCCTCTCTTTTCTTGTACCAATCCCCACGCTCCTGTGCCAGCCTCATCCAGGTTTTGTCCTCGATGGCATCAACGTCGTCCGCCCATCTCGTCGCCGAACGAATGACGTGAGTGAACAAAAAGAAAGTATAGTATCTTCTACCATTTTAGAATTTTAGGAGATAGTTCCTAAAATATACTAAATAGGACAGCTTCATAATATACTAAGTAGGCTACTTGAGTAATCAAAATATCTTCCCACACAAAATCGCCAGCTCTCATCGCGTCAAAGAAAAAAATCAGTCTTATTATCAAGACACTACGGATACGGAAATGAGTCGTCACAGAGACACTCTCGGTATATATTTGTCGAACAATACCACCGGCGAGCGACAGAGCCAAACATTTGGGCATGTGTCAAGAATTAATTACCACGAAATGGAATGCCTGGATTATGGCCAAATGTGGTGGACACTGTGTAAGGTTTTTAAATAAATTCAATATAGTTACAAGGTGTTTTGATGTGGAGAGATTTGTTTTCTTTTTGGAGTGAATTTTGTTTTGGTAATCTAATACGCACTTTTGCGGCTGATATAATAATGGCTCTTTTAATTTGTCAGACTTAGATTGATGTCGAAACTATTCATATATTGTCATTAACTTTGTGGTAGTTTGTGGTCACACTGTCTTTATCTTGGCAGTGTGTGTGCTGCCAGCATAGGCATCTTTTAGAGCTTGCCCCCCTGTGCGGTGCTTAACTTCTCCAAGTAACACCCACTATTCTTCTAACGTCTTCCTCCCATCTACGATGCTAGACAGCATCGCAGTCCTTTCTTTCTTCAGTTTTGTCTTGGGCACCATTCTATTACGTCCCTAGATCTTGTGTTTTTTTGCTTCTAATCTGGCCTACCTGCATTTTAGCATTTTAATAGAGTAAGTAACGGTAGCTATTCTTTTTTCTCATCTAGGGGGTCCTTTATTGTAAAACAAGGCAATGTTCAAGCACCGGTGTCAGATAATGAAACTTGTAATAAATGTAAATTTCATGTAAGATTGTTAAATAAAGGCAACTATTAATATTCTCTGTACTGCCCAACATAATTAGGTTTACATAAACTTTATTCTCAATAAAAACATAACACGTCGCTTACTTGAGAACAATAACCATTACTTAAATTTACAATATTTACATATCGTCTCGACACTGAGTGGCATCTAAGTTCCTCATCTAATATTTTGGCGATGACATGTGCAGGATTTTCAAAATAGATTACTTATCTGGAATTGTAAAAGGTTCTTGTAGTTTTTTTTCAATTACTAGTAGATGTCCCAAACACATCCTTTTTATCCCAATAAATAGGTAAAGCCCTGTCTAGGTCACACAATAAAACTCAAGTTTTCAAGTTAAGAATCCATTAAATAAGGGCACTAATGGAGACCAGTCACCAGCGATGATTGCCAACCAAGAAGTTTCTTCATCAATGATAATACTTCCATCAGCAATCTATATGCTAACACGAATCGCATCAAGATCTGTTAACCCTTACATGGAAAAGAACGGAATGATAATAAAATCATGTAGATTTTGAACGGCCATTTGTTTTCTGCTTTAATTAACAACTCCTTTTACGTAAGAATGTCTCTTAGATGTTTTGAAATGTCGAACACCTTTAAGAGTATGACAAGCAATAAATATTTTGACACTAAACATGGCGAATTTCGTATTGAAAACTGATTTATTAATTTTATGATTTTGTTTGATAGTTTTAGATACGGATTATATATAATATTATGCAGAGAGAGAAATGTCGTGAGGAAAGATTTGAGTATAAAAGCGTATGGCTATAAGAGTAGGAAAAGACCGAACAAACGATGGATGGACGATGTCAAAGATTATGTGGCTAGAAGAGGTTGACAACGACTAACAACAAAATAATGAACAACAGAGAAGTATGGAAAAAGAAGACATGTTGCGCCGACGTCGAAGTCGGTGAGTGAGGAGAAGGAAAGTTTTAATTATGAATGCGGATGACTATAAGAGTAGAGGAAGACCAAAGAAACGATGGAAAGACGTTGTGACAGATGAGAGGGTGACTGCCGAAATGACGACTTTACAGAATATGGAAGAACAAGACATGTGTCGACCCCAAATAAAATGGGATGTGAATAATGATGAAGTGTTTAAGATACGAATACACGAACTAGCCAGGTTAAGAAATCTAGAGGGCAACAACAGTGGACTGACATCAAAATAATTTTCCTAACTTGAGCGCTTCATGACACAGGCTTCTATGGAAGGCCCTTCAAAATTTTGCCAAAATCACCTAGGCGAGTGTCATGACTGTTCATTTTTCTGATCGAGATGTTAACTATAATGCGAAGTAGAGTAGATAGAATAGAAAAGAAAGACACAAAGAAGCTTCTCGTTACATCAATCGCAAAAAGTTCAAAAATGTTCGGCCCACCATTTTGCTACTCGAGCTCTGCTTACTGACGCTGTCATATGGTCATCAAGCGCACTGGTGAATGATAACACGGCAGAGAGAATCTAGATACAATTTTGAATGAATGTGGAGAAATAAGTATTGGTAAAGGATATATCCTTACAAATGCAAGGAGAACTCTTTTCAATACAAAATACCCTACCATGAAAGCTAAAAATAATCCGTTAAATCCCATTAAAACTCAAATCCCTTCACTCACGATCATTCTAATCCTACAAACAAACACGAGAGAGATATTCCAACTGGCATTTCACGTGACACAGTGTGACACAATTCTATTCAGGACTTAATTCATTTAGTTCCCGAGTCACGCGACAAAACTAACACGCTTGAACACACAACATGCAAATCCTTTATTAAATTAATTCACACGCTGAACAACGGTACTGTTCGTTTGGTAATAAATAATAAAAACAATGTTAATGAGGGTTTACACAATGTTGTTATGTGAGCTGGGATTACTGAATAGTTTAACGTAAGGTACCTATATGATTGTGTATGAGGTGGAATATTTTGAATCGGTTCAATGGTTACCTGAAAACAAAGGAAATATGCCGAGAATATAGTATTTGTGGCTAACTAATATCAGCAGCTGGTTAATTGTACAGGTTAAGTTACACTGCCGCGGTTGGTCCGTGGATGGGTGACCATCGTTACATAACAACAACTCTCCGTGCCCCGAAAAGCACGTTGAGCTGTTGGTCCCGGCTGACATTCATAGATCTTTTACAGTTGTTACAGGTCGTCAGAAGCCAGTATGTTTGACAACCAGTCTTACCAAGGGGTATCGTATAACCCAGTAAAGTAGGGTTATGGAGGTCAGATAAGCAGTTGATCCATGTCAGCTAAAAAAATACTAGTATTCAGTTGCATTTAGTTAGACTGGAAGCTAGCCCTAACGCAGTTGGGTATAGGCTAGGCAGATTGTACACCATTATGATAGAGAAGAATTTGCTCTGGAAAACCAGCTTCATTATTTCGACAATAAGAATGCGGAAAGTCTGAAAATAACGCAGCTTAAAATAAAAATAATAAAGATTCGTGAACCGAATTCTAGAACGATGTTCAAAAAACGAATCTCAGATGACAAGCAGGATAGTCAGATCTAGTTTAAACTTAGAATACGTTTTTATTTTAAAAACAGAACGACCTAACCTATTTCTTTAAACGCGTACAAGTGGCAAAGGAAACGCTTCTTTCAGCCGACTGGAACTGGTTCTAATAAGCAAAAAAAAAGTAATAGCGAGTAAAATTAACACAATAATGCTGCTGTCGACTCGTGCTATAAAAAGTGCGAATAGCTTCGGAATAGCTCGGGGAAACTCGAGTGCGTGCGCTCTATTATATTTTAAATATTTTCTACATAGCATTACGAGTTTCTTTTGAAGTCATGAATGAATTTATAGGTAGTAATGAGTGTTCTTTGTGTTGAACTATTTGACTGTGGAGTAAGTCATTTTTGCATAGTTTTAATGTTGTTTTGAGCATTCAATTTCTACAATGTTAGTCTTGAGAGTTGAGAAATATATGAGGTAGTAAGTATAACAAGATTTGAACTATGTCTAGTTGCTTAGTTTGACAATATATACAATCACTATTAGTAAAAAAAAAAAATACCGTCTCTCAAAGGAGTTTAATCAAACCTTCAGTTCATTTTTTTATAGAGCTGCGCTATGACTGAGCAGCCAGGTTCAGGTGCGCGTGCAATTCCTTTGTCCCCTTTTACGACACGGAAAATGATGGACGTTGTCTATTTGTAGACGACCAAGTGACTTGACAGATGCTAGACATACCTACTAGGCGTTAAAATAAACCATCGTTAACACATTGGTTACAAAAAACAAAACAATAAGGAGCCTCGCTGAGTTAACTCACATGACTCTTGTTCTAAATTCGAAATGACAGAGAGCGGCAACTCAAATTCTTTTTTTGAAATTTGACAGACGTCTAGTTGATTTATGTTTGTTTTTTTTTTGTTCCTTTATTTGAATAGGGAAATACCTGATGACGCTTGTGTTGACCTGAGAGGTAAATTAACGCAACTTTGCCAATTATTTTATGACATAAATTTAATAAAATTGATACTTAAATTACGTAATAATCTAAGCAAACTGTACACAATTTCATTCTGTATTCAGTATGAAAAACTTGCCTCCTTTCAATTCAAAGTAATAAACAATCGGTTCTCATAAAATATTAATAACACCATACCTACCATTGTTATAATAATATGAATGATTGAATATTTATTCCTATAAATAAATATACAGATAAGTAAATAAGTACCAAGTTCTTGTTAATGAAAACATAAACAAAGCATAACATGCGCTTGGTAATTTTCCCCACGAGTTTGATACAAAATAATAAAATAAATTGATTAATAAAATAATTATTACTTAGTATTCGTTTAAAAATAGGTACTATAGGTATCTAAATAAAAAAGACCTGCATGAAATACTCATTATAGGTACTGGTTCTTTAAACTTCATTACCCAATTTGAAATTCAAATCAAATTCAGAATGTAAACAAACTAAAATGATGCCAATTAAAACAGTATTCCACCCACCTTTTAGGTTTCCACCTTCTAATGAATACTCCAAACATATTGGTGTCAGATTCAAACTTCATTCACATCACTAGTACACTTCACCCTTCACACTCCGGTTCACAACACTACGCGAATCTTACACACACATTTTGTACCAACAATTTTTAGTTTATTTTCACTCAAACGAAAGTAGAAACTACATAACGTTAAAAATAAGCGTTCCTAATTTAAAATTTAATGTTTACTAACAAACTAGCACTAAAATTGGAAACACAATACACTAATATCGACATTCGAAGATAGAATCGATTACAGATGAGAGTATTCGATTTTTGAATGTTACTAAATATTGTCATTCGATAACGCGGCGTTCGCACGTGTGGCCCGCGCAAGCGATGCACGGCGACTGGCTGGCTCAGGGCTCCCGTTGCATTGCAATATGCAGCTGGTGTATATCCCGGCTTTGTATTAATAAATTTTAGATGTCAACCGCTTTGCGTGGTAGCTGGTTAAACTTGCTAGTTGTTAGGCTGAATGGGATAGTGTCATTGCCTTTAGTTTGCTAGATGTAGGAAGGAAATTATGGCAAATATAATAGGTATATTTGTATTACGCATTTGTTGTAAGAACTGGTAACTATGTAAATTGAAGCAGGTAATTTATTCGAAACGCTGCAGCCAGCTATAAATTGAACTAATGGAACATTATAGTTTGATATTTTCGCAATATCTATGTAAAATGAGTGCAGAAACACTTCTAACATTTTTATTATTTTCTAGAGAAACATCCCTAAAATAAATTGCCATAACACAAAAAAATAAAACTTAAATCAAATAATTCCAGCCAACATCAAAAACGTCACGTACAGTCAATCCTTTTTTCTCTAAACTAAATAAATCAGAGATAGCGAAAGGTCTCCACGGACAAGGAAATATAAGATAACGCTGTGCCCCACTTGCAAAGTGCTCGTGAACTGGATCTATCAGCATGGTCCCAGGGGCACTCGTCAAATGATGAGTAGGGTTGCCGACTGGCCCAATTTTTTACGCCGTTTCCCATTTTCGAGAGGATGAAATTCGTTTAGACGTGTGATTTTGTTTGATCTGTGTAATTTTGTCGGCTATTTGTTACCCTATCAGATTTTAAGTGGAGTGTATTGTGTATTATTATTATATTCGATTACCAGACATACAGCAAATATTAGAGAATTTTATATTTTTTGCAGGCAACTTTCGAGAAAACCTTTAGTAAGAACGATGTAAATATTAAAAAAAAACCAATACCTATAAAAATAAAATACTTTCCGGAAATATGATACATGAATAACCTCAACAACGAATCGCCTAAAAACACAAACTCGACTAAAAACTCCAAACTTTTTAATTTTCCGTTCCGCCGAATATTCCCGATATTCGTATAATCTAATGGCAACACTACAGGTGACCTACTTCCGTTCCCAGGATCGGCTTGAACGTAATAAGCCCCTCTCTTGCGGTTACGTAAGTCTCATGGATCATTCGGTTGACACCGGTATCTTTGTGTTCTTACTGAGATGAAATCATGCTTATTGTAATCTGTGACGGCCTAGGTAGGATCAATTACGGCCTCTTTGTTTTTTGAGAGTCTTTAGTGTCCCATAGCAGACCTTTAAATTATTCTAAACTCTTACGACCTACAACCATATTATTATAAAGTGTGTGAAAGTTCTAGGCAACCAATACTTACCTAACTTTAATTCAGCTGCTATTTCATTTAACATTTTTTTATTTTTCGTTCCTAATCCACCATAAAGGTAATATGTATGTCGGGAAGCTAAAATATATTTTTCTCATACGAAAAACCTTTGAGTTGATTGATTCCGTGATTCGCAAAAAAAGTAGATACAAAATTTTTTGGCTTCCAGAACTGTACATTTAGATCTGATGCCACAAAAAATAATGATAAACATACAATCATTGATACTGAAGCTATAGGAATTAATATAAGATTTTTTCATTCTAGTCGATTATCGCAACGCATTACGATACCCATTGCAAGATTAGTCGATTGTAAAGATTTGTAAACTTTGATGAGTCAATGACGATGTTTAAGTTAAGTATAGAATTATTATGAAATAATTGGCTAATCGTTAATATAATATTACCTGCTTATCGATCTGTTAGTGACTCTTAAATCGCTGTAATAGTTTCAAACGCAGCAATCTTTCACCTTTTAATTTATTGCAAATAATCCAAGTAGCCTTATTGGCAAATTAATGTTGTTCAATCTGTTCTCATATTCATATTTATCATTTCAGTCGAAAGAAGTCCACGGCTGGGCAAAGGTCTCCCCCAATTTTGCTATAATCGTCGCGCTTGGCAGGTGGGTTGGCGGTCGCGGTATGGTGGTAAAATGCATAGAGAACGCTGCTGCCCATGTTCTAACCTACCACTCCTACCAGAACATGGGCAGCAGCGTTCTCTAAGCATTTTTTTTTTTTAAGAGACCTCGCTTTGTCGCCTTTTACGACAACCACGGGAAGAAATGGGTTGATGCTATTCTATACGTCCGGATACCACACCGTTCTAATATTACAAAGAGATAAAAATTGTGACGTATTGTAATAATAATTGTATGTAATCAGAACTGCGGAGCCGGTTTTAAAAATTACGAACTTCTGTCCGCGACTTCGTCCGCGTCAAAATTTTGCTCCCTTAACCCTTCCCGTCGCATCCAATTGCCTGCCAGTTTTCGTCCATTTTTCATTGCTGCTCCGCTCCTTTTGATTGTAGCGTGATGTTATATAACCTTTAGCCTTCCTCAATATATAGGCTACTCAACTCAAAAAGAATTTTTCAATTCGGACCAGTAGTTTCGGAGCCTATTCAATACAAACAAACAATCAAATCTTGCCTCTTTATAGCCGAACGGGATAAAAAAGTATCCTATGTCCGTCTCCTGGTTCTAAGCCAATTTCCAGCCAAATTGGTTCAGCCGTTCTTGAGTTATAAATAGTGTAACTAACACAACTTTCTTTTATATATATATCTTTAACTAATGTGAAGTCTTGCGGAATGTCATACGTCGCAGACAGAAGCTACATAGCTAACGATGTACATTTTAACTGTCAGATCATTTTAACATTGATTTGATCTCCAAGAAACAATTCGAAAATCTAAACAGTATGAAGTTGCTCGTGTAGACCGTGAGAAAACAAATTAAACTATCAAAGAAAAAAAGCTGCAAGTAAAGAAAGATTGAACTAACAAAAAACAATATTGCGTGACTGACATGACCTTGTGTTTGGCATGTTGTGTCCCTGAACTGAACTTAATTTACATTGTATTCAAGTTTATCTTTCTATATCAAATAATGACAGGCAGTCGTTGGCTCTCGTGGCAATTACGTAAGTATAAGATTCGATATGGTGGCTGTAGACTGTAGCCAATGTAGAGCTCTATACATGAAGGAGCCAGACCGGGTTAGTTCTGCCAACATCGGAACCTCAATCAATTCAGCGATCGCCGTCTTGGTGCTTGTCATTTTAGCGGGGTTGTGAAGGCCGCAGAAATCCCATGGATGTGGGAAGCATAAAACCAGTCGAAGTGGCAGAGCTTGAGGGAGGTCTTTGTCCAGCAGTGGACGTCTTTCGGCTGAAATTATGGTAATGATCGCCGTCTTCTGCTGGACATGAGCTTCTCCCAGGCTGCGCCATAACATCCTTCGTGTTCCGTATTCAGTCTGTCATTTTCAACATTTCCCAAAGAATTCCTTTACGAAGATCGCTTTATTTTGTGTAAGAGCTCATCCAGAGTAATACTAAGTATCATTAAACCTATTTCAGTCGAGGAAAAATACAATATTTTCGCATATTTAACACTCTTATTTGTCTTTATAATCTCAGTCTTATCTAAGGTAATACGCTATATGCAAGAATTCTCTCGAGAGGTACCTACATGTATTTGCGTCTTAGTATTCTCAAAGACGATATTAGAGCTTAATAGGGTTTAATATTCAGGCATCACTTAGCTATTAATCTTAGAGGTATCTCCCTCAAAGTGTATAGGGGAAACCAATTAGAAGACCACGATCGAGAAATTATCAATTAATCAATGTGAAATAGTTCATTGATCTTCTAAAATATGATGGACGTTCTAATGATGGACACTTTTAAAATTGAAACTTATTTAAATACAGTGTAAACTCTATATAACGAACTCAAGGGACTGTGCATATTTATCTAGCTTATTTAGAAAGAAAAAAGAAAAAGAAAGAAAATACGTTTATTTGCGGTAAATAAGACGCAAAAACAAACTGAACACAACAAAAATATAAAAAAATAGCTGGGGATTTAATTTTTGTCGTTATTGAGAGTGGGTGTAATGCTATATAGAGTGTATCATTGTATGGCAAACAAGCTAAACCAACCAAAGTCGAGTAATGTCGACGCTTTAGGGAGTTTTTCGTTAAATCGAGTGACGTTACAAGGAGTTTACACTGTTATTGAACCTCATTTTTAAAATCCCTTTTGTTTACAGTCCAGATAAATAAGTGAGTCGAATTTGTCGCGGTAACAGCGGATGCACCCCGACCTATGCCTGCGGTTAGAACTGTGCCAACAGAGCGTGATCCGAGCGAGCGAAGCAAGCGGAGCTGCGAAAGTGGCCAAAGAGCGCTACATCCAAGTCGGTCGTAGTTACTTGGCTATGTAGAAATGTGAGGTCCCCAAATTAGCAATTATTAAAAGTTTCATTATATTAGAGGGTGTAATCATAATTTTAGGACAGCTAAGTGGTAATTATTTAAGGTTTGATTTAATAATAATAGTACAATCAAAATGTATAAAAAAGGAAAAAGGAAAGGAAAGAGAAAATGAAAAAAGCATTAGAGTGTATGCTCTATCAAAAAAACTTCGCACATTGTTTTAGTCAGGTAATAATATCGAAGAAAGGTATGAAGTTTATACTTCATACATGTGCGTGATAAAATATTTATATCATCGGTGCTATTATTACTTTCAAGCGTTCCGAATGAGTAATCATTGTAATTATCCAATAATTGGCTGATTGTAAGCACTTAATCTGTAACGTTATTAAGGAAATAATTTAGCCAATTCATGATTTCATTCGCTTGCATTAAAATCATCTAGAGTTCATTAAAAATAACCTTGGCAATACGGAACCAGACGGATATGGCAGGATGAGCTGAACTGTTTTAATAAAGATTGTTCCTTGGTAGCTCTGGACAGAGAGACGTGGAAAGAGAGTAGATAAGTCTTTGCCCTGCAGCGGGAAATTAATGGTTAATCATTATCTATACTTATAATAAAACTGTAGAGAGGTCAATTCTGTACATTGAAAATATATTCAAAATTAATATTGGATGATGAATGGTGATCGATACTGATGCTAAAAATGCAATCAGTAAATTTTTTGTCTGTCTGTCTGTCTGTCTGTCTGTCTGTATGTGCACGCATGGGTCAAAAACTACTGAAGGGATTTTAACCAAACTTGGTACGATTGTAGTCCATATTGCTGGGCAGGTTATAGGCTGTAGAACATAATGCTGAGACACATAGGAGCCGAGCAGTGACGACAAATTTGAAGCAAGTAGGACGAAAATGCGCTTTCGAGCTAAAAAAAATTAACCTGGATTAACACATAGGCTACTTTTTATCCCGGTAGTACGTTCACGCGGGATATTTTCCGACCTCCACGCGGGCGAAGCCGCTGGCAAAAGCTAGTCATTACATATTATAAAATAAAGTCACACCCCGTTGTCTGTCTGTCCCTATGTATGCGTAGATCTTTAAAACTACGCAACGGATTTTGATGCGGGTTTTTTTTTAATAGATAGAGTGATTCAAGAGGAAGGTTTATATGTATATAACATGCATAACATAGTAAAGAAACGCTGATAATTTTAGAGGTTTTTTAATGTGATGTCATAAATAAACTCAATTTTTTGCGCTTACATTGCGAACGCTGGCTGAACCCTACGAAATAGATCAAAATAATGTACTACAGTATTGTACACCTTAAAAAGGTCAACAAAAAAGTCCGCGATGGTATATGTCTACCTCTTAAGGATAACCCACAATAACCATTTTTTATCCTTTACTTTTTACGAGAAATATTGGCTTATTTACGAAGAGATTTTAAGCAATACAGCGTTAATCCTTATCCAATTAAATACATTACATACGTTGTGCATTTCATGTAGATTAAAATTGCCTTTTACAGTATATCATTAAAATGAATATTTTAGAAGATATCAGAGATTATAATAAAATAGCTGCAGAGCGGCTAGCAGGCCGTCCGCGTCCGGCCGGTCCCGGTTGGTAGCGTTCGGGTTGTGCAGGATTAGTAGGATTGTAATTCATATTACTTTGGCTTCATAGTAAATAAATCGAATATCATGCCTCCACTCGGTGAGAGGGAGTGGGCCGTAATCTACTACGCGGGTCCGGTGCGGGTTGGTAGATGTCACATGTCTTCGAATTTTTGGTTCTAAGACATGCCGGTTTCCTCACGATGTTATCCTTCACCGTTTTGACAGCAGTGTTGATGAAAATATTTACACAAACGCAAAACGTAAAAAGCGCCTGCCTGGGTTCGAACCCACGACCTACAATTCGTAAGTCGGGGCTGATACCACTGAGCCACCACTGCTCTCACTCAACTGCTCTCTTATCCACACTATCCACACTAATATTATAAATGCGAAAGTAACTCTGTCTGTCTGTCTGTCTGTCTATCTGTCTGTCTGTCTGTCTGTCTCGCTTTCCTGCTAAAACTACTGAACCGATTTAAATGAAATTCGGTACACAGATACTTTAGAGCCTGAGAAAGGACATAGGCTACTTTTTATCCCGGTATTATGTTCCCGCGGGATAATTTCCGACCTCCACGCGGGCGAAGCCGCTGGCAAAAGCTAGTTACCTATATAACCTGGATTAATGCATTCAATACATTAACCGCGGTAGTACGTCCTCTTACGATAATTTCCGACTTCCACGCGGGTGAAGCCGCGGGCAAAAGCTTGTTAAATAGTATAAAACAAAGTCGCTTCCCCCTGTTTGTCCCTATGTATGCTCAGATCTTTAAAACTACGCAACAGATTTTGAAGCGGTTTTTTTTAATAGATAGAGCGATTCAAGAGGAAGGTTCATACTCATAATACGCGGGTGACGCCGCTGGCAAAAGCTAGTAATAAATAAAGAATACGGAACTTAAGACGTAACAAAATTCTTTTCGGCAACTTTCTCAGAGTTAATTTGATAAAATGTTCGCAAAACTTTAGCATCAAAACGCCCCGATATTCCAGGAAACGGTTATGTGCTGGCAATACAGCTAACACCTGACATTTTCGTAATAGCAACCCCAGAGCGCCGGCGGCAGCGCGTGCGCATATCCAAGTTCAAAGTTATATGAAAGTAGGCAATTTTATGGACTCTCCGTTATGTTTTCAGATTGTGGGGTATGCGTAATTTTGTTTTGATTTTCAAACGACCATTGTGGAAATCTTGCCTTATAAGACCTGACTTTGTGTATTGTAAAAGCATGAAAAGGTTACCAATTACTCGTTACAGTATCAACCGGCATAGTTTCATCTAAGGATCGATCTATTAACGTTACTTTGCATATATATAAATAAATCAAAGTATGAGCTTAGTAACGTTACAGATCTATAATATAGATTTTTTTTTCTTCTGCTTGGGATCTCATCAAATGAGGTTAAATGACTTCCCATGTTCTGGGCGGAACGTAAGAGCATGTCAGACTTTTACTGACTAAACCCGTGTTCCTTCAGTTGCCTGTGCCAGGGCCAAGGTAACACTTTCGAATAAATACGCGACCAATATAGACATTCAGACTAACAGACAGAGTAGGAAATATAGAGATCTTTACGTAGCAGTCTGTCTTTGAAAACGTATAGATGGCTATTTCTACTTATCCAATGGAATTAAGTGACAGCTGCAACAGAGAGTCAAAGGACAAGCAGAACTCTGCAGTTTGGAAAAGGTATACTTCATCTGCTAGAAAGTGTTAAACAAAAGGAGGTTGCATATCAGAGTGGCCTATTTTGAGCAGTGTTCTGTGAATCTTTACAGGCGTTTTCGATCGATTGCAGGCCTTATAGACTCTTTTGACGTGACAACGTCTTATAAATTGGTTTGCCGGGTGACACTTCAAGAAACTGCGTTACGCTCCGCTCACGTTATGCGCTCACAATGAGAGCGAGTGAGAGGCACGCGTCCCTTCCACTCGGGCATGGTTAGCCCGCCTAAGAGCGAGAGAGACAGACATAAAAAGTGAAAGGCACGCGTCCCTTCAAAGTCGTTGTCACGTAAAACTTTCGCCCGTATACCGACTTTACAGGCAACCAATTTTTCTATTTTATTAAGTACCTTGTACATGCTGACAGTCCTACACTATTCTCCTATTCCTAGTAACAGTGTAATTTGAAACCACTGTAAAAGACTAACCATGGTGTGTCTTGCCGGCTCTTCTCCATAGGAATCAAAATTTTGGAACCGTGAACCTACCTTCTGACGTTTCATGTTCCCATGTAGGTTTATGTGAAATAAAAATATTTTTATTTGATTTGATCGATCGATTGCAAAAGATACGATGAGCTAAACTCAATTGCTCTTACTTCATTGTTGTATGAATACAATTACTCCCATTATGCTTTTGTGTTGGCAGTTTTCACACAGCAAACATTTTTTTTTTTGCTTTGGCACGTCAGTTTTGTAATCACTTACGCAAGATCTTATTGTCATCTCAGGAAAAAGGAAGGTAGGGTAGAGCGGGGCTAAAAGGCCCAATTTACACATATCCTCCTGTAACTCTTTATCTCTTGGTTCCAAAAGAAAACTCTCATTTGTATTGAATAGCGTAATCCTTCATGTTTAAGTAGTACCAGTTGAATTTGGCCAGTATTATATGTAAAAGCCAGATAATAATGATTTTAAACATCGTGTCCAATGGTCCTTTATGCCCCCTGGGCGGGGTAAAAAGGACCAGTGCTGGGGAACAAAGGACCAGTATAATTGAATGCTATTATAGTGTTAATTGAGGAAAAATAAAGAAACGTAAATCATACAATATTAACAAATCTTTATATTTATTTATGAAAAGGAACATATTTAACAAATAATCACATTGGTTACTCAGCTTAAATTTATGGCACAGCATTTGAGTCTTAATAATTAGTCTTCAATTCGTTTTTAAACTTAAATTTATAATATACCTACCTTTAAATTAGCTTTTTGTAACATAATTATATATTATACCTGTATTAACATAAGAAAAAAAATGTGACTGGAATAATTGTGAATCTGATGATGTTTAATAAAACATCATCAGATTCACAATTATTACAAATATAGGTCAAAGACGATAAAGACGGATTAACACACTTATCGTGGGCCCAACTTTTACAATTATAACATTGCATCCAGCCTTCGCCGGGGAAGCTGTCCAGAAAATATTCACAGCACACTAAGTAAAAATATTCTTCTTCAGAACTGGAACTGTCTCCATTTATATCTGCTAAAATTGTCTTCCTAACTTGCTTATTTTTCTGTTTAACCGCTTGTTTGCGAGAAATCACTTTCTTCTGTTTCTTATTCTCTTGTTCTAAAGACAATGCTTCCTTTTCGGGTGTGTCAGTTAAAATGGCTGCCTTGCGTCGCTTTCTTCCCCTTGTAACTTTGCGAGCTCCAGCCATAGGAAAAGGTCTTATAAATTCGGGAGAAACACATTACTTGAAGATGTTGACGGCTGTGGCTGAGTATCTAAAAATGGAACCTCATAGGACGTTGACGGCGGTGGTTCTATTTCGACAACATCTGCTGCAGATAAAAATGGATCACTCGATGTGAGCAAAAGTGGCGCGGTAGATAAATGAGGTGCTTCTGGATCTGGCGTCAACAAACTTGGTGAACCAGGTGAGATAGGCTGATGAGATTGAATAAATAGAGGCAGTTGGGAACTAGTGGTTGCAGATGGCTCATTGGATGGTGAAGATGATGGCAATGGGTTATCAGGGTTTGGTCGATCTGTCACACAGGTCAAGCGGGGCACAAAGGTCCAAACATGGACCTTTATGCCCCCATGGTAGGTGCACTTTTATTTAAGGTTATAGAAAAAAAACGAAAGTGTTTATTAAAATTACTATGGCTTGACGTGAAATATGAAACTACATACCATACTATATCAAAAGTTTAGCTTTGTAACATTACAAATACAAATCTCAGACGAAAAATAAGAAACGTGAAAAATATTACTTACGTAATTTTTTTGCTTGGGAAACAAGTACACTCTCACCGGCGCGCGGCGGCGCTCGCAAATTCACTGCTCGTGGCGGCATGTGTACCCCTCCCGTGACCCCTTCATACGCCTGTCATTCAATTCTATAAAGTTCGTTTAATTTCGGAGATATGCATAGTGGACCTTTTTACCCGCGGACCTTTTAGACCCGTCCTACCCTACTTGAATTGCTTTTTATGAAAAATATTTCTTTGGGTAAGTAATAATAGCTGCACGGTCAATCGATCGGGTTGAGCTACGCCTGCTGCGGTCTATCCGTGGATGGGTTACCAACTTTACGTAATGAAACCCCTTCGTACACAGAAAGGATACAGAAGTTTGAAAACCTTGGCAGTCCTTTGGCTGATACATACATACATGTCGTCTGTTGGGACAGGTCAGCTCAAACCTGCAATGGCTCTCTCTTCAAAAGGACCTTCCAAAGTGGCCCTGCATTGTTAGACTCAAATAAAATTCTAATAATATAAAGTCTGGACTTAAAAGAAACCATGATCTCTGAGTTGGTTTCGGCATTTCTTTGCAGGGAACAGTCACCTAGGATTTCCTCAACCGGCGGCCTCATAGGCTGGCGCAACCTAATTTTAAAAATATTGACGTGTAAAAGTGTCTTATCAACCGACGAAAAAAAACGGAGGCGGTTATCAATTCGACGCGGATTTTTTTATTTTTTTTTATAAGATCTACTTACAGAAATAAACATTTCATTTCATAAACGTTTCATATCAGTCCAATATGCTTTAAAAAATCAGAGAGATTTTTTAATGCATAGTCTACTCACTTAAATTAAAACAGTTAAACAGTAATTTAAACAGTTTTGGAAAAACACAAACAAAATGAATGTGAGGCCGAGTGTCCCGGTGAGCGTCGGTGGCATGTCTGACCGCAAGCATATTGCTGATGCTTTTAGGGACAACTTTTCTGTGCGGTCACCCTTGAATTCAGGGTTTTGTGACGGGGGATGTTCTGAGGATATTGTGACCGAGCGGATTACCAAAATACCAGCTAGGACAGTTGCTAAAATTATTTCCGGAATGCAACATGGAAAATCGCCGGGTCACGATGGCTTCAGTTTAGAAAATTTTAAGTATGCAGGTCTGCATTTGCCTAGAGTGCTCTCTCTGTTCTTTACGCTGTGCCTCGGTCACTCTTATCTGCCTGAATCACTTATTCGGACGACAGTGGTACCAATTGTTAAAAACAAGACGGGCGACACATCCGATATTAATAACTATCGACCCATCTCACTAGCCACCACTACGGCTAAGGTGCTTGACGGTGTGTTGAATAGCTGCCTTCTGAACACGTCGAAGTGCATGATGCCCAGTTCCGATTCAGGGCGGGCTTGTCCACAGAAAGTGCCATACTTAGCCTGAAACACACAGTCAAGTACTATACCTCGAGGAAGACGGTGCCGGTCTACGCGTGTTTCCTCGACTTGTCGAAAGCTTTCGATCTCGTTGCTTATGATGTGTTGTGGGATAAGTTGAGGAGCACGGGTGTACCGGGGGAATACACAGCGCTCCTCAGATACTCGTATGCTCACCAGACTAACCGGGTGAGATGGGTTGATACTCTGTCGGATGTGTATAAAATGGAATGTGGTGTAAGGCAGGGTGACCCCGCCGTATACCTCCGGTATATCTCAATGGAGTGGTACTAAACGTGGTTGAGAAATTCAAATATTTAGGCCACATTGTCACTAGTGACCTACGCGATGACAGCGATATAGAGAGGGAGCGCAGGGCGTTGGCGGTTAGGAGCAATATGCTCGCTGCACGGCAGACGTTAAAGTAACCCTGTTTAAAGCGTTCTGTCAGTCCTTTTATTCGAGCGGCCTGTGGGTGTCATATACAAGCCGAGCCTACAACGTCCTGCGCGTTCAATTTAACAATACCTTCAGGATGCTGTTGCGACTGCCGCGGCGTTGTAGTGCTTCGGGCATGTTTGCCGAAGCTCACGCAGATGGTTTTCATGCTATCATGCGTAAAAAAGCGGCTTCCTTGCTACAGCTTTTACGTAACACTCGGAACGGCATCCTGAATATGATTGCTAACAGGCCAGACTGTCCTATACAACGGCACTGGGTGGAAGTAGCTATAGGTATGTATAAGTAAATAATGTCACTACTTTACGTCTTGCCCTTGACGTACTTATGGACCTTCCACACTGAGCCTTGAAGGCGGGTTTAGTCAATTTAATTGTATTTTGTGTCCTTACTAAAAATACTAATATACGCTTTAAGTACTTTCTGTTACTACCATCACTAAACAACCTATGGACTATTCATGTCTGAAATAAAGTATTTTTTTTTATTGTCTCTACATTGATACCACAATTGTAAATATTTGACAGTTGTATGAAATTACTAAAACAAGGCGAATTGACGTTGGGTTTCAATTTGATTGAAAGGAAATTTATTTCTAAGGAAGAAAAAAATGAAGAGTAAAATCCTAATTGTGTCCTGAGGGTCTATTCTCCTAGTTTTAAGAACCTTTAGGTACAGTCTGATCTCCGTCTTAATCTGTCGAAAATACCTCGAGTTTCTATACAATTTTGTCCAATTTTTAACATTTGAATGTCGCCGAGGTGAGACCGCTAGTCCTAGGTTTTTAACGTTTTTACGAGAACTGGCCTTTGTAGTCTTTGAACTGGCCTTTAGATGAGATGCATCTACTCATGATTCACCCTAGTCAAAATTATCTAACTAGGCATGCTGCTGTCCTTGACAACATAAACCCCACGAGTATATCCTTCCATCAAACTCCACTCTTTGTGTCCTTTTTTATCTCCCATAAAATATTTCGCAAGGCAATTTAATGGTGAATAGAAGGGGTCCGATAAAAAACGAGCCGTGAGAAGAATGCCACATCGTTGTCTCTACGTCAGTCAGCCAGACTGTTGACAGAGCTACGAAGCTAGGCAAAAAACAAAAGGACGCTTACCTTTGAGAATAGCTACGTAAGCTTAGGCGAATGTGAAGCGTTAGCATTCTGAGGAAGTAGGTTACTTATTCAGGGTCTACGTATTTTTGTCTAGGTGTGTTGGTGGTCGAGTTGTCTAAAGTGATGTGGCTATCTGTTTTTTTAAGGAACGACAGTTGGCTGAATATTTTTTAAGGACAAAACTACACAGGAGGCTACTGTTGAACGCAATGTTAGAAAAAGAAACATATTTTATTTATTATTCCATATGGAACAGATAACCACATTTGGTAACAGGGCGCGAGCCTATTGCCATACCCCGGGCACAAATCCAGACTCTCTGTGTTGCATTATTCCAGAAGGAAAAACCAAATAACACTAATATGTTAATTATGTAGTGGGTTATGGAAGTCAGACTGGAAGCCGATCCCAAAAATAATTGGGAAAAGGCTAGGCTCATGAAGATGATGCAGAGACAAATCACGTACGGTATTACATGATATACTTCTGCAAAAAAAAATACTGCTGCTATAATCCCAAGACTCCTAGAAATTATCCAAAAACTTTATGAACGTCTCTCCTGCAAAAATCCCACAAAAAAATATCCCTTGTAAATTCTCAAGACCGAAAAAAGCAAACGGCATGCAAAACTGAATTGGCAGGCTGTATATTACATTACCGCTGCCACGCAACAAATAACCAATCAGGGCACCGGATTCCGAGCACGTTCGAGCACAATAACACAATTTTCGTGCCGCCGGGTGAAGCAAGCAACTGAAGCTGGGAAATGGAAGATGTTTTCTTAAAAAAAAACAGTGTATTGTAAATACTGTTTCTGTTTTACTGACTATATTTGCATTTCATTATCTAGTCAAAGGTTGTCTTTAAAAGTCGTATCATCGATTGGCGAATATTGGTTTGAATTTACAAAATTTGTGAAAATTTATTTCATACTGGACTTTGCCAGCCACTTTATTTGCGTGGAGGTTGGAAATTATCTCGTAGGAACGTACTAGCGAGATAAATTATCCTATAGATATGTTTTTCCAGTTATAAACAATCTGTGTGCCAACTTTTATCCAAATCCGTTCAGTAGTTTTTGCGTAAAGGAGTAACAGCCATACATCACACAACCTATGACATTTATAATATTAGTGGGATTCAATGCAGCATTATAATTATATCAGTTTGATTCGTGGTAGCAAAATTATTGTGAATTGAACATATACTTGATGAGTAAAACATCTACATTTATAAAAATATCTAAATCCACATGGTCTACCTTCATATTTCCTTATCCAGAATAACTCCTCCCTTTTCGAAGTTTGGGTGTTAAACAACAAACTTGAAGGATTAATCCGAGGATGTTACGTTAACAGCATCCGGAGACCTCCCGAAACTTCAATCAGTCTCCTTTTACGACACCTAAAGGTACAGTCACAGACCTCGGCATCGTAAAAGACGACTAACGGCTGAATAATTCGCAAACGCAACTAATTTGATTCATGCCGCACTCGCAAGTCTCAAGCTGTCTCTGTCATATTAAGGTGAATCGTAGCGACAGAATTACTTTGAAGAACGTCATAAAGTAAAGCTGTAATTTCAGAATTCTGGAATCCTTGAATCACGAAGATTACTTTAGGAAGACTGTTTCGACCCAGGGTTCGATGAATAATAATCTGACTCCAACTTAATATGCGTTTAATCTAATTTTTCTTTACAATGTATGGTTTTACAAGCTAACGACATGATGTGTGTTTTAGGAATGGAGATCGAATGAATGTATGAAAGAACGTGTGGACGAATGAATGGTCGCGGTGCAGATTCGCTTGCTTGTGACGCGCTAAGACACCTAAACATCAGTGCGGTGCGCGGACAATGACTAGATAATGGCAAACCCCGATAAAGACATAAATAAATGTATTGATTGATAATTTTGTCGGCGAAACAGACTAGAACTAAGCAGGAAAGAAAGGTAACATTTATACAGAGAGGGACGACAAAAATAAAAATAATGACGATGAAGAAAATGGGCTCGGAAAGCACGTTAAGCCGTTGGTCGCAGCTGTCATTACTGGATCTTTGACACCCACGACCTCAGTGACTGCTAAGACTGAGGTCGTGGGTTCGATTCCCACCCAGGACAAATGTTTGTGTGATGAGCACAATCATTTGTTCCGTGTCTGGGTGTAATTTATCTATAATATGTATGTATTTAGAAATATGTAAGTATGTTTATCAGTTGTCTAGTTACCATAGTACAGGCTCTGCCTAGTTTGGGATCAGACAAAAATGTGTTGGTTGTCCAAAGAATTTTTTTTTTTTTTTTATATTTTACGGAACCCCGAAAGTCTTTCTTACCAAGGGGTATCATATTACCCAGTAACTGGGTTGTGGAGGTCAGATAGGCAGTCGCTCCATGTAAAATACTGGTATTCAGCTGCATCCGGTTAGACTGGAAGCCAACCCTAAAATGTTGGGGAAAGGCTTGGTAGATAACGATGAAGAGGATAATATAATTTTCAACCGGTTACAAAAGGCTATGCATCAGTGTGATACAATCAATACCCATGGGAAAAGTTACGTCCTAATTCTTACCGGGCCACATGCAATTGGCAATACAACAGAGTCTCACAATAATTAATAATCACATTATGTCATAAAGCACTGAATATCTGCAATATTCTCATACAATGTGTCAACGGTGGGAATTGGGTCAGCACGAGCTTACAATCTCGCACAATATTATCTATTATGACTATATTGCAAGCCAATATGTACTAGGTTGCCATAAGATGGGAGCAGTCGTGGCCCAATGGTATCGCCCCAACTTTCGAACCGAGGCAGGCACATTTCTTTGTGTATATAATTTCATCACCACTGCTCTTAAAACGATGAACGCAAATATCGTCAGGACACCGGTATATCCTAGAACCAAAAATTCGAAGACATGTGACATCTACCAACCCGCACTACACTCTTTTTTAGCGCAGTGAGAACATTATAGTCTGATTGTATGCCGTAAGATTCATAATGATTTTTTATAAGTTTTTTTTTTATTTAGGAACAAAAACACTTTGACATAAATTACAATAGAAACGATGATAGCTACAAAAGTTATAAACTGTGTTGCAGCTATCAACGCCCGTCTAAACATGAAACACATTGTTCCAGACACAATGACATGGGCTACAATTTGGCTCAGAATTTAAATTTAAGCATAAAAAGAAAAAGAAAAATTTAAAATATATTTAAAATATTATAAAAGAAAAACGAAATGAAAAGAATTCACGCGGGTATTTTGAGTAGTGGTGTAATGTGGAGTGGAAGTGTGAATGAGGGTATGTGTGAGGGTAGGTGTGTGTGAGTAAGTGTGTGTGAGTGAGACCATGTGTAAGGGAGCATGGTCTAGGTAAGTTTCAAGTTTTCACAATTTCTTCAGTTCCATCATATGATAGAGATTTCAACCAGTCGGTCAATTTAACTCTTAAGATCTTACGAGATAACCGGTAAATTTCGATGCTTTTGTTTACTTTATTATAGATCTTTGGGCTAATGAACCTAAAGTGTCTTCTCGCCACTGCTGCTCTACAAGTAATAATGATTGTAATAAGTGCTGACTAGTTCATTGGTCTAGTAGTGATTGGAAGCAAGTCTGATAACCATTTGATCCATTTGCCATTAGAATAGTACCGGTTTGGAGTCCAGATTTTTTGTGGCGACCGAATAGGTGCGTTCCATAATATGGTATTTTTTCCTAGTACGCATCGGCTGCAATATACATAAACCTAATATTGCAAGATGAATATTAGGTTTATGTATTATGAATGAATGCTGAGCATGTGTTCCAGGATCTGATTCCCAGGTCGGACAACGTATCGTAACGTATTGGGTTTGTTATCTGGACTTTCTTAGTAGTGGCTAAGGTTGCCACCTTTTTTTCTTGCAATTAAAGTACATTGGTTATTATAGGTAAGAAGAAAAAAGTACATATTATAAAAATAAAGTATGACTTATTTGTCTTTATTAGGGGCCAAATTATATTTAAAAACACATTTTATTTTTTTGCTTTTTGCAGTTTGTATCACATAAATTTCATTTAGCGAAAAAGTAGGTACTTACGACTAAACTTTTCAAAATCCCAAAAGAAATCAAATCTTGCAAAATAAAGTATTTTCGTGTACTTTATTGTTCTCATAACGTATAGATTCCAATTATGTGAAATAACGTTCGATACTTTATTATAAAGTACGTGGCAACCCTAGTAGTAGCCCGTAGTCCCGAGAATAGCTCTTGTTATACAAAACATTTTGATCAGTCAGCAAATTGGTGGCAACGTTGACTGGTTATACAGACTGGCAGAGACATCAACGCGCACATGATTCTAAACCTCTACGTTGCATATTTTTGTCAGTAATAAAAAAGGGTGCCCATGCGGTTCTATAATACATTTTGAACGCGTAGATATTACAGTTTTCTACGTAGCAGTATTTTATTATTTAATCCGACAGCCTATATACTTAGCACCCTATTCAGGCTATTTTATTGCTCTCCAAGATGCATATCAAGATCTTCATGTAAGGTAAGTTCATATACCAGCAGTGTAGAATCCGGTATAATCTTACATTGTAAGACAGACATTATTTCTTCACATTTTTACAATCCTTCCTATCTAGTCCCCTTTCTGAATTCTACTCATCTCAATTTGCACTTTACGCTCTGGAGCTAGAGTCGAAATTCCCTCCTTAATGGTATTATTAGCCATAAAAGTCGTAACGATTGGCAACGTATCCTCTATGGTGTTGCCATTTACCACCACTTACCATAACATCGTTATTTGTGACGTCGGTATATTGAAATATACTATTTTAATGGCTTGGTTCGGTACATTCTTTACTTTGTAACCTTTTTGCGATAGCTACTATACGTCTTTGATATAAAATTTTATAAATGGTAAAATGTTGAAGGGCTAAGCAATAACAGTGACACGGTTCGATCAGGTTAAGCTACGCTTACCGCGGTGGGATCATGGATGGGTGACCATCCATTTCATATCGTAGCTTTACTTTGAGTAAATCGTTTCATTAACATTTAAAAAGGTGAAGGCAAATATTGTGAAGAAACTGGCATGTCCTAGAAACAAAAATTGGAAGACATGTGACATCTACCAATCCAAACTGGGCCTCCGTCCCAGAAGTGGGAACATTATAAACTGATTATGCTGCTCTAAGCGTCTAAGAAGAGTAGTTTTAAAAACAGATAAGGGCCAAATTCTCGTAATTGAAAACGGTCAAAATGAAGTCGCAATTTCATCTCGGCGACAAGCACATATCAAAATTTATAGAAACACGACGTCTTTTTGACCACCACCTCAAGAGGCTCTCATTCTGCCAGGGTCGCGAGATTGTTCGAAAGAGATACCGTGACCCTGGCACATGGGCAACTGAACACGGGTGGGTTTTAGTCAGTAAAAGTCTGAAACGCGCTCCCGCTTCGCCCAGAGCGGGAGAAGTCTTTTGATGATTTCCCATTAAAAAAAAAGGTATTATTGACAGATCAAGACAGGATCAAATCGTACTGTGACCATTCTTAATATTACGAGAATTTCCCCTCTGTTTATTTTAGTTACTGACAGCCTGTATCATCCAACTGCTGGGCATAGGGTATTGCCCAAGACTTCCAACTCTTTCGATCTGGATACCACAAAAAACTTACATCAGCACATTAGGCTCTCAGCATTATGCTGAGTGACGGCCGTTTTGCGTCGATGTGGCGCATGTTTTCCCAGGCTTTTTGGAACGAAGTTCCTTATGGCGCGTTGCTAAAGGGGGTTAGACGGAATTAAGAGAAAAAGTTGTAACGACACTTTTTAACCGACTTAAAAAAAAGGAGGAGATATCTCCATTCGACTGTATATATTTTGTTTTGGAACGTAGTTTTTGGAACGTAGAGAGAGAGATAGAGAGGGAAGGAGAGAGAGGGAGAGAGAGAGAGCGGGGGAGGGAGAGAGAGAGAGGTAGGGGGAGAGAGGGAGAGAGAGAAAGAGTGAGGGAGAGAGAGAGAGAGAGGGAGGGAGAGAGAGAGAGAGAGAGAGAGAATATTTTTGTTGAGTGTATGTAGGTTTTTTGTACATAATAAATAATAATAAAAAAATAACAATAATGAATCCTGGAAAGGAACTTCGTTCCATCCGGGACACCTCTCAAGTTTTTTTATATTTTTGTTGTGTTCACTCTTTCTTTGCGTCATATTTACCGCAAATAAACGTATTTTCTTTCTTCTCTTTTTTTCATCTTTTATTGCCAATTCGAATTGGTGTGACAAACTCAAAAAGTGATGTACGTTTTCGTAAACTGACTGTTATTGTATAAACATCACGCTTCAAACTATTTGCACTGTATTTCGTTAGTTTTTCGCACATAAGCGTCAACGTGTGTTGCTTATTACATAAAACATTACATTATTGGCTGTTACGTAAGACTTTTATGGTCAGTTTTATAGTTTATTAGTAACGTGCCATTTCTTTGTTGATATGGGACTGAAACCAGTAGAATTGCAACTTATGGGGGGAAATAGAGCGATGTTATTGTTAATAAGGGTCTCGTCACACTGACGTATGTACTTCGGAAGTGGAGTGGATTTTACTTAGGTACACAGTGTACAAATTAAACAGTTTCTGGTCTGTATATACTTATACTATCTCTACATGGTATGTAAAAGTCGCTTCCCTTCTTCTATACTACGCTTAGATCTTGAAAAATACGCAACGGATTCAAAAGGAAGGTTTGTATCTATACTAATATGATTGAACGCGTTAATCTCAGGAACTACTGGTCCGAATTGAAAAATTATTTTTGTGTTGGGTAGCCTATTTATCGAGGAAGGCTATAGGCTATATAACATCACGCTACAACTAAGAGGAGCGGAGCAGTACTGAAACATATGGCAAAAACGGGGAAAATCGCTCGGATAGGCGATTCGACGCGACGGGAAGGGTCGGGGGAACAAGAAATTTAACGCGGACGAAGTCGCGGGCAGAAGCTTGTTTATAATACGCGGCCAAAGCCGCTGGAAAAAGCTATTATAATTATATAATATAATATCTATACTTAATACTATAAAGCTGAAGAGTTTGTTAGTTTGACGCGCTAAACTCTGGAACTGTTAGTCGGATTTTAAAAAATATGTTTGTACCTATATGATAGCCATATATAAGGTGTATCTATTCATACACGAAATATTTTAGGAGGTACACCTGTAGGTGGTAAAGAAGCTATAGAAGCAAAAATAAAAAAATTCTCTAAGCGTTTTTGAATTTTTGTAATTATTATAATTTTAAAACTGCTTGAGACGTTTTGCATAAAACCTTTACTCCAAATTCTATGAATGGCCCGCCTGACGCTGCGAGAGCGGCGACCGGACAGCACGAGCATGGCCGCGGTGTCTCGGGCCGTAAAAAATAAGAAGGAGCCTGTATTTCTCATGTGCGTCAAATAATTAATAAATATGAAATTTTGAAAAAAATACATTTAGAAATTTTTTTTTTTCGTTGCTGTAGCTTCTTTACCACCTACAGGTGTACCTCTTCAAATATTTCGTGTATGAATAGATACACCTTATATGTGAGGATGGCTATAGGCTATTTAACACCACAACACACTTACTTCATTTTCGCGTTTTTTTATACTTTTTTATTTTTGCCCGGTTCTTTAGGGTCCCCTAGTAGGGCGAAAATTAAGTAAGTGTGCGGGTGGGCCGTTCGCTACAACCGAGTAGGTAGACACAAGCCAGTGATAAGTCATTGATATCAAATATGATATACATGAAAAATGAATTGTATTTGTGACTAGCTTCTGCCCGCGACTTCGTCGGCGTCAAATTTTTGCTCCCCTGACCCTTCCTGTCGCATCGAATTGCCTGCTAGTTTTCGTCCATTTTACATTGCTGCTCCACTCCTTTTTATCATAGTGTGATGTTATATAGCCTTCCTCAATAAATAGGCTACCCAACACAAAAAGATTTTTTCAATTCGGATTGCTGAGGTTACCGCGTTCAACCAAACAAACTTACTCTTCAGCTTTATAATAATAGTACAGATTTGCAGGAATTTCCCCAAGAGAAGGAGTTTCAAAGGTTAAGAAGTCTCGGTACTACCATCTTTAGCGACTCTTTAAAAAAAACTTGAGAATTGGAGAAAAAGCTTCACAACGTGTTCAGTGGTTTATTTACTGTTTGGGTTCCTACGGAGCGATATTAGACCGCTATTGCCATTCTATAAAGCGATAACTATAGTATGATAGAGTCATAATGAAGTTGTATGTAACTCAAGCTATTACGATTATATTAGCTTCTAATCTATGTAGGTTTATAGTCGCTATGTGCAAAATATCTTCACAATACCGCAATTCCCGTAATTTTAAGAATATTCACAGTCCAATCTTAGTCGCAATCTGTCAAAAATGCCTCGAGATTCCATACATTTTTGACAAGTTTTTGACATTTGATTGATGCCGAGATGAGACTGCGACTAGATTTTTAACGTTTTTAATTACAAGAAATGGCCTACTGGTTTCGTTCAAAACGTATCTGAACAAATATCTAAATATTAAGGGCCGCACCAAGGAATTTGCGAAATAATTACGTTCGTTTGATCCCTTGCTGCATCGTTATTACACCTTTAGTAAATCAATTAATATGTAAGATATTGAAGTATTCACTCATTAAATCGTACTATTTAGAAACACGATTAGGTACTTGAAGTTCCCGGGATAGAAAAAATCCAAGTAATCTAAAAAAAAATGTCCTTAGTATAGCGAAGATTTTTCGAAGAAACACACTATACATATACATTATTCAACATGTAGTTTTATTGCGATATCGTTAAAAAAACTTCATCAAATATTTTTTAAATGTGTATTTGATTTACTCTTCGTTCGATTGGCGCCAGAAGCTCGGTGCACCCTTAAGAGCTACTGTAAAACAATTATAGTGTGTCAGTCTGTCTAACCTAAAAACAAATTTTGAGATATACTGAACCTCCTAAACCACATTTCAGTTATTACCACCGTTTTCCTTTCTATTCTTAGAGACAGATGTTTTTTGTAGGTACCTGTAACAATAAGATAAAAAACATTAATTAACAATACATCAATGAAGATGCATGACAATAATTATAAAGAACGTCCTCTTTAAAGATGAATCATCAATTGATGGGAAAAATCAATTGCATCACACATTCATGAAAATGTATGACTTAATGCGATACAATTGACAAAGACAAATGTTTTTATGATCAACCGTAGTAAAGATTGCAAAATAGTATCTATACAGATATCTAACTTATCTCATAGGGGTAGGCAAAACTACAAAACGCCACATGCTATGGATCCCTACTATTTCTGTATTGTTTACGTCAATTTTGTCACTCATTTTCTCTGGTCATAAGTAATACGTATATCGCCGGGTTAAAGGCAAAACCGACTATCTGCGATTTTTTGAGTTTTTCACTTTAATACACCATTCAATTCGCCATTTGATTCTTTACCTAATGGTATATTAAAGTGAAAATCTCAAAATATCGCAGATAGTCGGTTTTGCCTTTAACCCGGCGATATGAAAACAACATGATTATCATTATTACAAATAAACTTATCATACCTGTTGTTATTGCAAAAGTTATATAATGCGTATTTTTGGTGAAAACTATAGATAATTTGATTAAGTCATTTCGCTACTGTGCATATCTTTCAGGATAGGTCAAACATTGAGGCAAAACGGAATCTGGGTCATGCATCGAGGTACCTATACTTCGCAAGTAACTAGGTACTAATTAGAAGTACAGGAGGCCCCAAAAACTATAACCACAGAAACGTCTTATTTTTTACATGCTATTTGCATTTATTTTGTTCTCAAAAATCTCCCACTCATACATTTACTGTAATGCGTTTTAAAGTTCAGGAGTCGAAACTCCCGAGCGCACCTATTTTTATTAAGGAAGTAAAAATATAAAATGGAAGCTGAAATAACGGTTATATTTTCCGAGGGAAACTGGGTCGCGAAGTGGAAACCCTCAGAACGAGAGGGATTAAATAAGGCTCAGGGCTGCTACAGCTTATCTGCAGGCTTTCAAGATTTTCAGGGTTAAAAACACATTAGGGTAAGCGCTTCTGAAGGAACATGAATTGACAGCCTGATGATCACATCGTTGAGTGACATAATTATTAGCAGATTCTTAAATAAGATTTGAAAAGAGTTTTCTAGAATATGTACTGATTACATCCATTAGAGTTCAAAAGAGAAGCATAATATGTGTGAATATTGCACACGAGCGATGAACAATTTTGTTCCAAAATTCATCATCATCATCATCATTCGCGGAGAAGACGTCTACTGCTGGACTCCTCTAAGCTCCAGCACTTGCACTGATTCTGTGCTTCCCGCATCCAGCAGATATCTTCGGCCTTCTCAAGGTAACAATTAATCAAGACTAATATTGTCTGTTACTTGACTAAATAAATAGTTATCAATTGATGATTGATCAAGTACCTACCTATGTAGATAATTATTATATTATGATTTTATTAGTGCTTGCTTCGTGTAACTGATCACAAAAAATAATGGAACACATCATCGTCTTTCAAAAGATCAAATGTAGGTACATTCAAAATTGGTACTAAATCCTAGTATCAACTGCTAAATATGGTTCTTCTGTGGACATTGAATGAAACCTACTACTTACTAACTACCTATTTTAGGTCACCTGGACCTAAAATTTTCGCGTGGCAAAATAGCTCTAGCGTAGATACTTTTCGTCGGTTATTAAAATAACAAAAAGAGAAACAATTGTTTCATACAAAAGTGCACTAGCTACCCTACGCGGTCAAAACGTATAGAACAGCATTTTTTTTAATAAACAGTGGAATATTTTTTGTGGGTTGCACGTCGAACTCTGCCAAGACATTAACCCACCGGAAAAAGGAATTTATACCACGGGAATGTAATACCGTGACAAAGGTAGCCTATGATATCTAGTCTCAGTGACAGTTCCGTCAAAATCGGTCCAGACAATTCAGAGATAAACTGGAATAAACAGACAGACAAGGAGACAAAAAATAGGTTTTTGCGATAAGAACTGATAATACTTTCATATGCATTTAGTAGAAAGCTGCTTTTTTTGACATTACAAACAAACAGACACTTAAATTTTATTAATTTGCATAGATATAGATTTGCATAGATTTCGATATATACATAGTTTAGTCGTCACAGTTGGTATCCAACGGGTTGACTGCCCAATGCATTGCCACATGGATGAATGCTGTGCTTCTAGCATCCAGCGAATTCCCACAGAGTTTACCAGGTCCTCAGTCAGCCTATTATTGTTGGATTTGTACCCTCAGACATTAGAGATTCGCTGTTCATGAATTACGAAGCGATCAGAAATAGAGCCAGCCCTATAGTTGAGAATATTCCAGAGGCGTATCGTCTGTAAGTTTAATGCAGCCCACCTCAACTTGCGAGGCGCGGTCACATAACATGCTTCGTACCTAATTTGACGCTATTTGGTCAAGGATATAACATAAATAAAGGGGTGTATTGCGTATCTTTCTTAGCATTGCAAGACGGTTGATTTTTATGAAGGTCCAGGCACACGGTAATAATTTGTCGATAAAAAACTATCATTTCTAGTTTCTAAACTATAGTTAGTATTATATTATTAGTCCCAACTAATAAAAAAGATTTGGAGAAACCTGTCAGGGGCGAATTTTTTACGCTTTTTCTAACGTCCGTCGTTTATTCTATCTTTAACAGAGAACTTTATCATGACCTCACTATCGGCTTCAGCACCCTCAAAAACTATGAAAAAAATCTCAAATTGAAGACTTATTTCAAAATATTTGGTGTTCCATAGAAAAGTGCAATACCCACGCGGGCAAAATGTATGAAATAGCTTGTTTTTAGGGTTCCGTTGCCAAATGGCAAAAAACGGAACCCTTATAGATTCGTCATGTCTGTCTGTCTGTCCGTCCGTATGTCACAGCCACTTTTTTCCGAAATTATAAGAGCTATGCTGTTGAAACTTGGTAAGTAGATATATTCTGTGAACCGCATTAAGATTTTTACACTAAAATAGAAAAAAACCAATAAATTTTCGGGTTCCCCATACATAGAACTGAAACTCAAAAATGTTTTTTTTTTTTCATCAAACGCATACGTGTGGGGTATCTATGAATAGGTCTTCAAAAATGGTAATGAGGTTTCTACTATCATTTTTTTCTAAACTGAATAGTTTGCGCGAGAGACACTTTCAAAGTGGTAATATGTGTGTCCCCCCCCCCCCCGTAACTTCTAAAATAAGAGAATGATAAAACTAAAAAAAATATATGATGTACATTACCATGTAAACTACCAACAAAAATTGGTTTGAACGAGATCGAGTGAGTAGTTTTTTTTTAAAACGTCATAAATCGTAAACCGCAATTTACCTTACATTCAATCAACTGAAATATAAAAATTAAAAAAAATATATATATTTTTAAACCGAGAATACCTACAGATTTGTACGGAACCCTCGGTGCGCGAGTCCGACTCGCACTTGGCCGGTTTTTTAAATAAGTGACGAAAAATTGCAACGCCTCCTGCGTTCAGAATCATGATCCGATTCCATGGTCACACAGTGCGCTTCGATATGCCATTCTGTAGAATAGTACCTAACCTAAGGCGGAGGATAGGGTGTTGTAGTGCAGCCAAGGAAAGGCCAATATGCAGCAGAAGACTGCGAAAGGCCGAGTTAAATGATTGATCCTAAATAATATTGTCCTAGATTGGATATTATATGTATGTTCGCGTTTGACCTCTATGTCCGTAGTGGTTATCTTTTCCTTATTGCGTTAGACCAATAGGTGCTCAAGAGCTCACAGTTCGGCGCATTTCTTATCTGACCTTCTTCATAAAACGAGAAGTTAATATAAAAAGGAAGTTCCTATAAAAAGGGAGCCTTTCAGGAAGGTCATCGGTGAAGTGAAGTGTTTTATTAACCCTTTCTAGCGAAGCGGGGATAGATACCTTACCTATTAGGGAACTACGATACGATACGAAATATAGTTTATTTTTGTGTTTGTTTTGGGAGCATTTACTTTATAATGTTCGTATAAGATAAAATTCTAAGGAATAGTAAACAGAGAATATGCTTAAGTAATCAAATTTTGGCACTCAGCACAGTCATAATACCTATATTATGACTGTGCTGAGATCTATAGCTATTACTAATTGGTACCTAATTATTAGTTTATTTATTTATTGAAGGACAACCAACAAAGCTTACACTAAAATACATGTTATAAAGCACTTGTATTCGACATAATATAGCGTAGCCTTAATTAAAGGCTGCCACGGCATGCACTAAACATAGAAGTAGTTATAAACAGATGAAAAATATTTAGATACATTGTTACAAAGATATGTTCGATTGATCTAATCAATTTTGTTTGATTTTGTGTCAACCATTCAAAAAAAGTTAAAATATTTAAAATACAAAAAAAAAAAAAACACAAGAATCTAAATCCTGGTGTAAGTGAATAGGCCAAACGAAAGAAACGTAGTTAACACGTAAGTCTACGGTCCCTTGGTGCTCTGAAAAAATGAAGGCTCTAAGACAAGGCAATATTGTTCACTTGCTGTTGCAGAAGCAAGGTCTCAGCACAAGTTAAGGAAAAAGTTTAAAAATCGATAATTTGTAGTTTCAGCTCATTAAAAAATAAATGATTACTAAGTTCAATTGTAGGTGTGACGTACAGACGCCAACACATCAAGCTTCTACAATCTGTCAGATTTCTTTGATAGATTTTCGACTTTATTTCTAGAGCAGGTTCAAGGTTCATTGGGAAAAATTGACAGTTTCGGGTAGCTTGACCTGGTGGCGTCTGTACATCGATGTATGGAATCATCTTGGGATAAATTCTTCCCAACTACGGAATCCCTCCCGAATTTTTTTTGGATATTACTCATACACATATAAACATCACGCCTTGTTTTCCCGAAGGGTTGGGCAGAGGTCCCTATAGGACACCCACATTTCACCTGTTAAGTCCCATGTAATAGGGGGCGAGCCTATTGCCATCAACCGGGCACGAATCCAGACTCCGGGCTGCTACTGAGAAATTCCAGATGGAAAAACCCAATAACACTTTGCCCTACCTGGGAATCGAACCCAGGACCTCATGCTCAGCAGTAGCGCTTGCTACCACTAGACCAACGAGGCGGTCAGTTTTTTGGATTTCCACTGGGTTTTTTCACTTTCGAATACAAAACAATCACTGCCAGAATGTTGCATTGAATGTTGCATTTTGACTGGCCTGTTAGTCTAGTGGTTAGTGACCCTGACTGCAAAGACTGAGGTCGTGGGTTCGATTCCCACCCAGGACAAATCTTTGTGTGCTGAGCGCAATCATTTTTTCTGTGCCTGGGTGTAATTTATCTATAACATGTATGTATTTAGAAATATATAAGTATGTTTATCAGTTGTCTGGTTACCATAGTACAGGCTCTGCCTAGTTTGGGATCAGATAACGTTATGTTGGTTGTCCTAAGATATTATTATTATAATAGTCAGTACTCACATTTACCAACGAAGTACCATATACCTATGTATAAGACATCAGTTGGTCAATAAGATATTTTATTTGCTCCTCTTCAAACTTTTTGATCAACAAGTCAACGTCATCTAAACTAAATTATCCAATAAACATCTGAGTTGTTTTGCCTCGGACCATTTTCCCGTCAAAACAAAACACCATCGTGACGTCACAACCGAATAATAACACTCGCCTTTTCCCAAGTGACATACTTGGGGTCAGTTCAGTCCCACCTGACGACCATTAACGACTGTAAAATATCCACGAATGACAGCCGACACCAACGGCTTAACGTGCTTTCCGAGGCATGGCAGGGTCTTGCTATGTAAATATGACCACCCATCCACACACCAACCGCGACAAGCACAGCTTAACCTGATCTATCGGCCCGTGTGGCCGTTATTCATCATTTCAGCAAAAAGACATACACTGCTGGACTAAGGCGTCCCCCAATTTGGGGGGGTATGCAATAATCGGCACGCTTGGCAGGCGGGTGTGCGTTCGCAGTATGGTGGTAAAATGTACAGAGAACGCTGCTGCCCATTCTCTAGTGAGTCCCTTAGTCGCCTTTTACGACACCCACGGGAAGAAGAGTGGTGCTTTTCTTTACGTCCGGCACCACACGGACATTATTACTTAGTCACAACCCCTTTCCCCACCATAATAACACTATACATAACAAATAACACATAAACACCATAATCTGCAACAATTTAACTGTTAGTAGTGACGTGACAGCCAGTGGTCCCAGGTTCGATGCTCGGCCGGTCACGAGAGCTCGTTACCGCCAATTGCGAAGGATCACGACTTTTGTTCGTGAAAAAAACAAAATATTGACTTTAGAAAAGTTCAATGCACTTTACTTAGTCAAAATTGTAAGTATCTGTTTAGTTTACTTATCTAGATTATGTTGGTTTGCTTATCTAAAATAGAATTAATTTAGACAGATTTTGATATAAATGACAGTAAAATTAAAATATTAAAAAAAATACTGGGTGAAATAAAATTAGCTGGCAATACTTTAACCACAGTTTTGGTATAGATATCGAAAACGAATGGAAAAAAAATAATTCGACGTGCGCAGGTCAATGACCGCAATTGATCAGCTGGTTTTAAATATTTCGTGAAAAATAGATGTGTTTTACGACTATGCAAAAACCAAAAGAGGTCAGTGGTTTGGTTGCCTTAATTTATGCACGGCTACACTACAAGCTGTAACATTTCCAGTATAAGCTGACTTCTCATTGTACTAAAACCCTATACAAAGCGAGATCAGCTTACACTGGAAATGCAAAGTTTGATGTGTAACCGTGTGTACCAGTTTCATTCAAAGTTTAAACACGTTAACTAAAAAAAAAACTAAAACAAACCAGAAAAAGTAAAAAAATGTACTAAGTGTTATTTCACTTTAAATCGAGTATTTATTCCATAAATACATTACTTATTCCAAAAACAAGGCCGCCAGGCAGCAACAACATATTCACATTTTGTATGTTGTCGGTCATATAGTCCGACTAAGCCTGAATGGAACAAAAAGTGTCGGACACATAGTCCGACATGGCAATTAACGTGTTAAACAAAGTTGGAATAATGAGGGTTTTTTTTTTTAAATTTCATTCGTTTTCGATATCGATACCTAACATGTGGGTAAAGTATTGCCAGCTTATTTAATTCGAACCTGTTTAATAATTAAATTAATAAATAGTCACAAGCGCTACTGGAAAGTATGAGGTCCTAAATTCGACTCCCGGATCGTGTAAAGTGGTTTTGGGTGGTCCCATCTGGATGGAATTTATCAGTAGCACCACGAAGTCTGGAGTTGTGCCTGGTAGATGGTAATAGACTCGCCCCCTATTACATGGGATGAACTCAACATAAGTGGTGAAAATGTGGGTGTACTATTGGTACAACTCTGCCTAACCCATCGGAAACAAGGCGTGATGTTTTGTAATGAGCCCGAAACCTTTCATTCCTTGCAAATATTCCATGTCGTAATTAAATTAGAGTTACACTAAACACAAAAATCAAATGAGATAAACACGTTATTAATAGTCGCGAAAGTCATTTTAGATAAGATTATACTTGCTTTTTTTGCATAATATTTTTCTTGTTACATACACAGTACAACCTGGACATTGCTCTTTTCAATTTGACCATACACAGTATGAGCATCGATGGTTCAGTGGTAGAATGCTCGCCTGCCACGCGGGCGGCCCGGGTTCGATTCCCGGTCGATGCAATATCTTTTTGTTTTTTTTGTTATTCCCTTCTATTTACCTTCATTTGAATTTTATAGATATTTATTTTAGATAAATTCAATATTTTATGTATTAATAAAACTTAATTCATATTCATTTAATTAATGACATAAAATTTGTAACACAAACTTCAAATAATTCCATAAAATTTTATACGCTTTTACACAACTTTTTCTAAATTGTAAAAATCACATACATCACCAACTATTATGAACCTTAAACCACTTTCATAAGATTCAAAATCAATGTTGTCAAACCCAAGTAGCACAGAACTGCATTATAAATTGTCACTTAAGGCCCACAGCGGTAATCTAAGCATTTATAAAGACTTATTAGTATTCACCTGTGTTGCAACAGCTGTTTCGAAAAAAACGTGGCCAACTATAATGCTTTTTTCTGTACAGTAATTCTATTAAGCACCACAAACACGCCACAAAGTCACTGTTATTAAGCGCTTAGTAGTGCAGTACCCTATTAGCTGTAAGTTTTCTGAATAATAGCCCACACGTGTACTACACAACCGTTGCATTTTAAGAGAGAACATATCACCCACTATAACATAATTAGTTACTTTGTGAAGTTATTTAATGCTTTATGCTGCATACAGATTCACTTTTCCCCTATTAGTCAGGTGTTTACCATACACTCGAATAACAGCATGTATCCAAGTGTCGGCACGCGCGAATGGAATATTGGACGCGACGGGTTCCGTATGTTATATTTATTAATAAATAAATAAATAAAATGAAATTAATTTATTTCAGACATAACCCATATTACAAAAATTAAGATAAAAGTAACAATGCTGCAGCAGAAAAGAATAAAATGTCATCAACAAAATAAAAATATACGTCACATAGTTGAAATAAAATAAAATTTCAAATTTACGTCAGATTTAAAATAAGGTAACAATAAATAATAGTTGCACATATTAACAAAACAATACAAAAAAGCCTTTATAAATAGAGGTCAGTGTGTTTGATGATATTAGGCTGAGTAGGTACAAAAATGCCCTGCTACAAAAATCTTCTTATAACCTACCCATTTTCGGGACTAATATGGTTGCGACAAAATTAATATTGTTGTTTTATATGTTTCTGGTACTTACCTAAAAATGAAGAAGATTTATTAAGAGAAATCCAAGATTTTTTTAAAATAATAAATTAATACCTTTCGAGACTTTTTAAGATTCCAGATAAAAAAACAACGTAATTTTCTTTATGTTTATTTAATGTTCACTTTTTAAAGTACAATTTAGGGTGTACCACCCTGGTCCAGGCCTTGAATTTTCATCTTTTTATAATTTCAAGGAGTACAAAAGTACTTCTCGGTGGCCACCATAGAATGTCCTTAGGTTTCCACTGTGCAGGAACGAATGATAGATCGACAACACCTCTCTCTATAGTCTGAACTATTTTGAAAGTCTCGTTCTGTAAAAACAAGAAAAATATACTTATTATAATAGAAGTATCAGTTTCTTAATGACAACATTATCTATACAGTTTTTGAGGAAAAAAACCAAAAGATACAATAACATATTAAATACCTAAACTTAACGTAACATAATGCTATTTCATGTGGAAGTAATTAAATTATTAGGCCAGAAAAATACATTATCTTTAGCTAGGTACCGACTAATTTATAGGTATTTTGCCGCATATTGAATAAATCAATAACTTATGTATTATACATATAATTAAATTATAATCTCAGCTACTTAAATTACAATTTTAATTCAGTACTTATCGTCGAATAACAACTAAAAAAGGGAACGAAATGGCTTTAAAAGAACCACGGCGGAACCCTAAAAGCTTAGATCCATAAAGCTACTTATCTAGGTACCTAACTGACGCAAATGTGAACCAATACTACTCTCCTAATCGATCCATGTCTGATTTGTATTTCACAAGTGCTAAACTATTTTACTCTTGGCTGAATTACAGGCCACATGTGAACACCCGTACAGACCTTAGCATTAAATTGAGATTAAAACTGTTCACTTGCCATCCGCCATATTCACTGCGTTACTTTGTATTATTATAAAATTTTATCTTTTAATTTTTGTTTATTTTAGAGGACATCAATTGTAAACATGGATTAAAAAATAATTACACGAAAACAGTTTTTTGTTTTGGTTAATTTGTACAAAAACGAACATATTAATTTTATTTTCATTCTAATTTTGTTGCTTTTCTTTTAGTATTTAGTGGTATTCCGAGGGCGCGTGAAAATTTTGAACTAAATATGTATGGTATTTGACAGTAAAGTTACCTTCCCAATAAGATTTCAAATATAATAGGAGGAAATCAATGTTTTACTTACCTTAAATTTTATGTATGTATATTCTCACAAATGGCACCCGAGATCTTGCACACAACGATACACTTCATGTTTTACAATTTGACAGTTCATATCAAAGAAAAATAAATAATTTAAGTTATTGCATTCCACAATTTCGCTCAGTGTGTAATTTCAACTGTATAAAAGTATACACAATGTACACATTCGTCTTTCTTGCTGTATAATAAGTAACACGTGCCTCATTATTCAGCTCTTTAGGTGACTGTTACACACATAAATGCTACTATAATGTTGTTATAATGCAATTATTTGTCAATTGGATTTCTTATACAGCTATGTGCTGAATAATTTGTGCCCAAATTAGAGTTATATCCTCTGAGGATGCGCTGTCTACGCTATTATTCAGCAACTAATGCATTCACTGTGCACTGTTAAAATGCTGTTATACAGCACTTTTGTGCTACTTGGGAATTAACTTGGCCATCAAATGATTATGAACCTTATCACACTACTTTAAAGTTCAAAATCGATATTGTCAAGTTAATTAGACCCGTAAAATATGGCCCAATTCAATTTTCAAAGCTAATAGACACTTTAACGATTGTACTACTGTATTATTTAAATAAACTGTTATAACACGGCTATTACTTGGAAACTATCAAATATTTGACACCTTTTAGGAAGAACTCTTCATGAGAACTTGTTTGGGCATTCTATTATATCGATACGGACTATCATGTCGTCATATACCTAACATTAATAATAACAAATACCTGTTTTTCGTACCACTTGCTCAAAAAAGTGACATTCTATGCCACAAAAAGCTAACATAACAATAGTCATTTTTCTCTTTCCCTGTTTTTAACAGATCTGTTAATAACAGGGAAAGAGAATTGTACTGAATTTCATTCATACTTTAGGGGGAGAATGTGATTTAAATTTGGAATACTTACCGAAATTTATACTGAACTACATCTGTGTTTACACTATTGAGTTTGTATATAAAGCATTATACATCTTTTTGAAAAAGGAATACCTACGCATTTATTATGCAGTTATGATTATTAAATAAAATTACGAAAACCGACGAGGCCGTATGAGCTTGATGCCTTTGCTTTTCCGACAAAAAAATATTAGTCTAGGAATTTGCCGCGTTTTTGTTTTCTTCAAATACATAAACGTTAATTGGACCAATGTTTCGAATGTTAACTAATTAACTTTTACTTTTATTTGTCATTATCTTTAATAAATGCTTATCTCATATTATTATTGTGTTAATTTTTTCGCAAATGGTACGAAAAGTAGAGTATTTTCCTCGGTGATAAAGCTGTCTTAGTCTTGGGTGAACTTAAATCCGTCGCTACACTCAGGACTCGTCTTAAATCCCTCGCTTCGCTCGTGATTTAAGTTTTTAACACCCTCGCTACGCTCGGGAGTAAACCTCGAGTCCTTCGTTACGCTCGCGATTTAAATCGTCACCCGCGACAGAAGACACTGCTTTATCCCCTTGGTTAATAATCTACTATTATGTATTTTTAAACCCCGACGACAAAAAGAGGGGTGTTATAAGTTTGACGTGTCTGTCTGTCTGTCTGTGTGTGTGTGTCTGTCTGTCTGTGGCATCATAGCTCCCGAACGGAAGCGAATTCAATAAAAAAAAAAATATAAAAAAAACTCAATCTTAAAATACCTAAGTATGTAGGTATTAATAATTCAAAAAAAAAAATACGTCGCGTTGGGGGACCGCTCCGCGAGGGCAGACGTTGAAGGACGTATCCTAAATGCAATATTGTGAAGTAATTTTATAAAAGTTTTCTTTTCTTAATTAGTTAGGTAATAGACTATTTGTAAATAAATAAATTGTTAGGTTTGGAGCGGTCCCCCAACGCGACGTATTTTTTTTTAAATTATTAATACATACTTAGGTACTTTAAGATTGAGTTTTTTTTTATTATTTTTTACTTTTTAAAGGGAAATTAGATTTTTGTGTCGGGGGTTTTTTAAATTTTAAATTTATTCATATAATTAATTTATAATTAAATTTATTAATAATTAAATTTATTTACGTAAATGTGACCTTATTGGTGACGTTCTTTAGTAAGGTCAGGTACGTAGTACTCGTAACTGGCGTGCGTGTATGACCAGATGTATGAACCTAAACGAGGCAAAACGAGTACAAATGTTTGATTGTACCTATATGTTCAAAGAAAAGACTTATTAAAAAAAAAGTCATTAAAAGAAAGTAGAATCATGGTAAAACAACAAAAAACAGAGCTAAAAAAAAAATATTTTTCATCGCTTTAAATAAAAAAATTGAGCGTAAACTATAATATTTTATTTAATGATAATATAGGGAATTCAATCAACTAGAGATCATACATACATAAACTCACGCTATTTTCCCATGGGGGTAAGCAGAAACTACACAACGCCACCTGCTACGAGCCTTACATATCTCCTTTTGCCTCGTTTAGGTTCATACATCTGCATGACCATCATAGAAAGAACTTTGTCTATTCTTGGAGCTACAACTGTCATGGAAGAATAGACAAAATTACAGATTGTAGAAAGATTTGTACCGTTTTATGCAGGTTTAGCATGGCGCTTTCATTTCTTCGAAGAATAGACACAGCTCTATAGAAAATTGGAGAAACGAACTGTCACTTTGTCTATTCTTCCGTCGACAAAACCCCTTTCTACGGTGGTCATGCTACGCATGCTGGTCATACACTAACGCCGGTTACCATTACTACGCACCTGACCTTTCTGAAGAACATCACCAATAAGGTCATTAATGTTCTCCTAGGACGTCATCTTCCAGTGTCAAGAAATACCAAAAAATATTTTCACTGGACCCTGCATTATGTTTTTATTAAAACTACAAAATGACATATCGATGCCTTAGTTCACTATTGCACTAACTACAAAATTATCAATTATCACTTTTTAATGCCAAACACTAAATTTTATACATTACAATATTGAGATATTATGATGGAGTTAAAGGATTAGTCTTATGAATAGATGCATATTTGTTTTGTTATTTTACTGTTTTTTGTACTGTTCTTGTCTAAAGTATAAAAAACTTTAAAGCTCTCTCCTCAAAATTGTCAATTTTGTAGTTAGTGCAATTGTGAACTAAGGCATCGATATGTACTTTTATCCTAGTAGTTATTCGATTCGACGTAACATCAAACGCATAGCTATTTTGAACCTTATTTCCCCCCACGTTGTACTATTGTCAACTACCAAGAAAAATTGCTTGTTACTGAATTAGCCATACTTAGGTCAGTATTTCAATTTCCCTGACTACTACGGAAATACTAAACGCCTTGTAAATAATATTTATAGCGCCATGTTTGCTTGTATATAATATGCTGACATTATTTACTCGGCAGTACATAAATTGCTAAATACAGACTTGTATTAAGTGAAGCGGTAAGCGATCATTTGATATGCTGGTAGGCTTGAGTAGGCATATTATATATTTGTTAGGGTGCGCACTCATTTGGTAATTCATATTTTAATGTTTGAATGACAATTTCTTGGTGTGCAGATAAATATCTAAGTTAGGAGGAGGGTTTCAAAGAGAATTTCATAACGTTGTGACAAAACCATGTATTTTATAAAAGCTTTTTATATTTAATAAAATTCTGTGACTGATTTAGACATCATAAATAAGTATACAAGTTGGAAATAACAATACGAAAGTAAATTAGACTAGTTAGGTATATCATATTGATGTTCACCGTGTGCATACAAAAAAATCAACAAAATATAACCAATAATTTACTCACTATAGCTTATAGGTAGCTAATCAAAGATTAGCTGAACTATTATTCGATTTGTTTGATAAATCGTATTTTTTAATTCAATTTAGGAAATATTTTGATGGTTTCAAAATATTTGTTTAGATATTTATGCATTTCTATATTATTGTCAGTGTTTTAAATTGTGTTGTTGTCTGCGGTGTGTACAATTTGAGTACTATCATCGTAAGAAGTGTTAAATCTGACATAAGATTAAGGCTTCTTCAGACAGGCGCGACGCGACAGCATGACGCGAATCTTGTAGAACAATTTCCATGAAGTTTACATAGAAATTGTTCTACGAAAGTTCGTCGCGCCTGTTTGTGGGAGCCTTTATACTTGACATTCGATTCACCATTATGTACTTGTATACCTATAAGGTTATCCTTATACTTACGCATGAGATCGATCAAAAATACAATCAGCCATTTTTGCCAAGCAATCTTCACCTGTAAAGCCACAGAGCTACAGTGTTAACTCCGACAAACGGATCCAAAACTGATATTTCCAAATTTCAAGCAAAATCGACCAAGAATCAAATGCTTGGCATCAAAGAATGCAATTTCGTGGTATTTTATAAGAACACGAAATACATTGGTGTTATAAGGTTAATTTGAAATGAACGCTACGTAAAACGGAAAGTGAGTTGCTATGTGGCACCTGTCCTACTGTCGACGATTAGCGAGAAGCGAGTAGAGCTAGCAACTAGATACTAGTTGGCAAGCGTCGGGCAGCGAGCGACAGATGGGAGTTTTGTCGCTGGGCTATGAGCGCTGAGAAAAATGTCATTTTGGCATAATCTTAAAATATCGTGACGTTGGTTTAAAATAGATGCGTTGTCTTATAATATGTTGATAATAAGTAAATATTACGCTAGAACTGAAATGTGTTAAGATGGAATCGAATTTTTTGGGTAAATAATGCAATATTATGATACTTGTCATCGTAAAAATTTGTAATTATGAAGTAACATTGTCTTCTTCAAATAATAACACAATGTAATAGAAAATGGTCCACTGTCCCATAAATTAGTATGATAATTATAAATAAGATTCTAATTAAAAAACACAATGACAGTCACCGTAATATAAATAGATTTCATAGTTTAATATGAAGAAGTATCTCTAAAAATACGATGACCTCCCCCTAATGTACTATATTAAATTATAATGCTTTAAACTTATATTTTTAAAGTAAGCATCATTTTTTAATATTACAGTCATATTATTTTATGTGAATCCTATGATAATACGATTAAATAATCTCATATTTTTAGAGTAAGCATCAAAGTTCAATAATATAGTCATATTATTTTATGTGTATCCTACTAAATTATTATTACAGAGACCCATTTATGAGTAGCATTTGAATGATGTCCTACAAATTTAAGGTGACGGCATTATATAATGAGGTCTCCCTCTCTCACTTCATTCCGCCGCCGCGCCATTTCGGTCGGCCATTTGTATTTCACCGCTACAGCCGGCAAGTCACGACTCACGACTCGTTTAATTAATAGCAATAACAATTCCATTAGTGCCAGTGAACGTGTTTGATCAGTGCAAAAATGGATATGGCTACGCGTGATCTTTTGAAGAAGTGGAATTTGGAACGCTACATCGATCGTTTTGAAAGTAAGTTGACAAACCTACCTAGTAAGTTGCTAGCATGAGCTCACACATTACATTCACACATTCTAATTTCTAGCAAGAATAGGGTCAGAGTGTCGTCTTAGAGGCACTATGAAAATATACTTAAAAAAATTTCGCGACCAATTTCAAGGTCACAGTTCTAACATAACCTTACCTATGGATCCCTTCGACATCGTTTTTACGACAAACGGTTGGTCGGAGACAAAAAACACCCAGACACTTTTAGCCTTTCTAGGTGTTACATACTATAGAATCGAGAAAATAAACGATTTGCGAAAATAACACTTTTTTGGCCGCTGTACACTCCAACCAAGAATAGTCTTGTCGTATGGTACCTACCCACCTACCTAGATATACGTTCATATTTATATTATACACTAGATTCGATGTGCAACTGCAACCCAAAAAAAAACGAATAGGTAGAGTGCGTCTAAACTAAAATGACGCGCCCCACTACCGCATTTACCGTAGTGTACGTATACAAATTTAAGTAGTGGGGCGCGTGATTTCAGCTTAGACGAGCTCTACCAACCTAAATTTTATAAAGTCGATGCGACGTAGTGCATTTCACAGCTGCAATCAGGGCGCTGTTAAATTTACCTTTTTTTTCAGCTGAAAGAATTGATATCGCAACAATGCAGATGCTTAGTAAACAAGACATACATAGTATGTTCCCTCAAATAGGGGACAGACTCCGGTTTGAAGCAGCTCTGGCCATGTTAAAAAGCGACCAACCAAAAGATATGGTTTGTTTTCATGTTAAATTGTATTTCAAAAAAGTAAATTTTGTTTTAAACTTTTTGCTTACACATGCCCTGCGTCGCTTAAATGCACATTCTCCTACTTGCATGTAGGTAGGTAGGTACCTACTTATTAACTTTTATTATTTTAAAGTCTTCTTAAGATACCTAACAATTTAACCGGTGCAGTATTTATTTAAAAAGTGGAATAAAATCATAACTTTTCATCAGTCTTGTTAGTTTACCAACTAAGTACATTATTATTACCTTTTTAAATTTCTTGTTAAATTTCAGGATAACTCCTACAATTCATCACTCTTTGAAGAGGTCCTGAGGAATGACTTGTTAACTAGTCTACCTTGTAACTTAGAGCCTCTGCCACCGTGTGAAGGACTGCAAAGCTCAATCCTCAACCAAGACTGCGAAGCAGGACTTAACCAGGAAAATTTGGTAAGTTCTGCAAAATTGTAGAAAAGTACTCGTACTTACTGTTTTTTGGTTCAAGAGCAATATGTATTAATTTGTAATTACATCCATACTAATATTATAAATGCGACAGTAAGTTTGTCTGTCTATCTGTCGGCTGGGGCAGGACCTTTTCACATTTTCATACCTAAGACACTGAACCGATGCAAAATTTGGTATAGACATTCTTTGAGACCAGGATCAGTCCTGATCTTGATCGATTAGTTTTTATCAGGGCCGGATCAAGGGACGAGGGCAGGACCGTTCACACCTGCAATGCTGAACCGATTACTAGTAAAAAAATATAACACTTCCCTTGAGTTATCTCCGGCTAGGGCTAGCTATAGCCTGTTAGTTAACGGTCGCACTCGGACACATTTAGTGATTATTTCAACGATTATTGAGGTTAATTGACCGTACATACTCATATTATCACACCTTTTTGTTACATGTACTATTATAACATTGTCTCAAAGTAAATATTATTTTAGGATGGTGACATACTGGTGATACCACTGGACTCGTCGTCGTCAGTGGGTGAAGCAGTTAGACAAGAGTCCACCGGGAGCAATTTAGTAAGTTATTGCCTATTATCCTGTACTTTTGATAAGGAATTTAAATTGACATTCAATATTGTTAACCCCCGGCGTAAACAGATAAGTTTAACGTCTGTACCTGTCCTGTCCTGTATGTGTGTACGGACGGCCGTTTAGGAGCTATACTATATGTCACAAAGATCAGTAATATATTTGGAGTTGGTGACAGCTATAACTAACAACTAAATGCATGATGCCTAGACTGGCACCGACTCCAACTGATCATTATACTGAATGGAAGGTAGGTATTGAACCTGTATTTTCAACATTTTAGTGACATTTTTTTTTAACTTTTACCTTGCATATTTAGTTTGTAATGCCATACTTATACTATTTGTGTTTCAGGTGAATACCATACTGAATTCATCAGTCGAGGGAAAACAAATAATAGCAATTGGGCAGAAAACGGGCACCTTACCCTCAAACGTGCGTGGGCGTTTATGCAAGCTGCTTATGGAGAAGCTCATTACGGCCGAAAACCCGGTACTTCTGACAGATTCGCAGCTGCTTGCTCTATCCTACGACATTGGCAGATTATTTAAAGAGGAGTCACCACCCCTATACTACGCGCCGTACCTGCCGGCTCATGCTTACCAGGCTAAGCGCAATATCTCTGGCTGGTTAGTCACCGCCAGAAGGGCTCGACGGCAGCATTTAGTTTCGTTGGGCCTTATTGAAAAGCCCAAGTCACGTTCTCGCTCCAAGTCCAGTCCTAGGCTAGACACCCCTCCACTCGCTGGAATCGACCTGACCGGACTTAAAGAAGGTAACTCCTTTTCAAGAAATTTTATGTTTTCAGATTGAATTAAATTATCAAGAACAAAATTATTGAGAAAAATATCTGAATTAGTATAAATTTTCGTTACAAATTACAAAATATCTGAATCTAAGAACCGTTATTGTCATTGTACTAATTATTAATCGTTTTAATTTTTGTGTGCAGGTGAAGTGGAGGACGTAGCGTCAGCATTAGAGCAGCTGTCAAGTCCTTCAGCTGGTCCGTGGCAGGAGGTCAGTGCCCTGTGGCGGGAGACGGTGCGAGCTCGCCTCCGGTACTTGTACTACGAGGAAGGGACATTACAGGAGTACTTCAATAAGTATCCTATCCTGAAGTCAAGTGATGGATGGCGACTCCTGACTCATGACTACGAAGCACTGTTCCCTGATAAATCCGGGGGCCTCGACGCCTTGGATGCTTCATCGGAAAACATACTAAAAGCTGCTCAGCAGAAGCTTAACACCACAAAGGACTCGTTTCTTCGTCGAAAAATAGCTGATACATTGGCAATTTGTGACGGTAAGGAAATGATTCTGTTATATAGTTCTAGGTGCTCGACCTCCCTGGGTCGGTGAACCCGTTATAAAATATATAGACAAAAAAGAATTTAAAAATTATCTAACATGGTGCAGTCGTTCAGAAGTAACGGGCGGGCGGACACACATTTCGGCAATTCATTTTTACTTATATAGATAGATTTTATTTTGTTCTGATACTTTTCCCTATTTGCTCAGTTAATGATGATGTGTTGTGTCAAATATACTATTATTATTTTCTTTCCAGATGAACAACCGGAGACAAAATTAATAGCAGCGATATTGCTACTCGGCTGTCTCTTTAATATTCCTCCTGCCCGTCGATCTAGAAAAGACTGGCAAGCTTCACGAGCGGAGATATTGGATGGATTTGTGACCATCGTGGATGATGACGCAGACGTGCAAGTGGTAATTGAGGAGCGTCGCCAAAAGCTTCAAAACCTAGGTATTAGCCTCCAACCATTTATAATTTGGTGCCGCCAGTCAGGTGTCTCCTTCACAGTATGTGACAATACGTTTTACAAGTTCACAACACTAACTGAGGCTGTTGATGTGACTTTTAAAATATTTCATGCTACTGCGGCTAAATATCCTACTGAAAGCTATAACATTTGGCTTATTATCCAAATTGGTTTTTACAAAGTCAAAACATCGTACGATCGTATGTCACAATCTGTGAAGGAGATATTAGTTACTCTCGGAGTCACAATTTAAATTAAGATGAAGTGTCACAGTTGTAAAAGGACTTTTCCCACGTTTTCTTCACTTATTACCCACATAAGGAAAGAATGTGAAAAAATTGATATTACTGGAGTTTATAAATGTGGTGAAGACGCATGCTACCGGTATTTCACGGACGTTAGACAATTTAGAAAACATGTTAACTTAAAACATTTGAATAAAGTAAACACTCGTTATTTGCCATCCACCTCAAACGAGGCTTGCGTAGTTCCTATGTGTGAAACAGAGACTACCAAAGTAGCAACTGAGCACATATACATTGAAGCTGATAGTGAACCGGAAGTCCTTGATAATGCTGATAGTATTATTCATAAAGAAGTTTTGAAATTTATTTCAACGCTCTATGTAAATCCCTCTGTATCTCGATCGTCTGTACAAGCTATGGTTAGTCATTTGCAAACCCTTCTTGACAATATCGCACCGTCTTTAATGTCCGTATTCGGCCCTGTGCTAGCTGATGAGGAAAGCATGTCTGGAAGCGAAATTAATAAACGACTTCATAAGTTCAACACAGCTTTGAAGGGCATCTTTTTTCCGTTTCGTTCAGAATATTTGAGATTCCGAGAATTGAATTTATTAGGTTCTTTTATACCACCACATGAAGTAATCGTTGGTTATTGTCCTGACATTTCACAAAGGAGTAACACTTTAACATTACACACCAAGCCACGTACAATGCAAGTAATTCAACTTCGCCAGGTTTTGAAGAATTTTTTTTCCATTGACACTATTTGGAAAGATGTAACGGATTATTTGAACCACCTAAGGGGTAATTTAATAATCCGTGAAGAAAATCCGATGAGGCCAATGTGTCTAGAAAATGTAATGCAGGGATCTGTATGGCTGGCAATGTGTACACCGCAGGCGTCGGACATTATTCTTCCTTTAGTAGTATACTATGATGATTTTGAAATTGGAAATCCTTTGGGGAGCCACGCTGGGGTGCATAAGCTTGGTGGTGTATACGTTTCCTTGCCAGCACTCCCACCACATTTATTTTCAATGTTGAATAACATTTTGCTGTTAGCTATTTGCCATTCTGCTGACAAAACTAAATATGGAAACAAAGCTATTTTTGACCCTGTTATTGAGGAATTGAATTACTTGCAAAACAAAGGAATTTTTATAGAAAATAAGTTTTTTAAAGGAACCGTAAAATTGAAGGTTGTTGCTATAACTGGCGATAATTTAGGCCTGAATTCAATTCTCGGGTTTACTGAAAGTTTTTCAGCTAACAAGTGTTGCAGAATCTGTAACATTGACAAGAAAGGTTTGCAAACTGCTCTATATGAAAACAGTAACTTGCTTAGAAATATGACTTCATACCACGCTCAATTGCAAGAAAACGATACACCTAACACGGGCATTAAAGAATCATGCTGTTGGCTTAAGGTGACAGGATTTGATTTATTTCAAAATGTAGCAGTAGACCCAATGCATGATATATTAGAAGGTGTAGCTCGTTATGTAATGACCTTTGTCATAAACCACTTCCTTGCCGAAGGTCTTTTAAAGATCTCAGTATTGCAACAAAGAATAATTTCATTTGATTATGGACCAGATAGGAATTCAAAACCAAGTAATTGTTTAGTTGTCCAAGGTTCGAAAGTAAAATTGAAAACTTCAGCATCAGAAATGCTTACCCTTATTAGATACTTCAGCCTAATAGCCGGGTTTTACATTCCTTTAGAAAATAAAGTATGGAAATTATACATTATGTTGCGGCAAATCACCGACAGGTTATTAAGTCATAGGGTCTTCAGTGACACCAATATTCAACTCCGGGTTATAATAGCAGAATTTAATCAATTGTACACGGAGCTAACAAAATCACCCCTGCAGCCAAAGTTTCATTTTCTGACTCATTATCCTACCATGCTAATGAAGTTCGGCCCCGTACGTAACATGTGGGCTATGCGTTTTGAAGCCAAGCACAGGGTATCTAAGTTAGTGGCTAGATCATCTTTTAATCGAGTCAATGTTTGCAAGACTCTAGCAATAAAATGTCAACTTATGCTCAATGACTTGTTTGTGAAAAATAAAATACCTACAACAAAAATACTAGGAAAAAAATCTGCATTAAATTCAGGAGACACTGTCAAGTTTTCTCTCGGCACTGGCGTTGTCCTCAAATATTCGGTTACTTCCGCTACAATAGCTGGTGTTTTATGGCAGCGGAACTCTATTGTTACTGTAGATATAGATGATGAACAATTCTTACCCACTTTTGGCCAAATTGATGCAATTTTGGTGACAGATACTGAAGAGGTTTTTTTCCGTTGCTGTATGTTTGAAACTATTGAATTTAATTCTCATTACAATTCTTATGAAGTTAAACGTGGTAATGATTATCTGTGCTTTCCTTGCCAAAATGCCGTTTCTCCGTGTCCTAACACGCTCACTCTAATGCGAGGTAACACGTCATATATTACAAGTAGATGGTACCTAGAGTAAAAATGCCAAAATTCTGTAGGTATTCTAACGGCTTACGGTCGCTGCTATAATACCTTGAAAATGCGCAAACGAGTTAACTCGTTTGCTCATTTTTAAGGTGTTTTTATTTTGAATCCAGTAATATCAATTTTTTTTGGAAACGTTTACATAATTATTAATTATGTACTTATACCGTACGCGGCGTTGCTAGTTTGAGGCACTACAGAGTCCAAGGGCAGTTATTTTTTTATAGCAGAGTGCGCTCAACTAGTAATCTACCCTTAGTTACGGTATTTATCGGATATCCCTTTAGGATATCCTATAAAGACGGCCCGATAACGGTGTCCGCATAAAGTAATGGTATGAGCCAGCACCAATAGCTGGTTTAAGGTGAACGCACACTTATCAGAGCCGAAGGAGGCGAAGGAATCAAATTTTAGAATTACTTAAATGAAGTCCAATGTAACTTCGCACACTTATCCGCACCGAATCGTACGACCTTATTCGTCCGATTCGGTAAGTGTGCGAGGTTCCATAGGATTTCATACAAGTAATTCTAAAATTCGATTCTTTCGCCTCCTTCGGCTCTGAAAAGTGTGCGTTCACCTTTAGTAATCGATTTTAAAGTAAAGTATTTGTATGAGGGATAGATTAGTCTCATCGGAGTGTTTATAGTAGCACTTTACTTGAAAATAGATATTTACTATAATAATATAACCAATTTATTGTATGCAGCTTTAAGGTGAAAGCGTCAGGGTAGCCCGCGAAATTCAAATTTTCTTACGTTTTTTGCAATTTGCAGGCCAGTGCTAGGTTTTGATTGAAATGTTAGACGCGGGTGTAAGACGTATGTAGTACAACTTATGTACTTACACCCGCGTGCAACATTTAATTAACATACAACCTAGCACTGGCCTGCAAATTGCAAAAAACGGCTACCCTGAAGCAATCACCTTAAGGGCAAAAATGTTTTAGTTATAGGTACATTAATGGAAAGTTTGTTATTTTTTGTAAATTAAATTTCTACTCGTCTCAACCTTTATTTTAATTTGTAAAAACTAGAATTATTGATCATAATGTATATAATGATTCTTTATAATGACCGACAAATAGATACTGTAATCATTAAGGCGAGGATGTTTCTAAACAAAACAGTCTTCTTTTATACTGAATATAAATGTTTAGAGTATATAATAATTATTCATTCATACTATGGAAATAAAAATACCATTCAATTTTCTGTTTAATTTATACATACATCCCTTTTCACCTTCTTACCATTCTTGCCAAGGTACTTTTTTCTATTTTTTTTACTTACTCTCCATTTTTTTAAGGTTCAAGTTTAGGGTTCTTCAGTTTTTTTTAATGTTGAGCTCACACCTAATAATATTTAAAAGGAAAGAACCAATATTGGATACTTAAAAATAAGGGGATCATGTAAGTCCAGTGGCGCCCTCAATTATAGGAGGATTGTGATTTCTAATAATCCAAACAATTTCTGTGTAATCCACCAGTATTTAGTTGTAGTCCTACTGATGGAGAATGAGTAGAACTACAACTAATCACTGGTGTATTATAGAGATATTAATTGGTTTATTAAAAAACACAATCCTCCTATTGAGGGCGACCTCCGTAAGATAATAGGCTATAACCAGAGATATGAGGAAATAGTAGGAAAAGTAAGAGGACCTAACCTAAAATACGAGGAGGTTACCGAAAAATAGTAGGAAAAATAATAGGATATAACTGGATATATGAGGAAGGCACCGAAAAATAGTAGGAAAAATTGTATGACATAACTGAATATGTGAGGAAGTCACCGAAAAATAGTAGGAAAAATAATAGGATATAACTGGATATATGAGGAAGGCACCGAAAAATAGTAGGAAAAATTGTATGATATAACTGAATATGTGAGGAAGTCACCGAAAAATAGTAGGAAAAATAATAGGATATAACTGGATATATAAGGAAGGCACCGAAAAATAGTTGGGAAAATTGTATGACATAACTGAATATGTGAGGAAGTCACCGAAAAATTGTAGGAAAACTAATAGGATATAACTGGATATATGAGGAAGGCATCGAAAAATAGTAGGTAACTAAAACTAAATCCATGGTGACACATCATCTTAAATACTGTTATCATCAACATCAGTATTATCATCGTTCTTTTTGGTGAATCACTATGCTCCGTCCTTTGAGTGAATTCATCATACTTTAAGCTGAATTCACCTCTTTTATGATTGTCAGTTTTCTCAGTGAACGTCCAAGTGCGAGGAGTAGAATGATTACCCAGTCAATTGCTGTTATGAAGAGTAGTAGCAGTCGTAAAAGGCGAATAAGGGACTTACTTACTAGAGGTTGGGCAGCACCATTCACTATGCATTTGAGAATCATACTGCGATTGTGTTGACGATGGCGGGTTAATGCCACCTGCCAAGCGCGGCGATTATGGCAAAGCTCCCAATTGAGGGAGGCCTATGTCCAGCAGTGGACGTCTTATGGCTGAAATGATGAGACGCTTCTTCGTCGGCAGTGGGAAAACTGCCTGCAGGTATTGAACGTAAAAGTGACAGCAAACGTCAAATGTTCTTTTGTTATTCGATCGCAACGTGGGAAATCAGTGGATCAATTTGAGCGTGTGACTGTGAAGTGGGCAGAGAATGATGTTTATTCTTTAGTAGTTTAGGTATAAATTGCTTTATTATTTAAAAGTAATTTTGTTGAGAATGTATACTGTAATCAGTGTTGACGGGTTAACGATATTGATAACATAGAGTGTACTAATTTTGAATGAATTGATTGATCTCGATTGAACGGTTTTCGTTCTTTAGCTCTTCGGTATGTAGGTGTTTGTCTGTAGAGAAAATGAAAAAACCGGTAAACAAACTATTCAGTTTAGAAAAAAATGATATTAGAAACCTCAATACCATTCTTGAAGACCTATTCATAGATAACCCACACGTATGGGTTTGATGAAAAAAAAAATTTTGAGTTTCAGTTCTATGTATGGGGAACCCCAAAATTTATTGTTTTTTTTCTATTTTAGTGTAAAAATCTTAATGTGGTTCACAGAATACATCTACTTACCAAGTTTCAACAGCCTAGCTCTTATAGTTTCGGAAAAAAGTGGCTGTGACATACGGACGGACAGACAGACAGACAGACAGACATAACGAATCTATAAGGGTTCCGTTTTTTGCCATTTGGCAACGGAACCCTAAAAACCGAAAATTTGGTGAACTTCAGAGAGTTTCTTAACCCATTCCCTGTCCCATGAACCACATATGGTTCAGCACGCGTAGCATGACCACCATAGAAAGAACTTTGTTTATTCTTGGTAGAATAGAGATATAATTGTCATGCTACGCCAGCATAAAACGCTACAAATCTTTCTACAATCTTTAATTCTGTCTTTAATCTTTCTACAATCTGTAATTTTGTCTTTTCTTCCGTCGACAAAACCCATTTCTACGGTGGTCATGCTACGCAGGCAGGTTGATTGTTTAACTATTGTGTCTACTATATGGACAGTGAATGTGTTAAGAAATTGGTGATTGATTGATATACTTATTGACTAATTGGCTCCTTTGTTTAGCGTCTGCAGTGTCCACGAGTGGGACAGCTAAGCGAGGCAAAGGCATCCGTCTACTTCTTTAATTTTTGCGAGCAAATGTCCCCTCGGCAGAACCTGTCCAGTTCATACAGCTGTCTCCTAATGAACTTTTAAATTATAACAAGGTATGGAATCAGTAAGTGCACACCCTAACACATAGCGACAGTGTTGCTGATTCCGAGATTGAGTTGCAACAACGCATGTTTGTATGAAATAGACCGTACGTGATGAAATATTGTAAATAAATATGCCTATTTGCGTAAGACATTCATGTTTGATTTTTATATGACCTAGTTTTTTTGCAAAATTTCCTAGGCTTTGTTACCAGGCAAAATCTTAGAAATAAAAATCTTAGAAATATACTTAGCCTTAAAAATTGCCAAACTTAAGTGGCAGTGGCAAATTGCTTGCAGGACAGACGTTCGATGGGGCGGAAAGGTTCTAGAGTGGCGACCGCATACCGGAAGATTTAGGGTGGGAAGGCCACCCACAGTGGACCGATGACCTTGTGAAGGCCGCAGGAATCCGTTGGATGCAAGAAGCACATAACAGATCGAAGTGGGGTTCTCTGGGAGAGACCTATGGCCAGCGTTGGACATCTTTCTGAATGATGATGATGAGGATGACTAGATCCAAAGAAAGCCGATGTTTCTCTATCCCTCAAGAGAAGACTTATCAACGTCCGTATGCTTCCCCCTTACGTTTTAAACATGGTCTTTGACAATTCGGCAGAGGTCCACGCTCGCCATTTACAACAGAGTTGTGGAACGGAGTACTCTGGGTACTAACCTTGTGGACCGGGCTAAGAATACTACAATCCATTCCATCATTAAAATATGTATGTATTAAATATAAATGGAATTGGACACATATGCCACATGTCAGGCGATCAATGGGTCAAACTTAGGTAGCTAGTTATCAGTGGGTCCCGCTTAGTGGCGAACCATCGCGTCAGGGTCAGACGGCGATGACGGGAAATAGATCAACATTTCAATAATCTTTTACAAGACAAAAATTCACCTTCAGCCAGTAGCATTACCGACGTTAAGCTAATTAAGTAAGCGAATCTCTTGTTAATAAATAAAACCTATAAACCCAAACTATCCAGGAAGATTCATACTAGCACGGCTACTTACCACTAAATCTCCTCATATCAATCTCAACGTAACGGGAGAGAGCGGTCCACTCAGGTCAATATTCTGCGATGTACGCCGTTTAGACACGTGGGCGAACCAATTCACTGAATTGAAGACAATAAGGTCAACGTGTGATGAACCAATGATTTGCAAGTAATGGACCCACTTGAGAACAACATGGGAATTTAAAATGGTGACGTCTTGTATCGCGTCATAGTATAGGGAGATAACGACGGAGATAACAATAAAATGAATGGCTTACAATAACAGTTATCTTTTGATAAGAGTGCATGTTCCTATCATAACATAACACATATATTCCCGAAGGGTACTAAAAACGGTTATTGTAAAACAGTGGCCTTTTGAAAAGAATGCATTTTTCTATCACTTATTACACAAGTATTCCTAAAGGGATAGGTAGGATAAATAGTGTGATTTTTTTTGTTAGTACAATAGTACATGTAGCCCGAAACTGTCAACTTTTGCCAATAAATCTTGAACCTAAAACTTAAGCGAAAAAGTTGAAAACCTATTAAAGAAATTAGACACTTTGTGTGCTGGCGTCTGTGGACTATATAGGATTTAATTAAATTAGCTGGCAATCGGTACTTTACCCACATTTTGAGTATCGATATCGATAAGCAATGGAACAAAAAACATTTTTTTTTTTTTCATTCGGTGGCTGTAGGCTAGTAATTGATCAGTTGGTTTTATAATTTTTCGTGGAACATAAAGACAGAAATCATCAATACAACGCTAAGTTCATTTTCAAACCATTTAATTACTATTTTATGAAAGAGACATTTAATAAGATTGATTGAACTTAGAGGGTTGAATTTGACTGACCTGTTAGTGTAGTGGTTAGTGACCCTGACTGCTAAGACTGAGGTCGTGAATTCGATTCCCACCCAGGACAAATCTTTGTGTGAAGAGCATAATCATTTGTTCTCTGTCTGGGTGTAATTTATTTATAAATATGTATGTATTTCGAAATTTATAAGTAAGTATGTTTATCAGTTGTCTGGTTACCATAGTACAGGCTCTGCCTAGTTTGGGATCAGATAACGGTGTGTTGGTTGTCCTAAGATATTTAAGAGTTTTATTAACGATTTTAATCATTATAATTCTGTAAAGCCATATTTATTACGGTTGCCAACCATATTTTAATCAACATACACTGACTTACAAATTACAAAAACTGTAAGAAAAATTGAATTTCCCGGGCTACTGGCTAAATAATCTTTAATGAGATATTTGGCCGAGCGTTATAATGAAGACTATCGACGCACTCAAGAATAGGAAATTATAGGATTATTCAGAATTCAAAAACCTCCTAATTTGGTGCCGATACTACTGTTCTTTGAACTAGGGACTAGGGTCGGATAATATTTTATTCTATGAAGACCAATTGGACTTAGTTAAGCAAAAAGGATCCAATCCAGAACTTGGGCACAAATGAGTTCAGTGCACCAAACTAATCCAAATTATACATACTACAGTAGGGTACAGGTCAGTAAACCTACGACCTAGCTAAAAATAGCCTTACTTTTCGTATTCTTGAACTTTAGAATCAATGGTATATTTATTTTTTTCATCATAAACAATCCAAACTCTCTGGTTCTTAACTAGTATCTCTAAGCGAATATGCTAATATACTATTACCAGTAAAAAAAACATGTTAATATTCCACTGACAAAATAAAAAAAATAAACCACTTGAACTACAAACGTCAAAATCTCAATAGTAACTGGGTGTGGATTCAATCCTTTTCGCTTAACTACGGCCAATTGCCTTCATGAATTGTGAAATATGAGATGCAATGGCAAGGTCAGCTAGCATTGTGAAACAGAACATCATATCATATAACACTCTACTCATAATCTATCATTTCCAAAGTATTCTTCGTAGCAATGCAGCAGAGCGTGTTTTGCAAACGAATTTTTCAAACTCAAATCACCAACGAAAGGCACTTTTTAGTTGTAGTCAGAGTCAGTCAGAAAAATAAAGCTAGTTGACCATTCCAGAGTATAGTAGGTACCTATAGAGAAGACCGGACAAGCAACTCCACGGATACTCTTTTAAATCAAAATATTGTTACAATAAAATGGTTTCATCACATGGTAACAAAAAGAAATCCAATTCAAAAATTGAAATAAGCCGTAGCAGCTAAGCGATGACCAGATCAAACATTTACAAAGCAATGGATCCCATCCCATCTCTTCCCGTGGGTGTCGTAGAAGGTGGCTAAGGAGCTAAGAGAATGGGCAGCAGCGTTCACTATGCATGTTACCACCACAATGCGAACACCAACCCGCCTGCAACCCAAAATTGGGAGAGATTTCCATTGGCAAAACCCCGCCAAATTGTGGGTGGGTCTATCTGAACAATGGCTGTAATGATGATGAAGATTATGATGGACTAGCTTCAGCCCGCGACTTCGTACGCGTTAAATTTCTTGTACCCCCGACCCTTCCCGACGCATCGAATCGCCTACCCGTGCGATTTTTCCCATTTTTGCAACATTTTTATTACTGCGCCGCTCCTCTTAGTTGTAGCGTGATGTTATATAGCCTATAGCCTTCCTCGATAAATAGGCTACCCAGCACAAAAATATTTTTTCAATTCGGACCAGTAGTTCCTGAGATTAGCGCGTTCAATCAAACAAACTCTTCAGCTTTATAATATTAGTATAGTAATTTTCACCAAAATCTTCGGATTGTAGTAGAAACATTGTACCACGCAATTGGGGTGCAGTTGAATCTTCATTTAGATTGGAAACACCCCCCCCCCCCCCCTTATAGCCTTTTGCACCATGCCCCTTTTTAGGGTTCCGTTGCCAAATGGCAAAAAACGGAACCCTTATAGATTCGTCATGTCTGTCTTTCCGTTTGTCTGTCTGTCTGTCTGTCTGTCCGTCCGTATGTCACAGCCACTTTTCTCCGAAACTATAAGAGCTACGCTGTTGAAACTTGGTAAGTAGATGTATTCTGTGAACCGCATCAAGATGTTTACACTAAAATAGAGAAAAAATAATAAATTTTGGGGTTCCCCATACTTAGAACTGAAACTCAAAAATTTTTTTTTCATCAAACCCATACGTGTGGGTTATCTATGAATAGGTCTTTAAAAATGGTATTGAGGTTTCTAATATCATTTTTTTCTAAACTGAACAGTTTGCGCGAGAGACGCTTCCAAAGTGGTAAAATGTGTGTCCCCCCCCCCCCCCCCCCGTAACTTCTAAAATAAGAGAATGATAAAACTCAAAAAAATATATGATGTACATAACCATGTAAACTTCCACCGAAAATTGGTTTGAATGAGATCCAGTAAGTAGTTTTTTTTAATACGTCATAAATCGTAAACCGCAATTTACCTTTCATTCAATCAACTCAAATATAAAAATTAAAAAAAAATACATTTAAGTTCATAAGCATAAACCTTATACATAAACCGAGGATCCCTACAGGTTTGTACGGAACCCTCGGTGCGCGAGTCCGACTCGCACTTGGCCGGTTTTTTCTGGGTGTGGAATCATCAAATGGCGTCTCCCGCTCTGGGCGGAGCGGGAAGGCGTGTCAGACTTTTACTGAATAAAACAAACCCACCCGTGTTCCTTCAGTTGCTTGTGCCAGGGCCACGGTAACTCTTGCCAAAAAATCCGTGACCCTGGCAGGTGCACTATACCCATAATTACCCAATTAGGATGCTCCCTACACACGTGTGACAAATGACATTCAAATACTTCACATAAGTATTCCAAGAACAGCTAAATAAATTATGTTCTGTGCATAAAATGAAGTCCGTGGAAACCGAAACAGTGCACGTGTAATAGGGCATTAGGTCGGTAGTACATCCCACGCACTGGTTCAGGTGAATAATACCTCTTAGATCATGGCTGTGGGGACCATACGTTGTTGCTGATAGTAGCAGGATAATTCTTGACTCTCATTTTTCGCGATTTAAAAAATCAATATTAAAATATTTCACTTAAACCCATATCTAGACACGCGGTAGCGTGTCAAGCCAAGTTCAAGTAACAGAACTGGCGAGTAGCACCGTGTGTAATATTACACGAACCATTTGGAGCCACTTTTGACCGCCTCATAACTCAAAAACTGTTTTACATAAATAGCCATTTACAGAAAGTCATAAGCTAGGTGCACCGTTTTAATTGGTCGTTGGCCTATGGAGAAGAACTCTGGCTCTATGGAGCTTCTTGCCGTCATAAAATACTTGTTGTTGGTTTCATTTTAACAGTTCACCCACGTTTATTTCGTTATTTACGTTGTATCTTTCAAAACTCTTGAATAATCACAATGATTGAAAGTGTGTCACCCAATTTTAGACTGCTGCCTCGCTTCGTATATCTTTCCCGGTTATAGGAAACCAACATAATTTCGCCTATGTCATCTGATAGGTCGTCGTCATTTTAGTGAATAAAACAGGAACAGCTGGCTACACTGACCAATTGGCTGACTTTCTAGCTTAACAATTTAAATCATAAATCAGCATCAGCGGGCTAGGTAATTCTGTAACACACTTAACCATTTGAATGGCTTTCATTTTGGTAGTTAAACAACATTAATAACGTTATTTACTTTGTTAAGCGGACAAATGTTTTGAACATAATGAAACAATGATTTAGCAATATCTTTCAAAATGATTCAGATTCTGATTGATAGTATGTTACGCGATTAGGGTGCAGGATTTCTTGAGAAATGTCCATTTTAAACCCAAATTATTGTCGCCCTATCTCAGCACGCTGCACACGGTCAAACAGTCTAAATCCGTTGATAGTGACAACTCATTTGGGTCACTAGGAAACGGTTACAGGACAGTTAAAATTAACTGGAACACATTTAACTAACTATAAATCATCGTAATATAAACAAACATGTCAAATTAACTGATGGAGTTCAAAACATGTAGCATTCGCTAACTCATTCAAGAGATATAAAAGATGGCTAGTATTCTGCTCACTTCTAAAGATACTGTTTGAAGTATTTTTATATTGAGAAATTATTAATTTAAAAAACACTTATGTTGTTTACTATTTGATAAAAAATAAAAACAATATAACGCTTTATGATGCTAAAAAAATTGAAAGATATGAAAAATAAAGTTTCTCAAAATAGAACATTGATTTTGGAGGACTACTTTAATTTCGGCTTCACTTTCAATATCCGATATGGTCTAGTGGCTAGGATACCTGGCTCTCACCCAGGAGGCTCGGGTTCGATTCCCGGTATCGGAAAATAGTTTTGTTAATTTTTTCATTGTTTTTAAGCAAACTAGTTTGTTTTAGTTTTTATTTTTATTGGTTTTTATAAATTTTATTACTAACGCAGGCAGGTGTCTCGCTTTTTCTATCTTTATTGACATAATAAAATAACACATTTGTATAATTTATTCAGCAAACACGATTTTATGTATTTGTTGTTCATTTTGAAATCATATTGTTCTCAATTTTGCATAAATTATTCAAATTATAAACTTAGACCAGGCGAATAACCTCTAAAATATTAATTTAAGATTTAATTCACAATAGTTTCTGCCATAGTATTAAAATTCCTGTCATTCTTGTTTTATTAATTGAATTTTAATGCCAATAATTAAAATAATTAAGACATTGTTTTTGTGAAAGAAATATTCTTTACAGTAAAACCTACAAGATTTGCTTTATGCACACTGTCAAGAGCTGCCAGTATTTATCAACAATGGTGCGGAAACTTGACACTGACAACTCTTGGACGCGGCTTATTTTTACAACGCGTAACATTTAACGCAAAACCTCATTGAATACATCCCAATTAGAGTATTGAGATAAAAGCATAATACAATGACCAAAACATTTTTTATTACATTATTTATCATCAATGTTATAATTTAACACAATATAAGTATGTGTTCTGAAATAAATGACTTAAATAAAAAAAAAAGTTATTTCAGACAAAAAGTCCATAGGCAAGGCAAGGTTGTTTTAGTAACAAAGATGACGCTTATGAAGTTATGACTATCTATTACATACTAGCTTTTGTCAGTGGTTTCGCCCGCATATTATACGTATAAACCTTCCTCTTGAATCACTCTATTAAAAAAAAACCGCATCAAAGTCCGTTGTGTAGTTTTAAAGATCTAAGCATACATATGGACAGACAGAGGGAAGCGACTTTGTTTTATAATATGTATCTAGTGATAATCCTAATATCAAGTCTTATGCCCAAATAACGTCACAATATTATCGACAATCGACGCAATAACAATCATGTACAGGTTGCTAATGACTGACAATCGTTTCAACAGTCTTTGAATGAAGGTTTACGTTCAAAGTCATTCGTTATTAGCTCAATTAGCTTACTTGTCGACTAAACAGGAGCTTATTAGCAGATGCAGCATTATTATCTTCAATGATAAACAAACATCTATTCATATATTTTGCAGACTATTTAGTCTGCAAAATAGATTGTTGTCAAGCTTACCTTGTTAACTGTAATTGATGATAATAATTAGATAATTAGGCTTCCTGCTATCTATCTATAAATACTAATAATAAAGCTGAAGAGTTAGTTTGAAAGCGCTTCCATATTTCTGAAACTACCAGGCGTATTTGAAAAACTATTTTGTATTTGATAGCTCAACTTTTGAGGAAGACTTTTTGTATATACTATTTATCATCACGCTAGGAACTAAGGAGCCGAGCAAAATGGAAAAGTTAGAAAGAATGCTAAGCGTAAACGAAGTGATAGCGCTGTTTGGCGATCACGCGAAGTTGCGGGCAGAAGCTTTAAAAATATAGATCAAAATAAATAAAAGTGACTCCATGTGCGAGTTTGTTTCAGCCTTTCTTCTCAGAGTAGTCAGATAGGAAACTCCGACCTCATCCAGTTTTGAAAATATGATTGTCGTGTCAAAGTTTTGTATTGTACAGACGACACCAGGTCAAGCTACCCGAAACTGTCAATTTTTCCCAATGAACCTTGAACCTAATGCTCTAGAAATAAAGTCGAAAATCTATCAAAGAAATCTGACAGATTGTAGTAGCTTGATGTGTTGGCGTCTGTACAAACATACTGACAGAAATAAATCATTAATCTTTTATAGCCAATAAATAGCATAGCTTGCAATAGTTCGTTCCGACCCTAGAGAAGAACAATAAATGCTTAACCTAAGAGCTAGAGATTGATGTACAATACTATCCATTTGTTCTTTGTGGACGTAAAGAAAAGCACCATCCAATTGTAACGTGGGTGTCATAAGAGGCGACTAAGGGATTTACTAGAGAACAGGCAGCAGCGTTCTCTATGCATTTTACCACCATACTGCGATCGCCAAACCACCTACCACGCGTGGGGATTCAGCGATCAGCTGAAATGATGGCTATACATTCACAAAATCCTAGACAACTCAGTCACACTTGGCTACAAAAAGATAACTTCTCCGCATCGGTAGCCGCACAAAGCCTTGAGGAATCCGATAGTAAAAGTACATTACAGTTACCACAAAAAATATCGTTTAGAAACTTAAAACAATAAACAGTTGTTTCCAAGTAGATCTCGGTTCCACTTGAGTTGGTGCCACGGTCGGTTGCTCTTCAGTAACCAGTGACCAGGAAGTAGCCATGGTTAGCGGGGTAACATACCCTGCTTCTGACTATAAATATACTAATTAAATGCTGGTGGAAGAGAGATTTATTACAATTTCGTTTCCGTTTGTGTAGAGGTATGGGAAAGTTACAGTTTTGGAAATGAATTGGGGTGGTTCAAAATGTTATGGTTGGTGAATTTGGTGGGTCTTACAAAGTCAAGTTCGTATCAAAATACATGTTGGAATTTTAGTTAGTCAAAACGTTAATAACAGTATTGCCATTTAAAATGGCAATACTGCCAGTCTATTGGGCGACAGCGATGTAGACGAGAATACGCTAAAGTTTCCTTTTATGTTTTAATATTTATTTGTATATCTATACGTGGAGAGTAGGGAGGCCTTTGCCCAGCAGTGGGACAACAACGGCTATTAAAAAAGTGTATTTAGTTATTTAGTCATCTAATTTAGAACCTAGTATAAATTCAGTGTATGAATTATATGGAAGAGAATGCTGTAGGTATACAATTGCTGGCTACTGTTTTCATATTACTTTTTTTTTACATTGACTTTCGATCTAAAAATATTTTGGGCAAGTTAACTTTAACAAACATTGCAAATCAGGCCTGAACAGATCAATAAGATATAAAAAATCAATCATTTCATTCAGTAAACAAAGAACCTGAGACACAGTAAAAATGCGGAAAACGATAACTCAGATGAAACTCGAGCACATCATTACAGCACGAACGACTAATTACTATTTACCACAGACCAAAGAGAATTATATAGTCTTTGCTACAGACACACATACTAGTTTTAAAGAACATTTCTCGCTCCGTTTCACTGTGACAAAAACTATGCGAGCGTTAATTCCATTGTTTGAAAAGAGAACGCCACGACTGACGCGTATGACGTATTGTGCAAACCCGCATACATTTAGCATAATTTTGACACGTTATGCAAAGAGTTTTTTTTAAGGAATTAGACCTTGTTTCATTATATGGAAGCTCAATATTTAAAACAAAGAATCTTTCATCGGTCTACAGATGAACCGCTTTGCGTCAACCAATGTAACCATGATGGATATTCTAGCTAATGTTTCGGTAACATGTTTATTGTGAGTGACACTAAGTGTTATTAAAACTCCATGCCAATGTCTGTGTTTTATTTTAGCTATAACTTCAGCGTTAATTGAATCAATGGGTTCCTTCCAGGCAAACATCGTCGACAGCATCAATGATTACCATCAGGTGAAGAAATACATAGTAGAGTAGTGGTGACTCAGTGGCCGGCTTACTATAGAAGGTCGTGGGTATCGAACCAGGCAGGCTCCTTCTGATCCAGCCCGTCCCTTGCTGCCCATTACCAGCGGCACCCTAAGCTGAAGTCCGTACCCTACAGGGGGTCCCCTTAGCGAGTATTTGCTCTGGATTTAAGATTTTAAGCCCTGGCTGGAGGCTTTAATTTATTAAGGAAGCCACAGGCAAGTCCAGATAAGCAGCTGATAACCTGGAAGGACATCTCGCATCTCAACCTAAAAAAAACAGGCTGGCACTTTACATTGTATAAATAATTTTATCACCACTGCTCTCAAAACGGTGAAGGTAAACATCGTAAGGACACCAACATGTCTTAGAACCACAAATTCAAGGACATGTGTCATCTACCAACCCGCACTGGGCCCGCGTGGTAGATTACGGCCCACTGCCTCTCAAAGAGAGGAGGCATATATGTCCTAGCAGTAGAAACATTATAGGCTAATTATGAAGTAGTAGCCAAACATTTTCGGGCGTAAAGAATAGCACCAGCCCATCTCCTCCCTTTGATGTCATTAAAGGCGACTATGGGACTTGTTAGAGAATGGGCAGCAGCGTTCTCTATACATTCCGTCACCATACTGCGATCGCCAATCCTCCTGCCAAGCGTGGCGATTATGGCAAACCCCTCGAACATGAACCGGTCAAAGCGTTTCGTGGGGAAGCCCATATCCAGCAGTGGACGTCTTACGGCTGAAATGATGACGGTGAGTCAAACATTTTAAAACAAAAACGTTTTATATCTCCATGATTGATTCTATTAGTGCAATCTTTGGATATGTTTTTTTATATGTAATCCACACTTCCACACTTCCACTTATCTTATACCATTAAACGAGCAATTCTTGTATATATATATATATAATCTGAATCTCGGAAACGGCTCCAACGATTTTCATGAAATTTAGTATACAAGGGGTTTCGGGGGCGATAAATCGATCTAGCTAGGATTCATTTTTATACAATGTCGTTTTATTCATGTTTTCAATGACCAACTTTATCGATAATCAACTTGAACATAAACTTATTATTTTAAACACAATTTACCAAAAAATACCGAGCAAAGCTCGGTCAACCAGATATTATAATATTATAAATGCAAAAGTAACTCTGTCTGTCTGTCTGTCTGTCTCGCTTTCCTGCTAAAACTACTGAACCGGTACACAGATAGTTTAGAGCCTGAGAAAGGACATAGGCTACTTTTAATCCCGGTAGTATGTTCCTGCGGGATAATTTCCGACCTCCACGCGGGCGAAGCCGCTGGCAAAAGCTAGTCAATTATATGTTTTACAATAGGTAGATATTGCAATGCTCTATAGTATACGATTCAGGTTCTTGCATATTTATTATTGTCACTGTGCATACAACATAATATAATATCGTGACAGCCGGATTAGAGCGACCTGTTGTCTATAAATCATATAACATAGTTGAATCATAGATATTTTCTGTGGTATATTTTATTTAACTACTTATTATTAAAAGTCATGTAGTACGGCATGCATTATGTATGACGTGTATTGACATAGGTCGCACCTTATATACAGAATTTTTTACATACTTTTCCAAAAGAATACATCTCCAATGAATTTGAATGGTAAAACATCCCAATGGTTTTCACCTGCAGTATTCCATAAGGACTACCCCGACTGACTGCCCCGTTGTTCTCGTAGTCAAGCGCGACTGATGACTTCTCCCGCTCTGGGCGGAGCGGGAGGGCATGTCAGACTTTTACTGACTAAAACCCACCCGTGTTCCTTCAGTTGCCCATGTGCCAGGGTCACGGTATCTCTTTCGAACAATCACGCGACTCCGGCAGGCATCGGTCCTGGCAGACCCCTTCAGCACTGCTGACATCTCTTTGAGGCACGCGTGGAACACTACGCGCCGTCGATCCGAGCTTGGTCCTTACCGGGCGGCGAGCTACCCATTGCTCGCCACCCGCAAGCTCGCGCCTACGGTGGCCGGGAGTCCGCTATGGACTCCCGACGCCCGAGTCTGAGGTCTTAGGTTCTATTCTCGGATCGAGCAAAGTGGTAATTGGGTTGTTGAATTTCTTAGCAGCAGCCCGGAGTTTGGAAGTTGGCTGTGTGTTACCTACACTGAGTGCCTAATCTCCCTCCGTTTATATCGGATTGCGTCCAATCGTCCTATGAGAGCGATGGAAGAGAGAGTTCATCTGTGTTTGCGCACACACGGCTGCACTATTTAGTATCTCCCGCGCCAAACGCTGGTCGCCGTGACTGAACTTCGGTCTGGATGATTTAAATTATGATATACCTTGATTACCTTGCCTAACTTTTGTGTCTCTATTTTCATATGCGACAATATTCGTTCAATATTGCATGAATCAAATCTGCTTTCTTAGTAGGAACGTTGTGCCTTCTCAATTTTTCCAGCCTTTATAATCTTCAAGACCATGTTTAGTCTAATCAAGGTGATTGATTCTTATGTGCTTTGAATTAATATTATTAATCAATTTAATTATCCTAGCTTAACTTCAAGACCCACTGCAGTACCTTCTTATGGAGTAGATACTTGTCTGCTATACATTGCTAGATAAATCCTATGCTGAGTGTTGATTAACTCAGGGTGTCCGTATATTATATTTCTACTAGCTGTTTCCCGTGACTTCGTCTGTGATTCAGGATCAGAAGCAGCCTATGTCCTTCTCCAGGTCATGCCAAATGCCAAATTACATCCAAATCCATTTACCCATTTGAGCATTAACAAAAATAGAAACTTACTTTCGCATTTATAACATTCGTTAGTTTCGTTATTAAGATAATAGACACAGATTCCTGATTGCAATTATATTTTATACCTTTACAACATAATCATGTGGGTACCGTTTACAAACTCTTCTAATACGATGAACTCAGAGATAAGTTAGTGAGGAAACAAATGACAGGTTTCTAAGCAATTCGTCTCCCTCTGTTGATTATTACGACTTGCGTGCTATGATAAGAGCCGCTGATATCATCAGCTTCCTATGTCATACAATACAATAGAAAATATATATAACATGATAATATGTGCAGTCTATACTTCTATACTCAAAATTTAAAGCTGAAGAGTTTATTTGTTTGTTTGGTTGAACGCTGTAATCTCAGGAACTAGTGGTCCGAATTGAAAAATTATTTTTGTGTTGGGTACTTTGGGTAGCTACAATCAAAAGGAGTGGAGCAGAAACGAGAAATAGAAGAAAACTGACAGGCAATTCGATGCGGCGGGAAGGGTCACCGGAGCAAAAATTTGACGCGGATGAAGTCGCGAGCAGAAGCTAGTAAGGAATATTTTACATTGTTGAACTAGTTGAAGTAATGTTGGTCGATTGGGCCATACATAAATATTTTTTTTTAAAAATATGCTTAGGTAAAACCGGAAAGGTTATACAAATAAAATCCTTTAAGAGATAACAATTATCGTGCGTAATTATAATCAAACTATAATGTTCCCACCGTTGGGACATAAGCTTTCTCTTTTTTTCAAGAATGACATCTCGCAGGTCAACCTATGCCTAGACAGTATATTAAATTTTCTTTGGCTCAATATGCGATAGGTGTGCCAAAATATGTAATCAAATACGTACTGTCAGTCATAATCGTCATAATTGTAGGTATTTGACACTGACAGCTGTTGAAGGCGATTTAGGTGAACTTATCGCGTTCACTTTCATTGGTGAAATTAGCTCTAAGGTGGATTGAACGGAGTGGATAAAGTGACGCCACGGCGTCCTCACCTTCCGCCCGACGCAGGTCCTCATCGGGCATGCTTTGGTGGGTTCGTTTTCCTCACGTTTTTATCTTCACACAGCCCTTGACAGTATGTTAAATTTCCTTAAAGTATATATTTTTTACGTAAACTTGTCATTTTGCTAGATTTACAGAAGTTTCAAAAAGATAAAAAATACTGCAACCTCGCCTTAACACCTAATGAATGTAAATGTTATTCCAAATCCACACAGTTGCCTCAAAAGTGTGACGAAGTCTCATTATAATAAAAATACATTAATTATAATATGAAAAACACCTTTTTACAGTACATTGATCTCTTTATGTAACACTGTTCCTTTAAACGCATATTTAATACTTCAATGTCTTGTTAACTTGAAAGATTCACATGCCAAGCGATAATGAACCCTATTTGTACTAACCTTTCAGTATCTTGCTAACTTGACAGAAACTCTTGCCAAGGGAATTTGAACCTTATCTTTGTACAGTTAAAGTTTAAATGAAAGGTCTTCTTCAGTAACTAACGCTGTGTTTTCGTACTTCAGTGAGTTCAAACATTTGCTCTAACTACTTACAATTCCAAGGTTTTGTCTCGTTAGAGCTCTGTAGGAACTCTTGTTATGAGTACAGTCAACAAAAAAGTTAGGTTTACACGTGTCAACTATCTGTTATTGTACTTTTTAAAGTTACCACACTCGAAAACAAGCTCTGGCTTGGATACTGAGCACAGCACACACATTAAGTTATTTTTCATCTTCCTGCCTTTATTCTAATTTACATAGAATTGTTGCATGTTTTCTCTTCCATACATTTATTTCATCGGTCATCTTAGTACATCATCAGCATTATAGCCGAAAGACGACCACTGCTGGACAAAGTTCTTCCCAAATTTGGGCGGGTTTGACATAATTGCCACGCTTGGCAGGCGCCCGGAGTCGTGATTTGCATCCAGGTGAATATAAATATCATAATATGAATAGGCTCGCCTCCTATATTATATGGGACATAAACATAACTGGCGAAAGGTGGGTGTACTCTGCCGAAGCCTTCGGGCGAACAAGGCGTGATGATATGTACTAACAAAGGCGTATAAAGAGAAAGCGTTTCCGTATGGTACCGGATGAAAAGAATAGCTTCAGCGCATTTCTTCCCGTGGGTGTCGTAGAAGGCAACAGGGACTTACTACAGAATGGGCAGCAGCGTTCTCTATGCATTTTACCACCTTGCTGCGATCACCAACCCGCCTGCCAAGCGTGGCGATTATGGCAAATCCCCCAAATTGGGGAGGCCTATGCCCAGCAGTGGACGTCTTTCAGTTGAAATGATGATGATGATATATTTGAGACCAACATACTTCGTTTCTTTCGTTTTCGCCTGTTCCCTGCATGTATACAGTAGAATCCGTTTAGTACGACTTCGCATGTAACGACCAACCGTTTTTAGCGACGTAAGTATAGGCGCATGTTTGGTTTGAATACGAGCCACTATGAAAGTACATCCGTTTAGTACGACTCCGCTTACAGCGACCGACCGCTTTTAGCGACAGAATTTCACACAAAATTGTCCGGCTACAACGACGACGAGTGTTGACGTGTATACAAATAAATCGTAGGTAAGAAACTATTTCCGCCCCGCGCTTCCCCCTTGCCTGCACGTCGCTGATTCGAATGCGACTGTTTAGTTTACGGCGTTAATTTGCGGGTGATGCGTGATTTCGCGTACAAGAATGGCTTCTACAAAACGAAAAAGTTTCTCAGTTGAAGAAAAAAGTGTTATTATTATTATACATTATGTGAAATAAATAAATATTTTGATTCAAATGTTTTTTTTTCTCTTGGTCACGTAAAGTAAATATCATTAAATACATTATGTTTGTATGTATATAAATGAATGTGATTTGAATGAAAATCAAAAAATGACATTCCTTTAGTACGACTTCCGGTTAGTACGACGCAATATCACCGGTCCCTTCACCGTCGTTATAACCGGATTCTACTGTACTTATCTCAATTGTTGACGGTACCTATTCATTATTAGCAAAACATTGACAGTGGTGGACGAACTTCAAGTGTTTTGTGAATTATCGTGTAAATGTTTAGTTGTGACAAATGTCCTGCTGCAAAGTTACATGACATGTTTATATTGTGTACAAAAAAAGTAAATGGTGTATTTTTGTGTATTTTTGCCATTGGAGACAAGAGAACAACTTATTTAGTGACATAAGAGGCCGTAGGAGGCGACCGCTCAATCAATTCGTTTATCCTTTTCGCAATTTTGTTTTGGTCGGCTTCAATTCTAACCAGATGGAGCTGAAAATCAGTATTTTACTAGTGAAATAAGCAAAGTATACTAATTTAGCTGTGGCTATATCAGTCAGCTGCTTTATGTTTTTTACTGCATATGCAGCTGAACTTAATCTACCTGAAAGATCCTACAGATGATGGTTTCTTTTAAGTAGGTATGATCATTTTCTTGCCCCCTATCTCAATTTATTCGGACTAAGCGCAGCGCGCCTTCTTCTATGCTTGTCTAGTTTTTAACCGACTTCAAAAATGGAAGGGGTTCTATGTCTGTATCTTGATGATGTTATTATATCTACTTCCTGTAGTGGTATACAAATTGGTTTGGCGTAGATACCTACCATAAAGAAATAATAAAATTAAATTCTTAAAAAAAAACACTATAAAGTGAAAAATATCCTTAATTTCGGAAGCTGACAATTTTTATCTATTTTTAGTATAAAAGTTTTATAACAGTATCTTATTAAGATGAAAGAGGTTATCGATCTCAAAGCCTTGAATATTTTTTGTACAATATTCTTATTTATTAATAGTAATATTCATAGTTGTACATATAAGCGGGCACTAAGTTACGATAAGAGAGCATAGTAAATGTAAGTAGATTTTCATAAATAGGTACTGGGGTTACGCAAAACAACGTGTAAACAAAACAAACTTAACTCGTGAGCTCATGTACGAAGATTGTAGATGAAATTGTGTATGGTAATACGCACGAGTCCCAAGGAACCAGTAGGGTCTGTATCCATACAAGATAGAACAAAATATAATTTGTATCATCCCTCAGGGCATGCCAGCGAAGGCCCTGTATCAGAAGTTGTTTGTAATTTTGTAAAAAAGAAACTACAATAGATTGTAGTAAATGCTTCAAGCTAGATTAAGATTTTTGGTACGAACGGCGCGCGGCGGTTTGTTGAAAATTGTAGAAATCGTCACGTAAAGATAAGGCGTTTTGCTTCTCCATGCGACTTTTTATCTATACTTACTAATATTATAAAGCTGAAGAGTTTGTTTGTTTGTTTGATTGAACGCGCTAATCTCAGGAAATACTGGTCCGAATTGAAAAATTCTTTTTGTATTGGGTAGCCTATTTATCGAGAAAGGCTATAGGGTATATAAGATTACGCTACAACCAAGAGGAGCGGAGCAGTAATGAAAAATGTTGCAAAAACAGGGAAAATCGCACAGGTAGGCGATTCGACGCGAACGGGAAGGGTCGGGAGAACAAGAAATTTAACGCAGACGAAGTCGCGGGCAGAAGCTAGTGTAATATATTATCATAACTACAACTACTACAACACCTTGTTATAAATAATAGACAAATGTGTCGTTGTCAAGGTTTTCGAGGATGCTAAAGCCGATAATCGCCTAGCCTATTCCCAACTATGATGTAGTCAGCTTCCAGTCTAAACGGTTGTAGCTGAATACCACTATTTTCCATGGAGCGACTGCCTATCTGACCGCCACATCCCAGTTACTGGGTAATACCAAACTGGCTGTCAGACTTTCGGGCTTCTGACGACGCGTAACGACTGCCAAAGATCTATAGGGGTGGGGAGGTGATGTATAGATACCTTCAAGGTGATGTTGTTTAGAAAGTTCAGGTGCATAGTACTCGCAACAGGCGTATTTGTATGACCAGATGTATGAAGCAAAATAAGTACCTACATATGTAAGTATCGTAGCAGGTGGCATTATATAGTATCTGCCTACCCTCATAGAAATAAGGCGTGACTTTCTGTACTTATGTACATATTAAGTATTCCACATTACAACTCCACCTTTCTAGACAGAAAACACAGCTGAAGTAAAGTGCCTACTATTTAATCGTTTACCAAGTCCCTGTCTTCGTTAACAAGCTACACAGGTATCTATTAGCATACGGCAGGTGGCTCAGTTTTATACAGGAAACACTAATTAAGGCCCGCTATTATACTAGAGTTTAACTACAGATTAACCAAGATTTACACACGGTTAACAGCTGATGGTTTTATCTGGAAAATGGTTATCTTTTTAGTGCTTGCTCCCCTTTTAGAGTTGAATGGTTTTGTTTGGATTTATTATACAAGTAAATACTGGAATACTGTTGTATCCAGTTGAAGCCGACCTCAACATGGTTGGGGAAAGGCTAGAAAGATAAAGATTCATCAGTCAATAGAGGTCACCAAGCACAGTATTTTTAGACTATGATGTTCCCACTGCTGGGAAACACGCCTCTTCTCGGTGAGAGGAAGCGGGCCAAGCGCTGGTTGGTAGCAGTGTTTCTTTCAGGCAAAATTCTCCAGGGGGGCAATTAAGAGATCTGGGGGGGGCGGAGTAAATAAATAAAACAAAGTAATATTTAAAATTAATTTCAGTTAATATTAATATTTTAATGAATTAAAAATGCTATCAGGCTACACAATAACTAAAAGATCAACTAAGCTGAACCAAAATTGTCAAAGTAACATATTATTCTTCACAAAAATCTTATTCTTTGTGGCTTTTTTCTTGCATACAAATCAACAACTTTTTCCAAAAAATCTTCTTTTGAAGTCTCTGGTCCCTCGATGCTAATCATCATACAATGCATTAAAGTTTCAGGTAGCATTCTGTTTCTTGCCTTATTCAGTATTCTATTCATCGTACTAAACGATCTTTCGACGGAGGCTGTGGTTACTGCTCTGCTATTCTGACCGACACGACTCGCCTTGCACGCCACGTGTGTTCTGTTCTGACTGTAGATAAATGTTACTGTATGCTTCCCGTGGTCCGCGGAACGCAACTCGCTTTATAGGTTTAAATAATTTGCCAAATTGTCGGGAAATTCGTCGTGAACCTACGTAAATCTAGGCCGAAAGCGAGCGAGCGGCAACCTACAGTTCCAAGTGCCCCAGGGGGGCGGTAAGGCTACCCGGGGGGGCTTTGCCCCCCCGGAGTAGTACCTGAAAGAAACACTGGTTGGTAGATGACACATGACTTCAAATTTCTGATTCTAGAGCAAGCCGGTTTCCTGACGACATTTTCCTTCACCAATTTGGGAGCAGTAATGAAAGTAAAATGCCTATCTAGTTTCTAACTTACAAAGTTACCACGGGGCCAACAGTGCTCTACCTTTCTGACGTTCTAGCATACCACAGCTAATACTTTATGAAGGAAAAGGAAGAAAACTCAAGCTGGTTGGCCCCCAGTCGCCACCACGTGTACACGGTAGTACTACACAAGTAAATACTCGTATCAGTAGGTACTAGTAGATAGTACACATTGCCTTATCAGTCAACTCCTGATAGACGATGACTTGGCGGCGTTATGAATATTTATACGGCAAACGAACGGTGAACGTGGTTTAACTTCCTAATGTTTATTTATAGCTTTATTTTCTAGTAATTTCTTTCTTTATTATGTTCTTTATTTGTTTTCTTTATTTGTTTCTATATGTACTGAGTAGTGTATTAGGTAGTTATTATGTTTATTATCTTTCCCACCATTCACATTTCTTAGCGAGAATTTGAGATGTCATTACTTACTAAGGTTTCTTAATTCGGCGTTCACGCGGACGTAATAAAATCGCGGCGATATTTTAATCGCGACCAGGATGCTTACTCTTGATTTTAATTCCGATCGATTCACATTGGAATTTTGACGTTTCGTTGTCTTGAGTTCGACGCTAGCGCCAAAATGTATTTAAATTGAGTGTCCATTTTGGACAACTAAGTGGAATCGGGATCGGCCGTTGTTGTTGTTCCAATGTTGACACTACTGATACTTGTTTTCAAGAGTACCGAATCACGTGTATGCAAAATTAACATTGGAATCGTATTGGCTTTAGATTGGAATTAAAATTAGGTTGAAGAGTAAGCCCCCCTGAATTTTCAACACGAGAGTATGTCCCAGCGCGTCGAAAAAACACACTCTTAAATTTTCAATTCTCAGCGTTAAGCAGTGCAAAAAATCCACCGCGATTTTATTACGTCCATAGAAATTTGGGCTAGGACTGAGATGCATTCTGTTGGAATGTAAATTCTTGGTTTAGCGCCGAAAGTCGAAAACAAAGTCAAAGTCAAAGTCAAAGTATCTTTATTGTGGGCACATGTAAGTTACAGGTCTTAACAATATATTGAAGTATCAGTATGTCCTGCCTTATAGGCATACAATAATTATGTAGGTAGATATGGCATAAAAAATTTGGAATTATTATAGATGGTAAGTTATTATAAATGTAAAAGTACAGTGAAACTATCACATGGTCAATACTAATGCATGTCAAATACGGTGAATCTAATACAAGGTCAATACTTATATATATGTCAAAATACAGTGGAACTAATAAATGGTCAACAATTCAGGAAATCTTGGATCGTGTAGAATGCTTTATCAATTAAAAATGTTCGTAATTTATTTTTAAATATTGAAAGTTCCTTAGTGTCAAGAACCGATAAAAATCCATCGCGATATTTTAACGTTCGTGTGAAAGTTGACTTACTAGTATAAAATATCCCTTTTTTGTGGGTGGGAAATCGTCAAATGACATCTCCCGCTCTGGGTGGAGCGGAAGGGCGTGTCCCACACCCACCCGTGTTCCTGCAGTTGCCCATATGCCAGGGGTGGTAGGTACCTTTTCTTTCAAATATATGCCTACAATCTAGATATTTGTAATCGCTTGTTGCCATGGTACCTAACTTCGCTAACCACCTGTATAATACTTTTTATCCGAATGTAGTCATCCGTGGCGGCTCACTGAACACAGTAAAATAACCTAATCATTATCCATTTTAACGTTTAACAGATTAAAATTAAGAGTTACGTCACTTTGGTTATATTTGAACGTACCTACTTAACGTATTAATAGCTATAGGTAGTAAGTTATGTCAGACATTACCTTGAATGGCCGGGCCTTGATTAAGTTCACACCTTCGCTTTTCTTGTCGCACAAAGGTATATAACAGGATTTGTTTGTTCACTATATCAATATTATAGGCTATATCAAATACTACGTGAGTGTATTACGTGAGCTCGACAAATGGATGTGCGAATAACACTTGTGCGACAAAAGTGTACTGCGACTCACCATAGTTCGAATGCACGCTTGTGCGACACACTGAATCTAGTCGTTTCTAGCGTAGGAGGTCACAGTTTTAACCTAACCTAACCTAGTGTACTATGTGAGCTCGACTGTGTGGCACAAGCGTCCATTCGAACTATTGTGAGTCGCAGTACAGTTTTGTCGCACAAGTGTTATTCGCACATTCATTTGTCGAGCTCACGTAATACACCCTCAAATACAAGCTTCTGCCTGCGACTTTGTCCGCATTAAATTTCTTGCTCCCCGACCCACTCCGTCACATTGAATCGCCTGCCCGTGCGAGCACTTCGTAGCCGTGATTTTTTGTATATTTACTCGGCTCCTTAGAGTTATAGCGTGATGTTTATGCGTAGCCTTCCTCGGTAAATGGGGTATCCATTCCACACTATCCACACTAATATTATAAATGCGAAAGTAACTCTGTCTGTCTCGCTTTCCTGCTAAAACTACTGAACCGATTTAAATGAAATTTGGTACACAGATAGTTTAGAGCCTGAGAAAGGACATAGGCTACTTTTTATTCCGTGACTTTGTCTGCGTCCGCGATAACCGACATTTACGCAGACGAAGTCGCGGGCAGAAGCTAGTACTATATATTTTTTCAATTCGAAACAGTTCCTGAGATTAGCGCGTTCCAAATTCTTTAGCTTGATATTATTAACCCAGGGTAGATACATCAATTTAAAATTAAAAAAACTACCGCATTCCAAAAAAGACTAGATACCTACTTTAATAAAAATAACTTTATTATTATAATATTATTTCGGAAGTCAGTGGCATAAAACGAAAATATAGAACCAAAGACATCGATTTCCAAAATCGAAATAAATTTTTTCTTTGTACTGTCTTTTTCGGAAGTTAATTGTTTTTTTTTACTTTTTGTATAAAGTTTTTTCAGAGGCCATGAACCTATATTTAACAAACATGTTATACTGGTTTTCACACTGTACAAAGCAAACATACAGTACTTAACATTTATTTCTTTATCATCTACAAGATTTTCTAAAGAATTGTCAGTTTGACGTAAACGAGTTGCTATGGGGGTTTGCCGGCCTGCCAACCTGTCATTATGAACCTATTGAGTGCAGGTCTTTAACCCTGCATGTGCTGTAGTTACGTGCATGGGAATCAAAGCGGTTTCTTTGTACTTTATGACTACCGGTCAAATGAGGTCGAATGGTTTTTTGGTATCGGCAAGGGTTCTTGTGCTAAGTCTTTTTTAAGCCTATGCAAAACTTGTAGGTATAGGTGCTAAAATTAAAAAAACTTAAAAAATTGTATTGTTTTAGGAAATTCTAAGTAGGAAGGGCTCATGGTTAACAGCCCCACGGATGGATAGATCAGGTAAAGTTACAATTGCCGCGGTTTTTCCGTTGATAGGTGACCACCTTCAAATACCGAGACCCTATGTGCCTCTGAATGTACATTAAATCGTCGGTCTCGGCTGTCATTCGTAAATTTTTGACAGTCGTTACGAATCGTGTGAAGCCCGAAAGTCTGACATCCAGTCTTACCAATAAGTATCAAGTAAGAGTCTTAGTAATAAGACACGAGATTTGAACACACATTATATAGTTTTTTATTATTGTATAATGTACAATAGATATTCAGTACGATTGACACAAATAATGACTGATGTGTTAGAAAAATCTCCATGGTAACGGTATTTGTCTTAAGAGATTATGCTATGTGATGCATGCAAAATGTAACACTTATACAGCATGTTACAAAAACCCTGTCCGATCCTTAAGGGTATTATTCGGCATCGTACTGCGTACATTATTACGTAACCAATTAATGGATTTGAGATTATTATTTTTCCCTTGTGAATATAATTAAATAAAAATAAAAAATAAAAACGAATCAAAGGCAACACTGATCGCTCGACAAAGTTCACGTGTCGTACAGTTTTGTGTCAAAGAAGCAGCCAGAGCGAGGCGGTTTGTATGATCCTTTGTCATGAACCTGCTTTGTCGCGTGCCGCCAAACAAACTTATAACGAAAGAAAATTACGCTACGTCATACCTTATGCCTACGCGTAGGTATCAGCTGATATTGTTTTGTAGGCACAGTGATCCGGAGACCTAATCATGTTTATTAAGAAACAATTTAAGCCTCCTACAAACCGGCGCGACGCGGCAGCGTGACGCGACACTCGTAGAACAATTTTTATGTGAACTTCATGGAAATTGTTCTACAAGAATCGCGTCGCGCTGTCGCGTCGCGCCGGTCTGAATAAGCCTTTATTGAATTAAATGTAGCCCTGATAAGGGCTTTTTTTAATATGATGTCCTTTGGGCAAAGTACTTACCGACTGCAGGTTTCAGTTCTCTTGTTGTTTGCATACTTCGGCAATCGTGCTCCACATGTCCACCTCCAACACTGACACACATTCGACACCTTTTCACTAAATTTTCACGTACTCTTTGCAGCGAATTTGTGTCCGATTTAAGTGAGTCGAAAGCTGCCACAATTCGAGCTCTGATTTCGATTTCCGAATCGCACTCTCTTTTATAAACAATTTGTTTAACATGACCCCATAAATAAAAATCCAGTGGAATGGCTGACTGGAATACGACATTTTTCGCGAAACGATAGAGGCACGTGATACGTACAGACAGACGTCCGATCAAAAGCTATCTACACGAAAGACTGGCCATTGGCCAACAAGTAGCGCGCCGGTAGGCAACCAGTCGGCATCATCAAAGAGTCGAACGAGTGCCTACAACGCGGTACGGTAGGGCGGTGGCCTTTGAAATAAAAATAGGTAAAAATAACAAGATTTTGCCGGCGGGTGGAGTGTTGTTAACTTATGAAAATTTCCCATATTCACTGTTATATTTCGCATGGATTATAAAAATAAAAAAATCAATTACCTTTTATTTTTTTTTAGATAGATTTATATATCATTTTTTCTAGTACGTATGTTGAACGAAGATTACGCCTTTATTGGATCGGACAGGGTTTTTGTTACATATTGTAGACTTTTCCGTTACTACATGGAAATTTGGTGAAATTGCTCACGGACTATTAAAGTATGCACTTGTGTCTTACCAAGAGGTAGGGCAGAAGTTGTGATGTTAACCTCATTAATATTATATTCGTTACACTTTCATAATAAAACAGCTGAAATGATTTGGATGAAAGATATATCATGATCCGGGCTACTTTTTCTCCTGGATCGCAGATAAAACAGGACAAGCAACAGTTACTCATTAATAATTGAAAAAAGTACATCGAAATATGGAAAACCAGCTTAAAAGAGATTCTGAGATACAACGCTCTACATTTTCCATCGTCGGAAATCCACGGTTTACTTTTGAAATAATTAAATCACACTTTCAAAGTGAAGCAGACCTAAACTAAGCACAAGTGGATATCTTTGTTTATTCAACACAATATTAAAAAAAATTCCTGAAGCACACTTTAGCACTTATTGTCACTAACGCTAAATGGGATGTGAGAAAAATTCCCATAGCGTCCTAGGTACTATACGATTCAAATATGGTCTTGTGGTCTTTAGGTTAAAAAACCCAAGGCATATTGTATTACCAAGTAACTGGCTTTTGGAGGGCAAATAGCTATGATCAGCCTATATTCCTCCCACTGCTGGGACACAGGCCTCCTCTCGGTGAGAGGGAGTGGGCTGTAATCTACCACGCGGGCCCAGTTGTTAGATGTCACATGTCTTCGAATTTTTGGTTCTAGGACATGCCGGTTTCCTCACGATGTTTTCCTTCACCGTTTTGAGAGTAGTGATGATGAAATAATTTTCACAAAGTAAAGCCTGAGTTCGAACCCACGACCTACATACAATTCGTAACATTGGACCACCACTGCTCTCCAGGCAGTTGGATAGGTAATCGCTCCATGTTAAATAGTTCTATTCAGCTGCATCTATAATAGTTAGACTGGAAGCCAACCTCAACATAGTTGGGAGAAAAGGCAAATTAATTGCTTAAAATAATTATCTTTGAAGGAATAAAAGGACTTTGTAGCTAACCGTGGCATGCCTGCCGGGGTCGCGTGAGCCTGCCGGGGTCGTGTGATTGTTCGAAGGAGATACCGTGACCCTGGCACATGGGCAACTGATGGAACACGGGTGGGTTTTAGTCAGTAAAAGTCTGACACGCCCTCCCGCTCCGCCCAGAGCGGGAGAAGTCATTTGATGATTTCCCATCCAGAAAAAAAAAAAAAAAAACCGTGGCATTGGCATAGTAGCCGCAAGTTGTTCTGCTGAAAGAAGAGCCCTACATATCGATTTCCAGAGTTTTTTTTTAGTTTGTAGTCTGGATTTTTGTATAAGCAGACGTGATATTATGTTTTTATCAAAATAAACATCAGAATTATCACACATCTTCTATATAAAGGCCACATAAATGACATCATGTTTGAGGTCAATCGTAAACAAATGACTATATAAAAAGGCTTTAACTAAAAATGATAGTGACATAATGTTTGAAAGGTCAACACTCGACTCGGAGGCCCTTCAGAAATATGAATTTGGTGATCATAGACGTATTAGTAAGAGTTTCGATATGTTTATTTGAAACAAATGGAGAAATGGACATAGAGCAATAGGTATATATCGTAGAGGTGGCCATTGGTGGTCAAAGGAATAAGAGGTACGTAATTGAAATATGTGCATGGACGAAAACTGGCAGGCAATTCGTTGCGACGGGAAGGGTCAGGGGAGCAAAAATTTGATGCAGACGAAGTCGCGGGCAGAAGCTAGTATATTATATGCCGTACAAAATGTTATATTTTAGATGCACTCAAACTCGTACTACTTCAAAGAGACACTCAAATCTCGCACTAAACCCCTCATCTCTCGGGAAAGTTTTGCCCCCATAAGCAATATATTGCTCAATCACTAAGCGAAGGGTTGTAAACGCACCATTTATTAAATTGCAAGAGCAATTGCAATTTGTGTAAAGAGAATATCCATGCCTATAACCCTGAGGGCATGAGCAGTAATCACGTTAGTCAGCACACAACAAAAAGGAACGAAACTACTCGGCCCAAGGGCAGAAGATACAAATATAGATAAAGATTATTATTAAACCGAGATTTTTCATTAAAGTGAAGAATTTTTAAATAAATAATACCCTCAGAATAATATGCAAATTATTTTAATATTAACTTGTTGTTTTAATAAAGTGAGAATATACAGGTTTTACGGCCTCGGCGCCTTTATAGAGCCTAAAAAAGTAATTTGCTTCAAAAACGTTTCATTATTTATGAAGGAGCCACTTTATTAAAAAAAAGTCACAGCTTTTTCGCTGTTATAAAGCATAATAACGCAGCATTAAACACATTACTTGCGACCAACATAAAATTTATCATACCTTTACATTTATCCCATGAAATATTCACGGATGCGGCACCAAAGAAAACCATAATTATTCCGGCGTATCCCACAAACAAATGAGGAACAATTTACATAACACATGACGGTACGTGAACACAGAATCGGTCCTCAGAGGTCACATTTAAAAGGGAGAATAAGAGACAGAGGGTGACCACCCACCGAGGCGCTATGAGGCTGTGAGCATTACAAATAGAGAGGGCCAATTTCCAATTAAAATCTCAGCAGGTGGTCTAGCTAGAGGGCAGCACTAGAAAAATAAATTGCTCCAGTCTCATCGACCGCGGCCCGCAGTCACGGGTTGAGAAATAAAAGAAAAACTTAATAACGTTGTCAAATTAAAAATATTCATATAATTAGTTAGGGTAATGGTCGTTTTGGGTTACGGAATGGGTGTCTTAATAGACTTGGATACAAAAAACTGGCCAAGTGGGTGTTGGCCCACGAATAATGAAGGGTTCCATAGTTGGGATGAATTTATCCCAAAAAGTGACTAAACATTCATATATCGATATATGTACGTCACAATCAGTTCTCTAACTGCAAATGTAAGTTTAAAATCGTAAAAAAATGTGTTAAAACTACAAAAATGAATTTTAGACTTAATCCTTTACTTGTGCGGTGAGATCTCACTTCCTGCCATTTTCATGATTGTAGAACAGCGGGAAGTGTCCTATAGATTTTGATTAATTTGGGAACCAAATGACATGATTGCTATTACAACCACGAATAGAGAGTTGAAATTAGAATTAAAGGTATTTAATGTCAAATAATGAGAAGGTTACCGACATAGCCCGAAGAATTGCCAAACTTAAGTGGCAGTGGGCAGGGCACATTGCTCGCAGAACAGATGGCCGATGGGGTCGGAAGGTTCTGGAGTGGCGACCGCGTACTGGAAGACGTAGCGTTGGAAGGCCTCCCACAAGATGGACCGATGACCTGGTGAAGGCCGCAGGAATGCGTTGGATGCGGAAGGCACAGAACAGGTCGAGGTGGCGGTGCTTGGGGGAGGCCTATGTCCAGCAGTGGACGTCTTTCGGCTGAAATGATGATGATGATGATGAATGAGAAGATTACAAAACATTGCACCAGGTGGCGGCCAAATAAGATATTTTGTAGTTTGTAGTGGTAGTCGCTGTATCGAACGAACTCAAGAAGCTGCACTTACCACTGAATACTTTGTAAACATGTCATGTACAAGCAGCGTTGACAACTTGACGTGAAGAGCTGTGGCGCCAGACCGATAGTATTTCTAGTGGCAATACTATGATAACAGTTGATAACCGTCTACAACATGAGAACACGTGTTGTAACCCAAATACCTAATACCTAGTTCGCTAAATAATTACTATTGTTATTGAGCACGAATAAATACAACCTAGATTCTACGCGTCAGTGAGTATGTTAGATCTAGGCAAGCGAACCTCATTCGTCGACTGCGTTCGATGAAATGTTCTAGAACTATTTTCAACCGACGAAAAAAAACGGAGGAGGTTATCAATTCGACGCGTATATTTTTTTTTTTTTTATGTATTACCACGCTTAACTTTTTACATAGTAGTCCGATTGTGACAATTCTTCTTCTATTGGAAAGGGTATACTCCCAAGGTGGGCCCATATCAATTTGGAAAACAAAATCGAACCCTAAGGGTCGGAAAACAGGGGATGATTGATTGTTCACTCACTGATTGTAATGTATAAACACGCATAACTTTATACAGCGTAGTCCGATTTTGATAATTCTTTTTGTGTTGGATACGGTATACCTTGCCAAGTATTATTAGTACATTAAAGCTACAAAAAAATATAAAATAAAAACTTTTTAACAAAAAATTAAACCGCCGAAAAACTGAAAAGCATAAAATAATACTTAAACCTTAAAATTTTGAGTCGGCGCTGAAAAATCAATGAACAAGGATCACTCAAAGCGCCGACTCATAATTTTAAGGTTTAAGTATTATTTTATGCTTTTCAGTTTTTCGGCGGTTTAATTTTTTGTTAAAAAGTTTTTAATGTTTAAATTAATCAACTAACTCAGCCTATCCAGTATGGAACTAGGTGTACCGCAGGGCACAATATTCGGTCCACTATAGAGACTATTGTAGTTCTTTTCCGCATATATTTGTTTAAATGAATACTTAACTTGAATTACACTTTAAAAGTACGGTGTCATTACTCTTCCTAAAAAATGAGTCTTGAGGGCTATGGGGCGCAAAATTCATACTAGAGGTGCTCCCGATCCTAGCAACCACGCTGTTGATAAGGATGAGCTACGTACCACGTCGCTTTTTGACGAACACTAGCCCATGAAAAAGTTACCTTTTATACTGAAGAAGGGCGGCTAAACTAAATTACACCACATTTTGAACATAAACATAGTGAAAAGAGACAAGAACACAGACATTATTTTGAATTCTTAAGTTGCTACTATACAGCTTTTACTGATATCAAAGAGCATTTTAACATAACATCACAACTGTAATCCTCGAGGGTTGACCCACCCACATTCCGCATAGCCCACATAATGTAAAGGATGAGATTATGATTCCAAGAATACAATTGGAGGATCATCATAACTAAGATATCGTGAGCGTATGACATTACAAGTAACTAATATTAGCTTACTGAGCCAAGTTAATACCGACACAATACGTGTCAGAAGACCAATACACAAAAGAGGCTAGACTCCTTAGACTCTTTTGTATTTTGGTCTTCCGATCAATCCAAATATGCTGGGGTCGGCTTCGGTTCTAATCGGATACATCTGACCAGTATTTTACATGTAGGTACAGCCTATCTGACCTTCTATAAGACTGGTTATCAGACTTTGGGCTTCTGACTACACCCTTTTTTATTGGGTGGGAAATCTTTAAATGACCTTTTCCGCTCTGGGGGAGCGGGCGGGCGTGTCAGACTTTTACTGACTAAAAGCCACCCGTGTTCCTTCAGTTGTCTGTAATGACTGTCCAATATTTACGAATGACAGTCGAGACCAACGGTAAATTATTTTTTAAGTAAGTTCATGCATGCTGTGTCTATCGCATCATATTGTACACTTCGTGTACATTATAGCTTGTATTATTAGATTACTAGCTTCTGCCCGCGACTTCGTCCGCGTCAAATTTTTGCTCCCCTGACCCTTACCGTCGCATCGAATTACCTGCCAGTTTTCGTCTAACTTTCGTTGCTGCTCCGCTCCTTTTAATCGTAGCGTGACGTTATGTAGCCTATAGCATTTCTCAATAAAAAGGCTACCCAACACAAAAATATTTTTTCAATTCGGACCAGCAGTTCCTGAGATTAGCGCGTTCAACCAAACAAACAAACAAACTCTTCAGCTTTATAATATTATAATAATAGTACAGATAAAGTGTAACAATTGTAGATAGACCAATAAATAAATAAATAAGTAGTCTCCCATCCCCAAACCGCGGTAAGAGTAGTTTAATTTTCGATCAACCTTGTTCATTGCGGCTGTACAGTAAAGGCAACCAAGAGTTTAATAATAAGTACAGTTATACAACTATTAAATCTTACCCAAATTTCTAAAGATAAAAATCAGCGTTCTCAGTTACCAAAAGACTACAAATCAATACAATAGATTAGAATAACTTTGTCGGTGAACTATCGGGACAAACCGTAGATACTCGATACGCGGGTAGAGCAGATTTATGACTGCGTTAAGGCCCTGCTCACATCGCGTGATGTGCTGTGATATTTTACGCTTTTGTTACAGTTGACTTGTTTATTATAGCAGCGTGTATGTAAGTAGTCTATATACCTTATATATGTAGTAGTAAATCTTTCGTAGTGGACCGAGTATTGTGCCCTGCGGAACTCCTATAATTTCCATACATTTTGTATGAAATACTGCTGATAAGAGTTATTGTTCGACGTAAAACTTAAGTACTAATATTTAATTACTGAAGTAATTACTGATCCTAGGCCCTGTGTTATTTTTTTTTAATGAAATAATCCGGAAAAGAACCGGAGTTACCGACAAAGCTTGAAGAGTAAGCAAACTGAAGAGGCAGTGGGCTGGCCATGTCTGTCGAAAGATCGATGGCCGATGGAGGATATGATTTCTGGGGTGGAAACTGCGTATCGGCAAGCGTAAGGTGGGATGCCCCCAGGTAGATGGACGGCCGATCTTGAGAAAGTAGCTGGGGCAGTCGAAGACGGAAGGTGGAGGACAGAGTGCTGCAGTGCAGCGTGGGCGAAGCCTATGTTCAGCAGTGGATTGTGATAGGTTAAATTGATCGATTAATGAAATGTCTTGTCAATGCACACATGGTAAAAAAAACCGGCCAAGTGCGAGTCGGACTCGCGCACCGAGGGCTCCGTACAAACCTGTAGGTATCCTCGGTTTATGTATAAGGTTTATGCTTATGAAATTAAATGTTTTTTTTTTTAATTTTTGTATTTGAGTTGATTGAATGAAAGGTAAATTGCGGTTTACGATTTATGACGTATTAAAAAAAAACTACTTACTGGATCTCGTTCAAACCAATTTTCGCTGGAAGTTTACATGGTTATGTACATCATATATTTTTTTGAGTTTTATCATTCTCTTATTTTAGAAGTTACGGGGGGGGACACTCATTTTACCACTTTGGAAGCGTCTCTCGCGCCAACTGTTCAGTTTAGAAAAAAATGATATTAGAAACCTCAATACCATTTTTGAAGACCTATTCATAGATACCCCACACGTATGGGTTTGATGAAAAAAAAAATTTTTGAGTTTCAGTTCTAACCCCAAAATTTTTTTTTTTCTATTTTAGTGTAAAAATCTTGATGCGGTTCACAGAATACATCTACTTACCAAGTTTCAACAGCGTAGCTCTTAAAGTTTCGGAGTAAAGTGGCTGTGACATACAGACGGACAGACAGACAGACAGACAGACGGACAGACAGACATGACGAATCTATAAGGGTTCCGTTTTTCACCATTTGGCAACGGAACCCTAAAAAGAACGAGATGAAGAGAAGTTATCAATCTTCATCATCTTCATCATCATTTAGAATGAACTCCAGTGCTGGACAAAAGCATCCCCCAAACACCGCCATTTCGACCGTTCCATGTTTCTCGCAACTAGCGGACTCCTGCAGCTGAGGACGAGGAGAGTAGTAATAACTGGTAACCAATTACCAAACCTTTTGAGCACTGTGCATCTTCCTATATTCTTATAAATGTATGATAGGCTAAAATATCTACTGAAATTGATCAGTAGATATTTTAGCCTATCATACACATAACCAACTTTTTTACTGTCTTCCCATAATTTCTATTAACAAAAACTTTAATGAGTAAAAAAGTTATTGTAATACATCGCTTAGCTTTCACTGGTGAACACAAAGCAATGATTTACGATGCCCTCCACAGTTTACGATAATACATACAAGATGATATCGCGACGCTAAACTTTCTCTAATAATGTCAGTATTATACGTCGCAGAGAGTAAATATTGGTAAATGTAATGATAATAATGTTACAAACAATAGCAGCATCCTAATTCTTCCCGTGGGTGTCGTTAGCGGCGACTAAGGGACTTACCAGAGAACTGGCAGCAGCGTTCCCTATGCATTTTACAAGCATACTGCGATCGTCAACCCGCCTGCCAAGCCTGGTCATTATGGCAAAGGCCCCCAAATTTGAGGAGGCCTATGTTCAACAGTGGACGTCTTACGGTTGAAATGATGATGATGATGACAAGTATCACTGGACTTCGTTCTTTGAAGGTAGCCACCTTCCACGACAGACAGACAACACAGACAGACACAGACACTTGGGACAGAGTGGATGCGGAAGGCGAAAGACAGGGTGTTGTGGCGCTTGATAAGAGAGGGCTATATCTAGCAGTGTACTGCGATAGGCTGAGTTGATTACCTGGACTTCATTAAGCGTATTATGCCCATCATAAATGTATTCTACTTGGCATGCGTGTTGAAATAATTATGTAAAATACATGAATCGGTCACAACCCACCGTATTATAATTTCATTAATGTCCATGTACAAAGAATTAATGTCTCTACAGTGACTTTCATGTGTTTCATTTAAGACCGCTCCCTAAATACGTTGTTTTTCAATTAACGTATGCTTTTAGAGCAAAGTTTAATGAAGGCATTAATTAAAATTGAACGAGGCAAAGATAATTCAGTTTTTCATTGTTATTTTAATTTGTTTTTGTAGGCATTGTTATTGTTTAGTGAATGATTTAAAAGGTCGTAAGAGGAGGCAGAGGCCTTCCTCACTTAGGGGGATTTGCCATAATCGCCAAGCGTGGCAGGTGGGTTGGCGATCGCAGTACAGTGGTAAAATGCATAGAGAGCGCTGCTGCCAATTCTCTAGTAAGTCACTTAGTCGCCTTTTACGACACTCACGGGAAGAAACAGGGAGATGCTATTCTTTACGTCAAGCTATCAAGTACCACACAGACACTTGTATTTCTCTCATTGCGATATATACTTAACACACTATTCATCTCAATATAATTTTGAAGGATGTTGCTAATTCATTGCTTCATTTGTTCAACAAAAATGTCTGCTCAACAACGTAAATACCGCAATGAACCCGCTCGGCGAGAGCATACCTGGAAACTTTCTGGTTAGGGAGATATTGAAGGTTCTAACAATTTGTTACCTTTTATCACTAAAACAAGTTTAAAATGAAAATTGATTCTCAGCAATAATTTTTGCTAAATGTAACTTAGTTTGATGTGCATAATACCGTGTTAACTTTTTAATGGATACATTTCCAAATAAAAATATATATCTATGTGCTGCAGATAGAACATCTTATTATTTATCAGATAGGAACTGCAAAAGACTATCCCGAGAACACGCATCAAAGCATCGCGATAGACGACATCAAGTACCTACATTGTTTTAGTTTCTTGTAACATTATACTGCAGTATTCTTGATAGTAATCAGCAGCCAAATGTTTATAATATCGTCTCTACAGACACAGGTGACTATACGTATGTATATACTTATAAATGTATCTACAGTCCAAAGAAATACTTAATGGTCTAAATGATACTGTAAGAATAACCAAAGTATAATCTTTCATTTTTTTACAGCTATTTTATTAACAGCTACTTTCATACATTTCCCAACAATTTTGAAAACCAATTAGTGGGCTCATTAGTGTACCCTAGGAAACTCCATCTCTTCCCGTCAATTTCTAAAGACTTTGTTTGGATCTAAGAATAATTTTCACACGTTTTTAGGTCTTAATAGTTAGCTAAACCAAGACTACAATAGCGAATAGCTTCAGCTTTCTCTCAGCTCATTGTTCGTTTGTTCGTCAAACTCAACAGCTACAGACAATTCTGCACATAAAAATATCTAACATCTTAGTCTCCAAAGAATTTCTTTTCAAAATCTCTATTCGTTTGAAAACAACTCTCTGCGTTCAATAAATCAGCAGAATCATATATATTTGCCATTCATTACCAATATATACTCTTTGTTTCATGCAGAACAAAAAACATTTTTCTCAACACCTTGACGGTTGCATATGTAAATCAATACGTACCTAATTTGCCAGTATGACTTGCATTAACGCTTTTTGCTGGGAGTCCAACCCGATATCGTACATTAGCTGACTCAGACGTCAGCAAAAACTGCACTTGGTAACGGTATGAGCATGTTTGTTATTGTAATGTTTAATTTACTGTTGGAACCTGGGTTTGCTTATGTTAATCTCGTGTTTAAACACCTTTTTCGTATCATCTTTTTACTATAGATGCTGTTGTACAAATTGTACGGTTACTGCATTTCTAACAATGACTGCCACTGCCAGCGTTCTTCTTTCTTCACAAAACTTCAGCGTCATTACGCATTTAGCACTTCGAATTTAACGACATAATTTTAATGATCTCGCTACCCTACAGATATTATATTAATATAGCTGCGCTCTGTGATTTCACTGACATAGGTCTCGATCTCGTGGGAATTTCAGGATAAAAAGCATCTTTTTCCTAATCTAGGTTATAGTTTACCCATGTGCCACATTTTAGCCAAATCCGTTCAGCTGTTTTAGTGTCATAGCGTAAGAAACAAACTTACAAAAATCAATTCTTGATTATATTACTTTAGATTATACTTTAGATATACCTACCTACACACTATCTTTATTAAATAGGCATTAGGCTGTGTGTATTGTGCAGTTATTATGTTCTGTTAAGTCTTAAGAATGAAATTCGAGTAGGTGTGACGTATTTGTCCCACTGCTACACTGTAGCATATATCAAGACAGCATAAAGTAATTATGTACTTACCTATTGAAGTAGATAACGATTCTGTTTTTCTCCAGTGATGGGATTGGGAACTTATTGTGAGTATTTTTTCTAATATTGGAAAATTCACAGTACTTAATGCAGCATTATTTGAAATTTCGTTATCAACCAAATCAGAAGAAGCTCCTTAAATTGTGCAATTACATTCATATTTATAGAGTTATTATATGTGGACCTACTTTATTATTTACATCATCAGAACCTATATGTAAAAAATCGAGAGTGAGCATCTAATTTTTAGATATTACAGCAGATAGATGACAATTTTTATATTTATATTCTGTATATTCCCAGTACGAAACAAGTGTCCTTCCCTGACCACTTGATCCCTAACAATGGAACCTCGTAGAAATCCTTAAGTCTATTTTAAAATATTATTCAATAAACTGACGTCCTCGTAACAGTTACATCATATGGATTCACTTTGACTTTGACTCATGTATCGACAGATAACTAATCTTCTTTATGTAACGCGATAGTTTAAATTTTCAGTTTTTGCTCACTAATGACTTGCCTGGCTTCGTCTGGTGCTGCACCTATTTAATGAAGATATTCTAAGTTAATTTAGTCCGGGTAATTTCGTGACAGATTGTAGATGGTTCTATTATGACAGGTTATTCAGATAAGAAATTATGGCTGGATACAGTCATGTTATTGAGTTAAATCAATAAGAATTTCTCAGTAGCATCCCTGGATGAATTTCTTCTGAATTTCTGTCCGGTTGATGGTACCTAATAGGCTCGCTCCCTATTCCATGGGATCTACCTGGACCTATGTGGCGTACCTACTATTGGTATGCCTCTATCTATCTAATCCTTCGGGGATTTCAAGCGTGATTTATTTTATTTGATTAATTTTAGGAAACCTAAAATTCCAATGTCTACTTCAATGTTCAAGCTTCCACTAACGATTCATGAAATACGCGAAGACACCGACGTAAGAAATAGGCCGCAAATGAGTTATCGCACACTCAAAAAATACAATAATCAAGATGATATGAAGTTATGTAATTAATTATTATCAAATAATAATTAGGTACCTAGTTCTATCAGTCGCACTAATGCTTATAACTATCAAGAATCGACGGCACCCAGAAAGATAGATTTATTCAAGAGGAGTTTATTCCCTGAAGTGGGATATTTGGAGGCTGTGATTGATGGTAATGATTATCCCATTGTTACCTGTACCTAGGTACCTATTACATCCAGCTGTTGACCTAGGTAGTACCTAATGTACCATGTTTGAATTCAAATAATTGAATAAAAAATGAGCGAGAGCAAATTGGCATCAAGTGCTTTAGGCAATCAATTCTAAATAGAGTCTTATTGACGTCTCCTATAGTTATTAAAATATTCATGATCCATTTAACAATCCCGGAAGTATGAATATTTTTAATATGCTCTCCGAGACTCTAGTTATTGAAATATTTTTTCTGCTTCAAAGAATTAGTTAGAATTCAAAGATCAAATAGAAGTAAGTAACCGTAAATCTATTTCTACTATTTCATCTATTCAGTCTGTCAACAGTCCCGCGTTTGTCTGCAACCGTGCCAAAATTAGTCCGAATTTAGATGCAAAAAATTCTAAGGAATTTCCGACGTCCAGTTTAGACATAGTTTAACAGAGTTCCACTAGGCATATTGTAAGGTCATTAATCGAGGGCATTCCAATTCCAAAATTATCAACACTAACATTCTCCAAAACGGAAAAATCTCCATCAAAAGCGACCTTAATAATGTTCTCCTTATCGTCATTATCTTTACTAAATAAACAAACTTACCTTTTGGGCTTCCACCGCTTCATAAATACTCCAAACATTGTTTTATCCTCGTTATCCTCGGCACAATTCACAATAACAACAACAATCACTCCACACAGAAGCTACTGATAACGAGTCAACGACTTCCGCTCAATCAATAACACAACAACCGCACGTAAATAATTGCACCAACGATAAGATAAACAACGAACTCAGTACCGAAAACGTCTGACCTAGACACACTGACTGACAAGCCTGGGAAACAGTGTCCTACTTCGCGAGCATCTCTAAAATCGATATGATCCTATAACTATAATGCATAGAGCATAGTTACGCAATCGTCCTTAGGATCTCACGTCATTATTTGTTTATTTAGTGAACGAAACATCGGCATCGTAATCTTTCGTTAACAACAAACAATACACGCGACGCTTCCGCCACTCGGTCTTGGCGCAACTGAGTCATTCGTTTTGACTAGAGCAGCGAGACTAGCGAGTGTCGAGTGTGCCGGTGCGCGTCAGGTGCGGTCGATCAGCTGCTCGGCTGTCGCCATCTTGTTTTGCATTTTGGCGCCATCTCGCGGTGACCTTTCAACTTTAGAACATGGTTTGTGTTGTATATTAGTAAACATTGCAAACCCCTTTTAAATGAAGTAGCGGTAACAGGGTGTTACATGTCGTGTTAAATGTCCAATTTGTTTGTGATGAGTGGTTTATGCAATACCGACTACCTAATGTGCTTTAATTTTCGAGGTATACTGTTCTGTTTATATGCTATTTATTAATTTCACTATTGAATCGGTGAATTATTTTTAACATTTGTTAGCGTTAATACATACTAACAGGTAGGGTAATTACTTAATTCTATTGTTTAAACCGTGATAGTATAACTATAACCTACTTAACGTTCAAATATACACTGTTTCCATTCAAAAGTCGTTTTTGAACGTAAATATCTTCTATATTGACAGTTTACACAGTATACTAGATACACCGACTAAAGAGACACTTGTACAAATATCACAGAAGGAATGTTATAATATTATGTCTAATACCGACTACGTACGTGAGGAAAATAATTTCGAAATATTTAGATTCACTCTGCTGTAGAAACACTTGTATAAATATTACGAAAAGTTATATTTTACTGTGCATAATTTTTATATTATATAGGCTAACAGACATCAAATAATATTTATAATATGTACAAGTGGAAGAACTTGCCGACCAGTGGGACAGTATAGGCTAAACAAAAAAAAAACGTAAATAGAAACGAGACATAAAAGAATCAATATTACAAAATGATTCACATAATTGGAGCCGATTTTTTCAATAATCAGATTTTGAATCTGAACAGTATGTTTAAGTCGGACATATTTTCCTATCAAACCGCGACTATTTATTTCTTAAAAAAGTTATGTAACTTGAAAAGCTAGTCCTAATAGCTCTTAGTTACTGGATTGAATTTACTATTTCCTTCTATGATATGTAAGCATCGATGGTTCAGTGGTAGAATGCTCGCCTGCCACGCGGGCGGCCCGGGTTCGATTCCCGGTCGATGCAATATCTTTTTGCTTTTTCATTATTTATTTCTTTCTATTCATTTACCTCCATTTGAATTAGTTTTCTTTTGTGTTTATTTTTAGACAGATTAAAAAAGGAGGAGGGTATCAATTGATCTGTATGCTTTTTTTTGCATGCTTGTTCCGCGATGTCTTCGGCAATTGTGGATGAGTTGGTGTGGGGTTGTTATTTTTTTTACTTTTTAGTTATTTTGATATTTTTTTTTCCAAAAGAAAAAAACAACCGACTTCTGAAAAAACAGTACAAACTTACAAAGTGAGAAATAAGTTTATGTCGGAAATCGGTGACATAACGGAAGATTGTTTTTTCTTTGGAACAGCTTTAAAACAAAAGATGTTTTGTGTTATATTCAGGCAAAAACACTTCTTGGGATATAAACTGATTTTCATTAATCTTAGTTCTAATTCAGCCCACCAATGTCAAATTGTTGTTATTAGGTATATTGTTTTTAGATTTCTTAATGGGTTATATGGTTGCTGCTCAAGTCAGTGTGAGCCGGACACGCACACAAACGGTCCCGTATCACCGTACAATATTTAATACTACAAATAAAAACACGTTTCTTGAGGGACAAATTTAACTTTGCCGTTGGAAAATCTGTTGTCCCCATATATCGACAAGGTCGCGATTAGTTTACCAACTACAAATAAGTATATAATCGTAAAATATAAATTATTTTGTGATGTATGAAACTACAAATTTACGGTTTGCATGGTTTTTCCTTGACATGGCATTGCTTTTTGACAAATTTCAGGATTCAATGTCAACGGGAAGTCCCCAAAAGGTTTTGATTTCCTTGCGAGGGGCTAAAATGTGCCATTAACGGGGCATAAACAGCCTTATCTTTAGATTGCTTTGACTTAGAAGTATTATTTTTTCACTATACCAAGGGGTAGCAGTATTTCATATTAAGTTCCAGTATCCAGCTCGTCCCGCTCTCTCATACGTGGTCTAATACATATAGTGTCAGGAACACGTACCTACCTATAGTGAAATTAATCAATATTTTCTAGTTGCAAAATGGATTGTTCAGCCCCCGAGAACAACATTATAATTAGCTCCACCAAAGCAGGGGTAAGTTGACATTGAGCTTTGATCCGTCCCATTACTTGGGTTCGCCTGACCTTTGTGACATAGTCATCTCTATATAAGTCATCTCTTTCAGTAAAAAAGCTCAGCTTTATTTTCAACTGACTCAAAAAAATGGAGGGCGTTCTTAATTCGGCTGTATTGTTCTTCTTCTCTTTTGTGGGGGTACCTACTTTCTCCTACGGTCAAAGGCAAAAATATGAATCTACTGCATTCGTTAAGGTACCCACTTCTCAATTTTAGTCGAATTTGTTGAAAAAAATTACATAGCATCACGCCTTGTTTCCCTGAAGTTTTGGGTAGAGGTATAGATACTTATAGTACACGCACATTTCACCAGTTATGTTAAAGTTCCATGTAAAAGTGGGCGAGCCTATTGCCATCAACCGGGCACAAATTGCTACTGAAAAATTCCAGAAACTCAATAACACTTTGCCCAACCTGATAATCGAAACCAGGAATCCCAAGGTCAGCAGTAGCGCGTGCGACGACTAAATGAAAAAAGGTTGTGGAAAAGATGGTTTTTGATAATGCTAAACTTGACTAATGTTCATGATTATTTATCTATACTATAATATTATAAAGCTGAAGTGTTTGTTTGTTTGGTTGAACAGTAAGATCAAAAGGAGCGGAGCAGCAACGAAAAATGGACGAAAACTGGCAGGCAATTCGATGCGACGGGAAGGGTCAGATGAGCAAAAATTTGATGCGGACGAAGTCGCGGGCAGAAGCTAATCTTTAATATACAGGCACATTCCTTTTAAAATACTTGTGTACCACTCTAAGCAGATCATCGCCAATGATGCCCGCATTTAAATCAACTAGCAAAGAGATAATCGAAAGATATAAGCATGTCTGGAGCACCACCATTATCACGTCAATTACGCAGTTGAATCGATTGTAATCTCGATACTATCGGTATTCGATCATTTATCGATATCGGTCGGTGCTGCTGGAAGGTAATGAACTTGACTTACAAGGGTTATCACAAGGATACGTCATTATTGAGGGGAACCTTCACAATAGCCCGCAAAATACAAATATTCTTACGTTTTTTTGCATTTCGCTGGTTTGTGTTAGGTTAATCATCAACATCAACACCATTTCAGCCGAAAGACCTCCACTGTTGGACATAGACCTTCCCCAATTTAGGGAGGTCTGCCATAATCGCCACGATTGGCAGACGGGTTGGCGATCGCAGTATGGTGGTAAAATGCATAGAGAACACTGCTGCCCATTCTCTAGTAAGGTTACTAGATAATACGGACTGGAGTCCGCACCTCCACGACTGGGCGCGTATTTTGCATATACGTGGGGAAAATAGTTATTCGATCCACCCCAGCTCCTCGAGAAGGGCCAGCAACGCCTTGGTGTTGCTGACAATCTCACGTAGGGTACCTGGGTTTTTGAACTATAATGACCACCGGGCAGCTTAGCAGCACATGAGCTGCTTTTTTGTCGTGTTCCACGCAGGCCCTGCACAGGGGACTGTCTGTTACTCCTATGTGAAAGACGTGTTTGTTAAATGACCCATGGTCTGTGTTAGGTTCTATGTTGATTAAGATATGATTCGTGACCGCAACGTATGTATTTACAGAATTATATTCATTTATTAATTAATTTTAGTGGTGTAGTGGTCTAGAGGTCGCAAGCATTATTGCTGATCAGCAGATCTTGGGTATCAAGGGTAGGCAAAATTATAGGTCTTTCTCTCAATCAACCGCGGTAAACGTTGCTTAACCTGACTGTTCAACCCGTGCGGTTTTTATTACTAAGCCACAACCCTCCTATTGATCAATGGACTCGGACGTATTCTTTTTAGAAGTATGGACGATTCAAGTCTTGTCAGCCAGCCCAACTCGCATCTTGGGTTTTGTTGTTACTCGATTCAGGCTCAATCCTCGGGAGAGCTTCCAAGACTAGTCCGTCGTGCGAGGGTAGATACTGAGTAGGTACAATCCTCAAGTTCGATCGGATTTTGGGTTTTCGTGTGAGTTCCAAGACTCTATAAGTCACACTAGTTTTGAGGTATGAGGAGACAGAGTGTATAGTTCATAGTTAATCTCCATAGCAGGGGCGTAGCTACCGCCGTATCTGCCGTATCAATTATACGGGGCCCCCGGGCCACGGGGGCCCCCGACTTGCGTAAGCACAAATAAAAAAAAGCTTCCCAATTTTTTTCAAACTATTAATGCCGCCATCCTACTAATAACTTTTCAAATCTACTCTAAAAAAGTAATTTCAACTTGCTAATCTATCGACTTACCGCAAATTCCTAATTACGAACGCACAATTTCACAACAAACTCACAATTATCTTAATTGTTGCACTAATACTACACTAATAACTTATATGAATACAACGAAATAAATGCTAATTAACTACAAGTATCAACAAAATGACAAAATTATTGTTGCGTCGAGCGAGCCAAGGGGGCCGGGGAGCTTCCATCCGACACGAACCGATTGCTTACGATATTCAACGAATGGACCGATATTCCCACTCTGTCTAACTCGTTCATAACTCGACTTATTCCGGCTTCCCAAGGCCTCAAAAAAATGCGTGGCACGTGACCTGAAGTGACGTCATGACGAGATTATTTTGTACAGAAATTGATGTACTTCATAACCCGTAGTTGTCCGCGAGTTATACTGCAGAAAAATGTTCACGCGCGGTGCCGCGCGAAATTCGCGCGTAGTTTAAATGTTTTGTTTTCGTTGGAATATAAAGACAAATATTTTTTATGTAGATTGGGGTTTTGTAATACTTTAATTTTATGGTGTAAGATTAAATACATTCAGTGTGATTATTAAACACTGCTGAGAACTACTGACTGTCATAATTTCCTAAGGGAAGCTGACAGGAATCGGCTTATTAGTTACCTGCGCCACTGAGTTGTATGTAATAGCATTAGGTAGAATATTCTCGCTGTTTGCGCTGTATTATATATAATTATAGACAGCTGGTAAGAACCTCCTTCTGCAAACAATTCTGATCAAGCTCCATCTTCCGTTCATGAAATTGGCGTTGATATGCCAGATTATTATTAATTCGTGGGAGAAAATGCAAAAGCAAGTTGTTCCTTAACATTTTATTTTAATACCTATTGTCGTTGAGCTCCTGAGAAGTGTTTATAATTTTTTTGGTTGGATCCATCGGAGTAGACCAAAGTTAACCTTGTGAGGTGATCGCACATCTAACGGAAAATGCGTCGCATATCGCCAGAACGGACACGTAGATATAGAACATTCAACCTTACACACTCAACCGATAATGCGTTAGTGTGCTGAGCGTAGTTACTAACTGGCGGTTACGCCCGACGCATAATTCCGTCAGATGTGCGATCACCCTTAATATTACGATATGCTGTCTCTAGCAAGAACACAGATGCCAATAATGTACTAAAAACTAAAACAATTTTAGAGCAACTGGAAATAGTCTTAGGAAATATGTACGACTTCGTCAAAGTGATCATCCATTGTAGTTTCTTCTTGAGTCTCAGTTGTAGATTCAATTGTAGATTCAGCTGTAGATTCAGTTCTAGATTCAGTTGTAGGTTCAGTTTCTTGTTCAGTTGTAGTCAAAACTACTTCATCAATAAAAATTTTCAGCAACTCGTTAATTTCTTGTAAAGGTTGGGTCTCATTATCGTTGATTATATCGTCTAACGCATTGCTTAATATTGGCACATCACAGGCTGCTGCGCAATCCTCCAGAGTTTCAAACTTGTTAAATGTTTTACATTGCCCCCACAACGCTTCTATGCATTTACCTTTTTCGTAGGTAAAAACAAGCTTTGTTTCTCCACATATACTTCGGTTTAGTGGTTTGTCGCATTCTGAAATTGAACATAGTTCTTCTAATGTTATTGGTTCTCTATGTATACCTACTGCGATAGCGTTACGGAGGGTGTCTACCGAGATGACAGCGAATGGAAAAGTATGGAAGAAAAACATATGTTGCGCCGACACCAAATAAATCGGAATTGGAAGAGAATGATATTTGATGTTTAGCTACTGTGAGATGTTGCGAGAACGAATTATTATTTTGCGCACTATAAATGAAACTGACTGATCCAAACTCGATCTGTCACATAAGTTATATCCATAGTTACATTACAAGCAAATTCCTTCCGCCGAGTTCTGGAAGGCTCGGGTACCACGGCTTGGGCGTTTCGTGCTTGCGCGGTCCGCCCTAATGTGCGCGAGCCTCATTGTACTACAGGTGCATAATGTTCCCTCTACTGGGACACAGACCTCCTCACGGTGAGAGGGAGAGAGCCGTATCCATCACGCGAGCCCAGTACGGCTTGTTAGATGTCGCATGTCTTCGAATTTTTGGTTCTAGGACATGCCCGTTTCCTCACGATGTCTACTATTACCGTTTTGAGAGCAGTGGTGCTGAAAATAGTTAACACAGAGTAAAGCGCCTGTCTTAGCAGACCTCATCTCACCTCCGTACGTCGCAGCCGTTACCACAAGGCCACAATTGCTCTCACCGGGGGAGAAATAGTACAAATTCAGAATCTGTTTGAAATAATCACTGCGTATCGTTGCAACAACTTTGATGCAAATATAATTAGTAGTCACCTAGAGAAATAATTCAAACTTACTTTTTTTATATTTCACTTTATCTGTGTTTCTGAAGATACAGTGCAAGGTACAAGCGTATACGTTATCAAACTTGTTGGACGTGGGACACCCTCGCCAAGTTTCTATTTCACAGCGGGATCCGGGCTTGTAGTAGGAGACGACTTGTTTCGGTGGCATGTTGCAGTCACTCCGGTTCAGAGGCAATAGGCAGTACTCTGGTGGTACTGTGTAAACAAAAGTCCGACATCAATCTTAAAGATCATGGTGAAATAGAGATGGATGGTTTGGCGGAGGAATCATATGAACGAAAAGAGAGTAAATGTATCTGTTAAAGCTCAAAAACGTTTGGTTTTATAAAGTAACAGATAGTTGCATCCCCGTTTTAAAATTCATAAAGATCAATATAAAGATTTAACATTTCCTAGAATTAGTCATATTTCAAATTAAAAATATTTTTCTTTCTCTGAACAATTCTAACAAAAGAAATGCAAGCATGAGATATGAGTACCAAATGTCATTGTACAGAGGTCCATATAAAATTGAACTTGTATGATAAAAATAACATGCTAAATATGCCTAACAATTTTGAAAACGAAATCTTACAAAATTACCATTGGACTTTTTTTATTCGACAATTAACTATTTTTTTAAAAGTTATATTTAAAAATAATATAAATAAAAATATGAGATTTAGACCTCGTAAGTTAGTATCATTGGTTTAGCTATAATGCTCGTAGTGTTTAAGCATGCCTTATAGCCAACCCCAAGATAGTTGGGAAAAGGCTAGGCAGTTGATGAGTTCAGCTAGCTACAAAACCGTTTTTTTTTGTGCTATCCTGGTAACTCTGGCCAGGATAATGGCACCAATTTGTGAAATCATTGTATTGTCATCATCATCCTATATTGTTCCCACTACTGGGACTCAGGGAGTGGGTGGCTGGTTTTGTCATCGGTCCTGTTATGCACCTATGATCCACTATAAAGATTAAATTGAACTGAAGTATGCAAAATTTCAAATAAATCTGATGTCTTAAAGTGGAAGAATTTTATAAAGATTCCGTTACATAATACCAAGCTAATAAAAGCGTGCTAAAATTAATAATAAATACAACTTACCCGTTCGCACAATGTTAAGGGAACTCAACGTAAGAAATAAATAAAGGGTGCACCAACTGAAATTCATGTTGTTGGTATAGCAATAGCAACATAAAACTCTTATGATTCCACTATTAAGAAGCAAATTAACTTTCACGTTTTATGGCTGATTAGTGAAATTATGGCTAATTGGTGAGATTTAATAGTTTGAGTTTTTAATTGAAACGATAAAAATTTATGTGATGCAAAAAGTACTGCATCGACCGGGAGTCGAACCCGGGCCGCCCGCGTGGCAGGCGAGCATTCTACCACTGAACCATCGATGCTAATACTTTGGTAAGCAAAATTAAGAATAGCAATCTCCGCATAAGTAACAAAAAAAATCATGTTTGCAAAATACTAATCTAATATTACTTTAATAACATTCTCATCTCATTTAATTTTTGTGTGAAATCTAATGTGATTACTAAATGGAGTATTTGCAAAGAATAGAAAAGGTTCAAAATCTTATTTACTTAGTTAAAACTTGTGGATTAATAAATTTCCTCCATCTAAGTCCAAAATATAATTTTACAACAATAAATGCTGGTAGGGTAATAAAATTCCTGAAAGTAACATTCGTACCCCACAGTGTTCTTATCTAAATTAAATAAGACTCAAAGTACTTCTGGATTCTTATCAGCTAATTGTTTGTTTATTAAAAGCAAAAATATCAAATCTTTCAATTTCAATGCGTATTTCAATTCGGTCAGTGCTGCCATCTAGTAGACTTATTTGACACCAGCTTCACCTGTACCTTTCTGTTAGGTTCAGTGAAACGATGATAGATGGCGTAAGCAACACCATTATTTTCATATTTCATCATGGACAAAACGTTACTTATTTTATTACCAGTTAGGTAATATATTTGGTAGTTATGAGATCAATTAAAAATACGAATATTTTTGCATCTTCTCATATATAATTTTATAAAGATGTTTGAAAACCAGTTCAATGTCTTACAAGACCAAGGTTAAATGCCATTGTAACTGAAATTTATTTTGTACATTTTTATGAGGTATTCCGAAGCGCTACCATTTTGAGGCGCACCTAATGAGGCGCTCCTTTTTTATTCCTCGGAGCGCACCGTTTAGTAGCGCTCCCGATAGCAATTCAAAATATTAAAATGTTATTCCTTGAAGCGCACCTATGATTAACTTTCGAATAGAGATAGGATACTAACTGAAACTATCGATAATAAGTAAAACACGTTATTTTATACAATTTGCAAAAACTGTATACTCGTGGACCATAGATTGGATCACTTGATTAAAAAAAATAAAGTGATCCTGCACCCTAATTGCGAAACGCACAATTTATCAGAATCTGAATGGGATTGAAGATTATTTCTAAACCATTGCGTCATTTGTTCGAATAAATTGTAGCTCAGCAACGTAAATAACGTAATGAATGTTGTTTAACTATGAATATTAAACCAATTCCTACCGATAAAAAGTTCCGCAATTACCCCTCTGGTTAGTATGGACAAAGACAACTGTATCAGTCGGTACGTACTTTAATCTTTGGCGATGCGGCGCGGGAGCACTGCACACATAAGCCGCAGCCCCGACTCCCCATTGTATCATCGTCGCGATCACCGAGTTCACACGAATCCAACCAGGCATTGCCGGAACTTGTTTACTTAAAATTGTATAGTTTTGTTTTGTTGTGTTTAACTCACAAATTGCGCAAATGTGTCACGTAGTTTCAAGTGAAGCTATGAACTGAAGAAAGTTTGTTTATTTAAGAAAGTTTGTGCAATAAGGCAGTTTTGTGGCTCGGCTGGATTCGTGTGAACTCGGTGAACGCGACTATCTAGGATACAATGGGGAGGCGGGGCTACAGCTTATGTGTGCAGTGCTCCTGCACCGCGCGCGCCACATCGCCAGAGATTAAAGTACGCACCGACTGATACAGTTGTCTTTGTCCATACTAACCAGAGGGGTAATTGCGGAACTTTTTATCGGTAGGAATTGGTTTAATATTCATAGTTAAACAACATTCATTGCGTTATTTACGTTGCTGAGCCACAATTTATTCGAACAAATGACGCAATGGTTTATAAATAATCTTCAATCCCATTCAGATTCTGATAAATTGTGCGTTTCGCAATTAGGGTGCAGGATCACTTTTTTTTTTTTAAACCAATCTATGGTTATAAAACAACAAACAAAACCTGTATACTCCTTGACTATACAGTTTTTGCAAATTGTATAATACCTCATTTTTATTACTATGGTAAATATTGATCTTTGCATGTAAGTGATCTTAGACAGGGTAATTCTAGTCTATGTTTCTTCATAAGTCGATTAACCTCTAAGTCTCTGAGATACCACATTTGGTACAGACATAATGGTTTTTTAATTGTGTCTGTAATTACGGTAATTGACTGGTTAAATTGCGTACTTTATTTTAAAATTATACTCATAGAGTGATTAATACACAAAACTTCGCTATTAAACATTGGGAGCATAAATACTTTCTGAAACAATTAAAGGAATAGGTAAACCATAATAATCATTTTTGTTTCTTCGTCGTTTATTTTCAATATAATTTCCTTAAAATAAATACGATATTCACTACTTATTTATAAGTGTTTTTCAACTATAGCTACAATTGAAAACAAGGCACTAGCATCAAGGCAGATTTACACAGGGTCAGTAGCTGACACCAACGGAAGTCATAATGGACGTCGAGAATTGACTTTCACTGGTTGCAGTAGTTATTTTTTCACAATGTTCCTACGATACATTGACGTCAATGGGGAAAATTGTATTCTGAAAGAAATCATCAGACTTTACTACGATTAATTTATTTGCCTGCTTTTAAATGTTAGATGAAGAGGTACCTATCTAAAATACAAGACTGAATGAGAAAATGGCTAGACGACAGGAAACAACTAGCTTTGTTGTTATGTTTTTTACGGTAATTTTGGGATACAGTAATATCCCATAAACTTACATTTTCCCGATAAAGTTGAACCAGTCTTAAGTTTTCGTGGCGTTGTTATCACTTGAATTTTTGACACGACGACTGACCAACTGCTGACTTCTTCGTACCGACTTCTTCAACATTGACTTCGTTAGAGTTTAGGTAACTGTAGGTATGTATATTGCCTTAAGAGCGTTAACGTGAAATCCACGGCACCATGTTTAGGTAATTGCAGTGCTCCTTCCACTCACACAGATACGCGCATAACTGTGTGCGTAGAGTTGGTGTGCTGCCCGTCATTATAGTCAAACTAACCCAAGTTGATCCTCAATGTTTAATGATACTTACTTATTTAATCGTCAGTTGATTTTTATTTACTATTCTTATTTTTATTACATGCTTGTGAAATAAAAAGGCAATTTTGGATACGTAGTATAGTAAGTAGGTACTATTTAGGGGAGAAAAGTTAGAAATATTGTACAAATGTAAAATCCTACTACGAATAATATTATAAACACAAAGGTTTGTGAGGATGTATAGATGAATGATTTTAACAATTTACCGTAAGAACTACTGAACGAATTTTGATGAAACTTCAATTCATATCGATACCACATCACAATACCATACAGATCATATTTTCAAATAATAATTATAAACGCGCAAGTTTGAGAGTTTATTTATGGATGAGTAGATGTATATTTATTACTCTTTCACAAAAACTACTAAATGAATTTTGATTAAAAATTGCTCATTTGATAAAAAAGTACATGAAAAAATCATAATGAAGGGGGTTCATCATTTTGAAGTCGTAGGAAGTCGCGATGGTCCTCTAGCAAATTATTAAGTATTCTAGTTTTGAAATAAAATATTTCAATATCGAAGAATTCTTTATTTATAATATTATATTTATTATATATAGCACTTGTATGTAGATTTAAATAAATGTTTTCCTTTACCGACTTTGAAAGATAACCGACACGTGTGTTCCACACATCAACAAGCTGGTTTTGGAAGACGAGGCTAAGTCCTGAAAAAAAAAGATAGATGTAATCCCATACGTAAATATGAAATTGTAAATAAAAAATACGTTAGTTGTGCTTTACCTTTACCTCATTTTGGATTTTAACATCTTCCGTACTCACAACAACATTATTTTCTTTACAATGCCTGAAGATAAAAAAACAGGATTTTATTTTACCCCTTTGTCTGCATGATTAATATGTTTACTCATGTTGAATTCCAGATTTCTAGTACTAAGGGTCTCTGAGCTAAGCCGCGGTCGGACAGACAGACAGACTTAGCGAAACTATAAATGGTTCCTCTTTCACTACGGAACCCTAAAAACATTTTTAAAAACAAGCTTTTAGTTAAATTCTCTAAAAAGAAGAAATAAAGTTTAAATTAAATCAAATCAATTAAATTATTATTATTACAATGCAAGTTAAAAAAAATCAGATGATCGACGGTTTAGTTTGAGGAAGTATTGTTTTTTGCAATTTTGAAATTGATCGTTTAGAAAAAAAAATGTATTTGAGTAGTACAATCACCCCCTAGAAGGAAATAAATTAATAAACGAGGACCTTATATAGCAAACTTCGATCAACAAAGATAACAAATCAAGTTCTATACAAAATATTATTTTACCCAACCTTTTAGCCCTAGCTTTAGCTAAAACCTCTTGATTGAGTCTCTTCCTTTTCCTCGATAAAACTAGTTTCGTTTTTTTACTCTTATTCCCCATGGCACCTGACACAATTTTTGTTGTTTCGAAAAACATTGTTTTCAATTATCTAAATAAAAAATAATTATTTTACTTACCAACCCAAGATCGTTACATCGCACTATAAACTAACTCGATGCCAAGGGTCGGGCGAGGTCACGCGTAGAGCACTGAGCGATACGTCCACTCTTTGAATAGCCTCGCGGCGGACTGATTTAAAATTATTACCGCGCACGGTTTTATAGTAGTTTTAAAATAATTGTAGAAAAATAATAAAACTAATTTAGTTGAAATTTTTTATTGCAAGTTTTAAAGAAGGTGTTCTTCTATTACAATACACCTTTATTTTGTAAAATTAAATAAGATTTATTGGAAGAAATAATGAATTTAGCAACTGCTTTTTCTTGTTAATTTCACTTTGTTTATTGTTTTATTTATTATGTTAGGCGCTGAAAATCAAAAAAGTCTCTCTCAGTTTTTTGCTCAAGGATGTGAACAATTAAATATGTTTATTAGTTTGTCAATTTTGTTAGTGGTTTCGGATATTTTAAGCTTCGAAATGACTACTGTAAAAGGATTTTAGAAAACACTGTTTGTTTATCTGGTTAGAATTCACAAATACTTTATTAATGTAAAAAGGTTTTCAGTCAACTTTTTAGACCGAAATATTTCCAACAATATTGAGTTATTCACACTTTCGTTAGATACGTTTTATGAGGTGATTAAATGGTTTGAAAAGTACGCTTTTTGGGTCAAACAACCAAAATCGACGTTAACGCTCTTAACATTTACTCAAGAAGTAACATTAACATGAGTATAAAAGTTAACCCGAAAATATCGTATTGTATGTCAACAAGAATATTTACTAAACATTAATTTTATCAACAAAATAAAATCTGTTCAACAACTTACTACAAGAGTAATAATTTTTCGAGTCTTTGACTTGATAATTTAACAATGTGACTTGTTGTAGTAAAGGCTAAAATTGGTTACAGCGCCATCTAGAGTGTGCCCTATAAAACTTTAATTCTAAGGTGAGATCTCAACGGCCGCCAGACGATTGTTTGTTTTCGATGCATTTTATTAATTTTAGTCTTAAATTACTGCAGTTGGTAAAAAAAAAGATTATTTTGATTGGTTTTCGTCTTCGTAGTTTTCCTTTCTTCGGCTTAACACCGCACCAATAATCAGAAGAAGCACCTGAAAAATATAATGTGGCTGAGAATTGGGAGCTCCCAATTCTGACTATTACGGAATACAAAAAACAACTGTCATTTTGACAGTTGTTTTTTGTATTCCAACTTTATTTCCAGTTAGTAAACTTCTTAATAAAAAATGACAACTTAGCACTAAACTAAGTTTTGTAAAACGAACTGAATTTCTGCATCTACTGGGTTCTTAATTCAAAAACTGGATTGGTGGCTAAATCTTGAAGATCGGTTCTAACAAAAATTCTTAAAATCCCACCACGGCGACAACCAAATGTCAAAAACTTGTCAAAAATGTATGTAAAATCGAGGTATTTTTTGACATATTGATAACAAGATCAGACTGAACGTTCTTAAAATTATGAGAATTGAAAGGTTAATACCTTTTTTCAGATTTGCAAATGTGTTACTTTACACAAAAAAGTCGGATTTTTTTGATTTTTCACCTTTGTCCACTTAACCCTTCAATTGTTCGTCTGATCTCAATAAAAAACTTGTTTTATAATAAGGGAGCATAAGGGATTATTACCATACCACGATCGCCAACCCGCGTGGTGATTATGGCAAAGCCCCCCAATATTTGGGGGAGGTCTATGCCCAGCAGTGAACGTCTTATGGCTGACATGATGATGATGATGATGATAAGAGAGTATGTGTCATATCATCGAACGGATACCACCTGTATCATTACCTCAACTAAAATCAGCACCACTGCTACAGTGAAGACCATAGAAGACGTCTCCTTGAACACCATGAGCACCAAGTCTTTGCACCCTCCCGTGTAGTACGTCTTCTTCACCTTACACAGCTCTCTGTCTCTTTCCTGCACCAGGTCGGACCTGGTGGGGTCGTAGGTGGAGCAGCAGGAGATAGGCACGTTCGGGGGGAAGTAGTACGGAAGCTTCGAGCTTCGGTAGTCTTCGGGACTGTAGACACCGCAGCAGTTTAACTGAAATTAACGGCCTATTATACTTCTAGTAGCTTCTACGTACGTGGCTTTACTCGCGAGAAGGTCGAAAATTATCCCGTCAAAAAGTATCCTGGGTTAATCCTGGTTTTAAACTATCTGTGTGCCAAATTTCATACAAATCCGTTCTGCCGTATGAGTAACATACATCCAAAAGTTTCACATTAGTTGGATTACAAAGAGGTATATTTTTTGTGAGTAGCGGGTAATATCCGGAACGCCTGTACTAATTTTGATGAAATTTGGTATGGGGATACTTTGATTCCTGGGGAAGGACATAAGCTATTTTTAATCGACACACCACGCGGACGATAAAATCAAAATCAAAGTCAAAATCAACGGGCACCTTAGCTCAATAAGCTTTTCCTAATTGGCTTTCAATAGGCCTTTGGAACCAATTCGACGGTAACAAATACCACACATTTAAAAAAAAAAAACAAAGTATCAAATTGTCATTTTCAGAACCAGGTGATGTCCTGATGTTTCTGCCTAGCCCTATGTGAACAGGCGTAAGTGATACACAAAACTTACATCGAATTGTGTCATGGCCCATATCTTGAGATGCCTCGGGTTCTCCTCCCTGGCCTGCCTGAAGGACTCCGCCAGCGACTTGATGAGTTTGGCCTCGTCAGCCGGCTCCACGTTCACTGATAAACCAGCTATCAACGCCTGGATGATGGCCAGCAGTAACACGATCACTGCCGCCTGGAATGTATAAAGATTAGTTGATACTTTTAGGGACAATAACAATAAAATTTCTTATGTGTCTTGTCCTGTGTGCTTCAATAGGTAAAGGAGGGTGCGTTAAAGCAACCCGCGAAATTAAATTTCTCTTACGTTGTATTTACATAACATCACGCCTTGTTTCCCCAAAGGGTTGGGCAGAGGTGTACCTAAGTCACACTTCGCTAGTTATGTTTTATTCCCATGTAATAGGGGGCAGGCATATTGCCATCAACCGGGCAGAAATATAGACTCCGCGCTGCTACTGAGAAATTCCAGATGAAAAAACCCAATAACACTTTGCCCGACCTAGGCATCGAATCACTTCATGATCAATAGTAGCGCTTGCAACCACAAGACCAATGGGGCAGTCACGGATTAGTATTCGAAATGAACAGCAATCCTGCGACACAACTCCATCGTGAAGTTCAGTCGAAGATACCAAATAGTGGAACGACTATGGCTGATTCAAAATCAGGGTAGCGAAGATGTGTCACGTACGAAAGTTGGTAATTAGACTATTGATTACTAACTATGGTAAGTGGCTTCGCCCGCTTGGACACCGGCAATATTCCAAGGGAAGGTACTACCGGGATAAAAAGTATCCTATGAGGTAATCCTATTTAAAAACTGGCATTTTGGCGTGACTGAGTTATAGACATAAATTTTTTTCATTTATAAGTAGGAAGTAGGATAGATAGCAATGGACAGCCCATATAACCCGTAGAACCGATACCCGTTGGGGTAGACGTGTTCTTGAGTGGAGACCGCGAATCGGCAAACGTAAGGTATGACGCCCTCAGGCTAGGTGGAGCGACGATCTTTGCAGGGTGGCTGGTAGCAACTTTCGTTTGTCATAGACCATAGATTATTGTCTGTGGCATTGACAAGCGATTTTGGAGCGTCTGGGTAGATTGTATAATTAATTAATAGGTAATACGGTTTTATTTATTTATATCTTACTAGCTTTTGCCCGCGGCTTGGCCCGCGTGGATGTCGGAAATTATCGCAAGAGGACGTACTACCGCAGTCATCATCATCAGCCTATAATGTGGCCTGTGTGTTACATACACATAAAATTACCCCTTTTTCCCATGGGGTAGGCAGAAACTACGGAACGCCACCTGCTACGATCCTTACATATCATGTGTGTTTTTGAATATAAGTCTTTCTGGTTTTTCATAACGCTCCTATTCTACCTATACCTACAGACACTTAATTATTTACCAGGCACCAAATTAAACATAGTTATAAGAATAGTACTTTCGCCAGTGGCTTTGCCCGTATAGCTGTCGGAAAATATCACCCGGGAAACTACTACCGGGATAAAATATCTATGGTATGCTATATATGGTAAGTATCCAGGATAACCAAAAATCCAAATCCATCCAAAAATCTAAACATCTAAGCCATATTTCGCGGTCTCTTACTTGGAATAATACAATTAGCTTTATTTTGAGTACTTCGAACACACATGATGATATGCATTTACTATGAAGCCCAAGTAATATGAATTAGAATCCTACTAATCCTGCACTACCCGACCGCTACCAAGCGAGATGGCCGGACGCGGAACGGCCCGCTAGCCGCTCTGCGGCTATTTTATTATAATCTCTGATATCTTCTAAAATATTCATTTTAATGATATGCTGTAAAGGGCAATTTTGATCTACATGAAATGCACAATATATTTAATGTATTTAATTGGATAAGAATTAATGCTGTATTGCTTAAAATCGCTTCATAAATAAGCCATTATTTCTCATAAAAATTAAAGGATAAAAATGGTTATTGTGGGTTATTCCTAAGAGATAGACATATACCATCGCGCACTTTTTTGTAGAACTTTGTAAGGTGTACAATACTGTAGTACATTATTTTGATCTATTTCTTAGGGTTCAGCCAGCGTTCGCAATGAAAGCACAAAAAAATGAGTTTATTTATGACATCACATTAGAAACCTCTAAAATTATCAGTGTTCCTTTACTATATTATGCATGTTATATACATATAAACCTTCCTGTTGAATCACTCTATCTATTAAAAAACTCGCATCAAAATCCATTGCGTAGTTTTAAAGATATAAGCATACATAGCGACAGACAGACAGCGAAGTGACTTTATTTTATAATATGTAATGATAATGATAATGATGAAGTGTATTTTATCAATTGTTTAATTTTTATATTTAATATTGTTTTTTTATTTTTTTATTGTGGGATTATTTTGTCACGTCCGTAAGTGTGTCCGTGGCATCACAGTGGGCCCTATCAGAATACCAGCGCTGCGGTAATTGTTTTTTTTTTAACAAATATCGCAGTATTATGCTGAGATAGGAACCTTTTTGGCCTCGCACATGTCTTATTCTTTTAATTTTATATATCTTTTAACTTTTTGTTATCCTAAAAGTTTCTATGTTCTTTTTATTGTTTTTATGCCCTGTGCGTGTCTCAAATAAAATATTTTTCTTTCTTTCTTTCAACTGGATGAGCGTTGCCGATAATCGAGCAGAATGGCGTGAAATTGGAGAGGCCTCTGTCCAGATTTTGGACTGCTAAAGGCTGATGATATTATACATTTTTTTTTTCTGTGGGGGAAATCATCAAATGACATCTCCCGCTCTGGAGTGGAGCGGAAGGGCATATCAAAATTTTACTAACTAGCCCCACCCGTGTTCCTTCAGTTGCCCATATGCCAAGGCCACGGTCGGTATCTCTCTCGAACAAATATCGCGCCCTGGCAGATATATTATACAATCAGTAGGATTTTAAGACAGTTACTACCGAATCATTAAGTAAGATGATCGAAGCTAAGTCAAGTGTATCAGTAATATGAAACCAGCGCTCAAGACCACGAGGTCACCTCAATTAGCCTGTCAAGTTAGCGTGATATGCCAACGGGTTTCTATTGAACTTGAGTTTATATGGACTACAAGGACGCTAGTAAGTTACCTTGGATCCCTTTCTTGTGTACCTACTTGTAAATTGTGGCACGCTATTTCCTTGCGAGCCTTTGTTAAATCCTTTTTGTTAGCATTTTAATTACTATTTAGCGGGGTATATTCCGTTTTAGTTAAGCTAAATAGCCATTTCAGCCTTAGCTTTTCAGCATTTTGTTCAGCTGAACTAAACGAATAGTATAAAATATATAATACTAGCTTCTGCCCGCGACTTCGTCCGCGTCAAATTTTTGCTCCCCTTACCCTTCCCGTCGCATCGATTTGCCTGCTAGTTTTCGTCCATTTTCGCTCCTTGAGTTATAGTGAGTCAACCTTAAAAGATAGACATATGCTCTTGGGACTTTTTTTTTGAACTTTTTAAAAATAACAATCCCGTCATACATGATTTTTGCGTTACTTTAACCGTTTACGCAGCGCACGCAACGGAAACTCTCAGAAGGAATAAATTTTCCCCGTTTTTGCAACATTTTTCATTACTGTTCCGCTCCTCTGAGGTGTAGCGTGATGTTATATAGCCTATAGCCTCCCTCGATAAATAGGCTACCTAACACAAAAAGAATTTTTCAATTCGGACCGGATTCGATTCGGAGATTAGCGCGTTCAATCAAACAAACAAACTCTTCAGCTTTATAATATTAGTATAGATAATTAGTTGACCCAGCGAACTTCGTATCGCCTCAGATTCAATAAATGTTGTTATAAACGTACCAAGTTTGACAACCTGGTACGCGGTGGTGATCTGGTAAGCGTTTTCTAGCTGACACTCATATGTTAGGTTAGCTCCTACCCAGTTATGATGACCTGGTACTTCGAAGGCATAAAGCGTTTTCTAGCTGACACTCCTTTGTTTGGTAAGCTCCTGTCAAGTTATGATAACCTGGTACTTCGAAGGCAACGTTTTTGTCATAGTACCACGTTTTATAGTGACTTGTATTCTCTTTGACGTTTTATGTGACGTCTCACGGGAACGCGGTCGTAAAAAGGGGAAAAAAAAAAAAAAAAAAAAAACGGGATAAAAAGTATCCTATGTCCTTCTCCTGGCTCTAAACTACCTCCCTGCCAATTTTCAGCTAAATCGGTTCAGCCGTTCTTGAGTTATAAGTGAAGTAACTAACACGACTTTCTTTTATATATATAGATAAAAAATAAAAACAACCGAGACATTGCCAAGCGGCTGGTCGACTCATCACGTGACCAAAGCGCTGGCCTATTTTTTGTTGGACAAAGAATCAGCATTGCCATACAACGTGGCAATGCTACCAGCCTTTTGGGCACGTTGCCTGTTGACAACGATGCAGACGAATTTTTTGATGCTTTATAATTATTTATTTTTCAACCGACGGAAAAAAACGGAGAAGGTTTTCAATTCGACGCGTATTTTTTTTTTATGTATGGCCACGCATAACTTTTTACATAGTGGTCCGATTGTGATAATTCTTCTTCTATTGGAAAGAATATACTCCGGAGGTGGTTCCATATAAATTTGGAAAACAAAATCGAACCCTAAGGGTCAGAAAACAGGGGATGATTGATTGTTCACTCACTGATTATAATGTATAGCCACGCATAACCTTATACAGAGTAGTCCGATTTTGATAATTCTTTTTTTATTGGATAGGGTATACCTTACCAAGTATTATTTGTATATAAAAGCCACAAATAAATAAAATAAAAACCTTTTTAACAAAAAATTAAACCGCTCCGTCCAGTAAAAGTCCGTCAGTTTAGAATCAGTTCGTCAAATTGTTGTGTTTCAGCTGGCGATTAAAAAATAATTTATACGTATCTCAGCGTTTTTGATAATTCTACCACGAAGAGCTAAGGGAGGGTAAACAGAATATGAAGGTTTGTATGGAAAGTCCTTACACACAGGATAATTTTTATGCCGGTAGTACGTCCCGTTCCGAAAATTTGCGAAATCCACGCGGGTGAAGCCGCGGGAAAAACCTAGTTTTAAATAAAATTATGGTAGGTCTAGTCAATAACGATGATGATGATTACCTTTAGATGCGTTACGGGCGCTTAATATTATCAAGATAAATGCAAGGTAATTGCCTGAAGTGTTATTAATCACGTACAGAGGCCAGCACATCAAGCTAATACAATCTGTCAAATTTCTTTAATAGATTTTCAACTTTATCGCTATAGCATTAGGTTCAAGATTGTTTCGCAGAATTGGTTAGTTTCGGGAAGCTTGATGTGCTGGTGTCTGTACAATCCAGCAGCAGAACATGCAGCAGCGAGTGACGTAACTAAATATTGTTCATCTCTTACTAACCACAGGAATCGGTATCGGTCTTTCCTGTTCTTCGCGCACTGTTTGATTGTATGTACTAGTAGTAGAGCAGCTACATTCATGGCCTAAGCTGTTTTTGAGTGCACTAATGTTCGTGTATGGTGCAACCGTGCAACTCTTTATAATACGTAATTGGATCTGGCAGGCTTTCTGTCATTTTGCTTGGTTTTTATGGTTAGGTAGGTAAGACAGAGTGGTCTGAAGACAACGGTGCTATGATATTTTTTGACAAATCTTTGCTGCTTTCATTTTCAATCGCTATCCTTTCACCCCCTTGCCAAAGATTGATGTTTTTTCACGATGTCTGTCGAAAGTAGATGTCTTTTTCGAAGTCTGTCCAAAGGCGATAATTTTTTCGAAGTCTGTCGAAAGTTGTTTTTTTTTTAAGTTTGTCTCTTGACATTGACGCCTGTCAATGTTAACAAGGCACTATTTTTCAAGGGCGGATCCAGGGGGTGGGTCATGGGGGTCATGACCCCCCCCCTGGGCTGGGTCCACCGTGGACCACTATTTAAAATTGTTAAACATAGGTAATGGTTTTAAGTAAGGATATATTTTTTGTCACAATATAGATTTTATGTAAATATCTTCAATATTTAATCAATTTATAAAAAATATATAATAATTGACTAAAAAATTACATTTAAACAATTTTTTTTTTGTTGCTATCGCTTATTTACCACCTACAGGTGTACCTATTAAAATATTTCGTGTATGAATAGATACACCTTATACATCTCTCTTCTAGATTCAATAATAAATGACTTATAGGACCGTGTGTCTCCTGGAAGGCAATTCTCGCGTTTTCGCTCGTAAATGTCACATTCGTTGTTTTCGCTCGTGTTCTAAGTCGCTTATAAAATGATGAGATTTTCTGAAATCATCTATTCTCAGTACAAATCGATCGTAAATTACGAATCTCGGGACAAAAATGTTGCCATTATGCGTCACACCAAGTAATCCATTTTACATAACGATGCTATTTTTATAACGAAGTCGTTATTTTACTTTCGACCATCTTTAAAAATGATTTTCAAGTCAAAAAATGTTTTGAGCAGCATTTGATACGTATTTTATAAACATTTATCAACATCATCATTCTTAATTTCGTAACTCTATTTTTTTATTTTCAATATTAACATTAAAATAAGTTCTCCTTAGTATTTGCTGCAACGGAATGCATCACTGCTGCCGTTTTGTCAATGTCAACCGATATTCGTCACATCAAATTAAAGCCATCATTTTTGATTGTTTACATCGGTCAAATTTGCTCAAATTAATAATTAAATAAAACAGAATGACTGCCAATGATATTTTAAATAAACAGATTATAGGTAGTAAACGGTTTATTGTGGTCAATAACATCAAAGCTTCTCAAGATGAAGAAGAAGAGGAAGAGGTATAATTGTCGTTATGCGTGCGGTTGTGCTCCAACCGGACTGTCCTGCTATTCCAATGACGCAGCTGTATACCTAAGTGATCATGAAATTACTTTACAAAGGCCCAAACGAAGGTTGGAAAATACTTTCGAAAACAAATTTCGCCCTGCGGGTCGCGTTAGGAGTCTCATCAAACACGAGTGCCACACGATCATTTTTCAACATTCATAAAGAATTTGGCCGAGAGGTGAAATGAACCGGCGATTTCTAAGCTCGAGGATAGCCCGCGATCATGACTCCGACTATTCGTATTAACTAGTGATTATTATAATGTATTGTTTACGTAAAGTATTGTTGTTAGTAATATAAGTTTTGCATATATACTAGCTGTGTTTTTAATTTATAATTCTTAGTTTATTTATTTATAAATACCAAATTTAAAAAGAGCAGTTGTGGCCCAGTGGCAACGGCCGCGACTTACGAGTAGTAAGTAGGTCGTGAGTTCAAACCCAAGTAGGCGCTTTGATAAAATAATTTACAGTGGTGATAAAATAATTTACACTTTGTGTAAATTATTTTATCACCACTGCTCTCAAAACGGTGAAGGAAAAAACATCGTGAGGAAACCGGTATGTCTTAGAACCAAAAATTCGAAGACATGTGACATCTACCAACCCGCACTGGGTCCGCGTGGTGGATTACGGCCCACTCCCTCTCACCGAGAGGAGGGCTGTGAGTGGGAACATTGTAGGCTGCTGATGATGAAATTTAAAAGCTAACTTTCTTTAAATAATAACATGTACAAGTCTAGGTACAAAAGTAATATATGTATATTAGGTACATCTTATAATACATGCTTGATTGCGTTAATCAATTTAATTTATTTACAAGTATTCAAATAAATTCTCCTTTGTATTTGTTACAACAGAATGCATGGCCGCCTATAGAAAGATGCTGATTTGTAAATGTCACGAGTTTTATTACGTCAAATTAAAGTCATATTTTATTGTTGTTACATTGTTTACATTGGTTACCTACCTATACATGTAATAGAATAATGGAATTTATACAGAATGTCTGCCAATAAATGTTGACTACTAAATAACATTAAAGCTTAACACGATGGAGAAGACGTAGCGTGATTGTCGTAAAAACCGGACCGAATCACTGGCTCTCAGTACCTATAGCTTTTGCGTCCAACCGTTCCAACGACACAGTTGTATCTACATACATATGTGTTCCAGCTACATTACAAAGTCTGAAAATATTGTTAATCTTTGTATAACCAAATATCCTGCCTGAAGGACAAGCGGTAGGAGTCTTGTCAGACACGAATTTTAATTTGATTGTGGTGAAACTGCTGGATGACCATGTGTCCACATTCACGTAGACTTTGCGCAAGACGTATAAAGATTCAGCGATTCTTTAGCGGGCTACTGAACAGCATACCACACATGATGCCGACTAATCATGTAAACTAGTGTTTCTTATAATGTATTGTTTATGCACAGTATTGTTCCTATTTATAAGTTTCATATTGAAAAAATCAAAGTTGAAATCATTAGTGTTTGAAATGCTTTTAATATTCTCCACAGTATTGATGACCCTGTTTTAAGACAATAATAATTGGTGACAAAAGACCCTTTATAAAAATACACCACAGACTAGTTTACATAAGTTCAGAAAAAACCACTAAATCAGAATTATTATCACACCACACTTGGGTTTAGTCATGCTTCACTGTAACAGTCGCAACGCAAGCCAAGAACAATTCTGGGCTAAGGACGACGGCCTTTTGCAGCGCAGGAACCTCAATGATGAAGTACTTAAACTGTGTAGTAGTGCTCGACTCCATCCTAGACAGGTTCAGCAACGTCCTTCCATTAGTACTGATTTGGCTTTATCGTTCCTTCTCTATCTATGTGTGGGTTAAATCGGGAAATATGCAGAAGGATGGTGAGCACTGCAGGTCTAAAATCCTCACTTGGAGTGGTACCGGGTATACGCGATAGACCTTTCTACGAGGCCTGAAGTTTTCTTTGTATGTGTTTTCCTTGTCGTGGCGATCGCAGCGTCTTCTGTGCGATGTTTATGAACACGTTACGCATTTTGTTAATAATATTTATAATTTTCTTTCGCAATTGACACAATCATGACTGACTGTTTGACGTTCGAACGCCGTTCGAAATGACGTCATGGCCGTTTCGACTGGTCTCCACCACTCTATGCATGTCGCATGTAAACGAGGGCATATCGCGTGGCTTTCCTGCGACATATGCTCGAATCGACGTGGCGAGAATAGCTCGGCTCGATTTTAACGAGTGAAAAGTACGAATCGAGCAACAATAACGAATCCGAATTGTGCGAGAATTGGCTTCCTGAAGTACTTAATGTGCTTCAGCTAAGCGTTTTCATTCCAAAAAGCGAATACAATAATCAAGACATTGAAACTGTGAAAGAACTAGCAACCGATTATACATTGTTACTGGATAATACTCCAGTGTCTGACGTTTCAAATGAATAGAATTATTAGGTACTTCTGACTGACGTCTTCGGTACCTGTACCATAGACAAGAAACCTGTACTTTACCATAGATTAGTAGAGAAAGGGTTTCCAAAGTGATGAAATTTTAGTTGCTGTTTCTACCCGTTTTTAACCGACTTCAAAAAAAGGAGGAGGTTATCAATTCGACTGTATTTTTTTTTTATGTTTGTTACCTCATAACTTTTGACTGGGTGAACCGATTTTGATGATTCTTTTTTTATTTGAAAGCTGGTGCTTTCCGAATGGTCCTATTTAATTTGGTTCCATTCGGACAATGGGATCCATGTGAAAACCATATAAGTCTTAAATTTGCATTAAGTATTTGCGGCGACAAATGAACGAATAACGCGATTAGAATAGCGCGGGGTATCTACCATAACTAAAAAGTTAAAATTAAAACTTTTTACAAATAAATAACAATCGACTTCCTTTAAAAAAACACTACAAAGTCAAAAATAACTTTAATTTTGGAAGTCGGTGGCAAAAAAACCTTAATTACATATCCTAAGACACCGAATTCCGAAATTAAAGTTATTTTTGACTTTATAGTGTTTTTTGCCAGACTATACATATAAAATACCTACTTTTTACTTTTATGTATGATTATAAAAATTAAATTATAACTTCTTGTGACTTGACCACGACTATGTGACCCCCTCCTGGCACCAAAGTTGGATCCGCCCTTGCTATTTTTATGCGATAAAATGCCGTCCACGAGTAAAGACAGATTAATAAACTTAGTTGTAAAATATTTACGAGTTATTGTACAATACCACACAGGTATTGTTCTAATGCCGATACTCTATCAGAATGAAGTTATAAAAAATACATAAAATCATTTTTGTATTACCTACGTTTCTGTTGAGAACATGGAATGTACTAACGACTTTAATTGATTTTGCGATTATTTTATTTAAAATGCTTAGATTTTTAAGATTTCTGGGAATGTCAGGTTGTATATTTTCAGTAGTGGCCCAGAGATATCTACCCCGACTAACAAGCGGTGGGTCGTGAGTTCGAACCCAGATAGACAGTTAAGTTTGTGTATTTAATTTCAGCACTACTGCTTCCAAAATGGTGAAGGAAAACATCATGAGAAAACCGGCATGTCGTAAAACAAAAAGAAAATTAAAGATATGTGCATTCTACCAACCCGCACTGGGCCCGCATGATGGATAATAGCCACACTCTCTTTCACAGAGAAGAGGCATGTATCCCCGAATTGGGAGTTATTATTGCCGATTGAGATTTCATACTTCATTTTTAATCCCATTAAGTATTATTATCAGTGATCGGAGTAGGTAGATTGAAATGGGATCAATGAACTGGCACGTATAATTAGTATGGATATGCCTCCGGGATCCCGGGACTTTGAAATTAATTTCAAATCTTGTAATGTGTAGAATAAAGAATACATCAATATGAATAAGAAAAGTTTAATCCTTTTGCTGTCTTTTTAATATTTAGTTTAAAGGTGATCGGCCTTCTACATTAAGAAAAAAAAAACAATTTTAAATGTTTATGTATCGCATTCTATAAATTTCTTATGTAGTACCTAGTTTAAAAATCCTTACTTTCACAATATTTGATTCAACCCCGTAAGTACCAAAATTAAATCCCGGAAAAAAGGCGTTGTTATTTTTATGACTATTCATGATGCAAGCACGTAAAATCAATCTACATACTCCGATCACTGATTATTATATATTTTATCATAACTAGAACTACTACAACGCTTGCAGCGGGGCGAGCACGGCCTACTGTGATAGACTTGTGTCAAACATTTCTTTCTTTTTATCACAGTTTAAACCGTGATAAAATGCGTGTCTCAAGCCTATCAAAGAAGCCGAACTCGGCCCGCTGGTTTAGATTAGATCTATGTTCACAGCAAAAGTGAACAGGCAATCTCTGGGCGCATTCGTTCCATATTAGACAACCACATCCATCGCTTTCCATCAGGCTAGTTCGAGTGTTTTTGAACCCGATCATCATTTGCCTAGCCTTTTCCCAAATACGTTAAGATCGGCTTCTACTACTCGTAGTCTTACTAGATGCAGTTGTATATAAATATTTTACATGGAGCGACTACTTATCTGTCCCCCTGAACCCAGATACTGGTTAACATGCTTTCTGAGGATCTGTAAACATGGTCACCCATGCCAGACCAACCGCGGCAATCGTATCTTAACCTTATCGATCGACCCGTGCTGTGTACCTTTTTGTATTTTTTTGTGGTTGTTAAATCATCAAATGGTGTCTCCGCTCTGGGTGGAGCGCAAGGGCATATCAGAATTTTACTAACTAGCCCCACCCGTGTTCCTTCAGTTGCCCATATGTCAGGGCCACGGTACCACTTTCGAACGAATCTCGCGACCCTGGCCGGCAACGGTCCTAGCAGTCCCTTCAGTTTGCTTACATCTCTATGAGGCGCGCGTGGAACACTACGCTCGTCGACACGGGCCTGGTCTTTTCCGGGCGGGGAGCTACCCATTGCTCACCGCCCGCAAGCCCGCGCCTACGGTGGCCGGGAGTCCGCAATCGACTCTCGACGCCCGGGGCGTCTCGTCCTGCGGCTGCTAGGGGCCTGCTGTGCACCTTGACCGAGCAATATACAAACAAGAATGATTTAACCTTACATTTCTTTAAAGTCATAAGCCATACAAGGATCACCTATTTCATACGGTAAAAGTATGTCTTAGCAGGTCAAGAAGGGCTTTAAATAACAATCTTGAGCTTGATTTCCCATGCGCTTTGATCACCGTTTCTAGATATCTACATACTGTTATTGCATAAAAGCAAATCGAAGCTAAATTCTTCTCATTTCCACAGTGGCTGAAGACCACTACAGTTCTGACATTCTGAACTCTTTTCTCCAGGATTGAGTAGTGACTAGTTCCTTCCACGTAATATTTCCTTTACATAGACTATATTGCCAAAAATATAAAGAGCTGACTAACAATAATCTGTATTGCAGGGTAAAAGCATAACTGCACTAACAGTAGTCTTTCATTAAAATCTTTACTAATAGTATAAAGCTGAAGAGTTTGTTTGTTTGGTTGTCTTGGATAGCCTATTTATTGAGAAAGGCTATAGGCTATGTTCCGTCCCGTTTGAATTGTTTACTCTGTGCGCCTACGTTTCTAAACGTGTAACAGAGTGAGAACTGTCACTTGTCAGTTTGACTTTACTTTGGTTTGATCTTTGAAAAATGTCCGTCGCCGTTTGGACCTTACGCGACCTTTGTTGAAAGTAATCCGTTTAAACCGGTCGGTTTTGTGGACAATCTGTCGTGACCCATTTGTTTTGTGTGTAACCAACCCCTTTTGAAGAAAAAGAACGGGTGTATCTTTGGACTTTGATTGAAATGGTTTGAGGTTATAGTGACCGATTTGGAGACCGCATGCCTTTGGTAGCAGGGCGTATTGGAGCGGTGGATTGTATCCTGGAATACTCATAACGTCACTACACAATACAATATACACTCATTTACATACATAAATCCAGGTAGGCTCCAGAAGCAGTTTTCTTCAATCAGGTGAGTCTTTTGAATATTGTATTAATCAGCTCCACGCACGGCGGACAGTTCGCAGAGCCACTCTTGACCCAGGGCCCCACCACCAGCTTCCACTGCGCTTATTAAAATCCTATGGCCGGGGCCCTGGCCTGGCGTCGAACAGGCTATATAACATCACGCTACGATAAAAAGGAGCGGAGCAGCAACGAAAAATGGATGAAAACTGGTAGGCAACTCGATGCGACAGGAAGGGTCAGGGGAGCAAAAATTTGACGCAAACGAAGTCGCGGGCAGAAGCTAGTACATACATAAAATATATAGTTTAAAGTTTATTTTTTTTTAATACGGAACAATAACACAGGATAAGTTTGACAAGTAAAACGATGGTAGCTACAAAAGTATAAACTGCAGCGCAGCTAACAACAATATGCAACATGTCTTAAGGGGCCATTCATTTATTAAGTAAGACTATTTTCGCTAGTTTTGACCCCCTCCCCCCCTATTATAAGAAAAAATAAAAATAGGCCGACCCCCTCCCCCCTGTTTAATATTTATTACGTAAGAATCTAAAGGAAAAAATGAATACACGTTTGGTGTAATTTTAGAGTTTATTTTTCAAAATATCAATTTTCTTCAATGTTTATTTGTAATCGCGCGGTTGCCCGCGCTTTTTCAGAGTATAATTTTAACTTTACGCAGTTTTTTTTTTATCTTGTGTAAGAACTATCGAGACTCCCTTACACCCCCTTGTAAGAAAACATAAGACATGGTCGACCCCCCTCCCCCCTAAATCATCTTACGTAATAAATGAATGGCCCTTAAATGAATGACTTGCAATCAGAGAGGCCTTTATCCATCAATGGCCTGCTTTAGGCTGATGATGATGTTGATGTTAAACCTATATTGATGATGTTATTAGTGTAAAATAAACTTACAATATGGGCAGGTCTCGACTCCAGCCTCAAGACAGCCACCTCGCCATAAATAATGACAGATATGGTAACAGCCGCCGACACAGCCAGCAGCACCATGGCCACCATCCTGCTGGACTGCTCCGGGTCATAAGCCTTCGTGGCTATTGATGTCAGCACTGCCAGGATAATTAGGGCCAAAGCTGCTAGCTGGAAAAAATACAATATGATTAATGAATTTGTCAACATAGTCTACCTGTATCATTAAAATCTTGAGGGCCACCTTTTTTTTCATCAATTGACGTCTCCCGCTGTCGGACTTTTACTGACTAAAATCCACTAGTGTTCCTTCAGTTGCCCATATGCCAGGGCCACGGTACCTCTTTTGAACAGATCTCGCGACCCTGGAAGGATCAGGGCTACCTCTAAGTTCTTTCAGTCCCATTTAATTCCCGATTTATGATAATTTTAGATTTTTGCGGGCTATTGAAGGAACGGACTGCTTGTCAAAGTAAAAATTCTATAGGACGAGGAGCTTTGACTGACAAAGTAAAAATTCTATAAGACGCGGACGATTCTTTGGCTCGTGTGAGTTTGAATTGTCTTTAAAAGGAATTCTAAGCCCAGTGCAATAAAATTATTAGCTAGCTTATCTCAATTATTGCTTCTTGAGGGTTTATTCCGGATCCGCTATGCGACGTTAGTTTAATGTTCTGATACGACTCATGTCATGACCTCCTTTATCAATTCACGGGATTCAGAGCGCAATTCAGAATGTGCCCTGAGAATCACAGGTGTAACGCACATCTGATTTTATAAGATGTTTCGTCTTAATTCATAGATGTCAATAACATCATCTAAAAGACAATGCTGGTTCTGCAGTGACATCTGCTCCTAACTAACGACGCGCCACTGCTTTTTATGACTTAACAAAACATCTAGTTTTTTTTTTATTATATGTAAGTTTTATAATAATCGATCGTTGGTGAAAACCGCATGTCCGTTGCGTCGTTTAGAAGAACCTATAGATATATATTCCTCGATGATCCTCTTGGCATTATCTATACTAATATTATAAAGCTGAAGAGTTTGTTTGTTTGATTGAACGCGCTAATCTTAGGAACTACTGGTCGGAATTGACAAAAATCTTTTTGTGTTGAGTAGCCCATTTATTGAGAAAGGCTATAGGCTATATAACATTACGCTACGGTCAAAAGGAGCGGAGCAGCAAATGAAAAATGGACGAAATCTGGCAGGCAATTCGATGCGACGGGAAGGGGAGCGAAAATTTGACGCGGACGAAGTCGCGGGCAGAAGCTAGTTTATAGCATGAGAGCAAAGGTAGAGGGGCATAAGGAACAGGGCGTAAAATTAACTCAACCACCGTAGAAGAGTAAGGATCTTTGGGTCCTTAGGCCAGGACCCGACAATAGATATTGGGACGTTAGTAGTAGTGATTCGCGGATTCTGGCGCAAGCGCCAGAGCCCGCGCTTGCACCAGAGCCCGCGAATCTGTAGCACCCATCGTAAAAAAAAAAAAAAAAAAAAAAAAAAAAAAAAAAAAAAAGGTTTTGGTGTGCTCTGATCTCAAATCTGTGGTCCATTTTAGCGTAGGATGCGTGGTTCTGGAGTTATGCAAATCAATTAACTGTTATCTCATTGATTTCCGGTGGTCCTGCACCCTCATTAGCATTCCATTGTTCGCCTAATCCTTTTATCTATTATACTTCGAACACCTCATTACGTTGCGCCAGAACCCACGAATCTGTTGCCCTACGGTTGATTTGGCGTTCTTATCTATTACTCATTGTATGTCTGCTTTTCTATGTCATCAATAAAACACATTCATTTTTATTTCAATATTTTATTACTTTTTTCTACAAAATATGAGCGGAAGATCTCATCCACAAAAATATCATTGTGCAGTGTGTTCCCTGTAAATATGTTCGTAAAACTATGCATTGAACATCCCTGAAACTTAAATAGCAAATACATTAAGCAATATTCACCACAAACTGAAGTCCAATCATTCTGAATCCTATCAACATTCCAGTCCCATCTCTTACAATTCCTTTTCAAAAACTGGAGATGATATCGCTCAGGTGTTCGTCCATATGAATCAAAATATTGACCGATACCATTCGTATCGATATGTACAGCTACCCAGTGTGAACCTGGTTTATCATCCGCATCCAAATTGCATATTATATACGTTGGTACATGTGTATACATAGGTAGTCTATTAGCAGCATAAACATTATTTTCTAGACTGGGATGAATCTTTTTCATATGTTTTTGTAATTCTAGTGTATCCATGATATTACTGTTATTAGCAGATTATTACAGTACCAATCTATTCAATGGTTGTCATAGGAATGTTCAATTATAGTGATTTGTAAATATTAAATCGCATTCTTTGTGGGAGTCACAAAGCTTAGGATTATCATTTTGCTGCAGCTAATTTAAAGTTTGTTATATGGGTCTGATTATATTAAATAAAACACTTTGAGTACATAGACATTTTTAATTAACTGATCAACACAATAATTATTAAATAAATAAATTAAATACAGACATATTATTATCAAAATACCATTTTCTAATACACACAGCATTATTCAATGCACAATTCAATTTATGGTTCACACAATTAAAATCAGTTTTATTTTTACAGAACTTTTTTTTTAATGTCGCAAAATTAGGACATCCCTTCTCACCTATGTCAATCACTTCACAGTTTGCACATAACTCTTTAATCCACGTAATCTTTTCCAAACCCTTTGTCATAATTTTTTTATTTTCTAAATATGGTAAAATAACACGTTTAAACTCTTTGTAGTCTATGTAGCCTTCACTCCAGTAAATTCCTCGATTTCTTTCTAACCATCTCACCTGCTTTTTTTCTTCTAGTGTTAGGTAATGGAATGAATATGGTGGTTTCACCAAGAACGTCTGTGTATGATCATGACTCGCAATGGCCAATTCTTTGATAATAAAATGATTTAAAGAATCTTTAAATCCTTGGAGTTCCACTATAAGGGTGTCCGTCTTCATGATATCTTCTTAACAATGTTACTTAATGGTTTGTATTCAACAATGCAATCGTTCAGAATGAGACAATATGCTGAAGTTTGATCTGGTATCTCCGAATCACTTTCAATTTCTACTCTCACGTCCACAACTGGCCCTGTCTTTAGATTATCCACTTGTCTAGAGCAATCAATGACAAACAGCGGTGCTAAATCTCTAAACTGTTTTTCGCTTAATATGGGTTCCGGTCGACGTCCGTAATACGACTGTTGAAATCTGGTGTATTGCTCGTTGTAAATATTAAATCGCATTCTTTGTGGGAGTCACAAAGCAGGTTGATGCCTGTTGCGAAGGAACGTGAGATAAGTTTGTTGACTCATAGAGTTACAATCAGTTTCGTTGTACTTAGTAATTTGCTTTAGATAAGAATAAGGAACGTGAGATAAGTTTGTTGACTCATAGAGTTACAATCAGTTTCGTTGTACTTAGTAATTTGCTTTAGATAAGAATGGTGCTATATAAGATCGAACAGTTGCAGTCATGCAGTCAGTCTATGGTCGTTTGACCACAGTGCATTGTATACGTCAACCAATACTACGCTTGTGTTACTTCAACGCATCAATGGCCATGGAGGTAAGTGTTTATTCTATTGACAAACTTACTTGTATTTCTGTTGTTGTTTCCTAACGTGTGTGATTAAGTGTAAACAAATTGATATTAACGTGATAACTCTGTTGTTGCAGAGATCATTCAGCTTCGCAGACGATAATGAAAATACCTATAAACAGTATTACTACTCGCCACTCTCTCCTCAACACGAAGAAGAGAGTGATGACATCGTCGTTAATAACACAGACGATGGTGGAAAAAGGAAATCGCAACCGATTGATCAATTTTTTGAAGTGGTACCAAAAATAAAAAGGAAGAAGCTGCTATCCTCGACTGTGACACGAGCTGCTAGAGATGGCGTATCATACATCTCTACAAATTCTGACGACGGAGACCAAGCGACGCATCTCATAAAAATTGAAATGTATGATATGAAGAAACTATCCAAGATTCCAACTAGTGATCACTGGAAGCACGCTACCACGAGGATTAAATATTACATAAAGAATAATAAGGATAGCATCTACGACAACACAAACGGCCTCGTATACAATATTACAAAGACAATAGCAGAAAGTGAAAAAGTTAAAAAATACTTTTTTAACAATGACACTCATTAGTGGATTAGTGAATGTGATTCTGTTTACTTAAAGTACTTCTGTGTACTCATTAGATTTTACATGACTTTCCTAATCCTTTGTTAGACTATGAATATTGGACATTATTTGAAATTGGGTATCAGTTGCTCTACCAACACTTAACTGTTACTTACTGTGCTACATACTTTCTTCTTTATTATAAAGATGGAAAACTTCAGTGAAATGTGCACCAGTGCTTTCTTTTCCGCGCCCATTGAAGAGAATATAGAACAATCCAACAGCGAATTCAATCAGGAGCTGTCTAAAGTTTGTGATGAAATAGAGAAGCATGAACTGTTCGATTCATCGTATGATGATGAGTTGTATAATCAATGTTTGATGGTTGAAACAAAGTTGATGTAAGTATTAGAAGTACAAACTCAATAAGAAATATTATTGTAGTAATGTTTTATTTTAAGATTTGTCTAATAATTTTCTTTTTGTTACAGTCAACAACAAGTTGGAAGAGGTATCAAACGAGGTATCACTACTGATGAAAATAAGGTTACCAAGAAAGCAAAATTTGATGAAGGAGCTTCTACATCATCAATTGAAACCAATGATGTGGACAACAATAAGGTGGAATGTGATACATGTCATGTTTATATTAATAAAAGGTATCTAAACAACCATTTAAAAAGCAATTCACATAAAAATAATCTTTTAAAATCACATAATTCATTAACAAATGTTACAGTTGTTGAAACCGCTTTTGGCAATCGAATTTTAACATATAGAATTAATAGTAAAACACTTCAATCGGGACAATATTTTGAAACACCGGAATCGTTTTTAAATTCGCTAAAAATTGATATCTTATTTTTGATAAATGAATGTATTCAACAACATACAATTTTTAAAATAAACTTCATATTGCATGCTGATTTCATACAACAAACTAAAGATATTAAAAATACGTTTGATTTTCAAACGTTTAATTACATAATTTGTCAGGGAGATGACTTAAATATTTTTTATTCATCATTAATAGACACTGTAGTCGGTAAAATTTGTCAATTTGAAAAAAAAGATAGTGGTTGGAGTCTTAATCAAATTAAATACATAGATATGAATGTTAACAAATTCAACCCCCTACGTGGTAGTTCATATATCGACCTTCCTCAAGATATTAAATCAAAAAAAGCTGTAATCAATGTTAAAAATAATGATAATATGTGTTTCAAATGGGCATTACTCTCTGGTTTATATCCTGTATGTAAAAGTGTAGATCGGGTAGCATCTTACGCAATTCATGGAAATAAACTAAAATTTACTGGTATTTCTTTTCCGGTTATAATTGCAGATATATCAAAAGTAGAGAAATTAAACAATATTAGTATTAATGTTTTTGGCTTAGAGTATAATAAAGAAAAAAAGTGTAATTCTGTTGTAGGTCCTTTATATTTAACAAAATGTCGTACACCTAATCATATTAACCTACTATATATATCGAATGGTACTAACAATCATTACTGTTATATTAAAAACTTATCGCGATTAGTTAGTTCACAAATATCAAGACATCATTGTGCAGTTTATATATGTGATTCATGTTTACTTCATTTCCCATCGGAGGAAAGACTTAATAACCATCAACAATATGATTGCGCTCACATTTGTACGGAATTACCAAACGGTGAGGATTCCAAAAAGGATTGGTTTGGTAAAGCAACCTCAAATAATAAATTAAAATTTGATAAATTCGTGAAAAAGTTGAAAATGCCCTTTGTGGTTTATGCAGACTTTGAGGCATTTTTGAACCCAATAGAATCATGTAGTAACGATCCATCCAAGCCTAGTACAATTAATATTCAAAAACATGAAGTGTATAGTTTTGGATATTACATTAAATGTTCATATGATAGCAGATTATCAAAATATGAGACGTATAGTGGGTCAAACTGTGCACAAGTGTTTATGAATCGCCTTTGTGAAGATGTGAAAACAATATTTAAAAAAAATAGTTTCCAAAAATGTCTCGTTCCATTATCAGATGAAGATAAAATTAAAATTTCAAATTCAAACATATGTCATATTTGTGAAACTGAGTTAAATGAAGATCTTTTTTACGATTTTGATTGGCACACTGGCAGTTTTAAGGGTGTTGCACATCAAGTGTGTAGTTCTAAGTACAGAACCCCTCGTCATATTCCAATATTTTTACATAACCTCAGTCATTACGATGCTCATTTCATTATCCATGCATTAAACCTCGATGATGACAAAGTTGAAGTTATTCCACAAAATAAAGAACGATACATATCATTTTCAAAACAGTTAACAATAAATAATCAACCAGTAAGTTTAAGATTCATAGATTCATTGAAATTTTTATCGTGTAGTTTAGATCAACTAGCTAAAAATCTTAATGATGATCAGTTTACAGAACTAAAAAGGAACTATCCTAATAATGAAGATTTTTCACGTTTAAGACGGAAAGGTATTTATCCTTATGAATTTATGTGTAATAGTGATTGCTTGAAACATCCATCACTTCCTGATCAACACCAATTTTATAGTTCACTCACAGATTCAAATATTTCAAATGATGATTATAATCACGCAAAAGATATTTGGCAACATTTTAAGTGTAGTAGTATGTCTGATTATTCCAATTTATATTTAAAAACGGATGTTTTACTTTTGACTGATGTATTCGAAAACTTTAGAAAGCTTTGTATTAAAACTTATGGATTAGATCCTGCTCATTACTATACTGCCCCAGGTTTAAGTTGGGATGCAATGTTAAAATTTACCAAAATAGAATTAGAATTGTTAACGGACTATGACAAAATTGCTTTTTTTAAAGCTGGTATTAGAGGGGGTGTATCTCAGTGTAGCAATCGTTTTGCTAGAGCAAATAATAAATTCATGGAAGATTATGATAGTGAAAAACCTAATTCATATCTAACATATTTTGATGCGAATAATTTATATGGTTGGGCAATGTCTCAATCTCTTCCTGTTGGTGGTTTCGAATGGATAGATTCTAATACAGATTATAATGTGTCGGATAACTCTGATTTTGGTTATGTTTTAGAAGTTGATTTGGAATATCCTGATGAACTTCATAATTTGCATTCTGACTTTCCGTTATGTCCTGAAAACATATGTGTGGGTAATACTAAAGAAACTAAATTAGTTCCTAATTTAAATAATAAAAATAAATACATCATTCACTACAGGAATTTAAAACAATGCATTGAAATGGGGATTAAATTAATTAAAGTACATAGAATTTTAAAATTTAAACAGAGTTCTTGGTTAAAGAAATACATAGACTTAAATACTAGTTTGAGAACGTTAGCTACATCAAACTTTGAAAAAGACTTTTTTAAATTAATGAACAATTCTGTCTTCGGTAAGACTATGGAAAATATTGAAAAAAGAGTAAACGTTAAACTACTAACTCACTGGGATAATCGTGGTAAAGTTTTAGGTGCTCAGGATTGGATTGCAAAACCAGAATTCCATAGTTTATCAATATTTTCAGAACATTTAGTTGCAATACAATTACACAAAACAAAATTAATTTATGATAAGCCGATTTATTTAGGATTTTGTATTTTAGATATATCTAAGACCCTTATGTATGAATTTCATTATAACTACATGATTAAAAAGTTTCATAATAAAATTAAGTTATTGTACACCGATACCGATAGTTTGATATATCAAATTTTTACAGACAATTTTTATGAGGATATAAAACCAGATCTACTTCACTATTTCGATACATCAGATTACCCGGAAAATAATATTTACGGATATCCAAAAATAAATAAAAAAAAGTTAGGTTTTTTTAAAGATGAGAATAATGGTAAAGTATTGAAGGAATTTGTAGGGTTGCGATCAAAAATGTATGCCTTAGAAATAGAAGATAAATTTATAGCAAAGGCAAAAGGGGTTAACAAAAGTGTTACCAAAAAAATGAATATGGAAAATTACAAATCGTGTTTGTTTAATAAAAATGTATTATATTGTAGTATGCTTCGATTTAAGTCAATCAAACACACTATTTTTACACAAAAAATAAATAAAACATCTTTATCATATAATGATACCAAACGATGTATTATGAACAACAACATTGATACATTGGCTTGGGGACATTATAAATTACGCTAAGTGTAATACTTTTTACTTTTATTTCTGTGTGTATATACAAATTTTGTACTGATTGTAAAATTATGATATTACTGTAATGTTATATAATAGTTTATTACATATTTAAAATTTATTGTTTGATTGTAAATAATGTAAAATAATTGTAGTTTTTATTTGTGTGCTTAAATTTGACGTTGAGGTGATTGTGAAATTCTGATAAGTACTAATTGTGTTAGAAATAGTATACAGATCATTCTGTTTTTCACAAATTACATGTTTTATATAATTTTAGCAATATATATATATATTTAATTTTTACACCAAAATTTTCATTTTTATTTCATCCCTTTAAAACTCTAGACGTGTGAAATGTTTCACTTTATCCATCCGTTTACTGCTATTGTGGCAGGACCAAGTGGATGTGGGAAGTCAAATTTTGTAACAAATTTCATAAAATCAGTTAAAGAAATATGTAATTGTGATTTTAATCAGATCACATGGTGCTTTGATGAAATGCAGGCTTTAAATAATTTACCAAATGTTAACTATCATCAAGGAATTCCAAATCTTAATATGTTTGATGGTGAAAACCCACACCTTATTATTATTGATGATCTAATGAGAGAGTCTGATGGAAGAATTGTGGATATATTTACAAAAGGTAGTCATCACAGGAATCTTAGTGTATTTTATTTAACACAAAATTTATTTCATCAAGGTAAAGGTCAAAGAGACATTTCTTTAAACTCAAGTTATATAATTTATTTTAAAAACCCTCGAGATAAAACTCAAATAAGATATTTAGCACGACAAGTGTCACCAGATAACCCAAAATTCATTGAAGACGCCTACAGGGATGCAACTTTAGAAGCGCATGGATATTTAATGGTAGATTTAAAACAGAATACAAATGATTTTTGTCGTATCAAGACAAATGTATTCCCATTTAATGGTTACTGCACAGTCTACGTCCCCACGAAAGAGTTTAAATACACCAAGAATCAAACAATTCAAATCATTTCTAAATGATACATCGTCGACTCACAACGCATAAACATTTGCTAAACGCTTTGCAGTTTAAATACACCAAGAATCAAACAATTCAAATCATTTCTAAATGATGCATCGTCGACTCACAACGCATAAACATTTGCTAAACGCTTTGCATACGCTTAAACCAAAATATCAAAGAGCGTTACTTAAAACGTGTGATGAAGAAGAAATAAATTGTATTTGTGAATGTATTCATAACGTTTTACAAGGAAAGATACCTCTTAAAGATCAAGATAAACAAAAATTGAATAAACACAAAAATATACTCCGTAAACTGGTGCATAAGTGTAAACATAAACTAAGAAAAAATATTATTATACAAAAAGGAGGGGCTTTCTTACCAATAATATTAGGTGCAATATTGAGTGGATTAGTAAGTGGACTAGCCAGTTAACATGGAAAATGCTAAGAAAATGATACTTATTGAACCGGGATTGATTGAAAAATTAAAACAAGAAAATAAGGTTACTAGTAATTTGTCTCGATTAGATATTGAAATGCAAAATATTATGAATAGTAAGACGGAAGACCGAAAGAAGTGGATGTTATATTTACAAACACTACAAAGATACCTTCACTTTACCGAAGAGGATCGTCAACCACTCAGATTACCAATTTATTCTGATACATCTAATGAAGATTCAAATGGGTCTAAAATTGGTTTTAAAAATAAAGATAGAGATCTAAAAAGTTCAGTTGATGCTGAATCTTTGTTGGAGGAGAAAGGATCTATTAAAAGTATAGAAAGTGAGGCAAATCCACTGTATTCATCAACACAAATACTCAGTTTAATACCAAAAACTTATAATAAAAAAGGTGAGTCATTATTAAACTTAATTGGAACAAGTAAAAGTAAAATACGTTGGGATAATGAAGGCACAGTCATAATTGATAATGAAAAAATTCCAGGAAGTAATATTGTTGATTTAATAAATGATTCACTTAGACCCTTAAAAAAAAGTGATCCGATAGGGTGGGATAGATTTGCTAAAGCATTAAAAGATATTAAAGTACCACTTACTTATATTGGAAATCCAAAGAGATGTGAGTTTATTAACCAACTTCAAGTAAAAGATCTGAACAAAACCTCTGAGATTGAAGTTCAAGAGTTTTCTACACCGAGCAGTGGAGATAAAAGATCTATAACTAAAATACATAAAAAGATCGATTGGGAAAAATGGACCCCGTACTAGAAGAAATTAACAGGATTTATTATGATCCATCTAACCCCGCTGGTTTTGGTAGTATTGATAAATTATCAAAAGCTATGAAGGGTAAAATGGATAAAAAGCAAGCAAAGGAATGGTTACAATCACAAGAAACATATACATTACATAAACCCATTCGGAAAAAATTCCCGCGTAATAAGTACATTCTATCAAATATTAATGAGCTGTGGCAAGCTGATTTAAGTGATATGCGAACTTATTCTCAATATAATGATGGTTTCAACTACATACTTTGTGTTATTGATGTATTTAGTAAATATGCTTTTGCAAGACCAATGAAAAAGAAAAACTCAGAAACAACTAAAGAATGTTTTGAAAGTATATTTACTGAAAGTAATACAACACCTACTCACATACAATCTGATAAAGGTACAGAATTTGTTTCAAAAGATGTACAAAAATACTTTAAATCCAAAAAGATAAATTACTATACCACTAACAATCCTGATATTAAGGCTAGTATTGTTGAACGATTTCAAAGAACTCTAAAAATGAAAATGTGGCGTTATTTCACTCATAATAATACTTATAGATATATAGATGTTTTACAAGATTTAATATACTCTTATAATCACAGCATTCACTCGAGTATTAAGATGTGCCCATGTGATGTAAGTTCCAACAATATTATGACAGTTTGGACTAATCTTTATGATAGAGGGTCAAACAAACTTTCTCTAGAAAATCCAAAACCAAATTTCAACGTGGGTGATTATGTTCGAATAACTAAATATAAACATGTTTTCCAAAAAGGATATGAATCAAATTGGAGTGATGAAATATTTATTATATCTTCAATAATTGATAGATCTCCATGGGTTGTTTATACAATAACAGATTTACAAAATGAACCAATAGTTGGTACTTTTTATGAAAGAGAATTACAGAAGGTCACTTACAACCCCACCTCACAATATAAAATAGATAAAATAATTGGCACTCGTTATTCGGGTAACAGAAAAGAAGTATTAGTGAAGTGGAAAGGTTATCCAGATAAATTTAACAGTTGGATTTTAGCTTCTAGTTTAAAAGAAATATGAATAAAGAAAGTTTTTATTTAACTTTGCTCAGCAATAGTTCAATGGAATACTTTCCTGATAACAAGACCACAAATTTTTCAACAAAATTACCAAAAGCTATGAAATTAGAAGGTGAATGGGCGGTTGGAGTTGTCGAGTTTCAATATCCATGCACCATGTTTACTGTTCAAGATCATGAAAATGTTGTATACATCACAAAAACCATGTTAATGCCTAATGAAGATAAACCATCAACAGTGTACTACAAAAAACATATTCCCGCTACCAACTACGATAACGTTGAACATATTTTAAGAGCGTTAAATGGTATCAGAGAGAGCTTGAAATTTCGTTATGATGAAATAACAAAATTTGTGTCTGTTTCTGTTTTGGATAAAAATATAACATCCGTAACATTATCACCCAAATTAAGTTTACAACTAGGTTATGAACCAAATACAAATCTCCTAGACAGAAATTTTGGGAAGTGTCCTGCTAATTTACACTTAGGGTTACCATCTCAACTATTTCTATATTGCGACATTATCGATCCTCAGATTGTGGGTGATGTTATGACTCCACTATTAAGAGTCATTTCATTAGATCCTTCAAAATACATTTATGGTGCGAATAAAATGTACATTTTCTCTCCACCTCACTACTTACCTGTTATGCGAAGAGAGTTCGATACGCTGGAAATAGATATAAGATCGAGCACAGGACAAAAAATACCATTCCAGTTTGGAACCGTGTGTGTTAAACTACATTTCCGCAAATTATAATAATGTATTCTCCTCATGATCATCATAAATGTCCATATGAAAATTATTATTCACATCAAGCTGGATCAGGAGTTGGAGTAATTTATAAGGGTTCACCATACCAACGCGGTCATGGTATTGGGAGCTTCTTAGGAGGGTTATTTAGATCAGTTTTACCTTTACTTTCAAGTGGTGCTCGAGTGGTTGGTAAGGAGGCATTAAACGCTGGAGTAGGACTTTTATCGGATATGGTTCAAGCCCGTCCTATGGAAGCCTCAATAAAAGATCGTCTAAAGCAAGTTAGTACAAACTTAAAACGAAAGGCTGATGACAAAATTGATCGATTTAACATGACAGGATCTGGGTATATAAGTAAAAGAAAACGATTGGCCTCGTTCATTCCACCACTAACAGCTAAAGTGAAAGCTACGAAAAAACTTGGTCTAAAACCAAAAAACATCAAAGATATATTTTCAAATTAAGTATGTCTTTCCTTCATAATCATTCTTGTGAGTGCGTTAAGTCAGAATTAGATTTGTTTGCATTACCGTCTACACAAACAAGCATTGAAAATGGATTGTGGATTCACTATAAACCAATTTCATCTCTTGCTGATGATGGACCTATCGAGTTTCAAGTTCCTGGAACAGGCGATGACTACATAGATTTGTCTCATACATTACTCCACATAAAGGCAAAAGTATTAAATCAAGATTCAACAAACTTGATATCAGCTACAGCAGTAGCACCTGTAAATAATTGGTTGCATTCACTTTTTAGTCAACTCGATGTTTATTTAAACCAAAAACTTGTATCACCACCTAATAATACCTATGCCTATCGAGCATACATGGAAACCCTTTTAAACTATGCTCCTGCTGCTAAACAATCTCATCTTACTTGTAGTCTTTGGTATGATGATACAGCAGGAAAAATGGATTCCACAGATGGTAAAAACATAGGATTTGTTAAAAGACAGGAATTAGTTAATGAAAGCAGGGAAATAGAAATGATTGGTCATCTTCATGGTGACATTTTCAATCAAGATAAATTTTTAATTAATGGCGTTGAAATGAGTGTAAAATTAGTTCGGTCAAGAGAGAGTTTTAATTTAATTGCTGGGTCAAATGATGTAAAGTTTAAAGTTTGCATTACGGACGCAACTCTTATTGTTCGAAGAGCACGAATTAATCCAAGTGTATTACTCGCACATCAGAAAGTTTTAGCTTCTACCACTGCTAAATATCCTATTACTCGTGCTGAAGTTAAAGTTTTAACAATTGCATCGGGTGTTCAAGGAAAAACTCTTGATAATATATTCTTAGGACAGGTACCCAAAAGATGTATTATTGGTTTTGTGAATAATTCTGCATTTAATGGTTCACTTACTAAAAATCCATTTAACTTTGAAAACTATGGTATTAACTCTTTCAGCTTATATATTGATGGTCAACAAATACCTTCCAAAGCTTTGCAACCATCTTTTAATAATAATATATTTACATCAGCATATCATACTCTATTCTCGGGGACTGGTATTCACTTTCTTAATGAAGGAAATGCAATCTCTCGTGAACAGTATGCCAAAGGTTACTGTCTTTTAGCATTTGATTTAACTCCTGATTTATCAGCTAACTCATCAGCCCATTGGAATCTCATAAAGCATGGTAGTGTAAGATTAGAAGTACGATTTGAATCCTCACTAATACAAACAATTAACTGTATTGTTTATGCTGAGTTTGATAATATTATTGAAATAGATAAAAATAGAAATGTTACTGTAGACTATAGTAGTTAGGATTATAATGTGTGTTGTGTTTTAGATATATGTGTTATGTTTAATGCATTTTGTGTGTGTGTAACTAAAGATAACATTATAAAATTAAATAAAACAAATTGTATGCAATATACTATCAAGGATTTAAAGATTCTTTAAATCATTTTATTATCAAAGAATTGGCCATTGCGAGTCATGATCATACACAGACGTTCTTGGTGAAACCACCATATTCATTCCATTACCTAACACTAGAAGAAAAAAAGCAGGTGAGATGGTTAGAAAGAAATCGAGGAATTTACTGGAGTGAAGGCTACATAGACTACAAAGAGTTTAAACGTGTTATTTTACCATATTTAGAAAATAAAAAAATTATGACAAAGGGTTTGGAAAAGATTACGTGGATTAAAGAGTTATGTGCAAACTGTGAAGTGATTGACATAGGTGAGAAGGGATGTCCTAATTTTGCGACATTAAAAAAAAAGTTCTGTAAAAATAAAACTGATTTTAATTGTGTGAACCATAAATTGAATTGTGCATTGAATAATGCTGTGTGTATTAGAAAATGGTATTTTGATAATAATATGTCTGTATTTAATTTATTTATTTAATAATTATTGTGTTGATCAGTTAATTAAAAATGTCTATGTACTCAAAGTGTTTTATTTAATATAATCAGACCCATATAACAAACTTTAAATTAGCTGCAGCAAAATGATAATCCTAAGCTTTGTGACTCCCACAAAGAATGCGATTTAATATTTACAAATCACTATAATTGAACATTCCTATGACAACCATTGAATAGATTGGTACTGTAATAATCTGCTAATAACAGTAATATCATGGATACACTAGAATTACAAAAACATATGAAAAAGATTCATCCCAGTCTAGAAAATAATGTTTATGCTGCTAATAGACTACCTATGTATACACATGTACCAACGTATATAATATGCAATTTGGATGCGGATGATAAACCAGGTTCACACTGGGTAGCTGTACATATCGATACGAATGGTATCGGTCAATATTTTGATTCATATGGACGAACACCTGAGCGATATCATCTCCAGTTTTTGAAAAGGAATTGTAAGAGATGGGACTGGAATGTTGATAGGATTCAGAATGATTGGACTTCAGTTTGTGGTGAATATTGCTTAATGTATTTGCTATTTAAGTTTCAGGGATGTTCAATGCATAGTTTTACGAACATATTTACAGGGAACACACTGCACAATGATATTTTTGTGGATGAGATCTTCCGCTCATATTTTGTAGAAAAAAGTAATAAAATATTGAAATAAAAATGAATGTGTTTTATTGATGACATAGAAAAGCAGACATACAATGAGTAATAGATAAGAACGCCAAATCAACCGTAGGGCAACAGATTCGTGGGTTCTGGCGCAACGTAATGAGGTGTTCGAAGTATAATAGATAAAAGGATTAGGCGAACAATGGAATGCTAATGAGGGTGCAGGACCACCGGAAATCAATGAGATAACAGTTAATTGATTTGCATAACTCCAGAACCACGCATCCTACGCTAAAATGGACCACAGATTTGAGATCAGAGCACACCAAAACCTTTTTTTTTTTTTTTTTTTTTTTTTTTTTTTTTTTTTTTTTTTACGATGGGTGCTACAGATTCGCGGGCTCTGGTGCAAGCGCGGGCTCTGGCGCTTGCGCCAGAATCCGCGAATCACTACTACTGACGTTGTATAATGCTAGTTGCGTCATCAACACTGCGTGTCCTCTGTAGGATTTTGCGTAACATCATGCGTAGTTTGCAAGCCGTGATGTAGATGCAGCCACAACATCATATAATGCTGTTTATAATCTGGTTAAAGAAAGTAATTTCAAAACTGATGCAATAGTTATACATTTGTATCGCTACTTTCAGGCAGACGCTTGAGTGCTTCCATATAATCAGACAGTCATTTTGTCAAATAACCTTGTGCGGCCAAGCAGCCAAGCGTTCACGAAATGCGCGAACGCACCGATGCAAAAATACTGTAGGAGTACTATGAGCTTGGATTCCATAGCGTAGTGTTAAGCGGATGGCTAAATAAGAAATATGTATGAAAGAAGTACTCAGAAAGTGCCACCGGTGACTGAGAAGTTGTGTGTAAATCGGTTGTCATGGTAAGGGGACGAGATGCGGAGGAATGATTATCAAGTCGAAATGAAAATCTTGAGTATTAATGTGGATGGCCATAAGATTAGACGGACACAAAAGAAACGACGGATGAATTGAGCTTAAGGCCATATGGCACTGCCAGGGTCGCGAGATTGTTCGAACAAGACATCGTGACCCTGGCACATGGGCAACTGAAGGAACACGGGTGAGTTTTAGTCAGTAAAAGTCTAAAACGCCCTTCCGCTCCGCCCAGAGCGGGAGAAGTCATTGGATGATATCCCATCCAAAAAAAAGGCCATTAGCTAGAAAGAAGATGACTACTGACATGATGTTTATGAAAGCAGTAAGTTGAGTCCAAAGAAATTGGTATATGGGCAGGAGGGTGATGAAAGAAAGTAAAAGTACATAATTCGATGAGAAGATTCTATAATAGAAGAGAATATCTCAAAGAAGTTATTCCATTTATGGTTTATCTCAAGCTAGCGCCACCTCCGGTTCAAAGATACTATGTTTTAAATAATCTCTAATAATCTATGTCATAAAAGAGATATATATAATACGAGGCGATAATTCAAATGCAATCATAGCAGCCGCTTTGTATTTATCTTTTTTTTCTCTATTATATTACTAAACAGTATACCCATCGATGTTGATTCTACCAAATAAAAAGTACTTATATTGCCTGCTATCATTGCACCTCCAGTTACTAATTTTGGAACTAATTAGAAACAAATTAGTTTTATAACTTATTTATTAATGTAATAGATTAATGAATAAACAATATCACTAACCACTCCGATTACTCCTAGGACCACGAATAGCACCTTGACACATATCATGCAATTGGGACGCGTCATTTCCTGATCTTCGGCATTTCGAGACTTGATCTCTGACTTCTCATCCGCCCCCGTTTCGATGATGACGTCATGGATGAGCTCTGATTCATTAGCTGTGGAAAGCGGGACAGTTATTATCACTATGTAAATACGTCATACTTAATTTCGATATTTTATGCGGTGAATGCATTTGGAACTGTATTGGCATGTGTGCTGCATGGAGCTCCGTCATCTTATTTATTTTTATCAAAACCGGTGAACTTGAATTTTGAAACAAAAGTATAGGTATATGTTTACATTGTGCAGAGATTTTCAGTCTCTTCGACTCTTTATGTTGCCTAAAAATCTGCGTTTTGACAACATTACTATTAATATGTTTTACCAAGAACCTATTTCGGTGTTTAAAGTTACAATTTCGCAGTTTTAATTTCTATAATTTAAAGTTTTACAATAACTTACGCCAAGAACCGCTAGCTGGAGATTAAAAAATATCTTAATCTTACTCTCTTAACTTATCTACTACTTAATTTTCTTAAGTTTTCTGCAATTTGCAGGAGAATACCTGATATTTTGTGTTGATTAAAATATTATTCGCAACCGTAACCAATCTTTACTAATATTATAAAGCTGAACTTTGTTTGTTTGATTGATTGAATGCGTTAATCTCAGGAACCACTGGTCTGAATTGAAAATCTTTTTGCGTTGGGTAGCCTATTTATCGAGGAAGGCTATAGGTTATATAACATCACGCTACAACCAAGAGGAGAGGAGCAGTAATGAAAAATGTTGCAAAATCGGGGAAAATTGCACGGGTAGGCGATTCGACGCGACGGGAAGGGTAGGTGAACAAGAAATTTTACGCGGACGAAGTCGCGGGCAGAAGCTATATGATTATATATGTAAATAGTCTTTCAGTGCGTTGAAATTAACATTAAAGGTTTGATTTTAATAATTATATAATTATGTAAATACATATGTGTTGGAGTCGCGAATCATGGTCGTTAAATTTGGCTTCACTGGCGCTTCCCTCTTAATCCTAATCAAAGATGGAAGGCTGGACTTACCCCCCTTCTCAGAAGTGGCCATGTCGTCCCAATGAACGGGAGTCTCGTCCAAAATGAAGAACGCATCCGTCGCACCTGAATATATAGTCCAATTAACAATACAGTGTGCTCCAATGCTCTAACGCACGGTTTCCATCGCATAATGGAGCTGAATTCATTCACCACACTTTATGTGGCATTATGGAAAATCGGTTGTGTACCTATGTCAGAACGCGCGGGAGTTGTTAAGGTTTGCTATTTTCGTGTTGGGAGGTTTTTGAATAAATCAGAAATGTAGATGTTCTATATAAATTTAGAGATATAAGTTAACTGTTACTGTCAAATGTGTGCACTGATCGGACAGTTCCACTCGATCTGTGTTGTTCTTTCCGCAAAAAACCATTTCGGAATCAATCTAGATGGTCTTCACGTGATCGGACCAAGATAATGTCTGGACTTTAAAATACACTGTAACTTCTGAGTTTGTTTCGGCCTTTCTTCTCAGAGTAGTCAGATAGGAAACGCCGACCTCATCTATTTTTTAAAATATTCAGATAGTCATGTAAACTGTGTGTTGTTCAAACCACATATGGAATTTAAATTATTTACTATTTTATCGTAACAACGTGTTTGATTCCAGCGCAAATTGGCTCGAAGATTTATGAAATAAATCAATCAATCTGTTCAGGATGTGGAATTCGCATTGACGCCACACTAGATTTTAATTTAAAAAATACTTAATGCTATTTTTATCTTATACTTTTAAACGAGCAATTCTTGTATATATATATATATATATAATCTGAATCTCGGAAACGGCTCCAACGATTTTCATGAAATTTAGTATAAAGGGGGTTTCGGGGGCGATAAATCGATCTGGCTAGGATTCATTTTTATAAAATGTTGTTTTATTCGTGTTTTACCAACTTTATCGATAATCAACTCGAACATAAACGTATTATTATTTTAAACACAATTTACCAAAAAAATACCGAGCAAAGCTCGGTCATCCAGATATTGCCTTAATTATCTGGACAATGACATAAAATACATATGTACTGTAGATTTCAAAATTCTTACAGCAAAATTAAGTCACTTAAAAATAAATTTCGTTATTTTATTATTTTTGCATCAGATACGATTCCCGTAAATGTATGAACAATATGGTCATATTAGAAGAATAATTGACGTCACTTTATAGGTCTGATAACATAGCAATTTTTATTACTTATATACCTAAAAGGTACTTTTTATTGTCAAGTAGAAAGACGTCCGTATGATGACGGTTATCACTTTATTAGACAACGTACGTAACGTATCTACCTAAATAGGAAGTTTCGAAGAGAACCTACTACACACAAACTTTACTTCTTTACAATATTAGTAGAGATCTTTCAGGTGCACTGCCAGTAGAGAGACAATGCTAAAATATATTGTGCCTGTAATTTCTTGCAGGTGGCAGCGCAGTTGAATCGGTGGCGCATTACAAGTCCCTCGTAGCCTCAAACCCTGGGAAGCGTTTAACTTTGAGTAAATTAATTTAATCACCACTGCTCTCAAAACGGTGAAGGGGAGCATACTGAGGAAACAAGCAAGTCTTAGAACCAAAAACTCGGAGACATCTGACATTTACAATCTAACCCGCACTTGGTATACGCGTGTTCGATTAGGGCCCACTTCCTCTCACGAGAAGGAGACTTGTGTCCCAGCAGTGGTAACATTATAGGCTGATTGCGTAATTGAATTGCATATATTCTTATACAGGTTGCCAGGGATATGGACTCGCAACTTGTTACGATATATAGGGTTTTTTTTGGAAGTAGGTTGTATATTTTCGGATATATGTTTTGATACGCATCTTCATTCTGTCGGACCATTAGTGTGTATACATTTAACTTGACCCAGGATGAAAGCCTATGTCCTTTAGCTTATGTCTTTAACCAGGTAATGGACTATCTGTGTGCCAAACATTCAAATCCGTTCAGCTGTTTTAGCGTAAAAGCGTAACATTAAAAACTTTTTAACAAAAAATTAAGCCGCCGAAAAAACTGAAAAGCAAAAAATAATAAACCTTAAAATTATGAGTTGGCGCTTTGAGTGATCTTTGTTCATTGATTTTTCAGCGCCGACTCAAAATTGTAAGGTTTATTATTTTTTGCTTTTCAGTTTTTGCGGTTTAAATAATTTTTTGTTAAAAAGTTTTTTAATTTTTTATAATTTTTTGTGGCTTGACAAGGTATACGCTATCCACTAAAAAAAGAATTATCAAAATAGGACTACACTGTATAAAGTTATGCGTAGTTGAACAGTACAATCAGTAAGTGAACAATCAAACATCCCCTGATTTTCGACCCTTAGGCTTCGATTTTGTTTTCCAAATTTTTATGGAACCACCTTCGGTGTATACCCTTTTCAATGAAAAAAGAATTATCACAATCGGACTACTATGTAGAAACTTATGCGTGGTCATACATAAAAAAAAAAATATATATACGCGTCGAAATGAGAACCTCCTCCGTTTTTTTTTTTCGTCGGTTGAAAAACGAGTGACTTTCCTATTTTTAACATACGTTAGAAGAAATAATTTTACTAACCTGAACAGTAGTACCTATACCAAATACTAACATTAATCAAATACTGGTAATAGGTATACGCCACTGACATTTCACTTTGAGAACATTTTCCCAAGTTCCGCTCACTCGTAATATAGGATAATCCATTCAAAAAGGGATCAATTTTGATATTTTAAAGTTCTTTTTCCTGAACACACGTCTTCAAATATGGTCAGAGATATGTACTGATACCGACTAACGCTACCGATTTCCTCCTCGACTTAATTATCACTTGCGGTGTCGTAAAGTGCTAATTATTATTATAAGTAATCGTGATATTTAACATTGTTATTGTGGTTTTTCGGATATTTTTAACCGATTGCCAAAAAACCAGAAGTAGGTGTTACTTTATTCTACACGTGGATGTTTTGTTTTTTAGTGAATTTTCACACCCCCAAGCCTACAATGCATACAAAGTTTTTATAATTTAAGATGATAGATTTTAAGTAAATAAAGCAATACGCTGATTAGTTTTTTATTGTGAAATAATAAACACAATAGCTAATAATAAAATGCAAGATCCTAAAGATGAAATAATATTCAAGAAATATAAGATTCAGGATAATCAAAAAGTTATAATGTAATTTGTTAGGATGTAATCAGTATATTTAAGACTACACCGATTATTTGAAGATGACTTAACCAACTGGGAGTATATGAATATGGAGGCTTAATCCTTATTTTTCTGATGTCGGGGTTAAAATCCTCATGGATGTCCGCCGCCCTGGGGGGTGCAGAACCCCAGAAGGGTTTGTCAGACCCTTAATGACTAAAACCACTCCGGTATTCCCTTCCTACATTTGCACCGGGGATCCCTGGCTGGTGGAGGCCCGCTTTTGCATGTGGCTTAGTCCTGTCTCTACCTTCATAAATATAAACATTGATGAATCGGCAAGATAAATACTGGTTATAAGAGTAGAGCAAGACCAAAGAAACGATGGATGGACTGCGTGAAAGATGATATGACTAGAAAGAAGATGACTAACGAAACCATCATCAATTTCATCATCTCAGCCGAAAGACGTTCACGGCCGTACATAGGTACCTATCCCCGAATTTCGGTGGGTTCGCCATAATCGCCACGCTTGGCAGGCGGGTTAGTGATCGCAGTACGGTGGTAAAATGTGTAGAGAACGCTGCTGCCTATTCTCTAGTAAATCCCTTAGTCGCCTCTACGACGACACCCACGGTAAGAAATGCGATGGTGCTATTCTTTTCGTCTGGTACCACACTGAACCGAGATGACGACTAATAGAGAAGTATGGAAATAAAAAGCGCTGACCTCAAATAAATTACGTAAAGAGCAGGAAACTTATGAAAATGATGCTGTCTACAAGTCAACACTCCGTCAAAATGCTCAGTTCTAAAAATAGGTAATAGCAAAAATACCAAAATGGCTTCTTAGATGACAACCCATTAACGGATTATCCCACACAAGTGATAACTGTCATTTGTAGGAATTGGACCATTTTGTTGTTAAGAGATACTAACAAGCCGTGCGCTGCATAATTATGATTTATTGACTGAAAACTTTGCTCTAACGGCTTTTTTGAATGTTAATAGAATTAGGGACCTCTCTATTTGGTAAGATTTTTTTCTCAACCCGATTATTTTACTTGCTAAATATAGTCTTCATAATGAGAAATCTAAATATCTACAGACGTTAAAAATTTAGTCGGAATGACTATCAATATTAGAAAAATGTAGGTAACCCGTTATAATTACATTTTTGACAGATTAAAATACAAACGTTCTTAAAAATACGAGAAGTCGGGAATCGCCCTTCTGCGAGATAATTGCGTTATACACTAACAGGAATCGCTTTCATTTTAACAGTTCAACGACATTAATCGCGTCATTTACGTTGCAGACAATTTATCGTACAAATAAAGCAATGGATTAGCAATATTCATCAAAATGATTTAAATTGTTATTGATAGTGTGTTACATAATTAGGGTGCTTTTTCAGTATGAATATCAAAGAAACAAGTGCTGTAGAATGACGTGACGATGATTGTCATTGCCAAATGTTTTCTCTTTAAATAATTAATAAGCCATTTCCCATATCTGTATTATTATTACGTGAAGCAAAAACTTTGTACCCCTTTTTTTTTTTTTTTTTCAGGATGGGAAGTCATCAAATGACTTCTTCCGCTCTGGGCGGAGCGGGAGGGCGTGTCAGACTTTTACTGACTAAAACCCACCCGTGTTCCATCAGTTGCCCATGTGCCAGGGTCACGGTATCTCTTTCGAACAATCACGCGACCCCGGCAGGCATCGGTCCTAGTAGACCCCTACACTGCTGCTGACATCTCTTTGAGGCGCGCGTGGAACACTGCGCGCCGTCGACCCGAGCTTGGTCCTTACCGGGCGGCGAGCTACCCATTGCTCGCCACCCGCAAGCTCGCGCCTACGGTGGCCGGGAGTCCGCAATCGACTCCCGACGCCCGGGGCGTCTCCTCCTGCGGCGGCTAGGGACGTGAGGGCGCAGAGACTGCCACTCCCTCACGCGCACCGCCTCCTCCTTCGCGAGCATTACTGCTTCGCAGTAGGAGGTGACGGCTTCCCATTCCCTCTCGCTCCGTACCATGGCTCGCACCAGGGCCGGACGCGAGTGGTCGCCGCCGCCGATCGCCTACACGAGGACACGGCGGTGCTCCGCCCAGGCTGGGCACACCTCCACCGTATGCTCCACCATGTCCTCCAGACGATCCTCGCAATGGAAACACCCGGACGTATCCTCCCGCTTTATCCTGAACAGGAACCCACCGAAGCAACTTTGTACCCCTTTTTACGATAATTACGCGGACGGAAAAGTATGAAACTTGGCACAATTAAAGTTTATATGGAGAATAAGTGCAGAAAGCTATTAAAAAGAAATAAGAATGCTTTAGAAATAGATACATTAAATCAATAAAATACATTTCACACAACGCATGGTAGTGTGTGTAATGTATTTTACACACATTTATATTCTTTTGTTTATGGTTATTAAAGTCTGTGGTCAAACTGAGAAACGATTAAAATCAATTGTCTTTATTGTTTATAGTCTAACTGAATATCAAACAATATGTCAAATAATTTTAACGTCATATTGAAACTTTTAATATGAATTATGAATGAATGAATGAATATAATTTATTTCAATCCACATCGAGATCATAATTTTTACAGTAAATATATTTAAAAATAATTAATTAAATAATAAAATCAGTATTAAAATTAATATCGATACAATTAAATTAAAATTATAATTAACAGTAAAATAACATAATCAATAACGCTGCCTCTGAGTAATTTTTTTTGTTTGTCAGTACATTAATCATATAACAATGGTTAATGTACTGTCAGTCAAACCTATTCGCTAATACGCTCAGGATGGTTTTGGAGGTAGTCCGGAGCCTGCGCCCTAGAGATGTGCACCGCTTTCGCATCGTCGCGTAGAAACAATCGACACGGGCGTCGGCGAACATCCCCGACGCGCTGCAGTGTCGGGGCAGCCCCAACAACACCCTGAACGCATTATTATACTGGACACGGAGAGCGTTGTACTGCTTCTGGGTATATGAAACCCACAGGCTGGCTGTTTACAGTGACGTACATTATGGTCGATTTTTTACCACTAGGCGACCACTACTATGTAGTTAAAAAGGGACTGTTTTCTGGGTCCAGTAAAATCGGTGTAATAAGCTCTAAGTAAGCCTAATAATAATGTTCCCTACCAAAATAAATGAGTATGGATGAACGCGGCAATTTTAACGTTTAGTGCCGAAGTAATTTATGATTTCGTTGGTGTGGGGAGCCGTAGTGAAAGTACCTATTGTTCTTTTTTTAGGGTATACTCGCGCTAGCAACTGTTTCAGAAATTATTAGTTATAATATTATGCATGTGAAATTGAAGAAAAAGAAAGAAAAGTTATCTACAAGACTCATCATAATCAGCTTTTCCTTTTCCCAACTATTTTTATGTTCAGCTTCCAGTTAAACCAAATTCAGCTGATTACCAGTATTTTACTCAGACCGACTGTTTATCTGACCTCCGAAATCCAGTTACTGGGTAACAGTATACACCTTGGTAAGATTGCTTGCTAGACTTTCGGGCTTTTGACAAAGACTCACGAATGACAGCCGTGAGCCTTCCGAAGCACGGAAAGGCTTTGGTATGTAAAGATGGTCACCCATCCGCAGACTGACCGCGGCAAACGTAGCTTTACCTGACTGATTGACCCGTGTGGCCGTTATTGCTACAACACCCCTAAAATAGGACTAATAAACAGATATTTTATTGTTAAATTTTCTCTTTTACGACGAACCGTAACAAAATCAATATGGTCATGGTCAACTCAACTATCTAGCAAATGGTGGCAATGATCGATATTTATATCGTTAATAATGTTATGTAAGGTTTTATTACTCACCCTTTATCCTATTAAACTTATAAGACAACAAGTCTAGTCGCAGAATCAAGCACCATGGCTGAAATTCAGGTATCAGGCAGGAAAATTAATTACAGCTCTACAAAGTACTTTTGACGGCGTCAGTCCAATCAAGGGTCATAGCTATATGGCATGGCACAGGTTGCCACTCATTGCGCCGTTACCATGGCAACCAAACCACAACACTACGCACAAAGCCGTTGACCACCCTTTCTTACCACTTCGCGCCAAGGACGCGGGAATTCGCGATTGTACATACCATAGAGAATTTATTCAATTGAAAATAATAATAATTAGGCTGTTGGGGCTGTTCGCAGTTTTTGACCTTTGCCTGTCAGTCTGTTTTTTTTTTCGTTTTCATTCTTCTAATCAATTTGGTTTGATTAGAATTGGTACCTAGGTCTGTATTCTAGGTTTTTTGGAACAATGTATGATAATATTGTGAAACACATTGTGTCAGGGTCATTTTGGAAATAAATATTAGGTACGTATGAGAATGAATGTAAACGAAAGTAAAGAACTAATATGAAGTAAGGCTCATAGCAGGTGTCGTGTCTGCCCTTTTTATTTTTGTGGGTGAGAAATCATCAAATGACGACTCCCGCTCTGGGTGTAGCAGGGGGGCGTGTCAGACTTTTACTGACTAAAACCCACCCGTTTCTTTCAGTTGCCTATATGCCAGGGCCACGGTAACTCTTTCTAACAAATCTCGTGACCCTGTATGTTATATTATTATTGCGTTTTAAAGCCTTATCAATGTAAATTAGAAATTGCGTTTGTAAGAGTAATTAGGAATTGCATTTAAGGAAAGTATATTAATAGCATTGTACCATGTGTTAAGTGCTCGGTCAGTTTTTTCAAAGATTACGGGACGATTTTAATTTTAAATAAAAGCTTGAAGAAACTTTTTTTCATCTCAGTTGGCTGTTTATTTTTCATATTTTGTTTGAGTGATTATACAAACCAAAAAGTAACTATACCTACAACTAACTATACAATAGAATTGATTATGTAAGTGATTAACTACGCTTAAAACTAAAAAGAGCATCTTGCTCGCAGAAGAAATGGCCGAAAGGTTCTGCAGTAGAAGCCGCGTACTGGAAGACGTAGCGTAGGAATGCTACCTACAAGGTGGACCGATGACCTGGTCAGTGTCAATGTTTCACAGAAAATAATGACACTGACAGGTCTTAAACATGTTTTAATACTGATCGCCCTAAGTAATTACAAGAGAAAAGAAAACTAAAAATAACACAATCAATAACGACTAAAACAAACATAACTTGATTGAATTAACAACTACCACGAGCTCATCAAATAAATAGGGCAACACAACAAACAAATACACCCCACAGGCCCACCGGTACACCCCCCTACTTTCATATAACACCGTGCATTTGACAGTTACTAATGACACCCTATCGAGCCCGGAAGTTAGAACATAAGTAAACTAACTGAGGTAAATGACTTAGAAATTACTTATATGTGGATAATGGAAAATATGGTGGTAGGTGGGGACCTACCAGTGATGGAAGGGGTCATGGACTCATAGCTAAGAAATAACAACCGACTTCAAAAAGGAGGAGGTCCTCAAATCGTCTGTATGTATGTTTTGCGATATCTCCGTCAACTGTCGGCCGATTGCGTAAATTATTTTTGTAATGAATAGTTTAAGCTTCAGCCATGTAGATTTTAATAGCCTTGCTTGGGTACTTTTTACGATAACTTCGATAATATATATTTAATCCAGTTTGTTTATCGTGATGATGTTCTTATACCCCGTCTGCTGTCTACTTGGCCAGTAGTGGTATACGAAGTAGTGCTGGGTAGAGATCATAACTAAGAAGTGAAAAAACTTTTTAGCAAAAAATTAAACCGCCGAAAAAACTGAAAAGCAAAAAATAATAAACATTAAAATTATGAGTCGGCGCTTTGAGTGATCTTTGTTCATTGATTTTTTCAGCGCCGACTCAAAATTTTAATGTTTATTATTTTTGCTTTTCAGTTTTTTCAGCGGTTTAGTTTTTTATTAAAAAGTTTTTATTTTATATTTTTTTGTAGCTTTAATGTACTTATAATATTTGGCAAGGTATACCCTATCCCTATCCAAAAAAAAAAGAATAATCAAAATCGGACTACTCTATATAAAGTTATGCGTGGTTATACATCACAATCAGTGAGTGAACAATCAATCATCCCCTGTTTTCCGACCCTTTTTTTTTTGGCTGGGAAATCATCAAATTACTTTTCCCGCTCTGGGCGGAGCGGGAGGGCATGTCAGACTTTTACTGACTAAAACCCACCCGTGTTCCTTCAGTTGTATCTCTTTCGAACAATCACGCGACCCGTTTTCCGACCCTTAGGGTTCGATTTTGTTACCTTGGGAGTATACCCTTTCCAATAAAAAAAGAATTATCACAATCGGACTGCTATGTAAAAAGTTATGCGTGGTCATACATAAAAAAAAAATATATACGCGTCGAATTGATAACCTCCTCCGTTTTTTTTTCGTCGGTTGAAAAGTAGAAAAGTTTTTCTAAAAATACAACTGACTTCCAAAAAAAAACACTTTCTTTGGTTCCGTATTCCGTTTCTACTTTTCACTTCCTTGTTTTTTTTTTTGAAGTGTTGTATTTTTTAACAAAAAAAGGTTTTTTTCATTATTTTTTATTTCTATGATATGGCTAAGAATTAACAGCTGCACGGATCGATTAATCACGTTAAGCTACGTTTGCCGCGGTTGGTTCGTAGACGAGTGACGATCTTTACATACCGACACTTTTTTTTTTTTTTGATGGGAAATCATCAAATGACTTCTCCCGCTCTGGGCGGAGCGGGAGGGCATGTCAGACTTTTACTGACTAAAACCCACCCGTGTTCCTTCAGTTGCCCATGTGCCAGGGTCACGGTATCTCTTTCGAACAATCACGCGACCCCGGCAGACATACCGACACCTAAGGTGAACCAGTCTTATTAAGAGGAAGATATTGTATTACCCAATAAGTTTGTGGAGGTCAGATGACCAGATACTAACAATAGAAACTGCTAAGAATTTCAGTGTCACAATAAGATTATAGAATCTATTTATTTCTGACATTTATTGACATTTAAAACTAATACCTAGATATATAATTTTAAAAAATTGTTTGGAATGTAGTCTGTAATTAATTCATTTTTTATTGTTTGCCAGCGCCTTCGCTCGCATGGATGTCCTTCGGTACATAGGTCTGGACAGTCTAAAAGTCATTTCCTGAGTCAAATATTTACCTATTGCATAGAACTGAAACGAATACTTCTTTTTTACTGCATTGTTTTTTTTGTGGGTAGGAAATCATCAAATTGCGTACCCTTTTTTTTTTTTTTAGGATGGGAAATCATCAAATGACTTCTCGCGCTCTGGGCGGAACGGGAGGGCGTGTCAGACTTTTACTGACTAAAACCCACCCGTGTTCCATCAGTTGCCCATGTGCCAGTTGCCCATGTGCAAATTGCGTACCCTCTGCTTAGCGCCGAAGATTGAAAAAAGAACACTATGTTGTTTCGACGCACTAAGACTCACTCGTGTAGTCCCGCTGCACTCCGTTGGAATCTCAACTCTCTGTTCAACACCGACAGTTGAAAATTCAGTGCGCGAAAAAACATAGTGTTCGATTTTTAACTTTCGGCGATTAGTGCGCGAAAAAAATCCCACCTCGATTTTATTACGTCAGTTTATTTATTTTATTTATTTATTTATTTATTTCACCAAAAATAGAAAATACAGTGGATTATACATAGTTATGGGCTAGTACTTGGTGGTGCATAACATGTTAGCATCTGTAGTCGAACTAGGACGAGTCCTGTATCTCGACATACAGCGCCAGTCCCCTCAAATTTGAAAATAGCATATTAGCCCAAATGACATACAAATACATGGAAGATCTTAACTAATAAAAAAATTGCAAAATATAAAAATTGGTGTGTGTATGTGTGTGATTTTGTGTAAGTGTATAGTGAATGGTGTTGGGGTGTTGGGTAGTGTAAATACGTCTTACCGAAAAAAGTAAAATAAAATGGTGTAATTGTCAATAACAAAGACTATTTCTGAACTATAAACAGGTTCTCTGTTTCCTCATATGAAAGGGCAATTAGATATTCATGTACCTTCTTTTTACATAAGGATTTGTTGAGCGGATAAATATTAAGTTCTTTATTTATTTTATTGTAAAGAAGAGGAGCAACAACAGAGCAGAATCGCCTTATGAAAGATGTTTTGGGCTCATGTGATCGCGTGCAAACCTCGTACTTTCTTCGCTTATTGGTCAGCAATGGGTCATAGACGAGTTCGCTGTGCTTCTTCAATACAATTCGTTCTATGAACAATTGCCTAACCGTAGATACCTGGCAGCACTGATAGAGTGTTCTTGTTGGGAACAATATCGGTTTAAAATTGCTCACTTTCAGTATCGCCCGTTGAGCTATTTCTAAGCTCTTGATGGTGGTTTTAGGAGCTCCACCCCAGGATAGAATGCAGTATGAAATGATTGACTGGCACAAAGCAAGGTAAATCTTTTTTAATAGGTTCGCATCTGTGACATGCCTAAGATTTTTGAACACATATATAAGTTTGCGTACTCTAGAAGTCAGCAGCTTGATATGTTCTTTAAAGTTGAAATGGCAGTCAATTGTAATACCCAGGTATTTTATTTTATCAACGCACTCAAGCGGTTTACAGGTGCAGTTTACTTTGAAGACACAGCTGTGTGGAATAATTTGGTGTTTGTTATTGCATCCAGTTTTTTGGCGGATAGAAAACACTAGGTATTTTGATTTTTCAAGGTTAAGGGTTAGGACATTGTTATATAACCACCTTTGAACCATATCGAAACCGGCCTGGGCAGCATCGAAGACCTCATCCCAATTATCGGCAGAGAAGAGAAGAGCAGTATCATCCGCATATGAGATTATTTCGCCTCTTGGTATACATAGGTTTGTAAGATCGTTGATATAAACGAGAAATAAAGTGGGTCCCAGGATGCTGCCCTGTGGAACTCCATAAGATACTGCAAGTTCTGTACTGCAGTGATTACCCACCCGTACACGCTGATAACGTCCAGTTAGGTAACTCTCAAAAAGCTGAAGCTGATTTCCCCTTATACCAAGGTTTTCTAACTTTTTAATAAGCAGTGGGACAGAAATTGTATCGAATGCCTTGGCGAGATCAAGAAAGGCTGAGATACACTTTTTACCCTTATCTAATTTTGTTGTGATATAAGTAGTTAATTTATGTACTGCTTCATCTGTGGATTTCCCTGCCCGGAAGCCAAATTGGTTTTCAGAAAAAAGGTTGTTTTGTTCAAGATATTTGACAAGTCTGGTATTAATAATTTTTTCAAGAATCTTGGACAGTATCACTTTAATTGGTATCAGCTCGTAGGTAAATACCTACTCATAATAATACTAAAGGCTCCCGCGAATTGGCGCGACGCGATTTTCGAAGAACAATTTCTATGAAAACTTAATGTAAATTGTTGTACAAGAGTCGTGTCGCGCCTGTCTGAAGTTGCCTTAAAGCCTTATTTACTAATTAACTTAAACTAATTATTTACAGTATAAATAAATTAAGCAAAACAAGTAAAACATAACTACTGCACTTTAGTATCCTTTGAAACACATACCTCTTCTATTTGTTATGATATCGCGCGTCTCTTACTCACAGGGCACCAGCAGTCTCATTTATGTCTTTGTAGCGTTTGTGTTGTCTTCCTCTATTTCTTTTAGATTCATCTTTAATTTGCCATTCCATTTTATTTGTACTTCAATTTCAGTAATCTGTACAACATCCGATATGGTCTAGTGGCTAGGATACCTGGCTCTCACCCAGGAGGCTCGGGTTCGATTCCCGGTATCGGAAATATACGTTTTGCATTTATTTCGGTAAATCAAAAAGACGCAGAAATGTTTTTATGCCACTTTTTTATTCTTGATGTGACCTACTCACATGTAGAGTAAAAATAAGTGGCATATTGGCTGGGCTCCCCTTTTTTTGGCGACAGAATTGGCATCGCACGTGGCAATGGTGCCAGCCTTTTGGGCACTTTTCTTGTTTACAGCGATACGGACGAATTTTTCGATTATTTTTCTTCTTTTTGTAATCATGTTATTATTTTTGTGATGGCCTTAAACACAGGTTTAAATAAGCGTAGATCGGGCGGGTCGCTACCTTATATTTTTATTCAGAAATATTATTACCTGCACTTGTAGTATTTTTTTTTTTAGATATAATTTATCTTTAGGCATCATAATTGTTTGGGCAATTTACTAATGTTGGCTAAATGTACTATTTTTGTACACGCTTTTTACATATTACTTAAATAATTTGTAAATAAAAAATTAAGACTGTTATATTATGTAAATATTATATAATTAATTCGCGTTAATATGATTAATTATTCTTGTATAGTCCAAAGTTTCAGAAATATTTGTAAATGTTCTCGGATTTTTTTTACCATATTTTCTAAGTACCCACCAAGTTAATAACGTGTTAGATTACGTACCAAAGTTATAAATCCTATTCGTGTCAGGTTCAAAGCCATCGAACTTAGATAACTTAGCACTAAGCTAGAACCTAGGACCGATAAACTTGACATTATTCCTAACATGTAACTTATGACCAATTAATTTATCACCGGAAACTGACTGCTCAAGGAAAAGTGGTTTATTTTTACTTCTTAAACAATTTATGATTAAATTTTTGGGCTGTGGTTCCGTAGGATTTGTTAAGAGTGAGTTGCGCCAACTAACTTTAACCATAACCAATCTTGTCAGCTATCAAATCTCCGCCCCCATGTCACAAATGTGACCAGTTGTGACAAGGACGGGATGGGGTCAAAAAGTCATGAAATTTGTGTGATGTATTTTACGGATATGGCCCCTAACCGGAGATTTGACAGAACCAAGGCATTGTTTATGGTTAAAGTTAGTTGGTGCAACTCACTCTAATACTTATTTCTTTATCATTTCAGCCGAAACACGTCCACTGCTGAACATAAGCCTCCCCCAAACGGGGGATTTGCCATAATCGCCACGCTTGGCAGGCGGGTTGGCGATCGCAGTATAGTGGTAAGATGCATAGAGAACGCTGCTGCTGCCATGGGAATAAATGGGATCCTGCTATTCTTTACGTCTTTATTAAATACAAAATAATGTACGATTTGGATGTGGAATTCGGTATTTGTGTCTAAAATTAACTCTTCTTCATTGAATTAAATTGAGATCAACCCGAGTGTTTGAAAAGGGCGAAGCGAGCGAAAATGAAAGCGAGGAATTGAATCCATGTGCTCGGACTAGTTATAAACCTAATGGAACAAAATCGATGTTGTATGAATTAAAAAAAACGTCATCATGTTTGAGTCCACCCCAAGCGGTTCACATGAAGAAACTTCGCATGGTATTCGCACACTTCCCCTGACGAAAACGTGTGACGTCCCGAGATATCACAGAAAATACCCAGCAGAACCTCAGCAGTGAGAATATCATCTAGACTTCTATACTTAATATTATAAAGCTTAAGAGTTTGTTTGATTGAACACGCTAATCTCATGAACGACTGGTTCAAATTGAAAACTACCTATATACTATAACTCATACACTGACTTGTAACTTGTGAAGTATTAGGTTTGTATTCTTGACTTTGCAATGTTTGTAAGTACATATGTATCTATCTATCATAATTATAATTAATTTATCGCTCATTGCTTCATTTTCAATTCTTTTACCTGTTGTGGTATGGTCGTTTTATTTTAGGTGCATCGTCTTCACATTACTTATAATTATTTAAATATTGTATACAAATATTGAAAAACATTTAAAAGAGTAACGGTGGAGTTACTTGCCCATTCTTCTCCATAAGAATCTACCTTTTGGAAGGAGCAACTAGAATCAATTCTACTTTCATGTATGTTGACGTTCAAAAGTGCCTTTTTTGGGCCTATTCGAAATAAATGCTTTGACTTTGACTTTGAAAAACAAAATAGTGTTGGATAGCCTGTTTATCGAGGAAGGTTATAGGCTATAAACATAACGATCAAGAATCAAAAAGAAAAAAGACTCGAATACAAAATACTCGCACGGGCAAGCAGCTAGAGATTTGACGCGGACCAAGTCGCGGGAAGAAGCTCGTACACAATTTTTTTTTTTTTTTTGTTTTAATTTCGGTAAATGATTCTAGATCTCCGTATACGAATTTTCATCAAATATGAAAAAAAAAGTGTCTCATATTTGAACGCGTAGGTACGCTGCATTTTTCTATAGAATAGCAGATTTTTTGAGGACTCTGGAGTTATATGCGTGGTTACAGTTTATGACTTGTTTTTTTTTTTTTTTTGTAAATATTGCTTATCTCATCTGTTACTAGAAAATAGGCAGCAGCGTTCTCTATGCATTTTAATACAATACTGCGATCGCCAACCCGCGTGCCAAGAGTGGCGATTATGCTAAACCGCCCACAAATTGGAGGTGGCCTATGTTCAGCGGTGGACATCTTGCGGCTGAATTGATGATGATGAATCTTTTATCCGTCTTCAAGTCTTTAATGCCGGAAACCTGTATCAAAAAGAACTAAAGATCCCTAATAATACAAGGCAGTTACAAATACATTGACCCTACCTCGCCAAGTGTTAACTAGGTATACTTACGGCAAAAGATTTTTAACCCGAAAGGTTAAAGTCCCCAATGGTTCAACATTGGTCGCCACGGCAACCTGCCGTATTCATATTACTTACTAACGGACAAACAGTTCCATAATTTCTATGAAAGCGATTATAAAAGCTCTTTACAGGAATTGAAACTTGAAATATGTTTGTTTTCCTAACAGTTTCTTAATAGCTGTCTACTTGATTGAAAAGTACTAAGAATCTATATGTACAGACGCCACCAGAGGGGTAATTGCGGAACTTTTTATCGGTAGGAATTGGTTTAATACTCATAGTTAAACAACATTCATTGCGTTATTTACGTTGCTGAGCCACAATTTATTCGAACAAATGACGCAATGGTTTAGAAATAATCTTCAATCCCATTCAGATTCTGATAAATTGTGCGTTTCACAATTAGGGTGCAGGTCAAGCTACCCGAAACTGTCAATTTTTCCCAATGAACCTTGAACCTAATGCTCTAGAAATAAAGTCGAAAATCTATCAAAGAAATCTGACAGATTGTAGTAGCTTGATGTGTTGGCGTCTGTACTTTTTCATTCTAGGTATACCTCACCATCTGCCTAGCCTTTTCCCAACTATATTGGATTCGGCTTCCAGTCTAACCAGATGCAGATAAATATCAGTACTTTATATATGGAGCGACTGCATTTCTGACGTCCAGAATCCCGTTACTGGGTACTACCCCTTAGTAAGACTGGCTGTTAGTCTTTTTTCTGATGACCCGTAACAACTGTCAAAGTTCTACGAATGACAGCCGGCCTATTGATTTACGTTGCACGGAGGCGTCTTGGTATGTATACATCTCTTATTGTCTGTTCTGTGGTATAAATGTTCCATCCACGGCCCGACCTAGGCAAGTGTATTAGCTTAACCAGTACCCTAATTGCGCAACAACAGGGATGGCTTTCATTTTGACAATACAACAACATTAATTGCGTTATTTACGTTGCAGAGCAGTCAAATTTAGGCTGCCTATATCGGTCAAAGCGGTGAAGCTGTGGATGGACACATGGCTGCCGGGAGCGGGATGCAAGAGGATGCACGTGTACCTCCCTGGCTTCATAATAAGATCTTAAAACATTCAGAACTAAAAAAAATAAGAAAACACCGAAGAGAATAATAAAGAACTTAATATAATTCGAGGCACGATTCTAAAATTATCGAGCAATATTACAATGCCTAAAGCTTCTGTGCAATAGTCGACAAAGTACCGAACTCCTATTACCGATAGTCCAATCGACCCTAGGCGGGGGTACTTACATTACAGAGCTTGCTTCGCTTGCTCTTGCCTCCTATTCTGTCTTAGTTCACATACAATTAGTTCTGTCTCTGTATGACTAGACAAAATAAAACTTATCCCATTCGAAACGAGATGTAAAAGTTATGTAGTTCGGTAACTCGCTCTTGTATCTTCCATGCACCAAACTGTTAAGCATATCTTTGTGGAAAACAAAGAATGGACAAGCGATAACGTAAGATATCCCGAGGGAAGAGCAAAACTGATCGATCCTTCGAACGAATATAAATTTTCCGGCACCCATGGGGTCAGTCAGGACGGGCCAATGATTTAGTACCTACTTGTTCTGATATTACTTGGTAGGACCTCCTGGAGTGGCTTGCGATATTAATCTATTTATAATCTTCGGTAAGAAAATGTTCTAGATAGAAATTCCTGATGGAAAAACCAAATAACACTTTGCCTGACCCGTGAATCAAACCCGGGAATCGAACCTCTCTAACCCGGGAATCGATCTCTAAATCTTATAATAAATTGGCTCAACGACAATAATCTTAGCATGAACCTCAATAAAACAAATATAATGCATTTCTATCAAAAAATTCTTCCTTTGAACTTACACATTAATTATAAAGGACAAACTATTGATAGCGTTAACGTGGTAAAATTTTTAGGTATACTGATTGACAGTCAATTAACTTGGAAACCGCAGGCTGAAGAAGTTTGCAAAAGATTAAGCACGTCTGCGTATGCTCTCTACAACCTGTCCAAGAAAGTTAACGTTGACACATTAATGGTTGCATATCACGGTTTGGTGGTCTCTGTCCTAAGGTTTGGTGTAGTGTTCTGGGGTAATTGTTCCGAAAGGGAGTCTATTTTTAAAGCCCAAAAACGGTGCATACGATCCATTTTTAATCTCAAGGTTACAGACAGTTGCATTCCTTTTTTCAAGAAACACAAGGTACTAACTTTTCCTAGTATTTACATTCTCGAAGTATCTATATTCGTTAAAAATAACAAGCATCTTTTTCCTTCATTAAATGATACAAGAATGCGAACTACTGCCTTGAGATCAAAATATCAGAGTCTATTGTGTACTGGTAGATATAACACTGCTTTGCTTAAAAAGAACATTATTGGTATGGCACCTATTATTTTTAACAAATTGCCAAATTGTATAAAGGATCAGCCTCTAACAAAATTCAAGAAACTCCTGACGTCGTTGCTGACAGATAAATGTTATTACTCTGTTACCGATTTTATAAATGATGAATTGTAATACCTAGTTACTTCACTATACTTATCTCATTTATTATGTAAATAATTTTAGACTTAGCTGATCCATGATCTCATTTTTAATACCTAGCCACCTACCTGCCTACCTATTTTTTTTTACCTAGTTTCTAAATTATATGTAAGTTAAGCACTATATTTTTGTATGCCAACAGGCAGAATGTACTGGGAATATATCTAAAGTAACACCATTATTGTAACACCTGCATTCTATACAAATAAAGAAATGATTTGATTTGATTTGATTTGAACCAGTAGACCAATGGGACAATCCTTGGGGTAATTTCGTAACACACTGACAGAAGGAATGCCTTCAATTTCAATATTTGAGACAGTTCAATAACATTGATTGCGTTTTTAGGGTTCCGTTGCCAAATGGCAAAAAACGGAACCCTTATAGATTCGTCATGTCTGTCTGTCTGTCTGTCTGTCTGTCTGTCCGTCCGTATGTCACAGCCATTTTATTCCGAAACTTTAAGAGCTATGCTGTTGAAACTTGGTAAGTAGGTGTATTCTGTGAACCGCATTAAGATTTTCACACTAAAATAGAAAAAAAACAATAAATTTTGGGGTTCCCCATACATAGAACTGAAACTCAAAAATGTTTTATTTCATCAAACCCATACGTGTGGGGTATCTATGAATAGGTCTTCAAAAATGGTAATGAGGTTTCTATTAGCATTTTTTTCTAAACTGAATAGTTTGCGCGAGAGACATTTCCAAAGTGGTAAAATGTGTGTCCCCCCCCCCCCCCCGTAACTTCTAAAATAAGAGAATGACAAAACTAAAAAAAATATATGATGTACATTACCATGCAAACTACCAACAAAAATTGGTTTGAACGAGATCGAGTGAGTAGTTTTTTTTTAAAACGTCATAAATCGTAAACCGCAATTTACCTTACATTCAATCAACTGAAATATAAAAATTAAAAAATATATATTTTTTTAAACCGAAAATACCTACAGGTTTGTACGGAACCCTCGGTGCGCGAGTCCGACTCGCACTTGGCCGGTTTTTTTACGTTATTGAGTTGACAAATTATTTAGTCACTAGCTTCTGCCCGCGACTTCGTCCGCGTTAAATTTCTTGTTCCCCCAACCCGTCCCGTCGCGTCGAATCACCTACCCGTGCGATTTTCCCCGTTTTTGCAACATTTTAAATACTGCTCCACTCCTCTTAGTTGTAGCGTGATGATATATAGCCTATAGCTTTTCTCGATAAATAGGCTACCCAACACAAAAAAAAATCAATTCGGATCAGTAGTTCCTGAGATTAGCGCGTTCAATCAATCAATGAAACAAACAAACTCTTCAGCTTTATAATATTAAGTATAACATCTTTAAAAATGATTCAAATAGTGATTGATAGTGTGTTACGCCGGGGTAGTGTGAGGGGTTTCATCTGGTGCCGGACGTAAAGAATAGCACCGTTCCCATTTCTTTCCATGTCGTAAAAGGAAACTGAGTTCTGTAAGCATTTTAGCACCACCCTGCGATCAGCAAGACGCCTATCAAACGTGGCGATTATGGCAACCCTCCCAAAATTCGGGGGAGGCCTTTGTCCAGCAGTGGACGTATTTTACCTGAAATTATGATGATTATGATGATGAGTGTATTACGCAATTAGGGTGCGGGGGTCTGTATTTGTGACCATTTGATACATATAAAAGTTTCCGGCGAAATGTGTGTGTAGGTACTAAAGGTACACCTCTGTCCAACCCTTTGTGGAATACAGACGTGATGTTAATATTTATATGTTATGTTGTAGATAGTCATCATGACGTTTCCTACCATATAAACGTTACAACGGACGGCATTTATGTAAGTGTCAACATTGTTAAAAGTAATAATTATTATAGTGTCGTCATGCAATTATTATGAGTAAGAATAACAGGTATGTGAGTGTGGTTTTATTGATCAGTAGTTTATTTTTAGAAAGACGAGGAATTTGAAGAAGGGATTGGAGAATCACCTATCCCATTTTCATCTGGGAATTTATAAGCAATATAGTGAAAAAATTACCAGAGCGCAAACTGTAACAATGAATTCTGCATATAACTGTAGACCCTAGTGAGTAAAAAAAAATAGTTCTGCTGTTTCGTAGAAAAGTGCATTCAAAATGTATGGAACAACTTGTTTTTTTGAAAACTGACGAAAAGTTTCTGCTCTACAGGATGTCTAAAATGATACGCTGAATTCATGGTTTCAGATTGCGCACTGGTCAAATTTTATCCTGTATAAAAAAAAAATATGAAAAGAACTACAAACTTCTTCGTTGTAATACAACTGATCGAAGTATGATAATGATCATCTCTAGACACAAATCAGGCGGCAGTTGAATTTTTTTGTCAATTATAAAAAAAATGCTATTCCATAGATATTGACTGTGTAGGTATTGCTCTTTTTATGTTTTTTCTTTTTTTATTATGCTTTTTTAGTAAGAACAAAATTCTTAGTAATTAATTACGATCTAGCCAAAAAGGCTAATAAGCAATTTAACTCTAACTTAATATGTTACGTAATAGATTATGTTAAAACTAAGAATAGTGTCCAATTGCACTTATATACAAGTCCGTAGCACTTTCTTAGAGTCTAATACAATTTTTAAACACTATGTTCATGTGTTATATGTATAGCACAATACTGTTATTATTATTGACTCACTTTGTACACTACACTAATTCAAAAGGTTTAGTTCTTTTTAGCCTTCGCACTAAGTCTGTGTTGTTTTTTTTTGAAATGGCAGATTTTTTTTTTATAAACGAAATACAATTTCTTTCATACCTCGATCTAGAATCATACATGCTGCCCCTCCGTACCTATATTATACGACCTTTCTGCCAATAAAAATAAATGACAACCACATGAGATAGGCTTCGGAATAAAAATGTGTATTTTCAAACATCGTTTTGTCGAGGGAATAGAATTGATTCGAGCGTTGGACTCATTGGAATCTGATAGGTCCCATTTCTCTAAATCGATTTGACCATTAACGATGGTAAAAACTTTAACACGTTCGGCGAAGTTTGGTTGGTAAAAACATATCTATTGTCATCCATCACGTACACGTAACGTTTACAAATTAATCGTTATTTTTGCTTGTTTTGTCAACCCTACCGTGTTGTTTTTGTGTTGACTTTTGATTCGAATTTTAAATATTTGCCAGCTTACAACAGGACATGGAATCCCGCGGAATTCAAATTTTCTTCCGTTTATTACAATACAAGGTCAGGTTGTATATTGATTTAAAAAATATTCGCAACTGTAACATAGATGGATTTACTAAATTATAATAATTAAAGTCATCAATACAACTCTCTTATTGCGATTGAATGAACTTAGAGAATTGTGTTGATAATTTGAATGAATATAGAACTGTAAATACATATGTTTTGCAGTCACGAATCATATTTTGTTCTACAATTTACAATGCCAAAAATTTGCATTTCGAGGGCTACCCTGGCGCGTCCAACCCGAGAATAATTAATTGTGAAAAGAAAAAAAATAATTAAGTAGTATTGTAGAGGCAAGAGTGAGTTATAAAATGCCGAGACTATTCTAACACGTCATTGGTCCTTGATGATCCATATATTGCATTAACTTATTAAGTTGTGAATAAAGAGGTTCATATACCTCAATGCGTATATTCTTATATCAAAAACAATCTATCCAGTCAACCATAAAAAAACGAAGGCTCTTAGGTAACTAACCGCTTAACAATCTTAGACTTGAGACCAATAACCGATCGCTAGTTTCAGCCAATTAACAGTGATCTCTATCAGTGCTTTACGACACCAAATTTGAGGGTCGAAGTAATTTGGGGGTGGTGCCACTGCGTGACTACATCCCTCACGCGACTTCACACCACCCAACTCTTGGGCTACTAAAATACAAAACAGGTCGAGCCTCGTCGCATTCAGCCATAGAGGCCGGACGCGAGCGAACGACCGAGACGCTATTAAAAAAAAAAGTTGAATTCGAAATTCAAATCTCCCGCTCTTTTGTTTGTCATTGCATTCTATTCGATTGGATTCGAATTGTAGATTCTGATTTATTTTGTGGTTCTTAGTGTTTATTTATAATAAAATCGATTCAAGATGGAGGGATGCGGGATGAGCTGTATAAAATATCTTCTGGTGGTCTTCAATGGAATATTTCTGGTGAGTTTAGTTTTATTGTCTTACAATAATAGACGTGGGTTGAAAGTTTGTTTCCAATTGGAATAAAGAATTAGTTTTTGCGAATACGAAACAGATGTTACTCGTTTCTATGTCAATGAATGGTTATTTTTGTCACCGGCCGCCGGTCATTCGTTGTTTCCGACCGGTGCAACTATCAACAACTTAATTTTCGAAAGAAAAAATGTCGGACGCAAACTTTTCAATCGAACGCCACAACACGTGAACTAAATATGATAGAATATTTTTAGTTAAGTTGTAAATTGATTACAAATTTGATCATCGTGTGAGATTCAAATGTCGGCCACGTTATTTTTAAACGTCAACAAACGATATTTTCGTCCGCAAAACGAAAATGCGGCGAGTTTCAAGGGTAATTCTGTAAACGTACGCTTCGCTGAAAACGTAAACTATGTGAATCAGAGTTTGTGTTATTTCAGTTGACATTATAACATTGTGAAGGCTAATCTAGAGAAATGAGCGAATGTTTAATTAAATTCTCTAAAAAGTGAGCATGAAAATTCACAAATTCCTACTTATGTGATTAGCTTGGCTTGGTTTAGGCTGGTTTTCAATCAGAAATGTATTACGGTATATTGCTATGGGCGCGTTTGATATCCAACAATCATATTCTTTGGTCCCATAACATAGCACGGGTGGAAATGGGTTCAACTGACCTATGTTTTGTGTATGGATGGGAGCTATGGATGAGCGGTGTAAGTATCTGCGGAGCAGAGTACCTACAGGAGGCGCGCGTTTATCACCGAAACTAGACATGCTATAGTGAAAGCAAAAAGTTATTCTCCTGTGTCCCCCTACTATCGATGCATCACAAGGATCGAACTGCGCATCTTCATAGCACATCGTACTGGCTCCGCTACACAGCTTAGCGTTAGTGGAAATGGTCACGTTTCGTAGCTTAGCGTTCGCATCTCTGGCGGAAAAGCAGGGTTGGGAACTAAGAATGAAAGATTCATACGAAAATGTATTTTAGTAAATAATTTAATTCAGCTTATATATAAAAAGAAACTGGTATTATAACACACTTTTGTGGACAGCTTCATCTGTTGTATTCTACTAATATTGTAAATGTGAATGTTTTTTGTCTGGATGTGTGTTACTCAATCTAAAAAAAACCACGGAACAGATTTGGAGAAAATTTGGCACACAAATAGTTTGTGTCCAAAATTTGTCACACGAAAAATTTATGACCAAAATTAACTCTAAAAATACTATTTATCCCGGTCTCGTGGAGTAATTTCGACTTCCGCGCGGACGAAGACGCTGGAAAAAGTTAGTAATTGAAAATGAAATTGCAAAATACATATATCGTTCTTTACATTTTTATAAATTACTGGTTCATTAAAATTTTCTCAATTATGGCTCTTACATAAAGAGACAACACCGATACGATCTCTTAAGGCCAATCAAGGCCCACATATCAACTTAAATGGCCAGGCTTGGCCAAACAAGTACTGTAAGAGGTCTGTACAGTTTTCATTTGTATAATGATGACTTTTAAAGTATTGTTGAATAAGTAGGTATCATTTACAAAGACTCTAAAGGCTTGGTAGGTACATGCTCTAGTTTTGGTTCGATATAATTTATAGAAGAATCAACCAGCCGGCTGGCATTCGTGTATATGTGATAGTGGTTACAAGTCCTCCAAAGCCCAAAGTCTGACAACTAGTCTTATAAATAAAGGACTATCGCATACCCAGTAACTGGGTTGTGGACGTCAGATAGGCAGTCTCTCTATCTATATATATAAAAATTAATCCCTATTTCCCTTGGTCACGCCATCACGCGTGAACGGCTGGACCGATTTCACTTTTTTTTTTGTTGTGTTGGTTATTGTCAGGAGAAGGTTCTTATGAAAGAAAAAAATTAAAAAATTGCGCGGAAAATTAGAAAATTTAAGAACACTTATTTAAGAATACAAAGTCACCTAACATGGGTGTTTGATAGCTAGAAAACGCTTTATGTCTTCGAAGTACCAGGTTGGCATAACTTGGTAGGAGCTCAACTAACATGGGTGGGTGGTAGCTAGAAAATGCTTTATGTCTTCAAAGTACCAGTTTGTCATAACTTGGTCTAACATGGGTATATGGTACTTGGTGCTCTTTGCTTTGTGTTGGTGGCATATGATAAGTTAACACAACATTTATTAATTCTGAGGCGGTACGAAGTTTTTTGGGTCAGCTAGTGTAAAATATTTGTATTCAGCTGCATTCAGTTAGACTGGAAGCCAACCCAACATAGTTGGAAAAAGGCTAGGCAGATAATGATGATTTCATACTAGACAAATCCTTTTAATAAAGTAAAGATAAATCATGTCTCGTACAAAATGCTACATTATTTTACTAACACTACTGAATATTTTAATTATTGTTTAGAATGTTAATAGAGGCGCCAAGCAGACCACTCCAAATTATAATATCTATTAAAACTATTATAACATCTAAACCAAGGCGTATGACTCACACTTGGCCGGTTTTTAATCAATTTAATATCCGAGAAGTAGATATAACAAATTTCTTGAATTGGCCACATTACATCATAAAATAATAGTTAAAAAAAAAACTAAAAAACACGCTTCCATAGGAAACCAAACTAAAAGGTTCAAAATAATGGAACGCTTTTTTCCATTATTTTCAACTTTTTAGTTTGGTTTTCTGTGGAAGCGTGCTTTTTAGTTTTTTTTAAATATTATTTATTTTCTATTTTTAGGGTGTTTCGAATTTTGAGACGTATGTCAGCGTAGTTTGTGACGTATGTCAGCGTAGTTTTCGAAGACAGTTTTTTTACTGTCCTGGTAACCCTAGCAAGGATAATGGCACAAATTTATAAAATTATTGCATTGTCATCGGTCTTTGACAGGTGTGCTAAGTTTGAATGAGAATTGGTCGTTTAAAGGGGGTCAAAATCGCGCTATAAGGAGTCGGTTACAAACAAACATACGAACATACAAGTGAAGCTAATATAAAGCGTGTAAAAAATAGCAGCTCGGTATCTGGACTTGTGTCCGATTGATGGCAATACACTCATACCCTTTTACATGAAAGATTATTTACTAACAGTTCTTATTATTATTGTGCATTTTGGAATTCGAAAAGTACCTACGTTTGTAAAATCAAGTAAATCAGCGAAATCAACAAAATTTCGAAAACGGCCTCTTCATCATGATCATTTCAGCCGAAAGACGTCCACTGCTGGACATAGGCCACCCCCAAGCACCGCCACTTCGACCTTTTCTGTGCTTCTCACATCCAACGTACCTATACCTGCGGCTTTCACCAGGTCATCGGTCCATCTTGAGAAAAACGGCCTCTTAAGAGATATTATTAGGTATCGTAAAATTGAACTTACCCATTTGATAACACTGATTCACTAAACTTCAACTATTCAACCGATTACTATCAAAAAAAGTTTTTATTAACGTAGACACATTATTAACATTCCTTTTTTGTAATTAATAAACTTCATTCGTCTATCACTGCACTATATTTCTCAGGTTTAGCTGACTTCTTACTGAGCGTTAATTTTAAACCAATTAACCTATATGACAAGTTTACAATTTATGTATTTCCCTTTTGGTCACGGTAAAATGATCTCAAATGAAGGATTTGCCATGGTTTACGTTCAAGAATCAATAAGGTGTGGTAGCTAAGGTTTTACCTGCCAAAAAGTCAGACTGAATGACATCTAATAAAATATACTAAGGGGTAAAGGGGTAAAATAAAGCCTTCCTTATGAGTTCACTCCTAACATAATATTAGTTAATTTTGGGGCTGTAATGTTCCGTTAAAGATTTTGCTGTTACATTCTACAAAAAATAAGATATATTTTATTCCTAGTATTTTTATAAGTACTTCCTGTAAAATACTTGGATTCCAGAACCGAAACCAATCAGTTACTAATGATGCAAGACAAGCCAAGGAGTTGGGGGACATGTAACGCTATTGAACATAATAACTTTTAAACGCCTCGAATGCCCTTTTAAAAATTGTCCAAATCTGGGTTTTCAAAGTCGTCAAATTAGGGGAAAGCCCTCAATTCTCTCATCAGATTTACCTATTTATGTAATCAACATAGGTTAGGCCGCACAAGTTCAGATAATCACATGAAGTGGACTCCTGCCCACAGGACTCCAATTTGAAAGTTATCAAATAATTTTCGGTGTCATCATGCCGCAACTTCTCAGCTGTTAACTATTCGCCCTGCCTATGCTTGTTCACCTTTGGGCTATCATATAATTAAAAAGCCTACAGTGTAGTGGGTTCATACGAAACTACTTAGAAACATCTACAGCTTTTTTATGATCCTACGATAGGAATGAAATAATAAAACACCGTCGCTGAAACACACGAATTCAAACTGGATTGAAGAATAAAAATCAATGTGCAAAGCCTTTTTCTAATATTTTGTTATTATGTCGGGTTCGGCTTCCAGTCTGACCGGATTAAGGTTAATACGTCTTTATGTCAAGGGTAGGTCCAAGATTTATTGCTGGGAGGACAACATCAAAACTAGTAATATACTATGCTGTTTTTGGGATTCAATCTTTTTCAAATGATAAAACGGGCGCGGCATCCCGCCAGGAAGGAAATTCCATGCACGATGCTGCAACGCACACACATTTTTATTTAATAGGAGACAGAGAGAAAAAATGTGAGACCTGGGTTGCATGAGCAAGTTAAGCGAACTCAAAAAAAATTAAGCACCCCACCTCAAATTCCTTTGGTTATTTTTTCTTCTGACGATTCAGTTTTAACCAATTTTTTTTTTCATTACTTGTAGAAAAAAATTTGGTCGCGCGGTGCTCCTCAGATCGTTATATCGTTTTAGCATTATATTTTATCCTGAAATCTCTCGCCGAGTCTATGTTTGAGCCGGTGCATTGTTAACATGGCAGACCTCTGCGCCCAAGTCCAATCTGACTGCACCACTTTGAACCTTAATAGTTACGTCACTGCTGCTGAAGATATAGGTGGTTTTTCGGCGTTCCTGAAACACTTCTTCAGCGTCCCTTTCCATTGAAGCAACGTCATGATGGATATGCAGTCAGGCTCGTTCATTCAGACGATTCCATTTTATTTTACTGGCTGCTTATCTGACCTCCAAAACCCAGTCTTTGGGTAACACTAGTAAAATTGGATGTAAGACTCTCGGGCTTCTGACTATCTGTAACGACTGTAAACGGATTTATGAATAGTTACACGAAAAATAAAGTACAATATTTTATTCGGATCCGAATGTAGGTAACAAGTTTCTTCTACTTCCTTATACCGTCATAACTGCTTACTAGAACACTAGATTATATATTTACCTATACCATGACCTAAGTATAGTATTAGTCAACCTGTGATTACTTCGTGAAGTTAAGTGACTGAGTCACAACCTCGTCATTGATGACCGCCATAAAATATCATTCTTCTATTTAAAATGGTGACGCTTCCTTTACATCATAGAACAACTATGACCTTTCTTACCTTCCACCTTTATGTTACCAAATAGAGCTATAGTTGACTTTTTTCATGCAGATTAGTATTCAAAGGATTATGGTAACGCTTTTCTGTTGTGATCGTGTTCTTGCTAGCAAGTAATCGGACGGTCACAGTTTACATATTTTTGGTTTTAAATGACTTGGAGGACATCAATTCTACTTCCTTGTCTATCGCCCAATTTTCAGTTCCTTGTTTATCGTATGAGTATACTACGATTTTTCCGTACAACCCAGCTTTATTATCTCTACGGTGTGTACTGTCAGTAATCGAACAGCTAGATTACGATAGCCTCTAATACACAGCCGCCAATTATAGGTTAATATTATAATTTCATCATCGAACTAGCAATTTCCCAACTTTGAGAGGGTCGGTTTCCAGCCTAATCGGCATATTAGGACCTCCGCGCAATTGATGATTTAATTACTCACTAGGTAAGTACTTAAAGACAACTTAGATTGTCCTACCATTTCACTCAAATAATGTTACTTCTAAATTATATTTTGGAAGCAAACGCTGCTCACAAACGATTTGGGTCTTTGAGACTTACGCCGGAATCACTCGACCGTGCATTTGAATCAGTCATGCATTCACTAGCCGCTCAAAGTTACCCAAAGGGTATAATAAATTACCTTTACACTATCTTCTACGCATAAAACGTGGCGGGGACGTAATACGAAAGCTCCGTAACTTTACAATGAAAGAGAACTTTGTGCAACCGTAGGTAGATTACTACAATAAACAAAAATAAATGTGGGATAGTTGTTCTCACGCTCATAGTCCTATGGGACCATGGGACGGCACGTTATCCGACATTACCGGTGAGAAATCAGGCGCAGGACCAATGGCTTAACGTGCTTTCCGAGGCACGGAGGGTTCATCAACTTGCAAACTCAGGGCTGATACTAAGAAATTCTTAATAACCTAATAACACTTTGCCCGATACGGAACCGACGCTCAGCAGACGCGACCAACCCACCACGAGTCCAACGGGGTAGTCTGATGAGTTATAACTGTAAAGAAAGACTAAGCTTTGGCGAGATGGTGCTTCGTTTCCCAACCCATTGATTCCACCTACTGAAAATACTCCAATATGGACATAAGTTGCCTTGGCTGACCAGTCTTTAAACAGACTTGGTCGAAGCAAGTAATACCTGCTCAGGTGATTCATAGATGACTCCACCCTAAGGTGTAAATATGGTGCAGATCCCACAAACTATGGGACACTTAATATTATGTCCTGCACTTCTGCGTGACCTGTGGTCTGTCCGTTACCGAAACCGATGGAAGTCACTAAAGGCGTCCAACTTGTAGCCGAATCCTTGGCCGATTTTGAATCAATTTAGATTACCATCGACACTATAAGATGTGACTCCAGATGGTGTTAGTTCTAATAAGCTCAGTAAATCTACTTTCCTAGTAGCTTAATTGCCAATAGTTCCCAGTTACAAAACGTTCAGTAGTGAATAAAGATTCATGACAATCATTTGGACGTAAATGGTTTCAGTTATTTTGGAAGCGAGCGCGTCTGTGACTTGGTCGTGCAAATAACTCTAAATTACAAACATAGTAGCCACTTTAGTATTCGCGTTCACAAAATGATCTTAAATGGAAATATATAACTGTTGTGATTGTCACGAAGCTAAGTGAATCTTATCCATTATTTCTTTCAGTGACTGGTTCTTTAATGGCTCCGTTAATTTATTTAATGAATCTGACAGTGGTGATGATTCTGTTGTGCACCAAATAAGCTTTATATAGGCTTATTGCTATCTTTTTCCTTGTTATGAAACAAGAAAGAGACGAAAACGAGACGAGACGAGAAGAGTTGTCTTCAGTTCATCTAAGATTTTCTTCGACGCAACAAGGACTAACTAAATTCATCATCATCATCATCACAAACTACAATAATAGTCAACCTGGACCTAATCATAGCCTTAGAATACATAGCTGTGATAATCCTATTAGCACAAAGTGTTCTTGCAATCAAATATCAAAAGTGACTAATATAAAATATTTAGGTATTACGGTAGACCAACGTTTATCTTGGCACTGCACACTGATATGATCATGTCTCGAACCAGAAAACTTATTTGGATTTTCAAGACTTTAAGACAATAACATGTCTTAAAGTCTTGAAAATCCAAGACTCTATTAAACCAAATATACTTATCACTGGCCCAGTCGGTTCTAGTGTATTGTATACCTGTATGGCGCGGGCCACTAAAATCAAATTCCTAGAACTGGAAAGAGCGCAAAGGTCACTCTTGAAAGTCATGTATTTTAAACCGTATAGATTCTCTACTGAAATCCTATACTCACTAAGTGGCCTTCTCTCAGTCAGGAAATTATACGTACTACCTGCTGCTTTAAAATTACATAAAACCCTTTGCTATGATTCTAGCCTTAATGAAAAAAGAAGAAAATATCTTGTTGCACCAGAAATCTCGGTTAAAACCTCATATGTGGAAATACAGTTCACCAGACAATCCGCTTCCATCTACAACAAATTAAACAAACTTGTAAATATCTACCCAATGACATATCGCGAATGTAAAAAATCATTAACAGACTGGCTAAAATGCAAGAGCTACGATGACATTGAAACACTTTTATTGAATACCATGCGATAATTTGACATAAAGCGACACTCACTCACTCACTCACTCACTCTCACACACACACACACACACACGCCTTCTTAGATATAAGTTGATTTCATTGTATGTAAACTCCTACATTATTGTTTCTAGTTTTAGAAGAGCGGGGTCTCCTAGCACAGGTATTTGAATACTTAAAAGGAGACCTTTAGTAAGATTAAATACTGTAGAAGTTTGTAAAGTTATCTCTAATAAAATTTGGTATTTTTATTTCTAATAAAAAAAAAAAATGTATTTGTATCACGCTTCTCCAAATTCAAGGCAATTGAAACGTAATTTTGTTTCAGTTCCAGAGCTTAATTTGTCTTTTTCTTTCACAATCTGTCAGTAAGACATCATTGTAGTTTAGGTGAGGAACCCAGACACTGACAAATGGTACATCACACATTATGGCACAAGATGGGTTTATTTAGGTGCTTCGAAAATATCGAAAATTCTTTAACAAAGGAAATAATACATCTAACGTGATAACAACAGGTGGTTAATGATAAAATCGATGTTATAGGTAAAAGCAATGTGTGAAGTCACGCGAGGGCATAATTATCCGTGGGCTTAAATTGTCGTATCGTATTTTTTTTCCTATTTATTTATGTTTTGCGGTTGTTTCTCTAATGCATCATCATCATCATCATAAACTGCCTATATTGTTCCCACTGTTGGGACACAGGCCTCCTCTCGGTGAGAGGGAGTAGACCGTAACCCACAACGTTCCGAAGTCCATATGGTTCTTACGAATTAAAGAAATCTGTCTTGATTAAACAGCAATCTTTGAATATCTGCTTCTTTTCAATGAGCTCCTCATGGAAACCACTTTATTGTCAAACAAAATACTTAATTTTCGCAATCGATTTAAAATAACTATGATACTGTTTATAAACATGACAACGCATTGTATGTAGTTCGATTCCCGTCTAAAATCATCGCGTGAAGGACGATCGCGTTTTTGTTATATAGCTCAACAGTCGGTATAAAGCCATTTGTTAGGGTTGGCACGGTTGAATAACTTTAATTATTTATCGTATAATTTAGTTACAAGCCACAAATCATGGAACAACAGTTGCTAGTCTCTAAGTATGCATACACACGAACGACTCCGGTTATCGGCAGGGGTAACTGCAACCGTGGACACCGTACCGTTCGTATTTTTGAGCACTGTGCACAAATACGAGAGCGGGATGTGGTCGACAGTAGCCGCCGACACACGTTGACGGCGGCGGTTGCCTGTGCCGCAGACGCGTGTCGCTCGTGTTTTTGAGCGCAAACCTATGGCGTAAACACTATAAATCAACATATTCCAGAATTTCGGTGATATGCGTATAGCACAATATAGTTTTCTCATACTTATTAGTAATTCAAACACGGCTAATTCCTTTAGACATCCTACGCAAGTCCGTAAATGGATGTTAGATACTCGTAAACTTTCTATTTATACTGAGAGCTTTGTTTGTCGCTTACAGATAATGAAACTAATAAGATAGAGTAAGCTTTATCAAAATATTTTAGGCGTAAACCAACCTTAGTTAAGTACGCATATTAGAACTCAGAGTGTGAATGTGTTTTAGAAATCTTAATTTTTTTACTGCACCTTACAGGGTCCATATTTTTGTACCTAGCTTTAAGTCCGTTGTAACATCTTTTTATTTCACAATATGGAATGCAAATAATCAATATGCATAAGTATGAGTGTTTGGATTGCTTCTTCAGTTTGAATCTTCAGTCGAGCTATTTAAAGCTAATAATGGCCGTACGGTTTGATTGATTAGGTTAAGTTTCACTTCCCACTGTGTGATGGGTGATCATCACTACGTACCAAAACTCCTCCATACATCGGAAATCACATTAATTCGTTAGCCCCTGTCATTCGTGGATATTCGACAGTCTGTACGGGTAGTCATAAGTCTGAAAGTCTGGCAACCAGTCTTACTAAGGCGTATCGTGTCGCCCTGTGCCTAATAACTGGGTTGTGGAGTCAGATGGAAAGTCGCTCCATGTGAACTACTAGTATTCAGCTGACCCCAATATAATGGGAAAAAACCTAGGCAGATTGATTGAGTGTTCTTTGAATTATAAATGGAAACTACGCTAGCAGTGACACGGTTACAATGAAATCTACAAAAGCTGCTAAGTAGGTAGGCTAAAGGAATTGGTCAAAGCGAAGAGCTTCGACCAAACTTAATTTAAGGGTAAAGTTATTGTAATGTAAAGGGTACAATAAACATCTACACTGTACCCACGAACTAAATGTTAATTGTAATAAAAGCCCATAACATCAACCCGCTACGTTTCAAAGTTTGGAAGTAATTGAAAGTGATTTACTAACTTGTCTTCCTCTAAAACTTTCTCATTTTGTAGCTCAATTTTACTAATTGATAGAACATTCAATTAATTTGTACCAATTTCATTTAATTTGTTAACAGTTATGTACTAGCAGTATATATTGTATATTGATATTATTTCATCGATTTACCATTAAGGTTTACTATACAGCACGCAATGTATACATTTTACTGTTTATTCTTTGGTAGCACCTAATTCTAGAGTTTCATTAGGTGTCTATACACCGTGACATATTAGTCGTCTTACAACGGCAGCCCACTTCATGTATCCAATGACTACTACACAGCCATAAGAAAAAAATGAAAATTCGAATAACTAAAAAATAAAAATATTATTCATTATGATGACGCATGACGTGGTTTAAATTTGATATTTTGTCTCCTGGAAAATGGAGATGAAATGATCTAGCCGATTCATGCACTGGGTCGGTATATTCTCTACCGTATGATACGTAAACATTATTAACAGGATGTTTAATAATTCTAATCCATTATTTATTTTTCTTAGTATCTGTTATCTTACTTAATGGTAACAATTTTTAATCACGCCTAGAGGTATATTATGTTGGATACATTGAGTGGACAACCTTTGTAAGACGATTAAAATGTCACGGTGTATATTATTGATCGCAGTGACGTGAAATTTCGATTCAATGAACTATTCAAACTTCGATGACCGCTTTTTATTATTAACACAAAGCAACTAATGCTGCAGTCCCACGGCCCATTAACCAATAGGCTGCGCTAGGCCAGGGCCGATCATGGCCCGTGCCGAGTATTTCTATATTAACAAAGTAAAAAGTCTCGCTGGAATCGGACGGGTGGCGACAAGCCGCACAAAAGCCTCATGGGATGTAACAGTTCTTATTACGGCCCGTCCGCGTCGGCCTGGCCCAGCGGCGCTGCGCGGCCTATCGTGAACAGTTAATAGGCCGTGAGCCCGCGGCATCACTCTTTCGAGCCGCTTTTTAACTAATAAGTTCATCATAATCGGTCTATAATTTTCCCACCTCTGGGACACAGGCCTCCACTCTTTGGGAGAGAGGGGCTGAAATCTAGCTTGCAGGCCCAGTGCGGGATATGTCACATGTCTTTTGAAAGCAGTGGTAATGAAATTATTCACACAAACTAAAGTGCCTGAATGGGTTCAAACCCTTGACTTACAACTCGAAGTCGGACCTGATACCACTGGGCCACCACTGTTCTCTAATTAGTTAATTCATCTTATATAACACATTTATCTTAACAAACCTATATAATTCAATAATGACCACTACTTACCAAGACTTAATTACATTAAATATTATTCTTAGTCAGCCTAATCTTAGCAGTATGTTAGTAAAGGACGTATGCGTGACCTAAACGATGCATCTACTCACATGGAATAAACACTGCAATTACATGACAAGAACAAAACGTGACGAGTCTTAGGTTTTGTCATGTTATTACATGGGAAACATGCTATGTTGAACATGTGAGCAGAACAATATTGCATTAGGTATATGTAATAGGCACTATAACTTCTTTGCACAGGTGCAAGGGCTACATGTAAAACATTGAGATTTCTGACAAACTATTCCGCAAAGACATAGCTTGCAGAATAAGCTGAAGTTGCAATGGGCTGGTCATGTTTGTTGAAGCCCTGATGACCGGTGGATCCCGTGGATCTGACTAGTCCTGGAATGCAGACCGCGTTTCGGCAAGCTTAATGTGGGACGCAGCCTAGATAGATGGATCGGCGACCTTAAAAAGGGGGCTTGGAAAGGCTTCCTTCGGCAGACGGATGATAGAGTTTTGTGGCATAGCCTGAGAAAGTTCAATGTCCAGCGGTGGTCTGCCATAAGCTGAGTTCACTGATTGACTTATTCTGTAAACAGACTCCCTAAAAACTTAGGTCAAGTGATTTTGACCTGAACTCAATAGTGTCAATAGTTCCAATTGAAAGGATCAGATGGAATTACAGTTCAATTCACCTAAATTCACGGTGAGATTTTTAGTTCAGGTATATACGTATCTTTATAAATACATCTATACTAATATTATAAAGCTGAAGAGTTTGTTTGTTTGTTTGTTTGTTTGTTTGTTTGATTGAACGCGCTAATCTCAGGAACTACGGCTCCGAATTGAAAAATTCTTTTTGTGTTGGGTAGCCTATTTATCGTGGGAGGCTATAGGCTATATAACATCACGCTACAACTAAGAGGAGCGGAGCAGTAATGAAAAATGTTGCAAAAACGGGGAAAATGTATTCCTTTTGAGAGTTTCCGTTGCGTGCGCTGCGTAAACGGTTAAAGTAACGCAAAAATAATGTATGACGGAATTGTTCCTCTTAAAAAGTTCTAAAAAAAAATCCGCAAGAGCATATATCTATCTTTTAAGGTTGACTCACTATAACTCAAAAGGAGCGAGCAGCAACGAAAAATGGACGAAAACTAGCAGGCAAATCGATGCGACGGGAAGGGTCAGGGGAGCAAAAATTTGACGCGGACGAAGTCGCGGGCAGAAGCTAGTTTATTATAAAAATTAAACCATCTGAAATAAGTTTTGTTTTGGTAAAAACCGCAATAAAATCTATTGTTAAGTTTAGAAGATCTAAGCAGTCACACAAACAGACACGGAATGCGACTTTGCTATTTTGTGGTGAGAGACTAGTTTTGATAGATTTTGTAAGAAGTGTTCAGTTTTTAAGCCTTAGATACTTCTGCATTGATGTCAATAACTTCATCGAGGTACTGTTAAGAGTAACAAAATAAAATATATTCTGCTGCAACATTTCATCTCACAACCTTATCACAACAATCCAATAACCAAATTAACCTTGAACCGAAATCAAAACACTCCTAAATTTATTAAATTAAGAAAAATATTGTGTCAGCCCTGACCTGTTAGATCACCATTGCGTAGTCCACGAGACTATGTCATAATGGTTTATTTATTCATCCGCTTACTCGAAGCGCCTCCACGCATCGATGTGACTCATTAAGACTACATACGACGACATCGTGATATACATTTAATACCAGAGAGAGACCAGGCGCACGACCAACGCCTTAACGTATTTCTCAAAGCACGAGGGTAACATACCGCCAAGTTAAAAACTTCGTTCTAAGAAATTTTAACGGAATTACCCTCGTATTGTCATCCTATGGATTATGAGAGTGAGTGCACCTGTGCATTGCCGCGATCGCTTGTTAGTCTGTGCTGAGATTGGCCGCCATGGCCAAAATTCAGTCTGAAGGACTAAAAAGTACATTTCCAGAATAACGTGACCTCACATTGTCGCAGAATACATAATAAGTACAAGTGCATTGTCCTACTCAATCAGTACAATGAGAGATTTTTTTTTTTTTTGCTATGCTCATTTATTTATATATGATCAGCTTACACTAGAAATGTTTAGCCAAAATGGTCGTGCGTACAACAGTGCTAAAACAAGACGGACACGCGTCTTTTTAATTGATATAAAACAAAACTTTTAAGTCTGACAACCTTGCTCGCGGTTGGAATGCGCTAAAGTTTCGCTTCGAATTGACGATCGCGACGAGACTGTTTTTATTGCTTTATGTTTTTGTCATGTGTTGGATCTTGTTGGTAATATAAAACCGTAATATAGATAGAAGGCGTGTTTGTGAAATGAATTGATTTTTTTAACGATCGTCTTTAAAACATAGGCAAAAACTATTCATATCACCCACCTCAAATAAACATTTTCTCATAAACGTACAGCCTCTCTATTCACATTTAGCCAAAGGAAATACAAGTTTGCTTGTATTACCATAGCGAAGAGTTAGTCAAATCAAAATAAACTTACACACGTGATTTGTAGTTGTTTACACGGTTCAGTCCACACATGCTGAGGGTTTTTGGTCACGTTAACTAACAGGGGGCATTGTTTAGAATATTAATGTAACAAATGGTTCAACAGTAGTCCACCATGGCCATGAATTAACACGATAGCTAAGTGTGTAAGTTGAACAAAGGAACGAATCAAGAGAATGACAGTATGAAATCAGTTCTGTATAAAAAAAAAACTTTTTGCAAGTCAAAGTTACATAAGACAGTCCCCCAAAACGCCCGTCCTTAACCACTTCCTACTGCTTAAGCTGAAAAGAACAAGTGAAGCAACAGTGGCGGCACAGTAGCACAGTCTGTAAATTAGAAGAACTACCGCTGAATGTATAAACTCGAAGTATTTCTTTCAATTATATCATTTACAGGCCCTTTTTTTGAATTGATAAGGAGCAGTCGGTCAGAAAGATGAAGCTAGCCCATTCTAAAGCGTAAGTCTTCTTCTTCTATCCAGTTCTGTACCGTGTGGTGCCGGACGTACAGAATAACACCACCCCATTTCTTCCCGTGGGTGTCGTAAAAGGCGACTAAGGGACTTACTAGAGAATGGGCAGCAGCGTTCTCTATGCATTTTACCACCATACTGCGATCGCCAACCCGCCTGCCAAGCGTGGCGATAATGGCAAAGCCCCCCAAATTGGGGGAGGCCTAAGTCCAGCAGTGGACGTCTTACGGCTGAAATGATGATGATGATGATCCAGTTCTGTCTCCGTCGCGTCGTCTAAGTCATCACCATTTCAGCCGCATGACGTTCACTGTTGAACATGGGTCGTCTCAGTATAAAATGATATTTATTGCAGTAAATATGAGTTGAAAAGAAAAACACTTTTACACGTTAAAATTAATGTTTTTAAAACTAGATTGAATTGTGAAACGTGAACCGGTGTTTCCTTATAAATTACTTTGAAAAAAAAAACCGAAACAAACTCAGAGTCATCGATCTTCTTTATTGTCCAGACATAATCTTGGTCTGGCCATATGAGGACCATGCTGTCGTCTAATGTCTAAATTTGTAATTAAATTATTATTGTATTCAATCCCTTTCTAGTCTTATATTCAATCCCGGCAGTCTATCACGTCTATATGAACAAGGTAGTAATTTATTTCTAATATAACAATTTTCGCCTAACATACAAAAATGTGTTTACAACTCTGCCCATCCTTTCAAAGAAACAAGGCGTGATGATATATTTTACACAAACTTACTAAAAATCGATTTGTTTCTGTCGGAAAGTTCCCTCGTCGGAAAATTTTCAATAGTTCACCTGAATGTATAATTGGATGTCCAAATGTCGTTATAATTATTTCCGTGACCGGGTCATTGGATCCTAAACATTTATATTGTATGGAGATATATGTATACCACTCAGGGCGGCACGACCTGTGACATGGTCATTAATTATGTAGACTCCATCAATCAATACTCATCAATGCATTTCTACTTAGACAGAATGATTTTTTATTCATTATATGCTTGGCTGATAGAAATGTTAGGTGGAACTTATGGATCAGAAAAGTTTTTTGTTTTTCTCTAACTCTGTAATACTTACGAGTTTTAGGTCGTGGGTTTAAAACCAGACAGGCGCTTTCATCATCATCATCATCATCATCAGCCTATAGCAGTCCACTGCTGGACATAGGCCTCTCCTATTGCATAAAGGCGCTTTACTTTGTATAAATTATTGCAACGCTATTGCTCTCAAAATCGTGAAGGAAAACATCGTGAGGAACCCAGCATGTCCTAAAAACAAAAATTCCAAGACATTTAACATTTTACAAACCCGCACTTGGTCCGCGTGATGGATTATAGCCCAATCCCTCGCACACAGACAGGCTCAGTATCCCAGCAATGGGAAAATCATAGGCTGCTTACACAATATGCTTACAGTAATAGTCAGCAGTTTATAATTAGTTTGTGGTCTTTCCGATATTGCGCTAAAACGTTTGATCCTCTATTTGGCTACCTACCTAAAGAAATTTTGGTTGGGTTATCTCAACTGTAAATTCATCAACAGCCTCCCACTTTTAACCCAATTGATTAAGGGTGGGTGCAGCATATTTTCATCTTTCACTTCTTTCTTCACCGCTTCCTCTTTTAATTTTGGCCCGATTTCGTCAGCACTCGGGGTTCTGACTTCGAGATGGTTGAAACACTTTCTTCTTCATTATATTTTACCATCTACTCCTACTTCCAGTAACATGTTCGGCTTCAGACGCTAAGTCCATTGAAATACATGATTAGTTTGTTAGTTATTCTTGAACGGATCCTCTGAAATATTTCATCATCACTGCTGGGACACAGGCCTCCTCATGTAGATGGCACATGTCTTCGAATGTTTGGTTCTAGGACATGCCGGTTTCCTCACGATGATTTTGCTTCACCGTTTTGAGAGCAGTCGTAATGAAATTATTTACACAAAGTATAGCGCGAGCTTGGGTTCGAACCCATGACCAAACAACTCGTAAGTCGGGCCGATACCACTGGGCCACCACTGCTCTCTTCAAAATTTGCTCATAGAAATATTTAACATACTTATAAAATTAAATAAATAATATTTATATAAGCCAAATGAGAACATGAATGCGGCCACAATTACGCTAGAAGGTATATTTTTAAATCGACACTATATGACCGGGTCGTGAATTTAGGTCGCGCGCGCCCGAGAAGTAAGTACCTATGACATAGGTCGATATCAGTTTAGGTACCATACAATCATAGAAAATAGTGTAAAATTCTATAATGATGGTCTTGTCTATTGTGGTCTATGACAAGTCTGTTCAAACCACCACGAGTAAAAATACTCTGATTCTTGTAAATAGTGTAAATGACACAGTTTACTTTGAAATGGTACCTGTTCTCCTACAGATTGAAGTGGATTGCCAACTCGTCGGAATATATGGAACATAAAAGTGGCATCACGGTAATGAGTAACGACTATTTCTATTAATTAATAATGATTAGTACTATATTGTGTTAGCACCAATAAAACTGTTTCAAGTTTATTACAATAAAAGAGGAGACAGTTAGTAAACTGATAGAAAACTGATTAATGATGCAGATGAGTTCAACAAGCACATTGTCGTAACACGGTCACACAAGCATCATTCTAGGGATTTAGTTCTTGTTTTCCTACTTACATTTATTAAAACAGAACACAATACCAACAAAGCCCCATCGCCGTTACTCTCCATTGACGTCGTGGTGGGGCTTGTGCTCTTGGACTCATAAGTCTGTATCGATAGAGTTTACTTTGTCGAAAATGATTTAGGGTGAGGAGCTAGACCAAGAGAGTTAGAGAAACCCGCAAGGCAGCATGTGGCTAGCTGCTCGGCAGTAGCGATCCCATGGATCCTATCTTCCGAGAGAAGTCTGGTCCCTCACTTCTGGCTTGCCTTTATTAGTCGGCTGAAGTGAACAATGATCAGGAACAGTGCTTTCACCACTTTCTTGCCTTTATTGGCTTGGGCGGAGATTTGCAAAAGCAAACGTGCTCGGAGGAAGAACGTATTCCAGTAAGATGCTGGTTTGAATCTAGACTGTGCTTTCGGGATTGCCCTGATAGCCGTGAAATATCTCTTCACTCCTCTTAATCACCTCAGGACACGTTGCCCTCTTGTTGCTACGCCACTATGTGCTTGCGACCGTTTTCGGGGCCTCATTGCATGTGCAAATCACCCCCTGCCATTATATCTATGTCATTTCAAATAAAAACATTTTGTAGTTTCATTATGCACTTAATGAGATTCTGTAACTTCGAACCTCAGTTAAGTGTCTGCACACAATTCAAAAGCGACCCACCTAAATAAATCATTGCAGAGTCACACTTCCAGTGCATTGGAATTTTACAATGGAATAACATCCCAGTTTTATGATCGTGTTTGTGAAGTGGACATCAAAATAGAATAATCGTCCTGATGTCATGCGATGCTATCGCACTTCTGTAACAATTAGATCAATTTACTGGAATACCTACATACGACAGATGTTCAACAGATTTTCAAGATCACTTTTAATTTCAAGGTTCATATAGTTAAAGTTTTGCAGACACATATTGTAATTGTTTGCAGTTAAAAGTTTGATTATGTATACATCTGTGGCAACCACATCTGGTTCGTTACAGTCAAACATAGACTGTGTTTCAAACATAGACTTTTGTAGTTGTTCTATAATTTGCGTTAACGTTTAACTGAAACTTACTAGCTCTTACACGCGACTTCGTTTGCAGAATCTAGAATGAAAAGTAGCCTATTTTCTTACCTAGGTCATAGCTTATCTGTGTGCCAAATTACATTCAAATTCTTTTAGCCATTTTAGAGTAAAAATTAACAAACAAACTTACTTTCGCATTTATGAGATTTTACTGAACTGTATTAAGAACTATGTCTTTTGTTTTTTATTTTGACGCTAACCCATTTTCCTCTTGATCTGCAATTTAAAGTTCTACTGTAATGCCATCGAGATCTTAACGGCACAAACTGTTATTGGCAATTGTTTTTATGCTAACTACTAAATATTCATTAACTTTCCCATTCTTCTTTACGACCACATTGTCAATCAAGATTCATGTTTTTGGGCTGTTCTCATTACCATTGTATGTATGAACGAAAATTTGCAATATATTCCGTCTGGCTTGGGTTGACAACACGTCTGTTTTTTCATCGATTTCTTTGTCTCACTGTTTTAATTAATTAATTATTCAATACTGTAGACGTTACTGTATTGAAATTCAGTTGAGAGCTATATCTGGTTTAACTGAAAGTTGATATCGAAGCTCAAGGACTTGTGTGAGGACGGATGTTGTTGAAACGCAAACTTACAGTGTACCTATACAATATAACAATCTACAGCTGTGTGGCATATACAGGATGAAATTGAAAACATAAGCCAACTCGAAACTGAAGATTCAGTAACTGTTACAAAATTATTATTAAATGTAATTTTCCAAGTCTAAATTCTCTAAAAACTTAGTATCTCGTCGTGCAAAGTTAGCATGAAAGGCCTTCAAGTAGACACGAATTTATCGGCGTTTCAGTAAAATATTTGCAAATAAGAGAATTATAGCGTCCATTTTAGCCCGCGCCTGATAAGCAACTTCATCGCAGAGTTCACTATATGAAGAAAGTCATTGACCTAATTTAGACCTCTCCTTCGAAAAAAATGGCACGCGACAACGTTGCCAAATCGCTTGTCTACGCGCACGTATGTGCATCCCTTTCTTTAATGACTTGTTCAAACATTTTCTCTTTATCACATTGAATTATATATTTTCACTAGTTTCTGCACGCGGCTTCGCCCGCGTGGATGTCGAAAAATATTCCACAGGAACGTACTACCGGGATCATAAGTGGGTATGTGTTAATCTAGGTAAACAATGTCTTTTCGCACTGCTTGCTTTGTCTTATCCGACCCAGATAATAAAAAGTTTCACAGAAAATTCAAACCCCCATTTCATCCTCTTAGGTATAGAATTTCAAAAAACCCTTTCTCAGAGGATGCCTACTCCTCACATAGAACACAACCTTCAAATTTCATGTCTCTAGGACCAGTGTTTTAGGCTGTGCAATGATATATCAGTCAGTCAGTCACTTAGGACTTTGAATTTTAAATATATAGATTTGGCGCACCTATTCAATATCATCCTGTATTTTTATAAAACCTATATGACGCAGTACCCACACATCATTTAAAATTTGTTGATGTTGTCCAATTATAAAAACATGACACATGTCAAATGTTGCAATGGTCGCCGAGACACTGAGCTTCGTACTCTTCAATTTACCATTTAGCAAAATGATGTAACAGCTACAAGATGGAAGATATTACGGAATTGATGACGACATCCCACGGAAGCCAGTTTTAGCAGCTCTGTCATAAAGATATAAAGTCTGCCGTAAAAGAAGCTATCATGTCACCGAGCTGTCTGTTAGATCTTTATTGCTGTCGCACCTGTTAACTTATTCTCTTGTTCACGCAATACCTGGTTGCATAATCGATTTTTCTATAAAAAGTTGTTGCATCAGCCATCAATTCATTTCGAAGGCGGCTCATCCCTTGTCATGCTTATGTTAAAGTGTCGTGGTAAATGAAAGACATCTACACTGGATAACGGTTCGATTTATTGTGTCTTCACATAGATTGAACGTAGACAATCTTGATATATTGCTTACTTGGCTAAACTTAAATAAGGTGTGCTTACACCCACATTCATAATAATACTGATGATACTTACATACACTACATATATGTGTCTCCATTTTGCATTTTTTATTTTTTCAAGTTTCTTTTAAGGTGTTCTATGGATATAATGAATTACCCTCTCATTCTCTCCTACTTATATTGTAAACGTAATAGTTTGTATGTTAGAATGTTCCGATGTTTTGATTTTTGTTACTTAACGTAAAAACAGCTGAACGAATTTGTATGCTATTGGGCACACTGATAGTTGACAAAGGATACTTTTAATCCCGGTAAAGCGTTTCCGTGGGATAATTTCCGACATCCACGCGGGCAAAGCCGCTGGAAAAACCTAAATATTTATATTCAAGACAAAACATTTTTGTATTCATCACCTGCATACTAAATAGATTTATTTCCAATAACACAAAACCAGCAACTAAATATAAATATAAATACTATGTAGGACGCGCCTGTTGACATTGAACGAAATAACCATAGCAGCACAATACCTTGACGCCATGAAAATACAGTGACGTCATTACTGCACCATGCCTTAGGCCTCGTACGCATTAGCGGTTCGAAAACGCGCGATTTTTTGCATCCCATAGTAATAGTATGGTGGTGCACGTAAGATTGCCTTACGAAATCTATGTTTTCGCATTGTAGATACTGGCTCGCAGCTTTTATAATGGAAAGTACCTATCGACATTCTGTAGTCTTCAAAAACTTATCGGGATCTCTCGCGTGTCCTTGTTTTGTGTTGTTATTTTTTTAGTCAGTTATTGGATGTAACAGTACGTACTACGCACTAAGCGGTTCATGAGCAGTTTAGTATGCTGCGAGTTTGTTAGTTGAACTGCCCATAAACTTCGACACGAGAAATGTATTATTTAAATAGAACAACAGCATTTGGAATTGTAAAAGCATATAAAAATGGGGAGTTGAAACGGAGACAGTGGGATTTTTACATTTTTCTTCAGTTTCTTTCGGGAGTAATACGGACAATACAAGCTACTTCGACGGTGTCCATTTCGTTTATTTCCTGACAGTGTCTACTCCACCTAACGATCTAACCACTAATGCGCTTGACGCGGTTTCAACATCGCGTCATCGTCAGGCCGTTCAAACGATCCGCCTAGGCGGCCAACCGCTAGTGCATACGAGGTCTTATTGTCAAGGCATCCATTCATTCACACATGCTTGTCAAAACAAGGAGATGTTACGATGACGACAATTTGTGAGTTACGACATTTTGCGACTGTTGTGCCATCTGGCCCCACCTTATTTCGGAATACAACTGCTGATCACACGATTTACGTGTACAAAATAATTAAGCGTTATTTGTAAAACAATTAGGACATCAATATGGTTGTATTTTTTTTTTGTAGGTTCTGAAAGACACTGAAGTTCGAATATCATTTTAATTGAACAAAAATGTAGTACATACAACAGCCAGAACCTAAAATCAAGCAACATAATATAATTATTTACAAGACAGCGTGAGTGGAAACGCAAAACGTTAGGGACGCCCTCGGAAGTCATAATAAAATGACCTTATTGGTGATGATTTTCAGAAAAGTCAACAACCGGCGCGGCGTGCGTGTATGACCCAATATATGAACGTAAACGAGGCTTCTGTTGCTTCTGCCTACCCCCGTGGGAATAAGGCGTGAGTTTGTGTATAACAAAAATATATATTTAGAACTAAGTACTAACGTATTACTGGATATAAATAGAGCAAACCAACCAACAGGCAGGTGTTTTATAAAATCCACAACAAGAACGCTAATCGAATGCATAATAAACAAACGCAACGTGACTCACAGGAAATGTGCCGATCAGAAGCGAGATTTGCGGCTGAATAATTTTCACAAGGTCGCCACCAAAGTGGACAATAACAAATAACAACCATGCAGTAGTGATTTCCATAAACTAAAGCTAGCTGCAAATTGTACAATGTTGTTTAGAACACTGTACATACATAGACAGAATCAGACCGGTAATTTCGGAACTACTAACAAAGGAATGCGTTTTATTTTGAAAGTTCAATAACATTCATTGCGTTTTTGACTTTGCTGGACAGACACATTTTTCGAACATATGAATCAATGGATCAGCAATAGGTACCCTACAAAATGATTCAGATTTAGATTTCAGATTAGGGTGCAGGTCTTTGGTATCAGAAAACGTATATGGAACTCAAATGGAGTCAGGCAGGGCACCTGGCAAGGCGTAGTGATGATAGGTGAAATAAGGCTGTGACGGAGTGGCGTCCAAAGACTGGCAGTCGAGGGTCAGTCGTCCCTCGGCGAAATGGGTGGGCGACATTGTGGCCATCGCGGACACAACCTGGACGAGTCTGGCACAGGAGCGTTAGGATTGGCACATGAAAAGAACAATTAATATTTAAATGCACTACAAAAAAAAATGAAGACAGATCAATCGAGAAGAGTCTATTAAAGTTTGTAAGCCAAACTGACCCTAATAAAACTCAAGAACTGACAAATTCATTCACAAGCATGTGTGCAATGGACTTACATATATACTAGGTACTTTTGTAAAAAGCCCTGTGTGGTTGCCGAGGGTGCTGTTGAGTATGGTGCTAAAAGTAATTTTCAGAAAAGATACGTAATGAAAACATTTTTACTGCGGAATAATGATTTATGTACCCATCAGTAGTTTACGTCTAGAAAATAAATCTTAACTTCTAATTACTGTACTGTTTAAGAAATAATTTCCCAAGAACTAACCATGACCAGCAAAGTTTCAACACTTTTGACACGAAATCGTCTATTTTATGTGCAGTTTATGGCCCATTTCCTTGGCCGCTCACACAACAGTCTATAGGGCAGCGTGACCCATTTTTATGGCCTCTATATCAAACTGACACAGTGCAACATTCAAGCCTGCGATGTTTAAGATTTATGGAAAGATGTTATCGCATACTGTTCCGTCTTGATTGTCTTCAGATGTTAAATTGTAGCCTCTCTTGTTACTGCGTTCATTATGAATTATAAAACGATGTTATAATGGCCTCTAACTGTTTAGAAATAAATCTTAAATATGATAATGTTGTACAGATTGTAATACTTCGCACAACCTTCTCTTTGATGCCTCTTGACTCCGCCTGTATCAGTTACAACAACACAGATGAATCTTTGATTATTTGAACTAACTTGCGGAATGACCTAAAACCCCAAATATGCATATATCTAAACTTGCATAGGAAAAGAAAAACCACCACCACGCGGGCCCAGTGAGGGTTGATACTTGGCAGATGTCCCATAATTTACACAAAGTACCTACAACTTGTAAGTCGTGGCGATTACCACTGGGCCACCACAGTACCGAAGAAAAACGCAATATAAAAAAGGACAAGTTGAGGGAAAATATGTAAACAAAGTACATACTCGGCGGCTCGTCTACAAACAATTTATCATTTAATCAAGTACGACAAGATATAACATTACCACTATAACAAGAAGAATCAACATCAACCCATTGACACCATAAATCACGGTGTGAAAACGACGCAAGAATGTGGGCGTTGCCAAATAGCAATCGGATACTGCTACTAATTGACAACTCCCACCTAAAGTCGGATGTGTGAGTGGAAGACGGATTTTGGAATGACACGCGGTAAATTAAACTGTTTATTAATTTCATTGATCGTGATTGAATCAGGAATGAAGTGGTGTCCAATATAGCCCGAAGAATTTCCAAACTTATATGGCAGTGGGCATGGCATCTGCGTAGCTCGCAGAACTGATGATGATGGGGCTGAAAGGTTCTGGAGTGGCGGAAGTTAAGGCCGCAGGAAAACGCTGGATTCGGGAACCACAGAAGTGGCGGAGCTTGGAGGAGGCCTATTGTCCAGCCGTGGACCTCTTTCGGCTGTATTGATGATTTTGTTAATTTGCTACTAACATGGGCAAGAGCAGTGGTGGCCTAGTACTCTAGGTATCAGCCCCAAGTTACGCTTTGAAAGTCTTAAGTGCGAATCCTGGCAGTAACTTTACTTTGTGTATTTAATTTCATCACCACAGCGCTTAAAAATGCGACTTCTCTCAACCAGGACCAGGCCCATGTGGAGGATATTTACCCAGGCTTTTATGGTTAGATTATTTGACCATTGATAGTATTTTTCGAGGATTTGAGGATATAATTTAGTGCTAATACAAATTTCGAAGAATTTTTGTAATATGTAACATTTAATAACCCACTAAAAACTCATACATACATACTAGATTTTACTATCGCGTATACTATATTTGAACTTAATCCAAATGTATGTATGTATGAAATAATAACCGAACCTTTCTTTTCCATCAGATCTTCGGCATCGTGATCATAGCAGCAGCATGCGTGGACATGGGGATGATCAAGGGGTTCGCTGGCATGGAGCCGACCGGCCATGAGACTGATGCTCTCCTGATAGCCATTGGCGTCTTAATTATCATCATCGCTGCTTTCGGCTGCTTCGGTGCCTGGAAGGAGAGTCCTAAGCTGTTGTATATCGTAAGTATATTAATGTTTTCATCAATTGACTGACCTGTTAGTCTAGTAGTTAGTGACCCTGACTACTAAGAATGAGGTTGTGGGTTCGATACCCACCCAGGACAAATCTTTATGTGAGAAGCACAATCATTTGTTCTGTGTCTGGGTGTAATTTATCAAAATATGTATTTAGAAATATATAAGTATTAGGTAGAATTTATCAGTTGTCTGGTTGCCATAGGACAGGCTCTGCCTAGTTTGGGATCAGATAACGGTGTGTTGGCTGTCCTAAGAAGATATTATTAATTACTAGCTTTTGCCAGCGGCTTCGCCCGCGTGTGGGTCGGAAATTATCCCGCGGGAAAATACTACCGGGATAAAAAGTAGCCTATGTCCTTTCTCAGGCTCTAAACTATCTGTGTACCAAATTTCATTTAAATCGGTTCAGTAGTTTTAGCAGGAAAGCGAGACAGACAGACAGAAAGACAGACAGACAGACAGACAGAGTTACTTTTGCATTTATAATATTAAGTATGGAGTATGGATATGGATATGGAAGTATGGATTAGTATGGAAGTATGGATAGTATGGAAGTATGGATTTTAGACTCTTTGTTTAATTCTTCGTGTAATATAGTACTCGTAGTAGGGTAGTTTCACAAAGTCATCATCATCTTGCCTAGCCTTTCCCTAGGTCGGCTTCCAGTCTAACCGGATGCAGCTGCATACTAGTATTTTATATAAAGCGCCTGCTTATCCGACCTCCGCAATCCAGTTACTAATTAACACGAAGAAGACTGTTACTATCCAGTTACTAATTAACACGTAAGACTGAGTGTCAGACTTTCGGGCTTCTGACGACCCATAACGACTTTCAACAAACCACGAGTTACAGCCGGAACCAACAGCTTAACGTGCTTTCCGAGGCACGGAGGGGGGTCTTGGTATGTAAAGATGTTCACCCATCCAAATACTAATACTAGTAATTTGATTGATCAACCTGCCCGGCTCTTAATTACTTAGGGGCCGTCCATTAACCACGTGATGTTTTTGGCATTTTTTTTAACCCCCTCTCCCCCTTGGTGATACATGGCGAGGTTTAAGACTACCCCCCCCCCCCCCCATATCACGTGTATTTTTTAGTACCTACAAAATCTTTTTTTTTTATGTTTATAAAATACAGAAAGTATCATCTAATTTTATTATAAAAATAAATACACGTGATATATTAATACACCCCCCTCTCCCCTTGTGATATTTCGTGATTTTTATGAACCCTCTTTAGAGCCTCACGTGATTAATGGACAGCCCGTTAGCCACATTGTTTTATTTCACAAATATTTTACTCTTCATAAAATATTAATTACTTTTATTTTTATCTCTTTATAATTTCCGTAGCCCGTTTAACACAAGTAAATAGTTGATGCATGTAGAAAATCAATTCAGTTTAATAAACGCAGATTTAGCTGACTTCTGCGCTAATTAGGAAGCTCTACAGAATAATAAACAATGACAAAAACAGCTGTCACTTAGTCTCCAAAGATTTAAATACAAAGACCATAACAAGAGACAAAAACAGATGACGATATTTAGTTTTAACCTTGAAACAAATAATATGAGCTGCGAATCGCCAATAGACGTGTTAATTGACCAATAGAGTGTGACGAAACTCTGGTCACCATGGCGTGTCCACTTTGTGTGGAGTCCAAAGTTTTTGTCTCATTACACTATATTGTTATAGTCTACAAGTATCCCAACTAAAAATACTTAGGCTCGATTTACATAGTTAAGCTTTGCAATGCTATACCCAAGTGTTGTATATCGAAATCGAAAACTAATGGCCAAAAAAAACTTTTACATCATTCCATGGGCGAAGGTACCGTGTGGTGCCGGACATAAAGAATAACACCACCGCATTTCTTCCCATGGGTGTCGTAAAAGGCGACTAAGGGACATACTAGAGAATGGGCAGCAGCATTCTCTATGCATTTTACCACCATACTGCGATCGCCAACCCGCCTGTCAAGCGTGGCGATTATGGCAAAGCCCTCCAAATTGGGGGAGGCCTAAGTCCAGCAGTGGACGTCTTACGGCTGAAATGATGATGAATGATGATGGGCGAAGGTAAATGTCCGTAATCGATAAGCTGTTTTTGTAAACCAAAACATAACAGCCGTTTGATGGCCTTAATGTACATGTGTGTGTCTCTGTATCATTTAAAGTTTGAACAAAGTAGGAATGACGAATTTTTTTTTTTTTCTTTAGTTGTCGTTATCGACACCCAATACGTGGGTATCGATATCGACAACTGCTGCCACTAATTTATCTCGAACTTGTATTTGTGAACAAAGAGTGAATTCGAATATTTGTATGTTTTGCGCGACTGGCATATGTTTGGTCCATAATTTATTATTTTTTTATTATTCTTTTTTATAAAATTAATAATTGCTTGAAAGAGTGTACACCTTTAAAGTAGATTTTTGAGGAACAAATTATTTATTTTTAAGATCACATGTAAAATGTACCCAAAATCACACTAATAAATGAAGGAGAATTTGAAAAAATTAAAGAAATCTACAATACCAAACGTCACAACGTATTATATCGCCAGTAAATACAAAGTTAAACTTTATCTTTACTAGGTCGAACGTTAACTCTATACTTTGACCCACCTACTCAACTCGTGACTTTTGCCTATATTTCAATATTGACCCAAAAACATAATTGGTCATGGGCAGGCCTCTCTATGGAAATGATGTAGGCCGCCCGTTGAACTGTGTTGTCGGTAAATGTCCTACCTATTGTTTTGTTGGCAGCACATTATTTCGATAATGAGCTTGATAAAGATTACGACACAAATAAAGCTTGCCTGATGTTAGTGGATTTAAATGGTCTGTAATGGAAGTTTATTGAAGAAGTAAACAATGGATGGCATCCAGCTTGAAATGATGGTGATTATAATAAAGACGGACGGGTTGTTAATTCAATCTTTAAAGACTACAATGTTTTAAATTACTGTTATGAACAGTCAACACAATAAGACTAAACTTTAACGAGTTCATAAATCGATCTTTTTTTTCCATAGATAGATAAATAATTTATTTAGTGCAAACAAAAGACATAACACAACTCCCACAAGTGCAATTAAATGATAAAAAATTACAATAATTTAAAATATATATATTAAGAATAAGGTACCATTAAATCTTTAAATAGAAAAACATAGGTACTTGTAATATAGGTAGTTGACACACTATAACATAATTCGAATAACTTGATGCGGTGTGCGTCTCAAGGGCTCCCTACGGAACGCACTCTGGTCAGAGTTCTAGGTTCAATTGTGTGTGGCTTATCTCAACACCCACCACATCGATATCTTGTGCCATCCTTCTTCATTAATTCTCTTTTTTATTTTATAATTCATCCATACCATTCACTTTCCCCAGTTCGTCGGCTGTTTGATTATCATCATTCTCCTGGAGCTGTCTGTTGGCATCGCTGCAGCCGCTTTACGTCCTCAGATTGAGGGTCAACTGAAGTCTCAACTGCGAGCCTCCTTCATCAAGAACAAGTCTACCAAGGAAGAGGATTCTACCTATAGGGAGTTCTGGGACCGCATTCAGACCAGCGTAAGTGATCAAATAATTTCTGCTATACTACCTAATTGTTTTGTTTTTTTTATGTTACATCTGAAGTTTTATTATAATAATATGAAAAACATAAGATAAAACTATTTACAAATTAAAATATAGCGTCGAAAAATTCATCCACATCACTGTCGACTGGTAATGTACCCAAGAGATTGGCCGCATTACTACGTTGTGTGGCAATGCTTAGCCTCTGTCTGGTCAAGGTAAAAACCAGCTCTTGGGTCACAGGAAGTGTCAGCCGTTTAGAGACTTGCTTAAATATACCAAGCAATCGGACCCCATGGCCGGAGGGTTTCAATCCCAAACGGCTCAAATATATGATGTCAATAAGGGTTATTATACTTACACCGCTTGAGGTTTTCCGCAGCCGCAGCAGCAGCCCAGCACGCCGTGCCAGGAAGATGGGATGAATTGTTTTGCATCACTATCAAAGTAGTGTTCATGAACTAATAAATATATTGCTATTATGACTTAGAGTGCGGTGTAAATTAGGACCTGTCTATACACCGCGACATTTTAATCGTCTTACAACGGCAGCCCGCTTCATGTATCCAATGACTACTACACATCCTTATGATAAAAAATGAACATTTGAATAAATAAAAAAAAATATTCATTATGATGACGCATGACGTAGTTTGTAATTGATATTTTGTCTCATGGAAAATGGAATGATCTTGTTGACTCGTGCGCTGGGTAGTATTATGTAGTATGTTCTCTACCATCTATTACGTAAACATTATTAACAGGATGTTTCATAATTCTAATGCATTATTTATTTTTCTTAGAACTATTATCTTAATTTTATTAATGCTAACAATTTTTTAATCACGCCTAGAGTTATATTATGTCCGACATTGAGTGGACAATCTTTGTAAGACGACTAAAATATTCCGGTGTATAATTTTTTGACCTTTTTTCAACTAGACTGCCATGACTTCCGTGTCACACTTTACCAAGCCCCTAATTGCTCCCTAGAGTAGAGGAGCGACAGCCAATCGATTATCGAATGAGTGTCAGACCTTGTTCAATTTTATTTCTAACAAAATTTGATCGAAACTCTTGTATTGTCTTCTGTCATAAGTCACACCTAGACAGAGAAAGTCGACTAAAACTAAAAATCTTCTGTCTCGTTTATCTAGTGACCGCCAGTACCACTGCTGGGCAAACGGTAGCCTATTGGCATAAACCTGGCACCAATCAGACTCCCGGCTGCTACTGAGAAATTCCAGAAAGAAAAACTAGAAGCTCGAAGGGTTTGGCAGAAGTGTACTTCTGTCCAACCCTTCAAGGAAGCAAAGCGCAATGTTATGTTGTTATGTAAAAATTTCCTTAAAAAAAACATATTCAAATAAGTTAAACGCGGTTAGTCTTTACAGTAGAGCATTTGAGTGAGGCCAAAAATTTAAAGAAAATAAAAACTTATAACTCTAAGTCTCCTCATCTCTTCATCACCTACAATAATGACTATCTTCACCTCTCATTACCTTCCATTCTCCCTCTTCCAGTTGGAATGCTGTGGCATCACAGGCCCCGACAACTACGTTGCGTCAGAGCCTCGCATCAATCCTTCCTTCAGCTGTTGCCCCAACGACGGCACCGACCGCTCCGCCGAGATCAAACGCTCCGACTGCCTCTCCTCTGAGAAGTACTACAAGGAGGGATGTGAGGACAAGGTGCTTGGAACCGTGCATAGTGCCGGCTTGACTGTCATCGTTTGTGGAATTCTCTTCTGCTTTTTGGAGGTTAGTATTCTTTAATTGTTTCTTTCAGAGAAATAAGAGTAAATATCTACTATATGTATATACAGTGCGGCAGACATCGATGCGAAAACTGTTGAAATTCACTGACCCAATAGAGCGTAGTCAATTCGTCATCAGTAACATTTTGCATCCTAATTTATTTGTTTACATCTTTATTCTTATTATCCATCCCTACACATAAAATAACGCAAAGAAAAAAGAGGGTGTGCCCTTACATTGTGATCACACGGAGGGAAGAATTTAAAAAAAATCAGCTGTTCCAAACATTTTGACCGGTAGATTTGATTCATAACTGTCGGAAATGTTCGATGCAATTGGGACAAAATAATTTACTGAATCAATGGTAAAACGTTGCAAACCGATGTAGGATGCTTAAAATACAACAATTAATTAATGAATTGGCTCAACGAAGCAGAATGAAAACATTAAAACCTTGCAAAAGGAGCAAAGTGATGGTCTTAATGGAAATTTGTATTACAATTTGTCTGATCGTACTTCGCTGGGTATCCCCAAAGACGGAATGATCAGACCCTATTTACATTTTACCAAATTACATTTCACTGATTTCACTCATCTGGAATTATTAAACTATCAATAGCGATATAGAAGCAATGAACACACAATCAAGCAAATTTATTGATCGAAAAGGTCCAATAAAAATAATGGCTTGGGCACAACCAACCCACTACTTTTCCTACCCCAATTTTCGACAACCAGCTTATTCTTAAAACCACACGCCCATCATACTTTTTTGCTGAAAATATTATGAAAATATGCGTAACCTGACATGAAATAAATAATGTTCAGAACCTTGAAATGTGACTTAAAACACGCCTTACAAAGTAACTTCGCATGTTCGGACAACATTCGTGTGGCTTGGATTTATATTAATTGCCCGACCAATCTAAGTCACTAGGTTATCACGCGTTAACTCACTAGGTTATCACGCCTGAAAGTTTACGTGATAATGGGTTAATTTAGGAGTTCGTTGTGCATTAAGTTGAGTTTTCTTTTAATTTGAACTAAAAAAAAAAAAAGGAAAGAAAGCCAACTCTATGGGATAGCTGAAATAAAATGTATCTAAGTATGAAGTAAATTAAAAGTTAAAAATTCTTGTTTGCACAGGAAAATTCATAGTGTTATTTCTCGATAATAGTAGCATAAGTGACAATTATTTTATAAAACTAAGGAAACTCACTTGACATAGTAGATTAACTAAAATTGAAAAGGACCACTGTATTATTCTATTTCCATTTGTGGCTGAAGCCATTGATGTAAAAATATGTTATTAGGTACTCTTTTTCGATTTCGAAAACTAACTCGCTAAGTCGAAATAGATTTTTAATTCCCGGTCTCAATATAAATCAAAGAAGTACTTATCCTAAAGGCTCTTAACTGAGCACATTTACTTACTGGAACTACTTGGGATTCAGTTAGTGTTTGCTTATCAACAGTAACACCAAGTAAACGAGTTTTCAACCCTTAGTACCTCCCCTGACGTCACAGAGGTCACGCTATACCAGAATTTAATACCACAATCTCAGATCTCTAACCCAGGCCGAGTGTTTTAACGGCCTCACTTTATTGAACGGTACTCTAATCTAGATGACCTCCTTACATGCCTAGGTATCGTAAAAGAATATTTAAAAGGGCTAGTCGTAAGATCTGGCGCACTGATAGACCATTTTCTTGGTTAACGTCGGCAAGTTACCTAACTTAGGTAATTTAGGAAAGGAATTACTTAAGTAATAAAGGAAAATTCTAATTACTAAGCTTATTTGACGCTCACTGAACTTTAAAAAGTTCAGCGTTGAACCGAGCATTGAGAACTACCGGAATGCATCTTACAAAGCATCGTTAACCGAATAGTTTGTTTAATTTTCCACTCTCGCCGCTAAGCAGTACGTTGAAAATCGAGTGCGCGAAAAAGACCCGCGCCGATTTTATTAAGTCCGTAAGAATGTCGAGTAAAGGTGCTGTGATGATGAATCGGTACGTTTGTCATGAGAATAGTTGGCACAATTTGCGTACGGCCTGCTCGCAAAAACAGTAGGGAAATTTACAGCCCAACATAAGTGGTGAATATAATTCAATCAATCACAATCGATGAACTCAGTTCAACGCAGTCCACTGTATATGGGCCTCTCCCACGCTGCGCCACAGCACCCTTTCCTTCGTCTTCCGCATCCAGTCCATCCCAGTCACCTTTTTGAAGTCATCGGGTCCATTTACCTGGAGATATCCCACACTAAGGCAATTGAATCCATGAAAAAAATATTGTGTACTTAAAATTGAAAATTACACTGTGTTTTATTTCTGTTCTAGGTTGCAGGCATCGTGCTAGCTCTATGGTTAGCACACTCCATAAAAACCCATGGAAAGATCCGGGAGACCGCTTAATTCTACACAATAGACACATCACAGCTACAGAGTATAATTTCATATGCAATGCACAATACTTGTAAGTTAATTTAAGTTACCTTATTTATTTAAGTATAGAATCTACTAGATTTTAAAGAAGTCAGAATGTCAATTCTTGTTGTGACGTCAATTATACAGTGTGACGTCTGACGTCAAGTTAACAAATTGACGTTGGAAACACGATGTTGGAATAAAATTTGTAACATAATGGCGGAATTTCATGCAACCATTTTTTAGAAAAATCCTATTCTCATTTAGACCTTTATAATTATACCTACCCGACTATGTATTTTAAAAAGGTCTTTAACAACTGTATGTACCTACTCAACTTATTATTAATATGAGGAAAATGGAAATGAGTATGCATTGAGCGTTTAAAACGCTATTTCATTAACAATAATATTCTGAAAAATAAGTATTATTAATAACTCGAAGTTACGATCTAGCCTAAGCAGAGCTCTCTGTAAACGAACTAAGAACATAACTTTAATTTTGAAAATATTTGTTTAGAAAGTCGTTTGAACCGCCATTATGTATTGTAGATGTTAGTTTTCTTATTGAAACCAAAGCCATAGTTATTAACATATCGTATGAGCATTATAAAACTGAACTTCTGAAAAATGTATGACATACGACAGTAGTTAAAATTGTACTGTTAATGTCTTTAAAACAACTGATTCAAAAATATAATAACAATTAAGCTGTTGAACTTGAACACCTACAAGGAAAATACTAGAAGGCTAAAGGATAAAGGCTCATTTAAAAAAAAAGCTCAATTTTAAAAGCTTACCAAACATAATTTTCGACAACACACATTAAAGAGTTGGTCACGTAATTCACATTTATTAAACTGAAATAAATATTACTGATTCATAGAACCACCTTAGAAACTTACCTACTTTAGTACGGTTCAAACTCCTGACTAATATTCTTTTTGATGAACAGAGCCACTAGCGGTACAAAACAAGATCACAATACGTAAATTACTTTTAAAACTATCGATGTCTTTAATATTAGGAATGTTATTAATAAGTTTAACCACCAGTTTGTAAGTATTGAGAATGCTTTACTAGTCATTAATTTATTAACAGTATTTGTAAATGCTATTATGTATAATTATCCCACCATACTTTTAAATTCATTAGAAAATTCATTCCTTGAAAGTAATAAATAGGCGAGAGTTGTGGACACCCGGTTTGAACGAAGTTCCTTTTGCTGTATACAGGCTGACATGTAATTTGACGTCATACTTCCAAGACAGGATAGTGTGACCTTTTGCAACAATTAAGCACCCCATTAACCCTTAGTATACTGGAACGTGGATCCACGCGAGACAACATGACTTTTAATTGTTAAGATAATTACGGCAGTCCACCGGTTAAGCCTAGGCACATGGGAAAAATTCATGGGATTCGTAAAAATCCACTTTTATTCCGAAAATTCTTAACTAAATAAGACTTTTTTCAAAACCCTCAAACTGAGAGAAATACGTCAATTTACAAGTCACAGTGTATAAAAATAGAAACAACAAATAAATTAACAACGTTTAAGAGCAACTAAATAAATGATAAATGATAAATGATAAATGATTTTATTTCTGTAAGTAGGTTTGTACAAACACTTTTACATGTCAATTATATTTTTTTTTTTAACTAGATGAGTTCGGCGTTTCCTAACTGACTACTCTGAGAAGAAAGGCCGAAACAAACTCAGAGGTCACAGTCTCTTTTAAAGTCCAGACATAATCTTGTTCACATCATGTGAAGATCATGTAGATTGGTGACTGAAATGGTCTTTTGAAGAAAGAACCACACAGATTGAGTGGACCTGTCCAGTCAGTGCAAGCATTTGTCACTAATCGTTTAGCTCAACTCGGAAAATAAGGAGCCCAACGCTTTGACGAACAGTACCAAAGAAAGGACATTTGGGTAGGCCACATAAATTACTCAAACTGCCAGATCGTGATTACTGAGAACGAAAGAAAAAAAAAATTTAAAAAAGACCCACATAGTCTTCACATTCACAATAATTAAAACAATACGATACTTTACAAAGTAAATAATCATGTCATTGTATATATAAAAATTATCAATGTCAATGTGTATTTAAAAAAAAAAGAAACGGATATAATTTTGTTGGTCAGATCATTTGATGACCATGTAGATCGGTGTCTGAAATGGTCTTTTGAAGAAAGAACCACACAGATTGAGTGGACCTGTCCAGTCAGTGCAAGCATTTGTCACTAATCGTTTAGCTCAACTCGGAAAATAAGGAGCCCAACGCTTTGACGAACAGTACCAAAGAAAGGACATTTGGGTAGGCCACATAAATTACTCAAACTGCCAGATCGTGATTACTGAGAACGAAAGAAAAAAAAAATTTAAAAAAGACCCACATAGTCTTCACATTCACAATAATTAAAACAATACGATACTTTACAAAGTAAATAATCATGTCATTGTATACATAAAAATTATCAATGTCAATGTGTATATAAAAAAAAAAAAAAGAAACGGATATAATTTTGTTGGTCAGATCATTTGATGACCATGTAGATCGGTGTCTGAAATGGTCTTTTGATGAAAGAACCACACAGATATTGCCACTAACTACTCAAACTGCCAGACAATAGTCAAAAGTGAAACAGTGACCCACATAGTCCTCAAATTCTCAATAATCAAAGTAATATTCATACAATTAATATTCATGTCATGTGAAATAATAAAAAAAAAGAGTAAAAAATAGCAAAATAATAATAATAAAACAACAGTCAGTGTAGATTTATTGGAGCAGTTCAATCCCAGGCCGTTTTATCCTCAATATAGTCTTTAACAGTATAATAGGCTTTCTGACATAATTTACGCTTTATAAAAGATTTGAATTTATTTAGGCTTAGTTCTTGAATGAGGCTAGGAAGTTTATTATAAAAACGAATACATTGGCATCTAAACGAGCCACCTATTTTCTTGAGCCTGGTCTTAGGAACAACAAATTTTTGTTTGTTTCTAGTATTGACATTATGGATATCACTGTATCTTTTAAAGAGATTAATATTTTTATGTGCAAACAGCAGATTTTCATAAATGTACTGAGAAGGCACAGTCATTATATTAATCTCTTTATATTTGTCTCTGAGTGAGTATCTGGGACTTAATTTATAAATCGAACGAATTGCCCTTTTTTGTAAAACAAAAATTGTCTGAATATCGGCGGCATTTCCCCACAGCAGAATACCGTACGACATCACGCTATGAAAATAACTAAAGTAAACTAAACGGGCTGTCTCTAAATCAGTTAAATCACGAATTTTTCTAACAGCGTATGCTGCAGAGCTAAGTTTTTTTGACAATTTATCTATATGGGGGCCCCATTGAAGCTTGGCATCCAGAGTTATGCCTAAGAATACTGTGGTATCTTCGGGTTTCAACACTTCACCCTTTATGAGGACACTAGTTTCTACTTGTCTAACATGAGGTATCGTAAACTTAATACATTTGGTTTTTTTCTCGTTAAGAAGTAGGTTATTAACATTAAACCAGTTAACTACATTAGCAAGGGCTCTATTTACATTGTCAGTAACCAACTGCTGACGTTTGAGTTTGAATAAAAGTGAAGTGTCGTCTGCAAACAACACTATATCATGTTTATCCTTTATGAGGTAAGGCAAGTCATTTATATAAATAAGAAATAAAAATGGGCCTAAAATTGAGCCCTGAGGGACCCCCATTCTAACTTTAGATCCAGGTGATCTTTTTCCGTTGACGTCAACTCTCTGAATCCTATCACTTAGGTATGAAGTAAGAAGATCCAGAGAGGCGTTCCGGATTCCGTAGTGGTGAAGTTTCCTGATCAAGGTTTCATGAAGAACACAATCGAATGCCTTGGACAAATCGCAAAAAATACCCAAAGCATCGCATTTGTCCTCCCACGCATTATATATATGACCTAAAAGTTCAACTCCGGCATCGGTAGTTGAACGACCCTTTGTGAAACCAAACTGTTTCTTGTGTAATAAGTTATGTTTATTAAAAAATCGTTGCAATTGATTTAGAATAAGTTTTTCAAAAATTTTACTGAAGGTAGGTAGCACTGAAATTGGTCTATAGTTAGTAGGGTCTGATGTGCTACCTGATTTAAACAACGGTATTATTTTGCTGTTTTTCATAAGATCAGGAAACTCGCCACGGTCAATACAATTATTAAAAATAACAGCTAAAGTTGGTGCTACAATGTTTATGATCGACTTAGCAGTGTCCACAGAATTACCCCATAAATCGGCGGTCTTTTTTACATTCAAAGAGTGAAAAGTTTTAACGATATCGTTACAGGTTACATATTGGAAATGAAATTCACTATCACAAACAGGAACGTTTTCTTTAAGTAGAGACTCTGCAGCAGTGGGTGATGAGTTCAAAGATTTGGTAGTAGATACTGGAATCTCTGCAAAGAAATTTTCAAAGGCCGCGGCGACTTGAGAATCTGATTTAATTATATTATCCTCAATAGCTAGACTGTAGTCACTACTTCGGTTGCATGACCTTCCTGTTTCGCTATTAATGATAGTCCAAGTCGTTTTAATTACATTACTGCTATTTTTAATTTTTAAACTCAAATAACGTGACTTGGCTATGCTACAAACTTTTTTAAATAATTTAGAATAATTTTTGACATACAAATTAAATTCAGCAGTGTTTATACAAGTCCGTTCATCATATAATTCATAAAGTCGTTTTCTACTTTTATGTATACCAGTGGTGGCCCAATCACTAAAAGAAGCGTTAATACTAACCGAAAAAGTCTTTGGAATAAATATGTTATCAAATTGTGTGCAATACATTTTAAAAAAATCATTATATTGTCCATTAGGGTCATCATTTGGCAACACAAGTGGTAGATTATTCGAAAGTTTAGTTCTAAACATTTCCAAGCGATTAACAGTTTTTGGGTTAACAGTGATATCTTTCTTAGTTTTTTTTATGTTTACATTTGGAATAGTGATCAATTGACCACAATGATCTGAGTCTAATAAATTAATCATTTCTTTATGGATTGCTTTAACATCTGTATAAATGTTATCTAAGCATGTGGCACTAGTGGGAGTTATTCTAGTTGGCTCTAAGAATTGGTTGGCAAGATTGTATGACTGAAACAAACTTATAATTTTAGTACTTAACCCAGAAGTTTCTAACAAGTTAACATTAAAATCACCGCAAGTGATGATAAACTTATTTGAATTAGAAATTTTGTGCAACACTTCATCCATTACCTTTTCAAAACAATCATACAATCCTGAGGGAGGTCTGTACACACTTAATACAATGAACTGCTCCAATTCAATACAGGCTATTTCAATTGTCCGCTCAACAGAGAGGCTCACAATATCCTTACGGTCTTTAAATTTGAGCTGGTTATTTACTAAAATTAGTGAGCCACCATGTATAGCTTTTTCTCTGCTGAACGAACTACCAACCTGGTGGTTACTAAAATTGAATATGAACTGGTGGCTTTTAAGCCAATGTTCTGTTATACAAAGAATATCTATATTGTTACAGTTCAGGAAAAATTCTACTTCTAAATCTTTGTTCAAAAACCCTTGAATATTTTGATGCACCAGGTTGATACGATTTAATTCTTTTACACTTACATTTGATTTCTTATTTGCCATACTAACATTGTTGCTAGAGGTTGCCTCTATTGTCTTAATTTCTAATTTAAATGGAAATCAATATCTACAAGTGCTGTCAAATTATTGGCAGTACAGTTTAAAATGTCATTGCATTGCTCAAAAGAAGCAAGTTGTTTAGCCAAATTCTTGGCTGTAATAGAAAAAAAGTATGCTAGCGATGCTGCTATCTGTCTTCTATGATAGTTTGAGAGATAGTACATAGCATTATTATGCCTATCTTTTGTTAAATATAAATTATTACTAACATAATTGCTGGTATCTAATAAGTGAAATAAATTATTATGAAATGTCAAATTATGCAATGTCATATTAATTTCAAATCTTAACCTATTTTCTTCCTGTGGCAAACTGTTACTGTAAGGAAATAATATTGTTATAGCAAAAGTGCAGTGTTGGTCAAAATGTTACACTTTTTTCGGTCTAACTCTCATTTGCCATAATTGTGCGGAGTACAACGTGCGATTAGGAACTTCGTTCCAATATCTAATTGTTAAGTTTTTACTTTCTAGTAAACGTTCCTTAGAGATCGAATTTAACTACTGAACTTGTACATATAATAAATGATCACTTAAATCATTCACACTATAATATTATAAATGCAATAGTAACTCTGTCTGTCTGTCTGTCTTGCTTTCCTGCTAAAACTACTGAACTGATTTAAATGAAATTTGGTACACGGATAGTTTAGAGCCTGAGAAAGGACATAGGCTACTTTTTATCCCGGTAGTACGTTCCCACGGGATAATTTCCGACCTCCACGCGGGCGAAGACGCTGGCAAAAACTAGTTTAAAATATTTCTGCAAAAGGTTCAAGAAGTTACCGAAGTACAACTGGTTTAAAAATGGATTTTGGCAGACATAGAGACCGACCACAAAAAAATATTTGCCTTTTCCCAACTATGTTGGGCTCGGTTTCCAATCCAGCCGTATGCAGTTGAATACTAGTATATTACATGGAGCGACTACCTATCTGGCCTCTACGATTCAGTTACTGGGTAGAAAGATATTCTAGGTATAAAGATACACTCCTTGTTGTCCAGTGACCGGATGTCAAAAACGTAAAAAAAAAAATGACGTGTGGCACTCGGGGACTGCCGCGGTAAAGCTATTGCATAGCATTTTTTATCAACTTATTCAATTATAATTATTTATTTATTTTTTATTTGACCGATAAGAAAACATTTTTTTTTTCTTTTATTGAATAAATGAGAAGTTACTGCCCCCGCTTTTTAAATCTCTGATATCTTCTAAGATCTTCATTTAAATTACATGCTGTAATGATCATATTGATCTATATTAAATGCACAATGTATTTAAGGTACCTAATTGGATAAGAATTAATGCTGTATTGGTTAAAATCGCTTCGTAAATAAGCCCTTATTTCTCGTAAAAAGCAAAGGAAAAAAATGGTTTTTGTGGGTTATCCCTAAGAGGTAGACATATACCATCGCGGACTTTTTTGTAGACCTTTTTAAGGTGTACAATACTGTAGTACATTATTTTGATCTATTTCGTAGGGTTCAGCCAGCGTTCGCAATGTAAGCGTAAAAAAATGAGCTTATTTATGACATCACATTAGAAACCCCTAAAATTATCAGCATTTCTTTACTATATTATGCATGTTAAATACATATAAACCTTCCTCTTGAATTGTTCTATCTATTAAAAAATCCGCATCAAAATCCGTTGCGTAGTTTTAAAGATCTAAGTATAATGCACGGCCTTCAAGCCACACCTCCGTGCCCGTCGGAGTGGGGAGCGTGAGGTTTTTTTTTCGTTACGGAATTTCTGGATTCGGTCCCCGCGCTCAAGGCCCTCGATAGAAGCTATGCAATAGCTTAAAAGCAACATATTGTATCCACATTTATTACGATAACGCAAGTTCAGTAGTTAATTAAATAAAATGGCAATATTATTACTTATTATAAAAGTCTATTAGTGTTAAATAAATGTTGTAATAGATTTTCTTAAAATAAAGTATCTGTGTTCCATATTGTGTTGTTTTATTTTGTGAAACATCTTCAGCTTTTTACAGGAATTTTCATTTTGAAGTAATTGGAAACCCGCGTCATCTTTTTATACTATGCGTTGATGACGGCCTTATTCCAGTTTATTTGGGGTCGGTCCAACAAGTCGTTTTTATGCTATCGGTCTTCAAATAAGCAGCTGATATCTGGTACTAATATAATAATAATATTTACTTGACTATTCATATAATAATATTGTATGAACCTAAGCGAGGCAAAAGGAGTGTGTAGAGATCGTAGCAGGTGGCGTTCCGTGGTTTCCCCATGGAGAAAAGGCGTGATTGTATGTATGTATGTATTTACTTGACCAAACAAAGATTTGTGGGTGTCACAGCATCACGTAAATAAAGATAAGTAAAATGTATGGAAGTATCGTTTAAAATAATTATAAAAGCGCTGAATACTGCGATGTCTCATGTACTTGTAATGTTACCAAAAACTTCTCAAGGCTTTTTGACGGCAATGTAGTACTCCGTGTCTGGATTCCGTGTGGAAGAATAGCACCATCCCATTGCTTCCCGTGAGTGTCGTAAGAGGCGACGAAAGGGACTTACTAGAGATTGAGAAGCAGCTCTATGCGTTTTACCACCATACTGCGATTGCCAACCCGCCTGCCAAGCGTGAAGATTATGGACAAACCCCCCCTTACATTGGGGGAGGCCTATATCCAGCAGTGGACGTCTTTCGACTGAAATAATGATGACGATGTAGAACTACTTCTACATAAGTAGTATTTGTGGTAGGGTAGATCCTACTTCCTTGGAAGAAGGAAGTAGGTAGCTTCAGTACTGTAACGTCACGTACCTACTTCGTACTTAGTACGTAATAGTAGAGTTTAGCTCAACTACTACGTACAACAGCCTGAACGAAATTGTCTGCATTCCTCTGTGGGTAGTCAAAATATTATCGAACAGCTAAAGTATGGTGCTAAGAAAGTACGAATAGGACAGTAGGTGGTTTGTCTCGAGATATTCGTAGTAATAAATAAATTACTTATCATCAAGATGAAGTGACAAATCAATAAACTTTATTGCTAAAAATATGACAGAGATTTTACAGTGGTCCCAGACCAGGCACGCCTGTATCATGGACACTAATATGGAGGATTAAACATTTAAACATTTTGGTATTCAAAGTAAAATTGGTTTGCTTCTAATTTCAAGAAACAAAACCAAAAACTAATCAAAATTAAACAGAACATAACAATCAAATCGGGAATTTAATAAAATAATTAGTCATAGAAATAGAAAAACGCTATTATTTGAATGAGTGTGAGTGTATGAGTGTGAAGGTGAGTTTGAGAGAGGTTGATCATGAACGTAAAAGTGGTACGAACGTATATGTGCAAAGTGAAAAGATTATGAATTTGTTAGTTTTCAACAAAAGGTATGTAATACAAGACATTTGTGAGTAAAAACGCCGATCCCGTACGCTCTAGAAGGACATAATTATAGTGAGCTTATTGACATCTTCGTGTATGACAAGATGCATGAACGACATCATTGTTCTCCGCCTAGCCTTTTCCCAAATATTTTGGGGTCGGCTTCCAGTGTAACTGGATGCAGCATACTCTATAGTACGTATATTGAGCGACTGCCTTTCCGAGCTCCACAATCTAGTTACTAGGTAACATGATACCGACGACCGTATGAACGACGAGACGAGATGTATGAACGTAAACGAAGCAAAAGCAGTATGTCCAAATGGTAGCAGATGGCATTTTTAACCGACTTCAAAAAAAGGAGGAGGTTATCAATTCGACTGTATTTTTTTTTTTTTTTTTTTTATGTTTGTTACCTCATAGCTTTTGACTGGGTTAACTGATTTTGATGATTCTTTTTTATTTGAAAGCTGGTGCTTCCCGAATGGTTCCATTTTAATTTGATTCCATTTGGACAATGGGGTCCATGTGAAAACCATATAAGTCTTAAATTTGCATTATGTATTTGCGCGACAAATGAACGAATAACGCGATTAGATTAGTGCGGAGTATCTACCAGGGATGTTGCGAATATCCGCATCCGCATCCGCAAATGCGGAGCATCCGCATTGATTTGGACATCTGCATCCGCATCCGCATCCGTAATAATCATTGCGGATGTTCATGCGGATGCAGATGTTGCACAGGTCGCGACAAGAATGAAAATAGACGTAGCCGTACTGGCGCGTGCCGTAGGCATGTGATCATTGTCCAATAGGAGCGAAGATTTCGCTCGGTGACAAGATCCGACGCGTTTGTTATCGTGGTGTATCATTTGTTTTTGGTTAGTAAATCAGTTGTATGGTGTTGTTTAGTTGCGCTTATCGTATGAACATTTAAGTTTTCGAATGTATTGTAAAATTGTGAATATACACAGCATTGTGCTCTTAAATGGTGGAGCGTAATCGAGAAGAATTTACACTATTGTCACCAATAGCACGTAGATTTTTATCGACACCACCAGCCAGTGTTCCTAGCAAACAATTGTTTAGTAGTGCAGGTTTAATTTATGAAACTCTGCGTAACAGACTAGACCCCGAAAAGGCGGCAATTTTACTATTTATTAAATATAATGCTCTAATTTTCAACTTTAATTACTAAATATTTGATTAAAATATTAATAATTACTCTCTTATTATTTTATTTCTCCACTCACATAGTTTCTTATAATAAATCTTAAGATCCGCATCCGCATCCGCATCCGCGGATGTGAGCCTTCAAATATCCGCATCCGCATCCGCATCCGCAGATGTGAAAAAATCGGCATCTGCAACATCCCTGGTATCTATTACAACTAAAAAGTTAAAAAATAAAAACTTTTTACACAAAAAAACACCGACCGGTGGCAATAACCTTAAATACAGAGCCTAAGACACCGACTTTCGAAATTAAAGTTATTTTTGACTTTGTAGTGTTTTTGTTTAAGGAAGTCGGTTGTTTTTTTGTGTAAAAAGTTTTTGTAATTTATTCCAATTCCCATTGGAAGAATCGTGAGTTTATGTAAGTATGTATATGTTTTAACTCATCCTTCATGAAATTTTTAAAGATTGACAATGAAACCTTGTATAAATAAAAATGCGAATTGCAGTGAAAAACATTTTATTAACAAATACATTAGACAAACACTGTAAACATTAATTTTCATAGTTACCAAAATACGTATAACATGTAAAATTTCGCACACAGAATTCCGAATACAAAAGGTAAAACATCACATGACGATCACATTGAGTGCCTTAGAGTCTAATAAACTACTTTTTAGCATAATTATTATAGTGTGTTTTTTCCGTAGATGTCTTATTTGATAAACAAACATGGTGCACGACTCACGAGTTTTCATATAAATCATACATTATTTTTGATCTTAGACACACACAGTAGGTAGGTATTATTTGGATACCTACCTCAAAATACGCTTCGAATGAACCATTACACAAAACACATGAACTCAAGTTATCCCAGTCCACCGCTGGATATAAGAATATATGGTTGTCTATCCATCTAGCTGGGGGGTGAACCCACCTTATGCTTGACGATACGGGATCTCCACTCTAGGAATCGCCTGCTCCATGGGCCATCGGTCCTTCAACAAACATGGCCAGCCCACAGCCAATTCAGCTTGCTTACTCTGCAAGCTATTTTGGTAACTCCGGGTATCAGTCGTTCGTAGGTAGGTACACCATGTTTGTTCAATAAATTAGACTCGATAAAGAAAACACAGTTTAGAAATATTAAGCTTTCAATTTACTTGAATGAAATCCTTAATCTTGTTTCGATTAATTTTCAAAGCAATTACAGGCGGCTTACTTGTTCTATGTATATATTTTGACTGAAAGGGAGACAATAATAGAGGACTTTAATAAGAAATATAATTTGAATATGAGAAGGCACAACTGGAGTTTCTTTTTATATTCTAGATTGTTTACTTAATGATTTTTGAAAGCAGAATTTTTAATACTGTTGTTTTTTATGTAGGTATATGAAGGATATACCAAAGATATACAGAAATTATAACCTGGATATTGTCATTAAAACAGAGGTAAGATCCGCTACAGATTATCGCTCTACACTTTTCTTGCACTCGACCGGCCAAAGGGTTAAAAAACCTAACAATTATCCTAATTATTATTGCATGAAGACTATAGAGGGTGATCTACAGAATTGTGCTCAAAAAACTTTGATATAGTCATCAAATTTTTATCTTTACCTATAATCTTTTGATCGAACATTCTGCTGAGTCGGTGCTGTGATAATTTAGAATAATATACCCAATACTAAAAAAGTTACAATATTTTTGCGTGTATAACTTTGAAATGTATTACTTAATTATGTCTAGATAATACTTATATACATACTTAGGTCCCTATAGTGCGCACTTAATAATATGGACGTCATCATTGGTCCTTAAATACTAAAACACTACTCCTTAAATCTAGTCGCTATCTTAGAACTACCACGCCCTACCCCTCCGAGGGCTTAAGTTACCCTAAACTAACGTAGAACTTCCACGCCCTACCCCTCCGAGGGCTTATATTACCCTAAGCTCTCTTCGAAATACCACGCGATACCCGTCCGAAGGCTAATGTTTTCATAAGCTATCTTCAAACTTCCACACCCTACCCTCTGAGGACTATATTACCCTAAACTATCTTAGAACTACCACGCCCTACTATCCACGGGCTTATGTTACACTAAGCTATCTTAGACCTACCACACCCTACCCCTCCGAGGGCTAAGTTACCCTAATCGCGAATTAATAAGCAGAAAACAAGTAGGAATCGACAAGAAATAAAAACAGTGCTATTTACATGGTCTATGATTACAACAAAAGCAAGAAGAGAGGGGAATATATTTATAATTTTGGTATACCGAAAAGTAATAGAAACTTTACCCAAAGACTCAGCAAACAGGCGGGACGCGACAACGCGACGCGACACTAGTAGAACAATTTTTATGAGAACTCTCCGGAAATCGATCTGCCAGAATGGAGTCGCACCGTTGCGACCGACGGCGACGTGCCTGTCTGCCTTTACAGTTCGGGAACACAGTCGGGATATTATTTTATGTGTATTAAAAAGATATTATTGATAACTTTAACATTATTTTTTTTATTAATAATTAATTTAATTTTTCATAATATTTTTCAGAATAAAATGAGTTTTATCATTTCCGTGGCCAATGAATGATCCGAATTCAACGGTTTCTTAAATAGCGATAAAAAAGAAAATTGTATTGCTATATATTGTTAACATTTTAACTTTGTGTTTTCTTTTTGGTGTGCAATAAAGACCAATCCATATTATTACTAATGAAGTTCAGGGAAGTAATTGAATCAGGAAAATAATTTATAAACTTAATGACCTGGAAACTTGCTAAAGTTGTAATATATACAGACTTCAAATTTAAATAAAAGATTCGTTGACTTACGCCTAATTAACAAAACCGTACTACCAGATCCCCGTAATTTCCATTTAATTCGTGGCATATACTACCCATATTTTGTTTTAATATATTAGTACCTAATATACTTAAATTAATACTATTTATTTAGTTACCTACCTAATTACTAATGCTGTAAAGGACAAGCTTACTTAAATGGTACAGGCTGTTTCCAAAAAAATATACGTCGTGTGGATGCGTTTTTTGGAAACAGCCTGTACATAAATTATCTTCTAATTCCCTATAAGTAATTTTAACTTATTAAGGCAAATGAATTCAGAAAAAATTAAGTTATTAGGGCAACTGAATTCTTAAAACGCGTGAAAACGCGCCAAGCATCTACGGTGTAATTGACATGATGGCTACGTACGAGTCTAGAATCTTATTTATTTATTTTATTTATACCCATACCTTTAAAAACTAGCGAGTTTTAAACTCTTACTAAACTAATTATTTTCTAGAAACCAAACACCACAAAAAAGCAAAAATATTTTTAAAATATCTGAAACTGAAAAATAAGCCTACAAAAATAATAATGCTTAGAAATGCATTGGCCTGATTTAAAAAAAATATTTAATTTGACGTTACTTAAGCAAAACCCAGTGCTCCTAACGACAAACCTCGATGTTTTTCTTTCCAATTTTGAAAATATGTAAAATACCCCTTTTTAAAATCTTTATTTACTTGAAGTTTATTTTGTATAAATTTTTTTCTTCATTCTTAAGAATTTACGGATTTACGGATTTTTAACGGAGTGAATTTTCTAACAGTTATTATATTTTGTATAATTATTTACTTGAAAGGTTATATTTCAATCTTTTCATTAAAATGTTTGGCATGGTAACGATTTTTTTTACTTGACTGTGCTCTGCCTATATACAACCAATAACATGGCAAAACTTAGAATGTATAATAAAATAAAATAAACTACATTTAAAGCATACTACGTCTTTCCACAAAAAGGGAATAAGACACTAAGGCGCTATAAAGTTTATTGTACCCTTACATCATTTGCCTTGAATATAATTTACATTAAATTGAATATTAGTTTACATAACCCTAATAAAGTAACAAAACAAGAAATGGTGTATACATACAAAGAGGCATTTTCGTCGCCTTACAACGGTGAACCTCATCATCATCAGTCTACAGCAGTCCCCTGCTGGACATGGGCGTTTCCACGCTCAATTCCATTTTTGGCAACTCTCATCCAGCTGCTACCACCTTTCCAAGATCGTCGCTCAACCTAGCCTGAGGGAGGCTTACCTTAAGGTTGCCGAATCAACTCCGCGTATTATAGTCCACCGCTGGACATAGGCTTCTCCCAGACTGCGCCACAAAAACTTGCTATCCGCCTTCGGCATGCACCACTCAAGAACACGTCTACCCCAACGGTCATCGATTCGGAACCACTGAATATCCGATGCTAAGTCATTGTTCATTTGGAAAAAGAAATTGTAGACATTTAGAAAAGCAACCGTAGCTAAGAAATAAGTATGTAAGTCTTAATTAGGTTAAACGTTTGAATGCGATTACTGAAGTAATTTCGAAAAAAAAAAATTTTACTATCTGCATACACAATATTTTTAAACAATGTGGAAATAGAAATAGGACAACAAAGACATTACGACAGAATAAGACAGTAATTTTATTGTCTACAATGTTTGTATCGATTGTGTGTGTATTGATTTTTATGAGTACACTACTTAAATACGAAAAACTTTATTCCGACAGTCATAAATACGAATTTCAAAATACCGATTTTCATAATTCCGAATGATTCAAAATTCCAAATATAACAACTCCGACTTATCATTACTCCTATTTTTATAATTCCTAAATTTAAATATTCCTAACGTTTATAATTACTATTCTCAAAATACCGAGTTTCAATAGATCGAATAACAAAAAGTCCAACTTAATGATAATTCTAAACATAAAAAATACTAATTCCGATGCTTAAAATACAGATTAATACAATTCCGAAATTAAAACGCCTTGTAAAACCGAACAGCGAGGCAAATAAACACATAATTGCTCGTCAGAGAGAAGTATAAATGTTTAGTATGAGGAGGTAGAATTAAAAAACATGCAAGCAAGCATGCAGCATGCAAGCAGGCATGCAGCGTGCAAGCAGACATGCAGCATGCAAGCAAGCATGTAACATAAAAGCAGGCATGCAACATGCAAGCAGGCAGAGAACCCTTCGAGCATTTGATTCTTCGAACGTATGAAAATCGGAAAACTAACATATCGCATTTACGACTTTCGGTAAAATAAATTTCGTGATTTTTCATAATAGACATTATAATTATATATAGGTATTATGAAATTCGGACTTTTGAACATTGGAACATCGAAATTCGGAATAAAATATTTCGGAGTATTTGGGTGTTCTCGATTTTTATACCAATTTTCTAACAAAATAAAAATTTAATTTAATTATTTTATCATTATTTTTAAATATTATTATTATTTTCATTTACTCTAGTGTAATTGACTGGTTTAATTTTTGTATACAGATTGCTAACGTCATTTTGAATGGAGTTTAATTTAGTGTCGTATTTCTCCATATTGTATATACCTACTACACATAAAGGTGGTTCTTCAATCTGGACACGTTATGTCGAATGCCTAGCTTGAATCATATACATTAAAATGGCTGACGTTGTAAGACGATAAAAGTTGCATGGAGTATATTAAAAATTAGGTTAGTTTTAAAACTGTTCTAAAATCTATTAATTTCACTCGTTGTCATCTCCAGTGGACAAAGGAAGTCTTAGGAGAAAAAAAAGATAAATTTAAATAAAATAGATATTTTATACTACTCCTAATTAAGTCGTGTTGGCTTGATTTAACGATTTTTTGTAGTATTCGTACCCTTACTTACTTACTACTACCCGTACTTATTTTATTAAATAATTAAATTTATAATATCAAAGTAGGTACTTAATACTAATTATACTTAGTACAGTACGTCGATTAACGATGAATTTTAAACTATTTTATTATTTTTTTGTATTTAGAAAATTTATTATGTGTTGATTTTTTATTATATTTCTCCCAAAAATCTAATTTTTCAAAAAGTAGAATTCTCTTTTACGCACGCAGGTCATTAATTAACATACTGTAGTTCTACTAAATGATTATCCTTATAGTTATTAAGGCACGCTTTAAAAACAAATAAAATAAGGCACACTTAATACAAGCAAATACTCTTAAGCTCACTTGTTCCACAAATCACTGAACACATTAAACGCTAGACGACTAGAACATCGTTCCGTTTCAGACCATCGTATGAAGACAACCGAGACAGAATGATATTTTAATAACGCTGAGCGTTACTTTGTATATTTAAAGATTGATGGTATAATAGCGCCTTAAATTCGTGATTATTAAAACAATGCGTGCATGAACACATTCGAAAAGGCGAAACTAAATAGCTTTTTAGCTGTTATTTACAAACTACAAATCATTGGTCCCGACACGGCTTCTATTATTGACAGCCAAAGATGATTTTTCACTACTATTATTATCACAGATTAGCTATATTGACTCAAAACAAAATACTAAACTATTGTACCTTTTATCCCCAGAGACAAATTTACTAGATTATTGTACCACTCTTACGGACCATATTACAGTATTTCGGAATTTAAAACAGCCAAAAATCTAAAGACAGTAATTTTACATTTCCTTGACATAAGTTTTGTATATTGACATTAGTATTGTATACTAAACTGACATCAGTATTTTCTATTGACATTTCATAATTCAATTTGCTGTGTATGATTGTTTTTTTTTTATTTATTATCCAAATTTATTTTCATTAATAATTGGAATATAGCCGGCTCGATTACCTATTTAATAACAAACATTTGTTCGTCTTCTGGCATAACACGTGTACTCTTTATTATCTTTAAATATTACTATTATTTGTACCTATGTTAAACTAAATTAATTAATAACTTATGATAATCGCATCTCCGGTGCAACAACGTCACTTATGCAAAATATATAATATTTCGGGAGAAGCGTTTGAAAATTCCACATCCTATTATAATGTATTGACTAAAGAAATTAACTGTTAATATTTAAACTACAACTTTGAACTTCATATTAAAGTTAAAGCGAACATTTAACAAAGGGGTACATTAGCTAAATACTTTTTCTCATACTTAGATCAATTTTGACAAAATTTGCTTAAGTGACGTTGTTGCACCGGAGGTGATGACTGATGTAGATCTAGGTACATACAACCCGTGCAAGTAAACTGGACACTTCGCACTGTGACGTCACACGTACAGTACTTTCCAGTACAGTACGGGGGAATCGCATTCATGCAAAGTGACTAGTTAACTCACACGAGTTGTTCCTTAATTTCCAGTTCATTTACCCTGGAATTTATATCACTGTCAAAATCACAATGATTTTTATACACGTTTTAATAAGGTTTGTTTTTGAGCTGATGCCACTGACAAGACTTTGAAGATTACAGTGATCTTTATTGTTATTACAATAAGGTTGCTGTTGGATCACTGTGAATGGAATGTGGCAAAAATTATATAAGTAAAAAGGAAAGTTATTTGGAAAAATATATATATAAAAAAAAAAAAAAACATCTTTATTTGCCAAATAATAAAAACAACCTAGCACAAATTTCAATAAGTAGTATCTCATAAGCAGTACAGGTAGGTAAAATTCTTGTCTGAGGTATCTGACCCACTCAACCGTCCATGGTTACAAAAGTAACCAAATAAAATTTCGTCGAAACGTCCATGGTTACTTTTGTAACCATGGACGTTTTATGCGTCATTCGTCACTTGAAACGTGTTTATCGCTACAGTCCTTTGATAGTCGTACATTAGAGAAATACTAGATGTCGCTATATGAGATTTGTCATCCAGTAGAGTGAATTTCATCTATGGACCGGCAACATAAAATTTAGGGAGAAGGAAAATGGTGATTGGCGGGAAAGATACAAAAAGTTTTCAATAATTTTATATTTATTAATATAATTCAAGATATGGATGAAAAACCAAATAATGTTGAAGAAATTGATGTTAACAGTTCAGATTTCTACGAAAATGTTAACATTGAAACAGCTGCTTTATTCCACGACGAGATCTATGATTTGCTACTAATTGAGAACGAATCACACGAAAACTTTGAAGATGAAGAATGTGAAGATGAAACGGAAGAGAATACAACAGTACATAATGTGAAATTAGTGATATAGCAGAACAAAACTCTTTTATGTGTTCCCCGCCACGTTCAGGAATTACTTTCCAACACAGTTTATTTCAATTCATTATTTAGATATTTACTGAATACTGTAGAAAAAATTTAATTGTTTCGGGATGTACTTAGCTGAGAATAAGAGTAGTATGTTTAATGATTACGACTGAAGGACATGTATCCATGGTCAGGAATAAATTAAAAAAAAAAAAAAAAAAATTTAGAAAAAAAAAAGAAAATGACAGTTCATCCTTGTTGTCTAGTGAACTATGTTTGTGTGTGGATCTCCAACTAAAATATGGTAAGTTTTCTGTTTTTATACCACATTTATGTTGTTATTGTGCATCAAATTAAACGTGAAGATATTTCCTTTACGAAATGTGCATTACTACGCCAATTTCGAAACGTTTACATGGAATAATATAGCTGGAAAAGTTTTATGATGACCGCGCGGACATTGTTCGTTGTTTGTAGTTGATCCATTTTTCGAATTAGTTGTTTTTGTTAAATAAATGCTTAAATATAAGAGAATACTTTACTATTAGCACTATAACAGCTATTTACAAACGAAATATATTGAGATGGGGTCTACAAATTATTCAAACGCAACTCGTAATTCATGATTTTAGTGTTGGCTCGGGGACCTTTTGAGAAGTATTTGTTTTTTCTTGATAGAAAACTAAATATTTATATTTAGATATTGGTGTCATTTTGAAGGGTATATTATGTACTATTATAATAAAAATAATTTTGCCTAGTAACTATTATACTTTTCTTGTAAAACACGAAATAAAAAATAAATACGATATTTTTTTGAAATCCCCGACTTTATTTTCTAATTAGAATTCAATATCTTATTAGCTTTTTGTTTGATTAATTTAGTTTTTTCCAATTAGAATTCGATATCTTATTAGCTTTCCGTGAGTATTTCTTATTAGAATATAGCTATAGTAGTTTTTCAGTCGTAATCGTTTTTGTGGAGAAAGTTTCGCAATGTCGTAAAAAAGAAAGTGACATTTGATGCCCGGACGGTTGGGGAGATAATCGCGCGCGGGTTGGACATTTGAGTGGGTAAGTACATATTATGGTTGTTTGCCCAGAACTGATTCAGTCTGTTCCCCGTACTAGTATAAACTGTATTACATTATATAAAGTTGAATGGAAAACTATGGATACTTAATTATAATTATTCTAACATGTTACTTATATTTTACGTAAAGAAATTACAGGTGTGAAGATTTGACATAAATTTATTAGATTCCAAAATAATGTATAAGTAGTGATTTTAACTTTCAATAACATTAAATCCAAAATTTAACTTAGTTAAGTTTTGCCTTCAAAACTATGACTTCAAATGACTTATACTAACGAAGTTGACTAGAACTTTAAATAAGACATCTAACTTATTCTATTTTAATTACCTGACTAAAACTTAAACTACCTATTAAGTAATTATCTGGGTGGGGAGAATTTTTGACTAAGTTAGATTAGGTATATTATTGTGATATTTAGTTTTTACGATTCCAGATACCGTTTTATAGATTTCACGAATATTATTCATTTATTTACCAATTTTTACGTTGTGTCGAAATTTACTAGCAAGAATTTTAAATTGAACTTGAAAATTCAAAACTCAGCACTTTAGAAGTTAACGTTTTAACTTTTAATATTTATTCGTATTACTTTCCAAATAATATTGAACCCTCTTAGGTACATTATAATACTGATTTAAGAATAAAGGACTAGAATACTGAATTTGATATGACTCGTTACTCTAGTTGCTATGCCGTGACGATGATCTGTGCGCCCGAGTGTGCAAAGCCTCTAGCTGCAAGGTGCTCCTACGTTCATATTAAGATTCAAAATGCGCCTGTAAGTTTGCCTGAAGCTTTCGACGATCAGACCATACCGCCCGAGCCATCGCCAAAGCCATCACGATGCAGATTACCTGAAAGGTAAAATGTAATTATTATTTATGTCGTTTATAACATAAAAAATCTCAATAAATTCCAAATTACCTCTATCAAAGCAAAAATAATTGCAGTTGTTATGTAAATGTTTCCTTTGAAAGACTTTCTGATGCGTAGAGCTTCCTCGCAGCCGCGCATATAATACGTCCGGTCGGATAGGCAGCTGGAATGCAAGTGACGTCGAGCGCCGCCCTCGCGAAGCGGGTGTGCGCGTACGCAGCAGGAAGCGGGGATCTCGCGGTTCATAATTGAGTAGTCTTGAGGGCCGTCGACGCCGCAGCATTGATTCTGGGTGGAAGAAATTTAGGATTTAAAGGAATGATTCGCTTGTTCAGTTTTACTGCAAATTTTTTAGCTGAACACTGGCGCCGGCGACCCCGTTGAAACTATAATTAAAGTATAATTCCGAAGGTGTCCATAGACCGCGCGCAAGCTGCGCTGAAGCCGCTCAATCGCTATAACAGGCCGCAGCGGCTACTACCTACTTACCGGATTCTATGTAATTATAAAACTCTATGAAAACACTTTCGTCAATGACTATAGTGCATCGGAGGCGGCAATGTCTTGTCAGTGTGGGATCGTCTTTAAAATAGCATTTTTAGTCTAATCCTCTATCTAATTTGATCTCTCAATAAAATATAGTGCTAAATTACTAAAAAAAAAAAGATCTAAAGAGAATTTAAGGAAAGGATCTACGGGAACAACGGGTCCGCATACTGAAATTAAGGTCATCAACCTCACGTCATTTAAAAAGGCGAGATATACGGCGGTCTCTTTCTAAATTACAAAAAAAAAACTTTAGGAATCTCAAGAAAATGTGAAACATCTAAGAGAGCAATGTGTCAAACTATTATCTTAAAGTTAGTTACTGTGTTGTCAAACTCACTTCATATTGCAGTTTATCCCAAAAGCTGTATCGGTCGGTGGTCGAATCATCGGAGGTGGTGTTCTTGTAGAAATGTACTCGCAGATCACTACCCTGCCCTATCCACGAACTGAGCACCGCCCCGCCCACACACACCACCAGCTCCACCACCACCAAGCATATGAAGAAAGCTGCGTGCTGAAAATTTAATTAATTTCAGAATACACAGTTACATACTATTTGCACAAAGGCTGGTATGACTTCCGTATTCAGGGACTATAGTCTATACAGGGTTATTTATTAAACACCGGCAACCTCTCAGGACTATGATACTACCATCATAATCAACAACTTTTGTTCTATGACTTTAAAAAAATCATAATATTTTAGTTCATCAAATTTTCATACAAAAATATAAATATTAAAATTTAACGCTCTAAATGTTACGACTTCTATGCGAAGGAAAAGAAAGGGATAGTGAAATAGCGAGGAAAGCGGGGCTAGGGTGGTGGGGGAGGTACGATTGTCGCAACCCAGCGCTGGGCACGCCACAATTGCGGCGGTAAGTCCCCTCTTTGAGGAGTGGACAGAGAGGCGCCACAGCGTCCTCACCTTCCGCCTGACGCAGGTTCTCACCGGACATGGGTGCTTCGGTGGGTTCCTGTTCAGGATAAAGCGGGAGGATACGCACGGGTGTTTCCATTGCGAGGATCGTCTGGAGGATACGGTGGAGCATACGGTGGAGGTGTGCCCTGCCTGGGCGGAGCACCGCCGTGTCCTCGTGGAGGCGATTGGCGGCGGCGACCTCTCGCGTCCGGCCCTGGTGCGAGCCATGGTACGGAGCGAGAGGGCATGGGAAGCCGTCACCTCCTTCTGCGAAGCAGTAATGCTCGCAAAGGAGGAGGCGGGGCGCGTGAGGGAGTGGTAGTCTCTGCGCCCTCACGTCCCTAGCCGCCGCAGGAGGAGACGCCCCGGGCGTCGGGAGTCGATTGCGGACTCCCGGCCATCGTAGGCGCGAGCTTGCGGGTGGCGAGCAATGGGTAGCTCGCCGCCCGGTAAGGACCAAGCTCGGGTCGACGGCGCGTAGTGTTCCACGCGCGCCTCAAAGAGATGTCAGCAGTGCTGAAGGGGTCTGCTAGGACCGATGCCTGCCGGGGTCGCGTGATTGTTCGAAAGAGATGCCGTGACCCTGGCACATGGGCAACTGATGGAACACGGGTGGGTTTTAGTCAGTAAAAGTCTGACACACCCTCCCGCTCCGCCCAGAGCGGGAGAAGTCATTTGATGATTTCCCATCCAAAAAAAAAAGGGCGGTGGGGGCGCTTGGACTTGACCTATTTACGGACGGCCGACTTTTGTATGAAAATCTGATGAGCTAAAATATGATGAATTTTTAAAAGTCATAGAACAAAAGTTGTTGATTATGATGTTAGTAATATAGTCCTGAGAGGTTGCCAGTGTTTTACAAATAACCCTGTATATCGTCAAAATATACCAATATAGGGGTATGAGGAACAGAGTGTAAAGTTCCTCATCCTCCAAGGATAAGGGAGGATCCTTCGACCAGACGTGTTGTGTAAGTAGTTTTTTTTTTTTTTTTGAGATTTCTCCCTCAGGTCAACCTATGAGGTGGTCGGCTGCTCAACTTGAATTGCGCTTATTTGCTGTCGGGTTTCTATTACTTGTATACAGGAAAATTTTTAACCAGTGCGCAAATTTTTTTTTGGTGGTTCAGTATCAGTAATAGAACACATTTCAACAATTTTTTCAATACCTTTTTTAATTTTTATCCTACCTTATATCAGTAAACTGTGGACACCCTACATATTTCGTAATATGATATCGACAATAGGAATAGGTCAGTAACCGCGCGCCGGCGTACCTTATGACGTCAGATGTGATAGATTCGCGTGTGGCGTTATAGACATCGCTACAAGAGAACATATCAAACTGTGAAGCCTGTATAATCCGAAGGGATAAAATCAAAATCAAAAGTCATTTATTCAAACTAGGCTGAGAGTCAGCACTTTTTGAACGTCAAAGTTACAAAAGACAGTCCCCCCAAAACGCCCACCCTTCGACACTTCCTAGTGCTGTAGCTGGGAAGAAGAAGTGGCGGAACAAACTCCCCAGCAGCACAGCTGTCTGTTAAGTTAGAAGAACTTGATTCTATACAATATTGTGTAAGTAATTAATATTATAAAACAAAACATACATTATTCGCCATATGTCAGCTAGCACACGCCAATATACCAACAAAAAAAATTGAATACTAAAGTCAAGCTGAAATAATAAAACAAAAACGTAAACAAAACTTAAAAACTAAATAAAGCCTCCAGGCATAAAGGGCGTGCCCGCTTACATGTTCAACGATGCAAAATGATCCATAAACATACATTGATGCATATAGCTAAGTTGAAGTTACAATAGTTAAACTAGCACCTCCGGAGTAGAATAAAATAACAGTTAATACAAATAACAATAACAAAAACCATGGTCAGCAAGAAAACCAGTCACCACAAGCAGCACCCGTTCACGAGCATAACGCAAAGGTCAGCCATTACCCCCCTCGCCATATTTGAGGGAAGGTGGTAACCCGACCCCCGACGCTACCGCAAGCAGTGACATCTAAGGGAGCATGACGAACTTGCTGCCGGTTTGTCAGGCAAGAATATTATGAACAGCTGACGAGGTCGCTAGCTAACTACATGTTGCAATACAACTCATTTAAAATCATTGTAATGAGTAGATTATGTCCACAATAAATGAAATTAAAAGAAAATAAAAATAAATAAATAAATTAACAAAATCTGTTAAATAAAAAAATAAATAAAAAAACAATTATATGAACTACCCATATAAACTGTCAGTAGGAAAGCTAATTCTGGATTGAAAGAACATAAACATTGTCTTGAGTTTGTCTTGAGTTAATCACAGCGACCAACTATTCTTATCGTTTAAGTAGTCGTTGATAGAATAGTATGCCTTTGAACAAAGGTTGGATTTTACTTTAGCTTTAAACTCATTAAACTGCAAATCTAGTAAAGCAGAGGGAAGCTTGTTATAAAAGGTAATACCAAGACCAACAAAAGAATTATGAACCTTATGAAGCCGGTGAAAGGGAGCACGTAGTTTGTCCTTATTTCTAGTATTAATATTATGAATATCACTGTTTTTAGTGTACAGGTGTATATTTTGCCTAATATATAAGATGTTGGCGAAGATGAATTGTGATGCCACCGTAAGAATGCCAATATCTTTAAACAAATCTCTCAGAGAAACTCTAGCACCTAGTTGGTAAATCGCTCGAACAGCTCGTTTTTGAAGAACAAAAATATTTTGAATGTCCGCGGCTTTGCCCCACAGCAGAATGCCGTAGGACATTATGCTATGAAAATAACTAAAATAGACTAATCGAGCTGTATCAACGTCCGTATACTGTCTAACTTTCCTTACTGCGTAGGCGGCCGAACTGAGCCTTCCCGCTAGGCTTGATATATGTGATCCCCATTGAAGTTTGGCGTCTACTGTTATGCCCAGAAAAACCGCCGAGTGTACAGTTTCAAGCACCTCATTATCTAAAACGACATTGGGTCCTAGATTCCTAACATTCGGTAAGGCGAACTTTATACATTTCGTTTTCTTAGCATTGAGAACTAGGTTATTTGTGGTAAACCATTCCGTAGCCATTGAGAGCGCACTATTTACGTCGTCAAAATCTTGTCTATTTCTGTCTACTTTAAAGATAAGTGAGGTATCATCAGCAAATAGTACAATGTCACAGATATTCTTTAAATAAAATGGTAAGTCATTAATATACACTAAGAATAAGAATGGACCCAGTATTGATCCTTGAGGTACACCTAACTGAACTAGTAGCCCGGAAGATTTTACACCATTGACATCTACACATTGGTGCCTATTTTGCAAATAAGAACTTATGACACTGAGAGCTTCGTTTTGAACACCGTAATGACGTAGTTTACGCAAAAGTGTGTCATGGTGAACGCAATCAAAAGCTTTGGAGAGATCACAGAAAACTCCGATAGCATTTTGCGAGTTCTCCCATGCGTTGAAAATATGTTTCAGCAGAGCAACACCCGCATCTGTTGTCGAACGACCTTTTGTAAAGCCAATATGGCTCATTATGAAGGAGGCTATTTAAATTAAAATGTCTTAGCAACTGCTTGAGTATTAACTTTTCAAATATTTTACTAAATGCAGGTAAGATAGAAATGGGCCTAAAATTGCCAACGTTATTTTTATTACCTGTTTTAAATAATGGTATGACTTTACTGCTCTTCATGAGGTCAGGAAAAGATCCCAAATCAACACATTTATTAAAAGTTACAGCCAGATAGGGGGCTACGATATCTATTATATGACTTAACAGTTTAACAGAGATGCCCCAGTAAACTAAAGACCCATGTGTAAACAGGTTGGTTGATATGGATTAGTCTATAGTGGATAAATCTGCCACTATTAAGAACATTAGCACCTACACAGGTGTATTAGAGTTATTAGAGTTTCGGTATAGACTCTAATAATTCTGGGTGGCGCTGTCAATCCTTTAAGTCTGGTTTTGTTTCACAATGTGTTTTAAAATATTCAATATAATTAGAGTATTAATTAAATGTTATTTTTACATTTTTTTTTATTTTTATTTTCTAATTTGATAACAAGACAATGCATGATTTAAAAATAATTTTAATAATTTTTAATTTGTAATCGACATCTAGATTTGCATACTATTTTTGTACGGCTCCTTGCATAACATATAGAGCTCTGTTCATAAAACGTACGATCTGTATTTCTTTACCTATGTTAACGAATAAATAAAAAGAGAAACGCTATATAAATTCATCGTGCAACTATTCTGAAGTCCGTTCTACAAAACAAAATTTAAATATATATATATATATATATATATTCATTTTATTTTTAAATAAATGTATTAAATATATTTATTTCGAACAGCCTGAACTCATATGTAAATTACATACAAATACAATAAAACACAATAAAAACGATATAAAAATATGCAGTCGACAAATAAACTGAAGTTTTGTCTACAATTTGTGTAATTCACATCAGCAAGATCTTTTAGAAAAGCTAACAGTACGCGTCCCATTCGCGCTTTTTGCGTTTCGCGTTTTGCGTTTCTTTAATGACGTAAGTATACATTGCTATTGTGATTGGTAAATTACCTGTGATACTGATTAAGTCATAGAACCGCAAACATTCTAACATTATCGTCTTCCATTCATCAGCAAACACGTCCAATCCAGCTTTGGTCTCCGGGATCGCATTAAAAAGGTCAGGCAGATGATGATGTCTAAGCTTAGTTGTTTTATATTCGCGGACACTTCAATTAGTATTATTTCGTATATTTATTTCTTAACATTATCATCTGCCTGACCTTTTTCCAAACTATGATGGGGTCGGTCTAACCGAATGCAGATGAGTACCAATATTTTACATGGTGTGTAAAATACTGGTAGGTACTCATCTCCAACCGGTTAGTGGCCTATATGAACTCCACAACTCAGCTAATATTAGGCATGATTCCAATAATATTTTCCAAGTGAGAAAATTATTTTAGACGGAAACAAGCTTTTTAATGAAGCTCAATAAAAGATATTTACTTAATTTAGCAACTTAACTGTTGCCTTACTAATAAATTGTTAAATATTTTTATAAAAGAAACATAAAAATAAAACATTTAAAAATATAAAAAATAGTAGCCCACCGATATCGGGAACGTGGTTCAAGTTAACAGGGTTCAAATCGGTCAGGGCTCCAGAGAGAGGAACCTCCTAACAATGCAAACCGTGTCCAGAAAGCAGTAACGCTTTCTGAATCTATGATTTTATTATTATTCTTTGATTAAAACTGTGTATAACCAATTACAGAAATTAAACATAAAGTTTGGAGGTATACCTCATGCAGAAAAAAGAGAAAATATTATAAAGTTAGGGTAAAAAAAACTTTACAACACTTTCATGATTCGCTCTCACAGTACTTTTGACATGCTGATAAAACCAAATATAATTAAAAATAAATAATGAATTAATCAATTAGCAATTTGCTAATCAGTTGATCCAGTATTTATGACTTCGCAAGTGCAAAAATGTGCAGATTCAATAAAATGCAGCTATTAGGAATAGTTTTAAATTCTGAATCAATAAATAATCACATGAGAGCAGTGGTGATCTAGTGGTAACGGCTACGACTTATGGGTTGTTGTCGTAGGATCGAACCTAAACAGACACTTTATGTAAATTATTTGATCAACACTGCTCTTAAAATGGTGAAGGAAAACATCGTGAGGAAACCGGCATGTCTTAGAACCAAAAATTCGAAAATATGTGACTTCTACCACCTCGGACTGGGTCCGAATGGTGGAGTACTGCCCACTCCCTCTCACAGAGAGAAGACCAGTGTCCCAGCAGTGGGAATATTATACGCTGATTATGTAATCTCACAATTTAATTGTAATATTATTTGGAATCCTTTATCAACTCCGCGACATCTTGATACGGAGTCTTCCATCAACCGTCAATATTACACGCGCTTTCGAAAGGTGCTCAAAACAAAAATGGTGCACTTACCACATAGAGGAGTTTGACGTGCTCCCTCAAAGCTGCAATACAGCCAACGATGTCTGTTATCACCACGGCCACGCTCAACGTGAGGAGCAGTGACGACAACCCCCGAGAAAAGGGTGCATCCTGTCCTTCCGTACTTTCCTTTATCTTGATCACGAATATTGTTATCAGGATCAAGCCGAACAACTGTTTGACAACAACACTTAGTTAATATAAACATTGCTATATAAAAGGTATATTTATGATCTTATTTGGCAACCCTATAAAACGATATACATCACAGATCCGTTACAAAATTTTGATAGAATAGTCACGTATGTTTTTAAATTTGTAGTACCGAAAAGACCTCTTTTTAAAAATAAGAATATTGAACACCTTACAATCATTGATGGCTAGTATTTAAAACATGACATTATTTCTGTTTTAATAACCGCCATTTCGAATAAGGAAGACGATCACTGCAATTAAATCAAAAACACTTCTTTTGTACAAGTCCATTACCGAAGAAAATTTCGATGCCATTAATAAAAGAAAAACTATAAAACAGACACCGCAAAACGACCAACGTTATAAACCCACAAGAATTAGAAAAAATGATGGTAAACCTACCATAGCAATGATGTTGAGGAGAGTGATGAAGAACTTCAAACAGCGAACGCGTCTTGACTTCATGTTGTTAAAACCGATTTCAATCTGTATGTCTTGTATGGTCGGAGTGGACATTAGAAATGAAGGCTGCTTGGTAGGGCTACAATATCGATCAATGCATTTGACGACCTATACCGGTGATTAGTGAGAACTTAGTGACGAGCGGAGCGGTTGGAAAGCTCATTAAACATGCATGGACATGATTTTCTCCTTAGGGTGTTATTTTGGTAGTTTATTTTCTTTTTACCACCTTCATTCTATGAAATATGGAGTTAAGAGTGAGGTTTTGTGTTTACTGTAGAAGCTAATATGAAATCAATTTTAAGTTTTATTTTAAGCTTAAGATCTACATTTTAAAAGCTTGTCTAAATTAACATCTTCCTTCTGCCTCTATTTATTTGAAGTTTGTGAAGTGTATCTTTTTCTCTCATATATCTGTGATAAAGCAAATAATCTCAGCAGCTTCTATGATACAGTCAATTTCCATGATTTAGCTTTTCTTTTTCTTAAATAGTAACTGTTTCAAGTTATTATTGTAAAAGTTTTTAATGTTCCCCTCTCTATTCATACACGCTCCACTACCCCCTCCGCTTATGTTGACGTCGCAATATTTAGAATGTGGGAACCCACGTGTCCACTTACCCACACTTCAGGGTCCATCTTCAGCACCAGTCTTTGTTTCTTTACAAAGTTACTCGTACATTCGTATTGTTTCTTATTCCATTGATTTACAGACTATAGTCCTTTATTTCAACTATCGCTCTACGTTTGGAATTTGATTCTTTGTTATGTTCAGCAATATAACTTTAAGCTTTATTCTTTTGGTAGTAAGGTTCAAATTGCTTTGTTTCAAATATTTAATTTATAGTTTTATTAATTGACATGACATATCGACCGGCCCCTGCGAATATACTCTTATGCACTTTTTCAAATAGGTCAGTTTATTACTTTATGAAGAGTTAGATGTCTGCTATTGGCTGCTATTTCCGATCAACCATAGAAAATTACAAGGTAGGTATTGCTGCCGAGGTCTTTAGCTAATTCTAGCTCTTTGACAAAGCTCTTTTCGTATTCAAAGGCTTGACATAATTATGCAGCCGACGTTTCTTTGTGCCGATTTTCCATTTCTAATAAAATCGATGAACGGACATTTCCTTTGTTCTTTCTTATAAATATTTAAGTATCTTGTAACAATGTACTGTTGTTGCGAAATAGCATTCGAATATACCAAGAAATGTTTTGGGCAAAGAGGCTACAGCGATGCTTTTCATTTTGACAATCATACAACATTCATTGTATTATTTACGTTATCAAGCAGACAAATTTTTCAATAATATGAAGTAATGGATTAGGAGTTTCTTTCAAAATCGTTCAGATTGAGAAAGAAAATTTGTTACGCATTTGGGGTGCGGATTATTTGCAGTATAATTGTTAAATCTTGATACTACTGAGATGGCATTGAGCAAAGAGCAGTTACGTAGGAATCAAGACTTGCGGGTAGTTGCGTAACACACTGACAGTAGAAATGGCGTTCCTTTCGACAGTTCAACAACATTCATTGCGATAATTACTTTGCTTTAGCTTAGCGGACTTTATAGAAGGTATGAAACAACTTAAAATGATTCAGATTGTGATTAATAGTGTGTTAAGCAATTAGGGTGAAGTATTCGATAAACATAACCTTCGATACTGATCTCCTTACTCTATCTCTATGACATGGTATGAATGGTATTCTTACCACTGATTTACATTTTGGGAACAAAAACAAAAAAAAAAAAAAACTAATCTCCTGCGGGACAGATACTCAACTAGGGCTTCCATTACGTAATTACGTAATTACGAACTCATTTTAAAGTATTTTCAATTCCGTAACTGAAGATGTCAATTCCGTACTTACGTAATTATTAGTATCATCAATCCATCAAAATAGTCAACCAATAAAAAAGCATTATACGTACACATTTATAATGTGGCAACACTATACTATATACCTACATCGAAACTGTACAAATAGGGTATTCCCCCCAGTTTATTTTATATCTATTTTACAAAAAATAGTTCTAAGACGTACAGAATAGAGTTCAAATATATCAACTTGGTGAGTCGGCAAGGCCGGGGAGTCCCTGACGAAAAGTTCCTACGACCACGGGGAACTTAGGGGAACTACTATGCTCCTCACATTCTTAACTAAAAAGAAAGTAGTTTCATTGCTCAATTGTCGGTTGTTCAGTTCACATCGCTAGACTCTCGGCACAGTTGACACTTGATCTGATACTTAATTAAAAGTTGGTGGTAAATGCGCGCAAATATTAACAATTTGTAGCAGTTGTATCTTTATCGTGGGTGACTTTGAAATTTGAATGTGTGGATTATCTCTTCAAAGATGTAAGTACTTAAATCAGTCTTATTTAGTATTAAAAGGGCATTAAAAACCTCATGGGGCGTGGAGCATGCATAGTTCATACAAAATAATTTGTAAATCAAACATTTTCTTAAGGTGTATTTATTCCGATTAGATTATAGAATATCTAGGTTCCCAAATATATATTAATTAAGAACACTGATTAAAACATAAAAGGTCGGTACCTATCAAAAATTTGAAATTCCTCATAGTTCGTCTCTAAATCAGGAATGAATGAACTAAGCATGCTCTTTCGCCTATTATAGAAGAAAAAAACGTTTGGCTACAAAATAAGTGTTTACATTATTTTGTAATGAGTTGACAACTATGTTTAACCAATATCATTTTAACCTAACTTCCTTTTATTTTTTTTCAGGTCTTCTTCAAATAAGACTGTATACAAGGAGTTTTTGAACAAACGCACACAAAGCTCTATCTGGGAACATTTCTTGAGAGCTGATAATGGACAGAGTGTCGAATGTAAGCATTGCAAAAAAAAATTGAAAACTCCAGGTGGCGCAACTGGAGCGTTACACACTCACATGCGTGCCAAGCATATCGGAGAGATGCCGCAACAGCAGGAGTCGCAAAGCCCGAGTACATCAACGTCTAATAGTGGTCAAATTCAAACACGAAAACGTACGAATGAACCTTCACAAAAGAAAATTAAACTCACTGATTATTTTTCAAATATGGAGGTTCGAGTGGCCAGAATGGCTGCATTGGATGGGATACCATTGAGCACATTTTGTACGTCAGAAGATCTGAGATATCTTTTTAAAAACTCTGGCTACGATGTGCCGAAATCTTCTACGACTATAACACAGATAATTCTAAAACAGAGTGATAACACAAAAAACAAATTGAAAAATCAATTGAAAATTATGAAGTCTGAAAATAAAAGATTTACTATCACGTTTGATGAGTGGACGTCTACCCGTACTAAAAGGTATATGAATATAAATATCCACAATAAAGACTTTGATATGGCCAAATATAAAAATCTGGGACTTGTACGGATACAGGGATCAATGCCAGCTGAAGTAGGCACTCAATTATTACAGCAACATTTGAGTGACTTCGGTTTAAGTCTGGAAGACGACATAATTGCTTTCACAACAGATGGAGCGAGTGTTATGGTCAAAATGGGTAGAAATTTTGACGGCCACCACCAATTGTGTATGGCTCATGGGATACAACTAGCAGTCCTGGATGTTTTATATAAAACACAAAAATCTCCAGAACCTGAAGTCCAGGAGGATGTCTCAAATACCGGCGCTGAAGAAGAAGAGGAAATTGAAGAAGATGAGGATGCGTTTATTGTAGAATCGACCAGAGTTCCAGAATCGGAGTTTTTATACAAAGGCACTATAAAAAAATTAAGAGATCTAATAAAATCGTTTAAAAACTCCCCTTTGAAAAACGACTTGTTGCAAAAGTAAATTTTAGAAGAACATGGTAAAAATATTGACCTAATACTAGACTGTAAAACGCGATGGAACAGCTTATCAGATATGGTAGGCCGATTTCTCAAATTAAAATCATGCGTTTTTAAGGCGTTATTAGATTTGAAATCAAATGCGAAATTTACAGACGAAGAGATCCAAGACCTTCACGACATTCATTACAGCTTGGATGTAATAAAAACTACAGTTTTGTCATTATGTCGCCGTGATTCAAACTTATTGACGGCCGACGCTGCGCTTCGATTCATGCTAGAGAAACTTAATCTTCAGTCAAACGATCTCAGTGGAAAACTAGCCACATCTCTTAGAAAGAGAATTAAGGAAAGGCGAACAAATGTATTCGGTGTTTTGCAATATTTGCATAACAATGAGGAATTTTTTAAAACAGCTGCCTCAGAATATTTCACGAAACCATCGTCGGATGATATACGAATGTACATAGTGGAACTTTTGGAACGGTTGAAATATAATTCTACTCAAAAAAGCACTAATTCACAACCACAACCGAGTGCATCGGACGCAATTGCTACCAGTGACGATGATGACGAGGAGTTGACAATCGCACAACAGTTAGACAAAGAAATAAACAAAGTGACTGTAAATAAAACAATTTCAACAGTAAACACAGATCTCCATTCCATTATTAGGGTAGAAATGTGCATTTACGACAGCGCTGGCGGCGGTCGCGAAGTTTTTTTGACTGCAGCGTATAATTATTTACTTTCGATAACGCCTACAAGTGTTGAAGCCGAGCGAGCCTTTTCATCCGCCGGATATTTTTGTAATAAACTAAGAAGTTCCCTAGGTGACAAAACTTTAAATGCCTTGTCATTTATGAGATCACATTTTCAAGAAGAAAGATTATATTCGGGACGATAAAAAATGGTTTGACTTAACTAAGTTCTTGAATAATTCATAACAATTAAATAAAATTAACCACCTCTTTAAATGAATCAATAATTTGACAGTACAGTGTTAGATTATTTTGTCATGGAACTAATATTTTTTTTTGTATCTATCTGTGGAGGCTTGTTATTAGCAATTTAGTTATATATTCTTGTTACTATAATGTTATTAGTCTGTAAGCTTTCTAAAAATTAAAAATAAAATAAATAAATATAAATAAATATTTTTTTGTTTAAATATTGTGTTTATTTTGATACATCCTTGAATTTGAGATAGTAAAAGATAACTGTAAAAATTGTAGATACTCTATCTACAATATTTACAAAAATTATTAATCAATTTAAAAAAAATAGGAAAAATTACGTAATTATGGAATTACGGAATTGGAGAAAAAAGTTGCGTAATTAGTTACGTAATTGACATTTCCGTAATTTTGGAAGCCCTATACTCAACGGCATAACATAAATATGTAAAGTATTTTATAATAATAAAATTCAAAGCTACGATCAAGATCTAACTCCAAAAGAATTTAAACCATTCTTTAAACAAAAGTTTTCCAAAGTCTTTATACCGTTTAAAATGATAATGAGAGAAAAAAAGGATTGAGTTTCTCCTCTCACTCAATCTGTGTGGCTCTTTCCTTATTAGACCATTTGAGATACCAATCTGCGTGGTCTTCTCATAATCTGGCCAAAACTATGTCTGGACTTTAAAAAAGTCCGTGATCTCTGAGTTTGTTTTAGCCTTCCTTTTCAGAGTAGTTAGATAAGAAACACTGAGCTCATCTTCGTAGTTTAAATAACAATATCTGGATGACCGAGCTTTGCTCGGTATTTTTAGTAAATTGTGTTTAAAATAATAAGTTTATGTTCAAGTTGATTATCGATAAAGTTTGTCATTGAAAACACGAATAAAACGACATTTTATAGAAATGAATCCTAGCTAGATCGATTAATCGCCCCCGAAACCCCCTGTATACAAAATTTCATGAAAATCGTTGGAGCCGTTTCCGAGATTCAGATTATATATATATATATATATATACAAGAATTGCTCGTATAAAGGTATAAGATAATTGACGTGTAAAATTCTAAATACAAATCTACTTAGAGAAATAAAATCATATATCATTAACATTCATCACTTCATCACACTTACAAACAATGGTAGGTATCTTTTTTTTTTATTGATGGGAAATCATCAAATGACGTCTCCCGCTCTGGGTGGAGCGGAAGGGCGTGTCAGACTAAAAACCCACCCGTGTTCCTTCAGTTGCCCATATGCCAGGGCCACGGTACCTCTGTCAAGCAAATCTTTTGACCTTTGCAGGCATCGGTCCTGGCAGACCCCTTGAGTGCTGCTGACATCTCTTTGAGGCGCGCGTGGAACACAACGCGCCGCCGCGCCGTCGACACGAGCCTGGTCCTTACCAGCTCGCGCCTACGGTGGCCGGGAGTCCATATAATGGTACCCGTCATTTTGACAATTGAGCAAAATGAATTGCGCCTTACGTTGTCAAGTAGAGAAAGTTTGAAGGAAATTGGCAATGTCCTTCAAATTTTGATTGAAAGCGTTTAGCGTATCTGTATTGAATGATTACTTTATAAACATTTACTTAATCATCATTAACATAATACCCTCTCGATACCACAGTACCAAACAGTAAACAAAGAAGAAAGGCAGAAATAAATAAAAGTGGCATCGGTGCATATTCAATTTAGTAATTGCATACAATTAGACCATAGCCGTGGGCCCCCTACAGCTGCACGCTATCTTCAGGTGGCCCGATACCCACCCATGCCAATACTGACCACTAATCAATAGGACATTTAATTTTAACGACCACCCCTTTCCCCCGTATTCATAGACTACAATTAACGTAATTATCTAACTTATGTGACTTACTTGGAAAATGGACTTTAATTGATTTTTTTTTGCAGTTATAACTTGAAGGAAAACTTCATGAGGAAATCGACATGTTCTAGAACCAAAATGAAGACGTGTGACATCTACCAATTAGTCACGCGTGGTAGATAATACCCCACTCCCCCTTGAAAAGAGTAGGCCTGTGTCCCAGCAGTGGGAATATTATAAGCTAATTATGCAATAATCACTCATGAAGCTGAAGCACGTCTCGCGTTAGAATGAGGAAATGTCGTGAGGAAAGTTTTGAGTATTATATGTATATTTATTAATTTAAACTTCTCGCACACAAAAAAGGTACAAAGGCGGACTTAATGCCTTAAGGCTTATTCAGACCGGCGCGACGCGACAGCGCGACGCGATTCTTGTAGAACAATTTCCAAGAAGTTCACATAAAAATTGTTCTACGAGTGGCGCGTCGCGCTGCCGCGTCGCGCCGGTTTGTAGGAGGCTTTAGGCATTCACTACCAGTCAACCAAGGGTGGTGAAGAGATTAGATGGCAGGTGCTTTGATTGAGAGGAACAGTTACTGAAAAATACTATTAAAATACAATATCAAATTATAAATAAGATGGGAAATATAAACTTATAATACACACATACATATTTACTATAATATATACTTACATACATATATATTTATATATAAGGTGTATCTATTCATACACGAAATATTTTAAGAGGTACACCTGTAGGTGGTAAAGAAGCTATAGCAACGAAAAAAAAAATTTGTAAGGGTTTTTTTTTTAAATTTAATATTTATAAATTATTTGACGCACATAAGAAATACTGGCTCCTTCTTATTTTTTACGGCCCGAGACACCGCGGTCATGCTCGTGCCGTCCGGTCGTCGCCCTCGCAGCGTCAGGCGGGCCATTCATAGAATTTGGAGTAAAGGTTTTATGCAAAACGTCTCAAGTAGTTTTAAAATTATAATAATTACGAAAATTCAAAAACGCTTAGATAAAAAATTTCTTTTTACTTCTATAGCTTCTTTACCACCTACAGGTGTACCCCTTAAAATATTTCGTGTATGAATAGATACACCTTATATATACATATATTTAACCGAGAGAGATGTTGAGGTGAGTATGAATGTGGTTGCCTATAAGAGTAAGGGAAGACCAAAGAAACGATGGATGGACTGTGTGAAAGATGAAATGGCTAGAAACGGGGTGACGACCGAGATGACGGCGCTAGGCGTTTTTTTTTTTTTTTTCGCAAACGACCTGTTAAGCGCCGAAAGTACAACATCATACAGTATGTATTTTCTATGCACATATCTTTGAATTTAAGGACATGTGTAATCTACAATTCGCAGTGGGACTTCGCGTGGTTGTTTCAGCTTACTTTCCCTCAGAGAAGAGGCCAGAGTCCCAGCAATGGGCTCATTGTGAAGGGCAGGAGAATAATGATAGCATGTCTTCTTCTTTTTATTTCATGCATCTCAGTTAAATGTGCCCAAAAGTGTCGCCGTTTTTACACGCTTTATATCAGCTTCACTTGTATGTTTGTATGTTTGTTTGTAACCGACTCCTTATAGCGCGATTTTGACCCACTTTAAACGACCAGATTTCATTTAACCTCTAAGTCCCTGAGATACCATATTTGGTATCGACACAATGGTTTTTTAATTGTGTCTGTAATTACGGTAATTGACTAGCTACACTCTGTAGACTTGTCGAGGACCGATGAAAATACTATAATTTCATAAATTTGTGTCATTATCCTTGCCAGAGTTACCAGGACAGCAAAAAAACTGTCTTCTAAAACTACGCTGGCATACGTCACAAACTACGCTGGCATACGTCTCAAAATTCGACACACCCTTAAAAATAGAAAATAAATAATAGTTTAAAAAAAAACTAAAAATCACGCTTCCATAGAAAACCAAACTAAAAAGTAGAAAATAATGGAAAAACCGGCCAAGTGCGAGTCGGACTCGCGCACAAAGGGTTCCGTACAAACCTGTAGCTATTCTCGGTTTATGCGGAAGGTTCATGTTTATGAAAATAAATGTTTTTTTTTTTCATTTTTATATTTCTGTTGATTAAATGAAAGGTAAATTGCGGTTTACGATTTATGACGTTTTAAAAAAAACCGACTTACTCGATTTCGTTCAAACCAATTTTCGGTGGTAGTTTACATGGTAATGTACAGCATACATTTTTTTTAGTTTTATCATTCTCTTATTTTAGAAGTTACAGGGGGGGGGGACACATTTTACCACTTTGGAAGTGTCTCTCGCGCAAACTATTCAGTTTAGAAAAAAATGATATTAGAAACCTCAATACCATTTTTGAAGACCTATTTACAGATACCCCACACGTATGGGTTAGATGAAAAAAACCATTTTTGAGTTTCAGTTCTATGTATGGGGAACCCCACGATTTATTGTTTTTTTTTCTATTTTTGTATGAAAATCTTAATGCGGTTCACAGAATACATCTACTTACCAAGTTTCAACAGCATAGCTCTTGTAGTTTTGGAGAAAAGTGGCTGTGACATACGGACGGACGGACAGACAGACAGACAGACAGACAGACAGACAGACAGACAGACATGACGAATCTATAAGGGTTCCGTTTTTTGCCATTTGGCAACGGAACCCTAAAAAGCCTGGGGTCCTTTTTTAAGTTATTTTTTTATTGATATCAGGCACTCTTTTGTTTTGAGCATCGAAAGTTTGAGTGACCTTGTGCAATAAGACCGTTCATCGTACAGTAGTTTTAAAATTGTATGCACTTCTTCTTAATTAATTTTGCAAAATATATTGTAATTTAATTTAATGATGTACCTTATTAATTGAAAAAGTCTCTATAGGTATTTACGATTTGTGTATTGAAGCTTGCTGCCTTAATAAATAAATATAATAATTAAAGAATATCACGAATTGCACAATGTTTTGACTGTTTAGAGTTAACATTGTAGATTGCGCAATGATTGCTCAATATTTTGAAAGAGTTTATTTTGTTATTGCACCATATTTTTTCATTGCACATGCATTGAAGGCGACCACGACAAATGAGTTGTGAAGGTCGTAGATTCAAAGCCAGGCAGACACTATATTTTGAGTAAACTATTTTATCAGCACTGCTCTCAAAGCAGTGAAGGAAAACGTTACGAGGAAACCAGCATAATTTTGAATATGAACTAAACATTCGAGGACTTATGACATTCACCAAACAAACCGCACTAGGTCCGCGTTGTGGACTCTGCTCGCTCCCTTCTACAAGAGGAGGCCTGGGTCCCAGCAGTGGGAACATTGGTCGATTAATTGCAAGTTAAGGCATGGATTAAGTTCGTTGACGTTGAAGTCACGTAAAAATGTGACTTTCTCTTAACGTGTTTAAACGTCAAAGAAGTCACTTATTCTTACTACTTGAAAGCAAATATCAATTACACAAAACATCAATTTCCATGAGTTAAATAAATATCTAATTGACGACTATGAATGCGATTTAGTACATTTAAAAGGAAATACTAGGTTACGCTGAATTTAAAAGCTAAATAATTCAAATAGTTCAGTTCGGTTAGTCCGGAATTAGAAATGGTTTCTGTCCGTCTTGACAGTAACAGACGTGCAGGTTACATGCACGGCCCTTGCCACCTGCATCAATAATGCACAACAGCAGTAGCACCCTTTATATAATATGCGGCGCCACCGTCCGTCTGCCTAGTTAAATCGATGGTCCCTATTAACAATGTCGGTTATGCATTTTTACCAATATTCTCATTTTTATATAAATCGAGGGTCCCTATTAACATGTCGGTTCCACAAAAAGACTACTGTTCAGTAGAGCAGTTCAAAGTTTGTTTTGGCGATTAAAAAAAAATAAGACTGTGGATGTTACTGCACTGATCGTTTTATGTATTGTTAAAAAGTGAATATTGGTAAAAATGCATAACCAAAATTGTTAATAGGGACCATCGAAATGGCCTTAAAGTATCACTTTGTACAAACGCCAGCACATCGATTACCTGTCAAATTTTTTCAATAGATTTTCAACTTTATCGCTAAAGCGAGCGTTCAAAGTTGATTGGGAGAATTTGACTGTTTCGGGTATCTTGATGTGCTGGCGACCGTACATTCATGTCTTCAGTAAAAAATTGGTAACTTAATCATTTGCTTATTTGTCACATCGTATATGCATGATTATTGTGTTTTAAGTTTATATTGTAAGCAGTTTGAACTGCATGTGTTCTAAGGGTGTGTCACTAGGTTTATAAAGTACCTTAAATTATAGTTAGTTAATGCAAATTAGAATTAAGTGCATTTTGTTCATTATTCCTTTGGTATGGTTGAAAAATAAATGTATTTTAATTCTGGCCTTCTATTTACTAACTATACCTATATTGTTGTTTAATCATCATCATAATCAGCCAATATTCTTCTCACTACTGGGAGACAGGCCTCTTCTCGGTGAGAGGGAGTGGGTGATGAGGAAATTATTTACACAAAGTAAAGCGCCCGCTTGGGTTCGAACCCACGACCGTACTCGTAAGTCGGAGCCGATACCATTCGACCACCACTGCCTATTATTATTGTTTAATATTTAAACAAAATTCTTTAAAATAATAAAGAATTCAGTTTTTTTTTTTCAATAAAAATGCCTGTTGGCGTAGTGGACGCAAGCGCTATTGTTGAGTATTAAGTCCGGGGTTCAATTCCCAGGTCTGCCCAACCTCGTGTTACTGGGTGTTCTCGTTATGAATTTCTCAGTAGCAGCCCAAATCTATACTTACTAATATTATAAAGCTGAAGAGTTTGTTTGTTTGTTTGTTTGTTTGATTGAACGCGCTAATCTCAGGAATTGAAAAAGGTCCGAATTGAAAAATTCTTTTTGTGTTGGGTAGCCTATTTATCGTGGGAGGCTATAGGCTATATAACATCACGCTACAACTAAGAGGAGCGGAACAGTAATGAAAAATGTTGCAAAAACGGGGAAAATTTATTCCTTTTAAGAGTTTCCGTTGCGTGCGCTGCGTAAACGGTTAAAGTAACGCAAAAATAATGTATGACGGAATTGTTCCTCTTAAAAAGTTCTAAAAAAAAGTCCGCGAGAGCATATGTCTATCTTTTAAGGTTGACTCACTATAACTCAAAAGGAGCGAGCAGCAACGAAAAATGGACGACAACTAGCAGGCAAATCGATGCGACGGGAAGGGTCAAGGGAGCAAAAATTTGACGCGGACGAAGTCGCGGGCAGAAGCTAGTAGCAACATAAATGTACCTATGCTCAATATATTATATTAGTCTATATTCATTTATCCCGTTGCTGTTGGTCCTACGCCTGATCTCTCTCCGGTCGTGTCAGATTGCCGTCCCATCGGACTATGAGAGTGAGGGAACAGTGAGTGCGTCTGTGCACACACTTGAGCACTATAATATCTCCCGCGCCGATGCGATGGCTACTCTCCGTTGAAATTGGCCGCCCCAGGGCCGAAATACGGTCTGGAGGAATATCTATATATTAATACGTGAAGCGAAAACTTTGGATCCCTTTTTACGAAAATGGACGGACGGAGGAGTATGAAATTTCGCACACTTATAGTTTATACAGAGAAGAAGTGACGAATGCTAATATTTTTTTAAATTATGCGTAAAAATACATTATTTTCAATAAATAACACGTTAACACACAATAATATTCATTACCGTGTATTCAATACAAACATACATAGATATCTGTCTTTAATATTTTGTGTCTATAGTCTTACTGAATGTCAAGCATAACCGTAGGTAATAAATTAATTTTATAGATATATAACCTATTTCATTCTTAAAATCTATGATTATATCGAGAACATTTGTCTTTAATATTATTTGTATTAGCGATGATAGGAATTTAGTTTAGATTTATAAGAAATATTTTTTGTAGTTTTATGGGGAGTGTCAAGTATGGTTTCCCATACAAAACTTAGTGTCGTGTGCAAACTGTAGAGGTTGTATGCCTCACGATTGTACAGGCTGTTCATAGATTGTACAGGCTGGTTATAATTATGACATTTTGAACTATCATAATTAATTAAAAATAATAGGGAAAATACTATAAAAACAGCAAATTTCTGTGATAATTCATTCCAAATCCAGCAGTTAAGAAGTATTAAGAAAATAAAGAAGAGAGTCCTGAAGAAGTATTGTTTACTCATTACTTCTACGTCCTGGTCCTGGCCATCACCATCCCGCCAGCGAACCCTCTCCACAGTAGTGCAGCGTCAACAATTTGTCTATAGTGTTACTGAATGTCAAATATCCATATTATTTTTTTTTATATTTATTATTACATTTTTTTTTTTTCATTTAATAATGTATTTCTATTCAAATGAAGTACGGTCGAATTTCGACCAATGGGCGATCACTAGTTTATATAATTATAACTGCCGAAATGGGGTGCACTATGGGTACATCTTTACCTAGCCCTTTTTTTGTGGATGGGAAATCATCAAATGACGTCTCCCGCTCTGAGTGCAGCGGAAGGGCGTGTCAGACTTTTACTAACTAAAACCCACCAGTGTTCCTTCAGTTGCCCATATGCCAGGGCCACGGTTACTCTTTCGAACAAACCTCGCGACCCTGGCAGGTTAGTAAGCCCTTCGAGGATGTCTTGCATGTTATTATGTTACATACATACATACAATCACGCCTTTTTCCCATGGGGGTAGGCAGAAACTACGAGACGCCACCTGCTACGATCTCTACACACTCCTTTTGCCTCGTTTAGGTTCATACAATAGGTCAAACACATATTATTATGTTATTTTCTAAAAATAAAGTTTTTTTGGTAATTTATGGTAGCTTATTAATTGGTTACCTAAAATTAGTTTTACCAGCAATTCGTCTCATTTTCAGAATGTTCACTAGCCTTGCATTTTGTTGTTTAATTTCAAGATAAAGCTTCAAGTTTCTATAACACACCATTGAAACAAAGAAACGACACATAATAGTAGTGTCACTATCCTAGATAGAGTACGTGCACCCCCAGCCTGACTGCAGCACTCCATACATTTATTAGCATATAATACGATCGATATTTCTTTGTGACTACTTGCGGCTAGCAAACTAGGACGTTCTTATAAATAAATAATTGGCATAAAATTAGCTTGCTACGTAATACTTATTTTAAATTGAAACTATTGTAGGTGCAGCCATTCTTTTTAAAACATGTATTTTGACATTTATATCGGTAATTGAGATAAAAGAAAGAAGTTATTCCAAACTTCTTTCTAAATAGGTAAATCATTTCTGAAGTGTTCATGGCTTGTGGCGAATTAATAACAGCCGGATGGCTACGCTTACCGCGGTTGGGCCGTGGATGGGTGGCCATCTATACGTACATTGGTCCCGGCAGTCATTTGTAGATATTTGACAATCGTTACAGCTCGTTCAGAAGTCCGAAAGTCTGCACCCTATTTGCGAAACGCACTATTTATCAGAATCTGAATGCGATTGAAGATTATTTCTAAACCATTGCGTCATTTGTTCGAATAAATTGTCGGCTCAGCAACGTAAATAACGCAATGTATGTTGTTTGACTATCAATATGAAACCAGTTCCTACTAATAGCAAGTTACGCAATTACCCCTCAGATCACCAGTCTTACCAAGGGGTATCGTATTACCCAGCTACTCGGTTGTGGAGGTCAGATCGGCAGTCGCTTCATCCGCTGCATCCGGTAAGACTGGAAGCCGAGCCCAATAGGTACACTAGCCTACGCAGATGATGATGGCAAGTGATCGTAACGAAGTCTTTAGATATTTGGTACTTCACAACGTGCTGTCAAATGTCTCAATGTTGGATGGTTAATAGCATTTTGTATTTTCCTCTTTCAGAGGAGGATATCCTATTTCAAACTATTAATAAAAACAATAATTATGAATGGTAAGATACATCTATTAAGCAAAACGCACAGCGTCGGTAGTGTAGTATTGAAAAAATGTAGCAATAAGGCTCTGTGGTATTATTTTATTTTTCACTTCAGTAGCTCAAACATGTAGGTTATGCTGCCTGAAATCAGTGAGCAAAATGCGATTTGGCTCACTGAGTGAGACAAAGTAACTTTTTAATTTTTGTTTTCAGAAAGCCGCGAATATCTTATTCAGCCTTGGGTCAATCATACAATTCGAAACATTTACACTCTATCTCTTTCCCGCCATTAGAAAGAGAGAGAGACAAAGACCAGCCCTTTCGAAGTTCCGATTTTGAATTCGACCTCAAAGACAAACACTTTCGGAAATTTGTACTAACTAAAGAAATTTTGCAAAAAGATAATTATGTCTTTTATTATGTAATTTAATATCTGGATGACCGAGCTTTGCTCGGTATTTTTTGGTACATTGTGTTTAAAATAATAAGTTTATGTTCAAGTTGATTATCGATAAAGTTGGTCATTTAAAACACGAATAAAACGACATTTTATAAAAATGAATCCTAGCTAGATCGATTTATCGCCCCCAAAACCCCCTGTATACAAAATTTCATGAAAATCGTTGGAGCCGTTTCCGAGATTCAGATTATATATATATATATACAAGAATTGCTCGTTTAAAGATATAAGATTATTGAATTTTTAACTTATTGTTGTATTTAAACGAAAATAAGTATTTACTGCAAATAAAACTGATATTTAACCTGTAAATATTTATTTCTAGTTTCAATAATGTTACGTAAATATTTTGAACTAGCTGACTCAGCGAACTTCGTACCGTCTCAGAATCAATAAAACCTATGATAGGTGAACTCCTACCAAGTTATGCCAACCTGGTACTTTGAAGACATAAAGCGTTTTTTAGCTAACACACACCCATGTTAGGTGAGCTCCTACCAAGTTATGACAACCTGGTACTTCGAAAACATATTAATAAGAAACTTTTTTGGATGATTTTTTACACCTTGGGTCCGAAAAACCCAAATATCTTACGGACCCCTTTTTTTTTAAATAAAATATAGCCTATGTTACTCGCAGGTAATGTAGCTTTCTAATGGTGAAGAATTTTTAATATCCGTCCAGTGGTTTTTGAGTTTATCCATTACAAACAAACAAACAAAAATACAAAATTTTCCTCTTTATAATATTAGTATAGATAATAAAATATCATGAGTGCTATTTCCGAACACACCTTAATTTAAATAAAAGAGCGGGAATGAAATTTCGTAGCTGGCGTAAAGAGTTCAATAAGTTAAAAAATATTAATATAATCGTAAAATAAGAATGAAACTAGCGACGAGAACAGTATTTTAACACCGGAAGAGTTAAAACAACAAGACTTATGTATACATATACATTACATAAGTAATGTATAATAAGTTACCAGTGGGCGTCGGGAGTCAATAGCAGACTCCCGGCCACCGCAGGCGCGAGCTTGCGGGCGGCGAGCAATAGGGTAGCTCGCCGCCCGGTAAGGACCAGGCTTGGGTCGACGGCGCGTAGTGTTCCACGCACGCCTCAAAGAGATGTCAGCAGAACTGAAGGGATCTGCCAGGATCCATGCCTGCCAGGGTCGCGAGATTATTCGAAAGAGACACCGTGACCCTGGCAAAGGGGCAGTAAAAGTCTGACACGCCCTCCCGTTCCACCCAAGAGCGAGAGACGTCATTTGATGAGTTCCTATCCAAAAAAAAAGGCTAGTAGGTACCTATGGAGAATTTACTGTAACTGGTAAGGTTAATAAAGACACATGGTTACAAAGTATGACCTCATTAGTAATTTATACTTACTCATTCATTGTTTTTATTGCATTAACATTCATTTTATTCTTATTTATTTTGTTGCAATATTGTGAATTTTTATTTATAAATGATGTACTGGGGTTTACCTGGATGAAATGTTTGTTTTTTTATTACTTAACCAATACAACATAGGTTATTATTTGTTTTCTTCTGAAATCTAAGCTATAACATTCGCGCTGCTGGGTCACAGGCCTCCTCTGGGTGAGGGGGAATGGGCTGTAATCCACCACGCGGTCGCAATGGGGGTTGGTAGATGTCACAGATCTTCCATATTTTGGTTGTAGGATATGCCAGTTTCCTCATGATGTTGTCCTTCACCGTTTTGAGAACAGTAGTGATGAGATAATTTACACAAAGTGCCTGAAGAATTCGAACTTACGACCCAAAACTCACCATTGCTCTCACTGCTCTTTTTTGAGACCGTCGAAGACTGAAAATAAATACATATTAAGTATGCTGGACCAGTTCTGAGAATATGCAGGTGGAGTATTAACAATTAACTGCCAGCGATGTCATCATGTATCGATCAAAATTGTGTCGCCGTAATCCGGCTATGTAAACTACGACTTTAATTTAACTGTAGAAAGTTTTATTTGCAACGTATAAGCATACGGCAGAGAATGATCAATTTTGTAAAATTTGCTCTGGTCATTTACAGGCTCGTTAACCCAGCTGCCAAGCGTGGCGATTATAGCAAACCCTCCCAAATTGAGGGAGGCCTATGCCCAGCAGTGGACGTCTTTCGTCTGAAATGACGATGATTTATATGTATAAATTTGGCTATCAACCATTGTTCCTAGAATAAATTGAATAAATGAAACAACTTAAGGAATTACAGGAAAATGAATAAGGAAATCAAGGTAAAAGGAAAATCCAATACAAATATGTGACAGCATGTTTGCTCACTAGTATAACTAGCGGGATAGCGGCTTTTGACTTCAGTCACCCATTGCCTCTCAAACTGCTACATTCCCATCAAAATGAGAATAGCAGTCGCAAAGGCACTTCTGGACGTTAAAATGTCGAACACGTGTGTCTTCGTAATTCTTCTAATCGGGTTCTTCATCACACCGTCTCTCCAGTTATCTTGCAACGGCTATGATTTTGAATCCAGTCATCATTGTTATGGACAATGCTATGACGCCTGCGTCAAAGGATATGCAAATGGCTGTTCAATGAGCCTCTGTTACCCACAACTTGGAGGATCATGCCAGCATTCGCAAGGTTTCCTGAAGGGAGCTTCTGTGTGTTACTGTGAAGGGCCGTCACGACCATGTGGAGACAACGATGACTGGGACTAGGGTTCAAGAACCATCTGGAACTGATGATCCTGGATTGTACATCGACGCTTTGTCAGCTGCGGTGAATGTGGTAACACGAAGATACACTCTCGTTTCTGTGACATATCTGTGAACTGTGCCTTTGTGTATTTTGTTGTTGTACTAATTAAATAAATGTTTGCCCACAGCTTTGTATTTAATAGAAACTAAAAGCCTCTGTTATGGTTTTTATACAAAAAATAAACGAAATTACTTTCTTACGTGTAATTTAGTGTTCATTTTCTGTGTTTTAAGAGGATTTTATGGTTAAAATACTATTTTTCAATAAGTTTACATCCACCATTTGAAAGATCATTTCAATTTTGATCAAATGTATGAACTACTTTTTTTATCATTTGATTTTGATTAATCGACCTCAAACGGGCGACCGTTTTGCAAATTTTGGGGTAAGAGGTTTAGAATAATAATATTTAAATGTAATTCTGTTTTATTTTCCTGCTTACACTTTGGACAATTCCTAATGGAACTATTGTAAAAGTAACTTTGAGGTTTGTTGCCCATTCTTCGCCATACGAAACTACTTTGTGGAAGGGACAACTGGATCATTTCTTTTTTATTGTTAATTTTGACGTTTAGAAAAGCCTTCTGTGTCCTTTGAATAATTGATTTGACTCTACCTTTTGGAAGTGGCAACTAGAATTAATTCTGTTTTAATTTAAATGTTGACGTTCAAAAGAGCCCTATTACCAGGCTATTTGTGTCTATCTATACTTATAATAAAACTGTAGAGAGATTAATTCTGTACATTGAATATACATTCAAAATGAATATTGGAGGATGAATGGTGATCGATACTGATGCCAAAAATGCAATCATTAAATTTTTTGTGTGTCTGTCTGTCTGTCTGTCTGTATTTGCACGCATGGGTCAAAAACTACTGAAGGGATTTTAACCAAACTTGGTACGGTTGTAGTCCATACTCCTGGGCAGGTTATAGGCTATATAACATAACGCTAAGACACATAGGAGCTGAGCAGTGACGATCCTCGCGGGATATTTTCCGACCTCAACGCGGGCGAAGCCGCTGGCAAAAGCTAGTTTGAAATAAAAGCTTTAATAAACTTTAACTTCGTGTATTTTGCTGGGGTACTTTGTTGATGAAGCTGGGTGTATATTTAAAAAAACAATGGTTATCATCAAGGACAAAATAAAATAATACTATTCAATTGTATAAATAGAAGTTTTATTACTCAACTTATAATGACATGACAAAAACTATATACATATATTTTGTAACAATAATCACGGGCCCACAAAAAAAAGTACCCTGCGCGAAAGACCAGACCACCTGAACTTTATGTTTTCGGGGTCGCTGGGTCCGAATATGGTGCCAGACTAGCGAAGTTGGTTCGCGTTTTTTCAGAAATCAGCTATTGCTGACCCCCGACCCTTCTCGTCGCGTCGAATTGCCTACCCGTCCGATTTTCCCCGTTTTTGCCACATTTTTCATTACTGCTCCGCTCCTCTTGGTTGTAGCGTGATTTTATATAGCCTATAGCCTTTCTCGATAAATAAGCTACCCAACACAAAAATATTTTTTCACTTCGGACCAGTAGTTCCTGAGATTAGCGCGTTCAAACAAACAAAGTATTTAGCTTATAATATTAGTATAGATTTTCAGCATTTTTCCTCTATGATGAGAAAATATGAAATCAATTGGTGATTCTAACTTTAATTAAAGAGTCTATTGATTCAGCGAGACATTTTTTGTATAATTTATTTCATTACACATTGGAATTTCGGGTTTTTTACCAACTTAACCCATATTATATGAAAAACTTAAATTTTCAGCATTATTGCTGATTTCTGAAAAAACGCGAACCAACTTCGCTATTCTGGCACTATATTCGGACTCAGCGACCCCGAAAACATAAAGTTCATGTGGTCTGGTCTTTCGCGCAGGGTACTTTTTTTTGTGACACTGAAAAATTGGATATGGAAAATTAGGATACTTAATGTGTATGTAACATATTAAGTATCCTAATTTTCCATGTCCATACTTACAACGTAAGTCACTGGAATCTGTTAGCTTAGTTTCATAATAAATAGGAAGGTAATATAAATACATTATTAACTTAGCCTAACTTAACACATGAGCAAAACTAAGTTTAACATTTTCGTTCCACTTAAATGTCAAATCAATTAACAAAAGTATTTTTTTTTTTTTAATAAAAACAAGTAAGTACTTATTTACAGGCAAATAATAATGGTTTTCAATCTTGATTTGTAATTTAATTTAGAAGAAGTGCGATTAGAGAATACATTGAAATTGCTATTAAAATATTGCTGGTAGCGGCTGGTGCTGAATTCTTCTTTGCGGGGGCTTCTTCCCTGTAATACAAATAAAACGGTATATTATCTATACAAATAAATAAAATTGGAGTGTCTGTTTATAATATTAAAATAACCGCTTTTTACTAAGTGTATATGGATTTACACACGGTACATATACCAAAACAACATTCTTTAAAGTTTTTGTCTGTCTGTTTGTTCCGGCTAATCTCTGAAACGGCTGGACCGATTTTGACGGGACTTTCACTAGCAGGTAGCTGATGTAATAAGGAGTAACTTAGGCTATTTTTATTTTAGAAAAAAACTTTATTTTTTAATAATACCTGTGTTAATTTCCGTCATCCACGCGGGCGAAGCCGCGGGCAAAAGCTAGTAAACAAATAATTTTCTGGGTCGATTTTTACGAAGGCAATATTTTTGCCCGCATTCAATTTCCAAAGCTCTGCCTAGTGGCGAAAGTTAAAAGTCCAACAGTGTCGTTTCTTGGCGCACTGGAATGCGTTCTATTCGATTTTCGATGATGCTCAGCTCAAAAACGAGAATGTGCTACCTGAGTTAACTGATTAGTGTCCATCAGTCATACTCATTATACACGGTCAAATGCAATAAGCTGGCATTACTTTACATGATTTACTTAAAGAAATCTTTGCGTCATACTAACTTTGTTCAATAGTCTTTAAGTTTGTAAACCCTGGCTGGAGGCCTTAATTTATTGTTTCAGTCAAACGCAAATCCAGTTAAGCACCCGACAACTTCCTAGGTCGACCTGCGAGATGTAATTCCCAATCCATACTAATATTATAAATGGGAAAGTGTGTGTGTCTGTTTGTCCGTCTTTCACGGCAAAACGGAGCGACGAATTGACGTGATTTTTTAAGTGGAGATAGTTGAAGGGATGGAGAGTGACCTAGGTTACTTTTTTTTTCTTTTTTAGGTGGCTGGGTAGAACTTAGAAAAGCCGTGCTTTTCCTATGGACAAATTGTATGTAGCATTTTTGCGTGTGTCTAATGCCCAGAATCTTTACATTCTATCCCCGTCGCTGCCCAAATGGAAAGACATATAATATCGTCTAAAGTTGCGTATTAAAATAACATTCTGTTCCGAGTTCTCTTCTGTGTTCTAGATCAGGGAAGGGGAGCCGTGTGACCCCGAATTTAACGCGAGCGAAGCCGCGGGCAAAAGCTCGTATTTTTATAAATAAAAGGTACAGCGACGTGACTAGGGGGGTCGGACTCGCGACGGACGGAAACAAATGACGCGCGCAAGTGTCGCTTGACGCAAGTCGCATCGCTGGAAGACATGAGCATCCTTAACTAGGTACCAGGAAAACTAGACAACCGTCAGACGGTCGGTTGAACGAAAAGTAAACATGTGTGGGCTTGGCATAGTAAAAGGAGAAAATGACTAGTTCGAGTTAAAGGAAAACATGACTTATGTAGTGTTGACCGCATGATAATGTTAACAAATCGACCTGCCGGGGTCGCGTGATTGTTCGAAAGAGATACCGTGACCCTGGCACATGGGCAACTGATGGAACACGGGTGGGTTTTAGTCAGTAAAAGTCTGACACGCCCTCCCGCTCCGCCCAGAGCGGGAGAAGTCATTAGATGACTTCCCATCCCGAAAAAAAAAAAAAAATGTTAACAAATCGACACTATTTATGTATTATTCATATAACTGTACATTTACAGTACCCAAAACATAGAAGTAACCAGAGTCAACGGATGTAGTTGAAGTTTAGTAACAAACCGATAGATATTTTCGAATACGACATAAATGTCCTATCTTTGGTATTGTTCGTCAAATCGTTGAGCTCCTTAAGTTCTGAGTTGAGCTGCATGATTCCTGATAAATGCGTGCACTGATTGGACAGGTTTACTCAATCCGTGTGGTTCTTACCTCAAAAGACCATTTCAGACATCAATACAAATGGTCTTCTCATGATCTGACCAGGATTATGTCTGGACTTTAAAAGAAACTGTGACCTCTGAGTTCGTTCCGGCAATAGGAAAGGCCTAGATAGAAAACACTGACCTCATGTAGTTTAAAAAATACGTCTAACGTGTACAAGTGTTTGTGCAAACCTACTTGCAGAAATAAAACCATTTATGAATTTATCAATAAAATATAGATAATCAAATTAATATTATAGAAAACAAACAGTGCATTCATTTCAGGTCAATCCAAACTTGCCGTTTGCCTGTTTGATCCTCTTGGGGTCAGAAATGATAGACAGTGCTTTTATATGTATAGTGCGAGGTTTTTAAGTTCTAATTCTACTAATGATTAAGCAAACGAGTATCAAATACTGCCTCTACCAGAAAAGTAGTGTGTGATGAGAAACATTAACGATTATCCTCCACCGTTTTACGCGACTACTCAAAAATATAGCTAAAGAATTTAAAAATTCTATTCTTATTTGAATCCTAGCCGTGATCGCCTGCTATAATATAGGTAGAGGAAAAATAACTAATTTATTCATTAACCATTTACCTATACTTAATTCAAATTAATCAGGCTGTGAGTCAGCAATTTCGCTAATTGTCAAATTTTCAAAACTACGAAAACGTCAGCACTTCGCCAATTCCTAGCTTTTGGAACTGACGGAACAAACTCCCGATCAACAACTCTTCTGTCCCATCAAAGGGGCAATTCTCGTATTTCACAGTCTATTCAGTCTCAATCTGTCAGAAATACCTCGAGTTTCCATACATTCTTGACAAGTTTTTGACATTAGATTGTCACCGAGTTGAGACTGCGACTAGATTATGAACGTTTGTAAATAGCCATTTGCAAATACGCTTAGGTAGGTATAGACTCCCGCACATCGAGTTACTACAATCTGTCAAATTTCTTTAATAGATTTTCAACTTTATCACTACAGCATTAGCTTCAAAGTTGATTGGGAGAATTTGACAGTTTCAGGTACCTTGATGTGCTCGCGTCTGTACCTAATAATAAATTGCATACCTACCAGACAGAGTCACAACCATACATGATTCAATTCAGTTAGTATAACCTCGCTATCATTAACTAATGTATACATAGCTCATCGCCTATTTTGCATCAAGTAATCTCTTTAAAATTCATATTTTAAACCTCACAATCATTTTTCATCATCATTGTTATCACCATCATATCTCTAAGGTAGATGCACCACGTAGCATGACCACCAAAGAAATAGGTTTTGTCGATGGAAAAATAGACAAAATGACAGTTTGTAGAAATATTTCTACCGTCTTAAGCATGGCGATGTTACTTATGAAGGGAAGAAATGTTTATTTTCTTCAGTCGATAAAAGTCTACGATGTCAAGCATGACGAGTCGAAACATTTTTTATCGAATTTTAATCCTATGTTCATTAAATTCCATTGAATGACTATATAAAAAATCTATTACCTTAGCAAATTCACCCTTAACTACATCACTAGCTACCTCCTCGTTGCTATGGAAAGAATAATAGATCTTTGTCTTAATAGAGACCCTAGTCACTCCATCCTCGGGCAGAAGAGATGTCAAGTTGCATAGAAAGAACTTTGTCTATTCTTGGTAGAATAGAGATAGAATTGGTCATGGTACGCCTGCTAGTAAGACTTCTGTCCAAAGTTATACTGAGGTACTCCTTCATCATTCTCTTTTCGTATCCCAATTTATTTTGGGTCGTAGTAGCATATCCTTTTCTTCCATACGTCCATCAGCCGCCATGTTAGTGTTCACCCCTTTCTAGCCGTATCATCATAAACACAATACATTCATCGTTTCATTTGTTTTCCTTTACTCTAGCCATCTTTATTCTTATTCAGAACTTTCCTTACGGCATCCCATATCATCATAATATATATTCCCACATACTCGTACTTACTCCTAAGTAACAAAAAAACGAAACAGGTCATGGCCCTAAACTAGTCATATCTACAAATAAATTAGTATACCTAGACAAATAATAGTTCTGACTACCTCATTACTATTATAGAATATAATGAAACGTTTATAGATAAATACAATTTATTTGTACTAATAAAATTTATAACCATATTTTTTTCTATTGGCCTAATAACCTCAAAATACGAAAGTGTTTCGAAGCTTATACAACTGTCTGAGGTTTCCGTGATGTTGATTTAGTTTCAATCGAATATTTGCATTATTTAGAACACAGAAAGGAAATTTACGTCTCTGTTGGTTCTTTGGCCAACGATGTATGGACACTAACCTGCATCTTTATAAGGGGTAATACTTTTTCGTTGAAACCAAAAATCAACATAATAATCATCCAAGTGATTTTTTGTATCGTTTAATTCTATTTTTGTCAAATTGACTCATCCTGTTTCAAGAAGTTTACCAATACCTACAATAAAAAAACAACATTTATAAAGATAATTTATTCAATTTGGTAGAACAGAAGAAAAACATGGCAATTACCATCGTTAGTGCCACAAAACAAGAACATAAAAGTAGAAAACGAAGGCCGTCTTATCCTAATTAACAGTGTATACTGAGATTCTTAACAAGAACTATGTTTAGTTCTTCCTATGCAATACTTTATACCTAATCATACCATACGGTATAGTAATAGTTGCCATAATAGTAAGGAAGAAAACAGATGTTAGCTTGTTATTTTATTGCATTATTTCATATTGTTCTCTCCAATTAGGAGGTAACGAAATCTCAAAGCCTGTTAGTAAGATGGAATGTAATAGGATTAGTCCACAGAAAGGTATATACAGTCTAACAGATGCAGCTCGAGAGGTAATGACTTAGGATCCAACTAGAGCATCGCTTTTAGGTGATGAAACCTATGAGAACAGCGCTATTCAATGCCAAGAAGTTATGCACCAGTAGTAAGATAATTTGATTAAATTGTTAATTTCTCTAGCCATTATTTCTCGAGGACACGTTAGACATACATTGAGAAAAAGCTCCCTACGCGATTCCAATGACTCCGCAAGCCACACGTCCTCCAGCATTTCCAGTCTTCTTGGAGTCGGGATGATCACTCCTGCCGTAGTCATCCGTGCCTGCATGGAGAACCAGAGCCCTGCCAATGATGCTTTGCCTGCCGTTCAGCTTGATCTCGTGGTCTTCGAAGTCGATGTTGGCCGTTTTGCTCTCGTCAAACTTGACGTTGCCGAGGTCACCGACGTGACGGTTCTCGTCATGGGGATGGCCGTGTTCTTTCTGGAGATTTAAGATTTAATATTAGTCGGTGGTTGTAATGAAGAATGTGAAGCAAAGATTCAGAGACGAGGCATTATTTGTTGTACTTGAGTCAAGATTTTTTTGATACCTTATTTAAAATCCGCTTAAACATGAAATGCAGTCCGTTGATTAATAGGCACATATTTACATAGTATAAAACACAGTTAGATCTTCTCTTTCACCAATAGAAAGATTGATTCAAGAGGAAAATTTATATGTGTAAAACGCGATGGCAAAAGTAAGTGTGCCACAAACGACGTTCAACAAAGCAAATCTTTAAAACTTCGTTTGCCATATCAACAGCAGGGTTTTATATTCTTTCGGTAGACTAATTAATTCATTGCAATATTACAATAGAGAAAAAGAACACCTACTCCATTAGGGTTGAAGTGACCTCCGGAAGAAAGACAGCCGTTAGTGAGGTTTCCGGTCTCGTGGACGTGGAAACCGTATTCGCCGGCTGGCATGCCGGTCACGGTGCCGGTGATGTGCACGTTGCCGTTTTCTTGCCGGGTGAAGACAACGGTGCCGGTCACGCCATCACCGACCAACTGGACGATCGCGCAATTCACCACCTGAAAATGCGGAAAAATTTGAGTCAGTAAATAGAGAAGGAAAGACAGATAAACGAAAGAGAGGGAACAAGAAAGGAAGAGAAGGTTGATAGATGTATATTTTGACGGATTACTATTTAAAAAGATTATTTTATTTCATGAACGTTGTCATATAGGTACAGTATTGATAGGTCACGACAGAGATGCTGGTACGAGCTGAACGGATTTTTAAAATAGTATGAACACAATTACTGCACAATACGTAAGAACTGAAGGATTTATTTTTATTTTATGAAATAATAGCAAAGCCAAAATTGTAAAGAAATACTTACTTGTTCTTCATCAGTATGCGTGGCTGACGCCAACGCAACGGCGGCTGCCACAAAGAGGAAAGTCTTGAACATCTTCAATTTATCTGAAAAAATAGAGCAATTTTTTTAAGAAAACCCTTATTTACTCATCTAATTTACTCTTTACTCGGTATAAAACAAAGTCGCATTTCGTGTTTGTATGCTTCTTCTATGATCTTTTAAACTGCGCAACGGATTTTAATGCGGTTTTCATCAATATATACAGTGATTCAAGCGGAAGGTTTATATGAATGTATAATACTCAGGCGATGCCGCTGACAAAAGCTAGTATTACAAATATTACAAAGATTTTTATATTTGGATGTTCGAATGTTTGTCACTCAATCACCCGAAAACGGGTTATTTGGATGAAAGGCACTCAGATAGTTTATAACTTGGATTCCACATTCTCTTAGGAAAATTTTGGACCTCCATACGAGCGAAGCCGCTGGCAGAACCAAGTATGATAATTATTTATTTAAAGACACAAAAACGTATACATGACAACAGCCATATTGCGTAAAAGAATTGTAGGCTATAATTATAAAAATAGCACATGGGAGCATCTGGGTCCAAAGTACTCAAAAAACCTGTATCTAGGCATACAGCGCCGGGATATTGACACCACGCTTACAATTCAGGTTACTTTATGGTAATTTTTAGTTGTTTTGTAACCTAGAAATTAATTATAATTTGCACGATTTTCTGCATTATTGCACAACAATATTTTGATGAGTTATCCTGTTTATCTGCACGTTAAATACCTAGTAAAAAATGGTGTTTATCTTTTTATTTGCCTTATTGGCCATCCTTCTCCAACATAGTTCTACATGAGTACTTTATTTTTAACTGATACCTATAAGGTTTGAATAAAGAATAATGGCATGTAGAAGCTTATCTCGCGACCTTAGCAGTTGCTAAATAGATTAAGTATTTACCATTTTATTATTCTTGAACATAATCCGATATGCCATAATTATAACAGAAAGGTTAAATTTAAGGGTGTGGTGCAAACGAAGGAAGGCAGACCCATTCAGAACTTCAATAGCTTCTCGAGCCGAACGTATGGGAAGGCTAATTATTTCTGCTGTTGTATAGACACTGTCACCAAAAGAGAGAAGTAAACCAGAGTCGTCGAATATAGTTGAAGATTTGTTGGAAGTCGATAGATGGGTTTGTTAGTAAACTTCAATTTATCAAAGACCGGTAAATTATCTCTTTTGATGACTGTACATAACATATCTTCTACTGTGGCCGTTTTTTATCTTAGCACTTAACAATGTAATAAAAAACTTTTTAACAAAAAATTAAACCGCCGAAAAACTGAAAAGCATAAAATAATACTAATTAGATTACTTAAACCTTAAAATTATGAGTCGGTGCTTTGAGTGATCCTTGTTCATTGATTTTTCAGCGCCGACTCAAAATTTTAAGGTTTAAGTATTATTTTATGCTTTTCAGTTTTTCGGCGGTTTAATTTTTTGTTAAAAAGTTTTTATTTTATATTTTTTGTGGCTTTAATGTACTAATAATACTTGGCAAGGTATACCGTATCCAACACAAAAAGAATTATCAAAATCGGACTACTCTGTATAAAGTTATGCGTGGTTATACATTACAATCAGTGAGTGAACAATCAATTATCCCCTGTTTTCCGACCCTTAGGGTTCGATTTTGTTTTCCAAATTGATATGGGACCACCTTGGGAGTATACCCTTTCCAATATAAGAAGAATTGTCACAATCGGACCACTATGCAAAAAGTTATGCGTGGTCATACATAAAAAAAAAATAAAAAAAAATATACGCGTCGAATTGATAACCTCCTCCGTTTTTTTTCGTCGGTTGAAAAGATCACAGCAAAAAGTTACCTGACAATATACAAAAGGATAGAAAAACTTAACGACTCATTAATCTAAGTTAATGTTCTGCGCACATAGATAATATTCTAAATGGCAGTTAAAATCTAGGTACCTATCTACACTTATAAATAAAAGAGTGTAGTTTGTCAGTTAAGTTGTAGGATGTTAGCTCTGGAAATCGTAATTTAAATCATTTGTTGAATATTGCTGTTCCATTGCTGCGTTTGTTCGAAAAATTCGTCTGATCGACAACATAAAAAACGCAATGAATGTTGTTGAACTGTTAAATTAAAGCCATTTCTATGCTTAGTCTGTTACGCAATAATCCAATATCGAATTTGATCGAAATTCTTTCACTGGTAGAAAGCTGCACTTATGCCGAGTGACATAGGATATGTTTTATATGTATAGTATAGATGACGACCACGCGGGTGAAATCGTGAGCTAATATTATAATGAGGATTTTTTTTTTTCTATTTGTTACGCATTCAAATCGAAACGGTTCAACAGATTTAGATGAAATTAGGTACAAGAATAGACCATAACCTAGATTAGGACATAGGATACTGTTTATCCCGATATTCCCACGAAGTAGTTACTTATGCAGGTGAAACCGCGGAGCAGAGCTAGTTATAAATAAAATTATGCAAAAACAATGCTCTTTAAAGAAAAAATGTACCTACAGCTTACTTACTTAGACCTAATTGAACAAAGTAACGAATTCGACACGGCATTTACTTTTATCATTAATGCACACGTCGTTAGTTTGCAAAAGAAACATTTATTCTTTCCTGAAATTTTTCAGTCTAATTGGTTTCAGCTGAATACCAGTACCTTCTTTACATGGAATGACTGCCTATCTGTCCTCCACGACCCAGTTACTGGGTAATAATCTGGAACTACCAGTCGAATTACATTTTTTTTTTTTTTTTGCTTTTGATAAGTCACTTCTTGAAGAAGGTCTTATGCTATTCTTAACACGTTTACTACCATGACGGACTACCTATGTGTCCGATACTTTTTGTTCCATTCAGGCCTTGTCGGACTATATGACCGACAAAACACGTACAAAATCTGAACTTGTCGTTGTTGCCTGGCACCCATGTGACTTTTTCTGATTTTAACCATGACAGTTATCGGGTTAACATCACACTGCGAACCTAAGAAGACGAGTAAAGAAAAATGTCAGAAAGAACGATAAGACAAAACGAAATTATATCTCACGCGGGTGATGCAATTCTATAGGATATATAATTTGTGTTAAAAAAGAAATTTCACGCAGACGTAGTCCCTGCCAAGGTTGCAAGATCTGTTCGAAAGAGTTACCGTAGCCCTGGCATATGGGCAACTGAAGGAACACGGGTGAGTTTTAGTCAGTAAAAATCTGACACGCCCTTCCCCTCCGCCCAGAGCGGGAGACGTCATTTGATGATCTCCCAGTCACAGAAAAAAAAAACATAGCTGCAATAAAATATGTACAAACAATCATGTTTGACAAGCTACCAAATCGTAAGTTATGCGCAGTAGGCGCCCCATGCGCAACGGTCTATGAACCCAAAGTTATTACAACATATTTTGCAACTATGTATTGAGCTTGTAAACAAGAACGATGCTTAAACATCAATCTCCATTGAATTCTGACAGGTTTGATATTATAGGTATTCTAATCTCTATGCAGGTACTTACCTATCGACATATAGGTAGGTACTAGGTAGACCATTCTTACTCAAAAAAAAAATCTTGATTCAACCAGGCTTTCAAAGGAAGAAAGGCATTTATTGGGACAGGCAAAGCAACTAAACTAAAAACAATACTTAAGCATTAAAAATAAAAATTGTGAAGAATAAGTAAAAAAAAAAAAGAAAGAAAACAGAGTCCTGTACGATGCCACAAGGCCCGAACATGATGCTGCGACATTTTAAAATAAATAGAGGGTAATATTTAAATAGTGTAATTTAAGCAATTCTATTTAAAGAAAAAGAAAAATTGTTCTCCATCTAGGTTTTAAAATTTAACTAAGTAGTTGGTACTTAAATATCAAATCAGAAGATGTAGAATAATGAGCCTACTTATAAATATTATTTCCACATTTCCCACTGGTTGACTGCTGGAGTTGGCGAGCTCTCTCTTCGAGACGGAACGGGCCGCAATCCACCACACGGCCCAAAGCAGCTAGTACAGCTACAAGATAGCGATAGTTGGTAACATTAACATTTCTTAAAATTTATTTATTCTAAGATTGAAATAATAAACCACACTGATTTTACACAGTTCAGGTTCTCAAAAATACGATGTTTTCCTTCCCGTTTCAGTGGGAATTAATTTTGCATTACGTCACTCCGGACATCTTATACTCCACGCGGTAACGAAACCATAGCGCAATTCAGGAAAACTAACAACGCCATCTATCGAAGAAAAATGTAAACTTTACATTATAGATGTTGCCGACTTTGTGATTTTTTATTATTATTATAAAGGTAAATAAATAAACTTACCTCTGCTATTGTAAAAAAAAAATCCTTGAGTGATGGATGATGAAATAATTTATACAAAATAAAGCGCCGGTCTAGGTCCAATCCCGCCCCTACAAACGATCGAACGTGCTCGATCAGGTAGTTAGGTACCTATATTTACATTGCATTTTTGTATGATTGTGTTGAAGTTATTTTATCATCTCACGTACTTAGAGATCATGATCGAATGTCTAGATAAGCGATAAGATAAGAAGATTTCTAATACTCAAGCATTATTGTAACAGTTTTTTTTTTGTATTGCTTTTTATTTTAATCCGTATTTTTGAATTATAGGACTGCCTTGTTGATATAGTGGTAGCAAACGCTACTGCTAACCATGAGGACCTGGGTTCGATTCCCAGGTCGGGCAAAAGTGAGTTAGTATTGAATTCTTGTAACTGGAATTTCTCAGTTTTTGCCCGGTTGATGGCAATAAGCTCGCCCTTATTACTTGGGACAAATTAAATATCACTGTGCGAAGTGTGGGTGTACTGTAGGTACACCTCTGCCTAACTCTTAGGAGAAACAAGGTGTGATGTTATGGTAGGTATCTGACGTACTACCCAATATTTACAATGATTTCCCTCAGAAGTCGTTACTGCCTGTATAATTAAATTAAACCAGCCTATTATAGTCCCACCGCTGGGCAAAAGCCTGTCCTCCTATAGAAAAGACCCGAACATTGATCACCACGTTAGTTCAAGACAGGTCACAGTCTCTTTTGTTGACAAACAACATTAAAGACACTACAATTTACATTACGTGACTCAAGCGCATCGTAATCCTCACTCAAGGCTCTTGATCAATACAATTGCGCCCACGCAGAACTCAGAAGCCGGTTATAACTTTATTTACTTTTAAACTCCAAAACACTTTTAAAAAACCTTCTGTATTTTGATTAAAACAGCTGATATGACGTACTACTTCCTACTCAAATATTATGAACTATTGAAAATACAAAAAAAAAAATCATTCGTTCTAGAATGTTCTTATTTTTCGATGCAGAAACACAACAACTAAAGATATTAAGACGACACGTACAAAAACATACTCTCTACACTAATATAACACTCAAAACAACTGATAATGTACACAGTAAGAGGATATTATCAATATTGTAAGTAGGCAAGTTAAAAGTTTACAAACAAACGACTTACCTGGGCGGAGAGGAGCGGTGAATGGAGCCGCTTGCTCTGTGGGGACTGTAGTGTTGGGACACATTCATACTCGATATATACTCTACTTGCTCAGCCACTAGTGCAGGGAAATCGGCAGAAGTTCAACTTTTTGTTTGGTCGTATAAATCGATAAGGAAAAGGTAATAACAATAAAATGTTTGTAGATTACCTAAAACAAGCAACTCTTCCCTGTTTTGCAATAAGTTTTCTAAATGGCATGGATTTTTTGTTTATCATATCTTACTTTATTATAATACCTACACATAAAGGTTCCGGTATATTTTTTTTTAATGATGGTTAAAAGCGCTTAAAATATAATAAAGCGTAATAATTCTTTTTTTTTTTCAATAACTGGAAAAGTATAAATATTTTAAGATAAAATTAACTGTTTCAGCTAAACTCGCTATTAAAATCAACAAAGACTACATCAAACCTGACTTTACTTACTTAGCCCAAGTTAGCGCAAGTTAGGTAAGTTTTTGTTTCATGCCTATTTTAACTCACAAACAGGATTCAATTTGTATGTGTTTTATTTACAGATAAGGCTATCAGACTATAAAAAAGTCATTCAATGGGATTTAATTAACATCGAAGGCTGTATTGATGATTTTTATCATTATGTATAATTTTATGAAGCCATTATCATATTTTAACTATTATACAACCTGACACCGATCTTCAAATTGCAAAAACGTTAGAAAGTTTGAATTTTGCGGGCTACCCCAGCAAATCACCCTCAAAATGTTCAAGCAATCTTTTTATTCATCTTATCCTAATATCAAATAATTGGATAAGACATAATTGTCTGCATTGTAAAGTTTTGTTTTCTTTCCATGTTAATTTAAGTAATTGGTATTTTATCGTGTTACTTAACTATGAATGAATAAATAAATCTTATGTGTAAGTACTTGAAGAGTGTGAGCGTGTGCGAGCAGTAATGGCCCAGTGGTAACGGCCGCGACTTACGAGTAATAGGTCGTGAGTTCGAACCCAAGCAGGCGCATTACTTTGTGTAAATTATTTCATCACCACTGCTCTCAAAACGGTGAAGGAAAACATCGTGAGGAAACCGGCATGTCTTAGAACTAAAATTTCGAAGACATGTGATATCTACCAACCCGCACTGGGCCCGCGTAGTGGATTATGGCTCACTCCCTCTCATCGAGAGGAGGCCTACGTCCCAGCAGTGGGAACGTTATAGGCTGCTGATGATGATGATGATGATGTTATCAAAGTCTTCATCACAGTGAAAAACTATAGAAAAACATGGTATGCTTAGTTTTCTTATTTGCCTTATGTGCAACGGAGTTCCCATCATACCTACGAATGCATCGACTTGAACTTCTGCCCATCACCTGTGTCGCGTGTCATCAGCCCGATTACTGAGAGGAAACAAGGAAAATTGTTTAGAAGTCAGGGAGAAGAACCAGTTCTTGTATTATTTATTTCTCTAATAAAATTTTGGTAAACTCCCTAAAGGACTTAAAATCATAAATATTTCGCTTCGTGTTAGATATGAGCGCCAATGGTCAATCTTGCGGCGGCGGCGCGCCGATTTTTTTAAGTCGGCGGCGGCGTCGTCGGCGGGGTAGTTCTGGCCTCTATGCAACGATATCGAATTGACTGGAGATACATCGAGGTGATGAGATGCTTGTATATGACACTGCAACGATGACTGTCCAGATCCAGGATACGAAAACCAGCCCAATCCAACTGCGCAGGGGGGTGAGACAGGGGGATCTGATATCCCCAAAACTGTTCACCAATGCGCTGGAGGACATATTTAAGACGGCGGACTGGACTGGACAGGGAATCAATGTGAACGGCGAGTACATCTCACACCTTCGTTTTGCCGACGACATTGTCATAATGGCAGAGACGCTGGAACAGTTAGACCAGATGCTGCAGAGCCTAAATGGAGCCTCACGGCGGGTAAGCCTCGGCATGAACTTGGACAAGACGAGTCATGTACAATTCGCATGTCTTGCCGAGTCCAATCCGCATCGAAGGGTCGCTTCTCAAGGTTGTGAAGGAGTATGTCTACCTTGAGCAAGTCATACAGCTTGGTAGACAACTTTGAGAAAGAAACCTACAAGAGGATCCAGTTGGGTTGGGCAGCGTTTGGAAAAGTTCTTCAAGTTTTCTCGTCGCCGATACCGCAATGTTTGAAGACCAAGGTCTTCAACCAGTGCGTCCAGCCCGTCATGACATACGCTGCCGAAACGTGGACACTGATGGTTGGGCTGGTATACAAATTTAAGGTCGCTCAGCGCGGGTAAGCAGGCTGAAACCTGGGCTGTACTGCAGTCTCTTCAACGGTGGTACCGTTGAAGAGACTGCAGTACGAGATCGACTATCGGTACATCGAGGTGCTAAATACGAAAACGCCACTATGTCAGTCCGACTTCAGGACCAGACCTCGAAACCTATCCTTCTGCAGCGAGGGGTGAGACAGGGAGACGTTATTTCTCCGAAACTATGCACTGGAGGATGTCTTCAAGGTTATGGACTGGAAAGGGGCTGGCATCAACATCAATGGCGAGTACATCACTCACCTTCGGTTTGCCGATGATATAGTTGTCATGGCTGAGACTATGGAGGGCCTCAGTACAATGCTCGATAACCTCAGTGCTTCCGAAAGAGTGGGTCTCAAGATGAACATGGACAAGACAAAGGTCGTGTCCAATGCTCATGTGATACCCACTTCAGTGAAGATCGGAGGCGCTACACTCGAAGTTGTAGACGAATATGTGTACCTAGGACAGACTGTCCAGTTAGGTAGGTCCAACTTCGAGAAAGAGGTCAATCGTCGAATCTGACTCGGCTGGGCAGCTCGCAATGGGCGTCATTAGAAAGCTGAAAGTCACCCGAAGGGGAGATGGAGATTACCTACGCGATCGTATCAGAAATGAAGAGATCCGTAGGAGAACCAAGGTAACCGACATAGCCCGAAGAATTGCTAAACTGAAGTGGCAGTGGGCAGGGCACATTGCTCGCAGAACAGATGACCGATGGGGCCAAAAGGTTCTGGAGTGACGACCGCGAACCGGAAGACGTAGATTTGGAAGGCTTCCAACAAGGTGGACCGATGACCTTGTGAAGTCCGCAGGAATCCGCTGGATGCGGGAAGCACAATACTGGTCGAATTGGCGGAGCTTGGGGAAGGCCTATGTCCAGCAGTGGACGTCTTTCGGCTGAAATGATGACTTGTCCGACGTGCGTACGGTTCGGTCAGCGTCTATGGTTAAACTGAATGCCGTCGCTCGGGCTCGGCGCGCCGGTGCCTAGGATCAGCGGCGGCGGCGCGGCGGAAAACGTGGCGGCGGCGGCGCGCCGGCGCGGCGCTCATATCTACTTCGTGTCGATAGCAATTCTTACAGGGTAAATTACATGAGCTGGCAATACTTTACCAACGTGTTCGGTATCGATTCCTAAAACGAATGAAAAAGAAACCATTTTCATAATTCCAAGTTTGTTCAAAACTTTAAATGCCACTGACATTTACATTATGGCAAGCAAATAATTATTTTGTTTTGGTTTTTGTAAATTCGTAGAAAATATCTATGTTCCACGAAAATTTTCAAAAACAGCTGATCGATAACGTGTAATTGACCTGCGCCCATCGTTTTTTTTTTTGTGTACTTTGTTTTCAATATCCGTACTCAACACGTGGATAAAGTATTGCCAGCTAATTTAATTTGAGCCTTTATACAGTCCGTACAAAATTTGGGTGCGAGCTTAGCACTTCCAGAAGCATCCGTCATCGCCGGTAGCAGAAAACAAGACACGCTGGACACGGTATTAAGTGCCGCATTGTTTTTGGGGCAGCACCACATTCACAATCCAGAGCGGAGTCATCTGTGTGAACAGGTTTCTGTGATGGAACGAACGAGTCCCAAGGATGCCTGTTCACTCTTGCTTTGAAGGCGTTAAATATGGATGAGAACACAGATACTACCAGAGAGTTCCACACTATGGCTGTGCAGTGTGCACATAATGAATATGGAGCAGACGCGCTGAATATGGCTGGACGGGCAACCAAGTGCGGATGCTAGCCTACAGTACCTACGTCTGGTAAACAGGTGATTCACATTTATGTAAAATTAAATTCTTACACTCTGTATTTTCTTCAATTCTGATTCTTATTCTGAGAGTGTTTTCTGCCAACTCTCTTGGTAAAATTGATTTTCCTGTATCTGCCGTTTGTGAAGGAATACTATATGGTAGTGTCATATGATCATGAGACTACCATTCTAGCCGACTTAAAAAATTAGGAGATTCTAAATGTTACTGTTTTTTTTTTTTGTTTTAAAATCTAGATTTTTCCGGTAAATATGGACATATTGCAAAAGTATTATAGGAAGGAAGTAATATGGGTACCACAGCTAAAAAGTGCCAATGAAAATCTTTTTTTTTTGGAACTCGTTTGCTATTTTTTGTAAAAAAAAGTAAATAAGAAGGCTTTATGGTACTGGTTGCGGATCTCTAACATTATAATTATTTGAGCGTGCATCGCTGCACCAATTTCTTGGGGTTTCACACCTCAACAAAGTCATGACAAGCTATAAGGAAATATTGCGGGGAATCCTGTAGTGCATCAGCGATTACAAATAATGCTGTATGCGAGCTTCAGATAATGGATGTATTTAGGCATTAGGTACCAGCATTATGTGCCAATACGGGACCGCATGTCGTAAGTATATGAGTGACATATCCAGTAAAAATTCGGCGTAGTAACTCATTTATGCATTGCTGAAATTGCTTTGTGATGTCTGTGTGTGCATCATCATTATATACCCTTTAATTGGTTGCTGTTATGTGTATGTAAATTAATCTTGTTTCTCCTTATTAGGCGATTTTTGCTCTGGCGTAATAGAGCTACCAGATAGCTACTGAGAGTTAGCCCACCACATATCGTAATGCAGCATAAGCATGCTATGATGTTCCCACTGCTGGGACGCAGGGCACCTCTTGGTAAGAGGAAGTGGGCAGTAATCAACCACGCGGGCCCAGTGCGATTTGATAAATGTCACATGTCTTCGGACTATTGGTTCTAGGACATGCTGGTTTCCTCAGGATGTTTTCCTTCACCGTTTTGAGAGCAGTGCTGACCACATAGTACATAGATATACAGTGCAGTACATAGAACATAGTGTAGTACATAGTGGGCTAACTTTCAGTAGCCACCTAGAGCCCGGAAATTTCTGCCTGGTTAGTGGCAATTAGTCAATGTCTACCTCTTATAGATAGTCCTAAAACCGTGCCCCGAAAAGCACGTTAAGCCGTTATAACAGCCACATGGGTCAGTCGATCAGGTTAAGCTGTCGTCCGTCCGTGGATGGGTAACCATCTTTAAATACCACGATTCCTCTTTGCCTCGGAAAACACGTTAAGCGGTTGATCCCCGCTATAATTTGCGGATTTTTGACAGCTATTAATTCTCGTCAGAAGCCTAGAAGTCTGCCAATCAGTCGTATCAAGGGGTATCGAATTAGCCAATCATTGGGTTGAGGAAATCAGGCAGTCGCTCCATGTAAGATATTAGTATTTAGTTTTACCCGGTTAGGCTAAGCAGATGATGTTAATGATGATGACTGCTTAGCTCCATAAAGATATAGCGTGATAAATGACAATAATTTAAAAGGTTAAATCTGTAACCTAGTTGCAATACGTTTTGGCTTGTCCATATACTACAGTAGAATACGAGATTAATTGTAATGCATTATTGCTCACCCCCCAAAGCAAATAGCGTTATAAAATATGTAGGTATAGCCAAGGCTTCTGCAGACCGGCGCGATGCGTCTCTACGACTTAAATTTTCATGAAGTTTTTAGAAAAAAAAATCAGTAAAGTCGCGTCGCGCTTGTGTCTTCAGGAGGGAGCCTATATGTATAGGAAATTTCTATGTCAAACACATAAACACGTTAATTAAAAATAAACTAAGTATATTTTGGGGAATGGGAACGCTTAAATTTAATTAGGAACGTTTTTCAAAAGTATTCAATGTCTAGTTTTGACTTAGCTACGGTTTTATTAAAATAAGTACATACCATTAAGTATACTATAGATAGTGCCTAGTGTCATAATGTAACATAGATTTTCATAAAGTAAACATCCACAATGTTGTTGTAGTTGCCGATAAGAGAAGAAAGTCAAACTACCGATAGTGTCAAAAACTTGAATCGTCTAGATAACTCTCAATGACGGGAAGATTCTCGGTTCGCATTTCGACTTAATTTGATCATTAAAGTAACATGACCTTTATACGTACAATTTGAGGTTCATATTCGTAACGTAGCGCTCGAGATTCACGCGAATATGCACATAATACTCACTATAGTATGGTTCAAATTCGAAAGAAATGCTTACTTTACCTACTTACAATTAGTAAAGTCTAACGGCTCCTACAGACAGGTGCGACACGACGTTGCGATGCAAGTCTCGTAGAACAATTTTCAATCTACATAGAAACTGTCCTACAAGAGTCGCTTCCATAGCGCCTATGTGCGAGAACCTTCAGCGCGTTCTATGAATCTTGACTTGAAACGAGAGTGAAATAAACAAAATCACAAAAACTCCTTTTTATCACCCTATTTGGTCTTCTCGTACAGTCGGTTCCCTACACTACCTGACCCCTCTTCCTCATTTTTTCTGTGCAAAAAAAAAAAGGAGTGGTCAGGTAATGCAGGGTACTAACTGTACAAACATGACATCACTGTTCATCCTAAGTTTATCACAAATTGCCTGCTCTTCTCCACAGGAAACAGCCAATTGGAGCTGTGCACCTAACTGACGTTTCATAAGTACCCACCTAGCTTCTGTTCACGACTTCGTCCGCGTGACATTTGGTGTTTTTACATACAATACTAGCTGACCCACTCAATCATAGCCACACCGACCACGTCCAATTGTGAATCTAAATCAATCAGGAACTGACGCAAACACACAAAAAACATTACAATAGGTCCCGTTAGGAGGTGTTTCGGAAGCGTTCAATGATATACCTACACACGTACAAAATATCCTATGACACTCGACAGTAAACGCATAACATTTGATTAGGGAAAGAGTTTCCAGAATCGGGTCCATATTTCCTAAGATAATCCCAGCATACAAACTCACTTTAACCTCTTTATTACAATACTTCTCGTAGTTTCGGTCCACGACAGCGTCCGTGTAAAATTTTGCTCTCGACCCACCGCGACTCCTCCCATCGCCCACCCTCGCTAGCACTTTGTTTTCACTTTCTTTGAGTCTACTTCTTTTCCTCGGCTCCTTATAGGGTGTAGCGTGATTTTAAATAGTCTATAACTTTCCTCGTTAATTGGGCTATCAAAATGTAAAAGTTTTTTTCTTCAAATCTGACTTATACTTGCAACGATTACCCCTATATACACTCTTTATAATATTATATATATATAGTATAGATCAGTGTACGTAGATGTTTGTTTTTTCTTTCCTCGTTGAGCAATAAAGATAACTGTAAATCCATCGATATCTCTACTTTTGTGATTTGCATTACACAATGTTTACTGAGCATTCCATACCTCCCTACACACCTCACCTAGGTACTCTATAAATAGGAACTCTGTCGGGCTTGTTGCTTTGTTCCCAAGGTCACCAGGACATTGTCACTCGTCAGTCTGGTACGCAAGACCTTGACGCAAATCATTCACATTTATAAGTAACTTTATACCATATTTTTTTGGATTTTATAAGTGTGAAGTCGGCGAATTGACTTCCCTAAAATGTCTGTAGGTATGTTTAAATCCCAACTGTCACCTTTAACAGTTGATGATGAGATAAGATGGCGCCAGCATTTCCAAGATATCTAATCCCTAAGAAGAAATGCCGAAACAAACTCAGAGGTCAAGGTCTCTTTTAAAGTCCTAAAATTATGTTATAAAAAAATTATGTGAGTCTGACAATGCAGGGGTACCAACAGACGTCCTATATATCAGTCGTCGTGTAGCTCGACCCGGTTGTAAGGAGCTCAACAACCCGTCAGACAGTTATAAAGTCCTGTATCCAAGTTAGAGTTAAACCAGCACCCTTCAAATGGAAACAGCAACGCTGCTTAGCGGCAGAAATCGTTACCCATGATGGTGGGTAGCTGGAGAGGGGCTCGTAGCTAAATAATGATAGACGGACGGGTAGATCTTTCAGGTAAGGTAACGCTTGCGAGGTCAGTCTTTACATAGCAAGAGCCCTCCATGCCTCGGAAAGCACTTGAAACGGTTGGACCTGGTATTCGTAGGTTTTTGTCAGTCGTCACGGTTAGTCGGAAGCCCGAAAATCTGTTAACCAGTCTTGCCAAGCCATCGTGTATCATAGTATCTGGGTTGTGGAGATCAAATTGGCACTCCTTGTGAGATTCATTCCGTTGCATTGACTGGAAGCCGACACTAACCAGAGGGGTAGTTGGGGAACTTTTTATCGGTAGGAATTGGTTTAATATTCATTGCTTTATTTACGTTGCTGAGCCACAATTTATTCGAACAAATGACGCAATGGTTTATAAATAATCTTCAATCCCATTCAGATTCTGATAAATTGTGCGTTTCGCAATTAGGGTGCTGGTTGGTGTGCTTTAGTGGTAAAAGGTGGTAAAAGTAAAAGGTGGTAAATACAGTGGAATCTCAATAACCCGAATGTCAAGGGAAATGCAAAAAAAAATCGAGTTAACGAGTTTTCGATTTAACAAGAACTTCAAGGTACATGATTTAACTGCTAAATTTCGACTTATAAAGGCACGATTTCTAAGTACGGAGTCTCGTTTTTGAAATTCGAGTTAGTCGTAGGGAAATAACATTTTGTTCGAGTTACAAAGTCTAAATAATTCGTATTTAGGGGTCCTGCGGAGGAGAATGGCATTTTTTTTCGACTTACTGAGGATTTCGACTCAACGAGGTTCGAGTTATAGAGATTCCACAAAAAAAAGGGGTAATTGCGTACTACACTATCAGTAGGAATCGGTTTCGACAGTACCACAACATTCATGGCGTTGTTTATGTTGCAAAGCAGACAATTTTTTCAAACAAATGGATAAGCAATAACCTTCAAAATTATTTGGATTCTGATTAATAATGTGTTACGCAATTTAGGTGCAGTTGTACTCAGCGCTTCTCCTCCACATTTATTATCGTCATCATCAGCAGCCTATAACGTTCCCAGTCCCACTGCTGGGACACAGGCCTCCTCTCGGTGAGAGGAAGCGGGGCAATATCCACCACGCGGGCCCAGTGCGGGTTGGTAGATGTCACATGTCTTCGAATTTTTGTTTCTAAGACATGCCGGTTTCCTCACGATGTTTTCCTTCACCGTTTTTAGAGCAGTGGCGATGAAATAATTTACACAAAGTAAAGCGCCAAAGTCAAAGTCAAAGTATATTTATTGTGGGCTTATGTAAATTACAGGTTTTAACAATATATTAAAGTATCAATATGTCCTACCTTATAGGCATACAATAATTATGTAGGTAGATATTGGCATAAAAAATTTGGAGTTATTATAGATGGTAAGTTATTATAAATGTAAAAGTACAGTGAAACTACCACATGGTCAATACTAATGCATGTCAAATACGGTGAATCTAATACATGGTCAATACTTATAAATGTCAAAATACAGTGGAACCCCACCTGGCCTGGCCTGCTTGGGTTCGAACTCACGACCTACTACTCGTAAGTCGCGGCCGTTACCACTGGGCTAGCACGGATCTCGCATTCATTATACGCACAGCCAAAGTGTGAATCTCTGCCAGTTGCCATCGTCTATGTCTACCTTCAAAGCACGAGTGAATAGGCATCTTCTGAACACAATCGTTCCTTTATAGACCTTTTTTTTTTTTTCTTTTTTCAGGATGGGAAATCATCAAATGACTTCTCCCGCTCTGGGCGGAGCGGGAGGGCGTGTCAGACTTTTACTGACTAAAACCCACCCGTGTTCCATCAGTTGCCCATGTGCCAGGGTCACGGTATCTCTTTCGAACAATCACGCGACCCCGGCAGGCATCGGTCCTAGTAGACCCCTACACTGCTGCTGACATCTCTTTGAGGCGCGCGTGGAATACTGCGCGCCGTCGACCCGAGCTTGGTCCTTACCGGGCGGCGAGCTACCCATTGCTCGCCACCCGCAAGCTCGCGCCTACGGTGGCCGGGTTCCTTTATAGACCTCATCCATCGCTTTCCATTACGTGTGATCTAGTTCAAGATCAGGCTCAGCAATACAAGATTACTGGAACTTCCCCAGACAAACACCTTTAGAAAGAGCCGTACTAATACTCTCAGCTGGTTGCTTATTTTTCTTATTGAAACCAGTCCATGTTTATTGCAGTAGCCCGCGGCGTACATTGCCCTCTCTATGTACCAACAGATCTAGCAATGCTACACTTGATAAACTTGACCCAGTAAAATGCACAACTACACTCTTGCGCAATTCAAACGCAATATTTAGATGTGGATTAATTTCTTATGATGGCACTTCACATCTGTATTCGGTATTCGCATTTTTACTGATTTTATTCGGCTAATTATGTGTCGTAGTGTAGGACTCCGAATAGCTCGGAACAGACCGTCCACACATCGTTATGAAATTAGCCGTCGTATTCGCAATCCCTTGATATGTGACCGAAAAACGACAACCGGGCAGATACGTGTTCCTGTAATTGCGTATTATTCGTTTTATTCGTGAAAATTACACAAATAGGTATCTAATAGGCGAATAGAGTAGTTTCACATAGTGGTATCTGTGCACGCACTTGAGCACTATAATGTCTCCCGCGCAGATTGCTAGTCTCCGTTGAGGCTGACCACCGTGGCCGAAATACGGTCTGCTCGCGTAGCATGACCACCATAGAAAGAACTTTGTCTATTCTTGGTAGAATAGAGATAGAATTGTCATGCTGCGCCAGCATAAAACGGTACAAATCTTTCTACAATCTTAACTCTGTCTTTAATCTTTCTACAATCTGTAATTTTGTCAATTCTTCCGTCGACAAAACCCATTTCTACGGTGGACATGCTACGCATGCTGGAGGACTATATATTTGGGCAAAGAGGATAAGTACGTGAACACGAATAGCAATGTGGCGTACCACCTTTAGAAGAAACTTGAAGCTTCATCGCGTAGTTGACATCTTAAGAGCCCATCTAGGAATGACGTGAAAATGAATAGTTAAAGAGTGAAAGAAACGACGAAATCTAGATTATTTTATTGCTGTAAAAAAGTATTACCAAAAACGTCTAAAAATGCCTTCAAAGCACATGATAATCATACTTAGGTAAAATGATTGAGTTTAAACCTGTATTGGATTATTTTTGGAATCAGTAAAAAATAAATCTTGAAGTTATTTTATGGCTACCAGCGCCTCTTTTAATTTAAAACCTGTAATTAGTAAACAAGTCATGTACAGCTAACAAACAAAAATAATACAATCTTTTAATCTACGCAACGGATTTAAATGCGGAACAATAAAAGCGCACATAACATAAATTCAACAACAACAACAACAACATCAACAACAACAACAACGACAACATCAACAACAACATCAACATTTAACAATTTGGTAGTGAAGATCTGATTGATAGTCAATTTAGACATAATCAGCTTATAATGTCTCCACTGCTGAGACACGGACCTCGTCTCAGTGTGTCACATATTATATCTTCGAGTTTTTGGTTCCATCACGATATTTTTCTCCTTCACCGTTTTGAGAGCATTCAACAATCAATGCCTTTTCTGAACTATGTTGGCTTCCAGTCTCACCAGATACGGCAAAATATTTTTATTTAACCCTTTTAGTAACAAATACGATTTAAAAACATACATACCACAGCAAAACAATTTATCAGTTTAAAGGTTCCCATTAATCATGGTTTTTTGATAAGGGAATACACACGCTGCCGCGCTGGTATAAAAGATGAAGGTAAACATGAAGACATTAAGATATTAATCAAACTAAATTGAAGCCTACAAAAAGGCGCACAAACCAGCAGGTTACTAAAATATTGTGTGGACGTTATTAAAAGCGTATTCTTGATTACGACGTTCGCACACCTATAAACTTTTCAAGGAGGTATCATATAAGTCCAACTTAGGGCGTAACTCCACCCTTTCTAGAGCCACCAAACTATACAATGCAATTTGTCGACCGGTGGAACTCGACATTTATCATGACAACCTGACAATGTTTACAAAGAAACTAAATTCATACTTTTCAGCCCAGAGTTTTTGATTGCGATAGTGTTAGTTGTTATTGTTCTTATCTGATTGTTTTATTTATATCCTAATTAAGTTAACTACCTACATTATGATTTTATGATTATATGATTTTTTTAAGGTATATTTAGAAAAATTGTTTCAATTTGTATTTTAACCTATCATAATGTGATTTACTTAAATTAAATTAGTATTAAATCTTAGTTCAAATTATTTAATGAATTTATTCGTATTTTACTTTATTATTATGCAATTGTCTTTATTATTATTTGATTTTATGAATGTTTGATTAATTTTTATTCGATTATTTACTATTTGTTTTTATCTTAACGGTCTTGATGTAAGTTTACTCATTTTTAATTACAATGTACAAGCTGTGGTTGCCTATAATTGAATGTGCATTTAGTGTATGTTATATTGCTGTAATCTAATCTGTGTAACTGTTGAATGTAACATTTGTTGGCGATCCTTAAATAAATAAATAAAAATAAATAAGTACATGTCTGTCTGATTCAGAATTTCAAACATTCGTGAAACAGCCTCACTTACATCAGAAATAATATCTGAACAATCTTTAATTGTAGTTGGTAAATAACGTATTATGAAGTTCGAGGGCCATCATTTGTCATCATTTTGACTGTTGTTACGAGTCGTCAGAAGCTCAAAAGTCTGACATCCAAACATACCAAGGGGTATGTTACCCAGTAATTGGGAAGTAGATAACAGAGAGGCAGTCGCTCTATCTATACTTTCTATACTATAATATTATAAAGCTGAAGAGTTTGTTTGTTTGTTTGATTGAATGCGCTAATCTCAGGAACTACTAGTCCGAATTGAAAAATTATTTTTGTTTTGGGTATTATCTACCTATTTATCGAGGAAGGCTATATAACATCACGCTAAAGCCAAGAGGAGCGGAGCAGTAATTAAAAATGTTGCAAAAACGGGGAAAATCGCACGGGTGGGTGATTCGACACGACGGGAAGGGTCGGAGGAACAAGTTTAACGCGCACGAAGTCGCGGGCAGAAGCTAGTGTTAAATACTGGTATTGGCAAAACGTCTAAAATATAAAAACCTTGCGGAGATTGAAGAAACAGTAACGTAAAAAACACTAGTTTGGTCATGTAAAAAACACTACTGTATAATAATCTGAATAATAAACCTTAATTCTTTGAATTAAGACTCACTTTACCAATGTCTTAAAATGTATTTTGACAAAATATCGTATCCATGAATAAGGGGGCGTCCATTAATTACGTGAGGTGTTCTAGAGGGGAGGGGATCAAGCTAAATCTTTCCAAATCTCACTTACCCCCTCCCCCCGGCGGGGGGGTCTTGGCAAATGTCACGTAATTATTTTTCTCGCAGAAAACGGTGTAAAATTGCGTGAAAAATTATTTCTACAATAAAATATGGCCAAATCTGAGACAATACACACTGATAAAAAAAATAACTTGACTCAAGGGCCAAAATCTTGAACCAAGAATACCATTTTGAAGAAAATTATTTTCTTGAGTCAAATCAAGAGAATAAATTCTTGAGTTAAGAAATTATTCTTGGTCTAAGAAAAGTTTCTTGTTTTTGTTTTTCTTAATAATCCAACACCTTTACAGCCCAAATAGAAGTTTTGAAGAATCTCGAGTGAGATTAGGGGAGGGGGGAGGGAGTTGAGGAAAATCTTACGATAACTCACCAAGGGCGGGTCGAAAAATTCTCAAAAATACCTCACGTAATTAGTGGACGCCCCCTAATATTTTTTTCAAATAATGGAAACTTTATATACAAAGATAATGATGATGGATTCGAGGGCAGCTACATATAAATGTTCTGTTTACTAAGTAATGAATTATCATTTATCTTTTTAACACGTTAACTTTTATTAATTTATGCAGCAATTGTAAAAAACAAAACACAATAAAACGTTGTGCTCGTTTTTGTGCTTATTGTTTATTTTTTTAGTCATTTCCTGTAGGCTGGTCTATGAGTACCTACGCATCCTATAAAGCCGGCTTTTGACTATGGAATATAATGTATATTACATCTTGTGCTATTTATTACATCCCGCGATTGCTGTTCACACTGTAAGATGTACTTTGACCTCAGATTATTAGATGGTGACTATTCAAACTGAGGGCGAAGCAGGGGATGAGGCGTGGTGTCCGGGGACGTGAGATATAACATAGGGGAAAACCGGGAGACTTGCCCAGGTGGGAGAGTTGAGCCACCTTTCAAAATTGTATTTAAATTTAGCGCGAACGAAACGTCAAAGCGTTCATTGGTCGCACGCAAGAGGCCAATAACAAGTATGCAGCGATTTTGCATCTTAGCAGTGTTGTTTGTCAATGACAATGTAAAACGTGTTTTTGTTGCTGCGGAGTATATTTTTCTGTTTTAAGTAGTTTTGTGATTGCTGTCGTATTTATTGAGGTACGTATTGTGTGTTGCTATTATTATATTGCCAGACAAATGTAGTTTGACGTGTGCTAAGTGTTTTTTCTCTACGATCGGAGGTTTGTCTTTGTCATAACCTAAATGGGGAATTAGTGTGAGCGGGAGAGTTGCACCAGAGTGGTTGCGGGAGACTTGCTCAGTGGTTCATGTCTCCCTGTCCCGGGAAATTATACTTAATTTTGTTTAATTGCTTTTTTTTCGGTCTTAATATTATTTATTGTATTTGCAGTGCCAACTTGTATGATGCCTTTTCAATACAAGCCTCCTGAAAATGCACGCAAACGAAAAAAACACACAAAAGTGGAGTTGCAAAATGCCATAGATGAAATTAAGGGAGGCGCTTCTATTAGACAAACTTCAAATAAATATGGCATAGATAGAAGTACTTTGAGACGGTATAAATTAAATGAAGATAAAATTCATAAATTTGAAGAAAAAAACAGTCAATACAAAGCATCACAGGTATTTACAACAGCCGATATTACAAATATTAACAATGACACCAGATAAAGAAACTTGCTACATTGAAAATCTTACTGTAACCCCGACGAAGAATATATGCAACCCTAATAATGGCAGTCATACGAAGTCAAATGAAAAGAGCAAGAAAACTCTATTTAATTATGTGATAGAAAGAGAAAAGTTGAGAACTGTTAAAAAGAGAGTATTTGAGATAAGTAACACTGAAGGTGTCGGAAACTGTTCTAATAAAAAAAACTAAGAAGACTCACGGAAAAACTAAAGGAAAAAAAGATAACAAAAGTCAATCCGTCCATAAAAAAACTAAACCAAATAAAACCATTATAAAAAGTAAAAAAAATAAGAGATATGACAGCGACACGGAATCTGATAATGAAGATATTGTGCCGTACGCTGATAGTTCCTCTGATGATAATTTTGGAGAGAATCCTGTCATGGAAGATCGTTGGTACTGCTTCGTTTGTCAAAAGGAAGATGTTATGACTATGCGTCTTTGTCTTTTATGTGGTAGATATGTTCATGAGTTATGTGTAGGGCTTACAGAAGAAATCGATGATTTCATTTGTCACGAATGTGATGACAAATAGTTTTCTGTGCAATATTAAAAATGCCTATTTGATTGAAAATAATTTTAAGAATTAATAGAAGAAGAAGATAGATTAGAAGTTAATATTAATAGTTTTAATAAAAATAATTTTGAGGCTGGTCAAAGATTGATTAGAAGGTAGTTAATAGTTTTAATAAAAGTTAATAAAGACTGATTATTACAAAGATTAATAATAATGTTATCAGTATGAATGTTTGGTTATTATTTCGGAGGAAGATATAATTTAAAACTATATTAAGACTGGTAAATTATACCAAATGTTATAATAAAAAGTTAATATTAAAAAACATTGCTAAAGTTTAATTATTTTTAATAGTTTATATAAAAAGTTATTATTGTGATTTTGTTTATTTTGGAACAATTTTACAAAACATTGTTATGTTAATTACATTTTCTTTGATGGCAGTATTAAAAACAAGTTAATTATTGTATAAGATAAGATATATAAAACTATGATTGAAGCTGAAAATGATTTTTATTTTCCACATAAATAATACGGTCAACTCTCCCCATACCCCGGTTCAAGTGTCCCTGCAGGTGGGGAGACTTGACTCATTTCTCATTTTTTAGTAAAATGCCAATAAAATGTTACCTGCGCATTTATTAGCAATACAATTAAGCACAAATGTACCTACTAAAGTAAGGCATTGCATAAGTGTATAATCGATTCTTTAAACCCAATAAACAAGTAATTATGATATTTTATATTAAAAGTGGTTCAACTCTCCCGGACTTCCCCTACATCTTTAAATATCGCTCAGTCCGTCGAAAAAATATTTATAGTTTAGGATGTAATATAAATTATAGCATAGTGTGAACGGTCTCGTACAAGATGTATGACGAGCGATAAAGTATTATATCTCAACATTTAATATACATTATACTCGATAGTCAAAAGCCGGCTTAGGAGTATGCAACGCAATGCCTACGGCCATGACCTTGTGTACGATACCCAGCCTAATAACGTAACTAAAATTTTATTTTAGGACCCTTGGCAGCAGAGCAAAAAGAAAAAACGTCACAAAAACGACGACCTCGCACGAGCAGGCGATTCTATACGACAAGGAGGGTCGGGGAAACAAGAAATTGAACGCGGACGAAGTCGCGGGCAGAAACTAGTTCATAAAAAACATGCCTTATTTAAAAGTTCTGCTACAAGATGCCAAGATATACTGGCTTCAATTCTACATATAACGAGAGAGTATTGCAACACAATATGTACTTTTATAAACCATTTTCCTTCCGCACAAAATGCATTATGCAAATTTAAACGACCTAATTAGATTAAAAACGACTCACCTTATCCAAGGAAACACCTCATAAACAATAGATTTAATAACAATATTTTAATAAACCAAGAGAAAAAAAAATCACTTCACGACACGTTTATAACTTTATGAAAATTCTTATCATTCACTGATAAAAGTGATAACAACTGTTCTTAACTAACTCACTGTACTAACTACCAACAGTATTACTAAGACGTGACAAGTCTGGCGACGACCTTTAATCACGTTCTGACCGTGAAGATACAGAGACAGAGCTCGTCAATGCCATTAGTATTAAATTAATGGCAATTACTTTCAAATACTACGGATGACCTAGTTTGCAGATGGAATGGATCTGTCTTTGAGAAAGATGGCGCGGAACTGAAAATCACAAGACATGCAAAGTTAGACGTGAAAATCTCATTACAGTACGATAATTAAGTTAGTTTGTGACCGCGTTTGTTCTTCTTGAAGATAACGCTTTTTGTATTTAAGATCCATTTTATTTGGAGTCAGAAGTCGAAGTTATCTTTCAACTTGCTATAGGTATGCAGTCAGGAACGTAAACAACTCACACTAAAAAAAAAAACTATTTCCTCGTGATATAGCGATGGCAACTCTGAGGAAAGGCTAGATAGTATGGTATCGAAAATATAATAAAAATTTCTATCAAAACTTTAGGACAAATCGCTTTTCACTTTTTAAATTTGCGGAATTCTAACGTGTTTGTGCACGTGAATTGGTTTTCCTTCTTGGTTGACATCTTTTTCAATAATCTAAAAAAAAAATATATACGCGTCGAATTGAGAACCTCCTCCGTTTTTTTCGTCGGTTGAAAAAAGGGGCAGAGCAGCCGCGGTTTCAAATGCCATGAAATCAGTCAATCTATTTTAGCACCATCTATGTACATGATCTGGAACTACAACGTGCCTGTAAATTACAAAATTACAGTTATTGTTCGTCACGAACACCGTGTGGCACTGTTACAGTAGTTACATAGGTTGCGGATAGATGTCAGTAGTAATATCTTTCTCTGAACACATGAAAATAGAAATAAGGCTACGTTTAAAATTACCTTTAATTATACAATAATACAAAATATTTATAAAACACTGTACAATGATTAACGTAGGTATAAAAACAAATAAAGCACTTTTACTGCTTTAATCATTAAATTTTCAAGCAAAGATGAAGGTCTTATACATTTCAGGGTCAGGGCGTACCGGGCTCAGCAGGAATATCAGGAATGGGGGAAAATATTGACACGTTCTGAATATTCTTGAAAGGACTCTTTCATAATACTAAATAGGTAGACGCATAGCGAGTTTAGTCGATGGAGACTCGCTGGCAATTTCCAAATTTCACGCCCACACACAGATTTTGACATTGCTAGCGACAAATCGACCGTCAAACTCTGTGTATTTGAAATCGCCAGCAAGTTCGCTGTGCATAGCTAGCATAAGGCACCGGCGACACTGTCGGCAACAATTAGGGTAACGCGACTACTTACTCGCTATACAGATTTTTTGTAGCTAGTTCTACAGCTAGCTACTAAAAATCTGTCGGCGATGAAAGAGCAGCGATTGCGTGACTGTGGAGCAGGTGGCCAAAGAATACTCGCGTATGCGTATGTACCTAGATTTCCATGAGGGATGATTGGTACCTACTAGGTGGCAACCGTCCTTCAGCGAGTGTTCTTCAAGAAGTGAATGTTGTTGAAGACGATTAAAGAGTTATCAAAGAATCGCTTAAGGACCCACCCGGAGGACTCTCTTGTCGATGCGACAAACGAGTTCTCGTCAGCAGTGTGAAATACTCAGTCAGCTTAATAATATTTGTCTCTTTTACTTACACGCGACCTACAATCTTTTGTACCTACGTCTCTAGAGCGAGAGAATCGCTTATAGCTACGGCAGCTTTCCTAATGAACGGATCCCTGTCTACCGTAGCTCGCCGCCCGGTAAGGACCAGGCTCGGGTCGACGGCGCGCAGTGTTCCACGCGCGCCTCAAAGAGATGTCAGCAGCAGTGTAGGGGTCTACTAGGACCGATGCCTGCCGGGGTCGCGTGATTGTTCGAAAGAGATACCGTGATCCTGGCACATGGGCAACTGATGGAACACGGGTGGGTTTTAGTCAGTAAAAGTCTGACACGCCCTCCCGCTCCGCCCAGAGCGGGAGAAGTCATTTGATGATTTCCCATCCTGAAGAAAAAAAAAAAAATACCCTGTCTACCGTAGTCCGGAAAGCCCTGACCCGCAAATGTATGATCAGAGCTTCATACAAGTACTTTATACCAATCCTTAATCATTAAAATCGTGAACTGCAGACAGACTGTATACCTACTATCGTGTCTGCATTCAGCTGCATCATAAAATAATTGCGTAACACACTATTAATCACAATCTCAATCATTTTAAAGGATATTGCTAACCCATTGCTTCACACGTTTGAAAAATTTGTGAGCTCAACAATGTTAATACGCAATGAATTTTGTTGAACTATCAAAATGAAAGAAATTCCAACTGATGGCGTGTTACGCAATTACTCCACTGATTTAACGTTTGCGACAAAACTAAAATATCACCTCGCGATAGTTGTCTTGAAATTATTTAAAACAGAATGTAAATATTTACAATTAACTCAATAAACTTATGTAAATAACATTCACATTTAGGAATTGAATTTGCAACTTCTATACAATGATCTAATGAAGCATGAAGAACACGTATGACAGATTGACAGCTTACAGGAAGAGCTAATAATATGCGCCTTTGTGAGCGATCAAGTGCAAAAGTTATGTATACTTGAAAAAATAATCGTAATGCCTCCCGTGGTAAGTGACAAACCGTAACATAGGTAAATTTTAGTACACCATCATCTAAGATTCTAAGTTATATCCATAGCTATCGCCGTCATCACACTTTTAAGAAATATGAATACCTCATGGACCTTATCCAAAAGCAAAAGAAGGACAACGTGCAAGATTACCTTACTTATTTTGCCTCTGGATAAGAGTGGGCAACAGTCAAGGAAAGATAAGAGGTAACTGATGAAGACCTCAGGAGCCACTGCGCAAAATGTACACTCGAAGAACCAGAAATGAAAAGACCAAACAAAGAGTTGAATAAGTCGACAATAGGTAACATAGAGAGCTCCTTAAATCCTAAAAAAGCCAGGATCAAGATCAAAAAACATCATTTTCGCACTAGTAAGTCCTGCGTAAGATTAAACACAGGATTCTGATCACTCAGCCGGGTTCGGGGGAGTGTGGCTGGTATTCTGGCAGGTCTGGCAGCATCGCTGGCTCCCCCTGAAGCTGCGACAGCGCACATCGCACGGCTGACAGTGTCTCTGGCGTGTGCTTGCGCCCGCGCGGGGCATGAGGTCGGTGCGGGCGCGCCATTCGCTCGACCGTCGCTGTGGACTCTGTTCAGATAGAAAAACTGTACTTAGTATGCTTATTTTAAACAGATGTGAAAGGCCAGCTGGCTAGCTTGCATGTCAGCAATAGTATTACAGTATGCATAGTTGTAAACTTCGATTATTTTACGGAAACATATCGGGTCTTTGCCAGAGTTTCTGAAAAATATAATAAAGTAAAAACGAATCTAACTAGTCTGTATTGTCCCATTTCAGGGCAAAGTCCTCCCTTTCTTTTTTCCAAAGAATTCTGTATTTTGCTAGTGCTGGCCAACCCTTTCGGTAGGGCCTCGAGCTTAAGTGTCAAAATTCCACGTTTGAGCACCATTTATGTCAGAATTGGGAGAATATACACAAAGAGTATAAAGACAAGAAAATAAATATTTCCATAGAGTTTTTACAGCACAGTAATTACAAAGATTGGCTTAAAATTCACATAAATGTCAGGAAATCATTTAGTAAAACGTGAAACCAGTCAGGTTCCTTTGTTAGCAATTTATCAATGTTATAGTTCAATGATGCACAACTCACGATAACATCTGAGTCATCGGTTGTACTCTCCATAAACGTTACTATTATGTACGCTATTAATTTTAGAATTGCTTTTAACTTTCAGGGACCTACAGAAAACCCCTGCTGGCTTGTTAGCCACGGTGACAAAAATCCCTCAACTTGGTAAGCAGCTTTTACTGCGACAATTTCCTATAGATCCTCATCTCAACTTATTTCTAGATTTCATGTTTTACGGGACACTAAAAGCCCCCAGACGTAACAACAACAAAACTTCTATGGTGTCTAGTTCATTGTCCTTCAATGGGTTAAGTTGTTTGATCTCTGCGTTGGCTGTCCCTGTCAGCCTCCGAAGAACGTACCTTCCAATTTTCATCTACAGCATTAGTTTCTGTCAGAAAACTATACGTAAAAGGAACTCACGATTAACTCTAGGCCTCTCTCTCTCGGGGCTGCCATCCTCAAGCCTCTCGCAGCAGCTGCAGAATTTGCACGGCACACCAGGCAAACCGCAGCACAGCGCCCCCCACAGCCACTTGTTCAGGGTGCTTGCAGTCCTTGACCACACACTCTGCCTGTCCTGAAGGGATACCTTGTATTAGAGTATATGTGACCGTACTCCTGTAGCTGATCAGTATTAGACAGAACAGAACACGAGTCAAAAGGATTATATAAGGACGGTAGAAGGTGGCTTTCTGTAGTTTATGCTCCCTATTTCCACGGGGTCCATGGAAATAGGGAGTTTATGATATCTATATTATAAAAGAAAGTCGTGTTAGTTACACTATTTATAACTCAAGAACGGCTGAACCGATTTGACTGAAAATTGGTGGGGAGGTAGCTTAACCAGGAGACGGATATAGAATACTTGTTATCCCGTTCGACTATTTTCCCGTGTGACGTGACATAAAACGTCAAAGAGAATACAAATACAAGTCACTATAAAACGTGGTATGACAAAAACGTTGCCTTCGAAGTACCAGATGGTCATATTCACATTATTGATATGAAATGAACTGCTTTATGTCTAGACAGCAATTCGATGCGACCGGAAGGTTCGGGGGAACAAGAAATTTAACGCGGACGAAGTCGCGGGCAGTCGTACAACACTCTTGAAAAATCAATGATATCAAAGGTGTGTTGATATATTTATATTCTTGAAATAGTCGTCTAGCTTATCCCGAAGTATGCCAAGCCGACGAGAACATCATTCAGCGACGCGACGGTAGATACCGAACGGAGAATCATGCCACTCGGCACTCTATTCTCTCACTCATACTCATTCACACGGGCCCAGTGCGGGTTGGAAGACGTCACATGTCTTCAGTTTATTGGTTCTAGGATATGCCAGTTTCCTCACGATTTTTTCCGTCACTGCTTTGAGAACAGTGGTGAAATAATTTAAAATTTTCTTTCCCAAAATATGTATAGCACTCATGCGGTTTAGAACAATGAGTATGCTAACACGCAACAATTTGCTAGCTGACATATGGCAAATCATTTAATTTAATATTTTGTGTCTCGTAATGTTACCTCCTTACAATTGTATAGAATCAAGTTCTTCTAACTTAACAGACAGCTGTGCTGCTGGAGAGTTTGTTCCGCCACTTCTTCTTCCCAGCTAAAGCACTAGGAATTGTCGAAGGGCGGGCGTTTTGGGGGGACTGTCTTTTGTAACTTTGACGTTCAAAAAGTGCTGACTCTGATTTTGATTTTGAATCATTTTACTATTTTTGCAACATTTTTCAAAGCAAGCTTTGAAATTTTGCAGGTAATTCGTAGAATTTGTAGGTGAACCTTGAACCTGATGTGTTTCGGTGTTCTCCACGTGAATTTGCTCACGTATTAAATGAATGCAAGATAAAGGACTAGGTAATCTTAATTTTATAGTACCTAATGACTAACGCGGTGTTTAACTTCGATATTGTTGTACGTAGTCCGCTTTGAGCTCTGTGTAGGTAACTAACTTGAGAAAATAAAATCAATTATCGTTGGCACTAAAGAACTTACCCTGAAAACATAACGATTGGTCCTCATTTGAAGCTTGAACTCTCAAAAACTGACCATTCAACCACTGTCGAAAAAAAACTGATCAAAAACGTATGAGCGTATGACTGTGTAAACGAGAAAACACAAAATATTTTTTTATTTAAATATTTTGAGAAAGGATAATAGCTTTGATCTAATGCCCAAAGCTTTTAAGTGCACTGTCCTGCTTCAAAACAAGTCACAAATTCCGAAAACATTTTTTGATCAGTTTAGTTATGCCCCAACAGCTATCATCACAGTTTCTACAGACCCAGTTTTTCGCAATAAAAAAATTATATCTTCAGGCATGGCGCCACATAGCTGACAGAAACTAAAGGATTCCTTTGTCCTTCCGATATTGTCAAATAAACTTTTTTCAGTACCTAATGAAACTAGCCACACATTGGATCTCACTCCCGAGTTGAAGGTCCAACTTCAGCTTGGATTGGCTTGATTACAAGAGTCCGAGAGGAATGGAAAGACGGCCTTTACCCTGAAGAGGGCCACCACAAGATCATAAATACTATGACACATTACCTGTTGGTGGTCGAACACAAAATTCCGGTTCATCACCACTTCATCGTTGCTGGGCTCCCTCCGTCATACGACTCCAACTCTTGGTAAATTGCTTTTGTGGATGAGTCACCACTACTTTTGAACTAACATAGACCATACGAGAAGATATTTCGCGAGGTGTGACGCTGCCACGATGACTGATGACAACTGAAGGAAATGATTTTTTTTGTCATCGTATGTCATTTCATATGGTATCGTTGTATGGCTACGTTGTATGGACAGTTCAGTGGAAATGTTATAGAATTCATTTAAATACTTTTTTATAGTTTGACTAGCTGACCCGACAAACGTTGTTTTGCCGGGTGAAAGAGTGAAAATTTCGAGTTGTACATACCTATGTATTTTTCAATGCCAAATCATAGTAAAATAATAATAGAAAAATTGTCAAAAAATTTAAAAAAAATATTTAGGGTTGGGTCACCTTTATCATTTAGGGGTATGAAAAATAGATGTTGGCCGATTCTCAGACCTACCCGATATGCACACAAAATTTCATAAAAATCGGTCCAGCCGTTTCGGAGGAGTTTGGTAACAAACACTGCGACACGACAATTTTATACATTAGATTATGGTTGTAAACTTTAAAGATGAAGACTTGCAACGTTTTTGGTAATGTATCTTGTTTTTGTAACGCGTTACAGTAGTCAGACTAGTCAGTGCAACGATCCTTGTCGATCAAAGCGAGAAATGCGAGCGTATTTATACAAACAAGACAGTGTAAGTTGCATGATAATGGAGCACGCTTTTAGCCAAGTGCTCGAAGGAAGCGGTCACCACACTCACCACGTTTATTGTATCGCCGATTTGTAATAAGAAATGGACCTGCACCCTAATTGCGAAACGCACAATTTATCAGAGTCTGAATGGGATTGAAGATTATTTCTAAACCATTGCGTCATTTGTTCGAATAAATTGTGGCTCAGCAACGTAAATAACGCAATGAATGTTGTTTAACTATGAATATTAAACCAATTCCTACCGATAAAAAGTTCCGCAATTACCCCTCTGAATTGAAGCATGTGCTCGAACCGAGCGTTTGCCGCATCTTGTGTTGACGCTTTGTCAAACTTTTTTTCACCCCTACTGAATTTTGTATTGTATATGGAGATTAATTTGATGCCCATTTATTATAATTTAACCTTTTGCAAGAGAGTAGTAGCAGCTCAGTCGTAAAGGCCCCGACTTGTTAGTTGTATAGATCGTGGGATCGAATTTGAACCAACGCAGGCACTTTTATTTGTGTATTAATTTCATCACCATTTCTCTCAAAACGACGAAGGAAAACATCATGAGAAAACTGGCATGCCTTAGAACCAAAAATTCGAAGACAAGTGACATCTACCAACACGCACTGGGCCCGCGTGGTGGATTATGGCCCACCGAGTCTTTGAATCTTATTTCAAAATTAATCAAGAATGGCACAATCATGGACAAAAATGGTTAATTTTCAAAAATTGATGAACGTTTGCGGGATTTTTGAAAATTATCATATTTGGTGGCACGGTTTATTGAAATTTGACATTTAGATAGAGACATTAGGTTCTCCATAAGTATTCTAAACTAATAACTCCAGCGGTAACCGACCCACTGCTGGGATACAGGCCGCTTTCGTTGACAAAGAGTAGGCCGTAATCCACCACGCGAACCCAGTGCGTGTTAGTAGATGTCACTTGACTTCGAACCTAGTGCGTGTTAGTAGATGTCACATGACTTCGAACCCAGTGCGTGTTAGTAGATGTCACATGACTTCGAACCCAGTGCGTGTTAGTAGATGTCACATGACTTCGAACCCAGTGCGTGTTAGTAGATGTCACATGACTTCGAACCCAGTGCGTGTTAGTAGATGTCACATGACTTCGAACCCAGTGCGTGTTAGTAGATGTCGCATGACTTCGATTTTTTGGCTGTAGCACACGCCAATTTCCTCACAATGTTTTGAGAGCAGTGGTGATGAAATAATTTACATAAAGTAAGCCGCCTATCTGGGTTCGAACCACCTACAACTCGTAATTAAACTGCGATGGCCCTCATTACAGCTGTCTTTTTCAATTCAACAATAAATATGCGGCGAAATGTGGATGTACTATAAGTACACCACTGCCCAACCCTTCAGGGAAACAAGGCGTGTTGTTCTGTTATGTTATGTAGGTATTAATCATACCAAAAACCCAGTTGAAGCTAATTAATCGGAAGATTTATATTTACCAGTCACTTCCTTATCATACATCAACATGTCTCACATACCGTTTTTTGTAACAAACATAACAATCACATGACAATCAAATCCACGTACAATCCCAAAAATTCAAGAACAACGTAAAATCACATCGAAACAATTTTAATTAACGATCTTAACATTAAAACTAGTTAATAATTTAATATGCCATTCATCACCAACCTTCGGAGTTAATGAGCGTGCACCACACGAGGCACGAGCCCGCTTCCAGGAGGACAATGCCGTAGCTAACCTGCCATTAATACACGGTTATATCATGAGCCTTGGTAACACCAATAACCGCGATTTGCCGTATTTTCGTCTAAAGCTATTCATTACGAAAATTAACTGGTAGACGCTTTTTAGACGGTATGGTTCCGTATATGGTGTTAAATATTGGAGAACAGTCTTTTAGCAACCAGGGGCCCTATTTCCTAAGTACGTAGTCCACGGGCGCCGGGAGCAGGACGCAAGAGTATTATTATTTCAAAAAAAAAGAGCGCACTTACGCTCCCCTGGCTACAAAATAAATTATAGGTGTAAAAGCAGGTCGACAACGCCTATTAGAATAATAGAGAACTCAACTTACTAAATGATTTATTAGAAACTAAATTTTTCGCATTCTACATCTCTCGATTCAAAAGTCTTAAAGTTATGTTTAGTTTTTGTGCATAAATCAACAAAGTTTCGAAATCTTATTTCCGAAAATCTAACTCGTCTGTAGGCTGACATTATTGAGCTTGCTTCGCTCGCTCTTGGATCCTGCTTTACTTAAGTTTAAAGCTTCTTCATATAAATCGACACGGTTAATCCTCTGTCAGTTTGCATGAACATAATAAACCTATCCAATTCGATGCGAGATGGAAAAATGAAGTCGCGTTGCTTGCTCTTACATCCTACACTAATTAAATTAGACGATTTATGTAGAATACAGATGCTTTGAGTTTTGAGTATAAGTTGATGATTTTTTTTTTCACTGCAGTCATAGGCTTCCACTGCTGGACATAGGCCCCCAAAGATGTTTGGGCCTCAACTATTTCGGGTCATTCAGTGGATTCCGGAGACCTTCATCAGGTCTTCGGTTGATCACTTTATCAAGTTGAGGTCAGAATATTCCTGAAAAATAATCCTGGATCCTGGATCTTAGACAGCCGTTAGGGTCGTCAGAAACACGAAAGACTGACAACCAAGGGGTATCGTATTCCTAGCCGCCGCAGGAGGAGACGCCCCGGGCGTCGGGAGTCGATTGCGGACTCCCGGCCACCGTAGGCGCAAGCTTGCGGGTGGCGAGCAATGGGTAGCTCGCCACCCGGTAAGGACCAAGCTCGGGTCAACGGCGCGTAGTGTTCCACGCGCGCCTCAAAGAGATGTCAGCAAAACTAAAGGGGTCTGCTAGGACCGATGCCTGCCGGGGTCGCGTGATTGTTCGAAAGAGATACCGTGACCCTGGCACATGGGCAATTGAAGGAACACGGGTGGGTTTTAGTCAGTAAAAGTCTGACATGCCCTCCCGCTCCGCCCAGAGCGGGAGAAGTCATTTGATGATTTGCCAGCCAAAAAAAAAAGGGGTATCGTATTGCCCAGACGCTGAGTTAAGGAGGTCAGATAGGTAGTCATTCTAAATAAAATACATACATTCAGCTGCACCCAATTACACTGCAAACTGACCCCAACAAAATTGGGAAAAAGATACGCAAATAATGATGATTGAGATCTAAAATAAATATTTAAATCTTGGAAATTCATTTTGGGAATTTGTCCACAACAAAAATAAAACTTCCAAGTATTTCAGACGCACGGATCCCTAAAAAAGAGCATCATTTGCAGCCCAACATTAAGAAGTCAAATCATTAATACCTAGCCTCTTGCGAAGTTCACACGCGTGATACAAGAAAACGAACAGTTTTTCATATATATATTTTAAACAGTTGTTATAAAAATGAATTTGCGTCTCCATGTGTTTTTCGGCCAGTTCCTGTGGCTGCTGGCAGCTTTAAACGGGAAATCTATCCAGGGGATTCCAGGGTATGGAAGGAACTTGCTCATCAAGACCTTGCCAGCGATTGAAGATTACCAAAGCAACATTTATGAAGTGTTCATGGAACCTTATTTGTATGTGAGTACCGATATGTAATTTCTCTTTTGTATCTTTAACATCACGCCTTGTTTCTCCAAAGGGTTGGGCAGAGTTGTATTTTTCGTACGCCCACATTTCGCCAGTCATGTTTAAGTCCCATGTAATAGGGGAAAACATCGTGAGGAAACCGGCTTATCCTAAAACCAATAAATTCGAAGACATGTGACATGTACCAACCCGCACTGGGCCCGCGTGGTAGATACGGCCCTCATCCTCTCACAGAGGCCTGTGTCCCAACATTGGGAACATTATACGCTGATGTGCTGGAAATATAACCCTGGACCTCATACTCATAGTACGACTTGAGACCACTTCGACCCAACGAGGCATTCAAAGCAATCTCTAAATATGAAGAAAATTAAAATTCTCTTTTCGAAGGCCGATTTTTTTCTGTGATACAACCAGGAAGGCTTACGTATGAGTTGTCATGTGCTAGTGTCATTCAGGGTCAGTTATTGGTAGTTTAGGTTTGATTATAGAGTGACGAAATAGCTGCCGTGTCATGACAGGAAGCTACACTTAATTATTGATGCTCAGTGAATTGGGGAAACACACCATTATATCCAATTTTACAATGAAGGCCTCCTTTAAGGAGAATGCACTAAGATAGGCCTCAAAATTCAAATTTACTTCCCTTTTTTGCATTTTGCAGGGCAGTTTCAGGTTTTAACAAATATGGTATTATTCGAAGAGAACAAATGTGTTGTTGTTATTTATCTACTTATGTATTAGTATGTAAGTCATATATGTGTTATTCGTAAAGCAGAAGAAGCATTAGATTCAAATTTGTAAATTATTAAGCTTTCCTAAGATGTTAACTTGTGGGAGCGTTCTCTATTCATTTTACCATCATACTGCGATCGCCAACCCGCCTGCCAAACGGGGCGATTATAACCACAGACTCTCCATTTCCATAGTCGTGAAAATATTTTTCGGTTGAAAATCATGAAAATTCAGTAGGTACATATGGAATCTGCTCCTAAATAGTTCCACAGGCAATTTTTTTTAAGCTTTTGTTTATATCTGGCATACTGACTTTCATCTAATTATTATATTTTATCTACATAAACCTACGACTATAATATACTATCTAATAATAAGCTAAAGAGTTGATGATTTTTTGTTTGAGCACCTTTTTGAAGTCAGTTGTCACTGAGTACCGAGCTACCAACTACCTAATCTTAGAATAATATATGGTCAATAAAAACTATCTTCTGACACCGGAAATACATAAACATGATTGATGACGATACAAAAACATTTGACGACAAAAAGCTGCAGTCATGCGGAGTACATTCACAGAAAATCATACTCAACGACTCCATTCGCTTTTAAATGTATTTTTTATCAAGAGCAATTCTTCATCTTGTGACAATCTTAGTTTTTATATTGCATTTATTTTGATTGTAGGTACCTAAAGAATGTAAATGTATCGAATTGTAGACTTCAACATGACTATCAATAATGTTTTTACTAAGATATTATAATAAGTTTGTTGAACTATTATTTATTTGTTGTGGTACGCCAAATCTACATTGGAAGATATACATATAAGTATATAAATATATGCGAATAATTAATATCTTCATGAGAAATAATCAGTATTTACACACTGCGCAGACACACAAGTTTAAAGCTCCGATTCATCAACATCATCATTATCTGCTTATCCACTATGTTGGGGTCGGCTCCCAGCCTAACCGGATGCAGCTGAATATCCGTTTTTTACATGGAGCGACTACTTATCTGACCTCCACAACAAAGTTACTGGGTAATACGATATCCCTTGGTAAGACTGGCTTCTGACGGCCCGTAACGACTGTCAAAGATCTACAAATGACAGCCGAGACGTCCTTTCCAAAGCAAGAAGGGGTCTTTGTATGTAAAGACGGTCACCCATCTACGAACCATCCATCATCGGTCATCCATCTGATCGATCAAACCGTGCGAGTGTTATTACTTAGGGGGCATCCATAAATTACGTCACACGAATTTCATGATTTTTGATCCCCTCCCCCGTCCTTGTCACAGCTGGTCACATTTGTGAGACCTCTCTAGTGTGACGTCACGAATTTCATTTTTTTTTACATTTAGAAATAATTATTGAAATTAAACAGAAATTCCGAAATTTAATTGTTTCTTTTTTTTATAAAATGAACATCAAGTCAAACACTACAAGAAATTAACAAAACAAATAACGATTAATTATATTAATTAAAGATCAAACTTAATCATCTTGAGTCCATGTAGCCACTTCGTTCTCGTTTGGGTTTTTAATGTCAGGAATATTCGTTGTGTCCAGATCTTTCTTAACGAACCATACAGCATCATCGCCATCATCAAAACAAATAATTTCTCTGGCACGTCTTGCAGAAATTCTTTGAGGACGAATCTTCACGATGGGCAAAACTTGTAGTTTCTTATATGTATTTGCTTGTGTTGATTAGTGGCCTTTATGATGCAAATTATAGACCACAAATGCCACATGATCGCTTAAACAAGTATGCCTCGACACTGGGGGAATAACTATCGTACGAATATGTGTTTTACTTAACACTTAGATTAAAATTGATTTTGAAATGTGACGTCACGAAATATAGGACCCCTCCCACCCCTTTGTCACACAATGTCACACTTCGTCAACCCCCTGCCTCCCCCTTAACGTGTGACGTAATTTATGGATGGCCCCTTATTAGCCACGCCGGTCTTTCAGACCATCGATTCTTCTAACAATTAAAGAATCCATTTTCATTTCATTTGATTCTTTCATTTGTTAATAATACTATCGATACATGATCATAAAACAAAAGTAACACAAAACACCGGATTTTACACTTATTTTTAACATGTCATAGAATACTGAGCAAATGTGTAAATAACTCCACAAAGGCTGTAGGTATAGCTATGTCAATATTATCGAATACAACAATATGAAGCAATTTGTGTGACTTCAACAATCAGTGACGTTGTTCAAATGTAATAGATTTAAGGGTCCCACAGTCGGTCCCAGGGTCGGACAGTGCAAACCGACTAGTAGATTTTCCATCAAGTTTTCAATTCATATTGTTCTATTAGTTGCGTCTCGCCTGTCTGCGGAAGCCTTTACCCAAGGAAAATATCATCATCATCATTTCAACTTTAAGACAACTTCTGGACAAAGGCCTACTCCGATTTGGATGGTTTTCCATAATCGCCACGCTTGGCAGGCGGTTGGCGATCGCAGTATGGTGGTAAAATGCATAGAGAACGCTGCTGCCCATTTTCTAGTAAGTCCCTTAATTGCCTTATACGACACCTATGGGAAGAAATGGGGTGGTGCTATTCTTTACATCTGGCACCATACGGACGTTAGGAATAGCACATTAAGAAAAATTTTAATGACTTAAAATATTGTTCTCTCATTTCAGGAATTCGGACACCAAGTGTACCCACCGGGCAATCGAGCTGAGAAGCAAATAGAATACGTTGTCGTAAGTATTTATACATACTTGTTACTGAAGTTACTTATTGTTTAAGTAATTCTTATTTTCCACCATACAGTACATATTCTATAGTACCATATCTTTCTCCACATGTGCCCTACCAACTATCTTTAAGGGACGTTGGGCTTTAACTAGTTGGAGTTGAGAAGAAGCTTTGATCAGCTCTCGATAGCCTGTAAGACCTTACGAGGACGTATCGACTGCCAATAGCTCCATGGCCTTTTCTGTCGATTATTTGTGCTCGACAAATACACCGGACACCGTCAGAGCCGGCGCCGCCGGCACAATCTGTTTGCGCAACTCCCTTCTGAAATGTAGCCTATAGACGCTAATTGCCCTTCTGACTGCCAACCCTGAAAGTGACGTGTTTGTGTTAGACTACAACTTACACAAACTTAACTAGACTGGATGACAGCAATAACAGTCCGGGCCGTCGAGGGTAGCGGCTTCTGCAGGTGCTAGGGCAGTGCTGTCAACGCAGTTTACCCTACAACACAAACTGGACCGGCTTTTTGAGGTGCACGATAAAGCGCGCCAAATCTTGGCAAATATACGGTTCCGTAAAACCCGTATTCGGCCCATCACTATTACGCCAATTGATTGAATACAACAAACAATAATATTACTCCGTCCAAATGTCCTGAGAAATCAGACAATAGCAAAGCATTACTAGATAGCCAATTACAATATTTCGTGCGAACAAAATAAAACTTTATATCAAACGAAACGTTTTTCTATATTCTGAGCCACAGTTCACGGCCCTTCTAACTTCCCAGTTTGTTAAAATTACACAGTTATGCATATTAAAACATTAGTGATACACGAACACCGTGACTTGCCGGGTGCAAACAGGCTCGAATCTGTCTGTCTACGCGTTCTTCACGATGTTGTACGTGACGTCACTGAGGGCAACATTCTCAGATCGCACTTAGACTTTGCTGAGTAAAATACTCGTATCATAAATTCAAACATTTTTTTACTCTGATAAACCAGTCGTATTAAGTGCGATCGTAGTACTTAGTAACTTGGATGTGGGGGTCCTGATACAGTCGCTCTGTATAAAATACCTATTGGTATTTTGCTTTAGATGTATTTTCTAGTGTACAATAAAGCATACCATATAAATAAATAAATACAAATGAAAAGTCCGTTTATACTGGAAATTAAGCTTGATTTGTCGCCGTACGTTTATTTATGAAAAGTAAACTATAGGAATAATATTCATATTTCTATGAAACTTAGCAAAGGAAAGTCTAAGTGCGATCTATGAATCTTGCCCCGAGAATTAATTGTTTAGCAATTAACAAGATTGTTTAAATGTTTAAGATCGTGATTCCGTTAAAATTGTACTTCCTTGCTCTTGAGAATTAGGATGTCGTCCCTGAAGATTGTAGGCAAAAAATATTCACAATGACTTCCTGAGATTGCAAGAAAATAGCATTTTGCAGACATAAGTACAAACATCGTTTAAAAATGCGCCATTTACTTAGTAATTTAAAAAAAGGTAGGTAAGTAGGTATTCCATGAAAAGCATTTAAAAATATTTTCATTTAAAAATATTTTCATTTAAAAATAATTTTATTTAAAAATATTTTCATTTAAAAATATTTTTATTTCACATAAACCTACATGGGCACTTATAAAACGTCAGAAGCTAGGTACACGGTCCCAAATTGTAGATTCCTATGGAGAAGAGCCGACAAGAAACACCATGGTTACTCTTTTAAAAATAAAAGGCTTTTACAGTGGTTTCAAATTACATCCATACTATCTATACTAATATTATAAAGCTGAAGTGTTTATTTGTTTGTTTGGTTAAACGCGCTAATCTCAAGAACTACCACCGGCGCAAGTCGCCGGCAGAAGCTAGTTTTTAATAGGTATGGAAGAACAATGAAAAAATCTAAGGACTCCTGCCAGGGTCGCGAGATTCGTTCGAAAGAGTTATCGCGGCCCTGGCATATGGGCAACTGAAGGAACACGGATGGGTTTTAGTCAGTAAAAGTCTGACACGCCCTCCCGCTCCGCCCAGAGCGGGAGAAGTCATTTAACGATTTCCCATCCAAAAAAAAAGGACTCCTCTACCATAACTTTCATTTGCCAATGCTAGAGTTCCATTTTGAAATAGTCAAAACTCTAGAATTAACTAATAGTATTACTGATATTTTAACAGATAAATCAAATTTAAAAAATGTTCCCCAAAGCATGATAAAAAGACTTTAAACATCCCTTAAACACAAAAACGCATGCACGTCACGCACTTTTACAAGTGGTATCTTCTTGTACATGTCATAAGTACCTACATAAATAGCTACTTTAATACTTAGTTAAATGTTAATGAGTAGTACTTAAAAAACACATCAAACGGTAGTAAGTACGCACCATAAGTAAATGATTGATATATCAATAAAACATTACAACAAAAACAACATTAATTAATAAAAACTATAGTACCTACTTACCTACCTTACCTTTGACTGCTTCGTTGGTCTAGTGGTTTCAAACGCTCCTGCTGAGTATGAGGTCCTGGGTTCGATTCCTAGACCGGACAAATCGATATTGGGTTTGTCATTTTTCTATCAGGAACTTCTCAGTAGCAACCTAGAGTTTAGTATTGCGCTCGGCTGATGGCAATAGGTTCTATTACATTGGAGTTAAATATAACTTGCGAAATGTGGTTCTTCCCAACCCTTCTAGGGAACAAGAAGTGATGTTATTTTACCTAAATTACCTTAGTTATTACATACATGGGTACTTGGATCGCTACCAGGGTCGCGAGATCAGGTCGAAAGAATTACCGTGGCCCCGGCATATAGGCAACTGAAGGAACACGGGTGGGTTTTAGTCAGTAAAAGTCTGACACGCCCGCCCGCTCCGCCCAGAGCGGGAGACGTCATTAGATGATATCCCACACACACAAAACAAAAATAGGTACTAGGATCTATGTAATTAGGTACCGTGTTATACACCTAGCATGAAAAGGTTATTTGTCTACAATTAATTAGGCGATTATTAAAATGATGATCACACAACGTTCATTGAGCATTAATAGTAAATATTTAACAACATTAATAATAACAGATCGTTAACTTACAAAAACATCGTATAATTCGTGCTAATTGCAGACAATGATCGTCAGATATCACGGAAGTAAACATGACATAAATGGAGCTAGTAAAAAGTTTCTAACAAAAAAGTTTAAATGAACACGCGTGATAATATGATCAGTTGATCACCGACGTGTGATATTCGAATAGAGTGATTATGATAATAACATTACTTATAACATACGAGTACTAGCTTTTGCCAGCGGCTTCGCCCGCGTGGAGGTCGGAAATTATCCCGCGGGAATATGTTCCCGCGGGCTACATAGGCTACTTTTTATCCCGGTAGTATGCTACCGGGATAAAAAGTAGCCTATGTCCTTCCTCAGGCTCTAAATTAACTGTGGACCAAATTTCATTTAAATCAGTTCAGTAGTTTTAGCAGAAAAGCGAGACAGAAAGACAGCCAGGCAGGCAGAAAGACAGACAGACAGAGTTACTTTTGCATTTATAACATTAGTGTGGAAGTGTGGCATTTTGGATTATTGTTACTTGTGGTGCCGGACGTAAAGAATAGCACCATCCCCTTTAATCCCGTGAGTGTCATAAGAGGCGACTAAGGGACTTACTTGAGAATGGGCAGCAGCATTCCCTATGCATTTTAACCACCACATACTGCGATCGCCAACACGCCTGCCAAGCGTGGTGATTATGGCAACCCCCAAATTGCGGTAAGCCTATGTCCAGCAGTGGACGTCTTTCGGCTGAAATGATGGTGATAACATACTTATTATTTAATGAGTTTATAATAAAGCTATGCGCTTGACGTTTTGATAAATTAGTGTTTGATTTATTATCATACTCTATGAATGCTGCCTTGGGTGTAGAAGAGTCCAAGATTCATGTTTTCTGGCAGGTTCGGTTCCAGCACGCGTAAAATTTTAGCTTTCTCTCATGCCACCATTGCTTGAGCCAGCCCGCGCCGCTGAGCCTCTAGCCTTAAATTCGTCCCTAAATAATAAGAATTCCGATCAAGCCCGTGTCGTGCTGCCCTCTTCCAGCGACGCCTTAAGCCAAGGTCCGTACCCTCACCTGGCTTAGCGGCCTTAATTTATTGTGGTAGCCACAGGCAAGTCCGGTTAAGCCGCCAACAACCTCAAAAAGAAAAAACCAAATTTCAATTGTTTCTAGTAATTATACGAGGCTCTAGTGAAACGCTATCATCTGCAACGATCAGCCGAGCATCCACCATGAAACGTGGTAACCATAGTATTAAGTAATCAGTGCCACGCAGCCTGACAATCAATTATGTACGATTACATCATAATATGTACACTGCCTATCATACACGCAGACTTGACCATCTTTGTTTTAATTGGAAAAATAGCAGAAGCTAATTTGGAACAGGTGGAGTATCGTAAAGACAAAAAATGGGCCTTCTCTCTTGCAGTGGGTGTCATGGAAGGTGACCAATTATCAGAATTATAACCATAAATCTTTATTTATCTTAACATCATATAACGGGCTGTTTTTAATGGAATACACAATCTTCAATAGAGAAAGATCATCCGGCTTTTTTAGATAGAACATGACTGTGAAGTTAATTAATTTGATTATCAATTGGATGAGAAGTAGGTAAGATCATCATTTTATACCATGTTGAAGGCAGAACAAACCTTAATTTAAAAGTTTTTTTTTAATGTTTTCTTCAACTCATAATTCCTCATATTCCTTACCTAATTTATATGCAGTCGGCGCAACATTTCTTATTTTTGCATATTTCTCTATGAGTCATGCACTGCATGCCTTTTTCATGCCTTCTTCACCTGAAAGACGTAACAAGATGGTGGCGAATAATAAATATGGCTACGTTAGTTTTAGTTCTTCAGTTTAGTCTTTCTTCAGTCTAGATTTCTAACATGAAAAAACATTTTTGCAGAAAAAAACAACCGACTTCCAAAAAAAACACTACAAAGTGAAAAATAACTTCATTCACTTTGTAGAGTTTTTTGGAAGTCGTCGGTGTCGCGGTCGGTGTCTTTGGCTCTGTATTCCTTCTAGTTTTTTGCCAGGAAATATTAGAGTATCATCACGATAAATAAAGTGGCTTACCGAAGCTATCGGAAAACTACCAAAGTAAACATAACCAATACATAAAATATTTTTTGAAATCGGTCCACGATTGGCCAAGAAATCAATAAATATACATAAATATATAAGTACAGTGGAACATGGAACCTCCTCCTTTTTAGAAGTCGTTTAAAAATCAGAACCAGTAAGCATGTAAATTTATCACGTTATTAAACAAGAAAATATTTTCAAAAATGATAGGATGTATATACGGGCTCTACATTAATTGGTGCTAAGTTAAAAATACACGTAAAAATTATACAGGTAGGAATTAAAAAATATCGTTACCTACTAAAAATAGGTAAAAACTCGAATTTTGTAGGCAAACCGTAACCCATAGACATTAGTGAGTAAATAAGTCCTTGGTGTACGTCGCCGGATTCGACACGGCATCATTACGGACACGCAATATGAAGAGGTGCTTATTAGGGAAAAAACTCATATCTATGATCTATGAAAAATGGATTTTGTGAATTCACTAGGAATACAAAACGCAAATCATGAATTTGTATTAGAGCTGAGTAGAGTGGTGTGCTGGAGACCTTTTGTCCCTTCCTACTTTACTTTCTTTTCAGCGGTGGGTGAGTTCTTTCAGTGCATCAGCCTGTCTCTTTTACAGATGGCTTTTATGGGTATCTTCGAAAACATTAATGCGATAGTACTTGAAATCGATAAATTATGTGCATTCTCGCGCACATATTTGTCCCTACCTGTATCCCTACCTCGATGCATCAAAATCTCAAATATCTATAGGATAGAATCATCGGCAGCGCGAAGGAATTATCTTGTTGTTATCAAGCAAGTGTTATTCGATCTCACGTCATTCGGTTTCAAGTAGGGAACCCCTTTTAAGGATAAGGCCACTGATCGTGTCATCCTATTTTATTTTATTAATTAAACAGACAGTTGTGCTGCTGGCTGCTGGGAAGTTTGTTGCGTCACTTCTTCTTCTTCTTATGTAATTTGGACGCTTGAAAAGTGCTCAGTTTGAATAAATGCCTTTTGTTTTTTTTATGGTGTCCATAATAAAGAGAACAGAGAACAGTAGTGGCCCAGCGGTAACAGCCGCGACTTACGGGTTCTAGGTCGTAGGTTCGAACCAGGCACTTTACATTATGTAAATCAGTGCCGGATTTAAGCACAGGCAACATAGGCAGTTGCCTATGGGCCGCCACCACAAGGGGGCCGCCACCACACCACAAAAAAATAAAATAAAATAAAAACAATAAAGGCTTAGTAGAAACAAAAAACATAGGTACTGAGTTTTGTTACAAATAGTTAGACGAAAAACTCATTTTTGTCTTTGAGCGGGAAAAGTTAAGATTTAAAAATCTGCGAGAACAAGCAGCACGAAATATGAACACAAACGGCGCCTTTCACACATTCTACCGCGCCGCGCTCTAGCGCGGCGCGGTAGAATGACAGCGCAGTTTGACACGCCATTTTCCGCTGTTGGTAGACCAAGGAAGGAAAATGGCGTGTCAAACTGCGCGCGAATAATTTTTGCCATTTTATGAGAATAAATTATGTGTTAGCCAAATTATTCAGTTGCTTTCTTCTTTACCTTTATCTTAATAGAAACTTTCAACAGTAAAACATAAACGATTTGAGGGCCTCCACCACATGCTCTGCTTTTGGGCCGCCGAATTCTATATCCGGCACTGATGTAAATGATTTCATTTCCTCTGCTCGCTAAACGGTTAAAGAGGACATCGTGAGAAAGGCATCTCCTAAAATCAAACACTCGAAGACATGTGACATTTATCAACCCGCACTGGGCCCGCTTGGTGGCCACTGCTTCTCACAGAAAGAGGAGGCCTGTGTCCCAGCAGTGGGAACAATTTAGGCTGATTATGATGAAATACTAGAGTTTCTAACACCATTTTTTTCCCCAGCCACAAAGATCACCAGGCCTCCAAGCGATAGTCCACCTGCAAGCGGACGAGGAGTCAGGAGTGGAAGGCGACCTGATCTTCACGCAGCTGGTACCGAACGGGCCCGTCTCCATCGAAGGCAACATCACGGGCCTGGCTGCTGGGCTGCACGGCATCCATGTGCACCAGACTGGAGCCGTCAAGGATAACTGCAAGGAGATCGGGCCGCATTTCCTTGCGTTTTATGTTAGTATCGCTTAAAGGCTTGTTCGTTGGTGGGTCAAACTTCGTTAATTACTTCAGTGAGTGAGCATATGCGGATGTCACCAATATTCGTCACAGTCGGCAAGCATGGTGATAGCAATGTTTGATAATTATTAGACAAAAGACACCACGTCTTCCAGAATTCATATGAGATTAAGAATTGATCATTTGGGAAGACAGTAATTCAGAAAACACCTCCTAAACCTATTGCAGAATAGCACCATCCCATATTTGCCCGTGGATATCTTAGAAGACGACTAAGGGACTTACTAGAGAATGGGCAGCAGCGTTCTCTATGAATTTTACCACCATACTGTGATCGTCAATCCGCCTGCCAAGGGTGGCGATTATGGCAAACCACCCCAAATTAGGGGAGGCCTATGTCCAGCAGTGGACGTCTTTCGGCTGAAATGATGATGATGATGATGACCTAAGTACAAACTATTGTTAATCTCTTCTACAACAATTTGTCGAATCATTCAAGCTTCGTGCTAGAGGTAGGTAATCTATACTATCTATACTAATATTATAAAGCTGAAGAGTTTGTTTGTTTGATTGAACGCGCTAATCTCAGGAACTACTGGTCCCAATTGAAAAATTCTTTTTGTGTTGGGTAGCCTATTTGTCGAGGAAGGCTATAGGCTATATAATATCACGCTACAACCAAGAGGAGCAGAGCAGTAATGAAAAATGCACGGGTAGGCGATTCGACGCGACAGGAAGGGTCGGGGGAACAAGATATTTAACGCGGACAAAGTCGCGGGCAGAAGCTAGTGAACTAATAAAATCCCTAGGTAAACGGTTACCCCAATTTTTGCATCATACCTAGCCAAGTATTTCTTTCTAATCCTCAGGGTCGCCATGGTGGTCCCCGCGACAACGTCCGCCATGTCGGCGACCTCGGCAACATCAAAGCTGAGGATGGACCAATGACAGTCCGTCTCATAGACCACCTCATCTCCCTAGCCGGCCCTCGGTCCATAGTCGGTCGCTCTTTAGCCATCTCTAAAGGTGAAGATGACTACGGACGTGCGAGCACGGAGGACAGTGCCCTCACTGGCACTTCAGGACCAGCTATAGCTTGTGGAATCATTGGTTACTTACATTAAACTTTTGTACTTTTATACCCTTTCTACTTCTGTAAATTGTGATATTTAGTTTCGTACTTGTGTTAATAATTATATCTGTATGTATGTAGTGGTGATTTATTTTGTAACTATGTCTCTTGTTGGTATACTTTCCGAGGTATTCTCAGCTTTTCCAGTTAGTTCTGCACTTTCGGCATGGCGTCTACTGAAAAATGAAATGCAATCCGCTGGTCGCTCGGCAGCCACTGGACGAATAGGTACAATTTGAGGGATGAATAAATCATAATATGACAGCCTAATTGTCCCCCTACAGCGCATAGGCCTCATAGTTCTTTAATAAATTCAAATGATTTTACATTTTACACAAGCAATTAGGCACTTGAGAAATACAATAAAATTTTGCCTATTCGATAAGTCATAGGCGCTTAGTGCCATTGTTATAATCCCTACTTCAGAGGAATTACCATTTCTCTATTCCTTTACCAACTCAATACAGTTAGTTAATTGTCCAGAATCAGGGTGAGAGTACCGTACATTTTATTATATGAAGATCATGGTTGGTTACGAATATACCGATGTAAAGTGTTGTTATCATTTCTAAAGCGGATTAAGATAAGATAACATTAGTTTTCCATAGGCATCGACCACGGACGAATCTGATTTAAAAGATAAAAAATTATAACGAGAAATATAAAGAATTTGATAGGTATCAACCATCAACTGAATGACACATTTTTTTTTAATGATTGGTTTAGCTATTTCTTTACTGTGCCTTAAGTGTTAAATAATTTGTAAAGGCTCAAACTCACGGTTTCGCCGCTTGACCGGTATCGAACATTCGGAATCGAAAATACAGCGAGATAAAACTTCAAACATTCATTGGTACCGATTCCCTTGTTCACAAACTAAACTAAATTAAGTTCAGTACATCTTTTTCTTTGTATTTCATTAAGAAGAGGACAAAAGAAATATTTTAGTTTAGTCCTGTCAAATTAATCAGCACCTGTCACTAAGCCATACAAGTTTAGACGTGATTAAAAACTTGCCTACTAAAATTACGTCAATTTACGTCAAGCGCTGATTAATTTGACAGGACTAAACTAAAATTTATCTTATGTCCTTTCCTTAATGAAATAGAAAGAAAAAGATGCACTGAACTTAAATTTAGTTTAGTTTGTGAATAAGGGAATCGGCACCATTGTCTTTCTATTTACTGGTACATAGTGTTCTTACTAGAGAATGGGCAGCAGCGTTTTCTATGCATTTTACCAACATACTGCGATCGCCAAAACCAGCTTGCCAAACGTGGCAATTATGGCAAAGCTCCCCAAATTGGGGTAGGCCTATATCCAGCAGAGGACGTCTCACGGCTACAGTAGTCGATCTGTCACACACGGTCTTATTAATGTTATTATGAATCTGTTCTCTCTTCCACTCAATCCTTCAATACCACTAGGGAAATGCTTTACGAATATTGACGTCTTTAGCCGATGAAAATCGTACAGCTATAACAGGATCCTATGGAGCCCTAGTAACGTTGACAGGATTGCGCTGGAGGTAAATTATGCAATAAATTGGTTACTGAAGTCACTTGAAATGTATACCCAGCCCGTCCCTTATTGCCCCATCCCGGCGACGCCCTAAGCCGAGATTCATACCCCACAAGAGATGCCCTTAGCGTGTAATCACTTAGGTTTTAAGTTTTAAGCCCTGGCTGGAGGCTTTAATTTATTGAGGCACCTACAGGCAAGCCTGGTTAAGCATCCGACAACGTCCTAGGGGTTGACCTGAGAGATACCATTCCTAAAAAATAAAACTAGGAATGCAATAAATAAAATGGCGGCATTAGTTTCAATTTGGACTACGCGCCAAAACAACCGTAATTGTTACTGGCAAAACTAGGAATAAAGTAAAACACAAAATTCAGTAACCAACGGATATATTTCATGTATAAAAAAATCTTTTTAACAAAAATGCAAAATACAAGACCACAAGAATCAGAAACAGCACCGCATACCAAAAAGTACGAAAGAACCGATTGATTGAAATAGACCTCTGCTATTTGTATCCTTACTATATGTGATGTTTACACCTAATTACTGCCTAGTTGTGCCTAAACCGAAGTAATAAATAATGATTTCATGAGACGGACGGCCCTAAGATGTTTAAGGAATAATTGTTCTGTATATAAAGTTCACGACACCGGTATTTGTTTCCCTGAAATGACAGCATTTTATGCTTTTACATTCCAGGCCGGCCCAAAGAATAGTTGTACGAATAAGATGGTGATAATTTAAGATAAAATGGTTAAATGCAAGAACATTTTATTCGCGAGTGACCAAACTAAACTTTGACCGAAATAAAAACGTGTCTAATCAAACTTAACTCGTTCCGCTCCAATGCCAGACTAATTTCTAACCAATCTGACACAAATTTTCCATGATTTTAATACAAAAAATAATAGTTGTTTTTTTTCATATATAAAAAATTCACACTGATTTTAAATTACATTTAAGCTAATGTCAGTCACACTAAAGTTATTTACTGGAGGCCGATGGAGGCAACGAGTTTCTCGACCTTTGCGATGTAGGCCTTCTGTGCGTCGTCCTTTGACAGACCACGCTGCTTGCTCCAGGCCTCGAACTTGGCCTTGCCCTTCAGGTCCAGGAAGCCGGGGGCCTCTGCAAATTAAAAAAAAAGTATCTTTAAGTGCGTTGTTAAAAAAAAAATGTTGAAAACAGACAGATGGTGGCAAATAATGTTCAGAGTAGTGGTACATAATTATGGATAAAGATCTTACAAGATTAATTATACATAACTTATTGTAAAAGAGAATTACGGAGATGTTTCGGTTTTCCTCCTGTTAAAGATAGTCGGCTTAAGGTCGTCAAAATGGATGCTGTAATTACGTTTTTAATTCACACTTCAAGGTGTTCATATAATTTATACAATTCTAACGTTGATTCGAGAAATTCTTTAGCTATCAATTAGTTACGACAAGTATCTTTGGCGGCTGAATAACATTGACAGGAGGGCGCTGATTGTAAACATTTGTGAAATTCCAAGATGATTCGACGAATCAAAGTTAGTTCCAATTTTCGCCACGCGCCGCAATGCCGCTACATTGTGGCCGTATACGACACTATTCATAAAAATTGTACTTCAAATAATTGTCATATAAATGGCGGTATAATCACATTCGCCAGCTACGCTACGTTGAATTAGCAATTATGGAATCCGGTTAAGATTACGCTGCATTTCATGAAAAAATAATAGAATCACAATTTATAAAAATCATCAAGTGCTCAGTGCTGCTTATCTTTCTATGAAAACAATAGAACATTATTATTCTAAGAAAATATATTATCATGGCGCCACTACATTGAACTAGTGAATCATAAGATGACTTTGATAGAATTTAAACTATATGTTCATGCTTCTAAAACTTCAAATCTATTGCAGTTGACCTAGTATTTATGACTAGCCGTGGTAGGAAGTGTCAATAAATTTACTGATACAATTTCATGCAATTGATATCAATTGATTCAATAAGAGGGGCTCGTGGCTAAATAATAACAGACGCACGGGTCGAACTAAATTTAAACTACGTTTGCGTTTACGTTTGGGGTTCGTGGATGGGTGAACATCCAGGACATAGCGAAACCCCCTCCGTGCCTCAAAAAGTCGGAAAGCACGTTAAGGTGGAATCTCCAGGGTAGGGTTTTTAGCCATTTGGTATCAGTATCTATACTTTAATATTATAAAGCTGAAGAGTTTGCTTGGTTGAACGCGCTAATCTCAGGAACTACTAGTCAGATTTGAAAAAATATTTATGTGTTGGGTAGCCTATTTATTGAGGAAGGCGTGGCTCTATAGCATCACGCTACGTTTAAAAGGAGCGGAGCAGCAACGAAAAATGGACGAAATCTAGCAGGCAATTCGATGCGACGGGAAGGGTCCGAGTTGAAATGGCTACGAGTTGCCAGCTCATACTAGACATAAACTCACACCTTTTTCCCATGGGGGTAGGCAGAAACCACGGAACGCCACCTGCTACGATCTCTACACACTCCTTTTACCTCGTTTATGTTCATACAATTGGTCATACACACACACCGGTTGCGAGTACTACGCACCTGACCTTTCTGAGGAACATATTGCCAACTCATATTATTTCTTATCAAGGATTGAGTCATTCACGGGACTTATATTAAATCGTGATTTATATCTACTTTTAAATGTTTGTGTTAAGTGATAAATAGCTAAATGATAAACGGATTTACTCATGATTGATTTATTTATTGTTATTTTTATTTTATTTAAGGCCCGGCTTCCTCGATAAACTTTTTTTGAAACTAAAACATAGTTAAACAAGTTATTTTAAATTGACACTAATTTGAAAACGACTTATTGGATTTTTTTATTGCCATATACGAATCACTACGTGCAATTGTCCAAATTATTGATGACCATGCGATAATCTTTACAAATACTATGTTAGAAAAATTGAAGTGTCTGTTTGTAATGTCGAAATAACAGCTTTTTACTGAATGAATAAGAAAGTATAAACGGTACTTAAAACATTTATTCTTTATTTTATCGGGATTGTTTGTGACGGCAAATCTCCGAAACGGCTGAACCGATTTTGACAGAACTTTCACTAACAGAACATAACTCCTTTATTCCTCTAAGGGTAAGACTAACACTTAAATTACACCCACATTTCGCCATTTCGCGTTATGTTTAAGACGCCTGGGGGCTTGGGGGCGAGCCTATTGCCATCAACCGGGCACAGATCAAGACCTACCGACCTGCTACTGAGAAATTCCTGATAGAAAACTTAGGCCGACCTGGGAATCTAACCCAGGCCCTCATACTCTGCTGTAGCGCTCGCGACCACCAGACCAACGAGGCAGAAAATTAACAAATAATTCCTTATGATTATTTTAATATGATACACAATTCGAATAACACTATTTGTCACGTTCTCTGGCAGTCTGTTGGCAGTCAGTTTCGTGGTCACATTATAACAGGACTTAAATAAAGCCATATAAAAGCAAACTGAGTACGGACTACCTACGAAAACGGACTCAAAAAACCAGGTCGCTTTTAAAACCATACCAAGAAAACAACGGGATAGGCCATTCCGCCGTGAACCTAGGGTTGCCAACCGTACTTTAAAATAGATTATTGTATTTTTTTTTCTTGCAGGTGTATTTTATAATCTGTAACACTAATTAAAATAGGCTTTTTACATAAAACTGACTTTTTTCGCATAATGTTGACGAATGCTAGCCATGTGAATTAATTCATTATTGCAAGTGATTTCGATTTTCTGCGGGTTTTCAATATTTTCCCCTGTGAGATTGGACTGTTTCATAAACGTAGTTCACAGCGAGAGGAGAAGAGAGGAACAGGGCCTCATTAAAATTGATTTAAAAAAGAGCTCCTGATCTATATTAACTTAGAATTAGGATCTATGGAGGCCTACAAATGTTTTAAAAATCTTTAAAAAAATGCCGTAAAAGTTTTTTAACTGTACTCTTTATTTTCTCTCTCTAATATCAGACATACTCTACTTCTTTTAGAAAAATTGAGCAACCCTACGTGAGCCTCCCAACGTCCGGTTTAAAAAAAAAACGTTACCGAACCAGAATTATTAACACATCTCAAACTTTTTCTCCCGATAGTACGTTCCCGTGGAATAATTTTCAACATCCACGAAGCGAAACCGCTGACAAAAGCTAGTGGCAACAAAAATGTGATGTTTGCAAGGTAAAACAACCCGATACATCTAAACTGCAATCACTAGACTAGACGTGTAAATTGTCAGTCAAGGACCATACCATAATCAGTTCAGCAAATACAGATAGTTATCAAACTCGATTACCATACAAAGACTCGTTTTGATTTTCACACAGTTATTCAAGAAGTTATTGTTATTACGTAATTATTCTCATGATGAAACAATAGACAGTTTGACAGACGCGGGAGCAAGGTGGTTAAGGCCATCAAAGCAACTATAAAACTTCACATTTTTAGAGAATTGAAAAGCATATTTCTACGACAGCTTTGCTTTATTTTTGTGGGTGGGAAATCATCAAATGACGCCTCCCGCTCAGGGTGGAGCGGAAGGGCGTGTCAGACTTTTACCGATTACATCCTACCCGTGTTCCTTCAGTTGCCCATATGCCAGGGCCACGGTATCTCTTTAGAACAAATCTCGCGACCCTGGCAGGCATCGGTCCTACTCCTAGCGGACCCCTTCTCTCTTTGAGGCGCGCGTGGAACACTACGCGCCGTCGACACTGGCTTGGTCCTTACCGGGCGGCGAGCTACCCATTGCTCGCCGCCCGCAAGCCCGTGCCTACGGTGGCCGGCAGTTCGCAATCGACTCCCGACGCCCGGAGCGTCTCCTTCTGCGGCGGCTAGGGGCGTGAGGGCGCAGAGACTGTCTCACCCTCACGCGCCCCGCCTCCGCCTTCGACGACAGCTGTGCCTTAGGCTGCTTTCCCACTAGAGATGAGCTATGCAGCTAGGCTGCGAAGATGTGAAAGCTACGCTACGAAACTATGTGACCGTTTCGACTGATACTAAGCTGTGTAGCGGAGCGAGTAAGATCAGCGGCCCTATACTGTTAAAAAAACACCGTGAAAAGTTAGGTGAATTGAGCTGTCATTCCCTTTGACAGCTCACTTCACTCACACTGAGATTTAAAAAAAATAGATCGGTATATTCTAATTGATAGCGTGTTACGTAATCTAATTAGGGTGCTGAAGAACGACAATGGCTACTTTTCGTCCTGGATCGCAGACAAAGCCGCAGACAACAGCTAGTAACTATTCAATATCATAAAAAGTTCCACAAATCGTAGAGGGTGAATCAGGTTAATAGACTGTATTCAGTATTCCTATGCAAGCATACGTATGTTTTTTGAATGACCGATCACGATATGCTTCCATTAGGCACACGAAACGCCCATTATGTCTAGGCGGACTATGGAACTAACATATTCATGATAATTACTGTGTAGTGGAGATTTTTAGACAGATATGGGTGGCCATTACTATTCATAATGCCTTGGCAAAAGTTACAAAATAAATTTTGTTTGTGGTCTGATCCGTCGTTTATAGACTTTGGCTATCATAAAATTCAAATAAGCTTCGTAAAAACGTAAGTCTTTTAAAAAACTTCGGATTTTCCATCCACTACAGTGCTGATTATTCATAATTTTTAGACAAAAAACTTGTAGATATGATGATTTAAACCAACGTGTTTTGAACCACAACTCACTGCAGTAACGAGTATTTTTCTAAACATCATAATGATTCATCCTTAGTCCACGTACGGACAGCTACTTATCAAACTATGCATTTCCAGTAGGTATAAACTGATCTCACATTGTATGCGATTTCCGTACAATCAGAGGTCAGCTTAAACTGGAAATGTATAGGTTGATTATGTAGACATGTGTTCGTGTTTTATCGTGCACTGGACTTTAAACTTTAGGTGCCAAACCATGCATTGAGAATCTAACAGTGTGCATTTCAGGTCGTCGAAAAGACAGATTTTAAACTCTCGGCACTAAGCAGAATGTTGAAGATCGAGTGCACGATAAAATCCCATGGCGATTTTTTTACGTCCGTACGACCGTGGACTAATACAACTCCAAGCCATTTCAATTTCGTTCTAGGGCCGCGGAATTGTTCGAAAGAGTTACCGTGGCCCTGGCACAGGCAACTGAAGGAACACGGGTGAGTTTTAGTCAGTAAAAGTCTGACACACCCTTCCGCTCCACCCAGAGCGGGGAACGTCATTTGATGATTTCCCAATCACAAAAAATGCCATTTCAATTTAATGGACTGAACCGTGTAATGTGAAATTTTAAACCCAATTATGTGCTCAAAAAAAGCGAATGATTAAAAAAACACATTAGCCATTGATTGCTTGATAAGCTGAACACGGCATAATCAACTCTACGTTATCGCTATTCTGTCATTACGGCTGTAATCGAATAAATCTTAGTTATTTACTATGTATAAGGTGTTAGTGCAATAACAACACCCTCCTTGTATGCTAAATTGGCTAATTATACCTAACAATGTAAATTAATGTCTGATACAACAGCTTACAAGTTAGTCATAATTTTACCTACCTACGTCGCGTCGTCAAGTAACAGATAACAGGTAATAGGTACCTACTGGTAGAAAGTCCAAGGACTGTATTTTTTATCAAAATGTGCTGGCGGCTTATTCGAAAAAAATTAGCTGCCTGAAACGTGCAATTCGCACGAATTTAATTTTATTTGCGTTTCGAAAAAGTACACTAACGTTTTCACTCAAAACGTGTTCGTGGAATTGTCGACTCGCCCATCAATAAATTGTCTTCGTGCAAATCGCCTACTGAAAATAATATACTTATTATTTAAATGTCGATTTGCCCGTTTCAGGTGAGTAAATTCGTGCCAATCAACTACTAAGCCAAAGTGCTAAAGCATCACGGTCTGTGATTTTAGCACGTTTCATAATATCTATCTACATTAAAATACTTAATCGGAAACATAGTTCGTTGAACTATTCGATGATCAAATCGACTTAAAAAATATATTCTTTGAATAAACTTCTTATGCTAATTTGTTTTGTAACAACAAGAACATACATATTTAATCAAAACCTGCACAACGCCGTGCTATGGATCTCGTATTTACGTCATAAAAGTTTTTAATATATTTTTGCAAATAAATACCATTACATGTTGCGTTATTTAATGCAATCGTTATAATATTTGGATATCGCATGAACGTCTAATCCCAACAGAAGCAGGAAACGGGTTACTGACTACACCTATTTATCTTACTATAGGTAGGTACCTATTTGATTCATAAGTGACTACCATCCTCTCATAATTTTTAAGCTCATCGCAAATCGCGGGTCCCGGACCTCTTTGGTAGGCATATGAGGGTCGTAGCCAACTCGCAGAGGCCCATTTCAGATAATTTTACGAATATAACATTAAGTATAGTGGAAGAAATATTTACTAACTTTTGCAACGTAACGAAATGTATAAGGTCGCTGCACATTGATCAGAGCGAAACGAAGCGCATAAATACCGTTTAAAGATTTACATAATACAATACGATGCATAATGTTCTGATTAATAGTTATTAAACGTTTCATAACTTATGTGTTATCCTCTGCTGTACACTATTTAGAGCAAAGAAAAATAAACGCTGGGAATATTATGATTAAATTGGCTGATCCTGTATAGACACAGCCAAAACAACTTCTCTACCACAAACTATTTGACAGTGGTTCAAGCCGATGTAAAATTATAAGTCAAAGAGCAGAGTGCGGACTGCAGTGAAGAGATTTTTTTGACGCACCCCAGTAACAACTGAATGACGTCAGCCGATCTGCAGACCTATTCTGTAAAAATATCACCGTGAAAATGTAGGTGAAGTGAGTTGTCAATAGTATCAATCCTTAGCATCAGGTGGACTGACAGGTCAATGTCTGGGAGGAATGGAAGTTTAAGATGTCGAACTCCTACCATCTAAAACCCCCTTTTCCTCTTGTACCATGTGTCGGGGGCCTGGGACATTCGCCGCACCCTAGTTCACTTAACCTAAGTTTTAAAATTAACATTTATACAGAATATATCGGCAGCAGTTCAATTCACCTACATTTTTCCGGTGATTTTTTTGTACGGAATACATGACAAATGGAAGTGCTATACTCACTTGAGGGGTCAGAGTCTCCAACGGTAGCCTGCTTGAAGTAAGCGTACAGCTCGAGGAGGTCTGCGTCGCTGGGGAGGGACTTCAGCTTCTTAACGTCTCCGGCGGCCTTGTCGAATTGCTGGAAATAAACATACACTTCATATAGTACTTACTAAGTTGCGGATTATATTACTAACACCTAAGTATTGAATCTGGACTTTTTTGTTGTTTTCACGTCTACAGGCAAATACAGTAGTGCTATTCTGTAAAAAAACGACCTAGAAAACTTAGGTGAAGTGAGTTTGAAGTGAGCTGTCAGCCCATAAGTTTCCCCAACGTCACGATGACAGTTCACTTCAAGCTCACTTCACCTTCATTTTAAAAGTGTGATTTTTACTGAATAGACCCGCTATATTCTTGGACATAAAACCGTTTATTTTGTGGCGCCTCTGTAGATACAGCTTAAACATGTGAATACATGAGACTACGGGCGAATTTCATTCATGAAACTGTTGTGGAATACTGACACTAACAGCTTTTGAACACGGTTTGGATGTTCTGATCGCAGCCAGCTTTATTGGTGAAATTCTCCTACTTACGTCGTTACATTTTACCTATAAATGTATAGCGGGGTATCAAGTTCACAGTAATAAGACCTTGCTTATACCAAAACCTCGGAGTGGAATATTGTGGTTTGCTATTCGTTCACCACAATAGAGAAATCGCTGTTGCTAGACAACATTATAAACGAAATCGGAAATTCACATTTTGCCGCATTAACATATCCAACTGAAGGCCATTTATTTCCATGTATCTAATAATGGCCATGGTCAAGGCTATTACGGAGAATCCCAATGAGAACGATGAACTATGTACAGTAGACTACTATTCACATCAGTGGCAACATTTTGACCTTGAGCTGCCGTAGTAGGTATAGACTATACAAAATATAGTTAAACCTTTTTTTTAAAGTAACTGCACTTTCTTGCCCTTTCATTTTCAGAAAATAAGCCTACTCACTTGAATTAAACTATTCGATTTTGATTTACACTTTAATAGAGGAGGCCAGCTTATAGTAATTCTAGCTTATATTATCCAGCTGTTATTGATTTTATTGCTGACGAGCAGTCTACCGCTCTGACCTTTGATTTTTACCAATGACGTGTCGAACTTTGTCTAGGTTAATGATACGTATATTTATAAGTTACTAGCTTCTGCCCGCGACTTCGTCCGCGTCAAATTTTTGCTCCCCTGACCCTTCCCGTCGCATCGATTTGCCTGCTAGTTTTCGTCCATTTTTCGTTGCTGCTCGCTCCTTTTGAGTTATACTGAGTCACCCTTAAAAGATAGACATATGCTCTCGCGGACTTTTTTTTAGAAGTTTTTAAAAGGAACAATTCCGTCATACATGATTTTTGCGTTACTTTAACCGTTTACGCAGCGCACGCAACGGAAACTCTCAAAAGGAATAAATTTTCCCCGTTTTTGTAACATTTTTCATTACTGCTCCGCTCCTCTTTGTGTTAGCGTGATGTTATATAGCCTATAGCCTCCCTCAGTAAATAGGCTACCCAACACAAAAATAATTTTTCAATTAGGACCAGTAGTTCCTGAGATTAGAGCGTTCAATCAAACAAACAAACAAACAAACAAACAAACTCTTCAGCTTTATAATATTAAAGTATAGATGTAAAGTGAATGAACTTGATGAATAAATAATTAGTTTAATGACTACCCGTCGTACCTGCCTATTACAACTACGTGCCAGTAAGGCCTAAGTTGGTAAAAGGTAATAAATGATGGAGACTACTTTTAATATTAGGTCCTTATATAATTATGGATTTGGCGTGTTATCGAACTGGCTAGTTTCATTTCAAATATCTGGCGTATGGTTACGAATTCGAAATTCAAATTTATTTTAAAAGGCTTCTTCTGTGTTTTTTGTGTGCATTCGAAATTCAAATTTAGTGATGCATTTGTTTTGGCGCCATTAGATTTTTCTTTGATATCGTTCTGTTCACAATATGGAAAACTTGAAATATCGTGTTATTAACGAATACGAGTTTCACCGTGACACCAGCGCAGCAGAAACAGCTCGATGTAAAATAATAGCTACGCCGCCTACTCTTCAAAAGAATTAAGATTTTTGTTTTTGCTTTCCAGCACCTTTCTGGCATTAAGGCTAAAAAAAAGACTGTACCTACCTACTAAATATAGTGAACCAATCATAATTTATGTAACTCATTATTTGCATGCACAATAAGTTGCCAGCAAGATTAAAAAAATTATGACTTGTCAAGTTTTATGAGTTAAACAAGGTGTTAAATATTGCCATAGAATAAGTAAGTTAAGGGGACTTACTGTCATGTTTAAAGAATATAATAAATAGTTTTCATGTACCACTTTAGAGCATTCATGTTTGCCAAAGAATACATGTGCTTTTAGCAGTTGAGTTTGTCAAGTTGTCTTGGCAAACAGATTATTCTGCACAATGCTAACTAACACTTTAACATTACTTAAGCTAATTCTCTTGAAAGCATTGACGTAGTGAGTGAGGCTTGACATGTTAGTTAGGACTGTTTCAATTTTAAGACAATGCAAGAAATTTGAAAATAGTCGGCAAAAATAATAATTAAATTATAGTAGGTAGATTATAGATAGTATGGTATGATTGTTCGTTTGTTTTAATTGAGGTAGTTTTCCTCTGAAGTTCTTGCTTATTGGTAATTAAATCTTTTTGACCTTTGCTATTTCATTATCTTAGTACACTCAGGAATAAAATTAAAGTGGTTTTTTTTTTGTCTGTGGTCGTGTAGTAATGCAATAATGCATCTGTACCTTTTATGATATTTAGGATGAAAGATTTAAAGCTAGTAACTTGAGAAATGGCTATCATTAATAATATGGATGAGCAGCCCAAACCATGTTTGTTATTAAAACCCAATTCCTCAGGTCAATGTAAGTTGTAGAATAGTTTGTAAATCTAACACAATACCAGCAAGTTATGTTTACAAATAATATCCACATGCAGTTGCTATGAAATGTGACAATGACTAACTAATACTCAGTAGGGAAGTTTATGTTATTTTGTTGCCAAATAATAGCTCATAAGAATTTAGCACTAAAGCTTTGGTTTCCTATGAAGATGGTGACAATAATGGCTGTCCAAACAGAGCGTTTTTAGCACCTTAATATCATAAACATGGGACTGGTCACGTCAGCCGCATGCACAATGACCGCTGCCCATTAGTCTCATGAGGATGGACGGCGCCATCGAGGCCAGCCCAGAAAGAGGTGGCAGGCGAGGTAGCCCTAGAAACAGTTCTTTGAAGGATTCGGGGGCGTGGTGCATGCTCAGCAGATGGAAAGTGCCGAGTAATAAAAAAAATGTCATAAACTGGTGAATGTGATAGATTTTCGTGACTGCTACTGGCCTTTTAGAAACCCGAGGCTTACGTAGTGTACGCCACCACTACATCGAAACTTTGACTTAAGTTTTAGTTTCACACCCCTGTGTCTCCAAGGCATTTTTTACTCTGTTCTTAAAAGAATCTTCTTTTTATAAATGTACTATAAACCCATCCATAACGAGTGACAAAGACCTGTGAATGACAGCCAGGACCAATGCCTTAACGTTATGTCCGAGGCCCGGAGGGGTCTGTAATGGATAGTCGCCCATCCACAAATCCCTCCACTGTAATTATTTAGGCAGGAGCCCCCCTCTTGGAAATACGATATAAACTTGAAAGAGAGTATAAAAATAGTTCTGTTTATATCATACACTTGACAGGTCGCCATCAAGGTTAATATTATGTAATTATACGTAACGCTGATAACACCCTTTGGAGTCTGAATGACAACAAAATAAAGATTGTGCTAGCAATTATTTCTTATGAAAATAACTATATTATTTACTTGCAAATTACACCGTGTGGGGTTTCTATTACAGAATCTAATGACTACTGCGACTTTAAGAGCACTTTTTATCAAAAACTTAATGGATACAAGAACATTAATTTATTTTTAGTTTGCTGACATTGTGCTTAAAACTCTAGAATCAAGTGGCTTCTGTGTGAAGTGTTTTTTTTTTAATGTGAACAACAAGAATATCTTTTAAAGTCATACCAAAGTCAGTAAGTTAATCAGGCAAAAATAGATACGAACATATCTCACATATTTATTATCTCTTTCTTCAGGTGGTAATGATTTATGATTTTAGGAGATAATACAATGAGCTATCATTACAACTGTAAAATTTGATTTCAAAACTTATCCTCTATCAGTAATAAAAATATGTATATATTCAACTAAGGAATAGGCCAGACATAAAATAATAAATCTGAATACCAATTTAAGGCAAGTGGGTAGGAACCTAAATAAAAATGCCATTAGTAGGTAGGTAGTCAGAAATATTGTTAAGTCTAGCAAGTTGCCAGTCATCCTTGAAATAATTTCACCTCATGAATGTAGGTAAATGGCCTTTTCACATTCTGAAATAGTTGCTAACTAATGCATGAAGCACACAGCTAACAGACTTTCAAACTATTTAAAGTAGCTACAAAATAAAAATATGTTTGCAATGACTAACTGGCCAATAACATGTTGCATGCGAAAAAAAGAAACTTGTTCTTCATGGTTATACTGTTAAAAATTAATTGATTAAAGAAAATACTCACTTCTTGAAGAGACATGGTGATTGTTGATACAGCTAATTAACCTAAAAACACAAATAATATTGTTAAAACACCAGAGTTGCACATCAAGCGTACGTATTGGGGGTACAACGTGATAGCCGGCAGAAAATAATGATGACACTTAACCTCATCAAAAAGTTTAAATTCGAAAATGGAATGCCATCCATAAACAAAATTCTAATTGCTCTAATGAAAACAAATGAAGTGCCAAATTATTATTGAACAAATTGATGTACTTTCAAAATATTTTACTACTGTAATAAGAAATACACGTCACTAACTTACAGTTAAACAGAAGCGTGTGCTCGGTACGAAAACTCGTTAGGAACTGGTCGTGTTAACAGACTTTAGCAAGCACTACTCAAAGGAGCATAAAACGAATAAAAATGTGGTGACGAATCGGCTATCATTAACCACGTAATGCGAATGTTATCACACAGTATCTTTCATCAGTAAAAAATACAAGAACTGAATAGTAATTTACCTCAAAAAAGTTTGCCACCTGATTTCACTCACGAATTGATTTGACACTAAATTTGGCATTGACAGAAAGAAATGCAAATGACAGGAGATGTGGTGTGAACTGGTGTGCAATTTGGGAACAGTGTTGGGAAATTATATTCTTTGCTAAAATGGTTGGGAATATGTATTGGGACTGGGAATTTTTAAGCACGATACGTACTGACAGATGGGCTAGAGCTGGAGTGTAATTTTAATATTTTGTAATGTTTTTTGCTTGTGTTTGAATTTAGCAAGATATTCGTTTTATTTAGTTTAGAAAGAAATCTTATCTTTGTCATTATTTATTTCTAGGGTAGGTACCTTTTTTTGCTTCCAAGCTCCGTTTCAATTTTCGACCTCGTGTATATGCAGCAGTTTACAGAATAATAAAAAATATACAGACTGTGGAGCCAACTGAGCCAAGTGCGAAATTTAATGTGGAGCAGATACACACCTACCTACAGTCAACCACATCTCAGTGGAAAAAAAAATGATATTGACAGCGCCTTTATGTCACAACAGTAAGGGCGGTTTTCATAGTGCACTACACTCAAGACTACACTACATTTACGGGTACGTATTTGAGTATCGAAGATTAAAATACCTACGCTTAAAATACCAATGTTCAAAACATCGAAAATTTAAATATCGATTATATCAAAATGTCGAAAATTGTTATACCTAAGCTTAAAACGTCGAAGATTGAAATGCCGAGTGATTAAAATTTCGAATGATTCAAAATATCGAATGACATTATGCCTAAGTTCAAAATATCAACATTTCATACATCTAAATTCATAATATCTACGTTAAAAATACCTACTAGTTGAAATACCGAAAAAAAATTATATAGGCAGTATGAGTGTATTCATAAATGTAGGTAGATGTGAAATTCTCACACCCTGCAAACCCGTTGCTATTAAGAGTCATTAGTCTGTTTACTGCGTAAATGTAACGTACAGTTTATAGAATATTATAGATTTATTATGTCGGAACACGTATTAGAAGTTTTAAAAACTCAAAAAGGTGGATTTAAAGTGCATCTAAATGGTTTTACTTATACGAAAAATCGATGGAAATATTACAGAGTACTCTTTTGTGGAATTGTTAATGGCTATAGCTTCAAATCTTTAAAGTATTTAGACCGGTACTTTTATTGTTGATTTTTGACTTATGTTTTCGATTATTATTATTCAATAAAGAGAAGGATTTTTTGTTTAATATTTTGTATTTTTGTCACTGATTATATTGTACATTTGCGTACAAATGTGTTTTATTTTGGGTTTTTATTATGTAAAAATAGGAAAGGAGGTTTTCCTTGTTTTTTTTTGTAACCCACCTAGTAACTGATTACCATCTAGCAGCAAACAAGCATGCAGCAATCATGCAACATGCAAGCAAGCATGGTTTCTGTCACGGCTCCGGCGCTGCAGGGCTCCGGCAGTCCCACGCGAGCTTAACGTCGCAGATGGTCTAAACGCTCACCACCGCAGCTTCGGCTTGTTGGCCGGCTTCGCCGGCCAACCTCAGCTGCGGCGGCGGGTGTTAAAACCACCTGCTCCTCAGCTCGCGGGCTGCCTCGCCCCTCCGCGCCTACGCGATTCTAAATTACACTCTAGGGGTAGGGCAGACAAGACTACGTGGAGTCGGTTTTGCAGCGATACGTTTCTGTCACTAACTTTAGTAGCACAACATATTGACTTTCAAGAAAATATTTTAATTTAAAGACCTAAATAATACCTTCACGATTGACCTATGCTTGTACACTAGACACTGATTTTCATGGATAAAATAGGTCAAAATTGTTCCAAAACCGAATTGGGGCACCCCGAATTTACGTAGTCTTTTGGCTGTTACCCCTAGAGTGTATATAAAAATCCGGAGGCGCGAAGGGAGGACAACCCCCGCCCGCTGTAACAAAGCATAGGCACCCGTGGGAGCCGTAGCGGCTGAGGCTGGTCGCCGGAGGCGACCAGCAAGCCGAAGCTGCGGAGGTGAACATGGGTGCCTATTCTTTGTTACGCAAGGGCGAAGGGGTTGCACTTCCCGTAGCGCCGGAGACGTTGCAGAAGCAACCTTTTTCCACTCATACTACTTACATCAATTTTTTTTCGATATTTTAACTTGTAGGTACGTATTTTTAGGATGAATTAATGAATGTATTAAATGTTGAAAATTAACCCATTTTTACACGTAGGTATATTCATTTTCGATGTTCTATGTACCCATCGATATTTAGGACGTTCGATAGTTTGTACTTCGATATTTAGGACATTCGATAATCTGTATTTCGATATTTGGATCTTTCGATGTAACTTTTGTAGATATTTAGATTTTAGATATATTGGACGTAGGATATTTAACCATTCGATACTATAAACTTTCGTTATTTTAATTTTCGGTTTTATGGTCGTTCGATTTTTCCATTTTCGATGTTATGAACATCGATATTTTAACAGTAGGTATTTTAATCTTCGATATTCAAATACGTACCCACATTTACACATTGTAGATACACCATGTAACTACAATGTGTAAATTTTAATGAGAAAATGTAATTTAGAAAAATGAATGAAATATGTTCATGGAAGTTTAGGGTCTTATGTAAGTTTTATAGGAAAGGCTCTTGTCTATAAAAGGGAACCAGTTCTATCGTTTGCGAGACCATCTAAATTAATTTCATACATTTTCTTCACTTTTAGAATTCTCTCATGCTACTTCGCAAAAGCAGCAAATTTTGATATTTGCTTACTAATTCATAAGCTGTGCTAAGTATTTCATAAGCACCTAATACTCTCCTTTTGCTGTGGGTAGATAGTAGGTAGGTACCTAATCGGCAAAAGGGATAATATTTTTTAATCATTGTCATTGTTTACTGTACTAACGCGTATTGAAAAACTAATTATTATGAAAGGTGAAATAAAGTATTAATTTGTGGTTCATTTTCTTCTCCTCCCAATTTTCTGTGTAAGTTTTTTTTTTCAGTACTTAGACCAGATAATTTTTCTTGAAGCATATTTTAGTGAAGAAATAAAGTGCTTTATTTTTTCCGGCATGATATAAATTGGAGCTTTATCAAAAAACTAACAGCAATGAGCTCATCACTGTTATATTTTTACATTCTTTCACGTCTGGCAACTAATGGGGTGACAAAATTAAGCGTAACTGGGTCACACATCACAAATGCCTATAAAATACGAAATAGGTGCTTAGTTAGACGTGTGTGAAGTTAGCATCTCAATTGTTAGCATCTCACAAAAAAACACCAGATATAGTGGCATCCCACATAGTTCTACAGTTCTTGATAAGTTTTAACAATAGTTCCGTCGATTTGACTATCCAAAACGCATTTTGAAAAAATGAGATGCTGACTTCGCACAACATATCACAGCATCTCATTGAATTTCTCAATATTAACCATTTTTGAGTTGAAAGCAAAAGAGTTCTGCATCCTAAACGTATTCTGTTGATACTTAGTTCTATGGGTTGACTCCAATTTAAATAACTAAAAAATAATTATTATGTATTGTTTCTCACTGCTATAATATTAACGAAATATCCGTACAGAAGTGAGATGCTGAGGTAAAACTGGGAGTTCTGAATCGTATGAAGATTTCTATCGAGTAGACGAGGTCTTTCACTCAATTACCAAAAGAGTTCTGTTGTTTTGAACATTCACAAAAGTTATATAACATTGTTATAACCAAAACATCCACATAGGAATGAGATACTGCGAAGTTAGCATCTTATTTTTTCAAAATGCGTTTTGGATAGTCAAATCGACGGAACTATTGTTAAAACTTATCAAGAACTGTGGAACTATGTGGGATGCCACTATATCTGGTGTTTTTCTGTGAGATGATAACAATTGAGATGCTAACTTTACACACGTCTTAGTTAGCAGGTGGTAAAATTAATCAACAAACGAACTATTGTGTCGAGAGCTACTGCTTATTTAGTTACCGACGAACGATAGGAAACTTACTTGTACACTACTACTACACTACACACACCCCGCACCACACACTACTCACTCGCACTCGCGACTACACTACCACTATTTATTATTGTACTTCTATTAATACTATTATTATACAACTTTTTTTACATGTCTATTATTTTAATAATTTTTATTATTATTTTATTTCGAAGTAAAACAACAGGCATTTAAATAAAAATCAAAATGTAATTATAGTGTGAAGCGTTTATTGTTAATAATTTACATTAAATTAATAAGTGTACTTAAACATAATTATGCGTATTTAGGTGCCAGTTTAGCGGCCAAGTCGATGTACTGCTTCTTGGCGTCATCCTTGGAGATTCCCTTGCGGCTGGTCCATGCCTTGAACTTAGCTTTTTCGACTAAACCGCTGGGTTCAGCTGGAAAAAAAAAATCGTTGGATTTTGAATTTCATATAAGTAAATAACCCTATTTGCAACACCACACTGCATTCAAAACGCAGATTACTGGCGGCAGTGGCGGCAGATCGAAAACCCGCTAAGCTGATGAGGGACTGGCCGGTCACGTCTGCCGTATGTCTAATGAATTGTGGGTTGAAATAACCAAAATGTTGAGACGGTCAGAAAGCGCCGCGACAGTCCTCGGAGAAAACATTAGCTCTGGACTGAAAGAGCTGAGAGTCATGGGGAGAGGTCTGCTCAACTGTGGGATAATGCAGGCAATTGCGATGCAATTAATTAGGTATTAGTAGTTGCAAAGGTAAACCTATTATAAAAAGTAAACGATAATTAATCATTACCAATGTTGACGTCTCCAAAGGAAGCCTGCTTGTACAGGGAGTACAACGCGAGGTTCTCATCGTTGCTGGGGGTGGTCTTCCAGTTCCTGACGGTACCGGCGACGCTGGTGAATTGCTGAAAAATACAAAATAAATCCTTCGTTTTATAGACGTTTGAAGTAGACCTTAAAGCTATATCTATGGGTGGTAGCCGTGATAGATACCTATTTGATGACAGCAAGTCACAAAATTTTAATGAAGTCAAAGATTATAAAACAATAAATTGGACGAGAATTGGTATGAAACGCTGTCGTCTGTTTTAAAACTCCCGCAGGCAGGCACGACGCATTTCCATGCAGTTTTCATAAAAATTGTTCTACTAGAATCACATCGCGCTGTCTCGTCGCGAACTTCTAAGAACCCGCATGGGAACTGTACAGGCAATGTCAAGAATTTTAGAGTGTCCATCACAACCTTATATACGTTTGTAGTCTACTTTAGGAATCCTACAGGTCTGCAGATGTAAAAGTTTAGGAATCAAAAGAATAGATAATTATAAAATACATCATTTCCTAGAAGTTAAATTCTTAAACTGGGTGTTCCTTCTATAGGAACCCACCTAACACTTTAGCGAATACACACGTGATTTTATACTATGTTATGTTATCTCTTCTTTATTTCAAATTTTAAACTCTTTATAAAATCAATCGAGCCAGGTGAAAAGAAGCCAATGACTCCGAGCAATTCATATTCAATTGATCCGTCGGTAATTGGATCAGACTAATGGTATACTCTAGCAATTAGAACTTCATATCTAACTGCCCGATGTCTATTTCAAAGAGCCGTTATTACCTTAAGGTGAAAGCACCAAGGAAGCCTGCGAAATTTAAATTTTCTTTCATTTTTTGTAATTTGCAGAACACTTTCAGGCACTATATTTAACAAAAAATGATTCGCGACCGTACCACACATATATAAGGTGTATCTATTCATACACGAAATATTTTAAGAGGTACACCTGTAGGTGGTAAAGAATCAGGCTAATAATTTTCCCATTGATGGGAATTTAATTAAGTGAAATGAAAATGTTTCGGCCATAATAGTCCACCACGCAAGCCCAGGGTTGGTGCCTAGTGGACCATGTCTAGGAAATGTATTCCTGTAGGTCATGCAGCTGTCTGTTATTTTTTTAAAGATATTTAAATGATATTTAGCTATAAAGATTACATATCTAAACTTGACAAATTAAATTAATCATTTGATAATATTGTAAGGTGATTAGCACGTACCTACCAAAAGTGATTTAACAGATATAATAATTATTATAATGATGAAATAGTTACACTACAACGTGCAGTGATTTCAAATGAATAAAGTCCACGAATTCATACCTTGATATTAACATAGATTATAATTATTGTATTTACCTATTACCTATTAACAAATTCTGATTTTATTTGTATTATAATAATAAAATGTTCTCTTTTCGACCTACAAGTTGGTTCTCACAATCCTTATAGTATTAGAACCTAACAATGACTTAAAAAGTCGCGTCGTGCTGTAGCGTCGCCTCTGTTTTTGGGATCCTTTACTGTTTTAAACCTATCAAGAACATGTCGTTTGCCCATTACGCCCATTATATAGGTACCTACCAATCGCAGTGTCATACCCGAGACTATAAAAACAGCTGAATTTGAGAAGCTTAGATAAAAATGGGAACTTACCTCATCGAGAGACATGGTTTTTGATTTTCTTTGAGATCTGTAACAAAATGAAATAAGTATATTTTAATTTTGCAACAGTTATGCACCTTAACTTCTTTCCATAAATAGAAAGATCCGGAGATTTTTAACATCTTTTCGTAATAATGTCCACGCCATAGGTACATTCGACCACATGTCAGATAACGAAACCAGCAGTATAATATATCATAGTACAAAGGGGAGTCCTTTTACTATGCCTATACACTGGTCTCGTACTCCATTGAAATTTTAACCCTCCTCCCGCGGAGCGATACGCTAGGCCAGCTGTAAAACATTATCAATCAGAAAATGAATCATTTTGAAGGAAATCGATAATCCATTGCTTTTCTAAAAATGTGTCAGCTCAACAAGGTAAATAACGCAATGAATATTTGCTTGAAAGCCATTTCTATATAAGGTGTATCTATTCATACACGAAATATTTTAAGAGGTACACCTTTAGGTGGTAAAGAAGCTATGGAAGCAAAAAGAATTTTTTTATCTAAGCGTTTTTGAATTTTCGTAATTATTATAATTTTAAAACTGCTTGAGACGTTTTGCATAAAACCTTTACTCCAAATTCTATGAATGGCCCGCCTGACGCTATGAGGGCGGTGACCGGACGGCACGAGCATGGCCGCGGTGTCTCGCCGTAAAAATTAAGGAGCCAGTATTTCTTATGTGCGTCAAATAATTCATAAAGACTAAATTTTGAAAAAAAATCATTTAATTTTTTTAATTTTTTTTACCTCTTAAAATATTTCGTGTATGAATAGACACACCTTATATTTGGTGTCTTACGCAGTTACTCTTATCCCACCCTACCCTAAGATCCCGATCAACATCAAGGTCACTGACATGGAGTCCACGGTCCCTGTTATTATAGTAGGTAGTGATATAGGGGTTAAAAAATATCTAGACCCAATTATTTTTATCTTAATTCCTACTTTTGTAAAATAAATCGTAAACTAAATAGAAATTCCTACCTACGCTGATTATGTCACTTCTAAAGAAGTAAACAATTAATTACCTAAAACAAACAAAATCAACTAAGGTCCAATATTCGCGATGTGCAAAAATACAGACATTGAACGCGTGGCGTGCGCTTGCGCATTCCTCGGGTTCATCGACCGGTATCATCGGAACTGGAGCTGTCGAGTGCACTTTCCAGCGTTCATTGACAGTGGATCGCGGTCATGTGAATTATGTGGAGGAAATCCGGCTAGATTAGTTGTTCGCCACGGGGGGAGTGAAATGCAGATCACTAGGAAGAATTTTTTAGACCAATTAATTAGAAATGTGTCTCTTTTGCTTTGCTGGCAATCTTTGATTTGACCTATGTATGATAGTGATCATTTTGTGGCACTGAAAGTGGAAGTGCCGAATAACTTTACTAACAGACTGCATTCTATAGGAGAGATGTCAGTTAGGTAGGTACTTAGGAAAACAAAATATCCCTTAGCATCAGTTTCAATCAACGTGATAAACTAACACACTCCCGAATACAGACCTGCCTGTCTTAGCTAATCTAACATTGTGGGGTCTCCGAGTCTTGGGAGTCACAACACAACACACAAAAACCGATACTTGGAAAGTCGAATCTACGTAATTAAATTACGATTGCAACAAACAAAACATTCGTTATCAAAGGCACATTTACACAAACTAGATATGGACTATGGGCACTGATGTATATAGTACCTATAGTTAATGAAGGTACTTACCACAAAGTAGAGAAGCTAGGTCGAGATCGCAGAGGACACTGAACAACTTGATGTGAGATCCCTAAGTTAAATTTCGTCAATTATATGGCATGTGAAGCCAGGGTTGTCACTATTTTGATTACGATAGCGTTGACGATACAATCTATATTAATATCATCGGCTAGTCAATAACGTAATGAATGAGTGATACTATCAGATCAGGCATATTGTGAATGATCGTCAGTGTTTTGATTTTTTAAATTAATTGTTAGTCATTATGGGTAGATAATTAGATAGTAGAGTTTGAACCTAACCTTGCCTAGATAAGGTGGAGTTTATAGGACCTTGGACCGTCTTAAAAAGTACGAGTTCTTGAGACTGACCGAGTTACCATCATTCTCTTGCGTTTATTCCAATTTATTTGGGGGTCGGTGCAACATATATTTCTCTTCCACACTTCCATATTTGTTGTCATCGCGAAAGGCACTTTCTAACTTTATCATCGTGCACACAGTTCTTCCATCGTTTCCTTGGTCTTCCTCCACTCTTACAGCCATCAACATTTATGCCCAAAAGTTTCCTCACGACACTTTCCTCATTCTTCCGTATTACATGCCCATTGAGATTGTCCAAGAAACGTTATAACTTAATATTATCTACCATAGGTTTGGCAGATATTTAACTGTAGTAAAAAAATATCATAACATTTTTGAGACATCAACACATCTGGCATCGTGGATGAAGTATTACTACCTACGCCGAATGCGGATGCCAAAAAACAAATAAAATTTTGCTTAAATATGAGTAAAAAGAAGAATACGTAAATAGGAACCACATAACACATAACATCACGCCTTGTTTTCCTGAAGGGTTAGACAGAGGTGTACCTATAGTACACCCACATTTCGCCTGTTACGTTTAAGTCCCACGTAATAGGGGGCGAGCCGGAAATAGGAACCATTAACGCAATAAACGTGTAACGAACTCGACTTACAAGTATTGACTAAAATGATTAGCCATGATTATATATAATCAGCCTATAATGTTCCCACTGCTGGGACGTAGGCCTCCTCACTTTCTTTAGCCATATTACTATTAAATGGTAGGGCTACTCAGGATAGCTAAATTTTTAAGAAAATAATACTTCCGATGTTTTCCCAAGGGCACCTGTAGTTACTATGGCTTGGGGATCTAAAAACAAAGCAAAGCCAAAAGAAACACATAAAAATTAAAAAAATATAGAGGTATTAAGATAAATCTTATTATATTTAGAAAGGTGAAAACCCTAAGCAATGTGCAATATAAATATACGCTATCATTCAATAAAACTGGCAATTTTATCGTAGAGCCATAATCCAATCGAAGATTATCCAATATGGTCCAAATAAAACCTTAGGGTGGGGTATAAACATTTTGTACATACATTGTTGAAATCCGCTACGATAAGTATCTAGCCCAACGTAAAAGAAACCAGCAGTGTTTATTGAAACGATAATCATGGATTTTTGTAGATAGGTACTCCTGGAGTAAAACGAAAGCATAATAATAACAGTTGCCAAAAAATCTTTCAAATATTTATGTAATCTAATAAAGGTAAGTAAAGTCATATGATTATGTAATTAGTCATGGTGGAACATGTAGCTGTATAATACGCCGAGACAGAGTCGTGCATAAAGGCCAATTATATTATATGCGCCATGCCTGACGACTCTTCTTCATGGTAACGCCAGGGACCATAAAGAGGAGACATGGTCACGAGACCGACCAAGTCATAGTTTTATCGGCTATGATCAAAATTTAAGGCCTTAACATACATATCTGATTGTGTTGTCTAACTAAAGATGAATACATAGTTTGACGCTCTGCATTTCGATTTCCGAGAAGCATTCGACAGAGTTGACAGCGATGTTCTTTTGACAAAGCTAGGGGCCATCGGCTTCTCAGCCGGTCTTCTAAATTCTTTCCCGACCATCTGCGCGATCGCGAGCAGTTTATGAGATATGGCTGCATCAAGTCCAAGCTTCATAAATATTACACGTTTGGGCGTAAGTCAGGGATCGTTTTGGGGCCGCCTCTGTTCCTGATTAGGATCAATGACTTCGTAACATATGTACAGTTTGCTAAGTGCCTGCTATATGCCGACAACCTTAAGCTAGTTCCACAAATCCGAATGGACGAGGATTCCAAAACCCTAAAAAAAGATATAAAATACAAATAGCTGCATTCGGTGAGACTCAAGCTGACCCCAGAATTGTTTAAATCATTTAAATTATGTAAGTAATGTTTGTCTAAGTACTCTCATTATTTCTTAGTCATCTGCGATATCGATATACATATCTAACCTTGGCATTGAAGATCTTGTAGGAAGTTACATTGAAGTAGATAATTTTGTAATTTCAAATATTCGAGCGAGGCAGGCACTTTACTTTGTGATAATTATTTCAACATCGCTGTTCTCAAAACGAAGTGATGAAAAAACATTGTGAAGAAACCCGCATTAAAACGAAAATTCGAGAAAAGGCATGCACCGACCCGTCCACGCGATGGCCCACGGAACGGAAGCATGTGTCCCAGCAAGCTATAATTTAAGCTTATAAGCTGATTATACATAAGCTTATACAAGCTCGTCTATCGACCTATCGTATACCAAGTGCTGACCAGTGACTAGGTAGAATAACCGTAAATACCGTAAGAATTGAGGAGCCACATCAGATTTTTAAAATCTGATCTCACCATTATTTAGCAGCAATGTAGCTGATTTTGCAGCACGAATTCTAGATTTAGCTGCAAAATATACCACTTGTTATATTTAATGCAAAAGTGGCTCCTCAATCTAAACGTCTGAATTGAGGAGCCACCTGGAACTCGTTAAGTAATAGATGAATATTTAAAAAAAAAATTGTATCATTTAGTAGCAATTGTGCATATTACAGTCTAAAAATTTAGCTTCGGTAGCGCTAAAATGAAAGAAAATACAATACTTTTAGTGTGGCTCCTCAATCTACACTCAAGAGGTGAATTTCTGTTGGATGTGAGCGATCAATTAATATATTCGACATAATGATCATTTAGCAGGTGTTGTGTTTGTTTTTGCAGTATAGGAATAAAATAGTGAAACAGAGTAAATTTTGTAGATGAACGCATTTTCTTTGGCTCCTCAATCCTGACGTTCTAATTATATATGTTTAACTGTAGCCACCTGAGATCTCAACGAAATCTAAAGCCAGAGATACTAACATTTAGCAGAAATGTCTGCTATATATATCTGCACAGTTCAGCAATGTATATATTTTGGATTCTGAAAAAACAATACTTAACTATTTTCTTGTAAATTTTGTGTAAAGGGTGACCACATTTTGGGGGTACCTACAAATTAATATAAATTTGTAAAAAATGGCAACCTATGCGTTGCTGTATCCATCAGTGGAAATTTTATTAAAATATATTTGAGAAACACGTGTTGCTTTGATTCGGTGATTTATTTGTTGAGTAGGTATGGCTTTTATTCAAAGCAGACGTTTTCAAGAAATATTAAACACATACTCAGAAGATCAGTGGCGAAAGCACCATATAACACGATTCCTACCGGCTTGCCTTCGGGGATTCGCATTGGTAACTCTATCACTATTAAAAATACAATAGTATGTAAATAGTGGCTACTATTGTCAATAAATATAGTTACACTACGGGTATTTAATTCACCATAACATTCAAACAACAAAAAAGGTTATTTATAGCTTTGTATTACAACAAAAGAGAAATGTTCTAAATTAACCCGGCGCCAAAACGTCATAATCGGGAACTAAAAATTCATACAACAGCGATCCCGTAATGATGTCACTTTAGGTCACGTGGCACGTGGCACCGCTTGATATGTACGAGAGCAAGCCGCTGTACAACGGGTTATGACAGAGACAGGTATAGAAAAATGCGTCAGCGAGAACGAGATAGAGGAATATTGCATATTTTATTCGGTTTCCAGCTGTTCAATTTAATTGTATTTAATTCATTATTATATTCCTATATTAATTTTAGAATAGTAAGTATTCTTTATTGATGAGTCAGTAAGTTAAAGCCGACTTCGCATCGGCTTCTCTTTTCGAAAAAATTACACCTCGCCACTGCAGAAGATAATATTAATATATAATATAATATTAATATTATTAATCTCACAATATATTAAACTTCTATCAGATTCTGCTTCTACTGACGGTGATATACACAAAATGAGAACCCGAATTGGCGTGCTGTATTTTGATACTACAGTAAATAGTAGCCACTGCACTGTGAATTTGCTTGTAACGTGTCTTACATTTTTGAACACGTAGCCTTGAAGTATTGCTTTAGTGCCTTTTGTACAAAAAAATGTACTAATGTTCATGCCATTTTATCCCAGTATCCAGGCAGATCGCATTTTTGCCTTTGAATTTGAACATAATTTCTGTTTTTGGCATCCAAGGTTTAGAAGATGCAACTTAAATCGCTGAAGAAAAAACCGACTGTACTGTAATATGGTCACCCTTCACACTGAATTTACAAGAAAATAGTTAAGTATTGTTTTTTCAGAATCCAAAATATATACATTGCTGAACTGTGCAGATATATATAGCAGACATTTCTGCTAAATGTTAGTATCTCTGGCTTTAGATTCCGTTGAGATCTCAGGTGGCTACAGTTAAACATATATAGTTAGAACGTCAGGATTGAGGAGCCAAAGAAAATTCGTTCATCTACAAAATTTATTCTGTTTTACTATTTTATTCCTATACTGCAAAAACAAACACGACACCTGCTAAATGATCATTATGTCGAATATATTAATTGATCGCTCACATCCAATAGAAATTCACCTCTTGAGTGTAGATTGAGGAGCCACACTAAAAGTATTGTATTTTCTTTCATTTTAGCGCTACCGAAGCTAAATTTTTAGACAGTAATATGCACAACTGCTACTAAATGATACAAAATTTTCAATAATATTCATCTTTTACTTAACGAGTTCCAGGTGGCTCCTCAATTCAGCCGTTTAGATTGAGGAGCCACTTTTGCATTAAATATAACTAGTGATATATTTTGCTGCTAAATCCAGAATTCGTGCTGCAGAAACAGCTACATTGCTGCTAAATAATGGTGAGATCAGATTTTAAAAATCTGATGTGGCTGCTCAATCCTTACGGACATGTAGAATGTTAACCAGACGAGTCATTTTCAGAAAATCTGTACACTGTTGAAAATATACCATTTTTTTTTTTTTTTCATTGTAAATGGTTTTATTATTATATTTACAATGGGTAGTCTTTTCGCTATTTGAAAATACTAATAGAACCTCTTAATCAGGATTATTTACTGAAATATAACTAATTAACTGAACCTGGGGAACAAAATTTATTCCATTCCGCAACTAATAACTTTTGGATTTAAAAATAAAATAAAACTCTTTTGGATTTAATCAACTAGTATAATTCGTTAACGATCTTTTGTACTTCAATATAAAATAGATAAAAATAAAATTAACACTAGCAAATATACTTCATCATTTTAATTTCCATTACGTTACTCTTTGTACTAAATTAGTTAAATACTTGTCAATATGTTTCTCAATAAGGACACAAGATAGGAACTCTTTTTTTAATTACATTCATCAAATTATTACACTCTAAATTACAAAATCTACTAACAATTAGTTAGCATTTCGCTCTAAAAATAATATTTTAGACAAAATATAAAATAGGACAGTCACGGAATAGACTGTTCCTATAACGGAATAGAATCCTTAAGACCATTGCACATTAACAAACATATGAAATCATTTTATTTATATTTTCAAATCTTCTCTTCTAATATAGATAGGTATTTCACGTAAAATTGATGTAACTGAATGCTCTTAGCATGACCAAATTTTAGTAAGGAGTCATTAAAAAAATTAAGAAATTTTTTTATTGCAATTTCAGAGTCTATCCTATAGTAAAATTTGTTTATAATGATGGCACGAGGCTTGTGTCTTGCTTCAGTTTCAACATCACCAATAAACAAAATCATTGATACATAGTTACAAGTTATAGTTGACTATTGTTGACAAAACTGGCGTAAGAATGTAAAGAATGAATTTAGGTATGTCTAATATAATGTATCATCTTCTTAAGAATTCCATTCAGAAACTATTCAATTCCATTTCTACGTTACCTGCGTTTTGGTTACGGAACGAAAGTATCGGAACCCTTACCTGAAACTCTTTTGTTTTAATTATTTCAACCTTACACATCAAATCAACAAGCTTCCAAGCAAATTAAATTCACTGAAAGCTAATATAGTATCATTACATATTATAAAATAAAGTCACTTCGCTGTCTGTCTGTCCCTATGTATGCTTATATCTTTAAAACTACGCAACGGATTTAGTTCCGGGTTTTTTTAATAGATAGAGTGATTCAACAAGAAGGTTTATATGTGTATAACATGTATAATATAGTAAAGAAACGCTGATAATTTTAGAGGTTTCTAATGTGATGTCATAAATAAACTCATTTTTTTGCGCTTACATTGCGAACGCTGGCTGAACTCTACGAATTAGATCAAAATAATGTACTACAGTATTGTACACCTTAAAAAGTTCTACAAAAAAGTCCGCGATGGTATATGTCTAACTCTTAGGGATAACCCACAATAACCACTTTTATCCTTTGGCTTATTTATGAATGCGATTTTAAGCAATACAGCATTAATCCTTATCCAATTAAGTACCTTAAATAAATTGTGCATTTCATGTAGATCAAAATTGCCCTTTACAGCATATCATTAAAATGAATATTTTAGAAGATATCAGAGATTATAATAAAATTGCCGCAGAGCGGCTAGCGGGCCGTCCCGCGTCCGGCCATCTCGCTTGGTAGCGGTCGGGTACTGCAGGATTAGTAGGATTGTAATATTGTAATTCATATTACTTTGGCTTCCTATTAAATGCGAATATCATGTGTGTTCGAAGTACTCAAAATAAACCCAATTGTATTATTCCAAGTAAGAGACCGCGAAATATGGCTTAGATGTTTAGATTTTTGGAAGGATTTGGATTTTTGGTTATCCTGGATACTTACCATATACGTTCCCGGGAGATATTTTCCGACAGCTATACGGGCACAGTACTATTCTTATAACTATGTTTAATTTGGTGTCTGGTAAATAATTGAGTGTTTGTATAGGTAGAATAGGAGCATTAAGAAAAACCAGGAAGACTTATATTCAATTCAATCCAACCCTATGTCGCAGTCTTCTTACTCTGAATACTATTAGTTTTATTTTAAGTACATCAAACACACATGATATGTAAGGATCGTAACAGGTGGCGTTCCGTAGTTTCTGCCTACCCTCATGGGAAACAGGCGTAATTTGATGTATGTATAACATGGATTAATACATTCTTACCGCAGTAGTACGTCCTCTTGCGATAATTTCCGACAACCATGCGGGCGAAGCCGCGGGCAAAAGCTAGTACTAAATATAAGACCACGTTTGCACAGACGTGGTCCAGTCGGAAAAATCCCGCTGAAGATTTTGTTTTTTTGTTTGAAAAATCTTGCCTTTCATAGCCCAATTTTTGAGGAAATTTACAGGCTATTTAACATAGCACAACGGCCCTTAGGAACCGAACAAACAGAAGAAAAGTTACAAAGTACACTGTAAGCGAAAACGAAGTAAAAACGCGAAGTAATATTATGGTGTTGTGTTAATCGTTGACATAAAAACCATAATCTTATTGGTATGACGTAAAACCCGTCGCTTCCTTCTGTCTCCTATAAATATTAATTGTTCTAATAATATCCCCAGCCTCGTCAAGATCGCGGTTAACACACATTTCCACCGCATCTGGACCACATCTAAATCGGAAACTTTCGACATCACTCTGTATCTAAAATAAACTATATGTTCACGGTTAAGGTTGTCCAATATTCTTTATCTTTTGGAACCTCCTACTTACTAGATAATGGGCAGTAGCGTTCTCTATGCATTTTACCACCAGACTGCGAACATTAACCCGCCTGCCAAGCGTGGCATTTATGGCAAACTCCCACATTTCTGGAGTACGCCTATGTCCAGCAGTGGACGTCTTTCGGCTGAAATTATGATGATGATGACTTCTTGCTTATAATGTGGGTATGGTGTGACTATTTTTTCCTGCAAATATTGTGAATTCCTTCCTCTATCTCCACATTTTCGTATTATGCTCGTGTTCATTGACCAATTTCGAAGCTTTAAGTACTATTTGGCACGAGTTCGACCGATCAGGTACGCTTGTTGTAATTGGTCCGTGGATGGGTGACCATCTATACTTAATATTATAAAGCTGTAGAGTTTGTTTGTTTGTTTGATTGAACGCGCTACTCAGGAACTACTGGTCCGAATTGAAAAATTATTTTGTGTTGGGTAGCCTATTTATCGAGAAAGGCTATAGGCTACATAACATCACGCTACAACCAAGAGGAGCGGAGCAGTAATGAAAAATGTTGCAAAAACGGGGAAAATCGCACGGGTAGGCGATTCGACGCGACGGGAAGGGTCGGGGGAACACGAAATTTAACGCGGACGAAGTCGCGGGCAGAAGCTTGTTTAAAATAATTTGCAAGAAAGAAACTTGTAAACTTACCTTGAAATTGGTTGCGGCTCTGGAAGATCAAAATCGGACCACTACTAAGGTGTGTGTTGTTAGTCCGCCGGTCGCCCTCAAAAATGCAGAATTACTTGTCGGGACCCGTTGAATGTATTAAAAATGTTGACGACCGAAAATAAATATTAATTAATGGTCGTTTTGTTTGCATTATCTCGCAAAAATTACGGTTTCGGAAGGGAATTTCCACTTTAACCGAATTGTGTCCTCACAAAAATAAAATTATTTAAATGTTTTGTGGGAAGTTAGGCTATTTTTGTAATTGTACAACAAATTGTGCATAACTATACTTTCCAAAAAAACACACACTTTATTATATATAAGTCAACAAAATACATTAAAGTTACGTTATTTTACTGAAACTGGTAGTAGGACAGCGCTAAAATGGGTACCTCCTATCAACATTTTTGAAAATTAAGGTAATATGAGGGTGTTTTTTAACAGCAACATTAAACAATACTGCAAAAAACTAACCACAGATCCTAATTTTAAGTGTTGTTTTTCTAAAACGTAGTTATTTTTCATTTAAAAAAATACTAAAGTGGTGGGACACGTCCGAAACACGATGTACAGTTTTTGTGAAAATGACGCAGACTAGCCCTAAGTAACAATTCCAAAACAGAGGAAAAGTAGACACAATTTGACAAATCTGGAAAATTAAGCTGTATGTTAGTTACGGTATTGTGAATTCGGACTTTTTCATTAATTATCATTTATTTCTGTTTTAGGGTTTGAATTAAAATTAAAATTCACAAAAACACGAACCAAGTAGGTAGATATTCTATTTTTATCACAGTCGAGTCGGTTTAATTAACTCATAATTTCGCTTAATGTTAACTATTTTAGGACTTCGTGGCAAAAACCGGTTCTTTACATATAATCACAATGATATAATCATTCATTTAGATTATCTAAATAACATTGATAGCGACGGTTTTAAATGTTCCAATCACAATTTGATTACTTAGCTCACGTACGTATTTCCAAATACCAACAAATAATTTTGTAGTGAATCTAATAGTAATTTATTTCTTCAAAACTACCCTCATAATGCTTAACAGTTTATTTAGCCGTTCCTGTGACCATCACTCTGCTTGTTGAACCTGAGTTTTGAAAGATTAGGTTCTGACAACCGCACACAAAACAGTGGTAACACTTGCATTACGAAAATCACCCTTACTGCTACTACATAAAGGCGCTGTCAACATCATTATTAATGTGTGTGGTTGATTGTTCCTACCTGATTAAGTCAAAGTCATAGCATATTTTTTTTTTCAAATATGCTAATTATTGATTCCGAGTGATGCTGGAAATAAAAATATAACCATCTCAATTCTTCCCGTGGGAGTCGTAAGAGCCGACTAAGGGACTTATTAGAGAATGGGCAGCAGTGTTCTCTATGTTTTTTGCCAGCATACTGCGATCACCAACCCGCCTGCCAAACATGGCGATTATAGTAAACCCCCCTAATTGAGGGAGCCCTATGTCTAGCAGTTGACGTCTTTCGGCTGAAATGATGATGATGATAACCTAATCCAAATCGTATTAGCTTCCTATGGAGAAGAACGAGTAAGAAACGCATCGACCCAAAGCGTGCCTACTGAGTGCTGAAATTAAAGTTTTGAATGCTTAATACCCACATGCACTCTTCCTTCTACCTCGGTAGGTAACCCTACCCAAACAATATACAAAAAATGCAGAGTTCGATGGCATTTAAATCGAACTCCAATACTGTCGAAATTTTTGCGCATGTTATCAGTTAAAAACAGGTCGCGATTACAAGTGTCTGCAAATAAAATAACATGTTTCAGTCGAAGGGATACGGTCATAGAAGATATGGTATTATCTAGAACCTACACCAAATTTTCCATTGGTCACACCTTCCGCGCCGCAATAACCGCCATCGTAAAAATAGAGTTTATTTATAGATAGGTCAAACTTGTTTGCAACTATGTTTTGATAAAGTTGCAAGCAAGTTCCAATAACGGCCGATGAAGACCTGCACGCGTAGCATGACCACCATAGAAACGAGTTTTGTCGATAGAAGAATAGACAAAATGGCACGGCGGTATTAAAACTGAAGAGAGGAAATATTTCTATTCTTCAGTCGAAAAAATTCTACGATGTCGAGCATGGCGACAAATTTTTCTCTACTTTTGAGTTGGAGTTTCAGTTGGGGGTACATTTTTTTACAGGATTATTTTAATTATAATCATCAATACAATACTTTAAGATCGTTTAGTCCCACTGTATGACTATTCAATGAAAAAGTCTTTAGCGGATCCACCTTAATTACATTAGTTACCACTCTCTTGCTATGGAAAGAATAACTGTCTTTGTCTTCATAGAAACCCGAGTTTACGGGTCGCCCCATGCTCGAGCCGAAGAGATGTCGAATTGAATAGAAAGAACTTTGTCGATTCTTGGTAGAATCGAGATAGAATTGATCATGCTACGCCTGCTGATGGATTCATGTTGCCTATTTAGCCTCGACAAACATTTCACTCATGAGATGTTAGTCCAGCCACGTAATGAGACCCTCAGCTCCTTCAGATGGTTGGATTGATCCAACTGTCTATCGAAACCGAGTCTCCTACCTTCTTAATGAGCAATACCTTGAAGGCGGGCCTCGTTAAGAAGATAGTGCACACATTTTGAGGAAGGTCCTATCCAAACCTGCGGCAAGGCAAGGCTTTAATTTTGACAGTTCAACAACATTCATTACGTTATTTATTTTGCTGAGCAGTCATATTTTTGAACATATGAAGCAAAGGACACGCTTTTTTTCTTAATTAAAAAAACATCTTTATACTAAATTAAATTACTAACTCTGCAAATAAATATAAAACAAAAGGCCACTTAGGCGTCGAAGTACTCGTCCGCAACTGTGTCATCCGGAAACGTGCCCAGAATACTGGCAGCATGGATTAGCAATATCATTAAAAATTATTCTGATTGATAGTAGTGTTACGCAATTAGGGCGCAGTAGCAAGGACCATTATTCTTGACACCAGCGCGCCTCGAATTCCTGATATGTTGTTTAATTTGAAAGATCTGTATACAGCAGTGGGCTGTCGTAGGTTTATGGTGATGAAGGCTAATCAGAAATAAACTGGCCTGCACAGGTAGTACTGACCAAATGGACCGATACCGTACATCACCCAAAACATTCCACGCACAATTCAGAAACAATTGACAAGCGTCAAGTTCCTCTTTTCCATTATCTCCGTACTTTTACGCCACACAACATACCTACACTAAACGATTGAGACAATAAATCTTGAATGTGTATGTTCAAACAGTTGCGTATACTATGGGCATAAACACAGAACAGTTACAAGAGGTATTAACATACATGTAACTTGCATTCTTTGTACGCAGAGGTTAACGCCTTCACCGCAATGGGTCAACAATGGCACTTCACTTGAAGTAACAACTTTATCTTACGGTACAATACAACCTTCCGTTTTACCTGTGGTATGTTGCTTTTACTTAGATAGGTCTGCTTGTTTTATATCGATAAATGTTCCTACCTACAGAAGGGGTTTTTGACTACTCAAGAATGAAGGTGGTATGTTGCTCACTTTGATTGAAGTAATGTTATTAGGGCGTTTTTGGGTGGGAAATCATCAGATGACGCCTCCCGCTCTGGGTGGAGCGGAAGGGCGTGTCAGAATTTTACTAACTAAAACCCACCCGTGTTCCTTCAGCTGCCTATGCCAGAGCCACGGTAACTATTTCAAACAAATACGCGACTCTGGCAGGATGTTACTAGGGCTGAGAGTCGTCAACACAATAAAATGTAGTTCGGCAATAAGCAGTTTGTTTCTTGGCCGAAACAAAAGCATCTGGCAGACAGGTGCATTTACCTATATGAAAGCTTCGTGGAAATTGCTCTATTAGAGTCACGTCACGCTGTCGCAGCGCGCCGGTCTGCTAGAGCCGTTAATCGTCATTCTTTTGTTTTCAAGGTTTGGAATAAGTAATATTACTTTTTGCTTGAAACTCTGCATAGAGGCTGGTCCAGCAAGTCACAAGAAAACTCATAACATAGCATCACGCCTGTAATAACCCCGAATGGTTAGACAGAGGTGTACTTACAGAACACCCATAACTTTGTCAATTACATTTAAGTCCCATGTAATAGAGGCCGAGTCTATTGCCATCAACCGGGCTCAAAAACACACTCCATGTGCTGCTGAGAAATTCCTGATGGAAAATCCCAATAAAGCATTTCCCGAACTGGGAATCGAAGCCAGTAGGAAGGTACCTCACGCTCACCAGTAGCACTTGCTACCACCAAATCAACGTACAATTGGTATTCTTACGCAGAATCCTGCAAAATTACAAAACTGTGCACCACTGCATCCTGAGAATCTATGAGCAAGTAAAGCATTCTTAAGCATCTTCGCATCGCTAAAATCTTGCAATGCCATTAGACAGGCGAGTTCGCATTTCATTACTACAGTCTACTGAACACGGTTCGTTTTGTTCTTTAACTATGTGCCATGATATCACCTGTCCAATGACGGCAATATTTTTCCACGAATTAGTATAAAAACGTAGATCTATCTACAACGTATAATAAGATAATCTATATTTACCTATGCTTCCTCATTGTTTTACAGTTTAGATGGTCGATAATGTTATCATTCACGTTGGTGACTCGTTGCTCGATGACAAAGATTACTGTCCCTATAGTTTTGACTTCCTCTTGGTACCTAAGTAATATAACTTGGGTAGTATTTGGGTCGATCTCCAGAGGCATTTTTTTTTCGTGTTGGGCTGGATAAACCCTTTTTAAAATCGAAAAACGTTTTCATAATATTTTTTTATGTACAGTTCGGTGTCTAATCTACATGGTACAAGACTAATATTATGAATAAGTTAATTTTAAATATTAAAAAAAAAATCTTAAACCCTAAAATCCTGATCGCTCTGGGTTGACCCAACTCCCGATTGAATGAAAAAAAATATTATTTAACTTTTTAATGAGAAGGTTCATATGAAACAACTTATTTGGATTACATAACAAATAGTTAATCTTCATAGTAATAAAATATTTTTAGTTATATTAACAATACTTTTGCCACAATTTTAATTTAAAGTCGTGACCGGGCATTTTATCTCATCGCTCTGCGCTGAGGTAAATCATCGCGCTCATCCCTAGTTACGCGTTATAGACACTCTATTCCCCTCCCGCGGGGCAACGCTAGCAGTGGTCTAACCACGGAGAAGGATACCTGTGTGCCACGTTCCCGCGTTCCAACATTACGAAGGTAAGTTCATGATTGCTCTGGATTTGGTTCTCGAATTTTATAATTGCTATGGCAAGTTATTTAAATTAAATAGTAAGCTTGTGAATGTGTTTGTTATGCGAATTAAGTGATCGTTATGATGTTTTTTATGAGACGTAATCACAACTTTCTACTGCTTTTAAATTCGGCTATATGTGTGATTTTGTGACTTTTTCTGATCGCTATGACTGTGATTGCTCTGTCCAAAAAGACCAGAGCGATGATATTTTGCATTAATTATTCGTTATAAATCTATTTTAAGTAGTAGTACCGGACCGTTACAATGAAAAATGATGAACTATGCATATAACCTTTAATTTATAACCTTTCCTGGGTTTTTTTGGGTAGCCTAAACCCATAAACAGATTTTGACGTATTTTACCTTGATGATATTATTATATTAGCATTTAGCTAACCACAACTGTAACCTTTCTTCTCAAAAATTTAATGGCAACTATTGTTGCAGATTGAAATCATGTCCCGAAATAAATTATCTATTGAAGAAAAGCGTCATAAGAAGAATTTGGCTGAGCATCGTAGAATGGCCAAGATAAAAAATTCCAGACCTATACGCAATAGCTTATAAAGTCAAGAGAGAGTTACCAAAGGAAAAAAATTCGGGGCACAGTACTACCAATGAGTGATTTGACTCCAAACCAGCAAAAAGTTCGTAGGAAGAAAAGTAGGCAGAGTTCTCGTCGGTATTATTTAAAGAAAACAGTGGATAAGTTACCAGCAACTGATGAGCTCCCAATAAATGAAGAACTTATCTATATATTTGAGAATCTGATCTGATCATTTGAATTGCATTTTACTTTGTGTTGTTCTTTTTAATTGTTTACTTTCCACTAAAGATATAGTTAAGGAAAATGTGATTATTACAAATCTCTTAGATAATCGTGAAAAGACTGTTATTTTAGTCATGATTCTAAGTATTATGATTAGACCTATTAAGCATTATGATTACAAATAGTTACGTTTAAAAATTGTATATATTTAAAAAAAATATCTTGTTCTTTATAAACGTTAGTTTTCTTTAATTACTTTTAAAAAACTAATATTGAAAGAGTCTAAGTCCTTTTATAATTATAAAAGACTGTAGGTATTAATGGTTGATTTCAAAAGGTTTTTAATTTTGTCTCATTTACCTAGAAGTGATTTAATTAAGTCCAAATAAATGAAACTAAACCAAAAATTGATTTTTATAATTATGTTAATTTGTTATTTTAACAATTATTTTACATAAAATATTCCGTATTTTTTATATGTATGACTGATAATATGCCTTAACCTTTTTCTAAAAAAAACTTTTTAACAAAAAATTAAACCGCCGAAAAAACTGAAAAGTAATAAACATTAAAATTATGAGTCGGCGCTTTGAGTGATCTTTGTTCATTGATTTTTCAGCGCAGACTCAATATTTTAATGTTTATTATCTTTTGCTTTTCAGTTTTTTCGGCGGTTAATTTTTTAGTTAAAAGTTTTTATTTTATTTATTTTTTGTGGCTTTAATGTACTTATAATACTTGGCAAGGTATACCCTATCCAAAAAAAGAATAATCAAAATTGGACTACTCTGTATAAAGTTATGCCTGGTTATACATTACAATCAGTGAGTGAACAATCAATCATCCCCTGTTTTCCGACCCTTAGGGTTCGATTTTGTTATCCAAATTTATATGGGACCACCTTGGGAGTATACCCTTTCCAATAAAAAGAATAGAAGAAGAATAGAATAGAAGAAGAGAAAAATTATCACAATCAGACTACTATGTAAAAAGTTATGCGTGGTAATACATAAAAAAAAAATATACGCGTCGAATTGATATCCTCCTCCGTTTTTTTTCGTCGGTTGATAATACATTTCTCTTACATATTATAATCTTGTTACAGGTACACTGAATATGACTGAAAACGGCTAAATAAATAACATTTTATCAATATTAATTGTTTTGTTTCACTGATTTCACCATTTATGATCGCTCTGGCACCAGTTATGATTGCTCTGGTCGCGAAATTTTTTTAACTTAAATATTTCCATAACTGTTTGTGTAAATTGAAGGCCAATAGTAAAAATGTACTATTTTAAGATCATTCTTTTTAATGAGATACATAATTATCATTAAATATCAATATCTGAAAAGCACCAGAGCGATCACACGAATACGCCCGTTTTGGAGATTGATCCATTTAAACGCAAATCAAAAAATATCCTTTTCCTATGCAATAAGATTCCGAATTCCCATCAAAATTACTGATTGCACAGCAAAATATTCAACTCAAAATATCACTAAACACACTACAATTTATTTTCGCAGCGTACAGCGATTTTTCCTAAAGTAAAAGCTTTTTCATCAATGCACAGCTAATAATCTTAATGCACATTATACATGTTAACTCTTTTTCTTTTAAATATAGCTTCTATTTTTATATTATTTACAGCAGTTTTTCTAAATAAAACAGCATTTTATTAGTCACAGTCGTCTTATTATTTATTAGTTAAATCAAAAAAAATATAAAATTACATACAAAATTGGAATTTATTTTGATTATTGATTGTTATATATTGATTCTAACCTCACTTTCGAATTTTCGTGTATCGACATCGATTTTAAGGCCGGAAAGTGTGGGATTGACGAATAAAATGAATAGGGGTTAAAATTTCTACTATGGGCCATCTGGGAGTAGGGGCGCGCATAGTTTTTTTTTATAGGTAAGTCGACGAGTCTAGTTCTGTGTGGTTTAAAAAAAAATAACCACGAAGAGGATGGCGGGGTCTTTGATCCCGCCATCCTCTTTTAATCTAACCTGTCCGAGTCGGGGTGCCCCGAGTCCAGAGTTCGCTTCGCTCGCTCTTGTATTTCTTTTTCAGTTAATTTGTTCTGCTTTTAGAAATAATGCAATGTGACAGAATTTTTTTGTTATAATAATCATTAAATTTGCCGAGCATGGCTTCTGGTTAATATGCGACTGGGATAGTTATTTTGCTATGAAATATTGAAAATTTGTTAGTATTTATGCTATGTATGTAGTATTTTTGTACAAAAATAAATTTAACTGTATTGCATTATGAGGAAAAAAGTAATGTCAAATTGATTTATAATTTCGAATTATCTGCAGTTTGAGTTTTTTTAAACATTTAGTTTATTTTTTGTGAAGTAAGGTATTTGATGTAAAAAAGAATACATATAAATGATGAGTATGTATTGATAGGCGATTATTTATTTGATATGCAATTTATAATAATCCATATAACTTGGAACCAAACTGAAAAATTGTTTATAATTGTAAGAAGTCTGAAAAAAGTTTGGTTAGACATGTGTCCGATAAACCATGAAAGGACATGACGAATTGGTAAAGAGTAGTGGTAGCCCAGTGGTATCAGCCCCGAGTTACGGGCTGTTACTCGTGAGTTCGAGGCACTTTCTGTATATCTACTGACTTTCTGGATATTTTAATCACCCTGCTCTCAAATGGTGACGGAAAACATCGTGAGGAAACCGGCATGTCTTAGAACCAAAAATTCTTAATTAAAGTACAATGCTCCCGAGAGGAGATTAGGCCGAAATGTTCTGAGGTGGCGACCGCATACCAGAAGGCTTCCCATCAGTTCGATGAACTGGTGAATTCCGCAGGAATCCGCTGGATACGAGAAGCACAGAACCCGTCGTAATACCGGTGCTTGGAGAGGCCTATGCCCAGCAGTGGTCATCTTGCAGCTGAAATGATGAGTAAGAATTTGTTTGGAATGCGAGCACACGAGGATCCCTTTTTGACAATATGGTTTCTTCCATCAAAACAGTTTATAATCCTATAGGTACCTAAGTAGAATTTGTTATCAGCCGGCCGGCGTCCGTTGCGTCGCTAAGATAACAAAAATGGCGCACTAAGTATTTATTTATCGCCGATTACAGTTATCTCTGACTTAATCGAAAATATGTTGGAATATACCTGATTAGACGTCGGAGCCTCGATTACCTTCAAGTTGAAGCTCCGATTACAAGTTAAAACCACGATTATAACATTGTCCTGGATTGACAAAATAAGGTCGTTGCCAAGTGGGTAGAAGATTTATAGCCCTTTTCCACAAATTGTACGAGCTACGTTGTACTTGTCTTTTTGGTTTGTACGTCATACTTACTCATGCACATCAACACAAAAATGAATGTCTAAATATGATTGCACTGTAGGATTAGGTGAGTTATTCCGTGAGGACCATCCAAACGTTAAAACGCTGCATTTATTTTGCATTTGACATTGTTGACCATAACTAGTGTTGTGCGATGACATAAGTCCTTACTCCGATCACTCATGGTCTGAGGGCAGATTGGACGTTTTGGGTGCTCTGCAACGCACTAAACAAAAGTTATAAAACATCGTAGGTAAGGAAACCAGAATGTCTTTTAACCAAAAATTCGAAGACATGTGACATCTACCAACCCATTAAAGGTAAGTAGTAGGTCCTGTACAACCAAAGTCCATTCGCAGGAATTAATAAACACAATAATTAACAAACAGTCTATTGATGCGTCAGTGACCAAAAATCATACAAAAATGTCTTTGTGAGATCGATAACTGGGTGTTCCTATTTCTTTCCTAATGAGAATCAGTTGTCATGTTCTAGTCTTATCTATGCAAAAACTTATTACATTCGGTTGAGCACTGCGTACGTGCTAATAGTAAACAACTTATCTATTACATCATGTCACAATATTCGCTCATCAAACTATGTAACTAAAACAGCAGTCATTCCAAAAGACTTGAATAAATTAGCGCCCATATGCTAACTTTTCACATCATCTTCAAGTACGAAATCCATCCTTACAGCTACGCTACTATTTACCACTGACGTGTAGTCAATTGTACCTACCTATTATGAAATTATAAAAAGCGTGATGTGTGTTTGGAACATTTAGGGATATTCCATAAGTATTGTAACTGGTTTGAAAACTAAGAAGACCGGTTTAGTTTTAGTGTTAGGTATAGTTTTTTGGCAATAAACAAACATCAACATAACAGCTTGCTAATAATGCCCGAAGAGTTAAGGTGTCTTCACACAGAGGGCGGGGCGCGGGCGGCGTGACGTGACGGCGACGCGACGCTGAGTAGTTGTAATGTACTAGATATTACGGTACCGTGTGGTGCCAGACGTAAAGAATAACACCACCCCATTGCTTCCCGTGGGTGTCGTAAAAGGCGACTAAGGGACTTACTAGAGAATGGGCAGCAGCGTTCTCTATGCATTTTACCAACATACTACGATCGCCAACCCGCCTGCAAAGCGCGGCGATTATGGCAAAGCCCCCCAAATTGGAGGAGGCCTAAGTCCAGCAGTGGACGTCTTACGACTGAAATGATGATGATGATGATGAGATATTACGGACGCCTTCACACAGAGCCCTCGGCGCGACGCGGCGTGGCGCGACGGTTCTGTATGAAGGCGGCGCGGCGGCGGCGACGCGTCGCCGTCACGTCCCGCTGTGTGAAGACACCTTTAGGCAGAGATATACTATACTAAGGTCCACTGCTGGACATAGGTTTCCTGCAAGCACCGCCACTTCAACCGGTTCTGTGCTTCTCGCATTCAGCGGATTCATGCGACCTTCACTAGGTCATCGGTCCACCTTCCTGCCAGGGTCCCGAGATTTGTTCGAAAAAGATACCGTGGCCCTGACAAATGGGCAACTGAAGGAACACGGGTGGGTTTTAGTCAGTTAAAGTCTCACACGCCCTTACGCTCGACCCTAGAGCGGAAGACGTCATATGATAATTTACCAACCACAATAAAAAAAAAATATTGGTCCACCTTGTGGGAGGCCTTCCAATGCTACGTCTTCCGGTACGCGGTCGCCAGTCCAGAACCTTTCGGCCCCATCGGCCATCTGTTCTGCGAGAATGTGCCCTGCCCATAAGTTTGGTAATTCTTCGGGCATGTCGGTTACCTTGGTTCTTTTACGGATCTAATAATTTTTGATCTTTTTCGATTACGTAGGGAAACTCAAAGCATAGCCTCCATTGCCCTTTGGATGACATTCAGCCGTTTGTTAAATAATCTGCATGAGTTTTCTAGGAAAAAATAATGTTTGCATGTAGTTTTTTATTTATATATACAGTATCGCAAATTCGACATGCATCGACACTTGAGCCAAAAATGTTTAAGGTATGGTCAAACGCATTGAATATATCTTTATGAATTGGCGCCCAAATACGTATCGGCGTTTGGTAACTTCTAGGTTGGAAGTTTCGAATATGTTAAACATAAAATCCGCCGCTATATATGTGTAGCGTGGTACCAGTTATACTGCCCTGCAGGAGTGCTCATTTTAAGCAGCTGACATTGTGGATGGGGGGGTTAAGCATCAATTTAACCAGAGAAATTCCTGATAGACCGAAATACAGTTCAAAATCCTCAAGCTCAGCAGTAGCGCTGCAACCACTAGACTAAAACAATACACTTTTTTTTTGGTAGGTATACCAATAATGCTCATTGACCTAGCAAATGCATTCGACACAGGTCCAGTGGACTGACTTCTTTAGTTGTCAGAAAGACCGAGACGCTAGGAATCCTAGTACCTCACGGCTAGCTCAAAGCTATCACACAAAACGCAAGCAATTCATAAAAAACTACCTCATCAATCACACATCAGTCATCCCAACTTTCTATTCACTATGGAGTGCCACAGGGCAATATACGGGGTCCTACGCTTTTCGCTATAGGGACAATATAAACGACATCAGGAAATACATAATAACGCTGAAATAATAACTTACAAGACTTGGACGACGCTGGGATGCGCTTTATGACAAGTGCCGTGTGAAGAAGGGTATGATCGAACTATGAATACTGCCACCGTCTAATTACTCGACTAATTTGCTACCTTTATCAAATCATAGCCTAAGTTTTAACGAGCTAGAGCCAAAATATTCTTAACTAGCGCCAAGTCGGAACATGTTTCAATCTCAATTGGGGTTAAATTATAATCATTGTTTGCTTACCAAGATTAGGTTCTTACCTCTTATCATGGCGATTAGTGCGATATTTCTTGTTATATTATTAGTAATGCACTAATACGCGCATTACTTTCTAAGAAAGGTGCCTAATGTAGGTAAAAATAATGAAATTAATGAAGTTAGTAGACAGTATTATATTACCAGCTTATTATTGTCCCGCTATAGAGCAAAGGCCTTTTCTCATCCAGATAAGGAATGATCACAAAGCTTGGCCAAGACGTGTTGGCGATTTCAGCTTTACATCAACTACAAGTCCTTGTGGGACTAATTATAGCCGCATAGGGCAATCGATCTGGTTAAGCTACGCTTGTCTCGTTTCGACCATGGATAAGTAACCATCGGTACACATATACCAAAACCCCTCCGTGCCTCGGCAAGCATGTTCAGCCGTTTGTCCCTCATTCGAGGATCTTTGACAGACGTTACGGGTTGTCAGAAGCCCTAAATTCTGACAATTAGTCTTATCGTATCGTATTACCCAGTAAGTGGGTTCTTGAGCTCAAATAGGATGTCGATCCATGTAAAATACATGCCATGTATTCAGCTGCATTTGGTTACACTGGAAGCCGACGACGAAGACTCGATATATGATAAACTATAAATCCAGGTTTCTTCACACTGTTTTGCTTCACCGATGTCGTTAAGTAACGTCTAAGGTAAACTCAAAAAGTATGAATTGAAAAAGTCACTTGATACTTGCCTGGATTTGAAACTACAAACTCGTGTAATTTAGGCATAAAAAATGAAGCTAAGGTTTAACTAATTAATTGTGTGCACACTCTGTGAGCTAATCCTCCTTTTCTTTTATGCTATTTACGCACGTGGCAAATCTGTAACTGAGATTGTTTCCCGAAGAAATATTATACTGAGCTCGCTAAATTCGTCGTGGTATATGGAAGATTCACGCGCGCTCACTACGTGTGGATCTTAGGCCCACTCCCACAGAGAGGAGGCAAGTGTCCCACGGGTGGGGACATCATAAGCTGGGTATGCTACATTCGTAGGAACATGGTCCCTAATTTGTCTCACGTCTCTAATATCTGTTGCAGCGGGTCTGCAAGTTAGCGATCAATAAACCATCGCCACATATAAAGGCTACCGATTGGCATAATGATTTACCTACTATTAGTAGGCAGGTACCTATAAATAACACCAATTACTGGCGATTGCCTGCTTATACAAAAGGTAGGCATTTAATCAAATCATCAAAGTGTTAACGTTTATGCAGTAATTTGTACTACACGTAAGCTACCTCATTTTCCTCAATTGATTTACGATTATGCAGAAATTAGGTAGGTGGGTAGGTATGTACCTACCTAATGTTTGTTTCTCCTGAATGCCATTAAGAACGTTTACATGGTTAGCTTGATTTATTTACCCTGGACCCGTGGACGTTAAAAATGCATGAATGGCTATTTTCATTTTATGTCAATCGAATCCTGATCCTATTATATTTTGTAAGTACTGACTCATCACTTCGGCTCGCTACGTGTCTCCACTTGGGCCAGGGGCGTAGCTACCGCCGTATCAATGATACGGGGCCCCCTCGAGCTCCGACGTATTAAACAGCATGTATAAAAAAAAATTGTTCAACACCACTAACACTTGTTGATGAGAGGTCCGAAATGAACGAAAATATAAGGAAAATATGTAAATGAAAGTATGTTATGAAAATGTAAGTATGTACAGACGCTAGCACATCAAGCTACTACAATCTGTCAAATTTCTTTAAAAGATTTTCAACTTTATCACCCAATCATTAGGTTCAAGGTTGATTGGGAGAATTTGACAGTTTTAGGTACCTTGATGTGCTGCAGTGGCGCAGGTAACTAATAATAATAATAATAAACCCGCAGGGCAGCATGTGGCGTGCTGTTGGGCAGTAGCGACCCCACGGACCCGATCTCCTGGGAGAATTCTTGTTCCTCATCTCTGGCTTGCCTTTATTGGCCGGCTGGAGTGAACACTGACGAGGTTCAGAGCTCCCACCTCATTCTTGCCTTTATTGGCTGGCTTGAGTGGAGATTCGCAAGAGCAAACGTGCTCGGGGAAAGGAAGTATTCCAGTAAGTGCTCGTAGGGACTTGACCATCTTCCGGGCTCTGGGATTGTTCTGAAAGCCGTGGAATACCTCTCCACTTCTCAAGCACCTCAGGAAGTGTTGCCCCCTTGTCGCTGCGTCACTATGTGCCAGCGACGTTTCCCGGGGGCCCATTATTGAGTGTGCAAGTCACCCCCTGCCATTTAATCCGTGTAAATACAAACATTGATGCGGCAGGGGCCATAGACCTTCCATAGTTCTTGGTAACCAGTCCATTTAGCGATCCAAATACATAGTCCAACATCTTTGTTTCCATATCCTGCAATAGTCCAACACTAGCCGGAGGTGGTCCTTGGGTGCACCTGCACAGTGTATACAGGGATAATCGTCGGTTGGTACCTCACTCCATCTAAATTGTCTAGGGGCCTCTGCGAGTTGGCTTCGGCCCCTCGTACGCCTTCCAAAGGACCGGGATCCCAGAATCCCGAGATATATTAACATATAATAATAATAAGTCTTGTGTTCCTTATTTTAGAAAAAAATATTTATTTAACGCAAGTTAAGAAAAACTGTACAATAGAAAAGAAATCCTCAACCTCTAAAACCTTCCGGAATTATAAAAACTACAAAAATCACCATAATGTAAAAAAACACAAGTTAAAACAGTCGAATCGGGGGTGACATCTGTGATGTCACCCCCGGTAAAATCACAATAAAATGAAAAAATCAAAAGGAATTTGAAGACTACGAGTATGTTGACCCGATCAGCAGCACGAAGAGCACGCCCACCACCTCCGGACTCGTCTCTCAGCTCCGCCTCGCCGCCGCCGGTACCCAGCCCCACTGCGGGCGCTGTGACGACACCGGCCGTGGCAGTTGCGTCGAGCTCGAGCGACGAGTACTTCTCCCCGCCCACGACGCCACCACCTGCTCGTCGACGGGGAAGACGCCGGCCGCCGGACGGTTTAGGACCTCGAGGCCCACCGGCCTCTGATAGGGTCCCAGCTCCCGGCGGAAGTGTGCAGCGCATGAGATGGACAAGATCCATCAATGAGAATGTCATACATAAGAAAAAAAATACCACGTTGATTCGCGATTGTCAAATTCAATTTTAGTCGTGTCAAAATAATTTTTAAATTTAGAGATTTTTTCTTGCAGAATAGCGTTACAATTCTCATAGCCAAAAGTAAGGAATTTTAGAGGTAGTTTAGTTAGTTTAGTTCGTGTACAACAGAATCGGCACCAATATTTCATCAATTTTATTATAAATTAATATTTTGTATAAAAACGCATTATTCGGGAACGAACGCATCGAAAAGAACAGTGACGAACTCCCAAACAAAGGGAATTGTCCAAACTTGGCCATTTTTAAACACGCTGCTATACAAAAATGAAATTACATTTTTGTATAGCAGCTTTTCGATCAATAATTTTAATTCTATTTTAGTAAATGTCTGATGCTAATAACTTTGTATGAATAAACATTGTAAAAAATCTTTTTTTTTGGTATTTTTTATGATGACTTCAGTGTTGCCAAAAAACTGCATAAACAATAAATTCAAATCGATTTAAAGTGTCAATAAATGTGTAATCTCTCCACTGTATTTAACGCAGGTTTCATTTAATCATATAATTAAAAAATACAATATTATACGATATAAATAATTAAAGAGTTAAAAATGATGAATTGAAGAGTGCATTATACCTGAAGAACTTATAAAACAATAATCGATTCCATATTTATCGATACAATTATCTTTTTTTTTTAATATTTGGCAACACAGTGTTTTAAAAACGTTGTGTTAATTGTCAAAATGACGAGTGCAAAAAAAAAACAAAGTGAATGGTAACTTCATTCACTTTTTTTTTTTGCATCGTGTGTGCTGTTTTGTCAGTTTTATTGCGATTACTTTGGCTGTTTCTAAATGGATTCCGATTCTCTGATGACCCCGGCACTCTCATGGACCAAGGTTCAGCCTGATGAACTTGGCACATCTAAAGGAAGGTTTTTATAAGCATAAACAATTTTAATAAAATGTTAAAAATTATCTAAATATAAATCTTTATATAAAAACTAGGTTTATATTGGCATTCTTACTGATAAGAACTATTAAATCAATCATATATTATTAGCTGAACTGTTTGTTTATAAGTGGCCAAAGTCCCATAGAAGTTGGTCAATGCCCTTTTAGTTGCGTTTCTACCCGTTTTTGCCAGACTATACATACATTAACAAAATACCTACTTTTCACTTTTATGTAATATAAAAATTAAATTTATTATATTTCAATTAAATTTTAAAACGGCCTACCGCCAGGTAGTGTCTTGGCACCGCTCCTCTTTAATATTTTAACGAACGACCAACCATCGAGCCCAAATACGTTCCACTTCCTCTATGCAGACGATCTTGCCCTCACCTCTCAGGCCAACACCTTTGAAAACGCCGAGGTTCACTTGTCAGAAGCTGTTAGTGACTTAACGTCATACTACCACGCAAACTCTCTGAAACCAAATCCGAGCAAAACGCAGTCTTGCGTATTCCATCTTCGCAACAGAGAAACGGGTCGCAAACTTAACAGAGTTTGGGGTGGGGTGCCCATTGAGCACAGCAACTCCCCAAAATATCTTGGCGTTACTCTGGATAGGTCTTTAACATTCAGCAAAAACCGCAAGAACATCAAGCAGAACTCTCGCAACAATCTCCTACAGCGACTTGTCAGAGTGCGGTGCTTCGCCTGACGTTTTGCAGACTACTGGGCTGGCGCTATCTTTTTCTGCAGGTGAATTCACCTGCGCTGTGTGGAGTCGTTCAGCCCATGCAAAGTTAGTGTATACAGCTCTGAATGAAACGTGCCGGAACATTACCGGGTGCCTCAAACCGACCCCGGTGCAAATGCTATATCCATTGCCTGGAATAGCACCACCAAAAATCCGCAGAGCAGTGGCAAGCTCAACTGAAAGAGCCAAGATGGTTTCTGACACACGACACCCTATGCACGACAAAATCCTCGTGTCACAAAGACTGAAAAGCCACAACAGCTTTCTGAAGTGTGTTCTCCCGCTTACTGGCGAACAGTCTAAGGAAAGACAACAAGGCGAACATCTCGCAACTGGACACGAATTGCCTTGGCTTTCATGGAAGTCTTTAAATAGACTCCGGACACAGGTAGGCCGCAGTAAAGAAAACCTGTTCAGGTGGAGATTTATAGATGACTCAGTCCTGGAGTGTAAATGTGGTGCTATCCCACAAACGATGAGGCACTTGATATCTTGTCCAGCATGTCCTGTTGTTTGCACGCCACAGGAGTTGATGGACGCTACTGAAAATGCTAAGCTCGTAGCCAAATTCTGGGCTAACTCTATTTAGATTGCTATCGATACGTCAAGAAGAAGAAGAAGAAGAAAATTAAAATATAACTTCTTGTGACTTGACCACGAGTATGTGACCCCCTCCTGGCACTAAAGCTGGATCCGCCCTTGCTCTCGTTAGGCAGCTGGGTCAAGGGCTTGATTCAGAAAGCGGTACTTCTGGACACGGCTCGCATCGTCAGGAGGTTCCTTTCTCTGGAGCCCTGACTGCCGGTAGCTTGGACACTGTTCCCGATACCGGTGGGCTACTATTTTTTATATTTTTAAATGTTTTTTTTTATTTTATATTCTAATATTTAAAAATATAATTTATAAGTTTGTTAAAATGAATAAAGGGAATAATAATAATAATAACGTCAGCGGTGCTCACAGAGAGGCTCGATTATGTTACCAAAACTGGTTATTGAGTGGGAAACAAAAAAACGGACCTATTTACGATAGTATGTGCCAAACGAGGCAATTTTTTTAAGTCTCGGGTAAAATGTTGTCAAGATAATGAAAAACAAATTAAGTTAGATATAATTGCTCAGCATCACTTGAATAAACAATTTGGTAAATTCTGGAAAAAGACAAATTGAACCCGAAATCCAGTCTACCTGTGAGCGTTGCGGGCGTGCATGTGGCTTGTGATATAGCCAACCTGTTTCAACGTCATTTTAGGATGGAATCTCCTCCAGTAGACTCGACTGACCTGACGCGCGGTGCTGAGACCATGGCAGGGGACGTTGCTATTCGATTTTGTGCTAGAGATGTTGCCTCCGTAATTCGAAAAATGGTACGTGGCAAGTCCCCTGGTCATGATGGTCTCAGCATTGAGCATCTGAAATATGCTGGTTTCCATTTGTTTCGAGTACTTGCTATGTTTTTCAGCTTATGTATAAGTCATTGTTACCTACCGGATGAACTTACGCATACCGTGGTTGTTCCGGTTATAAAAGACAAGACCGGGGATGTCTCAGACCTAGCGAATTACAGACCCATCTCGCTGGCTACTGTGATAGCAAAAGTGCTGGACAGTCTGCTTGACAAACACCTGGATAGGCATATAGAACTACATGATGCTCAATTTGGATTTAGACCTGGCCTTTCAACCGAGAGTGCCATCCTGTGTCTCAAGCAGACTGTGCAGTATTATACAGCCAGGAATACGCCGGTCTATGCCTGTTACCTGGACTTGTCCAGGGCGTTCGATTTAGTTTCATATGATGTATTGTGGCAAAAGCTGAAGAACGAAACAAGTGTGCCACGTGATGTTGTTGCTTTATTGCGATATTGGTACTCGAGTCAAAGGAATGTTGTGCGGTGGGCAGGCTCACACTCGGACGTGTATGGGGTGGAGTGCGGGGTGAGACAGGGGGGGTTAACCTCTCCTCGTCTCTTTAATTTATACATGAACGAGCTGATCGGTGAGCTCAGCAGAACAAGCATAGGGTGCCATATAGATGGTCAGTGCGTCAATAATATCAGCTACGCGGACGACATGGTTCTGCTGAGCCCGTCGATCAGTGCCATGCGCAGATTGATAGAAATTTGTGAAAAGTATGCGCGGACCCATGGACTCAGATATAATGTTAAAAAGAGTGAAATGATGGTGTTTAAGGCCGGTAATAAATCCTTCGCTAATGTGCCTCCCTTGTATCTTTGCGGTGCCAGCCTAAACAGAGTTTCTAACTTTAAGTATCTGGGTCACTGGGTCTCTGAGGATTTATGTGACAACACTGATTTGGAGCGGGAGCACAGGGCGCTGTCTGTGCGCTGTAACATGCTGGCTCGCAGGTTTGCACGGTGTAACGAGCAAGTCAAAGTGACCTTATTTAAGGCATTTTGTCAATCTTTTTACACCTGCAGCCTGTAGACCAAGTACACGCAGCGCACATACAGCGCTCTGCGAGTCCAGTATAATAATGCGTTCAGGGTGCTGTTCGGGCTGCCGCGCCACTGCAGCCCTTCAGCAATGTTTGCGGTGCGAAGCGTTGATGGCTTTCATGCCATCATGCGGAGGCGAAGCGCTTCTCTAATAAAGCGCATGCGTGCCAGCTCGAATAGCTTTCTGAGCGTGTTCGTCGGACGCTGGGACTCGCCTATGTGGCAGCACTGGATGCGACTACACACTGTGGGTGGTCGCATCCAGGGCTTGCCATAAACTGGCACTCCTATGCGATTCCACTTTTTGATTTTGTTTTTGTATGTACTAACAACAGTTTTATAAGGTTTTTTGTGTTACTAACAACAATATGGACAATGTCTGAAATAAATATCTTAAATTAAATTAAATAAGCCAATTCCTGTCGGCTTCCCTTACGAAATTATGACAGTCAGGAGTTCTCAGCAGTGTTTAATAATCACACTGAATGTATTTAATCTTACACCATAAAATTAAAGTATTCCAAACCCCAACCTACATAAAAAAATATTTGTCTTTATATTCCAACGAAAACAAAACATTTAAAGTGCGCGCGGCACCGCGCGTCAATATTTTTCTGCAGTGAATTCGCTTACAACGCCGGCTTATGAAGTAAATCAATTTCTATACAAGATCATCTCGTCATGACGTCACTTCAGGTCACGTGCCACACATTTTTTAGAGGCCTTGGCAAGCCACTAGACGTCGGGTTATCCGAACGAACTGGAGTAGCAATGTCGTCCTTTCGTTGAATTTCGTAAGTGTTCGGGCCCTTCCCCCGCCCCCTTGAGCCCCGCCCGCTCGACGCGACAGTACTTTGTCATTTTAAATGTTTGTTTGACCATTGACGTCAATAGAATTATAACCTTATAACAAACCTTTTATTTTGTTGATATTTGTGGTTAATTAGCATTTATTTCGTTGTATTCATATAAGTTATTAGTGTAGTAACGCACGATAAGAATTTGATAATTGTGAGTTTGTTGTGAAATTGTGCGTTCGCAATTAGTAATTTGTGGTAAGTCCTAAGTTTTGAAAATAAGAAACACGTAATTAGGTTAGATCATAATTCATTATTGTGTGATACTTTTCCACAAATTACAACATTATCTATACTAATATTATAAAGCTGAAGACTTTGTTTGTTTGTTTGTTTGATTGAACGCGCTAATCTCAGGAACTACTGGTCCGAATTGAAAAAATATTTTTATGTTGGGTAGCTTATTTATCGAGGAAAGCTATAGGCTATATAACACCACGCTGCAACCAAAAGGAGCGGAGCAGTAATGAAAAATGTTGCAAAATCGCACGGGTAAAATCGCACGGGTAGGCGATTCGACGCGACAGGAAGGGTCGGGGGAACAAGAAATTTAACGCGGACGAAGTCGCGGGCAGAAGCTAGTGTAGTATATTCTAATGTAGTATAAGACACTTCCCGTTACAGTTGCATCTGCGGAGAGGTCGTTTTCGGCTTTGAAGCGAATTCATACGTACATGCGTAATTCTCAAAAACAAGAACGATTATCTGATCTAGCCATTTTTTCTATAGAAAAACATTTATTGTTAAAAATTAAGAATCATCTCGGCTTTTATGATAATGTCTTAGCGCACTTTGTACTAAAGAATAGACGAATAGCTTTAGAGTATAAGTAGTATTATAAGTAGAATAAGTCAGTAGTCTTGTAGTTAAGTAGTTTTTTCTAGTAGACATCATACGTCAACATCATCACACTGATCACACCACAAACGGCTTTTTTCAAAGCCGCTTTTATTATACTTGCAAGACACTGTTTCAATCACCAGTGCTTACACGTATAGTAAAGGCGGATTGAAGACATCTGCTTGTCAGTCACAGATTTTAAGTAACTGGACTACGTGCGCCACGTCCGGCCTAGGTAAGCATTTTTTTTGCTCCGGCTTACCTCTCTAATAAAATCACCCTTCGTCACTGATGTGCTGGCGTCTGTACCTAATGAAAATATGTAATGTAAGTACGTAATTTGAGTTCTTATATAAATTTATTTGTCGTACAAAAGCTTCAATCTACAGGAGCAGGACAATTCTTAATATAATTTAGTTTGCATTAATTTAGTCATATCACACGGAAATTTACCCTATCCGAGTAAGGACGCCGTTTTCTTTATTTTGAATAAAAATAAACTATTTTAAAATCTAACTCTAAAAACTAAAATCTTGATACAGGGCCCTTTAGGACAAGCTACGCCACTGGCTTGGGCGCACCTTGTGTTGCTCCGCATCGGTGTCACCCCGGTGAAACTGTCGACAATCTAGGGTAATATACCCTGTCCTGCTGCAGAAGCGCAGACCGCATAGAACGGCACGCCAGCATTGGTCGAGCTCTTGTCACCGCCGGCGTACTAGAGGTATTAGATCCAAACGGCTTATTACGTGATGATGGGAAGTGACCAGATGGCATGACATTGTTGCCTTGGAAGGTGGGTAGGCGTCTGGTGTGCGACACAATCTGTGTCGACACCCTTGCGCCATCTCATGTTCCCAGTACGGCGGGCTGAGCTGGTGCCGCTGCTGAGACCCTCAAGCAGCGCAAATGTCACGAAGCCTATATCACAATAATAGACCTCTATTTTATTAATACGAGTTTTATCATTTTTAACCGACTTCAAAAAGGAGGAGGTTATCAATTCGGATGTTTTTTTATTTGTTAATTTCGAAATGGTCCCATATAAATTTCATAAGATCTGATTATGAGTTCCGGAGACAGACACCGGAATTCTTTAAAAAATGATAGCAAATCAACCGCGATTTCTGCTATCGCATAAATGTGCATTGTTTGTTTGGAATTAGTGCGGGGTAGATACCATAACTAAAAATTTTAAAATAAAAACTTTTTTACAAAAAAAAAAACACCCGACTTTCTTAAAAACACTACAAAGTGAAAAATAACTTTAATTTCGGAAGTCGGTGGCAAAAACCTTAAATAAAAATCCTAAGACACCGACTGCCGAAATTAAAGTTATTTTTCACTTTGTAGTGTTTTTAAGGAAGTCGCTTGTTTTTTTTTTTTTTTTTTGTAAAATAGTGGATTATTAACCAAGGGGATAAAGCAGTGTCTTCTGTCGCGGGTGACGATTTAAATCGCGAGCGTAACGAAGGACTCGAGGATTACTCCCGAGCGTAGCGAGGGTGTTAAAAACTTAAATCACGAGCGAAGTGAGGGATTTAAGACGAGTCCTGAGTGTAGCGAGGGATTCACCCAAGACTAAGACAGCTTTATCATTATCACCGAGGAAAATACTCTTTTCGTACCATTTGCGAAAAAATTAACACAATAATAATATGAGATAAGCATTTATTAAAAATAATGACAATTAAAAGTAAAATAAACTTAACGTTTATGTATTTGAAGAAAACAAAAACGCGGCAAATTCCTAGACTAATATTTTTTTGTCGGAAAAGCAAAGGCATCAAGCTCATACGGCCTCGTCGGTTTTCGTAATTTTAAATGCGTATTCCTTTTTAAAAAAGATGTATAATGCTTTATATACAAACTCAATGGTTTAAACACAGATGTAGTTCAGTATAAATTTCAGTAAGTATTCCAAAAATCACATTCGCCCCCTAGAGGATGAATGAAATTCAGTACAATTTTCTTTCCCTGTTTTTAACAGATTAAAAATGACTATTGTTATGTTAGCTTTTTGTGGCATATAATGTCACTTTTTTGAGCAAGTGGTACGAAAAAGTTTTTTATGAGTCAAAGTTGAAATCTCAAAATTTCTAATTAGGTCTTTATAATGTGAAGGAGCGACTTATAAGATAAACAAAACAAATTGTAACTTGTAAATGTAAAGTTTGTGGTAGGTATAGCGACCTGGTGTAGGTACACACGTAGGTAGATAAGATTCTATTTTCTGTCACTTTATCAAACATTTCTGAACCTGAGCTTCAGATTATATAGATTATGCAAAATTGATGATGTCCTTCAGAGGTCATTTACATAAATGCCCGCTAAAATAATATTGCATTTTAGTCCTATCAAGGCTCGAGTGTTGCATGCTTTTATACTAAGCAGGTACTTCTGCGGTTTGATGCCAGGATGTCACTAACTGCATCAGAATAAATAAAAAGTGAGCTTGTTTTGAACCTTTCAGTTGCTTTCGATTATCAACTTTTTCATTCCATTCAGACTATCGTAGTCCACTGTTGGACATACGCTTATTCCAGGCTGCGCCACAATACTCTATCGTCCAAATTCCGTATCCAGTTTATCTCAGTCACCGTTTTTAATGTCGGCGGTCCATCTAACTGGGGGGCATCGCACATTACACTTGCCGATACGTGGTCTCCACTCCAGGAATCGTCTGCTACATTGGCCATTGGTTCTTCGACAAACATAACCAGATCACTGCCACTTCAGCTTGTTCGTACTGCAAGCTATATCTGTAGGTAACTCCGCTTACTTTTAGTGTGTAATAATTTTGGAATATTTTGAATTTATAAAGTCAAAACCTGTATCTATAATAACCATCGCGCGACCTAGACGAGTCGATAAACTGGATAGACACCTCATACAATGTATTAAATGCATCCAACCGTTGGATGCTTCGAGGTTATTAAGAATACCACATAGAAAATAAATAGCTAGAAACATAGATACGCCTGAAAAACATAAACCTGCCTTTGATGTCGCGCAGTTAGATAAAAAGTAAGGTCTATTAGTTCAATACTCAATAACTACTTTTTCTAAACACCTACGACGGAAATTTTGTAAAGATATTATATCATAACATTGTAATTACTAATCCACAAAATCGTAGTCGGCTATCGGGTCAGTCCGTAACGTTAGCCGTGATAACGTGCTGATAACACTATCCTCTTCAAATCTTTTAAGAACATTATCATTATGTACGTCGTACAACGTGTAATGTTATTATTGTAAAATATATGGTGGCAGGAACTTTGACGCCCAAACTGTAACCATGAATTTAGCACATAACTCCAAACCCCCACATAGAAATGCTGCCTATTCTTTAGTAAGTTCCTTAGCCACCTTTTACGACACCCAAGGAAAGAAATGGGGTGGTACTATTCTTTACGTCCGGCACCATCACGAACAGATTTATTTTTTATCGACAAAAATTGTCTACGTCGTTTAGAATCATGTGCTGGAATTGGTAACCTGAACTTAAACGTTTCAGTTTGCGCATCGATGTCCTCGTTGGCATAGTGATCGTAAGGGCGACAACATTACGTGGACTACAGAATTTCCTGAGTTTGCTTCCAGTCCGGAAAGTTTCGTTAAGTCCCTATTAGGAAATTCTAAGTTGCGGACTAGAGTAGGCAAAGAATGGTGAATCCTTTAGATAAAAAAAAACAACTAGCAGAATATTGACTTGAATCTTTATTAACAAATGTAATATCAATTAAATTTTTAGTGTCTTTGAGTATTTGAATACATTCCCGAACAAATGATACTGTTAACACGTTAGGCTTGTATTATCACATCTAGGAACGAATAGCATCAAATAGAAACGAATAGCATTTAAATTTTGAGATTCAACCTCCTTTAAAAAGCACGCCAGATTCAACCTCCTTTAAAAAGCACGCCATCTATAACTCACTCTACAATTACCATCACTAGCCAACAGATGGCGTTAAACCCAACTTTAGAAATACCCTATGTCTTGGTCGTCCAATTAGGGTCTTCTTTCTCGTCAATTCCAGCTATAGCCTGCATTTTATCAAAAGGTAACATCATAGGGTCTGTGGGAGGCATTTGTACCGTCGCGGCGAGTACCGGGGTCCTTCTGCCCTCTTTTAGTAATAGAACTTTGATCAATGACCGTTCCCCCCCTTGCCCAGTTACTGGTCGAAACAAAACATCTGGATTTATATTATCGTCGAATACTTCTTCGATTTTCGTCGGGAATTTCAGTTTGCCGCCCGGTGATAGGAGGGGTACCTGTAATATGGTATATTTAGAACACTTTTGATATGAGATTATGAGGTACGACGGTATCGAGGACGATAATAGTTGCAAGGATTCGGTATCAGAACAAATTGACAAGTATATGTCCTTGTCCTTGATGACATTGATATATCTGATATCTATGTGTGTCACTCAGATTAAGGACCATTTTTAACCGACTTCAAACGGACGACGTCTCAATTCGTTTGTTTTTAACCGACTTCAAAAATGAGGAGATTCTCAATTCGTCTGTTTTTAACCTACTTTAAAAGTGAGGAGGTTCTCAATTCATCTGTTTTTTTTTTTGTAAGTACGTATGTTCCGTGATATCTCCGGCAATTGTGGATGGATTTCGAAAATTCTTTTTAGATAGGGGTGATCTCATATAAATTATATTTACTTTGCTTTTGTAATTTTGGCATAAGACTCAATAATACGTTTTAATCCCCTTTGTCCAAAATCTAAAATATATATCCAATGTCTCAATTTTTTTAAATTTTCTTATGTAGTAACACGGTGCCGGACTAGTGCTCAGCCATGGGTGACAGATGACTAAAAAGGGGCTAAAAATAATAATTATTATATCGATATTACCTTGATATAAGGATTGGATACTTTATAGTTGGCTGTATGAACATGGAACAGAATAGACAGCCCTATTACGGCTTTATCTTTAGAATTGTTCTCTATTATCAGCGTTACACGGAACACCGGGCCAAGACCTTCCACCTGAAAATAAAAATACAAGGACTTGTTAGCTGTTGGGTTTTATAGTCAGCAAAAACGTTCTAACAAGTCCCAAAATAAAGGATGGATATATATTATTCAGTCAGCCTCATTATGTCGTTTGGGATTGTTAAGGCAACTAATGGACACAGGGGTAACTAACAGACCGCACGTTGACTTAATTTTGTGAAGAGACGTCAGCGTTTCATATGATTATAAACTTTAATGTATTGAAAACTAAAGTACATATTCTTCTCAAATGCTAGTTTACATTTGCTTACACAAATATGAACATTATCTTCATAAGCACAAGGTTCATATTCGAATAAATCGATTTCTTTAGATATCAAAGTAAAGTGTAATTGAATCACGAACTAAGGTGATCAAAGGTCATACTTAGTGCGATCGTCGCAACCCAGTGCTGGGCACGCCTCTATCGCACCGGGGTAAGTCCCCTTTGAGGAGTGGCTAGAAAGAGATACCGCGGCCCTGGCATATCGGCAACTGAAGGAACACGGGTGGGTTTTAGTCAGTAAAAGTCTGACACGCCCTTTCGCTCCACCCTGAGCGGGGGAAGCCAATGGATGACTTCACAGCAAAAAAAAATTTCTGCCACTTATCACCACCAAACAACGATTGTTTGTGTTGCTTTTTCTCCTTAGTTTAATCATTCATTATTTTATTCATAAATAGAGGTTCATTTGTTTTATATCATTTTCAACACACTTGCTCGTAAAGTGAGCCTTATTATATCGTTCTTAGGGCCATAAACCGAACTATAACATACACGTGCATAATAATATTACACACTAGTGCATAATAGAATGATCCCTACAAAGTTAAGTTAGTACCTAACTGCAAATTATATGCGAGTAAACAGAGCATTTTCAATTTAACCGGGTAATACAGTTTTTTTTTTTTTTGTAACAACAAAGAGGTTTTATGCCACCGAAAATCTATTTACATTTTTGAAATAAATAAATGTGTCCCTAATTAAGACGAAAAAACATTTATTATTATCAAATTATTTATAATTCACAATAATTTCTTATAAAATATTTGCATTTTATCACAAAAATTATCATTTTGAAGTAGGCTGTATGGCTGTAATCAATCAACTTACATTTGGCGCGTGCAAAAAAAAAAATTGCGCGCCATTTCCCAATTTTCCCCTAATTTTCATATTTTGTTTGTATCGCATTTGTTGCTGTTATTTGTTTTTTCCTCGCAAGTGTGTTGAAAAACGTCGTATGATACACGTGTGTATTGATGATTACCGTCCTCGGCTCTCTTAAGACCCTCACCTGACGGCTCGGGTCTCAATGGCGCCTCAGCGGTAATCACCAACATTACACACTTGTACCATAATGTACTATTGTGACATATCAATTTGATGGTAGGTAATAAATATTATTAAATGTGTACTACCTCAGCAGTAAGTCTCATAGATTCCATAGGTCCCGTGCCTACTGAGTTATCAGACTTCTCATGCGCTTCCAGTAATGTATTCGCAGCCAACAGCCGGAGTCGGTTTAACTCAAGTTGGAAGGTCTCGTGCATCACTGTAATGATATATGGGATAAGAAATACATTATCATTCTACATTTTAAATAATTTATTTATACAGGATAAGTTTTTATCCAGTGCGCAAATTTTAACAACTTAAACGAGTTATAATAACCATGCAATTTTTATTTTGATATATCTAAGTACAAAAAATTCAGTTATCGTTAACGAAAGATGTTTATTTTGAAACTGGTTTTTATGGTAACTTGCGCGATGGTAACTTGGCGGCGAAAGTGATCGACCGACCAGCTGTTAGATCGCTCAATATCCTAAGAAGTTCGAAGTGCCTACGCCAGTGCGAGGTTACTGACCTATTAGTACCTACCAAATGTTCGATCGATCAAAATTCTAAGACGTTCGAAGTACCTACCTACGCGCGCGGTTACTGGCCTATTACTATTGTCAATATCATATTACGAAATATGTAGGGTGTCCACAGTTTACTGATTTAAGGCCGAATAAAAATTGAAAAACAAAGTATTGAAAAAATAATTGAAATGTGTTCTACTACTGATACTGAACAACCAAAAAAAATTTGCGCACTGGTTAAAAAAAAAATCCTGTATAAAATATATTTTCGGATACGGAGATGGCGGGATGAGCTGGACTCTTTAATAAAGATTGGTCCTTCGCAGCTCTGAACAGAGAGATATGAAAAAAGTTTAGGGAGTTTGTAGTGGGACATCTACGGCTAATAAAAAAAAGTTCATCTTCGTGCTTGTTTAGGGGGCGTCCATTAATTACGTGAGGCATTTTTGAGAATTTTTCGACCCCCCCCCCTCCCCCCTTGGTGAGATATCGTAAGATTCTACTCAACCCTCTTCCCCTAATCTCACGCGAGATTCTTCAAAACTTCTATTTGGGCTGTAAACATGTTGGATTATTGAGAAAAAAAAAACAAGAAAATCTTAGACCAAGAATAATTTCTTAACTCAAGAATTTATTCTCTTGACTCAAGAAAATCATTTGCAAAATGGTGTTCTTGGTTCAAGCTTTTGAGTCAAGTATTTTTTTTATCAGTGTACTATTGTCTCAGATTTGGCCATATTTTATTGTAGAAATAATTTTTCACGCAATTTTACACCATTTTCTGCGAGAAAAATAATTACGTGATATTTGCCATGACCCCCCCTCCCTCCTAAGTGAGATTTGGAAAGATTTAGCTTGATACCTCCCCCTCTAGAACACGTCACGTAATTAATGGACGCCCCCTTAGGGTTTTTCAACTAGTTTCGGTCTCAAACGAAATCACTTTGATCGAACCAGGAATACCAAAGGCTTTGTTGGAATCCGAATCCAGTTGGGATTTCTTTCCGTGTGAATTGGCATTTTCTTACCCTCACGTTATTTTCCCTTATACATAGGGGGCTTCTGTCCGGTCTGTGCGCTAGGTGACATCAGTACACGTTAGAAAGAGATGGAGTATACTCACACGGAGCGTTCTCTCGCTCTCTCATAGACTGCTCGAGGAACAGGTTGGACTTCTTGGGTATGAGCCAGGGCTCTGTCCGGTCTGTGCGCTGAGTGACATCTGTACACGTTAGAAAGAGAAGGAGTATACTCACACGGAGCGTTCTCTCGCTCTCTCATAGACTGCTCGAGGAACAGCTTGGACTTCTTGGGTATGAGCCAGGGCTTCTGTCCGTTCTGTGCGCTGAGTGACATCTGTACACGTTAGAAAGAGAAGGAGTATACTCACACGGAGCGTTCTCTCGCTCTCTCATAGACTGCTCGAGGAACAGCTTGGACTTCTTGGGTATGAGCCAGGGCTCTGTCCGGTCTGTGCGCTGGGTGACATCTGTACATGTTAGAAAGAAAAGGAGTATACTCACACGGAGCGTTCTCTCGCTCTCTCATAGACTGTTCGAGGAACAGCTTGGACTTCTTGGGTATGAGCCAGGGCTTCTGTCCGTTCTGTGCGCTGAGTGACATCTGTACACGTTAGAAAGAGAAGGAGTATACTCACACGGAGCGTTCTCTCGCTCTCTCATAGACTGCTCGAGGAACAGCTTGGACTTCTTGGGTATGAGCCAGGGCTTCTGTCCGGTCTGTGCGCTGGGTGACATCTGTACACGTTAGAAAGAGAAGGAGTATACTCACACGGAGCGTTCTCTCGCTCTCTCATAGACTGCTCGAGGAACAGCTTGGACTTCTTGGGTATGAGCCAGGGCTCTGTCCGGTCTGTGCGCTGGGTGACATCTGTACATGTTAGAAAGAAAAGGAGTATACTCACACGGAGCGTTCTCTCGCTCTCTCATAGACTGTTCGAGGAACAGCTTGGACTTCTTGGGTATGAGCCAGGGCTTCTGTCCGTTCTGTGCGCTGAGTGACATCTGTACACGTTAGAAAGAGAAGGAGTATACTCACACGGAGCGTTCTCTCGCTCTCTCATAGACTGCTCGAGGAACAGCTTGGACTTCTTGGGTATGAGCCAGGGCTCTGTCCGGTCTGTGCGCTGGGTGACATCTGTACAAGTTAGAAAGAGAAGGAGTATACTCGCACGGAGCGTTCTCTCGCTCTCTCATAAACTGCTCGAGGAACAGCTTGGACTTCTTGGGTATGAGCCAGGGTTTCTGTCCGGTCTGTGCGCTGGGTGACATCTGTACACGTTAGAAAGAGAAGGAGTATACTCACACGGAGCGTTCTCTCGCTCTCTCATAGACTGCTCGAGGAACAGCTTGGACTTCTTGGGTATGAGCCAGGGCTTCTGTCCGGTCTGTGCGCTGGGTGACATCTGTACACGTTAGAAAGAGAAGGAGTTTACTCACACGGAGAGTTCTCTCGCTCTCTCATAGACTGTTCGAGGAACAGCTTGGACTTCTTGGGTATGAGCCAGGGCTTCTGTCCGGTCTGTGCGCTGGGTGACATCTGTACACGTTAGAAAGAGAAGGAGTATACTCACACGGAGCGTTCTCTCGCTCTCTCATAGACTGTTCGAGGAACAGCTTGGACTTCTTGGGTATGAGCCAGGGCTTCTGTCCGGTCTGTGCGCTGGGTGACATCTGTACACGTTAGAAAGAGAAGGAGTATACTCACACGGAGCGTTCTCTCGCTCTCTCATAGACTGTTCGAGGAACAGCTTGGACTTCTTGGGTATGAGCCAGGGCTTCTGTCCGGTCTGTGCGCTGGGTGACATCTGTACACGTTAGAAAGAGAAGGAGTATACTCACACGGAGCGTTCTCTCGCTCTCTCATAGACTGTTCGAGGAACAGCTTGGACTTCTTGGGTATGAGCCAGGGCTTCTGTCCGGTCTGTGCGCTGGGTGACATCTGTACACGTTAGAAAGAGAAGGAGTATACTCACACGGAGCGTTCTCTCGCTCTCTCATAGACTGTTCGAGGAACAGCTTGGACTTCTTGGGTATGAGCCAGGGCTTCTGTCCGGTCTGTGCGCTGGGTGACATCTGTACACGTTAGAAAGAGAAGGAGTATACTCACACGGAGCGTTCTCTCGCTCTCTCATAGACTGTTCGAGGAACAGCTTGGACTTCTTGGGTATGAGCCAGGGCTTCTGTCCGGTCTGTGCGCTGGGTGACATCTGTACACGTTAGAAAGAGAAGGAGTATACTCACACGGAGCGTTCTCTCGCTCTCTCATAGACTGTTCGAGGAACAGCTTGGACTTCTTGGGTATGAGCCAGGGCTTCTGTCCGGTCTGTGCGCTGGGTGACATCTGTACACGTTAGAAAGAGAAGGAGTATACTCACACGGAGCGTTCTCTCGCTCTCTCATAGACTGTTCGAGGAACAGCTTGGACTTCTTGGGTATGAGCCAGGGCTTCTGTCCGGTCTGTGCGCTGGGTGACATCTGTACACGTTAGAAAGAGAAGGAGTATACTCACACGGAGCGTTCTCTCGCTCTCTCATAGACTGTTCGAGGAACAGCTTGGACTTCTTGGGTATGAGCCAGGGCTTCTGTCCGGTCTGTGCGCTGGGTGACATCTCTACTCCCGCTGCGTGCGCACTAAAGTCTGCTGTGCGCTTGAGTATCTTTAGCATAAGGTTGCCGCCTGTAAATTTTTGAAGCGATATTATTCGAAAAAAAAATGAAGGTGGTTGTTTTATTTTTTCAAAGAAGTTTTTATTTTTTTCTCTCCCCACACAAATACATATACTTGCTATGTAAATAATGATGACAGGAAGTTATTATAACACCAACAATACACTAAGCGGAAAATTACGTATTATTGAAGCTAACTCAAAAACTACACAAGCAAGAATTTTGGAAATTCATCCCCAATAAAATTGCTGGAGAAAAGGAGTAACATAGATTAAAAAATAGTAGGATTGAGAACTTCCTGGTTTTTCAATTCTGTTAAAAATGGGATGATTATCATTTTTTTCTTTTAATCCTTTCTCGGCACAAAATTATTTTGTTTATCATACAAATAATACAGAACGTGACACGTACAGAAATAATGAGTTTATTTAGAAGACTCTCTCAAAGTGAAATACGAATAACACCCCTGCATGTTCGATGATTCAGAAAGAAAGAATGAAAAATATGTTTATTGGCATTATATCATTAAAATAAAACTTAAAACTATAAAAAAAAGCAGAAAACAAAACAATGATAAAAAACAAGAATAACAACAACAAAGAGAATGATATGATTACACCTAGTGTTGAGCTACTTTTTTTTTATACTTTCAAAATCACCACACTCACCTCCAGTTATTATGATGAACACATGTTCCTCTTGACCCAACTGACCAAATTTCATCACGGACACAACATCTGAAATGAATGCGAACAAAAACATTAGAAGCCATTCATCAGCATCAGATAACGTGACACCCAGGCCCAGGAGTTACGTCATATATTACTGACTGCACAATAAGGACATTCTTCATCTGGCCTGTTAGTCTAGTGCTTAGTGACCCTGACTGCTAAGGCTGAGGTCGTGGGTTCGATTCCCACCCAGGACCTTTCTTTGTATGATGAGCACAATTATTTGATCAGTGTCTGGGTGTAATTGATCTCTAAGAGCTCGTTCACATTAGGTCGGCCCGACAGTTTTATCGGGCCAGTAAACGTGTCGGATTCATATTGGCATATTATTTCAATAGCGCCGTTCACATTAGGGCGACCCGATACTAACGGAGCCGACAATTTTACCGGACGTTCAGCCACGATTTCTATCGGGTCGGGCATAATATTGGCGTACTAGCAAGTATAGCGCCACATTAGGGCGGATCGGCAGCTTCTAGTGTGAACAGCAACACCCGACAGCCGGTAAACGGTAAAACTGTCGGGCCGACCTAATGTGAACTAAGTCTAATATGTATATATATGTATGTGTGTGTGTGTGTGTGTGTGTAAATAAATTACTAGAGATACATTCATGAATTGAGCTTCGCTGTGCTGAGTTAATGTCAAATTAGCATATTATTATCAATTCCATATACTACTTTTGTTTAATATGAACTTAATATTGTATTGTTTGAGAGCAGCTTTATGTTAAATAGCGTTATTTTCTATTATTTTTTTTTTATTTATATTTTTGGTTTATAAAACTTAAAGTAATCATTATGGTTTATTACGAATCATGTTGTCTGATTTTTTTGCTTATACTACTTGTTTACGCCAAACTCATTAGTCGTTATCGCACTTTTTTATACTTCATTAGAATCATAAACAGTGGATAACTATCCTTATGTAAATTAACTTACAGTTGGTATTTCTGGAGCGAGAATCCTTACCTTGCCGTAACACACGTCTCTGACTAGCACGGAAGGTAATGACTTTTTTATCTGTATACCGCCAATTAGTTTATTTTATTCAACTTCGTTCTAACAGCTGTTTCTTTGTTTAGTTTGGAAGTTTAAACAAAACATATCGTTTTGGCGTACGAAATTATTGAATTTATTTTAAGAATGTATGTTTTGTAAAATTTTAATACTTATTTTTATTAATTCTTGGTCTTAAGTTGTGGTATATAATGTTACTTTTACTTTGGAAAATAAATAAATTCTAAATTCTGTATGTATGTATTTAGAAATATATAAGTTGTCTAGTTGCTATAGTACAGGCTCTACCTAGTTTGGGATCAGATATGGGCGTGGTGGTTATCCTAAGATATTACTGTATGTGTCACGCACCTCTCACAAACACGGTGTCCCTCCGCGCCTTGCCGTCATACAGATGCACGTGGCCCGACGCCAGCGCGACGCCCGTCAGCGTGACGCCCAGGTGCAGGACTGGCACTAGAGTCATGGCTACTGGGCGGTGTTCTAGTGTCAAACACCATTGCTTTTTACCCTGAAAAAAATGTTTTAGAACAGTTCAATGAGACTTTGGCTGAATCTAGAAAATGGAGGAAGCACGGCTTGTGGCTAAGTTTTGCCAGCCGCACGGGTCGATCGATAAGGTTAGGCTACGCTAGCCGCGGTTGTGCCGTGGATGGGTGACCATTTTTAGATACCCAGACCCCTCCGTGTCCCGGAAAGTACGTGTAACCGTTGGTTCAGGTTGTCTTTCGTTAATCTTTGATAGTCGTTACTGGTCGTCAGTAGCCCGATAATGTGACAACCAGTCTTACCAAGGGGTATCGTATGCGGCGGCGACCTTTCGCGTCTGGCCCTGGTGCGAGCCATGGTACGGAGCGAGAGGGCATGGGAAGCCGTCACCTCCTTCTGCGAAGCAGTAATGCTCGCGAAGGAGGAGGCGGGGCGCGTGAGGGAGTGGCAGTCTCTGCGCCCTCACGTCCCTAGCCGCCGCAGGAGGAGACGCCCCGGGCGTCGGGAGTCGATAGCGGACTCCCGGCCACCGTAGGCGCAGGCTTGCCCGGTAAGGACCAGATCCATGTCGACGGCGCGAGAATGTGGATGTCAAATAGGGAGTCGTTACATTTAAAATACTATAATTACTGGTATTCAGGCATTCAGCTGCAACCAGAAAGACTGGAAGCCGATGCCAACATAATTGGGAAAAGGCTAGGTAGATGATGACATTTTGGAGGTGGAGAAGATCCTTCGTTTTTGATGATCATAAACTGTCAAAATAAAAGCCATGCTTACTGTTAGTATGTTACGTAATTACTTGGCTGAACCTACCTTCTTGCTATAACAGGCCATGGTATGATCAGCGCATATGACCATGACGCTACTGTCAGCAGTCACCACTTCTATGGCGATGATGTGGTCGTCAGTGTTGAACAGTAACCGACCCTCGGGCCAATCTCTTTTCAAAACGCATACTGACTTCTCTCTGTAAACAAAGATAGAGATATTATAATTCTTTGCAATAAAAATGAAGATACATGCAGTGATTAAAAAAAATGCCATACAGCTAAAATTATAGTGAAGCACTCAACTCACGTTCAAGTATCACCACCTAGTGGACTATTCAAACGAAAAGGGAAAAATCCAGACAGCCCGACCTAGGCTATAAGAATTCTTCCTTTTTCTATGTTTTTTTTTTTTTACTCTAGCGGTCGCAAACGCTACTGCAGAGCTAAGGGTCTAACTAACACCCACTCCCAAATCTGGCAAAGTGAGCGAAATGACGTGTATGTGCACACCTATGCCCAATCCTTCGGGAAAACAAGGCATGTTTACGTGTTGTTCTAATAGCCTACGTGTCATTTCTCAGCAATTTACTACAAGGAATTGCTATCAAATATTGTGCACTGGTGTAAAATAAAAACAGTGTTTGTAAAAGTGCCTTCAAAACTTGAATAGCAATAAGTCACACCTCGTAGCTATAGTTATTCTGTAGTCAACACTATATAGTCCAGTTGTTATCATTTGGTATGGCGTTTTCTTTACCCCACATATTTTGGCCTGAACAAATCAAACATTACAAATAAATATCCAAAAACGTACTATCGCCTTACAATGTGAGAGAGTTGGACAGATGTTTTACAAATTAAATTCTTAGGGAAAGGCCTAAATTCTGTTGGAAAATTTACTTCAACTGTGCTGCTGTATATTATCTTGGGTTTACAGTTGTCCAACTAATATCAACTCTTTTTGGGAACTTTGTAAGCTTTATTCTCAATTTTTCTCTTAATTTATTCGTCCTCCCCTTAAATAACTACCTACAGTAATTTTATCTTACGAAGCGACGCGCGCTTTACTTGTGTTATCCAAATATACAAACACGCTGTGATTGTGTGCGTGAAGAGGCACAGACACACATATCCCACTACGCCATTGTCTCAGACGATAACGAGAGCTCCGGTCTTACGCACACTTGCTAACTGCTTGCACTTGTTAACCACAAGTAAAGAACTTCTTGCTTCTTGAGATAAAACTACTGTATACATATGTAACTATTACATTAATACTGCCGTATGCAAAATACACGCTCAGACGTGAAGTTGGGGACACCAGCCCGTTCTATCTATTACCTACAATAACACTGACCTGAGACAATTGACTGAAAGTCTGTGGATCCAATATTATTACGTCTCCATCCTCTGTAGCGATCACAACACAGCTCACAGAGCACTTTTCAATGGAGTGCATCTTCAGTGTGCCAATGCATACAATCTCTGCATTGTTCTTAATCGGTAACTCTGTGTTAATCTCCAGGTATTCCAACTGCTGTTCCGGTGTTAGTGTTAAGATATACTGTGACTCTGGTGTTAGAGTTTCATGTGGAATTGCTATGAGGCTGTCCATGAGTGGTTTTATTGCATCCATGTTATGATTCATTGGGTTCATTAACTGGAAATATTAAAAATAAACATGTTTTTGTACTGTATTTACTTTTAATTCACATTCTCTATCTTTCAAATAGAATACAATACACTTATTTATATTGCATAGAATGACGATGATGATGATGGGAGCAAAAGTTAATAGCTAATAATAGCTAGAGCTAGAATTTAAAAGTTGGGCATTCCAACCTGGGGTGGTCCTCACTTCATAAATTGATTATATCTTGTGGACTGTTAAGAACATCTGTGTAAGATCTAGGTGCCCCAAGAGTTTCTATCCTAATCTGGATTGATGCCTGTGCATTAAGAGAGGAATTGTGCAACGTTTTCCTCAGCCTCCATGCAAGCCCTCCATAGAAGACTGGCCCTTATGACGATTGTGTGAAAGTGTTTGTTTAGCAAGCAGTGTCCAGCCTTTCCTGTCCAGGAAAAATAATTAGGATGGTGTAATAAAAAAATTACCAACCTGTTTCCAAACCTCCATCTCACACATACTTAGCTCAGTGGACGGTAGATAGTACTTATAGAACAGCTTCAAGTTCCGGTACATGAACACGCAAGAGCTGTATGCTACGGCCACAATAGGGACAGACCGAGGAACAGTCTCATTAATATAGAAGCCTACTACCCCTAGAGGTAGGTCTGGTAACACTGTGTCTGATATCTGCATGGCTCCTTTGAACACCTGCAAATTGAAAAAAAAATGTTGTTTTAGGACTTTCCAAAAAGTCACTGGCTTGTGTTTAATAAATAGGGGCTGGTGTCCGCAACTCCACGTCTGAGCGCGGATTTTGCGTACGGGTGGGAAATCGGTTATTCGATCCACCCCAGCTCCTCGACAAAGGCCAGCAACGCCTTGATGTTGCTGACTATCTCACGTAGGGTACCTGGGTTACCGAAGTACTTGGCCCTGTATGTGGCGATTGCCGGGCAGTTTAGAAGCACGTGCGCTGCTGTCTCGTCGTCCTCAATGCAGGCCCTGCACAGCGGACTGTCTGTAACTCCTATGACAAATAGATGTTTATTAAACGACCCATGGCCAGTTATTGCTGCTGTAACCACACGCAGCTGTCGTTTGTCTAACCGGATGACCTGTTTAGTGAGGCGGGCATCGATGGTAGGAAGTACTTCCTTGGCCTGCCTGCACTCACTTTGGTCTACCCACAGTGTAGATCCCTGGTGCGTTTTCTTACCAGAGAGCGTAGGAACCCAAAGGGGAGTGGCGCGATGGGTTCTAGTCCCACCGGTGTCATGCTCGACCCCCTTCTGGCAAGTTCATCGGCGGCATTGTTACCTATCGAACCGCTGTGTCCTTTTATCCATTGAATGGTTATATTATTGAGGCTGAGGAGACCTGGTTGAGGCGCTGGTGGCACTCGTATATTAGCCCAGAGTCAATCGAGTGACTGTCCAGCGCTTGCAGAACAGCCATACTGTCTGAGAGTATGTGGATCGAGTGGTCTTTAACTGCCCTGGCCATAATGGCTGAGGGGGCAAGAGTGATCCCAATGCATTCCGCCTGGAACACTGTGTTGTGGACTCCCAACGGTATGGCTATATGTATGTTGAAGTCCTGCAAGAAGACTCCAGCACCTGTGCCACTGTCTGTTTTTGATCCGTCCGTGAAGATGTGCAGCTCAGTGGGGCGCAAACTTTCACACCGGCGATCTTCGTGAAGCTGGATTCTGTATTTGGCTTGTGTTTAACAAAAAGTTTGTATTTCTTGTGCACTTTTTTTACACGCTTTATCGCTACACGATTATGCAAAAGACAAGCATGGTGCAGATAATTTACTCACCTGAAGCAATCGATTCGCCACGCACTTTTATTGTTTATGTCGATTATTCGCCATTTCGCCAATAAAGAGACTTAAGATACCTACTCAAATGATTTAGGTAATGTTTTTGTTCGCCAAGCATCTGGTTAGACCCTCTGGGCGGTTATATGAGTGACTGTATTCGACTTACCTTCAACTTAGGCCCATCCTCTCCTCGTCCGAAGTCCCCGACTACGAGTTTGACTTCGTTATCATTGTGTAAGTCCAGTAATGCCAAGTTTTGAGGCAATGTATTCAGATCTATATCATCCGTTCCTACTTCTACGTCTAACCAACGAGTCATGCTTCCCATGTTTCGCATTACATATAAAAATTGATTTGGTTCATGAATATTTCAGGCTTTCCTCTAAAACACCGCTTATTTACGTTTATTGTTGTCATGGCAACTATTTGCAAATAAATAAAGTTTCGATAATGACACTACTGACATTCAGTTAAGGTTTAACGCACTCCAAAACTCTGAATAATTTTCTAAATGTGCAAACTTATCACAGTATGAATGGGAAAACATGTTTTATGCAGAAACACAGAATACATAATAGCAAGAGTTGTACAACCTAATATTTTTACATATTTGTGGTGTAAACATGCAGAAAAATTAAGATTGTAATTCGGCCTATCACTATGTGCATAGCAACCTTCACAAACACACGTCAATTGGTGCGTTCAAAACTTAAATAAATAAATTTCTAATTTATCTTTAGACATGATTTATATAAAAATGATAGAAGATATAGAGAATATAGTAAGGAAATGATTTGATACAAAATTTTGAAAAGAAATGTATATAGTAATAGATAGTAAGAGTAGTAGAAATAATTTTGCATATTCAGAATATAAATTCTGTAAAAGAGTTCCAGGTTTTGAATGTCTGTGCCTGTTGACGTTTAATGTATGTTTTTTTTTTTTGTTTGTTTGTGTATTTTTACAATCGCGCAAGGGATGACGTTGTGTGCTTTTTGTTTAAGTTTTATTAACTCATGATATAACTATAAACTATGACGAGTGATATAAGTTCTCAGTTTAAGTATGTGTAATAACTTTCTGGTTTAGTTTTTATGGTGCTTCGCGTATTGGCGTCCAAGGTAAGTTTGTTTTGTATAAACTTTTTGACACAACAATACAATTATGTTTTCTTATTAACTACGTTTTGCACTCGTTTTAGTTGTTACTAAAACGAGTGCAAAACGTAATAGCTTTCTTTATGTTAAATAAATGCTATAATTATAGTTTGCAACAGTTGGCAACGATATTTTTCTGTTTTAACTTATTATTTATGTATTATCATTGTTTTATTCATTTGAAACTATGCATGAAGTTAAAGGAGTTTAGTAGAACCGAATTATTAGCTTATTCGCCAAGAATAGAAGAGACCGAAGAAGTAATGAAATAATTGTGTAAAAAATACTGAAGACTCAAATGACACTAACAGAGTGAAAAATTGAGAATTAAAGTCGATTATTACGATTATTCAACATAAGTTGAAAATACCGTAACACTCTTCTTAGCTGGTATTGCTTTACTGAGCTATTTCTTGAAATAGTCATTAGGATATGTATGACTTAAACTGTAGTCTATTTTGGCACCACATGCTTAATGCTGCGCAAGAAAAGACTGCTTAAATCACACATAATGCCATAAACTTAGCTTGTGTGACAAACTTACTCACTTACTTTTAGTTTTATATTTGCAAATGCAAAATATTGAGAAATCTCAATATTTTAAGTGAACTGTAATGTTCTTGTTTTTTGAGAAATAAATGTCTTTAAACCGAAACCCACACTTAAGACACGCTTTTCTGGAATTAGAGTACTAATGAAATTAATTACTTAAGTCACAGAAAAGCCTGACTTAAGTGTGGACAAAAGTCACACAGTGCTATCAATTAAAATTGCAGGTGTAAGTAAATAAAGCACAAAAGATTAGGCATGATACTAATCATGTTTATCATGCCTAAATTATCAAAACCTTGATATACTTCCTGTACAAAATTAAATATTACTGTTAAGTACCTGTAACCTTCTATTTAAATAAGTAAGTACATAATTATTAATAATAAAATTATGTTATTTATGCTAATAATGTGTTTAGTTATAACAAAAAATATCTTGCTGCTGTTTGTAAGTACCTACAGTAGAACCATAAACTTACAATCTTTATGATACCAGAAACATTTATTATTCTGCTTTATAATTCCGTTTAAAACTAGGCTAATTTTCGAGGTCTGCCTGCTGTGCTTAGAATAGGTACCTACTTAATTTAACTGCAAGAATACTTGCAGTGTTTATTAATTAATTAAAGACATAAAACTTCAATGTAAGCTTCTCTTATCAGCTAAAAATGTTAAAATAATGCCAAAATATCAATGTTACCAGATCTTTTAACACTTTTGGTCGAACAATAATTCATTTCCATGCCCACAACTCGCCTCCGAGTCTTACGTATAAGTAGTTATGTGTCTTGCGACCATGCGGAGCACCCACCTACCGGGTCCAAATCACAAAAATAAGCTGGGTGTGAATAGGGTGTACTTTTGAATAATTCTTTTTTCAACTGGGCGCTGAAAGTGTTGAACAACTCATCCCTTTGTTTATAAATATTGCTTAAAGTAAAGGACTGTCAAAATGCCTACCAGATCTTATGTAACAACTTTTCCCTTTATTTATAAACATTGATTAAAGTTAACAGTTTTTTAAACATCAATTCAATTTATTTCAGGAACAATTCACATTGTGTTTGAAAACATACATAATAATTAAAAAAAAAAAACAACAAAAACAACACTCATTAAAATTATAAATTAACACAGTCATAATACAATAAAATCATTAATATTATAAATTAAAAAAAATCAATACAATAAAAAATTCAATGTCATTACAGCTGCGATTACATACTCATATCACCCAGTCTCACATTATCTAATATAAAAAATTTTAAGCGTGGATAAGTCATCGTCTATCGAATACAGACATTTCTCCAATAGGAACACTTTGAGTTTTGACTTAAATGAGCTCTTGTAAATTAAAGTTTTTAAGTCCAATGGCAACCTGTTAAAAATCCGCACTGCTTGATATTGAGGACTATGTTGAACAACATGTTACTAATCATTAGTTAACTTAAAGCTATGATTATAAATAAACTCCTTACATTGCAATAATAATATGCATCAGTAGAAAATACCTAAGTACTGTGTACTGTGTTTTGTTTTCTTTAGTCATCATTATGATCATTTCGGCCGAAAGACGTCCACAGCTGGTTAGGACCTCTCCAATTTGGTGGGGCTTGCCATATTCGCCACGCTTGGCTGGCGGGTTGGCGATCGCGGTATGGTGGTAAAATGTATAGAGAATGCTGCTGCTCATTCTCACGTAAGTCTCTTAGTCGCCTCTTATGACATCCATAGGATGGTACTATTCTTTATGTCCGGCCCCACATGGAACAGTTTTCTTTAGTAGTGAACTATATTATTTTATTAGGTAAATGACTTAACACACATTTAAATATAGTTCAGGTTCATGGTCCGTTTGTTCTATTATGTGGACAGGTCATTATGACATTTGTCATTGATTGTCCATGGTACATGTAGATACCATACTCAATTCTATGGGTGCTATTTACTAAAACACATAATTCATTCCATTACTAGGTTTTCCCAAGAGGGTTTTCCTCTATTTTGGTGCTGCGTGAGAGCCTGAGAGGCAATGTTTATGTGAATACCCACCAGCCGCTAGCCGGTCCGCTATTATCCTGTTGCTTGCAAAACAAGCGCGCAAACGCAATGAAATCCGCAGGTGCAAAATCTCGCGGCGGTCTCAGCTGCGGCCGACAACTGTACAAAAACATAATTTATCATACTTTGTCAAGACACTGGTTCAATATGTGGACATCCTTGAAACTGGACCCCCTTTTTGTTCTTATAGGCACACCACTGCATAGTTTCGGTTCTAGTTGAACAGAAATAATAGGCCTCGTTTATACGCCTCATCGAGCTTTAAATCAAATTTATAGCACTGATTGACATAAACCCGCAATTAACTCACGCTATCCTGTGACTTAAGGTCATTTCTACACAGAAAAGCGTGACTTAAGTGCGAGCATAAGTCACACGTGCTATAAAATACAATAGTATAGGATATGTGTGACCTATGTAGATGGTCTACTTAAGTCAGACGTATCGTAATGTTCCATTTTTGCACAGTTATGGTTATGCGGATTATATAGCATCAATCCTGTCGCTCATAAGCGACAGGATTGACGCTCTACAAAGCCAAAATTTAACTCCATGTACCATTTTGATGCCTATGTTATTATATCAAATGATGCCCAATAATTCGAAATATAGCTGCTCTTAAAGCCTTTAGGCCTTTAATATCCAGGAAAGTTCACACAAAAATACACCCACCCGCATGCAACAGGTGTACCAACAGGCTCTGCAACAATATTATTCTCGGTGGCAATCAGAGAAATTCCTCGATGACTCATCGTGGTGCGGAAAATGGTCGCCTCTCGCTACTCGCTAGGCGAACGAGTGGTTCGGCAAGTTTACTCTTAGTTTATTTGGCCTTACTGTCTGGACGCTGCGGAAGGCTGACTCACTAACCTGTTTTGCTATCGAGGTGTCGCACCTATTTTGATTTTTCGATAAAAGTTCTTTCGCAAACGATTTGTCGTCACACGCCTTCAAACTTCAATGAAAGAGGCGCCAATTTCGTAATACAACTACAGTTGGACGTCGATTAGTAACTGACGCACAGTGTTTTATGAAGACCATTTTTCGGACATTACTTTTTTATATAAAAAGCTGATAGTTTAAGTTATTTCAATGCAATATTTTGTATCCCCATTTCACTAGTATGTTTAGTTTTTGAGATATAATTTTTTGAAAATCGTCTTTTTTTCAACCGGGTATTTAGAAAAAATATCATATCTCTGAAACTAAATATGATACGTAATTATAATCTTAGAAACATCGATGGCGTTTTTTATGCTGCATATTTTACAGTATAAATAAATCTCGGAACTTCGTTAGATTCGGACTTATACGAGGTTTTTTGTTTTTCGTTTTTATTTTTTTTCTCGGTAATTCCACCGTATTTGGAAAAGTTATTTATGCTAAAATTATGCCCTCTATCTTCCCTACATACCACAAAAATAACACATCCTAATTGCGTGGAATCTAGAAGTTATTCCAAATTAACTGTTTTTGCTAGGGTTGTCACTTTCTAATCTGAATTTTGATGACTCAATTTTTATTTAATGGTACGTATTGGTTATTAAAATTTCGACTATTAATCCTAGGAACTTTGTTATATCCAGACTTATAAAAGGTTTTTAGTTTTTTATTTATTTTGTTCTCGATAATTCCGTAGTATTGGGATAAGTTATTTATACCGAAACTACACTTGGCCAGCAACTTCGTTCGCGCATATTTTCATAAAAACTTTAACACCCTTTAAAACTGAATTTTGACGGTAGTTTTGACAAACGAATAACGGGCCGATTCTATTGTCACAAAATTCTCTAAACTAAACTAAAAATCACTTAAATTTGGTTTATCCCTGTCAAACAACGATTTTCTATTCTGAAATAGACTAAAAGTGACACAACTTAACTATATTTTAGTTTGATAGCACCAAGATTGCACTGAATTATTAGTTTAGTGAAAATGTCAATTTTGCTGTTCTGAGTTTGCCGGTTTTCACCAAAAATTTTGACTTAATAATTTATTTTAACTAAATCTGACTATTTTTTATCGCGATTAAAAAAGTGTGGAATAAGACTAGTGATCATGAACTAAAATTCACACTAAGGCCTCGCCTTCACGGGCAAAGACAGTACTGTATTTTTTGTTTTCCTTTTCTTGTGCGTATATCTCGAAAATGGCGTGTCCTATCACAAAACTAATGAAAATTTCGAGCCCCTTTAGAAACCCTGCACATTTAAATCTCAACACGTGGGTAATATTTTTTTATATTTTTCAAACAAAAAGTGAAAATTTTCATATAAAACACGTCCAGGCTGCCTCCTAGCACGCGCTTTCGTCTCTCAAAAAATTCATTGCGTAGCGCACAAGTACCACGTTGCGAAACCAAAAGAAAAAAAAAATACCACGTTGAGTCGCGATTGTCAAATTCGATTTTAGTCGTGTCAAAATAAAGTTTAAATTTAGAGACTTTTCTTGCAGAATAGCGTTACAATTCTCATATCCAAAAGTAAGGAATTTTAGAGATAGTTTAGTTCGGTGTACAACAGAATCGACAATGACAATCATTATTTTGATTTTAATTTGTGCTAAGTTTTAGGTTTATTAACCTAAGAAATAAGATTCCTCCATACGATCTTTAAAAACCCCTAAATTGTTCTATTGGAGGTAGTTCTGAAAATCAAAAATGACATTAAAATGTAATCGTGCCCTGCCCACTGCCCGTTAAGTTTGGCGATTCTTCTGATTGTGTGGATAACTTTGATATAAATATAGACATAACTTCAGATCCGGATATGAACTAATATAATATGATCGCGTGACAACCCTAACGACGTAGAATACGGATCGAACTTAAAAATGTTGTGGTTTCTAGATTCCACGCAATTAGGATGTGTTATTTTTGTGGTATGTAGGGAGGATGAAGGGCCTAATTTTAGTATAAATAACTTTTCCAAATACGACGGAATTACCGAGAAAAAAAATTAAAACTAAAAACTGAAAACCTCGTATAAGTCTGAATCTAACGAAGTTCCGAGATTTATTTGTACTCTTAAATATGCATCATGAAAAACGCCTTCGATGTTTCTTAGGTCACAATTGCGTATCATATTTAGTTTCAGAGATATGATTTTTTTTCTAAATACCTGGTTGAAAAAAAGACGATTTTCAAAAAAATATATCTCATAAACTAAACATACTAGTGAAATGGGGACACGAAATATTGCATTGAAATAACTTAAACTATCAGTTTTTTTATATAAAAAAGCAATGTCCGAAAAATCGTCTTCATAAAACACTGTGTGACGGTAAAAACACTCAGTGACGTTTTCGATCGGATGAGTTTCTCCAAAGTTTAATGAAGTTCAAAAGTCTTAAAACTCAGATGATTAGCTGTATTTTTAGGTCCTTAAACTTTTCCACCCACGCTTTAACGGTCTTAGGCCCTAAATCGTTTTTAATCACAGCATGAATCTCGAAAGACCCGTTACCTAAATCAAAGTTTGTTGAGAACAGAAATGGACACTCCCAAAAACATCTTCCCAGAATTTATACCTGTAATTAGGACTTAGGTATTCTTGACAGTTTCTCAATTAATAAGTTAGGGTCCTAAAGTTTCTTCAAAACAATGACGCTGGTCGACGACCTCGACACGGTAATTATATCTATACAGTAGTCTATCTTCATACAAACGCTCGGAACGCAAGTCATACCTACGCGCCTCGAGTCTGGTACACTCCGAGTACATTCGCAGTCGCGTACGCACCGCTTTGACAAACGGATGGCGGACGGTGTGATAGATGGTTTTGTTTGTAAGCAGTTAGTGTGTGATTTATGAATATTTGATAATAATCAGTGCAAGATGATTACCATGGTAGTATTATTTTTTTAAATTACTTGAAAACTCCGAAAGGAAAGACTAGATTTTATATATACATACCTACTAGTACGAAATTTGTTTATTTTTTTAATACTTTTCCACTTAGTAAAATACCTAGATTATTATTGAATAAGTAAGTGGATAGGGTGAAAAAAGTGACACACGAGTGACCTACCTACGCTCGTAGTAGTAGCAGGTAGTTTCCTAGCCTGGGGTACCCAATCTTTTGATTTGAATCGATCCTTTGGATCGAAAATCATTGAATCGATAGACGATCTAGATCGCAGGATTTGAATCGGCCCAGCAAAGATCATATCGTAATTAAAAATCAATAAAAGTTGACATAATTTACATCTTCCACCCTTGTCACTTTTAATTAAAAACGGTCCAAATATTTGATTTTTAAAATAAAAATATAATATTTACAATCAAAGAAACGCAAGTAGGTAGATGAAGTTAAAATACTTGATGCGGGCAGCCCTCCCGCGTCTATCGCTTGTTTACGTACCGCACGTGCTGTAGGTAATTATTTCTAGGATAAGGCCGAGTCAAAATACTGTGTAGTATATCTATACTGTGACCTCGAGGACCTTGCTGTTACATATTTGGATGAACAGTCTTTTACTTCCTACGCACGTGGCTTGTTACCATGTTTGGTAGAGGTTTATACTTGATAGACAGGCAGACAGACCAACAAGAGTCGCGGGAATTTGCTATCGTTACGTGTTGCTTTTACAAAACACGAAGATAAAATTACACTTTAAAGAGCTGTATTGAGCGAGATTGTATAGTTTGTGAAATGGAGTGTTTAAACATCCATGCATGTTTTGGTTCAAACTTACATAATATGCTCAAATATATTATCAAATTAAAGGCCATAATAAATTCCATATAAAGTTTCATTCCATATAAAGTTTCAATTAGCAAGACCTTTGATAGCCTCCGCTTCCACTAAGTTCCTGCTTTGTTGCTGCACATTACCAAAGTCCTAAACTAAACCTTCCCTACATTTGATATAGACTTGACGATAAAAAATTGTAGACATCAAACATACTTACATCTAAATTGTAGGTAGGCCTGCATAATTTAAGACAGGCGGGAATTGGGGGTCGCGGGCGCTCAGAGTGGGAACTCTGTCCGCCTACTGAGTGACCTCAGGGAAGACGGCGCAGTGTTCCTGTGCTGCCACGCATACTTGCACAGTTCGGTTTTTGGAAGATCTCTTTACAGCCTCCCCTGAGATGTGCCCTAACAGGCGTTGCACAGAGATTTTAGATCGGTCTTCGGACAGGTGACGGTCTCCCATCCCCTTCCATGTGCATATGCAGCACCGGGGTCACCACCGGGATAGTTTTAGTGAGGTTAAAATCCTATACCTATTTTCCAGTCTTATACCGAAAGCCCAGGCGCTTTTAGGCCTTTTATTATCTCAAAAGTAGGTTTCTATCATTAAAATCTTCATGTATACCACACCCATTCAAACAGAGATACACAATCAGTTGTAGTGTAGATATAACATTAGATTACAATTACTATAATTAGAGCACATGTGGGCATCAAGTACTCGGCGTTAGCCTGCGGGGGCTTACCGAAGGAGACAATGAGAAAGCGGCCTCGATAACACTTGTGTAATAGACCCGCCGACGACCTTACCCTTGTTTATGTTGGTAGCTATTTGTTAAAACATTACAATACCGACGTAATTGTTATAAGACTTGGTGTTTGAATGATAGCGGCTAGTCCACGTAAACACGTACATAAAAGTATCGTGGCGAGGTTTTATCGCGCACTAGATTCTCTACTTCTACTTACTGGACTAACCTTCAATTTTCAGTTTCAGTTGTCTTGTCAAGTCCTGTCCAAAGCCTGTTCTGACAAAATTTGTACGTGCCTAGATTTCGCATTAACGCACTCGAGGTAAGAAAATTATTTGAAATTTCCTAAGTGGTGTCTTTTGGCTTTTACTTGTTTCTCTACTTGGTTCCACGAAACTCCTAAATAATATTTCAAATATGGTTTTCAGTTTACCTATCCAAAACCAACTAAGGTCTAGTTCTGGGAAGGTCTTCTGAGGCATTTTCTAACCCAAAACTCAAGAGACACAAAAATTCGCATTAACGCACTCGAGGTAAGAAAATTATTTGAAATTTCCTAAGTGGTGTCTTTTGGCTTTTACTTGTTTCTCTACTTGGTTCCACGAAACTCCTAAATAATATTTCAAATATGGTTTGCTTGACTGATCCGTGAAATAATTAATTTCACAGATTTTAATTTGATTAAGTTTTTACACATTGAGTAGATAGAGCTAGGGTGTAAATTATGGACTTTCGACTTGCAACCTAAATAAGTTAAGCACGTTTGACAAAACAAAGAAAAATGAAAATTAAGCAGTTAAGGAGTATGACGATTGCATGCCACAAAATGAATCTGAGGTTCTATCACGCATATACCTCGTGCATTTGTCGAGTGCAGCATTTAGGTCAGTCATGATCACAATAGAAATCTAACACATAAAATATTTTAACAATTACTCATGTTCTGTAATTATCTACCTAAGTAATGACTAATAGCCTACGTTTATTGTACTTAACAATCAAAGTATGATAAGCATAAAATCTTAATAACTGTAGGGAGGTACCTAATTGTCACTCCTTAGATAAGTGTTGCAAAAAAACTTATTGAAAAAAAATAACAACCGTCTTCCTTTAAAAAAACACTACAAAGTGAAAAATAATTTTAATTTCGGAAGTCAGTGTCTTAGGCGGCCCCTAGACCTACAATAACATTGTACAATACATTTTATTGTACAATAAGATTGAGAGGCGCTTTGAATCCAAACGATCAATTATATTGCACAATAATACGAACTGCACAATGTTTTCGTGTTCAATCTGAGAATAGTATTAATACAGTTTACAACACAAAACTACACCACTTTCTGCCGTAAAATTCATCACAGTGCAGTTTTTGGAAAATATAACAAAAACCCAAGCGACGCGTCTGATTTCCCGCCAGAAATTCCCGTGTACGCCTCGTTCAACACAAAACACATACTAAAAATATTGCGCAATACTGACCCTACACGATGCAATGGAAAAATATGGTGCAATAAAAATTAAACATGCTCAAACTTTCATTCAATCATTGCACAATCTTCAATATTAACCCTATACGGTCAATAATATTGCACAATTCGTAATATTGCACAATTTAATTGATCGTTTAGGGGCCGCCTTAGGATCTATATTTAAGGTTTTTACCACCAACTTCCGAAATAAAAATTATTGTGGTTTTTTTTTAAGGAAGTCGGTTACCTTTTTTTTTTTTCAATAAGTTTTTATTTTAACTTTTTAGTTACGGTATGTACCCCGCACTAATCTAATCGTGTTATTAGTCAATTTGTCGCGCACATAGGTACTTAATGCAAATTTGAGACTTATATGGTTTTCACATGGATCCTACTGTCACAATGGAACCAAATTAAAATGTGACCACAAGGGAAACACCAGCTTTCAAATAAAAAAGAATCATCAAAATCGGTTCATCCAATCAAAAGTTCTGAGGTAACAAACATTAAAAAAAAACAGTCAAATTGAGAACCTCCTCCATTTTTTGAAGTGGCTAAAAAGAAAAAACAATTGATTTCTGCCATTCTGCCAAGGCTGACTACTGTTTACTAGTCGATGCCGATTCTTACGTGCCTAAGTTATTGTGTCTCAAGCCGCAGTCACGGTGCATTCCTGATTTGAGACGGACGGTTGCCGGCACAATCATATGTTGCTCTATTCAACGTACTCGTATTAGGAACAATGGCGTCGATCTAAAGTAGTGTAATTCGCATTGTGATCAGCACGATGTCGTATAAAGAAACGATCATCATGAGGAGGATTTCTTTCTTCATGTTGATGGTTCGTCTTGTAAAATTACTTCGGTCCAGGGTGGGCACGTCAATCGCAGCATCAGTAGCGTTTTGTATTTCCTCTGGAGTAGGGACACTTTGCATCAAGTGGGCCATGATCTGATCAGGTACGGGTCTTACAACTTCATCACATCTTATTACTTCACTAGGAAACTTGACCAGGGGGCTACTCTTCAACCTAATTTTATTATAATTCCAATCTAATGCCAATACGATTCCAATGTTAATTTTGCATACACGTAATTCGGTACTCTTGAAAACAATATTGTCAACATTGGAACAACAACAACACTCGATCTCGATTCCACTTAGTTCTAAAAATGGACACCCAATTTAAACACATTTTGGCGCTAGCGTCGAACTCAAGAATACGAAAAGTTCCAATTCGAATGTCAATCGATCGGAATTAAAATCAAGAGACGCCCAGGGTGCTTACCCTGGGCGTGCGTTTTGGGGGACTGTCTTATGTAATTTTGTCGTTCAAAAAGTGCTGGCAGTCAGTCTAATTTGAATAAAATACTTTTTATTTTGACCGAAACTGTCTACAATAGACAGTTCTTCTCCTAGATTTTTGAACGGAAATCTCGTAAAGTCATCAAGTTCAATCAAGAAGATCAATACTTACGAAACCAATCTTGTTATATCGGTAATCTAAATTGCTTACCTTCAATCCGTTATTTATAGCTGTAATGTGCGACTAACAATATTGGAAACGCACCACGATTGATAATATAAAGAAAATCGGATTGCTTTAAGTAATTAAACTAACTGTAGAAACATTCTGTGGGTAGTCAATCACAACGGAAAAGATGAATGAACTTCGGAAAGAAGATGGCGTTTCAACGGATGGAAGCTTTGTCATTTTTGCTTAATACAAAAAAAACAGCATAGGAAATTACAACGTTCATCCTAGTCTGATGATGTACCTATTGGGATGTGGATCATCCGCAGCCCATTACCTGCATACTAATAACTTTTATATCTAGGAACCCAGTAGTAATAACTACAAAAAATAATAATAAGGATAGTTTGATTAGTAAATGAAATCATTATAATGTGAAAAGCTTGGGATGCTTTTCTGAGAAATTTTTATAATGACTACTTTTATCAGTATCTGTCGATAAAAAAATCACATCAATTGATATCCCACGCTTTGTAATAATTGTATCTTTTATTATTATTTATAATTTTTACTTTGGTTTTCTATTAAAACATGTTTTGTGAAACTATTATTTATTTCCTATTTTTTAGTTCGGCTAACTACAAAAGCATAATGGTACCGATTCCCTTGTTCACAAACTAAACTAAATTTAAGTTCAGTGCATCTCTTTCTTTGTATTTCATTAAGAAGAGGACAAAAGAAAAATTTTGGTTTAGTCCTGTCAAATTAATCAGCGCCTGTCACTACTCCATACAAGTTTAGACGTGATTAAAAACTTGCCTACTAAAATTACGTCAATTTACGTCAAGCGCTGATTAATTTGACAGGACTAAACTAAAATTTATCTTCTGTCCTTTCCTTAATGAAATAGAAAGAAAAAGATGCACTGAACTTAAATTTAGTTTAGTTTGTGAATAAGGGAATCGGCACCATTGTTTCATTTTTGTATTGTTATCGGTCCTTGATAAGTGAGAAAAATTTCAAATTTATTTGATGTCTTGAAGTGATGTTCCCAGATTTCGTAACATACATAGATGGACAGATACAGGCGAAGCTAATAAAAACGTTTTAAAATCAAATAGTGTTATTGGAAAATCTTAACGGACATATTACGTTTAAGTAGTATTCGTTTACTAATTAATGCACTGAACATAAATAGAGCTGCATATTCGAAATGGTTTAACAAGTAGAGTTAAGAATTTTTGGAAACCTATCTATTTGAAATTTGAATGATAATAACGGTTTTATCATTGTCCTTACACCATTGACGACAGTTGACGAAGCGTGGGCGGCGACCCATAAAGCGGAAACAGATTAATCGTTGAGATTTGGCACATGACTGAATGACTATATCCGTGCTAGTTTACAACGAGATAAACAGCTGTGAGCTTGTACGTTATCTGTACAAAACATAATTTAAGCGCCATTTATAGGCTGCAAAATGTCGAAGCCTTGCAAATTCCAATTTGGCCCTTTTTTATTGAAAATGGTCGATGGTGGGATAATTAGTCTATACTGCTATCTGGTAGTTACAGGCTAGATTGTGGTGTTCGCCAAGGGGGATTGACTTCTCCGGACCTCTTTAACCTGTATATCAACGACCTGATCGAGGAACTCAGAAGAACCCAAGTTGGCTGTCACCTAGGCAATGTCTGCGTGAATAGCCTGAGTTATGCGGATGACATGGTTCTTTTGAGTCCCTCGATTAAAGGCTTGAGGAAACTGTTGTCCGTCTGTGAGCATTATGCTGATGCTCATGGACTGAAATACAACGTCCTCAAAACAGAGTCTATGGTATTCAGGTCTGGGGCAGATCCGGGGAACATACCCAGTCTGTATCTAAATGGTGCGACCATAAAGGTCGTAAAGCAGTTTAAATACTTAGGGCACATATTTATATTATTTATTATTATATTGACGGACAGACTTCAGGACGACTGCGACATTGAAAGAGAGCGTAGGGCCCTCTCAGTGAGGAGTAACATGCTCGCTCGCAAATTTGTGAAGTGCACCAGAGACGTAAAGAACACTCTGTTCAGAGCTTATTGTTCGTCAATGTACACCTGTCAACACTGGTGTAACTTCACGAAAAAGATGTACAGCTCATTAAGGGTTCAGTACAATAATGCTTACCGAACCCTTATGAAACTACCAAGATACTGTAGTGCCCCGAGCATGTTTGCCGAAGCGAGGGTCCCGGACTTTTATGCCATCATGAGGTCGAGGGTCGCGTCTTTTTGGCAGAATTTGAGACGCTCCAGTAATAGCATTTTAAGGGCTGTCTCGGGCAACTTGGCAAGCCCTATATATTTGCACTGGATTTCTGTTCACCTAAGCGGGAACAAAAAATGACGAATGAAATGTAAAAATTTTTGAAGACCCCATAGTCTTCAAAAATTTTTACCTTTACATACCTCTATGTTTTATGTTTTAATTAAGATTTTATTTTAATTATGATGTTGATTTTAATTTTAAATTTGCATTTATTTTGATCGTGATTATGATTCTAATTTTGTTTTTGATTTTAATTTTGATTTTAATTTTGAATTTTTCGTTCTAATCTTCATTATGTTTTTAATTTTGATTTCAAATTTTAGTTTTAATTGATTATGATTTGATTTTATTTATTTTTGTAAATTTTGTATATGGGTACAATGCCTGAAATAAAACGCTATTTATTTATTTTATTTTATTTTATAGACCTTATGTAGGTAGATACACACAAGTTTTGTGCATGAATATTAACAAAAAATTTCGAACGACTAAAACACTTTTAACTAAGCAGCCCTTAATTACATCCTTTCTGTCAACTTAACTACCGATCCGTGTATTGCCGGACGTAAAGAATAGCATCATGCCATTTCTTCTCGTGGGAGGGTTAAGACGCGACTATGGGACGTACTAGAGAATGGGCAGCTACATTAACTATGCATTTTACTACCACACTGGGATCGCCCATTCGCATGGCGATTATGGCAAACCCCCCCAAATGAGGGGAGGCCTATGTCCAGCAGTGGACGTCTTTCAACTGAAATGATGATGATGAATGAAATATCGTTAACTTACACGCATGACTAGCAATGACAATGAACTTAGAAAATCCTGTAATTTTATCTGTGTCGCCATTGTTTCGCGTCATTACCTATACTTTTTTGCTACTTTGAAGAATTGAGAGCCATCGAGACAATGCCCTCCAAAATCAGAATCGTTTACAGGTGGGTTGGTAGAAATTATTATACCTTGCTCGAAAAAGAGATAAACTATACGTTTGGGATTTATTCTTTATGTTAATGAATGTAGTTATGTCATGTTGGAGACAAAGATCTGAGAAAAGTGAGGATACTGCCAGTTTTACTGTTAAAGTAGACTTTCCAACCTGCTTAGGGCGAACAACCTGTTTTCAGTTTTACTGAAAGTTGCTTTAAAAACAGTCGCAAGCATGTTACGCTTGCAAAAAATTACGTATGCTTAATATGCCTTATCAAAGTGTTTATCTTCTACTTGAAGAGAAAGAGGTTGCATTTAAGTATAGTCGTCGTACATTTTTTAATTCCTCGAGCTTTAAAAAGGCTCTTATTTAACTCGTTCACAAATTCCACATTTTGTTTCTAAGTTGGATCAACCACAGGAGTATTTGTGTAACCGAATAACTGCAGGTATAGCTTTCATTTTGTTAGTTCAACAACATTCATTGCGATGTTTACGTTGTAGAGTAGACAAACTTTTCGAACATAGAAGTCGAAGCAAAAACCTTCAAAATTATTTAGATTCTGATTTAGTGTGTTACGCAATTAGGGTAAATATTAGCTACGATAGGAATTTAGTTTAAGAAATATTTTTTGTGGTGTCAAGTATGGCATTAGTAAGTTTCCCATACAAGGCTTGGTGTCGTGTGCAGACTGTAAAGGTTGTATGCCTCACGATTGTACAGGCTGGTCATGGATTGTACAGGCTGGTCATAAGTATGACATTTGGCTGTCATAATTTATTAAAAATAATAGGAAAATATTCTATAAAAAGAGCTAAATTTCTGTGAAAATTCATTCCGTATCCAGCAGTATTAAGAAAGTAAAGAAGAGTCTTGAAGAAATATCCTTTTACTCACACACCTACGTCCTGGTCCTGGCTATCACCATCCCGCCAGCGAACCCTCTCCATAGAGTAATACAGCGTCAACAGTGCAGGACCAGTCTTTCCAGCTTTTCTACTTCACTAAATCGATATCTGCGGTCTTCCACCAGAATTCAGCCGATTCCAATCATGTTCTATTACTCCGTAGTTGTTTATCACTTTCAATTAGATCATAATTAGCACAACATAATCACATTGCAGGTGCTAATTATAATAATCTATTTGCGTGTCCGTCAATGTATGGTGAACACGTATGAAATCAAAGCATCCTTGGCCTATTAATTATTTGATTGTTCTACGCGATCCGTTAGCACGGTTCTTCCGCTGTTGGCCAGGGCCTGCAGTCTCGACATAGATAGCGACTATTTTAACAAACGAAAACGTTACAAAGTTCCGAAGATCGGAATGGAACGATATTTGGTAGTCTCGACACTCAAAGTTATCAACTGTCGTTGGTCTGTCGCAACTGAGCTCTGTTGATGTTTACGAGTCGTTTTTGCAGCCATTTTTGTTTTCATAAACTATTTTTTAGGTGTTGGAAAGTAATTATAAACAAAAATTATGAGGAATGGGTGTTCTCAAAAGTGTGTCTGAGTGTCTGTACTGATGAGGCTTTTAAGTCTACCTATTTATGGGTTCCGGACAATCTACGTGCAAACGAGCTTTGCCAACAAACACCGCATTAGAAGGAGCCTTATATCTTTTGAAGGGATCGAATCGTACGATCGCTGTTTATAAATAAATAAAAAACAACCACGAATCATGTTTCAAATCAAATTTATTAAATCTCCATGTATCATCATCATCTCACACAATGATCTCCTAATTACACACATTCTTATAATCTAGATGCTGCTTACATATGTTACATTCCTATTCATTTGACATTACTAATGCATTCTGTAGTTCATTACAACAGTCAAACTGTACGAAAACTGAATAAATAAAAAGTATCCATCACTTCGTATATAAATAACATACAACGGCAAATCATGTTTTCAACTTTATTAAATCTTCATTAATTATCAACAGTTCATCACACAATCATCTGATTACACACATTATTTTAATCTAAACACTTTACATGGCACATGTTGCATTCATAACCACATAACATTTCCACACTTTAATAAAGTAGCTTGACAATAATAATTTAACTAAAAATATCCAAAAAACTGAAATTATTTTATTAATACACTGTTATTTTATAATTTAAGCATTGCAATCTTAAGTCTAAGCTCCTTACTACTTACAAAAGAGCAACATATGCACTACATTATGCGCAGACTATAAAGTAGTTAATACATAACAATAAAAATCTGGCGACAATATGGGTGGCTTTTCATGTTTTGGTACTTCTTTGTCTCCCTAGAAGTAGCCATACTTGTAGCTAACCAACAATATTATCTACCTCAAATGTAACCCATGTAGTTAACGTTGGATCTCAAACTAATTGTGAATAAACATCGGTGCCCAAGAAACATTTTCTTTGTTTGTTTTGCACCTGTTGTTCTAAACTTCTAAATAAAATACCTAAGAAAATTGAAAGACATACTATCAAAAACAACAGCTAAAATAATTAGACAGAACTTGTTAGTATTTTGTACAAGATTTCTTAACCGACAAGTATTATTAAAATTTTGTTTTTGTAATTTAAATGTACTAAATTTGCTTACTTAAATAGGTAGAAAGTACATATATTCCTCACAACTGTAACAACTGATTGCAATTTGTACATTCTTTGCAATAAAATATATCTATTCTGTTGAAAGATACATAAATAACACATAACCGCAAATCATGTTTTCAACTTTATTAAATGTCCATTAGCAGAATCATCTAAGTTTACACACTCTATTTAGATACTGTTTACATGAGGCATGGTGCACACCTATTGAAAAATCTTTATCAATTGTTTACACTTTCACTATTCACTTAGTTCAAACTGTTTTCTTCCATGTTGTGCCCTCCTTACAGCAGACAATGACTCAGGTACCACAAATGATGCATCTCCAAACATAATTCAAGCTGTGGACCCGTAGTTTCACGCTGCCTTAGCCCTCCGACAGCCTTGATATGGCTATGAGATGGCAAATCTCACGCAAATGAAAATCCTTTGGACTTGTTCATATCTGTACATTTACAAATTAACAGTAGAGGTGTTAACCGAGCTCTTAAGTAAACATTAACCATTTCTTCGAATACAACAACCACACACGAATCTCTGCAGTGTCCCAAGTGTCTGTACACAGCTATAATATGATTAAATAAGAAACTATATGAAGTGAAGTCGCCGCTTGACTCAAAATGGGTTAGCCGAGTAATAATAATTATGTGATAATATGCTGTAACCTTGGCTATCTATGAAAATATGTGTAAACTACACTTGAGAAAAAAATCAATGAAAACAAATAAACATGACTTCACAAGTTTGGCATTAGTTTTACAGTGTTGCAAGGATGCAGATTGTAATGACCTTAGATTTATAACAAGTTATTTTAATCCTGTAAAACAGTTATTGCTACTTAGTAGATTCCATAAAAAAACGAGTATTTGCAAGATATAATTTCCAATTTCACTGCACAATTTTCTAGAAAAATATTATTCTTTATTAATAAATGTTCTTCAATTTTCCCTGAATTCAAGGAGAAATTCTTACGGCCGCCACTATGTCATCGAAAATTCGGATCACTAGATAATACCGAAAACACTCGCTTGCCATACCGATGCATACGACAAAAGCAAGTCTCTACATCGGAGATACCGCGCAACATCGTACAAAACGATGCCGAGACACTACCGAAGACTACTATTTATAGTTCGACTTCAATTATTAGCCGTTAAGTACAAATCCTTGAATTCTGGAAAAAAATGGAGACCACTGATTGGTAAAAAAATATTTTTTTTTACTACAAATTGTATAGTGACTTTTTAAACCCTATCTTGGAAACTGTTTATTAAAGAAATTTAGAAGGACTGATAAACATTTAAAAAATCTCGGGCCATCATGTTTGTTACGGGTAAAATCCGAAACTACTGAACAGATTCATAACAAACTTCTAATTATTTATAATTTGGTCCAACTTAAAAGATAGGATAGTTTTTATCTCAATTATTACTGTTCTTTATATTTGGAAAAAACATCTTTATTATACGAAAATAGTTTGTATTTATTGTTTAGTTCTAGGAATTCCTAAAAGATGGTGGTGTAAGTAATTTTCACGACATAACCGTACTAGAATCTATTTCAATAATTCGTGTTTTTTTTTTATTAATTTCATAAATTTGTGCCAGGATCAACAGGATAGATAAAAAGAACTTTTGTAGCTAGATGAACTAAACCGGCCGGACGTAAAGAATAACATCATCCTATTTCTTTCCGTGGGTGTCGTAAAAGGCGACTATGGGACTTGCTAGAAAGTGACCACAGCGTTCTCTATGAATCTTACCACCATACTGCGATAGCCAACCCGCCTGCCAAGCATGGTGATAATGACAACACCTCCTGTACATGCACAGAACCTAGCACTGGACGACTTTCGGCAGAAATGATGATGGTGAATAGTTTAAAAACATGATTAGACTTAATCAAGGTAATGATATCCTTCGATATTAACACTGTGTTGGCGCCACCGTTTCGGGCGACCAAACTTAGCGCCAATATCAGGAGTCAAGCGACGCACTGTGGGGCGCAGTGCTGCCCTAGAACTGTAATTTGAAACCATTGTAAACACCAATTATTTTTAAAAGAGTAACCGTGGAGTTTCTTGCCGGTTCTTCTTCATAGAAATCAACAATTTGGAAACATGCACCTAGCTTCTGACGTTTCATAAGTGCCCATGTAGGTTTATGTAAATTAAAAATATTTTGATTTGATTATAAACGAAGATGAGATAAATAAAATGTTATAATATGTTATAATTCAAAAAGAGTATGTCTGTGTGTGCTTAATTTCAACATTCCGATACTTTACCTACTTATCACTTTGAATTTTTTCGGTTTTTGTTTTCCATGAAATGATTTTAAGTCAATGAATTTGATTGTATCAAAAGAATGAGTGAAAAATTTGTAGAATCTATTATTACTACCGGGTCAGCTAGCAATTTATTAAAAATATAATCTGCCTCCTTACAACATTGTAAAAAAAGAAAGAAAGAAAAATTGTTTATTCTGCACAAACAAAACGCACATTACAAGATAAAAATGTAACAAAATGCAACGTAGCCAAAAGCCCCGTATTTATGTCAATAAAAAAAATGTCAGTTAAACAACATAAATAATGCCAAAGTTGTCAAGTGTCAGATAATTATGGAAAATGTCTTTTTTGTTGATATAGCAAATTATGTGGTATTTATCATGATAATTTTTCATTAATAGCCAAGGTTACAGCATATTATTACTCAGCTAACTCATTTTGAGTCATGCGCCGACTCCACTTCATGTAGTTTCTTATTAAATCATATTATAGCTGCGTACAGACACTTGGGACACTGCAGAGATTCGTGACGTTGTTGTATTCGAAGAAATGGTTAATGTTTACCTAAGAGCTCGGTTAACACCTCTACTGTAATTCTGTAAATGTACAGATATGAACAAATCCAAAGGATTTTCATTTGCGTGAGATTTGCCGTCTCATAGCCATATCAAGGCTGTCGGAGGGCTAAGGCAGCGTGAAACTATGGGTCCACAGCTTGAATTATGCTTGGAGATGCATCATTTGTAGTACCTAAGTCATTGTCTGCTGTAAAGTCTGTAAACAATTGATAAAGATTTTTCAATAGGTGTGCACCATGCCTCATGTAAACAGTATCTAAATTATAAGAAAGTGTAAACTTAGATGATTCTGCTAATGGATATTTAATAAAGTTGAAAACATGATATGCGGTTATGTGTTATTTATGTATCTTTCAATAGAATAGATATATTTTATTGCAAAGACTGTACAACTTGCAATCAGTTGTAACAGTTGTGAGGAATCTATGTACTTTCTACCTATTTAAGTAAGCAAATTTAGTACATTTAAATTACAAAAACAAAATTTTAATAATTCTTGTTGGTTAAGAAATCTTGTGCAAAATACTAACAAGTTCTGTTTAATTATTTTAGCTGTTGTTTTTAATGGTAAATTTTCTTAGGTATTTTATTTAGAAGTTTAGAACATCAGGTGCAAAACAAACAAAGAAAATGTTTCTTGGGCACCGATGTTTATTCACAATTAGTTTGAGATCCAACGTTAACTACATGGGTTACATTTGAGGTAGAAAATATTGTTGGTTAGCTACAAGTATGGCTACTTCTAGGGGGACAAAGAAGTACCAAAACATGAGAAGCCACCCATATTGTCGCCAGATTTTTATTTTTATGTATTAACTACTATAGTCTGCGCATAATGTAGTGCATATGTTGCTCTTTTGTAAGTAGTAAGGAGCTTAGACTTAAGATTGCAATGCTTAAATTATAAAATAACAGTGTATTAATAAAATAATTTCAGTTTTTTGGATGTTTTTAGTTAAATTATTATTGTCAAGCTACTTTATTAAAGTGTGGAAATGTTATGCAGTTATGAATGCAACATGTGCCATGTAAAGTGTATAAAAGAATGTGTGTTATTATATTATTGTGTTTGATGAAGTCGAACAACTCTATTAAGTTTCAACAGGAAACTTAATGTGTGTGACGAATTGTTGAAACTTAATTGAATAGAGAGAGCATAACTGTTGATAATTAGTGGAGATTTAATAAAATTGGAAACATGATTTGCTGTTGTATGCTTTTTGTATACAAAGTGATAAATACTGTTTATTAATTCAGTTTTCCTGCGGTTTGACTACTGTAATTTATGTCATGTCTCTCACGGCTATCCTTTAGTAATAGTGCATGATATCAGTTTTTTGGATATGTATGTACCTATATTTAAATTATTTTTGTCAAGCTACTTTATTAAAGTGTGGTAATGTTATACTGATAGGAATGCAATATGTGCCATGTAAAGTGTTTAGATTAAAATAATGTGTGTAGTTAGATGATTGTGTGTGATGAACTGTTGAAACTTAATAGAGATTTAATAAAGTTGAAAACATTATTTTCCGTTGTGTATTATTTATATCATCATCATTATCATCATCAATCATTAAATATGATATGTGTAGATTAATAACGTCGAGCTATTTTATTAAACTGCAGAATGCGGTGGAAATGTCCTGTGGATAAGAATGCAACGTCTCGTAGAAATTCTAGCTTAAACGAACGTGTCTAATTAGGAGATGATTGTCTGTGATGATACTTAATGGAGATTTAATAAAGTTGGAAACATGATTTGCGGTTGTGTGTTATTTATTAAATATAAAAACGACGATCGGCTTCCTTCAAAAAGATACTAAATGTATTTGGCTCCCTCTAATACGATGGTTGTTGGCGACGCTCGTTCGTAACTAGTTTTGCCGGAACCCATAAATAGATGGCCTTAAAGCCTCATTAGTACAGTCACACCTTCGAGTACGCCATTTTTGTTAATAAACACTTGCAAACACCAAAACATATAGTTTGCGTTGCTAACGAATCACTTTGCGGGCTTTCAAAAATGGACGCAACACATACTCGTAAACATTAACAAAACACGGTAAAGTTCATCGAAATGTCGATGTAAATCAATAACTTTGAGTGTCGAGACTACCAAATATCGTACCATTGCTACTAAACCGAACTATGAATGCGTTTTGCGCTAACTGTCATCGTTTTTTTCAAGTATAATGTATGACTTTGGTCCGTATCTCAGATGTCGAGACTTCCATTTTGTCGCTGGCATCGTTACGGCAAGCGAATTTTTTCGGTTTTATTTAACGATCGGTAGTTTGCGATAGTGTCGCTTTCTATGTCGAGACTGCAGGCCCAGGGCCTGCAGTCTCGACGCATTCATAGTTCGGTTTAGTAGCAATGGTACGATATTTGGTAGTCTCGACACTCGAAGTTATTGATTGACATCGACATTTCGATGAACTTTACCGTATTTTGTTAATGTTTACGAGTATGTGTTGCGTCCATTTTTGAAAGCCCGCAAAGTGATTCGTTAGCAACGCAAACGATATGTTTTGGTGTTTGCAAGTGTTTATTAACAAAAATGGCGTACTCGAAGGTGTGACTGTACTAATGAGGCTTTAAGGCCATCTATTTATGGGTTCCGGCAAAACTAGTTACGAACGAGCGTCGCCAACAACCATCGTATTAGAGGGAGCCAAATACATTTAGTATCTTTTTGAAGGGAGCCGATCGTCGTTTTTATATTTAATAAATAACACACAACCGCAAATCATGTTTCCAACTTTATTAAATCTCCATTAAGTATCATCACAGACAATCATCTCCTAATTAGACACGTTCGTTTAAGCTAGAATTTCTACGAGACGTTGCATTCTTATCCACAGGACATTTCCACCGCATTCTGCAGTTCAATAAAATAGCTCGACGTTATTAATCTACACATATAATATTTAATGATTGATGATGATAATGATGATGATATAAATAATACACAACGGAAAATAATGTTTTCAACTTTATTAAATCTCTATTAAGTTTCAACAGTTCATCACACAATCATCTAACTACACACATTATTTTAATCTAAACACTTTACATGGCACATATTGCATTCCTATCAGCATAACATTACCACACTTTAATAAAGTAGCTTGACAAAAATAATTTAAATATACATACATATCCAAAAAACTGATATCATGCACTATTACTAAAGGATAGCCGTGAGAGACATGACATAAATTACAGTAGTCAAACCGCAGGAAAACTGAATTAATAAACAGTATTTATCACTTTGTATACAAAAAACATACAACAGCAAATCATGTTTCCAATTTTATTAAATCTCCACTAATTATCAACAGTTATGCTCTCTCTATTCAATTAAGTTTCAACAATTCGTCACACACATTAAGTTTCCTGTTGAAACTTAATAGAGTTGTTCGACTTCATCAAACACAATAATATAATAACACACATTCTTTTATACACTTTACATGGCACATGTTGCATTCATAACTGCAAAACATTTCCACACTTTAATAAAGTAGCTTGACAATAATAATTTAACTAAAAACATCAAAAAAACTGAAATTATTTTATTAATACACTGTTATTTTATAATTTAAGCATTGCAATCTTAAGTCTAAGCTCCTTACTACTTACAAAAGAGCAGCATATGCACTACATTATGCGCAGACTATAAAGTAGTTAATACATAACAATAAAAATCTGGCGACAATATGCGTGGCTTTTCATGTTTTGGTACTTCTTTGTCTCCCTAGAAGTAGCCATACTTGTAGCTAACCAACAATATTATCTACCTCAAATGTAACCCATGTAGTTAACGTTGGATCTCAAACTAATTGTGAATAAACATCGGTGCCCAAGAAACATTTTCTTTGTTTGTTTTGCACCTGTTGTTCTAAACTTCTAAATAAAATACCTAAGAAAATTGAAAGACATACTATTAAAAACAACAGCTAAAATAATTAGACAGAACTTGTTAGTATTTTGTACAAGATTTCTTAAACGACAAGAATGATTAAAATTTTGTTTTTGTAAATTAAATGTACTAAATTTGCTTACTTAAATAGGTAGAAAGTACATAGATTCCTCACAACTGTAACAACTGATTGCAATTTGTACATTCTTTGCAATAAAATATATCTATTCTATTGAAAGATACATAAATAACACATAACCGCAAATCATGTTTTCAACTTTATTAAATGTCCATTAGCAGAATCATCTAAGTTTACACACTCTATTTAGATACTGTTTACATGAGGCATGGTGCACACCTATTGAAAAATCTTTATCAATTGTTTACAGACTTTACAGCAGACAATGACTTAGGTACTACAAATGATGCATCTCCAAGCATAATTCAAGCTGTGGACCCGTAGTTTCACGCTGCCTTAGCCCTCCGACAGCCTTGATATGGCTATGAGACGGCAAATCTCACGCAAATGAAAATCCTTTGGATTTGTTCATATCTGTACATTTACAGAATTACAGTAGAGGTGTTAACCGAGCTCTTAAGTAAACATTAACCATTTCTTCGAATACAACAACTACATGAAGTGGAGTCGGCGCATGACTCAAAATGAGTTAGCTGAGTAATAATATGCTGTAACCTTGGCTATTAATGAAAAATTATCATGTTAAATAGGTAACACATAATTTGCTATATCAACAAAAAAGACATTTTCCATAATGATCTGACACTTGACAACTTTGGCATTATTTAAGTTGTTTAACTGTCATTTTTTTTATTGACATAAATACGGGGCTTTTGGCTACGTTGCTTTTGTTACATTTTTATCTTGTAATGTGCGTTTTGTTTGTGCAGAATAAACATTTTTTCTTTCTTTCTTTTTTTACAATGTTGTAAGGAGGCAGATTATATTTTTAATAAATTGCTAGCTGACCCGGTAGTAATAATAGATTCTACAAATTTTTCACTCATTCTTTTGATACAATCAAATTCATTGACTTAAAATCATTTCATGGAAAACAAAAACCGCAAAAATTCAAAGTGATAAGTAGGTAAAGTATCGGAATGTTGAAATTAAGCACACACAGACATACTCTTTTTGAATTAACATTTTATTTATCTCATCTTAGTTTATAATCAAATCAAAATATTTTTAATTTACATAAACCTACATGGGCACTTATGAAACGTCTGAAGCTCGTCGTGCATGTTTCCAAATTGTTGATTTCTATGAAGAAGAACCGGCAAGAAACTCCACGGTTACTCTTTTAAAAATAATTGGTGTTTACAATGGTTTCAAATTACAGTTCTAGGGCAGCACTGCGCCCCACAGTGCGTCGCTTGACTCCTGATATTGGCGCTAAGTTTGGTCGCCCGAAACGGTGGCGCCAACACAGTGTTAATATCGAAGGATATCATTACCTTGATTAAGTCTAATCATGTTTTTAAACTATTCACCATCATCATTTCTGCCGAAAGTCGTCCAGTGCTAGGTTCTGTGAATGTACAGGAGGTGTTGTCATTATCACCATGCTTGGCAGGCGGGTTGGCTATCGCAGTATGGTGGTAAGATTCATAGAGAACGCTGTGGTCACTTTCTAGCAAGTCCCATAGTCGCCTTTTACGACACCCACGGAAAGAAATAGGATGATGTTATTCTTTACGTCCGGCCGGTTTAGTTCATCTAGCTACAAAAGTTCTTTTTATCTGTTGATCCTGGCACAAAATTATGAAATTAATAAAAAAAAAAACACGAATTATTGAAATAGTACGGTTATGTCGTGAAAATTACTTACACCATCATCTTTTAGGAATTCCTAGAACTAAACAATAAATACAAACTATTTTCGTATAATAAAGATGTTTTTTCCAAATATAAAGAACAGTAATAATTGAGATAAAAACTATCCTATCTTTTAAGTTGGACCAAATTATAAATAATTAGAAGTTTGTTATGAATCTGTTCAGTAGTTTCGGATTTTACCCGTAACAAACATGATGGCCCGAGATTTTTTAAATGTTTATCAGTCCTTCTAAATTTCTTTAATAAACAGTTTCCAAGATAGGGTTTAAAAAGTCACTATACAATTTGTAGTAAAAAAAAATATTTTTTTACCAATCTCCATTTTTTTCCAGAATTCAAGGATTTGTACTTAACGGCTAATAATTGAAGTCGAACTATAAATAGTAGTCTTCGGTAGTGTCTCGGCATCGTTTTGTACGATGTTGCGCGGTATCTCCGATGTAAAGACTTGCTTTTGTCGTATGCATCGGTACGGCAAGCGAGTGTTTTCGGTATTATCTAGTGATCCGAATTTTCGATGACATAGTGGCGGCCGTAAGAATTTCTCCTTGAATTCAGGGAAAATTGAAGAACATTTATTAATAAAGAATAATATTTTTCTAGAAAATTGTGCAGTGAAATTGGAAATTATATCTTGCAAATACTCGTTTTTTTTATGGAATCTACTAAGTAGCAATAACTGTTTTACAGGATTAAAATAACTTGTTATAAATCTAAGGTCATTACAATCTGCATCCTTGCAACACTATAAAACTAATGCCAAACTTGTGAAGTCATGTCTATTTGTTTTCATTGATTTTTTTCTCAAGTGTAGTTTACACATATTTTCATAGATAGCCAAGGTTACAGCATATTATCACATATTATTACTCGGCTAACCCATTTTGAGTCAAGCGGCGACTTCCCTTCATATAGTTTCTTATTTAATCATATTATAGCTGTGTACAGACACTTGGGACACTGCAGAGATTCGTGTGGTTGTTTATTCGAAGAAATGGTTAATGTTTACTTAAGAGCTCGGTTAACACCTCTACTGTTAATTTGTAAATGTACAGATATGAACAAGTCCAAAGGATTTTCATTTGCGTGAGATTTGCCGTCTCATAGCCATATCAAGGCTGTCGGAGGGCTAAGGCAGCGTGAAACTACGGGTCCACAGCTTGAATTATGTTTGGAGATGCATCATTTGTGGTACCTGAGTCATTGTCTGCTGTAAGGAGGGCACAACATGGAAGAAAACAGTTTGAACTAAGTGAATAGTGAAAGTGTTAAACAATTGATAAAGATTTTTCAATAGGTGTGCACCATGCCTCATGTAAACAGTATCTAAATAGAGTGTGTAAACTTAGATGATTCTGCTAATGGACATTTAATAAAGTTGAAAACATGATTTGCGGTTGTGTTATTTATGTATCTTTCAATAGAATAGATATATTTTATTGCAAAGAATGTACAAATTGCAATCAGTTGTTACAGTTGTGAGGAATCTATGTACTTTCTACCTATTTAAGTAAGCAAATTTAGTACATTTAAATTACAAAAACAAAATTTTTATCATTCTTGTCGGTTAAGAAATCTTGTACAAAATACTAACAAGTTCTGTCTAATTATTTTAGCTGTTGTTTTTAATAGTATGTCTTTCAATTTTCTTAGGTATTTTATTTAGAAGTTTAGAACAACAGGTGCAAAACAAACAAAGAAAATGTTTCTTGGGCACCGATGTTTATTCACAATTAGTTTGAGATCCAACGTTAACTACATGGGTTACATTTGAGGTAGATAATATTGTTGGTTAGCTACAAGTATGGCTACTTCTAGGGAGACAAAGAAGTACCAAAACATGAAAAGCCACCCATATTGTCACCAGATTTTTATTGTTATGTATTAACTACTTTATAGTCTGCGCATAATGTAGTGCATATGTTGCTCTTTTGTAAGTAGTAAGGAGCTTAGACTTAAGATTGCAATGCTTAAATTATAAAATAACAGTGTATTAATAAAATAATTTCAGTTTTTTGGATATTTTTGGTTAAATTATTATTGTCAAGCTACTTTATTAAAGTGTGGAAATGTTATGTGGTTATGAATGCAACATGTGCCATGTAAAGTGTTTAGATTAAAATAATGTGTGTAATCAGATGATTGTGTGATGAACTGTTGATAATTAATGAAGATTTAATAAAGTTGAAAACATGATTTGCCGTTGTATGTTATTTATATACGAAGTGATGGATACTTTTTATTTATTCAGTTTTCGTACAGTTTGACTGTTGTAATGAACTACAGAATGCATTAGTAATGTCAAATGAATAGGAATGTAACATATGTAAGCAGCATCTAGATTATAAGAATGTGTGTAATTAGGAGATCATTGTGTGAGATGATGATGATACATGGAGATTTAATAAATTTGATTTGAAACATGATTCGTGGTTGTTTTTTATTTATTTATAAACAGCGATCGTACGATTCGATCCCTTCAAAAGATATAAGGCTCCTTCTAATGCGGTGTTTGTTGGCAAAGCTCGTTTGCACGTAGATTGTCCGGAACCCATAAATAAGTAGACTTAAAAGCCTCATCAGTACAGACACTCAGACACACTTTTGAGAACCCCCATTCCTCATAATTTTTGTTTATAATTACTTTCAAACACCTAAAAAACTAGTTTATGAAAACAAAAATGGCTGCAAAAACGACTCGTAAACATCAACAGAGCTCAGTTGCGACAGACCAACGACAGTTGATAACTTTGAGTGTCGAGACTACCAAATATCGTTCCTTTGCCGACAAACACCGCATTAGAAGGAGCCTTATATCTTTTGAAGGGATCGAATCGTACGATCGCTGTTTATAAATAAATAAAAAACAACCACGAATCATGTTTCAAATCAAATTTATTAAATCTCCATGTATCATCATCATCTCACACAATGATCTCCTAATTACACACATTCTTATAATCTAGATGCTGCTTACATATGTTACATTCCTATTCATTTGACATTACTAATGCATTCTGTAGTTCATTACAACAGTCAAACTGTACGAAAACTGAATAAATAAAAAGTATCCATCACTTCGTATATAAATAACATACAACGGCAAATCATGTTTTTAACTTTATTAAATCTTCATTAATTATCAACAGTTCATCACACAATCATCTGATTACACACATTATTTTAATCTAAACACTTTACATGGCACATGTTGCATTCATAACCACATAACATTTCCACTCTTTAATAAAGTAGCTTGACAATAATAATTTAACTAAAAATATCCAAAAAACTGAAATTATTTTATTAATACACTGTTATTTTATAATTTAAGCATTGCAATCTTAAGTCTAAGCTCCTTACTTACTTACAAAAGAGCAACATATGCACTACATTATGCGCAGACTATAAAGTAGTTAATACATAACAATAAAAATCTGGCGACAATATGGGTGGCTTTTCATGTTTTGGTACTTCTTTGTCTCCCTAGAAGTAGCCATACTTGTAGCTAACCAACAATATTATCTACCTCAAATGTAACCCATGTAGTTAACGTTGGATCTCAAACTAATTGTGAATAAACATCGGTGCCCAAGAAACATTTTCTTTGTTTGTTTTGCACCTGTTGTTCTAAACTTCTAAATAAAATACCTAAGAAAATTGAAAGACATACTATTAAAAATGTTATGTTTGAACCTTGTTGATTGTTTTCATTAGCTGTCAAGTCTAACATTTTTGTATTGAGGGTAAAAAGGAATAAAACAGTTTGCTTTCTGATCTCGATTTGGTTGTATCTTTTATTGGCGACTGCGGAAAATAAATTGGATTTCGGTGACAATGACGGCAAATGTAACGAATATAGTGTTTCCCGGACAATTTAACCCAAAGACTGATAAGTGGTGTGATTATAAAGAACAATTACTGTGCGCCCTTGATGCGGCGGGTTATGACAAACTTAACCTCGACAAGGGACGATCGCTGTTTCTTTCTCAGTGCGGCAAAGACACTTTCGCGTTAATTGCATCGCTTTTAGTTCCAAAACGTCCTACGGAAGTACCTTTAGTGGACATTTTTAGAGTTTTGGATCAGTTTTATGAACCTGAGGTAAACGAAATTTTGCAAGCGGGCAAATTTTACAAACGTCAACAACTTCAAAGTGAAAGCGTGCAAGACTTTGTGGCGGCTATAAGTGTGCTTGGTGCAAAATGCAATTTCATAGACTTAAAACGCCAGTTGAGAGACCGACTAGTACTGGGGGTGCGGGACGATCGCTTGCGACGCGACTTACTGAAAAAGAAAGACTTGACATACGAGGTCGCGTTACAGATGTGTCTGGATTATCAAGTGACGTTCCCTGATTTGTACCCTGCGTGTGTGGCTAGTGAGTCTAAGCAAACTCCGTCCAGTGTCACGGAGACTGAACCGATGGACATTGGTAATGTTAACTCGAACGAGTGTCGACGGTGTGCACGCACACACAGGCCGGGCGAGCGCTGCCCGTTTGTTAAGGCGAAGTGCTTCTACTGCAAAAAGATTGGGCACATTGCGGCGGCCTGCACCAAGAAGCCAGGTCGTGTACACCAGGTCGACGACATGAGGGAAGTCAAAACGAGTGTTAACACTTCAGCTGAGAAGATGATGGGCGTATATGTCTGCGTGGATAATTACTCACCACCTATTACCACAGACGTTATGATAGACGGCGTTCATTTATCTATGGAAGTGGACTCGGGTGCATCGCGTACCATTATGTCGGAAGAGACATACAAGATGCTGTGGTTGACGCCTCCACCCCTACGAGCTACCAATCTAAAGCTCGTGACATGGACTCAAGACCCTTTGAAAGTATTAGGAATAGCAGACGTGCGTGTTGTGCTAGGTAATAAGGAAGCGCAATGTGAACTGGTCGTGGTGTCGGGGAACGGGCCAAATCTGCTGGGCAGGAACTGGTTCCATACACTAGGCCTTCAAGTATCAGGATTGTGCTGGGCTGAAGAGGAGATAGAACAATATAAAAAAGAATTTCCTGAACTATTTAAAGAAGAACTCGGCGAGTACAAAGGTCCTGAGGTGTCACTTCACGTGCGGCCAGATGCTACGCCCCGCTTTATAAAGGCGCGCGCGGTGCCGTACCCCCTTAAGAAAAAAGTCATTAGACAGTTGAATGAGATGGTGGAGGCGGGTGTACTGACACCTGTCCGTTATTCTGAGTGGGGGACACCGGTGACGCCGGTGATAAAAGAAGACGGAACAGTACGAATGTGTGGCGATTATCGTGTCACGGTGAACACCGCTATAGATACAGACATCTTTCCGCTGCCGACGTCTGTGGAAGCGTTTGTGAGACTTAGTGGCGGCAGAATATTTAGTAAGCTGGACTTGAAAAACGCATACACACAACTGAAGGTAGACGACGCGACAGCTATGCTGCTCACGTGGAACACTCCTATTGGTCTAATGAAAGTGAATCGTCTGCCATTCGGTGTCAGCGCGGCGCCAGCGATTTTTCAGCGTCTGATGTCGACGGCGTTAGCGGGTATGGACGGAGTGGCGTGTCTATTAGATGATATCGCTGTCACTGGAGCCACGATTGAAGAACACAACCGGAGACTTAAACAAGTACTGAGCAAATTGCAACAGATGGGACTCCGCCTCAACGTAAAGAAATGTGTGTTCGCTGCGAACAGCATCACATTCCTAGGCCATATGATTAATGCAGAGGGACTTCACCCAGCACCTGCGAAAGTTAAAGAGATTCAGGAAAAGTCGGCCCCAACCAATAGAGAGACCTTGCGTGCCTTCCTGGGCTTATATAATTTTTATGAAAAATTCCTGCCTGACAAGAGCACTGTGTTGGAACCACTGTATCGACTTTTAGAATCAAAAAGACCTTGGAGCTGGGGTGAGAAGGAACAGGAAGCGTTTGTGGAGGCGAAGCGATTACTGTCATCAGATCGAACGTTGGTGGGCTATGACTTGCAGAAAGAACTACTTCTCATTTGTGATTCATCGGAATACGGTCTCGGAGCGATTATTGCACACGTCATGGAGGACGGGTCAGAGCGGCCGGTGATGATGGCCTCACGGACACTACAGGCGCACGAGAGACGATATGGGCAGATTGATAAGGAGGCCCTGGCTATTATATTTGGATTGACAAAGTTTCACGAATTCTTGGCGGGTCGTAAATTTTGTATTGTGACAGATCATAAGCCGTTGGTCGGTTTATTCAATCCCGCTAAACCAATTCCAGACCAGATATCACCCAGGATGTTGCGCTGGTCATTGAAACTTTCCAGTTATAATTACAGTATACAGTACAGGCCTGGTAAATTAATCGGCAACGCGGACGCGTTGAGCAGGTGGACCGCTCCGGACACGTCGAGTGTGCAGGAGGATGTGCTGCGCGACGTGCTACTGCTGGAGGAGCAGCCGAGCGGCTGGGAGCTGGACGCTACTAAGATAGCCGCGGAGACCAACAAAGATGTGGTATTGCAAAAAGTAATGTTTCACGTTTTGCACGGATGGCCACGAAGGAACACAGACCCGAACCTACAAGCTTATTGGACACGGAGAGAGGCTCTTTCACATAATAAAGGTTGTTTATTGTGGAGCAACAGAGTCATAATACCTTCGTCCTTACAGGACAAAGTGTTAAAGTTGTTACATGCCCCTCATGCGGGCATTGTCCAGACAAAAGCGTATGCAAGAGGCTACGTGTGGTGGGTCGACATAGATCGGCGGATTGAGAGTGTGGTGGCCGCGTCTCAGCAATGTCAGCTAGTGAGAAATAACCCACCAAAGGACCCGCAGACTTGGATTGTTCCAGAGAAGCCGTGGAGCCGTGTGCATGTGGATTTTGCGGGGCCCTTTCAAGGAAAAACGTTTTTAGTCCTAGTAGACAGCTACAGCAAATGGTTTGAGGCTGAAAGCATACCAGCGATGAACAGTGGTACGGTGATAGCTGTTATGAGAAAAATTTTCACTTCACAAGGGCTACCCGACGTGTTGGTGTCCGATAATGGACGTGCGTTCACCTCGGATGAATTTAATAATTTTCTTAAAAAGAATGGAATTAAACATTTGTATTCACCACCCTACCATCCAGAGACTAACGGGCAGATTGAACGCACGATTCAAACATTTAAGAATAAAATAAAGAAACTAGAGAACCTGGACATGCAATGGCAGGAGAAACTTTGCAAAGTTCTATACTATCTACGGACTGTGCCCAATAGCTCCACCAACAAGACACCTGCTGAGTTACTGAATGGGCGAAGATACAGGACTGCAGTGTCGAGCTTACACCCCGACTCGGTGCCGAGTCGCGCCGAGCAGCAACTGGAGGCGGCGGCGCAGCGCCCGCCCGCGCGGACTTTTACGCTGCTGCAGCCCGTGCTCATACGCATGTACGGGCCTGGGAACAGGTGGCGTCGGGCCACAGTGGAGACGGTGGAGGGGCCGGCCACTTATGTGGTGAGGACGGAAGATGGAGAGCTGCATCGGCGACACGCAGACCAAATACTGGCCAGACCGCCGGACACATCTGCTAATGGGGCACCTGTCATTGACAGTCAGTCAACTAATGATACGGACCCTGAATTATCACAGGATCCGCCGATTGTGATTCCACCGCCTGAATTATGGCCAGATATTATAGGAATTCCTAATGAATGACTTAAGTGATTGTTATGTTAGAAGTAGACCTTTTTGTTGAATTGATTTTGTTATCTACTGTTGAATTTATTATTGTATTTACCAATCATTATGAGAGAAAGGTATGTTATGTTTGAACCTTGTTGATTGTTTTCATTAGCTGTCAAGTCTAACATTTTTGTATTGAGGGTAAAAAGGAATAAAACGGAGTTCAAGCTGAGTCTTCGACACAGCCGGACGTGTTTGCGCGCGCGCAACAGATGTGGTATTTTACCCGCCTGACTTCGAAATCGAACCGAGTTATTGTGTGTGTGCTTCTGTGTAGTAATTTGTAATCGGGTGCCTATACAACGTTTAACATAATTAACGCAAGGGCCTCATACACCCTAATTAGAGCTTTGAGTGAATTAGAGTATTGAGGGAAAAAAAATCGTGTGCGTAAATTTGCATTGTTTTATGCATTTGAATTTGAGCCCTACTGCCTTGAGATAGGATTGAATTCTCTCTGGCTCAATCGGCAGACTTGCGTCCATTCAGTTACGTTACACCTTGTATAAAACAAACAAGCAAAAGTGTCACTGTGCGCTCCTGACTGCATTAGAATCTACCTGCCAGAAGAAGACTGACCCCTGATGAACCCGGTGAGCCCGTTCCTAATATTTCAGGGAATTTTGTTTAATAAACTGCGTAAGACTGGCTTGGTTTAGTCGCGCGCGGGAACCCAAAATCGTCATCACACGAGCAAGCGTTGTGTGAAGGATTGCGTCCACAATAACTAAGTAACAGCCCTTTTCTTGCTATCATTCTAGAACAAAGTACGGTACGCCATTATTATAACAAAGTAACGAATTTTTAATTTGCTAAAAGCTTGCTATGTGGCCTACGACTCCGATTTGAATCGGTTATACGTGAGGCGAAAAGTTAAAAAAAGAATAAAAAAAAAGGGTACCCGAGCCAGACCTTCAAGTTTTAAGTTGAATGCACATCTTGTTACTCAGATAAACAAAAGAAATAAAAAAAAAGGTCAAACCCATAAATCGACTCACTACAAGTTTAGCCAGCTTGAGCGTCCGACTTGCACGTGTCTTTGACTTGCCTCACAAACAAAAGCATTTACAATGGCCACAATCGTACCCATTTCAAAAGATGGGAATTGTCTGTTTGGAGCGATTGCTCACCAAATTAATGACCTAATGGGCCTAACATTTGATCATAGGAATGTTCGTCAAGACCTCGCCGCATATGTCTTGGAACATTGCCATGATAATAGAATTCACCTAGCACTTCTAAATAACATACAGGAATTTCTCCCCAACAGCATTCTTTCCCAGGAACAAAGGATTGCAAAATACATAACCGCGCAATTTAACGAAACATTCTGGGGTGACGAAGATATAATTATCGCCGCGTCCGAATTCTACCTCGTGAACGTGCATGTGCACATAAACAAGAGAAACACACAGGTATATTCACCGACCGGCGAACCAGCTCCCGCTAACATACACATCCTCTTCATGAACCGGCACTATGATAGCTGGGTCCTGACAAACGACAAACAATGCAATAACAACCGGATAATTCTAACGCAAGGTCTAACCAGCGTCAAAGCACAACAACATACCAACCCGTGTAGTAACAGGTACAACACAAGAGAAGAAGAGCAAGAAAAACCCACGAAACCCCAGCTACAAACGGGGCTGCTCGTAAAAAGCCAAGTAGGTAACTCATTAACACCATGCGAACAACAAGACTCAACAACACTTACACCGCTATCAGATGTAATCGCGGACGACACGGGATACCGAATACTGAGAAACCCCACCTCTACCAAAATTACGTACACTTGCACAGACCTGCGCATAGCAACTTGGAACGTTCGCGGCGCCTCGAAACCAGGAAAAAGAAATAAAATTGACGCCGAACTGTCACGCAGGGGCATTCACATAGCTAACCTACAGGAAACAGGGATGAAAGCAGGAACATTTAGCTCCGCACACTACGACTGGTACCTCTCAGGAACTGCGGATAACGCACACCGGGGTCTTGCAATTTTATTAAGAAAAAATGCCCAAATATAATTAGTCAACAGTAAAAAGGACACCGACGTGATGTCAGCTACTCTTGAGGTTGGCATGGTAAATGACAAACCAACTCCTCTGTACATAATCAACTCACACGTCAACAGCTGTTCCGCGAAAGCAATCAGATCATTCACAGGCTTATTAAACTTGATTAGACAAAAACCAAGGAAATGTACTCTCGTAATACTCGGTGACTTCAACGCCCATATAGGTCGACAAGACACATTAACCTTCCAACGCAAAGGGTTGATACAACAAAACCTTTACCATGAATTTTCCAACTACAACGGCGAACTATTAATGGATATAGCCAACAGGGAAAAATTTCAAATAGAAACAACAAAAGCTAGAACGTCATGTAGAATAACATGGTCGAAGGAGAACCAAAATCGCAATTGGATCACATCATCACGCCACAGGCAACATGAAAACTTTTTCACTTTATTAAAGGTGAATGGGTCACCGGTCGCATCTCCGACCATAAAATAATCTGGGGACTACTAAAATCAAACTTAATTGTAAACAAAAACAAAAATAAAACACTAAAGCAAGACAAAGGTTACTTTAACTACAAACAATGCAACTATGCCGCTCTCAACAGAGCAGCCATCAAAACAAAATATCAAGATTGTATCACAAAAAAACTAGCGAATATAGGAATCCCAACAAATCAAAACACCGAAATACCCTGGAATACCATAACGGATGTACTAAAAGCTGCTGCTCAGGAAACTTTGAGGCTTCAGCCAATTTACTCAAGGGACCATCGAATAGCCCTCGCTAACGTACAAAAGGCCAAATTCCTACAAAGCAGGCAACCGGATAACCCCAATAGGCATAATCGCGTTAAAGAATGTCAGACAATACTTCAAAGGGTTACATATCTGGAGGAACAAAAAACATGCAGAGCCTGCTTCTCCGGAATGGGTAAAACGCAACCCGCAAAATGCATGCAAATGCTCTATTCATTTTATAGGAAAAACAAACAGCAAACGAAACGCCGAAAGAGAACCGCGTTCATACCGATGTCCAAATGGGAGAAAATATTAAAAAACTCCAAGGGCCTTCGCATACCAACGGTAAACATAACAAAACGGATAACAGAAGCAGAAGGCGAAGAACCGACGGTGGCCGAAATAATAGGAATCATCAACAAAATGCGAAACGGTACGGCCCCCGGAACGGATCAAGTTGTAATCGAGCTTTACAAAGCGATGCCCCAAACATTACAGGAAGCCGTAACTAATTTAAGCACACAACATAATTAATTAACTAACTAACATAATTAAAGCCTGGTCAGAGAACACAGTACCGGACACGTGGCTCGAGACCGTACTGGTACCAATTCCAAAAAAAAACAATCCTAAAGATGTGAACGAGTATCGGCGCATAACGATTTGCAACACGGGCTATAGAATTTACGCTACATACTTACTTAAAAAACTTGACGACATAATAACGGAACTAGGCAGTTACCAAGCGGCTTTCTTAAACAATAGATCAACAGATGACCACATTTTTACGCTCAAAAGGGTTCTAGACGAGGAATGGCGTGCAGGTAAACGAACGTACGTTCTCGCCCTCGACATAGAAAAAGCATTTGACAACATGGACCTGAAGGCATTAAGAGACATATTATTACAACGAACCAACAAATCGATGACCAACAGGATAATCACGGCATGCTTGAATGAAAGAACATGCATCAAATGGTGCGGCCAGCAAAGCAGCTGGATTATCAAAGGAAAGGGAGTTAAACAAGGTTGCCCCCTGTCCCCCCGCCTTTTTACATTGGTCATCGATGAAGTTCTAAGAACCCTCGAAGAGGAAACTCAGTTAATCAGACCTAAAAAACTAGATCAGGAACAGAAACTAGATCAGGACCGCGAAATCTCCCTCCCTCTAGTCTTATCATTTGCGGATGACCTTATTCTCATTATAGATGAGCTAGAAGGACTAGAACGCATCTTATACCACATAAAACCCTTACTTAATAGTGTAGGCCTTCAAATAAACGAAACAAAAACAAAAATTATAATTAGGGACCCCATAAAAACACAGAAAACGACCCACGTGACTCTCAACGGAATAAATATACCAACAGCAGATGAAATCAAATACCTAGGCACTTACATAACGTCTGCATTAAGCAGAAAGAACTCAATTAGAAAACGATGCCAACAGGCCACGAGAAACGCTAAATCATTACTACCATTCATATTGAACTCAAAAATGGACTGGAAACTAGCTACACTTATGTATCGAATGATTATTGTACCTTGTATGATATATGGCTTAAAAGTATCAGCACTCACAAAGGCGAACCGTTCAAGACTGAGAAGATATGAAAGAGTTGTCATGAGAGACTTGATCAACCATGCTAGGAACAAACCGAGACTTAAGAAGATGCATCAAATCTTAGACGGTAAAACTATAACAAAACGCATCAAGAACCACAGTGCTACCTAGCACACATTTTCAGACGCTCTGAACCACACCTGTTACATGCAGCAATGCAGTACAAGGCCAAATGTAAAAAGGTCGGACGACCTATTTACACATGGAATGACAACCTAAAACAGGACATGAAATACTTCGACAAGGAAATCCAGTTTTGGAGGGACACGGCTGGAGACAGAAATAAGATCAAAAAAGCGGCTAGTGATATCTACAAAAAACCAGAAACTGATAGCAGCGAGAACTCGGAAGACGACCAAGAAAACAACAACACGGAACATAGCGAAGCTTTGACATAGAAAAGAGCCAAGCAAACGGTTAACCCCACCAAAAGATGCATCGGTGAAGCTCGACCTGGATCAACATGCCGGCGACGACGCGAAAAGATGCCCTCCTATAGACAAATATCACCCTTCTCTCCACTAGTCCAATGCTTACTTAAGGCTGCATAGTCGGTAGGCTCGTAATCCTTTCCTATCCTATGGGCACGTCTTCCCTACCAATACAGCGCCCCCCGGTCTACTTCTTGATATGCAATGGCCCATGTAGCACCATGAAATATGAGGCTTCAAAGGCTAGTGCAAATCTTGGGGTTCATTCGATTAATCGAGTCTGGTCAAACCACGCTGGGAGCGGTGCAATTCATTTCATTTCATTTCATTTCATTTCATTTCATGAGGGTAAAAAGGAATAAAACAGTTTGCTTTCTGATCTCGATTTGGTTGTATCTTTTAAAAAACAACAGCTAAAATAATTAGACAGAACTTGTTAGTATTTTGTACAAGATTTCTTAACCGACAAGAATTATTAAAATTTTGTTTTTGTAATTTAAATGTACTAAATTTGCTTACTTAAATAGGTAGAAAGTACATAGATTCCTCACAACTGTAACAACTGATTGCAATTTGTACATTCTTTGCAATAAAATATATCTATTCTATTGAAAGTTACATAAATAACACATAACCGCAAATCATGTTTTCAACTTTATTAAATGTCCATTAGCAGAATCATCTAAGTTTACACACTCTATTTAGATACTGTTTACATGAGGCATGGTGCACATCTATTGAAAAATCTTTATCAATTGTTTACACTTTCACTATTCACTTAGTTCAAACTGTTTTCTTCCATGTTGTGCCCTCCTTACAGCAGACAATGACTCAGGTAGGTACCACAAATGATGCATCTCCAAACATAATTCAAGCTGTGGACCCGTAGTTTCACGCTGCCTTAGCCCTCCGACAGCCTTGATATGGCTATGAGACGGCAAATCTCACGCAAATGAAAATCCTTTGGACTTGTTCTTATCTGTACATTTACAAATTAACAGTAGAGGTGTTAACCGAGCTCTTAAGTAAACATTAACCATTTCTTCGAATAAAACAACCACACGAATCTCTGCAGTGTCCCAAGTGTCTGTACACAGCTATAATATGATTAAATAAGAAACTATATGAAGTGAAGTCGCCGCTTGACTCAAAATGGGTTAGCCGAGTAATAATATGTGATAATATGCTGTAACCTTGGCTATCTATGAAAATATGTGTAAACTACACTTGAGAAAAAAATCAATGAAAACAAATAGACATGACTTCACAAGTTTGGCATTAGTTTTATAGTGTTGCAAGGATGCAGATTGTAATGACCTTAGATTTATAACAAGTTATTTTAATCCTGTAAAACAGTTATTGCTACTTATTAGATTCCATAAAAAAACGAGTATTTGCAAGATATAATTTCCAATTTCACTGCACAATTTTCTAGAAAAATATTATTCTTTATTAATAAATGTTCTTCAATTTTCCCTGAATTCAAGGAGAAATTCTTACGGCCGCCACTATGTCATCGAAAATTCGGATCACTAGATAATACCGAAAACACTCGCTTGCCGTACCGATGCATACGACAAAAGCAAGTCTCTACATCGGAGATACCGCGCAACATCGTACAAAACGATGCCGAGACACTACCGAAGACTACTATTTATAGTTCGACTTCAATTATTAGCCGTTAAGTACAAATCCTTGAATTCTGGAAAAAAATGGAGACCACTGATTGGTAAAAAAATATTTTTTTTTACTACAAATTGTATAGTGACTTTTTAAACCCTATCTTGGAAACTGTTTATTAAAGAAATTTAGAAGGACTGATAAACATTTAAAAAATCTCGGGCCATCATGTTTGTTACGGGTAAAATCCGAAACTACTGAACAGATTCATAACAAACTTCTAATTATTTATAATTTGGTCCAACTTAAAAGATAGGATAGTTTTTATCTCAATTATTACTGTTCTTTATATTTGGAAAAAAACATCTTTATTATACGAAAATAGTTTGTATTTATTGTTTAGTTCTAGGAATTCCTAAAAGATGGTGGTGTAAGTAATTTTCACGACATAACCGTACTATTTCAATAATTCGTGTTTTTTTTTTTATTAATTTCATAAATTTGTGCCAGGATCAACAGGATAGATAAAAAGAACTTTTGTAGCTAGATGAACTAAACCGGCCGGACGTAAAGAATAACATCATCCTATTTCTTTCCGTGGGTGTCGTAAAAGGCGACTATGGGACTTGCTAGAAAGTGACCACAGCGTTTTCTATGAATCTTACCACCATACTGCGATAGCCAACCCGCCTGCCAAGCATGGTGATAATGACAACACCTCCTGTACATGCACAGAACCTAGCACTGGACGACTTTCGGCAGAAATGATGATGGTGAATAGTTTAAAAACATGATTAGACTTAATCAAGGTAATGATATCCTTCGATATTAACACTGTGTTGGCGCCACCGTTTCGGGCGACCAAACTTAGCGCCAATATCAGGAGTCAAGCGACGCACTGTGGGGCGCAGTGCTGCCCTAGAACTGTAATTTGAAACCATTGTAAACACCAATTATTTTTAAAAGAGTAACCGTGGAGTTTCTTGCCGGTTCTTCTTCATAGAAATCAACAATTTGGAAACATGCACCTAGCTTCTGACGTTTCATAAGTGCCCATGTAGGTTTATGTAAATTAAAAATATTTTGGTTTGATTATAAACTAAGATGAGATAAATGTTAATTCAAAAAGAGTATGTCTGTTTGTGCTTAATTTCAACATTCCGATACTTTACCTACTTATCACTTTGAATTTTTGCGGTTTTTGTTTTCCATGAAATGATTTTATGTCAATGAATTTGATTGTATCAAAAGAATGAGTGAAAAATTTGTAGAATCTATTATTACTACCGGGTCAGCTAGCAATTTATTAAAAATATAATCTGCCTCCTTACAACATTGTAAAAAAAGAAAGAAAGAAAAATTGTTTATTCTGCACAAACAAAACGCACGTTACAAGATAAAAATGTAACAAAATGCAACGTAGCCAAAAGCCCCGTATTTATGTCAATAAAAAAAATGACAGTTAAACAACATAAATAATGCCAAAGTTGTCAAGTGTCAGATAATTTTTTTGTTGATATAGCAAATTATGTGGTATTTAACATGATAATTTTTCATTAATAGCCAAGGTTACAGCATATTATTACTCAGCTAACTCATTTTGAGTCATGCGCCGACTCCACTTCATGTAGTTTCTTATTAAATCATATTATAGCTGCATACAGACACTTGGGACACTGCAGAGATTCGTGACGTTGTTGTATTCGAAGAAATGGTTAATGTTTACTTAAGAGCTCGGTTAACACCTCTACTGTAATTCTGTAAATGTACAGATATGAACAAATCCAAAGGATTTTCATTTGCGTGAGATTTGCCGTCTCATAGCCATATCAAGGCTGTCGGAGGGCTAAGGCAGCGTGAAACTACGGGTCCACAGCTTGAATTATGCTTGGAGATGCATCATTTGTAGTACCTAAGTCATTGTCTGCTGTAAAGTCTGTAAACAATTGATAAAGATTTTTCAATAGGTGTGCACCATGCCATGAGACACTTTCTTATAATTTAGATACTGTTTACATGAGTAAACAGTATCTAAATTATAAGAAAGTGTAAACTTAGATGATTCTGCTAATGGGCATTTAATAAAGTTGAAAACATGATATGCGGTTATGTGTTATTTATGTATCTTTCAATAGAATAGATATATTTTATTGCAAAGAATGTACAACTTGCAATCAGTTGTAACAGTTGTGAGGAATCTATGTACTTTCTACCTATTTAAGTAAGCAAATTTAGTACATTTAAATTACAAAAACAAAATTTTAATAATTCTTGTTGGTTAAGAAATCTTGTGCAAAATACTAACAAGTTCTGTTTAATTATTTTAGCTGTTGTTTTTAATGGTCAATTTTCTTAGGTATTTTATTTAGAAGTTTAGAACATCAGGTGCAAAACAAACAAAGAAAATGTTTCTTGGGCACCGATGTTTATTCACAATTAGTTTGAGATCCAACGTTAACTACATGGGTTACATTTGAGGTAGAAAATATTGTTGGTTAGCTACAAGTATGGCTACTTCTAGGGAGACAAAGAAGTACCAAAACATGAAAAGCCACCCATATTGTTGCCAGATTTTTATTGTTATGTATTAACTACTATAGTCTGCGCATAATGTAGTGCATATGTTGCTCTTTTGTAAGTAGTAAGGAGCTTAGACTTAAGATTGCAATGCTTAAATTATAAAATAACAGTGTATTAATAAAATAATTTCAGTTTTTTGGATGTTTTTAGTTAAATTATTATTGTCAAGCTACTTTATTAAAGTGTGGAAATGTTATGCAGTTATGAATGCAACATGTGCCATGTAAAGTGTATAAAAGAATGTGTGTTATTATATTATTGTGTTTGATGAAGTCGAACAACTCTATTAAGTTTCAACAGGAAACTTAATGTGTGTGACGAATTGTTGAAACTTAATTGAATAGAGAGAGCATAACAGTTGATAATTAGTGGAGATTTAATAAAATTGGAAACATGATTTGCTGTTGTATGTTTTTTGTATACAAAGTGATAAATACTGTTTATTAATTCAGTTTTCCTGCGGTTTGACTACTGTAATTTATGTCATGTCTCTCACGGCTATCCTTTAGTAATAGTGCATGATATCAGTTTTTTGGATATGTATGTATATTTAAATTATTTTTGTCAAGCTACTTTATTAAAGTGTGGTAATGTTATGCTGATAGGAATGCAATATGTGCCATGTAAAGTGTTTAGATTAAAATAATGTGTGTAGTTAGATGATTGTGTGTGATGAACTGTTGAAACTTAATAGAGATTTAATAAAGTTGAAAACATTATTTTCCGTTGTGTATTATTTATATCATCATCATTATCATCATCAATCATTAAATATTATATGTGTAGATTAATAACGTCGAGCTATTTTATTAAACTGCAGAATGCGGTGGAAATGTCCTGTGGATAAGAATGCAACGTCTCGTAGAAATTCTAGCTTAAACGAACGTGTCTAATTAGGAGATGATTGTCTGTGATGATACTTAATGGAGATTTAATAAAGTTGGAAACATGATTTGCGGTTGTGTGTTACCTATTTATTAAATATAAAAACGACGATCGGCTCCCTTCAAAAAGATACTAAATGTATTTGGCTCCCTCTAATACGATGGTTGTTGGCGACGCTCGTTCGTAACTAGTTTTGCCGAAACCCATAAATAGATGGCCTTAAAGCCTCATTAGTACAGTCACACCTTCGAGTACGCCATTTTTGTTAATAAACACTTGCAAACACCAAAACATATAGTTTGCGTTGCTAACGAATCACTTTGCGGGCTTTCAAAAATGGACGCAACACATACTCGCAAACATTAACAAAATACGGTAAAGTTCATCGAAATGTCGATGTCAATCAATAATTTTGAGTGTCGAGACTACCAAATATCGTACCATTGCTACTAAACCGAACTATGAATGCGTTTTGCGCTAACTGTCATCGTTTTTTTCAAGTATAATGTATGACTTTGGTCCGTATCTCAGATGTCGAGACTTCCATTTTGTCGCTGGCATCGTTACGGCAAGCGAATTTTTTCAGTTTTATTTAACGATCGGTAGTTTGCGATAGTGTCGCTTTCTATGTCGAGACTGCAGGCCCAGGGCCTGCAGTCTCGACATAGAAAGCGACATTTAGTATCTTTTTGAAGGGAGCCGATCGTCGTTTTTATATTTAATAAATAGGTAACACACAACCGCAAATCATGTTTCCAACTTTATTAAATCTCCATTAAGTATCATCACAGACAATCATCTCCTAATTAGACACGTTCGTTTCAGCTAGAATTTCTACGAGACGTTGCATTCTTATCCACAGGACATTTCCACCGCATTCTGCAGTTTAATAAAATAGCTCGACGTTATTAATCTACACATATAATATTTAATGATTGATGATGATAATGATGATGATATAAATAATATACAACGGAAAATAATGTTTTCAACTTTATTAAATCTCTATTAAGTTTCAACAGTTCATCACACACAATCATCTAACTACACACATTATTTTAATCTAAACACTTTACATGGCACATATTGCATTCCTATCAGCATAACATTACCACACTTTAATAAAGTAGCTTGACAAAAATAATTTAAATATACATACATATCCAAAAAACTGATATCATGCACTATTACTAAAGGATAGCCGTGAGAGACATGACATAAATTACAGTAGTCAAACCGCAGGAAAACTGAATTAATAAAAAGTATTTATCACTTTGTATACAAAAAACATACAACAGCAAATCATGTTTCCAATTTTATTAAATCTCCACTAATTATCAACTATTATGCTCTCTCTATTCAATTAAGTTTCAACAATTCGTCACACACATTAAGTTTCCTGTTGAAACTTAATAGAGTTGTTCGACTTCATCAAACACAATAATATAATAACACACATTCTTTTATACACTTTACATGGCACATGTTGCATTCATAACTGCATAACATTTCCACACTTTAATAAAGTAGCTTGACAATAATAATTTAACTAAAAACATCCAAAAAACTGAAATTATTTTATTAATACACTGTTATTTTATAATTTAAGCATTGCAATCTTAAGTCTAAGCTCCTTACTACTTACAAAAGAGCAACATATGCACTACATTATGCGCAGACTATAGTAGTTAATACATAAAAATAAAAATCTGGCAACAATATGGGTGGCTTTTCATGTTTTGGTACTTCTTTGTCTCCCTAGAAGTAGCCATACTTGTAGCTAACCAACAATATTTTCTACCTCAAATGTAACCCATGTAGTTAACGTTGGATCTCAAACTAATTGTGAATAAACATCGGTGCCCAAGAAACATTTTCTTTGTTTGTTTTGCACCTGATGTTCTAAACTTCTAAATAAAATACCTAAGAAAATTGACCATTAAAAACAACAGCTAAAATAATTAAACAGAACTTGTTAGTATTTTGCACAAGATTTCTTAACCAACAAGAATTATTAAAATTTTGTTTTTGTAATTTAAATGTACTAAATTTGCTTACTTAAATAGGTAGAAAGTACATAGATTCCTCACAACTGTTACAACTGATTGCAAGTTGTACATTCTTTGCAATAAAATGTATCTATTCTATTGAAAGATACATAAATAACACATAACCGCATATCATGTTTTCAACTTTATTAAATGTCCATTAGCAGAATCATCTAAGTTTACACTTTCTTATAATTTAGATACTGTTTACTCATGTAAACAGTATCTAAATTATAACAGTCTCATGGCATGGTGCACACCTATTGAAAAATCTTTATCAATTGTTTACAGACTTTACAGCAGACAATGACTTAGGTACTACAAATGATGCATCTCCAAGCATAATTCAAGCTGTGGACCCGTAGTTTCACGCTGCCTTAGCCCTCCGACAGCCTTGATATGGCTATGAGACGGCAAATCTCACGCAAATGAAAATCCTTTGGATTTGTTCATATCTGTACATTTACAGAATTACAGTAGAGGTGTTAACCGAGCTCTTAAGTAAACATTAACCATTTCTTCGAATACAACAACGTGACAAATCTCTGCAGTGTCCCAAGTGTCTGTACGCAGCTATATGATTTAATAAGAAACTACAAGAAGTGGAGTCGGCGCATGACTCAAAATGAGTTAGCTGAGTAATAATATGCTGTAACCTTGGCTATTAATGAAAAATTATCATGTTAAATACCACATAATTTGTTAGATCAACAAAAAAATGATCTGACACTTGACAACTTTGGCATTATTTATGTTGTTTAACTGTCATTTTTTTTATTGACATAAATACGGGGCTTTTGGCTATGTTGCATTTTGTTACATTTTTATCTTGTAACGTGCGTTTTGTTTGTGCAGAATAAACAATTTTTCTTTCTTTCTTTTTTTACAATGTTGTAAGGAGGCAGGCATTATATTTTTAATAAATTGCTAGCTGACCCGGTAGTAATAATAGATTCTACAAATTTTTCACTCATTCTTTTGATACAATCAAATTCATTGACTTAAAATCATTTCATGGAAAACAAAAACCGCAAAAATTCAAAGTGATAAGTAGGTAAAGTATCGGAATGTTGAAATTAAGCACACACAGACATACTCTTTTTGAATTAACATTTTATTTATCTCATCTTAGTTTATAATCAAACCAAAATATTTTTAATTTACATAAACCTTCATGGGCACTTATGAAACGTCAGAAGCTAGGTGCATGTTTCCAAATTGTTGATTTCTATGAAGAAGAACCGGCAAGAAACTCCACGGTTACTCTTTTAAAAATAATTGGTGTTTACAATGGTTTCAAATTACAGTTCTAGGGCAGCACTGCGCCCCACAGTGCGTCGCTTGACTCCTGATATTGGCGCTAAGTTTGGTCGCCCGAAACGGTGGCGCCAACACAGTGTTAATATCGAAGGATATCATTACCTTGATTAAGTCTAATCATGTTTTTAAACTATTCACCATCATCATTTCTGCCGAAAGTCGTCCAGTGCTAGGTTCTGTGCATGTACAGGAGGTGTTGTCATTATCACCATGCTTGGCAGGCGGGTTGGCTATCGCAGTATGGTGGTAAGATTCATAGAGAACGCTGTGGTCACTTTCTAGCAAGTCCCATAGTCGCCTTTTACGACACCCACGGAAAGAAATAGATGATGTTATTCTTTACGTCCGGCCGGTTTAGTTCATCTAGCTACAAAAGTTCTTTTTATCTATCCTGTTGATCCTGGCACAAATTTATGAAATTAATAAAAAAAAAAACACGAATTATTGAAATAGTACGGTTATGTCGTGAAAATTACTTACACCACCATCTTTTAGGAATTCCTAGAACTAAACAATAAATACAAACTATTTTCGTATAATAAAGATGTTTTTTCCAAATATAAAGAACAGTAATAATTGAGATAAAAACTATCCTATCTTTTAAGTTGGACCAAATTATAAATAATTAGAAGTTTGTTATGAATCTGTTCAGTAGTTTCGGATTTTACCCGTAACAAACATGATGGCCCGAGATTTTTTAAATTTAATCAGTCCTTCTAAATTTCTTTAATAAACAGTTTCCAAGATAGGGTTTAAAAAGTCACTATACAATTTGTAGTAAAAAAAAATATTTCTTTACCAATCAGTGGTCTCCATTTTTTTCCAGAATTCAAGGATTTGTACTTAACGGCTAATAATTGAAGTCGAACTATAAATAGTAATCTTCGGTAGTGTCTCGGCATCGTTTTGTACGATGTTGCGCGGTATCTCCGATGTAGAGACTTGCTTTTGTCGTATGCATCGGTACGGCAAGCGAGTGTTTTCGGTATTATCTAGTGATCCGAATTTTCGATGACATAGTGGCGGCCGTAAGAATTTCTCCTTGAATTCAGGGAAAATTGAAGAACATTTATTAATAAAGAATAATATTTTTCTAGAAAATTGTGCAGTGAAATTGGAAATTATATCTTGCAAATACTCGTTTTTTTATGGAATCTAATAAGTAGCAATAACTGTTTTACAGGATTAAAATAACTTGTTATAAATCTAAGGTCATTACAATCTGCATCCTTGCAACACTATAAAACTAATGCCAAACTTGTGTGAGAAGGAAAATGGTGATTGGCGGGAAAGATACAAAAAGTTTTCAATAATTTTATATTTATTAATATAATTCAAGATATGGATGAAAAACCAAATAATGTTGAAGAAATTGATGTTAACAGTTCAGATTTCTACGAAAATGTTAACATTGAAACAGCTGCTTTATTCCACGACGAGATCTATGATTTGCTACTAATTGAGAACGAATCACACGAAAACTTTGAAGATGAAGAATGTGAAGATGAAACGGAAGAGAATACAACAAAAACATAAATACATATTTTAAAGTAATTACTGAAGACATTGAAGCTAAGATTCATCTGTGAAAGCAAATGTACCTATTGTTCTGAAGAAAATGCGGATATAAAACACGTTAGACTGTGAATCGTTCGCCATGCAAAGACTGTTACTTGTCAGTGAAATTCAAAGAGTATAATAATGTGAAATTAGTGATATAGCAGAACAAAACTCTTTTATGTGTTCCCCGCCACGTTCAGGAATTACTTTCCAACACAGTTTATTTCAATTCATTATTTAGATATTTACTGAATACTGTAGAAAAAAAATAATTGTTTCGGGATGTACTTAGCTGAGAATAAGAGTAGTATGTTTAATGATTACGACTGAAGGACATGTATCCATGGTCAGGAATAAATAAAAAATAAAAAAAAAAAAAAAAAATGCCAAACTAAACTTGTGAAGTCATGTCTATTTGTTTTTATTGATTTTTTTCTCAAGTGTAGTTTACACATATTTTCATAGATAGCCAAGGTTAGGTACAGCATATTATCACATATTATTACTCGGCTAACCCATTTTGAGTCAAGCGGCGACTTCACTTCATATAGTTTCTTATTTAATCATATTATAGCTGTGTACAGACACTTGGGACACTGCAGAGATTCGTGTGGTTGTTTTATTCGAAGAAATGGTTAATGTTTACTTAAGAGCTCGGTTAACACCTCTACTGTTAATTTGTAAATGTACAGATATGAACAAGTCCAAAGGATTTTCATTTGCGTGAGATTTGCCGTCTCATAGCCATATCAAGGCTGTCGGAGGGCTAAGGCAGCGTGAAACTACGGGTCCACAGCTTGAATTATGTTTGGAGATGCATCATTTGTGGTACCTGAGTCATTGTCTGCTGTAAGGAAGGCACAACATGGAAGAAAACAGTTTGAACTAAGTGAATAGTGAAAGTGTAAACAATTGATAAAGATTTTTCAATAGATGTGCACCATGCCTCATGTAAACAGTATCTAAATAGAGTGTGTAAACTTAGATGATTCTGCTAATGGACATTTAATAAAGTTGAAAACATGATTTGCGGTTATGTGTTATTTATGTATCTTTCAATAGAATAGATATATTTTATTGCAAAGAATGTACAAATTGCAATCAGTTGTTACAGTTGTGAGGAATCTATGTACTTTCTACCTATTTAAGTAAGCAAATTTAGTACATTTAAATTACAAAAACAAAATTTTAATAATTCTTGTCGGTTAAGAAATCTTGTACAAAATACTAACAGGTTCTGTCAAATTATTTTAGCTGTTGTTTTTAATAGTATGTCTTTCAATTTTCTTAGGTATTTTATTTAGAAGTTTAGAACAACAGGTGCAAAACAAACAAAGAAAATGTTTCTTGGGCACCGATGTTTATTCACAATTAGTTTGAGATCCAACGTTAACTACATGGGTTACATTTGAGGTAGATAATATTGTTGGTTAGCTACAAGTATGGCTACTTCTAGGGAGACAAAGAAGTACCAAAACATGAAAAGCCACCCATATTGTCGCCAGATTTTTATTGTTATGTATTAACTACTTTATAGTCTGCGCATAATGTAGTGCATATGTTGCTCTTTTGTAAGTAAGTAAGGAGCTTAGACTTAAGATTGCAATGCTTAAATTATAAAATAACAATGTATTAATAAAATAATTTCAGTTTTTTGGATATTTTTAGTTAAATTATTATTGTCAAGCTACTTTATTAAAGTGTGGAAATGTTATGTGGTTATGAATGCAACATGTGCCATGTAAAGTGTTTAGATTAAAATAATGTGTGTAATCAGATGATTGTGTGATGAACTGTTGATAATTAATGAAGATTTAATAAAGTTGAAAACATGATTTGCCGTTGTATGTTATTTATATACGAAGTGATGGATACTTTTTATTTATTCAGTTTTCGTACAGTTTGACTGTTGTAATGAACTACAGAATGCATTAGTAATGTCAAATGAATAGGAATGTAACATATGTAAGCAGCATCTAGATTATAAGAATGTGTGTAATTAGGAGATCATTGTGTGAGATGATGATGATACATGGAGATTTAATAAATTTGATTTGAAACATGATTCGTGGTTGTTTTTTATTTATTTATAAACAGCGATCGTACGATTCGATCCCTTCAAAAGATATAAGGCTCCTTCTAATGCGGTGTTTGTTGGCAAAGCTCGTTTGCACGTAGATTGTCCGGAACCCATAAATAGGTAGACTTAAAAGCCTCATCAGTACCTACAGACACTCAGACACACTTTTGAGAACCCCCATTCCTCATAATTTTTGTTTATAATTACTTTCAAACACCTAAAAAACTAGTTTATGAAAACAAAAATGGCTGCAAAAACGACTCGTAAACATCAACAGAGCTCAGTTGCGACAGACCAACGACAGTTGATAACTTTGAGTGTCGAGACTACCAAATATCGTTCCATTCCGATCTTCGGAACTTTGTAACGTTTTCGTTTGTTAAAATGGTCGCTATCTATGTCGAGACTGCAGGCCCAGGAAGTAAAACGTACAAAAGTGTTATTTACAGGGTAATTGTGATGAATTATGTAAACCATCTTTGATTGATTGAAGGCATATTAAGTAGGTAGAGGACGTTTGACACGCTATTGTAGCAAACGTTATTTCTTTGTGTGAAATGTAAAGTTTGTTAGTAACTCGTTAATTAGAAAAAAAACCGGCCAAGTGCGAGTCGGACTCGCGCACCGAGGGTTCCGAGGGTTTTTTTTTTCAGGATGGGAAATCATCATTTGACTTCTCCGGCTCTGGGCGGAGCGGGAGGGCGTGTCAGACTTTTACTGACTAAAACCCACCCGTGTTCCATCAGTTGCCCATGTGCTAGGGTCACGGTATCTCTTTCGAACAATCACGCGACCCCGGCAGATATTAGAAACCTCACTACCATTTTTGAAGACCTAAGTATTCATAGATACCCCACACGTATGGGTTTGATGAAAAAAAAAATGTTGAGTTTCAGTTCTAAGTATGGGGAACCCCAAAATTGATTATTTTTTTTCTATTTTAGTATAAAAATCTTGATGCGGTTCACAGAATTCATTTACTTACCAAGTTACAACAGCGTAGCTCTTATAGTTTCGGAGAAAAGTGGCTGTGACATACGGACGGGCAGACAGACAGACAGACGGACAGACAGACATAACGAATCTATAAGGGTTCCGTTTTTTGCCATTTGGCAACGGAACCCTAAAAAGAAAACGTGGTCGGAGGACTCCCGTCAGCAACCATGTTCTTTACGCAATGGTCGCATGCACATCCATTCGAATATAATCAAAAGATACAGCGAGGAAGAAAATCGCATGTAGGTGGGGTTGCCAGGCGTCCGGATAAAGCCGGACACAGTCAGGCTTTTTAGTTGCATGTCTGGCTAAATTAGATGGTGTCCGGCCTGTTAGGCTTTTTGTTAGGCTTTTTAGATACGATCATTTTTGTCTTCATCCGCTTCATCTTGTATCGCTAGCGCAAGCAAGCGAACTAGCACTAACACTGTCCTCCCCGCGTTATTACAACTCAATTTTAAAAGAAAATGAGCTTTTAAAGGAGGTGTCTCCCAACCAGAAATATTAATTAGTTTATGTTACAAAGATTTTAAAGTGTATTTAGTTCATAAGTCTTTTGTTTAGACTAAAAAATTTGAGATGTCTGGCCTTTTCAACCAAATGTCCGGGTTAACTGGTAGGTCTGTCCGGCTTTTCGGTTTTATGACCTGGCAACCCTACATGTAGGTGGTATTAAGAGCATAGCGCTTTTTAGTTACGTGACGATTTCTACCAGTTTACTCCTACCGCAAGCAACGTTAAATAACTTCGCCCCAAAAAACGCCCAGAAACAGTCCATAAAATAATTACATGCAGTTAGACTAGCAATCGACACCAACATAGTATGTAAAAGCTGGACAGATGGCGAATTGTATTTTATTTTTAGTTATTAGAAATCCTTCTATCACTATTTTATGGGTTTGGACGAATTTAACGAATGTAACGTATGGGAGTATTTAAAATAAAATGAAAATCTCACCAACGCTTACAACAATAAATTTATTTCGGGTCGTGGAAATACAAGGCCGTCATTTGGTAATTTTATTGCTCCGTGGTAGTAGGCGCACTATGTACTGCCCTGGCTTATCGCGTAGCTGGAGCGACGCGACGCCGAGGAGTTGACCCCGAGGTGGAAGAGGCTGCAGAGACGAGATGGTAAGGCGCGCAGGTGGGTGCCGCCAGGTGACGTGTGCGCAGGTCTCGAACGTTCGGTAAGGGTGAGTCAGCTGAACTCAACGAACGTCGATAAGGGTAATTTAAAACCCAATCTTGTTGCTCTTGTTGTTGTTGTTGTCTTGTTGTGTTAAGCAACGTAAAACCGCCAGTTTTTGTCTTCCTGCGACCCGAGCGTCGACGATTCTGTCGAAAAAGAAATGTAGAATTCTTGAGCGGTACCAGTCCGTGCGGCTTGCTTAAATGACAGCTCTTAACCTCGCCACTTAACATTACATTAATAATACCTTCTGCGGTAACAGTAAACTGAAAATTCAAGTTCCTACGTAACATAACTTCACGCCATGTTTCCCCGAAGGGTTGGGCAAAGGTGTGCCTATAGTAACCACATTTTACCAGTTATGTTTAAGTCCCGTGTAATAAATAGGTGAGCCTGTTGATATCAAGTGGATGCAAATGCAGATTCCGGGCTGCTTGCTACTGAGAAATTCTTCACTTTGCCCAAGGGACCCTTCGGGAATCGAACCCACGATCGAGCTCAGCAGCCGCGTTTTGCGACCACTAGGTCAACGAAGCAGTTCCTGATAATGTTTTAATACAATACATTTGATGATCTTACGACGGCATCACTGAGCGTAGTTCGCGTAGCTGAATTCTAGGTCAAAGTTGAACTTTTTGCCATCGATACGTTAAAAAGAATACATTCACAGAGTTCTATATAAAACTCATAACAATGAAATTATAAAAGTAGTTAATTCTGCAGAATGGACTCTTGCAGATCTTTTCATTATCACAATTAGGACTTTTGTATACTCTTTTCAGTTCCCAATGTTAATTAAAAGCCCAATAAACCAATCATCAAGTAATTTAGCATTTAAGAAAGTTTATCCAAGTCATCAAAGATGCGCACGCACTTTTTATTATGTAATTTCAAACTCAATCAATTCGGAATATAAATCAATTCTCCAAACTTAATTTCTTTGTAATTGGAACTCACCGTACTGACATATACATATAATTTATTTGTAATTGGAACTCACCGTACTGACATATACATGTAATTTATTATTGAATCTAAATTAATTACGTGCGGAGCTGTTGCAGACAAATTCGATTAGATAATTAGAATGACATGAACTGACATGATATGCATCGATTTGCATATTATCTAGTAGTAATTGTAGTATCATTCAGTTGTTATTGTCGTGAATAATAATATTAGACATTTAAATCGTTTATGTTGTATTGTTCAGCATAAAATAATCAATGGTGTATTTAATTTGTCTTACAAAACGAACAAAATATTTTAAGGTCGCAAAGTCTAAAAGCTATTTCAAGCCACTTTATGGTTATCCAAAAATATAATGATGAGTGAACCTTGAAATAAGCTGAAAAACCTTGAAATAAGCGTTGATTGCGAGCTGTCACAGTTTCTTATGTAAAATTTAAAGTACCCTCAACCAAAAAATCGCATCGCATCTGTTTTGTCTTTGGTCACGTCAATATTGCTAAACTGTTATTTTTTATTGACTTAAATACGGGGCTTTTGGCTTTGTTGCATTTTATGTATCTTTTTTAATTTTTATTTTGTAATGTGCGTTTTGTTTGTGCAGAATAAACAATTTTTCTTTCTTTCTTTCTTTCTTTCTTTATAACAAAAGATCAAAATCTTTGGAGAAGATTGTTGCTTAGGTACTAAGCTAACTATAGACACGTATGTTTGATCCGTTACTCTCCTTTGTGCCCTCTGTTTATCTGTAAATGAACTGCAGTTATATTATGAAATATGAACATCAAAGGACCAATCTATCAGCGAAGTGATCAGCGCAATCGAGCATCAAATTGCCTCTCGCCGGATGTCTGCGCAGACGCACCACAATAAAACTTAGCGCAGACTTGTGCAGACAACAAAATAAAACATTTGCTACAATGAATAATGTAACAGTAATGCTTTTAATAAATATTTATTGTGTGATATAAACGTTGATGAAAGTATGTGAGGCTTGCTAAAAGATAAAATGTGATTAAGCGTCTTAATGCAGAGATTATGGTATTGCAGAATTCAAATAGCTATAAGAGTAGAGGATGACCAAAGAAACGATGGATGGACTGTGTGAATGATGATATGGATAGAAAGAGGATGACTACTGATATGAAGTGTAATAGAGAAGTATGGAAGAAAAAGACATGTTGTTTGGACCACAAATAAATGGGATAATGGCAGGAGATTGATGATGACATTGTTTCGGAATAAAGAGCATTTTTTTGTCAATGAATGTGAAACAAAACTTATTGAAGCCTCCAGCTCTTGAGTTCCTTTTGATGTTATGTTACTTACATTGAATTTACCGTTTTCCAACCCGAATATCCTCTGTACCTCTACGTGTTCTAAGTATATGTTCTTTTCATTTCTTTCTGTCGTGTCTGTTTCCTTTGTAATTACATCTCCTTTTGTCAATAAACGACAGTATCCTTTTTCCTTTTACTTTAGCTTGTCTTCCTAATTTGCTGAATTAGCATTGTGTATTTACGGCCAGTGGCCCGGGTTAACGACCACGTTGTGCCGATGCGCCTGCGCGTACGCAATACTGCTACAATGAAGAAAATTTGCAAGCAAAAATATGTTTTCAGCGTTTGGCAATAGAGGGTATAATTCTGTGAAAAGTAGCCTTATAGGCCTCAATTATATCATAAATTGTTTAGATGCATTCTGATAGTAGTGTTCTTAGGAATGATCTTAGTTTCATTTTCTATTGATCTGTTAGTATGTTTGAGTTGGTGGTGCTACAACTAATGAACTTATTTATCACTTGTTTAACTCTTCATTATTGGGCGCTTATTATTGGAACTGGATGTTACTTCAAGTCTTCAGAGCTTACCTTTTTATTCTATATTCTCATCTTTTGATTTAGTCCTCAATCAGCCGCTGACTCTATTTGGCTTGCGGCTTAGGGCTGTTCTGGTCTTTTTTGTCACCAGATCACCATTATGTGCACCTACACCAATTTATTTAACTTAACATCACGCCGTTTTTCCTCGTAAGGTTAGGCAGAACTGTACCAATACACACACATTGCCAGTTATGTTTAAGTTGGTAACAGGGGGCGAGCCTGTTGCCATAAACCGTGCAAAAATTCGGAGCCTAGGCTTCTACTGAAAAACCCAATAACAATTTGCCCGACCTAGGAATCAAACAAAGGACCTCATGTTTAGCAGTAGCGCTTGTGACCACTAGACTAACGAGGCAGTCACCTACACCAATTTCCACCAACAATAATATTTTAAAATGCCACGTGGCATGTTCAGAAAAATTTGTAAATATCACATACGCACATATTGACACTGAGTTTCAATAAGGTTCAAGGAAAAACGCCCAGTCTCAAGTATGATCTAACAAGAATATTAATTCTGTTGCCTTGCCATATCTGAGGAATGCTAGCGGTAACCGACATTTATATTGTTCAAGAATAACATTATTTTGCTAAAATATTCTGCCTACTCAAGATGGAAACTAAAGAGCTATTACAAGTAACCAAATGTTGTAAAACAAGTAGACATATCTGTTGACTATTTGTCATTTTATTTCGCAAACCGTGACATTGATGACAAGGCGAGATATTTATGTTTTTGGCATCTACTAATTTTACCTTGACCTCTCGAGTAGATTAAGAAGCCAATATCTGATGAATGCTTGCACTGATTGGACATTCCTTTTAAATTTGTGTGGTTATTTCCTAAAAGCCAATTTTAACACTCATCTAAAACATAATCCTCACATGATTATCTTCGGGCCTTAAAAGAGACCAAGACCCTTGAGTTTGTTTCGCAATTTCTTTTCAAGGGTAGTCAGATAGGAAATGTCGACTCCAACCTAGCTTTTTTTTTAAATTATGTTGTGTAAAAGTGATTCCGATAACCTATTATCAGAATAAACATTTTGTTTTCATGTGGATTCATATGATGTTGAAGTTAACCTACTCAGAATCGTCACAGAAGTGAGGAAGGTTCCTTGCTAAAAAAAAGTGACAGTTTAGGGCAGTTCTACACTTAGTAGAGCTATAGAGTAAAATACTGGGGCCCGTCCACCAACATGTTTGTTGCGACGTGATCGTGAAAATCATTATAAGGTTAAACACCCGCTTGTTGACTCTTCTACCATATTGGGTTTTATGCTAGCAGTGGTTGTACACGTGTTGGTTAGGACTAAGGGAACTTCGGACTTTGGCGCTGCCATAAAATTGATGGTACTTTTGAGTGCAATATTCTGGTTCCACAGATAATCTTGTGCCTCAAATGGCAATAATAGTCTGTATTAATCCTGTCTTCATATTGATAAACAAATAACTAGTTCCAAATTTTATCACTCAGCGACTAGCTCGGAATCTTTACGATATATTAATTAAGAAAGACGAAACTTAAATGCCACATCTAAATAATTGCCAAATAGTAAATTATAAAAATAGTTGTTGTTGTTTTTTTAGATTTCTGTAAGTACCTGCTTTGTATTATGTATTCGCGCATTTATATGAAGATCAGGACAGTTCTGCGCAAAACTTTCCTACTTCTTTTTTCAAATCTGACAGGTGTCAAACTATAGCTGATAAAGACCAACGAACTTTTTATGGGGAGGCGTAATTATGATTTATGTAGGTACGCCTTTTTATCTAACCATTCGCAAACATTTTATTATCAATTTTTATTTAAACTAACCTCGAATTTTGTTGCGCAATCTGTAGAAAGTAAGGCTAATTTCTATGTATGATTGCGTAATAAGATAAAGCTATTAAAAGAGTCCTTCTATTATAATAGGAAAGTAAACAAAAGTCTTTGGATTTTAATTGTTTAATGACGTGGAAACAGCGATCGGTGTGGTGTGGTTATGATAAAACTTAGCAGAGAACATAGAGGAGTGATTCACAGCCTGATTTTGTTACGTATAAATCCAGTATCTTTCCTGATTACTAATCCACTTTTAGCAATTTTAAAAATCTAAGCACGACTCAAGAATTTATATCAGTGGTGGCAGAATCTTTTGTTATTGTCCTTTTTCTATGATGGCAATCATTTTGCGAAGCTGATTTTGCACTCGTCCAGTAATATTTTACAAATTACACGCTATAATAGTAATCGGACCAATTTGACTACATTTAGCTACAAAAAAGTTTCGTGGCTCCAAGCTGACTTGTTCTCTTTTCTGCTTTTCACAGTAATCGATTTTCTTCAGTTACCATCATTGACTTCAATGAATTTTGGCGTAAAATTGGTAACTGTACCGGTGAATTCCTGTTAGTTTGATTGGCTAATGATTTGAGATTTAGAAATTAATAAAGAGATTTCTAACCTAGGTTGCTCCCGCGGAGTAATGCACACTAACAGTTGGAATGAGTTTTATTTTGACAGTTCAACAACATTCATTGCCTTATTTACCTTGTTGAGCAGACACATTTTACGAACATTAGAAGCAATGGATACGCCTTAAACTTCAAAATTATTCAGATTCTGATAAATAGTGTGTTACGCAATTAGACGTAGGTATGTGATAGTTTTTTAAACCGACTTTTGATGTGTTAATTTGTACTATATGGATAGGGTTGCCACCTTTTTTTCATGCAATTAAAGTACGATTTATTTTTCTTTGTTCTTATATTATATTTCAAAATATATTTTTTATTGCTTTTTGGAGTTTGCATCAAATAAATTTGAAGTTGTAAAAAGTATTTATGACTAATCTTTTGAAAATCATAATCCAAAGAAATCAAATCTTTCAAAATAAAGTATTTTCGTGTACTTTATTTTTCTCATAAAGTATAGAGTACATTTATGTGAAATAACGTACAATACTTTATTATAAAGTACGGGTGGCAACCCTATATATGGATCAAGTTATGTGAATTAAATGAATTTTATTATTTATTAGGCGACAGCTGTTCACCATCAGCAGCAGCTCCGGTTACTTAACGTATCTACCGTAAATAACAATTGCAACAACCCATCGCTTAAACATGTAACTTTATAACTGGCTATGGACATGGGTATTAAGGTGGAAATTATGGACGCTGTGAACGTAAGTAGGTGAATGTCTGTAGTGCTGTGCTCACCACGGTGGTATGTCTCGATTGTCCTTAGGCACAGATACATGTAAGCTTTACACAGACTAAGGCAAGGCAACTTGTTAAAGATATGTTGATAGGCTTGCAGACAAAACGATTCATTTGAATTTGCAAGAAAGATTTGTTGCCATGCTATCATTGTAATGTAAGATTTAAAAATAGCCAAGGAGACACGAATCTATTTGTCAGTAGGTAAACGTTTTTTCCTCTTGTATTCTCAACGAGTTCGTTAACCACCACGTAAGTATCTCCGTGTTATGTCGAGTGCAAAGTTCACAGTAAGATACGTTTATTAATAAAATAACTATATCCACCAGTCACGTACAATTAACTCGCCGTGCATACCTGATGAAATGTAACACGACACACAAAACGCATTTCAGTAAGTGATAAAAAGACAGTTACCACGTAACAGTTGGCACAATAATACCATAAAACTAAACACATCAAAGCACAAATAAGATATGCGCAGGACATCGTCCGTTACGATCATTGTCTTGCAAAATGTACTCGAACATTAGCTTTCGACTCCTGCGCAAGGACATTCTTATTTCAAACGATTGATTGTGATTCGTCGCTCGTCGTCCGAACAGCGAATGACGTGCGCGTACGTGCTCCAACTTAGCATGAATTACTAGTATTAATTATCGCCTTTCCAGCATAACATTGCTATCAAGTGAGCACTTTCGTTTTTTAATATTCTCAGACGCTTTTGACAAGTAAAAGGCGTAGAGAGGTATGCAGTTTGTACAAGGGTGGTTAGTGAAAGTGCTTGCATAACCATTGTTTGCTCCTTAAAACCTGTAAAATACCAATTGTTTGACTGCGATGTGCAATTTCGCACTTGGTTTTGGAAAACCCGTTATCTTTGTCTTCTTATCTATTTTCGGTGTCCGTTTGTCCACAATGAAATCACCGAGTAAATCCAATTTGCTGTGTTCTGTTTTATTAGCTCAGTCGTGTTTTTGAGTTGATAAAATCTGTATTCAAGGACATGTCTGTCACGGCTTCTTGATAGCTGTGTGCTTCAAGTTGTTTCATCCAATTAAAAGTGCGAAGCCTAAAGAATTAATATTTATACCCTGATAATACGCTAGTCTGTATGTGAGTGTGTCAGGATATTGATTTACTACACGTAATTACCCAGTAAACGACGGAATCCATTACGCTACACGAAGTATGTGGCTTGACGACGAATGGAGGTCCTTGTTTACATGTTATCCTTTTTTTACTTACTGTTGTATTAATTGCAGCGCTTCCAAAGGGTTCTCTCTGGCTGACTCGTTTAGAAAACTAAAAATAGATCATATATCTCTTGATTAACAAGTGTCGTGTTTAGTCAAGTGTTTACTTTTCTGTCATGTTGTCAAGGGTTATTTCAATGGGGTGTTATCATGCCCACAGGACATGCAGTCGTGAAAAAAGTGCACTTTATCCATAGATACTCTAATTTCAGTTCCATTAAAATATGTTTCTTGTTTAGTTTATAACCTTACAAAGTATTTTTTAAACCTTTTAGTGAAAGCTTCTACTTCTTCAGCTTTTTCAACTAGGTAACTTCTCCGCCAATGATAGATAATTTCATCCTCGCCACTTAGAAAGCAAGTCTTGTCAAAAGAGTACCTAGTCAAAATATTCATTACTGTCGCGGACGTCCCAGTGTAACTGAATTAAATAAATCAAAATATAAACATTACGGTAGCCGCTAATTACGTTTGCTGCGATCGGAGGATCGAAAAAAAACCGAAATGATTCTAAATAAATTTAATTACTGATTTAATATTACAAAATTAAACCTATGAATGATGATTCTAGTTCGAAGTAGGATATTAGAATAATCATTCTTACAATTTATTGAACAAACAACAACTTGCGAAATCGACTGATGTCATAGGTGCATCAGCGATTATAGAAATTAATAAGGTCGGCGCGGATGTAACATCAGCGATCTTCATATAGTAGTGCTATGTAATTCCTCCCCTCTTAGAACGGCGACTATTTTAGCACGTTGAGTGAAAATGTTGCCGGAAGTTCGTCAGGAGTTTCCTTATTTTCCAGGGTTGCAGCTGGTGGTTGCTGCTTCTTTTTCATAGTGTTAGTACATTTGCATAGGTAGCGCCGGGTCATTGCGATGATAAAGAGTACGCTTGCACTCAATAGTATTCCATAGAATGGGATTGTAGTGTGATAAAGTGCGTTGGTCTGCACGTTCTCAAGTTGAACAGGATTCTGGATCATAATTTGGTCCTGGATGCTGTGTAGTCCTTGTAGATTAATAGAGTTCAGATTGACGTGGGTGGCTGTGGTGGCCTGTTTCTCAGCGTCGTAGGGTATTTTCATTAACTTCAAGGGTTGGCCATTAATTTCATCGTAAACGTTTGCAATGGTGAACTCTTCGGATTTCAGATAACATCCAATAGGAATCGTAGCAAGGTAACTACCCTGAAGCGATGTGTAGTCTTTCTGGTTGCAGGTTAATTGTACCTTCGTTTCTTGAGGAAAGGAGAGGACGTAATGTTGGTCGTCGAGTTTCTCCATGGCTTCTCTCATCAAGGTGACTGTGGTAAACTTGCAGGAGTCTTGTAGGGCTTGGTTGGTGATTAACTCCTGGACGCAGTCAGCTTTGTTGCGAGTCTGGTGAGTAATATCGTTCTCACAGAGGTACCAGTCTTTCAACTTCGGGCATTCAGCCTCTATGTACGCATGTAACATCTCGTTAGTTGCAAGGAAAGGAAAGGGTGGAATAAGAGCTTGTGCGTGTTTATTAGGTACCACGGAGAGTTTATAAAAATTATAACTATTTTTAGAAAAGATTGGAAATTTAAATACGAATACTATCTGGTTGTCTACATAATATGATCCCGGTTTTATAATGTCATAATAATCTCTAAGTTCTAGATCTAAAATTTGCTCTTCGGCGTAAATAGTCTTAAGTTTTTGTACCATTGACTGTAGTATTTCTACGTCTATCATAGAGTGGTGTGTACTACTCGCACGAACAAAAGCTAAACTATTTTCTATCCTAATTAGTTCCTGAGTTAAATCTTCTACATTATCGCTTATAATTTCTAGTAGTTGGGCAAAATGAGCATATTTTATTAAATTATTTTCTCTTAGTGCATTACTTTGTAATATAGTCTCTAAGGTAGTGTTGATTTTATTCTGGTTTTCTACTATTTGTGTAATTACACTATTATATTTAGACATCCACTCTTTACTTATACTTATATGATCATTGAATTCGGTCACTAATTTGTTTTGATTACGTTCTAAGATTTGAATTGCCTGATTATACCTTACCGCATCCTCGTGATCTAGGTTCCCGGTTAGGCTTTTTATTATTGAACCTAGTCCGTCTACAAGACCTCTTTTGGCTCTGTTGGGTTCTAAAGATCGTAATTGTTTTAGGACATTGCCAAGTTTGCTAGCAAGATACTCCAATTGAATTTCGTATAACGCGTAGGTGTCATTAGTCATTTGCTTTTGACAGATCGTTAGTTGGGTTTGTAGGGATTGAACATTGTTTTCTATATTGCTTAGTTGTACGTACTGGATGAAAGTATGATGGTGAGTCGTAATTTTCATTTGTCCAAGTTTAAAGGGTAGAAGCCCGGGTCCGTCATCGAGGCTTTCGAGTCTTATCTCCTGAGGTCGCGTCATTGGGAGAATTGCTATCAGTAGGATCCTGTAACAATTTTGCTGATTTAGGTACACGCTTGAGTCTTGATTTCGCTATGGGGCCACGTTTTTTTGAAGTATAAATATGAATCGGCAGGTCTGCCAAAACTGTGTCCTGTGTATATCGTGGGGCAGTCTTTTGTCGACTAGCAAGGGGGTTTGTTACAAATATTTGCTGTTGGGGTACGTATTCTATCTCGGGTTCACGGTTTTCATTTCGTTTCTCAACTATCGCGGTACGATTAGCAAGTGATGACGAGTTGATGATGTCATAAACATGTTTCATTTTATCTCTATGGACTTGCGTGTACTGTTGTAGTAAATGCTGTGTAAGGTCAATGTCTTTACAGTCTCGGGGGTCAAAATGACCAGTCAGTAGGTCAAAGGGGCGACATCTCGTGAAACTATGTATTGAGCTATTATAAGCTATTAAAGCATAGGGTACAAGATTAATTATTGGTTCGTCTTTATACTGTAGCTTAAGAAGTCTAAGATGTTCTAAAAGAGTTGAGTGGAATCGTTCGATATTTCCGTTATCGTTAGGAGAGTGAGCTAGTATTCTATGATGGTTGATCCCATGAAGCCTCGTAAATTCCATGAACAATTGGTTTGTAAACTCAGTCCCATTGTCTGTAATAATAGTTATAGGGACGCCATGGTGGGTGCAGTATTGCAAAAGGGCTTGTAGTATGCTAATAGCGGTTCCATCACGTAAGTGATAAGCTTGACCGTACTTTGTAAATACATCGATAAATGTTACATATTTTTCACCCTGTACAGTAAATAGATCCATGTGGATTGTCTCAAACGGCTTGGTAGCTGGTGGTACGATGTTAAACTGAGGTCTAATCGGGTTTCTATCGTACTTGGCTTGACCGCAAATCGTACATTCGTTTATAAATTTGGTTATCTGGTCTTTCATTTTTGGCCAGTAGTATTTACGAGATAAGGCTAAATGACACTCGGTAATTCCACGATGGTTAGTTTTACCGTCATGATGGTGTCGTATTATCTCCTGTTGTCGAAGGTAATCTTTGACATTTTCTAATTCACATTTAGCTGAAACGAGATTTAAGGATGAACTTTTGAATTTTTCCTGTATGATTGGTATAATTGAGTACATGGCTAGAGGTGGATTAACTAAAATAGCTGTCTTAACCTTGGGGTTAACGTATTCTTTTACGGCACAGATCACATCTTCCTCTAGGTTAGATTGGGATAGCTGGATACTTATACGCGTATGGGTGTCAAATGGCCTGGTAACTACAGGTCGTTTCTTTACGTCATTTACAATAGTTAAACATATCTGTCTGTTAAACTTATTTAATGGCTCGTCAGTTATGGGAATTTCTAGGATGGGGTTTTCAGCGCTTGTATGTACTGTTTCAGTCGAGGAGTTTGGTTTGTCAGGGATGGTTTCTGATGGATTACCCATTAAGGAGTTGAGTTCATCGATTTCCTCTATTAAGGACATGGCTTCTTTGGTGTGAATTTCAATGCGAGAAAGGGCGTCAGCATTTGTATTAGATTTCCCTTTTTTATAAATAACTGAGAAGTCGTATTCACTAAGTCTAAGTCTCCATCTTGTCAGTCGAGAATTTGGTTCTTTCATGTTCATCATCCATTGCAACGGTTTGTGGTCAGTGAAAATTTTAAATTTACGTCCAAATAGGTAGGGTCTGAAATATTTCGTAGCCCAAACTATAGCAAGCAACTCCTTCTCTATAGTACTGTAGTTCATCTCGCTTTCATTTAAAGTTCGGGATGCGTAACAGATGGGCTTGTCTGAATTTATGGGTCCTTGGGATAGAACAGCGCCGATGGCTACATTAGAAGCGTCTGTCGTCAAGTTAAATTCTTTATTGAAGTCCGGGTACTGTAGGATGGGGTCATTAGTCAGGAGAGTCTTGCATCTTTCGAAACAATTCACATATTCGGGGTCAAGGGTGATTTTGCGTCCTTTTTTCAAGCATTGCGTAAGTGGTTTTGTAGTTCGGGCAAAGTCAGGAATAAATTTTCGATAATAACCGAGGAGGCCCAGAAATTGTTTGATTTCTTTCGGTGTTTTTGGAATAGGATACTTCTTAATTGCAGATATTTTATCAGGATTTGGCTTGATGCCATCCTTGCTGATGACATGGCCTAAATAAGCCGTTTCAAGTTTAAGGAATTCCGACTTGTCCATTTGGATTTTGAAGTTGGATTCTCGAAGTTTCTGGAATACTTTTTCGAGGTTAATGATATGTTCCTGAAGGGATGTACTGAAAACGATGATGTCATCTAAATATACGAGACATATCTCGTTTTGGAGTCCTCTAAGGACATTGTCCATCACACGTTGAAACGTGGACGGAGAATTTTTTAGTCCCATCGGCATTCTTAGAAATTCAAAATGGCCGTGTTCTACATTGAATGCGGTCTTTTCTACATCCTGTGGGTGCATCTCTACCTGGTAGAATCCACTTGCCAAATCCAAGGTCGTAAAATAGTGGCATTTACCTAATTTGTCGAGAACGTCATTGATGTTAGGTATAGGGTACTTATCGTCTAGTGTCTTTTCGTTTAACTTACGAAAATCTACTACGAGACGCCATTTTTGCTTTCCTGAGGCATCTATTTTTTTTGGAACTACCCAAATAGGCGAGCTCCATGCAGATTCTGATGGTCGAATGATACCTTGATCGAGCATTTTAGTTATTTGGTCCCTAACTTCTTGGCGGTGTATGAATGGATACCGGTAGCTTTTAGCGTGCACTGGAACATCATCGGTAGTTCTTATTCGATGCTTTATTTTATTTGTGAAAGTTAGTCCCTCACCTTCAATGTAAAAAACATCCGAGTAACGAGAGCAAAGAGCTATTAGGTTAGCCTTCTCTTCCGGGTTTAGGTGATCAGTTCTCAAACGCGATACTACTTCCTGAGCGCGGGTCGATATTTGTTGAGTACTACTGCACTCAATATTAAATAATTCCGCTTGCGCTGGGCGATCGAGTGAAAATATTACGTCATTTGGTGTCGGGTTTTCGATTTCTACGTAGCCACGATTATTATTTACGGTGGTAATACATTCATGAATTATGCAATTGCAAAGAGTTTGTTCCCGAATAAAAGCGTCGCCCTCTGGCACCTCAATAGGGATACGAACAATCTTAGTGCTCCCAGCTGGTATAATATCTTCGTATAAGTTTATGTTGCACGAGTTATACATTACAATAGGGTTTACCGCAGATCGGGTTACTAGTGTATTTTCTTTTAAATCTATGCGAGCTTCCCATTTATTTAATAGATCTAAACCAATGAGGCCGTCGAAATAATTATGAAACCGATAAATGAACAACTTCATGCTGTTAGCGTCGTTAAACTCCGCAAAACATGGCAAGGTTATGGAATAGTCGTTCCTGCTTGTTGCGTGTATGTTGGTTATCTCAAAAGGATCGAAATTCAAAGGATACTCAGAGAAATATTTTTCGACAACTTCAGGGCTAATGAAAGATTGGTTGGCACCCGTGTCTATTAAAAGTTTTAATGGTGGGTCTCTAATTTGTATATAGGGAAGTTGCCTCTGTGTCTGAAGGTTTAATTCTATCTTGGTTTTTGTGACATCGAAGCCTCCAGAAAATCCTGCTGAGCATGGTTAATTATACCCGCTTGCGATTCATCAAATACCTGGGCATCCGTTGACACATTATAATAAGTCGAGTCAGCGGCTAGACTCGGGTCAATGTCACTGTTGTTGTAATCAGTATAGTAATTGTACTCCGGTTCGTTATAATAGTTGTAATATGAGTCGTCATATGTCATGCACTCATTCATATTCATTTCTCGGGATTTAAAATAATTTGAGGGTGGTGGATTTCCAAACTTGTTCCAATCATGGACTGCTGGTGCGTTTATTGGGGGTAGAGGTCTGGGAGTAAAACGTTGAACACCACTCATCGGCTGAGGGCCTTGAGGTACGTTATTTCGGGGTGGTAATCTAAATGTGTTACTACGGTGGTTGTAGTTAGGAGGTGCCGCACTGAACACTCTTTGTGTGTTCGTTGGCATACGATATTGGTATTGTGCTGGTGCAGGGAATTTAAAAGGCTGAGGTGCAGGTCCCGCTGGACGTTGTCCCACGGGTGATGGCCAATTGGGTACTGATGTTGGGAAGTTATGAGGTCGTGGGGTGAACGCTACAGGTGTTAGAGTGGGATGAGTGACTTTAGAAGGAGCTTGGGTTTTTGCGGTCTCACGTTGTTGCAAGTACATTACATTGAGCTCTTCTTGAACGAACTCAAGCGCCTTTTCTATCGTTGGTGGGCGCATGCAACGTATACGGGATCCTAAGGGTTCTTTTAACCCTCGAACATATGCCTGCATGGTAACCTTTTTATATAAGTCGCGTTTCGCTGCTATAGTCGTTGGTACAGTCTCATGTAAAGTCACGTATGTCATGATCGTACTAAACAACGTTTGGCAATGATCATAGAATTCTTGTGGCGTTTTATTACCCTGAGTAGTTAGAGAGAGGTCGTTGTACAATGCGGTTTCATCACGTTGATCCGAAAAGTTATTAATCAAGGCAGTTCGAATGCCTAGCCAGCTCTCAGGTATTCCATTTGCGTTAATAGTACATGCCGCGGTCCCAGTTATCTTATTAAGTATACCGTTTAGTAAACATAAGTTGGAAAATTCGCTGCCGGGTGTATTACTCAAATACTGCGCAGCTAACGAATCACAAATTCTAATGAAACGCGTAAGGATATTTGGGTTGCCGTCAAACTCTGGAACAAGGCGAAGAGCCTTGAAAATGGTATCTGGGTCATTTTGAGTCATATTGATTAATTCTAATTTATCTAAAGTTATATCTCTATTTATATCTACTATACGTTGGCGAGCCTGTCGTGATTCAGGCTCCCGCGCACTGGAGGCCCTTGGATGGTAAATCTTGAGGGTTAAGATTCAAAGGGGTGCAACACGAGAATGATTCAAGTGTACTTACAGGTATCTCATTTCTGCTTCCTCTCTGTGAATCGATGGCTGGATTCTCCTTCTGGTCTGCAGCAGGTCCGTAGGTTCAGGATACCCGAATTGGTGCTTGATAGCCACCCGAGTGACTCGCGACGCGATTATCGATGTGAGATAGAGTCCCGATATCTCTCGCGGATATCCTACCGACTGCGCCAATTACGTTTGCTGCGATCGGAGGATCGAAAAAAAACCGAAATGATTCTAAATAAATTTAATTACTGATTTAATATTACAAAATTAAACCTATGAATGATGATTCTAGTTCGAAGTAGGATATTAGAATAATCATTCTTACAATTTATTGAACAAACAACAACTTGCGAAATCGACTGATGTCATAGGTGCATCAGCGATTATAGAAATTAATAAGGTCGGCGCGGATGTAACATCAGCGATCTTCATATAGTAGTGCTATGTAATTCGCTGAACACATCTTCGAGTAGATGTTCTATACAACATTAATTTTTGTTTATGCGAATCCCGAAACACGGGTCTAGTATTTTTATGTAAAGAATCTATGAAAAAAATTTCAAATCTGTATCATTAATAATCACCAAGTTATAAGCTTGGTAAGTTACCTGGTTGTCCACGCAAAAACATATGCAGATCACCACAAACAGCTAGTGTACGTACCATCTCCGTGTAATGGACGTTTGAATACGAGAAAGACATGATAATTTTAAAATCGAAACAAAACACTAAGGCCCGCGACTTGGAAGCGTAATTAAATATTTTTGGTAAAAAATATAACATGGTGTAAAAATTATTGGAATCGATTCAGTTACTGATTCTGAACAAACTATATTCAGGTTTCGCATATACTAAAAATAATCTTGTATATAAATAAACACGATGTACATCTTTGAATTGCTCTTTAGAGTACCAAAAGAAAGACAGTCCTTAATGAAAACAGACATCATACGTTGTGACGTAGGTTTCGTGCCAACTGGTGCCATGCCGAACGGAAAAATAAAGGATCTCGAACACAGTAGCGTTCCCGTTACTAAGTGAATCATAATTTATAATATTGATACTAAACATGATCTACTGGTTGAAGAAATGTGTAATAGGTACCTACTATGATCAGTCGTCGAGATTGACGTATAATTGTGGTTACTGTAGTTTATAGTGCATTTAAATCTTGTACCCCTACAATTTATAAACTCAATAGTCAAAGTCTTGTGTGACAACTAACAATCGAAAGAACGAAACTTCGTGAAGCTAGCATGTCCAATGTGTACAACTGTACAGCCACCTGAGAGTCAAAACAAGTATCTTTCTAATTCATTGTTATTATATAATTAGTTAAATAAAAGAAATTAAAATGTACGTAAATATAATTATTCACACTTTTATAAATTGCTCCTGAAATTCTCTGACATATCACCTAAGTAACTGACATTTGACAACAAAATTAAAAGACAGATTCTTAATATTTACATAATTTATCCATTAGTTGAATGCAGTTTGGCGTAAGACGAACAAGTTCAGTCCGGATCGATGACATTTTAGGCAACTGGTCAAACTGCATTGTTGAGTAACCACATTTAATTAACGCCTTATCGAATGCTTGTATGAGCATATTTATTTTATTCGCAGAATTGTCGTGGTCGTCGAAAAAGGAAAAAAAAATTAAACCTCTACGACTGCCATTTTAAAGCTGATGTGTCCCGATGAAATTCATTGATGCTGTCTTCGATTTCGGGTATAAGATTCACTCTTAATGGAACCGTGATAAAACCAACTTTTCCTGTTTATCTTCATTGTTATCTTATGAATCATTGTCCCAAATCTTTAAGACGTTACATAATTCATTAGCTTCTTTTACTAGCTTTGCTAATAGAATAGAATAGAATAGAATCGCTTTATTTCGGACACACAATTATCCATATGGTGAATAATACATCTAATACATCTCTCTGAACATCTAAATTCCGGAAAGGATTACTTGTTTGTTTAACAACAAACGTAACGTGCTAAACCTAAGATCCTACAGATAACACAAGACTGACAGCAGCTCTGGTTCCCAAGTACAAGGAACCAATTGTGACGCAATTGTTTTACTTTTTATTAACTCAATGGAATCTGATATTATTGCTTTCACAACATTGATTGACATTAACGTTTTTATTGTAGATCTCGTTCCCAAAGTCTTGTCTTTCATTTTCACCTTACTTTCGTTTATCGATGAAATTATCATTTTAATATCAGTTAACTTCATAATTTAAATATTGATCGGTAATGAATTTGAGTAGAAAAACATGGAGATATAATTCAATGTTATATTTATAGTTTAAAAAATATTCCAACGTATTGAATGAACGTTCAAATTCTTTTACTTTGGAGTCATCAAAAGTTAATAAGAAATTCCACGCAGACGAAGCCAACCTGCCCGTAGAAATATCTTACATTTCCTCAGACAACCATGTTGGTTTTACTTCCATAGACGTGTAATTTGATACAGAGGTCTTTAGCTCTCTGAGACTATTGACGACAACTTTATCTGAACTCCTCAATCGCAGACGACTTTCAGAGCAAGTTCGCTTTCTTTGCTTTCCAATAAACCCGGTATGTTGTTCTATTATCAATTGCAATTTCTTACTACGTCTACGACTCCAATCAATCATGTATTGATGGGATCAGCACCTTTTTTGTAACTGATTCAAAGATTAATCTCTTTCCGTATTTGGCTTACCACTTGATCTTGTTGTGTAAGGGTCAGAGCTTTAATATGCATAATGTGTGATGAATTTCGAGTTCACCCATCTACGGCTTACGATGGAGTAAAAGTATATCTTACATTCCAATCTCTAGCGATATCGTGAGATGATAATGTGTAATTATGATTATAAAACATTTAATGGTAGGAAGTCAAGAGATAATTAATACTCTTACTTTTATTACTTGTATGAATGTTATTGGTTCTCGTCTTCAAATTCCTTAGTAGCTCTTCAAGTATCTCAAAAGTATTGCTTGACAGAGCGTGGGATAAAACAAATGACAGGGCCAAAACTCAATTTCTAAAAATAGTTTTCATTTTGAAATTGTTTATTTAATTAGAAAGTACAATCGTAAGATCATCAACTGTCTTTACAAAGACGGATATTTATGAGAAAACTACATGACTTCACTATTTTATTACATATTTATTACCGTATTAGCAGTTAATCAGTCCTTACATCATTCTCCTTAGTTCTCAGATATTACGAGCTCATTGCATAAGTCTCGTATGTTCATTGTTTAGGCTGTATTATCCAGAATGAGATAACATTTAATTCTAACGACTCTGGGAACATATCTTTGCCACTTTCCATGTTATTAACAAAGTATGCGTAACGTCCGTTTTGTAGAGATTTCGTGGAATGTTGACCATTTCTGTTTTGTTAGTTGTTAGCGTGGCTTTGATAAACTGTCGTATCGTTCTAACAAATTATTCTGCATCCGCGTTTAAGTGATAGCTTATGAATAAATTGCCTGTGTTATACGATTTATCTCCGACAAACTAAATTAGCACTTACACAGAATAGAAATCAGTCACCACAATATCTCTTTGCGATGATAACAACGCCAACGACATTGCCTTCAAATGTTTCACTACGTCTTGATAATTTGTTGGAACAGATTAGTTCTAAATTCCAAACCCACGTCTCTTCGTTCCAAATCGACGCATTCACCAAATCGAACCTATCTAACACAATTATCCAAATGTTGTTGACCTCAACTGTTTGTTAGCGCTCTGCAGTGCCTACGTCATTGACACATGCATGCAACACTGCTGTAATAAAACCTTCGTGTTTATCTTTAGATCTGAAGTAAAAATAAACTATTTGTTTTGAGGTATTATTGTTTTAAAAGGTTACTTTCCGGTCATTGAAAGCTATATGATACATCCTATTATTTTAGCCTATAATTAATTAATAAAAATTTATAATTAATTAATTTTCAGTCTATAATTTTCCTACTGCTGGGACACAGACCTCTGTGAGAGGAAGTGCACGCGGGCCCAATGCGTGTTGGTAGTTGACACAGGTTTTCTAATTCTTGGTTCTAAGACATAATAGTATAGTGAGGACACTATTATCTGTCACCATTGAAAGGTAGAGCCAAGAGTTAGATAATATGTATTTTGCTGGTTGTCGTGACATAAGGAATTTGAGGACTATCATATATATCGGGTCCACCCTTTATGGCAGAATTTTTTTCGTCATAATATTATTTTGCATAACAGCGGATGGCATAAACTTCATTTCGCAGAAAATCGTTTGGCATACACTCATTTATCATACATTCACAACGCATAATTTTATAAGTCAGAATCATCTTTAGGCATAAATTTTATTCCATAATAATTAAAAAGTAGAACCATCATATCGCAGAAAGTTCGCAGTCAGAATCGTCTCTTGGCATAATTTCATATCGATAGTTATTAAAAGGCAGAACTATCATATCTCAGAAACTTTAAACTTAGAATCATCTTTTGGCATACATTTCATATCGAAGAAGCATGCAGCATGCAAACAAGCATGCAGCGTGCAAACAAGCATGCAGCATGCAAGCAAGCATACAGCATGCAAGCAACCAATCATGCAGCATGCAAGCTAGCATACAGCATGCAAGCAACCAATCATGCAGCAAGCATGCAAGCAAGCATGCAGCATGCAAGCAAGCTTACAGCATGCAGGCGAGCATGCAACATGCAACATGCAGCATGCATGGTTCCTGTCACGGCTTCGGCGCTGCGGGGCTCCGGCGGTCCCACGCGAGCTCATCGTCGCAGATGGTTTTACGCTCACCACCACGGCTTCGGCTTGCTCAGCCGCGGCGGCGACCATCAAAACCACCTGCTCCTCAACTCGCGGGCCGCCTCGCCACTCCGCGCCTACGCGGGCTTAAATAACACTAGGGGTAGGGCAGACAAGACTACGTGGAGTCGGTTCTGCAGCGATTCGTTTCTGTCAATAATTTTTGTAGCACAAATATACTGACTTTTTGAGACACTATTTCATTTTATTTAAGGTTAAAATGCAATTTAATAGAAATGAAAATATGCCTAACAAAATTATTCTAAATGAAATTCGGCCATCTTCATAGTATGCCAAGTGAAATTATGCCAAATAATCATTGCTCTAAATAATTGTTATGCTAAACGAAATTATGCGGAATTTTAATTCTGCCAAAGGTAATTATGCGAAATAAAATTCTGCCATCTTAAAAGTATGCCAGCGTAAAGTCGAGCATATAAACATTCGGCCAAACAATGATTATGCTAAACATTTTTTATGCCTTACAAATATTCGTTTAAATAAAATTATGCCAAGTGTGTTATGCCAAATAAAATTCGGAGCATCAAGTTTCTGCCAGATAGAGGGAACCCATATACATATATCACTTGCTCCCTTTGTGTATCCTGTAGCATTTCTTCTTCGAGAGGGAAGCTTTTTGTCTGAAAGCACCTAGTATTATTTTTGGTAATAGAGTTATAGGTATATAGCTCTGGGATTCACATGTATGCACAATTCAAAATTGATGCAATTCTCCTTGAACTTATAAAAGTTCAGAACTGTGATTTAAATATAAATATAATCACATATTTCACCGACGGCCGCGAAATTCCCATTCAGCTTCACTAGTATGAGAGATTTTTCACCGTTCTTCCTTTTAAATACATTAGCGAGTGTAACTAAATATTATTACATCCGTGTAATATTTATTGTATTTGTTCACGACTGCTAATTCTAGTAATTCCGACTGATTACGTATTTATGCTGTCGTTTGTCTTGCGAGGCTTTCTACGCCGCTGTGCGAGACGTGACTTCAATTCGTTTGATTACACGACTGTCTTCGTACCAGTGTGCAGTGGGTCGTTGCTAAATGATGGTTTTATTGTAAATATTGTGTCACGTTGCTACATACTGTGTGCGATAATTGATGTTGAACGCCTTGCAGCACCCCTTTGTAGATTATTTGCAGACGTTCTTGTTTACCCAGGAGCATTCCAAGTTGAAGTTTAGCTAATTGGTGGATTGTATGACGAACCGAAGACCTCGTTTCATAATGTCACGTGATCATTTCTTCTTTTAGCCTTGGTCCGGTTATTACTTGCCTTTTCCATTACGTTTGAAGTCTACTTTTAAAAAAATCCAAAAGGAATACTTCTAGCCTATTAACTTAATGCGTTAGAAGACTGTAATTTTTCAGTTTTAACAAAATTTTCCCACGACTCTGTCTCTACCATTGTAAAATCACCTACTAGAACAATGATTATTTTTCAGACATAATTATGCCGAATTTATGTCGTCATTAAAATTCTTTTAGAATTTAAATATATCATTAACATTCTTCCGTAGCAACAAGGAGCGGTCAGCATTATCTTGAAGGACTTCAAATTGTCGTTACCTACTTAATTCAAATCCACGTTTTAGACAATGAGATGAACACAATTGATTTTTTATTGAACAACACATTGTAGTATTGTTGTTTATTGTATGGCGTTTGAATACGGTATGATTTGGCAATAGGCTGTGTGTATCCCAAAATTATATTGAGTGTCATTAAGACAATGGGATCTTCAGAGGCTCCTTACTTGGTATTTGGCTCAGCGTGGTGTGGTATATGAGGAGTGTTTGCACCTAATGTGTGCTGATAACATTCGTGTGCAGGTGTTGCAGATGCCCCGAGGGCGCCGGTGATAACGTAAGCCGCTATTTCTAGTGCTTAGTGAGGCGCCATTTTTATGCGAATCGAATTTAGAACGAGTCGTTTATGAAAACTTGAACTTTAGAAAGTAACGGAATTTTAGAATCTAACAGGCATGCTCATTGCTCAGTAAAGAAAAGACATTTTTCTGTTTTTTATCTACTCAAATATTATTATCATTTTCCGTATTATCAACCGACGAAAAAAAACGGAGGAGGTTCTCAATTCGACGCGTATATATTCCTTTTTTTTATGTATGACCACGCATAACGCATCGCGGTCCGATAGTGGCAATTCTTCTTCTATTGGAAAGGGTATACTCCCAAGGTGGTCCCACATAAATTTGGAAAACAAAATCGAACCCCAAGGGTCGGAAAACAGGGGATGATTGATTGTTCACTCACTGATTGTAATGTATAACCAAGCATAACTTTATACAAAGTAGTCCGATTTTGATCATTCTTTTTTTATTGGATAGGGTATACCTTGCCAAGTATTATTAGTAAGTACATTAAAGTCACAAAAAATTATAAAATAAAAACTTTTTAACAAAAAATTAAACCGCCGAAAAAACTGACAAGCTTAAAATAATAAACCTTAAAATTTTGAGTCGGCGCTGAAAAATCAATGAACAAAGATCAGTCAAAGCGCCGACTCATAATTTTAAGGTTTATTATTTTATGCTTTTCAGTTTTTTCGGCGGTTTAATTTTTTGTTAAAAAGTTTTTTACTTAAAAATACACGGCTTTTTATTGTTGTTGGATGTTATATTAAAAATATATTCAGGCCTTGCATGAAATTGTAATCGAAAAGTTGGTCAGTTCCATTCATAGTGCATTCTTGACCCCAACGCACTTTCAATAAAATAACTTTTTTTTTTTTTTTTTTGCTTATAATGTATCATATTAGATGATACTTTATTTACATTACAATCTAGCCTGTGAGCTAATAAGTAATTTAAATATAACTTAAACTGCTAAGTAACTATAAAACTAAGAAATCGTCCAATAACGTTTTTCTTATTCACTATAAGTTATAGGGAAGACACTTGATTCACGTGTTCTTTAAAAAAGTTAGCACTTTCACTACTGTTTCAGTTCACTTGCACTGCACTAAACTAACTCAAAGGGTTTAACCCTTTTTAGTCTTCGCACTAATTCAGTGTTGTCAAGGATTTGGATTGCCTCGACATTCACGTGATGATGAAGTCTGTGTTCATGAGCTTCTGCATATTTTTGTATAACTATGTTTACGACATCCATTTTAAGGTCCCGGTAAACGTCGCTGTTTCTTATGTACCAGGGCGCACTGACTATATCCCTAAGTACTTTGTTTTGAAATCGTTGTATAATTTGTCGATTACTTTGACTGGTGCAGCCCCACAGCTGTATACCGTAGGTCCATATAGGCTTTAAAACTTGTTTATATATCAACAATTTATTATGTATTGACAATGGCGACTGTCTACCAAGTAGCCAATACATTTTTTTGTATCGAATATCTAATTCGGTTCTTTTCTTTTTGACATGCTCTTTCCAGCGCAGTTTTGCATCCAGGGTCATGCCAAGATACTTAGCAGTATTCGCGTATGGAATTTGTTGATTATTCATGAATAGCGGGATGTATTGTGGCTTTTTATTCGTGAAGTCGATGTGGATAGACTTGCTCTCATTAAGTTTGATACGCCATATTGCAGTCCACTCATAAACTTGATTTACGGACTTTTGAACCTTTTCTACGGCTTCCTCGTGGCTATTTCCAACAGCCATGATAGCGGTGTCGTCAGCAAAGGTTGCAATTACCCCATTTTCTAGCTCAGGAATATCACAGGTGTATAGTAGATACAGGACCGGGCCTAGTACACTTCCTTGTGGTACGCCAGCTTTTATTTGCCTAAGGTTTGAGTAGGCATTTCCTTGTCTTATTCTAAACAATCTATTTGATATATAGGACTCTATGATATCTGAAAACTGTTGAGGCACCATTGTTCTTAACTTATAAATGAGGCCTTCATGCCACACTTTATCGAACGCCTGTGCAACATCAAGGAAAACCGTGGAGCACACCTTCTTCTCCTCTAGTGTCCTTTCAATAATATTAGTGATTCTGTGTACTTGGTCGAGCGTAGAGTGTTGTTCTCGAAATCCGAACTGGTAATCGGGTATAAGATTTGCAGCTTCAATAAGAGGCTTCAATCTCTTGAGAAATAATTTCTCAAATAGTTTTGACAACACTGGTAACAGTGAGATTGGTCTGTAAGATGTGGTTTCATGAGGTGGCTTCCCAGGCTTGGCTATCATGATGACCTCAGCTACTTTCCACATGTCAGGAACGTGTTTCAACCGAAATACAGCATTAATAAGCGTGGTAAGCTTAACTATAGCTTTACGTGGGAGATTCTGTAAGACTTCTCCTGTAATTAGGTCGTAACCAGGGGATTTTCTTCGATTAAAATTACACTTAATTTCTCTAGATACTTCTTTTGGGGTAACTAATTTAATGTCTGTACTAATTTGTACTCCCTGAATCATCATCTCATCAGTCTGAGCTTCATTTGGTTGGAATATTTGCTCTAAATGCTCAGCGAATCTTAGGGCTTTTTGTTCGTCGGTCACTGCCCATTTTCCATTTACTTCCTTGATAGGAGGAATTTGCACGATCGGTCGTTTTATGTGCTTCGTAGCTTTCCAAAGCGAGTAGTCGGTTTTAGTGTCACTCGTTAATTGGCTAAGGTAGCTGTTTGTTAAGGAGTCATTGTGTTGTTGAATTTCATTCGTAAGGCGCTTGGTGAGGTTGTTCAACAGTCTTTTATCTTGTGGACATCTAGTCTGATGCCACCTGTTTCTTTGTTTGCGCTTTTCGGTTATAAGACACCTAATTCTTGCAGGGTAGGTGGTTGCTTTGACCCGGTGTGATTTTTCCGGTGTATTTCTCCAGGCGGCTTTCTGTATACTAGTTGTAAAATTACTCAGTTCCAATTCCAGCTGTTCCGGAGTTTTCAATGGAACCCTCAATTCTATTGAATTATCCAAATCTATTCTGAAACTCTCCCAGTCTGTGTTAGTATTTACAAGCGTAGGATTGTTCTCTGTGTGTAGGATCCGATACCATACCGATAAAATTATTGGTGAGTGGTCTGAATTCATGTCAAGACATTGATCGATGCTCAAATAATTAGTGGAAATATTTTTAGTTATAAAAAAGTCTATTAGATCTGGAATTTTGCGTGGATCGCTTGGCCAATAAGTTGGTTTTCCGGTAGAAATAGCTTTACACTTTAGCTCGTTCATAGCACTCATTAGTTCCTTTCCTTTAGTCGTGGTTAGTCTTGACCCCCACTGCGTATTTTTAGCGTTGAAGTCACCACCTAAAATGAATCTTTGTCCGAGTTGCTGTAAGAATCTCACATAATGATCTTTTTTTATATTATATCTCGGAGGCGAGTAAATGGCTGCTACGGTGACTGGATACAGTTTAGATTGAATACAAATCGCCACAGCTTGAATTTCATGACATTCGTACTTAACTTCTTCATGATGGCGGAGATTTTCTTTGACTATAACCGCGCTACCACCCCGGGCAGTATTGTCAGGGTGCAGTGCATGGTACACTTTATAACCTCGGAATTTTATGTATGATTCCTTAGTAAAGTGAGTTTCAGAAATAAGGCATACATCGATATTTTCAGTGATCAGGATTACTTCCAATTCTTGTTGATGTTTAAGTAATCCGTTTGAGTTCCATGCCATTATTTTTAATGGATCCATTTTTTACGTATAGAAATAGCATTCATAGCGCTATTTTCAAGTTTATTCAAGCGAGCGTTAAATGAGGTCATCAGTTTTATAATTTCGTCCAACTTTCCTTCCATACCTTTATCGGAAGAAACATTCTCACGAATATTTGCAAGTTCAACAGTTTTGGCTGTAACACGCGCGTATGTTTTCTTGTGCGAGTTTTGTGTCACGTAATCATTTTGCATTTGTGAGCTAGTTTGCACTATTTCGTTGATTTTGCGCTGTCTTTTTACCGCTGGTTTCTTCAAAGTTTTGTTCTTTATTTCTTGCATTTCCCGGGCTACTATACATCCCCTATAATTAGCAGGATGTGGTTCTCCACAGTGTACGCATTTAGGCTTTTCGTCTGCCGGCTTTTTGCAGTCAGCAGTCAGATGTTTGCCGGTACATTTGACACATCTAGGTTCTTTAGAACAGTATTTGTGTGTATGTCCGTACGCCTGGCATCTCTTGCATTGAGGTACTAGCCTCGAAGTATGGAGCGGTTGTACTTCTACTTTACAGCCTAATATTGACTTAATGCCATAGATTTTATTTACGTCTTCCTCATTTCTGAATGTCAGCATAAACATGTTCAGAGGCTCCTTATTTTTCCACCTCAATTTGTTGGCTGCATCTTCAATCTGAAAACCTTTATTTTGTAAGTCCTCAATTATTCTCTCAGGATTGCATGTGAAATGAAGGTTTTTCACCATAACTCTTATTGGCCTTTCCTGCTTGTTTTCGTAGGAGTGCCAGAGAAAGTTACTTGCAGTTAATAACTTTGTTATAGCCTTATATGTGTCTTCGTTCGCGGCATTTATTTTAACGCACTTCCCATTCAACATTTTAGTAGTAAATTTATCACCAGACTCAGACTTTGACAATAAGTCAAACAGGGCCTGGTAGTTTTCGACGCCATCTACTACTACAGGCGGAGGTGGTGGAATCTTTTTTATTTTTTCTTTCTCGGTTTGAACAGTCTCGAGGTGTTCAATGTTAGCAGTTTTAGTGGGCGATGTGTTTAATTTTCGTTTTTTTTTTTTTTTTTTTTTTTTTTTTTTTATAACATAAAATAAAATAACTAACAGGTTTTTTTTATACCGACATAATATATTCAGTTAAACGTTTAAACTTCTTTCTTCGAATAGAAATGGTGGACTTTGTTTTTTTTTTACTACCAGTTCCGGATAATAGAAAAAACTATTTTGTAAAATAAAGTAGAAATAATTACTTACCTCGTGCTTTAATATCTGAATCTAATAGTTAGCAGGTAATTTTAATTAGTTGGAGAAAACAGGCAATTGGCTACAATACATTGTTGTAGCAAACTATAATAATCTGCAATACACTGAGAAACTTCTTTATGACTCCTAAAATTAATAGCTACATGTCCGCAACTAAAGTCATTCGCTACCCATTAACAATCAACTTTATTCGAGTTTATCGAATCATAAATTAAATCGATCGCATCGGACCAATCGGCATCGGTTGCGCAAACGTCTCGCGTCCTCATCTCTAGAGCTACAGCCTTCGATTGAAGCCTGTTTGCCAGTCCGTTGTAGTCGGTGCGCCCGCGCACAAGCGCGACATACGTTGACATTCGATATTCAAATTCATCCAGTCGATATTAGTGAAGTGCTCCTGGTTTTGTGTTTGTGATATTATCTTCTCTTTATTTATGCGATAGAGGGATAGATGCGGTTATAAACAGTTTGGTTTTGTGCAAACTTTGTGAAGGATTTATGTTCTTGCTTCGCGCGGTAAGTTCTATTTACAAAATGATGTCAGAGAGGACCGTTAATTTTTTTGGTGGTTATTACAAACTTGCTAAGAAATAATAGGTAAATTACGCTTTCGATTTTAAGGAATTTATTCGGCAACATTTGAGCTGTAGGTTGTCCAACGTCGTCAATAAATTTGTATATTCAGGTGTTAGTTTTCAGAATTCAGACCTACAACACAAAAATGTGACTCATTGAGTAAAACCGTAAACTATCTTTTACACTAGAATGGTATTCGATCATGTCATTACAAGAAATCGTGATTCGGATCACGGTTAGTAGCCTAAATTTTGACTGACTATTCGAACACAGCTATTCAACAAAGTGGGTTCATGTGTCTAAAACGGTTTTATCCGAAATAAAGTATAAACACATGTACTTACTTTGAGTCGATATTTTAATGTAAGTTACGTGAAAGTAGACTTAACACTTGTTTGTCTCAACAAACCTACTTATGAGGTGTTGACCCGAAACTTAACGGTTTGATGGTGTAAAGGGGCATCATTATCGATAGCTTTTCGATTTTATAGATGTATCGTCGTCGAGGTAGACCATGGTGAAGGTGCTCTGACAATCTGATATAGTCTGTAAAGCCAAGAAGGGCAGAGATCGCACAAGACAGGCAGATATGGAAGCAAAAAGTGGAAGCTTTTGCCCAGCTGTGGGACATAATATATGTAGTCAAAAAGAAGAGAATTTGAATGATGGAGTATTTTGTAGTCAAGAATATTTTTATGAAGAAAACGTAAGTTCTTTTTACATTTACCAGTTGCAGTTGTTTACCAGTTTGCACTTTCAATACATCGATACTTTTACATCCATCTAAATATGCATGAAACCCGTGAACATTCATATTTTCCGCTGAAGAAACCTTCGTTTTTAATGTCCTTGATATCGATAACCATGAAAAGAAAATGTACATGTATAGGTACATTGAACGCTGCGATACGCTGCTGATAAGCTTTAAAGGCAAAAGCATAACAATGAAGTGCGGCTAATTAAAAAAAAAAATAACCATACCAAATGATGTTATTCTTCCTTGCGTTAATGATTCTGTCTTTGACCAAACTCTACCAAAAAATTGGTTGCAGTTTTCTGTTGTTTTTGTGTTTATCTTATGTAACTAGATAAACAGGTAACTGAAACTACAAACAACAAAATTTTTTGGGTTTGTAATCCAGTTTTCTCAATAACCAAGAAAATTTAGAGAAGTAATGTGAAACTCGTGCTGAATTCTCAGTAGGCATTTATTCATCTTCCCAATCTAGTCCAATATATCGGGATGACTCCAAATTCCCTTAGAGATGTAGGCTATATGAATGAGCATCATCTCTAAAAAACCCTTCACACAATCCACCATCTGAGATGGTGGATTGTGTGAAGGGTTTTTTGCACTGAATTGCACTGAATTGCACTGAATGGCACTGAATAACAATATGTAATGAAATCAATACTGCATATATGGAAAGCTCTCAATCGATTTCGTACCCAAGTAGGCCTGAAGATACAAATTGTGGAAGTGGGGCATTACTGACCCATCCAACACCCAATGCTAGTGCGTTGAGACTAAGCCGCACTTGCTGGAGTGTACTTAAGACACGGCACCCCGGATGACCTAAAGAATGCGTGTGTTACAACATCGAAGAAGAGTACTTTCGACAAGAAAAGAAGAAGTCCTGCAGACGCTATAAGTAGTAACATACTTAATGTATTCGTGTCTCAACTCGTATTTAAGGAAATCAGATGAATCCTTCCGCATTATCTAATCAAAGGAAACCTGCTCAATCTATGCATGTTTCTATTTCTAGTCTCGAATTTTATTATCATTATCTCATTTTAGATAGATTATTTAAATAATGTATAACTCTTGATTATTGTTTTTGCTCAATAATAGTAAAGTGTTATTTTAAAGGAAGCAATATAAAAGAAAGAATGGAAAAAGACCAGTCAGGTAGAAAACAACAATATCGTTTATTTGGTAACGAAAAAATTCTGACTGTAGCTACTACTACAAGAACTGTGTAGCACGGAGTCAAAGGAAATACAGAGCATAATTTATCTAGAAACGGATGGAAAGAAAAACATACGTCATTCGATTTCAGGTTTTAGTACTTTCAGGCCTTCCGAAATAATTATTTCTCAATTACCAGTTATTTCCAAGTTACCAACCAACATGACTTAAAATTGCACATAATAACATTACCAAGTGACCGACCTACTATACATTCCAAAGATTAACATCTGATTTACAGGCACGTGTAACAATACGTTAATACGTTTTCCACGTGAAAAATAACCGCGTCAAATCCGACAGCAGTAGTAGTAGAAACCACCACGTGATAACAATAGTTTGTCAGATCTTCAAATTATTTTCGACTTTATAAAATTTTGAAGTAAATTTCTTGTTGTTATGTAGAGATTTCTTCTAAATTGGTCTTTTTTTTTTTGAGAAAGTGTCCTGTAGCCTATTGTCTTGCTTGACCTTTCAAATGATTATATTTTTCTCAGACTTCCATTTTCCACAACAATGTTTGTATCTTCTCCATTTCCAGGAAACGATATTGGCACAAAATTTACACTGCGATTGCAACTGATAATTTCGAAGCATATTTGTTTTAAATAAATGAAATCTACCAATATTCAGTTTCGTTTAGAAACGTGGGTACAGAACTGCTTCATTAAATAATGAGTCAGTTAATTTTTCCGCGAACTTCGTCATGTGACTTGTAGAACGGTATGCAAGTAGAAAGGTGCTACCTAACAAACTGACAGTGTGTTAGTAAAACAAACATATATGCATAGTATTTGAAATCTCATGCAGTCTTCAAAACCGATTGTAATAGTATTCTAAGATCTCGCACATGAGGTTATCAGAGAACTTGAGAAGTTTCCCAAAACTGAAAATATTTATACGACAAGCAGCAAAATATTACGTTATTCGTTTGTTCTATCTTTCACATATGACAATGTCTTAGATCTAAAAGTTAGAAGACATGTGACATCTAACAACTCGCACTGGGCCTGCGTGGTGGATTTTGGCCCACGCCCTGTCCCCGAGAGGAGTGGGCTTGTGTCCCAGCAATGGGAACATTATAGGTTCTGCAGCTCCCTGTCTAAGAATATTATTTAAATGGGAGTCCAATTAATTTCTCCATATCCTAGAACGAACGGATACCTAAACCTTATTACCTGCGTAATTACTTTCACCTATAACTCTTAATGCTGTAGATGTGACTTTCCTATTACAATTAGGATCATTTATAACACCAAAGATTCTGTAGCAGGCACTGCATTATTTCTCGTGTCTTGTGAGATATCAGTTGTAATAAAAGAGAAATTAAATATTCTGGTGATAGATGATGCTTTCAGTTATTGTCGTTCACTATTGTTTCATGTGACAATGATTTATCATTCTGAAAGCTTTTCTTTCTTTAAACTTGATATTGGTATAGACTTCGGCTATTTTGTGACACAGACCTCATTTACTGTTCTATTAATTAGGCTACATAATGATTGAAATTGATAAATCAGTGAAATGAACATTTTTACGTTAAAGCGACTTTTTTAACTGTCTCCGCAAATGCCATCGTTATCTTTAGTGCAGGGATTTCCACGAATAACGCTGATAGTTTTTATTGCGCGCACGCATGCCGTTACGGTAAATTTAGGATAATTATAGCCAGAAGGTGCACATTTAATGAAAATTGCATTATTTAGTTTGGCGTAAAATAATACATGTGTTATCTTGAACTCAATGTTATAAATTGCTACAATGTGTTTTTAGTTGTAAAGGGCGTCGTTATATGTATTGAGTTTTCTACCACGTTCTGCTGTGGACCTTCTTTGTTAACCTATCGTATGTCTATGGCTTACACTTCTACGCTGAATTAACATTCTTCAAGCATACTAAGGAAGGCTTCGTCCTTTGATTTGCTCCTACTTTTCCGTGTATTGTATCCACTTTCCTCTAGTTTGCCATTAATATGTGTTTACCGCAGACCTTGAGGGACTTTGTTTAATGAATCTTGATTTTGTTTGTTATTCAAATATTTGTACTTCAAGGTGAAGAAACGAACGGCCTTTATTTGATTCACACTTTGGGTGCGTTGGTTTTGTTTAGCCCTTACATGAAGACTAAAACATCCGTACGTTCTTGTATTTCTCAGCTATGTTTGTTAACTTTAGCATTTAATTGTATTGCTACTAATAGCATCTGAAATGTCAAGGCTTGTAGTTTCCGATAGATTATGAGTCTCGATTCTCAAACTTAGGGCCAGAAACATTGTAGAGTCGAGAACCAATTAATAGATATCGAATGTTTAGGTTGTTATTTCAACAATATGCAAATACTTAATGCTCATTTTGCAAAAATGTCTCATAATCAAACTGAACATGTTTCCTTGATGACTAATTTAAGAAGGGAAGGGATTTACGTGAGTATAATAATAAATTACCTACATGTTACTAATACTGATGATAGAAATGTTTACAAAAACTGCACAAAATTCCTTACTCCTCTTTTGCTAATAATAGGTAAGTAATTTGTGTGTTATAGTAGTGAACATTTAGTTAGACATTCATGGGGCTATGTTGAATTCAATAGTGTTCGTTTTCACGCATGCTTCAGCAGGCATTAGCAGTGTTGCCACAAAAGCTGGTCTGATTTCCCTTACACAAAACTACCAGATACCACCGTATTCCTATACAAGGTTTGTTAGTAAAACTAAGGTATAAAGTATGAAGAATGTGGTTTTCGCTCCGTCATTCGAGTCACGATCGTGAAACTGCAGGTTGGATGAACTTGGGCATTCCACGCGGCTGTCGACGTTCCACATCTAAGCTATGCCGTCCACTCGTGGTTGCATAATAAGATGCATCGCCCTGATTCTAATAGAATGCGGAATTTTGTTTTAGATGACCAGCGAACTGTAGCCATATTTACTAACTTGGTATCTGTTTTAGAATTGGAAATAGCTGCGATCGTCTATCTTTATGGACAAGTGGCTCTTTGTTGCGCTAGAATATATTTCTGCACACTTCTATTTAATGTTGTTCTCAAGCGTCTCACAGAGACGCCTGTGCCTCCGCAGGAGCGGATTTTGTTTGGAGTTGTGAACAATTTTTTGTTTCCCCTTTTTAAAGTCCACTGATTTTAAGCTGCCAAGGTTACTATATCCTGTAGTATATAATGTACTAGGTTATGGGCGTCGGACATTCCCGATTCCACCGTCTCTCAAAGGGACTGGAAAAGGACGTTGTCCGCCCTCCACTGACTCCCGGCCCGCCTGGTGCGGATGAGGAGAGTGGTCTTGATCTTCCTCTCCCTTTCCGCAGCCTCCTGCGAAATTACGGTTTCATAGAATGAGATGACCGCCCCCACGACTTCGTACTCCCGACCATCCAACGAGCGACGGCTGGGAGCGATAGGTCGGCTCCGACTTCTGATACGATGGCACGGCACTGCTCGTCCACTCCACTGCGGTACACTCTGCCAGTGTATGCCACGCTGTGTTCCTCCAACAGAGGATGCATTTATAACACCGACCGTCTGGCTCCCTGTTTATGCGACTCAGGTACAGATAGATGTGCTATGGCAGTTGGTGACCTGCTGGATAACTTTCTGCAGGCTGAACATAGTCAGCTGTAGAGGAATGTTTGTGAAGCTACAGTTTCAATCGTGCCGCATTGGAGCTACCGTCATTTATTGGGATGGTCGACTTGAGATAACTGTTACGGCTGTTGACCATACTGCCAGTGATGCGTATGACTAGGAACTAACCACATTCGATACAGATATAGCACAAGTGATAACTGTAGCAGGTACGTCGAAATTGTAATTGCAAACACTCCGCCGTTTCAAAATATTTTATAAGCTTTGCTTTCAAACAACTGGCGGTGCCATGATATATACCGCAATGTTTGATATACAGCCCACTGCCTAGAAAGTTGCATCAGTCAGGAACACTTTCTGTAATGGATTCCTATTTATCACTCCGGGTTTTCGCTTAACTTGAGAAATATTAAGTTTTGCGGTTTTAACGAACAACATGAGCCCATAATCAGCAAATAATTTAGAGGTTTGTATTTGTTTGGAATGTGCATTATTTAATCAATAAAAAACTTTTTAACAAAAAATTAAACCGCCGAAAAAACTGAAAAGCATAAAATAATAAACCTTAAAATTATGAGTCGACGCTTTGAGTGATCTTTGTTCATTGATTTTTCAGCGCCGACTCAAAATTTTAAGGTTTATTATTTTATGCTTTTCAGTTTTTTCGGCGGTTTAATTTTTTGTTAAAAAGTTTTTATTTTATAATTTTTTGTGACTTTAATATACTAATAATACTTGGCAAGGTATACCCTATCCAACAAAAAAGAATCATCAAAATCGGACTACTCTGTATAAAGTTATGCGTGGTTATACATTACAATCAGTGAGTGAACAATCAATCATCCCCTGTTTTCCGACCCTTAGGGTTCGATTTTGTTTTCCAAATTTATATGGGACCACCTTGGGAGTATACCCTTTCCAATAAAAAAAGAATTGTCACAATCGGACTACCATGTACAAAGTAATGCGTGATCATACATAAAAAAAAAAAAAATATACGCGTCGAATTGATAACCTCCTCCTTTTTTTTTCGTCGGTTAAAAACAACAAAGCAGCTTCGTAAAATGGAAAGTGCACTTACGTTTTTGGTCTACACTTAACCAAATTAGGTACTGTAAAGATTGTCTGTGAAAAACGAGCTTCCATTATACAGGCTAAAATATATATAACTAGCTTTTGCCCGCGACTTCGTCCGCATCAAAGTTTTGTTTCCCTGAACCTTCCCGTCGCATCGAATTGCCTGCCAGTTTTCGTCCATTTTTCATTGCTGCTCCGCTCCTTTTGATCATAGCGTGATGTTATATAACCTTTAGCCTTCCTCAATAAATAGGCTACCCAACCCAAAAATATTTTTTCAATTCGGACCAGTAGTTTCGGAGCCTATTCAATACAAACAAACAATCGAATCTTTCCTCTTTATAGTCGTAAGTATCCTATGTCCGTCTCCTGGTTCTAAGCTACCTCACCACCAATTTTCAGCCAAATCAGTTCAGCCATTCTTGAGTTATAAATAGTGTAACTAACATAACTTTCTTTTATTTAGATCTAGAAATATATAATATCTTTAGTGCCATTCGATCATTCGAGGGTTTTTAGAATTAGCTTTCAAATGTAATACAATAAGTTTTTTGTTTCCAAAAAGACGAGACGGCAGGCGCGTTGCTGTCAGCTTGAAAGCGTGGAATAATCAAAATACATTTCAGTAGCCAGGCATTTATTAGAAAACAAAATAGTTTTTATAACATCACGGTTAGTCAGTCACACATGTGACGTAATCAGGCTCTAGACAACAAACTGCTTAGCGTTACTTACTAGTAACTACACATTCAGACAGGTGTCAATCAAAAGTTTATTTTTTACTTGCAGAACATAACGTTTCGTTCAACAAGAATACATTTGAATATGATTGAGACCACGCCCGGCATTCCTATAATAATTATAAGATTGGACTGTTATGTCATGAATTCGTGATTCGTGCTTGTTCAATCTTAAATTAGTTTTCTTTTTAGGCCTGCCTGTTTGGTTATTACCTAATGGATTTTTTTGCTATTTCCAACAGCTTCTTTCTCTTGCATTGACGTTTCGTCTTTGCATTGCAAATCTTCGTAAAATGAGATAAGCAGCAGAACAATTTGAACTATTTAATATGTTCTTCACACGTGGTCGCTCACAATGAACCTTATTACAAGGCTGAAAGTCACCCAAAGGGCGATGGTGAGGTCTATGCTTGGAGTTTCCCTATGCGATCGAATCAGAAATGAAGACTTCCGTAGGAGAACCAAGGTAACCGACATAGCCCGAAGAATTGCTGAAGCCGTAGAGTTGGAAGGCGTCCCACAAGGTGAACCGATGACCTTGTGAAAGCCGCAGGAATCCAGTGGATGCGGGAAGCACAAATCCGGTCGAAGTGGCGGTGCTTGGGAGAGGCCTATGTCCAGCAATGAACGTGATAATCAATATGTTCTTTGAACCTACTTATATTCAAAAACTCAACAAATCCTTTTTCAATTTAAGGGGGCAGCGATAGGCCAGTCAGGGATGTTCAATTTGCTTCCGTTTTTAGGGTTCCGTTGCCAAATGGCAAAAAACGGAACCCTTATAGATTCGTCATGTCTGTCTGTCTGTCTGTCTGTCCGTCCGTCCGTATGTCACAGCCACTTTTTTCCGAAACTATAAGAGCTATGCTGTTTAAACTTGGTAAGTAGATGTATTCTGTGAACCGCATTAAGATTTTCACACTAAAATAGAAAAAAAACAATAAATTTTGGGGTTCCCCATACATAGAACTGAAACTCAAAATTTTTTTTTTCATCATACCCATACGTGTGGGGTATCTATGAATAGGTCTTCAAAAGTGGTAATGAGGTTTCTATTATCATTTTTTTCTAAACTGAATAGTTTGCGCGAGAGACACTTCCAAAGTGGTAAAATGTGTGGTCCCCCCCCCCCGTAACTTCTAAAATAAGACAATGATAAAACTAAAAAAAAATATATGATGTACATTACCATGTAAACTACCACCGAAAATTGCGTTGAACGAGATCGAGTGAGTACTTTTTTTTAAAACGTCATAAATCGTAAACCGCAATTTAGTTTACATTCAATCAACTGAAATATAAAATTTAAAAAAAAAAAAACATTTATTTTTAAACCGAGAATACCTACAGGTTTGTACGGAACCCTCGGTGCGCGAGTCCGACTCGCAATTGGCCGGTTTTTTGCAATTCGCTGGCCAGTGTCAGGCTGTATGTTCAACAAAGTAAATTCGTCAAGACAACCCTCTAAATTCATTGAATCCCATTGAATTATTTTTTCATGAAGTATTGAATGGAGTGACAAAAAACGTAAGAAAATTTTAATTTCACGGGCTAACGTAGCGCATTTTACTTAAACAATTAAGTAAATAATATAAAGTTAATCAGTTAAGGAAATTCTTTAAATAAATCGTGGCGCGGAAGCCTTTACTTTCGAAGTTTCATCGGCAGTATTACGAAATTCATGATGGATGATAAGCGGCGCCCGCGCAGATAACATCGGGCACCTACATGATTTATTGTTTGTTCAATTATCGGCCATTATTATATTATTAATTTACTTACCCATACATTTTTGACACTGTTATCTAGATTATGCACACATTTCTTTAGAAAGTATATAACTACATGTGTAGGTTAGTAATCAATCAACAAAAGAATTGATTGCAATACATGTTTTAGCTTGTAACTGTCGCTGCAAGTGCTGCTTGTTTTTTTTTTTTTTTTTTTCTGAAAAATCTTACCATTTGAACTTACGTATAGCGAGCTTGAAAGAAAGAAACAATAAGTATTTATTGCGAATCGCACAGAAAATGGAGGAAAGAAAGGGAAGAAGCTATCTTTCCACCCGTTGCTAGGGATTGACATTATTGGCAGGTCACTACACCTTTAGTTTTTTTTTTTATCCCGATCGTAATTTGACAACTGTAATGTCAAAGTCCCATACTGGAAAGCAAACAAACACATAGACTTGAAATGTCAGATTACCATCGGGATTAAAAAACGAACTTGGAAGTTTTCACGGTGAGATACTACAGAATAGTTCGCTATGAATTGTTTGTTGGCGTCTTTACTCAAGTGTAAGAAAGATAAGTCTTCATACTTAATCATTAAAATGAATGATCCCACGACATTTTTATGAAAATACACAAAATCTGAAGGAAAAGAAGAAAAATATGATAAAATATCACAGAAACACGTGCATATAAAAAGACAACGAATCCGCTAAGTGGTTCGCGAAACTAAAATTTTAATAAGTTGATACTTTGATACATATTTTCGAATTCTTGGTTCTAGGACTTGCCGGTTTCCTTACGACGTTTTCCTTCACCGTTTTGAGAACAGTGGTGGTGAAATTATTTACGCAAAGTAAAGCGCCTGCTTGGGTTCGAACCCACGACCGACAACTCGTAAGTCAGGGCTGATACCACTGGGCCACCACTGCTCTGCAATGACCCCGTAAGTTCATTTAATCCCATTGAAGGACTTTTTCATTAAATAGTCTGTAAATATACAAATGTGTCATGGTCACGAATTACACAGGCCGACAAAATTTGACGAACACCCTTACCCAGAACCCAGACTATACTTTTCCGAAGGATTTTGTCGCGCTGAATTCGAATCTGGCCTCAAAATTGCTCTGTTACGTCAGGGTTTCGAGATATCCTAACCTATAAGTGCAAAAAATACCGATTTTTCTCATTTTTGAGGTTATGTAGCACGGCCGATCCTAGTTATTTTCAAAAATTATTGATAGCATCTCAAAGGACTGGTCTTCCTCTTTATAATGACGTTGAGTTTACTCAAATATCTTTTTTTTTCGCTGAGATATCGCATTTTGAAATTTTCATATAAGTGGATTTTTCTACGTTTGAGAATTCATACACAAACAGTCTATTGATCTCGTTGCAAGTAAATACAAGATTTTTCTGAAAATCAAAAATAAAAGTTTTCAAGCATAGATAGGTCAGCCCACTCTAACCCTGATGAATCTCATGCTCAAAAACCCTTACAACCCTAAATGACCACCCCCATCAACCCCTCAACATCAACATTTGAATTTTGCGTGCTACCCTCAAGAAAGGAACATTTACTTATGGACTCAAATGGAGGTGTCTACTTCCCTATACACGAAGCTCATAGTTACGGCAGAATTTACCTTTGCCTACTCCGTAACACTTTCGGACATAAGATTAGTGCGGAGTTCGAACTATGAATGAATCATCATCTGCCTGCCTTTTCCCAACTATGTTGGGGTTGGCTTTCGGTCTAACCGGATGCAGCTGAGTACCAGTATTTTACATGGAGCGACAGGCGAACTATGAATAAATGGCAACACGAATTGGCGACTGTCCCTACTACCGACTATATTGTATGATCTATTTGCCCATCCGAAAAAATATATTTGGCATTTGTTTTGATTTCGGACGGACCCGTATCTTCGTTGATGAACTAAAAGAGGGTAGATACTAAAATCCAAGGCTGCACTGCTTTCTTTAAACTTACCCATATCTGCGAGGTTAAAAAATATAAAGCAGGACTAATTATAATGTACAATGTTATCTACATCGATCTAGTGATTAGTAATTAAATTACGGTAGATATAACACTTCTCACGCAAATACCGTTAAGAGAAATGGATTCATTAGTTATAGAGAGCGGTGAATGGAGCTGCTGTCTATGCAAATTCTGTATATTAATTAATAATGTAACTACAGTGTACATCAAAAGATCTTCACGCAGATAAGACAGTGTTAAAACAACATGAAAACCGTGAAAAGAGTATGCTTGGATGGTTTGGTCATGTTGAGAGGATGAATGAAGGGCGGCTAACAAAAGGGACTTACAAGGCAGTTGTAACTGGACATGCAGAAATGGAACGCCTTAGGAGATCATATAGTGACCTTATTGGTGATGTTCTTCAGAGTGGTCAGGTGAGTAGTACTGGTAACCGGCGTGCATGTATGGCCAGATGTATGAACTTAAACGAGGCAAAAGAAGTATGCCAGAATCATAACAGGTGGCATTCTGTAGTTTCTGCCTACCCCGATGAGGAAAAGGCTTGTGTATATGTATGTATAAAAACCGTTTACGCACATCAAAGATGAAACAATTTGTGGTTTCTATACACCGTAATTTCTTAAATATCTAAATCCACTGCTAAACAACTCACCAGCAGAAATGCAAAATAGATTTAACCATAGACTATCTTGCATTACTATCAGTTTTCAAGGTTTTTGTGCTTAACACAAATCAACATGGACGAATTTGTTGCATCACCCAGCATACATGTCTATAATGTTTTGATGAAATAAATCATATCACTGTAACTGGTTTGTCCATCGCTTGTACAAACCCACTTAGTTAATGATTGCGATAATTAAGATAATAATAACATTATGCAGTAGTTTACACCCAAAAACAGATACAGTACAACGATTAGGAAACTTGCAGACTTGGACAAAATTACTACTAACTTAGTTTGCAGTACAGTATAACGGTTTGTAAATTTTACAGTAATCGTGTTGATAAAGTGATTGCACTGTGTAGTGGTTTATGCAGACGACATTGTGATAATTTCTGTAAAACATCCATTTTGAATTATTTTTCGCTATCTTTTCCTGCCCTTAGCCCAATTTTTGTTGTGGTCGGCCCAACATGTCTTTTCTTCCATTCTTCTTTATCGTCATCTTGGTAGTCCATATCTTTTTTCACACAGTCCACGCATCGTTTCCTTATATCATGTATCAGAAATATAAACCTTTTCAGAATTTAAAGTTCTACTTGGTTCCTCTTAACTTCTAGAGCAGCAAGTTGAGTCAATTGTTAAAGCACAGAATATTTTCTCACGCTGTTAAATAAAATCTGCTGTATTTTTGCACGTGGGCAAATGCGAAATGCAACATTGCTAAAGCAATCAGTTGACATCCGCTTCATTATCTCTTATCATTTGCGTCGGTATTCCTCATATCTCGTTCTCATTAGTTATATAATTACATATTATAATATTTTCGTCAGCTATGGCGGATCCAATATCAACGTCATAGTATCGACCTAGAAAATTACAAGTTAGGCAATCTCTCTGTGATTCATATTTTTCGAGCGCAAATCGACAGAAAGTTTGCTTACGTCGTCACTGAAAATCGAGACGTATCTTGATTGATTTAAAGTTTATTTTCCTGTGTTGCTAGTTGTCCATTCATGCGTAACGGAGAAATGAATGAATCATTTGTTAGTGAATATTTTGTAAAGTCAGCAACTAGGTTCGTTGTTTCGCTCACAAGGTCGTCCTACAGACATCAGCTGTGAAGTGCTCGAATTACGTTTAATGTTATCTTTGTCATCACATCACTATATGTTTTGCATGCAAAGGACTTTTCAGGTACCAATTTTACCTTCAGTGTATCAATTTTCCTCTTGTGCAAATATGTATTGTCATTTTGATTTTAACAGACATTTGTCCTTGTAGCATCTAACGATTTCGTAAGTAACAAATTCCCATTTACCTGCTTGTTGAGGGATTTGCAATCAATCAATACAAATATCCTTTTGGCATCCTCATTTAGAAATATATTTGAATAGACTATGGAAATATATGTAATACCTAAACCACCACACGTAGGTCAAAACGACCGCGCCGCACAGTGGAACGAATGTATGGGAGCGGTTGGACGTAGACATGTCCGAAAAAAAAGAGTAAAATTATGCCAAACTAATGATGCCATCTTATTCGATTACTTAATGCCTTCATAACTTGTGGTGATGAATTTCTTCATAACTCCCATATTTCGGGAGTAATTTGAGAAAATGTGAAATTTTACTATGAAAATGAGTGTATCGAGCTCTCTCCCTCCTGATTCCGGGCTTGTTTCAAGTAGCGGTCTCTAATATCATAATGCTAATACTAAGAGCTATATTTAATACTAAGACACATAGTGCGCCAAATGTGCACTTTCTGGGATAAAGAGTGATGTTTATTTTATAACACAATTTTTTTATTTTTTGTTTATTTTGTTGATTAAAACCGTTTTTCTAAAGGTTTACCTTATTACAATAACATTTCTGAGCAGCCAATTAGAGAAGATATAAGCTAATTAGGATATATAATTAGGGACTTAAGGTTTACATATAAAACTGATGCACTAATGATTACTGATAAGAACATTGCTATTATTTAATTACTAAATGGCTCTTAATACACTAATTTAGCATGCATCATTTACTAATTATCACAATAACTAATTACCTTGCAATATTTAACAAAGGATACCTGGGATACCTGGATTTTATATAAATAGGTCACTATTAGTAACTTTAAAATCAGTGTTGATTTACACCTCGTTGTATCCAAGCTAATCTCGCAATGTATTTTCCAAATTTTAATACAAATCTTGATATTCAGGTTGCTTTATGCGCACGCGCACATAAAGATTTACGCGACTTTAACTATTTGTTCAGTGTTTTAAAAGATAACAGTTGTGTTCAGTTATGTGAAAGTGCTGAAACAAGTTTAAAAGACTGGTGTCGTCGATTTTGCTACCGCATTTATGCAAAATGGACACAGTCTGGAAGAAGCACAGATAAGTTTCGGAAGAAACATGAGATTTGGCTACAGGCTGCAATTCAATGGCCGGAATTACAGAATGAAAATATGGAACCTTCTACAGAAAATATAAGTGACGTCATCGAGCCCATAATTTCTCCTGCTAAATCTGATGCTTCAACTTGTACACATCCTAGTCCTCGTAAATCTTTTGAGGACCTTAGTAACCGGCAAAAAAGAAGACGCACTGAAGATAGTCTTTCATGCAGCAGTAGCAGCGCTGAAATTATGTTTTCGGCCGAAAGGGCGCTTCAAAAGGCAGGACAAAGCGATACAGCTTATGTTATGAAATACTTGACGGAGAATCCAGAAGAGGCCTCAAAAATCAAAGCCTTCATTGAAGGTAAATCAATTCAGGTACGGGAAATATCCCCTTTGAAGGCATTGGCTCTTTATGTATCGATGAACTTATCGAAATGGCGCTATAACACTCTTCGGGATTTCAACACTCAAGAAGGAGCTCTTCAATACCCGAGTTACTACATGTTGGTTAAAGAAAAAATTAAGTGCTATCCGGCCAAAGAAGATCTCACAGTTACAGAGAGCTCTGCAAAAATCAAATTACAAGCCTTGATGGATTTAACCTCAAGAAGACTTATTAGGTCGTTAGAAACCCCTGTTGATCCCAATCAACAGCTCGTATTGACCAGCAAATGGGGTTTTGACGGATCATCTAGCCAAAGCATTTATCATCAAAGGACGAGTGAAGATGAGCAAATCGATCTTGCTAGTAATTTTATGATTAGTCTTGTACCACTGCGGCTCGTCTCAAAAGGTGTAACAATTTGGGAAAACGAGCGACCATCTTCCACTTCATTTTGCCGGCCAATATTGTTTAAGTTTATAAAGGAAACCAAAGAAAATGTGCAGAGAGAGATGGCTGAAATCGAAGCAGAGATTGAAGCCTTAACTCCATCCACCATCACTGATGGAATTAGTGTCAAACACCAACTGCTGTTGACAATGATTGATGGTAAAATTCATTCCATTATATCCAATACAGCAGCTTCAGTGTGTGACATATGCAAGGCTTGTCCTAAAGAAATGAATAATTTAGAGTTAATCAAAGATAAACACGCAAACGAGGACATGTATAAATATAGCTTAAGCACCCTTCACGCTTGGATTCGCTCAATGGAATGCTTATTACACATTTCCTACAAATTAGACATAAAATCATGGCAAGTAAGGGGTGATATAGCAAAAAGGCAAGTTGATGACAGGAAGAAAAGAGTTCAAGAGGCTGTAAGAAGAGAAACGGGCTTACTTCTCGATGTTGTGAAACAAGGCAGTGGATCCACCAACAATGGCAACTCGGCAAGGAGATTTTTTGAAAACTACACTAAATCTGCTGAACTGACCGGAATAGATGCTATGCTTTTAAGAAAAATCTGTGTGATCTTGCAGTGTATTTCATCAGGAGAGAAGATCAACGTAACTAAATTCCGAGAGTTCTGCTTTGATACTGCTAAGCTTTACGTGGAGTTATACCCATGGTATTATATGCCTTCTTCACTTCATAAAATTTTAATGCATGGGCCAGACATAGTTCAGAACATGTCAATTGTGCCCATTGGTTTTCTATCCGAAGAGGCATCTGAGGCTAGAAATAAAGATTTTAGAAAATATAGAGAGGGGCATTCTCGAAAGCATAGCAGTATCTCATGCAATGAAGATATTATGCACAATCTTTTACTGTCTTCTGATCCACTTGTTACAAGTATCCGTCCAAAAGGAAATAAGTTTGTAAAAAAATCTTCTTTTAAGGAATTTTATGAGCTTACGGATTCTGAGAAAAGTGATATCGAATTTGTTAACATAAATGATTTAGCGGACATCGATTCTGAATTTGAATTAATTGATGATGATGATGATGACGAAGATAATTAAATGATGTTATTGTTTTAAAATGTGTAACTTAGTAAATTAGAGCTTACATCTTAATTATTTATTGTACTTTTAATGAAACTAGGTAATTTATTATCAACTTACTTAAAAGTCATACTCTCATCAGTTCTTGTGAATATTTTTGTTAATATATATTTCTGTATATATATAATATATTTATAGACCTCTTAATAAGTCTGTCTGCGGTTTAAAGTAAATACAAATGGGGAAAAAACGTTTTTTTTTTTTAATTTTCATTTCCTTTTATCCCAGAAAGTGCACATTTGGCGCACTATGTGTCTTAGTATTAAATATAGCTCTTAGTAATAGCATTACGATATTAGAGACCGCTACTTGAAACAAGCCCGGAATCAGGAGGGAGAGAGCTCGATACACTCATTTTCATAGTAAAATTTCACATTTTCTCAAATTACTCCCGAAATATGGGAGTTATGAAGAAATTCATCACCACAATTTATGAAGGCATTAAGTAATCGAATAAGATGGCATCATTAGTTTGTCATAATTTTACTCTTATTTTTCGGACATGTCTACGTCCAACCGCTCCCATACATTCGTTCCACTGTGCGCCGCCGATGATTACCGGATGAAGTCTCCGACGGACGTTTGCACACAAATCGGAGCGTCTTAGTACTACTTCTACTAACTTTCAGTTTTCGTTTCAACAAAGAAAGTAAAAAGAAAGAACATACGTTTATTTGCGATAAACATGACCCAAAAGAAAGCACAAACGCAAAAACGGAACAAATTGGGGGCATACATTTTACGGAGATACAATCGTCTAAAATTTTATCCCTTTGTCATATTCAGAAACAAAAGCTAAATCTTATACATATTCTTCACAGAATGAAGTTAAACAGACCATTGACGTCATTCATGAATAAGTTATGTCTAAGCTATAAGCTGAACAAGACAGGCGTGGGGAAGGTATCGACGGACACAAACCGCGAACACTGAACTGTCGGCCATATGTGGAGCTGGAAATACAACTGTGTATTATTGTTGTTACTAATTAAGTGTGGTCCGATGTTTTGCAAGAATTGCAGGGGAACTCTTGTCATGAATAAAGCGTGGATTTACTTGACCTAAAAGATTACTTTGGATCAATTATCTATACTAATATTATAAAGCTGAAGAATTTGTTTATTTGTTTGTTTGTTTGAACGCGCTAATCTCAGGAACTACTGGTCCGAATTTAAAAATTATTTTTGTGATGGATTATCGAGGAAGGCTATAGGCTTTATAACATCACGCTACGACCAATAGGAGCGGAGCAGTAATGAAAAATGTTACAAAATATGTCGTATCTCTTCGTATCCACATGGCCATCAGTCCCACGATCAGGTCATATTTTCCTTGGGTTGTCACAAGCATATGCTCTTCTTTCCTCCAAATCATATGCCAGTGTACAAGTTTTTAACTAACAATATTAGTAGTTATAAAACACAAATCACGCTTTATTTTGTATCAATCTTTTGTTTCTTTGAGTTGTAGGCATCTAATGACAGTAATAATTTAATTGGGTCAATCGCTTTATACAATTATATTTATGGTCCATACCGAAAGGGAACGTCCCCGCTATATAAAAAGCAAAATAACAACCAAGTTACCACACAATCCTTCACATGCGATAGTTTGTGTTAATAAATAGTATAATTGCTATAATTTGCAAATGGCCGCGGTTTGCGCAAGGCATAACGAACGAACGGTTTACGTAGTAATCTTCGCACCAAAATCGGTCAAGTACGTAAACTTACACATCGTGAGTTCTGTTTTATGAGTTGTTGAGACGTTGCTGCTTTTTGGTTCATCAATTTCATCATAGACAATTTTATGGTTGTTAGCTAGCACGACTTTGGAACTCGGATCTACAAATAATACTTTGGCAAGGTCCACTTGTTACCTGATTTGAAATTCTTATTTATCATAATCATCATAATCATTTTCCTGCCCTTCTCAATATTATTTAGGACCGGTGCAACACGTTTTTTCTTTCCATTTTCACTGTCAACCGCCACACTAGCATTCTCTCTTTCTCTTTCATATAATTTCTCACACAATACTTCCATCATATATTTGACTTTCCTCTTCTTTTCCATCCATCAACATTTATATTCCTGCGTGTTCTCCCTCATCACATGCCCATACCAAGCCAAACGATTTCCTTTCAACTTTTTCGTCACTGGCGCCAGTTTCTAACGTCCCTTATATTCTCACTTCTCTCTCATAAAGATCGTAGCTCCTCCTCGTTGAATAATTAAATTAAATTCTGGCAAATGATACCTATGTGTCGCAAAATCTTGATGTACACGCACAATACATGGTCCTTGCATCACAACCATAACTCCATGCACTTACACACCTAATTACGAATGCAGTTCTTTACAAAAAAACAACGTTTTCTTCAACATTACGACAGCAGTACCCAAAGCAGTAATCAGAATAGGTGTGTTAATTACTTGTCATTTCACGCAAGCTATAACACTCAATTATGGGTAACGAGCAATTGTTGGCAAACTGTCACTACTTATATACTAGTGCGATATAACACCATGATGTCTATGAGATAATATTGTCGAGGTAACTAGGTATTAGGTAAGCTGTGGTAATGCAATAGACTCCGAGGCTGCAGAAGCAGATTTAAACTGACATGACGGTACAGTGGACACGGGAGACGTAATTAAGTCTAATAATGTACCTTACAGAAGGAAATCTGGATAGAGACTAAATATAAATTCTGCTACATTGAGGTGATATCGATAATCTGTAAGGAAAAGCGTTTCGTACAAAGTTACAGCAAGAGCTAGCAGTGAGTACTTGTCTGATCATAATTATTCTTAAAAATGAATACTAATAAATAACGCTTGCTTAATCCCAAGTATATATACAATTTATAACCGTGAAAAGGGCAATAAAACTACAATTTACAATGAGAATCTTTATGACCCTCCAAAACAAATGCTGCTAACTTTCCACCATCTTCAATGCGTTTAATATCTATTTATTTACTAAAGTCTAAATCATCACTTTCTTAAATCCATGTTGTAATAATTTCAATAACTTTATTTAATCTCTTTACTTACACCTCACTTCAAACTTTTTTAAACAGTTTTGTGTAGATATGGGAAACCACCGTCTCCCATACTTTACTATTGTTGCGTTATCTAAGTACCTTATGCAATGTCACAATAAGTCATTCTCGTCTTTGTGACATATTATGCAGGCTTTGTTGTACTGATGGGCTTATTGATATTAATAATTAGATAATAAACGTGGAGACTTATAAAGTCATAAGGTACACTACCTGCGAACTTACCTAGATAAATGGATACTCAATTACTTAGATGATGAAACACTACACAATACTTTATTCAATACACATGAACAGTTTCCCTTTAATTAAAAAAGCAGTAATTTAGGTGGTCATTGGAAATGGAAATACCCAAAACTTTTATGGATTAGTGTTTCAGTTTATTTTCTAATTATAATTTTTAACATTGACGTCGGAAGATCATTCGCAATGTCGCAAATTCATGTTTCGATGGCGGTTTTCCTCGAGTTTTACGTGAATCATTTAATTTAAACACGTCAATTCAAAAACTAGGTAACACTGTCTCATAACCCCTTAGCTACCTACTTCCTCACCTAAACAATCAAAGATCAATCAGCACAAAGTAGTGACAGTCTTTACGGAAACGTCAACAACCATAGAGCAACACGGACCACCGGCGGACCGGAGGGGAGACGCCATAGCGTTTTTTCCCGATACAAAACTGTCTGTCATTTTTTGCGGGGGGAAATCTGCTCTACCCACACTTTCTCAAATTCTCACACAAAAATAATCGTCTGTTGCTACGAAACTCACACATAAAAATTAAAGCATACACTACCAATTTCATACACACATAGATACATTATGTGTCGTTACAGTACAATGAGATGACGCAACTACATTGACAAGTTGCTTACAGCCGTGGTTGCAACTACTGTCGATACGCATTATCGATAAATTCAAGAACTCGGTTTAAAAAGTGATACAAAGATAGATATTATAATAAAGATTGACTTTATTTTTTTTATCGGAATATTAGGTTTAAAAAGTGATACAAAGATATATATTATAATAAAGATTGACTTTATTTATTATGTAAGTACTACAATAATTATCATTTAACAAATAAAATTAAGGTTTACGTCATTTTAAAAACGAGTGGATGTGTATCTATCACCTTAGAGCATTTATATATACCATGCACGTTATATAAAACTAATTGAATGCGCGGCCGCCGCCATTATATATCGTATTGTGTCGAAAATAAGTTCTCTCCAAAAATGGTTAATTGTGCAGTTTCTAGCTGTAAAAATCGATCTGCTACTACAAATCTGCGAAACCATGGTGTTTCTTATCACATGAAAGTAAATTTTATGCGCCAATGTAGTTTTATTGAAGTACATTGTCGAAATCAACTTTATACCATTACGATAGAAAAATATAGTGGTACGTGAGTAGTATAAACGCAGTACAGGGGCATGGTTTGCATAGTGCTGCGACAATGTAAGTGAATGATAGGTAAAATAAAAGGATTTTCAATTATTTAAGCAGTATATTCAGTAATGAGTATGAATATACTCATTACTGAATATAATCAGGAATAGTGAGAGTGGCACTAATGGCATCATGAGATGATAGTCTGTCATTTGGTAGACTGAATGATTTTTGATGACTCTGGAAAATTAGGTTTAAAACTATTAATTTTTCAAGTTGAGAAATCTAAACTTCATTTCACCACTATAACTAATGTGAACTACATCAGGTCGGCTGTTTTACCTTTTCCGTGATATAAAAAAAAACTAACGGGACAAATACAGTGTGGTGTTAGAGTTGGTTTGGTGCCCTCGACTAATCTCCTCCTATTGTTCGACAACACATGAAAGTCAGAGGTCTTGAAATGTTTTGAGCAAATGACACTATTTCTTGTGGGACTCCAGGTTAGTCTATTATTACAAAATTTCTTCCATATATTAAATTTGGATCTTTAGGAAACCTTCAATAAATAAATTAAAAAATATTATGTTTGAAGTTCACAATAAGTAATTTTAATAAAATGTGTTAACTCGTACGTTTTATAATATTTTTAATTTAACGCTTTTTTTATACAACTATGTATATTAATATACAGCTTACAATATAATATTTTAAATAAATCAGAAAACTTAATCTCAAAAATGTCTCTGTATGGATATAGACTCCTTTGCCAAATTTATCGATAACTATCTACTAACAAACCAGTAACAACACTATCGCTCGGTGACAGTGTATTCTCGGAAATAGACTCGGATCAGTCGCTCGACCGATCCGCATATTGTATGAGGGCGAGCGGCCTGTGTTGGTAAACAAATCCGAAACAACACGACCGATGATTTTGTAATTTTTAAGTTTTATAGAAGTAAATAGGAATAATGTGATTAAAAATTACTTACATATGAAAGGTAACGCCATCTTTTTGTAAATTTGACGTGGCAGATCTCTTTTTGCAGCAAAATACAGAACAATTCGGCATTTTTGTAGGATGTCAATTTTGTCGCGCAACTAGATTTAGTCTACCGAGCAGTGCGGCTGCAACTAGTTTTATTCTACGCATAGGACCGCGTGGACTTGTACTTTGACAGAGGGGAACGCCTGCGTATGGCTACTCCCCTCTGGTCCGTGTTGCTCTATGTCAACAACTAATAAAACAATTATATACTCATAGTTGTTATGTGCTGCAGTTACAATACAATGTTCTGGTAACAATGGAGGAGCTTCATTCACATCCTCACTAAGTAAAACATGAATTCCACGTAAATTACGCGTGTCGTTCGCTAAAACGAGTGCAGTTTTTGTCATGATTAGACGAGTCTTGTTATTTTTTTTCTTCCGTAGATGCATTGACTTCCTTTATCTCTTGTTTTTTATTTATATCATGTTAAATTGACGTTTATAGTCTTCTGTTATTTACACTGTGTTCTCTTCTTCAGCTCCTACTGTTAACACTGTATATTTTCGTTGTTTCAGAATCTGGAGTCAGTGCACAAATTATCTCATCAGGTAAGCTTAAAGACATTACATTACTTACTTCTCATTTAACTCATTACTCTCATTAGCATTCCCTATTTCCTTCATTTTATTTTGCCCTGATAAAAGTTTCGTTTGTCTCTGCATAGTGCTGCCATGATTAATCATTACTAGTGGTCGTCCATTGGTCGACATTCGACCGTACTTCATTTGAATAGAAATACATTATTAAATGAAAAAATATATACATATAATAATATAAAAAAATAATATGGTTATATTTGACATTCAGTAACACTATAGACAAATAATATTAAAGACAAATATTCTCGATATAATCATAGATTTAAAAAATGAAATAGGTTATATATCTATAAAATTAATTTATTACCTATGGTTATACTTGACATTCAGTAAGACTATAGACACAAAATATTAAAGACAGATGTTCTCGATTGGACCACAGATATGGACCATAAACAAAAGAATATCTATGCATGTGTGTATTAAATACACGGTAATGAATAGTAGTGTGTGTAACGTGTTATTTATTGAAAATAATGTATCTTTACGCATAATTTAAAAAAATATTAGCATTGTCACTTCTTCTCTGTATAAACTACAAGTGTGCGAAATTTTCGTAAAAAGGGATCCAAAGTTTTCGTTTCACGTATTAATATATAGATAATGACATTAATCACTATAACTATCTTAAGATTAATTATTACTACATGTAAGTTGTACTTCTAATTATGAATTTCTACATTTATTTCTCTTGGTAGAGGTTAGAACTTACACGGGAAAGCAAGGCTTACGCCTATGACATTGTTTTCTCTTATCCTAGATTATCATGTAAATAATATACACGAGGTTTCTATTTAACTTGACTATTATGAATATATTTTACTCAACCACGTGTTATGGCCCAAGCTTAACATCTATGATTATATTCTTTCAAATGTGATTCAAATTATTCCTCCACTTATGCTTCAGTCGTGTGGTGATTATACCTTTTATCACCAATTGGATTTTACAGTTCGTCATTTTCAAAATTGCTAGTCCTAAGATCGTTATACCAATCTTCATAGCGACCAAAAATAAATAATGTATTTATTATAAACCACCTGAATAGTGAGCAGGGGATTACAAGCATTGTTAAAATGGCATAATTACGCCTTTATTATAAAATCAATTACGTAGGTATTCCTCATTACCATTTTGGTCATCAGTTTTATCTTATGCCAGATTAAATGGCCAAACACAGACGAAACTGGTGCGACCGGTTCGGTTTGGCTGGCGATAAATTCACCGCCAAATGCGGCAGGTGACCATTTAGAGGAAAAAAGAACTGATAATAAGCAAATAACATCATTAATTGGTCAACCAATATGGTTCCAATATTTGATCCTTCTGGATTTGTTGTTTGTTTATTAAAGGCTGTTTTAGTGAATGGTTTTGACATCCTAATCTAATAAATAAAATTCTGTAAGTAAAATATCGAAATCATTATAGCATGTTATATCAACAAAAAAAATTAAGACAGACATAGTCGACTTTTCTTTTCTATATGACTACCCCTGAGAAGAAAAGGCAAAGCTAGCGATTAATCGATAAACCAATGAATCAGTCAAATGTTTTGTGTCTCGTAATATTAATTACTTTGCTACTTTTGTATAAAATTAAGTGTATCTAACTAAACAGACAGCTGTGCTAATGGGGAGTTTGTTGCGCCACTTCTTTCCAGCTAATGCACTAGGAAGTGGTGAAGGGCGGGCGTTTTTAGGGGACTGTCTATTGTAATTTTGACGTTCGAAAAGTGCTGATTCTCAGCCTATGATAAATGACTTTTGATTTGATTTAAATCGCGGTTGTTTAGATTGCGTTGCTTCTATTAATAATAATGATCCTACTTAGGATTTTGACTCAAATTCATTAAAAACATTTGTGACACGAGTAAGCTTTGACACAACAGCTTTTGTCTTACGCTTCCCTTTCGAATCATGATTATATAAACTTGTCACCATTATTATTTCTTTCCACAAACTTGAATAAATGTCAAAAATAATTTGATGATACTTAAAAACTGGAAATAAAACTTGTATGCAATTGATGGGCTCACAGCTTGAATGGCCCAACTTAAAGCACGAAAAACCTGCTCTACGAGATGTAATAAAAGCATTTTGGGAGAAAAAAGAAAATTTTCACATTTTAATGATCCATCGAACGCCGTCATTACACACCAATAATATTTATAATTAATTGATTAAGGGTCCAGCTTATATAAAACAGTTCTTTACGTAATTTTATATCATCATTCATTGATGCATTAATGTTTTTCGTTGATTTTTTCGTGTTGTGAAAGTTTCGCTCATAAAACGTAGAGATTAGCTTTCTGTTCTGTAATTATCTAACTACGTCATTTGCCAGACGACAAAGCCGTTATTAATTAAACAATTAATTAATTATGTTCGACTTAAGAAGCACACCAAATTGACATTTACTCCGCAAACGCTTTTCCTTTTGTCTTGCACTAGTTTATAAGCTCAGTATTGCATCTTCTGCGTACCCCTGTTAAAAGATTATCTCTTAATATTTTATCCAATTAGCTACGTTACTTATCATAGTTATGATACACTCCCTTTTCAGTGATATCCTTAATTGTTATCATATTTTTATCATCATATCTTCTTTTGTTACCTCTATATATACAGGGTGTCCAAGAACCTGGCGTCCAACTGGATTCCCACGATGCCCCAAGTTCTAACAGTACTCAGAAAAATATTTTAAAAAATCCACCCCATGTACTTACAGAATTATACTGATTTCAAAAAAAAAGGGGAAATGAGCACCCTGTGACATACTTTTGAATGCTGTGACTGCTAATGCTGATAATTTCGATATTTCTTGGAGGTTTTGTAATCTAGGGTATTGCTGTGTCTAAATAGAATGTAAAAATAAAGTACTTATTGTACCATTTTAAAACAAAATATTATTTTAACTAAAGGTGATATGGAAAACTATTGAATTTCGCAACTTTGACCGACTGTAGTGTAAAAAAAATGTACCAAAATAGTATAGCAAGTGACGTCAAATTTTGACGCGTTTATTCCTCTTTTTAAAAAGGTATAATACTTACACATTAATTTGAAAAAAAAAAATTTGATAATATTTTTACTCAACAACCCAATTTTTACGAAGTGCCTACCTACTAACGGTAACTGTCGGACCTTTTCTTATCTTAGAAACTGTTATGTTACTACTATTATTTACTTCGGTTCCAAGAGTGAGCAAGAAGGAAATACACACAGGTAGATGGGTTCCCAGTAGAATAAAAGCAAAGAATGTTAGTTTAAAGATATTTTATTACAATAAATGTTCAAAATGTTGACCACCCGCGGCAATACAAGCTCTCACTCTCCTTAAAAAGGACCGCTTTATGTTTCGCGAGTAACTTTTTTGACGTATCACCTGCACTGCTTGTGTTATCTTCTCACGAAGGTCAGCGATGTCATTAATGGGCTTCGCATAAACGAGCTCCTTCATAGTTCCCCAGAAAAAAAAATCCAGCGGATTTAAGTCAGGTGAGCGGGCTGGCCACGGGATTGTTCCTGATCGCCCAATCCACCTGTTCGGGTATTGCTCGTCCAAAAACTCTCTAACGGATACGCGAAAATGTGCTGGACAGCCGTCGTGTTGGAACCACATATCTGGTGGGGTCTCTTCTAGTAAGTTTGGCAAATCATTTTGAAGAAAATTTAAATATGATTCGCCAGTCAAATTCTCGGGCATCTCAAATGGACCAATAATATTCCCACAGAGAATACCGGTCCACATGTTCACTTTGAACCGGTACTGGGATCTATCTTCTCGCATCAAGTGCGGATTTTCCACATGCCACTCGTGCAAGTTGTGTAGGTTCATGTAGCCATCCTTCTTAAATGTTGATTCATCTGACCACAAAATTTTGTCGATAAAGTTTTCGTCTTCTCGATGTTTTTGCAGGATTGTTTCACAAAACGCGACTCGGCTCGGATAGTCTCGAGGTAAAAGACTTTGCACTCGCTGTACGTGGTACGGATGATATTCTTCTTTTTGGAGAATACTGTGTGCTGTGCTCTTCGGTATCCCCGTATCAGCTTCTATTCCTCGCACAGAGATGCTTGGATTTGCCGACACCGCCTCTAAAACTTCATCGCGTATGAAGTCATTTACGGGTCGTCCTTCACCAGCTACTTGATTGGGGAACCGCCCGTCACATAGTGATCTGTGCACATTAATGAAAACTCGATGGTCGGGATATCGCGTAGCCCTCGGATACCTTTCTCTGTAAAGTCTCGCTGCAGCTCGTCCATTACCTCTACATTCTCCATAAATGTAGTGCATATTTGCGTATTCTTGCGGAGTGTAGGTCGCCATGGTAGCACACACAAAACACAAACTGTCCAAACACAGGCAAAGGTCGTCGTAAAGAGTTCGTTTCAAAGTCCAGAGCACAAAGAGTAATCGAGTCCAATAAACAAAGCTTTAAATCGTAGTACGTGATCAATGGTAACAATAAGAGAGAGGTGGAGGTAGTAACGGCAGGAGGCAGTGACGCGTACTGACCGTACTGTTATCCTAAATAGCACGATCCCAGATAGCGTCACTATCTATCTCACTCGCACCTCTAACCTTTTTCTCCCTCACTCTTACCTGAATAATGGGGTACCATAAAGAAGAACCAGCAAATCGCAAAGATAGTTTCTGTCTTGCTCCCTCCTGTTGTAATAACGAATCACTATGGTGAGATGCATGCACATACCGTCCCTTACGGTCTAACCTGTTTTTTGAGAGGCCTGTTGTTATTTTTATGAGCATACAATAGTAATTCTTTAGAGGTTAGATTCAATTCGTCGTAAATTTTTCTTTCTAAGAATTCTGTAAGACATCGTAAAAATTGGGTTGTTGAGTAAAAATATTATCAAAAATTTTTTTTTTTTCAAATTAATGTGTAAGTATTATACCTTTTTAAAAAGAGGAATAAACGCGTCAAAATTTGACGTCACTTGCCATACTATTTTGGTACATTTTTTTTACACTACAGTCGGTCAAAGTTGCGAAATTCAATAGTTTTCCATATCACCTTTAGTTAAAATAATATTTTATTTTAAAATGGTACAATAAGTACTTTATTTTTACATTCTATTTAGACACAGCAATACCCTAGATTACAAAACCTCCAAGAAATATCGAAATTATCAGCATTAGCAGTCACAGCATTCAAAAGTATGTCACAGGGTGCTCATTTCCCCTTTTTTTTGAAATCAGTATAATTCTGTAAGTACATGGGGTGGATTTTTTTAAATATTTTTCTGAGTACTGTTAGAACTTGGGGCATCGTGGGAATCCAGTTGGACGCCAGGTTCTTGGACACCCTGTATATGTCCATCTCTTACATGTGTTTTAGAACTTTTATTTATTATTTATTTATTTATATATGCTTTATTGTACTCCAGAAAATACATTACAACAAAAAACATTTCACAATAAAAACATACAATGGGCGGCCTTATCGCTTTCTGCGATCTCTTCCAGGCAACCTTGGAATGGACAGTGATTGCGTGGACATAAAAATGGGGTTGTCACTGGTGCAAATACAATTTACTTTAATAAATACATATAATAATCATATATATCCTATATAATAGATACTTATATACATAATAAGTACTATCTGAATGACCGAGCTTTGCTCGGTATTTTTTAAGTTTATGTTCAAGTTGATTATCGATAAAGTTGGTCATTGAAAACACGAATAAAACGACATTTTATAAAAATGAATCCTAGCTAGATCGATTTATCATCCCCGAAGCCCCCTGTATACTAAATTTCATGAAAATCGTTGGAGCCATTTCCGAGATTCAGATTATATATATATACAAGAATTGCTCGTTTAAAGGTATAAGATATATATATATATCAGAAGATGAAAGACAAGTACAGATAATCTCAGCTACGTGAACAACTTTTCATCCCATGCCAAAACCAAGTCAACGATCTTTTTTCAGTTTTTCTCCGTTTCAGCGAATATTCATTTCTCAGGAACTTAGTCACTTAGCCAAACTTACTTTAGTATCTAATATGAATGAATATCTATATGAATGTCCTTTTTTTCTTACAAAATAGTACTTTCTCTTCTGTTGTTACATACTATTTCATCATCACAGTTAATTGCCAGTAATGTTTGACTACTTACACTGTTAGGTGGTGTAAGGTACTCTTATTGCGATTCCAGTCTCTTTTATTTTACTGTTAAAATAACTGTGATAGGCAGTTATTTTCTCACTTTCTCCGGAATATTGCACGCGCGAATACAATTTAACCATTTCAACCACATATGATTCGATATAATCATTCGATTAATGGTTATGATTTGAATCGATATTACTTTCGTGCTGGCAGAATTTCACACATATTCGCCGCGTTTATGGTTAAACAGTCTTGTTTCTTATATCGTTAAGATTTCTATTACATTAGCTATCAATCATTTTCATAAATTATTTTCGTAAATCCGGTAGTTCTAATACCACCCGATATAGCTTAGGAATGTGCCAGATGATTTAATTCATAATCTGTTTACTTTAACTGGTTTTTTATGGCTATCAGGACACTAAAACGTACCCTTAGTATAATTTGTTTCCAAATAGTCAACTTTCCATTTTACAGGATCATTTTTGATCCCATTAAAATCTTATTTGAAGCATTCCCACTGCAAAGCGATCGTTATTCAATATTGGATATATATTATTCACTTTCAAAAAGCCATTTCTATGATATCTCTCGGCAGCATCTAGTTGCATCGATTTGGTCTCCAGTTTCTAAATTTTCAGATCTTAGTGTTATTATCTACAGTTACTAAAATATAAAATTCCACATACATCAGATCTTCAGATATGCCTAGCAAAGTTGTAAGTATGTGTGTGAGCTTTTTATGTAGGCAATAAGAATCCGTTGCTCTACCAGGAGATGCTATAGAGGGATAGAATACGCTAGAACATCGCACATCCTCTAAAAAACTGTCAAAAAAAAAAACTATTGATAAACAAAATTTTTCATTCTGCAATTAGCTTGATAAATCCTTTGCTGATTTAAAAAGTAAAAAGCTAAAAATCTGTAACCTGAAAGTCACATTAAAATTCGTTTTATGGGGAAAAAAAAATCGGCATTTCTGAAAACTTGTGTTCAGCGTGTTGCGATAGTTTTTAGAGGATGTGCGACCTATATTAACATAGGCCTTCTTCCCGTGGTGATAGGCTTAAACTACAGAACGCAACCAGCTATGATCTTACATGTTGCTTTTGTCTCGTTTACGTTCATATATCTGGTCGTACATGCAGGCCGGTTGCGAGTATTACGCACCTGACCTTTCTGATGAACATCACCAGTAAGGTGTTCTCCAAGGACCTCTTCTCCTGGCATTTCGACTCACATCTGCCTTGTATAGATACCTTGTGTAAGTCTTCTTTCATTAATACTCTCAACATTATCAAACTATCTAAGCATACTCTATTAAATTTTTGTCACTATATCTTTTTGTCTTACAACGCACCGTTGGTTTATTATTACAACATGCTTCAGCCTATCATTCATAGTCACACACACATGCTTCACAAGGAACGCATTTCCACAGCATTTATTCTATTTTCATGCTTCTTTTGATTCCACACCCAACATACACTCCCATACATAAGCGTAATATGCTAGTATTTCTTTAAAAACATGATGACCTAGCAAATCCTCAATGTCGAGGTTAGGACGTAGGTAATCAATACAAAATTATTTACTGATTGGAAAATAATGAGTTTTAATGACATAGACAGATACCTACTATTTATGTAGGTATCGGTTATTGAAACAATAACAATTGTAAACCTATTTATAACGCATTACAAATCATTTTTATTATATCATACAATCTATTGGGGACTATAGGAGAACAGCATGTTTTACCTACATATATGTGTGCAAATTATCATAGGAAGGAATTTAAAATAAAAGGTTTTCCTTTTAAAATAGAACCTACTCATAGAATATCTGTTATAGCTACTCTCATTTTTCGCTAGTTATTTTAAAGTCCTATGTAACACGGGAGCGAGCCTATTGCCATCAACCGGACACAAATCCAAACTTCGGGCTGCTAATTAGAAATCCCACATGGATAATTCCCATAACACTGCCCAACTCAGGAAACGAACCCAAGATCTCTCTCATATTGTCTGCCGGTCTGTCTGCCTGCCAGGGTCGCGAGATTGTTCAAACGAGATACCGTGGCCCTGGCAAATGGGTAACTGAAGGATTACGGGTGGGTTTTAGTCAGTAAATGTCTGACACGCCCTCCCGCTCCGCCCAGAGCGGGAGAAGTCATTTGATGATTTCCCATCCAAAAAAAGAGACCTCATACTCAACACGCTTGTGCCCATCAGACCAACAACGTAGTGTATAAACAAATTAATAAAAGTATAATTGTATGTGGCGATTTTAATATTAATATTTTAGATGTTACTCCATTGAGTATTAGACTTCTCAATCTTTTCAGGTCTTTTAATTTATTTAACTTGTTTTTTGAACCAACTAGGATCACAGCTTCTTCGTCAACTTGTCTTGATAATATATTTAGTGATGGTGATGCCAAAAATAAATTAGTGCTAACTGATTTAACGTCCGACCACTGTGGTTTGCTATCTAGCTTCCCTATGTCATTGTTTAAAAAGGCACATAAACTTGAATGCAGGCCTTATACAGCTAGTCGTTGCACCAAGTTTAAAAATAATGTAGCTCGTAGAATAACACCATCCATAGTAGAAAACGAGAATCCTAATGCAATTTATGAAGCCCTCTTTAATGTAGTGCAAAAAGAGTACAAATCTACTTTCAAGACCAAAACCATTGACATTAATGGCACCTCCGTCGGCTTTAACCAATGGGCTACTCCAGGTATTTATAAAAGTAGAGCGAGGCTATACGAGTTATATGGTTTAAAAAAATACAGGTTTGATACTCCTTTCCTAGAGTATGTAAAAAAATATTCAAAATTATTTAAACAGGTTAGTGCTTTTGCTAAATCTAAATTTTTAAGCGATCAAATTAAAAATTCAAATAATAAAATAAAAACCACTTGGAAAATCATTAACAATGAAACGGGTAAATCGGTTAAACAAGAAAAACAACTTGAAATTATGGTCGACAACAAATTAGTAAATACGGCAGCTGACGTAGCACAGGCATTTAATGAGTTTTTTGCCAACATACCCATAACTACGACTCGCTCCTTAAATTCCTCCCCGTCTAAAGCTGAAAACCTTTTGCATAGTAGTGTGCCTAAAAGTAGTTGCCTATTCAATTTTGAACATGTAACGCCTCGTGATGTAGTTAATGTTTTTAACACACTTAAGTCTAAAAACACTGGTGATTTCTGGGGCATTTCCATCAAACTATTAAGTAATATAATAGACATCGTAGCCCCCTCTTTAGCTGTTACTTTTAATAAATGTGTTGATGTCGGAACTTTTCCTGACCTCATGAAGAGTAGCAAAGTCATACCATTATTTAAATCAGGTAATAAAAAAGACGTTTCTAATTTTAGGCCTATTTCTATCTTACCTGCATTTAGCAAAATATTCGAAAAGTTAATACTCAAGCAGTTGTTAAGACATTTTAATTTAAACAGCCTCCTTCATAATGAGCAATATGGCTTTACGAAAGGTCGTTCAACTACAGATGCGGGTGTTACTCTCTTGAAACACATTTTTAACGCATGGGAGAACTCGCAAAATGCTATCGGAGTTTTCTGTGATCTCTCCAAAGCCTTTGATTGCGTGCACCATGACACGCTTTTGCGTAAACTACGTCATTACGGTGTCCATAACGAAGCTTTAAACGTAATAAATTCTTATTTACATAATAGGTTCCAATGTGTAGATATTAATGGTGTAAAATCTACCGGGCTACCGGTTCAGTTAGGTGTGCCTCAAGGCTCTATACTCGGCCCATTCTTGTTCTTAGTGTATATCAATGACTTACCATTCTTTTTAAAGGGTATTTGTGACGTTGTACTGTTTGCAGATGATACTTCTCTTATTTTTAAAGTAGATAGGAACAGACATGATTTTGAAGACGTAAACAGTGCACTCTCAATGGTTACGGATTGGTTTACGGCAAATAACTTAGTTCTCAATGCCAAGAAAACGAAATGTGTAAAGTTCGCCTTACCGAATGTTAGAAATCTAGGTCCCGAAATCGTCTTAAATAAAGAGGTTCTTAAAACTGTAGACTCGACAGTTTTCCTGGGCATAGCAGTGGATGGCAAACTACAGTGGGGCCCACATATTTCAAGTCTAGCGGGGAGGCTCAGTTCAGCCGCCTACGCCGTCAGAAAAGTAAGACAATATACTGACGTTGATACAGCTCGGTTAGTCTATTTTAGTTATTTTCACAGCATTATGTCTTACGGTATTCTACTGTGGGGCAAAGCCGCTGATATTCAAAATATTTTTGTCCTTCAGAAACGAGCTGTTCGAGCAATATACCAGCTAGGTGCCAGAGTTTCTCTAAGGGACTTTTTTAAAGATATTGGTATTCTTACGGTAGCATCACAATTCATCTTCGCCAACATCTTATATATTAGGCAAAATTTACACTTACACGCTAAAAACAGTGATTTTCACACTGTTAACACTAGAAATAAGGACAAACTACGTGTTCCCTTTCACCGGCTTCATAAGGTGCATAACTCATTTGTTGGGCTTGGTATAACATTTTACAACAAGCTACCACCTTATTTACTAGAATTACCTTTTAATGCGTTTAAAGCTCAAGTAAAATCCAACCTTTGTCTAAAGGCATATTATTCCATCAACGACTATTTAAATGACAAAACTAGTTGGTCGCTGTGATTAACTCAAGACAATGTTTGTGTTCTTTCTCCAGTACTAGCGTACCTAGTGATAGGTTATATAGCTGTAATATAATTTTTATTATATATTTTTTTTTACTGTGTTAGTCATTTTTTTTGTGTATTTATTGGTTTTGACATGTTCTATGCTTTGACATATTATAATGATTAGTATTGCATAAAATGATTAGCTAGCGACCTCGACAAGTTGTCATTCAATTCTTGCCTGAGCAACCGGCAGCAAGTTCGTCATGCTCCCTTAGATGTCAATGCTTGCGGTAGCGTCAGGGGTCGGGTTACCCCCTTCCCTCAAATAAGGCGAGGGGGGTAATGGCTGATCTTTGCGTTATGCTCGTGAACGGGTGCTGCTTGTGGTGACTGGTCGTCTTGCTGACCTTGATGTTGGTATTGTTGTTAATTACCTACCTGTTTATTTGTTTTTACGCCGATGGTCCTAGTTTATCATTTTGAGGCCTCGAGTTGTAACTCGGGTCGTAACAGCTGTGTGAACGTGATTCAGCATTGAATATGTAAGCTGTCACGCCCTTATGCCAGGAGGCTTTTATTTTGGTACCTTTATTTACATGATAAAAATATTTTTGGCTTTTGCTTGAGTATAGATTTCATTTTATTTCCTGGATTATTGGGTTGGCTAGCTGACAGATGGCAAATCATTTAATTTAATGTTTTGTGTCTCATAATGTTACCTCCTTACAATTGTATAGAATCAAGTTCTTCTAACTTAACAGACAGCTGTGCTGCTGGGGAGTTTGTTCCGCCACTTCTTCTTCCCAGCTAAAGCACTAGGAAGTGTCGAAGGGCGGGCGTTTTGGGGGGACTGTCTTTTGTAACTTTGACGTTCAAAAAGTGCTGACTCTCAGCCTAGTTTGAATAAATGACTTTTGATTTTGATTTTGATTTTGATTTTGATTTTGATTTGATTTTGATTTGATTTTGATTTTGATTTTGATTTTGATTTTGATTTTAAATGAATCATGATAAATACAGCATGCTCCTCATATAAATTTACAGTTGATGCAGAGGAAGCACCTTTGGGATGTCTGTGTTATATCATTATTCATCATATATTACTTCCACAAAACCAGCTTTTACACACTTTTACTTCGTCACACATAATCATAATCACGTAATTATAATTTGTCACTTTTGTTGCTTATAATTTCTACTTTTCTGGCAACCAGAAGTTTTCTGATGCCTCAAATATCCAAGTCTCTTTCAATTATATTGCAGCTTTAACGGTTGCTGTTTTAAGTAATATAGCGTTTAAGATGGAACATTAAGATTAATAGCTCCATTCAAAACAACATTTCCAAATGGCTCCTTATGTGGGTCTGGTTTGAAAATAACTTTAGGTACATGTGCCATTGGCTTCGCTAAAGTATTATCGCCATTGACTTCTAAACTAAGTAATCATAAGATAAAAATAGATCATAAAAAGTTTCGTGGATATTTTCAACCACTTCACCAAATGTTAAATTAAACAAATCCCTTAATGTCAAGTCAAGTTCAAGAATGGAACCGGTATCGCATTTAGGAGTGTACCCTTTGATTTGTGAAATCGTGGGCCCATTCGTTAAAATGCCAACTACTACAGGTGCAGGTCCATTGACCCTTCCAGTCACTTTCCCTTGTTCCTGGGTGCAACCTGAACGGCAGACGACATAATACAACCTTTTAGAGTTAATTGGCGGCAGGGCCGGACCGCGACCGGTATGGGCAAGCTCGCTTACATTAGCCGTACCCATTGCCTCTAGTTTATTGACTTTTCAGCAACGATGGCACGTCCCGGACTGGTTGTTTTCACTTTTCTTAGAGAATTAATTTGTATTAAAATAGAAATAGTAATAAGTAAAAGTATATCCGGGAAATTGTGTATATTGACTATTGAGAAAATTGCACGTTTATGTAAATTTAAATTGCCTATAATCTCTTCTATGCTTCGGTATAAGTTTCGTTTTGATATCTTATTGAATCTTGTTAAAACTGTCAAACATGTTAACTTTTATTGCTTCCTCCTCGGGAGTTACAGCGATATCTTCATTCAAGTTCCCCTTTAGATTAATTCTTTCCTTTCCCATTCGCAAGGAATTCGTTCCACAGTTGTCGCGTCAAAGCATCTGATTTATGCAGTTTATACGTGTTTTTACTACAGTTTCACAATTCGCGGTATTGCGTGCACACCGCATAGTATGTATTAGTATTGACGCCCCATTGTGCGCCTGCGCTGGGTAAATGTATCATATTTAATAGAGTGTGTGCTCTACGTTTTGTAATGTTACAAGTATATTTCTTGAGTAAATTATGTTGCCTAACAAACGCGCAAGGTTTGTTGCCAAACTGACAGTTAAATTCTCATCGGTCTCTGCTTTACATTTTTTGCTTCCTATTAATTTGCTGTTTGACTACTGCAATGTCTAAGTGTCTAGTCTACTTCATTATTAATGTTACTAACTTGGCTTCTGTTTTAGCAAAATGCTTCAAATAACATTCTTTAAATAAACTGATTCGAATAATCTTCAGATGGTATATTATTAAAAGGGAAATGGAACACATTTCCTACAGCTGTTGTTGTTGATTGTCTGACACATGTGCAATATGCACGCCCGAATGCATATTACCCAGTCGAATTACGCATTTAAAATCTATACTTTGTTATTAATATTATAAATGCGAAAGTAACTCTGTCTGTCTGTTATGCTTCCACGACTAAACCGCTGTATCGATTTTGATGAAATTTGGTACGGGGTAAGTTTGAACCCCAAGAAAGGACATAGGCTACTTTTTATTCCGCAACTTTGTCTGCGTCCGCGATAACCGATATTTATCGGCAAAATCTAGTATGGTTATAAATAATCCTTCCTAGAGTTAATTGTTATCTTTAGCTTGCTCTACAACTTGTAGTCTGTATCCGATATCAAACTGGGTCATCTATGATTTACACTAATATAACAATGGTCTGAGAAATATGCAATTGAATATGATTGAAACAGAATATGTTCTCAGCTGGTCATTTTCAGGGTTTTTGGAGAATTGAAATTGGCAACAGGTGTAATTTATCATCACAGCCATTCGAGCTAGCTAGCTTATTTATCACAATGAATTGGTCCAATGCACTTTCTATTATTAAAGACTTATTAATAAGAACCCTTCAAACTCAAAATATTTATTTCAATTAAACTATTTACAGGTAGTAAATAGTTAAATTGAAATAAATACTTTAGAATTACAAAAAGGTCGGTCAGTTAGTCAGAAATTTGAAGGTGCCCAATTCAAATCGTAGATCTCTATGGAGAAGAACGGGCAAAAAAATCCAAGCACACTCTTTAAAGTCAAGATGCTACAAAATCCTGGGTACACTCTTGTTTCTTTTATCCGTGGTTTAATTACATAGCTTATTAATAAAATAAACAAGGGCAATTGCCTTTTCTTTTAAAACTAATGATCAACGTAGTTGTAATGAAACTGAAGACTGTTATATCCGCTTCAAACATCACTCTCTTACATCATTGGAAGAAATAAGAAACCTGCCTCAACATCGAACGTATCGATTTAAATAAATGTAAATCGAGATTCGGAAACCGTACTTGTTGTGCAAGAATCGATTCCTAGTCACGAGGAAGGAAACCCTATAGCGCAAGCTTCCGTAGACGCTCCTCACTATTTAGGATTCTCGTCCGGAATATGACACCGCTCGATAACACACAGCTTTACGTAGGTATTACATGACCGTCTGGACCTATAAATACGCCGTGATTCAAGTTTCAAGCTAACTCTTAACTCTGAACAAATTCTGTCAACCAGATGTTGGTAATTCTGAATTAATTTTGGTGTTAACATAACTTGTGAGCATATTTTCGCAAATAATCGTCTGGATATTTCTTTAATCTCTGTTTGCATGCTCGTTTCTATGCATTTCGTTCTATATGCAACGAGTGAATTTTAAAATTATGCAAAATGTTACATATTTCAAAAGCCGTTTGGTAATAACTTTACTTATCGCTCTGTTTGTGACATGATTATCTCGAATACAGTATTTTTTAAAGGAGTTTTATATACATATTTAAGCACAAGGCGTTCCACATCTGTTGAAGACTTTCTGTTATCTTATCATAAAATTCAAGGATGGTACAAGTGCTATTGAATTCATTTGCAGTAACTGCAGGCAAAGTACTCCAATTTGTATCGTCTATAAGGTCAGATTCTTTAACCACGTGCAATATGCGCTGGTCATTGAATTTCAATTTAGTTTTGACTTTAATAGGTTTGTCCAGCGAGCATCCACTTATCTCTGACATTGAAGCTACAATTACACGGCACATTCTGCCTCTAGTCTATGGCGTTCACAAAAAGTTGTCAGTCCCCCATAGATACCGGTTGTCTTTGCTCAGGAATGTTGTTGTGTGTAACCATGTCATTATTGTGTACATCGGTGATAACCTTGATGCTGATTGGTTCTATATAATATAATATATGCCGCAATAATACTTTGCCCTATGGATTGCATGCATCATGCTGGTAATTTGTTGGCTAAAAATAATGACTATTTTGCTGATATGCTATACTTTTATATTCGTTATCCTGTTTGTGGAATAACGAACATTATTATTCAGTGTTATGCGAATACACACAGACGAAGTCTATCTGAGTTTTTCTGAATATATTGTAGCCTGTATGATTCTCTTCCTCTTGTACCCTCGTTAGCTGTAGCATCATTTTGTGGAGAGCTTATTTATTGTATCAGTTCTCATAAATATCATAGGTGAAAGAATTGGGTTGTTAACTATCGATTAGTTTCATAGGTAAGCCTATTACAGAGTCTGGCTATAATATGTTGGGAGAGGATAAACTACATTCACAGATTACTGTTAATTAAACTACCTACTTTCGTTTAGGCAGTAATGTGGTTTTTAGATTATTCGAATTCACGATGAATCGAATTATTTTTAGTACATAGCCGATGTCTCGGAAGAAAGTTAAATAACGGTTTACATTGGCTTAACAGAATGATAAGAAAATAAGAGTAACATTTCAGCCAATTCTGTTTCTTTAATTAACTCACACGCAACAATTCCTAAAAAATCCTAGTGATTGACGTTCACGTTATCCAATACCAATTTGTCAAAGAAAGAATGAAGTCGTCGAAATAACGAATAACTTTTTAACGTATGAGGCAAAGGCAAGCGACCCAAATTCCTTCGTAATTGGATGTATAGGAGCGTGCGCGGGCAGGCACGAACCGATAGCATTATTATTGTCATTATTTCTGCATAGAATAATAATTTCTTTTTCTATGCTCATGCTGCCAGTTAAATTAGTGACGTGACCAAGGTCGCGGCAAAAAGGTTTTCTGGTAATCCTTTTTTATTTTGAGCTGGTTATGGCAACGGGAATTAGCTATTGTCTGGTGACCTGTCGATGTCCTTTCATTTCATGACGCGGTTGTCCTTTCATGATGAATCCTCTTACATCATATAATCAACTTTGGAACCTACAGAAACAAGCCATATACTGTATTTTCTATAGGTGGTAAATATAATACAGAATAGCCATAGGTGTTCGAAAACAATTTTCAAATTGCTCTACCCAAATTATTGAATAATATTCTGACAAAACTAATGAGTGAAACTACTGAAATTCCGAACTCATCGAATGCAATAGTTTACTAAACGTTTTACATGAAATTATGAACCTCAATAATATATTCTAATTAGTTGCACAAAAACGTTATTGTCCTTTCCCATACGCATTGCTGTGAGTACCGCAGGAATTAATCGTAACTGACGTACGTAACTCTGCAAAGAATATACAGCTTCTAAAATATTTAGCCAGGTAAGCCCACGTCCGTCCGCTTCACCCAATTCCACCAGGTCATGTCGTCACAACACCATCGGACGCCAGTGACAGCCGGTGCGCCCGCAGTGACAGACGTGTAGTGTGCGCTCCGACGCCATTTTGGATCGCTCCGATACCACCCGCAGAGAAAACGTTTATAAACTGCTAATAATAACGTCATTCATCATGGAATAGTTTGATGACTCGCGAGTTGTGACGTAAATTGGTACTATAATAGTGCTTAGTGGTGTTCCGTGGTTAGTGATGTGCCCGATCGGATTTGCCAAACATTGGATGACGGTAACAAAAACAAATTAAATAATTATTCATTTAAATGTCTAGTGAAAGTAAAATTAAGTTAGAGCTGTGCGAATAACTGTCTGCTATTGATATCCGGGTCTCGACTATTAAAAACAATAATAATAGCTTTTTAATTATTGATTCTGCACATAATCGTTTTGTGTGCAGCTTTCGATTGATAGGTTCCAGTAATGGGCAGTGTTATCATTTATATAGCTTGCAAACGTAGTAAATAAAACTAGTTCCTAAATTATATTAAACCGTTACAGAAATTACATAAAATAATTCAATTCATCAGATATAATAGATTCAATTCTCCACTTCAGTGTTCTGTATTATTGAATTGAATGTAATAAAGTCACTTCAAAATAAAGTAACAACGAGTTGGAAGTGCCGTTATTCGTGCGTAGAGTTAGTTATGGCAATTGAAAATATTCAACTAGCAGGCAATCATTTCTATCATGATGATAAAGAAGGAGAAAATGTAAATGATAACATAGTTTCAAACGATAGTACTAATAATGCAGTTTTACCTGAAGACATCCCGTGTCCATTCAAAGCTCTCAAGGCAGCGTAATTCTAAGAAGATAAAACCAAATCATCCAGTAGTTGTAAAGGATTTACACTCTGATTGAAAGGCCTTTCGTAACCTAGCTAACAAACACTCTTTCCTCATACTCTTTTTGTTAACTGCTGTGATTCCCTGAATGAAGGAACAACTCTCAAGCAAATCACTTGACATGGGATGCGTCAACAATTTCAATTACAATGGCTTCCAAAAGTCGGGGGTTGAACTTTAAGTCATAGACGACCATCTATGCAGTCTGTAGTCCAATGAATAGTGGTGATTCTAACTTAACAGACAGCTGTGCTGCTGGGGAGTTTGTTCCGCCACTTCTTCTTCCCAGCTAAAGCACTAGGAAGTGTCGAAGGGCGGGCGTTTTGGGGGGACTGTCTTTTGTAACTTTGACGTTCAAAAAGTGCTGACTCTCAGCCTAGTTTGAATAAATGACTTTTGATTTTGATTTTAAACTTAACGCAAAAACCAAAGTAATTGCAATGTAACATACATTGCAGCTCAATAATTGCCAATTGCGGACACAATAAACGTAATACCACAGATCGAAAGCAATCAAGACAGTAATAACGACACATCGACTGCAGCCATAGACAATTTGATACCGGGACATTTCAGATCGACTCTACGTGAGTTGATTCATAGTCAATAAATCGAGTAGGGACTCGATTACAACAAATCAGTTACCTAACCATGGAAAGCGATCAAATTCTCTTGTAATGTATTATTCGTTTGTCTATACAACAGTGAAAGTAATACTATCATGGCGGCTAAGTCGGTCGAGTTCAGTTAAATTGGCAGTTAACGTTCTTGTAATTTGGCCGTTTAAGTTTTATATGTAACGGAACGTGAGATAACTATCATAACAAGATTATTATGTTGTTGCTGGTCTTTTTCCACTAGTTAGTTGGGTTTTTATTTGTTGATGGGTTTATCTAAAATTCTTCCAAGATGTTCGGTTGATGAAGCAATTTGTAAATTCAAAGCTAACTGAGTTTATTGATTCAAGTTTTAAGTAGTCAGCATAAAAAAGCTAAAGCATCTTGAGGGATTTGGATAAAGTTTAAGAGTCAAACTATTGCAGTATTAGCAACAACATTGGTATTTCCAATAAAATTCACAACCGTTTAATTAGTAGAAATTGACTAAATTATTGTTGATATCGATTCTGCAATTCTTTCGTTTCAAAACTGTATTGTCCCCATTTGATTAACGAAATGTCAAATGCAACCGTTTGCATTTATGAGAACTATAAAAAGGTCACTTGAAAGCCGTTGCAGGCATGGTTATGGTGCTTCTAGACTTACTTAAAATTTCTGATTTTCTGATGAATTTTACTTTACTTGGTGGAGACCACAGATGTGGCGATGCACCTTATTAAACCACTATAGGACTTACAGAATCTGCCTTGGGTGGTATGAATGAGATCATTAATCTTTCCGCAACAGTACACAATGTTCGCGTGACTTGTTTTTGCATATGCTTTTACATTCCGCCGATCGTAATCATCTTGTTCTTATATTGACAGTTCGTTTTCCTCTTGCGCTTGTTCAGTACTCGTTAATCAATTATAATTAACATTTATCAAAGAGAAATGGTAACGGAAAATTGAAAACATTGTTTAGACTCTCCTACATCATTAGATAACTACCTAGATTTACATAGGATGTGTTTCAATTACCGGCAAGTCATAGAACCAAAAGAGCATGTCAAAGACGCGGTGACATCTATTAACCCGCACTGCTATTTACTCCCCGCTCTTTCACATAGCAATGAGGCCTGGCCTTCCCAGCAATGGGAACATTACAGACTGATTATACTTACTTGAAAATACCGAAGGCAAGGAGAGGCAATTTTGAGCTCTGTCCTTTTATATCAACGCTCGAAAATAATTTAAAATTACATACATATATATGTATTTATAGGTGGATTATTCTACCTACTATGTTATTTGGATACCAATATGTTATTTCCCTTGCTATAAGTCTTTTCACTTGAATAATAAAGAAATATATATATAAACATCGATGAAATTAAACAGCCTGCTCAAGAAAACCAATATTCTATTACGGATTTTATGCCCATCTTATTTATGCATCATTTATAACCATACAAACGTGTGCATGAATATTAAGTTAACGACTGATGAAAAAGTAGAAAAATAAGAACCGGCCATCGACCATATAAAACTGATGGCTACCTTGAAATGAAAGAAACAGAAAGCGTTTTTGCAAACAGCATATAGAATCGATACTCTTATTAAATTTCCGATTCGTTTTCAATCGATGGCAAAGGTCGCAATCGCAACATCCGAATAAAACTCATAAATAAAAGTATAATTGAGAATAACAGCAGCTATTTTCAGTTTAAAAATAATAGAATTAAAGTTGGCCGCACATGTGTATGCTACGTCAAATATTAAGGTCGGCAAGTCACGCGCGAGCGGTCGGCTGCAATTATTACTTTATTACCAACTTCATATGACGCCGGTGAAGTAATGTACTTGTAACATACGCAACGATGATTGCTAACTACTGTTTTCATCCTATATACTCCTAGTTTTCTTAAAATCTCAGAATAATTACGCCCAATTGAAGAACAATACAGACGTAAATTACGGTACGAACCAAGCCATTTGCAAAGACCCAAAATTACAAGCTAGATGTTAATCTTTTTGCAGATAGGATTATAAATAGAAACAAAATATAGCAACCGTCTCTATAGCAGAAATAAACATTAATTCAATAATGCTAACGATATTACAAACTTTTAATAGATATTAGCTTCGCCTTTGTCCAAATTTCCCCACATCTTAACCAACATCTACACAAATGCTGTAAATTTCGACTGACACGGTATCCATTGCATTGTTTCATTTAACAATACATTCATTGTAAAAATACACGTCCGGCTATGTATGCAACCTTGGGCATGGGAACCATTCCTCAATGCATATTAGCTGTAGCTGGTCGATCGCCCTTTCCTTTGAACTCATTAAGGAATTGCTTATGGGATTCGGTAATTCCTTTACCTATGGTATTAAGGAACCGGTTTGTATTACCTATTTTGTAATCCCAAAAAGTGCGTATTTCGAAAATGCCTTCTGTATAGATTATACTAATGATTTTCTCGGTAGCTGCTTAGTCGTTTATTCATTCTACATTTAAATCGCTTTTGTTATTAATGACTAATACCGTAGTCCCTCCAACATTGAAAAGGTTTTCGTTCAGACAGGTTTAATGAGTGATAGTAATTTCACTGTCATTATCACTCATATTTCTAGTCACATCGCCTTGGTGCTGTCACATCGTCAGGTGTGATATAAATTGAATACAATGATCGCTCGACTTCATAAATAGTAACGTAATAGGAATTGTTTGCAGAATATCATTATCGTTGTCTGTTAACGTCTTTGATTTGGTAAGGGTCTAGTTATATGGTTAATATTTAACCTCTAAGTCCCTGAGATACCACATTTGGTATAGACACAATGGCTTTTAATTGTGTCTGTAATTACGGTAATTGACTGGTTAAGAATATTAGAAGTTAGAATAGACTTCATCCAATGGATGAAGTCTATTGATTGTGATAATTGTTAATGTGATGTGATGATTATAAATATTTGTTATTTGATCTGTAACGTTATTCTAACGATCTTCCTTCTTCCTTTCAAGTTCTCTTACCAGAACGAGCTTAGACAAGAAGCAATCAGTAACAAAACATTTCTTGTTTCTGCATCGAATTTCAACACTACTGATATAAGCTTTTCAGAAACTTAATATATCAGCCCAAAACATTTTTTCCTTTTCCATTATTGCTATCGCTGATAGAATGTCACTTAGCTTAGGCCCTCTGCTTCTTGACTCTCACTGAATTTTCTCTTTTGGCATAATCATACAAGGTTTTCTGGGTATCTTGTACTCAGTAACTAGGTTGCGAAGTTTAGACATACAGTAGCTCCACGTAATCTGCTGCATCGGATGACACTGGAAGACGAACCCAAAAGTAGTTGCGAAAAGAATAGGCAGATAGATAATGATGATATGAAAGAGATGCTAAAAGATAAGATTATGAAAACTATTGATTTTAAAATTGACTTAGTCAATTTAGAGAGTATTCGCTCTTATACCACCAAAGAAAGTGATGATAACAAAACCTCAGAGTAACAACTACACATAAGATTTTATTATACCACCGATCACGCAGAGGAAAGTGATATAGTTCCATTGAACACTCTGTGAGAACTTATTAGTTCCCATGTCCGCGTCGCACTTTTACCTGTGCTCTTACTGTAAAATCAATTAAACGTTCATGAATTTTCGATTACTGATGTAACTATTATATGGTTAGCAATTACACAGTTATGGCTAAAGCTGCTGTGTAGAAATAACTGTTTGTAATACTTCGGTTAATGGCAATTGTCAAGCTTCTTTACGAATCCTAAAGGTTAGTCCACGTTTTTCATGTAAGAAATTGGTTATTTCTCTGACTTTATTTGGTATTTTACTAGCTTCTGCCCGCGACTTCATCTGCGTGGAAGTTCTTGTTCCACCTTCTCGCGCTTTTACTTCGTTTACGGTTAGCGTTCTTACTGATGTTTTTTTTCTCGGCTTCTTTGAGTCGTCCCTTGATGTTAAATAGCCTCTTCTAACCCTTTCTCGAAAATTGGGCTATCTTAAGCAAAAAGAGTTTTCAAATCCTACTCGAAGTTTCAGACATTAGCACGTTCAAACAAATAATAAAACAAATTCTCAACTTTATTACTACTATAGATGTTCTGTTTTTGGCTAATGTAAAACCTGTAATCTTTCAGGCAATATTTTTTTTATTATTTACTAGCTTCTTGCCGCGACTTCGTCTGCGTAAATGTCGGTTATCGCGGACGCAGACAAAGTCACGGAATAAAAAGTAGCCTATGTCCTTTCTCAGGCTCTAAACTATCTGTGTACCAAATTTCATTTAAATCGGTTCAGCAGTTTTAGCAGGAAAGCGAGACAGACAGACAGAGTTACTTTTGCATTTATAATATTAAGTGTGGATAGTGTGGATTTAATTTAGATGCTTACTGACAGTGGCTGAAACATAAAATTTTAAATTGCCCATGTTCGCCAGTTCGTCTGTTAGTACGAAACCTAATCTTCCTAGACGTAGAGCCTAATAAGGTAGCGTGGCGACTATATAACGGACTGCTCTATCACAACATTTACAACACAAAACTAAGTTTAAATAAATTTTGTTTATTCAATTAAATATATTTAAATAGACTGATTTAAATTAAAATAACTAGAAACCTTACTAGAACCTTAACATTCTTCTTATTTTATTCGTATTGATGGTATATCTATATTAAATTGTATGGGCTCAGTAGTTTTCCATGTTTATCAGTACACCATCCAGTAATACATCATGCAAATGCATGCATCGATGAACACTGGCAATACTTTTCATCCCAGGGAACTTTTCACGAGTTTTCCTACCCATATAGCATAGCACATCTAGCTTCAATTTGCATTTAAAATAATATCTTTGTAGGTCAACTTCCTGTCATTGTCAGGTGGACGCACAAGTTGTTATAACTACCGTGTCTGACTCTGCAGGGACCATAGATAGAACAATAGGTGTTATTTAATTAAAACATGCGCGGCTATCTTCGTTTAGAAAGAAAACTAAATGTTAGGTCTCGTAATGAGTATGTTAGAAGATTCCGAGTAAATTAAGACGCGGTAAGAAGTAAAGTTTTAGGTATTTGACAAGCCTTAAGTATTAAGCATAATCAGCCTATACGGTTCCCACTGCTGGGACATAGGCCGTTTCTCTGTGAGAGGGAATAAGCAATACACCACGCGGGCCCAGTGCGGGTTGGTAAATGTCATGTCACATAATTATGCTTTTGAATTTTAGGCACTAACCGCCGCGCGAGCAAACCACTCACTATATTGTTTTTAAATATCCTATTCTATGTGATAGTTAGATACGATAAATAGATAGATATTCTTTTTTTTTTACATAAGAAAGGAGACAAAGTATTTATTACACGTCATATAGACAGTAGGTTGTACAATCGAGTCTTAACTTATTTGACAGATTTCCGGCCCCTAAACTAGGTACGCAGACCTGTATTTAGGAGTCGGACAAAGTTAACTGGCCAACTAGATACTAATCCTCGTTACCAATTTGGTGACTGGCTGCTATTGTTACATGAAAGTTTCTATGTATTAGTTCATTATGATACAAGTGTTGTAAACGGACTACGGATTTACGTACCAAGTATCCGCTCAATTTGCACGTGTGTATTTATATTCTTCAGTAGGGCTACCAGAAGCCTACGTATATCTGTGATAGAGTTATTTCTTTAAACATGAACGAGTGTGTATATTATGATAATTAACAATGACTGACCTACATTAACGAGCTTTATTATTACAAACTAAATTGTTTAATGAAAGTAGCAACTAACATCGGATTGCTAACATGCGCACTCATTTAAAAGTAGATTAATTAATAAAGCTTACTACTTATATGAAAAGCTGAATTATTTAACTTGAATTCACCTTATCCTATAATTGAAATGTAATTTCGAAGAAAACTCTCTTTTAAATAAAACCTAAAATGGACTTCGCACTGACGTGTTCGCTGCAAGGACAACCTCCACAAGTTCTTGGACGGCTCTGGGTGCTTACTCTTGATTTTAATTCCGATCAATTGACATTGGAATTTTGACGTTTCGTATTCTTGAGTTCGACGCTACCGCCAAAATGTGATTAAATTGGGTGTCCATTTTGGACAACTAAGTGGAATCGGGATCGGGTGTTGTTCTTGTTCCAATATTGACACTATTGTTTTCAAGAGTACCGAATCACGTTTATGCAAAATTAACATTGGAATCGTATTGGCTTTAGATTGGAATTGAAATTAGGTTGAAGAGTAAGCCCCCTGGCCTTCGGTGTGTATGCCACTCTTTCACTGTTGTGATGGAGCACCACCCACCTTGCACTGTTTGCCCTGTCACCTGCAGCTGTGAGAACCTAATGGCTGCGACAGCGAACGGTATTCGCGTTGCTGAATTTTGGGCTAAACAAGCAATTTTTTTTTTCTATCGACACGCTAAGAAGAAGAAAACAGTTGATTTCTTTTACAACGCTTTTTTTAACGTATGTACCCTCGTCTGCTATCATAACTATGATACGAGAATCTACAAAGAGTTCAGCTCGAGTGGCAAATTACAGTAGTACTTACATTCTAAAGTTCAAAGGAAACGTGTTATTACAGTGTTTGTGTGCTAACTACCTGACTCAAGTAACCGGCACACTCATGTACATTCCACGTGCGCATTCCATATTCAAACCTAGAATTTATAAAGAAACTGGCTGAAAGTTAACATATCGAAAAAATTCGAAACAAAGAGAAGAAGATGGTCAATATTCTCGTTTCGATAGCACATCTTACCTTGCATAAAATATTTTGGCCCGGCTGTTGGCCACGTTTATTGCGGCGTTAGAGGCGTTGTTCAGCGCTCAGATCTAGGTCACTAATCAAGCATGTAAAACATAAAAAAAAAACAAGAAGAATTGAACATAAAAAAAACTCACTTCTCCTATGTAGATAGGTAGACCTATCACTACTTTTATCTGCGCTATTATATCTGTTTTATCATCTGAGAAAAATCTGCAAACACAGTCATAAAACATAACGGTTCTACGTTCAAGAGTCCTTAGACTCTGTTTATTCACCAAAACGTGATATAGTTGGCTTAACAGAGTTAACAGAGCCATCTTATTATGGAGAACACTACATTCACCTACGTAGATGTCGAACATTATACCGGTGGAGTATTACCGGAACTTGACGTGTAATCCTTATAACATCAGTTATCTGCCAGTGATAGTCGCATTCGCGTGAGAATCGGTTCAGTCGTTCCGGAGATCTGCCAGAACAGACAGACAGACAAACTTTTTCAATAATTGTCTTTTGCTATAACTTTTATGTACCGTTTATACTTTCTTGGGCATTTAGTAAAAGCTGTTATTTTGCTATTACAAACAGACACTTCAATGTAATTTATTTGTATACAAGATGTAGGTACCTATAGATTATAATAATATGTGAAATATTAAAACAAATATAGTGTGTCGAATAAATATAAAAGCGAAAAGTGAATTTCCTCCCTCAATGGTGAAAAACTCGTTCCTCCCATTTTCAATAGTGGAACTCATTTTCCTCCACATACAAATGTTTCCAAGACATTCAATATTATGAAAATAATTGGCCACTTTCATCAACTTTAAAACGTGTTAATGATGTTAAAAATTAACACATTTATTCTACAAACTTTAGCTGTATTTGAATATTATATAGCCATGTCGCAAACAAATGTCATGTCACTAAAGTGAAAGTCAAATACATAAATATTATTCGACTCGACTATTTACATATTCGTCAGTCGCCATCGTTTTACAGCCCTTTGTCTCATACAATGCTAGAGAAACTCGGAATAATGGGAAATCGGCATTAGCCCTCGTACGCACGGACGCCTTTTACACGCGAGGTTTTTACCGCACGCTGGATTTTCAACGCTCGGTTAAGAAGCGTAAGTTGTAAATCCAATTATTCACTTTTTTAAGGTTCCGCATGGTGCCGGACGTAAAGAACAGCACCATCCCATTTGTCCGTAGGTATTTATGCAAAATGGAACCACACGACAAAGGACAATGCTCATGGATGTATGGAATCCCGTACCATGTTGCATCAAAATCAAACTTTGTTTTTTATATACTACATTGATCATATTAACTCCTACAAAAGTTCTTTTTGAAAAATAAACCCGGGTTTCAGAGTTATTTTGTAAAATCAAAATAACCTAAAAACTAGGTCTGTTTTGTTCGACACTGCCAACGACTTGTTTCATATATCTACTTAGACACGTTTTACATGGACAGATATTATTGCTCTAAAAAAAGCGTAATCCACGTATATAAGTTAGTAAGAATTACGAGTTATAGCAACGTCTAGCCCCACCACAGGGCTCGTGACTGAAACTCGTTTTTTCTTTAACCTCTCGCATGTTTTCAATAAAAAAACAGCGGGAATTCAAATGTATTTTACATGATTCACATGGTGTATCATAAACAGTTGGGCATTGAAATAACATGATGCACACGTGTGCATCATAAACACGCGAGGGGTTAATACGATGAGTCTCACAGTTACCTACTGGATACAAGTCACTATCTGCTTAACCAGTCTTCCCGTTGGAGACTAAACTATAGCCTCCAGCCAGGCACATGTGAAACTCGGTGATTTGACCGACCCTTATATTATCAACAGTGTGAGCCGGTAACGTGGGTATAATTCTTGCCAAACTTCTTGGCCGCCCTGAAGTTGGCTACAATGGCTGCGCAGTCGTAAATCTAATAAAAAAACAGCAGCCTATAATGTTCCCACTGTTGGGACACAGGCTTCCTCTTAGTGAGAGGGAGCCGTATTCCACCACGCGGGCCCAGTGCGGGTTGGTAGATGTGACATGGCTTCAATTTTTTTGGTTCTAAGACATGCCGGTTTACTCATGATGTCTTCGTTCACCGTTTTGCGAGCTGTGGTGATGATATAATTTACACAAAGTATAGCGCCTGTTTGGGTTTGAACTCACGACGTACTACTCGTAAGTCGCGGCCGCTACCACTGGGCCGCCGCTACCACTGGGCATACCAATAAAATATAAATAAAGTAAAGTATTATTGGCATACCAAATGGGTATACCAATAATACTTTATCATAAATAAGGGTGACCAGTCAGATTGATAGGTAAGTGATAGAAAAATGAAACAAACAAGTTCATTTGGGTTTTTAATAGGGATCAAAGTCAAAAACTGTTACATAAATCATACATCATACTCCTGAAAAAAATCATCTAAATCCGTTGCTGGCGAAGTTATGTCATTATACCGTCCCCAGCTCAAATACTATACTATCGTCATAACATGAGCACAGCAGCCCACTGTTCGCTTACCGACGAGGCGACTGCAGCAATTAACCTACTATGGTTTCTAATGTGTTGGCCACAGCATCATCTCTGCTAATCAATAAATACATGTGATAAGTACGACTGTTGACATGTCTCGAATTAATCCTACCTCTTAAGAGGTAATTATTTAGCCCTAAAATCCAAGGTACATCATAATCAATAGAATTATTCACCTCAACTGAATAAATACCAGTCCGACGGATGTGTTCCCCATAATAAGATCTAGCCTGTTTGAGTTGGTAGGTCTCAAGAGCTAACCGTTTTAAATATGTTGTTGTCAATCATAGTACCTAAGCCATCTAAACGTGAATTATGGCTTAGGAATATTGAGATCTCCACATGGTCCAGCATCTGGCAGACCTGGGCGATTGGAGTTGTGCACATCACAACGTTGAACTTCACTTGTAGCTGACCTCCAGCAAGCAGCACATACTCTTTTCAATCTTAATATCTATAAAAATAACATGATTATACATGTAATACAAAACATTTCACAATGGGTATTAGACTTGATAAAAGTATTACTGCAATGTGATGTAACTAGGAATCTGATCATTATCATAATGATCAGGCAGTAATTGTGTCAAAATAGATAATAATTAGGTTTCATTTTTATGTTGCAACATAAATAAAAATATTTACCAAATGGAGCGGAATATTTCTAACTAAAATGTTTCTCTCTTGTCGATCTTGTCTTAAAGGATATGGTCTAGTTGCACGTAGAATAGAATTGCCACAAGAACAACATAATTTTCTATGACCAGAAGCAAGCAAAGATAAACTTCCTTCACTGATTGTGTTTACTCGATCTTGAAGCAGTCTCAAACACTCTGTCCAAAGCACACATTCTGATGATATCTGCAATTAAAACCATGAGTAAAAAAAGTGTGCTTTTACCCTTTATGACGTTATCTATCTTCTGTAACATATTCAAAGAAATTACTCCTACAAGTGATTAAGATTAAAGCGTTTTTTGGCCGCAAACAGGTTCGTTTCTTTTTTTTTGTTATTTATTTGTTGGATATTTCCTGTGCGAGTCCAAAAATGTTTTCATTCATTCTATAAAAATAATGTTTTGTAAGCTGGTACATTCATTAAAAGATTAGTCAGGAAATAGGTGCCTGACATTCATAAGTACCTATATATTCAAAGAGTAAAATAAGATCTGCTTACCTGAGTAGAAGTTATCCAAGACTGTAACAAGTTAATCATTGGAGTAGACGCTTGTTCTAATGATATGTGGGTAGGTTTCTGGGTATCAAAAATGGACTATTGATACATCGCCGGTTTTGCCGGGTGACCGACGATGTCAATCGGTCGACCGACTCGACATATTTGTACAATGAATTACTCACAAAAAAAGTTCACAAAATACAAACAAGTTCTACTTTTCAAAATAATTCAATAATTATTCAATCTCAATCTCAAAAACACAGACGGTACTCGCTACTCGCTAGCGCAAACCAAAGACTACAGACTACATGCGCAAAATGTCAGATGCACAGATAAATATATTCTGTTGCATTCTACATCTTTTTTACCAGTTGGGAACGGGTAATTAACCATAATAAAACCAGATAAAATAATGATAATCTTTTAAATAGATATTCTATTCTAGTTTTTTTTAAATTAATGTAGAATCGGCAGAGTATTATTTTTACAGTGAACATGGCACTTTCAAAAATCAAGGATAAGGTAATCATTTATCACGTGAAGTGAAACGGAACGTCATTCATAGGAAGTAAAACAATATCCATACTTTTAAACTTAAAAATAAATTCCCTGTTCAAAAACTAAATCGCCGATGTTTAACGTCGTAAAAAAATATGAAACTAATTACTCCAAAATGTTGGTCTTGATGCGTGAGACTTTTTGGTACCACTTTTGAGCATTCTCCTTTAGTTTTTTACTTTTTTTGAACAATACTAAATTTAAAAGTGGTCTATCTATGTTTTTGTAAATCCTTTGATATCTCAGAAGTGCGTGTTTGCTGGGTGGTTCCTTTTTGTATAAATGCGGACACTTTTAAATTAGTATTCTTCAAAAAAAATTAAAAACCTAAATTTGTCGTGTGGTTCCATTTTGCATAAATACGGACATTTCTTCCCGTGGGTGTCATAAAAGGTGACTTAGGGACTAACTAGAGAACTGGCAGTAGCGTTCTTTATGCACTTTACCACGGTACTGTAATCGCCAACCCGCCTGCCAAGCGTGGCGATTACGGCAAATTCTACCTTGAGCGAGGCCTATGTCTAGTAGTGGACGTCTTTCAGCTGAAATCATGATGATGGTATTTTTAACGCGCTCAATAGATGCACACAGTTTGATTCTAAACGTTCGTTTCGACGCCGAGAGTAGATAATCCAGCTTTAACTTAGCAAATTTTGGCTCCTCAATAAATCTATAAAGCTATAAATCAGCCTATAATCTTCCCACAGCTTGGACACAGGCCTCCTCTCTCACTGCTCCAAAAATTCAGACCTTGGTCAAAAACTTCGCGTTAAAAAAAGCGCCCGTTCGTATTCCGCTTACGAGAAACTCGGAAACTTTGAAAGATTGGATAACTCAGACTGAATGACGAAAATTATACGCTTTGTTATGTGTCATTGTATTTAAAGACTATTTACTGGTACTTGATGACTTCCCGTCATTTCAGGTTAAGAGTTCACTGGTCAGAAGTCTTATATCACAGTACCTAATCTAAGGTTTACAACGTGACCAGTTTTCCGCTTGCAACACTTTGAGAGAAGTAAATAAAAATAGGTGCCCATCACGGGAAAAGTTATATTCAGAGGAAACATAAAATAGAAATCAGTCGATGTACTCAATACGCCTCGTCTTCGCACGGATTCATTTATACATTTGTTCAGTCATTACATAATATTAAATTAAAACACTCCTAAAAATATGTAAAGAAATAATGCAAACTGCACCAAAACTCATCAAGAGTAATACTTATGCGAAAGCTATAAGTGAAAACACATAAACTTCGTTTATATTATAAGCGACTTCAAAAATGGAGGAGGTTCTGAATTCGGTTGTATTTTTTTACCTCGCGTCATTTATAAACCGATTTGAAAAATTCTTTGGTTCAGTCAAAAAGTCAAGTTCTGATTAGTGGTTCTCGGGTTAGCTTCATTGACATGTATTTTTTTCCACGTAGTTTATGTTGATGATGTTATATTATTTTTTATTGTATTCAAAACAGATAAGCAACACATTTACCGGTCTACCCCACTGTCCGCAATCCCAATATCTTAGCATTCTCTCGTCGATAGCATCGAGTGATTGCGATGCAGCGCGCACGCATGCCGTTACTGACAGTTAGTCAAACTGGGCATTGGGCTCATCGCTCACACCTCGCGCTGCCAACACAGGACCTTCGGCGGACTTGTTACAATGGTCACTTAGGGATTCCCATATTAAAATTAAGAATATTAGTCGTCCTCATCCCATAAGGTGATGATGTCAAGATATCTACATGTTTCAAATATTAATGATACAGTTTGTGGTTAGGTACGATAGTTTAAAAAAAACACGTATTGGATGGCACAACAGGCGACGTTACATCTTTCAAGGATGCATTTGACGTCATCTAGTTGAAATAGAAACAAAAATATTTCTTCAGAAAACCATGTTCAACTATCTCAAAATGAAACTCAGCTCTACTAGACCACTCGTTCAAGCTGATTAGCTAATTGCTTTAAGCCTCATTAGTTAATCAGCTTAGAGGGAATTCCGTAAACCCAAAATCCATAAAACGTACAAAACCCAGTTTTTTAGGGTTAAAAAAAGGAAAAAGCGGAACCCTTACAGGATTACTTTGTTGTCCGTCCATCCGTCTGTCAAGACCCTTTTTCTCAGGAACGTGTGGAGGTATCAAATGAAATTTATATCAAATACTCAGGTCTACTGTCCCTTGGAGCTGTGAAAAAATCAAACTTCTAAGCTAACGCAATCAAAAGATATAGCCGTTTATGCCGCAAATTTTCGAAACTCGCAAGGGAATCAAATCCTAAAGGGTACTTCCAGTCGATCTAGAATTTTGAAATTTGGTACGAAGCAACGTCTTATAACACAGATAAAGGAAAAATTGCGAAAACCGTAAATTTTTTGTTACATCATATAATAAAGATATTTTTAATAATTTTATTGCATCATAATGGTTTGTACGGAACCCTCGGTGCGCGAGTCCGACTCGCACTTGGCCGGTTTTTTTGTGCCTACTGTGGGATTGATCCGCTTCTAGAATCTTCGCGCACAAATTGTTAAAAGCCCCGTCTTTTGTCAAATTGATAAAGAGGTTTCTGTGTTATTCATATTTATCTATAAACAAAGCCGTTTGAAAGACTTTCTTTTCTTTTCAAATTGGTTCACTTACTGGGTAATGGCACATGAATGGCGCAAATACCAAATTAGCTAGCTGAATAGCCGCCAAAGAATTGATACCTGTTGTGAATAATTTTGACGGAGCTTGACACTTTCCCATCGTTTATGGTGTTTAGCTCAAAGATAACGAGAAATAAAGTTCATGACAGGTTTGTGAGTATTCTGCATAGCTAATAGTTTGGTAAGTAGGTTAGCGCATCTATAAGCTACAAGCCTGCTAGGGCGTCATAGTTCTCATAGTTTATATAGGTATAATATCTTACGCAAGTTAAAGAGAAAGGAAGAATGAAGGATGTTCTCATTCCTTCATCCATGGTGGTCAGAATTTTTGTGATTTATGATATACCAGGAGAAGTCCTGGACTGGAGACCGCGTATCGGCAAGCGTAGTGTGGGACGCCCTCTAGCTAGGTGGATTGACAACCTAAAGAAAGTGGCTGGGATAGATTCGATGCGGAAGGCCGGGAACAGGGTGTTGTGGAGTAAAATGGGAGAAGCCCATATCCAACAGTGGACTGCGATAGGCTGAGTTAATTTTAATTTGATGATGTACCTGCTAAAAGACAACTAACGGTGGACCCCACATTATCAAAAGATAATCAGAAAACAATGCAAGTTTGACCTAATTCCTTACACTAGTGGTCGCCCAGAGGTCGAAACTCGACCATTATTCGTTAATATATACAAATATTAGTTTTCAGCACTATTTCTCCAAATAAACTTTAAATGTGCCAAATTTCATACACCGCCGTTCGCACAATGTTCGTACAACGATGTGCAAAGTTTTTGCTTCACGTATTAATACATTATTATTTACATTATTTCAAAGTATTACATAAGATTACAGTTTTGATAGGTGACAAAACAGCATTTACTTCATGTTGTCATATTTATTACTTATGGTTATACTTGACATATTCAGCAAGACTATAGACACAAAATATTAAAGACAGATATTCTCGATTGGACCACAGATTTGGACAATAAACTTTCGTAATTTCGTAATCCATAATTATATTTGACATTCAGTAAGGCTATAGACAAATAATACCAAAAACAAATATATATTCGATTTGTGCATGTGTGTATTAAATACACGGTAATTAATAGTAGTGTGTGTAACGTGTTATTTATTGAAAATAATGTATTTTAACGCATAATTTAAAAAAATATTAGCATTCGTCACTTCTTCTCTGTATAAACTATAAGTGTGCGAAATTTCATACTCCTTCGTCCGCCCAATTTTCGTAAAAAGGGATCCAAAGTTTTCGCTTCACGTAATAATATATAGATAACATTTCACGAGAAAAGTGACCAGTTTTTTCCACAACTTGTTTCGCGAAATCCTAATATTCTCTAACCACCCGCTCCTATTGAAACACGCGATGTAGACAATTAGCCTTGATTCGAAAACAGTTTTCTAAATAAACACAGCCATTAGATAACCATAGTGTTGCACTTTGGTGTCAGACGTGTTCTATGTTTGCTATGATTTCCATCACGTATTGTCGGACTTTCTAAGAGGTTTGCGCAGCCGCTGGTAATTTGTAAATGGAGTATCTGAACGCGTCGCACGCGCCATTGTGTAACTGTAACAGAAGATTGATCGCTTTATGGATTTGTTAAACACTTCCCGAACGTTATGTATATCTCATGTATATGTGCCGTGTATATGTTATGTGTACGGGTATCTCATTTCTAACCTAAACAGATTGAATGAAACATCATTAGCTGTCAGTCAGGGAATCGCAACTAAGTAACGACGTATTTTCCAGACTACACGATTTTACTTGAAATGGAACTCGTTGAACGTTTATTATTAAATGCAAATAGCTGGAATATTTGGTTATGAGAATAATGAGACCGCCTCGTTGGTGTAGCGTTCGCAAGCACTACTGCTTATCATGAGGTCTTGGGTTCGACACCCAGATCAGGCAAGCGTTATTGGGTTATTCTATTTGGAATTTCTCAGCCTAGAAGTCCTATAGGTTGACACCCCCTATTACATGGGACTTAAACCTAACTTGCAAAATGTGGGTGTGCTGTGAGGTACAACTCTGTCCAAACCTTCGTGGAAATAAGGCGTGATGTTATGTAAAATAAAGAGGAACGTCCCAAAAGGAGTAGAAAAGAGGTCATATTGGCTCCTAGAGCGCGGTAATTTCACCGAGCTAAATAGGATTAGTAAGTAATACTTATGTTCCAGTCCGCAGGCTCTCAAGCGGTGATCACCACACTATACCCGGCAGTTTCCGCGGATTGGGTTCTATTTCCGCACTGTTCAAATGTTTGCGTTCTGTCTGTATATAGCTGTTCTGGCACCGGAAGTTTGGGCATGTGAGATTTGTGTTTATAAACGCACCCACAGAACACGAAAGATCATAATCACTGGACTGTTTTTTAGATATTATACAGGATGGCATTGAAATAATTCTAAACCAGGCCATTTTTTTTTTAATTAGCATCTCTTATATTATGACCGCGTAGGTATTGCACTTTTCTATGAAAGTCAGGTTTGTTTTTTGTCAGTCAACGAAAATTTCTGCGCTGCGGGGGTCTAAAACCTGTGCTGAAATCATGCTTTCAGTTTTCGCGTCGATGTCGCTACCTCCCTGTCTATCATTCTGGTATACTTGCAAAATTATTTCTTGTACTTCCACTAGGGACTCCTTAGTTGTTCTGGTGGTCGCAAGTGCTAATACTGAGCATGACGTCCTGTGTTCGATTCCCAGGTCTTACTTTGATTTTACATCTGGAATTTCTCAGTAGCAGCCCGGAGTTTAGACTTATGCCCGGCTGATGGCAATCGGCTCGCCCCCTATTACATGGGGCTTAAACATGACTTGCGAATTGTGGAAGTGAGGATGTACTATTGGTACACCTGTACCTAAACCTTCAGGGAATAATCTATACTAATCTATATATATAAAAATGAATCCCTATTTCCCTTGGTCACGCCATCACGCGTGAACGGCTGGACCGATTTCACTTTTTTTTTTTGTTGTGTTTGTTGTTGTCAGGAGAAGGTTAAAAGAAAAAAATTTAAAAATTTCGGGGAAAATTATAAAATTTAAGAACACATATTTAAGAATACAAAGTCACCTAACATGGGTGTTTGATAGCTAGAAAACGCTTTATGACTTCGAAGTACCAGGTTGGCATAACTTGGTAGGAGCTCAACTAACATGGGTGTGTGGTAACTAAAAAACGCTTTACGTCTTCGAAGTACCAGGTTGGCATAAGTTAGTAGGAGCTCACCTAACATGGGTATGTGGTAGCTAGAAAACGCTTTATGTCTTGGAAGTTCTAGGTTGGCATAATTTGGTAGGAGCTCACCTATCATGGGTGTGTGGTAGCTAGAAAACGCTTTATGCCTTCAAAGTACCAGTTTGTCATAACTTGGTCTAACATGGGTATATGGTACTTGGTACTCTTTGCTTTTTGTTGGTGGGATCTGATAAGTTAACACAACATTTATTAATTCTGAGGCGGTACGAAGTTCGCTGGGTCAGCTAGTTGTATATCCATACTAATATTATAAATGGGAAAGTGTGTGTGTCTGTTTGTCCGTCTTTCATGGCAAGACGGAGCGACGAATTGACGTGATTTTTTAAATGGAGATAGTGAAGGGATGGAGAGTGACATAGGCTACTTTTTGTCTCTTTCTAACCCCCCCACTTCCCTAAAATGAGAGGTGGAACGCGCTAATCTCAGGAACTACTGGTTCGAATTGAAAAATTCTTTTTGTGTTGGGTAGCCTATTTATAGAAGAAGGCTATAGGCTATATAACATCACGCTGCAACCAAGAGGAGCGGAGTAGTAATGAAAAATGTTGCAAAAACGGGGAAAATCGCACGGGTAGGCGATTCGACGCGACGGGAAGGGTCGGGGGAACAAGAAATTTAACGCGGACGAAGTCGCGGGCAGAAGCTAGTATATGATATATCTTAGGACCACCAACACACCGTTATCTCATCCCAAACTAGGCAGAACTATGGCAACCAGAAAACTGATAAATATACTTATATATTTCTAAACACATACATATTATGAAAAAAGAAATGAAAAAAATAAATAAATAAAAACGGGGAAAAAGGTAAAGGGGGTAAAGGTTTTAAATGTTGAATTTGAATTTATTATAGATAAATTACACCCAGACACAGAACATATAATTGTGCTCATCACACAAAGATTTGTCTATTCTTCCCATTTCACACCCACAAAAAAAAAAGGGTGGGAACCAAAGCCACGACCACCGTCTTAGCAGTCAGGGTCACTAACCACTAGACTAACAGGCAGTCGTGAATCGGAATACAAGTGTGATGTTTTATCGTTCCTGAAACAATCTAAAGTCCCTTCTCTTAACAATTAATTACAAAGTTTTACGATCAACAGTTACGGCGATCTCACAATTACTACTTATTGCAATACCGCTCCACTAAAGCCTAAGTTACGCAACCACGCTCTTCTCACTTTTACCTAGGTCTTATTAAACTAGTTCTCCAACATTTTGCGATTCCGCATGCACGTTTTAGAATTGTTGTTAAACTTAATTGCTTCGAAATGAAACCAATCCAAATTATCTCTTAAAGAAACTGCGGTCTCTCAAAATTGACTTCCTATTGACGTCGTTAAAGTTTATATTGTTTCAACGTTTTCTTTTTATGACATAACAGCGTCATAGATATCTACATTGGTGCCGATTCCCTTATTCAGAAACTAAACTAAATTTAAGTTCTGTGCATCTTTTTCTTTCTATTTCATTAAGGAAAGGACAGAAGATAAATTTTAGTTTAGTCCTGTCAAATTAATCAGCGCTTGACGTAAATTTACGTAATTTTAGTAGGCATGTTTTTATCACGTCTAAACTTGTATGGAGTAGTGACAGGCGCTGATTAATTTGACAGGACTAAACTAAAAAAAATCTTTTGTCCTCTTCTTAATGAAATACAAAGAAAAAGATGCACTGAACTTAAATTTAGTTTAGTTTGTGAACAAGGGAATCGGTACCATTGTTTACTGTTTTAAGTGACATCCTAAACGGGTTTACCAAGAAAGAACTTTGTCGCTACAACTTCAACATTACCAAATTCTCCTCATCGCTTTTTCTGCTTCCTACGAAGGTAGGAACTAATTAAAGCAACCACGCTACTTCATCATCAACATCATCATTTGAGCCGAAAGACCTTCACTCCTGAACATAGGGCTCTCCCAAGCACCGCCCCCTTGATCTGTAAGGTGCATTTAGCACAAAAGAGATCAAGGGAAAAAATTATACCGCAAAGAATAAGTCCTATTTTCATAGAACATGGCCGTAGCTCTAAAACTAGGCAAGATTGTACGCCAGTAAACAAAGGAATTGGTAAATCAGGTGTGATCTACGACGCGTGCGCCGTTCCCACGCAGTGAAAGCACTGCCCCGCACGCCATGACCCCATGGCTTGTATATATGCTCCTAGAATAGGCCCAAACTGAAGCTAGTGCGAATGCTACGAGTAAACAAAACGAAAGTACTGGTAACGTCGGGAACTTCGGAAGGTATTTGGAATTGAGGACCTCTGGTCTTGTGTGTGTTAAACCAACAGCAACTCATAGATAAATCATCAAAAACCCTTGATGTAAACCATATAAGTGACGACTCTTTCAAACTTCTCTCTTTTCATTTGAAACAGAGTTTCTTTTCTGTGACTCAAAAACCGATTCCAACTGATTTGTTAATTGCGTACATGCTTCGAACTATACCTACTTACACGTTTAGCAAAGAATGTCTTTGTCGCCTAAATACATACTTATTGCCAACGGCTGTCCTTTATTGTCCGGCACGACACACCATTGTTATTCAAACAGCCGTGAAATGACTGCCAGTAATAATATTAGCGTGTTGCATGGGTAAGGAGGACTCGTAACTTTGTAAGATGCCAAGAACCTCCACAATAGATCACTTAGAAGCTGTGTTGAAAAGATTTGAATATTTCAAGTCCGTTTTTTCGGTTAGTGAATAGGCTTTGTCCTGTATTTATGTTTCTACTTGCACCATATCTCACGGTATGCCTTATTCTATGTCCGCAACCAAATGGTTTGAATTACAAATACATTTCATTCTTTATCAATAACACAATCTCGTGGGACACTTACGGCAGTAATGAGCTATTCAACTCACATGCGCGGAAAACTGTGCAAACAACGCGTAATGACAATAGAAACTCGAACAGTCGCCTTGCATTGCAACGGACCATTGTGATCTACATTAATAAACTAAACCAGGTCTATAATCCAGTCATTATTTTTAACTCTACAAAATCTGTGACATAATCTGTGTTAACTGTCTGACAGTCATAGTTTTCGGGTAAACTAACCTCCATCACACCCAATTGTAATTACTTCCTACACGTTAATTTGCTACAGTGTAATGTGTTTCTTGTTGGTTACAGATGGCGTAGTAAAGCAGCGACAGATATCCCTCACAGATGTTAATAAACCTGATGGAAGGCGACACGATAACCACGAACACTCTCATATCGTCGATAAAGAAATTCAACAGCGACGGCAAACAACACGGCACTATAAAGGCTCTACTGAAAAACTTCATTTTACCCGAAACAGAGATGGCTATAAAAGAAAACCAAAATAACAGCAACAAATATATTTACACAGTACCCGTCAAACCACCTTTGCCAACTATGACGGAACGAATGAAGTCCATCAATGACGCGAAACAGGCGTTCTTGAATTCAACAGTCAGTTCCACTGTGGCACCTACAAGTTATGAAACAAAAAAGGAAACACACACAGTCCACTACGCACAGATAGCAATAACGACTGATAGTGAAGACACTAGAAGCACAGGTGGGGGCAGGGGTGGAAAACATTCGGGTGCTATAAATAACAAAGAATACAGCATTCCAGTTAATGTATCTCCGAGTATAAAGAAAACTATGGAACAGCATCAGAGAAAAGTTAGCTTTAAAATAAAAACCGCTGGGACATCCCATAAACGACCGCCTCTAGCCAAAACGATGACTATAACGAGCAATAACGTTGCAGAACTGACCAAGAAATTCAACAACTTACAAACCGAGACACATATGGGATCACCCAAACAATCAAAACTTGCAAAAACTTTAGAAGAATTACAATCTGCATCACGATGTTCAGCCAGTAACAGCTCCACGCCCTCTTCTACTCTCAGCTCGAGTCCAAACATAAAAATAGTTTTCCGACAAAGACGCGGATCAAAAAAGCGTAACAGCAGAAAAAGGTGTTCAAGTATGGATTCAATGGACGATTTACTAATTGCTGACAGTTCAAATAAAATTCGAGTAATCCGTTCAAAATCAGATGGTACTAAAATACCAAAAACTTCGAAGAAACGCTTAAAATATTTGGATTCAAGTGAACAGCCTAGTGGATCAGATTCTGTTGATGGTAGTCCAGTTAAGGTTAAAGAAGCGGAATCAAAGAAAGATACAAAACCGGTTGAAAATACAGTAGTTAAAAATGTTATAAAAAAGTTTGAATATGAAATAACGGCTCAATCTAATTCGAGCAATACATTAAAAAGACAACCTGATAAAACTAAGAGTACAACCCTTGTAAAGGAAAAACCAAAAGTACCTGAAAAGAAATCATCTCTAGTATTAACCAAAAATCTTGTTGTAAAAGATGGCATCCCAAAAATTAAAACTATAAAACCTGTAACAAGCGAGTTAGCAAAGCAAGATAAAACATCGAACCAAAGCCCAGAGATTGTGAAAAGAAAAGAGCCACTATACGATCGGAAAAGATATAAAACAAATTATATACACTCGGATAAATTACCTCTTAAAGTCGTCGAAATTATTCCAGAAGACATCCATGAAAGTAATACAGTAACAGTTACAGTCAACAATGAACAAAACGAAGAAGTCCCAGTAGTAAGCATTGTTACACCTAATGAAAGTGAAAAAATATATCAAGAAATAAATTCACCGATAACACCTAATGAATCATTTTTATGGCGCCGGAAAAGTAGTACTCAAATATATTCAGACTCTGAAAAATCTGATAATTCATACAGTTTTGTTAGTATAACAACGACTGGCACAACTATCAGTTGTTCCGACGAGCCACACGAAACTGCACAAGAGGAATCTCAAGTAGAAACAAACGAATCTCAAGTAAATATTTCTACATGTGAACAGCAATCTGATCCCAATTCAGATTTCGAAAGTAATCTTGTTGAGGCTTGCAACAATGAAATTATCGTCGGTTTCACATCGAAACCGAAACAGGAAGAAGTTGAAGATTATTATGAACCTTTAGAACCTAGAAACGATGAAAACATTGTTATAATTCCCATAAAAAGTGTGGACAGAACTTCTAAAATAAATTGTCCTTTGCCGGAAATTCCCAAAGTGAAAAATGAAGAGAGCGAAGATAGAACAGCCAAAGACAATATATACCAATGTCTACTAGAAATGCGATCACATCCTGAGGGCGATGAGAGTAGTCTTCACAATTATGAACTTTGCGAGAACGATCTTGAAGAGAGAACGCGAGGCGATGGCGATAGCGATGACGGCTATGAATACTGCAAGTCACCTGCTATTAAACCATACTGTTTAACATCTAGCTCTGGTATACAAATAGCTGAAGATTACAAACCTTTTGCTAAAGATAACAACAAGAACTACGCAATAGCAAAGTCAGTGAGTGGTGCATCCACTGTTAGCTACGAAAAGATAGGACCGGTATCAGAGCGGATTTATGAGAAAATTCCGGCAAGGCCGCCAAAATCCAAGGACAGCAGTCCCACCTACAGCAGTAGACATTCCTTTATATCCGACTACACGGTGTACAACGAGAACGAAAACATTTATGACACGATAAAACATGGCGACGCGGCATCATTGTCGCACTGCTACGAGAGCATACCTAACAGCCCAAGTATGGTGAAGCTACGGAATGATATGAGGAAGCACGTGCCGTCCAATGTGCAGAAGCGTCTTTCGTTCGACACGGTGTCCAACATCAGCCAGTCGACGATGTCCAGTGAGCAGAAGACGAACAGCCTGTATGGACAGAGGTCGGTGATCAGCTACAATGGGCAGGAGATCGCGTTCCAAGTGCCGAGCAGTGAGACCAGTGTCAGCGACAGAAGCGATCGCAGTGACGACTGGGTCGATGTGTCTGATGAAGAAAAAAATGAGCAGAAAATTATCATGTAAGTTCAAATTGCTTTTTTACACACATACACATACATACAATCACGCCTTTTTCCCATGGGGGTAGGCAGAAACCACGGAACGCCACCTGCTACGATCTCTACACACTCCTTTTGCCTCTTTAAGGTTCATACAATTGGTCATACACACACGCCGGTTGCGAGTACTACGCACCTGACCTTTCTGAAGAACATCACCAATAAGGTCACTATCTGGTCACTGTCTGGTCTGGTCTGGTCTGGTCTGTCTGGTCTGGTTTGTCTTATCATAATCATATTTGATCTAAGCATTAGTGAGATAGTGGATTGAGCTAATCCAAAATCCTGTTAAATATTAGTATGTAAATGTGAGAATAATTTTCGCAAATAATGGAAACAGCCATGAATTTCAAAGATTGTTTACTAAAGCTCTTATGGCAACAATCAAAAGCAAACAGATGTCGAATTACAAATAAAAATATTGACAATGTACCAGATCCCTGATAAATAGTGCAATAAAGCAAATTACAACTTTTTTCATGAAAAACCAAGCATCAAATTATCATTTCACTTGACCTAATAAAAAAGCTATACCAGTTTCCAAAGAGTAGTACAAACATTGTTATCGGTACTTGATATGAAATTGTGTTTGGCGGTGGCTCAGTGAGAAAAACGCAATGAAAAGGGGAGCACGCTCAGATAGTCATTTTTTTTTGTTTTGGTAAAAAATGGAAATTATGAATTACAGTGTACGCGAGAGAAGTCGTGGCAGGAAGAGTCCGATCAGCTGGTCGCAGAAAGTTCGACATCAGTGGCAGAAGTCCCCGAAACCGAACGGCAATGATAAAGGTTAGTTGCTTAAAAATTGTTCTTCATTTTTTTATAATTTTGTCCAGAAATTATGCTGCAAGTACATATTGCAAATTTCAAACATAGAAACGAACGAACACTGCATTAATAAGCATTGTTAACGGCGCCATCTATTATTTCACAACCGAACTACGTGCTACTGATTGTGATATTCGTTCTTATAGATCACGGTAGATGGCGTTACAAACGTACAAGACACCAACAAAATCTTTGCAACAATATTATCGCCCAAACATTAATTTCTAATGCGGATTTATAGCTTTTAGTCAAGTATTATTTTTCAGCGGAATATGAAATACCTGCCAGAACCTGCCGTTTGTAGTCGTTGATTAAGTTTGCGCAAGCGCGCGCTTTAGCCACCGGTTGTGCAAGCTGTGGCGACAGGCGTCCTACGCACACATTCCGGCGCCCAAACAATGCTAGACTCGCTGTTTGTCATTTCCTTTTTTTGACAGTTCGCTTGGAACTTGAACATTGCAAATATTGGTCAATGTCTAGAGCCTTTTACAGAAATTATAAATGTCATATTTATATATAACATTACAAAGCTAACACATTTACATGCTCGGTTACTGGTAGGGTTACCACCCGTCCTTTATAATAAAGTATTTTACGTTAATTCACATAATTGTACTCTATACTTTACGAGAACAATAAAGTACACGAAAATACTTTATTTTGCAAGATTTGATTTCTTTGGGATTTTGAAAAGTTTAGTCGTAAATACATTTTCGTTAAACGAAATGTATGTCATACAAACTGCAAAAAGCAATAAAAAATATGTTTTTAAATATAATAATAAACACAAATAAATGATACTTTATTTTTATACTATGTACTTTTTTTTCTTACCTATAATAACCAATGTACTTTAATTGCAAGATAAAAAGGTGACAACCCTAGTTACTGGTGCTTTCTAAATTCACTTTTGATGCGACATTTTAAACTCAAGGTGAAAATGAATCTAGTGAAAACGTTAATTCGATTTTGGGAATTATTTATTTTACTACGAAATTTTCTTATATTATTTTAATAATAAAATTATTATTATATTATTTTAATAATAAAATTATTATTATTATATTATTTTAATAATAAAATTATTATTATATTATTTAGCCCGAAGCGCCAACCCCCACCCCCCTAGCCCTCGCTTGAATTCTAAGTCCAAAATGGTGACATGAGTGATCCGTTTGCACCTGTTTTTTGTACGTGTATCTCAAACATTCAAAATAGATTAGATACCATTTTCATGACCAAAATCAATAGCTTACCCTTTCTAATACCTATAAAATAGCTGCAGAAATCTCGGGTATAATTCTACCATAGTACTGAAAACCTTATACTCGTCATCCAGTCACAATGTAACAATCGTTTGCATTATTGGCTGAATTGAAACATTGAGAATAAAACCACAATTTAATATTATCTACAGAAATGCGGTTTCTAGAGTTTTGTTAGCTTAATACTTTTAAACTACTTAGCCCTAATTGTCTCATTTATTTGATTGCAATATCGCGATATTGCAACCACCGAACACGGCGCAATCAATTCCATTAGGTATGAACTATCATCATTGGTCAATGCTTACGACGGCATGTAAGTATTTTTAGAAGAATAACACTTTTTTTTTCTGTAGTTCATTGCCCATTAACCACAACCTGAGAATTTAACAATTATCTATAAATAATTTTCCAAAAAGTATGCTCACATGATTTGGTCATGGTGAGAGGATGAATGAAGGCTGGCAGATATGACTGGTCACGCCGTAAGGGGACGCACTAGGAGAACATAAAGTGACCTTATTGGTGATGTTCTTCAGAAGGGTCAGGTGCGTAGTATTAGTAACCGGCTGGCGTGTATGGCCAGATATTTGTACTTAAACGAGGCATAAAGAGTATGTTAGGATCGTACCAGGTGGCGTTCTTTAGTTTCTGCCTACTCCCTAGGGGAAAAAGGCGTGAGTTGTATGTTCGTATGTGTAATCGCTGTATGGCTATTAGGCTTGCCTTCACAGACTGGTAGGACTTAATAGATGTAGAATATGACAGTACGTTCCTTCTGGTGCTGCTATATAGGCTGTGTCGTTGTGTGTATGTGTTCTGTGTTCTTTATATATGTATATCTGAGTCCCATAGATACGATTAGCTCTGCTCTAAGTACCACGTGTCTATATAATACTGTCTAAATACAACTATATACAATGGCAAGTGTGGGCCTCTATGAGCTGCAAGTTCATGAACCGCGCGCGCCCGTGGGCGGCCGCTAATTGTTACCGGATTCCTGCGCACGCGCCGCCCGCCTTGTTGCCTCATTTCACGTACTAGTATGTTGTGTCGGAAAACTAAAGTTATAAATATGTTTTAAAATATGTTTACGTATAAATATATTGACCATGGGTGACCAGTGCCCCGTAAAGCACGTTAAGCCGTAGTGTAGGTCCCGGTTATCATTTGTCTTTGACAGTCGCCTATTCGTTACGGGTTGTTAGACGACCCGAAAGTCTGACAACCAGTATTACCAGGGGGATTTACCAACGGGTATCGTATTACCCAGTAATTGGATTGTGGAGGTCAGATAGGCAGTCGCTCCATGTAAAATACTGGTATTCAGCCGCATCCGGGTAGACTAGAAGCTGACCCTAACATACTTGGGAAAACGCTAGGCAGATAATGATATAATTATATTATGACAAAAATATTTGCTCTTTTTGCACACGTATGCACCGTTCACCTTGATTATGATGTGTCCTCAACATTCCACGACAGTGTAAAGGCAAGCAAGAACTGCCAGTCTTTGAGTTTTACTACATTCTATTCACAGAAATATTGCATTCTGCCACAGGTAGATGCCAAAAGTCGATTGTCTAAAATGTCAACCCGTTCCAATGCTTTTCTTTAACGGAGTTTTTGGCTTATTAGTTTATTCGCATGAAGTTAATGAATTAGTAGGCGAATCAACAAGTCCAGAAATACGTATTAGGCAATTGGCACGGTTTTAATGATACACAATAAAGTTAAAAAGTACACTAGCGTACAGTGCATAAAATAATGTGTTTCGAGCGAGTAACTTCGTGCAAATCGACTTCAGGAAATAATATATTATTTAAAAGTGTTTATTGATCCGTTTGCGTCATTCAGTCTTTCCATTCTTTTCTGCATTAGAAATGTTTTTACTTATAATATTCCATACTTATTATAAATGCATAAGAAACTTTATCCGCCTGTTACCTTTTTACACCTTTTATTGTTCGTGTTCGTTAGGAAATCATCAAATGACGTTTCCCGCTCTAGATGGAGAGACAGGGCGTGTCAGACTTTTACTGACTAAAACCCACCCCTGTTCATTCAGTTGCCTGTGCCAGGACAATAATGTAATTCTTTCGAACAAATCCGCGACACCTATTCACATCTGAACGACTGAACTAATTTCGATGGGCACAGGTATAACAAGACGTGCGCTGTCATTGCTTTATTTACGTTGCTGAGCAGACAAATTTTTCGAACTTATGAACCAATGGTTTAGCAATAACCTTCAAATTGTGTGTTACTTAATTCGGGTGCTGGTTTTGGGGCATAGGATACTTTTGTACTAGCAGTGCTTTCCTCTGGGATAAATTCTGAGTTCTATGCGAGGTAAGTCTTTGGTAAAATCTAGTTAGGTACAGCGAAACAAACCGTTATGTTATGTAGGTACAGCAACTTTAGGTCGGTGACCCAGTAAAAACTATTGATTTTTCACATAGGGTGGTTGAAGCAGGTCGATACGATAGCAGACGACCTACTTCGATAATCATACCATATTGCTAAGCTTCGGTTTTATAAGCTTTGAGTGGAGTAGGTTATTTGATGGGGGCCAAACTTTGGTATCGATCTACTTAATGGTGGCTAAGAAGTAGGGTTCCGTTGGTATTCAGTGTAGTGCCGGACGTAAAAAATAACACCACCCCTTTTCTTCCTGTGGGTGTCGTAAAAGGCGATCAAGCATTATGCTCTATGCATTTTACCACCATACTGCGATCGCCAACCCGCCTGCAAAGCGTGGTGATTATGGCAAATTCCCCCAAAGTGGGTGTGGCCTATGTCCAGCAGTGGACGTCTTTCGGCTGAAGTGATGATGAGGTTTCCAACGGGTTTCATAGTTCCAGCTGTAAAAATTGAAAAATTAAATAGCAAAAACATTTCCTAGGATTCATAAAATTGAAAAAAGGAGTAAAAATAATATAAAAAGTAATTTAGGTTGTCTTATAAATAGCTGCCAAGTTGTGTGCGTCCATTTTATACACAACCATTTAGTTTTATGTATGTAATAATTAAAACAAATTGCTTCGCGACAATCACGTCACAACAAACTAACAATTGTTCCTACTAATTGCTTTTACTTTTCAACCGACGAAAAAAAACGGAGGAGGTTATCAATTCGACGCGTATATTTTTTTTTTTTTTTTTATGTATGACCACGCATAACTTTTTACATAGTGGTCCGATTGCGACAATTCTTCTTCTATTGGAAAGGGTATACTTCCAAGGTGGTCCCATATAAATTTGGAAAACAAAATCGAACCCTAAGGGTCGGAAAACAGGGGATGATTGATTGTTCACTCACTGATTGTAATGTATAAACATGCATAACTTTATACAGAGTAGTCCGATTTTGATAATTCTTTTTGTGTTGGATAGGGTATACTTTGCCAAGTATTATTAGTAAATTAAAGCCACGAAAAAATATAAAATAAAAACTTTTTAACAAAAAATTAAACCGCCGAAAAACTGAAAAGCATAAAATAATAAACCTTAAAATTTTGAGTCGGCGCACAGTGGAACGAATGTATGGGAGCGGTTGGACGTAGACATGTCCGAAAAATAAGAGTAAAATTATGACAAACTAATGATGCCATCTTATTCGATTACTTAATGCCTTCATAAATTGTGGTGATGAATTTCTTCATAACTCCCATATTTCGGGAGTAATTTGAGAAAATGTGAAATTTTACTATGAAAATGAGTGTATCGAGCTCTCTCCCTCCTGATTCCGGGCTTGTTTCAAGTAGCGGTCTCTAATATCGTAATGCTATTACTAAGAGCTATATTTAATACTAAGACACATAGTGCGCCAAATGTGCACTTTCTGGGATAAAAGGAAATGAAAATTTAAAAAAAAAACGTTTTTTCCCCATTTGTATTTACTTTAAACCGCAGACAGACTTATTAAGAGGTCTATAAATATATTATATATATACAGAAATATATATTAACAAAAATATTCACAAGAACTGATGAGAGTATGACTTTTAAGTAAGTTGATAATAAATTACCTAGTTTCATTAAAAGTACAATAAATAATTAAGATGTAAGCTCTAATTTACTAAGTTACACATTTTAAAACAATAACATCATTTAATTATCTTCGTCATCATCATCATCATCAATTAATTCAAATTCAGAATCGATGTCCGCTAAATTATTTATGTTAACAAATTCGATATCACTTTTCTCAGAATCCGTAAGCTCATAAAATTCCTTAAAAGAAGATTTTTTTACAAACTTATTTCCTTTTGGACGGATACTTGTAACAAGTGGATCAGAAGACAGTAAAAGATTGTGCATAATATCTTCATTGCATGAGATACTGCTATGCTTTCGAGAATGCCCCTCTCTATATTTTCTAAAATCTTTATTTCTAGCCTCAGATGCCTCTTCGGATAGAAAACCAATGGGCACAATTGACATGTTCTGAACTATGTCTGGCCCATGCATTAAAATTTTATGAAGTGAAGAAGGCATATAATACCATGGGTATAACTCCACGTAAAGCTTAGCAGTATCAAAGCAGAACTCTCGGAATTTAGTTACGTTGATCTTCTCTCCTGATGAAATACACTGCAAGATCACACAGATTTTTCTTAAAAGCATAGCATCTATTCCGGTCAGTTCAGCAGATTTAGTGTAGTTTTCAAAAAATCTCCTTGCCGAGTTGCCATTGTTGGTGGATCCACTGCCTTGTTTCACGACATCGAGAAGTAAGCCCGTTTCTCTTCTTACAGCCTCTTGAACTCTTTTCTTCCTGTCATCAACTTGCCTTTTTGCTATATCACCCCTTACTTGCCATGATTTTATGTCTAATTTGTAGGAAATGTGTAATAAGCATTCCATTGAGCGAATCCAAGCGTGAAGGGTGCTTAAGCTATATTTATACATGTCCTCGTTTGCGTGTTTATCTTTGATTAACTCTAAATTATTCATTTCTTTAGGACAAGCCTTGCATATGTCACACACTGAAGCTGCTGTATTGGATATAATGGAATGAATTTTACCATCAATCATTGTCAACAGCAGTTGGTGTTTGACACTAATTCCATCAGTGATGGTGGATGGAGTTAAGGCTTCAATCTCTGCTTCGATTTCAGCCATCTCTCTCTGCACATTTTCTTTGGTTTCCTTTATAAACTTAAACAATATTGGCCGGCAAAATGAAGTGGAAGATGGTCGCTCGTTTTCCCAAATTGTTACACCTTTTGAGACGAGCCGCAGTGGTACAAGACTAATCATAAAATTACTAGCAAGATCGATTTGCTCATCTTCACTCGTCCTTTGATGATAAATGCTTTGGCTAGATGATCCGTCAAAACCCCATTTGCTGGTCAATACGAGCTGTTGATTGGGATCAACAGGGGTTTCTAACGACCTAATAAGTCTTCTTGAGGTTAAATCCATCAAGGCTTGTAATTTGATTTTTGCAGAGCTCTCTGTAACTGTGAGATCTTCTTTGGCCGGATAGCACTTAATTTTTTCTTTAACCAACATGTAGTAACTCGGGTATTGAAGAGCTCCTTCTTGAGTGTTGAAATCCCGAAGAGTGTTATAGCGCCATTTCGATAAGTTCATCGATACATAAAGAGCCAATGCCTTCAAAGGGGATATTTCCCGTACCTGAATTGATTTACCTTCAATGAAGGCTTTGATTTTTGAGGCCTCTTCTGGATTCTCCGTCAAGTATTTCATAACATAAGCTGTATCGCTTTGTCCTGCCTTTTGAAGCGCCCTTTCGGCCGAAAACATAATTTCAGCGCTGCTACTGCTGCATGAAAGACTATCTTCAGTGCGTCTTCTTTTTTGCCGGTTACTAAGGTCCTCAAAAGATTTACGAGGACTAGGATGTGTACAAGTTGAAGCATCAGATTTAGCAGGAGAAATTATGGGCTCGATGACGTCACTTATATTTTCTGTAGAAGGTTCCATATTTTCATTCTGTAATTCCGGCCATTGAATTGCAGCCTGTAGCCAAATCTCATGTTTCTTCCGAAACTTATCTGTGCTTCTTCCAGACTGTGTCCATTTTGCATAAATGCGGTAGCAAAATCGACGACACCAGTCTTTTAAACTTGTTTCAGCACTTTCACATAACTGAACACAACTGTTATCTTTTAAAACACTGAACAAATAGTTAAAGTCGCGTAAATCTTTATGTGCGCGTGCGCATAAAGCAACGTGAATATCAAGATTTGTATTAAAATTTGGAAAATACATTGCGAGATTAGCTTGGATACAACGAGGTGTAAATCAACACTGATTTTAAAGTTACTAATAGTGACCTATTTATATAAAATCCAGGTATCCCAGGTATCCTTTGTTAAATATTGCAAGGTAATTAGTTATTGTGATAATTAGTACATGATGCATGCTAAATTAGTGTATTAAGAGCCATTTAGTAATTAAATAATAGCAATGTTCTTATCAGTAATCATTAGTGCATCAGTTTTATATGTAAACCTTAAGTCCCTAATTATATATCCTAATTAGCTTATATCTTCTCTAATTGGCTGCTCAGAAATGTTATTGTAATAAGGTAAACCTTTAGAAAAACGGTTTTAATCAACAAAATAAACAAAAAATAAAAAAATTGTGTTATAAAATAAACATCACTCTTTATCCCAGAAAGTGCACATTTGGCGCACTATGTGTCTTAGTATTAAATATAGCTCTTAGTATTAGCATTATGATATTAGAGACCGCTACTTGAAACAAGCCCGGAATCAGGAGGGAGAGAGCTCGATACACTCATTTTCATAGTAAAATTTCACATTTTCTCAAATTACTCCCGAAATATGGGAGTTATGAAGAAATTCATCACCACAAGTTATGAAGGCATTAAGTAATCGAATAAGATGGCATCATTAGTTTGGCATAATTTTACTCTTTTTTTTCGGACATGTCTACGTCCAACCGCTCCCATACATTCGTTCCACTGTGCGGCGCTGAAAAATCAATGAACAAGGATCACTCAAAGCGCCGACTCATAATTTTAAGGTTTATTATTTTATGCTTTTCAGTTTTTCGGCGGTTTAATTTTTTGTTAAAAAGTTTTTTCACCTTCACTTTTTTAATGTCTTCCGTCTTACAGTTGTTATTATTTATGCACAATATGTAACTTTTGCTATTACTAAACATCCATTAAGTATACCGTGTAAATAAATAAACATTGTACTTCCTGCTAGATTTATCATTCACTCTTTTTGAACCGGCTGACTCACGCCAAGGCTTTCTTGTGTTTTGTGAGGAACAGATGCTCCAAACATGTCATCAATCTATATAATTATATAAAAATGAATCCCTATTTCCCTTGGTCACGCCATCACGCGTGAACGGCTGGACCGATTTCACTTTTTTTTTTTGTTGTTTTTTTTATCAGGAGAAGGTTCTTATGAAAGAAAAAAATTAAAAAATTGTGCGGAATATAAGAAAATTTAAGAACACTTATTTAAGAATACTTGGACAAATATTTTTGAATTTGATTAAACTCTTGAAGAAGGCTATGAGCTAATAAACATCATGCTAGGGCTGTTAGGAAAATATAAAGTATGAAAGAACGCTAAACTAATAGATAGCGCGGGAGGAGAATGGGATGCGATTTTTTTTTTTTTTTTTTTTTTCAGGATGGGAAATCATCAAATGACTTCTCCCGCTCTGGGCGGAGCGGGAGGGCGTGTCAGACTTTTACTGACTAAAACTCACCCGTGTTCCATCAGTTGCCCATGTGCCAGGGTTTTTTTTTTTTTTTTTTTTTTTCAGGGTGGGAAATCATCAAATGACTTCTCCCGCTCTGGGTGGAGCGGGAGGGCGTGTCAGACTTTTACTGACTAAAACCCACCCGTGTTCCATCAGTTGCCCATGTGCCAGGGTCACGGTATCTCCTTCGAACAATCATGCGACCCCGGCAGGCATCGGTCCTAGTAGACCCCTACACTGCTGCTGACATCTCTTTGAGGCGCGCGTGGAACACTGCGCGCCGTCGACCCGAGCTTGTTCCTTACCGGGCGGCGAGCTACCCATTGCTCGCCACCCGCAAGCTCATGTGCCAGGGTCACGGTATCTCTTTCGAACAATCACGCGACCCCGGCAGGAATGGGATGCGATTAGGTGGATTTCACGCGGACGAAGTCGCGGGCAGTAGCTAGTTAAAACATAAATATCAAAGAGAAATTGCACAAAATGAAAGTTTTATGGTTCTGTCTAGGAACATACCTATCATCGTCATCATTTCAGCCGAAAGACGTCCACTGCTGGACATAGGCCTCCCCCAATTTGGGAGGGTTTGCCATAATCGCCAGGCTGGTTGGCGATCACAGTATAGTGGTAAAATGCATAGAGAACGCTGCTGCCCATTCCCTAGTAAATCCCTTAGTCGCCTGATACGACACCCACGGGAAGAAATGGGTTGCTGATCTTTTCCAGATTCAAGTAGTAAAGTTATTGACTTTACTTCTTAGATCTGGAATCAGAAATAACGTGCGTTTTGCTTTTACAGAAAACACAAAAAGAGGGATTATGGTAAATGTGTCAAATTCTTTCTCATGGGACCATGGTTCGATAGCGGACTCCGGCCACCGTAGGCGCGAGCTTGCGGGCGGCGAGCAATGGGTAGCTCGCCGCCCGGTAAGGACCAGGCTCGGGTCGACGGCGCGCAGTGTTCCACGCGCGCCTCAAAGAGATGTCAGCAGCAGTGTAGGGGTCTACTAGGACCGATGCCTGCCGGGGTCGTGTGATTGTTCGAAAGAGATACCGTGACCATGGCACATGGGCAACTAATGGAACACGGGTGGGTTTTAGTCAGTAAAAGTCTGACACGCCCACCCGCTCCGCCCAGAGCGGGAGAAGTCATTTGATGATTTCCCATCCAGAAAAAAAAATTGGACCATGGTATTACATACGTCTGTTAAATCTTTTATTCAAATCAAGCCACTGTCCACTTCACCATTGACTGCTAAAGTGCGTTGCAATCTAAAATAAATCAATCAAGTTAATATTTCATTTCATTCGTATGCAAGCTAGTCAGTCAAGTGTAAATTAAAATAGAAAGCTACATACCTGTCAAGGTCTAATGGTCTGTGTATAAAACATAATACCGCAGGTTCATTGAGTACATACTTAATAATGTTATGAGACTGACATTACTGGTATTTTTAACCGACTTCAAAAAAAGAAGGAGGTTATCAATTCGTATGTACTTTAAAAAAAAAAATATATGTTTGTTACCTCATAACTTTTGACTGGGTGAACCGATTTTGATGATTCTTTTTTTATTTGAAAGCTGGTGCTTCCCGAATGGTTTTAATTTGGTTCCATTCGGACAATGGGGTCCATGTGAAAACCATATAAGTCTTAAATTTGCATTAAGTATTTGCGTGACAAATGAACGAATAACGCGATTAGATTAGTGCGGGGTATCTACCATAACTAAAAAGATAAAAATAAAAACTTTAAACACCAAAAAGAAAAAACCGTCTTTCTTAAAAAAAAACTACAAAGTCAAAAGTAACTTTAATTTCGGAAGTCGGTGGCAAAAACCTTAAATACAGATCCTTAGACACCGACTTTCGAAATTAAAGTTATTTTTGACTTTGTAGTGTTTTTTTAATGAATTTGGTTGTTTTTTTTTTTTGTTAAAAGATTTTTGTAGCTAAGAATACGTATATATAAGGTGTATCTATTCATACACGAAATATTTTAAGGGGTACACCTGAAGGTGGTAAAGAAGCTATAGAAGCAAAAAAAAAAATATGTATCTAAGCGTTTTTGAATTTTCTTAATTATTATAATTTTGAATCTACTTGAGACGTTTTGCATATGCAGACCTTTACTTCAAATTCTATGAATGGCCCGCCTGACGCTGCGAGGGCGACGACCGGACGGCACGAGCATGGCCGCGGTGTCTCGGGCCGTAAAAAATAAGAAGGAGCCAGTATTTCTTATGTGCGTCAAAAAATTCATAAATATTAAATTAAAAAAAGAAACCCGTAGATTTTTTTTTTGTTGCTATAGGCTCTTTACCACCTACAGGTGTAACTCTTAAAATATTTCGTGTATGAATAGATACACCTTATATTGATCTGTCATCATCGTTTCCTCTGTTGCTGCTAAAATTTCTCATATAGTCAGTATAGTATCTTTCTAGTATTCCCTAGAATAAAGTCATCTTGGAGACCTCCAAGATGACTTTATTGACAGTCTAAAAACTTTCAAACTATGAAAATCTTGGGAATAAAAATGAGAAGCAATTTTGTTTTTACGACACGGGCTATTATTCTATCACCAATCAAATCTAATAGCGTATAGAAATATAGGTATAAGCAACAACAAAATTGAAAAAAGCTTCAGAAGTTTACAAAAAAATATGTTGATAACAATAGATACATTTAACACCTTAAATAGGTAATTCAGTCTGTCAACAATAGCAGTAATTACAGCGCGAACACAATGTCTTCTAAGAACGCAGTGATAATATATCTTTTACGTAGTCATTGTGCAAAGCGAGTGAAGTAGACTTCCTCATTGGGCGCAGCCGGTGAGCCGCCCTTCGACCCGTACGCACAAGCCATGACTATAAGGCCATAAGCCATTGTTACGAGCTGCCAAACAGTTGGCTACTTTATGACCTGATCAGGGCTACCTAGTACTTATCTTTCTTCAAAACTGCACAGACCGATGGAAGATTTCTTACTGTTACCAATGGTCCTCCAGCCCTTTTCCTTATTCGTTTCAATTGCTACTTTTCTTCTGGCTATTGCTTACTTTTAAAATTTCTGGACTCATGATTGGTTTTGGAATCACAAGCTGCACATTCTAATATCAGTCAATCATATTTTCTCTCCCGAATTTTGCAGTTTTACTTTTTTTTTCAAAGCTTTTCTACTATTCTTCTTCGTTGGTCTTATCAACATCTGGAAGATTGTCAGCCCTGTCCAAGATTATCTTCCGTTGACAACTTTATGTCGACTCCATTAAAATTATATTGTTAAGGTTGTTCGTATCAGATTCGTCCATTTTATGAGTACTTTCACCACAAACAGATGTTGCAAACAGCTCTGAATCATTATTACCGGTAAAAATTGTCACCTGAACTGTGGTATTATCTGGTTTATTCGAGGTTATGCTTTAACAACAAAAAGCTGTTCAGTCGAATTTATTAATTTCGTAGTTATTGCTACCGCTTAGTCGTTTAGAGTATTCTTATTCATAGCATCTGATGGCCACCATAATACAGTTATTATTGAAGCATACTCATTAAAGAATGTTTTAGTGCCAACAGCACCATTGTGTACTATCTATAAACATCTCGGAACAATAACATTCTACACACCGATCCGCAGAATTATGCACATAACAGATAATGGTCGATTTAATTTAAAGTCACTATTGACTTCTTGATTCAATTGCTTGAAGAAAATTAATAAGAACATCTTGTACCCAAAACTATACCACTAATTTCAACATTTAATTTACAAAAAATATTCTTTTTAAAAGCTTTGCTCATTGGCATTACTTGCATGTATGCAAGTACTTGCTTACAAACCTATATTTTAGAAATACTTCATCGGGCCATATATCTCTGTCGTGTACTTAAACACACTCTTTAATATTGCGCGCGGTGTCCGAAACGATGCAATAAGCTCGACCCACGGCTGGCTACATGATTAAATGTTGATACGCATCACCGCACGCTTGCGTTAAGCCATAAATAGACATCGCCTGCTCGAAAGCCTTGCTTATGTCTCAACTGGGCTCCGAATGAACCAGTTTACTGATCCTACGCAACTTGGTATCAACGTCTAGTTTTCCTGAAGCATTAACCTCTGAACTCTACTGCTGACCTGGGAGGCTTTCACCACTCTGAATATGAACATAATTATAGAGACACCAAATTCTAAACAACAAAAGTCAAATGTATCACAGTATCTGTTGTAAAGTTTGCGTCTGGTTTTAACATCCTCCTCCAAATAAGCCACCTATCTATCATTCATTAAAACTTCAGTCTAATAGCAGCCTTCAATTAGTTGTTTACTACCACACCCTTCTGTAGTCACAACAAAATATGTCTTTGTCTACCAAGACGTGTGGAGTGAAATATTCAATGCTTACGATGTCTGTGCACAGCTTAATAAAAGATTGTCATTTTCGTCACATGGACACGAATATGATTCGGCATTCTATTATATCGCAATAGTGTCATCTGCAAACATTTCAAAATGTATGTCTAGGTCATCTTGCATTGAGCTTATGCTTAACAGGTTGGTTTTGAATTTTTGGCAAGTTTCTGACCTTAGGCAAAGCCTCAAGCTGTTGCCACTTCCACCTAAGAAGGAGAATAACTAAGATGATATATGTAGATACACCCAATGAAGCTTGAAGTTCCACTTCATGACTTTATTGAGCCGAACAGTGGTCATGTGCTTAGCTTCTTCCTGCTCAACAAGTTCGTGTGGAAGCCAGGAACAAGTATTAGCATTAGTAGCCACGCTCTATTTGCACTACCAAGTACTTTCCTCTGCGGAACAAACTGGATTCACGTTCTTCACAACAACTATTTCCTTATGACTTCCACTTTTATAACACCAGTTAAAAACAGCAGGTGCACTTATTGTAAATTAATTAAAATTAATGAGTTCCAATACTGCACTGCACTTTTCAACCACGACGAGGACAGATGACGTAAGCTTTAACACAAAAATGGCGTTTTGTTTACGTATGAGGTATGTCATGCCCATGAACATAGGCGAATGAGATAAGATCACACATGTTATCAAATAAATCCGCACGACAAAAGAATTCCTCGTGAACTATTGTCATTCACTGCATAATAAACGTACCTTCTCACGTTAGCGACGCAGTACTTATTACTCATCCTTGACCGTAAAAATATATGAGCTTAAAAGATAACTTACGTGCAGCCATTTTGAAGAAATCTACCGAGCACAAGTTTGGTAGTGAAGTTGTTAAGAAGCCAATGCCAGATATCTTGATGTGGATGTTTTGGATGACTTGCATCATCACAGTGATGATACGCATATTTAACACGCATTGAAGGCTCAACTGGCCAATTCAAATCAAATTGAACAAGTACGCATGTCAACTTTACACTCAATTCCATGGTTGTAAAATAATAGGCAAGACGATAAATTATGCTTCTAACGCGAATGTAACATCTAATGATGTTTTAATGAAAGGCACTTTCAAAAGTGATGTTTAACGCTTACAGGTTTTTAAATCCTATTGTATTTGCGGTCTCGTGAGTTGTGAGACACTTTATGGAACGTGTTTCCGAGAAAACACACACAATGTCGAAAAAAAAACTGCTAAAAGATCAACAAATACGCGGGAAATTATATATATCTTTGAGGAAAACTTCAATAAAATTGTTTTAACGATATACGATAGAACAATATTAGCTGATTGGCAAACCGAAATCAATGATTGAGAGGTGATGAATGAAGGACTTACCGAGAAGTAACTTTCAGAATTTTACACGATTTCATTAATTGCGAAAATAATTTGAAGCCATTATTTCGGCTTTCACTGAACAATTTAAGAAATAACAGATAAAGACTTAATTGTGGGAATAATTTTTGAATGCAGATAACAATGCATCGGTTACGTTGCATGAGGTTGTAGTTATCATTGTGTGGCTCGTGTGTGGTCATCACGACTTTTAGCAAAACCGTGTGATTTCTGAATTTACAACAATTTCGCACCTCCCACATTTACGGCAAGTGTACAACGCCCCAAATAGTGAAAAGGTTGATACAAATATACGTCGAACTATAAAACCAAGGTTACAAAAATGCAACGATGAACCAACGGCAACGGTTACTGAGCTAGAAAATGTATCGAAACATTTTGCAGTGTTCTAAGTAATATAGCCGAAAGGCGCTGCTATCACCAATTGCACAGGTAACCTTCATTTCCCAACACACAAAGAGCCAATCACTCGTCACACGTCTGAACTGAATTCAGGGAAACGAAGTGCTCAGAATCTTCAATTTTGTAATGTAATTGCAAAACATGCAGTCAAAATCACCGATGAAGTTGAACGTGGGATCAATTATTTACCTGCTCCACTTGTGGCTACTCCAACTAGTAGTGGGTCGTTGTCGATTTTTTGACGGACGAAACGCAACCGTTTTTCCGACGACGAAAACGGTTGCAGAAAACGGTCGTCGTCGCAACTGGTTTGAAGAGCCGTCTTCAAACTAGTTGTTGCGACGACGACCGTTTTGTAAAAAACGAAATTATCGAATATGGAAAAGAATTGCGTTTTCGTCGCGTGAAATAGTTGCAGTTTTTTCGAGAAGTAGTAATAAAATATAGACTCTATACCATTGACAAAAAGTTCACTTTTTACTGTAAGAACCGTTTTGTAAACGAACGCGGTTCACTAAGGACGACGTCGTGACGAGTGTGATAGTTGAATCAATGCGTTCTCGACCGTATTTTCTTAGCTGTAAAATACATAATCGCATCTAGTCATTCGAAGACTGGTTTGTGCAACGAAGACTGTTTGGATCGAAGACGTAAAAACAGTTTCATCGTCGTAGTCGTCGCAGAACATAAACGGTCTTTGGAACGGATTAAGGACGACGACGCGATGAGTGTGATAGTTGAATCAATGGGTTCTCGACCGTATTTTCTTAGCTGCAAAATACATAATCGCATCTACTTATTCGAAGACTGGTTTGTGCAACGAAGACTGTTTGGATCCAGGACGTAAAACGGTCTCATCGTTGCAAAACATAAAACGGTCTTCGGAAACGGTTCGTTGTCGCAACGCCCACCACTAACTCCAACATTATGTCACTAACCAGTAACGAGTGCAATGCTCTAGATTTCTCGCACAATTAGCAACTATTTACCCAGCAAAGCCAAGTTTTTAGCCAATTTAACCAAGTTGCCTTACAGCATTGTTTATCGATATCTCAGTTTCGTTATTCGCTAGCAACACTTTGATTTATAGCTTCATTGATAGCGTATCGCCCTAAATTCTCAGGGACAGACTCACCGGACCAGTTTTCTAAAATGTAGCTTTTGCTGAATCAGTTTGCTTCCTATTGTTGCTGACTCTAGTCTAGATAGTATGTCAGATATCTGGAGTGAGTGTGGCTTCGAAGCCATTATCTATACTAATATTATAAAGCTGAAGAGTTTGTTTGTTTGTTTGTTTGTTTGATTGAACGCGCTAATCTCAGGAACTACTGATCCGAATTGAAAAATTATTTTTGTGTTGGGTAGCCTATTTATCGAGGGAAGCTATAGGCTATATAACATCACGCTACAACTAAGAGGAGCGGAGCAGTAATGAAAAATGTTGCAAAAACGGGGAAAATTTATTCCTTTTGAGAGTTTCCGTTGCGTGCGCTGCGTAAACGGTTAAAGTAACGCAAAAATCATGTATGACGGAATTGTTGCTTTTAAAAAGTTCTAAAAAAATGTTCGCGAGAGCATATGTCTATCTTTTAAGGTTGACTCACTATAACTCAAAAGGAGCGAGCAGCAACGAAAAGTGGATGAAAACTAGCAGGCAAATCGATGCGATGGGAAGGGTCAGGGGAGCAAAAATTTGACGCGGACGAAGTCGCGGGCAGAAGCTAGTTACTTATAATTGTGCCTTTGTTCACTGATATCTTTTTAATTAGACAGTTTTTGCGTGCTGTTTTGTCTTATTTCAATCCAAACGACCTTCTTGCCATTATACGTTCTTTTAAGGACTGTGATGACGTATGATCTGTCATTTCGGCATAATTTTGCTACGTTTATTACTAGGGGTGTTACTTACATGGCATTTCAGGTACACCTACACGTTTGCTACAGTTGACACAAAAGGTTCTCGCGTGGGAGAGGGACGGCGGCGATGGCAGCGCGCGCGCGAGTCAGCCCTGCGTCCGCGCAGCCGAGCGCACGCGTCGCCGCCACCGCCGCCGCCGGCTCCACATCCCGCGACAGTGAAAGTGCTCCATTCGTGTTTACGGACTGTTAATACTGTGAATGTTCATGAAAACCTATTATTGTAAACAAAGTGAACACTCGTGTTAAAGTTACATTCGTTCATACTGTTGTTTCGTAAATATATGACATCCGTGTAGGCTTCGCTCAGCCGGCCCCTCGCCTTTTTGCCCAACAAAAAGCGTGACAACAGTTGCGAACTATAAACTTTGGGCATAAAATAATATTAATTAGCTTACATAGTTTGTTATATAGTTTTTTACTTTCTAGTGTTTCTTTATCGCTACTTAACACATTATCTTCGGTCACGCTTAGTGCGGCTCCATCAAAGTCAACAGAGTTAGAGTTACAAGCGATTGCTTCACTCATTTTCATGTATTCTAAACGCTTGTCCACCTTGAAGTGTCGCAACTTGCTATTTACATATCCTTTCATTTGACATCTAATTAAAATGAACAATTTGTCAATGTAGAGTCATCCTATTCTTATTCATGAATAAAATGTCGTATTTCTGCAATCCTAATAGTAAGCATCCACATTTTACAGCAGCTTACGTAACATAATTTTAAGATAAATTTTGAACAATGTCCATCAATGTTAAATCTTCTCACGCTAATTTGATATCAACAATCAAATTTTCAGCTTCGAATTTAATAACACTGTTCTAATGAACACGGAAGACGATACGAGTAAACTGGTTCCTGGAAATTAAGCATGCACTGATGATACACCAGAAGAATTGTATGAGGAAGAATCTCCAATATCTTCTAAATTTTAAAATGACTTTAAATAGAGCCCCTCTTCGTCTTGCATTTCTCAGTGTTTTCCTCATACGAACGATACTGGATGCATATTAAAACATAGTTTAATAAAAACATTCGTACAACTGATCCGTGTGTCGAGAGTGAGTGTAGACCATCGACCCGCAGTGTCTGCACCCAGCCGGAACTGTGACAACTGCTCAGCGGAATTCCACTTACTAATGCTACCTTATTTAGTTAATCCACATTCGTAGCATTCCACTGCATTTACCTCTAACATTCGACTCTAATACCCAACCATTATACAGCGTTAATCGATCTGCATGAAACTTGAAACAATCGGTTGGAGCTGCAAGTCTGCAACTATTTAGACGCGGTCGTATTTCTAATCGCTTTAACGATATTAATGGCAGTAGTCTGAATATCATTGTATATCTCAGTAAATTCCATTGCACAATCTACTATACAAACATCTATCTTTATTTCATTTCATGGTTTATTTATTTTCGTTTTCACATTAATATTTTTGACGAAACTGCTTCAATTCGCTGCGTTCCGCGGCAAAAAACAAGACAAAGCTAGTATTGTCATTCTATCTGTTGATCTAGATCTAGAAAGTGTCTCCGACTAGACGTAATGTCTCGATAATTTAAGATATTTAACTGCTGTTATGTGCAGTTGCTTAGTAGCAAACTTATCTGATAATGCTGCAACGCCTACCGTTACATCTTGTTACACATCTTAAACTATAAGCGCTCTCATGGCGATCATCGGCCGTTAGTTTTTTTGCGATCATTCCACTCAGCTATTACACTGATTGCATGTAGATTCTCCGATAGCGTCAAGTCATTCAGTAACTGCAGTAAGTAGTGCGCGTTCCTTGCAGCCAGCTCAAAAATGCAGCTCTGTAATGCTACAGTTCTCTTTCCGCGGAACAGATTATGCGCCGCGCTAGGCCTTCATTGTTTCGCAAGCCGCAATGCTCTGATTACAACGCCATACATACAAACACACAACTTGTTTTGCAATTACACCATAACTTATAGTCGTAAATATTATCTAATAGCTGTAACAGTTTCTACGGTTACTCGTAACATCCTTCTAACCGAAATAGAAAATGAAAATTTTCCTGTGTTCCATACCATACGGACAATAAGATCCGCGTCAAAAAATCTGATTAGAACGTTTGTATAGATTGTTTACAAACAATAATATTTAATAACTGAATAATTTTGTGCATTGAGGCGTAGGTAACGATTTTCTAATAGCAATTTAGGTGCATTAACCACGTCCAATGTCAGCCGAAGTGTTACAAATGTTATTTGGCACGTTGCGATACTGCGGCGCTTAGCATTGAAACAGCGAAAAAAGGCAGCAGTTTTCGATTCTAGTACCGATGTAAACGTCGATCCGTACAATCGTGGACCAGTCGACCCTGAGACGGCCGGCAACGCAGCTGCCAACGACTTGTTTCGCTTTTTTATAACTTGATCGTGCGGCTGAGTTAAGGAAGCCTGTTTTAAACTTCAATTGGAAATTCAGTGAATCAGCTAAATCAGCAGTATGAACGAAACTCTAAAATGGTACGTTGTTCGTTGACAGTGCATCCGGATGTCTAAACGAACGTTCTTTGTTCTAAAAAGTGCTCGTGAATCAAAGTGAAGTGATGTGATGCAGTGATCCCGGTGATGATGAACAATGATCTCCGAGAGGCCTCAGGTGAACGGTGGCGTCGGGCCACCCGCGCCGCCGAGGCTAAGGACTCTTCGAAGGAACTGCGGCGATCAAGGTGCACCAGGCCGATTAATCCCAATTATTATTCGATACACGGTCAATAATTAAACTGGTTCTGACGTGACTCAAGATTGAATTTGTTCTTAATTGCCAAAAATCCTTGCCTCGAAGTAAAAAAAACGTGTTTGTTTAAAACATGTTTGGCGAATTTCGTAACAAACTTGAATTACCATTAAACAATATTAGTGTTTCGGCATTGAAATAGCTTTGATAATTTTTACCATGACTGCGTAAATTTCACGGTATCTTGAGTCGTGATCATAAATCCGTTGACCCGGGGTTATTTGGCCTGTTGTCACCTCGATCTTCATTTGTTGTAGTGTTGGTAACTTCACCGACGAAAGTTTACATCGACACGAGCGCCAAGTGCTCGTACTACAGTCAGAACGATGAGCGCACGCGCAGGGCACGGGAAGACCTGGGTGACAGAGTCAGGTTGATCGATGTCCTGGAGCGGACCTGCTGGCTCAACATCAGGACCGTGCTACAAGATGGAGAAATCGAAATACAAGATCTCATCGCATTTTTTGGTATTAACTGTTTTGTTGCTCTCATCTAATTAAGCTAGTATTATTGCTGACACAATACCATCTCGTTTTCCATGCATATTGCAAACATCCATACAAGCAAGACTAACGACAATAGGTACTCAGTATACATGGTGTACAGGCATCGGGATCAAAACAAATCCAAGCGGAAATCAAAACAACTTATCAATGGGGTTGTTAAACAGATCCATTTCAATTGGAAAATATAGGAAAATATTATTGTCTCAATGTTAGTCAACATCCCTCGGATGTCGGGATTGAGTGGCATCGTCTTTATGTGCATTTAATAATACCGTGTACCGTGTTATTAGCTATAGAATGGCTCACAGGCCACGGTTCGATCACTGTGTGCACTTTCTAGCTTTCTACTTGATAGACGTGCTCTTCTAGATCATGTGGTGGAAAACTATAATTAATGATATCCAGTGTTTGATAAACACGTTGGTTTTTAACTGTAACTGTGATAAAATCATCTAATAGAAATAATAGAATCAGTTCTTGTCCGGCAGTAAAGGATTTCTAAACTTAGGTGAGTATCACAAGTACTAGCTGTCCTTATAACGTATTCTTCATCTATCTTTATTGAACTAATTTCAGTAATTCCTTCAGTATGGTTTCTATGAAATATTTATTTTTAAGAATAACAGTTTATTTTCTTTTAAATTCTTTATTGTCTTTATAGAACAGTAATGGTTGTTGACATTTTTTCTTTGGGCCTCCAAAAATGACTCAACGCTTTTACTGGACAATGGGTTGATATGAATGCATATTTTCGATTAAATTAATAGCGTAGTACATATACATGGTCAAATTATATTAACTGGCAATCATTTATCTACGTTGAGTATATCGATATCGAAAACGAATGGCACATACAAAAACAAAGAAAAAAAATACATGAATAATAAAAATAGGTGTGATTAAAACCTATTTGTCGCATCCTAATTCACGTACCTACAGTTTCTAATTCAATACCTATAATTAAATCATTGAATAATAGCTCGCGTGTCTCGCACTCTCTGTTGTCTTTCCAACTAGATACAACTGACAAGAAAGTGAAAATACAAAAACGCATACATGACGTATACTTAAGTTATTACTAACAATCACAACTTGATGTCACTTTTCGCGTTTTTCAAGTTAACATTTGAAACGGCGAGACCTATGATAAATTGTTTGGGATGTCTCTGTCGATTTCTACTTCTCTGACGTCACTTATTCGTAGTAAACTTACTTTCAATAACTAAATGAAGTCATGTTTAGTACCTGTGGTCTGAACCGGTTGTAAATGTCAAAGGCATAGATCATTATCGTGGTCCAATCAAATCATTCCATTTCCTCCAGCTTATTTGTAGACGCAAGGGCAGATATAATAAGTGTATTACGTACTTCAGCATATCTGTGGTTGTTGCCATGGTCATTTACCATTGCGGGATGAGTAAATAACCTAGCAGTATCTACATACAAACATTTTGCAATGTATAATGCGGATATTAGTATTTATTCATAATCAGTTGTTAAAATTAAGGTCACTCAGGGCTGTATTTGTGCACTTGAAAAACCTGATGATGAAGATGGCAAGTTTCAATAAGAAAGTAATACTTGATATATCGCTTAAGACAGATGAAAAATTAAATTGCATTGGCCAGTAACACGACGCGAATCCTGGCAATAACCTGGGAAAACCCTGGCTGCAACACGCAAAGCATACATACGTATACAAAATATTGTAGGTAAACGAAGTATATCTATAGCTTAGCGTATGTCATCCATAAGAATTTTGAGTGTGACTCAAACAAATCCAAATCTAAAATAATGCAATGGTTCATTAGATCGATCGTATCTATTCAATTGGGCAACTATTCAATAGTCATTCGATAACCAAAGCATTTTTATTTCGATCACGTTGTTTGGGATCGGCTTTAGAGTTGCCTAATGATCGTATCATTATTCGTTGTCTGCATCAAAGGAGACATTGTCTTCTCACTCTATAGCTTCATCATCATCCAGAGTCAGACTACACACTATGGGTGGGAAATCATCAAATGACGTCTGCCGATCGGAGCGGGAGGGCGTGTCAGACTTTTACTGACTAAAACCCGCCCGTGTTCCTTCAGTTGCCTATGCCAGGGCCACAGTAAATCTATCGAAACGGCATCTACACCTTACTTTACAAATATGATTTGTTAATAAACTCTTATTGGCTTTTTTGCTTATACTTTTTTATCTTTATCTATCTCCAATTTATATTTACTTCTTGCCTCAACTAACGTATTGGGTAATTAGATTGGATTCGTGAGTCATGTTCATCCATTCAATAATGGGAAACTTGAATTTTATGTCTGTACAGCAATTTGTTATTAAAGCTCTTCCGCACTTCATTTTAATCGTTTACAATTACATGTTATTGGGTTCGAGTACTACATAAAATGTTAATAGTCCCAGCGTCTTATTTCATATCATAATAAATTTGTAGAGCCTACAACTATTAATTGGCGAAATTATGCGTGAGACAAGAATTTCATAATCACGTGTAATAACCAACTTTCATCTCAAAGTAGAGCCCAATTTAAAGAGATTTAATAGCTCTTGTCTGTTTATTTTCACAGTTGAATAATTTCAATAATACCTTCCGCCTTGAGGTTGCTAAGTGGGTCATTAAGCAGGGGTTCAGGACAAACCATGGGGTTCACTATTTGCTCATAGCATGGACCGGTAAACCTGGACCCTATGACTGGAACCCCCCAACTATTATTATGTTAACCCAACATAACGTAACTGCAGTCTACCATCCATTTCACATCGACACAGCTAACACATGATGCAAATCTTTGACACAATCAGTCATACGCTTGTTAGTCGTAACTTTGTAAAGAGTACTACCATCTGTACATGTGACCGCAGTTTGCGCAAGACTTGTTACAGAACCTGTCGGTGACCAATTTACATGGGAGACTTTTAATGACCTCTGATCATCAATTTAGTGTTTTCAATTCTGGCCGGTTTATTTCTTATAATTTGCTTAGAAATTATTATAGTATATTCCATTATTTTTATTTCTAAAAACACTAATTTACTTTAAAAAAGGCGAAAATTTAAGTTTTGATTGGTAAAAATTTGCATGAACGCGATGCATCCTGCGCGAGATTAGTTAGTAATTAGAGATAGTGTTGTGTAATTACTGGATTTGGGATTGACGTTGATTCTTTTCTTTTTCAGTCTTGTGAAATCCCATATCTATTTGTATCGAGTTTGTTACTGATTCATCTCGAAGTTTTATATTAAAAGGATTACCTTGACACTTCACACTCTAGGCTTCACCCAAATTCTTGCTTTCTTGTCGACTATCATCGAAAGAGTGAATGTCGATCCGGATTCGGTTGATCTTTTCATATTCATTCCTTATGTTTATGTCTCAATATGTCTTCCAATTCATTTCCTAGTATCTATTCGAATAATTGGTAAAACGTCGTCGTACGATGCAGCAACACATGACATGAATCCATGAGGCAATGCAATCACTGAAAACTGTTTACTCGCTCTCGTGTTTCATCGACCGCAGTTTGCGCAAGAGTTACTAAGCGAACACGACAGATGTGGTGGTACGCTTTGCTTATGTAACGAAGGGACTAGAGACCTTGACATTCACTGCTTCTACTGTCAACCTATTGATTTGATTTATTTCACTGATGCACACATTTTTTTTAGACTCTTCTGGAGGTCGAAGTCTCTAGAGCCTTTTAGATACAAATACAGTATCATACCTATTGTAGATTCCACCAATGTTACAGCATACGTATGAATGAAAATGGTAATAGAAGCATAAACACAACTGAATTTACAACCATACTATAGCAGCATATTTCACAGTAGTAGTGTATTTCTATATCTCTATAAACACCGAATATCTTTCTCTACCAACGCTATCGTTGTAACCAATCAACAATTCGCCCGGACTCCGAATGACTGTTCCAACAACCACTCTTGCGCAAAAAGCTGTCGTGTCAACCTGCGTGCCGGATGCAACACCTCGGTTATGTAACGAGGGTCAACGAAGACCTTGACCATATGCCATCAGTCTGTTTGATGTTACAATATTTATAACATTCATATTGCCAGTTGGTGGACTGTTTGGCTTGCATATTCTTGTTATTTATATGTGTTTTTTGGTGTTGATTGATTGCTTTGCGATTTGGTGAAATCCTTTAGTTCGTTGAAAGCCATTCCTTTTATAATTCGCAATTTTTGTCTGTCTGTGATTAATCGTGTCTATTATTTAAATCCACTTTCTTCTGGATGTTTACTTTTACGAAACCCAAGGTTTTCTGTCACCATTTCTAGTAGTAGCTTCTTCTGTGCCATTAAATTCACTTTAAGGTATATTCTTGTCCTCGTACAATTCCAATTTCTGTTTTGATGAGTAGCCCATGACAATATTAAGGCTCCATGTGACAAGTACGTACTATTATATCATAAAACTTTACTTTAAATACATATACGCAGGTAATGCAGATATTTGAAAATGCGGCGACTAGCGAATAGTGAGTGACCTTCGATCAATAATAGCACTAGATACAGGATTAGGAACAAAAATACGTCGCTAAAGTGGCCACGTTTACACACACATAGGCATTTACATTTCTTACTACGAAATATAGAAAAAAGTTTTATATGATTAACAACTCCAGTTCATTATAAACCTTAATACTCAAGCATAAAGTTTAATTACGATTGCAAAATATTTATATTTAAGTCCTTCTGTCATAGGATAAAGGTAAAAGCAATAAATTTTAAATGTCGCTTGAAAATAAATAATCATTTTTATAATAAGTACAAAAATATTTATTCTAAAATTAAACTTAAAACACAAGCAATAAGGTTAAAAACATTTTGTTGACAATTTAGTGCTTATTCTATTTTGAAACTAGACGTAGTTCTTGGTACTACATTTCAATGCTCAGAACACAGTAAGATTTAGAGTAGCAGAATAATAATAAGTATTTTTTTTTAGGCTAAGGTTCGTTTTATAAATGGTAGCAAATATTTTTGACCGATTTAAAAAAGTAGTAGGACTAAATTAGTACAATAGATATTTTATCAAGACATTGCTATGAATCGTCTGAGGGTTGGCTCATTGTAATCAACCCGTATATAGAAATGAGTGCGTCTACTTATGTACGCGATTTAGAAGTTATCACACTAGTATTATAAAGGTGAAAGTTTGTGAAGGTGTGTGTGTGTTTGTATGTTTGTTACTTCTTCACGCTCAAACGGAGATAGCTTACACCCTGGATTAACACATAGGCTACTTTGTGCGTTTACATTAGAGTAGTCATAGCCAAGGCGCCATAGTCATTAATTAATGTACCTGTAATTTAGGAACTGCTGTTTTAATCAGTCGACGTCAGTTAGTATTTCCGGATATATCCGATTTATCAAAGTGATCCGAACATATAACCGAATTCTTAGCTGGCTTATAAAAGTCATCTCTTCTTTCTCTGGCGACAATCGAGATCCATTCTGCACACGTAAATGGATTGCTAGGAAAGCTAAAATAAAAAAGGAAAGCTGAGTATCTAATGAGAGTCCAACAAACAGACACAAAAGTAGCATCAAAGAATTTTTAACCAACCAGTTTTGAAGATCTGGTTACAATTTTTTTTAAAGTATTACAATACAAATCTACTCCATGCATTTACTGTCCTGTTGAACAAAAGTTTGTGCGTATGTTGGTGAGCCTTGGCCAAACATTTGTAGTGGTGGTTTAAAATCGGTAATTTTGTTCAAAACGTATTATTTGCTAGTTTAAAGATTAAAATATAACTTATTCTTCATGTACTTACTGAAAGTAAGATATTCCGGCCGCTATATTGCTTTTTCGGGGATTATTTTTGCAACTTTTAAATACACACTGCGGCATTGTGAGACGTGTTTACATTGGCTGTGTTTCAAGCCAACTAAACAAAATAAGAGCTCAAGTCTCAAGTGCGCTTATATTTACCGAGACGTATTTTTTGCGCCGACCCGATATCTAGTGCTATTATTGATCGAAGTGAGTGACACAACGTAACAAATTAGTTCCCGCTACCTCGAAAGATGGCGTTGTGCATTCTGTACTCGTTTCTGAATCGTGCTATGATTTCGTTCCCGCGCGAATGATAAAAGTACTCTGGTTTCCCTTCAAAACGCATAAATCTCTCAGCCTTTACTAAAGATTTCCGTGGAGGGGAACACTCAATGAGTTTACAATATTTTTTTAATACTCTGCTTCGGCAGAGTGAGAATGCCTTAAAAATTATGTTTGGAAATTAGCATACCTACTCCCGTGTCGCCGTGGCTTATCTGTGACTTCGTGGGATATTGCCACCTCATAATACATGGAAATAAATATGGAGTGCTATAAATACCGTTCACCAAAACAGTGTTTAACTTGAATTTCATAAATAAAAAATGCAAATGATTAGCTCAATTTCAAGCAGTTATTGGAGTTTTGAAATGATCATGTATTTTCATAATTGGCATTCATTCCTAATTTTAATATAAGAATGATATAATTTTCTATTCATAGATTTCTTATTTGTTCATTTATGCCGTTTGGTTCCGGACGAAAAGAATATCACACTCCCATTTCTTCCCGTGGGTATTGTAAGAGGCGACTAAGGGACTTACTAGAGAATGGGCAGCAGCGTTCTCTATGCATTTTACCACTATACTGCGATCGCCAACCCGCCTGCCAAGCATACTATTGTGACAAACCCCCCAAATTGAGGGAGGCCTATGCTGCCGTGGCATAACTAAAATGCCGTTATCCGACATATGGTCGATTTTTAACTTTTAATGCGTAAAATTAAATTATAATGAGAAAAAAAAATCTATCGATCTGTGTTTCCGAATGTTCAATACCTTGAATAGTATTGGAAATAAAAATAGATGTTGTCATTGAAAAGTGACACCGGTTTAAATTTTTAACGCGGTTTTTGCATGTTACTCAAAATAACGGGTTTGGTAGATAAAGGCATTATAGATATATCACGGCAGTATGTCCAGCAGTAGACGTCTATCGGCTGTAATGGTGATGACGATGATGAAATTTGTTACAGTTATTTTGTTTATTTCTTTTGTACAATTTTCTAAGGAAACTACTTCATTGTCAACAGAATGCGACAGCAGCGATTCGGGCCACCTGTATGAGTCGCTGGAGCCGGCGCCTACGCAGCCACACCCCCCACATGCACCCCCACCCCTTCCGCTAGAAGAAGACTTCGACTCCTTTGACAGTGACAGTGACACTGATGATCACGCTATGGTAATTTGAGTTTTATTTAAAAGGACAGTTCTACAATAGCACGTCAGTGTACACTAAAACTATGGGAACTGCCATTACTACAAAAAAAAAAAACAAATTATTGTAAGACCATGGATGTGCTGTTGACTCTACCTACTGCTACTATACATTCACGAGAATAACAAATTAATTTCCGAATATAATTTAAAATGATTATTATTATAGGATAATGTATTTTTTTAATCATAATAAATTATAGCTTTTGATTACAATCATTATATTTTGTTGATATTATTAATGAGATGGAATCCCAAAAACAATGCAGTTACATAGCAACAGCGCCCTCTGACGGACAATATATGAACTTTTTGCTCCAGTTTCTGTCGTCTGAAGATAAAATATTATTTCATTTGAAATACAACCACCTAAGTACTTGAGGATAAACATAGTGATATTATGTCTCATTTTAAGGAAAACATTAGATAATATTTAAGTTTTAAATTATTGTTACGTGTGCATTGCTTACTGTTGATCGTTCTGTCTTCGAGCAAACACGCTATTTAATATTTTACTAAATTCTATAATTATTTATTTATAATGACTTGTTTTTATTCAGCTAGCACACAAACTGTAATTTTATATCCTGCAGAAAATGTTTATAAAGATAATAAAAGTGGGTACCAAAATTGTTACAGATGTAGACATTGGACACATCTTAGTAAAGAATTCTAAATAGACACTTTTTTCGTTTAATATCCCTTATTTTAAATCAATATCTCAAATATTATTGTTATTCATTTATTTTTGGTCTATTTTCAGTCCACGTACGCCCCAGCAGCGCCGACATTGCCGGCATCGAGGTTGCCGAACCCGCCGACCGGTGGTGGGCAGTACACTCTGACCAAAATAGCCAGCGCTGCACAGCGGAAGATGAGGCAAATCAAAAGAAACCTCACCAAAAGATATTCTGGTAAGCAAAAATTTATTTTGGAAATGCAAAAAGAATTTTCCGATACCGGGAATCGAACCCGAGCCTCCTGGGTGAGAGCCAGGTATCCTAGCCACTAGACCATATCGGATATTGAATGTTATGCCGAAATTGCATAAGTGTCTCTCCGACTACTATGAACTCAAACAAAGTTTAAAAAAAATGTTTTTTGTAATAGATAGTAACAATAATAATCGCTGTATTCTAAAAATAAACAACATTTGTTTGTTGTATTTTCATAAGTTCTATTTATTAATTACGTTTTCGTCTGAAGTATGGTGAATTCTGTATTTCAAATATAGATTTGGCATATCAGTAGGTGCTTTTTTTTTTCTGGTTGGGAAATCATCAAATGACTTCTCCCGCTCTGGGCGGAGCGGGAGGGCGTGTCAGACTATTACTGACTAAAACCCACCCATATTCCATCAGTTGCCCATGTGCCAGGGTCACGGTATCTCTTTCGGACAATCACGCGACCCCGGCAGGCATCGGTCCTAGTAGACCCCTACACTGCTGCTGACATCTCTTTGAGGCGCGCGTGGAACACTACGCGCCGTCGACCCGAGCTTGTTCCTTACCGGGTGGCGAGCTACCCATTGCTCGCCGCCCGCAAGCTTGGGCCTACGGTGGCCGGGAGTCCGCTATCGACTCCCGACGCCCGGGGCGTCTCCTCCTGCGGCGGCTAGGGACGTGAGGGTGCAGAGACTGCCTCTCCCTCACGCGCCCTGCCTCCTCCTTCGCGAGCATTACTGCTTCGCAGAAGGAGGTGACGGCTGCCCATTCCCTCTCGCTCCGTACCATGGCTCGCACCAGGCCCGGACGCGAGAGGTCGCCGCCGCCGATCGCCTCCACGAGGACACGGCGGTGCTCCGCCCAGGCAGGGCAAACTTCCACCGTATGCTCCACCGTGTCCTCTAGACGATCCTCACAATGGAAACACCCGGGCGTATCCTCCCGCTTTATCCTGAACAGAAACCCACCGAAGCACCCATGCCCGGTGAGAACCTGCGTCAGGCGGAAGGTGAGGACGCCGTGACGCCTGTCTATCCACTCCATCAGTAGGTGCTTAAATGATATTTTTAGTCTGTTTTAATTCTAGTACCTACTGCTGTTGGTGTACCAAAAGAAATAACTAATAAGCTGTGGTGTCATGATTATTTATAAGACAATATAAATAATCATGACACCATTGCCATTAAAATCATTAAAGTTCCTGCAAAGTCGTATCAACAAACTAAAGCAAAGTTTTCTGTAAACGTAATCAAAAAACAAAATCATTTATTTGCATAAATACGGTACAAAAAGCTTTAATGTCAGCGTGAAAATTTTACATAAGTACCTATTTAATCATCATTTTAAGAAATTAATTCATAAACTTGAATATAATTTTAAAATATTAAAATTAATACAAATTTATTTCCTAACATTACACTGGCCTTGATTAATGCAAAAACCAAATACATAGAAAATCACTATCTTAGATAGATAACATTGAATCACAATAAAATTCAGTCCAAATCATATCATTTTATGCGTCGATATCTCTAAAGATAAAAACTGACCTATTTTCGTCATCTCAAACAAAAGAAAAACGTTAACCAGTCATTCTGTTTACAGTGGCGATGGACGGCAAACCATTCACGAAGGGAAATACCCAGACGACCATCTACGACACTCCTAAGAAGAAGTCGCCAATCTACGCCAACTGCGAGCGACAGGACCCCGTCTACACCAATATCACCTTTAACGACACGCGGCCAGTGTTAAATAAGACTGAAAATCCCTTGAACAAGGTGTATGGTTCGTTGAAGGAAGAGTTGAAGACTGTTATTTCTGATAAGCGGGCGAGTAATGGAGATATTCCTCCTCCGTTGCCTGAGAAACCTCCTCCTGAGAAGCCAGTGACTCCGACTAGTGAGACGAGTAAGAAGGACAGTGGAACTTTGTCGAGGAAAGCGTACTTCTCGTTCAAGTCTCGGTTCAGACGGGCCACCTCACTGGCTGTGGACATCAACTCAGACATTCCCAGTGCTCTGAAGATCACCAACTCGACCTTCTATCTGACTGATTCTATGGATGGTGACTCCGGATTTAGCAACTGGTGAGATTTACATTTTTTTTTTTTCTTTTATTAATAACACAGCACGGCGTGACTCTTGCTCCTTGAATGAGAGTAGTCATTCTTCGTAGATTTTGGGTCACTGAATTCAAATTCGGCCTCGGAATTGCTCCATCACATCACATTTTTTAGATATCCTAACCTAAAAGTGCAAAAATCACGATTTTAGCGTGTTTTCATGGTTATGTAGCATCTCGACAAATTTAGCTATCGAAAAAATACACAATGCTTTAAAGTATAAGCATTGCTCTTCCAAATGGCGTTGAGTTTGCACGAATATCTTTTTTCATCATTGAGAAATTAGATTTTGAAATTTTTTATGTACATTCGATATAAGTACAATTTTTCATACAATTCATGAATATAAAAAAATGTTGTTTTTTTTTTTTGAATTGTTTTATTTTGGCTTATATTGTTTACATGGGTATACCCACATGATATTATTCGTATTAGCGACGACCTCTAAGTCCCTTATCTTGTCTAGGAGCATGGCAGTGCACTGCAAGATCTACTCACGATTATTATTTTAATAAAATCAGACCAACTAGACTCTTAATAAGTAAGCATTAAAGTTCATAGTGTCATGAATTTGTTTTTTGAATAGCAGTGACAACGGCCAGCCGGGCAGCACGGAGACGCTGTCTCCCTCTAGCGGGCCGAAGCGGCGCGACGGTAGGCGGCGCCTCGCCGACTCCTCCCCCTGCCTGTGCCCCGCGCGCCCCGCGCTCCCGCCGCCCCCGCCCCCGCCCGCGCCCCCCGCGCCCCCCACCCCCCCGCTGGCGCCCTCGCCGCCTGCAACTGACTTTAGCGCTGTCAACGAAGGTAACGCACAGCCGTCAACTGGACCCGGTGTGAAGTAGCGCTAAACATTTACTATATTTTGACCCTTGCTAAGTGACAGTTAGAATATCGCTTTACTAATCTTATTTAATGCTAAGGTTTTGATTAGCTTTAGATATTGTGGAGCTTGTTTTCTTTTAAAGTAATCATCAGGGAACTTTCAAGACATATTGTAAATCGAACTAACATTATGCGCAGTCCTCGGTATGTAAGTACGTACCGTATTTATGGGTCATAGGACTATGAGCCATTCGGTCCATATTGAAATACTGGTAGTCAATGCCCATATTCGAAATCATTTAGATGGTGTTGTCGTCATCAATATCACCCATAGGCTGTGTTGCCGCCCTCAGCATCTAATTATGTTATTATTTGTGTTGGTTCGATTTCGATATAAAAAAAAATATATATCTTTTAAGATTCTAAGATTATTTAAGCACCTATAATATAAGATCAACTATGATCTCGAAAATCATTATTTTTTCCTTCTGAATTACCTACCTTTACTATCGAACTTTGCTCGGCACACTGCCATATGCCCGATTAGAAATAAACTTTCCTTCTTAAACCCTTAATATATACCGAATATCAAATATTTCTCCTATCCAATATCTATATTCTAAATGCCATGTAAATAGATATTTCAGTTGACGTCTGTCCGTATCGCGTAATATTGGTTTAGCCCATAGACTTATAGGTCTATGGTTTGGGCGAATAGTTTTATCGTTGCCATTGGGCAGACGACGAAGACAGCGCTAAACTGAGGTCAGTGCTTACAACATGGTGGGAATAACTATTTAAAAAAACTTTTTGGTAGATATTATTATAAACTGAAATAAACTTACCTAGATATATGCACAAAATTTATAAAACACTTCCATAATTGATTCGATTTGATACTCAAGATTTTGAAAAAGATACCTATTGGATAAGTTTAATAATTAGCACAAAACGATGTTTTAATCACCACAAGACAATTGAGTACTTGGAAAGAAAACCTAAATGTCGAAGTCATAAAGCTAGATGAAAAAACCTAAAAATTCAAAGGAAAAAATCAAATCAAAGGCATAAAGGCAGGAAGGAAATATAAGGTAATTAATAATGAGGATGATCTTGAAACTCAGGCTGTTCCAGGCCAATACTGGAAATAATATTTGTACCTAACAACAAAATCTAAATTGTTGTATTATTAATTAAAATAATTGATCAATTCCTCAATACTGTAGAGATTTATTAATAGCGTATTGTTGTCATTTGTATTGAGCATAATTTTAAAGATATTCCTGTTAGAAACAACGCCGAGAATTATTGTAATTTTCCGCAAGTAATAACTATTTAATTTTGTAGGCTGGCAACCTTGTAGTAATTGCTTCGTCTTGTAAAGAACTGACGTTATCCGCAAGAACATTGTTCTTATTGCAAGCATGTACTTGCAAGGAACGTTGCACAAGTTTTCTTTGTTTTTTTCCTCAATTACGACCATGCATTATTAGTAAAGAAACTCTTTGGTACCGGTAGCCTTGTTGAATTTTGACGGTTCAAACTTTATATTTCTTCCTTTGACAGAATTATACCAGGGTTACCGTTGAGAAAAATAAATGATGTTTTACCAAATTAATATAATGTTAGTTTTTAAACCCGTTAAAATACATATATCTGCAGCGTATTATTAGTTTTTAGATAATATTACAGTTCTATAAAAAACTATAAATTCTGGTATTATTTTAACATTCGTAACAAAATGGTGGTTAACCACAAGTGAGTCAGTGTGACGTATTGAGCCTGATTGATAAAGATTTTATTACTAAAAATAAATGGTTATTCCCACAGCGAGGAGATTGAGGAACCTGCACTGTACACGTCTTTATGTTTGCACTGTCTTGCGTTCTTAACGTTGTGTTAATACTCTTAAAGTTCCTGTACAAAATGGCGTAACAGTCCACTTCTTTTTAATATAAAAGGTTGCGCAGTCAAGCCATTTTGTTTTGGAGCAATAAATGTTTTATTATTTCCTATCGCACCTAACTTAAACTTGTTTCACACGTCGTAACACATTCATGTTTATTTTTCTTCTCACCAAATTATAAAAAGGCATTACCTATTTATTTATTTATTTTGGCCAACCAACAACTGTATATACTCATACAATATAAACATGATTTTCTATTAACGGGTTGGTAGGGTTAGTATTACAGTTTATTATAGGTAAGCACCGCATGCCCCATAATAGTAAGAATTATGATACAAATTTGCACTATGCCATAAATTTAAAGTACATAAGAAACATATTTAAAAAACAAAAAAAAACACAAAATTAAGATTAAAATCAGTCTAAGACATACTACAGAAGAATGCAAAAATAATATTTAAAAAAAAAATACACGAAATAAATCTAAACATTGGTAACGGTTGTTCTGTGTATGTAGATCATTTTAATTTATAAAGTGCCTACGTAACCGTCTTCAGCTGTAATAATAGTCTCGATTGCCATCATGTGCCAAGTAACTAGTAGTAAATTAGAGAGAGAGTTCTAGAGTACCTGAATCTATCTAGTGATATAGTAGAATGAGAATTTTAATAGAAACCGGGTATATTTTAATTGAAATAAAAACAAATTTATTGTTTGTATTTAGAATAATTTTCTTTAAAAAGCTTACTTTTGGTATTATGTATGGAGTATCATGTCATTTAAATGACCACCTCGTCTTCGTATGGTAACTTGAAAACGAGAAGTCCAATGTTCCATCACTTTACCAAATTTCCATAATTTTACCATAAGAGTTTCTGACTTGCTTGCATATACCAGTGATTTTACATAACCCCACTGCCTTTAAATCACATGATCTCGTCATGAAGCCATGTGTTTTTTTTTTCGATGGGGAATCATCAAATGACTTCTCCCGCTCTGGGCGGAGCGGGAGGGCATGTCAGACTTTTACTGACTAAAACCCACCCGTGTTCCTTCATTTGCCCATGTGCCAGAGTCACGGTATCTCTTTCGAACAATCACGTGACCCCAGCAGGCATCGGTCCTAGCAGACCCCTTCAGCGCTGCTGACATCTCTTTGAGGCGCGCGTGGAACACTACGCACCGTCGACCCGAGCCTGGTCCTTACCGGGCGGCGAGCTACCCATTGCTCGCCACCCGCAAGCTCGCGCCGACGGTGGCCGGGCGTCCGCTATGGACTCCCGACGCCCGGGGCGTCTTCTCCTGCGGCGGCTGGGGACGTGAGGGCGCAGAGACTGCCACTCCCTTACGCGCCCCCCTTCCTCCTTCGCGAGCATTACTGCTTCGCAGAAGGAGGTGACGGCTTCCCATTCCCTCTCGCTTCGTACCATGGCTCGCACCAGGGCCAGACGCGAGAGGTCGCCGCCGCCGATCGCCTCCACGAGGACAAGGCGGTGCTCCGCCCAGGCAGGGCACACCTCCACCGTATGCTCCACCGTGTCCTCCAGACGATCCTCGCAATGGAAACACCCGGACGTATCCTCCCGCTTTATCCTGAACAGGAACCCACCGAAGCACCCATGCCCGGTGAGAACCTGCGTCAGGCGGAAGGTGAGGATGCCGTGACGCCTCTCTATCCACTCCTCAAAGAGGGGACTTACCGCCGCAATTGTGGCGTGCCCAGCACTAGGTTGCGACAGTCGTACCCGCCATGTCGCCATGAGATCACACCGGAGCTCTGTCCGCCGTGCCGCGATTTGTCGTGGCAGCGGAGTTTCGCCCCGGCGTTTCGCCTCCTCGCGCCACTCCCACATGTGGGCGAGGACCTTTGCCTCCAGATCCCATAGCGGCACTCCGGCAAGGAGGCTCCCCGCCTCGCAGGAAGCCATGTCTTATCCCCGAATCTTAATCAGAAACCCGTTGAATAACTCTTCAGTAAATTGAGTGTTTTATGGCGGTATGCCAGGTGTTGCCTTGTTGAAACAAGATGTTTGTCAGACTCACCTTGATAAATGCCAAACATCAATTAATTGACTAATCTGTCAAAAACTCGCGCACATACACAATCTAATATGGCCGCCATTAGCTGTCAAAGATACCTTGACCCTATTGAAAAACCCCAAAAGGAACAAAGTCATTGTACGGTTCTTATTTTGTCCATTATGCTCCCTAAATAGAAGGCCAAACTAGGCAATCTACATTGTCTGTGCCAGTATTTCAGTCATTACTTTATTTACCCCACGCGAGGTCCATTCTAAAATCTAGATCATAATATCCAAATACACGCTTCTTACCATTAGAGTAGTCAAGCAATTTATTTCAATAAAACATGACAAAATCTTACTAATAGCGAGCAAATTCTCACTAATGTGGGCCATTTTACATCATATGATCATAATAAAGCACAGTGCTACATGTATTAAACATTATGTATGGTCCAAACCAGTCTTGAAGTGTCGTCTTATACGGCACGAACTGGTACCGCTTTATATTATTGCAAAAACTAGTTATTGCCAGTTTTATTTTATTAATTAAAATCCCAGTGAACCCAGCAGTTTCATTACCAAGTACGTTGGCTATTTCATTTTCAAAGGTATAACAATCCATGGGTGTGTCTATAGACTGTATATACTTTTGTGTGTATTGTGTAAAGATGTTTATATATTCTATGGTGGTGACGCCAGCGACCTCTGTGCACAATGTGCACGGGTTTGTGCAATTTACTTCATAGTCTGTTAGTCATCTGTGTGCGCCGGCGCAGTACCTTGTGTCTAAAGCTAAAAGCCATACTCCCGCGCAGTTCGTAAATTAGTCTCTTGTGATGTGTTGCACTGTGTGATGGGTCGTGAGTTCTATTCTCTTCCTCTTCTTTATTATGCATGTTTTGTACTTAACAATTTACGCACGAATGTGTCTTTTTTAACACAAAACGTATTATTATGAATACGATGATCACTCATCATAACCTGCCTACGCATAAATTTAGTTATAACATCAGTTTTTTTATAGTCGCACTTTTATGATAACGTCATGTTACTTATTGTTCCAAGTTCACGTCCCACATAACGTTGACTGCAATTTTAACTGTTTCTCTTTGTAGTCACTGCAGTCTTTGACAATGCACAAAGAAATATAAAGATCTATCCATTAAAAATCAGTTACAAAAGGTGAAATAGTTAGAATGAGATGCAGGAAGAATAAGTCTGCAAACAATTATTGCTCGTTTATTTTTTTTTATTTGATGTTCATCACTGTCCCTCACGTTTCCATTAATCTTTGTAATTGGTTGCACAGTTGTGAGGTGAAACAATAAAAACAACTATTGCATGCTACTACTCAGTATTGTTGTTCCATGGAGGTGACGCAGATAATATACGTACAGATGCTTGACTTCCCGCGACAGGTTCGTGTCACACGTTCACATGCATCACTTTTGTCTACAAACATATCAACGGGGAAGTACGGGCTTCTCTTTCAAATTTCTTTCGATTTTCGAATGTTGCAAAAAAGGGCCAGTCTCCGAAAAATTATGCAAACAAAATGCATCAGTTTTGTCTATGACCCAATGTCCATTATGAATTAGTCCCAAATTGTTTTACCCATACTTTTAATGATTACTGTTTGCCAAAGAAGTCAAGCATCTTTACAATCAATTTACTTAAAGAATGGCAGTAGGAATAACTTTCCTATTCACCTCTCACTCACAAACTACACCCTAGAGCGAGACACCATTACTGCCGCCATTCTCTAAGTAAGCACTAATGTCTGGTGACGATGAGTTGTTGACATAACGCGTTGGTGTGCAGAGTTGAAGCGGCTGCTGCCGACGTTGTCGCGCAAGGACAAGAGCCCGCGCGCGCGAACTTCGTGGTACGCCGAGTGTGGTGCGGACACTACGCCCAATACCTCGGCCAACACTACGCCTAACACCTCCAACACGTCTTGGTGAGTAGATTGTTTTAGTTATTTAATATTTTAAGCTTGAATTTTAATGAAGAGGTCTCCTTGAAAGTATCAGTCAGTCAGTATAGTTTTTATTAAAATATCCACTTTTTACAGATCTTTAAGTTATTTTGCTCTGAGAGCAACATTATAGCAACGAGTATAAAATAGGTACACTTTAAATAAAGAACAATGAATCCTTTCACTAACCTGTGGTGCTGTCAAAAACTTACATTGTTTATGGATAGAGAAAATTTTGCAGAATAACACTGCTGATCTGATTATGTTCCTCTGTATGACCTACTTATTTAGCAGTACCAACCAGCATTTATTAACTTTTAAATCCAATCTTAGTCCAAAGTATGTGCCTTTTAATAGCAGTTAAGCTCTCATTATACCGAATAAATAAATTATTACTATACTAAATATCTCAATACGATTAAAATAATTGGTACTTCAAGCACCAGTCTATCACAAAGTTAGCTCCTTTTTCGTGGAATAAACGTTTTACATAATATTATTATTTGTTGGCATACAGTTTTGTATCTCGCCACCGACGTGCCGGATTTATAGGATCACACGGACCGAATCTACGTGCTAGCCTAAGTGATAAAATATTGTTGTGTGATGGTTAGACTTTTTATAGCTGGAGTTTGTTTTGTTGATGACGATTGGTATTGACCGATAATTAATTGTCGTCTGAAGGAATTTTCGGACACTTCTGCAAGAGTTTAGGATAGCAGCTTTCTGTAAAGTTTGATAGACGGAAGGAGAAATTATTATTATTTAATTATTAGTCGTTTCTAAAGCTGTCAACCCTGATAAAGGATTTCCTCAACCCATTAAATCTAATTAGTCACGCCCTACTACAGGGCTTGGTCTAAGTAGTCTAGTTAAGTATGTACGTATAGGTAAATCCGACACTCCTACTACATCCTGTTTCATTCATAACAACATACAGTTTTTTCCTGTGTAAGTAAACACTGTCCCAGAACAAGTTTACTCACATTTACTTTAATTCATTAATCAGAATTCCAGTTAATTTCGTTTTAATTGGCACAACTGCATGTATCTTTAGTACTTCATTCGAGCAAATTTCCCTTTATTTTTATTGACAACTTGTAGGTAGCTTTCATGAAGTTTTTTTCGCGTAGGTATCTACCAACCACACGAAAGGCCCTCAGGGAAGACGGCGCACAGTTGCCACGTAAAGTTAGGTTTCGGGGAGGCCCCTTTGGAGTCTCCCCGGGCTGTGCTCTGATAGGGGTTGCGCAGATAGGTTTCCAATCTATGGAGAAAGGAAAGAGGGCACCGTAGGCCCACCGTAGTCTTTCATGTGAAGATGTTGATCACCGGGATGGTCTAGTGAGGTAAAAATCTCACACTCCCGAAGCCCGGACGCCTTTAAAAGGTTTCACCAACATGAAACTTGTCGCCCTTTCGCTTGGCAGTCTTATCAAACAACAAGAAGTTGCCCTTATAAATGAAATTACATGTTCATAGGAAACTTGACATACTTACGAGGTATATCCGAAAGTTAATACCTAACTCTGTCTGTATGTTTGTTACATTTTAACGCCTTAACAACTCTACGAATTTCGATGGAATTTGGCACGACTAAGACACAGGGTGCATGTACTTATCTGCATGGAACATTCCTGTGGGTATTTTCCAACTTTTTCACGGATGAAGAAGCGGAGAAAAGCTAGTTATTTATAATGCACCATTGCAATATGGTTGGTAAAAGCAGCATGGCGCATGGTTGCGTAGCAACGCGACATTTACGCTACAGTTACGATTGCGGTCCGTTTGGCATTCGGCTCCGTTTGCGAGTTCAAGACAAAGGTTAACCGCGACACGTCGGTCTTACCCTGTCCCACTTGGAGAGAGTCAAGCAAACATAACCCACTTTACGGCAACGTGGTTTCAATAAGCATTTCATCTTAAAATACCATGAAGAAAAAAACATGAAAGTTTCAACTACGGGGTGTCGTCGATACTCCTGAATTTTCTTATGGGAAGGCTAGTGCAATAAGCCTAAAATCCCTACATCATAACTACTGAAAATGACAGAGAAAGAGGTTTTTATTCTGTCCAGATATAAAAAAGGTGCTTCCCACATAATTTTCATTCCTCAAAGACGAGTAAAGTTAAAATCAATAATATCTTAGGGCACATAAATGTCTGCCAGGGTCGCGAGATTTGTTCGAAAAAGTTACCGTGGCTCTGGCATATAGGCATGAAGGAACACGGGTGGGTTTTAGTCAGTATTCTGACACGCCCTCCCGCTCCGCACAGAGCGGGAGACGTCATTTGATGATTTGCCACCCACAAAAAGGCACATGTCTTGTTATTTAAATTTGAAGAATGAGAACGAACGGAAGAGAGAATAAAATTTCTTAAAGTCCAACCGAAGTGACCCAAATAGCTGTTCCTGGGAGGTAGCAGCGATCTTCGCCCAGACGTTAGTCAGTATAATGGCGCGCGCGCATGACGTCGGCCATTATCCACGAAACCGATGACTCAGAACTCTGAAGCCAGTTTTCCGTACCACCGTTACGCTATGTCCCAATGTATAACCTCAAGCGATTTAATTTTAGTGGCTTTTAAAGCCTTAAATGCATACCCAAAGAGCAGTTCGGTTACTTTATCTCAGGCACTTTGTTTAAATACATTTGAAGAAAATTGAGCAGTTTTCAGTTTATTTCTCGTATTCATAATCTATACTAACAATATAAAGCTGAAGAGTTTGTTTGTTTGTTTGATTGAACGCGCTAATCCCAGGAACTAAGGTTCGAATTTAAAAAAATATTTTAGTGTTTGGTAGCCCATTTATCGAGAAAAGCTATAGGCTATATAACATCACGCTACAACCAAGAGGAGCGGAGCAGTAATGAAAAATGTTGCAAAAACGGGGAAAATCGCACGGGTAGGCGTTTCGACGCGACGGGAAGGGTCGGGGGAACAAGAAATTTAACGCGGACGAAGTCGCGGACATTTTTCGTTAATGCACCGCTCTTATTGGTCACAGCGTGATGTTATATATATAACATCACGCTGTGACCAATAAGAGCGGAGCATTAACGAAAAATTTGCAGAAACGGGCAAAAGTTATTCCTTTTTGGAGCTTCCGTTGCGTGCGCTGCGTAAACGGTTAAATTAATGCAACAATCATGTATAACATTAAAGTATTTAGGCTCCTTTAAATAGCTTATCAAATACCAGTTCTCACACGTGTATGTGCCTTTCTCTGACTCGCTCGCCGGCTATGTGTTGGGACACCTCATAACTTTAACTCCGCTATTATGCGCACGCTCAGAAGGACGTTGGTGCGATTTGAATCGAATCCGTTGCCTCGCGGCTTTTAGCGCGCAACTATATATTTATTTAAATTGTTTCTCTTGTTAATAAATACCAGTTTCGCGTATACATAAAGTGAAATAAGTAATAAGAAAAAAATTAAAACAAGTGATTTCTGGAAAGTGTGTTTTGATAGTGGACAAAAATGTGTACTTAATTAAAAATTAGTGTCAAATGTTGTCTACAAAATTGATGGAAAGATAAACAGAGGTAATCATTATTTTATAACTTCAACTAAAAACATTCCAAAATACTTAACCTTTTTGTAGTATTGATGCTACCCACATATGTGCACAAAATTAACGCCTACCTTCAATGTTTGTTGGTATAATGAGATCAATGTCACCTTGGAATAACATTAAAAAATCTGACATTCAGTGAAACAACTAGATAGCAAATAAACAGTCATGAATTTATTTATAAATGTTGATTTAAAGTGAATTAATCATAAGCGACTGTTTAACCATATATTTTGACGTTTAAACGTCTCTTTAAGCAACGTTTATGAAGAAAGGGGTAAATGGTGAAAGTATCAGGGCGAAATTCAAATGTTCTTACGTTTTTTGCAATTTGCAGTACAGTATTGCGTTGTTTCTTGATCTAAATATCATTCGCGATCATAACAAATATTTATCAATACTTCTATACTATTATTATAAAGCTGAGGAGTTTGTTTGTTTGTTTGTTTGATTGATTGAACGCGCTAATCTCAGGAACTACTGGTCCGAATTGAAAAATCTTTTTGTATTGGGTAGCCTATTTATCGAGGATATAGGCTATATAACATCACGCTACAACCAAGAGGAGCGGAACATTAATGAAAAATGTTGCAAAAACGGGGAAAATCGCACGGGTAGGCGATTCGACGCGACGGGAAGGGTCGGGGGAACAAGAAATTTAACGGGGACGAAGTCGCGGGCAGAAGCTAGTTTAAAGAATAATAATTATAAAAATCATGAATACTTTCATCTCTGTAAGTTCATATCCCTATTGAATGACTATTTCATGAAATCATAACAATTTGAGGAAGAAGTCAATTCTTACTTAAGTATTTGTATTGCTGATTCAAATGATTAAGTACAATTCTCTGAAGCCATATTTTAATCAACATTGCAAAAACATAAATTAATTTGTAATTCACAAGCTACCTTAGCGCACTTAAGTTACTTAATTCAACCTTCTTAGGAGTGTCATCCTGAATTTCGACTGTTAACTATTTCGGTTGCGATTGAGCATACTTTCCTTCACGAGGGTCACAATAAGGAAATTGCTTCGTAACTCTGTCAGAGCCTTCCTTACATCATCAAAGTAATCTTAGGTAGTTACTAACAATAAGTCATTACAAGATTCGTCATAGTTGATTACCCAGTCATTATTTATGATTTATACCGCGCTCAAAACACTTATATCTGCTTCATGCCTATTTCTACATTTACACATTAGCGTTAATTAACATCTGCCTTGCCTTTTCCCAACAATTTCGTAATCATATCTGTATCTTACATAGAGGTACTGGCCTATCTTACGTATACGCTACCCCTTGGTAAGACTGATTGTCAGATTTTCGGGACTATCCGCAACAACTGCTAAAGATCTCTAAATGACAGCTAGGACCAATGGTTTAACGGGTTCTCCAAAACTCGGATGGGTCTCGATATATAATGTTTGGTCACCCACTCACGGACCGATCTCAGCAAGGAAACGTTTGATTGACCAAAATTCCGACACAATTATTTCCTCTTACATTAGGCACATCTATTGTATATAAGTAAATAGTAATGTAATTATTATAGGCTGTTTGATAAGGCGTTATCAGTCGTTATAATTAGGGGAAACCCAAAACATTTCCTGTCTCTTAGCTTACTTAGTAGTTAACTTATTGGAAATTTCACAGAACTAGAGTTTTGAATGTATAAGAGTAGGGGAAGACCATTTTCCATTTCCTCCTATGGGTGTCGTAAGTGGCGACTAAGGGACTGACTAGAGAATGGGCAGCAGCGTACTCCGTACATATTACCACCACACTGCGATCGCCAACCCGCCTGCCAGGCGTGGCGATTATGGCAACCCCAAAAATTGGGGGAGGTATAATGTCCAGCAGTGAACGTCTTTCGGCTGAAATGAAGATGATGAGGGGAAGACCGAAAAAACTTTGAATGGACTGTGTGAAAAGTAAAATAGCCGGAAAGGAGGTAGACACCGAGATGACGACTAATGGAGAAGTGTGGAAGAAAAACACATGTTGCACTGACCTCCAATAAATTTGGATGACGGCAGGAGAATAATGGGCAATCATACGATCAACATCAGATTTATTCGCCAATCATGCACCTACAATCGTACATAATCAATCCTAGGCCGTAGAATGACGACACACATTATACCTAAAGACCTTGCAGCGTTGATTTTTCTCACGCCATGCTATGCCTATTGACATAACTATCTTACGTAAATATTATACCTATATACTAAGCTACCTACAAATCCACAATATACATAGGGGAGTTTGTTGCGCCACTTCTTCTTCCCAACTAAAGCACTAGGAAGTGGTGAAGGGCGGCTGTTTCTGGGTGACGGTTTTATGTAATTTTGACGTTCAAAAAGTGATGACTCTCAGACTAGTTTGAGTAAATGGATTTAGATTTAGATAAAAGTTAGCTGGACATAGATACTCCCCTCTCGTATTATTCCTCAACACGAAACTGAACACTAAAGGCCCACAGGCGTATTAACAATAAAACTTCTATTGTGTCTCATTTTATCCTTCAACCGATTGAGGTAAATATTATTGTCTACTTCATTGGTTGAGTGGTCTGTTACGAAGGATACAATGGCAGCCCGAGGTCTGGTCTGGATCCGTGATAGGCTTGGCCTCTATTACTTGCATGGGAATTAAACATAATTGGTGATATGTGAATGGCCTACCCCTTGATGTTGATTGAGTCATCTGACATTATGCTGAGCTGAAGCCCCCTCGGCATAACTAGCTACCTATTTTGTTTAAAAATACTTTTATTGTGTTTTTTTTTTTGTATTTATAATATGCCTAAAACTCTTCATATGCCGTGAACGTGGATCCACGCGAGACACAATGGTTTTGAATTGTGTCTGTAATTACGGCATTCAATGCGACAAACACATTTTTGTTCTACCGGTTTGGAAAATGTCGGCGTTTTGTTGTTGCTATGTTGTTTTCATTATCTATTTCCATTGCCCTCAGGTACGCAGAAGCGGGTCTGTACCAGGCCGGCAACATCTCGTCGTCATCAGGTGCATCGTCAGGCTCCCACCCCGCCAGCCCCCTCCCCCACTCGCTGTTCACACACGAGCCGCTCTACCAGTTCTACAACGCAGCCAAAGTTGAGGTCAGTGCCATAATGTGGACTTATTTGGGAGAACTCCTTTCGAAAACGTCGAACGGAATTTTCCGTATAGTTCGATAAAACAACATTTTTTGGACGATTAATCGGTGTCAAACAGCCTTGAACACACTCAAGTATAATGGAGATATACATAATATTAGGATTATTGATATGTTTAGTTTAAAAAGGTCCTTATATATTAATCATTTAGGTATGGTCGTTATGTATAATATGTATAGGTAAAACTAAACAACCAAACCGCACTGTTTCCCCTTAGTAGATTACTCCTTTCTTAGATAGCAGGAGGTGTGATTCCTTAGAATGATGGGAATAATATCAGCTAATTATATCTATGACTAGCTTTTGCCAGCGGCTTCGCCCGCGTGGATGTCGGAATTTATCCCGCGGGAACATACTACCGGGATAAAAAGTAGCCTATGACCTTTCTCAGGCTCTAAACTATCTGTGTACCTTTCATTTAAATCGGTTCAGTAGTTTTAGCAGGAAAGCGAGACAGACAGACAGAGTTACTTTTGCATTTATAATATTAGTGTGGATAACGACTCATAACAGCTTTTAAACAAGGAACTCCTATCAGCCCACTTTTATGTATGAACGTCTAATGTCGACCGTCCACTGGCACGTAGGATGTTCACGTAGAGGTTATCCGAATTAGTTGCGCGGTTCATTTGTTTTCAAGCCGTACATCCGTGCATATAGTGGCTGTGGGTCGCAGTGGACAATTCCGCCTACATTTTCACACAAAATGAAGCTAAAAACACGTGCGTAGATTAACCGTAGGCCTCTATAGAGCGCCACCTTTACGCTATTCTTATCACACGGAAGGAGGCACCTCGGGAAATGGGTTACGAGCCCGCAGACGATAAAGAAGCCTCGCTAACGTACGCACTGCATAATCTTTACAACTGCTTTTACTACCAATATAAAACGTAATGACGCTGTCATTAGAACGGCGCCGGCGACGGCTGGGTCTTCCCTAAACTAGCCATTGTCAGTACCTAAGTCTGTAATTTTGTTTAACAACGTAAATAATGCGTGTTGTAATGACGACAGTGCGCAAGTTAGTTGCGAAGGCAGTGACTGGCTTGTATCTAAATGTGGGGGAAATATTTTGTACACGTTCCTTTTTTCACCCATGCTACTTATATAGCTCTACAAGCAATCATCTTAGGGTCATTTCAGAAAGGCCCGAGCAATTTAATTATATATTTACACCAAACATACAACATCCTTACAGGCTAGACCCAATGCGACATTATAGCACACTAAAAAATTAAATTGACTGGCCCCATTGAAAATAAGACCGTATTACAATAGTCTAAAGTAGAAAATTGTATAAATATCGGTACAGTCCGTTCGCCCCCGCTCGCGATTCGACCAGAGAAGGCATCGAGCCTGCGCGAAGATTTTACCGCTTCTTGAATGAACTGACCCAAGTGTTCATCCTGGAGATATCATCCTCCATCCGTCTTTTTTTTGTCGAGCCTCGTCATAGCCATTCACTGCGACGCTAGTCATAGTCCAGTGACGTGGAAGAATAAGAACAGTCACTGGAATTTCTTACATGACGTACATAGGAATATCCTCGGCTTTAAACGTCATTTAACTCATGATTATCCTGCCAGGGTCGCGGGATTTGTTCGAAAGAGATACCGTGGCCCTGGCATATGGGTAACTGAAGGAACAGTGTGGGTTTTAGTCAGTAAAAGTCTGACACGCCCTTCCGCTCCTCTCAGAGCGGTAGACGTCATTTGATGATTTTACACCCACAAAAAAAAATTCATGGTTATCCTATTTCTATATTTCCCAAAAACAACACGTATTGTTCACGAGATTTCATCTATATCCCGCACAAATATAGGTACAACATTGACGTATGTTTAAGGAAGTAAACAATTTAATTACACGTATCCAGCGCGTGTCCAATTTTAGATGCGGCGTGTAAACGATCGGCGCTAACTCTGCCGCTAATTGTTCGTAATTGTAGTGACCTTCGAGAACAGACTAGACTTTAACTTGCATGACCTAACAGCGGTGCGAATACCTAGCGGTCATCGGACTTGTTGCGAACGGTTTCCGTACTTGTTGGTCTGGCCACAAGTGGTACTGCTGACCAGGCAAGTCTTGGGTTCAATTCCCAGGTCAGGATATGTTATTGGGTTTTCCTATCAGGAATTTCTACCCTGGGTCTGGATTTGTGCCCGGTAGGCGTTAGATGGCAATTGGGTCAATCCCTGGGGTCAATAGACCCCCTTCTTAATAAAGGGGGATGCGATAAGGTAGCCCGCGAAATTCCAATTTACTCAATTTTTTTTGCAATTTTTAGGTCAGTGCTAGGTTGTATGTTCACTTAAATATTATTTACAACCGTAACAAAAATGGCTTTATAGATAAAATCATTAGAATCAGCAAAACAACTTTTTAATCAGCATTGGCCGTAAATGCCATGACTTCATGAGATTGTCGTTCACTAGAGTCATATACACTTGAGTGTTGTATTGATTATTTTTATGACTATTATTCTATATGTAAATATTCATACATCATGCAAATTGCAAAAAATATAATAAAGCTCCTGAGCTTTTACCGTAGAAATGTAGGTGTACTATTTATATGTAGGTGTACCTACGTATAAATAGTACCCCTACCACCTTTCGTTGAAACACGCGTGATGTTACCTTATTTCCATAGAGAAGCTTGATTTTGCAGCACCGTGTTTTGTTTTTCAAATCCATTTTCCGTCCCACAATAATTCTAAAGGAAAACAAGTTGATGTAATTTCATGAGAACAATCGCATCGGTTTTGTCTCATGTTCTTGAAATAAATTCAGTAAACATTTTCATCGACAGTTATTGTTCGTGTCATTATCAGCATGTGCGTACCAAGAAACATTTTCTATTGTCGTTCCGCGGATATTTACGAATCTCAATGACCAAACCAAATTGTGAATTTAAATACTAGGTACTACTTAATACAATACATTGTTTGTTTACTCTAAGAATTAGGTACGATTAAGAATAACAAAGCGTGGAAACTAAAATATCAGTAAGCTCATTAGTCTTTGTTCTAACACACTGTGAGCAAGTGTCTAGTTTTCTGCAAGTGGTTCAGTAGTTCTGTTACGACTTTTCCTGCATATATAAAGTAGCAACAGTGTCTAGCAGTTAACCTTTTTTATTGTTTTAACTGACTATTATACAACATTAGGTTCTGCTTGCGTCTTCGTTCGCGTTAAATTTCGTGTACCCCCGACCCAGCCCGTCGCATTGCATCGCCTTTCCGCACTATCACTTCGATTTCGCTTAACGTTCTGTCTGACTTTTTTATTTTGTTTTTGCGCGTTTTCCTAATGGTCTTGTTACCTTCCTCGGAAATTGGGATATCAAATGCAAAAAAGGTTTTTTTTCATGTCTGACTGGTAGAGATTAGTGCGTTCAAACAAACAACAAACCAAACAAACTCTACAGATTATCAGTATAGATGTTAACATTCTGGACAATCCGTGAGGATGTTGTACAATATCCTACTAAAAGTGTATTTATGTGGTCCATTTCGGGAATAAAAGTGACCACCTAATCATTTTAAATGGGCAATATCACAAAAGGCGTGGCCGACCATCGTGTAACGTGGTGTGCTCTCAAAAAAGTGTTGTTTTAATGAAATTCTCATAATTTTGGTAGTAAAGTAGCTATTCGTTTTTTATTTGTAATACCCATAACATGTTTTTGTAATATTCGACAGTGCAATTGCAGTACCTACCTATGAGCCTCTTTCGGATCGGACCCCGTTTTTTTACTAAGGCATGCATTATTACTATCAGAACCGGCCTTATTAGCCGCAGAACCAATGACCGCTGGAGTAGGCGTGTTTTTGTGTGGAGACTGCGAATCGGCAAACGTAAGGTAGGACGCCCTCAGGTTAGAGGGAGTGACGATTTTCGCAGGGTAGCTAGTAGCAACTGGATGAGAGTTGTCGCAAATCAAACTGAATTGCGTGCAACTGGAGAAGCCTATGTAAAACCATGAAATGCTGTAGACTCATGATGATTATTACTAATTTAATTTTTCCTTTCTTTGTAGTCGGTGTGTCGCGAGACCGGCGACTCAGACTCGGACGCCTACGACCCAGAGTCGCAGCGCAGCGCCAGCACCTCGGTGAGCGAGCCGTCGGCGCCGCCGCGACCCTCCGCCATGGCGCTGGTGGCGCCGCGCGGGCCCTCGCGCACTCTGTGGTGCGAGGTGCCGGAGGTGCTCAACTCTGCCGTGCTCAGTAAGTGTTCGTTCATCTTCATTCCAGTGGTAAGAGCTGCGACTTATGAGTTGTTGGTTATAGCAGCACCCAATCAGGCGTTTAACTTTGTGTAAATTATTTAATCACCACAGCTCTCAAAACGGTGAAGGAAAACATCGCGACGAAGCCGGCATGTCCTAGAACCAAAAGTTCTAAAACGTGACATCTACCAACCCGCGTTCCCACGCGGATATTCCCATATTACAGGCTATTTATGATGTAGGAGGTAGAAGAGCTATGTCTTCTTCACAAATCTGTTTCAAAACATAGCTGCCCTTGTTCAAACACAGACCTCGGTAGATTTGTGTGCCAGCACAGATATAAATGGCGGCGAAACCCATGCTCTTGCTCCCTTAACAAAGTAATAAAACAAAGTGAGTGTTTTTCGGTTCATAACAGTTTTATTCTTGTCTGAAAATAAGTACACCCAGCATATTGATGTGGTATACAGACAGACACAATCAGAACATTGGCGGATTATTGCACACCTCCGTATAAATTCAATTTACATTGTGAATAATGCCGATCCAGAGTATGAAACCAGTCTTAACAAGGGATTCGTGTAACCCAGTACCTGGATTGTGGATAGGTAGTTACTCCATGTAAAATCTTGATATTCAGCTGTGTTCGGTTAGACTGGAACCGACCCCACCATAGTTGGGAACAGGCTAGGCAGATGATGTTGATGAATGCCGACCCAGAGACTGAAACAAGCCGTTAGTAAATCATATCAATTCGTTTCTAAAATATTCCCTCCCGTACAGGTTCTCTAGCGCCAGCACAGAAGCGTCTTCAAGAAGCGAAGTTCGAGCTGCTGACGTCGGAGGCGTCGTACCTGAACTCCCTCAACGTGCTGGAGGCTAACTTCATCGCGCACCCCGCCTTCCGGGACCCGCATGTGATGCCGCGGCAGGACTGGGAGACCCTGTTCGCTACTATACTACCTGGTAAATATCTTCTAACCTAATTTAATGAACAGGTGAATTAAGTTTAAAGTGAAAATTAAGAAATCGTCCTTTAACGTATAATAAAAAACATATACCTAACTAGAAAGTTAGGTATATGTTATTGGGCAATTACTTAACCCATTTTTTCCAACGTTGCGTGAGCGCAACATTTCAAATTTGATTTTTTTTTTCTTTAAAATTATGGAAATAAATCTGTGCAATGTAAGCCAGTCTCTTTACAGCAACTAAGAGATCGATAAAAAAAAATTAAAGGTTTTTTAAATACGAATACCTACATATTATTTTTATTTTTCTAAAAATGCTAATTAAGTCATTTCAAGATCGACAGATTCATCCAATCATAAAAAATATTAATTGAAATAAAGCTATACTTTTAACATTGTACCGAGTATTCGCCTAAAAAAAATAATTTCGGAAAGGTTATTTTCGCACCAAAACAACTAAAGCAAAGAGTGATGATTTTAACCACATGAAAAACCTACTTTAATGGTCCATATGCCATGGCACAAATCCAAAATCAAGAAACATGACATAAAAAATTTACTACATTTTTCCAAAACCTGAGAACGAACCCAAACGTTCTGTTGAGCACTGAACACACAATGAAGCAATTTTTCGTACCACTTGCTCAATAAAGTGACATTCTATGCCACAAAAAGCTAACATAACATTAGTCATGTTTAATGTGTTAAAAACAGGGAAAGAAAATTGTACTGAATTTCATTCATCCTCTAGGGGGAGAATGTGATTTAAATTTGGAATACTTACTGAAATTTGTACTGAACTACATCTGTGTTTACACCATTGAGTTTGTATATAAAGCATTATACATCTTTTTGAAAAAGGAATACGCATTTAAAATTACGATAACCGCCGAGGCCGTATGAGCTTGATGCCTTTGCTTTTCCGACAAAAAAATATTAGTCTAGGAATTTGCCGCGTTTTTGTTTTCCTCAAATACATAAACGTTAAGTTTATTTTTACTATACATCTTTTTGAAAAAGGAATACGCATTTAAAATTACGATAACCGCCGAGGCCGTATGAGTTTGATGCCTTTGCTTTTCCGACAAAAAAATATTAGTCTAGGAATTTGCCGCGTTTTTGTTTTCCTCAAATACATAAACGTTAAGTTTATTTTTACTTTTAAGTGTCATTATTTTTAATAAATGCTTATCTCATATTATTATTGTGTTAATTGTTTCGCAAATGGTACGAAAAGTAGAGTATTTTCCTCGGTGATAAAGCTGTCTTAGTCTTGGGTGAACTTAAATCCCTCGCTACACTCAGGACTCATCTTAAATCCCTCGCTTCGCTCGTGATTTAAGTTATTAACACTCTCGCTACGCTCGGGAGTAAACCTCGTGTCCTTCGTTACGCTCGCGATTTAAATCGTCACCCGCGACAGAAGACACTGCTTTATCCCCTTGGTTAATAATCTACTATTTTTTATTTTTATTTTTTCCTTATTCTCTCCCTCAGTTCGGAAATGCTCTCAACTCCTTATGAACGAACTGGAGAAGTGCTGGCAGGACAACATCCTGCTGCAGGGCATCTGTGACATCGTGAGGCAGCATGCGGAGAAGCACTTCAGTGTCTATGTCAAGTACTGCGAGAATCAAGCGCTCATGGTCAAAGCGCTGCAGCGGCTGCAGACACGACCGGCCTTCGCTAATGCGCTGAAGAAGTAAGTTATCGTCTGCCTTGCCTTTTCCCAACTATGTTTGGGTCGGCTTCCAGTCTAACCGGATCTAGCTGAACACCAGTATTTTATCTTATATCTTTAAACGAGCAATTCTTGTATATATGTATATATATAATCTGAATCTCGGAAACTAAATTTTCATGAAATTTAGTATACAGGGGGTTTCGGGGGCGATAAATCGATCTAGCTAGGATTCATTTTTATAAAATGTAGTTTTATTCGTGTTTTCAATGACCAACTTTATCGATAATCAACTTGAACATAAACGTATTATTTTAAACACAATTTACCAAAAAATACCGAGCAATGCTCGGTCATCCAGATATTAATAATAATAAAACTTTTTATTTCAATCAACAAAGGATCATAACACAACAATTACATGATTAAAAAGAAAAGAAAATAATAATACCAAAAACACATACATACAATAAAAAAAAACACACAAAACGTTCTACTGCATTCGGTTGCTCAGTATGTAAATCATGCAGCAATGGTTCAGGTACTGAAAATCGACCCCCACAACCAAATTACTGGCTAATACGCTACCCTTTGGTGAGACCGGTTTTCAGACTTTCGGGTTTTCGACTATCCGTAGCGACTGTCAAAGATCTACAAGGACAGTCGGGACCAACAGCTTAACGTGGTACTATTGTATGTAAAAGAACGTCCCCCATCCACGGACTGAACTCGGCAAACGAAGCTTTACCTTCAGACGACCCATGTGCCTGTGATAAAGTTAATATACTGATGAATATGATGTCTCTAAAAAGTAATATGTAGTCATCAGGCATCACTTCAGCGGTTATGTCAACTACTGCGAGATTAAACGCGCGACCGGTCTTCGCTTATGGGTTGATGAAGAAGAATTATTTATCATAGCCAAAGTATTGAAAACTAGCTTCTGCCCGCGACTTCGTCCGCGTTAAATTTCTTGTTCCCCGACCCTTCCCGTCGCGTCGAATCGCCTACCCGTGCGATTTCCCCCGTTTTTGCAACATTTTTCATTACTCCTCCGCTCCTCTTGGTTGCAGCGTGATGTTATATAGCCTATAGCCTTCCTCGATAAATAGGCTACCCAACACAAAAAGAATTTTTCAATTCGGACCAGTAGTTTCTGAGATTAGCGCGTTCAATCAAACAAACAAACAAACTCTTCAGCTTTATAATATTAGTATAGATTTGAGATTTTTTCTGTTCTAACTCCTCCTTGATTGACGTACAGACTGGAGAGCCACCCGTCCTGCCAGTCGCTCTCGCTGCACTCGTTCCTGATGCTGCCGATGCAGCGCGTGACGCGGCTGCCGCTGCTGCTGGACGCCGTGCTCAAGAACCTCAACAGCGAGGACCTGGAGTACGACGCCTGCGCACGCGCACTCGTCTCGCTCAACAACGTGAGTATTGTGCAAGGGATTGGGATCAGGAAGGTCATTGGTAGTACCTTCCTACTGGTTCTGCCAATAGATATCCTTTGAAAAAGGGTCAATGGAAGCAATTATGAAGTTTTAATCAAATTTTTAACCAATTTTAGCAGCTCTTTGTAGCCAAAGTTTGTCAGAAACATATTCATATTCATTTATTTATTGTTTGTGACAGGTGAAAATACAGTTCTTATAGTTGGTATGATAGTATCACTATCAATTTTCTGTTAGTATCCTTAAGCAATGAACAAAATCATTAATTTGGCGACTTTAAATGAAGTAGGCAGTGACCCAATGGGCCTTATTAGAAAACTAAAAGTCACCCTAAAGACAGTGGAGAGAGCTATGCTTAGAGTTTCCTTACGTGATCGAATCAGAAATGAAGAGATCCCTAGTCGAACCAAAGTAAACCGACATAGCCCGAAGAAATGCACTTAAATCACAGTGAGCAAGGCATATAGCTGCAGAACTGATGGCCGATGGGCCCAAAAGGTTCTAGAGTGACGACCGCGTACTGGAAGACGTAGAATTGGAAATTCTCCCACAAGGTGAACCGATCTGCCAGGGTCGCGAGATCAGTTCGAAAGAGGTACCGTGGCCCTGGCATATGGGCAACTAAAGGAACAGGTGGGTTTTAGTCAGTAAAAGTCTGACACGCCCTGCCGCTCCGCCCAGAGCAGGAGAAGTCATTCGATGATTTCACATCCAAAAAAAAAAAGAAGTGGCTGAGCTTGCCTATCTATGTCCAGTAGTGGACGTCTTTCGGCTGAACTGATGATGATGAAATAAAGTGATAGCCACACCAGGCAAATTTAACTTCGTACCGTGAAGACCTTTACACCAATAAACCAATATACCATTGTTATATATTTTGTTTTTATTATCTTCCACAGTACGTATCCCAGTGTAACGAGGGCGCCCGCAACACGGAGCGTGTCGAGGAGATGTACCGGCTGTGCAGGATCATCGAGTTCCCGCCGCACATACGCGACCCGCCCTCACTCGGGCCCGCCTGCTCCAAGCGAGACCGAAGGTACGGAAAATCTATCCTACTAATATTATAAAGCTGAAGAGTTTGTTTGTTTGGTTGAACGCGCTAATCTCAGGAACTACTGGTTCGAATTGATTTTAGAAAAGTTTTTATAACCCACCCGTGTTCCTTCAGTTGCCTGTGTACTTTTGAACAAATCTGCGACCCTGGCAGGCTAGTAATATTATAAAGGTGGAAGCTTGGATGTTTATATGTTTTTTTTACTCAATCACACAAACATGACCGAACGGATTTGGATGAAATTTGGCACACAAATAGTTTGCAGATTCTTTTTATCCCGGTCAAAAACAAAACTATTATTTACTTATGTAAAATATTCTTAAATACAAGCTAACAGCAAAATACAGGATATGTCCCTGCGGACATCGACTGACATCGAATTCTAATACATGGTTCTAGACCCCCTAAAGTACTTAGACATTTTTGGTCGGTTATCAAATAGAAAATCTGAAAATCATCAAAATATATTAAACAGTATAATTCTATTAATAACAGGCGAACAATTTCAACGCAGGGGGGTTTACAATTTAGAATCATGTTTGCGTCGATATCCCTGCACACCGTATATTATTTAGAAATATATAAAAAAAGAGACAGAGCTCATGGGGAATCACAAAATTCGTCCACATCGCCGTCAAAGGGTCAAAGTCAAAGTAGTAGTAGTATTTATTTCAAACTAGCTTTTGCCAGCGGCTTCGCCCGCGTGGAGGTCTGAAATTATTCCGCGGGAACATACTACCGGGATAAAAAGTAGCCTATGTCCTTTCTCAGGCTCTAAACTATCTGTGTACCAAATTTCATTTAAATCGGTTCAGTAGTTTTAGCAGGAAAGCGAGACAGACAGACAGACAGACAGACCGACAGACAGACAGACAGAGTTACTTTTACATTTATAATATTAGTGTAGATAAGCACAAAAATGGCACTTTTGAACAGAATTGATTCTAGTTGCCCCTTCCAAAAGATCGTATGGAGAAGAATGGGCAAGAAAAGGGATGGACAATATTTTAAGAATAACGGTGGAGCGTTACTCTTAACAAAATAAATTAAAAATGTTATAACCAACATTCTGTATGCACTCCAGACCGGTCCGCTGGCTGGTCCGGTCGGGCGAGATGACTCAGCTGATCTGGAAGACGGACGAGCTGAAGCTGACGTTCGGCAAGAAGTTCCACAAGCTGCCGCTGCATCTGTTCCTCTTCAACGACCTGCTCGTCATCGCCAAGAAGAAGAGGTATGCTTCCTTTTAACATCGATAAAAAATAACAATTTTATCCGTTATTGCTAAAAAAAATACCGGCCATGTGTGTCTTGCACCATGTTAAATGACAGGTTCCGTGGGAATTAATTTATCCCAAGAACAAACTTAGCTTTATAGTTAAAACAATAATCTCTCATTGATCGATATACCTCATGGTCAATTTTTCTACTGCAAATGCAACTCCTCAGTTAAAGTGAACTAAAGATTGAAAAATCGGCCATTATTGAAAGTACCTGAAGCTCGAGCTTTGCTCGGTATTTGATTTTTTTGGTAAATTTTGTTTATTGGAATAATATTTAAATACAAATTACATTTTGTTATTTTTCTTCGAATAAAAATAACATAAGTTTATGATTAAGTTGATTATCGATAAAGTTGATTATTGAAAACACGAATAAACGACATTTTCTAAAATGAATCCTAGCTAGATCGATTTATCGGCCCCGAAAATCTGTATACTAAATTTCATGAAAATCGTTGGAGCCGTTTCCGAGATTCAGATTATAATATAAATACAAGAATTGCTTGTTTAAAGATATAAGATACTAGCTTTTGCCCGCGGCTTCGCCCGCGTGGATGTCGTAAATTAATACAGGTATTTTCTTTAAATAAAAGATTTTTTCTAAAATAAAAGTAGCCTAAGGTACTCCTTGTAACATCAGCCATCTGCCAGTGAAAGTCCCGTCAAAATCGGTCCAGCACTCCAGCCATTTCAGAGATTAGCTAGAACAAACAGACAGACAGACAGACAAAAATTGTAAAAAATGTTGTTTTGGTATATGTACCGTGTATACATCCATATAGACTTAGTAAAAAGTGGTTATCTTAATATTACAAACAGACACTCCAATTTTATTTATTTGTATAGAGGTATAGATTACATCGATTTTTTATTTTCTCGTTTTTGTGTGAGACCTTTTGTAAAGCCTTTTCCGCAATGTTTGCCGTCGTTAACATAACATTTGTCCGTCCAGCGAGGAGCAGTTCGTGTGCGTGGATCACTGCGCGCGCTCTCTGCTGGAGGTGTGTGCGAGTGACGTGGGCGCCGCCGCCGCCAAGCACGCTCTGCTCGTCACACTGCTCGAGAACCACGAGGGACGCACGCTCGAGATGGTATGTTTTAATTTCTGCCAAAACACGTCCACTGCTGGACATAGGCCCCCCCAATGAGGGTGTTCAAGAAAATTCAGGCCACCATTTGGCGCCACTTTGAGAACAGGTCCTCCATTTCGACAATGAATATAAAACTATTTAATTCATTCGTTGCTATTCAGTCACGAATAAGGAAAATATATACGCTTTGACACTTTTGAAAGGTGCTCGGACCTTTCAGTAAACCCTCATTTGGAGTTTGCTATTTTCGCCACGCTTGGCAGGCAAGTTGGCGATCGCAGTATGGTGGTAAATGCATAGAGAATACTGCTACCTATTCTCTAGTAAGTCCCTTAGTCGCTTCTTACGACACCCACGAGAGAAATGGAATGGTATTCCATGTTATCCCATCAAAAACATAAATGTGAAATGAGAGCCAAGTTCAGTATTATGTTATATGCCTTGGTTGTTGACTTCAACGACAAAAGAAGTGAGATCTAAATGGGTGCCAAGTTCAATGGTCAGTCCTGAAATTTATTTATAACTACATAAAATATCATTTCTTCTTACAACTTAGGATAATATATTATAGCCAAAGGTTTGACTTGGCTAGTTTTTGATGCGATATCATTACTTTTTGTACGTAAATTATTAGTAGGTACTTATTTATAACAAAATTAATACCAAATGGTTATTGTTATAAGTGTTCCTAATAGAATCAATTAAGTGAAAAATTATAATAAAAATTTATCAGTTTCTGATTTATTCCTTTGTATTCATCTAGTTACCTATCTGCATGCCAAATTTGAAGTTTCTAGGTCATCTGAAACTGGGTTAGTATTTTGATCTATAGGTCAGTCAGTAATAAAAATGACGATTTTTGGACGTTAATGTCTAAATAATCCTTGGAGATATGTTTATGAAATTTGGAGCACACATGTATCAAGTCTCACTATATGAGCCAAATTTGACACGTTTATGTGAAATAGTTTTTCGAGTTATGAGGGGGTCAAAAGTGGCTCCAAATAGTTCGTGTAATATTACACAAGGTACTGCTCGCCAGTTCTGTTACTTGAACTTGGCTTGACACGCTACCGCGTGTCTAGATCTACCTACCATATCATCTTGTTGCCATACAATACAAGACCGTTGTCCCCCGCAGCTGATGTCGTGCGGCAGCGAGACGGAGTGGTCGCGCTGGGCGGAGGCGCTGCTGCCGCCGGCGGCGGGCGCGGAGGGCGAGGCGGTGTACGCGGGCTGGGACTGTCCGCAGGTGTGCGCGCTGTACGCCTACGCGCCCGCGCAGCCCGACGAGCTCGGCCTGGCCGAGGGCGACGTCGTCAACGTCACCAGGAAGACCAGCGAGGGTATGCCGTGCTCTATAACTAAATACATACACACACACCTCTCACACACACAACACACGCACGCACACACCCTCACACACCCCCGCGCACACACACACACACATACACACCCCTGCACACATACACCGTGTTCTATAACAAAATACAAACACACACCTCTCACACACACAACACACACACACCCCCGCGCGCACGCACACACACACAAGCAACCACACACACATCACTTTCAAACACACACACACACACACACATATACACGTTACTTTGAAACACACACACAATCACACACACTCACATTACTTTCAAACACACACATACACACGTTCACATGTTTTATTCTGAAATATTATAAAGAGGAAAAATTTGCATAGTGATCTCTGGAAATACCAGTCGATTTTTTTTTTTTGCATTTAGCAGTTGAATTCTTGAGGAAGGTTATAGACTATTTAACATCATGCTACGACCCTAATGAGCCCAGTAAAATGGGAAAAAGTTGGAAAGAACGTTTAGAGAAAAGGCAGTAAAACCACGAGCGCGCAATGCATTGCTATAGGATATATTTTATTTTAAAGCAAAAAAAAATATGCTGAGAAGTCGCTAGTCGTTAAATAAATTGTTTCTAAGTGTATTGTTTTAATACAGTCTGTGTGATGTCATTATGTAGCGTAATAAATAGTATTTCACATTAAACTCCTTTTACACACCGATTTAATGCATTTAACAAATAACTATCTAAAGCCAGCTTTAGCAAAGTCCTGTTCTGTAATCGTAGGTCCCAAATAAACTGGTTTCATTTTCTTTCATTTTTATCTGGCTGGTTTTGTTAAGTAATAGGTATTTCTGGCTATGTTTCCTAATGCAAATGTTCTCTGTGCAGGTTGGTACTACGGCGAGCGCACACGCGACGGCGAGGCGGGCTGGTTCCCGGGCGCCTACACGGCCGAGATCGCGTCCCCGCACGTGCGCGCGCGCAACCTGCGCCAGCGGTACCGCCTGCTCGCGCTCTCCGGGACTTACCTCGGGCAGAAGAAGAGGACGCATGTATAACCCGCTACAAGTGTTCAAAAGGGACAAAAAATCTCTTAGAAGACAGTTTAAAAGGCTTTTTTGAGTGACGTCGTTTTAGCGGTAATCTTGGATAAACAACGCCCGTTTGAGTGTTCTTGCGTATAGTTTTTTCTCTAAATCATTCCAACTTTTTTTTACCGAGCATTTTTAAATTGTAGTCTTGTCTTTTGAAGTTTATTATTACGCATCTATGACCCCTATCCCAGAACAATGCTCAATCATGGATAAGCAAAATTTTGGTGCAAGGTAAGAACCTTGCACCAAAATTTTTGTATAAATTTTGACAGATTTAGAGAACTGATCCATGCATGTATCGTTCTGGAATGCGGGGGATACGTGTGACGTCACAATACCATGCTGAAGCTGCCTACATTATGTTAGCAACTATCTCTTATGCATTTACTGCGCAGACGCACCGATATCACGGGGTTAGATAATGTTAAAGAAAGTGTTGAATGGAAAAGACGATGAGATGTAGAAGTAAGAAGTTGTTCGATATCATCACAGTTGTTGTTAGAATCTCACAATAATGTTAGGAGATTGTCTCAAAACTTCTTCCTTGTATGAATACTGTACAGATAGTTTGAGTATGAGAGATCTTAGATTCGAGTGTCTGTGAAATAGTTTTGCTTGTAAACAAGACATGGTCCGTCCAGTCACTGCCTTTGTATAGAAAATCTAGGAGTTTGTTTTATGGACTATTTAACGGTTTGTGTGGATCGAAACGATCCGACACGCTAGAAGGTGCTTACTTGTGATAGTTCCGCTCTATTCGATGAACAAAATCATTTAGGAATCGACTAAATCGAGTTATGTAACAGCTCTTTTTAAATATACTATAAAATTATTTTAATGAAATATTTTTCTTGATTTAATAATACTATATTTGAAGACAGATTATGAATATCAATCAGTTATTAATTGTATTTTATTTTAGTATCATTTAGTTCGGACGTGGTCCGCTGCAACCTTGTTGCAGACTGTAGCTCGCGTGTTTATTAAACATAGTTGATATCGCGAGTGAATTCCGCTTACATTAGTTTAGTAATACATAGTTATAATCGTCAAGTTGTACAGTTACGTATGAGATTCGCAGCAGTTTGTTGTACAGTATAACCTTGTAAGACATTTACTGATTAGGTTAAGATATATTTTATCATCAAGTAACGCTTCACTTGCCCGCTGTATTCGAAAATTGCCTAGTCATAACGAGCGGATGAGTTGATCATGAAATTATATCAAGTATTTTAGTCAACATTCCTTGGCTAGCACATAGTCTGAATTACATTAGTTGGTCGCTCAACACGGCCATTCTACGTGTAAATGTAATTCCGGCTATTATTTTGCACCATATCAATTAACAATTAAATCAAGTTACGATCGTATTGTACTTAAGTAAATTATTGTGTATATAGAATTAGGAACAAATGTAACAAATCATGGATGTTATATATTTATGGTATGATAATAAAATGTAATTATATATTTGCATCGTTTTATTTCCTCAACAGAGTGACAGTGAGAATGTATGTGCTGTTGTTACAGGAAGTTTTTATATTTTTAAAGAGCTTCTCTTTTCCCATTGAAAAATTCCTCAAAATAATTTAGTAATTCGTAAAACACATTAAAATTAACGGTTGTTAAAAATTCCACATGCCACCATAGTATTATTATGTAGCTCGTAACATATACAATCACGAGCTTAGTACGAGCCTGGAACCGTGGACCTAGCTTCTGACATTTCTATGCCCAAATAGGTTTAAGTGAAATAAAATATTTTGATAATATTACAGGAACGATATCAATTAAATATGTTATTCATTGTACCTAAACGAAATGTCCTTGGAAACCATTTCAATGTATTATATAAGGAAGAAGCATAATTTTGTGGCGGAGATCATGGCATAATATTGTCAGGTTTTACCCGGGCACCAAAAATACTGTAAGTAAAATAAATTGGAATCCCGGTCGTTTCGTTTTTTTTTTCGCAAATATCTCAAAAACTAGACGTCCTAGTTAAAAAATACTTCAATTTTCATCTCCCCTTTGTACCACACTCCCTAGAAGTGTCTGCGTATTCATAGATGACCTTAAATTGACCTTGTTCGTGACCTTAATGAAATATTCAAAACGAGAATAGTCGATTACCTACTAGTGTTTAGATACCTGACGCAAACTGAACACTGTTTTTGTGAATATGACTGCCGACTGCTCGCCTACCTAGTGATGTAAAACATAAAAACCTATATTTAATTGAGAATTTATCTCCCCCTGACATTTCTTAGGACTTCAGACCGATAAAAGTAGAAGTATATTACACATATGAATAGAAATATGTTTTCTTGGAAATTTATCTTAACTCTTAGGTATAGCTCTTGGACTATACCTTAAAAAATTGAACTCAATTATATCTTCTAAATTAGGCGTTTTGTCAGACAGCATCAGGAACTCCCACGAGCAGCCCCCGTGGCTGCTCATGTATGCTGATGATATTGCGCTGGTAGACGCGGACAGGAGACGACTGGTGAGACGCCTGAAGGCGTGGAAAGGTACGGTTGAGAACGGTGTTCTAAAGCTCAATGTGGCGAAGACAGAGTACTTGGCCTGCAATACAGCAGATCTCATATCCGTCCGCATAGGCGAAGACAGGGTCGAGCGCACGGACTAGTTTAAGTATTTGGGATCTATACTCCACGCGTCTGGTGACATCGACTACGACGTCAAGGCACGCATTGCTACAGCGTGGGCCAAATGGCGAGAGATGTCTGGTGTCATTTATGACCGCAAGATACCGGTTAAGCTGAAGGGACAGGTCTATAAAACCATAATTAGGCCTGTCCTTTTATATGGCAGTGAGGCGTGGCCTGTACTTGAGCGGCACAAGCAAGAACTGCGTGTCACTGAGATGAAAATGTTGCGCTGGATGTCCGGAGTTACGCGGACAGACCGCGTCAAGAACTCACGCATTCGCGGCAGCCTTCATATCCGTGACATAGCAGACAAATTGCAGGAGTGTCGCTTACCTTGGTAGGGGCACGTATTACGAAATCCGGCAAGCTATGTGGGGAACAAATGTCTGGCCATGCCACCTCCGCCGGGTCCCTATAGAAGGAGAAGACCCAAAAACTGCTGGCTTGACGTCGTAGCGGATGACATGCGTACCAACAAACTCACCATAAGGGATGCACAAGACCGTCTGAAGTAGAGAGCTAAAAGCAAGAAAGTGGAACCCTGGCTCCGAAAGGATGCAACCGGGATAGCGCAAGGATGATGATGATGATAATTATATCTTCTAAACCCAGATCCGACTAAATCTGTGGCTTGACGACTAATTCCAACTAATTAGCGACAAAAAATTTGGGAAAAAATACTTTTTGACATGTAATGTGGCCAAGCTGAGGAAATTCTCTCCAGATGGGCCACCAATAAACCCTTATATCTTTTGAACGAGTGACCGACTAATTCTGATATTTGGTAGTCGCAATTTTTTAATTAAAATCCCTGATGGTGGCCAAGCCAGTGTCAGTCACACAGCTGGGGGTTCTGTGGAAACGTGGGAAACGTAAACCATATTGGTAGGGGCAATTCCCGTGTTTTAAGAACGTTCGCATTTTAATGTTAAAATACCTCTAATTTTCCTACATTTTTAACATTGGTTGTCGCCGAGATGAGCTTTTGATTAGATTTGTTCTGGAATTGACCTTTTGAGCTCGGGACCACGTGGAACAAAGGATAGTAATAAAGACGATCTTTAAGTACTTAACATTTCAGTTTATTACAATTATGTTGGTCATTCATTATTTCAAACACGCTGGTTGTATGTCTTTGCTTACATAAAAAGTTAAAAACTAAAAAATATAATTGTCAAATAGCAAATAAATAATAAAAAATGCAAATCTTTAAAAAAATATTCGTATCATCAGATCTTTAAATACCTAATTACATAAAAGATTATAAACTCTGGAAAGTTAAACTTATAAATTCTAAATTGAAATGTAAACAATTTTATGTCTTTTTTTTTGTATAAAAATGCAAAAAGCGATTGAACTTATCTAAAAAACTATATTTGTGCGCATTATTGTTTGAGTGGGTGTTAACAGAAACAGCGGAGTAATTGCGTAACACACTAACAGTTGGTATGGCTTTCATTTTGACAGTTTAACAACATTCATTGCCTTGATTATGTTACTGAGCAGACAAATCATTCGAACATATAACAATGGATTAGCAATACCTTCAAAATGAATCAGATTCTTATTAACAGTGTGTTATGCACTTAGTGTACAGGTATGTTAAAAGAATTTATAAAAAGAGAAACTAGTAAAAAAGAATCTCGACTACTTAATAATCTCAGAAGTTAGTAAAGTGGAATAATAATAAAAGACAGTTGAGCCCAATAACTAACATACTATGACTCCTACATATTATAACCGAGCTTGAGCTGGCCTATTGTCTATTATTATGCACCAATGAAAACAATTAACAAGCTTATTTTAACACAAAGATGGAACAAAATGAGAGATCAACATTAATTTGAGTGGAATGGAAGTTCAGTCGGAGAACAGTAACAGTTAGTATACAATTTCGTCATCACAGGCAGTTGTGATGTGATCAAATTCTTGTTTTGGAAGAATTCTCCTTGACTTCAAACAGTTTTCTCACGAAGTACACTTGTAATGTTGCTGTTGCTGCTATGGCCAGGATTTGTATAATAGACCACCTGGAACAAAAAATATTTATAATCAAAAAAAAAAAAACATTTTTAACTCTATCCTATAATCGTATTATGTAATTACTAGTGATGCATATCGATATCGCGTATCCATATCCGCGGATAAGAAGGATCCGTATTCGTAAACATTACTTTTTTGGCGGATTTTTTACCGTATCTATTTTCAATACAATAAAAGAAGAAATGTATACGAATATTGCTCATTTAAGACAAATAGATTACAATATTGTTTGTTTGGTTGAACGCGCTAATCTCAGGAACTACTAGTTTTCTTTAAGCGTTTGGTAGCCCATACTGTACAACCAATAGAAGCGAAGCATTAATGCACTTCGTGTACAATAGTTATATTACGTGTGTTATTACGTGGTTTTATTTGTATGTATGATATGTTAGGTATTTATGATATGGGTCTTTGTAGCTCGAAATAAATTGATTAATAATATAACGTTTATTTGGACTCAATAAAATATAGCCTAATACAGTAATAGATTCTTAAGAACTAGGATACAAATAATGTGTTGAGTAAACGGCTAAAACTATATGAACTCCTGAATTCCAAACTAGGCAAAAACCTGTATCTTGGAAATCAGTGCTCTTCCGTGGTAAAATAGGAGTAAGAACTATAAATTCACATATATATGACAATTCCACAATTAAATGACTTAGACTATGAAAGGAGATACAATAGTAGCTTATGTCTAAAACTTGACGGGTGATTGATGCAAGTGATTATGTATGGTGTGTGTGGAGTGGGTGTCGGTTGTGAATGTGTGTGGTGTGTGTAGTGTAGGTTTAGGGTGTGTATGTGAGTGTTGTATGTATTAAGTGTAGATACATAGTGTGTACTCTTAACATATTGGTGTGCTTCGGTATAATAATTCTATTTTAGAATATCCATTGTTTTTTCCGTACTTGTATAATCAAGACCCAGCAGCCATTTGGTGACCACTATTTTGCATTGTTGTTTAGTTAAAGGATATATTTTTAAGATATAGTTGATTTTGTTGTACAAATATCCACCTAAGAAGTTAAAAAACCTCTGTGCAAAATGAGTGTGGCAAGCTTTGTATACGCAGACTGTATGTTTCCTACGTTTCTGTTGAAAAGTTGTAGGGTCATACGTCAGTGAACCATGCATTTTGAGAATAGTATGAAGTATGAAAAGCTGCCGTATTGATAATACTTCGCAGGTTTTGTAGAGGTCGGTAGTGGGATGTAAGAAAGGAAGAAACGTACTAACTTTAAGCAGAGCTCTTTGAGCGCGCTCAAGTTTCAAAATAATTGTTTTACACGCACCGCCCCAGGAAGTTATACAATAAACCAATAGTGATTGACATAAGGCATAATAAACAGTTTTTAGTACAGACGCCAACACATCAAGCTACTACAATCTGTCAGATTTCTTTGATAGATTTTCGACTTTATTTCTGGAGCATTAGGTTCAAGGTTCATTGGGAAAAATTGACAGTTTCGGGTAGCTTGACCTGGTGGCGTCTGTACCTTAGGACTAGCTGAACGTCGGAGATTTTTGAAAATATATATTAATTTCCGCACTCTAGAAGAAACAAGGTCTATGTGGGGAGCAAAATTAAGCCTGCTGTCTATTAATTTGATTTGATTTGATTAATTAAAAATGTTGCAAAAACGAGGAAAAGTAATTCCTTTTTAGAGCTTCCGTTGCGTGCGCTGCGTAAACGGTTAAAGGAACGCCACAATAATGCATGACGAAATTGTTTCTCTTAAGAAGTTCTTAAAAAAAGTGCGCCATAGCATATGTCTATCTTTTATGGTTGGCTCACTATAACAGTTTTAATTGTAAGCAAATCTAAATATTATAAAGCTGAAGAGTTTGTTTGGCTGAACGTACAGAAACTCACTCAGGAACTGCGTTTAGTATTGGATAGCCCATTTATCGACGAACATCACGCTAGGACCCTTAGGAGCCAAACAAAAAGAAATCAATTCACGGATACGAAGAGCTCGTGAGGGCAGGCGATTCGATCCGACGGGGAGGGTCGGGGAGCATGAAATTAAACGCGAACGAAGTCGCGAGTCGCTAATTTTTTATAAAGTTGATTAGGTACGATTAGGTAGCAATGAAAAACGATTAAACTATATTCAGATTCTTTTCTGTTTCTTAAAATCAATTATTTAGTGACTAAACTATAAACAAAACAAAAGAAAGACCCGCGCAATGCAATGTCCTGTAGACAGAGCATGTTTGACGTCGTTTGTTTATTTGCTTTGCTAGAGCAAAGCGTCAAGTGGCGTCAACTGTTGTTTCAAAGCCACGCGATCGACACCGATTAAGCAAGAAAGTTAAGTTCCATATCCGCGGATCTTCACATCAAATATCCGTATTCGGATCCGTATACGTGGTTATACATTTTAAACGATCCGGCACATCACTAGTTATTACTAACACCATAAAAAAAAATCAGGAATGGCAAACCATTTACCTAATTAACAAATTGTTTTATACCATTTAATTTAATTCCTTTCTTGTTGCTACATCACTGCTATATTAACCATTTTCATGATTATTACTCTGAATATCATGAATTCTACACCATTACCATTTTGTTGTGTCTATACTCTGTCATAATATCTTATCAATTTATTTTGCCCTATATTGCAATAATGATACTCTTGAACATTATTAAATGTCTATCTCCACTTAAATAGATAATAACTAATAAGCTGATTAAGGATTCTTCTATTAAGGGTGTGAGCACACTTTTCGACACCAAATCGGTTTGAGCCGATCACATATCACCACACTTGTTGAATTAAGTTCATAGCAGTGTAGAGTCACACCATCATCATCATCATTTCAGCCAAAAGACGTCCACAGCTGGGGCTGCTGCCCCCAAGGGGGGTTTGCCATTATCGCCTACTTGGCAGGCAGGTTGGCGATCGCAGTATGGTGGTAAGATACTTAGAGAATGTTGCTGCCCATTCTCTATTAAGTCCCTTAGTCGCCTTCTACAACACCCACGGGAAGATATAGCCAAATATCATGGATGATGCTATTCACCATCACGAAACATAGTGAGGCGCATGACATCTTATTGCACGGGTATAAAGTTTGTTCTAACCCTATAATCCTAATATTCATGGGTGGTTATAATACCTGAGCACATAGATATTGTTGTCCTGCAACAAGTTATAGTCTCTGGACTCCCGGGCCCTGGAGTGGTACTGGTATTGAAGGATGTCATTGATGTTCCTCTCCACAAACTGGATAGAGGTCTGCAACAATAATGTGAATAAAAATTAATACTGACAATGAATAATGTCCTGTTTTGCTGCTTTCTGACAAGTTGTAGTAAACTGATCTGTTAGATAAATGGATATACATTCTTAGAGCCAGCAAAAACTGGCGGAAGGGACCAAACTTTGAGCATTGCATACTTCATTTCAATTGAAATAGCATGAAATACATGTTGAAAAGCTTAATATTCTCTGCCAGTATGTGTCGGGCCTTATTCATTTTCTATTTACCAGGTGGTTCGTGCCTTTTAGATTTCAAAACAAACTCAAGCAATAGTTCTAAGATGTTGGTATAGAACAGAAGTAATTTATTTGTTATGTAAACACCTATTGTATTATTTGAAGGAGGTATGTAGATATGTACCTAATATGATGTAAGTATCATTTAAAATAGATGCTGACATGAATATTTATTTAGTTCTGTGCAGTATGCAAATTATAAGTGATTATTGACAAATGTATGAAAATGTCTATAGGAAGCATCGGCTTTACCTGGAAGTTTACCTCAAATAAAAAAACTTCACACCATTGTTTTGCTATAAATAATTTTGATGGCAAACCCAATTTTAAAGAAGACCCATACTTTAAATTATGATTAACATAGTTTAAAAAATATGCTTAAATATTTCTAAAAACAGGATAGAACTGTTACAAATTAAAAACAAATATAGTCAAATATTATTCAAGTAAATTGTTTGACTGCCGAGGTTGTTTGAAAGTTTATTAGCTTTATATAAAAACTTACAGTAAAATTCTTTATGTTCATGTCAAGCTCCTCCACTTCCTTGGCGTACTTCTCCCACATATCATATCTAATCACTGAGAGATATAAATTGACTAGTTTCCCTGCAAATCTTGAGAACTGGTTATCAATGCACACTGCATAATATCCTCCTGAAGAGGACTGGTCCGCGTACTCGGCACTCTGCCGCCACTCATATGGGTGCACTATTTGGCCGTTAGGATGCCGCACGGCGAAACCACACATTCCATCGCCGCCTTTCAACACCTGTTGACAAAAAAGTTTGAGAAGTATTTATGAGTGAAATACAAAACCTAAAACTCAAAAATGTTTCATTATAAAAGTTCCAAGCCATTAGCATCGTTATCTGAAATTGCTGCGTAGGTTTCCTTACAGAAATCCTTAATAATTACCTGATAGCTGGCGTAAAATGTAGCACCAGACGGAACATATTGATAGTAACAGTCTTCTTTGCCCGCGTCAATGTGAACTTTGTAGTCCATCGTCACCGCAGGCATATTCTCGTACCATGGTGCTGGCGACTGCGAGAAAACATCTCCAACAAGTGATAAAACAGTAAATATTAAAGTTAGCACCGTAAACATATGCCACGTCCGTTGTGCCATTTTGGACTGAATTAATGACAACAAATTGACATTTCGATGACATGGACGTAAACAGCTGTCAAAAAGTGAAAGGCTTACGTTTAGAAATTGTAACAAATCGTTGAGTTTTCAAATGGTATCAATGTCATTCATCATCATCAACGTTTCAGCCGAAAGACGTCCACTGCTGGACATAGGCCTTCCACAAGCACCGTCACTTCAACCGGTCCTGTACTTCTCGCATCCAACGGATGTCATTGTGTCTACAATTCGATTTAATTATATTTTGACCCTAACTTTCTATTTTCATAAAATCTAAAAGAAGTTTTTGTGACGATTTCAACCTAATTAAGAATGAACTACTCTGAGAAAAGCATGGAATTAGCAAGTAGTCATCATCATCATCTGCCTAGCTTACATGGAGTGACTTCCTATCTGACCTTCACAACCCAGCTACTGGGTAATACAATACCCCTGGGTAAGACTGGTTATAACCAGTCTTACCCAGGAAAGTGCAATAATTATTGCACTTTCCTCGGGCTTCCGAGGACCTGTAACGACTGCCAAAGATCTACTAATGACATCCGGGACCGAAGCTTAACGTGCCTTCCGGAGGTCTCTAGTAATTTTCTAGGAGGACTCTAAGCGCACGCAGCCTAGCTTGATTAGAACGTGATAAACGTTGCGTTCCGTATTATAATCACATCGATTTGAGCGTGCTAACACCCGTTCGAAATTGGCGTGAGTGTTTTTGTCGCAACATATCTTATGCTGCCTTCCACGTAAGGAAATAAGCGCTCACATCAATAAATGAACTGTCACAATACGGAACGCTCGGGAGCGAGCTAAGCTCACTCAACGTCAAAACCCATATACACCATTTAAAACTTGCTTACACTCTTAGATATTTTGTAATTCGGAAGGCAGCCAAAGACTTACTTATTGGCTGATACTGACAGGTGACAGCTGACAGTGGCACTGAAAAGTAACCTATATCTGCGCTGGCTCATGTTATTGAAATGGAACTTTTACAGATGTTTTTAAATGAAAATATTTTTTAAATCCGTTGTGGGGGACATATAATGAAAGCCAGATATTTGACATTCTTTTCTTACATAGGGACGCCATTCAGGTTCGTCAGTTTGCTAGCTATTAGCATAAAATTGAATGCACAATACTTACAAGAATGTCAATAAAGAACTATATTGCAGGTCTTCGGAGAAGTTATGGCTTAAAGAAGGACGTAATCACCCAGATCCAGAAAGTGTGCAGGGTTTGATGGAACTAGCACTCCTGCAACTTAGATCGCTGAACTACCCTAACCTTGTTCTTTCGAGCCGGTAAGTGAGCGTAACTCGTCTACATGTTATTGAGTTAACGCGAGCTTCACACGCTAACTGCTCTCTTTTGTGATGTCTAACTGCCTAACTCTCTGCTAAATGACAATCAATCATTAGTGAACATCACTTTTATTATATCAATGCTCTTAGTTCACAATTGCACTAACTACAAAATTTTCAATTTTCACTTTTTTAATGCTAAACACACTAAATATACATTACAATATTGAGATATTATGATGGAGTTAATGGACTAGTCTTATGAATAGATGCACATTTGTTTTGTTATTTTACTTTGTTTTTGTACTGTTCTTGTCTAAACATTAAAAAACTTTAAAGCTCTCTCCTCAAAATTGACAATTTTGTAGTTAGTGCAATTGTGAACTAAGGCATCAATATACTAGCTGATCCAATAGATGTTGTCTTGTCCCAGCAAACAAGCACTTTACATTTTTCTTTCCCTTAAAATCTTAGTTGGATTATTACAATAGCTTATGTAAAAAACATATACTGAAATCTGCCCAGCCATTCTCAAATGATGCACTTACCAATGAACAGCATTTTATTTTTATCAAAATGTGAAACAAATACAATACCTACTGAGAAAGTTGTTCTGTTAAATATCTTGATACAGTACAGATGGTGGAGTTCACGCACTGAACACAAGCGCACACTTTGACTTGGAGAAGTACGGCCTCAACATATATGATCCTGATGGTGTTGCCCACAACTTGAACAAGTTCTTCTACAAACACAATAATAGCATTTATGTTAAAAAGGTTATCAGAGTTTCAGATGACTTCAATGCTAGACATAATGCTACTGGTAGAACATACTTATACAGGTACTTATCAATATTGTAAGCTTATAATCTTTAAGAATCGCTTTACAACAGCTATTTCATGATATATTACAGCCAGTATTTTTTTATGAGAGAGAAAGGTAGCTATGTTGGAAGGATAGAAGTATCCCTTACATGTGGACAATACTGTCAACTCTGGCATCTTTACTTACATACAAAATATGAATGAAATATCTCAATAGCGATGGCTGTTTTGTGTGGATGTGATGCATATTTTCCACACCTCTTTTATATTCTCGTTGTGTTAAATTTTTCTTTGCGCCATTGTTTGCTTGCCATGTGTTTTCTTACCGCAAATAAACATATTTTCTTTCTTCTTTTCTTTCAATTATTAAAAATCTAGTACAAATATATGTGTATTTTCCATTTTTATTGCTTTGATATTAAATGGTGGCAACAGATGTTTAGTAATTGAGACATATTTAAGTACAGTACCATGGGTAAAGGTGCTCATAGAAGGTAAAGATGCCACAGTTGATTGTATTGCAATGGCTTTAATATCAGTGTAAAATGGGCTTAACTAGACATAAAACTCATTTAAACAGCTCAACACGCACCCCGGAGATGAAACATTCCCACACTAGTCTTTATTTAAATAGGCCCAAATCTATAACAGCATTTGCCTGTATTGTAATAATGACACAAATATGATATCCTCTGTGTACATTTCAGATTGGCAGTGAAAAAGAATGACATAGTTTTCCCTGAGAACACAAATATAGCTTCATTTATACCTATAGAAGAGTGGAAGCGGTGTCATTTTGTAAGGTAGGCTATCTAAGTATTCTGTCCCACAGATATTGGTCCTGGGGCCGCATCTGTGGGACATCGGATACGACGGGTGCTGCGCGCCGACCTCTTGCAGGGCGGGCGGCGAGCAAAGGGTAGCTCGCCGCCCGGTAAGGATCAGGCCCGTATCGACGGCGCGTAGAATTCCACGCGCGCCTCAAAGAGATGTCAGCAAACTGAAGGGGTCCCCTAGGACCGTTGCCAGCCAGGGTCGCGAGATTTGTTGGAATGAGATACCGTGGCCCTCGCATATGGACAACTGAAGGAACACGGTTGGGTTTTAGTCAGTAAAAGTCTGACACGCCCTCCCGCTCCGCCCAGAGCGGGAGACGTCATTTGATGATTTCCCATCCACAAAAAAAAAATACATGGAGCATCGGGGATATAGGTCAACTTAGAAAATCCTTAAAACAATTTTGATTAAATAAATATTTATTAACATTATTAACATCTTATTTGTGTAGTATTATTGCACAGTAAAGTTTGTAAACCTTATTTCAGGATCCCAGGCTTCGACATAGCAAAGTTCAAAGAAGGCGCTAAATACTTTGTGGGCTACCACGACTTCACGACATTCAAGCGTTTCGACAAGTTGAAACAACACAAACACAACAGACGAGAGATTCAGTCCTTCGAAGTGAGGCCTGGGAAGCCACTACTCACTAGCTACTCTCTAGAACAAGACAGCGTATTTGATTATTGGGATATTTTGATCAGAGGGAGAGGATTTGTGCATAACCAGGTAGCCATTTACTTACAATTTATTTATAGAAGAAATAAAACAAGTATCTGTTTGTAATGTGAAAATAAAAGATTTTAACTAAATATAATGAAAGTGTATATTGTGTCTGCTGTTCGCTAAATCTCCAAAAGGGCTCGACCGGTTTTGACGGGAAATTCACTGGCTGGTCTTATAGGGAGTAACATAGGCTATTTTGTCCCGGTAGCCCATGTTCTATGTTCTATGTTATAGGGTTTTGGTTTCCGCACTCAGTCCTTTAAGTGGACCATTGTGCGTGGGCCATGGCGGCCGTCGGTATTTACTCCAACCAGCCCACCTCCCTCCAGAAGTTGGTTATGTCTCCTGGTCTGCTAAGAACGTCCGTATAAGATTTGGGTGTCCCGAGGGTATCTGTCCTAATCTGGGTGACGCCTGTACATTCGAAGAGTACATGCGCAACGGTTTCCTCAGCCTCCATGCAGGCCCTGCACAGGGGGCTGTCCGTTATGCCTATTGTGTAAAAGTGTTTGTTTAGCGGGCAGTGTCCTGTGATGGTGCCCGTCATCAGACGCAGACCATCCCTGTCCAGGCGTAGCAGGCGTCTGGTTAGCCTGCCATCCGGGGATGGCATAGCTTCCCTGGACTGCCTGCAGCCTGGTGCCGAGGTCAACCAGCTCTCCGCTTGTGTGTGGGTAAATTCCTGCAGCCACCTACCTAGCTGGTTGAAGGGGATGGGCACGATGGGCTCGGGGCCGCATACTGACGCGCTGGATGCCTTTCTGGCCAGTTCGTCAGCAGCATCATTGCCTAGTGATCCGCTGTGTCCCTTTATCCACTGCAGTGTCACTTTGTTGCGATTAGAAACTGTTACCCGTTCTAATGCGTTATGACATTCTAGTGTAAGGCTAGAGGTTATGTATCTTTTGGCTAGGGATTGGAGGACTGAGGCGCTGTCGGAGAGTATACGTATATGGGTGTCCGTAACTCTTCTGGCTTCTATGGCATACGCCGCCTGTATAATGCCCACGCATTCCACCTGGTAGACGGTGTTGAGCATTCCCAGCGGGCTGGATATTTTTATGTTTAGGTCGTGTGAGAAAACTCCGACTCCAGTTCCAGAGGTGGTCTTTGAGCCATCAGTGTAGACTCTTAGCTCTTCCGGGCCCGAGTGGTCGTTTTGTTCTTCTGTGAGTATAACGTCGTAGTGCTTTTGAAAGAAGTGTAGTTTTGGGGTTTTATCGCAGGGTGATGCCATCATTGGTTGTCGCTTGATCGCATCGTCCCTAATGCGTGAGTGCTTGACCCTCGAGTCATTGCTTAGGGTCCCTGTTATGTTCAGTCTTAGGGCAGCCAGGGCAGCCTCCTCCCGCACGATCAGGTGTAGAGGTGGTAGCCCAAGCATTACCTGTAGGCCAGCGGTGGGTGTAGTCCTCATGCAGCTAGTGATGGCTACACAAGCGAACCGCTGCACCTTTTCAAGGTCTTTTTGGGCTGTGCTCAGGTCTGTTCTGGGCCACCAGACTATTGAGCCGTATGTGATAATTGGTCGAATAACTGTGGTGTATAGCCAGTGGGTGACTTTGGGGCTGATTCCCCAATTCCTGCCAAGCATTCTATTGCACTGCCACAGGGCTATGCTGGCTTTTGTAGTAATGTAGTTGGTGTGCTTTGCCCAATTCAGCTGTTTGTCCAAAAATATGCCCAGGTATTTGGTTTCAGTTGATAGGCTGAGGGTGGTGCCAAACAGTCGTGGCAGTTCGAGTTTCGCGAGTTTTCTCTTTTTTGTAAAGAGGATCATCTCGGTTTTTGTGGGGTTTACTGATAGTTGGTGTTTATTGCACCAGTCCTCTACTATTTTCAGGGCTTGGCGCATGAGGTGGCATAGGGTGTTTTCATGGGTGCCATTTATTATTATGGTTACATCATCGGCGTATCCTACGGTGAAGTAACCTTTATCGTTGAGTGTTTTGATGAGGTTGTCTACGACCAGGTTCCATAGAAGTGGCGAGAGGACGCCCCCTTGTGGGCAGCCCTTCGCCACTACCGCCCTTGTAGTGTCGTTCACTGTAACTTGTACAGCTCTCAATTTGAGCATGTTGGTGATCCACCCGCTCAAGGTCGGGTTTATGTTGTGTCTGTCGAGAGCCGTGCTGATACTATTGAACATAGTTTTGTCGAAAGCTATGTCAATGAAAACCGCCAGTGCTGAGCATTTGTGGTCCACTGCGCATTCAATTTTAGAGACCACGCAGAAGGGGTTTTACTCGGAGAGGTCCGTCTCGGATATGTCTATCGCAGAGTCTCTCGAGGGTTTTTAGTAGGAAGGATGTGAGACTTATAGGCCTATAGGCTTTTGGTTGTGTATAGTCGGGTTTGCCTGGCTTGGGTATGAAAATGACTTTCACTTCGCGCCACGCTAGGGGTATGTATCTGAGTGCAATGCAGGTCCGGTAGATCTCCACCAAGCATGGTATCAGGTGCTCAGCTCCCCACTGTAGGAGGGCTGGAAAAATGCCATCCAGCCCTGCAGATTTGTAGGGCTGAAAGGTGTCAATGGCCCACTTTATCCTTTCTTCTGTTACCATGCTTTGTGCCCTGGACCAATCTAGGTTTGTTGGGGTCCATTCTGGTTCAGCTTCCCACGTCCTGACCTCTTGGAGGTTACAGCCGGGGAAGTGGGTCTCCAGGAGAACCTTACTGGTTTCGTGGTCACTTAGTGTGTATGAGTTGTCGGGTTTTTTGAGCGCACCAAGGGTTCGATCCTGATCAGTCGAGAGGAATTTTTCTTACCCTTGCGGCTTCGTTGTTGGTTTCGATGGATTCGCAGAATTTTCGCCATGCTGCCCTTCTGGCAGTTCTGATCTGCTTTTTGTATGTGTATTGGGTTTCTTTGTATTGCTCCCAGTCGTCCGGGAGCCTAGTGTTTTTGGCCCTGTTGAATTGTTTGCGTAGTGTATCTCTGAGTTTACTAAGGTTGGCGTTCCACCAGGGATTTCTCTCGCTGTTGTTTCGTGGCGCCCTTAGTTTGCAGCATGCATGGTATGCTTCGATTAGGTAATCGGATAGTTTTGTGACGGTGTTTTCTAGTTGTTCGGGGGTTTTTATTATTACTCGTGATAGATGTCTAGCTAGTAGGGAGGCCAGGAGGCGTTTGTACTCGGGCACATTAGTGCGCCGCGGGTTACGTTTCGGTACGGGTTCCCTAGTGTGGGTAGTTAGTGTGAATCGGATTCTTCTGTGGTCGGAATAGGAGGGTTCATCCGAGACGTGCCAGTTTGTGATGAGGTTTGTCGCGTTTTCTGTAGCAAGCGTCAGGTCAATGATTGTTTGTCCTCGGACTGTGACCCAAGTGGGTTCAGAGCCTCGGTTAACAATGTTAAGGTTAGTAGAGAATAAATAGGTGGATAGTACCTCTCCTCTAGAGTTCGGCGAGTCGCTACCCCAGAGCGGATGGTGGGCGTTGGAGTCGGTGCAGATGATCAAGTCCAGTTTGGCACGTTCGCAGTGCTGCACTAGGTCGGCCATCTCCTTTGGCGGGCAGTTAGCGTCCTCGCCTGGCATGTATACCGAGGCTAGTACGACGTCTGGAACGTTACCATCAGTCTGGAGCCTGACTGCTGTCAGGTCTCTGGAACAGAATTGAGTGAGTGGTGTGGTAGGGATTTCTTTGGGTATGTAGGCGCAGGTTCGTGGTTTGTCTGCGCCGTGTGTGTTGAGAATTAGCTTACCTCCGATGTTACTGAGGCTGCAGATTCTGTTGTTCCTGATCCACGGCTCTTGGATCAGTGCGATGGTTCGGGGCTTAACCTCCAGAGCTCTGCGTAAGTTGGCCGTGGCAGTTTGGCTGTGTTGGAGGTTGGTCTGGATGACGTGTATGGGCGTTGACGGTGGTGGGGTGGGGTTAGTCAGTGCTGCATCCATCGGAGAGTCTTTCCTCTACTTCCACCCTGAGCTGGTCTTCGTGTAGGTCACCCGGCGACGAGACCAGTAATCGTTCGTTCCAGCCGGGTGATGAGGGTGGTAAGGTGTCGCTGTCGTCCTCCATTGCTGCTCGGGCCATGACCTGCTCGAGTTGGGCAATGTCGGTGTCAGTCGTCTGTGTCAGTATTTGTGCGGTTGTCACGTCAGTGCTGTCGGTCTTGGTGACAGAGGGTAGGGTCGTGGGCCAAAAGCGCACGTATATCGACCCAAGGAGGTACGATATGCGTCGCTCCCGGGCTAGGACCCTGTCAACTTCCTCCGGTGGTACACCTAGGGTCAGATACGTCCCGTAGTTGTCGCCACCGACGGTAGTTGCTCTGTACAATGACCACCTGGCAATGTCGTACCAAGTATTCTGACGGATCAGAATACTCTGGAGCCTGGCCACGTCACCTTTGTAACGAGGGACGAAGAGCGAGGCTCGGACACGGGTGGGCACGTCGGACTGCTTCAGTACCGTCAGTGTTAGGTCAGTGTCTGGGAGTCTAATTCTGGGCGCGGCTTGTGTCAGCCAGGTCAGGGCATTGTCGTCCTCGCACCACATCTGCACGGTGCCTTCCGCTACCCGTGAGTACCCACGGAAGGCCGGGAGTGGTGTCGTCGGGTCGGTGTCCATTAGGAAGTCCTCTAGGGCCGTCTTTATGTACTCGGCCTCTTCCTTGGTCAGGTCTCTGGAGGGGGGAGGGAAGCAGATCGCTACGGCCAGCCTCGCAGGAATATCCTTCGTGGCTCGCGCGTAGGTTCTCTGCTCCCCCTGAGCAGAGTGGACCCTCACACGCTTGGCGTCCCCTTGGAGCGTGCTCGGTGAAGCCGTGTCGTCCGGGCGTCCTCTCTTCGCCGGCCCTGTACCGCTTGGCCGTCCAGGCTGCGGCTTGGAGGGCCCTGGCAAGGTGTTTGTTGCCGGGGGACCCTGTGCGTGTGTTGGTCTAGGCCGCCGCCCCCTCCTTGTCCTAGGTCCGGGTTGGTCGTGGGTCTTGTCGGAGGTCAGGGGTCGACTGACGACCCTGGCAGATCCCGCCGCGTGCGGAGGCTGTTCGCGCTGGGTTTCCCCCGCGCGGACTAGCCCTCGCCCGCTTTGATGTGCGTTCGGCCGCGTTTCGCTCGGGGTTACCCCTGTGCGGACTGACGGCCGATCGCGTGGCTCCACGCCTGGCCGCGTTTCGCTCGGGGTTTCCCCTGTGCGGACTGGCGGCTGGTCGTGTTTCGCTCGGGGTTTCCCCTGTGCGGACTGGCGGCTGGTCGTGTTTCGCTCGGGGTTTCCCCTGTGCGGCCCGACGGCTGGTCGCGTGGCTCCGCGTCCGGACGCTTTTCGCTCGGGGTTTCCCCTGTGCGGACCGACGTCTGGTCGCGTACTGCCTGAGCCTTTACCTTTTTCCTTTCCCGGGCCGTGACTTTTCCGCGCTTGTGCAGCAGGCGTACTCCATCACCCGAGAAAGTTTTAGAGCTGCCAGGCTCGCCATCCTTCCCCGTCCCTCTCTGTCTGTGTCGTTTCCTGGGTTAGTCACGCTATTCCGCACGATGCTCTGTTGCCAGAGGCTTGCGGGAGGCGCATGTTGCGTCGTGGGGTTTGGCGCGTGGGTCGCAGCCGTGGGTGTGATTGTTGGCGCGTTTGTCGCAGCCGATGTCGAGGATATGGGCGCGTTTATCGCTGCCTGTGAGAGCGGCGCTGAGTCAGCAGCCGAGTGCGTTGAAGAGCGCGGCAAAAAGGTGCAGTCGGTTGCCCCCCCAGAATACGATGGGGGCTGACCGCCGTGGCGGTGTGGGATTCCCCGGCTTGGCCGGAACCCACCTGGGTAATGTCTTTTTCCTGCTGCATTTTTTTGAAAAGTTTGTTTTGTTGGGGGTGGGCTTTTTTTGGAGCAAAGTTTACCCCTCCTCTGGGACCGATAGGATGTGAGGATGGGAGGGAGGAACTTTGTGGGACGGAATGGGTTCGTTGGGGTCACCCTAGGTCTAGGATCTGGCCCAGGGGTTTCGGATTGACGGGATAGCCGGAAGAGGAGGAATGGTTTGATTGGATGGCGGTACACGGGGGAGATGGTCATTGGTTACCCTATGCCTGGGATTTTGGCCTTCGGGAACTTCTCTTGTCCGGGATCTCTTTCAAGATGCCCCGAGTGCAGGATCTACCGCAAGGCGGTCGATCCCCCAGCCGGGGTTGGGCTATCCGCAACCCGCCCACCCGCTCGGTTGCAGGAGAAGAAGTGCCTGGCAGTCTGGGTTGCCCCACTGCGGATGTACGTATACATCCGCGTTGGTGCAACCCAGCTAGCCCCGAGCCCGGTAGCCCATAGAATAATTTCCGATATCCACATGGGAGAAACTGCGGGCACAGCCACTATAAAATAAATTAATCATTTTTAGAAACCAATAAGGTACTAAAAAAGATCTGGGAAAATATGGGTCACATCGCACCTTTGGTTTCCATTTCTCCATTGTCGACCAATATACCGAATATACAGGATCAAATTAAATTAGCTGGCAATACTTAACCACGTCTAAAATGAATGTAACAAAACATAACCATCATTCGGACTTTGTTCAAAACTTTAAATGACACTATGGCATGTACATTAAGGCAACCAAACGGATGTTATGTTATGGTTTTTAGAAATTGGTAAAAAAATATCTATTTTCCACGAAAAATTTCACGACGCGGTTCGCTGATCGATTACCATTGACCTTCGCCAATCGTTTAATAAAAAAAACACAATTCTTTTGTTTCATTTGTTTTCGATGTCAACACCCTATGATTGGGTAAAGTTTTGCCAGCTTATTTAATATGACCCTCTACAAAACTCAAAAAAAGCTAAGAAAAATCTTTTACATCAAAACAATCCTTTCCAGATACGCCGCATGGTAGGAGCACTAAACTCTGTAGCCGTAGGCAAGTTGCCCCCTGAAGAAATAAAGGTGATGCTACAAGTGCCTTCGAAGCACACGTGGTACACCAGCATCCAATCAGGTCCTCCCGACGGTCTGTACCTGTGTGACGTGCATTACAAGCCTGAGGACCTCGTCTACGAGCCGGAGAAGAGTCAAGAGCGAAGAGAAGCGGACGATAGTGATAGTGAATGCGACTGAGAGAGATACCACATAGACTGGGGAATAGTTGAGTCCAGATTTTGGCAAGAAAGATAGACACCAACAATAGATAGATACCAACATGGTAGAGAAAACGTTAAAGAAAAGCAGTGTCTAAAGAGGCTCTTTCATTTTTGCATTAACTATTTTAGCAATCATTTTTTGCATTTATGTAACAATATTTGAACCAATTTTCTTCATTGAACATCACAAATACTTACCTAAAATATACAACAATGAGTTTCCTAAATGAACTAATGAAACAAAGAAATAAATTGAAAGTTACAGAAACAGTTGTTACTAACGTCGATGGACAACGCTATGTCGAGAAAGATTCTACAGTAACCACTTTAAGCCCAAACACTTATGGATTCGTGGTCGACACGAAACCCGATAATATTCCCGTATTAATAGCTGAATTTGTATACATAGGGTCACAAGATTGTACTGCGAATAATGTTATAGAAGCTCATAACATCAAACATGTACTAAGTTTAGGTATCAATGTTGATGTTACAGTCAACAATAAGTTTATATACTGTTTAGATTTGCCTGAAACTAATATTAAAGAGATTTTATTAGATAGTTTGCCGTTCATTCGAAATGCTGTGGACTCCAAAGAGAATTGTCTTATTCATTGCAATGCCGGCGTTTCGCGGACGTCTATGGTCACTATAGCTTATTTAATGCATTATGAGAGGATGCAATTTCAAGAAGCATATGATTTAGTGAAAGATCGAAGGCCGGCTATACAACCTAATGATGGGTTTAAGAAACAATTGAAAACTATGAAGCCTGGTGAAATAATTTAGAACTGCTGTGCAATTTTAGACTTTACTGCTTAGGTTATAAGTGTTAACTGAATGTTGTTTAAAAAATAATTGTATTTATGTAGATAGTACTGTACAATTATAAAATATTTTTGAAACAGATCAAGTAACTTGTTTAATTTTTGTGACTTAATCCTCTTTTCCCTATTCCTGGTGAAAATCTCGCTTCTAATATCAAACCGCCATAATAACCGCCAAATGTGCAGAATAAGGGCCACTCGTTAAAAAAAAAACTCATGTCCCGTTTCTTTTTATTATGAAAAAGAATACTCCAAATTAGTAGTTTGATAGATATTATATTATTATCATTTTATATACCAAAAATATTTAACGAAAAGAATTTTGAAAAATTCCTACTTCTTGGCCTCCGTAATTTTTCCAGACGCTTATATAGTCATCCTTTACACGCCCACGATTTTTTTTCTATAAATACTCTTTGTAAATGTTGAATATATTATTATATTAAATAGATTTCTGGTGATCTACAAGATGAAAAAGAGACTGTGATATTATGTGAGTGCCACCCAAGTAGCACAGAATTGCATTATAAATGGTCACTTAAGGCCCACAGCGGTAATCTAAGCATTTATAAAGACTTATTAGTATTCACCTGTGCTGCAACAGCTGTTTCGAAAAAAACGTGGCCAACTATAATGCTTTTTTCTGTACAGTAATTCTATTAAGCACCACAAACACGCAACAAAGTCACTGTTATTGAGCGCTTAGTAGTGCAGTACCCTATTAGCTGTAAGTTTTCTGAATAATAGCCCACACGTGTACTATACAACCGTTGCATTTTAAGAGAGAACATATCACCCACTATAACATAATCAGTTACTTTGTGAAGTTATTTAATGCTTTATGCTGCATACAGATTCACTTTTCCCCTATTAGTCAGGTGTTTACCATACACTCGAATAACAGCATGTATCCAAGTGTCGGCATGTGCGAATGGAATATTGGACGCGACGGGTTCCGTATGTTATATTTATTAATAAATAAATAAATAAAATGAAATTAATTTATTTCAGACATAACCCATATTACAAAAATTAAGATAAAAGTAACAATGCTGCAGCAGAAAAGAATAAAATGTCATTAACAAAATAAAAATATACGTCACATAGTTGAAATAAAATAAAATTTCAAATTTACGTTTGATTTAAATTAAAGTAACAATAAATAATAATTGCACATATGGACAAAACAATACAAAAAAGCCTTTATAAATAGAGGTCAGTGTGTTTGATGACATTAGGCTGAGTAGGTACAAAAATGCCCTGCTACAAAAATCTTCTTATAACCTACCCATTTTCGGGACTAATATGGTTGCGACAAAATTAATATTGTTGTTTTATATGTTTCTGGTACTTACCTAAAAATGAAGAAAATTTATTACTTTAAAAAAATCTTCGATTTGGATCTTGTAATACCTTTCGAGACTTTTTAAGATACCAGATTTCGACAATTTTTCTCAGAGGTAGTCAGTTAGGAAATACCGGTACAGCTAGCATCTAAAAAAAACAACGTAATTTTCTTTATGTTTATTTATTTAAAGTACAATTTAGGGTGTACCACCCTGGTCCAGGCCTTGAATTTTCATCTTTTTATAATTTCAAGGAGTACAAAAGTACTTCTCGGTGGCCACCATAGAATTTCCTTAGTTTTCCACTGTGCAGGAACGAATGTTAGATCGACAACACCTCTCTTTATAGTCTTAACTATTTTGAAAGTCTCGTTCTGTAAAAACAAGAAAAATATACTTATTATAATAGAAGTATCAGTTTCTTAATGACAACATTATCTATACAGTTTTTGAGGAAAAAAACAAAAGATACAATAACATATTAAATACCTAAACTTAACGTAACATAATGCTATTTCATGTGGAAGTAATTAAATTATTAGGCCAGAAAAATACATTATCTTTAGATAGGTACCGACTAATTTATAGGTATTTTGTCGCATATTGAATAAATCAATAACTTATGTATTATACATATAATTAAATTATTATCAGCTACTTAAATTACAATTTTAATTAAGTACTTATCGTCGAATAACAACTAAAAAAGGGAACAAAATGGCTTTAAAAGAACCACGGCGGAACCCTAAAAGCTTGGATCCATAAAGGTACTTATCTAGGTAACTGACGCAAATGTGAACCAATACTAATCTCCTAATCGATCCATGTCTGATTTGTATTTCACAAGTGCTAAACTATTTTACTCTTGGCTGAATTACAGGCCACATGTGAACACCCGTACAGACCTTACCATTAAATTGAGATTAAAACTGTTCACTTGCCATCCGCCATATTCACTGCGTTACTTTGTATTATTATAAAATTTTATCTTTTAATTTTTGTTTATTTTAGAGGATATCAATTGTAAATATGGATTAAAAAATAATTACACGAAAACAGTTTTTTTTTTTGGTTACTTTGTAAAAAAACGAACATATTAATTTTATTTTCATTCTAATTTTGTTGCTTTTCTTTTAGTATTTAGTGGTATTCCGAGGGCGCGTGAAAATTTTGAACTAAATATGTATGGTATTTGACAGTAAAGTTACCTTCCCAATAAGATTTCAAATATAATAGGAGGAAATCGATGTTTTACTTACCTTAAATTTTATGTATGTATATTCTCACAAATGGCACCTGAGATCTTGCACACAACGATACACTTCATGTTTTACAATTTGACAGTTCATATCAAAGAAAAATAAATAATTTAAGTTATTGCATTCCACAATTTCGCTCAGTGTGTAATTTCAACTGTATAAAAGTACACACAATGTACACATTCGTCTTCCTTGCTGTATAATAAGTAACACGTGCCTCATTAATCAGGCAATATGCAGCTCTTTAGGTGACTGTTACACACATAAATGCTACTATAATGTTGTTATAATGCAATTATTTGTCAATTGGATTTCTTATACCTACAGCTATGTGCTGAATAATTTGTGCCCAAATTAGAGTTATATCCTCTGAGGATGCGCTGTCTACGCTATTATTCAGCAACTAATGCATTCACTGTGCACTGTTAAAATGCTGTTATACAGCACTTTTGTGCTACTTGGGCATTAGGTCCAATAGACACGTTATGCGCAGGTATAGCGTCCTGGTTTTAGTCAATTTCAATGTTGGTTTTTGAGCACCACCTCTTGTATATACGTACTAAAGTATTCGTCGAATGGTATTGAAATAAAACAACACGATGTACAAACAACTAATGTAATAACTAATAAATAGGGCAGTTTTAAGTACATGAGCCAAAACGCGTGTCTAACATACGGCCCTACTAGTGGAAGCCATGACACAAGTTACAAATTATTATTATTCTTACTGTAGCACCAAGTTCATAAGTTGTCCGAAGCACTTAAACTTAATCAACACATTTCATATAAATATTTGTATGTACAATTGTTTATATTGGGTATAGAAGCTATGTTATTTGTTATTATCATTTATTTTGGCAACTGTATGGTATTAAACTATGTTCAGAGTTGTAGTACGTTACAATGAGGCGTTTTTATTTATTTGCCGTCAATATAGATTAATGAGCTCATATATAATTGTTCAACTAAAAAAATACTATTATCTATTTTTTGGGAGGGGTCTATGACAAAATTCGTTTAAAAAAGGAATTGTCTGTTAGATGACATGATGATGAGAACACCCCGTTCATTTGAAAAGGTGAGACATTAAGGCTAAGCGCACACTGCGATGCGATTTTTTAAGTCCATGCAAAATAAAATCGTAATTTCTTTTCAAGCAAATTGATATCTTTATTTTAAACGCAGTGTGCGGACTTTAGTATATTGGTATTGTTCAAAGTATGGCGGTTATTTATGTCAGCGATTAAAATTCGTAGTGCGACCTTAACCCTAACATACACCATAAGTCGACTTCACACGAACGTAACAAAATCACGGCGGTATTTTTCGCACACTGGTCTTTCATCTTTCAGTGTTGAACCGAGCATTGAGACTCCAACAGAAGCGATGCATCTCAGCGCAAAGAAAATCTAAGTCTATTTTACTATACGATTTTCAACTCTCGGCGCTAAGCAGTGCAGTTGAAAATTGAATGCGCGAAGAAAATCTAGCCGCTATTTTATTACGTCCGTATGTACGCACGGCCACATATCCAGTTTTAGTTGACCCCACATTGTATACATTTTTCGTACGATGAGAAGTCAGCTTATACTGGTAATGTATAGCTTGTTTTGTCGCCGTGCGAACGTAGATTATTAATATGTGTTCGTAAAAAAGCCGTTGTGACGTACTACACATCTGAATAAGAATGGACACTGGCTTAACAAATACGTGTACGTACCTATAACATTATGATGATTAAGACTTCTTACAATTAACTGGGCAGTATACATGAACATATTAAGTAGAGATATACTACTACAAACTGTGTTAAATATAATCATACAAAGATTCCCCCTGTTTGCAGTTCATCATTTAAAGTAATACATTAAATATTTCATTTAAATTCGGTGGCGATTTCAGGCGTCTCTTCAATAAAATCTGATTCAATTAGATAACAATACAATATATTTACATCTAAATTATAATATAGTTTATAACTTTTATAATGGACGTTATTGTTTTAGTTATTATATAATTCTGAAGCACCTAGAAGCACGATTGGGGCCCAGTACCAAATTGTGAATTTTAGAACACCGTACTATTCATATCTTCTCACAATTATCTTTTTGTCAAGTCGGAATATTCCTCAACAGTGGGCCCCCAAGCAAGCTCGATATGTTACATAGCATTAAACATAGTACCTAACAAAGAAACAATTTGGTTTACCAATGAACACTCGACTTTTTGGTGATAGCAACCTCAGGTTAAGACAGTGACAGTAAACTGACATTATTAAAAAGCGGACTTAAGTGGAACCGCCACGGTAGCCCGCGAAGTTAATATTTTCATCAGTTTTTTGCAATTTGCAGGTCAGTGTCTGTATGTTGAAGACAATAGGATTCGCAACCGTAACACATATGTGTGTATTTACGGAATTATCCATAATATAAGAATACGTGAAACAAAAACTTTGTACCCTCTTTTTACGAAAATTACGCGGACGGAGCAGTATGAAATTCGGCAGTTAAAGTTTATATGGAGAAGGAACAGCAAATATTTTTATATAATCATGCATTACAAACATATTAATTTTTATGAATATAAATGAATTATAGTCGAATTTCCACCACTCACAAAATCATCAATACAAGCCGCTAAGTTCGGTGGGTAATATTGATGATTTTAATGATTAAGATTCCGTAAAGCCATATTCGTTTCGATAACGAATCAAATTTTAATCAATATACAACCTAACACTGCAAATTGCAAATTACAGAAGAAATTTTAAATACACGCGCTACCTTAGCCCATCCACCTCAACTTAAAACTATTCCAAATCTTTATAAAATTGTGCTTTCATAAAATGCGAGATGGCAAGTTAAGTACTGGTTTAGGTTTAAAAACTTAAATAAAATTGTGGGAAAAGCGACCGACAATTTTAAAATGTCTTATTTTTCATTTTGTTTTCTAGTCACTTCCGCCATTTGTAATTAGTCAACTTAAAACTACTTAAGACTAATGTCATTCGCGTTACAACCATTTATAATGATTTTTGAGACCACAACAGTACATAATAATTTTATTATTATTTTGAAGCACTGAACAGGACGGGAATGTTAATTTTGAATCACAAATTCTTTAACCAAACATAATATTAATAAATGTGAATTCTGAACCCTCCCTCAATGCGTAGAACTTGTTCAAAAAACCGAGACAAGTCATCTTTGATCCTCAAATTGGTTTATAACGAATGTCGAGAACGTGTTTTGTTAATTCTGTATAATTGTATTAGTCTCACACATGTAACAATAAGTAGCTATGACCATTGACCAGCTTTCAGTCTTCTAGCTTTATTTCTTCATAAAATCTCAATTTGTCAAAAAATCTTATAAATTATTCTGTATAATAAATGTTAAATAAAATTATGAATTAACATAAATTAGTTAAGAAAACGAGTCATAATCGCGTGTCAACGTTGTTCAATATGCGTGTGCGCACGGCAGTGCTTTGTTTTACGTCAAGTTCATAATTTCAATGTCCGTAGAATGTTTGTGGCTCCAACGCCGGTCATATTTTTACTATTTAAATATTTTAGTAATATACCGCGGTATCCTTTTGCGCATCTTTTTCAATACTCCAAACGAAACGGTGGATTCTGTGTCCTGCTTACCTACCTTATCAAAACTAACTCAAATAAAAAGTGCCTACATTACTACATAACTTTGTTTCTCCGCTTGTTTACTCTGAATATCTACTACTAAACAAAATTGTAAATGTCCATTGTACTCTTAGCGCAATAAAACAAGCACTTATTATGTATAAGGCACTAAAACATTGTTACTAATAAAATAATTGACTTAATGAAAACAGCACCCTAATCGCGTAACACACTATTGATCACAATCTGAATGAAGGTTATTTATAATATAATCCATTGCTTCATATCGACGGTCCCTACGTACATAAAGACATGTCAAAAACGGAGGTTTACAGGAGAGCGTTATTTATGTTCAAAGCGCTCTAGAAATAATTCTATGTACAATTTTAAACATATTTTTCCTAAGTTTTATTAGCTTTAGGAACTTTTTAATGGTATTTAAACATATTTTCTGTTTATATAATTTCTTGGAAAAACTGATAGATGACTGTTTCTGCGCTTATGTTAAAATAAAAGCATGTCAGACATGCCTATGATATCTTATACGCATACGTATATATATCCGCATCTACGACACTTATTCGTTGTAAATATAATACTTGTTCTCATATACGATTTGTAAATGGCGTTAAATACGTAATATTAAAAAAAATATATACAGGTATGTGCATATGGAAAATCTAAACGCAATAGTGCAATAAAAAGAAATGCCATTTTTGACATGTCTTTATGTACGTAGGGACCGTCGATATGTTCGAAAAGTTTGTGTGCATAACAACGTAAATAACTCAATGAATGTTGTTGATCTGTCAAAATAAAAGCCATTGCAACTGTTAGTGTGTTACGCAATTACTCCGCAGGTGTCACTCTATTATTTAGTTAACCATACACTGATAGAGACAGGTCATACCTTCACTTGCTGAAGTTTTCGTTATCCCTAACAAACAGCGACCTTATGTAGTGGTCATAAAGTTCAGTTCAAAGCATAATATTTAAGTTAATACAAAAATCTATAAACAGGCCATAGAGCTTTAGTCCGAATGCAATTAAATATTTTACCGCAAAAGCGATTGATAAACGCATATAAAAGTGACTACGTACTAAATAAGTACATAATATCATGCAATAACGTACAGCTAGCAATAATATCCTTCTGTTCGACACTGACTATACAACTTATGGTGGAAGGTCCACGTGAGCCAACAAAACTCAAATTTTCTTAAGTTTTATGCAAATTGCAGGTCAGTACCAGGTTGTATGTTGATTAAATTATGATTCGCGACCTAAAACGTGTAAATTTACTTATTTTTAATAATTAAAATAGTAAATATATCCCTCTAAGTACAGACGCCAGCACATCAAGGTACCCGAAACTGTCAAATTCAATCAAGAATTTAATTCTTGTCAACTGTCAAAACCTAATAAATTAGACAGATTGTAGTAGCTTCAAGTGCTGGCATCTGTACATATAATTTAATTGAATGACTTTTTCATCAAATAGTCGTTTAATGGAATAAAATGTATGCAAAGCCATTTTTTCAACAATATCCCGACAGACCTGCAAATGGCAAAAAACATAAGAATTTTTGAATTTCGCGGACTACCCTACATTAAAGAATTATGTTACAAACTGTACGCATAAGTAAACATTTGATAATTTCATATAAATAGGGACGAATATAAAAAAAAAGTCATCAAACAACCTTGTGTCATTCCCGATTTTAAAAGGAATGTGGTTAAATATTCTAAAACTTATTGTATACTTTGTGAGCATTTTCAATTATCTATTTGACTGTGCCTTCACGACAACCATAAAGCCGCACGTACACATCCTGTAACTGAAAAGGTATACAAGTATAGAGCTACAAGGTTACTTTAGAGCGTGGCCAAAATCGATACTAAAGCTGCCATCTTGTTTTTAAATACATGTCAATGATTACCAAGTACAAAAAATATGTTTAATAGCGCCAATCAATCTTTTCCTCTTTTCCGTTCACACTTATTTCTCCTCTGATTTTGTGTTACTGTCAAAAGCAAAGTGAGCTTTGTACTCGCTACTATAAAGTTGCTTTTGCGTTGCTGCTACTAACAACTATGTCAATATCACAGTGATCTTTATTGTCGTTACAATAAAGTTGCTGTTGTCAGAGGTAAAATAACTGAGAACAGTGTAGTCTGTTGAATGTGATTTTGCCATAAATACTTATGATTGATGTATCTCACAATGGTGTGCAAACTTGCATACTTCTGTCAAGTTTACAGGCATGTGTTTTATGTGCTTATTTACTTTGACTTCAATAACTTACATAACATAAGAACCGCTGAAACATTATACATTTCAAAATATCTAACTTACACAGCAGCATACATAATGCTACTCAATATATTTAATATCGTTTACAGAGTAATATAATTGTAATATGTATACAAATGCATGTTTCAATACAAGTCTTATTTTCAGTCATATTCTATATGTATTTATTTCAGTATATGGCTGTTATTATATTTTATTAAACACTTATGTAATCGTAATAGAAAGTAAATATTCCGGTTCTGCAATTTCAATTCAATCGTCAGATTACTTGGCACTAAATCAAGTCAGTAAGTTAATCAAATAATGCAATACATTCGAGTTATTTTAGAAAAAGTTGGCAAGCTTATTTTATAGACCTGTTTCACAGATTATTATGATTTAGAAGCTTTTCGTGGTACGGTCAAACTCCAGAACAAAGTTTGATTAAAAAATTAAATCAATGTAATTTAAGCCTCGTATTCAATAAACATAAGTTGCGCAACATTACTTGTCACTTCAACTTTTGTTACCGATGTTGCATTTCGCGAACCCTTGTGAATCATACCAATTTATATCTTATTCTAACGATATAAGGCTCAAATAAATGGTGCGCATGTAAACTGTATTATTTATAACCATGAATACGAGGCTTTATATTACCTAGAAGTAACTTTTAGAAGCTCTTGAGCGTGAGTCCCCTGGCCGGCAAACTGTTCGCCTTGGCAGGCGCATCTCTTGCTTGCGAATGTGCAACCGCAATGCTAAGACACTGCACCCATTCTTCAGCATTCTTGCCGTCTTTAGGCTTCAGGATAAGGGTCTGGTCTCCCGTGAAGATCTCGAAGGCTTTGGGTATGTTGCGCGCGCCACGGGAGACCTTTACTGAGCGGATCTGATTTATGTCGATGCTTTCGCCGCCGCTCTGAAATGGAAAGGGGTCCAGTTAATTTGGTGGTTCCGAAGCGTACAAGAAAGTAAATTGTTGATCTTCGATGTCCGAAACTTGAACCTCAGTGTCTAACATTTGGTCGCATGCGTCTGATAGGTGATCGTCAATGTCTGATAGTTGATCGTAAACGTCTGATAGTTGATCTTAAGTAAATGTCTGATACTTGATCGTCAGTGTATAAAAGTTGATCGACAGTGTATAATAGTTGACGGTCAGTGTATAACAGTTGATCGCAAGCGTCTGATACTTAATCGTAAGTGTCTGACACTTGGTCGTGGGTGTCTGACACTTAGTCGTAGGTGTCTGATACTTGGTCGTGGGTGTCTGACACTTAGTCGTGGGTGTCTGACACAATCATGTGACAGTAAGTGAGTACTCACAGATCCCTTGCAGGAGAGGTGTGCTCCGGATAGCGTGAAGTATCTCGTCCGCCAGCGTCGGAACAGCCTCCAGCGTCCCTTCTTTTCCTTGAGCTGACCTTCGATGACAGGAACTCCGTCTGCAGCTAGGAAGCCTACTGCGCGTTCAGGGTGAGTGCAGAGGAAGCAGCCCCATGTCGCCTAAGTCCAAAGAGGAAATTTTAATAATGTTTTGTTGGTATGCTTTAAAGTTGGCTTTCACGGCACGTGATGCAACGAGTCGCGGCGGATCAAAATAGAGTCTCCAAGGTTTTTTTTAATGTATGGCATCTCGTAGTTGACCTTGAGAGGTTGTGACTACTTAACCGGACTTTCCTTTGGCTGCCTTAAGGTCCCACCTTGAAATTGAATGATAGTAGGATGGGCGTGGTTTATGGCGGGTCAACCTAAAGTGGCCGGCCGCCACAAACTTATATCTGAACCGTTTATAGAGAATAGGAAAACCAGCGGCCAAAAGTTGAACTAATGACAGAAAATGACTCGAAATAAAAAACGTTACTAATTTAGCATAGCCTAGCTGTAAGCACTATTCTTGTCACTGTTGCACATCTGTCAAACTACAATAGCAAGGTAGAGACGGAAACATCTTAGAAAAAAGTATGTGAAAGTAGCGTTAATTTAGTCGGTCTATGAAATTTTTGCACATAGCGTGCGATGGAGTAGACAAATAATACAAATATTTAATTAAGAGCAATAAAACTATCTTACAGCAAGAAATTTCTTCTTTTTCTATACGTAATATTATAAATGCGAAACTAACTCTGTCTGTCTGTTACGCTTTCACGGCTAAACTTTATTCGTTACCCATTAACCCAATTTATTCCGCGACTTCACCTGCGTCCGCGTAACGTAAGATTTACGCAGACGAAGTCGCGGGAAAAAGCTAGCTAATATTTATGTACGGATGTTGGGTAATACGAGATTGATTAACTCAAAATAATTAAAATATATAATAAACAATTTAAGTAGTTATTAATTACTAGTGATCCTTCAACGGGTGGGTCATGCCGGTTTTGATGTACTCTTTCGGCATACTCAAATGGACTCAAACCGAACTCGACGCCCTGGACAGGAGGGTCCGTACGCTGCTGACTGCATATCGAATGCATCACCCACGGTCATCGGTAATGAGACTGTATATCCCGCGAAAGTGTAGAGGTCGAGGCTTTTTAAACGCTAAGACTCTCCACAATCGCGAGATATGCAGCCTCAGGGAATATTTCCTAGAAACCGACGTGGGGATGCATCCAGATGTGGTCAGGGTTGACAAGGGCCTCACCCCGCTCTCCTTGGCTAACGAGAACTAGCGCAAACCTGTAATACTCGACACTAATGACCGCATGAAGGTATGGCAGAGTAAGGAGCTCCATGGACGCTATTTCTGGGCCTTACATGGACCCGATGTAGATCTACTAGCGTCCGTAGCCTGGCTGCGTTTTGGTGACCTCTTTGGGAAACCGAAGGTTTTTTCTGTGCAATTATGGACGAAGTTATGATGACGAACAACTACCGGAGATTTATTGTGAAAGATGGCACGGTTGATATCTATCGGGCATGCCACCGTCCAGGAGAATCAATTAGACACATAATTTCCGGGTGTTCTCGTCTAGCTAACGAAGAATACTTGCATAGGCACAACCTAGTAGCCAGGATTATCCACCAGCAACTTGCTCTGAAATACAGTCTTGTGGAATCAGAGGTACCGTACTACAGGTATGTGCCCGACCCAGTTCTCAAAAATGGAAATATCACATTGTACTGAGATCGATCCATTATCACTGACAGGACCATTGTTGCAAATCAGCCTGATATAGTGGTGGTGGATCGAGTACAGCGGCGCACAATGATTGTTGACATAACGGTCCCACATGACGAGAACCTCGTAAAAGCTGAGAAAGATAAGCAGACCAAGTATCTTGACTTAGCTCGCGAGGTTGTCGACATGTGGGATGTGGATTCAGCGATCATTGTGCCGGTAGTCGTCACTGCCAACGGCTTGATAGCCAAGAGCCTCAACCAACATCTAAGGAGGCTCTCGTTAGGCAGCTGGATCAAGGGCTTGATTCAGAAAGCGGTACTTCTGGATACGGCTCGTATTGTCAGGAGGTTCTTCTCTCTGGAGCCCTGACCGCCGGTAGCTTGGACCCTGTTCCCGATACTGGTGGACTACTATTTTTTATATTTTTATATGTTTTTATAATTTTTGTTATTTTAATATTTAAAAATATAATTTATATGTTTGTACAATGAAATAAAAGAATATAAAAAATAATATGGTTAAATTTGACATTCAGTAACACTATAGACGGATAATATTAAAGACAAATATTCTCGATTTGATCATAGATTTTAAAAATGAAATAGGTTATATATCTATATAATTAATTTCGTGGAGTTTGTACGTGTTAAGTCCAACTGGACCTTGAGGGTCTAGAAGTTGGAACCGTGCCACAACACGAACTTCAAGTTATTCGTGGTCCGAGTTACAACTCATCAAATCGAGACCTTCCTCAAGGAAGAGTTTTGGCCGAAGGGTGTCGTGTATCGGCGATTCCGCAGAAGGCTACGCGATACTACGCAGCGCAACACTTCGCCGTCGCCGTCACTTCGTGTACAATAGTTATGTTTACGTGGTTTTTATTTGTATGTATGGTATTATGATATGGGTCTTTGTAGCCCGAAATAAACTGATTTGATTGATTGATTGACATATGAAATTAAAATTTATATTTTCAATAAAACTTCACATCTGCTATAAATGATAAATTATTTTATTTCTGTAAGTATGTTTGTACAAACACTTTTACATGCCAAAGATATTTTTTTAAACTAGTTCGGCGTTTGACACAGCCTGTTTAAATCATTACCCTTCTATGGGCTGCTGTCAAGTAAAACCTCACCTTTTTTACAATTGCTAATGCTACTCCATTCATTCGTTGTGCTCTTGCATTTGAAGTGACAGTACTTGACATATAGATAGGTATATTGTTGACATACTTCAAACCTATAAAACAAATTATATATTTTATTTTATTTCTAAATGAATGATTATTATAAGTTTTTGGGATAAAACAGACGATCTTCTCTAGAAAATAAGGTGTTTACTCAATATTACTTTACAAAGTGAGAATAGATTGTTGCTGTAATGCTTTAGTGAAGGTGGTGAATTCGATTTACTGTTATCATCATCTTATTGGTATTTCATTCTTGCAAAATGAATAAATTAATTGCCCTGTGCAGGCACTCCTAACCTTGAAGGTACTGTTCTGTTTTGGTTTATGGTTCTTCCCATTGTCATACATAATTTAGGTCGTCTCTAAATGGTAATAGAAAAAGAATATTATACTGTTCACAGTCACAAAAATAGACACATATACATTCGAAATACAAAGTTAATTGGAAAGCCAACACTTATTATAATAAATCATTACAGCAAAATGCTTAACTACTACCTTTTTCTGTGAACACAAATATTTAAAAAACGTAATTTTGATCGCACCGAGTAAAAAAGTGACATAGGTTCGTCGTCGATGAGCCCTACTGGGCGACTGGTTTATGAACGAACGAGAGTGATGACACTACTTATGATAGGCAAAAGAAGAGATGGCGATAATGTGTGTGCGCTTGGAATAAAATAACGTATGTGCCAAAACGAATTGCCGTTTTTTATGAATGAAAAGTATTATTAAAACGAAAACTGTTTTACAAAAACTTAGATACAATTATAATCAATGTTTAAAGTAAACTATGTTTAATAATACATACGCATCGCGCCTTGAGGCTAAAAAAATCATAATCATAGATAGAACTTTGCGATTTTTTTGTATCGAGAAAATTTCATCGTATCGTGTATTCCTTTTACAGGATACTAGATTATATAGTCAAAAAACATACACTAAAAGATTAAGTACGGATGTCATACGGTAAGAAAGGTACGCTAAAAAGAAAAATCACGTTTATCTCGCTACGTCACCTTAAATGAACTCATGGCTTCCAGACAGGGGCAAATTTCCAGCCTACAATGTTTCAAACATTAGCAGTTATACCACGTCGAATTACACTTTTCTCACGGGGTTAAGATCCTAAAGTTGGCGCGAGGCCATACGTATAATACGCACCGTTTTATGTTTCTCTGTGGACTATTTCCTATACAAGACTATTAAAAAAAAACACACTATGTAAGAGGGTGTTTTACTCATCGACATTAACAACTTTTACTGTGGGACCAATATCGAATTTGTAACAAAAAAACTACCTACCCATACAAAGGTCATTGGATTGGACCCGATTGGATCATTTTGTATAAGATCTGCAATTTTTCGAAATAGGTCTTTTAATACTTGTTCAATTGGTGGGTAGAACTGCCCGCTTACATTTTGTTGATAGTTTTCAAAGTCTCCTTGTATACAACGTGTAATGTAAGGAAAAAAAATCGCGCGTGCGCGTGTCTTTATTGAATTTTGCTCTAATTCTCTTGCGTTAGTTATGTATCTGCATCGTCATAACTAATGCAAGAGAACTAGAGCAAAATACAATAACCATTTTTTTTCTATCTTAGTGCATTAGTATTACTTTATGCATTTAAAATTGAGTCTTATCGCTTTGGTATAAAATTTAATTTTCTTAGGCTCGATCTGCGGTAGGGATGGCAAAATACATTATAGTTATTGAAATCGATTCAGAGCTCAATTTTGAACAGACTACTTTTAGGACCACTACCACCACCACCTCGACACGTCGAAGAGCATAGCTGTAACAAGCGCGTGTGTACCTGTGTGGGCGGCGCGCCACCACCTCGAACACGTCGAAGAGCATAGCTGTAACAAGCGCGTGTGTACCTGTGTGGGCGGCGCGCCACCACCTCGAACACGTCGAAGAGCATAGCTGTAACAAGCGCGTGTGTACCTGTGTGGGCGGCGCGCCACCACCTCGAACACGTCGAAGAGCATAGCTGTAACAAGCGCGTGTGTACCTGTGTGGGCGGCAGCGCGGCGCCGTCGGTGCGGCGCGCCACCACCTCGAACACGTCGAAGAGCATAGCTGTAACAAGCGCGTGTGTACCTGTGTGGGCGGCGCGCCACCACCTCGAACACGTCGAAGAGCATAGCTGTAACAAGCGCGTGTGTACCTGTGTGGGCGGCGCGCCACCACCTCGAACACGTCGAAGAGCATAGCTGTAACAAGCGCGTGTGTACCTGTGTGGGCGGCGCGCCACCACCTCGAACACGTCGAAGAGCATAGCTGTAACAAGCGCGTGTGTACCTGTGTGGGCGGCAGCGCGGCGCCGTCGGTGCGGCGCGCCACCACCTCGAACACGTCGAAGAGCATAGCTGTAACAAGCGCGTGTGTACCTGTGTGGGCGGCGCGCCACCACCTCGAACACGTCGAAGAGCATAGCTGTAACAAGCGCGTGTGTACCTGTGTGGGCGGCGCGCCACCACCTCGAACACGTCGAAGAGCATAGCTGTAACAAGCGCGTGTGTACCTGTGTGGGCGGCGCGCCACCACCTCGAACACGTCGAAGAGCATAGCTGTAACAAGCGCGTGTGTACCTGTGTGGGCGGCAGCGCGGCGCCGTCGGTGCGGCGCGCCACCACCTCGAACACGTCGAAGAGCATAGCTGTAACAAGCGCGTGTGTACCTGTGTGGGCGGCGCGCCACCACCTCGAACACGTCGAAGAGCATAGCTGTAACAAGCGCGTGTGTACCTGTGTGGGCGGCAGCGCGGCGCCGTCGGTGCGGCGCGCCACCACCTCGAACACGTCGAAGAGCATAGCTGTAACAAGCGCGTGTGTACCTGTGTGGGCGGCAGCGCGGCGCCGTCGGTGCGGCGCGCCACCACCTCGAACACGTCGAAGAGCATAGCTGTAACAAGCGCGTGTGTACCTGTGTGGGCGGCAGCGCGGCGCCGTCGGTGCGGCGCGCCACCACCTCGAACACGTCGAAGAGCATAGCTGTAACAAGCGCGTGTGTACCTGTGTGGGCGGCAGCGCGGCGCCGTCGGTGCGGCGCGCCACCACCTCGAACACGTCGAAGAGCATAGCTGTAACAAGCGCGTGTGTACCTGTGTGGGCGGCAGCGCGGCGCCGTCGGTGCGGCGCGCCACCACCTCGAACACGTCGAAGAGCATAGCTGTAACAAGCGCGTGTGTACCTGTGTGGGCGGCAGCGCGGCGCCGTCGGTGCGGCGCGCCACCACCTCGAACACGTCGAAGAGCATAGCTGTAACAAGCGCGTGTGTACCTGTGTGGGCGGCAGCGCGGCGCCGTCGGTGCGGCGCGCCACCACCTCGAACACGTCGAAGAGCATAGCTGTAACAAGCGCGTGTGTACCTGTGTGGGCGGCGCGCCACCACCTCGAACACGTCGAAGAGCATAGCTGTAACAAGCGCGTGTGTACCTGTGTGGGCGGCAGCGCGGCGCCGTCGGTGCGGCGCGCCACCACCTCGAACACGTCGAAGAGCATAGCTGTAACAAGCGCGTGTGTACCTGTGTGGGCGGCAGCGCGGCGCCGTCGGTGCGGCGCGCCACCACCTCGAACACGTCGAAGAAGCCCGCCGCGCGCAGCTCGTTCAGTAACATCTCCTGCTCCTGCACAACCAAGCATTGCATTACTGTCTAACATTTTTTGCGGGGATGGGGGTGGTACACCAATTAGAAAGCGACGATTTTTAATACACATTGAAACGGATTGTAAATAGACTTCTAAGAGATAGGAACGCCATTTATTACACTGTTCTTTTATGTAATTCACTTTCTAATAAGATTGTTGTCACAGACAAGTCTGTCAAATCACTGAAGTCTTTATTCTGTTTGCAATAATGTTGCTGTTGACATAGGTAAAATTACTGAAATAAAGTGAGAAACGAACTGCCCGATAAGTCAGCTAGAACTTATGCGGAGTTTGTAAAAGAACCCAAAAATAATAATATAGGAATGTACCTTGATCCCAGGGAAGGCGCCCGTAACAAGCGTGAGGAAGGTCTTGTTCTCACACTTGAGGATGTCCCAGCAGTGCTTCAGCGACGCCACGGTGGGGTCGCGCGACGACAGCGCCGCGTCGTGCCGAGCTTGCAGAGCTACGTGCATACAATGTGCTTTAAGATTATAGATACACCATAATCGCAACATAAATATTGTTTAAGGACACTGGGTTTTACTTATAAAGGTGCTCGAGGTATCGAGGCTGTGTAATGGTGTGGAAGGCCTAGAATTCTAGTCGTAAGAGCCGCCTAAGGGACTTACTAGAGAATAGGCAGAAGCGTTCTCTTTACATTTTACCACCATACTGTGATCGCTAACCAGCCTGCCAAGAGTGGCGATTATGGCAAACCCACCCAGATTGGGGGCCTAGGACTAACAGTGGACGTCTTACGGCTGAAATGATGATGGATGAACAAATATAAGCGAATAAATACAATGTAGTACCCAAAAACATGAGATGTATCCAGACCCTGGGCGCTCGCGTGCGCATGGAGAAGAGCGCGCGCGCGTACAGGCAGTGCGCGCCGCGCCGTCCGCACGCGAACTGCAGCCGCGCCAGCTTCTTGGAGCGACGCTCTGTTGGGGTCATTCGGAAATGCCATACATAACGTAAGTCAGCCTACTGTTGATTTAATTAAACTGTATCCATACAAAGTTATGAAACATCACCATTCTATTCCATGCTCAGACTATTTGTTTCATATAAACCTCTACAAGCACTTTACATCCCAACTAGCAAAAAGATCGTATATGCCATTAATGTCACGACAATGGATCAAAAAACACTCGTATGACAGATTCTATTACATATTTCAAAAAGCCGTATAAAAGCAGCTTTCTAGTTCAGTTTTGCATTCAACGGTTTTTGGCTCAATAAACCTATTAGGTAAACGTGGATTTGACGAATTCATATCGCATTTACTCGATACTTGTATAAAGATATCTTTCAATAACCTTCATGCAACCATAAATCTGCTTGCTAAGCTAATACTTAGCAAGCAGATTTATGGTTGCATGAAGGTGCATTACATTGCATTCACTGCATTACATCTTTGTGATTTATTTACCTTAAATCACAGAGAATATTGATCCGATGGTAACGAGGTACTGAGAATGACACGAGGAAAAAATAGAAGCCTGTCTAAACCTACAGGTCACTTTTAGACATAAATTACTGTACATTCTTCTGGAGTATGAATTACAGTATTTTGTACTAATAACAATGATTCACATTTTGCGTTAAGGAACCCTGAACTAACTGCAATGGCGATCCTAGAAGTCGCAAAATGGAAACATCATTTCTATTTCTCGGCTAAAAGCAGAGTAAATGCTTAGTGATAATAAGTGAGTTCCTATTAATGGCGAATTAATTTTAACTATTAAATTCATATTATTTATAAATCGTTATTTACTAAGAAATCTTGCGGTCCATGAAAATATTAACTAAAATGTAATGAATATAGACGATAAATTAAATTCCGCATATGAAAGTAAGACCTATGAGCTAACTTCAATAAGTCTCAAATTGTCACTATGGCTGTGAAATTGTATGGCATAATATAGTAAAATAATTAATTTCGTAAAATCAGTCTTGACATCAGCCTTCAACGTAATACACTGTTTTTCTATAATTAAAGTAATTGTAATAAATAAAGTTTTTTTTTAACTTAATTCCCGATCGCCGAAACATAACTCGCGATTTGGTTTTAAGATAAATGAAACCGTTGCATTCACACGATCAGAGAATCGAGAAATTGTAACCGCATTGCTATATTATTGTGTATTAGTCGATGGCAACAGATGTCTAATATAGCACATATGTCATAGGTCTAATATGTGCTATATTAGACATCTGTTGCCATTATTCCACATATCAGCTTTTTCCAAGTCGATAGAAACCCGTTCATTCGACTAATACACAATAATATAGCAATATAGCACTAGTTACTTTAGAATTGCGATTTTTTCTCAATCTCAATCTCAAATCTTTATTGCATTCCATAATGTATACAGGTGGTGGGTATTAATATATATAGAAACAATTATGGACCCTGTAGGGCACAGCAACATTTTAAATTCTAATTAGAATAGAGGAAGAGCGCTTTAATTATTTTCTTATGAATTCTTAATATTGGTCTGTATTTTGAACACTATTGTATATTATTATTGTTTATTACGTATTTATTAAAAAAAAACATACTGTAATTCGTATATTTCGTTTCTGTATTTTAATAAGAATTTTATTTTTATTTTAATCTTGTTTATATTATTTAATTATTATTTATTATTACTATTAATTAATTTATTTATTATTGACATTATTGTGCTATATTATATTATACCTAATTATTATATGTCATGTGTGTGTGTATTATTATTGAATTTATCAGATAGATATTCGTCTATTGTGTAATAGCATTTATTTATTAAGAATTTTTTTAACTTATTCAGGAATATATTTATTTTATTTTCTTGTTTTATACTTTCCGGTAATTTATTATATATTTTTACAGACATAGAATGTGGACTAGAAGAATGCAATTTAAGGCGGGAAGGAGGCAAATTAAGTCTGTTTTTATGGCGCAGCGAATATTTAGTTTGTATTTCTTCCCGTGTTTTGTAAGAATCTGGGTGTTTGCGGACTAGTTTACATAATTCAACAATATAAATACTCACTAGGGTTAGAATTTTGTGTTTCTGGAAGTACGGTTTGCAACTATCTGTTTGTTCAATATTAGTTATTATTCGTATAAGCTTTTTTTGTAGAATAAATAGTGAGGGTGCGTCTGTACTGTTGCCCCATAAAATGATGCCATAGCTAAACCAAGCGTGGGCATACGCATAATATGTGATTAGAGCAGTTTCCTGGTTGATGGTCTTTTTGATTTCGCGGAGGGCGTATGAGAATTTTGATATTTTTGTTTTAATTTTCTGTATGTGCGCTTTCCAGTTTATATGTGTGTCTATTGTTAATCCAAGAAGAGAGAAATTGTTAACTGTTTCTAATGTGTGCTGTTTAAATGTGAAGTGTATATTTAATTGTTTTTTTTGTCGAGGATGAAAAGTTATTAATTTTGTTTTATTAAAGTTAATTTCAAGATTATGCTTACTCATCCAGTTATTTGTTTTATCTAGAATAGTGTCCAGTGTTTCACTCAAATTAGCCGGTGTCTGACATGAGGTGAGGAGAGAAATATCGTCTGCAAAAACTACACATGGGCCGTCTATGATTTTGGGGAGGTCGTTTATGTATACAAGGAATAAGAAACAACCCACGACACTTCCTTGGGGAATTGAAGCATATATTGATCTGACGTCTGATCTTACCAGTTGTGTTTCTTTTGTTAATTGGTTATAATATTCAATCTCAACGAATTGCTCCCTATCTTTTAAATATGACGCAAACCAGTCATAAGCGTACCCACGAATTCCAATTCCATGTAGCTTATTTAAGAGTATTTTAAATTGGACCTTGTCGTACGCCTTTGTCATATCGAGTAAAATTCCTATTGCATACTGTTTGTTGTTGATTATATTTAGGGCTTCTTGGATGTACTTATACACTGCTAACGTCGTCGATCTATTTTTACGAAATCCATTTTGGCAGTCGTCGAATATCTTATATTTTTCACAGAAGGAATTTACGCGATCGCACATTGCTTTTTCGAAAACTTTTGATGCTGTGGGTAGAAGGGCAATTGGTCTATAATTATTTGCATCTGTTTTAGCGTTCTTTTTGTGGATAGGTTTTATTAAAGATGTTTTTAATAGATTGGGGAACATACCTTCTTCAAACGATTGATTAACTAACTTATAAAATGGTAAGGTAAGTTCGTCAGCGCACTGTCTGAAAAGAGTTGGGGGGAGTTCGTCTATGCCATGGCTGTTTTTATTTTTTAGGTTTTTTAGGATCTTATTTACTTCGTACCCATCGACTGGACTTAGAAACATAGTATTTTCCGAGGGGTTGATCACTGATGTTTCTCTTGGTTCGAAGTCGGGTGTATTGCTGGTGCTTTCACCAATGGATGCGAAGAAATTATTGAAATAGTTAGCTACTTGTTTAGGTTCACTTACTAGGTCTGTAGTTTGTAATGTTATGTTTTGTTTGGCCTTTATGGTTTTTTTGTTTGTTCGTTCTTTTACAATGTTCCACATGGTTTTTACTTTATTTGTTGATTTTTTCATTTTATTTATGAAGTGTAATTTTTTTGCCGTTGTCACAGAATTTTTTAAGATTTTTTCGTATTTTTTATAGTATTTCGTAAGTGTAGAGTTATTTGTTTTAAGGGATAAAATTTTTAATAATCTTTTGTTTTTACAGGATTGCTTTATACCAACGGTTAGCCAATAGTTATTACGTGTTATGTTTAGCTTAACTTTACGTTTAGGTATACATTCGTCCAAGATATCTGTCAGTATGTTGTGGAACGACTGATAGTTCTCATCTACTGTTTTATTAGGCTGTATGATATTATTCCAATTTTGTAAATTCAGTTTGGATTTAAATTTTTGTATGTTACTTTTGTTAAATAGTCTTTTGTTAGCAAACCAAATGGCTTGTTTTTCTTGTAGTTTGTGTACCATATGTATGATGGTGCTACTGTGGTCTGAAAACCCTAATTCTTCTACGGTTGTATACATATTGTTGTCGGTGAAGTTTGTGAAAATTAAATCTAAACATGTGGAAGTGCTATGTGTGATTCGTGTTGGTTCTTTTATGTGTTGGACAAATTTATATTCTAACATGAGACTAATGAAATGGTTTGTTTTTGTGTTATTTTCTAAAATGTTTATGTTGAAATCTCCTCCTATTATGACGTTAAATTTTTTATATTTATTATTTATATATTGCATTATTTGTTTTAATCGACTAATGAAAATTTCTTCCTCTTTTCTATTCCAATACATAATAATTAAGACTAGATTTTGCTTTGGTAGCTTACATGCACATACTTCTATACAATATTCAATAGTCATATCTCTAATATCACAACATTCAATGGATTCTATATTTTCTTCTAATAAAATACATACACCGCCACCACTTCGAGAGTGACGACAGTACGATGCTGCAGTTGTATATCCACTAAATTTCAGACATTCTAGTTTATCTTTGGTTAGCCAGGTCTCACACATGCATATTGCCTTATAAGTGGGGTTTTCGTTGGTAAAAGACTCAAGAAGGTGCAGTTTATTGGAGATGCTTTGAATATTTTGAAACATTATTTTAAATTGTTGGTCTGGAGTTTCGAAAAGTACGACTTTCGGTATTTGTATTCATGCAATTTAGGTTATGGGTTTGGTTTTGGTCGTTTAATGCTTGCGTATTGTTGAAATATATATTGGCTCGTTCCTTCTTTAAATCTATTCTTTTTCCTTCTATAAACAGTTGATTATTTCTTATAATTGCATACAATCCTTTATTCCTAGCTTTCAGCATTTCTTCACGCATTTCCTTTCTTTCTGATCTAGCATTTTCATCTAAAAACTCAGACAGGTATAGTCGTGTTCCTTGGAGACAGTGTCTATTTTCTATTATATATTTGGCCATTCTCTTGCTAATAAGTTCTATCACTAAGGGCCGGGTTTTATTATAACTTCTGCCTAGTCTATGTGTTTCTTCAATGTATCCTGATATATCTATGTTTAATTTTTCATAACAAAGGTCAATTAATCTACACTGTTGATCGTAATCTGGCTCTTCATAATATTCAGGAAACCCATAGAGTACAATTTTCTTGCAGTTGTTCTCAGTACATTTAAAAGCTTTAGTCGTTTTTGTTATCATCAAGTCTTTAATCTCTTTCTTTAGTTTCTCGTTTTCTGTAGTTAAATTATCTATTTTCTTATTTATCGTTTCTATATCCTCTCGTCTTTGGTCGTTTTCCTTAGAAAGTGCGTCTGTTTTTCTATAAATATCTTCTTTAACTTTGGTAATCGCCTTGCTAATTTCAATTTGAATAGTGTTTTGTATCTCTGCTATGATAGATTTATTGTTTTCCCGTAAACGGAGAATTATCATTTCACTTAAATTCTGTAATGTTAGTTCGCCTTGAATTATTTTGTTTAAAGGAGTTTCGTTGTCTTCTGAGTACTGCGTATCGCCTGATAAGCTCAAATCTTGCGAGAAAGTTGTATTTAGCTGGGAATTTGTAGCCCTTTTCCTAATTGTGACATTATTTTCTTCAGAAGGTAAATCTATAAGTTGTATTTCAGTATTTATAGGTTGTATTTCAGTATTTATAGGTGCGCGTATAGGGGTGTTTGTGTTCCCGGTTTTTGGTATTTTACAATTGCACGCTTGACAATTCCATGATCTCTTTTGCGCTACTGTCATAGTTTTATTGAAGCATGTTACAGTAATATTTGCACAATGTAAATCATATTCTTTGTTACATAATTTACACGTAAGTTTTTCTTTATTTGGCAATTCTTGAAGACATCCAGCGCACTGTGACTCCATCTCTCTATTTTTCTTCTAACAATTTTAGCCAGCGCCCTCTGTTGGTATGGAGTGTAGCTAACTCGAGGATAAATTTACTATCGAAAGCCAGTTTGGTTTATTGATTCTGTCAATGTAGTTATATCTCGGACATGTATTGAACACAGATGGCGTTGTTTTCAATATTTAGCGGATGATATTGCACTTTTAGTAATTAATTAATGTTTAATTTGATAGGTAAGTAAATTATGATCGTACCTTGTATGGTTTAGTACATCTTTGTCGTTCTCTTTCACTTCAAAACTTATTTTATTGTGTCCAATCCAGTTGTTTTTGTTTTTCCCAATTCAAAAATCTTTGGTCGTTACACTGCACTGTTTTTGTTTATTGTGTTTTTTACCGGGATATTGATGTAAACTTGTGAACTTTAACTTTAATCACTGACAGTATTCATAAACTATTGTTTGATTTAGTTTTCGTCACTGAATAGCAGTTGTTTATATTTTTAGACAATTAAAATATACGCAGCTAATGTTTACTATGCGCACGCCAGCGCCCTCCCATTGCATTATATACTCTATATTCTTTCGACTTAGCTATTCAGACGATAATCTTACGATGTTTACATCACTTAAAGCAGAGAAAAGTGCGCCCAAAGCGCGGAGAGAACGTGCATAGAGCATTTACTCGACATTTTGAAAATCTGTCTCACCACCTATAGCTGAAATAGAAACGTGCTGCTAATTTTTTTTACGATAAATTTTGCTAGTTGGGATACTATCGAGTCAGCCAAACGAATGATAAGATAGTTTACTAACCAGTCAGGATGTTAGTTTTGTACTCTCGTTTTGTTGGTTTGTCTGTTAATAGAACTCAAAATTCGTTCAATAATGAAAAAATGTGTACATATTAATATTCATATTTTTAATTGCATTCTATAATGTTATAACTTCTTTCAACGGCTTTAAGGTACAATTACAGGCCCTGCAGTAGGGCATAGCAAAGCGTATCTTATACCTTTAAACGAGCAATTCTTGTATATATATATAATCTGAATCTCGGAAACGGCCCCAACGATTTTCATGAAATTTAGTATACAGGGGTTTTCGGGGGCGATAAATCGATCTAGCTAGGATTCATTTTTATAAAATGTCGTTTTATTCGTGTTTCAATGAACATCTTTATCTATAATCAACTTGAACATAAGCTTATTATTTTAAACACAATTTACAAAAAAATACCGAGCAAAGCTCGGTCATCCAGATATTAAAAATTAATTCTAACAATATTTAAATATATATATTTATATATATCAATTCCTGAATCGGTTCATGAATTACAAATACTTATCATCCGAAACTAAGCTAGTAATATTCTGGCATTTCTAGATTCGTGGATCTATGACGGTCGTTAGAAAGGCAGTTGCTTCATGTATAATACTGGTATTCAATTGAAACCGGTTAGACTGGAAGCTGATCCATTAAAGTTCAAAAAAGGTTAGACAGATGATAATGATGATTGAAACAATTCTAGCAGTTTATAAAACACTCACCCTCGATAGTACACTTGGCAGGCGGCGGCAACCTCAGCGACACATTATCCATATACGCCTTGATCTTGTCCAGGTGCTTCTCGCAGAAGTGCTGCACGGTATCCCGCATCGGGTACGGCTCGAACACGCTGATCCGATGGTTGGACGACGTGTTATTATTACCGTTGTTCGTATTTATCATCGTCACACTCGTATTATTAGCACGCCGCGACGTCACTGTTACCGGTCCGGATATTGATATCGGGTTGGTCGGACTGACCGATATTGGTCCAGAACCTGGTGTGTTGGATGTCACGACGGATACCGTGCCTAGTGCGGTGTTGGAGTGTTGGATGGACACGGCCGATGTGATCGGCGTGAGTCCGTCCGAGGACTTGCCGGAGGTGAGCGGGTTGACAGATATCGATTGTGCTGCTAGAGGCGGCCCGGATATTATTGTTTGGTTGTTCTGAAATAGAGTTGAAAATTTAAATTTATGATAGTGGGTCGACACTAACAATATCGCGGCAGTTCTAGACGGAGATGGCGAGATAAGGTGGACTTCTATAATAAATATTGGTTCTTGGCAGCTCTGGACAGAGAGAGGTGGAAAGAGAGTAGAAAGGCTTCGCCCAGCAGTGAGACAGTAATAAAATATAAATCTATAATAGGTTTCAAATGTCGTTAAACTCGGTTAAAATTCATAGGTCCGTTCACTAATGTAGCTCAAAATTAAAATATTTCTGCCAGGAAAATGTGAAAATTAGTTGACATGAGTGTCATTTTTATTGTTTTCGAGGCGTACAGATGCCGAAAATTTTATAATTTCCAAATGTTCGTCCGGAATATAATATTAGAAGTTTATTTTCGTAGTGAACAGGGCCCTAATTGCGTAATGCATTATCAATTAGAATCTGAATAGTTTTGAAGATTATTTTCACTCCATTGCGTCATATGTCCGAAAAAAATGTCGGGTCAACAACGCACATAACGCAATGAATGTAGTCAAACTGTCAAAAAAAAAAAAGCGATTCCTACAGATAGTAAGTTACTTAATTAACCCTCGGTTAACAAAGTGTGGCAAAGATGGTAGAAAGTGTATTTTTGAACGTACAGTACAAGTGTTAGCCCCAATCAGTATGTTGTGGTGGTGATGCGAGCGCGGCGTGGGTCTGAGCCCGCGCGGCGGCGAGATGCTCGTCACGGTGATGGCGCCGCTCGACTTGCCCACCACGCCGCTCGACGAAGATGACGGCTTGCTGTTTGATACTGTGCAGGAAAATCGTACATTTGGTAATAATACACACGACATTACACCACGCCCTGTTTCCGCGAATGGTACGGCAGAGATGTACCTATAGGACACCCACGTTCGCTATTAATGTTTGTCCCATGTGAGCAAGAGCAATTGACATCAACCGGGTACAAATAGACTCCGGGCTACTTTGATTGAGAAAATCCAGATAGGACCTGGATTTTCTCAATCAAATAAATCTTGAGCGACCTGGGAATTGGATCCCAGACCTCATACCTCATGGTCAGCAGTAGCGCTTGCAACCGCTAGACCAACAAGGCAGTCGACAATAATATCGAGCAAAAATACTTCATTTTTAAATACGTTTTCAATGTCTTCTGAATTATTCTTGAGTATGCTTCGTTTAGTATTACCTGTATTAGTGGTCCCGTTTGGCGGTGTGTTGATTTGTTGAGAAGAAGACAATCGCGTCATACTCTTGTGTAGGCCGCCTACTGAACCACCTGGTAATAAAATACATACAAAAAACATTTAGTACACATCGTCAATTGCAATCTGGCTATTCAGCGATTTACCCAAAGAATTACAATTCTATATAGCCACACATTTTGATAACCCATCACTGCGGACAAAACTCCATCGTCTTATGTTGTTTGTTGGCGACACTTCATAGCCCATATTGGGTATTAAAATCCATATTTATTCTTAAAATGTCCCCCTGTATACTGTGTGACGTCTCACCTGCCACGTTGAGCCTGGTCATGCTGCGGTGCGGCGCGGGCCCGGGGTGCAGGCGGCCCGTGCTGCGCGAGTCGCCCAGCTTGGCGCGCCGCGCGTACCCGCCTGTCGTCCTGTATACTGTGTGACGTCTCACCTGCCACGTTGAGCCTGGTCATGCTGCGGTGCGGCGCGGGCCCGGGGTGCAGGCGGCCCGTGCTGCGCGAGTCGCCCAGCTTGGCGCGCCGCGCGTACCCGCCTGTCGTCCTGTATACTGTGTGACGTCTCACCTGCCACGTTGAGCCTGGTCATGCTGCGGTGCGGCGCGGGCCCGGGGTGCAGGCGGCCCGTGCTGCGCGAGTCGCCCAGCTTGGCGCGCCGCGCGTACCCGCCTGTCGTCCTGTATACTGTGTGACGTCTCACCTGCCACGTTGAGCCTGGTCATGCTGCGGTGCGGCGCGGGCCCGGGGTGCAGGCGGCCCGTGCTGCGCGAGTCGCCCAGCTTGGCGCGCCGCGCGTACCCGCCTGTCGTCCTGTATACTGTGTGACGTCTCACCTGCCACGTTGAGCCTGGTCATGCTGCGGTGCGGCGCGGGCCCGGGGTGCAGGCGGCCCGTGCTGCGCGAGTCGCCCAGCTTGGCGCGCCGCGCGTACCCGCCTGTCGTCCTGTATACTGTGTGACGTCTCACCTGCCACGTTGAGCCTGGTCATGCTGCGGTGCGGCGCGGGCCCGGGGTGCAGGCGGCCCGTGCTGCGCGAGTCGCCCAGCTTGGCGCGCCGCGCGTACCCGCCTGTCGTCCTGTATACTGTGTGACGTCTCACCTGCCACGTTGAGCCTGGTCATGCTGCGGTGCGGCGCGGGCCCGGGGTGCAGGCGGCCCGTGCTGCGCGAGTCGCCCAGCTTGGCGCGCCGCGCGTACCCGCCTGTCGTCCTGTATACTGTGTGACGTCTCACCTGCCACGTTGAGCCTGGTCATGCTGCGGTGCGGCGCGGGCCCGGGGTGCAGGCGGCCCGTGCTGCGCGAGTCGCCCAGCTTGGCGCGCCGCGCGTACCCGCCTGTCGTCCTGTATACTGTGTGACGTCTCACCTGCCACGTTGAGCCTGGTCATGCTGCGGTGCGGCGCGGGCCCGGGGTGCAGGCGGCCCGTGCTGCGCGAGTCGCCCAGCTTGGCGCGCCGCGCGTACCCGCCTGTCGTCCTGTATACTGTGTGACGTCTCACCTGCCACGTTGAGCCTGGTCATGCTGCGGTGCGGCGCGGGCCCGGGGTGCAGGCGGCCCGTGCTGCGCGAGTCGCCCAGCTTGGCGCGCCGCGCGTACCCGCCTGTCGTCCTGTATACTGTGTGACGTCTCACCTGCCACGTTGAGCCTGGTCATGCTGCGGTGCGGCGCGGGCCCGGGGTGCAGGCGGCCCGTGCTGCGCGAGTCGCCCAGCTTGGCGCGCCGCGCGTACCCGCCTGTCGTCCTGTATACTGTGTGACGTCTCACCTGCCACGTTGAGCCTGGTCATGCTGCGGTGCGGCGCGGGCCCGGGGTGCAGGCGGCCCGTGCTGCGCGAGTCGCCCAGCTTGGCGCGCCGCGCGTACCCGCCTGTCGTCCTGTATACTGTGTGACGTCTCACCTGCCACGTTGAGCCTGGTCATGCTGCGGTGCGGCGCGGGCCCGGGGTGCAGGCGGCCCGTGCTGCGCGAGTCGCCCAGCTTGGCGCGCCGCGCGTACCCGCCTGTCGCTGTTGTACTACCGCCCGCGCTCCCCGCAACCCCCGCACCGCTCGCACTACTGCCTGCAGAATATAGAGGAAATATATAGATACGTAGGTTAAGAACGCCGGCTTCATACCTACTCATGTACGCCCATGTATATTCAAGTAAATTTATTTAACTTCACACATAAGAACTAAAAATATTGTTACGTACACCATAAAGACTTAAAACGACACGCTAACGCAATCTATTATCAAGTAACAGGTACTACACGAACGATTATCCGTAGACGCTACCGCCATCTTAATAGATGGCGGTAGGTGGCGGAATTCGAATAGCGGAATTATCTTTCTGGTACTATCTGGAAACTTCGCCGCTACTGTGAACTGTAGTAAAGAATCGCGAGTATTCCAGAATGATCAGCTCATATACATAAGTAACGGATTGTTGGACTGAGAAGAGAGTTCGGTTACGAACGCGATACAGTGAACTACAAGCGAGACAAGTGATTCTGATTGACGTTTCTGATTACTGCGGTATTTGTGTTTATTTGATTAAACTGTTTTTGTGTGTTTTAGTAAAATTAGTGTAAATTTATTTATTCCGAACCCCAGCTCGTAACAATATTATAAAAGGAAAAAAGACTGTTGACGGCTGAACGGATTTGGATGTCATTTGGCACATGTGCAGACCATGACCTGGATTAGGACACAGGAAACTTATCATCCCAATATTCCTAAGGCATCAAAACTTATGCGGGTGAAACAGCAGGGCGCAACTAGTAATTCATAAGTAGAAACCGGATTACATGCAACTTATAATGGTCTAAATATGCGTCATACTAGGCATGCCTTTTAAGTTCTGTCGTTTCCATATTTCCCGGCAATTTTGAATTTGGAACTGGGGGTCTAAAAAGGCCACATTAAGCATTTCTGCTAAAACTAATTCATATTGTGAATTCCCAGCAATACCTTAGCAATTCCTCTAACTTTCGTAAAATGGTGACACATATTAGCGATATCATACTCAATTCAATTCATATCCGAATCACATTTGGTGTAAATGTTGCAGCATGAAAAAAATAAAGACCGTAATTTTACCGGTAAATATTTCTTTGAAGATTTAATAAATACAAGTGATTATTTCTAACTGTTGAAATGTTATTTAATTACATTATGCATAAAAAATATAAAAATGTCACAAATAAGCCCTGAAAAGGGAAACTAGAAACAACAAAAACTTTATAAGCTGGCAACGAATACATAATTTTTTCCCTTCAGATATGTCATAATTAGTCTGTGGTTCTAATAATCTGTGGTTATGTCAACAATAAACAAAATTAAATTTAATATTATTTCATGCAAATTGGGTAATTTTTAATACAGAGTAAGTAAATACTTGTTTATCTTAAATCAATATTTAATTGTATCACTGTTCAAGGTATTTAATTGGACGTAATAATTTCTAGGCATGGAATGAAAATTCTGCTCGTCTTTCTGCATTGATAGTGGAACTTCTGTCGTTGTTAAACCCTTTATCAAGATCACTGCAGCGTCTACTTCTGACCAGACTCGTGTGCCAGCACCAAGCTCTACCGCTGCCGATGCTACAACAGCGGCTTTGACTCGTGGAACTCAGCAATCAAGATACCGAAGTGAGTGGAGTTTTCTAACCCTACAGCTATTTTTATTAAGACTAAGACTTATGATGACGATTGAAAATGATTATGATGTTATTTATATAACGTTTTCATGTGCCCTCTGGCTCGACATAAAATTGAGTACCTACTATCGTTAACATTCATGAAATATATAACGAAATACAAAGAGGAAAATAAACTAAATTTTACCATTTAACTAAACACTAACTAAACACAAAGAGCTATTGGGCTCCAAGTCTACTATTGTTGTCAACCTGTCATCACTGTTGGTCTTAGGTTGTCTTAAACAATGATATTATTATTTTCAATTTCATTTTATTTCACAGGTATGTTAATTATTGACAGATGATTTGACTTTCTTAAAAACCACACATTTTCTTTTTTAGCCTGGTGAAGTTGTTCCAAGCAGTCATCGTTTGCCTCTCCGCAGCTCCGTGACTACCATCAACACATAAAATGTTCATAGAAAAATAAACTGATGTACTATAGTGTTTATGTTAGTTTCATTATTTGATTATTGCTAGATTTTTATACAGTACATGAGAATTGTAAATTTATTAAAATATTTTAACTTTGTGTATTGTTTTATTCAAATAATAGGTATAAAGGTAAAATGTATGTCCTATTTTATAGGTACACACTACCTAATAAAAACTTTTTAACAAAAAATTAAACCGCCGAAAAACTGAAAAGCATAAAATAATAAACCTTAAAATTATGAGTCGGCGCTTTGAGTGATCCTTGTTCATTGATTTTTCAGCGCCGACTCAAAATTTTAAGGTTTATTATTTTATGCTTTTCAGTTTTTCGGCGGTTTAATTTTTTGTTAAAAAGTTTTTATTTTATATTTTTTCGTGGCTTTAATTTACTAATAATACTTGACAAAGTATACCCTATCCAACACAAAAAGAATTATCAAAATCGGACTACTCTGTATAAAGTTATGCGTGTTTATAGTTATACATTACAATCAGTGAGTGAACAATCAATCATCCCCTGTTTTCCGACCCTTAGGGTTCGATTTTGTTTTCCAAATTTATATGGGACCACCTTGGAAGTATACCCTTTCCAATAGAAGAAGAATTGTCGCAATCGGACCACTATGTAAAAAGTTATGCGTGGTCATACATAAAAAAAAAAAAAAAATATACGCGTCGAATTGATAACCTCCTCCGTTTTTTTTCGTCGGTTGAAAATTGGAGTGAAAGTAAAGTAATATAAGGCCTATGTCCCACGTAGGTTGTAGATTTTTATTGGGGTTCCGTAACCAAAGAGTAACCAGGACGGGACCCTATAACTAAGCCTCCGCTATCCATTGGTCCGTTCATCTGTCTGTGAGCGGGCTGTATGATGTGGAAAATAAATATACCTACATATTTCCTCTGGAAATGTTTATTACTTACCGGGTGCAAATCACAAAAATAAGCTAGGTGTGAATAGTGTGTACTTCTGAATAAGTATTTTTTTGAACTGGGCACTGAAGTGTAATGAGTTACTGGTAATCTACAGCTATCACACTGTTTTATACACTAACTTGGTGTTTCATATAGTGTACGCCCTTGGTAACCTATGGTATGATTCAGATGCTTTAGTACTAAGCGGATCTACTCAGAGCCTGAAATCTATACTTATAATAATATTATAAAGCTGAAGAGTTTGTTTGTTTGTTTGTTTGAACGCGCTAATCTCAGAAACTACTGGTCGGAATTGAAAAATTCTTTTTGTGTTGGGTAGCCCATTTATTGAGGAAGGCTATATAACATCACGCTACGATCAAAAGGAGCGGAGCAGTAAACGAATAATGGACGAAAACTGGCAGGCAATTCGATGCGACGGGAAGGGGAGCGAAAATTTGACCCGGGCGGAAGCTAGTATGATTATAAGATTGTAGTCATTTGTAACATTCACAAGAGTAGATGGTAATGTCCATTTAGAACTGCTTCATTAAAACTGACTACTTCATTACTGTTCTTGAAGGTAGGTTGTATGTTTATTTCATGTAAGTTTGATCGTTTTTAATACAGAGTAAGTCAATACTTGTTCATCTTAAATCAATATTTAAATTTTATCGTTGTATATACATATATGTTGTGTTGTGTATATGGTGTGCGCACATATTAGCCTGTGGTATGATCCAGATGCTTAAGTACTAATTGGATCTACTCAGTGCCTAAAATATGAATAGAAGATTGTGGTAATTTGTAACATTCACAACACTAGAACTAGAACAACACTTTCGTACTGGAAGACGTAGAGTTGGAAGGCCTTCAACAAGGTGGACCGATGACCTTGTGAAGGGCGCAGGAATCCGCTGGATGCGGGAAGCAAAAAACCGGTTAGTGACGGAGCTTGGGGGAGGCCTATGTCCAGCATTGGACGTCTTTCGGCTGAAATGATGATGATGATGACAACACTAGATGGTAGTGTCTATTTGGTTGGAACTACCATAAAACTGACTAAGTACTTCATTACCTACTATTCTTGAAGGTAGGTAGTACTCATGCCAGCGCGGCAGTACATATGTACGGCTCCAGCTCATGGACCTTATCACGGCATATATTTTGCCTATATAACCCAAAAAACCTGGAGGACCCACATTTGAAACGCTATGTCCATTTTTTGAAGTGCCACAATTCGTTGATGCCTTAAAATGGACTACATATCACGAGCGTGCTCAAGAAAATTTTCTTAAGGCCTAAATTTGCCATTATTACTATATTTTGTCACAAAATCCCAAATATGATTTGTAAAATGATCCTCTTGACTAACTTCTTATGATTCTGCTATTTGACATTAAACTTCATTATAGCAATTCATATTAGGTGTACCATTTTACGAATCTCCATACAAAACTGTCAAATAGATGAATTGTGTTAAACGAATTGTACGCAGAACATATTATGAATTGTCAGTTTGTGACCATTTTACGGATTATAATATGATTCATACTATTTTCCTCTTATGATTCTACCAAAGTGGCCTTTTTAGACCCCCTGTTCTATATTAGAATGTGTTTAAATTTTGAATCTCAAAACAGTTGAAAGTATTAGGATTAATACTATTGTTTAGTCACAGCGTCGATTGGAATCTGTCAGGTTACGTACGAAAATGAATCTTCCTAAGGAAAATGTTCGTGCAATAATTTTCTACAACTTTAGAAGAGGCCTGACATGGCTTCAGTGTTTTGAAGAGCTAACATCTGTGTTCAGTGATGAAGCCCCATGTCTGCGGACTGTCGAACGCTGGTATTTAGAATTCCAGCGTGGACATACTAGTGTTAGTGACAAATCTCGCGGAGGACGCCCAAAATCCGCCTTCACAGAAGATAACATCATTGCTGTGAGACAACTAATTCTCGAAGATCGTCATGTGACATATCGAGAGATAGAGGCTCTATTAGGCATCTCAGGGACCACCATTAATAAGATCTTGCATGAAGCGCTTGGTGTGAGAAAGCTAGTTTGCCGTTGGATAACGCATCTGCTTTCCGACGATCACAAGGTGGCTCGCGTCAGATGGTGTAAGAAAACTCTGCAAAGGTTCAACCGAGGAGAGTCAAATCACGTCTACGACATCATCAGTGGTGACGAATCTTGGATCTATGCCTACGATCCTGATTCCAAACAACAATCTACAATCTGGGTCTTTCAAGACGAGCCAAAGCCGACTAAAGTTGTTCGTTCTCGAAGCACTTCAAAGTAGATGGTGGCCACGTTCGTTGGAAAAACCGGCCATGTTGCGACTATTGCACTTGAAGATCGTAGAACGGTTAACGCAGAGTGGTATACCACAGCTTGTTTACCACAAGTCATCGCCGAACTTCGAAAATCTAACTCAAAGCGACGCATCATCCTGCACCACGACAACGCAAGCTCACACAGCGCTCGCCAAACGATTGAGTATTTGAAACAAGAAAAAGTAGAACATTTCCGTTCTTGACCATCCTCCATACAGTCCTGACCTAAGCCCTAACGATTTCTTTACATTTCCTAAAATTAAGAAAAGTCTCCGTGGTCAAAGGTTCCAGTCCAGTGAAGAAGCAGTCGACGCTTTCAAGTCAGCCATATTGAACACCCCCACTTTAGAGTGGAATAAATGTTATAATAACTGGTTTGAGTGAATGGAAAAGTGTATTAAGCTACGTGGTGAATACTTTAAAAAACAATAAAAAGTACTATAAAGTTCTAGTTGTGTCTTTTTCTTCAAACGACAAAACTTAAAAGGCATGCCTCGTAAACGCTTGAAATATACAACAAAATTGTAAGGATTACTTGAAAATGTATTAAGCATTTCCGAATGCTTGGTACGATTGTGCCTTTTAATACCTTTTTTTCGACTTCAAAACAGAGAAAATTATAGAAAACATGCTCAAATACGCACAATCAGTAGATTATAGGTACACACGGCTACATATCAAGCTATACATTTCCAGCTATCGACCTCGCATTGTAGAGGATCTTCGTACAATGCGAAGTCAACTTGTACTGGATATGTATAGCTTGATTTGTCGCCGTGGGTACAGTAAGCAATAACCTGAAAAAAATCTTGTTATGCAAACATGCAGTTGCATAAATTTCGGCGTTTCTTAAATATACAAGTAACATGGAATTCTATCCTAACAAACCGAAGATATAACTCGACACTAATGAGTACAAACCTGTAGTACTGCCAGCGGCACTGCTGGCCACGCCCCCCGGCGCGGCGCTGGCCCCGCCCCCCGGCGCGTGCGCACCGCCTAGGCGTACGATGGTGACGCCTGTTGATGTTCGGTTCACTTCGCTCTGGCTCGAGCCAGATTTTGGACGGTTGCTGCTGTAGATAGAAGGAGAAAAAATTGTTGCTTATTTTGACGAGTATATTTCAAATTATAATGGAAATAAATAAAACCGAAATGCTGTTTGTTGTTTTACCAACTAATCCAAGCATCATTTGAGAACAGCTAGACGGCTTTATTAGGCCAAGGTGTCATGTGCCCAATGGCATTCTCTTAAGAGCCATTTTACATTTTTGCGCGAATATCTAAGATTTTAGTCGCCTTATTTACCTCTCATCTCATCATTATAAATACTATGGCATTGACGAATACATGAAAAATTGATCAATCTTTTGTTTTGTTACTTTTAGTAGCACATTTACTAAAACCTATTTGTTTACTTTGTAGTAATTAATCTCCCACAACTCGTTCTCTTAAAAATCAGCGCAGGGTCAATTTCAGACTCCTATTTTTATCATTAATATTTAGAAATTTGAGTTAAAAAAATACACAAAACATCAGACGTATAATCTAGTTGTTACATTTAGTACTAGAATATTGATTTTTAATATCATTAATTAGTAAAAAAAAATAAGTCTTATGGCAATTTTTACGTTTTGTTTGCAATTTTATCGCGTTTTTTTTTGGTATGAATAAAGCATAATTACGTTAAAAAATTCATGTCAATATAAAGTTTGCTCTATAACAAATCGAATTCTCAAGTTTTATTTAAATCCGTTTATTTAATTAGACATAATACTGTTTTTGAAATCACTCTAAATTAGAATAAATTACGATGCACAAGCGGGCAGCGTTTCCCCCTGGCTGGAGGCCTTAGATTCGCGTCTAAAGTCATTCGCAGGGAAAGCCCGCTTAAGTAGTCAAAACCTTCGGGTTAACTACGAGAAGTCCGTGTCAAAAAAAATCGGCCAAGTGCGAGTCGGACTCGCGCACCGAGGGTTCCGTACAAACCTGTAGGTATTCTCGGTTTAAAAATATTTTTTTTTTAATTTTTATATTTTAGTTGATTGAATGTAAGGTAAATTGCGGTTTACGATTTATGACGTTTTAAAAAAAAACTACTCACTCGATCTCGTTCAAACCAATTTTCGGTGGTAGTTTACATGGTAATGTACATCATATATTTTTTTTAGTTTTATCATTCTCTTATTTTAGAAGTTACGGGGGGGGGGACACACATTTTACCACTTTGGAAGTGTCTCTCGCGCAAACTATTCAGTTTAGAAAAAAATGATATTAGAAACCTCATTACCATTTTTGAAGACCTATTCATAGATACCCCACACGTATGGGTTTGATGAAAAAAAACATTTTTGAGTTTCAGTTCTATGTATGGGGAACCCCAAAATTTATTGTTTTTTTTCTACTTTAGTGTGAAAATCTTAATGCGGTTCACAGAATACATCTACTTACCAAGTTTCAACAGCATAGCTCTTATAGTTTCGGAAAAACGTGGCTGTGACATACGGACGGACGGACAGACAGACAGACAGACAGACAGACATGACGAATCTATAAGGGTTCCGTTTTTTGCCATTTGGCAACGGAACCCTAAAAAAAGGGCAGCGTTTAGTACGGCGCAAGCGCCCAACGGGGAAGGACCTGTGCCACTTTTTCCCGTGTTTCAGTTTTCGGGTACTCGTATCGTGAACGCAAAAATATACTACGACAACATTTTGCTACTCTTCGCATTTTTTTTTTTTTTGTATAAGAGTTTCGTTTATTATCAAGTAAAGCATTATTTTAATAGATTGTAGAAAAATGTTGACTAAAATAATTTATTTTAACTAAATCTGACTATTTTTAGTCGCGATTAAAAAGGTGTGGAATAAAACTAGTGGTCATGAACAAAAGTTCACACCAACACAAAAAAAGTACTGTTTTTTTTTTTTATTTTGCTTATATCTCGAAAATGGCGTGTCCTATCGCAAAAATAATGAAATTTTCGACCCCTTTTATAAAACCCCTCACATATAAATCTCAACACGTGGGTAATATTTTTTATATAGAATTCAAACAAAAAATGAAATATCTAAATATATAAAAGGCAAACCTGACTGACTCATCTATCAACGCACAGCCGAAACTACTCAACGGATTTCGCTGAAATTTGGCATACAGATAGTTGTAATGACGTAGACATCCGCTAAGAAAGGATTTTTGAAAATTCACCCCCTAAGGGGGTGAAAAAGGGGTTAAAATTTTGTATGGAAGTCCGTCATTTATAGAGCAACAAGCCTGAAACTTTGTTTTTAGGTTAACAAATAGAAATAAACAGTTATGTGTCCCAGGTTTTTTGAAAATTCAACCCCTAAAGGAGTGAAAAAGGGTTTGTAAGTTTGTATGGGAAAACAAGATCAGTTAAACTATTTTATTCGAAACTTCACAGTATTCCAGAAGTTTTGTAGTTTACTAGCTTTTGGCCGTGACTTCATCCGTGGAATTCTACTTCCTTTCTTAGCGCTCGCTTACGCTACGTTATGCTACGAAGTCGCTGGCAAAAGCTAGTTCCATATAAAACTCGCCCAGGCTGCCCCCTTGCGCGCGCCGTCGTCTTTCAACAAGTTTATTGCGTAACGCACACAAGTACCAAGTTGCGAAGCCAAAAGAAAAAAAAATACCACGTTGAGTCGCGGTTGTCAAATTTGATTTTAATCGTGTCAAAATAATTTTTAAATTTAGAGATTATTTCTTGCAGAATAGCGTAACAATTCTCATAAGGAATTTTAGAGATAGTTTAGTTCGGTGTACAACAGAATTGGCACCAATATGTAATTGTTTGAATTTTTTATTTTTATTGTATACTTTACATAGCATATATTTGTAATTTTTTATTAGTCTAAAAATCTTTATTAGACTGACTAAATAAAAGTAAGTATTTTCATAAATCTCTAAATACCGCATTATAATTCTAACGGCTCAAGATTGTTTAGACTGACTCGACACTCGCGTTACACTGTTTGTATTGTGCATGTGTGGATAGCTGCGCACACATACATAAGATTGCCGTCTTTTACCTAAACTCGAGCATTCAAATTTTGTGAGAGGGCTCTTAAGGAAAATGACGAAATTCCACACAAACTTTCATCCTCTTTTTAAATAAATACAAAGTTAAGATTACACTGTCATGTTGAACCGCGTTACCTGGTATTAGCTCTGACGGCTGTGAGCAGTTTGTCAGTAAACAGCGCGGGGAAGGCACTGCACAGTGACGTGGCGTCCCTCAGTAGCGCGGCCTGTTGGGCACGCTCTGCATTCGACAGCCGCTCCAGGACGAAGTTTAACGCTTCTTGGGCGCGATCCTGTTGAGTGTTATATGTTAGTCTGGGATGGTATTGGATGTGCAATATAAAGGCCATTTTCTAATTAATCGGCAAAACTGCACAGACTCACAGCGAGCCGTGCTTTACTACTAGACACTAGTCACACTAGTGTGTCACGCGGTGCGAGGGTGCTACACTGTGACATACATACATACCCTGCCAGTATAGCCCAGCTGCGTGAGTATATTAGCGACGAGCGTGACGGCGTGCGGCGTGGCGTGCGGCGGCCGGGCGGCGCGCTTCACTAGCGAGCCGTGCTCTACTACTAGTGTCACGCGGGTTCGGCTTAGGCACGCTATCACCTGCACAATATACCCACATATTAACTACACTGAAAAGGGATAAGCAGTTATTAAAAGAATTGGATTCTTTGCAGATGAATGTTGGTCAACTCAATAGCTGCAGATTTTTAATATGCCTTTTCTTTCAACACAAAACTCAGTAACACTAACCTGCAGTATATCAACACACATGCACCCCGGATCGTTCTGACTGGCGGTATTTGGACACAAGTACGACAGCAGCTGCGGCACACATGTCTTCAACGAGTCAGGCTTGCGAGCCGCTATGTGCTCGAACAGTGCGAATAGAGAGCTCTTCTCTACTGGTTCTGCGTGCGGCAGGAGGGATACGAGCGCTGGGGCGTGCCCCTCCAGAGGCTCTGGAGATACCTCGTAGAGGTTGGTCAGGATCCGACAGAGAGGGTAGTTACCTAGACATAACAGACATTCTCAAAACTTTTTCATACTACAGAAAACGGTACAAATTGCATTTGGCTCACATTTTCCACTACCCAAAATATTTTTATAGTCTCCAACCACTTCTTATCGATTTTCTCACCTGACATAATAGAATCCATAATAGTCTGCACATGTGGCTTCAACAGCACTGCATGATGGACAGCCGCGAGTGAGAGGTACCGCGCCATGTGCCGCGATATCTCGCGGTTGCCCTTATGCAGGAACTGCACCGCGATTGGTAGGAACAGCTCCATGACGCTCTTGTTGGCGTAGTTCTCCTTGTCGGATTGAAGCGGGAATGATACCTGGAGAGAGTGGAATGAGTGGAAAAGATAGAATTAAATATACCAGATATTTAAAGAAGTAGTTCAGTAAGAAAAAGAACATATTCAAAAAGAACATAACACAGACAGCTGTGCTGCTGGGGAGTTTGTTCCGCCACTTCTTCTTCCCAGCTACAGCACTAGGAAGTGTCGAAGGGTGGGCGTTTTGGGGGGACTGTCTTTTGTAACTTTGACGTTCAAAAAGTGCTGACTCTCAGCCTAGTTTGAATAAATGACTTTTGATTTGATTTGATTTTGATTTGATATTTAAAAAAAAAATATGTTAACTTTATTCTGACGTGGTTTATTTAATATTTATTTGCATAATCAGTTATAACATTTAACATTCAAATTGCATGTGGCAAAAAAAAAATTCATATCTTCAAGTATAATTTCATACATGAGCATGAATATCAACAGAATAAATACATCTCATGCATTTTAAATAGCATATCTTACCAAAACAATGCATGCTATAATGTCAGAAGCAATCTTAGCATGAGGTGGATCATCATCCCGAAGGTGACCGGTAGGCATCAGGTTGTGGTGCAAGCAGGACTCCAGCAGAGCCACAAGGGCTCCACAGTATTTGTCCAAGGTACTCGTCTCCTTCACACATGATGTCACTCTTGCAACACATATTTCTATCAGAGCTTGGTCTCGGTCATTCCGACAGTAGTCTGTCCGTGAAGAAATCTCTGTCACTTGTTTCAACTGCAACAAACATGTATATTTTTATTTACCTAACATAAAATCACACCTGTGTTCTCTCCTGGTTAGCAACAGAGACAGAGACAGAGATGTACCTGAAGTAAACCCACATTTAGCCAGCTATGTTTAAATCCCATATAATAGGAAGCAAACCTTTTACCTCCGAATACGAATCTGGAGGTGGGAATGCTACTGAGAAACTCCTTATGTAAATACCCAATAAAGCTTTCTCTGGTGGGAATCAAACCCAGGACCTTATTCTCAGTAGTAGTGCTTGTGACTAATAAACCAACCAGGTCATCAGCAGAGGTCCGAATTAGGTAGAGTTATTTATGTACTGTACACTGATTTCATACAATGAAAGAATAAAGTGGATATGCCCCAAACCCCAGGATTCATTTTGAAGGACAGAAAAATCCCGTGATCTAAAGTATGAGAATTTGCTTAAGACTATTAATAATTTGTATTGTGAATTTAATACTAATAAAAATTGTATGTTAATTATGTTTATATAATGTTTTATTTATCTTTTCTATATCTGAGGTTTTTATTATTATTTATTTATAATATTGTTGGTCACATGGGATTGTCTATTAGAAATCCTGGGCAGATCCATATTGATATGAACATTTCGAAGCAAGTACATAAATAACTCTACCTAATTCCAACCTCTGGTCATCAGTCAAGATTTTTATTTATATTATGTACAATATTATCTTATCCTCAGTGACATACATCTATGATTTACAACAAATGCACTGTCATGATAAGATTATCTAAACAATATTGGTTGTATCTATAAATACATTAGATCTGATTCAATAGTGACCCAGTATTATAATATACTCAACTACTTACTACTTCAATCTTCATACAGAATTTCTCATTTATGATTAATTATTATAAAACCACCACAATTAACTGTATTATTGATTACCTGTTTACAAAGATTAGTGACTAGACTATAAATAATGTTACTTGATAAATCTAAAAGCTACAGGAAAATTATTATTGCAAGGAATAAGACTATAGTCAACAACAATTATTATTTTATTATTGAACATATACTCGGAATTTATGATTCATAATTATTATTATTCAAGTGGTAGTCACTACCTTGGCTGATACTTGTTTACCCAACTAGGGATTTAATACTGCAGTTTGTAGGTGTGGCTCAGCTGTAATTTACATACTTTTCTAATTCTTGCCAGCGAACAGGCAGTATCAGTTCTATGTACTTAGCGCTAAGACTCACCACTTCGTTGAGGTCGTCAACAATATCACCGTCTGGGATCGCGAAGATGTCGCCGGCGCGGGTGAGGTCCCGCTCCGTCAGCACATGCTTCAGTAGCTCGTGCATCGCACGGCCGCCCCCTGCGCCTGCGCCTCGACGCACCTTCACCGCACCGTAAACAACATTCACCTACAACGGCCCATCAATGGACACATCAACAGCCACCGCTACACAACCACCTTATGACCATTATACAACAAACGTAACACGTATAACTGGTTTTTGACGTCCCATAACTCACTAGAAAGGTGTACGAATATATAAAAATAAAATAAATTGAGCTAAACACCGAAATAAGTAGTCTTTTGATGCAATGCAGTGCAGCAGGCGAAGTACGTTTCGTTTCGTTCGGAAATATGATTGTCAATCAGTCAATGAACTTTTTTTTTGGTTCTTTTCGTCCCTCTTTGGGACAGGCAAAGGGAGCTGAGCCCATACAGCCAAGTCTGATTTAGTTTTCTTTTTCTTCCAATTCTTCTTTTTTTTTTTCTTTCTTGTCTTTCTATAATATAATCAAGGCCGAAACCATGTCTTCTTTATTCAATGTCTTCGATATCCAATAGTCAGGCCGAAACCAAGTCTTATTTTTATCAATGTCTTCAATAACCAATAGTTAGGCGTAAGCCAAGTCTTCTTTTAATATATTCAAGTTCAGTACCTTTTGTTAGACCGGAGCCGAGTCTTCTTTCATGTTTTATTTAATATTATCTCAATATCTCAATATCATATAATTTTATGTCAAAAGTGTAGTAGTTGTCAAATTCAAATTTCATCAACAGTTGATACAATAAAATCGTAAATTGGTAAAAAACAATCTTTTTTCGTCAAAAGTTGCTGAAGCGAGCGCGGGATATCTTCAGCATTTTCATAAATACCTAGCAGGCGATCAACTAAAATGATCCTTTGAAGAGCAAAATTAGGACAATCAAATACAATGTGATCCAATGTTTGTATAGCAGAATTACAATAATCACAATTTGGGGAAGACAGAATGCCAATTCTAAACAGATGTGCATTAAATCGACAGTGACCTAGCCGTAGACGACAAATCGTTGTATAAAACTTTCTGTTCCGATAGATATTTCCTCCTGTAAACCAAGGAGGAGAAATCTTTGTTTTAATTTCAGCTAGCCACTTTCCTTTGGTTTCAACTACATGCTGCCAGAAATTGTGAAATTCACGTGCCAGTTTTGATTTGAAATAAGTCAACGCATCTGAATTTGGAATGGGCTTATGCAAAATTGGACATTCCTGATGATGATTAACAATGAATTTAGCCAGGTAATCAACTTGTTCATTTCCAACTACCCCGATATGTGAAATAGTCCAGAAAAGGACGATATCTTTGAACTTATGTAAATTATTGTATTTTTCTCTGATATTATAAATTATGTAACTTGTTTTTGCATTACAACTGGGATTTTCTAGTGCTCTCAATACACTCATACTATCAGTGATAATGATCCATTTATTTTCTTGCCTAGTCTCAATATACTCTAAAGCACTGAGTATTGCCATAGCCTCTGCTGTATACACAGTTGCTACTGAAGACAACCTATTTCCAAACCCACTTCGAGCCTGAACGTCATAAATAGCCATAGATACAGCATTATCATTTTTTGAGCCATCTGTGTACAATTGATTGTAACCATTCCATTCCTCAAGCATTCTTTAAACATCCTCTTTAAACTTCAAAGATTCATTAATTACTATTTTAAATGGACAATACTTTGATTCATAGGAATATAAATAACAAGGCCAAATGGAGCTAGAAAAATAATTTTGATTAGAACAATCTTTTAAAATTTCAGATAAACCTTGTACTAGAAAAGGGGGATTGATCCCATTAATAGCCTTCTTTAACTGCAATAGAAGAGGATGATCACTGATAGAAGAAATCTTAATGAAGAATTTTGTTCTGAGGTAATTGAATCTAATTATCAATGGAGGCAAACTACATTCGACTTGCATTGACACTATAGGTGTTGAACACATAGCTCCCAAAATAATACGTAAGCATCTATTTTGCACTTTGTCTAGTTTTTCTACTAGTTTTTGTACACCACTATAGCAAAAAAATGCATATTCGAAGTGACTTCTTACTAAGGACTTATATAAAATCAGTAATGTCCCTGGATCAGCACCCCAATAAGTGCCAGTGAGAGATTTCAAAATATTGCAAGCTTTTAATGCTCTGTTTGCTAAGTAATCAACATACACATTCCATTTAAAATTACTGAGAAAAGTAACACCTAAAAATTTTATGGAACTATCCACTAACATAAGGCTATTATTGTAATAAATTTTAATACTAGGAGAACCAACAACATTTTTGGAAAAGACAACAACCTTACTTTTCTCATAGCTGACCTCCAAACTAAGACTTTCAAAATAATGTCCCAACTTTTCCAAGCTAGCATTGAGTTTTGTTTCAATGCTGTTAAGGTTTTCTCCTGAACAATACACAACCAAATCATCAGCAAATTGTAAATTACAGACATCACTACCCAGCACATTATTTAATCTAGCAATATATAAAATAAATAATAGAGGACTTAATATTCCTCCTTGAGAAACTCCTCTATAAGAATACCTAGGTCCTATTAATTGATTATTGACTTTTACATACAATTTACGTTCATTTAAAAACTCAAAAATCCAACTTACTATTTTTTCAGGAACATTTAGTAAAAGGAGAATGGATGACAATGTACTTAAATTTACATTATTAAAAGCACCAACAATATCGAAGAAAACAGATCCCAACATTTTATGCTCGACAAGAGCACTGTGTATATCCAGAGATAAATGACTAAGACTTTCCCGAGCAGAACGACCACATCGAAAGCCAAATTGATTGTAAGGTAGTAGACTATTACTTTCAATGTAAAATATCAAACGTTGTTTTAGAAGCTGTTCAAATATTTTACCAACACACGAACTTAGAGTAATAGGACGATATGAGTCAGGGCTGTTAGGGTCTTTACCCTGTTTCAGGATAGGTATTAAACAATCTGTTTTCCATTCCTCAGGAATAATAGAACAATGCCAAAGTGAATTCAAAATATTTAAAAATATAGACAAACTGTGTGAATTTAATAATTTTAACATTTTGTATGAGAGCCAATCTAAGCCACATGCCGAATCTCTTCTTGATCTTAAAGCAGATTTTAGCTCTTCAATAGAAAAAGTTTCCACCATGAAATTATTAGTGCAATTTTGTAAGTTATTGTGACTGACTGTGTAAAAATTCTGAACTGAATCAGGAGTATACTTATGCAGAAATTGAGAGATCCATTCATAACTAGAAAACAAACTGCTATTTGTAGAAACATTTTTTAACTTCCTAATTTTTGCCCAAACTTGACTCATTGGATTGAGTCTATTAATAGAATGACAAAACTCTAACCAACATGCACGACGCTCCTGTCGTAGGATACGTTTTTTTCGGGCTTGCATATGTTTGAAACTTATAAAATTGTCTAGACAAGGATTTGATTTAAATAAGATGTATGCTTGCTTACAATCTTGTACAGCTCTAGTGCACTTCTCGTTCCACCAAGGGAGTCGAAGCTTCCTCCTAGATCTGCGAGAGTCGCAAGTGGTATTGTTTTTATTAAAACTGATTACTGACATCTGAACTGCTTGTAGAATTATTGAACAAAAATTATTATATGTATCAATATGACTCGAGTTATTATACTGAAAACTTTCCATCATGTCATTTACAATCTTTTTATAAATAGACCAATCAACTAATTTCAGATTACAATGAAGAGGAATATTTGAAACATTAGAAGGATCCACATCATTAGCAGTATCTATAACATATTTTGTAATGGTAGGCAAATGATAGCTGCCTATAGAATCCTGATAAACCTGCCATTCACAAGACAAAGCCAAGGAAGAAGAAACCATAGTTAAATCAAGACCATTTGGTCTCCATAGATGAGACCCTACAGTAGTTGGCTGACCATCATTTAAGAGTATCAAGTCATTTTCATCCATGGAATTCATTATAGCTCTGCCACGAGAGTCGTCACTACAACAACCCCAAAAAGTGTGATGGGCATTAAAGTCCCCAGCAATTATCAATGGTTTAGGTATACTATTTATTAGTGAATCAAATTTGTTCTTTTCAAAAGTAGGACTGCAATTTCCAGGACTGTAAAAACTAACTACTGAAATGTATTTGTTATTAATTTTAATTTTAATTGCAATATTTTGAATAGAATCGTCAAAATATGTGTCTAATAATCTAAATTCAATGCCATTACGTATAAATATAGCAACACCATTGTGATCATTACCACAATCATTCCTAACTGTGGTATAGCCACGAATGTTGTATTGTATGTGTGGTTTTAACCATGTTTCTGAAACTAAAGCTAAATGTATGTCATTATTATAGAGAAACTGCTGAAACTGTAGTTTATTACTTAGCAAACTTTGTGCATTCCACTGAGCAATATTTAAAATTTTGTTAGTGAATTTTATATTATAATATTTTTACCTTTAATAGTCTCTCTAATAGCAGATGTTATAGTTTGTGTACAAATACTTTCATTTTGTGTTTTATTTAACTTAATCAAGTTAACAATAGATTCTGTCAACAAACTTAATGCTGTGCTATTAGACAACATCAAGTTTATAATATCTGTCGAATGTTCCGATTTGTTCAGTGATGGGAAATTAGCTTTATTAAATAAGTCCGAAAAAGGGGTTTTCGATGTATTTCTGCTTTCAGCAATCTTTCTTTTCTTATTGGGACATTGGCCAGATATGGATAAATGATTACCTTTGCAATGAACACATACAGCTTTTTCAGCAGGTACAGAGCACTCCTTGAGGGAATGACCCTCAGTACATACTACGCATATAATGCCCAAAACGTAAGCAACGGAAACACTGCTTGACTGGTGGAATATAGGGCAGTACTGAAAGCCGCCACATCTTAATATGAACGTAATCTGGTAAAGATGTAGATGAAGCAAAAGTAATAACTACAGTTTGGGTAGGCTGTAGTTCAGATGAGCTACCTACTCTAACTTTTTTCATTATTCTTCTAACGCTTATAATTTTTTTTGAACTTGATATTGCCTTAAAAATTTTTTTGTTTGACATATCCGTAGGTACTGACGTGATAACTCCAGACAATTCTGTCGTTCCAGCCGGAATCGACGCTTTGATCGACTGTTCTTTCAGAAAAGTAACATTGTCCAAGAATGAATTGGCTAAATTCGGGCGATCAAAAACTACGCCGATTTTGTATCTGTTAATTTTTTTCAAGTACTTAATCCCTTTAACAAATCTAGTGAAGCATCCACTCAGGTACATCATATCTCTTTGGCCTATTGGTTGTTCTTCATTTGTGCTCTCGATAAATACAATAAAGTCATACCCAGCTACGGCATCCTCAGGGTACCTGCGACTGTAGTCTGTAACCCTATACGGGGCATACTTCTCTGTAGCCTTTTCTTCCGCAGTGCAGGAGTCGACGTAGTCAGACTCACTTGTCTCCGAAGATGAATCCGGAGGACCAGTAACAATTTCTTCACCAGGATCTTGTTTGAGTTTTTTTCTTTTCTTAGGCATCTTAAATCTTGTTTTATAAACTAAGTTAGTAGAATAAAAACAGGAAAATATGTACAAACTAAATTAAAATTAAAGTAAAATTACAAGAAGTAAAAAAAAGACCGCCTATTATTTCAAGGTTCCCGCGCTTTTCTCAGTCAATGAACTTCAGTATGTTATATTTAGGTTCATTGGAATTTTGGTGATTCGAAACATTGGCTTTTGAACCAACAAAATGAACTTGCAGGCAACTAAAAATATAAGGGTTTTCAGTTAGGCTGAAATACTGTCGATAAACGATAATCTTTTTAGACTATTTCATCAACATTCTCTTACCGTTTTCCCAATTTGAATAGGGTATGTGCAACATGCCTTTTTTTAGTTGCACTTCTTTATCGAGATGATGTTTACATCACTCTCTAGCCATATATAATAAAAGTACTCTGTGCTCTCTAGCCACGCTCACCTGATTATGCTCATGTGTACCATCTTCAATGGTGCCTTGAGTAATAATATTTTCCCCCAAGCGTGGAAGGAAGCCACCGTCATTGGCATCCCTAAGCCCGGTAAGCCCAAAACCGAGCCCATGAGTTACCGCCCCATTAGTTTGCTCAAAGTTCTCGGCAAAATCTATGAGAGACTTATTTATAAGCGACTCAGAGATTATGCCGAAACCAAGGGCCTCATCCCCAACGAGCAGTTTGGTTTTCGAACCCAACACTCGTGTGTCCATCAGGTACACCGTATCGTCGAACATATCAATGCTGGTTTTCAACGTGGTATGTTCACGGGCGCTGTATACTTCGATATAGCGAAAGCTTTCGACAAATTCTGGCACAACGGCTTATTATATAAGCTGTACCAACTCGGAGTGCCAGACCGTCTCGTGCTCATCTTACGAGACTTTCTTGCGAACCGTACCTTTCGCTATCGCATCGAAGGGGCACTTTCCTCCCCTCACCCGATCCGTGCAGGAGTCCCTCAAGGCTCTGTACTAGCCCCCCTCATTTTCACGCTGTTCACTAGCGATATCCCCAGAAACAAGAGGCAAGGTTAGCTCTGTTCGCAGACGACACTGCCATCTTCTTCTCGGGATTTAGTGACACAGCGCTGGTTCGCTACCTCCAAACCGCAGTCGACGAGCTCGGCGAATGGTTCAGGAAGTGGCGAATCGAGGTCAATCCCGATAAAAGTCAGGCGGTCTTTTACACCCGACCGCGACGTAATCACCCCCCTCCCCGACCCATCTCAATGTTCGGCAAGCAGATCCCTTGGGCGAAGCAAGCCAAATATCTAGGTGTCATCCTCGACGAACACCTCACCTTTTCTGAGCACATAAAGCAGGCTCGCTCGCGGGCCGCTTTCGCTCTCGGTAGGCTCCATTGCGTCCTGAACAAGCGGAGTAAAATGTCTCTTCTGTGTAAGAAGCAGCTTTACACTGCTTGTATCAGGCCGATTATGACATACGCAAGCCCAGTCTGGGCACACGCTAAGCCCCGATTCATCCATAGGATGCAGACTCTCCAGAACCGTTTTCTCCGTCAAGGCACAGGCTCGCCTTGGTTTGTTCGGAATATCAATCTTCATTTAGATACGAAACTCCCGAGTATCCATCAATTCATGAAACGCGCTTCGAAGCGTTTCTTCGATAGGGCTGTAGGCCCACCGCAACCCTCTGGTTGTGGCGGCAGCTACTTACACCCCCTCCCGTATCAGTAAAGTCCGCCGCTCGCGGCACGTTCTTACCGATCCTGATGATCCCACTAGTCTCCTCCAGGAGAGTCGAAAAGAGACCAGTACAGCTAGACCAGCACACAAACACAAACCGTACCGACCTCGCCGCCGAGGTCCGTCGTCGCGACCCCGACTTAACAGTCCCTACCGACCCTTGCAAGAGCCAGCCCGCGATGCTGCGCCGTTAGCTTTAAATTAGTCCCAAAATAATTTAACCCAGATCCAGCCAGTCCCTTGCTGCCCCCCTACCAGCGATTGCCTAAGCCGAGGTTCGTACCCCCCTCGGGGTAACCCTTAGAGCTTTCGCTTTAGTTTTAAGTATAATAAGCCCCGGCTGGAGGCCTAAAAAGGTAACTTTTTAGAACTCGCCGGGCCACAATCCGTTTAAGTAATAACAATCTTTTCAGGATTAATTACGAGATGTCCCACAAAAGAAAAAAAAAAGCTCTCTAGCCATATCATCAGTGGTGTAGGTATTTATAGTTATAAAGAGATCCTGAATCAACATTTATTGGGAGCTATATTATATTGTAGTCTGTGTTGGGAGCTCTTTTACCCGACTGCGAATACAAAATTGTCTTGGAAGATCACACGCCACCTGTGTGAACACCCTTGCGCCATCTCATATTTCTGCCCCAAGCGGCGCAAATATTATAATCTTATAGGCAACTACTGTTTTGAGCCGTTTGGGGTTGAAACCCTCGAATCATGTTGCCCGATCGCGTGTCTCCTTTTTAAGGAAATTTCCCATCGACTGGTTGACAATGTTCACACTAGAGGGCTGGGTCATTCTTTGGCCAAAGAATTGAGGAGTAACAGATCAAAGTGTATTAACTCCATCAATGTTACTTTTGAGATAAAGGCATAATCCATAATACTTTAAAGAGAGCACAGAAACAAACAACATTTCTATATAATCGGGTAGGATAATAAAAAGTAATACAGTTTGGTGCGTCATAATTTGACATTTGAAAGAATTACAAGGTACACACGGCTAGATATCATTTAGCTAGCTATACATTTCCAGTTTTAGTTGAGCTCGCATTGTGTATATTTTTCGTGCGATGAGAAATCAGCTTAGCTGGAAATTGATTATAGGTGTGAGTGCCAAATTGCCAATTACAGTGCCACACTATTCTTGTCATAAACACCACCTGATCTGTCAGCTGTCTGTCATTATGGCCATTGGCTGTATGGGCTCAGCTCCCTTTGCCTGTCCCAAAGAGGGACGAAAAGAACCAAAAAAAAAAATCATTATGGCCAATGATGTCATGTCATGTCTATCATTTTTCCTGAAATTAGTGGACTGGACTTGACGGACGATACGACAGCCTGACAGACTGTGCTAAATTGGGAAAATTTAATTAATTTAAGAAAATATATCTTGAAATCTCCAAGAAATCTATTTCTCTTTTAATTTTTCCGATTCCTAGTGGACCGATTCCGAGTTGAGTGAAACTTTTCGAGACTTTCCATTTTTTTAAAAAAAACTTCATCCGCCATCATGAACTCCAAAAAGCCTCCTGATCCCGACCCCCCTGATGAATTTTTTGATCTTCCTCCTGTCTTGACCGTCTCCCTACCCCATGACACCCAAATAATCACGCAAGACCCCAAAACAGAAACGGAGACTTCAAATCGGAAGAGAGTCGCTGTGTCCCCTCCTGCTACTCCAAAGATTCCACCCAAGGTACCGAAAAACATTATTGGCAGACTAACTTATACAGCCAGAGATAACGCGCCATATATTGTCCATGTTTCCCTTAAGGATGGTCAGACTTCAGGCACTGTGCTACAACCGGTCAAGTTTGGTATGTTTTTGACTAAAAATAACATTAATAACGTACGCCTCGATGGGGTCAAACGCATTGGTAGAAATAAATTATCAGTTGAGTTCAAATCGCATCAGGATGCAAATAGTTTTCTAATGAGTAATTTACTAATTCAACATAATTATATTGCTTCCATCCCTCAGTTCAATATTACTCGAATGGGTCTTGTTAGGGGTATCCCTACTGAATGGTTGGAAAATGAAATTATCGAAAACATAAAGGTTCCTGAAGGTTGTGGTGCTATCATGAAGGCTAGGAGGATGAGCCGGAAGGTTACCTCTTCTGGTATAGCTGAATGGAAGCCGACGCAGACAGTCGTACTTACTTTTGATGGGCAAGTTCTTCCTAAAAGGGTATTGTTTTTACTCAGCTCTTACAGTTGAGAAATACACATACCCAACAATCCAATGTTACCATTGTTGTCGGTTTGGGCATACTCGCACTTTGTGTAGATCTAAACCACGTTGTTTCAAATGTGGTGGTGACCATCCAGGTGATGGATGTGGAACCACCCCTGAGTTAGGTTTCTGCATTTCCTGTACTGGTAACCATTTTGCAAATTACAATGCTTGTCCTGAATTGGGCCGACAGAAGAGCATCAAAGCTCTGATGGCCGAAAAATCAATTTCATATGCAGAGGCAAGTCGGGTTTTCCCTCCTGTTTCCAGGTCATATGCCGATGTCTCAAAATTCTCCCCTCGTAACAAGGTTACAATTAATAAGTCCCAATCCCAGTCCTCAAGCCCAATCCCTGCCACCCAAAGATCATACCGTAAAACGGTCTTCCCTAACCCTAAGCCCCGTGCCCCCCCTTCTCCAGGTTATAATAAGCAAGCTCATCAAGCACTCACTAGAGATTATTCATTTTCCCCCTCCAATAATGGCTGTGCCTTCCCAGCGGAAGCCGCCGATCCAATAACTTTCACACAAACAGACAGCTCGAAAAACATTTTAGAATTAATTACAAACATGTTAATGACTGTTCTGACAAACCCTACTCAATCATTACCTGACCACGTTGCCTTAAAATTGACCTCAATCCTAAATTACATTCACAATGTTCCATCCCCTGACATTCCTGCAATGGAACGCGAGGAGTATTACTCCCAGGAAGCCTGATCTTTCCTTTTTAATAAACAAATATAAACCATCAATATGCGGCATAGCTGAGACATGGCTATTACCTGAAAGTAATTTAAGGATGCCGTGTTTTAGCTGTGTTCGTAATGACAGACCTGATGGATATGGGGGATGTGCTTTGCTTATCAATAGCCTTCGTCGGTGACAACATAAATGTTGTTGCTGTTAAGGCTGAGGATATAAATATTTTCTCTTTTTATATTGCTCACCCACAACTCGAATATCTTTCGGCGATTAGAAATATGTTATGCAGTGTTAGTGGTCCAATTCTTGTTATGGGTGATTTTAACTGTCATCACTATCGTTGGGGATCAAATTCTTGTGATAACTTTGGCATTGGCTTGCTGGATATATTGGACGATCTGGATCTCTGTGTCATTAACGACGGCAGTGGCACACGCAGGTCTGCTCCTGGGCAGAGTAATAGTTGTGTTGACCTGACATTCTGTTCGCCCAATATGTCTAGCCTCCTCATTTGGCGTCGCTTGGATATGACCTATGGAAGTGACCACTATCCCATCATGATCGAATTCCCTTCAAAACATGTTCCTACAATAGTCTCCCCTCCCCTTTTAAAATACCGACTTGACTCCGGTGATTGGGATTTATATTCCAAAATTTTGGACCTAAGAGTATCTTCCCTCCCAAAAGTCAACGAGGATAATGCCCAGGAATGTTTCTCTTCTTTTTCCTCAACTGTTTCTGCTACAGCAGATGACTGTTTCCCTTCCAAAAAACCCCAATCCGACAAAATTCCTTCTCCGCCATGGTGGGATAAGGAATGCACTGACATTGTCAGGGCCAGGAATGAGGCTGAAGAGATTGTTAACTGTGATATGAACCTGGATAACTTCATCACTTTCAAGCGAATATTAGCCAAGTCTAGGATAGTACTTAAGAAAAAAAAACGACAGGGTTGGTCAAGGTTTTGCTCTTCGCTGAGTCCATCTACTCCAATTTCAGTGGTATGGTGGAAAATAAAACTTTTTAGAAATAGTTTAGCTCCTACCTCTTCGAAAATCCTCTCAGAAGAACTGGGATACCAGTTTTTCTCCAAAATTGCTCCAGCATATGTTCCGAGTGTAGAGGACAATTGTGTTAGCATTGGTGATATAGGCAATACTAGTGACCCAATGAACAGAACATTTAGCTTGGAAGAGTTAAAAAATGTACTATCCCATGTTAAAGACTCTGCCCCAGGGGTGAATGGATTCCCCTACTCTTTTATTGTAAAAGCCGGACCAAAAACCCTCCAATATTACTTGGACTTGGCAAATTTTTGCTTTACTTCCGGATATATTCCCTCAGAATGGAAGGTTCAAGTTGTCATCCCGTTATTAAAACCTGGCAAAGATCCTAACGATCATTGCTCATATAGACCTATCGCTTTATCGTCCATACTCATCAAACTACTGGAGCATTTAATTAAAAACCGTTTAGAGTGGTTGGTGGAGAGTGGAAGGCTGCTTCCGGCAACCCAGTTCGGCTTCAGGAAAGGTCTGGGCACAGCTGATAGTGTTGGTATCCTCACGTCAGCGGTCCGGCTGGCCCTCAGCAGGAATGAGTCTGTGGTGGCAGTTTTCCTGGACATATCAGCTGCATATGATTCAGTCCTCCTCCCTGTTCTCAGGCAAAAGCTACACGAGCTGAAAATCCCGGCTAGGATTTGTCGTATCATTGGTATCATCTTTGCCAATCGCGTCATTCAATTAAGAATCCCCGGGGTTGACCCTAAACAAAGAACAGTATGGAGAGGTTTACCTCAAGGTTCTGTTTTGAGTCCCCTATTATATAATATATATACAGCAAATTTGGCCTCATCCCTAAATTATGACTGCAAAATCCTTCAGTATGCTGACGATATTGCTTTACTGGTCACTGGCGATTCCATCCAGGATGCCGCTCTATCAATGAATGTCTCTTTATCCTCATTAAACCAATGGCTCCTTGATCACGGGTTATCTCTAAGTGCTCCAAAGAGTTCAGCTGTCATTTTTACCCGCAAGCGTTCCGTTCCCCAAGTAGATATAAATATCGATGGGCAAATCATTCCAGTTAAGGATAGTGCTAGGTTTCTGGGAGTAACACTGGACTCGAGATTGTCTGGGGTTGATCACATAAATAACACGGTCAAAAAATGTGAACGCTCTGTGTCGATCCTTAAGGCCTTAGCCGGGGTGTGGTGGGGAGCTCACCCCTACACCCTCAAACTGGTCTATAATGCGCTGACCAGGAGTGCTCTGGACTATTGTTGCTTTCTCATAGAGCCCTGCAACAAAGAAGCGCTCAAGAGACTGGACAGCATTCAGGCCAAATGCCTAAGAATGATTATTGGTGCCATGAGATCCTCTCCCATAAATGCGCTTCAAAATGAATGTGCAGAACCTCCCCTTTTCCTAAGAAGACAGTATTTGGCAGATCGTTTCCTCTCCAAGGTATTTTCTCTTTCATCCCATCCCTTACTTCCAATTTTAGAGCAAATTGACCTTTCCTTCAATAACACTCCCTATTGGAAAAATAAAACAGTCCCACTATTGATAAATAGGTACAGAGAGCTTAAAAACCTCTCCTCGCCTGTTTGTCAATACCCAATACTGCCCGTCTTTTCCGCTGCATATGAAACGATCCATTTCGAACCAAAGGCCGTTTTGGGACTGGGAATCTCGAAGAATTCTCAAAACGCAAGACGTGACTTTGAGTTAGCCATCAAACGTTATTGGGAAGGATGGAATTTTTTCTTTACAGATGCATCAAAATTATCACCAAAAGAATGTACAGGAGTAGCTGTATACTTTCAAAATTCCAAAATTGCCCTACTCTTTCAATGTCCACCAGAAACATCAGTTTTTACAGGGGAGTGTATTGGCATTTTAGAAGCCATACACTATATCAAGTCACACCAAATTACAAAAGCAGTTATTTTCTCAGATTCCCGCAGTAGTATTCAGGCCCTAAAACAGAATCAACTTCGTAGTAAAACCCATAGTAAAATCATTTTAGATATTAAGAGCTTGTTATTTGACTGTTCCCAAAACGGCTTAGATATCGAGATAGCCTGGATACCTGGTCATTCAGGGATTGTTGGCAACGAGTGCGCTGATTCGTTAGCAAAGTATGCCACATCAAATCCGGTTGATCGAAAGCACTACGTAGCCCATAACTACGATTTGCGAAATGGTGCCAAACCCAAACTGTTTGACTCATGGACCAAAAAGTGGAATGAGTCCTCAAAAGTCAAGGGTATCTACTATTCATCCATACAGCCTGACATCCAGCCGAAGCCTTGGTTTTTTAAGTACCCAAAATTGGCCAAAAGAACTGTTTCCTCGCTTTGCAGATTGCGACTTGGACATTGTTGTAGCCCAGTGTTTCTGAAAAAGATCCATGTTAAGGATAGTTCCCTCTGTGAATGCGGTCTTGCAGACGGTACTTTGGACCATATATTTTTCTCCTGCTCCTTGAATACCAAATCCTTCGACCTCTATGAAGAAATTTCCAAGTGTAACATTCCTCTCCCAACTAACTTTCATTCCCTTCTATTTCACTTCTCCCCCAAAATTATTCAAATTTTAACAACTTTTTTAAACGACAATAATCTAAAATTTTAAATACGACTAACTTCACGACTAACAGAATCTGTAAACCTACCACAAAGTACAAAGTCGACAGTTTGCGTCAGTTTGGGCTCCCACACATAAACACGATACGACGTCGCGTCGTACAACAATGCGGCGTCATTTCACGATACGACGTCGCGTCGTGGATCTATGATGAGCATCGCAAAAAAACACTACATCGTAACGTGATGTGCCACGCACGATGCCGTCGATACAGTTGGGTGGTGTTTTAGTTCATTCCGAAAAATGGACCGCTTTGGACGCATTCTGCTGTTAATAAGAAGACGTCGAAAGAAAAAACAGATACTCAGAAGATATTGGATGCTGTGGTTTTTGCATTTTTATTCTTGTATTCTTCTGATGCTTTGTTCCATAGTACGGGACGCTGCTCGACTAGGGTAATTAAATGATCGACTTCAATACCATCCGTCATCTTTGAATTTCGAATAACAACTGCGCAGGATTGCATCGTGACTTTCTAACGTCACGACATCGTATCGTGCATAGACACGTTACGACGTCGTGTCGTAGATTTCCACGACGCGACGTCGTATCGTGAAACGACGCCGCATCGTTGTACGACGCGACGTCGTATCGTGTTTATGTGTGGGAGCCCTTTGCGCTACGCTACCGTCTAAACGTGACTCTGGCAGAATAGTCGACATCGGCTCAATTGCCAAAAGCGAAAAAAAAAAAAAACATTTTTCCTAATTGAGGTTATTTTAGTGAAATGAAACCAATATTCAGTATAAATAATTAAAAAAAACGAGGTTTTATGTTAACAATAAAATGTGAAGTATTTTCAGCTTCTAGTGCATATACGAATATAATGAAATGACGATACATCGTCACTACAAGTTGTTATCTCTTGTTTACTTTATCCTTAATGATTTTTATTTATGAAATCAAGTGAAACTTATAATTTGCGACTATATAATATTTTATAGTTTCACTAGTTATTATAATGCCTGTGCCATGCAGAAGGGGTTGTGGCAACAATGCAGTTTTGAAGGTAACTGTTTACATTGCTAATATTCCTTTAACAATCTGCACTGGGCCTGCGTGGTGGATTACATCCCATCCCTCTCACCGAGAGGCAGCCTGTGTCTCAGCAGTGGGAACATTATAGGCTGATTATGATGATATAATGCATATTTCTGTAATACTTGGAAACAATAATCTGACTTTAGCTAATTGTTTGAATGATTCTAGCGCCCAAAAACCGGCGATGCTCTGTGCAAAGAATGTTTCTTCTGGGCATTTGAAACTGAAATTCACTACACCATCACTAAGGCAGAATTATTCAAAAAAGGGGATTCAGTTGCCATTGGCGCGTCTGGCGGGAAAGACTCAACAGTACTTGCATATGTACTCAAGACTTTGAATAAAAGATACAATTATGGGTTGAACCTCATGCTGCTGTCAATAGATGAAGGTATCACAGGGTACAGAGATGATAGCCTCGAAACTGTCAAACAGAACCGAGATGATTATGAGATGCCTTTGAAGATACTGTCGTACAAAGACCTATATGGCTGGACTATGGACGAGATAGTGGCTGTTATAGGCAGGAAGAACAACTGCACCTTCTGTGGAGTGTTCAGAAGACAAGCACTGGACAGAGGAGCGGCAATGCTGGGGGTGAAGTGTATAGCAACAGGACACAACGCTGATGATATTGCTGAGACGGTGTTGATGAATGTCCTCAGAGGTGACATTGCCAGGTTGAAGAGATGCACAGCTGTAGCTACTGTAAGTTTTTCAGTGTTATCTGTAAAAAATACAGCACCACCTTACAACTTCTGCATTATTTTAAATATTGATCGTTCTGCGCCCCACAAAAAAAAAACTCAGGCTTGATAATATTCGACGTCCCTTGCTATATATCTAAGGGTGGCGGAACTTTTTACTAGTTAATGCTACGCGAGCATTGACACGTGCGACCTTCGTGTCCAAGGTGCAAAGACATACCACAAATGTCCAGAGATATGTCTCTATGGCGGGTCCCCTAGTGGTAAACCTTATCTTTACATATTATAAAATAAAGTCACTTCGCTGTCTGTCTGTCCCTATGTATGCTTATATCTTTAAAACTACACAACGGATTTTGATGCGGGTTTTTTTAATAGATAGAGTGATTCAACAGGAAGGTTTATATGTATATAACATCCATAATATAGAAAAGAAACACTGATAATTTTAGAGGTTTCTAATGTGATGTCATAAATAACCACATTTTTTTGCGCTTACATTGCGAGCGCTGGCTGAACCCTTCGAAATAGCTCAAAATAATGTACTACAGTATTGTACACCTTAAAAAGTTCTACAAAAAAGTCCGCGATGGTATATGTCTAACTCTTAGGGATAACCCATAATAACCATTTTTATCCTTTACTTTTTACGATAAATAATGGCTATTTATGAATGCGATTTTAAGCAATACAGCATTAATCCTTATCCAATTAAGTACCTTAAATAAATTGTGCATTTCATGTAGATCAAAATTGCCCTTTACAGCATATCATTAAAATTAATATTTTAGAAGATATCAGAGATTATAATAAAATAGCCGCAGAGCGGCTAGCGGGCCGTTCCACGTCCGGCCATCTCGCTTGGTAGCGGTCGGGTATTGCAGGATTAGTAGGATTGTAATTCATATTACTTTGGCTTCATAGTAAATGCGAATATCATGTGTGTTCGAAGTACTCAAAATAAACCTAATTGTATTATTCCAAGTAAGAGACCGTGAAATATGGCTTAGATGTTTAGATTTTTGGATGGATCTGGATTTTTGGTTATCCTGGATACTTACGATATAGGATACTTTATCCCGGTAGTACGTTCCCGGGTGATATTTTCCGACAGCTATACGGGCGAAGCCACTGGCCAAAGTACTATTCTTATAACTATGTTTAATTTGGTGTCTGGTAAATAATTGAGTGTCTGTATAGGTAGAATAGAAGCGTTAAGAAAAACCTGAGACTTATATTCAATTCAATCCAGCCCTATGTCGCAGTCTTCTTACTCTGAATACTATTAGTTTTATTTTAAGTACATCAAACACACAAGATATGTAAGGATCGTAGCAGGTGGTGTTCCGTAGTTTCTGCCTACCCCCATGGGAAAAAGGCGTAATTTTATGTATGTATAACATGGATTAATACATTCTTACCGCGGTAATACGTCCTCTTGCGATAATTTCCGACATCTACGCGGGCGAAGCCGCGGGCAAAAGCTAGTTAGCAATATGACGGAGGATTTGTGATTCAATTTCCGTTTTATTTCAGGGCAATGAAGGCACAATACAAAGAGTAAAACCCCTAAAGTACACATATGAAAAGGAGATAGTGATGTATGCACATTACAAGAAGCTGGTCTACTTCTCTACAGAGTGTGTGTTTGCTCCCAATGCTTACAGGGGACATGCTCGGGCTCTGCTCAAGGATATGGAGAAGATCAGGCCTGCTTGTATCATGGATATTATCTACTCAGGTACAATTATTTATTTAATGTTTATGCACAAGTTAAAATTATACAAATGGCAGTAGGCAGTCATGCAATAGGTATCTCTACCAGTCTACCTTACTAAAAACACAATATATAGCACAATATATAATTCTCTTTATCATATACATTACTTTTACATGCATTGATCAAATAAAACAAATAAAAGCCAGTTAAAACACAATCTATGAATTCCAGGTGAAACCATGTCAGTAAAGGAACAGGTCTCTCTCGCCACACAGAGGATATGCAGCAGATGCAAGTTTGTGTCCTCACAAGAGGTCTGCAAGGCTTGTGTCCTACTTGAAGGGCTCAACAAAGGCCTACCCAAGCTTGGCATTGGCAAGAGCTCCAAAGCACAGAGGATGCGTGATGAATACCATGCTAAGCAGACACAGAATGAATCTGGGACCCTAGACAATGTTATTAAAGATTTGAATGATACTAGTATAACAGTAGATAGAAATAAGAGAATCGGTAATAATAAGAATAATGCAAATAAAGAGAATGCAAGCAATAATGATACATGTAATACAAAGAATTGTTGTGGAGGGAACTGTAAAAGCACAACTAATGTTGACCCAGCTACTAGTAATAAAAAACTTGATATGTTATTAGAACAATATGGTTTAGACGGGACTACAAGTGCAGAAAAACAGCCTAGTAAAGAAAATGGAGTGACAGGTACAGATGTATCAGATCACTCTGAAGATGAGACTCCTTTCATTGGACAGGAGGAAGATGACACGTGTTCAGCGTCATGCGGTGGCATCAGTGTGGGTTTCTGACATCAATAAATCAAACATAAATATTTTACAAACTTTAATTTATTAATTTTATTACACCACTAGACTTAACAGTATTATTTCTACCCTCGAGTTTCAAATCTTGTTAATTTATTTTTAGCCACACTTCAAACAAGGCAAATGCATTAAACTTTTTATTTAGCTATGAGCACCTAGGCACGTGACAATACCTGTACAATCTGACGATGGCTACCTTACAACAGCGCAATTTCCTATTAAAATACCCATCTGTTCAATGCTTCTAATACTTTTTGTTAGTAAATAACATTAAATTATGCTGTTACTGAGAATCATTATACCACCTATACAAAATACGGGCAGTCTGTGAAATTGTACTACTAAAATATCAATCTGTGCTGTACAATGTTTTAGTACACCTTCACATCGCTATTCGTGTTCGCGCATTCTTCCCATTTGCCCAAATTATTCACGAATGAGATGAATACGCAATTATACGTATTCTCAGGTTCTCATATTAACAACAAAATAATTTATAACAATGTATGGACGGTGTGTCAGAGTTATTTTGACTTCGATACTATAATTATAGCTGAATAAATATCAGTAAAAAACGAAAATACCGTATAACGATGTGAAGGCACCATTATAATCGTTACATTTCACGAACACGCGAACATTGCAATTTATGACATACTAGTTACTCGTCCCTGCTTCGCACGGTGTGTACGACTTTACAAAACATCGACAATTCCTTATTATTTTTAAGCTTGACATAATTCAGTACAAGCAATTTTCGGGTATGGACATTAAAGTCACAACCTCTGTAGCTCGCTCATTTATAGTGTAAGATGTTATTTTTATAACTAAAGGCAAAATTTGCCGCATTCACCTGTATACTCAATTACAAATTAGATATTTTATGTTATGCCACCCTTCTTGCCAATGAGCGATATGTATGTTTAAACACATACATAATGAAAACCGTATCAAAATACATTGCCTAGTTTAGAAAGACATCGCAGTCAAACAGACATTAACAAGCGACTTTAATTTTTATATTCACCACATGTAACATAATTAACGCAAGACCTTATACACCCCAATTAGACTATTGAGTTAGATGCATAATACAATACAATGACCAAAAGTTATTTTTAAAGGATCTATCATTAATTAAGAACATCGTATTGACCCTAGCATTATGCATATCAAATTGAGTCTTACTGCTTAGGAATAAGATTACATTTTCTTTAGCTCAATCGGAGGCAAAATACCTATATTAAAAGTTACTGAAATCGATTCAGTAGTAAAACTATAAACAAACTATTTTCAGAGCTTGCGTTTATCCTGTTACACCTTGTATACATTTAGAAGCCATGAGGTGCGCTCGTGAAATGAAATGACTATTAACACGTGCGTTTGGTATGGTCCCGTCTACGTAATGAAGGCTGGTGCTCTGGACTGTATCTTCTCGCGACAGATGGGGCAGTGGTCTGTGATGTTGTCTGAGCAGTCCTCGCAGAGGCACACGTGGCCGCAGGGAAGCAAGATGATCTGAAAGAAAGTATAAGAAAAAGTTTATAGGTATACATAATCAGCCTACAATGTTCCCACTGCTGGGATAGAGGCCTCCTGTCTTCGAGAGGAAGTGGGCCGTAATTCACCACGCGAGCAGAGTGCAGGTTGGTAGATGACATATGTGTTTGAATTTTTGATTCTAGAACATCCCAGTGTCCTCACAATGTTTTCCTTCACCGTTCTGAAAGCAGCGGCGCAGCGGCCCAACGGCCCTGTTTAAGAAGTTACGGCCTGTAAAGTCAAGTAAAACTGTGGATAATCCAAGTTGACACAAAATAAGTCATGACCCTGCATATGGAAGCGTCGTAACTAATAGCCGATCATCGCGCTCTTTATGAATATAAAAGGATAGCAATACTCGCGCAATCAATTAAGGCCCGTACTTGCATCGATGGTGGTCCGATTTGATCGACCGATTTTCTTGTTTACCATCTAATCTAACATAAGAGCATTGCTATCTCATACTGACAGACTACGAAATAAAAAGACAAGTCACGCTTAGAACTATGAAACTAAATTATGTCTTGATTACCTTGATTTTAAGCATGATGAATTCGTCATAGTTGCATCAAAGAAAATCATAGTTCATAAAATTTTAACAATTCTTATTGATTTCAGTTTTATACTTATTTTATTAGAAGGAAAAGATAGAAATAGCCTATATTAAGTTGGTGCACAACAGAATCGTCACCGTTATTGAGGTAAAGCGATAAACGATCGCGTAAGTATTCGCGCGACGACACTCGATTTCGATTAGGACGTGGCCTTAGACTTTTACACAGCATTCTAAAATAACATAATATTCACGTTTGTGTTATGTGATTGTTTTTCATTAATATTACATAATGATCTGAAGTTTTAAAAAAATCATTTTAGAAAAGTGAACTGCTTTCGTTGTTGACTGTATGTACCTACAGTTCCCTGTACTACGTACCTCTTTAGGGTTTTCCGTGCACACGACACACAGCTGCACGTCGGCGAGGTTCTTCTCGCGCGCATGCGCACGTCGCTCGCGCCGGCCGGCCGCCAGCTGCTTCTTCATGCAGTCCTCGACGGCGCGGCGCCGGCGCCGCTTCATGTACTTGTAGGCCACGCGACACGACGCCGCCGCAGCCACCGTGCCGAAAATTACTAGCAGTACTCTGTGAATTACACAAGACTATTTGATTGCTAAGCAGCTCATAATTGGCACTTTCCTGCCTATTATATCTATGGAATGGCCCATGTTCAACATAGCAATAGGTCACCAACTTTACGTGTTACTTTAGTATTTTTATGTACTTATTTCATTAAATATAACATAACATCAGGGTTGGGCAGGGTGTTGGATTTGGGGACATCCGTCGCCCCCTATTCCTACGGACCCGAGATGGTGGCGCGTAGTGTTCCACGCGCGCCTCTCTGTGATGTACGGGGGAGTTTAACACCTCACTCCCCCTCAAACGTGAGGAGGCCCGCGAAGGCGTGCCGGCACCAGTCGGGGATCGCGGAAGACATATTAGTTCCCGGGGTCCCCGACGTAGATGTGGGACGGAACACCGGGGTGGTTCTAGTCAGTAAGAGTCTGACAGACCCCTCCGCCCACCCCAGGGCAGAGGACATCCATGAGGATTTCCACCTCGAAACAAAAAAAAAGGGTGTTGGGTTTACATACAATACACACGCCTACATTTCGCCAGTTACGTTTAAGTCTCATGCAATAGGGGGCGAGCCCATTAAGACCAACAAGGCAGTAATGGTGTGGCGGTAATGTGTTAAGTAGTTTTTTTTTATACTTGTCTATTGTATTTTAGCCCGAGCCCTAGTTCCCTGAAATAAATGAATAATAACATACCTTAGAAAGTCCCTTGAACTGGCCAGCCGTTTCAGCAAACTTGATTTGGTAGCCGTCGTCAGATACAAAGGGAGCCCATCCTTCGGTGGCTGTATCTTCATCTCGCCAGTGTCACTCCGGCTGAGCTCTCCTATAGCCGTGATGTAGGAGCCGTCCCGAAGCATCTCCTCCATGGTCTGAAGACCACGCTGTCGCACGCCGGAGAAGAACCCCCACACGTGATCGATGACACCGGGCGACATCGGCTCGAACTTGTCTGATATGACGTCCATGTCTGTAGAAAAAAAAATCTGATAAACTTGACTACGTAAGTAGAAAAGATATGTAAAACACGTGTACGTATCAGAAGTAACATAAACGACGGGCAGCGACGGCACACGACGCAACGAAGGTGCCGATGGCGTGAATACCGGAACATATTTGTAGGGTAGGTAATGACATACGTGGATCGCCTCGAGGACACGGTGGAGCAAAGGGTGGAGGTGTGCCCTGCCTGGGCGGAGCACCACCGTGTTCTCTGGTACAGGCCATGATTCTGAGCGAGAGGGAATGGGAAGCCGTCACCTCCTTCTGCGAGGCAGTAATGCTTGCGAAGGAGGAGGCGAAGTGCGTGAGGGAGAGCAATCTATGCGCCCTTTTTTTTTTTCAGGATGGGAAATCATCAAATGACTTCTCCCGCTCTGGGCGGAGCGGGAGGGCGTGTCAGACTTTTACTGACTAAAACCCACCCGTGTTCCATCAGTTGCCCATGTGCCAGGGTCACGGTATCTCTTTCGAACAATCACGCGACCCCGGCAGGATCTATGCGCCCTCACGCCCCTAACCGCCGCAGGAGGAGACACCCCGGGCGTCGGAAGTCAATACGGGAGTTCCGGCCACCGTAGGCGCGAGTTTGCGGGTGGCGAGCAATGCGCAGCTCGCCGCCCGGTATGGGCCAGGCTCGGGTCGACGGCGCGTTGTGTTCCACGCGCGCCTCAAAGGGATGTCAGCAGTACTGAAGGGGTCCGCTAGGACCAATGCCTGCCAGGGTCGCATGATTTGTTAGAAAGAGTTACCGTGGCCCTGGTATATAGGCAACTGAAGGAACACGGGTGGTTTTAGTCAGTATAAGTGTGACATGCCCTCCCGCTCCGCCCAGAGCGGGAGACATCATTTGATGCAACCCACAAAAATAAGGGTATGTAATGACAGAAATTGCACATAGTAGGTTTTATTTCTTCTTTTACAGCTATAAGAGCAACTAAATACAACATAGTTTTTGTCAGATAATAATGGTTTCTATGTTGATTAATCTGATTGGTGTTGTACAGTGATATTTATTAAACAATTCTCTTACCAAGCAATTCAGCTGTGAGTGCATCCACCACCTCAATGCTGAACTTCCCATTGCTGAGCACGAAGGGTGTGCTGTTGCACACTTCATGTATAGTGCGTGTCTGGTCTGACCAGAAGCCTGCTGATGTCCTAGCTATTACATGCTCTTTAATTGTGAGCCTGAAAGTAATAATATAGGAAAAATATTAGAACAAAATAGTTGATGAAGTGTTTATACTACACAGGTTAGTACTGAATACTTGGTACACTCAAGACAAGTTGGATTAATCTATTATTAACATGAGCAGAAGTGTGTGAAGTGCTTATAAGTCTTCACATAAATGTTATAAATATGTTATGGACACATTTCACAACCTTGTTTCTGTTACATTGTATTCATTCACCACGAAACAATAATAAAATTTAAAAGATTGAAGGATATAACAAAATATTAGGAAATTAATGGTGACGTTATTTATTAAGTGTATAAGTATCTAAGTTATGTAACTTTCAATATCATTATGGGATATGGATTATCTTTATATAGGAATGTGAATAATTTCAATAAATTTTGTCCTTATTGACTCACATTTCAAACTTTAAAACTAACTTTTGTTTACCAGTTATTAGTGAAGCATGTAGATCTTTTTGTAATGTATGAACTTCCTTTTTAACATACTTCTAACAAATTAATGAATTTTCTTTTTAATCTTTACCTCTGCACCACACCTGTCACTGAGTTGTTGTAGTTGCTGGTGATGGGGTTGCCAAGTGGCTTCACCAGTCCCCTGATCACCACATATGGGATGGTGTTGTTGGGGTACTTGTTGATCTCCTTGTTCAGCGTCGAGTCTATGTCCAGCACAGGAGCTGTCTGTAATGTTTTTATGTCATGAATAACTATAAAATCCTATATAACCTATACAGTTTTGGTGAAAATGAAACACAGGATGAGGGAGCTAATGATTCTACAAATATTCTTGGATTGAAAATAAAAAAGCAAATGTAGCAAGCTAATAACAAATTTTTCGTGAAGCTACACGAAAATTTAAAGTAAATTGACTAGCATAATATGATATAACCAAGGTTTGTGAAAACCGTGGTGTTATAGATTATAGAAAGTAGTAGTAAACAAAAGTATTTTGTTTACCTGCAAGGCATTCAGGATATGTTTACATTTGCTCAGCTGTTTCACACAAAAGCCTAAAATAAGGGTATCTATTCCAAGGATCACTGTTTCGCCGATTATTTCCGAAAAGAAATCCATGGCTCTTCAAATTTATTTGTGCAATATTACGATCAATTATTAGAAGTATTGCGTAACCTAATACGCTGTTTCAGCTCATTTTATTCCATACATTTACTTAATTTTTAGTCAAAATCCCCAATCACAGACAGATTCTCACTTTGAGTTTTTGACTTTGACATTAACGTTTCGTTACAATATCACATCAACTGATCCAAACCCAAATCCAATCATTAGGGCGAGCGCGCACTGCCTTGCGGTGCGTTTATTCTACCGCACGGTAGAATAAACGCAGTCACGAGTCCGCGCACTGCGGTGGAAAAAACGCACGTTTTGTCATTCAAGTTACAACTGTGCAGCCCACAGCACATGTCGTTATGAACTAATACAAGAGTCGCTCTCTGTATATATATCTATACTAATATTATAATGCTGAAGAGTTTGTTTATTTGACGCACTAATCTCAAGAACTACTGAAAAAATAATTAATGTTTGGTGCTAACCCATTTATCGAGGAAGGCTTTAGACTATGTAACATCACGCTACGGCCAATAGGAGGAGCATCAATGAAAAATGTTGCATAAAACGGAGAAAAGTTATTCCTTTTGAGAGCTGTGCTGCGTAAACGGTTACAATAACGTAATAATTATTTATGACGAAATTGTTCCTATTGAAAAATTCTACAAAAAAATTCACGATGACATAATGTTGGCTCATTATAGCGTTTTTAACTGTATTCAAATCATAAAGCTGACGAGGGAAGTCGGGGCTGCAAGAAATTTAACGCGGACAAAAAATTCTACAACTAGGATCATCAGCTTTATTTTTAGGTATAGTAATAGATAACAAATTGAACTGGAAGGAACATGTAGAAAGAGTATGCAGTAAACTTGATAAATTTGTTTATGCTCTTCGCAAGTTAAGATAAGTGTTCAGTAGAAAAACAGTCCTTAATGCCTATCACGGGTATGTTTCATCAGTACTGCGTTACGGCCTAGTGATATGGGGTAATTCAGTGGATGTGGAAAGGGCATTCATAGTGCAAAAAAAATGTATTAGAGCCATGAGTGGAGCAGAATATTTGGACTATTGCAGGCCATTATTTAGGGATTTAAAAATTCTTCCACTACCATGTTTGTATATTTTTGAAATTTGTCTATTTGTAAAAAAATACTCTCATCTTATACCTTTAAACGAGCAATTCTTGTATATATATATATAATCTGAATCTCGGAAACGGCTCCAACGATTTTCATGAAATTTAGTATACAGGGGGTTTCGGGGGCGATAAGTCGATCTAGCTAAGATTCATTTTTATAAAATGTCGTTTTATTCGTGTTTTCAATGACCAACTTTATCGATAATCAACTAGAACATAAACTTATTACAATATTTTAAACACAATTTACCAAAAAATACCGAGCAAAGCTCGGACAACCAGATATTTTATTTCAATTAAATGAACAATTCTCCGAAAGACTGAACAAAAAATATGCCGGGAAATTACTCGTCCCTGCTCAAAGATTACAATTATATAGTAGAAATGCTAGATGCATGACAATTAAAATTTATAATAAATTACCACCCGCCTTGAGAATGTTACCAATTAATAAGTTTAAATGTAAAATGTTTGATTGTCTCTTAGACATGTGTTTTTATTCCGTGAATGAATTTTTAAATCATACTTTTTAATATAATATTGTTTTAATGACATAGTAGGTACCTTTACATTATTATGAATTCTTGGACATTGTAGTTTTACTGTTTGACATTATAATTTATATTTTTGACATGGCATATATTTTTAATTAAACAATTAATACTTCTACATCATAAATAATGCATGTACCTATTTTATTATTTAATATTTCTACGCCAGCAATGGCAGTATGTGTGAAACAATGTTAAATGTAAGATCTTAATGTACCATATACTGAGAAATAAATGAATTGAATTGAAAAAGTCGCGGGCAGAAGCTAGTCTTATAATAGTTTGTTAAGAATTGCTGGTCCTGAAATTCTGCGATTGACTCTCGCACCACCACCTTCGTCGCCGGAAAAACGCCAAGTAACGACATATCTGTGTCGTAACCCAACAGCAACTGAGCGTGTCTCAGTGCGTTTATTTCACCGCAGTGCGCGGTACTTGTTAGAACACTATGCGATACAAAAAAAATTGCGGTAGAATCACCGCAAATTTGCAGCGATGATTCTACCGCATGCGTTTATTTCACCGCAGTGCGCGCACTTCTATGACATTTCATACTTCACAAAATATGCGGTAACAAAACGCATGGCAGTGCGCGCTCGCCCTTAGTCAAACGGAAAATGTCTTGGATATTTTTAAACATAAGCTAGGGTAAATACGCCATACGTCGGCCCCCCCCCCAAACTTCGGCCGTCTGCACATTTTCAGCTTGCGTTCATTTAAAATGTAATGTAGTGACAAATTTGCCACTCGAATTACAACCTTAGTATGTACTCTATATGTACAAACCGTTACTTTCCGATTACGTTACTCACTCTTCGCACACTGAGCGTCAGTAGCGATTGCGCCGTCGAAGCGTCAAGTTTATATTTAAAGTACCTTACTTGCTGTGAATACCCACACTTCGGGGATTGATATTAGAACGGTAAGGCATTCCTTTTTTTTTTGTTTTAAGCTTTATTATCAGTAATTAGTGATTTTTACTATATTTTGAGATAGTTTTTTCAATGTTTTACGTATTGTTTTAAAGGAAAAATAGGAGGCCGCCAATAGAATACCAATTTTGAGTTAAAACCGGATTCTCGGCCGTGGCCGACTTAAAGTAAGTGCAGTCTGTTTTATAAATTCCAATTGTACTAATTCTACTGGCTTTTTAAGAGAATTTGCAACGCATATAGGCAAATAAATCTATTTTACGTTTAATCGCCAAATACCGGCCGGGGTGATATTAGTTGAATCTCGAGAAATAATGTACACGAAATAGGGGCCGGCTTTGGAAACGTTAAAGATCGTAATGTCGACCTGCATCGAGTTCTAGCCCAACTATACAGGCTGATTACTTTTTCTTATTTTCTCAAAATTAAATATTTATTATATATTTAATTTATGAATAATATAAAGATTTAAGTTTAAATGTAGGAGTTGATAATATTGAAAAAGCTTAAGGTATCATAACGCTAATTACGGTTTGGGAATATCACTACATAGTATAAAACAAAGTCGCTTCCCGCTGTCTGTCTGTCGCTATGTATGCTTAGATCTTTAAAACTAAACAACGGATTTTGATGCGGTTTTTAATAGATAGAGCGATTCAAGAGGAAGATTTATATGCGAAATGTGGGTGTACTATAGGTACACCTCTGCCCAACCCTTCGGGGAAACAAGGCGCGATGTTATGTTATTTATATGTATATAACATGCATAATATAGTAGAGATTGCACCCGTGCGGAGCCGGGGCGGGTTGCTAGTAAGATATAAATTGCTCTTTGGAACTTGCTACCTAATAAACCCGTGTTAATTAGCTTAAAAAATATAAATGGTTGGTCGTGGAACTTTCATTCATTAATTAACCTGCATGCCACAAAAAGCTGCTTTTAGAATTAATGCTTTTAATTTAAGGTACTACAATGACAGAGCAGGGAGATCCAGGGCCTTCACGGAAGCAAAGAAAATTATGCAGTTAAGATCGCACAAAAATAAAGGAAGCGCTTGAGGCAATAAATAATGGAATGCCCATTCGTGCAGCCTCCAAACTATTTGGCGTCCCGCGAACCACGTTACAAGATAGATTAGCTGGTCGCCTAGACATACATACTTTTAAAACGGGACGTCCTTGACACGACTACCTATTACTGGTAAAATAATTTAATTGTTTACCAGATTATTGTATATACCTAGACTTACCTATATTATTATGTACCTAGTTTGTATATTGTTGAATATTTTTTGTTGATTATTGTATAACGAGAGTTCCTAATTAAGCCCAAAAATGTTGATGCTAGGTGGGTACATACTTTTTTATACGACAGAAGAGAATAAGACTTTTTTAATTAATGACAAACACATTGACGTATATTTACCATAGTATAATAATGTTTAACTTCTATGTCCCTGAGCAGAGGCGGCCTTAGGGGGTGGCGAACAGGGCAATCGCCCGGGGCCTCGCTCTTGCAGGGGCCTCGCGCAACAATCCAAGGGAATTAAAAAAAATATTGATTTTTTAACTATATTTTTTTTAATTTAAAACTTTTGCTTTTGATCCTTAATTAGTTATAATGGTTATAACATAATGATAAATTAAAATAAAGTTAGTTAACTAATTCATTCATTCAAAACATAATTGAAAAAATCATTTGAATATCGCGCCTGGAAACACTTGAAGATCGGTTTTTTAATCGCATAGCACTCGGGTCAGCCCGATAATTGGTCGGGACATAATATTCTGCTCCTCTATCGCTTGGGGAATCCCCGTGTTTTATTTCGTTCGTCAACTCTTGTCATCTTGGAATTATTTTGCTTGCAGATAGAAAATCGTTACTGTATGTACCGTACATATCGTTAAATTTGATTAAATATTACGTTCTTATAGTATTTAAAGTTTTGAGGGAGATATGAAATAACTACCTATGAATTTGTAGTTTCACTTGTCGTATGGTATGATATTCTTAGAAAGATAAATGTTATAAGTAAAATGTGGCAAAGCGAAAACATGCACTTAGATGTGGCTATAAAACAACTAGCCCACCATTCACAAATTGGCTCGATAATTATCGAGTAGGTAAATGGTTTTCAGTCATCCCTTGTAACAGCGCGAGAAATAGCCGAGGAAAATGATATTGACAGACAGTTTAAAGAAGTCAGAAGACGACGTAAAAAAAAAATGGTATTTTGATTATGAAGGGGAAGATGAAGCTCATGAATTGAATGCGGAAGAGATTTTCAAAATAAACTATTTCTGCCGGGGTCGCGTGATTGTTCGAAAGAGATACCGTGACCCTGGCACATGGGCAACTGATGGAACACGGGTGGGTTTTAGTCAGTAAAAGTCTGACACGCCCTCCCGCTCCGCCCAGAGCGGGAGAAGTCATTTGATGAATTCCCATCCTGAAAAAAAAAAAAAAAAAAAAAAATTTTATTTCATTGTCGACAATGTGCGCGCAAGCTGCCATCCTAGGTTTGAGGCACTAAAACATCATGAGAGCATATTTGGTTTCATGTATAATATAAAAAGATTACAGGAAATAAGTGACTGTGAACTTATGAAGCAATGCAGCGACTTATAAATATTTATGACAGTAGGAAAATCATGTGATGATGATGGACATGAATTGTTCGAAGAACTTAATATGTTCATCCGTGTGTATGTAACGGCTTCCGTAAAGGCTTTAGCACCGTAGACCACATACATACGCTGCGGCAAGTTATACAGAAGACCAAAGAGTATAACCTGCCTCTCTGCTTAGCGTTTGTGGACTACGAAAAAGCCTTCGATTCGATTGAAACCTAGGCTGTACTGCAGTCTCTTCCACGGTGCCAGATTGACTATCGGTACATCGAAGTGCTGAAGTGTTTGTATGAAAACGCCATTATGTCAGTCCGGCTCCAGGACAGAGCCTCGAAACCTATCCTTCTGCAGCGAGGGGTGAGACAGGGAGAAGTCATCTCTCCGAAACTGTTCACCGCTGCACTGGAGGATGTCTTCAAGGTTATAGACTGGAAAGGGGCTGGCATCAACATCAATGGTGAGTACATCACTCACCTTCGGTTTGCCGATGATATAGTTGTCATGGCTGAGACTATGGAGGACCTCATTACAATGCTCAATGACCTAAGTGGAGCTTCCGAAAGAGTGGGTCTTAGGATGAACATGGACAAGACAAAGGTCATGTTCAATGCTCATGTGATACCCACTCCAATGAAGATCGGAGGCGCTACACTCGAAGTTGTGGACGAATATGTGTACCTGTCAACAGACTGTCCAGTTAGGTAGGTCCAAATTTGAGAAAGAGGTCAATCGTCGAATCCGACTCGGCTGGGCAGCGTTCGGGAAGCTATGCAGTATCTTCTCGTCCCACTTACCGCAGTGTCTCAAGACAAAAGTAGTAGTGGTAGTTTGACTATTGTGTGTTGCCAGTGATGACATATGGCACTGAGACGTCGTCACTCACAATGGACCTCATAAGAAGGCTAAAAGTCACGCAAAAAGCAATGGAGAGGGCTATGCTTGGAGTTTCCCTACGTGATCAAATCAGAAATGATGAGATCCGTAGGAAAACTAATGTAACCGACATAGCCCGAAAGATTGCCAAACTTAAGTGGCAGTGGGCAGGGCACATTGCTCACAGACCAGATGGCTGATGAAGTTGAAAGGTTCTGAAGTGGCAACCGCGTACTAGAAGTCGTAGCGTTGTAAGGCCTCCCACAAGATGGACCGATGACCTAGTGAAGGCCGCAGGAATACGTTGGATGCGAGAAGTACAGAACAGGTCGAAGTGGCGGTGCTTGGGGGAAGCCTATGTCCAGCAGTGGACGTCTTTCGGCTGAAATGATGATGTGTGTATGAAGGAAACGACGACATTATCATTGAGATAATGACGTCGTTGTCGTCGGTAAACTTCAGTTAATTTTTTTGTAAGAAAAAAAAAATTATTGAAGTTTACCCCATTATCGAAATAGTCCTGAGATTTGTAGCCACCACACCTGTTACAGTTGCATCTGCTGAGAGTAGATTTCGAGGCTTAAAATTATTAAAACATATTTGAGGAATTCGATGACAAAAGATCGGCTTTCAGACCTTGCTATTCTTTCTATCGAAAATGACGGTGCTCAGTCGTTAGATTATTCTGCTTTAATTAAGATTTTAGTCTAAGGAAAAGCCGCAAACATCAATTTTTAAATTAATTATCTCTGTATTTGTTAATTTTGTAAACCTTTCAATTTCAAATATGGGAGCGTCCAAGCCAAGCGGGCCACTCGGCGCTGGCAGCGGCTTTTTTGCATACAACACGTTCTGTTCAACTCGCTAACAAGCTTTGCGAAATAGCTAAAAAAAAAAAAATCGAAACACATAATTCGATAGATTTAAAGCTGTTCTTTCGAATGGTGCTATTTGTTTTTACCAAAATAAATTTCTTTTTAGTGAAAATTGAGTTTCAATTTGAGGTTAGATTGCCTCGAAAAATGTATTTTTTTATTTCTTTTTTTCACTTCGGTCTAAAGTTTAATCTCTGTAAAATTTCAAGTTGGGAGGGGCAACGGTTTGCAAATGACAAGCAAATCAAGTCGTCGCCGCGTCGTTTTGCGCGGCCGCGCGCCTGCTGCACTGTATTGCAGACGACGATCGTTGTAAGTGGGTGGTAAAAAACATCGCATCACTCGGCGTCGCGGACTTGATTTGCTTGTCATTTGCAAACCGTTGCCCCTCCCAACTTGAAATTTTACAGAAATGTTGTTGAAGGGTTAAACTTTCGAACGAAGTGAGAAAAAAAATTTAAAAAATAAATTTTTCGAGGCAATCTAACTTCAAATTGAAACTCAATTTTCACTAAAAAGAAAATTATTTTTGTAAAAACGAATAGCACCATTCGAAAGAACAGCTTAAAATCTATCGAATTATGTATTTCAATTGTTTTTTTAGCTATTTCCCAAAGCTTGTGAGCGAGTTGAACAGAACGTGTTTTATGCAAAAAAGCCGCTGCCAGCGCCGAGTGGCCCGCTTGGCTTGGACGCTCATATATTAAAATCCAAATTTTATTTATTTGTATAACTTTAGCATTTGTCGTCAAACATGACAAATAATAACTAAATCAAATAACCAGACCTACTTTCGCATCACATACTTTTCACCAAGGACAAAGGGCCTCGCAAAGACCTGCCGCCCGGAGCCTCGCAATGGGTAAGGCCGCCGCTGTCCCTGAGATACCACATTTGGTATCAGACACAATGGTTTTTAATTGTGTCTGTAATTACGGTAATTGACTGTTTAACCTTTTTTATTATTTATCGACTTGTTTGACAAATATTTAATGTTATTATAAATATTGTTACGAAGACGTTAAAAGTTTAAAAAACAATCACTTTTGAAGTATTTTAATACGTTTTTTTTTTTAATTTTTTGTGTTGTTTACTTCGTTGTAAATTGTAATACCTAACATTATAATTTAAGTGCAAATAAAAAGAATACTTTACCTACTATTAAACAAATACGATTAATAATGTATAATTAGTGAGACTCCTGCAAAATAAATCATATTAATAATATTTGTCTATCTTAATTTAAAACACCCTATACCCGGCCGACATTTGGGAAAAACGCGACCGACCATGGGCCTTGAATGGCCGACTTTAGGGTTTTTTAGTTCTCGACGCATCTAAACTTTAGTACTTTTTCCTAGCAGTAGGAAAGTCAATCTTATGCCCATAAACATGAAATATATTTACCAAGCTATCCAAAACCGCATCGGAAGCTATCCTTTCGTTGCAAATTGATGGTGCCAAAGCCCAAAACAGAAAAACCGTAAGGGGGCCGACATTTAGCGTATTTACCCTAACATAGTTTTACAGTTAATTAATCCCTGTTCTTCTCTAATGACGCTCTGAGTGACGGTTATATGTTAGCGTAAATATCCGATGGGTAGGCAATACCTCTGGATCCCTTCTTCTGGCAAGGCCACAGTCCCCGACTGGTAATATGATTTCCATTATTTAGTTTTCAAGCAAGTTCGAGGAGCGATTCGATTTTTATGAACAGATAAAATATTTGGGCTACAGTATTATAAATTACGCTCTATGAAATGTATTTATTTATTTATAACAATTGCTTGCTGCACTTACAGTAAGCACCGAAGCGCGCAGCAAGCCAACAATATACCATATCAAAATTAAACATAGATTTACTGCTGTACAGAAATATGTCAACCTCCAGCCTCTGAGCAATCAGGGTGTTTAGCAAATTGATCGCCCTGAGTTGTGGGAGCATACCGAGCAGTATGGGTACACACTGACGGAGCCGCGAACAGGCACCGTGAGGCACAGGCGCGCTTCACCCGCAGCTGGTCGGGAGCAAAGCAAACAAGGAACAACGTGCTAGGGTAGTCACGTCATCGATCTCGTTAGTCAGTAATAAGTACAGGTTGGCAAAAAAGTGTCTGGAAAAAATGAGGGCACCTGTTTAGCAGGTATGGCCACTCTGTATACTAGGACTAAAAGTGATAAGATACTTGGTGTTTTAATCAACAAACACGAGATCCCGGCAATTCTCAACAGTCAAAATTTCAAGACTTGACACGGGATTTTCCTTTTATTGTATTTAGTAGATTGCGCATTATTTCGCTAGAATAACCTTTTATCCAAGAGATGCTTGTTGAAACTTAATAGTACCAATAAAACTAAGTATTAGAAAGGATAAACAATGACTGGCATTGACTAAAAGATAAATTTCTTGGATAAATACCTGTCATGTCGGCAGTTTTTTCGAAAATATTGGCAATCGGAGACAAAATTTATTCCGCTTCCGATTCCGCCAAATGTCTTACGAAAATTTGGCATATCACAGCTCCACCACTACTCCTTATTGTTTAATTCACACATGGTAAAAGTAAAACCTTCAAAAATGTTGGCTTCATGATAATGAGAGGAATGTAGAATTTCGGGAAGAGGATAATTGTAGGTTTTTTTTTAGGTAATGATCATAGTGATACAAAGTTGATAATTATTTTACACTAGCTTCTGCCTGCGACTTCATCCGCGTCAAATTTTCACTCCCCTTCCCGTCGCATCGAATTGCCTGCTAGTTTTCGTACATTTTTCGTTTGCTGCTCCGCTCCTTTTGACCAAAGCGTTATAGAATTTCAATTCCTCAATAAATGGGCTACCCAACACAAAAAGAATTTTTCAATTCCGACCAGGAGTTCCTGAGATTAGCGCGTTCAATCAAAAAAACAAACGCTTCAACTTTATGATATTAGTATAGATTCACTAAAAAGCGGTAAAAAAAAATTAGGAAACATGCCTTTTTATTGTGCTTATCGATTCGTAAATATCATCAAAATATAGAAGAACGACGAACATAAGAAACACAGTATAACGCTTCGGTTCAGTCTCAGAAGATCCATTGGCTAGATCCATGATGGATCTAGTGATAATTATTTTTCTCATTAGGTCTATTTACATAAAAAAATAAGTAAAATGGATCTAATGAGAATTTTTGTTTATGAATAAAAAATATGCTACTAAAACCAATAAATGTCATAAAAAAGTTAATTTCAATAAATTACTATCCTGAAACCTGTCCTGGTGAAAATGATTCTTTGAGATCAAAATTGAAGACGCAATTAATGAGGAGATGAGAGAAGAGCAGTAAGGATAAATCTAAAACATTAAATCACAAATAGCCCAGTCATTTTAGGTAAAAAAAGGGGTCAACCTCGGAATGAAAGATAATAAGCTGTAAATTGGTATAAACTTTATCGTTCTAAATGTTGTCTCAAAAGTCACAAATGCTATCGTGTCCGCGTGTTAAGATATTGAAGGTCAAAGGTCATAAAATTCGGTTTTTCGCGAATATGTCGGTTCCTGTTGCTTAAATGAGATTTGCATTTATGATAAAAGTTGTAGGATATAAAATTCTCTACAACTTTTGTCTGGACTTTTTTTTCATACGATCAACCGTTTTTGGGGTAGAGCGCGAAGAGTGCGCAGCGTACAGTCATATATGGGCTAATGCAAGGTCAAGCGTGAGTTACGGTTATCAGTACGTTGTATAAAGTCAATTATTTACAAAAAAATTACAATTTTTAAACAATGCCCATTATTTATGTACTAATTTATTAATTATTTAATTAAAATAAGTAACTCAATTATTTATACTTAACTATAGTATATTATTAATTCTGGATTCTATATTTTAGTTATACAGTGCAAACTCTATGTGAAGACACTCAAGGGACTGTGCATATTTTGACGTTATAGAGAGTTGTCGTTAGAAAAATGTATTAGAAAAATATAAAGTTTATTTGAGACTAGTATTAGTAACGCGTCTGCCAACATCTTCTGTCCCGCCTCTACTACGCGTATCAGTATAACTTTTTCATCAATACACAATGATTTTCTATTACTTGCCATGTTTACAGTTTGAAAGTTAGTGAGCAACTAAGAATATGATAACGTATAGATAATCCATGACTCCTAATAACAAGAGTCTTCACGTGCAAGCAATCCCAATTTGTAAACAAAAGAACGGATTTCTTAGAAAGTTCGGTATTTATGATAACGACAGTCGAGTTAATTAAATAGCGCGGACTAGGATAGTGAAGCAACAATAGACCGTACACAGCTGCCCAGTTTTTACTAATTTTGGCAACTTAAAAAGTATTTTTTATTATTTAATTTTTGTCGTTATTGAGAGTGAGTTTATATAATATGAGACTTTGTTTGGTTGAACGCGCTAATCTCAGGTAGTGCTGGTTTGAGTTGAAAAATTCTTTTTGTGTTGGGTAGGCTATTTATTGAGAAAAACTATAGGCTATATAACATCACGCTACAATCAAAAAGAGCGGAGCAGCAACGAAAAATGTTCGAAAACTGGCAGGCAATTCGATGCGACGGGAAAGGTCAGGGAAGAGAAAATCTGACGCGGACGAAGTCGCATACAGAAGCTATTTAAAATATAATCCAGAATTAATAATATACTATAGTTAAATATAAATAACTGTTTCTGCTCGCGACTTCGTCAGCGTCAAATTTTCGCTCCCCTTCCCATCGCATCGAATTGCCTGCCAGTTTTCGTCCATTTTTCATTTACTGCTCCGCTCCTTTTGATTGTAGCATGATGGTATATAGCCTATAGCCTTTCCTAATAAATGGGCTACTCAACACAACAAGAATTTTTCAGTTCCGACCAGTAGTTTCTGAGATTAGCGCGTTCAAACAAACAAACTCTTCAGCTTTATAATATTATAGTATTAGTATAGATTAAGTTACTTATTTTAATTAAATTTAAATAATTAATAATGAGTACATAAATAATGGGCATTGTTTAATAATTGTATTTTTTTTTGTAAATAATTGACTTTATACAACGTACTGATAACCGTAACTCACGCTTGACCTTGCATTAGCCCATATATGACTGTACGCTGCGCACTCTTCGCGCTCTACCCCAAAAACGGTTGATCGTATGAAAAAAAAGTTCAGACAAAAGTTGTAGAGAATTTTATATCCTACAACTTTTATCATAAATGCAAAACTCATTTAAGCAACAGGAACCGAGATATTCGTGAAAAACCGAATTTTATGACCTTTGACCTTCTATATTTTAAGACGCGGACACGATAGCAATTGTGACTTTTGAGACAACATTTAGAACGACAAAACAAAGGTTTATACCAAATTACAGCTTATTATCTTTCATTCCGAGGTGAAACCCCTAATATGACTGGGCTAAAACAAAAATATGATTTTTTCATACGGAACTTAGATATTTTTTTTTTTTCAATAATAAAATAACTCAAATATGCCTCAGTGGAAAATAAAAAACGAACAAAACTGTAAGAAGAGGAAAAACGACATAGAAAAATTACGATAAGTATTTGGGGTGGTGTCCTGTCAGTTCATCAAAAATTAATTCACAAATTACTTGACAACCAACGATTGGCAAAAACATGATTTGTCATTTCATCATTATACAACAACAAAGACATTAAATTATATAGACGGGACATAACGAACAAACTCGTAATCCAATACTTGTGTCCTAGTGGTCATATGGCGTTTAGTCGAGGATGGCATGTCTGCATGTCAACACGCATTTGTGTCCGTTTGACAAGAAAAGAAAAACATTTCTTCTTAAATATGCCGAGTTGCGCTTTACGATATTGCAAATCACGCTATGGTAAAACGTCTGGACCTAACTTCGGTTTATTTTCGAAAGTATTTCTTAATATTTCTCAGTAATTTTAATTAAATAATATTCATGGATACTTCTAGAACATACGATAATTTTGTAATAAACGCCCTCTATTGCTGAGTAGCTTTACTACTGCCTTGCAGAGATGTTATAATGTTTATCGACTTTGTTATCGATAATATTTAATTAGGTTAGTAAAATTCAAAACTATTTGAACTTATTTATGTAATTTAGATAAAATATCAATTTAGCAACAATAGTGCTGTTCGCTCACGTAGATATTTATTTTAGAACTCTGTACCTATGTATGTACCTATGTAAGTAGTATTCTCATATTATTTGTTTTATTTTCTAAAGTGAACTGTTTTTTTTTATTTCCTCTTTTACTTTTACACACGCTGACTACATCTTTTTATCTTCTCTTCTATCAGAGGTGTTCTGGAAGATATATTTTTTTTTACAAATAAGCATTACTTTTGAATACACATGTATTTTGCTATTCTTATCTGTTTGTATATGTGCGTACGTAAAATTGGTTTCTGTTATTTTAGGTTTCCGAATGTACTTAAATAAAGTTGAACGTGAAAAGCGGATACAGTTTGTTCAAAAAGATCGTAGAGAAGTAAATTGGCTTCCATCTGCTTTGTCAAAATAATTTTCCAAGCATTTTAAAAGCGAAGACATTTACTTTGGAAAGGCGGGTCGATCAAATTTAAAAAAAGGATCGGTACCTTGTACTTCAAGAGAAGTTAGTAGCACGTTTATACATTTTTCGTAGTCGTTCTTTATGTATGTATGGTAAACTAGAACACTGCCTATAATTCCCACTACTCACTTGACTTTTGATATCTGTCTGCTCGACTATTTTAGGCCTTTTCCCCAAGAAAAAATAAAATGTTGAAATATTACTTTCGGCCACATTAGCAATCGAGTTTTGCAATTAGTTTTCAGCTAAAGAAGATACGAAGGAAAAGGCAAATCTCAGTTTTTATGTTGTTACCAACAAAAATAATACCGATTCAGTACAACGTTCTTAGTACAGTTTAGAGTGAGTGCGAATCACACTCAGACGTTTTTTAGGGTTCCGTTGCCAAATGGCAAAAAACGGAACCCTTATAGATTCGTCATGTCTGTCTGTCTGTCTGTCTGTCCGTCCGTATGTCACAGCCATTTTATTCCGAAACTATAAGAGCTATGCTGTTGAAACTTGGTAAGTAGGTGTATTCTGTGAACCGCATTAAGATTTTCACACTAAAATAGAAAAAAAACAATAAATTTTGGGGTTCCCCATACATAGAACTGAAACTCAAAAATGTTTTTTTTCATCAAACCCATACGTGTGGGGTATCTATGAATAGGTCTTCAAAAATGGTAATGAGGTTTCTATTATCATTTTTTTCTAAACTGAATAGTTTGCGCGAGAGACACTTCCAAAGTGGTAAAATGTGTCCCCCCCCCCCCCGTAACTTCTAAAATAAGAGAATGACAAAACTAAAAAAAATATATGATGTACATTACCATGTAAACTACCAACGAAAATTGGTTTGAACGAGATCGAGTAAGTAGTTTTTTTTAAAAACGTCATAAATCGTAAACCGCAATTTACCTTACATTCAATCAACTGAAATATAAAAATTAAAAAAAATATATATTTTTAAACCGAAAATACCTACAGGTTTGTACGGAACCCTCGGTGCGCGAGTCCGACTAGCACTTGGCCGGTTTTTTTTTTATCTGTAATTTCAGGATGATGAAATAAATCCCGAAGCCACCAGACTTACTACACCAGTTAATGCAAATGTAATTTTAACAAAACTGATTTTATTTGATGGGTCCCATGAAATAAAACCAGTTTTGTCAACTTTTGCCTTAATTTTAATTAAGCTTTAATTTTAATTTGTCACATTAACATTAGTGATCGGTGAAAGAGTCTGAGAGGTCACAGACTTTTTTTGAGTTTGTTTCGGCATTTCTTCTCAGAGTACTCAGTTAGGAAACGCCGACCTCATGTAGTTTAAAAAAAAAATAAGATTGACGTGTAAAAGTTTTTAGACGTGTCAAGTTCCCATAATAATGATAATTTAGTAATTAGTTTGTAAAAAGATTTTATAAATAAATAACTTGTAAACATTGAATCTAGTAATCATTCCAAATTGTTTGGAATTTTCAAATGTGAAAAAAATGTAGTCACTTTTCAATATTATCGATATAATATATCGATAGAGAATTGATGAAATTCAACCTTAATCAAGTTTTAGTATGTGAATGTTTTCTATTCAAAGCTAGATGGCGTTACTGACGCTGGAGGGTAAAATTTTGTACAAAAATGTTTTTCATAGCCGTACTAATTTTGCTATACTATGCTAGATGGCGTTACTGAGCCATGGGATCACAATTTTTCTTTGACATTTCTTCAGATGGCCTCTCTATTTGTCTTAAATCTCTTTGTACAACAACAAGTTTGTCAAATAATTCACTTAAAAAAATAATTATCCGATATTTTTTTTTATAACGTATTATTTGACAAATAATTCATTTTATTTTTCATTTTATCTCATAAAACTACGTTTGGAATAAAAGTCATTCGGTCATTAGGCTATTTAGGTTGTGGTTTTTTTAAACCTTGAAATACCGTTCGGGGCAGATCCGATATGGTTTGGGAGGTTAGGTTAGGTTAAAACTGTGACCTACGCACGAGCCAAGCTAGCTGTTGAAGCTTATTTATATGTTACCTATACACACATACAGTCCACATTTCTTTATAGTAATTAGCTAGCCGCCAACCGTATTTAAATGATGTTATGATATTTTTATACTTAGTTGCTAATAAACACCATCAAAGACAGACGCTTGTTTCCTTAAGCCAACTACTCGCCAAACGAATTCAAAACTTAACGTACACAACATAATGGTCATAATCGAGCCGGATCATTAGTGAACTCAATACAAAAGATCCACATTCCATCAGAGATAAGAAGCCGGCGAGTGAATCGTTTAGCGTAAACAAGGTAATTAGGAGTGATTTTAACCAAATAAAACGTTGTTGTGATCGAGTTTTGTGCCTAACATTGAAGAATTCTGTGAAATATGTCGAAGACGGCCGATGAAGCACTCGGTATATTAGAAGATACGGCAGAATTACTAAAGAAAACACAGATTAACTTACGGAAATGTCCTAAACAACGTTTAACTAAAGGATACATACAGTCTAGAATTCAGTGCCTCGAAGAATACTGGAAAACATTTAACGGTGCGCATCAAGATTTAGCGAGGATAACACCGAGAGATAAACGTAATTTGATATCGTACTTCGTCAATGAAGAGTTTTTTATTTACGAAGATCTTTATTTGTGTTTGTTGGGTGAATTACGCGATATGTTAGAAAAAGTAACCACGAAATCATCGCAAACGATGAACATTGATATCGCGGACGAAGATAACCAACAAACCCAGGTGAGACTGCCAAGTATAACGATACCTACGTTTTCTGGATGCTATGAAGACTGGCCTGCGTTTAAAGATTTGTATGTTTCGTTAGTGCATGATAACAAGTCACTAGGCAACGTTCAAAAATTGCATTATTTGAAGACTAGCATCAGCGGTGAAGCAGCGAACCTACTTAAACATATACAAGTAACTGAAAGTAACTATTTACAAGCATGGGATACATTGAAGAACCGTTACGGCAATAGAAGATTGATAGTTAACTTAATGTTGAAGAGATTAGTTCATCAAAAAAAGGCGAGTACTCAATCGGCCAGTCAACTGAAGTCAATTTTAGATACAACTTCTGAAATTTTAGACAATCTTAAAAACTCCAACGTGAACACCGACTCCTGGGATCCAATAGTCATATTTCTGGTCGTACAGAAGCTGGACCCGGAGTCCCACAAGGACTGGGAAGAGTACGCCTATAAGGGCAATTCAGAGGATTTACCTACGTGGAAGGAGTTGAAGACGTTCCTGGATGGCAAATTTCGTGCATTAGAATTAATTACACCCTCTTCAACATCAGCTACGCGAGAAAAACCGCCTAAAGAACGCGGTACATTCCATGTTTCAGCCAATGAAAAAGAAAACACTTGTATAATGTGTAAAGAGAATCACACCCTATCTCACTGCAAGTTGTTTGCGAAGATGCAACCTTCAGAACGATTTGATTGTGTGAAGAATAACAAGCTCTGTTTTAACTGCCTGGCATCAGGACATTCGGTTTTCAAATGCCGTGTTCCAATGTCCTGTCGCATGTGTAAACGACGTCATCATACTCTGATACATCTAACAAAGAAGACGGATACCTCGGCATCATCTGAAACTGAACAACCAACGCCGACTGTATCAACCCATGCAGATGTAGCAGAAAAGGTGCAAGTTAATACAATGATTGCGTCGTACTACAATGCCAGAAAAGATATAGGAATGTTAGCAACCGCAATGGTGATAGTAAAGAGTGAACAAGGACACACCATTGTGCTCAAGGCACTCATTGATCCAGGATCACAAGCCTGCTTTATAAGTGAGAAAGCGGCACAACTATTAAAACTTAAAAGACAGGTAACTAATTGTATTATTACTGGAATGGAATCCATGAAGGTCGCTGTCAAGCATGAAGTGAAAATAGAAGTTTTATCACGATGGGAATCAAATTTCGCATTACCTATACAAGCCTACGTGATGACCAAGCACTTGACAATACAATTACCTGGAAATACATGGTCAACAAGCAAGTGGCCACACTTGGCAGATCTAGACTTAGCAGATCCAAAATATGGAGTATCAGGAAACATTGATCTGCTTCTAGATGTCAAGGGATATGCAAAGATTTTACAAGAAGGTCTAATCAAGGGTCCGCCGGGGTCGCCCATAGCTCAGAGAACCAACCTCGGCTGGATAATATTTGGTGAAATAAGCATTAAAACAAACACAAAAGAAAAATGTTTAATGGCGATAAATGAACAAGTTGATGTGAAGGAACTATTGAAGACTATGTGGGAATTAGAAACCGATACAAAAAGGAATTTTACTAAAGAAGAAAAATTATGCGAAGAGATTTATGAAAAAACACATGCAAGAAACAACGAAGGACGCTACATAGTTAAATTACCCTTTAAAACCGACAACTTAAAATCACCCGATGGAAAGACAAGAGAGATAGCACTAAACAGATTTCTGCAACTGGAGAAAAGGTTGAACAAAAATCCTGACCTGAAAGAAGAATACAAAAGGGTTATTGAAGAATACATAAATCTAAAACACATAGAAGAAGTACCACAAAATGAAATAAATACAAAAAGGTCTGTCTACTTACCCCACCACGCAGTAGTCCGGAATGACAAAGAAAGCACGAAGACTCGCGTCGTTTTTGATGCTTCCTGCAAGGGTTACAATGGAGTTTCCCTAAACGACGAATTACTGGCAGGTCCCGTTCTACAAGACGACTTACGAAGCCTAATAGTAAGATGGCGAATACACGCTGTGTGTTTTGTATCGGACATACAAAAAATGTACCGAATGATATTGGTAGCCCACGAAGACACCGATTACCAGAGAATATTGTGGCGAAGCGATTCGTCCGAAATCATTCAAGATTTAAGACTCCTGACTGTTACTTTCGGTACAGCGTCAGCACCGTATTTGGCGGTAAAAACACTGATGCAACTTGCCAAAGATGAAGGTGTCAACTATCCTGAAGCTGCTAGGGTGTTACAAGAAGATTTATATGTTGATGACGTTATGTCAGGATGTGACGATTTAGAGCAAGCCATTCAAATAAGCACGGAACTGAAGAGCTTATTACAACGAGGTGGCTTTCAGCTAAAGAAATGGTCGTCAAATAATGTTGAGTTTTTAAAATCTATAGATCTAGAGGACAGATCTATCAATGCGCATATGGATTTAAATATAGATGGTACTATAAAGGCCTTAGGTGTACAATGGAACCTAGGCAGCGATCAGTTTGAATACCAACTAAACCTAGTTCCTCTTTCTGCTGTCGTTACGAAGCGAAGTATATTGTCAGATGTTCAAAAGCTCTTTGACCCACTCGGTTGGATAGCGCCATGCATCGTACAAGCAAAAATACTTATTCAAAAGCTCTGGCAAACTAAGGTAGATTGGGATCAAGAAATCACTCCAGCTGTGAAAGAAGAGTGGAAGGCCATACGCGACGATATGGAAAACGTCAATGACATCAAGATAGATCGATGGATGGGCACATACAGTTCAAAGAAGAACAGCATACAACTGCATGGTTTTAGTGATGCATCGATGAAGGCATACGCAGCTGTTGTGTACTGTCGCGTACATAACTCGCATGGCGCAGTCAAAACGTCACTGATTGCAGCAAGAACTCGTGTTGCTCCGTTGAAGACAGTGTCATTACCACGACTCGAGTTGTGTGGAGCTGTTTTGGTGTCAAGACTGTTGAAACAAATTTCAACAGCAATGAAAATCCCATCAGCGAATGTTTTTGCTTGGACTGATTCATCAATAGTCATTGCTTGGCTACAAAAGGAGCCTAGCAAATGGAAGACCTTTGTTGCCAATAGAACGGTTGAAATAACTAGCAACGTCCCGAAAGAACAATGGTACCACGTACAATCGCAAGAGAACCCTGCTGATATAGCGTCAAGAGGTGCACTAGTGTCACAGTTGAAAACTTGTGACTTATGGTGGAAGGGGCCAGAATGGCTTTCAAAAGTAGATGTTTATTTTACCAAACCAGAAACCATATCTACAGAGCTAGAAAAGAAGACTACTATACAAACATTTACAATGACCAAAAATGTACAAGAAGAGAGAAGATTAACAGAACAATTTGGAAAATACAGCTCATTGATGGAATTAATTAGAAGCATTGCATTATGTAACAGATTTTTAAAACAAAAAAGGTTAAAAGAAGACATAGATACTGCATTGACTACGGAAGAATTAGAAGCTGCATTAAACATATGCATAAAAATGGTACAAGGCGAAGAATATGCAGAAGAAATTGAGTCTCTAAGAAAAGGTAAACAAGTTAAAAGAATTAGCACATTGAAGACTTTAGATCCATACTTAGATGAATTACAAATGCTTCGGGTTGGCGGACGCCTCAGACACGCTAATATAGCGGATCAAAGTAAGCACCCAATCATATTGGGTCATAGGAACAAACTTACTCCTTTGATCATTGCCGATGCACACTCAAGAACCCTACACGGAGGAATCCAACTAATGCTGAGTTTTTTGAGATCGAAGTATTGGATAACGCGAGCTAAAGGGCAAGTCAAACAGTATGTTCACCGATGTTTAGTATGTGCCAAACAGAATGCGACTGCTAGAACGCAAATAATGGGTGATTTGCCAAAGGTTCGTGTAACACCAGCCCGACCTTTTCTGCATTCCGGTGTCGACTTTGCTGGACCATTACAAATTCTATGGAGCAAGGGAAGAGGAGTTAAAGCACACAAAGCGTACATAGCAGTTTTCATATGTATGGCTACCAAGGCCATTCATTTGGAGCTAGTTGGAGATATGACGTCTGAAGCGTTCATCGGCGCATATAAAAGATTCTGTGCGAGAAGAGGCAAGTGTGCACATTTATGGAGTGACCAGGGGAGGAATTTTGTCGGTGCAAATAAGGAGCTGGTAGCTATGTGGAAGGAAGCAAGCTTGGAGTTCTCTGGAGTAATCGCAGATACGCTTGCATCTGATGGCACGCAATGGCATTTTATTCCTGCATACAGCCCAAACTTCGGCGGCCTATGGGAGGCAGGAGTAAAATCCATAAAGTACCACTTAAAACGAATACTAACCAGTAACTTAACTTTCGAGGAGATGTCAACAGTGCTGTGTGAAATAGAGGGTTGCTTAAACTCGAGGCCATTGTGCCCTCAAGATGATTTGGATGATGCTAATATCGAGCCACTAACACCTGGACATTTTTTAATTGGAGAGGCACCCATTGTTATACCAAGCCCAAATTTACAAAACTTGAAAGTTCACACGTTATCACGTTGGCAGTATGTGCAAAAGTTGATGCATGATTTTTGGACTAGATGGCAACAGGAATATTTATCTAGACTTCAACAACGCCCTAAATGGCTCAAACGAGGAAAGGAGTTTGAAATCGGCAATATTGTCTTGATCAAGCAGGAGAATCTTCCACCAGGGAAGTGGTTACTGGGACGTATAGTGAGCAAACATCCAGGGCCAGATGGCTGCACAAGAGTTTATAGTGTCAAGAGCGGGGACAGTATTGTAAAGAGAACTGTGACTAAACTCTGTCCACTGCCAATAGAAAGTAACACGGAATAGACGAATAATTTAGCGGTTGATAATTTTGCATGTATAATGTTAGTTGCGCATTTAATGCACTTTTGAAAGGACTCATATAGTCCTTTGGTGGGCGGCTTATGTTGAAGCTTATTTATATGTTACCTATACACACATACAGTCCACATTTCTTTATAGTAATTAGCTAGCCGCCAACCGTATTTAAATGATGTTATGATATTTTTATACTTAGTTGCTAATAAACACCATCAAAGACAGACGCTTGTTTCCTTAAGCCAACTACTCGCCAAACGAATTCAAAACTTAACGTACACAACACTAGCGAAGCGAGCGGTGCCGCAGCAGCGGCCGGCGACTGCCAGAAACGACTAAATTTGAGGGGGTTAGTTCTATTAAATTATACAAAACAATACCGTCATTATCACTTTGTTAGTGGTTTAGAAAATGTATTATAAAATGATATTTCATCATCATCATCATTTCAGCCGTAAGACGTCCACTGCTGGACTTAGGCCTCCCCCAATTTGGGGGGCTTTGCCATAAACACCACGCTTGGCAGGCGGGTTGGCGATCGCAGTATGGTGGTAAAATGCATAGAGAACGCTGCTGCCCATTCTCTAGTAAATGATATTTAGTAAAACGTAATTTTTTCAAAATAATCTCAATATTACATGAAAACTTCGAAAAATTTGTGTGCGATTATACTTTGTAAATCCGGATTTGAAAATAATCCGGATTTTGCAATCCCTACACACACCAGATCCTATAGAAGTTGTCATCCATCCAATATTTTTGAAAATAATTTACAAATTTGGTTAGCTCGTTCTCGTTTGGCGAAATCTTCCTCTTAATGTAATCCCAACCATCTTTTGTAAGATTTATCTATATTTTTCCTTTATTTTTTTTTACTTATTTATTATTATTATTATTTTCAGGAAGTAAAGCCAGCTTACTTATTTTTTTTTCTGGATGGGAAATCATCAAATGACTTCTCCCGCTCTGGGCGGAGCGGGAGGCATGTCACACTTTTACTGACTAAAACCCACCCGTGTTCCTTCAGTTGCCCATGTGCCAGGGGCACGGTATCTCTTTCGAACAATCTCGCGACCCTGGGAGGAGTTTACTACATAATGTTATTATCCTCCTGTTGTTTTTAGTGAGCTTTATGTCTAAAGCTTTCGCTTTACGAAATAGGGCATTGGAAAAATGATAGTGGCACCCATGAATTTCCACATCCATTTTTGATAATGCAAGCATGGCTGCCTTTTCAAAATCATTTGTGACTGTCTTGGGCTGCCAGTCTGGAACCTGGGCTCGAATTAAATTAAATAAGATCGTATAGGCCTCTGTTGTTTTGTGTGTCATAAAGGCAAAAACCAATGGCACTATATTGGTATTATTAGAGTCGCTGCCTATATCTGCTTGAATTACATATATCTGTCCAAAAGGTGTAGTACAAGAAAAAAAGATCGAGATAGCAAAAAAAATATCTCACTAGAGTCCACATCTTGAAATCAGGATCCAATGAGAAAAAAAAATATCACTAGATCCATCATGGATCTAGCCAATAGATCTTCTGAGACTGAACGAAAAAAAAAAACTCACTAGATCCACATCTTGAAATCAGGATCCAATGAGAAAAAAAAATATCACTAGATCCATCATGGATCTAGCCAATGGATCTTCTGAGACTGAACCAACGCTTCTTATCTCATTTTCTCCCACGTTAAATCTTATGAATTTATGTGTCTGTCTCTTTTTCGTTTCATAGACTTTCAAGTCACAATGGTGCTAAAGAAGTTTTCACTTCAAAAACCAAAGTTCCTAGTAACTTAAAATTAAGATTTCCGTCCATTAACATATTTGTTTCATATTCATGTCTAATGTCAAAACAAGATCTTTTGTTTCGTTAAATATGGACTCCATGTAGGATAGGGGTCAGAGGATAATTATAAATTGATATTAATAAAGAAAACAATATTCTGCATTCCTTAACAATATAATTTGAAGTAAATTAGATCTAGTGTTGGCAGTGGACAATTTAATTCCTTCTCCTTCGTACTCTTGATATTCTCCAGGCGTTCGGTTCCTCGTACTTGTTGTAGAGCGGCTCCAGTCTCTGGTTCTTCTTGAACTTGGACAGCTTGGTGGGGTCGGAGAATTTGAAGAATGCTGGTGCGAACTCTACCAGCCACTTGGGATCTATGGTGGTCACTTCGCGCATATATTCCTTCGTAGTTTGGACGAGCTCGTGGTAAATCACCCTGGTTACGACAAGAAAAAAATGGAATTACAAAAAAGAGTGAGTTTATGGTTCAGGTCAGGGCTTTTCAGGCATGGATGCGGACCCAAAAAACCCGGAAGTGAGATGATAAAGATCATAGTGTTTTGTTTTTTTTTTTCAATTGACTTTTTGCAGTGCCTATTTATCAAATCTAAAGTCTTACCATTCGGGCTGCCTATTAAAGAGCGCGCTAGAAGGGTGTATGTAGACCACTTGGCTATCCACCAGAGTTCTGTACCCCTCCTGTGGATCCTTCTTAGCCGCATTTCTGAAGAAACCAGAACATATCGTCTTCTGGATGCGCACCGTGTTCTTACCCGCCGATACAACGTCCAACTTGTGCCTGGCGAAATTATAAATAAGATAAATTGTTTTATTTCTGTAAGTAGGTTTAGGACAAACACTATTATACGTCAATAATATTTTTTTTTATACTAGATGATATTGGTCTTTCCTGAGTACTCTTAGAAGAAAGGCTGAAACAAACTCCGAGGTCGCTCACAGTTTCTTATAATTGATTATGTAATTAAACGATGAATGAAAGCCTCAGATAAAATATTATTAGTAAATAATAGTGTTGATTGATTAGGTTCAGAGAGCGCCAATCGGTTTAGTTGAAACCGTCTATCGATTGATTTCGTTAAGATATATAGCGAGATTGTGTGAGGCTTGACATGGATGAACAGGTATGAATCGGAGAAACTACGCCGAGCTCTAGTGATGAAGAAAATGAACCATTATTACAACTCATCATCATCATCCTCATTTCATCGGAAAACATCCACAACTGGATATAGGCCTCCTCCAAGCACCGCTACTTCGACCGGTTCTATGCTTCCCAAATCCAATGGATCCCTGCAGCTTTTACAAATTAATAAAGAAAGGCCTCTTCTCCATGTGAGAGGCCTTCCAACTCTAAGTCTTCTAATATATGGTCGCCACTCCAGAACTTTATGATAACTCACCTATCCATAATACCAAGCAGTTGTTTCCTGACATCCTGAGCTCGTTTCAAAGTCCGGATCTGCACGAAGTTCTCATAGCACCACGCGTTAGAGAACTTGTTGTTCCTCCAGCTATTATACACGGCCAACAAGGTCAGATGGTCGCCTTCCGGCTGGTTGAACTTCGCCTTCTTCTGGTCAGCCAGCGCCTGCTTGTCTTTGGGTCGATAAAACACGTTCTGCACACTCAACATTGACACTATGGTCAGGATCTCGTCTGAGCATTGTAGTGCTACTGACATGATGAGGATTTTTGAGAGGTTCGGTTCGAGCGGGAATTCGGCCATCTGTAAAGCAAAGAAAGACTTTTAATATATACAGACTCGATAAAGGGGTGGCAAATCACGAGCGCAGCAGTTTTGCAAACGTAACACGTGATTGTATGGAAAAATCGTTGTCTGTGAATAAACATTTATACATTTATTTTGAATCAGATTTTTCAGTCTTCGTCATATGGTTGCAACAACTATCCGCAACTGTTTTATCTCGCATTTTTAACTCTTTTTTATACAACATAGTTCTTATTTTTCTATATAGCCATCCAAATCGCTTTGTTGTGCCTTGTATCTTAAATGTCGATTGTTTTGGTCTACTTACCCTCCGACCAAGCCTGGTGAGCAATCCTTCCGAATCTAACGCGGACAAGGAGTGTAGTTGTTCCAGCGCCATGATGAGCGACTCCACCGGCGGCGCGTCCATGAAGTCGAAGTGCAGCAGGTCGTTGATACCCATCGTCTTTAGTTGCAATACCTATTACATGTGTAAAAAGACACTATAATTTCACTTTCATTTAAAATTAAGGCCATTAGCTTCATTTATTAAGGGGGGGTCTGTATTTATGCTTTTGCGGTTGCACAACGACACGCTTTGCTTGGCTTTGCTTGGTAGTGTAGATGCAGGCCTACTCGGTCGCCTCCCTCAGAGGCGGTAGAGTGGCAGGGTCTTGAGGGAGAGCGCTGAAGTCGTGTAGATCCTCAAGGCAAGTCTGGCGGATATACCTTCACGAGGTTGCCACCCTGTTCTTGGTCTAATTCCTTATGAAATACACGTAACTGAAACCGCCAGGCGACTTTACCTCACGTTTCTCCCCTCCCCACTCCCGCACAACCCCTCATTCCCTGTCCCAAACAGCCTTCCTGCCCCATATACCACAACCCCTCCTCACACTATCCCACCCAAATCCCCACTCTCCACCCAACTCCCACCTGCCCAACTTCCACTCCGGAACGTGACCACCCTGTGACTGGGTGGTGGCGGGCTCGACTGTCACTAAAAGCAGCTGATGGCGAATTAGGAGGAACCAGTCACCTGCGCTAGGACCTGCGCAGTTGAGCGCCGTGAGCGGGGATGAAGGAGTCCTGGGGGGCTGAGCCGAACGGCGCTGGTTGTTATGTGTCCGTGAGGCAACACGCCCTGTTTGGTCTGGATTTCAAGCAAAACGGTGGCCCTACCCACTAGCCAGGGGTAGGGAAATGGCCATAGTGTCCCGTCAGAGGGCCACAGGCGAGGTGCGTGAGGTCCGCGGAGGTTGTCCTCGGATGACCGAAGCGGTAGGTAAAGGTCATGCTGACGGTGGAAGAGAGGGTTGTTCAGTTCGTTGGGGGCCAACCCGATCGAGCACATGATGTCGCACTGTAAACCAGCCTTGCGCCCCTATATCTCTCTGGTAATCCTAACGTTCGAGCTTTTCATAGCAAGACGTTCCCAGGTGCGGGCTCCATGGAGGGTGGGAGCCAGAGAGACGAATCCTTTCACAACTTTTAACATGGAGAACTTAACCCCAGTTAAAACTAACAAACTAGGAGTGGAGGCGAAAGCCGATGAAACTCTCAAGAGTGGTGCTTGCACTTCTCTTGCCCCTGGACACCTTGCAGCTAACGCCGCGGGTACCAGCGCGGGCGCCGGTCTGGCTGTGGCAAAAGCCACAGGTAAGACCAAACAAAAAAAGTCCCAAAATAAACAAAGGGCGTCGGCGCTGATTGGGACCAGTACCAGCCCTTCCAAAACTCAGGGGAGGACCACGGCGAAGTCTAACACCGCTGCCGGTCCGACCCTTCCTAAACTAACACCGGTGCCGGTTATTACTGGCACTGGGAAACACCATCCCACCTCTGCGGCTCCTCTAGCCTCCTCCCATAAGGAGGTCGCCGCCGATCAAACGGTGACCGACAGCCACGAGGACGCGATCTCTCGCGCCTGGAAGGTTGTTCAGAAGCGGGGCAAGGGCAAGGGTAAAAGCACTCAACAAGCCCGTTGCCCTTGCACAAACCCCTCATGCGCTCCAGCTGCCACAGCACAGCGTATGACGCGGAAGGAGCGCCGTCAGGCTTGCAGAAGGCCAGGTAGGGGGGCTCCAAACAACCAGGCCACTGCCGCTAGTTCGGGCAAACCAACTAGCGGCCAGCTAAACTTCGCCGCTGGGAAGCGGTCGCAGTCGGAGGCCGGCTTAAGCCGTCCGACGACCAGTCGACCGTCATCCAGTGCGCCGGCAAAGACTCAGTAACCCCGTGGGAAGGGTCAGGCCGCGGCCAAGCGAGCTCTCAACGAGACTATCACACCTCGTGGAGAGCATAAGCGGCCGCGTCTTGATCAATCCAAACGGGTTGCTCAAAGAAGCTACGTCCAAGCTGCTAGTGCTACCCTCGATGTAGCGGTCACCTGTGACCGCACTGGGTTCATCAGCAAGGACGTATCAGACCAGGTACTCGCTGCTATTCAGAAGCAGATACTAGTCGAGGCCTGCTCTCCGAAACAAGACACCACGGCGCCGACTTTTAACGCAAAGCCGCTGTATGCCGGTGGTGTCCTCAAACTGTGGTGCGAGAATGACCACACCTTAGCCTGGCTAAGGAAAACAATCTCCGGAATGACTCTCCCTACTAACCTAACGCTAGTAGTCAAGAGTCAGTCGGAGATCCAAAGACGGGCACGATGTGGCATCGTGATCCCCGACGAGCAGGGGGTCCTCGGAGAGCCGACCAATATTGGCCGTGCTCTCAGTTACCAGAACCCCTGGGTCAACGTCAAGCGCTGGTTGCTGCTGCACGCCGACAAGCAGGCCTCGGCATGGTTCATGGTGGTCGGTGTCCCGGTGGACCAAATCCCGACCCTGATGGGCGCGGGTCGCCGTCTATCTTTGTGGGCAGGGAAGGTGTACCTGCAGTTCCAGGGTAGGAACGGCAGGTTCACCGATGTCCCCCAGGGATGAGACGGGTAAGGAAAGCTTTGAATAGAGCAATGAATACATGTGCGGATGAGGACTGGGATGAGTACTACGCAGCCAAATCCTGCTACAAAAAATGCATCAGGTTCAGGAGCACCTCGGGATGGCGCAAATACACTGGTAGCATTGAGTCCTGCCAGGAAGCAAACAGGGTAAGGAAAGTACTGGCGCAACAAACCACACCAGGGCCAACTACCCTTCGCAAGCCAGACAACACTCTCACATCCTCGCCAGAAGAAACGAGACGCGTCCTTATCGAAACACACTTCCCGGGATGTATTTTCTCGCAAGCAATCGACTGGCAAGATGCAACTCAAACACCATCAGACAATGATTGGTTTTATGCTAGCAAGGTGATCACGCTGGAGAAACTTCAATGGGCCATCCGGAGTTTCCATCCATTTAAGGTCGCTGGCCCGGATGGGGTGTTCCCCGCCCTACTACAGTGGGGTGGAACCCTCATTGCAGAAAGACTAGTGCCTTTAATGAGAGCGTGCCTGGCCTTTAGATACGTTCCCAAAGGATGGAGGGAAGTGAAAGTAATATTCATCCCTAAACCAGGTAAGGGCGACTACACAAACGCCAAATCCCATAGACCAATCAGCCTGACCTCTTTTCTTCTAAAGACCCTGGAAAGGCTGTGCGACAGGGAGCTGAGGGACGGCGCTCTGAAAATCCTACCGTTGCACGGTAATCAACATGCATACAGCTCGGGTAAGTCCACCGAATCGGCGCTTCATCTGGTAGTTAGCCAGATAGAGGAAGCGATTCATCAGAAAGGGACCTGCCTGGGCACTTTCATAGACATTGAAGGAGCCTTCGACAAAACAAACTTCTCCAGCATCAGCAGCGCCCTCTCCAGACATGGAGTTGAACAGGTACTCATAGACTGGATCACAAACATGTTAAGCAAGCGCGTGGTTCGCCTAGAGGATGAGCAGCAGCTGGCCATGATTGCCAGAGGCTGCCCCCAAGGAGGGGTGCTGTCACCCCTTCTATGGAGTTTGGTGATTAACGAATTAATTGCCAGACTCAATGCCAATCACTACTACACAATAGGTTATGCGGACGACCTCGCCATCCTTGTCTCAGGGAAGGTGACGAGCACGATTTTTAACCTCACCCAACAAGCACTACGTATCGTAGAGAGATGGTGCAGTGAATATGACCTCTCAGTGAACCCCACTAAAACGGAGCTAGTCATGTTCACCCATAAACGAGCTTTAGGCCCCTTTCGCCTACCGAAATTGTTCAATACAGAACTTCAGCTGGCCAACGAAGTCAAGTACCTCGGGGTCATTCTTGACAGGTTAAACTGGAGTAGCCATTAGACAGTAAACTAAACAGGGCCTGCATCACATTCTGGCAATGCAGGAAAATGATAGGTAAGAAGTGGGGCCTATCCCCCAAAATCATACTTTGGCTGTACACCGCAGTGATCCGACCCATGATCACCTACGGGGCTGTGGTCTGGTGGCCCCGTACCAAGCTTATTACAGCCTGCAACAAACTGCAACGCATGCAAAGACTAGCCTGCATGGCGGTCACGGGCTGCATGAGGACTACTCCGACTGCAGCCATGGAAGCCATGCTGGGACTACCACCGCTCCACCTGTTCATACAGCAGGAAGCCACGATGGCGGCGGCGCGTCTGAACGCAACTAACCTCTGGAGGAAGAGAGACACACAACACACCGCGCTGCTTAAGGAACTCAACAATGAGTTCCCCATTACTAAAGCTATAATGGACCGGGTGCCTAAACAATTCATTTTTGATAAAAAATACAGAATCCAGCTTCACGAAGATCGCCGATGTGAGGGTTTGCGCCCCACTGAGCTGCGCATCTTCACGGACGGATCAAAAACAGACAGTGGCACAGGTGCTGGAGTCTTCTCGCAGGACTTCAACATACATATAGCCACACCATTAGGAGTTCACAACACAGTGTTCCAGGCGGAATGCATTGGGATCACTCTTGCCGCCTCAGCCATCATGGCCAGGGCAGTTAAAGACCACTCGATCCGCATACTCTCAGACAGTATGGCTGTTCTGCAAGCGCTGGACAGTCACTCGATTGATTCTGGGTTAATATACGAGTGCCACCAGCGCCTCAACCAGGTGGGTAGCCTCAATAATATAACCATTCAGTGGATAAAAGGACACAGCGGTTCGCTTGGTAACGATGCCGCCGATGAACTTGCCAGAAGGGGGTCGAGCATGACACCGGTGGGACCAGAACCCATCGCGCCACTCCCCTTTGGGTTTCTACGCTCTCTGGTAAGAAAACGTACCAGGGATCTACACTTTAAGCAATGGGTGGACCAAAGTGATTGCAAGCAGGCCAAGGAGGCTTTACCTACCATCGATGCCCGCCTCACAAAACAGGTCCTTCGGCTAGACAAACGACAGCTGCGTATGGTTACAGCAGCAATAACTGGCCATGGGTCGTTTAATAAACATCTATTTGTCATAGGAGCTACAGACAGTCCGCTGTGCAGGGCCTGCATTGAGGACGACGAGACAGCAGCGCACGTGCTTCTAAACTGCCCGGCGATCGCCACATACAGGGCCAAGTACTTCGGTAACCCAGGTACCCTACGTGAGATAGTCAGCAACATCAAGGCGTTGCTGGCCTTTCTCGAGGAGCTGGGGTGGATCGAATAACCGATTTCCCACCCGTACGCAAAATACGCACTCAGACGTGGAGTTGCGGAAACCAGCCCGTTCTACCTACCTACCTACTACTACTTCATTTATTAAAAGCAAGAGCGAACAGGCACCATCTGGGCACACTCATTCCATCGTTTACCATCAGGTGTGATAGAGGTCAACAGCGGGCCCATTCGGGGGTTTTTTTGTTGTTGGTATATTTAAGTCGAAATTAGCTTAAAATCTGTCCGTTTTGAGTCGAGTTTCAAGACCGAGCATTTTAGGATATGGGCATCACATTATTTTCATAGGATATTTTAAGATTGGAACCCCGTCAACTCAATACTCGAGATCTATTGTTCGACATATTTCTGACGCGGTTGCACCAGTAATACGTACAGTTGTAGCAAGGTTGGTACGTTGAATCTCAGGCACTGGTGTAGGTAACATCTCGTCTCTGTAGGCGCGCTCCGTATACAGTCGGTAACACTTGCCGGGGCCCGTCCGACCGGCGCGACCCGCTCGCTGTTTTGCTGCTGCCTGTACCGAACAAAGAAACATTCAATAAAGATGATAAAGTTTAAAGAGCGAAAATTATCATTATCAGCCAAAAAACGTCCATAGCTGGAAATAGGGACTCTCTCAAATACCGCCACTTCAACGGTTCTGTGCTTCTCCCATCCAGTGGATTCCAGAAAAAAACATATAATAAACATATAAAACATATACAACATTAATTTTTGTTTATGCGAAACCCGAAACACGGGTCTAGTATTTTTATGTAAAGAATCTATGAAAAAAATTTCAAAACTGTATCATTAATAATCACAAAGTTATCGCGATACGTGCTCATCAATCGGTGGCATTCGGACGACTGAGGGAGCCGAGGGAGGGAGTTGTTACCCGTCGTCGCCGTCTCGCTGTGCGCCCACGCGCGCTATGAACTGCCGTGACCCGCAAAGATGATTGTGGATACGTATTGTCGTTCGGTGTCCTACTTGGAAGCGTAATTAAATATTTTTGGTACAAAATATAACATGGTGTAAAAATTATTGGAATCGATTCAGTTACTGATTCTGAACAAACTATATTCAGGTTTCGCATATACTAAAAATAATCTTGTATAGTCTTAGAAATATGACTTTAGACATTTCAGACCAATCAGTCTGTGAAATTCAGCCAGTTAATTTAATTAAGTCATGTAAGTGTGTTGGTTCTGTGTGGTGCCGGACGCAAATAATGACACCTACCCATTTCTTCTTTTGGGTGTCGTAAGTGGCAACTAAGTGACTTACTAGAGAATGGGCGGCAGCATTCTCTATGCATTTTACCACCATACTTTTTTGTTTTTTTTCTGCACGGGAAATCATCAAATGACTTCTCCCGCTCTGGGCGGAGCGGGAGGGCGTGTCAGACTTTTACTGACTAAAACCCACCCGTGTTCCTTCAGTTGCTCATGTGCCGGGGCCACGGTATCTCGCTTGAACAATTTAAAGAAAGAAAGAAAGAAAGAAACGCGACCCCGGCAGGCATCGGTCCTAGTAGACCCCATCACTGTTGCTGACATCTCTTTGAGGCGAGCGTGGAACACTACGCGCCGTCGACCCGACCCTAGTCCTTACCGGGCGGCGAGCTACCCATTGCTCGTCACCCGCAAGCTCGCGCCTACGGTGGCCGGGAGTCCGCTATCGACTCCCGACGTTACCACCATACTGCGATCGTGATCCGTCAATCCGTCTGCCAAGCGTGACGATTATGGCAAACCCACGCAAATTGGGGGAGGCCTATGTCCAGCAGTGGACGTCTTTCAGCTGAAAAGATGATGATGAATCATGTATTATTTACCTGTGAAATAGGCGTCACTACCAAAGAGTCCATTCCAGTCTTCGAATTATAAACTTTCTGCTTCACAAATCCAGGATCGACAACATAATAAACTCCGTCTATGGTCAGCGAAGTTTCCGCAATGTTGGTAGCTATGACGACCTTTCTTGAGCCGGGGGGTGCTGGCTCGAAGATACGGGTTTGCATTTCAGAGGGCAACGCGGAGTATACAGGAAGAATGATTAGTTCTGGCACATCTGGGCCTAAAGACTTCATTCTCTCGTAAAGAATCTCGCAAGCTGTATCAATCTCCTCTTGACCAGTCAAGAACAACAAAATATCTCCTGGAGGTTCCCTCAAATGTATTTGCATAACCGTAATCAACGAGGCGTCTAGATAATCAGTTTCAGGTTCTTTAGTGTACATAACTTCAACAGGGAACGTTCTACCGGGGATAGTAAAGATGGGAGCTTCGAAGAAGTACTGTGAGAACTTGACAGCGTCTAGGGTAGCTGAAGTGACGATCAGTTTGAGTTCCGGTCGTTTCTGCACGGCTTGTTTGAGTAAGCCGAAGAGTACGTCGGTGTGGATGGTGCGCTCGTGAGCCTCGTCCAACATGATGACGGAGTACGATTTGAGGTCCAGATCCATGAGGCACTCGCGGAGTAACATACCGTCTGTCATGTACCTGAGAGAGGAATATTAAATTATAATAATAATATTATCTTAGGACTGCCTCGTTGGTCTAGTGATAGCAAGCGCTACTGATGAGCATGAGGTCCTGGGTTCGATTCCCAGGTCGGGCAAAGTGTTTATTGGGTTTTTCTATCTGGAATTTCTCAGTAGCAGCCTGGAGTCTGGATTTGTGCCCGGTTGATGGCAATAGGCTCGCCCCCTATTACATGAGACGTAAACATAACAGGCGAAATGTGGGTGTACTGTAGGTACACCTCTGCCTAACCCTTCGGGGAAACAAGGCGTGATGTTATGTTATGTTATTATCTTAGCCTTAGGACAACCAACACACCATTATCTGACCCCATACTAGGCAGAGCCTGTACTATGGTAACCAGACAACTGATAAATATTGCTAAATATTTCTAAATACATACATAGTATAGATAAATTACACCAAGACACAGAACAAATGATTGAGCTCATCACACAAAGATTTGCCCTGGGTGGGAATCGAACCCATGACCTCAGCCTTAGCAGTCAGGGTCACTAACCACTAGACTAACAGGCCAGTTAGGGGGCATCCATAAATTACGTCACACGAATTTCATGATTTTTGACCCCCTCCCCCGTCCTTGTCACAGTTGGTCACATTTGTGAGCCCCCCCCCCCCCTCCCTAGTGTGACGTCACGAATTTTATAATTTTACATCTAGAAATAATTATTGAATTAAAATAGCAATTCCGAAATTTAAATGTTTTTTTAAATAAAATTAACATCAAATTAAACACTGCAAGAAATAACAAAACAAAAAACGATTAATTATACAGGATGTAAGGGTAAACACCGTTGTCACTTAACCCATGGGTAATTTGACTTAAATATAAAATAACAGAACGAGTTAAAAAAATAAACAAAAATATTTTCCTAAGAAGGTTTAGAACGGATTTTATCCCAAACCGTCCGCAAATTCATGGATATGCGCATGAGTGACGTAATCACCACAACGATCGTCGGCCGTCCTGCCACCCAAACAACACAAATACACATTACCTATGATGTAACTTTCCCATCCTACTTTTCCTGGCTTAGGACAAAAACCTACCTTAGGTTTTGCGTGACGAGTCTAAATATTTCGAAATTGCTTTGGATTCTAAATGATTTGAAAACATTTTTTTTTTAATAAACCAAACCATTGGGTAGGTACTTTTGGCGTATTTAAAAATTTAATCACAATTTGATGTACAGTTCAACTAAAAACTAAATTAAATTTACACTGATTGAATAAAATTTCAACACTTACCGACGTACATTAACCTCAACACGTGTTCAAAATGGGTTCCGTCCAACATACCCAACAACATACAAAACGATGTTGAACATTATTTTCCTGTATTCGGTGTTCATTTACCTGGCTCCAGTAATGTTCATTACGAACATTGTAAATCCCCACAACCACAACCACAACATTGTAAACATTGCTTCGTCCGTAAACAAAATGGAAATGTTATCGAGGTTATTGATAAGCCACTGCGAAAATACCATCCGTGGTATGCGATCTTTATCATTTAGTTCTTGGACCGGCTGAAATGATATGGATGTTGACGATCGATGAGGAGAGTATTGTCCATAGTGTCCAGTGGGAAACATTGAAAATTGAACCGCCGGCACAGTGAACTGGCCGTAGGTACGTTGCTTTTATGTCGCCGCCAACATCGTTTCACGGTTTGGCACAGGTTGTCCAGGGAACAATTCTGCGTACATGTTACGCGCCCCGTTCAGATTATTACCCGCAATGGTGTAAAGCCGAACGATTTTGGTTCACTGTTCATTTGTGTAAGACATTGTAAGTAACACACTCAATTCACGCGCGTGAAATGACCGACGCTACGACGCCGCGTTACGTGCGGTCGCTAGCGAGACTGACAGCTGACTGACTGGGGTCGGCGACCCGTGCCTCGGCGTCGTGCAACGCGCCGTGGTTCCCGAAGTTTGTTGCCCTCGCCCATAGGGTGAAATGTTCTTGTGGAAAAATGCAGATTTTCTTTTAAAAAAAAAGTTGTTCTTTTTTCATTGATTTTACGTTCTATTAACGAAACCAAATCACTGGTTTCAAGGATAACGGTGTTTACACTAACATCCTGTATTAATTAAAGATCAAACTGAATCATCTTGAGTCCATATGGTAGGCATATGCATGGCATAGCAGCCACTTCGTTCTCACTTGGGTTGTTAATGTCAGGAATATTCGTTGTGTCCACATCTTTCTCATCGAACCATACAGCATCATCATCATCATCAAAACAAAGAATTTCTCTGGTACGTCTAGCAGAAATTCTTTGAGGACGAATCTTCACGATGGGCAAAACTTGTTGTTTCTTATGTATTTGCTTGTGTTGATTAGTGGCCTTTATGATGCAAAATATAGACCACAAATGCCACATGATCGCTTAAAGAAGTATGCCTCGACACTGGAGCAATAGCTATCATACGAATATTTTTACTTAACACTTAGATTAAAATTGATATTGAAATGTGACGTCACGAAATTTAGGACCCCTCCCACCCCCTTGTCACATAATGTCACACTTCGTCAACCCCCTCCCTCCCCCTTAACGTGTGACGTAATTTATGGATGGCCCCTTATTAAACATGTATGGCATTATCATAAATACATGAATAAATAGCGCACATTTATAATCACACGCCTGTTTTCTTTGAGGGTAAGCAGAAACTAACATAGCTCCACCAGCTACGAACCTTACGGACTCCTTTTGTTTCGGTTAGAATCATACATCTGGTCATACACGCAAGCCGGTTGCGAGGAATACGCACCTGACTTTTCTGATAAACAATCGTCCTCTCCCGGCGTTTCCACGCACATTAACTAAGAGATATAGTAGGTAATAGGTAGAACGGGCTGGTGTCCGCAACTCCACGTCTGAGCGCGTATTTTGCGTAAAGAGAGATATGGTAATAAAATAATAATGCAGCCTGTTGTTGTCCCACTGCCCGGACAAAGACCTATTCTCATACAGAAAAAAGTAAATCTGATGTTGTTTTTGCTTTATACTGTCTTCCTATGGTTAAGTAGCTGTTATTTATCTTATCTTCCATTATAACAAAAAATTGTTTATTCCGAACCTCTTTGAAATAGTTTTGTAAAGGAGATGTTTCAAAATGGGCCAGGTCTGTGTACAGTAACTCAAAAAAAAGAGAAAAATCCGTGGAATTCGGGAAAAATACAGATAAATCAATTAAACGTATACTGTTGTGGTAGTGAATTGATATTTATCAATTATTTTAATGGATTTTCAAGATGGCGTCTCACCGATTTAGTTACTCTGTGCTTAAAAACAATGACAGTAAACCATAGATCGACCATTGATCATTGAAAGAGAACTGTCAGCTGTCACAACAGTGTCAGTCACTCGTAACCGTAAGGATTTCGATTTTCTCGTGTGGTTTGGACTGCGTTGTTTCGATATAAAATAAACTGATTCATCATTTCATCGTCAGGTAAACAATTTACTTTTCAATTACTATTGTACAAATACCATAATTTCCACGTGCCAAGATATTTTTGTAGTATCATTGCGTTCTTATGTGCAGTCCTAATTCAGAGAAATAATTCGACTCGCTTGGCTATCTGTATGTAGGTATACATACAGATAAAAGTTAGGCCACGATCGTACCTAGGCACATCATTATTGGACCTAGCTAATATTAGTATACTTACGACAATTATTTGTTTTAGGTGATATGACAATGGTGTCCTGTGCTTTATGTTCTTCTGTAACTAATGAAAATGGCCATTATTAAACATTTGGTAATATGGGTCCTGTCCTGACATCATTTCTATAATTGAAAACGACCTGCGCCATGAGGTGAGAACTTCAATTGTTTAGAATTACTGTTTTTTATATGGACCGAATTAGAAATAATTACAGAACTAATATTCCTTTTTAGGTGGATGAAAATGGTACCATGTGTGCAAATTGTTTTGCAAACATAATGCACAAAATGTCTGTCCCTGTTCCGGCTGATACAATGACATATCACATGGAGACGGCTTCTCCTCCTCATGAAGAATATGAGCTTCAGCATGCTTGTGATACAAATGTTTGTGTATGGTGTGTGCTCTTTACATATGAGGCGTGTTCACGCCCTTCCAGATGGCTCTTAAAGGCACCTGATCTCTGAGAGAATTTCACCACAAGACATATTAGGTTACCTACATTGACTTGATGACACTTAACCCCCTACAGGATAAATAAATAATTGATATTTTATTTAATAGGTATTATTGTCATTCGTTAATACAGTATTTTTTTATAGATACTGGATGTTAGCCTAGTATGTTATTCATGTTGGGTTCAAGCAAGAAGCATTCTGCAGCGACAAGATGAAGTAATTAGTGAAGAAAGTGCTTCCTCAGCAGTTTTGAATACTTGTGTATGGTGCTTTTGCTCTCTTAACCCAACCCGGAGGCACTCAATACTAGAAGGACCTGAGCGGAATGAAATTATCACAAGAATTTATCCCAGAGAGGTAGAATCTCATCTTTTTTTTTGAGGTTTATTTATAGTTAGCATTACTACTGACTTAATTTATTATGGATAAATCATTAATAATATTATTTTTTTGTTTGCCCCAGATTCCATCAGGTGGACTTGCATGTTATGCATACTGGGTCTCTGCACGCAGAAATGTGCAAAGAGCTGCAAACATTGATGAGCTCACCTTCCAGAGTTAGATATTTTGCCTGAAATTACCATGTCAAATCTAATAATATTCGCATTGGGCATTTATCAAATAAAACAACGAAGTTATTATGGCGAACATGTGAGACAACGTGGGTCATTTCAGGTAGAAATATATGAGCACCTGGAAGTAGTATTGCAAGCAAGCTCATCCCAAGTGAACCCCGTATTAAGTAGGGTTTGTATAAAGTGTCCCCATCATTCAGGGAGAACTTATTACACATACATACTCATGGCGAGACATGGAACAAGTTGGGATGAAAAAATAATTTGTTATTACTGCAGCTGTATCTCTGGACAGCGAACAGTAGGTTGCTGTGCGCATACTATGACCATTGTTTGGTATTTGGGTTGGGCTCGGCATCAGGTGACTATTGCAGCACTGGCTTCATTTCTGGGTGACATACTAGTGAGAGAAGATTTATAAAATGAATAAATAGTAAATAAATGGATTGAAAACATAAATTGCTGTTTTATTTAGTAGGTACCTACATGTCTTTGTTTACATTAGTAATATATTTGTGTACCTACACATATATTTGAAGTCTACTTTTACTCTCTTTTGTACATATGTAGATAGTTGAAATCAAAAGATCGCTACATTACTTCTGTCGAAGTTCTCCTCAAATAACTGCTATATGGGTTATGGTTAGGTTTTATTTTTATGGTTAGCCAATAGGTAATAAAAAAAAAAACGTTCTGAATAATCCAGATTTGTCAACGCACCGGGGCGGGTATTTATTTATTTATATTCATCAAAGAGAACCACTAGGTACGTAAGTCATTTGAGACTTTCACAGAGTAAGAGTTGAGCCACGGCCGATTTATCTTGACGAGTCCGAACTTCGCGAAGAAGGCTGCGCAGTAACATTTTTTAAGGAACTTAAGGTGACATGAGGCGAAGTGAGAACATGCGCGAAAGTCCGTAGCGCTTATGTTTAGACTGCAAGATATTTCGGCTCTAGTGACACTCAATCGCCATCGTCACTTGGTCCCATACTATTGTAGTCTTTGCTTGGTCCGTATTACATTTTCACAGCTGCTCATATGGTACCGTCTTTTGTTTGGTATTCCACATTTCAACCAAAAAACCAACAAAGCGAATAAGACTCTCGGGAGTAGTCAGGAGTCAACCTCCACACTTCCATAGAAATAAACATGTCAAACGTCATTAATCAATCAAAATGACAGCTTACCGCCATGACGGGTTTTTGTTGTGTGTTGCAATTTCAAGTGTAATTTCTTGTGTTTACCAGCAAACCAAGCCATTTTAAAGTAATTGGACGATTGAGAACTGTGAATTTCCCTATTTTTAAGTATAGTGTACATGGACCTGGCCCAGGCTCCATACATTTTGGAACATCTCCTTTGTATGTATGTATGATTTATGTGTAAGCTGTGTACCTCTTTAAGTGAGAAATTCACCATACTAATAGATATAAGTTAGTAATAAGTAACATGTTATTAGTGAATAAGTTGTTGGAGTACCATATATAAATAAAAGAAATAAACATGGATCTGCGATTTCAGGCTAATACTATCAGACCAATATATAGAAAAGAAAATATGCTCACTAGTTATAAACAATAAACAGACCGGGGTGATTCGTTATTGTACGATAGGCGATTGTTTCATAATCAACAATCTCTTCCGAATCAAAAAAAGGTAGGCAACAGTCACATTTTATGCAAAACATATACTAGAAGTAGCATGCACTTACTTGATAACAGTCTCAGGGCTCGTACAGTCTTCAAAACGAATGGTATACCCGACTTCCTGCCCCAGCCGACACCCAAACTCCTCGGCCACTCGCTTGGCTACGGACATGGCGGCCACACGACGAGGCTGCGTGCACGCGATCTTACCGCGAGCGGTCAGACCGCATTCCGCGAGGTACTGAGTGATCTGGGTCGTTTTTCCGGAACCAGTCTCACCAATTACTATCAGGATCTGGTTATCGGCTACAGCCTATGTGATAAACAGTCAATTTTTTTTATGTATTTCTTGGTGAGAAAATTATATGGAGAATGTAGTTAATAATTAATAAAATCAAGTTACTGAAATATTATAGATATTTTTAAACGAAAAACATGTTCTAGAGTTAGAACAAATCCCATTCGTTTTAGGAAGATAGAGTCTTTAATTAAAAGTAATTAAATTAAGAGCGATAAAAAGTTCGCTCATACATACCTTAGTCAATTCATCTCTCAGTTTATAGATGGGTAGCGACTGCCTCTGCTCCAAAAGAGACAAATTCGTCTTCTTGCCAAAAGAAGACTTCTTTCCACCAATCACATGCTTTTTCCACTCTGGTAAGTCTTGAGGAGTTATACCCGTCCCTCTCATGTTGGCAGCTAAAGCTCGACCATCACTCTCTGGTAGAGGATCAATCCAGTTCTTATTTAGTCCCATGGGTACACTCTCCATCTCTTGCTCCCTTTGAATCATCTTCTGCTCTCTTCTCTCTTTTGATAGCGCTGACTGCATCATAGCAGCTTGGGCAAGAGAACCATCTGGATTCTTCACAATTCTGACAGGGGAAAGGTCGTGCAGCGCGCGGCCGTGCCCTTGTAAGAACGGAGGTTCTTCTTCCACGAGTTCAATCTCTATGTCAGCTTCGCCGTCTTCGTCTTTCGGCAACAAACCTGTCTCATCATCGAAGTCCGGCAACTCGCTCTTGTCTATGACGCCTGATGATATCATCTGTGGGGTAGACATGAGTTTGTTAATTCAATGGCCTTAAAAACGGTAAATCGTCCGTGCGATGGCAGCATTGTTTTCTGACATTATAGTAGTTTTGTTGTTGTTTAGTTTTAATTGAAAAATAAACGATAAAAATGTGTACATATATATTTTTTCTTTTTTTGTCCTGCAGTCAAATTCTAAGACTAGTGTTAGAGAGACAACAGAAGAAAGCAAGTGGGAGTTTTTATCCTCATTTGGCTTTTTTTTTCTCAACTTTCCGCTTCTCACCTGTTTGATCTCCCATCGCTCAGGGCTGGAGATCCTAGTAACCCTTTTCCGGCTGGAATCCTCATCAGGATCGAGTCCACCCTGGAGGCCTGCCAATACTGTGGCATTTGGAGGAGGACGATCTGGATTCCGACCCTCGCGCTCAGCCTGATATGTAGAAAATATTAATTTAATAGAATCCTTAAGAAATACAAATATAAGCACACAAATACAAGTAAGTAATGCAGTTCGCTGGGTTCAAGTGTTTGACCCAAAATAATTTATCAATGTACATTGTAGGTACACACAGTTTTATGCTCGATTATTACCTCCAAATGTGCATGTGATGCTGGGTTCAGATCTTTGCCAGTTTCTTGACACACATCCCTCATAGTGAGTGATACTTTTTGTCCAGTGATGGATAATACTTTGACCTGAAACAACAGAAAACATAAGGTTGGTACTTTTTTACTCAATGGAGAGTTTAGAAATTGGTCATCATCATCTTCCTTGCGTTATCCCGGGTGCCTCCCTTCGGAGCCCGGGGTCCGCTTTCCTGCTTTTAGCTCTCCACTTCTGACGGTCTTGTGCATCCCTTATGGTGAGTTTGTTGGTACGCATGTCATCCGCTACGACGTCAAGCCAGAGAGTGGTTGTAAGTGGTCTCGTCTGGCTCTGGCTACGGCTCTCTTAGCCTCACGTCTTGCAACCCTGTACGCGTCGCGTTCTTCAGGAGATTTGGACGCTTGCCACTTTTTAAAGAGGGCTTTCTTTACCCTTATCTCCCTCTGGACTGTGTCATTCCACCACCACGTCTCTTTGTCACATTTGCGCCCACCCTTAGACATGCCGAGCACTGCCTTTGCCGCTCCAGTAATAGCAGCCCCCACCTGATTTGGCGTCAGCAGCGCTCAACGCGTTTGACTTTAGGCTTTACGCAGGGGTCCAGGACGAGAAGACGATGCTATGCAGTAAGACTCTCACCGGATATGACCTTGCAGTTGGCTACTTTGCCGATATGGTGCCTCCTAGTGAGAAAGAAATCGATCTGGGTAGTGTATCTCCCACTCTTGTAGGTGATAAGGTGTTCGGGCTTCTTTTTGAAGTACGTATTCACGATGGCAAGGTCAGCAGCCGCACACGTCCGTAGAATATCTTCTCCTTCCGCGTTGCGACTGCCATATCTAAATCCACCATGGACGTACTCAAACTCTGCACTCACCTTACCCACATGTCCGTTCAGATCACCCCCCAGAACAATATCCTGAGATAGCGGGACGCTACGCAGCACTTCACCAAGTTTGTCCCAGAATACAGCCTTCTTGGTATCGCTAGATTCAGCCTGAGGCGTGTAGGCACTTATCAAGTGGGTCACAACCCCTTCAATAAGCACACTTACGACCATTAGCCGGTCGTTGATGCGTTTCACCTCCAAGACGTCATTCTGTAACTCCTCAGAGAGCACTACGGCAACCCCATTCTCCCCATTTGGCGCACCCGTATAGATCAGCTTGTAACCATTCCCAATGGACCGGGATCTGCTGTCTTTCCACCGAGTCTCCTGCAGGAATACCACGGCCACCCTCCGCCTGGAGAGTACATCAGCCAGCTCTCTCGCGCGTCCAGTCAGCTTACCAATGTTCCAGGTCGCGAAGCGGGTTTTTTGGGTAGGTGCTCGCGTCTTTGGCCGTGTCCACTCTGGACACGGTAGCCCTCGTCCACTTGCCACAGGAGTCGGGCGAAGCTCCTGCGCGCCGTTTTGCGGCGGCGCCCTAAATATGGCATAATTCTTTGCTGTACTTTCCATTTTGGGTTTGGCTAATTCTGTCCTTTACGGGAACGACTGCCGTCCGACCACCCAACCCCGAAGGGAAAGCTTTCGCCAGCGCCTCGTTCGTCATTCAGCAGGTGCACCCACTTGCAAGTGAGGTTGGCTTGGGCCCTAAGATCTTGGTGGGCCCCATGCACCCCACCACGATCTTAGGGCAATTTAGAAATTGGTCATTTGAAACATTTCCTTTATTCTCAATTACATGAATCACACACCACCAAAACAAAATGGCATGATAATTAATGGCAATCTAAAAAGTACTTAGTACCAATTTTTAAACCCAGTTTTAAAATGTTTATTAAAACCATTAATATATCTTACCTTAACTTTATCGCCTCTGTTTACGACATCAGACACATTGGTGACGCGGCCCTCGGACCTCAGCTGAGAGATGTGTACCAGACCCTCCCACCGCTTCCTCACGCCCTCAATTTGTATGAAGCAACCAAATGGCACTATATTTGCTACCCTTCCACTGTAGATCTGAGAAAAAGATTAATGTGAAAATCTTCAAAACACTAATAGTATAATCTGAATATTTGAAATAGAACTGATGAAGGTATTGTTCAAAAATAACCGAATATACCTGGAATGTTGAATCTTCAATGTACAACCAATATTTTTTTTTTTGCTAAATAAAGTGTCACATTAGATGATACTTTATTCACATTACAATCTAGCTTATGATAAGTAATTTAAATATACATAACTTAAACTGCTAAGTAACTATAAAACTAAGAAATCATCAAATAACATCTTTCTTATTCTCTGACAGTTAAGGGGAGGACACTTGATTAACCAGTTCTTCATTAAAGGTAGTAGTTTATAAAACCAAATGATGTCAAAAGTGATAAAGTTTGGCAGAACTGTCAGGCGAAATTTCTTTAGCATAGTAATCATTATGGAAAATATAAAATAAATAACTGGTACTTACTTTCCCAGGGTCAGGGTCATCACTCATGTCAACTTCAGGACTCTTCTTCCTGAACTTCTTGCCATAATCACCATATTTGTGTTCTCTTTCATGAGATGGTGACCCCCTCCCTCTTGGAGGTGATGACCTTCGTTTAGATGGTGATGACCTTCCTTTACTTGGGGATAACCTCCCTCTAGTTGGGGATAACCTCCCTCTAGTTGGGGATGATCTGCCTTTACTTGGGGATGTCCTACTTCTAGATGGGGATCCCCTTCCTCTAGATTTTGATCTCCTTTGCCTGTCTCTCGACCTATGGCGACTAGAGGTGGGGCGACTCCTGGATCTTCTTCTTCTATCTCTGTCCTTATCTCTACTTCTACTCCTACGGTCTCTACTGCGGCTCCTCTTGTCTCTACTCCTGCTACGTCTACTTTTTCTATCCCTTTCTCGCTCTCTGGACCTACTTCTTCTATCCCTTTCACGCTCCCTAGACCTGCTTTTTCTATCCCTATCTCTCTCTCTAGATCGTTCTCTTTTTCTACTTATATCTTTATGCTCAGGACTGTGGCTACCTTCTCTTTTTTTCACAACAGTTTTAATTGTTTCTTTCTTTAGAGGTTCTTTTACAGGAGCTGCTTGTGATGGTGCCAGGGCTTCCAACTCAGCCATAGCTTGATCAACCACAGAATCATTTGTTTTGCTCTTTGATTCATCTTTAAATATTTCTTTTACTGTTAGTCTTTTGTTTTTCTTACCATCCTCCTCTTCCTCACTCTCTTCATCTGATGAGAATGTGGGAGGCTTCTCATTGGGAATAGCAAGACCTGGAAACTTATTAGCCATTGGGTCTGAACTTTCATTGCTAGTTTCACCTTTTTGTGTGGTGTTGTTAGCAGGTTTCATGTGCTGTATGATACGCAATAAGTTAGTCATAAAAGAATCTGAAAACTCAGCTCCATTTTCAATGAGTGCCTTCTTGAAACAGTCAAATGTAGGATTCTTGTCAGCTATGTCAATGATAAATTCAGCTGAAAAATTGATGATTACAGATTTTAGGATTGGTATGCTGGCAATTGTAGTTTTAACTAGTCGGTGAGACAATTATTGGGTGCAGTTAGTAGACAAAGCAAAAGTTTACAATAAAAAAGGATGTGCCATTTGTTAGTTCCAAATACACCTATGGTAAAAGCATGACTGTAATTATTTCATTTGATAAAAAAGAAATTGTGTCAGTCACCAGGACAATGTACATGTGGTGGTGGATGGCAGACATTTTTGAATGAATATGTACAAGATGGAAACTAGGAAATTCTACGCGGAGTGCAGAGCCTGACTCCACAAATAAAGGTAAAATTGAATTGTATGACGAAGAAAACCAATAGAAAGCGTCACCATTATGTTTAGATGATAAACTTACCTAAGTCTTTATCATTCAATCCTAAATGGTTATCCAGCTCAGTGCAAAGTTTCGACACCAGCGAAAGATGTTCTAGTTTAGCAACTTCATCCATTTTGTTGCGATTTTAATTAGAAATTCTCATAATAAACACAACGCCACACCATTTACCATTTTACAACTAACTGAACTAACTTGTCAAAAAAGCAAAAAACTATGTACAAAATTGTCAAAATGACAGCGTTGACATATTTCTTTTTTTGGAAATTTAATGAACTGGCTACTGAGGCATTTAAGTAAGTTATGCTTCTTAAATTGTCTATGTCAATACCAGAGTTGTCTAATGGAACTTGGAAGCGCATCATCACCATCATTATTTCAGTGTGGGGACGTGGTATTTGACTAATCCGAGATCTGAGTTACTTGTCAGATTGATCATGATCATCGTGCCAGTGAGCGCATTAGTGTAATGCAAAATTGACGCTTGACGCAAAATATCCATTCAATCCTGGGTAGAGCTCATGCCAGCGGGTCAGCCCAAGAAAATCAGCATTGCTTGCCACTATAGAATAATAAGATTTTAATGACTGTCAACATTGGACCACAGTGACAAACAGTGGTGGGTCGTTGTCGAATTTTTGACGGACGAAACGCAACCGTTTTTCCGACGATGAAAATTGTTGCAGAAAACGGTCGTCATTGCAACTGCTTTGAAGAGCCGTCTTCAAACCAGTTGTTGCGACGACGACCGTTTTGTAAAAAACGAAACTTATCGAATATGGAATAGAATTGCGTTTTCGTCGCGTGAAATAGTTGCAGTTTCTTCGAGAAGTAGTAATAAAATATAGACTCTATACCATTGACAAAAAGTTCACTTTTTACTTTAAGAACGGTTTTGTAAACGAACGCGGTACACTAAGGATGACGTCGCAACGAGTGTGATAGTTGAATCAATGCGTTCTCGACCGTATTAGCTGTAAAATACATAATCGCATCTAGTCATTCGAAGACTGGTTTGTGCAACGAAGACTGTTTGGATCCAAGACGTAAAAACAGTTTCATCGTCGTAGTCGTCGCAGAACATAAAACGGTCTTTGGAACGGATTAAGGACGACGACGCGACGAGTGTGATAGTTGAATCAGTGGGTTCTCGACCGTATTTTCTTAGCTGTAAAATACATAATCGCATCTAGTCATTCGAAGACTGGTTTGTGCAACGAAGACTGTTTGGACCCAGGACGTAAAACGGTATCATCGTTGCAAAACATAAAACGGTTTTCGGAAACAGTTTGTTGTCGCAACGCCCACCACTAGTGACAAATATGACATTGACATATTTGGCTTCCTAGACTGTTTGTCTCATTGGTATTTTTTTTGTAAAATTAGGTTTTAATTTATTGATAGCGTTTATAAATATTAGGCAAGTGCGTTTTTTTCATTTGTGTACAGCTCATGACACCTTCATACGATGGAAAATAACACTGATCATTCTGAACAAAACAACTTTAGCCCTCTAACTGTGCAAGACGTAGATGTAGATTTCTTACCGATTGTTTACGAAATAATACGAAGGTACTTTTTAAAGTGCTCTTATTTTTAGATAAACGTCATCATTTTTATCACTGTATAGACTTATAAATTGTAAATATTTAAAATTTTTAGTGTTGAGAGGGACTTCCATGACAACTCTGCCAAAGCCAGGGAGTCTCAAGACTGCAGTCAACGCGTGCTCGAATTGCAAAAGAAATTTGATATAGCGCGTACTCAGGTAATAATGGCTATAGTTGCTACTAATCATGATAACATGCTATCAGTTTAGATTTCATTTGGTGTTATCAATATTGTAGGTTAATTTACATAACTTAAGGTGAAAGCGTCAGTAGCCCGCGAAAATCAAATTTTCTTACGATTTTTTGCACTTGTTTAATTGTATGTTGAACAAAATATAAACAAGTAAATGTATACTTTAACAAAAAGAGAATAACAGCTAATACAGTGGGCAAAAAGTGAAGGTGTAGGAGCCTCAGGTTACCGTGACCCTGGCACATGGGCAACTGAAAGAACACACGGGTGGGTTTTAGTCAGTAAAAGTTTGACACGCCCTCCCGCTCCGCCCAAGAGCAGGAGACGTCATGTAATGAAATCCCACCCAAAAAAAAAGGAGCCTCAGGTCGGCTTCAGTTTGGCGCATTTGTCATTTAATGGGATCAAATGAACTTAGATGTTGTGTTGATGATTTTAATTCTTTAAAGCTATATTTGTTACAGTCACAAATCATATTAACACGCTTTTATTAGGTCGACATGTATGTAACTAACTATGTAATGGAATCTAAGGTAACTAATTTAACTATCTTCCAAGGATCGTAGCGTCATGAAAATTGGCAGCTGTATGTAGTCTTGATGACAATACAATAATATGGTACTGTCGAACTGATCTGATAATGGAGCCGAAAGATATGAACTGGAACTTCATGATGGAACATCGTATCATAGCTATGTTTGGACTTATTAGAAAAGTCTTGTAATGAACTTTGACCACGATTAGGTTTCAAGATCTGATGATGAAGCTGGAAGATAGGCACTGGCACTCCATGATGGAATATCGTACCATAGCCGTGTTTGGACTTGTTAGAAAAGCCTTGTAATGAACTTTGACCACGATTAAGTTTTTAGTTTTTACGTGCATTTATAAAAGCGTGTTTTTCTATTGTTTTTTAAACTATAAATTTATTATTTTAATTGATAAATAACTTATCACTGATCTGCAAACTGATTTTTAATTTTGTAGGCAGTGAGTGCATCCCTTAACAATCTGAGATATAAAAGTTCATGTGCTTTGTTTTGTTCCAGATAAAGCGTTTGCCTGGCATAGATTACAACAAGCAGGACCAGTTGAAGCAGTTCGAAATACTGAGAACACAGCTGAGGCTGAAGAGAGAGCTCTTACAGAAATATCGTAATATGTGCTCATTTGAAACTTCATTCAAGTGACTTACCTCATCACAATGCCTCTCAGAGCTTTACTAAGGTACCTTGCCAACAATGAACACCTTGTGCAGAAGATTGCTGAGTCTTACCCCGTGAGGCGCGCTGCCCAGTTGGCAGTGTCCATGTTCTACAGGAGTAAGGAGAAGTTTGCAGACATGGATAAGTTAAATCCTGAACAAGTTAACAGAATCATGTCATTCTTAAAAAAAATAAATGAAAACTTAAAGGAAGGGATTCAGGATGCTAAGAAACAATTGAAGAAATAATGTAAATAATTTTAGTTTAGTCTAAAATTCTGCTACATGTGTATTATTTTTTCACTTGTGGGCATTAAATAATACTGCATAGTTAATCCGAGCTAGTTTTATTTCACTCACTCTGAACAAACCATAAAAATATTCATTTTCTTAAACTACAAAAATCACATAGTTATGGTACTATGAAGTAATCAAAATACTGAGTTATGATATGGAGTAGAGCAGCTAGCCTCACTAACACTATAATTATTGCATTATTTGTAATAGTTGAAACTATAACGTACAACAGATTCATCCCTCTGGTACTCAAAGAAACCAACTGACCAACACTCATGTTGATTGAACCTAATACTGCTCAATGAAAATATCAATCACATTGAAATCAGTATAATCAAGCAAAATAAAATTATAAATTCCAAAACAACAGTATTCTTCAAGAATCTTGCATAAAATAATTATAATTTTAGTAACAAAAATAGGAATTCTGATAAAATATAGAAAATCAAGATGCAAAGCTTGCATGTTCTGTTCCTGTTGTACTGTTATATTTCACATTATATGTAGTTATATTGATGAAGTATGAAAAATATGTTTATTATAAACTTGAAGAATTTTCAAAAACCTTACAAGATAGATAAGAAACTATCTATAAAGTTATAAGTATAGTTTAATCAAAAATATGCAACTGTTGTCCAAGAGTGTGTACTAATCAGTAAACACACACCATGTTAGATACGACGTTACATCTAGTGACGCAACATCGACATGAGACCTAAGTACCTTGTACTCTGATTTAGTGCTTTAAGACCGAATTAGCTGCGCTAGGGACGCTAGTTACATATTAAAAAATAATGTCTTAGAGCTATAAAGAAAAATATTTACAGGAGTACCTTCCAACTCTCACACTGTATACATTCATAGTTTTGGATTTTTATTAAGATCAGGCAATACCGTCATAAATTCGGTGAATATTAAAAGTGTCATTCCCTAGCGCCCGTCTCTTGTACTGCTGGAAAATATCTGTAGAGGTCCCGGTGCGGGGCCGGTTCACAGATCGTGGCTGGTGTTGTGTGTGTCGCGCTAGTTGGCGGCGGCGGCCAGTGCGGGCGCGTCGGGCGGCTTGTCGTGTCGCTTGCGAGGCCGCCGGCCCGCGCCGCCCGCGCCGCCGCCCCCGCCCGCCGCGCCGCGCTTGTCGGCCTGCACCTCGAACGGAGAGTCCGTCGCTGTCACGTCACTCTCTTGCTGTAACATTACATCGCAAAAAGGATTCAAAATCACAAAATAAAAAGTCATTTATTCAAACTAGGCTGAGAGTCTTCGAGCGTCAAAATTACATAAGACAGTCCCCCAAAACGCCCGCCCTTCACCACTTCCTAGTGCTTTAGCGGGGAACAAGAAATGGCGCAACAAACTCCCTAGTACTGTAGTACTTCCTCAATTAGGAATTGCTTTGATTCGTCACACACCAAGAGGAAAATAACATTTTCGGATTTGTTTTCATGTCATAAACAGGGTTTGGTTTTTGAAAAGGGGCAGTAAAGGCAGGAATATTAACCGTTATAGTTACTTTATTACGGTTTTAGAAGACTGTCCTAATTTTTTGAGATATTTTAATCTGCATAAACAGACTTTGAAAAAAGGAAAGGACTATATTTTCGGTTCGATTTCACGTGACATATTAGTGGCGTGAGCTTACCACGTGCGAGGCGTGCGTGTCGGGCTTGTCGTGCGAGTGCTGCGCGCGTCGGTCGTGTCGCGTGTTGGTGCTGCGCGGTGCGTCTTCACGTGACATATTAGTGGCGCGAGCTTACCACGTGCGAGGCGTGCGTGTCGGGCTTGTCGTGCGAGTGCTGCGCGCGTCGGTCGTGTCGCGTGTTGGTGCTGCGCGGTGCGTCTTCACGTGACATATTAGTGGCGCGAGCTTACCACGTGCGAGGCGTGCGTGTCGGGCTTGTCGTGCGAGTGCTGCGCGCGTCGGTCGTGTCGCGTGTTGGTGCTGCGCGGTGCGTCTTCACGTGACATATTAGTGGCGCGAGCTTACCACGTGCGAGGCGTGCGTGTCGGGCTTGTCGTGCGAGTGCTGCGCGCGTCGGTCGTGTCGCGTGTTGGTGCTGCGCGGTGCGTCTTCACGTGACATATTAGTGGCGCGAGCTTACCACGTGCGAGGCGTGCGTGTCGGGCTTGTCGTGCGAGTGCTGCGCGCGTCGGTCGTGTCGCGTGTTGGTGCTGCGCGGTGCGTCTTCACGTGACATATTAGTGGCGCGAGCTTACCACGTGCGAGGCGTGCGTGTCGGGCTTGTCGTGCGAGTGCTGCGCGCGTCGGTCGTGTCGCGTGTTGGTGCTGCGCGGTGCGTCTTCACGTGACATATTAGTGGCGCGAGCTTACCACGTGCGAGGCGTGCGTGTCGGGCTTGTCGTGCGAGTGCTGCGCGCGTCGGTCGTGTCGCGTGTTGGTGCTGCGCGGTGCGTCTTCACGTGACATATTAGTGGCGCGAGCTTACCACGTGCGAGGCGTGCGTGTCGGGCTTGTCGTGCGAGTGCTGCGCGCGTCGGTCGTGTCGCGTGTTGGTGCTGCGCGGTGCGTCTTCACGTGACATATTAGTGGCGCGAGCTTACCACGTGCGAGGCGTGCGTGTCGGGCTTGTCGTGCGAGTGCTGCGCGCGTCGGTCGTGTCGCGTGTTGGTGCTGCGCGGTGCGTCTTCACGTGACATATTAGTGGCGCGAGCTTACCACGTGCGAGGCGTGCGTGTCGGGCTTGTCGTGCGAGTGCTGCGCGCGTCGGTCGTGTCGCGTGTTGGTGCTGCGCGGTGCGTCTTCACGTGACATATTAGTGGCGCGAGCTTACCACGTGCGAGGCGTGCGTGTCGGGCTTGTCGTGCGAGTGCTGCGCGCGTCGGTCGTGTCGCGTGTTGGTGCTGCGCGGTGCGTCTTCACGTGACATATTAGTGGCGCGAGCTTACCACGTGCGAGGCGTGCGTGTCGGGCTTGTCGTGCGAGTGCTGCGCGCGTCGGTCGTGTCGCGTGTTGGTGCTGCGCGGTGCGTCTTCACGTGACATATTAGTGGCGCGAGCTTACCACGTGCGAGGCGTGCGTGTCGGGCTTGTCGTGCGAGTGCTGCGCGCGTCGGTCGTGTCGCGTGTTGGTGCTGCGCGGTGCGTCTTCACGTGACATATTAGTGGCGCGAGCTTACCACGTGCGAGGCGTGCGTGTCGGGCTTGTCGTGCGAGTGCTGCGCGCGTCGGTCGTGTCGCGTGTTGGTGCTGCGCGGTGCGTCTTCACGTGACATATTAGTGGCGCGAGCTTACCACGTGCGAGGCGTGCGTGTCGGGCTTGTCGTGCGAGTGCTGCGCGCGTCGGTCGTGTCGCGTGTTGGTGCTGCGCGGCTGCGTCTTCACGGCGGCCGGCTCCGGCCGCAGCACGTTGCCCACTGCCTTCGTACGACCCTCACGGAACACCTGTACGACATATCAAAACTTGTAATAGATGTCTGATTATATTTCTGCAAATCATATTTTGATCAACAAAACTAATGGTCAGTATGAGGTTGTACAAAATGTAAAAATTTAATTTCGTGGCCCAGTCACTTTTGTCTTTAGAACAATATGACATTTTCAATCTTTTTGAAGTTTCCATTTTCTAGTAGTTTTTTGTCAAAACTGGTCAACAATAAAGAGAGTATGTCTTATACAAGTTTCGATATTGGCAATAAAATATGCTCACCATCCTCTGCCCCCTCTTGAGATACTCGGGATGCTTGATGAAGCGGAAGCGCACGAGCGCCTTGTCGCCGGTGCGCAGGCAGTCGCGCGACATCGTCAGGATCGACGCCGTCTGCCGGATGCTGCCACAGTGCACTACGGAACACGAACATCAACGAGTGAAAAAGAGTATTCAACAAGCCTACAGTCACTTGTATTTCATGTGTGACCATAGGTTCTGGTTATGGAGATATTGAAGGTTTTAACAATTTTTTTTTCTTCTTCGAAATCCAAAATGATTACTGTCACAAATGCTGCAACGTTGCACACACCCGGACACACAATGTTTTGTGTGCGTTACAGTGCGCGCTGCCGTGAATAGTGATTTTTTAATTCCAAAAACAAATCGTTTCCCATCAACAATTTTACTTTGTTAATATATGTATAGAACGTGTACATAACAGCTATGTGATAGTCTTTTTACAACGAATTTGTATGGGTCCTTGTTAGTGTAATCAAATGGCTTTCCGGTCAATGCCTCTCAATAAGCATTTCGTTAGTATCTTGCAATAAACAGGGTCTCTTTGACAGTGTCTATCTCCAAAATACAGTGGAACACATAAGTTAAATAAGAACATATAGTTGTACAAAGATCTTTTGGCGCCTAACCAAAGTCGTATGAACGCCGCCGCGCCGTCTTGTTTTTGCTATACATTTTCACAAAACAATTTTAGGAATGTTCACCGTCAACGTCCCTCTGTCAATACCAATCAAGCGCCAAAAAATCTGTGTATTCGATATTTTAAACAGTCCGTTCACACTTATTTCACCTATAATTTAGCGTCACTGTCAATTTCAATTTATTTGCTTTACTATAAAGTTGCTTTTGGGTTGCTGGCACTAACAGCTCTGTCAATATCACAGTGTTCTTTATTCTCGTTAACATAAGGTTGCTATTGGGTTCCTGCTGTCTGAGGCAAAATAACCATGAACGGACTATATCCGTGTTAATAAATGAAAAAGAATAAATTGTACAATAATTTGTCAGTACAGTTTTAAACAATTGTAATTCTTCTTTTCTCTAATGTTTAGCTTTTTATTCACTGTATTTTCCTGTATGTATACGCACCCATGGCCTGGTAGCGCGAGGAGATGGTGGTAGGGTGGTGCAGCACGAGGATCTCTCCCTCGAACTGCCAGCACGCTTGAGGGTTGAGCGCGGGAGACACCATCACCATGCCCTTGCGGATTTGGGACCGCTTTATCTGTACGACAAAATTGTTGGTGAAGAAATTGAAAAAAATTGTTAATGTTATACCGGAAACAATCAGAGTATTTTAAACCTCATTATGGCAATTAATTGATTACAAATTATTATTTTTTGCTTCATAAATCCCTTTGAGGAAGTTTTAGGCCGCAATATATGTAGGTACATATAGTACAGTAAACCCCAAAGAGATGTATGTCACCGGAAAATAACAAGTACCGGAAATGTATAAAATTTTCTAGGAAATTTATAAACCTTCGTAAGATTCTTAACGAGAGATAAATTGTATTATTTTACGCCCACATTTTCGCAAATTAATTAACTTACCGAACTCACGCGAAAAATAGTAAGTAAGCTATAACCAAACGCCACGTGCACTCTGATTGGTTGAATAAGTCACGTGTTCCTTCTCCTTCCTCTCCACCGCTATCGTAATTTTATAGAACTACCTCCCTAAAACATAGTCGTTTCTGGCACTCGCCGGCCGCTGCCACGGCACCGCTCGCTTCGTAGGAGGTCACAGTTTTAACCTAACCTAACCTCCCCAAACCATGTCGGATCTGCCCCGAAGGGTATTTCTAGGCTTTAATTTTTTTGACATCAACATCGACCAATCAGAGAACAGTGTGTTATTTGCCCTATTTTAAAGAAGCGTAAAATTAAAAGCTCTTCTGTGATTGGTCGAACCGTTTAGAATCTTACGAATGGATATCAGTTAGTTTATAAATTTACCACGAGACGTCGCAAATTGATAAATGAGGGCGTAAAAAAATACTCTCTCGTTTAGAATCCTACGTAGGTTTATAAATTTCCTAGGAAATTTATAAACTTGCGGATCTTGTTATCTATCGGTGACATATACACACTTAGTAAATCATTTAACTGTTTCCATCTTTGACTTATAATATTGTACTTATGAATGTGTAGCCACAAAAATCAAACACAAAATCATCATTAACATCTGTATTTTTCGATTAAATCATGTTCTACAAAAGTATTCTTTTTTTAAATGTTAAAACGTATTATACTTTGGATATACCTAATAAATTGTAGCTACACATTGATAAAGTATTATAGAACACAAAAAATATAAATCTATAGTATTCTAATTTCGAAAATTCATCATTTGCACTTGTAATAAAAATATTTTACAAATAGTTTATCTTTAGGCACGATAATTGTATGGGCAATTTACTACTGTTTGCTAAATGTACTCTTTTTGTAATCGTTTTTATTAATAAATAAATTATATTATTATGTTCTTTTTGTTGACTAACCTTCTTGAGAGCGAAGCTGGCAGTCTGTCCGCCCCTAACCTCGGGGACGGGCATCCTCTTCCTGTGGATGCTCTTGACAGTGATGGGCTGGAAGCGGCCCAGCGGGTCGGGCCCCAGCAGTAGCGTGTCGTTGAGGCGGATCACTCCCGCCAGCGTCGTGCCTGACACCACTGTGCCTACACCCTGCGGGAGGAAGGGAGATGATATAAGCGTTTTTTTTTGTCATGATATTTTAATAGAGTGTCAGACTGGAGATTTTTTAATCAAATTCTTGAAAACTAGGAAAAAATACACAAAAGTTATTTTTTTAAATAAAAAAATGGATATGTTGTCAGTGTTTTAAAGTGTAAGTTAGGCAGAAATAGCACTATTAGCATCAGACGTCATAAGACAGAAACGCCATAGTAAGTTTGTACCATTCGGTAAATTAGGCGTTTTGTGTGACAAGGATAGAAAACTTCAAAAGCTTGCGTCGTTTTATTCAAATTTATTTGAAGTAACAATGACTCAATTGTTAGTATACTTATCCTATGTTAGTAGCTAAAGTAACTTAATAATACATTCTTATATACATAGCGGCAGCACTGTCCGACGCGTCACCGCGGCTGTACCAATCCATGGGAAATGGCGCAGCAGCGATTCCCGTACGGACAGTCTAGCCTGCTCGAGATTAGTGACAGGATACTGTTGTTGCTGCCCCACACCCGACGCACCAGGGACGCACAGCGCTTACGCATCGTGGCAAAGAAACAATCCACATGTGCGTCTGCGAATATTCCTGATGCGCTGCAGTAGCGGGGCAGCCTCAACAGCACCCTGAATGCGTTGTTGTATTGCACGCGGAGGGTATTGTACGATTTTTGAGTATATCTAGCCCACAAGCTGCTCGTGTAAAACGTAGTGCAGTGCGCTCTGAAAAGAGTAATTTTAACGTTCACTGAACAACGAGCAAACCTGCGAGCCAGCATGTTTGCTCTAACCGACAAGGCCCTCCGCGCCCGATCAATATCGTCATCGTCCCTGAGGTCAGGGGTAAGTATGTGGCCAAGATATTTGAACTTGTATGCCCTCTCTAATGGCATACCATTAAGGTAAACTGGTGGTACCTAAGCAGGATACCTACCCCTAGACCCAAAGACCATGACCTCACTCTTCTTATAATTGTAAATTAAACCATGTGAGTCGGCATACTCCTCACAAATGGCCACAAGTTTTCTGAGGCCACAGATTGACGCACTCAGCAGAACCATGTCGTCTGCGTAGCTGATATTATTGGCAACCGACCTTGACGCTGCTGAGCCTGCCAATCAACCCGTCGACATATAGGTTAAATAGCGTTGGCGAGCTCAAACCCCCCTGTCTCACCCCGCACTCCAACCCATACGGATCAGACAAAGCCCCTGCCCATCGCACATTGTTGACCTGGTTTCTATGCCAATAATTAAAGATGTTGATTATTACAGGTGGAACGTGAGCTTCTTTGAGTTTATCCCACAGGATATCATAAGAAACCAGGTCAAATGCTTTGGACAGGTCCAGGAAGCAGGCGTATATGGGAGTGCTGCGGTCAGTGTAGTATGTGACAGCATGCTTAAAAGACAACACAGCGCTTTCCGTTGATAGTCCAGGTCTGAACCCGAACTGGTTATCATGAGGTGTTATATACTTATTTAACTGTCTATTAAGCACACTGTCAAACACCTTAGATATAACAGTTGCTAATGAGATAGGCCTATAGTTATTTCTGTCAGCAAGATCACCAGATTTATTTTTCGGTATGGGCACTACCACAGTCCGTATCATCTCCCCAGGCATATAACCATGCGACACACAAAAACTATACACTATTATTATTATTACTAAAATATAAATATTGTAAAAAGGAAGAATTATAAGGTAATTAGTAAGAATTTAGAATTTAAATGTATTTCACTATCGCATTAGGTGCAAACCTGTAATGATAGATGTAAGCTGGAAAATAAATAAATATTTTGCCCACATATTTTTGTTTTTGATATATTTTTTTATTAGTAACATCTTTAAAATAAGAATTAATTCTTGTATATCTGTTATAGTAGTCAAATACCCAAATGATTTTTTTATAGAATAAGTTAGGGAAAACTCACAGTGAATTGAGAAGATGAAGTTTTGCCAACTAATTAAATTAAATCGTGTATATCGTACCGGTACTGAGTACGTGTCGTCGATCTGGAACTCCGCGGGCTTGTCGTCCTGCGAGGGCATCCTCGTCTTCAGCAGGTTGAGGAACATCGTCAGCAGCTCCAGGTTCTCGCCAGATACGTTTGATACTTGGAAGATTGGACATAGCCTGGAATAACGCTAATTGATATACAAATCGCTAAAGACATTAATAATAATAATAATAATACTGATTATTCATCAGGTGACCCTTGACTGAATTGATGACTTCAGATGAAATTGTATGTAATGTTAATGGATCTACAATTTTTAGTTACTAGGTAGAAAGCAAATGCAATTGTCGTACACTTTCATTTACTTTTGTTTTATTGACACCATTCTCTTTGTTTTTAAATGACTTTATTTTAGTAAAAATTAATACTAACTACTATATTATTTTCAAGTGGTGTTTGAAGCTCTAATTGTTAAGTGTTGCAATAGTTTAAAACTCGCATCGAAAGTTGCAAACTTACCTCTGTGATACGAAGTTAGTTGCGCTAACAATGACGTCATCTTTCGTCTTCACCATGACAGGTACTTTGCGGCAGCCGGAAGACTTGAGGATCCTGATGAGTAGCTTGAGGTTGTCTTGTAGAACGTTTGGGGGACACATGTCGATCTTGGTCACGACTACGAACACCGGCACGGAGAGCGCTAGCGCAAGACCTAGATGTTCTTTTGTCATTCCCACTATACCTGCATTGGCACCGATCTAGGAAAATGGAAGGATACGTCACAACTTTTATAATTTAAAGAGTAAAAAGTCGACATCAAGCATGAATAAAAATAAGAATTTTTAGGGATAATTCGAAAAGTATTTTTTTAATCAAAATCTGGAGTTGCCTAGTAAGACAGAACTGATTAAAAAAATATTTGCTAATAAACATTTAGGAAGACCTCTTCTAGTTTATTTAAACAGTATTAAACAACATTTGTCGGTATGGTTGTCCTAAGATATTATTATATTACATTCCTTACAAAGTTATATACCTCTAATTTTGCATCACAGTGACAGTGATCTTTAATTTCGCTACTATAAGATGCTGTCAGAGGTAAAATACTGTTATGAAGTTATTATAATTAAGTTTTAGGTTGTTCTTAATTGTGCTGTTATGTATTCGCAGAACATAATAATTTTCAGTGTTTTCAACTTACCATAAGCATGCCAAAGTCAGGCGCGTGTCCGGTCATGCCGAACACGGTGGTCTTGAGGTAGCGCTCGTGGCCTGCTAGGTCGATGAACGTGATGACCTTGGAGGACTTCTCGCAGATCTTCACCCAGTCCAGGGTGCCGTGGTCCGGTTTGTTTACTACGTTACCTGTGTACAATGCGGGATTGTTAAATTATTCGATGTCTTTTACGCTTAGAATTGAAACTGCCTTGTTGGTCTAGTGGTTGCAGGCCCCGCCCGAGTGGGTTCCCGCATTGACAAGGCGGGGTGGCTCAGTAGCCGTGGTTTGGACGCCCACGCTGAAGCTAAGAGGAACCCGAGGAGGGGCCGCTGCTCAGGGCTTTTGTTCCCAAAGTCGACAACGTAGCGGCCAACACGTAGGTTGCGGTGTCGCTTAATGGTCCCGGGGGTGGTCACGGCGTGCTATGTGTGTTCTGGCGCGCCGTAAATGGTACCCCCATTTTGCCAGAACAAACATAGCATAGCACGTAATGCAGGGCATTGACTGTACTTAGTAGATTTTTATTAAAGACAATTTTTTTGACAAAACGTTCAAAAGAACAGCAATTTAGAATTGCTCTTCTTATACTCACGCAATTATAAACCTTGCTCATGTAAGTGAAAGTAGCTTGTATGTTTTACATGCCTTTCTAGTTTCTTATCGTGAAATTATAAAGTATTCAGTTATATGCACGTACAGAAGACGACTCTAGCTGGGCTAACACTCATTGAAATAGGAGGAAATAACTTGCCCTACACTACTCTCCTGCTGTATGTCCGTCGAGGCTGTAGCCATCATCATCATCATTTCAGCCCAAAGACGTTCACTGCTGCACATAGGCCACCCCCAATTTGGGGTGTTTGCCATAATCACCATGCTTGGCAAGCGATTTGGTAATCGCAGTACGGTGGTCAAATGCAAAGAGAACGCTGATGCCCATTCTCCAAGAAGTGCCTTAGTCGCCTCTTGCTATTGTTTTCGTGCGGCACCACATAGAACAAATAGCTCTAATGTAAGAACACATAGCATCACGCCTGTTTTCCCGAAGGATGCGGCAGACTTGTACTTAACATATTTCGCCAGTTATGTCTAAGAAAGAAATAGGGCAGACAACAAAGGAGGTATTCTATGTAGTAGGTACAGGTCACTCATTCATCGCGTACAACGGGGCGGTTACATAAGTTAATTGCATAACTAGATAAGTACTAACTACGTCCGCTTATCAGTGATCGTTCAAGTTCTATTAATAACACAGTATTTACTACTTAAATGAACTAATTATACCAAGTACCTATAGAGTTTTATGAATATGCAAAATGTACATCGCGTTACAAGAGCGTTTCAACATCGATCCAATTATTGTCGTATTACGCCGTAGTAACGCTATGAACATCTCGAGAAACAAAACGTTTTTTTTTTTACCAACGAAAAAAAAAGAGGTTCTCAACGGTGACGCTTTTTTACTGACCACAGAGTAGGCCGAAATGAAGTGTGGCAATTACTTTGACTTCATATTTCTGATTGGTTTATTATTTACATCAGGCTAAAAAGTCGGTAAAAGTGATGCCAAGTGAGGAAAATTTGCCTAAATACCAAGATTGGAAATCGTATTACAGATAGCACTATCTTGTAATATATTGTTCACAAGAAGAATGTTGCTGCCATACTTAAACCTTTACCCCCTTATTACAATACAAGGTTTTAATTTAGATCAGGCTGGGTTCTCAATAAAAAAAAAAAAAACTGGCTAGTGGTTACCAAGCCAGTTTTTGAATTGAGAACCCAACATAAATAAAAATACAGTTCTTTTTACAAAACTGATAATTTACTCCGGTGCTAACTTGTCATTTTTGTATTAAGAACTGTAGTGGACGAATGGGATGTGATCAGCACCCTTACTCGCCCTGGGACTTCTCCCACGTTTTTGACGTGCTTCCCTACTTACCTATTGCGCTGGTAAAACACGTCACCACGCACCCCTGAATGCGTAATAACACTACGGTCGACCAAGACCTCGGGCGACTGAACGTGAGGCTGAATTCTGAGAGAAACGGACGAAATAAAACACTTTTCTTCTAGTATTTTTGGTCCATGGACTCCGGCTTGTTCTTCGTTGTGCCTCTTCAACGGCTGAGCTGCGAGTAAATGGGCCCGGCCGATCGTGCGTATTTTATAGTCGACGGGGCCGCTTCCCATTACCTTATAGACGACAGTGATTTTCAAGCCCATTTCACTGTTAGTTTTCATCAAGCCGAAGTCTTTGAACCCGTTTATTTTTAATTAATTATCACATAACCCTTACATTTTATATATTTTTACATTTTTTATGTGGTCCCTTCTTATATAAAAACACAATATTGCATGTACATAGTCACAATAAAAACTTTCTAGAACAAAAACTTACAAAGTTTGACTTAGGACAATTGCCACTATCTTCAATCTATAATATCTCTGAATCCTGTGGTCCGATTTTGATAATTTAAACGTTAAAAGTGGTTTTACATCTAATTCTATCGTTAACAACAAAAATAGCAACAATCGGACCATAAACAAAAAACCTCATTTTCAAGTTACGTAATTATAGAACATCCTTTCGAAATTTTGTACATTTCCTTACAAGATTCACTCAAATTGAAGTTAATTAGATTCTAATAAGAAAACTAAGCATGAAATCTATAAACTAAAACTAACTAGAATCTAATACATAAACTTATAAACAAGACTTTTCAAAATTATTAAATTCCTTACTAGCTACAAAATTATTCCTTATATTTACATTTTATTATCAAGGCGCTCTCTGCGCTACTTGCACCCACTTACCCAGAGGGGGTCTAAATTTGACATTTTTACGAACTTTTGAGACCTTTACTAATTTAAAAATGCTTTCTAACTTACAAAATCATTGTCAGGGTGCACTCCGATACTACTTGCGCCTAGATGCTTAGATTTCGTCGCCGACATTCTCCCCCTCGTGCGTTGCACCATCCTCCAGGCTCGGCGATACTCCCGGCACCAACAACACCACTCTCGAACTGGGTCTTCGTAGAACTCCTCCTCTGGTCTCGACGTCGACTATCCTGACTCGCCCGTCTGGTCCCGGATACACCTGCTGGATTCTGCCGCGTGGCCAGGTACATCTCGGCAGGCTGTGGTCGACGATGAGCACGACGTCTCCGACTCGTAGATCGGTGGGGTTGGTTCTTCCCTTGATCTTCCTGGGCAGCAGGGTAGGTAGGTATTCCCGCAGCCAGCGTTGCCAAAAGTGGTCGGCAAGCCGCTGCGTGGCCTTCCAGGTAGGTCTGCCCACCAGCTCGCTGTCTCCGAAGTTGCCGACTCTTGGTGCGCCACATGACCGCCCAATTAAGAAATGATTAGGCGTTAGCGCTTCTTCTTCAGGATTCTCGGAGAGGTGAGTGAGAGGTCGAGAGTTAACGATGTGCTCGGCCTCTAAGAGGAGGGTGTGGAGTATCTCCTCTCGCGGGTGTTTTTCTTTCAGGGTGGTGTCCAGCGCGGTTTTGATTGATCGCACTAGACGCTCCCATGCACCGCCCATATTCGGGGCACCAGGAGGGATGAACTTCCACTGCACGCCGATCTTCTCTGCTTCTGAGATGAGATCTTCTTGTTTCATGGTGTCTTGTGCTTCTTGTAGTTCTTTGTTCGCGCCGACGAAGTTAGTCCCGTTGTCGGTGTAGACAATCTTCGGCATTCCTCTTCTTGCTGCGAATCTCCGTAAGGCCATTATCATGCTGTCGGTGGAGAGTGAAGGGGTGAGTTCCATGTGTACGGCTCTAGTTGTTAAGCACGTAAATAGAGCTCCCCATCTCTTCTCATGGCGTCTTCCTACGGTGATTGTCATCGGGCCGAAGTAGTCAATGCCAGTGCACGTGAAGGGATGTGTACTGTGCATCAGCCTTTCTGAAGGTAGGTTGCCCGTCGGTAATTCTCGCGGTTTAGCTCTTCTCACTTTGCACCATTGACACTGATGTTGCACTGTTCTGATTGCTGATCTTATTCCCAGCACCCAGAAACGCTGTCTCACTTCGTTTATTACTGTTGCGTGATTACCATGGTTGAATCGGCAGTGGAAATCTTCCAGTATAAGTCTCGTGGTCTTGTCCTTACTGTCGAGCACGATGGGTCTCTTGTATTCTCTTGTCACTCCCCGTATCGCGTCGATTCTTCCTTTCAGCCGCAGGAGACCGTCTTCCAACACTACGTCGAGCTTTTTCAATTTGCTGCTTCCTTCTAATGGTTTTCCTTGCTGCAGACACTTGATGTCTTCTTTGAAGTTTCTCTCTTGACTGCCTTTCAGTAGTATGATTTCAGCTTGCTCTAGTAGTTCGGCGTTCAGCGGTATATATTTCCTGTCTGGCACTCTTGAAGATTGATGTCGTTTCTCGACACCTTTAGTTCGTTTTCCTTTCGTCGCTTTCCAGGCGGGATCTTCTCGGCTGACGTTGACCCTCTCCTTTGTTCTGCAGAGTTGTATGAATTGTAACACTCTTGCTGTAGCTCGCCACAGTCTCTTCCAGGACGAGAACCTCTCAGGATCTGGTGATGGATAAGTGGTGCTTGCTGCTGCTACGACGTCTGCTGTCTTCTCTTCACCGGTGGCTTCCTTCTTGAATGTTCTAGGTGCCGGCCAGTGGGCTTCCTCTTTCCTTAGGAAGTCAGGTCCAACGTACCAGCGATGACAGCAGTCGAAGTGTTCCGGTACGTCGCGCGTCGCATCGTCAGCAGGGTTATGTGCTGTCGGTACCCATCTCCAGTCCTGTGGTTTCGTGAGATCTTCTATCTCTGCTAAGCGATGAGCTACGAACGTCTTGAAGGTTCTCGGGTCCGTCTTGATCCAAGAGAGTACGATGCTGGAGTCTGTCCAGAAGGTCTTCTTTACCACCTTCAGGTCCATTTCTTCTTCCACCGAATGTGCTAGTCTGCTTCCAAGAAGGGCCGCCTGCAGCTCGAGTCTCGGGATCGACACTGGTTTTAGTGGTGTGACACGTACTTTTGCCGCCACTAAGCTGATGTGGTAAGTCCCGTCCCGACCTTGTGTCCTCCAGTAAACTGTTGCTGCGTACGCCATCTCGCTTGCGTCTGTGAAGGTGTGCAGCTCCCCCTCGGTGCCATGTGGCGCTAGACATCTTGGAATCTGAAGGTCTTGAAGCAGCTTCATCTTCTCTAAGTAGGTTATCCACGCTTCGTATTCCTTGTCTTCTATTTCTTCATCCCAGCCGACGCCGCTTCGCCATATGTTCTGAAGCAGCTTCTTGCCTTGGACGAGAACCGGTGATGCTAATCCCAGTGGGTCGAAGGTTGACATTACGGCGCTGGTGACTTCTCTCTTCGTAGGCACCTGGAGCCCTGTAGCTATCTCCTCCGGTGTGTTTCGAAGGTTCGCCCTGAAGCCGATGGAGTCCCTTTCTGTGAACCAGCGCAGTCCTAGTGTCTTCTCTTCTTTCTCGCCAAGGTCCACTTCGGTTTTCTCTGCTGTGTCCTTTTTTACGTCTTGCAGCAGCTCAAGTTGGTTTGATGCCCATCCTCTAAGCTCGAAGCCTGCCTTCCGATGTATGTAGTCCACCTGCGCCGTCACTCTTCTGAAGTCTTCTTCTGAATGAAAGCTGTGTAGGTAGTCATCCATATAGTGGTTCAGCTCAATCGCTCTTGCAGCTTCTGGGTATTGTTCCTTGAAGTCCGCTGCGTTTCGGTTCTTGACGTAAATCGCTGTGCTGGGAGATGAGGTCGCGCCGAAGATGACTGATGTCATCCTATACTCCTTCGGTACTATGTCGCGCCGATCCCCTCGCCACAGGAAACGCAGGCTGTCTCTATCTTCTGGTCTGATACGAACTTGCAGGAACATTTCCTTTATGTCGGCTGCCACTGCTAAGGGCCCTTGACGAAACCTGAGCAGTACTCCAAAGGGTGACTGCAGTAGGTCTGGTCCTGGCAGTAGAGCATCGTTGAGGCTTCTTCCCCTGGATTTGGCTGCTGCGTCGAAGACGATCCTTATCTTCTTCTTAAGGGGATGAACCACGGAGAAGTGAGGGAGGTACCATTTCTTCTTGGAGTCTTCTTGTCCTATAGGTGCTTCCTCTGCATACTTGCTGTCGATTAGATGCTGGATCTGCTTGTTGTATTCTGCCTTCAGCTGGAGATCCCTGTCTATCTTCTTCTCGATGTTGATCAATCGATTCTTAGCAGACGTGTAGCTCTCTGGCATCTGCTCTTCTTCGTTCTTCCACAGGAGTCCAGCTTCAAATCGACCATCTTCAAGTCTTCTGCAGGTCTTCTCTAGGATGGCAAGTGCTCTACCTTCTGAGTCCGTAGTAGGTCTTCTCGGTAGCACCCCAAGCGCTTCGATCGCGAAATGGTCCTTGATGGCTTGATGCATCTCTTCTTCAGGTGTGCTGACATGAAGACACGTGTTCAGGAATTGCACTGGTCTTGTACTCCCGCTGTCCGATCCATGTAGCACCCAACCAAGTCCTGTTCTTGAAGCGACTGGTTGTCCTGGTTTCCCTCTTCTTACTTCTTGAGTCACAATCAGCTCCCAGTTATCTTGACCTATGAGTAGCTGCGGTGGTTCCCCTTCGTAGTACAGCGAGTTGGCGATCTTCTTTAAGTGTCGACATTCTTCAATCCTTTTTCTGTCTAAGAACTGTGGTGCAAGCTTCAGCTCGTTGATAGTTCGGACTCTTCTGATTGTCTTCTTGGTTCCTTGGTGAACTCCCTTCACCGTGAGGTCCAGTGTCTGAGAATCCTTTTTCTTTATCAGCCTGCCTCCTACTGTCTCGATGACCAGTTCTTCTCTGTTTCCTTGAGCGCCGACTTCTTCTGCCACCTTCTCATCCAAGAGTGACACTGTTGACCCCTCATCCATGAGGGCTAGTATCTTCTTAGATCCTTTTGACCCGAAAACTTCCACTGGAACTATCTTCAGGTATGCTCTTGCGTTGTTTACTGCATTCACTGACGCCGTGACACTTGTTTCTTCTTGATGTGTCTCCTTTTTGTCTCCCGAGGTCCTGTCTTCTGAGTCGACGTGCAACAGATGATGGTGCCACCTTTTGCATTCCTTGCATGGTGGTTTCCTGCAGCTCTCCTTCCGGTGTTTCCCTTGAAGGCACTTGAAACAGACGTGGCTCTTCTTAACTATTGCCCACCGATCTTGAACCGACGCCTTCTGGAACTTCTGACATTCAACTAGGAAGTGCTCACTTTCACACATGGGGCAAGTCTTCTTAGCATCCTTTCCTTTGAAGTCCTTCTCCTTCGTAGCATGCGCCGCTTGTCGATGAGTCCTCTTGATCCCACTCTTTTCTTCTGAGGTCGCGAAGGCTCCACATTTGTCTGCTTCTTTGTTCAGGAAGTTGGATACCAGGGTTAAGTCGGAGAATTCACTTTCTTCTGCTGCTGCCGTGAAGTCATACCATCTGAACTTGAGGACCGTTGGCATCTTCTCTATTATTTGTTTCACTATTTCAGGTGAATGCAGGTACTGCGGTTTCTTCAACCCCTTTATCGCTGCTACGCTGTTGTTGATCTGGCTTGCGAAGACACATATGTCTCTTGGGTTTTCTGAGATCTTCGACAACGCCTTGACTTTGTCCAATTCTGCTAACACCAGCGCGTCAGGCCTTCCATATCTTCTTCTTAGGGCTTGCATCACTTCCAGCGGAGAGGCTTCGGAGTACAGCAGACTCTTGATAGCTTCTCTTGCGTTGCCCTTAAGTGCTCTTCTTAAGCGAGCCATATTCTGGACGTCGTTGAACATCGGTGCTGTATCCTCGTAGACAACCTTGAACGCCAACCACTCACTGCTGCTGCCGTCGAAGTAGGGTAACTCGTGGATATACTTCGGCTGCGTTGCTTGTTCCCGTATAGTGAAGGCTTCTTTCAACGCCGTCGCCAACGTTTGAATTTCAATCGTAGTTCCTTTCGTTGGAGAGTGCTCTTCTGGCTTCACCTTCTGGGGTTCTTCTGCTGGAGGTTGATCTCGTGGCTCCGGTCGTTCCCTGTTGTCGTCTTCCATTATAGATGTCTGGATCCAGTTCTGCACCTGTGCTGTTCTGTCTTCCAGGTCTTCATCCACGGAGTCATCATCTTCACACTGTGCCAGTTCCAATCTGACACGGGCTAGTTTCGCCGCAGCCTGTGCTTGCTTCAGTTCCAGGCGCGCTAACTCTTCTCTGGCTTCCAGCTCGCGTCTTCTGGCCGTGGTACTCGTGGTCTTCGTGGACCTGGCGCGACGACCGACCCCTTTCGGCTTTAGCGTCTTGGTAGAACCAGGAACAGCCTTTTCCGCGGCATCTTCTGGGGCCTTCTTGGTCGTTTCCTTCTGTGCGGCTTCTTTCTTCTGACCGTTCTTCTCGGTCGCCGCTGTGGTCGCAGTCTCCACCGTTGTCTCCGTTGTCGTGGTCTCTTCCGTAGCCGTCGTACCCGAAGAGGTGTTCGTGCCCGATGTAGTTGCGGTTCCCGATGACGCCGACGTGACCCCTTCTGATTCTGTTGCCTCTTCTGTCGCGTCCTTAGCGGAAGGACGGGACGGCGGACGTGAGGGGGCATCCTTCTGCGACCTGGTAACCGGCATGTTTCAGTCTTCTGAATTTTTCGGACTTCTGAACTTCTAATCTTCTGAACTCTTCTGGTTTCTTCCTGCAGGGAATCCGGCGCTCGAAGGACCAATTGTAGTGGACGAATGGGATGTGATCAGCACCCTTACTCGCCCTGGGACTTCTCCCACGTTTTTGACGTGCTTCCCTACTTACCTATTGCGCTGGTAAAACACGTCACCACGCACCCCTGAATGCGTAATAACACTACGGTCGACCAAGACCTCGGGAGACTGAACGTGAGGCTGAATTCTGAGAGAAACGGACGAAATAAAACACTTTTCTTCTAGTATTTTTGGTCCATGGACTCCGGCTTGTTCTTCGTTGTGCCTCTTCAACGGCTGAGCTGCGACTAAATGGGCCCGGCCGATCGTGCGTATTTTATAGTCGACGGGGCCGCTTCCCATTACCTTATAGACGACAGTGATTTTCAAGCCCATTTCACTGTTAGTTTTCATCAAGCCGAAGTCTTTGAACCCGTTTATTTTTAATTAATTATCACATAACCCTTACATTTTATATATTTTTACATTTGTTATGTGGTCCCTTCTTATATAAAAACACAATATTGCATGTACATAGTCACAATAAAAACTTTCTAGAACAAAAACTTACAAAGTTTGACTTAGGACAATTGCCACTATCTTCAATCTATAATATCTCTGAATCCTGTGGTCCGATTTTGATAATTTAAACGTTAAAAGTGGTTTTACATCTAATTCTATCGTTAACAACAAAATAGCAACAATCGGACCATAAACAAAAAACCTCATTTTCAAGTTACGTAATTATAGAACATCCTTTCGAAATTTTGTACATTTCCTTACAAGATTCACTCAAATTGAAGTTAATTAGATTCTAATAAGAAAACTAAGCATGAAATCTATAAACTAAAACTAACTAGAATCTAATACATAAACTTATAAACAAGACTTTTCAAAATTATTAAATTCCTTACTAGCTACAAAATTATTCCTTATATTTACATTTTATTATCAAGGCGCTCTCTGCGCTACTTGCACCCACTTACCCAGAGGGGGTCTAAATTTGACATTTTTACGAACTTTTGAGACCTTTACTAATTTAAAAATGCTTTCTAACTTACAAAATCATTGTCAGGGTGCACTCCGATACTACTTGCGCCTAGATGCTTAGATTTCGTCGCCGACAAGAACTGTACCCAAATCAAAATAAAGTTTGACATGCAATAACTGGCTCGGAGCTTTTGGCTAGAACCAAAGTTAGTTCGCGTTCTGTAATAAGATGGAATATGTCCTTTCACAGAAAATGAGAGTGTTGGATAACTATTTCTATGCCTAGAAAGTACGCAACGAGTCTATGCAAAGTTCATTTATTGTAAAGAGTTTACTACCTAACTAGACTGCCTCCGAAAATTCGCTAAGTGGACATTGAATTACAATATTGCATGACTAATTATTATACTTACATTACATTAGATGAGGTAATTATGCTTCCTCGTTGAAGTAATCGTAATACAACGACGTATAGTTTTCTTATCGCAATCATTGATCCAAAGTTCCCAAACCATATTTTATTTTCTAATCTTTGTGTTATTTAACTGTAGTACAGTCGGTGAAATTTAATAAAAAAAAACATGATTAAAATCTAAATAAACTAGCGTTTTTTTAGCGCACTACTTTCAGAAACTACAATTCATAAAGCGTCATCAGTGGGACGACGATTGACGCGGATATTTTAATTCTCCCCGAAACGACTAAAGAATAAAATTTATTGCAAACTATTGAGACACCTTTCACATCTAGGGTAGATGTTCGCCTAACACATACGCTGCGCTGACGCTGCGTCAATGCGAAGACTTCGCGACGTTACCCAATGTCTTCCATTTTTATTCACCGGGTTTTTTTCGGTATTAAACATGGGACTCACCCATGCTATCGAAGCCCAGTATGTCGTTGCCCACAGAGCTGGTCCGCCCGCTCTCCATCTCATGTTTGTGTCGGAACAGCCGCTGTCGCGCGTACCCACGTCCGTTGTCCAGTTCACCGTGAGTTAGTACTCCCAGGAGAGTTGACTTGCCCGCGTCCACGTTGCCTACTACTGCCACTCTGCATCGTGAAAAGAGAAGTATTGCTTGCTATACATGGAAAGGAGTACCAAGAAGTATTTTTTGTCATTAATATAGTTTATCAAATAAGGCCGTGATGGTAAGTGCACACTGACGCCTAAGAACCTCTGCAATCCAAGAGGTATCGCAAGCGTGTTGTCAGCCATGGGACAAAGCTCAAATACTTAATGCACGTGCTTGAACCAGCACTATAAAACTCAACTCAACACTGCTTGGAAGCAACAATATGTATGATGGCTGGCATTACTTTCAGGCCCTACGATCATCAGAAGTGCTGAAGATGAGTGGTGAGTGAATGTGATGATGATTTAAAGAGCTTTTTTATAGTGTATTAGAGCTTGACCGTCATGTGAGACATAAGGATCAGAAAGACGTCAGCATTGTAGACAAAACGTGGCAGAGTTTTGTCGCGTTTATCATAAGAGCCTGATCAGCATCATCTTCCATCTCTGTCGTACCTGATCTCCATGAAGTCGGTGTGGTCGAGCTCGGCGCGCAGCAGGTACTGGCCGGTGAGCCCGCTGCCGCACTCCCAGCGCCGCAGCTCCACGCATGACACGCGTTCGCCGCTTACCAGGGACTGTAGCGTCGCTACTGATGCGCTGTACTCATCCTCTGTTAGACCGCGTCCTTCTGCACAAATAAGGATCCTATGACCATCGATGCATCAGCCATTGTCATGTTGCAATGCAATTACAGTCTGGTAATTGGAAGAATGAGACCTGCTAATTTATCAGCTTACATAATGTTTGTGTTGTGAACGCCCTGAAATCAAACCTTTGCATTGACCGCATCTACCTTGCATTTAAAACTTTCCTAAGAAATGACACCAGCGCGAACATTCGAAAGTGGGATTGGGAAAACTCCGCTAATAGCCAATCATTTATTTGCAAACGAATGATAAATTATTGTACAGAGCAGAACTCGTTGAAACTAAGAACTTTGCCACGACAGGTACCTCGTGCTCGCGATTAAACGCTCGCATTCGATCGCTCGTGATAGCTCGCGGCTCGTTCGTTGTCGACTAGTGCAGCCTAGGTAGGTAGGTAGTCTATACCCTAGCTAGGCTAGAAGCTTAGAGCTCAGAGTATATATAGGTAAGTATAACGAGATAAGTGCGTGTTATCTGCAGAAAATACACATCATTTGCATCTAATTCGTTCCTAAAGTCAAAGTCAAAATTTTGTTGATAGCATACCAAATAGATTTTATTCAAAATTGAAATTGAAGTTATACGGCTGATAGATCTAGCGTGCCCCACTCAACTTGGTTTAATGTTTGTACAGTTTGGATATGCCCTTGGCACGCGTTGCGTGTTATGTTTAACTTTGCTACAAGACCATGTGCTACAACAGAAAAGGCACACGTTTACAAATTCTTCGGCTACAAACGGTTTCGGTTGCGAGTAACTTTGAAGGGATTTAGAATTCTTAAAGGTTTAAGTACACTTATGGGAGTATTTCCAGTACTTCCTCATTTAATTTACTAATTTCAAGGGTGTAAAAGGCCACGCGCAAACTTTTACCATAAATTCAGTACATGATTCTAGAACCACCATGCAGCGTTGAAATATTGCGAAGGTTTTTCTGGGGAAAGCGCCAGTGTAGTCCGCAAAATTTAAATTTTCTTAGACTTTTTTCCAATTTGTAAGTCAGTGTCAGGTTGTATCATGAACAATATTTGATTCTTCCTCTAAGTTCATTCAATCCCATTGAATGAAAATAATTATAAATCTGTAAAGCCATATTTGTTGCGGTTGTGAATCATATTTAAACATTAACCACAATTCAGACACAACTAACTTTGGGCCACCATAAAAAAATGCGCATCGATGCCCCAAACACGGTCTTAAAGGTCTTAAACTACATCGTGCGTGGATCATTCAATCAATCGCTCGCACATATGTGTACCAGGTACATTCGCGGTAACATTCAACGCACTATTAAGAGTAATCGATATTACCACATTACCGCATGCACGTGTACGACTGATCAGTTAGATAAGATAATAGACTTGCGACATAGCAGATGTGTATCTGCTTTTACATGATATTTATGAAATTATAAAGTTTCTTATCTTTTGATTATCATTAAAATATTTGGTGACGTAATTAAGGACACAATGATGACTCAATCTAAGGGCCCGTTCACACGGTTTTCACTGCCATGCCCATAATCTATATTTACCAATGAATATTGTACCCGTTTGAAAAAAATAGGCGCCATAAAATGTGCTTTGGCAAGTGCCCTAAGAGTAAATGGTTCTAAGAATTCCCTTAACTCAAAGCTAACGATTTGTGGAATCAAAATATTTTTAACATTTTTGTTGAATGCATGATAGAGTAGCCTCCTTTTGCAGAGGCAGTAGGATGAAATGTTGAATAATACATGATTTTCCTCTTCATTATGAAACAGGTAGATGATGCTCATAAATGAATGAGCAAATCATTCTTTATTTATTATATTAAAAAAGTGATGAAATATTGACCAGTATTGTAAAAGCTTCAGGCACAAAAATATATAGGTAACTATAATATTATCGGCTAAACCACAACATGTTGATGAAATCATGTTATGTTTACATACAATTTCAAAAGGATTCACTGTGTTGAACACTGCCAAACAGGAACTGTATTACATTGTCTTATGGTTGTGAATTGGTGTTGTTATCAGCTACACTGATAGAGTGCTAGTTTATTAAAACCTACTTAGGATTGTAAATTTAAAAAATTTGTTAATATTTTTTAAATCTTTCTTTTAATGTTTTCTTCTGAATTTATTTATCTTTACACTCTTTTCGAGTTACATTAGCCATTACGAAATGAAATAGTTACCTTCTCCTTGCCCTATATCATATATTATCTCTCCGTTGCCTGCCTCCAGCCTCTCCAGCAGTTGCTTACGGAGTAGCTCGTACTCATCAGCTGTAGGGCTCACAAGCACCATCTAAAGGACATCATTTTAAATGATTTAATTTAACAAGTTAACTGTCATGTTGGACTATGTGTCCGACACTTTTTAAACAATAATCAACTTAAAGTCAAATAACACTAAGTTCATTTTTGACTTTTTCTGATTTTACCCATGGCAGTTAATGTGTTTATGGCAAACATGTCTCATATACTTACTGAAATTATTTGTATATATTACACGTTAGGTAGAATGGGCTGGTGTCCGCAACTCAACATCTTAGCGTGTATTTTGCATATAATATATTACACATTATTATGTGTTATTATAATATATTAAATATGATGGTCTTTGCCCAGCAGAGGGTCTTTACAGCTAAGTAGATAGTCAAAGCTTGTGTATTGCATCTCGTAATATAAAATTGAAATATTGATTCTTGTCTTTCGGTATTTTCTATTTATATTATGAACAGCACCTTTATTGAGTAACACACTATTAATCTGAATATTTTTTAAAGTTATTTCTAATCCATTGATTAAAATATTTGAAAAATTTGTCCATTCAATAACGTAATGAATGTTGTTGAACAGTGGAAAGGAAAGCCATTCCTACAATAAGTGAGTTACGCAATAACTGTGCTAAATAGTGAGTCTGTTTGTCTGATCTGTTGATATATTTAACTATGTAATTCTGATGGGATTTGAGTAGTAGCTTTGTCCTTGAAAATCAACATTTATTCACATAGATAGAGCTACAGTCGGTTCTATAATTAGCTATTAATATCTGTCTATATAGTATCTAGTCGTAGTGACTGATAATGAGAGTTCATTGAAGATCCTCTTCACTAGTTCACTGAAGAACCTCTTCACATAATTTGCATACATTGCTATGTGTGAGTAAGATGGGACAATTTATAAACAAAGTGGTGCAATCTTGTTATGGTGCAATAAATTGTTTGGCAATAATGCATTTAGTCCATTATTTTACTCACTTTATAATTATTGTCGTTTTACTTGAATCATACTAGAAAAATGATATTTTTTTAGTTTCGTCATTATAGTTTAATTTTTTTAATAATTCATTTATTTATATTAACAAGGGTTTTTTTAAATGTTTAATGGAAGTATTATTTTTGATAAATAAAATTCCTATGTGAAGTTTAGATTAGATTAGTCGCATTCATACAATCATTTAGCAGGGACGGAGATGGTGCGTAGGCGAAATTTTCGCGGGAACCTAAATGTTGGTAAACAAAGATATTGTTAATGTTTACCTTTCCTCTGATGCTCGAGTAATCCGTCTCATTCTCCGGGAAGCCCTCGGGCTCCACGAGCGGGTTCATTTTCACAGGTGACTCAGGTATACTATCCATGTTTAGTGGCAATCGACAACAACAGCAACAAACTATTACACCATTATGTCATCACGTTCCTGTACCGTAAGCACTTCCCTTGGGCTACAGTTCCTAGGAAACATAACAACTCGAAATTAACTAACACAAAAACAACAAAAGATAAAAATAGTGAAACAAATAGCTACAAATTCTGATCACAGATGCTTTACGCGTACATGGAATTTAATGATCTTATGAAACAAATAACAGCTTTTATAGGACCGGTTGTAATATAGTGGATAAATTCCTAATTATTTTCAATAAAATGCGATAGATACCCTAAATGTTATCCGCAGAATGAGTTGAAAATAGATTTTCTAAATAAAACAGATGGACTAAATGCCAACTTTTTGACAACTCACATGCTAAGTGTTGCTAGTAATTTTAGTAATTTGCTAATTAAATGAGCTCAGTCTGAACAAATACAGAAAAACATCATTATTGAGGTTTATAAATGATATTTTTCATGTTTTTGTAAAGAATGTACAGTTATTAAAATTACATATTTAATTTAATTGGTCTAAGACACGAATTTGAATTAGTTGTAGCTTATTTTCCAAGCGGATCTGTAAACGTAAAAAGACTGGCAACTACTTGTAGTGTTACAAGCAACACAAATTATCTTCCTTCTATGGTAGGAACTGTGGGATGGAACATCCGAAATAACCAAAATCAAATTATTTACTTACGCCTAATAGACTTGCCGGCTAGGCTTAGTTGAAATGTCGCGATACTTGTCTACAATGTCTCCGTCATGAAATTTGTTCTGAAATAACCGTAAAAATAGTACTCTGGGAATAACCGCCGTCTACACTGCCGTCATGATGTTTCAGGAAGTGTTGTGACTTTTATTGTTTATAGATATTTATGGCGTTCCGCGCATAAAGGTACCAGTAGGGAGGGCTGGATGTAGAATCTAGAAGAGTCCCTTTATTATACGGATTACAAAAAAAAACCTAATACTTTTTTGTAACAGATATCCAAAGTTGAAATTCTGTAAAAACTAGTTTCGAAAAATTGGAATTTGAAAGTTAAGGTTACAAAAAAAGTGTGAGACGATGTAATAAAAGTTTCACTTTAAAAACAATGTTCTACTCATTGGTTACATAGATTTCTCCACATAGATCCCAACACATTATATGCATCAATGTATCACTAACATAACCGATATTGTACTGCCAATATACAAATGGTATTAAAATTCAAAACTCAACATAATAATTATGAAAATATCGACATTACATCAGACCTACCGACATCTGGTACTTTTTTAGTAAACATTTCCTTTTAAATAAAATTTGCTTAGAAATTTTGTCTGTAGATTTTAATTGTATTGTTGTAGAACATTATTCAATAAAAAAAAAATATGCAAATCCGTTAATAAATGACGGAGTTATGGCCGAACATACATAAAAAAATATATAAACATCCGAATTGATAACCTCCTCCTTTTTGAAGTCGGTTAAAAATCACAAAATGCCATATTTTCACCCGATTTTACAAAAACGCAAATAACTCGGAAACTAAATGAAATAATGAAGAACGCCACATTTGATAATATTCCGTAATTTAAAAAAATGTTTTTTCTTGGATGGAGTAAAGTAAAAATAAATCGATCCTACTTTAACAGTCGTCTTTCTCATTTTAACTCACAAATATTACTTTTTATTTTCCGAGCCCGCCCTTACCACTCTGCCCCGGTAATCGAGAGGGCAGTAAGTTGAAGGTGACCTTAGACTTACTGCCCTCTCGATTACCAGGGCAGCACTAGTCTGAAATCGTTATTTTCTCATGTTCACTGTTCTATTATTGTACTAGCTATGTCGTGAAACACGTCCACCACATCTCAAATCTCGTAGCAATGTGTCTGGCTTTTGATGTGTCGGTAAAAACCAACAGCTGAAAAAAATGGGTTGAGAAACATGTGGTTTTGTGTCGAGCGATACGTTTCGCAACCCAATTTGTGTTTTCAGACTTGTCCCAGGACTCTATGCCACCGTGTGATGATACATTATACGGTGTATCGAAATAAGTGCGTACAAACGCAGCTTTAGAAAATTCGGACTTGCTTATAAGTAAAAACTGAAACTAAAACGTTCAGAATTGCATACTTTTTCCTATATAATGCACCTTGCTGAAATGCTGATTTTTATGGTAATTGAAGCTTCAGGTAAGCAAGCGATTGATGAGCGTTGGTTTTTTGAACCCAAAGTGGTTCTGAATTCCTGAATTCACGTGCTCAGCACGTGAATTCAGGAGTAAGAAAGGCATTCAGGTTTCCGGATATTTACGATTTCACGCTCAGCAGCGTCACGTATCATTTTTCTTTGTACACCTAGAAGATACGGTTTATGGTACAAAAGTGAGGCATATCTCCAATCAGCAGCGGATGAAACAAGATTGCTAAAATTGAGGATGACGGAATCTTTGTTCATAATTATTTAATATAGATCTGTAAAGCCGAATAAAATGTGATATATCAATTTATTACTATTCTACCGTAGATTTTTTTTTGTTTCTCGCGCTATCTATCTCATATGTCACTGTCAGTCACCCGTCGCTGCCCGTCGCCATTCGCATATATCGGTGTATTTTTATTTGAGTTTTAATCGATTGATATATCCATGCAATTGTGAAGTGAAAATAAAGATCTGAAAGTGTATTTGGTACCTTGAATAAGTTTTTACATTGTCGAATTCGTTATGGTTCTATGGATACGTCTATCCTTAAACAATCAATATGGGTGATTTGAATTCATCTGATTGTTCCTGGAAGAAAATGGTGATAGCAAAAGCAAATAATGAGTGGATCTCTACTGTAAAATCTGAATATAGCAAAATGGACAACACGCTTACCGTTACAGATATGAATTCTGAACTTGAACTAATACCTTATGATAATGTCAAAAAAGAGTATGATGAAACTAGTTGTGATAGAAATTATGAGATGGATGATTCGAATTCGATGTCATCGACACAGGAGTTGGACCCGCTTATGCTGCTCGACCCCGGCAAACAGAGACGTCGCAGAGATTCGGGTCCTAAGTGTGAATCGCCAAACGAGCGAGCGACGCGGTTGGCGAAGATGTCTGCCTACGCCGCTCACAGGCTCGCTAACGAAACCCCTGACCAGCGGGCCAGCAGGCTGAGGCGCATGTCTGAATATGCCGCTAAACGATTATCAAAGGAGACCAGTGAACAGAGAGCTAAACGCTTATCAAGAATGTCTGCCTATGCTGCCAAGAGGTTGGCCAATGAATCCCCGGAGCAAAGGCAGGCCAGACTGGCCAGAATGTCTGCGTATGCGGCTCGGCGACAAGCCATGAAGAAAGTTTCTGGTCCTAGCACCTCTGGTGGTTGTCATTCAGAACATTCAAATTACAGTATGCAAACAATGCCTAACCAAAGCTGAGAATACTTTTTATTCAAGTCAATTATCATAATCATATTTATAGAATACAGACTTGATTACTTTTATTCAGATTTTTACACAAAATTGATTTATGTAAATAGATATATTTTTAGTGTTATGTCTAATATAAACATTTTTAGATTTTTGTTTAAAAGCCTTTATTATTTTTTAGTTTTATTAATCTGCTGTAGTTTTGTAATAATCAGCTTGATAAAATATAAGTGCAACAACATCACAATAAACTTTTATACTAAAAGTATCTCCATTTGAAATTTATTCTGCCTTATGTTATCCATTTATAGAAAAAGTCTCTTGAACATTATTAAAGTTTATTTTAATCAAACAATACACATTTTTACACAGCTTAGTAAGAAAATGTTAGTGAGGCAATAACACAAAAAAAAGTATGTGCAGGTATATTTTTACATAATTCATACCAATGAGATTCTGCAGATGAAATTAAAGGAATGTTTTTAATCAGTCTATGAATAATTTCCTACCCATTGGATACTCAAATACAATGTATCCTATAATATATCTTACTTGAATATACATTTCACATTAAACCTCCTACCTACACCATTACTGATACTACACTTTACACAAGCACTACACTTCTATTTGTACAATTATTCATAAAACCCTCAATTACAAAATAAGCTTAATCTCAGTTTAAATAAGGTCTATTTTGTAATGTGAAATAAAGTGAATATTTCGGCAATTCACAAAGTGTAGTGCAAGGCTAGTACATCAATTGATTGCCTGAACGACCTTTGCTTGAAAATGTATTGGACACATAGTCCTATAGAAGGTGCTACAGCAACATTGATAAATATATTTCTTTATCTAAAAATACCTAAAACTTACAATATTAATTTTACTATGAGAAATTACTACTATACTTTTTTTTCTTTACATTTTGAGATTATTGACATCATACTTTAAAAATAATATTGAATATAAATTACTGCCTTGTTCAGGAAAAATAAATGTAAAAATTGAGCATAAAGTTAAATAGTGTTGAGAAAAAGTCAAGACAGATTGTCATTTCCAGCAAATATACAAAAAGGATGGATGTGGGTATTGCTATGATTGCAAATATATACAGAACATGATCAAAATTCACCCCACATAGAATAATTTTCAGCATTACTTGTGGCAAGTTTCAGTAAACATTTTATTCTGAATATAACATTTTTTATACATTATTCAGTGTTACGAAATCGAAAGGCTGTCACCTTGCCATCGTTATGTAAGAAATTACGTACTAAGCAACCTATTATGCAAAACAAAGAAAATATAATTTGAATAGCATTAACTCTCTATCCAATAAGGCAAGGTTGGTTCCTGGCCAGTAGCCCAAATGCCAGAGCGTACGGCACGGCCAGTAGCAGAAATAATGACCTCAAAATTTTAACCCTTTAACCGCCATGTCATAATTCGCGTGGAGTGCATCTAGCGCCAGCTATGTTTAGGTACAATTTTGCATAATGTTGTAAAATATAGTTATCGATAAACAAACTAATGAAATAAATAAAAGTTACACATTTTTAATCAAAGGTTTATTTCTTTATTTACCTGCGGAGAAATATGACAGCATGACATGTAAAAATTTAAAGAAAGAAAGAAAGAAAGCTTTTATTTGACAGATACGATTAATGTTTTAAGTGTTAAAATATTGGGGTACAAATAACATTAATTAATTAATAAAACAACAAATAACTAAATTAACTTTAATTTTTCTTTAAAACAAAATAAATAGGTAAATAAATATATTATTATTATCTAACTGTCTTTTTGACTGTAGGATAAATAAACAGACTTGAAAAACAAGAGTGATTTACCGATTCAGTATCACTATGCGTTGAACTGCCATTACTGCGAACATCATTCTTTGATTGCTGCAATATATTTAATAGTTCTTCGTCGTCGTATAAAATCATCGACAACTTCACGACACTAGCTTAGAACCAGGGTTGTTAGGGAGCTCCGTAACTGTAACCGAAACTATCGGATATCCGATATAAAAATTTATCTGTAACCGTAACCGAATCCGAAATAAAAGTTTCGGATAATATCGGATTTGTTACTACATTTTTATTTTAGGTAGATTAGATAACACTCAATATATATTTATAATCATTTTTATTTTAAATAGCTGTAATAATTACTCACACACTGATTGTACCTACCAAATGGTGACATATAAATAAATAAAACCATTTTATTAGCTATTCGTATTTTACTTTTGAAATTCCTTAAAAGTTATATCCGTAACAGAAATTATCCGAAACTAACGGATAATCCGAAATAATTTCATATCCGTATCCGGTATAATAATCATTCCTACATCCGTAACCAATCCGTATCCGAAATTTCATATCCATAACATCCCTACTTAGAACTAATAATAAAGAAAAGTACGTGTTATCACGGCGATGGCGCTGGCGCAACTGTCGTTTATTCAAAATATGACTTTAGTTGACCTTGAGCCGCACGTAAAATTACGGCGTCGGCGTTCGCGGATAGCCTGTACTAGTGACGTCCTGGAATAAGTAGGTAATTTATATTTCTTAGTTGATTTTGATTTCTTCATATTATTTCACTAAAGCTTATTGGGTTTTGAATAAATAATTAAATCGTTACATTATTGTTTCTAGTTTTAGAAGAGCGGGGTCTCCTAGCACAGGTATTTGTATACTTAAAAGGAGACCTCTATGTAAGATTAAATACTGTAGAAGTTTGCAAAGTTATTTCAAATAAAATTTTGTATTTGATAATAAACTATGAAATTTTGATGAATGATTGATAGTTTGATAAAAAACAGGATGTTTTTTATTTTATTTTGTATTTATTAGCATCAGGAGTTTCATATGTGGTACAAGTACAACATTAGCCTGCGTGAAATCACGGGTTCAGCGAAGTAGGTTGATATTTAGACGTATCACGAACTGAGAACCATTAATTATTTCATTCAATTAGCTAAAATATGTATCTAGTACTGTTAAAAATAAAGTAATTACACGAAATATACTGAGATATAGTAAGCAAATTCAACATTTATTGTACATTTTTTAAATGACAGGACTTTTACGCAATATTCTGACTTGGCGTGTGATGTAATATTCTTACAACACGTAATATTACGGCGATGGCGATTAAAGGGTTAAGAGCGTCTATCCTGCGCGGGCTGGCAATGTCGCATTTCTAGTGATATTTCATGTTTTTTTTACTAAAGTTAAATCCAAAGAACTATTCTTTTTTCTTCAAATATTAGTAGTCCTTGGCTGAAAAAATTATATTTTGATCTAAAATTAAAATAACAAGGAAATTGAAATGCGACGTTGGGAACCCGCACGGGATGACCGCTCATATGGAACACTGAAATGGAGCAGTGCCGTCCGCCGATGTGCCCTGGCCTTAAGTGGGTTTTGAGTGGGAGACAAAATTATATCTTGCTCCAATAAAAACATGTGCAATACTAACTTTAGCCTGTGCTAAAACAGGGGTTCACTATTACATGTTTTTTATATTATTATTCATTACTTATAACTAAAGCTATAGGTACATACAATAATAAAGAAATAGAACCTGGAAAATAGCTGCGAATCAACAGTCTAATTTGTTTATTACTAAATAAAGCCACTAATACATATATTATTATAAAGTTATTATTTATACTGTTTTTACGAAATATTACGTGCGTATGTTGCATACGTCGTTTAGGTTTATAAGGTCGCTTATCACCGTACACCTGTTCCGTTAGGCGTCGAACACACGAATTGATGTGGCTTTATTGAAAGGAAGTCGCCAGTGTCGCCACATCCTTCGTCCAGTCCTAAGGAAGCTCAAGTTTGGAGCACTCCTTAGTAAGGTGGCAGTGTGTACTCGACGTGGTTATATAACTTTGTCGGTTGGTACGGATGAGGTTTGCGACCAGCAAGTGATTGTTAGCAAGCGGTGTCCGTAGCGAGTGGCGAGCCAGCCACTGGCGCCAGTAGCTGCCGGGTGGACGATGTGGAGCTGTACGAGTCGCCCGATGAGCGCACGCTGGACTGGCTCAGGGGTGTTCCTAGATAAATGTTACTTGATGTAATGGTGCTATAGGCTATCGAAGATCACTTGACAGAGTTGGCCACCGCACGAAACTTACAGGTAAGTCGTCACAGACCCTTGTCCTGTAACCCGTATTTTGTGTCTGAATACAGCGTTAAGTTGGTAAGCGAAATTCTGCGTAGGTAAGGGGGCGTTCATTAATTACGTGAGGCATTTTTGACAATTTTTTGACCGTTTTCTGCGAGAAAAATAATTACGTGATATTTGCCAAGACCCCCCTCCTCCCTATGTGAGATTTGAAAAGATTTAGCTTGATCCCCTCCCCCCTAGAACACCTCACGTAATTAATGGACGCCCCCTAACTACTCTAATAACGGTTGTTGATCTCCCAAAATAAAATCAACATATTTAAGGCGTGAAACTTCGTAGGCGGCGATTCGATCATAGGACGAGAATTGAGTGAAAAATTTCAAGGCCGTGTCACGTTTAAGTGCATTTTGTTACATGAGAGAGAAGAAAGATATAACTCTCTGTGTCCCTCACCGCACGCAATTTCTTTTTGGGTAAAAAATTATGTTTAGATCGAAACATCACCTCTGTCTAGTTTCGTTAATTAATTTAATGGTACCATATAAACTGATTTAAATGGTATACATTATTTTGTATGCTACATACCAGGTAATGATGTGACGTGATGCGGTAAGGCCCATCGCTGGGGAGTACAATCTCCATTGTTAGTCGGCTCCTGTAACAGATATTTCTATTAGGACATGAAGCTGCAGATTTAAAAGCCAGATTTCTAATATTATGTGCATATTGTTGCCAGACTAACTACGGTCGAAAAACATAGAAAAGGATGAAATGATGTAGTGATTAGCCTGGCAATAATATGCATTTGTAACTGCGTATCAAAAGCCCCGCAATGTCTCGACCAAGCTACGTTAAGTGGTTAACGCAGTGCATTGCTTCGGCTCCTGCAACGTGCCAGTGTCACCTCAACAACATTCATACAATACGGATGCAGTACATGATAATAATGAAAGTGCAAATTAAACACGACGCGGAAAATAAAAGAACATCGCGTAAACCAAAACCGAATTAACACGCACACAAACAAAGCTCAATGATGACGTCACGACTACGATGACAGCTGATGCAAGATGGCGGACTTACTGCAAGTTTGTTCGTCTTAGGAACGGTCAGAATGGTCGTGTTGGTGTCTTCCGGCGTGAAATAATCTGAGTCCTCGGCGACTGCCGGCGACTCCACATCGTTACGAGACTGTGTTCCGCTCGCTGCGTGCGATTTTACACCCAATTATCAACTGTTCACGGTGACACTATTCCTGTCTTTGCTATAGTATGCCCTAGGCAGTTCCACGCGCGCTCCTTTCTGATAGGATGCGATTAAGTTCTAATAACAAGCATGTCGATTTTATGGATGACTGCAATTATTGGTATGTTTAATTAAAGCGATTTTAACGATATATTATGACGATTTAGAATCATCAATTCTATTATCAAAACATTTGAGACATGACTATCCATGAAAATATAAAACAGCGTGGTTTAGTTTAAGCATGCTTTAAACTATGAATGGGGAAAGAGTTACCCTAACATAACTTCTCTAGTTAAGTAGGAGTATCTCGTTTGTCACGTATATTCATGTTATAATTATCCTAACAAATTATCCTAAAATAGGGCGATTACTGAATAACGAAATGAACAACCACCTCTATACATTCAAAATGGGCATATAGGGCGAAATCATACTAGCGTCCACTTGCTCGAATACTAGTGCAATATCACCTTATATCCAAGCAAAGCTTCCACATAATAATATCTACAAATTGAAAGTTGGTTGAAATAAATAGCGGCCTACTAGCGGACGTTCGAAGTTTGAATTTAGATGACTATAGGAACATGGGAGATATTATATTAGTAGGGTGTCACTGTGTTGGGTAGGCACGGAGTAATGTACAGATGGAGTGCCAATATGCAAAGACAAGGCGGAAGCGAAAGTGGCAAAAACGAAATGTCATAACTATGTTGATTCGTCGATCTTCTTAAGACGTAATATTGCGCCTATATTACCCGATAGGGTGGGTAGAAGTGTATAGTAGATATACCCAAACGTTATTTTTAAAACCTTACACATTGGCAAACCATTTGCTTACAGTGCTGTGATACTAAAACAATGTGTGTTTGTTATTTTCTGTATATGTAATAATGGTGTGGTGTAAGTCTGATAGGCATACTGACAGTTGTGCCTGTGGTTCGGCTGTCGATGTTAGTGTCAGGGCCAAACAGGCGCAGCGCGGAGCTTACCGCGTGTTTGTTATTGTATGTATGTGTATGTGTGTGTGTACATGTGACTAGCATACTGACAGTTGTGCTTGTGGTCGGGCTCGTCGGTGTCGGTGTCGTCGATGTGCGCGAGTGCGGGCGCGGACAGGCGCAGCGCGGAGCTCACAGCGCGCAGGGTGCCCGGGGACCCGCTGCCCAAGCTTGATACTGTCTGCAGCACAAATTCATTAAAACGTAAGAATGTAAACTCAAATTCCCAAACTCGCGGGTTTGCCGGTGGCGAGCAATGGGTAGCTCGCCGCCCGGTAAGGACCAGGCTCGGGTCGACGGCACGTTGTGTTCCACGCGCGCCTCACAGACATGTCAATTGAAGGGGTCCGCTAAGACTGATGTCTGCCAGGGTCAAGAGATTTGTTCGAAAGAGTTACCGCGGCCCTGGCATAAAGGCAACTGAAGGAACACGGGTGGGTTTTAGTCAGTAAAAGTCTGACACGGCCTCCCACTCCGCCCAGAGCGGGAGACGTCAATTGATGATTTCGCAACCACAAAAAAAAAAAAACACAAAGCACACAACATTTTGTTTTCTAGATGTTTCTGGTCTTTCTATGCGTCATGATTGCCGCAAAGAAACGTATTTTCTTTCTTCCTTTCTAAAGTTCCCAAAGTGGATTTCAATGATGGACTCGTCGATGCGGCGCGGCAAATAGCCTACGGAATTAGATCAAAGGTCCCGAAAGTCATTATAGAGCTCTTTGGAAATTGTTAGTTAAATAATGGTTTGACGTTAATTGATTGATGATACGGTAGGTAAGTTTATTCCATTTTAAATTTTACAGAAAAATCCTGCACAAGATTCTTGTAAGAGCAGTGGTTCTCAAAATGTTATGTAAAGTTCAGTAAATATCAGTAAGCGCAACAGTAGTTACTGCTTTAAATGTTGAGTTACGGCAAATATGATGATGTTTTTATGTTCACAATAGCAGTGTAATATACACATCTATATGTTTTGTCGCAACAGGCACGTTTTAATTGTCCTACGACGACTAACAATACCTTGTGTTGGGTTGGTAGGAAAGTCTTGCACCACAAACAACAGTTTCTTTAGTAAACACAAAATTTTATTAATATCGTATTAGTTACTGATATACTTTCCTTCTTCATCTACAACTCTTGCCCAACGCCCCGGTAATCTTTGTATCCCATCCATCCAAATATTCTTTGCTTTTGAATCAAAACTCTTCTAGGGTATTTTGAAGGTCTGTTTGGTCAACAAACTGTTTATCGCGTAAATAGTTTTTCAACGTTCGAAACAAATGAGCTAAAGGTATATAGGGTATGATTTCCCATTCTATCTCTGAAATAGTTTGTTTTGTTAATTTAGCTATGTGGAGTCTTCAGAAGCTGCGCTCGACTACCGGCAGCTCAATAAACGGATCTCTAAGTCCTTGAAAAGCGACCGAGCGATAGAGCGGAATAAAGGCTCCAAGGTCTTTACTAGGGATCTGTCTATTGGGCAGAGCCAGCTTACGAAACTGAAGACCGAAGATGGTAGGGTCGTATCCGCAAAACCTGAGCTGTTTAAGGAGATTGAGAGGTTCTATGGACAGTTATACACGTCAACAAGTAACCCCGTTAAAAATTTGGCAAATGGCCTAAGAGCTAGGTTGACCCGACATTATACCGAAGACATCCCGGACGTCAGCTTGTACGAGATTCAGATGGCTCTGAAGCAGCTCAAAAACAACATGGCGCCGGGTGATGACGGAATTACGGCTGATCTCCTGAAGGCCGGCGGGAAACCCGTTCTCAAGGCCCTTCAGAAGCTGTTTGATTCCGTCATACTCGAGGGCAAAATGCAACAGGCATGGATGAGGTGTGGTGGTACTTTTCTTTATGAAGGGTGATAATCCCCTCCTTAAGAATTATAGGCCCATCTCACTTCTGAGCCATGTCTACAAGCTGTTTTCAAGAGTCATCACGAACCGTCTAGCGCGCAGGTTTGACGACTTCCAGCCTCCCGAAGAAGTCGGATTCCGTAAAGGCCACATAGTAGACCACATACATATGCTGCGGTAGGTTATACAGAAGACCGAAGAGTATAACATGCCTCTCTGTTTAGCGTTTGTGGACTACGTAAAAGCCTTCGATTCGGTCGAAACCCGGGCTGTACTGCAGTCTCTTCAACGGTGCCAGATCAACTATCGGTACATCGAAGTGCTGAAGTGTCTATACGAAAACGCCACTATGTCAGTCCGACTTTAGGACCAGACCTCCAAACCAATCCTTCTGCAGCGAGGGATGAGACAGGGAGACGTTATTTCTCCGAAACTATTCACCGCTGCACTGGAGGATGCCTTCAAGGTTCTGGGCTGAAAAAGAGCTGCCATCAACATTAATGGCGAGTACATCACTTACCTTCGGTTTGCCGATGATATAGTTGTCATGGCTGAGACTATGGAGGGCCTCAGTACAATGCTCGATGACCCCAGTAGAGCTTCTGAAAGAGTGGGTCTCAAGATGAACATGGGCAAGACAAAGGTCATGTCCAATGCTTATGTGATACCCACTCCAGTGAAGATCGGAGGCGCTACACTAGAAGTGGTGGACGAATATGTGTACCTAGGACAGACTGTCCAGTTCAATAGGTCCAACTTCGAGAAAAAGGTCAATCGGCGAATCCGACTCGGTTGGGCAGCGTTCGGGAAGCTACGCAATATCTTCTCGTCCCACATTCCGCAGTGTCTCAAGACGAAAGTCTTTGACCAGTGTGTGTTGCCAGAGATGACTTATGGAACCGAAACGTGGTCGCTCACAATGGGCCTTATTAGAAGGCTGAAAGTCACCCAAATGGCGATGGAGAGGGCTATGCTTGGAGTTTCCCTACGCGATCGAATCAGAAATGAGGAGATCCGTAGGAGAACCAAGGTAACCGACATAGCCCGAAGAACTGCTAAACTGAAGTGGCAGTGGGCAGGGCACATTGCTCGCATAACAGATGGCTGATGGGGCCGAAAGGTTGGAGTGGCGACCGCGTACCGGAAGACGTAGAGTTGGAAGGCCTCCAACAAGGTGGACCGATGACCTTGTGAAGGCCGCAGGAATCCGCTGGATGCGGGAAGCACAAAACCGGTCGAATTGGCGGAGCTTGGGGGAGGCCTATGTCCAGCAGTGGACGTCTTTCGGCTGAAATTATGAGCTATGTGGGGCCGAGTGTTATCGTGAGGAAGTCGAACATGTAAACGTTTTCACCGTTTTTGTTTATATAACTGCTGACAGATTTTGTACTTGTAATGAGTAGGTATGTGCGTTTATTGTGGTGCTAGGTGGAAGAAGCTCGTAAAACAGCATGCCCCCAGAATCCCACCAACAACAGAGTAGAACTTTTTTCTCAGCATGGGTTGGTTTAGGAGTTTGTTTTGGTTTCTCGCCTTGAGATAGCCAGTGGCGCTTCCATGTACGGTTAGCATACAGTACGCAGCTCGCATCTCCAGTAACTATTTCGCTTAGAAAGCCCTTTCTGCGTGGATGAAGCAACAATGAAAGGCAAATAAAAACGTACGTCACCTTATTGGACGCGCTGAGTTCGTGGGGTATTCGAGATGATAAAACTTTTCGGCATCCATACTTCTTAGAGTGTTAAAGAATGGTCGAATGACTACAGGCAAGTTCATCTACTAACTGTTGTGACGATGCATTGAGTTTTATTCGTAGTACAGATCGTAGTTCTTCGTCATTAATGACTGTTGGCCGGCTTGACCTAGGTTTGTCTTCGAAGGTTTTATCACCAGAACGGAAACGTTAAACCAAGGTACACGATGAATCACATTACTGCTAGATACACTGTACATTTTAGTAGCAGCAGATCTTGCAGAACGTCCCTGTAGAAATTCGTAGTAGGCAACCGCTCGATGAACACTCTGATCCATCTTTTGTAACACTGCCCGATCGAAACGAACGGGCGCTTTTTATACCCTTAGATGGAAGCTTCTCGAATACAGTTCCTGAGGTCGAATGATCTCGAACTGCTCTATAATTAATAATATTTAGTTGAGCACTAAACTGTCGCAAGACTATCCTACCAACCCAATATCTTGTACTTTTTGAAGAGTAACTTTGTACACTTACAATAAATGAGAACTGGAAAAGTGATACCGAAATATACCATAAAATATAGGTTTCCACTAACATGAAAGGTTGGGTTGGAATGCTTTCTGTTCGATAACCGGTCGGGTCATGAGTGACAATAGAAAGCGGAAGTTGGACTTATCATCATATGGCAATAACAATAAAGGAGGATAATAAAACGAGAGATGGTATATGGTAGTTCAGGAACTCCTGTGAATCAACTTCCAAAAGCGGCAGGTCGCTTAAATAGGCACCATATTTTTTGTCAAATTTTATCAATTATTCTCACCCCGTTAACAGTAGGGTGTGTGAGCAGTGGCGACAGTCGTTCGGCGTCACTGTCGGGCTCCGGGTGCGTCGCACGAGCTTCATCGTCAGAACCCGACGCCTCTTGCACGGACTCCATGTCGCCAGTGTACTCCAGGCTTAAGGAGGACTGTAAAACAGAAATTAATCAAAACAAATAATATAATATATCTCCTTCGAAAAAAAGAAGCCCCCGCCCTGAAGTTATGGGCAATGCAGCAATGCCTATTTTAAAAGCTGAAAATAGGAAATTTAGATGTTACCGGTCGAAGGTACAATAGTCAAATACGACCCGAAAATGTAAGGTTTCGAAGAGGGTAAGGGGAAAGGGAATTTTGCTTATCCATATTAAGTTTTTTGAGTACGTATCTAATTTCGATTATACACTTATCTAAAAGGGATTATGTTATTTAGATGGCCCATTCATGATAATTATTTCTATAAGCTCGTGTGCCTGTAAAACACATTGGTACCTTAGAGATCTTGTCTCCGTTGACAATCTTGTGGTTGTAGAGCAGCGGACTGTTGGCAGCGGCCGCCTTCTCCTCGGCGCGCTTGGCTTCCTCCTCGCGAGCCAGTAGCACTGACATACGGAACTGCACATATACACAACATTTTACTATGTGTATTCTCAAAACTTAACGATTTTGCTTTAAGCTTAGTGTAAGTAAAATTCACTTTTGTACTCTCATCCTTCCCACCTAAAGAAACTCTGGACGCAGTACTAAGGATATGATTCTACTGTCGTTGAACTCGCAACGAAAACAACAAGAAAGAGCATTGGCGTAGTAATAAAAATAGTAACTTCCAATTTCAAACTAAGGACATCTTCAACGTTCACGAAACAAGATTGCTTTGGCGCGTGGAATTAGAATCAGAACGAACGCTACAATTCCTCATTTTTTTAGCAACTACGCCCCTGCCAAAAGATTCTACATCTAAAATCACTAAATACCTCAGGAGTGACAGTTTGCGCCGCGGATCTGTCGCGTACACTCTTGACGTCATCCTTGGAGCCACTCTTGGCCTTCCTGCTGCCGCTGCTGCCCAAGCTCGTGGACGAACTGCGCTCCAAGTTGCAGCGGTTCAAGATTTCCGCTGCCTAGAAAAAAAAAAAACAAATATTTTCATTAAAATTGTAGACGTACTTTTTTGAGTTGCTGGAGTGATATACAGTGTAGAAAATGTTGTAGATTTACACTAAATGCAGTTTTAAAAGTTAGTCAAAAACATTTTGAGCACCATGTTTACAGAGATCGTTATTTTTTGCATCGGACTGGCTCTCAAACGCGCCCATTACTACTCCATTTATCCAATACTCTGTGTCAAAAGTAAACAGTGTACGATATTAACTTTTGTATTGAGTATATATGTGTCATCATCATTTTCATCAGCAGCCTATAACATTCCCACTGCTGGGACACAGACCTCCTCTTGGTGAGAGGGAGTGCGCCATAATCCACCACGCAAGCCCAGTGCGGGTTGGTAGATGTAAAATGTCTTCGAATTTCTCAACCGACGAAAAAAAACGGAAGTGGTTCTCAATTCGACGCGTATATTTTTTTAATTTTTTTTTATGTTTGACCACGCATAACTTTTTACTCCAATTGTGACAATTCTTCTTCTATTGGAAAGGGTATATACTTCCAAGGTGGTCCCATATAAATTTGGAAAACAAAATCGAACCGGTCGGAAAACAGGGGATGATTGATTGTTCATTCACTGATTGTAATGTATAACCACGCATAACTTTATACAGAGTAGTCCGATTTTGATAATTCTTTTTTTGTTGGATAGGGTATAACTTGCCAAGTATTATTAGTACATTTAAGTCACAAAAAAATATAAAATAAAAACTTTTTAACAAAAAATTAATGCGCCGAAAAAACTGAAAAGCATAAAATAATAAAAAATCAATGAACAAAGATCACTCAAAGCGCCGACTCATAATTTTAAGGTTTATTATTTTATGCTTTTCAGTTTTTTCGGCAGTTTAATTTTTTTGGTTCTAACACATGCCAGTTTCCTCACAATGTTTTCCTTCACCGTTTTGAGAGCAGTGGTGATGAAACAATTTACACAAAGTAAAGCGCCTGCTTGGGTTTGACGACTACTCGTAAGTCGCGGTTGTTCCCACTTGGCCACCACTGCTCTGTGTGTAGTGTGTGTAGTGTCACATTATTTCTCCAAAAGTTCAACGCCTCCAGCAGCGACACGGGCTCTTGCCCAGACGGATGTTCTCTGTGCTGAGTGTACCTGTGAAGCGGTGTCGGTGTCGGGGCTGGCGATGGCGGGCGCGGGGCGCGGCGGCGGCAGCGCGCGCGCGGGGTGCGGCCCGTTCAGCGCCTCCAGCAGCGACACGGGCTCTTGCCCAGACGGATGCTCTCTGTGCTGAGTGTACCTGTGAAGCGGTGTCGGTGTCGGGGCTGGCGATGGCGGGCGCGGGGCGCGGCGGCGGCAGCGCGCGCGCGGGGTGCGGCCCGTTCAGCGCCTCCAGCAGCGACACGGGCTCGTAGCCCAGGGGGATGTTCTCTGTGCTGCCCTGTGGGACGTTACATTATTTTAATAGATCAGTGTATAAAACTAGTTGGATTGTTGGCTGTTCGCACACTAATAAGTTGTGTTGCTGGTGCTGCATATTTTTTTCGAATGAAGATTCCGTTTGGAATACATCTGGTTATAATGATTTAAATAACATATCTGGCGCCATAAAAAGGCACACAAATTCCCATAAACAGGTGTTTACCATTGCACACAGGTGTGTGCAATGGTTTCTTTCGGTAATTTTGGTAAACAACGAATTGAGACATCTATATCACGCCAGTTATCTGAGGAAATTTCAAAATATAACACGCGCGTTGATAACAACCGTAGTGTATTTCAAAGATAAGTTGATATTGTTTGCCATTTAGCACAACAGGAACTTCCTTTAAGAGGACATGATGAGTCCGAAACTTCATTAAATAAAGGCAATTTTTTAGAACTGGTCTCGTTAATTTCAAAATACGATGTCGTTTAGGAAAAGCATATGCAGCATCAGGAAAGTGACAAACCGGCGCCGAGTTATTTATCTATATTAAACAAAATTCAAAATTTATTGTACCTAACCAGTAGTTTATGAGAAAATTGCGATGATACATACGTAGGTACCTACATACTCAGTCATAAACTGAACTTTCTTGTTTTGAAATCGGTTAAAATTTTATTGGGCTTGCCTTATATTGAAACCCTAGGCACGCCACTGATATATGTATACACTAAAACTTTTGCATTCGGGCTAATACACCAAGTGAGATTCCAAATGTGACTTACATCGTTGGCCGCAGCAGGTAGAGCGGGTGCGTTCTCAGCCCTCCGCTGCAGGGCTCGTATCTGCAGCAGCGCGCGGAAGGGCGCGCGGCATATGGGGCAGTTGTTGGCTTGGTAGCGCAGCGAGTCGGCGCACGAGTTGCACAGGCACAGGTGCCGGCACGGCAGGATCAATGTGTCCCGAACGTCGCACATGCAAATCACGCACTCTGAACCACCGTCTTCGGTCTCTTCGTCGGAACTCGGCTGTTCGTGAAGCAGATAGATTTTTGAAGAAGGATGTTTCTACCAACAGGTTGCTTTTGGTGCATTCGTTTAGGATACAAACACATATGAACCATTTTTGGAACGAAGTTCCTTATCGCCCATTGCGATAGGGGTCTAGACGGAAAAAATTAAGACCAAAAGTTGTAACGACACTTTTTGCTATAGTTGTAAGCCGTGTGGCGTGCGCGTGTTTCTCTATCTGTCTCTCTCTCTCTCTCTCTCTCTCTCATAGAAAGCAAGCCAGTTATTTTCGTTGCGTCTTTCTATTTCGCACTGAACAGTGTGGTGTCACGACGATTATTTTTCTTCGAGTGTATACAGGTTTTATGTACATAATAAACCATAATAAAAAAAAATATAACAATTCCTTCACTAATTAATCGAAAGGAACTTCGTTCCATCCGGGTGTCCCTTGACACCTCTCAAGTTTTTTCTATTTTATTTTAGTATGAGGGTGTTACTTCCAGGAAGTAATACCACCTAACTCAGTATGGCAGCTACTCACCTTGGTGTCGAGGTTCTTGTTCTCAATACCGTATATCTCCTGCAGCAGGTAGCACAGGCCGTCGACGAACAGCTTCTGTTTCAACGCCTTCAGAACGTAAGTGCCATCCGAGTGCTTCTCCACCACCGCAATCGTTGTGTGTGACTGTCTTATTTCAGCTATAAAAATAAAGTTCAAACCAGTGATAATTTCATCATGCGAGCGTGTATAACCACGAATGTATGTGACGAGAGGGCCTAGACAAATGGCCATCGCTACCAAACGTTAAGAGTAAACGCTCAGAAGTCTTCAATACATTTTCAACTTTATGTTCTAGAGTATAACGTTGGAAATCTATTAAAGATTACCTACAGAGCATTTTCGCTCGTACCGGTGGTTAACACTCCGCAATCTGTAATAGATTTTCAACTTTACGCTCTAGGGTTTAAAGTTGAAAATCTATTAACGACTCAGATGTCCTATGAGGCTATGAATTTAAAAGAAGCTAAAAGAGTACATATCTGACAGGCCTGTTGGTCTAGTGGTTAGTGACCCTGACTGCTATGCCGGAGGTCGTGGGTTCGATTCCCACCCAGGAAAAATGTTTGTGTGATGAGCACGATCATTTGTTCTGTGTCTGGGTGTAATTTATCTATAATATGTATGTATTTAGAAATATATAAGTATGTTTATCAGTTGTCTAGTACCCATAACACAAGCTCTGCTTAGCTTGGGACTAGATGGCGTTGTGTGATAGTTGTGGAATATTATTATTATTATCTAAGGATAGTAGCAGTTGGCGATCTGTAGTTTGTACCTACCCCCATGGGGAAATAGCGTGAGTTTATGTACCTAATCATCGTCATCTGTCTAGACTTTTCTCAACTACGTTGCAGTCGGCTTGCAGTCTAACTGGATGCAGCTGTATACCATAATTTTCATGAAGCGACTGCCTATCTGCCACAACCCAGTTATTGGGTATTACGATACCCCTTGGTAAGACTGGTTGTCAGACTTTCGGGGTTCTGACGCCCCGTAACGATTGTGAAAGATCTACAAATAGCAGCCTGGACCAATGCCTTAACGGACTTCCCGTGGCACGAAGGGGTCTTGGTATGTAATGATGGTCACCCATCCACGGACCAAGCGCGGCAAGCGTGGCTTAACCTGATCGTTCGACCCGAGTTTATGTACCTACGTATTAGGGATGTTATGGATATGACATTTCGGATACGGATTGGATACGGACGTAGGAATGATTATTATACCGGATACGGATATGAAATTATTTCGGATTATCCGTTAGTTCGGATAATATTGGTTAAGGATATTAAACTTTTAAGGAATTTCAAAAGTAAAATATAAATAGCTAATAAAATCTTATACCTTTAAACGAGCAATTCTTGTATATATATATATATATAATCTGAATCTCGGAAACGGCTCCAACGATTTTCATGAAATTTAGTATACAGGAGGTTTCGGGGGCGATTAATCGATCTAGCTAGGATTCATTTGTATAAAATGTCGTTTATTCGTGTTTTCAATGACCAACTTTATCGATAATCAACTTGAACATAAACTTATTTTTTTAAACACAATTTACCAAAAAATACCGAGCAAAGCTCGGTCATCCAGAATTACAATCAGTCCGTGAGTAATTATTACAGCTATTTAAAATAAAAATGATTATAAATATATATTGAGTGTTATCTAATCTACCTAAAATAAAAATGTAATAACAAATCCGATATTATCCAAAACTTTTATTTCGGATTCGGTTACGGTTACGGATAAATTTTTATATCGGATATCCGATAGTTTCGGTTACGGTTACGGAGCTCCTTAACATCCCTGCTACGTATGTAATTTTGAAATGGTACCTTTTGATTCGCGTACAAGGTTTCTGACCTTGTGCGGATGTGACTAATGGGTTAATAACAGAGAATTGTGCCTTCGAAATGTCTCCCCTCGTGCCTTTCTCGATTAAAATGACTTACTGATACATCCGACATCTATCGCGTGCTGGTCATGTAATGTCTTCTAAAATCTCACGCAAATGAATAATACTGCTCAGTAAGTCACCAAGTTATGTGACCTTCTGATCCCTTAATTTTCCCACATAAGAAGAGTCAAATCATAAATGTAGCTAGTAAGACAAAGGAGAAGATAGCAAGTACGTGATTCAAACAGTATGGCAGTTGAGCGTATGTCATGCTCACTTAAATATCTCGCTGATGGTGGCGCGTGTGTTGGGTCATTCGCTTCCCTACAAAATGTTTTCGATGTAGGTTTTGTGATGTTCATGAACGGGCGCCGTCGGTTGACACGGGTCATTCTTAGCTGATTTTTTTTACATTGTTCTCACAATAGAAGCAAAAAGAATTTTGTTACATTTAAAGAGTGTCCTTGAAGTTTCCTGCCCGTTCTTCTCCATAAACATCTATGTTTTAGACTAAGAATCAATATAGCTTTAACTTTCTGACTAACTAACAATTCAAAAGCACCTGTTAATAATTTAACTAAAATAATTGCTTTGTGTTTGAGTAGGTATTCTTATTATACACAAATAGACAGTAGTACCTACAATAATAGGCAGTCTAGTATAACTACATCGCGCCACCATTATCGCGTCATCTTGACGTTGCGTGGATCCACTTAGTTTAATACTAGGGGAACAGCCTGCCGGTGCATCAAGATGGTTAACAACGATTGAATGAACACATGTTCAAGTGACGCACATAAGAGTCAACAGGCACTGTATAATTTTAATATGATGTCGAACGCAAACAGACGCCCGCGTGATTGCGATTTTAATCTAATTTTAACACAATAAATTAATCCATTGTTTAAAATGCAACTGATGAAAACGAAAAGATAAAATAACTGGTGCTCTTTTTAGCAACCATTCGTTCATTTATGCATATGTTTAAAGTAGATAAATCATGAAGTAAATGACGATTGTACTATTGTGAAACTATTGAGGAAGGGAAATCAGTACTGGGTTATGGAACTCACCTTCTTGCCCCTCATCCACGACGCAATATATAGCGATAGGTATGATCTCCCTGTCCGCATTGTATACCAGGTCCTCCTCAGCGTGCTTAGAGGGGTCAAACACATGAGATATCTGACAGAACTGCTGATTCGCGCCCTTCTTATAATGGTACGTCTGGGAATTCATTGCAGGGTCGCGAGGGTAGTAACTGTGGTGGAAAAGGCAAAAAAAATATTAGTCAACATAGCATTATCGCGCCTTGTTTCCCCAAAGGATTATGCAGAGGCCTAACCCTTCGGGGAAACAAACTTTAGTATGCCCACAATTTGTCAGTTACGTTTGCTTCCCATGTCAACACTATTGCCATAAACTGGGCACAAATCCAGACTCTGAGCTGCAGAAATTTCATACTTCACCTTACCTGGGAATTAAACCCAGGATCTCATGCTCAGCAGTAGTGCTAGCAACCAGTAGACCAACAAGGAAGGCTTAGTATATTAAATCAAATATTAATTGGTAAATTATTAATCAAATTAATAATTATTCATATCCTTGTTTCCTTATTGTAACTTCTGCGCTCCAACTATTAATGTAGCAATTTTGGGATGCTTGTGTTTAGCATATGGATTTTTGTTAACTTCAGAATAAATCAAAAATACATTCAATTAATGAATCGTCAGATTGCCAAACAAAATTATTGTTTACGTGTCATGTTTTAACAAAATAACCGTTCATTTGATGACAATAACAAAATGATATCCACACAACACAAGGTCACATGACTATTCATTAAAATAAAGCCAACACCACCATAATGGAACACTCAGTTGTAGAAAACAAAATGATAAAAAATTGTACTTACACAACGCCAGTGGGAGTGACTTCTTCAGTACAAAAGTAGAACACAGTAATAGCACATCTTGCATCGCAATCAAAGGTGAACTCAATATTGTAATATGTCCCCTTGCCATTATTGTCCACAGATTTGATCAAGCCATCTCCAATCTTGTTCTCTGCCAACTTGCCCACGGGCTCAGGGCAGCGTACAAAACGTAAAGACTCTTTACGTATATTTACTAGACTTTTTAATGTTTTAGTAGGCTCATTAGATTGTGGCGGGGGGTACGGGAACTGAGGACATGTCAATTGTTATTAATTTAATTGTGATAAATCAGGTAATGATAGAACAATACACAGGTTTGTTTGTATTGGCTTAGATATGAAGTAAATCAATTCAATTTTTGTATGTTTCAGAATCAGGTAAATAATTATTTTTACTGAGTAAGTTCTTAAGTGAGATGACCTCAGTGGACTTATATTCTTAATTAACTCAAAGGCACCCAGGGTACATTGTGTCATTGACATTCTATGTGCCAGCGATAAAGAATTTCTAAAAAGTTAAAAATCTTATGTTGACATTCCTTTTGTTTATTTACATAAATTACTTTAAACATTTCAAAATATGATAAAACTTTCAAGCCAAGAATGAATTATTTGAGTTCAATAAAATTATACTTACAGGTGTAGGTCTGCTGCCAAGGAAATTCAAGTCTGCATTTTCTCCAAATAAATATGCTTCAGGCTGAGGGGTGTCAAATCTCTCGCCACCCATGATGAAGTGGCTCCCGAAGTAATTACCTGCATCATCAGTTTCTAAATGTTCCTTATAGCATTAACTTACTTAGAAATTAGATTATAAAACAGAAATTATAGTATGCAATAAATAAACTGTCTGCATCAAGATGTCATTTGAATTTATCACACCAATCAAGATTATTCATTTATGAAATCAATCTACATGACAAATTTGGACCCTGAAACTTACTGTGTTTGAATAAGTTTGACTAAACATGGAATCCACGTATTTGTATTGCTCAAGTTAACTATGTTAATGATATAGTAAAAATACGCAATGAGAATGCGAACGAATCAAACAATGAATACGACACCACAATAAATAATTGAATTAGAGAATTCCATTTACCTGATCTAGGCGGATATTTATATGCATGATTGGACACTACATCGGCTTCTTCGACGCCAGCGTTTTGTCTACTTGTTAAAGCACCCATTTTGAACACTAAATTATTATGATGATTAATTTATTTTACGCAAAAATTCGTCTGTTTTGTTCTAATACAGCTGACATTTTTCATCAAAGTTTTTACTACTTTTGACAGTTTATTGATCGTCAGGAAACTACCGGAAATGGAAAAAACTTTCTTCCAAGTTCAGAAACAACAGTTTTATAGCTTTTTTAGTTCTCTTAAAATTAAACATAATCAATGGCAAGCAAAACCTTAAAAAAACACACAAAAACAAATCCAAATAATACCATTATTTTTTTTTCAGGATGGGAAATCATCAAATGACTTCTCCCGCTCTGGGCGGAGCGGGAGGGCGTGTCAGACTTTTACTGCCTAAAACCCACCCGTGTTCCATCAGTTGCCCATGTGCCAGGGTCACGGTATCTCTTTCGAACAATCACGCGACCCCGGCAAATAATACCATTGGGGTTATTAATTTGTGGGCACTTTTGGTTTGGTATGTACAGACATACCTTTGCGATTTTTTAATTTTATCACGAATTATTTTGTACTTTCTGAGTTTATTTTGAAATTGATGGACTACATATATGTATTACATAAGAAGTGATTCACGAGTAAGGTTCTAATCTATAATTCAAAGGTTTTGTGTAAATTGGCTAAAATATGTCAAAGATTGTTGAAAATGTGTTGACTGTTTTACTGGCACGTGCCGTTTTAACATTTTACAGACAGTTTATGACCAGACGTATGGGGTACTTATGTATTTTAATTTCCGATCCTACGTTCCCTAGGGATATTTTTCGACTAAGATGCTGGGCGGCCGCGTATAAGAAAAGGCAAAGACCTCTTTTCATGCAGGGCTTTAGCTCTGCAGGGAAACTCTTTAGGCTGGTATTGTAACGTCTTTTTTGGACTTGCCACACCTGTCTGAGTTTAAGTCAACGTCAAACCAACTTCCGTCTGTCTCTTTTCGTGGAAGTGGTGTCACTTTGTGAAGGTGCTGATAATTTTTTAATATAAAATCTAATGTAATCTTAAAAAGTGTTGTATATTATTCTGTGATTTAACAAAGACGTGTAGTGTGAGACTTACTAAGTTGAATTTTTTAATTATTTCAGATCACAATGGGGCGCCGGCCAGCGAGATGGTAAATAATTTACAACCTCAAAAGTTGTGTTATGATAAAAATTAGAACTTAAGTTTAACGAGTGAAATGTGTTTTTCAGTTATCGCTATTGTAAAAACAAACCGTACCCTAAGTCGCGGTTCTGTCGTGGTGTCCCCGACCCCAAGATCCGTATTTTCGACTTGGGTAAGAAGAGGGCGACGGTGGACGACTTCCCGCTATGCGTGCACCTGGTATCTGACGAGTACGAGCAGCTGAGCTCTGAGGCGCTGGAAGCAGGCCGTATTTGCTGCAACAAGTACCTCGTCAAGAACTGCGGCAAGGATCAGTTCCACATCCGCATGAGGTTGCATCCATTCCATGTCATCCGCATCAACAAAATGTTATCGTGCGCTGGAGCTGATAGGTAAGCATTCTTGATGTTATTAACATAAATTCCTCTAACCCCAAAACTATAAAAAAAATGTACATTTCTAAAATTGCGTGTTGAGCAAGATTAATTTGTAAGCATAAATCAGGAATGCAACATTCTTGATGTTAGTTAGATCTTTAACCAAAGTTTTAAAACTGAATCAATATTTGCTTTTATATTCATTTATAACATTAAGCTAAAGAATGATAGATTCAATACACTATTAACTACACTAATACCAGTGTTAACTTCCTGAGATGTTCCATAAGGAATTTAGTAAATTCCACATGTGGGGCAAATAACCCAAAATATTTTACCACTGCAGGACAAAGGCTTCCCTTACTTAAACCTTTAAAATGTAGGCTAAATTTAAAGCATAAACATGCATCTTTATGAAGGGAATAGGTAGAATGGGCTGGTGTCTGAAACTCCATGCCTGAGTAGATATTTTGTGTACATCTTTAATAAACAAAAATCTTTAATTCACTTTGAGATAGGGCACAGCTTCAGCTGCTGTGTTCCTAAAAAACCGGCCAAGTGCGAGTCGGACTCGCGCACCGAGGGTTCCGTAATTTTGCTGTAGGTATTTTCGGTTTAAAAATATATATATTTTTTAATTTTTATATTTCAGTTGATTGAATGTAAGGTAAATTGCGATTTACGATTTATGACGTTTTAAAAAAAAACTACTCACTCGATCTCGTTCAAACCAATTTTCGTTGGTAGTTTACATGGTAATGTACATCATATATTTTTTTTAGTTTTGTCTTTCTCTTATTTTAGAAGTTACGGGGGGGGGGGGACACACATTTTACCACTTTGGAAGTGTCTCTCGCGCAAACTATTCAGTTTTGAAAAAAATGGTAATAGAAACCTCATTACCATTTTTGAAGACCTATTCATAGATACCCCACACGTATGGGTTTGATGAAAAAAAACATTTTTGAGTTTCAGTTCTATGTATGGGGAACCCCAAAATTTATTGTTTTTTTTCTATTTTAGTGTGAAAATCTTAATGCGGTTCACAGAATACACCTACTAACCAAGTTTCAACAGCATAGCTCTTATAGTTTCGGAATAAAATGGCTGTGACATACGGACGGACAGACAGACAGACAGACAGACAGACAGACATGACGAATCTATAAGGGTTCCGTTTTTTGCCATTTGGCAACGGAACCCTAAAAAGGAATTTTACACAATTTTTTTTTATATTACTTAGACGGGTCAGTTCAGACAGAATGGATATATGCCTGATTAATTTGGCTCCATTGAATATAGGATTCGTGTTACCATAGCCTGAAGTTGAAAATTACATGAATATTGAAATGAGCAAATACCCATGATTCAGTTGTTCTTGATTGAAACTATAACCAGAGAAGCCTTGAGCCTATGTGAGGATTATATCATCAATATAAAGAATGTTGATGATGTTTATATTGAAGTTTGTGATTTCTGCTGACTGGGAAAACTATTGAGCAGACTGCTTGATTATAATTAAGGGGGTGGTAATTATCAAATCTAAGGTGTGCCACTTTTAAATTTGGCCAGATAGCCATAGTGCATGTTGTAATTTAATTTATATGTCGGAGGAAACAATGCTACAAACTTTTGTCATGGCCCTTCAACTCAATGTATCCCATTTTCCCATTATTCATAAGTTAATCTCTATTTTGGTGTTAAAAGCAGGAAATTGTTATCTAGAAAAAAAGCTGATGTTTCTATCATAAGCACTAGATAAACTTGTTAAAATTTGATTGTCATCATAAACAGTGATAAACAAAATGTTTCCAGTCATGATTGCACAAGATTGTAATATTCAAACTCAACAATAATATTGTGCCAATCATGTCATCCTGTAGTATTACTCATAGGTCATAGATAGCACTAATCCTCATAGTGACTTGCAAATTTATACTAAAATGTTCTATGATACAGCAAGATGACTTTTGTTTACTACATTAATGAGTTGCCTAAATATTTTATACTAGTTTTTGCCAGCGGCTTTGCCCGCGTGGATGTCGGAAAATATCCCGCGGGAACGTACTACCGGAATAAAAAGTAGCCTAGGTGTTAATCCATGTTATAAACTGTGTTCCAAATTTCATCCAAATCCGTTCAGTAGTTTTTGCGTGAAAGAGTAACAAACGTCCACACATCCATACATACAAACTTTCGCATTTATAATTTTAGTAGGATAGTAGGATAACCAATGGAAACTCATAACAGTGTTAATTCATTATTGTACACACGGCTATATGTTAAGCTATACTTTTCCAGTTTAAGCTGACCTCTCAATATATGGAAATCCCACACAATGTGAGATCAGTTCATACTGGAAATGCATAGCTTAATGTGTAGACGGGCGCATATATGTAAAGATATCGAAATAATAGTAACAATAGTAACTCCTGTTATTAATTTAACTAGTCTTTATGTAGACGGTTTTCTGCATGCGACTTGGCCGCGTCAACTTTCTTGCTCCCCCGACCGTCCCCGTCGCACCGAATCGCCTGCCCGGGCGAGGTCTTCGTAGTCGTACTTTTTCATTTTGATCGGCTCCTAAGAGTCCTAGCGTGATGTTGTATAGTCTATAGCCTTCTTCGATAAAAGGGCCATCAAACACTAAACGTAGTTCCTGAGATTAGTAAAGCTGCAACCAAATAAACTCTTCAGCTATACAAGATTATTTTTAGTATATGCGAAACCTGAATATAGTTTGTTCAGAATCAGTAACTGAATGGATTTCAATAGTTTTTACACCATGTTATATTTTGTACCAAAAATATTTAATTACGCTTCCAAGTCGCGGGCCGCGCTGTTTTGTTTCGATTTTAAAATTATCATGTCTTTCTCGTATTCAAACGTCCATTACGCGGAGATGGTACGTACACTAGCTGTTTGTGGTGATCTGCATATGTTTTTGCGTGGACAACCAGGAAACTTATCAAGCTTATAACTTTGTGATTATTAATGATACAGTTTTGAAATTTTTTTCATAGATTCTTTACACAAAAATACTAGACCCGTGTTTCGGGTTTCGCATAAACAAAAATTAATGTTGTATAAGGTGTATCTATTCATACACGAAATATTTTAAGAGGTACACCTGTAGGTGGTAAAGAAGCTACAGCAACGAAACAATTTTTTTTCTAAATGTATTTTTTTCAAAATTTAATATTTATAAATTATTTGACGCACATGAGAAATACTGGCTCCTTCTTATTTTTTACGGCCCGAGACACCGTGGCCACATGAGTAGAAAAACGGAACAGAGACTAAGCTTCTTAAGAACGAGCAAAATTGTTACCTATTTTGGTAGGGTTGTCACAATAGGGTAAGACAAATTAAACAAAACATTTGTTAAATAGTTTTATTATTCAGTATGGTAGAATCGAATCAAATCAAATAATTTAATTCAACTAAGCCAATTACAGGCACTTTTGAATTGTCAAAAGACAAAATAAAATTAGTACAAAAATAGTTATGGTGCTACAGTCCCAGTCACAAGACATAATATCTGTGAAAGTACCGGAGATACCCATTCCAATACGTAGATCTCAATGGAGAAGAATGGGCTAGAAACTCCATGGACACTCTTTTTTAACTGACTTCCAAAAGGAGAAGGTTATCATTTCGGATGTTTATATTATTTTTTATGTTTGTTCGGGCATAACTCCGTCGCTTACCAACCGATTTGAAAATTATTTTTTGATGGAACGGGTATACCTACTTCCCGAATGGTCTCATAATTTTTTTATCGAAATCGGATTAGCACTTTTTGAAAAATCAACAAAAACCTAAAAGTTATCAACATTGTCTACACCGATTACTCAGAGCTTTCTGATCCAATTTCGATGATTCTTGTTTTTTTGGCTGATACAGTATACCTGCCATTGGTCCCATAAATTTTTCAATTTAGTTTGGTTCAATCGTTTTTATTTTTAGCTCATTGGGTACATGGGTGCTGTTATTACCGGTGCTACGGATTACAAAATTCTAGTGCACATGTAAGAAAATTATGTATTTGACAATAATTTGGGTTGAATATTTAAACTAACAAGGATAAAATAAAATACTTTTTCAAAAATATATCTTTAAAGTAGTAAAAGGATAGTTCAAGTATGATATATCTTTATTTTTTCTAGTATAATTCATACACACAGTACAATAAACAACCATTATTAACAATAAAATACCACGTTTTACATAAAAATATTCAAACTTACAACTAACAAAACAAACAACGCGCGGTGCACTAACCCTGAGATTGTCAACTGGCTGTGCAAGCATAAACCGGTTTTTTCCAGTCTCGCCGCGTACGCGACAAGCGGCCAGTGGTCACGCACACATGCCCCGCGTGCTTGTAGTGGTGCAATCGAATCGCGCGGTTGTTCGAAGTTTTATCTCTGTTCCGTTTTTCTACTCATGTGCCGTGGCCATGCTCGTGCCGTCCGGTCACCGCCCTCGCAGCGTCAGGCGGGCCATTCATAGAATTTGGAATAAAGGTTTTATGCAAAACGTCTCAAGCAGTTTTAAAATTATAATAATTACAAAAATTTAAAAACGCTTAGATACAAATTTTATTTTTGCTTCTATAGCTTCTTTACCACCTACAGGTGTACAGTCGGCCAAGAAAGTGGTGTACCACCCTAAGGTTGAATATCGCTTGCAGATTCATAGGTGATAAAGATTAGTTTCGCTTGCAGATCGATCTGACAACTTCTATTGCTGTCTTTATCTGATTATTGATAACGACTATTACTGTTTGTAACGTGACAGCTGTTCTTAGTTTGAACTTGATGGAACCAATGACGTCGTAAAATCAACGGCGGGGGGCTGTAGATTTTGATGACAAAATTGTATCTACAAATTCAGAATTGTAATCAACAAGTTACATAAAATTGTAAAGGCACAAGGCGAATCCACAAACCTACAATTTCTGTAAACTTGTAATTACAATATCAATAAAAAACAAGCTAAAAATAGATTTATCCTTTTATTAAATTTCTACAATCAATTTTAAAATACTTATAACAAACAAAAACATAGCATATATAGTAATATTTAGAAGATTATTTTTTAAATTAGAAACGGGTGTAACCGCCGTTGGCCTCTATAACCTCTAAAAGACGAGACCTCATTGAACCAACAAGCCGTGAGCAAATATCGGTTCCCCGCATTTCCTCCCAAATATAATTAGTGACTAATAAGAGCTTGTTTGGTTCTTTCATTTTGATGCGACCATCGTTGGACCATAAGGCCCCAAAGATTTTCTATCGGGTTGAGGCCCTTACGTCAGTGTGTGAACGAAACCAGGCTCTTACGATCCTCGCATTATGAATTGAACAATTATCTTGAACAAAATCAAATTGTGGCACTTCGTTCTCCGGGTAAACATTACGGACTGTCGGTAGCATTGCATTCTGAAGCACGTCGATATAATTTACAGCCGTCGCTCGAGGAGGTAGAGAACACAATTCTCCTACACCATCCGCACTCATCCAGCCCCAAATATTTACGGAAATTCGACCTGATTCTCTATTTGGGATTACATGATCATCTTTATACCGTGTTGAATTATATCGCCAAAGGTGAAGACGTCCATGCTGACTGGATTTAAACGTTTTTTCATCACAAAACACTGTATTAGACCAATCAAACTCTAAGTGCTCTCTGGCGAAGTTCAGACGAGCAAGTCTGTGAGCATATCCGTCAAATATATTTTCTTGGCGTAATGCCTGTGGTGCAACCCCATGTAATGTAGATGATTCCTTATTGTTTGGGCACTCACATCGAACATCTCCGCAAAATGTTTTGTGGGCTTAAAACCATTGATTTCATATTCCCGTCTCATGAATTCTCTATCGTTATTGGAGAGTGCAGGCCGGCGACCACTTCTTCTGTGATCCAACAAACTTCCCTCCTCTCCTTCACGACGAATCCAAAAGCGGACAGAACGCCTCGATATATTCAAATTCCGGGATATCGCACTGATACTGCTTCCCTCATTAAATTGGGCAATTATTTGTGCTCTTTCGGCAATGGTCAAGTTGGCAGGCATTGAGATGATTTTATATGCAGTTGATTGAAAAAACACGGAAAATATATCGATTTTTTGCATATATTTGACAAAATGTCAATTGTCAGTTTTCTTTTTCAAATGGAATTCGGTTGTCTATTTAAATAGTTTTTATTACTTTTGTTTGGAAACATTTCAATTGCTTTGTAGAAACGAATGTCCTTTTCATTTATACTAAAGGTTAAAATGTCATGTACTTATATGTGACATATGACGTATGAATACTAAATACATAGGTTTACGTCATGATAATGTTGTCTCTTTCAGTAATATCTTTTTATAACGAACCTTGTTGTAATTTTCGATGACCGGGAAACTAAATCAAAACTGGTACACCACTTTCTTGGCTGACCGTACCTCCTAAAATATTTCGTGTATGAATAGATACACCTTATATAATATTTAGATTTGATTACAACTAAAAACGTTATAGTGAGCTAACCTTAAAACATAGACACAGCTATCGCGGAATTTCTTTTTAGAACAATTTAAAGATGAACAATGCCGTCATACATGATTGTTGCGTTACATTAACTGTTTATGCAGTGCACACAACGGAAGCTCTCAAAAGGAATATTTCTCCCCGTTTTTGCAACATTTTTAATTGCTGCTCCACTTCTAATGGTCGTACCGTGATGTTATAAAGTTTTCCTTGATTAATGGGGCAAGACAAACTGATTCGAATTGAAAATATTTTTTCAATTTGAATCAGTAGTTCCTGAGATTAGCACGTTCAACCAAACAAACTCTTCAGCTTTATAATATTAGTATAGTTCACAAAGGAAACTTTAAAAAGGTTACCTTTATTTTTTACTTTTGCCAGTGGCTCCACCCACTTATTATACATACTAGCTTCTGCCCGCGACTTCGTCCGCGTTAAATTTCTTGTTCCCCGACCCTTCCCGTCGCGTCGAACCGCCTACCCGTGCGATTTTCCCCGTTTTTGCAACATTTTACATTACTGCTCCGCTCCTCTTGGTTGTAGCGTGATGTTACATAGCCTATAGCCTTCCTCAATAAATAGGCTACTCAACACAAAAAGATTTTTTTCAATTCGGACCAGTAGTTCCTGAGATTAGCGCGTTTAATAAAACAAACTCTTTAGCTTTATAATATTAGTATAGATAAACCTTCCTTTTGAATAACTCTGTCTATTGATGAAAACTGCACTAAAATCCAACTTACTACTTGAATGGTCTATTCTTTACTTCGACAGCCTTTACCCAACTATGTTGGGGTCGACTTCCAGTCATAATTAGATGCAGCTGAGTTCTAGTATTTTACATGGATCAACTGCCTATCTGACCTCCACAACCCAGTTACTGAATAATACAATACCCCTAAGACCTAATATCTATAAGGTTGTCAGACTTTCGGGTTTCTGACAACCCGTAACGACTGTCTAAGATTACCAAAAACAGCCGGGACCAACGGCTTAACGTGGTTTCAGAGGCTCTTTTTTCGACCAATGCTCTTTTAAATATATCTTCCTGCTATGATGGTAGTAGATAAATAAATGTAAACAATGAAAACCTTTCTTCTTCAGGCTCCAGACCGGGATGAGAGGTGCCTTCGGCAAGCCGCAAGGTACCGTAGCGCGTGTGCGCATCGGACAACCCATCATGTCCGTGCGCTCCAGCGACCGTTGGAAGGCTCAGGTCATTGAGGCTCTGCGTCGTGCGAAGTTCAAGTTCCCCGGTCGCCAGAAGGTAATAAATGCTATTCTAATTTTCACCCTTGTAAGACTTGTTTTTTTTTTTTGTTTTCAGTGAAGTAACTTCCTTACTGACAATTCTTACAATGTGGCATAGTGCCAGGTGGTAAAAGCCTGGAAGTAGAGCCTGCTTTTGTCTTGCCTAAGGGGACAATTCTTATGGTTATTAAAAACCACATAACATCATATTTTCATGGGCTGTCTATTTATAACATGCTCTGCACCTACAATTTATGCTCGGTTCTTATTTGATAATGTATTATTTCAGATCTACGTCTCCAAGAAATGGGGCTTCACCAAGTACGAGCGTGAAGAGTTTGAGAAGCTGCGTGAGGACGGCCGTCTCGCCTACGACGGCTGCAACGTCAAGTACCGCCCTGAGCACGGACCCCTTGACGCCTGGAGAAAGATCCAGAATGAGATCTACGCTGTGTAAATCTTTTTAACACTATAATATACACATTTAAAACAACAAAACTGTGTTTCCATTCCATTTAATATCATAAGTCATTCATTATCTAAAGAAAGAGTCAATGGGTCTACATGGCATTTTATTCTTCTTTACTGGAGAATTTGATTTCCTTTTTCTTTTTACATTACTCCCAGTAAACAAAGGATTCGTTTTCTTATTTAATTCTCTGTTTAACTTCTGTGCTTCATGGAAATCTAAATGCTCTCCAAATCTTTCCAAGGGGACTTTTGTTCCACATTCTAGACAAATCTTAGTTGGGGTATTTTCATTAATTTTTACTAAAAAGCTAGCAACAGAAGATATAGTTTCATTTCTTGAATTGTTTGGTTGTTCTGGATGCTTCTTCTTCCTTGTTTCGCCATTCTGTTTAGTTTTTACATTATTATTTTCTTTTATTTCTTTGCGAACCTGTTGTCTCTCCTCTTCTCTCAACTTCAAAGCAAGATGGTAATCTGAATGTTCGGCAACCTCATCCATTGCGATTGATTTGTTACAATCCGGACAGTTAAACATCTCAGCCTGTGTTGATTCCAATTGAGGAATGACAGGTACAACTGCGTCGGCATTTTGTTCTGGTTCTGAAACAGTGTCAGAACAATCATCTTTTACTATTCTGGAGCTGTTCATTAACTCTCTTATACTAGTAATACGAGCTACGTCTTGCGGCTCTTCTTCGAACAGCGCGACACTGTTGTTTATTTCGTCAACAATTGTTGATCCTGAAAAACATGTCTCATTGCTATCCTCCCCAAACGTGGCTACATCACAAACGGGTGTAGTTATGCGTAGTTTCTGTACATCCATTTCTGAATCTTTTATGTTACTCTGACTGAGGTCCTTTTTATTTTGATTCAATATTTTTGCAAAAAATGACTCCTGCTTATCTAAACTAGATTCTACAATAACTGCATTGTTTGTTTTATTGCTTTCATAGAGATTCTGCTGCTTTTGAGATTCGCTCATTTTTGGTTTTTCACACACTTGGAAGAATTTTTGCATGATGTAATCTTTGCCATCATTCTTAGTTGTAGTTTCATTTTTCACAACAGGCTGTTCACTGGTAGCTTTTGCTTCTTTCATACTGTCTTTAGGCTTATCTACGATATCTATAGATGATCCAGCACTAAAGTAATCTAATATTTTCTTAGTCTTCTTCACTTCTGTATGATCTTCAAACTTTCCAACACTTATTCCTAGGAATTTTATAGGAGCTTTCAACCTCCTGTTAGGTTCACCTTCTGGAAAACCAAATTTTGTTGAGGTTCTAACAACTATTAATCAGCACTTGATCACAGACATGAAATGTGTTTAACCTTACCTTTTTGTTTGACTCCTTCAGAACTTTCTAAGAGAAGCTCTAAAGCTTTGCTTGAAAATAACTCTGCACTCAGTTCGTCATCAGCTACAAAATTATATGAACGAGAACTGCTACTATCTCGACCATTAGGAAGTTGCGTCGAGTAACTAAGGACCATTTGTTTCGGCGTTCTGTTGTTTTCTAACGCGTCCTGATCAAGCCTGTCGTCTATTTCGTCGCCGAGGTCTTTGAGCCACTTCCGTACGCTATCTAAATCAAGGAGAGCAGCCTTGCCTCGAAATTGCTTGCAGCATCCAATGCTCTTAGGGTTAAATCTTGCTTGTACAGGTTCCAAGTCAATTCCTCGTGCTATGTTGTATAGCCATGTTCTGAAAATGGGTAACTTATTTTATTGAAAGAAAGGAATAAGCCGTAAATAGAATTCAATTTTATTTGCCATACCTACCCATTTTTTTCATCAAATCGTGCTTGTAGGTGTTTTTCTGTAAACTTTTGCAGCTCACCCATTTTTTGGATTTTTAACAATTCACAAACAGTATAGCCAAACTTTCCTCCAAGGTGCTTTACTTTTTTCAATGGTAATGTGCTGAAAGTCAATCAGAAGTCAGGCTTAATCTCTGCCGGGGTCGCGTGATTGTTCGAAAGAGATACCGTGACCCTGGCACGTGGGCAACTGATGGGTTTTAGTCAGTAAAAGTCTGACACGCCCTCCCGCTCCGCCCAGAGCGGGAGAAGTCATTTGATGATTTCCCATCCAGAAAAAAAAAAAGTTTTAATCTAGATAAGAGAGAAGATATCATTATATTACTATAATGGTAATGTCACAGAAGTTTGTACCTGCCGTCTTCAATAACTTAGGCGTAACTTTTACAAACACCTTACCTGACTTACCTGTACAGTATATCAATACAATGTTTTGGTAGAACTGTCTGTTTATTAGGCTTGTTCATGCCACACACCAGTTTGGCTAGAATTTTGTTGTGAGCTATACCTGCAGAACACCTGTAACCTGCAAAACAACCACAACACCCACGATTTATAAAGACATGTGAAATGTTCATAATATGATATATTTTTTTTATTTTTTACAATATGATACTTTCAGTAGGTAAAATGTGAGTTTACCAGTTTCTTCATACACAGCAGCTCTAATCTCACTGACTATGACGGCGCCTACAAGCAACCGCTTGGCATGCTCATAGTCAAACTCTATGTTCTCAATGCCACATGTGTGTACATCTGCAAGGAACTCCTCCAAAGAATTGTAACCCAGAGCGAAGGTGTTGGGCATCATATCTGTATGAACTGTGTTCACATTCAGGGTCTTTAGTCTCTCTTGCACCTGGAAGATAAACATTGTGCAATTTATTAAAGCATTGCATGATATTATGGTAAAATAAATAACATGTTTGTACTTGTTTTGCTGTTAGCGTAAATGTTTTCAAACATTTAGGACACAAGGATATTTTAACAAATCTAGTACAGAGTTAAAATACACTGAGTCACTAACAGGAGCAGTAATGTCCAGATAAGCTTCATCAATTGAAGCTCTCTCCAAGAGTGGTGTGAACTTCTGTAACACTCTTGCTACTTCTTTGCCCGCTTCTCTATACCTGAAATAAAAATATTATAAGAAAATTATTGTACATCACATCTAGATCATAAGAAAAAATGCCTGTTTTTTAAAAAAAAATTTGATTAATTAAATTGTTAATTTTAATCAACCAAAGTTAATTTTAGGCAAAAAGAATTCTTATGATCCAACGGGTGCACACGCGACATTTGGAGCATTTTTTTTCTCATCAGGGACATTTGACGGGTTAATAAAATACACAAAAAATTAAACTCTAAATACAATTATGTAAATGTGGTGACAGCATTAAGCCATAGTGGTATGACAACTATTTCTTAGCCTAGAAACACTCAACTTTTGTCGACAAAATAAGGAAAACTAAGAACCATGTGTTGGAGTGTAAGTTTATAGGTACTTATGAATAGCAATTTACTGCAGAAGAATTAGTTAACTGATTAAACTAAATATCGACTTACTTGGAAATGTCAGCTTTGCCCCTAAGGCATGGTACAGATGGTAACTCTATATCAGGGCATTTCTCCTTGGCCTCATCTCCTCTCATATGGCGACCAACGCCTTGAGCTCTAGCAACGTAGTTCACCGCTATGATCCTGACAATTGGGAAAAGGATGTAAGACAGCATTGAAATACTACCAAGTACGCAATTGTAAAATACGTGGAAATTGTCACTTATTTTAACGTCACTTACCCTCCGCCCTTCCAAGGATTGTACTGTACTACGGCAATAGGTTTTCCTCTTAATTCCGGGTTCAGTTTCTCTTCTACTTGGCAATAAAAACAGTCCATGTCTATGAGCACAACAACACGATTATCTTGATCCATTTTGACTGTACGATATGGTCTCTTTTGCAAATTTGTTCATTTAATTGATTAGAATCATTTTTAACAAAGCCAAATAAATAGTTAAGATGATTTCTGGTAAATAAAATATCAGAATAGGTAATCAGAAGTTATAATAAAAATCGATGAATCACAGTAGGTCCGCGCCGCGCGTAGCGCGCCAAAACACTACACAGCTGACTGCTGACATTGACAATACTACTGTCAAGTTTTTATGTTACTGTCATAGTGACAGCTAGGCATAGACAATTGACAGAACAGATTACAGCAGGTAGGTATAGACAATAAATCCAGATTAGCTATAACTTTAATTATTTATGTATGTTATTTATTTATGTTCATTTTGCATCGTTGAACATGTAAGCGGGCACGCCCTTTATGCCTGGAGGCTTTATTTAGTTTTTAAGTTCTGTTTACGTTTTTGTTTTATTATTTCAGCTTGACTTTAGTTTTCAATTTTTTTGTTGTTATATTGGCGTGTGCTAGCTGACATATGGCGAATAATATATGTTTTGTTTTATAATATTAATTACTTACACAATATTGTATAGAATCAAGTTCTTCTAACTTAACAGACAGCTGTGCTGCTGGGGAGTTTGTTCCGCCACTTCTTCTTCCCAGCGAAAGCACTAGGAAGTGTCGAAGGGCGGGCGTTTTGGGGGGACTGTCTTTTGTAACTTTGACATTCAAAAAGTGCTGACTCTCAGCCTAGTTTGAATAAATTACTTTTGATTTTGATTAAGTTACGGCTAGGTCTAAGGGCAATGCGTGCATACGGCTTTTTTCTCAATTGTTGGTAGTAATGAAATATCCAGTCAGACGTATAGCTTCCTTTGTACACTTGCATTACTAATATGTGTAAAAGAATGGTCTTGAAAGGAAAGGACATTCATGGTCTATTTTCTGGACAACCTGTGAGCTATAGTCCGGGAGCCAGGTGCAAATTTGGTTAATTATTTCCTCTCGAGAGATAATTCGTGAGACGCATCAGAGTAAAGTATTATAAAGCCTCGTGAACGTCAGCTGGCGCTCGGTTGGGGGGATGAGCGGTTGTAGCCTCCCAAACAAAAGTTTGTGTGATGAGCACGATCATTTGTTCTGTGTCTGGGTGTAATTTATCTATAATATGTATGTATTTAGAAATATATAAATATGTTTATCAGTTGTCTAGTACCCATAACACAAGCTCTGCTTAGCTTGGGACTAGATGGCGTTGTGTGATAGTTGTGGAATATTATTAAAAAAAAAAAAAAAAACACGAAGAAAAAAAAATACATTCACTCATTTCCTCACAGCTAAAAATTTGTCAAATTGTAGCTAATCTAATATCTCAACGAAAAAAAATAATCAGCTGGTTACAACATGGTGTATTGTACGTCAGCTGGTGTCTCGAACATGAATTTATTTTTTTTATTTTCAGTGATTTCCTCTCAAACAAAAAATTCCCTGATGATAGCTTATATGTTACTGTGGATAAATATATAGGTCAGCTGGCTGTATCTTGGTGGAAAAACCGTCAGCTGATACTTTGAAAGTTATTACATAGGAGTTAGGCAGAAGCATCTACTGCCAATTTACAGCTGACTAGGTTTCCCTCGGCTTCTTGCTAGCTGATTTTTTTTATTTACCGCATCAGTATATTAACAATCAGCTCACAACTTTTCATTTGGGAGGAAATGACGTATCTTTAATTATTATCGTTATTTCTAAAGATTCAAACAACACACGCTAGCATAACATAGACAGTAATAAGGCACGCTAAAAGGGGGTTAGTTGTGCGCATGATTGGGGTACTACATAGAGCAACACGGACCACCGGCGGACCGGAGGGGAGACGCCATAGCGTTTTTTCCCCATACAAAACTGTCTGTCATTTTTTGCGTGGGGAAATCTGCTCTACCCACACTTTCTCAAATTCTCACACTAAAATAATCGTCTGTTACTACGAAACTCACACATAAAAATTAAAACATGCACTAACAATTTCACACACACGTAGATACATTATGAGTCGTAACAGCACAATGAGATGACGCAACTACACTGACAAGTTGCTTACAGCCGTGGTTGCACTTGCAACTACTGTCGATACGCATTATCCATAAATTCAAGAACTCGGTTCGGAATATTACGTTTAAAAAGTGATAAAAAGATAGATATTATAATAAAGATTGACTTTATTTATTATGTACATACTACAATAATATCATTTAACAAATAAAATTAAGGTTGACGTCATTTTAGAAAACTTTTTAGAAAAAAATTAAACCGCCGAGAAAACTGAAAAGCAAAAAATAATAAACCTTAAACAATAAACCTTAATAATATATTATGAGTCGGCGGCGGCGCTTTGATTTTTGTTCATTGATTTTTCAGCGCCGACTCAAAATTCTAAGGTTTATTATTTTTTGCTTTTCAGTTTTTTCGGCGGTTTAATTTTTTGCTAAAAAGTTTTTATTTTATAATTTTTTGTAGATTTAATGTACTCATAATACTTGGCAAGGTATACCCTATCCAATAAAAAAAGAATTATCAAAATCGGACTACTCTGTATAAAGTTATGCGTGGTTATACATTAAAATCAGTGAGTGAACAATCAATCATCCCCTGTTTTTCGACCCTTAGGGTTCGATTTTGTTCTCCAAATTTATATGGGACTACCTTGGGAGTATACCCTTTCCAATAGAAGAAGAATTATCACAATCGGACCACTATATAAAAAGTTATGCGTGGTCATACATAAAAAAAAAAAATATATATATACCCGTCGAATTGATAACCTCCTCCTTTTTTTCGTCGGTTGAAAAACTAGTATCTATCACTGGTTTATAAGTGGATTAGTTTTGTATAAATATGAACACATTTTTGTGGGTTTGCTTTTTGACTTGATTGACGAAGTACACGGAGATGTCAACGAATCAGGAATAGTGAGAGTGGCACTAATGGCATCATAGATGATAGTCTGTCATTTGGTAGAGTGAATGATTTTTGATGACTCTGGAAAATTAGGTTTAAAACTGTTAATTTTTCAAGTTGAGAAATCTAAGCTTCATTTCGCCACTATGACTAATGTGTAGTACATCAGGTGGACTGTACGCTGTTTTACCTTTTCCGTGGTATAAAATACTTCCGGGACAAATACAGTGTGGCGTTAGAGTTGGTTTGGTGCCCTCGACTAATCTCCTCCTATTGTTCGCCAACACATGAAAGTCAGAGGTCTTGAAATGATTTGAACAAATGACACTATTTCTTGTGGGAATCCAGGTTAATCTATTATTACAAAATTTCTTCCATGTATCTCTTAAATTTGGATCTTTAGGAAACCTGCAATAACAAATTTAAAAAAAACCGGCCAAGTGCGAGTCGGACTCGCGCACCGAGGGTTCCGTACAAACCTGTAGGTATTTTCGGTTTAAAAATATATATATTTTTTAATTTTTATATTTCAGTTGATTGAATGTAAGGTAAATTGCGGTTTACGATTTATGACGTTTTAAAAAAAAACTACTCACTCGATCTCGTTCAAACCAATTTTCGTTGGTAGTTTACATGGTAATGTACATCATATATTTTTTTTAGTTTTGTCATTCTCTTATTTTAGAAGTTACGGGGGGGGGGGGGGACACACATTTTACCACTTTGGAAGTGTCTCTCGCGCAAACTATTCAGTTTAGAAAAAAATGATAATAGCAACCTCATTACCATTTTTGAAGACCTATTCATAGATACCCCACACGTATGGGTTTGATGAAAAAAATCATTTTTGAGTTTCAGTTCTATGTATGGGGAACCCCAAAATTTATTGTTTTTTTTCTATTTTAGTGTGAAAATCTTAATGCGGTTCACAGAATACACCTACTTACCAAGTTTCAACAGCATAGCTCTTATAGTTTCGGAATAAAATGGCTGTGACATACGGACGGACAGACAGACAGACAGACAGACATGACGAATCTATAAGGGTTCCGTTTTTTGCCATTTGGCAACGGAACCCTAAAAAGGATTGTGTGGTTTTCATGAAACCACGATAAAAGTGAAACTTTTTTCACATTATAGACATTCAACTAAAAATTTAAATACTAAGCTAATTGATTATTTAATTATTTAAATATAACTAAAATCATTTGATTACATACTTATTCGTTTCAAAAACATTGATACGGAATATTTATTTCAACTCAACTCTCATATTGAAGCGCTATGTCGAATAATTAAAGATACGTCATTTCCTCTCAGATGAAAATTTGTGAGCTGATTGTTAATATACTGATGCGATAAATAAAAAAATCAGCTAGCAATAAGTCGAGGAAAACCTAGTCAGCTGAAGCATCTACTGCCAATTTAAATGCATCAGCATTTAAATTGGCAGTAGATGCTTCTGCCTAACTCCTATGTAATAACTTTCAAAGTATCAGCTGGCGGTTTTTCCACCAAGATACATCCAGCTGACCTATATATTTATCCACCGTAACATATAAGCTATCATCAGGTAAATTTTTGTTTGAAAGGAAATCACTGAAAATAAAATGTTTTTTTTTTCATGTTCGAGACACCAGCTGACGTACAATACACTATGTTGTAACCAGCTGATTATTTTTTTTCGTTGAGATATTAGATTAGCTACAATTTGACAAATTTTTAGCTGAGAGGAAATTAGTAGATGCTTCTGCCTAACTCCTATGTAATAACTTTCAAAGTATCAGCTGACGGTTTTTCCACCAAGATACAGCCAGCTGACCTATATATTTATTCACAGTAACATATAAGCTATCATCAGGGAATTTTTTGTTTGAGAGGAAATCACTGAAAATATTTTTTTTTTCATGTTCGAGACACCAGCTGACGTACAATACACCATGTTGTAACCAACTGATTATTTTTTTTCGTTGAGATATTAGATGAGCTACAATTTGACAAATTTTTAGCTGAGAGGAAATGAGTGAATGTATTTTTTTTTTCTTCGTTTTTGGGAGGCTACAACCGCTCATCCCCCCAACCGAGCGCCAGCTGACGTTCATGAGGCTTTATAATACTATACTCTGATGCATTTTACTAACTACCGCTTGAGAGGAAATTGGTCATAAAAATCTGTTGCTGGCTCTCGGACTATACCCTATCCACCGCTGGAAGACCTACCCACCTACCTGGCTGGCACAGTGGCACCGGTCACCTACGACTTCGGAGCTACCAGGATAGTGGTTTTCTTTAGGCGGGCTAGAATTACATACGCGCTCGATATCCAGAACTCACGCCAGCCTTCCGCTGGGGTTAAAAATATTTTAGAATTGTTTTACCTCTAAGTCCCTGAGATACCACATTTGGTATCGACACAATGGTTTTTTAATTGTGTCTGTAATTACGGTAATTGACTGGTTAATTTGTTTTAGTTGCTAAATTATGTTATGTAATTACCTTCATTTTGATTTTTTTTATTATTTTAATCGTCCTGCCCTAGCGTTACAGCGGTGGTTTTTTTTTTTTGTTCACATGCATAGAGCTATGGATATGTAGGACTTAGGCTGCATAGGCTGGGTAATACAGAAAATGTATGTATGGTTCTGTAGCTTAAATAAGATTTCAATTCAATAAAAAAATACAAATTCAATAGAAATGAATAGTTTATTAAAATCCTTGGCCATATGTTGTGTTCCATTTCACATACTGTCCTAGGTCATCTTGTGAGACGCTTGGCCTCACTCTTTGTAAGGCATTCACGAAATCTTGTATACAGACAGGGCGCACCTGAAATTATTTACAAAATATGAAATTGTCACACTAATATTCGGACCTTTGATATTGATCTGTATTTTGTCTACATTACGGTATAAAATCGTTTGGACAGTGTAACTGCATTTTGTAAAATCTTGCAGTCTTAAAGTCCAAAGCCATAGTATTCAGTCTATGTCTATTGGACCCTACACTTTTTCATATGTACCTTATTTCTATCAATGCTGACGATTTGCGAGAGCGGCACGGAGCGTATGGGCCCCATGGCAGCCTCAGAGCAAAGAGACTTCATGTCTGCGCCCGAGTAGCCATCAGTCAAGTTCGCTATCTCTGATATGTGCTGTGGTGTCAAGTCGTTGTCTTCATTCGCCAGAAGATTTCTTATTATCTGATGGCGAGCCTGTAAAGTGAAGTAGGAAATTAGAAAAAATATTCTCATGAACGAAGCTTACATCAACTGTATCAGTGGAATGATAGCAATTTGTTGTATGTACTTGATTAGAATAAAAAACAATCTAAAATCCATTTAATACTTATGGAAACTTTTTATTTTTTACCGAATTATGAGAGGGAAGAAAGAGAAGAGCCTTTTTGAAGTCAGCAAAAATTAAAATGGTCCCCATAGTAATCTTTAATAGCTACTACAAGAGCTTAAGAACAACATCAGAGGATTCATTATAGACACAGTAGATACTCACATCAGCATCAGGTAATGGTATATACAGTCGTTTGACGAGGCGCCTGCGCGCTGCCTCGTCCAGTTCTTGAGGTCGGTTGGTCGCGCCAACTATCAATAGACGATCTTCTTCAGCTGGTACGTAAACATAAGACAAACATTAACATCTCACCTTTTATCTTCGAAAGGTTACACAGAAAAGAACGATACGTGAAGAATGGGTAGACCTATGTAATTGGCATAATATTGAGATTTTCACCGATCATTGGTTGCAGGCAAATGCAGAACACTACTAACGGCAGATTTTTGTTTAATCGTTTTTTATGGTATGACGATGATTATTGAATCTGAAAATCTCAGCATAAAGACATCACAGACGAAGTTTCGATTGATTTAAAATACCTAGTATATCATTTATTGTTTACCGGTCGCTGCGCCGTCGAACTGCACCAAGAACTCTGTCTTGATCCTCCTGGTAGCTTCATGCTCAGTGTCGCTCCGTTGAGTCAATAGAGAGTCTATCTCATCTATGAATATTACCTGGAATGTCACAAATGAATTAGTATAACGTTACTTTCACGCTTTTGTTTTGCTAAGAACTTAGTGATGGTGTTCAATCATACTCTAACGACTCTAACTTAAAGTTACCAGGCTGATGAAACTGTGCAACCTATCTTTTAGAAACGGCTTTTATTATAGTTTTGGTGTAGTTTCTTTTAGCCCTTATGCGAAGTTATTAGAAAATATGTGACTAACCGCGGGCTGGTGACACCTGGCGACGGCGAAGAGCGCGCGCACCATCTTCTCTCCGTCGCCGATCCACTTGGACGTGAGGGACGACGCTGAGATGCTGAAGAACGTCGCGTTGCACTGCGCCGCCACACATTTACCTAACGCATACAAACAAACTTTTATAAAATAATAATGACACTATAGGCTCTCGATACTAAGATACTGCTACAGAAACTAAGTTTGTATGACAACTTAAGTTACTTTCAACCATGAAATACTATAACATGTAGTTTAGCAAACAGTATGATACATTGTTGGTTATAGGACATAATGACGGTGACTATACCTTATCGAGAACATATTATAACACAAGATGGAGCCATGAGAAACAGCAGAGGTGATCCAGTGGTAACGGCTGCTAATAACGAGTAGTAGGTCGTGAGTTCGAACCCAAGCAGGCGCTTTACTTTGTGTAAATTATTTCATCACCATTGCTCTCAAAACGGTGAAGGAAAACATTGTGCCGAAACCGGCATGTCGTAGAACCAAACATTCGAAGACATGTGACATCTACCAACCCGTTCTGGATTATGGCCCACTCCCTCTGACCAAGAGGCCTGTGTCCCAGCAGTGAGAACGTGATAGGCTGCTGATGATCAGAAACATTTACAAAAGTAATAAAGGGTACATCAGTTTTGTTGAATATGGGAAACACCTATCAAAGTCTTTCCAGTGCCCGGTGGTCCAAACAAGAGTATTCCTTTGGGTGGCCGCCGCAGTCCAGTGAATATGTCAGGACGAAGCAGAGGCCATACAACTGCTTCTTGGATTGTTGACTTGGCATGGTGTAGGCCAGCTATGTCATCCCACCCTGAAAAAATATTTGAACATAGTAGTGTTTTAAAAAACTGTATAGCAGGTGTGGTAATAAAAGTATTTAGATAGTATAATTTCAGAATAAGATATAATTCTTAGTTAGCTAAATTTTGTGGAACAGTCATTTAAATTGACCTGATATGTAAGTGTTTACTAAGTTTATTTTCTTCTCACCTATTGGTGTTCCCTTATCAATAATTTCACTTTCAATCAACTCAATCATTTTAGGATCAATATGTTTGAGTCGTTCATCAGTGACCTCTGGCTCAACTGTCTCCTGTTTGTCCCTGGTAACAAACATAAGGTGAAAAATACAACCACATGAATTTGTTAGCCTACCTACAGCATAAAACAGTATTCTGCTGTTGATGTATGCATTACAAAAAATAATTAAATGTTGACTTACTGAGCTCCAATCATAGGTGAAACAAACTTAGCTTGAGCTTTCCTTGATGTCCCTAAAGTTCTTTTAGCTGCCGGGTTTGAAGCGAGCAATGCTTCCTTGGCAGTCTTAAACATAATCTTTGACACATTACTTTTATGAGCTTTGTTTTCCTCTTCTTCTTTTTCAAAGTCATATTCCTCAGTTTTGGGAGTACTTGATATTACCGGCTGGTTGACATTCTTGCTAACATGTTTAGGACGCCCAAACCTGGGTTTAAAAAGTTGTTTCTGGTCATCCCCAGACCTTGACTCTTGACTTGAGTTTTCTGAATTCAAATTCTTGACAAAATATGAACCACTTTTGGTCTCTGGGACTTGTTTAGAAGCTTTTTCAGTTATCTCAGCTAAGCCAAGGTTACACATGCATTTGTTTTTTTGGAACTCATGTATACCATGTTTTGTACTGGAATTACATTGACCGCATGTTGTTAATGTCTGTTCAAAGAACGATTCTGCATCAAAATTGCTGTAAACAATAAATTAAGTTTTTTATTATAATGTTGGAATCAGTGCAAGTAATCCCCACATTATTGTGTACTTACTTTAAACAACTTTTCCATGTTTTCATTTGGCTTGTATCAGCATTTTGTAGTAGAACATTGGCTGAGTTTAGAATGTGGTTGACGGCTCCATCATCTAACAACTCTTGATTGGTCTTCCAAATGTCATTCAGCAATACATTAGATGCTATATTTAACGATCTAATAGTAGGAAATAATAGTCAGACCGAATTAAAATTAATTTTGATATATTAAAAGTATAAATGAAAACTTTAGGTACCTTGGCAAAGAAAGTTTGTACTGTTGCAGTGAAGATTTATTAATAGTGGATAAGTTGTTATCAATCTCATCTTCAGGAAGTAAACCTTCTATTTGATCTGTGTCAAACATTACGTTCTGTGGGCTTATTAAAAGTTACGAAAGAATTGGGAACTTTTCCTTTAGAATATTTTCAACAATATTATCAAATATCAAACTGTCAAGACTCAAGCACACAGAGTACTGTTATTATATATATGGAATCTTTATTATATCTTGCTCAAGCAAGAGTGTCAAAGGCGAACGAAATCAAAAAACATTTCCCGCCCCAAAGCACCATATATTATACTTCGACAGTGGGTTTTTTTTTTAATTCTCGCACCTGTGCCTCGCTAGTGACAACCTTTTTTTTGCTACCTTCTATTCCTTTCATTCGAACCATCACATTTTTCTACTCTCAGCCTTCTGGCCTTCCATCATTTTTAGGGATGGCGATTCTTTACGAAAAAGATCGATTTTTGAATCGATTCGAATCGTATCCTGATGAATCGATTCACAAAAAAATCGAGGTCCAAAAGATCGATTTCTGAAAAATCGATTTCTTTTTAAGTGAACATTGTCAACGATTACGACGTTCTGGGTTTCGACTTAAATCCATTTTATGATAAAGCAAGATAGATACCGCAATAAACGATCTCTTATCAGTAAAATCAGGGATTTCTTAGTTTAGGAAATTCGATAATGGAGCCGATTCTGTTGTACACGAACTAAACTAACTAAACTATCTCTAAAATTCCTTACTTTTGACTATGAGAATTGTAACGCTATTCTGCAAGGACACTTCAGATGCATAACTGCCTGTGACAAAAGGTATTTAAATTCTTTGTTAAAGCCCTGACTTTCCATTGCAAGTGCATTACATGTAGAAAGTTGCTTTCTCACAAGAAACTTATGAAAACCCTTATCCTTTTTCCATATCCCTTCTATTGCTTTTACTCCTTCACTATTATATTGTGAAAGTTGTTGCTGTGATTTAATATTTAAAATTTAAGTTTTATTCCATTTATTGCTCTTGTTTTAATGTCTAAAATCGAATGTCGATTTTCTAGGATGAAATATCGATTCACTGAATCGATTCCGTACTACAAATCGATTTAAACAATCGATTTTTTTGGTCCGAAAAATCGATTTCTCGATTAATCGATCTCAGATCGTCATCCCTAATCATTTTTATAGTTCAAAAGCTGAAGACGAAGTATAATATTTTATCATCATCCTCAGTAGCTGAGTTCACCTAAGGCCATTTTTAAAAGTTCTTATCTGGACAAGTTGGAGATACGAAACCCGAAACCATTTGTGAAAACTTCTAGGTTCTCCTAAATCAATTTTGTTAATCAAACAACTTATAATGAATGAAAACAAACTAAAACGAATTCAAAGTTATAACATACTAAATCATATTTTTGTTAGCGTTCCCTGTCCCAACTCTAATGAACAGCTGCTGTCAACATTGTTGTCAAAGAAAATTGTCAAGTTGCGTTAAATTCAGTGATTAAAATAATATAAAAACCTTTTCATTCTACGTATTTAAAAAATAAATAGTCAAATTTCTGCATATTCAAAATTAAGATTCTGGTTGGGAAGATCATGAGGCTTGGCTCAGAAGAAACTCTTTGAATGGGACGTGAACGCGATGAGTTCGAAACAAACAATTTATCATGAAAAACAGGTTAAAGAGTTATGCGCTTTACATGCGCTTAACAATTTATTCCAGGTAATTATTGAATTTTAATGAGTGCTACTGTAATACGTCAAGTTTGGCCATGAAGTGCGCTATTGTTATACAATTCGAAGTCAAACTTTGTTGTGTTGATTTGATGTTTGACTTGTATTTTTGAGTAAATTGTGTATTTATGTATTTTATGATCTATTGCTTTGTGTTTCCAGACGCGCGGTACGTATTCGAAGACAGAGTTAGATGCAATATGCAGCAGGCTATCACCAAATGTGTGGATCAACCCGCACCGTTCCATGTTGGGGCTTGGGAACTATGATATCAATGTGATAATGGCAGCTCTACAGAAAAAAGACTGTGAAGCTGTCTGGTTTGATAAGAGGAAGTAAGTAAATTTAGAAAAAACATACTTTTGGCTATGAATCTGTCGAGCTACCAATAATAGTGGAGGTTCGAGTATTTAGGCACTTGTAGCATGTGGCAGAATCATGAACATTATAGTACTCATAATCATATATCTTGAACAGCCTTTAATGTTCCCACTGCTGCGACAGACAGTGGGTTGTAATCCACCTGGTATGCCCAGTGCCGCACAGTGGAACGAATGTATGGGAGCCGTTGGACGTAGACATGTCCGAAAAATAAGAGTAAAATTATGACAAACTAATGATGCCATCTTATTCGATTACTTAATGCCTTCATAAATTGTGGTGATGAATTTCTTCATAACTCCCATATTTCGGGAGTAATTTGAGAAAATGTGAAATTTTACTATGAAAATGAGTGTATCGAGCTCTCTCCCTCCTGATTCCGGGCTTGTTTCAAGTAGCGGTCTCTAATATCGTAATGCTATTACTAAGAGCTATATTTAATACTAAGACACATAGTGCGCCAAATGTGCACTTTCTGGGATAAAAGGAAATGAAAATTAAAAAAAAAAAACGTATTTTCCCCATTTGTATTTACTTTAAACCGCAGACAGACTTATTAAGAGGTCTATAAATATATTATATATATACAGAAATATATATTAACAAAAATATTCACAAGAACTGATGAGAGTATGACTTTTAAGTAAGTTGATAATAAATTACCTAGTTTCATTAAAAGTACAATAAATAATTAAGATGTAAGCTCTAATTTACTAAGTTACACATTTTAAAACAATAACATCATTTAATTATCTTCGTCATCATCATCATTATCAATTAATTCAAATTCAGAATCGATGTCCGCTAAATCATTTATGTTAACAAATTCGATATCACTTTTCTCAGAATCCGTAAGCTCATAAAATTCCTTAAAAGAAGATTTTTTTACAAACTTATTTCCTTTTGGACGGATACTTGTAACAAGTGGATCAGAAGACAGTAAAAGATTGTGCATAATATCTTCATTGCATGAGATACTGCTATGCTTTCGAGAATGCCCCTCTCTATATTTTCTAAAATCTTTATTTCTAGCCTCAGATGCCTCTTCGGATAGAAAACCAATGGGCACAATTGACATGTTCTGAACTATGTCTGGCCCATGCATTAAAATTTTATGAAGTGAAGAAGGCATATAATACCATGGGTATAACTCCACGTAAAGCTTAGCAGTATCAAAGCAGAACTCTCGGAATTTAGTTACGTTCATCTTCTCTCCTGATGAAATACACTGCAAGATCACACAGATTTTTCTTAAAAGCATAGCATCTATTCCGGTCAGTTCAGCAGATTTAGTGTAGTTTTCAAAAAATCTCCTTGCCGAGTTGCCATTGTTGGTGGATCCACTGCCTTGTTTCACAACATCGAGAAGTAAGCCCGTTTCTCTTCTTACAGCCTCTTGAACTCTTTTCTTCCTGTCATCAACTTGCCTTTTTGCTATATCACCCCTTACTTGCCATGATTTTATGTCTAATTTGTAGGAAATGTGTAATAAGCATTCCATTGAGCGAATCCAAGCGTGAAGGGTGCTTAAGCTATATTTATACATGTCCTCGTTTGCGTGTTTATCTTTGATTAACTCTAAATTATTCATTTCTTTAGGACAAGCCTTGCATATGTCACACACTGAAGCTGCTGTATTGGATATAATGGAATGAATTTTACCATCAATCATTGTCAACAGCAGTTGGTGTTTGACACTAATTCCATCAGTGATGGTGGATGGAGTTAAGGCTTCAATCTCTGCTTCGATTTCAGCCATCTCTCTCTGCACATTTTCTTTGGTTTCCTTTATAAACTTAAACAATATTGGCCGGCAAAATGAAGTGGAAGATGGTCGCTCGTTTTCCCAAATTGTTACACCTTTTGAGACGAGCCGCAGTGGTACAAGACTAATCATAAAATTACTAGCAAGATCGATTTGCTCATCTTCACTCGTCCTTTGATGATAAATGCTTTGGCTAGATGATCCGTCAAAACCCCATTTGCTGGTCAATACGAGCTGTTGATTGGGATCAACAGGGGTTTCTAACGACCTAATAAGTCTTCTTGAGGTTAAATCCATCAAGGCTTGTAATTTGATTTTTGCAGAGCTCTCTGTAACTGTGAGATCTTCTTTGGCCGGATAGCACTTAATTTTTTCTTTAACCAACATGTAGTAACTCGGGTATTGAAGAGCTCCTTCTTGAGTGTTGAAATCCCGAAGAGTGTTATAGCGCCATTTCGATAAGTTCATCGATACATAAAGAGCCAATGCCTTCAAAGGGGATATTTCCCGTACCTGAATTGATTTACCTTCAATGAAGGCTTTGATTTTTGAGGCCTCTTCTGGATTCTCCGTCAAGTATTTCATAACATAAGCTGTATCGCTTTGTCCTGCCTTTTGAAGCGCCCTTTCGGCCGAAAACATAATTTCAGCGCTGCTACTGCTGCATGAAAGACTATCTTCAGTGCGTCTTCTTTTTTGCCGGTTACTAAGGTCCTCAAAAGATTTACGAGGACTAGGATGTGTACAAGTTGAAGCATCAGATTTAGCAGGAGAAATTATGGGCTCGATGACGTCACTTATATTTTCTGTAGAAGGTTCCATATTTTCATTCTGTAATTCCGGCCATTGAATTGCAGCCTGTAGCCAAATCTCATGTTTCTTCCGAAACTTATCTGTGCTTCTTCCAGACTGTGTCCATTTTGCATAAATGCGGTAGCAAAATCGACGACACCAGTCTTTTAAACTTGTTTCAGCACTTTCACATAACTGAACACAACTGTTATCTTTTAAAACACTGAACAAATAGTTAAAGTCGCGTAAATCTTTATGTGCGCGTGCGCATAAAGCAACGTGAATATCAAGATTTGTATTAAAATTTGGAAAATACATTGCGAGATTAGCTTGGATACAACGAGGTGTAAATCAACACTGATTTTAAAGTTACTAATAGTGACCTATTTATATAAAATCCAGGTATCCCAGGTATCCTTTGTTAAATATTGCAAGGTAATTAGTTATTGTGATAATTAGTAAATGATGCATGCTAAATTAGTGTATTAAGAGCCATTTAGTAATTAAATAATAGCAATGTTCTTATCAGTAATCATTAGTGCATCAGTTTTATATGTAAACCTTAAGTCCCTAATTATATATCCTAATTAGCTTATATCTTCTCTAATTGGCTGCTCAGAAATGTTATTGTAATAAGGTAAACCTTTAGAAAAACGGTTTTAATCAACAAAATAAACAAAAAATAAAAAAATTGTGTTATAAAATAAACATCACTCTTTATCCCAGAAAGTGCACATTTGGCGCACTATGTGTCTTAGTATTAAATATAGCTCTTAGTATTAGCATTATGATATTAGAGACCGCTACTTGAAACAAGCCCGGAATCAGGAGGGAGAGAGCTCGATACACTCATTTTCATAGTAAAATTTCACATTTTCTCAAATTACTCCCGAAATATGGGAGTTATGAAGAAATTCATCACCACAAGTTATGAAGGCATTAAGTAATCGAATAAGATGGCATCATTAGTTTGGCATAATTTTACTCTTTTTTTTCGGACATGTCTACGTCCAACCGCTCCCATACATTCGTTCCACTGTGTGCCGGTTGGTAGTTGCCACACATTTTGTAAATGTTATCGTCAAAGGAAATGCCAGTTCCCTCCTTAAGAAGCTGGAGAGGAGCAACATTGTTCTTACCTTCTGCCTTATGCTTGTCCACACCGGACCACACCTTTGTGAATGTGAGAATATTGCATACCTTGTAGACTGTAGGCAATTTTCCATTTTATTAAGTACTTGTTGACAGTCCTACACTGTTCTCCCATACCTATTAATACTGTAATTTAAAACCATTGTAAAAGCCAATTATTTTTAAAAGAGTAACCATGGAGTTTCTCGCTGGCTCTTCTCCATAGGAATCAACAATTTGGAACCGTGTACCTAGCTTCTGACCTTTCATAAGTGCCCATGTAGGTTTATGTGAAATAAAAATATTTTTATTTGATTTGGACTTGGTTGCTTTGGGAGGTTCCTGTCCCGGATAAGGCAGGGGGAAACACCTAGGTGTTCTCTCTGCATGGATCGCCTGTAGGACACGGTGGAGGATACGGTGGAGGTGTGCCCTGCCAAAGCTGAGCACCGCCGTGTCCTCGCAGAGGCGATCGGCGGCGGCAATCTCCTGCGTCCGGCCCTGGTGCAGGCCAATATACGGAGGGAGAGGGAGTGGGAAGCCGTCACTTTTTGCGAAGCAGTAATGCTCGCGACCTAGGCGGAGCGCGTGAAGGAGAGGCAATCTCTGCGCCCTCACGCCCCTTGCCGCCGCAGGAGACGCCCCGGGCGGACATTGTGGACTCCCAGCCACCGTAGACGCGAGCTTGCGGGCGGCGAGCTACCCATTGCTCGCCGCCAGCTCGGCGACGGTCGGTAAGGACCAGGCCTGGATCGACGGCGCGTTGTGTTCCACGCGCGCCTCAAAGAGATGTTAGCAAAGATTGAAGGGATCCGCTAGGGTCGCGGATTTGTTCAAGAGTTACCGTGGACGTGGCACAGGCAACTGAAGGAACACGGGTGGGTTTTAGTCAGTAAAAGTCGCGTGTCGGACTTTTACTAAAACCCTTAGACGTCATTAATTCATGATTTCCCAACCAGAAAAGAAAAAGTTTTCTCACGATGTTTTCCTTTACCGTTTTGAGAGCAATGGTAATGAAATAATTTACACAAAGTAAAACACCTCAGGGTGGACGGGTCGCTATAAAAAGTAAGTAGGCGAAGTTTGAGTCCGCGCCTTCTGTTTCCGTGAAAACAGTTATTCACAGCTGTACTATAGTGTAGTAAAAAGAGTTCCCAATCCTTAGTCAGTGCCACCAGGTGGTCAGGTAAATCAGTGCAACGAGCAGTTTTGTGGTGAGCAAGCAAAGCGAGCCGACCAACTCGACCAGTCTGACTACACACAAGAAAAGGGAGCAGAGTAGGCCAACTCCACAAGACAATCAAGTGGAGGATGTCTGCTTTAAAGATGAGCGAGCGAGGCGAGCCCACCTTCTCTACTAGTGAGCGGATCGCAATACGTGGCAGTCCCTAGTTTCCAAAGTGCTTGCTCGTTTCGTCTGCTAATAGTTAAAGCAGGCTCGCTAACCGCCTGTTTCTTGAAATGGGGGCGCACTTCGCTTAGGCTTTCTCCACGTGCTGGTCTTGTGGGCTCACTTTGCACACTCACTGCTTTAATTAGCTCCACGTCACTCACTGCATACCACTACACTGCAGACCACAACGACCCCTTCGTTGCTCTCGTTGTGGTCACGTGCAAGTGCGCTCCGCTCGCTGATTTATTAAATGAGCACACTGGACTAGACTTTTTAGGCTTATTACGTTCTTTAATGTAAACAAATTTCTTCGATTGCCTTATTTTACATTAACGATCAGATTTACAGCCAATATGAGGCGTAGTAGAATGTTTCTAACATAGGTATTTGTAACAAATTTTCCTACGGTTTCCGATACAGCCATTGTATTTGCTCGATACTTAGTAGGCTCATTGCATTCCTTACGAAGCAAGTTCACTGAATTTGACATTTTTCAGTTCTGAGCAGATTTACGGCTAATAAGAGACGACATCTTAATTTTTCTTGCTAGTAGCAGCGAATTTTTTTACGGTTCTGACACTGCCGTACCTATTATCCATATCCATACTTAATACTTAATATTATAAATGCAAAAGTAACTCTGTCTGTCTGTCTCGCTTTCCTGCGAAAACTACTGAACCGATTTAAATGAAATTTGGTACACAGATAGTTTAGAGCCTGAGAAAGGACATACGCTACTTTTTATCCCGGTAGTATGTTCCCGCGGGATAATTTCCGAACTCCACGCGGGCGAAGCCGCTGGCAAAAGCTAGTATATTATATATTGCAGTTGCAAACATTACTCTAGCACTGAAAGTCTTGTTGTCTTTATTTGCAGTTGAAATCTTAAATGTTTTTAGTCAGAAATATTGAAATTACCAGTAGGTCGAACGAAAAGACGTTTTCACGACAAAAGCGCCTAGGGTTAGAACCTATGACTTGTAGGTCGCGGCCGCTGGGCGAGCATGGCCTCTGTGAGAGGCTTGAGGCACACATTTTTATCACAGTTTGGGAACAAAACCCGTTGTAGGCACCTTGCTTATGCCTACCGGATTCGTTACGGGATTTACTACGACCTTGATGTATTAAATAAAGACACTGATTTGATTACTGTAGAATACTTATTTATTCCCGAAAAAATCCCAAGCACGAATAGGAGCACACGGATCGGCGAGCGCGCAGTAACTGGCGATCACCCATACACACTTCTCTTTCATACTACAAACCGCTGACGCATAACATTCGTACTTACATTGTCCCTCCACCGTGATTAAATGCGTGACTATCAAGTTAGATAATAAGAATTTGTTGTAATTGAAAAGAAACATGCAGCAATCTCAATCACATTCCAACATTTTGCAATCAAATTACTCAAACCGCATTCTGCATGTGGACAAGAATTTCTAAGTTAAATTTTGTCATGTTTCAGGGACCCAGGTTGTTTGGACTTATCAAACATCTGCGGCTTCATCCTGAACGTGCCATCGGACTACAAGTTGGGGTTTGTGATGCTGCCATTGCGGCGCCGGCACTGGATCACCATCCGGCAGATACAAGGCAATTTCTATAACCTGGACTCCAAGCTTGAAGCACCACAGTTAATAGGAAGAGTAAATATTATTTTTTATTATTAAGGTATTCTGTTTATTGATGCATCAATTCTCTCGGTTGGGCAAAATGTGTAAAAAAACTTGATATTATTTTAATCAAATCAGACATTGAAAATGGACAACAGTATTTCTTTATCAAATGTTTCCCTTTTAACTTTCAGAGCAGTGATCTAATAGCGTACCTAAAAGAGCAACTGGATAGTAAAGAAAAGGAATTGTTTGTTGTGGTGAGCAGGGAGGTGGAAGAGAAGCAGCTGTGGATGCACCAGTACACTGTACAGAACAATAAGGTTTCACAGAACCCTGGCATCAAGATGACTGACAGTCAGTGCGACAGCCCTGACAGTGTGTCCTCACTATCACACTACGACTATAGAAATCGAGATGCCGAGTGCCTCAAAGTGACGGAAGTGAGGACCATTGTGGCCAGTGTGGAAAATGATTTTAATGCGTGAATGTCAGACTTGGTAATACTTTCCACAGACTGCTTGTGACCGCATAGCAATTTATAATGTGTTCACAGATTTTTATTGTGTGTGTTGTGTATTGACAAGATACTTTCATAAGGTTTGGTGTCGGTTTGTTACTGATAAGGTATCTGGCTGTTTAGACATAATTGAGGTCTGTTGTTTTCAGTACTTAATAAAGTATTGTTCAAATTAATTTATTGATAATATATTGTTTTTATATGCACTTTATTTTTGTTTTGCACAAATAATGTTGAAGATTGCAGCATATTGTTGTTTTTATTTAATTATATTTTCGTGTTACATAAGGCCTAAGGTTACAAATAGTAACAAACTTAGTGAATCTAGATAGATCTTGCCTTAAATAATGGTCTTTCTATAGCAATATGTTAAAGACTGTAAAATTATATATGCCATCTGATCTTTATAGTGATTTCAATACTATTATAGGTCTTGATCTTATTAATAAAATAATAATAATAGAAAGCAGTGACAGCAATAAATAGTTGTGATAGTAATTGATACTATGTCTGTTAAATGTTGCAAAGTAATTATACTGTTTCAATACTATGCCAAATATGATAACCAAACTGTTTCACTCTATATTAAAGAATAACTTGGCCAAAATAATAGATTAATGTTGTTACAGATAACTTCTAACTCTATTTTTTATTGTTTATATACTTTAAATATTTACTTATACATTCTGAAGGCACTTACTTAGTTTTATAGCACAATTTATTTGTCTCTTCTTGTTTTACATCTTTACAAGTACCTACCTACTTATCATCACATGGGCTCTGTTCATTGAAAAAGTGGATTGTCTGTAATAAAATATATTCTAAATAATTTCATGCCATTTTTTATGAAGTTATAAGATTTTTTCTATTGAAATTTCTGAATTTAAAGATTTGACATTGAACAGGGCCTCGGCAACAAAAGTCGTATCGACCCTACGTGATAAATTTCCAGTGGATGATGATTATTTCAAATTGAATCGTTATTGAACTTCTCATAAGTTTTTTACTATATTAAACTTTACTGTAAATATAAGATATTTTTCCAAAAAAAATATAGAAAGTGTGATGATGGACCTGTTGTATTTTATTTATCATTTCCCCACTTATTTACTGGCTGTAATAATACGAAACTTAAGATGTAGCCAAAATCCGTGTGCTTCTAATCGAATAAGTTAGCTGAGCCTATCGACTTAAGTACGATTATAAAAAAAAAACTGGTGTATAACATAGATGTAATAGGTAGAACGGGCTGGTTTCCGCAACTCCACGTCTGAGCGCGTATTTTGCGTACGGGTGGGAAATCGGTTATTCGATCCACCCCAGCTCCTCGAGAAAGGCCAGCAACGCCTTGATGTTGCTGACTATCTCACGTAGGGTACCTGCGTTACCGAAGTACTTGGCCCTGTATGTGGCGATCGCCGGGCAGTTTAGAAGCACGTGCGCTGCTGTCTCGTCGTCCTCAATGCAGGCCCTGCACAGCGGACTGTCTGTAGCTCCTATGACAAATAGATGTTTATTAAACGACCCATGGCCAGTTATTGCTGCTGTAACCATACGCAGCTGTCGTTTGTCTAGCCGAAGGACCTGTTTTGTGAGTCGGGCATCGATGGTAGGTAAAGCCTCCTTGGCCTGCCTGCAATCATTTTGGTCCACCCATTGCTTAAAGTGTAGATCCCTGGTACGTTTTCTTACCAGAGAGCGTAGAAACCCAAAGGGGAGTGGCGCGATGGGTTCTGGTCCCACCGGTGTCATGCTCGACCCTCTTCTGGCAAGTTCATCGGCGGCATCGTTACCAAGCGAACCGCTGTGTCCTTTTATCCACTGAATGGTTATATTATTGAGGCTACCCACCTGGTTGAGGCGCTGGTGGCACTCGTATATTAACCCAGAATCAATCGAGTGACTGTCCAGCGCTTGCAGAACAGCCATACTGTCTGAGAGTATGCGGATCGAGTGGTCTTTAACTGCCCTGGCCATGATGGCTGAGGCGGCAAGAGTGATCCCAATGCATTCCGCCTGGAACACTGTGTTGTGAACTCCTAATGGTGTGGCTATATGTATGTTGAAGTCCTGCGAGAAGACTCCAGCACCTGTGCCACTGTCTGTTTTTGATCCGTCCGTGAAGATGCGCAGCTCAGTGGGGCGCAAACCCTCACATCGGCTATCTTCGTGCAGCTGGATTCTGTATTTTTTATCAAAAATGAATTGTTTAGGCACCCGGTCCATTATAGCTTTAGTAATGGGGAACTCATTGTTGAGTTCCTTAAGCAGCGCGGTGTGTTGTGTGTCTCTCTTCCTCCAGAGGTTGGTTGCGTTCAGACGCGCCGCCGCCATCGTGGCTTCCTGCTGTATGAACAGGTGGAGCGGTGGTAGTCCCAGCATGGCTTCCATGGCTGCAGTCGGAGTAGTCCTCATGCAGCCCGTGACCGCCATGCAGGCTAGTCTTTGCATGCGTTGCAGTTTGTTGCAGGCTGTAATAAGCTTGGTGCGGGGCCACCAGACCACAGCCCCGTAGGTGATCATGGGTCGGATCACTGCGGTGTACAGTCAAAGTATGATTTTGGGGGATAGGCCCCACTTCTTACCTATCATTTTCCTGCATTGCCAGAATGTGATGCAGGCCCTGTTTAGTTTACTGTCTAAATGGCTACTCCAGTTTAACTTACTGTCAAGAATGACCCCGAGGTACTTGACTTCGTTGGCCAGCTGAAGTTCTGTATTGAACAATTTCGGTAGGCGGAAGGGGCCTAATGCTCGTTTATGGGTGAACATGACTAGCTCCGTTTTAGTGGGGTTCACTGAGAGGTCATATTCACTGCACCATCTCTCTACGATACGTAGTGCTTGTTGGGTGAGGTTAAAAATCGTGCTCGTCACCTTCCCTGAGACAAGGATGGCGAGGTCATCCGCATAACCTATTGTGTAGTAATGATTGGCATTGAGTCTGGCAATTAATTCGTTAATCACCAAATTCCATAGAAGGGGTGACAGCACCCCTCCTTGGGGGCAGCCTCTGGCAATCATGGCCAGCTGCTGCTCATCCTCTAGGCGAACCACGCGCTTGCTTAACATGTTTGTGATCCAGTCTATGAGTACCTGTTCAACTCCATGTCTGGAGAGGGCGCTGCTGATGCTGGAGAAGTTTGTTTTGTCGAAGGCTCCTTCAATGTCTATGAAAGTGCCCAGGCAGGTCCCTTTCTGATGTATCGCTTCCTCTATCTGGCTAACTACCAGATGAAGCGCCGATTCGGTGGACTTACCCGAGCTGTACGCATGCTGGTTACCGTGCAACGGTAGGGTTTTCAGAGCGCCGTCCCTCAGCTCCCTGTCGCACAGTCTTTCCAGGGTCTTTAGAAGAAAAGAGGTCAGGCTGATTGGTCTATGGGATTTGGCGTTTGTGTAGTCGCCCTTACCTGGTTTAGGGATGAATATTACTTTCACTTCCCTCCATCCTTTGGGAACGTATCTAAAGGCCAGGCACGCTCTCATTAAAGGCACCAGTCTTTCTGCGATGAGGGTTCCACCCCACTGTAGTAGGGCGGGGAACACCCCATCCGGGCCAGCGACCTTAAATGGATGGAAACTCCGGATGGCCCATTGAAGTTTCTCCAGCGTGATCACCTTGCTAGCATAAAACCAATCATTATCTGATGGTGTTTGAGTCGCATCTTGCCAGTCGATTGCTTGCGAGAAGATACATCCCGGGAAGTGTGTTTCGATAAGGACGCGTCTCGTTTCTTCTAGCGAGGATGTGAGAGTGTTGTCTGGCTTGCGAAGGGTAGTTGGCCCTGGTGTAGTTTGTTGCGCCAGTACTTTCCTTACCCTGTTTGCTTCCTGGCAGGACTCAATGCTACCAGTGTATTTGCGCCATCCCGAGGTGCTCCTGAACCTGATGCATTTTTTGTAGCAGGATTTGGCTGCGTAATACTCATCCCAGTCCTCATCCGCACATGTATTCATTGCTCTATTCAAAGTTTTACTTACCTTCTCGCGCTTTCGCTCCAGATCCGCACCCCACCATGGCTGTTTGCCCGGTGTACTACGAGGAGTCGTCTCTGGACACGCAGTTTGGTAGCTGTCTATCATTGATTTAGTGAGGTGTTCTACTTGTACCTCAATCTGTGTAGTGTCCGCAAATGACGTCGGATCGCTTGGTGTCGCAAGTTTGGAAACTAGGCTGCGTGTGTAGGTACCACGATCTGTGTTGCGCGGTTTGCGGCGCGGAGCTACTGGCGGGACAGAGGCCTGGATGTCAAAGCGGATCCATCTGTGGTCGGAGCAGGAAGCCTCCCTGGAGACCTGCCACCCAGTGGTAATTTCCGCCGCGGCCTCTGTTGCCAGAGTGAGATCTATGATTGCGCGGCTTCGTCTGGTTACGAATGTCGGTTCGGAGCCAGTGTTTAGTAGGGATAGGTTAGTCGAGAATAAGTAGTCAACCAAGGCCTTACCTCTTTCGTTTTGCGTTTCCATACCCCACAGCTGGTGGTGAGCATTGGCGTCGGCACCGATGATGACCTCAAACCCGGAACTCTCGCAATAGCTCACGAGGCGGGCGAGGTCATGCGGGGGTGGCGCCTCCGCTTCGGGCATGTAGGCCGAAGCGAAGACGATTGCCATCTCCGTGGCGCCGTCACGCTGTATAATCAGCTTCACTGCAGAGATATCTCTGCAACAGAATTCAGTTAGAAGCTGTGTTTTAAGGTTTCCTGTTACATAGATACACGATCTTGGTTGATCGTGATCAGTAGTAACCAGGAGCTTACCGCCAAGATTGGAGAGTCCTTGTATGCGGCCCGCTCTAATCCACGGCTCCTGGATCAGGGCGATGGCCGTTTGTTGCACCTCCAACCACTTCCGGAGCTGAGCCGTTGCGGTCTGACTGTGGTGGAGGTTTGCTTGGAGGATTTTACATATCGACGAGGAGGACGCCATTGCTGGTCGATTCCTCATCGTCTTCCTCCAGATTGAGCCCGGCAAGCAGACCGCCCTCTTCGAAGTCATCCCCCTCCCGGCACGAAGCCGGAGACAAGGTAATGTCGTCCGACTCCTCGCCCGAAGAAGGGACAGCTCCCAAGGTGGCGGCACTTGGGGCGGCCGATTCTGCTACAGCAGGTTCGGCCGCGGTTGCTACCGGGTTGTTTGGTGGGGGAGTCGATTCCCCCGCTGGTGTCTGTGGCTGCTGCAACAGAGCCTCCGAAATGGTTCCCGTGGCGGAGTCCCATCCTTGGGGGACATCGGTGAACCTGCCGTTCCTACCCTGGAACTGCAGGTACACCTTCCCTGCCCCCAAAGATAGACGGCGACATAGATGTAATGCACATACTAGTGCATAACTGACTTCTGCCTACCCTTTGGTGATTGAAGGCAATACTATGTCCCAGAAATGGATTGTCTCTGAGAAATGATCAGTCCATCTATGGGCACATCAGGCGAGGCGCAGCGCGACTGCTTCTACACGACTAATATCGACCTTGCATTAGTTGCAATAAAGTTTCACCAGCCCGAGAGTGCATCAAAGCGAACAGAGGAGCTTCGCTTAGGTTGGAGTCTGGTTATTTATTTTCGACTTTATGGGTCGGTTCACATCTGACGGAAGATGCGTCGCGTATCATCGGTCGCGTAACGCCAGAACAGACAATTATATGAGAAAACATTCAACCTTTCACACTTAACCGATGATGCGTTAGTGCGTCAAGCGTACAGCATCTGTTCCGTTTCCGTCAACGATTGTCGGCCGACGTAAAGGGCGGCACCGTCGTGCCACGCGTATATTGACTGATGCATTCAGACTAGACGTAACATCTGCGGAGATATTTGTGTACTGACCGTTCGAAGTTTTCTTGCATTGAAAATGTTTGATACAGAACGATTTATCACGGAAATGCAAAATTACGCCCGACGCATTTTCCGTCAGATATGAAAACACTATTTGACCGAATAGACGCGACCGATAATACGCTGACGCATCTTCCGTCAGATGTGAACCGAACCTAAGGGTCGGTTCACATCTGACGGAAGATGCGTCGCGTATCATCGGTCGCGTAACGCCAGAACAGACAATTATATGAGAAAACATTCAACCTTTCACACTTAACCGAAGATGCGCTAGTGCGTCGAGCATACAGCGTCTGTTCCGTTTCCATCAACGCATTGTCGGCCGACGTAAAGAGCGGCAACGTTCCGCCACGTGTATTTTTACTGATGCATTCAGACTAGGCGTAATATCAGCGGAGATCGTTTGTGTACAGACCGTTCGAAGCTTTTTTGCATTGAAAATGTTTGATACAGAACGATTTATCACGGAAGTACAAGTTACGCCCGACGCATCTTCCGTCAGATGAAAACACACTATTAGACCGAATAGACGCGACCGATGATACGCTCCACGCATCTTCCGTCAGATGTGAACCGACCCTAAGGAACGTAATGTAAAGCGCAACGCACACTTGGACATTGTGATAATCCTCCTCCATCATTTTTGTACGAGCTATCGCACAGTAAAAGCGGGCCGCAACGTGCTTTTTTGTAATGAAATGCGAGGTGTGGCTAGAGTTGCAAAGGACTCGAGTCTTCGAGTCCTAATTTTAAAGGCTCGACTCAATTATGCAAGACTCAATGTGCTCAAAAGGCTCGGAGTCTACAGATAAGCATTCGAGTCTTAATAAGGACTCAAGTCTTAAAAAGGACTCGAGTCTTAAAAAGGGCTCGAGTCTTAAAAAGGACTCGAGTCTTAAAGAAAAAATCTGTCGAGTTTTTTCGAATGATAATAAGCTATAAGACTCGAGATGATTTTAAGACTCGGTCCTTATTAAAACTAGAGTCCCTTTTTTAGACTCAAGAATGACTCGGGCTCGGCTTGACTCTAGACTCCGAGCCTTTTGAGCACACTGAGTCTTGCATTATTGAGTCGAGTCTTTAAAATTACGACTCGAGGACTCGAGTCCTTTGCAACACTAGGAGTGGCCCGCACTACGAGAGCCCAGTGCTGGTGCATGTCTTCAAATTTTTTGTTTCAATACTTACATGACGGGTTTCTTACGAAGTTTTACTTTACTATTATCAGAGCGGTGGTGATTAAATAATTTACACAAGGTAAAGCACCTGTCATGGTTTGAACCCATAACCTACAACTCGAAGTCGCGGCCTTTACCACTGGGTCATCACTGCTGGTAATGTGCCAGCGTTAAATATTAGCCTGGTAGCAATTATATATATATTCTGTGTTGATAGTGAAAACGGCGCGGCGGTTCACCTTATTTGTGCCGCGTCCATAAACGATTTGCGCGGCATTCGGCATCATGCGAGAGCGATGTCCCAATAAAAGACAGAAATAAATCTAAACTTTATTATCAGCTATGTCAGTACAATTATTGTTCTTGGAGATGATGAGTCTGTCGGGGTCCAGATGAAGATCCTCCATGATGGCGTAGATCTGCGCGCGCACTGGCGCCTCGATTTCGCGCCGCCGTCCCAGCACCCAGATGTGATCTGAAGAAAATGGCGTCACGTAAGATATTGATACCTAATAAGTATCTAAGATAGCTATAAACAAAAAATGTGTGAGGTCGGGGGGCTCCCGTCAGGATCGAAGTTCGTTACACTTTTTCTTCAGCTCCGAATGTAACGACGTTTAGGTACTCTATCTTTGAAATGTCAAACTTTATTTTGACCTCAACATAGCACCCTCCTGCCAGGGTCGCGAGATCAGTTTGAAAGAGGTACCGTGGCCCTGACATATGGGCAACTGAAGGAACATGGGTGGGTTTTAGTCAGTAAAAGTCTGACACACCCTTCCGCTCCATTTGATGATTGCCCACTCACAAAAAAAACATTGCACCCTCGAAAACCATTAAAACGACACCACGGATGAATGAAAATAAAAATGTTCGCAGTCGCCATTTTGGATTTTCATTTTAACTTCACTATTGGCTTCAGCACCCTTGAAAACCATGAAAACTATTACACTCTTTCTGTCTCTTTACCTACCTAATAAAATCACACACAGGGGCATAACGCTTTTTCGTTACGTGACGATTTATACAATTTAACGCCTATCGCAAGTTGTGTTAGACAACTTTCTTCCAATCTTTAATCGAGCAACAAAGACACAGAGAGTTAGTAGATACTAGAAAACTACAACTTTACTACTCGTAAATAATGTCCGTTTCTTCCAAATACACGTCGAAAAATGATAATTTCTTAACCATTAACGAACTGCCCCTCTGTTCGTACGCCAAAAGTTCGTTGTAGCAGTGTTCATAATATTTTGATCAAATGTCTAAACAAACAATTCCAACAGCCAACGTACCTGAGTGTGCGATGCTGACGCTGGTACAAGACCACACGATGGCGAACTGCTCGTAGTCCGTGAACAGCACGTGGTAGACGCCGGCGCCCGGCAGCAGGCGGCCGATAATGTACGGCACGCGGTTGTTGAGCTTGTAGCGGAAGATTGAGGACGTGTTATAGCTCGGGATGCCGATGCCGTACGTCGTTGATGGACCGTTGGTCCTGGGGAATAGAACATACTTTTGACTTCTTCTACTATCTCTATTTAGGTACCGTCATCTCAGAGTTCGGACCAACATACGATACTTTTTGTTGGGCTTGCCCATTTATAAAGCTAACTACGATGTTACTCTCTTTTGAACCATACAATTTTCACAATCAATCCATCGTTTATTTGGTCTTACTCAGTTTTTTACTTTTATAATGATTAACATTTTTACTCAAATCTTTCATCACAACATTTTTGAGATAGGGGTATAATAGAGGATAAAATTTTGTATGGAAGTTGGTTTCTTTTCCGATGAGGAATCCCATCGGAAAACTAACTTGACTTACCATTTGTTAACAGTATTTATAGTGATGAGTAGGTAGCCCCGCTCGTTGAGCGCTACGTTGAGCTCGGTGCAGCTGGCGGTGATCTCCACCAGGTAGAACGATCGCTCCACCTCGTACCAAGTGCCGGTCATCTGGAACATGGCGGATATAACGATTACAAAACATTACATACATGAAATAATAGCACACCAGTTTTTCTCGAAGGGTAAGCCAGAGGTGTATCAATGAGTAGTACACCCGGGGTTTATTAAAGGGGGCGAGCCTAAACGCCTTGAACTGGGCACAAATCCTGGCTCCGAGCTGCTACTGAATAATTCCTGATAGGAAAACCCAATATCACTCTCATAATAGAAGCTATGGTGAAACGTTGACTACGGAAAACACATTGATTGTACCTAGGCTCGATGTGGGAAATCAATCAGTGTAGAAGAAGAAAAAAATGATTTTGTTTCGGTATAACATAATAGGAACACATACTCAAATATTAACTACCTGTAGACCACACCTTTATGATACCAAAATTGTCTTTATTATATAATTATGATTTATATCTGTAATAAAGAGTATTCCAATCACGGAGATTCCCATCGATTCCTGCGGGAAGCGAACCTGTGATCCACAGAGCACCGTAGTGCCGACATGTTTGTTCACAAAGTTTAAGCGGAAATTATGAAGAAACACACATCTCAATTACCTAGTATCGCCTGCCTGTAGACCACTAACACCTTTCTATGGGCATCACTACAATCGTATTTCCTGTTGACATTTTAGTTTACAAACATGACATGACGCAAATCACATTGTCGCCAATTCATAGGTACTTTCCAAGAAGACCGGCTACTCTGCAAATCCGCATGCACACCCTATCTGACACCGTACTGATGTAGCGGGAATTGTGGCGACATCATTTCACCAATTCGGCAATTTTTTTTTTTGGTAAAGAGCATTAACAATCAGCTAGACATCGAGAAGAATACAGCTAGGGCTGTTGACGACAATCTGAGATCAGCAAAAATTCCACAATGTCTGAAGTCCCGCTTGGATATACTCTAATGTGTTCAGTCTGGTACGGAGCGAGAGGGAATGGGAAGCCATCACCTCCTTCTGCGAAGCAGTAATGCTCGCGAAGGAGGAGGCGGGGCGCGTGAGGGAGTGGCAGTCTCTGCGCCCTCACGTCCCTAGCCGCCGCAGGAGGAGACGCCCCGGGCGTCGGGAGTCAATAGCGGACTCCCGGCCACCGTAGGCGCGAGCTTGCGGGTGGCGAGCAATGGGTAGCTCGCCGCCCGGTAAGGACCAAGCTCGGGTCGACGGCGCGCAGTGTTCCACGCGCGCCTCACAGAGATGTCAGCAGCAGTGTAGGGGTCTACTAGGACCGATGCCTGCCGGGGTCGCGTGATTGTTCGAAAGAGATACCGTGACCCTGGCACATGGACAACTGATGGAACACGGGTGGGTTTTAGTCAGTAAAAGTCTGACACGCCTTCCCGCTCCGCCCAGAGCGGGAGTAGTCATTTGATGATTTCCCATCCTGAAAAAAAAAAAAAATGTGTTCAGTCTGCCTATCTTTATGTATGGTGCTTAGACGTAGACGCTAACGCAAGATGCTATGAATAAGCTGACAGTTGCACAGAGAGCCACGGAGCGTTTCATGCTTGGCATAAGGATAATAGACCGACTTCCAAACGTCGAGATCCAGGGCCGTAGCTGGGGGGGGGGGGGGGGAGGGGGGCATTGTCGGGCAATGCCCTACCTTAAAAATACCAAAAACGAAGATAACCTATTAGAATGGGATTGTATGTTTATAGTTTTAGATAAAAAATTGTAGCAATAGGTATCTAAACTTTTCCGAACATACCACATTTTAAGACATATTTCATATTATAATAATTCTTTTCTCTGTGTATAGATGGCATTTGAAGCGCATATCACATGAAGCAATGGGTCTATTTAATTATAATATACCGATGCAGTGCAGAGAAAAAATTCAACCGTCTTGTTCGCTTGTTCTTCATCATTGAGGATTTAATAGCTGTCCTTAAATCCATGCTCATGTTCTGTCACAGAAATTATTTGTCTATGAATAGCTATTGAATGTACAGACGCCACCACATCAAGCTACTACAATCTGTCAGATTTCTTTGATAGATTTTCGACTTTATTTCTAGAGCATTAGGTTCAAGGTTCATTGGGAAAAATTGACAGTTTCGGGTAGCTTGACCTGGTGGCGTCTGTACATCACTGACCTAGCAGGCGCGTTCCAAGGGGGGGTCCTAGAGGTCATGACCCCCCCCCCCCCCCCAAAGAGTCATGAGCCTGTATGATACATTCCAGTTTTAAGTAAGTTTGGTCTTGCAGTCTACATTCTCTTGATACTTGAGCTTTTCTTTATAGACCGACCAACCAAATAATTCCCGGTTCTTTTGGAATAATCAAAAAAAAATGTAACCTATCCGAGGTGGGCAAAAATGTTCGAGCTCGCTACGCTCGCTCTTACATTCACAATAGTCCTAGTTGCCTGAATTTTCCTGGCATAAGTCGACGATGTAACTTCTAGGTCTTATTGAATAATAAACAAAACTGAACCTAAACGAGTTGAGTTATTACAATTTTCGAGCTCACTTCGCTCGCCTTTGAATTCAACAATCTCATAGTTGCTAGGGCTGTTCTGGCATTAGTCGATAATGTAAGTCCTATTTCTGTTCGAAAACATAAAAAAAAAACCTAACCTGAACGGTTGTTGAAATTTTCTAGCTCGCTTCGCTCGCCCTAGTATTCATCATTCTCGTGGTTGACAGGGATATCCTGTATAAGTCGATAATGTAACTCCTATTTCTATTTGAAAACGTCAAAAAATTACCTAACCTGAACGAAGCGGGCTGTTAAAATTTTCAAGCTCGCTTCGCTCGCTCTAGCATTAGGGGCATTTCACGTCAAGCGGACAGGGAAAAAAAGTGAGGTTCTGAAATGTGTTCATATTAGGTCCAGTTCTAGTAGATATAAATACGGACACAATTTTTTTTTGAAGATTTTTTTCTTATTGTAATCAATTACAATAAATTTTCAAACTATGCGATTTGTATAGAAAATTTCCTGAACTTTTTAAAAAGGAAGCAAATTTTATAGCGGATGCTCGTATAGTCTCTGGTCGCAGAGGCAAAGGTATTCCGCCTCAGCGGTATTCGCCAGGCTAAGTATCGCGTTTCCGATCGCGCCCATAGACACTACAGTTTGTCTGTGGTCGCTCTAACCAATGGTAGCCACGGTCACTTCAAGGACAAGGCTTACTGATCAGTGATTGGTCAGTTTGAATCATATTTGAATATTGTAAGAACCAATCAGGTAAACCATGTATTATAAGCGAGAGTAGTTTAAGAAAGCAAATGGTGCGCTTGTACGAACTTTTCTAATAAAAGTTTTATCGTGTAACAAAGCTCTTTAACTGGACCTGACCCACCCCGACTACATTTTGGCGCCCAACGTGTGTTTTGTGATAATAAAAACAAGGGGTCGGTGTCTTTGTGCGCGAATCGAACTTTTTCTCGTCGCGGGTTCTAGAAAAGTTTTCGGAATCTTGATACGACCGACACTACAATCGACAAGGACTGCCGTTGTTAGCTGTTTTGCGTTCAGCTTCGTTTATTTTGCTGGCTGAGAGAGCCACGAGCCGTTGGTTCCAAGTTTTCACCAACGTGTTTGCAAAATGCCGCGAAGACGCAAGTCGTTACAAGCATCCGACTAGTCAATTCTCGAAGAATCAAAGCCATCAAGCAATATTTCAATGACTCAAGAAGCGCTTACTACATTGCTTACTACTCTTCAGCAGTCGCAAGCCGAATTTTGCAGTCGACTCTTACGTGAAGTACGTTCGTTGACGCCGCACGTGTCGGCAGACGCAAGTACATGTGCCGCCAACGCCGCAATGGACGTCATGAGGTCTACAACAGCCAATTTCTCGAAGTGCACATCAAAGTTCAGCGGAAATCCAGAAGAATCCGTGGAAAACTTCATAGATGCAATAGAAGTTTATAAATCATGCCTGAATATAAGCGACGCTAACGCGCTCTTAGGTATGTCTATGCTGTTGACTTCATCGGCGGGAACGTGGTGGCAAGGCGTCAAGAGTACAACGAAAACGTGGGATGAAGCCATCACGAGGCTACGAAGTGCCTACGGGGAACGCCGCCCACCGTTTCGTATTTACGTCGAGTTATTCTCCCTCTCACAAGGTAAAGAAAATACGGACTTATTCATTGCTAAGGTCCGAGCCTTGTTAGCCAAGTTACCACAGGAAGACCTATGTGAACGGGTCGAGTTGGATATGGCATTTGGGTTATTAGATCGCCGCATTCGGAAGCGAATCGACAGAGCCGAAGTTTCGACGTTCGACGAGTTGCTAAAGAAAGCAAGAGCCGTGGAAGACTCTCTAAATGAGTCACGAGCTCAGAAGCCGTCATCAAGCCGCGAAGAGGGCTCTCGCGCTGCCGCCGCAGCCGCAGCCGAGCCTGCGCGCGCCTCCACGTCGGATCATTCTTCTCGCTCTTCCGCTGCAGCCGTCGTTAGACGCACGAGCGACTCAACGACGAAGAAGGCAGGGAATTCGAAGTTATTCTGTGTTTACTGTAAACGTAATGGTCACACCAAAGAAAAGTGTGAAAAGTTAACAAATAGTGACAAAAATATCTCCAAAAGTGAAGACTCAAAAGACATTAAGTGTTACGGTTGTGGTGCCGCGAATGTAATAAAATCGAAGTGCGCGAAGTGTAATAGTAATACCGGGGAAAATGGTGAACATTCCGCGTTCTATTCCCTAAGTTCGGCACGTGATTATTGTGCACCCACCGTCCGCGTTAAATCGAGTCGTACGCGCCCTTCGCGTAGCGACAAATGCGACGAAACCAGCGCGCCGCCACCGCAAGCGCCTACCCCGTCACAGCGAGGTAGCGTGATGTTTGCCGGCAAGGCGAACGCGCCCACTCCTTCGTGCACCGAGTCTACGTCTTCTCACAGTGTTGGAGGTAACCCCACGTATGTCACTGGGGGTTCTGTTACTAATAAAAGTTCTTGTAATTTGATCACTATGGATACTTACTATTCTGATAATAGTGTTCCTTATAGTAAACGTTTACATAAACAAGTAGCTTGTAATTCGCAGAGTTTATGTTCTAATTTAAATGATCATTGTGGTTCACAAGCGATGTCTTTCGTTAATAACAATGTTAATGTTATTTCTGTGCCTTTAAATGATAGTTTTTGTATCGATAACAGAGTATATAATACTTCTATGACTCAGAGTGGTCATTTTGGAAATTGTTATTGTGTAAATAAGGAAAATGTTTGTTTATGTACTGAAACGTGTGTTTGTACTAAATCTACGATGTGTGTTTGTGCCACTTGCGACCAGGGGGAGTTCGCGTCGCCGTCAAAGTCGAATAATGATAAAAGCGATTTACGGTCGGTAATGTTCAATGGTTGTCAATCATTATCTGGTAATTCCGAAGGATCAAAATCTAGTGCTCACGATTTTATGCCTAATTCCAGATCTATTTGTGATTATAATCCATTTTATAACAGCACCAACGACTCTCAACATATTTCCGGTTTTGCAAGTGGTCGTCAACATTTTTCCGTGGAAAACAGTCGCCGTCAACATTTTTCCGTGGAAAACAGTGGTCGTCAACATTTTTCCGTAAATTCCAGTGGTTCTCAACATTTTTCCGGGAACACAAACGATGTTAATTATTGTTTTGAAAATGTTGATTGTCAACAATTGTGCGGAATTACCAGTGGTTCGCAACATTTTTCCGGTAATAATGAGGTTCAATCTTTTTGTCGGCCCGTGCTAAAAATTAGTATTTTAGGTGAAAACGGTACCGCGATGGTAGATTCGGCAGCAAAATGCTGTGTTGCTGGCCATACGCTATACGCTCTCCTAAAGGCCAAAGGTTATCCTATGTCCTCGCGCATGGAAAATGTAAAACTCGCAGATGGTAAAAGTAGGTTATTGAATGTACTTGCTACCGAGGTAAATGTAACTCTTGAAGGTAGAACCAGGCTCGTCAGTTTTTTAATTTTTCCGGACGCGGATAGTAATGAAAGTCTGTTAGGTATAGATTTTTTGATTCATTTTAATATTAGTATAGATTTCGGTAATGCAAAATGGCACTTTGCTGATAGCTCTGAGCAGTTTAATCTTCTTTTTGAAAAACCAGCACACCACGTTAAGAGTGTGTCTATAAGTAGCGTGCTTAGGGACGAGGAAGCGTCACAGCTTAGCGACGAGCAGCGCGAGGTTCTTGCCAAATTTCTGTCTGAAAATCAGGACGTTTTTGAATTAAGAGGCGAACCAACTACGTTTGCAGAGCACGTCATCGATACCGGTGACCACGCTCCGATTGTAGTCCCTCCGTATCGGTTAACTCCAGCTAAAAGAAAGCTTATGCATTCTGAAATAGAAAAGATGTTAGCTGATGATATAATAGAAGAGTGCGAATCAGCATGGGGTTCTCCCGCTTTGTTAGTGCCTAAGAAGAACGGCCAAGTTCGTTTTTGCGTAGATTACCGAAAGCTTAACGCAGTTACGAAAACTGATGTGTATCCGATGCCGCTTATAGACGAATTAGTGCAGTCTACCAAGCGCAATTGCATCATGAGTACACTAGATATGCGTAGTGGATTTTGGAACGTGTCTGTCCGCGAATGTGATAGAGACAAAACGGCCTTTTTAACACCTTTCGGTACTTACCGTTTCAAAAGGATGCCGTTTGGTCTCAAGAACGCTCCTTCCACCTTTCAGCGTCTCATTGATAAGCTGCGCACAGGCGCCTCACTTAAGAATGTGACACTCTTAGCTTATCAAGACGATTTGCTCGTTATATCAGAGAGTTTCGATCAGCATGTGGCTGATTTACGTGCAGTTTTTGAGAGGTTGCGTATGTTTAACTTACGCGCCAACCGTGATAAGTGTGTTTTCGCTCGCGAAGAAGTGAAATATTTGGGCCATGTCATTACTCAGGATGGGGTTTCGCCTGATCATGACAAAGTTCGCGCTGTGGCGGACATGAAGGCACCGAGCACTCCACGGCATCTCAAAACTTTTCTTCAGACCTGTTCGTGGTTTAGAAAGTTTATTTTGAACTTTTCAGAGGTTGCTGAACCTTTAACACGTCTTTTGAAGAAGAATCAGACTTGGGTATCCTGAGCAAAATCAGGCGTTTCAGGAGTTGAAAAAACGTTTAACGTCTGCGCCCATACTTGTTCAAGCTGATTACGCGAAACCATTTGTCTTGCGTACAGATGCGAGTAGTTACGCTCTCAGTGCAGTACTGCTACAAGGTGAGGGAAAGGATGAAAGGCCTATTGAGTATGCAAGCCGCCTTTTAAACCCTGCCGAGCGTAATTACAGCACTACCGAGAGGGAAGCTCTTGCGGTAGTGTGGTCAGTTGATCGGTTCAGAGGTTATATTGAAGGTCAACAAGTTATAATAGGTAGTGACCATCAGCCTCTGAAATGGTTGTTGAGTTTGAAGTCGCCGTCTGGTAGATTAGTTCGGTGGGCACTGAAGTTACAGGAGTTCAATATTCAGTTCGAATACACTCCAGGCAGAGCCAACGTTGTCGCCGATACGTTAAGTCGTCCTACCTGCGAAGAAGACAATAAAGATCAGTGTGGTATTTGTTCAGTCATTGTTGACTTACCCTCTAGAACTCCCACTGATCTGCGACATGCTCAATTAGGTGATCCAGAGTTAAAGAAAATAATCAGTGGTCTTGAAAGTAATGACGCTTTAGAAGAAAAACGCTGGTCTGAGCGAGGTTACTTTATGCAGCAAGGAGTTCTTTATAGGTACAATCCTGATGTCGATGTTGAGGAGCCACAGCTTGTAGTTCCCATGAGTTTACGACTCGACATTTTGAAGGAATGCCATGACACTCCTATTGCTGGGCATCAAGGTATTGATAGGACCTTACACAAGCTATCACAGCGGTTTTTCTTCCCTGGAATGAGACGGTTTGTCGCCGACTTTGTTAAGTCTTCGCGACGTGCCAGCGCTACAAGTCGTCAAACTTGAAGCCTTCGGGCCTTTTACAGACCCCAGTTTTACATCAAAGGGGAGAGGTCTTGGCGATCGACCTGTTTGGCCCGCTCCCTCCTGGAAAGCAGGGGGAGAAATACGTTTTATTAGTCGAGGACACAGCTACTCGGTGGGTCGAGCTTTTTGCTCTTGTTGATGCCACTTCAGAAGCCTGTGCCCGTACACTAATCGAGGAGTACTTCCTCAGGTATGGCCTGCCGCGCCGTATTGTCTCGGACAATGGGGTACAATTTGTCTCAGCCGTTATGCAACAGTGCATGTTTATTTTGGGAATTAAACAGGATTTGTTACCTTTATATCATCCGGAGGCAAACCCGGCCGAACGGAAAAATAGAGATCTTAAGGTACAGCTAGCACAGTTGGTCGACACTGAACATTCTTCTTGGCCGAAACATTTACCATCGGTTCGTTTCTCAATGAATTCAGCTATGTGTCATACAACAGGTGTTTCACCAGCTTTTCTGACCTTCGCTAGAGATCTCCGTTCTCCCATTGACGTTCATTTTGATATTAGGGCTGTCTTACAAAAAGATAATTTTGTTCCACAAATCACACCTTACCTTAAGAAGTTTGTAGACTCTTTAGTTTCTATTAGGGATAAGGTAGAGAAAGAACAGGACAGACGTAAAGATATGCTGACAAGGGTCGCAAACCTGAAGAATTTGATGTGGGTGATCAGGTTTTAGTAAAGTCACACGTATTGAGTAATGCTGGTAAAGGATTGTCGGCTAAGTTTGTGCCAAAAAGGGATGGTCCTTACACAATCCTTAAAAAAGCTAGTCCTACCAGTTATTTAGTTTGTGAACTGAATGCTCCCGACAATGTCTTAGGTAGGTTCCACGCGTCCCAACTCACGAGGTTTGTTAATAGAGATGACGCGCCTCCTCTTCCGATTATGCCAAAGCGTAACCGAGGCCGCCCTTGTCATATTCAGCCTGTTTCTGACGTTCTTGAGCGGGTTCCTGAGCGAGGACGCTTTCATGAACCCGAGGGGGAGTGTATAGCGGATGCTCGTATAGTCTCTGGTCGCAGAGGCAAAGGTATTCCGCCTCAGCGGTATTCGCCAGGCTAAGTATCGCGTTTCCGATCGCGCCCATAGACACTACAGTTTGTCTGTGGTCGCTCTAACCAATGGTAGCCACGGTCACTTCAAGGACAAGGCTTACTGATCAGTGATTGGTCAGTTTGAATCATATTTGAATATTGTAAGAACCAATCAGGTAAACCATGTATTATAAGCGAGAGTAGTTTAAGAAAGCAAATGGTGCGCTTGTACGAACTTTTCTAATAAAAGTTTTATCGTGTAACAAAGCTCTTTAACTGGACCTGACCCACCCCGACTACAATTTGAAAAAAAAAATTTAGTCTTCTAAACCAGATCGAGAGAGAATAAATATTTTGAAACAAAATTTTGGAAACTTCGACCAATATTTTTTTTTAAATTTTCTTATTTCAATATATAGGTTAGAGTATCTAAATAATACAACAGAAGTTTTGAAATGGGATCTGCATTAGTTAATTTACCTAAGTATGCTGTTTATGTCGTAACCGACTGCCATTATATGAATGGGCAAAATCATATTTAAAACAAACAGCGATTTACTACTGTTACTTCCTGTTGGCGGGTACTTCTCTGAGTTGGCGCAAAATGGATGAAATTGTGAGAAAAAAATTAAAAATGATTTTAATGATGTAAAATCAAAGATATAATACATTTATAATTACTGATCAATTTATACGTCATTCCACAAATAATTGTTCAATATATTGATATAATAAACTTATATTGACTGAAGGTAATGAAATGAGTACATCTGGTAATGATATTGTTCAAGAAGGTAATGAGCAAGTATTCCTGGTAATTAATTTAAAAAAAAAACTAGTAAGTAATTATGCTGTATTTATTTATATTCAGGAATAAATTTTTCTCCCAAAACGTAACAAACATAGCATCAGGAACTAAACATACTTAGAAACAACAATACCTTTATTTAATAATTATTTAAAACAAATCAGTCTTAAAAACAGTCCACGTTTTATAGCTATAAAAGTAATAACAAAAAAATATATAATAAGATTAATAAGTCTATCATAATCAACTATTTAAAACGTCTCTACTATAATAGTTAGTCGTTTTCTTATTAAGACTTTTAATTAAAAAATCAAAGTCTATCAAAGTCTATTGGAATCTTTTGGATAGATAGCCCAGAATGGTCCATATTTGAAAAATGTTGAATAAGGTACTTTCATGTTTTCGCTGATATATGAATTAATTATATAATGATTTTTTTATGCAAATTTACTAGCGAGTCAGTCAAATAACGTTTTTGTTTTCTTATCCCATATCGCGTTATGAACTCCTTCTTTCCGGGAGATATCTTAGTGTTGCTGTCATCATCAAAAAAGTCTTCAATTTCTTGTTTTATATTACTGGTTGTGTCTAAATTTGAACATTGAGTTTTACAGTTCGAGATAGAGATCTATCTCGAACTGTAAAACTACTAGCTCTTCCTAAAATTGTATGCCTTTTGAAAGATTCTTTATTGTTCATTACTACATCACTAAGTTCACATTTCTCATTTTTATTTAATGTTTGGTATTTTGAACTCAAACTTCTAGCTAAGTACTCACCAAATAATATTGTCTTCTTTATTTCTTCTCTTTTATCTGTATCTACAGATTTAATCAGCGTGTCCACTTTTTGTTCCGTTGAAGGCGTTTTGTCTTTTTGAAACTCTTTGTTTATTTATTTATTTATTAGGAAATTCAACAGCTTATTTGCTTATTTGCTTTTGTATCGATCTAGCTACCATATTTTTTCAAAGCATCTCTTTCTTTTCCTATTCTAATTTCAATTTACCTATCTACTTTCTTGTACTGTAACGCATTCTTTGAATTAATTTCATTTTTTTAAACAAGATTTGCAGTAGGTTCCGGGATCGTCAATCGTATGACAAGAGGGCCTTTCTAATGGATCTTGTTCATATATAGTTTGTTTTTCCACCTTTTTTTTCTGGATGGGAAATCATCAAATGACTTTTCCCGCTCTGGATGGAGCGGGAGGGCGTGTCAGACTTTTACTGACTAAAACCCACCCGTGTTCCATCAGTTGCCCATGTGCCAGAGTCACGGTATCTCTTTCGAACAATTACGCGACCCCGGCAGGCATCGGTCCTAGTAGACCCCTACACTGCTGCTGACATCTCTTTGAGGCACGCGTGGAACACTACCCGCCGTCGACCCGAGCTTGGTCCTTACCGGGCGGCGAGCTACCCATTGCTCGCCGCCCGCAAGCTCGCGCCTACGGTGGCCGGGAGTCCGCAATCGACTCCCGACGCCCGGGGCGTCTCCTCCTGCGGCGGCTAGGGGCGTGAGGGCGCAGAGACTGCCACTCCCTCACGCGCCCCGCTTCCTCCTTCGCGAGCATTACTGCTTCGCAGAAGGAGGTGACGGCTTCCCATGCCCTCTCGCTCCGTACCATGGCTCGCACCAGGGCCGGACACGAGAGGTCGCCGCCGCCGATCGCCTCCACGAGGACACGGCGGTGTTCCGCCCAGGCAGAGCACACCTCCACCGTATGCTCCACCTGTTTTTTCACCTTCTCTTCACATATCCTGGGACGACGTACTCTACCTTTTTTTTTTTAAATTTTATTTGACATGCTACATCACATGATTTTGGTTCGTTTAGTAGGTACTTGATGAGATGACTGTTTTAATTGATCTTGCGTGATATTTTATGTTTTGTTACTCGTTGTAGCCGAAGAATCAATGAACATCTCACAAATTATCTTGTTCTTCTTTTTGTTTTCTAAATAACGTTGTCTATTTCATTTCCACCGTTTTCGCTGTAGTCTTTGTTTTCTTGGAGTCATATCAGCAACGCTCTTAATTTTTTTATTTTCTTTTCTCTTCAGATATCTAAGCTGTTTGTTTTTCTTTCTGAATTTGATATTTTTCCGGATCATTTTTGATATCTTGATATATTTTTCTTTTATGTAATCTTGCTTGAATGAGTTTTTCTTCATTAGTTTTTTCTGTTTCTTTTTGGGCATGTTAAATGTTCCTGTAAATATAATAAATTACACTTATTACATCAATTAACAAGTAGAGTAGGCAGAGGTATATCATACTCACAATTTCCCAGCTAAGTTAGGATCCATGTATTTTGAATTGCCAAGCAAGCGAAGCGATATTTCAAGAAAGAAAAACTTTTTCTTAGCAACCTGGAATCCGAAGCCAGCCCCCCTCATGGCAGTCTTATGCATTATTATATAGACGTGCATTCAAACTGTACCGAAATAAAAGTTATTTAAAAATATTTGCATTACCTTCACTTCTGCCTCATTACCATCATCTTAAAAACTGAAGGTAACTGATGGTAATGTATTAGAGGGTAATGAGATTTCCGAACTTTTTTTTTAATTTACGCTATAAATAATCAAGATATTATTTTAAATCAAATTACTAGGTATTTAAATCAGCCTACAAGTGCATTAAATCTAATCCCAAAATAAAAACAAAATAACTTACCGTTAAATCCCAATGAAGGTAATTACAATATAAACTGTTGAAACCAATAATCACAACAACTATACGAGAATAACAAAAAATGTGGCAACGTTCGTCTTCTACACTGTTCCTCGGCCAACTGGCGGCATGCACGCAAGTCTTTTGCTATGGGAGCCGTACCTATAGCAGCAAAATAAACCATAACATTTTGATGTTCTTTTATGATGAAGGTAATGCAACATTTTTTTTGTTAAAAATGTTTAGTCACTGAAATTGTCAGGGATAATACATATTTATGAAATAAATATCACATTTTATACCTTATGAAATACCTAACATATATAAAGTAACCGCTTACAGTTAAAGCTTTTAGGTGAGGCTTGTTTTTAATGTGTTTGCTTATGTTTATAAAAAGGACATGGATGGGAATGAGATTTTGACCAGTTTTTGAATTGTTTAATTTTTATAAATAATAATAATACAATATATTTTGTAGCAAGTATGCCTTATAGTTATATCTACAACATAAAAAAAATATTGGTTTGAATAACCTGCTTAGATTCGTAAATATTTAACCGGACATGCGATTTGCACGAAATCTGAGAAGTACCCTGGCATTGGCGAAAGGATTGATCTACTTGCAGGTAATTGTAGACTTGCACGCGTCGCTAAACGTCTGAGGTTCCCCCAAGACCATCACATGGCCCCTTTCCATGAGACGTTGCGTGAAAATTTATTTCTGCATTCGTATTAAAATCATGTTTATAATAAAATCAATTCACAAAATTGAATCTATTTTTAAAATGTTGAGAGGCACTGTCGGTTAAATATATAATTTACTAGCTTTTGCACGCGGCTTTGCCCGCGTGGATGTCGGAAATTAACGCAGGTATTTTTCTTAAATAAAAGATTTTTTCTAAAATAAAAGTAGCATACGTTACTCCTTGTTACATCAGCTATCTGCCAGTGTAAGTCCCGTCAAAATCGGTCCAGCCATTTCAGAGATTAGCCGGAACAAACAGGCAGACAGACAGACAGACAAAAATTGTAAAAAATGATGTTTTATTATATGTACCGTGTATACATCCATATACATTTAGTAAAAAATGGTTATTTGTATAGATGTATAGATAAGAGAGCAGTGGTGGCTAAGTGGTATCAGCCCCGACTTACGAATTGTAGGTCGTGGGTTCGAACCCAGGCAGGCTCTTTACTTTGTGTAAACATTTTCATCAACACTGCTCTCAAAACGGTAAAGGATAGCATCGTGAGGAAACCTGCATGTCCTAGAACCAAAAATTCGAAGACATGTGACATCTACGTACCAACCCGCACTGGTCTCCCGTGGTAGATTACGGCCCACTCCCTCTCACCGACAGGAAGCCTGTGTCTCAGCAGTGGGAATTATATAGGCTAATTATATAGAGGTAATAAATACTATCTGTGTGCCATTTTCGACCAAGATCCATTGAGCCGCTTTTGCATGATTGTGAAACAAACATCCAATCATACAAATGTTCACATTTATAATATTAGTACCTGGTAAGTAGGTTTATAATTCATATTACTTCGGATTCATAGTTTATGGGAATATCATGTGTGTTTGATGAATAGTATTCAGAGTAAGAAGACTGTCAAATAGGGTTGGGTTGAATTGATATAAGTCATCCTGGTTTTTCTTAACGCTCGTATTCTACCTATACAGACTCAATTATTTACCAGACACCAAATTAAACATAGTTATAAGAATAGTACTTTTGCCAGTGGCTTCGCCCGTATAGCTTTCGGAAAATATCACTCGGAAACCTACTACCGGGATAAAGTATCCTACGTATATGGTAACTATCGAGGATAACCAAAAATCCAAATCCATCCAAAAATCTAAACATCTAAGCAATATTTCGCGGTCTCTTACTTCGAATAATACAATTAGGTTTATTTTGAGTACTTCGAACACACATGATATTCGCATTTACTATGAAGCCAAAGTAATATGAATTACAATCAGCGGCGGCCTTACCCATTGCGAGGCTCCGGGCGGCAGGTCTTTGTGAGGCCCTTTGTCCTTGGTGAAAAGTTTGTGATGCGAAACTAGGTCTGGTTGTTTGATTTAGTTATTTGTCATGTTTGACGAGAAATGCTAAAGTTATAAAAATAAATAAAATTTGGATTTTAATACATTTTAAATTGAAACATTTACAAAATTAATAAATACAGAGATAACTCATTTTAAAATTGGTGTTTGCGGCTTTTCCTAAGACTAAAATCTTTAATTAAAGCAGAATAATCTAACGAATGAGCAACGTCATTTTCTATAGAGAGAATAGCAATGTCTGAAAGCCGATCTTGTGTCATCAAATTCTTCAAATATGTTTTAATAATTTTAAGCCTCGAAATCTACTCTCGGCAGACGCAACTGTAACAGGTGTGGTGGCTATAATTCTCAGGATTATTTCGATAGTGGGGTAAACTTCAGTTAATTTTTTTTCTAATATGTATTTCAGCACCGAGATAATGTCGTCGTTTCCTTCATACACACATCATCATTTCAGCCGAAAGACGTCCACTGCTGGACATAGGCCTCGCCCAAGCACCGCCACTTCGACCTGTTCTGTACTTCTCGCATCCAACGTATTCCTGCGGCCTTCGCCAGGTCATCAGTCCATCTTGTTGGAGGCCTTCCAAAGCTACGACTTCTAGTACGCGGTCACCATTTCAGAACCTTCGAACCCCATCAGCCATCTGTTCTGTGAGCAATGTGCCCTGCCCACTGCCACTTAAGTTTGGCAATCTTTCGGGCTATGTCGGTTACTTTAGTTTTCCTACGGATCTTATCATTTCTGATTTGATCACGTAGGGAAACTCCAAGCATGGGCTATGCTTGAAGTTTCCCTATCTCCATTGCTCTTTGCGTGACTTTTAGCCTTCTTATGTGGCCCATTGTGAGCCACGTCTCAGTGCCATATGTCATCACTGGAAACACACACTGGTCAAAGACTTTTGTCTTGAGGCACTGCGGTAAGTGGGACGAGAAGATACTGCATCGCTTCCCGAACGCTGCCCAGCCGAGTCGGATTCGACGATTGACCTCTTTCTCAAAGTTGGACCTACCTTACTGGACAATCTGTCCTAGGTACACATATTCGTCCACAACTTCGAGTGTAGCGCCTCCAATCTTCATTGGAGTGGGTATCACATGAGCATTGAACATGACCTTTGTCTTGTCCATGTTCATCCTAAGACCCACTCTTTCGGAAGCTCTACTGAGGTCATTGAGCATTGTAATGAGGGTCCTCCATAGTCTCAGCCATGACAACTATATCATCGGCAAACCGAAGGTGAGTGATGTACTCGCCATTGATGTTGATGCCAGCCCCATTCCAGTCCATAACCTTGAAGACATCCTCCAGTGCAGCGGTGAACAGTTTTGGAGAGATTACGTCTCCCTGTCTCACCCCTCGCTGCAGAAGGATAGGTTTCGAAGCTCTTTCCTGGAGCCGGACTGACATAATGGCGTTTTCATACAAACACTTCAGCTCTTCGATGTACCGATAGTCAATCTGGCACCGTGGAAGAGACTGCAGTACAGCCTAGGTTTCCATCGAATCGAAAGCTTTTCGTAATCCACAAACGCTAAGCAGAGAGGCAGGTTATGCTCTTCGATCTTCTGTATAACTTGCCGCAGCGTATGTATGTGGTCTACGGTGCTAAAGCCTTTGCGGAAGCCGTTACATACACACGGATGAACATATTCAGTTCTTCGTACAATTCATGACCATCACATGATTTTCCTACTGTCATAAATATTTGTAAGTCGCTGCATTGCTTCAAAAGTTCACAATCACTTATTTCCTATAATCTTTTTATTTTATACATGAAACCAAATATGCTCTTATGATGTTTTAGTGCCTCAAACCTAGGATGGCAGCTTGCGCGCACATTGTCGACAATGACATAAAAATAGTTAATTTTGAAAATCTCTTCCGCATGAAATTCATGAGCTTCATCTTCCCCTTCATAATCAAAATACCTTTTTTTACGTCGTCTTCTGACTTCTTTGAAGTGTCTGTCAATATCATTTTCCTCGGCTATTTCTCGCGCTGTTACAAGGGATGACTGAAAATCATTTACTCGATAATTATCGAGCGAATTTGTGAATGGTGGGCTAGGTGTTGTATAGCCACATCTAAGTGCATGTTTTCGCTTTGCCACATTTTACTTACTTATAACATTTATCTTTCTATGAATGTCATACCATACGACAAGTGAAACTACAAATTCATAGGTAGTTATTTCATATCTCACTCAATACTTTAAATAGTATAAGAGCGTAATATTTAATAAAATTTAACGATATGTACGGTACAGACGATACAGTAAAGATTTTCTATCTGCAAGCAAAATAATTCCAAGATGACAAGAGTTGACGAACGAAATGAAACACGGGGATTCCCCGAGCGATAGAGGAGCAGAATATTATGTCCCGATCGGTTATCGAACTGACCCGGGTGCTATTCGATTAAAAAACAGATCTTCAAGTGTTTCCAGGCGCGATATTCAAATGAAATTTTCAATTATGTTTTGAATGAATGAATTAGTTAACTAACTTTATTTTAATTTATCATTATGAATAATACCAAACCAAAAAATTATGGATCAAAATCAAAAGTTTTAAATAAAAAAAAAATAATTCCCTTGGGTTGTTGCGCGAGGCCCCTGCAAGGGCGATTGCCCTGTTCGCCACCCCCTAAGGCCGCCTCTGATTACAATATTACAATCATATTAATCCTGCACTACGACCGCTACCAACCGGCGGGCTTATTACGTATCTTGCAAAAGCGTAGCGATAGCAAAAATTGTGCAATAATTGCTATATAGTTGCAAATCCGTATTATGTACTAGCGATAGCAACACGATCGCAAACTAGCGATAGTGCTGCCTCTATGGAGCAATAGGTAAACTAAAACTGCATGGATCTCTATTGATTAACGAACATTTTGTATTACGTATGGTTTTTGACAGCAAAGCAATAGCGATCGGCGGGCAAATTCGACTGTCAGATTGCGACGACCTTAGAGCTAGATGCTGATCGATTGCTTACTGCTCTCTGATTGCTTCATACATTTATTTTTAGACATTAGTCCAATAATTTCGTATTTTACCAAATATTTACCTACTAAAAGTATTCTACCTATCTCCGTAGTGTGTCGTGAGTTAATTAACATTAGAACACTGTGTTTTTGTTGTGATTGTGACGATTGATTAAGGATGGCTCGTGCTGTTCTTTTGCTTGAAGCACTTGAGGTTGAAGCCAGAAGACTTGAAAACTGTAACACAGCACGATTGCGACGAAACATTCGAGATGAAGCCAATGCTTTAAACTTAAGTGACAGTGAATTCAAAGCTCACTACCGACTCACGAAAGAACTTTTTCAAAGTTTGTGCAATGAGCTTAGACCATTCATGGCACAAAGAAGGAGGAGAACAAAAATTAGTGTAGAATGTAAAGTAAGTAATTAAACATTGTCACAGTATCTTAGTAGCTTACTTATAGATATTAAACATATTTTTATATTACAGGTTCTAACAGCACTCTCATTTTATGCTACGGGGTCATACCAAAAACCCGTAGGCATGAGTTATATGCATGGGCTCAGCCAAGCAAGTGTATCCGTAGCTGTAAAAGAGGTGACCACTGCTTTGAATACACATAGTATTCTAACTAAGTACATAAGATTTCCTCAAACACAACAAGAAAGATCCACTATTATAAATGGGTAAGAGATGAATCTTAAATATTTAAACATGTATATAGAAGTAATCAAGGATATTAAGTGATTGCACGGTAATTGTGAAAATATTTTTTTTAGGTTTTCAAACAAATTTGGATTTCCTGGTTGCTTAGGCTGCATTGACTGCACTCATGTAGCTTTAATTCAGCCCACAGAACATGCAGAAAGGTTTTTTAATAGAAAACATTACCATTCCAGGAATGTCCAAATAGTAAGTCTAAAAATCTCATTAAGTTAACAAATATTATTTGAAAAGTAATAACCAGTATCTACTATATTATATAACATAATGTTTATATTTTTAGATATGTGATAGTGATTTAAATATAATAAATATTGATGCATCATTTGGTGGAGCTACACATGATGCTTACATTTGGAGAAACTGCGAGATACAGGAGCATCTACAACAGCTACAAAATAGAGGAGAAAGTATTTGGCTGCTAGGTATCTGACATTAAGTTAATTTTTATCCATACAGTAAATCAGATGCATTCAATTATGATCTGACAGTGTATTTTAATATTTCAGGTGATTCTGGATATCCACTGAGACCGTGGCTTTTAACTCCAATTGTTAATGCTGAACCTGGTAGTGCAAATGAGCATTACACAAATTTTCACTGTCTCACCAGAAATACAGTAGAACGCTGCATAGGGGTTTTGAAAGCACGTTGGCGATGTTTACTTGCTCATAGAGTTTTGCATTATGATCATCATATGGTGGCTATGATCATAAATGCCTGTGCTGTTTTGCATAACATCTGCAATAAACACCGGATGCCAGTACCACAGTTGACAAATGCAGAAACTGAAGGAGATCTCAGCAACCAAGTCCCACCACAACCACAGCGGGATGTAGGTGCTGGTGATGAACAGCAGCTCCTAGCTCGAGGCCGACAACAAAGGGATCGTATTGTCCAAAGATTGTGGTCAGCTGGCATCAGGCTTTAATATTAATCGTGCAATGTGTTGGATGACATAAACAGAATAAATAATTACATATTGGATATACTAGCTGTACCCTGGAATTTCAATCCCACTGCTCGGCTATATAGCCTATAGCCTTCCTCGATAAATGCAATAGCCAACACAAAAATAATTTTTCAATTCGAACTAAACAAACTCTTCAGCTTTATAATTATATAGTATAGATTATTTGCTTGACTCTGTCTCTGTGTGAGTGTAAATAAAGTAATAGACATTATCTTAGCAAATAAGTCATGAGTAGTCTAATGTTTTGATTTCAGTGTTTTATCTATTAGGTAAAAAATAAACTTAAATATTGTGACTGTGACATGACATGGTTATAATTATTATAACCTATTCTTTATTAGTTTTATTCTACTTTCTGCTACCTGATACAATATGATTTTGTGTGTATTATTGTAATGTTGATTTTTCTGAAATTTATTGTATTGTGGTTTGATTAGTTTTACTCAATGTTGTGTTAATTTAATTTTTATAAACTCAACAGCAAACACTTGTCCTTTGCAGTGCCGACTGGGTTCATCTATAAAAACTGACAGTAATAATAATATAAATATTTTGAATAAAATGAGCTTTTATTTTTTTGCCTTTATGTCATGTTTACAATAACTATAGATAGAGTTATAATTATAGCTATAGCTAGGCCAGATGAAAATTAAATTAAAGTAAATAATCTAGTTTTCATGTGGCCTAGCTGGCTGACCACCGCTCAACTGACGCACAACGTCTACCAAAGTGCTGAGCACCTGTATTTGCATTCGAGACGTCTCAGCATTTTGAAGAGACGCCTCGGCTATCTTATTTGCAGCTTGTGCTATTATATAGACAGCATCTGCCAGCTTGCCTTCATTTTGCACTCTGCTTCTCTCCAAATCCATGACCCATTCTGGGTCAACTCTGGATTGTGATCCTGTAATAATTTAAATTATTAATAAATACTCTTAACATAATTTAATTTAGCTAAATGTGTCTATTATTTCATTGAAAATTAATTGATTTCTAGACATTGATTAAGAGAAATCAAATAGAATCTAAGATAGATTTAATATTCATACTATTTGGCATACTACCACTGGGTCAAATCAAGTAGAATCTAATATAGAAATACATAATATACATACTATTTGCTATACTGCCACTGGGTCTATTTTGTCGGCGAGGTCGAGCTGGCAGGCGTCTGGCAGGCTGATCCGCAGGAGCCTCTACACCTGAAAATTATAATTTGTTGGTTAATAAAAGTCTTGTCTACGTACGCTTTAAGTTTAATAGAATGTACACTTAATCGTTGAGGTATTCTAGATATTATTTATTACCTGCTTGATGCCTCTCAGGAACTTGTGCATCTATTTGTGCCTCTTCTGGACTGGCAACGGGTACAGGTTCCGAAGTGTCTGTAAGTAAAAGAAAGTGTTTGGTATGGTATGATAAAACATATTAAACTAATCTATGTGTGTCATTTGTGCATTATAACTAGTATCTCAAATGAAATTATGTTTACCTGATATAACAACTTCTTCTGCCACAATGTGCTCGGGTTGCACCGGAGGACTTACAGCTACTTCAGGTTGAATGTTCTAAAAAATATTAAATATTATTAGATGCATATTCCTTCAGACTATATATTATGTTTTTACATTTTAATTGGTAACTTACAAATACAGGAACTCTGTGTTCAGTGTCACCATACACTGCTTGTTCCCCTAAAATATTTAAGATCTTCATATCTGTGTCTGATAAATCCTCCTGCGTGCTGGGGCCACCACCCGTAGCTAGGGCATCTTGCCTTCGTCTAGTTAACCTAGATTTCGTCTTAAATTTTAAATCAGCCCAGTACTAAAAAAAAAAAAAAAATGTAGCACTTATTGGAAACTGTTTCACATTGAACAAATTATAATTCTACGTACCCTTTTCCACCGTTCACCTGTCTTTGTTGACCCAGAGCCAAAAGCATTGAGCCTCAAAGCAAGGTCATTCCACTGCCTGTCCACAGTTTCTCTGGATCTTGCTCCAAGCCCAATGCCTTTGGCTAACGCCGAATGCTGGGCCAGGAACTCGAGTAGTGCCTCCAACTGGTCGCTTGACACTCTATTTGCCATTGTATACTGAAATTATGTTTTATTATGTTTTTACACTGCAAAACTTTCACATAAAACCACTAAATAATCACAAATAAACTTACTAGTTGATGAGAAGAGAACAGCGGAATATCGCTTGGAATCCAAATATAAACTGATTTCGTGCACTTGAAACCATCTTAAAACCGAAGCCACGCTATTTTGGGTAAATTTCAAGTGGATTTTAAGTTTTTTCATCGTTTATACAAAACTTTGGTCACATCTGTTTGACATTTTATTAGTACCACTGATTGCTACTAAATGGTTTTGGCGCTAGTATCGTTGCGATAAATGCATGCTAGCAAACGACTAACAATTAGCAATCAGTTTTTACATGGTACGGATTTTTTTAGCAATTAGCGATTGATCGCGCGATGACTGCGCGATAGTTGCGCAATTTTTGCTGATTGCTATTTCATACGTAATCAGCCCGCGGGACGGCCGGACGCGGGAAGGCCCGCTAGCCGCTCTGCGGCGATTTTATTATAATCTCTGATATCTTCTAAAATATTAATTTTAATGATATGCTGTAAAGGTCAATTTTGATCTACATGAAATGCACAATTTATTTAAGGTACTTAATTGGATAAGGATTAATGCTGTATTGCTTAAAATCGCATTCATAAATAAGCCATTATTTCTCGTAAAAAGTAAAGGATAAAAATGGTTATTATGGGTTATCCCTAAGAGTTAGACATATACCATCACGGACTTTTTTGTAGAACTTTTTAAGGTGTACAATACTGTAGTACATTATTTTGAGCTATTTCGTAGGGTTCAGCCAGCGTTCGCAATGTAAGCGCAAAAAAATGTGTTTATTTATGACATCACATTAGACACCTCTTAAATTATCAGCGTTTCTTTACTATATTATGCATGTTATATACATATAAACCTTCCTCTTGAATCACTCTATCTATTTAAAAAACCTGCATCAAAATCCGTTGCGTAGTTTTAAAGATATAAGCATACATAGGGCCAGACAGACAGCGAAGTGACTTTATTTTATAATATGTAAAGATAAAGAATACACATAATATATAGCTTGTTCAAGAAGGTGTTTGTGTAGTACCTTTTTTTTGGTAAGAGTAAACTTTTTGATAAGCTAAATATAAAATTATCTTTTACTTCTTCCTACTAATATTTGTAGCTATTCACATGTTTTTTATCAATGTCTTGATATTATTTTAGTTTTTAATAACTACCCCTAATTATTGTTAGAGCTTCAACAAACATAAACAGGATATTAAATGTTAATAGTGTCGCGTTTTAATTCCATAATTCGCATATTAACCGACATAAACAGCATACTTACTGCTACATGTACAGACGCCACCAGGTCAAGCTACCCGAAACTGTCAATTTTTCCCAATGAACCTTGAACCTAATGCTCTAGAAATAAAGTCGAAAATCTATCAAAGAAATCTGACAGATTGTAGTAGCTTGATGTGGTGGCGTCTGTGCATACATTAATTTACCTATCTCCTTAACTAATGCAGATCCCATTTCAAAACTTCTGGTGTATTATTTAGATACTCTAAGCTATATTTTGAAATAAGAAAATTTAAAAAACTAATGGTCGAAGTTTCCAAAATTTTGTTTTGAAATGTTTACTTCCAGTTAAGAAGACTAAAAATTGTTTTTTTCAAATTTGCTTCCTTTTTTAAAAAGATCAAAAAATTTTCTATACAAAACGCATAGTTTGAAAATTTATTGTAATTGTTTACAATACGAAAAAAATCTTCAAAAAAATTCTAATTTCAATTTAGACGATTCTTTAGGAGCCTATAACTAGACAAATACACATCATATACAGTCAAACCTGGATAAGCGAGAGTTCAAGGGAGCACAATCTCATTCTCGCTTATAGAGGTTGCTCACTAACCCGAGTTTCTCGCTAATGCAGGTACATGGGTAGCGTTTCTCTCTTATAGGGGTACGCAGCAATAACAAGTCACAGCAAGTACGAATGTAGTAAATATGTAATATGATAAAATGATGTGCATGATATGCACAACATATATTATACATATATATTTATAAATGCTTATGAAAACAAAACAAAAATTCATGCACTATGTAATTTTATTTTATTTAGAACTTATTTACACTTAAAAAAATCCGTCAATTTCGTTTGGGTTTCTGTTTGTGTACTTTGAATGTTTTTCTCTAACTCATTTTTGTCGAATATTGCTTGATCAACAACCGCCGCGTAGGTATTCAACGTACTGATAGACCGTCTCCAACGGATTTAAAGCTAGCTTCATTGGAACGATCTTTATTTCTGTTTCCGGAATCTGTGCCTCGTCTTCACTGTCATTTTCAGCAATACCGGTGTTCACACAATTCTTAACGATATCGTCGTCGGTTTGTTCTCCAGCGGTAGTTACGTCGTCGTCAATTTGAACGAAATCTTCGAAGCTCGGCATTAACATATTGGATTCAAAAACAATGGTAGGAAGTTCCACGAAAGTTAAGAATGAGTCATAAAATAGCAGATGTTAAATTTGTAAATAAAGCTCGACTGTCGCTTATAGAGGTATAGATAAGTAGCAATCTCACTTACGCAGTACCGTCTTTACCATAAGGGCACACGGGGCCTGTGCCCAGGGCCCCCATTCTCAGGGGCCCCCGAAGGACTGACAATTTCTGTCACACATTTATTCTCAAAACATTTTTGTCGGGCACATTACACTTTTTTTCACAAATCAGTAATCTTATCAGAAGGTATTTACTACGCCATTATAGCGATGACTGCGCCTATTTCTACTCTACTAATTAATAATATTTCCGAACGCATCCTACCTAATTAATGCCTGGAGGCTCTTATTAAGGTTTTAAGTTAAATTTACGATTTTATTATTTCATCTTGAGTTTAGTTTTCAATGTTTTGTTGGTATATTGGCGTGTGCTAGCTGACATATAATATTCCACAACTATCACACAACGCCATCTAGTCCCAAGCTAAGCAGAGCTTGTGTTATGGGTACTAGACAACTGATAAACATACTTATATATTTCTAAATACATACATATTATAGATAAATTACACCCAGGCACAGAACAAATGATCGTGCTCATCACACAAACATTTGTCCTGGGTGGGAATCGAACCCACGACCTCCGGCATAGCAGTCAGGGTCACTAACCACTAGACCAATAGGCCTGTCAAATATGGCTAATAATTTGATGTATGTTTTGTTTTATTATATTAATTACTTACATAATACTGTATAGAATCAAGTTCTTCTAACTTAACAGACAGCTGTGCTGCTGGGGAGTTTGTTGCGCCACTTCTTCTTCCCAGCTAAAGCACTAGGAAGTGTCGAAGGGAGGGCGTTTTGGGGGGACTGTCTTATGTAACTTTGACGTTCAATAAAAAGTGCTGACTCTCAGCCTAGTTTGAATAAATGACTTTTGATTTGATTTGATTTAATTTACTAAGTACACCATCTAGATTATTGGATATAAAGATTGGAAGCATATAAGTAACTTATTGATAGAGCATGAGAACAGTTTACAGCACGGGGAATTTATGATGAATTATGTTGCAGGAATGAAAACTACTGGACAAATTGATACTGAGTTGCTGTCCCAATATAATACAGAAATTAAGTATTGGAAGAATGTGCTTAGGAGGATTGTTGCAGTAGTGAAATTTTTGGCTTCAAGAGGTCTTGCTTTTTGTGGTGATAATGAGACATTAGGATCGCAAAATAATGGAAATTATTTGGGATGCTTAGAACTGATTAGTGAATTTGATCCTTTTCAGTGTATGTGTACAAAACTGCGGAAATCGTGAAAAAGGAACCTACATCATATTTATCGACAAATATTTTTGTAATGAATTTAATAATTTAATGGGAAAACAATTGTCAAAGAACTTATATCAGCAAAGTACTACTCTATTAGCGTAGAATCTACGCCAGATCTGTCCCACGTTGACCAACTGACTTTCATAGTTAGATACGTAAAGACTTTCGAAGGAAGTCGGTTGTAATTTTTTTGTAAAAAGTTTTTAATTTTTAACTTTTTTGCTAGGTAGATACCCCGCCCTAATCTAATCGCGTTATTCGTTCATTTGTCGTGCAAATTCTTAATGCAAATTTAAGACTTATATTGTTTTCACATGGACACCATTGTCCGAATGGAACCAAATTAAAATGGGACCATTCGGAAAGCATCAGCTTTCAAATAAAAAAAAGAGTCGTTAAAATCGGTTCACCCAGTCAAAAGTAATGAGGTAACAACATAAAAAAATACTGTCGAATTGATAACCTCCTCCTTTTTTTGAAGTCGCTTAAAAAGACGGATAGCCTATTGAGAGATTTTTGCATTTTTTGCCTATGGATGAATATAATGCGCAATATATAGCAGAAACCATTGAAAGAAAGATTGTCGCGGGCAGAGCTACGACAATGTATCAAATATGTCTGGAAAGTAATCTCGTGTTCAGTCAAGAATAAAAGAAGTTTGCGAATTTGCGATTTACCTTCCACGTACGGCACCGTTATCGTAACCGTAACCAAAAAACCAGTAGCATTCTAATATCATTAATGACTTATTATTCATACTGTATTTGATTACCTATAATAAATGGTCATACTTAGTAAAAAATGTTATTATAATTCACTTTTATTTACTTTCCAATAGGGCCCCAAATTCTTGTGTGCCCAAGGGCCCCAGCCTAGTTTAAGACGGCCCTGCACTTACGGAGGTCTATGAGGGAAAAACGACTCTCTCATACAGAGGTTTCTGTTTTTCGCTAATAGAGGTTTTGGGAGCTTAAAATGACGGGCCCTGGCTATTACTCTCACTTATAGAGTTTTCCCACTTATCCAAGTTTGACGTATATAAAAAAATTGTGTCCGTATTTATCTACTAGAAGTATAACTGGACCTAACATGAACAAATTTCAGAACCTCACTTTTTTTCCCTGTCCGCTTGACGTGAAATGCCCCAATAATCATTCTGATGGTTGGCAGGGATATCCTAGCAAAAAGGCGACAGTGTAACTGCTATTTTTTATGTTTAAAAATATATAACAAAACCTAACCAGAACGAAGCGGTTGTTAAAATTTTCGAGCTCGCTATTTTCGCCCTAAGTAGTCTGCTGTCCTAATGCCAATTATTTATTTATCAACAAGCGCTGGGACCAATTTGACAACATTCTTGAATAGCCCCCATGTAAGAGCGAGCGGTGTCCCTGAATACCTTAACTAATGACGAACTTAAGATGCACATAACATCACTTTTTTATTCCCGGAGGGTTATTCAGCTACCTATATAATATGGTAAACCAAAATTTCACCAGTTATCTATGTGTCCCATGTCACAATGGGCGAGCTCACTGTCATGAACTGGGTACAAATTCAGACTCCGGGTTGCTTCTGAGAAATCTCTTATGGAAAAACCCAATAACACTAACCGACCTGAAAATCGAACCCGGAACTTCCAGGTCAGTAGTAGCGCTTGTGACCACTAGACCAAGGTGTACCTTCCTCAAAATATTCCTCGTCATTTATGATGACCCCCCCCACCCCTCCAATTTTGGGCTGCGACCGTGCCTGTGACCTAGAGCTGATTTTTATTGATTTAGGAGCCCGTGCTTCAGAGCAGATCAATTATGGTATATTTTTTACTTCCGCCCTACCTGTAGCCAATGCTGCCCTACCTCAAATTCAAGTCTAGCTACAGCCCTGTCGAGATCCTAAGACGTAGGTACGGAAATCGGAAAACGTATTATGGATCTCAAGTGGTGCTCCACTTGAGATCCATAATACGTTTTCCGATGTACCTAAATAAAATTAAATGTAAAATCATTTGACTATAGTTTTAGGTGCCGTTTTGTAGGAAGTGACATAATCTAATTGCTGTAGAAGTTTTGGGACGTCTGATAAAAAAAACTGCCATCCGTAGTTTTGACTGTGCTCTCTTTAAGTTAACCTTACACTACCTAAAGAATTCCGAAACGTAGAAATCCAGGTCAGGGCTAAATATAATAACGCCTTCAGAGTTATGTTGGGGCTACCGCGATTTTGCAGTGCGTCGGGGATGTTCGCGGAGCACGGTGTGCCTGATTTTTATGCTATTATGCGGACACGAATAGCGTCCCTGATGCAGCGAGTGCGCGATAGCTCCAACAGCTTGGTGGCTATCGTGGCCGACAGAATGGACAGTCCATTGATGTGGAACTGGATGACCACTCACCGTGTGTCATTCCAGTATATAAACTAGAGCTTTTTTGTATTTTTAGTGTATCTTTTTGTTTCCTTTTATTTTTTGTTTGTAAAACTGTAGTGTTTTTAAACTATGGACTGATAGTCTGAAATAAATTTTATTTATTTATTTAAATGATGGATACATACATTAACACTTCCTACCAGGCTCTTAATTTAAGCTGAATGGCTAAAAGTGTGTGTGGTCTGACCTTATCGTGATGAAAGACCACACCCTTTCTGGTGATAATTCCGGCCGTTTTTTCTCAATTTCTTGCTTGAGTCTCATCAGCTATTGGCAGTAGAGATCCGAATTGATGGTTTTTTGGTTGGATGGTTGGACGGAACCCGGCGGTAAAAACTAATATTGAACGATGCCCTACCATTTCGTCCCACCATAGCCACAGCATCACCTACTTGCGAGACAATCCAGATTTCGCTTTTTTGCACGTTCTAGTTAGTGATCTACCTTAGTACCTTTCATCACTAGTGATGTATGTTTTTAAAAATGGTTCAGTTTCATTAGTACACGATTTATTAAGTTTCTTACAGCGCTCTCACAACAATTTTTTAGTTAGCCCCTAACTCTTCAGCTATGTCGTAAACTCGTAACTATTATTGAGCCGCTCTCTGCTTCACTTCTTCGAAAATGGCGGATAAAGTCGATCTTTATCCGTAACAAGGCAAACAGAGCGAGCTGCCAAGTTTGGCATAAAAATTCCCAGACTGAAAACGCTTGAACCAACTTTTACTCTTACTGACACTGCGTTAAGTTAATAAACTTCACATATTTTGTTCGCGGCTTGTGACGCGCGTGTGTCCCTCTTTATGTAATAAAACTTCAAAATATATTGAATTTCTTCGTTAGATTCACTCATTTGGCGAATAGAAAAACAATTGAAAAATAAAGGAAAATCGTTTAAACTTTTGAGCAGCCGAAGAGATTTTACTAATTTTAAATAAATAACTTTTTCCCTGACCTATTATTATTATTCTACATAATCATCTTCAGTATCTTCTACGGTTCTATAAGTTACATTTACAACCGATTTTAGAAAATGAACTTAATTTGATACATTATAAAATGGTTTGTGAAAGCATATTGATTTTACTTGCCAAACTAACGTAAGATAATGAGGAAGTCTTGTTTGTTAGTCAAAACAAGTAATCGTAGCTGTAAAATTTTAAATAATTAAAGTTCGTCGACCAACGGTTTAAATGAATATTGATACAACATTGAAGGAGACAGGCCCATTTCATGAACCCAATTCTGATGAAAATACCTATCATATAGTGATTTATGCTTATTGTTAGTATCGTTTCCAGGGAAATTGCGACAGGGAAAACATTTCCATGAGAATTCCATTGATTTCTAGGAAGTTTCATTATTTTCTTTAGGTAGATAACAATAAATTCTTATTCATTACATACTCGCATGTTGTTTTTCGGAATTCATTCATACTCGTATACCTAAGCATTAGCATTTAGTTGTATCAAAACAATTTACATGAATAAATAAATTAGCTATCGAAATGGCGTCGTGATCTAGATTCGATAAACATAAAGTTTACTGAAAAAAAAAACGCTTTTTAATTGTGGTACCTACCCCATACAAATTCGCATACCTTCACTTGCTAAGTATTATTAACAGTGAAGGAAAGTTATTATAACATCATCAACAAACTTAGTGGAAAAAATACTTAGGTAAAAAAAACTTGACCATGTGGGACCACTGGACAAGACTCAAAAAAGATTTTTTAAAGCTTTTTATAAAATGACGGAGTTCTTAGGTAACAAAAACGACTACGATCCTTTTTTTGTGGGTTGGAAATCATCAAATAAATTATTTCATTACCATTGCTCTGAAAATGGTGAAGGAAAATATCGTGAGAAAACTTCTTTTTTAGGGTTCCGTTGCCAAATGGCAAAAAACGGAACCCTTATAGATTCGTCATGTCTGTCTGTCTGTCCGTCCGTCCGTCCGTAGGTCACACTTTTTTCCGAAACTATAAGAGCTATGCTGTTGAAAATTGGTAAGTAGATGTATTCTGTGAACCGCATTAAGATTTTTACACTAAAATAGAAAAAAAACAATAAATTTTGGGGTTCCCCATACATAGAACTGAAACTCAAAAATTTTTTTTTCATCAAACCCATACGTGTGGGGTATCTATGAATAGGTCTTAAAAATGGTAATGAGGTTTCTATTATCATTTTATTCTAAACTGAATAGTTTGCGCGAGAGACACTTCCAAAGTGGTAAAATGTGTCCCCCCCCCCGTAACTTCTAAAATAAGAGAATGATAAAACTAAAAATAATATATGATGTACATTACCATGTAAACTACAACCGAAAATTGGTTTGAACGAGATTGAGTGAGTACTTTTTTTTTAAAACGTCATTAATCGTAAACCGCAATTTACCTTACATTCAATCAACTGAAATATACAATTTAAAAAAAAACATTTATTTTTAAACCAAAAATACCTATAGGTTTGTACGGAACCCTCGGTGCGCGAGTCCGACTTGCACTTGGCCGGTTTTTTTTTGTCTGACTGCTAAATCATGAAATGACGTCTCCCGCTCTGGGCGGAGCGGGGGGCATGTCAGATTTTTACTGGCTAAAACCCACCCGTGTTCCTTCAGTTGCCTGTATGCCAGGGCCACGGTAACTCTTTCGAACAGATCTCGCGACCCTGGCAGACGACTACGATCCTTACACACAAACTTCTTTTACCTCGTTAACGTTACAACAGTACTAACTTGAATATTATTAACTTTTTTACTGCTACTGGAAAACTCTTCATCATCAGCCTATATTGTTCCCACTGCTGGGACACAGGCCTCCTCTCGGTGAGAGGGAGTGGGCCGTAATCCCCCACGCGGGCCCAGTGCGGGTTGGTAGATGTCACATGTCTTCGAATTTTTGGTTCTAAGACATGCCGGTTTCCTCACGATGTTTTCCTTCACCGTATCTCTATACGCCTGCCTGGGTTTGAACCCACGACCTACAACTCATAAGACGAGGCCGATACCACTGGGTCATCACTGCGCTCTAAAAGAAAACTCTTGGCTCATCATAATAGACAGTTGGTCTAACGTTCCGAATTGTAGTCGCTTCCTTCCGATTTACCTGGTAGGTACGTAGAGAGTGTTATGCATTATGTTAAATTTATGCATAGCTGCGTGTAATGTTAACCGTTTGACATTCGGACTTAAGCAGGTTGCAAGGTGACTGTTTACAATATCGGAATAATTTAAGTAGACGGAGCGTCTATGCGTTATATTTGGGCATATCGGGAACAGTGCCCATGTGTTCAAATCTAGTAGCCCCTCCTCCTAAAAGGACCATAGCCCAGATTATGTAATATTATTACCACCCATAGGGTCTGAATTGGTCCTTTTAGGAAGACTAATTTACGAAACGAATTGAAGGACCATTATTCCAATTTGGACCAATTTAGAAGGTCCATAGGTGTAATACAATTACCCCAGGCTGATAAAATTTTCGTTTTTCCTAATTAGTTACGTTAATATTAGTATTTAAGTCGGTCCCCCCCCCCCGTATATACATAAAAGCGTTGCTGATAATTAAGATGTGCGTCTGAAAATATTGGACAAGGAGTTAGCAAAGAGGGTAGTTTTGCAGTTTCAAAATTATTCGTTCCGGAAAACAAGAAAACCGTAATGTGGTATTTGGCAGAAAAATACTGACAATGAGATACATTCTTATTAGTGAGAGCGGTTAGACCTAGAACTTGAAGTCATCATGTCTAGCGTTTTCCCAAAAATGTTTTGGTCGGCTTGCAACAAAATACCAGCATTTTACATGGTACTGCTGCCTATCTGACCTCCACAACCGTTACTGGGTAGCACGATACCCCTTGATCGAACAGTATCTGAATCTGGTTAAACTGGAAGCCGATACCAGCATTTGGGGAAAGGCTAGGCAGATGATAATGTGACTATTAGAGAGTCTAAAGACACTAGAGTTTCAGTAACATAGTGCCAGAATGTACGAATTGAGTGGCTCTGGTTAATATCTACATAGAACATTCCAAGCTCGTAACCACCTTCTGGGCGGACTGTACCAACATAAATTGCCATCGAAACACTGAACGAGAATTTCTCAGGGATTTATAGTTCCACCAAGATCACGCCTTGTTTCCCCGAAGGTATGGGTACAGGTGTACCTATAGTAGATACACCCACATTTCGCCAGTTATGTTTAAGTGTCATGTACTCAATACTCAATACTTTTATTGCATTCCACATGTGTTCTTAGGTGGTAAACTTATAATTAGATCATATGGACCCTGTCGGGCACAGCAAAATAAGTGAGTTAGGAGAGAGGAAGCATTTGTTAATTATGGAGCCTTACTTAAATAATCTCTATAATAATATAAAAATAATGATCAAAGATAAACAATGATTACGGTATTATAATTCTGATAAAAATAATATTAAATACAAGATACAAAATATGATTGAGATATGTAATAATAATAAAAATAATAGAATGATGCTTATGATTTAAATATATGTAGTTTAAAGTCGAGAACCTAAGTTATGACTTTATAAGTTTATCACTTAGGTATTCGTTTATTGAGTAGTAGCTTTTCTTTATCAAAAATAGTCTAAGGTTTTTTAGGAATATGTTTATTTTCTCTTCTTTTTTTATTGCTGCAGGTAGTTTATTATATAATTTAATAGACATTATGTAGAGACTGTTAGAGTGCATTTTTAATCGAGAACTTGGTAAGTTAAGCCTAGATGGGTGTCTGAGTAGATAGCGTGTCTGTATGTCTTCGCGTTTTGAATACAGTTCTGGATGCTTCCGGACAAATTTACAAGTTTCTAAAATGTATATACAGGGAAGGGTTAAAATATTATATTTTTGAAAGAAAGGTTTACAACTATCTGTTTGCTCAATGTTTACCAGTATTCTTATTAACTTCTTAATAAGAGCCTATTGCGACCAACTCGACACAAATCCAGACTCCGGCCTGCTACAGAGAAATTCCACATAGGAAAAACCCAATAATACTGCCCGATCTAGGAGTCGAACCCCAGGATTATGTTATAGCACTAACGACCACTAGACCAACGTGGCAGCTTCTAACAGTTCCCTACTATACTAATATTATAAAGCTGAAGAGTTTGTTTGTTTGTTTGCGTTGGGTAGCCTATTTATCGAGGAAGGCTTTAGGCTATATAACATCACGCTACAACCAAGAGGAGCGGAGCAGTCATTAACAATGTTGCCAAAAAAGGGAAATTCGCACGGGTAGGCGATTCGACGCGACGGGAAGGGTTGGAGGAACAAGAAATTTAACGCGGACGAAGTCGTGTGCAGTAGCTAGTACTAATATAATGCGCGTATGTGTAAACACCAGTGGACTAAACTAATTTACATATTTACTGAATTCTATTGAAAATAAGTTGTCTGTAACTTCAAGCCAGCAAATACCTACACTTACTAATGTAACCGTTACGATACAAAAGTGCACTGTAATGTATGGGACACGTGATAATGTGGAATGTGGAGCTACTCACCCGCTGTATGTCGAAGTTGGGCAGGGGCGGGTAGACGGGGCACTTGCCCAGCCCCGTGCTGATCACGGCTTTGATGATGGTGCAGAACAGAACATAGTAAATCCTGGTGACGGTGATGCTCGAGCCTTCCATCGCGCGCTAGTGCCGCGTGCCGAGGAGCGTTCAGTCGCGCAGTCCACCACTTGTTATGTAAACACTAGACATTATTTGTACAACACGAGATTGGTCGCCGCCGCGCCCGCACTCGCCACTGCACGGAATACGATCGATAGCTGCGATCGTTATTCATTAACTCACGAGCCCGTTCACACGATACGAGACGGTTGCGGCACGATAACGGAGCGTGACGTAATTCCCGTACAGCCCGATTCAAACAATATGACGGCTATGAAGTACGCTACTCGTTATTCAGTACCTCACCCCTCCCCTCCGCTGACTTCGTACCGCGGAACTCGCTCCATGTTCCAAGCCGTCATAAAGTTTGATTCGGGATGTAACTGATTTTGATCAGTGCGATCAATTTCGCAACTAGGATGAGTTAGGCACGGTCAGGTAAGCTAACTTAGTATTTAGTAATCAAGTTATGATGCGTGGCAAAGTTGCATGTGTGCTGAAATTGCTTATATAAAATGAGCGCTAGGAATGTCGGATGATTACCTTTTTACAAAATACTGTTGTTTCTGTAACTAAAATGTTCGTGAAGAACTTACACGCTAATTTAATTTTGTAAGCTTAATATTTTCGATGATTTTGTTCGATTCGTTTCGATTATTGATGGATTCCTCTACTAACTCAAATGATAGTGTAAATAATCTATCATAAGAATACGTTTTCATCAACATCCTCATCATTGGTAGCCTTTTTCCACCCACTTCTGAGTACAGGTGTCCTCCCTCTTGTGCTTTCCTTGATCTCAATCAGAGTGTGTTGGAGTAAAATAACGATTAAGCTTTATAATCATTAACAGAGAAACTATCCGTGGAAGTTTGTGATTATTCAATGAATTGAATCATTTGCTGTCGTTTTTTAAACATTATTTGAAGCCTTCTTCTCGTCTTACCAAGTTGTAACGGCATGTTATAGGCTCCCGAAGAATGTTGTGATGACTCTCATACTGAACTGCTTCCAGAATCGAATAGACCGATTAAATATCTCCAAGCTTTTTGGCGCATCAAAAAGTTTGACGCATGCATCGGCTAATTAGCTGCTGGTAATTATCGATACCACAGGAGTTCAGCTCAAATCTTCACTGAAGTCACGCTGACGTGACGTAGTAAATCATTGGCATCAGTGTGGGAGTTTCCAAAATATGAATGGGATAAACCCCTCGGAAAAATATAAGCAGCACTTAGTTGCGACATGGAGGGTCATCCATTTCCCCGCAGTCACTTATAAAGGGAACCATTAAATATTTATACCTAGTGAATAAGTTGTACGTACATAATATGCAAATGGGGTAGTGGACACAAACACGACGTTTTCAAACAAGTGTATTGTTCTTACAATTAAATCGTGATATTTACAACTGTAGTCATTCTATAAGCAAAATATATACAATATCACAACAAAGCTTACAACTAGAGACGTAACAAAACACATTATTATAGATAGTAGTATAGTCAACAGCTAGAATATTTTCATCTTAAAATATAATCCTGAACCTTAATTTAATGACGAATTGTAGAGAACAGTTTGTATATGTTTTTATAAATGTTTGAATACAAATGTTGTGAGAAGAACTTGCGTCATGTATTGATGATTGTGTTCATAATAATTCCACTCATTTATGAATGGTGTGATTGCAAGACTCCGGAAGTTCAGTATAAATATTTTGCTAACTTGTAACACACAAGTGCCGTAATCGTCTTTTTACAAACTCTGGGAACCAGCTAATCGGAAACAAAGTACATAAATGGGAAGACAGGTATGAAATCTTTCACATATACTAATAATTTACAACCGTTCACCACTTAATATTAAGTGCAATGTCTGACTTCTCGACGGCATGGTAGGTCGTGTGCAGCATAGCGCGCGCCTTGTCCGAATCCTTGCCATCCAGCCACTCAGCGTATAGCTTGCGCACCAGCTTGTTGTCTGACGGGACAACTAGAGGCAGCTGGGAGTACATGCTCTCTAGCTGAGCGACCAGCTCGCGCCCACTCTCGCCGGCGACCGGCCGGACTTGCGCGCCACCGTTTAGGCATCCTAGAATATTGAAAATATGGGTTACCATTACTTTTGTTGACTACATCATTGCTTACCATCAGGTGAGACAGTGGTCAATGGCGAACCTAGTATAAAAAAACCAATACGGTTTGAACGGATTACTTTTACTAATGGCGGGTACCAGCGCCGAACCCACAAATGAATGCTTTTGAAGATCTTAATCAGGTATCTTTTTAGATCTTTCTTGATCTTGATCTTTTAGATCTTTTTCATTTGACTGGCCTGTTAGTGTAGTGGTTAGTGACCCTGACTGCTAAGACTAAGGTCGTGGGTTCGATTCCCACCCAGGACAAATGTTTGTGTGATGTGCACAATCATTTGTTCTGTGTCTCGGTGTAATTTATCTATAATATGTATGTATTTAGAAATATATAAGTTTATCAGTTGTCTGGTAACCATAGTACAGGCTCTGCCTAGTTTGGGATCAGACAACGACAAGGTTGTCCAAAGATATTTATTTATTTTTTATTTATTTAATCAAAAATACCGTTGGTTTTGGTATTGATGTTTTAAAGAAATCGGGTGACTTGATTGTTATTTTGCCAATTTTTATTTTACACTATTTGCCAATTCGAATCTACCTACATAATCCAAATCTTGAATTCATTACAGGTATTGCACAGCCTGCAGTTGCTTTTTACCCAGAACGAAGGTGAGAACAACGGAAGGAGTTTTCCAAAATTCGTCCCTTATAGGAGAATAGCAGGGGACAAAAGTTTGTCATAATTGGCGATGGGAAATTCGACCGAGCACACGACTAGTTTGTTAAGTAATACGCTTACTGACTGTGTCTCAGATTCAATATTCATTATTACAAAATCAATTACTGATAATTAATCTGCCCCATTGGTCTCGCGGTCGCAAGCGCGACTGCTGAGCGTGGGGTCCTGGGTTCGATTCCCAGGTCGGGCAAAGTGTTACTGGGTTCTTCCATTAGGAATTTCTTAGTAACAGCCCGGAGTTTGGAAGTTGGCGGTCCGTTGGTCCTACGCCTGATCTCTCTCCGGTCGTGTCGGATTGCCGTCCCATCGGACTATGAGAGTGAGGGAACAGTGAGTGCCCCTGTGTCTGCGCACACACGCCTGCACTATAATATCTCCCGCGCCGATGGCTAATCTCCGTTGAGATTGGCCGCCGTGGCCGAAATACGGTCTGGAGGACTATATATTACAAAATATCTATTATTTTTCAAATACTAACTATAATAAGCTGAATAAGTTCCATACCTGAGGGGCACGCCATGACCTCCACGTAGTGGTAGGGCGACTTGCCGCGCTTGAGCTTCTGCACCAAGTTCTGAATGTTGCGGAAACCGTTGGCGACTGCGAACCGCAGCACCTCCTTGCCGTCCTTCTCTAGCGTCACCTCACGGAAGTCGGGGTTCCTAGAGAGATAACATTAGTATAACTCCACGCTTTCATTTTAGGTAGGTACCGGACAGCACACCCATATTACATCTGACGTCTAGTATAAAAAGCCTTTAGAGTTTAGGTTTCAGCATACTAACCCCCTCCCCCCTATTATAAAAGCTATTAAAAATCTTAAAGTCAACAGAAGATCTTTGGGGAATATCTGTAAAATTTTGTAGTTCTATTATTGAAACAATTGCACCCTATTTAGCTTTCATATTTAACACCAGTGTAGACCAAGGAGTGTTTCTGGATCTCTAGAAACACAATAAAGTAGTTCCTTTGTTCAAATCCGGTGATAGTAAAGAGCTCAACAATTATAGACCCGTGTCCGTTCTGCCAGTTTTAAGTGTTTCAAAAGTTGATTTTCAATCAAATATTACGTCACTTTAATAAAATTCCATCTTTCATGGATACCAGTACGGTTTCACCAATGGGCGTTCTACCACCGACGCTGGTGTCACCCTAATAAAGAACATTTTTAACGCCTGGGAAGAAGCACAAGATGCCATTGGAATCATTTGTGACCTCTCTAAGGCGTTCGATTGCGTTAACCATGAGACACTTCTATTGAAACTAGAGCATTATGAGATTAAAAATATAGCTCTTGACATCTACCTGAAGAATAGAACGGTCAAACCACAAGTAAACGGCGTATACTCATTAGGGTCTGAGATGGCAATGGGCGTTCCTCAAGGCTCGATAATGGTGCCGATTCTGTTGTACACGAACTAAACTAACTAAACTATCTCTAAAATTCCTTACTTTTGGCTATGAGAATTGTAACGCTATTCTGCAAGGAAAAATCTCTAAATTTAAAAACTATTTTGACACGACTAAAATCGAATTTGACAATCGCGACTCAGCGTGGTATTTTTTTTTCTTTTGTTTTCGCAACGTTTACTTGTGTGTGCATTGCGTAGAATGATTTTTTTGAGAGACGAAGGCGCGTGCTTCTGTGCAGCCTGGACGTGTTTTATATGGAATTTTTCACTTTTGTTTGAAAAATATAAAAAAAATGTTACCCACGTGTTGACATTTAAATGTTCCGCGGTATACTAAGGGGGTCGAAAATTTCATTATTTTTGCGATAGGACACGCCATTTTCAAGATATAAGCAAAAGGAAAATAAAAAGTACAGAACTGTTTTTGCACGTGAAGGCGAGGCGTTGTTGATAATTTTAGTTCATGACCACTAGTTTTATTCCACACCTTTTTAATCGCGATTAAAAATAGTCAGATTTAGTTAAAATAAATTATTTTAGTCAACATTTTTGGTGAAAACCGGCAAACTCAGAATAGCAAAATTGTCATTTTCACTAAACTAATAACTCAGTGCAATCTTAGTGCTGTCAAACTAAAATATAGTTAAGTTGTGTCACTTTAGTCTATTTCAGAATAGGAAATCGTCGTTTGACAGGAATAAACCATATTTTAGTGATTTTTAGTTTAGTTTAGAGAATTTTGTGACAACAGAATCGGCACCATTGGGTCTCTTTTTAGTTTACATTAATGATCTACCCCATTTACATCCAAATAAACTGAAGATGGTGTTATTTGCAGATGAATGATGTGTCATCATTGGTATTTAAAATCGACAGACGGTCACACAATCCTGATGGCGAGAATAACTCAATTCTCCAGTTCCAAGACTGGTTTCATCATTTCAGCCGAAAGACGTCCACTACTGGACATAGACCTCCCCCAAGCACCGCCATTTCGACCTGTTCTGTGCTTCTCGCATCCAACGTATTCCTGCGGCCTTTACCAGGTCATCGGTCCATCTTTTGGGAGGCCTTCCAACGCTACGTCTTCCAGTACGCGGTCGCTACTCCAGAACCTTCCGACCCCATCGGCCATCTGTTCTGCGAGCAATGTGCTCTGCCCGTGTGCTCTGTCTGTGTGTGCTTTGTTTACGGTAAATAATTTGGAACTTTTTGAAAAAAAACCCAAATACATTATATTTAAATGACCTAATGTCAGAAGTAGCGAATGTGACATCTTATTGAATGGAGATAAACTAGAATTTATTATTCAAACGGTTTTCCTAGGAATCACGCTAGATGAGAAATTACAATGGGGACCACATGTAACATCTCTTGCGAGGCGTCTAAGCTCGGCCGCTTATGCTGTTAGAAAGATAAGACAGTTAACAGATTTAGAAACCGCGCGTTTGGTCTATTTTAGCTACTTCCACAGCATCATGTCGTATGGCGTTTTACTGTGGGGTAGGGCTTCTGACTTTGAATTTGAATCAGTTTTTATTTAACAAAAACGAGCTGTCAGAGCCATTTATAACCCTAAGTCGCCGCAAATCTCTCAGAGAACTATTTAAAATTATGACGGTATCTTGCCAATTCAAATTCCAAAAATATTATGTATGCAAGAAAAAATCTACATATTTTTAATAAAAATAAGCAGTAGACATGATTTTAATACTAGACATAAATACAAGATAGATCAACCATTTTTGACACGCTTTTATTAGCTTCATACGTATGTTAGTATGTAAAGGAAACTTTGAACATGATTTTGACCCCCTTTAAAACGTCGGATAAACTCGAAATTTGGCATACTTATTAAAAACTGATGACAATACAATAATTTTATATATTTGGGCCATTATCCTTACCAGGACAGCAAAAAAACTGTCTTCGAAAACTACGCTGACATACGTCTTAAAATTGGAAACACCCTAAAAATAGAAAATAAATAATATTTAAAAAAAAGGCGCTTGATATCAGTAAAAAAATACCTCAAAAAGCACCCCACGCTTTTTCCATTATTTTCTAGTTTTTAGTTTGGTTTTCTATGGAAGCGTGTTTTTTAGCTTTTTTAAACTATTATTTTTCAGATTAGCAAAACTACATACATCTTTTATGGGGTACTGTGTTAAACGTTACAACAAAATCCCTTGTTATATATTGCAATTAAATGAAAGAAGGTATGAAAGGCATATTTAAAAAAATCTAATAGAAGGTTCCGTTTCGCTTCCTATGATTACAGTTGTTACGTAATTCTTTGTCCGGTAAAGGATCGCGACAGGTCAGGAGCAAAGGTGTCACATTTTTAGGTCGTGTTAAACTTATGCACTAAACTCGAGGAAATAAATGAGTGCAGTGTTTTCGTCAGTCTGCAAACAATGCGAGGCTGGCCATTGACTAATTACTGGCACACCACACAATGGCATACTTGCGTGTGGGGTCACACTGTGACGCTGGCTGTCGTACGATACTGTTGCAACACTCAATGGACATTGTTTCCTGTTTAATTAAAGAAAAATTTCGGTTTTAGGGATCATTAATAGATGCGCAACCTCTACATTCATATTCTTCGGCTTACTTTACTTTTTAGGGTTCCGCAGTAAAACAAGGACCCATCTGGGTCAGACAGACCCAGATGGGTCCTTGTCTTACTGCGGACCCCTGTCTGCGGTTTAACTCAGAGATTTTTGGTACTAGAACACTGTAATTTGGCATGGTGATATATATTTTTATCACACCTCCCTTTGTTGTGAAACAGAAATTGGAATATTACTTTTTTTTATCACGTGTCCCCGAATGGATTACTCCAAGCGGAATCACGTACACGGACAGCCAGTTCGGTTTCCGCAAGGGGCGCTCTACGGTGGACGCCATCATGCGCGTGCGAGCCCTCACGACGGGGGATACGGTATCATCGGATGCCGACCTACGTCTGTCGTGTGGTCGAGGCTTACCTGACGGATAGGGCCGTCATCTACCCCGGTCACCAGGGAGAGTGGAACCGGCGAGAGATGTTGTGCGGTGTCCCACAGGGATCGGTCGTTGGGCTGCATCTGTGGGACATCGGGTACGACTGGGTGCTGCGCGCTGACCTCCCTAGTGGCGTCAGCGTAGTTTGCTACGCTGACGACACGCTGATCCTGGCGCAGGGGAGGTCGTACGAGGCGGCGGCCGAACTAGTGACACGCGGGGTTGCGACAATCGTCGATAGGATCCGGCAATTGGGACTCGAGGTGGCCTTGCACAAGTACGAGGCCATGGGTTTTCATGGTCCTCGGAACGCGCCGCCTGCGGGTTCCCAATACACGGTAGGAGGGGCTCACATCGGCGTCGAGTCAACGATGAAGTACCTGGGACTTGTCCTTGACAGCCGGTGGAACTTCGCCGAGCACTTCCGACGTTTGGCTCCCAGACTGGAGGGGGCGGGGGCTGCCTTAAAGCGGGTCCTGCCTAATCTGGGGGGTCCAAACGCCTCCTGCTGGAGGCTCTACAAGGGAATCATGCGGTCCATGGCCCTTTACGGGGCACCGGTGTGGACGCCCTCATTGAGGCTGCGCCCAGCGCGCCGGTTGAGTGCGGCCCAGAGGGTCATGGCCATCCGGCTAGTCCGGGGATACCGCACGGTCTCCTGCGAAGCGACGAGCCTCCTTGCCGGAGTGCCGCCATGGGATCTGGAGGCAAAGGTCCTCGCCCACATGTGGGAGTCGGGCGAGGAGGCGAAACACCGGGGTGAAACTCCGCTGCCAGGACAAATTCCGGCACGGCGGACAAAGCTCCGGTAGGATCTCATGGCGACATGGCGGGTACGATTGTCGCAACCCAGCGCTGGGCACGCCACCATTGCGGCGGTAAGTCCCCTCTTTGAGGAGTGGATAGAGAGGCGCCACGGCGTCCTCACTTTCCGGCTGACGCAGGTTCTCACCGGGCATGGGTGCTTCGGTGGGTTTCTGTTCAGGATAAAGCGGGAGGAAACGCCCGGGTGTTTTCATTGTGATGATCGTCTGGAGGACACGGTGGAGCATACGGTGGAGGTGTGCCCTGCCTGGGCGGAGCACCGCCACGTCCTCGCGGAGGCGATCGGCGGCGGCGACGTCTCGCGTCCGGCCCTGGTGCGAGCCATGGTACGGAGCGAGAGGGCATGGGAAGCCGTCACCTCCTTCTGCGAAGCAGTAATGCTAACGAAGGAGGAGGCGGGGCGCGTGAGGGAGTGGCAGTCTCTACGCCCTCACGTCCCTAGCCGCCGCAGGAGGAGACGCCCCGGGCGTCGGGAGCCAATAGCGGACTCCCGGCCACCGTAGGCGCGAGCTTGCGGGTGGCGAGCAATGGGTAGCTCGCCGCCCGGTAAGGATCAGGCTCGGGTCGACGGCGCGTTGTGTTCCACGCGCGCCTCAAAGAGATGTCAGCAGAACTGAAGGGGTCTGCCAGGACCGATGCTTGCCAGGGTCGCGAGATTGTTCGAAAGAGACACCGTGACCCTGGCACATGGGCAACTGAAGGAACACGGGTGGGTTTTAGTCTGAAGTAAAAGACTGACACGCCCTCCCGCTCCACCCAAGAGCGGGAGACGTCATTTGATGATTTCCCATCCAAAATAAAAAAGTACTTCAGTACTACCAAGTGTAAATAAAATGTGTGTTTTGCGTAACCATGTGGTAGATTTTACGAAAAAAAAAAACCGGCCAAGTGCGAGTCGGACTCGCGCACCGAGGGTTCCGTACAAACCTGTAGGGATCCTCGGTTTATGTATAAGGTTTATGCTTATGAACTTAATTTTTTTTTTTATATTTGAGTTGATTGAATGAAAGGTAAATTGCGGTTTACAATGTATGACGTATTACAAAAAAAACTACTTACTGGATCTCGTTCAAACCAATTTTCGGTGGTAGTTTACATGGTTATGTACATATATATTTTTTTGAGTTTTATCATTCTCTTATTTTAGAAGTTACGGGGGGGGGGACACATTTTACCACTTTGGAAGCGTCTCTCGCGCAAACTATTCAGTTTAGAAAAAAATTATATTAGAAACCTCAATACCATTTTTGAAGACCTATTCATAGTTAACCCACACGTATGGGTTTGATGAAAAAAAAAAAATTTGAGTTTCAGTTCTAAGTATGGGGAACCCCAATTTTTTTTATTTTTTCTCTATTTTAGTGTAAAAATCTTGATGCGGTTCACAGAATACATCTACTTACCAACTTTCAACAGCGTAAATATTTATAGTTTCGGAGAAAAGTGGCTGTGACATACGGACGGACAAACAGACAGACAGACAGACGGACAGACAGACATGACGAATCTATAAGGGTTTCGTTTTTTGCCATTTGGCAACGGAACCCTAAAAACGGTACGGCACCATGTCTCTCTCTCTTCTCACCAGGGAAGTCGCAAAGTAGAATAGAGATGAAATACTATCCCATCATCAAAATTACTCATTCTGGCAAAATAATACTGGGTTTATCAGAAAGGTGTATTTTAATTCGGTATACTTACGATCAAACTGAAGAACTTTCTCCATTAGACCAACATCGGCTTCTCAAAAAATATATTTACTGTCCCATACAAAACTTCAGTACACGACACAAATACCTATATGGAACAATTGATTAAAAGCTATAAAATAATATAATACCTTAAATTCCTATAGACGAGCTGCGCATTACTCTCCCCAAACAGCTGCTCTGCGGCATACAAGAACACATGATCTGCGTATCCTCCCGACCCAGATCCGATGTGTCTGCGGAGCGCCGGCGGGGCTTCGCCCAGCGCGCCCCACGGCCAATCGAACTCCGCCCCCGTGACGTCGCCCAAGGACTTGTTGCTCATGTCTAGCATTTGTTCTAGTTCGACTAGAAAGGTTAAAAAAAATATATGATTAGAAAGACAGACTACGTTTTGGAACCACTAACTAAATGTCATACGTACTCATAACAAGCTCCAATTATGTTACAATTAAAAATTATTTAGGAATTTTCTACACAAATCGTTAGTCAAATATAAACGTAGATTACATAACGCTAAAGTTGACAGTTGAATAAGCATCGGCAATTGAAGCACGTCCTGTCTATTTTATTTTCTTGAATTTAAATATGTATTCGAAAAATGTCATAATATTCTATTTCATCGAAATGGTGCTGATGCGATTGATGCGGAAACTGTGTGTATGCTTGGACTGTCATAGGAACGCATTGCAATTATTAAAGGTTCTTAATTACGTAATTTTAAAAAAGTACAATCATACATACTTGCAGTGATAACGCAATCCACATCGTGACAGCTGAGCATCTCGCTGTAGAAGTCTTCCCGGGACGCCTCTAGCTTCTTATCATAGCACGGCATAAAGGTGACGTGGTATATCTCCCCTGGATTCAGTTCCCTGCACTTGGACAGGTACTGCTTGACCAGGGAGCCCATCACTTGTTGCGGCGACTTGGAACTCGATATGTATGGTAGGATAAAGTTACCGTGAGTCTTTTCCGCGTAGCATACCCAACCTGTATGGGAGTATGTACAGTTAGCAAAAAACGTGAAATACAATAGAGGGTCGAATTGAATAAGCTAGCGAAACTCCGCAGACGTGATCAGTTAGATCAGTATCGATATCAGAACATGATAAAACAAAACAGTATATGATTTGATTTAAAAAAGTTGTGGTGTCATCGAAAAAAGTTAGAGTAAACAAAGTTAACAGATTGTCTCAGTTCATACTTCAAGTAACGACACTATCAGCGGTTGATGACCCCAAAAAACGCTCTCACTCACTCTTTTTTATCTGCGTTTCGCTAGCTAATTTAATTTGACCCGTTCTAGACTTTTGAACAATCACTGTATACAAGAATATTTATGTAAACTGTTGACTACTCGTATTACATGCATTAAAGAAAGTAGTGTATTGAATAATGTATTGGATAATTAGAATAACGTGGGCTTTATGTCTGTGTCGGCGTTTTTACGTGTCTTCACTTTACATACATAAACTCACGCCTTTTTCACATGTGGGTAGGCAGAAACCACGGAACGCCACCTGCTACGATCTCTACACACTCCTTTTGCCTCGATTAGGTTCATACAACTGGTCATACACACGCCGGTTGCGAGTACTATGCACCTGACCTTTCTTCAGAAAGGTCTTAGCACTTTATGACATTTATATCGATCTGCTACACTTACACTTTTAGTATAAGCTTAATCAGCCCATAACGTTCCCACTGCTTGGACACACGCCTCCGTTCTTTGAGAGGGAGTGGGCTGTAATTTACTACACAGGCTCAGTGCGAGTTGGCAGACGCACATGTCTTCGATTTTTTGTTCTAGGACATTCCGGTTTCTTCATTATGTTTACCTTCACCGTTTTGAAAGCAGTGGTGACGAAATAATTTACACAAATTAAAGTACCTGCCTGAATTTGAACCTATGATTTGTAACTCCTCAGACAGCCCTTTGGGTCACCACTGCTCGCTTTTAGTATAAAGAGCAATTTGCAAAGTTACCTATGCCTATTTACCTGGACAAGAGCTAGCGAGCATGGGCAGGTTCTTAGAGCTGGGGTCGGTCTGCTGGTTCTGATAGCGTTGCAGGAACTCCTGCTGCGCCTCCAGGAGTGAGAAGTCCTCCGCTATCGTCATGTCCAGCACCAGGTCGGCACCTAAGCTCTTGAAGTACCCTAGACAAGTCATGGCAAAGTTTTATTGTAAGTTCTACATCAGCTCCACATCATGCAAAATGTTATGCACATTCAACATGCACTTTTTAAAAGTCTCATATAATGAGCGATACATTGTGTTGAACAGATGAACTGTGCCTATAACAAGGACTTTCTTTGATGACATTGAATGTTTTTTTATTGGTTTGTACCCAACTTACTCAAAAGACGCAACATACTACAATTCGATACCTTGTAGAGAACTGCTGTACTTATGCTTATATTAAATATCTTCATCAGGAGGAAGGTTACAGAGCCAGATATTCTACAAAAAAATGTAACATACAAATTTGGACTTTATGTCTGTACACATATAGTGCATTATTCAATGTCATCAGACAATCCACTTTATTTTCTCCATATTCGTTTATAGCAAGTTCCCATGGAATAATTTCCCAAGTCAATATTTGCAATGCACAACCTGAGTTTAGATGGTAGAATTTATCAATTACAGACATTTGGACGCAGTTAAGCGAAAAGAATCTAATCCACACCCAGATACTTTTGAGATATTGACGTTTGAAGTTTAAGAGGTATTTTTCATTTTTTGGAATATTAATACGTTTTTTATTAGTTATGGTATATGTTGTACAAAAAGGTATATGTAATAAATACATACAGAAACTAACACACTATTTTCAAACCTAGAAGCAATAACCAAAACCAACAAAACACTGGAAATCCGAAACGAAACAATAACAAAATTAAACAAAACTAAAATAAAAACCCTATTCCCCAACCCGGCTGGTCCCCGTGGGGAGAACGACCACTACCCTCCATCAATTAACAATAATAAAGAAAGAAACAATAAATCAAAAAATGCACATCAACTAAGAATCTGCACGTACAATGTAAGAACATTATCAACAAGAGAAAGGTTACTAGAGCTCCACAATTCCATAGAAAACATAGAATGGGACATTATAGGACTCGCCGAAGTTAGGAGAATGGGGCAAAAGATCGAAGAATATGAGCACTATATCCTATGCTATATAGGTGAAACACCAGGCCTACATGGAGTAGGTTTCCTAATAAAGAAAACGTTCAAAAATAATATTGTAAACTTCATAGGAATATCTGAAAGAGTAGCAATTTTGAAACTTAAATTCGAAAACTTGCCATTTACCATAATCCAAACATAAGCACCCACTGAAAGCTCAAGCGAAGAGGAAATCGCTAAGTTTTACAACGACTTGAAGACAGCACATGAACTGTCAGATAAAATAATTCTTGCTGTTGGTGATTTCAACGCTAAAATCGGGCAACAAAAACCAGAAGAAAATATGATTATGGGAAAATTTGGACATGGAAAGAGAAACAAAAGGGGAGAACGCTTTATACAATATGCTAATGAGTACAAACTATCAATAATGAACACATTCTTTAAAAAGAAATGGTCCCGAAAATGGACATGGCAATCACCTGACCAAAAAACAAGGAATGAAATTGATTATGTATTGACCAACACTCCAAAATCCATAGCCAATGTAGAAGTGATCAACCAAATGGACTTTCCATCAGACCATAGAATGCTCAGATGTTCCCTCATAATTGACACACCCAAAATTAGCCGAAAATCTTTTAACCTCTCAACAAATCTACTTAAGACTACAAACGAAAGAGAAACATATATTCAGAACCTGAAAAAATATTCTAAAACAATTGATGACATTTTAGAAACCACATATGATGTACAATATATAAGCAATAAACTGGAAGACGTAATCAGTAAGAGCCTCAAACTAGAAAACAAAACAAAAAACAAAAAATACTTAAAATTGATACATTAAATCTAATAGCTAGACGTGGGGAACTAATGCATCTAAAAAACAAAACAAAGGAAGAAAAAGACGAATTAAAACAACTATTTAAAAAAACAAATAAAGCTATAAGACTATAATACATACAGAAAGATAATCATTGAAGATAACCTCACAAAGTTCAGAAGTTCAAAACGCGCCAACAAGGAACTGTCAACACACAAAACATGGATTCAGAACCTCAAGGACGGTCAAAATGAAACAAAAAGTAGAAAAGATGTTATTAAATGTGCTACAGATTTTTATAAAAACCTCTACAAAATATCTCCAGAAGAACCAGTCATAAATGAAAATCAATACATGAATACAGAAATCTATGAAGAAAATCATGCTACAATAGATCCAATAGACGAAACCGAAATAATGAGCCATATAAAAAGACTGAAAACAGAGAAAAGCCCAGGACCAGACAATCTAACCAACGAAACACTAAAAACAGGAGCACACGTATTAGTACCATATTTGAGAACACTTTTCAACAGGGTTTTAGAATCGGAAAAAATACCGGAACAATGGTGTCTATCACATATAGTACTACTGTACAAGAAGGGGAATCCTCTAGATGTAGGAAACTATAGACCCATTAGTTTATTATCTACAATGTACAAACTGTTTTCGTCGATTTTGCTTAGCCGAATAGCTTCAAAAATAGACAAAAACCAACCAATCGAACAAGCAGGCTTCCGACTAAACTATTCCACGACTGACCATATCCACACTATAGAACAACTAATAGAAAAGTACAACGAATTCAACAAACCACTATACATAGCACTAGCTTCTGCCCGCGACTTCGTCCGCGTCAAATTTGTGCTCCCCTGACCCTTCCCGTCGCATCGATTTGCCTGCTAGTTTTCGTCCATTTTTCGTTGCTGCTCGCTCTTTTTGGGATATGCTCTCGCGGACTTTTTTTTAGAACTTTTTAAAAGGAACAATTCCGTCATACATGATTTTTGCGTTACTTTAACTGTTTACGCAGCGCACGCAACGGAAACTCTCAAAAGGAATAAATTTTCCCCGTTTTTGCAACATTTTTCATTACTGCTCCGCTCCTCTTAGTTGTAGCGTGATGTTATATAGCCTATAGCCTCCCTCGATAAATAGGCTACCCAACACAAAAAGAATTTTTCAATTCGGACCAGTAGTTCCTGAGATTAGCGCGTTCAATCAAACAAACAAACAAACAAACTCTTCAGCTTTATAATATTAGTATAGATTTGTTGACTACTCAAAAGCGTTCGACAGTATTGCTCATACATCTATATGGAAGGCACTTAAAAATAACAACATTCATGAAAAATACATCAATATTATAAAGACCATATATTCCAAAAGTGTGAGCAGAATCAAACTAGAAAGGAAGGGAGAAGAATTTCCTACAGAAAAGGGCGTAAAACAGGGAGACCCGCTTTCACCAAAGTTATTCATAGCTGTTCTCCAAGATATCTTCCAAAAAATAGATTATAACAATAAAGGGTTGTGGATTCTAAATAGACCCGTACGCAAAATACGCGCTCAGACGTGGAGTTGCGGACACCAGCCCGTTCTACCTATTTCTAAATAGACGTCTATCTCATCTAAGATTTGCTGATGATATAGCTATCTTTAGTGATACTGCGACAGAATTAGAAAAAATGCTTCAAAACCTCGCCAGAGAAAGTAAAAAAGTGGGATTAAAATTGAACACAAATAAAACTAAAATAATGACCAATAGTACCCAAAGACAAATAAACATAGAAGAAGGGATGATAGAATATGTCAGTGAATAGATATATCTCGGTAAGCTAATATCATTTGACCACAACAGAAACGAAAAAGAAGTGGACAGAAGAATAAATACAACGTGGAAAAAATATTGGGCACATAAAGAAATCTTGAAAGGAAAATATAGTCTGAAGCTTAAAAAGATCATAATGGATTCAAGAAGTATCTTGAAACTTACAAGAATTGACAAAACACGAAATGCAGACATACGCAACAAAACAAAATTCACAGATGCACTGCAACATGCCCTGGCACTGAAATGGAAGTGGGCAGGTCACCTAGCTAGATACCAAGATAAGAGATGGACACTACAAATAACGAAGTGGCTGGGTCCTACTGGTAAAAGACAAATAGGACGGCAAAAGAAAAGATGGGTTGATGAAATTGTAATAATAGCTGGGAAAAACTGGATGAGCAAAGGTCAAGACAAACTGAAATGGAAAATGATGGAGGAGGCTTTTACCCTCTAGGGGCCATACAATAAACAACTTCAATATTACAATAAATTAAAATGTAACTCTTATATTTATTGTAAGGATAAATAAAGCTATAATAATAATAATAATATGTTGTACATATTCTTTTAGAAATAATAGTTAAGAACCAGAAACTCTGAATTGTTTATGCTGAAAAAAAAAATAAGAAGCACCATACCATTGGTACTAAATGTTATGTATACGAAAAATAAAGCTATTTTTAGCTAGGTTGTTTATCAGTTTGGTGTATTTAACTCAGTTTTGACCAAGTTGTGGAGTGGATCCTTTTTGCTAACTACGTCAATTTTATTATTATTTAAAATAGGCAGTGGGGCATGAAATCTTTCGTGGTTTAGTTTTTTAACACTGAACTTTGTTAGACATAAAATATAAAGGCACCTGCTAACTTGTGAGTGGCCTCTTCTGCAGTCAACTTGTATCGGGCTGCTAGGGAGAGAGTAGGCTGCGGTGACAGAGATATCACTATCAAGCTCACATCTTTACTCACTCCCTTGTTGTCAGTGTACTTCCTCTCAGAGAATACTCTAAAAATATAAACAAGATTATTATTAAAGCAGTAATATTTCTTCAAAATTTGTCATTTTGTTTTTACTTAATGTTTTTTCTTGCGATATCTTTGTCCCATGTTACTTGAGGTTGGTGCAACATGATTTCTTGTTTCTTCTTCAACATGAATAAATGTTAAATGATGATGACAAATAACAATTTAACATTGCTTAAGATAAAAAAGAAACATGTGACAATATTATTGCTGTGTCATTACATATTTATTCAGATGTTTCAAACAAGTTTACTCATAAATGATGTAAGATTACAAGGCTATTGGCTTACCTCAACAGCTCCTCCTGACTCTGCTTGGTGACCAGCACACTTTCAGCAGACGTGATACATCCGCTGCAAGCCAAGCAGTCTGCCAGGGTTATCTCCACCTTCTGAAGTTTCTGCTCTCTGCCACTTGACACATCAAAGTATCCATCTTCACCAATCTTTATCTTTGCACCAGTTTTCGTCTTTGTTTTCTCGATTTTTACAGGTTTTATACATTCCTGGTGATAGAATACTTATGAAATACCGAGAATGACCACGATGATAAGTGATAACAATGCAAACAACACTTTCAAAACTTTTTGGTTTTTTTTCTCAAGACAAAATAAAAATAAGTTGTCCTTTTACTTTATATCAATGTTAAACTGTATAAAATTACACTCGCATTAATAAAAAAAGGGCAGAAGCGAACACGAAGTATAGCAAAACAACTTATTTGTTTATAACATAGGTTATGTTATGTTACTCACTTGCGAAGGTGTTATAAAATCGTCGAGGTCGGTCAACTGTAACGCACCACTAAAGCGGGAAGCCATAATTTATATCTGTATTCTTCCTATTACAATGTATCAAACACTTTAATTTTAAATTAACTTTCGCGAAACACCAAACACACAGCTGATTATGACATTGATTGATTGTTGACAGCTGACTTAAAAGCAATGTTGGTATGACATAAATTAATTTTCTACCATGCACTTTAATTTGGTAGATTACAACAACATATTTATTGTGGTTTTAACGTGCTGATGCCACTAAAGCAGCATGATGAAAGTTAACCATTTTCTGAGTAACCTGGTCTGTACACGTGGCAAAGCCCCCCAAATTGGGGGAGGCCTAAGTTCAGCAGTGGACGTCTTACGGCTGAAATGATGATGATGATGACACGAAGTTGAAGTTTTTGACGAATGGGAATTTAAGAGTTCAAGTTAAGACGGTGGATTTCTAAATAATTAAGGATTTCATAATAAAACAAACTGTCCGAAAAGTATACGGGCTATGTATATCTACAATATTTGAAAACATAAGAGTTACAACTAAAAGTCGGGCTAAGAGAGATAAAGAAATAGAACGTCCTAAAAGAGGTACCGTGTGGTGCCGAATGTAAAGAATAGTACCACCCAATTTCTTCCCATGGGTGTCGTAAGAGACGACTAAGGGATTTACTAGAGAATGGGCAGCAGCGTTCCCTATGCATTTTACCACTATACTGCGATCGCCAACGTGCCTGCCAAGCGTGGTGATTATGGCAAATCCCCCCAAAAATTGTACCGGTCAAAATGGTGGTACATGGGGGAGGCCCATATCCAGCAGTGGACGTCTTTTGGCTGAAATGATAATGATGATGATGAAAAGACGTACCGTGGCATATCTAAAGTCATCAAAAAAACAATATTTAATTTCACTAACTTCACTTACTACATACTTACTTAAATAAAAAATATTTAACTACATAATGGCTAAGTTTTGTTACCTTTTATTAAGTTGATCTATCTACCTATTAGGATAATAATGACATTTTAATCAAAGGTTGAAGATAAGTGCCAACCATGTTACATTGTAGTCGGGGACTCCCACGCGCAACCTTGGAGGACATGCTCATTACTACCATTAGTAGTTTAGTAACCAGCGACAGTGGCTGGCCACGCACAACCGTGCCACAGTGCACTGCGCTGAGAAAAATCAATCAGAATCTTCCCGCCTCCGACGGTTGCCAAGGCAACGGGTAAACAGTGGGGAGACGTTGCATGGAACGGTCCACGGACAGACGTGTCGTATTTCGACAATTTTGTGTTGTGTAGTGTTTGTGTGTATTTGCGAATTTTATGGACAATGGCAGAGGAGGGTGCTGCGACTACAGCATTGGCGCCAGAGAAAGTGATACATACGTATCCTCTCATAAGGGTAAAATATGAATTCTTTAAACATCATCGTTTCTTCGTCAATGTTATTGCTCGTTGCTATCTATTGCTGCCTACACAACATACCTCTTAAGAATGATTGGGACGTACTTACGTGCGAATCGATAAAGCAATGATACTATAATATCCCTATTGGCTCAATAAATTAATGTTCTTTTAATCCCTTCATTTATCCAATGATACCAATGATAATAAAAGTAAATATTATTCGGTAGTACGTACCTAACATAGTTCTGCAAGTGTACTCACTGGCTAGCCCAAAACAGGGTCATAAGCCTTTAGGACACCTCTGAACACTTGACATCCATAAGCAACAAACCTTCATAGAAGGTCAAATTAAATTAGCTAGCCTGCAGATGATGGGTATCTATATCTATATCTATACTTATAATAAAACTGTAGAGAAGTCAATTCTGTACATTGAAAATATATTCAAAATTAATATTGGAGGATGAATGGTGATCGATACTGATGCCAAAAATGCAATCAGTAAATTTTTTGTGTGTCTGTCTGTGTATGTGCACGCATGGGTCAAAAACTACTGAAGGGATATTAACCAAACTTGGTACGATTGTAGTTCATACCCCTGGGCAGGTTATAGGCTATATAATATAACGCTAAGACACATAGACGCCGAGCAGTGACGATAAATTTGAAGCAAGTCGGATGAAAATGTGGTTTCGAGCTAAAAAAAAATTAAACAGGATTAACACATAGGCTACTTTTAATACGTTCACGCGGGACATTTTCCGAACTCTACGCGGGCGAAGCCGCAGGCAAAAGCTAGTTTAAAATAAAATGATTTAATGGGTTTTTTTAGGGTCATCGGTAACTGTTAGTTTTGTTTCTGAAGTTTGTGTTCAAAAAATCTGTTTTGTTTTATCGTGTTTTGGTAGATATCAAAAACCACAACGTCTGTTACAAACTAAAAGACATGATGGCTTTCCATATACAAAAACACACAACATTTTTTTTTGGTTATCGTGTTTAGATATCAATTAACCATCAAGTCAGCGGAGGTTCACTATCTAATTTTTGACTCACAATCAGTATACCTACAGTCAAATGCGCCCTTAGAGGTTACGACTTTCTAAATTGAATATCGTTTCTATTTAATTACCTACCTTCTACTTAATCGTTGTATACAAGCATGATATTGATCTCGTTTGATCTGGATATTAAATTTCGGCGAAGTCAAGGCCCGAGAGTGGCACGACTTGGCTGGCTGCAACGCATCACTCGACCGGAACCCTTGGCTATAAAGTTACATATACCCGTCCAATGATGGATTTATAAAAAACCTATGAAATACCCGACCAGGTGCCTACTTTTCAATCAACTCCAGTCCAGCCTATTTTAATTTGACGCAGTTCCAGTCCATGTAAATCAGTGGCGTAGATAGTTCCTAAAGGGATCCCTGTTACCCTATATCAAGCATATTATAAGTTTCGACTCTTTAAGTAACCTACCTAGCCCAGTCCAGTCCATCTCAGTAACGTTCTACAATGCTTCAAGTCGTCATCGGTCAGGACACATCATTGTAAAAGTTTCAAGGAAATCCTCCACTATGTCATAACTTTGTCTATTTGCCATCGTCTTCTCTCAACTCTACAATTATTATTTTGCAAGTCAACGTTCGGTAAGAAATTTCTCTCGTCCAAATAACGCTATCAATTACCGGCTGGCGGAAAGTAAACACATTTGTTTGTTCGCCGTCAGCTCTCCGAGTGTTCGATCGCGATGTTTCATCTGTTTGTTTTGGCAGGTGGACCCAATCTCGTACTATCTCCGTACTACGCGTGTTTGGACAATCGGTTATGTAAAGTGTAGACAACTGCTTTAGTAATGGATTTGCGTTTGGAGACTGATGAGGCGTGATTTATTTATAATGAATAATACTTTTGTTTTTTTAGAAGGAATGTGTTTTAGTTATTGTATCTGGGACGCTATATTATGCAGTTAAAATATAAGGCGTGCCAACGAAACGAAGTAGCGCATGCAATGCCGCGCTTTTAGTCAAGCAGGTTCGATTCCAGAGTCACGAATTTTATTTTTGCAAATTCTACAAATAGTCAGAAAGCCCAGCCTGTTGAAAGGCAAGACTAGTAAATACTATCTAACAAATCCGTTTGTCCACAGCATTCAGACATGTCAGAGGAAATGCGCGTCGAAGCCGTTGAGTTGTCCGTCACAGCGTGCGAAAAGTTCTCGCAAAACAACGAGTTGGCCGCCCGCATGGTCAAGGAGTCCATGGACAAGAAGTTCGGCCCATCCTTCCACGTCGTCGTCGGCGAGAGCTACGGCTTCGAAGTCACCTACGAATGCACCAACATGTGCTATATGTACTTCGGAGGAAACCAAGCCATCTGCATATGGAAATGTTCGTGAAAATCTCAGTAATTTTATTTAGCCTTACCAAATGATATACCGAAGAAGATCTACTTTTAGTTTCTTTACGGATGTGAATAGTTTATGTTTTATAGTATACAACCAAATAATGGGAATATGGGAATGGTTCCAATAGATTTAACAAGGAGACACTAATTGCCTAATGTAAATAGATTAAATGCCGTTGTGTCTTTCAACTTATGATTATGTGCAATAATAGTAAGTTGTCTCTGAAACCACGTACAGCTCAGTTTTTGAAACCGTTTAATCGATTTGCATACTCTTACTTCTTTACGTTACTTAGATATTGTACAAAGCATTTCTTCCGATGTAAAATCGTAAACATTCAGTTCCAGAAAGTTGAGCACGTTTTACAATAAAACAATAGCGCTGACGTCGTCGTGTCGCGTTTCATATGTAAAACTGTTCTTCACACGCGAGCTAAGTTTTTATTTCACAAACATTTCAAAGAAACCATTAACATAAACCGCGGAAGACGTTCTGTAGCCGGGTTATAGGGCTTTTTTCACGTCATCACTCACGTGCCTGCTGTACCTAGGTACCGAATGCAAAGTTAAGAGTTTAGTAGCACTTTGAAGTTTTAAATGTACCTATGAGTCCGTCTACTTATCACTTAATTATCTAATTAATGCGTCAAAGCAGTGAATTTACTAACAAAAATTAATTCGAAAGAATCGCAAAAGTTATTTTCTGCTTAAAATGCATATGGCTTTCCGTTGCGTAATGGCGCTGGTACAAATTCAAGATATAACTAAATATAGCGTATGTAACGCAGATGTAATAGATTCAGTAAATCGAAAACGCGTGATATGAACCCTCCACACTCATGCCACCCTAGGGCACAGGGGCCAGGGTCGCCGTCACCAGACAGCCTGCGTCGCGTCGCTTAGTAATTTGCACTCCACACGGTTGATTTGTTAGGGAGATTTTGAAGGGCGATGGTCCCTAAAACCAGACAGATTAATAGATATTTATATGTATAGTAGTTAGCCATATGTATGGCTAACTACTATAGTCCCGTTTAATGCCTAGCAGACATACGAAATTGGAATGAATAAAAATGCCAGCTATCTACCAGTACTACCACCCAGATAAGTGATTATTGATGGCAGCTTCGGCTGGCCAGTAATTTTAGTTCAATGATCAATAAATCTTCACGCATTTAACTGCTCGAGTGTTTGTAGAGATAACATTAGAAAATATTCTTGTCTGTTGTGCATACATACTCATACGCCAGATATGCGTATATGTTGAAAAATAAACGGGGTCAATGCGACTTCGAACGAGAGCCAAAATACTCGTTACCAAGAACAACATAAAAAATTATGTTTATTGAAATTATTTTTCGCCTTTTTGGTCCATTATAAAACTTAATCAAAACAACATTTTACTGAGTAGGTACCTATTACAGTTTTATTTTGGAGTAATTATTTGAATCAAAGTTAGAAGGCAAATGAAAGTTCTAGGACTTTACCTATTTGAAAATGCTAATAAGGTTTAAATTAATGCATTCTCAGGTAGAATACAAATCAACAGTGGGATATCAACGTAGGTTGATAGACTCTATTGTTGAGCAATGGCCATCGCAGTTTTGACACCTTGATAGCATCTTTGTCCTTACCTACATCGGCTTCATCTATGACATTAATTTCATACAACTATATTAGTCCTGACACATCGCTTTACCTAAAGCGCAATGGTACCCAAGCAAAGCAGCACAGTAGAAAAGGTTTTCATTTTAACAGTTCAACAACATTCATTGCGTTATTTGATTGTTAGGCAGACAAATTTTTCAAACATATGTGGCAATGGATTATCTTCTGCGCAATTAGGGTACAATTGCGCGAGTTACTGAGCTTCATTAACCCCTTTACCTCATTCGTTATATATCAATCTTCCGCTACAATATGGGTCAGTCCAAATAATGCTCACTCGCTGTGCACTGCCTTATTTAAGTAGGCAATGTAAAGCCTGTAGATATTTGAAAGTTTGAAACCCATTTAATTAAAACGTGACTGAGGAAAGCGGTTTTTTTCTGTGGTCACTATACAATAGTGTTTTTTATTACTAAGTCAAGGTCAAACATGGTACTTATCTAATAAATAATAATGTGTAATGAAATCGTTTAGGTCGATATTTTGGACGCTGCACGCTTTGACGAAAGAGTATTTTTAACTCCCAAACTTTTTTGTTAATTACACTAAATCCTTGAGCGCGTACACTTATAAACACCAGCAATCCTATTGTTCACTGAGCAACGACTTAATGAGTGTAGCAATCAGAGTAGCTAAAGAATAATTTTCTCAATTACATACAATTTTTTTGCTGTAATTACTCTGTTTTAACAAGACACGCCATTTGAAATGTAATGTACAAAATAAAATCGAGGCCATATAACCTGTGTTGAATATAACGTAATTATGTTTGTAATGATTATTTAAAAATACACTATTACGAGCGTGAGAAAATTTTATAATGGAATAAAGAATATTAAACATTTTTTGTTGTTTCATTTGTGAAGTCATTTCGTTGGGTCTTAATTGTGTTGAAATGTTAGCTTTTATTCCACGTCGTTGTTATCTGATGATTAGCCTCAGGACGTCTTACAACAGAATGTGGGCAAAAATTGTTCAGTTCTGGAAGGCTACAGAATTACCTACTTATCGTCTGCCTGTCCGGCTGTCACTGAAAACCAGCGCTGGGGCTCTGTCTCGCATAGGGTCACAGCATTATGCTGAATGATGGCCGTTTTGCGTGGATGTGACGCATATTTTCCCACATATTATTTTTTATTTTTGTATGTTTCTGGTCTTACTGTGCGTCATGTTTGCCGCAAATAAACGTATTTTCTTTCTTTCTTTTACCCTATTCCCAACTATGTTAGGGTCGGCTACCAGTCTAATCAGATGAAGGGAGCGACTGTCTGTCTATCTGACCTCCACAACCCAGTTACAGGGTAACACTATACCCCTTCATAATGACCTAGTATAACGTGCTATTTGGGTGTCCCTTAGTGAGTTAACAGCATGTTAATGACACAACGTGCGACCTATAAACGTAGACGTACCTATCTATTAGATCTATGACACTTTTGTCCTTGCCGTGAGCGGAGCGGGTAGGTCATTGTTGCGCACACTTTTCAGTTTACCCCGACACAATAAGATTAGAATGTTACTAAAGTTATGCGATTATAACGTAACATGATAAGACTTCCTGTACATATGTATACTGTCACGATTAACAGTATAATGCGTTGATGCAGGCACGCATTATGCAGGGTTAAGGTGAGATCAGCCGGGGCCCGGGGTACCAGTTACAGCTGCGCAGTATAGTACTTTGCTACGTCATCGTCGTAATCGCGGGCACAGGTCGCGGGCGCGCGGACACGCCCCCTCTGCCTGCGAATACGATAGCCGATGACTACGCATGACTGGCTGTAGACAAGCGTTCTATATTATAAGTAGCTAACTAGTCGGATTGTGTTAATTTATAATTTTAGCGTGATCTTTCCTGTACTGTCAGCAAAATTAAATAGCATTGCCACTTTTACATGTGATCTAAGTAAACCCAAAAATTATTAGATACACTGCTTTTAAGCATTTAGTGTTATAGCTGTGAGTTTACATTTTCTGAGTTCCAATTTTTTAAATATTGTATTTACTTAGTGAACAATTGTGATAAAAGACTGTCTATTGACTTGTTGCTGACGGTACCTTATATTGTCCACTTATAGATACTTGTAAATGTGTGAAAATTGTATTTGAATATTTTTGTTTTGGTCCTGCTGCCTCCATTTAGAGGTTGCATTAAGATTATATAAATAAAACAAAATAACTGATTTCAAAATTAATAATATAATAAATTTTAATATGTTAAACGTTAAAAATTTCAATAAATTTCATACGAATCAGCTTGAGATCATGTTTCCGTAGCTAGTTTGGTTGTATTCAGTGATTAATACAAACTTCTATATAAATTTGTATTGTGTAAATGTTGTATTGTGATCCAGCGTGTTTCTCAGGTGCTGCATGAGTACGTACTACAAAAAACCGAGTACACTATATACTTCACGCCATAATTATACTACTAGCGAATTCGTCAAGGTTGGTCAGTCATTACCAACTCATAATGAGACATGGCAGCCATTGTGGAGGCAGCTAATACACTCTCGGACTCCTAAATCGAGCCACCCTGTTTTTTTTAAATGGTATACTATAACTTTTCAAATGGTTGCGAATTTAAATTTGGAACAGTGGTTCGGCTATCGAAAATAACGGCCAGTAACATCATCAACAGCCTATAACGTTCCCACTGCTTGGACACACGCCTCTCGGTGAGAAGGCTATAATCTACCACGCGGGGCCAATACGGGTTGGTAGATGTCACATGTCTTTGAATTTTTGGTTCTAAGACATGTCGGTTTCCTCACGATGTTTTCTTTCACCTTTTTGAGAGCAGTGGTGATGAAATAATTTACACAATGTAATGCGCCCGCTTGGGTTTTACTCACGACCTACTACTCGTAAGTTGGGGCCGTTACCACTGGGCCACCACTGCTCTCACGGCCAGTATACTAGCTTCAAAACGACATAAAAACTTTTTTTTTGACACAATCATTATTGTGTACACAAAGGGTCGATTTACGAGTCCACGAGTGTAATGACAGTATTCGTCACGGTCATTCATCGTGTCGCACCATTGTCGTACTTACTCACACACACCGTTGTAGTTATATATTAAAGTAAAGCTAAGTCGTGTTGGTGGGATATTGTAAATATGTACAAAAATACAGAAACAGGATCCCATCGAGTACCACTTACTATTCTACGTCTTTTACATAAACATTGGCACATAAAGTGATCACATAATACTCATACGTATATTAAACATACTATACATAGTACGAAAGCTATTATTGTTATACATAATAATATAATAACCACAATAGTAAATCCACCTTGTTAACTATACAATACCTATCTAACAACGTATTATAGATTATTATGAAACGCTCATATAAAATCTACGAACCGATAAACTTATCTAGGTACTTCTAACAAATTTATGAATATAAAAATTTTAGGCACAATTTGTTATCAAGTTCAGTGTGTACTGGGTACAGAGGAGCACTGGGATGGAGAAACTATTACGTATCAAGCACCTCTATGTAGGTATGGTGTAGAAACTAGTTGCTCTGAGTAACACGTATGTCAAGACAAGAACTATTACAACGCTACAGGGTTCATTTGGCGCGTTTTCAAAATTGGAACGAAGGCCGCCATCTTGTATTGTCAATACATTTCTGTGACAATTTCACAAATGCTCACCAACAACGCCCTCGGCCAATGTCATTCAGGCGCCAACAGGTCCTTGTAGCACTCAGATGCATTCCGAACTGGCTGTAATCGATTTTAGCGCGCATACATCTGTTCCGAATTTGCGTAACGATGTCCCGTGAATCGTCATAGATAACGGCATGACATACGCCTTCTTGTGAGAACGCACATAAAAGTTATACTGGGTGTAAGGGACAGCCCTCCACAAACTGATGGGGTGGATTCAGTATATCATACTAAGATGACCAGTACAAGAAATTATTTCAGGACCGTTATGGGAATCCAATAAACCTGATTTGTTTATTTTCTCACACGCAATGTATCTCGGATCAATTCGGAAAGCCGCCTTTGTGCAATCGCCGACGACGAGTTCGATGAACTCTGTAGCTAGACGGGAAGTGAACAGCTGATTTTACGCGTCGTTCGTTGGAATATTTCAACATCCATTGCCGCTTTTTTTATTTTAGTCAGCTTGTGGAGGGCTGTCCCTTACACCCGGTATATTATTATGGGTTAATATAGGTTTAGACGTTAAACGGGCACTGCGAGCATGTTCCGAATTGTTGTCAGCTCTCAGATGTCATATTCGTGGTATCCCAAGTATTGATATGGGCGCTACGGACGATTATGACAAAATTCGGAATGTACTCTGTTTTAAACTTGTGTATCAAAGAGAACCATATGATACCTCGACGCTATATAATATGATAATAATCAGTTGTCATTTAAGTAAATATCAATTTGATATTTTACTTATATCTGTGTTAATCCTGATCATGAAATACGCGATAACCCATAGCAACCAAACACTTCAATGGAACAAAAATACTGTAATAAGATAAAGTTAACATAAAGAAGTGGAAGTATTATGAATATATCTAGAAATATTACAATATACGATAGAACACATCAAATGGAATGACACAGTGTAAGTAAGAAATGCAGATTTGTGACAGTAGAACATTAACGAAGTAAGAAAAAGCTTTGGTCATACCAGTTTGAAACAAGTGAGAATTGTTTAATACCCCTGTGGGCATGGCACTTGGGTTCACCACAATATAATCACATCATGGTACATTATAGAACACATAATTCGACTGCGCACACTCAGACACTACATTAAGAACACAAAAGACGTATTCGGAAGCCAATTGGAAAATTATGCCAGTCGCGAAAAGTAAATTTTAATACTTTATTTTATTAGTCTCCACGACAAATGTTTTGTTGCCAAATTACTAGCCAAAATAACCTTCAGAAATAATTTCAAATTCTTTGTATTTTAACACAAAGAGAGCGCAGTCGAGTGAGCACAGTATAACGATAATTTCGTCTAATACTTGTCGCACAACTCAACAGAAATGCTATACTGTTGCTTCACTTTCAAATTATTTTATGTATAACGCGATCCTTAATTATTTAAATACATCACTAACACCATTCATTTGCTACCTAGCCTCATATAACTAGGCTCTTAATATAATTCTCGACCTTAAATTTAAGTCATAAGGTTCAAAATTACATATTTCCCTTGACGTTAGTTTAACAAGATTGTATTGTACATACATTTGAACTTAACATTTTATACATTTGTTCTAGCTAATAAGCGCCGCAATTACATTTAGGTACATCGAAAGCGTCAAGCATTTTGTATCGATATTGTTAATTATTACCTTTTATTTGACATAATAAGGTTAATAAATAATAAGGATAGGGCAATTTCCTCTTGCATACAATATATTCAAATCAACTAAAATTGCTTCAAATAGCCGATTTGTCCAAATTGATGTGCTAGCGCTATTGAAACTCTTAAATTCAATAATTCATATTATTTGTATTTTGTCAGTTCTCGAGATCATATTATTACTTTTTACATAATATATTGTCCCATTTGTTTTGCTCATAAATTATAGAGAACCGTAATATAAAATCTTTACATTTCTAGCAGATTTATGTCAAGGTATGGTTTGGAGACATAATAGTATTCGTCCAATCTCCATATGGCGTTTAGAATGTTATTGGTTTTAATTGGAAAATGTTTGAATAATAAAACAAGATCTTAAGACATGGTTAAGCCTCAATGTACGAATTTATCTACCTTGCTGGAAATAAACTTGATGGAATATAAAGGTGCACAATGTTTTATTAGCTCCTACATTAAATTACACTTCAACCATGTATCAAAGTCATAGAACTTAGGAGATATCTTCGCAATTTCGCGTTATATATTATTTGCAAGTTATAATAAGTGCAATAACCTGATTTAGTCATTCTTTAGCAACGATATTCAATATTCCAATTAATTTCGGACACGCATTTTTAATTATTATAATATAATTAAATAAAGAGTAATCCTAGCTGCGGTGACATTGAGCTGCGATATACAACCGACTCAAAGGAAGACAACCGATCAAATAACGTAAAACACTTTTAAATTCCGATTTTAATAACTAGACAACATTCATTATTTTTGTTTGTATACTCTTGTAAGTCAATCACATGACCTAAACTCCTCTTTTCTATATTCATTTAATGTATAATTTGTGTACAAAACCACGGTTAGCCACATGGTTTATTTACTGTTAAACCTTCAAAATGCATTCCAAAATGCACTGATTGACGGTTTCCGTGCAACCCTCGAATGTAATAGTAGCTAATCTTCAACAATACTAATTGCTACGAACTCCTTGGGCGCGCACACATGAATACTAGCCGACGAACAGATGACAGTGTAATGTTATTCTTCACTTAAATCACTTTGCACTTTTCTTTACAATTCTTGACACTTTCATAGTCTTTATAACTGCACTTAACACAATAATAACACGAACACTTTGAGTCATTTACTTAACTTCACGAGAAATACTGAAGTCTTGCCCTACACGGTGGTGTAGTAGCAGAGGGGCGATCGCTATGAGTCGGGTTGGAAGTGTGTCACCAAGAGTTTGGTGGCCTTGGCGAGGTCGTAGGCGGCCGCACGCACCTCGTTGAGGGGCGAGGGCGCTGAGCACGCGAGGGAGACTTCCTCGCAGGCTGTGCGCAACTCGCCTAATACTAGCAGCAGCTCGCGGTCCGAACTCGTCTGTTGGATTTCGGTGAATATTTGAAATTATAGATTGGTCCAGCTGGGCGCCATTAGTTTGGATTTCACTATTGGCGCCCAAATGGGACCGGTCTTCGAATAGGTGGAATTGGCTGGTTATGTCTAAAAGCTGTAGGCTAAACTGTGTATCGTAATTTCAATGATTCATTAATTTTTCTATAGCTTAATATTAGTGCGACGTACCTGCGGGAAAAGCGCCAGTAGTGCCCTGACAGCATGTCGAATAGAGTCCCCACGTTGCTGCAGCCTCGGGTGTTGGTCCCGCGCGGCGGCCCACAGCTCGGAGATAGCCCTGGTCACAGCTTCCGCGCGCCGCTGCACCAGCTCCGCGCGCGGCAGGGCTCCGCCCTCCACCACGTCGGCACTTTCACCCCCCAGGGAAAGCGGAGACAAAGAACGCTCCAAACTTGATAGCGTTGTCAGCTGATCAAAAAACTTGTGTAAGTGTGGTTGATACGCGTAACTATAAGATGATTGCATGCAGGCGTGTAGCACGTCTCAGTTTGGTCACTTCAATTTGGAATGCGATTGTTTTCGCTGGTCAATTAGAAATAAACAGCCCGCGAAATATAATTTTTCTTACGTTTTTTGTTTTTAGCAGGACAGTGTCAACCAACTGCGCACGAGTTTCAAAAATTGATTTACTTCATGCAATTTTTATTTATTATCAGTGCCCAACCGTTTACTTGTAATATCGTCACTGCAGGTACCCAAAATTTGGGAGTCTATCGCGGGCTCATGGCCACCGTAGGCGCCGGCTTGCGGGCGGCGAGCAATGGGTAGCTCGCCGCCCGGTAAGGACCAGGCCCGTGTCGACGGCGCGAAGTGTTCCACGCGCGTCAGCAACAACTGAAGGGGTCCGCTAGGACAGATACCTGCCAGGGTCACGAGATTTCTTCGAAAGAGTGACCGTGGCCCTGGCATATACGCAACTGAAGGAACACTGGTGGGTTTAAGTCAGTAAAAGTCTGACACGCCCTCCCGCTCCGCCCAGAGCGGGAGACGTCATTTGATGATAAAAAGGTACCCAAATTTTGCACTCAATTATTATTGGTTAGCGATCCACTACCCATCGTGTCACTATAATATATCGTGATTACTTTGTCGCCTCTTACGACTGGACTTGAGCTAAGTATTATTAACATACAATTTGTCGTAGTTCCTATAATCATATTAATTCATTATCGTCTACAAGTTAACTCAGTTAAACTGATATTAATGAAACTGACTACTCTGGTCACCTTAATACTACCGAGTTAGTATGAGCTCTAAGTAAATTAGTGTAATTAATAACGATTAGTACCTGGTGTTTAGTAACCTGCCAGTTATTCTTTGGTCCCTCCCTAGTCTCATACATACTGACCGGTCGCTGCGCGGCTTTCAATAACTTCGCGTCGACTTCATCTGACCGAGAAAAATGTTCTGTTTCTAGACTTTTCCCTCTTTCTTGAGCTTTGGTAGATTCTAGAACGTTACTAGAGCTGTCATTTATCGACATCTGTGACGTCATACTTTGATCATCGTCAACGCTGCTTGTAGTTTTTAGAACACTATTTTCCTTTGTCAGTTGTTCAACAATTGTTTGTAGGCTCTTCAATTGGTTTTTCAATTCGGTGATGGTGGAGTCTTTAGTGTGTATTTCTTTCTTCAAGGTTTCGATTTCGGGGTTCTGTTCGGGTATGGCGGAGTGTGCCAGGCTGCTGGGCGACTGAGTGCGGCGCATGTCTATGATCGAGTTGTGCTCTATGGGCAGCGAGGGGTTGTATGTTGAAGATACTGTTTCACCTGCTCGGGGTACCACGGTCGATAACTGTTGAAGGACAAACAAATTTGATGAACTTTTGAAAACGACAGATGATAGAAATTGCTCTGTACAGCATTTTGAGTTTTATGGCCGGTTCACTAAGAATACATTCGCACGGACGTAAGCAGCGGGATTTTATTGAGCACTGGATTTTGAACCCTCAGTGTTGATCCTAGCATTGTGAGTCCAACACAGTGCATCTCAATGCGTCGTAAATGACACTGTTCGATTTTCGAATCTCAGCGCTAAGAACTCCTGCCAGGGTCGCGAGATTCGTTAAAAAGAGTTACCGTGGGCAACTGAAGGAATACGGGTGGGTTTCAGTCAGTAAAAGTCTGACACGCCCTCCCGCTCCGCCCAGAGCGGGAGAAGTGATTTGATGATTTCCAATCCAAAAAAAAAGCGCTAAGAACTGCGTTGCTCTGGTTAACTTATAAGGTTTTTTTCCAAAAAAATAACGTAATTTTGTAGATTTATCTGAATCTGCCTTTTCAGACACTGAATCACAGCATTGCTCTTTATTATGTTTCAACTAAAACCGCATGACTTTTATAAAATGGTACTTACATCTAAATCTATAGGAGCTAGCGCAGCGTAGTCTTCATCGGAAGCCACTGAGTCATACAAAGGCTCGTCGTCCGACATCTGCGAGAAATGCTTGAGGTGGCTTGCAGACAGGAGCGGGTTTAACAGAGACATGGGCGCTGGAACAATCATTTATTTATTACAATAATATGCACAAGCCCGAGACATTTTTACCATTAAACCTTAAGATGATGCAGAGACAAGACATGCAAATTTATAATCTGTTTAACATAGAAAATTATATAAAAATTACATAGAAGTGAAACTGAGGGTAGGATAATATTTAGGGACACATTTGAAGGATTAGGTTGAACCAGTAATACACAATGCAATTTTATATCTAGTTGATTTTGCATCACAAAAGCATTCTAATCCATACTTCACATTACAAATGCGAAAGGAGACCTGGAGGAAGTCAAGGGCAACTTTTTTTTTGGATATTACACATGTATTTAAAAAAAAGAGTTATAAAATACACGCACAGGACGAATTGCCAAACTTAAGTGGCAGTCGTCAAGGCACATTACTCGCAGAACAGATGGCCGATGGGACCGAAAGGTTCTGGAGTGGCGATCGCGTACTGGAAGACGTAGCTTTGGACGGCCTCCCATAAGATAGACCGATGACTTGGTGTAGGCCGCAGGAATCCGCTGGATGTGGGAAGCATGAACCGATCGAAGTGGCGGTTCTTGGGGGAGGCCTATGCTCAGCAGTGAACGTCTTTCGGTTGAAATGATGATGCAACACGAAGTGGCAGGTAACAGTTAGTAGGTACTTATAAATAGCTAACACCTACCTCTCGGCTGTAACGTAGCAATATGCTGTCGTCTCGTAGCGTCGACGAGCACGTCTCGCAGCAGGGTGGCCATCTCCGCAGTGGACAGCCTGGCTAGCTTCTGTCTCCCCTGGTTGCGCGGCGCCGATAGCGCGGGGTTCACCGGCAGAAACACCACGCCGGAACGCTCCAGGCCCGTCGCGCTTGTCTGCCATACTGAACACAAAAGAGAAAATCAATGTAAACATCTCATATTCTTAACGCATAGACGGTAAAAATGACGGCACGAATAGCGTGACTATACAAATATTTGTATAAAATAAATATAATTGTTCTAGTTCTAGCTGTCTGTGAGAATTGTGTTTGTAAACAGGAAACAATCAGATAATGAGTCAAGGTAATTTAAAATAAAATAAAATAGACTAGAAAGCTATTTTGTGCAGGGAGTTGTACTTACTGGCTTCTGTTTCCCTGCGGTCTATTTCGTCGTAGATGTCCATAACGAGCTCTTCAAATAGATGATTTGGCAGCTGAAAACAAAAAGAACTAAATTGCAAAATATTGGGTGCCTCTATTTCTAGGCATTTGTTATTACCACTCTTATTTATTGAGTTTTATAATATGACTAGCTGACCGGAGAGACGTCCTATTTCTAACTCGATCGCAGCGTCATCTACAGGGTCTAATTGTGAATCTAAACCATCCAGGGACCCGCTCAAACACATGTGCTGTGTTGAGTCCCGGGAGTTCTAGGAAATGGGACGTCTGTCCGGTCCGACCGGCATATCTGAATATAAAAAAAATGCCTTAAACGGCCGATAGTTTATCAACTACATTATCATATCCTAGTTTGCAAGATCCTGTTTCAAATCTTGCGCGCGCGGCACTATGTAGTGCCGGCCGGACGCGTGCTCGGTCAGGCAGTAGATCATATAACACACTGTCAACAAGCGACATACCAGCTGCAGCTTGCCCCGCGCGGCCTTGGCGACGTCGGTCATCTCGTGCGTGTCGTGCGCGCGCGGCACTATGTAGTGCCGGCCGGACGCGTGCTCGGTCAGGCAGTAGATCATATAACACACTGTCAACAAGCGACATACCAGCTGCAGCTTGCCCCGCGCGGCCTTGGCGACGTCGGTCATCTCGTGCGTGTCGTGCGCGCGCGGCACTATGTAGTGCCGGCCGGACGCGTGCTCGGTCAGGCAGTAGATCATATAACACACTGTCAACAAGCGACATACCAGCTGCAGCTTGCCCCGCGCGGCCTTGGCGACGTCGGTCATCTCGTGCGTGTCGTGCGCGCGCGGCACTATGTAGTGCCGGCCGGACGCGTGGTCGGGCTTCTCGCCCGTCAGGAAGTAGATCATGCGGTCTGTGGCCTCGTACACCAGTTCGGTCATGCGGTCCGCCAGCTCAGTGTGGCCACCCTGTCTGGAGGAATTACATAGAACATTGGAGGTCACTAATGGTCAGAAATCGCCCATTTACACAGAGCCAACTGGTGCGATTTCTTGCTCTAATCCAAAACCATCTGACGAAAGTGTAAACAAATTGTGTTCATTTAAGCTGTAGGAATACGACATTTTATTTCATATTGCATAACATTAACATTTCAAAAGTATTTTCTAAGCTCCATATTTATGCATTGTAGGTGTAAAACTGCAGTGAAGACCTTGTCTCGTCCATAATCATAAACAAAGCTAAAGGTTACCTCTATTCTAGTGTTATGATCACGTAGGCAGATGATAAATGACCTCCTAAATAATACAAAGCAGGTATCTATTAACAGTCTTCACTAAATCATTGTGGGATGAAATATGGTTGATGTTATGGGAGTTCTATGGGATGAGTTTCGTTCATGTTTAAAGATATATTCATAGTGTCGCGGGCCGCCCGAGCTCTAACACGACAGACCATGCTCCGCCCAAACATTGAGGTACTATATTTGTGAATATACCCATTTTTTTTAATATGGTAAATCATCAACTGACTTCTCCCGCTGTGGGCGGAGCGGGAGGGCGTGTCAGTCTTTTACTGACTAAAACCCACCCGTGTTCCTTCAGTTGCCGATATGCAGGGCCACGGTTTCTCTTTCGAACAAATCTCGCGACCCTGGCAGGTTGTGTAGAAGTTTGTGGGTGTAGATTTGAAAAACTTACCAACGAACTCCCGTCCACTGCCTCGCGCACCTCATGGGCTCGGCGTCGTGTCCAGTCGCCCTAAATCCAGCTAAAACTTCACTGCACATGTATTTCCACAGGTGTTGGTTTTTATTTCTCGTCTCTTGTTGGGGGTTGTAGCACGAAAATCACAGAAGGACCATTTCTTATTAGAAAAAAGTTTTTAGCGCGCGGAGCACGTTGTATTACGAGTTGAGCCGCATAGTTCAAGTGAAAAAGCACGCGGAAGAGCGGCGCCACTGTCGCCCTTCGTACACCAATCGGATTGCTCAGCGAATAGGCGATAAGCAAGCCGACAAGTTAATCAAATCAGACCCTTATTACTACACACAAAGGCTTGAGTACTAGTTGTGGGGTAAAAAACTATTCAAATTCCAAAAACTAAATGCCTAATACCTATCTTATAGAGAACGGTACGTAACATGCCGCTCGCCTTAAAAGAATGGGTTTCTTTTAACCTTAGGTTACAGACATTGTAAGAATGTTTCACTCGAAAGAGGAATGAAAAAAAAAGGCTACGAAAGCAGAAAAGCCCAAAAAAAATAAAAGTTACTCTTACTCTAGATTACCTAACTAAGATTCGCAACAATATTAAGGAAAACTTACAAACTAATTATTCTAAGGGCAAAGGACATATTTTAACTACTGAGCGTTTCACAAAAGTTTTGCCCATTTGTAAAGTTACGATACGAGTAACATTGTCGGAACCCGGATGAAGAGCATGGACACGAGCCAGTCTCCACTGTAATGGTGGGACATTATCGTCACGTACAACGACAATAATACCTTCACGGAGTTGCGAGCCGCGATCTCGGAACCATTTATTACGTTGTTGAATTTCATGTAAATATTCCCGACTCCAACGTTTCCAAAAGTGTTGCACACATTGTTGTACCCTACGCCATCTAGTGAGTCGATTTGGAACATTCTCGTATAGTGGGAGATCTGGTAGGGTCGTCAACGGACCTCCTATTAAAAAATGCGATGGTGTTAAGGGTAACGGATCTAATGGGTCTGCACTTAATAAACAAAGTGGACGTGAATTGAGTACCGCTTCGATTTGACAAAGAAGGGTGTGCATCTCATCATACGTTTGAGTTTGCGTACCGAGGACTCGATGTAAATGATGTTTGAAACTTTTCACTCCGGATTCGAAAAGGCCACCAAAATGCGAGGCATAAGGAGGTTGAAAATGCCAAGTGATACCTTGTTCTAAAACCTTACCATTAAGAATGGCTTGAACCGAATCATTACGTAAAAAAGTAAACAATTCTTGTAGATAATTATTACAACCAACAAAGTTCCTTCCACAATCAGAGTAAATGTCAGTGCATAAACCTCTACGGGACGTGAAGCGTCGCAAGGCTGCTAAAAATGCTTCAGTTGACAACTCGGACACGAGTTCGAGATGTATAGCCTTGACGGACATACACACAAAGACAGCTACATAACATTTAATAATTTTTGCATTTCGAACTTTATTTGCCCGAACGTAGAACGGACCCGCGAAATCAACAGATGTTTTTAAAAATGGCCGCTCGGGGCGCACTCTGACGGCCGGCAGTGGACCCATGCATGGTTGCGGATTCAAGGGGCGAGCACGAAAACAACGAACGCAGCGATGTATGCGTGTACGTATAGCGTCACGACTAGACATTATCCAATAATTTTGAAGTAGAATGTATTGTACGGATTGTGGACCAGCATGTAGATGCGTGATATGTGTATGATCAATGATTAAATTTGTAAGATGATGTTTCTTAGGCAGAATCAATTGGTGTTTGGAAACAAACGGTAAAAGTGATTTGTGAATCCGCCCACCAACACGCATATTATTTTTGTTATCCATGAAAGGATTAAGTCGTCGTAATTTAATTGATGGATATTTTCCATGTGAAATATTTTTTATGTCTTCGGAAAAACATGAATGTTGAACTAAATGGATAAGTCGATTTAAACAAAAATTAAACTCGGACACAGTTATGTATTTTGGATAGAAAATGTGCAGCTTCTTACATTTATTATAGAATCGGAATAACAGTGCTGTTATTCTAACAAGTTTGCCTAGAGTAGAGAATCTTGTAATATACTCACCTACCAGATCAGACGGTACTGAGGTGGAGGGGTTTGATACTATCGACAACGGTAGATTACGTTTGTCTTCAGAGACTTCTGGTAATTTCTTGGGACTTGGCCAAAAACTAGAATCTCGCGCGACCCACCAGGGCCCCTGGAGCCACATTTTATTTTGTAGAAAACTTGTAGGAAGCATTCCTCGGGAAGGTGCGTCAGCTGGATTGTCAGCAGATGGAACATGTCTCCAACTATTAGCCGGAAGCCGGGATAAGATTTCGCTAGTGCGATTGGAAACGAATGTCTTCCACTCGTGTGGTGGAGAACGAAGCCACGCTAACACGATGGATGAATCGGTCCATGCATACACCTGATCACAGTTTATGTGCTTATCATACACACTCCTAACTTTATCAATCAACTGTGATAACAAGACAGCCGCGCACAACTCAAGTCGCGGGATCGTAAGAACCGGTTTTATAGGTGCTACACGCGTTTTTGCGAGAAGAAGAAATGTTTTAACGTTATCACTATTATCGGATATACGGGCGTAAACACACGCGGCATAAGCCCGCTCAGAAGCATCGGAAAACCCGTGAATTTGAATGACATTCACGTTTGCAAAAACGAAACGTGGAATTTGAAAATTTGATAATAATGGTAACTCGTTAAGAAAATTAGACCAAGCATTTAATATATCTACAGGAGGTGACTCATCCCAGTCGACCCCTGACATCCATAATAACTGAATGAGATGTTTCGCGTAAATAGTTACAGGAGATAACCATCCCATAGGGTCATAAATTTTGGCTATTTGTGATAGTATAGACCGTTTTGTAATTTTACCCGTAGTTGCTTGAACGCTGAAAGTGAAAGTATCCGATTTAGGATTCCACTGAAGTCCCAAAACCTTTATTTGTTTGTCATTCTCCATCAGAGCGAAAGAAACGTTATCAGGCCGCTCGCCCTGACAAACTGACGTTTGTAAAGCAGCGAGTAACGCTGGCGAATTGCTCTGCCACTTCCGTAGCTCGAAACCAGCTGACGAACAAATACCTACTAACTCACGCTGTAGAACCAGTGCCTTCTTTACGTCGCCTGCACCGGTGACGATGTCATCAACGAAAACCTGATTCTGTAGAACTTTAGAACCTAGCGAGAAGTTGACGGCTTCGTCCTGAGCCAACTGTTGAATAGTACGAAGCGCTAAGTACGGTGATGAGCTGACACCAAAGGTGACGGTACCCAATCGATAATCAAGCAACGGTTCAGTTGGTGATTTACGCCACACAATGCGTTGAAAATCCCAATCGGATTGTTGTAATTTAATGTTTCTGTACATCTGCTTGATGTCGGCAGTGACAGCAATAGCATGGATACGAAAACCTAATAAAACGTCTACTATATCCTGGTGCAATTTTGGACCTGTTAGTAGAATATCATTAAGTGATATTCCATTTGAAGTTTTACAACTCGCGTCAAAGACGACGCGAGTGCGAGTAGTCTCACTAGATTCTTTGACCACGCAGTGGTGCGGAATGTAATAGCTAGTAGCTAACGAAGTAGGTATATCAACTGGCTCCATGTGACCGAGTTCCAAGTACTCCTGGAGGCACGCATGATACTCTAACTTAAGCTGAGGATTATGTTCTAAACGATACTCTAATTTTCTAAACCTGGAGACCGCCGTATCCCGTGATTCGCCGAGGGCGGGAGCATTAGGTTTGAAAGGAAGTGGAACAACATATCGCCCAGCTTCATCGCGAGTATGTGAATTTACGTAGATAGATTCACACAACGCTTCGTCGGGACTTAGGATTTTCTTTTCCGGAAGAGACTCCAATTCCCAGAATCGTCTCAGATTGATGCCGTCATCGTATGGTGAGCTTAAACTACTGAGACACACTTGAAGCGAAGTAGGTGTATTTTGGTTGCACGAAACATCACCCATCAATAAATAACCAAAGATACTGTTCATAGCCATCGGTGAACCGGGTGGACCCTTGATCACGTGACCTAATAGAACTTGGGATAGTATATCCGCACCTAGAATCATTTCCACTGATTGTGGAAGATAAAACTTAGGGTCAGCTAAATTTAAATTCTGTATGTGTGACCACCCCGTATAAGGCAACGTCACACCTGGCATACGTGAAATAAGATTAGGTAAAATTAATGCATCAACTGAAATTGAAGGTTGTTCCCCGTGCGTAGGAGTGATATGACACGATACTACACCCTTTGGTAAAACAGCTGAGACTTCGGACCCGCCGATACCGAACACTGGAACGTGCGCTTGCCTACGGTGCAAGCCTAACCGCTGCACACAAGCCTCGGTAATAAAAGTCGCTTGACTCCCAGTATCAATAATACACCGAACTGTGTGTTTTTGTGAGTCAACATGAACATTGATAAGTGCTGTACACAAAAGCACCGTACTCATACTAACCGACGGAGCAATGGTTTGCGAATCGTTCTTGCGACCGTGCAACGCATGATTTACCGCAGTCAATGCGGCGGCATGCGAGGTACTGGGTACCGCTGTCTCTGTCGTTTCGTTCACAGGAAATGAAATAGCATTATCACTAATCCCGACTTCATTAATAGCTGATAAACTGTGAGATGTTTCGAAATGAATTAATGAATGATGTCGTTTATGACATGAACGACAAACAAAGTTGGATTTGCATTGTTTTAAATCATGACCGACATGTAAACAATTGAAACAAACGTTTTTGTTTTGAATAAAAGAATACCTATCACGAGGAGATAAATTGAGGAATTTGGAACATTTTGTCAACGTATGTTGAGCATCACAACATAAACAATTAGATTTTAAATTATTTTGTTTGATAGACTGTAAGTCTGTTTTAATCGAACTCGATGACGTGACGTTGGCTGCGAGCGCGCGACGCGGGCTTTCGTAACCGCGCGATGACGTCGTCGCCGGAGTCCGAGAAGTACCTGCCTTTTCTAGATTATTATTTTTATTTTGTGGGTAAGAGGAGAATTCGTTTGCGGATAACTCGCGTTCTAAGAAATTTATCAATGTATTTATGTCGGGTATATCCGATGGTTTAGATAGTGATAATTCGAAACGTTTTCGAATACTTGACGGAATTTTACGTACTAAAATCGTCACTAATATGAAACTCCATTGATCTATCGGAAACTGCATCGCCTGCAATGCCTTGATGTTTTCTTGATAAACATTGAGTAAATTTCTTAGACTTTGAGTCATTCTCTCGGTACTAGGTTCAATTTCTAATATTTTTTCGAGATGTTTCGTGGCAATAGCCCTTTTGTTGTTATACCGAGAAACCAAAATATCCCACGCAACACTATAGTTTTCGTCTGTAATTGGTATCGATTTAATAAGGTTATAGGGTTCATTTTTTAATGACAGTAATAGATAACGAAACTTCTCTGTATCCGTGTAAGTATTTTTGCCGTGTACTAATGAACGAAACAAATCGTAAAATGGGGGCCAATCCGTGGTCTCCCCTGAGAAGGTAGGCATTGGAAGAATAGGTAATCTACTTGCACAATTATTATTATGAGAATTTACTGGAACATGTACCACAGAATTATTCATAGACGTACTGGACGACATTCTTCGTTTACGCTCATTATCCTCTTCTTTAAGTTTGTCTAAGTGAACACTAATTGCGTAATAACAGTCATTAAAATTGTTACGAATCTGTAGTTGTTCCTCCTTGTCGAAAGTATTGGACTTGATCAAGACTTTTTCTATTTTTGCCTGAAGTTTGAAGAACTTTCTTTGTTGCAAAGTTAACTCTTTTGAGCGTGACCTAAACTGTTGTTCGTCTGAATCTATGAACTGCAATGTACGTTGGAGATCATCAAGAATGATCTCGCGTTCGAAAATATCTTGTTGAATTAAGTCCGCCATTTTGGACGCGTACCGACGCAAAATGAACTATGAAGTTATGAAATGAAATAAGAACACTAAGAAAAATAACCCCACAACAAGCACGTCAAAATAAAGTCCGGCTCGAAGGACCAAACAATTATGTGTAGAAGTTTGTGGGTGTAGATTTGAAAAACTTACCAACGAACTCCCGTCCACTGCCTCGCGCACCTCATGGGCTCGGCGTCGTGTCCAGTCGCCCTAAATCCAGCTAAAACTTCACTGCACATGTATTTCCACAGGTGTTGGTTTTTATTTCTCGTCTCTTGTTGGGGGTTGTAGCACGAAAATCACAGAAGGACCATTTCTTATTAGAAAAAAGTTTTTAGCGCGCGGAGCACGTTGTATTACGAGTTGAGCCGCATAGTTCAAGTGAAAAAGCACGCGGAAGAGCGGCGCCACTGTCGCCCTTCGTACACCAATCGGATTGCTCAGCGAATAGGCGATAAGCAAGCCGACAAGTTAATCAAATCAGACCCTTATTACTACACACAAAGGCTTGAGTACTAGTTGTGGGGTAAAAAACTATTCAAATTCCAAAAACTAAATGCCTAATACCTATCTTATAGAGAACGGTACGTAACACAGGTGGATATACCCTTTCGGGTGTATCACCAGAAAATTCAGTTAATTGGCCATTGAGACAAACCCCAGCATGATTATAAACGTAATTCTTTACAAGGTGGCTACCTGCAGAACTTTTAAGATTGTGGCAGTACATTCTAATAGTCTAGTCTGGTAGCATTCCGTAAGTTTTTCAGTGACTGCCGTTGTCATTTTAGTTTACCAACCGTCCGTGACGTGAACTTCCTTGGCCCGAACTTCTTATGAAGTGTGACTAAGACTAATTGATAGGATTAGCAAAGGGTCAAGTCATGGTAGGAGCCTAACAACAAGTGTAATCAATTATTTATGGTCTAGTAACTAGATCAAGTAGGACAAACCCACTGACAACCAATTGATGATAAATGAACAACAGAGGCGAATGAGTATTTAGTAAGGTTTTTCTAAAATTCTGTTATACTTTCTAGTGGTTTAGTGTAGTGGATCGTTGGTTTAGTTGTCTTGGTTTCGATTCCCAGGGCGGGTAAAGTGTTTTTGAGTTCTCCATCAGGAATTTTGTCAGTACTCACCCGGAGTCTTGATTTGTGCCCGTTTGATGGTAATAGGGTAATTACGCTAGCCTCCTATTACATGGCACATGAACATAACTGACGAAATGTGGGTGTATTATACGTACATCTCTGTCTAACCTTTGGGGGATACAAGCGTAATGTTATGTTGTTGTACTTTACCTGGCGCAATCAGCGGGCGTGTGCCCAGAGTGGTCCCGCGCGGTGGGCTCGGCGCCCCACGCCACTAACAACTCGGCCTGCGCCGGCTGTCCTGCGCGGCACGCCACGTGCAGGCATGTCGTGCCTTTCTCCTGTAGGAATTTATTTTATGATATAGTTTTGAGGGTACACAAACTCACCCCAGTAAGTACATAATGCTACCTGCTGCGATCCATACATACTCACTTTGTCTATGTTTATACATGCACATTGGTTGCGAGTAATACGCAGCTGACAATTCTAAAGAACATCACCAAAAATGAAATACATATTTGTAAACTATAAACCAGTAATGCTTTGTAAATTACCTCAGAAACATTCTATTTTAGCACCACTGCTAGCAATTGTAAATGCCCTTAAAGTTTTCAAAGACCCTTTCCAGCTTTCTCCATGCTGACAAAAATATTAATTACTAGCGGCGATCAGCGGTTTCGCCCGACTCAAAACCGTGGGTTAAAATATCCTCATCCAGATCATGGTGGATCCATGATCATCTAATTCATTCCATTCAAATCCGTTTAGGCATTTTAGCGTAACCAACACACACGCAAAAACTAAAATCTTTTCTCTTTTTAATAACAATGCCAATTACCTCATGATATTTTCCTTCAGTTTTGAGACGAGTGGTGATGAAATAATAGACGTAAAGTAAAGCGCATAATCTAATTTCGAACCTACGACCCACAACTAGTAAGTCGCAGCGAACACTAATGGGCTATTACTGCTCATAACATCGTTACATTATTATGGTGAATAACACATTAGTCATTGTAATATTTACAATTAAAAGCAACTGACAAAGCAATAGCAAAACTTTGTAGCTAACAAAATATAGACAAAGAGCCCGAAACAATGGTCATATTTTGTCATATAAAGACAAAAATAAATTGCTTCTCCATGAATTGTATTAATTTATTTGAGGAAGGAAAACGTATTGTCTTCTATTTCCGTATAATTTATTCAAACTATACAAAACAAATTTAATACATTCACTAGCTTGGTTTACCCATTTAATAAACACAAAATTGATATTATGCTACCACTGTCTGAAAGTTGAGCTAAAGTAGTCTTTACTCTTTAGTCTCATTTTTATGTAGATTTCAACCATTTTGGTCATGTTGGCCGATACAATCATTTTTATTAGGTAATAAATGGATGTGAAGACTCACACATAAGTAATTGGCAAGTCATATTAACACTAGATTTACCAGACCAGTCATTTCGACTGGTCGTGCAATTTAAATTCAAAATTCCCATTACATATAACACTAGCTTCTGCCCGCGACTTCGTCCGCGTCAAATTTTTGCTCCCCTGACCCTTCCCGTCGCATCGATTTGCCTGCTCGCTCCTTTTGAGTTACAGTGAGTCAACCTTAAAAGATAGACATATGCTCTCGCGGACTTTTTTTTAGAACTTTTTAAAAGGAACAATTCCGTCATACATGATTTTTACGTTACTTTAACCGTTTACGCAGCGCACGCAACGGAAACTCTCAAAAGGAATAAATTTTCCCCGTTTTTGTAACAATTTTCATTACTGCTCCGCTCCTCTTAATTGTAGCGTGATGTTATATAGCCTATAGCCTCCCTCGATAAATAGGCTACCCAACACAAAAAGAATTTTTCAATTCGCGCGACACAAAAAAAAATTGAGATTAGCGCGTTCAATCAAACAAACAAACAAACAAACTCTTCAGCTTTATAATATTAGTATAGATTTGCTTTCCGAAATGATGTTATGACTTTTGTAGCTATAAGTAGAGAATACGTTTTATGAATTTAATGTTACTTTATATATATTAGTAACAAATATATTTTTTGTTATTAACATTTATACGTTTGCACGACCAGTCAAAATGACTGGTCTGGTAAATCTAGTGTTAAATTCATTTCATGTAAAATACTGGTACTCAGTTGCATCCGGTTAGACTGGAAGCCGACACCAACATAGTTAGGAAAAGGCTAGGCAGATGATGATGATGATTAAATTCATATTATTAATACTACTTTTAGTAGTCACTGGTGATCAAAGTGCTACATTAAATTATTTGCAGTCCACTCACCTGATTATAATAATTAGGATCAGCTCCCTGAGCTAGCAGCCTCATTGCTGTGTCTAGTGAGGAGCTCCTGACTGCACTGTGCAGCTGTCTCCCCAACTCACTGGGTGGCTCATCTCTGCGGGCTCTCAGCACGTACGCTAGCCTCAAGTGCTTTGCCAGAATGAACTCTGACTTTACTGGGCTGAAAGTGTATTACAGAATTAGTTTCTGTAAAGTTAAGCTCCATTTTCATGGTAATAAAATGTTGAGTAAGAAAAAAGCAGGGATGTTAGGGAGCTCCGTAACCGTAACCTAAACTATCGGATAGCCAATATAAAAAAAAATTCTGTAACCATAACTGAATCCGAAATAAAAGTTTCGGATAATATCGGATTTGTTATTACATTTTTATTTTAGGTAGATTAGATAACACTCAATATATATTTATAAAAATTTTTATTTTAAATTGCTGTAATAATTACTCACAGACTGATTGTAATTCCTACCAAATGGTGACATATAAATAAAACCATTTTATTAGCTATTTGTATTTTACTTTTGAAATTCCTTAAAAGTTTAATATCCGTAACCGAAATTATCTGAAACTAACGGATAATCCGAAATAATTTCATATCCGTATCCGGTATAATAATCATTCCTACATCCGTAACCAATCCGTATCCAAAATTTCATATCCCAAACATCCCTAGAAAAAAGAAATGAAAGAAAGAAAATACATTTATTTAGAACAAACTCAAAAGCACACAAAATAATACAGCAAAAAAATACATAAATTAACAAAATACAGAAAATCATGAGTTTCTGTTTCTTGAAAGATGTTACTTTATCAGGAAAATAATGTGTAAAAGGATTTTTTGGCTACTTAAAATAAGTAGCCAACAAATAGCTGGGCTCATTCAGACTGTGGGGCAAGAATGGTTATAAATAATTTTATTTCTGTATGTAGTTTCTACAAACACTTTTACACATCTTTTTTTTAACTAGGTGAGGTCAGTGTTTCCTGTCTGACTACTATATGATTGATTTAAACATTTGAAGTCACCTTTTTCATCAATATCTTTACCATGATTACAGACTTTCTAGATTTATGTTTTAGCAACTCTGTATTGTTACAATACATTAATGGGAACATGTATTCCTCAAGATTTATGCCAAATAAACTAAGTTCAAATTATTATTGCTCTAATTTTAAATCAGATAATTTTGCAGCTCTTTGTTATATCTAGGCTTATAAGCTGACATACTTCTGTTCAAGAGATAACTTATCAGAGAGTTAATAATTTGATTGAAGTAATTAACACAACTTATGTTATTTAAGATTATTCTTACTGTAGCGGGTCTTTGGCCTGTGGTTTCTTGCGGAGATGCTTCGGGGCTGATGTGTCCAATAAGGAATGTTCCCAAATGCAGTTCACATTCTGAGCAGTCAGTGCTTGCACCATCTTAAAAGTATTTAACAAGTTCAGAAAATGCCTCCTATTACATAGGAACTTAGAACTAAAATTTAATAAGTTAAAATAATTTTGAGTAATGTTATACTATAACTTTGTTTGACTGGTTGAAATAGTTGCTAGGCTTGTTTCTAATTTTACCTCGTACTCATAGCTTATTGCTAAATTCATTGTTCAATTAAACTTATTGTAGTCCAGATGACTAAGCTCTGAATTAAAACCACATCTATTAATACAATTTTTTAATCTAATTAGGGCAATAATTCTTTTCATGATGTCTGGTCAGACGGTCGTCTTAGGATGATGGCAAAAAAATATACATACTGCCAATAGCGATGGTGGCCAGGAGCCCTGCCGCAATGATTTTACGTGAGAGATGTGCCGTCCCATGCTACGGTGAACGCTACAGCACTCCGCACACAGCAGCAGCCCACGGTTGATCGATGCCCATGACGGATCTACGACCAGCAAACAACACAAAAAACACTTAACAACTCGTACCGGAACTATTAAAACTAATTCTAAAACTGGAACATCGCCCTGACCTGATGCACCGCAGTCCGCGCACACTTCCACCGATGAGCGGTGCTTAGACCGCGATATGATCATTTTATAAACACTTATGGAAGACTGCTTGATAAAATTACCACTCCGTAAGTCTGACTTTACTTATTTAGCTAAATCCATGAGCAGGTTTTCGATACAAAAATAAATCATTTTACGAAACGTCAATCAAAATAAATTGACGCCACAGATTGAAAAAATCTACAATGCTACCAACTGCAGCAAAAAAATGTTTATGGCTAGTGGCGGTCCACTTGCCATTGTTTATTTTTATTAATGGAAATGGTGGGGTGTCTCAAGTGTAGCCCGGCTATGTTACTTGGATAAGAATTATGTTGCAGTTTAACCATTTGCTTGAGCATACTTCTAGTTATGCTATGGTATGTATTGTGCAAGTGTCAACACAGGGGACAGGCTTCGTATAATCGAGTGTTTGAGGAAAACGCACAAGCACACCAGTGTTTCTAACTCCAAGGCCAGTAGGTAGGTAGCAGTAGGGGAGAGTCGAAGACGTGAATTATTGTCTGGCACTGATATGCTGTTTAACTGGCACTAATAGTAATAATGTAATAACACGGTTTCTTCCAGCTTTTATTTCCATAGAGAAAATTATGTGATTTTTCTTTTCATTCCCTTTACTCTGTCTCGTATTTATTGTCTATGGTATTTACGAAAAGCGCGGGAACCTTGAAATAATAGGCGGTCTTTTTTTTACTTCTTGTAATTTTACTTTAATTTTAATTTAGTTTGTACATATTTTCCTGTTTTTATTCTACTAACTTAGTTTATAAAACAAGATTTAAGATGCCTAAGAAAAGAAAAAAACCCAAACAAGATCCTGGTGAAGTAATTGTTACTGGTCCTCCGGATTCATCTTCGGAGACAAGTGAGTCTGACTACGTCGACTCCTGCACTGCGGAAGAAAAGGCTACAGAGAAGTATGCCCCGTATAGGGTTACAGACTACAGTCGCAGGTACCCTGAGGATGCCGTAGCTGGGTATGACTTTATTGTATTTATCGAGAGCACAAATGAAGAACAACCAATAGGTCAAAGAGATATGATGTACCTGAGTGGATGCTTCACTAGATTTGTTAAAGGGATTAAGTACTTGAAAAAAATTAACAGATACAAAATCGGCGTAGTTTTCGATCGCCCGAATTTAGCCAATTCATTCTTGGACAATGTTACTTTTCTGAAAGAACAGTCGATCAAAGCGTCGATTCCGGCTGGAACGACAGAATTGTCTGGAGTTATCACGTCAGTACCTACGGATATGTCAAACAAAAAAATTTTTAAGGCAATATCAAGTTCAAAAAAAATTATAAGCGTTAGAAGAATAATGAAAAAAGTTAGAGTAGGTAGCTCATCTGAACTACAGCCTACCCAAACTGTAGTTATTACTTTTGCTTCATCTACATCTTTACCAGATTACGTTCATATTAAGATGTGGCGGCTTTCAGTACTGCCCTATATTCCACCAGTCAAGCAGTGTTTCCGTTGCTTACGTTTTGGGCATTTAGCCAAATTTTGTAAAAATTCGCAAAGATGCTCAGTATGTACTGAGGGTCATTCCTTCAAGGAGTGCTCTGTACCTGCTGAAAAAGCTGTATGTGTTCATTGCAAAGGTAATCATTTATCCATATCTGGCCAATGTCCCATTAAGAAAAGAAAGATTGCTGAAAGCAGAAATACATCGAAAACCCCTTTTTCGGACTTATTTAATAAAGCTAATTTCCCATCACTGAACAAATCGGAACATTCGACAGATATTATAAACTTGATGTTGTCTAATAGCACAGCATTAAGTTTGTTGACAGAATCTATTGTTAACTTGATTAAGTTAAATAAAACACAAAATGAAAGTATTTGTACACAAACTATAACATCTGCTATTAGAGAGACTATTAAAGGTAAAAATATTATAATATAAAATTCACTAACAAAATTTTAAATATTGCTCAGTGGAATGCACAAAGTTTGCTAAGTAATAAACTACAGTTTCAGCAGTTTCTCTATAATAATGACATACATTTAGCTTTAGTTTCAGAAACATGGTTAAAACCACACATACAATACAACATTCGTGGCTATACCACAGTTAGGAATGATTGTGGTAATGATCACAATGGTGTTGCTATATTTATACGTAATGGCATTGAATTTAGATTATTAGACACATATTTTGACGATTCTATTCAAAATATTGCAATTAAAATTAAAATTAATAACAAATACATTTCAGTAGTTAGTTTTTACAGTCCTGGAAATTGCAGTCCTACTTTTGAAAAGAACAAATTTGATTCACTAATAAATAGTATACCTAAACCATTGATAATTGCTGGGGACTTTAATGCCCATCACACTTTTTGGGGTTGTTGTAGTGACGACTCTCGTGGCAGAGCTATAATGAATTCCATGGATGAAAATGACTTGATACTCTTAAATGATGGTCAGCCAACTACTGTAGGGTCTCATCTATGGAGACCAAATGGTCTTGATTTAACTATGGTTTCTTCTTCCTTGGCTTTGTCTTGTGAATGGCAGGTTTATCAGGATTCTATAGGCAGCTATCATTTGCCTACCATTACAAAATATGTTATAGATACTGCTAATGATGTGGATCCTTCTAATGTTTCAAATATTCCTCTTCATTGTAATCTGAAATTAGTTGATTGGTCTATTTATAAAAAGATTGTAAATGACATGATGGAAAGTTTTCAGTATAATAACTCGAGTCATATTGATACATATAATAATTTTTGTTCAATAATTCTACAAGCAGTTCAGATGTCAGTAATCAGTTTTAATAAAAACAATACCACTTGCGACTCTCGCAGATCTAGGAGGAAGCTTCGACTCCCTTGGTGGAACGAGAAGTGCACTAGAGCTGTACAAGATTGTAAGCAAGCATACATCTTATTTAAATCAAATCCTTGTCTAGACAATTTTATAAGTTTCAAACATATGCAAGCCCGAAAAAAACGTATCCTACGACAGGAGCGTCGTGCATGTTGGTTAGAGTTTTGTCATTCTATTAATAGACTCACTCCAATGAGTCAAGTTTGGGCAAAAATGAGGAAGTTAAAAAATGTTTCTACAAATAGCAGTTTGTTTTCTAGTTATGAATGGATCTCTCAATTTCTGCATAAGTATACTCCTGATTCAGTTCAGAATTTTTACACAGTCAGTCACAATAACTTACAAAATTGCACAAATAATTTCATGGTGGAAACTTTTTCTATTGAAGAGCTAAAATCTGCTTTAAGATCAAGAAGAGATTCGGCATGTGGCTTAGATTGGCTCTCATACAAAATGTTAAAATTATTAAATTCACACAGTTTGTCTATATTTTTAAATATTTTGAATTCACTTTGGCATTGTTCTATTATTCCTGAGGAATGGAAAACAGATTGTTTAATACCTATCCTGAAACAGGGTAAAGACCCTAACAGCGCTGACTCATATCGTCCTATTACTCTAAGTTCGTGTGTTGGTAAAATATTTGAACAGCTTCTAAAACAACGTTTGATATTTTACATTGAAAGTAATAGTCTACTACCTTACAATCAATTTGGCTTTCGATGTGGTCGTTCTGCTCGGGAAAGTCTTAGTCATTTATCTCTGGATATACACAGTGCTCTTGTCGAGCATAAAATGTTGGGATCTGTTTTCTTCGATATTGTTGGTGCTTTTAATAATGTAAATTTAAGTACATTGTCATCCATTCTCCTTTCACTAAATGTTCCTGAAAAAATAGTAAGTTGGATTTTTGAGTTTTTAAATGAACGTAAATTGTATGTAAAAGTCAATAATCAATTAATAGGACCTAGGTATTCTTATAGAGGAGTTTCTCAAGGAGGAATATTAAGTCCTCTATTATTTATTTTATATATTGCTAGATTAAATAATGTGCTGGGTAGTGATGTCTGTAATTTACAATTTGCTGATGATTTGGTTGTGTATTGTTCAGGAGAAAACCTTAACAGCATTGAAACAAAACTCAATGCTAGCTTGGAAAAATTGGGACATTATTTTGAAAGTCTCAGTTTGGAGGTCAGCTATGAGAAAAGTAAGGTTGTTGTCTTTTCCAAAAATGTTGTTGGTTCTCCTAGTATTAAAATTTATTACAATAATAGCCTTATGTTAGTGGATAGTTCCATAAAATTTTTAGGTGTTACTTTTCTCAGTAATTTTAAATGGAATGTGTATGTTGATTACTTAGCAAACAGAGCATTAAAAGCTTGCAATATTTTGAAATCTCTCGCTGGCACTTATTGGGGTGCTGATCCAGGGACATTACTGATTTTATATAAATCCTTAGTAAGAAGTCACTTCGAATATGCATTTTTTTGCTATAGTGGTGTACAAAAACTAGTAGAAAAACTAGACAAAGTGCAAAATAGATGCTTACGTATTATTTTGGGAGCTATGTGTTCAACACCTATAGTGTCAATGCAAGTCGAATGTAGTTTGCCTCCATTGATAATTAGATTCAATTACCTCAGAACAAAATTCTTCATTAAGATTTCTTCTATCAGTGATCATCCTCTTCTATTGCAGTTATAGAAGGCTATTAATGGGATCAATCCCCCTTTTCTAGTACAAGGTTTATCTGAAATTTTAAAAGATTGTTCTAATCAAAATTATTTTTCTAGCTCCATTTGGCCTTGTTATTTATATTCCTATGAATCAAAGTATTGTCTATTTAAAATAGTAATTAATGAATCTTTGAAGTTTAAAGAGGATGTTTACAGAATGCTTGAGGAATGGAATGGTTACAATCAATTGTACACAGATGGCTCAAAAAATGATAATGCTGTATCTATGGCTATTTATGACGTTCAGGCTCGAAGTGGGTTTGGAAATAGGTTGTCTTCAGTAGCAACTGTGTATACAGCAGAGGCTATGGCAATACTCAGTGCTTTAGAGTATATTGAGACTAGGCAAGAAAATAAATGGATCATTATCACTGATAGTATGAGTGTATTGAGAGCACTAGAAAATCCCAGTTGTAATGCAAAAACAAGTTACATAATTTATAATATCAGAGAAAAATACAATAATTTACATAAGTTCAAAGATATCGTCCTTTTCTGGACTCCTTCACATATCGGGGTAGTTGGAAATGAACAAGTTGATTACCTGGCTAAATTCATTGTTAATCATCATCAGGAATGTCCAATTTTGCATAAGCCCATTCCAAATTCAGATGCGTTGACTTATTTCAAATCAAAACTGGCACGTGAATTTCACAATTTCTGGCAGCATGTAGTTGAAACCAAAGGAAAGTGGCTAGCTGAAATTAAAACAAAGATTTCTCCTCCTTGGTTTACAGGAGGAAATATCTATCGGAACAGAAAGTTTTATACAACGATTTGTCGTCTACGGCTAGGTCACTGTCGATTTAATGCACATCTGTTTAGAATTGGCATTCTGTCTTCCCCAAATTGTGATTATTGTAATTCTGCTATACAAACATTGGATCACATTGTATTTGATTGTCCTAATTTTGCTCTTCAAAGGATCATTTTAGTTGATCGCCTGCTAGGTATTTATGAAAATGCTGAAGATATCCCGCGCTCGCTTCAGCAACTTTTGACGAAAAAAGATTGTTTTTTACCAATTTACGATTTTATTGTATCAACTGTTGATGAAATTTGAATTTGACAACTACTACACTTTTGACATAAAATTATATGATATTGAGATATTGAGATAATATTAAATAAAACATGAAAGAAGACTCGGCTCCGGTCTAACAAAAGGTACTGAACTTGAATATATTAAAAGAAGACTTGGCTTACGCCTAACTATTGGTTATTGAAGACATTGATAAAAATAAGACTTGGTTTCGGCCTGACTATTGGATATCGAAGACATTGAATAAAGAAGACATGGTTTCGGCCTTGATTATATTATAGAAAGACAAGAAAGAAAAAAAAAAGAAGAATTGGAAAAAAAAGAAAACTAAATCAGACTTGGCTGTATGGGCTCAGCTCCCTTTGCCTGTCCCAAAGAGGGACGAAAAGAACCAAAAAAAAAAATGTCTATGGTATTTACGTACACGTCATTGATGAGTTTTGTAGTGCGGCTAAAAAATATAAGACAAAATGAAGATTTGCCTAATTTTAGGAGTTATAGCTAGCTTTTCATTAGCATTAGCTGAAAAAGAAACACTAGTTCTTGTGGATAATCTTAGCATAAGGGAAACCCACTCACAGTTCTTCAAATCTTTGCAGGGTAAGTAGAAACGATGAAGGTGATGGGATGCCGGTATTTTATTTTGATGTCATGTATTTGAAACTAATTTAGCTTTACTGTATAAAATCTACATAACACACGAACCTAAAATAGTCAAAATTATGTTTACCATGTTATTTCTTAGCAATCAAATCTCGTTACAGATAGGGGCTACAGTCTCACATACAAACTCGCTGACGACCCTAACCTAGTGTTATCGAAGTATGGCGAGTACCTATACAAGAACCTGATCGTGTTCGCGCCGTCGGTGCTTGAGTTCGGCGGTCAGATTGATACGGAGGCTATCACGAAGTTCATCGACGATGGCGGCAACCTCCTCATGGCTGGTAACGCAGTCGCTGGCGACGTGTACCGGGAGATCGCTTCTGAATGTGGATTTGAGGTAAACAACTTCTACTGCAGATATCATAATTCTCAAACGATTACAGCCCCCCTAGCCAAGTTACAACCGTTTCGTGTCGAATTCCGTTCTCCAATCGGTAACGCCTCGGTGTCAGCAATTGTAGAAAACGATAAGTTGGTAGCAATGTTGACGCGCCTGAGCCGGCCGCTCGTTCTTCAATGTCTTTAGAAAAACGGCACATTATACCCAACGTAACAAATGATTGTATAAGTGATATTTTTATTATGTATTAGTTTATATTGTGTAAGAATATTTTGTGTATTTTATTTATGGGCCATTGTTGCCTGATAATAAAGAAATTATTATTATTATTATGTATCTTTGACATTCTCGGGACCCTGGGGTCCCGGACCTTTGGAAGGCGTACCAGGGGCCGAAGCCAACTCGCAGAGGCCCGTTAGAGGTTCTTAATGGAATGAGGCACCAAACCGTCGATTATCCCTGTTTGTACTACGCAAGTGCAGCCAAGGACAACCCACGGTTGGTGTAGAACTATTGCAGGATATGGAAATAAAGATATTGGGTTATGGGTTTGGGTGGCTAAGTGAACTGGTTTTCTCGAATTATGGAATGACTATGGCCCCTGCCTGACCAATGTTTTAAAAATACACAGATAAAATGGCAGGGGGTGACTTGCACACTCAATAATGGGCCTCCGTAAACGGTCGCTAGCACAAAGTGTCGTAGCGCCAAGGGGGCAACATGTCCTGAGGTGCTTTGAGGAGTGGAGCGGTATTCCACGGCTTTCAGAACAATCCCAGAGCCCGGAAGATGGTCAAGATCCCTACGAGCACTTACTGAAATACTTCCTTCCTCCGAGCACGTTTGCTCTTGCGAATCTCCACTCAAGCCGGCCAATAAAGGCAAGAATGAGGTGGGAGCTCTGTTCCTCGTAAGTGTTCACTCCAGCCGGCCAATAAAGGCAAGCCAGAGGTGAGGAACAAGACTTCTCCCGGGAGTTAGGGTCCGTGGGGTCGCTACTGCCCAACAGCTCGCCACATGCTGCCCTGCGGTTTTTTGTATCTCTCTTGGTCTGGCTCCTCATCCTAGACCTGCTCCGGCAAAGTAAACTCTACCGGCACAGACCTAGAGTTCGGAGCGCGCAAGCCCCACCACGACGTCAACGTAGAGATACGGCGGTGGGGTTATTATTATTATTATTATAACAAAGGATTTAGCGTTGAACATTGTAGAAACGATAAAAAAACATTCTATAATTTTGAACGATATAAACTTGGCTAAGAATTTTCTATTGGTTTGTTCTAACCACGTGACTTAACGTTGAGCGACTAGCGTTAACGATTGCAGATTATCAACTTGGCTAGGGGTGCTGAAATAATCTTAACATAGTTTAAAACGAACACGCATTTCATATCTGTATGCTTAGATCTTTTAAACTACGCAACGGATTTTAATGCGGTTTTCATTAATAGACAGAGTGATTCAAGGGGAAGGTTTATATGTATAATATGGGTGAAAAATTGCTGGTGAAAACTAGAAGCTAATAAAATTCGCTATTATTATTATGCTAGCTGGCGCCACTACATGCCTCTTTATTCGTATCTTATTGATTCAGATGATTGAATTGAGTTTGGTACAGTAAACCTGATGGTCAAACTTCCCATTCAATTCTGAAATCTTGATTTGAAAGAATACTCCTTGAGTAAATAATTAACTGTTGAACGTAAGCAATATTCTCTTCTTACAGATGGATGAAGAATCTGCTGCAGTGATTGACCACTTCAACTACGATGTATCTGATGATGGTGAGCACACCAGGATTGTGGTGACTCCCAAGAACCTGATCTCCTCTCCTACCATTGTTGGAACACAGAACACGAAGCCTCTGCTGTTTGAGGGCACTGGTCTTATCCTGGATAAGGACAACAGCTTGGTCCTGCCTATCCTGACTGCTGACTCTACTGCTTACAGTTACAATCCTAAGAGCCAGGTATAAAGTCACATAATTCAGTACTACCCTTAGCTGATTCTCGTTAGTTCTATTTTTATCATACAGGCTAATCAAACAGTATATTAATAGAATGGAGTTAATCTGTGTAATTAAATGAATTGTTTATATATGTAAGTAGATCTTTTAAGACACTTATTACAGATTATTTTGTTGGTCAAAACAAGCTGGTGCCGACATTTCCTAGCTGACTGATCCCTGATAAGAAATACCAAAAAAACTCAGAGATCATGGTCTCTTTTAAAATCCAAACATTATAGTATTAGGATTTTATGTGACACTAGATTTTCAAGGACATGTCTGGAAATGCCTTTTGAAGAATGAGCTATTGCAGCTTTGTGCTGACCTGTCCTAACAGATGGTTCATGTCATATTGTATGTGTTGCATGTAACATAATAAGAGTAAAGTTAAAAATGATCACATCATTGACTGTAAGCTCTTCTTAAACAACTATAAATTGTAATTCTCTGTATCATCTTCTTAGCATGTTGATAGTAATCTAAATTGAGTCAGCCCAGTATTTGTCTACAAGTTTGGTGCCTTTATAACAATTGATTTTCAAATAGGTGAAGGAGTATCCCCACGCCGTCGGACGTAAAACCGTGCTCATCGCTGCACTGCAGGCGAGGAACAACGCCCGCATCGTGTTCAGTGGCTCTCTGTTCTTCTTCTCTGATGAGGCTTTCAACTCTGCCGTTGCTAAAGTTCATGTAAGTTTCTGTTATTTGTTCAGAACATCATTATAAACTTATTATTGTTATTTAATCGTTATTTACAAATCTATGAAAAATATAATTATAACAAAAGTGCTCAAGTAAGATATAACAGTCCGACCTGTTCCTTTGCATTTCAAACCCACCTTCGGTTTAAAAGTGACTTATAACATTTGGGCTTATCCTTCGTGGATTAGGTCACCATACAAACAAAATCCTGGCTTTATTGCCATTTAGAAATTAAGTACCTATAACTGCAACCTGTCATACGTAGTCATAATGTCCTTCTCAAATAAGTTTACTAAAATATTATCTTCTTTTTTCATGTTGATACTTTGAATATTGTTTGACCCTGTTGACCCTGTTGAATTATTCTCACAGGGTGACAAGGTGAGCTCTGGCCAGTCTGGCAACAAAGCTCTAGCAGTGCGCCTGAGCGAGTGGTCCTTCGGCGAAGTCGGCCGTCTGCGTGTGCGCAACGTGAACCACCACCGCGAGGGAGAGAAGGAGTCCTCCACCACTTACACTATCACTGACACTGTTGTGAGTTTTTATAATATCTATAGTATTTACTCATTCAAAAAGTGACGGCCTGGAACAAAATCTACATGAGAAACTTTACAAGAGTCTCTGGAATGGTTAGTTTTCTTTTGTGAAGTTGCTTGTAGTCATTCATGTGAATCAACATACATAAACATACAAGTACAAATTTTGACATGTCAGTATCAATGTTAAATAACATTTAAAAGAAAAATACTTTAGCTTACAAGTCCTGTACGCAAAATACGTGCTCGGATGTGGAGTTGTGGACACCAACCCTTTCTACATATTACCTAAGTCTCGAAGATTAGGATAATTTTATCAAGCATGTAAAATCTACACAGGTATACAGAATCGAAATTGAAGAGCTGAAGAACGGCAAATGGCAGCCATTTGACGCCACTGACGTGCAGCTGGAGTTTGTGCGCATCGACCCCTTCATCCGTACCACACTGCAGAAGAAGCCCAATGGAGTATATGAGGCTATCTTCAAGGTTCCAGATGTCTGGGGTGTTTACCAGTTCAAGGTTGATTATGACAGAATTGGATACACCAGGCTGTATCACTCGACGCAGGTCAGTTTTATTTATATATCTTTTATGTACACTTAAAGGCATAGTCAGATGTTACTTCTATTTTATCTTACATTCCTACACTGTCCCACTCCTTGGCAAAAGCGGCCTCCCTTCACTCTTTCCATGTTTCGAAATGTGACAAATGAAAAAAAAATATAAATACTAACGTAATACTATTCTATATATAAATACTACCGTAAAAGGGACGACTGTTACGAGGTGGCGCAAGAAAAGAGTACCTGCAAAGATTTGATCGAGGCCTTTGACTAGCTTAGAACTATTCTCGATCACTGTAGGGCCGCGCTTGATCGGCCTAATTAAATAAAAGCCAATAAATGACAATGCCGATACACACTTGACAAATATTTTAAACAGTAGGGTAGAGGATTAAGCAACTTGTTCCATTGCAGTATGACTAATAGATAATACAAAACATTTACGATCTATACTGAGAACTATTTGTATTCCAGGTGTCCGTGCGTCCTCTCCAACACACACAGTACGAGCGCTTCATCCCGAGCGCGTACCCTTACTACGTGAGTGCCTTCTCAATGATGCTGGGTGTGTTCCTCTTCTCCTTCGTATTCCTCTACTACAAGGAAGAAACACCCAAGACTAAGAGCGAGTAGATCTACTCTAGTTTAAGTTTCATTCACAAAGTTTTGTGTCTTTAGTAGCACAGTAGTAAAATAAAACTTGTACCGAGAATGTATGGAAGTGTGGGTTGCATTTAAAATTATGTTTGTAATGTGAATTAAAATAAATTTCATTATTTATTCATGTGTTTTATTAAAGATAAGGTTCGTTTTCTTGACGAAGATAATGCATTTTTCTTTTACGTACGGCTGCAATCGCGACACTTCAAAACATGGAGGTTTTTGTAAGTTACAAAGTTTTTTATAAACCTAACAGAATAAAAATTTTGATTAGATTTTTCCCACCAAATATTTTACATTTGGTGGGAAAATCTAATGAAAATCCATCGTGCAATTTACGAGATCTCAGCCACACAAACTCGAAAAGCGATTGTTTTATATCATGTATCGAACACAAAGAAATAGATCGTGGCAAAACGATATGTAAATAGTAATGCATGTTATCCTGATACCTTTCGTATTTGGGACCTCGTACAATGTTTCGGTGAATTGAACCTATCAAATCCTACTATACACATCTACCTACCTCTTTCAGATAAGGGAACGCAATGGATTTTAAAAATATGGCAACACCGCGTTACTGACTGACACCAAAAAGGAGTGGAAAACTAAAAAAAATCGTAAAAACAAACAACAAAAATATAAAAACTCTAGTTCTACAATTTTGTGAGCACGAAAAGAAACGAGGTCATTTGGTTTTAGAGTTAGAATAAAATAAAGGTTAAATGAACGCTTCCATAAATTTAACTGACATTCCAACGGGCTGTTCTCGAACGCAACGGTTTTAAATGGCAATGGCATGCATGTCATACATGGCTTTTGTAAAAACTAATTTTAGTAAAAATGGCATAATTTACGATTTAAACACTAAATAGACTATAAAACTGACTGTATGAACTTAAATCCGTGCCAAACAACCTAAAAGTTAGCGTGTAAAGTGTGTAATTGACGCATATTCAATGTGATTCGTGCAGGCAGTGAATTGGTGTCGCCGTATTTCTTAAAATATTGCAAATTTTTTACGTTCCTTTTGCGCTTTTGAGGTGATTAGCATAATCGTGAGATCGTGTCGGGACTGATGACCGATAAGTAGGTGATAGTGAGCGTTGCAGTGATGTGTTTACATCTGTAACTGTCCCTGTAAGTATGCAATGATGTCATTGTAGTGACTACCATAAAAAACTGTGTTGGCTTTGTGCCCACCCGTTTTCCTGGTGATCGTGACTCCAATACGATTTTGAGGAAACAGGCATGTGGGATAAGCGCAATGAACCCCTTAGGTTATAGACAACCTGTTTTAAAATTTATGTTAATTAGTTTGTGATTGTGGCCAGCAAGTGGTCACTCTGTTTATGAATATTAGTTGTTAAATAGCCGCACGGCGATTGTATTGTTATAAGTGATACACTAAGTGACTGATGAGTGTGACAATATTTATAAAATTGTGTCAACATAGTGATGTTTCCATATAAATAGAATTAGGTAAGAACCTCCAGTAGGTAACTGGTTGTAGTGCATGTGATTCAACCTCTAGTGTTATAGTGTGAGACAAATAATAGTGTTCAAAACTTGATCTACATATTATAAACTAGCTCTGTGTAAGTCTATTTGTGTCAACACATTTATCTAATCATGTCCTTTGATACCACATTCCATCTTAAATCAGATAAACTATTTGTTAGTGCAAATAGTTTATGTTTAATATATTGGTGTCAATGTACAAATAACAGGACAATCTAGCATTTAAAATGCTTATAATAAATGTATGATGTGATTCATCTATTTTGAATAACATTATTCAGGCTATCAACATCTTGCAGAGAAAAGGCATTGGCCTCTTAATCAATACAATTGATGGAAACCATTACTGATAATGCTGTTTTGATAGGCCTATTATAAACACATCAAAAAAATTAGTCTCTCTTATTGTCAAGCTAATAATCCATCAATACACTAAAATACAATTTCGAATTGAAGAAAACTGGCACAAAAGGAGTGATATATTTCAGGTGGGCTTAGTTTCTAAATCTACCAGTGGGTTTTTGAATACAGAAATGCAAATATTGTGTTACAATTTCTAATTTGACCTAAAAAGCCAAAAATTTAATTTCATCTTAGTAACAGTTCAACTAGATACAAACTAACTCAGTGTTTGTTTGAAGGAATTAGTAAGTAATTAAAACAGTGGCAGAACAATGCTTGTTAAGAGATAACCTTGTTGTTGGTAGCTCCCGTTGATAACACATACATCTGACACATTGGTGTCACCCCATCCATTAATCCAAGGTTACGTCAGCATGCCACACTGTTGCTTATCACTTGTTTAGTTACTATTTCAAATAATAACTAATTGTTTAACACATTATGTTTATTTTTTTTATGCTAAGGTACATTTTACTGGCTCGTTTTGTGTATTTAAATAAGTTTAAATAAAAATTCTTCATTTTTATGTTCAAACCTTTAGTTGAATCAAGGTCATGGCTATAGGGATAAATTACAAAATATTTATGAAGTCACAAGCTTGCATATTTTTATTAATTTATAAAACTATAGGTATAAATAATCATGAAACAAGGATTACCTCATTGTTATCCCCGACTGTACAAATCCACTGTAATAAATAGGCTAGTACAGGAAGAGGCTTGGCTTATTAGCTACTACATAAGAACAAAAACTCACACCGTAATATGAATTCTAAATGTATCTAAATAATTGTTATTTTTGTGTGCAGAGTGTGAAGTGTGTCGTGCGGGATGGATCCGTCGCGGCGCCAGCGCACGCAGACGAAGGCCACGGCGGAGGAGCAGGCCCTCGATCAGATCGCAAGAGAGGTGAGTACCTACTACTATACATGTACTAAAGATTTATAAAACCTAACTCTTCCTGCAAGAAGGTTGTGACTAGGCTTGGACTGTTTTTTGTGTCATCACCTAAATACAATTGAATTAAGCCTGAGATAAACTGCATAATATACAGTGCAAACCTGTATTGCAATGTTAATTAAATAAATAAAATGTGATAGTTGACATACTTAACTAGGAATGGTGACTAGGGGCAAAGTAATTAAATATGTCAACACCTTACTGCTTGCTACCTTTTTACTATTAGTCTTATACTTACTGAAAAGAACAAGATTAGTGTGACATGTTTTGGATACATGTCAGTAAATGGATTAGTCTTGATAGTCTCCAGAGACAGTTAATCATATTATTGACATGTGTAGAGCCCATGTGACGTATTAATCCTTCTGTCTAGAATAATAATCTCTTTATTCTCGAAAGACTTTGAGCCAATTACAAGTGCTCAAGCCTCTTGGACTCGTGTCTAGAGGTCAAATGTATCAACGCATCATGCTAATTTTGTGCACTGACATTAATTTTATTGTTTGTAAAAAAAACTTAAATGTTGCGAAAAGTAGTCAACAGGTGGCACTCCTAGTCAGAAGTTTCAAACTACCTGTTATACTTTCTGGTTCCATAACACAAGTTACTTACTTGATTTTCGATTATACAGGGTGCTCACATTACTTATTTTTACTATCACAACAAATTAACATTTTTACTTCCCTTTATTAGTAAGTATCCAATATCAATGCACAATACTGTGAATGTGATACAAAACAGAGCATAAGTGCCAATCATATCCACAATGTTGACTAACGAAACAACACTTGATTATCTCGCGATACCTCAAGTACCTTAATGATAAGGTGGGGAAGTATACACTGATAGCACACACTTCACTTAGATTGCCTTGTAATAAGTGTTTATGATGCACAATTCGTCTCACCTGTTTGTCCGACCGTCGAATATAATCCACAATGTTGACTGGCCGTCCTGGCAGACTAGTCGCCTTTCATACGGCGAACCAAAACTCCGCACACTGTGCCAACGATATGCTAGTCTTGGAAAAAATACGGAGTACGCTGTTTGTATTGGCATTGATTAGTGATAATTATAAATGCTGGGGTTATTTATAACTGGCAGAAAACTAAACTATTTGTTAATACTCTATGAACTAAATAGTAGTTAGTTCGCGCCATTTAATTTAGAGATAGACAATTTGATTGTAGGTATATAGATTTATTGGCGAAACTACGTAATATGTATAGGTAGTCACTTAAGCCATCATTAGCCAAGTATATAAGCAGCTATTCACCGTATGTTATGTACCAATCTTGTTAATTGCGGTTAATTTAAATGATCGGTGTAAGACCATTATCTTCCATCCAGCACTCCCTGTGTATTCGCATCACAGCTCTATAATTATTATTTTGAAAACCATCTAAAAGTAATCTGAGAGTGAGTCCTGTCAGGGTCGCGGGTTTGTTCGAAAGAGTTACCGTGGCCCTGGCACAGGCAACTGAAGGAACGCGGGTGAGTTTTAATCAGTAAAAGTCTGACACATCTCCCGCCCCGCCCAGAGCGGGAGATGTCATTTGATGATTTCCCACCCAGAAAAAAAAGTTCTCCAATTTCCAAAAAGTAGTCCAAACTCTTTTGTATGAAGCCCTACGCCGTCGAAGCACTGGGTAATTTGCCACCTGTTAATGGTCGTAGTAAAATAAGTCGCGATCGAAATAGACTTCCGCGTGCGACACCTCAGCGACCGACTGAGTTTACCGATGTCGCCTTTGATATCGCACACGAGTACACACAGGGAACACACTAACGACCATTTATGAAATCATTTATTTAATTGAGTAGAAGTGTAGAGGGCTGGTTCGAGGTGGCGTGGAAGGACAAAATTTTATTCGTAGTAAATGATGTATGCATTAATTCGATCGACAGCACATGGCTTTCTGTAGGACCTATCATCTGCCTGGCCCTATTGGAATAAGGCGTGAATCTACGTATACCTACTTCACCCGGATTTTATTTAGCAAGGTATCGTTTGGTCCTTCGAGCCGGATCCTTAATATTGGGCTTTGCAGCCTTTTTTAAGCGCGTTTGATTGATAAATGGTATGGATCGTAAAGCGACAGGCTTTACCTTTTAGAAAGATTGTGTGGATCCGCTGATGAAAGATGTATTGCCTCATTTGTCAGATTTAAATTCAGTAACATCAAAGATGACTCCTTTATTTTGCCAGGGAGTTATCAGACAACAATAGGCGAACACCAGTCATAATTAAATATGTTTGAACCTAACGACGTTTACGTTTTAGGAACATAACAACTGTGTGTGAAGATAAATCAAAGGCATACTTTCCTTTATATTCATAGACGAAGGAAAATTATATAAACTTAGATGTCTATAGTAAAACATAAGATCAGTAGGTGGTCAATAACAGCGATGCGTAACGTAAGCTTATATTATTGAAACCATAAATTATTTATCATCGCGGTGTATCGGCTGATCCAATATAACATATTCGCAAATTGAGTTGAATGTGTGCGTGAAATACCGCCGAGCTGATCAACTGTATCGGGAATCCATCTAATCCGATGGTTATTGCTTTATGAGATGTGAATCCAATAGGGTTACCGCTACACTAGTAAGTTCATCATCATCATCATTTCAGCCTAAAGACGTCCACTGCTAGACAAATGCCTCCCCCAAGCTCCGCCACTTCGACTGGTTTTGTGCTTCCCGCGTCCAGCGAATTCCTGCGGCCTTCACAAGGTCATCGGTCCACCTTGTGGGAGGCCTTCCAACTCTACGTCTTCCGGTACGTGGTCGCCACTCCAGAAACTTTCGGCCCCATCAGCCATCTGTTCTTCGAGCAATGTGCCCTGCCCACTGCCACTTAAGGTCTAAGGAGAATTTATCCAACGCTAAATGCAGAATGACTTCCACATGATCAGCACCGTAATTGCGTTACCTACAGTCAACAACAGTCTGCGTCACTTGAAGAATATTGCTATCCGTAGCTTCAAAAGTTCGATATTGTGTCTGCTCAATAACGTTAATAACGCAATAAATGTTGTTAAACTGTCAAAATGATAGCCATTTCTTCTGTTAGTGTGTTAATCAACCTGCAGGATGGTCACGGATGCAGTTCAACTTGCAGGCTTCTTGCGACCTAGTCCAATGATTTCCTTTCCGATTAACCTCTTCAGACCTGGAGTACACGTATGTGTACCTTAACTAAATATTTTTTTTTACTATTAGCGACATCTCTTGGCCGCTTTTGGTACTATTCAAATGTTTATTGATAGTATTAGTTCCTAAAAAAGCCGTTAACAAAGCTGTTCAGTAACAATAAGTGAATGAAAATTTCGTTTGAATTCAAAAGTGCAACGTTTTATTTTGAAGACCTCGACGCAGAATCTTCGTAAAACAGGTAAATATGTAAAAGCATGACAACTGACAGATTTTTTTAAATTGTTGAGTACATAAAACGTTGCTTTCTAATACTTTTGCAAAAGATTTGAAAAAATATTGTATATTCAGTGATAAATCGTGTTTTCATTTCGAAGTACACATGTGTGTATTTCGGGACGGTATTATTGGATTTTTACTAGTGAGGAAAAATAATAAAAAATTATTTGCTTGGCAGATCATGGATGACGCAGCCATCGCAGAAGCACTTAATGCTAGTGACATGGACATCTCAGGAGATGGGGATGAGCCGGAGTATTTGCCACCTGACGTTTATGGATCCTCGTCTTCTGAGTCAGAAGAGGAGCATGTAAGCAGTGGAGAAATTACGTCTTCAGGTGAAATTCCTTCTACCCGTCAATTCTGGCTAACCAAAGAAATGGTTCCTCGCGGCCCTGCAATAAGTGAAGATGTACTCCTCAGCCAAGGCAGCTCAAAGACCAACTGTCTCTATACATTTTTTGAGCATCTTGATATAGACTTTTGGAAACTGACCGCAGAGCAAACCAACTTGTATTCTGTACAGTTGCGAGATTTGAGATCTGTTAATACTAATTTTATAGAGATGATACAATTTACTGGAATACAGATTATCATAGGGACTCTTAAATATCCTCAAGCACGGCTTTACTGGAGCAGGGAACTCTGTGTGCCCCTTATTAAAGACACGATGAACCGAGACAGGTTTTTCGAGTTACGCAACCATCTCCATTTTGTAGATAATACAGCAGTACGTACTGATGGCGATAAACTATGGAAAATAAGGCCTATTCTACAGAAAATCCTGCAAAAATGCCACTGCTTACCTCGATCATTGCACATGTCCATCGATGAGCAAATGATGCCTTTTGCTGGAAGGTGCGAATACCGGCAATACGTTCCATCAAAACCAAATCCACTAGGGCTAAAGAATTTTGTTTTGGCTGCGAGAGATGGTCTGGTGCTAGACTTTGAAATCTATGTTGGTTCAAATACCATACCCTAAGAAGATATGGCAAATCTAGGACTAGGAGCAGGAATCGTAAAACTACTCTGCCGCACAATTAACGAAAGCTGCGTGTTGTACACAGATAGATTTTTCACGAGCCTGAAGCTTGCCAATTATCTGATTGAAAATAAAAACAATGTTCATTTGACTGGCACTGTTATGAGCAATCGGGTTGGAGATGTATCGAAGAAATTGAAGACAGACAAACAGTTGAGACGTGGTGAATTTGATGTGAAAGTAAGAAATGACGAACAAGTAAGTGTGTTGAAATGGATGGACACGAAAGCCGTAACAATGCTTTCGACTTGCACCGGAAGCTCCCCAATGACTACATGTAAGCGCTGGTGCAAAATACAAAGGCGAAAAATAGAAGTACCGCAACCTTCAGTGGTCAAAAACTACAACACCTGCATGGGAGGTATCGATCTGTGTGACAGGCTCATAGCCTACTACCGAACCGCTATGCGTACAAATAAGTGGACTGTTAGAGCCTTTAGTCACTTTGTGGATCTAGCAATAGTCAACAGTTGGATAATGTATGTCCGTTGCTGCAACCAGGAGGGCATTGCAGTCAAAGACAGGCTCAGCCTACTGCAGTACAGGCTAAATGTAGCTACAGCCATGGTAAAATTTGCAGGTGGTAAGGTTGACTCTGATTTTACATCCAGGCCCAGCACAAGCAGAGTAGAAGTTGATGAGCCAGTTCATTCGTCCAGATATGAGCAGGGGGAGCCTAAAAGGGTTTCCTTTTAGGCTCCCCCTTTTAACCTCAGGTTTCGGAAGGGCCACCACTGCTCGGTGTTTACCGAGCAGTGGTGGCCCTTCCGAAACCTGAGGTTCGGTTGGATGGCGTCGGACATCTCCCTCGCTTCCTGGATGACAAGTTTGCATCAAAATGTCGACACCCGCACTGCTCCTCACAATGCCGTACCATGTGTATGAAGTGCCAAGTATACTTGTGCCAAGAGGCGAAATATGCAGACTGTTATGTTATATAGACCTGAAGTACACATATGTGTACCTGTGTTTTTCCAAAAACGAAAATACATTTATTTTTGAAAATAATAAAATTGTCTTATTTGAACCCTAATTAATCCTATTTTAGCATAAATTTAATTATATTTCATTTTTATAATGCTCAGGTCTGTAGAGGTTAATAAACTGGCTTATATTAATTAATACGTATAAAATAATTTAAGTTCCGTTTCACATGTTCTATAAATTAGTTGTAGTTTATCTAAATAGGAAGCTGCACCAAATGTTTGTTTTAAGTTATCAAAAACTACACTTGTTTCTACAATGTTTCATCCATTACTAGCTTCTGCCCGCGACTTCGTCCGCGTTAAATTTTTGCTCCCCTGACCCTTCCCGTCGCATCGAATTGCCAGTCAGTTTTCGTCCATTTTTCGTTGCTGCTCCGCTCCTGTTGATCAAAGCGTGATGTTATATAGCCTATAACCTTCCTCAATAAATAGGTTACCCAACACTAAAAGATTTTCAATTCGGACCAGTAGTTCCTGAGTTTAACGCGTTCAACCAAACATACAAACAAACAAACTCTTCAGCTTTATAATATTAGTATAGATAAGAATAACAAATTATTGTAAATGTTCAAATTCGATTATTATGTGGGTGGAAATTTTACAATGGGGTCTTTTTAATTTAATCTTTATTTCTATCATTTGTTTCAAGGTTCACAAACAATTAAGCCTTTTTAAACTATTACACTATACTAGACATGAAAAACAAGATTAAAGTATCTATTTTTTATGACACATTTATCTAAGTTTAAGCAGATGCTGTTATTTACACAAACAAGATATCATGTATATTTTGTATGCCCACGTAAGCAATGAGTGTCAATACAAAATTAAAAGGGTATTTATTTATTCATTTGAATCTTCTCCATTCAAATTTTCTTAATCATCATCATCTTCTTTAAGCATCGCCACAACGACTGGTCTTGCGCCTCCCGCATACAGCGGTTGTCACGTCAGCGACCTTCACCACACCCACACTGCGCCTTCCGATACGCGATTTTCTCAATAAATAAGCAAATCTCAGCTTCTGCCATCCCTGAGTGATGACATGAATATATTTATGCGTAAGCGCATACAGCGTGCATCGGAACGCGGTGCGAAACAAAACGACGCGCGGCCGAAATAGATGCGGCCCGGTCGCTGGCGCTATTTACGAATATTCGGAGTACGGGAGTTGGGACCCTTCGCGACATTATCTGGTGCACTGCGTCTGCAATTGACGCTCTAGCTAGTATAGGTAATTACGGGCGCTGTGGCCCAGAAATGTTTCTAGGGATGCGCAGTCTTCATTAACGTCCATACTCGTTGCGTCTGTGCAAATTCTAGTCCGTCGGTCTTACATATACCTTGATCTTCTTCATGTTTTGGTTCCACGTATTGATTAACATCACACCGCCGGCTTTCCTATATCATCATCATTATCATATTATTCGCTAGGGATTTTGCAATCATCTACACTCCGCTGCACATATTCTATTTTTAGAAATATACAAGGATGTTCGTGTTTTTATACATCATATTGTGTTGTGTTCCATATTCCTCTAATCGTCCATTGAAATGTGAATGAACAAACATCTAATTGACAGTAAGGGAGTGGGTCGAATAAAAACATCGATATGACGTTTGTGACCCTTTATTAGGTGTCCTGAATGACGATCATGTTGATTCATACGATCATAAAATCAGTCAATGATCGACAGAATTTGTTTGCTTTTGTAGCCGTATTGATATTTATTAGTTAGATTTGGTATGCGAACTATTTGTTTATGATAGCTCGCTGATTGAAAGTAATCAACAGTCGAATTTATGAATGTTGATGGATGGTAGATAGCGTTAACATCCATCCCGAAAGAAATTACGTTTCGAACTTGAAATATTTCAACTGCGTGACGATGAAACTATAATCTATGTTGAATTCTTGACCCAATGAGAACGCGTTGATTGATGGCAAAGGTCGAGAGTTCAAATCGAGCAGGATTTGAACCTATGGCCTCTGTTGACCTGTTGTGGTGATCTCATCTAAGGCTTTTTAATAGTGAGCCATTTAGTACAGGTCCACAACATAGCAATTAACGCAAAGAAAGTATGCAAATTTTTGAAAGGCAAAGTTGACACAACAAAAAGACCCGATATGTGAAATGTTACGGTGTGAATCGATTTCCGTGGTCCATGCAAACAGGTCGGCGATGCAAAATGCAGCAAGATGCGGCACAAGCCAAGTGAGTCCGTTACTTTGCGGAAACAACTGACCTACTGCAACGTTTCCTACGATTCCCTCGTATGGGATTACATGCGATTGCCATTGCCAAGTATTGTTGATTTAGTTTTTCCTTTTGGCACTAGTAAAGCAATTTGAAATAGGTTTAGCCAAAAGGACCATTTTTATATTTCTCTTACAACAAAAATTGGTCCTTATGAGAATGTTTAGTTTCTTATACGATTCATGTTAGAAGACCTTGCACACCTTTGTATTTGCTCCGTGTTGCACACTAAGATTAAGCCCTAATAATATAATCGTTCTCCTTGATTTCTACCGCTCCAATCAACTGGCGTGAGGTTCCTATACATATATTTTGAAACCAAGCTTGGTTCCAAAATATGTCAATCTTCAATGTGTCGACGTCTGCGCATTTGAAGTATAAATACAACTACAACTAACAAATATTTATTCTGTAAACTAAACTAAACGCTTTGGCGTATAGAGCTAAGCAAAGGGTTAGCAATCCCTTCTCTGCCAGTCAATATTTTTTTCAACAGATCGGAAATTAATAATAAATCTAAAAGGCGAATACCAAGTAGGTTGAATTCTATTCCATTTAAGGATTATCTATATCCTAGAATAGTAACAGCAGCTTCATGTATACTTATTTGCAAATCAATGTCTTAGGCAACTGATTCTAGTCATTATGATGCAATTAAAAGGTTTAAAGTGTTTAAACCTTTACTAGACTTCTTAAGGCATGCAAGCGTATATTTGTTCAACGTAATCGAAAGTGATATTTGTAAGCAAATGTTCGGGTTTGAAGTAAACCAGTCAGACATCCAATTCATACTTTCCAATTTAGAAATCTACTATGTAGACGACTATTTTACCAAGTTTAAGTATTTTCCAAAATTGGCTCCGATTTTAATTTAACTGGTTTTAATTTAACTGGGAATAGTAAATGTAGGTCAGATGGAACCTGGTGGTTGGGTTCATCGCCCTATCCGGATCGATCCGCGTCCCACTTTCCACACAGCCTCACGCGGTCTACCCTCCTCCGGCTTGTGTTATGTAAGGACCACTGTAGCTTCTATACATTCAGTTTTTATGCGCCTCTTCAGTTTTGTTAGCTAACCGTCCTGTGGAATATCTTTTGAGAGGAGTATATGGTAATAGCAGCGTACAAAAACCTTTCATTACGATATTTCAACCACATTAATTGCGTCATTACATTTTTTTACCAATTTCCTTTAAAATCTTTCGGATTGAAAAAGTGTTACGCAATTGGGGTGCAGGATTGCTATTTAGCTATAAGATCGCATGGTTAAGACATTTTATTTCATTCCATTTTCATACAGCCCGGCCTTTTGCTGCCCTCTACTAGCGATGCCCTAAGCCGAGCTCTAGTTTTAAGTTTTTGTGAGCCCTGGCTAGAGGCCTTGACGTATTAAGGTAGCCACAGGGAAGTCCGGCTAAGCAGCCGAAAACATCATAGGTTGACACGCAAGATGACATTCCAATAAAAAAAAACATTCTTTAAATTCCGGGCCACCATGCCCACGATTCTTAGCACTGAAGTATACGTAAGCGAATTGGTTGGAGACTAATTAATTAATACTGCCACTAAAGTATTTGCCTCGTCTGTTTTATTGACGTAGATGATTTTGCTTGAGTTCGTCATATTTTCGTTTCGTTTTAAATAGTTTTTCAGTTTTTAGTCACATTTACCAAGAAATGCAAGAGGTGATGAAAGAGCAGCGGTGACCCAGTCGTAACGGCAGCGACTTGTAGGTCGTAGGTTCCAACCTAGACCTTTCTTTTTTTTGTAAATGATTTCATCACTATTGCTCTCAAAACGGTGAAAGAAATCGTGAGGCAACCGGCTTGTCCTAGAACTAAAAATTTCGAAGACATGTGATATCTACCAAACTGCACTGGGCCCACTCCCTCTGACCGAGAGCACGCCTGTGTCCCAGCAGTGGGAACAAGGCTCTCTCATTATCAGGAAGCAAAAATTTTAATAAATTAAACATTGCTTTAAAATCGTTTATTTTATGCATGTTTTAATTAGCATTTTTTAAACCACATCGCCAAGCTTCCTTTGTTTGCATTTGAGAACAATTTTGTCCATCATCTAGTCTTAGGGCTGCTAAGTGCTGCTACTGGGAGTATCCTAATGAAAATAATGAAAAACAATGTTTGTTCTAAATTTTAAACAAATAACCCAACGGTAAGTTGTCGCCCTTGCAACCATTTGATTAAAGTAAAGAAACGATGCAGTCAGTGTATATTTGATGCTCTGACTATCTAAATGGATAGTGTAGTTCTTAAAGAAAACCTTTTGCCAATAAAGATCTTGTTTTTATTGAGCGGAGAACAATGAAACAAAGAAAGTTATTACGATCTCAGAAAGCTATAATATAAATAGGATTTGTGTCTGCCCGCCCCTAGTCTGGCTCTACTGACGTCAGCAGCAGCATCGATCCGTCTGGTTCCATCCCCCTCTGCCTCGCGCCCCGGCTGATGCAACTCTGGAACTTATTGCGATATGATCATGGTTTAAGGTGGCTTAGATTTTGGTCCTTTGATGGTGTATGATTTTGCTCCATCTGCTGATGTGGCTAGTGTGGCTAACTGGCTACATATTTCATAGTATTTGCTTTAGTAAAATGTCGATCTATTTACCGATCCCACTGCAGTCTCACCTCCCGACCAAACCTGTGGTATCTATCTTTTGCTAATTCAGAGTGCGTTACTGGGCCTTCGGCATATTCACGCCCACGGCTGATATTGTTATCTAGCTTTGTGCTCCTTTAATCTCATTGACTCGATTAGAAAGTTGGAGTCTATTATTACAATCATACATATTCATACGAAATATTGCAGATTTTGCTTTACAGGAAGCTACGGAAGTATGTAATCATGATGAAACCTACTTTATAGGTCCGTTACCTCATTTCTTACGGTCATGTTTAAGAAATTCTATTTTAATTCCTTGTTTATGTAATAATGATTTAAAGTCAATTTTACAACGTTGTTCTATGCAGTTACAATGTTCCTTACCAAATGCTTTATTGGCTATTACGAGTATTGCATACATGCCTGACCTAGTTTACGACACCAGATTGCGCTAACGGTACTGGAAGTCAATCATTTTGTGGTGCGCCTCGGATTCGCCGCCGGATTTAAAAATAAACCCAACCGTGAGCAGCTTCCATATTCATTTCTAAGAAGCCCTTTCAGCGCACAGTCATTTCGCGCGACATTGTCTTGTATGTAGGGCTAGGAGGGTTGTTCCCTTTGGGCGGGCGGCTGGAGGGGCGCCTGGGCGGCTCGGCGGGGGGCTCCAGCGTCAACGACCGCCACTCGACTGTCTGCGATCGCGAGGGAACACCGTCCCGAGCTGCACCCGGTCGATTCAACTTTCAACTTTTGACATTTTCAATAAGGCAGTTTCACAAAAGCGTTCAATTTTGCGCGCGTGCGCTACTCCGGGTGCTTCGTGTAGTCGTCTGTGGAAATTAGCGAGTGGATTGCGAACACTCACTCGTTTGGCACGATGCGTTTCGTGCCGGTTGTGTCGCCTACCGTCGGAATACCTGGCATTTGGCACGTTGCACTACTTATTTAATCATGTTTGTGCGGAGTAATAACTTATAGTTCGACGCGCACGTGTGATGTTCTGTCTCTTGGTGACACGTTGATGGATAATCCGAAGCGTCCGCTCGCCGGTGTGGTGACACATTGCATGTGTGAAAGTGTGTGAGACTGCATCCATCTAAAATAGACGTTTTTATTTAAGAACAATGCTCTAGGCGAGCGACAGGCACTTCCTAGTGCGTTGAAGTTGACTATGTTCTTGTGAGACTTTAGTTGTTTTGTGTTTGGTTGGTGACTGTATAAACTTGTGATTATGGTTCGGTTGGGGCTGGCGATGGTAGTGGGTGTGGCGCCGGCGCTGGTGTCGTGGTGGCGCGGACAGGGCAGCTGGCTGCCGCCGCCGCTGGTGCTGCCCTCGCCGTGCTCGGAGAAGGCTCCCAAGTTGTGGCCTCAACAACGCTCGCCGTCCCTGTCTGACTGTCTGGAGAGCAGCAGCGACGAGGACTCTTCGGCTCGATCGATTGTTTGCCTAGTTAGACCTAAATTAGTGAGTACTCTATTAAGAAAACTGGGATGTTGAATTTAACAAAATAATTATGTTCCTTTGGAAAATCTCTTTGTCTAGGTTTAATATTAATCGTTGATGTTACCTTGACAATAGCCAGGAAAAAATATGGAAATCTAAATAATAATTACGAAAACTCGGTATTAACATAAAAGGCTAAAACAAAATTAATCTGAAATTCATTCTAATTAGGTAATCTTATATCATATCGTAGACAGCTAGGTAAACATTTGTTAATGAGGCACTCTCATTAAATTAATTGCAAATGCATACGGATTTGCAGCAATCATTAACTGGAAGTATTACAACATCGGATAAGGATGTATACAATTACTGAAACAAGTTTATACAATAACAGACTTAACGACGACTGCATAAGGAGTTTAATGATTTTAAGATGTAGCACAGAGAATCTCGACCGGTCCGCAAACTGAGGTGAAAGCAGAAAATCTGCATAATATGAGACATATTGTTACAAGTTATGGCATTAACCTCAGCACAGGCGAGGAACGCGTATGGTCCCCACAACATTGGCGCCTCGCCCATGAATCACACAGGACACTTTAATAATTCTAAAAATAATTCGTCTCGTAAAACTCCCCTATCGCTACTTTTGATTTAGAGCAAAATAATCGTTAACGTTTATTAACTATGCGTGTCCTCGTTGTGAAATATTACCGATATAACGAAAGCTGTGTAAGTATTTATTCATGTTATCGACCGATTGATACTTTAACCCCTTCTCGATTTCATTTACGAAGCACTTGACTTCGCACACCGTCGCAATGGATATGCTCCATTTCGATTTCGAGCCGTTGTTTGATTGATTGTACCGATATCATTAAAAATCGTCGTTAATAAAGAGACATCGATCGTTCACCTTTGCTATTACGAAAGCGCATCTCACGTGCGTTGGCGACGGCTCCATAGCAGCAGATGCGTCGCAAATGTCACGATATTTACGTCCGCGTAACGTCGCGTGCGCACCTCTCGCTGTCCATCGATCCCGTTCGATCTCCTAACAGTTAATCGTCCGCAATATGTTTTCGTAGCTCTCTGTGACAGTCGCGTGGCAGCTATCTCAATTATTTTTCCCGCGTGCGGTCAAGTTGCGTTTGCGCAGTTTTTGCGTGCGTTCCTTCTGGCCGAGTGCTCGTCAATCAGTGTTAGTCGGGTTGTGGTTCGGTTTAGTGCGGTCTGTTGATACATGCGCGTGCGATACATGTATCAAACGGTTCTAATTTCAAATAAATGATAGTGTAGATTGAGTGATATCCTCGTCAGGTTAAATGACGCATATATACCGGATTTATTTATTTATGACTAAAACAACAACGTTGAATCGATATATTCTTTAATGTACCGTTTCTAATTTATTCTTTCGATCATTTTGTAAAATTACAACCTGCGTATGATTATAACGTTGACTGTGATGGATTGCTTGATGGCCATCATTATAATCTATGACCATATAATAAAATTAAAGGTCGAGATTAAACGGAAAATTATATTCTAACAAAACTGTGTCAAGCAGTCATTTTGTTTGGAAAGAATAAGAATACAATACGGATTGCCCCAAACATAGCCCGTTAGTGGTAAATATTTTGAACTAGGCCCGCGACTTCGTACGCCTGAAATTTATTGTTATAACATAATATTTATAGTATATATCCTACGACACTTGGCAGCACTGTAGCTTCTCATTGCTGAAAGAATTTTCGGAAGTGGATCTGTAGTTACGGAGACTACCCCCTACATACAAACTCACAACATATAGATTGAAATAATTGCACTTTTACTAGCAGATATTTCAATTATTAATACATAGCTGCAGGCAGGTATGTAACCTAGAAACGGACATATACTTAACCGTCTTTTCCAACGCTATTTTATTGGAATCTTTTCGAAACCTTAACGATAATGACGACTATATCAAAATGAAGACTATTCACATTTCTGTCGATCCTACCTTTCAACTGCTCTATTATTATATCACCAAGAATCATTAGGGTACTGGTCGAAATTGCACCTTCAGTGATGGCAATAAGGATCAATAGCAGTTAGAGTCTGGTTTTAGAGCATATTATTAGAAGTGTAGTGTAGGGCGGGTATTGTGTCTGATAGTGAAGCCGTGACGTCCTTGTACCTTTGTTTGAGGTTCGTTGTGTGACCGAGAGGCGAGAACAAGTCCACTATACTATTTATATCACACAGAAAATTATAATGTTACTTGGTAGAAAGTAAGTGTGTAATCGTAGAATGATATTCTGTAAAAATCAAAAGGACCAAAACAATTTTACACTTTGGTCCTTTCATCCGAATCATTTCCTTTGATTAATAAAATCCTTGAGTACCATTATTGAGTATGATACTTAAGAAAAATATTAGAATCAAGAACCGTAACAAAATGAAACAGGTTAGATCACTGTTCTAACCTTCGTTTCTTACCCTTAAACTTTTGACCTTAGCGTTTTTGCAATTGCAAATGCATGTTCAATAAAGAAGCATAAAAAATTCATGACGAACTGCACTAAGGTTGGCTTACGACGCACTAGACAGACTACACCGACTAGCTTACTGAATAGCTAGGTGCAGCAGTGGCCTTGGCTGATGTCACTCATCCACGTTGCATTGTGAAAATCGTGTGTATACAATCAGCCTATATAATGTTCCCACTGCTGCAATACAGGCCTCCTCTCTGTGAGAGGGAATGGTGTGGAATAAACCACTTTCGGGTTGGTAGATGCCCAGGCAAGTTGGTAGATGTCACATGTCTTTGAATTTTTGGCTCAAGAAATTGCTGGTTTCCTCACGATATTTTTCTTCACCATTTTGAGAGCACTGGTGATGAAATAAATTACAAATGACAAGTATATTATGACTGATTTAGGTTGTTAAGAATTTGATATTTCGTGTACGCTATCAATTTCAAAATATGGGCAGACGCATACTGCGCTTACCCTAAAAGACTTTATACTGCAATAAACCTCTTTGCCCTAACGTGGTTGATTCTTGCAATATTGTCTGAGGGTTTGTAAGGTGGGCTATATTAAGCAAAAACGTGATTGTGGTTTTAACTTGTAGCAAACAACTTTAAAACTCGCTGCTACAACGCAATAATTTGAGAAATCGCTATTTCATTAGCTGCAAAACATACAGCTTGGTTAATCAGCCCGCAACTAAACATACGTAACCGTATTGCACCATTTTAACTTCTTTTACAGCATAGCTCCCTTAGCTTGCCCAAGCTAAGGGAGGTACTTCATATTGTTGATACGTACTAACGTGTCCTGATGTAATAAGCGCAGGTTTTACCAACAATATTACCGATTTTATAGCTCCCTCGTAAATAGGAACTGCTCACGAGACTATTGATGCGTTGCCGATCGTAATCGAAAATTTAAACCGAGTATTCAGCCAGATTTCTATTACGCTCTGACATACACTGGTCCGCAGTGTGTGTCAAAAATTTATTCTTTCATGAACATGAAGTTTTGACAGCCGATTTTTCCGCCCTCAGATATTTGCCTTCTCTTGCTCCCATTGTTTTCTTCTACATTTAAATACATAATATGAAAAAGGTTCGATACAATATGAAGCAACTTACCCGAAGATAAAAACCCAGATTTCTGTGACGGCATGATGGCAGGTTCCATTCGACCAAATCAACGACAAAATCGCTTTTTATTTTACTGTTGAAATCGAAAGTAACGCAGTTGATATAACAAACAAGACAAGAATAACAAAGACTTGAAGTTTCGCTAGAATGGTTATTGCCAAACCACATTTCTTTAAATGGTAATGTTCATTATCATCTTTTGCAGCTTGCCGGATGAAGCAATTAAGTATATTGAAGAAATTGGTTTCTTACTGTCTGCCTTGGATGAGCTCTAAGCTTTCTCATATTTTTTTCTTATTAATGGAGAAACGCCATAGTGAGCCGCGGATTTTTAAGTTTCTTATGACTACGCATCCTCCACTTTTTTTTGGACGGGAATTCGTCAGATGACTTCTTCCTTTTGGCGGAGTGGGACGGCGTGTCAGCCTCTTACTTCCCGTGTTCCTTCAGTTGCCTGTGCCAGGGCCACGGTAACTCTTTCGAACAAATCCGCGACCCTGGCAGGAGCGCATCCTCCCTAAGGTTTGATTCTATGGGAAGTTATCTGTCTTTACTTAGATTACCATTTTATTGGACGGCTCTACCACTTCTTGGTGCACCCTCTTTGTCTGGATTTACTGACTATCTATCTCCTAACGGTCAATACCCGAACTAATGTCTGAGCACACGACTATTCAGGGTTCTGTCAGTACGGTCTTTTGTTCGGAATTATATCAGAACATCTTGGAAGTCATCGTCGGTCTATTCTTAGTTTACAAATTGTCATTAGAGAATAGTGAGAGAAACCTCAGTGTTCGAGCTAATCGAACACTCAGCGAAAATACATAATTGCATCGATCGCAAGTATGCACATTCGCTCGAATCACACAATATCGACCAGTTCGCGATCAGATCTCTTTAGAGACACCACGCACTCAAAACCATTACCATTACCATTTAACCATTACCAATAAGTAGTTATATAGTTTACCATTTTACTTTGTAACTCTTTATAGTGATTTAATATAACTGTTTCCACTTTAACTGAAGACTTTAACTTTAACCAAATAAACCATTACCTTATCAATACGAAAAAGTAGTGTTAGGTCACCATAGCACCGAGCGCAGCTTTTTACACTCAGACTAAGAGATTGTTTAAGAATAATCTTCATAACTGCGTATATAAATATTTTATTCATAAAAATAAATATGACACGCTTATGATATGATTGCTTATCTATTGGCTGTTGTATGTCACAAGTTTTTCCTGTGGTTAAATTCAATGTCACTATTATTAGAATTGATCATGTCATTTGTCAGATCAATGATTTAATAACATTGTGGTTTTCATATCGACGTTTGAAAGGCAAAATGACTAAGCGACATTGTGGCCCTATGTCGCTTAGTCAATTTCGCCTTTCAAGCGTCGATATAATTAGTAGATTACATCAATTTAATATACAGTTTTTTTATTTAATGCTATTGAGTGCATGATTTTAGAGCTTCAATTACACCGAACTGAAATACCTTCCTTAATGCAATTACGAGCACGGAATCATGTTTCTTGAAAGAATAATTAAAAACATATTTTTAACGGCTGTTATTTTGGTTTTTTTTTTAACTGGAAAACAATTTGCCAAATGATTAAGCTTCACCTTATTATTTCCTCGCCGAGATTTGTTTTTCTGACCATAACAATACTCTATTAGTCAATGCGCGTGTCACGCAGCTGAGCGGAAGATGTTCGAACCGTCTGCGCGCCCCGCTATGCAGTGTTTCACCGACTCGATCATCGTTAGCAGTTATTCGAGGATATAGAACATAACTAATATCTATTACGAATGCCATGCATTATGCTTTGCTTCCGCAAAGAGAAACGGCAACTTGAACAGCATTTTTGATGTAGACCCTCACTCAGTTAGGTTTGGCTCTGGTCTTTCGCTTCACGTTTGCTTGAGAGTAAACTTGTGAATGTTCATTTTTCGTTGCCCTGAAATTGCTGTTCACAGAATTTCTTGTACTTCTCTACTGGGCTTTTTTGTTTCCGAAATGTACTTAACAATGCGATTTATAACGAAAGCGCCAGCTTACAGTGCGGTGTGACGTGCGGCCCAAGCATGGCGGTCACTCGCAGTTGGTCGCAGACGTCGCCGCAACCACACGCCTGCTGGTCGCCCTAACGTGGCAATTATCACGATCGCGCGCATATCTTGTCGCGGTCTCTTAATGACTCAATTCTATTGTTCTCTGAGATACGTCAACATACACAAACAATCATTGTGATAAGTGCTTCTAAAGAAAACTTTTGCTATCAAAATAAACAGCAGTTTGGTTGACGCTAAAAAAAAATGTTGGTCAAGGAGCGTTAAATAAAGTGGAAAACATCGCCGATAAGATAAAGCTATAATACCTCGACAATAAATGTTATCGCGCTTCGCAATAGAGTGCAGTTCGAGAAGAGCACAGTGCAAAAGTTGCGTCCTTCCTTTCTATTCAAGCGGCAAAGGCGATGCTGCAATCTAGTCGCCTGCGTACACACAACATTTGTTGACGCATGCTGCACATGTTAGAATTCGAAAACAGCGCGCGCCTCCGTTTGTGTGTTTACTGCGAATAAGTGCAACAATACCTGTCGGGTAATCAGTGACGTTCATCATGGGACAGCGCTCCGAAGTGGCCACACCTGACAATAGTGACGAGGAGAGCGGGGATGCCTTCACTGACGGAGATTTTGGTGATTCCGATGACGAGACGATCGTCGAACGCCATGATGAAGCTAAGCCAGCACACTTACCGATCAATGAAGCTGTAAAAGATGATATTCAGAAAACTGCTGCTACTAATGGTCACTCTAATGGGAGTGTAGATGAGCAACCCAGATTAAATGGCCGTAAAAATAGTGAAGCTCATTCAAGTGATATGGAAAACCAAAGCTTAGTATTGTCGGATTTACGCCGAGATTCACACGGCGATCAGAATCCTTCAATCGTTGGCATTCTTGGCGATCAGCAAAATCATGTACGTATGACAAATATTTAAGTGTTGACCTCATAACCTTCTTTGAATTTTGTATTGTGCCATACTATATCCGAAGTCTTTTCCGTTTCCCAAAACGATTTGCAGGTGAGTCACGTCCATCTGCTAGTGGCTTCCCTTCCCTTTACTTACCATATGATTGTGTATATGTAATTGAAGTAAGTAATTTAAAGTTACATTTTTTTAATGGCCCCACATACGCCTACTTGGGAATTATCTTATCTCACTATAAAATATTTCGCAACGTTCTGTGTTATTTGAAGGTCGCAGCCTAATATAAAGTTGTCTCAGGTGATTAGCGTTTACTTTATTCGCTTCTTTGTCAGTAATGTAATATTCGAGTGTTTTGTGGAGAATAGTACAAGTTACCACATTAAGTGTTACTTAGGTATAGTATTGTCGTGACTCTGTGATTTGTATTGTTACGATACTCTCGTGGTCAGGTTAGAGCTCTGTATTGTATAGTATGTCCGTAATCGCGCCGGTGCTGCGGTGAGATGACCTCGTGCTGCTAGATTGCAACGATATGACGTTTCCGGAGAGCTTGTTAGCACTCGGCTGCAAACTCTTGGTCCTTTATGTAAGTCACCTTTTCACCTCTAAATAAATGAAATAGAATAGCGAAGCAACGAATTTCAATGGGGTATTGTTTCCTATGTCTTCCTTATACTTGCGGCATGTTGTATGTAATACATTATGTTTTATTATAATGGTCAGTACACACGTGACATCAGCTATGAACACTTGTGTGATGGTGTTGTCACGCCGGGTGACCTCATAGCGTAGACATAGCCTCACCATGTCACCGCTGCAGCTACTTTTCTGTCTGGCCACTCGTATTTTGATCCTTTATGTAAGTAACTAAGCCTTGATTAACTATATTACTGAACGTTGCGAACAAGTTTTCGCGGACGTATTAATTACACATATCTTGTGACTGTTTGGTCAACCACAGCCGTCATAGTTATGTCCTTGTTGTCCTTATTGTCATATAGTTAACTTGTAACAATTTCAATGATAATGAAGGGTGTCCTCAAACATGTTTTTTTTTTAATGTTGAATGTTTATCCGTAATGTGCTAAATATTTATCCGCGTAGCTATTTATTTTGACTAAATGTATTGTGTCATCTCATCGCCTAGTATGAATTTAACAATAGCATTACTGGGATGTTTTCATTCAACACGTGTGGTTGACTGTAGCAACATGTTGATGAGGTGTGCATTCGCTCACTGCTCGCTTCCATGTTCCAAGTCCGACGCATCCTTGAGTTAAATGTTTGTATAACAATATAAACAAGTAACATTAAGCTAAGCAACACCGACGATTTGTCACGCAGTGTTCACGCGTTGTCTTCCCAAGTATGACATTCATTCTTCACAGTCAAATGACTCTGTTTACAATTCCAAAGACATATTCCAAATTGGTAGCATAGCAGACGACACGAATTTCTGTTCACGTATTTGTAAAGATTTCTTTTTACTGGCATCGTAGATTCCTAATATAAAATAAAAAAATAAAGCTCGGACAAATTATGCAACAGGTGATTAGCATGAATAAGACATTTCATTTAGTTGAGCAATCAAACAATTACCGGAAATGAAAACAGTGTATCAAATTAAGTGACAAATAGTCAGACAAATAACATTTAGCTACCATTATGCGATGGTTTTCTTGTTTGAATCAAAAGCGAATTACAGCTTAGTAGTAGACTATTAGATATAAATGGAATGAGACCATAATCGCTTTATCTTTCAATTAGTTTGAAGTGCATTAGCAATAAAAATATCGATGGATTGGTAAACACCAGTGACAGGACTGGCAACCTGCCCGTACGCCCGCGTTCGAGATTATCGCCCTTTAATTGGAACACCTCCGTTTATCCTTGCTGGTCAATAACTATCATTTCTATTTACAATTAATCAATTGGTTTCTAACGGCACGATAATAGTACATTATTCATTTATAGTCCAAATCGGGGCAGCTAGTTTACCGTCCTCTAAGTCGTCACCTTCTCGAAGCGAAGGATCCTCATTTGGCGCGATGGCTTCACTAATTCACTCGTCCACGTGTTTACAAGGACCGGTGACTGTGGGGAATGACCGTCGTATCCTTAAAGCATTGTGTTCAAGGATGATGTCACCACCGCCGGCTTCACACATTTTATTTACTTTGTGCCATGTGGTGTGAATCACATTTTTAATGAATATTTTGTATTATAAATATTTGATGGCAGTCGCTATGACGTAAGCCATAACGAATCTTCTGCAAAACTTCTCTATAGAACTTTAATAGCAGTTTCTTCAGAATGTTTTATCGCATTTTTTCGTTATCACATTTGGGTGAGCTCATTCCTGTAATCGATTCGTGCATTAACCGATTGTGATATCTTTTGTTTTTAGGATTTTTGTTCGTCTTGTGTCTTGGATACTTTTGGTATATTAACATTGTCTTGTACGCTTCTGTCATTCTTTTCATAGTTTTCGTCTATGACTACATCTTTTTTGGAGCAGTTGCTTCGATTGATTGCGAGTTAAGGTAAAAGTTCTGTTCTTGCGTTGAATGTATTATGCATGCTCGTTAGAATTGATGGTAGGAAGACTCAAGATAAGGCTGTAATAATAGTTGACTGCGATGCGAACTAAGGAAGGGCAGGCAGTGTTATCGCATTGTTACTCCACCGCTTCCCGTCACCCGCATTTTACTGTTACTTTAAACATCACGCCCGTATGCGTGAGGTCGACTGCGCATAATTTTCACATTATAACAATTTAACTATCAGTACTAAATTGCAAAATGTCAATTAACAATTTGTAGCATTTTCATTATAACAATGTAAGCAAGGACCAAATCGTTTAAGTGTATTTTGTACTAACTTTTGCCAGTGGCGCCCGCGTGGATGTTGAAAATTATCTCATGAGAACGTATTACCTTGATAAAAGTATAATGTGTTAATCTAGGTTATAATCTATCAGTGACCGGGATAAAAAGTATCCTATGTGTTATGTAAATCCAGGTTATAAACTATCTGTGTATCAATCTGTGTTTCATCTAAATCCGATCAGCCGTTTTGCGTGATTGAGTAACAAACATCCAAACGTACACATTTTCATACTTATAATATTAGTAAGATAGTATGATTTTGAATATCGATTCAGGATAATTATGAAATCTAAACTGACGACTGCAAAAGACACAAGGACCAATTAAAGAAACAAATACTGGCTGGAAATTACCAATAGCAAAAGATCTTCTCATGTGCCTGTACTATTTGATCGCTCTTATTTGCATAAATTAAATAAATTTTATTCAAAATAATTCTTCTTTATGTGTCCCCAACAATATTTTCACAATAAACTGTAAATTATTCTTTTGAATACATGGGTATTAATATAAAATACTAGGTAATCACTAATGGACGCGTGTCTAGAGCACGGATTCCCCAATCCCGTGATTTGTGAATTATGTGATGTGTGCGCGAGTCTGGGCAGACCTAGAGTTAGGCAAACCCACGCTCACACCCACGCTTAGCCATGGCGGCCCCATCATTGTCTCACGCCATCAAAACACTTATTTATCTAAATCGTTCTGTCCATTAAGGTTCCCGCAGACAGGCACAACGCGACAAACGTCACGTCTCTAATGGAACTATTTCTATGAAAACTTCATGGAATTTCTTCTACCGGAGACTCGTCGCGCCGGTCTGTGGTAGCTTTTATTCACTCTGCCTAAACTATTTACCTAATGGAGCTCTTAACGTGAAGGAGATTTGAAAGTTTCTGCCGCAATCTTTTTAATTGCCATCATTTGGCAATGTCGTTGCTAATGTCATCCGTAATGTTTTTCGTAATAATGTCAAATGTGCGTAATACTCATTGTTCTAACAGGTTGATCTACGCACTAGTTGGGCATGTTTTAAAACTAGGTCATACGTAATACGCGTCTAATTCAACAGCATTGTACTAAATTGCCTATTATTTACAAATGCGATCACATCGTTTGCAAATTAAGTACATAGTGGACGGTTGTTGTTTAACCGAGTCAAATGAAGATCTTTTGAAACTGTAGTCGTTATTAAAACGTGATTTCTTGCTACAAATATTTTGGAGATTGCACTATCTACTTGAAAAAAATCTTCCTTCACCAAATCTCCTTTCTTGATTGACAGCATGACAAGCTAATCTCCACGTCGGAGTACACTATGACGTTCAACATTTACTTCCTCACCGTGAGGTGTAATTAATGGCTCGCTTCCGACTCTTTCAACACCTTCCTTTCATAGTAATGATGTAAGGTCGTTAGCACATCGTACATCATTCATACTTGTTGGAGTTTCTAGATCCGTTTTCACTTTCAATTATTTATATGAAGAAAAGCTATTTTGTTATTGAATCTAAAATTGGAGCAATGAAAGTTGTACAAGCATTTTAACTGACTAAGTATGGCGAGAACTTTTGAACGCAATGTACTTTTTACTGCTTGATGTGCACCTGTTCCCTGATAGTGATAACGTCTTAACTACGTATCATATTTCGAAAAACTTTTTAACAAAAAATTAAACCGCCGAAAAAACTGAAAAGCATAAAATAATAAACCTTAAAATTATGAGTCGGCGCTTTGAGTGATCTTTGTTCATTGATTTTTCAGCGCCGACTCAAAATTTTAAGGTTTATTATTTTATGCTTTTCAGTTTTTTCGGCGGTTTAATTTTTTGTTAAAAAGTTTTTATTTAATATTTTTTTGTGGCTTGAATGTACTAATAATACTTGGCAAGGTTTACCCCATCCAATAAAAAAAGAATTATCAAAATCGGACTACTCTGTATAAAGTTATGCGTGGTTATACATTACAATCAGTGAGTGAACAATCAATCATCCCCTGTTTTCCGACCCTTAGGGTTCGATTTTGTTCCAAATTTATATGGGACCACCTTGGGAGTATACCCTTTCCAATAAAAAAAGAATTATCACAATCGTCCTACCATGTACAAAGTTATGCGTGGTCATACATAAAAAAAAAAAAAAAAAAATATACGCGTCGAATTGATAACCTCCTCCTTTTTTTTTCGTCGGTTAAAAATGAGGTATCATTGGACGTGTCTTAATCGTCCGCGGGTTATAGGCTATGTGACATAAAGTGACGAACTAAAAAAGGAATAGCCTCGATCGCATAATTTTGTAGGTGTTCCTGGTACAGGCATGCGATCACGGCTTTACCCTGACCATTTTGTTACTTATATCTTGATTTCAGTCTGAAATATTTTCTTGATTCGTACTTTTTTAAGCGTGATTTTCCAGCAGTCGGGTTTTAGTTTTCGAACTTATTTTATGTCTAAACCAAGCCTTTGGTCCTTCCAGAAGCTTGGCTTAAAGATGGAAGGACCATGTGTGTATAAGTGGTGAGAAAGGTTGAGTGATTGATCGAGCCCTCTTGTTGTTAGTATTGCGTTTCAGACTAATTGTGCAATAGAAATAACTGACATCATAGGATATTTATAGATTCAACATGTTTTGTTAATTATGCGGCAAAACGGAAATTATAAATATCAATAGGTCTTGCTTATAAACAGCAATAATTCTAAGGACGTGAATGTGAGTGTCTAAATTAAACATTCAGTCATTCTTATGCGGAGTTCTGGACGGACATTTATGTTAGGGAATTCTACACAAGTCTACACGAATGAAGAAATATTAGGTATAAGTACAGGCATCCAGTTTACTAAGACAAAACATAATAGAATATGTGCAAAGTGTAGAGCACAAATAAGCCACTTATACCTTCAACGCAGATTACACTAACCGGTGTGCGTGCTAATTGGAGACGCGTAACTTACGACGATGTCCCGCCCACCACACAGTTTGCGCAAGCGCAGCCTCACTGCTGGCAAACGCTTTGAAATATCATATTTAATTAATTAATCGGCCGTTAAGAACTAAGCTTGTGTTTCGTTCCCCTCAATGTTTGCTGCCAACTGATTTGGTTTGAATCATCGATGATCTGAATTTATCTTGTTCAGTGTAGACGTCTACGTTTGCCTGGGTAGCGGCGACAAGCAAATCTTTTTATTCAGTTTAGTAGTAACACGGTGGTTTTAAGTAATTCGTTCAGTAGACTAGATAGTGCGGTTGAGGTATGAAGTGCGGAAACCTATAAGTCGTATCTAATTTTCCCTGTGTCAATCGAACAATTTTGACTAATCCCCAATTCCTTGGTGAACCCTCGTGTCTAAATCGTCATGCACTGAACGTTTTTCAGTGTTGTTTACAAATCACCTATAATAACTAAACTTTTCGTGTGTTTCTTCCAGGCGGAGCAGAGGTTAGCAGCGCGACGAGCAGCGCGGGCTGAAGCGCGTGAAATACGCATGCGTGAGCTGGAGAGACAGCAGCGCGAACAGGAGGACCATGCCGACAAGGCGTACGATATGTATGCCGGGAAAACACCAGGTATACCTATAGATTCGATTCTTTCATATCATTCTTCACACAATGATTTTATCCATCAAACTGGCTGACTATACTAGCAGCAAATGCCACTTAAAAAGAAACTGATGTTTGACATTCGACTTGACACCAGAAGTGACAGTTCCGTATCTTTAAAGCAATTTTTGTTTAGGTTTTTTTACTCTTCCAGTTGGTACTAAATTCTATAAGAAATCGCATTACAGCATTATTTGATTGTATTTCAAGATGAGGTATTCTCTACGGTGATGTATTCCTGTTTACAGAGACGGTAGGTCGGCGCGGTGCAACAAGGCTGACCGCGCTCAGCCCGGCCGTGCACTCACCGAGACGAAGCTCTGAAGACTCTGTTGATGATGGCTTCAGCATCAAGGACCTAAGGGTACGTATCATTCATAGATTAACTCAGAAACGTGTATGGTTTACTTGTCTGGTTTGTGATCCGGTCCGGTTTTGCCACCTTTACGAACGTTTTCCGCAAGGCGAAAATGCCTGCAAACGTACGCTAATTAAATCAGATTTTTTACCGCAAATAAGCCGAAATGCTGACTGGCTGTCGAGATTCTTGGAGAATCAATGACGAGTCATTTATTATCTACAAGCCGGGATTTCCCATCGGTAAAAATGAGGAATTTCCTTACAAACGTTTACCTTACCTTACCTTTTTTCTTTTACCTTTTTATTTTTCGAAAATAATTCCTTAGTGCCTTCGTTGTATAATGAACTCTTGTGTAACGTTTCATGTTTTCAAACCTAACGGTTTAGACTGTGCATTTTCTGACAGAGAATGAATGAATTTGAAGAAGAGAGATGATGATGAGATATAATTTTGAAGATTTTTATGAAGCAGTATTATGACTTTTTTAAAGACTGATCTAACTTTCGAGATCCCTACCGAATCAATGAAGTCGTCGTTTCAGCCGTAGGACGTCCATTGCTGGACTTAGGCCTCCCCCAATTTGGGGGGATTTGCCATAAACGTCACGCTTGGCAGGCGGATTGGCGATCGCAGTATGGTGGTAAAATACATAGAGAATGCATAATGAAGTAGATATACCAATTTAAAATCAATTCGACTAATACAGTTCCTTGTGTTTCCAGCATGAGTTGAAAGAGGTGGAGGAAAAGTTCCGCAAGGCGATGATCCTGAACGCGCAGCTGGACAACGACAAGGCCGCGCTCGGCTACCAGCTGGAGCTGCTCAAGGACAGGATAGAGGAGCTGCACGAGGAGTACGCTCAGCTGCAGGTAACAAACATGTCATAGATTATTATTCCACATAGTTTCAGACCTTCGAATAAAATTAGGGTGAGGATTACCACTTTATGGAAACACAATTTTTTCAAAAGACAGTCATACTTTTTTTTTGTAAAGTGTTGCCTGATTCTGTGACTTCTCAAAGACTGCTACTGAAAGCTCTGTCGCTCGCTGTCTTCGTTAGCCCTTGTCTCCTAGAAACCTAAGGTAGACATCAGTGGCGAAGGGTGATTTTATTAGAGAGGTAAGCCGGAGCAAATAAAAATGCTTACCTAGGCCGGACGTGGCGCACGTAGTCCAGTTACTTAAAAACTTATTCCTACAACGATACTGGTCAAGTATTTCTAACAACTGTTTGGATAAAACTTCAGCAGTTCGACTTCCGCTAACATCGTAAAAACCTAGGAATCGTTCTTCGATTCCAGTTTCAGATAAATATCGAAAAATTACAGTCAATTGCTCCCTATGACTGACATCGGGAGTTTCGTCAATCATTACAGACAGAAATTGAGCTTTATCTATCTCGTTTCTAATGTGGTATCGTAAAACGGATGCAATACCATGTATTTAATCATTTTGAATATCACTAGAGAGACTAGAAAACGCGGGGTTCTGAGAAATGAGAGTCCATTACGGTGTCATACTTGCTCAGATATAACAAGGTTTCAATATAGTTACAGCGGTTATCAGAAATCGGACGTTCATCGTGGCCGCGAAAAGCTACTTCTTGTTTACCTAACAAAATAACAGAGTCAATAAAACGTTTCATTAAATTCCTATTTCGACCTACTTTCCTATTATGACCTTCATGCGAATTAGTGAAAAATGGTTCTATTCTTCTATTCCCGAAGTCATGTAAATCTAAACAGCTACGAGTCTGTCATGTCAGTCTGAACATGTTTTTTTGATGAATTCGTCAGATTATTAACCCCTTGAGTTACACAGTTCGACATAAGCAATTGTCTTTCTATTGTGTCTCTAATTACGGCATTCGATGAGTTAATATCTGTAAAGCCCCCTTTATTCTATAAACTACTAGAATCTGAGAAAAGTAAACATGGAAAACAAAACATCTTATTCAATTTACAACTACCAGTCAGCCATTGATATTTATCGTAAAGGGAAACATTAAAATGTTTGAAAAACCCATCGTACGACCTAACCTAATTATGTGTTTCCTATTTTCAAAACTTAAACTTGAAAAGCATGTTTCCTCACGAAACAAATAATCTGTCACACAACAATCTAAAACTATTAATACCGCCATCCTATTAATAACTTTTCTAATCTACTCTAAAAAAGTAATTTCAACTTGCTAATCTATCGACTTACCGCAAATTCCTAATTGCGAACACACAATTCCACAACAAACTAATTGTGAATCTAATTCTAATTGTGTCACTAATACTACACTAATAACTTATATGAATACAACGAAATAAATGCTAATTAACTACAAGTATCAACAAAATGACAAAATTATTGTTGCGTCGAGCGAGCCAAGGGGGCCGAGGAGCTTCCATCCGACACGAACCGAGTACTTACGAAATTCAACGAATGGACGACCGATTCCTACTCTGTCTAACTCGTTCATAACTCGACTTATTCCGGCTTCCCAAGGCCTCAAAAAAATGCGTGGCACGTGACCTGAAGTGACGTCATGACGAGATGACTTTGTATACAAATTGATGTACTTCATAACCCGGCGTTGTCAGCGAGTTATACTGCAGAATAATCTACACGCGTGGTGCCGCGCGAAATTCGCGCGCACTTTAAATGTTTTGTTTTCGTTGGAATATAAAGATAAATATTTTTTTATGTAGGTTGGGGTTTTGTAATACTTTATTTTTATGGTGTAAGATTAAATACATTCAGTGTGATTATTAAACACTGCTGAGAACTACTGACTGTCATAATTTCCTAAGGGAAGCCGTCAGGAATCGGCTTATTAGTTACCTGCGCCACTGGTAGACATGGATCTATCGTTGCCTAAGAGAAGACTGAAAATTTGTGTAAAAGAGAACAGCATTTGGAGGCACCATATATGCGATTTGATACTAACACTGTCCTTTAAAATGTTAATATTGTTTTATGACGCCAGAGTACGGTAAAATCACCAATAAACACCTAACTCTCATTTCCAGCGCGAACATAAAGAAAAATGCTCATCATTCGAGCGTCTGAAGCGGGAGCACGAGTCCGTGACTCGCGAGCTGAGCGCGGCACGAGACGCGGTGCGAGCCCGGGACGCGGCGGCGGCGGGCGCGGGCTTCGCCTTCGTGGACGCGGCGGCGCTGGACGCGGCGGCGCAGGACACGGCGGGCGCCGCGGTGGGCGCCGTGCCTGCGCTGGCCCTCGTCACGCACCAGGCGCACCAGCTGCTCAATGATGCCGGGGAGGGCACGCTTGGTATGTATAAAATATTATTGGAGCGAAGTTCTTTAACGTGACTCGTGGTAGGATTGACTGGTAGAAATTATCAATTAAATCAAAAATATTTATTCGCTAGAATATGGTATAGAAGGTGTTACATTCATTTTGTTTCAATATATCCTGCCATAACCTGGCATGCAAATGTCAATTACGATCAGCGATGTCAATTATTCTAACTTAGAAATTACAGATTCTATTGATTTGTCTTCTAAATAGTCATTAACGGTATAATGTCTTTTAAACAGCAATAGTTTGAAAAATATTTTTTTTTAAACAATCTCATGTAACTAAATAGCGTTATACCCTCTCCAGGTGACTTTCAAGAGAGTTAGTTTTTTTTTCATGGGTGTCGTTTTCATGGTTTTTGAGGGTGTTATAGCCGAGATCGAAAGGTAACTCCAATATTGCGACAACTTTACCAGAGCTTCTAAAACGTTATAATGGGTCGCTCTGTATAAAAATTGCGTAATAAATCTCCTCTTTCCCTCTTTTTTCTCTCTTTTTTCTAATCCAGCGCTAATTTTGCTCAAGGCCAGGCTCTTCGCCCCACTTTAAACATATAAACAGAACACTATGAATGTTAACCATGAACCATTCGTTAAGTTCCTTGAAAAGCGTTGAGATGATAAATATGACGTGTCATTCTGACAACTAAATAAAACAACGATGCAAGAGCCGACTGTAGTGAACATAATATAATTAATCGCTGGATTTTCGAAAGTGGTAGGCAGAAAGAGCTTATACACCTAACGTATACTCAACTCACATTACGTCAGTTATAAAAAACGAAACGTAAACACAACGAAACCTAATTTACTTTTCGGACAGTTATTGCTATACAAACAGTTTACAATATTAACCAAATTAATCATATTCATAATTTTAATATTAATTAATAATTTTCCAGACGTGCGGTTGCAAAAGCTGTTGACCTCGAAGCAGGCGCTGGAGTCTGAAGTACGAAAGTTGAAACTACAGCTGAATGAAGAACGCGCCGCCAGACAGAACGGAGTCACCAACCATCACGACCAAGAGTACGAGAATGAACGTGAGTATACTGACACTCGAACTTCTGCGCGTTACGAGGGCGATGACCCCGCGATAAATTGGCCCGCTTTTATTTCTATTATTTAGTTGAGTTGGGGCACTTACACCCCATTCTGCACTCCTGTGTTTGTTATATTCTTTTATGATATTATTGCTAATGCTACCAAAGCATTATGTCAGTATTTTGACGTTGATGCACAATTATGATAATCAGTTTGAAAATTATTGTTCTGTCTACTATAAATGAGAATTTTAAAAACCACCCACAATCACGTGCAAACTTTACAAAAAAAAATATAAGTCAGTCAAAGTGATAACAGCGGGGGGAATGCCTAAAGTGCTCAGAACAAACAATTTAGCCTTCTGATTTTTAAGCTTTATTCAAATTGAAAATCATTTAATTGCAAACATGGGTAAACAATATAAATGAGATCAATAACACTTTACCAATCATCATCTGCCTAGCGTTTGCCCATGTGTGTTGGGGTCGACGTCTAGTCTAACCGGATGCAGCTGAGTAAGACTTAGTTCACATTAGGTCGGCCCGACAGTTTGACCGTTTACCGTCTGTCGGGTGTTGCTGTTCACACTAGAAGCTGCCGATCCGACCTAATGTGCCGCTATACTTGCTAGTACGTCAATATTATGCCCTACCCGATAGAAATCGTGGCTGAACGTCCGGTAAGTGTCGGCTCCGTTAGTTTTATCGGGTCGCCCTAATGTGAACGGCGCTATTGAAATACATATGCCAATATGAATCCGACAAGTTTACTGGCCCGATAAAACTGTCGGGTCGACATAATGTGAACGAGCTCTAGCAGTGTTTTACATGGAGCGACTGCCTATGTGACCTTGTCTACCAATGTCATTTGGATTAACAAAAGTCGTCGATGTTTCGCAGTGGAAACGGTCCGCAAGGCGGTGTCGGAGGCGAAGGGGCGCGCCGCCCGCGCCGAGGCGGAGGCGGCGCTGCAGGCGGCGCACGTGGCGCGCCTGGAGGCGCAGCTGGCGCGGCTGCGCGCGCGGCAGGACCACCAGGACGAGCACGAGGAACAGCTCAAGCACGAGCGCCGCAAGCTGCAGCGGGAGGTACCCACCACCACACTACATACATCAATATCTTACGACATCAACACACCGTTATCTGATCCCAAACTAGGCAGAGCCTGTACTATGGAAACCAGACAACTGATAAACATACTTGTTCGACGCCAGGCCTAGGCCCTGGCCATAGGATTTTAATTAGCGCAGTGGAAGCATGATGGTGGGCCCTGGGCAAGAGTGGAGTAGCGAACTGTCCGCCGTGCGCGGAGCTGATTAATACAAATATTCAATCACTCACCTGGTTGAGGAAAACTGGTTCTGGAGCCTACCTGGATTTATGTATGTAAATGAGTGTATATTGTATTGTGTAGTGACGCTGTAAGTATTCCAGGATGCCAGGCTGCTCCAAGACGCTGTAGAGGTTTTCACAGCATGCGGTCCCAATGGCTCACTATCACATCAAACTATTTCAATTAAAGTCCAAAATAAAACCCGTTCTATTTCGTCAAAAGGAGTTATTTACACACAAAACAATTGGATCACGACAAATTGTCCACAAACCGATCGATTCAAGAAGATTAATTTACAACAAGGGTCGCAAGGCAAATACGACGACCGTCCATCTTTCAAAGACCAAAACCAAGTGTCAAAATCAAACTGACAAGTGACAGTTGTCACTCCGTTACACGCCATGATGCGTAGGCGCACAGAGTAAACAAGTCAAACGGGACGAAACAATACTTATATATTTCTAAATACATACATATTATAGATAAATTACACCCAGACACAGAACAAATGATTATGCTCATCACACAAAGATTTGTCCTGGGTGGGAATCGAACCCACGACCTCAGTCTTTGCAGTCAGGGTCACTAACCACTAGACTAACAGGCCAGTCATACCTCATTAGTTCAACCAAAAGACGACCACATACGCCTCTCCCAAAAATTTGGGTGGCCGGAAATAAAAAATTGGGCGCGTAAAGACAGACCAAACACGTAATAAAAAGAAAAATCTGGGGAAAATATCTGTGAAATCCCTGCAAAATGCCGTTCGCTCAACATAACATAGTGCGGTGAATGCGACCCCATACGAGACAAAGCCCCATCATGTCAGCCAACGGACGTCCTCTGCTAGACATTGGCATCTTCCAAAAATTGGGATGGTATGCCTTAATCGCCACGCTTGGCAGTTGGCTTGGCGATCGCAGTTTGGTGGTACAATGCATAGAGAACGCTGCTTTCCATTCTCTAGTAAGTCTCTTACGACACCCACGGAACGAAATGGGTAGGTGTCATTCTTTATATCCAGTATCAGACGGGATTACAACGTCTTACCGGCACCATATGAATCTATTATACAGGGTGACAGGGATCGACGCACAAACTGAAGGCCACATCTCTTAATCAAACGTTCCTGTTAGTCTAGTGGTTAGTGACCCTGACTGTTAAGACTGAAGTCGTTGGTTCGATTCCCACCCAGGACAAATCTTTGTGTGATGAGCACGATCATTTGTTCTGTGTCTGGGTGCAATTTATATATAACTAGCTTTTGCCCGCGGCTTCGCCCGCGTGGAGGTCGGAAATTATCGCAAGAGGACGTACTACCGCGGTCATCATCTTCATCAGCCTATAATGTGGCCTGTGTGTTACATACATACATACATAATATTACCCCTTTTTCCCATGGGGGTAGGCAGAAACTACGGAACGCCACCTGCTACGATCCTTACATAAAATGTGTGTTTGATGTACTTAAAACTAATAGCATTCAGAGTAAGAAGACTGAGACATAGGGCTGGATTGAATTGAATATAAGTCTTCCTGGTTTTTCTTAACGCTCCTATTCTACCTAAACAGACACTTAATTATTTACCAGACACCAAATTAAACATAGTTATAAGAATAGTACTTTGGCCAGTGGCTACGCTCGTATAGCTGTCGGAAAATATCACCCGGGAACCTACTACCGGGTTAAGTATCCTATATGGTAAGTATCCCGTATAACCAAAAATCCAAATCCATCCAAAAATCTAAACATCTAAGCAATATTTCGCGGTCTCTTACTTGGAATAATACAATTAGGTTTACTTTGAGGACTTCGAACACACATGATATTTGCATTTACTATGAAGCCAAAGTAATATGAATTACAATATTACAAAATTAGGTACAATCCTATTAATCCTGCACTAACCGACCGCTACCAACCGGGACGGCCGGACGCGGGAAGCTAGCCGCTCTGCGGCGATTTTATTATAATCTCTGATATCTTCTAAAATATTAATTTTAATGATATGTTGTAAAGGGCAATTTTGATCTACATGAAATGCACAATTTGTTTAAGGTACTTAATTGCATAAGGATTAATGCTGTATTGCTTAAAATCGCATTCATAAATAAGCCATTATTTCTCGTAAAAAGTAAAGGATAAAAATGGTTATTATGGGTTATCCCTAAGAGTTGACATATACCATCGCGGACTTTTTTGTAGAACTTTTTAAGGTGTACAATACTGTAGTACATTATTTTGAGCTATTTCGTAGGGTTCAGCCAGCGTTCGCAATGTAAGCGCAAAAAAATGTGTTTATTTATGACATCACATTAGAAACCTCTAAAATTATCAGCGTTTCTTTACTATATTATGCATGTTATATACATATAAACCTTCCTCTTGAATCACTCTATCTATTAAAAAAACCTGCATCAAAATCCGTTGCGTAGTTTTAAAGATATAAGCATACATAGGGACAGACAGACAGGGAAGTGACTTTATTTTATAATATGTAAAGATGAATGATATGTATGTATTTAGGAATATATAAGTATGTTTATCAGTTGTCTGGTTTCCATAGTACAGGCTCTGCCTAGTTTGGGATCAGATAACGGTGTGTTGGTTGTCCTAAGATATTTATTTTTATTTCTTAATCTAATTGCAGTGTCACTTCGGCGAAAAATATCATAAATGTATGGAAATTCGCGAAAAAAATTGCGTCGATGTCCCTGCCACTCTGTATTGAACTATTTTGGTCTTCTCTGCTGTATTTAGAACTCATCATATCAATTATTTATTACCTATACAAGAACACACGCGTCGGACAATCACCAAAGAGAAGTTTATAAACAGGTTACAATCTAGAGATAGGTTTCAAGAGCAACGCAACAAATTATACATGCAATGATTTGATTTTCAGGAAGTCGTTGACTTCTGGGCCGTTATCAATGATGACGACAGTTAACGGTACAGTCATACCTTACTCACGCAGTGTGCTCCCCCACACGCACCTGATGACCTGCGTGACGCTCTGCGCCACATAATACTGTCATAATAATATCTACCCCACACTCCTGTGTGCTCGATGTCGATCAAATGCTAAATGTTTACTAAATTATATGTAAATATAACGTTTTACCCCTTCTGCATGTTATATTATGTATAATAAAACTTTGTTTAAAGCGTTGTAAAATACAACAAATTAAACGCTCTATAACTCGATATTGCTGCTATACAGTTTATGTAGATGTCCAGTTTTTTACGAATAAATCTGTACATAACGCTACCAACCTCGTTTGCGCGATTTGTTAGCCTAAGTCAACGTACTAAGAGTTATAATTCAATTGCAGGCTCGGGAAGCACTCAATCGGGTTGAAGAGTTGGAGACTGAGAACAGCCACCTCACGAAACGACTCGACAAACTCAAGAACGCGAAGTCTGCACTCCTCAAAGACCTGTGACAGAGATAACGAAGCAACTTATGTAACCATGAAATGATACGACGAGTTACTGCGCAAGCGCAGGGAACGTAGTCACAGCCTGTTTGGGAGGTACGAGAACGACCTATATGTACTGACTGCGATAAAACCGAGAAAAAAATGTATTAACATTCTTGTAAATGTTAGTCACCCTACATTTACAAAATGTTTCATAGGATTTGCATGACGGAGTCAGAATACCACCTAATAACATTGAAGTATTCAGTGGATAATAATCTAACATTCTCAACATAATAATTTGATTTTCTTATTAATTCTTTCTAATAATTTGACATTTTAATATTTTGACCTGTATTATGTTGATCATAAAATAAATGTTATTTGACTTTTATTTGATATTAAAAAGTAGGACACACGCACTACATTTTCACGCGAACTGTTTTGTAGTGTGGAGATGCCTGGAAAGTGTTGCGTGTATATAACGAGATTTAAATAATTGTATAGGCGAAGTGGTAAGTACGTGTGACGTGTATGTGTATGTATGTTATGAGTGAAAGTAGACTAATTCATGAAGTTTTTACATATAACAAAGTATATAAATATCCAATTATTATTAATACATATTATGAGCCAACTAATACTTGGTGAATTAGTACTATTCTATACAGTGCTGGCATTTCCACTTGGGATGTAGTAAGTCATTCAGATGAAGGCTCGGCGCCCTTTCGTCGTCTGTAAGATATTATTGTTCGGTTGGCTCAGACGTGGCGACACTAAATACGTTGCGTACTAGATTTATACGTCTATATACATTTTGGATAGTTATTAAAGAATACGTAGGAAAATGAGTCAGACTGAATGCAATGCTGTCCCGTCTGAGCCAACGGTTTATGGTTACCGACAACATTTTTTGCATAATTTAAAAGCTTGGTACACTCTATCAATAAATTATCACAGCCAGTCACACCCAAGCAAAAATGTTGTAGGATAGCCTCTGTAATGCAAATATTATGGTTGTATTATGTATAACCGTTATATAACTATTGTAAATCGCTTTTATTATTGAAATATTCCCTGTAAAATATGAGAATAATGTGTAAAATTAATGTTTTGTTTAATTTTAATAAATAATTATTTATTTTAACTATGTTCGTATTTTCTGTATAGGTATTATATTATATGTAAGAGTTTTATTTAGCTTGCCGAATTCATTCGCTTCGTTACTAATAAATAATAATAAATTGAAGTGACCGATTTGTTACTTGCCATTGGTATCACAAATTCAAATAGTTTAGTTTTGACGCAACCTTTATTACTTCACACTTCGTCGTTCATGCGATTTTAATTATTTATAATGCTTTTATCTGTAATATAATTGCTCAAAATTGTACCCGATGAGTGTGTGATAGTCTATTGAGAAGGTAAAACGTCCAATAGGATTAGGGACTCGAAGACGGGAGTTTTCGTGGGACTGACCATTGTATTTTTTATATTTCGAGATTTTTTATTCACGATTCTACAAAGTTACCATGCTGTTTAACTGATATCATTGTAAATTATTTTTATCTTGTAATTGTGGCATTCTTTAATTACAATACTGTGAACATTTCGATTAGATCTCTAAACTAGTTGAGTGTAGAAACAGAAAACCTGAAGAAAACGTAGTAGTATCTAACGATGTACAGGAGATTGTCGAACTTGTCGCTTATATATAAATATAGTTGTTAGTGATGCTCACTTTAACGTACAGTGCCATGGCGCACCAAAATGTATTAGTAATACAATAATATGTGTATTGTAGTTACGAGTAGTAATGAATTGGAAATGCGGGTAGCGGTAGAGACGCGCGCTTGTCAGATGTTTATATGTACTGCGCGTGCGTGTTACATGTATGTATATCTGTAGATTTTTTATTAAAATGTTACTCTTACGGCGTTAAATTACAACTTTGTAGTCAATCTTGTTTTGTTCAAACACGCAGGGCTTTGTGCACACTGAATGAGGAAAATATTGTACAAATTGGTGTCAATATAGATTAGTTGACTGTGACCAGATAAGAACTACACACCACCGACTTATCACTCTGGTTATAGTCAACCGCCAATTTGTATCGAAACTGATATTAAGCCGGAACCCTGCGTGTTTGTTCGCCAACATTTTCACAGTTTTTTATAATAGCGTCGCGCATTTCGATATACCTTAGGCCTGTATGTAGACGGTACTGTAGGATGTATAGTTGTCGGCGATGTATTATGAGGGTAGTGTACCGTCCACATACAGACTCGAGCGGATGTCTGACGGCCAGACAGTCAGTTTCCTCGGCCTGCGTAGTAAAGATCAGTGTCAGTATATTTTGTAAGTAGGAACGTAATTTTTTTTAAGTTCGATGTATGTATTTTGGTGCTGCATTACTAATTTATTTGTTTTCAATTTAACTATGAATGACCAACTGTCTTTTTATATGAAGCGAAAACAGACTTAATATTGTATAAATTTGAATATTTTGAATAAATTTCGCTCTGAATGTGTTGTTTTATTTTCTTCTCATGCCTACTGAAGCCTAGTTGTAGGTATAACACAATATTTTGCAAGAACTAGCTCTTTTATCAAAGATTGATTTCAACACTTCCTTCCACAGAACATGCCACAAGCACAGAATATAATAAAACAATTGCATTTTTTTAAACTAGAGGAGTAGGAGAAATCCTAAAGTAAGATGGGGTCATAGGTACGTTGAGTATAAGCACGAAGTAGTCTACATAGTTTGAGATGATCCAAATGGATGATTGGTGGCTCGTATTGTCACAGTGACTCAAATTTTAGTCTTGCGCTACGGGTTTGCAGGTTCGATTCCCTATTTGACCACGTTCGAATTAAATGATCGGAATAGCAATTTACAGAGAGCACAATTCAAGTTAGTGTGGTTAAATATGGTTTGTAATCAAAGGACATACAAAGTAGAAAAATAATCTTTACGAGCCAGCGACCGCATCTGCGATCCAGGATGAAAAGTATCCAATTACCAAGGTCGTGGTCTATGTGTGCCGATTTCACGCAAATCCGTTAGTTCACATCTGGCGGAAGATGCGTCGAGTATCATCGGTCGCGTAGCGCCAGAACAGATTTATATGAGAAAACATTCAACCGTTCACACTTAACCGATGATGCGTTAGTGCGTCGAGCGTACAGCCAAAGAACTCAAACGTACATAGAAGCACAGTTCTTAAGGATTATTCGTGCCGATTCTACTGGGGACATGTCCCCACGGTTAGTTCTCGCTTAGTGGCGCTGACGGCAGAATAATCTCGCGCTCACTCACTCTCGTATTCTCGCGCTCACTCACTCTCGTAGGCTCAAGCAACGAATTCAGATGCCGACCCGCACCCCGCACCGCAGCGCGACTGCAGCGCCGCCCAAGCGGCTGTTTGAACTGTGCTTCTATGAACGTCTGAGTTCTTTGGTACAGCGTCTGTTCCGTTTCCGTCAACGCATTGTCGGCCGACGTAAAGGGCGGCACCGTCGTGCCACGCGTATATTGACTGATGCATTCAGACTAGACGTAATATCTGCGGAGATATTTGTGTACTGACCGTTCGAAGGTTTCTTGCATTGAAAATGTTTGATAAGAACGATTTATCACGGAAATGCAAAATTACGCCCGACGCATCTTCCGTCAGATATGAAAACACACTATTTGACCGAATAGACGCGACCGATGATACGCTGACGCATCTTCCGTCAGATGTGAACCGACCCTTAGTGTGAAAGGTTGAATGTTTTCTCATATAATTGTCTGTTCTGGCGTTACGCGGCCGATGATACGCGACGCATCTTCCGTCAGATGTGAACCGACCCTTAGCGTAACAAACAAAACTACCTTCGCCAATAAATAAGATTTAAAAAACTCATTTCACTGACAGATGACGCGCGCGGGTCTGAGAATACTACATGCATTAAATACTTGCTCAAGAGTACCATATACATTATAAGTGAGCATTAAAGATATTTTTTGAAAATTCATTCTATGAAAGGGTTAAATAGGGTTAGAAATAAACAAGTGCGAGTCGGACTCGCGCACCGAGGGTTCCGTACAAACCTGTAGGTATCCTCGGTTTATGTACAGACGCCAACACATCAAGCTACTACAAACTGTCAGATTTCTTTGATAGATTTTCGACTTTATTTCTAGAGCATTAAGTTCAAAGTTCATTGGGAAAAATTGACAGTTTCGGGTAGCTTGACCTGGTGGCGTCTGTACATAAGGTTTATGTTTATGAAATAAATGATTTTTTTAAATTTTTTATATTTGAGTTGATTGAATGAAAGGTAATTGCAGTTTACGATTTATGACGTATTAAAAAAAAAACTACTTACTGGATCTCGTTCAAACCAATTTTCGGTGGAAGTTTACATGGTTATGTACATCATATATTTTTTTTAGTTTTATCATTCTCTTATTTTAGAAGTTACGGGGGGGGGACACACATTTTACCACTTTGGAAGTGTCTCTCGCACAAACTATTCAGTTTAGAAAAAAATGATATTAGAAACCTCAACACCATTTTTGAAGACCTATCCATAGATACCCCACACGTATGGGTTTGATGAAAAAAAAATTTTGTGTTTCAGTTCTAAGTATGGGGATCCCCAAAATTTATTGTTTTTTTTTTCTATTTTAGTATGAAAATCTTAATGCGGTTCACAGAATACATCTACTTACCAAGTTTCAAGAGCATAGCTCTTATAGTTTCGGAGAAAAGTGGCTGTGACATACGGACGGACGGACAGACAGACAGACAGACAGACGGACAGACAGACATGACGAATCTATAAGGGTTCCGTTTTTTGCCATTTGGCAACGGAACCCTAAAAAGGAAATTGAACAGCTTTAAAATAAGCAACGAAGAAGCTGGTATATACGTTTAGAGAAATTGTGTAATCGTCGACTGTCTCGTTGTTCTAGTAGCGCTACTGCTGAGCATGACGTCCTGGGTTCCATTCCCATCTCGAGAAAAAGGGTTTTTCTATCTGAAATTTCCCAGTAGCAGCCCGGAGTCTGGATTCCCGAATTATAGCAATAGGCTCGCCCCCTATTACATGAGACTTAAACATAACTGGTGAAATGTGGGTATACTATAGGTACACCTCTTGACCTCTGCCCAACCATTCACGAAATAAGGCGTGATGTTATGTGTGTGTAATTGTTTTTTGTAAGGCTCCTGAGAAGCTTGACAATGGGAAGTCTCGTCGAGCACACTCACAATCAATGTAAATCATAAACGACTGTGGTATCAAAATATACCTACTTCCTAAAAAACTTGTATCGATCTTCTTCAGAACCCGGTGAAAGGCACACAAAGCTAGTCGTATTGTCTATGATCGCGGCTGCAGTGCCATTTAAATCGATCGATATTTGAATTATTTATTATTATGCTGAACTGAATGACCCCCACCGCTCCCCATCGATCGCTGCATATCCTGCTTAAATATTCATGATACCCACCCAAGGTATTGATCGACCAGGTAAACAAAGATTGCCTGCTAAAGTAAGATTAAACTATGGCATTATCTAATATATAAAATTCTCGTGTCACAGTTTTCGTTGCCATACTCCTCTTAAACGGCTTGACCGATTTTGATGAAATTTTTTGTGCTTATCCGGTATCTATGAGAATCGGCCAACATCTATTTTTCATCCCCCTAAATGTTAGGGGTAGTCCACCCCTAATTTTTATTTTTTATTTTTTAGACAAAATTTTTAATTTCTATTTTTTTATGATACAACATACAAAAATACATACAATCCTAAATTTTCACCCTTCTACGATCAACCCTTATTTTTTAATAGCCATTTTAGTCATTCTCATTTTCATTTTTAATCATTTTTCCTCTCCGGTCGAAAACTGATCAATCGTCATTTAATTAGTTATCCCCGCCTAGGAAATTATTTATATGGCAAAACAACGTTTGCCGGGTCAGCTAGTAATATTATATGATACTCGATACAAATCGCCACACTCAGACTTTTCTCCAAGGAGATAGAAATAGTTGGATGTTATAATAGGTACCTACTGCTCGATTAATTGATTGATTACTGGTCAATTATAAGCCTAATTAATTCATTGCTAGTTACTTATTCATTATTCAATCATCTTTATAAAGAGATTCGCCGCACCCAAGACGGAATCCTAAAATTACAGCATGTCACATCTGTAAAAAAAAACTAAAAACATAAATAGATTTCACTTTTGGGATCTTCATTTCAACATAGTCAGTTGCATGGAAGGGAGGGGATTAAAATAATTATGTTAGTCGCTTATGTAAACATGATCATGCGATGGCACATTAGTTTCTTTTCGAAACTATGGGTAATAAATAGGGCAACGTGGTCACAAGAATGAGACCTCAATTTGGAAGAAAAATAAAAGTACATCAATTTTGTTTATTGGAATGGTTCTGCCGATGCGACATAGCATGATTACCTATGTCACAACCCAGTTTTATCCAACTATATCCAAAAGGCGAGAGTATTATGTACGACTAGTTTCTGCCCGCGACTTCGTCCGCGTCAAATTTTTGCTCCCCTGGCCCTTCCCGTCGCATCGATTTGCCTGCTAGTTTTCGTCCACTTTTCGTTGCTGCTCGCTCCTTTTGAGTTATAGTGAGTCAACCTTAAAAGATAGACATATGCTCTCGCGGACTTTTTTTTAGAACTTTTTAAAAGAAACAATTCCGTCATACAAGCTGTTTTGGAAACAAGTAAGATTGGCTCGCGGAGTGACAGGAACATCGAGTATGAATGTTATAAGAGCAGAAGATGGATGTTTACTAAATGAAGAATGTAAGGTCTTGGAACGCTGGAAGGGATACTTTGAAAGTTTATTCAGTTGTCAGGACAGTGTGCAAGAAGTGGGCAACTGGGCAGATGCCAGTTTAGAAGACCCTAACTTAGAAGTAGATGAAGATAATGAAATAGAAATAGAAGAGATAGTACGAGCGCTGAAAGGTATGAAAGTTGGGAAAGCTGCAGGATATGACAGAGTGTCTGCTGAAATGCTGAAGAGCGGTGACGGGGTGGTAGCAAGCCTGTTGTGCCGGATCTTTAATATGTGTTGGAGATATGGCCGTGTACCGGATGATTGGTGTAAGGCTGTAATCGTACCACTATATAAGGGAAAAGGCTCACAGCAGGAGTGTAAAAACTATCGCGGCATTAGTCTTTTGAGTGTTGTCGGCAAACTGTATGCGAAGGTTTTGATAAATAGAGTGATAGGAGTGACCGGTGAGAAAATATGGGATGTGCAGGCAGGATTTAGAGAGGGGATGGGCTGTATGGATCAGATCTTCTCCCTAAGGTGCATAGCCGAAAAGCATCTGGCAAAGCACAAGAAAGTCTACTGCGCTTTCGTTGACTTGGAGAAGGCCTATGACAGTGTGTGCAGAGAAAAACTGTGGTCAACACTATCCATGTACGGTGTGGATTGGCGCTTGGTACGGGCACTGAAATCTTTATACAAGGATTCCAGTGCTTGTGTTAGGATAAATGGGGCATACACGAACTGGTTTTGCATCTCGAGGGGTGTTAGGCAGGGCTGTGTAGCGTCACCGTGGCTATTCAACTTGTACATGGATAGTTGTCTGACAGATTTGAAAGAGGGTGAGTGTGGATTGACTATGAGTGAGTTGCCTGTCAAATGCCTTCTATACGCAGACGATCAAGTTCTACTTGCATCGTCAGCAGAACAGTTGCAAGACATGGTGACTGTAATGGATGAAGCATTTAAGATGAAAGGGATGAATATAAATGTGAATAAGACGAAGGTCATGGTGTTTGAAAGAGAAGAGAACGTATCGGTGTGTGATGTGAAAATAAATGATAAGAATGTGGAGCAAGTAAGTGAGTTCGTATATTTGGGGAGTTTGTTTACAAGGGATGGAAAGATTGATAAAGATGTGGAAAGAAGAGTGAATGCGGGAAATAAAGTAAATGGTGCTCTACATGCAATTGTGACCAACCAATTGATGTCCAATAAGGCTCGACTGGCTGTTCACAATGGTGTACTGGTGCCTACGCTTATGTATGGGAGTGAATGTTGGGTGTGGCAAAAGAAGCATGAAAGTAGAATAAATGCTGTGGAAATGCGTTCCTTGCGAAGCATGTGTGGTGTGACTATGAATGATAGGCTGAGGAATGATGTGATAAGAGAACGGTGTGGTTTAAAAGAAGATATAGTGAAAAAAATTGAAAAAAGTATGCTTAGATGGTTTGGTCATGTTGAGAGGATGAATGAAGGACGACTCACAAAAGGTATTTACAAGGCAGATGTGAGTGGAAACACCGGGAGGGGACGCCCTAGGAGGACATATAGTGACCTTATTGGTGATGTTCTTCAGAAAGGTCAGGTGCGTAGTACTCGCAACCGGCGTGTGTGTATGACCAATTGTATGAACCTTAAAGAGGCAAAAGGAGTGTGTAGAGATCGTAGCAGGTGGCGTTCCGTGGTTTCTGCCTACCCCCATGGGAAAAAGGCGTGATTGTATGTATGTATGTATGTTTTTTGTGTTACTTTAACCGTTTACGCAGCGCACGCAACGGAAACTCTCAAAAGGAATAAATTTTCCCCGTTTTTGAAACATTTTTCATTACTGCTCTGCTCCTCTTAGTTGTAGCGTAATGTTATAAAGCCTATAGCCTCCCTCGATAAATAGGCTACCCAACAGAAAAAGAATTTTTCAATTCGGACCAGTAGTTCCTGAGATCAGCGCGTTCAATCAAACAAACAAACAAACAAACTCTTCAGCTTTATAATATTAAGTATAGATTAATATCCCAAGGATAAGTAAATACATTCACCTTGCAGTATGGAAAGGGTATATGTACTAACTACCCTTTTCCATACTGCAAGGCAGGTAGGTGGCAGAGACTAGACTGTCGATAGTTAGCTTTACCATCACCAGCGGGGCCAGCACGGCCTGTGATGATAGGCTTGGGTCACGCATTTTATCACAGTTTGGGAACAAAAAACCGCGATAAAAAGCGAGACTCAAGCCTATCACAGAACTCGTTCTCGCCCGGCAGAGACGTCTCGTTGCTAGTCATGCTACGGGCCTACGGCTCCATAATCGCGATAAAACGAACTTCGTACGCTCTCTTTCGCACACCACTTGACGTCTCGTTACAACAGAGAGCGCACCAAAGAGAATATAACCACTAGACAGCGTATTAGGCCAATATCTTCTAAGCACACGACTCACCACTGCGGGCCGGGGGACGAGGAAGAACGCGCGACTGCAATTGGTCAGTTCAAGGTCAAGTTGCGTAGGTATGCCCATCGTAGGCTTGCTCTACTTCATTAAGGGAAAATAGTCGATATCGATAAAATGGATTTAAAATTGTGATAAATACTCAATTAAAATAAAAGAAATCATATTTAATCAAAATCAGTCACTAATAAAATGAAAGCTAGAGAATCCAAGAACAAAATTTACGCCGCTATCATATTCGACGAAATGGCATTCAGAAGCGGGTTCGAATATCATCCCCAAGGCAGAAGGTGCTATGGCTACGTGAGTTTTGGTGCCAGTTTACAAACAAATTGTCAAGACGAAGCTAAAGAAGTCACAGTATTTGAATTGAATAAAATTTTCACGTATTTTAATTTTAATTTTCGATATATACTTTCAGCTATTAAAAGTAACAGCACTCATTTTTACGATAAAAATACAAAGGGAATGTAAGGGATAGATGCATTAGAATTGTCTAATGAAAGAGCGAGACTTTTCCAAAAGACATCAACGCGCGCGACTCAACGTGTGCTCGTTCACCACACCACCATTTTAAATAGACCCCTACGGTGGATCATAATATGATTAAATCAAAATAATTTTTCGTACTGTTTACTTAGTGAAGAAAAGTTATGCGATCCTTTTTGTAACTAGAAGTCTTGGAATGTTTCCCACACCACTTCACCCTGCATGAAGGCATTTTGATGCGTTATAGTTACAGATGAAGTTACATTATTTCCATTAATTTAGCGTGTACAGAGGTCTAAAAACTGGTCACAACTAAAATGGTTACTAGAACCGTAGCCGATGCATAGGCGACAAAATACTAATAGTTTTCGAGCGTCGGGGCACTGTATGCGCAGTCAAGTGGTTATATAGTCTTTGGAGCGCACGAACTGTAGATCGCGATATCTCGAAAATGAAGCTGTATTATCAGATATCTTTCACCAAAAGCACCACTTATACAAGGTGTAACAGAACAGACGCAAGTCTTTATATGTTTCTTCATAATTGACCTGAATCGATTTCAGACATTTTAAATGTAGGTATTTTTTTTTTTTCAAAAATGATTACTGTTGCAATATCTACCGCCGAGCCATAGAAACTTCAAAGTCTGACACGCCCTCCCGCTCCGCCCAGAGCGGGAGAAGTCATTTGATGATTTCCCATCCTGAAAAAAAAAAAAAAAAAAAAAAGGCTAGTCAATTTTAATTGCATAAAGTAATGCTTCACTAACTAAGCATGACAAAAAAAGTGTGTTAAGGAAACCTAGTCAAGAACTATTCCTTACGTTTTTTCTTATATCTATCTTTAAAATACCCAAACTCGATTTTGACTTCACTGTCGACTAATAGCACCCTCGAAAACCATGACGATAACCACGATGAAAAATATGAAAACTTTACATATGTGTGTGTTTAATGTTCGCTATCATGCTTAGATATCGATACCCATCACGTCGGCGGAGTTTCGCTAGCCTATTCAATTTGACCCTGTGAAGTGAATGTAGTCAAGTAGACATCTCCAAACTCGAAAAAAAGAAAACAACTCAATAACGTTCTATCAAATTTATTACGTCTATGAGAATGGTACTTCTTAATCATAAAGTAAAACAAAATGATGATCGTATATTTACAATAAATCTTGATTCAGTGAAAATAAGGAAGAAAAGAGAAATCTAACAAAACGGTAAAACGAAATGTTTATTACTGTATAAATGTTACTTAATACTTAATTTCATAAGAGTCAAGCCCAAAGAGATGACGAGAATTATCCTAAGTTTAGACAAATCAGTTAAATTGCTTTATCTAATGAATGATTATTATGTACACAATATAATGCCTTTCAGTCTGCTTACCCAACAAGATTTTAGATTTAGACCTGTTTTACAGTCAGATAATTGCAAAAGATGGCCTAATTTAAGAAAATTAATAAAACAAACAATTTTTATTTTTCTTAGACAAAATTACATTAATTAAAACAAAAGTGCAAATGGGAAGATTATAGCTTTTTGGAATCATTAATAATAAATAGTTATTTTTTCAGATATATTTTTTCCTATCAAGCCCATTTTACCTAGCATCCATCACCATTTACAAACATATTTCAATATAAACATTACAATCAGTTCAGTTCTTATAATTTTTTGTAACCAACAATCTTTCAACTGTCCCTCATGACCTTACTCATAAATAATTCTATAACTAGAAAACTATACAAAAATGATTGCCGTCTGGAAGAAAAGAATGGCAGTGATGAGACTCATGAAGTCGAATGTTGAGCTTTTATTAAGGAGGTACAGAGCCAGCACATGAAGCTACCCGAAACTGTCAAATTGTCCTAATCAACTTTGAACCTAAAGCGATAAAGTTAAAAATCAATTAAAGAAATTTAACAGATTTGAGTAGTTTTGCGTGCTGGCCTCTGTACATATTTACAATAACTGCAGCTTTGTCACCAATAATGATGCAAGCCGACGAGCCTAGCAAATATATCAAGAGAATATATTTTTGGTTGCAGCCCATTTGTTGTGTGAGTAATAAGACTATATGGCGCAGTCTCTTTGGGCTCAATAGCTTCAACTTACACACTACGGTACTATCACTTAGGGTATGGGGTGCTGGCTGGGGGTGAGCCCGCCATGCTCTGGACTATGTTTCTGCTTTTTCCTCTTCTTTTCCTTTTTCCGTTTCTTCCGTTCCTTGTCATCATCGTGCCGTTTCTGCTTTTTGTGTTTCTTCTCATATGTGTCTGGGTTTGAGGAATCTGTTGATATACCGGAAAATATTAAATTGAAGATTAGAACATATGTTTAATGTACTGCAGGTCTCTGAAGAGCTGCTCTTTACCGACTAACCAACATGTGCAACACTCAGTTATGGCCTACAGAGACACTGTAGTCTGCTAGTATATACTAATATAAACAAGCTGCAGTTTGTTTGAATGCACAAATGTCTGGAACTAACAACAGGATTTGAAAAATTCTTATTGCACTTGATTTACCACTTCTTGAATAAGGCAACGGGCTATTTAACATCGATACAACCAGTAGGATGGCAGCAAAAATAAAAAATCTGGCTAATGAGGTCATGGGCGGAAGCTAGTCTGATATGATGTTGTAGTGGTTTAAAACAATGACTACAATATTAGTATGATAGTGGTTCTAAAGTTATATATGATGGACAACATAATTATATTATTTATTATCACACAAATTTAAATTGGTGTGGTTGACAAAGCCACAATGCGGTATTCGTAATTATTCTTATTCTTCTTAGACTTTAAAATCTAGCAATATTGTTATCAGATTCAATTATATCTACTCATGTCAGATTGCTTATTTGACAAAAAAATACTGAAACTCCTAGAAATTATAAATGATTAATTCAATTAAAAATAATGGGCTAGTCCCAGTATTCTTAATTATAATATCACTTTTGTTTGTATTCAACTGAGAATAACAATTGCAAAAATCTGTCCTATTTTTAAAAAAGTTATTGAAAAACTGTTTCCTTCTTAGTTACCAAAATGAAATAGATATTTGAAAATAGCCACTATTTATTATTGCATAACATCATCACCTATACCTCGCTATATCTCAACTATTATGGGGTTAGTTTCCAGTCCAAACGGATGCTGAATACAAGTATTTTACATGAAAAAACTGCCTCTCTAACCTCTGCAATCCAGTTACTGGATAAAATGATACCTCTTTCATCATTGCATAGCATCATTATATATAAGCACAGCACCATACAGCATGGAACAGTACATTTCCTGATTGGAGGTAAAAAGTGGAGTTCCAAGATTGACAGTATAAAGGCTCCCACACAGAGGTGCAACATGACTCTTGTAGAACAATTTCCATGCAATTTACACAGAAATTGTTTTATGAGAGTCATGTTGCACCTATTTGTGGGAGCCTTTACTTTTATTTCATTGCTATCTAATTTCAATCAAAAGTTACTGGCCCATTGTTAGATGGACTGAAGTAACATGTAAGTGCAATGCTGTTTACCTTGCAGTGGTGTCTCTTGTCCTGGGGGAACTCCATCCTTGTGCTTGTGTTTCTTGTGTTTGGTCTTATGTCGCTTTGGTGGGGTTGCACTTACATAGCGGTACTGTTCAGGTAATGGACCTGGGTGCAGCCGGAACCCAGCCAGCTGGGCACTTGTTAATGGTAACAGTTCCTTACCACCTATTGGCCTCTTGGCTATCACTGATCCTAAAGTACTGTTATCTTCCTGTCCAGGCCCATCAAGAATGCCAGGCAGATTAGGAAGAAAAGAAGATAAGGATTCTTTAAGTTTTTTGCCATTAAATTTACTATAAGAGTGCTCCAGTCCATAATAAGCCATTAAATTAGTTGCTCCTGTGAGTTCACATTCTCCTGTAAATAATATTGTCAAAAATGTTAAAGCTTGTAAATAAATAATTACAACTGTATCTGTAAGTAGTAATCCTGTACCTGGAGGTTCTTTCATCAAATAGAATGGTCCACTATGCACTATAGACGGGTTCTTGCCAAGTGAGATGGTAGTTTTGAGTGTTCCAGAGGAATCCTGACGAGAAACCACTGGTGACCTCGCGCCTCGCGGCGAGGACTTCGGAGAATATGGTTCTACTTTTCTAAACTGATCAGACATCATCTTGCATCTGCATTGTCTACATAACAAACGTAAAGAAAAGAAAATCTCACTAAATAAAACGATAAAAACTTAACACCCTCACTTCGAACGAAGAGCTTGCTTGACAAATTTGCAAAAAAAAATTGTAGTGTAAATAAGTGCAGCGACTTATTCACTATTTAGTCGATTAGTAGTTTTTGAGTGACCTGGTTATGGGAATATACCAGAAAGTGAAAGTCACTAAAGTCAAAACTAAATACTGAAATACTTTGAAAATATGACTTAAATAGCTGTTAAAAGTATTGTCTGTATCTTTAGACCTGACGAATTACAGATTTAACATAATTTTAATCGACTTAAATACTGACAAGAAAGAATTAGTATTAAAACGAATCACTAGTAAGTGAAAGGTTTTTAGAATTCGGATACACACCGGTGCAAAAGTACAAAACGAATCATACTTTTTTGCTAAAATATTAGCAAATGAGAGCAACTTCACAAATTAATCAAGTATTACTAATCACGAATTATTGGGTTAATTTTATCTTAGGAATGTATAAGTTGATCTGTCTATGGTTAAAAACCACGTGTTCATGATTAGCGCCATGTTCGGCCATAGAAGTTTAAAAAAATAAAATTTAAGAAGTAAAAATTTAGTTTATGGTTCATGAATTAGCTTCTCGTAATACGCTACAATTTTCGAGAATGTGTTTGGAAATAAACAAGATATTGGGATTAATTTAGTTTTGTTTGTGTTCAATAGTGTATTATAAAACCTGAAAAATGTTTGTGAACTGTGATTTGAGTGGTACAAATAAACGGCAACGCTTTTGATATCACGATTCCTCGCTGTGCGGAGTGACGCCATTTTACGGGAATGATCAGCCCGCGGCTGCCTCATACTAAGCCTGATGTAAGGATTGCTCTGTTCAAACGGATGCATAGAAACGAATCTTTATTCTTGCACTCGTGCTGGACGGACGAATTCCGAGGTAAAGATTGTATATTTATATTATTGTTGATACGATGATTATTCGAATCATGTTTCGATTTCCTCTTATTTGAGCGTCTTTTGTTTCCTATTAGTCAAAAGCACGTGTTTGTATTTTTCCAGAAAACTATGGAAGATGGTAATATTGTCAATACGAAAGATGATAAAAACACAACAGTATCATTGACCAACTTGTACGGCGAACGCCCAGTGAAATTAACCACTAATGGGCACGAATTCGCTGGCGAACCGTCTAGTCCGCCCGACGAGACATACGAGCTGTGTCGACAGCCCGCCGACACTTCGACCGACGACAAGTTCAAACAACGCATCAACCCTCTTAGAATACATCTTGGTAAAAGGCCTTTTGTAGATAACTCTCTACAATACTATAGCACAAGCAAGAAAAGAAAGCCTTCAGCAAATAAAAGTTTTGATAACAGTATCCCTGCCAACTCAGTGCCCAGAGTGCCCAAACTTATCCCTAAGCACCAAGACCGTAGTCAATTTCACAATGTTTCATCACAAGCAGAGAGTGATGCCATCAGTGAACGAGATAAACCAGTGCCTCGGCTTGTGCCTAAAAGCCAACTGTTACAGTTCAAAAAAGGTAAAGCAGAAAAAGGAGCCCAGTTGAAAGAATATGCACAGAGCTTGGGTCTACAACCTATGGTGAAGTTTAAGTGCCGGAAGTGTTGTTCTATGTCATTTAAAACCTTAGCCATGTTGAAAGAACATCAATTGGTATGTCGGGCACAAGCAAAAGAGCCTGCACTGAGCCCTGAGGCAGCACCATGTCCAGAACCCAATACCAGTGGACCATCTAGAGTGACTAGGAAGGTGTACTTGTGTTCAGCTTGTGGAACTTATTATGAGAACTGGAATCTTTTTCTTCACATGAGAGAAGTGCACAATAGACATATTTGCCTGTTTTGTTTGGGTATGTTTTCAAAAGCAGAGAAGCTGTCATCTCACCTAACAAATAAACACAATGTTAAAGAGTTCAGTTATGAAAGTAAAGAAGAGTTCTTCAATGTTTACAGTGGTACTTTATACTTGATGTGTTGTGCATGTGATGAAATATGCAGTGAACAAGATGATTTTTTCAACCACGATTGTAATAATGTTAAGCCGAAACCTGTGCCTGTTCTTATTAGCAAAAATGCAGTAAAAGCAAATATCATAAAGAATGCTAAAACTTTCAATGAAGTATCAAGTAATGGACCCTCAAGTATAGCAAAAGATTTAATAAAACCTACTTGTGATAAAAAAGATATTGATAGTAAACTGGAGACGGTCACATCTCAAACACATAAACCTGCCGCTATAATTCCAGAAGCAAATGCTAGTGAGCCAGTTATCAGTGATACAAGCATCAGCTCTGGCAGTCCAGCTATAACAACTAGTAAAGACAACACAGCTGATTCAGGAATGGAACTTGAGAGCTCTGACACAAAGCCTGTAATGACTCCGGTGCACCAAAATACGTTTAGCCCGGACAGAACCACACACATGTTTCCCAATGGTGATGAGAACTTTGAACATTCAGATGAAAGTGACTCACCTGTTTCTGATGAAATTAATGAACCAATTAGAGAGGTTTCACCTATCAAAAAAGAAGAGGCAGTTGGTGTTCCTTTAGAAAAAGAAAAAGAATGTGGTATAAAGTTAAAATTAAGTTTAAATAATGCAAATTCACCTGTTATTATAAATTCCACTGTAGATCCCACCATTGGTAAACAAAAAGTACACAAACCTCCAACACGAGTCAGAAGACCACCAAAAAGATATGAGAAAGATGCACGTGCTGAGTTAATCGGAACACCTAAAACTCCCTCAATAAGAATGACAATATGTGATAGAGCTGATAGTCCTTTTGTTAAGACAACTATATTTGAAAATAATAAAGAGACTACACTAAAAACACTTTTGAATAACAACTTTGAAACTGCATCTAAAACACCTGAAATTAAGTCAGAGAACACAGTTAAAACTACAATTTATGATAACAAATTGGAAGAAATCAATACAATGAACAGGGTACCCAAGTTAACTGTGAGAGTTCCCAAAGAACTTTTGGATAAAGATTCATCCAGTGATTACTCTTCTGACAGTGATGTTAGTGATAAGCTGACAGTGGATGAAAATAACACTGTTAAAGAAGAAGAACAAGATAAAACTATAGATGAGTCACTCATTGAGCATCCACCTATTGAACCCTTAACACCACCTGCTGAACTACCTACTGTGAAAGTAGAAGAACCTATACAAGCAGAGGAAGACATTCAAGTAGAAGACGAGAGTGAAGACATTAAACAGGAGCCTAAGCTAGAGCCAACAGAAATGGAACCAGATCCACCTGCAGAGCCAATAGTTGAGGAACCAACAATTCCTGTAACTCAACTATCTCTAGACAAACCACTAGATAGATATCCCCTTAAAGATTTACTGAAAGTTTTCTTATCATCTACTGTTCACAGTTGCATATATTGCAATCATGTACGTAAGATTGCAGTTAATTGTGAGCAGCTTGCTTTACACATGGTAGCGCAACACCGCTTTGCAGCAACTGTTGACAGCATTACTGCAGAGGAGCTGATGCCTGAGACTATAACAGCTAAATTGAAGACAGGTGCTCCAGAACTAAATTTGGTCTACATAAACTTGGACTCCTATGACAGTGTAGAAAAGTGTGATGAAGTGCAGTATGACTATATGTTTGAATGTTTTCAGTGTTACTTCAAAACTGCTATCCATAAAGATCTCTATTTACATAATCGTAAAATGCATCAAAAAACTATCTTACTGTGTGTTATGTGTAAATCTAATTTTTATAGTTATAGTGAATTAATATGTCATTTGTGCCCTGGAACATATGATTCTGAGTATGAAATTAAGTTTAGATGCTGTTTGTGCAATGTAGATGCTATCCCATCACCGTTCAGATTGATGGTACACCTGCGTAAGAGTCATAATACCTGTGATGTCTGTTTGGAACTGTGTCACAACCAAGCTCGCTTGTCTAACCACGTTTGGAAACATAAACTGCACCACTTGTGTTACCGATGTGGCATTGCATATAGAAATAAGCCAGATATAACTAATCACTTGTTTTGGAAACATGGCACTGAAAGTGTGATGTGTAAAAAATGCTTACAGAAAAAATGGCCCCATGTTTATCACTTCTGTACACCACCTGCAATATTTGTTTGTGAAGAATGTAGTTTGCAATTTACAAAAGCAGTATACTTAAAAGTCCATAGAAGATTTCACACCAATGACTTTCCCCATGTCTGTACAGAAGAAGCATGTACTGAAAAGTTTGTTTCTAAGAAACTCCTTAACAAACATTTTGAAGAACATAGAAAGAAGTTAATAATTGAAGATTTGAGTGAAGTGAAACCTTGTGTGCCAACTGAAATTTTGCCAGAAACATCTAAAGAACCTATCCCTGTAATTGATTTGGTAGACATTAAAATAAAAGAGGAAGCTGGTACTTCCGAGCCGATAGCCGAATCTGGAACTGAGCAGCTAACCAAAAAAGAAAAGAAAAAAAAATTAAAGGAAAAGGATGCCCTTTTGCTTGATGTGAATTTGCCGGCACTAAATCTTTCAGAAAGTGATAGCAGTGACGAATCAGATAGTGGTATACCACCGACAGTTAAAGTTGAGAAAGAAGAAAAGGTAAAGGAGGAAGATGCTCCTAAAGTAGAATCAGTGGAAACAAATCATGTGGATAGTGAAGTGACTCCAAAGACTGAGGAGAAAACAGAGCCACTTGACGATAAACCGAACGAGCAGCAGGTTCTAGACATATGGGATAACTTTAAAAAATATCAAGCAAAAGTTGAAAAGACGAAGGAAAAAACGCCTCCTTTAGTACCTATCAGAAAACATGTCTGCGAATCTGATCACGATTATTGTTTGGTACCTACTGATATGAATGGAGATGACGATTTGTTCAACAGTAGCGATACTAAAAAGAAAAATAAGAAATCTCCTAAGAAACAACGTGGTGCTGGCGACTTGTCATCGACTAGTAGCAGCAGCAGTGATTCTGATTCAAGCTGCTCCTGCGGCTCCAACTGTAGTTGTTCATCTAGTAGCGGCTCTTCATCATCGAGCTCTTCCGACTCTGATTCGTCAGATGATTCAGGAAATGAGAAGGAGAAAGAGAAGAAGAAGCCCAAGCGCGTCAAAAAGATGTTACCTAATAGGAGATACAGCACTGGCTCTAATGTAGATGTGATGGGCATGTCCGAGACTCCAATATTAATTCCTGAAAAAACTGAGCCTCCTATTGCCGAAACAGATCTCGAAACTGATGAAAGTGAAACAGATGAAGAGTTTTATGATGAGAATCCGCAACGAATAGCCGACAAGTTACACGAAGAAAAACGTAACCAGCTGATGAATTTATCTTCGGTGGCTCCCTCAGACGCCGGTTCAATTTCTGGTGAGTTAAGTCGACCTACAACACCCGTCAAAGAAGAGGTTAAGGAAGAAAAAGAGCTTAAAGAAGAGCCTGAAATGAAAGTAAAATCAACTAGTAGTAAAAAGAAGAGCAAAAAGAAAAAGAAATCTAAGAATTCCAAAAAGCATGGACCCATAAAAATCAACATTCCTAAAGATGTCATATCGAAATCTGAAGTTGAGGTAACACCGCCTTTAATTCCTAATAAGATAACAATATCGTTACAATCTAACACAGTACAAATCCCTGAGACACCAAAACCAAGCCCACTCATGACAGAAATGAGCTCCTCAGCAACGGCAGCTGAAAAAAAACGAGCATCAAAAAGAAGAAGAGTTCCTAACAGATTTTATGGATACTCTAGTGATGAGGAAGCACCGCAACAGACTCCAGTTACACTTACAGCATTAAAACCGCAACAACCGCCGAAACTGGAGTGGAGAAAGGAAGATTTACCATCTCCAGTGACGCACAAGGTCAAGAAGGAAGTGCCGTCAACTGTGATTTCTAGCAGATTGTATAATTATACAGACCCTATTAGGTTGACCGCCCCCATACCTGACCCCGAGCCGCCGCGTATCTTAATGAATTCTGAATCTATGGAATCGAGTGACTCTGATTCGAGCGACGAAGGAAACTTAGAAATATATCAGCCTGGTGGTCAGAGCTCCGTCCCGCCGCCTCCAACTTATTTGAATTCAGGCACCTCCAGCTTGCCGTACGCGTTCCAGCGACCCGCGGTGCGGGAGGCGCGCGAAGGCGAGAGCGTGTACTGCTACTGTCGATGTCCGTACGACGAAGTGTCGGAGATGATCGCTTGCGACGCCGAAGGTTGTCCCATCGAATGGTTCCATTTCGAATGCGTTGGTATCATGGTACCGCCTAAAGGCAAATGGTACTGTCCCGAATGTAGGAAAAATCAAAGTTTCTCAGGTTACAGATAATTCTAATTAAATTTAAGTGTATATAACATTGCTGTATTGTTATTATATCTGTATATAACTTATTGACGATTGTAGATAATTTAGGCTTTACCTGTATATCTTTGTAGGTAGTTTCTGTAAGTTTTAGGTTATTAGGTCTGAAAAAAATGTATCATTGTTATAAAAAGTACATGTTATGCTTGATACCGGCTGTGCGGCCACATCTGTAACCTGGCAAATTGTTAATGACATTAACTTACTGCAGCAAGCGGAAATATAAATCCGATTTTTGATACCAATTTACGCAGTTTCATTTATTAACCTATACCTGAACTATTAAGCTAGAAAAGTGGTTAGGCGTAGCGTAGGCGTGGCGTGGCGTGGCGTAGGTTTAGCTATAGGCGAAGCGAAGCAGCTTCATTTTTTAGTCTATATCAGTCTATGTATAGTGCCATTCAAAGGGTGCTGATTCTGAGCGGGGAATAATACAAGGGCCTCGGCAAAGCATAAATCATACCTACAGTCCGTCCAAAGTTCAAATTACCTCTGACAAGTGACAGCAACAACCAACAGCGTTATTGTAATGAAAATAAAAATCATCGATATTGACAGACTTGTTAGTGGCAGCAACCCAATTGTTAAACGAATAAAGATCACTTTGAGTTTGTCAGCCACGCAAAATCAGAGGTAAAATGTTTGGTTACTATGTTAAGCGTTTGTATTAAAAAAGGCCCTTCGCCTTAGTCGAAGTAACGACGCTTTAGGAAATTTTCATTTCCATGGAGCGTCAGTCTAGCAGAATGTCTACATCAAAATTATATTCTGATGGTGGAACTCACACTAATCTGATATTAACTATCGCAAGCATCCCCGAAAGGTAGGCTGATGTGCCTAGTATGCCTACCCGTTTTCGCCTGGTTTTAACTTTATTACTAGGCACTTATCTAATCTACCATCAATACGAGACGACCTCAGTTTACTCAAAAATAATACTGTTACGAGCTGGGGTTCGGGATAAATTAATAGAAACCAATTTACCAAAACACACAACACAGTTTAATTAACTAAACACAAATATCGCAATCAAATCAAAACGTCACTTGGAATCACTTGTTTAGCTTGTACTGTATCACTCGAATCGTATTCGCTCGCTTCCGAAATCGAACTGCTTGTCGGCCCGAAAATCCTCTATTTATATCCCGAGTAGAACATTCTCGAACATTCGACACGAAGCTTCTAGTAACTTCCATTGAACTGTTTAATCCCACTATTCGACAATAGATGGCAGTAGCGTCTACGTACAATTTCGTGCAGTACTTGCTACTCAATAACAGATGGCGTTAGCGTGTCCTTTCCAGTAGTTTCTAACACTGCCCCGTCCTTAGATGGAATTAGCGTGATGTTTCTAGACTTTCCGATTTACGTCACACTGCCCCTTTCTGAGACGGAGTTAGCATGATGCTTCTAGACTTTACGATCTACGTAACACTGCCCCCTCCTTAGACATGCTCGTCCCGAGCATCATTATTCCCGTAGTATCGTGCCAATCGATCTACATGGACAATTTTGGGTGCAGTTCGCATACCCTTTTGTATTCGGTACGTGACGTCGTTGATCTTGGTCACAACTCGGTACGGCCCGTCCCATTTTGCCTGTAGTTTAGGGGACTTTCCTTTGCTGCGCACTGGGTTATGCAACCACACTAGCGAACCTTCGTCGAAGCCAGTATTGTTCATCTTCCGATCATAACGAATTTTCATTCTCTCGGACATCTGTTGGCCTGATTCTCTGACATGCTCATATACGTCATTCATCTTGTTGCGCAGATCATTTGCATAATCTGTTATACTCCGTGGTGAATCAGGGGGAATGCCGGTTATTAGATCAGCTGGTAACCTTAGCTCCCTTCCAAAGTTTGCGAAGGCTGGCGTCACAGTTGTACTCTCGTGAACTGCACTTCGGTATGACAGAAGAAACGGTTGTATGTGCTTGTCCCAATCCTTTTGTCTGCTTGCTACAACTTTTGCCAGATATCTTTCCAACGTCTGATTAAATCTCTCCACCATTCCGTCAGATTGTGGGTGGTATGAAGTGGTTCTGGTTTTGTAAGTACCCATAACCCGACATGTTTCCTGAAATACTTGAGACTCAAAATTTCTGTGGATTTCCAAGGGTACCCCAAACCGACAGAAGACTTCGTGGACTAATTTATCAGCGACTGTTGAAGCTTCTTGATTAGGGATGGCGAAGACTTCCGGCCACTTGGTGAAGTAATCCATAACAACCATGAAATATTTATTTCCACTTTCACTTTCAGGGAACGGCCCAGCGACATCTAGTGCTATCCGTTCCCACGGGGCTCCCACGTTGTACACTTTCAATGGACCCCTGCTGCGTGTGTGTGGTCCTTTTACCGCTGCACAACTAGTACATCTGCGACACCAGTCCTCCACATCCTCTCGACAATGGATCCAGTAAAACCTTTCTCGGATCTTTAACAAAGTCCTTCTTACTCCCATATGTCCTCCTGAAGAACCATTGTGGTAGAGCCGTAGAACATCTGGTACCTTCGTTTTTGGGACTACCATTTGCAGGTGACAGCTATTCCCTCGAGCATTTTCCCATTTTCGGCACAACACACCATCCTGGATCACCAAGCTCTCCCATTGTGCCCAATAACTTTTTGTGGTGGTACTCATCGCTGCAACATCACACCATTTCGGTTTGGGAGCATTAGCTTTAATCCACTCGAGAATTGGCCTGATATCTCTGTCACTTTGCTGAGCATGCTGTAGGGTTTCATTCCATTCGTCACTAAGGTCCGTTCTTAGCATCCTGACAGGTACCGTTTCCTTAGCTTCTTGCCTGACACAATGCTTGCAGTCTTCAGGACAAGGTCTTCTTGGTCACTGTCGTATTGGTAACTCATTTCCGGTATTAATTCTGTGTTGAACCAAACCAGTCTTCCCTATGTCAGCATCATTTGTAGAGAATATGTCTGCATACTGAAGTAGCATCTTCCTAGCTTTCTCTCTTTCTTCTTCCGATAAATCTTTACGACAGTCTTCCAAAAGATTTAACACATTAAATCTTGCACTTTGGGCGTTATTTTGAGAAGGCCGATGTTGGCATTCACGCATCCAAGCTACTTCCCCACAGGAACCCATCAACGTACCCTTCTTGATTACTTGTTCCTTTTCACTTGGGTTCAGTATGCGTACGGCTGCAACGTCGATTGCCTTTACCAAGGTCCGCGCAATCTTCCATGGAAGGTTTCCATCTAATCCTTCAATGAGAATACATCGGTTTTTCTGCCCAGAATTATGTGGAAGACTAACTGGAACTATTGTTTCCGATCGGGGAGGAAGAACAATCTTCTTCAAGCAGTACACTTTCCCTGATGGTGCACCTTCCATGAAGACTTCTTCTGACCCACATTTTAGGACTCCTTGGTTAATGTCGACCTCACAACAGTGCTGTCGCATGAAGTCCAAACCTAGGATGCAGTCGTCTACTATGTCAGCCATTATGACCTTATGCCGGTAGATTGTGTTACCCAGTTTTAATTCCACCTCCTTCTCACCACGGACGGTTATGTGCTGACCGGTAGCTGTTACTAAATTTACGCCGTCATGCTTACCGAAGAAGTCCCCAAGAAAACGATTCGCTAGTTGGGAACTGACAACCGTGCGAGAAGCTCCAGTATCCAATGTCAGCTTACATGGTCTTCCGTTCACTTCACCTTTTATGACTAGGGTGTTCCCATCATGGGCTTGTGAGACCGAAATTCTTGGGGCTATTTTAACACCAGCCAGCACCCGCCCCGCAGTCCTGGCGTTTATAAGTTTCCCTGCTGCTGGGCGGTCACATCAGCCGCCCTTCTTTCCTGGGTCTGGTCTTCGTTAGCTGTGCTTCGCTTCGGGCAACTTGAGCGAAGGTGCCCTTTTTCTCCGCAAGTATAGCATATAGGGCTGTACCTAACACGGTCACGAACAGGTGACGCCGCAACCTCCCTGATGCGATGGGCTCGATGATCATGCCTCACTGCCTCCACCTCCAACGCATGGGCCAAGGCGCCCTTGAGGGTTTCATGGTGCCCAAGTCTCACAGCAGCCCTTACTTCCAAGTCCCGTATGCCATCTATGAAGGTTTGAATTAGTATACTCTCGATGAGTGCGGGCGCAGTCTGGTACGCCTTTCGAACCAGCTTTTCGATTTCCAGGGCCCACTGCTGTAGGTTTTCACCACTGCGCTGCACACGATCCTTCAACTGGGCACGAAAAACGTGTTCCAGGTGCGCATCACCATATCTGGCCTCTAACGCCTCAACGAGCTGCTCGTAGGTAACATTTTTGCCGAGAGCCTCTAACACAGTTAAAGCCTGGTCACGAAGGGCCAAAGTAAGCGCGGTCATGGCTTGGCCCGTTGTCTACCCATTTGCTTCCATGACAGCTTCAAATTGAATTTTGTATGCCGACCAGGAAGATGTTCCGTCGAAGGGTGGCACTTTAAACCCGCGCACGGAAGGTGCAGCAACTATAGAAGCCGTAGTCCGATCTCCAGCTTTCAGAACTCCAACCGCTTTTCTTATATCAGCGATCTGGACTTCGGCCTCGGAGATACGATTTTCATGTACCTGAACAGTCTCCTTCATGGCTTTGATGTCCTTGCCAAATGTCGCGTGTAGATCTTTCAAAAGGAGAACCTGCTCCTCTTTATCACGCTGAAGCTGCTCTTGCAGGCGGCGGGTCTGTTCTTCCTGTCGACGGGCCTGTTCTTCCTGTCGGCGAGCTTGCTCCTCTTTGTCCTGCTGCAGCTGTTCCTGTAGGTGGCGGGCCTGTTCTTCCTGCCGGCGAGCTTGCTCCTCTTTGTCCTGCTGCAGCTGTTCCTGTAGGCGGCGGGCCTGTTCTTCCTGTCGGTGAGCTTGCTCCTCTTTGTCCTGCTGCAGCTGTTTCTGTAGGCGGCGGGCCTGTTCTTCTTGCCGGCGAGCTTGCTCCTCTTTGTCCTGCTGCAGCTGTTCCTGTAGGCGGCGGGCCTGTTCTTCCTGTCGGCGGGCCTGCTCCTGCAGCATCGCCATTAGCGCAGAAAGATCCATGGCTGGTGATGCTGTAGCAACACCAGACGCTTGGGAGACTGGCTCCGTCATCGGCTGATTACCCCCAGGTGTCTGTCTAGAAGTTCCTTCAAACCGCCTCTGATCCACCTCCTGCTGGCGCTGACTCCTGGTACGGATACCTTCCGTATCCTCCTTCGGTAAAACTGGCATAATTTATCCCTTACTTCTGACACCAAATGTTACGAGCTGGGGTTCGGGATAAATTAATAGAAACCAATTTACCAAAACACACAACACAGTTTAATTAACTAAACACAAATATCGCAATCAAATCAAAACGTCACTTGGAATCACTTGTTTAGCTTGTACTGTATCACTCGAATCGTATTCGCTCGCTTCCGAAATCGAACTGCTTGGGCCCGAAAATCCTCTATTTATATCCCGAGCAGAACATTCTCGAACATTCGACACGAAGCTTCTAGTAACTTCCATTGAACTGTTTAATCCCACTATTCGACAATAGATGGCAGTAGCGTCTACGTACAATTTCGTGCAGTACTTGCTACTCAATAACAGATGGCGTTAGCGTGTCCTTTCCAGTAGTTTCTAACACTGCCCCGTCCTTAGATGGAATTAACGTGATGTTTCTAGACTTTTCGATTTACGTCACACTGCCCCTTTCTGAGACGGAGTTAGCATGATGCTTCTAGACTTTACGATCTACGTAACAATTAATAATGGATACCATTGGGGCGAGCTAGTTTTGACACACAAAGAACGTGGCAATGTAAAAGATTCTGGAAAAAACGCAATAAACTTCTACCGTGTTACGCAACACCGACGCGGGGATCGAACCCAGGACGACGATGGGAGCTGAGCGGTCCGTGCATACGAAGTGTTTGTTCGATAATTCTTTACGTGCCTACGTAAATGGAAAAACAGAATTTATTTAAATCATATAGCTTGAAGACTTACATTTCGCCAGTACCTTGTGACTCAAAATTTGTTTAGGTGCAGACCGAGGTATGTGTCCGGCGGTTCCTCGAGCGGTTGTCTAGAAATCAGATCAGCATAGTTATTCACAACCATTCGATACGCTTCCCTGCCGAATCGAACACCAATCAATGTTATCGAAGGAGTCCTCTAAACGCTGCCCATTCACAAGTCCGACACCCATTTTCAACCGACGAAAAAAAACGGAGGAGGTTCTCAATTCGACGCGTATTTTTTTTTTTATGTGTGACCACGCATAACTTTTTACATAGTGGTCCGATTGTGACAATTCTTATTCTATTGGAAAGGGTATACTCCCAAGGTGGTCCCATATAAATTTGGAAAACAAAATCGAACCCTAAGGGTTGGAAAACAGGGGATGATTGATTGTTCTCTCACTGATTGTTATGTATAACCACGCATAACTTTATACAGAGTAGTCCGATTTTGATAATACTTTTTTTGTTGGATAGGGTATACCTTGCCAAGTATTTTTAGTACATTGAAGCCACAAAAAATTATAAAATAAAAACTTTTTAACAAAAAATTAAACCGCCGAAAAAACGGAAAAGCAAAAAATAATAAACATTAAAATTATGAGTCGGCGCTTTGAGTGCTCTTTGTTCATTGATTTTTCAGCGCCGACTCAAATTTTTTTTTTATAAGTTTAAACCAAATAGTCAGATAACCGCTATTCTGCCAACAGCTATTTGCGATTGGAGCCTAAACTTTGCAAATCAGATAATTGAAAATGAGTCATTTTTGACTCGGAAAGTGGGGATCCCTGTCGCCTATACTAGACGTGTCGTAAGTCGTTTTTGAGGTTTTTCTAATTAGAAAGAGAAGGTACTCTCGGAATTTTTTCCAATATGTTACAAATCTATGGTTAAATCTATGTCATGTCATACAGACAGCCTCAGGTAAAATGCCAGTGTTGTATCTCTTGTAAAATAAATTTGCAGCTGCACAGAAACCCACTAAAAGTTAGCAATAAAAATGGATCTATCTAGTCTCTGTCCTCATAAGGCGCAGTGCAACAAGTTTGGTAAGATTCACATTGTATTTAGCTTGAATAGTCTAATAATCAACAGGCCCAAGAAAGTTGTTTAATAGGGCATAATCCATTAAATTCTGTAAACAAGTCCCTGTGTATTAAAATGCTGTTAGCCGTGTTGAATAGGTATGTAACTAAATGACCTATTTCGTTTATGTTTACTCATACACGCTAGTACCTACCTAGCGTATTATCCATGCTGGTACTAACCGGAGGACGCTGTCCGAATTAGAGAGTCATCAATACCTTCCTAGACCTCCATGCTGCGATCTTAAGATTACGTAGTAGTCAATTACTCATGCTAAAGAAATCGCCCCATCATAACTAATCAACCAATGTCTACACGCAAAAGTGACTAGTCATCATAGGTTACCTACCTACCTACCTACAGTATCTACAACTTTTGTTATGAACATTGAGCGGACATTCATAACTTGTTCGCTTCATTTAAAAATCATCATTAAATTTTATGAAACACGTTAACAGTTTGTGGTAAATGGGTCGCTTATCAAAGAGCATTGGTTTATGTTCTACCTATTTGATATTATCGTAGGATTTGGTGTAATACAATATTAACATATTTGAAACTCCCATCAGTTTAGTATCTACGAATATGTGTGATCGGGCGTAAGCTGGTCAGCATTTTGTTGTATTTTTTTCACATGAATGGATGATGGGATGGCATGGTTACCAATATACCTACATATTTAGAATTTGGGACTATTCTAATTCGGGACTTTACCTTACCACACCACAGGCATGGAACAGAGCTGTGGTGGTACTTTAAGAAGGGCGATAATGCCCTACTTAAGAATTGTAGGACCATCTCACTTCTGAGCCATGCCTGGCCTGTTTTCAAGAGTCAACCCAGCCAACACAGATTAGCTGAATAAATTTTGCGTAAAAGCAATTCTTTTGACTTTAAGCTGGATAAAGTATTTGTATAACTTCTGTGTAAGCGCTTATAGGAGATGATATTCAAGCAATTTGGGCACAAAATATCTTGCTTCAATTTGGATAAAATTTGATTAACAGCCACATAGCAGCTGAATAAATGTAACACACTGAATATCTTCTGCATAAATTCTGATTTTTCTTTAGTCCAGAAATTATTCATATTTTATGCAGTTGTTAATTTGTGAGTTCAGATATTCAAATGATATTCAAAATTCCGATCTCAGGAGTAGTTTTACAAAGAAATTATGCAAGTAAAAAAGTATAAATGTATTTTTCATTATGACGAAATTATTTTGTGTTACCTACTTAGTTCAAAAAAATGTACGTCTTCAAAAATTTGGTATTTAAAATGTTTCATACATTTTAAGCATAAGTTTAAGGTGAATTATATAAACGCATGGCACTTTACTGTGAATTATCAATATGATTATTGTACATTTTATGAGCGCCTTAAGATAAAGCTATAATTTAAAAGGTAAACAAACAATTTTTATCAAATTTCAGTCCCAGCAAATAATGAGAATCAAATTTTGTATAACTGCTAATGTTTCCTACTCACTAAACAAAGTGTTTCATAAGATAAATGTTGAGGATTTTTATAAAAAGAGGTTATGTCGAACGTTAATGGCGGACGCGACGGGCAATTTGAATAAAAGTGTCTATTTTAGTGATTATTTTGCTTATTTCTGCATAATAGTTCACATACGACTACATATCCAGAAATTATTTGATTTATAGTACAATAATTATACATTTCTCAGAGAAAGGTCTTAAATTACATAATGCAGTATACTCTTATTCAGCTTTTTATAGAAAATAAATCCATAAATATTTGAGGTCGATGCGATGGGACCTATACTAATGTAGGTAGGTAGGTAGGACCCACTATTTTCTATTACTTTTTTTTCTATTACTGCACAGATACTATTTTTTATCTTTACATACTCTCGTGAACACTTTCTGCTTATTCCTCCCGTTCTCTTTCTTATTTTCCATGAATCATTTACGCTTTTGTTATTATTTTTCTGAGGAGGCATATTGTTGATGAAACATTTATCAGTTTTGTCACAAAATGGTGAAATATCTGGATATTAACATACGATATCTTCAACTAATCAGTTATTTGCTGCTTAGGATACCCCCATTTTTAACTGATATTGTTCTAAGCTGAACGTAAAGCCAATTGTACGCTTATAGCGCTATAAGTTAGGTAAAACAAGGAGTTTATTTTCAATAATGCAGAAGTCAGCTGTGTAAAGAAGAAAAAATCTAAAATATTCAGCATCTGAATAAATTAGTACCATTTCGTACACTATGCAGCTTAAAGAAAATATTTCGTCTAATATTCAGCGTTTTGCTGTTTAACTGCTTTGCTTAAATATGTTCTACAGGACAATGCAAAAATTTCAGCTTCTGTGCAGATAATAGCTGTTTCAATTAGGTACTTTTATTTGAAAATCGCTTGTTTAGCAGATTCTACTCTTGATTACTATTCAGCTTAAAAAAAATACCGCGAACTTTAAACAGAATTTTAATTTAAGAACTCTCTTATTCAAAATTAAGCCATAACATCAGCTGTAATACAAAAGTAATAAAGCTTGACACTGCTTATTGTGGTATATTTTCGCTACTATCTGGCTTATGTGTTGGCTGGGAACACACTCATCATGAACCAACTCGCGCAAAGATTTGACGACTTCCAGCCTCCCGAACCAGCCGGATTCCGTAAAAGCTTTAGCACCGTAGACCACAGTCATAATTGCGGCCGGTTATGCAGAACACCTAAGAGTATAACCTGCCTCAGTTTAGCGTTTCTTGAGTAGGTACGAGAAAGTTTTTTTTTTGGATGGGAAATTATCAAATGACTTCTCCCGCTCTGGGCGGAGCGGGAGGGCGTGTCAGACTTTTACTGACTAAAACCCACCCGTGTTCCATCAGTTGCCCATGTGCCGGGGTCACGGTATCTCTTTCGAACAATCACGCGACCCCGGCAGGCATCGGTCCTATCAGACCCCTTCAGTTTTGCTGACATCTCTTTGAGGCGCGCGTGGAACACTACGCGCCGTTGACCCGAGCTTGGTCCTTACCGGGTGGCGAGCTACCCATTGCTCGCCGAGTACGAGAAAGCCTTCCATTCGATCGAGAGTTGAGCTGTACTGCAGTTTCTCCAACGGTGCCAGATTGACTTAAACTACGTACTTACTCCGGGACTGGACCTCGAAATCCATCGTTCTGAAACGAGAGGTGAAACAGGGAGGCGTAGGTAATAACTCCGAAACTGTTTACCCCTCTACTGGAGGATGTCTTGCGTGGTTCTAGACTGGAGTGGGGTTAGTATTAACAACATTGGCGAATAAGTCCATCAGTCACCTTCGGTTTGCTGACGAGGTAAAAGCAAGCGCGGATCCAGGGGGTGGGTCATGGGGGTCATGACCCCCCCCTGGGCTGGGTCCACCGTGGACCACTATTTAAAATTGTTAAACATAGGTAATGGTTTTAAGTAAGGATATATTTTTTGTCACAATTTAGGTTTCATGTAAATACCTTCAATATTTAATCAATCCACACTTCCACATTAATATTATAAATGCAAAAGTAACTCTGTCTGTCTATCTGTATCGCTTTCCTGCTAAAATTACTGAACCGATTTCAATTAAATTTGGTACACAGATAGTTTAGAGCCTGAGAAAGGACATAGGCTACTTTTTATCCCGGCAGTATGTTCCCGCGGGATAATTTTCGACCTCCACGCGGGCGAAGCCGTTAGCAAAAGCTAGTTTATTATTTACTAGCTTCTGCCCGCGACTTCGTCCGCGTCAAATATTCACTGAGAAAAATGTCATTTTGGCATAATCTTAAAATATCGTGACGTTGGTTTAAAATAGATGCGTTGTCTTATAATATGTTGATAATAAGTAAATATTACGCTAGAAGTGAAATGTGTTAAGATGGAATCGAATTTTTTGGGTAAATAATGCAATATTATGATACTTGTCATCGTAAAAATTTGTAATTATGAAATAACATTGTCTTCTTCAAATAATAACACAATGTAATAGAAAATGGTCCACTGTCCCATAAATTAGTATGATAATTATAAATAAGATTCTAATTAAAAAACACAATGACAGTCACCGTAATATAAATAGATTTCATAGTTTAATATGAAGAAGTATCTCTAAAAATACGATGACCTCCCCCTAATGTACTATATTAAATGATAATGCTTTAAACTTATATTTTTAAAGTAAGCATCATTTTTTAATATTACAGTCATATTATTTTATGTGAATCCTACTAAATTATTATTACAGAGACCCATTTATGAGTAGCATTTGAATGATGTCCTACAAATTTAAGGTGACGGCATTATATAATGAGGTCTCCCTCTCTCACTTCATTCCGCCTAGAGATGTGTCAACTCGAGTTTCTAACTCGAGTTAACTCGAGTTGTGCTAAATTCGAGTTTACTCGAGTTGAATTCTCCCTAACTCGAGTTTGGGCTGGCCGTAATGAACAAATCAAGCGAAAGAGCAATCGTTTTCAGTATAGTAGTAGTATTGAATAATTGTTTTCTTCTTTATTTTTCAAACAAATTGACAAAACTTTTATTTATCTTTATTAAGTACATTTTTTATCTTACATTATTATTGTTACAAAATGTAACACCAAGAAGATACTTTACTTTTTTTTTTTTTTTGAGAATATTTTATTTAACTTATGTATTACGTTAACTAACAAGAAGTTATGTTATATACTTTTCAGAACTAAGTTATGTACACAATAACGTGATGTTTGTTGAAAAACCTGAATATTAACTTACAGGAAAATATTTTTAATTTCTTGACTTTAGCATTGTATTTTTTTTGTGATAAATAATTTTATACTTCGAGTAGTATTATATTTGAATAAAAGTTGTTATTGCAACATTTGATTGTGGCAACCAATAAACAAAGTAAGCAAAAGTATTTTATAGTAGATCATTATATATTTAAAAAACTTTTTACACAAAAAAACAACCGACTTCCTTAAAAAAAAACACTACAAAGTCAAAAATAACTTTAATTTCGGAAGTCGGTGTCTTAGGCTCTGTATTTAAGGTTTTTGCCACCGACTTCCGAAATTAAAGTTATTTTTGACTTTGTAGTGTTTTTTTTTAAGGAAGTCGGTTGTTTTTTTGTGTAAAAAGTTTTTATTTTTTTACTTTTTAGTTGTGGTAGATACTCCGCACTAATCTAATCGCGTTATTCGTTCATTTGTCGCGCAAATACATAATGCAAATTTAAGACTTATATGGTTTTCACATGGACCCCATTGTCCAAATGGAACCAAATTAAAATGAGACCATTCGGAAAGCACCAGCTTTCAAATAAAAAAAGAATCATCAAAATCGGTTCACCCAGTCAAAAGTTATGAGGTAACAAACATAAAAAAAAAAAAAAAAAAATACAGTCGAATTGATAACCTCCTCCTTTTTTTGAAATCGGTTAAAAATAACAAAGTTGTTTAAGAATATTTTCATTGTGATGATTAAGTTATTCATAGCCTAGTACCTGTATTATAAAGTCAGACTGATATTATTCTGTGAAGACTGCTAATAGGTACCTAACTTGTTTTAATGTTAAATATGAGTATTTACTATACCTAAGATAAGACTAAAACCAAAAATAAATGAGTAAAACTATAAAGACCTTTCTAATTGCTACCTACGAACTATGAAGTTTACCAATGATGTAAAAAAGTAATTTGTAACAAATCATACACTCAACTTCTTTTAGCTAACTCGAGTTAACTCGAATTAATTCGAGTTAGCTGAATTTCAACTCGAGCTAACTCGATTTGTGTTTTTTCCGAGTTGGCACATCTCTAATTCCGCCGCCGCGCCATTTCGGTCGGCCATTTGTATTTCACCGGCTACAGCCGGCAAGTCACGACTCACGACTCGTTTAATTAATAGCAATAACAATTCCATTAGTGCCAGTGAACGTGTTTGATCAGTGCAAAAATGGATATGGCTACGCGTGATCTTTTGAAGAAGTGGAATTTGGAACGCTACATCGATCGTTTTGAAAGTAAGTTGACAAACCTACCTAGTAAGTTGCTAGCATGAGCTCACACATTACATTCACACATTCTAATTTCTAGCAAGAATAGGGTCAGAGTGTCGTCTTAGAGGCACTATGAAAATATACTTAAAAAAATTTCGCGACCAATTTCAAGGTCACAGTTCTAACATAACCTTACCTATGGATCCCTTCGACATCGTTTTTACGACAAACGGTTGGTCGGAGACAAAAAACACCCAGACACTTTTAGCCTTTCTAGGTGTTACATAATATAGAATCGAGAAAATAAACGATTTGCGAAAATAACACTTTTTGGCCGCTGTACACTCCAACCAAGAATAGTCTTGTCGTATGGTACCTACCCACCTACCTAGATATACGTTCATATTTATATTATACACTAGATTCGATGTGCAACTGCAACCCAAAAAAAAACAAATAGGTAGAGTGCGTCTAAACTAAAATGACGCGCCCACTACCGCATTTACCGTAGTGTACGTATACAAATTTAAGTATTGGGGCGCGTCATTTCAGCTTAGACGAGCTCTACCAACCTACATTTTATAAAGTCGATGCGACGTAGTGCATTTCACAGCTGCAATTAGGGCGCTGTTAAATTTACCTTTTTTTTCAGCTGAAAGAATTGATATCGCAACAATGCAGATGCTTAGTAAACAAGACATACATAGTATGTTCCCTCAAATAGGGGACAGACTCCGGTTTGAAGCAGCTCTGGCCATGTTAAAAAGCGACCAACCAAAAGATATGGTTTGTTTTCATGTTAAATTGTATTTCAAAAAAGTAAATTTTGTTTTAAACTTTTTGCTTACACATGCCCTGCGTCGCTTAAATGCACATTCTCCTACTTGCATGTAGGTAGGTAGGTACCTACTTATTAACTTTTATTATTTTAAAGTCTTCTTAAGATACCTAACAATTTAACCGGTGCAGTATTTATTTAAAAAGTGGAATAAAATCATAACTTTTCATCAGTCTTGTTAGTTTACCAACTAAGTACATTATTATTACCTTTTTAAATTTCTTGTTAAATTTCAGGATAACTCCTACAATTCATCACTCTTTGAAGAGGTCCTGAGGAATGACTTGTTAACTAGTCTACCTTGTAACTTAGAGCCTCTGCCACCGTGTGAAGGACTGCAAAGCTCAATCCTCAACCAAGACTGCGAAGCAGGACTTAACCAGGAAAATTTGGTAAGTTCTGCAAAATTGTAGAAAAGTACTCGTACTTACTGTTTTTTGGTTCAAGAGCAATATGTATTAATTTGTAATTACATCCATACTAATATTATAAATGCGAAAGTAAGTTTGTCTGTCTATCTGTCGGCTGGGGCAGGACCTTTTCACATTTTCATACCTAAGACACTGAACCGATGCAAAATTTGGTATAGACATTCTTTGAGACCAGGATCAGTCCTGATCTTGATCGATTAGTTTTTATCAGGGCCGGATCAAGGGACGAGGGCAGGACCGTTCACACCTGCAATGCTGAACCGATTACTAGTAAAAAAATATAACACTTCCCTTGAGTTATCTCCGGCTAGGGCTAGCTATAGCCTGTTAGTTAACGGTCGCACTCGGACACATTTAGTGATTATTTCAACGATTATTGAGGTTAATTGACCGTACATACTCATATTATCACACCTTTTTGTTACATGTACTATTATAACATTGTCTCAAAGTAAATATTATTTTAGGATGGTGACATACTGGTGATACCACTGGACTCGTCGTCGTCAGTGGGTGAAGCAGTTAGACAAGAGTCCACCGGGAGCAATTTAGTAAGTTATTGCCTATTATCCTGTACTTTTGATAAGGAATTTAAATTGACATTCAATATTGTTAACCCCCGGCGTAAACAGATAAGTTTAACGTCTGTACCTGTCCTGTCCTGTATGTGTGTACGGACGGCCGTTTAGGAGCTATACTATATGTCACAAAGATCAGTAATATATTTGGAGTTGGTGACAGCTATAACTAACAACTAAATGCATGATGCCTAGACTGGCACCGACTCCAACTGATCATTATACTGAATGGAAGGTAGGTATTGAACCTGTATTTTCAACATTTTAGTGACATTTTTTTTTTTACTTTTACCTTGCATATTTAGTTTGTAATGCCATACTTATACTATTTGTGTTTCAGGTGAATACCATACTGAATTCATCAGTCGAGGGAAAACAAATAATAGCAATTGGGCAGAAAACGGGCACCTTACCCTCAAACGTGCGTGGGCGTTTATGCAAGCTGCTTATGGAGAAGCTCATTACGGCCGAAAACCCGGTACTTCTGACAGATTCGCAGCTGCTTGCTCTATCCTACGACATTGGCAGATTATTTAAAGAGGAGTCACCACCCCTATACTACGCGCCGTACCTGCCGGCTGATGCTTACCAGGCTAAGCGCAATATCTCTGGCTGGTTAGTCACCGCCAGAAGGGCTCGACGGCAGCATTTAGTTTCGTTGGGCCTTATTGAAAAGCCCAAGTCACGTTCTCGCTCCAAGTCCAGTCCTAGGCTAGACACCCCTCCACTCGCTGGAATCGACCTGACCGGACTTAAAGAAGGTAACTCCTTTTCAAGAAATTTTATGTTTTCAGATTGAATTAAATTATCAAGAACAAAATTATTGAGAAAAATATCTGAATTAGTATAAATTTTCGTTACAAATTACAAAATATCTGAATCTAAGAACCGTTATTGTCATTGTACTAATTATTAATCGTTTTAATTTTTGTGTGCAGGTGAAGTGGAGGACGTAGCGTCAGCATTAGAGCAGCTGTCAAGTCCTTCAGCTGGTCCGTGGCAGGAGGTCAGTGCCCTGTGGCGGGAGACGGTGCGAGCTCGCCTCCGGTACTTGTACTACGAGGAAGGGACATTACAGGAGTACTTCAATAAGTATCCTATCCTGAAGTCAAGTGATGGATGGCGACTCCTGACTCATGACTACGAAGCACTGTTCCCTGATAAATCCGGGGGCCTCGACGCCTTGGATGCTTCATCGGAAAACATACTAAAAGCTGCTCAGCAGAAGCTTAACACCACAAAGGACTCGTTTCTTCGTCGAAAAATAGCTGATACATTGGCAATTTGTGACGGTAAGGAAATGATTCTGTTATATAGTTCTAGGTGCTCGACCTCCCTGGGTCGGTGAACCCGTTATAAAATATATAGACAAAAAAGAATTTAAAAATGATCTAACATGGTGCAGTCGTTCAGAAGTAACGGGCGGGCGGACACACATTTCGGCAATTCATTTTTACTTATATAGATAGATTTTATTTTGTTCTGATACTTTTCCCTATTTGCTCAGTTAATGATGATGTGTTGTGTCAAATATACTATTATTATTTTCTTTCCAGATGAACAACCGGAGACAAAATTAATAGCAGCGATATTGCTACTCGGCTGTCTCTTTAATATTCCTCCTGCCCGTCGATCTAGAAAAGACTGGCAAGCTTCACGAGCGGAGATATTGGATGGATTTGTGACCATCGTGGATGATGACGCAGACGTGCAAGTGGTAATTGAGGAGCGTCGCCAAAAGCTTCAAAACCTAGGTATTAGCCTCCAACCATTTATAATTTGGTGCCGCCAGTCAGGTGTCTCCTTCACAGTATGTGACAATACGTTTTACAAGTTCACAACACTAACTGAGGCTGTTGATGTGACTTTTAAAATATTTCATGCTACTGCGGCTAAATATCCTACTGAAAGCTATAACATTTGGCTTATTATCCAAATTGGTTTTTACAAAGTCAAAACATCGTACGATCGTATGTCACAATCTGTGAAGGAGATATTAGTTACTCTCGGAGTCACAATTTAAATTAAGATGAAGTGTCACAGTTGTAAAAGGACTTTTCCCACGTTTTCTTCACTTATTACCCACATAAGGAAAGAATGTGAAAAAATTGATATTACTGGAGTTTATAAATGTGGTGAAGACGCATGCTACCGGTATTTCACGGACGTTAGACAATTTAGAAAACATGTTAACTTAAAACATTTGAATAAAGTAAACACTCGTTATTTGCCATCCACCTCAAACGAGGCTTGCGTAGTTCCTATGTGTGAAACAGAGACTACCAAAGTAGCAACTGAGCACATATACATTGAAGCTGATAGTGAACCGGAAGTCCTTGATAATGCTGATAGTATTATTCATAAAGAAGTTTTGAAATTTATTTCAACGCTCTATGTAAATCCCTCTGTATCTCGATCGTCTGTACAAGCTATGGTTAGTCATTTGCAAACCCTTCTTGACAATATCGCACCGTCTTTAATGTCCGTATTCGGCCCTGTGCTAGCTGATGAGGAAAGCATGTCTGGAAGCGAAATTAATAAACGACTTCATAAGTTCAACACAGCTTTGAAGGGCATCTTTTTTCCGTTTCGTTCAGAATATTTGAGATTCCGAGAATTGAATTTATTAGGTTCTTTTATACCACCACATGAAGTAATCGTTGGTTATTGTCCTGACATTTCACAAAGGAGTAACACTTTAACATTACACACCAAGCCACGTACAATGCAAGTAATTCAACTTCGCCAGGTTTTGAAGAAATTTTTTTCCATTGACACTATTTGGAAAGATGTAACGGATTATTTGAACCACCTAAGGGGTAATTTAATAATCCGTGAAGAAAATCCGATGAGGCCAATGTGTCTAGAAAATGTAATGCAGGGATCTGTATGGCTGGCAATGTGTACACCGCAGGCGTCGGACATTATTCTTCCTTTAGTAGTATACTATGATGATTTTGAAATTGGAAATCCTTTGGGGAGCCACGCTGGGGTGCATAAGCTTGGTGGTGTATACGTTTCCTTGCCAGCACTCCCACCACATTTATTTTCATTGTTGAATAACATTTTGCTGTTAGCTATTTGCCATTCTGCTGACAAAACTAAATATGGAAACAAAGCTATTTTTGACCCTGTTATTGAGGAATTGAATTACTTGCAAAACAAAGGAATTTTTATAGAAAATAAGTTTTTTAAAGGAACCGTAAAATTGAAGGTTGTTGCTATAACTGGCGATAATTTAGGCCTGAATTCAATTCTCGGGTTTACTGAAAGTTTTTCAGCTAACAAGTGTTGCAGAATCTGTAACATTGACAAGAAAGGTTTGCAAACTGCTCTATATGAAAACAGTAACTTGCTTAGAAATATGACTTCATACCACGCTCAATTGCAAGAAAACGATACACCTAACACGGGCATTAAAGAATCATGCTGTTGGCTTAAGGTGACAGGATTTGATTTATTTCAAAATGTAGCAGTAGACCCAATGCATGATATATTAGAAGGTGTAGCTCGTTATGTAATGACCTTTGTCATAAACCACTTCCTTGCCGAAGGTCTTTTAAAGATCTCAGTATTGCAACAAAGAATAATTTCATTTGATTATGGACCAGATAGGAATTCAAAACCAAGTAATTGTTTAGTTGTCCAAGGTTCGAAAGTAAAATTGAAAACTTCAGCATCAGAAATGCTTACCCTTATTAGATACTTCAGCCTAATAGCCGGGTTTTACATTCCTTTAGAAAATAAAGTATGGAAATTATACATTATGTTGCGGCAAATCACCGACAGGTTATTAAGTCATAGGGTCTTCAGTGACACCAATATTCAACTCCGGGTTATAATAGCAGAATTTAATCAATTGTACACGGAGCTAACAAAATCACCCCTGCAGCCAAAGTTTCATTTTCTGACTCATTATCCTACCATGCTAATGAAGTTCGGCCCCGTACGTAACATGTGGGCTATGCGTTTTGAAGCCAAGCACAGGGTATCTAAGTTAGTGGCTAGATCATCTTTTAATCGAGTCAATGTTTGCAAGACTCTAGCAATAAAATGTCAACTTATGCTCAATGACTTGTTTGTGAAAAATACAATACCTACAACAAAAATACTAGGAAAAAAATCTGCATTAAATTCAGGAGACACTGTCAAGTTTTCTCTCGGCACTGGCGTTGTCCTCAAATATTCGGTTACTTCCGCTACAATAGCTGGTGTTATATGGCAGCGGAACTCTATTGTTACTGTAGATATAGATGATGAACAATTCTTACCCACTTTTGGCCAAATTGATGCAATTTTGGTGACAGATACTGAAGAGGTTTTTTTCCGTTGCTGTATGTTTGAAACTATTGAATTTAATTCTCATTACAATTCTTATGAAGTTAAACGTGGTAATGATTATCTGTGCTTTCCTTGCCAAAATGCCGTTTCTCCGTGTCCTAACACGCTCACTCTAATGCGAGGTAACACGTCATATATTACAAGTAGATGGTACCTAGAGTAAAAATTTCAAAATTCTGTAGGTATTCTAACGGCTTACGGTCGCTGCTATAATACCTTGAAAATGCGCAAACGAGTTAACTCGTTTGCTCATTTTTAAGGTGTTTTTATTTTGAATCCAGTAATATCAATTTTTTTTGGAAACGTTTACATAATTATTAATTATGTACTTATACCGTACGCGGCGTTGCTAGTTTGAGGCACTGCAGAGTCCAAGGGCAGTTATTTTTTTATAGCAGAGTGCGCTCAACTAGTAATCTACCCTTAGTTACGGTATTTATCGGATATCCCTTTAGGATATCCTATAAAGACGGCCCGATAACGGTGTCCGCATAAAGTAATGGTATGAGCCAGCACCAATAGCTGGTTTAAGGTGAACGCACACTTATCAGAGCCGAAGGAGGCGAAGGAATCAAATTTTAGAATTACTTAAATGAAGTCCAATGTAACTTCGCACACTTATCCGCACCGAATCGTACGACCTTATTCGTCCGATTCGGTAAGTGTGCGAGGTTCCATAAGATTTCATACAAGTAATTCTAAAATTCGATTCTTTCGCCTCCTTCGGCTCTGAAAAGTGTGCGTTCACCTTTAGTAATAGATTTTAAAGTAAAGTATTTGTATGAGGGATAGATTAGTCTCATCGGAGTGTTTATGGTAGCACTTTACTTGAAAATAGATATTTACTATAATAATATACCTAACCAATTTATTGTATGCAGCTTTAAGGTGAAAGCGTCAGGGTAGCCCGCGAAATTCAAATTTTCTTACGTTTTTTGCAATTTGCAGGCCAGTGCTAGGTTTTGATTGAAATGTTAGACGCGGGTGTAAGACGTATGTAGTACAACTTATGTACTTACACCCGCGTGCAACATTTAATTAACATACAACCTAGCACTGGCCTGCAAATTGCAAAAAACGGCTACCCTGAAGCAATCACCTTAAGGGCAAAAATGTTTTAGTTATAGGTACATTAATGTAAAGTTTGTTATTTTTTGTAAATTAAATTTCTACTCGTCTCAACCTTTATTTTAATTTGTAAAAACTAGAATTATTGAACATAATGTATATAATGATTCTTTATAATGACCGACAAATAGATACTGTAATCATTAAGGCGAGGATGTTTCTAAACAAAACAGTCTTCTTTTATACTGAATATAAATGTTTAGAGTATATAATAATTATTCATTCATACTATGGAAATAAAAATACCATTCAATTTTCTGTTTAATTTATACATACATCCCTTTTCACCTTCTTACCATTCTTGCCAAGGTACTTTTTTCTATTTTTTTTACTTACTCTCCATTTTTTTAAGGTTCAAGTTTAGGGTTCTTCAGTTTTTTTTAATGTTGAGCTCACACCTAATAATATTTAAAAGGAAAGAACCAATATTGGATACTTAAAAATAAGGGGATCATGTAAGTCCAGTGGCGCCCTCAATTATAGGAGGATTGTGATTTCTAATAATCCAAACAATTTCTGTGTAATCCACCAGTATTTAGTTGTAGTCCTACTGATGGAGAATGAGTAGAACTACAACTAATCACTGGTGTATTATAGAGATATTAATTGGTTTATTAAAAAACACAATCCTCCTATTGAGGGCGACCTCCGTAAGATAATAGGCTATAACCAGAGATATGAGGAAATAGTAGGAAAAGTAAGAGGACCTAACCTAAAATACGAGGAGGTTACCGAAAAATAGTAGGAAAAATAATAGGATATAACTGGATATATGAGGAAGGCACCGAAAAATAGTAGGAAAAATTGTATGACATAACTGAATATGTGAGGAAGTCACCGAAAAATAGTAGGAAAAATAATAGGATATAACTGGATATATGAGGAAGGCACCGAAAAATAGTAGGAAAAATTGTATGATATAACTGAATATGTGAGGAAGTCACCGAAAAATAGTAGGAAAAATAATAGGATATAACTGGATATATAAGGAAGGCACCGAAAAATAGTAGGAAAAATTGTATGACATAACTGAATATGTGAGGAAGTCACCGAAAAATAGTAGGAAAAATAATAGGATATAACTGGATATATGAGGAAGGCACCGAAAAATAGTAGGAAAAATTGTATGATATAACTGAATATGTGAGGAAGTCACCGAAAAATAGTAGGAAAAATAATAGGATATAACTGGATATATAAGGAAGGCACCGAAAAATAGTTGGAAAAATTGTATGACATAACTGAATATGTGAGGAAGTCACCGAAAAATTGTAGGAAAACTAATAGGATATAACTGGATATATGAGGAAGGCATCGAAAAATAGTAGGTAACTAAAACTAAATCCATGGTGACACATCATCTTAAATACTGTTATCATCAACATCAGTATTATCATCGTTCTTTTTGGTGAATCACTATGCTCCGTCCTTTGAGTGAATTCATCATACTTTAAGCTGAATTCACCTCTTTTATGATTGTCAGTTTTCTCAGTGTTTGCTCCCCTGATCCTTCCCGTCGCATCGCAGCCTGCTAGTTTTCGTCCATTTTTTTTTGCTGTTCCGCTCCTTTTGATCGTAGTGTGCTGTTATATAGCTATAGCCTTCCTCAATAAAAAGGCTACCCGACTCAAAAATATTTTTTGAATTCGAACCAGTGGTTCCTGAGATTAGCGCATTCCACCCCCCAGTTTAGGGAAGTGGGGGGTCAGAAAGTGACAAAAAGTAGCCTATGTCACTCTCCATCCCTTCAACTATCTCCACTTAAAAAACACGTCAATTCGTTGCTCCGTTTCGTCGTGAAAGACGGACAAACAGACACACACACTTTCCCATTTATAATACTAGCTTTTGCCAGCGGCTTCGCCCGCGTGGAGGTCGGAAAATATCCCGCGGGAACGTACTACCGGGATAAAAAGTAGCCTATGTCCTTCCTCAGGCTCTAAACTATCTGTGTACCAAAATTCATATAAGTCGGTTCAGCAGTTTTTGCAGGAAAGCGAGACAGACAGACAGACAGACAAACATACAGACATTAGACAGACAGAGAGAGTTACTTTTGCATTTATAATATTACTAGCTTCTGCCCGCGACTTCGTCCGCGTCAAATATTTGCTCCCCTGACCCTTCCTGTTGCATCGCAACCTGCCAGTTTTCGTCCATTTTTTGTTGCTGCTATGCTCCTTTTGATCGTAGCGTGATGTTATATAGCCTTCCTCAATAAATAGGGTACCCGACTCAAAAATATTTTTTTATTTCGAACTCTAGTTCCTGAGATTAGCGCGTTCCACCTCCCATTTTAGGAAAGTAGAGGGTTAGGAAGAGATAAAAAGTAGCCTATGTCACTCTCCATCCCTTCAACTATCTCCACTTAAAAAATCACGTCAATTCGTCGCTCCGTTTTGCCGTGAAAGACGGACAAACAGACATACACACTTTCACATTTATAATATTAAATAATTAATATGGATATATTTTAGTGTGCATAATGTGAATAGTGTGGATTAATATTTTCTATGATGACAAAGGCATTATTCGAGAACGAACGCATCGAAAAGAACAGTGGCGAAAGGTAATTGTCCAGACTTGGTCATTTTTAACCAGTCAATTACCGTAATTACAGAGACAATTAAAAAACCATTGTGTCGATACCAAATGTGGTATCTCAGGGACTTAGAGGTTAAACACGCTGCTATACAAAAATGTAATTTACCAATAATTTTATTTTATTTGTCGCAAACATTTAGTCGGCTTTTAAGTTATTAGTCACTGGGAAAATAATAAGCCATTTTATTTCTATCTTAGTAAATATCTGATGCTGATTACTTTGTATGAATAAGCACTGTAAAAAAAATTTTTTTTTTATATTTTTTATGATGTGACCAAGTCTTTGGCTTTGAATTTGACTTCAGTGTTGCCAAAAAAAAAAACTGCATAAACAATAAATAAATCGATTTAAAGTGTAGGGTAATCTCTTAAAAAATACAGCGGGTATTTAACGCAGTTTTCATTTAATCATATTATTAAAAAATACTAATATACGATATAAAAGATTAACGACTTAAAAATGATAAATTGAAGAGTGCATTATCGGCGGCGACCTCTCGCGTCCGGCCCTGGTGCAAGCCATGGTACGGAGCGAGAGGGAATGGGAAGCCGTCACCTCCTTCTGCGAAGCAGTAATGCTCGCGAAGGAGGAGGCGGGGCGCGTGAGGGAGTGGCAGTCTCTGCGCCCTCACGTCCCTAGCCGCCGCAGGAGGAGACGCCCCGGGCGTCAGGAGTCGATAGCGGACTCCCGGCCACTGTAGGCGCGAGCTTGCGGGTCGCGAGCAATGGGTAGCTCGCCGCCCGATAAGGACCAAGCTCGGGTCGACGGCGCGCAGTGTTCCACGCGCGCCTCAAAGAGATGTCAGCAGCAGTGTAGGGGTTTAGTAGGACCGATGCCTGCCGGGGTCGCGTGATTGTTCGAAAGAGATACCGTGACCCTGGCACATGGGCAACTGATGAAACACGGGTGGGTTTTAATCAGTAAAAGTCTGACACGCCCTCCCGCTCCGCCCAGAGCGGGAGAAGTCATTTGATGATTTCCCATCCTGAAAAAAAAGAGTGCATTATACCTGAAGAACTTATAAAACAATAATCGATTCCATATATATCGATACAATTATCTTTTTCTTTATTTGGCAACACAGTGTTTTCAAAATGTTGTGTTAATTGTCAAAATGACGAATGCAAAAAAAAACAAAGTGAATGATTCATTCACATTGTTTTTTTTGCATCGTGAGTGTTGTTTTTATAAGTTTTATTGCGATTACTTTGGCTGTTTCTAAATGGATTCCGACACTTCCATGGACCAAGGTTCAGCCTTGTATTTATGATGAACCTGGCACATCTAAAGCAAGTTTTATTATAAGCATGAACAATTTCAATAAAATGTTAAAAATTATCTAAATATAAATCTTGATACATAACTAGGTTTATATTGTCATTCTTACTGATAAGAACTATTAAATCAATCATATATTATTAGCTGAACTGTTTGTTTATAAGTGGCAAAAGTCCCATAGAAGTTGGTCAATGCCCTTTTAGTTGCCGTTTCTACCCGTTTTTGCCAGACTATAAATACATGAATAAAATACCTACTTTTTACTTTTATGTATGATTATAAAAATTAAACATGACTTGACAACTTCTTGTGACTTGACCACGACTATGTGACCCCCCCCCGGCACCAAAGCTGGATCCGCCCTTGGGTAAAAGTCATGGTTACGGAGGATCTCGGTAGAATGCTCGATGACCTCAGAAGAGCTATAGTCACCCATGCATTTGAATGAATGAAAATTGAATGTTCATCTTTATGAAGATCGGAGACTCTACCGTCGGTGAATAGTTAGGTATATTTACCTATGACAAACGTTCCAGTGAGGTACTTAGGTCAAACTTCGGAAAGACTTCAAACGTCGAAACCGACTCTATCTATCCACTCCTCAAAGAGGGGACTTACCGCCGCAATTGTGGCGTGCCCAGTCTTTGACCATGTGTGCGTCTACTGTGCTGTCTACTTCCTCGGACTATTGTCCAATCCATCGCCACCTCTGTAGACCCACAGACCTTCAGACTTCATTTACCCTTTCTTTTATTTTACTTACCTACAACTGATAGTATGGCGCACCATACCGTTAAAATGATTAAAGCAATGATTTATGTTACTGTGATCATAATGTGCGTACCATTTATAGAAATTCTACAAAGAGTCTTCAATTCAAATCAATTTACATAATTATACTTCGTTGAACGTCTGTGAGTGGAGTCGTGGCGCGGGAGCGTGTCATCGACCAGCTGCACTCGTGTAGAGAACGTACCTCTATAGTATACAAGTTACAACCATAGAAGGTTATACATATTGTAGGAAGAATTGATCGGCCGTTTTATAAATATCTTAACCTACTTAGGTACTTACGTATGCACCTTGGTGCCCGCACGTACATTTTATAAACATTGAGAAATATTGAGTTGAGCTCGTGGATGAGTTTTTCAGGGAAATGTTATAACTTATATTTATACACAGAGCTGCCCTTAAGTTTACACATAGATAACACATAGGTACGTAGTACCTCTTTATCAATCTCCTAAAATCCTATGAAGTAGGTAGATATTGGTACCGATTCCCTTGTTCACAAACTAAACTAAATTTAAGTTCAGTGCATCTCTTTCTTTGTATTTCATTAAGAAAAGGACAAAAGAAATTTTTTAGTTTAGTCCTTTCAAATTAATCAGCGCCTGTCACTACTCCATACAAGTTTAGACGTGATTAAAAACTTGCCTACCTACTAAAATTACGTCAATTTACGTCAAGCGCTGATTAATTTGACAGGACTAAACTAAAATTTATCTTCTGTCCTTTCCTTAATGAAATAGAAAGAAAAAGATGCACTGAACTTAAATTTAGTTTAGTTTGTGAACAAGGGAATCGGCACCACTGTTTTACTTTTTAGGTCACTGTCCATACTACTTCCAAAACTACTGCATTTTTAGGGCTCCGTTGCCAAATGGCAAAAAACGGAACCCTTATAGATTCGTCATGTCTGTCTGTCCGTCCGTATGTCACAGCCACTTTTCTCCGAAACTATAAGAGCTATGCTGTTGAAACTTGGTAAGTAGATGTATTCTGTGAACCGCATTAAGATTTTCACACTAAAATAGAAAAAAAAACAATAAATTTTGGGGTTCCCCATACTTAGAACTGAAACTCAATTTTTTTTTTCATCAAACCCATACGTGTGGGGTATTTATGAATAGGTCTTCAAAAATGGTATTGAGGTTTCAAATATCATTTTTTTCTAAACTGAATAGTTTGCGCAAGAGACACTTCCAAAGTGGTAAAGTGTGTGCTCCCCCCCCCCCCCCCGTAACTTCTAAAATAAGAGAATGATAAATCTAAAAAAAATATATGATGTACATTACCATGTAAACTTCCACCGAAAATTGGTTTGAACGAGATCTAGTAAGTAGTTTTTTTTAATACGTCATAAATCGTAAACCGCAATTTACCTTTCATTCAATCAACTCAAACACAAAAAAAAAAAAAACATTTAATTTCATAAACATAGACCGAGAATACCTACAGGTTTGTACGGAACCCTCGGTGCGCGAGTCCGACTCGCACTTGGCCGGTTTTTTATAACGTATTTTTACGCAAATAAATAAATATGTTATACATTATCTTTATCTTTACATATTATAAAATAAAGTCACTTCGCTGTCTGTCTGTCCCTATGTATGCTTATATCTTTAAAACTACGCAACGGATTTTGATGCGGGTTTTTTTAATAGATAGAGTGATTCAACAGGAAGGTTTATATGTATATAACATCCATAATATAGTAAAGGAACACTGATAATTTTAGAGGTTTCTAATGTGATGTCATAAATAAACACATTTTTTTGCGCTTACATTGCGAACGCTGGCTGAACCCTTCGAAATAGCTTAAAATAATGTACTACAGTATTGTACACCTTAAAAAGTTCTACAAAAAAGTCCGCGATGGTATATGTCTAACTCTTAGGGATAACCCATAATAACCATTTTTATCCTTTACTTTTTACGAGAAATAATGGCTTATTTATGAATGCGATTTTAAGCAATACAGCATTAATCCTTATCCAATTAAGTACCTTAAATAAATTGTGCATTTCATGTAGATCAAAATTGCCCTTTACAGCATATCATTAAAATTAATATTTTAGAAGATATCAAAGATTATAACAAAATAGCCGCAGAGCGGCTAGCGGGCCGTTCCACGTCCGGCCATCTCGCTTGGTAGCGGTCGGGTATTGCAGGATTAGTAGGATTGTAATTCATATTACTTTGGCTTCATAGTAAATGCGAATATCATGTGTGTTCGAAGTACTTAAAATAAACCTAATTGTATTATTCCAAGTAAGAGACCGTGAAATATGGCTTAGATGTTTAGATTTTTGGATGGATCTGGATTTTTAGTTATCCTGGATACTTACGATATAGGATACTTTATCCCGGTAGTACGTTCCCGGGTGATATTTTCCGACAGCTATACGGGCGAAGCCACTGGCCAAAGTACTATTCTTATAACTATGTTTAATTTGGTGTCTGGTAAATAATTGAGTGTCTGTATAGGTAGAATAGGAGCGTTAAGAAAAACCAGGAAGACTTATATTCAATTCAATCCAGCCCTATGTCGCAGTCGTCTTACTCTGAATACTATTAGTTTTATTTTAAGAATATCAAACACACAAGATATGTAAGGATCGTAGCAGGTGGCGTTCCGTAGTTTCTGCCTACCCCCATGGGAAAAAGGCGTAATTTCATGTATGTCTAACATGGATTAATACATTCTTACCGCGGTAATACGTCCTCTTGCGATAATTTCCGACATCTACGCGGGCGAAGCCGCGGGCAAAAGCTAGTTATTAATAAACTTAAAAAGTTATTACATCTTCCACACTTCCCTAGGCATTACGATAATGACTTTACTATAATATTTCTGCATCGTCAACACGCAATAGTATGAACAGCTACTTGGTATGACTTAACATCGTAGTTACTTAATCAATATTTAGAATCTTCCATGATGACTAGTCGTTACTCTACAGACTGTCCACATTCAGCAGCTTGGAGTGACGGTGCATTATCATTTTTATTAAATCTAAGATAACCGTCAATTTTCGTCTTATGTTGCACACCGCTCCATTCGCATCAGGATACGAGTTATTTTTTTGCTGTCTCACCAGTAACCACGGCCGCGGTTTCCTTTTTGCGAGCTTATGCAAAGTGACGGTTGCACACAAATAGGGTGCAAAGGCCGGATCTTTTGTATGTTCTGTTATTATTCAATCAGGCCATAAACGCATTCTCAGAGGGGGAGCCGAGTCAACGCGATGCGTCGATGAATTAGTCAATTGTGGTATCTATGTAGGTACCTACTACATTTCTATATCGGAAATTCGACGATTACATTCAAGCATTTCGTTTGGCTGTGACTGTGAATAAGTGATGAATGATATTTATAAGTAAGGGGCAAACACTAGTACCTCAGAATTATGCCTCCATCATATTTTTTTTATTATAGATTGGTAATTGGAGTTTATTCGAGTTCACTGTTACTCTCCCGGGTATGAAAATTTATGGGAAGTAAAATCAAACTTTCTTCGTTACGTTACGTTATGCATTATGTTTTTAACGAAGCGAAGTAACGTAAAAGTCTATGACAGCAATAAAATGTCAGTGTTTGCGATTTAGTCCGTTGCCAATGTTGACTATGACGTCACACCATTCGCGCCAAAATTTAGGGCATTTAAAAGCTTAAAGTGCCCATGTCGGTTGGCTGTTTTTAACTTTTATTAAAGCATTTTCAATATTTTTTTGGCTCTATTTTTTAACTACGATATGGCAATGTAAACTACGGACTAAAAAATGCATATTTCCTTCTCTCAAAATCCCACTGCCTAAAGTTCTCCAAAATCCAATTTGTAACATAACTAGTTAGTATTAGGTATAATGTAACTAACTGTCCAGACTACTAAACCGCTCTCTTTGAAGAGTTTCTGTATATTTTGATTGGGTATTTGAATGACAATTTGTCGAATTCCATAATGTAATCAGAATGTAATGTTCCCACTGCTGGGACACAGGTCTCCTCTTTGTGAGAGGAAGTGGGCTGTAATCTACCATGTGGGTCCAGTGTTGGTAGATTTCACATGTCTTCGATTTTTTGGTTCTTGGACTTGGCGGTTTCCTCACGATGTTTTCCTTTACCGTTTACAAAGTAAAGCGCCTGTCGTCAAACCTGCGACCTACAACTCGTAAGTCGCAGTCTTTACCGCTGGGCCACCACTGCTCAAGCACCAATGCAGGCTTAGCACGACGATTTATATTTCTACGAAGAGACACAGCACCTAGTAAAATGGACCTAGACACAGCACTTTCTATACAAAGTGACAATTCGCTTCTCCATTTTTGATATCGCACCGTAGAAATCCTTCTACAATCTGTCATTTTGTCCTTCGGTTCTAACGATGTTTGTCTAGGTCCATTTTACGCAGACTACTTCAGGAGACAGTTTTCTATCCTAAACTGCCAAAATACATGAATAACTGCCAGTTGTCTAAAGTAATGAAGACAAATTGATTTTGTAATCGCCAAGCTAAAGACAGTAGAAAACTTTCTACTCGACGCGGACGCCCAAAATGATGATATTTTAGTTAATCGTCATCATTATTTTACAGGAGAGCTTTTTGAACGCAAAACTGAGATAATCAATATAAGAATAGCAGTCTTCTCCTATTTTTCTCCCATTTAGATAAGGGTGCCACCCATATCTAAATGGGAGAAAAATAGGAGATAATAAAATAGATTTTGAAAAGTGACGTCACGAAATTAAGGACCCCTCTCACCCAAGTAGCACAAAAGTGCTGAATAACAGCATTTTAACAGTGCACAGTGAATGCATTAGTTGCTGAATAATAGCGTAGACAGCGCATCCTCAGAGGATATAACTCTAATTTGGGCACAAATTATTCAGCACATCGCTGTATAAGAAATCCAATTGACAAATAATTGCATTATAACAACATTATATCTGCATTTATGAGTGTAACAGTCACCTCAAGAGCTGAATATTGCCTGATTAACGAGGCACGTGTTACCTATAATACAGCAAGAAGGACAAATGTGAACATTTATACAGTTGAAATTACACACTGACGGAAATTGTGGAATGTAATAACTTAATATTATTTTTTTTCCATTATTATGTACTGTCAGTTTGTAAAACATGAAGTGTAGCGTTGTGTGCAAGATCTCGTGCCATTTGGAGAATTAAGTATATCAAATTTAAGGTAAGTAAAACTTTAATTTCTTCCTATATTTGAAATCTTATTGGGGAAGTAACTTTACTGTCAAATACCATATATATTTAGTTCAAAATTTTCACGCGCCCTCGAAATACCACTAAATACTAAAGTTAAACTAACAAAAATGGGCTGATGATAAAATAAATATTTTTGTTTTAGTACAAAAAAAAGGATATAAAACTGTTTTCTAAAAAAAAAAAAATCTAAATAATTTGTAATCCAAATGAATTACAATTGATATCATATAAAATAAACCAAAATGAAAAGATAAAATATTACAATAATACACAGTAGTGCAGAGAATATGGCGGATGGCAGGTGAACAGTTTTAATGTTAATGTAATGCTAAGGTCTGTACGGGTGTTCACATGTGGCCTGTAATTCAGCCAAGAGTAAAATAGTTTAGCACTTGTGAAATACAAATCAGACATGGATCGATTAGGAGAGTAGTAGTAGGTCACATTTGCGTCAGTTACCTAGATAAGTACCTTTATGGATCCAAGCTTTTAGGGTTCCGCCGTGGTTCTTTTAAAGCCATTTTGTTCCCTTTTTTAGTTGTTATTCGACGATAAGTACTTAATTAAAATTGTAATTTAAGTAGCTGAGATTATAATTTAATTATATGTATAATACATAAGTTATTGATTTATTCAATATGCGACAAAATACCTATAAATTAGTCGGTGCCTATCTAAAGATAATGTATTTTTCTGGCCTAATAATTTAATTACTTCCACATGAAATAGCATTATGTTACGTTAAGTTTAGGTATTTAATATGTTATTGTATCTTTTGTTTTTTTTCCTCAAAAACTGTATAGATAATGTTGTCATTAAGAAACTGATACTTCTATTATAATAAGTATATTTTTCTTGTTTTTACAGAACGAGACATTCAAAATAGTTCAGACTATAGAGAGAGGTGTTGTCGATCTAACATTCGTTCCTGCACAGTGGAAAACTAAGGAAATTCCATGGTGGCCACCGAGAAGTACTTTTGTACTCCTTGAAATTATAAAAAGATGAAAATTCAAGGCCTGGACCAGGGTGGTACACCCTAAATTGTACTTTAAAAAGGGAACATTAAATAAACATAAAGAAAATTACGTTGTTTTTTTTTAGATGCTAGCTGTACCGGTATTTCCTAACTGACTACCTCTGAGAAAAATTGTCGAAATCTGGAATCTTAAAAAGTCTCGAAAGGTATTAATTTATTACTTTAAAAAAATCTTGGATTTCTCTTAATAAATTTTCTTCATTTTTAGGTAAGTACCAGAAACATATACAACAACAATATTAATTTTGTCGCAACCATATTAGTCCCGAAAATGGGTAGGTTATAAGAAGATTTTTGTAGCATGGCATTTTTGTACCTACTCAGCCTAATGTCATCAAACACACTGACCTCTATTTATAAAGGCTTTTTTGTATTGTTTTGTTCATATGTGCTTTAATTTAAATCCGACGTAAATTTGAAATTTTATTTTATTTCAACTATGTGACGTATATTTTTATTTTGTTAGTGACATTTTATTCTTTTCTGCTGCAGCATTGTTACTTTTATCTTAATTTTTGTAATATGGGTTATGTGTGAAATAAATTAATTTCATTTTATTTATTTATTTATTAATAAATATAACATACGGAACCCGTCGCGTCCAATATTCCATTCGCGCATGCCGACACTTGGATACATGCTGTTATTCGAGTGTATGGTAAACACCTGACTAATAGGGGAAAAGTGAATCTGTATGCAGCATAAAGCATTAAATAACTTCACAAAGTAACTGATTATGTTATAGTGGGTGATATGTTCTCTCTTAAAATGCAACGGTTGTATAGTACACGTGTGGGCTATTATTCAGAAAACTTACAGCTAATAGGGTACTGCAGTACTAAGCGCTGAATAACAGTGACTTTGTGGCGTGTTTGTGGTGCTTAATAGAATTACTGTACAGAAAAAAGCATTATAGTTGGCCACGTTTTTTTCGAAAGAGCTGTTGCAGCACAGGTGAATACTAATAAGTCTTTCTAAATGCTTAGATTACCGCTGTGGGCCTTAAGTGACCATTTATAATGCAGTTCTGTGCTACTTGGGCACCCCCTTGTCACACAATGTCACACTTCGTCGAACCCCTCCCTCCCCCTTAACGTTTGACGTAATTTATGGATGGCCCCTAATAGGGCATTACCAAGTGTGACTAACACTGGCTTGGCCACCATCAATGATATTAATTTTGACACAAAAATAATGTCGAAATTAGTCGCCAAATATCAGAATTAGTCGATCACTGGTTCAAAAGTTATAAGCGTTTTTAGGTGGCCGATCTTGAGAGAATTTCCCCAGCTTGGCCACATTTTTATCTCAAAAACTAGGGCACCTAGCGGAGATCTGTTTCCTTCCAAATTGAGGTCGCTAATTAGTCGTAATTAGTCACCAAGTCACAGATTTGGTCGATGTTGAATTAAAAAGATATTCAAATGACTTATTGCCTTATAAGTATTCTATGATGTAGGATATTCTTGTACTAAGCCATCTTTCTTACTGTTTCTAGTTTCACCTAAGGGAGCCAGGAATGTTATACCATCTTCTTTGAGCACGGACCTGAACCAGCATGCCGGTTGGGAAGGTAAGTAGCGATATAAGCACTGAGTACGTTCTATTATACTGGATATAAGTAAGAAAATAGGTATTTTATCAATATTATTCAGATTATTTGCACGCAATACTACATAGCAACATTTATTTATTTTTTATATATTATCCTGTTGCATTTTATTCCTGTATGTACACATGTATCTTATGTTTGAGTGAGTAAATACATCATATCACGAAATCGTTCTAAACGCCTATAGTAAATACGAGAGCAAGACACGTCTAGGCGAAAAAATTAAAACACCATTAGAAGTTTGGTTTTGTATGAGTTTTATGTTTTTTTTTTTTACAGTAATTAAAATAAAAAAAAACACAGTTAATTGCGGATATTATAACGTATCGTTTAATAAATATTAATGTTTCAAATTAGAATTGAATTTGTTTTGTTCAACAAGTTTAAAAAAAAATGTTAGAAATAAAGACGGAAAAAAAGCAGATTATTCAGTATTTTATATTTCCTCCCGGGCTGCTTCCATTGGGATCCTTGTGGAACGGATGAGTGTCACAATCTTGTTTTGTGGGATGTTATCCCACTCCTCTTGCATATCTGTTTTAAGGATTTTTTGCTCTGACTCGTCTCCTCAACTCATCCCCTAGGTGTTCTATGGGATTCATATCCGGGCTTTTTGCTGGCCAGCCCATAACCGTAATACCGACTTCGCTCAGGTATTCATTTAAAATGCCTGCGGTATGAGCTCTTGCTTTATCCTGCCAAAAAAATGAACATTTAGCCAATAAAATGTGTACCTATAGTGTACCACATGAGGCTCCAGACACTTTTCGATGTAACGCGCCACATTTAATGACGGTAAGCGAGGTCCAGATACAAAAGCAAGTTCGGTTTTCCATCGACGTTTATGTCTCCCCAAAATATCCATGAGCCGCCACCGCTACTGACTCTTCCTTCAATGCAACACTGTGCAAAACAGTCTTCGTCTCTTCAATATACCTTCTTTCTTTCGTTGTTACCATACAGTATGATCTTACTCTTGTCAGAAAGAGAACTTTGCTCCATCATTGAAGGTGTTATTAATTTATGTGCTCACGTGCAAAGTTAAGGCGCGCTCTTCGGTGGTCTACCATAAATTTAGGCCATTAGCGGGCTTGTAAGGTCTCAGGCCATGCTCCGCCAATTTTCTTTTAATGATAGAATCGCTCATACTAAATCTTCGAACCTCACGGAACCGCCGACGATACAGTGAATAGAGTTAAAGTTACAATTTCTTAGAGAAACTGACACAATATACCGGTCATCTTGCTCAGACTTGATATCTACCAGATCCTGAACGGCGAGTAAACATACCAGTCTCCCGGTAATGCTGATACAATCTATTGACGGCAGAGAGGCTAAGATGCAATTTTGCAGGCAAGCTGACTATGCCCCTGAATCTAGAACGACTTGGGTGGCTTCTGCGGACATGGTATCCATATCTGGAAAAATCTCTTTTTCAGTACAGTTTCGATTTTTTTATGAGAAATGTGAAACATCCTTCTTTGATTATGGTGTTGTGGTTGAAATTAAAGAAAACACATACAAAATGGAATAATATAATTATTTACGCGGAAACTACATAAATGACCAATTTCTTGCTTATTACCACGGAAGTTCGGAGCCATCATAATTCAGAAATTTTCCGGTATCTTTCTCGGAAAGTTTCTCTATGGTCTTAAAGATCCCAAAGACGCTAGTTTCTACATCGAGATGCGCATTCTTGCCACCCATATCTGTCTTCACCCACCCTGGGTGCATAGATGCCACCAAAATATTATCCTTTTTCAAATCGACACTCATTGATTTTGAAGCGGCATTCAGTGCTGCCTGAAATTAACGAAGAACTGATTAGGCGACAGGCATAGTAAAATAAATACATTGGGATAACTCGTGTAATAGTGTAGTACCTTGGAACACCTGTAAGGATAAAAGCCTCCTTGGTCATTTTGTGAAATGGACCCGAGAATAGAGCTCATGTTGATAACGGCTGCACGATGTCCTCCCATGGGCTTGTCACTGTTGGCGTCCGCGGCTTGTTTGAGGATGGGCAGCAAAGTCTGAAAATAAAAGATTAGTGATATAGTTCATCTTGCAGCTTCTGTAGGTGACGTGACCCCTAGGTAATGTTTTTCTAAATTTATCTACATATACCTATCAATATTAAGTTACTATTATTAAGAATTTGTTTCATTGTTTGTTTGGTTGTACGCGCTAATCTCAGGAACTACTGGCTCGAATTCAAAAAATATTTCAGTGTTCGGTAAGCCATTTATCGAGGAAGGCTATATATAGGCCACATCACGCTACAACTAATATTAGCGAGCATCAATGAAAAGTGTTGCAAAAACGGGGAAAGTTATATTTTGAGAGCTTCCATTGCATGCGCTGCGTAAACCGTTAAAGTAACGCAACAATCCTACATGACGGAAATGTTCCTCATAAAATATCAAATGCTTTTGGCAACTCGCATTTACTTCAGGCTAGACTCTGTCGACGCGCGTCAACTTCACACTTGACTTCCCGTACTCACAGCAAGAAATTTAACGCAGACGAAGTCGCGGGCAGAAGGTAAGGTTGGACTTTTAATACTATTCAGTAATTTGACAATTCAACGAAAAATAATGATACCATTCTAAAACTAATAGTGTTGGGGTAGTGAACGATTTCGTGTAAAGAATGAATGATAAAAATGGTTTAAATTAAATAAAACTTAAAAAAATCGTTTTTAGGATGTGGAATATAAGAATAATAATAATTTTTAATAACAGTTATTTCCTTTTTATTTTCTTCTGATAGAAACAAGACTAAATATAAAAACATGTCATTTTACTTTTTTTATTATAGTCATTTTATTTCCTCTGGCAGCCATAGACCTTATATATATATCGATATAGTATACATCGCTTTTAAGACAAGTTATTAAAAATCAGAAAGTTTTTTTTTTTTTTTTTTGTCAAAACCTGTTATCCCTCCAACTGTCAAGTTACTGAATAGGATTAAAAGTCCAACCTTAGTCTTAGATATTCTAAAATCCCAATTAATTGGGGACTTCTCAAATATAGGGATTTCTTGGTGGTTTATCTTTCTTCCAAATATCTCTATCAGCCGCCATCAAATCTTTCAATGATCAGAAGGCCAATTCACGTAATTAAAACCGTTCAAAATCTAGTCGCAGTCTCATTTCAGCGACAATAAAATTAAATGTCAACTGTCTCAATGGAAATTTGTGGTAGGTATTTTTGACAGATTGTGACTGAGATTAGACTTTGAATGTTCTTTTCTCTCTTCTTAATTTGTATTTCACAAACCTTTGTAAGCATAATTGGAGCAATCGTGTTGACCGTCAGGTTATCCAACAACTGTTCGGCTTTCACGAATGGCAGCTTGGTGAACTTAGTGGTAACACCAGCATTGTTGATCAACAGGTTTAGTCCCTGATTGCCAACAACTTTGCTTATTTTCGTTGTCAAATCACCAAAAGACGATGTATTCTTTACATCTGAAACATTTCGAACTTGAAATTAAAGATGATGATGGATGATATAAAATTATTTATAAGTATAGGAAAATTAAAGCATTTGTTGTGTAGATAACGAAATGTAAAATTAATTAAAAATTACCTAAATTCAAAATAACCAGGTTTTTATTTTCTGCCGATAGTGTTTTCAGTTCCTGAAAAGTATAAAAAGGTATATTATAGAGGCAGAACTTATTTTAGTTTCCTAATAGAACAGTGTGAACGGGTCGTAAGTGGCGCCATCAGCAAAAGCAGTAAATACAATGTTTGTTAATTTTCTAATCACGAGAAAATTAACTGTGGCGTTTTATTGGGTTTGGGTGAGGTCAATGCTAGTGTTTTATTGAATTCCCTTTTGTATGTACTATTTGGGTAGGTACCTTCGAAAACAAATGTTAGTAATAAGTTGTAGATAACTGTACATCCGTTAATGTAGTATTTAAGAAATTGTTTATAAAATCAATTAAAACAGATGCAAATATTTGACATGCGTCGAGAAAACATTTTTTCGGGTTCCGTACCCAAAGGGTGCCAACGGGACCGCAATTACTTATAGGACAGTCCTAACAGCGGCGGCCTTACCCATTGCGAGGCTCCAGGCGAAGCCTGAGAAAATGCCTTTTTTTACGTCGTCTTCTGACTTCTTTGAACTGTCTGTCAATATCATTTTCGGGCTAGCGGGCACTGCCATGCAGTGCGTTTATTCTACCGCACGGTAGAATAAACGCAGTCATGCGTCCGCCGCCAGTTGAGTGCGTCCCAAAGGGTCATGGCCATCCGGCTAGTCAGGGGATACCGCACGGTGTCCTGCGGGGCAGCGAGCCTCCTTGCCGGAGTGCCGCCATGGGATCTGGAGGCAAAGGTCCTCGCGCATATGTGAGAGTGGCGCAAGGAGGCGAAACGCCGGGGCAAAACTCCGCAGCCGCGACAAATCGCGGCACGGCGATCACGAGCTGCGGTGTGATCTCATGGCGACATGGCGGGTACGATTGTCACAACCCAGTGCTGGGCACGCCAATATTGCGACGGTAAGTCCCCTCTTTGAGGAGTGGATAGAGAGGCGTCACGGCGTCCTCACCTCCCGCCTAAGGGCCGGGTCATACCGGAATGGCAGCGGCCGGCAGCGACGCGGCGAGCACTTTCAGTGTGAAATAATTTTAAACTTTAACTACATACTTAAAAGACCAGTATCGCTTGCAAAACTTGAAAAGGTCGCCGGCCGCCCGCGGTGCCGCGAGCGGCCTCGCGTCGCCGCTGGCAGCCGCGGGCGGAAACACCTGTTGGTTTTTTAAGCGATACTGGTCTTTTAAGTATGTAGTTAAAGTTTAAAATTATTTCACACTGACAGTGCTCGCCGCGTCGCTACCGGCCGCTGTCATTCCGGTGTGACCCGGCCCTAACGCATGTCCTCACCGAGCATGGGTGCTTTGGGGGGGTTCTTGTTCAAGATAAAGCGTGAGGAAACGCCTAGGTGCATTGCGTAGATCGTCTGGAGGGCACGGTGGGCCGTGCCTGGGCGGAGCACCACCGTGTCCTCGTGGAGGCGATCGGTGGCGGCGACCTCTCGCATCCGGCCCTGGTGCGAGCCATGGTACGTAGCGAGAGGGCATGGGAAGCCGTCACCTCCTTCTGCGAAGCAGTAATGTTCCCGAAGGAGGAGCGGGGCGCGTGAGGGAGATGCAGTCTCTGCGCCCTCACGCCCCTAGCCACCGCAGGAGGAGACGCCCCGGGCGTCGGGAGTCCATTGCAGTCTCCAGGCCACCGTAAGCGCAAGCTTGCGGGCGGCGAGCAATGGGTAGCTCGTAAGAACCAGGCTCGGGTCGATGGCGCGTTGTGTTCCACGCATGCCTCAAAGAGATGTCAGCAATACTGAAGGGGTCTGCTAAGAGCGATGCCTGCCAGTGTCGCAAGAGCTGTTCGAAAGTGTCCAGGCATATGGGCAACAAAAGGAACAAGGGTGGGTTTTAGTCAGTAAAAGTCTGACATGCCCTTCCGCTCCACCCTAGAGCGGGAGACAGCAAGATTGATGATTTACCAACAAAAAAAAAAAAAAACTGTGGCGCCCACTATACACGTCGTTATGGACTACCACACAAGAGTCGCAATCTGCATATATTTATTATTTTACGTAAAAAAGGGCAACCGCTATTGGGAACAATCCCTTGAAAGCGTTAAGACTTATGAAGGACTTTTTTTCGTAAGATATAACAATTTCCTTACATATCCAAAAAAGTTTTTCGGATATAACTGAATGAGCGTCAGATCTATACTGATATTATAAAGCTGAAGAGTTTTTTCTTTGTTTGGTTAAACAAGCAAATCTTAGGAACTACCTACTGGTTTGAATTGAAAAATTATTTTAGTGTTTGATAGCCCATTTATCGAGGACCGCTATAGGCTATATAAAATCACCTAGGACCTTTAGGAGTCAAGCAAAAATAAAAAAGTTACGAATATGAAGACCTCGCACGGGTAGGCGATTCGGTGCGACGGGATGGGTCGGGGCCGGCAAAAGCCAGTATTCAATAAAATTGAAAGATATGTACGGTACAGACGACGTGAAACATGAGGATTCCCTGAGCGATAAAGGAGCAGAATATTATATTCCGAATTTCCGATCATCAAGTGTTTTGAGGCGCGATATTCAAATACTACAGAATGAATTATTCAATTATGTTTTGAATGAATGAATTAGCTAACTAAATTTATTTTAATTTACCGTTATGATATAACCTTAATAAATAATTAAGGTTCAAAATCAAAAGTTTTAAATAAATATAAATTTGTAAAAAAAAACTATATTTTTTAAAATTTCCTTGTGTTGTTGCGCGAGGCCCCTGCAAGAGCGAGGTCTTGGACGATTGTTGTCCTGTTCGCCACCCCCTAAGGCCGCCACTGAGTCCTAACATACCTAACAGACTCCCTACCATATATAAGTAATGTCTATTCCATGGAGCTTCCAAAAAACGGATATTTATTAACTTTATAATTATTATAAAGTTAATAAATATCAGTTTTTTTTTCTTTTATAACTAGGCACCTGCTGTCCGGGGTCTGTAATAGGTCATAATCATTTGTCTAGCCTTTTCCCAACTATGTTGGGGTCGGCTTCCAGTCCAACCGGACGTAGCTGAGTACCAGTATTTTACATGGAGAGTTAAAATTTTCTCAGAGTGTGTATTTCTATGGCCAGTTTAACCATGAATAGTAAAAATTAAGTGAACAATTAAAGGGGTCTGTACGAGAAACAAGTTACTTCATCGTATTTTTGCCTTGTGGTACGGGACGCTTCGTATCCGACTCGTACTTGGCCGATTTTCTACAAATTATTTTGGTCTTAGGGTAGTAGCAGTTAGAGCTGTTACGTTTAGGTAACTAAATTCGCATCATGTTATTTGTGAACATAAGAATGAACAGTAGAAAGTTGGTCTGAGTTGAAGGGGGACAATTGTATGATGATGAAGTTCTGTTATCCTGGAATTATCTCGATGTAGAAACTCCATACTCATGCATACTTTAGTTATTATTTGTCTAGTCTCACCATGTTGTGTGATGACATCACTGAAAAAGTGATACGTCACGATCACTACACTATTTTCAATGTCAGTGACGATGACGTCACCTGTCGCAGCAGTTTGCTGTCAAACGAGAATAGTTCGCTATCTCTTTCACACTCTCGGATGGTCGGCTTGCTACAAAAAGCACTTTACGCCTTTGATCGAATAGTATTTGATCAAGAGACATCGTGCAGTTTGAGTGCGCTACAATTACAATCAGAAGTAGACAGTGTGGATATAACTTGTGTTTAAAAAATATTGGAGTGATGGCACCTATAGGTTAGTAAGAAATAAGATTAGCATACCTCAGATACGGTCCGGCACGTCGCGATTATTGTCTTCGCGGTGTTCTGTTTAGTGAGATATTTCACCATCCCGAGGCCGAGGCCCCTGTTGGCACCGGTGATCAACACGGTCTTCATCTTGTGAATAGCTTAGTTATAACGCCTTGACATTTGCTGAAAGTTATCTTTTACAACCCCCAAAGGTCCGGTGTGTGTATTTTTTTTGTCTCTGTCACATTTACGTCAAAATGACAATACTGAGTAATCTTGTAAGGATAAATAATTTGTTAAAACCTTTAATTAAAACGGAGAGAGCGTTCATATTGGCACAACGAACATTTAGTTCTCGTAAGTAGTCCATGATTGTCGAAGTTTTAACCTTGAAGTGCAGATAATTGTCTAACCTCACTCTTGATTGAGCAACTCATACAGTTTTTGAAACTTGATTTTTTATTGATTACTAGGGTATTCCTTAAAACTCGTTAATTGCATGTCTATTGTTTGTTATAAAGCAAAAGATTTGTTCTAAAACAGAATCTGCAAGAAATGGTTTGCATCCTAGGGAATGGATGCAAACCATTTGGAGTCAATCCAAATGTTTAGCATATTCCATTGCTCAATATTTAATGTATTTGTTCTATTAGCACAACTAAGGCATTAATAATGAAATAGATCATAATATTCAGTTACCATGATAATATTATGTAGCAAGTTCATAGTTTCCATGAAACATTTCATATTTTTTCTTTTATCATGCTATAGTTTGAATTTGTTTGGTGATATCAGGCTGGCTGTGTTGTAGCCGTAATACAAACTTGGTTGCTCCTATAGACAATACCCCTGAAGGTATGAACTCTGTCAAACCTCGCAGTAATATTTGTCGCACACATGCTATCACATCTATGGGAAGGAACAAACAGTAGTTACAACTGTTAAAAGGCGGGTTGCTATGAGTACCTATGTTTAGATAAATAATTTGAAATGTTTGCACTTTCTATGTGAATGTATAAGCTACCCACAGGGAATGGTTTGGTCATCAATTGCTTAAAGAAAACAAGCTTCCTTGTAGCTGTGTACGTGGTTACAAATATGACAAAAGCACTCAGTCGCAAAAATGAAACTTATATTTAAAAAAAAATAATGTTATGAGAAAGGAAATTTCATTTCAGATTCTTGGTTAACATACAGTATAAGTGTTATTATTTTTCTCTGCACTCTACTTTTAAATTTCACATAATATGATAGTATTTTGGATGTAGTGACACTTGTACTAAATGAGTATTTTTTATCCATTTGTGACTAATTGGCGCTTCTTCTTTTAGTGCTACTGGAGCTCTGGGCAACCAGCTCTGTTGTTTGAGTTCCAGCACATACCTAGAAATATTAATGGGACTCCAACACAATATGCAAAATATTGGCAGGATAACTTTCACTTCTGTAACTGAATGCCTAATGAGGATCATGCGAAAAATCAGAACTTGGATTTTTAACGACGGTACCATGTGCTCAATAAAATAATGATATTGTTACTTTTTTAATGTTGAAAATCCATTAAGAAATGGCGAAGATAATACAAATGAAAGGGGTGTAATTTCCAAAGTGATCCACCAACTTGCTTTTTAGTGCACAATGTTGGCTTACCAGACTGGTACTCTAAAATAGCGAAATCTTCGTTATTTCTAATCCGATTTCTATGTTTTTGTAACAGAATTTAACAGTTCATTTCTATTGATCTGCATGATTAAATATTGTAAAAAAACGTGCCTGATCCTCATTAAAAATATTGTCCATATTAAAATTTTATGTACCTAATGCTGGCCTAGGTTGAGGTCATAAAAGTCCAACATAAACGTGTTAGTTTATCCAATAACATCCTCACTGACAGGATTATTATGTCCATTTTAGATGGAAATTTCGACTATGACTTGGCCGTTATTGGTGGTGGTTCGGGAGGTCTCGCGTGTGCGAAGGAGGCCGTGAACCTCGGCGCGAAGGTCGCGGTGCTGGACTACGTGACCCCATCGCCGCAGGGCACCAAATGGGGGCTCGGGGGCACCTGTGTCAATGTAGGCTGCATACCCAAAAAGCTGATGCATCAGGCTGCCTTGTTGGGAGAAAGTATTCATGTGAGTTTTTTTCCTTTTTTTAAATTCCATAAAATTAATTGATAGCTCTTGATCTTTTGCTCAATATTAAATAAAACTTGTAATCATTTAAATTCATCAGCAACAGTAAAATTAAATTGTTGAGATAAAATCCATTAAAGAAGACAGAGTTTATTCTTGGACTAACAAGTAGTATTTATTTATAGAGATGTATATGTGTTTCTATTTTAATTATTATTCTTCTTCAATCGTAACTTTACATATAGGTTTTTAATTTTTCGTAGGTGGTAAGTTTCCTGACTCTTACCCTATGCTGCATAATCCTGAATCCTACCCACATCCTTCTTCCTACATCCTACATGAAACTCTGACACGTGGATTGATTCCCTTTGGAGATGGTTATACAATATTTTTCTTTATTTCGTAGTTAGTTATTTTTTTGGAAAACAAACAAAAGTAATTTATACAGTAGTCAACAGGTAAACTAAAATTGCTGCAACAAAAGCACTTTGTTTCAGTTAATTATATTAATCTAATCTTTGTCATGATATTATTAGTTTGTATCCTGTTAGGCCAAAATTAACAAGTATGATAGCATCATAATTGTTTATTTTGCAAATCATTAAAGATCATGTATCTAGTGTGTCCTAATGTAATTGAAGGTTTAGATTTGCTCAAATTATATACACAGTGGAAGGGTACTATACGCGCAACTTGTTATCATCGATTCAGAACATGATTCGAACCCCCAAGGGTTGCAATATGCAGTCAATAATTAAAAAAAAGTTGTTTTCTTTTCTCTAAAACAGTTTTTGATAACAGACGAAAAATTTCTATGTTAGGGGGTTTTGAATCATGTGCTGAATTTATGGTTTCAGTTAGCGCGTCGATGTTCCTGTCACACTGTATGTACGCTAATTTTACTTAGGAAGTTACATAACCAGTGCTGTAACTAACTCTATAAACGCAACGAAATCGAATAGGCGCCACTAAATATTAAAATCTCTTTCATCAATAGTGCTAAAATTAGAAGCGCAATAGCATACGAAAACTGATTGAAAAAACAGAGATATCCATTTTTAATAATCTGACAAAAAATGCCTCATTGTCAATTTGTAACATAAATAGCATCACGCCTTGTTTCCCCGAAGGGTTGGGCAGAGGTGTACCTATAGTACACCCACATTTCGCCTGTTATGTTTAAGTCCCATGTAATAGGGGGCGAGCCTATTGCCATCAACCGGGCACAAATCCAGACTCCGGGCTGCTACTGAGAAATTCCAGATGGGAAAACCCAAAAACACTTTGCCCGACCTGAGAATCGAACCCAGTACCTCATGCTCAGCAGTAGCGCTTGCTACCATTAGACCAACGAGGCACTCAATTAGTATTATATAAAAAATAGAAACAGTCATCATACACACATAAAATATAATGTATCATCACTTATGTAATGATCCCCTGAAAATTTTTCGCATGTCATTGTTTGGTGTATAATGGCTCGTTGCATGTATGTCATATCTCCGTATATCAGTACGGAGCTCGTTGGCTTGTACAATGTAGGGGGGACTTGTACCGTTATGATGACTATGAGCGATAGTGCCTTTGTTCATGTGCTGGCGCCGGTATTAAGTACATGTTTGGATTTTCCAACATTTTTGCGCCAACTAAGACTCGTTACCATGCATCTAAGTTAGTTTTGATAAGTGGAGAGTTAAAGACATAAAAAGGAGTTTTAATAATAATTTTATTGTTAATTTTTATTCAGCCTTTACGTATCTTAAGCGTCAAATCGCATGTACGATTGACCCACTGGCTGAAGAACCATTTATTGCCTTTAAAAATATTAAGTAAAATAACAATCTTGTATTATATTTCGGTTAGGTCATATCATAAGCACCTAATAAGTCTTGCCGGCAAGACGAGCAAAGATAGCCGTAATTTGGCTCTTACCAAATCGCCTGCCACGTGATTGCCATCTGAACCTAGACTTACCATCCCAGAGCACAGATCTGTGCCTAAAAGCATCTATTATTGGCTTTGGCTGGAAACATAAATAGCCGCTGAGACCAGAAAATGATCAGTAATACATATTTAAGATGAGACTGCATTACATTTGCAGTTTGATCTAAAACCTGTTTCATTTAGTTTTTTTGTTTTCCTCTTGAATATATCCTAGACCACCTTGGATTGATCGTAGTGACTTGCAGTTTCGTGCACAGTATAATACTATTCATAGTGATTCTATAGTATAAATAATTTCAACTTAGTGAGTCATCGTCATCAATGCGCTACGTCATTCATTTTCCTTCCTTTTCATTAATTTTCTGGTTAAACCGTTTATGCTCTTGTTCCTGGTAGTTTTTAATTGCGCCATGGTTTCCTTTATTAATGACTAATTTTATACAAATCAAAATTCTATATTTCTATATATTCCATGCTCATTGAGTGTAACGAGTCTAGATTAGCGCACATCGTAGCGGTTGTCAACGTAGTTCGTCTTACGGAGCAAACATAATACGTACTTAAAAGCGAACCTAATGCTCAGCTGCACTAATCACCTCCATTACGTACGTTCTGTTCTACTTACCTGAGATGGTATATAAAACGTCGTACACTAGGATAAATAATTGCGTTGACTAACGTGGGAGTTGAGGCATAATGTGAACAGCCCGGCGCCGCGCATCTGTCTATGCCGCCTACATGTTTGTCAATAAGGACGTAGATCTTATGCTCAAAAGCAGACGAAAAAGGAATGAGGTATTATGTCTAGCGGCCCATTATCAGAGGCAACCCACATTTTGATAGTCCTAATCTACTCTACATTTTTATCAACTCATAAACAGCGCTCTTTATAGAATCTTCAATGTTCCAAGAATCGTAGACAAAAGATAAAATAAACGTAACGCCATTTCTTCAAAACGTTTTTTATCGAAAACAATTCCAAGTTATATTGTCTTAAAATTAATTTCTCTCATATTAACGATTTAAATTTGCGTTGCACAGATGGCTCGTGGCGTTTCAGAAAATGGTAAAAAAGATAGTGGTCGTTTCGTATCATTAACTTGTGTAGAATTCAGTAGCTTCATGGTATAACATCCGGAACTAATGGGTTTCTGCTATGTACACATAAAAGAGCTCATCGCGACGATTTACCAAAAAACATCTCTTATAGCGTTTGATCGTTATCTGCAAGTTTAGTAATAGCTTTTGGTGCGTATCGATTACTAGGGAATGCTTGGCAAAACCAGTAGCTTCATCAAAAATGCTGTTGGAGTTTTTTTTTTCCAAAAACGGGGGCACGGGCTATCCGTCTATGCTCTAGCGTTTTCAGGCGTTTCTATTTAACTCTATCTCAAAACTGTTCTTTTACTTTAAATCCGGGAGTCTAACGAAAACGAACGAACGAATACGGGCCCGTAAGAAATGAGTAAAGTCAAAACATATTACAAAGCTTGATTTAAATGAGGCACCATAATATTCAAGTGGGCCGGAACTTTCGTGCGTTGATTTATATTTAGGCTTAGCGTCGAACAGTTGGTAGCCGGTGACCTCACATAGCCGCAAGGTCGCCAACCGGTCGATCATAGCCGGCGAGTGTTTCCCATACATATGCCATGATTCGAGCGAGCAGTCGATCAATACTTTCAATGAATATTTTTTGTTTACTGCAAAGACGTGGTGATAAAGTTATGGGGCTTAGTTAACACAAACAGTCGTAAAGAAAATGAATAATTTATCATTAATATAATAATGTTTGTTTTTAATATACGAGATACTAGTTGTACATGTTTCGCGGAGGAATATGCTGTTAGGTATTGAGATTTATGTTTTTTTTTTAGTTACTCAGGAATGCTAGAAATTAAGGTATTTGGTTTCCACTAATGTTATGTCATTAAAATTGTATGTTTTTCCATTTTGGGCATTGTGTATTATAATAACAAAAGAGCATTGTTGAACATTAAAGCTGCAACTTCCTGGATCTATTTATAGGTCCATTGTAACTGAGGAATTACCCATATATTACCTATATTTACCTCCCTCAGATGGAACAAAACAAACCTAAATTCCTATTTTAATCTCGTCCCCTGGGTTGACGCGCCCTGACCTAGGATGCTCTAATGAAATACTCACATAAATAGCTGGGCCTAAAAAAAGTTCATGGACAGTACTGTCATCGGTGGGAGCGCTAAAATGTCCAGGGACCTTTGTATATTAGTAGTATAGTGTGCATGAATTGTGGATTTTATTTTGGACGATTTCGTCTATAGAGCGTCTATAGAGGTTCTTAACTAGCTTCATCTTTCTTCTTCTGACTTGTTGACATTTCTAAGAGTTGCTGTAAATGGTATAATTGAAATAAATGTTTAGGAAGCATTGTATACAGGTAGCTTAGTTAGGCTATGACTATTTACCACCACGGTCCACAATCTATGAAAACATATAATTTAATCGGTGTATGTATGGTGCCGCAGGAATACGTTGGATGCGAGAAGCACAGAACAGGTCGAAGTGGCGGTGCTTGGGGGAGGCCTATGTCCAGCAGTGGACGTCTTTCGGCTGATATGATGATGATGATGATGATATATGATGTCCCTCCATAGATAATGGCCGCATGCCATGTCACCGGCACACATGAGGACCCAATAGCTTCTGTTAGCGAACAGTATTCGCGTTGCTGAATTTTGGGCCAAACAAATCTAGAAAATTATACACATTATTTTTGTTACTTTTGCCATCGTCACGCTTAGAAGAAAGAGCAAAAAACAACTAGATCTGCAAGTAGTTTATGCACGTTCATGTGTACTAGTTACTATAGATTTACTTCACACACCCACGGTATTGGCACCGATCTTGCAAGTCATCGTTCATATCAAATATATGGTTTGTTAGTACTTAGAAAACATTAATTAGTACACAGAGCGTGGCGAAATGTCGTGAAATCTCGCGACTCTTCGTTCATTCTCGATTCCCTTCGAACTCTGCCAAGGGAATCTCGTGTGATAGTTAGCTGCTAATTTATATGATATCCTGTTTCTATTGTAATCTTTCTTATCATTGTAAGCCCTATTTAATGTGTAGTGGCTGATAAAATAATCATTGAGCTAACAATCTAGGCACTCGTATGATTATGTTATCAATCATTTAGGGAGTACGAGTACCTACCTCCATACTTTGTTTAGAGTAATTCACTATATTTGACAAATTTTGTTTTAAGAACACACACACATCTAGTCACTGACCGATTGAGCCGACCTTGATCTGATGTTTTAAGCCGATAATTTACAGTAATTTTAATTTGATTTCGATTAATACTGCGGAAGTTACTTTATTTTATATTTGTGTAGCTATAATGCCCATAGTAGTTTTGTACGCTTTAAAGACTTCTGTCTTGGTACAAGGACTCATAACATCATTTGTAACAACTTATTTGTTCATTCTTTGCAAATAAATATATTTTATTCTATTCTAAGACGGCTGAGTTTCATAAGTAATATTAATGCTTGACGTGAGTTGAAACGTGACAAAGTTATGAGAAATTTAATCCAAACATTTGTAGACCACGGGGAAAAATCCATTACTATTTCGTCATTGTTCTCCTGTCGTATTCCCAATATTTATGTATATCATTGGTCCAATTCTAGTTGTTGACCATTGCCTTCTTCCTTCCCTAAGCGTAACAGAAACGCAGTCATTAACAGTACGACCAGAAAACAATAAAAAAATTACTTGTATTGCTTGTTAAAGGCGCCCGTAGACAAGCGTGACGTTCGAATCCAATATAACAATTTCTATGCAAACTTAACGGAAATTGATCTATCAGAGCCGCGTCGCGCCGGTCTTTGGGAGCCTTTAGATGACAAATGTTTTACACATTCCGACATTCAATGCTCACATTATCACGTAACACGTGTAATCCTATTACATGATACTGTACGATGATGACTTGGAAATAACGCCAAAAATAATCCGACGCACGGCCACAAATCAAGCTACACATGTCCAGTATAAGCTGACTTTTCATTGTACGAAAAATGAGTACAATGCGAGCTCAGCTAAAACTGGAAATGTAGATTGATGTGTAACCTTGTGTACAAGCAACGTCAGAAAAATCAGCTATTTATCAATGTACTGAAGCTATGAAAATTATAACTGTAACGTAATTTCTATCTCAGTTTAAATCCATACTAATATTATAAATGCAAAAGTAACTCTGTCTGTCTGTCTGTCTGTCTGTCTGTCTCGCTTTCCTGCTAAAACTACTGAACCGATTTAAATGAAATTTGGTACACAGATAGTTTAGAGCCTGAGAAAGGACATAGGCTACTTTTTATCCCGGTAGTATGTTCCCGCGGGATAACTTCCGACCTCCACGCGGGCGAAGCCGCTGGCAAAAGCTAGTAATATTATAAATGCAAAAATAACTCTGTCTGTCTGTCTGTCTCGCTTTCCTGCTAAAACTACTGAACCGATTTAAATGAAACTTGGTACACAGACAGTTTAGAGCCTGAGAAAGGACATAGGCTACTTTTTATCCGTAGTATGTTCCCGCGGGATATTTTCCGACCTCCACGCGGGCGAAGCCGCTGGCAAAAGCTAGTAAGAATATAAAGATAAAATTTGTTTATTTGTAATTCTAAACGTCACATTAATTAGCACGTTCGCTACATTACAGGAGGCCGTCTCTTACGGTTGGGAAGTACCTGCCGTGAAGGACATCAAAATAAACTGGCCCGCGCTCACAGAGAACGTACAGAACCATATCAAATCAGTCAACTGGGTGACACGAGTTGACTTGAGGGATAAGAAGATCGAGTATGTCAATGGTTTAGGGGAGTTCAAGGATGCGCATACCATCATAGCGACGTTGAAAAATGGCTCCAAGAAGGAACTGACGGCGAAGAACATCGTGATTGCTGTGGGCGGCCGGCCGCACTACCCGGATATCCCTGGGGCAGTGGAGTACTGCATCAGCAGTGATGACATCTTCAGTCTCAGTCACCCCCCGGGCAAGACACTCGTCGTTGGCGCTGGATGTATCCTTTACAAATATACTCAACCTCCTGCACTTATCCCAGATTTCGGGATAAGCGCAGTTCCATACACCATCTCTAAAATTATTTTGAGTTGGCGCAACATGTCTTTTTACACGCTTTATATTAGCTTTTGTATGTATGTATGTTTATAACCGACTCCCTATAGCGCGATTTTGACCCACTTTAAACGACCAGATTTCATTCAAACTTTGCACACCTGTCAAAGACCGATGACAATGCAGTAATTTCATAAATTTGAGCCATTATCCTTGCCAGGGTTACCAGGACAGCAAAAAAACTGTCTTCGAAAACTACGCAGACATACGTCACAAACTACGCTGACATACGTCTCAAAATTCGAAACATCCTAAAAAATAGATAATAAATAATAGTTAAAAAAAAAAACTAAAAAAACACGCTTCCATAGAAAACTGCTTTTTAAGGTAATTTTTTATTGATATCAGGCACCTCACGCTTTTTTTTCTTTTTTTCCACTTTTTAGTTTGGTTTTCTATGGAAGCGTGTTTTTTTTTGTTTTTGTAATTATTATTTTTCTTCCACACTTCTCTATTAGTCGTCATCTCAGTAGTTACATCTCTAAAATTGCATATCATTTCTGTATTGACCGTCCTTTCTTTCTCAAACATGGCGACTTGGAATCATATGATCATTGCGTGATTTTCCAATTATATAAGCGCTATCGGCAGCACCAATCTAATCCGATAAATCAAAGCGATACTATCACTACAAGCAAACATGAATAGTATTTTTTTACGGTACGAAGGTAATAAGTTCTGAGTGAACATGAAACTGCATAATTATTTAACTTTCCACTACGTTGTATATTTCCGTCTACTTAGTCACACAGAAAAGAAAAACAAACAAAACCTTATTATTTTCCATGGCAATAGTCACACGTATTCTGTGTTTCATAATATAAACTGGCTACTTAGTATGCGGTTAATTGATATAGCCTTGTGACGTACAGCGAGACGGTGTTAGGTTTCCGTTCGACCCGGAACCTCAAAAAGTTAACATGGATAAGTCTTTTTGATTGACGAAAAACTGGAAGAGGTTCTCAAGACGACGCTTTAGAGACGCGTTTTTAGGTGCCGACTCAGAATTAGTAATCTTATATCTTTAAACGAGCAATTCTTGTATATATATATAATCTGAATCTCGGAAACTGCTCCAACGATTTTCATGAAATTTTGAATACAGAGGGTTTCGGGGGCGATAAATCGATCTAGCTAGGATTCATTTTTATGAAATGTCGTTTTTTTTCGTGTTTTCAATGATCAACTTTATCGATAATCAACTTGAGCATAAACTTATTATTTTTAAACAGAAAATACCGAGCAAAGCTTGGTCATCCAGATATTTTACATTAATTTAGCTTAGTTATGTTATGTTTTTCGCTTTAAGGTTTCTTTTTTCATCTATTATAGTACTTTAAGTGTTTATCAAAGTTAGCCCCACACCACACTACCGAACTTTCTTAACTCGCCACAACAGACATTGGTCTGGAATGCGCCGGCTTCCTAAACTCGCTGGGCTACCCGGCCACCGTGCTGGTCCGCTCCGTGCCGCTGCGAGGCTTCGACCAACAGATGGCGCAGATGGTCACCAACGAGATGGAGGAGAAGGGCGTCAAGTTCCAGCACAAATGCGTGCCGCTGTCTGTCGTGAAGCTTGAGAGCGGGCAGCTGAAGGCGCGCTGGTTGAACACGGAACTTCAGGAGCAGTACGTATTTTTCTTATATTGGTCGAGCCATAGAATGTGTTCTACTTTTTCGAGGGCTTCTATACCCTCATTATGTCTATTTCAGCGGCCAATCAGCTGAGTAATTAGCAAATGAGACATTTCAGCCTTGCCTCCGGGTTGGCAATGCAATCTGCAATACTTCTGTGATTAAATGTTTTGTTGGTCTCGTGGTTGCTAACTCGACTGCTGAGCCTGGGCTCCAGGGTTCAATTCCTTGGTCGGGCAGTGTTATTGGGTTTTTCATTCGCAATTTCCAATTTTGGCCCAGAGTTGTTAAGCCGTTGGTCTCTGCGCCTGATCTCTCTCCGGTTATGTCGGATTGCCGTCCTGTCGGGCTATGAGACTGGGGGAAGAGAGTGCCCATGTGTCTGCACACTATAATATTCTCCACGCCGCCGAAAGCTAATGTTCTTGAGAATGGCGACCAAGGCCGAAATACGTTCAAGAGGACTATTAATACTTCGGATGCCCTAATAATCCGAAGAACTTGTAGAAAAAAAAATGCACTACTAATTACGTTAATTTGTTGAGTTATTCATTGTCATGTGTTCCAGATTCGAAGATACATTCGACACAGTGCTGATCGCGACCGGTCGGTACGCGCTCACCAAGGCACTTAACTTGGACGCCGCCGGAGTTACCGTGAGTTTATATAAAATAACTTAATATTAGGGATCCCAAATACTCCCGTTGAAAACCATATTGATGCAGCGTTACCCTGTCTGTATAGGTGCGTTCAAATCGCTAGCATTGGTGGGAAATTTGCATAGCCGCTATAACCATTAGGGCGGGGAACTCTCGCTTTTGAACACATATTTTAAAATAAATCTTATCTGTGTCATCTTTATCATCATCCAGAGTCAAATTCACCCACTGCTCGACATACGCCTCTTTTTGTAGTGTCAATCCCTACGCTCCTGTGCTAAGCTCGTCTAGTTTTTCCCGTGATAGCAATAATGACTTAACTGTGTAACAGCACCTTGTTACTAAGATCCAAATTTTCCTGACAATGAAATTCTCTTAACTTGATTGGATAGTCTCAAATGTAATTACTGCAAAGAAGCCCCTAATCAAGTACGACAGCCAACTGAATACGATACTTTGTCCACAAACCGTAACTAGACGAAACGTAAACAAAGCGGTTAGTATTTTGGGCGCGGTACGAGTAGGCGAGGCCGTATCGGCAATAATCCAAATATAACGACATAATGACCCTCCAGGGCTTTTCTAATGGACATTAATTACACTTTTGATATAGATTATTCGTCGATGAGTGTCGTGACACACCTGTATGCAAGTACTACAGATATTATACACTTGTAACATTGATCATTACGTTAGATTATCATTGTTATCGAATCCGCTAATGTGTGACCTTATGCGATATGAGGTATCATTACATTTTCTATGTGGATTAACGATCAATTTGACAGTTTAGTGTTGTGTGCAAAAAAAAGTATAGCGGTCCCGAGTGGAGCAAACTACCAGCACCCTAGTTGTGTAATCAGAATAATTTTGAAGCATATTGCATCAAGAAGCAATTCAGTTCGAAAAATTTGTCTGCTCAAAACTATAAATACCGCAATGAATGTAGTAAAACTTTCAAAATGAGAGCCATTCTTTTTGTTAGTGTTGCGTGATTACCGCGCAGGTTAGTGGCATTAGACTTGTCTCTGTTACATGAGGCTTCTCAACTAGTGGATGTAGTAATATAAACTGATAATAAATGTATCATTTCGGGAAAAGAACCCACGACGTACAGTCACGAGCACGAATATGTATACACTTACCAACTTTTAAAAGGGATTTTCTCCTATTGTACTGATTGTAATTTTATTTTATTACAAACATAGTATTTTCGGACCCACACTATTACGAAATTTGCCTTATCTCAAAGTTGCAATCCTTATTTAAAGAGAAAATCGCTTTTGAATTTGGCTATGTGTATACATATTATTACTCGTGACTGTACAACTCGGTAAATTGAGGCCAGTATTTATTGATGGCCCAGTGGCCATCTACTACGCGTTTATTAATAAGGAGGGGGTTCCTAAAGGCAGACAGACAGGCGCGATGTGAATTTAATAGATTTTGTTTTTGTAAAAACTTCATGGTAATTGATCTATCGGAGACCGGCGCCACGCCGTCTGAAGGAGCTTTAAGCCAGGCATGATTTACTTTGTTACAAACAAATATCAAACCAAACATCCCCATTTCCAGTGTATATCGGAGAACGGCAAGATCTCCGCTCAGACGGAGCAGACCAACGTGCCCAACATCTACGCGGTGGGCGACGTGCTGGAGGGCCGGCCCGAGCTGACGCCCGTCGCCATCGCGGCGGGCCGCCTGCTCGCCCGCAGGATGTTCGAGGGCGCCACGCAGCACATGGACTATGACAACATCGCCACCACTGTCTTCACCCCCCTTGAGTACGGCTGCGTTGGACTTAGCGAAGAGTCCGCTACGAAAAAGTATGTAGAACTTGTATGCAAGGTGTAACGTAGGAAACGCAAGTCTTTTTTTAAAATCTTTATTTATTTTGGGGTTTTTATCTAAACAGATATGCCAACCCCATCGTGCCTTTAACATTTCATAACATTGACACTTAAATAAAGCATTACATAATAACCATTACACAATTTAAAATTCTTGATTGATAGGAAGTCACAGAGGAAGGACTGTTATTAAACGGCATAACTTTTTGGCACCTTCTGAAGATAGATGACATAAAATTGATTGTATTAATCCAACATTCACTTTATTTAGTTCTAAGTCCTTCCAGAGTGACTCCCTCTCTCGCCGGTTCCGGACACAATCCATCAGCAAACGTTGCACGTCTTCAATTTGATTACATTCGCTGCAATTCGGCGAATCAACTTTTTTCATAAGATAAGCAAACTTCGCTGATGGACAGTACACGAAGAAACGCAAGTCCTCAACGTAATTTGATCAGAATTGACTACTAAATCGATTTCAGTAACTTTTAAAGTGATTTTACGGACGAGTATAGACATTTCAAGAGTGAATTTTGACAGTATTGCTATCCTCATAAATATCTAAATCGAAGTAGGGTTAGGCTTCCTGAAGGTACTGAAGTGGTCTGTTAGGACTTATGCCTGCCGGTGTCGCGAGATTGTTCGAAAGATATACCGTGACCCTGGCACATGGACAACGGAAGGAACGCGGGTGGGTTTTAGTCAGTAAAAGTCTGACACGCCCTCCCGCTCCGCCCAGAGTGGGAGAAGTCATTTGATGATTTCCCATCCAAAAAAAAAGAAAAGTAGGGTAGATAACTGTGGTATTACGACCAGGACCAAGCTATTTTCATCTTTGTAATGAAAGCAATCCAGTATATATTCGCTTGTTAAAATAACGATGAGATTTCATTCGTCAGACGTGCCATCACCGTACCTTAAGTAGGTTGCGCAGAAAATATTTATATTGAAAAGAGAGAGCTCACACATCTTGTTAATGTCGTTTCCATGGCGACAGCTGGACTGTGTGTGTAAGTGTATCAAAACGAAAGTGACCATCTTTTGACACGGTAGAGCGAATCTATCTTTGATTTCTAAATCCAAATTGAAGTGTGTAAATACCTCGCGATGGTCTACATCACAATGCACACTGTGAGATGGCATTACTGATCACATTCTATCGCTCTACATCTCTCACAAATTGAGAATGTATTGATAATATTCAAGGGTATTAGCATAGCTTGATAGAAACATGTTTGAGGATTATATGATTGTACCTCGATAAGCAAATCATTAAAGTATGCTGTAATCGGTCGACTTTAATAATGTGTGTAGATAAACTACTGTATTCATTTTATTACCATCTGCTCGATAGAAATATTTTTTGGTATCTTAACCCATTGAATGCCGTGATTACAGACACAATTAAAAACCATTGTGTCTCGCGTGGATCCACATTCACGGCATACGTCGAGTTAATTAAAATGTGCACTTATTGCATTTTTGAATTGGCAAGGATTTGTATGGTCACCTAATTGCTCAATCCAAAGCGTAGTAAGTTAATAGTAGGAGAAGAAAGGGCAAGGAACTCCATAGACCCTCATTAAAATGAAAAAAATCTTCAATAACTAATTATAACTTGTCCTTTTCAGATACGGCGCTGATAACCTGGAGGTATACCACGCGTACTACAAGCCTACAGAGTTCTTCATCCCGCAGCGCAACATCAAGAACTGCTACCTGAAGGCTGTCGCACTCCGCGAGGCGCCGCAGAAGATCCTTGGCCTGCACTTCGTGGGGCCAGTCGCTGGAGAGGTCATCCAGGGCTTCGCTGCCGCTCTCAAGTATGTGTTACACTGTGTTACTAGTAGTTTAAAACTAGGATATCTTTAATTCATCTTCATCGACATCAATCAGTCGAAAGAAGTCCACTGATGGACACAGAAATCATTCCCATGCATTGCCATAACCGGATCTACGATTCTTACATCCAGCTTCTTCACCAGGTCCTCCTTAGAAGACTGATATTGTTATTTTTTGTGGGCAAGTTAGAATATTTCAGCGTTGTCCTGCCCCTATCCCAATTTATTTGGGGTCGGCACAACATGTCTTTTTCTTCCACACTTCTATATTAGTCGTCATCTTGGTAGTGACAACCTTTCTATCCATATCATCATTCACACAATCCATTCACCAGTACAAATACGTCTCTTTTTAGACTGTCAAATTGTATCGCTGAATTTGGGAGGTCATGCATTCTAAATGTTGGTCATATTCCAGATGCGGCATCACGATGGAGCAACTGATGAACACGGTGGGCATCCACCCGACCGTGGCGGAGGAGTTCACGCGCCTCAACGTCACCAAGCGCTCCGGCCGCGACCCCAACCCGGCCTCCTGCTGCAGCTAGGCCTCGCCCGCACCCTCCCGGCCTCACACACATCTAGCGAAACATGACGTAGTATCAACTGTTCACAAGTTAAAAATCATCACTGTGACTGCGAAAAAACGATGGACCTATTCGAACTGTGTGACTCCGTCTATATAGCGAAATACACGTAGTTCTAGTAGCACTTCTGATTTCTTACTATTATTACTCTGGTCTCGATAGTCGATTATATCGATACATCGACTAAATTAAAACCACTCTTCACTAATAATATCTTCGCAAGTGATCAATCGATTTGTGGAAATTTACATCACAATTGTTTTCGCTATATCCTCGCTGTCCACAGTTTCCTCCACTGATGTTGTTAACAATTACCTCAGACCAAGAGAACGCCCCTCACGATATTAATACCGATTGTTTCGATACTTGTAACGAAGAATTTTTTAGCATTTATAGATTAATTTGTAGTTGAAGTGTAAGGGGTAAGGAATGTTTGGGTTGAGGTAGTAAGTCTTAAAAAAAAATATCTTCACTTTTGATCCCCTGTGTTATTTTTTGTAAACCTCTCCTCTCCTTCAACTACTGAATTAAATTTAAACTACCTTTTATGTATTTTGCAATGTTTTGAGTACTTGGTTGTTAATATTTGATCAGTTAACTTATTCATATGTGATAGGACATACAATGTCGCAGATAGACCTTTCGGTGCTTTATATTTCTTGTAGATGGATTTACTTTCAATTTTTATATAGTACAAATCCTTCGAAAATTATGAATTGTTGTCTCAAAATATTTAGGAACAAATGTATTAAGATATTGTTACTATGAAGCAAATAAAATGGTACAGTATTATTGTTATTATCAGTTACGCTCATCTCTGCAATCGATGTTATTCAACATTCCGCACGACTAACAGTAAAACAATCAGTTTCACACTATTGTCTAACTTAATTTATGTAATTTTGAACTTAAATAAAGTGATATATTTTTAATGAAAACTAATTGGCTTGGTTTTAATTTTTATTTATTGGTTTGGGACATCGTAAGCGCTCTTTTAGCGGACGCTTGTACAAAAAAATCAAGACTTTACAAGATAACATTATCAAAACACGCATTAGATTACGTATGACACACATCCTAACATAATTGAATGGAAAACAAAACTGCGAACTATCCTAACCTGTGAATATAAGTCAAGGCACGCACTCATTCGTCCTTCAATTAGTGGAGTGTTCAGGGCCCATCGTTAGTGCTGTACCGGTCCATGTCGCTGGTGCTCTTGCAGTCGAACCACACCTGCGCGGTCGGCAGCGGGTAGTACTCGTGAGCCTGCACGAGCTCGTTGTCGAAGCGCCAGAAACGAGGCCCTTGGAAGAAGAAGGTGTCTGGAATGCAAGGAGAACCAATACAATGTTAGGAAAGAAGAGTATGAAAGACTTAAATAAGTTACAGAGAACTATGTTATAATTTTATCTCAAACTCCGTCTATCGGCTATAATCTAACCACCATCTGCCTAGCCTTTTTCCAACTACGTTAGGGTCAGCTTCCAGTCTAACCGGATGCAGTTGAATACCAATATCTTACATGGAGCGACTGCCTATCTGACCTCCACAACTCTCCGTTACTGAATTCATATTGTTCACCTATACATGCAAAATAGTATTTTATTCTAAGTTAATAATCTCTTGAACCTATCTTACCTCCCTTCCACACAATAGCAGCATCCACAGGATAAGGCACCTGTCTCCACATTGACATGTCCTTCGGATACCGTTCGTCCATAGCCCCGCTCCTCTCGTCGAACCGCCAGTACCTCTCGTCTTCAATCAGATACGTCTTATTGTTGTAATTGGAGAGAAACACGGTAGTCAGCTCCGGGACGTCATCGGGGATTAAGTAGTCAGATAAATTGCCATTTTTGATGTAGTGGAATGTTGAGTCGAACTCCCAATAGCTTTGGCCTACAAAATAAAAATAGTTCTTGTGAGAAGACGTGAGGTTCACACGGTAAACTGTGATTTTGGAAAAGTAGTCTTATTAATAGGATAATTTTAAAAAATCCTGCCTGTCGAAGTTGTGCGTTCAAAGTCGGGCAAGTATCTCTGTGAAAATGGAAAATGGAGATCTCTCCAGGTTTATTTTGGACATTTCTCACATCGGTGGATACGGGAGCATAATATACAGGGCGTCCTACGGATATGCCACATGGAGGGAAAGTACTTTGAATATTGTAGATAGATCATTTTACTGAAAGAAGACATTATTTGAATAAAAAAAAATAAAAAAAATAAACTGCATTCATAGATATTTAAATAATTGCATAGTTGAACCGGGAATCGAACCCGTTACACGAGAAAAATATTCACCCTGTAGTTTTATCATACCGATCGAAAGGCTTCATCATAAGGATTATTTTTTGCCAAACAACATAGTGTCAAAAATAAAAGGAAAACCATGAATGTTAACATTTTTAATACAAAATTAATCCATTTATCAAAAGCTCAAAATGAGTCCCTTGCTGTTGAATACAAAGTCGCACTCTTTTGATTATTTCGCTCCCTGTCCATTTTTTGATCTTGTTGTGGTAGATATTTTTTATATTATTTTTTTATAATCAGCCAGCCGCATTGCGATGGACAAAATAATTTACGCGTCTTTCGGCTCAGGATACGGCTCGATTTGTTGCATACAACCTGGACCAGGTACCTACTAATTACGTATCTATCTCTTTATCATTTTATCATGCACTTAAATTATAATAGGGAAATGATGCGTACTTCTCAAGTGGGTAAATTTATTAGTAATAGGTACTTATGATAATGTCAGTTGTATGTCCTTACGGCAATGTCAGCTTTTCATTTTTCTGAACAAAATTTCACATCAACTGTTAAAATTCATGGTCTTCCTTTTACTTTGACACTATGTTATTTAGCAAAAAATAATCCTTATGATGAAGCCTTTCGATCGGTATGATAAAACTACAGTATGAATATTTTTCTCGTTTAACGGGTTCGATTCCCGGTTCAACCATGCAATTATTTTAAATATCTATGAATGCAGTTTAAATTGTTTTTTAAATTCAAATAAAGTCTTCTTTCAGTAAAATGATCTATCTACAATATTTAAGGTACTTTCGCTCCATGTGGCATATCCGTGGGACGCCCTGTATTTCTGATAGGTATGGGCTAGAATGAGAAGTGTGTCCCAAATCTAGTATTGTTTTAAGGGTGCATTTTTAGGGTTCCGTTGCCAAATGGCAAAAAACGGAACCCTTATAGATTCGTCATGTCTGTCTGTCTGTCTGTCTGTCTGTCTGTCCGTCCGTATGTCACAGCCACTTTTTTCCGAAACTATAAGAGCTATGCTGTTGAAACTTGGTAAGTAGATGTATTCTGTGAACCGCATTAAGATTTTCACACTAAAATAGAAAAAAAACAATAAATTTTGGGGTTCCCCATACATAGAACTGAAACTCAAAAATTTTTTTTTTCATCAAACCCATACGTGTGGGGTATCTATGAATAGGTCTTCAAAAATGGTAATGAGGTTTCTACTATCATTTTTTTCTAAACTGAATAGTTTGCGCGAGAGACACTTTCAAAGTGGTAAAATGTGTGTCCCCCCCCCGTAACTTCTAAAATAAGAGAACGATAAAACTAAAAAAAATATATTATTTACATTACCATGTAAACTACCAAGGAAAATTGGTTTGAACGAGATCGAGTGAGTAGTTTTTTTTTAAAACGTCATAAATCGTAAACCGCAATTTACCTTACATTCAATCAACTGAAATATAAAAATTAAAAAAAAAAATATAATTTTAAACCGAGAATACCTACAGATTTGTACGGAACCCTCGGTGCGCGAGTCCGACTCGCACTTGGCCGGTTTTTTTTTCAATGACATTAAGAAACACCTATGAGAGAAAATAAAAGGCGTGCGGTCGGGGACTCTCTTCGGCTTATGATGCTCCTGCCACCGACGTGGAAACAGGAACCATGAGTACAGCACATGATTGTAGACCGTGGGGTCAGCATAGTTTGAAATCGCTAACTCGTCTAGAGCAAGCTTGGTGATCAAAGGTCGTGGCTTCGCTATATGAGAATAGGCCTTTGCCCTGCATTGGGACAATAATAGGCTGGTAGGTATTATTCATGTCAAGGCCTACTCGTATGGTTTAATTTCCGCTACAACTATGATGTTTTATATGACCTTTTAAATGGCGCCTTTGCAACTGTTCTAGAATAGATAATTTGACTCATGGAAATGTATTTATTTAATAAAGAACACCAATACCATATACATTGGCTTACAAATTGTATTTGGAATAGGTATTACAATTTTTAGAATATTTACACAAATAGGAATGTGCATAACATTGGTGTAAATAGCATGCATTGGAATAATAATTTGACTAGAGTTATCCACAGGTCATTCTATGGTGTAAAGTTTCTATGTCTCTCACATGTGCCGCTTGTTGTATGTGTAATAGTATGCAAACCATATGATCTTGATTCGGTATTTACCTGAGAAAATGACAATATTTCTGTCCTGTTTCTGGTAAATGGTTCTGATGATGCTGACATCGTCGGGCAGTCTTCGGAACACGTCGTGGAAGCGTTGCGGATAGCCGCTCTCCAACTTATGCCTGTCGCTCAGCACCCATACCCACTGGAGATCGAATTTGGAAATTAACTTTACTATCTATCCATACTTATATTATAAATGGGAAAGTGTGTGTGTCTGTTTGTCCGTCTTTCACGGCAAAACGGAGCGATGAAATAACGTGATTTTTTAGGTGGAGATAGTTGAAGGGATGGAGAGTGACATAGGCTACATTTTTTCTCTTTCTAACCCCCCACTTCCTTAAAATGGGGGGTGGAACGCGCTAATCTCAGGAACTACTGGTTCGAACTGAAAAAAAAATTTTGAGTCGGGTAGCCTATTTATTGAGGAAGGCTACAGGCTATATAACAACACTCTACGATCAAAAGGAGCGGAGCAGAAACAAAAAATGGACGAAAACTGGCAGGCTGCGATGTGACGGGAAGGGTCAGGGGAGCAGATATTTGACGCGGACGAAGTCGCGGGCAGAAGCTAGTATTATTATAAAAAAACTTGAGAGGTGTCAAGGGACACCCGGATGGAACGGAGTTTCTTTCGATGAATTAGTGAATTATTAACAAATATAATGTAATATAAACTTAATCAGTAGGCTCAATTTTAGTAATAATTGGCTTGTGGTAACTGAAGTAGGAAACATTTATTATGTACAAAAAACCTATAATACACTCAACAAAAATAATCATCGCGACACCACACTGTTCAATGCGAAATAGAAAGACGAAACGAAAATAACTGGCTTGCTTTCTATGAGAGAGAGAGAGAGAGAGAGAGAGACAGACAGAGAAACACGCGCACGCCGCACGTCTTACAACTATAGCAAAAAGTGTCGTTACAACTTTTGGTCTTAATTTTTTCTGTCTAGGCCCCTTTCGCAACGCGCGATAAGGAACTTCGGTTCCAAAAATATTTGTTATTCATAATTGTATAATATCAAATGGTAAACTGACTGACTATTGATAAATTAACGCATAGCCCAAACTGCCGGCCGCTTGGGCGATTTGGAACAATTTTTTTTATTTAGTTTTATGATTGGAAAGTAACACAACGTATAACGGTGCTGTTGGAATTTCAACCCGTAAGGGGGTGAATAGGGGATGACATTTTGTATTTAAGTTGTTCATCCACAATTTTTTTAAGTAAAAATAATTTACACGTGTATTGTGCTATTACTAAGCCTCTACAGCTGCCCGTTTATGTGTCTGTCTGTCTGCCACAAGCAAATATATCAAGTGTCTGGAAATGGTTGGAAATGGTGTATTCCCCGCACTTATCTAATCGCGTTATTCGTCCATTTGTCGCGCAGCGCGCTCACACTTAAGTAATGCAAATTAAAGAGTTATATGGTTTTCTCATGGATGCCATTGTCAGAATGAAACCAAATTGAAATGGGACCACACGGGAAGCAACAGCTTTCAAATAAAAAAGAATCATTAAAATCGGTTCACCCAGTCAAAAGTTAGTTAACAAACATTTAAAAAGTGAGCCATCGCGGGACGCCTGGTAGATGTGACACATCGAAATTATTTTGTAAAGGTACCTAATATTTATAAAGCATACTTTACGAAAGGAAATAAATATGGTATAATCAAAAGTAACATATTAATAATATGTTAATTATCAAAATTCGGACTACTCTGTACCACGCAAAACGCCACACATAAATTAAATGGTCACCCATCTAAAGGCTGACCTTGAGAAGTGTAGCTTAACCTAGCAAACCTGCGACACAAGGCAATCCAAAAGCTAAATGGTCACCCATCCAAGGGCTGACCTTGAGAAGTATAGCTGAACCTAGCAAACCAACTACGAGGTACAAAGAAAAATAAATCACCCATCTAAGGGCTGACCGCCCTTGGATGGGTTACCATTTTGACCAAAAACTAAATGGTCAACCATCCAAGGGTTGACCTTGAGAAGTGTAGCTAAACCTAGCGAACCTGCGACCCAAGGCATAACAAAAGCTTAATGGTCACCCATCCAAAGGCTGACCTGAGAAGTGTAGCTTAACCTAGCAAACCTGCGACACAAGGCAAAGCAAAAGCTAAATGGTCACCCACCCAAAGGCTAACCTTGAGAAGTGTAGCTTAACCGAGTGAACCTGCGACACAAGGCAAAAGCTAAATGGTCAGCCATCCAAAGGCTGACCTTGCGCAGTGCAGCTTAACCTAGCGAACCTGCGACAAAACGCCACACATAAACTAAATGGTCACCCATCTAAAGGCCAAACTTGAGAAGTGTAGCTTAATCTAGCAAACCTGCGACACAAGGCAAAACAAAAACTAAATGGTCACCCATCCAAAGGGTGACCTTGCGAAGTGCAGCTAAACCTGAGGAACCTGTGACAAAGCGCCACAGATAAACAAAATGGTCACCCATCCAAAGGCTGACCTTGAGAAGTGTAGTTTAACGTAACGAACCTGCGACACAAGGCAAAAGCTAAATGGTCACCCATCCAAAGGCTGACTTTGAGAAGTATAGCTAAACCTAGCAAACCTGCGACACAAGGCAAAACAAAAGCTTAATGGTCACCCATCCAAAGGCTAACCTTGAGAAGTATAGCTTAACCTGGCGAACCTGCGACACAAAGCAAAACAAAAAAAAATATTTTGTAAAGATAATATTTATAAAGCATGCTTTACGAAAGGAAATAAATATGGTATAATCAAAAATAACGTAGTAATTATATGTTAATATGTTAATTATTACATCAAAAAAAAATCCTGTTGCCTAAGTCCACAAATTTTCAGTATGGGCCCTCTGTACATCGCTACGCTCGCCACGCCAAAGTTTAGGTTTACCCCTCACCTATAGATGTTTCACATCAAAAAAAAAATACAGTCGAATTGAGACCCTCCCCCTTTTTTTGAAGTCGGTTAAAAATGAAAGCTATTCCTACTGTTACGTAATTTCCCCGCTGAATTAATAAAAGTTCTCATCATAAAAATCCCCCAATAAAGTAAAAATTTGTCAAGTTACAAGGTCATACTAACCTCCTCCTCAAACACAAAGATCTTGCCGTTGATGACTTGCAGCGTGTCGTAGTTGGTCATGCAGAGGTCGGGCATCAAGTTCTCATCCTCTTCGCTATCCGGCTTGGTGAACCGCGGCACCAACGAAGTGTGCGACGCAGAGCTCTCCGTGCTCTCTGTAATCTCCTCTGGGTCTCGTTTTACTGCGAACAGTTTTAATAAAGGATATAAAAAGATTAATCTTGAATGTTCATATTCTGTGCATAAAACTAAGTAAGTTTTTGCAATAATAATTGGGAAACAATTTGCTGTTCATTGTAGAGCGCAAGCGCAATACTTACCTAAATGTAGCGCACGCAAAGCATTGTGCTTATGAGTAGGTGTGTGTAACAGTATAGGGATATTCAAAGTAAAATTATAAAACAAGTTTTCATCAGAAATAAAAAAACTTGAAAATTTAACCTTTAATATCTCTGTAACCAGAATTCAGGTATGGTCAGTTTATGAAAAATATTACAATAACGGGAAGAACTGCTTCGTTAAGGATGGCTAGGCTTTCGAAAGGGTTGTTAGATGTCAGTTAGTTAGAATTATAGGACATGCTGGCCCAAGATGTTTTCCTTCACAGTTTTAGGAGCAGTGGTGATGAAATTATTTGGCCAAAGTAAACCGTTAGTCAGGGTTCGAACTCATGACCACAGCTATAATTCGTAAGTTGGGGCCGTTTAAGCTTTTTAAAAAAAAACCCGGCCCAAATATAGGAAAGTGACAAATATGACTTCTTTTGAACCTCCACTTGCACATCCAAACATGGCAAATATCATGAATTGCTCACATGTAATAGGTATTGAAGTAGTTTATGTAGTCTTTATAAGATTGCTCACGCCATGCTATTTTGAAATTTATCGCTTTTTTTTATCTAAAGCCAGATATGCACTACAACTACTCACAATACAGTTCCTGCATGCCTAAAATATCGTCCGTGTGCAGCTTTTCTACGGGCACCTGGTAGTAGGGGTACATGACCGACGCCTTCACATTAGAGTGCGACAACCCTAGCGCATGGCCGATCTCGTGGATGGCAACAGCGAAGAAGTCCGTGGCGTCCTCTTCGTCTTCCTCAGGGTTATCACCCCAGATCTCGTCGTCGTCGAAGTGCATGGCGCCGTGAGGGGGAGGGAAAGCGTGGGCTACCACGTGGCCAGGACCGTCGAACGGAAACCTGTGGAAGGATTACTGTTATAGTGTTTGTGTGGCAGTGTGCTCGGATATTTTTATTGATAGAATGCACGTGACCATAATTAGAGGAGGCTTGTTTTTAATAGGAGTGCGCAGTGTGCATCCTTGAATATAATTACAAAAGAAATTAAGATGACAAGTTACGTTAAAAGCGGAAACTTATGTAGGTATAGCTAAATTATTATAGTATACTCGTAATTTCCGCTGATAATTATAAACAATGGTGGTTATTGCGCAAGTGCATATTTACTGAGCGCCAACTTCTTTCATGACTTATTTGGGACCGTATGCAGGGCCGTCTTAAACTAGGCTAGGAAAGTAAAAAAAGCGAATTATAATGACATTTTTTTGCTAAGTATGACCATTTATTATAGGTAATCAAATATAGTATGATATAATATGTCATTAATAATATTAGGATGCTGCTGGTTTTTTGCTTACGATTACGATAACGGTTTCTTTCGGGATTTCTGTTGAGCAAAATCTTCTATTATATACTTAAAGTAAATTTTTTGAAGGATATCACTTTCTATGCACATAATTGACAAATTACTCAGTCGTTCTTGTAACATTGTTGTTCGCAATTCATTTTTTATTGTCTCTAGCTGCGAAAATGACCGCTCTCCACTACAATTGCCAACCATTAGGCAAAGGAATATTCTTGTAGTAATTTCTATGTTTGGAAAAGTTTCTTCCAATTTATCTGATTTTATTAGGTTATGTAAGATTGTGAGATTTAAATCCGCTGATTGCTTTGCTATGTTTTTTAAATATTGGCTTAAATGAAAACATTCTGTTTTGAGCTCATCTGCATTAATGTCTTCATGATAAAATTCTGCAAATTATTTGCATTTTTGGTGAACTCACCAGATTCGATTGTTGTTAACGGATAAAGAAAACTAAATCGACTTTCAATGTCTTGGTATGCTGCCGAACATTTTTTAAATGTGTATTTAATGTGTCAATAATGGGAATGAAAGTTACTTTAAATGAAAGTTAGTTAAACTTTTCCTTGCCTCTCAACTGTACAGTCTCTGATGATCCTTAAAAAAAAGTGATGCGTGTGCTGCGAATTTTTTTTTCTCTCAAATGTATCTTTGTAGTCAGCATATGGATTTTTTTTCTTTAGCAGCCGTTTCGTACTGATCGAAATTATTGCGTGTGGTATTGACATAACTGATCAGAGATTCGTAAAGTTTCGTTACAACGTCCATGGTCATAGTGCTATTCAGTAAACTTAGACTTGTTTTATTCATAACTCCCAAAAGATCATTCCATATTTCCGTTAGAAGAGCAGTCCCAAATCTTCCCATTTTTTTTACCAGGCTATGGGCTTTCTTTCTATTGTCTCCTGGTTGATTGATGTTACTTGCGATTGAAGACAATGCTACAGAAATATTTAAGTTACCATTTTGCAAAGCATTAATAGCATTGGTGCATGCAGACCATCTAGTTTCCGAAAGAGACTTCAGGACTCTATATACCCAAATGCTCTGTCAAAATTTTCCATCATTTTATCGAAGCCGAGAAAAAATTGAACAATTTTTGTACAAGTTGAAAGAATGTTACTGCTTCAGTAACACACACAACAGCCTGAACACCCACTAAATTTAGCGAATGTGCCGCACATGGAACGTAAATCGCAAATTCGTAAACTTCTTTTATTCTTGACTAAACAGCAGAGTACTTTCAAGACATATTTAATGCATTGTCGTAGCTCTGCCCGCGACAGTAAGCAATAAAGAATTTGAATTTGAATTTGAACAGTCTTTTATAGGAATATCAAGGCTTTCAAAAAAGTTTAAAATGGTATCTGCTATATATTGCGCATTATGTTCATCCATAGGCAAAAATTGCAAAAATCTCTCAATAGGCTGTCCGTCTTTTACGTATCTAACTATGAAAGTCAGTTGGTCAACGTGAGATAGGCGTAGAATCTACGCTAATAGAGTAGTACTTTGCTGGTTTAAGTTCTTTGACAATAGTTTTCAAAACTTGCTGTCCCATTAAATTAATAAATTCATTACAAATATTTGCCGATTAATATGATGTACTTCCTTTTCCACGATTTCCGCAGTTTTGTATGTGATCAGCAAGAAAAGGATCAAATTCACTAATCAGTTCTAAGCATTCCAAATAATTCCCATTATTTTGCGATCCTAATGTCTCATTATCTCCACAAAAAGCAAGACCTCTTGAAGCCAAAAATGTCGCTACTGCACTAAGCACGTTCTCCCAATAGTTCATTTCTGTATTATATTGAGACAGCAACTCAGTATCAATTCGTCCAGTAGTTTTCATTTTTGCAACATAATTCATCATAAATCCCCTGTGCTGTAAACTGTTCTCATGCTCTACTTATTGATAAGTTACTTATACGATTATTATCTTTATATCCAATAAGAGAACTTAAATTATGTACAGTACTAGTAGTGGTATTAAATAGACGGCAGCAATAACAGTATATACAGATTTCTTTGCTGGTGAATAAACGAGCCATTTTCTTTCTAAAGACTCACCATTCGTCAATTTATGAATAAAAATATTTTTAGTCAAGTATCTTGTTTTCGTTTTACCGTTTGAATCTGGAAAACTTGTAGAACTTTCGGAGAAGTCACTATTTTATTTTGGAAAAACTTTGGCCCTTTTCGAATCCAAATATCACGGACTTCTTCCGGTAAAATGTCGTCACAGTAAGTACCAGGTTCAGGAGACACAGATACGTTCTCAAAGCTTGCAGTTATTAATTCACAGTAGCTTGAAGTCGATGGTTCAGCATCTAACGTGTGTTTGTCATTTTCGTCACACGTAACCTCTCTTTCCTAGTGACATTCAGAGGTACTTTTGTCTTGCGGTGATGAGAATGAATAATCCCTCGGCTTATTTGTTTCTTCAACAGTAAAAAACGAAGTGAGCTTTGAAAGTTTTTCCGTTATTTATTTTGAGCTATATCTTTTTTCTTTTTTGTGAACAACGTAAATATGTTCTTTTCGACAGAATGAAATAATCAAAACTTCTGTTTATCTTACTCAACTTTAAATATCAAACGAAACAAAAAAACGCCACTCACTCCTATCAGACTGAAAGTTTAACACATCATTCGGGGATTTCCCCAACCATAGACAATGTCGACATTTATGTTAGGTCTTGTTTAGACGGTGCAGCATTTTTTTTTTTTTCAGGATGGGAACTCATCAAATGACTTCTCCCGCTCTGGGCGGAGCGGGAGGGCGTGTCAGACTTTTACTGACAAAAACCCACCCGTGTTCCATCAGTTGCCCATGTGCCAGGGTCACGGTATCTCTTTCGAACAATCACGCGACCCCGGCAGGCATCGGTCCTAGTAGACCCCTACACTGCTGCTGACATCTCTTTGAGGCGCGCGTGGAACACTACGTGCCGTCGACCCGAGCTTGGTCCTTACCGGGCGGCGAGCTACACATTGCTCGCCGCCCGCAAGCTCACGCCTACGGTGGCCGGGAGTCCGCTATCGACTCCCGACGCCCGGGGCGTCTCCTCCTGCGGCGGCTAGGGACGTGAGGGCGCAGTGACTGCCACTCCCTCACGCGCCCCGCCTCCTCCTTCTCGAGCATTACTGCTTCGCAGAAGGAGGTGACGGCTTCCCATTCCCTCTCGCTCCGTACCATGGCTCGCACCAGGGCCGGACGCGAGAGGTCGCCGCCGCCGATCGCCTCCACGAGGACACGGCGGTGCTCCGCCCAGGCAGGGCACACCTCCACCGTATGCTCCACCGTGTCCTCCAGACGATCCTCGCAATGGAAACACCCGGACGTATCCTCCCGCTTTATCCTGAACAGGAACCCACCGAAGCACCCATGCCCGGTGAGAACCTGCGTCAGGCGGAAGGTGAGGACGCCGTGACGCCTCTCTATCCACTCCTCAAAGAGGGGACTTACCGCCGCAATTGTGGCATGCCCAAGACGGTGCAGCTTGACTTTGGAATCGGAGGGATTGCGTGAGTGATCGCTAGGTGGTGTACTTAGTAAATATGATTAATTAGTACAGTAGGAATAGGCGCAGTCATCGATATAATGGCGTAGTATATGGCTTGTAAATACCTTCTGATTAGAGATTACTGATTTGTGAAAAAAGTGTAATGTGCCCGAACAATTTTTTTTTGAGAATAAATGTGTGAGAGAAATTGTCGGTCCTCGGGGCCCCCTGAGAATGGGGGCCCTGGGCACGGGCCCCGTGTGCCCTTATGGTAAAGACGGTACTGACCGTATGACTGCTCAGATCATTGCATTTAAAGATTTTTCTATAATTTTTATCAGCAGCATATAATGTTCCCACTGTTGGGACACAGGCCTCCTCTTTGTAAGAGTTATTATAATGTATTCAAGAACTTGACTCTTATGGTTATCAAACTTTCAATGTATGTCATTTCATGTAAATAAATACTCTAATTAAGCTGAACTATTAAAAACAATAGAAAACTAAGACTAACTACATGACACGATATTTACAGAAAAACGAATTAACAGAAGCGTCAGTATATTACCCGTCTCCATGGTCGCCACTAACAAAGGAGACTTGTATGTCTGCGCGGCCCTGCTCAATGGGACTGAAGCGCAGGTTGCCGTGGGGAGCCCATACAGCCAGTCCTAACTGCATCAGCTCCTCGACGCGGGCCTTGTCCAGAGTGCTGGAACCGTTTACCACCCTGCAACCACACAAATAGTTATAATAAGTCCTATCAGACAGTTAACGCAACTTTGGAATGTAGACATAACTCAATTTATTTTCTGGAACTAGGACCTTTTGGCGCATGGCCAAAATAAGAAATAATGCCGCAATTTTTTTTTTTAAATATATTTCGCAAACCAATATTGCCCAATTTTTTACCCACAGTGGCCTCCTGTTAACTTCATTTGCGCGTCAATGAATTCTCGAATTAAATAATACGATTTCTAGTATTTTTGAGTTTAAATCAACTTTTGCCACTTTCAAGCAATATGCTGAGTTTCCCATACACAGACGTAATTTTTGTATCTCTGTCAGTCGTTTCGTGGTCATAAAACGTCTGAAAACCATTCTTATCACGGCGTATAATGTTATCCAGTAACTCGGTTATGGCGGTCAGATAGGCTTCAAGTAAAATACTGGTATTCAGCTGCATCCGGATAGACTGGAAGCCGATCCCAAAAATTTTGGGAAAAGGCTGGGCAGATGATGACACAGGGTGTATTTTTGAGACGGGGCGGTAAGGGTAGGTACCTTAACCTCTGTAGTTACAAAAAAGTGGTCAATTAGCACAAATTACTTATTTTTCGTACCACTTGCTCAAAAAAGTGACATTCTATGCCACAAAAAGCTAACATAACAATAGTCATTTTTAATCTGTTAAAATCAGGGAAAGAAAATTGAACTGAATACTGAATTTCATTCATCCTCTAGGGGAGAATGTGATTTAAATTTGGAATACTTACCGAAATTTATACTGAACTCATAGAGCAACACGGACCACCGGCGGCGGACCGGAGGGGAGACGCCATAGCGATTTTTCCCGATACAAAACTGTCTGTCATTTTTTGGGGGGGGAAATCTGCTCTACCCACACTTTCATAAATTCTCACACAAAAATAATCGTCTGTTACTACGAAACTCACACATAAAAATTTAAGCATACACTAACAATTTCACACACACATAGATACATTATGTGTCGCTACAGTACAATGAGATGACGCAACTACACTGACAAGTTGCTTACAGCCGTAGTTGCAACTACTGTCGATACGCATTATCGATAAATTCAAGAACTCGGTTCGGAATATTACGCTTAAAAAGTGATACAAAGATAGATATTATAATAAAGATTGACTTTATTTATTATTTACTACAATAATTATCATTTAAAATTAAGGTTTACGTCATTTTAAAAACTAGTTATAATTGTATCTATCACTGGTTTTTAAAGTGGATTAGTTTTGTATAAATGTGAATACATTTTTGTGGGTCTGCTTTTTGACTTGATTGACGAAGTACACGGAGATGTCAACGAATCAGGAATAGTGAGAGTGGCACTAATGGCATCATAGATGATAGTCTGTCATTTGGTAGAGTGAATGATTTTTTGATGACTCTGGAAAATTAGGTTTAAAACTGTTAATTTTTCAAGTTGAGAAATCTAAGCTTCATTTGGCCTTTATGACTAATGTGTAGTACATCAAGTAGACTGTACGCTGTTTTACCTTTTCCGTGATATAAAAAACTACCGGGACAAATACAGTGTAGCGTTAGAGTTGGATTTGGTGCCCTTGACTAATCTCCTCCTATTGTTCGCCAACACATGAAAGTCAGAGGTCTTGAAATGATTTGAGCAAATGACACTATTTCTTGTGGGAATCCAGGGTAGTCTATTATTACAAAATTCTTCCATGTATCCCCTAAAGGAGATCGGCGATTCCTGGCCCCGATAGACAAAGTATTAGACCATTCGAAAAAATATTTAAATAGTTATAAACCCTACTTTAATTTATCATTTCCTAAAAAAACGTAGGAAAAAGGAATAAAAAAAATAAAAAAGTCAATTGATGTATTCCTCTCGTTGCAGTTGTCTGATGTTGCCATATTATGCTATTTTTAAATAAAAATGTTTTTCCCGTTAAAATATTTGTATTACAACGTTCGATTTATATTTCTTTTCACTTAAAAAGTTTTTTTATGAGTTTATTGCGAAACAATGATTAAAGATAGAGTATTTTTTACTGTCGTTATGTTATTTTAATGATTTTATAGAAAAATCGATCTGTCGTTATGTTATTTTAATGATTTTATAGAAAAATCGATTTTCATTTTTGTGAACTGCAACATTCGATACGGCTGTCACTCGTCAATCAATCGGTTGTCAACAACAGATTTCCGGATAGCGTCATAACGCTTGAATTGCGTTATATGTTTATTTTGAGTGCTACATTACCGACCCTTGCTGTGTTTTTGGACAATTGTAGCTGCCTTTTTGACACCTATTTCGTTCTTGGACTCCGTTCTTCCAGAAATACCTATTGACCTTCAAAATCACTAAAACTCATAACCTAATAAAAGAGCGGGAACAAATGATAATGGGATTTATTGACTACGGTCTGATATAAAGTTTTTTATTTTTATTTTCATATCCCTTGTTATTTCGAAAAACTAATCACACAGGGCTATAGACTAATATCACCCCTTGAAAACCCTAATTATTTCATTTTTGTTTATTGAGGCCAAATTTCTTTACACTCCTTTGCCAAATTTATCGATAACTATCTACTAACAAACCAGTAACAACACTATCGCTCGGTGACAGCGTCACAGACTACATAGAGATACTACGTATGACAGCGTCTACTCGGAAACAAACTCGGATCAGTCGCTCGACCAATCCGCATATTGTATGAGCCCTCATACAATATGCGAATCGGTCGAGCGACTGATGAACGGCCTGTGTTGGTAAACAAATCCGAAACAACACGACCGATAATATTGTAATTTTTAAGTTTTATGGAAGTAAATGGGAATAATGTGATTAATTATTAGTTACATAAGAAAGGTAACGCCATCTTATTGTAAATTTGACTTAACAGATCTCTTTTTGCAGCAAAATACAGAACAATTCGTCATTTTCGTAGGACATCAATTTAGTCGCGCAACTAGATTTAGTCTACTGAGCAGTGCGGCTGCAACTAGTTTTATTATACGCATAGGACCGCGTGGACTTGTACTTTGACAGAGGGGAACGCCTGCGTATGGCTACTCCCCTCTGGTCCGTGTTGCTCTATGACTGAACTACATCTGTGTTTACACTTTGTTCTGTGGTTTACACCATTGAGTTTGTATATAAAGCATTATACATCTTTTTGAAAAGGGAATACGCATTTATTATGCAGTTATGATTATTAAATAAAATTACGAAAACCGACGAGGCCGTATGAGCTTGATGCCTTTGCTTTTCCGACAAAAAAATATTAGTCTAGGAATTTGCCGCGTTTTTGTTTTCTTCAAATACATAAACGTTAAGTTTATTTTACTTTTAATTGAAAAAAGAGAGAAAAAGTCTTTTAAAAGTAGAGTATTTTCCTCGGTGATAAAGCTGTCTTAGTCTTGGGTGAACTTAAATCCCTCTCTACACTAAGGACTCGTCTTAAATCCCTCGCTTCGGTCGTGATTTAAATTCTTAACACCCTCGCTACGCTCGGGAGTAAACCTCGAGTCCTTCGTTACGCTCGCGATTTAAATCGTCACCCGCGACAGAAGACACTGCTTTATCCCCTTGGTTAATAATCTACTATTGATACCAATCGATCCTATTTCATAAATGGAACAAAACACTTTATCGGAGCAACTAAGGTTTGAGTACTTAAAAAGTCATAAATACGAAAAAAAAAACATACAATTCGTAGGAAACGAGATTCCAACACTAATTTTTATAATGGTTAGATTGGCCACAATAATTAAGACTTACACTGCTTAACGCTTCAACGAAACCGGGAAAATGGCTTATTTTCCCCTTACTGCAAGTGCAAACACACCTCAAAAATCCAACCTGTATTTATAAGCGCATTTAAAAAATACTTAGCTCATAGGTACCTGTACGATATGTACTGCTTGTTCCATGCTTGCTGTAGGATGTATCTCCGGCTCCTCGCAGATGTTGTGGATGTTTCGATATCTTTCACCCCACATCGCTTTTTCGTGAAGAGCTAGAAGTCAGGTGTTACAATGAAACCGTAAGAATAAACAAATGCCAGGCTTTACGGTCTTTGGCTCGGTGCAGACCAAAGAAGGGCGCGAAGTAAAAGATATGTACATAAGTACGATGTAGAACTTTTTTTTTTTGGATGGGTAATCATCAAATGACTTCTCCCGCTCTGGGCGGAGCGGGAGGCATGTCAGACTTTTACTGACTAAAACCCACCCGTGTTCCTTCAGTTGCCAGGGTCACGGTATCTCTTTCGAACAATCTCGCGACCCTAGCAGAGCTTGGTAGCACTTTACAGTCGTTTGTCTTCGTTTTGGTTTCCTCCGCACTCATCTTTGGTTCTTCCCAAATAAATACCTGTTTCGTATCATCGTCCAACACACCAGTTTCAGGGAGTCCAGCGAAGGCTTGCATCTTCTTCAACGCTTCGGAAATGGAGTTCAGCGTGTAGGCAAAGCCTGCGCCGTTTGGCACGTCCGGCAAGTAGCCATATTTGTTCAGAAAGCTGACCTGTAAGTTAATAAGAATGTATTTAATCAGTATATAACTGTGTTGCTGGATTTTGTGGTGTCAATGAATACGTATGAGTATCTTCTTATCAATGAACTCCAGCCTATTATTGTTCCAGTGCAGAGTTAAGCCCTCTCTCTTCTCATGCAGAGAAGGCACGAATATTGATCACCACGCATGCTTATTTGCCATACATCCTACTAATATTATAAATGCGAAAGTTTGTATGCATGGATGTATGGATGTTTGTTACTCTTTCACGCAAAAACTACTAAACGGATTTGGATGAAATTTGGAATACAGTTAGTTTATAACCTGGATTAACACATAGGGTACTTTTTATCCCGGTAGTATGTTCCCGCAGGATAATTTCCGACCTACAGGCGGGCGAAGCCGCTGGCAAAAGCTAGTACATACATAAATTCACGCCTTTTCCCATGAGGATAGGTAGAAACTACAGAAAGCCACCTTCTACAATCCTCACACACACTTTTTGCTTCGTTTGTGTTCATACATCTGGTCATACATGCACGCTAGTTACCAGTACGACCGACCTGACTTTTCTGAAGAACATCACCAATAAGGTCACTATATGTGTTCGCTGCCAGGCCAGAGCCCTAGCCATAGGATTTTAATTGAGTAGGTGGAAGCGCGATGCTGGGGCCCTGGAGCAAGAAGTGGCTAGCGAACTAGTCCGCCGTACGCGGAGCAGACAATACAAGTACAATTCAAAGCACTCACCTGTGGTAGACGAACACCTGCTTCTTGGGGTTACCTGGATCAATGTATGTAAGTGAGTGTGTATGTATCGTGTAATGACGTTATGAGTAAGTATTCTCAGGCTACAATCCGCTCCAAGAGGTCTGCCTTCCAGACATGCGGTCTTCAAATCACGCGTTTTCCAATAGCGTCACTTTCACTTTACCTTCAAACTATTTCAACAAGATATATCCAAAACTCAACCCGTGTTATTTCTTCAAATTGGGGTTATTTACAATCAAAACTATTGGGTCACGACAGATTGTCCGCAAAACGACCCGTTCTAAGGGATTACTTTACAAAAGGTCGCGAAACTCAACACGGCGACGATTCCCTCGTTCAAGCACCAAATCAAAGAGAAGTCAAGTGTCAAAGTCAAACTGACAAGTCAGATGTCATTCCGTTCGGGCGCGTTCCGAAGGCGCATAGAGTAACCAATTTAAACGGTCCGGAACATCTACCCCCCCCGGACGGCCTTCCCGTCCGCTAATCACTTGGCAATCCCGACAAGGTTGCGTTTTATCAGTCCACCTGACGCGCTGCTGGAGGATGTGCAAATACTCCAAGCTCCAACGCTTCCAAAACTCTGAGCGAGCTGCTGCACCAACTGAAACCGCGATAGCCAATTTTGGCTCACATCGACAAAAGGGTGCTCCGGCAGGGCGACAAGTGGCTGTCAAATCAAAAAAAAAAAATGGCCCGGGGTCAGGGCCTCCAAGTTGTTCGGGTCCGAAGACAGCGGGCACAATGGACGCGAGTTCAATACAGCTTCAATGCGGCAAAATACCGTAGCTAACTCCTTAAAGGTGAGAACGGTGTCTCCCAACAATCTGCGCCAGAGTCCCTGTGCCGCTTTCACCGCGGCCTCAAAAATACCCCCCCAATGGGGGCAGGCTGGTGGGTCAAAACAATAACAAACAACAAAAACAACCAAACAACAATAACAACCAAACAACAACAACAACAATTTAACCAAATGGCCCTCCTTAGGCAACAAAAGGGGGTGACGGGCCCCATAAGGAAGGCTAGAGTGCTTCAACCGTCAACAACCAAACAACAAAAGACCCGTATGGTCCAAAAAGGGGTTCAACTTACTAACGGCTCCCGACAATATCCAAAACTCTCCCTGCCAACAGCACATTGCAACCGGCATGCGAGTTCTTAATGTGACGATCAGTCACCAACAATTCAACAATTTGTCGAGGAGCTGTATCGACTCAACAAAAATCAGGGTCCTTTGTTCCAACAGCGAGCACCTTGAGCCCGGGCAAAGGACCCGACATCAAGACTGGCGATCGAGGCCAATCATCCTCGGGATGAGTCAGCCAGTCTGGTCCCCACCATAGGGGGTGAGCAATCAAGCGGGGTGGCATGCACCCACGTGAGGCCACGGCGCCTGGGTTCAAATCTCCAGGCACGTGCCTCCAAATTCGTCATATTTTCGTCATATTTAGTAAACAGAAATGGAATTTTACCAAATGTGACTTTCCCAAACTATATTTGATTTTACAGTCAGTCGATTGGAAGCCATTGTATGATATTCTGGATCCCGATAAGGCTTTACATTTTTTTTATAGCGTAATTAATGAAGCTATTAGTGAAAGCACACCGACAAAGAAAAAACGGGATCACAAGTGTAAATATCTGTATCCAACTTGGTATACATCTGATTTAATACGCGATATCAAAACAAAGTGGAGGTATCATAAGTTATTTAAAATTACGGGTTCCAGTAGCGACTACGAACAGTTTTCTTACTATCGAGCCCAGGTTAAATATAAATTAGTGTTAACGTATGAAAATTACCAGCGTAGGTTACAGTCAAATATTAAAAACGATCCTAAATCTTTTTGGAATTTTGTTAAAAGCAAACGTGCTATTCGCAACAAAACTCGAGTCACAAAAGATGGGAAGGAGTTGAATGACGAAGAGTGTGCGGAATGTTTGGCTTCCTACTTTCATTCGGTGTATAACGAGGTGCGCCCGACGCTGGACCCCGCTGAGGCGGAGCGTGCAGCGGCTGGAAGCGCGGGTGCGGCGCGAGTGCATGTTGGCCAGCTCGACTTGCACGAGCTGCGCGCCGCGCTCCGCCGCCTCAAACCCAAGCATTCGGCGGGTCCAGACGGGATCCCGCCTTACATAGTTAAAGACTGTAGCACAGTCTTTGAAAACCCTCTACTGCACATTTTAAATTTGTTTTTGAAGGTAGGTCAGTACCCCAACCTATGGAAAATCACTAGAGTGATCCCGGTTCCAAAGGGAAGTTCGGGAACTGATGTTAGTGGCTACCGACCGGTGGCGGTGCTGTCGGCGTGTGCTAAGGTGTTTGAATCGGTGTTGCACAAGTGTATTACTGATCAAGTAACTTCACGCCTGACCGACGCTCAACACGGTTTTCGAACTGGTCGAAGTACGGGGAGTAACTTGTTGTCATTTATGACATATCTGTCGCCTGTTATTGACGCTGGGGGACAGGTGGACGTTGCGTACTTCGACTTTCGGAAGGCGTTTGACACTGTCGACAACGATGTGCTGTTGGCTAAGTTTGCGGCATTTGGTTTCACACCGCACCTTTTGAAATTCTTCGCGAACTACCTTAGTCATCGCCGGCAGTACGTCGAATACGGTGGATTTGTCTCCAAGCCTTATTTCACGTTTTCGGGCGTGAGTCAGGGTAGCAATATTGGTCCATTAGGATTCATTCTGATGGTCAATGATCTCCCTGAAGTCGTAAAGGATGCGAAGTGTTTGCTATTCGCGGACGACCTTAAGTTGTTTCTGTCGGTAGCAAATACTTCGGACTGTGAACGACTTCAACAGGATGTTGATAGGGTAGTGCAGTGGAGCGTAGATAATAAGTTAGGTTTTAATATAGCCAAATGTGGTATAATGAGCTACACTCGTGCGAGGGAACCCCTGCTGCATCAGTATAAGATGGAAGCCGCGGTCTTATCACGAGTCACGCATGTGCGGGACCTGGGGGTGGAGATGGTGCCGGAATTGATGTTTCGGGGGCACATCTTAGATATATGCGGCAAGTCCTACCGTAATCTTGGGTTTATCCTCAGACAGTGCAAGGACTTCCAGAACACAGCAGTGCTTAAAATCATGTACAATGCGCTGGTAAGGAGCCGTTTAGAAACGAGTGCTATTGTTTGGAATCCTCATGAGGCTAAATACCGGGACATGGTGGAAAGAATTCAAAACAAATTCACTCGGTTTCTCTATTTTAAGCAGTATGGCGTTTATCCCTTCTTCCCTCTTTTGTACCCGAGTCTGTTCGTAATAGGGATGGTAGGGTACAGTAGGCTAGCGGTGCGGAGGGACGTCAGTCTTTGTAGCTTTGTGTTTCGGGTGCTGCGCGGCTGGCTACACCACCCCGATCTGCTCGTAGAGCTGAGGTTACGCGCGCCGGCCGGGTGCGGGGGCGCGCGTCGTCCGACGCCTACTCTACTGGAGCCAAACTCTAGGACAAACCTGAACAAGTTTGCCCCCTTATCACGAGCTATAAGACTGGTAAATATTATTTCAACAGAGGTAGATATATTTCACTGCAGCCTGACGAGGTTCACAGAAGTAGCACTGAAGTGCATCGAAAATATTTAAAGGACCATTTCTTGTGTTTTTTGTTAATTTACCTAAGTACTTATGCTATTTTTGTTGTTTTTTTGTATCTATATAGTAATAACATCGCATTGGCGAATCATAGCTGTTAGGGTGTTATGTACCAATTTTAAATAAATAAATAAATAAATAAATCAAAGGCGTTTTAGAATTTTGAATCTGGGACACTCGGTTCGCAACAAAGACCTCCAAAGAGTGGACGGACGTCTTCAACCAACACAAAACAATTTGACTGTCCGTCCAGGCGTAAGAAACCCGAATGTCCACAGTTCCACCCAAAGTGTGAGCAACGTGGTTCAATAGACGCACAAGAAGCGCCGCCCCTGACAATTCTAACTTAGGGATGGTCAGTGCCATCCGGAGGGGGGCCACCTTGCTCTTGGCCAAGACCAGTGACAAATTCACCTGGCCTGTCGCGCAGACGGTGCGCAGACAAACAACAGCTGCATAACCGTGCGAAGACGCATCACAAACAAGGGTAGCAGTGTAGCTCCCAGGGGGGAGGATAGCGCGGGGTAACACGACCTCGTTGACTGCAGGGAGTGCGGATACAAATTGGAGCCAATCTTCCAACTGGGTTTCCCGAATTGGCTCGTCCCAGCCAAGTCCCGCAGTCCAAAGGCGCTCAAGAAAACAATTTCGCCCAAAACAATACAAACAAAACAACAAAACAATAGACAAAAGGCAACCCTGGGCTCCCGTGTCCAAACTGGCACGGACCACAACAGAGTCCCCCGTGGGCCCCCAGACCTGACCGATGCCGTTGGCAACAAACCGTATCGATCTGAGGGGTACCTTAGCGGGGTAGGCGCCAATGTTCTAACAAACAATGCCTGGGCGGCGACCGATCGCCGCACACCCAGGCTCCGCACCCAGGCTCAAGTCCCTCGCGACGAGGATGGAGGCCAAACTCCTCGTCCGCGCGGTGTCCCGAGCCACGCGCCATCGCTGGAAGGGCACATCCCACCGGATGCCTGAATGGCGGGGGGTGTGACTCCAAACGGGGACGTTCCGCCAATGGAGGGGAGGGAAGGCGGTGCTGGTCTGGCCAGCGCTGCCTAGCAACAACTGCGTAATCGCCTTTACGCGGGGAGACCAAATGGCGGTCGCGCGGCTCCCGATCAACTTGCGCGGGGGGTGGAGTGCGGCGCTCAAAATTGCGGGCCTCTCCCCGGTTCTGAACCGGCGAGGCAGAAGCCCGGTGACCAACTCCATGGTACCCCCCCGTACGCGAACCTTCATCAGAGGCTGGTCTGCCAGCGTGGTTCGCGTTAGCGCACAATATGTCCAAATGGGACCCCCTACAAATTCTACAAGCGCGAGGGTTGGGGCAGTCCCGATGGAAGTGAGCCCCCAAACAAGAGAAGCACATGCGGCGTGCATTGGCAATTCGGCGGCGGGCACTCACGTGCAATTTCAAAAAGGCCGCACAAGTTGCCATGCCATGCCCCGTGTCCCTACAAAACTCACAACCAGGACGACTCTGGGTGCCAGCAAAACGAGCGGCGGGGCGACCATCAACAGGCTCGCGAGCCCTAGTCCGTCCCTGGTCTCGTGGCCGGGAAAACGGCTGGCATGACTCAGTGGCAACGCCAGAGTTGTCCACAAACCGACACTCATCCTCCAAAAATTGGACGAGGTCACCAAATGGGGGGAGATGTGTGACACTATCCCCACCATACTTTTGCTCGAAACGAGCCCTCAAATCGGCAGGAAGCCGTTGCAGCACAACATGTACCAAAAGGTAAGACCAATGGTCCACCGGCAACTCCAATTGCTTTAAAGCGTTGGTCGCTGCCACCAACGGGTTCAACAGGTCAGTACACAATGCTGACAATCCAGTAATGACCGGTAATGACCCCAAAATCAATTCAATATGAACGTCAGTCAAACAACGTTTATTTTGGTACCGCCGGGTGAGTAGTTCCAAAGCGGTAGGGTAGGCTGAGTCAGTCAACGACAGATGCTGTACCAAAGCTCGGGCCTCACCTTCTAGGACAGACAACAAATAGGCCAACTTTTGGGCGGGTCTGAGGTCCGAGCGTGCATCAACCAAACTTTCAAACAGGTTTTGGAAACCTAACCAGTGGTCCAGGCGACCGTCAAAGTGTGGCAGTTCCAAAGTAGGCAGTCTACTCAATAGTCCGGGACCCGAAACAACCGAGGTCTCCGGTTTGACCTGGACAGGTGTCCGGCTCTCCAATATTTCCCGAGCACGTTGACCAATGACATCCCCCAGGTCCAAGATCTGGTCGTAGTCAGCAAGGACCTTGTCACGTGCTGCCTGGTCCAGCACTTCCAGAGCCACATCACAAATGTACTCGTTGTAGCGGGTAAGCAGAGCATCAGCGTTGCCGAGTCTCACGTTCAACTGCTCGAACCGAGCCAGAGTGACCGCTTCAAGATCCGGGCGCTCAGCGGTCGCTGCAGCTGAAGTGAACCACCGCAGCTGTGTGGCCAATCCACTGATTGCCTCTCTCACCACTTTGTGTGCCATTGCGCAAACAATACAATTCTAATATACCAAACAAAATAATAATCAAATAACAAAGTTCAATCAATCAATTACAAAATAAATACAAGCAAACAATTAAACTACCAAACTGTTAGTCAGCAACTCAAGAACTAACAAAATATTGGTTTCAATGCAATAGACAACAATAAACCTTTATTTTAATTCAAAACCAATGTCAACGTTCAACATTCAACTTCACAATTCAATTCAAATATTCAAATTCTATCCAATTCCAAAAAATACCAATTCAAGACAACTACAAAAATATTGGTTCCAATCCAATGAACCTTATTTTAATTCAAACAATATTAACGCTCAATATGTTAATTTCAAATGTTAATTTCACAAACCACTTTGTTAATGGTACAACAATAATGAACCTTTATTCCAAATTAAAACAATGGTAATACTCAAAATGCCAATTTCAAATATTAATTTTCACAGACAACCATGTCAATGGTACAAAACTCAGTATTTTAATGTCTTCCTGACATTCAACAGAGGTCAGACACAAACAAGGGGTTGTAACATAGCCCAATTCATTCAACTCTACTACTATATTTGTTTTCTCTACCAATGTTACCAATTTCTTAATGTTAGCGCTTATCACTAAATAAGTTAGCTTATTTCTCAGAATTATTGTTTCATGCATGTGGTGTTTACCTTTAAGTAAATAATGCACTGTTAATTTTTTATTGTCTCAATGTATTATTAATTGTATCGGTGTAATCAATTGTTGGTGAACCTAATAAAATAAAATAAAATTAATAAAACTCTACTAGCATATGCAACCCGGGCCGAATATGGTAACATGAGTTACACGTCTCAACAAATTTACAAATTATTTCAAATAAACAAGCAATCATAGTTATCAAATATTTACAGCGTATTACTACTTCCCTTATAGAGACTGCCAAGTAATTAGCCCACTGTAAATTACCAATTTGGTGGTTTTGTAGGTTAGAACCACGCCTGCTACCAAAATGTTCGCTGCCAGGCCAGAGCCCTAGCCATAGGATTTTAATTGAGTAGGTGGAAGCGCGATGCTGGGGCCCTGGAGCAAGAAGTGGCTAGCGAACTAGTCCGCCGTACGCGGAGCAGACAATACAAGTACAATTCAAAGCACTCACCTGTGGTAGACGAACACCTGCTTCTTGGGGTTACCTGGATCTATGTATGTAAGTGAGTGTGTATGTATCGTGTAATGACGTTATGAGTAAGTATTCTCAGGCTACAATCCGCTCCAAGAGGTCTGCCTTCCAGACATGCGGTCTTCATATCACGCGTTTTCCAATAGCGTCACTTTCACTTAACCTTCACACTATTTCAACAAGATATATCCAAAACTCAACCCGTGTTATTTCTTCAAATTGGGGTTATTTACAATCAAAACTATTGGGTCACGACAGATTGTCCACAAAACGACCCGTTCTAAGGGATTACTTTACAAAAGGTCGCGAAACTCAACACGGCGACGATTCCCTCGTTCAAGCACCAAATCAAAGAGAAGTCAAGTGTCAAAGTCAAACTGACAAGTCAGATGTCATTCCGTTCGGGCGCGTTCCGAAGGCGCATAGAGTAACCAATTTAAACGGTCCGGAACAATATGTTCTCCTAGGGCGTCCCATTCCGATGTGTCCACTCATATCTGCCTTGTAAATTATTTTTAATAGCCGCCCTTCATTCATCCTCTCAACACGACCAAACCATCTAAGCATACTCTTTTAAATTTTTGTCATTACGCTTTCTTTTAAAACGCACCGTAGTCGTATCACATCATTCCTCAGCCTGACATTCACAGTCACACTACACATGCTTCGCAAGAAACACATTTCCACAACATACATTTATTCCACTCTCATGCTTCTTTTGCCACATCCAACATTTACTTCTCCATACATAGCGTAGGCACCAGTACACCATTGTGAACTTATATTAATCAACTAGCTTCTGCCCGCGACTTCGTCCGCGTTAAATTTCTTGTTCCCCCGACCCTTCCCGTCGCGTCGAATTGCCTACCCGTGCGATTTTCTTCGTTTTTGCAACATGTTTCATTACTGCTCCGCTCCTCTTAATTGTAGCGTGATTTGATATAGCCTATAGCCTTCCTCGATAAATAGGCTACCCAACACAAAAATAATTTTTCAATTCGGACCAGTCGTTCCTGAGGTTAGCGCGTTCAATCAAACAAATATACAAACAAACAAACACTCTTCAGCTTTATAATATTAGTATAGATTGCTTGTTTTTTTTTTATAAATACCCTTTATCCATGAATAAGAAAGACTTGCGGGATAATTGCGTAACACGTAACAATTGCAGTGCCATTCATTTTAAAAATTCTACGTTGTCATTTCCGTTGTTTACGTTATCACCATCATCATCATTTCAGCCGTAAGACGTCCACTGCTGGACTTAGGCCTCCCCCAATTTGGGGGGCTTTGCCATAATTGCCACGATTGGCAGGCGGGTTGGCGATCGCAGTATGGTGGTAAAATGCATAGAGAACGCTGCTGCCCATTCTCTAGTAAGTCCCTTAGTCGCCTTTTACGACACCCACGGGAAGAAATGGGTGGTGTTATTATTTACGTCCGGCACCACACGGTACACGTTAACGAGTATAGTGTACTAATATTTCAAACAAATGAAGCTAGTTATAAGGAATTTCGCTCAAAATTCGACTGTGAAAGAAAGTGTCTCTGCGTAATGATGCTTGCACATGCACATGTCAAGATTTAATTTCAAGCACCCAGTCACTATTAATTTGAATTATATAACCTGAAAAGACAACGGCTACCTACAGCGTGTCATCATCATCACCCTATAATGTTCCCATTGTTGAGACACAGGCCTCCTCTCGGTGAGAGGGAGTGGGCCATAATCCACCACGCGGGCCCAGTGCGGGTTCGTAGATGTCACATGTCTTCAAATTTTTGGTTCTAAGACATGCCGGTTTCCTCACGATGTTTTCCTTCACCGTTTTGAGAGCAGTGGCGATGAAATAATTTATACAAAGTAATGCGCCGGCTTGGGTTTGAACTCACGACCTACTACTCGTAAGTCGCGGTCGTTACCACTGGGCTGCCACTGCTCTTCAGCGTGTATTTTCTTGGAACTGACATTTTTTAAGTCGACCTAGGAGGTTGTCGGCTGCCTAACAGGGCTTGCCTGTGCGAAAAAAAGAAAGCCCTACAAAAATAAGACTACAGGCTAAGGGCACCCTCTGTCGGTTAGGGACCTTGGCTTAGGAAGTCGCTGGAAGAAAGCATCAAGAGACGGGCTGTATCGGAATGAAGATAGTGCTTGTACCTATGAGGTATATTTATTTCATCTGTAACACGTTATATTATTGGGTCCATGATCGCTGTGTTTTATCTCTCAAGGGTCCTCTAAAAATATTGGGAAACCCTGACCTAAAGATAAAAGTGACACTCAGAGAGCGATTTTTTAAGTACCCAAGTCCTTGTTTGTGAAATAGTATGTCAAATAGTAGTATGTATATTTTTGTTACCCCCTAAGATGACCCACTGACCGTTACTTGACCAATGTCAATTTGGAATCTTAATACTTTAGAGAAAGGTCTCTTTTTTGCTGTTTCGTTAAACATATTTTAATACTATTGTAATAAAGTCGATAGTACTTTGTCTGTATGTTATATTTTCAGGCCTGAACCTCTGAATTGATTTTGATAAAATTTGGCAAGGAGATGACATCCTGGGGAAGGACAAAGGCTCGTTTTCGTCCCGGTAGCACGTTCCCGCGGGATAATTTCGGACATCCACGCGGTCAGAAGTTAAGAGTAATATGGTTACAAATCGCTGCAGTGCGTGCTTCAATACTAACTTAACTACTCAGGATTTTTACCGAGAATAGAAAAATAGGAATACGTACTGCGGATTTCGAGGGGATTTTTATACTGATTCACAATGCGTCTGTGCCCACCGCATGACCAATGTATGATACATACCGCTGAGCTTGCAAACGATATCTAGTTGCTGGAAGGGAGCCATATAAGTATGTACTTAGACGTGTGTGGTGTATCCATAACCAGGTAGCTGAATTATGAATCTTATGATTATTTACTTAAGGTAAATGGGTTATTTGCATGCAAATGCTGCATTCCAACTATATCTTCAATCATCATTGAATAAATTATTTACCTATTTTACTTCTGTAAGTAGGTTTGTAGTATGCACATACAATACGTCAAATTATATTTTAAACATTAGATGAGATCGGCGTTTCCTATTTGACTACTCTGAGAAGAATGTAGATTGTTGCCTGAAATGGCCTTTTAAGGTAGGGCCACACAGATTTTAGACCTGTCCAGGTTAGTGCACGCATTTGTCAGTAGGTAATCGTGCAGCGCAAGTCAGAACTTGGGGAGCTCAAGGCTTCGACGAATAAAATGTGATTGTAAATGTAATTTAAAAACAAAGAAGTAGGTACACGCTAAATGTTATCTACCGAAGCACATTTTTGTTTTGACCACACGCGGTTCACAAGTCTACAGATACTGTTAAATAGTGTGTATGACTGACCTGTTCAGGAGTCGGTGAATTTGGTTCCACATAAATAGTCCTGCATGTCACTGTGTAGCAAACTATGCTGAGTAAACACAAAACGCACTTTACATACATGTTAGTGTTGCAAGAATGAGTGGCGATAATGCCAAGCGGGGTGTACTGTACCGACCTTTGGCTCCAGATAATGAATCATTAGGTACATATACGCGGTGATCTGGTTAACGACCTTCGGCGGAAGATCTGTTACTCATTTGTAAGGAAAACAATGTTGATCATTTACGGTCCATATTTGTTTCAGTTATGTAGTCATTCACCGTAAGGGCGACGCCATCAAGACGTTTTATTCTGACGTCATCTGCCCTAGATACTCAATACCAACCTGAAAAGCTACACTCGTGCTGCAATGCTGCATTTGTAGCGCGTTTTTGTTGCGTTATATGCGCAGCTCAAACTCAAAGCATTTATCTCAATTAACCCCTTCAAAGTAGGTCAGTTAGACCGACTTTTTGACAATATTCAAAAGTGAGGTGTTTTTAAAACTTTCTCAGAAAGTTGAAGGTTGACCAGTCCAAAACGTAGAACTTCTCGTACTACAAGAACTACTCGAAAGAGTGTCTTTGGAGACTCTTTCTTACTACTCTCTTAAATCATGATAACTATTACAAATTCCAGGGTACATTATTCTTGTTGCTACTATATGTGAAAACCATAAAAAAATGAAGAAAATAAGATTGAAAATAAGTCTTTGAAGCTGACCAGTCTTATTCAAGTCAACGATGGCCAGTCTTTTCCATCATCTATACTTACTATATAATATTATAAAGCTGAAGTGTTTGTTTGTTTGGTTGAACGCGCTAATCTCAGGAACTTTGGTCCGACTTGAAAAATTCTTTTTGTGTATTTATTGAGGAAGGCTATAGGCTACATAAAATCACGCTACAATCAAAAAGAGCGGAGCAGCAACGAAAAATGGACGAAAACTGGCAGGCAATTCGTCGCGACGGGAAGGGTCAGGGGAGCAAAAATTTGACGCGGACGAAGTCGCGGGCAGAAGCTATCATAATATAATAATTGGATCCATGGTAATCACATTCATAAATTAAAAAAAATGATTCTAATTATTACAAAACTATAGTTATCAATGTATTTGAGAAATTAATAAAAAAATATTACCGAAAAAAAGAAAAACATCTATTGAATTGAAAAGCTCCCGCGTTTTGTTCGCACGAATCGTTCGCATAAGGTTCGATTAAGGGCCCGTTCACACCACACAACCACACAACCACACCACATCGCAGCGACAAAATTTGGGCAAGCAGTGGCTACGTCGCCACGTGTGAATAGAGTCCCTGTTCCGCGTGTTGCCGGACGTGACGAATAGCACCATCCCATCTCTTCCCGTGGGCGCCGTAAAAGGCGGCTAAGGGACTTACTAGAGAATGGGCAGCAGCGTTCTTAGATGCATTTTAGCACCATACTGCGATCGCCAATCCCCTGCCAAGGTGGCGATGGCAACCACTACCGTGGTTTCATAAAAACCACACAATCCTTTTTTGTATGTAGTTTCATGCCGTTAACACTTACTTTATCTCAGATTTTGTGTCACAGTCAAAATTAAAGTATTCTTTGCACTCGATAATATAAGGTTGCTTTTGGGAAACTGCCACTAACAAGTCTGTCAATATCACAGTGATCTTTGATGTCGTGTCCATAAGGTTTCTGTTTTGTTGCAGCTGTCAGAGGTAAAATGACTTTGAATGGAATGTACAAACCAAGACCTTCATAGTACCTAGAAAAAAACATTAAATGACATTTATTGTCAAGGTACTGTTGTCTGAATTCACTGATTGAATTCTTTTCCTAATTAATATTCGTTTTTACCAAAGAAAGTAACGCGTTCTATTCAATATGTATCCTAGACCATCAAGAGAAAAGTTTATGGTCTCTAGTATGTTGTCAGTGCAGACGGGATCCAGAATATTCCAAAGTCCATCCAAATTATTCTCGAGATACCAACAGGATTTCAGTTTTAGTGAATCATTACAAAAACCTAGTCCTTTTGTAAGTGGTTTCAAGTTTTTTTACTGTACAAGTTTAGTATTCGAAGTGTATTCTTAGCGTGTCGATAGCAATCTCAACAGTTAGCCCAGAATAGGCTACAAGCTTGACAATTTCAGTACCGTCCGTAAGCTCTTGTAGCGTGCAGACAACAGAACACGCTGCATATGATTTTAACTGCCCCATTGTTTGTAAGACAGTAAATACCATATTTACACTCCATGACAGAGTCATCTGTGAATCTCCACGTGCGCAGGTTTTCTTTGTTTTGGCCTAACGGAGTCCGGAGACTATTTAAAGACTCCCAGGTAAGCCATGGCAACTGATCTCTAGGTGCGAAATGTTGTATCAGTGCCCAGAATATAGCCTCTTTTTTAATTTTACGGTTCCGTACCGCAAAAGGAAAAACGGAACCCTTATAGGATCACTTTGTAGTCCGTCCGTCCATCTGTCTGTCAAGACCCTTACTCTCGACAACGTGTGGAGGTAACGAGTTGAAGTTAAAACGACATAGTCTAAAGTTTCTTGAAGCTGTGAAAAAACCAAACTTCTAAGTTTACGTGAAAAAAATGTCGCAAAAAACTTATATTTCGACACTCTCAAGGGAATCAAAATGTATAGGGTATTTCCCGTCGACCTAGAACTATGAAATTTGGCAAGTATATAATACCGCCTTATACTACAAGTATTGGGAAAAATCTGAAAACTATTAATTTGAAATTACATAATTACATTTGTAATTAAATCATTAAAAATATGATATTTAAGACATTAAAAAACTATTTTTGAAAATATGTAGTACCTAGAAATTTGTATGGAAACCTCAGTGGGCGAGTCCGACTTGTCTGGTTTTTTATAAATAGTCTCCGAGTTAATGACTGTGTGACTTCCGGTGGTGGTCACACAGTCATGTCATCATGTGTGACACGGACGGATAGGACGAAAGATACTTAATACTAGATGATAATCAATATGTGCGCAAAGTATTGCCAGCTTATTTAATTTGTTCCTGTATAGTTCGACCACGTCGACTGCTCGAGCTGTCAAGACAACATTTGTCTGGCCGCCGTGCGGTGTTGCGAGAAGTTTGCTGGCAAATTAACAAAACGTTACGATACCGAAAAGTGCCTAAGCTAACGTAATCTCTAAGTTGCAGAAACTGCGCTGGATGAACGGGTACAACCATAGAGTAGGAGTGATCAACTTGAACGATAAGGGCAGCACCACGCTGTTTTACTCAGCCTCAAACTGCGGGGTGTTATATAACTGGACGACGCATCAAATGTGGCTGTTGCAAGGACACGTAAGGCTCTTGGACTCGTGTAGATCAGATATTCTCGCAGTAGTACGTGTCGTTTGTTATATATGTTCTACGTGTAATTCTCTGCAGCTTGGATCATGATCAGACCGATTTAGAACGGAATAAATAAATAATCTTTATTTCCAGTTTTACAATTTGTAATGGTAATAGTTTTTAACTTTCTGTGACATTGATTTCAATTTAAAAAATATATAATACTAGCTGACCGTCCAGACGTTGTCTTGTTTCCTAGAACTCGATAGCAGCGCCACCTACCGGGTGCAATAGTGAATCTAGTCCATCCAGGGTGCCACCCAAACGCATACAAAAAAAAATCATTCAAATCGGTCCAGCCGTTTAGGAGGAGTTCAGTGACATACACATGTACAGTAGAATTATATAAAGATTTACCTGCATTGAAAAAATCCGAGAACTTTTGTTTTCTTGTAGAAAAATGATGGTCTTATCCGTGTTGTATTAGGTACTTCATCTTGCATCTCTCTCGTACTATGAAAATTATGACCTTTCCAACTACACCGTACATCGTATTTATATCTTCTTACAGCGACACATGATTACATGCATAGCATGTGACGAAAAGGGTAAATGGCTAGTGACAGCGGACTCCGGGCCAGAAAACGTGCTTATAGTGTGGGACTACAAGGACCTGTTCCCGCAGAAGACATTTTTCTCGCCGCACGGAAACGCAAAGATCGCTAAAGTGGCAGTAAGCGCTGATGCTAAGTACATGATTACTTTAGCTTACCCTTCTGAAAAAACGGTCCTGTTTTGGTGGATTTGGTCTTACGGACGAGACACTCCACACGGTAAGTTCAACACATGTTTGTGGTAGGTAAGGATCGGTAATGTTGGAGGTGTACCAAGTCAGCCCTGTTTACATTTTAGAACCTTACCGACGGCATATCTTAGGTACTTCTCCTACTCTTCTAGTGCTCATATAGACGAGAGGCAGGAGCCAACGGCAGAGGTAACTGCAGCTTTCGACACGTCGCCGCTCGATCATGCGGCAACCGCAGTTGGCTGCACCCATAGGTAACGCGTTGACGGTTGCAATTGCCGCTGCTGTTGCCGCGTGCCGTTGATGTTAAACTCTAGTTATATTTGTTTTGCAGCGACTTTTGAAACATCCAATATACCTCGAGACGGCGTCGTCGAAATTGGTTTTAATCCAACGAGAACAGAACAATTTTTGATATTGACCAGAAAAAATATTTATATCGGCTTTGCGAGCGTGAGTATCCAAGAATTACGTTATTTCTTTAGAGAAAAACATTACTATTTCGGGAGGTATGTTTAAACCAAGTTAAAAAAATCGATCATGAGCGAATTGAACCCTCGGTGGGTTCCATACTAACCATCATATGTATATACATATTTTTTAGTATAATACTTATAATACAACTGCAATATCTCTCAGCCGGCGTAGCATGACCAATTCTATATCTATTCTACCAAGAACAAAAAAAGTTCCTTATGTATTTTAATACTGTTAAAATGTTTCTATCTCATCAGAAAAATAGTCATCATACTTGACATCGTACTGTCGACTGAAGAATAGAAACATCTCTTCTTTTCAGTTTTACACAATTTTTCTATGATAAAATCTATCATTTTGTCTTCTCTTCCGTCGACAAATTCCGTTTCTAGGCGGTCATGCTACGCGTGCGTCAGCGCTATCTCTTGACCGATACTGGAACGAATGTAACTTTTGTTGAGAACTGACTTTATAATAATTTCATATTTTTCTCTATGAAAACGTCGAAGATAAAGGGGGAAAGGTATTTCTTATATGCGGCCTAAAAAACAGAAAACTGTTTGCGAATGTGCAAACAGCGCTCTTTCAAATGATACCCGATGAAATAAAATGTATGCCAGTGCAGAAGTTTAAAAAAACGCTTAATGGGTTACTTCTTGAAAAATGTTATTATACTCTAGGTAAATTTCTTAATGACGAATCTCTGTAACTTTATAATATTGACATTTCTACTTATACTTGACATTTTTAATATATTTTTTTTTACTTATTTTATTTTTAAATTAATCTTCTGAATTAACTATAAATTTTGGCATGAAATGAAATTGATTAAGAATATTGTAATTTTACTTGCTTGCATAATCATATTATGACGAATTTATATTTCAATTTAATAGTATAGGTAATATTTTTTTTTAATTTTAATAATTTGTATGTCAATTGGCAAAACATAGCGCACTACCTAATTTTTAAGATCTTGTATATAATGATCACCTATGTTTACGAATAAATGATTTGATTTGATTTACCCCATGACTATATGAAGCTCGTTGAGTCCGCGTTGCAAAACAAAAAAAACATTATTTATATTTACAAAATAGTTAGGCAAACGTCATCTAAAACTATTAAAAATTTCAAGTTGATAGCAGTATTAGTAGTTTTTGAGATATCCAGCTGTGACAGACAGACGGACAAGCAGACTGAGTCTCACCATAAGAGTTTCTTTTCCCATTTTGGTACAGATCCAGCGGCTGGCGAGCGCAACTTCCAAGCTCTTGACCAGCTGCGATTCGTCGCATGTAAATTTGATACCGGTTCACAATTTCTCGGTTTGCCATGGACAGATTATATTCTATCGAAAAATAATGCGTTAGATTGTAAATGGTTATTGCATTTCTCATTTTTTCGACAGATTATAATCTCGCTAGATAGATTGTAACGTAACAGTATTTACAATTTGACGGTGACTGACATTGTCACAAGAAAAGTTGAATAGCAATCAATTACAGAAAATCATAGTGGTTGAGCGAGGACTGACTAGAGTGACAGACCGCTGGCAGCTGACGGTAAAAGCGCAAAAACACGTGAAACCGGAGTATGGGAAGCTGTTGTGCTACACGTTCGTGACGAGCACCTCTCAGATCATAGTGGGGACCAGCCGTGGGGCCGTGCTGGTGTATGGATACAATATCGAGTACCGCACGAATACGGAGCCTGAAGACATCAACAAGTTGAGATACATCAAGATGCTGAAGTTGAATAAGAGAATGATCCATGTCATTAAGAATGTTGATGGGTTAGTTCAAAAAGTTATGTTTGTTTGTTAAAGAAAATTAGTTAAGATTTAATACACTGAAAATTATGGAGAATGCCAAAAAAGTGACGAGTTCCGTTGATTGCTAGTAGCTATATAGTGTGACCGTGTGTTGCCGGACGTAAAGAATAACACCACCCCATTTCTTCCCGTGGGTGTCGTAAAAGCCGACTAAGGGACTTACTAGAGAATGGGCAGCAGCGTTCTCTAAGCATTTTACCACCATACTGCGATCCCCAACCTGCCTGCCAAGCGTGGCGATTATGGCAAAGCCCCCCAAATTGGGGGGGACGTCCACTGCTGGACTTAGGCCTCTAAGTCCAGCAGTGGACGTCTTACGGCTGTGATGATGATGATGATGATATAGTGTGACTAGATTTTTAGTAAAGAATTTACTCTACAGCCGAGACAGTTTTACTGTCATATTTATTAAAAGAACAGTTGCAATTTTTACTGGTGTTGGTTGATGGCCCGATTGCCTAGTGAAGGTCGCATGAATCAGCTAGATGCGGGAGGCACATGACCAGTCATTGTAGCGATGCTTGAAAAAGGCCCTTAATCCAGGAGCCATCTTTCAGCTGAACGATGACGATACGATGTAGGCTAACTAAAGGTGTCTTCACACAGCGGGCGGGGCGCGGCGGGTCGTGACGGCGACGCGCCGCCTTCACACAGAACCGTCGCGCCACGCCGCGTCATGCCGAGCGCTCTGTGTGAAGGCGTCCGTAATATCTAGTACATTACAACTACTCAGCGTCGCGTCGCCGTCACGTCACGCCGCGCCCCGCCCGCTGTGTGAAGACACCTTTAGTTCTCTTCCCCAGAGTAATAGTGACGGGCAACAGCTCCGGCGAGATCCACTTCTATGATGACCAGCTGAAGCTGCTGTACTGGGTGCACGGCTTCACGGTAGACCGCGTGAAAGGGCTCAGCTTCAACGTCTCGCCTAGGAGCTACATGATCCTGGACCCTGCTTGTAAGCACACATGGATGTATCTTATATTTTTTAACAATCTATATACTTATATAATATTATAAAGCTGAAGAGTTTGTTTGTTTGTTTGTTTGTTTGATTGATTGAACGCGCTAATCTCAGGAACTACTGGTCCGAATTGAAAAATTCTTTTTGTGTTGGGTAGCCTATTTATCGTGGGAGGCTATAGGCTATATAACATCACGCTACAACTAAGAGGAGCGGAGCAGTAATGAAAAATGTTGCAAAAACGGGGAACATTTATTCCTTTTGAGAGTTTCCGTTGCGTGCGCTGCGTAAACGGCTAAAGTAACGCAAAAATCATGTATGACGGAATTGTTTCTTTTAAAAAGTTCAAAAAAAAAGTCCGCGAGAGCATATGTCTATCTTTTAAGGTTGACTCACTATAACTCAAAAGGAGCGAGCAGCAACGAAAAATGGACGAAAACTATCAGGCAAATCGATGCGACGGGAAGGGTCAGGGGAGCAAAAATTTGACGCGGACGAAGTCGCGGGCAGAAGCGAGTCATTGATAAGAGTGTTCTTGAAGTTTTAAGCCTGTTCTTCTCCATAGGAACTTACTATGCTTTGGGATGGACAACTAGAACTGTCTTGATTTAGCATAGCAATAGCGGTCACTGTACTGTTGTTGTAAGAGTTTTTAAATAAAATTTACCATTACTAGTGATTGTCTGCCTTGTGGTTGAGTTTCGATCATTTTTTTTAGCCAACATTTCCAATTTTGTTAAAACGAATAGAATATTTGTTAATACACAGTATTTCTAAAAAAAAGAGAAATTGTGTGTAATGTGTGAGTACGGATGGGAAGGTGTATGGTGTATTTTAATATATGTATGTTAAGAAGCTAGTAACGTTTAGGATACTACATTGCCTGTAATCTCCGACAACAGTCACGTAGGCGGCAACAACATTCTACGAGTAATGCTTATGACTATTTTCCATGTATCTAAGAGAGTGCAAATGGAGTACTGAGAGATTCCTGATAAAAAAAACAATGAAGCACTTTTTACAACCCCAGAACTTATCGAACCCAAGATTCCACATTCAGCAGTCGACATTCAATATAGGTAACAAGCCGTGCCCCTGCTGGGAGAAAGTGGAGCTCCAGAAGGACCCGGAGACCGGCGAGACGAAGCAGAAACTCATCAAAATGCGCCTACCGACTGACGCCTCCGTCGGCTGCAAGCAGTTCCTCGTGAGGGACTTTATTGTTTGTAAGATAACATTGATTTTCAAACAAAGTGTTTAATGACGTAGACGTTTGAATGAAACTGAAAAAAAGGTTTATTCGAATTAACAAGTTTTAAGTTACATCAGTGGTGATTGGAGCCTCCATTTAAGCGTATAAAGCCTGTATTAGGAGACTCCGCTCTTCCATACATTATTAGTATTTATAAACTACTTGTTTATTTCTACTTAACCCAATTTATACAAATGAAATAACTTAACACTATGATGATAAATTAAATATATTAAACGTTACATAGAGTGTGCTTGTAAGACTGAGATTGTGTGTGAGTGAGGATGTATGTGGGTTGTGTTTGTGAATATATGTGTGTGGTGTGTGTGTGTGAGAGAGCAATGATGGTGTGTATTTATAACAATAAAACCTCTGTATCTTCATAACTAAGTGGTTTAATCCATTCAGTTAGTATTTTTATGCATTCATGCCTTTTTTTTGTGTGTATGTTAGTTTCTCTATTACATCTGTTGTAAAGCTGGGCAGAGCGCTTTTTGTATTGGATGCTTTTTTAGGATTATTTAGGGCGCGCCCCTTATTACATGGGACTTAAACATAATTGGCGAAATGAGGGTGTACGACAGGTAATAAGTAATAATAATAAGTAATAAGTTTATTGACATAAATGTTAACACAAATGTGAACCTCTGCCCAACCTTTCGGTGAAACAAGGCGTGATGTTATGTTATGGAGGTTCACACGTCTGGTCATCCACGCACGCGTAGCGTATCACGCGTAGCAAGTACTACGTACCTGACTTTTCTGAACTAAATCACCCTTAATAATAATGACAGCTAATGAACAGTATAATAAGATGCTCAGCGTTTTGTTTGATGGCAAATATATAAATCGTAAAGATTTTATAAGCGCGCATCGCATTAGTGCTAAACATGTCTGTTGCTAAAACGCATCTCCTTGCTACGTAGCACTTCCTTGCTCGCAGCGGCTACTTACTACGCAGAGCTTCTTTGCTACGCCGCGCCTCTTTGTTACGCCGCGTCTCTTTGCTACGCCACATGACGCTGCGTTGCCTTGCTACGCCGTTACTTCTTGCTACGCAGTGCTTTCTTGCTACGTCGCGTCGCATTCTTTAAATACTCTTTTCCTTGCTACACCGTCTATGCGACCGAACGCCGCGTGTCCTTGCTACGCAGCACGTAGTTGCATTGCTACGACACACATTCATGCTACGCCTAACATTATCACTACTCGACTTTTGCACACGCGCTGCCCTCTTGTTACGCTATTAGTATAAAAATGTAAAATGACGACTTTATCGAAGAAACAGAGGTCATAATGTTTCTTAATCAAACCTTTTTCTGTATTTATTCAGTTGAATGTTGTGAACTACCGAAATACCACTCAATCAACCGCATTCTTTTGAAAAGTGTTTTTTTGTTAACAGGCACACATAACCAAGGAGTGGGCTTTGTTGACTTTGTCACCGAGAAGTACCACACTATTATAGATAATAAGAGATCTTTCGTCCTTGCCCTCGCCGTACATCCGGAGAAGTGAGTTCTGCAAATTATTTTGTTAATCTTCGTGAAGATTTAAGTACGTCAGCAGGGTGCAACCAGCGATTTAAATCGACAAGTGATGATCAATAATGTATTTGCTTGTTTCGCAGTTTTTGATGTTGGGTACAATGGTAGGGAATTCTTTTCTTATACTTCAGATCATCCACAGAACCAGAATTTAATTTTTGTTTCCTAATGGATATAGTAATGCTTCAAGTAAACGAGTTTTAAATAAGTAACTCGTACGAAATGTGATACATGTTTGTTATTAAGTAGCATAGTGTTATAAACAGCTCGCCTCGCCAGTGCGGACAATCCGTCTTGGCTTCAGGCTCCTTCAGGGGCGTAGCTACCGCCGTATCTGCCGTATAAATTATACGGGGCCCCCGGGCCAGGGGGCCCCCAACGTGCATAAGCAAAAATTAATAAAAACTACCCAATTTTTTTTTTTCAGAAATGAAAAAAGTCACTAAAAGCAATTTCTTTTCCGCGTAAAGCGTGCGTTCTAAAGTTGGCAACACCCTACATCGGTTATCGCAGGCTGCGGGATTTCCCCGTTTATAGTCTTTTTCGGTACTCCCTTTCTTCTCCTAAAATCGTTTGTCCGAAAATCATTATCCATAACACGTTAGCTATAAACGTCAGTAACCATAATATTCAAAAATCTAAATTTTGTTTTACATTATAATCTTTGCTTCTAAAACTATTCTGTCATAATATCAAATACTATAATCATTAAGTCTCCTAATTTTGCACGTTATAAAGTCATATGTCCTAAGTATTTAATTATATAAAGTGTATTATACCGAATGTTCATTTATAATAAAATTGTTAGTAGAAAAATTGCTACAAGTTAGGTTTTAGTGACAGAAACGAATCGCTGTAAATCCGACTCCACGTAGTCTTGTCTGCCCTACTCCTAGAGTGTAATTTAGAATCGCGTAGGCGCGGAGGGGCGAGACGGCCAGTGAGCAGAGGAGCAGGTGGTTGCAACGCTCACCGCCGCAGCTGAAGCTGGCCAGCGCAGCCGGCCAGCAAGACGAAGCCACACAGAGAACCTCTTTTTCACATAGGATGGCTACAGTGACACTTAGTCACGTGACTTAATTAGTGAGGTCTCTTTGCGTAATGAATTCGATTATTAGCAAAAATCGAGAAGGTTTGCAATTGAACATTAATCTATTTTTTAAATAGATGTGGTTAATTATAAATAATTTCTAATAAAGATTATGGATGTAAAAAGAAAAACACAACAATTCATAAAAATCATTTTAATCTAATTCGTTGTCAGATTGCATTGGCAATGACGAACAGTCATCCGAATCACCTAAGTCAATAAATGATAAACTCATCTCCGCTCTAGTAAAGTCGTCCTGCACAGATAACAAAATTTGACAATTTAACAACATTCAGTTTAAACCAAGGAACTTATACCCGACCCCTGGAATGTGCATTGTCAATTTGACACCATTATAAAAATAAACCTTATGTATATGACATTAAGTTCTATTACAGACAATCACTTGGTCAAAGAGAAATTCGGTCCGAGAGAGAAAGCGTTTCGAGAGCCCTGTGTCCCTTTCTTGAAGTAGAGTGCCCATAATGAACGAAATTATAAGATTATTTACGGGTAAAGTCCAAAATTTTTACGCATTTGCCTAATAAAAAGTGTCCCAACCATTTTTCTTAAAAACTACGTCTGTTAGATTTTTACGACAATTAATACTAAACAAAATGGTTATTTGCCCAGCGCGCCAGATATTCCAGGTTATACAATAATACTCGATAGCAGAGTTTATGCGTTGCGTTGCGTTGCGTTTATGTTTACTACGTTTTACTTTAATCCATCTTTAAAGCGTAACTATTTTTTTTTTTTAAATCAAATTATTGGTTAATATATTATTATATCCTGTTTTATTAGTATCTACCTACATCATATTGCTTGGTCACCCTAATGAAAGGGACAGAGGGCTCTCGCGAAGCTATCTCGCTCGGACCGAGTATTGGCAGCCTGTGCGCGTTCCAGGTTGGATTTAAGTTCCTTGGCTTAAACAACTTGCACACTAAGAAACACACGGAAAGCATTCGAAGCAGACGCACTCGTAAAATAGCCGATCCTGATTTATCGATTATGGTGCGTCAATCTCTATTACTGGGCGGTTCATTTCTCGCATCAAACGCTTAAATTATTTTTAGTTTTCTCATTTTTTTAAATGCAATACACTTGGAAAAATAACTTATTAAAATTGTACTTATAACAGTAGAATTATGTAGGTATTACTTCCAGTTTGCCGAAAAAAAAAGGCAAGGAAAATTATTTAATTTGAATTGTTTATAAAAGTTTTGGAAAAAGTGATAGATAGATAATTATGATGAATAAATATTTCTTTTAATTTTATGCAAACATTTTGTTTTTCCTTTTGTAAGAACACGTTACCCTTCCTAAGGGCCCCCAAACAAATTTTTATACGGGGCCCCGCCAAGGCACGCTACGCCACTGGGCTCCTTTAAACCCTCGCGAAGGATTCTGGGTAGGAGGGGCACATGTCCTGCCCCTACTCATTAAATTATTGATTGGGCGAGCTAATGACGGCCCGCCCCCTAGTGGCGCAAGGCTCATATAATCCTTATTAAAATACCAACATCTTATTGCCATTTTATTAGATACTCTAATTTATATTTCAAACTAATCTAAAACTATTAGGTGATAATAATAATCATTAAATACACTATCGATTTTAGAATTGATGAGCAGTCTTAACTTAGTTAATCGAGGCTGTAATATAAGGTATGTGTAAATCGTTGCTGTTTGAAAATAATCATTGACCACTCGCAGGTTCCTTTTGTGCGTGGGTTATAAAGACGGCACGGTGGAGCTGTTTGACTTTATGCGCCACAGGCTGCTCAAGCGGCTCGACCTTCGGAACCAGTACAAGATCGTGGTGCCCCCTGACGTGGACTCCATCAACTGCAACTATGACATCACCGTGCCGGAACTATCTGTTACTTGCCTGCAGTACTCGCCGTCAGGTGACGCCAATTCTTCATCATTATTTCAACTGGAGGCCGTCTAATGCTAGAAATAGGCTTCTCGCATCCAGCGGATTCACACACATTTTTAAAACATACTTAACGTGTCTAAAAAGAAAAGAAAGTCCCTACGACAACCTCTATTTTGGTTCGTGCTCTCACCTTTTTGCGTATTTTCTATCTATAGTATTATTGTAAGGGGCTAGTCATAGCGATCCCAACGTACGATTCGGGTTCGAGGTCGTGAGTTCCGCGAACCCAGGCAGGCGCTATAGTTTGTGTAATTTGACTAAGTTTGTGAATATCAAAACGGTGAAGGAAAACATCGTAAGAAAAATCATGTCCGTGAACCAATAATTCGAAGACATCTAACATCTAGGCACCTACCGGCGAATGAGGATCAATTCGACAAAAAGATATAGCAATTTTGAATACTACATCGAATACAATATAAATAACTGAGTTAATTTCTTTTTGAATTACTCAAATCCATCGAGAAATTACGGAGATATTAAAGTTTTTAGAAACGGAGTTTTAAAACGCACGCCGGCCGCGCGGTTCATGTGATGACGTCACGAGTTACGATCGCCCGCCATCCGCCGTACTGCTTTGTTATTATTTGCGGAGTAAAGGCGTTGTTTCTTGTTTTTTTTTATAATAGATTATTTAAGTTTTATAGAGATAAATAAACAACAAATTATTACTTTAAGTTTTATAGAGATTTCAATATAGATATAGGTAGATAGGAAACATGGAAGTCAGATTTACCAAGGCCCAGCCGGACAATCTCGCGAAGATTGATTCGTTTATGGTTGCATAGTTTAAAAAAAAAAAACATTTATTCCAGTGTACAGATACGATGAGATAAAATGACAAGTTAAGTAGATTTGCTTTCGTCTACAGTTCTTGATCCACTAAGTACCTATACGTAGGCAGGTATTTAGGTTAGGTACTACGTTTTAGAATATTTAGATTTAGCAGGTAGGTACCTTTTTCGTGTTTCTACAGTGTGTAGGCACCTCTCTACCTATTTTAAATATTATTTCTTACTAGCTTCTGCCCGCGACTTCGTCCGCGTAAAATTTCCAAACCCATCCCGTCGCATCGAATCGCCTACGCCTGCCCGTGCGAGGTCTTTGTATGCGTGAAGTTTTTCTTCGTGCTCGGCTCCTAAGGGTCCTAGCGTGACGTTATATATCCAGCCTTCCTCGATAAATGGGCTATCCAACACTAAACGTACTTAACTCTTCAGCTTTTACTTGGGTGTGCTACGCAATGAATTTTTTGAGAGACGAAGGCGCGCGCAACGGACGTTTTTTATATGGAATTTTTCACTTTTTAAGAATTATTCGTTTAAATGTACTGCAAGTCACGTAACTAAAGGCGGAAAGAACGTGCGCGGCGGTGCCGCGGACGCGAACGTGGAAGATGACGTCATCAACGAATTGTGCGAATTGGCGAGCGTTTTTGAAAATGCAAAATTAAAACCGTTCTAACTTCGTCATTTTTGGTCCAATTTTAATAATTCTTTCACTGAAATAATTGGTTTAGCTATGACTGTAATTCTACATATTTAACTAAAATCGTCGCTGATCCTCATTGTGCCCGTGTGGTGGAAACGTTATAGGTTGATGATTATGCATAAGGAGCCAAATTGATAGATATTGCTAATATAATGACAGCACATTTCAACATTAGAACATTAATAGCGCTCCAATTTCCCCGCACCCTTAAAATAAACGTATAATAGTTATTGCAGCTATTACGAGGGCGGCACTGAAAATTTCGGGAATCAAGGAAGTGACACAACATAACTATTTAAAAATGTATTCATTGCTTTTCGAAGTATTCTCCGCGAAATTTGACACATTTTTCCATATGATGGAACCAATCATTGAAGCAGCCATTCCATTCTGAAGTTGGGGTCTCCAAAATGGCCGTTTTGTAGGCGTCCACACTTCTTCAGGTGATGAAAATCTCTGACCACGCAATTTATTCTTTATTTTAGGGAAAGTATAGAAATCATTAGGGCTTAGGTCTGGGCTGTATGGCGGATGGTTTAATAATTCTATGTTTTTGCCCTAAAAACTCTTTTGTTCTGTGCGCGGTGTGAGAACTCGCATTGTCGTGATGGAGGATGATGCGGCGGTTGCGGTTCTCTTTACGAAGTTCAGAAACGACCTGTGGCAAACAAATGCTAGCATACCATTCTGCATTAACCGTTATTTGTCCCTCAAGAGGAATAGTCGCAACATGGCTGGTTTTGGAGACAAACGTGGCCACGATTTTTTTTGCAACACTCCGTGAACGAACAATTTTTGTTGGCTTCGATTCATTTTCGAACACCCAAACTCGTGACTGGTTTTTTGTTTCGGGTTCGTACGCGTATATCCAGGATTCGTCACCTGATACGATGTTGTATACAGCAATTGAGGACCCTGCGTGGAATCTTTCGAGAGTTCTGACGCACCAAGTAACGCGAGCCGCTTTTTGCTCTTCACAGAGCGAATGCGGTATCCATCGGGAAAACAACTTTTTTACACATAATTGTTAATGCAAGATTATTTGTATTTGACTCATGCCAATGTCTAAAGTTGCCTGAATTTCGCGGTATGTCACATGTCGATCTTCCTCAATCAGCTTACGCACAGCATCAATGTTTTCTTGGGTGGCTGCAGTTTTTGGACGACAGGGATCATCACTGAGCTTGACACGTCCACGTTGAAATTCAGCAAACCAGCGATAAATTGTGGTATTGGATGGGGCTTCATCACCAAATGCAGAAAACATCCGGTCAACACACTGTTTTTGTGTTAAACCACTTCGAAAGTCATAATAAATCATCACTCTTGAACTTTCTCAAGTCAATTCCATTTTCTCAACGACTAAACAAGTTTGACAAAATCTTTTTTAAAATAAATAAATGGTATTCGTTCTAGGTTTACACCTCGCCTGCGGCCTGAACACAGGCCAGATCCTGTTCTTCGACCCCACGACCCTCGATACCCTGAGGCCTTCGCCTTTCTTCGACACCAAAGGCGCTATTACCCACATTAACTTCAGCGAAGACTCCAAAGCCATGGCTACTGCTGTAAGATAACTACAGTCCAAGCATATTTAAGTACCTTTCTAACAGCTAGACCCAAGTCCAGTTAAACTAAAAAAATATATCTCTTAACGCAGGACGATAACAGAACAGTTTGCGTTTACAAGTACAACTGTACATTGCTACAATGGGTGTTCATCGGCAAACACCGCACGCACTACAAAGAAATTACTGCCGTCACCTTCTTGCCTGCCAGGACATACAACGGAGACTTCAAACTGGTGTCATTGGGCTTGGACCGCTGTCTGGTGGAGTACGACATCGGGGTCAGCGGCGAGGGCTTCCTTGAGATCTCCAGTTTAGACCGCGTGGACCAGAGTGCGATGCCACTAGATGCCATAGTCTGGCCCACGCCCGGGGACTTAGACCCTGCACATTATAGAACTAATTTACCGATAATACTCATAGCTAATGATGAGGTAATTTGATTTTCCAACGTAATTCTTGGTTTTGAGGTGAATTTTAATTTAAAATAAGTTTTGCGTTTTAAATACTATTCATAGTAGGTAATTCAAGCGCTTTTTGCACTTTAATTACTGTAAGTTTCGCGATTTTACTTTTAGGCGGGGATCACACCTCCGCCGTGAAATCATAGCAGCCAAACCGTAGTAGTTCCGCCATGGTTTGTCCGTTGTACGATAAGCGAAACTGCCTATTCTACCGCACAAATTTCATAATGATTTTAGCTCATTCTGGCGTGATTTCGCCAACCTACTCGGAAGTCCACGCTTAGCCCGCTATTCCGTTACGTTGCCGCGTTCGCAGTTTTTTGTCGACACGTTTGTTGTTCTCCATCTCAACTTCCATTTTTTTTTTTTCAAATGAATTTTACATAAAACTAATCTAAGAGTTCCGACGTTGATCTGTTCTGTATTTACTAAGTGGAGAGCGAGGACATGTTCATCAGGTTGTCAAACATCAACAGATTCTTATGATGTTCCGTTACTCAAATCGCGACATCGTAATGTTTCGCGGCGGAGGTCATCGATTTGGCTGGAACCAAGATCTCATTTTTGAAATTCCACAGTTTAAGTACAAGATAGTGAATTACGCGACTAACGTGACCCTCGCGACAGTGCTGGGTCCTCGATACGACCACCCCGTCTCCAAGATGCAGCTGATCACCAGGAAAGAGGGCAAAGAGATAAACGACTACCTTCTGTTTTCTTGCAAGGAAGTCGTAGGCTTGCAGAAGTTGCCGCTCGACGGTAATCCCTGGAAACATGTCGGTTTGCTGGCACATCCAACTAAGGTATCTCTACATTCTACAGATTTTTGTTTATTGAACTTAGATAGGTTAGTCCTTTGGGTAAGTACCTACGTCTTAGGTGGACGCTGGCAGGACAGGACCGGACAATGACGCGATTCTTGTTGGACCTTCCTCTTCATTCCGTGTAAAATTACGTTTAAGTATTATTAATTTGCAAACATCAAAAGTCATCACTCATCATTTCAGCCGCAAGACATCCACTGCTGGATATAGGCCTCCCCCAATTTGGGGGCTTTGCCATAATCGCCACGCTTGGAAAGGCGGGTTGGCGATCGCAGTATGGTGGTAAAATGCATAGAGAACGCTGCTGCCCATTCTCTGATAAGTTCCTTAGTCGCCTTTTACGACACCCACGGGAAAAAATGGGATGGTGCTATTCTTTACGTCCGGCTCTACACGGTAAAACATCAAAAGTAATCAAAACTATTAATCTATTTATGGGAGCGTCCAAGCCAAGCGGGTTGGCACTCGGCGCTGGCAGCGGGTTTTTTGCATACAACACGTTCTGTTCAACTCGCTCACAAGCATTGGGAAATAGCTAAAAAAAAATTGATATAGGTACATAATTCGATAGATTTTAAGCTGCTCCTTCGAATGGTGCTATTCGTTTTTACCAAAATAATTTTCTTTTTAGTGAAAATTGAGTTTCAATTTGAAGTTAGATTGTCTCGAAAAATTTTTTTTTTTATTATTTTTTTCTTACATCGTTCGAAAGTTTAACCCTTCAACAACATCTCTGTAAAATTTCAACAGCGGGAACATGCTACCGGGATAAAAAGTATTAAGCCTATGTCCTTTCTCAGGCTCTAAACTATCTGTGTACCAAATTTCATTTAAATCGGTTCAGTAGTTTTAGCAGGGAAGCGAGACAGACAGACAGACAGACAGACAGACCGACAGACAGACAGACAGAGTTACTTTTGCATTTATAATATTAGTATGGATAGTATATATAGTATATAGTATAGTATGGATTATATTAATTATATTATTAATAAATAAATTATATATATAGTAAATATAGTAATATAGTATATATAGTATATAATAGTATGGTTAAAAATGAATCCCTATTTCCCTTGGTCACGCCATCACGCGTGAACGGCTGGACCGATTTCACTTTCTTTTTTGTTGTGTCTGTTATTGTCAGGAGAAGGTTCAAAAGAAAAAAAAAAGAAAAATTGCGCGGAAAATTAGAAAATTTAAGAACACTTATTTAAAAATACTTGGACAAATATTTTTGAATTTGATTAAATTTTTGAAGATGGCTATAAGCTAATAAACATCACGCCAGGGCCGTTAGGAAAATATAAAGTAAGAAAGAACGCTAAGCTAAGAGATAGCGCGGGAAGACAATGGGATGCGGTTACGTGGGTCGGGGGAACAAGAAATTTCACGCGGACGAAGTCGCGGGCAGTAGCTAGTGTATATTTTAATTTATAACCTATGAATACGGAACACTGCCATGTTGCCAGTATTTTGTTTGCTTCTGTAACTTTATGTAAAAAAATCTTTTTCTATTTTCAGGTTTTAAAAATGTGTTTCCGTGAAGACCTTGGAATTCTGTTCACAATCGGCGCTAGAGACACTATTCTCTCTGAATGGTCCGTTCAATACAAGTGTGTAGTATTTTTCTTATTTATCTACCTCTTATGCCCGGTTTCTGAAGTTCCAAGATAAACTCTCAACAACTATTCATTCAATAAAGTTATGTATAACATAAACGTCGGATAACTGTCACTGCGTTTCTGAATACAAAACAAACCATTATATAACTATGAAACTGTCAACTAGTTTTTTAGATGCCGCTAGATGGGTCTGTTTATAAGATTGCATCTAAAATTGATTTTTATTAGTTAAATGGTCTTTAAAACTAGTTTAATATCTAAACAATTTTTTTTCAAGGATAAATAACTGGCTTAATATTATTTTAGTTAAAAATATGTAAACTCATTATTTTATATTTATGGGTAAAACCTTTTTTCTATTGTCAGTACTCAGTTCATTGTTTATGATTCCTGATATTAATTTTACTTCGCTGTCGGATACATGTCTTTCGAATATAATATTTGACATAATGGAATCTGGAAAACGTAGTAAACATTTTACTGAAAGAGACAAGATGCTTCTTATCGAAGTGCAGTGCGATGCGCGGTCAATTACGGACGTGTTTCCGCTGTGCACGGAGCGAATTTTATTCACGTGTAGCGCGGCCATAGCCGCTGCCCGTACTGTCACTATGAGTTCCAAACCACTCATAGTCAATGAATTGCTGGCGTTCCTAGTCCATGCCATCGACTACATGGACGAGGTGAGCATCCTGCAGATATGCCGGTCCAAAGATCAGCAGTGGTAAACTGCTACTGTTCCAGTCACTTGGAAAGCTGGACCAGATGCCGTCTCGCCGCAGAGATGGAACTGAGAAGAGCATTCTAGATATTCTTGATATGTTGAAGAAGACCGACCCGGACGACGTACCAGATTTCGTGGCGAAGGAGCTGGGTAAGCTGCCTCCCATCACGTTCGATCACGTCGACGTTACACGGCTGCTAAAGGACATCACTACCTTGAAGGTGGAGATGACCAAGATGCAGTCCCGTATGGAGGTTGTGGAAAAAACCAACACTGAACTGCGAGCGGAAATAACACTGTTGCGCAAAGTGGGTTCAGTAATTGGGTCACCTGAGGCCTCTAAGGTGAACACACGTCGAGGGGCGCAAAACGCATCAATCGGCAGTTTAGAATCGGCGAACACAAGTGCGTCACCGGCTGCCGATAATGCTGACCAAGCGCCGCCTGCCGCCGCCGTCACCCGCGCCACAACACCGGCTGCGGAAACGTCACACGTAGGTACGTCGACCCCAAACCGTGCCTACGCCGCTATTGTAACCACGAGAAAATCAGGTTTGTCGCAGTCTATGCGGCAGAATAAAATTGGGGAAAACCAGATGAAGGGTGCACTACCTGCCCTGGCTGCGGTCCGTAGCTCGTTGCCGAGAACGGGCCAAGTTGATGAAGAGGGTTTCACGAAAGTGGAAAGGAAGAAGAAGAAGCCCTGTTCACGAAACCAGTGTGGAACAGCTCCGAGTGGACCCAACATGCTGCTGCGCCCTGCTGTACCTACGACGCAGCTGTATATTTCACGTCTGCATTACACCACGAAGGTTGAGGAGATCGTGGAGTATGTACGACTGAAAACGAACTACACTTTGAGGGTCGAGAAGTTGGAATCGCGCCACAACACGAATTTCAAGTCATTCGTGGTGCGAGTTCCAACACTTCAAATCGAGACCTACCTCAAGGCAGAGTTTTGGCCGAAGGGTGTCGTGTATCGGCGATTCCGCGGAAGGCTACGCGACACCTCGCAGCGCAACACGACGACGCCGTCACTTCGTGTACAATAGTTTTTTCATTGTTTTTATTTGTATGTATGTTAGTCTGTAAGGTATTTATGTTATGGGTCTTTGTAGCCCGAAATAAATTGATTTGATTTGATTGATTGATATTTAACTCGAAATATAAATGTAGGTATAGCCAAGTTCATTTGTTTTTTTTTTATTTGTGTCCCCATTGTACGTAAAAAGTTGTAAGTACCTACAATATGTCAATTTTCCTGTTTAAAAAGAGAAAGTTAGCAACCTAAAATATTGCTCCAACAATAGCCGACGGACATGGTTTCCTTCAGAGGAAAGGGGTTGATCAACAGAGTCTATTACGATTTCTTGTTCAGAAGCGGAATCAATTATCAGTGAATCATTTTGCTTTAGAGCTATATTATGTAACACAACTGTTGCATCAATTATCTACAAGTAATGTGTGATCTAATTTTAACCGTAATTTTAGAGAGGCATTGAAATCTTCTTTTCCACACACCAAATGTTCTTTCAACTGTGTTTCTGGTCTTTATTTGTGCTTTATTGTAACGTTTTACCGCATTTGTAGCTGGATTTAAGAATAGTTTCATTATGAACTTTCTACAAGGATAAGCTCTGTCTCCCACGAGGTGACCATCTATCTCATTATTATCGAGTCGCGCTCGTAGGAATAAGTTATGATACACGGTACTGTCATGCAACGAGCATCTATATCACGAATGTATAACTTTGCATCACATAGGTACAACTTAAACATTAATAGAAAAGAAACTGTTGGGGTTTATATCCAGAATTATTTTGAATAAAAAGCTTCCGATGATTTAATATGTAGTTGTATTCCGTGCAAAGACAAGATGAAGAAGAAAAAAATAACATAAAGTGTACAACGTGGTAGGTACTTATAAAATAAATTCTTCAAAACTAAATATTCATGCAATGAGCCGTATTTGTGCATTATTGCTCAACAAACTTGATTAGGCGTTTGATTAAAAGCGGGTTGACATATTTTGAAATGAAACGTCAAATAAAGTTATGGAACCGATAAACGCCACACATTGGTCAGATAAAATAACCTCAGTTTAAACGGAGTTTATCTTACATTGCGGTGTTCGGAAACGCAAACTGTCAAGTTATCGAACCAATAGCGCTAATGAACAGATAAACTACCGATACGAGTACCTCAGAAACCGGGCATTAGAGGCTTAGCGTAGTGTAATGACTTATACTGCGTAACTACTTGATGGTAGATAATAAGTATCCTATATGTACTTTTTTAGGTTTTTGGATAGGAGACTCTATCCAAGAACCTAAAAAAATACCTTCATCCGAGATGAAACCACCAGATCTGTAGACCTGACAGCAGTGCGCGGTGGAATAGACCTGGATCCTTACTACTGCCTCGTGGAGGACGGCCGGCCTGGATGGCTGTTCCAGGAAATACGAGACCTGTTCTACTACATCCAGATCCTATGCCAAGGCACCTTCTCCCCGGCCAGGAGGCAGGTCAAGGATTACATACCGATAGACTCACTGCCTGATCTGATGAGGGCTTTGGGATTTTTTCCGTCGGAATATGAGGTTGGTACTTTAATAATATTGAGTTCGTATTATTTTGTCTGACCATATTTAGCCGCTTTCGTGGAGTAATGGTTGCTGTACCAATGTGCGTCCAGAGGTAAAGGCCCTGACTTACGAGTTGGAGGTTGTAGATTCAAACCATTCAAACAGTTATTGATTCGAACCCAAGCAGGCACTTACGTCGTGTGGATTATTTCACAGCCGCTCCATGTAAAATACTGATAATCAGCTGCATCCGGTTAGACTGGAAGCCGACCCCAACATAGTTAGGAAAAGGCTAGGCAGATGATGGTCTCAAAACTGTTTACGAAAACATCGTCAAGAAACAGGGCATGTCCTAGAACCAATAATTCGAAGATAACGACATCTATCAACAGAGGCGTCTCTAGCCCTTGTGGCGCCCGTGTGCAACCAGTACCCTGGCGCCCTCTAGTCTAGTAGGAGCGGGGTCAAAATGGAATACTAATACATAGTTATATTTTCAAACGGAAATTCGGATGCAAATGGTGCAATTTTAAATGATGTCGGGAAGCAATAAGTTTTTTTAGGAAGGAAGGGGTTATAAGAATAAAAAAATCACAACTTTGTAGTTCTTTCAAAAATATTTAATTTAAAAACTATTATAGTTATGTACATAACAGGACGCTCGTACACACAAATGTATTTACAAAAAAGTTACTTTTCGAGCTTTTGCATTAGCGAAATCTTTAACAATGTCACTAACTTCAATTTTGATTTCATGTTCAATACTTATTAACGATAAATTTGTCAATCTACTTTGCGACAATGTTGATCTAAGGTAGTTTTTAATTATTTTTAGTTTAGAAAATGACCTTTCGCTATGTGCGACCGTGACTGGAAGTGTCAGGTATATCCTCAGTGCTGGGGACAGATTTGGGAACACTGAAATTAATTTATTCGTAAACAAGTAATTTAAAATATCCAACGGCGTAGTGGAATCATCAATAAACATCGGTAATAATTCGATTTCATTATAGAGCTCGAACTGTTCTACATCTGAAGAGCCAGCATGGCAAAGTTTATTTTCTAAATTAGAGCAATGTGTTTTTTTTTTGTATCAGAGTCCAAATCTTTCCAGTGTTTCAATTTTTGAAGAAATGAAAAAGTTTCATTATTTTCATTCAAAAGTTCGAACCGTTCGTCGAACTTAGTAATTGCGGTGTCTAACAAATAGTAGTAAAAATTTACTTTAAAATGTGTTTTCGCGTCTGTTATCGGTTCATCCTCCGCCTCATAATTAAAAAACCTTTTACGAGCGCGAGGGCGTGCAGGTGTGGGAAATTCTACTATTGCCTCGACTTCTTCCGCTACAGTTTTCGCCCTGTTAAGGAGCTCCTCAAAAGCGGGCTCATTACGAAATTCAGACAAACTTATTTTTGCATTATTAATCATTTTCACCGCTTCTGACAATACAACGTCTGACTTTTGAAGGGCCTTGCTAACTATATTTATCTTGCTTAAAATTTCAAACCAAATAAGCAGAGAGCAGATGAATTTAAACGACTTAATTTTTGCCAGTAATGAATTTGCCATATTTCTTGACGCTGCATCTTTGCTTCTATCAGAATATATAGTAAACAAGGCATCATACACTTTTCCCAGTTCAAAACGTAGAGCTTTTACTGCTTCAACCCTGCTCTCCCATCGAGTATTTGAGAGTGGTTTTAGACTTAAAGTTGGCACTTCTTTAGCAAGTATTTGCCAACGTGCTGTTGACGCAGAAAAAAAAAACATAAATTTCCTGCACAATTGAAAAGAAATTGACAATTTCTAATGAACTTTTAGCAGCGTCATTCACAACCAAATTTAGGCTGTGTGCCGCACAAGGTACATAAAATGCGCGCGGGTTTAAATCTAAAATTCGTTTTTGTAGACCTATATGTTTCCCTTTCATGTTTGCACCATTATCATAACCTTGACCACGCATATCTTGTATGTCAATTTCGTTTGAGATTAAACAATCTAACAAAAATTGAGTTAAGCCCATGCCAGTAGTGTCTGTTATAGGAAAAAAACCCAGAAAGTGTTCTTTTACTTCAGCCTTGTTGTTGCTTGTATTTAAAAGAACGTACCGTACGACAACCGATATTTGTTCTTCGTGTGCAATATCTGGAGTGCAATCTAAAATAATGGAAAAATATTTAGATTGTGTCAATTCCAAAACAATAGCTTTTTTTATTCTTTCTCCCAATAATTGTATTATTTCATTCTGAATATTATGGCCAAGATAATGAGTTAGGCGTGACTCAGATTTTTGAATAAGGGCAATGTGTTCCGCAAGCACATTATCAAAGTTAGAGGTATATTCAACCAGCTTTAAAAAATTACCATTATCAGAATCGTAAATTTTTTGAGATCTTCCCCGAAAAGCCAGACATTGCCTCGCTAAAAAATGAATTATGTTGATTATTCGTTCGAGTACTGCAACCCAACGTTTTTTTTCCCGATCAATTTCATTTTGGTGCAAGAAATCTACCGACTTTTCTTTTAAAATAACAGTTTTCAATGTAATTTGTTTCTTAAGACATGATAGGTGCCCTAAGCTCTTTTCATGACGTTCTATAGCAGTAGACAAATGCTGCCAATCTTTGTAACCCATTTCACCATTAAAAGGAGTCGGAGTCGCATCAGCATGAAAAAGTTTACAATAAAAACAATAAACAGAATCAGTTGACTTAGAGTAAACCAGCCAGTTTCTTAAAACGGTTTCATTATTTAACATCTTTTTAGTATAATAAGCATTTGAAAAAGATCTTTTCGAACTATTCGAAGGATATGAACCCACTTTTACCTGTACTGGCCCACGCTCCATCAAAAATATTCTCTGTTTATCGGATAACACCTGTGGCCATAACGCGAGATCATTAATTATATCTTCTCGAAGTATATTCTCCGGAGACGCTTCGGCACTAGGAGGTTCTTCGTCTTCTTCAACTACCGACGATAAAGACAGCAGCGGCGGCGGCGGTGAAGTAGAAGTGACGAGTTCTGCTGTAGAATTATCTAGGTTTTCATATGTCTCTGTCTCCAGGTGTTCGTCCGAGGATGGATCGGGTCGAACAAAAAACTTTTTAATAGAACTTGTATTCTTTTTCAGAGACTGTTCCTTCTCCAGCTTTCTTTTTCGACTCTGTGCACCAGAAAGTTTCTTTTTTCCATTGCCATCAGACATCTAAAATAAATAAAAAACTAAGTATAGGCACCTAAAAGAACTAACAATGTAAATTACTATAGGCCCAGAGAACTAGTTGTTGCAACTTGGACTACGTATTATTTAATTTTATTTCTAGCTTCTGCCCGCGACTTCGTCCGCGAGGAATTTGTATATCGTGATTCCCCTGGGATCTTTGCACTTTTTCGGAATAAAAGTAACCTATGTCCTTCCCCAGGACTCAGCTATCCTATCTCGATACCAAAATTCATCCAAATCGGTTCAGCAGTTGAGCCGTGAAAGCGTAAAACACAGACAGACAGAAAGACAGACAAAGTTACTTTCGCATTTATTTATAGGTAATATAAGTATGGATATGATATGACACATCAATCAACGTCGCGGTACCTAGGTAACTAACTACATTAGGCAATCAAACGGAATAAATAAATAAAATAAAAAAGTAGTTCGTTGTTCAAATAAATACCTAAGTATACTAGTAGGTACATATTAATGCACTTTAACTTACCTTGTTTGTTCCGCACTGCAGTAGGATAAACAAATGAAAAATCCTAGGTCGTATAGGTACGAGCATAGATTTAACTTCAATATCAGTATTTATCACTCGATGTTTGGTTTTTTTTTCATGAATTTCGTTAGCTATTTTGATGACCTCCGACCTCGAGGCATGTCGCAATAATTGTGCAAGCAAATAACCAAATCTTACTTTTTATATATTTTTTATCAAAAGAAAAGCCGATTTACTTCATATTTACATGTTTATTCAAAGATGATACTTAATCAAATTTAATCAAGGCTTATTTTGCAAAACTACGGTGTGGCGGTAAAACAAAAATTGCGGCGCGCGTACACAAGCCTTTGAAAATGACCGCCGCACGTCCCTGGGAATTTTAATTTGAATTTTATAGCATTCTAATACAGCCGAGTTAGCAATGATTGTCGGCGTGTTGTCAAACGAATCAAAACAAACAGGTGCCGATGCCGGCACGCGCCTTTGTTTGGTAGCGATGCAAGATGCGACATTACGCCAATTTAATCTTTAATTATCTGTTTTAAGGCTGATTTCACGTTGAAACAAAAGTTATTGTGTAAATTTAAATAGAGTAGGAAAAGGAGTAGTCTTGCTTTGCCACGGTACCTACTATTATCTATACAGCATTGTAACTCGCTCGGCCGTAAAAGAAATGCCTACAACCGCGCGGTACCTAAACATGCGATAGGGCTGCCCGCCTCCAGCATTTTAGTTACATTTGCCTACTTTGTGTTTCCATTTAGTTTTGTGATTGTAAATATTTTTTTTTTATATAAACAAATAAAATACTTTGTGAATTTAAAGAAGTGTTCAATAAAAATGCGTATGCGTGTTGTTTTTTGATTGGTAGATTTAATTAAAAAACCTCGTTAATGTTTGAGTAGGTAACAAATCGGTCTTATAAAAAAAATATTTGCGCCTCGTCTGAGACGTACGAAATGCTTTATTATTAAATTTTAAAGTATAAATAAACCGCATTATAATATACTTAAAGCTTAAAGGAAGTTCGGAATATTTCCTCCATTTTTCTATATATCCTACTCGTTATATTAAATACGTACCTACTTGAACTTATTTTTTGTGAAAAAGTCGCGCGGTTATTGTTATAAAAACAACACACCGTCCGGCACAGTCGCGACTGTCTTCATGCCGAGCGCATGCCGAGATCGAGGCGCGTAGATATAGCTCGCGTTGCGTCCGTTTGTATGAAGTTGGAATACTGTATAGATAATATTACCGTGGCTTTGCTACCGCGCGCCCGGCGTCGGCCATAACACGAGCGCAGGGTCTTTAAAGAGCGCCGCCGCCGGGCGGCCGCGGCGCCGCGAGTGACGCATCTTTGGAGGTGTCGCATTAGAGGGCGTTCGGCGCCCCCTTAGACCCGGCGCCCGTGTGCGCCGCACACCCTGCACCATATGTAAAGACGCCTCTGTCTATCAACCCGGACTGGGCCCGCGTGGATGACTACGGTCTGTCTTTAGGGTTCCGTTGCCAAATGGCAAAAAACGGAACCCTTATAGATTCGTCATGTCTGTATGTCCGTCTGTCTGTCTGTCTGTCCGTCCGTATGTCACAGCCACTTTTTTCCGAAACTATAAGAGCTATGCTGTTGAAACTTGGTAAGTAGATGTATTCTGTGAACCGCATTAAGATTTTCACACTGAAATAGAAAAAAAACAATAAATTTTGGGGTTCCCCATACAGAGAACTGAAATTCAATTTTTTTTTTTTTCATCAAACCCATACTTGTGGGGTATCTATGAATAGGTCTTCAAAAATGGTAATGAGGTTTCTAATACTTATCATTTTTTTCTAAACTGAATAGTTTGCGCGAGAGACACTTCCAAAGTGGTAAAATGTGTGCCCCCCCCCCCCCCCGTATCTTCTAAAATAAGAGAATGATAAAACTAAAAAAAATATATGATGTACATTACCATATAAACTACCACCGAAAATTGGTTTGAACGAGATAGAGTAGTTTTTTTTTTAAATGTCATAAATCGTAAACCGCAATTTACCTTTAAGTACATTCAATCAACTGAAATATAAAATTTAAAAAAAAAACATTTATTTTTAAACCGAGAATACCTACAGGTTTGTACGGAACCCTCGGTGCGCGAGTCCGACTCGCACTTGCCCGGTTTTTTCTCACTGCGAGAAGGCCTGTGTAGCAGCAGCGGGCACATCATAGGCTAATTATGCAATATTTAGGTAGATAAGATTATTCTTACCTATTTATTTCAATTATATCATTTTCAGGTGGAAAATCTGATAATCGAAGCCAAATATAAGGTATATCTCCGGGAGCCGGTGACAGAGATAGACTTCGAAGAATTTGTGAAGCTGTACCTGAACCATCGGCCGGTCTTCGGCGAGAGTTTCAAGCGCCTGCGCTCCGCATTCCACACCTTTGCTAACGTTGCTGCTAATCAGCCTGAAGATTACTTCATGAAACGAGAAACCTTCATCGAAATGCTATGTGCGAATGGTAAGACTGAGCACAGACCTATGAAGTTTCCGACACAATAATTAATATTTTGTAAGAATGAAAAGTTGACCGTGGAGTTTCTTGGCCGTTCTTCGCCATAGGTTCTGGTACGTAGATCGTAGTCTAGAAAAATTACCTACGCTAATTCCATCTCAGGAGGGAGCAGTGTTACGTAGATCGAAAAGTCTAGAAACGTCAAGCTAATTCCATCTAAGGATGGGACAGTGTTCGAAACTACTTGTCTTTTTATCCTCAAAAGGAGCAACATAAAATACTATATGCTTTGAGTTTGATACATATTCGGTCACGTCAACATGGGTGTCAAATCCGTCAGTTGTCAATAGGCTTCCTTACATTTTCGGTGACGCGCGTAACCCAGTAGTTTTCAAAGAGTGCTGGGATGCAACGGGTGAACTTCTTATAATTTCCAAAGCTGAGATGAAACTAGGGCGGGCCTATTCGTCCTGAATCTGATAATATTTGGAGTAAGAAAAAAAAAACAGGCCTTGGTAACTTTTTATGGCTTTACAGGTGAATTCTTCTCTCGTGAATTGTGCTGGTACTTGCTGACTATCCTCGCCGGCCACAGCTTCGAAGATAGAGCACTTATGAATGAAGACGACTTCTCATTTCTACCAGAGGTTACCACCTTCCTACTCAAATACATCCATACACTCACGCCTTCATTCCATAGGGGTAGGCAGAAACTACAGAAGGCCACCTGCTGCATAAAACATAACATTACGCCTCTAAATACTTGAAGGGTTAGGCAGAGTGGTGTACACCCACATTTCGCCAGTTATGTTTATGTCCTATGTAATAGGGGCGAGCCTATTGCCATCAACCGGACTAGAAATCCAGACCCCGAGCTAATTTATTGCTAGACTAAAATATATTATTCATATGCAAACACGAAAGTTAAATGTACGTGGTGTTTTAAGAAGCTATCATCGTAACTAGGAGAATCAAGTTCGAGCCTGGTAAACCGCAGTCAACTTTTTGTGATTATTTAGAGTAAAATAATCATGAACTTCCTCGAGAATATCACATTCCGTCGCATGCGCACTATATCAGAACCTACTAATGACACCAGCGAAATTATTTCTCAAACATTCAATGATACAACAAATAGTATGCCGGTAATGTCAGAAGACGAGGAAGATAAACAAATAGATATTCTTAAAACTGAGATTGAGGATCTGAAGTCTCAGTTAAGAAGCGCGCATCAAGAAATTGAGATTATCTCTGTGGAAAATAGCTCTTTAAAACAAGCTAATGCTGACTTAGTGAAGAAAAATGAGATGTATAAAAAAGTTACCAGTAGTCCTTTAAAGAAGAAAATACAAACACCAAAGAGAAATAAAATTATTCCTTCAAACAAGCCGTCAAATAACTCTCAGATATTCGAGGTTCCTGATTGCACGTCTGCTACTGCTGAATATTCTAAGACTGAAGCGTCGCAATATACGTCACAAAATATTGATAAATGTAACCAATTGTCGTCATTAGTAAAGAATAATTTATGTATTATAAGTAGTGAAACATCGAATAGACTATACACAATTTGTCAAAAAACTAATTTATGTAATTTTAATATATGTCACTATCGCATGCCAAACTGTGGATTGAAGATACTGCTTGATAATATTGATAAAAAAGTGCAAGATTTCACAGGCTCCGACTACTGTGTCATTTATGTTGGGGAAGAGGATTTCAGAAGGACGCATAATTATATAGAATTAGTTGCTTTCATTCGCGAAAAATTACAACCCCTAACCCATACGAACTTTTTAGTATGTCTGCCGACTTTTAAGTATATGGTAAATAAAAATGTTATGATCAACAGTAGAATCGATACCTTTAATAATTTATTATACATGGATATTGAGACATATAAATATGCAAATCTATTGGATTCCAACCTAAATCTCCCATTCACTTACGAAACATATACCTTAAGAAATGGAAGTTTAAATAACAAAGGCCTGAATATTATTTTAAGTGACTTACAAGACCTTATCCTAGATATAAGTTCAGATACAGAAAAACAAGTAACTGACGCTGATGGCATATTGGAAAACTTAGTAAATAATAAGTCTAATAATATTTTTTTTCGTGTATAATAGAATCCATATACTTCACCAGAATATCAATGGTTTATTACGCAAAGCTGATGAATTTACTGTAAATCTAAATAATAGTATAAATAACCATATTGATGTGATATGTGTTACCGAGCATAATATGATAGCAGACGATTTAAAGCATCTCCATATTCCAAATTATACTATAGCGGCAAACTACACAAGGACAAATAGAAATGGTGGGTCATGTATCCTAGTACGAAATAATCATAAATTTAAGACTATACAGGAAGCAAAACTTGTAAGCATACCCAACCTTTTAGAGTGTTCGGCTATTGAATTGTTAGAGCATGGATTGATTATCGTATGTATATATAGACCTCCAAAGACAAAAAAAGATTGTATACAATTATTTTTCGACCGTTTAGCGGCTTTACTAGCAAAATTATGTAGTAAACTTAAGAAAATTGTTATTTGTGGCGATTATAATATTGATCGACTGAAAGACACTCCTGTTTCAAGAGAGTTTGAAAACTTGTTAACGAGCTTTAACCTAAAACTTGCAATAAATGAGCCAACCCGCTTGCAAAGTAAAACGTGCATTGATAACATTGCACACAATATTAGAGGCTGTCAACAAAGCGTTATTGAACTAGCTCTGTCTGATCATACAGCACAAATTCTCTCATGTCCAGTTAGAAAAACTTACTCAATAACCCATTGGTATAAATTCAGAAGAGACTTTAGCACCGAAAATGTTTAGAAATTTATTGAATGTCTAAAAGCCCTAAATTTTACTGAATGCTATGAGAAAAGTGACGCAAATGCTTCTTTTGAAGAATTCCATAAGGTATTTAAACTTTTTTATGACCTCTGCTTTCCAAACATCAAAATTAAAGTTCCAATTATTCGCAAAACCAAATGGCTTAGTAAAGGATTAAAAATATGTTCTCTTCGTAAAAGAATGCTTCTTAAAATATATCGACTCTCAGGTAAAAAGTCAGATAAGGGTAACTTTAATAATTATGCAAAAAAGTTTAAAAGAATTGTAAAACTTACTCAAAAGTCGCAAAATAATTATTATATACAAACAGCCACAAACAAACCTAAAGCAATATGGCAAATAATAAATAAAAATAAAAACAACAATCCCCCTGAAAAAATTGATAGATTAAAATATAATAATCAAGTTATAACGGCCCCTGATACTATAGCACAAACATTTAACAATTTCTTTATTGATGACATCTCGAAACTGACACATAATAAAATAAATTACGCAAAGATTCTAACTTATAAGTAGTAGTGATTCGCTTGCACCAGAGCCCGCGAATCTGTAGCACCCATCGTAAAAAAAAAAAAAAAAAAAAAAAAAAAAAAAAAAAAAAAAAAAAAAAAAGTTTTGGTGTGCTCTGATCTCAAATCTGTGGTCCATTTTAGCGTAGGATGCGTGGTTCTGGAGTTATGCAAATCAATTAACTGTTATCTCATTGATTTCCGGTGGTCCTGCACCCTCATTAGCATTCCATTGTTCGCCTAATCCTTTTATCTATTATACTTCGAACACCTCATTACGTTGCGCCAGAACCCACGAATCTGTTGCCCTACGGTTGATTTGGCGTTCTTATCTATTACTCATTGTATGTCTGCTTTTCTATGTCATCAATAAAACACATTCATTTTTATTTCAATATTTTATTACTTTTTTCTACAAAATATGAGCGGAAGATCTCATCCACAAAAATATCATTGTGCAGTGTGTTCCCTGTAAATATGTTCGTAAAACTATGCATTGAACATCCCTGAAACTTAAATAGCAAATACATTAAGCAATATTCACCACAAACTGAAGTCCAATCATTCTGAATCCTATCAACATTCCAGTCCCATCTCTTACAATTCCTTTTCAAAAACTGGAGATGATATCGCTCAGGTGTTCGTCCATATGAATCAAAATATTGACCGATACCATTCGTATCGATATGTACAGCTACCCAGTGTGAACCTGGTTTATCATCCGCATCCAAATTGCATATTATATACGTTGGTACATGTGTATACATAGGTAGTCTATTAGCAGCATAAACATTATTTTCTAGACTGGGATGAATCTTTTTCATATGTTTTTGTAATTCTAGTGTATCCATGATATTACTGTTATTAGCAGATTATTACAGTACCAATCTATTCAATGGTTGTCATAGGAATGTTCAATTATAGTGATTTGTAAATATTAAATCGCATTCTTTGTGGGAGTCACAAAGCTTAGGATTATCATTTTGCTGCAGCTAATTTAAAGTTTGTTATATGGGTCTGATTATATTAAATAAAACACTTTGAGTACATAGACATTTTTAATTAACTGATCAACACAATAATTATTAAATAAATAAATTAAATACAGACATATTATTATCAAAATACCATTTTCTAATACACACAGCATTATTCAATGCACAATTCAATTTATGGTTCACACAATTAAAATCAGTTTTATTTTTACAGAACTTTTTTTTTAATGTCGCAAAATTAGGACATCCCTTCTCACCTATGTCAATCACTTCACAGTTTGCACATAACTCTTTAATCCACGTAATCTTTTCCAAACCCTTTGTCATAATTTTTTTATTTTCTAAATATGGTAAAATAACACGTTTAAACTCTTTGTAGTCTATGTAGCCTTCACTCCAGTAAATTCCTCGATTTCTTTCTAACCATCTCACCTGCTTTTTTTCTTCTAGTGTTAGGTAATGGAATGAATATGGTGGTTTCACCAAGAACGTCTGTGTATGATCATGACTCGCAATGGCCAATTCTTTGATAATAAAATGATTTAAAGAATCTTTAAATCCTTGGAGTTCCACTATAAGGGTGTCCGTCTTCATGATATCTTCTTAACAATGTTACTTAATGGTTTGTATTCAACAATGCAATCGTTCAGAATGAGACAATATGCTGAAGTTTGATCTGGTATCTCCGAATCACTTTCAATTTCTACTCTCACGTCCACAACTGGCCCTGTCTTTAGATTATCCACTTGTCTAGAGCAATCAATGACAAACAGCGGTGCTAAATCTCTAAACTGTTTTTCGCTTAATATGGGTTCCGGTCGACGTCCGTAATACGACTGTTGAAATCTGGTGTATTGCTCGTTGTAAATATTAAATCGCATTCTTTGTGGGAGTCACAAAGCAGGTTGATGCCTGTTGCGAAGGAACGTGAGATAAGTTTGTTGACTCATAGAGTTACAATCAGTTTCGTTGTACTTAGTAATTTGCTTTAGATAAGAATAAGGAACGTGAGATAAGTTTGTTGACTCATAGAGTTACAATCAGTTTCGTTGTACTTAGTAATTTGCTTTAGATAAGAATGGTGCTATATAAGATCGAACAGTTGCAGTCATGCAGTCAGTCTATGGTCGTTTGACCACAGTGCATTGTATACGTCAACCAATACTACGCTTGTGTTACTTCAACGCATCAATGGCCATGGAGGTAAGTGTTTATTCTATTGACAAACTTACTTGTATTTCTGTTGTTGTTTCCTAACGTGTGTGATTAAGTGTAAACAAATTGATATTAACGTGATAACTCTGTTGTTGCAGAGATCATTCAGCTTCGCAGACGATAATGAAAATACCTATAAACAGTATTACTACTCGCCACTCTCTCCTCAACACGAAGAAGAGAGTGATGACATCGTCGTTAATAACACAGACGATGGTGGAAAAAGGAAATCGCAACCGATTGATCAATTTTTTGAAGTGGTACCAAAAATAAAAAGGAAGAAGCTGCTATCCTCGACTGTGACACGAGCTGCTAGAGATGGCGTATCATACATCTCTACAAATTCTGACGACGGAGACCAAGCGACGCATCTCATAAAAATTGAAATGTATGATATGAAGAAACTATCCAAGATTCCAACTAGTGATCACTGGAAGCACGCTACCACGAGGATTAAATATTACATAAAGAATAATAAGGATAGCATCTACGACAACACAAACGGCCTCGTATACAATATTACAAAGACAATAGCAGAAAGTGAAAAAGTTAAAAAATACTTTTTTAACAATGACACTCATTAGTGGATTAGTGAATGTGATTCTGTTTACTTAAAGTACTTCTGTGTACTCATTAGATTTTACATGACTTTCCTAATCCTTTGTTAGACTATGAATATTGGACATTATTTGAAATTGGGTATCAGTTGCTCTACCAACACTTAACTGTTACTTACTGTGCTACATACTTTCTTCTTTATTATAAAGATGGAAAACTTCAGTGAAATGTGCACCAGTGCTTTCTTTTCCGCGCCCATTGAAGAGAATATAGAACAATCCAACAGCGAATTCAATCAGGAGCTGTCTAAAGTTTGTGATGAAATAGAGAAGCATGAACTGTTCGATTCATCGTATGATGATGAGTTGTATAATCAATGTTTGATGGTTGAAACAAAGTTGATGTAAGTATTAGAAGTACAAACTCAATAAGAAATATTATTGTAGTAATGTTTTATTTTAAGATTTGTCTAATAATTTTCTTTTTGTTACAGTCAACAACAAGTTGGAAGAGGTATCAAACGAGGTATCACTACTGATGAAAATAAGGTTACCAAGAAAGCAAAATTTGATGAAGGAGCTTCTACATCATCAATTGAAACCAATGATGTGGACAACAATAAGGTGGAATGTGATACATGTCATGTTTATATTAATAAAAGGTATCTAAACAACCATTTAAAAAGCAATTCACATAAAAATAATCTTTTAAAATCACATAATTCATTAACAAATGTTACAGTTGTTGAAACCGCTTTTGGCAATCGAATTTTAACATATAGAATTAATAGTAAAACACTTCAATCGGGACAATATTTTGAAACACCGGAATCGTTTTTAAATTCGCTAAAAATTGATATCTTATTTTTGATAAATGAATGTATTCAACAACATACAATTTTTAAAATAAACTTCATATTGCATGCTGATTTCATACAACAAACTAAAGATATTAAAAATACGTTTGATTTTCAAACGTTTAATTACATAATTTGTCAGGGAGATGACTTAAATATTTTTTATTCATCATTAATAGACACTGTAGTCGGTAAAATTTGTCAATTTGAAAAAAAAGATAGTGGTTGGAGTCTTAATCAAATTAAATACATAGATATGAATGTTAACAAATTCAACCCCCTACGTGGTAGTTCATATATCGACCTTCCTCAAGATATTAAATCAAAAAAAGCTGTAATCAATGTTAAAAATAATGATAATATGTGTTTCAAATGGGCATTACTCTCTGGTTTATATCCTGTATGTAAAAGTGTAGATCGGGTAGCATCTTACGCAATTCATGGAAATAAACTAAAATTTACTGGTATTTCTTTTCCGGTTATAATTGCAGATATATCAAAAGTAGAGAAATTAAACAATATTAGTATTAATGTTTTTGGCTTAGAGTATAATAAAGAAAAAAAGTGTAATTCTGTTGTAGGTCCTTTATATTTAACAAAATGTCGTACACCTAATCATATTAACCTACTATATATATCGAATGGTACTAACAATCATTACTGTTATATTAAAAACTTATCGCGATTAGTTAGTTCACAAATATCAAGACATCATTGTGCAGTTTATATATGTGATTCATGTTTACTTCATTTCCCATCGGAGGAAAGACTTAATAACCATCAACAATATGATTGCGCTCACATTTGTACGGAATTACCAAACGGTGAGGATTCCAAAAAGGATTGGTTTGGTAAAGCAACCTCAAATAATAAATTAAAATTTGATAAATTCGTGAAAAAGTTGAAAATGCCCTTTGTGGTTTATGCAGACTTTGAGGCATTTTTGAACCCAATAGAATCATGTAGTAACGATCCATCCAAGCCTAGTACAATTAATATTCAAAAACATGAAGTGTATAGTTTTGGATATTACATTAAATGTTCATATGATAACAGATTATCAAAATATGAGACGTATAGTGGGTCAAACTGTGCACAAGTGTTTATGAATCGCCTTTGTGAAGATGTGAAAACAATATTTAAAAAAAATAGTTTCCAAAAATGTCTCGTTCCATTATCAGATGAAGATAAAATTAAAATTTCAAATTCAAACATATGTCATATTTGTGAAACTGAGTTAAATGAAGATCTTTTTTACGATTTTGATTGGCACACTGGCAGTTTTAGGGGTGTTGCACATCAAGTGTGTAGTTCTAAGTACAGAACCCCTCGTCATATTCCAATATTTTTACATAACCTCAGTCATTACGATGCTCATTTCATTATCCATGCATTAAACCTCGATGATGACAAAGTTGAAGTTATTCCACAAAATAAAGAACGATACATATCATTTTCAAAACAGTTAACAATAAATAATCAACCAGTAAGTTTAAGATTCATAGATTCATTGAAATTTTTATCGTGTAGTTTAGATCAACTAGCTAAAAATCTTAATGATGATCAGTTTACAGAACTAAAAAGGAACTATCCTAATAATGAAGATTTTTCACGTTTAAGACGGAAAGGTATTTATCCTTATGAATTTATGTGTAATAGTGATTGCTTGAAACATCCATCACTTCCTGATCAACACCAATTTTATAGTTCACTCACAGATTCAAATATTTCAAATGATGATTATAATCACGCAAAAGATATTTGGCAACATTTTAAGTGTAGTAGTATGTCTGATTATTCCAATTTATATTTAAAAACGGATGTTTTACTTTTGACTGATGTATTCGAAAACTTTAGAAAGCTTTGTATTAAAACTTATGGATTAGATCCTGCTCATTACTATACTGCCCCAGGTTTAAGTTGGGATGCAATGTTAAAATTTACCAAAATAGAATTAGAATTGTTAACGGACTATGACAAAATTGCTTTTTTTAAAGCTGGTATTAGAGGGGGTGTATCTCAGTGTAGCAATCGTTTTGCTAGAGCAAATAATAAATTCATGGAAGATTATGAAAGTGAAAAACCTAATTCATATCTAACATATTTTGATGCGAATAATTTATATGGTTGGGCAATGTCTCAATCTCTTCCTGTTGGTGGTTTCGAATGGATAGATTCTAATACAGATTATAATGTGTCGGATAACTCTGATTTCGGTTATGTTTTAGAAGTTGATTTGGAATATCCTGATGAACTTCATAATTTGCATTCTGACTTTCCGTTATGTCCTGAAAACATATGTGTGGGTAATACTAAAGAAACTAAATTAGTTCCTAATTTAAATAATAAAAATAAATACATCATTCACTACAGGAATTTAAAACAATGCATTGAAATGGGGATTAAATTAATTAAAGTACATAGAATTTTAAAATTTAAACAGAGTTCTTGGTTAAAGAAATACATAGACTTAAATACTAGTTTGAGAACGTTAGCTACATCAAACTTTGAAAAAGACTTTTTTAAATTAATGAACAATTCTGTCTTCGGTAAGACTATGGAAAATATTGAAAAAAGAGTAAACGTTAAACTACTAACTCACTGGGATAATCGTGGTAAAGTTTTAGGTGCTCAGGATTGGATTGCAAAACCAGAATTCCATAGTTTATCAATATTTTCAGAACATTTAGTTGCAATACAATTACACAAAACAAAATTAATTTATGATAAGCCGATTTATTTAGGATTTTGTATTTTAGATATATCTAAGACCCTTATGTATGAATTTCATTATAACTACATGATTAAAAAGTTTCATAATAAAATTAAGTTATTGTACACCGATACCGATAGTTTGATATATCAAATTTTTACAGACAATTTTTATGAGGATATAAAACCAGATCTACTTCACTATTTCGATACATCAGATTACCCGGAAAATAATATTTACGGATATCCAAAAATAAATAAAAAAAAGTTAGGTTTTTTTAAAGATGAGAATAATGGTAAAGTATTGAAGGAATTTGTAGGGTTGCGATCAAAAATGTATGCCTTAGAAATAGAAGATAAATTTATAGCAAAGGCAAAAGGGGTTAACAAAAGTGTTACCAAAAAAATGAATATGGAAAATTACAAATCGTGTTTGTTTAATAAAAATGTATTATATTGTAGTATGCTTCGATTTAAGTCAATCAAACACACTATTTTTACACAAAAAATAAATAAAACATCTTTATCATATAATGATACCAAACGATGTATTATGAACAACAACATTGATACATTGGCTTGGGGACATTATAAATTACGCTAAGTGTAATACTTTTTACTTTTATTTCTGTGTGTATATACAAATTTTGTACTGATTGTAAAATTATGATATTACTGTAATGTTATATAATAGTTTATTACATATTTAAAATTTATTGTTTGATTGTAAATAATGTAAAATAATTGTAGTTTTTATTTGTGTGCTTAAATTTGACGTTGAGGTGATTGTGAAATTCTGATAAGTACTAATTGTGTTAGAAATAGTATACAGATCATTCTGTTTTTCACAAATTACATGTTTTATATAATTTTAGCAATATATATATATATATTTAATTTTTACACCAAAATTTTCATTTTTATTTCATCCCTTTAAAACTCTAGACGTGTGAAATGTTTCACTTTATCCATCCGTTTACTGCTATTGTGGCAGGACCAAGTGGATGTGGGAAGTCAAATTTTGTAACAAATTTCATAAAATCAGTTAAAGAAATATGTAATTGTGATTTTAATCAGATCACATGGTGCTTTGATGAAATGCAGGCTTTAAATAATTTACCAAATGTTAACTATCATCAAGGAATTCCAAATCTTAATATGTTTGATGGTGAAAACCCACACCTTATTATTATTGATGATCTAATGAGAGAGTCTGATGGAAGAATTGTGGATATATTTACAAAAGGTAGTCATCACAGGAATCTTAGTGTATTTTATTTAACACAAAATTTATTTCATCAAGGTAAAGGTCAAAGAGACATTTCTTTAAACTCAAGTTATATAATTTATTTTAAAAACCCTCGAGATAAAACTCAAATAAGATATTTAGCACGACAAGTGTCACCAGATAACCCAAAATTCATTGAAGACGCCTACAGGGATGCAACTTTAGAAGCGCATGGATATTTAATGGTAGATTTAAAACAGAATACAAATGATTTTTGTCGTATCAAGACAAATGTATTCCCATTTAATGGTTACTGCACAGTCTACGTCCCCACGAAAGAGTTTAAATACACCAAGAATCAAACAATTCAAATCATTTCTAAATGATACATCGTCGACTCACAACGCATAAACATTTGCTAAACGCTTTGAGTAGGATATTATTGGGCATCCTACTCCACCTTCGTTCCTTCGGCTCACTCCGTTCGCCTCGTCACTCTCGGCGAAGTAGAATGCCCAATAATATAAATGAAATGTTATGGTTCAACGTCTTTTCCACTATTTTAGTTCTAAAACTCAATATTACTTTTTCCTTATTTTACCATAACACTCACTATTTTATATTGAAAGACGTCCATGGTCAGGTTGCTCGTACATTCATTCCAGTTAGCGATTATGAGTTATAAAGGTTAATGTAAAACAACAATTGACTCATTATTAATTTAACCGTTTCAAGCAGTCATCATGAAATTTGTAAAACAACCACAATCGTTACATGTAAACAAACTTTATGTTAATTCTCAGGAGACTGGTTTTCGTCATGGAGAATTATTACCTAAATCGGTACGATGTATTATTTGTGGGCCATCAAATTGCGGAAAAACTAATTTATTAATTGGTCTTCTTATACATGAGAATGGTTTAAGATTTCAAAATGTTTATGTTTATTCTAAAACCTTGCAACAACCTAAGTACGTGTTTTTAGAAAAAGTCTTGCAACGCGTACCAGGCATTTCATTTCAGAAATATCACGAAAATGAACAAGTGCTGAGTGTTCAGACCGCAAAACCAAATTCTGTAATCGTATTTGATGATGTTGCTTGTGAAAATCAAAATAGTATGCGTGATTATTTTGCTATGGGGAGACACAAGTTCATCGATTGTTTTTATCTAAATCAGACGTATAGTAAAATCCCTAAGCAGTTAGTAAGAGACAACGCAAATCTAATCGTACTTTTTAAACAAGATGAAAGAAATATGAGACATGTGTATGAAGAACACGTCAACACTGACATGACATGGATTGAATTTCGGGAAATGTGTTCAAAAATATGGAGTATACCTTTCAATTATGTTGTAATTAATAAAGATTGTTCCAAAAACAAAGGATGTTATAGAAGTAAATTTGACACGTTTGTAGTCTTTGATTAAGAACATGACTTTATACCTATATAAGGCTATAACCTGTCTGACATTATTATTCTCCGTACGACGCTTAATCAATTACAACCTGTTTTACCAATATGGAAAAAACATTGAAACGTCAAATTGTTGATGCAGCAGAAGCAGTAAAGATAAAAGTACGAAAAATGAGAGATACTGAGATTAACAATAAACAAGCACTGGAATCTGTTTTCAAACCTGTAACAGAACCTCTCAACATAATTGCTAATGCTAGTAAGCAAAGTCCTCTCCTGCGTGTTAGTGATGATTTTGCTGATGTTCCGTTTGTTAACGAAAAATTGCAGAAACAAAGAACTGATAGCGCAGGAAGTAATGATAATAATGACGGTGAAGACAAATATGAATCCGATATCAACAGTGACTCTTCTTATGAATCAGTAGTTGAAAGTAACCAAGATTATGATACGTCATCCTGGTCAGTGTCTTCAGAAGCATTGGTAGATATTCCATTTGGAGTTAGAGCAGACCGCGGGAAACTGCTTTTAGGTTCTGCTTGCATAACGCTCAACGATCAATACATCACCGTGGCTGGACGTAAATACCGAAATACACCTGGATTAAAACAGTTGTTGCTTAAGAAAGATGTAGACTTAAGCTTGGTTACAGATAGTGATATGCAAAATTATAAGTTGATGCTACTTGATACAAATGCACATCGTCGAGACTTTGAGCCCAGTAAGCCAATAAAAAGTAATAAAGGACAAAAATATTTACAAGTTATTAAACCTCTTTTTAAACTGAAGAATACAGTTCAGGGAAAGGGTCTACCGTTACTAAAAAAGTGGAGAAAAGACGTAGATTTAGTGTACTGGGATAATCCTAATGAACTAGTGGAAAGGTTGAAATTATTAATTGCATCTAGAGATGCTGGCAACACAGGATTAGATAATGAAATTATATCTATCATTGAAGAATTGCGTGAATGTAAGATTATAAATAAATAAATGTTTGAAAATATGTTTATTTTGTCATCAGCCTCTCGATAAAATACACCTTAAACATGAACGTAGATAAATTCGGACACTACATTCACAAAAGAATGCGTTTATCAGAGTTATTTGATTTTAATGAAAATGCATTGTTAAAATCAGAAAACGGAGATTTTGATTTAAAAACATCAAGACTGACAGGAATTACATCTCCAATAGAAGCAAACGATGCTGTTAACAAGGATTATGTAGATCGAATGAATGCTAACACGTTAAAAGAATTAAATAATCTGGCTGTGAATAAAGATTATGTAGATCGGTTGAATGCTAATATGTTTAAAGAATTTAATAATCTGATTGCTACATTGCGTACTCAAATCATAAAAGATGCAAAGGGTACAGTTCAAGCTACTTTAAAAGCAAGGTTACCTGAGGTTTCAACTCATTTGCAAGATAAGTTTTATACTAAAGCAGAGGTAGATAAATTACTTCAGAAAACTCCATAATGGTAAAACAGCAAATTGTAAATGAAATACACAAAGCAACACGAAGAAATTTCCCTCGTCGTTCTGTTATTCTGAAAGGAATCCATGACTTATGGCAAGCAGACTTGATGGACATGCAAAACCTGAGGAAATATAACAAAGGTTATAATTTCATCCTTGTGGTGATTGACTGTTTCTCAAAGTATGCCTGGGCTGAACCGTTAAAATCGAAAAATAAATTTGATGTTACTCGTGCATTCGAACATATACTGCTTAGTAGTTGTAATGATCCTGTTAATTTACAGAGTGATATGGGAACCGAATTTTATAACATAACTTTTCAAACGCTTATGAAAAAGCACAACATTAACCATTACTCATCGTTTTCTACTAAAAAAGCATCAATTGTAGAGAGACTGATAAGAACTTTAAAAAATAAATTATATAAATATTTTAGTCTCAATGGAAACTATAAGTGGCTAGGTATACCATTGGAAGACACATTGAAGAGATATAACAACACCAAACATCGTACTATTCAATTTAAACCGGTTGATGTGAATAAATGTAATGAACAAGTTATCAAAGAAAATATAGAAAAAATAAACAAACATGATTTGGTTCAGTGGAAGCCTAAATTCAAAGTTGGTGATTGTGTTCGTATAAGTAAATACAAACATAATTTTGAGAAAGGTTACACTCCTAATTGGTCAACTGAATTATTTATTATAAAAAAGATAAATAAAACCTTACCAGTGACATATCACATAGAAGATCAACGAAACCAAAACATATTAGGAGCTTTTTACGAACAAGAACTGCAAAGATCTAATTATCCTGATGTGTATTTGATAGAAAAGGTTTTGAAAAAGAAAGGAAATAAATTGTATGTTAAATGGTTAGGTCTAAGCAGTGCAGAAAACAGTTGGATTGAAAAAGCTGCATTAATGAACTAACTATTATAAAACCATTTTCATTCGAAATCATATCATTCTAATTTGAGTAATGCAAGGGGGTGGACTAGTTAACAACATAATTAATAATCTACCATTCGAAGTGCATTTCCCAGGATACAATTATTGTGGACCAGGAACCAAACTTCATAAACGCTTAGCGCGAGGTGATCGAGGTGTAAATAAGCTAGACGAAGCTTGCTTGCAACACGACATTGCATATACAAACCATACAGACGTATCAAATCGTCACAAAGCTGATTTACAACTACTTGATATGGCTAAACAAAGACTTAAATCAAAAGATGCGGGGAAAGGTGAAAAATTAAGCTCCTGGTTGGTAAGCAAAGTTATGAAAGCGAAACTAAAGTCTGGATCAGGCATTAAAACATTTAAAAGCTTAGTTTCGAAAATAAAATCAAAAATTAAGAAACTCAAACACAAAGATAATAAGACTTTAATAAAAGCAGCTTACTTAACCGCAAAAAAGTTATTTCCAAACATTCACCATCGAATTCGAGTACCCCGAGTAATACCCATACCAAAGACTGGAGGAGTTCTACCTTTAATTCCAATTTTCGCTGGTTTATCGGCTTTAGGAACTTTAGCTGGTGGTGCAGCTGGCATTGCAAAAACCGTTAATGATTACAAAGCAAGCAAACAAAATTTGCAAGAAACAGAGCGACATAATAAAGCTATGGAGGCTTTAGTGTTGGGTAAGGGTTTATACATTAGACCGTATAAAAGTGGTAAAGGATTGTTTATAACATCTTCAAAAAACTGAAAAATATGCTACCCAATCGCCCTCTAACTGATGTAGACATCCGAAAGTATTCAAGACACATTCCATATTTTCGGGGGGTCTACATGAAGGATCGACTACCTTCTAAGCCGAAAGACATTGAATGTGGTATCGTTAACTTAGACGATTCTAAGAACGAAGGAACGCATTGGGTAGCTTATGCTAAAGTATACAATCACTGTGAATACTTTGATAGCTATGGAAATTTAAAACCTCCAATGGAATTGATGCAATATTTCAAAAATTGTGATGTGTTATATAACTACACAGGATATCAAAAATTAAACGCAGTCAATTGTGGTCATTTATGTCTAAATTATTTGTTGACTTTTTGGAATAAAAATGTATTATAAAATAAATGCTTTTCTTTTATATCAATCATTTGCAAGATGTCACTCACTTTGTCGATAACTGGAGACTCGTCAGTGTTAACTACATACTATCCTAATACTTTACAACTAGACGGAGAGTATGAGTGTGCTTTATTGCACTTTTCAACATTTAATTCTATTCCAAACATTGACAAAAGTAATAATAAGTTCTATTATGGCATTAATGAAGTTATTGAAGTACCGGAAGGTACTTATGAATTACAAGATATTAGCGATTATTTAAAATCTGAAATAAAAGATGCAGCGATCAAACTACGGTGCAATAATAATACTTTAAAAACTACAATATTCTGTACAAAAGACATTAATTTTATCAAAGGAGACTCTTTTAGAAGACTATTAGGGTTTAACAAACAAATTTTAACAGCAAATAAATGGCATGTGTCACAGTCTCCAGTCAACATTCTACCTACGACCGTAGTCAGGATTGAATGTGATATTGTAAGCGGTTCATTTGTGAACGGTGAACCAAGTCATATTATTCACGAATTTGCACTTAATGTGCCGCCAGGATACAGGATCATAGAAATCCCGAAGAACGCAATATACTTTCCAATCAATCAAAACAACATAAGCTGCATACATATCAGACTGTTAGATATAAACAAACGATTAATCAATTTACGTGGTGAAGAAGTGCAGGTATATCTGCATCTTAGAAGAAAAAGATGATTGACTACAATAAAAATGTGTTTCACCAAGTAAAGAATATCAGTTCTGCCCGAGCTACCTATCGAAGAAGACCTTTCTCTAAGAAGATAATAAAATTAACTAAAGGCAATAAAGCGTTCCTTAGAGCGATCGGATTGTTAAAATGAATATCTTAGACGTTTTATCCGCTCCAACTTACGATAATACTATAGAAGGAATCGAATTTCATTCCTACAAGCCGTACGTAACGAGTTTCAACAGGAACGATGAAATCCGCATTCCCATCAACCAACAGGATTTGTACATACTTCCTTCAGCTAGCACACTCTATTTAGAAGGCACTGTTATCGTAAACAAAAAAGATACGAAAGACAAAGCTACTAGTATCAATTTCACAAACAATGGTCTACTGTACTTGTTTCAAGATATTAGGTATGAGTTAAATGGAGTGGAGATTGATAAAATAAAAAATGCAGGTATAACTACAACCATGAAATCATTAATATCAATGAATGAAAGTGAATCAAAAATGTCTAATGCTTGGGGCTGGAATATCGATGGTATAAAAAATATTAATGGTGGAAAATTTTCTGTTTCTATTCCATTACGTAACATCCTCGGGTTTGCTGAAGATTATAAAAAAGTTGTGATAAATAGCAGACATGAACTGATATTGTTACGAAGTAATACTAATTTGAACGCTGTAAAACTTAACACCGGCGAAATAGTGGACGACGTTCAGATCAACAAAATTATATGGCGCGTACCGCATGTTAAAGTATCAGACAAAGAAAAAATAACTTTGTTAAAACTATTAGAAAAAGATAGATCACTTCAAATGGTATACAGAAATTGGGATCTGTACGAATATCCAGCTTTACCTAAAACTACAAAACATACCTGGTCAATCAAAACTTCATCTCAAATAGAAAAACCAAGGTACATTATTATCGGGTTACAAACAAATAGGAAAAGCAATGCAAGTTCGGACATGTCTCAATTCGATCACTGTCATGTTCGAGACGTTAGAGTGTATCTCAATTCAACTTATTTTCCGTATGAAAACCTAAATACGAGTTTTGCTAATAACAAAATCGCTTTATTATACGAGCAATACACCAGATTTCAACAGTCGTATTACGGACGTCGACCGGAACCCATATTAAGCGAAAAACAGTTTAGAGATTTAGCACCGCTGTTTGTCATTGATTGCTCTAGACAAGCGGATAATCTAAAGACAGGGCCAGTTGTGGACGTGAGAGTAGAAATTGAAAGTGATTCGGAGATACCAGATCAAACTTCAGCATATTGTCTCATTCTGAACGATTGCATTGTTGAATACAAACCATTAAGTAACATTGTTAAGAAGATATCATGAAGTCGGACACCCTTATAGTGGAACTCCAAGGATTTAAAGATTCTTTAAATCATTTTATTGTTAAAGAATTGGCCATTGCGAGTCATGATCATACACAGACGTTCTTGGTGAAACCACCATATTCATTCCATTACCTAACACTAGAAGAAAAAAAGCAGGTGAGATGGTTAGAAAGAAATCGAGGAATTTACTGGAGTGAAGGCTACATAGACTACAAAGAGTTTAAACGTGTTATTTTACCATATTTAGAAAATAAAAAAATTATGACAAAGGGTTTGGAAAAGATTACGTGGATTAAAGAGTTATGTGCAAACTGTGAAGTGATTGACATAGGTGAGAAGGGATGTCCTAATTTTGCGACATTAAAAAAAAAGTTCTGTAAAAATAAAACTGATTTTAATTGTGTGAACCATAAATTGAATTGTGCATTGAATAATGCTGTGTGTATTAGAAAATGGTATTTTGATAATAATATGTCTGTATTTAATTTATTTATTTAATAATTATTGTGTTGAACAGTTAATTAAAAATGTCTATGTACTCAAGAGTGTTTTATTTAATATAATCAGACCCATATAACAAACTTTAAATTAGCTGCAGCAAAATGATAATCCTAATAAATTTTATTTCAAATATAGGTACATACGGTATTCTAAACGAATTATTCTAATAAAACATTCTGAAAGCAAATAACCTATATGTATATCATTACACTAGAGCTAATTTAAAGTTCGAGTATTTATAAGTAATACAAAATAAAACATAATTTAAACTACAAAATATTTTTATTTACTTTTTACATTATTTACAATTATTACAAATTAATTATAACTACCTACACAATAATAATAATAATAGCTGTTCTCACATAGTTTATTTAATGTTACCTTACATACTTAACTTAAAAAACTTGTGATGACTGAACAGTAGCCCAACTAGATTAATCAAAGAAATCTACATTAAGTACATATTTTTTCATTTTATATTTATTTACTTTTTACATTATTTACAATCATTACAAACTAATTATAACTACCTACCCAATAATAATAATAATAGCTGTTCCCACATAGTTTATTTAATGTTACCTACATACTTAAAAAACTTGTGATGATTGAACAGTAGCCCAACTAGATTAATCAAAGAAATCTACATTACATATTTTTTCTTTTTATATGTATTTAACTTTATTATATTTTTTTAGACTAGGTATGTACAGGATAAAATACAAAAGTTAATTAAAATAAAACTTACATATTTGTTATTTTAAAAATGTATACATTCAAAACTTACACACCATAAAAACCACAAATGTTTAAACACTAAACAATAAGAAAGCAAATAAATGTTATATATACCTAATAATAATAATATAGTCTGATAACTATAATATTACTTACATAATTTATTATTGCTTATTACTATAAAACTTAAACAATATAGTAGATACTTACAAAATAATGACACCAGTTAATAGTTCATCAGTAATAACAACTGTCCCCACAAAGTTTTTTTGATATTTTGTTAATTAACGATTGCGTCTCCTCCATAACATGGTCCACCGATTCAGTCACTATATACTGCGCACTTAAAATTACCACATCATCATTGTCACTTGCAGATTCTAGTTGTTCACTGATGTCCAACACTTGTACCTGGATCAGTCGTAATCCTTTTTTCTTCTCATTGTTTATGACGAATGATTGACAGGTAGGCAGAGCTGACTTCTGTTTTACACACTCCCGTCTTGTTCTAGGCTTCTTGTTGACAGGTCCGCAGTCTTGTCTTGCTCTAGGCTCCTTGTGAACAGGTCTTTGTTGTTCTGGGATATGCCAGCTTAAACTCGGGGTCGGAAAACCTTGCGCGTATTGCGAGAAGTCGATAATATCTGGTGAATCACACATTATCAATGATCTGAAACAACCGAAATAATAATTAAATATAATTACATAAAAACATGATGAATTAACGTTATAAATATATGGGTAGTTCTACAATACTTACAATTCGTTTCGTTTTTATTCGACGTGATATGACCGCTCCGGCTAACTGTCTAATAATGAATGTTCTACACAATAATACGACTGTGGAACGTGGTTAATGTGTAATGAGACTCCATAAAGCCTTAAAGCGCTGTGATTCAATTTCAAGTTTCAACACGTTCGAGCTCGTGCACGAGCACCTGATCGGTGTCATATTCTACACCGCGCGTGTGAACTTCGAGCCATGAGTGCTATGTCATCAAAAATGAACATTGCATGTTTTATCCAGTTGGAACCTGTATCCTCGTGCACAACATGGTGTAAGCCCTGTATGCTTTGTCATCAATCAGGAATGGAAATGAAACAGAGATAAAATCATAAAATATTATTTATTTAAGTATATATTTAGTAGGTACATACAGATAAAAACTACAATTACAAGGGACACCAAGAATACACACATTTTAGAATTACATAGATATAATACCAGCTATAATATTATAGCTGGGTTCAAAAGTAACTTCAGACGATACTATTTGAATTAAATTACAGGACAATATTATATTTCATATTTAAAGATTAACAAACTTTTTAAATTAGTAAGTAAGATAGTAGCTACGTTATAAAATTATCTGACTTTCCATTTAGGATGTTTTACAATCAATAAAATACTTGATAGAAATGTCACTATTGTAAGTTCCTAATTACATTTTTAAGTATGGTAATACATTACATAAATATATTTGCATTACCCCAAGCTAAAGTAGATACTTTATCAAATGATAGCAACCGTTTATCATCATTGCTTGAAAGTGCTATTTTATTTACGTTCTGAGTGAATATTTCATGTTTTATTGACCTAAACATGACATTTTTTTTACGAATGACATTGCAATTGTACAAAACATTTTTATAATCAATCATATTTAAATGTTTCGTTACACATTTTTTTATACCTTTGGCTTTTTTAATTGTTTTTTTTAAGGTTTTAATACAATAAAGTTTTGAGCGCAGTCCTACGAATTCTTTAATAACTTTACCACCCATTTCGTCCTTAAACAGTCCTGGGATCTTCTTATTATTAATGGGCAAGTGAAATTCATTGTTTATGTCATAATTAGAGGTATCAAAATATTTTAAAAAATTGAGCTTGAAATCTTTATAAACGTTATTACTCTGGACATCATAAATTAAGCTATCTGTGTCAGTATAGCACAATTCAATTCGCTTACCATAAAAAGGTTTCATGACAGAGTAGTGAAAATCGTACATATGGGTCTTAGATAATTCTAACACTGTGAACCCTATATATATTGGTTTATTAAGTATAACACGCGAAGGCTTCATTTGTATTGCTACTAAATCATCAGAAAACACGGAAGCGCTATGAAAATATGGACTGGCTATCAATTTCTCAGCACAAATAGTCTTTTTCGTTTTATTGTTTGAATCGCACCATTTGTTAACTAATTTTACATCTACTCTTTGTTCAACATTTTCCAGAGTCTTCCCAAAAATACTATTATTTAATAATTTAAAAAAATCTTGCTCAAACGTTGATTCTGCTTTTTGTCGTAGTTGAGTGTTAAGATCGATGTACTGTTTTAAAAAACAGCTTTGCTTAAAAACAATTGCACGATGAATCCTTCGTAACACCAATCCATGTTGTAAACATTTTTTTAAATGAACGTAATGAATAACGTAGTGGTATTTGTCATACAAATTCGGTATTAATTTTTTATTCTTACCACCCGGTGCAACAAATTTTTCTGGACAAAATGGAAAGTCGTTATGTTCATCGTGCAATGTTTTAGGATACAATAAATCAACTTCAAGAATATAGCCGTTTTCCGCGGTATCGCTTATATCTGTTAAGCTCAATTGCAAATCATCTATTTCCTGTCTACTCATGAATCTAAAATCCGAATAAGGCAAATATTGACACATGCTATAACCATATAAATTGTTGCAATCTAAATAAATAATAAATGAATTCGGCAGAGACGAGTCGTAAGAATCCAAGTATTTATGATTGGCTTTGACATGTCTTTTGGAACACATACAAACACCTCCACGAATGCCTTCTTGTATCATTCTAAAAATTTGAACATCACTTATCAATTCTAATTTAATTCTAGTTTTCAAAAGCATTGCATCGAATGAAAGACTTGGTGCTGTAAGATAAAACGCGGGATCGAGATTATAGTATTGTTTACAAGTTTTTCGAAAACTTTCAAACACGTCTGTTAGCAAAAGAACGTCGGTTTTAAGATATAAATCTGTGTACATACCCATATTTTGAATATTAAATACTGACCAAATGGTCTGAGCGTGTTTATAGTCTTCATCACTAATTGATTCATTAGTCAAGGAGTTATGAAAATGATTTTTAGATGGTAAACATATATCTTCGTAATGTTTCCATTGAGACATGTAATCGTATGGGTACACTCCTTTACGGGTAAGTAGATCAAATTGTGTTTTTTCAGGAAAATAAGATTTTAATTGCTTGAAGTCTTGTTTTTTCATTGTTCTTGCTAACTTTTCTAAGCTAGTTCCTAAAAACTTGAATGAATCTACAAATCGTACCTGTATGCTTTCATTATCGGAAATCGGAATATACTTCGTGAAAGAAATATAGTTTTCTTTTGTTTTAGGTATGACTTTAATAGATCCCGGAGCGTTACCTAATGCTTTTATGAAAAGATGGCAATCATAACCCGATAAGTTATGAAAAAATACAGGTAGAAACTTAGGCATTTTATATTGCAGGTTACAGTAACTGTGAGCTGCGCCACGATATTTACCAGTCAAATGACAATGATCGCGTACCCTATCACCTAGCAAGAAATTCTCACAAATATGACATGTATCAGAGTTTTCAAAGTCGAGAGCATTCTCATTCGTGTAAATCATGGGAACGGTATTATTTAAAATTCTATAAACTTTTTTGGTATCTTTATAGATAGACTTCACAAATTTTGAAACACAATCCGAACCACGATACGAGACATAACGATTATAGGTTTCATCTAGAGTGCACGTAATATGATAAGCGAAAGCGATGGGCACATGTCGCTGTCTCGTAACGGTGCTCGCCTGAGTTGGGTCAGGGTCGCAGGAGTCGTACCGCTCTAGCATTGTTTCAAAATCGGCGTATATAACAAATGGTACAAATTGCTTTCTACCATAATTTTCAAACTGAATGAAAGAGCCTTTTGGTGGTAGTTCAGTAGCAACTCCTCCACAACTGTGTGAAGTAAGATTATCACAACTATCAAAGAACATTAAACAAACATCACAAAAGTATAATTTACTGTGGTGCTTTGTTATTTGATTTTTAACAAGACGCGGTAAATCCGTAATGAGACAATAATGTGATAAATCATCTTTTTCTAAGTAAAGTAAATGAATCACTTTTTCCTTCAAAAATTTTGGTTTATAAAGCGGTCCAGTCACGGTATTATTTTTTAAGCCATAAATATATATACAAATATCGGGATTATTTAATTCGAATCGAGCAATATCTGAGAAACTCAATGGAAATTGAATGTCTTTTATGTTTAACACACTTTGAAAATTGGGGTAAGACGATACTCTTTCAGGATGAGTTTTTGCTGGATATAAAGCAGCAACAACTGACCATAAAAAGCAATAATTATCTTTATTGCGAATATTAATACATGCTTTTTTTGATTTAACTACGGTCGGCAACTCGATAAAGCTTGAGCCGCGTAAAGGTTGATATTTGTTAACATTAACTTCCAAATGCGAACTGTTTAAAAATGTCCAGCCACTGTCACGATCTTGAAATTCTTCTAATTTTTTTTTCAACGTGTTTCTAACCTGAGATGTCAATAAATCATATTCATAATTCTGATGTACCACATAATTCTTTGTAGCAAATGATTTCATCTCCTGACTATCATTTTTAACCATCAAAAACAAAGCAAAATATTCAAAATTAATTTTTAGACATACATGATCTTTCAGAGATTTGTTGATTAATGTTTTGATTTTTTCTTGATTATTACTCAAAAACGAATCTAAAGAATAATTTTCACTAGTGTCAATAATTCTATAAGAAGCTATACGATTTCGGAATGCAGAATTAATTAATTCAACACCTTCGCAAACGTATGAAATATTTTTATTTTTATGATTGGTACTGCGTAGATGACCTGTCCAGTGACTGCGCTCAACAGATGTGTTACAAACAGTGCAGAAAGGCATTCTAACGTAATTAATTACCGGCTAAGTTAAAAATAAAGATTTATTTAGGATGTCCTAAATATTAATTTTAAATTAATTACCTAAGTGCATTTAAAATGTATCTTAGCACTATAATATACAGCCTCTGAGTCTTTGATCAACTCCTAAGCCTTGAACAAGAATTTAAGACATTCTACCTACTAAGTTTAAAAATAAACATTAATTTTAGGTGTCCCAATTTAAATTTTAAGTGATTACCTAACTAGATTTAAAATTTATCTTATCACTATAATATACAGGCTCTGAGTCATTGAACAACTCATGAGCCTTATGCATGAATTTTTGTAGTGAGTTCCACTGTGAACTACCTTTCTCCAGTTGAAGTTTCAAAGCAACTTCTGCCTTCTTCCAACGCTCCTCAGGAGCAATGGAGATGATATTTTCTTTATGGAATACCTTCAGTTCCACAAAAAAGGCACCGCTTAGATCTGCTGTCCGTCGTACCTTCCCGTTGGCTACGCGGGACAGCAAGGATGATCCTAACTTCGACTTCGGAGGAAGGCCACCAAAGTCTTCCAAACCGAAAAGGTCGGTGCTCCCCGGTTTCTGGTCACTGTAAACAATTAAAATTTTTATTTTAATAATCTAGAAGAAACACTTTTCTACATACAAACTATGTTGCATGATAAAATAAGTAAGTATATATTTACTTAAAATTATTGTTACAAATAAAAGTTCTCTATTGAGATCTATGTTATAATATAATAAGTGAGACTAATGAAAAGGGATAAGTCAGATAAAGAGTATTGATAAACTACCTTGATCCTGATTCTACGACCGACGAAGCTTTGCGCTTTGTAGTTTTTTTCGTTGGCAGGGTCCTTCTCGACACGACCTTTGTATCAGTTGCCGGGCTCTTTATGTAGTCAGACATACGGGAAACGTCGGAGTCAGACCTAATGTACAACAAAAAAAGTCATGTTTAATATAACAAAACAAAAACCTACAAGGTCTTTTTTGAAATACAATAAATAAGAAATCTATCAATTTATGACAGATCGATAACAGTTACATCAGCCGGCAGGCAGAAGCCAGGTACGTAGCTGAGTAGCAGTCACGATGGATAAATAGGGCATGATAATTACAACAGCCGGCAGGCAAAACCAGGTCCGTAGCTGAGCATTATAACTTCAAATTAAAAAATTAATAAGTACTCACTTACATGTTAGAAAGTCGATATTAAAGTACCACTAGTACTACTTGTCACTTTGAAGATTCCGGAGCGAATGTAATTTATTGATTGAAATTAATTCGTTTATATACACAAAAAATACAATTTCAGCACAAAAATAGATAATTTCAATTTTAAACTCTAAGTACAAGTCTTACAGTTGTATAAAAAAAAATGACGTTTACGTCATATTTAACCGTATTGATTGCATATCAATTTTGCTAAATTGTAATTTGTTAATTGACACAGAATAAAAAATTACAGTAGTTTAACTTCATAGAAAACGGTCGAGATGACGCGCTTCGAAATTTCAGTGTGCACAATACGCAACAGCCTCGGAGGGTGGTAGTTACGCACATACGCGGAGGGTGCAACATTTAGTTACTTGAAATTTGACACGAAATTATCAATTGTATTATTCAGTGTTGTGTGTTTGAATTCATCAATATTGAAACCAGAAATATCATTTTTTACATTATCAACTCAGTCGGCATTTCGACGTATTCCACATTAGGCATTCGCTTAAATGGCACCTGAATGAATTTCTTTCAATGTCACTGCCGAGACATACTTCTGCTTCTTTTATTTTTACTGTGTCATAAGTATTGAGAATTGAAAAATAAAGCCGACAAAGTGAACCCGATCCCAAGTAATTTTAAGTTGCAGTTAAACTCGGAAGTTGTTATCATCATATAAAAACTAGTGCAGAGTAAGTTAGTTTACTCACTAATAACATTTTCATTCGTATTATTAAATAATCACTTACACTTGGAATGAAAGAAACCAAGAAACTGTAGGTATCGTGTAGGAATCGGAAGTACGTGACTGAGTTATAGTTTTATAGTTATCCAATTTATCAATAATAACATTAACTCTAGGATTTCAATGCTTCTCCAATGTATTTATTCATTTATTCTTTACTCTTATTATCCCTAATAACCTCAGTGTTCTCTTTTTTCAAGGTCTCTTAATTAATTTTAAATCACACTCGATAACAAGTGGTAGATGGTTCGACCAATAATTCGTGTCGTACTTGATACAAAATATATCATTCATATAAATAAAAATATATAATCTTAGTACGTAGAAGAATGAAACACGTTAAAACTAGAAGCGATTACAAACTTTATAAATTTACGAAAATAATATGTAGGAAGTTCTATAAAAGACTAATTTAGTGTTTACAACATGATGGTCATATTACTTAACAATATAAATGCATGGAATGCAATTTATGTGAACGTGGGAAGCGTGCATTCCATTGTCATTGAAATTTGCCGATTCGAACTAATAAAGCTGACTTATACATAAAGCTGATTATATACATAAAACTGACAACCACCGGGTACGGTTACCGTCTACGGAACAGACTACAACAGCGGATCCACATACAGTTTGTACACCAGATTGAATAATGTGAGATACCGACGGTTATGAATCAATAGTGTTACGTAAAAACTGATATAAGCACTAATGATTGTTAACCGTCGATGCGTTTCTGATCCGGCTGCCGTTGTCAAGTGTATCAGCGCCTTAGCTTTATGCATACTGGACAAGGATCGACTATCCGTGGGACCGCGCTTGCCACTTGATTTTTACGTGTTGATGTAACAGGATGTATCGTCTGTTATGTGTTAAACTAAATTTAGATGTCCTCGAGCCAATCTGGTCACAGAATAAATGTGTACAAACCTAAGGGTGCGCGCTATTTTACTTTTGTGGAGAGACATGAGACAATCTGTCCTAAATTTAGTTTAATGTATGCGGTATCTAAAGTTCAGATGTCCTCGAGCCAATCTGGTCACGAAAACGGGTATGTGTGTTACTAAACGACAATGCACCATCCCCAAGTATGTGGAGAGACATGATACAATCTGTCCTGAATTTTAGATAACTGGTTCGTTCAGATATAGACCTGATTATGTTAACGTGTAAAGTTTTAAAGCAGATGGGTGTATTGATATAAAAGTATGTATCGTCTGTAATGTGTTAAACTAAATTTAGATGTCCTCGACCCAATCTGGTCACAGAATAAATGTGTGTGAACCTAAGGGTGCGCGCTATTTTACTTTTGTGGAGAGACATGAGACAATCGGTCCTTAATTTAGTTTAATGTATGCGGTATCCTAAAGTTCAGATGTTCTCGAGTCAATCTGGTCACGATACCGGGTATGTGTGTCACTAAACCACAATGCACCATCCCCAAGTATGTGGAGAGACATGAGACAATCTGTCCTGAATTTTAGATAACTGGTTCGTTCAGATATAGACCTGATTATGTTAACGTGTAAAGTTTTAAAGCAGGTGGGTAGGTGTTTTTAAGCTGGTGAGTATATTGAAATGAACCGACAGTTGAATTTGAGGTAAGACATCGTTATCAGAAATATTATTGAACATTCTACTCCACCTTCAGTTCCATCGACTCACGAGGTCAGCCATCGATATCAGAAATATTAATATTATTGGGCATTCTATCCACCGAGAGTGACGAGGCGAACGGAGTGAGCCGAAGGAACGAAGGTGGAGTAGGATGCCCAATAATATCCTACTGCTTTGCAGTTTAAATACACCAAGAATCAAACAATTCAAATCATTTCTAAATGATGCATCGTCGACTCACAACGCATAAACATTTGCTAAACGCTTTGCATACGCTTAAACCAAAATATCAAAGAGCGTTACTTAAAACGTGTGATGAAGAAGAAATAAATTGTATTTGTGAATGTATTCATAACGTTTTACAAGGAAAGATACCTCTTAAAGATCAAGATAAACAAAAATTGAATAAACACAAAAATATACTCCGTAAACTGGTGCATAAGTGTAAACATAAACTAAGAAAAAATATTATTATACAAAAAGGAGGGGCTTTCTTACCAATAATATTAGGTGCAATATTGAGTGGATTAGTAAGTGGACTAGCCAGTTAACATGGAAAATGCTAAGAAAATGATACTTATTGAACCGGGATTGATTGAAAAATTAAAACAAGAAAATAAGGTTACTAGTAATTTGTCTCGATTAGATATTGAAATGCAAAATATTATGAATAGTAAGACGGAAGACCGAAAGAAGTGGATGTTATATTTACAAACACTACAAAGATACCTTCACTTTACCGAAGAGGATCGTCAACCACTCAGATTACCAATTTATTCTGATACATCTAATGAAGATTCAAATGGGTCTAAAATTGGTTTTAAAAATAAAGATAGAGATCTAAAAAGTTCAGTTGATGCTGAATCTTTGTTGGAGGAGAAAGGATCTATTAAAAGTATAGAAAGTGAGGCAAATCCACTGTATTCAGCAACACAAATACTCAGTTTAATACCAAAAACTTATAATAAAAAAGGTGAGTCATTATTAAACTTAATTGGAACAAGTAAAAGTAAAATACGTTGGGATAATGAAGGCACAGTCATAATTGATAATGAAAAAATTCCAGGAAGTAATATTGTTGATTTAATAAATGATTCACTTAGACCCTTAAAAAAAAGTGATCCGATAGGGTGGGATAGATTTGCTAAAGCATTAAAAGATATTAAAGTACCACTTACTTATATTGGAAATCCAAAGAGATGTGAGTTTATTAACCAACTTCAAGTAAAAGATCTGAACAAAACCTCTGAGATTGAAGTTCAAGAGTTTTCTACACCGAGCAGTGGAGATAAAAGATCTATAACTAAAATACATAAAAAGATCGATTGGGAAAAATGGACCCCGTACTAGAAGAAATTAACAGGATTTATTATGATCCATCTAACCCCGCTGGTTTTGGTAGTATTGATAAATTATCAAAAGCTATGAAGGGTAAAATGGATAAAAAGCAAGCAAAGGAATGGTTACAATCACAAGAAACATATACATTACATAAACCCATTCGGAAAAAATTCCCGCGTAATAAGTACATTCTATCAAATATTAATGAGCTGTGGCAAGCTGATTTAAGTGATATGCGAACTTATTCTCAATATAATGATGGTTTCAACTACATACTTTGTGTTATTGATGTATTTAGTAAATATGCTTTTGCAAGACCAATGAAAAAGAAAAACTCAGAAACAACTAAAGAATGTTTTGAAAGTATATTTACTGAAAGTAATACAACACCTACTCACATACAATCTGATAAAGGTACAGAATTTGTTTCAAAAGATGTACAAAAATACTTTAAATCCAAAAAGATAAATTACTATACCACTAACAATCCTGATATTAAGGCTAGTATTGTTGAACGATTTCAAAGAACTCTAAAAATGAAAATGTGGCGTTATTTCACTCATAATAATACTTATAGATATATAGATGTTTTACAAGATTTAATATACTCTTATAATCACAGCATTCACTCGAGTATTAAGATGTGCCCATGTGATGTAAGTTCCAACAATATTATGACAGTTTGGACTAATCTTTATGATAGAGGGTCAAACAAACTTTCTCTAGAAAATCCAAAACCAAATTTCAACGTGGGTGATTATGTTCGAATAACTAAATATAAACATGTTTTCCAAAAAGGATATGAATCAAATTGGAGTGATGAAATATTTATTATATCTTCAATAATTGATAGATCTCCATGGGTTGTTTATACAATAACAGATTTACAAAATGAACCAATATTTGGTACTTTTTATGAAAGAGAATTACAGAAGGTCACTTACAACCCCACCTCACAATATAAAATAGATAAAATAATTGGCACTCGTTATTCGGGTAACAGAAAAGAAGTATTAGTGAAGTGGAAAGGTTATCCAGATAAATTTAACAGTTGGATTTTAGCTTCTAGTTTAAAAGAAATATGAATAAAGAAAGTTTTTATTTAACTTTGCTCAGCAATAGTTCAATGGAATACTTTCCTGATAACAAGACCACAAATTTTTCAACAAAATTACCAAAAGCTATGAAATTAGAAGGTGAATGGGCGGTTGGAGTTGTCGAGTTTCAATATCCATGCACCATGTTTACTGTTCAAGATCATGAAAATGTTGTATACATCACAAAAACCATGTTAATGCCTAATGAAGATAAACCATCAACAGTGTACTACAAAAAACATATTCCCGCTACCAACTACGATAACGTTGAACATATTTTAAGAGCGTTAAATGGTATCAGAGAGAGCTTGAAATTTCGTTATGATGAAATAACAAAATTTGTGTCTGTTTCTGTTTTGGATAAAAATATAACATCCGTAACATTATCACCCAAATTAAGTTTACAACTAGGTTATGAACCAAATACAAATCTCCTAGACAGAAATTTTGGGAAGTGTCCTGCTAATTTACACTTAGGGTTACCATCTCAACTATTTCTATATTGCGACATTATCGATCCTCAGATTGTGGGTGATGTTATGACTCCACTATTAAGAGTCATTTCATTAGATCCTTCAAAATACATTTATGGTGCGAATAAAATGTACATTTTCTCTCCACCTCACTACTTACCTGTTATGCGAAGAGAGTTCGATACGCTGGAAATAGATATAAGATCGAGCACAGGACAAAAAATACCATTCCAGTTTGGAACCGTGTGTGTTAAACTACATTTCCGCAAATTATAATAATGTATTCTCCTCATGATCATCATAAATGTCCATATGAAAATTATTATTCACATCAAGCTGGATCAGGAGTTGGAGTAATTTATAAGGGTTCACCATACCAACGCGGTCATGGTATTGGGAGCTTCTTAGGAGGGTTATTTAGATCAGTTTTACCTTTACTTTCAAGTGGTGCTCGAGTGGTTGGTAAGGAGGCATTAAACGCTGGAGTAGGACTTTTATCGGATATGGTTCAAGCCCGTCCTATGGAAGCCTCAATAAAAGATCGTCTAAAGCAAGTTAGTACAAACTTAAAACGAAAGGCTGATGACAAAATTGATCGATTTAACATGACAGGATCTGGGTATATAAGTAAAAGAAAACGATTGGCCTCGTTCATTCCACCACTAACAGCTAAAGTGAAAGCTACGAAAAAACTTGGTCTAAAACCAAAAAACATCAAAGATATATTTTCAAATTAAGTATGTCTTTCCTTCATAATCATTCTTGTGAGTGCGTTAAGTCAGAATTAGATTTGTTTGCATTACCGTCTACACAAACAAGCATTGAAAATGGATTGTGGATTCACTATAAACCAATTTCATCTCTTGCTGATGATGGACCTATCGAGTTTCAAGTTCCTGGAACAGGCGATGACTACATAGATTTGTCTCATACATTACTCCACATAAAGGCAAAAGTATTAAATCAAGATTCAACAAACTTGATATCAGCTACAGCAGTAGCACCTGTAAATAATTGGTTGCATTCACTTTTTAGTCAACTCGATGTTTATTTAAACCAAAAACTTGTATCACCACCTAATAATACCTATGCCTATCGAGCATACATGGAAACCCTTTTAAACTATGCTCCTGCTGCTAAACAATCTCATCTTACTTGTAGTCTTTGGTATGATGATACAGCAGGAAAAATGGATTCCACAGATGGTAAAAACATAGGATTTGTTAAAAGACAGGAATTAGTTAATGAAAGCAGGGAAATAGAAATGATTGGTCATCTTCATGGTGACATTTTCAATCAAGATAAATTTTTAATTAATGGCGTTGAAATGAGTGTTAAATTAGTTCGGTCAAGAGAGAGTTTTAATTTAATTGCTGGGTCAAATGATGTAAAGTTTAAAGTTTGCATTACGGACGCAACTCTTATTGTTCGAAGAGCACGAATTAATCCAAGTGTATTACTCGCACATCAGAAAGTTTTAGCTTCTACCACTGCTAAATATCCTATTACTCGTGCTGAAGTTAAAGTTTTAACAATTGCATCGGGTGTTCAAGGAAAAACTCTTGATAATATATTCTTAGGACAGGTACCCAAAAGGTGTATTATTGGTTTTGTGAATAATTCTGCATTTAATGGTTCACTTACTAAAAATCCATTTAACTTTGAAAACTATGGTATTAACTCTTTCAGCTTATATATTGATGGTCAACAAATACCTTCCAAAGCTTTGCAACCATCTTTTAATAATAATATATTTACATCAGCATATCATACTCTATTCTCGGGGACTGGTATTCACTTTCTTAATGAAGGAAATGCAATCTCTCGTGAACAGTATGCCAAAGGTTACTGTCTTTTAGCATTTGATTTAACTCCTGATTTATCAGCTAACTCATCAGCCCATTGGAATCTCATAAAGCATGGTAGTGTAAGATTAGAAGTACGATTTGAATCCTCACTAATACAAACAATTAACTGTATTGTTTATGCTGAGTTTGATAATATTATTGAAATAGATAAAAATAGAAATGTTACTGTAGACTATAGTAGTTAGGATTATAATGTGTGTTGTGTTTTAGATATATGTGTTATGTTTAATGCATTTTGTGTGTGTGTAACTAAAGATAACATTATAAAATTAAATAAAACAAATTGTATGCAATATACTATCAAGGATTTAAAGATTCTTTAAATCATTTTATTATCAAAGAATTGGCCATTGCGAGTCATGATCATACACAGACGTTCTTGGTGAAACCACCATATTCATTCCATTACCTAACACTAGAAGAAAAAAAGCAGGTGAGATGGTTAGAAAGAAATCGAGGAATTTACTGGAGTGAAGGCTACATAGACTACAAAGAGTTTAAACGTGTTATTTTACCATATTTAGAAAATAAAAAAATTATGACAAAGGGTTTGGAAAAGATTACGTGGATTAAAGAGTTATGTGCAAACTGTGAAGTGATTGACATAGGTGAGAAGGGATGTCCTAATTTTGCGACATTAAAAAAAAAGTTCTGTAAAAATAAAACTGATTTTAATTGTGTGAACCATAAATTGAATTGTGCATTGAATAATGCTGTGTGTATTAGAAAATGGTATTTTGATAATAATATGTCTGTATTTAATTTATTTATTTAATAATTATTGTGTTGATCAGTTAATTAAAAATGTCTATGTACTCAAAGTGTTTTATTTAATATAATCAGACCCATATAACAAACTTTAAATTAGCTGCAGCAAAATGATAATCCTAAGCTTTGTGACTCCCACAAAGAATGCGATTTAATATTTACAAATCACTATAATTGAACATTCCTATGACAACCATTGAATAGATTGGTACTGTAATAATCTGCTAATAACAGTAATATCATGGATACACTAGAATTACAAAAACATATGAAAAAGATTCATCCCAGTCTAGAAAATAATGTTTATGCTGCTAATAGACTACCTATGTATACACATGTACCAACGTATATAATATGCAATTTGGATGCGGATGATAAACCAGGTTCACACTGGGTAGCTGTACATATCGATACGAATGGTATCGGTCAATATTTTGATTCATATGGACGAACACCTGAGCGATATCATCTCCAGTTTTTGAAAAGGAATTGTAAGAGATGGGACTGGAATGTTGATAGGATTCAGAATGATTGGACTTCAGTTTGTGGTGAATATTGCTTAATGTATTTGCTATTTAAGTTTCAGGGATGTTCAATGCATAGTTTTACGAACATATTTACAGGGAACACACTGCACAATGATATTTTTGTGGATGAGATCTTCCGCTCATATTTTGTAGAAAAAAGTAATAAAATATTGAAATAAAAATGAATGTGTTTTATTGATGACATAGAAAAGCAGACATACAATGAGTAATAGATAAGAACGCCAAATCAACCGTAGGGCAACAGATTCGTGGGTTCTGGCGCAACGTAATGAGGTGTTCGAAGTATAATAGATAAAAGGATTAGGCGAACAATGGAATGCTAATGAGGGTGCAGGACCACCGGAAATCAATGAGATAACAGTTAATTGATTTGCATAACTCCAGAACCACGCATCCTACGCTAAAATGGACCGCAGATTTGAGATCAGAGCACACCAAAACCTTTTTTTTTTTTTTTTTTTTTTTTTTTTTTTTTTTTTTTTTTACGATGGGTGCTACAGATTCGCGGGCTCTGGTGCAAGCGCGGGCTCTGGCGCTTGCGCCAGAATCCGCGAATCACAACTACTCTTATAATAAACCAAACTCCTGTTTCTTAACCCCAGTTACCCTAAACGACGTTGTGAAATTAATCATGGCATTAAAAAACACCAAAAGTACGGGCTATGATGGTATTTCAACGGAAATAATAAAACGTGTAGTGTACATAATTGCTCCAATCATAACTCATATTATAAATCAGTGTCTTGAGGAAGGCATTTTCCCAACATATTTAAAAACTACGGTGGTTACACCACTATTTAAAAAAGGAAACCCAGAAGATGTACGATGTTACAGGCCGATTGCTCTCATTCCAATATTCGCCAAAATATTTGAAAAAGTACTAAATAATAAACTTACTGAATATTTCGAGAAAAATAAAATAATTATCGATAATCAAGTAGGATTCAGAAAAGGGAAATCGGTAAATTCAGCAATTCATCAGTTTTTAGAAAAAATACTTACAGAACTAGATAAAAAAAACCAAGTCACAGCTCTATACATGGACATGACAAAAGCGTTTGATTATGTTGATCATGAACTTCTTTTGCAAAAACTGGAAATATACCCTCGTAAGTCCTAAGTGCCTTCACAAAGAATAAAATGGCGTTCATTTTTGAGTCCTGGGTATTTTGAGATTGGAGATAGTATTAAGGCCGACTGTTCTTCATAAAGAACAAAATAAATACCTTCATTGAGTCCTGAACTTTTAGCACCTATTTAAACTATTATAGACTATGCTATATTATTTTTGTTGGAACAAATATTGTCAATAACTAAGAGAAGATATATTTGCAATAAGTTAAATGGTTCATGTTTTTGTTCTTTATAAAGAACACTCGGTCTCAGTACATTATGTTGAATTGTTTTCTTACATAGGTTGTATACTGTGTAAGAAAACATTTTTTAAGGAAAATAACAGATTTCATCGGTTTACTTATTATTTTTATATATAAAATATTAGGCCCCACTGTGGAAATCTGCAAAACAGTTTCTTTTTGTGGTGAAACACAAAGGCAAATCACAAGCTATGCAATGGACAGTAGTCTTCATCGCACAACTCTTCTGTCTGCACCTATGTTGTGCGAATCCCATTGCAGGTAAGTGAAGGGAACCGCTTTGGCGGAAAGCATTTTAGGGGATCGCTTTTACTGGAGGTCTACCACTTTTTGAAGTGTTGGAAACTTCTTCCAACACATGAACTGATTCTGCATTTACGCCTTCAATTTCATTTTCTATCTAGTATCTCCTCTGAAATAGTTTGCTTAAAAGCATGTAGTTGAACTATTTTGTGAGTACGTGCTCCCAGTAGCTTTTGATCTGCCTTAAACTTTATCCAGGCATTAACAACGGACAAGTCAATCAAATGACTAATAAATCTTACAGTCCACTTTTTGGTACGCATTCTCGAGGGACAAACAGCTAACAGTCTGTCTGTAAGGTCGACGCCCCCCATATTATTATAATATTCTTTCACTACTTCAGGCCTTTGGATTTGTACATAGCGGCGTAGTTTTCTGTCATATCGTCTACATGCATCGACATTTTCTGCAGCATGTATGCTTGACAACAACATAACCGGTTTGGCTTTCACCTAAATTAAACTCCGCGCTACTGGTTACGGTGTCCTTGCCTTAATATCACATACTAAGCCATTTGGATTGGCAAGAATAAAGGCTTTGAGTCCAGTGGGATTCGATTTGGCTGGGCAATATTGTCGCATTGAACAAGCACCCGTAAATGGGATTATCATCTCATCAATGGATATTTTTTGCTCCCGAACCTGTGCGTGGCATCCCTTAAGAACTCTATCCAACAAAGGACGTACCTTCCATAATAAGTCGTTCTTCCTTGTTTCAGGTGAAACATTATAATCATATACCAATTTAAGATAATTTATAAGTAAGAATTATAACGATCTCTTGCCATAATTCTTACTATAATTGATACAGCATATTTCTGGCTCCAATACATGCGAATCTGCGGGTAGCCAATTTACCCCATAAGCATAGTTATGCCAATGAAAGCCTTGCACTCTCCTACGGTCAAATTTAAACTTTTTCCAGTTTTGTCAACAGCAGTTTGGTTACTCATTGTAACTATTAAAGTATACACGTCTTCGTCTATGTATTCATTAAAGTATTCCATCATCGATGATTTTGGTTCTGAGAGTCGATATGACGGCTGTAGCATGGCTGGCCAATCTTTGTTAAAACTTGATCTACTCCAAGGCATAGGACCTTGCCCACTAACAATAGAAGCCCTAACTCCACCACGAGTGCGCACTGTTCTGTGGCTAAGCACTCCACCACGAGTACGTACTGAGCGGCGCTTCTGAATTCTTCCAATATTAGTTGAAGTACCTCGAGCTCTATGCCGGTAGTGACTGGTAGATGGAACACAGATCTCATCTTCTGAGCTACTAGAATCTCCATTTTCTGAGTTGCTGTATATATCCTCACCACCATTTTCATCGCCCTTCTCATAGGAAGTTCTGTCCAGCTCAGATTCTTGGGAAGTTGGATCCTCATCATCATCATCAGTGTTTTCTATCTCAGAAAGATTGAGAAGCTCATCTATTTCCTTTTCGTGTAATTCTAAAATAAAATAACATTTATAAATAATATAAGAAATAATTTAAAAAAAAAGAGTTTGATGCATAAATTAACGATGGTGCCTTAGGCATCATCGTTAATTTATGCATCAACTTCTTTTTTTATCACTAACATATCTTAGGAGGCTATTAGGAGGTACTAATATACACGATACTAAGTTGTTACACTGAGACCGAAAGGGATTTCAAAAATACAAATTATGGTATCGAATTTACGCTATAAAGATCGGACGCACTTTACAAAGAACAAATTCAGTTAACCACAAATTACTCCGTTTGCAAAAATAATACATTACAGATATTGTTTATTTCCTTGTAAGTGAAAAAAAAAATAATTGGTTGCTTCAAAATAGTAATATTTTCAAAAGATATTTACAGATTTACTTACGTTGTTGCCGACGTGCCACCATTGTCTCCTGCTTGTGGCCACTGAATGCAAATATGGCGAATTTCTTTTATTTTACTGAATGCATGTGAAAGAGACGAATATATAACTACTGAGAAAACGTCCTTTCTTTCTAATAATATGTTGCCATAAATTACGATCGCAAATATGTTCTACTCATAGAACGTTCGGTTATAATGATATCTGTCATTTCGAGATTGTCAGGTTTTAACAATGATTGCAATTTTGTTCTTTAGGAAGACAGTTCGGTTTTACTTACAAAAAAATTAAAATAAGTTTGGGTCTTAGGAGGATACGGAGTTCGGGGTAAAGCACTACAAATAATCAAATCATATCTATGTAACCGAATACAGTTCACTGAAATAACACAGTTATGTCCATTTACAAAGAGAGAGATTAAGTATACATCGAGTCCTAGATTTGTAAAATATGGTGTACCTCAAGGGTCAATACTGGGACCACTACTGTTTCTCATTTACATAAACGATTTACCTAATGCTATTCAGCAACCTATGGTTTTATTTGCAGATGACAGTACGGTTCTTTTCACAAATAATAAAAACAAAAATCATGAACAAGAAATAAATGATTCCTTATCTAAATTAATAAATTGGCTTCAAATAAATAATTTACAAATTAATCTCACAAAAACACATTACATGAACTTTAAAAATAGAAACGCAACATCTATTCCTTTAAGTATTGCATACAATAATGAAACAGTAGCTGAAGTAGCAAATACAAAATTTTTAGGAATCCATATAGATTCGAATATGTCATGGAAAACACATGTAAATAGTGTATGTACCAGATTGAATCAATTTTCTTACGCTCTATACATGCTTAAAAAAGTATCCAACCAGACCGCGCTTCTTACTGCTTACCATGCGTATGTGGGATCCACTCTGTCGTATGGGTTACTATATTGGGGAAACTCGACTGATAAAGAAATTGCGTTCAAAGCCCAAAAAAAGTGTATTAGGTCTATATGTGGGTTACGCCAAACGGATTCATGTAAACCACATTTCGTAAATCTCAAGATTTTAACACTTCCTGCTCTATTTATCTACCTGGCCTCAATGTTAGTTAAATCAAACATTACAAGCTATGATACGTTAAAAAGCAGAAGACTTAAACATACCCTAAGAGATAAAACGTCCCACACTAGAGCGTACAGTAATAGTGTTTTCTGTATGAGCACAAAGATTTATAACAAGCTACCTATGGACATTAAGATTATAAATTCAATTATTATTTTTAAAGGAATGCTGAAAATTTTCTTAATTAAAAAGGCCTATTACTCAATAGCAGAATTTCTTGAGGAAAAATAATTCTGTTCAATAAAGTACCTCACTAAAGTGAATATAATTCAGTAAAATATTTTTAAAAGGATTATGATAATTAATATTAAATGATTACAATACTGTGACATATTTGAATTAATGAATAATGATAATTTTTAAATCAGGTAACTCATGACATGTGTATTTTCATTTAGGTATGACTTTAATAATTTATAATTAATATGATGTAAATGATAAAATTATATAATGTAATTAAAACGATGTCCTATATGAAATTTAATATTTATAACTTTTTTCTATTTAATTAATTAATGTAAATAATGCATGTTCAACTGTTACTGTTAAAATTATAAGCATATATGCATGATGAAATTGCAATGCCCTAACAGGGCCACTATGTTCTAAGAACTGATATCCTCGTTAAGAACTTTATTTATATACACATAGTAAGCAATAAAGAATTTGAATTTGAATGATAAGGATGTGATTGATGGCGTAAAGATTGACGGGGAGACTGCAAGAATACGGTAATTGTCGCGAAGGAGGAGGCGGGGCGCGTGAGGGAGAGGCAGTCTCTACGCCCTCACGCCCCTAGCCGCCGCTGGAGGAGACGCCCCGGGCGTCGGGAGTCGATCGCAGAGTCCCGGCCACCGTAGGCGCGAGCTTGCAATGGGTAGCTCGCCGTCCGGTAAGGACCAGGCTCGGGTCGTCAACGCGATGTGTTCCACGCGCGCCTCAAAGAGATGTCAGCAGTACTGAAGGGGTCTGCTAGGACCAATGCCTGCCAAGGTCGCGAGATTTGTTCGAAAGAGATACCGTCGCCCCGCATATAGGCAAGTGGGCTTACGTCAGTAAGTCTGACACGAAGAGCGGGAGACGTCATTTGATGATTTCCCATAAAAAAACAGACTCTTCGATATGATCTCAACAACTAAGAAAATTAAACTTTATCTCAATTGGATAAAGTTCTTGTCAGAATGACAGTTATCGTTTACTGTCTTCATTCTGATACCTACCTCGTGTCATTGACGTTAAGATTTAATTTTCGTAGTTGTTTGGATCATTTTGAACAGTCTGTTCATCCCAATATTATTGATACTCACTGTACCATCTCAATGATCGACGGTTTAGATCTTTGAATTAAAGGATGCTGTGGACATCGAGTATGTGGATATATCTTGCAGCTAATTTTGGGTATTTTTTTTGGGGGTTTTTTTTTTTGGTTGATCTTTCATTTCCTTAACCTATGTCCAAGCTTAAAACACCAATTACTATTATTTCTGACTTTAGCAAGCTACTAAAATAACTAATAATATTTTCTTTTCAGAAAATAAACTTCAGCCATTTTGTAACTGAAATAATTGGCATACAAGAAATAGATATAAATGGCTCAGTCCCATCTGGTGAATCAATGGCTTCCTCAAATACTCTCATGTCTATGGATTCTGATGAAAAATTAAATTAATAAGTTATATATCTTTATTATCATCTTATTATTTACTATAATATTATATTACATTAATATATATAATACATTAAATTTACATTTACAATAATTTGTTGCATTATTTGATAAAAACAAAACATTCAGAATTCTATAACCTACATATTGGTGATTTATGGACTGTAACACAATAATAATTTAAACTTAAATGGCATCAATCTCACACAGCAAAATTAATGTCTAAGGAAATAATGGTTTAATAGATTACATATCTTGAACACAGCACAGCAACATGATGGAAAATCTCTAAAATTAATGTCAGTTCATTAATAACCAGCGCTCACTATGACATGAGGCTAACAATGCAAATATTAGGTCAAGCTTAAAAGGACATGAATAATATTAAAGTATATATTCATTGAAACCTTTTAAATTGCACATAATAATGAACCAGCTCTTAATATGTCCGTAAAAGATAATACAAATGAACATAGGTTCTTTAGCACTGCTCAGCAGAACGTAATGTAGTTTTTAGGAGAACAGAAAAACCACCAATTTGTAAGAGATTAGCAATAAGCAATCCACTGCGGGTTTTGTACTGAGTCACATAGAAGGAAGAAATTGTTGTACAAAAAAATATTTATGCTCTTCACATGCAAATACAACTTGTGATATATATCACATTTTGCAAACACCAATGTTAATCCTCACACCTTCCCATAGTGGTAGGCAGAAACTTCAGAATGCCACATGCAACAATTCTTTCATACCTCTTATGCCTTATTAACGTTCATACATGCACACGGGTAGTGAGTACTTTGCACCTGACCTTTCTGAAAAACATTGCCAATAAGGTGACTATAATTATGTTCTCCTAGGGTGTCTCCTTGCGGCATTTCCATTCACATCTTCCTTGTAAATAACTTTTGTCAGTTGCTTTTCATGCATCCTCTCAACATGACCAAACAATCTAAGCATTATCTTTTAAATTTTTGTCCCCACATCTTCATTTATATTATATCCATGGGAAGGAGGCATGTGTTTAAGTATATGGAATCTCAATCCTTATGTTGAACTTAATAATACAGGGTGGCAAGGACATTGGCACGCAAATTGAAACCATTGATTTGGTACATAATTTAGAACTGCCCTGCATTTAAATTTTTCATAGATTATTTTAATAAAACTATTAGCCGTTCCATCCATTTTCACTGCGTGGCTATGCACCGTTCTATGAAATAGCAACAATTATTTTTTTTATGACTGAGGGTAAATTTTTCTCTGCACTATGGAGTCTAGAATTGTGTGCTGAATTCATGTTTTCAAAATTTGCGTCTATGTCCCTTGCCCTGCCACCCTGCATAATATTAAATTAGTCATATTGCTAAAATTAATCTAATTAAGTCACATTTTATGAAACTGAAATAATATTTACAATAGAAAGAAGACCTTGACCTAGCAAAGTAAATTAATATGCTAAATTCAAATAAAATTACATCACTCTCGGTCATAATGACCAAAATTAATTAAGAACACATTTTTAAATTAATGGTCATAACTTTTCGAAAAGTATAAAAACTAAAACACTAACGCATTTGTAGCAATGAGTGGTGAATTTGATACTCCTTGAATGCACACTTATGAAATAAACTCACAACACGTACCAACAAGTCCTTAATGTTTGTTCAATGTAAGCACAGTCTCTAAGTGTTGCAGACTTATGTGTCGAGCAAGCCTCAGTCAGTTTTTAACCGTTTGGCAGGCGTTGTGGTGCCACTACTCTGAGAGTTTGAGTCTTCAGAGAAATTCATTGCTGTGGATGTGAACTCGGTGGGCCCTTGGGAGTCACTCACTGTTGAGAAACCTGAAAAAATTAAGATATTGTTTTATTTATACTGTATTCAGCTATATTCTTGTTTTAGATACAATAACATTGAAATGGATATTTTTTTTTAACTTACAACCTTTTCACTTATTTCAAACCTAAAGTAATTCATTTAAACTATGCTGCAGATTTCATAACAAGAGATATGAACCCTGACCTACTTGCTTACACCCGAAAATCCACCATCTTAAAAACTTGAAACTATTTTTTTGGGAATAAAATAGTAAATATTGCTATAATTAGCAGACATAAATATTGATTACTCACATGTGTTAGAGTCTTCAGCCATGCCAAAGTTGGAGTTGGAGGAGTCGTGCACCTTCTTCGGCGTCAATGTGTTCTCCTTATTATTCTCACGTTTAGCCGCGTGTTTCTTCTTTTGCTCATTTGTAGATATCGGAACCCATTTATAGATTTTCATGGTCGTTTCACCAATCGTCACCCATTTTTTCTCCCTGAAAATAAACACAGTAATAATTCATAGACTTTGACAAAATGGCACAAAATATTTGCTACGAATGTCGAACTTACCAATGGCGAACTTTTTCCACAGCTTGCATGACTCTTTTGATATCATCTTTGACTCGATTCCTAGTTTCCGCTCGGACCGAACGCGACATTTTGCTTATTTAAATGCGCTTTCGTAAAAGAGATTTGTAACAACTTTATAAGATAGAAAATAATATTTGTTTATGAATATACTGAACTGAATTCGCTTCTACAAGCGGCTTTCTTCCTATAACATTCATCCGCCATTGACTTATTGTAAAATTTGACATTTGAAATATAATACGTTTAGTTGCGTTTTTTGAGTGTGTAACTCTGAAGTTTTCGCGCTGTAATAACCGTTAATGTATGTACTGTTAAGAAATATACAATTGAACTTTGACAATATTATTACTTTTAAGAGGATAAAACAGACTGAACAACTGGTTTTAAATTGAAATTAAATACAATCTTTCATTAAAACAGTGCACAGGTAAAATAATAAAACGTGTTTTGGAACTAGTTCACACGTCTTGTTTTTACAAAAAAACTAATTGAAATCGGAATTGGATAAAGGTTATACATGGCTGTTTTCATACATAGAATTATTTAAAACTATGCTTAAATCAAATTAAATCAGTTTTATAAAAAATCTAAATGTACTCATTTATCCTGTTTTTTTTCTTGCTAAATCTTAAGGAACCTAAGCAGCGATTTCTAAACGCTTTTGCTTGCATAATCATACTTACGTTTTATTGGTTGTAACATAGTAACAGAACTGGTTGATTGGTGGGTGAACCATTAGAGAAGCAAGAAAATGAAATATGGAACGGATTAATTCAGAGGACAGGAAAAATCGAAAATTGAAAACAGGGAAATAGATTTATATGAAAAAAATTATTGGTAATATTCTGCCGAAAATAATTTTAAATAAGGAGTAATATGTCCAATAATATGCTTTAGTAACTAGGTAAGTTGTGTTATTGATTCCCGCTGTATAAAAGTGCAATATTTAGGCGATGGGCTGTATTTGTGAATTTTATCATGAATGAATTTTGACTTATATTTAGCGGCTGTCAGTTGTTTTACGTCTCATCGTTCATTATTTTGTTCATAATTGTTTAATTCCAATGTGATCGCTAAAATGTGTTCAATTTTTCACGCGGCTTGGACTACAGGGATGTGCATCGATTGTGATGATGCAACGAGACGATAAGGTGCAAATTACATGCATTTGATAGCTTTTTATTGGTGTTTTGCTTTTTCGCACTTTCTTCTTCTTTACCCTCAATGTTTCGTCCGTAGATATGTATGTTTTACTTAGATTGATCACAAACATAACCTCAATACGAGTAGCCACTGTTGTAGTTGATACTCGAGTACATGGCACCAGTGCTTGCTAGACCACATCATGTGTTAGGACCTGGGCTGCATACTGTCAACGACTAGGCTAGAACTGCTCTTGCTCTAAAACCAAAACACAAACTGCTTATCTACTGTCACAGTCTACTAAGCTATCTTTAAAATATCTGATTTTTTCTGATAAATTGTAACTTGAGAACAGTTTGATCAGCAATCGCTGCTCATTTGTAATAGTCAGAATTAAATTGTTACAAAACCCTGCAAACACTAACACAAAATATTTATTTCTATGCTAGTGAAGCAGACCAACAGAAGTGAAATAAAGTTAGCTATGGTGTGATGAATAAGTAGTGTAGATGTAGGCAATATAAATAAATGGATAATCTTCTCTTGTAGTTCACAGGCTTTACTCCGTCTTTACAAGTCAATGAAACACTGACCGGTGGTATTTTTTTTAAATTTTAGTTGCACATTTTTACGCCTCGTTATGTTTTTGTTGCAGTTTTACCGTGCATGTATTGTTAAAACTATAGAAGTGATACAGTGACTATATTGTTGCCTTGTCCGGCTAAGGTCCACCTAACGACAACCGTGAATATTTCCTTCCCGTATGGCTGCGTATGTTAACCGTACGATATCAATGATGGCTGGCGACGGGCCTCACAACGTTGCAATGCTGAACAATGGCGCTGTCCGCGTGAACATGTCAAATGTGGACTCGCCGCTACAGATATTTGTGAGGGCCAAGAAGAAGATCAATGATATATTTGTTGAAATTGATGATTATGTCAAGGATGCTGTCACTTTTATGCATGGTAAGCAAATAACATAGTTTGTTAGTGTGTAAGAATACTATCAATAGCTTCATATAATACATGATTGAAGAAAACTGCATACCCTCCATCTACTGCCTTCGAAATCATATAATTGCTGTAATAACCAGCATTATTAACCTCTAAGTCCCTGAGATACCACATTTGGTATAGACACAATGGTTTTTTAATTGTGTCTGTAATTACGGTAATTGACTGGTTAAATTCTTGATCAACTGGAATTGCAGAATGCGATGCGATTATTTGTAAAAGTTTGGATGTATGTTCCACACCAGAACAGCCAAACAGATTAGAATGAATTTGGCACACGGAAGTGTATAATCTGGATTACTGCATAGGATAATTTTCATCTCAGTAGTATGTTCCCGGTGGAATAATTTCCATCCTCCATGTGAGCTACGCTGGTGACAAAAGCTAGTTCTTTATATTTAAGTTCTAGTTAGAATATTTTATTTTCAACCGACGAAAAAAAATGGAGGAGGTTCTCAATTCGACGCATGTATCTATATATTTTTTTTATGTATGACCATGCATAACTTTTTAGATAGTGGTCCGATTGTTACAATTCTTCTTCTATTGGAAAGGGTATACTCCCAAGGTGGTCCCATATAAATTTGGAAAACAAAATCGAACCCTAAGGGTCGGAAAACGGGATGATTGATTGTTCACTCACTGATTGTAATTTATAACCACGCATTACTTTATACAGAGTAGTCCGATTTTGATTAAAAAAAAAATTGTTGGATAGGGTATACCTTGCCAAGTATTATGAGTACATTAAAGTCACAAAAAATTATAAAATAAAAACTTTTTAACAAAAAATTAAACCGCCGAAAAAACTGAAAAGCATAAAATAATAAACCTTAAAATTTTGAGTCGACGCTGAAAAATCAATGAACAAAGATCACTCAAAGCGCCCACTCATAATTCCAAGGTTTATTATTTTATGCTTTTCTGTTTTTTCGGCTGTTTAATTTTTTCTTAAAAAGTTTTATAAGGCTGCAGTGAGACACTGCGAGATGTTAAAGTCACTTTTCTATCTTATGGTCCAACTTGCTGAAATACATCTACAAAACTTGAATAAATCCTGAGTCTCCATCAATGATAAACATTGACTTTACCCATTTAACCAACCATTAAAGATCTGTAAATACCTTATTTGCTGATCTAATTAGATTCTAACAAGATGGATACATACTATGAACACAAACTTTGCCTCTTTCCCCTGGGAGCTCGCAGATATCTATTATTTAATTTAAATACTGTGTAGTTCTACTGCAGGGCAAAAGGAAACAAGTGTGATAGGTATATAAACAATGCTAAACCATACAGACCTGGAAAGAAAGACTAACTAAAAAATACAAGTACAAGTACCCCTTACAAAGCTCAGAAGTCAGTCGGAATTCTATCAATAAATGAGTAGAAAAAAAACTGATGACTGAAATTGAAATCTCACAATACTATCAACAAAAGTCCCAGATGACATTTAAAGGCCAGCCAGACAGAAAACATAATCGAAAAAGATAACAAAAATGTGAATGACATTTACTCATAAAATAAAATATTCATAAATGATAAGTGATACCGTAGTAACTAATCTATTGACGAATCAAATTCATGTTATCTGTAGAATGTTATACTTAAGAACGATGTAAGAAGGTCGCGTGCCAACGTGTTTGGATTATTTGGATAAAGGTCATTATCATTAATATTTTATTGGCCTGTAGAGTGCTATGCGCGTTTAGGCTCGCGCAGACAGGCCGAAGCGACGGCATGACGATATTCTGGTAATTTTCATGAAGTTTTCATAGTTTATTTCTACTATAGTCGCATTGCGTCGTGCCTGTTTGTGGGAACTGGGAACCTTTATACCGGTTGCAGAACAAGAGCTACGCTGACCTTGTTTAGGTTTGCATAGGCTGAGGTAATTTTTCGTACTCATATCATCCTTCACATAGTACATTAATCTTTTCTTTGGTCTTCCTAATAGAATACGACCCATAATTTGTATTCGGCCAGATAACTCAGAGAATAATTAAATTTGGCTTTATATTCATTCATGGATCGATGCGAGAAGCACAGAACTGGTCGAAGTGGCGGTGCTTGGGGGAGTCCAATGTCCAGCAGTGTTTTTTTTTTGAATGGGAAATCATCAAATGACTTCTTCTTCTTCTTCTTCGCTGGGCGGAGCGGGAGGGCGTGTCAGACTTTTACTGACTAAAACCCCCCCGTGTTCCTTCAGTTGCCCATGTGCCAGGGTCACGGTGTCTCTGGGTCACGGTGAAATGATGATGATGATATTATGGATCGTAAATAGCTGGTGGCGTTCGTAGTTTCTGCCTACCCCCATGGGAAAATGGCGTGAGTTTGTGTATGTATGTATTAAGTTAGCCCTTGTCCTTGCTAGTTCTCGTTATGCCCTTGAATTTTCAAGTAACTACAATGTTGTTCTTGTTTGTTCAGTCGCGAAGTGCCGTCTGACCTTCGCAGCTTATACAGAAACTAGGTTCTAGCAATAGAACCTACCTACCTACCACCTATTGAAACTTGGCACTTAATCCCAGATAATACCTTAATCGTTTCTATCATGCACCTGTAAAAGTGAGGCACTTTTGTCTACATTTATACTGTTTTTAGTTGTAATTGTGCAATAAGGGATAAATTAAGGTGGAAATGCCAGGATTTTCCGCGAAATTCAAATGTTAGTACGTTTTTCATGAAAAGGTTGTCCCGCCTGCCAAGCCTATGTCCAGCTGTGGACGTTTATCTGAAATGATGATGATAACAGGGCTGTATTGATGATTTTAATTATAATCATTCTGTAAAGCCATATTTGTTACAATCGCGAACCATGTTTTAATCATCATACAACCTGAAACTGACCTGCAAATTCCAAAAAAAACCGGCCAAGGGCGAGTCGGACTCGCGCACCGAGGGTTCCGTACAAACCTGTAGGTATTCTCGGTTTATGCATAAGGTTCATGTTTATGAAAATAAATGTTTTTTTTTTTTTTAATTTTTATATTTCGGTTGATTGAATGAAAGGTAAATTGCGGTTTACGATTTATGACGTTTAAAAAAAAAACTACTTACTCGATCTCGTTCAAACTAATTTTCGGTGGTAGTTTACATGGTAATGTACATCATATATTTTTTTTAGTTTTATAATTCTCTTATTTTAGAAGTTACGGGGGGGGGAGGGACATTTTTTCCACTTTGGAAGTGTCTCTCGCGTAAACTATTCAGTTTAGAAAAAAATGATATTAGAAACCTCAATACCATTTTTGAAGACCTATTCATAGATACCCCACACGTATGGGTTTGATGAAAAAAAAATTTTAGAGTTTCAGTTCTATGTATGGGGAACACCAAAATTTATTGTTTTTTTTCTATTTTAGTATGAAAATGTTAATGCGGTTCACAGAATACATCTACTTACCAAGTTTCAACAGCATAGCTCTTATAGTTTCGGAAAAAAGTGGCTGTGACATACGGACGGACGGACAGACAGACAGACATACATGACGAATCTATAAGGGTTCCGTTTTTTGCCATTTCGCAACGGAACCCTAAAAACGGCAGAAAATTTAAATTTGGCAGGCTACCTGAGTTCATCCTTATCAGAGTACACCTTAACTACTGCAGGCTTCTTCTACTAATTCTATGAATCTTGAACGCTCCGTTATGTATTTGTTTTGATTACAATCCTGCCGCGTACGACGAGTATCGAGTAGAAGGGAAAGATGTATACCCCTTTGTTTATTTTCTCCTTTCAATAACTTCGATTTCATATCTATGAAAACGTAGCAAAAACAATATATGTACAGACGCCACCAGGTCAAGCTACCCGAAACTGTCAATTTTTCCCGATGAACCTTGAACCTAATGCTCTAGAAATAAAGTCGAAAAACTATCAAAGAAATCTGACAGATTGTAGTAGCTTGATGTGTTGGCGTCTGTACAAAAACCTTGCATTATCCTGTGCAATACATTGTTAAGCCTATAATATATGAGAGGGTTGGGGGCTTTTAAATGAGACGCTAGGCAAATTTACCCCTAATTGCCTCAATTCCTCATTTTCCGTCGCGGGCAGAAGCTAGTTCATCATCATAAGTAATATTCGCCAATGCGGTGAACATGATATTTCATATTCGTGAGTTGATTGTTATGTTGGCGTATTTCCAACTAAACTATCACTTGTTTGTATATTACATAGTTGCATAACAACGTATAACGTTATGTGTGGTGAGGCAAGAGGTGTGAGCTGTACTGACTCATCAGAATATACGGTAGCGAGACGTTAGGCGGGGGACTGTTTTATATTACGTAAAGTAGGCCTACCCCGACCTACTCGCTAAATGAGTGCCCAGTTGAGTTGGTATTTCGATTCAGCAGTTCTGAAACAATGAAAAATGTAAACTAAGGAAATATACTATTCTGAAGTCAACTTTCATACCGTTTTTCGTCGCTTAACTGTTATTATTTCTTATGTTTTTATTTTGAATTTAACTTTTACACATGGTGCAAACCATTTTAGTATTTAAGTTTTTGGCATATCCTATGTCAGACTTGTCGACTGTCACTGGATTTTCAACTTTCGGTGTAGAACTGAGCATTGAGAATTCAACAGAGTGCATCCCAGCACGTCGAAAAAACACTGTTCAAATTTCAACTGTTGGCGATAAGCAGTGCCTTGAAAGATCCGGTGCGCTAAAAAATCCAGCTGTGATTTTGCTACGTCTGTGTTTTACACACAGACGGTCAGACGTAGCAAAATCGCAGCGGGATTTTTCCAACTAATAGCTCGTAATAGTCATAATCGTAGTATTTGTACTTATACCGGGGTGACCGATCTATTTGTCGCATAGTTCTGAATCATCAGGAATACGTCACCGTTTTATTGTTATAAACTAGGTACATACATAATTATAATCTATCTATCATTTTAATAAAATTGCGCTCTATTTAATAAGTATTTAACAGATAACAATACTACTTTTATTAATACAAATAGGTAATTAGAACACAAACATATTGGGCCATCTAGTATAACCAAATTATTTAGAATGTAGTTATTGTGTATTTGTTAGTTACTGGGCTAAATAAATATTTCCCGGACGTACACCATATTGACAAAATGCAGAATTGCTGAATGTATGCAATTTTCCATTGGCATGAATTTTATGTTATTTATATGCGTCCTCAACTCGCATGCAGGTGCCAACCAAGTTTAAAAAAATTACACTGACCGATGTCCTTGTTAATAGCTATTTTCAGAAAATAGACCTTATACCTTTTTCTATATCCTTAGAAGAAGTCACTCATTTTGAATCAAATTTAGAAGTCGGAATGAGTTTTATGTTATTATATCTGTTGCAGCGGTCACAGGCGAGAATGGGATCGCGACGCCCCAAGACCTGGCTAACGTGGAGGCCTATATATCCAAGGTGCAGGCCATACGGGAAGTGCTCAAGCGAGATCACATGAAAGTCGCCTTCTTTGGTCGGTAAGCATATTGCTAATGATTAATTTAAAAAAATATAAAGTGTATCAGTCCAAATAATACTCGCAAAATAAGGTGCTCATGATATTTGAGCGATGTATTTTGTGATGCGCCAACAAGTATAAGTTTTTGGTTCGATACAACTCCATAAAGCAAATCAAATATGTATAAAGCGCAATTCGAAGATGTTTCTATAAAGGCGAAACCGCAAAGGTAGCCCGCGAAATATACAAATTTTATTACGTTTTTATTTTTTTACAATTTGAAGGTAGTTGAGAGTTGTGTTGATGATTCTAATTATTATAATTCCTTAAAACTATATTTATTTCGGTTGCGAATAATATTTTGCTTATCATACAACTGACACTTATTTGATTTCACAGTAATTTCCATCACTTTAATTATCTTGGTTTGCCATGTAAGTGCTGTGCACACCTTGATGTGATAAGTTCATTGTTGTACCATATAAATTATGACTAAGCTCTCTGATAATGTTTATGTGAACTAGTCGTTGGAGTGCCATAATAAATAAATACAACTTGATACAATACCTGAAAATTGCAAGAAAATTAAGAAAATGTGTACGGCACCTTAGCGTATCCCCCTGAAATCGTTCCTCTCTGTTATTCTCCAGAACAAGCAATGGCAAAAGTACAGTGATCAACGCCATGTTGCACGATAAGATCCTACCGAGCGGTATCGGACACACCACCAACTGCTTTCTACAAGTCGAGGGCTCAGACACCGACGAGTCCTTCTTGCGAACCGAGGGGTCCGAGGAAAAGCTCAACGTGCAGGTGATTGTAGCTTTTATTTGTAAATGCTTATGGTTTAGTTTTGCGTGTCATATATTACTCTACGTATGTTAATAGTGAAGAAACCGTCTGGTTTTACGCGTTGATGACTCTAGAAATTATCTTATTATTGGGCTGGTTACATGTCATGATCTTTTGTTTGGTCCCGCTTTATATGGTCGAACAAACTCTAAAAATCCGATATTCTCCTTCTGTTACCCATTTTTAGCTTCTTATAACCTAAGCTATTTCCAGTTTCTAAATATAGGTGTACGATCACCAAAAAAGATACGTAATCAGGGTCCTGGGATATGGTTGAAGAAGCCCATGGATATTTCCAAATAGAATAATATTAATTGAAAAAAAAAAAAGACGTTCATTTATCAAATTAGGGTGTTACTAAACTTCAACTATATCCGATAACCCTGGGTGCTTATCTCTTTTGGTGACTGTTTAAGTATCTCTTGGCGTGTGGCCAAAATCGTAACCACCGCTACCCTCATGTTTTTCAGAAATATTTATCAAACGCGCCGCTTCTGTAGCATAGTACATTGAATATTTTTTTCTTTTCTGTTTTCCAGTCTGTAAGCCAGTTAGGTCACGCACTATGCGCGACGAGACTGCAGGAGTGCTCGCTAGTGCACGTGTACTGGCCGCGCGAGCTATGTGCCCTCCTCCGCGATGACGTGGTACTAGTGGACAGTCCCGGCGTCGATGTCACGCCCAACCTCGACGAGTGGATCGACAAGTACTGCCTCGATGCCGACGTGTTTGTGCTCGTCGCGAACGCAGAGTCCACGCTCATGGTCACCGTAAGTAACGTGTAACATGCAACGTGTCACGCGACACGTGACACAACCTTGACTTGTGGACCGAAAAGTACTGCCTCGACGCCGACGTGTTTGTGTTCGTCGCGAACGCAGTGTCCACGCTCATGGTCTCAGTAAGTAACGTGTAACATGCAACGTGTCACGCGACACGTGACACAACCTTGACTTGTGGACCGAAAAGTACTGCCTCGACGCCGACGTGTTTGTGTTCGTCGCGAACGCAGTGTCCACGCTCATGGTCTCAGTAAGTAACGTGTAACATGCAACGTGTCACGCGACACGTGACACAACCTTGACTTGTGGACCGAAAAGTACTGCCTCGACGCCGACGTGTTTGTGTTCGTCGCGAACGCAGTGTCCACGCTCATGGTCTCAGTAAGTAACGTGTAACATGCAACGTGTCACGCGACACGTGACACAACCTTGACTTGTGGACCGAAAAGTACTGCCTCGACGCCGACGTGTTTGTGTTCGTCGCGAACGCAGTGTCCACGCTCATGGTCTCAGTAAGTAACGTGTAACATGCAACGTGTCACGCGACACGTGACACAACCTTGACTTGTGGACCGAAAAGTACTGCCTCGACGCCGACGTGTTTGTGTTCGTCGCGAACGCAGTGTCCACGCTCATGGTCTCAGTAAGTAACGTGTAACATGCAACGTGTCACGCGACACGTGACACAACCTTGACTTGTGGACCGAAAAGTACTGCCTCGACGCCGACGTGTTTGTGTTCGTCGCGAACGCAGTGTCCACGCTCATGGTCTCAGTAAGTAACGTGTAACATGCAACGTGTCACGTGACACGTTGCATGGTTACACGTTACTTTTTGTGTGGATGTGACGTATATTTTCCTTTGTTTTTATTTTTTTTATTTCTGTATGTTTCTGGTCTTACTATGCGTCATGTTTGCCGCAAATAAACGTATTTTCTTTCTTCTTTTCTTTCTCACACATTATTTCTACTAGTGTAGTATTTAAATTAATATTTACGCAGCTACTAAAACTTTGCTATACTGGTGCCAATTCTTTTGCATACTACACGAACTGAAATAAGAGCATTGCTATCTCTTACTGACAGACCTCGAAAGAAAAAGACAAGTGACGCTTTAGAACTGTGAAACTAAATTACGTCCCCATTATCTCAAATTTAGCGTTATTTTAAGCACGATCAATTTTATTCGTTGTTTTTGTGTCGAAGAAAATCTAAGTTCAACAAAAATTGACAGCTTTTATTTCCGTCTCCTTCTTGTTTCATTACAAGGAACAAGATAGCAATAGCCTAAATCAAGTTTAGTTGATGCACAACAGATTCATCACAAATATTTCTTTTCTGTTTACAGGAAAAGAACTTCTTTCACAAAGTATCGACAAAAATATCGCAACCAAACATATTCATACTGAACAATCGATGGGACGCCTCTGCTTCTGAACCTGAGTATTTGGATCAAGTGAGTTGGCTGTTAAATATTTCGAGTTCTAAATTATATACGGTCAAAGAGTATTTTGTAACGGCGATGTGTCGCGCCGACTTTTTCTTGTTGTTGAATTTACAGACAGCGAGAGTGACCGGATTTTAGCTTGCATCGTTTACCCACGGCGACAAATGGAATTATACATTTACATATTCGTTCATTAAGAAGTCACCTTATACTGGAAATGCTTGATATGTCGCCGTGCGTATAAACGTTGTAACTCCAAAGTTACATAACATTTCGATTTATTTGAAACTAGCTTTTGCCAGCGGCTTCGCCCGCGTGGAGGTCGGAAATTATCCCGCGGGAACATACTACCGGGATAAAAAGTAGCCTATGTCCTTTCTCAGGCTCTAAACTATCTGTGTACCAAATTTCATTTAAATCGGTTCAGTAGTTTTAGCACGAAAGCGAGACAGACAGACAGAGTTACTTTTGCATTTATAATATTATATATTTATAACATTATATATAATATATAATATATAGTAAAGTAATATAGTATATATAGTAATATATAGTAATATAGTATATAGTATATTTAGTATATAGTATGGATAACAGCCGCAAGGCTCGAATGATCGGGCTAAAGCTAGTCTTGCTACGGTTGGTTGGATGGATAGGTGACCATGTTTACATACCAAGACGCCTACGTGCCTCGGAAAGCACGTTAAGCTGTAGGTTCCGGATGACATTGTCATTATCTTTGACGGGCGGCATGGGTCATCTAAAACTCGAAAATCTGACAACCAATCCTACCCAGGGGTATCGTATTACCCAGAAACTGGGTTGTGAAACTCGCCTCGGCAGTCGCCCCATATAAAACCATTATTTTATATGGAGCGACTACCTATTTGAGTTTTAAAATACTGATATTCAGCTGTTTTGACTGGCAGCCGACACCAACTTAGTTGGCAAAACACTAGGTAGATGATGATGATAAATATGTCGACATCCGTCTCCTGAGCAATCAGGTCATTGGAACAGATTGATTGCCTTATTATTCTATTAACCGGTTTCTCGTTTTTGCAGGTCCGTACACAACACGCTAACCGCTGCGTGGACTTCTTGTCTCGTGAGCTTCGCGTGTGCTCGCCTAAGGAGGCTGAGGAGCGCATCTTCTTCATCTCCGCCAAAGAAGCGTTACTGACACGCATGCGCGAGAGAGAGAAGCCCGTGTCGTGTGAGTATAGTCGACCATGTATTCGTTTTACCATTTCAAAAGAGTTATTTTCCCACCAATACCATCACCACTATCTAACGGTCATTTTGACTACCGCTTGGATTTCTCCTCGCGAGTACTAAGGACACGCTTTATCCAATAGTTATTTTATTCTAGTTGCATCGTTTTCACATATGAATATCGAAAAAATACTAACGTAACTTACGTAAATTTTATAGAATAGTAGCTAACGGTAGAGTTTCTTGCTCTTTCTTCTCCATACGAAACCTTTTGGAAGGGGTGACTAGAAGCGATTCTATTTTAATATAATTGTGTGCCTTTTTAAAAGAAATGCTCTACTTTAACATTGTTTGTTTGAAATCGGGGCCATGTGTTTATTTCAAATTAACTGCTCACATGTTTCCACAGCTGACGATGACTGATAATATTTGCTATAAAGTAAAAGATTTTTTTTTTTAAATGGTGATATATTCGTACAAATTATAAAACAGCTATTTCGGTACATTTGTTGACTTTTGTTTACAAGTCATATTTTGAATAGGTCGTGCCGTAAAAACAACATACCAGAAAGAAAGAAAATTACATAGCCGAGGTGGTCCCAAAATCATATTGTTGATTAATCGCCGTGAGAGTGAGGAGGCGTTTGCCCAAATTTTAAGAACGTCATACTCAATTTATCGTGTTTTTCCAGCGCCGATCCTGGCCGAGGGTCACCAGGTGCGCTACTTCGAGTTCGTGGACTTCGAGCGCAAGTTCGAGGAGTGCATCAGCAAGTCGGCCGTGCGCACCAAGTTCGCGCAGCACTCGCGCCGCGGGAAGAACATCGCCGCCGAGGTCATGGCGGCGCTCGAACTGGTCAGGACCATCATCACTACATTCAAATGCCATCGAAGAGTGGAGATACTTGAAAAGACCTGTAGTCCCGCTATACTGTTGGCTTATGCTATGGCATTACTTATTATTGTGATCAGTACAGAATAATTTATGCGGCTTACCCAAATCGAATAGTCGTGCTCCTTAAGTTTTGAGTTGAGCTGCACGATAACTTACAAATGCGTGCACTGACTAGACTGTGTGGTGGTTCTTCCTCAAAAGATCAATCCAGATGGTAACCTACGCGGTTCTTACATAATCTAACCAAGATTGTGTTTGGACTTTAAAAACTGTAACCTTTTAGTTTGTTTTGGCCTTTCTTCTCAGAGTATTCAGAAAGCAAACCACCAACCTCATCTAGCTTTTGATAAACGTGTAAAAGTGTTTGTTTAAACCTACATCCGAAAATAAAATAATTTTTAAACGTTTTCGAGTGACCGTATTTATCTTAAACCGATCAGAGTGGTGAAAGTATTTGTTAACTTTGCACTTAATTAATTACGGTAAAAGTAAAACAGCCTTGTTTATTTGTTTTCGCTAAGGAGCCAGTTTAGCGAGCACTCAAACCTTTTCTTAACGCCACATACCGTAACGTTGCAGGTGTACAACACAGCGTCTGACCAAAAGGCAGCAAAGGTGGAGAAGCAGCGCGTACTGCACGAACAGCTGTCGGCCATCGAGGAACAGCTCACCACCATCACGCGCCAGATGAAGGACAAGATCAACCGCATGGTGGAGAGCGTCGAGCACAAGGTAGGCCATGACAAGCTAATACTTCACATTCTAGTGAAACTACCGTTCAGCATACCTATTCACAACCATACGATACGCTTCCGTACCGAATAATATCAAGCAATCTTATTGTAAGAGTCCACTAAACGCTGTTTACAAATATCATAACACGAAAATATTGTCAGTTTAAATGAAATAGACGAACGCTATTCTCCCGTGAACTGTTTGTTACAAGGCAAATCAATATAACGAAGTGGCCCAGATTATAATAGTGTTACGTAGATCGAAAAGTCTAGAAACGTCACGGTAACTCCATCTAAGGACGGGGCAGTGTTACGTAAATTGAAAAGACTAGAAACGACACGCTAATGCCATCTGTTATCAATTAGCAAGTACTACACGAACCATTGTGCGTAGACACCACCGCCACCTATTATCAAATAGCGGTCCAGTAAACAGTTGTCTCTGGTAATATCTGGAAGCTTCTACGCTACCTGTGAACTGTGGAAAAGTGTGTGTCCCGAATGTTCTGCTCGGCTTATAAATAGCGGATTGTCGGGCTGAGAGGGCAGTTCGATTACGAATACGATCGAATGCGATTCGAGCGATACAGTACAAGCGAGACGTGATTCTGTTTGACGTTGTGATTACTGCGATATTTGTGTTTATTTTATTAAACTGTTTTATGCATTTTGGTAAAGTTGATCTCAATTAATTTATCCCGAACCCCAGCTCGTAACAATAGTATCAGGTTGAACGTATTATAAAGTCGGAAACTGTCTTGCAACGTTTGTTTGTAATGTATCGAGTATTTATAACGTGTTACAGTAGTCAGTGCAACGAGCCTAACCGCTCGATGCGAGCATTGCGAGCGCATGTTTACAAACAAACTTATTTTTCTATCTTTCAAGTAAGTGCAGGTTGAATAAAAATGGCGTATGCTTGAGTATAGTGCTCGAAGCAAGCGTTCGCCACGTTTAGTGTATCGCCGTTTTGTAACCAAGCTCCCCTCGAATGATATATTACAAACAAACGTTGCAAGTCAGTCTCCGCCTTAACGCTTTAAACGCATTCAAGATAGGATTGTTTTATGCTTCTATAGGTTTTATTTTCATACCAATTTATCACCAACATCAATTCTACTGTCCCGAATGATTCGTTAAAACCTTTGTCTTCTATCAATACGCTGTCCGATCTCGGAGTAGCGGTTCTTAACAGTGCACATACACTTTGCAAAACTCTTATCCGTTATGTCGTCATAATAGTTCGTAACGTTAATCCCGCCTTCCATTCAGGTTTCCGTGATAGTAAGTGAAGAGATCCGTGACCTATCCGCCATAGTAGACGAGTTCCACCCTCCGATACGGCTTGTACGATCATCATTTATATTCCATATCAGTAGTATTTTAGTAGTTTAAAATAAAATTTGAGCAATGAGGGCTTTCGCGGTTGAATTAGCCGGTAGAGGCGCTAGTGTAGATTGAGATGTCTAGAAAGAAAGGTTATTTGAATAAACATTCTCTGTCTTATTACATAATGCGATCTTAGTTAATAGTCTATTCGCGTTAAGAAAACAGTGAGTACAACTCGCCGTTTTTGTATTTCCAACTTTATTTCCATGTGGTTAAAGTAATACAAAACCTACTACTTAGCACCGGGGTAAGCTGTCAGTTTTGTAAAAAGAACTGCATTTCTATACATGTTGAGTTATTAATTAAAAATTGGCTTGGTGGTTAAAGCCTAATTATCAACCTTATTTTGCATTTTTACAGGATTTTGATCGCAGATTTTTACTAATTCTTCATGATAATTAGTAAAAATCTATATTACGTCCACATATATATTTTTTTGGTCTTATTTTGATGCCGACAAGTGTAATTGTTGTAAAGTTTGCGCCATGCCAGATGAATTCTGGCTTAGGATTTGAATTAACAACTGTGTGTACTCCACACCGGCGTTATTTTTATTTTATATCGCAGTCCCATACTGTCTATTATTAACATCTAGTACATATACTGATCTCGCCTATTTTCCAGGTATCGCTAACCCTAAGCCAGGAGATACGCCGCCTGTCCGCGTTAGTGGATGAATACGACACGCCTTTCCGCACAGAACGCGCTCACTTAGACCAGTACAAGAGAGCCCTGCACCGGCACGTCGAGGCCGGGCTTGGGTCACGGCTTAAGAAGAGGTTATCGGCTGATATTGGCAATGAGATGGACCAGGCGCAGAAGGAAATGGCTGGTAGGTTTCTCGTGAAAACTATTTATTTATTGCGTAAAAATATGAACAAAATCACAGAAATAAATGCAAGTTGAATTTCAATATAAACATAATTACTATAGTAAATAACACGGAAAATTATCAAGTAAATGTTACAAATAATATTGCAGTCATATAACAGAATCTCAAACTTTCACTACATTCGTGTTTCCATTCCATCCCGCAAACAAAAGCGATAGAAAAATATACACTGGCCTAATTATTCCGTAATTAAATAACAATTGACAACCATTATCAGACGAATATAGAGTCTAATATTTTATTGTTGTGAATTATAATTATATTAGGGCAAACCAGGCTTCTTTAGTTCTACATATAAAGGTACCGCAACTGCATGTAGCTTTTAAAATATGATTAGTGTGTAAAAGTGTTTGTACAAACCTACTTACAGAAATAAAATCATTTATTATTTCTCGGAAAACTTGATACACAGTACATCAGCAGCCTATAACGTTTCGACTGCTAGGACACAGGCCTCGTGGTGAGAGAAAGCGGGCCATAATCCACCACGCGGGCCTAGTGCGGGTTGATACTCAGTACGTGATCAGATTTATATTTCGTTTGTTCCAGACCGCATGTACAACATCCTGCCCATCCACAAGCGCGCGGCGGCCGCCAGCTACATCATCCCTCACCAGCAGCCCTTCGAAGTGCTGTACCGCCTCAACTGCGACAACCTGTGCGCCGACTTCACCGAGGACCTCTCCTTCCGCTTCTCGTACGGCATCACCGCGCTCATCCAGCGGTTCCAGGGCAAGAACACCAACAAGATCGCGCTCAAAAACCCCCCACAGTACACACAGGTACGTGGCTATTAGGTATATGTTATTAGACCAAAGATGTCGCGAAACTTGCCAGCCAAATTTTTATAAAATAAATTAAAATGTCGCTTTATCGTAACGTGCACCAGACTAGGCCTCTTATTATGCCTCCATACAAGGTTTTAGAGACATCAACGCGTAAACTTACCATAAATTCTAGATCCTCAAGCGCTGTAATGCGTCATCAGGCACTTAAAAAAAAACGGAAATTGCGTGTTGGACTACGCACAATAAAGGGTTCCGTAGTTGAGATGAATTAATCCTTAACAAACTTAACATTGAAGTTGAAAAATATGCAGTATTTGTTTGCAGTTCTCGAACTGCAAATGTAAGATTGTAATCGCAAAGATATATGTTTTGTGTGATAAAACTACACATTAACGATTTTCCTGCTTTTTCCTTTACTTGTCCTTGCTTAAAGAACCAATTTGCTTAATTAATGATTCTAGGACAACGGGAAGTATCCTATCAGTGGCGCAGGTAACTAATAAGCCGATTCCTTTCGGCTTCCCTTAGGAAATTATGACAGTCAGTAGTTCTCAGCAGTGTTCAATAATCACACTGAATGTATTTAATCTTATACCATAAAATTAAAGTATTACAAAACCCCAACCTACATAAAAAAATATTTGTCTTTAAATATAAAGACAAATATTTTTTATGTAGGTTGGGGTTGGGGGTAGGTTGGGGTGTTCTCGTTGGTATTCCAAACATTTAAATAAAAACCATTTAAAGAGCGCGCGAATTTTGCGCGGCACCGCGCGTGAAGATTTTTCTGCAGTATAACTCGCTGACAACGCCGGGTTATGAAGTACATCAATTTCTATACAAAATCATCTCGTCATGACGTCACTTCAGGTCACGTGCCACGCATTTTTTTTGAGGCCTTGGGAAGCCGGAATAAGACGAGTTATAAACGAGTTAGAGTAACAATATCGGTCCATTCGTTAAATTTCGTAAGTACTCGATTCGTGTCGGATGGAAGCTCCCCGACCCCCTTGGGTCGCTCGACGCAACAAAAATTTTGTCATTTTGTTGATAGGTACTTGTCGTTAATTAGCATTTATTTCGTTGTATTCACATAAGTTATTAGTTTAGTATTAGTGTAACAATTAGAATTAGATAATTGTGAGTTTGTTGTGAAATTGTGTGTTCGCAATTAGGAATTTGCGGTAAGTCGATAGATTAGCAAGTTGAAATTACTTTTTTAGAGTAGATTTGAAAAGTTATTAGTAGGATGGCGACATTAATAGTTTTAGATTGTTGTGTGACAGATTATTTGTTTCGTGATGAAACATTCTTTTCAAGGTTAAGTTTTGAAAAAAAGAAACACATAATTAGGTTAGGTCGTGCGATGGGATTTTCAAACATTTTAATGTTTCCCTTTACGATAAATATCAATGGCTGACTGGTAGTTGGACCCTGTTAAGCAGAAAAGATCCAACCAACATTTTGTGATTTTTGAGTAAATACGATTTGAAGTTTAGGAGTGAATATAAAACTAAGAAGCAGAGGAATACAAAAATGGAAAGTTACTAATGGTAACACAGTACATTAGCATTATTTGAAATGTAACGCCACAGGCAAGTTGAGCACAATTTTCCTGATTTTCTTAAAAAACTACCTGAGGATCTTTTATGCAAAAAAGGAAATTGCCAGTAACATCTTTACACGGGGGATCCAAATAAAAAATATATGAAGGTTTAAAAATCTTTAATAAATGGAACACATATTTGTTAGTTACTTTTACTTTATTATGTAGCCCGACGTTTCGGACACTTGCCCCGTGACAAAGGATCGTAAATAGTGTCCGAAAATTCGGCTTAAATAATTGATAAAGTGAAAGCAAATAAAACGCAATAGTTCCGTAGGTTTTAATTTTAATTGAAATCTTGAAAGGGTGCATACAACTAATCAAGTCTAATCCACAATCAATCTAATAGGAAAATATAATACAATTAATTTTTTTTGAGATCCAAGAGTCATGGAATATGGATCTTTTATGCTTTTCTTTTGAAACGTTAAATGTGTTTTGGTACATGTAGTGTCATAGAGGTTTGTTTGGTGAAATTGATCAGACTGCTTAGATATTTTTTGAGTATATAAAGTTCGATGGTTAGATTCTAACTATATATATAACTCGATTTTCGACAAATTGCTGGTTGGATCTTTTCTGCTTAACAGGGTCCAGTTGTAAACTGAATAAGATGTTTTGTTTTCCATGTTTACTTTTCTCAGATACTAGTAGTTTATGGAATAAAGGGGGCTTTACAGATAATGGTGCCGATTCCCTTATTCACAAACTAAACTAAATTTAAGTTCAGTGCATCTTTTTCTTTCTATTTCATTAAGGAAAGGACAGAAGATAAATTTTAGTTTAGTCCTATCAAATTGATCAGCGCTTGACGTAAATTGACGTAATTTTAGTAGGCAAGTTTTTAATCACGTCTAAACTTGTATGGAGTAGTGACAGGCACTGATTAATTTGACACGACTAAACTAAAATTTTTCTTTTGTCCTCTTCTTAATGAAATACAAAGAAAAAGATGCACTGAACTTAAATTTACTTTAGTTTGTGAACAAGGGAATCGGTACCATTAGCTCATCGAATGCTGTAATTAGAGACACAATAGAAAGACAATTGCTTATGTCGAACCGTGTAACTCAAGGGGTTAATAATCTGACGAAATCATCAAAAAAACATGTTCAGACTGACATGATAGACTGAATATGCTATAAATTCGTAGTTGTTTAGATTTACATGACTTCGGGAATAGTAGGATAGAACTATTTTTCACTAATTCGCATGAAGGTCATAATAGGAAAGTAGGTCGAAATAGGAATTTAATGAAACGGTTTATTGACACCGTTATTTTGTTAGGTAAACAAGAAGTAGCTTTTCGCGGCCACGATGACCGTCCGAATTCTGATAACCGCTGTAACTATATTGAAACCTTGTTATATCTGAGCAAGTATGTTGACTGTAATTTTTCGATATTTATCTGAAACTGGAAGCGAAGACCGATTCCTAGGTTTTTACGATGTTAGCGGAAGTCGAACTGCTGAAGTTTTATCAAAACAGTTGTTAGGAATACTTGACCAGTATCTTTGTAGGAATAAGTTTTTAAGTAACGTGCGCCACGTCCGGCCTAGGTAAGCATTTTTTTTGCTCCGGCTTACCTCTCTAATAAAATCACCCTTCGCCACTGTATCCTATAGGTTTTGAGTATGAAATAAGTCGCATATACAAGCGTCAAACAAACGTCAAGAGACAAACATACGATTTTTTTTTGCAACTACCATTGTTGATTTCCATTTTGACTTCAATACCGACTTCAGCACTCTCGAAAAGCATGAAAGCGAAACCCATGACGAAAATTATCGCTGCCGTTACATTGGATCCTATTTTGAGTTCACAATCGGCTTGAGCACTCTTAAAAACCATGAAAACGACACCCACGACGGTATTTTTTTATTTTAAATTTCGCAGCCGCCTTTTAGAATTTTTATTTTGATTTCACTCAAATCAAATAAACAAACTAAATTTATAATAATCAGTTTAACTTGATAACTGCATTGCTCTGTGACGCTTTAACTTAGTACCTACTCGAGTTCATGACCTCACGTGGTCTGCGTTTAGCGTCCGCGTACTCGAGTTCATGACCTCACGTGGTCTGCGTTTAGCGTCCGCGTCTCCCTCGTATCGTAACTTGTTACTTATAGCCCTCCTTGCGGGGGCTGGATAAGTGTTTTTCTACGGCGTTCGGGTAACTTCACAGAAAAGGCCCATATCAGCACCGATGTCAGACAGATGCTGTCTGACGCTGGTTTCCTAATCAACCTTTCGGGATAAGGGAGGGATAAGTAACAGTTTTAACTTTAATTTACGTTTCAGATCCCGCCGTCCGTGAGCTCAGTGCCGTCATCGATGGAGGTGGTGCGAAGTAACGGACCGTCGCTGGGCAGTCACGTGGGACTGTCGGCCGAGGAGTGGGGCCTGGTGTCGCGCTTCGCTGTGGGAGCGCTCACGTCACAGGGCACCATGGGAGGGTTACTGCTGTCTGGACTAGTGAGTGTATCTACAGTAACGGGCCTCGCTCGACAGTTACGTGGGGCCGAGGCCGAGGAGTGGGGCCTGGTGCCTTTCAACTAAATTTTTTTAAACACTGTAATTTAGTTCTGAAGACCGTAGTAAATAGAGTATATTTTTAACTCAATTATTGTTCTTGTTTATTCGCAGCTCCTGAAGACAGTGGGCTGGCGCTTCGTGGTGGTGACGGGAGCCCTGTACGGAGCCCTATACGCGTACGAGCGCCTGACGTGGACGGCGCGGGCTCAGCAACGCGTGTTCAAGCAACAGTACGTGGCGCACGCCAGCAAGAAACTGCGCCTCATTGTAGACCTCACCTCCGCCAACTGTAGCCACCAGGTCCAACAGTACGTATCACTTATTATCAACCCAAGTGGAGAGGAACCATACCTCGACAGAATACCAGTATTGTTGGTGCCCTCTGTACCCCTCATCTACGCTGTGCCACCAACAGCGTCGATCAGGTGGGGTAGTTTCGCCACGAAAATCCGAATAACTTTCATTTAAATCAAAACATAACATCACAAGTGTATTACTCCCAAGGATTAGGCAGAGGTGTACCTATATACCCATACATACATAAAATCACGCCTTCAGAACGCCTCCTGCTTCTCATCCTTAACAACAATCCACCCAGTGCCAATCCTGTTACAATCATTTTGCCTCCTTTAAATTAATCTAGTCATATACGCACGCCGGTTACCTGTGCTACGCACCTTACCCTTCGGAAGAACACATTTCGCCAATTATGTTTAAGTCCCTTAGCACAAAGCCTCTGGGCTATTATTGACAAATTTTAGGATAATATTACCTGGGAATTGAATCCAAGACCGCTGCGCCTAACCTTTTGGGGTTTGTTAAAGCAATATGCCTTTCTCAGGGAGCTCTCCACGATGTTCGCGCGCCTGTGCCGCCTCATCGACGAGGCCACGACGGAGATGGACGCCGAGCTCAGCGAAGTGAAGGAGGCCACCAAGATGCTGGAGCACGCCTCCACGTCGGCCAAGAAGCTCCGCAACAAGGCCAACTACCTGTCGCACGAGCTAGAGCTCTTCGACGACGCTTTTCTCAAGGGCAACTAGGAAGCCAGTCAGCGAGGTAAATGAAAAAAAAAAATGGTTTTATTTGTCACATTGCCCTACTGCTGAACTTAAATTTGCTTTGATTTTACCGATAAGCGCTAGAAACAGCAATCGTTGTGGATGTCTTAGTAAAAGTATTGGACGCTACTGAAGGTGTCAAGCTCGTAGCCAAATTCTGGGCTGACTATATAGATTGTCATTGACACTCTAGGGCCCGTATTACGAAACGTTACTCAATACTCAAGCATTACTTAAAACTAGATTCAAGCCATTTGATTGGTTGAAACTAGTTTTAAGTACTGCTTAAGTATTGAGTGACGTTCTGTCATACGGCACTAAGCAGAAGAAGAGTATTATTTTTATCGCGCTTAATTTCGTAGATCAGCAATAGTTAACCAAGTTAAATAGTATGGCATTTCACACAGGTCGCACAATTTTCTTCTTTTTGTCCCTGTAAAAAATTAGTCACACTAAATAGTAATGTCAGTTTTTTTTCTTTAGTGGAAGTTACAATAAGCGTTTCCCGACGCTGAGCGCCGGCAGGGCCCGAGCGCTCCACTACTGCGTCTGAGTGAAGAGGGTCAGCTGAGTTGTGTGCGACGTGTGCGTGTATTTATCGCGTGAGTGTGCCGCGGGACTGTGTCGCCGGCGAGTACGTGTGTAGTTAAGTATTGTCTGCGTCTCAACGTGTCTAGTATAAAGTTAAACATGAATGTTATGGATTTGTCTAACGTTTTCTCTATAGATCGTTCTCGAAGGTCGCGCCGGCGCCACTGCTCCAAAGACTTAGTCTAATCCTCGGTGACATGACAACTAAATAAGTTCGCCACAACCGACCTATAGAAGGGTAAACTGTTTCATGTCAATGTATAGTTGAATGATATACCTCTATTGTACATTAGAGCTTTTGTTGTTGTTTTAAAGTTATTTATCAGTTTTTAAATGTTGTATCACAATGAAATCACGTGTAGACGAACGTCTAAAAACTTGTTATGACATCCATTTGTTGTATTGAATTTATTTTAGTTTTACTTGATTCTTGACGATTTATAATTTACTTTTAATGTTTACCTTCCCTTTATATAAATTAACATCTAGGTGCTACCAAATGGATGTATTAAAATCCAAATCGAACAAACATAACGTTTGTAGACATGAGTTGTATAAAATTGTTATTACTGATAAATTCTACATGGTGAATATCTTATGAAATATTTACTTTACTATTCATGTGTTTATCAACGCTATGTCTATACGCTTTGAATAGTTCTGTGTAACTTGTTGGTTATTTATAATGTGAGTGTTTAAATAGTTATTGGGTACTCATTAAAAATAAATTTAATCTACGAATCGATAGTGTCACCCTAACTAATTAGTTACCATTCACGACATTCTCCGCATCGAAGTTCCGCAATATCGACTATGCGGCCGCCCTCATGATTTTATGATCTGTGATATTATTAATGTTTGTTTCAAAATTGTTTCTATCCATTGGCACACTGCATAGTAACCACAGTGTATTGAATATGGAGCATTTATTATGTGTATCGGTAACTCATGTTTAAGCAAAAAATCTAATAAAAAGTGTAGCGTTGCATGGTCAACATTGCGGATCACAAAGACATTATTTCAATTTAAGGATTAATTTATTTATGATGTAGCGAAGTGGAGTGTGGTTCTCGGCTGTTGTTGTAATATAATGATGTAGGCAAAGCTGTTTTAATATTTTGCTACACCTCACTACCTTTATTACATTGTCAGAGAATTGCTAACATATTTTTCTAATCAATCTTTAAGGGAAAGAACTATAGAATAAAATAAACTAAGTATCAATTTTTGCATGTAAATTAAATAGAAACTATATTTCGGATCTACCCTCACTTCTTTGACAATGTAATATTTTCTAACATTTTGGCTATTTTTACATTATATTGTTATTATGTATAGTATAAATATAATAAATGAATTGACGCCACTCTGGCGACATACTCATTAGTATCAAATAGGAAGGTACACAGCATACTTATGTAATGAATTGGTCATTGGGAGCCATGCAACCATTTGATATTAGATAGATTTTGTTGTCCATTGTAATTAGTTATTGCATAATTAGGAGAATTTTCTTATGTAAATAAAACAAATAAAGGATTCCTTTATAAAATAATCGTTTTATTTGTAGGAATACTAACTCTGTGATCAGTTTAACAATCAATAATGTCAATATTAAGAGGGTACTATAAAAAATAAAATACTATTTAGGCGTAGTGTAGGTAAAAATATCCATTATACTTAAATCGAACTTTTCCCTTATGTCCTCAGGTTTCGGTGTGTTCTAAAAGGGCCAAAAAAACAACAGGTCAAAAGAGCTCTTATCCACTAAGCAAATTAAGGCTAAGAAGCAAACAAGGGAGAAATACAATCTTACCAAAGCAGCATCTGTTTTGAACTCAGTCTTATCAAACCGCACAGCAGCGGCCTCTACTGTGAGTCCATAGTGCGCGCACGCTGCCGCCGCGTCGCGTTCCGTTCTGAAGCACAGCCACTGCGCAACAGTCGCGACGGGCACTGTCAGGCGCTTGTTGTTGTATGCGTGGCTCATTACCTGGAGGGCACGTCTGGAAGAGTTTACAAAGTTAACATTTGCTTGGGTTTCGCGACAGCTGGGAAGTACTAATTTGGCCCCAGTGGTATATATAGAATAATGTTGCTAAGGCACCTGTCCCACCCCCGACGATACGAGAAGCGGGTAGAGCTAGCATCTAAAAACGAACTGACGAGCAGCGAGTGCGCGATGACGATTAGCGATTACTTGCTGGTATGCGTAGGTACTAAGCGTGAGAATCTCGGCAAGTGTTCTGCCTGCTAAGTAAGCATTGTTGAGTCAGCAGTACTATAAGAGCTTTTGTCGCTGCGTGTTAACAGTTAGCCATCAACAATTAATATATGTAACGCTTTTACTTACAAGTGACCTACAATCTTTTATACTGTTTCTTGCTAGCTAGATACTTCCTCGACAGTGGAGGGACAGCTAAAGAAATATTTACCGTTGTAATGTAGGTAAGTAGGTACATAAGGCACAATATGAAAGAGGGCACAACTTCTCTGACAGCCTACACACTCTTATGTAGTTGCCCTGGAAATTTTCAATTGCTATTTCGTAGGCTAGTTGTAGCTTCGGATGTCTGAAAAAAACAATAAATACATAAAACAAATTGCAAAAGGAGCTTGTTCATCGAAATTATGCCAGGCCAGTGTCATTACACACAATTTGTCTCAGGCACCACATCATCTACTCGTCCACTGATGGTGGAAACCATGAACCATCACGTGAACTGCCTGATTGTTTCTCAAAGCATAACAAACCAAACAAAAATACATGATTTAAATTACCATCAATGCTTGCTCACCTCTTCAATTCTTTAGACAAATTAACATATCTAAAGAGTGGATGTAAATCATCTAGATTGCACAGTATGTACAGAATTTCCATCAGCACTTTGTCATTGACAAGCTTATTTTTCTTATCCTTGCCATTCAAATCTAGGTTTGAGAGGAAGCCTGTTAGGTGATCTATCTTCCCACATGTTTTGGCTATGGCACAGCATGAGAGGTACCATTTTATACATTCCAATAAGTTTTTCTGGTTGAGGACTGGGTCATAGTCCTTTAGGGGAAGGCTTGATAACCTGAAATAAATGTAATACAATTTCTGATCCAACAAGTTTATCTCATAATAAATTCTGCATAAGCGTATAAGCGTAAGGCTTTTAAAAGAAGCTAGTAAAAATATAGGTGGTAAAAATTGTTACACACTTACTTATAGCCATAATATACATAGAACCTGATCATAGGCTCTAGAAGACAAGCACACTGTTCAGGAGGTAGTCTCTGTATGGTGGCATCCTGCCTCACGGCTCTCAGGCGGTCATTCACGTAGTCATACACCACGGAGGCAGGCACATCCACTCTTCTTGTGATACTGGAATATTATACATGACACTTATTATTATGTAATGTTAATAGTAAACGAAATAAAATATCAACCTGTAATGTCCCACTGGTGGGCAAATGCCTCCCTTTCCTTTTTCGCCTCAATTCAATCCCGAGCCAATTTCAAGCAGAAAAGTTGAATTTTAAAGCATATAATTTTACAAAATGAAAATAAGTACCTATGTAATTTATCTGAACATTTTCGTAAAAAAAAAAACTTCGTAAATTATTTATTTTACCTATGATGCAGGATGATTAACAGTAATAAACTTCCTAATCATTATTATGTGAATGTGATCTGGGGGTCTAAAAAGGCCACATTAAGCATTTCTGCTAAAACTAATTCATATTGTGAATTCCCAGCAATACCTTAGCAATTCCTCTAATTTTCGTAAAATGGTGACACATATTAGCAATATCATACTCAATAATTCAATTCATATCAGAAACATACTTTTTTTTTTTTTTTTTTAATATTTTATTCATGACCATAGATACAAGTCTTTCAGTCGTATACATAGATGGGTTTTAACACTATGAATGTAACATTACAATGGTTATTAGATACCTACTTATAATAATGTTAATAAGGCACTTTTTTAACAATAATATTTTTTCAATCTGTTTTTACAAATTACATCAATATTTTTCATTACTTTCTTTATACTACCAACTTGCCCCCCTTTCGGGTTGGGTGGGTACATCTCAGTGATATCATGGTTAAACCTTGATGGTTTTCATACAAATTTAAATTACAAATACACTTCTAATTACAAATTAAATTAAATTTTTTCTACCGTATTACAAATATATTTAGACAACACACTAAAATATTTCTTATTTTTTAATAATTCCTGAACACTGCGGGGAACACTTTGTCGTTCACTTTCAATGTCATTGTCATTAAATTCACTCAATTCACTGACCAAGATCAAACGTTGAATGTTAAAACTTGAACACTGTAAGATAATGTGATCCAGATCAGCATCCTCTGCTCCACAATGACGACATTGGCTATTATTAATTATGCGAATCCTATTCAGGTGAGCTGGTGTTAGGCAATGTCCCAATCTCATGCGTGATATAATAGTTATAATTCTTCTTGTGATATATTTGAAGTTTTGGTACCAAGGTTTTATCGGTAATTCATTTTGTATTCCAGCATACCATCTGCCTTTCGTTTCCAGGGTGATGTCCCAATACTCCTTCCATAACTGTCTATTATGTTCGTTAAAAAGGCTGTAATAATCAGTGAATGGAACCTTGAGCAACTTAGATCGATCCTCATCATGGACTGAACGAGCCGCAGTGTCAGCAACTTCATTTCCACGAATGCCACTGTGTGAAGGTACCCATACTAATTCTACTCTAATACACTTGTCAAGTAGTTTTTGGATTAAAAGTCTAATATTATAAATAATATAGTTTAACTTAAAAGAAATATTTACATTATGTAGAGCAGATAAAACACTTTTAGAGTCTGTAACTATCAAAATATTATGTACATTATTTACAAGACTATATACATGCTGCAGTGCACAATCAATTGCATAGCATTCTGCAGTGAAAATGCTACACACTCTGTTTAATTTAATGCATTTAGTGAAGTCCAACTGTGGATCATAAAAAGCGGCTTTTACATTATGATCTGTTTTAGATCCATCTGTGTATATAACATAATGTTCTGGTCTATTGTCTTTAAACTGTAAAAATTCAAAATGATTGTGCACTGTGTCTAAATGGATTGCAAAGCTGTTAATAATACCATTATAAGGAATTTTGTATATAGGCCAAATATCATTTTTAACAATATCTTTTGAATTATTATTCACATGTTCAAATATTATTGGCATTTCAGGTAGAGTTCCACCAACCAAAGAAGAAGCAGAGATGGCATTGGAAGCAATTGACTGTGAGATTTTAGGATGTATTGTTAGCTTCATAAGTAAAGGATTATCATTTGATGCCATGACTTTTAATAAAAATCTCTCAGTTAACAACAACCTTCGTAATGACAAGGGAGGTATACATGTTTCAACTTCTAATGAATTGATAGGTGTGGAGCGCATAGCACCACAAATAAGTCTCAGTCCCATATTTTGAATTACATCTAATTTTCGTAACAAGGTGCTATTGGCATTCATGTAAGCTAGACTGCTGTAATCAAAATGGCTTCTCACTATACTTTTGTACAGCATACTCATAACTTTGGGGTCAGATCCCCAAAAACATCCTGCTAAATGCCTCAATAGATTAATACCATTCAGTGCTTTGTTACTTATATGTTTAATATGTTCATCAAATTTTAATTTGTCATCAATAATTACGCCTAGAAATTTATGTTGCTTAACAGCAGGAATTTCTACATTATTGTATGAAATTTTAACATTGCTATGAATATTTACATTTTTACTGATAATTAAAACTGAACTTTTTTCTGGACTTATTTCTAATTTAAGTTTACTATGGTAATAGCTGTATAATTGAGACAAAGCCTTATTAATATTAGCCATTGCTATATCTATGTTTTGATTTATGCTGTACAAAAGCAAGTCATCGGCAAATTGCAGGATATTTACACCTGATACATCTACATATTTTAATATTTCAGAAGTATACAAGTTATAAAGCAAAGGAGACAAAGTTGCCCCTTGCATTGTGCCTTTGTTGACAGTCCTAGGTCCATGCAATTTATTATTATATTTAACAAATACAGTTCTATTGTTTAAAAAAGAATAAAGCCATTTCAGAATATGACCAGGTATACCAATATCATGAGATACTTGAATAAGTTCTTCTATATTTACATTGTCAAAAGCACCCTTTACATCTAAAAACACACAGATTGCATTAGAGTGACTTAATTTAACCTGTCTTAAATCTGATAATAAAGATACAAGGCTTTCAGAGCAACTTTTACCTTTTCTGAAGCCAAACTGTATAGAAGGAATTAAACTTTGCGATTCAATAAAATAATCTAATCTTAACTTCAACATATTTTCAAAGAGTTTACCTAAACAAGATGATAGAGAAATAGGTCTATATGAAGAAGCACTATTTGCAGGTTTATTAGGTTTTAATATTGGAATTACACACTGTGTTTTCCAAGACTCAGGTATTACGAATTCATCCCATAGTTTATTATAAATATTGAGTAATGTTTTTTGTGCATTTAAATTTAACTTTTTGATTAATATATAAGGTATGTCATCCAATCCCGGTGTAGTATCTTTCCTGCTCTTTAAAGATGTTTTCAACTCTTCTACAGTGAAATTGTTCTTAAGAAACACATTTACATCATTTTCTGTAGCATTTTCGAACAAATACTCAAGCCTATTGCCGTCTATTTCAGTAGAATCAGCTAAGTTATCTAAAAAACTTGGAACCCACTCATCATTGATGTTTTTGTTTCGATTTGTTCCAACTTTTTTAAATTTTTTAATGTATTCCCATATCCTAGAAACTGGAGTTAACCTATTAAAGCTACTACATAAATTTTGCCAAGAAGAGGAACTTTCTTCCTTCAGAATTCTTTTCTTTTTTGCATCTAGTTTTTTATACCTTATCCAGTTTTCAATATTGGGTTGAGAAAAATAATACTTTAATGCATCTTTTGATTTTTCGACAGCATCACTACATTTTGTATTCCACCATGGTACTGGTTTTTTAATAGCTGTGTTTGCACCTAATTTACGTTTTGGAATTGTTTTATACCTTAGATCATTTAATGTTTCTATAAAATGATTGTATGCATTGATAGGGGAATCATTTATTGAGTCCAAGTGAGAAAAACAAGTTTCTGATAGGCTGTAATATTCGTCCCAATCTGCCTTGCTATAAATATATTTCTCTTGATCCACAGGAGGTGATGTGTCATACATAGACGGTTGAATATTGATCTCAAGTAAGGTTGGAAGATGATAGCTACCCATGGGATCGTCATGAACATACCAGTTACATAAATGAGCTATTGAAGAGCTAACAAGGGCAAGATCTATCGCTGAAGCTTGTCTATTAGGATAAGGAACAGTTGTTGGTGATCCATCATTCAGAACACATAGGTCAAATTCATCAATTATATTATATAAGCATCTACCTCTATTATTATCACTATGACATCCAAAGGCTATGTTATGAGCGTTAAAATCACCCATAACTATACAAGGTTTGGGTATTTTATTTATTAAATCCTTTAACTTTACTGAGTCAAACCTGATACTTGGAGGGCTGTACACACAAAGTATAGCCATTGCTCCAAATTGTGTTTCTATAGTGATACATAAATTTTGAATAGATTCTGAGAAGTGTGTATTAACTACTTTGTATTTTAAACGTTGGCTCACCAAAATAGCTACTCCGTTATGAGAATTTATGGAATTTTTGTGGATTAAATTATATGTTGGAAAATGTGGAATTATAGAATTAGTTTTGAACCAAGTCTCATTAAGAAGACAGACATCTATATTTTTATCAATTAATAAATTTTGTAGTAGGCTCTTTTTACTCTGTAAACTCTGTATATTATACTGTAAAATATTTAGATAATTATCCATGTTTAAATTAAATTTGATAAAAATATTTCTTTTATTTTCTTATGTGTGAGTGGTCCATCAGAGTCACTCTTGTTTCCTAATGCAACCAACGATTTAACAATTGCGTTAATTATAATATCATTATTTGCTACTTGTTTAATATCTAAAGTCTCATTGGATTTAGTCTTATCAGTAACCTTGGGTAAAACAGGGAAAGATTTCTCATTTAATGTAGGGGGTGGTTTCACAACAGTGGCATATGATTGCTGCATAAGGAATTTGGCCTTTTTCTCCTCAATTTTTTGTTTTTTAATGGGACAGTCTCTTGAAATGGCAAGATGATTACCTGAGCAGTTGATGCATGTGATCTCTTCGACATCGCATTCTTTGTAGGAGTGACGACCAGCACAAGAAGAGCAGTTTTGCTCACCTCTGCAAGTCTTAGCAGAATGATTGAATTTAAGACACTTATAACATTGTAATAATGGTGGTATGTATGTTTTCACCTCGTATCTAAATAGTTGTATATAGGCGTATTGCGGTAAAGATGTTGAAGAAAAGGTAACAGCAACTGTATTGAGAGGCACTAATTTTCCCTCTACTTTACGCATGAATCTTCTAATTGAAATAACTTCAGAGTCGCATACTATATTTTTATATATTTCTTCATTGGAAAGTTCTTTGGGCACAAACCTCAATACACCAATCCTTTCTGTCAAATATGATGGTATAAACGCTTTAAATTTATTTCTCCAAAGGAAGTCTTCCATCTTCAGAAAATTGTTGGCCGCAGCCGCCTTTTTGAATGTTATGCCTATTTTGTGCGCATTTATTCTATGTACTCCTGATATTCCTTTAACATTATCCGATAATAAGTTGGTGAGCGTGATAGGGTTTTTATTCCCTATCTTCTCCTGCTCTGTTGATTCGACGTATACTACATACTCAGAATTGGTGTTTTCTATGAACAGTCTTTTATAATTTTGTTTAGTAAATATGTGATACTTATTATTTGGAGTGCTGTTGTACTTTCTTCTTTTCTTTTTTTCTCCCTTCTCTGGCGGCTCCTCACCGCCACTGGTGACACTCATGGTTGTTCGAGGTCGAGGAAGTTATTTTAGTGGTATTTCCGTATAATTAACTAGTTATTGAGTTTTTTGCGAAATCAAAATTACCGCCTCGTTTGACTTCCCGCCAAAAAGTCCCTCAGAAACATACTTGGTGTAAATGTTGCAGCATGAAAAAAATAAAGACCGTAATTTTACCGGTAAATATTTCTTTGAAGATTTAATTAATACAGTTGATTATTTTTAACTGTTGAAATGTTATTAATTATAATATCCATAAAAACTTATAAAATAATCACAGATAAGCCCTGTGAAAAGGGAAACCAAATACAATACAAACTTTATAAGCTGGCAACGAATACATAAAAGTTTTCTCTTCAGATATGTGTACGTCATAATTACTCTGTGGTCATAATAATCTGTGGTTACTCCCAAAGAGGGACGAAAAGAACCAAAAAAAATCTGTGGTTACATCAACAAAATAAAACTTAAATGATTTCATGTAAATTGGGTCATTTTTAATACAGAGTAAGTAAATACTTGTTTATCTTGAATCAATATATAATTGTATCATTGTGCAAAGGTATTTAATTGGACGTAATAATTTGTAGGCATAGAATGGCGTGCAGCTGGTCCGAGACACAATCGAAGAACATTCTGCTCGAGCTCGTCTTTCTGCCTGCATTGATAATAAGAAAAAGAAGAAAGAAAGAACCCTCGAAACCCTTGAACCCTTTATCGAGATCACTGCAGTTCTGGCGAGACTCGTGTGCCAGCACTAAGCTCTACCCCGGCCGATGTTACAACAGCGGCTTTGACTCGTGGAACTCAGCAATCAAGATACCGAAGTGAGTGGAGTTTTCTAACCCTACAGCTATTTTTATTGCGACTAAGACTTATGATGACGATTGAAAATTATTATGATGTTATTTATATAACGTATTTTAGGTGCACTCTGCTTCGACATAAAATTGAGTAAGTACCTACTATAGTTAACATTCATGAAATATATAACGAAATAAAAAGAGGAAAATAAACTATATTTTACCATTTAACTAAACAATAACTAAAGAAGCTATTGGGCTCCAAGTCTACTATTATTGCCAACCTGTCATCACTGTTGTTCTTAGGGTGTCTTAAACAATGATATTATTATTTTCAATTTCATTTTATTTAGCAGTTATGTTAATTATTGACTGATGATTTGACTTTCTTAAAAACCACACATTTTCTTTTTTAGCCTGGTGGAGTTGTTCCAAGCAGTCATCGTTTGCCTCTGCAGCTCCGTGACTAGCATCAACACAAAATATTCATAGAAAAATAAACTGATTAACTATAGTGTTTATGTTAGTTTCATTATTTGATTATTGCTAGATTTTTACACAGTACAACATGAGAATTGTATTAAAATAATTTAACGTTGTGTATTGTTTTATTTAAATAATAGGTATAAAGATAAAATGTATGTCCTATTTTATAGATACACACTACCTAATAAAATTGGAGTGAATGTAAAGTAATATAAGGCCTATGTCCCCCGTAGGTTGTAGATTTTTATTAGGGTTCTGTAACCAAAGAGTAACCAGGATGGGACCCTATAACTAAGCCTCCGCTGTCCATTGGTCCGTCCATCTGTCTGTCTGTGAACGGGCTGTATGATGTGGAAAATAAATATACCTACATATTTCCTCTGGAAATGTTTATTACTTACCGGGTGCAAATTACAAAAATAAGCTAGGTGTGAATACTGTACTTTTGAATAATTCTTTTTTTCAACTGGGACAAGTGTTACGAGTTATATGATAAATGATTTTATTTCTGTTAGTAACACAACAAAACATAACATCATGCCTTGTTTCCCCGAAGGGTTAGGCAGAGGTGAACCTATAGTACATCCACATTTCGCCTGTTATGTCTGTTAGTAGGTTTGTACAAACACTTTTACATGTCAATGATATTTTTTTAAACTAGATGAGTTCGGCGTTTCATAAGTGACTACTCTGAGAAGAAAGTTACTGGTACCTACAGCTATCACACTGTTTTATACACTAACTTGGTGTTTCATATAGTGTACGCCCTTGGTAACCTGTGGTATGATCCAGATGCATAAGTACTAAGTGGATCTACTCAGTGCCTGTGAAATATGATTATATGATTGTAGTAATTTGTAACATTCACAAGAGTAGATGGTAGTGTCCATTTAGAACTGCTTCATTAAAACTGACTACTTCATTACTATTCTTGAAGGTAGGTTGTATGTTTATTTCATGTAAGTTGGATCATTTTTAATACAGAGTAAGTAAATACTTATTCATCTTAAATCAATATTTAATCGTTAATCGTTGTATATAAGTATATGTTGTGTTGTGTATATGGTGTGCACCCATATTAGCCTGTTGTGTGATCCAGATGCTTAAGTACTAATTGGATCTACCTACTCAGTGCCTAAAATATGAAAAGATTGTAATAATTTGTAACATTCACAACACTAGATGGTAGTCATCATCATCATCTCAGCCGCAAGACGTCCACTGCTGGACATAGGCCTCCCCCTATTTGGGGGGCTTTGCCATAATCGCCACGCTTGGCAAGCGGGTTGGCGATCGCAGTATGATGGTAAAATGCATAGAGAACGCTGCTGCCCATTCTCTAGTAAATCCCTTAATCGCCTTTTACGACACCCACGGGAAGAAATGGGGTGATGCTATTCTTTATGTCCGGCACCACATGGGACAGACTAGATGGTAGTGTCTATTTGGAACTACCTTTAAACTGACTACTTCATTACTATTCTTGAAGGTAGGTAGTACTTATGCCAGCGCGGCAGTACGTATGTACGGCTCCAGCTCATGGACCTTATCACGACATATATTTTGCCTATATAACCCAAAAAAACCTGGAGGACCCACATTTGAAACGCTATGTCCATTTTTCGTGTGTCACAATTCGTTGATGACTTAAAATGGACTACATATCACGAGCGTGCTCAAGAAAATTTTCTTAAGGCCTAAATTTGCCATTATTACGATATTTTTTCACAAAATCCCAAATATGATTTGTAAAATGATCCTCTTGACTAACTTCTTATGATTCTGCTATTTGACATTAAACTTCATTATAGCAATTCATATTAAGTGTACCATTTTACGAATCTCCATACAAAACTGTCAAATAGATGAATTGTGTTTAACGAATTGTACGCAGAACATATTATGAATTGTCAGTTTGTGACCATTTTACGAATTATAATATGATTCATAATATTTTCCTATTATGATTCCACCAAAGTGGCCTTTTTAGACCCCCTGATAAAAGCATGCTATCTTTTTTTCTTAAAGGAGTGGTCAAAGGTGAAGGTGACTTACATTAAGCCTTGCTCCAGTCCCAAATTGAGTTAAATAAATAATGGTTAATTAATGAAATTGATTGAACCCTACGGGGAATACAAGCATGATCTGCATGATGTTATGTGTTAGTAATGAAACTGAAATGCAAACAGTCTTACTCCATCAGCAGATACTGTACAGTGTTGGTGAGCACGGAGTTTGGCCGCAACAGATGTGGAATAGCCATGTTGGAGTCTGCTGCAGAACGGCTGTAGCCCTTCACCAGTTTCCTCTCACTGCCCCACACTTCTAACACATGGACCAGACGCTCCTCCTCGCGCCTAAAAATTTAGCTAATATAAAGGCTCCACATACTTTGTGGACTGTGCATGAGTAGCGTCAAAAAACGGGCCATAATAATCAGTGCTTCCATTGACTATTTGGATAATTGAATTAACCAGAATTATTCAATACTATTGCGTTCTTTTATAAAATATGTTAACAAAACACTAAACAATCTAAGTCTCATTGAGTTACTGAAATTAAGGTTAGTAAGGTACTAATTTGTTAAGAATATCTGTTAATCATATAAGTAGTTTGATACGTACAATTTAACTTCTTCTTCGGGACACATTGAGTAACAAGTGCCTATAATGCGGTCTGCATTCTGTGTATCTTCACTTTCAATATTCTTACAAAAGAAATCGAAGTAGGAAGACATCATTTTAGTTTATTAAAACTATTTAAATCATCTAAACTTTTGTAGCCAACCGGATTTTTGGTGTTTTCTTTCAGGTTTCAGGAGTATCGGACTATCAGTTTTGTTCAAAGATGACAGAAAATAAACTATTGTTAATTGTCAATTTGTGACAGACAGTGAGGTTTTTAAATAATGTCAGTGTCAATCAGCGTTAACAGTCAGTGTCAAGTTGTTTTTTTTTTTTAAATTTATTCCTGACCATGGATACATGTCCTTCAGTCGTAATCATTAAACATACTACTCTTATTCTCAGCTAAGTACATCTGAGAGGCGATGAAATTATCTCATTAATAACAACAAAATATTAGTTAAATATCTCAATAAAAATACATAAAACAATAACAAGTTCATCAAAAGTGTTTACCGCTCATACGAGCTAAGTACATCTGAGAGGCGATGAAATTATCTAATAAATAACAACAAAATATTAGTTAAACATAAAAAAAAAACAATCTAATGAACCCCGAAACAATTAATTTTTTTCTACAGTATTCAGTAAATATCTAAATAATGAATTGAAATAAACTGTGTTGGAAAGTAATTCCTGAACGTGGCGGGGAAAACATAAAAGAGTTTTGTTCTGCTATATCACTAATTTCACTGACAAGTAACATAACAGTCTTTGCATGGCGAACGATTCACAGTCTAACGTGTTTTATATCCGCATTTTCTTCAGAACAATAGGTACATTTGCTTTCACTGATGAATCTTAGCTTCAATGTATTTAAGTTTTTGTTGTATTCTCTTCCGTTTCATCTTCACATTCTTCATCTTCAAAGTTTTCGTGTGATTCGTTCTCAATTAGTAGCAAATCATAGATCTCGTCGTGGAATAAAGCAGCTGTTTCAATGTTAACATTTTCGTAGAAATCTGAACTGTTAACATCAATTTCTTCAACATTATTTGGTTTTTCATCCATATCTTGAATTATATTAATAAATATAAAATTATTGAAAACTTTTTGTATCTTTCCCGCCAATCACCATTTTCCTTCCTTTCTTTCTGTCAAGTTGGTGTCAAATTGTCAAGTCAACTAGGATATTGCCTTCTGCATAGAATTAGTACCTAAGTAGACTTTCCGTCTTTCAAATAAATTGTAAATAGAATCAAAGAACAATGGCCAATCTCCTAATATGCTTGGTCTAGATTTTTTTTTACTAAACATAATTGGTTGAAACTTAGGTCGATAATACATAATAGCATTATCAGCATTATTGATGATACATCTAGCTTCTGTCCGCGTCAAATTTTTGCTCCTGTAACCCTTCCTATCGCATCGAATTGCCTGCCAGTTTTCGTCCATTTTTTTTTGCTGCTCCGCTCCTTTTGACCGTAGCATGATGTTAAATAGCCTTCCTCAATAAATAGGCTCCCCAACACAAAAAATATTTTTTCAATTCGGACCAGTGTAGTTTCGGAGCCTATTCAATACAAACAAACAATCAAATCTTTCCTCTTTATAATACAATATTATTGCGACTATAAATTGAGATGTAAGCTATCCTATCTTTTTAGTTGGATCAAACTGCACACAGTGTGCAAATTTTATTAAAATCGGTTAAGTAGTTTAGGAGCCCATCCCGGACAAACAACGTGACGCGTAATTATATATTTTTCGTGACGTGTGTGACGTGTAATTTAGAACATCGTGTGCACTATCACAAACTTAGTGCACACGATGTTCTAAATTCAATTTACCTTGTCCTCAAGAGAATAAAAACGGCTTTTCCACTCAGATATTGAAGATTAAAAATACTCTTTCCTCGCTGAGGTGGAATGAAAAGTTACGTGTTGCACTCGAGTGCAAAGATTTTTCACCTCGTGCTCTTTTGATTCCCTCGCTAACGCTCAGGATTCTAATTTTGAATCACTCGCTGCGCTCGTGATTCAATTTTAGAATCCTTCACTTGCTCGGTCATCAAAATTGAGCACGAGGTTAAAAAGCAACTTTGCACTCTTGTATAACAAATAACTATTATGGCAGTATTGCCACGTTGGATGGAAATGCTGCTTATTAGACCTAAAAACAGACCAGCCCGTGTGACCATTCACGTGGAAAGTCAACTTCATCAGCAGTTTCCACTGCTGGGACACAGCCCTCCTCTCTATGAGAGGGAGTGGGCCATAATCTACCACGCGAGCTCAGTGTTGCCGGGTATCACATACATTTTTTTATTCTAGTACTAGCTGTGCCTGCGACTTCGTTCGCGTAGATGTCGGAAAACAGCATTATGCCGCTTATAGCAGATGTAACACCTCCTCTGTTGATCTTTTGACCAGGCGTGGTGACTTTTTCTAGTAAAAAGCTGCCACAAAACTTGTATTTTTTACGAAAACGCTTCTCTATATACTATGTTAGGGGTGAAACCACCTGGAGCGTAAACAAAAAGGTTGCTAGGATTGCTCATACGCGAAAGAGCTACATAAAGTTGGCCGTGGGAAAAGCAACCGATACTAAGGTCTACTCCCGCAATGGATAGTGTCTGGCCCCGAGCTTTGTTAATGGTCATGGCGTAACATAGGCTGACTGGGAATCGAACACGTTTAAAACTAAATGGGAAACTATTAGGAATGAGCGGAATTCTGGGAATAAATACAACATCACCACCGCCACCGCCACAACTTTTTAAGATTTTGGCTTCGAAGACGTTTTGTTGGAGATTGGTTACTATAAGCCGAGTGCCGTTGCAAAGTTTGGGAGGATATACGTTTCTGAAAAGTATTATTGGCACTCCGACTTTCAAAAAAAAATGTTGTGTGCTGAAGACCAGGTGTTTTAAGGGAATCTAAGAACTCTACTGGATAGTGTGTGCCATCTTCTTCTTCCGTAACTATCGGCGACGAAATCTAAGCATCTAGGCGCAAGTAGTATCGGAGTGCACCCTGACAATGATTTTGTAAGTTAGAAAGCATTTTTAAATTAGTAAAGGTCTCAAAAGTTTGTAAAAATGTCAAAATTTAGACCCCCTCTGGGTAAGTGGGTGCAAGTAGCGCAGAGAGCGCCTTGATAATAAATGTAAATATAAGGAATAATTTTGTAGCCAGTAAGGAATTTAATAATTTTGAAAAGTCTTGTTTATAAGTTTATGTATTAGATTCTAATTAGTTTTAGTTTATAGATTTCATGCTTAGTTTTCTTATTAGAATCTAATTAACTTCAATTTGAGTGAATCTTGTAAGGAAATGTACAAAATTTCGAAAGGATGTTCTATAATTACGTAACTTGAAAATGAGGTTTTTTTGTTTATGGTCCGATTGTTGCTATTTTTGTTGTTAACGATAGAATTAGATGTAAAACCACTTTTAACGTTTAAATTATTAAAATCGGACCACAGGATTCAGAGATATTATAGATTAAAGATAGTGGCAATTGTCCTAAGTCAAACTTTGTAAGTTTTTGTTCTAGAAAGTTTTTATTGTGACTATGTACATGCAATATTGTGTTTTTATATAAGAAGGGACCACATAACAAATGTAAAAATATATAAAATGTAAGGGTTATGTGATAATTAATTAAAAATAAAGGGGTTCAAAGACTTCGGCTTGATGAAAACTAACAGTGAAATGGGCTTGAAAATCACTGTCGTCTATAAGGTAATGGGAAGCGGCCCCGTCGACTATAAAATACGCACGATCGGCCGGGCCCATTTACAATTCTACGCTCGACGCCCGCCTTGGAAGGTCGCTACGCTGCCACTCCGCTGCGCGTATCCCCTCCACCGCCCGCCGCTCGTTCGCCCGTCAGTTGTGCTCCGTGCGCCACGCTGCGTAGTCGCCCCGACTACTCTCCGCTATTTTGCGATTTAAATTTATTTAAATCGCAAAATTCGGATTCTTATTTCTTCAGATTCAGTCTAAAACCGTACTGTCTTGTTCGCAAGACAGTGGTATTTCTGATTCGTCAGAAAATCGTCAAAAACGTGTGTTGTGTTGTGGCCCCTTCAGGGCAAATCCACAGTTTCGTGGTCACTCGGTGGATACCTTAACGGTGCCAACGAAGCCGAGTGGGTGCAGACCCAACGCACCCGTCTATCCCCTTCAGGGCTAGACGAAAGTTGGACGGGTCCCGGATCGCTGGCCTTGGGGGCTTCCCTCGTCAGCCCCGGTGACAGTCTTCCCTCCACAGCCGCGTACTAGTGCCGCGGGTATATCTATACCCCCCGCACTAGACTGGTCGGGTACCTTCAGTACCCATCGCATGACCGGTTAGGAACCCGTTCGTACAATAAGATTGGCGACGGGGGACACTCTTAGGGCTCACCAGGTTCACCTCCCTGTCTATACCCGACAGGGAGTGTAACACTCACCCCCGGCAACCCACCGGGGATTAGGCTACGTAGGAGTAGGGTTTTGGTCAGGATCACTCTCATGAGTGATTAGGTCCCCCCTCCCCTCCGCCATGGATAAACCCATGGATCCTACGGAGAGACTAGCTAGAATCGAGGCGCTCCTGGCTGAACTTGCGGGTCAGCTTAGCATTGAGCACTCGGAGGTCGGGGCTGTGGTCTCTGTTTTTCTTTTATTGATAAAGAAAAACAAAGACTTCGCTGCCGAATTCTCCGAGTTGTACAGAGCTGAGCAGCTCGCAATTCCGCCCAGCCCGGGCATCGCTGACTTCAGCGATGCCCTCGAGGCCCCAGCCGCCACCGATGTACCGTGTCAAATGGACACGGAGGATGTACCCACAACTCCTTCCGATACTGCCGCGCTCACTCCCCAGACGGACTCGCACTCCTCTTCGTCCTCGGACGCAGAGACGTACGAGCTCGTCTCCCATACAAAGGGAAAAGGGAGCAAGCGCAAAAAGAATAAGGCGAGCAGCTCAGCCCCGGCCGCTAAAATCATAGCGGCTGAGGACACCGCTCCTCCGTCTCGCGCCCCCACCCCGCAGGCGACCTCCGCCACCGCGAACCCCCCCCCACCCCGCTACGCAGGCGACCCTCGCCACCGCGACCGCGTCCATCCCCTCCACGCCGCCGGCGACCACCGCCAACGCGTCCCCCTCCCGTCCCTCGCCTTCAACCTCCGCGAAGGTTGCCGCGCCCCGCGCTAAAACTAGCGCCCAGCCCGTACCCTCTGGCTCAAACACCGGCAGGAAACTCCCTCCACCGCCCCCTGTATTTATACAGGACAAGGCCAAGTGGACGGAGGTGTCCAAATGGTGTGTTGACCAAAGGGTCAACTATACTAGCGCCCGTGCCACCCAGCACGGGATAAAAGTATCAGTCCCCACGTCAGGCGATTATCGCGATCTGACCAGGCTCCTCTCTGCCAGGAACGTGTCCTTCCACACGTATTCCTTGCCCGAGGAGCGACTGACCAGGGTGGTGATTCGCAGGATCCCCTGCGAAATCGCCACCAGCGATATTAAGGCGGACCTCGAACGACAGAACGTGCCTGTCACAGAGGTCCATCGAATGCACCGGTCCAGGCAAGGTACCGCCTTTGATATGGTCTTGGTGGTGTGCCCTCCCACAGAGGGTCACCACCCCATATTCAATGTAAGGTCCGTCTGTAACCTGTCAGGCCTTAAAATCGAGAAGCCCCGTAAGTCAGGCATCATTGGCCAGTGCCACAGATGCCAACTGTACGGGCACTCAGCGTACAACTGCTACGCTACTCCCAGGTGCGTCAAGTGCCTGGGAGACTACGGTACAGCAGATTGTACCCGGCCTAAAGACCGCACTCTTTGCACCGAGCCACCTAGTTGTGTGCTCTGCAAAGAGCCCGGTCATCCGGCAAACTACCGGGGCTGCCCGAAAGCCCCCAAGATATCTTCCCCTAAATTGGCGCAGCGTTTCGACGCTCGTCAGACTAGGGAATCCCCCTCGGCCAAACTCCCCGTGAGACTGGCCCCTCAGCGTCCCTCCCAATGGCCTCTAATGAGTTCCCAGAAGGAGTTCGCCCCACTGGCCTCCAGGCCTAAGCCCGCTCCCATCCCTCCATTAGTGGACCCGCGTACCCGTGCCCCCGCGCCCCTTACGCCCCCCGGTTTTCCCGCGACCGCACCTCCGGCCCGCGCCGCGGCCCCCTCCACTGCCCTTATGGCAGGACCAGTACCCGTACAGAGGAAAGGTCAGGCTCCCCTTGATGCGTTTAACGTCATCACTGGGACCTTTAATACCTATAGCACGTTCCTCTCCCCGCGTGCCCAACAGATGGCCCAGGAACTAATTGCCGCCGGCGGTAACTTGTTCCGAATCCAGTCAATTTATGCTGCGTATCCCGAGATCACGCAAGCAATCCATGTCATGAACTCCCAACGCCCCCATTATGGATAGTCGCGGAATATTAACTAGACAAAAACCCCGTTCCCTAAAGCTAGGTTTCTTTAATGCCAACGGCATTCACGGCCAACGTGATGAGATCGCCACGTTCCTCCGCGACCATCACGTAGACATTTTACTCATTCAAGAGTCGTTCCTAAAACCTCATCATCGTGACCCGAAAATTGCAAACTATCGTTTAGTTCGCAACGACAGGTCACGTTGTCACAGAGGCGGCACCCTCATATACTATAGGAAGTCCCTGTACTGCATACCTATGGATACTCCCGAACTCTCCCGATTAGAAGTTTCGGCCTGTCGGTTAGCACTGACAGGTCACCAGCCGATCACTATTGTGTCGGTTTACCTTCCTCCCACACATGAGTCAGAGGACCCTCAACTCCTCGCTAATGACCTTTCCGAACTCTTCGGCATGAGTGACTCCGTTATCATAGCGGGCGATCTCAACGCCAAATATCCCGCCTGGAATAGCACCAGGACCTCGACCAGAGGTAGGCAACTCTTTAACCTCTGTTCTACCATGAACTTTGATGTCATCGCCCCGATGACTCCCACTCACTTCCCCTTCGATACCGATCAGTTACCCGACGTACTTGATATAGCGCTCCTTAAGAACATCAACTTAAGGTTGGATTCTATAGAGGCTATTCACGAACTCGACTCTGATCATCGACCAGTAGTCATGAACCTGGTCCCCCGATTAGGTATACGCGACCCCTCTCAACCCCCCGCCACTAAAGTGATCACTGACTGGAAGAAAGTAAGCGAACGCTTACAATCTAACACGTCACATCACTTAGACTCTATCCCAGATCAGTTTGACTCTGTCGCTGACACAACGGCCGCGATCGACTCTCTCACGGAGCACGTACAATCGATCGTGAACGAAAGTTCACGGGAGGTTCCAGATACGGGTGACCGTAAATGGAAACTCCCCGACGATGTACGTGATCTGCTGACAGAGAAGAACGCGGCTGTTCGTGCCTACAGCAACTTTCCCTGTGATGCTAACAAAGCTCACATGCGTTACTTACAGCGTGCTGTAAGGACACGTGTGACTGAGCTGCGTGACGCTAACTGGGACAAGATGGTGAGCGAACTAGAGCCGACTCATCTCGCCTTCTGGGAACTTCAGAGGAAACTGAAATCCTCTGAGTTTTCCACTATGCCCCCCCTGACCCGCCCCGATGCGACCATTGCATTCGAGGATATCGACAGGGCTGAATGCCTAGCCGATAGCCTCGAAGCCCAATGCACACCCAGTTCGCAGCCAGTAGACCAAGCGTTTGTCGATAAGGTAAACGCGGAAGTCGAACGCAAAGCCTCTCTCCCGCCCGTTGAAGACCCTGATGATCCCCTGCCCCCTGTCACACCTGACGAGGTGCACGAGATCATCAAGGGTCTGAAATCTCGTAAAGCCCCCGGATCAGACGGCATCACCAATAGAGTGATCAAGCTGTTCCCCGCTCACCTGATTATGCTCATGTGTACCATCTTCAATGGTGCCTTGAGTAATAACATTTTCCCCCAAGCGTGGAAGGAAGCCACCGTCATCGGCATCCCTAAGCCCGGTAAGCCCAAAACCGAGCCCACGAGTTACCGCCCCATTAGTTTGCTCAAAGTTCTCGGCAAAATCTATGAGAGACTTATTTATAAGCGACTCAGAGATTATGCCGAAACCAAGGGCCTCATCCCCAACGAGCAGTTTGGTTTTCGAACCCAACACTCGTGTGTCCATCAGGTACACCGTATCGTCGAACATATCAATGCTGGTTTTCAGCGTGGTATGTTCACGGGCGCTGTATACTTCGATATAGCGAAAGCGTTCGACAAAGTCTGGCACAACGGCTTATTATATAAGCTGTATCAACTCGGAGTGCCAGACCGTCTCGTGCTCATCTTACGAGACTTTCTTGCGAACCGTACCTTTCGCTATCGCATCGAAGGGGCACTTTCCTCCCCTCATCCGATCCGTGCAGGAGTCCCTCAAGGCTCTGTACTAGCCCCCCTCATTTTCACGCTGTTCACTAGCGATATCCCCAGAAGCAAGAAGGCAAGGTTAGCTCTGTTCGCAGACGACACTGCCATCTTCTTCTCGGGATTCAGTGACACAGCGCTGGTTCGCTACCTCCAAACCGCAGTCGACGAGCTCGGCGAATGGTTCAGGAAGTGGCGAATCGAGGTCAATCCCGATAAAAGTCAGGCGGTCTTTTACACCCGACCGCGACGTAATCACCCCCCTCCCCGACCCATCTCAATGTTCGGCAAGCAGATCCCTTGGGCGAAGCAAGCCAAATATCTAGGTGTCATCCTCGACGAACACCTCACCTTTTCTGAGCACATAAAGCAGGCTCGCTCGCGGGCCGCTTTCGCTCTCGGTAGGCTCCATTGCGTCCTGAACAAGCGGAGTAAATTGTCTCTTCTGTGTAAGAAGCGGCTTTACACCGCTTGTATCAGGCCGATTATGACATACGCAAGCCCAGTCTGGGCACATGCCAAGCCCCGATTCATCCATAGGATGCAGACTCTCCAGAACCGTTTTCTCCGTCAAGCCACAGGCTCGCCTTGGTTTGTTAGGAATATCAATCTTCATTTAGATATGAAACTCCCGACTATCCATCAATACATATAACGCGCTTCGAAGCGCTTCTTCGATAGGGCCGTAGCCCACCGCAACCCTCTGGTTGTGGCGGCAGCTACTTACACCCCCTCCCGTATTAGCAAAGTCCGCCGCTCGCGGCACATTCTTACCGATCCTGATGATCCCACTACTCTCCTCCAGGAGAGTCGAAAAGAGACCAGTACAGCTAGACCAGCACACAGACACAAACCGTACCGACCTCGCCGCCGAGGTCCGTCGTCGCGACCCCAACTTAACAGTCCCTCCCGACCCTTGCAAGAGCCAGCCCGCGATGCTGCGCCGTTAGCTTTAAATTAGTCCCTAAATAATTTAACTCAGATCCAGCCAGTCCCTTGCTGCCCCCCCCCTATCAGCGATTGCCTAAGCCGAGGTTCGTACCCCCCTCGGGGTAACCCTTAGAGCTTTCGCTTTAGTTTTTAAGTATAATAAGCCCCGGCTGGAGGCCTAAAAAGGTAACTTTTTAGAACTCGCCGGGCCCCAATCCGTTTAAGTAGTAACAATCTTTTCAGGATTAACTACGAGATGCCCCACAAAAAAAAAAAAAAAAAACGGGCCCATTTAGTCGCAGCTCAGCCGTTGAAGAGGCACAACGAAGAACAAGCCGGAGTCCATGGACCAAAAATACTAGAAGAAAAGTGTTTTATTTCGTCCGTTTCTCTCAGAATTCAGCCTCACGTTCAGTCTCCCGAGGTCTTGGTCGACCGTATTGTTATTACGCATTCAGGGGTGCGTGGTGACGTGTTTTACCAGCGCAATAGGTAAGTAGGGAAGCACGTCAAAAACGTGGGAGAAGTCCCAGGGCGAGTAAGGGTGCTGATCACATCCCATTCGTCCACTACAATTGGTCCTTCGAGCCGGATTCCCTGCAGGAAGAAACCAGAAGAGTTCAGAAGATTAGAAGTTCAGAAGTCCGAAAAATTCAGAAGACTGAAACATGCCGGTTACCAGGTCGCAGAAGGATGCCCCCTCACGTCCGCCGTCCCGTCCTTCCGCTAAGGACGCGAAAGAAGAGGCAACAGAATCAGAAGGGGTCACGTCGGCGTCATCGGGAACCGCAACTACATCGGGCACGAACACCTCTTCGGGTACGACGGCTACGGAAGAGACCACGACAACGGAGACAACGGTGGAGACTGCGACCACAGCGGCGACCGAGAAGAACGGTCAGAAGAAAGAAGCCGCACAGAAGGAAACGACCAAGAAGGCCCCAGAAGATGCCGCGGAAAAGGCTGTTCCTGGTTTTACCAAGACGCTAAAGCCGAAAGGGGTCGGTCGTCGCGCCAGGTCCACGAAGACCACGAGCACCACGGCCAGAAGACGCGAGCTGGAAGACAAAGAAGAGTTAGCGCGCCTGGAACTGAAGCAAGCACAGGCTGCGGCGAAACTAGCCCGTGTCAGATTGGAACTGGCACAGTGTGAAGATGATGACTCCGTGGATGAAGACCTGGAAGACAGAACAGCACAGGTGCAGAACTGGATCCAGACATCTATAATGGAAGACAACAGGGAACGACCGGAGCCACGAGATCAACCTCCAGCAGAAGAACCTCAGAAGGTGAAGCCAGAAGAGCACTCTCCAACGAAAGGAACTACGATTGAAATTCAAACGTTGGCGACGGCGTTGAAAGAAGCCTTCACTATACGGGAACAAGCAACGCAGCCGAAGTATATCCACGAGTTACCCTACTTCGACGGCAGCAGCAGTGAGTGGTTGGCGTTCAAGGTTGTCTACGAGGATACAGCACCGATGTTCAACGACGTCCAGAATATGGTTCGCTTAAGAAGAGCACTTAAGGGCAACGCAAGAGAAGCTATCAAGAGTCTGCTGTACTCCGAAGCCTCTCCGCTGGAAGTGATGCAAGCCCTGAGAAGAAGATATGGAAGGCCTGACGCGCTGGTGTTAGCAGAATTGGACAAAGTCAAGGCGTTATCGAAGATTTCAGAAAATCCAAGGGACATATGTGTCTTCGCAAGCCAGATCAACAACAGCGTAGCAGCGATAAAAGGGTTGAAGAAACCGCAGTACCTGCATTCACCTGAAATAGTGAAACAAATAATAGAGAAGATGCCAACGGTCCTTAAGTTCAGATGGTATGACTTCACGGCAGCAGCAGAAGAAAGTGAATTCTCCGACTTAACCCTGGTATCCAACTTCCTGAACAAAGAAGTAGACAAATGTGGAGCCTTCGCGACCTCAGAAGAAAAGAGTGGGATCAAGAGGACTCATCGACAAGCGGCGCATGCTACGAAGGAGAAGGACTTCAAAGGAAAGGATGCTAAGAAGACTTGCCCCATGTGTGAAAGTGAGCACTTCCTAGTTGAATGTCAGAAGTTCCAGAAGGCGTCGGTTCAAGATCGGTGGGCAATAGTTAAGAAGAGCCACGTCTGTTTCAAGTGCTTTCAAGGGAAACACCGGAAGGAGAGCTGCAGGAAACCACCATGCAAGGAATGCAAAAGGTGGCACCATCATCTGTTGCACGTCGACTCAGAAGACAGGACCTCGGGAGACAAAAAGGAGACACATCAAGAAGAAACAAGTGTCACGGCGTCAGTGAATGCGGTAAACAACGCAAGAGCATACCTGAAGATAGTTCCAGTGGAAGTTTTCGGGTCAAAAGGATCTAAGAAGATAATAGCCCTCATGGATGAGGGGTCAACAGTGTCACTCTTGGATGAGAAGGTGGCAGAAGAAGTCGGCGCTCAAGGAAACAGAGAAGAACTGGTCATCGAGACAGTAGGAGGCAGGCTGATAAAGAAAAAGGATTCTCAGGCACTTGACCTCACGGTGAAGGGAGTTCACCAAGGAACCAAGAAGACAATCAGTAGAGTCCGAACTATCAACGAGCTGAAGCTTGCACCACAGTTCTTAGACAGAAAAAGGATTGAAGAATGTCGACACTTAAAGAAGGTCGCCGACTCGCTGTACTACGAAGGGGAACCACCGCAGCTACTCATAGGTCAAGATAACTGGGAGCTGATTGTGACTCAAGAAGTAAGAAGAGGGAAACCAGGACAACCAGTCGCTTCAAGAACAAGACTTGGTTGGGTGCTACATGGATCGGACAGCGGGAGTACGAGACCAGTGCAATTCCTGAACACGTGTCTTCATGTCAGCACACCTGAAGAAGAGATGCATCAAGCCATCAAGGACCATTTCGCGATCGAAGCGCTTGGGGTGCTACCGAGAAGACCTACTACGGACTCAGAAGGTAGAGCACTTGCCATCCTAGAGAAGACCTGCAGAAGACTTGAAGATGGTCGATTTGAAGCTGGACTCCTGTGGAAGAACGAAGAAGAGCAGATGCCAGAGAGCTACACGTCTGCCAAGAATCGATTGATCAACATCGAGAAGAAGATAGACAGGGATCTCCAGCTGAAGGCAGAATACAACAAGCAGATCCAGCATCTAATCGACAGCAAGTATGCAGAGGAAGCACCTATAGGACAAGAAGACTCCAAGAAGAAATGGTACCTCCCTCACTTCTCCGTGGTTCATCCCCTTAAGAAGAAGATAAGGATCGTCTTCGACGCAGCAGCCAAATCCAGGGGAAGAAGCCTCAACGATGCTCTACTGCCAGGACCAGACCTACTGCAGTCACTCTTTGGAGTACTGCTCAGGTTTCGTCAAGGGCCCTTAGCAGTGGCAGCCGACATAAAGGAAATGTTCCTGCAAGTTCGTATCAGACCGGAAGATAGAGACAGCCTGCGTTTCCTGTGGCGAGGGGATCGGCGCGACATAGTACCGAAGGAGTATAGGATGACATCAGTCATCTTCGGCGCGACCTCATCTCCCAGCACAGCGATCTACGTCAAGAACCGAAACGCAGCGGACTTCAAGGAACAATACCCAGAAGCTGCAAGAGCGATCGAGCTGAACCACTATATGGATGACTACCTACACAGCTTTCATTCAGAAGAAGACTTCAGAAGAGTGACGGCGCAGGTGGACTACATACATCGGAAGGCAGGCTTCGAGCTTAGAGGATGGGCATCAAACCAACTTGAGTTGCTGCAAGACGTAAAAAAGGACACAGCAGAGAAAACCGAAGTGGACCTTGGCGAGAAAGAAGAGAAGACACTAGGACTGCGCTGGTTCACAGAAAGGGACTCCATCGGCTTCAGGGTGAACCTTCGAAACACACCGGAGGAGATAGCTACAGGGCTCCAGGTGCCTACGAAGAGAGAAGTCACCAGCGCCGTAATGTCAACCTTCGACCCACTGGGATTAGCATCACCGGTTCTCGTCCAAGGCAAGAAGCTGCTTCAGAACATATGGCGAAGCGGCGTCGGCTGGGATGAAGAAATAGAAGACAAGGAATACGAAGCGTGGAGAACCTACTTAGAGAAGATGAAGCTGCTTCAAGACCTTCAGATTCCAAGATGTCTAGCGCCACATGGCACCGAGGGGGAGCTGCACACCTTCACAGATGCAAGCGAGATGGCGTACGCAGCAACAGTTTACTGGAGGACACAAGGTCGGGACGGGACTTACCACATCAGCTTAGTGGCGGCAAAAGTACGTGTCACACCACTGAAACCAGTGTCGATCCCGAGACTCGAGCTGCAGGCGGCCCTTCTTGGAAGCAGACTAGCACATTCGGTGGAAGAAGAAATGGACCTGAAGGTGGTAAAGAAGACCTTCTGGACAGACTCCAGCATCGTACTCTCTTGGATCAAGACGGACCCGAGAACCTTCAAGACGTTCGTAGCTCATCGCTTAGCAGAGATAGAAGATCTCACGAAACCACAGGACTGGAGATGGGTACCGACAGCACATAACCCTGCTGACGATGCGACGCGCGATGTACCGGAACACTTCGACTGCTGTCACCGCTGGTACGTTGGACCTGACTTCCTAAGGAAAGAGGAAGCCCACTGGCCGGCACCTAGAACATTCAAGAAGGAAGCCACCGGTGAAGAGAAGACAGCAGACGTCGTAGCAGCAGCAAGCACCACTTATCCATCACCAGATCCTGAGAGGTTGTCGTCCTGGAAGAGACTGTGGCGAGCTACAGCAAGAGTGTTACAATTCATACAACTCTGCAGAACAAAGGAGAGGGTCAACGTCAGCCGAGAAGATCCCGCCTGGAAAGCGACGAAAGGAAAACGAACTAAAGGTGTCGAGAAACGACATCAATCTTCAAGAGTGCCAGACAGGAAATATATACCGCTGAACGCCGAACTACTAGAGCAAGCTGAAATCATACTACTGAAAGGCAGTCAAGAGAGAAATTTCAAAGAAGACATCAAGTGTCTGCAGCAAGGAAAACCATTAGAAGGAAGCAGCAAATTGAAAAAGCTCGACGTAGTGCTGGAAGACAGTCTCCTGCGGCTGAAAGGAAGAATCGACGCGATACGGGGAATAACAAGAGAATACAAGAGACCCATCGTGCTCGACAGTAAGGACAAGACCACGAGACTTATACTGGAAGATTTCCACTGCCGATTCAACCATGGTAATCACGCAACAGTAATAAACGAAGTGAGACAGCGTTTCTGGGTGCTGGGAATAAGATCAGCAATCAGAGCAGTGCAACATCAGTGTCAATGGTGCAAAGTGAGAAGAGCAAAACCGCGGGAATTACCGACGGGCAACCTACCTTCAGAAAGGCTGATGCACAGTACACATCCCTTCACGTGCACTGGCATAGACTACTTCGGCCCGATGACAATCACCGTAGGAAGACGCCATGAGAAGAGATGGGGAGCTCTATTTACGTGCTTAACAACTAGAGCCGTACACATGGAACTCACCCCTTCGGAGATTCGCACCAAGAAGAGGAATGCCGAAGATTGTCTACACCGACAACGGGACTAACTTCGTCGGCGCGAACAAAGAACTACAAGAAGCACAAGACACCATGAAACAAGAAGTTCTCATCTCAGAAGCAGCGAAGATCGGCGTGCAGTGGAAGTTCATCCCTCCTGGTGCCCCGAATATGGGCGGTGCATGGGAGCGTCTAGTGCGATCGATCAAAACCGCGCTGGACACCACCCTGAAAGAAAAACACCCGCGAGAGGAGATACTCCACACCCTCCTCTTAGAGGCCGAGCACATCGTTAACTCTCGACCTCTCACTCACCTCTCCGAGAATCCTGAAGAAGAAGCGCTAACGCCTAATCATTTCTTAATTGGGCGGTCATGTGGCGCACCAAGAGTCGGCAACTTCGAAGACAGCGAGCTGGTGGGCAGACCTACCTGGAAGGCCACGCAGCGGCTTGCCGACCACTTTTGGCAACGCTGGCTGCGGGAATACCTACCTACCCTGCTGCCGAGGAAGATCAAGGGAAGAACCAACCCCACCGATCTACGAGTCGGAGACGTCGTGCTCATCGTCGACCACAGCCTGCCGAGATGTACCTGGCCACGCGGCAGAATCCAGCAGGTATATCCGGGACCAGACGGGCGAGTCAGGATCGTCGACGTCGAGACCAGAGGAGGAGTTCTACGAAGACCCAGTTCGAGAGTGGTGTTGTTGGTGCCGGGAGTATCGCCGAGCCTGGAGGATGGTGCGACGCACGAGGGGGAGAATGTCGGCGACGAAATCTAAGCATCTAGGCGCAAGTAGTATCGGAGTGCACCCTGACAATGATTTTGTAAGTTAGAAAGCATTTTTAAATTAGTAAAGGTCTCAAAAGTTTGTAAAAATGTCAAAATTTAGACCCCCTCTGGGTAAGTGGGTGCAAGTAGCGCAGAGAGCGCCTTGATAATAAATGTAAATATAAGGAATAATTTTGTAGCCAGTAAGGAATTTAATAATTTTGAAAAGTCTTGTTTATAAGTTTATGTATTAGATTCTAATTAGTTTTAGTTTATAGATTTCATGCTTAGTTTTCTTATTAGAATCTAATTAACTTCAATTTGAGTGAATCTTGTAAGGAAATGTACAAAATTTCGAAAGGATGTTCTATAATTACGTAACTTGAAAATGAGGTTTTTTTGTTTATGGTCCGATTGTTGCTATTTTTGTTGTTAACGATAGAATTAGATGTAAAACCACTTTTAACGTTTAAATTATTAAAATCGGACCACAGGATTCAGAGATATTATAGATTAAAGATAGTGGCAATTGTCCTAAGTCAAACTTTGTAAGTTTTTGTTCTAGAAAGTTTTTATTGTGACTATGTACATGCAATATTGTGTTTTTATATAAGAAGGGACCACATAACAAATGTAAAAATATATAAAATGTAAGGGTTATGTGATAATTAATTAAAAATAAAGGGGTTCAAAGACTTCGGCTTGATGAAAACTAACAGTGAAATGGGCTTGAAAATCACTGTCGTCTATAAGGTAATGGGAAGCGGCCCCGTCGACTATAAAATACGCACGATCGGCCGGGCCCATTTAGTCGCAGCTCAGCCGTTGAAGAGGCACAACGAAGAACAAGCCGGAGTCCATGGACCAAAAATACTAGAAGAAAAGTGTTTTATTTCGTCCGTTTCTCTCAGAATTCAGCCTCACGTTCAGTCTCCCGAGGTCTTGGTCGACCGTATTGTTATTACGCATTCAGGGGTGCGTGGTGACGTGTTTTACCAGCGCAATAGGTAAGTAGGGAAGCACGTCAAAAACGTGGGAGAAGTCCCAGGGCGAGTAAGGGTGCTGATCACATCCCATTCGTCCACTACAGTAACCGTGTTTATGGAAGTATATTGCTTACTTTCACCAAAAACATGTGCCAATATTTGTGTATTTATTGCTGCCGCTTGGTCGTTGCGAGGGGTCAAAATAGCTCGTTGACACAGCTAAGCAGTGGCGTGGTTACCGATATCAGTGGGATTCCGATACACAGAAGAAATGAGGTCCAGCTGTGAAGTAACGTTACAACATAGGTTCTCTACCAAAATTACGTTACCCTCTTGTGTGGGATATTTTCTAGTAAGCGAACTCTTGCGCGTTTGGGGTTCCTCCCAGATGTGCTCGCATATTTAAACATAAATAAGTTGATACGACATTGTGCCATAGAATTGAACTCTTCAGACAGGCATTAATTTCATCGGTTCTTGATCCTCGGGGTACAATCGGTAGTGTCTGCATAAAATCACCGCCGAAAAGTAGCATAATGCCTCCCATCGGCCAGTCATTTTGTCTTATGTCCCGCAAAGCTCAGTCAACTGCTTCTATAGCCAAGCGGTTTGCCATCGTGCACTCGTCCCAAATGATTGTGACACAATCGCGTAAAACTCTACCTTTACCGTAATTGCGTGACACATTGCAAACCGGGCTGTCGGTCCGTTCCAAGTCAATGGGGATTTTAAACATATACAGTCTTATTCATAAACGACTCTTAAATTTTAATCAATTGCTAAGCAACTGATTAGTGAAATTCTTATTCATAAACGCCATTTAGCGCTAAGTAGTCGCTAACCATTTGATTAAAAGCTGTCAAAATTAAACACCACCGGTAGCTTGTTATGAGGATGCTAAGAGGCAAGATGGCGGATTTTATTTGAATCAGCTGATCGGTTCAATACGATTATTGTCTGCTTCAAGGTTATTTTGTCCCTAATATCTAATTGTACCTTATTAAATATTGATTTATACAATATTTACGGGATTTCGGAATAGTACAGGAGAATTAAATAATTTTGAAACGCTACGCGCCGACGGGAAATAGACGGAGGAAGACCTACAAGGCTTGTTTACATCTGCGATGAGAATAATTCCATATTAGGTGCATATTCCTTATGCGAAGTAAACGTGATAAAGGATTTTTAGGGAAAGCTCAAACAGGAGGAGGCTCAGTAGGTTTTAGGCCCCTCACATTCTTTGACGGCAGTTCCAAGGCACAGAACAAAAGAAAAGCCATGTTGTGGCAGTCTTGCTCAAATAACATGAGACATTTCATAAGCAACAATTCTATCTATCTTATATAACTAGCCTATATTGTTCCACTGCAGGGCAAAGGCCTCCCTCTCCCTTTTCCACACATTTCTGTATTTTGCTAGTGTTGGCCAGCGCATGAGATGGACAAGATCTATCAATGAGAATGTCATGCGCTCATACTATGGGGCTACAGAGGGGGGAAACAATCTGACCGCGTACCATGTTCAGATGCTCTCTCTTTTTCAGGCTCTTGAGCCAACTGTCAATGTTTCAACCCAACCACTATCGGATCAGGTGCGGGTCATCCAGCATAATCATATGTTGGATGACACCGTACTTGATCGCCTACGAAATGAAATGCAGAGTAGCCATGTTAGTTAGCCAAGCAACAATTACGTTTATTTTAATAAAGCTACATTTTTGTTATAAATTCGTATTTTTGATTTCCAATTATTCTTCCTCCTTAACATTTATATGGGTGCTATTCTTTTCTCATGGCACTCTCATTCCTCATCTTATTCACGTAGCATGCTCTGCGCCCTCGCCGTCTTTCCGAGGTTATATACTATTGGTGCTTCGTCAAACTTTCAACTGTAAACAAGATTTTTTTTATTTTATTAAAATACACTGAAACCCCAGTACATAAGCAATAGGAAGTAATATAGGATAGACACAAGTACCTATATGTTAAACGAGTATATTCATGTAAACAAGCTTAGGGGACATGCAAATACATAGCTATTATGGGCTACGGCTTTTTAATATTAATTTGGTCAGTTTAAGGATATAAAATCAGAAATAAATACCTGTGTCCTCCAGCCATTAGAGCTAATTATATTGTATTGCTACCATCGCAAAAACAATGAAATAATTATGATATAAACGTATTAAATTATTTTATTCAAATTGAAATATCCGATGACATTGTTGACTTTGGTCTGTCAAAGGCACCACAGATACAAATATCGTGGTTATGACAACTTTATACTTTTAATTCGGTTTTTTAGTCAACTATATTGATTATAATCTGTGCTGCACGCTAATTTCCCCTCTATTTCGTGTCGTAACTAATCATCTGCTAACTAGCCTTTATGAATAAAGAAAAGTTAATCATTTCTTATGGGCTAACCATTTGCTTAACTAACCAGTGGCTAATCAGTGATTAGCGAGATTTTTATGAATAAGGCTGTGTATGTGCGATTTTTACAACAATGTGGCTGCTATACCTGTGGAGGCGACAGCAAGAGCAATTTTAAAACTTTGGTAAGAAAGGTTTGCCCATTCCACCGGGCGCGTTTAAAAGCAAGATTTCTCGCAAAGTATGATCCACACTGTAGCACACTCGATCAAATATTTGATGCTGTTCCGGTGACAAAGAGCAACCATTTTGCAGAGTTTCTACCAATTCTACGGGATCGTAAGTAATCGCCGAGCGTACTCCCTGTTTATACGTTTCCAATTGGCTGTCGGTGAAGGCAGGCCATATTTAGTAAGCGGGTTCCCTCCTATATTTATAACTATGTCTTGAATAGCCAATAACGATCTATTATTACAGTTTTCACGGACTCGGTCTGATATTTCAAGACTGTTTTGCCGTTGATGTCTCAAAAAATCTTTAGCATACTTATCTTGGTATTTTTGCCACAACTGCCCAGCATCTGCTAATCTCCACCTAATAAATGATGTGCGCGGCAAGCGGCCTGATACCTATGTGGGATATTCAAATTCATCCACTTTACGGAGCCCCGTAAAGGAGGCCCGTAACGGCCCCCGCACCACGTGCAGAAGGAGGCGTAAATAATAAGACTCTGGATTATTTGGGTGCACAATGCGTTTTAATGATGGCATGCAAATTTGGATCTTCATTTTGGTCTGGAAATTCAGCCCTTATGACATTGTCAACAGCGTCAGGACGAATTTTGTTTTCCAACCATAGGAGGATGTGCGCGTGAGGTAAACCACGATTTTGCTACTCGACGCTGTACATAAAACAAAGAACTGGGCCGAATAGTTTCTCTTTGGTAAGGATATTAATCATGACTTTGAGCTTCAAATGAAAAACCCTTGCAATTATGTCATGCCTATCATATGACGCCTGTCCTGAGAGAAGTTCCTGACAAATCTCGATCTACTTTGGATTTGTTGTGAACGTTATGAAAAGGTTCGGGCGGCCGTTTTTACTTACGGACGTAGCAAAAAGCATCTTGTGTTTTTTCGTGCATGTATCGCGGACCGCCTGTAAAACTGGATGTCAAGTTAACCAATTGCCCCAAGTTTTCTCCAGTGCGGATAAACCACGAAATAGTGAAAGATGGATAAACACCAAAGTAGCGCTATAGCGCTGCATGAGCGCATGTGTTTCACAACCATAGAAATTCTTGTAACTAATAATTATTTTCATTCTTGTGCTAACCAGTGCTAAGCCAGTAGAATGGATTTCATTTTGACAGTTCAACAACCTTCATTGCAATGAAGGTTGAACAGGCAAATTTTTCGAACATGGATGGCAATGGATTAGCGACATCCTTCAAAATGATTCAGGTTCTGATTGCACTTTCACTGCTAAGTACGTAAATTGCATAAAAATTGGCATGCCATAAAATGTGTCGCAAATCTATAACAACCCATCTGTTGAGTCCATCGGCGTGATGGTTACGTAACGGGAACCCCATGCCGCAGCACCCGAATCCGAGTTCAGTAAGCCACGCCCACAACCGGCCTGCCAGGTAGGGTTGTCGAACGCCAATTTTTTTTTATTGAACACTGTTCCTTCTTTATGTATTTTTGTTTGTTTTCCTAGTTATTAAAAAATCATAACTCTTACGCCAAGAGAACCTTACAGGATATCTCTAAGGTGCCTCCGCAGTTGTATCCGCGAAATTAAATTTATCAAAACATAAGAAAACTTGATTTTCGCGGGTTACGACTCGCTCAAGCGATTCGCCTCAAGTAATTATCTAAGATCAGTGAATTATTAAAACAAAAATGAACCGACGCCTTTGTTCTTATTGTTTATACCTTCAGCGATGGTTTTTACCGCAATAAAACACGTGCAGATAAGGAAAAAATTAAAACATTTGCCTTCTTTTGTTTTTAAATACTTTGTTGACGCCTGTGTTCTCAAACTTTAAGCTCCATAAAAACGAACCGTTTAAATACTTTGTTGACGCCTGTGTTTTCAAACTTTAAGCTCCATAAAAACGAACCGACACCTTTGTTTTAAACCTTCAGCTTATTTTGGCAACCCTAGTAGTACGTAATAATTTGCACCCGGCAGGCGGGTGCTCGGCATGGTCACAAGACACTTATAACTATTTATATGTAGGACTCGGATGCGAGTTGTCGGCATGCGAACGAATTATCGTTCGACCCGGGAGCCGGGTGCTCGGCACTGAAAGTGGATAATGGTGCTGATCTTGTGTATCTAGCATAAAACCATACACAGATAAACAAAAAATAAGTAAGCACACCTGGTAAATTTTTAATAACGGACAATTCTAATTACTAAGTACAATAAGGATTTTCAAATAAACGCTAATGAAAAGCGTTTTTAACAAATTTACTGTCAAAAAGACGATTTGACATTCTAATGCCGGATACACATTAGTGAAACGTAGCATAAAATGAAATATTTCAATACCTATATCGTACGTTTATACGTTACATTGCACCAGTAGGTAACAACGTGACATGGGCACGAAATATGCATATTTGTAACATTTTGTGTAATGTTTCACTTTACTGTATGGCTAACACAAGTTCATTAATTTATAATAATCTTCAAAAGGTTAGGTATCCAAAACATTAGCATCATGCGCAGTCTTTTAAAATGTCTGCTTTTAGGTTTTTTAATTCCTTCGTGTGCATCCATTTGATACCCGTCGCTGATGCTGCACTTGCTGGTCTTGATATGCAACTGAGGGCAAAAAAGTAGTTAAGTAAAGGTAGCTACTTCGGATGCATAGCACCACCTGTTTGCAACGTAAACGTTACGTAAATTCGGACGATTTTTTAATCCAAAAGGCAACCTTCAGCTTATTTTGGCAACCCTAGTAGTACGTAATAATTTGCACCCGGTAGGCGGGTGCTCGGCATGGTCACAAGACACTTATAACTATTTATATGTAGGACTCGGATGCGAGTTGTCGGCATGCGAACGAATTATCGTTCGACCCGGGAGCCGGGTGCTCGGCACTGAAAGTGGATAATGGTGCTGATCTTGTGTATCTAGCATAAAACCATACACAGATAAACAAAAAATAAGTAAGCACACCTGGTAAATTTTTAATAACGGACAATTCTAATTACTAAGTACAATAAGGATTTTCAAATAAACGCTAATGAAAAGCGTTTTTAACAAATTTACTGTCAAAAAGACGATTTGACATTCTAATGCCGGATACACATTAGTGAAACGTAGCATAAAATGAAATATTTCAATACCTATATCGTACGTTTATACGTTACATTGCACCAGTAGGTAACAACGTGACATGGGCACGAAATATGCATATTTGTAACATTTCGTGTAATGTTTCACTTTACTGTATGGCTAACACAAGTTCATTAATTTATAATAATCTTCAAAAGGTTAGGTATCCAAAACATTAGCATCATGCGCAGTCTTTTAAAATGTCTGCTTTTAGGTTTTTTAATTCCTTCGTGTGCATCCATTTGATACCCGTCGCTGATGCTGCACTTGCTGGTCTTGATATGCAACTGAGGGCAAAAAAGTAGTTAAGTAAAGGTAGCTACTTCGGATGCATAGCACCACCTGTTTGCAACGTAAACGTTACGTAAATTCGGACGATTTTTTAATCCAAAAGGCAACTATCCGTAGTCCGCGGCGACCCCTATTAAAAGCAATAAACATTGAACTTGTCCGGGAATATACCACGGTGTCTGTGTGTCGCTGATTAAATACGCGCGTATAATCTGGAACAATTGTCCGTATTTATGCAAAATGGAATCACACGGCTTTAGTTTTTAAATTTTTTGAAGAATACTAAATTTAAAAGTGGTCTATCTATGTTTTTTGTAAATCCTTTGATATCTCAGAAGTGCGTGTTTGCTGGGTGGTTCCTTTTTGTATAAATACGGACACTTTTAAATTAGTATTCTTCAAAAAAAGTGAAAACCTAAATTTTTCGTATGGTTCCATTTTGCATAAATACGGACAATTTACGAATTCATACAAAACATCAAACGCCAGGCCATCCTCTTTTTATCTCGTTGAAATTTATATTGTTCATTGTGATATGACTTTATCGATATTACGTATAAAGAGTAATACCAGTGGCGGATTTACCAATAGGCTAAGTAGGCTGGAGCCTAGGGCGGCAGATTTAGAGGGGCGGCAAATAAAGCCGAAATAATAAATAAATAAAACTTATAATTATTTATTTATTTATTGGTCTATCTACAATTGTTACACTTTATAATCTAATAATCCGATCCGATCCAATCGATCCGATCTGATCTTTCGTAATCCGTACATCATCATTTCAGCCGAAAAACGTCCGCTGCTGGACATAGGCCTCCCCCAAGTACCGCCACTTCGACCTGTTCTGTGTTTCCCGCATCCAACGCAGTCCTGCGGCCTTCACCAGGTCATCGGTCCATCTTGTGGGAGGCCTTCCAACGCTCCATCTTCCAGTACGCGGTCACCACTCCAGAACCTTCCGGCCCCATCGGCCATCCGTTCTGCGAGCAATGTGCCCTGCCCACTGCCACTTAAGTTTGGCAATTCTTCGGGCTATGCCGGTTACATTGGTTCTCCTACGGATCTCTTCATTTCTGATTCGATCGCGTAGGGAAACTCCAAGCATAGCCCTCTGCATTGCTCTTTGGGTGACTTAGAGCCTTCTTATGAGGCCCATTGTGAGCGACCACGTCTAAGTGCCATATGTCATCACTGGCAATACACACTGGTCAATGACTTTTGTCTTGAGACCCTGCGGTAAGTGGGACGAGAAGATATTGCGTAGCTTTCCGAACGCTGCCCAGCCGAGTCGGATTCGACGATTGACCTCTTTCTCGAAGTCAGTTGAAGACGTACCTAACTGGACAGTCTGTCCTAGGTACACATATTCGTCCACAACTTCGAGTGTAGCGCCTCCGATCTTCATTGGAGTGGGTATCACACGAGCATTGGACATGACCTTTGTCTTGTCCATGTTCATTCTAAGACCCACTCTTTCGGAAGCTCTACTGAGGTCATCGAGCATTGTACTGAGGTCCTCCATAGTCTCAGCCATGACTACTATATGGTCGACAAATCAAAGGTGAGCGATGTACTCGCCATTGATGTTGATGCCAGCCCCTTTCCAGTCCAAAACCTTGAAGGCTTTCTCCAGTGCAGCGGTGAACAGTTTCGGAGAGATGACGTCTCCCTGTCTCACCCCTCGCTGCAGAAGGATAGGTTTCGAGGCTTTGTCCTGGAGCCGGACTGACATAGTGGCGTTTTCATACAAACACTTCAGCACCTCGATGTACCGATAGTCAATCTGGCACCGTTGAAGAGACTGCAATACAGCCCAGGTCTCGATCGAATCGAAGGCTTTTTCGTAATCCACAAACGCTAAGCAGAGAGGCAGGTTATACTCTTCGGTCTTCTGTATAACCTGCCGCAGCGTATGTATGTGGTCTATGGTGCTAAAGCCTTTAAGGAATCCGGCTTGTTCGGGAGGCTGGAAGTCGTCAAACCTGCGCGCGAGAGGATTCGTGATGACTCTTGAAAACAGCTTGTAGACATGGCTCAGAAGTGAGATGGGCCTATAATTCTTAAGTAGGGTATTGTCACCCTTCTTAAAGAATAGTACCACCACACCTCTGTTTCAAGCCTGTGGCGTTTTGCCCTCGAGTATGACGGAATCAAATAGCTTCTGAAGGGCTTTTAGAACGGGTTTCCCGCCGGCCTTCAGGAGCTCGGCCGTAATTCCGTCATCACCCGGTGCCTTGTTGATTTTAAGCTGCTTCAGAGCCATCCTAATCTCGTACAAGCTGACGTCCGGAATATCTTCAGTGTAGTGTCGAGTCAATCTAGCTCTCGGGTCGTTAGCTAGATTCATAACGGGGTTTCTATTGAACGTGTATAACTGTCCATAAAACTTCTTGATCTCTCTTAACAGCTCAGGTTTGGCGGACACGTTTCTGCCATCGTCGATCTTCAGTTTTGCAAGCTGACTCTGCCCAATAGACAGATCTCTTGCAAAGACTTTGGAGCCCTTGTTCCGCTCTATCGCGTCCTTAATACGTTCCGTATTAAAAAGGCGAAGGTCGCTTTTCAAGGACTTAGAGATCCGTCTATTTAGCTGTCGGTACTCGAGTGCAGCTTCTGAAGACTGCAGCACCCCTAGCCAAGTTGATAATCTGCAATCATTAACGGTAGTCGCTTAACGTTAAGTCACGTGGTTAGAACAAACGAAAAAAAATTCGTAGCCAAATTCACATCGTTCAAAATGATAGAATGATTTGTATCGTTTCTACAATGTTCAACGCTAAATCCTTTGTTTTAGGGTGTCGTTTTTCTAAAGATATTGTAGAACGAGCGGCCGACTCAGGCGCTTCAACATGGCTACCAACTTATCGTTTTCTTCAATTGCTGACACTGAGGCGTTACCGATTGTAGAACGGTAAACGTTTGTCACTTGGCTTGGGGGGCAGGATCATTCCGCGCCTCTGTTCCATGAGCTGTAATGTTGGATCTGAGAGTTTCTTTTTTCTATTCGTACGGTGGGTCTGGAAGAACTTAGACCCGACCGTATGGACAGTTTCCACGAACCCATCGTTATAATCGTCCACGGAGCTCCCTAGGCACTCAAACGATTCTGGAGTTCGAACTGAAAGCTCTCGGGGTTCTGAAGTTGGATCGGTGCTGGACGGAGCGTTGACTTCATCAGCCGAGACCTTTCCAGCTTGATATTGATATTCAATGTGCCTCTTACCATGCGGTGATCACTTCCGGTTTTCACCGCGTTGCTCACAGAGACAGAGAATATTTCCTTCTTCGTCGACCTAATGAAGTCAATCTCATTTTTGGTTGCACCGTCAGGACTCTGCCAGATTCACTTCCTGTGCTCACGTTTTCTGAAGAAAGAATTCATCATAAAGAGGCCTTCCGTCTCCATAAAATTAGCCAGTAGGTGACCCCGGTGGTTCCGACGTCCAACTTCAAATTGCCCCACTCTCAACTCATCATCGCTTTGCTTGTCCAGTTTCGCGTTGAAGTCCCACATAACAACGGTGAAATGAGTTTTGAAACCATGCATGGCTCTGGAAATATCCTCATACATGATCTCCACCTCATCGTCGGGGTGTGTCAAGGTCGGGGCGTACACCTGTATGACCTTCAGCGAATACCTTGCGGATATTCTGAGTATAAGGAACGGTCGACACACTCTCGATCTTCACAACGTTGCTCACAAAGGACTTATGGACGATGAACCCGACACCACCTTGGGACTGCTGGTCGCCCACCCGGAAAAAAAGTGCAGGTTTCCGGAATTCAGGATTATCGAGTCCTCCCCCTCTCTTCGGACTTCAGATAACCCTACTATACCCCATCGTAACCTGCTCAATTCTTCCTCGAGCTCGGCGATCTTCTCGTCGGTCTGGAGTGTACGCGTGTTGTATGTTGCCAGGTCCAGTTGTCGGTGGTTGTGGTCGCTGTCAATCCGTACATAAAAGATGTACGAGTACTAAACGAACCTTAAAATACATGCTGCTGTTTTTAGATCAACAGTATACTCGTCACTACATAGCGGGTTGTAAAAATAATCTAGTAACTGACAGAAATATCATCTAGTTCACAATCATACTAATAACGGGAAAAGCCGATGTAATGAGGACGATAGAACACAAATCATAAAGTTGCAATTTCTGAATAAATTTAAATATGGGAATGCTCTAACCAGCCTGCGAAATTCAAAAATTATTGCGTTTTTTGCAATTTGCACGCCAGTGCTAGGAGCGTTGTATTGATGATTTTGATGATTATAATTCTGTAACTATATATGTCTTTAACAGCCGCGAATAATATTTTAATCAACATACAACCTAGCACTGGCGTGCAAATTGCAAAAAACGTAAGAATATTTGAATTTCGCGGGTTGGTTGGAGCATTCACCTTAATATGATTGTGAACTAAACTAACGTATTGAATTTCAAAAGTCAGTAGGGGCGGCAAAAATTTAATAGCCTACTAGCGGCAAATCTGTAAATCCGCCACTGAGTAAGTAATACACATTAAAACTAAGTCATCATAATCAGCCTATTTTGTTCCCACTGCTGGGACACAGGCCTCCTCTCGGTGAGAGGGAGTGGGCCATAATCCACCACGCGGGCCCCGTGAAGGTTGGTAGATGTCACATGTCTTCGAAAAACTAAGTATGTAAGTATGGAGCAATAATTATTTTCTAATTCAAAACTATTTGGGTTAACGTTACGTTTACGCCGCGCGTTCGTTTTACTCCGCGGGTTCGTGCTAGGGCCATAATTCATCAACCTTCAGATAACTTTTATCTAAGTGAACAAAACCTATAGATAAGTGTCGGCGACAGCAGTTGGCTCTATGGTAGATGCGTGCAACTCGTGTGTATGAGCATAAGGCCTTCGATAACGGCACGTTTTCTTTACGGTAGGGCGTATAAACCACGCCGTAAAAAACGGTCTCTCAGTAAGCTTCCACAGTTAATTAGTGATCCCTAAGACAATGACGACCGTGCCGTATACGGCGAATAAACCGTAATTTTTTACGGCAAGAAAAATGTGGGTGCACAAAGGGTTTTAGGCGACAGATTTAATTTACGTAAGCAATGGAGGCGCCCACAATTAGACGATCGCACCTGCTCTAAATTATGCCATGGTGCAATAGTTAAGTGTGAATGGTAGGTATAGGTAATTAGCATCTTTACTGGTTCGATTAGACAGGTGCACTGGGCCAAATTGCGTAAATACTGGAGCAACTAGGTCCAGTATTTACGCAATTTGGGCCAGTACGGGTGAGATCTTATATCCACCATCATCCTCACTCCAGCCAGGGAGAGAATGTTATATGGGTGCGGGTAGCAAGGTAAACCCCTTTATGTGACTAACACCCCTATGTTTTGAAGACGTAAAGACCTCAAAACGTTCTGTACTTACGTCAGTTTTGATTCAAAGAGGTTCTCCATGCGAACTTTGACGAAGAGCCAAGGACCCTGGTTCTTATGCTCTTCCTGACACCAGGCCTTCTTCGCTTTCTCGTATTTACAGTACTCCTGGAGGACCAGGTCGTAAGGGAATGGATACAATTGTTCGATACGACATACGGCGAGTTTAGACTCTAGTTTAGCCTCTTTCCGTATATCTTCAATCTTGACTGCGACGTTACCCGAACAGAAGATTAGCTTCTTGACATCACCGGGTTTTTTACTGGCTGGCCCCTCTTCTGGGATCACTCTGTGAAAAGCAAACGTAAAAATTTGTAGGATAGTACGTAGGTAGGTACCGGTTACGTGAACTGACTACTTTTTTCAGGTGCTGATTGTGATTTTCTCAGTACTTATTATGATTATAGACCATCAATAACTGCCAGGGTAGCGAGATTGTTCAAACGAGATACCGTGGCCCTGGCATATTGGTAACTGAAGGAACACGGGTGGGTTTTAGTTAATAAAAGTCTGACACACCCTCCCGCTCCGCCCAGAGCGGGAGAAGTCATTTGATGATTTCCTATTAAAAAAAAAAACCATCAATAAGTTGCTTGCAAAATAACGATATCATTGAAAGGGCAGCAGGACACTTGCGCGAAAGATATTTCCGTGAAAGGCATCTGCGCGAAATTAAATTTACGCAAAAGTACTATAGTGCGAAGGCACACTTGCGCGAAAGACACTTGAGCAATTCGGCTTGAATGAAAAGCCAGTTGCATGAAATAATTGGGGAAATTATAGCATTTTTATTGTTTCTAAGAGTTGGGCAGGGGTGTATGCAGTGAATAGTACATAATTCGCCAGTAATATTCAAGTTACAGACAGATTGGAAGTACATACTTTTTATCGTACTTTTATACCTTTTACTTATTTTCGACATGGGTGTTATTTTCATGGTTTTCGAGGACGCCGACAACGACAATATGGCCATCAGAATTCAAGCCACCACCGAAACCTTGCTACTGATTTTAACCCCGTTATCGTTATCAGTGCCCTAAAAACAAAGTCCATAGCTCCAGTCTGGAAGTCTGAAACCTGTCCGTACACGCAAGTAGATTTGCGGAAGTGTCTTTCACGCAAAAGCACATTCACGGTGATGTATTTTCGCGCAACCGGGTTAAGGCAAGTGTAAGCCGTGAGATCATTCTCAAGTTTATGAAAAGGAACGCACGGCGACAAATCAATCTATATATTTCCAGTAAAAGCGGACTTCTCATTATGCGAAGGGACAATGCGAGGTCTGCTAAAGCTTGATATGTAGCCGTGTGTACAATATACATGTAAAAGGTTCAGTGTCATGCAATAAGTAAATGTTCGTCACTTTATCATCACATACATATATCATCATTATCATTTCAGCCGAAAGACAACCATTGCTGGACATAGACCACCCCCAATCTGGGGGGTTTGCCGTAATCGGCACGCTTGGCAGAAGGGTTGTCAATGGTGCCGATTCCCTTATTTACAAACTAAACTAAATTTAAGTTCAGTGCATCTTTTTCTTTCTATTTCATTAAGGAAAGGACAGAAGATAAATTTTAGTTTAGTCCTGTCAAATTAATCAGCGCTTGACGTAACTTTATTAAGCATGTTTTTAATCACGTCTAAACTTGTATGGAGTAGTGACAGGCGCTGATTAATTTTACAGGACTAAACTAAAAATTTTCTTTTGTTCTCTTCTTAATGAAATAGGTACAAAGAAAAAGATGCACTGAACTTAAATTTAGTTTAATTTGTGAACAAGGGAATCGGTACCAATAGCAGTATTGAGGTAAAATGCATAGAGAACGCTGCGACCCAGTCTAAGTCCCTTAGTCGCCTTTTACGACAACCACGGGAAGAAATAGGATGGTGCTATTCTTTACGTCCGGCACCACACGGAAACAATTATGTATGTACTGTGATATACATGGGCGTACCCAGGTTCTGGGCCAGGGGGGGGGCAAATCAGATTTTTTATAAGGAAATAAATAAAGAAAAACTAAAAGAGGTTTTTTCTATTTCTTTTTTTTATATATTTTTTTTATATAATAGTTATTTTAAAAGTAACTTTCGAGGGTCTTCAGTAAAACCGTTTATAACGTCTTTCGTGAAAGAATCGCCCATAGCGTTAACAAATTTTCTATGTACACTGAGCATACAAAGCCTATTTATTGTAGGTACTTCGATCATGGTCGATCTTAGCTACGTTTACGCGTCTGAGTGTGCTGTATGACTGTTCAATTGTAGCGGTGGAATAGGGTATTGCTAGTAAAATTTCTAGGGCTGTCTTCACCTTCAAGTAAAAAGATTCTGCTACTCCGTTAATCCAATATTTTCAAAGTCCTGCTCCTGCTTCATCCAAATAGTGCTTCAGATGTATCACCCTTCTAATTCATAAAATGTAGAAACTTCCTTCATAATGTTTTGTTATTTTGGAACTGTGATTTTAATTATCTGAGCACTTTCGCTCCTTTCTTCCGCGAAACGCCTTTTTTTTGTGGGTGGGAAATCATCAAATGACGTCTCCCGCTCTGGGCGGAGCAGGAGGGCGTGTCACACTTTTACTGACTAAATCCCACCCATGTTCCTTCAGTTGCCTATATGCCAAGGGTCACGATAACTCTTTCGAACAAATCTCGCAATCATGGAGGCATCGGTCCTGGCGGACCCCTTCATTTATGCTGACATCTCTTTGAGGCACGCGTGGAACACAACGCGCCGTCGACACAGGCTTGGTCCTTACCGGGCGGCGAGCTACCCAATGCTCGCCACCCGCAAGCCCGCGCCTACGGTTGCCGGGAGTCTGCGATTGACTCCCGACGTCCGGGGCGTCTCCTCCTGCGGCGCCAAGGGGCGTAAGGGTGCAGAGACTGTCTCTCCCTCACGCGCTACGCCTCCTCCTTCGTAAGCATTACTGCTTCGCACAAGGAGGTGACGGCTTCCCATGCCACAGGGCATCTCCGTACCATGGCTTGTACCAGGGCAAGACGCGAGAAGTCGCCGCCGCCGATCGCCTCCGCGAGGACACGGCGGTGCTCCGCCCAGACAGGGCACACCTCCACCGTATGCTCCACCGAGTCCTCTAGACGATCCTCGCAATGGAAACACCCGGGCGTTTCCTCCCGCCTTATCCGTATTTGTTATCCGACCGTCGAACCGAATTGTATTTGTTAACCGACTTCAAAAGAGGAGGTGGTTTTATGTTCCGTATATTTTTTTTTTTAACGATTTCTCCGCCGATTATGACCCATTTCTATAAAAATCTTTTTTTAACACGCTTTTATTAGCTTCAAACGTATGTTAGTATGTTGTTATAATCTTTGAACATGATTTTGACCCCGTTCAAAACGTGGAATTAACTCTTGGCATACTTATCAAGGACCGAAGACAATACAATAATTTTATAAATTTGTGCTTTTATTCTTACCGGGGTTACCAGGATAGCAAAAAAACTGTCTTCGAAAATTACGCTGACATACGTCACAAAATTCGAAACACCCTAAAAAATAGAAAACAAATAATAGTTTAAAAAATGTCTCAACCTATTATTTTTATTGAATAGGTTATGCTTCAGGGGACCACCATATCATTTTTATTGAGTTTGCTTTGATAGTTTATGCGTTAGTTTCGTCAATACATATTTAATCCACTTTGTTCAGCGTGATGATATTCTAATACTTGCTGTCACTGCTATTGACTAGGCCAGTAATAGTATACGAATTAGTGCAGAGTAGATAAAAAAGTTTTTGCAAAAAAAAAACAACGGACTTCCTTTTTTGGAAGTCCGTTTTTTTGCAAATTTTTTTTTTTGTAAAAACACTACAAAGTGAAAAATAACTTTAATATCGGAAGTCAGTGGCAAAAAACTAAAATAAAGATCCAAAGACACCGACTGCCGAAATTAAAATTATTTTTGCATGCAGTGCTGCTTGCGAGTAAGTAGAGCGGGCGCGTCGCACGATTTTTTAAAAGTTGTAAATTGTATTACAAATAGAAAAATATTATTTTTATAATTTTTTATCGACAAAAGTAGATAGTTAGTAGGAACATTCACAAACTCCAGGGGGGGGCAGCTGCCCCCCTCTGCCCCCCCCTGGGTACGCCCATGGTGATATATGAATCTATGTAAATGTGATATTTACTTATATCATAGTCACATATCTACGAATTTTTGGTTCTAGGACATGCCAGTTTTCTCATGACGTAACCTTCACTGGTGACGAAATAATTTACACAAAAAAAAAGCGCCTGTCTGGGGTTGAACTTATGACTCATAAGGTGCGGCCGCGTCGCGTTACAAGTGAGCTACCACTGCTCTCTATGTTAGGACATAATGGTATATCCTGCACGTCTGCGGAATTTCAGTACTTAGTTAATTTTATTTGAGCTTGCAGTTTTCTAGGCTTTAGTCTGCTCAGTGCCGTAAAACTTCAAAAGGTATTTTGATCTCACATGAATAAGGAAATATTGAAATATGTATACCTACACGTATATTACGAAAATACTGTGCTTTAAAACATGAATATGAACATTTATGACCTCACCTCCTGAATTTCGTTCCGGTTAAGAAATCGCTGAACTTTGACCGGTAATAAGGGTGCTTGAGGCCAACTTTAGGCGTCATGACGATGAGCGGCTTGCGGAAAGGCATGGCGATCTGTCTTCTGATCATGTGGAAGTAGTTTGCTGGGGTCGTCGGGTTGCATACTATCCAGTTACAAGCTCGCAGTTGAGTCACTATCAAGAAGGCAAACGCAATAAGTTAGGTTAGGTGCCTACCGGCTATAGTATATATTTTTATTCTTAATAGGTTTAGATCTGCTAGGCGAAGTAGATCGGATCTGGTAAGCATAGAGTTAACACTGAATGGTCGAAATAGAACGGCAGGTCATAGGAATAATCTGCGACTTCTGCATTCCCATTAAACTAAAGATGCACAATATTGTTCACCCTCCTTAACAAATATCGTGTTAATTTATAGCCGACAGACTTATAAGAAATATTTAAACAAAAAATATCCGGTAGTATTTGCGTGTTGTTGGAACATATAGTCAGACTTATAATTCTAATTATTTTTCCCAGACCACAAAAATAGTATCCGGCGGCATATATATCCGGTTATGTGCATGATGCTGAAACAAAGCAAGTGTAGTGATCATTGCTCGCTGCCTGCTCTGTATCACTAGAGTTAGCCCAGAATTTGGCTACAACCATGGCACCTTCAGTAGCGCTCATCAGTTCCTGTAGAGTTCAGACTACAGAATACGCTGCACATGATATTAACTGCCCTATTGTTTATGCGACAGCAAGCACCACATTGACGCTTCAGAGCGGCGTTCTGTGAATCTCCACCTGAGCAGGTACTCTTTGGTCCGGCCCACCTGAGTCCGCAGTCTATTTAAAAACTTCCAGGTAAGCCAAGGCAACTCACGTCCAGGTGGGAGATTTACAGCAGATGGAACGATTGGGTTTGATACCGAAGCGCTATTTCTATACAGCTTTAGTTTTTCCTTCCTCCGTTGCCGATGAGTAGGAGGACACCATTTAAAAAGTTTTTACTTTTCAGCTTTTATGACACGAATAATAAGTACGGATGAAGTATCTGTGATAGAAGACTTACGCTCCAACTGCTTGTCGTCCAAGTCCGGTATGATATCCTCATCGTCGTCACATTGCTGCAGGTATCTTTCAACGCGCGCTGACGAATGCTCCGGACCCTGACGGTAAATAAACGGAATCGTGAGCGTTGAAGTTGAGCCCACATATTGGTCAGCAGGTTGCTTGTCTTGTAAAATTCGTTTCGTTCTTTTCGACAGAATGATACATACATTTTCATTTTTACGCTCTCACTAGCAAGAGAAGCGTTTTCTTGAAAAAATCGTTTTTTCTATGAAATTCCACTGCTTATTTATCAACATATTCCCTAATTATCTAAAACTGTAGTTTTGTCGTTGTGCAATCTTGGATACGTGACATATCTCCCGTTAGGTGTGCGACCACCCTTATTTAAAAATCTACGGTCTTATATAATAATTTTTGAATACTCACGGCGCCGTCGATGCCATGCGGCAAGTGTACCACCACGCCGGACTGGCTCACCCACTTGCTCTCACCGTTCGCGATGAACGTGTCAAACATAGGCTGAGCCGTGTCCGCAAAGTCACCGTACTGCGCCTCCCATATGGAGAGCAACTTCGGACTTGAGTACGAGTAGCCGAACTCGAAACCCAAAATACCTGCGGACAAAATATTTTATAGAAAATAATGTTATACACACCACAGATAATTTAGGTAGATATTCTCTGATCGCAAGCATGTACATTGCCTCTAAGAGATGTCAGCAAAATCGAAGGGGTCCGCTAGGATCGATGCCTGCCAGGGTCACGAGCTTTGTTTGAAAGAGTTACCGTGGCCCTGGAATATAGGCAACTGAAGAACACGGGTGGGTCTTAATCAGTTAAAGTCTGACACGCCCTTCCGGTCCACCTAGAGCGGGAGACGTCATTTGATGATTTCCCATCCACAAAAAAAAGGATGCACATTAGAGCTTATTCTAGTACTTTGCCTGTCCATATATTATAGTCCAGTGCAATTCGCTTAATAAAAACAAACGACTTAAAAAAAAAAACAACAAAAACCAAGTGGAAAAACTCAAAAACTATAATCCCATCTTGGCCTAATTTAAATGGGACCACTAGGTAAAAAAAAGAGATTTTTATTATCTTCAGTTGTACAAAAACACTTATCTAAATACTATGCAGCATTACAACTAAGGGAGTGAGTGTTTTCGATGAACTCTGGCACCCAATGTAAGATTTAACTTGTGTTTAGGGTGCCAGCGTCCTCGCCTAAAATATGAACACATATCAGTAGTTAAAAGACAAGCACAACATAAATATTAATATTAAGACAACTATTTACTAATAATAAATGCAACTATGATGAGGTTTATTGATGAACCTATGGGTATGTGTATGTGTTGAGAGGGGGATAAATATAGTGAAAAATTGTTTATATAAGTCTGTGTTAATCTAATTATAAATATGTGTCTCTAGCTCCATTAACTTTATTTAACCGATTGAAATTTTTAGTAATGCTTCAGTCTCATCATAACTCAACGTTAATAACCACTTTGAAACCTTAGTCTTACAATCATTGCGGCACCTGGGAGCAATTTTGCATATTTTATTATATAAATGGTTAGACAGTATATCATAATGACGTTGAGCAAGGGCCGTTCTACATCCACCAGTTGAGCATGCCTCGTAGAATCTACGCTTTTTAACAGCATTCGGCTTGTATATTACAGTGGGATGTTTACGCAGAATAGTACCGAGCACAAAGAGCTGTCTCACAGTGAGGACCTGACATTCGGTGTAAAGAGCCGAGGTGGGATATCGGAATGGCTTCAAAGTCACTTTGAGGACAGCTCTCTGTGCTCGTTCAAGAGGGAGTAGGGTTGTCTTGTGAGTCCCACCCCAGACTGCAATGCAGTAGCTTATTATGCTTTGACACAGGGCGTAATATACAGTTTTAATGGTGCGGTAGTCCGCGGGATGTCTGAGTTTTTTGAAAATAAATGTACATTTGCGGACTCGCGAAATGAGATTGCTCAGGTGAGGTTTCCAGCTCAAAGAACTATCTAAATAGACTCCGAGATATTTAACAGACTCACACCTTGTGAGTTGTGGACAGCCGCATTGTGACGAGGATAGACCTAGTGAGCAAGTATGAGCTCTAAATGCCATTGAATCTGGTGGAGGGAGGTTGGTGGATAGTAGAGAGAAAGGTAAGTATACTGTTTTAGAAAGATTTAAAGTCAGAATGTTATTTGATAGCCACTTCATCACCGAATTTAGAGCAAGTTCCGAGTATTTTACTATTTCAGTCCAGTCTTTACCGTGAAGAAGCAAGGCAGTGTCATCGGCGTAACTATAAATTGAATAGTTTGTAAGACTCATTTTGCATAAGTAATTTATACTATAGATAAGAAACAGGGTAGGGCCCAAAATAGAACCCTGGGGAACGCCGAAGTTCAAAGATTTTAGGTCACTAATAACGTCATTTATTTTGACACATTGGGTTCTATCACACAGATAATCCTGGAACAATTTCAAGGTATGTCCGCGAATGCCGGCAGCTTCCAGCTTTGATAAGAGGTGGGGGACAGACACCGTGTGGAATGCCTTGAAAAGATCGAGGAAAATAGCTAGGCATTTCATCTTACTATCTAGTTTAGATACTGCACAATCTACCAAGGCAGCTACAGCATTTTCAGTTGACCTGCCACGTCTAAAACCATACTGGTTGTTACTTAATAAATTGTTTGATTCGAGATAGTCTACCAGTCGGTTATTAAGTACCTTTTCTAAGATTTTAGAAATGGCAGGCAAGACTGAGATCGGTCTATAATTATCTACACCATGTCTGTCCCCTTTTTTGAAAATGGGATGAACGACAGCCCTCTTCAAAACCCTGGGAAAACAGGCCGTGGAAATAGAGAGATTGCATATATGAGTTATAGCAGGGACAATCGCGGGCATACAGGATTTTAACAGTTTCGATGAAATGGAAAATGAAAAGGTAAGTATACCCTTTCAAACCAAAGAAGATTTTTCAAATCGGTTTATAAATAACGGAGTGCTGAAATTAAAAAAAAAAACATTTAAAAAAATGCAACCTAATTGCGAACCTCTGTTTATTGTTGGCGGTTTTTGATGGTCTGAAGAACAAGGTGTACTGTTCACTTAACCTCTGTAGAAAAGAGAGGATCCTTTGACTAGACGGGTGTCGTGTCTAAGGTTGCCACCCGTACTTTATAATAAAGTATTGTACATACTTTATTTCACATATTTGTACTCTATACTTTATGAGAACAATAAAGTACACAAAAATACTTTATTTTGCAAGATTTGATTTCTTTGGGATTTTGAAAAGTTTAGTCGTAAGTACTGTTTGGTTAAACCAAATTTATTTGATACAAACTGTAAAAAGCAATTGAAAAATGTTTTTAAATATAATAAAAAAAGTACTTTATTTTTATACTATGTACTTTTTTTTTCTTACGTTTTTCTTACTTTAATTACAAAAAGAAAAGGTGGCAACCCTAGTCGTGTCAGGTAGGCAACTGCCCGACGGACCATGTCGGGACGCATTGTATTTAAGCTAGTTGCGCGATAAACTTTGCTTGCGCTATGCAGGATTTTGTATGACGTCAGTGTTATGTGGTTCGTACGTGGCGGTGTTTTAGTCGATATTCTTACCAAATTCGGAGAGCGAGCTGTTGTGTAGTTCGTAGCGCGCCTGGTCGGGATACAGCGTGTCCAGCACTCGGTACGTGGCGCCGTCCACGCCCTGGTGGTGATACACGTGGTGCCTGCAATATACATGCTACTTCAAAAATGTATATAATATACTAGCTTCTACCCGCGACTTCGTCCGCGTCAAATTTTTGCTCCCCTGATCCTTCCCGTTGTGTCGAATTGCCTGCCAGTTTTCGTCCATTTTACATTGCTGCTCCGCTCCTTTTCATCCTAGCGTTATGTTATATAGCCTATAGCTTCCTCAATAAATAGGGTACCCAACACAAACATAATTGTATAATTCGAACCAGTAGTTCCTGAGGTTACCGCGTTTAACCAAACAAACAAACAAACTCTTCAGCTTTATAATGTTTGTATAGATACAAAGCAAACACTCATACATAACGTCGTCAACATAGCTTGTCTAATATTGCACGTTCACGTTATTCTGGGATCGATCTATCCCCACTGACAAGATTATTGTTGCACATAAACTTGACATAGTGATGATAGATCGCATTGAGCGACGCAAAAATGATTGTTGATATCGGTTCCGCATGATAATAACCTCGTGAAAGTGGAGAAAGGTTAGTAAACTGACTTGGCTCACGAGGTTGTTGACATGCGTGCTGTAAATTTAGCTATAGGTTTAATTGCCAAGAGGTTCGACCAACACCTGAGGAGGTTCTCGTTAGGCCATTGAATCGAGGGCTTAATAGTAGATTATTAACCAAGGGGATAAAGCAGTGTCTTCTGTCGCGGGTGACTATTTAAATCGCGAGCGTAACGAAGGGCTCGAGGTTTACTCCCGAGCGTAGCGAGGGTTTTAAAAACTTAAATCACGAGCGAAGCGAGGGATTTAAGACGAGTCCTGAGTGTAGCGAGGGATTTAAGTTCACCCAAGACTAAGACAGCTTTATCACCAAGGAAAATACTCTACTTTTCGTACTATTTGCGAAAAAAATAACACTATAATAATATGAGATAAGCATTTATTAAAAATAATGACAATTAAAAGTAAAAGTTAACATTCGAAACATTGGTCCAATTTTGAAGAAAACAAAAACGCGGCAAATTCCTAGACTAATATTTTTTTGTCGGAAAAGCAAAGGCATCACGCTCATACGGCCTCGTCGGTTTTCGTAATTTTATTTAATAATCATAACTGCATAATAAATGCGTATTCCTTTTTCAAAAAGATGTATAATGCTTTATATATGTTATGGACCAAGTGAGAAATTGGGCATTATACATAATGCCCGGTCATTATGAAAAATGCCCAATATGAGAACGCAATTTGATAAGAATTATTCAAATAATCAAATTGACCGGGCATTATACATATTGTCCATCAACTTTTGGGCAGAGTAATACAAATATATTTAATGGCATAGAATTAAAGCGGCAGTTCAATATTTGAGTTGTGGTAGGTAAAAAAATAAAAACGCATGTTTGCAAACTAGTTTAGCAGTAAAAACTGAAATGAGTCATAAAATAATTTAAACGGGCAGTTCAATAAATACTGAGCGGTGGAATAGTTGAACTGGGCGGTTAGGCGCGTACAATTAACAAATCGTAATTGGTTAGTAATAAATTTTATTTTAAGCAGTTCTATAAACGACTAGCTTCTGCCCGTGAATTCGTCTGCGTCAAATTTTTGCTGACCCTTCCCGTCGCATCGATTTGCCTGCTAGTTTTCCTCCATTTTTCGTTGCTGCTCGCACCTTTTGAGTTATAGTGAGTCAACCTTAAAAGATAGACATATGCTCTTGCGGATTTTTTTTTAGAACTTTTTAAAAGGAACAATTCCGTCATACATGATTTTTGCGTTACTTTAACCGTTTACGCAGCGCACGCAACGGAAACTCTCAAAAGGAATAAATTTGCCCCGTTTTTGCAACATTTTTCATTACTGCTCCGCTCCTCTTAGTTGTAGCGTAATGTTATATAGCTTATAACCTCCCTCGATAAATAGGCTACCTAACATAAAAAGAATTTTTCAATTCGGACCAGTAGTTCCTGAGATTAGCGCGTTCAATCAAACAAACAAACAAACTCTTCAGCTTTATAATATTAAGTATAGATGAGGCATGCAAGCAAGCATGCAACATGCAGCAGGCATGGTTTCTGTCACGGCTCCGGCACTACGGGGCTCCGGCGGTCCCACGCGAGCTTATCGTCGCAGATGTGTTTTACGCTCACCACCTGCTCCTTAGCTCGCGGGCCACCTCGCCCCTCCGCGCCTACGCGTTTTAAATTACACTCTAGGGGTAGGGCAGACAAGACTACGTGTAGTCGGTTTTGCAGCGATTCGTTTCTGTCACTAAATGCATATTGAATTTATAAGACAATACTTGTAAAAATTAAACAGTTCTAAAAATAAATTCCCATATTTAATTACTATTTTTTTATTGTTATTGTCATTTAAATTAAAATAAACGAAATATTAAACCATTTAAATAATCAAGGACTTCTACATTAAGAATTCACTAGTTTTTGCATTTAAAACTTAAGGAAAGTCATAATGGCGGTCTCTGATTGGTCAAAGCGTGCCACGCCATGCGTGCCGCCCTCCCCGCCCTCACACCGCGTCATATTTAGCTTTATTATCAAATTGCCCAATTATCATGTAGAAATATAATAATGACCGTGCAATGTGATAAATAATGAAGTTAAGATAGTATTAGTCACTTTGCCCGATAGAGCTAGACATTATTCATAATGCTCGTACATTATGTATAATGCCCGCATTAATCACCTGCTCCATAACATATACAAACTTAATGGTGTAAACACAGATGTAGTTCAGTATTTTCGGTAAGTATTCCAAATTTAAATCACATTCTTCCCCTAGAGGATGAATGAAATTCAGTACAATTTTCTTTCCCTGTTTTTAACAGATTAAAAAGTACCTAAGAATGTATTAATAATTCAAAAAAATACGCCGCGTTGGGGGACCGCTTCAAACCTAACAATTTAATTACCAATAGTCTTACTACCTAACTAAGCAGTCAACGACGTCTGCACTCGCGGAGCGGTCCCCCAACGCGACGTTTTTTTTTGAATTATTAATACATTCTTAGGTACTTTAAGATTGAGTTATGTTTTATTATTTTTTACTTTTTAAAGGGAAATTAGGTTTTTGCGTCGGGGGTTTTTTAAATTTTTAATTTAATTTTTTATTTTGTACTTTTTATAGGTATATACTTAATATAATGTAGAATCAAACGAAGCTAAGAACACTCTCGATTAATTCATCAATATTCTCTTTCAGTGCGCTTTCATTTGAGACCCCACTCGAGTATATTTGCTGACATTCGGTTACTCTTACCCACTTCCCCCCCACAACTTTTAAACGGCTCAACCGATTTTCATCAAACATGTCTAAGAACACTCGCAGATAAGTCACCTTTAATACATATTTTTTTTTATTGAAATCGCATCATCCGTTCAGGAGCTATGATGCCACAGACAGACAGACAGACAGACAGACAGACAGACAGACAGACAGACAGACACGTCAAACTTATAACACCCCTCTTTTTGCGTCGGGGGTTAAAAATGACTATTGTTATGTTAGCTTTTCGTGGCATAGCATGTCACTTTTTTGAGCAAGTGGTACGAAAATTTGGTCACGGCACATACTCGACAACTCTCAGGAATCCTGACCACCGGTAGCTTGGACCCTATTCCTAATACTGTTGGTCTACTATATTTTATGTGATCAGTAAATAAATTTATAAAAAACCTACCTGTGCGCCATAGTGCCGCGCTCCACGTCCTCGCCGGTGAAGTGAATGTGCACGTTGTCACGCAGCAGCGAGCCGTACGCCAGCGCCTCGCCCATTGGCCAGTCCGCGATGCCATCCTTCACCTGAACAACACACATGCCCACCTGTCTGAGTCCACATATAAATAAAAATATCGCGGCGGTGTTTTACTTTGGTACAAACGTGATCTGACCACTTGCTAAACGAGACTATCCATATCGTTCATCATCATCTAATCAAAGCGGACAGGACGAAGGACGTAAAATATGCTACCTCACTGCCTCAAAACGACCGGTCCCGTTCATCACGCATCCAGCGCAAACCTACAGTCTTCATCAGATCCTTGGTCCACCCACGTTGGGAGACATAAATAATTTAAACAAATCCAAGTACTAACTGTGTTACTACTACATACTAAGAGCAGTGGTATCGGCCCCAACTTACGAATTGTAGGTCGTGGATTCGAACACAAGCGAGCGTGTTACTTTGTGTAAAATATTTTCATCACCACTGCTCTTAAAACGGTCAAGGAAACCGGCATGTTCGAGAGCCAAAAAATCGAAGACATGTGACATCTACTAACCCGCACTGGGCCCGCGTGACGGCGTGGTAGATTACGGCCCACTCCCTCTCTCCGATAGGAGGCCTATGTCCCAGCAGTGGGAACAATATAGACCGATTATGAGTACTAATTTCCACCATAAAATAAACAAACCATTTTTTCTCGGAGTTTCAGCATCCTAGTTATACCCTTGTGAATCTCAAAGGCCCACGGCTCCGGTGGCGTGGTGAAATGATTCGCTATGGTATTTATTGACTGCTGAGATATTCCCGTTTCTGCAATCTGAAAAAAAATGGCAGAGATTGTGTGAACACAGTAACACTAAAAGACAATTCATTGCCAGATAGTTTGGACTGATTTCCGTCTTATTCTATTTTTAACCGACGAAAAAAACGGAGGACAGAGTAATCCGATTTTGATAACACTTTTTTATTGGATAGGGTCTAACCTTGCCAAGTATTATTAGCACATTAAAGCCACAAAACCGGCGAAAAAACTGAAAGGCAAAAAATAACAAACCTTAAAATTTTGGGTCGGTGCTGAAAAATCAATGGACAAAGATCACTCAAAGCGCCGACTCATAATTTTAAGATTTATTATTTTTTGCTTATCAGTTTTTTTTTTTAAATCGGATTACCTGTATAAAGTTATGCGTATAAAGTTATCTATACTTAATATTATAAAACTGAAAAGTTTGTTTGATTGAACGCGCTAAACTCAAGAACTACTGGTCCGAATTGAAAAATTATGTTTGTGTTGAGTAGCCTATTTATTGAGAAACGCTATAGGCTATATAACATCACGCTACAACCAAGAGGAGCGGAGCAGTAATGAAAAATGTTGTAAAAACGTGGAAAATCGCACGAGTAGGCGATTCGACGCGACGCCGACGGTAAGGGTCGGGGGAGCAAGAAATTTAACGCGGACGGAGTCGCGGGTAGAAGCTAGTACATTATAATCAGCGAGTGAACAATCATAATCATCATAATCATAATCATTTATTTGCAATAAGTATTGGTGTTATAGTCAGTAATAAGTTCCTAATACAAAGTCAGACATTTGACATGCAAAACATTACAGTGCATCAACAACGCGCGCGCGTGCGTGAACAATCAATCATCCCCTGTTTTCCGACCCTTAGGGTTCAATTTTGGCATCCAAATTTATATGGGACCACCTTTGGAGTATATCTTTTCCATTAGAAGAATAAAAAATTATCACAATCGGACCACTTTGTAAAAAGTTATGCGTGGCCATACATAAAAAAAAAACCCATTGAATTGAGAACCTCCTTCGTTTTGTTTCGTCTATACGAGGTTCCGACCACGAGCCACCGTGTCGATGGACATCGCCCATTAATTCTTCGTTTTAGCTTTAGGTTATTTCTGTTTTTTTTTGCTTAGCTCTTAAGGGTCGTTCGTCATGTTAAACAGCCTTTCTCAAGAATTCAAATGTTAATTTTTTTATTCAAACAATTTTTCATATCGAACTGGTAGATCCAGAGATTAGCGCGTACATCAGGAATGGGAGCTAAATACCTTGCTAGGGTCTACAGCTTCAAAGAAGCCAGTCCAGGGCGTATCGATCCAGTCCCTGATACTGAGCTTGGTTATTTTCTTAGCGAGATCAAAGTGAGTGTTGAGCGTGTCCAAATACTCCTTCTCCCACCCTTTTATGTCGCTGTCGCTGGCGACGCCTTCCGCTTTCAGCTTTTCTGCGTACATTACATCCACTGCAATCAGAAATAAGTGTTTTTAGTTTCAAGAGACATTTGTTGATATTATTAGACTCAAATATTGTCGTACCTATTGTGCGTGTTATATTTAGGGTCCAGGTAAATGAGTATTTGTACTGAATTTGATAAATATTTAATAAAGGTTCACAATTACTCGGTTATAGTTAATACAGTAAACTAGGACGGGGCGAGGCGATGGTATGTAAGTGACTGCCGAGCCCGGCGCTGGCGTTCCTTTACGATATCATAAATGCAATTCAGCAATCGTACCGCTAGGGTCGCTACAGACCTTAAAAGAGACAATTAAAACTTGATGCGGGAAAAACGGCAACAGATGAACTGACCAGTCTTCATAGTCCTGATCTTCTTGTACATGAAAGGCTGCGTGAACATGGGCTCGTCCTCCTCGCTGTGGCCGTGTCTCCGGTAGCAGACCAGGTCCACCACCACGTCCTTCTTGAACTTGCATCGGTAGTTGATGGCCACACGCGCCACGTAAGCCACCGCCTCCGCGTCGTCGCCGTTCACGTGTAAAATTGGCGCGTCGATGGCTTTTGCTATATCTAGATCAGAAAGAACGTAACAGAAGTGAAAAAACGATCCAATGCGGTCCGTTACGTTCATAAACAGCTGTCTAGTTACACATTAAGTTATGATTGGCAAAATACTTAAAGAAAGCATCAGCCTTTTCGTCGAAATTAAATCTCGTGGCAAGATAATCTCGTTCTTGAAATTTCGAACCAGATTTCGAGGCTTAGTGCACCCTAATGCTATGCTTCTCGAGAAGCCATTTATAATATAATAATCATTAATGGATTTATAGTGAGGTGAGTCTGTAGATTTGTTGTGCTATGTCTGCATAGTGCAGATTCTATGATTCGTACATAAACAAACGGTCTAACTTATTTTGTTTTGGAATTTGTTAATGTTTTTCTTGAAATAAACAGAATGTAAAACGGTTATCACAAGCAGGTACTTATAGTTTACATTTCAATCAAGTTTTTTTAAAATATAATTTAAAAGAAACGCGTTCCTTATTTAAAAAAAAATGTGAAATATAGATTCTAATGACGAGATGTCGCCTGATTCCCGGGCGAGATCTCGAATGATCATCTGGACTCGAGAATGCATTCCGTCAGCATACCCGAGCAGTAGGGGGTGCTCCTGGAGAAGCGCGGGTCGGTGGTGTAGCCGATCTGGTTGTTGCAGATGATGTGCACGGCGCCCCGTGTGGTGAAGGCGGGCAGGTTGCTGAGCGTGAACGACTCGTACACCACGCCCTGGCCGCACATGGCCGCGTCGCCGTGCATCACTATCGCCATCACCTGTCAGATTACAATATATTATAGGTTTTGACCAACATTCTATTGCTCTTATCCCAATTTATTTTGGGCCGGCGCATCATGTCTCTTCCTGAGTACTTCTCTATTGGTCGTCATCTTGGTAGAATCTAAAGATTTTAAAATCGGTAAAGATCATAAAATCGCTTAATTATAATTGAGAACAATAGTGATAATCAAAACACGTTGTGGTGATGATCACAGGCAATAGAGGTACAGCGGTTAATACAAGTTCCTATAGGTATGTCTATTACTAATAATAAGCAAATTAAACTAAAAGCAAAAAAATATTAAAAGAAGATAAACTTCGAAAGCCTTTCTGAACTTGTTGTTCTCACACACTATATTGTCTACATTTCTTTTTGATTTTCTTTGCACAGATCTGCTGGAGGTAAATTCACAAGAAATAAACAGTACCTTTGACTCGTATAACTGTGTAGTTTCTCAATGTATATGGATGTGTACATTACTAATACAATAAAAAAATATTTGAAATATGACGCAGTGCGTAGCGTAGCCGGTGTCTAAGACAACAAAACCTGAAGCGCCATGCCTACGGCGTAGCGTAGCCGATGACAACGTCTACGACGACGTAGCGTAACAAACGTCTACGAAGTAGCGTAACCGACATCTTAATAGCATAGAAACATGTTAACAACTAAATTTTACTTGTCTGTCGTTATGACCGCTTAGATCTTTTAAACTTTACAATAGATTAATACATAAATCTCGATATTTAGACCATTACACACATGTGAACCCCGGGGGTGGGTTGTTGTAAACATGAATAAAACTGACCTGGTCTCCGGTGTCATCGCCCCTCCAGAACTGCTCGGCCCTCGCCTTCCCCAACACAACAGGGGTCACGGTCTCCAAGTGGGAGGGGTTGGCGCTCATCGATACCTTTATGTACTTGTTGGTCCGCCGGATGAAGCGGTGGATGTATGTGCCCAAGTGGTATTTTACGTCGCCGGATACCTGTCGATAGCATAAATATACCAAACTTTTGACCGCTTCGAATCGTTGGTCTGGTTTGATTCCTACGTTAATAAACTTTCATGAATTTTTCAGTTGCTCGAGCAAACTCTATCTTATGTACATTTCTGTGTACGGAATACGGGCTTGAATGTTGATGTTTAAAATATACAACGTGTTCTTATTGATATCCCATATCTCTGAGAGAGAGAGAGAGAGAGAGAGAGTTCATGCTATATAATCAACTGGCAAATGTTTTTTTTTTCGGCTAGATGGTGCGAGTTTAATTGAAAAGTACTAGTAAATCATTTCCATTCAAATCAATCATTCTAATTGAAAGCTAAGAAAATGCGACGTTATCATATTTCACGTAAATGTTTGAAAAATTAAAACGGAAAATAAAATCATATGCCAGTTGATTGTTTGACAGAGTCTCATTAATGCCCTAGAGATCTAAGATATTAAAAGGAACATCTTGTTATAATTTGACACAATCTTCCTTAAGCAATCCCGGTACGTAAACGCCAGAATATTCAAGTACTCGGCTTCTGAAAAAGTCACTCACATTTTCCATGGGTTCCATGAGCTTGAACTGGGCAAAAACGTCACACATCTGTTTGCGGCACACATTCACCAGCATGTTTAAACGACCTGAATGAAAATAATTAATAAGATACTGAGTCCACTTAGATAAATACATATATCATAGTTCGAATCTACTTAGTTTCGAAAGTGGCAAACGACTTTTAGATTCACTTTTGATGTTTTTAGACGACTTATTAATATCCTAAACGCAAAAAAAAATCCTAAATACAACAGGATGCAAATCAATGTATAGGATCACTGGTAATGCCGCGTACCCACGGTTCACTTTCTCACAGGCCACGCCACGCTAGGCCAGGCCGATAGGTTATAGGGACCGCTGCATCTGACAACTCTTGCGACGGTCTGACGCCGTCCCGGGTTAAATTCCAAGGTCGGGCACAGTGGGTTTCTCACTAGCAGCTCAAGATTCTGGATTAGTGCCCGTTGATGGCTATAGGCCATGGGAAATGTGGGTGTACGTGTACTATAAGTACACAACTTGTTGAAATAGTAAACATAAATACTTTTTAGTTCCCTAGACGAAACATTTAAGTAGTTCCATTTTTTATTATAGCGCTTCTGTATTCCTTTCTCTATGTTTCTGATTTCTCATTGTATACTTTACCGTTCAATAAACGTATTTAAATTTCAACCTCGAGGTATTAATTTTTACACAACTGCTTAACATTTCAGGTAATATAGGCGTTACGTTATGTAATGTTTAAAATGTTGGTAAAGTAACCTCGATGCTGCATGGCCATGACGATAGACCGCACGCCGAGCCGCGTGCTGGTGTCAACGATCTCTTCCAGCATCGCGATCATACTCTCGCCGCCTTCCAAGCCAAACCTCTTCTCAGCAGGCCACTTTGTCGCGAAGTACTTCTCCAAGCTACATCAGAATTATGATGAATTAACAAACGACATATTCTTTTCGTACCTAAATATTAATGTATAGGTTTTTTTTTTTTATAAGGTTTGTATTCTTTATTATACAGGGGGGCAGCCGGGCAGGGACATCGACACTAGCCTGAAACCATGAATTCAGCACATGTTTCTAGACTGCGTAGAAATCGCTCGACAAACGAGTACTCGTCGGAAGTTTGACTGTCAGCGATCAAATCTGTACTATTACTTATTTTAAATCTGAAGAGTTTGTTTGGTTGAGCGCGGTAATCTCAGGAACTACTGGTCCGAATTGAAAAAAACTATTTTTTTATTTATTGAGAAGGCTATAGGCTTTATAACATCACGCTACGTTTAAAGGAGCGGAGCAGACATGAAAAATGGACGAAAACTGGCAGGCAATTCGATGCGACGGAAGGGTCAGGGGAGCAAAAATTTGACGCGAACGACGTCGCGGGCAGAAGCTAGTATGAATATATATTGCATCTCTTTTACATACACGGGCCTACAATCTTTTGTCCTTTTTCGTGAGCGAGAAGATCGTTGAAGCTAGTCGCTTCCTCGTAGACCTAATTTTACCGCGCACTAGATCTTCGACGCATTGCTTAGCGTCGAGGGTCGAAAATCGAACAGTGTGTTTTTTCGACGCGCCGAGTTTAAAATCCAGTGCACAATTACATCCCGCCACGATATTTTAACGTCCACCTGCACGTCGACTAAGTAAACTAAGTACTTGTTTACAAAACACTCACAACACTGCTTTGGTGAGCCGCCGCATGATCTGCTTTTTCTCCTCGTTACTAAAATCGAACGCTCCCGGCGTCTCCATTTTCTCCCTGAGGTACTGTACTTCATCTATGTCATACACGTGCATGTACTCTATGCCAATGGACTGACAGTACACGTTCTCGAGGCGACGAATTATTTCCCTGATCAAATGGACAAATAAATCAATATACAGGCTTCTGGTAATCAATGAATAACCTTAAAATGGATTAATATCATCTTACCTGAGTGTTAATGAAGTTTCTTTGCCGCCAATTTCGGTTCTTGCAGGCAGTGTGAATTCCATGTCCATATGTTTTTCAGCTAAGAAATTATACAGTGTTACAAGTTTCAATTATTATTTTATAGTAGGGACCTAATACATTCTTAATTAGCTTAAGAAAACGAAATTAAATGTTTAACAAAAACAATTAGGGTAGGTTTATTAACATTGCTAGCTGACCTGCAGACGTGCTGTCCAATCTCAATAATTCATACATTTCCTTAAAAGTGCATATTCAGTTTTCCTGAATTTAGGTACTTTTCTTAATCAATGGAATTTCGTCATATTTGCCAAAAAGTTCCATCAGTCCGTCAGATTTATATGTTCACTATCAATATGAGTAGAGTAAACTTAATATGTTACATTACATGTTCTATTGCACGAAATAACTTTTATTCGCCCTGGATATCCTTTAAAATTGTTAAAATCTGAATTTTTTATTAAAAGTTGTCTGATTTAGGGAAAGCCCATTTCTTCAACCAGTTTCGCCTATAAATTAAACTCATTATCAGAAGTTCACGTTATTTTTTTTCCGATTTTCGAAATCTGAAAGGGTCCTTCTGAACAAGGGGGCTACTATCTGAACGTGTCAACATGTCACACTCAGCTATAACTTTCATCATGTATACATGCTTACTCAAAAACCCTTGCGGCTCCGCTTCCATAATGACGTATGTCATGTGTGATATGTGATGTGTCATTTAATAATTAAATCTTACATAACTCCGAGCACAATTCCCGGGCAACTATATGGCTCTCTACTCCTTTGGTGTCGAGAGCCAGATTCTTGTTATTTGCGAGGAGCCTGGCTGGCAGCGTCAGGTTCAGGGGGTCTGTCTTTGCGAGCAGGTGACCCCGAGCCTGTAACAACAATGTTTAAGGGTTCACTATGATCGACAGCTAGAGATGGGCTGATCGTGGTTTGAACCGAATAAGAATTTCGGCTGAACATTCGATCAAGATTAGGTCGATCTTAGGTAATTTTTTACGCACTACTGGTATTATTGGTCCGCAACTCCACACATCCCCCCAGGGTTATGGACTGGCCTGGAGAGATGCCGGCATCTCTCCAGGCCAGGCGGTCCTTAGCAAATACATTCAAGAACGAAAATGTACCTACTCAAAACGTTTGGAGGTGCTATGAGGAACTGTCAGCAGCGAATCTTCCCAAAATAGTAGAAACCAGAAGTCCTAATTTTGCATCAGAACTATCTAGTTCTTTGTATCTCGATATCTTATTTTTTTGTGGCCTAAAGGCCAATGGCTGGTAGGCTAAGAATAATCATAAGTTACTCCTTGCATGAGCTTTTAATGGAACGAATATTTTGTCTCCCCTGGAAGCACGGTATATGTTGAGCGACTGTTTTCAGAGGCAGCAAATTTATATCTTAGAAAAAAACGTTACATACTCCTGCCAGATAACGCATAATTCTTGATGCTTTTACACCGTAACATGCTTTTGGTAAATTTTAAATTCCTACCAATAGGTAATAAGATTGTAACACTTTTATAAAAATCAAAACTGATATTTTTGGCTATTATTATTTCAGTGTTTAGAATTCTGATAATATTACTATTATATGATATATTTAATAATACTGATTTTAAATATCTATTTCATTTTAGTTTTTCGATTAAATGCCAAAGTTCCGCTCAGACCGCCGATGACCGGTTAAACCGAAAGTGGAACGAATTTCAGCCCATCCCTGTCGATAACACATTTAGCGTCGCTTGCGAATAGGTTTCGCTTCATTTCTCCGTTGAGCACTCAAAAATACGAACCTTAGCAGCTAGCTACGAGGCTCACTGTCTCTGGAGATTAAATCGTACACATCAGCCGGAGCATCAGAGCGGTCATCTCGCTTCTCGTTTGCTCTTCGTCCACCCAAACCCAATCTAGAATCGACTCTGCACCTCGATGCTGATCCGTTAGTTAGGTGCAGATTTTACTAACTGCCCCGTTAGTCTCGCGGACGCAAGCGCGACTGCTGAGCGTGGGGTCATGGGTTCGATTCCCAGGTTGGGCGAAGTGTTATTAGATTTTTCCATCAGAAACTTCGTAGTAACTCAGACTTTGGAAGTGGGCGGTGTGATACCCCCGTGCCTGGGAACGCACGTTAAGCCGTTGGTCCTTCGCCTGATCTCTCTCCGGTCGTGTCGGATTGCCGTCCCATCGGACTATGAGAGTGAGGGAACAGTGAGTGCTCCTGTGTCTGCGCACACACTTGAGCACTATAATATCTCTCGCGCCAATGGCTAGTCTCCCTAAATAAAGATTGGGCGCTATGGCCGAAAATATGGAAGACTATAAAAGTTAAGTTATAACTTATTTATTGTTCACTTCAGGTTACATACATCACTGTAGCCCTGGCTCTTGTAATAGGAATTCCTGTATCACAAAGCACATATTATACAAAGCTTATATGTGTGCGATGGCCTTATTTCTAGACCAAATCTTAATTTCATCATTTCCTAGGGATGTAGAACTTGATCATTATTACAATGTCTGTGCGTTTCTATTCCCCACTCACCTGGTAGCTTCGAATTAAGTTCGCGACAGCCATATTCAGTTTAATTTTTTCATTAAACTCGGCGTCCTTGTCCTTGTCCTTGTCCTTCGACTTCGGTTCTGTAAATATTTAACAACTGTGAATCATTGCTCATTGAAAACGACCAATCTCACACCAGCGTAAAGTTATAATTTAGAAATAGAAAATCACAATCTAACCAAACTATTTATTAAAAATACTTTGGATATTCTCTTAGATATTCGTTCGTTTACACTTAGCGTTATTTCCGACATTTTTCAATTTGCTCTCTAAGGTGCGCAACATGATGATATAACCTCCTCCCTCCAGAATTGGGCTCTCAAATGCAAAAAGAATTGTGCAAATCCGTCTGATAGTTCCCGAGATTACTTCCTACAAACAAACTTACAAACTTTACCACTTTATAATATTACTAGCTGACCCGGCAAACGTTTTGCCGGGTGAAAATTTAAAGTTGTAGTATTTTTCAATGCCAAATCATAATAAAATTAAAATGAAAAAAAAAATGTCAAAAAACATATTTAGGGGTGGGTCACCCTTATCATTTAGGGGTATGAAAAATAGATGTTGGCCGATTCTCAGACCTACCCGATATCCACACAGAATTTCATAAAAATCGGTTCAGTCGTTTCGGAGGAGTTTGGTAACAAACACTGCGACACGAGAATTCTATATTAGATTATTATGTATAGTTGACGTAGCAGCATATAGAGCAATGTAGCTGTAAATTAATCACAAAGATCAATTTATTTTCCACTTACTGACTGTTGTAGGACTGAAATCATCTTGCAGTTCCTCAATCTTTAACGCTGGACCGCAGAGGCTATCGTAGAATCCATCCCATGACTGCAAAGAACAAAATATTCTTATGAGAGACATCGTGAGCCGTGTGGTTTACTGGTAACAACGTGATAAAAACGGATAGTTATCACATAGCGATCAATTCCGAGGCGACTGGCAAAGACATTGTCACTCGTCCTCAAAGCGTGACTATTGGTGACGTTATTTTGTGCGGAGAATTTTCCGTTGAAATGCCACAAATGTGGACGCTGCTTTAAATTGAATTTAATTACTAATCGCAGGATTGAATGCAGTTGACAAGGTAGACTTTAAACGCCTACCGACCCCGCTGTACTACTAAGTATTTAGTCAGGGGTCAGGTAATGCAGGGCACTGACTGTACATTATAGCGTACAGTTGCCTTGTGATTTGCTAAACAGTCCATGTGCGTGTAGGTTCACCCTGGTCTTCTTAACCTGTGTATCATAAGCCATCTTAGATTAACTTACAGGATCTACTGTTCCTTTGGCTTTAGACCACTCCAAAAACTGGGCTTCGAGAAAATTGGCGTTTGCGCCGCAAAGGAACGATTCCGCTGTTGAAGATAGGTCCTTCTGTTGTATCAGCTGGTACTGAAACATTTTACATTATAAGGAAAATTTCTACTTAGTGAGTGAGAGTGCCCGTATGTTCGTGGTAGATGAAGCAATCAATGACTCATGGAGATCAGCAGTACCTAAGAGCGGGTTGGAGATCAGTATTAGGTACAAATTATTGGTATCTTAAATTATGGGTATATAATGCTCTTTGTCTCGAGGGCAATCTACATTGAGTTGGGCCAGTTTAGCTCCTTCTATAGCTCCTATACAGTCTCAAGAACAATGTTGTTTTTAAACATAATCATTTTACCTATACACTTACGAAACCCTCCCTGACACCAAATATGAAGGTTAAAGCAATAAAAGACAATATCTGTCTTTTATTTTGTCACTCGCCAATCTAAATATCAAAATAAATAAGGATAATAAAATCTATTGGAAACCAAAAACAAACAGTCTCCTGAGTCAATGAAGAAAATGTTAAACTCACCACCGGATTGCAAGCAAACTTATATTTTTGGGTAGTTCTCAATAAAGATCGTGCCAAAGACATTGTAGATAATCTGAAATAAAGCGTCAGCATTTATATGTATACATATAACCAGGCACATCACACCTGTATTACCACCAAGGCGGTCGACAAGGACGGATATTGAATACTAGGTGTAATACAATAACATTTAGCCACAAGTCTCATGTGCAGAGCGTATACGCGTAAAAAACACCAGCCCTACATTTTTTCGAGGTGTCACCAGTGCATAGCGGTGTCGAAAGGAACTCAGAGGTCACAGTCTCTTTAACAGTCCAGATATCACCTTGGTCAGATCATGTGAAGACCATGTAATGGACCTTTCCGGTCAGTGCACGCATTTGTCAGTAATCGTGCAGCTCAACTCAGAGCTCAACGATTCGACGAGTAAAGAAAGGACATTTTGGTAGGCTACATTGTCCACACATGATCTCACCAAGATTATGTCAGGACTTAAAGAAATTTTATCCCGTGAGTTTGTAACTTTATTCCTTCTCAGAGGTTTAATAGGAAATGTTGAGTCTATCTAGCTTATTATTTTAATAATATGACGTGTAAAAGCGATTCAGATTTAAAGAATTATTTACTACTAGCTTTTGCCAGCGGCTTCGCCCGCATGGAGGTCGGAAAATATCCCACGGGAACATACTACTGGGATAAAAAGTGCCAGCCTATGTCCTTTCTCAGGCTCTAAACTATCTGTGTACCAAATTTCATTTAAATCGGTTCAGTAGTTTTAGCATTTTACTATTTACAGAACATTTCATTTCATTTCACCTAGCACACAACGCCGCCACAACCAGGACCAGTTGTGGTCATGGCCGCAGTTTTGACCGCAGCAGCTCCGATGAAGATGCGAACATTCACGACTGATGAACAGTTGAGGCCAAATTTAGTGGACTTTAATACCTACTGATGACCAGTTGAGGCAACATTTAGTGGACTTTAATACCTACGAACATCCGCGCCTTGGTCTATAACGCCACCGTTAGCTCTTTGGTAGTAAGGTCAATACATGGAACTGGAGATGGCAAGCTGGAATATCCTGGCGAAGACAAAAATATAAAAAAAAAAATTACCTTAAGTATTATAAAAAGTATTCTTGGATATACTCTACTACATGAATTTTTCACAAGATTTTTTATCAAATTAAAATAAATATACAATTAATAAATTATCCAGACCGCCTTTGGGTTCTGGTTTTTTTTAAAGATAATGTCATTATTTTGCTGAAAGAATGTCATCCAAATGTCATCATATGTCTCAGATTTACTAACAGCCAATACTTGTTTATCTCAAAAACTTTTTGATGCATCAACTTTAACCTGATGCTCAACGGCGCTGGGCGATGGGAATGATGCCGCCGTGGTTGTTTTGTACGAAGCCAACTTATGTGCCCTGCGCAAGCCTAGTGCGATGGAGGTATTCATCCCATTGCTGTTGGGTGTACAAATTAAATTAAAGGCTAAAAGTTTCCGTTAAGAATTCCTACATTCGTTTACTGTCCCTGTAAACGTTGTTGTTGGTTAAAGTTAAAAAATCGACGGATATTTATGTTTTATTATTTACTAGCTGTTGCCCGCGGCTTCGCCCGCGTGGATGTCGGAAATAATCCCGCACGAACGTGCTACTGGGACAATAATATAGCCTATGTTACTCCTTATAACATGATCTATCTGCTAGTGAAAGTCCCGTCAAAATTGGTCCATCCGTTTCGGAGATTAGCCGGAACAAACAGACAAAAATTTAAAAAAATGTTTTTTTGGTGTAAGTACCTACCGTATTTAATTTCATATGCATTTAGTGAAAAGCTGTTAATTTGAAATTACAAACAGACATTCCAGTTTTATTTATTTGTATAGATGTTTAGATATAGATTATAAGTAAAAAGAAAAAACAACCAACTTCCAGAAAAACACTGCATCGTGAAAAATAACTTTAATTTCGAAAGTCGGTCGTCGTCGGTCGGTCTTAGGATCTGTATTTAAGTTTTTGCCACCGACATCGGAAATTAAAGTTACTTTTCACTTTGTAGTGTTTTTTAGGAAGTCAGTTGTTTTTTTATAAATAAAGTATTTAATTTTAACTTTTCAGTTATGGCACCTACCCCGCACTAATTCCTATACCACTACTGGCCAGGTGAATAGCAGTGACAGGACTATTAGAATATCATCACGATAAACAAAGTGGATAAAATTCGTATTATCGAAGATAACGGAAAAACTACCAAAGCAAAGTCAATAAAATGTTTATAGGGTTCACAGTAGCAGCCCGTTGTTGTTTGGATTTGTGGCGGGCTCGCCCCTATTACTGGGACTTAAAAAATATACCTTTTGAAAAGAAAGGCTAGGTAGAAGTGTACCATTGCCTAACCATTTGGAAATACAGGTGTGATAAATAAAATCTCTGAAATATTCTGAACATAACGTTCAGAATATTTCAGAGATTTTTAACAACAAGAAACTCAGATAAAACTAGTTGTTTCCATTCAATTATAATACTAGTTTTGGTAAAGTGGACAATTTATTTTAACTACCTACTTTTGTAACAATGCAAGAGTTTTCATAAATAGGCAGGTACCTACTATCCTGCTTACAATTACTATTTTATGTATTATTAATCAGTACTATGATCTTATTTGTAGGTACTAAAAAGGTCTATTATAATGTATATTTACGGAAAACGTTTAAAATAAATGTTTTACAGTACTTTCATAAACATTAATTTTCCTTTTCGTATTCAGTCAGTACACACATAATATAGATATGGTCATGTTTCATATACATTTTATGTTATTTTCTATTTTAAGTTGGATCAGTGCCATTGAAGTAAGTAGCATTCAATTATTTCAATTAGTACCTACAGCTTATCAACCAACTAGCTTCTGCCCGCGACTTCGTCCGCGTCAAATTTTCGCTCCCCTTCCCGTCGCATCGAATTCCCTGCCAGTTTTCGTCCATTTTTTGTTTGCTGCTCCGCTCCTTTTGACCGTAGCGTGATGTTATATAGCCTATAGCCTTTCCCAATAAATGGGCTACCGAACACAAAAAGATTTTTTCAATTCCAACCAGTAGTTCCTGAGATTAGCGCGTTCAAACAAACAAACAAACAAACTTTTCAGCTTTATAATAGGTCTTTACCTATGAAAATGCCGTTTTGTATGAAAGAAATTAAACGATTTTTTTTTTCATGTATTAATCGAAATAATCACCCATGCAAGCAATGCATCTTTGCCAATGCAGTGGCAGTTTATTGATGCCCTTCTTAAAAAAATCAGCTGGACGGGAGGCAACAAATTCTTCAAAGGCATTTTGTACTGCCTCTCGGGTATTGAATTTTTTTCCCGCCAAGAAGTTATCCAAATTCTGGAAAAAAGTAGTAGTCTGTAGGCGCAAGGTCTGGTGAGTAGGGCGGATGACGGAGAGCTTCCAACCCCAGTTCTTGCAACTTGGAGAACGTCTGCTGTGCAGTATGAGGTCGCGCGTTGTCGTGCAGGAGCAGCGGAGACGAGCGATTGACCAATGCTGGTTGGAGATGTGCCAGCTTTTCCATCATTGAGTTCAGTTCTTCACAGTACACATCTGCAGTAATGCTCACCCCGTTTGGTAAGAAGCTGTGATGAATCACACCGGCGCTAGACCACCAAACAGTGACCATCACTTTTCTAGGGGTAAGTTTTCGTTAGGGCATTGTTTAGGTGCTGAACCAGGATCCAACCAACTTGCTGAGCGCTTGCGGTTATCAAACAGAATCCATTTTTCATAGCAGGTAACAATGCGGTTCAAAATTCCTTCATTTGTGTGTCTGTTGAGCAGTGCAAGGCACGTCTCGACGCGTACTTCGCGCTGGCGATCATTGAGTTCGTGGGGCACTCATTTGTCAAGCTTTTTAGGGTTCCGTTGCCAAATGGCAAAAAACGGAACCCTTATAGATTCGTCATGTCTGTCTGTCTGTCTGTCTGTCTGTCTGTCCGTCCGTATGTCACAGCCATTTTATTCCGAAACTATAAGAGCTATGCTGTTGAAACTTGGTAAGTAGGTGTATTCTGTGAACCGCATTAAGATTTTCACACTAAAATAGAAAAAAAAACAATAAATTTTGGGGTTCCCCATACATAGAACTGAAACTCAAAAATGTTTTTTTTCATCAAACCCATACGTGTGGGGTATCTATGAATAGGTCTTCAAAAATGGTAATGAGGTTTCTATTATCATTTTTTTCTAAACTGAATAGTTTGCGCGAGAGACACTTCCAAAGTGGTAAAAGGTGTGTCCCCCCCCCCCGTAACTTCTAAAATAAGAGAATGACAAAACTAAAAAAAATATATGATGTACATTACCATGTAAACTACCAACGAAAATTGGTTTGAACGAGATCGAGTGAGTAGTTTTTTTTTAAAACGTCATAAATCGTAAACCGCAATTTACCTTACATTCAATCAACTGAAATATAAAAATTAAAAAATATATATATTTTTAAACCGAAAATACCTACAGGTTTGTACGGAACCCTCGGTGCGCGAGTCCGACTCGCACTTGGCCGGTTTTTTTTACCTTGCCAATTTGACGCAAATGGACCAATATTGTTTTGACGCTAACGTCGAAAGCTGCTGCTAATTCAGCCGTAGATTGTGTATCATCAGCTTCCACAATCACCTTTAATTCGTCATTGTCGACCAAAGTCTTCGGACGACCGCGAGGTTCATTTATCAAGTCGAAATTTCCAGAACGGAAGCGAGCAAACCAATAACAGGTGTTGCGTTGGTTTGTAGTGTTAGCTCCGTAAACGTCGTTGATGTTGCGTGCCGCTTATGCCGCGTTGCTGCCACGACGGTACTCATATTCCATAATTACTCGAATTTTTAACGCATCCATGATGACGAAAAATATTGAAATGTGATGAAAATGTAACACTAATCAATAAACAAACGACTACTTTTGAAATTAATTTGAAATTAGCATTCTTAGACAAACAAAAATTATTTTGATTTGAAATGGCCAGTACTGCAGAACGGCAATTTTATTGGTATAGATGACGATGTTTTTCTGAATTGTGGGTTGGGTACCTACTTCTGTTAAAACCGGGTAGGAAAATACTTGTAGATCAATAAAATAAAATAATAACAATCCACACAGTTTACGCTCTAAAAATTGCGATACTTTTAAATTTTAATTTTTAGTTGCCACTTTGCCAAAATGCCAAACTCATTCAAATAACACTATACAACAGCACCCTCATTCATAAACCCCATACACCACACCCACTCGCTCCTGTACACGCTCACAGGCCTGATATACACTATCACACTTGCTCTCCCTCGATTAGTATTTCTCCCTCTATTCTAAGAGATGATGCTTGCGACATGGATAAATTCCCTGTCAAATCGGTCCATATCAATTTTCATCTTTATATAAATAAGCCCACTATTATACGTAATTCCTATACTTATAATAATGTTGGATAATATAACTGAGTTAAACAATAACATTGATCAAATCTCAGTCTCGAGTTCATTAAATTGTAAACCGGAGGATTGTTTCCTACGTATTAGTGAACCTCGAAATAAGTTAAAATTATAAAACCCAGAATATTCGTTCGATCAACGCAAATACTGACTCTTTTTTGACTCTCTTATCCAGGGTTAATTTAGATATTGACATCATCGTCCTGACTGAGTGCTGGTTAAAAATAGCAATTCTGTTAACCCATCGATCGCGAGCTATTCCCAATATCAGTCAATGCTTGTCACAAATAAGAACGACGGAGTCGTTATTTATGTTAAAAATCTCGATAACTATACTGTGTTTGAACCTAAACTTATGGATGCATCCTGTCTTGTTCTTAAGGTTGGCTCTGAAAAGGCATTTATATGCATCTATATATGGTCCCCCTCTTTTAGCGACCCACGCAACTTTTAAATTCCCTTAACTCACTCTTAGTGACCCTCTCGTCATATCCAAATATAGTTTTTGTAGGTGATATAAACCTTGACATTAGTTAGTACACCCTTTTTTTTTTTTGATATCGAGGTGGAAATCCTCATGGATGTCCTCCGCCCTGGGGTGGGCGGAGGGGTCTGTCAGGCTCCTACTGACTAAAACCACCCCGGTGTTCCGTCCCACACCTACGTCGGGGACCACGGGAACTAATGCGTCTTCCGCGATCCCCGACTGGTGCCAGCCCGCCTCTGCAGGCCTCCTCACGTTAGGGGGGGAGTGAGATGCTAAACTTCCCCCCTTACATCACAGAGGCGCGCGTGGAACACAACGCGCCGCCATCCCGGGTCCTAAGAAATAGGGGGCGATGGATGTCCCCAGATCCATTGCCCCTGGACCCATTTAGGGGGGCCGGAAGAGGGCGTTATCCACCCTCCGCCGACGCCCGGTGCGCCTGCTGCGGGCCGGGTGAGCGGAAGAGATCTCCCTCTCCCTTTCCGCAGCCTGCGACACGACTGTTTCGCAGAAGGTTACCACCGCGTCCCAGGACTCCTCGCTGCCGACCATCGACTCGACCACGGCCGGCAGCGACAGGTCACTGCCTACTCCTGAGATGAGGGCACGGCGCGGCTCCTCCCAAGCGGCACATTCTGCCAGCGTATGCCGCGCCGTGTCCTCCCGGCAGTCGACGCAGTGGTGACACCGGGCGTCCGGCTCCCTGTTTATGCGACACAGGTACTTCCCGAAGCAACCATACCCCGAGAACACCTGCGTCGCCCGAAATGACAGGGAGCCGTGTTCCCTCCCGAGCCAGCGCTCGAGTACTGGCTGGACCGCCTCGATGGTGGCGAGCCCGGCGGTAGGGCGTGAAAGCCTGTCCCGCCAGCCCGCCACCAAGGCTGCGCGGAGCTACGACCGACGAAGCTCCATGTGTCGGTCCGTCAGTCGCTCGCCCCGCTCCCTCGCTTCCTCGCGCCACCGATATAGTGACGTGAGCACTTTTGTAGTAGTACACCCTGCCCCAACCACATTGCTGACTACCTCAATCTCATGGCTTTTCATGGCCTACTTCCGGCACATTCCTTCCCTACTCGTGAAACTGCCTGTCTGGACCATGTCATGCTAAAGACCAACATGTCAGCCACTACAATAGTAACGGACTCCTCAGTTACGGATCACAATTGCGTGTTGCTCTGCCTTCAGTTAAAAAAACCTTATAAAGCGCAAGGAAGCACAATGTCCAAAATTGACTATCACGCTCTTGACAAAAGCATAGATTGCTTGGATTTTCAACCGATGTATGAATGCACTGACTCAAACGAAGCCACCAACTTATTACTGAATACGCTTTTTACTGTCATAAACTCTCACTCATCCATCATTAGAGTCTCCAATCAGAATCGCGTGTTCAAGCCATGGTTGACCTTAGGAATGCTCCGCTGTATGCGTAGCGTAGGTAATCGTGATGAAATGCACAAACAACTCAAGTTGACTCCAAATAACATTGTGCTCCAAATAATGTACAAAAGATGCAGAAACTTTTGTACTAAAGTCCTCAAAAAGCTCAAACGTAAGTATGACAGTGCCGAAATTAGGGAAGCTCCTGGTGGCAATAAAAAGATCTGGCAGGTCATAAAAAGAGTCACTAATACTGTAAAGCAAAAAAACTTTTACCACTGATTTGCTTACAACTGCAGGTTCCCCTCAAGAGTCCGTGAATCAAATCAACTATTTCTTTGCCAATATCGGCGCTAACCTCGCTGCTAAATTTCAACACCATCCTGACAAACAATTGCTTTGAGAATCTGCGAACTCAGTACTTGATTCTTTTGTCATGTTGGATACCGACGAAAGAGAGGTTAACACACTTATTACGTCCCTAAAATCAAATTCAGCCGTTGGGTGGGAGAATATACCGTCCAACTTTCTCAAGCGTTACAAACAGCTTCTCGTCTCACCTCTTACGTACATATTTAACCTCTGCTTACGTACGGGTACTTTTCCTCGGTCACTTAAAAAAGCTACAATACACCCAATACACAAGAGTGGGAGTAGGAACTGTGTAGATCCCCACGTAATAAATAAAATTGACTCCAAAAAAAGTTCTTGTCATTTTCTTAGATCTCTAAAAGGCCTTCGACACAGTTTCTATTCCCATCCTCTTTTCAATACTCGAGGAGCTGGGCGTACGAGGTGTTGCTTTTGATATTTTTAAAGACTACCTTGAAAATAGGACTCATTGTGTTAAAGTATTCAATTATCTGAACAGTGACCTCCCTGTCACATTCAGTGTGCCCCAGGGAAGTGTGGTTGGCCCCTCCCTCTTCTTGGTTTATATCAATCAGCTGTGCAACCTAGTTCTGGCAAATGGGAAAATAACTGTATTTGCTGATGACACTGTCCTTACCTTTTCTGGTGATACCAGGCACGAAACTTTTGAGGCGGCACAATCAGGGATGAAAATTGTAATTGATTGGCTTAACAAACATCTCCTTACCTTAAACGCATAAAACAAAAATCTTAATCTACACCTTACACCAATCCACACAACCCCCTGATACTTTTGTCCTCGTTGTACACTCTTGCCAATCATCGTACGTCACTTGTACTTGTCCTGCGCTTCAACGAGTGCGCTCTATAAAATATCTCGGGATAACACTCGACAACGGTCTGACCTTCTCTTCGCATATAGACCTCCTGACCTCAAGAATCAGGAAGCAGATTTTTGTTTTTAAAACCCTCCGCCATGTGGCTGAGGCTAAGGTTGTTAAAAGAGTCTACTTTGCTCTATGCCAATCTCTCTTAACATATTGTATCACCACGTGGGGTGGGGCGCCTAAAACCTATCTTCTAAAGTTGGAGAGAGCCCAGAGAGCCGTTTTAAAGGTAAGCACCTTCCATCCCGTTCTCTTCCCAACAGCTGAGCTATATAAAGGCTGTGGAGTTCTCACTGTGAGACAACTTTTCATCCTCCATTCCGTCGTCCTACAGCATCTTAATACTCCTTATGCCAATATCACCAAAAGACGTAGAGACGCGGTCTGTCAACCACATAGATGTAGGTTCGCATTCACGAAGAGATTCTTTTGTTTCCAAGGCCCCCATTTATATAACAGACTCAATAAAAAATTAAAATTCTATTCATTTCCGAGTAACACTTTAAAAAAACTGTAACAAACTATTTATTTGAACAAAACTACACAGACACAGAGCGGATTCTACTTTCTGGAGATAAAAAATACTAACCTACTATAGAGCTTGCAACCATCACTCACATACACAAAACAATTACATCACTCACACTCACCACCACATTAAACTCAATATCCTTTTGGGTTTTGCTTGCTTTTCGTTGTTTTTATTTTTATTTTTTATTATTATTATGTTTAAGAAATATCCATGTCATTTTTTTTGTATAGACCTTTAAATGATTTTTTTGGTTTTTTCAATGCCTTAGAATATCTGAACCAAGGGTTGGGACTTGTACCCTTAATACAAGTTATCTTGATAACTTAGCAAGGGTACTAGTTACGACAACATTCAGTGTGCTTTTTACATTTAAGTCTTATGTAGTTATGTAATGTTAATAGCTGTCTTGTTGATGTGAATAAATACTTATATTATTATAGTAACTAAAAAGTTCAAAAGATGGTTTCCCGCAGTCTGAAGTTGGTGGAATTCATTGAAAATATCTGGTTGACCGAGCTTTGCTCGGTATTTTTTGGTAAATTGTGTTTAAAATAATAAGTTTATGTTCAAGTTGATTATCGATAAAGTTGGTCATTAAAAACACGAATAAAACGACATTTTATAAAAATGAATCCTAGCTAGATCGATTTATCGCCCCCGAAACCCCTTGTATACTAAATCTCATGAAAATCGTTGGAGCCGTTTCCGAGATTCATATTCTATATATTCTTTCTTTCTTTCTTCTATATATCCTCGTAAGTCCCAACCTAAATATAGGTCGATAAAACGGATTATTCCGATCTGTCACCCCGCTTGGTCCCCTTAGGGTGACAGATAGGAAAAAAAAGTTTGATCTGTCCCCCTGGTTAGCAATGAGGGGACAATTCGAACTTTATTCACTCCTTAACGGTTTCATCTGTCCCCCTATCACTGATAGGGGGACAGATGAAACTTTTTATTCCTGTTTGTCCCCCACAGAATTTAATATATTAATTCTTAAAAGTAATGCCACACATACTGCAACATTACTTTAAATTAAAGACTAGAAGTTTAGGTTTATAATCATCTGTATTTATTGGGTTGGCCAAAAAGTCTGTCGATATTTTACTTGAACTGTTTAGAAAAATCTCAATACTCAATACTCAATACTTTTATTGCATTCCACATGTGTTCTTAGGTGGTAAACTTATAATTAGATCATATGGACCCTGTCGGGCGCAGCAAAATAAGTGAGTTAGGAGAGAGGAAGCATTTAGCATTTTCTAGACGTTATTCGTTTCGTTACGTCTCCCGCTCTGGGCGGAGCGGGAGGGCGTGTCAGACTTTTACTGACTAAAACCCACCCGTCTTCCATCAGTTGCCCATGTGCCAGGGTCACGGTATCTCTTTCGAACAATCACGCGGCCCTGGCAGAGGTGATTACAGTCTTGACGATCACTTGAGGACTGGCCGGCCAACGGAAGTAGATTTGGACCTCGTGCGTTCTCTTATTGAAGCAAATCCATACGTAACAACACGTTATCTTGCAGTAACGGTATGATGCTCTAAGTCAAGCATTGAAAACGCCCTACACGCTATTAAAAACGTTTCTAAGTTAGGTCGGTGGGTTCCTCGTGATCTGTCGGATACTAATCGTCAACAAAGGGTAAAGTGCTGTTTACAATTTTTATCGAGAAAACGTCATTTTCATTGGCTGGACAATATTATAACTGGGAATGAGCAGTGGTGCCTTTATGTGAACCATACCCGAAAGCGTCAATGAGTTAATAGACATGAAAAACTAAAACCAGAGCCGAAAACCGACATACACATGAAAAAGGTACTGCTCAGTGTATGGTGGGGAGTTCGTGGGATATATCATTGGGAACTCCTTCCTGATAATACAAAGATTACTGCAGACGTCTACACAGAACAAATAAAAAGGATGAGTGAAAAAAATTAAAAATTTAATCTAAAACTTGAAAGAGTAATGTTGTTACATGATAACGCCTACTACGTGATTTATGGGACTGTGACTGATCGATACAGAAACAAAAGAAATATTTATAATTTATTTAAATACAGGTCGTTATAATAATCCAAACCACTAATCTTTTATTTAATTCTTGAAAGTAAGCTTATAACGTGTAGAATTACTTTTAAGAATTAATTTAAATTCTATGGGGGACAAACAGGAATAAAAAGTTTCATCTGTTCAGATGAAACCGTTAAGGAGTGAATAAAGTTCGAACTGTCCCCTCATTGCTAACAGGGGGACAGATCAAACTTTTTTCCCATCTGACACCCTAAGGGGACAAAGCGGGGTGACAGATCGGAATAATCCGATAAAACTTACGGCCCAATGTACTAAAAAAAAACGCAAGTAGTTGCGGCCCAGAACTTCGATCTAGTAAAAATGTGTTTATATGAAAAGCTCTTGATTTAATTATTTTAGGGAGTATTTCCCCGGGGGTACTTTATATTTATTAGATGTATTCAAGGTTAATGAATTTTTGGTGACAGATTTCAATTGGTGGGTTTATTTAAACTAAAAAATAGTTTTAAATATTATGTCATAATTTTAGGTCGCTGGGCCGTAATATAATGATTTTAAAAACTGTCTTGGGCCGGAATGCCTACATATTTTTGTCATTAAATTAGGTCGTTGGGTCTTACGAGGATATAAATTCTGAATTCTCTTCGTCCGACTAGTTCCTCACTTGAATGGATTACTCAGTTACCTACTCTTAAGCGAATCTCACAGCAAGATCGCTAGTAAAATAAAGATAAATGTGACGAACATTTCGAAACTAATGGGGAAACCCTTTCACTCAATTTCAGTGCATGGAGGTGATCCCGGAGAGGGGGGATTTGACTTATTTAAACCCAAAATATTTGTACCCAAATGGGACGGTAAACGTGCGGCGGTACAGCAGGAGGTCACGGTACTTCATTAATATATTGGGCACCACTAAACACACCTGGGCGAACAATATTACGGTTAGATTTTAAAACTTTTGTTGTTAAGTAAGTAATACAATCCGAGTTGGTCATTCTTATGCTGCGTTCCCACGGCCCGCTTTCTCACAGGCCACGCCACGCCAGCCCACGGTGATAGGCCGTGGGAACAATTACATTTGATGAGGCCTCAGTCGGCCCGTTGACGTTTCCGAACTTCCCGCTGCCCGCCACAGACCTCATCGGAAGCAACGGTTCCCACGGCCTGTCGGACTGTCCTGGCGAATGTGGCATAAGTATGATCCTTCTTTTGTCTGGTCTGATGAGGCAGTGATTGTGGCTTTTTGCGAAGCCGCTCCTTTTTCTTACCCGTTTCGGCCTGCTCGGACTTTTCTAATGCATAGAAAAGAGGTTGGTAACAACCTGTTACCGATATTGAAATAAAACTACACAGAGATATCGGTAACCTATTTATTTTATAGGTCCTTTTGTACTGATACTTTTCAAAAAGTGAAAATACAGATTTAAGTACAGTTAGAGAAGTACGCGGCAGCGGCGCCGGCGGTAGTTTTTGATTTTCTGCGTTACTTTGGAGGGTAGCGTCACCTTTGGCGATATTGGACAATATCCAATAGTTATGATAGCGTATCAGTCACCATACAATTTCTTACATTGCATCCATCCATTGACGTCTACCAAAATTATACAATACACCAATGTTAGGCAATACACCATTGCACTATATGGTGCAATATTTTTTAACCGTTACATCATACCTAGCTAAGAGTTAGAGGTTAGCAATTTGGAGATTTTGAGGGATTTAATTTTTTATTGCATATATTTCTTATTGAACCGTAAGATTGTGTAACATTTTTTAACTTGTCGTCGATCGGAGTCTTCTCGTCGCCGTGCCGTGCATAGCCTGTTGACTACGCTCGGAGTTTCTATGAAAGATAAAATCAGACATTTAAACATATCCGAAAAAGAACCGGAGTTACTATCATAGCTTGCAAAGTAAGCAAACTGAAGTAGCAGTGGGGTGGCCATGTTTCTCGAAGGCTGGTAGAGCAGACGAGTCCTGGAGTGGATGTGGCAAGGGTAGCGTGCACAAGCTAGATGGACCGACGATCTCCAGAAAGTGGCTGAACAGACTAGATGCAGAAGGTGAAGGACAGGGTGTTGTTGTGCAGCCTAGTAGAGGCCTTTGTCCAGCTGTGGACTGCATTGGGCTGAGATGATTGAATATTTTTAGGGTTCCGGGTTTTTTTTTGTATTTCAATGACTGTAAATAAAGCAATGAACGTGAGTGAACTGTCCAAATTTGCGATCTATTGCCATCCAATTACTACCTTCACTTATTCTGGTTTGTAATCAAAACTATACTTAAAACAGCACTTGATTGCAGATCACGGTAAGCATCAGCCAGTTCTTACACAACGAGTATCGGCCCTCTTTCGTAGAGCTGACGCATAAGTTCTGTGACCTGGTCAATAAAGAGCCCTTCGTAGGAGGCGCAATCAAGAACGCCGGATTGGTGTGCCCTCTACCTCCTGTGAGTAAAACTAGTCTAACTGCGGGGCGGGACGCATTTTGTCACGGTTTTTACTCCCAAACTGCGATACAAATGTGTGCCCCAAGCCTGTTACAGTAGGCCGTGCTCGCCCAGCTGGAGTAGTAATTCGAAAGTGCCTGAAGTGACGCTGTTGTCACTTTCAACTGACAGCTGTACAAGAAACGACTTAAAAAAAATCACGACAAAATAAAAAATAACCTTGATTTCGGAAGTCGGTCGGTAAAAACGAAAATACCACACGAACGTCTACCAAAATTATACGGAAACAGGTGACACGCGTGCGTCGTGGTGAATTACGAGGCCAGGAACTACTAGTGACGCGACTTACTACATGCATTTGTTTTCTATTTTTTTAAGTGTATGTTTCAATATTCATGATGTCCTCCTCTCCATCCCCAGGGTTATCACGGTATAGCAAACATCACAGCCCCGACAGAACACTTTCCCAGCGTGTTCCCTTTTGAGAAGGGACGCATCGAGATCGCACTGAGCATCACTGCCACGAAGGAAGCAGTCATGCAGCTTACCATTGTGGCTTCGTTCAAGCAGAAGCCTTAGAGAAAAAAAGCTAGTATACAGAGTCACCTGTACTCAACCTCGTAAATGCGTTACCACCTTAGTGTTAAATGTTACTCGCAGATTTCAATTACAGTTTTCAGGAATTCTCGCCAGCAGTTGGCGCCACTTTGACAAAGGAAAATGTAAATGTCTTCGAAAATGTAAATAGAATATAATTATGATGACGATCAGCATTCGTTTTATTCATCATTCAGTCGCGATTAAACAAAATATAGGCGCTATGACAGTTTTGGCTAATTCGGGCACCTGGTGTTTCAGTGCTGGCACCTAGTGAACGTCATTTAAGAAAACCCTAATTTAAGAATAACCTCATTAATACGTCTACCAATACTGCTGATCATCCTTGCCTCTTGGTTGAGTACTGGGAGAATGGGAGTCGGGCGACTGGCTTCAGGCGCTACCGTTACAATATGACATGCGAACTGTATCGACACCTTCGCCGTCCTATCTTCTCAGCACGACGGGCTGTGCTTTGGCGGCTGCTGTAGGTGCAGAAAACCTAAAACGGCGCAAATATAACAACCTTATACAATATATAAGTTTGAGATTTGTGGTATTGAAAGACTAGGGCCATAAGGTTCGAGTGCCTATCGATTATTTCGGAACATTGCCAAACGGTCAGTTGATTTGCGAGCAGTGGTGGCGCAGCGGTAACGGCCGCGACTTACGAGTAGTAGGTCGTAAGCTCAAATCCCAGCAGGCGCTTTACTTTGTGTAAACTATTTCATCACCACTGCTCTCAAAACGGTGAAGGAAAACATCGCGAGGAAACCGGCATGTCTTAGAACGAAAAATTCGAAGACATATGACATCTACCAACCCGCACTGGGCCCGCGTGGTGGATTATGGCCCACTTCCTCTCACCGAAAGGAGGCCTGTGTCCCAGCAGTGGAAACATTATAGGCTGCTGATGAAGTTGACTTCCCACGTGAATGGTCACACGGGCTGGTCTGTTTTTAGGTCTAATAAGCAGCATTTCCATCCAACGTGGCAATACTGCCAGCCTTTTTTGCACTTCTCCCATTGACAGCAATGCAGACGAAATGTCTGATACTCAATGAGTTCTATCATTTTTTTTTAATACTTACAAGCATGTAAATAAACTTTTCATCCCCCCATCTCGGAAAGAGTATTTTTGCCCTTCGATATCTGAGTGCAAAAGCCGTTTTTATCCGCTAGGGGATAAAGTAAATTGAATTTAAAACATCGTGTGCACTAAGTTTGTAAATTCAAAACATCATTAAACCTATTTACTTCTACCTCCATGGTGCCGAATTTATCATACAACCTTTTTGTAATTTGTTAAAAACTCAGACTCGGAACCTTATTGGTGTAGTTTTTTTAATTTACTTTGCGCGCCCCATTTTCTTTTCACGTCACTAACAAAAATATTACACTCTACTTAGGCAGCTGTAGCAACTTTACTTTCAATTTTTCTTAATTATACCTAAGTATTATTTGAAATAATTTAAAGATAATTCTGTAATACTTACCTATCACAATGTAGTACCTAATAAATATTAATACCTAAACTGAAATAAAAGTATCTTGTGATTGTAAATGTTTTTTTTGCATTTAGTCATTTCCTCGCTGAGGTGGGATGAAAAGTTACGTGTTGCACTCGAGTGCAAAGATTTTTCACCTCGTGCTCTTTTGATTCCCTCGCTAATGCTCAGGATTCTAATTTTTGAATCACTCGCTGCACTCGTGATTCAATTTTAGAATCCTTCGCTTGCTCGGTCATCAAAATTGAGCACGCGGTTAAAAAGCAACGTTGCACTCTTGTATAACAAATAACTATTAATTATATCTCAATTTCCGACCACATTTTTGATCGAAGATGTATATTCAGCATATAACGTGCCCACTGCTGGGGCACAGGCATCCTCTGTGAGAGGGAGTAGGATGGCATGTCACGTCGTTGAATTTTTGGTTTTAAGACATGTCGATTTCCTCACGATGTTTTCCTTCACCGTTTTGAGAGCAGTGGTGCAACAGTGCCCATTTGGGTTCCAACTTACGACCTACATCTCGCAAGTTGGGGCCGATACCACTGGGTCACCACTGCTCTCGTTGAAGATGAACAAGAATCAATTAATCCCAACTTCTCAATCGGAATGGACGAGCCTAGGACACATTTTATGTCTAATTACACAGCATCATAACATATGTCTGTAGTCCCCGTGTAGATATACCTAAAGTACACCCACAACCCGCCTGTTATGTTTAAATCCCATGTAACAGGGGGCGAGCCTATTGCCATCATCCGCACATATGAACTCCAAGCTGTTACTGAGAAAGTCCAGACGGAAAAACCCAAAAATACTTTGATGGAAGGGTTATCGAACCCTGAACCTCAATCTCAGCACTAGCGTTTGTGAGCACAACCAACGAGGCTGTCTCAGTATTTATACGTATAAATTACTTTCATGGTTGTCCGTGTGATGGCGGATGTAAAGAATACCACCATCCCATTTCTTCCCGTGGCGCGTGGGTGTCGTAAAAGGCGACCAAGGGACTTCCTAAAGAATGGACAGCAATTGTCTTTATGCATTTTACCACCAAACTGCGATCGCCAACCCGCCTGCCAAGCGTGGCGATTATGGCATAGCCCGCCAAATTGGGGGAGGCCTATGTCCAGCAGTGGACATCTTACGGCTGAAATGATGATGATGATGACTGTCATGCTTTCTCTATCGATCTTATTAAGAAAATAGATCGACTGAGTGCAACATGGCAGCTTTTAACGTTCGACGTTGTTCGGCCATAACTCGAAAAAAAAAACAATATGTCATCTATTCAAAATAGGCTGAGAATCGACACTTTTCGAAGTTAGAATAACATAAGATAGTCTCCCAAAACGTCTGCCCTTCACTACTTTCCTAGTGCGTTAGCTTGGAAGAAGAAGTGGTGCAACAAATACCCCAGCAGCTCACTGACGTTGATCATTCATTACTGGCATCAATCGATTTCGATCGTGACGGTGTAATCCAGGAATATGCATGAGGAATTAATTTTATTGAATTCATTCTGCGACGAGTAGATACTTTTTAACTTATAATATTTTAAAATATTCTCGCTCTGTTCCTCGTTGGTCTTGTGGTCGCAACCGCTACTACGGTTTTACTAAAGCAAGCAAGGTTAGGTGAACCTTGGGTAAATACAGGTGTGATGTTATGTTCAGAATATTTCAGAGAGATTTTTAACAACGGGAAGTCAGATAAACGTTTTTGTTTCCAATCAATTTACTACTTTTGGTAAAGTGGACAATTTCTTTTAACTACCTTATTTTGTAACAATGCATTATTTTTCATAAATAGTTGGTACGTACCATCCTGCTTACAATTACTATTTAATGTATTATTAATCAGTACATATAATCTTATCTGTACTAAAAATGCATAGGTATATTATATGTATTTACAGAAAACGTTTTAAAATAAATGTTTTACAATACGTTCACCAACATTAATTTTTCTGTTCGTATTCAGCCAGTTAACACATAATTTGAAATGGTCAAGTTTCATATAAATTGTATGTTATTTTCTATTTTGAGTTGGATCATTGTCGTTGAAGTAAGTGTATTTTTTTAATTTAAACAGTTAGTACGTACAGTATATCAAGCAATTACGACGTAATTTAATGTATGTAAGTAGGTACTTTGCAAAAACTGGGAATTCTTATTATTTTATTTTCTTGATCTAAAAATAACTTAAATTTTTAGATCAAGGAAATAAAATAATAATAATAAAATCAATCGGAGCCGGGAATATTCCAGGGTGTTTGATTTCACTTTGATGTTGCTTAGCCTTGAATCCTCTAAGCACACTGCTAGAAGATTTAGGTCTAGGCTATCGTTTCTTACAGCGAGGTCGCAAGTAAAATAAAGATAAAATATGACGAAGATATTCGTTCAAGCTGGAAACTAATGGGGAAACCCTTTCACTCAATTTCAGTGCATGGAAGTGATTCCGGAGAGGGCAGATTTGACTTATTTAAACCCAAAATATATGTACATGAATGGGACGGTAAACGTGCGGCGGTACAGCAGGAGGTCAAAGTACTTCATCAATATATTGACCGCCACTAAACATTCCTGGACAAACAATATTACGGTTAGATTTTAAAACTGTTGTTATTATGCGAGTAATACAATCCGAGTTGGTCATTCATATCCACGTTCCTACGGCCCGCTTTCTCACAGGCCGCGCCTCGCCAGGCCACGCCGACAGACCGTGGAAACCATCGCATTTGATGAGGCCTCAGTCGGCCCGTTAACGTCTCGTACCTTACCGACGCCCATCGCTGACCTCATCGGAAGGAACGGTTCCCACGGCCTGTCGGACTGCCCTAGCGAACGTGGCATAAGGATGATCCTTCTTTTGTCTGGTCTGATGAGGCAGTGATTGTGGCTTTTTGGGACCTTAAGTCGCCCCTTTTCCTTACCCATTTTGGCCTGCCAGGACCTTTCTAATTGCATAGAAAAGAGATCGGTAACAATATGTTACCGATGTTAAAATAAAGACACAGAGAGATATCGATAACCTATACTGGGTGTAAGGGACAGCCCTCCACAAAATGACAGAGTGCATTCAGCTCCTTATTTAGAATCATATTCCACCGGAATTTTTTCAAGATTTATTTTATTTACGTTTTTTCAGCTTTTTCAGTTTTATTCCAATGTAAAATTACATTCTCTGAAAGCAGCACTCCATTTATGTAAACAATACGGATAAAATCAAAAAAGCAGCAATGGATGTTAAAATACTCTAACGAATGACGCGTAAAATCAGCTGTTCACTTCCCGTCTAACTACAGAGTTCATAGAACTCGTCGTCGGCGATTGCACAAAGGCGGCTTTCCGAATTGATCCGAGATACATTGCGTGTGAGGAAATAAAACAAATCAGGTTTATTGGATTTCCATAACGGTCCTGAAATAATTTCTTGTACTGGTCATCTTAGTATGATATACTGAATCCACCCCATCAGTCTGTGGAGGGCTGTCCCTTACATCCTGTATATTTTATCAGTCATTTCGTATTGATTCTTTTCAAAGGGGCGGCGGCGGTAGTTTTAGATTTTCAGCGTTGCCTTGGAGGATCTGCGGCGTTACTAGACAATAGCCAATAATAATATTGTAGGTTACGTTCTGATCGCGATCAGTCACCAAACTATTGCCTACATTGCATTAAGTTAGGCATAGGCAATACACCATTGCTCTATATGGCGCAATATTTTTAGCCGTTGCGTCACGTAGCTAAGGGTTAGAAGATAGCAATTTGGAGATTACCATTGGAACACAAGTTTGAGGGATTGATTATATTTTTTATTGCACCATATATTTTATTGAACCATAAGATTGTTATTTTTAAGTCGACGGCGACCGAAGTTTTTCGTCGCCTATCCTGAAATGTTTAAACAGTGCGTTCTGCCAATTAAGACATACGGTCGCAACATTGACACTGACAGTTGGGCTGGTTCTTAAATTCAAAGTCACTCAGCGCGCTATGGTGTTCAATAGCGCCGTCCATTGCTTGTTGGCTTTGCTCGGATTTTATATGAAGGACAAATCAGACATTTAAACATATCCGGAAAAGAAACGGAGTTACCATAATAGCTTACAGAGTAAGCAAACTGAAGTGGCAGTGGTCTGGTGGTCATGTTTGTCAAAGGCCGGTGGAGCAGACGAGTCCTGGAGTGGAGACCGCGTAGCAAGGGTAGCGTGCACAAGCTAGATGGACCGACGACCTCCAGAAAGTGGCTGGACAGACTGGATGCAGAAGGTGAAGGACAGGGTGTTGTTGTGCAACCTAGCAGAGGCCTATTTCCAGCTGTGGACAGCGATAGGCTAAGATGATTGAATATTTTAAGGTTCCGGGATTTTTTGTATGACTCAAAGAAAATAAAGCAATGCACGTGAGTGAACTGGCATAATTTGCGATCAATTGCCATCCCGTAACTACCTTCACTTATTCTGGTTTGTTATCAAACCTATGCTCAAAACAGCACTTGATTGCAGATCACGGTAAGGATCAGCCAGTTCTTACACAACGAGTATCGGCCCTCTTTCGTGCAGATGACGCATAAGTTCTGTGACCTGGTCAATAAAGAGCCCTTCGTAGGAGGCGCAATCAAGAACGCCGGATTGGTGTGCCCTCTACCTGCTGTGAGTAAAACTAGTCTAACTGCGGGGCGAGCACGGCGTGTGTGATAGGTTAGAGTCACGCATTTTAGTACGGTTTTAGTTCCCAAACTGCGATAAAAATGTGTGCCCCAAACCTATCGCAATAGGCCGTACTCGCCCCGCTGGAGGAGTAATTTGAAAGTCCCTGAAGTGACGCTGCATTGTCACTGACAACTGGAAAAAACACACGACTTAAAAAAACACGACAAAATTAAAAATAACCATAATTTCGGAAGTCTGTCGCTAAAAACGAAAAAACAAAACGAACCACTTCCAAAATTATAATAATTTTAACTTATTTTTAAACATATTTTTTGTAAAGTTGAGCGACCGACGGAAACAGGTGACTCGCGTGTGTTGTGGTGAATTACGAGGCCAGGAACCTCACTAGTGACGCGACTTACTTCTTTCATTTTTTTTTTTCTAAATGCGCTCGTGGATTCAAGAGTATCTTACAATATTCATGATGTCCTCCTCTCCATCCCCAGGGTTATCACGGTTTATCAAACATCACAGCCCCGACAGAAAACTTTCCCAGCGTGTTTCCTTTTGAGAAGGGACGCATCGAGATCTCACTGAACATCACTGCCACGAAGGAAGCAGTCATGCAGCTTACCATTGTGGCTTCGTTCAAGCAGAAGCATTAGAGTAAATAAGCTAGTATACAGGGTAACTGGTACTCAACCTCGTAAATGCGTTACCACCTTAGTGTTAAATGTTACTCGCACATTATTAAACGTCAAGGTTTTTTTTTTGTTTTACGACTAATGTGACAATTGGGTGATTTAAATTAGAGTTTTTAGGAGTTCTCGCCACCAGTTCAAGCCACTTTGACAAGAGGTCGAAAATGAATATAAAATATAATTATGATGACGTTCAACATTGGTTTCATTCATCATTCAGTCGCGATTAAAGAAAATATAGGCGCTTTGACACTTTCGGCTGGTGCGGGCCACCTGACGTCTCAGTGCGTAAACGTCATTTAAGACACCCTCATTTTAAGGGAGGTGTTGACATAAGTGGTACAGCAATTACGAGGTCCACTGTATATTGACGTTCGTTAAGGCGTAATTAATGGTATGACGGCAGTAAAAGTGTAAGTTTTGGTGAAATCACACTGAATCGCGAGACTTTTTATTTTTCTCTTTCTTTCTGTCATTTCGAGGCGTCATTTGCTAGAGCAAGAAGTCGACCCGCACGAAAACGGGGTTTTCGTATTGAAAACCAGTAGTCGTATGGATGGACTTCTTTCAACTCATTCGTATTTATGAGTTTTGATGATGCCGATCCGTGATATGAGTAAATAGCACGCTTTTTCAAAAAAAAAAAAAAACATCTGTGCTTTGTGCTACATATCGAATCACAACTTGGAAATAAAACGTCACCCTGTATGGTGGAGGCATTTTGAATTGAAAATATTTACCTATATTATTACGGAATAACATTAAAAATTAAATAAAAACGTTTGATTTTCTTAAGAAAAAGTTTATTTCATTTTAACTCACAATCTCACAGGTTTGATATCACATCGGGATAAGTTTAAAACAAAATTAAGTATAATGCACAAAAGAGGTAGGTTAATGGGCAAAGATCTCCAGTCTCTGATCAACCTATAACACCAAAAAGTAATCGTGGAGCATGGCCAAAGTCGGAACGTATGCCGCGGCTGCCATCTTGTTTTAGGCAATACATTATCTGTGACCATTTCAAAATTGTTCTGCTGTCAACGTCATTTAGGCGCCAAAGGCTTGTTGCACGGTGTCTAAGGTGGACGCGATAAAGTAGCCCGCGAAATTCAACTTTCCTATAATAAAAAAGAAATTGCAGGCAAGTGTCATTTTTACAGAATTAATCTTATATCTTTAAACGAGCAATTATTCATACACGAAATATTTTAACTGGTACACCTGCAGGTGGTAAAGAAGCTACAGCAACGAAAAAAAAAATTTCATTATGTATTTTTTTTTTAATTTAATATTTATAAATTATTTGACGCACATAAGAAATACTGGCTACCTCTTATTTTTTACGGCCCAAGACACCGTGGCCATGCTCGTGCCGTCCGGTCACCGCCCTTGCAGCGTCTGGCGGGCCATTCATAGAATTTGGAGTAAAGGTTTTATGCAAAACGTCTCAAGCAGTTTTAAAATTATAATTACGAAAATTCAAAAACGCTTAGATAAAAAATTTCTTTTTCATCCCCCCATCTCGGAAAGAGTATTTTTGCCCTTCGATATCTGAGTACAAAAGCCGTTTTTATCCGCTAGGGGATAAAGTAAATTGAATTTAGAACATCGTGTGCACTAAGTTTGTAAATTCAAAACATCATTAAACCTATTTACTTCTACCTCCATGGTGCCGAATTTATCATACAACCTTTTTGTAATTTGTTAAAAACTCAGACTCGGAACCTTATTGGTGTAGTTTTTTTAATTTACTTTGCGCGCCCCATTTTCTTTTCACGTCACTAACAAAAATATTACACTCTACTTAGGCAGCTGTAGCAACTTTACTTTCAATTTTTCTTAATTACCTATACCTAAGTATTATTTGAAATAATTTAAAGATAATTCTGTAATACTTACCTATCACAATGTAGTACCTAATAAATATTAATACCTAAACTGAAATAAAAGTATCTTGTGATTGTAAATGCTTTTTTTGCATTTAGTCATTTCCTCGCTGAGGTGGGATGAAAAGTTACGTGTTGCACTCGAGTGCAAAGATTTTTCACCTCGTGCTCTTTTGATTCCCTCGCTAATGCTCAGGATTCTAATTTTAGAATCCTTCGCTTGCTCGGTCATCAAAATTGAGCACGCGGTTAAAAAGCAACTTTGCACTCTTGTATAACAAATAACTATTTGCTTCTATAGCTTCTTTACCACCTACAGGAGTACCTCTTAAATTTCGTGTATGAATAGATACACCTTATACATATATATAATCTGAATCTCGGAAACGGCTCCAACGATTTTCATGAAATTTTGTATACAGGGGGATTCGGGGGCGATAAATCGGTCTAGCTAGGATTCATTTTTATAAAATGTCGTTTTATTCGTGTTTTCAATGACCAACTTTATCGATAATCAACTTGAACATAAACTTATTTTTCGTACCACTTGCTCAAAAAAGTGGCATTCTATGCCACAAAAAGCTGACATAACAATAGTCATTTTTGATCTGTTAAAAACAGGGAAAGAAAATTGTACTGAATTTCATTCATTCTCTAGGGGGAGAATGTGATTTAAATTTGGAATACTTACCGAAATTTATACTGAACTACATCTGTGTTTACACCATTGAGTTTGTATATAAAGCATTATACATCTTTTTGAAAAAGGATTTACGCATTTATTATGCAGTTATGATTATTAAATAAAATTACGAAAACCGACGAGGCCGTATGAGCTTGATGCCTTTGCTTTTCCGACAAAAAAATATTAGTCTAGGAATTTGCCGCGTTTTTGTTTTCTTCAAATAGATAAACGTTAATTGGACCAATGTTTCGAATGTTAACTTTTACTTTTAATTGTCATTATTTTTAATAAATGCTTATCTCATATTATTATTGTGTTAATTTTTTCGCAAATGGTATGAAAAGTAGAGTATTTTCCTCGGTGATAAAGCTGTCTTAGTCTTGGGTGAACTTAAATCCCTCGCTACACTCAGGACTCGTCTTAAATCCCTCGCTACGCTCGGGAGTAAACCTCGAGTCCTTCGTTACGCTCGAGATTTAAATCATCTCCCGCGACAGAAGACACTGCTTTATCCCCTTGGTTGATAATCTACTAAATTTAAACACAACTTACCAAAAAATACCGAGCAAAGCTCGGTCATCCAGATATTATCTATCTATACTTATATACTTATTACTTATTTACTTATAATATTATAAAGCTGAAGAGTTTGTTTGTTTGATTTAACGCGCTGATCCCAGGAACTCCTGGTCCGAATTGAAAAATTATTTTTGTGTTGGGTAGCTTATTTATTGAGGAAGGCTATAGGCTATATAACATCACGCTACAATCAAGAGGAGCGGAACAGTAATGCAAAATGTTGCAAAAACGGGGAAAATCGCACGGGTAGGCGATTCGACGCGACGGGAAGGGCCCGGAACAATTTTTTTTCCGCGGACGAAGTCGCGGGCAGAAGCTAGTCATTAATACTACGTTAACTAAATAGCATTGAATGTTTTTTTCATGAGAGTCGGGCTACGAGTTTTGGGCTACCTAAGAACATCCACATGACTCCTGTTGCCAAATTGGTTGAAAATAACAAAAGCCAGTCTAATTACTTGACAAGAGATTTGAAAACAGTAAGTAATGAGTAACTGACCAAATTCAATAGTCTTTCAGAAACGCGGGGTGAATTAGTTGGTAAACCTTGTCCAGTTTTTGGTAAATTAATTGAGCGGTTAACACTATATCGATCGCATTACAAAACAATCTATTTGTTTTGAGATGGTTTAATTTTACGCCATCGAATAAGGTATTGCATTTGGACTTTATTACTATAGTCTGTGCCAAACGTGAAAAAAGTAAAAGTCGTTGACACCCGCCTTCCAATGTATTCAAATATTTCAAAACGATACGAAAAAAATGTAAAGAAAGTGTCGCTAGCACGGTCAAACCGGTAATTTGAATACATTGGTAGGCAGGTGTCAGCTACTTTAATTTTTTCACATCTGGCACAGACTAATTTCCTTTCTTCTCACAATTTATTTGAGGTTAGCCCTCTTATTAGTCCTGCGCCACACCGTATGGTTATATGTTATCTCTTTTACTCTGTTGCTCGCTATCATGACATTATTTACTGTTTTTTTTATTACTTCTTCTGTAAAGTTCTTTATTCAAAATTGACATAGACTAGATACTAAAGTCACTTTTCCTATTAAGAACTGTACTGCAGACGGAATAACGTTCAAAATATCCTACAATAACTGGCTCGATGGTTTGGGCTGGGACAGAAGTAAACTCGTTTTGCAAGGAGATCGAATGCGCATCAGAAAAGTAATACTTGTTGTTGAGCATTTAAATATAAAAATAAAAACAGTGTTTATTTTAAACTTAGTTTTACTTGATAACATCGGCGTTGACTTCATCCAACTATGTTGGCTCGGGTCCCGGTTATACCGGTATAATTAAAAGAGTTATTTTTACAGTACATAGATAAGATACATATAGTATAGCAAGTAAGAAAAAAGTATATCAAAAGTCGGGCCCAAGACATTTGTCTAAATTCGGTAGTGTTTAGCTCTTTGGAATGTTATCATTACACTATAAAAGGTAAAACACACTATATTATGAAAATTAACAAAATAATCAATCAATCTGAAACAAATTCTTCTTTTATTTAACTTGTTCTTAGTAAAAATGGAAGCTCACGACCGAAAATATTAATTCAAGGAAAATATATATTTATTTTTGATTCTACTATACATTGTTTTATTTATACTTATTAGTAACAATATAAAAATCTACCATACATAGTCCAACGTTTAAAAACAATAATTATACTAAGGGCACATGAAATCACAAAATTGCAATTTCTTGGTAAGCCAAAAATAAGGGGATGATTACATTGTGGCTTTTCAGGACATGACAAATAGTATACAATGCCTGAAAGTGTTAAACAACCCTTGTATTATAAATTCATACCCCATTCAATTTATCTATTCTTAACTAATTCTAACATTAAAGTCAGATTTTTCTTAGTTGAGTTTTTTATAATACAAAAATATGCTTTGCGTGTCCGCCTTAAAGGTGTAATGTACACTAGATGTACTAAATGCTGTCGAAATCACTTTTTGTGCATTTTTCTTTCATATAAAAATATATACACAATGACACAACTAAGAAAAGCCAGACCAGGCCTACTCACTAGCGAGGCAACAGTGTGTTTTGTCCTAATTATTTGATTTAATCGGCTTTCTTGGCTTTCGGCTTCCTTTCTTTGCCCTTCGGCTTCGAAGGGTAGATCACGAACAGCGCCAGTTGGGATCCACAAAGTACTACAGCGACCATATTTTGTAACTGTAAAAGATATTAAATTAATATTAGTCTAAAAAAATATTCAATTTTCATTTTTTTATTTAACATATTTCACATTGGCACTTAAATATGAAACGTCAGAAGGTAGGTGCACGGTTCAAATTAAATAAATAGGAAGATTTTGTGTGGTTTCAGACGTAAAGAATAACACCATCCTATTTCTTCCCGTGGGTGACGTAAGAGGCGACTAAGGGACTTACTAAAGAATGGGCAGCAGCGTTCTCTATGCATTTTACCACCATACTGCGATCGTCAACCCGCCTGCCAAGCGTGGCGGGTTTCCACTATTCCCAATGTGTTACATTACAAATGAAACTTAAATTTGTATTCCCAAAACTTGATAATGATCTGAGATTCTGAATTCAAATATTAGCTACGATAGCATTAACATGCTGGCCCGCAGGTTCGCACGATGTAACGAGCAAGTCAAAGTGACCTTATTTAAGGCATTTTGTCAATCTTTTTACACCTGCAGCCTGTGGACCAAGTACACGCAGCGTACATACAGCGCTTTGCGAGTCCAGTATAATAACGCGTTCAGGGTGCGATTCGGGCTGCCGCGCCACTGCAGCGCTTCAGCAATGTTTGCGGTGCGAAGCGTGGATGGCTTTCATGCCATCATGCGGAAGCGCAACGCTTCTCTTATGTAGCGCATGCGTGCCAGCTCGAATAGCTTTCTGAGCGTGTTCGTCGGACGCTGGGACTCGCCTATGTGGCAGCATTGGATGCGACTACACACTGCGGGTGGTCGGCCGTCCAGGGCTGGCCATAAACGGGAGTTCTATGCGATCCCACTTTTAGATTTTCTTTGTATGTACTAACAAAAGATTTATAAGGTTTTTCGTGTTACTAACAACAATATGGACAGTGTTTGAATTAAACGTCTTAAAAAAAATTACCTGGGATACCTTTAATTACAAAGGTTATCACCAGCCAGCATTTTATGACACAATCTCTTCCAACGGTCTGCTTAGACAGAATAGAAAAATGCCCGAGCAGTTTACCATTGAAATTGGATCGTATCTTTATGGTCATACTTTTCTATTTTCAATGGAAACGAAACTTTTAAAAAAGAGCAACCGTGTCGCGAACACATGCGAATGGACTGTGACAATATTCATATAATTTCCTTTCGGCTTTGGTATTACGGTCCTATTTTCAATGGCACCAGTAAATTGGCTCGGGCAATTTTCCGTTCTGCCTGGCCTTTTTTTTTCTTTCTTGGGTGGGAAATCATCAAATGACGTCTCCAGCAAGCCCGGCGGGAATCCGCAAATGGACTCCCGACGCCCCGGGCGTCACTTCCTGCGGCGGCTAGGGGGCGTGGGGGCGGGGGTTTAGGGACGGTTCTGACTGGTCTAACCCCAAGTTGGTGAAGCGAGCTGTGATTCCACTTTTTGCTAGGGATTGACAGTATTGACAAGTCACTTTACCTAATTTTCACGGCGGGGTTTTTACATAATAGATCAACAGGTAAGATAGTGGTCCAACTTCCTACTATATTATCATCATTGGACACGACTATGATAGTTTAGATATGCTAATAGTCTCGTGTATCGCATTTAGGCGTAAGATACGCCGATAGCGTTATCGTACCTATCTGATATGTTATGTATTCAATCTCAATAAGATTTACGTTTCGAGGTTACCCAATAATTGGAAATATTATAAATACACGTCAGTATTATGATACGCGACGTTTTAATCTTAATAATAAAATATCTACAACTTTAAAGTATACTATGATTTGCAAAATGGTGTAACAACCTACCACCATCAACAGTGTAAAGAAAATGAAAGCAGAAGATATTTGAGAGAAATCGCATTTGTATCGGATTCCGAAAATCTCAAAAGGAAAATGTAAGAATTCCATACTGAAATCTTCGTTTTCAAAATACTGTTATCGCGATTTAAAGAGATATTGACAACAGCCTCCCGTCGGTGGGTAACTGACGATGGTCAGCGCCGCCGAGGCCGGCCCATGAAGAGGTGGCGATATAGACGCAGAATTTCTCTAGACGCGTACTGCAATGGTTGGATCGAGGTGGCTTTAGAAAAGGATGCCTAGATTGATTTGAGGGTAGGTCTTTGCTCGGCAGTGGGACAGTGTAGGCCAGGGATGGCGAACCTCTATACATCTACGTGCCATTTTTCCTAATAAATATTTAATGTGGCCATAACGTGCCAATTTTTTTTTTTTTTTGACTTAGTGTCTTCTGCAATAGCAAACGAAATAATAATGCTAACAAATAATAATAAACGAAATACATTGACTATAATACGTACCTACTCTTGATTTGCAAACAGAAAAGACCTAAGTTTATTATTATACAGTAGGTAACCTTAACATTTATGTAAATGAATTAACAAATTATTGCAACCTCTGCTTTTGCAAAATTAGATGCCAAATAATTTATAGGATCATATTTTGTCACTTTTAGCAGAATGACAGCTGAAATAGAATCATTTGAAAAAAGGAGTATAAGCGAGTCTTCTTTCTTAAAATAACAGGACAGGAAAGATCCTCAATAGCCAATTGAGGATCCAAAACGTACCCAAATTATTTTTTGGCGTGCCACCAAGGGCACGCGTGCCATTGGTTCGCCATCCCTGGTGTAGGCTAACAAAATATCAGCTTCATCAGCATTCTCAATTCCTGCCCTTATCACAATTAATTTGGGGCCAATGCAACAAAACAACCTTTTTTTTATCTTCTTCTTCGACATGTTTTTCTAGCCATATCATCGTTCACACAGTCCACCTAGTTGTAGGTCGTAGGTTCGACCCCGAACGGGTTGCGGGTGCAACTCGTAAGTCGCGGCTGTTACCACTGTGCCACCACTGCTCCGAATAATGTAATGACTGACAATACTTACAACAAGGAACTTATTCCTGAGTATAATGCCGTACAGCAGCCACGCGAACGTCACCACGGACCCTGACAGGATGATGGGGAACGGCAAGCCCTCCGTGCTCTTGTTCTTGATTATTTCTTTCTGTAACACATAATAACAGGTTTAGTTATATCAGTTTTGCCTTTAGTTTTTTAAATAGTGGAATCGAGGTTGGCTGAAATCGTCACTTTTTACCCTAACCGATTGCCTCGTTGGTCTAGTAATCGCAAGCGCTACTGCCGAGCATGAATTCCTGGGTTACATTCCCAGGTCGGGCAAAATGTTGTTGGATTTTTCTATCTGAAATTTCTCAGTACCAGCCCGGAGTCTGGATTTGTGCTCGGTTGGTGGCAAAAGGGTTGCCCCCTATTACATGGGACTTAAACATAATTGGCGAAATGTGGGTGTCTTATAGCAGTGTCAAAAAACCTTTTTTATATTGTTTATTCTATCGCCCAAGGATGAGGCAATGTAGATGCCGCACAATATCTCAATTTTATCGAAAACACTTAGTACATAATACAACTATAGGTACACAAAATAACATTATTTACATAACATTTCATTGCGAATGCGACCCCATTAATTTATGAGGTCAGAAGTGCGATACCGAGGTCGTTCGTTGGCTAACAATATTTGTCAAACATTGGAGCTTGTATCTATTTTATGGTCACTAAACGTCCTTCTAATCGAATGACCAGCGTGAACTCCACTACAATAGGTTTAGATAATATTGGTTGATTGGCTAGGTTGATATAATCGCCATTTCATGTCCATATCCCGCGGGATTTGTCCCTGTGTATTTTAAACCTGCTCAGCTAACTGTACTCTGACGCTTGCTACCACAAACACCTAACAAAACACTTATAGACCTTATAATATTGTGATTCAATTTCCGTAGGAGATCTTTTATTTATGCTACTGTCGTAGAAAAATGTTTTCATGAAAATGACTAAAGTATCGATATAATCAAATTACAACTGCCAGTCTTTACAATTGTATGAAATGTGTCACTTTGAAAAAAAAAAAATCCCTGATTAGTAAAGAATTTGTGACGACAAGGAAATAAATTGTACTGCACTAATCATATCATACGATGTAATAGACATAATCACAATGGTTATATAAACTCAAGTTCATAAGTGTCTGTAATTATAATTACATTCTGAGATAACATACTAATATTATATCTACGAGAATTAGTACATTATGTATTTAATCATCGTTGCGTAATAATAAGAATCTACACTATTTTTAACCGACTTCAAAAAAAGGAGGAGGTTATCAATTCGACTGTATTTTTTTTTTTTTTTTTTTTTTTTTTTTTATGTTTGTTACCTCATAACTTTTGACTGGGTGAACCGATTTTGATGATTCTTTTTTTATTTGAAAGCTGGTGCTTCCCGAATGGTCCCATTTTAATTTGGTTTCATTCGGACAATGGGGTCCATGTGAAAACCATATAAGTCTTAAATTTTCATTTACGTATTTGCGCGACAAATGAACGAATATCGCGATTAGATTAGTGCGGATTATCTACCACAACTAAAAAGTCAAAAAATAAAAACTTTTTACAAAAAAAACAACCGACTTCCTTAAAAAAACACTACAAAGTCAAAAATAACTTTAATTTCGGAAGTCGGTGGCAAAAACCTTAAATACAGAGCCTAAGACACCGACTTGCGAAATTAAAGTTATTTTTGACTTTGTAGTGTTTTTTTAAGGAAGTCGGTTGTTTTTATCTCACGAATCGACGCACGCTTTACTTGGGGTTACCTAGTCTACAAACACGCTGGGACTGTGTGTGTGCTCACGCTACTCATATTCACACACACATTCGCAGTGTAAATGTACACTTGGTTACCACAAGTAAAGCACGCGTCGCTTCGTGAGATCAAAATACTATATTACATTCATTTAGAATATTATAAGCATACTAATTTAAAAGGGCTTCGGACATACACTAGGGGCAACATTAACATAACGCCCTTCGACTTCACTATACAAAATACGGAAATCAAGTAATAGATTCATATAAATATGAATATTATTTCTATGCATCTAATGGTCATATTCGTTTAAATGAATGTGCGGAAGTGTTTCATACGAATATGGATATTAGTTAGACACAATTAAGTTTATATTCGTATGAGAAGTTTACAAATCAATATGACGAAAAGTAATCTACCACGGTAGTCCATTGTTCGCAATCAGAGGCTGATAATAATAATAACAGGTATGCAAATTGTTGCAAGTCATAGTGAATCTTGGAATGATAATATAAGAATATTATCATTCAAGGTTTACAACGGTATGTATGGCATGAGACGCTCTGTAGTTTATGCTTCTTAAGGTTTCATCAAATCATGTAAAATCTATTCAAGTTCTTGTTAGGGTTCCGTTTTTTTAACGTTATTGCTTCTCAAGTTGTAGCCAGGATAGTCCGAAAAATTCACATTTTCTGACGGTTTTTCGAATTTGCAGATCAATGTCAGGCTGTATGTTGAACAAAATATGTTTCTTAACACGTATGTATTTCCAAACTTATAATCCTTAAAGTCATTAAATGCAACCCTATATTTAATCCCATTGATTTTTTTTTACTAAATAGTCAAATAAACTAAGAGATCGATGATTTTAATGATTAAAACTCAATGAGTTGAATTGAGTTTTAATCAACATACGACACGACAACGACCAGCAAATTGCAAAAAAACCGAAGAAAATGTGAATTTCACAGATTTATTTGTTTCCCGGGTTGGATCGAGATAACCCTGGACAAGTATGCGTGGAGGGATTTGCGGGAGGATTTTGCTCAGCAACGGGACAGTGAAGGCTAATAAAAGAAATACACTGACTATGGAAAGAAATGTCCCTTTAAAACAAAAAAAATAATATTATAAGTGTTGGGCAGAGTTGTATCAATAGTACTCCCACATGTTGCCAGTCATGTTTCCGTCCATGTAATAAGTAGTGAGCTTATTGCCATTAACCAGGCACAAATCCGGGCTCCGGGCTGCTACTGAGAAATTCCAGACAGAAAAATCCAATAACACTGCCCATCAGCAGTAGCGCTTGCAACAACGAGACCAACGAGGGGGCTGAGGGGGGATAATTTTTAGTGCAACTACAAGGTGAGACATAAGAAAGGACCATAGCAAAAAAATCAAAAAATAATATAGAACATAGACTTACCAATCCGAACAGAGGCGAGGCGATCAAATAAAACATGAAAACAGTAATGATAGTTCCAAATCTGTTCTCCACTAATTTCGGGTCTTCCATCTGAGCATAACCAATTAGTGCAGCAGAGAAGGCTCCCGAAAGACCAATCTGCGCCCAGACCTTCATCTTCTCATGAGTATAGTGGAAGTAGACCATGCTGTAGACGATGTTGAGGGCCAGACCGATCAGATTGACCTGGATCATGGTGTCGTCGCGGAGAATGTAGCCGAATTTCAAGTTGAGGATGCTCCTGTAAGAAAAAAATTAATTTGAAAAGAGAAAGGCCACTTCGGAATTTGTTCTGAATGAAAATGGTGTCATGTTCAGAACTATGTTCTATTCATTTACTAGCTTTTGCCAGCAGCTTCGCCCACGTATTATACATATAAACTTTTATGTTAAATCGCTCTGTCTATTCATGTAAACCGCACTTGGATGGACGGATGTTCCGTTGCGTAGTTTAAAAGATCTAAGCACACACACGGCTACATACCAAGCTATATACTTTCCAGTTTAAGCTGATCTCTCATTATACGAAAATCCCATACAAAGTGAGATCAATTTATACTGGAAATGCATAGCTTGATAATTATGTAGCCGTGTATACAAACACGGGAAGCGACTTTGTAGACTATGTAAAGAAGACATTTCTGAGGAGTGTCTGCGACTCGGTTATATCGCAATGCTCTCCTTATCTTATGTAACTATTTACGTTTGATAGAATAAAACCGTGCTTACTTTTGCCTCAAACTATTTGATAATAGATACCACGATCATGAAGTATTGATCCATGATCATCAATATTTCATCCTAGCGTAGGCCTAAAATCGAAGACATGTGACCTCCACCAACCCGCATCGGGCCTAAATGGTGGATTATGGCCGACACCCAGTCACATAGAGGAGGCCTGTGCCCAGGAATGGGAACATTATAGGCTGGATGTGATGTTATGATTTTTTACTTGACTTATGCGTCTCGTTTAGTGTAAATAAATGCATTTTCTTTCTCTTTTTTTTCCTTTGGTTCTACATATAACCCCAGCATCCTTTCCCAAGTTATCCAGATAAAGCAATATACTCACATAATAATACCACCAAGGAAGGGCATGATGCCGATGCCCCTGGTGCCTCCCTGCTTGTAGATATCCCAGCAGATGAAGGAGCCAGAGAACATCTGGCCCACGGTCACGATCGCGGCCGTGGTCCCCACTATGTCCTTGTAGGGCTGCAGAATGTCGGCTAGTAGATCCAACATGGTGAGTTCTGGGTGGAAAAGAGAAGAGTTTATTAGCAAAGAGAACAATGTTTAAGAATAATGTACCAAAGAGTTTCAAATATATTGATTTAAAAGAGCATCCTTGGAGTGTCTTGCCGGTTCTTCTCCAAAACAATCTACGTTTGCAAACTTCAACTTTCTGAATAAGAGACCGACTTCACGACAATTCAAAAGTATATGTAAATGGTTTAAATTAAATAAATGCCCTGAGTTTGAATTTAATGAATGGTAATGTTTTTTTTTTGTATCTAATCGGTATGCAGCATACATGAAATAAGTATGCTTGCATAATGTCTTTCAGAATCTTTATTTACAATTTTTACTAGTTATAGGACTATGTATGCGTGGATTACGTGAATAGACATTTTCTTATTGTAATGTAAAGCGAAATTAATTGCATTTCACTTAGTTTATCAATTCGTGTCAGAAAACAGTAATGATGCTAATCAGCATTTTTCTTTAAATAGTTTTTAAAGTAGTACAAAATGACAATACATTAACTATACGCTGATGTCGAAATTTTGCAAGTCTACGTTTTTAACGCTAAACTTCATTATCACATTTTTTTTTGTATTTTATTGGCTCAACGACCAAGTAAAACCTAGCGACACGCGACGGTGAAGCGTGTACAATATCTGCGTAACTTTTATTGTTTCTTATTCAATAATTGAAACATGACACAACGGACATTATAAGAAGTGTATCACTTGATATACTCTACTAATCAATTCCTGGCTGGAGCAATCGGACAAGGTCGAATGTACCTATATAAATGTACAATATCTGCACCCTAATTGCGAAACGCGCAATTTATCAGAATCTGAATGGGATTGAAGATTATTTCTAAACCATTGCGTCATTTGTTCGAATAAATTGTGGCTCAGCAACGTAAATAACGCAATGAATGTTGTTTAACTATGAATATTAAACCAATTCCTACCGATAAAAAGTTCCGCAATTACCCCTCTGGATGACCGAGCTTTGCTCGGTATTTTTTGGTAAATTGTGTTTAAAATAATAAGTTTATGTTCAAGTTGATTATCGATAAAGTTGATCATTGAAAACATGAATAAAACGACATTTTATAAAAATTCATCTTAGCTAGATCGATTTATCGCCCCCGAAACCCCCTGTATACTAAATTTCATGAAAATCGTTGGAGCCGTTTCCGAGATTCAGATTATATATATATATACAAGAATTGCTCGTTTAAAGATATAAGATAAGATAAGATACTAATTTATTGACAAACAAAAGACGCGGTGCGTCGTCTCTCGATTTCAATTACTTTAGGGGGAAACGACAGCACAGCCCGTGAAATGTAAAGCTTTTTTTTAAGGTGACGTAGCGAGATAAACGTGCTTTTTCTTTTTAGCGTACCTTTCTTACCGTATGACTTCCGTACTTAATCTTTTAGTGTATGTTTTTTGACTATATGATCTAGTATCCTGTAAAAGGAATACACGATACGATGAAATTTTCTCGATACAAAAAAATCGCAAAGTTCTATCTATGATTATGATTTTTTTAGCCTCAAGGCGCGATGCGTATGTATTATTAAACATAGTTTACTTTAAAACATTGATTATAATTCTATCTAAGTTTTTGTAAAACAGTTTTCGTTTTAATAATACTTTTCATTCATAAAAAACGGCGATTCGGTTTGGCACATACGTTATTTTATTCCAAGCGCACACACATTATCGCCATCTCTTCTTTTGCCTATCATAAATAGTGTCATCACTCTCGTTCGTTCATAAATCAGTCGCCCAGTAGGGCTCATCGACGACGAACCTATGTCACTTTTTTACAAATCGGTGCGATCAAAATTACGTTTTTTAAATATTTGTGTTCACAGAAAAAGGTAGTAGTTAAGCATTTTGCTGTAATTATTTAATATAATAAGTGTTGGCTTTCCAAATAACTTTGTATTTCGTCTGTATATGTGTCTATTTTTGTAACTGTGAACAATATAACCTTCTTTCTCTATTACCATTTAGAGACGACCTAAATTATGTATGAAAATGGGAAGAACCATAAACCAAAACTGAACAGTACCTTCAAGGTTAGGAGTGCCTGCACAGGGCAATTAATTTATTCATTTTGCAAGAATGAAATACCAATAAGATGATGATAACAATAAATCGAATTCACCACCTTCACTAAAGCATTACAGCAACAATCTATTCTCACTTTGTATAATAATATTGAGTAAACACCTTATTTTCTAGAGAAGAACGTCTGTTTTATCCCAATAACTTATAATAATCATTCATTTAGAAATAAAATAAAATATATAATTAGTTTTTAGGTTTGAATTATGTCAACAATATATCTATATGTCAAGTACTGTCACTTCAAATGCAAGAGCACAACGAATGAATGGAGTAGCATTAGAATTGTAAAAAAGGCGAGGTTTTACTTGACAGCAGGCCAAAGAAGGGTAATTATTTAAACAGGCTGTGTCAAACGCCGAACTAGTATGTTTTTAACATAACATTGGTATGTAAAAGTGTTTGTACAAACCTACTTACAGAAATAAAATCATTTATCATTTATAGCAGATGTGAAGTTTTATTGAAAATATAAATTTTAATTTCATATATCAATCAAATCAGTTTATTTCGGGCTACAAAGACCCAAATCATAATACCATACAGACTATCATACATACAAATAAAAACCACGTAAACATAATTATTGTACACGAAGTGACGGCGACGTGTTGCGCTGTGTAGTATCGCGTAGCCTTCCGCGGAATCGCCGATACACGACACCCTTCGGCCAAAACTCTCCTTGAGGAAAGTCTCGATTTGATGAGTTGGAACTCGCACCACGAATGACTTGAAGTTCTTGTTGTGGCACGGTTCCAACTTCTTGACCCTCAAGGTCCAGTTGGACTTAACACGTACAAACTCCACGATCTCCTTAACCTTCGTGGTGTAATGTAGACGGGACACATAGAGCTGCGTCGTTAGTGTAGCTGGACGCAGCAGCATATTGAGTCCTGCTAGCGCGGTCTCACACTGGTTCCGACTACGAAGCTTCTCTCTACCTTCACGAAGCCATCCATGTCAGGCACGTGGCCTGACGCCAGGCCTAGGTGTTTCGAACCCTATATGTACCGTGTTTGATACCTAATCATTAGCAGCCTATAACGTTCCCACTGCTGGGACACAGGCCTCCTCTCGGTGAGAGAGAGTGTGACATAATCCACCACGAGGGCCCAGTGCGGGTTGGCAGATGTCACATGTCTTCAATTTTTTGGTTCTAAGACATGCCGGTTTACTCACGATGTTTTCCTTCACAGTTTTGAGAGCAGTGGTGTTGAAATAATTTACACAGAGTAAAGCGCCTGCTCGGGTTCGAACTCGTAAGTAGTAGCCGTTGCCACTGAGCCACCACTGCTTCTCGATATCTAATTGATATCTAATCAAAGGTCTACAAGAGTGCTTTCTGAAAACATATTGGCTATTTATAATTTTTCATTCCTACAAGATTTTAATCAAAATCAAATAATTGGATGATCAAAACAATGGTGTTTTACTCTGTTTTGAATAACACTAAACATACTTCTATAATCTTATGAAGACTGTTTAGCAAATTATTTGTGTACTCCATCTCTGAATTACCCCTAACCCCAAAGTAAATGTAATGAAAAATAAAGTTAATAAAAGAACAAACATACATACGAGTTAATAGGCTGATAAACACATTGCTCTCAGCAGTCGGGTAAAACACCCAAATAAAAAGATATAATCTAGACATAGTTACAAAATATCGGCAATAATATCGGTTTTGGTTTTCTAACCGCAGTCACACGTAATTACTAAAATATATGTATGTATACGTCAAGTAATTTTGACATTTATCATACACATTGCCATACGTAATTGACCTTGAAGGAAATATAAATGACTTGTAAAATAAGGTGAAAAAAAAATCATAACTAGTATTACGTAATGGACGAAGTCTATGTAAAATATTGTAATTGTCATTTACGAAATAAATGTATAGTGATCGGTGAAACGAAATTGAAGTTTATTAATCTCTTAAACACCATCACATATTTTATTTATAGAGCTCTAGAAGATTAATTCGTTATTTTTAATTTCATGTTGTAAATCTATATATTAATACGTGAAGCGAAAACTTTGGATCCCTTTTTACGAAAATTGGGCGGACGGGCGGAGTATGAAATTTCGCAGACGTATAGTTTATACAGAGAAGAAGTGACGAATGCTAATATTTTTTTTTTAATTGTGCGTAAAAATACATTATTTTCAATAAATAACACGTTACACACACTACTATTCATTACCGTATAATTAATAATACACACATGCATAGATATTCTTTTGTTTATGGTCCAAATCTGTGGTCTATAGTGTTACTGAATGTCAGTTCAGTTCAGTTTATTTATTTGTTAATATAGGTAAAATATAAAGATCTTATTTGTTTGTATTATTGTCAAGTATAAATATAGGTAATAAATTAATTTTATAGATATATGTATAACCTATTTCATTTTTTCAATCTATGATCATATCGAGAATATTTTCTGTAATATTATCTGTCTATAGTGTTACTGAATGTCAAATTTAACCATATTATTTTGTTATATTTATTATTGTATTTATATATTTTCACTTAATAATGTATTTCTATTCAAATGAAGGATGGTCGAATTTCGACCAATGGGCGATCACTAGTAATTAATAAATACTTAAATTGTTTATTATATATGTTTAATTATGTTGAGTTAATCAATCTCGTATAACCCAACATCCGTACATAAATATTAGCTAGCTTTTTCCCGCGACTTCGTTTGCGTAAATCTTACGTTACGCGGACGCACGTGAAGTCGCGGAATAAATAGGGTTAATGGGTAACGAATAAGGTTTAGTCGTGAAAGAGTAACAGACAGACAGAATTCGTTTCGTATTTATAATATTACATATAGATAAAGAAGATAATTTCTTGCTGTAAGATAGTTTTATTGCTTATAATTAAATATTTGTATTATTTGTCTACTCCATCGCACGCTATGTGCAAAAATTTCATAGACCGACTAAATTAATGCTACTTTCACGTACTTTTTTCTAAGATGTTTCCGTCTCTACCTTGCTATTGCAGTTTGACACATGTGCAACAGTGACAGGAATAGTGCTTACAGCAAGGCTATGCTAAGTTAGTAACGTTTTTTATATCGAGAAATTTTCTGTCATTAGTTCAACTTTTGGCCGCTGGTTTTCCTATTCTCTATAAACGGTTCAGATATAAGTTTGTGGCGGCCGGCCACTTTAGGTTGACCCACCATAAACCACGCCCATCCTACTATCATTCACATTCAAGGTGGGCCCTTAATCCCATTGAAAGACTATTTTATGAAAAACTCATTTAATAGGATTCAAATGAACTTATAGGATTTGGGGCGTTTATAATCTCCATAATCGCCACGCTTGGCAGGCGTGTTGGCGATCGCAGTATTGTGGTAAAATGCATAGAAAACGCTACTGCCCATTCTCTAGTAAGATCGCCATTGCTTGGAACTATAAGGAATCTTTATCTCATTTCATATTTTGACAGATTATCTGTCAAGCCTTTTCTCAACTACGTTGGGGTAGGCTTCCAGTGGCACAGCCGGGGATCGCGGAAGACATATTGGTTCCCGTGGTCCCCGACGTAGGTGTGGGACGGAACACCGGGGTGGTTTTAGTCAGTAAGAGTCTGACAGACCCCTCCGCCCACCCCAGGGCGGAGGACATCCATGAGGATTTGCACCTCGAGATCAAAAAAAAAGGCTTCCAGTGGCAGCTGAATGCCAGTATTTGACATAGAATTACTGTCAATTTGAACTCCACAATCCAGTTCCTGGGTAAAATGCAGAGGTTATCAGAATTCAGGCTTCGGACGAGATACAATTAAAGGAGACTTTATCATTAATTACATCCGTCAAACTAATAGGTATATGGAATTAAAATAAAGAACTTTATTTACCTCGTTCTTTAAGAAACACGTAAGTTTTTTATTATCTGTTTCAATAAGCATACGTATTAATTTTGGCGGAGCGTATGCAAAGTCATTGCACTCATTACAATATGGCTGACGTGTCTCCATCTTTACGTTTCGTCAGCCGGTATTCAATCAAGATTACCTAACCGACGTGGTCCCTTTACTATTACACATTTATTTGTAGTATTGCGTTATATTGTTTCATATAGGTATTTTAGATGTTATCGCATTAGATATAAATAACAGATTAGATTGTCAGCATTAGAGTAGAACTATTTCGTTGGTCAGAAGGTACCTCGCGAAATGACTGTTTTATGTAAAGTCATTCAATGGGATTATATGAATTTAAGAGGGCTGTATTGATGGTAATAATTATTATAACTTCGTAAATAAGTGAGTTTTACGGTCGCGAATCGTATTTTATTCAACACACAGCCTCACACTAACCACACAATTAGCAAAAAACGTAAGAATATTTGCATATTGTGGGCTACCCTGCCTAGGACTTCCCCCTAAATCAAATCAAAATCAAATCAAAAATATTTATTTGCAAGAATATGGTATAGAAGGTGTTACATACATTTTGTTTCAGCATATCCTGCCATAACCTGGCGTGCAAATGTCAATTAAATCAGCGATGTCAATTATTCTAACTTATAAATTATAGATTCTATTGATTTGTCTTCTAAATAGTCATTAACGGTATAATATCTTTTAAACAGCAATAGTTTGAAAAGTATTTTTTTAAACAATGTTAGAGGTAAGTCTTGCAAACTATTTGGTAAATGATTGTAAATAATAATCGACATGCAGTATACATTTTTCTTAAATAATTTTAGTTTTATTGGTGGCAGCTGAAGTCTATCTTTATGCCGTGTTCGACTATTTGGCCTGACTGTGCTCGTTTCAAATAAATTACAATTATTCTTAACAAAAGTACATATTTCAAAAATATACAAACATGGCAAAGGTAAAATTTTAAGTTTCTGAAACAACGGCTTACAGCTGTCTAAAAAGTGAGCACCGCAAATTGCTCGGATACATTTTTTTTGAGCTTTAAAAACTCTCTCAAAATCTACTGAGTTTCCCCATATTATAATACCGTATCTCAGTACTGATGATACATAACCATGATAAGCCAGCATTGCAGTATCATGGTTAACTGTTTGTTTAATTCTTTTCAAGACATATGTGAAACGATCTATTTTTGAAAGAATTTTATCTATTTGTGGTTTCCAACTGCAATTTTTATCGACCGTTATACCCAAAAATACACAATTATCGACTGAGGTCAAGTGAGAATCTTTATAGTGAATGTCTAGTTTATTTATGTTTGCATTGTATGTCTGAAATTGTATTATGTTTGTTTTAGTCATATTTATTTTTAGGTTATTTTTTTCTAGCCAATTGATTGCATTTTCAATACCTTGGACAATTTCATTTTCCAAGTTTTTGTTATTGTCACTCTTAACAATTATTGTAGTGTCATCAGCGAACAGTATGCAATCTTTGCCTATCTCCTCTGGAAAGTCGTTGATATAAACAAGAAAGAGTAGAGGGGATACGATACCGCCCTGTGGCGTGCCATAATCATTTTGCTTATATTCCGACCTAAAAGTTTTTTTTTCATTTTTACAAGTTTTTGTTATTTCCACGCATTGAACTCTTTCAGACAGATAACTTTTGATCCAGTCGTTGGCTTTACCCCGGATACCATAATGCTCTAATGGCGGGTACGAAATTCTTTCGGTTTCAAAGAAAATAGGCGATAAGACGATGCGAATAAATTGGCGTACGGCATTCTTACATTAGCTATACGTATGCAAAACGGATCTAGACCGGTTATCCTAGAAAAAGAAATAACTAGGGTAAAAAGGATCAGTAATGCCCATGAATAAATTGTCGTGGACGACTGGGTTTTCATTTTAAGATTTTAGGTTAGAAAGTGCTACAACACAGCCCAGGGTCGATACACATACTCTAGGCACGGAGATCTCGCCTTAGAGTCACACTTATCTTATATCTTTAAACGAGCAATTCTTGTATATATATATAATCTGAATCTCGGAAATGGCTTCAACGATTTTCATGAAATTTAGTATACAGGGGGTTTCGAGGACGATAAATCGATCTAGCTAGGATTCATTTTTATAAAATGTCGTTTTATTCGTGTTTTCAATGATCAACTTTATCGATAATCAACTTGAACATAAACTTATTATTTTAAACACAATTTACCAAAAAATACCGAGTAAAGCTCGGTCAACCAGATATTGATGCTTTTAATCCGCGTACACGAAGAAGTTCCCCGAGGACTACCGAGAAGGCGAGGATGCAAGAATCATATGGAGAAGGAATAAATCTCTATTCAAATCAATTTAAGTCAGTGACTGCGTCAACGGAAAATAGCCTCTACAGGCCCCAACCTGTCCATGACCCCACTGTCTTCTGGCCCGCAAGTCTCAGCAACAAGCAATCACGGCTCACTAGTAGTTGTGATTCGCGGATTCTGGCGCAAGCGCCAGAGCCCGCGCTTGCACCAGAGCCCGCGAATCTGTAGCACCCATCGTAAAAAAAAAAAAAAAAAAAAAAAAAAAAAAAAAAAAAAAAAAAAAAAAAGGTTTTGGTGTGCTCTGATCTCAAATCTGCGGTCCATTTTAGCGTAGGATGCGTGGTTCTGGAGTTATGCAAATCAATTAACTGTTATCTCATTGATTTCCGGTGGTCCTGCACCCTCATTAGCATTCCATTGTTCGCCTAATCCTTTTATCTATTATACTTCGAACACCTCATTACGTTGCGCCAGAACCCACGAATCTGTTGCCCTACGGTTGATTTGGCGTTCTTATCTATTACTCATTGTATGTCTGCTTTTCTATGTCATCAATAAAACACATTCATTTTTATTTCAATATTTTATTACTTTTTTCTACAAAATATGAGCGGAAGATCTCATCCACAAAAATATCATTGTGCAGTGTGTTCCCTGTAAATATGTTCGTAAAACTATGCATTGAACATCCCTGAAACTTAAATAGCAAATACATTAAGCAATATTCACCACAAACTGAAGTCCAATCATTCTGAATCCTATCAACATTCCAGTCCCATCTCTTACAATTCCTTTTCAAAAACTGGAGATGATATCGCTCAGGTGTTCGTCCATATGAATCAAAATATTGACCGATACCATTCGTATCGATATGTACAGCTACCCAGTGTGAACCTGGTTTATCATCCGCATCCAAATTGCATATTATATACGTTGGTACATGTGTATACATAGGTAGTCTATTAGCAGCATAAACATTATTTTCTAGACTGGGATGAATCTTTTTCATATGTTTTTGTAATTCTAGTGTATCCATGATATTACTGTTATTAGCAGATTATTACAGTACCAATCTATTCAATGGTTGTCATAGGAATGTTCAATTATAGTGATTTGTAAATATTAAATCGCATTCTTTGTGGGAGTCACAAAGCTTAGGATTATCATTTTGCTGCAGCTAATTTAAAGTTTGTTATATGGGTCTGATTATATTAAATAAAACACTTTGAGTACATAGACATTTTTAATTAACTGATCAACACAATAATTATTAAATAAATAAATTAAATACAGACATATTATTATCAAAATACCATTTTCTAATACACACAGCATTATTCAATGCACAATTCAATTTATGGTTCACACAATTAAAATCAGTTTTATTTTTACAGAACTTTTTTTTTAATGTCGCAAAATTAGGACATCCCTTCTCACCTATGTCAATCACTTCACAGTTTGCACATAACTCTTTAATCCACGTAATCTTTTCCAAACCCTTTGTCATAATTTTTTTATTTTCTAAATATGGTAAAATAACACGTTTAAACTCTTTGTAGTCTATGTAGCCTTCACTCCAGTAAATTCCTCGATTTCTTTCTAACCATCTCACCTGCTTTTTTTCTTCTAGTGTTAGGTAATGGAATGAATATGGTGGTTTCACCAAGAACGTCTGTGTATGATCATGACTCGCAATGGCCAATTCTTTGATAATAAAATGATTTAAAGAATCTTTAAATCCTTGGAGTTCCACTATAAGGGTGTCCGTCTTCATGATATCTTCTTAACAATGTTACTTAATGGTTTGTATTCAACAATGCAATCGTTCAGAATGAGACAATATGCTGAAGTTTGATCTGGTATCTCCGAATCACTTTCAATTTCTACTCTCACGTCCACAACTGGCCCTGTCTTTAGATTATCCACTTGTCTAGAGCAATCAATGACAAACAGCGGTGCTAAATCTCTAAACTGTTTTTCGCTTAATATGGGTTCCGGTCGACGTCCGTAATACGACTGTTGAAATCTGGTGTATTGCTCGTTGTAAATATTAAATCGCATTCTTTGTGGGAGTCACAAAGCAGGTTGATGCCTGTTGCGAAGGAACGTGAGATAAGTTTGTTGACTCATAGAGTTACAATCAGTTTCGTTGTACTTAGTAATTTGCTTTAGATAAGAATAAGGAACGTGAGATAAGTTTGTTGACTCATAGAGTTACAATCAGTTTCGTTGTACTTAGTAATTTGCTTTAGATAAGAATGGTGCTATATAAGATTGAACAGTTGCAGTCATGCAGTCAGTCTATGGTCGTTTGACCACAGTGCATTGTATACGTCAACCAATACTACGCTTGTGTTACTTCAACGCATCAATGGCCATGGAGGTAAGTGTTTATTCTATTGACAAACTTACTTGTATTTCTGTTGTTGTTTCCTAACGTGTGTGATTAAGTGTAAACAAATTGATATTAACGTGATAACTCTGTTGTTGCAGAGATCATTCAGCTTCGCAGACGATAATGAAAATACCTATAAACAGTATTACTACTCGCCACTCTCTCCTCAACACGAAGAAGAGAGTGATGACATCGTCGTTAATAACACAGACGATGGTGGAAAAAGGAAATCGCAACCGATTGATCAATTTTTTGAAGTGGTACCAAAAATAAAAAGGAAGAAGCTGCTATCCTCGACTGTGACACGAGCTGCTAGAGATGGCGTATCATACATCTCTACAAATTCTGACGACGGAGACCAAGCGACGCATCTCATAAAAATTGAAATGTATGATATGAAGAAACTATCCAAGATTCCAACTAGTGATCACTGGAAGCACGCTACCACGAGGATTAAATATTACATAAAGAATAATAAGGATAGCATCTACGACAACACAAACGGCCTCGTATACAATATTACAAAGACAATAGCAGAAAGTGAAAAAGTTAAAAAATACTTTTTTAACAATGACACTCATTAGTGGATTAGTGAATGTGATTCTGTTTACTTAAAGTACTTCTGTGTACTCATTAGATTTTACATGACTTTCCTAATCCTTTGTTAGACTATGAATATTGGACATTATTTGAAATTGGGTATCAGTTGCTCTACCAACACTTAACTGTTACTTACTGTGCTACATACTTTCTTCTTTATTATAAAGATGGAAAACTTCAGTGAAATGTGCACCAGTGCTTTCTTTTCCGCGCCCATTGAAGAGAATATAGAACAATCCAACAGCGAATTCAATCAGGAGCTGTCTAAAGTTTGTGATGAAATAGAGAAGCATGAACTGTTCGATTCATCGTATGATGATGAGTTGTATAATCAATGTTTGATGGTTGAAACAAAGTTGATGTAAGTATTAGAAGTACAAACTCAATAAGAAATATTATTGTAGTAATGTTTTATTTTAAGATTTGTCTAATAATTTTCTTTTTGTTACAGTCAACAACAAGTTGGAAGAGGTATCAAACGAGGTATCACTACTGATGAAAATAAGGTTACCAAGAAAGCAAAATTTGATGAAGGAGCTTCTACATCATCAATTGAAACCAATGATGTGGACAACAATAAGGTGGAATGTGATACATGTCATGTTTATATTAATAAAAGGTATCTAAACAACCATTTAAAAAGCAATTCACATAAAAATAATCTTTTAAAATCACATAATTCATTAACAAATGTTACAGTTGTTGAAACCGCTTTTGGCAATCGAATTTTAACATATAGAATTAATAGTAAAACACTTCAATCGGGACAATATTTTGAAACACCGGAATCGTTTTTAAATTCGCTAAAAATTGATATCTTATTTTTGATAAATGAATGTATTCAACAACATACAATTTTTAAAATAAACTTCATATTGCATGCTGATTTCATACAACAAACTAAAGATATTAAAAATACGTTTGATTTTCAAACGTTTAATTACATAATTTGTCAGGGAGATGACTTAAATATTTTTTATTCATCATTAATAGACACTGTAGTCGGTAAAATTTGTCAATTTGAAAAAAAAGATAGTGGTTGGAGTCTTAATCAAATTAAATACATAGATATGAATGTTAACAAATTCAACCCCCTACGTGGTAGTTCATATATCGACCTTCCTCAAGATATTAAATCAAAAAAAGCTGTAATCAATGTTAAAAATAATGATAATATGTGTTTCAAATGGGCATTACTCTCTGGTTTATATCCTGTATGTAAAAGTGTAGATCGGGTAGCATCTTACGCAATTCATGGAAATAAACTAAAATTTACTGGTATTTCTTTTCCGGTTATAATTGCAGATATATCAAAAGTAGAGAAATTAAACAATATTAGTATTAATGTTTTTGGCTTAGAGTATAATAAAGAAAAAAAGTGTAATTCTGTTGTAGGTCCTTTATATTTAACAAAATGTCGTACACCTAATCATATTAACCTACTATATATATCGAATGGTACTAACAATCATTACTGTTATATTAAAAACTTATCGCGATTAGTTAGTTCACAAATATCAAGACATCATTGTGCAGTTTATATATGTGATTCATGTTTACTTCATTTCCCATCGGAGGAAAGACTTAATAACCATCAACAATATGATTGCGCTCACATTTGTACGGAATTACCAAACGGTGAGGATTCCAAAAAGGATTGGTTTGGTAAAGCAACCTCAAATAATAAATTAAAATTTGATAAATTCGTGAAAAAGTTGAAAATGCCCTTTGTGGTTTATGCAGACTTTGAGGCATTTTTGAACCCAATAGAATCATGTAGTAACGATCCATCCAAGCCTAGTACAATTAATATTCAAAAACATGAAGTGTATAGTTTTGGATATTACATTAAATGTTCATATGATAGCAGATTATCAAAATATGAGACGTATAGTGGGTCAAACTGTGCACAAGTGTTTATGAATCGCCTTTGTGAAGATGTGAAAACAATATTTAAAAAAAATAGTTTCCAAAAATGTCTCGTTCCATTATCAGATGAAGATAAAATTAAAATTTCAAATTCAAACATATGTCATATTTGTGAAACTGAGTTAAATGAAGATCTTTTTTACGATTTTGATTGGCACACTGGCAGTTTTAGGGGTGTTGCACATCAAGTGTGTAGTTCTAAGTACAGAACCCCTCGTCATATTCCAATATTTTTACATAACCTCAGTCATTACGATGCTCATTTCATTATCCATGCATTAAACCTCGATGATGACAAAGTTGAAGTTATTCCACAAAATAAAGAACGATACATATCATTTTCAAAACAGTTAACAATAAATAATCAACCAGTAAGTTTAAGATTCATAGATTCATTGAAATTTTTATCGTGTAGTTTAGATCAACTAGCTAAAAATCTTAATGATGATCAGTTTACAGAACTAAAAAGGAACTATCCTAATAATGAAGATTTTTCACGTTTAAGACGGAAAGGTATTTATCCTTATGAATTTATGTGTAATAGTGATTGCTTGAAACATCCATCACTTCCTGATCAACACCAATTTTATAGTTCACTCACAGATTCAAATATTTCAAATGATGATTATAATCACGCAAAAGATATTTGGCAACATTTTAAGTGTAGTAGTATGTCTGATTATTCCAATTTATATTTAAAAACGGATGTTTTACTTTTGACTGATGTATTCGAAAACTTTAGAAAGCTTTGTATTAAAACTTATGGATTAGATCCTGCTCATTACTATACTGCCCCAGGTTTAAGTTGGGATGCAATGTTAAAATTTACCAAAATAGAATTAGAATTGTTAACGGACTATGACAAAATTGCTTTTTTTAAAGCTGGTATTAGAGGGGGTGTATCTCAGTGTAGCAATCGTTTTGCTAGAGCAAATAATAAATTCATGGAAGATTATGATAGTGAAAAACCTAATTCATATCTAACATATTTTGATGCGAATAATTTATATGGTTGGGCAATGTCTCAATCTCTTCCTGTTGGTGGTTTCGAATGGATAGATTCTAATACAGATTATAATGTGTCGGATAACTCTGATTTCGGTTATGTTTTAGAAGTTGATTTGGAATATCCTGATGAACTTCATAATTTGCATTCTGACTTTCCGTTATGTCCTGAAAACATATGTGTGGGTAATACTAAAGAAACTAAATTAGTTCCTAATTTAAATAATAAAAATAAATACATCATTCACTACAGGAATTTAAAACAATGCATTGAAATGGGGATTAAATTAATTAAAGTACATAGAATTTTAAAATTTAAACAGAGTTCTTGGTTAAAGAAATACATAGACTTAAATACTAGTTTGAGAACGTTAGCTACATCAAACTTTGAAAAAGACTTTTTTAAATTAATGAACAATTCTGTCTTCGGTAAGACTATGGAAAATATTGAAAAAAGAGTAAACGTTAAACTACTAACTCACTGGGATAATCGTGGTAAAGTTTTAGGTGCTCAGGATTGGATTGCAAAACCAGAATTCCATAGTTTATCAATATTTTCAGAACATTTAGTTGCAATACAATTACACAAAACAAAATTAATTTATGATAAGCCGATTTATTTAGGATTTTGTATTTTAGATATATCTAAGACCCTTATGTATGAATTTCATTATAACTACATGATTAAAAAGTTTCATAATAAAATTAAGTTATTGTACACCGATACCGATAGTTTGATATATCAAATTTTTACAGACAATTTTTATGAGGATATAAAACCAGATCTACTTCACTATTTCGATACATCAGATTACCCGGAAAATAATATTTACGGATATCCAAAAATAAATAAAAAAAAGTTAGGTTTTTTTAAAGATGAGAATAATGGTAAAGTATTGAAGGAATTTGTAGGGTTGCGATCAAAAATGTATGCCTTAGAAATAGAAGATAAATTTATAGCAAAGGCAAAAGGGGTTAACAAAAGTGTTACCAAAAAAATGAATATGGAAAATTACAAATCGTGTTTGTTTAATAAAAATGTATTATATTGTAGTATGCTTCGATTTAAGTCAATCAAACACACTATTTTTACACAAAAAATAAATAAAACATCTTTATCATATAATGATACCAAACGATGTATTATGAACAACAACATTGATACATTGGCTTGGGGACATTATAAATTACGCTAAGTGTAGTACTTTTTACTTTTATTTCTGTGTGTATATACAAATTTTGTACTGATTGTAAAATTATGATATTACTGTAATGTTATATAATAGTTTATTACATATTTAAAATTTATTGTTTGATTGTAAATAATGTAAAATAATTGTAGTTTTTATTTGTGTGCTTAAATTTGACGTTGAGGTGATTGTGAAATTCTGATAAGTACTAATTGTGTTAGAAATAGTATACAGATCATTCTGTTTTTCACAAATTACATGTTTTATATAATTTTAGCAATATATATATATATTTAATTTTTACACCAAAATTTTCATTTTTATTTCATCCCTTTAAAACTCTAGACGTGTGAAATGTTTCACTTTATCCATCCGTTTACTGCTATTGTGGCAGGACCAAGTGGATGTGGGAAGTCAAATTTTGTAACAAATTTCATAAAATCAGTTAAAGAAATATGTAATTGTGATTTTAATCAGATCACATGGTGCTTTGATGAAATGCAGGCTTTAAATAATTTACCAAATGTTAACTATCATCAAGGAATTCCAAATCTTAATATGTTTGATGGTGAAAACCCACACCTTATTATTATTGATGATCTAATGAGAGAGTCTGATGGAAGAATTGTGGATATATTTACAAAAGGTAGTCATCACAGGAATCTTAGTGTATTTTATTTAACACAAAATTTATTTCATCAAGGTAAAGGTCAAAGAGACATTTCTTTAAACTCAAGTTATATAATTTATTTTAAAAACCCTCGAGATAAAACTCAAATAAGATATTTAGCACGACAAGTGTCACCAGATAACCCAAAATTCATTGAAGACGCCTACAGGGATGCAACTTTAGAAGCGCATGGATATTTAATGGTAGATTTAAAACAGAATACAAATGATTTTTGTCGTATCAAGACAAATGTATTCCCATTTAATGGTTACTGCACAGTCTACGTCCCCACGAAAGAGTTTAAATACACCAAGAATCAAACAATTCAAATCATTTCTAAATGATACATCGTCGACTCACAACGCATAAACATTTGCTAAACGCTTTGCAGTTTAAATACACCAAGAATCAAACAATTCAAATCATTTCTAAATGATGCATCGTCGACTCACAACGCATAAACATTTGCTAAACGCTTTGCATACGCTTAAACCAAAATATCAAAGAGCGTTACTTAAAACGTGTGATGAAGAAGAAATAAATTGTATTTGTGAATGTATTCATAACGTTTTACAAGGAAAGATACCTCTTAAAGATCAAGATAAACAAAAATTGAATAAACACAAAAATATACTCCGTAAACTGGTGCATAAGTGTAAACATAAACTAAGAAAAAATATTATTATACAAAAAGGAGGGGCTTTCTTACCAATAATATTAGGTGCAATATTGAGTGGATTAGTAAGTGGACTAGCCAGTTAACATGGAAAATGCTAAGAAAATGATACTTATTGAACCGGGATTGATTGAAAAATTAAAACAAGAAAATAAGGTTACTAGTAATTTGTCTCGATTAGATATTGAAATGCAAAATATTATGAATAGTAAGACGGAAGACCGAAAGAAGTGGATGTTATATTTACAAACACTACAAAGATACCTTCACTTTACCGAAGAGGATCGTCAACCACTCAGATTACCAATTTATTCTGATACATCTAATGAAGATTCAAATGGGTCTAAAATTGGTTTTAAAAATAAAGATAGAGATCTAAAAAGTTCAGTTGATGCTGAATCTTTGTTGGAGGAGAAAGGATCTATTAAAAGTATAGAAAGTGAGGCAAATCCACTGTATTCATCAACACAAATACTCAGTTTAATACCAAAAACTTATAATAAAAAAGGTGAGTCATTATTAAACTTAATTGGAACAAGTAAAAGTAAAATACGTTGGGATAATGAAGGCACAGTCATAATTGATAATGAAAAAATTCCAGGAAGTAATATTGTTGATTTAATAAATGATTCACTTAGACCCTTAAAAAAAAGTGATCCGATAGGGTGGGATAGATTTGCTAAAGCATTAAAAGATATTAAAGTACCACTTACTTATATTGGAAATCCAAAGAGATGTGAGTTTATTAACCAACTTCAAGTAAAAGATCTGAACAAAACCTCTGAGATTGAAGTTCAAGAGTTTTCTACACCGAGCAGTGGAGATAAAAGATCTATAACTAAAATACATAAAAAGATCGATTGGGAAAAATGGACCCCGTACTAGAAGAAATTAACAGGATTTATTATGATCCATCTAACCCCGCTGGTTTTGGTAGTATTGATAAATTATCAAAAGCTATGAAGGGTAAAATGGATAAAAAGCAAGCAAAGGAATGGTTACAATCACAAGAAACATATACATTACATAAACCCATTCGGAAAAAATTCCCGCGTAATAAGTACATTCTATCAAATATTAATGAGCTGTGGCAAGCTGATTTAAGTGATATGCGAACTTATTCTCAATATAATGATGGTTTCAACTACATACTTTGTGTTATTGATGTATTTAGTAAATATGCTTTTGCAAGACCAATGAAAAAGAAAAACTCAGAAACAACTAAAGAATGTTTTGAAAGTATATTTACTGAAAGTAATACAACACCTACTCACATACAATCTGATAAAGGTACAGAATTTGTTTCAAAAGATGTACAAAAATACTTTAAATCCAAAAAGATAAATTACTATACCACTAACAATCCTGATATTAAGGCTAGTATTGTTGAACGATTTCAAAGAACTCTAAAAATGAAAATGTGGCGTTATTTCACTCATAATAATACTTATAGATATATAGATGTTTTACAAGATTTAATATACTCTTATAATCACAGCATTCACTCGAGTATTAAGATGTGCCCATGTGATGTAAGTTCCAACAATATTATGACAGTTTGGACTAATCTTTATGATAGAGGGTCAAACAAACTTTCTCTAGAAAATCCAAAACCAAATTTCAACGTGGGTGATTATGTTCGAATAACTAAATATAAACATGTTTTCCAAAAAGGATATGAATCAAATTGGAGTGATGAAATATTTATTATATCTTCAATAATTGATAGATCTCCATGGGTTGTTTATACAATAACAGATTTACAAAATGAACCAATAGTTGGTACTTTTTATGAAAGAGAATTACAGAAGGTCACTTACAACCCCACCTCACAATATAAAATAGATAAAATAATTGGCACTCGTTATTCGGGTAACAGAAAAGAAGTATTAGTGAAGTGGAAAGGTTATCCAGATAAATTTAACAGTTGGATTTTAGCTTCTAGTTTAAAAGAAATATGAATAAAGAAAGTTTTTATTTAACTTTGCTCAGCAATAGTTCAATGGAATACTTTCCTGATAACAAGACCACAAATTTTTCAACAAAATTACCAAAAGCTATGAAATTAGAAGGTGAATGGGCGGTTGGAGTTGTCGAGTTTCAATATCCATGCACCATGTTTACTGTTCAAGATCATGAAAATGTTGTATACATCACAAAAACCATGTTAATGCCTAATGAAGATAAACCATCAACAGTGTACTACAAAAAACATATTCCCGCTACCAACTACGATAACGTTGAACATATTTTAAGAGCGTTAAATGGTATCAGAGAGAGCTTGAAATTTCGTTATGATGAAATAACAAAATTTGTGTCTGTTTCTGTTTTGGATAAAAATATAACATCCGTAACATTATCACCCAAATTAAGTTTACAACTAGGTTATGAACCAAATACAAATCTCCTAGACAGAAATTTTGGGAAGTGTCCTGCTAATTTACACTTAGGGTTACCATCTCAACTATTTCTATATTGCGACATTATCGATCCTCAGATTGTGGGTGATGTTATGACTCCACTATTAAGAGTCATTTCATTAGATCCTTCAAAATACATTTATGGTGCGAATAAAATGTACATTTTCTCTCCACCTCACTACTTACCTGTTATGCGAAGAGAGTTCGATACGCTGGAAATAGATATAAGATCGAGCACAGGACAAAAAATACCATTCCAGTTTGGAACCGTGTGTGTTAAACTACATTTCCGCAAATTATAATAATGTATTCTCCTCATGATCATCATAAATGTCCATATGAAAATTATTATTCACATCAAGCTGGATCAGGAGTTGGAGTAATTTATAAGGGTTCACCATACCAACGCGGTCATGGTATTGGGAGCTTCTTAGGAGGGTTATTTAGATCAGTTTTACCTTTACTTTCAAGTGGTGCTCGAGTGGTTGGTAAGGAGGCATTAAACGCTGGAGTAGGACTTTTATCGGATATGGTTCAAGCCCGTCCTATGGAAGCCTCAATAAAAGATCGTCTAAAGCAAGTTAGTACAAACTTAAAACGAAAGGCTGATGACAAAATTGATCGATTTAACATGACAGGATCTGGGTATATAAGTAAAAGAAAACGATTGGCCTCGTTCATTCCACCACTAACAGCTAAAGTGAAAGCTACGAAAAAACTTGGTCTAAAACCAAAAAACATCAAAGATATATTTTCAAATTAAGTATGTCTTTCCTTCATAATCATTCTTGTGAGTGCGTTAAGTCAGAATTAGATTTGTTTGCATTACCGTCTACACAAACAAGCATTGAAAATGGATTGTGGATTCACTATAAACCAATTTCATCTCTTGCTGATGATGGACCTATCGAGTTTCAAGTTCCTGGAACAGGCGATGACTACATAGATTTGTCTCATACATTACTCCACATAAAGGCAAAAGTATTAAATCAAGATTCAACAAACTTGATATCAGCTACAGCAGTAGCACCTGTAAATAATTGGTTGCATTCACTTTTTAGTCAACTCGATGTTTATTTAAACCAAAAACTTGTATCACCACCTAATAATACCTATGCCTATCGAGCATACATGGAAACCCTTTTAAACTATGCTCCTGCTGCTAAACAATCTCATCTTACTTGTAGTCTTTGGTATGATGATACAGCAGGAAAAATGGATTCCACAGATGGTAAAAACATAGGATTTGTTAAAAGACAGGAATTAGTTAATGAAAGCAGGGAAATAGAAATGATTGGTCATCTTCATGGTGACATTTTCAATCAAGATAAATTTTTAATTAATGGCGTTGAAATGAGTGTAAAATTAGTTCGGTCAAGAGAGAGTTTTAATTTAATTGCTGGGTCAAATGATGTAAAGTTTAAAGTTTGCATTACGGACGCAACTCTTATTGTTCGAAGAGCACGAATTAATCCAAGTGTATTACTCGCACATCAGAAAGTTTTAGCTTCTACCACTGCTAAATATCCTATTACTCGTGCTGAAGTTAAAGTTTTAACAATTGCATCGGGTGTTCAAGGAAAAACTCTTGATAATATATTCTTAGGACAGGTACCCAAAAGATGTATTATTGGTTTTGTGAATAATTCTGCATTTAATGGTTCACTTACTAAAAATCCATTTAACTTTGAAAACTATGGTATTAACTCTTTCAGCTTATATATTGATGGTCAACAAATACCTTCCAAAGCTTTGCAACCATCTTTTAATAATAATATATTTACATCAGCATATCATACTCTATTCTCGGGGACTGGTATTCACTTTCTTAATGAAGGAAATGCAATCTCTCGTGAACAGTATGCCAAAGGTTACTGTCTTTTAGCATTTGATTTAACTCCTGATTTATCAGCTAACTCATCAGCCCATTGGAATCTCATAAAGCATGGTAGTGTAAGATTAGAAGTACGATTTGAATCCTCACTAATACAAACAATTAACTGTATTGTTTATGCTGAGTTTGATAATATTATTGAAATAGATAAAAATAGAAATGTTACTGTAGACTATAGTAGTTAGGATTATAATGTGTGTTGTGTTTTAGATATATGTGTTATGTTTAATGCATTTTGTGTGTGTGTAACTAAAGATAACATTATAAAATTAAATAAAACAAATTGTATGCAATATACTATCAAGGATTTAAAGATTCTTTAAATCATTTTATTATCAAAGAATTGGCCATTGCGAGTCATGATCATACACAGACGTTCTTGGTGAAACCACCATATTCATTCCATTACCTAACACTAGAAGAAAAAAAGCAGGTGAGATGGTTAGAAAGAAATCGAGGAATTTACTGGAGTGAAGGCTACATAGACTACAAAGAGTTTAAACGTGTTATTTTACCATATTTAGAAAATAAAAAAATTATGACAAAGGGTTTGGAAAAGATTACGTGGATTAAAGAGTTATGTGCAAACTGTGAAGTGATTGACATAGGTGAGAAGGGATGTCCTAATTTTGCGACATTAAAAAAAAAGTTCTGTAAAAATAAAACTGATTTTAATTGTGTGAACCATAAATTGAATTGTGCATTGAATAATGCTGTGTGTATTAGAAAATGGTATTTTGATAATAATATGTCTGTATTTAATTTATTTATTTAATAATTATTGTGTTGATCAGTTAATTAAAAATGTCTATGTACTCAAAGTGTTTTATTTAATATAATCAGACCCATATAACAAACTTTAAATTAGCTGCAGCAAAATGATAATCCTAAGCTTTGTGACTCCCACAAAGAATGCGATTTAATATTTACAAATCACTATAATTGAACATTCCTATGACAACCATTGAATAGATTGGTACTGTAATAATCTGCTAATAACAGTAATATCATGGATACACTAGAATTACAAAAACATATGAAAAAGATTCATCCCAGTCTAGAAAATAATGTTTATGCTGCTAATAGACTACCTATGTATACACATGTACCAACGTATATAATATGCAATTTGGATGCGGATGATAAACCAGGTTCACACTGGGTAGCTGTACATATCGATACGAATGGTATCGGTCAATATTTTGATTCATATGGACGAACACCTGAGCGATATCATCTCCAGTTTTTGAAAAGGAATTGTAAGAGATGGGACTGGAATGTTGATAGGATTCAGAATGATTGGACTTCAGTTTGTGGTGAATATTGCTTAATGTATTTGCTATTTAAGTTTCAGGGATGTTCAATGCATAGTTTTACGAACATATTTACAGGGAACACACTGCACAATGATATTTTTGTGGATGAGATCTTCCGCTCATATTTTGTAGAAAAAAGTAATAAAATATTGAAATAAAAATGAATGTGTTTTATTGATGACATAGAAAAGCAGACATACAATGAGTAATAGATAAGAACGCCAAATCAACCGTAGGGCAACAGATTCGTGGGTTCTGGCGCAACGTAATGAGGTGTTCGAAGTATAATAGATAAAAGGATTAGGCGAACAATGGAATGCTAATGAGGGTGCAGGACCACCGGAAATCAATGAGATAACAGTTAATTGATTTGCATAACTCCAGAACCACGCATCCTACGCTAAAATGGACCGCAGATTTGAGATCAGAGCACACCAAAACCTTTTTTTTTTTTTTTTTTTTTTTTTTTTTTACGATGGGTGCTACAGATTCGCGGGCTCTGGTGCAAGCGCGGGCTCTGGCGCTTGCGCCAGAATCCGCGAATCACAACTACTCTCACTAGTTACTATATTGTAACAAATTGCTTCTCAATTGGTCGAGCGTCATGCGCACACCCACCGGTAGTAGCTGTGACGTCAGTCACGATCATAGCCAATTGTATCATTGCGGAGTTCGCTAAGTGAAGGTAATTCAAAGGCGATCTAAACAAGAGTTGAGACAATATTATGAAGATCTCATTCAATGCAGCTTTGATTTTTGAATTTTGAAGGGAAATTGTAGACATATTTCACTCGTAGCGAACTTACGTTAAAGGGAAGGGACATACTCCATCTCGGGGATGGTTTCCACAATCTCCTCAATCACAATTTCCATGGGTCTGGACCTCTTTATTTTGTGGGTGGGAAATGATCAAATGACGTCTCCCGCTCTGGGTGGAGTGAAAGGGTGTGTCACACTTTTACTGACTAAAACCCACCCGTGTTCCTTCAGTTGCCTATGCCACGGTAACTCTTTCGAAAAATTCCGCAACCCTGGCAGGCGATGGGTTTGGACCTGAGATTTACCAAAGAGTTTCAACAGGCCCAATCACCCATCACTAATACATGGCTGCTGCTTTTTTTTTCTTACTTTGATTAGTTTCCTTATATTCTGCAAACGTGATTCTGACCACGCAAAAATATGAATAGTGTTCTTAAAAAAATGGTAGTTTAGTGGACAAAGGTCGCGCACGGAGTTGCGAACGTGTTTCAAGGTTGCCTGCCAGCAACATGTTCTCAACAAATAATTAACATAATTAGGTGCAGTTAAAACTGTTTATACAAAGTTTGCATGGAAGTACCGTAGTAATCAATGATGATGAATCGATGTACGGTCACCAAATCAGTGACCAGAGATTAGTAACCAGGGTATAGTTAAGGTTTAAGGAAGAAATCGATGGATGTTTTTGTAAATTAAATTTTATTAACAGAAAACAAATAGTTAATTTATTAAATTATATAGCACTACCTTCTGCCCGCGACTTCGTCCGCGTTAAATTTCTTGCTCCCCAGACCCTCCCCGTCGCATATAGTCGCCTGCCCGTCTTCGTATTTGTGACTTTTTTCTTTTTGCTCGGCTTCTAGGGGTCCTAGAGTGATGTTATACAGTCTATAGCCTTCCTCGATAAATGGGCTATCCAACACTACGTAGTTTCTAAGATTAGCGCGTTCAACCAAATAAACTCTTCAGCTTTAAGGTATAGTATTAGTATAGATTCGAAAAGATCCATCGGTTTCTTATATCTGACAACTTTGGTGACTGTACTCATAACTTGTTTCAATTAACCAATTATAGGTACTTTTGAATAGTAAAGTAGTCGCGGCGGTCACTCAAAGATGAAGCTTGTTGCCCATTCCAAAGCGTTGTAGGTTCCTATAGAGAAAAACGTACCACTTTGCACGTATCTGGAGAGCTAGCAGCACACTTGTACTGTATATCCAAATCCACTTACGTGAAAAGCAAAAAGTCCCACGTGAAAGACTGTCAAAAAAATGTCATCTATTCCAATTGGGGTGCGAATCAGCACTTTTCGGACGTATAGATTTCCTTCTTAAGACAGTACCCCAAAACGCCCCTCTCTGTGTGCGGCATACTAGTTTGAATTTTGAGTATCACATGAGTGAGTCTTGTCTAGATTTATCTCAAGCCCCTCCTAGCTCTATTGGTCTATTAGTTATCGAAATAAACATTATGCCATAGTATGTAATAATATAATTATCCATGAAGTAGGTAGGTACTGTGTAGTGTGTTTTTGAACGACACATACAATACTCGTACAAAGTAGTTTTAAATGTATGGTAGCAAATCAATTTTAATAGCTTTCGATAACCGCCATTTATTGTGATAATAAACAAAAGAATATTAACTCTTTTCTTTCATTATTGTATTTTTATTTTACAGGACTAAGTGAAACACATATTGATCATTTAAACGGCTTATTTAGGTGTGTAATACAGTTTCTGGATTCTGGACGCATACATAGAAACAAACATAGGAGCAGCAAAGTGAAGACTACTCACAAAACTGCCGTTTTTGTAAGGAATTTTAATACTAGGCCGGAATTTGGAAATGTGCCAGTTTTTGACCGGTAATTAGCAAAACGTTCGCCAACTATTTACATGCGCCTATACGTCTGCCATAACAGAAAATTCTCAATTTCAGTCATTCATAGGTAATAGGCAGAATGACAGAGTTTCTTTTAACATAGGGGCGTAAGGCCGCATTCACACCAAACGTACTGTCAGCCGCCGACACTGAGCGGGCGTTGCAGCACCTTGCATTTCGATACGTAGGTATTCATCTTTTCGTTCACACCAAACCGACAATACGCTACAATGGGCCCTATCAGAATACCAGCGCTGCGACACTTATTTTTAAATGTCGCAGCATCATGCTGAGATAGGGGCCTCGCACAGGACTTTCTGTTTTTTTTTTTCTTTTAAATGTTGTTTTTTATTTATTTCTTTTGTTTATAACTGATTTATGGTTTATTAAGTACTAGCTTTTGCCAGCGGCTTCGCCCGCGTGGAGGTCGGAAATTATCCCGCGGGAACATACTACCGGGATAAAAAGTAGCCTATGTCCTTTCTCGGGCTCTAAACTATCGGTGTACCAAATTTCATTTAAATCGGTTCAGTAGTTTTAGCAGGAAAGCGAGACAGACAGACAGACAGACAGACAGACAGAGTTACTTTCGCATTTATAATATTAGTGTGGATTGTTTTTTGTATTGTTTCTGTGCGTGTCCCAATAAATACTTTTTCTTTCTTTCTATAACGAGCTAATACGCTAGTCTGTTTACAAACAGCATCTACGCTTAGTGTTTACACGGTCCAAGGATTAGCGAGACCATAGCATTTAGCATAATATTTGCGGAAATGAGTGAGTCCCATTGAGCTTGAGGGTGGTGGGCGGTGATCTAGTTGTATCGACCCCGACTTACGAGATAGGTCGTGAGTTCGAACTCAGGTAAGCGCTTTACTCTCTGTAAATTCTTTCATCACCACTGCTCTCAAAATGATGAAGGAAAAAATTATGTCGTCGAACCAAAATTCGAAGACTGTCATCTACTAACCCACACTGATCCCGCATGGTAGATTACAGCCTCCAAGAAGAATGACGGAAGGAAGATCATCCGTCTCCAAGAGAGGAAACATTATAGGCTGTTTATGAGATTGATTCAGTCATCATAATCAGCGTAATATTTGCGTAAATGGATTTGCTATCTTCTAGATAAATAAAATTGGAGTGTCTGTTTGTAATATTAAGATAACCACCTTTTACTAAGTGTATATGGATATATACACGGTACATATACCAAAACAACATTTTTTACAATTTTTATCTGTCTGTCTGTTTGTTCCGGCTCTGAACAGGCTGGACTGATTTGACGGTACTTTCACTGGCAGATAGCTGATGTAACAAGGAGTAACTTAGGCTACTTTTATTTTAGAAAATATCTTTTATTTTAGAAAAATATTTGTGTTAATTTCCGACATCAACACGGGCGAAGCCGCGGGCAAAAGCTAGTCTGCAATATGTTTGTTATATTTTGTGTCAACAACAACCAAACCAATTTTTTATAAATTTATACAGAGATCTTAGCTTTTGTTCATAGAGAAGAACAAAATAAGTAATGATAGTTTTTATTGAGTAAAATAAAATGTATTAGGAGCAACACAGCTAGTTAGCAATAAAGTCTCATTATTATTTAGATACATTGTTTTGTTTAAGACTAGTAACCTCTAACTAGGTCAATGAAACAGTAAAAGTAGAACAAGTACTTAACTTTCGTTCAAGCTTCAATTATTCTAGACAGTTGATAATGACAATGCTTTGAGTGATTTGTTGGTCTTTGATTTTTATTATTTCCATGGCAAACTTATGACTCCCTGTTCTCCTGCCCTTATTCCAATTTCAGGCTTCCACAGACAGGCGCTTCGTGATTCCTGTAGAACAATTTCCATGAAGTTGTCATAGAAATTGTTCTACGAGACACGCGTCGCGCCTGTTTGCAACAGCCTTTATTGGAAGTCGGGGCAACATCTTTTTCTTCCATATTTCTCTATTAATCGTCATCTCATTAGTTACCCTCTTTCTAACCATTTCATCTTTCACACTGTCCATCAATTGTTTGTTTGATCTTCTCCTAATCTTATAGCCATCAACATTAATATTCAAAACTTTACTCATGTCATTTTTCTCATTCCTCCATATCACAGACAAGAGTATAAATAATATTAAAACCGGCCAAGTGCGAGTCGGACTCGCGCACCGAGGGTTCCGTACAAACCTGTAGGTATTCTCGGCTTAAAAATATTTTTTTTTTAATTTTTATATTTTAGTTGATTGAATGTAAGGTAAATTGCGGTTTACGATTTATGACGTTTTAAAAAAAAACTACTCACTCGATCTCGTTCAAACCAATTTTCGGTGGTAGTTTACATGGTAATGTACATCATATATTTTTTTTAGTTTTATCATTCTCTTATTTTAGAAGTTACGGGGGGGCGGACACACATTTTACCACTTTGGAAGTGTCTCTCGCGCAAACTATTCAGTTTAGAAAAAAATGATATTAGAAACCTCATTACCATTTTTGAAGACCTATTCATAGATACCCCACACGTATGGGTTTGATGAAAAAAAACATTTTTGAGTTTCAGTTCTATGTATGGGGAACCCCAAAATTTATTGTTTTTTTTCTACTTTAGTGTGAAAATCTTAATGCGGTTCACAGAATACATCTACTTACCAAGTTTCAACAGCATAGCTCTTATAGTTTCGGAATAAAATGGCTGTGACATACGGACGGACGGACAGACAGACAGACAGACAGACAGACAGACATGACGAATCTATAAGGGTTCCGTTTTTTGCCATTTGGCAACGGAACCCTAATAAATGGGTAAGTAAATCGGTCTTTCTGTTACCTTTTGATACCTTAATAGATGAACAGATTTCAATTAAAGTTATTACACAGGTAGAACATGACCCGGGTTAGGACAAAGGATGCTTTTTACCCGAATGCCAGAGTTATGCTTTTATCCTGGTAACACATTCTTGTGAGATAATTTCTGACCTCCACATGAGCGCATTCATGGGCAAAAGCAAGTATTACACTGAAGAGTTAACAACCTCATTATGTATGTTAAGGGCGGGCATTTTAGGGGATTGTCTTAGGTAATTTTGATATCCGAAATGTGATGATTCTCAGCCTAATTTGAATAAATGACTTTTGATTTGATATGATCTGACTGGACTAGAATAACAAGATCAGGTTCCAAAATTTTCTTCAAAGACAAACTTTTCCAATTTTCCTTTTTCAACTCAACTAAATACTCACTGACAATAACCGGTCAAGTACCGTAATTACAGACACAATTAAAAAACGATTATTTACATACCAAATGTGGTATCTCAGGGATTTAGAGTTTAACACCATAAATTTAACTCATGCCAATCCCACCACAGATTATGACATTAGAATTGAATGATAAGGACAGGTAATTATCTAATCTTACAATCATGGTTTACCACATTATGCTAACTTATATAATAGGGCAATTTTAAACTTTTACCATTACAAGTAACCATGCAGAAACCTTGTACAGTTTTCAGAAGTTTTTAATTAAAAATGTTGTACAACAATGCATATAGGAACTTAGTTATATTATTATCTTAAATCCCAGATTCAGAACTATTTTCTGGTTAACACAGTTATTACTCTTCCTATATATTTTGTTCACTGAAAAGTTTTAAGCATATGCTAATGGCATATAGAATCAAGTTTATCTAATAAAACACACATTGTGCTGCTGGGGAGTTAGTTGCACCACTTCTTCCCAGCTAAAGCAGAAGGAAGTAGTGAAGACCGGGTGTTTTGATGACTTTCTTTTGTAATTTTGACATTCGAAAAGTGCTGATTCTGAAGCTAATTTCATTATATAACTTCTGATTTTGATTTTGACAACACATTGTAATAAACATAAAACTAAATATTATAGGTCGATGAAGTTCTGAAGTGCCTGGAATACCTACATATACATATTACAACAATATGTCCTGTGTAAAAACCAAATATTTATGATGCTACAGGTAAAAATACCATGTTGTCCTGTTTTTAACCAAAGAAAATAACACATTTAAAATTAAAACAAATACATAAAATATATTAATAGCTTTTCCTTAGCTTTAAAAAATTTACAATAACAATTAGACTACCAGTTGTTATAGTAAATTTTATTATACTATATTTAGCCTACTTGACAATACGGTAGAAATAAAATCTGATAATGGATTAGCCTTTAGTATTATTAATTTGATGTAAAGCTTATTAGAATATTAATATTGTTATGTTCTAAGACAAACTATCGACAAAGTGGTCGCTTTAGCCATGTTACTAGGGCGTTTATCATAGTTTTAAATTAAACTTGAAAATACTTTTTACAAGGTGGGAATGTTGAGATCTATGACGATAGATTTTTTAATCTTATTTAATGTAAATAAATTAACGTAAGTATTAGCGTTTAAAAATCGTAACTTATCTAGTTTCATTTAAAATATGAAGTGTAGCGCAAACAAAAGTTCGTATTACACAATGCAAATAACCATTACCATTTATTTACTTTAGATCTGCCAACATCAGATGATTTTTATAACCTATATTCAATTATGAAAGTAATGAAATACTCACCGGTATAAATGGAAGTTATGTAAAACTAAGATTCGGCTGCTTGTTTAGCACGATAGTTATTTAAAAACTAACTCACAACACAGCTACACCCGTGCACAATAGAAAAATACTAAAATTAAATCGCTGAAAATTGACAGACGTAACATTTGACAGCCGGCGATAACAGCGAACATGACGTGGTCTTGTTCGCAGTTAGTGATTTCGAAGCGAAAAAAATCGATGTATCACACTAAAATTATAGAAACCGATGTTAAGATATCATCTGTCAGAAAGAGTCACTGAAATTACAAAAAAATAGAAAAACTGGTCAGTGGGTCGTCTTAGGGGCGAAAATTTCCGAAAAAAAAAACAAGCGAAAATTTTTCTAAGTCCTCGCTCTATAGTGCCCCTAAGGCTACACTCCAACCACTTTTTATTTATACGTTTCAGATTTGTAGTAGTTTAGAATGAATTCGTGAAAGAACTGGATCTCGTTTCACATACATACATAAACTTATGCCTTTTTCCCATGGGGGTACGCAGAAACTACAGAACGTCTCCTGCTACGATCCTTACATACTCCTTTTGCCTCGTTGAAGTCGACTCGACTATACAAGCAGGCCGGTTAACAGTACTCGTTTTAAATACTGTAAACTCGGGCTCATACTTCGGGCTTTTCAGAATTGAGAGAGTTCTGTAGCAAAATAATCCAATAGCTTTATAAAGAAATCGATTGAAATCGATATCATCAACGACACATTTTGGACGAAATTGTTTTCACTATTTAATTGTAATCAACTCTTAAAGTCCTATTTCTTCAGAAAATAAAGTCTACAATAAAAATTCAAATAAAAATTTTTCGAAACCACTTTGGAATTTTAGATTTATTGATTTGATGCCATGCTTTTCTAGCTATTGTCTTTGCCATTTGCGCAGAAAAACAACGAAATTCACTATGGTTTGGCCCAATTGACATTTTGTAATTTTTGTGAAGAGATTTTAGAATTTCACGAATTTTCAGCCGTTCTATTTTAAGACAAATGACTGATAACAGTTTTTGAGTTTTCCGTGTTAAATTCACATACAACAGTCATGCGTTCCTTGGCCGAGTGTGGGATTTTGCTATGAGAGTTATCTTGAAGAGCACGAAGGTTTTATTCGGAAGGGTTGCTAAAGAAACTGTTTGGTAATATGCAATGGAAATACAAGGGTTGGAAAGGGCGATGGCTGTGGGCGGTACTGGTGCTGGCGTTGTGTCCACTGGTGCTAGTGCAGAAGATCGGTGACCCTTACAAAATATTGGGTATACACCGCAAGGCTAGTCTGCCGGAGATACGCAAAGCCTACAGGCAACTGGCTAAAGAATGGTATGTGTTTATCCATCTCGTGTTTACTCCTCTTGGGAGTACAAGCTTGCTGTTTATTGTGTAGTAAATAATCTGGTGTTCAGTATGAAGTTCTTGCATTTATTTACTTTATTTTGGTGTTGATAAATACTGAAATAAATACCTTATTTATCTAAGGCAGTTTATTCATGATTGAGAGAGGAAACCCTGCAAAATTATGCATTATAATATGTTGTGCTATAGTTAGAAAAGGTTGGGGAAAAATTGTCTAGCGTAATTTAAAGAAACCTAGTTTGAAGATCATTGTTTTGCCTCAATAAATACATGTCAGAATATTTAATTTCTTTGGACATATGTATATTGTTTGTCAATAGAAATAAATTTATAATTTTTTAAATTGACAATATTTGTACTTATAAAAATTAAGGTAACAATAATGTCATATTCCAGGCACCCTGACAAAAATGTAGACCCAAATGCGGAAACTCGCTTTGTTGAGATCAAACAAGCATATGAACTATTGTCAGACACGGAACGGAGGCAAGCGTATGACTTGTATGGCATAACGAACGAAGACGACCACCTTTACAAACCTAGACACGACTACAGCCAATATGCAAGATTTAGGTAAGTTACATGAATACAGTTTACAACATTTACCAAAAAATTCTAGTAATGAATAAAGAGATTGGTAGTTCTTGCCTAGTTTCGGGCAGTGTGATGGTCACTGTCCTGAGAAACTATAAGATGTCCAATTCAAAATGTTTATTGCAAAGTAAGTGTACCTGAGAGCAGTGGTGCCCCGGTGGCAACGGCTGCGACTTATGAATTGTATGTCATAGGTTCGAACCCAGGCAAGTGCTATACTTTGTGTAAATTACTTCATCAATACTGCTCTCAAAATGGTGAAGAACAATATTGTGAGGAAACTGGTATGTCATGCATGCAGTCCATTGGGTTTTTAGTTTCAAAAACTCCATGTAATGCTTGCAAAAGAATGTCCCCTATGAAATACTTTCTCAAAATTATATTCTAGATTCTACCATGCACAAAAAAATCGATATATATAAAAATGAATCCCTATTTCCCTTGGTCACGCCATCACGTGTGAATGGCTGGACCGATTTCACTTTTCTTTGTTTTATTGTATTTGTTATTGGCAGGAGAAGGTTCTTATGAAAGAAAAAAAATTAAAAAACCGCGCGGAAAATTAGAAAATCCGAATTGAAAAAATATTTTTGTTTGGGATAGCCTATTTATTGAGGAAAGCTATACGCTATATAACATCACGCTTCAATCAAAAGGAGCGGAGCAGCAACGAAAAATATACGAAACTGGCTGGCAATTCGACGCGACCGACGGGAAGGGTCAGGGGAACAAAAAATTTATGCCGACGAAGTCGCGGGCAGAAGCTAGTTACCTATAGATTTCAAACATCTTTAGAATTTGTATGTAAAAATAAGCAGACATTTATTCCTGAAATCTAGACAATAACACAGACCAGCTGTTTACAATCCAAAGCATTTATCACTCCTGAGCTAGATCAATGGAGCAGCTGAAGTTATAACTCTTGCTATTTTACACATTTGTTTATCTAACTAAATGAGTCAATAGGGTTTAAATAAGACAAAGATTTTCTGAGGTTTTATTCTACAGAAGAAACAACTTAGGCATGTTGAAGTGGAGTGTACTGAGTCATATTTGGTTGAAGTTATAAGGAAGTTTTGGATCAAATCATAATTTAGTCTACACCCGTCACCCATAACATTTTATTGCACAATTTTTTTTTCAAAACTACTTATAATTTTGGCGATATAATATCTCCAAAATTTTATAGAAACTTTTTATGATGGGATGGGATATTCAGATTTGACAAAAAATACTTAAAAACACAAACAAACAAAAACTCTACTTGCTTTTAACACCCTGCTATCAACCATGAAAACAATTCTAAAATTATGTTTTCACATCAATTTATTTATACTCATATCCCCGTGAATCAGAAGTCACAACCATGTTAATCAAAGTGCAGTCCTGACGAGATTTACGATCCTTACTCATGACTCACTGGATTAATGTGTGTGGTAGTAGGTAGGTGCTGAATGGTGCGTAAAAGCTGTTTAATTATCCAAGGATTGCTGAATCTAGAAATAGTTAGTATAGTAGTCAGATCACCTGACAAAAAACAATTGTGTGCATGTTGAAATAAAGTCGAGAATCCTTAACCTTAGGGACAGTAAGACAAGTACAGCTTTGCCAGATGTGAACCTTACAAAGTAGCCTACTCTGCGTTCGCAATTTAGTTTCCGAACACATGAACAAGTAGGAGAAATTACTTTAAAGCCTCACATAAAAAAAAACAGTTTTTACCTCGTTCTGAAATCAACTTTATTGCACTAGTGTTACAATTGGAAACAAGGATTTGACATCAAATAGACAGGAAGATATTCTGAAACTCGATTTGCATACAATCGCTACTCACCTCGCCATTCACGCGATTCTCCCAAAGAAGTGATGAGCAAATACAAAACTGCAAGGAAGTGATGAGCATTTGTGCATTTACGCACGTCACTTTTATCGAAAGTATCGCCGCATGTTGTGTAAAAGTAAATGAGTTATTCTCGTCACATTTCTGACATCTGCAATTTGAGGGTTTTATGAGCGATGCAGTTGGAATTTCACTGCTTCCGGAGTTTTCAGAAGTCATGAGTAAGAGAAATACCTATATACAGTTTTAGTATTCATCGTCGTTGCATGTGACTGATATAGGAGTACAAAGTATTTATTTTCGTCAGCATCGGGTACTTATATAAAGAAGAAGCTACATGCGACGGGGAGAAAGGCAAGAATTCTAACCATACACGTAAAAAACCTATTAAATAAGTACTTTGAAAATGTAAGTACGTATGCGGCTTAATAAATGTTTACGTATAATGTCTTTTTGTTACAGTAACGATCCCTTCGAAGAGTTCTTTGGGACACATTTCCGAACACAAGACCAAGATATAACGTTGTTTCACAAACTTTCTGTGACCGCACGGTAAGTGAAGATTCAAATACTGCAAATAAATGTATTTTCTTTAAATACCCAGAAGCCAGAAGGAACTTAATCTTTTCTCAATATATACATGTCATTAACTAAACCAGGGTTACTCAAAGTGGGGTTCGCGAACCCCTAGGGTTTCGCCGTGCGATGATAGGGCGTTCGCGACAAAATTCACGTAATGGCGGCTACAAAAATCGACTTGATGCTGAGTCAGAAATAAGGCTTAAATTGTCCAATATTATTCCAAAAATTGACTCAATTTGTGACAAGAAACAAGCCCATCCATCGCATTAATATTAATAAGATATTTGTTTCTGGCCAGTATTTGTTACCTTTTATTCAATTAATAAACTTTATTTTGTATACAATGTTATTCTTTTCTTGTTGGGGGAATTACCCCGTACCCCCATTCAAGTTTCCAGATGATAGCGAACCCGGGCGGGTTCGCTATATGGGGGTACGTGGAGCCAGAAGTTTGAGAAACCCCGATCTAAACTATAATTATTCTAACATTTCTTTTTAGCGAACCTATGTTGGCCCTCTGGTGGGCAAAGGTCTTTCTCATACATTTCCAATTTTCTACATGTTGTGCCTTATCCAGGCAATCCGACAGGACCGAATCTTAAACAGTAAAAAAATCTACAAAAAAAAGTCCCTTTTGAAAATTTATTGCTTCCTTCCAGCCACTTCGAAAACAACATAGTAGAGAAAAGCATCCACACTCCAGCCTTAGTCCTGTTCTACACCGACTGGTGTTTCGACTGCGTGCGCTCGGCGGCCGCTTGGCGGCGGCTGGTGGAAGCTCTGCAGCCGCTCGGCGTTACCATGGCAACGGTCCACGCGGGACATGAGGCCAGTCTGGCGAGACGAGTGGGAGTACATGGAGTTCCATGTCTGACCTTCGTGTTGGATAAACATGTTTATTTGTATAAGGAGGGGTTGGCGTCGCTACCTAAAATATTAGGTGAGTGGTTTTTTATTTTCAAAATGATTTTTACATCGAACTAGCTTTTGCCAGCGGCTTCGCCCGCGTGGAGGTCGGAAATTATCCCGCGGGAACATACTACCGGGATAAAAAGTAGCCTATGTCCTTTCTCAGGCTCTAAAGAATCTGTGTACCAAATTTCATTTAAATCGGTTCAGTAGTTTTAGCAGGAAAGCGAGACAGACAGACAGACAGACAGAGTTACTTTCGCATTTATAATATTAGTGTGGATAGTGTGGATGGATTAGTGTGGATTGTGTATATTTAAAGGCCCATTTATTTAGTCAGCTGTGGTCTCGGTTTATTACAATCTAAAACTTAAGACATACTATTGCGTTCTGAAAATTGATGTGAAAACAGTTGTCTTTTAAAGTAGCAAAATGTACCAAAATCTGATCATTCAGCTCAGATTGAATAGCGATGTTTTCTGTACAGAGGAATTCTGGTTGTATTTAACCTCAATCCCCACTCTCCTTCGGTAACTGTAACAAATAAAAATGTTATTTGGTAACGTTAAAGGATTTTCAACCATATATCATTTGCACACAGAGTTCATGCGCTGGAAGTTTCCATACAAGCTAGTAAGCGCGATCGCGGACGCCAACGTAGACGGCTTCGTGTCGGACTTCGAGGACAACAAGGTGAAGGCGCTGATCTTCGAGGAGCGCCAGACCATGCGCCTCAGATACCTCATCACTGCATTCCACTATAGAGATAGAGTCGCTTTTGGGTGAGTATATTTACTGTCATAATATTCATAATCCACAGTCCGACTTCGCCCACTACTGGACATAAGGCCTCTCTTTTCTCGTGCCAATCACCACGCTCCTGTGCTAGCCTCATCTAGATTTTGCCCGCGATGATAAGAATGTCGGTCGTTAATTCCATAGGAGTTTCTGCAACTTCCTCGTGGCTTTGGCTAACAACGTACAATCTGTGCAGACAATTAACATTCTAGTGGTGCCTTGGCAGAACGTCACAGTAAAAGAAAAAATTAAAACTAAATAAAATAAAAGGAAATGGTAGGATTCATTTCAAGTAAGATTTCTTTAACTCGGGATACTGATAATACGTAAGTTAACGATTTTATTCTGTCAACACTTCAAGTTATTATTGACCTCCTAAAGTTCTGAGTGGAGCTACATGATTACTGACAAATGCGTGCACTGATTGGATAGGTCCACTCAAGCTGTGTGTTCTTTCCTTAAAAGACCACTTCAGACACCAATCCACATGGTCTTCACATGATCTGATCAAGATTATGTCTGGACTTTAAAAGAGACTGTGACCTCTGAGTTTGTTTCGGCGTTTCTTCTCAGAGTAGTCAGATAGAAAATGCCGACCTCATCTAGTTTAAAAAAAGAATTGATTGACGTGTAAAAGTGTTTGTACGAACCTACTTGCAAACAAAAATAAAGTCATTTATCATTTATAGTATACGATAGTTTGCCTATCTTTTCAGTAAACTTATTGTAACAAACAGGACATAATTATAAAAAAAATCTTGTAAACAAATCATTGTTAAAATGGTTTGTGATCATTTCTGTACCAGTAAAACAATAAAATCTTTAAAAGTTATGACAAAGTTTCACACACACAGTTTGACTACGCCACTCGTCTGTGTCAGGTATGTTGTTCCTGTTTTCGGACGACGACAAAAACATTGCTTAGGTCCGATTTCACAATAAATCGAAATCGAATCGAATCTTTTTTTTTTTTTTTTTTTTTCAGGATGGGAAATCATCAAATGACTTCTCCCGCTCTGGGCGGAGCGGGAGGGCGTGTCAGACTTTTACTGACTAAAACCCACCCGTGTTCCTTCAGTTGCCCATGTGCCAGGGCCACGGTATCTCTTTCGAACAATCACGCGACCCCGGCAGGCATCGGTCCTAGTAGACCCCTACACTGCTGCTGACATCTCTTTGAGGCGCGCGTGGAACACTGCGCGCCGTCGACCCGAGCTTGGTCCTTACCGGGCGGCGAGCTACCCATTGCTCGCCACCCGCAAGCTCGCGCCTACGGTGGCCGGGAGTCCGCAATCGACTCCCGACGCCCGGGGCGTCTCCTCCTGCGGCGGCTAGGGGCGTGAGGGCGCAGAGACTGCCACTCCCTCACGCGCCCCGAAATCTTTTATCTCAGGGATAAAAAATTGCGATTTCACATATCTTAAATAGAAAATATGTTAAAGTGAATATATTCGTTGAATAAAAGCTATCAAACGGCCCTTAGTTGATTCTCTAAACAACTAGTTAGTTTGCATACCTATCTGACACAAAAAATCTCCCCAGTTTCATAGACATGCGTTCCCACGACACCACAAACGTGACAGCCCGCTACAAGGTGCAGCGTCAGATAGACACCATGGTGCTCCTCAAGGAGGACAGCGTGGAGCCCGCGGCCACCGTCAGCACCACCGAGATCCCCACAGAGACGCTGCACCAGCTCATCGAGGCCAACCAGATGCTGACGCTGCCCAGACTGTCCTCGCAGGTTTGTGATCAACTCACTTCGAGAATTATTGTCTGTTGCAAAAGTATATGACGAAAATGTAAACAAATCAAAGAAAATATTACATTTATTTGGTAACAACATTTATTTGAAAAAAAAAATACAATAAAAAAAACTAATAACCACCGACCAAAAAAAAAACTCCTCTTAAAAAGTAAAAAGAAATTCGTATTTTTTTTAAACTTTTTATCAGAAGTAGTTGTAAGTAATATTTTGATCAAAACCGATTTTGACAAAACTTGTCGAAGAACCAGTTCTAGAAAGCCTAATTTTAAATAAATAAAACGGCACCCAAATTGGTTCATCTGTTTAAGAGCAACGGTGCCACAGTCACACATAGCGGTCAAACTTATAACACCTCTCTTTTTGCGTCGGGGGTTAAGAAGTAAAATGTTTAACAACAATAGTGTTCGCCTCACGGTTGCGGCAAAGACGTCCATTTCAGCAATAACGTCAGACAGATGCTGTCTGACGCTGGTTTACGACTTTAGATATCTGTTTCGATATCTCGTACCAACCTTCCGGCCCGCACAGCTCGGAATTTGGAAGTTGGCGCTGCGATATCCCCATATCTTGAAAATAAAGCACGTTAAGCCGTTGGTCCTGCGCCTGATCTCTCTCCGGTCGTTTCGGATTTCCGTCCCATCGGACTATGAGAGTCCCCCTATGTCTGCGCACACACTTGTGCAATATAATATCTCCTGCGCTGATGGCTGGTCTCCGTTGATATTGTCCGCTGTGGCCGAAATACGGTCTGGAGGACTATATGCATACGAACGTTCCGAGAGAGTGATGGGTACGCTAACCCGGCAGAGTATCCTGGAGAGCGTGTGCCCGGTGGAGTGGCGCGCGGCGCGGCGGCGGCTGTGCTGCGTGCTGGTGTGCGGCGGCGGCGCGGGCGCGGCGGGGCGGCGTGCCTTGCGCGAACTGGCCCGCGCGCCGCCCGAGCGCCTGCACTACGCATACGTGTACGCGCACAAGCAGCCCGCCTTCATACACGCGCTCGCCAACGGATCAGGTCAGGGCAACACTATATGCTTTAATATATTTATATACACTGTAAAGTACACACAAAAAAAAAACATAAAATAATACATGTGTCACCGTCAAATTGTAAAAACCGTTAGATTACAATCTAACTAGCGAGATTGTAATCTGTCGAAAGATTGTAAAACGTAATATTACTGCTTACGTACCTCGCGCGCTGATTGGTTGGTACGTTCATCGCATACCATTTCACAATTTGACGGTTTCACTTCGCGAGATTGTAATCTAACGAAAAATACTATGTTGGATTGTAAATGGTTTTTGCAGTTCACAATCTTTCGACAGATTATAATCTCGCTAGATAGATTGTAATCTAACGGTATTTACAATCTAACGGTGACATACTTTTTATGCCGATTTCGGCTACTGTGGCTATTTCTGTTTCTAACAACTTTAGGGTATAACAAGAATAAAATACTTAACCTGCAACATAGCGATGCTCAGAAGCACTTTGCTTCAAGACCACCACACTATCGCACACCGTACTTATTACGAATAACGCAGCTGTAGTATGACAAAATCTCGGTTTCCTAGATTTAGCAATGGCATTAAATAACAATCTTATGCTCAGAAGGCAAATTAACTTAGGTTAAAATTTCGTTTGACTCTTGCTTCTTTACTACCGTATTGACGTTTCATACACCCACAGAAAAATCACAAAAAAATCCCTAATCGAACCCTCCACCCAACAGGCAGCGACATATCAGCAATGGAACATCGCATCGTCATAATCTGGCGTCGCGAGGCCACGCGCATACAATACGAGTGGCTCAACGAGACGTGGCCCAGTTGCACCCACGTACACTGCGCTAACGACCACTTCCCTTCAGACCCGGCGGTTAGGGATGAGCTACTGAAGTACCATGAACGGTTAAATGAGACTAAACGAGCGTTAGATCAGCTGATTAAGAGATTGTTGAAACCGACCGAGGTTATGGCGTATGAAGCTCATGTACAGGTTAGTGTGAACGCTACTTTGATCTAGTTGACGGTGTTGAAAAATCACCGAAGTGATATGTAAAAAACTCATCAAAGATATATAAATTCACAAAATTGCTGGTAGTTCTAGGGGTTTTTCTACAAATCTGCAACAAAAGTTTAAGCTTAAAAAAAGTGAGTGGTGGAACCCTCGAAGCAAAAATAAGTTATTAATTTATGTAAGTTGCAATTATAAAGGCAGTTTTTCATTTATGTAAGTTGCAATTATAGAGGCTGAGACTGACTTGCAACGTTTGTTTGTAATGTATCAGAGTTTTTGTTTGTTTGTAATGTATTGGACGGCTCAGTTCGCTGCGTTGACTACTGTAACACCTTTAGCGTTAGGCGCCCCTTAGGCGGCCCCTAAACGATCAATTAAATTGTGCAATATTACGAATTGTGCAATATTATTGACCGTATAGGGTTAATATTGAAGATTGTGCAATGATTGAATGAAAGTTTGAGCATGTTTAATTTTTATTGCACCATATTTTTCCATTGCATCGTGTAGGGTCAGTATTGCGCAATATTTTTAGTATGTGTTTTGTGTTGAACGAGGAGTACACGGGAATTTCTGGCGGGAAATCAGACGCGTCGCTTGGGTTTTTGTTATATTTTCCAAAAACCGAACTGTAATGAATTTTAAGGCAGAAAGTGGTGTAGTTTTGTGTTGTAAACTGTATTAATACTATTCTCAGATTGAACACGAAAACATTGTGCAGTTCGTATTATTGCGCAATATAATTGATCGTTTGGATTCAAAGCGCCTCTCAATCTTATTGTACAATAAAATGTATTGTACAATGTTATTGTAGGTCTAGGGGCCGCCTTAAACTATCAATTAAATTGTGCAATATTACGAATTGTGCAATATTATCGACCGTATAGGGTTAATATTGAAGATTGCGCAATGATTGAATGAAAGTTTGAGCATGTTTAATTTTTATTGCACCATATTTTTCCATTGCGTCGTGTAGGGTCAGTATTGCGCAATATTTTTTAGTATGTGTTTTGTCTTGAACGAGGAGTACACGGGAATTTCTGGCGGGAAATCAGACGCGTCGCCTGGGTTTTTGTTATATTTTTCCAAAAACTGAATTGTGATGAATTTTACGGCTGAAAGTGGTGTAGTTTTGTATAGTAAACTGTATTAATACTATTCTCTGTCTGAACACGAAAACATTGCGCAGTTCGTATTATTGTGCAATATAATTGATCGTTTGGATTCAAAGCGCCTCTCAATCTTATTGTACAATAAAATGTATTGTATAATGTTATTGTAGGTCTAGGGGCCGCCTTAGCCGCTCGATGCGAGCATTGTGAGCACATGCTTACAAACAGGTCAGTGCAGGTTGAATCAAATTAGAGCACGCTTGACCCAAATGCTCGAAGTGACTGTTCGCCACGTTTAGTGTGTCGCCGTTTTGTAACATTTAATGGAGTACGCTTGAGTCAAGTGCTCGAAGCGAGAGTTCGCCACGTTTAGTGTATAGCTGTTTTGTAACTAAGCTCCTTTCAAATGAGAAACTTTACAAACAAACATTGCAAGTCAGTCTCCGCGTTAAAAAGATTTCACTTTATATCCGTCTGGAGGATGCTCGATACACATCATTTACGACAGAAAAGGTCTTGAATATAATAAGAGAATGCGACAAAATAACCATCGCATTTAGTGATTTCATCATTTTAGCCGAAAGACATCCACTGCTGGACATAGGCCTCCCCTAATTTTTAGCATAATCCCCCCGCTTGGCAGGCGGGTTCGCGATCGCAGTACGGTGGTGCAAAAAAAATGCATGGAGAAACTGTGCTGTCCATCAATCACTACATAGTATAAAACAAAGTCGCTTTCCTCTCTCTGTCCCTATGTATGCTTAGATATTTAAAACTACGCAACGAATTTTGATGCGGTTTTAATAGATAGAGTGATTCAAGAGGATGGTTTATACATATAATACGCGGGCAAAGCCGCTAGTAATCTAACAAATCCCTTAGTCGCCTCTTACAATACCCACGGGAAGAAATGGGCTATACTAAGTGCCTGTACGCAGGAGCTGCTGGACGAGGCGGCGCTGGGCACGGTGTGGCGCGCCGTGCTGCAGGTGTGCGAGTGGACGGAGCGCGCGGCGGCCGGCCTGCGCACGCAGCGCGCGCTCTCCGCGCTCTCCGTGCTCGCCACCGTCGCGCTCGTGCTCGCCGCCGGCTACCTCATGGCCTACCTCATGTATGTACACGTGTGTGTGTGTGTGCGAGTGGACGGAGCGCGCGGCGGCCGGCCTGCGCACGCAGCGCGCGCTCTCCGCGCTCTCCGTGCTCGCCACCGTCGCGCTCGTGCTCGCCGCCGGCTACCTCATGGCCTACCTCATGTATGTACACGTGTGTGTGTGTGTGCGAGTGGACGGAGCGCGCGGCGGCCGGCCTGCGCACGCAGCGCGCGCTCTCCGCGCTCTCCGTGCTCGCCACCGTCGCGCTCGTGCTCGCCGCCGGCTACCTCATGGCCTACCTCATGTATGTACACGTGTGTGTGTGTGTGCGAGTGGACGGAGCGCGCGGCGGCCGGCCTGCGCACGCAGCGCGCGCTCTCCGCGCTCTCCGTGCTCGCCACCGTCGCGCTCGTGCTCGCCGCCGGCTACCTCATGGCCTACCTCATGTATGTACACGTGTGTGTGTGTGTGCGAGTGGACGGAGCGCGCGGCGGCCGGCCTGCGCACGCAGCGCGCGCTCTCCGCGCTCTCCGTGCTCGCCACCGTCGCGCTCGTGCTCGCCGCCGGCTACCTCATGGCCTACCTCATGTATGTACACGTGTGTGTGTGTGTGCGAGGATATGTGGCGTAATATATGTGTCTCAAGTTACTTAGGACTGGGTGAGAAGCAATTTTTCTGTTTCATCATAAGACCGTTTCATAAGCCACACCTTCACCGTATTTTTACATTGATGGTAATTCAATTTGTGCACTTGGAGAAATTTATTAATTTGGTTATATAAACTGTAACTGAGGTAGGTAAATTGACGTTTTGCGAAGGCGGTCTTATGTCTTACTGGTGGGATAACAATATCTACACGACGTTTGGTACTTATTTGTAATGGCAGTCGATGTCTTCTTAGTACACACTGTAACACATATAGTCTTCTCACTGACAATACTTTGCTATCCCTATATAGTTCCATTGTAGAGTATCTGAAGGGCTTGCAAAACATAACTTTGAGAACAGCCCTCATAAATACACACCTGTAACATCCTTATAACGTAACACGCATTGTATTTCTTCTTTTCGCTCAATAAATTAAATTATGTCTGAGCTTTTAAAGACACTGGCCTCTGAGTTGAGCTTTACGATTAGTAACAAATGCGTGTACAGACAGGACAGTTCCACTCGATCTGTGTGGGTTTTTTAATTTCTGACACCAATCTACGTGGTATCAACATGATGTAAATACCAACTGTAAGTAGGTTTGTAACACGTCAATCATATTTTGAAAACTAGATGAGGTTTACTATCTGACTATTCTGAGAAGAGAAGAGAGGCGGAAATAAGCTCATATCCAAGCTAAAGTGTCTTCAAAGATCTACTCTAATAAACATTTCATTCAAAGCTATTGTCCTGAAAGTAACTGGCAAATTCCTCCTTCACAGCCGCGTAGAAGAAGAATCAGTACAGCGTCAGAAAGAAGAGAGAAAAAAACAGAACTGCACTGCTAAGAAGAACAACAATGAGCAGAGCTCGGAACTACGACTGCACGAGTTACGAGCTGAGAAGTATAACGGACTGGTTAGGTATGTATCCCTCGGAATTGTGGCTGTGGAGTAGCGAAGTGAGGCTGTTTCTTGCTGGTCACATTGTGACAATAGGAATAATAAAATTATTATTTACAGTATTGTTAAACGACTTCAAAAAACCGGCCAAGTGCAAATCGGACTCGTGCACGAAGGTTCCGTACTAATATCGAAAAAAAAAACACGTTTGTTGTATGGGAGCCCCCTAAAATATTTGTTTTATTTTAATTATTTATTTTTAAAGTGAATATACAGGGTGATTGGAAGATGGGTGCAAAGCTTTAAGGTGAAGATAGTATAGACAATTTAGAACCTTTTAAGCCATGGTTGTCTTAGACGAAGTCTTACCAAATATTTTTAACCAAATTTTTTAGTTTTTTTTCGGAAATTCTCAAAATTTAATGTAAACTGCATAATTATGGCCAAATTGAATGATAAATGAATTAATTTTTTATTTATTTAATTATAGTAATGTGTAAGCAACCAAGAAAAACATGTTTTAGGCTTCTGTGTCATTAGAAATTTTTTTTACAGATATTTAAAGCTCAGAAAAAATAAAAAAATTGTACAATACGTCTTTTAAACCTTATTAAAAAAAAAAACGGAGGGTGCTTTTTTTGTTCAAACCTTTTTGAAGACATGCTTGATAATCGCTCTTTCTTTTGAGGTATCATTTATGCGGATATCTTACAAATTGTTGAAATTCGGACCTACAAACCAATTCGAGAGAGAAATTTTAAATTTTAGGCAGTCTAACAAAACACAAAATGTTTGCTTAAAAGAATACTTTATGTGCTCGAAATGATAACATTGTTCAATTCTAAGAATTTTTGGCACATGCAGGAACCAATTGAGGGGAACCCATTGAGGGGATTCTCTAAACAATGGCCACCGAGCGCGGTGCGACGGCATTTCCAGGTAGAACGCCCAATGAATAGCAAAAAGCGATAAGAGTTGGTTTTTACAGCAAAATGGTCTTAGTTACTGAGGCAACAAAGTCGTTTTTCTTTAGTCAGGGTCAGTCGGTCTGTGATGAACCCGTTACATCTTTTACTTATTAGTCAACCTACTGCCCTTGTGAGTGGACGTTGTCATGAATGGGCCGACGCAGACAACAATCTACATTTTAAGAAGCAGGTGTCATTTCAGATGAAATTCTCTGTGAATGTATTGGCTGGAATAATTGGCAGAACATTGATTGGGCCCCACTTTTTGCCTGATCCATTGAATGGCGAAAATTATTTGCAATTTCTGCAAATTACCACTGCTGGTAGAGGAATCAGGTGTCCCGATCTTCGAAAGAGACCGAACAGTCATCTTTCAGCAAGACGGCTGTCCAGCGCATTGGACTTTAAATGTAAGGGAACACCTCAACAATTGCTTTCCTGATAGCTGGATCGGCAGGGATGGACCCATCCCTTGGCCCGCTCGCTCCCCAGATCTGACCCCGTTGGACTTTTTCGTGTGAGGCCGGGCCAAGGAACTGGTGTATAACAACATAGAAATAAACACTAGAGAAGAATTGATACAAAGAATAAATTCAGCGTTTGAGACAATGAAGCAGGAGATGATGTTGAAAATAACGACTACAGAAGTTAGAAGACGGGGCCGTGCTTGTATTAGGAATCACGGCCGTCATTTTGAACATGAAAAATAAATAATTTTAATTCAAATGTTGTTTTAATTAGTCTGCCTAAAATAAAAAAAATTCTCCCTCAAATTGGTTTGTAGGCCCTAATTTCAATAATTTGTAAGATATCCGCATAAATAAAAAGCTCGCTCTTTCTTTTCATCAAAAGAAAGAGCGATTATCAAGCATGTCTTCAAAAAGGTTTGAACAAAAAAGCACCCTCCGTTTTTTTTTCAATAAGGTTTAAAAGACGGATTGTACAATTTTTTTATTTATTCTGAGCTTTAAATGTCTGTAAAAAAAATGTCTAATGACACAGAAGCCTAAAACATGTTTTGCTTGATTGCTTACACATTACTTTAATTAAATAAATAAAAAATGAATTCATTTATCATTCAATTTGGCCATAATTATGCAGTTTACATTAAATTTTGAGAATTTCCGAAAAAAAAAACTTAAAAATTTGGTTAAAAATATTTGGTAAGACTTCGTCTAAGACAACCATGGCTTAAATGGTTCTAAATTGTCTGTACTATCTTCGCCTTAAAGCTTTGCATCCATCTTCCAATCACCCTGTATAACTAAATATCCTGTTAATATTTCAAGCGTCTACCTGTTGCCATTATCAATATCAAGCAAATAAGAGGATGAAAATCACGTTTGTTGTAAGGGTGTCCGTTTGTCCGAAACCAGGCTGTATCTCATCTCTCATCAAGGGGGCTCCCTTTAAATATTTATTTTATCCTGTTTTTTTTTTAGTATTTGTTGCTAAAGCGGCAACAGAAATACATCATCTATGAAAATTTCAACTCTCTAACTATTACGGTTCATGAGATGTATCTCATGAACCGTAATAGTTAACCCTAAAAAGGAGGAGTTCACCATTTACAATGTAACGATTTATTTTGCAATAGATTATAATTTGTCCATGGCAAACTGACAAATTGTGAACCGGTATCAAATTTGCCATCAACTTGAAAGTAGCTCTCGCCGGCCGCTGCCGCAGCACCGGTCGCTTTGCTCGCGCCCGGTTGGTCCCAGTTCTCACCTAACCTATAAACTAATGATGTTCATAATGTTGCGGTGACACACACATTCGACTACAATCAAATATGGCGGCGCGGTGCACATGACGTTTAACCAATCAGAGCGCGAGGTGCGATTCGTCGCATGCCATTTCAGAATTTGACGGTTTCACTTCGATAGATTGTAATCTAATGAAAAATAATGCGTTAAATTGTAAGCGGTATGTTACGGTTCACAATCTTTCCACAGATTACAATCTCGCGAGATAGATTACAATCTCGCGAGATAGATTTTTGTCTAACGGTATTGACAATTTAGCGGTGACACATACAAATCATTCATTCGGCAAGAAAATTATAAATATTTCATTGCAAAAATTCAATTTTACAGACTACTTAAGTGCTTTTCGCTTCAGAGGAAGTTCCATCCAGCTTATTCCTTAAATTTGATCCTGTTGCAGACTATTGAAGCCTGGATGTCGAACGATCGTGTTGCTAGTAGACGTGCAGAGCCGCGTTCAACTGCTGTCCAAGTTCCACAAGATTGTGTGGCCTTATCGCAAGTAAGTACAGTCACCCAAATCATTTTCGTCACTTTAGCATTGTATATCGCGTCGTCTATGTTTATACAGCAGAATGAGATTCGGCCATCTTTATTACATGCCAGACAGAAGTAGAAATGAGACATGGCAGACCAACGGTTAAATATAAATAAAAAAGATTTATCGATACCGGCAACATTTTTACGGTCAGGACAACTGATATGGTGTTTTGTAAGTAGAATAGAATCCATACAGGTACGCTAATATTGGCATGATACAAGATTTAATTAAAGTTCCAAATCTTAATCCATGAAACAAAAGAACAGCAATCACAACGGGATGACCTATGGCACTGAGACGTGATCGCTCACGATGGGCCTCATAAGAAGACTGAAAGTTACCCAAAGAGCAATGGAGACGGCTATGCTTGGATTTCCCTACGCGATTGCATCAAAAATCAAGAGATCCGTAAGAGCACCAAGGTAACCGACGTAACCCGAAGAATTGGCAAACTTAAGCGGCAGTGGGCAGGGCATATTGCTCGCCGAGCAGATAGCCGGAAATTTCTGGAGAGGCAACGGCGTACTGCACGCGTAGCATGACCACCATAGAAAGAACTTTGTCTATTCTTGGTAGAATAGAGATAGAATTGTCATGCTACGCCAGCATAAAACGGTACAAATCTTTCTACAATTTTTAATCTGTCTAATCTTTCTACAATCTGTAATTTTGTCTATTCTTCCGTCGACAAAACCCATTTCTACGGTGGTCATGCTACGCATGCTGGCAGACGTAGCGTTGGAATGCCTTCCACATCATTAACCGATCACCTGGTGAAGGCCGCAAGAATCCGCTGGATGGGAGAAGCACCGAACCGGTCGAGGTGGCGGTGCTTGGGGGAGGTCTATGTCTAGCAGTGGACGTCTTTCGGCTGACATAATGATGATGAAACAGAATACATTCTATGGTGATCGCGCATGTAAAACGAATAATAGCCAAAATAGCATATAGTAAACGGCGTAGGCTGCGATGGCGTATGAATTGAGCATGGTGGAGTAAGCCAGACGCTAGCATTCTTTCGCTCTACATCTTTTAAAGCGAACACACATTTGCGCGTGTACGTATACGTCACCTTCCTGTATGTAATTGTAGTAGACAAATAATTTGATACATTTCTGGTTGGCCGTGTCACGAAAGCCTAAACTAGTATATCACGTCTCGTAAGGTCGGTAAACCATCACTGACTACACAAACACATCCATCATTATTTCGAAGGTTTTCGATGTGCGATGAGTTGATGACAAGTTAATCATGATAATAATAATTATGATCATCTAAAACTATGGACTCAGACTGATGCTTAGCGGACTTGGCGAATTGCCTAAAAAGATAGGGAAAAAATAGACTGGCCTAAGCCAAATGGGCGAGCTGCTTCCCGGATGCTCCCCCTCGGGTGTCGCTGGAAATATTCTTAAGCTTCTTCGACGTGTATGGACTAGGGTGACCGGCCTCTGCATCTGGCATGATCGAGACGCCGGAACTGGCCTTGATCGAGTAACGCTGATAAGTGTGGAGTATCAAGTCTGTGCTGGGGTTCTAGGGAGCAAGGATACCGTTCCATATAAGAAATTGTAGGTGTATCTCGTCGATGTACATTCGCCATTTACCAGACAAGAAATAATATCCCATCCCATGGTAAGGTACTTTACGTTGGAGCATTCAAATTGGCACTCAGGTGCAAAAAGCGCATTTACACCGCTAGCATCAAGCCAATCAAGACCTATGCATGTGCAGTCTTTGCACACACGAGACCACAGACTCTCCAAAACGGATTTATCCATCAAGCCACAGGTTCCCCTTGGTAAATTCGGAATGTTAACCTCCACATCGACCTCAAAGTCCCCACTATCTTTCAATTCATGAAACGCAACTCGAAGCGTTTCTTCGATAAAGCCGTAACCCACCGCAACCTTCTGGCTGTCGCGGCCGCCAGTTATACCTCCTCCCGTATCAGTAGAGTTCGCCGCCCCAGGCAGATACTGACCGACCCTGATGACCCCATTACCCTCCTCCAGGAAAGCAATAGGGCCACTAGCACGCTAATCAAGACAAAACGTCCGTCTGTCAGACCTCGCCGCAGAGGACCGTCGCGACGCTCCCGACTAAATAGTCCCCCCCCCCCCCCCGATCCTTGCATGATCCAGCTCGCGCCGCTGAGCCTTCTCTGAGCTACCTTTAAATTCGTCCAAATGATAATTACACAAATCCAGCCCATCTCTTGCTGCCTTCTACCAGCGACATCATAAGCCGAGGTGGGTACCCCACAGGGGTGCCCTTTTTTTTTTTTTTTTTTTCAGGATGGGAAATCATCAAATGACTTCTCCCGCTCTGGGCGGAGCGGGAGGGCGTGTCAGACTTTTACTGACTAAAACCCACCCGTGTTCCATCAGTTGCCCATGTGCCAGGGTCACGGTATCTCTTTCGAACAATCACGCGACCCCGGCAGGCATCGGTCCTATTAGACCCCTACGCTGCTGCTGACATCTCTTTGAGGCGCGCGTGGAACACTGCGCGCCGTCGACCCGAGCTTGGTCCTTACCGGGCGGCGAGCTACCCATTGCTCGCCACCCGCAAGCTCGCGCCTACGGTGGCCGGGAGTCCGCAATCGACTCCCGACGCCCGGGGCATCTCCTCCTGCGGCGGCTAGGGACGTGAGGGCGCAGAGACTGCCACTCCCTCACGCGCCCCGCCTCCTCCTTCGCGAGCATTACTGCTTCGCAGAAGGAGGTGACGGCTTCCCACTCCCTCTCGCTCCGTACCATGGCTCGCACCAGGGCCGGACGCGAGAGGTCGCCGCCGCCGATCGCCTCCACGAGGACACGGCGGTGCTCCGCCCAGGCAGGGCACACCTCCACCGTATGCTCCACCGTGTCCTCCAGACGATCCTCGCAATGGAAACACCCGGACGTATCCTCCCGCTTTATCCTGAACAGGAACCCACCGAAGCACCCATGCCCGGTGAGAACCTGCGTCAGGCGGAAGGTGAGGACGCCGTGGCGCCTCTCTATCCACTCCTCAAAGAGGGGACTTACCGCCGCAATTGTGGCGTGCCCTACAGGGGTGCCCTTAGGTAGCAGTCGCTTTAGTTTTTAAGTTTATAAGCCCTGGCTGGAGGCCTTAAAGGTCAATGCCTATTCCTGGCCCAACCCGAACACGTTTCGAAGGATAATTAAAAAATATATTTTTTTAAAACAGGAATTATCCGTTTAACTTCTATCTCTAACTAAGTCGCCGTCATTATAAGCAATAAATAAGTAATTTAACGTAATAGTATCACTGAAAGTTTGACTGTCAGGCAAAGTTTAGGGTTGCTAGTATATTGTCAATTTAATTTCGAGTCGTATATTGAATACGTCTAATCGATTACGGATTAATTAATAATTATAAAAATCAATCCGTGTGCTCAAAGGCGTGCATTGTAATCACACGGCACGCCGTCATAATCATGACGGCCATTTTAGTTTCTGTGAATGTAACTAACTAACTCCAGTTTAAGACAAAACAATTATGTTCATAAACATCTCAAACCAGATATCTTATAGTCCAAACATACATAAACATGGAATGGTAATATCATTGTATTGTTTATGGCTTTGCCGTAATTAGATAAAATTAAATTGTTCAAGACCAATAATCGATTCACGTAATCGATTATATTTTAAAATATGGCAGCATTATTCTATGACAGATGATGAAGTTGACATTTGACACCCAGTAAACAAATAGTTAAAGATATAAAATATAGGTTGTGTTCTTTTGTGAGGTTTTTTATGACAATGGACTCCGATCAATATCACCAGAATGACAATCCTTGCACGAACTTGGATCGTGGCTCCACTTTGAATGACGACCCTAGTGTGAATGTGAAAACTGCTGGCTGCATATGACGACCCTCGCATGCATTTGGACTGCGGGAGTCCCGCTTTTACTAATGATTAATTCGGCGCGAATTCGGACCTGAGTAACTATGCTGTCCCGAACACGTCGCGTGGATTAACCAGCGCAAGCAAGGTTCGCTGTGGAATTGAATAATGGATATGAGGCACTTACGCTCTCATCAACTCACTAATATATATTGTATAGCAATGGGTTCTTCCACAACAGGTAAGTATTATATTACTCACCTACATTAAACAATACCTTTAGAAAACTATGATAATAACAATAGCCAGTCCTAATGCAAGCTTATAGTGATTTAACTTCACTACACAATATAAAACAAAGTCACTTCCCTCTGTCTGTCCTTATGTTTAGATCTTTAAAACTACGCAACGAATTTTAATGCAGTTTTTTTTTTAATAGACAGAGTGATTCAAGAGAAAGGTTTATACGTATAATAGGCGGGTGAAGCTGCTGGCAAAAGCTAGTATTAAATAAGTAAAAAAAGATATTTTTAAATACCTAAATACTTTTACTTTATTGAGAAAGTAACCAAATCTTACAGCTCATCATCATCTGCCTAGCCTTTTCCCAATTATGTTGGGGTCGGCTTCCAGTCTAACCGGGTGCAGCTGAATACCAGTATTTTACAAGGAGTGACTGCCTATCTGACCTCCACAACCCAGTTACTAGGTAATACAATACCTCTTGATAAGACTGATCTGAATGAAAGTCTGACAGACTTTCGGGGTTCTGACGACCCGTAACGACTAAGATCTACAAAAGACAGCCGGGACCAACGGCTTAACATGCTTTCTGAGGCACGGAAGGGTCTTGGTTTGTAAAGATGGTCATATACACGTATATGTACTGACGTGACATCAGCATTATTTCATTACATAGCTTTTGTATTTTTGGGGGAGGAGGGGGGGGGGATGTTGTTTGGGACAAATGATAAGTATTGATTGATTAATAAATAAAGTATATGGTGCGGTGCAAAAGTAAATATTTGTAAAGGTAAATATTACAAAATGATATATATGTATATTTAATTTAATATTTAATAATGTAATAATATAATAATTTAATTAATTACTTAATAGCTACTTAATGCTTGTGTGTGCATCTATGAATGAACATATGTATGTGTGATGTATGTGTAGTGTGGGGTGTGGTGTATTTGTGTGTATGTATGGGTTCGGGTGTATGAATGGGGTTGTGTGACTTTATTTTATTATTTTATACTTTCTAGAAGTTTTTCAGTATTTCCATAATTTTGAGAGAGAAGGAAGTCATTTATGGTAAGTTTTAGTTTACTTATTGGTAAGTGATGTAGCTGAGTATTTTTACTTATTTTGTTATATAGGTATGGACCCATATAGCACGGTTGTCTTCTGAAGAATTCTGTTTTACATGGTTTCAGGTGAAATACTAGGTCGTTTCTGCGTTTGTTTTTCAGTCTTACCGGGTCATACGTTGAGCCTTTGTGGCTTATAAGCAGAACTCTCCTGATATAAAGTCGTCGAACCGTTAATACCATACAATCCTTATATAGCTGCTCCGTTGGATACTGGAAGTTCCTTTTGTGCATTACTTTGAGAACTGCTCGCTGGGATCTTTCTAGGTTTAATATATGGGTTTTGTGTGTACTCCCCCAGACTCTTAAACTTAGAAGGTGACTATTATTCAAAGGTTAAATCAAATCAAATCAAATCAATTTATTTCGGGCTACAAAGACCCATAACATAAATACCTTACAGACTAACATACATACAAATAAAAAAACAATTTAAAACTATTGTACACGAAGTGACGGCGTCGTGTTGCGCTGCGTGGTGTCGCGTAGCCTTCCGCGGAATCGCCGATACACGACACCCTTCGGCCAAAACTCTGCCTTGAGGTAGGTCTCGATTTGTACAGTTGGAACTCGCACCACGAATGACTTGAAGAGTAAGTAACTTTGAAATGAACAATGACTGTGTTAATACCATTCAAAAGTCATTGTAAGTGTATAAAATAAGTCAGTGCTTGTGAAAAAATTAAAAATTATAAAAAATTAAAAACTGTTTTATTTCCAAATGGCGACTTATTTTTTGAACTGATAAGTACTAGAAGGTGCTCATAACACCTTATACTATCATTCCTTACACTATTTGTAAGTGTTCACTGTGGGCCACGGTTGTTCTAGTATGTGGGCATTGTCCTTTATTTAAGGAATTCACGGGAAAGCCCGATTAAGTAGTTACGACCTTTTAGGTCAACTACAAGATGTCATATAAGAAAAGGCGACGGCAGATCCCGTTCGTTAACGCATTATTTTTCGGTAGATTATTATCGGTCCATGGCAAACCGACAAATTGTGAACCGGTATCAAATTTGATGCGACGGATCGCATCTGTCGCTAATATTAAATACCCAAGTCACTGCCATCAGTTTGGAAGTAGCGCACGCACGGCTCGCGCGCCAACTGCGGGCGAGCCGTGCGAGCATAGTATCACAGTTCTAACCTAACCTATAATATAATCTAACGTTGTTCATAATGTTACGGTGACATTTACATTCATCTATAAAGAAATTCACAAATAATATGGCGAGGTGCGTTTCGTCGCATGTCATTTCAGAATTTGACGGTTTCATTTCGATAGATTATAATCTAACGAAAAATAATGCGTTTAATTGTAAGCAGTACGTTACGGTTCACAATCTTTCGACAGTTTACAATCTCGCTAAATATATTATAATGTAACGGTATTTACAATTTTACGGTGACATACATAAAAAAATCAATTGCCATGCGTAACCAAAGCGTATAATGTTTAAGGTTCACCTGTACATTAAAGACGATGCTAGTAGATTAAGGTAACCCGCGAAATTCAATTTGTAAATCATTGTCAGGTTGTATATTTTTTTAAATATGATTCGTAAACAAACATGGATTTACAGAATTATAATCATTAAAAACTTGAGGAGTTTAAGGAATATAACTCTGTGAATCCATCATAGGTGTTATAGTCGCGAATAATATTTTATTCGACATACAGCTTCATACTGACCTGCAATCTTACAAAAAGATTGAATTTGGCTGGCTACCTGGTGCGTCCCTCTTTGACGAATCGTTCCCTCGGCAGGAACAAGACGCTGGTGTTCGCGTACCTGTGCGTGGAGCGGCACGCGGGCTGGTTCGCGCGCGTGCTGCAGCTGTCGCTGGGCGGCGCCGAGCTGCGCCTCAACGCGCGCAACTGTGTCGGCACCGTGCTGGCGCTCAACCCGCACCGCAAGTACTTCTGTATCTACCACGCCAAGCATCCCGAGTGCACCAAGCCGCACAAGGTACCGCACCACTACTTGTACTCACAGCATATCTATGTAGTGCTGGCGCTCAACCCGCACCGCAAGTACTTCTGTATCTACCACGCCAAGCATCCCGAGTGCACCAAGCCGCACAAGGTACCGCACCACTACTTGTACTCACAGCATATCTATGTAGTGCTGGCGCTCAACCCGCACCGCAAGTACTTCTGTATCTACCACGCCAAGCATCCCGAGTGCACCAAGCCGCACAAGGTACCGCACCACTACTTGTACTCACAGCATATCTATGTAGTGCTGGCGCTCAACCCGCACCGCAAGTACTTCTGTATCTACCACGCCAAGCATCCTGAGTGCACCAAGCCGCACAAGGTACCGCACCACTACTTGTACTCACAGCATATCTATGTAGTGCTGGCGCTCAACCCGCACCGCAAGTACTTCTGTATCTACCACGCCAAGCATCCCGAGTGCACCAAGCCGCACAAGGTACCGCACCACTACTTGTACTCACAGCATATCTATGTAGTGCTGGCGCTCAACCCGCACCGCAAGTACTTCTGTATCTACCACGCCAAGCATCCCGAGTGCACCAAGCCGCACAAGGTACCGCACCACTACTTGTACTCACAGCATATCTATGTAGTGCTGGCGCTCAACCCGCACCGCAAGTACTTCTGTATCTACCACGCCAAGCATCCTGAGTGCACCAAGCCGCACAAGGTACCGCACCACTACTTGTACTCACAGCATATCTATGTAGTGCTGGCGCTCAACCCGCACCGCAAGTACTTCTGTATCTACCACGCCAAGCATCCCGAGTGCACCAAGCCGCACAAGGTACCGCACCACTACTTGTACTCACAGCATATCTATGTAGTGCTGGCGCTCAACCCGCACCGCAAGTACTTCTGTATCTACCACGCCAAGCATCCCGAGTGCACCAAGCCGCACAAGGTACCGCACCACTACTTGTACTCACAGCATATCTATGTAGTGCTGGCGCTCAACCCGCACCGCAAGTACTTCTGTATCTACCACGCCAAGCATCCTGAGTGCACCAAGCCGCACAAGGTACCGCACCACTACTTGTACTCACAGCATATCTATGTAGTGCTGGCGCTCAACCCGCACCGCAAGTACTTCTGTATCTACCACGCCAAGCATCCCGAGTGCACCAAGCCGCACAAGGTACCGCACCACTACTTGTACTCACAGCATATCTATGTAGTGCTGGCGCTCAACCCGCACCGCAAGTACTTCTGTATCTACCACGCCAAGCATCCTGAGTGCACCAAGCCGCACAAGGTACCGCACCACTACTTGTACTCACAGCATATCTATGTAGTGCTGGCGCTCAACCCGCACCGCAAGTACTTCTGTATCTACCACGCCAAGCATCCCGAGTGCACCAAGCCGCACAAGGTACCGCACCACTACTTGTACTCACAGCATATCTATGTAGTGCTGGCGCTCAACCCGCACCGCAAGTACTTCTGTATCTACCACGCCAAGCATCCCGAGTGCACCAAGCCGCACAAGGTACCGCACCACTACTTGTACTCACAGCATATCTATGTAGTGCTGGCGCTCAACCCGCACCGCAAGTACTTCTGTATCTACCACGCCAAGCATCCCGAGTGCACCAAGCCGCACAAGGTACCGCACCACTACTTGTACTCACAGCATATCTATGTAGTGCTGGCGCTCAACCCGCACCGCAAGTACTTCTGTATCTACCACGCCAAGCATCCCGAGTGCACCAAGCTACACAAGGTACCGCACCACTACTTGTACTCACAGCATATCTATGTAGTGCTGGCGCTCAACCCGCACCGCAAGTACTTCTGTATCTACCACGCCAAGCATCCCGAGTGCACCAAGCCGCACAAGGTACCGCACCACTACTTGTACTCACAGCATATCTATGTAGTGCTGGCGCTCAACCCGCACCGCAAGTACTTCTGTATCTACCACGCCAAGCATCCCGAGTGCACCAAGCCGCACAAGGTACCGCACCACTACTTGTACTCACAGCATATCTATGTAGTGCTGGCGCTCAACCCGCACCGCAAGTACTTCTGTATCTACCACGCCAAGCATCCCGAGTGCACCAAGCCGCACAAGGTACCGCACCACTACTTGTACTCACAGCATATCTATGTAGTGCTGGCGCTCAACCCGCACCGCAAGTACTTCTGTATCTACCACGCCAAGCATCCCGAGTGCACCAAGCCGCACAAGGTACCGCACCACTACTTGTACTCACAGCATATCTATGTAGTGCTGGCGCTCAACCCGCACCGCAAGTACTTCTGTATCTACCACGCCAAGCATCCTGAGTGCACCAAGCCGCACAAGGTACCGCACCACTACTTGTACTCACAGCATATCTATGTAGTGCTGGCGCTCAACCCGCACCGCAAGTACTTCTGTATCTACCACGCCAAGCATCCCGAGTGCACCAAGCCGCACAAGGTACCGCACCACTACTTGTACTCACAGCATATCTATGTAGTGCTGGCGCTCAACCCGCACCGCAAGTACTTCTGTATCTACCACGCCAAGCATCCCGAGTGCACCAAGCCGCACAAGGTACCGCACCACTACTTGTACTCACAGCATATCTATGTAGTGCTGGCGCTCAACCCGCACCGCAAGTACTTCTGTATCTACCACGCCAAGCATCCCGAGTGCACCAAGCCGCACAAGGTACCGCACCACTACTTGTACTCACAGCATATCTATGTAGTGCTGGCGCTCAACCCGCACCGCAAGTACTTCTGTATCTACCACGCCAAGCATCCCGAGTGCACCAAGCTACACAAGGTACCGCACCACTACTTGTACTCACAGCATATCTATGTAGTGCTGGCGCTCAACCCGCACCGCAAGTACTTCTGTATCTACCACGCCAAGCATCCTGAGTGCACCAAGCCGCACAAGGTAACGCACCACTACTTGTACTCACAGCATATCTATGTAGTGCTGGCGCTCAACCCGCACCGCAAGTACTTCTGTATCTACCACGCCAAGCATCCCGAGTGCACCAAGCCGCACAAGGTACCGCACCACTACTTGTACTCACAGCATATCTATGTAGTGCTGGCGCTCAACCCGCACCGCAAGTACTTCTGTATCTACCACGCCAAGCATCCCGAGTGCACCAAGCCGCACAAGGTACCGCACCACTACTTGTACTCACAGCATATCTATGTAGTGCTGGCGCTCAACCCGCACCGCAAGTACTTCTGTATCTACCACGCCAAGCATCCCGAGTGCACCAAGCCGCACAAGGTACCGCACCACTACTTGTACTCACAGCATATCTATGTAGTGCTGGCGCTCAACCCGCACCGCAAGTACTTCTGTATCTACCACGCCAAGCATCCTGAGTGCACCAAGCCGCACAAGGTACCGCACCACTACTTGTACTCACAGCATATCTATGTAGTGCTGGCGCTCAACCCGCACCGCAAGTACTTCTGTATCTACCACGCCAAGCATCCCGAGTGCACCAAGCCGCACAAGGTACCGCACCACTACTTGTACTCACAGCATATCTATGTAGTGCTGGCGCTCAACCCGCACCGCAAGTACTTCTGTATCTACCACGCCAAGCATCCCGAGTGCACCAAGCCGCACAAGGTACCGCACCACTACTTGTACTCACAGCATATCTATGTAGTGCTGGCGCTCAACCCGCACCGCAAGTACTTCTGTATCTACCACGCCAAGCATCCCGAGTGCACCAAGCCGCACAAGGTACCGCACCACTACTTGTACTCACAGCATATCTATGTAGTGCTGGCGCTCAACCCGCACCGCAAGTACTTCTGTATCTACCACGCCAAGCATCCCGAGTGCACCAAGCCGCACAAGGTACCGCACCACTACTTGTACTCACAGCATATCTATGTAGTGCTGGCGCTCAACCCGCACCGCAAGTACTTCTGTATCTACCACGCCAAGCATCCCGAGTGCACCAAGCCGCACAAGGTACCGCACCACTACTTGTACTCACAGCATATCTATGTAGTGCTGGCGCTCAAGCCGCACCGCAAGTACTTCTGTATCTACCACGCCAAGCATCCTGAGTGCACCAAGCCGCACAAGGTACCGCACCACTACTTGTACTCACAGCATATCTATGTAGTGCTGGCGCTCAACCCGCACCGCAAGTACTTCTGTATCTACCACGCCAAGCATCCCGAGTGCACCAAGCCGCACAAGGTACCGCACCACTACTTGTACTCACAGCATATCTATGTAGTGCTGGCGCTCAACCCGCACCGCAAGTACTTCTGTATCTACCACGCCAAGCATCCCGAGTGCACCAAGCCGCACAAGGTACCGCACCACTACTTGTACTCACAGCATATCTATGTAGTGCTGGCGCTCAACCCGCACCGCAAGTACTTCTGTATCTACCACGCCAAGCATCCCGAGTGCACCAAGCCGCACAAGGTACCGCACCACTAATTGTACTCACAGCATATCCATGTAGGTACTTTGGTTGATCCTGTACAGATATCTAAGGGATGACGATCATGTAATTGCAGATTTTTCTTGCGTGATTATTAACGCTGTCCTTTTCCGGAACAGCGAATTTTTGAGCTCAACATCCACATTCAAGATACAGTATTTTTATCTCACGAAGCGACACGGCTTTACTTGTGGTGGTACAGTCACTCAGTGAATGTGTGCGTGAAGACGAATAGCGTCAGCATATAACCCACACACGCAATTCCGACTTCGCCACTGTCTCGGACGGTACCGAGAGGTCATGGTATCTTTTCAATTCTAAACATTATATTATAAGGATTTTATGTGAGTCTGGCAATACAGAGCCATATCTGGAAGGGTCTTTTGAAGAAATACCCTTTGCAGCTTTGAGCTGACCTGTCACAACAGCTCAACTCTATTTTAGGGAGCTCAACTACCTATCACAAAACGCTATCAGATCTGCAGGACAGGCGAAAGGCTTTTTTTATCTGTTTACCAAAAGCTTCTGTATACAACATATATCATAAGTATAGGTAACAACTACCAGGTAACTCAGCATTGTCAAAAGTTAGACGTGTGTATGTCGTTGTCCGCAGCGCATGAGTCGCATGACGCGGTCCCTGGGCGAGGGCGGCACGTTCGACCCGGAGGCGGGCGCCTTCATCGGCTTCCACACGTCGCCCGACTCCTCCTCCAACGACGAGGGATCCGACCCGCCCGTGCTCATGCAAGGTGGGTGCATCATTCGGTTAACTGGTCTACGCCCTAAGCACAAAATCCTAATAAGTTGCTAAGAAGATTTTAATGTAAATTTTGACGTTGTCAAGTCCCTTTATGTGCCTATTTCAAATAAATGCTTCGAACTTTTTTCCGAACGAAGAATGAGTGACAACACGATTCGATAGTTGTCCCTTAGCATATGTTCTTGCCCGTCCGAAAAATTGAATTGAATACTGCTTTTGACGGATCAACAACTTTCCGACGAACCAGTATCCTCGTTGACGGACTTTGAGACTTGATCCCTGCACAAGTTTGCCAGGACCAGTTAAATCTGTGTCTGTGTGTCCAATCTTCCACATTGGAAGTGGAACTCCCGTCAGAGAAGGATACTTCCGTAACTTCGAGTTTAGCGAGTTCAGTACAAAAAAAAGAGACTATAAGTAGCTTCGTTAACCGTCTACAAGATGTTCCTCTTGGTACCCCATAATACCCCAGGGTATTAAAAAGATCATGTCAAAGAATCAACTGGCATATGAACTTTTTTTCATGAAATTGTAGTTATAAGAGGCAAGCTATTTTTTTTTCTTATTGTCTTTTTTCCATTTTTCTTCACAGAGAATCTTCTAGACGGGCTCGAGAACTGGTTGGATCGACTATTCGAAGGCAGTACCCACCGCTACTACATCAACTACTGGCCCGACATGACCACCAAGTGAGCCACTGCGAGCCAATCACAGTGAGCCACGAGCCACTGTGAGCCACTCAGTTTTGTTTAGTCTGTACACGTTGACGCTTTGGCGTAACTGGGAATGAGGGTAGAAAAGATGTAAAAAGTTTTTGTTATAAGGTTGGCATACCATTGGTTTGACAGAGAGGTTAGGGTTGCCAAACTTAAAAAGTTGAAATGTCTTATGTGCCTGTATTTTCTTGTATGTCTATGGACTGCTGGTTTAAAGAAGGTCAAGAGGTGTTTGATTCAAGTTTAAGCGGATGTTTTACCGTTATTTTACTTAACATATTAAGAGAAGTTTTATTTAGTATTATATTACAATATCCTTTGGGGCTTCCTTTGAATGGACGATACTATTATGTCAATGCGCAGTTTTTATTGCAATAAAAATATGAATATTCCTAGTTACGCCAAAATGCAACATGGATCACCAGTAATTTTAATAAAAATGATTTCTTGTATTTTTTTTCGTCGTTGTTAAGAAAATATACTGCCCGGTTATTGCCGTTTTCGACCATAGATTATAAATAAGTGTGATAGTTATTCGTACCGGTTTGCCTTAGGGCTGATACCCAAGGCAAGAGTTTCGACAACTCTTCCGAATCGTAGTTCGAAAGGGAAATAAGAACATTGTAGGTTAACGTTAATATTAAGTTCGGAAATCCTTTCAATGTACGAATCGGATAGTTGCATAACAAATGGCCTTTATCGCTATCTCCGGAAAGGTTCAGTATCTGGCAGATAATTTTATTCAAGTTCGGTTCCATTTTAGGATTCCGTAAGCGAATGGCAAATACGAAGCCTTTTACTTCTGAAGTGAAACTTCTTTGGCGGAATTGAGATAATTGAAGGAGAATTGAGAGTGAAATTTTGAATGATACGTCACGTTTTGTCAGATTTCGTTACATGAGAGAGGAGATAGAAGATATAACTCTCTCTCTCTCTCACAATAAATATCTCATTACTCATTTTTTAAGAAGTTTCTCTTCTACTTGTACGTTGTAGAATTTTCTATTATTTTGAATGCTTATCCGGAGCTGGTGACATAGGCCCTAAGTATTGGGTTATCACGCTTTCTCGTAACGTGGTACTATCGTTGTGTGGCTGTACGGTGTAGAACGATAGATTCGATCGGTACAGTCGGGTGGACAAGTGTCATACTGATCAATCGCTTTGGGTACACTTCTGTTGACAAGGGCTTAAAGTAAGATCGAACGTAGCGGTGTAAAATCTTGTGTCTTTTGTTAGTGATAGTAACTATCTTTAATCTAAATATATAAAAATCAATTGCCATGCGTTAGTCTCGCAAAATCTCGAAAATGGTTTGACCGATTTGAATTGTTTTATTCGCCTCAATACTTAGGTGGTTACGAAAAAAGCAACTAGGAAAATCCTAAAGGAGCAGTCGAAAAATCGAGAAAGCTGATATTGCATTGTCTATGGGAATTTATAATAAATTATTGTAATTTAGACAGGACGACATCTAAAAAGTTACGTATTGCGACTTGACTGACTCTTTCGATATTTTCTGGTAGGGCTGTTATGGATAAGAAATTTCGGATACGGATTGGTTACGGATGTAGGAATGATTATTATACCGGATACGGATAACAGATACGGATATGAAATTATTTCGGATTATCCGTTAGTTTCGGATAATTTCGGTTACGGATATTAAACTTTTAAGGAATTTCAAAAGTAAAATACAAATAGCTAATAAAATGGTTATTTTTATGTCACCATTTGGTAGGAATTACAATCAGTTTGTGAGTAATTAGGGGCCGTTCAAGTATTACGTAAGCACTATAGGGGGGTGGGGGGTCTTTGATTTGCTTATTTTTGATGACATGAGGGGTGGGGGGCTCTAGATGGTGATTACGTGAGCAGTTGTTATTTACTCTTTTACACAAATGAAACGCATTTTCGGGGATTCTCACAAATAATGTAGACGTTGAGGTACTCGCTTAGAACCGAGTAGGGAAATGACCGCGCTCAATTCACTTGACTAAATTTCTTCCGTCAACCTAATGTTTCGTTTCGCTGCGATTGACGATTTGACGTATTTTAAATGAATAATATATGCGGTAAAGTCTCCTATCCTAAACCTTATTTTTATTTCGAGAACTATAACTGCTGCTCATGAATCAATAAAAAAACAGAGTACATTAAAAGAAAAATGCATATAACAATGTTTACGTAAGCATGGGACGGGGGGTAAGAGCTTTGCTTACTTTTGCTGACAAGGGGGACGGGGGAGTAAAAAATTGTAATAAACGTGCTTACGTAATACTTGAACGGCCCCTTATTACAGCTATTTAAAATAAAAATGATTATAAATATATATTGAGTGTTATCTAATCTACTTTAAATAAAAATGTAATAACGAATCCGATATTATCCGAAACTTTTATTTCGGATTCGGTTACGGATACGGATAAATTTTTATATCGGATATCCGATAGTTTCGGTTACGGTTACGGAGCTCCCTAACATCCCTGTTTTCTGGTATAGTGAACACAACCGTGACTGCAGAGCGTGAACTCCTGGGTTTTAATACACAAGTTGGGCAGTGTTATTGGGATTTCTCTTGAGGAAAATTCATTACAATAGGCTCACCAATAGTTACGCCATAGGAGTTGTAAGGTAACTGACGTAATGTGGGTGTAAAATACATCTCTGGCTACCCCTTCGTAAAAAAATAAGCGTGATGTTATGTCTATTGTTTTAGTACAAACGATTTCTAGCTACATCACAATGGTCCAAATGCTCTTAGTCAGTAGAAGTGTACTTAAAATCCTAGGCCAAATTGTATGAGTGCCTATGTTGGATAGTTAGGCGAACTGAGTCTCCTACTATAGGTATTAGCTTTATTGTAGCTCGGATGTTGAGATTTAACGTTCAGTGGCCGGTGTCTGGAACTCATTATGTAAGAAAAGCAAACAATTTTAATAATTGAAAGAACAATCAATTTCAGTTGTTTATGGATCTTTTCGTGCGTGGCCAAAATCGGTCTAACGTCGCCGTCTTGTTTTTTTCAATCATTTTTAAAAATGGTTACCAATAGCACCTCTATCAACGTCAGCGCCAAAGATCCTTGGAGGACTGTATTTTGATTAATTCATTGCGAATTTTACCAATGAAACTGAACGCAATAAGCACGTCTAAATCGCGTTCAAGAGTTGTCTGGTCTTTTGGTTCACAAAAAATATTGCCACTGGCAGCTCTAAATCGTGGTATATGTGTTGTTTTTGACAAAATTATTTGATGATAAAATGACCTATGTCCAGCAGTGGGCGTCTTTCGGCTGAAATGATAATGATGATGAAAATGCAAACATTACAAAGAAGTTTCGTAATGTTTTAATTATATTGTCAAATCATTTTCTTTTTAATGATCACGTATAAATAATGGTTGAATAATTAAAATATTCACTCCCAAGAAAATAAAACGAAAAACTCATAAATTACGTGCTAAACTGATAAATGATGAAATAGTGTCATCTCTACTCCTTCCGGAAATACAGACGTGATCAACTTTAATGTTCTTTAGACCAGACCGGAGATCACACCGGCCCTGTTCGATTAAAGAAAATAAAATAAAAACAAAATATTCACACTTTTATATAAATAAATAAATAAAACTAGCTGTAAATTAGCAGTTTGTCTTCACGATATCACAATAACTAGTCTTATAGAGTACCTACGATTAAATAAGGACAGTATTACGGCACTGCACCTCATTGATGGTAATCACTACGCTATTACGTGTCGTGATAGACTCCGATGACTATTGCTATCAATATGAGAAATAGAGGGATACAACAAGAAGCCACATGCTCGATGGGTTTCCCATTAGAGAAAATGATGAACTTCTATATAACTTCCATATTCTATTTCAAAGGTAGAACTTTTGTGCTAAGTTTCATGCTTCTAGACCCAGCATTTTATACTATGCGTTGTCTATCAAAGAATGAATTTAAGAGAATACGTACTTTTATTGATTCTCAGCTTGCTGATATTTTTCGCTGGGAGTTGTATTGTTTATTCAAAAGAATAAAAATCTTATTTGAGTCATTAGTCAATCTTGGCCATATATTTACTCTTATAATAGAATCTTGGGATCAACAGAAATACAATCAGTGAGTGCCAAAGCACTCAAGCATTGCACCATATTAACTTTTAAATAAAGACAAAACATGCTGTGTCATAATGTCAATGGCCTTTTAAATTAGTAATAGAAATCGGTATCTATCATGATATTTAATAGCTACTTTACACGTTTTTAAATCTTTATACATTCTACCTATATAGTAACATTTGATTGAGCTTCGGTATTGCCTGTTGAAAGCTAGAGAACAATATTATTATAATGCAGGGAAAAGGGGTCTTGATTATTAAAAATTATACAGTCGTTTCCTTGACTGAGTTTTGTTATGATAAAAAAAATAGAATAAACGCCAGGGTTGGAGACATATTTTGTCTTCAAAATCCAGGAATCAAATGGCTCGTGTGTTCTACCTTGCACTTTTATGACACTAAAAGTAAAGTTCTCTTTCCAATGTCATCTAATGATTCTGTGATCTGCATAGACTTAATTCGCATGCAAAACTTGGTCCAAGTAATGGCTAAAATTTACTCGGATTGCTAGACAAATCGCTATATATAAGTATTGAGATAGTTATTGTAGTATTAACATAATTTTGTTTATATTTCAATCAAAATCTTGTTTATTGTTCCTGTGAAATCGGTTGTCCCGAACGATGTACTAGTCAAATGTATTACCAAATGTTATATTTTATAATTTAGCTAAATATTATAATTGTCGCCATTGTAAGTTTGAACGTAGGTCTTGAGAAACTCATGCGCAGTGCGACTAAGTTTTGTCGTCGCATTATCTCACGCTGGACAAGCATGGACTATACAGGGTGTGAAAGACCCATCACATTACGTTTTCTACCCAATTAGTACAGACGCCAGCTTAAAAAACTACTACAGTCTATCAAATTTCTTTAATAGGTTTTCAACTTTAGCGCTAAGGTATAAGGTTCAAGATTGATTGTACTGATAATTGTATTGATAATTTGACAGTTTCGGGTAGTTTGATGTGCTGGCGTCTGTACATCAAACTAAGTATCAGTAACCAAACATAATCTTTGGTGTAAAAAATCACCTTCAAATGACTTTGAAGTCGAGAAATTTAGATTTCATTTTACCAAACGCCTCCAAACAGGTTCATCCTTTGCCAACTTCTTCCACCGAGAGGTATCTATATTGCATCTCTTATAACACCCGTTATTTACACATAGTCATGTCTCATTTCGGTGCGAGATATTGCCACAACATTACGTCGCGCGCGCATGTTGGCCCAGATGGTCCGAAAAGTGTTTATGTAATAAGATAAGATATTTACAATCTTGTGTTCAAATCGGAATGATAAATCGAGTGTCACAGGTTTTCAAATGTGTCAATAAAAATGATAATCATGGTATTTATTTAATTTATTTTGTAGTGGTGGGAAATTAAGAAATTATACTTTTTTCTTGCCATTTTGTCTTGTTTAGTTATGCATTGTGTCTATGATAGTACAGTTATAGTATTTCTTTCACGTATACTTACATAGTGTGTATTTAATAGAACCTGAAATAATTATTTTAGAGCATCAGTTAAATATTTTTCTAGATAAACGTGGTCAAATTAAATGTGGTGGTAATACTTTACCCATGTGTTGGGTATCGATATAGAAAACGAATGGTACAAAATTATATTATTTTTTTCATCAGCTGATGGGCGAAAGATCGTAATCGGTCAGCTGTTTTTGTAATGTGTCGTCGAACTTAGATATTTTTTAAGGAATTACCAAAAACAATAACATCACAGACGTTTTGTTTCCTTAATGAACGTGTCACAGAGTCAAAGTTTTGGACAAAGTTGGAAGACGAAGAATTTTTTTTTTTTGGTTCATTCGTTTTCGATATCGATACCCAGCACGTGAATAAAATATTGCCAGATAATTTTTATTTCACCCTGTATAATTTAATATCCTTAAACAAAACATAATTTTGTTGTTCTGTACTTCTGCATGTCAGTTAAATAAAGGAATCTCTTGTTGTTGGACCTTGTGTGTGGTAACAATAAAGTGCATTTTATTACAAAATGAAATTGTTTGATAAATAAAAAGACAAATTTGTATAATCCTAACAAAATGTATAATTATGTGAATGTTCCATTGTATTTGTTCAATGTTGTTTATTGGTGGGAGTTATTAAAATGTAGACATTTCTTTATGGTTATTGCATGCGCCCAGCAAACATCCATTCTGAATATTGATTGGGCAGAAAGTTAAAAAGAACGTCTATTTTTAATTTTGTTTGAGACAATGGATGTTACCTAATTGATTAACTGTGTCAATCAAGTTTGCGATTAATTAATTTGTATTTAGCCATCATTGTTGTTATGATTGCACTTGTTGAATGTTTACTTTTTAAATATCACAGTCCTATGTCGCCAAAATTTATTTTTTGAGGAAATGGTTATATTTTATTACAAACAATTACCAGTGTTCATTATGTTTGAGATACGAACGCGCTATCTCCCTCTCTGAATGCGGTTTTCTCGTTCCCCCAATACGAAATTGTATAAATGTGCTGTTTAACCTGTGTTGCCATGTTTTATAGTTATAATTATCACCACGTTGGGTGTCTGTATATGGGTTGTTGGTAAAGCTTGTCTATTCATACTAAAATATAATTATTGTTGTATTTAAATTATTTTTATTGTTAAGATACACTAAATCTATCCTTTATCTTAATTCCAGTATCGATTTGTACAATAAATGATTAAATATTGTTCTTTATTTTTTGGGTTTTATTTTATCTTTTTTTTGTACCCACATTATTTACTCACCACTTTTCTCAAAATGGTGAAGGAAAACATCGTGGAGAAACCTAGAAAAAAAAATCTGACACATGTAACATACCAACCTGCACTCTGACTGCGTGCTAGAGTTCGACCCACTTCCTCACAGAAAAGAGGTAAGCGACCCAGCAGTGGGAACATAGTCTGATGCTTTTTTTTGCGAAATGGTGTCCTTTTGCCGTTACTTGACAACTTATTTTAAAGTAATGCTAGGACAACGCTAAAATACCTACCTAACGCATTCCACCCTCTTCAGAATTTGATAGCCCAGTTGGTTATTATAGTCTCGGGGTTTATTAATATGAGTGGTCCAAAGAAATGCCGATGCGGAGTGGCAAAAAATGTTGAGTCTGCTTTTTCCTATTCCTCAAAGTTTATAACAGCATGAGTCAGGTTTTTTTTATGAATGTCTTCTTGCAGCTGGTCAAGCTTCGTAGCTTGTCTAGGGTTGTCTATCCGTCGCCCCCTATTCCTGAGGACCCGACATGGTGGCGCATAGTGTTCCACGCCCGCCTCTGTGATGTATGGGGGAGAGAGTTTAACACCTCACTCCCCCCCTAACATGAGGAGGCCCGCAAAGGCGGGCCGGCACTAGTAGGGAATCGCGGAAGACATATTGGTTCCCGTGGTCCCCGACGTAGGTGTGGGACGGAACACCGGTGTGATTTTAGTCAGTAAGAGTCTGACAGACCGCTCCGCCCACCCCAGGGCGGAAGACATCCATGAGGATTTCTAATTCGAGATCAAAAAAAAAGGAGGGTTGTCGTCTGCTTGACTGGACTTGCCAGTGGCTACCTAATAAATCAAAGCCTCCAGACAGGGTTTAAAAACTAAGCGACCAAACGCTAAGGGTACGTACCTACTCCCTATGGTGTACCGGCTACGGAACTGGGCTAAGCAGTCGCTGGAAGACGGCAGCAAGGGACGGGCTGGATCGGAATGACGCATGAGTTGATAAATTAACGCCTGTTTATGTACGAACGAATTAACATAATCAAACATTTACACACTCGCTCTTGGATCCTGCGTTCTCCTTTTTCGGTAATAAGTCGTCTCTCTTAATAAACTGTATAAATATGCACAGTAACAAAGCTAAATCTTTAGTCCCTCAACTCTCCTAAGGTGAGAGGCGCCACTGAAAATCCGCCCGGCGCGCTGGTACTAAAACCAGCTCTGGAAAAGAGGCTACTTCGTAAGCCTTTATAGAACTTTTTCGCCGAGTTCCCTTAATCTGGGCGGACAGACGATCTTCGCAGAGCGACTGGGTAGTAGCTGGATAAGAATTTCCATACATAGAGGTGTGTGAAATTGCTGATGCTTTTTTTTTTTTTCAGGATGGGAAATCCTCAAATCCCTTCTCCCGCTCTGGGCGGAGCGGGAGGGCGTGTCAGACTTTTACTGACTAAAACCCTCCCGTGTTCCATCAGTTGCCCATGTGCCAGGGTCACGGTATCTCTTTTGAACAATCACGCGACCCCGGCAGGCATCGGTCCTAGCAGACCCCTTCACTGCTGACATCTCTTTGAGGCGCGCGTGGAACACTGCGCGCCGTCGACTCGAGCTTGGTCCTTACCGGGCGGCGAGCTACCCATTGCTCGCCACCCGCAAGCTCGCAGCCTACGGTGGCCGGGAGTCCGCTATTGACTCCCGACGCCCGGGGCGTCTCCTCCTGCGGCGGCTAGGGACGTGAGGGCGCAGAGACTGCCACTCCCTCACGCGCCCCGCCTCCTCCTTCGCGAGCATTACTGCTTCGCAGAAGGAGGTGACGGCTTCCCATTCCCTCTCGCTCCGTACCATGGCTCGCACCAGGGCCGGACGCGAGAGGTCGCCGCCGCCGATTGCCTCCACGAGGACACGGCGGTGCCCCGCCCAGGCAGGGCACACCTCCACCGTATGCTCCACCGTGTCCTCCAGACGATCCTCGCAATGGAAACACCCGGACGTATCCTCCCGCTTTATTCTGAACAGGAACCCACCGAAGCACCCATGCCCGGTGAGAACCTGCGTCAGGCGGAAGGTGAGGACGCCGTGACGCCTCTCTATCCACTCCTCAAAGAGGGGACTTACCGCCGCAATTGTGGCGTGCCCAGCACTGGGAATTGCTGATGCTTATGTCTGTTCCAAAGTCTCTGACGAAAATGTAAAGTGACTGCCCGAGAATGGGCAATGCACACAACACCATACTGCGACCGCCAACCCGCCTGCCAAGCGTGGCGATTATGGCAAAGCCTCCCAAATTGGGGGAGGCATATGTCCAGTAGTGGATGTCTTACGGCTGAAATAATGTGTGATCATGAACTATAGGTATATCTCACCACTTTATATTATAATTATTGTTTCTTTGAATACCATTAATTCATTGTATGATCTACATAATTAAAATATCGTCGACGCAAATTGAGGTTATAAAATTAACATACTTAAAGACTTGAGCGTGTTTCTGATCCATTTATTTTCATCAGATACTTTTGGAACAGGCGAGTAAGGGGCTTGTGGCTAAGTAATATAACAGGCGCACCCTTCGATTGATCAGGTTAAGCTACGCTTGCCGCGGTTGGTCTGTGGATGGGTGACCATCTTTATATACTGGGTGTAAGGGACAGCCCTCCACAAACTGACAGAGTGCATTCAGCTCCTTATTTTGAATCATATTCCACCGGAATTTTTCTCCGGATTCATCATTTTTTTTTTACTTTTTTTTTCAGCTTTTTCAGTTTTATTTTAATGTAAAATTACATTGTTTGAAAGCAGCACTCCATTTATGTAAACAATACGGTTAAAATAAAAAATAAAACAGCAATGGATGTTGAAATAATGTAACGAACGACGCGCAAAATCAGCCGTTCGCTTCCCGTCTAACTACAGAGTTCATCGAACTCGTCGTCGGCGATTGCACAAAGGCGGCTTTCCGAATTGATCCGAGATACATTGCGAGTGAGAAAATAAAACAAATCAGGTTTATTGGATTTCCATAATGGTACTGAAATAATTTCTTGTATTGGTCATCTTAGTATGATATACTGAATCCACCCCATTAGTTTGTGGAGGGCTGTCCCTTACACCCAGTACGTGCTTCGGAAAGCACGCTAAGCCGGCCGGCCGGTCCCGCTGTCATTCGTGAATCTTAATGGGAAAGTCGCTACAGGTCGTCAGAAGTCCGAAGTCTGTGAACTAGTAGTTTTACTTGAGTTGTGAAGTTCAGATAGGCAGTCGCTCCATGACAAATACTGGTATTCAACTGCATCCGGTGAGACTGGAGGCTGACCCCAACATAGTTGGAAAAAGGCTAGGTAGGTTATGAACTTCGGAACAGACCACACATCCTACATTGGACTGCTATAGACAGTTGATGATGATGATGACGATGCGTGCCTCTCAATAGTCCTGCTATAAGCCAGCCATTAAAAGTATGTTTGAAATTAAACCATAACAGGATAACAATAAAACACAAATAAGTTAACTGCATCTATTTCATAATATTAATGGTCTATGTCGTTGTCAGTTATTGCCAAAAAGTAAATGCTGTAATAGGTGTTCCTGTGTGGAGGCTGCCTCTTGGTTTTGCCTTAGATATTCATTTCAAAGCTGAAAGATAAAAAAAAAAATATAGTTCTTGTATATAAATATAAAGTAAGTCAGTAAGTAAGTACATTTAAGTCTTATGTATGTAATGTTAAATAGCTGTCATGTTGATGTGAATAAATACTTATATTATTATATGTGAAAAAAAAAAAGTTTTAAAATTTGGATAAGTTTAAAAGTATGTATTGGATGTCTCATAAATATTGTCGTCTTTTTATAATGGCTTATTTGACTGTTTACTAAAGTTTGGGTTTATGAACAGGGGTCACTACATCTATAATCGGAACTAGCTATTTAAACAATTTAATCTTCGTTCTCCTGCTATTCAAATGGGGTCAGCGCAGCATGTCTTTTTCTTCCATTATTCTCTATTAGTCATCATCTCCATAGTCACCTTTCTAACCATATCATCATTCACACAGTCCATCCATTGTTTCTTTGATCTCCCTCAACTCTTATAGCCATCGAAATTCATACACAAATCTTTCCTCACAACATTTTCTTCCTCCTATGATTCTTCCTTCTCTTCTTCTTGATTCTTCCTTCCACATGCTCATAGGTGCCCCGTTTATGAGTTATCATAGCTGCTTTCAGACTTCCTCTTATGTACTAATTTTTCATTGTATCCATTTGTGTAACAAACACCACACATCCATCTTACCATTCTCATTTCAGCTGCATGCATTTCATACATCCCTTTTATGGCCTGACATTCTGACCCATACAAGACAGCAAGTCTTAACATGGTTTTATATATCTTCCTATTTAAAAGAAATGCGGGACTCGCAGATTGTTCCCGAGACCTGCCGCCATTTCATCCATCCAGTGTCAATTCTGTGCTTAGTTTAAACTTAAAGTATTAAAAAATTATAAATACCTTAATTTATTCTATTTATGTGCCCCAGGTTTGTGTCGATTACACCACGTCCACCTGTAATTTATTTATTGCACAAAGTGAGAGGTAAAATCATCACGCCAAATTGCAGAGGTCCTCCAATCTTTTTTCAAGGCATTTCAAGCAAATTCACATAAAAGCTGCAAAACCACGTCAAGCAGCTCATATGTAAATCAGCTGTCAGGGATATAGATTCCAGCTACCCAGAGTAGGTATAGGATAGAACCAAATAGTAGCTACCTACTGTAATTACAGCTGTAGCTACATGAAATTATTAATGACTTTCTAATTAATTTCAGTTGCAACTAGACGGGTTGAACCACATAAAGTGCCAACACCTTAAAATCTGTAACCTCACAGTCATGTTTAAAAATATGTCAGGTCATTGTAATCAACTGCTGTCTAGTAGCAACAAAACACTACAAAACTACAAAAAAATCAATTTACTTACGGTCTATGATTCTTACCTATTTCTATTATAATGATGCCTACCTGACAACTGTAGACCCTACATGCTAATTATGTTAAACTGTATTCTTTCTAGAATTTAGTTCATACTGGCAATTCGCTAAAGAAAAACCCATGCCTATGCCTAAGCCAGTTGTGATGGGCCACCTCCTTTTAATGATAAATATTGATGCGACTGTGCCAAGTAAAATACCACCACCTGTAACGCAAAAGTTGAAATCAGTACGGAAAAACATAGCATTTAAACGTATCAGCAAGAAGGTACTGCCTAAGAATGAAAATATTCATGTGCATGAGATAAGGCTTTTATTTTAAGGAACTAGACTGAGTCTGACATACTCTAGTTATCAGATCACTGCTGAACAACGGGTTCATTTCTCAGGGAAAGGATTTAATAAAAAGATTCACGATAGTTTATCAGGCACTAGTATATGTAGACAAGGGCGCACTGCGTATTCCCTCACACCATTAGGCTACCTATACTGGAGCGGATCCTTATCCGCAAGTACAAAATATGATCAGTAATTTCAGTATTTACCTCCTTTTACAATGGCATCGGTAATGCACATGTCCAATTTCTTCCTGTATGAGTCTTCAGGATCTATTACTTTTTCTTTTGCCATTGTGTACTTTGTATTTTTTAACCACAAATCCTAATATCCAAAAAGATTCTAGATCAAACCGTATTTATTTTTTGGATCGTACACCGAAAACTGAGTTATTTCCAGAATTTGTGGCTTTTACATAATTCGTAATGAAAATTGATAGGACGGCACGACACAGAAACTAGTTTAATGACACTGACATGACTGACAGAAATGACATTGTATGTCACTAGTGTCAGTCAATTTTAGCCCCTGTCAGATGTCAATTTAAATCAGTGTTGCAAGTACTTATTCCTAGTACGTCGGGCTGTGCTGGGGCTGCGACTATGGGAAAACCTCAAACAGCTAAAATATTCCAATCTTATTGAGAGTAATATGTTTGAAGCTAGTGTGGGGTGTGATTTTCGAGACTTCACCAAGCGGTTAGTCTATCGTCTATTCACGTAACCAGAGAGCTGTGTAATTTTTTGGCCAAGCAATTGATATTGCTATATAATGTGGCAATGCTGCCAGCCTTAGGCCCTACTTGTGTTGTCAGCATTGCGGCTGAATTTCTTGATGCATGCCGTTTGATTTTTATCACTCTTTAAGTGTTCCGTATCGTTGTATCGTGTAGTGTATCGTATTCGTTCGTCGATTTAGTTTCGTTATTTTCCATATCCTAAACGGAAAACAACGAAACCCTTTATGGATTATAATACTACCCCAAGTAGCACAGAACTGCATTATAAATTGTCACTTAAGGCCCACAGCGGTAATCTAAGCATTTATAAAGACTTATTAGTATTCACCTGTGCTGCAACAGCTGTTTCGAAAAAAACGTGGCCAACTATAATGCTTTTTTCTGTACAGTAATTCTATTAAGCACCACAAACACGCCACAAAGTCACTGTTATTGAGCGCTTAGTAGTGCAGTACCCTATTAGCTGTAAGTTTTCTGAATAATAGCCCACACGTGTACTACACAACCGTTGCATTTTAAGAGAGAACATATCACCCACTATAACATAATCAGTTACTTTGTGAAGTTATTTAACAAAAATTTAATGCTTTATGCTGCATACAGATTCATTTTTCCCCTATTAGTCAGGTGTTTACCATACACTCGAATAACAGCATGTATCCAAGTGTCGGCATGCGCGAATGGAATATTGGACGCGACGGGTTCCGTATGTTATATTTATTAATAAATAAATAAATAAAATGAAATTAATTTATTTGAGACATAACCCATATTACAAAAATTAAGATAAAAGTAACAATGCTGCAGCAGAAAAGAATAAAATGTCATAAACAAAATAAAAATATACGTCACATAGTTGAAATAAAATAAAATTTCAAATTTACGTCGGATTTAAATTAAAGTAACAATAAATAATAATTGCACATATTAACAAAACAATACAAAAAAGCCTTTATAAATAGAGGTCAGTGTGTTTGATGACATTAGGCTGAGTAGGTACAAAAATGCCCTGCTACAAAAATCTTCTTATAAATTTTGTCGGAACCATATTAGTCCCGAAAATGGGTAGGCATTTTCGGGACTAATATGGTTGCGACAAAATTAATATTGTTGTTTTATATGTTTCTGGTACTTACCTAAAAATGAAGAAGATTTAGTAAGAGAAATCCAAGATTTTTTTTAAATAAAATAATACCTTTCGAGTCTATAAGATTCCAGATTTCGACAATTTTTCTCAGAGGTAGTCAGTTAGGAAATACCGGTACAGCTAGCATCTAAACAAAACAACGTAATTTTCTTTATGTTTATTTAATGTTCCCTTTTTAAAGTACAATTTAGGGTGTACCACCCTGGTCCAGGCCTTGAATTTTCATCTTTTTATAATTTCAAGGAGTACAAAAGCACTTCTCGGTGGCCACCATAGAATTTCCTTAGTTTTCCACTGTGCAGGAACGAATGTTAGATCGACAACACCTCTCTCTATAGTCTGAACTATTTTGAAAGTCTCGTTCTGTAAAAACAAGAAAAATATACTTATTATAAAAGAAGTATCAGAGGAAAAAACCAAAAGATACAATAACATATTAAATACCTAAACTTAACGTAACATAATGCTATTTCACGTGGAAGTAATTACATTATTAGACTAGAAAAATACATTATCTTTAGATAGGTACCGACTAATTTATAGGTATTTTGTCGCATATTGAATAAATCAATAACTTATGTATTATACATATAATTAAATTATAATCTCAGCTACTTAAATTACAATTTTAATTAAGTACTTATCGTCGAATAACAACCAAAAAAAGGGAACAAAATGGCTTTAATAGAACCACGGCGGAACCCTAAAAGCTTGGATCCATAAAGGTACTTATCTAGGTAACTGACACAATTGTGAACCAATACTACTCTCCTAATCGATCCATGTCTGATTTGTGTTTCACAAGTGCTAAACTATTTTACTCTTGGCTGAATTACAGGCCACATGTGAACATCCGTACAGACCTTAGCATTAAATTGAGATAAAACTGTTCACTTGCCATCCGCCATATTCACTGCGTTACTTTGTATTATTATAAAATTTTATGTTTTAATTTTTGTTTATTTTAGAGGAGATCAATTGTAAATATGGATTAAAAAATAATTACACGAAAACAGTTCTTTTTTTTGGTTACTTTGTACAAAAACAAACATATTAATTTTATTTTCATTCTAATTTTGTTGCTTTTCTTTTAGTATTTACTGGTATTCCAAGGGCGCGTGAAAATTTTGAACTAAATATGTATGGTATTTGACAGTAAAGTTACCTTCCCAATAAGATTTCAAATATAATAGGAGGAAATCGATGTTTTACTTACCTTAAATTTTATGTATGTATATTCTCACAAATGGCACCTGAGATCTTGCACACAACGATACACTTCATGTTTTACAATTTGACAGTTCATATCAAAGAAAAATAAATAATTTAAGTTATTGCATTCCACAATTTCGCTCAGTGTGTAATTTCAACTGTATAAAAGTATACACAATGTACACATTCGTCTTCCTTGCTGTATAATAAGTAACACGTGCCTCATTATTCAGCTCTTTAGGTGACTGTTACACCCATAAATGCTACTATAATGTTGTTATAATGCAATTATTTGTCAATTGGATTTCTTATACAGCTATGTGCTGAATAATTTGTGCCCAAATTAGAGTTATATCCTCTGAGGATGCGCTGTCTACGCTATTATTCAGCAACTAATGCATTAACTGTGCACTGTTAAAATGCTGTTATACAGCACTTTTGTGCTACTTGGGACGTTATCCGTCCGTCTGTCTGTCAAGACTCTCTTTCTTAGGGACACACAGAGGTGAAACACACCAAGTTGAAATTGATTTCAAATACCTACGTACGTCTGTCCGTATGGTGCCATAGTAAAAGAATAGCACCACCCTATTTTTTCCTGTGGGTATCGTTTAAGGCGACTGAGGGAATAGAATGTGCAGCAGCACAGCATACACATTATTTTTTTTGTAAATTTTAAACAATAGGTGTAGCCAACCTGTCTGCCAAGCGTCTTAAAAAGAGCAGCAAAATCAAATGGTACTTAGTGTCCGAAGGCCCACCTACCCGAGGCTACGGTAGCGCTTGACCGCTACGCCTAACGCCACGGTGAGGCAAAGAATACGTGCTAAGAATCACCGAAAAGTGGATTTGGCAACATACAACACGCGTGCACTCCGGACTTACGAAAAGATCGCCGAACTCGAGGAAGATTAAAGCAGGTTACGATGGAATATAGTCGTGTTACCTGAAGTACGACGAGAGGAGGACAACTCGATAATCCTCAAATCCAGAAACTTGCTCTATTTGCGAGAAGCGGCCAGCAGTTCCACGGTGGTGAACGATTTGGTGAAGTTCTCGACTAATGAAGTCTACGGTTCGCCCAGCATCGATCCAGGTCCAAAACTCCGAGAGCTTTCAGCTCGAACTCCAAAATCGTTTCGAGTGCCTCGGGAACTCCGTGGTCGACTTTAACGATGGGTTTGTGAAAACTGTCCATACGGTCAGGTCTAAGATTTTCATGACTCGTCATAGAAATAGAAATAAGAGGCTCTGTGATCCTACTTTGCAGCTCATGGAGGTGTAGCAGCATCTATTTATAACGCCACATGCGAACTACGCATCAGACTGACATCACGCTAAACGGTAACGGTCGGAGGATCCTCGATTTCCAATGGAAGATGAGTGAACTTTACATACTGTTCCTCACTCTTCCAAATAGCTGCCATGAAAGAGCATGGGCCTAGTACATCACTCATCTTCGGTTCACCAATGATGTAGTTGATGAAGTTCTTCGTTGTTCTTGTTATCATGAGTGAAACTATCGAGCGAAAGAGTGGGTCTTAAAATGAACACGAACAAGACATAGGTCATGTCAAAGGCCAATGAAGATAAAGATCGGAGGGGCTACACTTGGCTCCTGCTAGGGTCGCGAGATTTGTTCGAAAGAGATACCGTGACCCTGGCATATGGCAACTGAAAGAACACTGGTGGGTTTTAGTCAGTAAAAGTCTGACACGTCCTTCCGTTCCACCCAAGAGCGGGAGAGGTCATTGGATGATTTCCCAGGGACAAAAAAAAAACGGAAAAAAAGAGGAGGCTACACTTGAAGTTGTGGACGAATATGTTTACCTCGGACAAACTGACCAGGCAGGTCCAACTTCGAGAAAGAGGTGAATCATCGAATCTTGTCAGCACCCTCTGCATGTTGCCAGTGAGATGGCACTGAAACGTGCTCGTTTACAATGAGCCTTATGAGAAGGCTAAAACACACCTAAAGGACAATGGTAGTCCTCGCACACATGTGGGAGTGGCGCGAGGAGGCGAAACGCCGGGGCGAAACTCCGCTGCCGCGACAAATCGTGGCACGGCGGACAGAGCTCCGGCAGGATCTCATGGCGACATGGCAGGTACGATTGTCGCAACCCAGCCCTGGGCACGCCACAATTGCGGCGGTAAGTCCCCTCTTTGAGGAGTGGATAGAGACGCGCCACGGGCGTCCTCACCTTCCGCCTGACGCAGGTTCTCACCGGGCATGGGTGCTTCGGTGGGTTCCTGTTCAGGATAAAGCGGGAGGATACGCCCGGGTGTTTCCATTGTGAGGATCGTCTAGAGGACACGGTGGAGCATACGGTGGAAGTGTGCCCTGCCTGGGCCGAGCACCGCCGTGTCCTCGTGGAGGCGATCGGCGGTGGTGACCTCTCGCGTCCGGCCCTGGTGCGAGCCATGTTACGGAGCGAGAGCGCATGGGAAGCCGTCACCTCCTTCTGTGAAGCAGTAATGCTCGCGAAGGAGGAGACGGGGCGCGTGAGGGAGTGGCAGTCTCTGCGCCCTCACGTCCCTAGCTGCCGGAGGAGGAGACGCCCCGGGTGTCGGGAATCGATTGCGGACTCCCGGCCACCGTAGGCGCGAGCTTGCGGACGGCGAGCAATGGGTAACTCACCGCCCAGTAAGGACCAAGCTCGGGTCGACGGCGCGCAGTGTTCCACGCCTGCCTCTAAGAGATTTCAGCAGCAATGAAGGGGTCTGCTAGGACCGATGCCTGCCGGGGTGGCGTGATTGTTCGAAAGAGATGCCGTGACCCTGGCACATGGGCAACTAAAGGAACATGGGTGGGTTTTAGTCAGTAAAAGTCTGACACGCCCTCCCGCTCCACCCAGAGCGGGAGAAGTCATTTGATGATTTCCTATCAAAAAAAAAGGAAATGGTAAACGCTTTGCTTGGAGTTTACCTACGCGACCGAATGAGAAATGAAGAGAGTCGCAGGAGAACCAAGGTAACTGACAAAGCTCGAAGAATTGCCAAACTTAAGTAGGCACGGGCCGCCAGGGCACATTGCTCGCGGAACCGTTGGCCGAGGGTGACGAAAGGTTTTGAACGGAGAGTTGGAAGGCCTTCCACAAGGTGGCCCGCTGACCTAACGTTGTGAAGGACGTAGGAATCCGCTGAATACGGGAAGTAAAGAACCAGTTGAAGTGGCGGAGTTTGGGGCAGGCCTATGCACAGCAGTGTTTTTCGGCTGAAATGGTTATGATGATGATGACGGCTTAGGAAAGTCTCTTAGAGCTGTACATAGGCAGGTACATCCTTCTTAACGCACATCGCAATAAGTCAGATTTTTATCAAGAAATCACAGAAAAGCTTCTGGTTTAGTACTTAGTATGGTATGTAATTTTTATATGCCTAACTATGATACATAATTTATAACATTAAAAAAGTACTATTTATTTACATAAAATTTATTGTTAATACAGAAACTTACAACTATTGTACACGGAGTGACGACTATGTCGGCGTCGTTATGGGCTGCGTGGTCGTTACCTTCCACGAAAACGTCGGCACCTTTCGGCAAAACTCTTCAAGAAGAAGTTCCTTCATGAAGGTTTCTAAGTACTGAGCTGGAACCTGCCGTTTCGTCTGTCCTGCGGGACGGCATTCAGTCCGCTAACTCGAGCAACGTATAGGTACAGTGTTGTCTTTGCACTGCAGATCTCCGTATCTCTTCTTCGGTGCAGCTCGAAGTGCAGATCTGCGTGAGGCTAACTTCATCCTTGACCAATTGATGTTGGTAGAACGCTAGGAGCCCGTTCACTATGAGTTTTCGAAATTTCATTCTAAGACGATGACGACTATAACCTTATTTTTGTGGGTGTGAAATCATCAAATGATGCCTCCCACTCTAGGCGGAGTGGGAGGGCGTGTCAGACTTTTACTGACTAAAACCCACCCGTGTTCCTTCAGTTGCCCATATGCGAGGGCCACGATATCTCTTATATACTGACGTTGATACAGCTCGGTTAGTCTATAAAAGTTATTTCCACAGCGTTATGTCTTACGATATTCTACTGTGGGGCAAAACCGCTGATAATTAAAATATTTTTATCCTTCAGAAACGAGCTGTCGAGCAATTTACCAGCTAGGTGCCAGAGTTTCCCTAAGGGACTTTTTTAAAGATATTGGGATTCTTACGGTGGCATCACAATTCATTTTCGCCAACATCTTATACATATATTGGGCAAAATATACACTTATAGGCTAAAAACAGTGATATTCACACTGTTAACACTAGAAATAAGGACAAACTACATGTTCCCTTTCACCGGCTTCATAAGGTGCATAACTCATTTGTTGGGCTTGGAATAACATTTTACAACAAGCTACAACCTTCTTTACTAGAATTACCTTTTAATGCGTTTAAAGCTCCAGTAAAATCCAACCTTTGTTTAAAGGCGTACTATTCTATCAACGATTATTTAAATGACAAGAATAGTTGGTCGCTCTGATTAACTCAAGACAATGTTTATGTTCTTTCTCCAGTATTAGCGTACTTAGTGATAGGTTCAATATAATTGTTTACATAATTATTATTTTTTGACTGTTAGTGTCAATTTTTTTATTTATTACTATTGACATGATCTATGCTTTGACATATTATAATTAGTAGTATTGCATAATGTGATTAGCTAGCGCCCTCGACAAGTGATCATGGGCGTACCCAGGTTCTGGGCCAGGGGGGGGGCAAATCAGATTTTTTTATAAGTAAATAAGTAAACGTAAATTAAAATAGATTTTTTAAAATTATTTTTTAAATATATATTTATTTTAAAAGTAACTTTCGAGGGTCTTCAGCAAAAGGTTTATAACGTCTTTTGTGAAAGAATCACCTATAGCGTTAACAAATTTTCTATGTAAACTGAGCATACAAAGCCCATTTAATGTACTTCGGTCATGGTCGATCTTAGCTATGTTTTTACGCGTCTGAGTGTGCTGAATAACCGTTCAATTGTAGCGGTGAAATCCGTGGAATAATGCACTGCCAGGAAAATTTCTAAGGCTGGCTTCACCTTCGGGTAAAATGATTTTGCTATTCCGTTATTAACTCTGTAATTCCAATATTTTCAAAGTTCTGCTCCTGCTTATTCATCCAAAAAGTGCGCCATAGTTCGGCTTCAGATGTGATCCCTTCTAATTCATAAAATATAGAAACTTCATAATGTTTTGCAATTTTGGAACTTTAATTTTAATTATCTGAGCAGGGTGCAACAATGAAAGAGTATACGCTGGTGAATGGTCTTTGCTCTCGCTTCTAATGAAGAAAGTAACGAATCCAAATTGGGCACGCATAACGAGCGACCAAAATAATCGCTAAGGGGCTGGCCACAGTAGGCTGCTGGTTGATTTGCCCTCTGTTGTTGGCGGCCCGCTGTCTTAGGTAAACGCAGCTCAAGGTTCAAATCTGTAGCAATTATTTAAGCTGATTGGATGAAATCTTCACTCCCTTCTTCCGCGGAAAGCCTCTTTTTTGTAGGTGGGAAATCATCAAATGATGTCTCCCGCTCTGGGCAGATCGGGAGGGCGTGTTAGACTTTTACTGACTAAAACCCACCCGTGTTCCTTCAGTTGCCTATATGCCAGGGTCACTTTAATTCTTTCTAACAAATCTCGCAGCTTCCCATGCCCTCTCGTTCCGTACCATGGCGTGCACCAGTACCGGACGCTAGAGGTCGCCACCACCGATCACCTCCACGAGAACACGGCGGTGCTCCGCCCCGGCAGGGCATACCTCCATCGTATGCTCCACCGTGTCCTCCAGACGATTCATGCAATGGAAACACCCAGGCGTTTCCCTTTCGCCTTATCCCGAACAGGAACCTCCCGAAGCAGCCATGTCTGGTGAGGACCTGCGTAAGGTGGAAGGTGAGGACGCCGTGCCACTCTCTATCCACTCCTCAAAAAGAGGACTTACCGCCGCAATAGTGGCGTGCCTTGCACTGGGTTGCGACAATCGTACCCGCGAGAGCTCTGTCTGCCGTGCCGTGATTTCTCGCAGCAGCGGAGTTTAGCCTCGGCGTTTTGCCTCCTCGCGCCACATTTGCGTGAGGACTTGTGCCTCCAGATCCCAAGACGGCAATCCGGCACGGAGACTCGCGGGCTCACAGGAGACCGTGCGGTGCGGTATCCCCGGACTAGCCGGATGGCCATGACCCTCTGGGACGCACTCAACCGGTGCGCTGGGCGCAGCCTCAGTGAGGGCGCCCACACGCAAAAAACTGTCTTTGAAAACTACGCTGACATACGTCACAAAATTCGAAACACCCTAAAAAGTTGAAAATAAATAATAGTTTTAATAAAAACGTCTTAAACTATTATTTTTATTGGATAGGTCTAGGTCTTCAGGGGACCACCATATAATTTTTATTGACTTTGCTTTGATAGTTTTATGCGTTAGCTTCGTCAATATGTATTTAACCTCTAATTCCCTGAGATACCACATTTGGTATAGACACAATCGTTTTTTAATTGTGTCTGTAATTACGGTAATTGACTGGTTAATTCATTTTGTTCAGCGTGATGATATTCTAATACTTCCTGTCACTGCTATTGACTTGGCCAGTAATGGTATACGAACTAGTGCAGGGTAGATTAAAACGTTTTTGCAAAAAAAAAAAACAATGGACTTCCAAAAAAACACAACCAAGTGAAAAATAACTTTAATTTCGGAAGTTAGTGGCAAAAAACTAAAATAAAGATCCGCGTCAAATTTTTGCTCCCCTGACCCTTCCCGTCGCATCGATTTGCCTGCTAGTTTTCGTCCATTTTTCGTTGCTTCTCGCTCCTTTTGAGTTATAGTGAGCCAACCTTAAAAGATAGACATATGCTCTCCCGGACTTTTTTTTAGAACTTTTTAAAAGAAACAATTCCGTCATACATGATTTTTGCGTTACTTTAACCGTTTACGCAGCGCACGCAACGGAAACTCTCAAAAGGAATAAATTTTCCCCGTTTTTGCAACATTTTTCATTACTGCTACGCTCCTCTTAGTTGTAGCGTGATGTTATATAGCCTATAGCCTCCCTTGATAAATAGGCTACTCAACACAAAACGAATTTTTCAATTCGGACCAGTAATTTCTGAGATAAGCGCGTTCAATCAAACAAACAAACAAACTCTTCAGCTTTATAATATTAATATAGTATATATAGTATAATAGTATAGATTTCAAATAGAAAAATGTTTTCTTAATTTTTATCGACAAAAGTAGATAGTTAGACATTCACAAACTCCAGGGGGGGCAGCTGCCCCCCTCTGCCCCCCCCCTGGGTACGCCCATGCAAGTGATCATTCAATTCTTCTCTGAGCGGTACCGGCAACAAGGTAGTCACGCTCCCTTAGATGTCAATGCTTGCGGTAGCGTCGCGAGTCGGATTCCCCCTTCCCTTAAATATGGCGAGGGGGGCAATGGCTGATTTTTGCGTTATGCTCGTGAATGTGTTGAATTCTCTATTATTGGATTAAGTGTTTTCAGTTTTTTTTTCGGTTTGATTGTGTTACGCCAAAATTATATTTTGACGCCAGAAGCGCAAGTGCACCCTCTTGCACCCCGCTCTCGGCGCCCATGATATAGAGACTGACATGAGACCTGACATATATACGATGCTTGCATTGCTTGCATCATCCATGTAGAAAATGTAATATCCAGGCATATTCTTGATTGTTGTCTTCTTTTAAATCCGAGAATTCAATAACACGGCTAATAAATACACGTTATCGTGTTTTACACGTTAACCGTCTTATCACGAACACAAAAAATAATAGAATGCTATTTTAGCATAATATTATATGTACTTACCTATAATCTTAGACACTATGCAGCTGGTGCTTTCCCGTAATTCCGAGCCTCAAGCACAAGCACGACTAAACGCACAGAAAACAATACACTTGCTTATAAAACGCCATCGCCAATAGGAAAAAAATAAAACTGAGCGATACCTCTACAGTACCTATAGATACATGACGATAATTTACAACGATTGTGACTTCATTTACATAAAGGCTATCCAAAAACACACAGAAGCTAAAATAACACAAATGAGAATCTAATGATTGCAACGACAGCAGGAACTACAGTGAATAGTGTTATTAGCTTACTGGCAGTTGGCCCAAGAAAAGCCCATACCGATGCCTAAACCGATGATGATCGGCCATCTTTTCCGATTCATGAAGAACATGGACCCTATAGTACCTATTAAAGCGCCCGTGCCTGTAACAAAAATACATACGTAAATATAGACAGGATTTTTTTTAACCAGAGCGCAATTTTTTGGTGTTTCAGTATCAGTTAGGGGCCATTCATTTATAACGTAAGACGATTTAGGGGGGAGGGGGGTCGACTCCATTGTGAGGATCGTCTAGAAGACACGGTGGAGCATACGGTGGAAGTTTGCCCTGCCTGGGCGGAGCACCGCCGTGTCCTCGTGGAGGCGATCGGCGGCAGCGACCTCTCGCGTCCGGCCCTGGTGCGAGTCATGGTACGGAGCGAAAGGGAATGGGAAGCCGTGATGCGCCGGGATGCTCGCGAAGGAAGAGGCAGGGCGCGTGAGGGAGTGGCTGTCTCTGCGCCCTCACGTCCCTAGCCGCCGCAGGAGGAGACGCCCCGGGCGTCGGGAGTCCATAGCGGACTCCCGGCCACCGTAGGCGCGAGCTTGCGGGTGGCGAGCAATGGGTAGCTCGCCGCCCGGTAAGGACCAAGCTCGGGTCGACGGCGCGTAGTAGTGTTCCACGCGCGCCTCAAAGAGATGTCAGCAAAAGTGAAGGGGTCTGCTAGGACCGATGCCTGCCGGGGTAGCGTGATTGTTCGAAAGAGATACCGTGACCCTGGCACATGGGCAACTGAAGGAACACGGGTGGGTTTTAGTCAGTAAAGTCTGACATGCCCTCCCGCTCGGCCCAGACCGGGAGAAGTCATTTGATGGTTTACCATCCAAAAAAAAGGGGGGGGGGGGCGTCGACCAAGTCTTATGTTTTCTTACAAGGGGGTGCAAGGGAGTCTCGATAGTTATACGTAAGATAAAAAAATGCGTAAAGTTAAAATTATAGTCTGAAAAAGCGCGGGCAACCGCGCGATTACAAATAAACATTAAAAAAAAAAATACTTTGAAAAATAAACTGTATTCATTTTTTCCTTTAGATTCTTACGTAATAAATATTAAACAGGGGGGAGGGGGTCGGCCTATTCTTATTTTTTCTTATAATAGGGGGGAGGGGGTCAAAAACTAGCGAAAATAGTCTTACGTAATAAATGAATGGAATTATAGAACACATTTCAATTATTTTTTCAATACTTTTTAAAATTTTATCCGACCTTAAATCAGTAAAATCTGGTCACCCTACATATTTCGTAATATGATAATCGACAATAGCGCGTGGCACAACGTGAGTCACGCGGCGGTGTTGCTAGAGTTGCAAAGGACTCGAGTCTTCGAGTCCTAAATTTAAAGACTCGACTCAATTATGCAAGACTCAGTGTGCTCAAAAGGCTCGGAGTCTACAGATAAGCACTCGAGTCTTAAAAAGGACTCAAGTCTTAAAAAGGACTCGAGTCTTAAAAAGGGCTCGAGTCTTAATAAGGACTCGAGTCTTAAAGAAAAACTCGGAGCATGAAGCTGAAACTTGTACCTCATCATTCGAAAAACTCGAAAGAAGGCAATAAATTCAAATGAGTGGTTATGACGTAACTTTGCTAACAAAAAAATCTGTCGAGTTTTTTCGAATGATAAGCTACAAGACTCGAGTTCTAGACGGCTCATTTCATAATTTTACTCGGATGTCATCAACAGACTTTGAAATACTCTTGTGTAAAATATCCCCATCAATATCTAAACAGAAAACTAGATTCCGTGATCCCGTGGATGCTAAATTTAGACTTGCTGTTACGTTAAGGTACCTAGCAAGTGGTGATTCTTACACGTGCTTATCATACACTTTTATAAATTTTCAAATACTCATAGGAGCGGTATAGTTCAATAAGTCGCAGCACTATGTCGTTCGACCACATTGTCGCAGGTTGCACGCACGTCCACACTCTATCACTACTCTTCATCGACTGTGCGACAAGAAACAAGTGTTCCTAGTGGGGACGAGGCTTAAAGCCTCGTCCCCACTAGGAACATTTGTCGAGCGACATGTGTCCCCGGTGACATTGGGCGATGTCGGGCGACATCGGACGACATCGCCGCGACATTGTTGAAACTGTTCCTTGTCGCACAGTCGATGAAGAGTAGTGATAGAGTGTGGACGTGCGTGCAACCTGCGACAATGTGGTTGAACGACGTAGTGCTGCGACTTATTGAACTATATCGCTTCTATGTGTATTTGAAAATTTATAAAACTGTATAAGGACGTGTAAGAATCACCACTTGCTAGGTACCTTAACGTAACAGCAAGTCTAAATTTAGCATCCACGGGATCACGGAATCTAGTTTTCTACACTACCTCTTCCGGAGACATGATAGGTTCGACTGAACTGATGTGGACGGAGACAAGACTTCGGGCGACGTGGGGCGATGTAGAGCGACATCGCCCGATGTCTCCGGGGACACATGTCGCTCGACAAATGTTCCTGGTGGGGACGAGGCTTAACACAACACGTGGCGACACGAAAGGACTCAATCTGTTTGGGCTTGAGCCACTTTGCCCCCCTCCCCCGCAATTGGATCCACCACTAGAGTATACTATCACCAGGTGGGACGAGGAAAAGCTATTCCTAGTCACACAGATCGGGCAGCATCTTCGTGAGCTAGAAGTAAGTGTTATCTAAATGGTTATGCTCTGGCTAAGGTAGCGCCAAAACATCTAGAGTATACATGATATGTTGTTAGGTTTTCCTCTAAACTAACAATCCAAGTACCTAAGCTAGTTACGTTGGCGACCTTGTTAATGTTATTAGTAAACGGTAATCTTCTTTAATTCAGTACCTCCTTTCACTAATGCATCACCTATGCATATGCGGACTGTGGTTATGAGGCGTCTGTCCTCCGGGTCCGGTTTGAATTTTGCCATTTGATATTCTGTTAAACGCAATCACTTAGGGAAAATGTTATCACCACCTTCCACCAAACACCGACAATTTTAATAATTGCACCAAGTCATTGCTCTTTTTACGTTATCATTCCTAAGTAAAACATTTTTATATTATGTATTGATTTCTATTGGATGCCTACCATCGATGTCTACAGAATAATGTCAGTCAACGGTCAGGGATGTTTATGGAAATAGTATGTTCTAACTAAAGGCGACGTATGACATCTATGACGTTTATTATCTCACAAAGGTTTATCTCGTGGTGCGTCGTCTATTGCTAGATGTGCACGGAAGGCAGGGCGTGTTGAACATTAGCTACGTGCTGCGCGGTTCATTTGAGCCACGGACTTGTGCGTAGCGTAGCCTGAACGAGGGCAGTGGAAGATCACAAAGCAATCATATAAAGCAAAGCTAGGTAGCCGTACGTAGCTTAGCCATGGGCTGCTGTGGAACTTTATGCGTGGCTGGACCGTCGCGCCGCGCGCCGCTTGCACCAAATGCGTTCGCTGCGCCAATATTTGAAAACGTGATCGAACCGAATCAATTATGACCAGACGTGAACTTTTTTAGAAGCGCGGCAAGCGATCTATACATTTATTCAGTTTCCGGTTTTCGCTTCAACCGTGCCGGTGTTGCCAAACTGTACGATAATTAAGGGGCGTACGATAATTTGGCAACTGGACAAAAAGAAAGTTCCACTATCAAAACGTATTTGTCAGGGGAAATTAAACAAAGAAAAACAGCAACATAATGTCAATGCCAACTGTCAAATATGTCAACATGAACACGTAATGTGTCTCTTTCTCTTTCCATAACATTTCTTTCACTTTCGCAAGCTCATAAGGAAAATACTAACACTTGTGTTTCCATCGCACTAAGCACAAAAAAGTAAACAAATCATCAAATGGTTTGTAGCTGAAAAATTTAAACTATTTTTAACCGACTTCAAAAAAAGGAGGAGGTTATCAGTTCGGCTATATTTTTTAACCGACTTCAAAAAGGAGGAGGTTATCAATTCGACTGTATTTTTTTTTGTTTATTACCTCATAACTTTTGACAGGGTAAACCGATTTTGATGATTCTTTTTTTATTTGAAAGCTGGTGCTTCCTGAATGGTCCCAGTATTTGGTTCCATTCGGAAACTGGGATCTATGTGAAAACCATATAAGTCTTAGATTTGCATTTGGGGCTGTCCATTATCACAAGGAGGAGGGGTGGTGTAGTAATATATCACGTGTATTTATTTTTATGGCAAACGCGCGGTACTGAACCGAAAACCGAACCTGAAACAGCGTGTATTTATTTATATAAATACACGTGATATAGGGGGGGGGGGGGGGGGGGGGGAGTCTTTAACCTCACCATATATCACCAAGGGGGAGGGGGGAAAAAATGCCAAAAAAAACATCACGTGATTAATGGACGGCCCCTTTAGTATTTACGCGACAAATTAACAAATAACGCGATTAGATTAGTGCAGGTTAAAAAGTTTTTATTTTAACTTTAGGGTGAAAACATCAAAACTGTCAATTACACAGTATGAAAACGTATACGGGCTAGCGACACTAGTGGTGAAACTAGCTATATTCTCCGTCTTTGATTCTAATAATGTCGTTTGTTTTGAACCTACATGAATGTTTAACGTTTTTTTATTACATTAGACTTTTTTTTTGTACCTACGGTAATTTTGCCCACATTGCGATAATTTCGACGTGGGAACTCAATAATTTGAACTTTTGGAGTTGGCAACCCTAAATCCTGCTTTCTAGATTGTATTCACTATGCGCGGCACCAGCGTTTGATATGATTGATGCGGACGTCTGCCATGCGTTATTTACACTTTAATAAAATACGCGGCTTTTCTTTTGTAGTGTTTTCTGACCATGTGTATGACCAAAATATATATTTTTGGCCTAAGGCAAGGAATACAAGGCTTTTTATTAACATTTTGATACTAAATTGTGTTACATGTCTTTGAATATGACCTAAGTTTTCTGTTTCAAAATTTTCATGCAAAAAATTGCCCTTAAAGTATATTTAATAAACTGTTCAGTCATTACTTATTTATTTTAAGCGTATATAGTTCTACTGCAGGGCAAATGCTTACATTCCTCGTCATTAATATTTGCATTCTGAAATTATGAGCGAACTAAATATTCTGAATCTGCCTGCGGTTTCAGAACCTTTGATTTGACACTTTTTCCAGAAATCCAGGTGTGATTATAGAAAGATAAAATACGTTCATCACATCATTAAACGTTCAATTCATATTATAGCAATAATATCTCCAGGTGTAACTAGGAAAGGCTATTTCTAAGAAACCAGATAGGGCGGCATCTTTTCTGTGCCATGAGTAGTATTATCGAAATGGTTATGCAGAAGCAAAGAACAAGGTAGCGATGGATGGTAAGCTTTTTCTGCTGTATTAACAGTGTAAGTTACGCTGATAATGCTGTTAGTAATTTATGATTGTCTTTAGTTAAGTAGGTACTTACTTCCTCTTATCAAGGCATCTCCGAAACATATGCGCAATGTGGTTACGACGGGAGGTCTGTCCCCCTCCTGAAGGCATTTTTTAGCCATTAGATATTTTGTTTACAGCAAACACAAAGAGAAAATTTTATCACCACCTTCCATCAAATACCAACAAATTTAATAATGGTACCCAGTCATTGCTTTTTTACGTGATCATTAATATGTTAAACATTTTTAAATTACATTGTGTTGATTTCTACCGATGATTTCTACATAACAATGTCAGTCAGAGGTCTGCAGCGATGTTTATGGAAATAGTATGTTCTATCTATACTCACAGAGCATCATTTTTAGTATAAAGGTGATGTACTGTACGGCATCTGTGACATTGTTTATCCCACAGAGGTTCATCTCGAGGTGTGTAGCATTTAATTTGACCGTCCATTCCTAGATGAGCACAGAAGGTATGGCGTAATAAACATTAGCTGCGCGTTTTGTGGTTCATTTGTTAACCAGCCCCGGATTTGTTGTAGCCCGAACTTCGTTCACAGTGGATGATCGCGAATCGAACATAAAAAGCGAAGCTAGGTAGCTTAGCCATGGACTGCTGTGGAGCCACGCGTTTCTGAGTGGCGGGACAGACGCTTGCTCCACGAGCGTCCACTACTACTACTAGTACTTTGCCAATATACTTATTTTAAAACGTGATCGAGACGAATCAATTAAGTCTAGATGCGAACTTTTGTAAAATCGCGACAGGCGATCCATCCAGCCATTCCATTTCAATTTCAATTTTGCCATCTAGATTGTATTTATTATGCGCAGCCCTCTCGAATGTTGACGCGCAGGGGCTGCCTTGCGTTGTTGATACTTGAGAAAAATACGCGGCATTTTTTTTCTTACTCTTAAGATTTATGTTTAGCTGTATGACAGTGCACGATAATTGCCAAATGCTTTTATTGACTGAATAGGTCCACTCAAATCTGTGTGGTTCGCTCCTCCAAATACCATTTGAGACACCGATCTACATGGTCCTCAAATAATCTGATCACGTTTATTTCCGGATTTTTAAATACACATTGATAAATTTTGTTCAAGTATTGTACAATAACATGAATATTTGTAAATGTGAAGACTCAGTGGGAGTTCTTTTATTGTTTTTATTCTCATTTAATTTTTTATTGATTTGACCCTTTTTTCAGAAATAAATCGAAACATTGCAACGCTTATCAGTAACAGACATTATACTATGTTAAGCGAGTAAGCATGGAATTTACACATGTTACAAGTGCTCCTAGAAGTGTTGGCAACTTTTTTGTTTTGGTTGACGATTATAAATTAATTAGTAATAATAATATTAATAATATTAATCGTTTCAACAATCGATTGACGATGATTTAGTAGTGTAAAAAATTAAATTAATCGATAAAATTAGTTTTAGTTTTCAATTTAGACTAAAATAGTAATGTCAACGAAAATGATGAAATAAAGATACGTAAATTAAAAATCGTATATTATTCATACATAATGTAACAAACGGTTAGACTGGAAGTTGACCCCAACGTAGTTGGGAAAAGGCTAGACAGATGATGAGTGTGCAAACATGCAATAGGTATTTCATCAATTTTAAATTGTATCTGTGTTCGTGGAAATTAACTGGATTTTGGGATTCCGTAGTCAACATACGGGCTAATTGTTCCACCCTTAAAGTTTCGCTATGTCCGCCCGTCCTTACGTAGCGTCAATCCAACGTCTGTCCGCAGCAACTTAGCTCAGAGCTCTTAGTACTAGAAAGCAGTAATTTAGCATCGATATACATAATAGTTACGCCGGCAAAGTGGTCAAATAGTGACTGAGGTCAACACAGATCACGGATCTTATTAAGGTAGGACTCATGGCAGTGTCTTTGGCTGCTTTGGACAGCCTAGTGCCTTTGACCTTGACTGAAGTAATTATACACCACCTTGAATTACCAGAACCAAGCGATTTCGGCGGTCTCTCCAGTTCTGGAGCGCTTGATGGTGTGCTTCTCCCGGTCTGCTCCGACTTTCGGTATTTCGGTTCACTCGTGCAAAGCGATGACGAAGTAGATCGGATGGTCAAGCACAGAATAAACACTGGATGGATGAAATGGCGGCAGGTCACGGGAACAATCTGCAACTCCTACATCACCCTTAAACTTAAGGGGAAGATATATTAAACCATGGTCAGACCTCCTATCTTGTATGGGTTAGAATGTTGGGCCACAAAAGGGATGAATGAAAAGCAATTGCATGCAGCTGAGATAAGAATGTTAAGAGGGATGTGTGGTGTTACACGAATGGATAGAATAAGAAATTAGTACATAAGAGGAAGTCTGAAAATGGCGACAATAACTGAAAAGTTGTCTGGAAACCGGTTGTCATAGTATGGCTACGTGATACGAAGGAATGAAGAAAATGTCGTGAGGAAAGTATTGAGTATGAATGTCGATGGCTATAAGAGTAGAGGGAGACCAAAGAAACGATGGATGGACTGTGTAAATTATGATATGGATAGAAAGGGGGTGACTACTGAGATGACGACTAATAGAAAAGTGTGGAAGAAAAAGACATGTTGCGCCGACCACAAATAAATTAGGTTAAGGGCAGGAGAATGATGAATGATGATACACCTCTTGAGCCAAAGAGTAATATTGTCTTAAGCACTTGGCAACACCGGCTTGAACTGTCATCTCACAGCTGATTTCGTGTTTTGACAGCTTGTCGTTTGACAGATCGATTCGTTGGTTACTTCGATTGTTTTATCTTTACTGCGATATCTCAAATAATATTGGGCTGCTCTGCGGGTGCTGGTCCTCTGCTGTAGCAGTTTATTTCTCTTGAAAAGTGTTGGAAAGATGTGATATTTACGCAACTATTGAATAAATATAAAAAATTAAAATGATATCGAATAGAATTGTAAGGCTGCATAGGCATAAACCATACTTAATTGTTGCAAGAAACACAAGTACTACGCAAGAAACGAAGTCGATTCAACCTCCGAATCCTAGAAGGATAAGTACGGACATGGTGGGACCTCCTGATCCTGTGTCGAATCTAAGGAAGGTCATATTCAGAATACCACCTAACGAAACGGATTTAGAAAGAAAATACAGAGAAATGCGATCAGAAGTACAAGAATGGAACCAGAAATTTTGGGAGAAACATAATTCCCAATTTTATCAGGTATTTTTTGTTATTAATAAGCTGTGCGAGAGCTCGCTTTTCTCAGCTGCCGTTATTATTGATGTAGTTGGTTGTACATGGTAATTATCTGAAGATAAATAGCCTGAATGCTGAGAACCATTGGTCATGCTGCCATTAAAATAATGAGCTTAACATTTATTATAACAGTCACTTATAAAGAAGACAGTCTTGTTGACTTGACCATGTTACTGTTATAATAAAATCAAGCAAATTTTTTCAGTTGGTTCTGCTCTTATAAATATTACCAAATAGTACCTGGAATTCCTATAATAATTATTGGGCTTTGAAACCATTAATTTATGCCTGTAAAAAAAGCTGTATAAGGAGATCAGCCATATTGGGTCCAAAATCAAAAGTGGTCAATCTTGAACAAGTATTACCTGCTATGACAAAAAATCTTTGCAAGTGTTTCTGCAATTTTTATTTCCATCTTTAAGTGAATACGAATTTACCTTTCATTTATTTTCGCCAATTGGGAGTTATATATTTTATGCATATTTTTTTTTTGTATTTTTTGTTTGTGTGTATGTGTGTGTGTGTATTTTACTAAATTGTTCAACTTTAAAAAATAGCTGAAGGAATGGTCTTTGTAGGCCCACGCACAATGGTCCACTAAAAGGACTAAGTGCAGAAATGAAATCCCTATAACATAGAACATAGATGGTCTTTGAGATTCAGCACAAGAGTAAACAATTATATGGATGACCCGACCAGGGTATCATACTTTATTTCTCTGACTGGCACTTCAGGTTTTAGGCCCAATTTTGTATGAACCGTGACTGCTATTCTTTTGCCACTGGTCTATAGATTAGTAGGAATAAGTGTGTCTCCAGCTGTGGCCATCTTCAGTAGAAGTTATGATGGTGTTTGAGAATAATTTCTGTAAGAATCCTGGCTCAAGATGAATAAATCATCAGTATATCTCAGTGACAAAATATAAATTTAATTAGAATAATGTGCTTGCCTTTTAGGTATGTTTAATGACCTTACTTATCATTTATTTGACTTGCCACTTGTATCCATATAATCTGCCTTTTATTATCTGTTAAAATTTACTTACACATGCCGATTTTTGAGGTCAAAAGTTTATTGATATCAATATATTTTTCAAATTGTATTTTTGATAATTATGTAATCATTACAGATTACATAATTTCTTGGGTAAACATTTGAAAATGCCTATTCTAAGTGAAAAAAAATAGGGTCAAAATATTAACTTGCTATCTTCAAAGTTATGATAGTTTAATTAGATAGTAAACTATTATTCACAAATTAGATTTCTCTGTTCGTAATATTTGTGTGGTGATATTTGTACTAACTATTAAATTGCTTTTACATTACAGGAAAGAGAAGAATATGTTAAGAATAATATACCAGCGGATAAGCAGAACCTCACAGCGGATGAAATGAGTGTATTTTACAAAGCTTTCCTGGACAAAAACTGGAAACTACACCTGAACTACAATAAGGAATGGTACAAAAAAAACTTTGCCCTATTAGGATTAGCTGTAAGAGTGAAAGTAAAGAAACTACTTCGAATGAAAGATTAGAACGATTTTATACCTAGTTCAATGGTTTGGAAATTAAGAATGTTTATTTTTAATTATTAAAATGGAGATTACAATATATGATCTTTTTACTGCAAACTAACCAGATAAGTGATAAGTTATCAATCTTATAAACTGAACTTTTAGTAGGTAAAGACTGAAGAGTTTTGATGTATCGGAAGTGTGGCTTGTCAAAGCTAAGACAAAGTCCTCCCTATTGGAAATATGTGCATCTGCAGTCTGCGCGACCGTGCTGAAGTTCTATTCTCTAAGGATACAGCGCAGCTCACTAGCTCTCAGGCCTGCAACGGCCGTGAGTCACAACTACTCAATACAACTATTTTAAACGCATAAAACTCACGCATAATAGTCCACTGTCCACTCAAAGGATTAAGTGCGGAAACCAAACTTCTATCACAGAGAATATAGAACGCATAAAACTCTGTCGAGATTGATTGACTCTGATTTAAAGGAATTTGTTTCAAAGCTTAGGCTTTGAAACAAATTCCTTTAAATCAGAGTATCGAAACAGCGACGGCAGGTCACAGGCTGGAGTTCGTCGACGACCATAACGTTAGTGAATACCGTTTGAATCAGCGCTACACGTTCGGTCGATCTTAACAATGTCTCGCTGACGAGCTTGTAGAGTAGAGACAAGACATTGTCTTTAGAGAATAGCGTAGCTGCTCGACCCCTTTGCTATGGGGCTGTACGAAACTGTCTCATCTGGCACTTGCGAACTTTAGGCAATTAAGCTGGCCGAGAGAAAGGAATGTTCGTTGTGGACGCATCTTTCTAGAGCAGCACGACGTACACACGAAGATCTAGTTCTATTTCCAGTATAAGCTGACTCTTTATTGTATAGGATTTCCTAAAAGTAGTGGTCAGCCAGTCAGAGAGCAGTAGTGGCCCAGTATTAGACAACGGCCCCCACTAACGAGTTGTACGTCGTGGAATCAAACCCAGTTGTGTAATTTATTTCATCTCCGCTGCTCTCAAAACGGAGAAGGAAAACATCGTGAGGAAATTCTACATTATTTTTATCTTTTACTATGCATAGTTCTTTAATATTTGTTTTTCTACAATTTTCACTCAATAAATCCGCAAATTTGACTCGCGAGAAATGCGACATATAATCGAGTAGATTCATTTTTAACATAAGCAAAACATTTGTCTTCATAATCTATATTTTTCTTGTTTAGATCTTTACCTTTTATAAATTTTAATTCTACAGCTTCATTAGGTTTTCTTAATATCTCTGCTATCCTTGGTTGGCCTAACCTCGGTTCGTCAGCTATAGGTATTAAGAGAATCATTGTCACTCGTTTGAGGTATTGCTTTGCACTCAGAGTTTAATCTCGCTCGTTGTGCCCTTGTCATTACCATACTTACAATTTTTTCATTTAAAGACTTTAATTCGTTCGAACTTATGGTTACCCTACTCAATGCATCAGCAACATTATTCTCTGTATCTTTTATGTATTTAATATTGTAATCGTATTCTTCTAATAGTAATCTAAACTTTAAAAGTCCGTTAGAATAGTAAATTTTCTTCCATATAAGTAAGGTCTAAAATATTTTATACTCCACACTACTGCCAAAAGTTCTTTTTGTATCGTAGGATAATTTAACTCTGCTTTATTTAGTGGTCTACTGGCGTAAGCTACTGGTCTTAGATCGCTGTTACATAATACTGATCCTATTGCCATATTAGATGCGTCCGTTTGAAGTATGAATTCATTTTCTTTAGAAAAATCGGAGTATTGCAAAATTGGAGGATTAATTAACTTTTCTTTGAGAATGTCAAAACTATTTTGACACTCACTTGTCCATACAAAAGTTTCGTTCTTTCTACATAATTTATTTAGTGGTAGGTACTGTTATTTCTGCAAACGAATGAATGAATTTTCTGTAATAGTTGCAAAATGCAACGAATCGCCTAACCTCTTCGGCATTTTTTGGTACTGGGTAATTTTTAACTACAGTAATTTTTTGTGGATCTGGTAATACACCATTAGCTGAAACTTCGTGACCTAAATAGAGTGGTTGAGTTTTCATAAATTCACACTTTGCTGGGTTTAGCTTAAGGTTCATTTTTCTTAAGCGATCGAAAACATCCATAAGGTTCTTATTATGTATGTCTACTGTCCTACCAAATACAATGAGATCGTCACAGTAAACGAAACATTTTTCAAATGTTAGTCCCGACAAGGCAATTGACATGGCTCTTGAAAACGCATTTGGTGATATTTTGAGACCCATAGGCAGGCGCTTCATACGATATTGTCCTTCACTAGTCGAAAAACTGGTAACATCCCTACTTTCTGGTTTTAAATTAACTTGATAAAATCCTTGGTGAAGATCTAAATGACTAAAACAAATACTTCCTGAAAGAGAGTCTAATATTTCGGTAATTTTTGGTAGTGGAAATTTATCGTCTTGGATACAATCGTTAAGTTTTCGGTAATCCACTACTAAACGCCATTTCTTTTCTCCATCTGATTTTTAGGTACTAAAAGAATTGGACTGTTCCACTCACTGTTGGAGGGCTCTATTATGTTGTCCTGTAACATTTTTTTAACTTGCTTATTAATTTCCGATTTTGATGATTGAGGCAAACGATAAGGCTTAGTATACACTGGCATCGTATTTGATTTTATTGTTATTGACTGTTCTACTACATTTGCTGTACCTAGTTTGTCTCCTTGAAGGAAAAATATGTCTGAATATTTAGCACAAATTATTTCTAAATCTTTTCTATCGCTAGAATTTAAATGAGATAAATTTAGTTCCGATATTAATTTTTTTACTCGTTCCAGTCCCGTTTCTGATTTATTAAATAAACAAATATTATAGTTATCAAAATACCCTAAATCATCGTTACGTATTAATTTTGATTTCGCTATTTTGATTAAATTGTGACTTGTGTTTAATATTTTTACTGGAACTTTACCTCGTTTTGGCTGAAAAACACAACCTGCTATGAATAAGTTGTCATTTATTTACTTAGGGTGTAAAACGCATTCTTTGTAAACATTTTTGTAGACTCACTTCGACTTGGAATAAGTAAATAATTTACCGAGATCGTGTAAATAGGTTAATGGTTTTGTATTTCAATGCGATAATGCGGTGTTTTGTCATTTAATTGTAAGCTGAGTACGTTTGTCGGTAAATCAATGTTAGCGTTATAGGTTCTCAGAAAGTCTAAACCGAGTATTCCATCCGATTCACATGGAATATTGTCGAACAAATAAAACTTGTAACGAAACTGTTCACCCGTTTCTAGTTTCAAAGTTACATAACTTTGAAACTAGAAACGGGCTTGTTTCGTTTTTTATAACTTCGCGTACATACGCAAAGTTATATGCCTGTACTTTTCCACCGATTCCTTTTATGCTTGTTTGATCGTTACATAATTTTGTTTCGCGTGTTACCGACTGTCTGTTGATTAATGAAATAGATGCACCCGTATCGATTAAAAATTTTAGTTGTTGTTTGCTAGCATATAAATAGATGAAATCGAGACTTTTACATACTAAACCATAATTATTTGCTCCGAAAAAACTGAGCTAAATTTTCCTCTTTATCCTTTTCCTCTTCCTGCTTGGCACCTCTATAATGACCCCTGTTACTTCTATAGTAACTTCTATTAGGCGGCCTAGAGTATCCACGCTGTTGGTAATATCTGCCACGGTAAAAACCTCGCTGTGCGGGCCCCTGACCCCTGTAATGCTGGACTGCGTTGTTACCTCGGTAGTGAGATGGATTTCCACGGTATTGAGTAGTCTGCCCACGATGGTAGTTTCTGCGACTCCGACTGTACCTTGAGTTTCTGCCTCGTGTGTAAGATAACACGGTATCCTGACCTGAGGTTCCGGTATGTGACAGCTCCTCATCCTCTGCTGCTCGTACAGCATCCTTCAGTTGACTGTAATTTCTAGCTGCTATAATAGTACTAAGTCGACGATTTCTCAGTCCATCTGAAAATCTTTTAACTACTAACCTTTCGTTGATTGGACTCTCGGCGGCTGTCTGGTTTCCGTCAGCTTGCGCTATGGTAAGGGAGGTAAACAAATCACCTAACTTCTCTCCGTATTCGCCTATAGTCAAGTTGTTTTGACTTATATTATTAATCTGTGTCATTAATGAGTTGGAAGATTTTTTTGTCAGCAGATAAGTTTGAATATCTTTTACTAACCCAGAAACAGATTCGTAACTTTCTTTCAGTTTTAATCTCGTTATTTTTGACAGACGAGTCTTTAACACAAATGAAACTAGCAATTTCTTACAACCTTCTTCTTTCAAGCAACTTTCATATATCTCTATACCTTCAATTATTCTCTCTACTGTTTCTTCCTTTCCGTCCATAACTGGAATCAAAGTACTAGCCGTTTTTAAACTAAAACTCTCCATTTTGTATGTTGTCTTATTTTCCTCTATATCTAAAAACTAGCTTCTGCCCGCGACTTCGTCCGCGTCAAATTTTTGCTCCCCTGACCCTTCCCGTCGCATCGATTTGCCTGCTAGTTTTCGTCCATTTTTCGTTGCTGCTCGCTCCTTTTGAATTATAGTGAGTCAACCTTACAAGATAGACATATGCTCTCGCGGACTTTTTTTTAGAACTTTTTACAAGGAACAATTCCGTCATACATGATTTTTGCGTTACTTTAACCGTTTACGCAGCGCACGCTACGGAAACTCTCAAAAGGAATAGTTTTTCCCCGTTTTTGCAACATTTTTCATTACTGCTCCGCTTCTCTTAGTTGTAGCGTGATGTTATATAGCCTATAGCCTCCCTCGATAAATAGGCTACTCAGCACAAAAATAATTTTTCAATTCGGACCAGTAGTTCCTGAGATTAGCGCGTTCAATCAAACAAACAAACAAACAAACTCTTCAGCTTTATAATATTAAGTATAGATTAGTATAGATATAGTATATATAGTATAGATTCGTCGGACGAACTTTCTGAAATATCTGTTACCTCTTTATAACCCAAGATTTTTCTATACATTTTCTCAATTTCGTTAGGTATTGACGGATCTAAATTTAATTCTCTTTTACGTATACGTCCATATTCAATTAATAATGTAAACTCATTATACAAATTATCACCTCGGCGTTTAGGGCCTAATTTTCTAATACTAATACATAAGTCTAGTAAACTTTCATATATTTCACTAAGTCTTTCCATCAATTATAATAGAGTCTATTTTTACACTTCATGAGTACCGCACTCATACCTTTCATCGAGTTGGTCCGTCTCGATGGGCTAGGCAGCTTGGGCCGGGCTATACCCTGGACACCACTGGTAACTGAGCCGGGAATACCCTGACTCCTCCAACAAAATAAATCTGATTTCTTCTATCTTCTCTTCTTTTTTTTCTATTATTTTTCTTCTCTCTTCTATTGTTTTTATTTTCTTTCTTCAATATTGTCCTTTATTCTTCTATAATTTTATCTTCTTTCTTCACTTCTTCATTATTTATTTATTTTTCATTTTATTTACGGCAGGCGCAGGTGACGCAGGTAGGCCTCTCCAGATCTAGTGGTCACGCGGCGAAAGGATCGTCTCAAGTTTTGTGTCGAAACTTCACTCCTGATCCAATTCTGATGGCACTTTTTGTACAAAACGTAATAGTCCGTAAAGTGCTGCAATAGACAGTATTGTGCAGATGATGAACATGACGACGCTTATGTTTGAAAGGTGTTATTCCGTGCTGTTTGATCCTCCGGAAGCACTCTGCGTGATGAATACTTCGTCCTTCTTGATATCTGAGCGACACATTTTGTTTTAGGTACGTTAATTGTCCATGTAGATATTAAATAACACCGAAACGTGGTTGAAATCCTGGCAGGGTCGCCATGTAGGATTGGGCTGAGGGTTACGTGAGTTTACAAGTTAAACGTCCGTATGTCGTGCGATCCGTTTATTGACTGCTTTAACATAATACTTATTTTCTATTCTATGTAAACTACTTGCAAGCTATTACTGCAAGCTTGCACATCATATTATATACCACACCGGCATGTCGTAGAACCAAAAATTCAAAGATATGTGACATCTATGTAGCCGCACTGAACTGCATGGTGAATTACGGCCCACTACCTCTCAAAAAGAGAGAAGGACTGTGTCCCAACAGGTACATTATAGGCTAATTATGTGTAAGGTCAGTCTTCGTCAGTTTACATCGGAAATGTACTTATCGTAGGTCGTGAACTCGTAGGTACGTTTCGGAACACAATAGGTACCTATCTCTTCTCTCGTTTTGGTTACTATACCTACATAGATGCAAGTTATTCTGTGAGAACAGTTCAAACGGCATTATAAACCTAGTAGCAGTATAGACAGCTTGTGACGGCGAACCAACGGAATGTATAAGTGTTGCTGTTGTGAGAATGGAATTTCCGGTCGCGGAAAATATGCAAACACTAAGCTAAATTTTTAAGGCGCTACCCGAAGGGCTACCTTACATGGTAAATTGCTCAGTTAGGTGTTTTGATACATTTACAAGCCGAAAAAAATAGACGTGTAGAGCGTAAACTATCTTATTTTGGTGTAGTTAATTATAATAAAGTAGAGCAGAGGTATCTTCCCCGACTTACGAGTTGTAGGTCGTAGGTTCAAACCCAGGCCGTTGCTTTACTTTGTGTAAATAATTTCATCACCACTCCTCTCAAAACGGTGAAGGAAAACATCGTGAGGAAACCGGCATGTCTTAGAACCAAAAATTCGAAGACATGTGACATCTACCAACCCGCACTGGGCCCGCGTGGTGGATTATGGCCCACTCCCTCTCACCGAGAGGAGGCCTGTGTCCCAGCAGTGGGAACAATATAGTTTGATGATGATAAATTATAATAAAAGGAATTCGATTAACTAAAGAAATAGGTACCTATGAACCACTGAGCCGAGTTGTTTTTTTTGCATTTAATTAAACTGGCAGAATAGTTTTATTTTGGTAACAACAAAAAGAGTATTGACCAACTTCTATGGGTGTTGGCCACTTATAAACAAACAGTTCAGCTAATAATATATGATTGATATAATAGTTCTTATCAGTAAGAATGCCAATATAAACCTAGTTTTTGTATCAAGATTTATATTTAGATATTTTTAACATTTTATTAAAATTGTTTATGCTTATATTAAAACTTCCTTTAGATGCGCCAGGTTCATCATAAATACAAGGCTGAACCTTGGTGTACATGGAAGTGCCGGGGTCATCAAGAAGGGGAGAATCGAAATCCATTTAGAAACAGCCAAAGTAATCGCAATAAAACTTACAAAAACAACACTCACAATGCAAAAAAAAAACAAAGTTAATGAAGTTATCATTCACTTTGTTTTTTTTTTGCCCTCGTCATTTTGACAATTAATACAACATTTTTAGAACACTGTGCTGCAAAAAAAAAAGATAAGTGTATCGATACATATGGAATCGATTATTGTTTTATAAGTTCTTCAGGTATAATGCACTCTTCAGTTTATCATTTTTAAGTCTTTAATCATTTATATCGTACCTAATTAGTATTTTTAATAATATGATTAAATGAAAACTGCGTTAAATACAGTGGAGAGATTACCCTACACTTTAAATCGATTTGAATTTATTGTTAATGCAGTTTTTTTGGCAACACTGAAGTCAAGTTCAAAGCCAAAGACTTGGTCACATCATAAAAAATACCAAAAAAAAAAAGTGTTTTTACAGTGCTTATTCACACAAAGTTATTAGCATCAGATATTTACTAAAATAGAATTAAAATTATTGGTAAATTACATTTTTGTTTAGCAGCGTGTTTAAAAATGGCCATGTCTGGACAATTCCCTTTGTTTGGGAGTTCGCCACTGTTCTTTTCGATGCGTTCGTTCCCGAATAATGCGTTTGCCATCATACAAAATATTAATTTATAATAAATTGATTCAATATTGAAGGTATTTACATAAAATCTAAAAAATATATGCTTACTTAAAACCATTACCTACCTATGTTTAACAATTTTAAATAGTGGTGGACGCAGCCCAGGGGGGGGGTCATGACCCCCATGACCCACCCCCTGGATCCGCCTTTGAGGGTCACTAACCCAGTGCCGGATTAGCCATGTAGCAGGAGGCAACAAATGCTACGGGCCACGCGCATTGGGGGGCCCCGCGCCTGTGCAAAAAAACTACAAATAAAAGAAATGAAATTAATTAATTAAATGTAAGCCACCCACTAAGTCACAAACATAGTAGCAATTCTTAGTGAGTGCTGGCCATACTGTAAATATTGTACAGGTCTGCTAGGACCGATGCCTGCCAAGGTCGCGAGATTAGTTCGAATGAGGTACCATGGCCCTGGCATCTGGCAACTGAAGGAACACGTGTGGGTTTTAGTCAGTAAAAGAATCGTGTTTTCCAAATGTCCAAATATTGTTACGCATTTACTTGAGTTTGATGATCACAAACTACAGCGGAGAACGTTCTTTTTAACCGACTTTAAAAAAAGGAGGAGGTTTCTCAATTCGACCGTATATTTTTTTTTTGTTTTTTTTTTTATGTGTGTTCACCGATAACTTCGTCGTTTATGAACCGATTTTGATTATTCTTTTTTTGTTGGAAAGGAGATATCCCAAGAGTGGTCTCATGATAAGGAAACCAGGATCTGATGATGGCATCCCAGAGAGGTCGAAGGAAACCTTCGAAAATCGTAGTGGCGACTAGTGCGTTTTTTATTTCTTTCATTAATTATTTTAAAGCACTACTACTATTTAATGAAGGTCTGAAATTGCTCTGATGATGAAGCCGAAAGACAGTCGAGGGAACTCGTCAACGACTTACAGCAATTACCCGGTGTTTGGACTTAATTCATTTCTATTGATGACAACTTTGCACCCATATGGGTTACTAGCTTTTGCCAGCGGCTTCGCCCGCGTGGAGGTCGGAATATATCCCGCGGGAACGTACTACCGGGATAAAAAGTAGCCTATGTGTTAATCCAGGTTATAAACTAACTGTGTTCCAAATTTCATCCAAATCCGTTCGGTAGTTTTTGCGTGAAAGAGTAACAAGCATACACATACACATACATCCATCCTCACAAACTTTCGCATTTATAATATTGGTATGATAAGTGCCATTACAGGTCTGATGATGGAGACCATAGACAGTTGAGGGAATTCCTCAACGATTTACAGCAGTTCCCTATTGTTGGGATTACTTTATACGGTTCAAAGTGCCAATTTTATCACTACTATTTAATTAAGGTCCGGAGTTGGTCTGATGATGGAGCCGAAAGACAATCGAGGGAACTCCTCAACGATTTACAGTAATTACTGTGTTTGAACTTAATTCAATTCTATTGATGAGAAAGCTCCCATAAGGTTTATAAGTACCATTACAGGTCTGATGATGGAGACCATAGAGAATTCCTCAACGATAGTCAAGGGAATTCCTCAACGATTTACAGCAGTAGTAAAGTATTAAATGTCACCTGACGATTACTGGTATAGGAATTAGTGCGGGGTAGATACCATAACTAAAAGGTAAAAAATAAAAACTTTTTTACAAAAAAAAAACCGACTTCCTCAAAAACCCTAGAAAGTGAAAATAATTTCGGAAGTCGGTGGCAAAAAACTCAAATACAGATCCTAAGACATTATTCAACATTAAAACGAATTAAAAATGTGTTAAGCAACACAATGGGATAAGAACGTTTGAATGACCTCACTATAAAGAGCATAGTAAATGATTTACTTAGAAATACTGATGGAGTGTTATTTCTAAAGTTGCTTACATTAAATCACGAAAAGCGTGTTTTCTAAATATTTTGTTTTATTTATATCCTTTTTAATATGTAATGCAACTCAGGAGGCCCCCATCCTGCCAGAGGGTCGAGAGATCTGTTCGAAAGAGTTACCATGGCCCGGGGATATGGTCAACTGAGAAGGAACACGGGTGGGTTTTAGTCAGAAAAAGTCTGACACGCCCTCCCGCTCCACCCGGGAGACGCCATTTGATGATTTCCTACCCACAAATACAATAAAATGAGCCCCCATCATAATTTTGCTACGGGCCCCGCGCTGGCTTTATCGGCACTGCACTAACCACTAGACTAACAGGCCAGTCAAGTATAAGTCCTGTTGTAAAGTTAATTACTGGAGTATACCGGATTCAAAAGTGGAGAAACAAATCCTGTGTCCTGATTTAGTAAAAGTCCTGATTTAGTAAAAGTGAATATCACGATACAGATATATGTATGTATTTATTGCACAACTGAACGTGAACATTCGTTTAAGCACTAATTGCAAATCTTAAAGTTAAAAAATGCTACGCTTGCTGAGATTGGTCCGTGGAAGTGTGTGGGTGACAATACTAGTTACCATCCATTTCATATCGAGACCAGTCCTTGATCCCGGGTGTCGTTTGTAGATTTACGAGGGTCGTTATGAGTAGTCGGAAGCCTGAAAGTTTGGAAACCAGTCTTACCAACATGTATAGTAAAATCAACAATTATACTCCTCTCTGAGATCATTCAATCCCATTGAATGACTATGCCTATGTGTGTAAATACATGGGTATTCGATAGGAGCGACAGAGCACTGTTCCACAGTACCGCTTTCTTAACGCCTTTTAGGCTGCCTGTCTTTGTCTGGTGAGACCTCGGGTTCCCCGGAGGAAGGCCGGTGGGAGACGACCAGCGACAGAAGTGCTCACTTAAAGCGCTCCCTGCTGAGGATGTAGACCCCCCCCGTCTGCAGTCGCTTCCAGATCGAGCCAACACGCTTCAAACTATGGGGCCGCTATGTGTGTTTGAGCGGCATTGTCTTGTGTTACACCGCTCATGTCAGCGATTGGATTGCGACCCTACACCGCACAATCACCGCCTGAGTTTATCACTTGTGGAGTGGCGTGTATATGGGGTTCGATACGCGTCATGCCTATATAGTCCAGTCATTATAGTAAGTTCACCTCGGAATTCGAGATACCCAGCTGTAAGTCTGTAAATACTTGTATATTGACACCCTAAAAGTTGTCTCAAAACCTACATATGTAAGCAACTATTAAATTTCAAGGTCAAAGGTCACAAAAATCGGTTTTTTGCGCTTTTTTTGGAAATATCTCATTTCCTATGGGTTTTTTGCTATTTGTATTTATTATCAATATTGTAGAATACAAAATTCTCTACAAATTTTGTTAAAAAAAAAAATTTATACGGTGAACCGTTTTCGAGATAGAGGGCGCGGTCACAGCATCACTTCAGGTCAACCGGTGCCTCCGGTCGAAAACGCGCCATATACAATATGTAACAAAAACCCTGTCCGATCCAATAAAGGCGTAATCTTCGTTCAACATACGTACTAGAAAAAATGATATATAAATCTATCTAAAAAAAAACAAAAGGTAATTGATTTTTTTATTTTTATAATCCATGCGAAATATAACAGTGAATATGGGAAATTTTCATAAGTTAACAACACTCCACCCGTCGGCAAAATCTTGATATTTTTACCTATTTTTATTTCAAAGGCTACCGCCCTACAGTACCGCGTTGTAGGCACTCGTTCGACTCTTTGATGATGCCGACTGGTTGCCGACCGGCGCGCTACTTGTTGGCCAATGGCCAGTCTTTCGTGTAGATAGCTTTTGATCGGACGTCTGTCTGTACGTATCACGTGCCGCTATCGTTTCGCGAAAAATGTCGTATTCCAATCAGCCATTCCACTGGATTTTTATTTATGGGGTCATGTTAAACAAATTGTTTATAAAAGAGAGTGCGATTTGGAAATCGAAGTCAGATCTCGAATTGTGGCAGAATCTAAGTGTGGCAGCTTTCGACTCACTTAAATCGGACACAAATTCGCTGCAAAGAGTACGTGCAAATTTAGTGAAAAGGTGTCGAATGTGTATCAGTGTTGGAGGTGGACATGTGGAGCACGATCGCCGAAGTATGCAACAACAAGAGAACTGAAACCTGCAGTCGGTAAGTACTTTGCCCAAAGGACATCATATTAAATAAAAGCCCTTATCAGGGCTACATTTAATTCAATAAATTGTTTCTTAATAAACATGATTAGGTCTCCGGATCACTATGCCTACAAAACAATATCAGCTGATACCTACGCGTCGGCATAAGGTATGACGTAGCGTAATTTTTTTTCGTTATAAGTTTGTTTGGCGGCACGCGACAAAGCAGGTTCATGACAAAGGCGGCGGCTTCTTTGACACAAAACTGTACATAGTAACACGTGAACTTTGTGAGCGATCAGTGTTGCCTTTGATTCGTTTTTATTTTTTATTTTTATTTAATTATATTCACAAGGGAAAAATAATAATCTCAAATCCATTAATTGGTTACGTAATAATGTACGCAGTACGATGCCGAATAATACCCTTAAGGATCGGACAGGGTTTTTGTAACATGCTGTATAGTTGATGAACTATCGATAAATCAATGATTATAAATATTTGTCAATTTTTATTAACTATTATATTATATTTTATCATTTTTTTCCTAACTTATCCACTTTTTATTCAGTATTAATTTATTTAACAACACTTACCTGCCCATGTAATTGCAGAATTGTTAATGAAAATATAGGAATTATATTTGAATTTTAACCTAATTACAGCTTGGCAAAAAAGAGTCTGGAAAAAATGAGGGCGCCTGCTTAGCAGGTATGGCCACCCTGTATACTAGGACTAAAAGTGATAAGATACTTGTTGTTTTAATCCACAAACACGAGATCCCGGAAATTCTCATCAGTCAAGATTTCAAGACTTGATAGGCACACAGTCTTTTACTTTCATTGTATTTAGTAGATTTCGCATTATTTCGCTAGAATAACCTATTATTTAAGAGTGCCATCATAATAACATAATGCAAACTTATTCAGTTTAAAAATTTATTTATTTGTGCACAATTTATTAGCTTAAGATACTGTTCACATTACAATATACATATAAAGCCGTCAGTAACAGTCACAATACCCCCGTACTAGTTGATACTGTATTACAGTTGGGTCTTATTCCTCATTGCTGTGACCCGTATACTAACAAACGAGTGAGAACTTAAGATAATAGGCACCATAAGCAAGAAAAAAGAAACAAATGAAAAAACTTACAATAATTTAGCAATAAAATGAATACACTTATTACTATTTTGGCTTGTCTGTGATTGTGATGTTTGATAGTGTGTCTGTATGTATGAATGTATGTATGTATGGAGTTTGCTATTTCAGAATTATTAATGTGTCTTCAGTGCTATTATAATCTAAGCAGAGAAAGTGGTTTCGTAAAATCTTTTTTAATATGTGAGAATTATATTTACGAAAACCTAGAGTTACATTAAATTTATTATAAATATATGGAGCTAGAAAGAAAAGAAAACGCTGGGCAAATTTTGTCCTATGCATAGGTTGTTTGTAGACTTTGTAATTAATTAAATTACACTCAGGAATTGCCGATTGAACCCGATACACAAGACATAATGTTCAGCAATCGCATTTGCGGCCACCATCTAGGGTATTCACAACCATTCGATGGTTGGTATGCCTGTATCAAATTTGACATGAATGAAACTGAACGAGTCCTTTTAATGCTGACAGTTTATAGTCGACAAGAAGGCGACTTACAGCTGCTTACTGTCGGAAACTAATCGGAAGTCAGAGAGTACCTATAACATGTCGCATTCGAAAGGTACGGGCAATATCGAATAAACTTGAACAGTTGACTAATGAAGGTGTGAGGTATATCTATGTGTGTGGTACATAACATTATCACTATTCACATGACAATGAAAATGAAATAACACGCTAAAATTTAGATTTTATTTAAAAAGAAAAACGTGACATAACATCATTCTTGAATTCCTTTTCAGTGCTATGATAGATTTTTTCCATTAACACTGATGTGTCAGTTTTACATTTCTTATTTATGAAATCTAAATATTGTAAAAATCTTTCTTACACGTTTACGGCTCCCATTACAACCTGTCAACCGTAGAATAAGCACCTGAAAAATAATAAATATAAATTATACTTTTATTAATGTGGTATGCGAATAACAAAAAAAAAAAAAAAAATACTTGCCGGTTTCGTTATAGTGTTGAACTTTTTGTCTAATTGCACACAGATCAAAATCGTCTAATTCTTTCTTCCGCCAACTGTTTTGGTGTTCCTCCAGGTGTAGAAAAAATCCTTAATTTTTTTCACCTTCATTAACAATTTCTCTGATTGTACTGTGAGATTTACCTTGAAAAAAACATAAAGACAATCATATTAATTCCATGTAGGTACATTTTTCAATTTCAAGTATCAAACATCAAGAGTTAACGTACACGCGATTTGTCAAACTAGAAAACATAACCTCAATAATCTATTAGTAAATAAAACAATAAAATGGCTTGAAACTTATAATACCGATAAAACTTAGTATTAGAAAGGAAAAGCAATGACTGGCATTGAATAAAAGATAAATTTCTTGGATAAATACCTGTCGTGTCGGCAGTTCTTTCGTAAACATTGTCAATCGGAGACAAAATTTGTTCCGCTTCAGATTCCGCCAAATTTCTTACGAAAACTTAGTATATCACAGCTCACACCACTACTCCTTATTGTTTTATTCATTTTTTATATGTTCAAAAGCATTAATAATTGATAGTTAATTAGAAATAAGTAAAATACAACAGGGAACATAACACAATGACAGATTAGCTACTTGTTGATGATAAACAAAGCAGTGTTGCCACCAAAAAAATATTTTAGTTCCAATGGTTACCACGACAGACTCTTTTTTGCCAACCTATAATATCAATAACTTCTTACATGATGAAAAAAAAACAAATAAATTATGAATTAATCTTTTTATTAAAAAATATCATTGAATACATTTATTTTTACTGAAAGTAAAAAAATGGAATAAAGGGTACAAAAACTACAATTTATAATTTTAATCATCTTCTTCCTCTTCATCGTCGTCTTCTGGCTGCTGGTAAATTTCAAACTGGTCTTCATTATCGTCTTCAACGACATTTGTCTCAAGTTCTTCCATGATTTCGGGGTCAAAGGTTCCATCTTCGTTAATGTCGCTCTGATATGGTAGAGCATTGAGACAAGCTTGCCCATTACATTGGCCACAAGCTAAAGAGCATTGCAAGCCCGCTTTCCTGCATCCGCATCGCGAACCACAACCACTCTTGCAGTTGCAGAAAATTGTATTTAGCAAATCTTCTGGAGCAGGTGGTGAAATTGTCATGATAGGCTCCAGAAAATCGTTTCGCATTGCCCAACCCCATACCTGGGGTTCCAAATCATGTCCTAACCAAGTTTGAACTTGATAATATACACGGTTGAAATGTTGATGAGCAGCTTCACTTGTTGGTGGAATATTCGAAAGCTGCACAGGTTTATTAAGTTTTGTAGACTTGACGTAATGCATATAACGAAGATGATCGAGACTTTTCACAGATTTCGGAGCATTATAGACTGCCAATAAGGTTTGAGTTCCATAATTATATTATTATGTTTTAAGTTTTTCTCTTAATTATTTTTTAATTTTAGTAAACGGTTATCAGTATTATTGAATTGATATAGATTTAATGCATGAAGAAAATGATAAAATATAATATAATAGTTAATAAAAATTGACAAATATTTATAATCATTGATTTATCGATAGTTCATCAACTATATATGGCGCGTTTTCGACCGGAGGCACCGGTTGACCTGAAGTGATGCTGTGACCGCGCGCTCTCCGCCCTCTATTTCGAAAACGGTTCATCGTATAAAAAAATTTTTTAAACAAAATTTGTAGAGAATTTTGTATTCTACAATATTGATAATAAATACAAATAGCAAAAAACCCATAGGAAATGAGATATTTCCAAAAAAAGCGCAAAAAACCGATTTTTGTGACCTTTGACCTTGAAATTTAATAGTTGCTTACACCCTACCATATGTAGGTTTTGAGACAACTTTTAGGGTGTCAATATACAAGTATTTACAGACTTACAGCTGGGTATCTCGAATTCCGAGATTCTTACCTAATTTAAGCTTAAATGACTGGACTAATATTAACTTAGCATACGACGCATGCCAGCAACATGTGACGTATGTGGAGTAGTATTGTATGGGTAAGTAGCGTGTAGGAAGGACGGCTTAATAAGCCGTTAGTGCAGTGGGTTGGGGTCAGCAGCGTCCAGCAATAGGTCGCGGCGTCTGCGCCTCCCGTCAGGAGGGCGCATATGCCAGGGCGCTATGTGGTCGACATGAGGCCAATCAGATTCATCGGCACGTGCGAACATGTTTGACGCGAGGCGCCTGCAGTTGGTCTTACTGACTCACGATAGTAAGATCCCGCTGGAATACGGTGTTCATCACATATCGACGGGCAGCGCGTCGCAGCAGCAGTCTCGCTAGTTCTTCGCTTTGCTAGAAGGCGAGCCAAGCTGTGGCGGTCGATTTCTCTTGTAGGTAATCAAACCATTTGGTACGTTAGAGTTTGTGAACTTCATAAGAAACAGGATAGATTGTTATATTTTTGTTGTTGAGAATATTGCCCATTTTCTTGCTGTATTTATTTTAAAGGTTTTGTGTAGCGACACAGATTACGTTACTACTAGCCTTTACTGCCCCATCTCAAAAATCCACTAATTATTATAGATAGTTTTAGGTCCACAAAGGTACAGCGTGGTGATAATCATTAAAAAGGTTATAATATCTTTAACAATCAACAGTATTTTAGCTCGTCTTTTTTACAATTTGAGGTAAATGATAGAAGAATACAAACAAATTGCAATATTGCTCACCCTTTTTAGCGAATTGCGTGAACAAGACTATGCAAAATTTTACATAATCTATCCGATATTATAGTCAGTGCGTGATGCTGGAATATATATTCAGACAAACCTATTAAATGACCTATTATTCAGAAAATAAAACTGGTTGTCAAAAAAGAAAAAAATGTCATCGTAACATACAGTAAAGATGTCATAATCCACTTTGTCACAAGTTTTGTAATTTGCAAAATATGGTTTCGATAGGTAATTACAAATTCACGGTTCGATATCAGTGGAACTATGATACTATAGTACAAGTAAATTAATTTGATAATTTATTATTAAAACGTCATTATAATATTAAAATGTATATTGCTTTCAAATGGCTACTTGGCTTGACCCTCGCCATGTGGATATCAATGTGCAGCATTGACGTTATAGTCAAAAAAAGTATTGAAATTAAACAGGAGGGTGAGTAGGATTCCTGGATGTACGCAGGAGAGTAGCATTTATTACTCAGTATAAAGCATGTATTGCATAACAAATTGTTTTAGGTTTCAACCAGAAGATGTTAGAAAATACCAGGAATACAACGATTGTAAACCGTAAAGTGGAGTTACAGAGAAATAGATATTATAAGCACATAAGTGACAAGCCCCACAATGTCGCCGTTTTGCCCCTTTCTATGTTTCTCGCTGGAGCTCTTGTTGTGTCTTTGTATAACAGGAAAAAGGAAATCGTGTTGTTTACAAAAAGAAAAATTAGTGAAATCTACACGAGCGATACCGTTGAAAGATTACAAGTATATTTTAAAATAACTGCTAGTGGGACGTGTGTTCGCTTCATAAAATACAGTAAAATATTTTTGGTGCGCATAAACGATGCAATAATAAAACTATGGAACCAAATAATCAACTTCATAATTCGGAAGGAAGTGCAAAAGCCCAGAATAAATATGATTTTACTAAAGAAATTACAGGAAGTTGGCAAAGAGAGAAAAAATTTAGGTCAGCTTTTGGTAGCAGCTGTTCATGAAAACAAAAACATTAGAATGCAATATCAATTAGAAAATATGGCAAAAAATAGACTCGCTCGGCACATTGAAAATACACAGAAGGTAATTAAAGAAAATAGATCCAACTATGTGAGTTTCCAACAATTATATTTAGTAACACACCAAGAAAACGCGTTCCTGAAATCTCGAATTCAGAAACTCACAGACGAAAAAGAAGAAGCCGAGAAGAATCTATTTGAAATAATGAACGAAGTGTACAAGTCCAAAAACAATAAACTTAAAGCTTTTTGCAGTCGATTTATTGTAAAGACTGCCAATAATTTATTAAATTCAGACGTCAGCGCAGAGATTCAAAAGTTCTTAGACAAGCCTCGACAACCTGTAGCCAGCACATCAGTTGATTTAACCAACAGCTGGGCGGTAGGTACTAACACGGGCTGTGCAGAAATCATCCAAGACGAGACTCTCGTAGCTCTTGGATCTGATGCACCCAAACTCAAGGGGCTTCCCGGGGAATTTGTCTGGACAGTCAAAGATAAAGATGGTCTTATTGCAAAGTTGTATGAATACGATTTTACGTCGGATTTAGATGACGGAGACACGATTCGAAGAATTAGACAGTATTCTGTTTATTTCGACAAAGACTGTTTATTGGATTCCATAAAGTATGTGTTTAAAAATAATATATTGTAGTACCTAAAGTATGACGGTACGGGCTACTCATCCAGATTTCAATATTTTTCCATCTTCCTTTCAGTTCGAGAACGATTATCAATAATGAAAGTAATGTACCTCGACCAGCACCGCCACGGCGGTACAATCATCGGTGTGAGTCAACGAACTATCCAATAACAACCCAAAGGTTTTTAACGGGCTCAAAAGCGTTCCAAAAATTCATGAAAAATAACAAAAGTGTAATAACATCAAAATCCACAGCCATGTTGTGCCCAGACCGTAGTTATTGAACGGTTGATTTTATAGAAGTTTTTCATTTTATGAGATATTATTTTAGAATAAATTATTTTTCTCTTTTTATGTCGTCTATTTTTTAAACGATCTCTACGTTAACTTTCTACCATAAAACGTAGGGTATTTTTTTATGATTTTGGCAACATTGGAACTTTGATATGTACACCTCAATTTGTTTATGTCACCTAATGTCACCGTCACTAAATTTGTTTCTGACAGATGAAATACGTTGAGCTATTTGCATCTGAGAAACTAAACTTAAGGTAAGTAAAGACTAAGTGATAATATTGTGATTAGAAGCAGTAGAAACACTGGTAGTGTTCCTGCTGTAAACGAGAGCCTGAACCATTGTAAATGTAAACAAAATATTAAACGTCAACATCATGTTTTTTTGTTTTTTTTTTTTTAATTTATTCCTGACCATGGATACATGTCTTTCAGTCGTAATCATTAAACATACTACTCTTATTCTCAGCTAAGTACATCTGAGAGGCGATGAAATTATCTCATTAATAACAACAAAATATTAGTTAAACATAAAAAAAAACAATCTAATGAGCCCCGAAACAATTAAATTTTTTCTACAGTATTCAGTAAATATCTAAATAATGAATTGAAATAAACTGTGTTGGAAAGTAATTCCTGAACGTGGCGGGGAACACATAAAAGAGTTTTGTTCTGCTATATCACTAATTTCACTGACAAGTAACAGTCTTTGCATGGCGAACGATTCACAGTCTAACGTGTTTTATATCCGCATTTTCTTCAGAACAATAGGTACATTTGCTTTCACTGATGAATCTTAGCTTCAATGTCTTCAGTAATTACTTTAAAATATGTATTTATGTTTTTGTTGTATTCTCTTCCGTTTCATCTTCACATTCTACATCTTCAATTAGTATTCGTTCTCAATTAGTAGCAAATCATAGATCTCGTCGTGGAATAAAGCAGCTGTTTCAATGTTAACATTTTCGTAGAAATCTGAACTGTTAACATCAATTTCTTCAATATTATTTGGTTTTTCATCCATATCTTGAATTATATTAATAAATATAAAATTATTGAAAACTTTTTGTATCTTTCCCGCCAATCACCATTTTCGTTCCTGTTTTTTTGTTAATAGTAGAATGTTGCCATCTATATAAAAACTTAATCGTTTTCAGGAATGAATAAACTAAGAGAAGTCGACGTGAACACAGTGAGTTGGAAATCAATTAAACAAGATGGACTTGATATAGAGTATGCTGTTCCGATACCAAAGGACATTGCAAGTAATATATATCGGGAATTGGAAGCTACATTGGAATACTTTACGGGAGATTTGTCTAAAATAAAGTAAGCTGAAGAAAAACAAAAACTTGATTACCGCCTATTGGCTTCCAGTATAGGTAATTATGAATTAGTTTGAGCAGTGGTGCCCCAATGGTAACGGCCGCGGCTTACGAGTAGTAAGTTCGAACCCAAGCAGGCGCTTTACTTTGTGTAAAGTATTTCATCACCACTGACCTCAAAACGGTGAAGGAAAACATCGTAACGAAACCGGCATGTCTTAGAACCAAAAATTCGAAGACGTGTCATCTATCAACCTGCACTGGGCCCGCGTGGTGGATTATGGCCCACTCCCTCTCACCGAGAGGAGGCCTGTGTACCAGCAGTGGGAACATTATAGGCTGCTGATGATGATGATAGGTATATTATGTACCTATATAAAAAAAAAATAAGCGTTAGCTAATTGGAATAACTGTAGACCTACAAAGGGGGAAATGCCAAGGTAGCCCGCGAAATTCATTGGGCGCTTGTAAGGGCGTAATTATAGTCCGGTCGTCGAGAGAATGCGTTTCTGACACCTGTCAGTGCGACAATTCTAATAAGTAACTAATAGAGATCAAATTCGTAAAAAAACGTTCCTCTTCGTTTGAGAACTGAAACTGATGGGTGTCAAAAACGCAATCTTACGACGACCGAACTGTAGTCGGTCTATAACCACTTTAAAAATAATTATTATCTATAGGTATACCTTAGGTAGGTATACCTATAGATAATAATTATTTTAGCTGCAAATGTACTGAGGATTACTTTGTCGACGTCATAAAAATATTTTTTTTCTATCTGTGATCGACATTCACACAGACGTAATAATATCGCGATGGTATTTTTCGCGCACTGGATCATCTACGCACTGCCTAGGGGCCATCCATAAATTAGGTCACACTAATTTCAAGATTTTTGACCCCCTCCCCCGTCGTTATCACAGCTGGTTACATTTGTGAAACTCCCTCTTCCTAGTGTGACGTCACATATTTTACAATTTTACCTATAAAAATAATTACTGAATTAAAATAGCAGTTCCGAAATTTGTTTTATTTCAATTCAAATAATTTTTTAATAAAATTAACATCAATCAAACACTGCAAGAAATGAACAAAACAAAAAACGATTAAGTATATTAGTTAAAGTTCAAACTTAATCATCTTGAGTACATGGACTTTGAAAGGAGTAGGGACATTTAAATTATTTATAATTGGCATAGTAGCCATTTCGTTCTCGTTTGGGTTGTTAATGTCAGGAACATTCGTTGTGTCTACATCTTTTTCATCAAACCAAACAGCATCATCGTCCTCATACAAACAAAGAATTTCTCTGGCACGTTTAGCAGCGATTCTATGAGGACGAATCTTCGCGATGGGCAAAACTTCTTGTTTTTTCTTACGTAATTGCTCGTGTTGCATACATGGCCACTAAGGCCTTGTATTATGCAAAATATACACCACAGCATAAGCTGCACTGTATGCTTAATATAGTTTACGGTAATGATTACCTAAATCACTCTTTTTATTCATTTTAAACTTGTTTCGTAAGTAGGTATCACAATAACAATATAATCTCAAAATAGCAGAACTAAGAAAACAACAACGTTTCATCCGCGAATTTCAATTGTCAAATGAAATAGAAACAATATCACCGCTAGGCATGATGTATTTAGCGGTATTTATCAAAGGCCAACTAGGCGGTCGGCGCGTAACAGTAAAGTTACAAATGTTTTTTGGCTAATACTTCACAGTTCGAGTTTTTCTTAAAAATTAGATTCAAATACCTAGATTTTGAAATGTGATGTCACGAAATTTAGGACCCGTCCCACCCCCTTGTCACAAAATGTCACACTTTGTCAACCCCCCTCCCTACCCCTTAACGTGTGACGTAATTTATGGATGGCCCATTATCATCGAAAGTTGAAAATCGAACATTATGTTTTTTTTTTCAATTGCAACGCTCGGTTCAACAACAAGATTGTAAAATCTAGTGCTCTTAAAAAACCCCCGCCATTTTATGACTTCCCTGTGGACGTCGAATTACATCTACAAAACCTTTTATTTTAGAGTATTCGGCAAGATATATCCTCTACCACGGCAGCAGGTTGCATACGGTGACCCTGGTATAACGTACACATACTCTGGAGTGACAGTTCCAGCTCTACCTTGGCCGGCGCCCGTCCTGGCTTTACGAGATTTTCTTGTAGCACTTAAAGGAATTAAATATGACTTTGTTTTAGTTAACAAGTAAGTTTTATTTATTTACAACTAATTAATAACTTTAAAAATTCTTGTGACAGCAATCTTTAGCACTACTGAAGTATTAAAATGCATAAACAGCCTCCGGAAATAACAAATATGATTAAGTACTGCTTACTTATTGCTATATTTCCGACATATTTCTTGTTTTTTACTATGATTATTTTATTTAATAAGCAAATAAAGTAAATATTGAGTAGTTATTGAGTTATCTCTAAATTAAATAATTATTTGTTAATAAATAAATAATAATTTAATTCAGCGAAAACTCCATAATAATCGAAATACTTAATCATAACAAAAACAATATTTAACATAAAATCACAAATTTTAGGTAGTTAGTAACAATTTGTAGGTACCTTACTTACTTAATTTATTTTAGTAGAATAATCCATCACAAACACACACAACAAAGCAAACGGCAGTCTCCATCGGAAATATGCAATGTTTTATAAGTAGGTGCAAACATGGATTTCAGCTCCTTGAATGTAATTATTACTTTAAAACTAATCTCCTTAAATATTGACGAAGGCAATATCACTTGTAATGCAGCTTTTGCTACTGCAGTAATCTATAACTAGTTACCACTACGGTCTAAATTAAAAATGATCTAATAAGGTTAAAGAGTAGGATGCAAGAGCGAGTGAAACAAGCTTGATAATGTTAGCATCCCGTCTAGAATCGCTTCGATTTTCAGAAACAAGAGTTTAGGGATCGGATTCTATTAGGCGTTTTTAATTTTTTTAACACGCTTTTTTTACTTCTGAATTACACCTATATTTAATGTTGAAGCCAGGGAGGTACAAGTGCACCAATGCACCATCTTGCACTCCGCTCCCGGCGCCCATGCTTATATTAGTGCTCGCATTATCTATATAAGGTGTATCTATTCATACACTTAACTTGGTAACGTATCTAATAATGCACACATTGTAAGAAAAAATATTTGAGTAAAGTTTTGGTACCGTAAACCGGGGTTACTTTGATCAATTCTGAACTTTAACTCTCAGTAACTTTTGAATCTGTGGTTTTAAAAATTATTTAAAAGAACCCAGTAATCGGTTTTTATAGTTCTCTCTATAAAAGTTAAAAAATAAATAAAAAGTGAGTCCTTTTTCAGAAAAAAAAATAAAAACTGCGTGATCAAAGTCAAAATGATTTTGGGGTTACATTGATACCTTATATATATGTACCTTTTTTTAATATGGAATCTCATGTTGTGTCATCGCTCATGTTCGTCTCGTCATAATTAAATATATAGGATGGCTGCAAATCTTTAATAACTGCTGTAAGGTTGTCAAAGTATTTATTTATACTGTCATGAGATACTTTGCCCTCGCTGTTTTAATATTTGATGATACCCTTTGAGAGTATTTGTCTTTATGGCGACGTAAAAGGGAATATGCTCACTCAACTCCAGGAAGATTATTTTCGAATTTGGTGACCACTCGCCCTTGTTTATCAAGCAAAGCTTTTGCAAAAAATCTCAAATCCAGCAATGACAGAGGATACCCCCAATCGGAACACTTTGCAGCTGATTTCGGGATAGCTTTTCCTCAGATCCTGAGAAAACTGTCTGAACGCCATATTTTGTCATCTGCATTCCTTTATATCTATTATAAATAGTACCATAAGGTTATACTGCTCGGATGCACCTCTGATGAACAACTTCCCGTCGACTATTTGACTTAAAGCCTCGTTAACCGTCGCTTCAGAGTAGTTTCTGTATTCACGGGTACCCAGTTTCTTTTTACATATTCGCGGCACTGTCCCGGTAAACAAATAAAATAACAAAAGCTGTAATTAAAATTTTGATCATTTGATCAATCTCACACCATGTACCCTATCAATGACACCCCGCAAGAATTTAATCGACGCTATTACGAAAATTTTGATGTTAGAACAAAAAATATTTTTTATTTGGATTCCCGAATATAGGCTACTAAACATATATTATCAAAAAAGTTCGTGATACATACACGTATTAAGCTGCATATGAAGTTTTGCAACACATTTTTATAGTAAAAATCGCTAATAACAGAAAACTTACCTTTTTTATATATAAAACAACGTGAGATCAGCAGCGCACCCGCAAAAATGATTGTGAAAGTTCTTCAGAGTGGTCATCCAATAAAAATTAATAACCAAAAATAGTTCCGTTTTCACGCAATTTGCATTTTTATGTGAATAGGAAGTTTAGATCAAAGTAACCCCGTGATTCAAAGTAACCCCGGTTTACGGTACTTATGTTTCTTTTTTTTTTTACTGTTATATGAGAGAGTTGCGGTTGGTAGAAAAAAATGTATTTATCACATCTGGCAACAATTGTAGTCAGTAGATCGCAAAATGGCAGAGCGTGCGCGTGCGTCTAAGAGAAGGTAAACATCGGTTATAATTTTGGAAGCGTATGGGTGCGAGTAAATGAGAGGCAGGACAAAGATTGAGTTTAAGTATAATAAAGTCAAGGTTAAGATAGAAACAAGTGATAGGTGAAATTATAGAAAGAAAGGAAACGAATTCAAGATGGAAAGAATACAAAGTAAAGTTCGTTAGGATGGCGGTAAGAAATACGAGTTTACGCGAGCTAATAATAATAAGTGGTAGCGAGCCAAAGCGACGAGGATTCGCGATGAGGGCTTCTGGCTGACTGTCCGGCGGTCCACGCCGTCTGCGTCTTGAGCGGGCTGCGGAGGCGCCGCGGAGCGCGGCGTCCAGGGTGAGGTAGCAGACCGGTTTCCGTGGCAGGCGGCACTCGCATAGATGGTCGGCGCGCGGTATGCGCGCACCTTCACGCCAACAAGAAATGATAGGGTAGGTAGGCATACTGCGAACAATTATAAATGTTAGTGTGGGTCTGTTAACATGACGCCACAGGACCCCCTTACGAATAAAAGGGCCACTTTATTTATACCGTTCAGGGAACCTTACTTGGCGACCTGAACGAGTAGTGCGCAATAGTCGCGCGTGCGTTGAGTCATGGCTCTGTGTCTCAGCGTCATCATGACATGCATATGCTGGTTTTAGTCTGTCAATTGACACCTTCACAGTTTTATTATTGAGCGCTATGTCGAATGTCTTTGGACTTCTTGAAACGACCTTATGAGGGCCGCTGTAAGGTGGTTCCAGCGATCCGCGGAGCAGATCTTGGCGCAAGAACACATGCGTAGACGTATGTAAATCCTTGTGCTCGAAAACCCTACGCTGTGAATGGTCTGATGCTGGACATGGGCGTAGGTCGGACATTCTTTGTCGTAAAATACTGACAAAATCTGGGTAATCTACCTTGTCTTTTGCTGCGCTGAAAAATTCACCGGGGACGCGTAACTGTTCTCCAAACACCAACTCTGCTGGTGAACACTGCAGGTCCTCTTTGCAAGCTGTCCGTAATCCTAAAAGTACTATAGGAAGAGAACTAACCCAATCCTTCGTACCGTGTGACATCAAAGCTGCCTTAAGCGTGCGATGTAAACGCTCAATCATGCCGTTGCAGGCTGGATGATACGCTGTTGTCCTTGCTAACTTGATTCCATACGTTTTTGCCAAGTTTTGGAATAAGTGAGATTGAAATTGTCTACCTTGGTCCGTTATCACCTTCTTTGGGCAACCATACCGAGCAATCCACTCCAACACAAACGCCTTTGTCACAGTCTCCGCTGTCATGTCAGGGAGTGGAATCACCTCAGGCCATCTGGTAAACCTGTCAATGATAGTGAGACAGTATTTAAAATTGGAAGATACTGGTAGTGGTCCTATTAAGTCCATATTAACCTCTGCGAATCGAAGATCTGGTACGTCGAATTTACTAAGAGGAGATGTAGTATGTCTTGTTACCTTAGACTTCTGACATGGAATGCACTCTCTAACCCAAGCTCGTACATCTTTCCTAAGGGAAGGCCAAACAAAACGTTCACTGACAATTTTGATGGATGCCTTTGCGCCAGGGTGGCTTAGGCTGTGCAACGTCCCGAACACACGGCGTCTGTGGGTAGCTGTCACGAACGGTCTGTGTTTTGCCAAAGAAACATCACAATAAATATGTACGTTTGAATTTGGTACTTGCGCTAACTCCAGTGTCAACGAATGGTTACCCTTCAGGAGCTGTTGAAGCTCTGGATCATCACGCTGCGCAAGGGCAAGCTCCATAAAGTCCACTGGCGCAGTGACTGCCTCAATCCGAGACAATGCATCGGCCACCTGGTTGTCCTGCCCGGAAACGTGCTGGATGTCAGTCGTGAACTGAGAAATTAAATACAAATGATTAATTTGTCTTGGTGATCCTTGTTGGTCTTTCTTTTTAAATGCACTTATCAGCGGCTTATGATCGGTGTACACAGTGAAATGTCGTGCTTCTAACATGTGCCGAAAATGTTTGATGGCTTCGTAAATCGCGAGGAGTTCGCGATCATAAGCGCTGTATTTCTGCTGCGTGGGGCTCATCTTCTTCGAATAGAAAGCTAAGGGCTGCCAGATGTTATCCACCTTCTGCTGTAAAACAGCTCCTAAGGAAACATTGGATGCATCTACTACCAATGCCAGCTGCGCATCAATCACCGGGTGTACCAACAGTGCAGCATCTGAAAGGCTATGCTTACAACGCTCAAACACTTCTAATAATTGAGCAGTCCACTTCACTGGTTTCGATCCCTTCATGTCTGGACCTGCCAATAAATCATTAAGTGGGGCTTGTAACTCTGCTGCATTTTTCAAGAAACGCCTATAAAAATTTAGCATCCCTAGAAATCTTCTTAAGCATCTTATAGTCTGAGGTGGTGGGTAATTCTGAATAGCCTCCACTTTCTCCTCTAATGGGCGTACTCCCTTTTCTGAAACAGAATAACCAAGAAAAGTTACCTGCGGCTGACCAAAATTGCACTTAGCTACATTGATGACCACTCCATACTCCTCGAGGCGTGCGAACAGCTTACGCAGATGTTCTTCATGCTCCTGAGTGTTTCTAGAAGCTATTAAGAGGTCATCGATGTACGGAAAACAGAAGTCGAAATCTCGAACCAATCCGTCGATAAATCGTTGAAACGTCTGTGCAGCGTTCCTCAGACCAAATGACATAAAAGGAAATTCAAACAACCCAAACGGTGTCGTGATGGCTGTCTTGTCTATGTCTGCTGGATTTACTGGAATCTGTTGATATGCTTTGACTAAATCTACGACTGAGAAAATAGTGCTTCCGTGTAAATGCTGTGAAAAATCTTCTATGTGACGTACCGGGTACCTGTCTGGCACCGTCCTAGCATTCAGTGCACGGTAGTCACCGCATGGTCTCCAAGTGTCGTCGTGCTTGGGCACCAGGTGCAGAGCAGACGCCCAAGGTCCACTGGAGCACCGAGCTGTCCCTTCCTTAACCATAGCTTGGAACTCTGATTTGGCGATCGTCAAACGATCTGGTGCTAAACGGCGTGGCCTGCAGAAAACGGGTGGTCCGGGCGTTGTATTAATAAAATGTACGGTAGAATGACGTACCTCCCTTGGTGCACCAGACGGACGTGAGATGGCTGGAAATTCTCGCAACAGCACGTGGTACCGAGAAGTACCAGTAACAGCCTTAACGCTGGGAATCGCCACCTCCGCTGTAGCTCCACCAACAAAAAAATTAGTTAATCCGTCAATCAACCTATTCTTGCGGCAATCTACTAATAAATTATAATGGGAAAGAAAATCTTACCCAATAATCGGTTTGGTCACATCTGCGACTACAAACTTCCAGCTAAACTCCCTGCGTAATCCTAAATTCAGCTGTAAATTGATATACCCGTACGTGGATATAACAGAATTATTAGCTGCGCTCAGGTCGTAATTTACACGTACCCGCTTCTCATTTAAATAACTGCGAGGGTAGACGCACAGATCAGAACCCGTGTCTACCAGAAAAGGTTTTTTAGATTGAAGATCTATGACGAATAAACGGCTGGAAATACTGCAACAATCGCTCGCCGTCATTAGCGACTGGCTTTGGCGTTTTCCGAAGCAAAATCACATGGCTTTATGCAGTGATGAGCTTTGTCTGCAAATTTGTGATGGTACCAACATACACGACGATTGTCCGCCATTTTGAATGAGCGGCCTCTTGAATTACTTCTCGAACGGGAGAATCGCCGGTTACGGCTCCTATTTGACCTACCGCTGGTACGAGGTTGCCGATCTACCTTTGTGGATAATTCATCTAGCTTCCGCGTGAGACTGGCTATTTCTGTACGCATTACCTCAAGTATGCTCCCTGCAGAGGATGAAGTACTCGCGACCTGGGTCACCGGGTTCACCGGAGCGATCTCTAATACCCGGTCCGCCAGCTCCGCAACTGCTTCCAGGGACGTACCATCCTGAGACGCCATAATCGTCTGCAGGCTGGTTGGTAGACGGCTGGTCCAGATGGTGCGTAGAAAGTCGTCAGGTACATCTCGGCCAGCCAGGCTCTGCAGGTGGCGAAGAAATGCTGACGGCTTGCGGTCTCCAAGTTCCTCATGGATAAGGAGTTGACGCACTTTCTTTTCCTGGGAAACTGACAAACGCTTAATTAGCTCGGTTAATTAGCTGGGTCTGTTAACATGACGCCACATAATCTTAATAAAATATCAATATTACGATAAATAAAAATAGTTATTATTTGATTGAATGTGCATTCTTTTGTTTACGAACAAAAGTTTGATCAAACAACAATGTTTTTTACCCAAAATATGACTGTCGATATTCATGTATCTATAAACTGCCAAGTTACCATATTATGATTAATTTTTGCAGTGTTCATTTTAAGATACATTGCCAAAGATACAACATTAGAGCTTATATTATGCAATGTGCATTTGCAGATACACTGCCAATGAATAATTAACAACCTATTTAAACATGTACCAGGCCACTCAGAAAGTTTTGCGAAAAAAAGTTTTTTTTTTGTATGAGAGACCGACCAGTTGTAAACTATTATAAAAATAATTATTATTTGTAAGTAAAAATAGGTACGTTCCAATTTATAAATTTCCTTCCACATTTTTTGCGAGCTAATTAAATTATCGTGTCTCATTGGAAAATGGATTTGCGCCGGGAACATTTTCGCGCCATGATTTTTTACGATTTCAAGTGTCGCCTGAAATCGGACGAATTATACGATAGACTTCAAATTGCATTCATGGATGACGGCCCTTCCAAGGCAACTGTGTATCTTTGGTATAGCGAAAATTCAAACGTGGTCGACTAACTTTGGGGGATGACGGATGAAGTGGTCGCCCTTTGACGGCTGTTACGGAGGAAAACGTGTTAGCAGTGAAAAAATTCATCAAAGACAATAGACGAATTACGTATTTTCAGGAGATTCAACACATACTGCAGATTGGATCGGGAAGCCTATACGAGATTCTACACGTGAATCTTCGCGTGAGGAGGATAGTTTCACGCTGGGTGCCGCAAAACCTCACCGATGCTCAGAAGCAGGCCCGGGTGGACTGGTGCCGTGATATGATAAACACATTTGAAGCAGGCTCGTCTCGGCGTGTTTACGACATTATTACAGGTGATGAGTCCTGAATTTATCAATACGATCCAGAAACGAAGCGCCAGTCGACGGTTTGGGTGTTTCAAAACAAATCAACGCCTACCAAAGTGCAGCGATCTAGAAGCGGGGGGAAGATTTTGATTGCGAGCTTTTCCAATTTGACTGGCTACTTGGTATCAATCTCTTTACGGAACCAAAGAAGCATCAACGCCGAATGGTACTTATACTACCAAATGCTTGGCAGAAGTTTTCACTGTTGTGAGCAACAAGCGACCAAACACAGGGCTCCGCGGGCTGCTGCTCTACCACAACAACGCACCCACCCATACCGCGCTCAAAACGAGGGACTTCTTGGACGCCGGTCAAACTTCTGAGTCACCCTCCTTACAGCCCTGACCTAGCACCGTGTGACTTCTTTTTATTCCCAAAAATTAAAAATCAGCTCAAAGGGATACAAATTTCGTCGCTGGAAGATGCGCTGTCAGCGTTCGAGCAGGCTGTAAACGATGAGTCTGCGGTGGACTGGAAAAAGTGTTTCGAAAATTGGTTCAGACGCATGAAACTTTGCATAGAGGCTAGTGGAGAGTATTTTGAAAATATTTAGTAAAAAATATTTACCTATAGAACACTTCTTTTTATTTTCGCAAAACTTTCTGAGTGTCCCACGTATTATGATTAAGATATGTGTCTAATATGACTGCGTAAATAAATATTTTAATAAAATAAAAATGAATTCATTTTCTACCAATCAAGCAGTGTTTCCTACGATGCACATGGATTTTCATATTTTATACATGACAGCTTGGTAGTGTGCATAATTAGATACATGGTATAAATACAAAACTAATATTGTTAGAATTTATTTTTTATTTTTCGGCTGTCTATTTACCAGGTAACAACCCAAATATACTACAGAAATTAAAAAAAATGACATCAAGCTCTCTGCCAAGTTAAGGGTTAACACATAGGGCACTTTTTATCCCGGTAGTATGTTCCCGCGGGATATTTTCCGACATCCACGCGGGCGAAGCCGCTGGCAAAAGCTAGTACATATTAAACACGGGTGTGATTTAGTAAACACTAACCTTATACCTTCACTACTACTATACTTACTATCTTACTCACAGCTCGCTAGATAATTTCAAGATTCTCAATTGAGGTCTCTACTTCCTACCTAATGGGTCCATTCTATGCCTTCATATGAATCCAAAGAAATGAATAATAATGGAAAGGAATAGCTATATACTGTACTTTCGATAATTATTTAATAGGTAGTGTAAGATAGTAATCACAAATCTATGGATAGTAACAACTCTAGAACATCGAACGTGAATTGGCGTGATCGAGAGTCGTCATCAGATTAGTTATCTAAGTAAAATTATTTAAGTAATCAGTACAATAAAGTGGTTCTGAGCAATGTATAAGATTAAAATATTCATCAGACAACCAAGGCACTCGTAGGGAACTGTGAATTTAGCTCTGATATGCATATATTGGTACTGATACCAACTGGTTGAAGATAAATCACTGTATGTGTTCGAGTCACTGTCTTTTATCTTAAAATTCTTCTCATAGATACAAAAATGGGAATGACCATATGGGCGAGCACAGGGACAATGAACCAGAATTAGATCCTACGTGCCCTATAGCTTCCATATCCTTCGGGCAAGAACGGACATTCGTGCTAAAACACAGAGATGCTAGAAAACCAGGAAAGGACAAAAAACCAATACCTACAGGTAAGCATTTATTTTAAATCTTCGTACTTATTTATAGTCACAGAGTCATCGATATTCCTTAACTTGTAGAACATGTACCGCAACAGCCTTGCCTCATACGTCACCGTTTGCTTAGCCTTCGTGTGGGCGTCTTCTTCTTGAAATGGGTTCTCGATAACAGTACTCACGCGTCGTCCGTATGTCTCACAACCTTCGAGAAACTGCAGACACTCCTTTATAGTGTTATCTTTAACAACAATCAAGTGCTTGGCTAAGTTCTCCAGGAAGGATAAAAAACAACGCTTCGCGTAAAACCAAGTGTCGGTACCAAGACGTTTGTTGAAAGGTTCCAGAGATTTTATTACTCTTGATATCCCAAATTCATAGTTTCCCTTTGCACAATACAACGTGCCAATGACTAAGTTCACGATGCAGAGGTGATAGAATTTCTTTTGAGGGTCCTCGAATATTTGCTGCTCTTCCTCTTTTTCTATTTTACGCATGATGTCCTCAGCCTCTTCGTTCTGCGACGTCATTATGTAAGATACACATAAGTTAGCTAAAACAACAGCGCTTACATCTAAAATATTATCGTACTGCTTCTTAACAATAGGCTCATAGAAACTAGCGGCTTCTTTGTACTTGTTTTCTTGCATGAACAGCACATGTGCCACGTTCAGCCGCCATACGTCTGACTCGTTGCAGAACTCGACTGACTTGCGGAAAATCTTTTCTACTTGTCCATAGTTTTCCATATCCCAGTAGATCTTAGCCTGAGCCATGACCACTGGGATATACCTTTCTAGAGCTTCCTCGTATTCAACGACAGCTTTTTTCACTTGATCGTTATCCCCTTGAGAGCGACTTTCCTGTACCACCTTTGTAAGCTTTCTTAGCTGTTCAGCGTGCTTAGAGGCAATGTCTTCATACTTCTGGAATGCTTCCTCCGGGGACGTCTGGCTAGTTATTATGGCGTCCAAAAAATCATAAAGATATGGTGTTAAATACTTGTATGTGAATTGTGCATTTTCAGCCAAAACGTCAGCTGCTAGATCGAAATATTCAAACTTACAATATAAAAGTAGAAGGTTGGCAAATGTTTCTGCTGGGAAAGGGTCTTGTTGAAGCAAGAAATGTAGTTTCTCAAAGCCGTCTGTTGGCTTTATATCTATAGAAGTTAATGCTAGGTTGTGCAATGTTACCGCGTCTAGCTCGTGTTCATGCCTGGGTGGCATATCGTTGAGAGCTTCACGTGCCGCTTCTATGTTCTTCAACTGAAACTCAATAGCAGCTTTCAGATTGAATACTTCAGTAAGTGCTGTTTCGTGAAGCGTCAACGTATTTCCGACAGATTTCACTTCTGAAGTTTCTGCTTGCATTCCTACTGCTAGCTCGGGATGGTCCCGGATTCCTCTTTCAATCACTAGGGTTATATGTTTTAATGCTTGTGGGTACTCTTTAAGCTTAAAGTAACAAAGTGCTATGTTGTAATGTAGATGTGCGTTGAAACCCACCACGTTGAGACTTCGTGAAAACTTCTGTAACGCGTCCTCATATTGATTTTCTTTGAACAACAAACATCCGAGGTTTATGTCTTTGTCTGGATCTTCTTGAGGATACGAATCTACTAGTCCTTTTGCAGTAATCGTGTCTTCCTCGCCGTATTTGATAGCAGATTGCAATTTAATGACCTTTCGTTCAAGGAGGGGGGCGGTTATTTGCACTGTGACTTTGTAAGATTCATCATACATAGAAGCTTCATGTAGTGCTTGGGCAAAATAGAGTTTATATTCTGGTATATCCGGATGCATTGCTGCTAGCTGTTCGTAGCAATTGGCTGCTTCAACGAATGACTGTATTCTGAAATAGCAGTACCCGAGGAGAGAAAGTCCAGCACGGTTGGGGCTGAAATTGATCGCCTCATTAAGAGCCTTGATTGCTTCATCGTACCTCGCTTCCTTTATCTGAAATAGTTCAAAGGTCGTTGTTACAAAATCGATAAATCAAGTCGATAAATTGGGCTCTAACGCAATAACGACTTCTTTAACGATTATCTAGTTAGATTATTCAAATTATAAGTAGAACATAAAAGGACATGCTACAACCGAGTGTTCCTTTTCATCGTTTATCGGTTGAAATGCCTTGATAACACATGAATGTCCTTATAAGTCTGAAAATAGGTTATCTAAGTGTTCGTCATCCTTAACTTAGCTGTTCGGTGTATGTTTCATCGACAAGATTCATGTGCAAGCCTTTGTCTAGAACTTGAGTTATCATTCGATCGAACTGATTGAATCAATTGTGAAATACGTAAACAATTCAAGGTTTGTTCCCTTTTATGTAAGAATATGATAATTAATTATAGGTAATGATAATATAATAATGTGGAGTTCATTATGTAATCTAGTTCTGAAGTCGTGACTGAAACGAATTTGTTTATAATTAGGTATGCAACTAATAAATGCGTTTCCTCTGTAGGTAACTCTGTGTAAACTTTGCAGTGCATTGGAAATTCCTCTTTGTTTACTGTCACTAGATCTATCATTCTTATCGGCTTATTAGCACATAAATTTATATTTAAAGATAAAAGGATTTAACGTTATCAAGGCGTAACGAAATTGGCACAAAGAAAATTGATTTTTAGCTTTTTTGGCACAACTCTCATCCCAAAAACGTAGTTTTTTCTGCTTGCATGAGATAACCTACTGCAGTATATGTATAGGTATCTACTAAATCGTGTTGAATTGAAGAAAGTAGATTATTTTTGGGTGAAAGTATTAGTAAAGTAGATTATTATCGTTCACTGTCGTTAATCTAATCAATATGTCGTTATACCTACAAAATTAACGTCCGTGCGCTAAATTCGATAGACTTATCTTTTTAACGACCGCGTTGATAATTTTCGTTTTTACTTTATTTCGCATATGTTCAGCCTTGGAACAGGCATTTCCTTATTTATATCAATGGGTCGGGTTATACAATCTTTTGTTTGTGTAAAGCATGGTGTTATCGTTCTAATTGAGGAAAAGACTTGCTTCCGTAACTTCCGAAGGTCGCACGGGAGTTTTGAACTCTAACTCGTGCTTGGATTTAGTGGTCCGGATATCTTTTTGATCTCATAAGGTCACACAGTAGGTACTCTATTTTTGTAACACACTTACAATTTCAATCTGAAAGTAGGTTATCTGATCCATAGCTTAATTATTTATGTTCGAAAAATTTGTCTGCTCAACAACGTCTTCATCATTTGCCTAGTCTTTTCCCAAATACGTTGAGGAAAAGACTATGCGGCTTGCAGTCTAACCGGATGCAGTTTAATACCAGTATTTTACATGGAGCGACTGATCTGACCACCATAACCCAATTACTGGGTAATACCCCCCCCCCCCCATTACCCCCTTGGTAAGACTGGCTGTCAGGCTTTCGGGCTTCTGACGACTTGTATTGTAACGACTGTCAAAGATCCACAAATGACACTTCGGACCAATGGCTTTATACCATAACGTATAAACGCAATGAATGTTGTTGAGCTATCAAAATGAAAGACATTGCTACTGATACTTTGTTTCGAAATGACCGCGCCGGACTTCTAACTATACCTACCTATTTACTTAATAAATCTAAGTAGTTATAGTTTTTATAGTAGATCATTTCCAGATGAAATAATATCTTCTTTGCTTTTAAAATTTCCGCAAATACCTATTTGCGTTCACTGCTTTAAAGAACGAGTTGAAAGTCTTATACACAACTCCGTCTTTGAACAAACTAGATGTTTACGAGCTTTATCTCAATTTTCAAAATTCATTATTGTGTGACACTTTTCCACAAATTACAACATTATGTACCTAGAATATTTTTGACACTTCCCGTTACAGTGGCATCCGCGGAGAGGTCGTTTTCGGCTTTGAAGCGGATTCATACGTACATGCGTAATTCTCAAAAACAAGAACGATTAGCTGATCTAGCCATTTTTTCTATAGAAAAACATTTATTGCTAAAAATTAAGAATCATCCCGGCTTTTATGATAATGTCTTAGCGCACTTTGTACAAAAGAATAGACGAATAGCTTTAGAGTATAAGTAGTATTATAAGTAGAATAAGTCAGTAGTCTTGTATTAAGTAGTTTTTTCTAGTAGACATCATACGTCAACGTCATCACACTGATCACACCACAAACGGCTTTTTTCAAAGCCACTTTTATTATACTTGCAAGACACTGTTTCAATCACCAGTGCTTAAACGTATAGTAAAGGTGGACTGAAGACATCTGCTTATAGAAGACTGAAGCCAGGAAGTCAGTCACAGATTTTAAGTAACTGGACTACGTGCGCCACGTCCGGTCTAGGTAAGCATTATTTTTTGCTCCGGCTTACCTCTCTAATAAAATCACCCTTCGCCACTGCTACCTGTAACTATCCTATTATTGGTTTTAAAATTATATTTCCGTTAGACATCTTGCGAACTCATGTCTGCGTGCCTTTATAATTGTTCTCGTGCTTTCAGGCATGCTAATCACGTGATCAGTTGAATTGAAGTACCTATGACTATTATTTGACCACTCCAATCGAATGGTTAACACTTATACTTATGTCGTACTTAAGGCTACATACTCCTCGGATTATTCTGAATAAACTTTTACATTCTAAGAGTTTAGTGGGTCCGGTGAGCTCCCTGCCGGGGTCGCGTGATTGTTCGAAAGAGATACCGTGACCCTGGCACATGGGCAACTGATGGAACACGGGTGGGTTTTAGTCAGTAAAAGTCTGACACGCCCTCCCGCTCCGCCCAGAGCGGGAGAAGTCATTTGATGATTTCCCATCCTGAGAAAAAAAAAAAAAAAGGTGAGCTCAAAAACCGGTCATATTATAAAACGGTCATGGGTAGACTTGGTAAAGTGAGAAAGGCAACGATCTCAGTTTGTCAATGCTTCGTTTTCCGTTAGATACTAAGTACACTATGCTCAGTCTTACTTACCAAGGGGTATTGGTATTGTACTGTCCACTAACTGGTTTGTGGAGGCTCAGATAGGCATATATCTGCATGAAGCAGATGTATACCTACCTATCAGTATTTTTTATATTGGTAGTATTCAATTGCATCCGGTTAAATGGAAAGGAGACCCTAAAATAGTTGATAAAACGCCAGGCAGAGGAAGACTAATTATCTATTCTAAGTAGGGACACTATAAAACATACATGCAACTACTTGTCATGATTGAAACTGTAAGTGCAATACCTACTTCACGCAGGTTGTCAAGAATTTCGTTTCTTACCATAGTATAAATAGTTTTCGTGTACTGTCCATCTTTTATTTGCATGGTCATATCCATATTCAATAAATTGGTTAAACGAAGTAAAAATATTATCTACTCAAGTTTTCCTCTTGTGTATAGCTTCTATTACCATAGCAACCACGTACTGCTCATATGCGTCATTTTTAATAACTACTAGGTAGTTAATAACTATGACGGACGATGAAACTAATAATAAAGAGGTTTTACATAGCCAATATTATAGGTTTCTCTTTACTTAAGAATGTTCTAGCCAACAATTTATTGAAGTATTTATGTTTTTTTGCAGTGAAGATTGAATTGGAGCACGGCAGCATCCTACTCATGAATCCGCCAACTAATGAGATATGGTATCACTCTTTACCGACACGAAAAAGGTTGATGGGAGCAAGAATTAATTTAACATTCAGAAAGATGCGCCTCAAACCACAATAAACAAAAAATTAGAATTTGAATGGTCCGTGTTTTTCATAAGCCGAATACCATTGTTCCTATGTAATGTAGTTTATAATCTATGTCAATGTCGATGACGTTAAAAAAAAACAAATGTCAAGTCAATTGTCATTTGTCAGACGAAGTAATAAAATGATTTGTTGTGTCCCGATGTTAGAATTCTTTTTGTTATAAATAAATAATACTAAATAGATAAGAGTTGTTGTTAAAATATCGAAGGTGAGTTCCGTAACTTTTAGTATTCATTAGCTATATAACACACCATCCCCGTAAATGTAAATCTACGTGTAGATAGATTCATTTGGTTATCAGAGACTCGAGTATGTACATTTTCACGATAAGAGGTGCCTATATAACGGAGGAAATCGTTGAACGGCCACCGTTAGCGCTGCATATTGAAATGAATACTGTTTTTCGCGCAAAACCCCTCTCCGTTCTCGTAAATTGCCAAACATGGGCTGAAAATAACGTTGTTGAAAGTATTGAGAGATTAATCGAGTGCAGAGCTCTAAAAGTTGACTAAATTTTAGATTAAATATTGTTCGGTCATTGAACGACGCGGACGGAGATTCGGTAATAGATGGTTGGATGAATTCGACCCAAAGTAGTCTAGTATCTGTCCAAGTCATTGTCATTGATTTGTAAATTTTAACTGTGACTATGTGGTTTGGTCCAAATCTGCAGAGGTCTTACAAGTATATGATGTTTGCATCCAAGATGCCGTCGCTACGGATAGACCAGAGTGACCTGAAGTGCAAGAATGGCTGTGATTACTTTGGCAACCCGCAGTGGCAGGGGTACTGCTCGAAGTGTCACCGGGAACAGATGCAACGGCAGAGAAAAGCCGGTGAGTCATGTTTTAGTATTCATAGTTAAAAAAAAATGCAAATTGAAACCACAACTTACATGCTTTTCACTAATTTAGTCTATAATAATATTTTATAAATCTTAGAAATATAACTACTCATTGAAAATACAACTAACATTTTAATAATTAAACAAGATTTTTATTTATATCTATTATTAAAAAGAACCCAGTTCTAGAACAAGAATATGCAATAAATATTTTCTGAGGTGATATGACATCAGGTTTCTAGTAATAACATGATCTGTGTGCAAACAATGAGTTAATTTATTTATTTACTTAAACAGTCTACTGATACAATACTTTGTGATGTGTTGAAATGTAAAATTCAATTTCATTTTATCATTTAAATGAAAGGTTGGTCTACAACCATCAATAAATCTATATCTCTAATATATGTTCTGAATGTAATTGTTTCTATTAATTTTAATTAATTTATATATTCTTCTTGGTTTTACTTCATAATAATTATAATTTCAAGATAAAATGTAACAGTAAATGTAGACAAGCAATACTTGGGAAATAATACACAAGTAAACAAATCTATAAGCTTTTATTGAATGAAGGCTTTTGTTCTTATAATAATATAAATACATCATGATCATCGTAAAGATTCTGCTAAATAAATAATACAGCGTCATAAAACTAACATTAATCATAAATTAAATGTTGATTTAACATGCGAACACCTTGAAATGATCATAAAAAGGTTTTTTGGAATGGAAAATACCAATAATTTACATCAACCTGCAGACCATACTAGCACAATATGCTGGATGCTCTCTAGCATATAAACTTTTCGTTGGTTATCAGAAAAGTCTGATGTAACATTGGAAATGCAATACCTAGGTGGTCAAAAATACGATAGAAAGAAAGAAAATATGTTTATTTGCAGCAAACAAGACGCATAGAATAACCACAAAACGACCACATCTAACAATCTATTTTATAATAAACATGCGTCACATCCATGCAAAACGGCCATCACTCAGCATCTATTTTATAATAAACAATGAAAATTTGCACACAGTGGGGTCCAGAACCATGTACTGAACTCATTGCATAACAATGTCCCTATTTACTTCATGCCATTTTAAAAAAAAACTGGGGACCGTAAATAAGATTGTGAGGCGAGACGTAGGGATGTGTTATATGTGTGTTTATATTTATGAGATACATGCTCATTCCTTTATTGTATTACATAAAAGTGAAACGAAAATATCGTGAGGAAACCAGCATGTTCTAGAACCAAAAATTCGAAGACATGTGTGACACAATCCGCACTGGGTCCGTGTGGTAGATTACGGCCCACTCCCTCTCACCGAGAAGAGGCCTGTGTCCCAGCAGTGGGAACGATATAGGCTGATTATGTTGAATCTCATGAAGGAGGGTACTTACCCAATGTTCCCATGAGATAGGGGTCTACCATGGGACCACCATAGGGACCACCATAGGGACCCTATGGTGGTCCCATGACATTGGGTTTTTGGTTTACTCATAGTTTCAGTGATGGTAATTACCGTTTGTTCCAATGTGGCATGGTTTTTACGATAAGTGTCCTTGCGGAAACTCAATGACTCTTATGCAAGCTTATAGAGATAAAGGGCTTGTTATAAATTGCCTCGTGGGACAGATTCATTATTATCCTACTAATATATAAATGTGAAAGTTTATGACGATGTTTATAACTCTTTCACGCAAAAACTACAGGTCGGGTATAACCTGGATTAAACGTAGGGTACTTTTTAACACGGTAGTACATTTCTGCAGGATAATTTTCGAACTCGACATGGGCGAAGACGCTGGCAAAAAAGCTATTTTATCATAAGCCTGAGTACCGCAGGAAAAGGCTCCCTTTCCCTCTCTTCCTGGTCTACTGCGCTTTTGGGCCAATGCTTTAAAAAGGAGCTCCAGCTCTTCGCGCTATCTCTTTAGGACTACCGCCTAATCATTTTCTTCCCCGACGAAATGCCAGACCGCACCGAATAATCATTCAGATCTAGCCCGTCTCTTGCTGCCCTCTATCAGCGACGCCCTAAGCCGAGGTCCGTACCCCACAAGGGGTGCCCGTAGTAGTCGCGTCAGTTTTTAAGTTTATAAGCCCTGGCTGGAGGCCTAATTTATTAAGGAATGTCCAGGCAAACCCGGTGAAGTAGTTAGACCGCTCAAGGTGAACTACGAGATGTGATACAAAAAAACAAAAGTCATTATCAGATCAGATCCATTAGATTTCATAAATAATTTGTCCTTAAAAAATAACTGACGCACTTATAAAAAATTGGTTACACAAACAGGATACTTTCGCAACAACAATCGTTTAACATGATACATATCAAATCAAATTAATCAAAGATAATGATTTTTAACTAAAGGTGTTTATACTTTAACTGTTTGATAATATGAACTTCACCTTCCTGACAGATATCTCAGTGATAAACACGGTTTTTCACATAACGTGTAAGATAGTGATTGCATCCTCAAGGTAATTTGGTTAGGTGCGCCGTAATATCATGTGATGTAATATATATTACATCACACGATATTCCCACATGAAGTTCTATATAGAACTTAATGTGGGAATGTCAGTGACACAAAAGTCTTCATTTCAGTCGCAAGACGTCCCGTCCTTTATCAGACGGGTTGGCGATCGCAGTATGGTGGTAAATGCATAGAGAATACTGCTGCCCATTCTCTAGTAAATCCCTTAGTTGTCTTTTACGCACTGAGAAAACTGACAATCATAAAAGAGGTGAATTCAGCTTAAAGTATGATGAATTCACTCAAAGGACGGAGCATAGTGATTCACCAAAAAGAACGATGATAATACTGATGTTGATGATAACAGTATTTAAGATGATGTGTCACCATGGATTTAGTTTTAGTTACCTACTATTTTTCGATGCCTTCCTCATATATCCAGTTATATCCTATTAGTTTTCCTACAATTTTTCGGTGACTTCCTCACATATTCAGTTATGTCATACAATTTTTCCAACTATTTTTCGGTGCCTTCCTTATATATCCAGTTATATCCTATTATTTTTCCTACTATTTTTCGGTGACTTCCTCACATATTCAGTTATATCATACAATTTTTCCTACTATTTTTCGGTGCCTTCCTCATATATCCAGTTATATCCTATTATATTTCCTACTATTTTTCGGTGACTTCCTCACATATTCAGTTATGTCATACAATTTTTCCTACTATTTTTCGGTGCCTTCCTCATATATCCAGTTATATCCTATTATTTTTCCTACTATTTTTCGGTAACCTCCTCGTATTTTAGGTTAGGTCCTCTTACTTTTCCTACTATTTCCTCATATCTCTGGTTATAGCCTATTATCTTACGGAGGTCGCCCTCAATAGGAGGATTGTGTTTTTTAATAAACCAATTAATATCTCTATTATACACCAGTGATTAGTTGTAGTTCTACTCATTCTCCATCAGTAGGACTACAACTAAATACTGGTGGATTACACAGAAATTGTTTGGATTATTAGAAATCACAATCCTCCTATAATTGAGGGCGCCACTGGACTTACATGATCCCCTTATTTTTAAGTATCCAATATTGGTTCTTTCCTTTTAAATATTATTAGGTGTGAGCTCAACATTAAAAAAAACTGAAGAACCCTAAACTTGAACCTTAAAAAAATGGAGAGTAAGTAAAAAAAATAGAAAAAAGTACCTTGGCAAGAATGGTAAGAAGGTGAAAAGGGATGTATGTATAAATTAAACAGAAAATTGAATGGTATTTTTATTTCCATAGTATGAATGAATAATTATTATATACTCTAAACATTTATATTCAGTATAAAAGAAGACTGTTTTGTTTAGAAACATCCTCGCCTTAATGATTACAGTATCTATTTGTCGGTCATTATAAAGAATCATTATATACATTATGTTCAATAATTCTAGTTTTTACAAATTAAAATAAAGGTTGAGACGAGTAGAAATTTAATTTACAAAAAATAACAAACTTTACATTAATGTACCTATAACTGAAACATTTTTGCCCTTAAGGTGATTGCTTCAGGGTAGCCGTTTTTTGCAATTTGCAGGCCAGTGCTAGGTTGTATGTTAATTAAATGTTGCACGCGGGTGTAAGTACATAAGTTGTACTACATACGTCTTACACCCGCGTCTAACATTTCAATCAAAACCTAGCACTGGCCTGCAAATTGCAAAAAACGTAAGAAAATTTGAATTTCGCGGGCTACCCTGACGCTTTCACCTTAAAGCTGCATACAATAAATTGGTTATATTATTATAGTAAATATCTATTTTCAAGTAAAGTGCTACTATAAACACTCCGATGAGACTAATCTATCCCTCATGCAAATACTTTACTTTAAAATCTATTACTAAAGGTGAACGCACACTTTTCAGAGCCGAAGGAGGCGAAAGAATCGAATTTTAGAATTACTTGTATGAAATCCTATGGAACCTCGCACACTTACCGAATCGGACGAATAAGGTCGTACGATTCGGTGCGGATAAGTGTGCGAAGTTACATTGGACTTCATTTAAGTAATTCTAAAATTTGATTCCTTCGCCTCCTTCGGCTCTGATAAGTGTGCGTTCACCTTAAACCAGCTATTGGTGCTGGCTCATACCATTACTTTATGCGGACACCGTTATCGGGCCGTCTTTATAGGATATCCTAAAGGGATATCCGATAAATACCGTAACTAAGGGTAGATTACTAGTTGAGCGCACTCTGCTATAAAAAAATAACTGCCCTTGGACTCTGCAGTGCCTCAAACTAGCAACGCCGCGTACGGTATAAGTACATAATTAATAATTATGTAAACGTTTCCAAAAAAAATTGATATTACTGGATTCAAAATAAAAACACCTTAAAAATGAGCAAACGAGTTAACTCGTTTGCGCATTTTCAAGGTATTATAGCAGCGACCGTAAGCCGTTAGAATACCTACAGAATTTTGAAATTTTTACTCTAGGTACCATCTACTTGTAATATATGACGTGTTACCTCGCATTAGAGTGAGCGTGTTAGGACACTGAGAAACGGCATTTTGGCAAGGAAAGCACAGATAATCATTACCACGTTTAACTTCATAAGAATTGTAATGAGAATTAAATTCAATAGTTTCAAACATACAGCAACGGAAAAAAACCTCTTCAGTATCTGTCACCAAAATTGCATCAATTTGGCCAAAAGTGGGTAAGAATTGTTCATCATCTATATCTACAGTAACAATAGAGTTCCGCTGCCATATAACACCAGCTATTGTAGCGGAAGTAACCGAATATTTGAGGACAACGCCAGTGCCGAGAGAAAACTTGACAGTGTCTCCTGAATTTAATGCAGATTTTTTTCCTAGTATTTTTGTTGTAGGTATTGTATTTTTCACAAACAAGTCATTGAGCATAAGTTGACATTTTATTGCTAGAGTCTTGCAAACATTGACTCGATTAAAAGATGATCTAGCCACTAACTTAGATACCCTGTGCTTGGCTTCAAAACGCATAGCCCACATGTTACGTACGGGGCCGAACTTCATTAGCATGGTAGGATAATGAGTCAGAAAACGAAACTTTGGCTGCAGGGGTGATTTTGTTAGCTCCGTGTACAATTGATTAAATTCTGCTATTATAACCCGGAGTTGAATATTGGTGTCACTGAAGACCCTATGACTTAATAACCTGTCGGTGATTTGCCGCAACATAATGTATAATTTCCATACTTTATTTTCTAAAGGAATGTAAAACCCGGCTATTAGGCTGAAGTATCTAATAAGGGTAAGCATTTCTGATGCTGAAGTTTTCAATTTTACTTTCGAACCTTGGACAACTAAACAATTACTTGGTTTTGAATTCCTATCTGGTCCATAATCAAATGAAATTATTCTTTGTTGCAATACTGAGATCTTTAAAAGACCTTCGGCAAGGAAGTGGTTTATGACAAAGGTCATTACATAACGAGCTACACCTTCTAATATATCATGCATTGGGTCTACTGCTACATTTTGAAATAAATCAAATCCTGTCACCTTAAGCCAACAGCATGATTCTTTAATGCCCGTGTTAGGTGTATCGTTTTCTTGCAATTGAGCGTGGTATGAAGTCATATTTCTAAGCAAGTTACTGTTTTCATATAGAGCAGTTTGCAAACCTTTCTTGTCAATGTTACAGATTCTGCAACACTTGTTAGCTGAAAAACTTTCAGTAAACCCGAGAATTGAATTCAGGCCTAAATTATCGCCAGTTATAGCAACAACCTTCAATTTTACGGTTCCTTTAAAAAACTTATTTTCTATAAAAATTCCTTTGTTTTGCAAGTAATTCAATTCCTCAATAACAGGGTCAAAAATAGCTTTGTTTCCATATTTAGTTTTGTCAGCAGAATGGCAAATAGCTAACAGCAAAATGTTATTCAACAATGAAAATAAATGTGGTGGGAGTGCTGGCAAGGAAACGTATAAACCACCAAGCTTATGCACCCCAGCGTGGCTCCCCAAAGGATTTCCAATTTCAAAATCATCATAGTATACTACTAAAGGAAGAATAATGTCCGACGCCTGCGGTGTACACATTGCCAGCCATACAGATCCCTGCATTACATTTTCTAGACACATTGGCCTCATCGGATTTTCTTCACGGATTATTAAATTACCCCTTAGGTGGTTCAAATAATCCGTTACATCTTTCCAAATAGTGTCAATGGAAAAAAAATTCTTCAAAACCTGGCGAAGTTGAATTACTTGCATTGTACGTGGCTTGGTGTGTAATGTTAAAGTGTTACTCCTTTGTGAAATGTCAGGACAATAACCAACGATTACTTCATGTGGTGGTATAAAAGAACCTAATAAATTCAATTCTCGGAATCTCAAATATTCTGAACGAAACGGAAAAAAGATGCCCTTCAAAGCTGTGTTGAACTTATGAAGTCGTTTATTAATTTCGCTTCCAGACATGCTTTCCTCATCAGCTAGCACAGGGCCGAATACGGACATTAAAGACGGTGCGATATTGTCAAGAAGGGTTTGCAAATGACTAACCATAGCTTGTACAGACGATCGAGATACAGAGGGATTTACATAGAGCGTTGAAATAAATTTCAAAACTTCTTTATGAATAATACTATCAGCATTATCAAGGACTTCCGGTTCACTATCAGCTTCAATGTATATGTGCTCAGTTGCTACTTTGGTAGTCTCTGTTTCACACATAGGAACTACGCAAGCCTCGTTTGAGGTGGATGGCAAATAACGAGTGTTTACTTTATTCAAATGTTTTAAGTTAACATGTTTTCTAAATTGTCTAACGTCCGTGAAATACCGGTAGCATGCGTCTTCACCACATTTATAAACTCCAGTAATATCAATTTTTTCACATTCTTTCCTTATGTGGGTAATAAGTGAAGAAAACGTGGGAAAAGTCCTTTTACAACTGTGACACTTCATCTTAATTTAAATTGTGACTCCGAGAGTAACTAATATCTCCTTCACAGATTGTGACATACGATCGTACGATGTTTTGACTTTGTAAAAACCAATTTGGATAATAAGCCAAATGTTATAGCTTTCAGTAGGATATTTAGCCGCAGTAGCATGAAATATTTTAAAAGTCACATCAACAGCCTCAGTTAGTGTTGTGAACTTGTAAAACGTATTGTCACATACTGTGAAGGAGACACCTGACTGGCGGCACCAAATTATAAATGGTTGGAGGCTAATACCTAGGTTTTGAAGCTTTTGGCGACGCTCCTCAATTACCACTTGCACGTCTGCGTCATCATCCACGATGGTCACAAATCCATCCAATATCTCCGCTCGTGAAGCTTGCCAGTCTTTTCTAGATCGACGGGCAGGAGGAATATTAAAGAGACAGCCGAGTAGCAATATCGCTGCTATTAATTTTGTCTCCGGTTGTTCATCTGGAAAGAAAATAATAATAGTATATTTGACACAACACATCATCATTAACTGAGCAAATAGGGAAAAGTATCAGAACAAAATAAAATCTATCTATATAAGTAAAAATGAATTGCCGAAATGTGTGTCCCCCCGCCCGTTACTTCTGAACGACTGCACCATGTTAGATAATTTTTAAATTCTTTTTTGTCTATATATTTTATAACGGGTTCACCGACCCAGGGAGGTTGAGCACCTAGAACTATATAACAGAATCATTTCCTTACCGTCACAAATTGCCAATGTATCAGCTATTTTTCGACGAAGAAACGAGTCCTTTGTGGTGTTAAGCTTCTGCTGAGCAGCTTTTAGTATGTTTTCCGATGAAGCATCCAAGGCGTCGAGGCCCCCGGATTTATCAGGGAACAGTGCTTCGTAGTCATGAGTCAGGAGTCGCTATCCATCACTTGACTTCAGGATAGGATACTTATTGAAGTACTCCTGTAATGTCCCTTCCTCGTAGTACAAGTACCGGAGGCGAGCTCGCACCGTCTCCCGCCACAGGGCACTGACCTCCTGCCACGGACCAGCTGAAGGACTTGACAGCTGCTCTAATGCTGACGCTACGTCCTCCACTTCACCTGCACACAAAAATTAAAACGATTAATAATTAGTACAATGACAATAACGGTTCTTAGATTCAGATATTTTGTAATTTGTAACGAAAATTTATACTAATTCAGATATTTTTCTCAATAATTTTGTTCTTGATAATTTAATTCAATCTGAAAACATAAAATTTCTTGAAAAGGAGTTACCTTCTTTAAGTCCGGTCAGGTCGATTCCAGCGAGTGGAGGGGTGTCTAGCCTAGGACTGGACTTGGAGCGAGAACGTGACTTGGGCTTTTCAATAAGGCCCAACGAAACTAAATGCTGCCGTCGAGCCCTTCTGGCGGTGACTAACCAGCCAGAGATATTGCGCTTAGCCTGGTAAGCATCAGCCGGCAGGTACGGCGCGTAGTATAGGGGTGGTGACTCCTCTTTAAATAATCTGCCAATGTCGTAGGATAGAGCAAGCAGCTGCGAATCTGTCAGAAGTACCGGGTTTTCGGCCGTAATGAGCTTCTCCATAAGCAGCTTGCATAAACGCCCACGCACGTTTGAGGGTAAGGTGCCCGTTTTCTGCCCAATTGCTATTATTTGTTTTCCCTCGACTGATGAATTCAGTATGGTATTCACCTGAAACACAAATAGTATAAGTATGGCATTACAAACTAAATATGCAAGGTAAAAGTTAAAAAAAAATGTCACTAAAATGTTGAAAATACAGGTTCAATACCTACCTTCCATTCAGTATAATGATCAGTTGGAGTCGGTGCCAGTCTAGGCATCATGCATTTAGTTGTTAGTTATAGCTGTCACCAACTCCAAATATATTACTGATCTTTGTGACATATAGTATAGCTCCTAAACGGCCGTCCGTACACACATACAGGACAGGACAGGTACAGACGTTAAACTTATCTGTTTACGCCGGGGGTTAAAAATATTGAATGTCAATTTAAATTCCTTATCAAAAGTACAGGATAATAGGCAATAACTTACTAAATTGCTCCCGGTGGACTCTTGTCTAACTGCTTCACCCACTGACGACGACGAGTCCAGTGGTATCACCAGTATGTCACCATCCTAAAATAATATTTACTTTGAGACAATGTTATAATAGTACATGTAACAAAAAGGTGTGATAATATGAGTATGTACGGTCAATTAACCTCAATAATCGTTGAAATAATCACTAAATGTGTCCGAGTGCGACCGTTAACTAACAGGCTATAGCTAGCCCTAGCCGGAGATAACTCAAGGGAAGTGTTATATTTTTTTACTAGTAATCGGTTCAGCATTGCAGGTGTGAACGGTCCTGCCCTCGTCCCTTGATCCGGCCCTGATAAAAACTAATCGATCAACATCAGGACTGATCCTGGTCTCAAAGAATGTCTATACCAAATTTTGCATCGGTTCAGTGTCTTAGGTATGAAAATGTGAAAAGGTCCTGCCCCAGCCGACAGATAGACAGACAAACTTACTTTCGCATTTATAATATTAGTATGGATGTAATTACAAATTAATACATATTGCTCTTGAACCAAAAAACAGTAAGTACGAGTACTTTTCTACAATTTTGCAGAACTTACCAAATTTTCCTGGTTAAGTCCTGCTTCGCAGTCTTGGTTGAGGATTGAGCTTTGCAGTCCTTCACACGGTGGCAGAGGCTCTAAGTTACAAGGTAGACTAGTTAACAAGTCATTCCTCAGGACCTCTTCAAAGAGTGATGAATTGTAGGAGTTATCCTGAAATTTAACAAGAAATTTAAAAAGGTAATAATAATGTACTTAGTTGGTAAACTAACAAGACTGATGAAAAGTTATGATTTTATTCCACTTTTTAAATAAATACTGCACCGGTTAAATTGTTAGGTATCTTAAGAAGACTTTAAAATAATAAAAGTTAATAAGTAGGTACCTACCTACCTACATGCAAGTAGGAGAATGTGCATTTAAGCGACGCAGGGCATGTGTAAGCAAAAAGTTTAAAACAAAATTTACTTTTTTGAAATACAATTTAACATGAAAACAAACCATATCTTTTGGTTGGTCGCTTTTTAACATGGCCAGAGCTGCTTCAAACCGGAGTCTGTCCCCTATTTGAGGGAACATACTATGTATGTCTTGTTTACTAAGCATCTGCATTGTTGCGATATCAATTCTTTCAGCTGAAAAAAAAAGGTAAATTTAACAGCGCCCTGATTGCAGCTGTGAAATGCACTACGTCGCATCGACTTTATAAAATGTAGGTTGGTAGAGCTCGTCTAAGCTGAAATGACGCGCCCCACTACTTAAATTTGTATACGTACACTACGGTAAATGCGGTAGTGGGGCGCGTCATTTTAGTTTAGACGCACTCTACCTATTTGTTTTTTTTTTGGGTTGCAGTTGCACATCGAATCTAGTGTATAATATAAATATGAACGTATATCTAGGTAGGTGGGTAGGTACCATACGACAAGACTATTCTTGGTTGGAGTGTACAGCGGCCAAAAAAGTGTTATTTTCGCAAATCGTTTATTTTCTCGATTCTATAGTATGTAACACCTAGAAAGGCTAAAAGTGTCTGGGTGTTTTTTGTCTCCGACCAACCGTTTGTCGTAAAAACGATGTCGAAGGGATCCATAGGTAAGGTTATGTTAGAACTGTGACCTTGAAATTGGTCGCGAAATTTTTTTAAGTATATTTTCATAGTGCCTCTAAGACGACACTCTGACCCTATTCTTGCTAGAAATTAGAATGTGTGAATGTAATGTGTGAGCTCATGCTAGCAACTTACTAGGTAGGTTTGTCAACTTACTTTCAAAACGATCGATGTAGCGTTCCAAATTCCACTTCTTCAAAAGATCACGCGTAGCCATATCCATTTTTGCACTGATCAAACACATTCACTGGCACTAATGGAATTGTTATTGCTATTAATTAAACGAGTCGTGAGTCGTGACTTGCCGGCTGTAGCGGTGAAATACAAATGGCCGACCGAAATGGCGCGGCGGCGGAATGAAGTGAGAGAGGGAGACCTCATTATATAATGCCGTCACCTTAAATTTGTAGGACATCATTCAAATGCTACTCATAAATGGGTCTCTGTAATAATAATTTAGTAGGATACACATAAAATAATATGACTATATTATTGAACTTTGATGCTTACTCTAAAAATATGAGATTATTTAATCGTATTATCATAGGATTCACATAAAATAATATGACTGTAATATTAAAAAATGATGCTTACTTTAAAAATATAAGTTTAAAGCATTATAATTTAATATAGTACATTAGGGGGAGGTCATCGTATTTTTAGAGATACTTCTTCATATTAAACTATGAAATCTATTTATATTACGGTGACTGTCATTGTGTTTTTTAATTAGAATCTTATTTATAATTATCATACTAATTTATGGGACAGTGGACCATTTTCTATTACATTGTGTTATTATTTGAAGAAGACAATGTTATTTCATAATTACAAATTTTTACGATGACAAGTATCATAATATTGCATTATTTACCCAAAAAATTCGATTCCATCTTAACACATTTCAGTTCTAGCGTAATATTTACTTATTATCAACATATTATAAGACAACGCATTTATTTTAAACCAACGTCACGATATTTTAAGATTATGCCAAAATGACATTTTTCTCAGTGCGACAGCCACGGGAAGAAATAGGATTGTGCTATTCTCTAGGTCAGGCACCACACGGGACCCCGAAACAAAGGTGCCCTTGGCTAATTAGTAACAGCCGCACAGGTCGATAGAAGCTAAAAGAGGATGCATTAATGTAGCCCACGAAATTCACGGTTTTTGCAATTTGCAGGTCACCAGACACTGATATGCAAATTACAAAAAACAGTAGGGATATTTGAAATTCACAGGCTAGCCTGGCGCTTTTCCCTTATGCTACGTTTTTCGCGGTCGGTTTGTGTATAGGTAGCACCATCCGTTACATTTAACCCTTTATAGGACGGCTCATACAAAGTGGCTAGTAAACTGGACAGTCACTTCAAGGTACCTAAGACCTTGAAGTGGACGGTCACTTCTTTACTCTTCAGTTTACTGGCCACTTTGTATGAACCGTTCTATAATAGTACATTACGATATTAGTGCGTTATGATGGTTATAACATGCGAGGCGGAATTTCAGCCCGAGCCGAAGGCGAGGGCGTAATTGAGCCGAGCATGTTATAACCAATACGCCCGTATATCGTACGACGTTTTTTTAACACATTTGCGAGGAAACAGAAAAAAATAACATTATTTTAAATAAACTCAATCTGTGAATGCACACTGTTGCTTTCCCGCCATTTTAACAGCGCGCTAGCGCTGCCTACTGACTGGCGCCGCGCGGCGATTAGTTCGAAATTTGAATAGCTACAGCGCGCTGCTCACTAGCTGGAGTCGTGCGACGGCGATCAGTTCCATATTTGAAATGGAAAATAATACTGTTATGGAATTTGTATGGACTATAACTTAACTATTTGCTTTGGTAACACACGCGTTTTTTATGACCCGCTTTACATATTTAAAACCGGTGGAATTACATCAGCTTTACGAGCAAGGGTGTTAAAAAGGGTAAAAGACCACTGCGTACCTCGGAAAGCACGTTAAGCTGTTGGACTCGGCTGTCATTAGTAGATCTTTGACAGTCGTTATGAGTGGTCCGAAGCCCAAAAGTCAAACGACCATTCTTGCCCAGGGGTACTGTGTTACTCAATAACTGGGTCGTGAGGGTCAGATAGGCAGTCGCTCCATATAAAATACAGGTATTCACCTACATTGGGTTAGACTGGAATCTAGGTAGTGTAGGCTAAGTAGATTGGCTATCACTGACGAAAATGGCTCCAATCATAGCTTTCTAAATTATGCTACCCTGAGATACTTAAGCATCTGTCAGGGTTAGGGTTGTCACCTCTTTTTCTTGCAATTAAAGTACCTGCATTGGTTATTTTAGCTAAGAAAAAAAGTACATTCTATAAAAATAAAGTATGATTGATTTGTCTTTAATTTTATATTTAAAAACATATTGTTTTATTGCTTTTTGCAGTGTGTATCACATAAATTTCGTTTGATGAAAAAGTACTTAAGACTAAAATTTTCAAAATCCCAAAGAAATCAAATTTTGCAAAATTAAGAATTTTCGTGTACTTTATTGTTCTCATAAAGTATAGAGTACAATTACGGGTGGCAACCCTAGTCAGGGTCGCGAGATTTGTTCGAAAGAAATACCGTGGCCCTGGCACATGGGCAACTGAAGGAACACGGGTGGCTTTTAGTCAGTAAAAGTCTGACACGCCCTTCCGCTCATCCAGAGCGGGAGACGTCATTTGATGATTAATCACCCAATGACTTCTTCCCAGGCTTTACCACTAATGGAGATATTTCAAGATATTTGTTAGTAAAGTGATTGTTGGTCTCAAGCGTTTCCGCTGAGCATAAGGTCTTGGATTTAATTTTCTAGGTTGGGCAAAATTGTTGTTGGGTTTTTCAAGCAAGAATTTCTCAGTATATACATAACTACCCAGAGTCTGGCTGTGCTCGGTAGAATGTGTTGTTAGTGGAATATTTCAAAGATTTTATATTTAGATTGCACCTGTTGATTTCGTGATTTTTTCGTCCCGCAAAAGGTCATACATGCTATTGACCTTCCAATGCCACAGGTGATAACTCCTAACATTCATTCATTTAATAAATTACATACTTATTTAAAACTTTAATGCAAAATTTTATAATAATTTTATTTGATTGATTTAAACAGATATTTAATGTAAATTTTCTAAACTATTCTAAGCTTTGGCCTAGGGGAACAGCACAGACTGAGCAAAAAAAAAAACGTTGAAAAATCTAGTGGAATAACTTTAAAAACCATTTGAAGATGTTATCTTCTGATCTATTGACATCCAATATTATAATTGCTAAAGATCTTAGTATTGATTTACTAAAGTAAACCCAGTAATATGATCATGTTTGAATTAACTCTAACACTAAGATCTATAAAGCAAATTTTCTCAAGCAAAGTACAGTACTGTCAAAGGAAAACGAATCTTATGGGTATAAAGTAAAAGTAAATGTTTGTATAAAACGCTTGATCAAAGTCGCTTAAAGAAATGTGCACATTAATTTCATAAGAATAAGGTTGCTTTTCGTATGAAAAGTTATGTAACTTGCGTAAAATCTAAGTTTGCTCTATAGATCTCAGCCTGAGCGCATCTTACGGCGCATATAAAATAAACCAAATAAGGTATCCACGTGTCACTGTACAATGACTCTAGAAATATTTACTTGTAGATATTTTATCTATATCTATCTATATACTTATAATAAAACTGTAGAGAGGTCAATTCTGTACATTGAATATACACTTAAAATTAATATTGGAGGAGGATTGGTGATCGATACTGATGCCAAAAATGCAATCAGTAAATTTTTTGTCTGTCTGTCTGTCTGTCTGTCTGTCTGTATGTGCACGCATGGGTCAAAAACTACTGAAGGGATTTTAACCAAACTTGGTACGATTGTAGTCCATACTCCTGGGCAGGTTATAGGCTATATAACATAACGCTTAGACACATAGGAGCTGTGCAGTGACGATACCCATGGGTTTTTTTCTGACCTCCACGCGGGCGAAGCCGCTGGCAAAAGCTAGTGTATGAATAAATGTGTGCATAATGACTTATCTTGAGCGGATCCTGTTTGATAGTCCAGTCATATCTCTCAGTGTTGTTCCAATATTTTATTTTTAGCAAATGCAGTGGTTTTGATTAATTTTATATTCAGCAAAAATTACGTAATTTAGCACGCCATTATCAAGATGATCACTACTTTAACAGTTGCTCACATAAACAATTTTGAATTATTTTTCAAAATCAAGAATACAAAAATACATCTGCTTTAATATAGCAAGTCACTGCTATACTAACTGGATGACCAAATAAAATTAATATTAGAAATGATATTTCGCTACTGTTAATTGGTTTTAACCTTTTCACCGCCACGGACTTCAATAGAAGTTCCAGATTTTCGTGCCACCACACAGTGGAACGAATGTATGGGAGCGGTTGGACGTAGACATGTCCGAAAAAAAAGAGTAAAATTATGCCAAACTAATGATGCCATCTTATTCGATTACTTAATGCCTTCATAACTTGTGGTGATGAATTTCTTCATAACTCCCATATTTCGGGAGTAATTTGAGAAAATGTGAAATTTTACTATGAAAATGAGTGTATCGAGCTCTCTCCCTCCTGATTCCGGGCTTGTTTCAAGTAGCGGTCTCTAATATCATAATGCTAATACTAAGAGCTATATTTAATACTAAGACACATAGTGCGCCAAATGTGCACTTTCTGGGATAAAGAGTGATGTTTATTTTATAACACAATTTTTTTATTTTTTGTTTATTTTGTTGATTAAAACCGTTTTTCTAAAGGTTTACCTTATTACAATAACATTTCTGAGCAGCCAATTAGAGAAGATATAAGCTAATTAGGATATATAATTAGGGACTTAAGGTTTACATATAAAACTGATGCACTAATGATTACTGATAAGAACATTGCTATTATTTAATTACTAAATGGCTCTTAATACACTAATTTAGCATGCATCATTTACTAATTATCACAATAACTAATTACCTTGCAATATTTAACAAAGGATACCTGGGATACCTGGATTTTATATAAATAGGTCACTATTAGTAACTTTAAAATCAGTGTTGATTTACACCTCGTTGTATCCAAGCTAATCTCGCAATGTATTTTCCAAATTTTAATACAAATCTTGATATTCACGTTGCTTTATGCGCACGCGCACATAAAGATTTACGCGACTTTAACTATTTGTTCAGTGTTTTAAAAGATAACAGTTGTGTTCAGTTATGTGAAAGTGCTGAAACAAGTTTAAAAGACTGGTGTCGTCGATTTTGCTACCGCATTTATGCAAAATGGACACAGTCTGGAAGAAGCACAGATAAGTTTCGGAAGAAACATGAGATTTGGCTACAGGCTGCAATTCAATGGCCGGAATTACAGAATGAAAATATGGAACCTTCTACAGAAAATATAAGTGACGTCATGGAGCCCATAATTTCTCCTGCTAAATCTGATGCTTCAACTTGTACACATCCTAGTCCTCGTAAATCTTTTGAGGACCTTAGTAACCGGCAAAAAAGAAGACGCACTGAAGATAGTCTTTCATGCAGCAGTAGCAGCGCTGAAATTATGTTTTCGGCCGAAAGGGCGCTTCAAAAGGCAGGACAAAGCGATACAGCTTATGTTATGAAATACTTGACGGAGAATCCAGAAGAGGCCTCAAAAATCAAAGCCTTCATTGAAGGTAAATCAATTCAGGTACGGGAAATATCCCCTTTGAAGGCATTGGCTCTTTATGTATCGATGAACTTATCGAAATGGCGCTATAACACTCTTCGGGATTTCAACACTCAAGAAGGAGCTCTTCAATACCCGAGTTACTACATGTTGGTTAAAGAAAAAATTAAGTGCTATCCGGCCAAAGAAGATCTCACAGTTACAGAGAGCTCTGCAAAAATCAAATTACAAGCCTTGATGGATTTAACCTCAAGAAGACTTATTAGGTCGTTAGAAACCCCTGTTGATCCCAATCAACAGCTCGTATTAACCAGCAAATGGGGTTTTGACGGATCATCTAGCCAAAGCATTTATCATCAAAGGACGAGTGAAGATGAGCAAATCGATCTTGCTAGTAATTTTATGATTAGTCTTGTACCACTGCGGCTCGTCTCAAAAGGTGTAACAGTTTGGGAAAACGAGCGACCATCTTCCACTTCATTTTGCCGGCCAATATTGTTTAAGTTTATAAAGGAAACCAAAGAAAATGTGCAGAGAGAGAGATGGCTGAAATCGAAGCAGAGATTGAAGCCTTAACTCCATCCACCATCACTGATGGAATTAGTGTCAAACACCAACTGCTGTTGACAATGATTGATGGTAAAATTCATTCCATTATATCCAATACAGCAGCTTCAGTGTGTGACATATGCAAGGCTTGTCCTAAAGAAATGAATAATTTAGAGTTAATCAAAGATAAACACGCAAACGAGGACATGTATAAATATAGCTTAAGCACCCTTCACGCTTGGATTCGCTCAATGGAATGCTTATTACACATTTCCTACAAATTAGACATAAAATCATGGCAAGTAAGGGGTGATATAGCAAAAAGGCAAGTTGATGACAGGAAGAAAAGAGTTCAAGAGGCTGTAAGAAGAGAAACGGGCTTACTTCTCGATGTTGTGAAACAAGGCAGTGGATCCACCAACAATGGCAACTCGGCAAGGAGATTTTTTGAAAACTACACTAAATCTGCTGAACTGACCGGAATAGATGCTATGCTTTTAAGAAAAATCTGTGTGATCTTGCAGTGTATTTCATCAGGAGAGAAGATCAACGTAACTAAATTCCGAGAGTTCTGCTTTGATACTGCTAAGCTTTACGTGGAGTTATACCCATGGTATTATATGCCTTCTTCACTTCATAAAATTTTAATGCATGGGCCAGACATAGTTCAGAACATGTCAATTGTGCCCATTGGTTTTCTATCCGAAGAGGCATCTGAGGCTAGAAATAAAGATTTTAGAAAATATAGAGAGGGGCATTCTCGAAAGCATAGCAGTATCTCATGCAATGAAGATATTATGCACAATCTTTTACTGTCTTCTGATCCACTTGTTACAAGTATCCGTCCAAAAGGAAATAAGTTTGTAAAAAAATCTTCTTTTAAGGAATTTTATGAGCTTACGGATTCTGAGAAAAGTGATATCGAATTTGTTAACATAAATGATTTAGCGGACATCGATTCTGAATTTGAATTAATTGATGATGATGATGATGACGAAGATAATTAAATGATGTTATTGTTTTAAAATGTGTAACTTAGTAAATTAGAGCTTACATCTTAATTATTTATTGTACTTTTAATGAAACTAGGTAATTTATTATCAACTTACTTAAAAGTCATACTCTCATCAGTTCTTGTGAATATTTTTGTTAATATATATTTCTGTATATATATAATATATTTATAGACCTCTTAATAAGTCTGTCTGCGGTTTAAAGTAAATACAAATGGGGAAAAAACGTTTTTTTTTTAAATTTTCATTTCCTTTTATCCCAGAAAGTGCACATTTGGCGCACTATGTGTCTTAGTATTAAATATAGCTCTTAGTAATAGCATTACGATATTAGAGACCGCTACTTGAAACAAGCCCGGAATCAGGAGGGAGAGAGCTCGATACACTCATTTTCATAGTAAAATTTCACATTTTCTCAAATTACTCCCGAAATATGGGAGTTATGAAGAAATTCATCACCACAATTTATGAAGGCATTAAGTAATCGAATAAGATGGCATCATTCGTTTGTCATAATTTTACTCTTATTTTTCGGACATGTCTACGTCCAACCGCTCCCATACATTCGTTCCACTGTGCACCAGCGCCACGACTTCTATAGAAGCTCTTCATTTTAACTGTTATAAAAAACTGTATTTAACAGGTTTTTTCATTTTATTATTTAATATAGCAGTCTAATAGCCTTTTTTTTTTTGTATTTTTCCACACAAAAAAGCCGTTATTTGTCTTAAAATTGGTAAAAACAAAAACTCCGAACATTTTTAATGCCCCAGAACGTCAAGGACTTGATATATAGTCGGCCAGTGATGTGACGCGAAAGTTATCACTGTTTGATTTCACCCGTTGAATTTTTTATAAATTTTGTTATCGAAAACAATTTGAGGTCAGTAAAATATGAATAAGTTCATATATTCAAATTGTTTTAGCTAATTACTTTATGTTCCGTGTGGTGCCGGACGTAAAGAATAGCATCACCCCATTTCTTCCCGTGGCACAGTGGAACGAATGTATGGGAGCGGTTGGACGTAGACATGTCCGAAAAAAAAGAGTAAAATTATGCCAAACTAATGATGCCATCTTATTCGATTACTTAATGCCTTCATAACTTGTGGTGATGAATTTCTTCATAACTCCCATATTTCGGGAGTAATTTGAGAAAATGTGAAATTTTACTATGAAAATGAGTGTATCGAGCTCTCTCCCTCCTGATTCCGGGCTTGTTTCAAGTAGCGGTCTCTAATATCATAATGCTAATACTAAGAGCTATATTTAATACTAAGACACATAGTGCGCCAAATGTGCACTTTCTGGGATAAAGAGTGATGTTTATTTTATAACACAATTTTTTTTATTTTTTGTTTATTTTGTTGATTAAAACCGTTTTTCTAAAGGTTTACCTTATTACAATAACATTTCTGAGCAGCCAATTAGAGAAGATATAAGCTAATTAGGATATATAATTAGGGACTTAAGGTTTACATATAAAACTGATGCACTAATGATTACTGATAAGAACATTGCTATTATTTAATTACTAAATGGCTCTTAATACACTAATTTAGCATGCATCATTTACTAATTATCACAATAACTAATTACCTTGCAATATTTAACAAAGGATACCTGGGATACCTGGATTTTATATAAATAGGTCACTATTAGTAACTTTAAAATCAGTGTTGATTTACACCTCGTTGTATCCAAGCTAATCTCGCAATGTATTTTCCAAATTTTAATACAAATCTTGATATTCACGTTGCTTTATGCGCACGCGCACATAAAGATTTACGCGACTTTAACTATTTGTTCAGTGTTTTAAAAGATAACAGTTGTGTTCAGTTATGTGAAAGTGCTGAAACAAGTTTAAAAGACTGGTGTCGTCGATTTTGCTACCGCATTTATGCAAAATGGACACAGTCTGGAAGAAGCACAGATAAGTTTCGGAAGAAACATGAGATTTGGCTACAGGCTGCAATTCAATGGCCGGAATTACAGAATGAAAATATGGAACCTTCTACAGAAAATATAAGTGACGTCATCGAGCCCATAATTTCTCCTGCTAAATCTGATGCTTCAACTTGTACACATCCTAGTCCTCGTAAATCTTTTGAGGACCTTAGTAACCGGCAAAAAAGAAGACGCACTGAAGATAGTCTTTCATGCAGCAGTAGCAGCGCTGAAATTATGTTTTCGGCCGAAAGGGCGCTTCAAAAGGCAGGACAAAGCGATACAGCTTATGTTATGAAATACTTGACGGAGAATCCAGAAGAGGCCTCAAAAATCAAAGCCTTCATTGAAGGTAAATCAATTCAGGTACGGGAAATATCCCCTTTGAAGGCATTGGCTCTTTATGTATCGATGAACTTATCGAAATGGCGCTATAACACTCTTCGGGATTTCAACACTCAAGAAGGAGCTCTTCAATACCCGAGTTACTACATGTTGGTTAAAGAAAAAATTAAGTGCTATCCGGCCAAAGAAGATCTCACAGTTACAGAGAGCTCTGCAAAAATCAAATTACAAGCCTTGATGGATTTAACCTCAAGAAGACTTATTAGGTCGTTAGAAACCCCTGTTGATCCCAATCAACAGCTCGTATTGACCAGCAAATGGGGTTTTGACGGATCATCTAGCCAAAGCATTTATCATCAAAGGACGAGTGAAGATGAGCAAATCGATCTTGCTAGTAATTTTATGATTAGTCTTGTACCACTGCGGCTCGTCTCAAAAGGTGTAACAATTTGGGAAAACGAGCGACCATCTTCCACTTCATTTTGCCGGCCAATATTGTTTAAGTTTATAAAGGAAACCAAAGAAAATGTGCAGAGAGAGATGGCTGAAATCGAAGCAGAGATTGAAGCCTTAACTCCATCCACCATCACTGATGGAATTAGTGTCAAACACCAACTGCTGTTGACAATGATTGATGGTAAAATTCATTCCATTATATCCAATACAGCAGCTTCAGTGTGTGACATATGCAAGGCTTGTCCTAAAGAAATGAATAATTTAGAGTTAATCAAAGATAAACACGCAAACGAGGACATGTATAAATATAGCTTAAGCACCCTTCACGCTTGGATTCGCTCAATGGAATGCTTATTACACATTTCCTACAAATTAGACATAAAATCATGGCAAGTAAGGGGTGATATAGCAAAAAGGCAAGTTGATGACAGGAAGAAAAGAGTTCAAGAGGCTGTAAGAAGAGAAACGGGCTTACTTCTCGATGTTGTGAAACAAGGCAGTGGATCCACCAACAATGGCAACTCGGCAAGGAGATTTTTTGAAAACTACACTAAATCTGCTGAACTGACCGGAATAGATGCTATGCTTTTAAGAAAAATCTGTGTGATCTTGCAGTGTATTTCATCAGGAGAGAAGATCAACGTAACTAAATTCCGAGAGTTCTGCTTTGATACTGCTAAGCTTTACGTGGAGTTATACCCATGGTATTATATGCCTTCTTCACTTCATAAAATTTTAATGCATGGGCCAGACATAGTTCAGAACATGTCAATTGTGCCCATTGGTTTTCTATCCGAAGAGGCATCTGAGGCTAGAAATAAAGATTTTAGAAAATATAGAGAGGGGCATTCTCGAAAGCATAGCAGTATCTCATGCAATGAAGATATTATGCACAATCTTTTACTGTCTTCTGATCCACTTGTTACAAGTATCCGTCCAAAAGGAAATAAGTTTGTAAAAAAATCTTCTTTTAAGGAATTTTATGAGCTTACGGATTCTGAGAAAAGTGATATCGAATTTGTTAACATAAATGATTTAGCGGACATCGATTCTGAATTTGAATTAATTGATGATGATGATGATGACGAAGATAATTAAATGATGTTATTGTTTTAAAATGTGTAACTTAGTAAATTAGAGCTTACATCTTAATTATTTATTGTACTTTTAATGAAACTAGGTAATTTATTATCAACTTACTTAAAAGTCATACTCTCATCAGTTCTTGTGAATATTTTTGTTAATATATATTTCTGTATATATATAATATATTTATAGACCTCTTAATAAGTCTGTCTGCGGTTTAAAGTAAATACAAATGGGGAAAAAACGTTTTTTTTTTAAATTTTCATTTCCTTTTATCCCAGAAAGTGCACATTTGGCGCACTATGTGTCTTAGTATTAAATATAGCTCTTAGTAATAGCATTACGATATTAGAGACCGCTACTTGAAACAAGCCCGGAATCAGGAGGGAGAGAGCTCGATACACTCATTTTCATAGTAAAATTTCACATTTTCTCAAATTACTCCCGAAATATGGGAGTTATGAAGAAATTCATCACCACAATTTATGAAGGCATTAAGTAATCGAATAAGATGGCATCATTAGTTTGTCATAATTTTACTCTTATTTTTCGGACATGTCTACGTCCAACCGCTCCCATACATTCGTTCCACTGTGCGTGGGTGTAGTAAGAGGCGACTAAGGGACTTACTAGAGAATGGGCAGCAGCGTTCTCTATGTATTTTACCACCATACTGCGATCGCCAATCCGCCTGCCAAGCGTGGCGATTATGGCAAAGCCCCCCAAATTGGGGGAGGTCATGTCCAGCAGTGGACGTATTACGGCTGAAATGATGATGATGATGATGAATTACTTTATAACAAAGGGAAATATACTAATTTCGACCTTCAGATGGGTGCCGACTCGGAATTAAATAATTATTAGCAATACTTGTCGATAATTATATTCCCATATCTACAAAACGATTGTTATTCTATGGTTGTCAGTGCCCCGAGCGCCACGGACTATTATAGAAGTCGTTCTGTGACGTCATAAACGTACGGCTGTCAAGGTCACTTTGGCATAGTGCAGGCTGCAGGTACTAATCGGATCTTTATCGGAGTAAAGAAATAGGCAAAAAAGAAGATTTTATAGAATAAAAACTTTTCTTCTGTCATCGTCAAATAAAACGAACCTATACTTATGTGTAATGAATAAGGCTGTTGCCTTTATTTTCCTCTCTATGTTTCCAAGCTAACGGATGCGCGCACGGTGAACGTTATAACTGTTCTGCGACGTGTCTGCCACGAAACCAGCTTCGACGTCCTTAAGTATGCTTACGACTGCCGTGGCAGTTCTCAGGCACCCGAAGCAGCCCTCACGCGCTAGAAGCCGCCTGAGCTGTAGCGAACCGCACCGACGATGCCCACCAATAGTGGGCGCCGCGCCTTAAATCCATACTTACTTTCCATTTCGAAAAAAACGCTATATATATGTTATGGACCAAGTGAGAAATTGAGCATTATACATAATGCCCGGTCATTATGAAAAATGCCCAATATGAGAATGCAATTTGATAATAATTATTCAAATAATCAAATTGACCGGGCATTATACATATTGTCCATCACCTTTTGGGCAGAGTAATACAAATATATTTAATGGCATAGAATTAAAGCGGCAGTTCAATATTTGAGTTATGGTAGGTAAAAAAAATAAAAACTCATGTTTGCAAACTAGTTTAACAGTAAAAACTGAGCAGTAAACTATATAAAAATGAGTCCTAAAATAATTTAAACGGGCAGTTCAATAAATACTGAGCCGTGGAATAGTTGAACTGGGCGGTTAGGCGCGTATAGTTAACAAATCGTAATTGGTTAGTAATAAGTTTTATTTTAAGCAGTTCTATAAACGATGAGGCATGCAAGCAAGCATGCAATATGCAGCAGGCATGATTTCTGTCAAGGCTCCGGCGCTACGGGCCTCCGACGGTCCCACGCGAGCTTATCGTCGCAGATGTGTTTTACGCTCACCACCGCAGCTTCGGCTCGCTGGCCGGCTTCGCCGCCCAGCCTCAGCCGCGGTCAAAACCACCTGCTCCTCAGCTCGCGGGCCGCCTCGCCCCTCCGCGCCTACGCGGTTTTAAATTACACTCTAGGGGTAGGGCAGACAAGACTACGTGCAGTCGGTTTTGCAGCGATTCGTTTCTGTCACTAAATGCAGCACAACATATTGAATTTATAAGACAATACTTGTAAAAATTAAACAGTTGTAAAAATTAATTCCCATATTTAATTACTATTTTTTTATTGTTATTGTCATTTAACTTAAAATAAACTAAATATTAAACCATTTAAATAATTAGACTTATTATTTGGATTAATTATCAAGAACTTCTACATCAAGAATTCACTAATTTTTGCATTTAAAACTTAAGGAAAGTCATAATGGCGGTCTCTGATTAGTCAAAGCGTGCCACGCCATGCGTGCCTTCCTCCCTGCCCTCACTCCGCGTCATATTTAGCTTTATTATCAAATTGCCCAATTATCAAGTAGCAATATAATAATGACCGTGCAATGTGATAAATAATGAAGTTAAAATAGTATTAATCACTTTGCCCGATAGAGCTAGACATTATTCATAATGCTCATACATTATGTATAATGCCCGCATTAATCACCTGGTCCATAACATATACACTGAAAAGTTCTGCCGCTTCGCTATGGTAAAAAAACGTTAACAGAAGTAGTTAAAAAAAATATGGGTGTAGAAAAAAGTAGACAAAAATAGAAAAATGACCATAGACTACATCCCTAATCAGAATTGAATTTAACGTGCTCTGAGCGTTAAGGACTTGAAATGAAGTCAAAGAATGACTTGATGAAACAAATAGAGATGTACCTCATTTCCTAATGCTATTATTGAGTTATGTATTAGTTTCTTTGATACTTATAATTTATACTGTTTTTTCTTTATAGGATACTGTGAAATAAGATAAATATGGAAATATTTAATCAATTTTTATTTTTATCAGTAAAATTATAATTAAAATTTAACTTAACGCGCATAAATCTCATTCATCGATATGACGATGCCCTCATCACTACTGTTTACTATATATTTCGTTATACATTTATAGCGTGGCGCTGGCGAGGAATCGCGTTCTGCGTACGTTGGCGGTGAAAAGGTTAAAAGGCCTTGACAAGTGTATGAAAAATATTTTAATATTAGATGGGATCGGTGTTCCCCAAATGACTACTCTAAGAAGAAACATTGAAACAAACCCAATTATTACTAAGAAGAAAAATCGAAACAAACCAAGATGTGCCTCTTTTTAAAGTCCAGACATTATCTTGGTCAGACCATGTGATGATCACGCAGACTGACAGCATTGACAAGTGAAATGGTCTCCACCAGCCAATGGTCTCATCTATTTATTCCATCACAATATTATAAAACTTTCCTTTTCAACAGAGAAAGCATCGTCTCTATCAGCGACGTTACCCAAGCCAGAATCGAAGAAACCGGAGCGAGGGCTCAAGGTCACCTCCAATTCCTCGTTCTCCAAATTTGAAGAGAAGCGCCATCGGCAGAGTGAGACATTGAAAAAGGCTAACTTGCTGAAGTTCAGCGTGTTCAAGAAAAGTAATACAGGTAATTTGACGCTGCCGCAACAAACGCTCTTGAAATAAAAGAAAGAAAATACGTTTATTTTCGGTAAACATGACCCAAAGAAAGATTAGTCTTCTACGTAACAAAAATATAAAAAAAAGCTATTGCATAGCATTTTTTATCAGCTTATGCAATTATAATTTTTTATTTGACCGATAAGAAAACGTTTTTTTTCTTTTATTGAATAAATGAGAAGTTACTGCCCCCGCTTTTTAAATCTCTGATATCTTCTAAGATCTTCATTTAAATTGCATGCTGTAAGGGCCATATTGATCTATATTAAATGCACAATGTATTTAAGGTACTTAATTGGATATGGATTAATGCTGTGTTGGTTAAAATCGCTTCATAAATAAGCCCTTATTTCTCGTAAAAAGTAAAGGATAAAAAATGGTTATTGTGGGTTATCCCTAAGAGATAGACATATACCATCACGGACTTTTTTGTAGACCTTTTTAAGTTGTACAGTACTGTAGTACATTATTTTGATCTATTTCGTAGGGTTCAGCCAGCGTTCGCAATGTAAGCGCAAAAAAAATGTGTTTATTTATGACAGACATCACATTAGAAACCCCTAAAATTATTAGCTTTTCTTTACTATATTGTGCATGTTATATACATATACACCTTCCTCTTGAATCACTCTATCTATTAAAAACCCGCATCAAAATCCGTTGCGTAGTTTTAAAGATCTAAGCATACCTACAAAGGGACAGACAGACCGGGAAGTGACTTGTGTTAGTTTTTTTCGTTACGGAATTTCTTGATTCAGTCGCCGCGCTCAAAGGCCGAGATAAAAGTTTTTAAGCTATTGCATACAATAGCTTAAAAACGCTTGAAGAACATGCGGCACATCCACGCAAAACGGCCGCTACGCTTTTATCTCCTCCAGGGAACTTTTTTCTGCAGACAATCGCTATTTTTGTGTTGGCTTGGCAACAATAAGCACGCAAGGTGACATCGGTTGTTGCAGGCAGAGTTTATTGACAGAAACCTTCCGCAGGTAGTACCTCTTACCACAGTAGTGTAGCTAGGAGCTCATAAATCTAAATCAAAAGTAATTTATTCAAATTAGGCTCGAGTATGAGCACATTTCGAACGTTAAAATTACATAAGACAGTCCCCCAAAACGCCCGCTCTTCATTCACACTTACTAGTGCTTTAGCTGGGAAGAAGTTGCGCAACAAATTCTGCAGCATGGATGGCGCACACGAGTTTTACGCCCCTTTGGCGGCGCTAGATGGCGCCTGCTATGAAAACATTATTGATCAAAATTCCCATTGTGCTAATGATGCCAACGCTTGTCAAAAGTTCAATGTACCTGTTTTTTATTTTATAATAGTGTAGACACCAACAAGTGATGTATACCGTAAAACGACTGTGACGTCACTTCAATAAGTACATGGGGTTAATCACATCATTAGGGAACCCCCCGTAGTCCCTGTACAGGCATGATTTTACATTTATAATCTTAATCAATTTTCTCAGATGATCACGACCACTCAGCAGAGAAACGTCACCCAGAGTTCAAGATTCCAGGTCTGGTCAACGATGGCATGAAGCGTGATTTTCGCGTCCGTTTCCCACATTTGTGCGCTGCAGTGGACCGGGACTCGCGCGTGTTTGTGCACAGCTTCATCATGGACGTCATCAAGTACACTAATCTCATGAGCGTTGATGAGTTGTCTGAGAGGGTCCAGAGGCAGTACCAGGTGAGGGTTTAAGATTTTTATTAATAATTCATTCCATGTAGAAGATATCCAAGTATGAAATTTTATGAACATATCCACCTTGTATAAAATATACGCTTAAATTGTTATCCGCAATAAACACAAAATATTATAAAAATACATTGTCGCGAGAACCAAACGTGTGTGCCAAATTTCAGCTCATTAGCTTCAACGGATGTAGGTGAATTATTGATTGCAAAATTCCAGGATTGTATGTCCAAGTAAGATTAAATAAAAGCTTTTAATTAATTAAAACAATCGACTCTTCATTAGTCAACCTCGGGTCAGTAGTTATCGGGCTACAATCGTCAATCAAATACATAACCCGTTACCAAATTTTTGCTGCAACGCACTCGTATAATAATAAATACACGTATATAATGTTGCAAAGGACTCGAGACCTTTTTTTTTGATGGGAAATCATCAAATGACTTAAATGGCTCTCCCGCTCTGGGCGGAGCGTGTCATACTTTTACTGACTAAAACCCACCCGTATTACTTCAGTTGCGCATGTGCCAGGGTCACGGTTTCTCTTTTGAACAATCTCGCGACCTTGGCAAACAATGGATATGATGACATTTATTTTGATCAGTTTTTTTTCGGTGCAAAAGGACTATACTGATGCAAAAGGATCGTAGCAATTGGCGTTTTGTAGTTTCTGCCTACCCCCATGAGAGTTTATGTTAGTGTTGCAAAGGACTGAGTCCTCGAGTCGTAATTTTAAGGACTCGACTCAATTATGAAAGACTCAATGTGCTCAAAAGGCTCGAAGTCTAGAGTCAAGCCGAGTCATTTAACAGCCACGCGAGTCTTTAAAAGTACTCGAGTCTTAAAAAGAACTCGAGTCTTACAAGGAGTCGTGTCTTGAAGAAAAACTCGGAGCATGAAGATGAGACTTGTAGCTCATCATTCAAAAAACCTCGAATAAATTCAGTTCGACTCAGTTATGCAAGACTCAGTGTGCTCAAAAGGCTCGAAGTCTAGAGTCAAGCACTCAAGTCTTAAAAAGGACACGAGTCTTAAAACGAACTCGCGTCATAAGGAAAAACTCGTAGCATGAAGATGAGACGTGTAGCTCATCATTCGAAAAAAACTCGAACAGAAGGTGATAAGTTCAAATAAGTGGTTATGATGTGAATATGCGTACAAAAAATTAGACGATTTATTCGAGGTTTTTTGAATGATGAGCTACAAGTCTCATCTTCATGCTCCGAGTTTTTCTTCAAGACACGAGTCCTTGTAAGACTCGAGTTCTTTTTAAGACTCAAGTACTTTTTAAGACTCGCGTGGCTGTTAAATGACTCGGCTTGACTCTAGACTTCGAGCCTTTTGAGCACATTGAGTCTTTCATAATTGAGTCGAGTCCTTAAAATTACAACTCGAGGACTCCGTCCTTTGCAACACTAACATAAACTCTCATGGGGGTAGGCAGAAACTACAAAACGCCAATTGCTACGATCCTTTTGCATCAGTATAGTCCTTTTGCACCGAAAAAAAACTGATCAAAATAAATGTCATCATATTCATTGTTTGGTGACAATAAGATACAGCAATCAATTACCCTATATTTAAGTCTGTGTAGTGATTAAGATCTCTCTATGAGCATTTTATCATTGGAAACAAAGGCAAACGGCAAAAAAACCTCGTCACTTTTAATACTAGCCTGTATAACCTTATCAATTTTATTATAATTTGTTCGATAAACCTGTTGCTGTGCTTTGGGGGCCTTATCGCAGTGCTGGTAATTTTTGACGGGTTCATAACAAAGATAAAACGCATTCACATAATATATTTAGTGGCTAATGGCTCCAATCCCAAACCTAGTTTACGTCACAGTGACGTTTGTGAATGTAAAGTAGGTTGCTACATGGGAATATGGGATAAATCCTAGGTAGTTTCAAATTAACTACCTTTTTTGTGGGTGGGAAATAATCAAATCACTTCTCCCGCTCTGGGCGGAGCGGGAGAGCATGTCATACTTTTCCTGACTAAAGCCCACCCGTGTTCCTTCAGTTGCCTATGCCAGGGCCACGGTAACTCTTTCGAACAAATCCGCGACCCTGGCAGAAATTAACTACCCTGGCATTTATATTTCTGTTACTTGACAACGCGTCCAATTCTTTAATAACCTGAATTTTTTATTTGTGAAAATTACCCGATACCCTGGCGCTTCTTTTTCAGTATTTACCCTGGCGCTTCTATTCTATTACAAACTATGGCACTTCTATTTTAGTAATTGCCCTGGCGCTTCTTTTTCAGTATTTACCCTGGCACTTCTATTTTATTACAAACTATGGCACTTCTATTTTAGTAATTACCCTGGCGCTTCTGTTTTAATACCGTGGCCCTTGTATTTATAAAATTACCCCCGAGTTTTATTCCGGAAATTACGGTTCAGTTTCTGAAATAGCCCTTGCGTTCCTTTTGAAAGTACTTTTTCACTCCCTCTAAAATAACCTTATCAATGAAGAATAACGACATACCGTCTCAATTTGCAGCGTTTCATGAAACACATGGACACGTCGTTGCATTTCGCGAATGTGGACGCGGACACCAAGGAACTGCTCATGGACTTTGTGGAGAAACATGCCATGACTTACTTGCACGAGTAAGTAGCGCTGTATTTATCTGAAAATGTATGACGCATCGTCATTTGCCTTGCCATTTCCAACTATGTTGGGGTCGGCTTCCAGTCAAGCGGATGTAGTTGATTACCAGAATTTAAATGGAGTGACTGCCTATCTTACCTCCACGACCCAGTAATTGGGTAACACGATACCATTTGGTAAGAGTGGTTTTCAGACTTTTGGGCTTCTGACGATCCGTAACCACTGTCAAAGATCTACGAATGACAGTGCTTGACGTGCTTAGATAGAGGTACGGAGGTCAAAGTCAAAGTATCTTTATTGTGGGCATATGTAAGTTACAGGTCTTAACAATATATTAAAGTATCAATATGTCCTGCCTTATAGGCATACAATAATTATGTAGGTAGATATGGCATAAAAAATTTGGAATTATTATATATGGTAAGTTATTATAAATGTAAAAGTACAGTGAAACTATCACATGGTCAATACTAATGAATGTCAAATACGGTGAATCTAATACATGGTCAATACTTATATATGTCAAAATACAGTGGAACTAATAAATGGTCAACAATTCAGGAAATCTTGGATCGTGTAGAATGCTTTATCAATTAAAAATGTTCGTAATTTATTTTTAAATATTGAAAGTTCCCTAGTGTCTAGAATGCTAATAGGTATTTTGTTGTATATTTTAGATGCAATGCCAAACTTTGTATCTTTGTATCACCCATCCACGGAAAAACCGCGGCAAGCGTAACTTAACACGTTGAGTGCCAAACACAGATTGATGGTTAATCCGTTATGACCACAGATTTAGAGCGCATGCGAAATTGTTAGTAGCAAGCACGCGATATAGCGTGATCGCCCATAATGCAGAGCCGATGAATCACGCGATATCGCGTGATCGTCACTCAACGTGTTAACCTACCCTAAGTCAGAATTTTTTGTCTGGGACGAAATTAACATTTAACTTTCCAACTTTTATGAACTTCACCGTTCAGTAGTGCTTTGAATTTCAATTTATAATTCGGGGATTATTTTTGTTGTTCTGATCAATCAATCCAGTTAAAAAATCAACTTGAAAGATAGAAGCTACCTCCAAGAACATGTTTTTTTTTTACGATATTTTTTTGTTTTAATGTATTCTATCTCCTTAGGTTGCCATCAGTAGTGTTTTCTCCCAGTGGAACGGAAGACGAGCGCCTAGACCGCGCCATGTCAGAACGTATCCAGCAGTTGAGCTGGGTCGGTGAGCGACACCTGGAGTGCAGGCTCGACAGGAACAACGCCGAGTGTCGACAGCTACTCTACAAGGCCATCAGCGGTACGTATTCTGCTACCATTGCTACTGTTCTGATTACAGGACAACGCAAATTTTTATTAAATTCGACGCTTGAAAGGCGAAATTGACTAAGCGACATAGTAGCCCTATGTCGCTTAGTCAATCTTGCCTTTCAAGCGTCGATATGCACTTTTTTCCCTAGACTTAAACATAAGTGGCGGAATGTGGGTGTAATATAAGTACTCTTCAAGGAACACAAACGTGTTTTGTATTTATTTTTTATATTTCACAGTTTGTTCGATAGACATAATTGTTGAAAGTCATTAATATTTTCATTCATTGGGACGTCGCCAATGATTTCAAATACTTATACTCGTATACTTTGGTTAGCTATTCGAATTACTCCTTTGTTTAGTGCAAGAAAAAGAAAGGAAAGACATTAGTCCAGTTCGCTATCACCTGAATATCAGATTCCCTTCAAAGGTGAAGAAAAATTTAGGCGAAGAGGACTAATTGATTACTTGTGCAAGAATAATCACTTTCTGTCTCATTACAAAACACGATCTAACTTTATTTCTAGCCTAAAGCTTTGTACTAGCTATTGCTTTTGGAAGAAAAGATTTTATTTCTATCTGGGTAAAGTTCCTAATACAAAAATGACAACTTCACACCGGACCAAATTGTCGACTGTGTTTAAATAACTCTTATTTCAATTCCTTTTAGGTTCTTATTTACAAAACAAGGTCGATAGTTTAAACCATTCCTTAAGACCGTTTATTTTCTCGTTTATGTCTGTATAACTAATGATAGTGATGTCCTCCTGCAGAACTACTGGGCATGGACAGCGCGCTGTCGCCGGGCGACAAGTTGTCGCGCGTGCGGCGCTGCTGTCGCCACGTGCTGCGCCTGTGCGGCACCGCGCCCGCCTCCGCCGACGATCTACTGCCGGCGCTCATATTCACTGTAAGGACATTTAATAGACCATAATATTATTAATATAATCATCATCATCATTTCAGCCGTAACACGTCCACTGCTGGACATAGCCTCCTCCAATTTAGGAAGTTTGCCATTATCGCCACGCTTGGCACGCGAGTTGGCGATCGCAGTATGGTGAAAAAATTTATAGAGAACGCTGCTGCCCATTCTCTAGTAAGTCCCTTAGTTGTCCCTTAGTTGCCTCTTACGACACCCACGGAAAGACATGAGGTGGTGCTTTTTATTTACAAAATTCACGTGCAACATACACCTGAAACGTCTTAAAATAAAAAGAATAAGAGAGATTTCGTGTCGGAGACCTCTGTCTCCGACACGAAATCTCTCTTATTCTTAGAGAGAAACAAAAATATATCTTTCGTCTGACCCATGTACCGAAATATCCGTAAACGTGACGCGTCTCAACTTGCCTCACAATTTTTACCTCCTAATATTCACTTTAAAAAAAAGTTACATAGTAATTACCATACTTTTTTTCAACATTAATAGACATGATTGTGTTCATGTTCAGGTGCTGAAAGCCAACCCGCCGCGCCTGGTGAGCAACATAAACTTCGTGACGCGCTTCTGTAACGCGCAACGACTCATGACCGGCGAGGGAGGGTACTACTTCACAAATCTCGTAAGTACTATATTTACCTCCGTATTCTAAAGATCCAAACAATAAATAATAGTTTAAACTATTATTTATTTTCTATTTTTTAGGGTGTTTCGAATTTTGAGACGTATGTCAGCTTAGTTTGTGACGTATGTCAGCGTAGTTTTAGAAGATAGTTTTTTTGCTGTCCTGGTAACCGTGGCAAGGATAATGGCACATATTTATGAAATTATTGCATTGTCATCGGTCTTTGACAGTTGTGCAAAGTTTGAATGAAATCTGGTCGTTTAAACTGTGTCAAAATCGCGCTATAAGGAGTCGGTTACAAACAAACATACAAGTGAAGCTAATATAAAGCATGTAAAATAGATAGAATGTTTTACCAGAAACCTGTTTCAGAGGTAAGCTATAAGTTTCTTGTGACACAAAAATTGTTGCTGAAAGAATGTTGTGTTACTTTTGTTTACCTTGAATACGGCAACGTGTCGTGGAAATTTTTGACATGTCCTCTGAAATTATACTAAGAAATATTGTCTAACACGACTCCGACTTTGGATTCCTTCATCATCAGCCTATAATGTTCCCACTGCTGCGACTCAGGCCTTCTCTCGGTGAGAGGGAGTGGGCCATAATCTACTACACAGGCTCAGTGCGGGTTGGTAGATGTCACATGACTTCGAATTTTTAGTTCTAACGGTTTTGGTGCCGGTTTCCTCACGATGTTTTTCTTCACCGTTTTTAAGGCAATGGTGATTAAATAATTTACACAAAGTAAAGTGCCTGGTTAGGTTCGCACTCACGACCTACAACTCGAGTCATGGTCGTTACGAACGGGCCACCATTGCTCTTGGACCCTGAGGAGTCCACGAGCAATGGTGGCCCGTGGATTTTTGAAGTATACAGAGCTTTGGTTTTGTGGCAAGCGATTGCGGAGTGTGAGACGCTCATAATTAACTTCCAAGTGTTTTAATTTCCATGACTTGTTATTGTAGTATAATTGCTAGTACCTCAGGATTCTCCTAGCTTGAAGGGCAGGGGTCTTATTCATCTGCCAGGGTCCCGAGATTTGTTCGAAAGAGTTACCGTGGCTCTGGCATAGACAACTGAAGTAACACGGGTGGGTTTTAGTCAGTAAAATTTTGACACGCCCTTCCCCTCAGCCCAGAGCGGGTGACGTCATTTGATGTTTTCCCACCCACAAAAAAAGGGGTCTTACTCATCTATAATAGCCATACCTATCTATAACCGACAATATTGATGTTACCTAGGCTAAGTCTTTTGTTAAATAAAATGATTATTTACTTTATTACTTATCATAGACGTACTGTAAATTTTCTGTATCGTTTCCAGTGCTGCGCAGTGTCCTTCATTGAAAATCTTACGGCAGAGTCCTTGAACATGGACAAGAAGGAGTTTGACTGTTACATGGCCATGCCGGCAACCATCGGTGGCAGTGCTTGGGTAAGTTAAGGATATTTTATTTAAAACTTTTTTTAACACTAGAAGCGCTGAACATACCGCCTAAGGTAAATTTGGATAAAAAAATATGTGTATTGCAATTACGTGGTTGAAGTCTTATATAAATAATAAATATAATAATCATCATATTTCATGAAAAGTCAAAAAAAGTTACGATTATATGCATAATAAAATATTAATTAGAGCAGGAAGAACATCGAAATTGGTAGACCCATTTCGATGTGACGCCCGCACTTTTGTGATTTGGGACGCCCGCACTTCTAGTGTTAATGACTAGCCTGTTGGTTTACTAGTCACAAGTATGCTGACCGTGAGGGCCTGGTTTCGATTTCCAGGTTGGGCAAAGTGGTATTGGTTTTTTTCTGGAATTTACCAGTAGCCAGGAGCCTGGATTTGTGCCCAGTTGATGACAATAGTCATTACGCTTGACACCTAATTATTGCAACTAGTGATGGCTCGATCGAAATGGTTTAACATCCGACCATAATTCATTTATGACATTATAATGTAAAAATATTAGCACAACACAAACTTATGACATTATAATAGCTTTCTGCATTCTTTTTCCATATAAACTGTAACTGTGACAAATTTCATACACCTCCGTCCGCGTAATTTTCGGGGAAAGGGATACAAAGTTTTTGTTTCACATCTTTATATAATTCTACTGTACGTGTGTATGTCACCATACTCCTCCTAAACGGCTGGACCGATTTGAATGATTTTTTTTTGTATGCGTTTGGGTGGCACCTTGGATGGTTTAGATTACTATTGGACCCGGTAGGTGGCGCTGCTATCGAGTTCTAGGAAACAGGACAACGTCTGTACGGTCAGCTAGTATTAATATATAATTCGTAACATACATAAACTCACGCCTTTTTCCCGTGGGGGTAGGCAGAAACTATAGAACGCCATCTGCTACGACTCTTAAATACTCCTTTTGCTTCGTTTATGTTCATACTTCTGGTCATACATGCACGCCGGTTACCAGTACTACGCACCTGACCCTTCTGAAGAACATCACCAATAAGGTCTCTATGTTCTCCTAGGGCGTCCCCTTTCAGCGTGACCAGTCACATCTGCTTTTTAAATACCTAGTACCTGGATGCCCGAGCTTTGCTCGGTATTTAATTTTATTTTTTTGGTAAATTGTGTTTTTTAGAAATTATATTTAAATACAAATTACATTTTGTTATTTTTCTTCCAATAAAACAAAAAAACATAAATTTATGTTTAAGTTTATTATCGATAAAGTTGATTATTGAAAACACGTATAAAACGACATTTTCTAGAAATGAATCCTAGCTAGATCGATTTATCGCCCCCGAAACCCCCTGTATACTCAATTTCATGAAAATCGTTGGAGCCGTTTCCGAGATTCAGATTATATATATATACACTAGCTTCTGCCCGCGACTTCGTCCGCGTCAAAGTTTTGCTTCCCTGAACCTTCCCGTCGCATCGAATTGCCTGCCAATTTTCGTCCACTTTTCGTTGCTGCTCCTTTTCTTTTAATCGTAGCGTGCTGTTATATACCATATAGCCTTCCTCAATAAATAAGCTACCTGACCCAAAAAGATTTTTTCAATTCTAACCAGTAGTTTCGGAGCCTATTCAATAATAATAAAATAATGTTTAATTATTTCAATTACAATAGGCATTTTGAAACATATTATTGGAGATCACCTTTTAAGCAAGGAATTGCTTGTATTAGGAGATTCCGCACTTCCACTTGTCATTTTTATGCATTTGAAAAAGTAGACAATGTAAACATGCAAGATTAGAAAATAAAGAACAAACTAATAATAAGTTACAAATAAAACAATATTATAACTTAAAATACTATTCAAACAGCTCTGCAAATAAATGAACGTTAAGCGGAAAAAGGCCGCATCGCGCGAGCGCGCGCGCGCGCGCGTGTGTGTGTGTGTGTGTGTGTGTGTGTGTGTGTGTGTGTGTGTGTGTGTATCATGTGTGTGTGTGTGTGTGTATCATGTGTGAGTGTGTGTGTGTGTATCATGTGTGAGTGTGTGAGTGAGTGTGGGTGTGAGTGTGAACTAGTGAGGTTGTGTGGTGTGTGAGATATAATGAGGTTTTTATGATCGATGCTTATTTCACGTATTCAATTAATATCCTGACTATTTATTTAATAATTTAATAGGTTGTTGGTTTTCGGTTAGCCCTACGACAATGTCTTGGGGTCGAAAGAAGCCAAGCAGGTCTTCAATCACTAACCGTGCGCACAACAACCCAATATAACTAATTTGGTTATTACAAACTAGAAATAATAGACTCAACATCGTCGTAGGTTTTAGTTTTAAGCCAATCAGTTACAACTTTTTTACAGTCCCTAAGCTTCATGGAATGTATACGTAATTCTTTATTTAGCATATTGTATAGAGAAGATGATTGCCTTGCATATTGCCTTTTAGCGAAAGCAGATCTAACCTTGACAGTTGGAGCGACTAATGCCCGGTTTCTGAGGTACTCTTATCGGTAGTTTATCTGTTCATTAGCGCTATTGGTTCGATAACTTGACAATTTGCGTTTCCGAATACCGCAATGTAAGATAAACTCCGTTTAAACTATTTTATTTGACCAATGTGTGGCGTTTATCGGTTCCATAACTTTATTTGACGTATCATTTCAAACTATATCAACTCGCTTTTAATCAAACGCCTAATCAAGTTTGTTGAGCAATAATGCACAAATACGGCTCATTGCATGAACATTTTGTTTTTAAGAATTTATTTTATAAGTACCTACCACGTTGTACACTTTATGTTATTTTTTTCTTCTTCATCTTGTCTTTGCACGGAATACAACTATTAAATCATCGGAAGCTTTTTATTCAAAATAATTCTGGATATAAACCCCAACAGTTTCTTTTCTATTAATGTACAAGTTGTATGTCATGCAAATTATACATTCGTGATAAAGATGCTCGTTGCATGACAGTACCGTGTATCATAACTCATTCCGTCAGCAACATCAAGGCGTTGCTGGCCTTTCTCGAGGAGCTGGGGTGGATCGAATAACCGATTTCCCACCCGTACGCAAAATACGCGCTCAGACGTGGAGTTGCGGACACCAGCCCGTTCTACCTAACTCATTCCTACGAGCGCGACTCGATAATAATGAGATAGATGGTCACCTCGTGGGAGACAGAGCTTATCCTTGTAGAAAGTTCATGATGAGACTATTCTTAAATCCAGCTACAAATACGATAAAACGTTACAATGAAGCACAAATAAAGACCAGAAACACAGTTGAAAGAACATTTGGCGTGTGAAAAAGAAGATTTCAATGCCTCTCTAAAATTACGGTAAAAATTAGATCACACATTAGCTGTAATTGTTGCAACAGTTGTTACATTATAGGTATCTCTAAAGCAAAATGCAAAATGATTCACTGATAACTAACACTTGATTCTGCTTCTGAACAAGAAATCGTAATAGACTCTGTTGATCAACCCCTTTCCTCTGAGGGAAACCATGCCCGTCGGTTATTGTTGGAGCAATATTTTAGGTTGCTAACTTTCGTTTTTATAAATATTTCAAACTGGAAAATTGACATATTGTACAATTATGTAGGTACCATATAATGGGGACACAAATAAAAATAAACATATGAACCTGGGTCTACATTTATGTTTCAAGTTAAATATTCACTTCGATAAGAAGCATCTTGTCTCTTTCTGTAAAATGTTTACTACGTTTTCCAGATTCCATTATGTTATTATTATATAAAAGAATGGATTTTAAGCGCAAACGATTCGAAAGACATGTAACCGACAGCGAAGTAAAATATTAATATCAGGAATCTTTTACCCATAAATATAAAATAATGACTTTACATATTTTAACTAAAATAATATAAAGCCAGTTATTTACCCTTGAAAAAAAAAATACATTGTTTATTAAACTAGTTGTAAAGACCATTTCAATAATAAAAATCTATTTTAGATGCAATCTCATAAACAGACCCATCTAGCGGCATCTAAAAAACTAGTTGACAGTTTCATAGTTATTGAATGGTTTGTTTTGTATTGAGAAACGCAGTGACAGTTAATCGACGTTTATCTTATGCATAACTTTATTGAATGAATAGTTGTTGAGAGTTTATCTTGAAACTTCAGAAACCGGGCATTAGTAGCTCCTTCTGTTTTTCGGCTCAGAGGGGTCATACGGGAGGGATGTATGTTTTTTTAGTGTAAGTTGAAGCAAATAAAGCTTTCTAACAGACAAAAGGTCGGATAGTAGGTATAGGCTATGGGTGGGGTATCTATAGGGTTTAAAGAACATGACCTTAAGTAAGGTTCTCTGCGCCGTCTCAAGTTCCAAAAATGTCTGTTTTGTAGTCCCTCCCCAGCAAGACAGACAGTACAGGAGGATAGATTGGGCCAGTGATACACACCGGGTCACTTGATTACTCTCACATAAAAAAATCAACTTCTCTTACTTAGTAAAGATGCATATTTATAATAATAGGATAAAATGAAACAGCACATCAGTAAAATACTCTTCATGTTATTTAATCCTAGTTTTAGAAAAAAAATCGACTAAAAATTCTTCTTCGGATTAAATAGGGAAGGTCACTTGATTACTCTCATCAAAGAAAAACTGAAAGCTAAACCGCAGTAATATATTTTAATAATGTGTATAGCCTCCTTTATTTAATATCACTTCATAGATTCGTTGTGGGATAGATTCATACAAACTCATTATATACTTTTGCGGTAACTTCGACCAAGCGGACTTAATCGAAGAAATCAATGATTTTCTATCGTTATATTGCATTCCATCAGCATATATTTGTTTTGAAAGCCACCCCCAAATATTTTCTATTATATTTAGGTCAGGTGAATGGGCTGGCCATTGAAGAACATCAATTTTATTCTTGTCAAACCAGCTCTGAACGACCCTTGCAGTGTGAATGCTCGCATTGTCGTGTTGGAATATCCATGTCTGACCATTAAATAATTTATTAATTTCACTAAATTTGCACTGAAGCATTTGTTTATAATTTTCAGCAGTCTGTCTTCCCGATAAAATCTCTGAATTTACCGTCCCATGCACAGAAACGGCACCCCAAATCATAACAGATCCAACGCTACTATGTCGCCTCGATAAAAGTTTTTCATTTTTTCTTAAATCATGAAAGTAATAAGCAAAACCGTCTGGTCCATCCAAGTTAAACTTTTTTTCATCAGAAAAGACCACATTCTTCCACTCATGATTCCACGTCATATGAATTCGAGCAAATTCCAATCGGGTAACACGATTTTGATTGGTTAATGGTGGCTTCTTTTTTAATTTTTTGCGTTGTAAATGAGTCGCTTTGGCTATTATTCGCCGTACAGTTCTAATACTTACTGAAGTACCAACTCTTGACGCAATTTGTCTCGCTGTACTAGTTGAATTCGATGCTTCTCTTAAGATAAGACGACGTTCGCGAGGTGTCGTCGCCAGTTTTGTACGTCCTTTGCGGTTTGTTCCGTAATTTTCTGGATCTCGCAGATAATTGTTTACAACCCAAGAACTCCGATCAATCATTCCAGCAATTTTTCTATTTGAATATCCTTCTGATTTAAAAGTAGAAATTTTACTTCTCTCTTCGATGCTCAAGGTCTTCCCTCTACCCATTGTGCGCAACGTATTTAAAACGTTTAGCTATAACACGAAAATGTTTCGAATAGGCACGGTATAATGATTCACGCAAAAAAAAGTCACGTCTAACGTCAACGATTGCTTCAAAACAACTAATGAGAGTAAACAAGTGTCCATCTAATTATATAGTCCTGGCATACTATTCTAGCAATTTCCAGTTCAAAATAGGAATAATCGAAAGGGTATTCCAGAATATGGTGTAATACTGTTTAGGGCAAATTTTAACGAGAAGTCTCCGCCAAGTCTAGAATGTTCTATATAAAAATATATTTTTTTGTGTGAGAGTAATCAAGTGACCCGGTGTGTATGTAAACTTGTTTCAGAAGTTGCTTTGAAGCCACGTGTCGCAGTGTTTTAAAAGTCCATATGAGCTTCCTAACCCTGTTCATAATAAGTTCTGTGTGCATGTGCCAGGACAGGCGCTGATCAATCATGACCCCTAGATATTTGGTATGCTGTAGCCTGTCAATTTTTAAGCAAGAGCAGCCGAGGGTCGTGGGGTTGGGACAGTTATGGATTTTTACTTGGAAATCTTGAGACGGTTGCGAGTTATTATACTTAGTAAAACAGATGTAGTTGAGATTTGGAGGCATTCAGTGTTAGGAGACTATGGTTTAGCCAGGCTGCTATCTTCGCAAGACCACGCTCGGCCAACCCGAAAACATTATCCCAAGTCTTAGCAGTGAAGACAATGGCAGTATCGTCGGCGTATGAGAAAATGAGCCCGCCATCAATTTTCATGTTACAGAGGTTATTAATGTAGATAAGGAACAAGGTTGGTCCAAGGACACTGCCCTGGGGGACTCCGAAAGTGACGGTTAACTCGGAACTGGTGTACATCGCAATTTTAACCGTTTGTTTGCGATTGTTGAGATAGGATTTAAAAAGTTCAAGAGCGGGTCCCCTTACGCCGATGCGTTCAAGCCTCTGTAAAAGTAGGGGGACTGACACTGTGTCAAAAGCCTTTTTGAGGTCAAGAAAAACAGCTAGACACTCTGCTCCACCATCTACTCCGTCCACCAGAGCAGAAGTTAGTGACATGACTGCATCCTCAGTAGACTTTCCTTGTCTAAAACCAAACTGAGAAGGCGACAGTATTTTATATTTACAAAGGAATTTAATAAGCCGTGAGTTAATAAGTTTCTCAAGGATTTTTGAGATGGACGGTAGGACCGAAATTGGTCTATAGTTAGAGGGGTCAGACTTGTCTCCAGACTTGTACACAGGCGTTATAAGGGCTACTTTCAAAGCGTCCGGGAAAAGTCCCTGCTTGAAGCATTGGTTAATTAAGTGGGTTATAACTGGTAAAATTTGTTCGTGTGCCGATTTTAGAAAGTTGACATGTATTTTGTCCCAACCCGGAGCGCTATCCGGTTTCAAGCTCATTAGGGTTGCTCGGACTTCGTCGGGGTCTGTATCGAGAAGAGCAAAAGAGTTCAATACAAACAAACAATCAAATCTTTCCACTTTATAGACAAACGGGATAAAAAAAAGTATTCTATGTCCAGCTCCTGGTTCTAAGCTACCTCCCCACCAATTTTCAGCCAAATCGGTTCAGCCGTTCTTAAATTATAAATAGTGTAACTAACACAACTTTCTTTTATATAGGTATACAAGAATTGCTCGTTTAAAGGTATAAGATATAATATGTTTTTTTTTTTATTGTACCCACCAGGCGGCAGCACTGTCGCTGTGCGGCGCGGCTCGCGAGGCAGAAGAGCAGCGCGCCGTCGCGCAGAAACTACTCACGCACACACAGAACATACACTCACGCGCAGACCTACTCGCTGCCAACGCTCTTAGCTTTGAGGTAATCAACACACTATCAATCAGAATCTAATATTTTTTTAAGGATTTTATTGCTAACTAGCTTTTGTCCGCGACTTCGCCCGCGTGGATGTCGGAAATTAACGTAGGTATTTTTCTAAAATAAAAGTAGCCTAAGTTACTCCTTATTACATCAACTACCTGCCAGTGAAAGTCCCGTCAAAATCGGTACAGCCATTTCAGAGATTAGTCGGAACAAACAGACAGACCGACAGACAGACAAAAATTGTTTTGGTATATGTACCGTGTATATGTTACGGCTAAAGGTGGGTGTGAACACAAACTTAAGATTAGCCGGCTAAACTTAGGTTTATCTTCGACGAGGTGTTAATGTTAGTTTCTTCTATCTTTAGCCGGCTATACTTAAGTGTAACTGGAGGCCCTTGGCTAAAAATGTAGAAGGAAATGCATGGTTAATACCCCGACTCAGAGTACCCCGACTCGGATAGGTTAGGTTAGAAGGCTAAGGCGGGAGCGAAGCGGAGCGGAGCTCCCGCCTTAGCCTTCGTGGTTATTTTTTTTTAAACCACCCAGAAATAGGAGCCCCGCGAAGCGGGGCTCCGTCAACCTTTCTTAGCGCAGGTGGCAATCAGTTACATACATATTAATTTTGAATACATATTAATCAAATAGATAAGCTTCAATTAACGGTTGATAGTTACATGGCAACTGTTATTTCTATTATGTATTTGATAAACAAAAATAAAACGAATTAACAAACGAGAAGTACTTTTATTAGGTAAAGAACACTACACACTTGTTGCGAGTATAAATTTAAAAATATCTCGCCAAAACCTTAGCTATTCGAGTGATATGTATTATATAGAACTAGATTTTGTCAGTGCATTTTCTTTGAAAATATTAAAACAAAAAGCTAGTCTATTTGAGTCAATTTTTTTACTGAGATAGACTAGGTATTGTTGAGTAATATGCATACACAAAAGCTCATTCATTAGAGTCTGGCTCGTGACTAAAATAGTATAGCCTTTGTAAATACGCCGCCGGCCCGGCGCGTCCATCGAATACATTTTTAGCCGTTTCGTTTCGGTTAATGTGCACATTAGCCGGATAAAGATGGAATATCACAACGCAAACTAACGTGATATCGAACTTTAGCTGCTTCTCGAAGATAAACCTAAGTTTAGCCGGCTAATCTTAAGTTTATGTTCACACCCACCTTTAGCCGTAACATATACATCCATATAAACTTAGTAAAAAGTGGTTATCTTAATATTACAAACAAACACTCCAATTTTATTTATTTGTTTGTATAGATCCATTGCGGCTTTTCAATTTCAAAACTTACTTAGTATCTGACATTTTTTTTTTAAACGGATGTTTTTGCATTTTTCGACCTTATAGACCACCCTCCACATACTAGGCTAGCAAAAGCTCTAAAATCGAAATCTAGTATCTAGAGCAAAAGTTAGTTCTACAGAAATCATTTTTCGGCTCTCCTGTAAAATTTAGTTTTATGCAGATACTGGGTTTTGATATTTCACAGCCGATTGCTTCATAATGTTCGAAAAATTTGTCTGCTCCACAGCGTAAACAGCGCAATGAATTTTGTTGAACTATCAAAATGTTCATTAGAGTGTTACGTGACTACGCGTCTGGTCAATATAGGGCCGTTTTACCTGACTGCGCGACAGAAAAGATAGGGTTATGATATATATTAATACCCTTGAAGTATCCTAATGACTGGATGAATTTTCATACTATTGTGTCTGTCAAATGTAGCCAGTCGCTCCATGTAAAATACTGGGACTCAGCTGCATCCGGTTAGACTAGAAGCCAACCCCAGCATAGTTGGGAAAAGGCTAAGCAGATGATGATTGTGTTTATCAAGTCTTGTAGGTCTTTGATGGACTCGGTGGCATTAAATCTGAGATTAAGGGCATTACATTGCCAAATGACCTTGAGCATGCTGCCCCGTACTAACTTACGTTACGACGAAACGACGAGAGAGAGAGGGACGAGTGCGGGAGTGACATAGTGCTTTTCGCGAAATTTCGGATTTTTATAAAATATTAAAAAATAAGTGAAAAAAATCAATACACATTGTTAAATACGTCATTACGTATTTTTTGGTATAAAATTCATGCCGAGTTATTGAGCCGTTATAGAGAAAAAATTCAATTTATGTTGAAAAAGGACCTATTTGTTACGATTTTTTGATAAAATTTGAGTAAGTTTATTAAAATTTTAAAGAATACAATGTATTTGTGATGACCTTTAGTTTAACATATATTTTTTATATTGGAAACGCACAAAAGGATTCATCTACAAACTTCTTTAAACACACGGTATTTTCAGGATTTGAGCGAGGTAATCCCTTTAAAGCATATTCAGCTTATAACGTTGAAAAGGGCTGTAATTTGCCGCGCGGCCGGCCGCACCCGGGTTGGTAGATGTCACATGTCTTAGAATATTTGGTTCTAGGACATACCGGTTTGCTGAAGACGTTTTGCTTCACTGTTTTGAGAGGTGATGAAATAATTTATACAATATAAAGCGCCTGCCTGTGTTCGAACCCTCGACCAACAACTCGTAAGTCGGGGCCGCTACCACTGCTCCACAAATCTGAGATTGAACTAATATAACTGCATCAGACTACTAGTTTTGATTTTTCAAATGCAGTCAGGCTTTTTTGATTTTTGTTACGTCTTAATGATGCTAATTCCCATTACCAAACTTCTTGAAGCTTTACCAAAAAAATTAAAACACATTACCCTCCTTTATGTCGAGCAGTCGGGTAAAAACGCCCCGAATATCCTACTATTATTATAAATGCGAAAGTTTGTATGTATGGATGTGTGGATGTTTGTTACTCTTTCACGCAAAAACTACTGAACGGAATTGGATGGAATTTGGAAAACAGTTAGTTTATAACCTGGATTAACACATAGGCTACTTTTTATCCCGGTAGTACGTTCCCGGGGGATATTTTCCGACCTTCACGCGGGCGAAGCCGCTGGCAAAAGATAGTAATATTATAAATGCGAAAGTTTGTGAGTATGGATGTATGGATGTTTGTTACTCTTTCACGCAAAAACTACTAAACGGATTTGAATGAAATTTTGAACACAGTTAGTTTATAACCTGGATTAACACATAGGGTACTTTTTATCCCGGTAGTACGTTCCTGGGGGATAGTTTCCAACCTCCACGCGGGCGAAGCCGCGGGCAAAAGCTAGTCCATACTTAATATGACCATTTATAAATGGGAAAGTGTGTGTGTCTGTTTGTCCGTCTTTCACGGCAAAACGGAGCGACGAATTAACGTGATTTTTTAAGTGGAGATAGTTGAAGGGACGGAGAGTGACATAGGCTACTTTTTTTTTTTAGGGGACTGGGGTGAACTTAGAAAAGCCGTGCTTTTCCCATGGACAATTGTATGTAGCATGTTCGCGTGTGTCCAATGTCCAGAATCTTTACATTCTAAAATGAAAAGACATAATATGTCTACAGTAGCGTATTAAAATAACATTCTGTTCCGAGTTCTCTTCTCTGTTCTAAATCAGGAAAGGGGAACCGTGTTACCCCGAATTTAACGCGAGCAAAGCCGCGTGCAAAAGCTAGTTGTAAATAAAGACCGATTTGCTCTGACACTGATGTGGTTCGCGTACAGTAAACCGTACGCACTTGATGACAGTTTGACTTTTATCTTTTAGCAGTGGGTTTTGTGATTCATATTTTGCTACTCGTAACCTGTGGTTGACTCGCAATCGCACGTAAAAATTTACATTGTGTTATATGGACACTATTTTCTTTCGCTATGCCTCCCATATGCGAAACGTCGGCGTTACAGTTTCCTATTTATCTTTATGAATTTGCGTAATTTTGTGGTTATTCATCACATTGGGGAATACCATCATGCGTAATTAATTTTGAATTTATTTACATCCAGGAAAACCAATGCGGAAAATTGTCGAATATTTCCCCATAATCTTGCATTCCCCTTTTAAAAGTATGTTAGGTAATAGTGAATTATGAAGGGGATAACATGACGGAAAAAGTTTTTAAAGTACCTATCTACGAGATTATTCAAATATTTTATGTATTTACAGGAGCAAATCGCCAAAAAAGTACAAGACGTCCTAGCGAAGACGCCGTTAGAAATAAAACCACGGCGTGAGCTACCACGTATTGGGAAGTTCAAGGACATAAGTACCGCCCCACTCATCGACTTGGGCACCAGTCTCGCCCATGGAGAGCCTCAGCCACCGCCAGAGCCGAAGTTAGAGCCTCAACCAGGACCCACAGTCTCTAAAGAACCTAACATCACCATACAACCCTCAGATAACGAGCCAAAACTCAACATCTTGGGATTCGAAGTCATTGAAAGACAATCTCCATCAAAATCACCTCAGAACCTTGACCAAACGTGGGATCTGAAACAGACCAGCTCATTGGAACTGCTAACCCCATCTCCTCTGGGATTCACACCCTTCGACTCCCGATCCATCGACGAACTGATGACACCAGATGATTTTGGAGCTGACCAACTGCCTCCAGGATTGAGCAACATAAACTACGATATAGACCTGTCAGACTTCAGTGGAGACAATAGCATAGCCGAGGACGCACCCAAATCCGAACCGAAAGACCCATTCAGCCCAGAAGCATTGAAAAAACCAACCTTCGACCCGTTCGCACCACAAACTTCGAAGGGATACGAAACAGCTCTAGACTCATTTGACGAATTTAGTTTTGTTGATCAGAGAAAGCAGGAAACTGATCCTTTTGAGGTTATACATAGAGGTCAAGATCCTTTCAGTCCAGTAGACTTAGCAAAAGACCCGTTTTTCAGTCCACAGAAACAGCAGAAACAGTCGACTTCTATCCTAGACGACCATGACTCTCCTACCTCTGGGTGCTTCCTCCCGTCGCCGATGCAACCACAAAGTAGCGGAAAACCAACTTAGTTGGTTCCAAATCAAAGTTGAAATATAGATCTATAAACCAAATTGGTTGGTGCTAAAGTTGAAAGTCTATTATTGATTTGTTCATGTTTATTAATTATTTATTTAAATTATAGTTTAATGTGTCCCAGTCGAAGTAATAAATGGCATGGCAGAAATGTTTGCGTCATTATTCATTAACCAAACTCCTTTTTAACTTACATACATAGGTACATTAGCCCATGGCTTTGTGTGTTTATATAAACTAACATGTAGGTGATATGATATTCTAATGTCATACACAGGCTATGGGTGCATGCAATCAAAACTACAACATACATTACAAAATTTATTTCAACTAGAATTTCTCGTAAAACTTTTATCAGTTTATTCTTACATAGATATAGAAGTGATTTAAATAATATTTGCGGCCTACGACGTCGCCCAGCGTAACACAGATGCCAAATTATATAGATGATGCAATTAAAACTACACAATTAAGTAACGGTTGGTATAAATAAATGAAGCTAATACTAAAACATTACAGATACTTATATTCATTATAACCATAACAGTCACGACATAGAAAACAATATATTTCTGGTAATCTTGAGCTATTGTTCTCAGAAAACAAACTTAAGACAAAGCTACATACACTGGAGAGCAATTAATTAGCCGTCGATTTTCTAAGCTTTTCTCGTGGTCTTAGAGAAACTTGGCAAGTCCTTAAAGAGTATTCCAAAGCATCCTGAGTTTTGGAATGTAATCTTTATTCGGCATAGCAAACTGAACGACACAAATCCAATACTCCTTAATATCCTATAACAAGTTGCAGTTTTATAAAAATAAACATGTGTAATGAAAAGCTTAAACTATCAAGGATGTGCTAATTATTTGCTCGCCACTGTGAGTACTGTATGCTAAACACAACTTATAAATAAAAAAATAGATGGTGTGATGAGTGTCTTGACAGATAATGTAACATTTCAACCCCAAGCACGCTACGTAATGTATAGAACTACTTCATAAGACAGGCAGGTACTGAGTTACTGACAGCAAAAGATTCAACATATCTGTCTAAATAAAAGTTCGTAAGTTCCCAATTATTTTGAATAAACTGAATTCTTTAAGCATGCATGAAGACAGTTTATTTCATACTATATAAATCGTATATGTTATAAGTAGGTAATCAAAATAATTGTCAATGTATTTTTTATTGCCTATTTCAGACTTTACATCTAGTATCCTTGGTATAAAGCATATGTAAGGTCAAAATGGTCATATCAACACCATTTTTTAGAATAGTGTGTTGTAATATTTGCTAAGTTGACTTGATAAATCTAGTTAACACTGGCAGTAAGAGACCGATAGTTTGCGCAAATGCAACGAAATGCTGCACACTTACACAACAGCTTTATGTGACAAATATCTCTTTTGCTATCTGGCACAATGTGAGATAGCATTGCATATCTGATAAGTGACTTGGGAGTCGGTCTACTCGTTGTGACCTTATAACTCAGTTGAAGCACTAAACATCACTGTCTCTTAACATATAATATGTTTATGCACCTATATACAAATGATTATATTACGTTAGTACAAATTTGTTCAATGTTTGGAATAAAATAATCACTTTCTCAGTCGAGAGGTCATAATTTCTTTATAAACTATGCTGACAAGGCAATCCTAAAGTGAATATTTTAGATATTCACTCTGAGAATTTATAACTTTCCACTACTTAAACTCTAAAGTTGAACACACATTTACAAAGTAATGAGATTTAAAAAAAAAAACATTATTTTTGGCTTACTTTGATGTTGATTATTCAATAAATTCAATATAAAACATGTCAAGTCAAAATTACATCAGAAACACCACAAACTGTAACAAAAATATGGATTTACTTTAATTGCAATATGTCTATGTTCATTACTATTTTAATATTATGTATATCATAAATACTACATTGTGGTTAAAACTTCATTGACTTGAAAACATAATTAGATTATTATCAACAGCCAATGAAAGTCACTCAGGTTACTTTACAGTGCTATAAATAATAACAGTGTGGTAATGATTAGGCAATGGATATTGTGACATTTATTCCGAGGTTTCCATTATCCGCAAATAATTGTGCAAGAGATGTGTCAAACACAAGACAATCCGAATTCATGATGGCAGACGATACTCCTTCATGGATAGAGCGAGGCATGGCCTCCCATGTGAGTCTCCTGCGATGCCCATTTAGCTCTAGTCTGTAAGCAAAGTTCTCTGCTTCTTTTCGAGATCCTATAAGTTGCACAATGGCAAAGAATTGTTGATGTCCATCAAACTTCTCTTGTTTTTCAAGTACTAACATAAAATGATGATTAAAACATGACTGCATCATTACCCAATCTACAGCTCCGGGGAGGTTGATGTCCGTTGCCAGGAACACTATATCCTCACCCTGGAGAGTAGTAATACTTTTGTGTGACATCATAAGGTGCGGCATAACTTGGTCAAGGCCTCCTTGCCACTTGCACGATGCACCAGGGCAGGGACATGAGTAAGGCCTGAACTCGCAAGCTTCTTCATGCTCTGCCTTCTCTGTGTGCACTAGAGTGACAGTACAGCCGGTGTTGGAGTGTTTACAAGGGAACATAACATTGCTGGCGACCTTCTCCATGGCGAGGTTGCGAATGTTGCCGAGCGGGCCGCGGCAAGTGGGGCAGCAGGACAGTTTGGGCCGGCAGCTGGAGCACACCAGGTGCCCGCTTTGGCACTGTAGGATCGGCGGCAACACATAGTCGAAGCACACGGGGCACTCGAACAGCGAGGCGAGATCAGCAGACATGGCGTTTGTCGCGTTCACGAGTAAAGGCACCCCGGGGACAGAACAACTGGAACTGCTAGCTCCGCGCCGCTTGTTGGTTGTGCTCATGTCACCGTCACGCGCACATAAAACCCGCCTGTCGACGATCACCAAACTTCGCCGTGATTCAAAAAAGATTCGCCGGTGGATATATCATTTGTAGCCCTCCTCAGCTGATTCTTTCCGCCTAGAGGTCGCGGTGAAGTAAGTTTCCATCACAGTTCCTGAGGCCAATGTTATTCAGTACATACGACGTGATTAGAGTGAACTATTCTCAGTGAGATTTGGGGCGATTGATACAATCAGTACCACTTTTGAACTCTTATAATTTAATACATATTTACTGTGTTGTGTTTGTGTGAATAAAAACCAATTTAATGCAATTGTTCTAGTTCATTACAAAAAGATGAAATTCGTCGTAAAACCCAATGACGGCCAATCGAACAAAACTCACAAATGACATGATGACAGCACCATGGATGGCACCATGATGTCACACCATAGAGTAGATGTATAAACATGTAGACCAGCTGATGAATTTGATATTCTCGGCTAAATTATCGACATATCATGGTAGAAAAAAACTACCATCCAAATCCAACCTACTACGAATAAACTTTTTATTCATGTTCAAGTAGTGTCTGATCCAGCAGCCTAATGAGGATCAGCGACGATTTTAGTTAAATATGTAGAATTACAGTCATACTTAAACCAATTATTTCAGTGAAAGAATTATTAAAATTGGACCAGAAATGACGAAGTTAGAGCGGTTTTAATGTTGCATTTTCAAAAACGCTCACCAATACGCACAATTCGTTGATGACGTCATCTTCCACGTTCGCGTCCGCGGTACCCGCGCACGTTCTTTCTGCCTTTAGTTACGTGACTCTCAGTACATTTAAATGAATAATGTCTTCTTAAAATATTGTATCGTGCCACGATGCGAAAATACAAGTGTTGCTACACCGGACAAATTGTTATTTTGTGTCCCAAAATACCCAAAAAATAGAAAGAAGTGGTGTACTTTCATGAGGAGCGACGCCCCATGTCCCCCTGTTTGATACTTTAAAATATTGTTAAGACCTGTAACTTACATGTGCCCACAATAAAGATACTTTGACTTTGACTTTGACTAAAAGTACTATATACTGCATTTCAAAAATGTTGACTATAATAATTTATTGTAACTAAATCTATTTTTAATCGCGATTACAAAGGTGCGGATTAAAACTAGTAGTTATGAACTAAAATTCACACCAACGAACGCCTCGCCTTCACGTGCAAAAACAGTACTGTATTTTTGTTTTCCTTTTCTTTTGCTTATATCTCGAAAATGGCGTTTCCTAAGAAATAATATTTAAAATAGGTAGAGAGGTGCCTACACATTGTAGAAACACGAAAAAGGTACCTACCTGCCAAATCAAAACATTCTAAAACGTAGTACCTACCTGTGCACTGGAATAAATTGTTTTTTTTTTTAACTTTTCAACCATAAACGAATCAATCTTAGCGAGATTGTCCGACTGGGCCTTGGATAAATCCGACTTCCATGTTTCCTATCTACCAATATCTATAAAACATAAATAAACAAGAAACAACGATTAAAGTCCGCAAATCATAACAAAGCAGTGCGGCGCGTGGCGGGCGATCGAGCCTCGTGACGTCATCAGCAGTTTCGCGCGCGCGGCGTGCGTTTTAAAACACCCTTTTTTTAAAACTTTAATAACTTCGTCGTTTATCGATGGATTGTGATTCAAAAAGAAATGAACTCAGATATTTATATTGTATTCGATGTAGTATTCAAAATTGCTATATCCTTTTGTCGAATTGATCCTCATTGCGGAACTTAATATTATTGACAAACGATTGAGACTAATTGGTTTCGTTTCTATCGCAGTTTACTTACTTGCATTACTCCCATATAGTGTTGGGATTTTATCCGGATAAATACTCAAAATGGATAAATACTCGATAAATATCCGTTTTTACTGAGTATTTATCCAAAACAACGGATAAATACTGTCTCAAGTTTAACTAACGAAAATTTTGTCATTTTACAAAGAAAAGGATTGAAATTAATTAAAATGTTGAAAAATAAGTTGTGTACCGTACATTAACACTTAAAAGACTGTATTGCAATAATTTCACTCAATCATGAATAGAGTTCGTCAGAAAATAATAACATCAATCATTAAAAATAAACCAATTATATTTAATAAATGCAAGTTTTGCCGCTTTTTCTGTCGTCACATTTTTTTTTTTTCTGTGAATATTCGTGTGTGGTCTAAAAGGTCTTTCTGATGCAACAGAAGTATACGGTGTTGAAAGAATACCCACTGCTAGTTTAGTTAACTTTGCGAAAAACATATCTCTTTCCACCAGGGTTTTTTTTTAATGGGAATCATTAAATGATGTCTTCCACTCTGGGTGGAGAAGAAGGGCGTGTCAGACTCTTACTGACTAAAACCTACCCGTGTTCCTTCAGTTGCCTATGCCAGGGTTACGGTCACTCTTTCAAAAAAATCCGCAACCCTGGCAGGCATCGGTCCAAGCGGACCCCATCAAAAACGCTGACATCTCCTTGAGGTGCGCGCGGAACACGTGCCGTCGAGCCGAGCCTGCTCCTTACCGGGCGGCGAGCTACCCATTGCTAGCCGCCCGCAAGCTCGTGCCTACGGTGGATGAGAGTCCACAATTGACTCCCGACACCCGGGGAGTCTCCTGCAGTGGCTAGGGGCGTGAGAGAGCATAGATTGCCACTCCCTCGCGCTCGGCTAAGGGGCTTATTTCGTTAGTGTTCTTCCAAATAAAAGGTTTTCACCAACAACCTTTCCTGGCCATATGCAGAAAATGTTTGCATTTCTTCCACATCCAAAAAACCATTTCGACATTCCACTTATAAAATCTATGGCATCCAGTTCTTTGTCTTGATTTAACTCGACCTTTAGTCTTTGAGTGAAGCAGATCATCATCATCATCGTTCTTCTGCCCTTATCCCAGTTTATTTGGTGTCGGCGCAACTTGTCTCTTTCCTCCACACTTTGCTACTAGTCGCCATCTTCACACCCTTTCTATCCATATTATTCACACAGTTCAGCCATCGTTTCTTTCGTCTCCCCCTACTCTTTTAGTCGACATTCATACTCAAAACTTTCCCCACGACATTTTCTTCATTCCTCCGTACCACGTGCCAAGCAGCAAGCTTCTGAGTCAAGCAGATAGGTGGATAAATTTATGGGCAATCATTACCCCTTTTGCCACTGCTGAGAAAATTTGATTCTTGGTTTTATTATCAAGAACCTTAATTAAACAAAATAAACCTCATTTTAGATTTCTTATCATAAAAGATGATACACACTAGGTGGGCGCTTGTTGGGCCCTATTTGAAAGAGAGAAGCATTGATCTACGCAATCCCACAAAAATAACATCAAGGAAAGCTACTTGTGTCATTTGTCATGACAGTATCTTTTGTTGTTAACACTAAGAGAGCGGCTTTTTTATTTATCAGGTGGCCCATCTTGTGCAGCACGGCAGCTTTAACTTCTCTCCCGATTTCCTTTGTTTTATAATGACTGGTTTAATACCAGTTCATTTTATTTTTTAATAGATTTTATTATATCTGCATAGTTTATAAAAATTTTGAAATCTACGTATTTCGGACCCATGAGCCAGCAAATTAATAGTGCGTGCTTCGCAGTTTAAAGGGTCAACATCTTTTACTAACTGCGTCTCTAGCTTGGTGAAAAGTTTGGTGTTATTGGTGACCACGTCACCAATAACACCAAACTTTTCTTCACCGTGCTTATAATATCTTTTAGAATTTCTACACGGACACATTCACTTGTATGGCGATTCTGTACACTCTCATTAAATAAAGGTTCTAAAAAATATATCTAAGAGTATGTTCTATTAGAGACAGTGTGACTTCTGACACAATTACAGCCCTGGCAATCGATGATAGAACTAAATAATGTAAAAAGATAGTATTTCGGAAAGTTCAAATAACAGTACACGTCATTAACATTATAACAAGAATCATCCATTGCACAAAAAATATATTTATCCATCATTTTGAGTAAATACTCAGTAAAAATGAGTAAAAATTGAGTATTTATCCGTTTCGGATAAAAACTCGAGTATTTATCCTCCGAGTATTTATCCACTGCCCATCACTACTCCCATAACATGTAAAAGCAACTGATACTCGTTTTGGACGATAAAGAGTGAACGATATGTCAAGAAAAAATGAGCATACGTCTATTTTTCAAATTGCGTAACAATTAACAAGCGACTACCTGTTTCAATCGTCATGAAACCAGCGGCTAATCGCACTGAAAGAAAAAGCAAGTTACTATCGTTTTCCGTTCTACATATTTTAGGATTTAAACGTAAAGTCTGAAAATAAGTAATTGTAGATGTGATTTTTTAGATTTCGGAAAAAAAAAATTAAATCCATCCATCGTGTCAGAAAACGAATCGATGAAAAACTGACTCCGACAGTACTAAAAGTGTCATAAAGCTCTACTACAGTAAATATTTAATTTCCAAAATTTTGTGCTCCCATGAGTCTCAAAGTTCATTTCCTTATTTCGCATTTTATTTAGTTTGCTGAGGACTTTGGAGCATTTAGTGACGAAGATGGAAGATGGAGGATTACATTAGGACATACCTACTTAGGTTTGTTTATGAAATAGATCGCAGGTACCAAGGAAAGTGGAATATTAGCATGATGGTTGACTACTGTCGCTCGATGAAGCAACTGTTGGTGATGGTCCAAACTGGAATCACAAGAGAAAATCGCTCCACAATAGCTACGCAGAAAAAAAGAAAAGATGCCACAAGCTTTCGAAATATTTTAAATTGTTATTCTTCATATACTTAATCAATCCGATCCATAAAAAAAATTAGGTTGACGACTCACGTATTTTTTTTTACTCCTGATTTATTTTACTGGAATAACCCAAGAAGAGGCTAATTACTTCTAACTACTACTTTTATCTGTCGCAAACAATATAATATTGTTTCAAATTAACCAAATGTTTTTATACAATACAATCCTTTATTTCAGGCAACTAAGGCCCATAAAACAATACATAAATAATATAAAACAAAATGTATAAACTAATACGGTTAGGCCACTCAGAAAGTTTTGCGAAAAATGTTTTTTTTGCATGAGAGACTGGCCAGTTATAAACAATTATAAAAATAATGATTACAGGCAACTCAACTGGAAGGATCATATCGAAGCGTTATGTTCAAAAGTTAGTACTTCATCCTATGCTCTGTATAAAATTGCTCCTACTGTCAACATTGATGCTCTTCTCACAGCATATCATGGTCTTTTTGCATCGGTATTAAGATACGGTGTAATATTTTGGGGTAATTCTACAAACAAAGAAGCCGCTTTTAAAGCGCAAAAGCGATCAATCAGAGCCATGTTTGGACTACAAGTAACAGACAGTTGTAAACCATATTTCAAAAAACCGGCCAAGTGCGAGTCGGACTCGCGCACCGAGGGTTCCGTACAAACCTGTAGGTATCCTCGGTTTATGCATAAGGTTTACGTTTATGAAATTAAATGTTTTTTTAAAATTTTTATATTTGAGTTAATTGAATTAAAGGTAAATTGCGGTTTACGATTTATTATGACGTATTTAAAAAAAACTACTTACTGGATCTTGTTCAAACCAATTTTCGGTGGAAGTTTATATGGTTATGTACATCATATATTTTTTTTAGATTTATCATTCTCTTATTATAGAAGTTACGGGGGGGGGGGGGGGGGGGAGGGGACACATTTTACCACTTTGGAAGTGTCTCTCGCGCAAACTATTCAGTTTAGAAAAAAATGATATTAGGAACCTCAATACCATTTTTGAAGACCTATTCATAGATACCCCACACGTATGGGTTTGATGAAATTTTTTTTTTGAGTTTCAGTTCTAAATATGGGGAACCGCAAAATTTTTTTTTTTTCTATTTTAGTGTAAAAATCTTAATGCGGTTCACAGAATACATCTAATTACCAAGTTTCAACAGCATAGCTCTTATAGTTTCGGAGAAAAGTGGCTGTGACATACGGACGGACGGACAGACAGACAGACAGACAGACGGACAGACAGACAGACATGACGAATCTATAAGGGTTCCGTTTTTTGCCATTTGGCAACGGAACCCTAAAAACACAGAATTCTGACACTACCGGCTTTGTATATATATGAAACTGCCTTATTTGTAAAACTAAACTCACATTTTCCGATACTGTTAAACGTTACAGGCGTAATGATATGTTACGCGGACGGAGAGCCAAAACAGCTCTAATGTGGAAAAGCATATTCTGCATAGCCCCGCAAGACTACAACAAAATTCCGAAATCACTCAAAGAGTTAAATTTAAATGGTTTTAAAAAGGGACTCAGAGATTTTCTTTGTAATAAATGTTACTATAATTTAAATTAGTTTTTGAATGACACTCTGACTTCCTTATTACAATCTCTGTTCCTTGACATCTTTGACTTTTTGATTTAATCTGACATTTGAATTATAGTTTGACATCCTGACATACCTGATATTGTAATTTAAATTCATATTTATGCAATGAATAATTGTTAATTAATACTTACCCAATAAAATTTTATCTGTAATAATCTAATAATGTACCTATGTAATTAATATTTGCACGCCACACTTGGCAGAATGTGATGATGCCATCAATAATCTTAAGACCCTATTCTGACAAATAAATGATTATGATTATGATTACACAGCCCCACAAAAAAAAAAACAAAATGTCTTGGTAAACCACATGGTCTTTACGTATTTTGAGCTGTCGAACCCGAATCTGGACACAAAATTAACCCTACACCCTCCAGTTTTTCTCCAGGAGCAAAAAAACTCTTGAATTGTGCAGTAACGATCAGCCCTACAAAAAAAATGTACGTTTTACTAAACCACATGGTCTTTACGTATAGGTAATGAGCTGCCGAATCCGAATCTGGACACAGAATTAACCCTACACCCTCCAGTTTTTCTCCAGGTGCAAAAAAACTTTTGAAATTTCCAGTAATGATAATATTAAAAAGAAAATTTGAATAATCATAGTAACTTTACGTTTAATTTACCTTATAACATATAATTATAACTATAGATACAAAAAGCCCTAAAAAGAACAGTAAGAATGATAAAAAATCTGAAAAAAAAAAATCTTTTCTTTTTAATATTACCATTACGGTAGAGTTTAAGCGTTTTCTGCTCCTGGAGAAAAACTGGCGGGTGTAGGGTTAATTCTGTGTCCAGATTCTGATTCCGCAGCTCAAAATACGTAAAGACCATGTGGTTTAATAAAAAGTACATTTTTTTTTGTGGGGCTGTGTTATTTATAAGTAAAAATAGGTACGTTCCAATTTCAAAAGGTCCCTCCACATTTTTTGCGAGCTAATTAAATTATCGTGTCTCATTGGAAAATGGATTTGCGTCGGGAAAATTTTCACGCTATGATTTTTTACGATTTCAAGTGTCGCCTGAAACCGGACGAATCATACGATAGACTTCAAATCGCATTCATGGATGAAGGCCCTTCCAAGGCAACTGTGTATCGTTGGTATAACGAATTCAAACGTGGTCGACTAACTTTGGGGGATGAAGAAAGAAGTGGTCGCCCTTTGACGGCTATTACGGAGGAAAACGTGCTAGCAGTGAAAAATTGAATCCAAGACAATTGGCAAATTACGTATCAGGAGATTCAACACATACTACAGATTGGATCGGGAAGCCTTCACGAGATTCTACACGTGCATCTTCGCGTGAGGACGATAGTTTCACGCTGGGTGCCGCACAACCTCATCGATGCTCAGAAGCAGGCCCGGGTGGACTGGTGCCGTGATATGATAAACAAATTTGTAGCAGGCTCGTCTCGGCGTGTTTACGACATTATTACAGGTAATGAGTCCTGGATTTATCAATACGATCCAGAAACGAAGCGCCAGTCGACGGTTTGGGTGTTTCAAAACGAATCTACGCCTACCAAAGTGAAGCGATCTAGAAGCGGGGGGAAGATTTTGATCGTGAGCTTTTTCAATTTGACTGGCTACTTGGTGACAAACCCTTTATGGAACCAAAGAAGCATCAACGCCGAATGGTATACTACCAAATGCTTGGCAGAAGTTTTCTCTGTTGTGAGCAACAAGCGACCAAACACAGGGCTCCGCGGGCTACTGCTCCACCACGACAACGCGCCCACGCACACCGCGCTCAAAACGAGGGATTTCTTGGACAGCACGCCGGTCAAATTTCTGGGTCACCCTCCTTTCAGCCCTGACCTAGCATCGTGTGACTTCTTTTCGTCGCCGGAAGATGCGCTGTCAGCGTTCGAGCAGGCTGTAAACGATGTGTCTGTGGCGGACTGGAAAAAGTGTTTCGAAAACTGGTTCAGACGCATGAAACTTTGCAACTAGGCTAGTGGAGAGTATATTGAAAAGATTTAATAAAAAAATATTTACCTATAGAACACTTCTTTTTATTTTCGCAAAACTTTCTGAGTGTCCCACGTACATATATTCTATGAAACAAAACTTAAACTATCACTAAACACGGAACGATAACGCCGTCGTGTTCCGCTGCGTGTTGTCGCGTAACTCGGAAACGTCGATATACGACACCTTTCGGCTAAAAGTCCTCTCTCAAGCAGGCCTGTAGATGGTGGGTTGGAACTCGTATCACGAAAGATTTAAAGTTGATGTTGTGGCGCGATTCCAACCTTTCAATCCTGAGAGTCCAGTTGGTCTTGACTTTCAAATACTGCACGGCTTCCTCAATCGTCGTGGAATGGTGCAGACGTGAAACGTACAGCTGCGTCGTAGGCACTGTAGCTGGTGAAAAATTCAAAAAATAATGTTTTGACTTTCAAAGAGACTACGACCTCTGAGTTTGTGACGGCGATTCTTCTCAGGGATCAGTTAGCTAGGAAATGAAGGCGCCATCTAGTTTTTAAAATATTGACCAAACAATATTGAATTAGAAAAGTGTCTTCGTGTCTACTTACAGAAATAAACATTTCATTTCATTAGTTTTATTATGAAATCAACTTACTTCCCTGTTTCGGAGCGAGTTTAGAAAAATGGAACGAAATGAAATTGAAAATTGAAAATGAAATTTTCCAAAAAAAAGATATTTATTTTTATTATTTGTTTTGTTTGTTTTCAGATACACCTGGTTTTCACAATTATCTACAGCTTGGAGGGTGGCCGTTGACGTCACAATATTAGCGGATATACATATTATACTATTTGACGCACGCGATTTCTAAGAAGTGTCGCGAATTGCGCTGTTACCTCAACAAGCCAACAATGGTTAGCAAACACAGTTTAAGAGAACGAATTGTTACACTTGGTTATCGCATCGGTGCCCATTGCTTGAAACGTACAGCCCGATGCAAACATTATGGCTGATCAGGGGGCCTCTCTAACTACGTCAACGAAAATACTGGCCCGTCTGAAAGCAATTCGAAGCTTCAGAGTGAACTCTACACCCGATTAATAAATTTTTCGAACGGGTGTAATCATTTGGGGTGTATGGAGAACTATCACATCATGGCATTACTGAATATCTAGCTCTAAAATTACCGCTGTTCGAGGGTAATATAAAGTTTGAATTGCCCGTAACTTCGGCCGAAATTACAGATTACAGATTTTATGCCTAGGGAGTAGACCTCCTGGAAACGACCCAAGTAGCTGCGAAGTAAAAAAATCATAAGTATGCATTCATAAATTTACATCAAACAAACTGTGAATAAATAATATCCGTAAGAGGTTTGATTCATAACGAGATCCACTCAGGACTTTAAGGAGACTTCTTTAAACCTCTGCCTGTATAAAACCCTAGTCGGTTCCCGGCTCGAATATACTGTATCCATCTGGAACTCGTACTGTGTCGCGTACTATCCGTAATAATTCATTGTCACGTCAGGAAACGTCCAACGTGGATTTTTTGTGTGTAACAAAATGTACCTAGCGTATTACAAACATGCTTGTAGTTGCTCTGTAAATACAGGCTTCTGACGCTCAGCTCTAGACGTAAACAATTAGAAGCAATGACATTGTTTATCATTGTTAACGGCAATTTTGATTGTATTGATTTGAATGATGCATTGTGCTATGCAGTCTCCAGAACTGATCACAGACGGCAGGCGCGTGCACAGGCAAGTTCTTTGCAGTAAGTTCTAACACTGGTGTACGTTCAACAGTTCCGCGAATGGCAGCAACCTACAATGAAGGGTTCGAAGATATAGATATATTTACTTGGTCTTTGAAAAGGTTGCGTATCCTGTTGTATGAGACACTTGAGCTCTTAGACTAATTGTTTGTTCGTTTTAGAATACTTTTTTTTGTTTTTATTATCTTTATATATATAACTAGCTTCTGCCCGCAACTTCGTCCGCGTAAAATTTCTTGTTCCCCTGACCCTTCCCGTCGCCGCGCCGCGTCGCGCGTCGTGTCAAATCGCCTACCCGTGCGATTTTCCCCGTTTTTGCAACATTTTTCATTACTGCTCCGCTCTTCTTGGTTGTAGCGTGATGTTATATAGCTTATAGCACTCACGAATGATGTAGCTTTCAACCAGTGAAACATTTTTTTAAATTGGTTCATTACTTCTGGAGATTACCCCCTACATACAAACTTACAAACAAATGTTACCTCTTTATAATATTAGTATAGATTCTACTGTACGTGTGTAGATGTGTCACTGAACTCCTCATAAACGGGTGGACCGATTTGAATGTTTTTTTTTTGTATGCGTTTGGGTGGCACCCTGGATGGTTTAGATTCATTATTGGACCCGGTAGGTGGCGCTGCTATCGCGTTCTAGGAAACAGGACAACGTCTTTACGGTCAGCTAGTATAAGTATAATTGTCATGCAGGAACAGTTCACCTCCTAGTCCTAGCGTGACTTTAAAGTTTTATTCATTAATGGTAATCTGTGTACAGCCCTGTAGGCCACATTATTATTTAACCGGACAATTACCGTAATTACAGACACAATTAAAAAACGATTGTTTACATACCAAATGTGGTATCTCAGGGACTTTTTGTTTTTCTGTTTGTGCTTGTTACCACCCAAACCCGATTTTAGGATGAACTAGTTTCGCCTAGGCCAAACCAGTTCTCCCTACACGCGATAGGACAAACCAGCAGAAAAGACAAAAGAAACAGCATGTACACTTGTACAGCCTCATCACTCTCCTGCCTTACCCTAATTAACCTCTAAGTCCCTGAGATACCACATTTGGTATAGACACAATGGTTTTTAATTGTGTCTGTAATTACGGTAATTGACTGGTTAATTTGTGGTCGGCGCAACATGTCTTTTCCATCCACACTTCTCTATTAGTCGTCATCTCAGTAGTCCTAGTCACCCCCTTTCTATCCAAATCATAATTCACACAGTCCATCCATCGTTTCTTTAGTCTCCCTCTACTCTTACAAACATCGACATTCATACTCAATACTTTCCTCACGACATATTTATGTATAGCCTACTATAGTAAAAAAAGTAGCGATGTAGTGTCACCGTAGCGTTCCAATGTGAAACTTTAACCGTTGTAAACTGTTACATATAAACATGTAGAGTCATTATTTTGATGAGAAGCGAGAACTGGTTTATCCTAGGCGAAACTAGTTCATCCTTAAATCGGGTTTGGCCGGTAACGTATTCATTGCATAATGTATCTGTAAATCTGTTTGTTGTTCCTATTTTAATGAAATTAAATAAGACCGCTGGTGGTATCGTACAGCAAGTAGCTTCCGAAACCCGTTAAAGTTTGAAGCTCACCGCCTTACTGCATGTTTCCATAAAGCCAAGGAACAGCCGAACAACAGTGACTTCCGCAGGCACCTTCTGCGGTATACCTATTATAGTTCTTCAACAATACTTTTAAAACGGGGAACGAAAACATCGTGAGGCAATTGCCATGTCCTAGAACCAAACATTCAAAGTCAGTCATTCCTAGCCTATTCTCAAAATGTCGAGGTGCGATTTTATAGTGTACTAGATTTTGAACGCTATCTTAGACGCCGAGAGTTGAAAATCCAACTTTTTATTTTGGGCACCCGATGCACTCTATCAGATTCTCAGCGCTTGATTCAACACCGTGGGTTTAAAGTTCAGTGCACGATAAAATCTCACTGCGATATTTTTCCGTACGAAAGTGGGTTTTTTGATGATGCTGAATCGATATCCGACACATAACTAGCCACAAGGTTAGTTAATGGTTTCGTGAAGGTTTCGATGTAAGTTCTACTCTGAAGTTCTGAATACCTAAATCAGCCAGAGTCAGTTTCTTGCAAGGAGTAGAAGTGTCAATTAATAGCAACTCGGCCAGTCGCAGTCCACCGTTGGACATAGGACTCTGAGAGGCTGCGCCATAACACACTGTCCTCCGCCTTTCGCTTCCAGTCTGTCCCAGCCACTTCGGTCCATCTAGATAGGGGAGTACCATGCTAAGTTTGCCGATACGCGGTCCCCACTCTAGGACTCGTCTATTCCACCGGCCACCGGATCGTTCCTTCGAGAAACAAGACCAGCCCACTGCCACTAAAGTTTTCTTATTCTGCGAGTAGAAGATGCGTGCCAAAAGAAAATATAAGAATTCTTCGGGCACAGTAATAAGGTTAAGGTTAAGGTTTGACGTTTTTGTGTTCGGTTTCGGTTTAAGATTCACAGACCGAACTTTACTTAGTAGTTCATCAATTTACATTCGTAGGTATATATAAGGTGTATCTATTCATACACGAAATATTTTAAGAGGTAGGTACACCTGTAGGTAGTAAAGAAGCTATAGAAGCAAAAAGAAATTTTTTATCGAAGCGTTTTTGAATTTTCGTAATTATTATAATTTTAAAACTGCTTGAGACATTTTGCATAAAACCTTTACTCCAGATTCTATGAATGGCCCGCCTGACGCTGCGAGGGCGGCGACTGGACGGCACGAGCATGGCTGCGGTGTATCGGACCGTAAAAAATAAGAAGGAGCCAGTATTTCTTATGTGCGTCAAATAATTTATAAATATTCAATTTTGAAAAAAATACATTTATGCAATTTTTTTTCGTTCCTGTAGCTTCTTTACCATCTACAGGTGTACCTCTTAAAATATTTCGTGTATGAATAGATACACCTTATATACGAATACGAACTTATATTATATGTGTAAGTATATTTTAGCATAAGACTTCACATATTCACATTTTCTCTTCTTGTTTTCACACACTATTGCCTACGTTTTTTTCTTATTTCTCCCTTTTCGCAGGTCTGCTAGAAAAAAAACCGGCCAAGTGCGAGTCGGACTCGCGCACCGAGGGTTCCGTACAAACCTGTAGGTATTCTCGGTTTAAAAATATATTTTTTTTAATTTTTATACTTTAGTTGATTGAATGTAAGGTAAATTGCGGTATACGATTTATGACGTTTTAAAAAAAAACTACTCACTCGATCTCGTTCAAACCAATTTTCGGTGGTAGTTTACATGGTAATGTACATCATATATTTCTTTTAGTTTTATCATTCTCTTATTTTAGAAGTTACGGGGGGGGGGGGGGGACACATTTTACCACTTTGGAAGTGTCTCTCGCGCAAACTATTCAGTTTAGAAAAAAATGATATTAGAAACCTCATTACCATTTTTGAAGACCTATTCATAGATACCCCACACGTATGGGTTTGATGAAAAAAAAAAACATTTTTGAGTTTCAGTTCTATGTATGGGGAACCCCAAAATTTATTGTTTTTTTTCTACTTTAGTGTGAAAATCTTAATGCGGTTCACAGAATACATATACTTACCAAGTTTCAACAGCATAGCTCTTATAGTTTCGGAATAAAATGGCTGTGACATACGGACGGACAGACAGACAGACAGACAGACAGACATGACGAATCTATAAGGGTTCCGTTTTTTGCCATTTGGCAACGGAACCCTAAAAATCGTAAGAAATACGCAGGACTTTTTATGGTGGTGGTTTACTTTTCGTAGCAATGTAAAGTCAAAGTGGGGTCTGTGAATCTTTTATCTATAAATGCTCCGTTTGGAAAGACAATTGTCTTTCCAAACTCAACGTTAATCGTTTTACACATTAGTTTATCCCTCAAGATAGTACCGTGCTTAAGATAAGTTGCCGTCTTAGAATAATTAAGGTTGCTGTCTGGATTGGTACTTACCTACAGAAATGACTCGGCAGCCTTCCAAGTTAATCTTACAACACACTTAGTAAATGGATTGGTGATTGCAGGTCCCACCTTTGCCACCATAATCAGCCTTTATGTGTTCCCACTGCTGGGACACAGATCTACTCTCATCGAGAGGAAGAGGACTGTAATCTTTGACTGGCCTGTTAGTCTAGTGGTTAGTGACCCTGACTGCTAAGACTGAGGTCGTGGGTTCGATTCCCACCCACGACAAATCTTTGTGTGATGAGCACAATCATTTGTTCTGTATCTGGGTCTAATGTATCAATAATATCTATGTATTTATAAATATATAAGTATGTTTATCAGTTGTCTGGTTACCATAGTACAGGCTCTGCCTAGTTTGGGAACAGATAACGTTGTGTTGGTTGTCCTAAGATGTCTACCAAGTGGGTCCAGTGCGCGTTGGTAGATGTTATATATGTCTTCTAAATTTTGGCTCTAGTACATGCCGATTTCCTCATGATATTTTTCTTCACCGTTTTGAGAGCAAAGGTGATTTTAAAATTTACTCGAAGGAAACCGCCTGTATGGGTTCGAAACTACGACCTATAACTCAAGTTACGGCCGTAACCACCACTGCTCTCAGGTTTGCCACGGCCCACCTTTAAACCTATACTTACAGATGACCATAAATACTGACAGTGGCTCATCTGGCATAAACCCATTTCGGACGAGAATGGCAATGTTAGTACACCACTCGTATAGTTCAAACCGAAAAAATCTGTTCTTCTTCTTAGCGTGTCGATAGCAATCTAAATATATTCAGCCCAGAATTTGGCTACGAGCTTAGCACTTTCCGAGGCATCCATCAATTCCTGTGGCGTGCAAACAGCAGGACATGCGGGACAAATTATTAAGTGCTGCATTGTTTGTGGGACAGCACCACATTTGCATTCCAGGGCGGAGCCATCTATGAATTTCCACTTGTACAGGTTCTCTTTACTTCGGCCTACTTGAGTCCGGAGCCTATTTAAAGACTTCCAGGAAAGCCAAGGCAACTCGTGTCCACGTGCGAGATTATCAGTAAGTGGGACGAATGGGTTTGGTAGGGAAGCACCATGTCGCCACAGACTTAGTCGTACCGTAGATCGTTCGCCAGTGAGTGGGAGGACACACTTCAAAAAGCTGTTGCGGCTTTTCAGCCTTTGTGACACGAGGATGTTATCGTGCAAAGGGTGTCGTGTGTCAGACACCATCTTGGCTCTTTCATTTGAGCTTGCCACTGCTCTTCGAATTTCTGGTGGCGCTATTCCAGCCAGTGGATACAGCATTTGCACCGGGGTCGGTTTGAGGCAGCCGGTGATGATCCGGCACGTTTCATTCAGAGCTGTATCCACTAACTTTGCATGTGCTGAACGACTCCAAACGGGGCACGCGAATTCACCTGCAGAGAAAGATAGCGCCAGCCCAGTAGTCCGCAAAACGTCAGGCGAAGCACCCCACTTTGACGAGACAAGTCGTTGTAGGAGGTTATTGCGAGAGTGTACCTTCTGCTTGATATTCTTGCAGTTTTTGCGGAATGTTAATGACCTGTCCAGAGTAACACCAAGATATTTCGGGAAGTTGCTGTGCTCAATGGGCATCCCACCCCAAACGATGTTGAGTTTGCGACCCGCTTCTCTGTTGCGAAGATGAAATATGCAAGACTGCGTTTTACTTGGATTTAGTTTGAGTGAGTTAGCGTGATAGTATGACGTTAAGTCATTAAGAGCGTCTGACAAGTTGACCTCAGCGTCTTCAAAGGTGGAGGCTTGGGAAGTGAGGGCAAGATCGTCTGCATAGAGGAAGCAGGACGTATTTGGACTGGATGGTTGGTCGTTCGTATAAATATTGAACAGGAGCGATGCCAAGACACTACCTTGGGGTAGGCCGTTTTTTTGTGCTCTCCAACGACTTTTTTCCGAGAGAAGGTGGACCTGAAAACGGTGATTCTGGAGAAGTTCTCGGAGTATTCGAACAAAACTTTGATCGCTAATCAAGGTCTCCACCTTCCACAACAGACGTTTGATGTTAACTGTATCGTAAGCAGCTGACAAGTCCACTAATACAGCACCCGTGACCATACCCTTCTCGAAACCATCCTCAATGTGTTGCACGAGTTTGAGGGTCTGATTGCAGCAAGATTTCACGGGCCTAAAACCAGCTTGTTCCGGGATTAATATTGGATCAATAGCGCTCGTTAGGCGGTTTAACAGCAGCCTCTCGAATAGTTTATATGTATGACATAGTAGAGAGATTGGACGGAAGTTTTTTGGGTCGTCTGCTGCTTTACCTGGCTTGGGTATTGCTATGATCTTTGATTTTCTCCAGAGGCGGGGTACTGAAGCTGATTCCAGAGAGTTGTTGTATAGTAGCAGCAACCATGACACAGCAACAGGGCCAAGTTGTTTTATTTGCTCAACTGAGATGTCGTCTACTCCGGAAGCTTTACCACATTTAAGACTCCTAATCGCTGTGACGATATCAGTAAGGTTGAATGGTTTACTGATATCATCACAAGGATCATCAGGTTTTTGTGGCTTAGGTACCTTACTGAAACGGCGTGTTGATTTGCCGTTGAGAAGTAGTTGGTGAGCTATCTGGTTGGCGGTAACTTGATTCGGCGGCGAGGGTTGAGGGGACTCGCTGGTCAGCTTTTTTATAGTACTCCAAGCCTTTTTACTGTTATGAGTCATATCGATGCTAGTAACAGTGTTGATCCACCTCTCTCGTCTGTTTTCGCCTAGTCTCGATAGCAGTTTTTCTCCAGCCAGCGTGGTTTCCTCAGAGAAAGGGTCAGTGTGGTAGAGTGATTCATATGTACTCAGTAGCTCACTGGACTCTGTTGAAAGTCCTGGTATGTAGGAAGTCCTGCAACCCCTTGGAATGTATCTCCGGGAAGTAGTTGACACAATCCCAACAAATCGGTCGTAGTTTTGTGGGATTGGCGGGACATTCAAAATGGCGTCATCAATCGACCGCGCGAACGACTCCCAGTTGGCCTTGGTGTAGTTGAATCGGCGCTTAAAGGGAACAGTTATAGGTCGGACCACGGGTTCAATGCAACACATAATAGGTCAGTGTTGCGTGCGAGGAATTGGCGAACATACGCTTTTGGAGCACTGTGAGCTGATAGACGAACTAGTGAATAGGTCTGGGTTATATCCGCGTTTCCAGCGACCACTGTTAAAAGAAGCCGGTTGTTTAAAATCATGGATTAGCATTAAATTATTTGTCTCTGCCCATTGCTCGACTGCTTCTCCGCTTGAATCCGTGTCGTTGTAGCCCCAGTTGGTACTGCGGCTGTTGAAATCACCGATTACAACTTTAATGGGTTGGCTGTTGAAGTTCTCTGGCGGAGTGAAATTAAACTTGCCAGGTGGTGTATAGATCGAAGTGACAGAGCAGTTACCAACATCTATGGTGATAATTTCTATGTCATTCTCGTTTGAGCACTTGGTGGATAGTATGCTTACGCCGGGAGCAGCAAACACTGCGTTACCGTGCTTTGGGTGACAGATCTCGGCGATAAGCGTTAGTCCAGGGATGTGTGGCCGACTTTGGGTTTCATCTCGATGGGTTTCTTGGACGCAAAGAATGTCTCAGTGTGTTTTGCGGCAGACATCAGCAAGAATTTCCGATTTGTCTTGTGAGAACCCTTCGATGTTGATCGAAACTACGCACAAAGCCGGCTTTATAGGTGGACTTTGGATTGCCATCGTGGTGAAAGGATTAGCCAATCAGCGTGAAAACTCCAGTGAGTTTTCACGCTGATTGGCTGATTGGCAACTGAGCCATTATACGTCCAGCGCACCCTGGGCAGTCAGTACTGCCCAGGGTGCGCTGGACGTATAATGGCTCAGTTGATACGTCACTCGGGGAGGCTCCTTTCTTGCATCCCAAAAAATCTGTTTAAAGACTAATAAATGATAAATTAATATTTTTCTGCAAAAAAAAAACAATATTTGTCGATGATTTTTTTTCCAGTGTTGTCAGAAAGAGCTCCGTTTGTATTATAAAAATATGTCTGTCTCAAATTTTTCAGACACGAATATAATTATTTATGAGTCGCTAAAGAGCGGTGTACTAACAGTGCCATTCTCGTCCGAAACGGGTAAACTTTCACCTGATAATAATTCATTTGAGATCTCCTTGTTCAAAAGCATAAGACACCAGTCCTGTAATTTCATCAGCGTGGTAACAATGGAAGCTCAACTTTCAACACAACGGATTTTGCAAGTGATCGGAATTTCCTTCAAAATTGTCTCGTCACTGTTATCTGACAGTTACTCTTCCAGACGTCGAAATAACAATTTTATCTTAGAGATAAAGGCATCAGTTGATTCATGGAGCTGTGTCGGCGATAACAATGACAGCCGAGTTGCAAAAGCAGATTATTTAAAATGTGACGCAACGCCCTTTTCTATTTCAACGTGAGATGAATTCCAAGCCCTATTTTGATTGAAATTCTGTTCACCTAGCAACACGATGAAGTGAGTAAGGCATCAGTTCCACCGTTGACGGGGAAGCGTCTAGCTATCGACGATTCGCTTCTCGCTTAAGAAACATACAAATGGTTATTTATTATAGGTCCCATGTAAGGAAAAAAAATTAACATATTCACGCGCGATAGACATTCATACCAGCGAGTAATCGCTCGTCGGCGTCGCCGTCACCGTCGTGTATTCGTTGCTCGTTGCTCGCCAACTTGCCTCAGTTTCTAGCTACACTCGCTTCTCGTTGATCCGGCAGTGAGACAGGTACCTAACGATAGCATTGTGGTCACATAGCATTAATGTTTGTAAATCACAATCACGATAGATTTCTGGGCATTGCAGACTCATTTTCGAACGTCTACCCAATAAGTCGTTAGTATAAAATCAGGCGCCTGATAGTTGCAAGAATCGATCATGCAAATATTTTCTATACCCAACGATATTATTTATTGTAATTGTAGAACTTTGCTCACACATTTCCCACAGGCTCACACTCAAAATCTTTTTTGTGTATCTCTACAATTAGTTCACGAATTAATATTCGTGACCAAAGACAAAACGGGAACGAGAAAATAAAAAATAAAAAACTTCAAAAAAGGTAAAAGTTCTTTAATAACTATACGTCCCGGGAACTGAATTTGCAACTGGCTGAGGTTTCGATGCCGACTGCGGCATTAATCGGGTGGCTGCATGAAGTGAAAACTCAAGAATTAAATACCTAGCTGAAAAAGATAGCTGCTGAAACGTTTTATTTTTCAGAACTATACTTATTTGCCATGCGAAGCACCCTAAAGTTTTTATTTAAACATGGGGTCCTTGAAATAAAAACTTTGGGGTTCTCTCTATTTGTGTACCTAATTATCTTTTATTTTACTTCATTCAAATAAGTCATTCGTTCAATATAGTAATTCGCATCCGCAGTTGAATACTCTCCATGATTATTACAGGGTAAACGTCACCCATCATACGTTATTTTTTTCCATGAAAAGATTCTTAATATAAAAAAAACAATGCCTTCGCTAACAAATCAAGTAATCACACGCATAGTTACGCAACGATTTGTAAAAGTAAATAACTGTAACAAAGTTTGTTCGCGGCTCACAGGTATTTGTCTTGGCCGGATTGTATACAGTCGGAGGGAAAAATAAATTAGTCTATGGAAAGTGTTGTTGTTGAACGCACGCTGCACCGCACTCGTAGCGCATAAATTGATTAACAATTCGTAATTTAAATCGATGTTATTAATCTTCGCGAGTGTCTGTTTACAAATATTTAGTGGTAATTAAGTGTTTAAAAAATATTTTAGGCATTTTAGTGTGTTCCTTGGATTTTTGTGGCGCGAAAACTTGCTGATAATAAATTACAGGTAAATATAATTTCAGTTGACATTGTATACCAAGTTTTTTTTTTTAATTTTATGACAGAGTGCATTGGTGTTTGTTTAATTAATCCGTCACGTGGTAGCTGTAGAAAGTTATTGAATTAATTCGTCCCGTTTTTGAACAAACTACTTTGATATTATAGTAATTACATGAGATAGTTAACGGGCACACCGTACTCTTTAAAAAACCTTTTTTCGTGATTGAGAAAAGTAAAATAAAATAGACCAGATATCCATTTATGTCTGTACAGCAAAATAATAATTAACATAGATTCAATAGAAATATAGTACCCCAATAATGATGAAACCAAATAAAAAACCAAGCGTTTAGTTTTAATTTCAGCGCATTGTTGTCAGACGTGTTTCTTGAGAACAATTTACTGCTCGACCTTCATTTGTTTTTTTCTAATAGAAAATGCATTTCAAGCATTGACGTACGCTCGCACTTACTTAGCTAGTGCCTTTGTGAATGAATTGCTAATTCTTTTACTTGAAACATTGATGATATTTTTATTTTATTTATCGTTCTATGCTGTATAAGTATGTACCTATCTATATACCTACGCGTACAACCTAGATTAAGGTATTTTTACCATCACGTAACGATTAGATTGATTAGATTAGAAATCTTCGGATACGGTTATTAGCTGTGGGAAATATGATCGGTTCTGGTATTTCCCATTTTTGGACATATGTAAGTACCAATAGCATACTAGGTATATCATTAAGGCTTAGCGTTGTCTTTAATGCCATTTTCATTCTATCTTATGTGTCGAAAAAAATTGAAGGCGTTTGTATAACGTTTTCAGGCGTCCGGATAAAACCGGACACAGTCCGACTTTTTGACGACATTTTCTCAAATTTGAAGGGTTCCGGCCTAACCGGCTTTTGTTAGGCTTTTCAAATTTGACCATTTTCGTACATGTTTTATGTGTTTTTTAATAATAAAGAAAAGAAGGCTGAGTCATTCATTTTTATTGTTGTAAAATCTAAGAAGATTTTGTGGTACATACTTAAATAATAAAAAAGACTTGCTTTACTTTTTTATTGTCGTGTTGTACCTACTAAGACTAAAAAAGCCGGTGAAGTGCAAGTGGGACTCGCGCACGAAGGGTTTCGTACCATTAATTTATCTATAAAAACGGCAAAATAATAATATCTGTTGTATGGGAGCCCCCTTAAAAATTAATTTTATTTTAATTTAATTATTTATTTTTAAAGTTAATAATATAACTCAATATTCTGTGAATATTTCAAGCGTCTTCCTGTTGCCGTTATCAATATCGAGCAAAAACGAGCAAAAAAATCATGTTTGTTGTATGGGATCCCCCTTAAATATTTATTTTATCCTTTTTTTAGTATTTGTTGTTATAGCGGCAACAGAAATACCAGTTTGTGAAAACTGAGTCTCAATCTGTGAAAATTTCAACTCTCTCACTATCACAGTTCATGAGATACAGCCTGGTGAAATACGGACGAACGGACAAAAGTCTTAGTTATAGGGTCCGGTTTTACCCTTTGGTTACAGAACCCTAAAAAATAAGGGTGTCCGGCCTTATTACCCAAATGTCCGGCTGAACTGGCTGGTCTGTGCGGCTTTTCAGCGTCACGTGGCAACCCTACGTTTGTCCAATTGGCGTATGAGTAAGTCATACACTGATAAAAGATTGGCCATTATCAAAAATATTATCATAATAAGTACATTAATGATTTCATCGTGTATTTATTTACAGATGTTTTAAAAATAAGCCATATTAACAATGGGGGTACCTGTCACTGTCAGTGCGGGTGACGGCGGGTGCCAGCATCATAAATGCATGACACACTATCAATCACGATCTGAATCATTTTGGGAGGGTTTTGCTAAACAATTGCTTCATATGTTTGAAACATTTGTCTGTTCAACCATGTAAATAAAGCAATGAATGCTGTTGAACTGTAAAAATGAATGCTATTCCTGCTGTGAGTGTGTTACGCTATTATCCCACAGGTTTTAAGTTCGGACGTGAATCTGAATGTGTTCAAATTGGAATGACTATATTCAAAACTCAAACGATCTTATTCCAAAATAAGCTTTTTCTAACGTATGTTCTAAATCTAGGAAGCGTGTTTTTTAGTTTTTTTTAAACTATTATTTATTTTCTATTTTTTAGGGTGTTTCGAATTTTGAGACATAATGTCAGCGTAATTTGTGACGTATGTCAGCGTAGTTTTCGAAGATAGTTTTTTTGCTGTCCTGGTAACCCTGGCAAGGATAATGGCACAAATTTATGAAATAATTGCATTGTCATCGGTCTATGATAGGTGTGCAAAGTTTGAATGAAATCTGGTCGTTTAAAGTGGGTCAAAATCGTGCTATAAGGAGTCGGTTACAAACAAACATACTAATATACAAACAAACATACAAGTGAAGCTAATATAAAGCGTGTAATAAGAGGTTCCCAAGCTTTTTTCTCGACGGCAAGTTTCAAAATTTTACTTGATTTTTTGTTCCTTTATTTTTTTTTGAGTAAATTGTTTTTATATACCTCTGGTTTTTTTATGCTACCGTAGAACCTCTGAGTCTCCCGTGGACTCCTGCGGGGTTTGGACCACTTTGGGAATCACTGGTCTAAAACATCGTTTTTTTTTTTTAATAAGATCCTAACAGAATTCGAAATACAGTTCCTTTTACAAAACTGACAACTTAGCACTGGACTAAACTGTTCGTTTTATTTATTTAACTTTATTTAAATGGTGATAAAGTTGGAAATGCAAAAATTGGCTAGATCGTGTTATTTTAATATGAAATTTTTTCAATTAAACCATTAAACACACTTTTGAATTGTCAAGGAGTCGGTCAGTTAGCTAGAACGTTGAAGGTACTTTGCAGTTTAATAGATATTTTTCTAAATTGCACTTAATTTTTATTTAAGGCTTTTTCAGACCGGCGCGACGCGACAGCGCGACGCGATTCTTGTAGAACAATTTCCATGAAGTTCACATAAGAAATGTTCTACGAGTGTCGCGTCGCGTTGCCGCGTCGCGCCGGTTTGTAGGAGGCTTTACTTTTAAAGTTTTGCCGGTGCTTGCAACGTTGCAACGGCAGCAAATGACGAAACATTGAAAAATGGATAGTAAAAGTGAATCTTTTTGATAGAAAGCATACACTGCATAAAGTTGCTGGTGCACTGACAAGTACAGACGCCACCAGGTCAAGCTACCCGAAACTGTAAATTTTTCCCAATGAACCTTGAACCTAATGCTCTAGAAATAAAGTCGAAAATCTACCAAAGAAATCTGACAGATTGTAGTAGCTTGATGTGTTGGCGTCTGTACAACAGGTAAAATCTTATGATATTTACTTCACATTGTTATTGTAATTTCATAAAACACAATCAATTAATAGATTCATTTATTAAATAGCCATCAATTAAAGGATAATGGAACAAATTAGTTATTAATAACATCAGCTTCGTCATGTGAGCCTAGTTATCCCTGATAAGCGTGGTAGAAAACGTATCACTTTTCACGGTGCCCTTCGCCCGTGTAATAATTATATCAATTAGTTTAATAAAAATAGGAACATAAAAGGTAAAATAACTACTTATCCCTTGTTTTCAACCTAGCTTTATGTTCGCGCGCATAGGTCTCCATCCCGTAGGAATCTCGCTCAGCCGTTTTAGCGTGAAGGCGCAACAAATAAACATACAAAAAAATATACATTCCTCTTTAGTTTAGATTGTAAACAGTTAGCTGGCAAGATATACGTTGTCCTGTCGAAATAAATCATACAAAAATATTCAGAATTTGAAGAAAAAAAAGGAGATATGTTTTCTCTCTTTAAAAATCTAATTTAAACTGTTAGGAACATTTCACAAAAAATTGCCAATTTGGTCCAGCCGTTCTCTCTCTCTTATGCACTTACCACGCGAAAAATAAATTTGCCAATCTATCTAGCCTTTAACTAACTACATATTTTGGAATTACCTTTCAATCTAACCAGACGCAGCTGAATACAATTAATTTAGATAGAGCGACCACCTATCTGACCTACCACGATGCAGTTACTGGGTAAATACTATCCCATGACTGAATTTAAGACCAATCAGGCAGTCTTTCGAGCTCCCGACGACTCGTTAAGACTCAAAGATCGAATTTACAAACGACAGCCGGGACTTTCCGAGGCACGGAGGGGTCTTCGTACCACGGACCAACCAAGGCAGGAGTAGCTTAACCTGTTCAATCGACCTGTGCAGCTTTTATAAGTTTGGCACAAGCCCCATTTCATTTCTATTTCTGCATTGTTTTAAATTGGCTTGTAAATGCACAATAACCATTCTGATTTAATTTACCTACCTATCATAACCTAGTTTCAAGTGTTATGAAAAAATGTATGTATGTTTACAAATGTATGTATAATATTACCTTACCTTAACCATATCAATACATTATTTGAACCAAATTTAGCAAACTGTGTCAATCGGCGCCAGTGCATCATATTGCTTGCATGGTTTGACTGTCCTGTAGTTACAAATTGATTTCCATTTTCATATTTTTTCCTAATAAATTACCTGAAATCCATAAATAAAATAAAAATTGTTTGAAGTGGCCTATTTAAAATAACAATGAAGTTTACACATTAACCGCACCGATAATAATCATTTTGTTTCCTTAATCAATGTTATTTTATCGTACCTAATTATCATTATGACATCTGCACTGTCTCTGGTATTGTGTTGATATCCAAATGACATAAATGAAATGCTTCATGTGTCCTTAATTGCACCGTCCAATCGAGCGATGGACTGTGTGAATAGTGATATGGCTAATAGGAGGTGAATACCGAGATGACGACTAATAGTGAAGTATGGAAGAAAAAAATGCATGTTACGTCGACCACAAATAAATAGGCAGGAAAATGATGATGCTTGTAATTTACATTGATAGCAATAGGCTTTACCACTACTGATTTAGCTGCTTTTATTAAATATAGGCAAAACCTAAACATAAATTTAGTATCCTTCCTCTTGCATAGCGTTAGACTTCGATGAAAGACTGACGGACAACATATAGATCAATATACAAGGACATATTGTAGTAGAAGAGTAGTTTTATCCTTGCTACCTTGTCGGCTTATGTTAATAATCTATTTAAACTAATCTAACTGGCCTGTATTGTTCTAATGCAGGGCCAAGTTCTCACTCTCCCGTTTTCACATAATTCTGTCTTTCGCTAGTGCTGGTCAGTCTTTTCGGTAGGAGTCAAGCTCACCCTGCCATCTGTTTGTGCATGTTGGACAAACAGATGGCAGGGTGAGCTTGACACCCAGGACAAATGTTTGTGTGATGAGCACGATCATTTGTTCTGTGTCTGGGTGTAATTTATCTATAATATGTATGTGTTTAGAAATATATAAGTATGTTTATCAGTTGTCTAGTACCCATAACACAAGCTCTGCTTAGCTTGGGACTAGATGGCGTTGTGTGATAGTTGTGGAATATTATTATTTCCTTTATTCATTTTAACAAACATATAAATTATATTTTTAAATATTAGAATATAAAATAAAAAAACATTTAAAAATATAAAAAATAGTAGCCCACCGGTATCGGGAACAGGGTCCAAGCTACCGGCGGTCAGGGCTCCAGAGAGAGGAACCTCCTGACGATGCGAGCCGTGTCCAGAAGTACCGCTTTCTGAATCAAGCCCTTGACCCAGCTGCCTAACGAGAGCCTCCTTAGATGTTGGTCGAGGCTCTTGGCTATCAACCCATTGGCTGTGACGACTATCGGCACAATGATCGCTGAATCCACATCCCACATGTCGACAACCTCGCGAGCCAAGTCAAGATACTTGATCTGTTTATCTTTCTCGGCTTTCACGAGGTTCTCGTCATGCGGAACCGTTATGTCAACAATCATTGTGCGCCGCTCTACTCGATCCACCACCACTATATCAGGCTTATTTGCGATAATAGTCCTGTCAGTGATGATGGATCGATCCCAGTACAATGTGATATTTCCATTATCGAGAACTGGGTCGGGCACATACCTGTAGTACGGCACTTCCGATTCCACAAGGCTGTATTTAAGAGCAAGTTGCTGATGGATAATCCTGGCTACTAGGTTGTGTCTATGCAAGTATTCTTCGTTAGCTAGACGAGAACACCCGGAGATTATGTGCCTAATTGATTCTCCTGGACGGTGACATGCCCGACAGATGTCAACCGTGCCGTCTTTCACAATAAATCTCCGGTAATTGTTCGTCATCATAACTTCGTCCATAATTGCACAGACAAAACCTTCGGTTTCCCCAAAGAGGTCACCGAAACGCAGCCAGGCTACGGACGCTAGTATATCTACATCGGGTCCATGTAGGGCCCGGAAAAAGCGTCCGTGGAGCTCCTTACTCTGCCATACTTCCATGCGGTCATTAGTGTCAAGTACTACAGGTTTGCGCCAGTTCTCGTTAGCCAAGGAGAGCGGGGTGAGGCCCTTGTCAACTGCGACCACATCTCGATGCATCCCCACGTCGGTTTCTAGGAAATATTCCCTGAGACTGCATATCTCGCGATTGTGGAGAGTCTTAGCGTTTAAAAAGCCTCGACCTCCACACTTTCGCGGGATATACAGCCTCATTACCGATGACCGTGGGTGATGCATTCGATATGCAGTCAGCAGCGTACGGACCCTCCTATCCACGGCGTCGAGTTCGGTTTGAGTCCATTTGAGTATGCCGAAAGAGTACATCAAAACCGGCATGACCCAACCGTTGAAGGCGCGCACCTTGTTTCCGCCTGATAGAAGACTATTAAATACTTTCTTCAGGCGGCCAAAGAAGCGCTCCTTCAACGATTGCTTCATGTCAGTAACATTGATGCCCAACGCTTCCGACATACCCAAATACTTATAGGTTTCGGATGAAGAGAGGGCTCGGAGGTTTATGGAATCCGAGAGTTGGGTTCCCACGGATTCCACAATCTCCCCTCGCTTTACATGCATGACCGCACATTTGTCCACACCAAATTCCATCCTGATGGCGCTACTGAAGGTTTCAGTTATTTTCAGTAGCTCCATCAGTTGAAAATTGTTGGGGGCATAGAGTTTAAGGTCATCCATGTAAAGGAGGTGAGATATAACCTGACCACCTCTCCTCAACCGATAGCCTATACCTGAATCCTCAAGCAGTGTGCTCAGAGGATTCAGGGCTAAGCAGAACCAAAGCGGACTCAAACTATCACCCTGAAATATGCCTCGCTCGATCCTTATCGGTTCGCTGCTCCTTTGGATATTTCGACATCCTGGATAGCGAAGAACCGTCCTCCACTGCTCCATACATGAAATCAGGAAGGTGCGCAGAGTTGCATCGACTTTATACAACTCCAGCACCCTCCTGAGCCATGTATGTGGCACCGAGTCATAGGCCTTCTTATAATCTATCCAACATGTCGACAGATCCTTTCTGGAACGACGAACCTGTTGGCTAATGGCCATATCAATGAGGAGCAGCTCCTTAGTACCGCGAGACCCGTTCCTACATCCATTTTGAGAGACAGACATGATGGAATTGGTGTCAATATGATTGTAAATTTTAGCTCTCAAAATAGATGTAAGAACTTTATAGACCGTCGGCAAGCACGTGATCGGTCTATAATTTTTGGGTTCCGCGGTACTACCTGATTTGTGGAGCAGGTGGGTAATTCCTGTTGTTAGGAATTGGGGTAGCGAACCAGACTCCAAAGCAGACTGGTACTGAGCCGCCAAGCGAGCATGCGATCCACTGAACCATTTAATCCAGAAGTTGTGCAGCCCGTCCGGCCCTGGAGACTTCCAATTGGGCAATGGACGGACTGCACGAGCTACATCTTGGGGGCAGATGGTAATAGCCCCCATTTCTGGTATTGGATCGCAGGCTCGCTCGACTTCTCGAGCCCAATCCCCTTCGGTGTGACTGACAGGCACCGACCAGATACTGCGCCAAAAAGAACACACGGCATCATTATCCGGCAGGTGCGCGTCCGCCACACCTTGGACCGGTCGCTCCCAAGCCCTATAAACCCACCTTTCATCACTCTGGAAGGTGCGGTTCTGAGTATATCGGTCCACTCGTCGTTTATACCTACGAATACGGTTTGCCCATGCATATACTTTCTGCTTCAGGAAGTCTATGCGCTCTGTGACACGGGACATATAGTCCCGAGGGCTGATATCAGTCCCCGAGAACGCCCGCCTCACAAAGCGCATCACTCTAGGGCGAGTGTTGCCCTCCCTGAAGCAGATTAGTTTCCCGATGAGGGCTCTGGCCCCACCAATACGACGTTCAATTCTGCACTGCCAAGCTGGTACGGCTGGTTTCGGTCGTGTAGCTCTAGAGTCATTAGGAAATTTGACGTGAGCTACACGACATGCCGCTACAGCCGCGCAGTACAGAACCGAATGAGTATCGGCGAGGTCTTCGCAGTCGTCAAAATAGTTTGACAACTGCGAATCCAAAGCCGCCACCAGTGCCCTATTTTTGTTATGCATGGGCAAACGAGGTAACCGTGGTCTAAGTTCGGGAGTCATGAACCGATATTCCCGAATCGCACACTCCAAAGCGCTCCTCAATTCATCATTGCAATGGGTACTTACGTTTGTAGCCCTGTCATCCCATCCCTCGTCAGCGTAAGTTGTGATTGGCTGCGGTGGTATTGCAGCAGTCTGCGGCGTGGGGACGATGACATGGCTACTCCGCATTTCGTTTCGCAAGCGATCAAGTACAGTGTCATCCAACATACGATGACGTTGGATGACCCGCACCTGATCCGACAGTCGTTGTGCCGAAACGTTGACAGCTGGCTCAAGCACCTGAAAGAGAGAGAGCATCTTAACACGGTACGCGGTCAGGTTGTTTCCCCCCTCTGTAGCCCCATAGTATGAGCGCATGACATTTTCATTGACGGATTGTGTCCATCTCATGCGCTGCACACTTCCACCGGGAGCTGGGACCCTATCAGAGACCGGTGGGCCTCGAGGTCCTAAGCCGTCCGGTGGCCGGCGTCCTCCCCGTCGACGAGCAGGTGGTGGCGTCGTGGGCGGAGAGAAATACTCGTCACTCGAGCTCGACGCAACTGCCACGGCCGGTGTCTGCACAGCACCCGCAGTGGGGCTGGGTACCGGCGGCGGCGAGGCGGAGCTGAGCGACGAGTCCGGAGGTGGTGGGCGTGCGCGGCGTGCCGCTGATCTTGTCAACATTTCTTCAGTTTATTCATTTGGTTTTATTACAATTATTTTCATTGTTGTTCGGAGGTGACATCTGTCATGCCACCTCCGAGCCGGCAGTTTTCGATGAAATTTACATATTTTTATTGTGAAACGGTCTTTTTTTATTATTTTATGCTATGCCTAGTATAGGTTTAGGCTATAAATTGAAAATACTTATGAAAATTGGGTTAAAATTATTATAACGATTTAAATTGAAAAAACTGAAAACTGTGACGTCTGTCGACGCGGTGTTGCCATTTTTTTATATATTATTATTATTATTATGTCAGATAATAAATGGCTTAAGAGAACCACCGATTGGGACTAAATGGACGACGCTATCGCTTCAAGTTGATGATTTGACTTTGACTAAAGAAAAGTGTAGAACATTAACTATGAAAAGTGTTTAAAATCACTTCTTTTAGACATGCATGTCAAATTGCAGCGACATTCTGTTATAGTCGTCTCAGGAAATCAAAACTAAGTCCTGGTAGCTCGGGCGTGTGTTTTCCAATGCTATTATTTTGAACACACTCTATTTTCAACGTACCGCTTAGCGCAAAGAGTTAAAATTTCAATAGTGTTTTATTGAGGCACTGGGATGCACTCTGTTGGATTCTAAATATTCGGTTCACACTGAAAGTTGAAATCCAGTGCACGATAAAATACCGCCGCGATATTTATACGTCCGTCCAAACGTGGGATAACGTAACGTTCTATACGAAGTTACGTTTCTAGAAACTGTATTTTGCGTAGCAATAAAGTTTATCTTGGGTTTTCTTATCACGAGCTACAGAGTTATTTATTTGTTAGTTTCCTACTAGGTAACGGTGTTCGCAAATTCTCAGAAGAGCAAATAATACATGATTGCGACGTCATTGATGACGAACAAGAACCATATTTCACTCGACGATATTTATTTCACTTTTGTTTGATCATACATTTACAAAGCGACCGAAGAATTCCGCGACGCTCTAAACAATATGATAATTAATTGTACCCCATTAGTCGACGGTAGTATTAAATACTAGCTTCTGCCCGCAACTTCGTCCGCGTTAAATTCGGACCAGTCGTTCCTGAGATTAGCGCGTTCAATCAAACAAACATGCAAACAAACAAACAAACTCTTCAGCTTTATAATAATATATATAATAAATATAATAGTATAATAATAATAATAAAGCCTTTTATTCCGAAACCAGACAATTACACTAACAATAAATGGTTATATCAAAAATCACAAAATGTCTCGAATTTCGGTGTGCCTCTTGGCATAGGCCTCCTCTAACAATTTCCATTGACGTCTGTCGTGAGGTACTCTCCGCCAGTTTGGACCAGCTGTCAGCTTTATTTCTTCCTCCCAGCAGGTAGGCTGCCTACCTCGATTTCTTTTGCCGTCCCTTGGATACCATTCTGTCACTAGCTTGCTCCACTTGCCTTTTGTGTCTCGCATCATGTGGCCTGTCCATCTCCAGTATAATAGTATAGATTAAATCCATGATTTGAGTAGGTGGAAGTTGGTTCAAGTTGTCATTTGTGGATCTTTGACAGTCGTTACGGGTCATCAGAAGCCTGAAAATCTGACAACCAGTCTTCAATTTACCCTTTTTCAAGGGGTGTCGTATTATTCAGTACCTTGGTTGTGGAGGTCAGATAGGCAGTCCTTCCATTTAAAATACTGTATTCAGTTGTATCCTGTTAGACTCCAGTGGACATCAATATTAGGAAAAGGCTTGGCAAATGATCATAATTTGAATAGATGGAATAATGGAATGTTACACTTCTCGACCTCGTAGTTTCGAGAATCGTTCCCCTAAGGTGTAGTAACACCAATAGGTGACTAAGAAAATTTTATTTTGTTATTGGAAGTGGTTACAATACTTTCGAAGAAATACGTATGACAAATAATGCCACACGTATCATAGGACAGCAGGTATGCCAGGCTTATCATAAACCAACAACATTCAAATTGACTACTTACTATTGGCATTGCTCATAAGCCATTGAAGAACGGGCTTGGCAAACGTAACAATTTGTGAGAGTAGAAGTATGGATAACCCTTTCTTTTGATGTCTACTTACAAATACATTGAATTAAATGCTGTTCTATGGTAAGCGTATCACGTGAGACCAGCTTGATTAATGTGTGTTTGAAAAAGAAATGTGGCCCGGAAAGTTTGAAGGTTTTTTTTCTATTAAGATGCCTTCAAGACCATTTAGAAATTTTGAGAGGACAACGTATGCCGGTCGGGTAGTTCTCAATAATTTGGTTCGTGCAGAGAAGCCTCCAGTCATTTAACAGTTCTTTTACTTTTAACACCAGCAACCCAAAAGCAACCTTCTTTATTAAGATCGCTGTGATTTTAACAGTAACGCAATATTAGAGGTAAACCAACTGTGAATGGGCAGTATTTTATATAGACTAGCACAGATGAAATATTCAGTAGGTACGTCTGGGATTATTTAAAGTAAATTCTGAATCTCTTTTCAAAAGAGTAATTGTAAGAATGCTTCTGCCACACCAAAGCTTGGTATCAAGCGGCTTTACTATACAACCATTTCGTTTTGAACAGTTCCAAGTTCCAGGCACATAACACTATTAATTTGATTCTGAGTCATCTCATAATTCTCATTTATCCCAATTTATTAATTTGGTTCTGACCATTAGGCCTAATCTAATGACACTTTTAGGTAGAGCACGTGCTACGATGGATGTGACCGACGAGTAAGAATGAAACATAACATCATGCCTTGTTTCCCCGAAGGTTTAGGCAGAGAACTCACATTTTCTGCAGTTATTGCAGTCAACCAGGTACAAATCCAGTTACAATGAAGTATGACGTGACTGCCACCAAACCGCACTGAGTTCGCGTGGTGGATTATGGCTCACTTCCTCTCACTGAGAAGGCCTATGTCATTGTAAAGAAACATTAGAGAAGATCGATCTAAGCAGATAGCAGCTTAACTTCAAATGAGGCATTTACCGATATGGTACTCCAATAAAAAGTCTTCTGTGTTTGAATATATAAAGCGCAGCATACAACAAGTAACTGTTAACTGTCAGGCAGGTTTGTCAGCCTGTTCGCCTTTGTTGTAAAAGTAAGCCTCTATTATATGCAAATTAGGGCCGCCCCTAAATTATACTGCGGATGCAATTTAGCCTTCATCTCTCGATATTGGAACAGTAGATATACATGTACGTGTGTTTCATCCGGTGATTGCTGGATCAAATAAAAAAATCGTCGAAATAGATCTAGGTAATAAATTAAACCTGTTTCAGTCACCTACTTGCATATCCGATCAGTTTTGGTAATTAAAATATCCTCCACGGATAGCGATAAAACATGAATGTATGTCCGGCGTAGTAGCCCAAATACAAGGACATGATGTCGGCGAAGTTTTGTGGCGATACGAGACAAGTGCTGGTAGTATCCTAAGTCTGAGGTCCGTGATATCTGTTAAGGATAATTAGGTTCAACTTAGTGTTAAATGCTCAGCATGGGGAGGCCTATGTCCAGCAGTGGACTGCTATAGGCTGAGTTGATTGATTGATAGTGTTACATTTAATTGCCTCTCTACTCTTTATGAGGGCTGGCCTATTTTTTAGCAAAGAATCAGTATCGCCAAACGAGGTGACAATGCTGCCAAACTTTGGGCATTTTTTCCTTTGACAGCGATCCGGTCTAGTTTTTTGATGCCCTGTGATTCTTTTCTCTATATTTGTATATACATGTACATATTAATAATATAATTTTAATTCTGTTAGCCTTTACTTTTATTATCATGTAAATATTGCATAATAAATTGTCTTTTTATTATGCAGTAAAAGGTGAAGATTATGACAGGATAAATAAAATAAAAAAATATTTCACAAAATTTCATATTCAATCAGTTCGGAATCCTAGACCTCACACTAGGATTCCCTATGTTTTAAAATTCAAGCTACTTTGTTTCTTTAACAATTTTATAAAAAATGTAAATTGTATTAATCTATCTACTTTATAAAAGATATAAATAAAAAAAATGCAACAAGCACAAGAATATCTATATCTTTGTTTGCGACTGATATCGATACTTGCCCATAAATGCTTTGTTCATACAAACATGGAACTATTTTAATATGTATGTATGTATTCATATCCATATTTTTATAGAAGTCTCGATTGGTCTCGTCTCTCTCCATACCTTGATGACTATACTTAACCATAACAATAAGGCATTTTATCGGTAAGGGCATTTCCATTTTTGGTAATGTTTATATTATCTCTAGAGTTTAGATTTTCATTCATAGGAATTTAAAAACATTCGAATTGTTTGCTTGTCTACCTAAAAGAAATAACAATAAACATTAAATAAAATCGAAAGGGAAAATTTGATTTTGATTTTGATTCAATTCCGTGCTTTGGTAATACAATAGATGATAGATCATTCGTAAGTGGTCGTTAGTGCGTACGATCTATTATCTTCTTCTTTATTTATTAATTCAATAAATACACCTAAAGCATCATCTGCCTAGCCTGTTCCTGACTGTGCTGGGGTCGGCTGCTAGTCTAACCGGATGCAGCCGAGTACCCGCAATTTACATGAAGCGGCTGCCTACCTGACCTCCACAACCCAATTACTGGGTAATACGATACACCTTGGTACGACTGGTTGTCAGACTTTCGGGCTTCTGACGACCTGTAAAGACTGCCAAAGATCCACGAATGACAGCCGGTACCAACGGGGTTTCCGAGGCACGGAAGAGTATATAAAGTTGGTCGCCCGTCCACGAAACCAACCGCAGCTAGAGTACTTTACCCTGCTCGATTACTTATTTAAAAGTACACCAACAGCATATACATAATAATAACATCAGCTATATTCATCTTAGTATTATTATTGATTTCACGAAAAGTATCAACCTACAAATCTCAATACCACCACCTTCAGTAAATAATTAAAAACATCAACTCCCAGTCAAATGACGGGGTTTCTCAAGGATCATTGGAAACTGTCCACCATGTTAAAATCACTCGTAAAACGGTTCCGCATCAATTTGAATTGCCTTCGGTCACAGTACCGTAAACCTCAGTAAACTGGCGTTAATAATTGGCTTACTATGTTTTACTGATGACCGTGATTTAACTGCACAGTTGAATAGTTAAAAGATGCCGCTTATCGGATGGTGCAGCTGGCGGTTCCCAGGCGAACCAGTCATGTTGTTGTTTTAGTTTACAATGTCGTTATATAGTACACCATCATTGACATTGATGAATATTATATACAAAATCGCATATTAGGTCTTTACCTATGAATTTGCCGTTCTGGAGTACTGGCCATTTCAAATCAAAATAATTTTTGTTTGTCTAAGAATTCTAATTTGAAATTAATTTTATTTTAAGAACATGGAATTATTTTTCCAAAAGTAGTCATTTGTTTATTGATTAGTGTTACATTTTCATCGCATTTCAGTCTTTTTCGTCATCATGGATACGTTAAAAATTCGAGTAATTATGGAATATGAGTACCGTCGTGGCAGCAACGCGGCACAAGCGGCACGCAACATCAACGACGTTTACGGAGCTAACACTACAAACCAACGCACCACCTGTTATTGGTTTGCTCGCTTCCGTTCTGGAAATTTCGACCTGAAAAATGAACCTCGCGGTCATCCGAAGACTTTGGTCGCCAATGACGAATTAAGGGCGATTGTGGAAGCTGATTATACACAATCTACGGCTGAATTAGCAGCAGCTTTCGACGTTAGCGTCAAAACAATATTGGTCCATTTGCGTCAAACTGGCAAGGTAAAAAAGCTTGACAAATGGGTGCCCCACGAACTCAATGATCGCCAGCGCGAAGTACGCGTGAATACAAACACAAATGAAGGCATTTTGAACCGCATTGTTACCTGCGATGAAAAATGGATTCTGTTTGATAACCGCAAGCGCTCAGCAAGTTGGTTGGATTCTGGTTCAGCACCTAAACAATGCCCTAAACGAAAACTTACCCCTAGAAAAGTGATGGTCACTGTTTGGTGGTCTAGCGCCGGTGTGATTCATCACAGCTTCTTACCAAACGGGGTGAGCATTACTGCAGATGTGTACTGTGAAGAACTGAACTCAATGATGGAGAAGCTGGCACATCTCCAACCAGCATTGGTCAATCGCTCGTCTCTGCTGCTCCTGCACGACAACGCGCTACCTCATACTGCACAGCAGACGGTCTCCAAGTTGCAAGAACTGGGGTTGGAAGCTGTCCGTCATCCGCCCTACTCACCAGACCTTGCGCCTACAGACTACAACTTTTTCCAGAATTTGGATAACTTCTTGGCGGGAAAAAAATTCAATACCCGAGAGGCAGTACAAAATGCCTTTGAAGAATTTGTTGCCTCCCGTCCAGCTGATTTTTTTAAGAAGGGCATCAATAAACTGCCACTGCATTGGCAAAGATGCATTGATTGCATGGGTGATTATTTCGATTAATACAAATAAAAAATACATGAAAAAAATTCGTTTAATTTTTTTCATACAAAACGGCATTTTCATAGGTAAAGACCTATTATATATTTATTTTGTAATTATTATTTTACTTTAATTGTCCTGAATGTGTATTTTTTTTCTCTTTCTCTGTTAATTTTAATGTTGGTCTAGCAGTTTGCGAACTTTATGCACGCTACCCAAATGTCCTTTCTTTGAAATTGATCGTCAAGTCGGTTACTTCGTCAAGTTCTGAGTTGAGCTACACTATTACTGACTAAAGGTTGTAGGTACTGACCTGCCAGGGTCGCGAGATTTGATCGAAAGAGATACTGTAGCCCTGGCATATGGGCAACTGAAGGAACACGGGTGGGTTTTAGTCAGTGAAACTGACACGCCCTTCCGCTCCACCCAGAGCGGGATTTGATGATTTCCCACCCACAAAAAAAATATTGTTATACTGACTGGACTGATCCACTCAAACCTGTGTGGTTCGTTCCTGAAAAGACCATTTCAGCTCTAATCTACATTGTCTAAATATTCATAATCCGACCAAAATAAGTTTGGACTTTAAACGAGACTAACACTTGTTTCGCCATTTCTTCTCAGGGGTAGTCAGATATGAAATGTCGACTCCATTGAGCTTTTTTATCAATAATATGCTGTGTAAAAGTGGTTTCCATATCCTATATACAGAATAAACGATTTCAGTTGGAGCACCTGCTACACATATTGCTACGGGTTAGTCGTAAATTTGGTGACCGGCCGCCTGCCTCACATTTCACCAACTAAAGCATTCCGATACAGGGTTAAACGTATGAAGTATGCTTTTGTTGTTGAATACCGAGATGACGGCTGATAGAGTCGTCTGTAGGAAGACATGCTGAGTTGACCTTAAATAAACTGGAATAAGGCTTATAACGATTGCTATTTGGAGTAAATATCTGTCAGACTTTCTGACTGATCTGTATTCTCGAATGGCAGGCAGCCGAGACAGAACAGTATAAACTGTGTACCGATACATTGTTTGAATAGAAATAATTGTGACTACAACAACAAAATGTTCGCATATAATATATTTAGATATTTTCTTAATTGTTTACATGTGTGCGTTGGTTGTTATCTTTCTATGTGTGTTTCTTTCGACTGTGCAGGCCGTTAACAATTAGGATAGAGTATAAAGAGAAAGGAAACTAGCAAGTTAACTTTATACATATCTTTATATTAATACGTGAAGCTAAAACTTTTTTTTTAAAGAAAATTACGCGGACGGAGGAATATTAAATATGGCACAGATAAAGTTTAAATGGAGGAGGAGTGAATAAAGCTAATATTTGTTATTATTGTTTACTAGCTTTTGCCAGCGGCTTCGCCCGCGTGGAGGTCGGAAATTATCCCGCGGGAACATACTACCGGGATAAAAAGTAGCCTATGTCCTTTCTCAGGCTCTAAACTATCTGTGTACCAAATTTCATTTAAATCGGTTCAGTAGTTTTAGCAGGAAAGCGAGACAGACAGACAGACAGACATACAGAGCGACAGACAGACAGAGTTACTTTTGCATTTATAATATTCGTATGGATTAGTGTAGAAGTGTAGATGTAGATGTAGATAGTATATATATAGTATATAGTATAGTATAATAGTATATAGTATAAGTATGGAAGTATGGATATGGATATGGATATGGATATGGATATGGATTAAAATTTAAATGAATTATGGTCGAATTTCGATGACTGGGCGACCACTAGTAATTATAGATATAGTACCTAGGACACGGCTATGTAGATCGTAGTACCCTTTCTACCTAAAACTGCGAGTGCCTAGATCAGTCAGACCTACCAGTCTAACCTAGGACCTAGCGATGTTTTAAGTTCCACGTTCCTAAGGAGCACAGGCTCAGCGAGAGGCTTTCTGGACCTTTAGAGGGTTCCTACAGATAGTAAGCCGTAGGAAACCGGTAGCTGGGGGCAGCTGAACCTACGACGAATTATTATACGAGGTACGAGTTCCAACCCATCATCTATAGACATGCTTGAGAGAGGACTTTTGGCCAAAAGGTGTCTTATATCGACTTTTCCGAGGACGGTTACGCGACACCACGCAGCGGAACACGACGCGACGCCGCCGCACCGACATTACGTGTTTAGTTATCGTTTTGTTTTATAAAGTACTAACTTTTCCCGCAGCTTCGCTCGCGTTAAAAATAACAATAAATATAGAAAAAACATTTTATTTTTTCATAAAAAGTTTCATGATAATCGGTTAAGTAGTTTTCGCGTGAAAGCGTAACAAATAAATTTACATTCACATTTATAATATTAGGTAGGGATGTATTAATTTATAGTTATTGTTTTTATGCTTTTATAAGTACTGTGTTTTATAGGCCTTATTTGCCTAAAATAAAGGATTATACTGTATTATACTTATCATCTTTTCTGTAGAACTCTGGAATGACATGTTTAGTCTAAGCGTAAATAAACATGTTTACTTTTTACCGTTATCTAATCTTCACAAAGTATGTATTAAAATACATAGATTAAGAGATCATTCGCTCCGCCAAGCGTGAATGTAAACAAATTAGAACATTATTATATTTATACAACCTTTCAATCAATAGTGTTATGGGAAATTTCTTTTGTTTCGTCTGCTTGTGAAGTTGTGACTGGTACTTGTCATTGCGTTCTTTAGAGAGAATGCGGTTACCCAACCGCAAATATTGTTCCTACGGATCCAGAATTTTTGACAAAGACTCGTTAGAAATCGTCGATTTAACCAACAACAGCTGAGTTTGGTGTTCTGTGCTGTTCCGTGTGGACGTGGAGAATAGCACCATACGATTTCTTTCTGTGGAGGTCGTAAGAGGCGATCAAGGGGAGAATGGGCTGCAGTGTTATCTATGCACTAGCTTCTGCCCGCGACTTCGTCCGCGTCAAATTTTTGCTCCCCTGACCCTTCCCGTCGCATCGATATGCCTGCTAGCTTTCGTCCATTTTTCGTTGCTGCTCGCTCCTTTTGAGTTATAGAGTCAACCTTAAAAGATAGACATATGCTCTCGTGGATTTTTTTTTAGAACTTTTTAAAAAGAACAATTCCGTCATACATGATTTTTGCGTTACTTTAACCGTTTACGCAGCGCACGCAACGGAAACTCTCAAAAGGAATACATTTTCCCCGTTTTTGCAACATTTTTCATTACTGCTCCACTCCTCTTAGTTGTAGCGTGATGTTATATAGCTTATAGCCTCCCTCGATAAATAGGCTACCCAACACAAAAAGAATTTTTCAATGCTGACCAGTAGTTTCTGAGATTAGCGCGTTCAATCAAACAAACAAACAAACTCTTCAGCTTTATAATATTAGTATAGATAAGTATAGATTTTGAAACCATACTGCGATCGCCAACCCGCCTGTCAAGCGTGGCGATTATGGCAAACCCCCCAAATTGGAGGGGCCAATGTTCAGCAATGGACGTCTTTTGGCTAAAATCATTATGACAAGTTGAGTTTCCGCAAAAATAGATACTAAAGTAAAATAAAAATAAAGGCTTAAAGGGCATAGTACTGTACTCAAGAGTTCTTACCGTGTAGTGGCAGTAATTAGAAATCCAATTGACTAATCAATGTCCACTTACGAATTTGATAGCAACATTTCCCACGCAATTTTTGTAAATTAATTTCTTATTTCTTATCATGTCTTGGGTTTGTGATAATAACAGAGTCAGAGGTCAAGCTAAGCTTGCTGCAATTGGTCGAAGATCCCTCCTTGCCTCGGAAATGCCACGTGGGCTCAGTGCAGCTTGGTAGATTTCACATGTCTTCGAATTTTTCGTTCTAAGACCTACCAGTTTCCTCAAAATGTTTCCTTCAGTGTTTTAAGAGCAGTGGTGATGAAATAATGTACATAAAGTGCAGCACCTGAATGGGTTCAAACCTACGACCTAAGACTCGTAAGTCACGGCCGTCACCACTAGGCCACTTTGTTCATGCACGTCTGAATTATAGCTCAGCGATAATTTAGATCCATCATTGTTAATTCAAATAGGACTGAAAATATTTCACACGATGCGATGATAATCTAAAATCAACTTCTTACTATCCAGTGTCGAATAGCTAGCAGTCTGGATTTTCCCCGCTGATGGCAATATGCTCCCTCCTAGACACGAGGCTTAAACATAACTGGTGTACAATAGCTATACCTCTGCATAACTCTTCGGGGAAGGCGGTCGTGATGTGATGTTATGTTAGTTTCTATTAGATTCGCAGAAGGTAAGGTAAACACGCCTTTATCAGAATCACATCGTAGTTTATGCAGGTAGCGGGCACGTCTCGCCCATTAGAGACCAGCGAGGTCTCATTATGCTGTTTAAAAAGTTTGTGTACGTGTTTTAGATACTTACGGCAATAGTATAATACGCTGATGAAGAGTTATTTTCTATTTGGTATGCGTTTTGTTTAACTTCATTCATTTCGTTTGTAGGTACATCTTTCACGCCTTTTTAGGGTTCCGTTGCCAAATGGCAAAAAACGGAACCCTTATAGATTCGTCATGTCTGTCTGTCTGTCTGTATGTCTGTCTGTCTGTCTGTCTGTCTGTCCGTCCGTATGTCACAGCCACTTTTTTACGAAACTATAAGAGCTATGCTGTTGAAATTTGGAAAGTAGATGTATTCTGTGAACCGCATTAAGATTTTTACACTAAAATAGAAAAAAAACAATAAATTTTGGGGTTCCCCATACATAGAACTGAAACTCAAAAATTTTTTTTCATTAAACCTACACGTATGGGATATCTATGAATAGGTCTTCAAAAATGATATTGAGGTTTCTATCATCATTTTTTTCTAAACTGATTAGTTTGCGCGAGAGACACTTCCAAAGTGGTAAAATGTGTGTCCCCCCCCCCCGTAACTTCTAAAATAAGAGAATGATAAAACTAAAAAAAATATATGATGTACATTACCATATAAACTACCAGCGAAAATTGGTTTGAACGAGATTGAGTAAGTAGTTTTTTTTTTTAAACGTCATAAATCGTAAACCGCAATTTACCGTTCATTCAATCAGCTGAAGTATAAAACTTAAAAAAAAATAACATTTATTTTCATAAACATAAACCTTATGCATAAACCGAGAATACCTACAGGTTTGTACGGAACCCTCGGTGCGCGAGTCCGACTCGCACTTGGCCGGTTTGTTTTATCTGTTCTTTAAAGTTTGATTCGAATTTCGAAAACGTAAACATACTTACCTACAAAGTTATTTCAAGTTTCGAAGTAACTAATGTATATGTGTCCAGGGCCGGATTGGCTGCACAACTTTTGCATAAAGTGGTTCAAAAGGTCATCATGGCCTCCCACTCCCAGTCAGCTTTAGAATCATCGTCGCTACCCTAGTTCATAACCCACCTGCTCCATAAATCAGAGATTACTGCGGAGCTCAAAAAATTTAGACTGATCACTTGTCTAATGACGGTCTGTAAAGTTCTCTCATCCATTGTGTGTGATCAAACTAATCAACATTTAGACACCAAGGCCACCATGAATGTCTATCAAAATGGATGTAAGATAATATAAGCTGCTCGTTCCGGAAAGTATATTCCAGGAAATTGGAACTAAAGGTCCATTGTGCGTGGTGTTCTGGCTACCAAAGCCAGCCAAGCTCCGTCCAAAATCACAGAAGCTTCCTAGGAGCATCACAGGCTTCGCGGAGCGAACTCATTGTTACGAGAATTTCGTCATGGACCGCCTGTGGGAAAATATAATATACAATTTTTATCCTCGTATGTCGCAGGTACGAACCAATTTCTTTCATTTGTTGTGCAGATTTTGGCAGAAGAATGCTGTGGTTTTTAGGATATGTGTGCTGGTGCAGTTGGGAACTGTCGTGCTGCTAGGCATTTGAGATAGTTCAGCTTTATCTGGTAAGTGATATAGCGCCGTGTCATCAAGCTCTATGGCAGTTTTTTAAACTTATTTGACTAAATAAACAGATTTCACGTTGTTGTCTTGGCACATAGCGGGATTATTTTTAATTATGATGTATGTATAATTAGAACGATAATAATAACGATTAACGTTCCGTGCGTCAGGAAGATAGTTATTTATTTTGCGGTATTACCGTGATTGGGGCGAGTGTGCCAATGTCCGGCAGGAGCGTGTGCACGTAATTAACTATTTTACGATCAGCTATATTTGAGCCAGCCCATTTGTCTGAAATTTACGACATTATAATGTAAAGTAAACAATACATTTCAGAACTATTCGTAACGTACCTTACCTACCTCTCAGCCCAGCAGCAGTTAAAATTTACTTCTGAACTTGTGTATGAAAATGATCGAATTAAGCACCAATTAATGTGGCTAAAAAAGGGGCTTGTATGTAAATAATAACAGCCGCACGTGTAGATCGATCAGGTTCTGCTACACTTGCCTCGGTTGATCCGTGGATGGGTGTCTTTCCATACCATGATCCCGTTCCCGGCTGTAATTAGTGGCTCTATGGCAAGCGTTACCGGGCGTCAGAAGCTCGAAAGCCTGACAACCAGTCTTACAGAGAGACAGTTCACTTTTACGAGGGGAGGGGTGGAGTCTTTTAAGGCTATCATGTTACCCTGTAACTAGGTTATGGATGTCAGATAGGCAGACGCTCCATGTAAATACTGATCCCCTGGATCCAATTAGACTGAAAGCTAACCCCAAAAAAGCTAGGTGAGACGATACAATTAATTCCCCCTATTAAGAACATGGGATCTTTTACAGCATGGGATATTTACAAAGGTGTGGTCATATTTAAGGGTGTGCTTCTTCTTTTCTTCTTGGTTGTGCTATTAATTACTGAAGGTTGTGTCCATGAAAGGCCTCCGTGGCTTTTTATACGACTAGCTTTTGCCCGCGGCTTCGCCCGCGTGAATGTCGGAAATTAACGCAGGTATTTTTCTAAAATAAAGGAATTTTTCTAAAATAAAAGTAGCCTAAGTTACTCATTTTTACATCAGCTACCTGCCAATAAAAGTCCCGTCAAAATCGGTCCAGCCATTTCAGAGATTAGCCGGAACAAACAGACAGACGGGAGACAGACAGACAAAAATTGTAAAAAATGTTGTTTTGGTATATGTACCGTGTATACATCCATATATACTTAGTAAAAAGCGGTTATTTTAATATTAAAAACAGACACTCCAATTTTATTTATTTGTATAGATTGTATAGGTGTATAGATGTTCTTCTACTTCGTTCGGTTTTCTCATGGCGGTCATAACAAAGATTCTAGTGAGGGCGGTTACTTGGTCGGACCAGCGGCTATGTGACCGGCCGCGAAGCTTGCATATCACCACCAACTTTCCAAGGTTGCCAGATTCCCGACGGGCAATCTGAACAAAGTAATCGAGAATCCTTTGGTAACATAGCGTGTATAGTCTATCCCTTATGCGTAGAAGTTCGAGGATAGATACAAATATGCATGTTCATTGTCTTGATGGTCCTCGGAAGGTGGAGCATTTTGCGCCAACACTTCATCTCTAAAGCGTGGAATTTTAATGGTGATGGCATTTGTATACAGACCATCAAACTGAACCAGATAATTTTTTCGCAATTACGATGTTGATTGAGAAAGCAATCAACATCGTAATTGCGAAAAAATTATCTACTATCCCCAACAAAATATCAATATCTATGCGACCCTAATTTATGGGACATTTGAGTCATGTAGGTATTGAGGTTTTCTTATGACCTTAAATATAACACACAGTTTTGCTATATATGCTGGAGACGCCGCCGTGCCGGAAGGGGACGCCCTAGGCGAAAATATTATAGTGACCTTTTTGGTGAAGTTCTTCGGAAAGGTCAGCTGCGTAGTATTCACAATCGGTTTGCGTGTATGAACATAAACTAGGCAAAAGCCGTATTTAAGGATGTAGGAGGCGTTCTGTAGTTTATGTCTACCCCCGTGGGAGAAAGGCGTCAGTTTATGTATGTATGTATGTATTTCAGACAACACACATGATCCATATCGTATTTAAATTCTTTATAACTTACGTTTATTTATAAAGATCATGGACCGAAATATTTTTTGAGGTGCGTGAAATAACGTTTAGATAAAGGTAGGTAGTTAACAGTGAAAACTACTGAGTTGTCTGGTGTTGAACTTGAGCTAGGTTATATTTGTGTTGCCGGGAGGACACGGCGCGGCATACGTTGGCAGAATGTGCCGCTTGGGAGGAGCCGCGTCGTGCCCTCGTCTCAGGAGTAGGCAGTGACCTGTCGCTGCCGGTCGTAGTCGAGTCGATGGTCGGCAGCGAGGAGTCCTGGGACGCGGTGGTATCCTTCTGCGAAACAGTTTTGTTGCAGAAGGAGGCTGCGGAAAGGGAGCAGGAGATATCTTCCACTCACCCAGCCCGCAGCAGGCGCACCGGGCGTCGGCGGAGGGCGGACAATGCCCTCTTCCAGCCCCCCTAAATGGATCCACGGGCGACGGATCCGGGGACATCCGTCACCCCCTATTCCTTAGGACCCGAGATGGTGGCGCGTAGTGTTCCACGCGCGCCTCTCTGTGATGTATGGGGGGGGGGGGGGTTTAACACCTCACTCCCCTCCAACGCGAGGAGGCCCACAAAGGCGGGTCGGCACCAGTCGGGGTTCGCGGAAGACATATTGGTTCCCGTGGTCCCCGACGTAGGTGTGAGACGAAACGCCGGGGTGGATTTAGTCAGTAAGAGTCTGACAGACCCCTCCGCCCACCCCAGGGCGGGGGATATCAATGAGGATTTCCACCCCGAGATAAAAAAAAAAACAAAAAAAAGGTTATATTTGTGTTTATCAACCCAGGGGGGAAATTTAATTCTTCTTGAAATGAAATGTGAGTGAAATTCAACTCTACCAATCTCTTTGAGCAAAGAGAAGACGACGTGAATTCATCTAATGATTTATCATTAATTACTATTATTTAAGCTCGTTGGAGCTGTATCGCAGTATCTCTTACAATTAGACCCTACTTGAGTCAACATTTAAAATTGAATTGATCTATCCCACTTCTGATGAGGAAAAGTTTGCTTGATAAGAATTCGTGCAAAGAAGTACATAGTGACTACATTTTCACAAAAAGAATCCACGATTTAAATGAAGATTCTTGTGTGCCAATGTTACACTATCAGTCAAAGTCTGAATAATTTTGAAGATTTGTGTGCTAATCCATTGCTACATAGGTACGTTAGGAAAATTTGTCTGCTCAACAATGTAAATAACGCAATGAATTCCTACTGTTAGTGTGATGTGTATCAATTAACTCGTAGAACATGATTAATATTACTAATTCTAATTATGTACGTACTTCTGAGTGAGTTATAAATAGCAATAAGGGATGTTATTGCGAATCACGAATACCGATCTTGGTGAATGCAATACCTGAGACTTTTGAATAACACGGCAAACATTTCAGTTTGTTAGCAAAGCGAAGCGATGGGAAAGAATGCGATAAGATGAGATAGGTATATGAAGATATTTGATTGATTATCATATTTATCATGTGTCATTAGATTATTGTCTGTTAGTAAGAAGCGTTGGATGAGACACGCACATGTGATGATTTCTAAATATTAATAAAATTTGTGGCAACCAAACGACGGCTGTGTTTTGGTTTTGCAATGTCGTAAAAAATTCTACGATCCAGGAAAAAATACGAAAATAGCTGATCGATTACGGTCATTGACCTTCGTCCATCGAATGATGATTTATTTTTGTTCCATTAGATTTCGATATCGATACAATATAAGGTGTATCTATTCATACACGAAATATTTTAAGAGGTACACCTGTAGGTGGTAAAGAAGCTAAACAACGAAAAAAAAAATTTTCAAAATTTATTTTTTTCAAAATTTAATATTTATAAATTATTTGACGCACATAAGAAATACTGACTCTTTCTTATTTTTTACGGCCCGAGACACCGCGGCAATGCTCGTGCCGTCCGGTCGCCGCCCTCACAGCGTCAGGCGGGCCATTCATAGAATTTGGAGTAAACGTTTTATGCAAAACGTCTCAAGCAGTTTTAAAATTATAATAATTACGAAAATTAAAAAACGCTTAGATAAAAATTTTCTTTTCGCTTCTATAGCTTCTTTACCACCTACAGGTGTATCTCTTAGAATATTTCATGTATGAATAGATACACCTTATATATCGATATCGAACACGTGGGTAGAGTATTGCAAGCTAATGTATATCCTACTACTTTTCAGTTACAGTTCAGTTTTAACACTAACTAAAAGTACTACCGAGAAAAAAAGTATCTTATATCCAAACCCGGATCGTGTAAAAAGATTTTTGTTTAAACCGACTGGTAGTTCCAGAGATTACTTCCTACAAACAAACTTACAAAATTTACCTCTGAATAATAGTGAAGATAGATAAGATTACTGTACTTACTGTTTTCTCTGTTTCTGTTTTCTACAGATACTTTATTAATTACTAGCTTTCGCCAGCGACTTCGCCCACGTCTAAATCTTCTTCTTGAATCACTCTATCTATTAAAAAAACCGCATCCAAAATCCATTGCGTAGTTTTAAAGATCTAAACATACATAGGGACAGACAGACGGAAGTGACTTTGTTTTATACTATGTAGTGAAGAACAGTTTTACAGGAAAAATACTAAAATAAATAACTAACTATACAAATAAAAACAAAAAAAAAATGACACTGACGCGCCCAGTAGACTGGCAAAATTGCCACGTTGAATGTCAAAGGCAGGTACTTAGTTGTGTCTGTTTAAATACGTTTATCGTATCTATTTACCTTTGATAAAAATTATGCTGCATGCGAAAATGAATCAGTCAGACGTAAAAACATGATAATAGATATTTTTTATTGTCTTTACTAGGCTAGGCACGTGGTGATATTCTTAAATTCTTCAAAGTGTATTTGTCTATTTTCTCCTTTGTGTATTGTTTTATTGTTACTGCTAAAAGGTACACCTACAGATATTGCGTGGTTTTCACCCACTCTTTTGTTAGGTGTCGTTAAATGTGGGTACGTCAACACGGGTTATAAAGCATTCCCCAGAGGCTTGGTATGCATGATTTTGGCTCTTCAGCTGTTTTCTAACAGATACAATTTAGGTATTCTTGTGTTTGATAGTAAAGATTATATATAGCTATAGGTCAATTTCAATTAAGATAACACGAATTTTACTCTCTTTACACATACATACCATACTCATCATATACCGTTTCACTGCTGGGATACACGCCGCTTTTCGGTGAAAGGGAATGGGCCATAATCTACTACGCAGGCTCAGTGCGGGTTGGTAGATGTCACATGTCTTCGAATTTTTGGTTCTAAGACGGCATGTCTTGAACCAAAAATTCGTTTGCTTTGGTTTGTTTACGATGTTTTTCTTCACCGTTTTGAGAGCAGTGGTGATGAAATTATTTACTCTCTATGTCACAAACATCAATTGTTCTTAGAGTAGAACACACACGATCAAATTTAAATGACGTAAACCCATGAGTAAGCCATTGCAATGTAAATCTTATCTCGGTATGGTTATGTATAAGTTAGAATGATTGCCGACGTTTTAGCATACTACCATTTTAAGATTTTACTGCAATCTGAAGTTTTGAAATAAAAGTCCACATAATACATTCAGTAAATGAATGATAAAAGATTTTATTTCTATAAGTAGGTTTGTACAAACACTTCATCAATATCAATCATATTCTTAAAACTACATGAGGCGTTTCATATCTGAGTTGTTTATGAAGAAAGGGAAAAAAAACTTAGAGGTCACAGTCTGTTTTTAAGTCCAGACTTAATCTTGGTCAAATCATGTGATGAGTATGGTTAGGCTGGTGTCTGAAATGGTCGTTTGAGGAAATAACTACACAGATTTAGTGGACTTGTCTAGTCAGTGCACGAATATGGCATTAATCGTGCAGCTCAACTCAGAACTGAAAGAGCTCAACAATCCGACGAACCATTTTAAAGAAAGAACATTTATTTGGATACACCGCATAAATTACCCTAACTGCCACATCATGATTACAACTAACTGAGAAAAAAAGAAAGTAATTATACTGTAGTTACATTATTAAATCCCAAGATTAATATCAGTACTTACTACATTATGTTGTAACATTTACACACAAACATCAAAGTCAGAACTCATGTTTGTAAATAATTTGTCTTGGTACAATCTTATATTTCCGTCTTGTATGTAGTTGCAGCTTCCGGTGGAATTTACGATGATGACGTCATTGTAACTATATAAATTATGACGTCAGTAAATACCTGATGATAAATCATCTCGTTTGTAATGTTTGGAAATATGGGAACAAAATACAGAAGGCTCACAGTTTGATTTTTTGGCAAGAAGAATAATAAAGTGACTTTTTCGCACGATATTACCCGCCCAAATCGGGCGGATCTATAATTTCAGACATATGTACGTTTAGTCAATTAGCCCGTTTTGAATTTTATACACTTTCAATATTGTATGCAATAAAAGTTATGAAAAGGTCACTACAAGTATATGCAATAAAATTCAAAACATACCAAAGGAAAAGGATACCTGGAGGGATTTGAAGAAGGCCTTTGCTCAACAGTGGGACAGTATAGGGTTATTTAAAGAAAGAAAAAAATGCAGGGAATCGAAAGTCACCTTTAAATATTAGGCAATTGATCACGATATCGTCTGCTTCAGTATCTCTATTCAGTTATACTTTACGAATTGTCAGGCCTTCTTAATGTTTCTGTGTTATGTTAAGTCGTAGGTTTTAATACCTGCTTTTACTGCCCTATAGTTTACGCTCCACATATGGGCAGGAGAGTAAGTCCCACTGTATGATTATTTACGTGTTTTATTAACATACCGGCTGCAGAGAGTCTTTTATGGTTGTCTTTACTATTGGCGGTAAAAAGGAGCTCTATAATTACGTACCTACTTGCAGATATGTGACTTATCTAAGATACAAGTATCTAAAATACAGATACAAGATACAAAATACGTATTTTTATCTTGTATCTGAAATACTTTTTTAAAATTCATTTTGTATCTTGTATTTAAAAACCTTTTATTGGGTATCTTAGTATCTTGCAGATACAATGTTTGCTAAAATACTTTTGAGTTTTTTATACATTTATTCAAATCACAAAATGTGACAAGATTGTATGGAGACATTAACTTGCCTGCAGCAAATGATGCAATATTAACTTCAGTGTCACATCCGTTCTTTAAAATGAAATGGGTACCAAAAGCCCGGCAAAAAATATGTAAAAGAACTTACCCTGACTGAATCTGGAATAAATTATCGATCTGAAACTAGAGTGGCGGAGGTTTTAGACAACATTGAAGGTGATATAAAAAAAATCAAAGATTAATTACGTGTTTTAAGAGGATTCTGATTCCTCTATTGCAAGTGCTGCAAACACAAGCTCTACTGGTAGTACCGCTGACTAATTTTTTTTTGTCTGGCATCTCGTAGCCTATTAAGGCTGTTACTACTTATCAAATCAAATCAAATCAAATCATTTATTTGTTTGCAAACATGGGTAATACAATACATAGGTGTTTAAGTTTTTGAGTCCTCCATGTCCTACCGTCACATATGCATGCAAATCACATTTTATTTATTATTATCTAGACACGCGGTAGCGTGTCAAGCCAAGTCCAAGTAACAGAACTGGCGAGCAGCACTGTGTGTAATATTACACGAACCATTTGGAGCCACTTTTGACTCCCTCATAACTCAAAAAATATTTCACATAAACGTGTAAAATTTGGCTCATGTATTGAGACTTGCAAGATACATATGTATGTACTCCAAATTTCATAAACACATCTCAAACGGTTATTTAGATATTAACATCCAAAAATCGTCATTTTTATCACTGACTGACCTATAGATCAAAACTCTAACCCAGTTCCAGATGACCTAGAAAGTTCAAATTTGAGAGGTAATTAGGCGAATACAAAGGAATAAATCAGAAACTGGTAAATTTTTATCATTTTATTATAAATTTTCACCTAATTGATTGTATTAGGAACACATATACTTAGTGCCTATAAGAATCAGCAATCAGCAATCAAAACTTATGACAGCCGGTCTTTATGTGGATTTTAAGGTCTTCACGTGAATATATAACGAGTTGATTACCACCCTTATTTTTTTTTAAATCCAAATATTTCCGCTTTAGTACTTTTAACCAAGAGTATAGTCGACTTTCGTATTTATTACGTTATTAACTGGGGTTAAGTATTATTTACACAGGCTGACAAAATTTTTACCCAGAAACCAGGCTATACTTTTCCGATTGGTTACTTGGAGTTCAAGCTGAACCCTCGTCGCAAGCGGTAGTCTGTGCGCGCGCGCAACACATGTTGGTTCGCCCGACTTCGAAATCAAAACGCGTTTTTTGTGTGTGTGTCTCTCTGTGTTGTAATTTGTAAAATCGGGTGGCTACAACGTGTAACATAATTAACGCAAGACCTCATATACCCCCATTAGACTATTGAGTTAAAAGCATAATACAATAACCAAAACTTACTCCTTTTAAAGCTAGCAGTTATAATTAATAAAATCGGGCTGGCCCTAACATCAGTCTACGCATTTAAAATTGTGTCTTATTGCCTTCAAATAAGGTTGAACTCTCTTTGGCCCATTCGGCGGACTTACGTCTATTCTGTTACACCTTGTATAAAACAAAACACTGTAGTGTAGACTGACTGCTGGAGGACGAGTTAAAGAACCCATGGCGTTAGACCCGGTGAGACCGTTCTTAATATTACAGGGATTAGTTTGCTAAACTGCGAACGACGGGCCTTGATATGCCGCGCGCGCGCACACAACGTCATCTCAAGCAGCCGTTGCGGATTAGTGTCTTCACACCCACAAATTCACGTTATTATTCTAACACTAAATATGACATCGTTAAAGACGCCGTACACACGGCTACGTATCAAGCTATGGATCTCCAGTTTTAACAGACCTCGCATCGTATAGGCTTTCCGTACTAAGAGAAGTCAGTTTATACTTGAAATGAATGGCTTGATTTGTCGACGTGTGTACCATGGTAACAAATTCCTTAAATTGTTTTGTAAAAGGCCACGGTCACCGGAATTTAGATGTACATGTGGACTGAAGAGATAAAAAAAAAATACCCCGAACTCTTGACTTTGCACCAGACGTTTTTGCTCTACAGATAGCGATACAAAACAAAAAAAAGGGTCAAGCTCACATATTAGACAGTTTCAGCCCCTTACTGACACAAATGTGTTTGACTAAACAAAAGCGATTACAATGTTTATAATCATGCTCATCTCAAAAGACGGGAACTGTTTGTCTTGTAAGATATCTCACCAAATAACTGATCTAACGGGCTTAACATTTGATCACAAGAATATCCGTCAAGGTCTCGCTACATATGTTTTGGAACATTGTCAGGGTGATAGAATTCGCCTAGCACTTCTAAATAATATATAGGAATTTCTCCCCAACAGCATTCTTTTCCAAGGAACAAAGGATAACAAAATACATAACCGTGCAATTAATTAAACATTCTGGTATATCGAATATACCATCATCACCGCGTCCGAATTGTACCTCGTAAATGTGAATGTACACATAACAGAACGCAGAAAAACACCGATCGGCGATCGAGAGAATCCGCCAATACATATACACATCCTCTACACGAAGCACTATGATAGCTGGGTCCTGATCAAAGTAACAATACAACAACAACTGGATAAACAAAATGCAAAGTTTAACCAACGCATCATACCACCACACATTATACCAGACCTTTAGGTAACCAGTACAACACATGAGAAGTACATGAAAAAGCCACAAAACGTCAGCTTCAAATGAACAGTCCCCAATTAGTTACCTATCTCATTAACACCGTGCGAACAACAAGAAGCAACACTACCTACACCGTTACCAGACATAATCGCAGACGATACTGCATGTACCTACACCAGAAACCTGACCACCACCGCAAAAAGTACATTTGCCCAGATCTGGGTATTACAACTTGAAACGATCGCGGTGATTCAAAACCGACCAAAAAAAAAGAAAAAAAAATTGTAGTCGCTGAACTTTCACGTAGAGGCATTCATATAGCCAATCTACGGGGAACAGGGATGAATGAAAGAACGTATATCTCCACACACTACGAATGACACCTCTCAGGAATTGCGGGTAACACACACCGGGGCCTTGCAATTTTATTAAGAAAGGATGCCCAAAATGAAGCAGTTTACAATAAATAAATAAATAGTATACCGACGCGATATCAGCTACCCTTGAGGTTGGCATGGGAAGAGACAAGCCAACTCCTCTGTACATAATAAATTCACACCCCAACAGCTGTACTTAGAAAGCAATCAGATCCTTCACAAACGTATTAAGCTTGATTAGACGAAAAACAAGGAAAGGTGTGCTGCAAGTACGGCACTTCAACGCCCATGTTGGTCAAGGTCGAAGTATCCAACGCAAAGGTTTGATGCAACACACGCTTCAGCATGAAGATTCCAACTACAACGGCGAACTATTAATGAATATTGCCAACAGGGAAACACTTCAAATAGAATACAATAAAATAATGTGGGGACTGCCAAGATCAAATATCATAGAATAGTAAACAAAAAGGAGAAAAAAAAACAAACACAAACAATGACAAGGTATGAATGAAACAACGGTTGAGACCAAGTATGTCACATAAACAAAGCAACTGTTTGCCGCGCTGAATTCTACCAAACCAAAATACCAAGACTGTATAACAAAAAACTAGCAAATGTATTAATCACCCCAACGGCCTAAAAACATCGAAGTACCCTGGAACATTCTAACGGAGATAACTCTGACTCTTCAGACAATTTACTCAAGGGACCACCGATTAGCCCTTCCTAACCTACAGAAGGCCAAATTCCTACAAAGCAAGCAACCAAATAACTCCAATATGCATAATCACGTATAAGAAAGCCAGACAACACTCCAAAAGGTTAAATATCAGAACAAGAAACATGCAGACGACGTGATAAACCTGCCTCACCGGACTACGGGAAAAAAACCCCGCAAAACACATGCAAACGCTCAACACATTCCACAGGAAAAAACAGCAACAAACAAAACCGAAAAAGTGCAGGGTACCGATATCCAAATGGGAGAAAAGAAAAAAAAGGTCCGAGGGCCTTCATATACCAACGGTTAATAAAACAAAACTGATAATCGAAGGAACGACCGACGACGAAAGAAACAAAGGAAATCATTATCACTCCCGGTGGTATTATCATTTGCGGACGACCTTATCCTCATTACAGATGAGCTGGAAGAACTAAAACGCATCCAATACCACATTATTGCGGCTCAGAAGAAATGAACGAGTTGAGTCATGATTTGATTGACCAAGCTAGGAAAAAGGAAACCAGGAAACTGCGGACATAAGAAAATGCATCAAATCTTAATCGGTAAAACCGCAACAAAACGCGTCAAGAACCCTAGGATGTGCTACCTAGCACACGGTGAACTACACCACGCATGCACGCAGCAATGCAGTACAAGGCCGAATCTAAGAAGGTCGAGCGACCTACTTACAAATGGAACGACAACCTAAAACAAGACATGAAATACGAGTACTTCGACATTGGAATCAAGTTTTGGACGATATATGGCTATGATATATGGCTTAAAAGTATCAGCACTCACAAAGGCGAAACGTTCAAGACCGAGAAGATAATTATGAACTAGTTATTAGAGAGAATCGATCAACAAACCGAGACAGAAAATGCATCAAATCTTAGACGGGAAAAACATAACAAAACGCATCAAGAACCACAGGATGTGCTACCTGGCACACATTTTCAGACGCTCTGAACCACACCTGTTTCATGCAGCAATGCAGTACAGGGCCAAATCTAAGAAGGTCGGACGACCTATTTAGATTTACTCATGGAATGACAACCTAAAACAGGACATGAAATACTTCGACAAGGATATCCAGTTTTGGAGGGACACTGCTGGAGACGGAAATAAGATCAAGTAAGCGGCTAGTGAGATCTACAAAAAAAAACCAGAAACTGATATCAGCGAGAGCTCAGAAGACGACCAAGAAAACAACAACACGGAACATAGCGAAGCCTCGACATAGAAAAGAGCCAAGCAAACGGTTATACCCACCAAAATATATGCATCGGTGAAGCTCGACCTGGATCAACATGCCGGCGACGACGTGAAAAGATGCCCTCCTATAGACAAATATCACCCTTCTCTCCACTAGTCCAATGCTTACTTAAGGCTGCATAGTCGGTAGGCTCGTAATCCTTTCCTATCCTATGGGCACGTCTTCCCTACCATTACAGCGCCCCCCGGTCTACTTCTTGATATGCAATGGCCTATGTAGCACCATGAATCATGACGCTTCAGAGGCTAGTGCAAATCTCGGGGTTCATTCGATTAATCGAGTCTGGTCAAACCACGCTGGGATCGGTGCAATTCATTTCATTTCAGAAACCAGGCTATACTTTTCCGAAGGATTTAAAACGCGTTTTTTGCGGTCACTTTTTATCCAGTGCGCAAACTGTAACCATGAATTCAGCATATCATTCTAGACCCCCCAGAGCGTAGAAAATTCTCATCGGTCATACAAAAAAAAAATCTGTTGTTCCATACATTTTGACCCCGTAGGTATTGCATTTTTCTATAAAACAGCAATTTTTTTTTTTTTTGTAAAACTTACGAAAAATTTCTGTGCAAGGGTGTCTGGAATGATATACTGAATTCATGGTTACAATTTACGCACTGGATAAACACTTACCCTGTATTGTCGTCTCACGTTTGCGCGATCAGTGCGATTTACGCGTTAAGAAATAAATTCAATAAAATGTTGTTTTCTTTCAAAAGTATTTTATCTTTAAAAGTATTTGAAAGATACGTATTTTGTATCTAGTATTTCAGATACTATTCCTGAAAGTTATTTGTATCTGGTATCTGAAATACTTAATTTAAAAGTATCTTGCATTTTGTATTCCAGATACTTTATGTAAGGTATCTTGTATCACAGAGAATGTTATTGGTCACTTGGGTATAGAAATTCTGATTCATCATCATCATTATCAGCTTATAATGTTCCCACTGTTGGGACACAGGCCTCCTCTCGGTGAGAGGGAGTGGGCCATAATCCACCACGCGGGCCCAGTGCGGGTTGGTAGATGTCACATGTCTTAGAATTTTTGGTTCTAAGACATGCCGGTTTCCTCACGATGTTTTCCTTCACCGTTTTGAGAGCAGTGGTGATGAAATAATTTACACAAAGTAACGCGCCTGATAATAGTAATTTTGATTAGTTTAGCGCAAACTCTGTTTTTTTTTTTGTAGAATAGCTATTTTCAATAAATACTAGCGAAGAATTGGTTAGTGGCTTAGTATCAGTCGGACGGGTAGATCAATCAGGTTAAGCTACGCTTGCGGTGGTTGCTCCGTGGATGGGTGAGCATCTCTACATACACAGCAAAGCCCCACCATGCCTCGGAGAGCACGTTAATTCGTTACTGTTCCTCAGAAGCCTGAAAATATGACAACCAGTTTTATCAAGGTGTCACCCAGTAATTGGGTTATGGAGGTCAGAAAGGCAGTAGTTTCATGTAAAATACTAGAATTAAGCTGCATACGGTTAGACTGGAAGCGGACCCCAACATAATTGGGAAAAGTCTAGGCATGATGAGTATGATGACTCATCTATTGCTTATTTATCATGAACTAGCTTTTGCCAGCAGCTTCGCCCGCGTGGATGTCGGCAATTATCCCGCGGGAACATACTACCGGGATAAAAAGTAGCCTATGTCCTTTCTCAGGCTCTAAGCTATCTGTGTACCGAATTTCATTTAAATCGGTTCAGTAGTTTTAGCAGGAAAGCGAGACAGACAGACAGACAGACCGACAGAGTTACTTTTGCAGTTATAATATTAAGTATGGAAGTATGGATGTACAATTTGGTCCATGTATAGACTAACACATAACATAACATCACGCCTTGTTTCCCCGAAGGGTTGGGCAGAGGTGTACCTATAGTACACCCACATTTCGCCTGTTAAGTATGTTTAAGTCCCATGTAATAGGGGGCGAGCCTATTGCCATCAACCGGGCACAAATCCAGACTCCGGGCTGCTACTGAGAAATTCCAGATGGAAAAACCCAATAACACTTTTGCCCGACCCGGGAATCGAACCCAGGACCCCGTTCTCAGCAGTAGCGCGTGCTACCACTAGACCAACGAGGCTAGACAGGTATAGACTAGTTTATTCAAATTGTTGTTTTGTTTTGATCAGCACTGCACTGTTAGATATTGGTATATAATTTATGCGCATATTTGATATTGTCCAATAAAGGGAATTCTATTAATATTCTAAGAGTATTATCATAACCTCCACGTGAATTGGAGTACCTAGAATTGGAATATGAGCATCGTGTTAGTTGTAAAACCAAGCAAATGGTACTGAATTTCTTTCAACTCTTTGTGAGTTCCAAATTGCTATGAGCTTGCACGGATCTCACATTGTATGGAATTTCCGTATAATGAGAGGTCAGCATACACTGGAAATGTAAAGCTTGAGAAGTAGCCGTGTGTGGTAAGGGTAGGGTGAGTGAATGAGAGTGAAGAACAGCGGGTTGATTATGTAACAGACTATTATTAAGAATCGCTTCCTTTTTGTCAGTTCAACAACATTCATTGCGTTATTAACGTTATTGAGCAGACAATTTTTTCCAACATATCAAGCAATGGATTAGTCATATCTGATTCTGATCGAGTGTGTTACGCAATGAGGTTGCAGGTCTTTATACAAAATTGGTCTAAACCTTGGTACGATAACGGAAATAAAACCCAAATTTGTTATACAAAGATTTGTACACACTTACCAACTTTTAAAAGGGATTTTCTCCTATTGTACTAATTGTAATTTTATTTTATTATGAACATAGTATTTTGGAACCTATTACGAAATTTGCCTTATCTCAAAGTTGCAATCGTTATTTAAAGAGAAAATCGCTTTTGAATTTGGCTTTGTGTATACATATTATTACTCGTGACTGTCAAAATAATTGTAGACCGCTATTTCAATAATTACCTACAAAAAGTGCATTAGTTTCAAGTACTTGTAATAATGTTCTTCATGCGTTGGTGTTATCGAGTGCGGAGGTCGGAGTGCCTCGCTCTCACAGTCACTTGTCCTGACTTAACCTTTGCCCGACTCGTCTTGAACCTAGGGTTGTCAGCTACAAGACTGACTTTGATGATTCAGGCTTCGAAGTAATCTATTTTTATATTGGCATCAAACAGTAGACTATGCTTTAGGTTTTGGTTTTATTGTGTTTGGTCTTTTTTGACAGTTGGTACATTTTGTTTTTTTTTTAAAGTACCTAGTTACTAGAATATCATACGGTCGATCGGCCAGTGGTCGAAATTCGACCATAGTTTATTTTTTCTTTACAGTTATATTATCAAATACACCTACCTCTCTGTCCACAGATTTCACCAAGGTTGGACAGTTAATTTGCCTATTTTGTTAAATAAAATATTTGTTTTCTGTTCTCTTTCTCCATATAAACTTTAACTGTGCCAAATTTCACACTCGGCCGTTCGCGTAAATTTCGTAAAAAGGGGTATAAAGTTTTTTCTTCACCTATTAATATGTAGATTTAGTTATGGTTGGAGAAGAATATAGTAGTTTACAGCCAAAGCTGGCAGTTTTATCGAAGCGATTGTAATCTAGCTTCCTTTGAGAAACGCGTACTTACAAACATTAAAATAGTGAAACTGAAAATTACACAAAAAGGGTAATGAGTACTTAGCATTTTTGTGTAATTTTCTGTTAATAACTTCGTTTCTATTCTAGAATAATTATATCATATCCTAGCTTTCCCCTACGGTTTCACCCACCCGGTTGGCGGAAACTAAGTCACGAGAGTAAAAGTAACCTATGTCAAAAGCCAAGAATACACACAGACACTTCATCCGAAGTCAAGGTGTGAAAAGGTAAAAGATGGACCAACAATGTTCTTCTCCTCCGTGTTGCTGGCACAACTTTTCTGAGATCTTGTTGGGTCAAAAATTCGCCACTGCCACGGCGTTGACAGATGCCACTTTGGGACAAAGTTACTTTCGCATTTTTCATACGTATTAGTAAATTGTGTACCCTATGGATCATTATGTCACACATATACGACTTCTTTTTTGATAGTTCTATAAAAAGAGCGCCTCTGTGCAAAAAATATTTATTCAAATGACACACGCAGGTTGCAATAAAAAAACTTAGTTATAAGCAATTAAGCATGTTACATGGGCTCACAATGTAGAATAATTAACGATGTTACGATTTTATTACCAAACGTATATAATATGAAGTGAAAACCCTACACGTTCATTACACTCTCAGGGCCGCCACATAATCATGGTAAGATTTTTTGCCACGATCAGCAATGCATTGTTCAGTCGCTCGCTACTAACCGTCAGTAGGTAGGTCCACGTTTGCTCGGACGTAAAATTATCGTGGAGAGATTTCTTCAACGCAGTATTAACCGCTGCGAGAGTGGAAAATCGAAGAGTGTTTTTTGTGCAGACGAGTCCCACTCGTGCTGTAACTCTATTGGATTCTGAAAGCTCGGTTAAACACCCAGGGATGAAATTTCAGTGCGCAATACAATCGCGCCGCGATTTTATTTATTATACATCCGTGTGGACGTTGACTAAATCCACTCCGGCGCGGACGGAAAATATCGTGGCGGGATTTTTTCGCGCACTGGATCTTCTACTGTACTGCCGATCTATTCTGTTAAAATATCACCGTGTTATCTTAGGTGAACTAACCTAAAAGTGAGCTGTCATTCCAACTCATGCTAGGGATTGACAGAAATCACAGCTCACTTTAAGCTCACTTCACCCTAGTTATCACGGTGAGATTTGTACAGAATAGCGCCACTGTAGTGCTATTCTGGAAACATTTCACCGTTGTCTCGGTGAAGTTATGAACAATTCATAGTAGGTTGTCTCATTTGCATGGTGTGATTATGCTATGCGAGTTGCGACTTCTATTGCACGCTATTAATGTTTTATGACCATTTTATGAATACTTTTAATGAAATCGACAGTTATGGTCTAGTGAGACATAACGTGCCTTTAACTGTGCTGCGTCAGAATATTGTCATAATTTTGCATTTAATTAAGCAGTCACTAATGTTGTGGTTTTTTATGTAACTTTCTGTAGAAGAATCCCACGTCGGTAGTTGTTCATCATTACTCGTTCTGACTTGGACATTGACTTTCGGCTGAAATGAAGTGTCTAAAATTATGTATCCTAGCGTAAAAAGGGCTGATTTTACAAAACTGTTTATTGTACTCAACTGGCGATCCACCCTGGCTTTGCACGGGATGTACGGTGTAGGAATATGATGGTGATCATTTAGAGAATTACTAAAGAGTTTATTTATATACTTTTTTACAATTAAAAATGTATATTTTACGGCATTAGTACGCACGGCGACAAATCAAGCGATACATTTGCAGTAAAAACTGACTTCTCATTGTATGAAAAGCGTATACAAAGTGAGGTCAGCTAAAACTGGTTTTGTATAGCTTAATATGTAGCCATGTGTACAAATCTTTGAATTTCTCGGCTTGTCTCCTCTATAATATGCATGTATTATAAACCGGTGTGTATATATTAGGTTGGGGAAAAAGTCTTTTCGCATTATAGTATGTATGAACTTGTAATACAATCTCTTTGGCTATATACTATTTGTATCTGGCTGGTTTTGGTATCATTGAAAGTTTAAATTTTAAAGAACATAATTCCAAATTCAAATTAGGAAAATGTGTGATTTTCATTTGTTTTTCGTACCGTCAAGATGAGTGAATCTAATGAAGAAATTCGATACATTTTAAAATTTTACTACAAAAAAGGTATAAAATGCAACGCAAGCCGCGAAAAAAATTTGCGATGTTTATGGACCTACTGTAGTGTCTGTGAGAGTAGCACAAATTTGGTTTAAGCGTTTTCAATCCGGAAATTTTGATGTCAAAGATGCACGTCGCTCTGGTCGCCCTATTACGGATAAAATGGATGCCATTTTTGAAAAAGTGGAGCAAGATCGGCATACCAGTAGTTACGACGTAGCTGAAGAACTGGAAATTGACCACATAACAGTTTTGGCGCATTTGAAAAATACTGGGTACACAAAAAAACGACATTTGGGTACCTCACGAGCTCACTGAAAGAAACCTAATGAACCGTGTACTCATTTGTGATTCTTTATTACGACGTAATGAAACCGAACCATTTTTGAAGAAGCTGATAACTGGTGATGAAAAGTGGATCACGTATGACAAGAACGTGCGAAAAAGGTCGTGATCAAAGGCCGGTCAGGCTTCACAGACTGTGGCGAAACCCGGGTTAACTCGCAACAAGGTGATGCTGTGTGAGTGGTGGGATTGGAAGGGCATTATTCATTATGAGCTGTTACCACCAGGCAGGACCATCGATTCTGAACTCTACTGCGAACAACTGATGAGATTAAAGCAAGAAGTTGAGAGAAAGCGGCCGGAATTAATCAACAGAAGGGGTGTGGTTTTTCATCATGATAACGCTAGACCTCACACATCTTTAGCCACTCAACAAAAATTAAGAGAGTTTGACTGGGAGGTGTTAATGCATCTGCCGTATAGTCCTGACCTTGCACCTTCAGATTTTCACCTGTTTCGGTCTCTTCAGAATTCTTTAGGCAGTGTCAGGTTAACATCACGAGAGGACTGCCAAAACCACTTGTCGCGGTATTTTGACCAGAAGTCCCAAAATTTCTATAGCAATGGGATCATGTCCCTACCTACAAGATGGCAAAAAGTTATCGAACAAAATGGTACTTTACTACTTTAGTTAAATGTAAATAAACTTTATTAAAAAATGTTTTGAATTTTCTTAAAAAATGCGAAGAAACTTTTTCCCCAACCTATTATAAACCTTCCGCAAGAAATTCTCTAAATGATAGAGAAAACTCTATCAAATCCGTTGCAGGGTTTAGAAGAAATAAGCGGACAAACAGTCATGTGAAAAAAGCCACTTTACATACTATTTAGAGATATTACAACCACTTTCTATCAGAGCGCTATCTGTAACTATTTGAAACATAAGTTTCGTCTTGAGTCCCATTGCTCCTGTCATAATTGATTTGACCAGATAATGGTATCCACAATACCGGAAGAAATAGCTAAAATAATAATTATCTAGTTACTTTCACACAAGCAAAGCCACGGGCATGTAATAAGTTGGATGCGACATGTTTTTGCTCCTCGCTGTACGCAGTCATGCGTCCAGGTGCGCAGTCATAATAATGCACTTTCCTTCTGTTACACATTTTTCTTAACGACTTTCAACACGTAAATAATTATAGAATCCGTTTCAAAATTTGTGAAAGAAGCATTTGTTTTGAAATAATACATAATAGTTTTAGAGTTTTTACCCTACACTAAGGCAGTGTAGGGTAAGTTGGTCCAGGAAGAGTAAGGTAGTAAACGGTCTGTTGGACTAGTCTTTTCTTTATTCTATTAACAGTTTTTGCCAGCAGCTTCGCATGCGTGGATGTATAAAATTATCCCACGGGAACGCCCTACCGAGATAAAAGTATCCTATGTGTTAATCCAGGCTATATACTATGTGTACGCCAGTTTCCATCCAAATCCATTCAGCCGTTTTTGCGTGATTAAGCAATAAACATCTGAATATCTAAACATCCAATCTTTCCGTTTTTCCCGGTCTAATGCGATTGAATCCTGTCCAGTTCCTCTTACCATCTCTTTCTGGGTATTCCGCGTAGTCGTTTCCTCCTCTTTGGGATCGACTGAGTGGTGGTTTTTTCTCCTCCGACATTTTGATCTCGTTTATATAGATGTCACGTTAGATGAAAACCTAAATTGAATACATTACGAAACCAAATAAAATAAACTATAGAACCTTGAAATAATGATTTCAATTAAGTACATATGTCTCGATCGAAGGATTGGATATGCGAAGATAATCGGCTGCATAAGTACCGTACATTGCTACTGATAACATCGTATAATTATGAAAACAGTAATTTTACAGAGGTCAGTGCATTACCTCGAAGGATATAGGAACTCATATTCCGTTTACTAATTAAATCTTCCGATTTACAAAACGATGGGTCATCGATTTTTTATTTTTGTTTACGAATCGAGTTGCATAAGTTGGCGCCAGTGCATGCGTTGCATAGATTTTAGCAATGTTGCTTTGAACTGTTGTTTATTCTTACCATAAAGAGGATGAATTAGTGAAAATAAATGCAATTTGGTGGTCTCGTTTGAAGTAAGAATTCTGACGGTTCTTATAGGCTGTGATATAAACTATCGACATTAACCGGTCAATTACCATAATTAAAGACACAATTAAAAAACGATTGTTTACATACCAAATGTGGTATCTCAGGGACTAAGTCTGCGGGTACGAAACTTGCGACGGGCGGAGCGGCGGCGGGGCGGCGCGACGGCGATGTAATCAAATGCATAAAAACATTAAGCGCTGTGTACGAAACGGGCGACGGCGGAGCGGCGCGATCGAGCGATGCACGAGCGGCGGTAGAGCGGTGGCGGCGCGGAGCGACGAGAACAAACTAGTTTGGTTTCGCCGCTCGCGCGGGTACATAGTGTTGCATTTTTATCACAGTAATAATATGGAAATTGACAATGAAGAGTTAATATTTTTTATTTTATCAAAACCGGCTATATGGGACAGTAAAACGTACACCATAAAAACAAAAGAGTTATAATAATACTACGTGAGCGCGACTGCGCGGAAGTTTGTTTCGTACACACGCAAGACACCGCTATCTCATCGCGCCGCGCCGCGCCGCCCCGCCCCGCCGTCGCTCCGGCCGTCGCAAGTTTCGTACCCGCAGACAAGAGGTTAATTACCGATTATTTACCTCCTACATTTGTAATTTGCAAAATGTTTGTTCATCATTTATTCTACTCAACGCATTTGTTTATATTAAATTACTGAGAGGCACTGTTGCATTGTCGGAGAGTCGGTCAGTTACTCAGGAAGTTGAAAATAGTAGTGCATTCCAAAACGCAGATCTCTATATAAGGTGTATCTATTCATACACGAAATATTTTAAGAGGTACACACCTGTAGGTCGTAAAGAAGCTATAGCAATGAAAAAAAAATGGTTCTAAATGTATTTTTTTCAAAACTTATTATTTATAAATAATTTGACGCACAAAAGAAATACTGGCTCCTTCCTATTTTTTACGGCCCGAGACACCGCGGCCATGCTCGTGCCGTCCGGTTGCCACCCTCGCAGTGTCAGGTGGGCCATTCATAGAATTTGGAGTAAAGGTTTTATGCAAAACGTCTCAAGCAGTTTTAAAATTATAATAATTACGAAAATTCAAAAACGCTTTGATAAAAAAAATCTTTTTATTTCTATAGCTTCTTTACCACCTACAGGTGTACCTCGTAAAATATTTCGTGTATGAATAGATACACCTTAAGAAGGGGAAAGAAACTCCAAAGGTGATCAGTCAGCTACCTGTCTTGATTTATGGCCTATATTCAATACTCACACACCTTTCTTTGATCAAGAAGTATAGTCATGCTGACGCAGATGTTTAGTCCCTGTTTTGCAACTCTCGTGGGATTATAAATGGATCTTCATTCCCTTGAAAACCAATTAAACCGAGATTTATATCCCCCAAATTGGGAAAATGTCTTGATCTTCGATTTAACAATCAATTTTGGTTTTTGCATGTTTGAACATAAAATGTCTATAACGTAACTGGTTTTAAAAACTTAAGAAGGCATTGTTGTGCACTTTATAATTGGCTGCAGGTAACAATCGAACCGATTACTTGTAAAAATGTGTTTGAAAGTTGTTTCGACTTCCGAGATCTCCGTTATCTTATAATTCTAAGAATAGAAAGAAATACTAAAATATACACTAACTGGAAAACTTACGTATCATTGAACCTAACTCAAAAAATACCCAAGCAAAGTCAAATTCAAATTTATTTATATGGGATCACCTTTGTTTATAAATCGGTCCAAAAGGGGTGACTGTCGAGATGACTATTAAGATAAGTATGGAAGAAAAAAGCATGCTGCGCCGATCCCAAATAAATTGAGGTAAGAGAACTGACCAGTACACAGTAGGTATATACTCTACAAAGCGTTTTCCTAACCAATGTGTTGTTATCTTATGGGTGCGCTACAATAGCCGCCATGAGAGGCAATCGTCAGGCGCACCCTGCACAATCAACGCAACGTCGGTAATTCCTACTAAACAGGTACTATTTTCATATGGCATAAGTTTTTTTTTCAGTCCTTGACAGTATGATAGAATTTTGTCTGTATTAACATAAAATACCTAACGTCTCGGCTTATTATTCGATTCGCACGAAATTACTCGCTGGAAACGTGTGAATCGACTCTTTTAAATAATGTAATATTATCTATACCTAGGCAATTCGCACGCAGTTCATTTATTTCTGGGCAAATCGACCAGTTTAAATTTTATGAAAAATAACTTTAATTTCAGAAATCGGTAGCTAAAATCGAAAATACCAAACAAGACACAAAAGTTATTTTCGACTTTGTAGTACTTATTGTTTTTGGAAAAGAGTTATTTTTTTAAATAAACTTTTTATTTTATTAACTTTGACGTGCGTTCTACCAGGTATACGCCCAATCAGACATACAATATTCCTATAAAAAATATAAACCAGGGTTGTTTATTAAAGTGTTCCTAAGCCAGGCCTAAATCTAGGAGCGTTCATTTACAGGCAAATATGATGATGATACCTACCAAATTAGACCTTCGCGTGAGTGAAGATAATATAGGAAGGTACCGGTTTCTGATTTACATAACTACTTAAATAATAATGTTACTCGTAGGTAGCTGTAGAGATAATGACATTATGATATTAATTTAATTAAGCAATGCAGATCAGGTATGGGTTTGACGGTATAATTATGGTTTATACGAGAACTTGAAATAACGCCTCAAGGGGATTCCGGAGCAACACGTCTATGCTTTCTCTTAATACTAATATTTATAACTGCCTCATTGGTCTAGTGGTTGAAAACGCCGCTACGTTGGACATAAGGGCCTGTGTTCGATTTCCAGGTTGTGTAGACAGTAATTGGGTTTTTTCATCAGGCTTTGCTCAATTACAGCACTTACAGCCCGTAGTCCGGATTTGTGCCCGATTGAATGCAATAGGCTATTTATTACATCGGTCTTAAGACTTCTTCAGACTGGCGCGACGCGAGTCTCGTAGAACGATTTCCATGAAGTCTACATAAAAATTGTTGTACGAAAGTCACGTCGCGCAGTCGCATCGCGCCAGTCTGTGGTAGCCTTTAAATATAACTGGCGAAATGTGGGTCTGCTATAGGTAGCTACACTTATGGCCATTATTTATGTAATTTATTTATGACACGCTCAAATCAAATCAAATCATAACTTGCTTGTTACATGAAGAAACAATTTGCACTTCCTTTAATTTAAAATTAAACCTTGTTATTGCAGTTAACCGGTGAATGTTGTTTTTTCAAACATAGGTTCGCTGAACTGCCAAAATTCTAGGGTCAGATAAAATAGCGCTATTATTTTAATTCTTAATTTGAATTAACCTTATTTTTGGTGTGGAATATTGCTCGGTTTGTAAATGTTTATTTAATGTCATCAGGAAACTAAATATTTAGTTCAATAGCTTGTACATAAATTTGTGGCGATTAACTTAGGTATTTATTAGAGGTATAAATACGAAAATTAACTGCAATTTAATCTCCACATACCAAGCGTAAACAAACCATCTCTCCAGTTTAAATCTCCTCCGAAACACATAAATCAATCCGCTCTCGTTATTGCGAAACACCACATAAGCTCGAGTACACAATTATTTCTTAACTGCCACATTACTGCTGTCTAAAACTCGTTTAATGTTAATTCCACAGAAAAAATAGCGTGTGTACAATGCTTAGTATTTCACACGGAAGTGAATTTTCCGTGAGAAACCGTGGCATTATGGTTTGTGTGATCGTACGGCTCTGCGCTTGCGCTTCCCCAGTAATTAAGTGAAAGGCGGTAAGTATTCGTAAGTTATTGTCTGTCGTCGAACAAAATACCGGTAATTGCCATATCTTTGGTAATAAGTCAGTATGTGCCTCGCATGCCGGTTTTTTTTCTTTAATTAAAGATCTCATGTACGATTTAACTGACGTTCACATGGAATTCTCGTGTGTTATGGAGGAGGGCGAAAAAAGTTTGCATTGTTCTTGTGGTAATGATGGTATCTTTACTGATTACGATCGTGTTATTTTAAGTACCTATCCAGTAGTTATTAATGTGGGAACTTACGATCATGTTTACTCATGTCTTACGCTACTGATGATCCAGATTTCGAATTTTATGTCAAGTTTGACTTTGAACAGTTTTCCAGACAACACAATGATCAAAAGGATCCCTAATTAAATAAACAAACAATGAAATTCCAGGGAATTAAACGTTTTGTTGTACCATTTCAAAGCTAAAAATAGGGCTCTTTGTGGCCCGCCATTGACTCGAGGCTCACTCACCTTTACGACCCATTTACTTGCGGGCACCTTGAACGAATTCTACCGAACAGTCGCTTTGATATTTAGGAAAACAACTGAAAAACATCCCGCTAATGTCTCGTGCCAAATCCTCAGTTGGTTTTGGCTCAATTAAATATTTAGCGTGAAAGTCCTTGATTGCAAAGGTGGGCAAATATTTATGAGAACTAATTCACAGTTTCCGTTTTAAGTGTGGCTTTAGATTCATAGTTACATGGCATTCAAGTTTGGCAGTCTAGTTGTCACAAACGCTACTGCTGAGCATGAGATCCTGGGTTAGTTTCCCGGACCAGGAAAGGTGTTGTTGGGTTTTCAATCTGAAAATTTTCAGTAACAGCCAGGAGTCTGGATTTTAGCCCGATTGCTAGGGTACTAGGGTACTAGGGTAGCCCGAGAAATTCAGTTTTTTTTACGTTTATGGCAATTTACTAGTCTGAATCGGGCTATATGTTGGACAAAATATGAATCGCGACCGTAACACGTATATATTTCCAGAATTGTAATCATTAAGACAATAATTAGACAACCCTAATATTTAATTTAATTCCATTGAATGAGAAAGAGAATTCAGTGAAATACAGTTGCTAATAGCAAGAACTTAAAAAAATAAACTACGGCTACCCTGGGGCTTCTACGACGAAATGTAGGTGTACTCCAAGTACATCTCTGCCTGACCCTTTGTGGAATAACGGCGTGATGTTAAGCAGTCTCACTAAATAAAAATAACACAGGAAAAGCATCAAAGTAGTCGTCATCGGTAGGTACTTCATTATCAGTCCTCATGTTTATGACTGTTCAAGATTCATGTCCCTATGCTAATACGGTATCGCGCGTGTTTATACACCGCTATCTTTATATAGGTGTTCACAGATTGTACTGTAAAACTGTGGTTTTAATAGTTCATGAATATATTTTCCTATGATTATTTTTTCGGTGGCGTTGTGTAGTTTCTACCTACCCTCAAGAGAAGAAGGCGTTTATGAGTGTATTAACCAGTCAATTACCGTAATTACAGACACAATTAAAAAACCATTATGTCTGTACCAAATGTGGTATCTGAGGGACTTAGAGGTTAAAGAGTAAATACAGGTTTTCACTTTTGAATAGTGAAAGTTGTAGTGATAGTTCATCAAGTGTTTTATGAGTGTCATATCTTGATAGTATATTATTATGCTGGACGACCAATCGTTGAAGGTGAATGCATTGTTTTTGTTGTTTTAGGTTTATAAAAGCATAAAGTTGAATGAATATTATTTGACATTCGCAAAGAAAAGTTATAAAATAAAAACTTGTAAATATAAAAGGGTACGAAAAGTTCTGGTGCGCAGTTAGTTTAGATGACAATTGAGCTTTTTAGATTATTCTTCAATTGAGTAGCATTATCTTATATCCAGTAATAACAGCTAGTTAAGCTCTTCTGCATTATTCAATATTTACATAATTTTAAAGATAAGTCTTAAAATAATCCATTTGATGCCAAAGTTCTTCTTTTGCTGAATTCTAAGGACTAGCTTTACAATGTTCAAGTATAAGGGGTAAGTAATAGATGATATAACAACAAAATCTCTAATATTAACAACATATAACAACGGAACCTATAATTTTATTTAATATAGCGATTAGTTAATATTATATTAACTAATCGCTATATTAAATAAAATAAATATAATTTTAAAATAACAATTTTTTATAAGCATAACATTAATTAAATATAATATCGTTTGACATACCACTCAAAACATATAAAACTTATTTGGTCTAATATGAATAGTAACGCCAACCCGTCGCCAACCCGTCTGCCAAGCGTGGCGATTATGGCAAAGCCCCCTAAGTTGTGGGAGGCCTAAGTCCAGCAGTGGACGTCTTACGGCTGAAATGATGATGATGATGATGAATAGTAACCTAAGTAGATATTAAACATAACTAGTAACTGATTACCACTTGCGCTAAGATAGGTCAACGGAGCCCCGCTTCGCGGGGCTCCTATTTCTGGGTTGTTTAAAAAAAATAACCACGAAGGCTAAGGCGGGAGCTCCGCTCCGCTTCGCTCCACTTCGCTCCCGCCTTAGCCTTCTAACCTAACCTATCCGAGTCGGGATGTTAACCATAATGAGGTTTTTATATATGTTAAACGTCAGACCTAATGATTTTCGATTAAATAAACAATATACGTATTAAACGTTAGGCCAAATGATTTTCGATTACATAAACGTTATATCAAACAACGTTATAATAATTAAGTTTTAGAATAAATAAATGTTATATGGAAAGAAATTATATCAACAGTTGGTATATCTCACGTTGAGTATATCTTACGAACTATAATAAAATGAAATTAGACCAAATGAGCTTATACATTATGAAACGCACCCAAGTATAAGTTTTTAGAGAATATTATGGGAGAAAGCTTGCAAAGGGCACTACGATTCCTTTTTTTTTTCTTTTCTTTTACTTTATAATACATATAGGTAAGTTTTATTTTGTTGAGTTGGTCCTCCACGAAAGATTTTTTCAAGTTAATGTCATAATAGACTGGACTGGACATAGAGCCGTGAAGAAAGAGTGGGAGGCCTACGCCCAGCCGTGGGTCATCAACGAATAATAAAAAGGCAAAATTATTATTATTTATTAATATTAAGAAATAATATATAAAATATAAATAGAAATTCAGTTTGGAGCAAGAAATTTGAATAAATAAACGAGATACTTATTAACAATCATTACGCTTTGTATTATCCCGGAAAAATGATGACGTAGGTACCTACGTCATCATTTTTTGATTTACTCTCAGATTAATGCTATCGGTTAGCACCATGATAATAATGTTATTTAGAAATACATTATATATAATCTTTATAGCTGCAAATGACGTCAGCCCTTAAAAATTTACTTTCATGATAAAAAATATAATTTATTCAGTGGAGAAATGCGGATCGTTTTGTCACAGGGCTTATTTTCTGAAGGGTCACATAGCCCGATGGTTGATGTCGGACACAAATATAAATGTAGTCTCTATCATTGCAACTAATAATAACAATCGTATACGGTGGAGGAGGTGCTTAGTTAAATGAAGTTACATTAACTTAATTTAACTATGCAGGGTGACAGGGAGACTGACGCGCAAACTGTAACCATGAATTGGATACATGATTCGACACTCTCCCTGTTCTAACCTCGAGTATATTTCGTCGATTATAACAAAGAATCAGCTTCATAGAAAAGTGTAATACTACGCGGTTAAAATCTTTGGAATAGCAAATGTTTTTTCTTAGTAACCGACGACAAATTTCGACGCATGTAAATACTTCCAAAAGCTGCGTTTTCCTGCGCATAACAGCCGCTGAAATGAAATAATAGAAACGGAGACTTTACGCTGTCAAAAAAAAATCTCTACGAAAAAAACACGAACTTCTTTTCCTTATACATATAACGTTTCAGTGACATTATTTGGCGATTAATCGCAGACGCTATTTGGTGGCCACCGGAGTCTTACGAAACATAAGTTTCCCGGCCCCAACTAAGCTGGGAAGTATTTAAAACATTGGCAAAACAAAACTGTGATATCAACAGTTTGGTGATAACCAGGAAATTGCTGAAGTCCAATCTGTTGACAATAATCCTTTAGTCCCCATTTTCGTATTCACCATTTCGGCAGCCCAGGGAACGGTTATAAATCAGCAAATACTTCGTAACGTTAACGTAAACATTGACGTTTTCTACACAATAGAACATTAGTAGAATGAGATAATTGAGCAGTGACATGTCAGGGTTTTTATTGACTAACTAATAATAGATTGATCAATCCAATCATTACATATTTATAGACGATTATGATGTCAGTAACTGTTATTTCCGATGTTGTTTTTTTTCCTGATCTTAGTATATCTAAAATATTTTCTGATGATAAATTTATTTGTTCATGAATAGATAAACTCAATGATCAAAAGGCTACCATTTATACAAGTTTAGATCTGTGTAGTATTTAGTCTAAAAACCAGAAATAAATATTAATAGGTACTATAGCATGACTATGAATGAGTTTGAGCTTTGAGCCTATAATGTTCTCACTGATGGGATACCGGCTTCCACTCTGTGAGAGGGAGTAATTCATCTCGCAGGTATATCTACCACGGATTTGAAGATATGTGACTCAACCAAGTCACATATCTTTAAATGTTTTCTTCTAAGATTTGCCGGCTTCCTCACGATGTTCCTTGTTTTCCTTCGCTGTTCGTAAAGTAGTTAGTGCCTGTCTGAGTTTGAATCTATTTACGACCAACAAATCTTGAGTCGCGGCCACTTCGCTATCACTGCTCATTCTCGCTAATAACAATGATCTTTAATAATGTGCGTGTCCTCTGCTTGACTCTTTGCGAAATACAGGCGTGATGGCCTGTGAAAAACATATGGTACTTATTATACTTATATTATGAGTAGGGATAAATAAAAAAATGCTGAATGAAGTTTTAAAAGCGCACTTCCCATTCCCATAAAGATAATACCTAAGTGCGTTTTTATGATGTACTTCAATATTAAATATTATCATAGGTATATGCTGTTTATTCCCGCTGTGACGTCACAAACATTTATTCAGCGCAAGTACGCTATAAAGGAGTCAATCTAGCGAGCAATGTGCTGCACCTATTGCATGAAGAAAAATTGTGCAGAAAACCCACTTACAATAAGAAAGAGACGAAGATATAAAACTCATCGCATTTCCTTTGTTTACTTGAGAATTGCACAAGCTGAAGAAATGTAAAGCTAGATTAATATTTATTTCACAGCTCCATTCACAGCATGAGCAGGGTCGCCAGACATACAGTCGAACAAGTGTTTTGGTATACTGGCAGCTTACTGACAAATTTTCTCCGTGGTCGTCATCACCACCAATCCTCATACATACCTTACGTCCGAGGAGAAAGCGTATGGACTTCTACCGACTAAAACCCCACTGTACTTCGTATTACTAATTGTCGGGCGTTCGGCAGATACTTGTACATCTGCCGCACACCCGGTCCGGTCCGGTTTACTAATCACTGAAAACTGCTCGTCGGGATCAAATGCTTGCCCAGCCCCATCTTTTAGTGCAGCCGATCTTACGACCACGCATCCTCCGATTAAGACGTGGGTGCTTTTGTGGGGCCGGTGGAATGAGAGGTATGCGCTCTCTCCCTCTCTACCATTTTTTCTGCATGCATCACAGTCTTGAAAAAGAGGCAACAGCATCCCACGCATTATAGCTTCCAACCATGTATTGAACCACGGCTGGAAGTGGGAGATCACAGCGCACAAGTCTCACGATGAGAGCCAAAGCTGAGCTCTGCTCCAGCATATGTTGCACCGCGTAAACCAATTAGCTTGTTTAACAGTACTTCAGAAGCGATACTCGTGGTTTTATATTATTGTCTATACCACCAATTCCATAACAGTCATCATAACTGTAAACATCTTACCAGCCTGTTGACACTGGCTTTCATAATAATGGGTTACAATATTTTTCCCACGATTACCGATTTGTATTCTGCGTTCGACCGAAATATGAGAAAATTGTTGGAATTATAATGATTTTGATCCTCTATATTACCACATAAGTAATATACACTGTTTCCATGTCTTCTTCTGTCTGCCGTGGCCCCAAGTTACTTGGGGTTTGCACCATTAGTTTTTCGAAATGTCCTAGTCAGATCCTATCTTATGATTCACTCAATTTTATTCGTATCTTCCTTCACACAATCCATTAGAGTTTTCTTTGGTCATCATCTTCTATCTAATCATCATCATTGCCTGCATCCACTGACGTTAATAAATCTTATTGCAGTTGACTTTACTCGTCAAACTTTGCAGTTTAATGGCGTTTTCGCCTTGTAAAACGTTATCAGATCTCATGTAGAGCGAAGCTTCTGACTCTACAAGCCCTAATTTCACAAACTCTACACCTTAGTGGCTTAGACTTAGTTCACATTAGGTCGGCCTGACAGTTTTACCGTTTACCGCCTGTCGGGTGTTGCTGTTCACATTAGAAGCTGCCGATCCGGTCTAATGTGGCGCTATACTTGCTAGTATGCCAATATTATGCCCGACCCGATAGAAATCGTGGCTGAACGTCCGGTAAAAGTGTCGGCTCCGTTAGTTTTATCGGATCGCCCTAATGTTAACGGTGCTACTGAAATACATATGCCAATAGGAATCCGACACGTTTACTGGCCCGATAAAATTGTCGGGCCAACCTAATGTGAACGAGCTCTTAGCCGTTTCGCTGCCGTCACGTGGACGTAAGGTGAAAAATTATTTCACTTTTCAATCATTTTTTGTTATACAATAGTTTTTGTAGTAACGATACGGCCAAGCCACATATTTTGACTAAGGTGTAGACTTTGTGAAGTTAGGGCATGTAAAGTTAGAAGCTTGGCTCTACATGAGATCTGATAACGATTTGACAGTGCGAGCCATTTGATCTTGGTAATATTTTACTTGAAAATGTTTTCATGTATGAACTAATCTTATGTCTGTAAGTGATACGGTTGTACAACCGTATCACTTCGTGCTTAGTGAGTAGACCCTGCCAGGGTCGCGAGATTTGTTTGAAATAGTTACCGTAGCCCTGGCATAGGCAACTGAAGGAACACGAGTGGGTGTTAGTCAGTAAAACTCTGACACGCCCTCCCGCTCCGCCTAGAACGGGAGACGTCATTTGATGATTTTCCATCTAAAAAAAAGGAGTAGGCCCACGGAGTAGCAGGGTTACGTTATTGCTGTGATAAACTGGTTGGGATTTCTTCTTCTGCCAATACACCTGCGCATTGGTTGCTTGCTCCACCCCATAAGTACTAATAAGTACAGCTCATTGGCTTCGCCTTGTTCAAATGTATTTATCCTTGTGTTTTTATTGACCAATGTCTGTCCCTCCCCAATGAATAATGAATGTTACTAAATTGAATTGCATTCTAAAGCAAATATTGTTTTGGCTATGTTTATAATCTAAAGTAATATTAGTATAAAGAAAAATTAAACCGGCGAAAAAACTGAAAAGCACAAAATAATAAAACTTAAAATTTTGAGTCAGCGCTTTGAGTGATCTTTGTTCATTGATTTTTCAGTGCCGACTCAAAATTTTTAGGTTTATTATTTTTTGCTTTTCAGTTTTTTCGGCGGTTTATTTTTTTGTTAAAAAGTTTTTATTTTCTTTTGTTTTAAATGTTCTGTGGCTTTAATATACTAATAATACTTGGCAACTTATACCCTATCCAATAAAAAAATAATGATCAAAATCGAACTACTCTGTATAAAGTTATGCGTGGTCATACATTACAATCAGTGAGTGAACAATCAATCATCCCCTGTTTTCCGGGAGTTCAAATTTATATGGGACCATCTTCGGGATATACCCTTTCCAGTAAAAAACGAATTATCACAATCGGGCTACTATGTAAAAAGTTATGGGTCATACATAAAAAAATATATATATACGCGTCGAATTGAGAACCTCCTCCGTTTTTTTCGTCGGTTAAAAAGGATTAGATTTTTTGTATCCTTATTTGTAACGCTTTCACGTAAAAACGACTGAACGGATTTGGATGACATTTGACACATGAGTAGATCATGATCTGAGTTAGGACCTAGGATACTTTTATTTCCATAAGGGGGCAAAATTTTACGCGTACTAAGTCGCGGGTAGAAGCTAGTTTATCATATGAATAAAACTAACAAATGTATAAGTAACAACTTATGTTAGGTACTGTAACACTAAAAATATCTCACAATCTCTATACGGTACTTAATTAGCACAGTTAAATAATAAATAGAATAATTCGAACAGTCTATACGGGAATACCATCCAATGTCGCCTGTTATAGCATATTAGCAATGACATGTGAAGATTGAAGACCTACATATATAGATAGTTGTATCTACCTGATGTTAATTAAAATTTGGTTACTAACCAGTCACGTTTTAGAGATGTGAATACAGTTAGTTTCGTGTAATTAGTCTGTATGGCAGACCCGAGTTAAAACTGTCTTCAGACACACTATCTTATCAAGCCTATAATATTCCCACTGCTAGGACAAAAGGCTTTCTCTCTGCGATAGAGAGTGACCTGCAATCTACCACGAGAGATTTAGATGCTATGTCTTCGACTTTCTGGTTCTAGGACATTTCGGTTTCCTCACAATGTTTTCTTTCGCAGTTTTGAGAGCAGTGATGACGAATTTATTTACTCAAAGTAAACCGCCGGTCTGGTTTCGAATCCACGAACTACAGTGGTGCCCATTAGCAGTGGGGTCCACTGCTCAGACTGATATTCAAACTATCGCTTTACAAAAAACTATCATATTTCGCAACAAAACGCAGTGTTCACAAAACGTTATAAAACACTACTTTGAAACGAAACAAACCTCTTCTGTTTACATATCTGAAGGTCAATCCTCGTTATTAAAAATGTTCAAAACCTAGGCGCAGTTTCACCTCGGCGACAATCAAAATGTCAAAAATGTATGGAAAGTCGAGGTACTTTTGATACAATGAGATAGATCAGACTGTGGGCGTTCTTAAAGAAACAAGAATTGCCCCTCTGTTTTGACTGCAATGTCTTACAGATCATTTGTTTTTATGTCTAAGATTCTAACTTCCGCAATGTTTTTATGTGACGTCTTTGTTATTTAGATCAAAGGAAATCCTTGTCCAACACTTCTAATTCTATTCTCTTCTTTGAATATCTGTTAGTCATTTAATAGAAATTATGCGGAAGGAGTTTTGAAATGTCGTTGTCATTGGTTCTATGAAATATGTATACTTATGATCTATTGGGCTTTCCTGAGTAGCCGGAATGAAGAACATAGAATACAGTATAAAATTACCATAATCAGCGTAAAATGTTTCTACTGCTGACACATAGGCCTCCTGTCTGTAAGAGAGACTGGGCTAAATTTCACCACGCGGGCCCCGTGCAGATTTGTGAAAATCTTTCTATTCTTGATTCTAGAACATGCCAGTTTCCTCACGTAGCATATCCACCTTATAATGTCCCTTCTATTGGAACACAGGTCTTTTCTCTATGAAAGGTAGTGGGTTGGTACTGGTAGATGTCACATTTCTTCTAATTTTTAGCTTAACGACATGACAGTTTCCTCACGATGTATCTTCACCGAAATAATAGTTATTGTTACAAAATTAGATAGTAATGTTACGGCAGTATTTAATAACGTTATTTAATGCCTTTCAGTTTGATTCGTTGCGTAAATAAAGTGTTTTAATTTATTTAATACGCAACGTCCATTTTGTATTTGTCATTCTATGGATGTGGTTGAATTGAATGAATTAATTTACATCATTGCATTCATTAACACTCGTTGTTAACTATTTTAACTAACATTAACGGGTGTTAGGATCGACTGACAGCAAAATTGTTATAACAACGTTGTTGTTGTTGTTGTTTGTTGTTGTTGTTATTGTAGTAAGTGTTGTGTCATTGTTGCGTTGTTGTTGATTGTTTGTTGTGTTGTTCTTTTTGTGATTGTTGAAGCAGAATATAATAGGTTGTTCACACCAAACATGTGGTAGGAAAAATTAACTTTATTTCAAATGTAAGAGTCTATTAATATATTAAATACATATAGTTTATACACAATCTCCCTCGCTTTCCATTACCGCCTGCCAGCGCTCTGGAAGTCTTTGAATACTTTTGAACTTTACATTTTCCTTGCACTGTCTGAAAATGTCTTCCAATGAACTGGTGAGCTGATCCCAACTATCAAACATGTTACCTCGCAACATTCTCTTCAATTCCTCAAAACAGCCATAGTCCAGTGGGTTTAAATCTGGCGAATAAGGAGGATGGGTCCAAACTGCTATATTTTTTTCTTCAAAAAAATTTGTAACAATCTTGGCTATGTGTGGGCGAGCATTGTCTTGGAGAAGTACAGGTCGCGTACATCTTGTTTTATTCATCCATTCCGGGATTTCTTTATTGAGGATAGAAATATACAATGAAGCGGTCAATTCTTGACCTTGGTCTAGAAGCCTATAACATGCGATGCCGTCGTAATCTAATGCCCCAATAGCATCCTCTTCCTCTCGTGAATGTTGAACGCCACAACATTGGGCGGCTTCTCATTTCTTCCCAGCCAGAACCTTCGCTGGTTGCGGTCAGGGGGTAAGTACAGGGATACCCAAGTTTCATCGATTGCGAGAGGTCTCCTGAGTATGTTAGGGTTCTTGTTGTATTCCGTTAAGTTACACTTAACAGCTAACAATCGATGTGCTTTTTGGTTTTGACTCAGAACATGTGGTATCGACCTACCAAGTTTCGTTGTCAAATCAAGAATTTCATTTAAAATATGCCAAACTGTAGATATTGGTAAGTTCAAGTACTGGGAAATGTAGCGCACTGAATAGCCTTTATTATTCTTCAGTAACTCCTCTAAATTAAGCTTTCTCTGCTTCCAGTCAGTTGGTTCTCTATGGTCACCTCCTTTTCTTTCTCCTCTCCATTTCAAACTGGTTCTTCCTGAATCGAATCACCCACGATTCTACTGTGCATTGACTGCAGGCTTGCCCACCTAACAGTTGCACTAGTTGTTCATGGATTTGCTTTGCGGTCCAGCCGAGACCCACGCCAAACTTGATGAAAACTCTTTGCTGATAGTCATCGATTGAGTTTTTTAATTGTGTTTGATCCATTTCTCAGAATAACTAATATCAAAATTCAACAACAAACACGTCTGTTCTTTGTTTTTGTGTAATCGCACTACTACAAGTCATAACATGCGTCCGTTAAAAAAATAGAGCGCGACAAATCACCACACGTTTGGTGTGAGCAACCTAATACTTATAATTTTTTTCCTCATACTAGGTAAACGAGATCTAATTTGATTCTTAAAATATGTCTAGATCAAAATTGTTGAGTCTGAGTAAGTGGTCCCGCCATATCGGCGGCAAATCAGACGGTCTATTCTGAAAAATCGCCGTAATAACATAGGTGAAATGAGTTGTCAATAGTGTCAGTCCTCTCTCTAAGCTCACTCCATCCAAGTTTTCACGGTATTTACAGAATAGCACCGCTCGTTATCGAAATGTGTCATTTTCGATACGATAGCCCGCCGAATGCTTGTGAATAACTATGTAGATTCAGTAAATACTTTATTTTTCTACCATATTGACTCCTGGGAACTAGGAAATAAAAATTGATGAAGTTCAATTTCACACATAGTCTGTACCTTATTAATTAGATGGCACCTAGCCAAAGCAGTAATTACGTTTATTCAGATTTTTTATACAATCCTGCATGTGTGCGTAAGAATTGTGTATATAGACATAGATACAAGGTACCTCAAGGCTCCGTACAAAAACATCAAATGAAAAGGTTAAAAATAAATTAATAACTATTTTTTCATTATCTTTAGCTTCTTCAGATAAACATTATGACAGTTTCTGGAAATTTGATAGTAGCAAATACTTTCATCTCAAACTGAGGTGTTGAGATTATGTCGTCATATTATCTTGAATAAATATTTCTTCGAGCGAAATGACTCATAAGGTGACGGTGATAAAGCACGTTATGATTCTGTTATCATTTGCTCATTGTTAACACGAGATGTGTGCTTCAATTGTGTTGGTTTAGTTTGAAGAGGCGTTGTTATTTTTCTCATCGGTGAGTTGAAGTTATATTTGCGTTCTCTGTGGTAAAATTGGTTGGATCACATACCTTATCTTTTTTCTATATCTGAAAATAACAATCTGTAAATCTAGCTAGTTTTGATATGGCAAGTTACTTTGCTGATCATTTATTGTACTTTATCAGGTAATTCTAAAAAATAAGCTTTTATAAGGTGTATATTCGCGAGAGTAAGTAGGTAGTTGAGTTTTTGAGATCATTTTACTCCGCTTCGAGCCATGTTTCCCCGGTCTGTACGATTCTCATCCAGGGCTAACACACCCCTAGTTTATCATCTACACCCATCAACGTCCTCATTGCGTAAAGGCTTCCACTAACAGACGCGACGCGACAGCACGACGCGATTCGCATCGAACAATTTCTACATAAACTTCATGGAATTGTTCCTGTAAGAGTCATGTCGCGCCTGTCTGAAGAAGCCTGAACGCACTATTAATCACAATCTGAATCATTTAGCAGATCATTTTAAGTCCATTGCGCCATATATTCGAAAATGTTGTCTGCTCAACAACGTAAATATCGAATTGGCTGTGGTTGAATTGTTAAAATTACAGCGATTCCAGTTGTAAGTTACGCAACTAACCCTCTGTTTATTTCAGTTTTTGTAAATAAACAAAACAGGCTGATAATTGTTCACAAACGGAGCGTTATAGATGCAGAAAAAAGACAATGGTGGACGCGAATTTACCACAAAAAATCGCCCTTGACACAGATTTAGTTCCATTAGATCATAAGACACTAGTCTTGACCTTTGCTATTAGAATATTTCTTTTCCCAAACTACCGTCCTAATGGAAACCGATGACGTATGCCGATCATTTCTTGCAATTAATTGATACTTATCACGCTACTGAAATTAACAGGTGTAGTTGCTACGCCGACCATGAAGCTTGATCATTCAAATTGCAATTTTAATGCGTAGGTTTTAAGTTGTGAATTCGTAGGATATAAACTTATAATATTTTCTTTGCTATTATTTTAGATAACGATGAGTTAATTGAAATGAATAATTAAGATTAAATTTAGCGGAAACTATTATTGATTAATCCTCAAGTAAAAATAGACTCATTATTAGGCATAAATTTCAATAACAATACACATACAAATATAAGAAAGATTAATTAAATTAGTATTAGGTATTTTACTTTATGATTTACTTAATTTTGTGTTTTGAGTAAACAGACAGATGTTTGATTTTGTTTTGGCAATTTACAATTTTTTAACACAATCCGGTTATAAAGCAGGCCTGCTTGTATTTCATAATTAGACGTATAATGTCACCCAGCGTTGACTTATGGGTACAAAAGTTAAGGCCCCAATTAAATCATGATCCCTTGACATCTGACGCGACACCCAAGGAGGTTGAGCATTCGCATTAATGACACTCTTTAATCTTTTCAGACGAAACCGCGGAACAAGCAACTACAAATACGGTGTAAGCAAGTTTGGACTGTAGCACCTAAAGGGTAAAGTCTTAAATGGGACTGTAAGATGAGCTGGCACCGAGGACTGTTCGTCATTCCCACTCAAATCACTTAAAGCAATGAAGGTGAGGGAACATTTTTTGTTGATATATTTAAAACTACTGATTGTTCGCGTCTGCACTTACGCAGAAACCGATTAGGTATCTTTTAAGGTATTTTTTTTTATTAATTTTTGATGACGTTATATCAGGAAATTCAATCAAAATCGGGTCATGATAATAGCTGTTTGTGGTTGACTGTGCCTGTGTGTGTTAATCAGTCAGTCACCTTAGTGATAGACGGTAAATTGAATTAGGTTAGTTAGTAATACGTTAATTAGGTGGGTTGATATCCTACTCTTACTACCTTTCTGCATGGTGTTCCGTAAACTTGTGGATTGACACTGACGTTACGAAAAATCCTGTATTGCGCAAGTAGAGTTTACAGCGCAAGTTTACCCAACATCAATCGTCGAGCATTTGCCTACCAGACACAACACCCGTCTCTAGTCGGAGGATACCTTTTCTATGGAGGTTGAGAGACCTTTATACCCTGTTCCTCGGGCCACTAAAACCTCATGATCTAAGGGTGGAGGGGTTTCCTAACTACACACAGTATAGTTACACAATCAATGAGGTATGGTTATGTGGTTTGGTGATATGGGTTGTGAAGAAATTGTATTTTGAACTTCAAATAATTGATATTGATGTAAAAATACATAATACTTTTCAGTAGAAAAGACAGTATAACCAACGAGTTCAATTCGCAGAAAGTCTAAAATATACAAAAGTCTAAAATGCACTAAAGTAAAGTTCAAAGTCTATTTTTACATTTTAATAAGTGAATTTTCAATATATTAAAATAGTCTTAAAACCGCTAAGTAAACAAACAAACTGTTCAACACAGTCGTACTATAAAATGGACCTCGCTTTCATGATTAAGGTCATCGGAATTAAGTCACAATTACGTCGGCATTTTTTGTTTCGCTGTGAATTTAATTCAATCTCGGGCTAAATGCTTGGTGGAGTATTTGTAACGTCACAGTTAGTGGAGGAATGCCACTGGTTTTAAATTTTGTGCGTGTTATAATTACTTTCATGTTTTAGTGAAATTCTTAGTACTAATGTAGGGACTAGGGATTAGAGTTCCAATAAAAATGATATTAAAATAACCCAATCAAAATAACTCTTATTCTTAAGTCTCTTACGGTTAAGACAAACGTTTATTTTATGTATTTAAAAATTACCAACCATATCGTACTCTATAATGCCCTCTCACACCGCAGCCATATTAATTATTTCAGTTTCCTTCGTTCTCCCATTCACCCACTCACTCCTTTACTTACATTCCATTGCCTCTATTACTTCCGTATTTATTTTCACATTCAGCCGTACTGCACTCTTGTCCGCCTTTCGTATACATTCCCACATTGATATGTGAACACTGTCACATTCACACAAGAATTGAGGTAGTTGCTGTCACTTATGTCAACTGTCAATACGAATGGCGGGAACAGGTAAAAAGAGAATAGGTTCTGACGAGCTTGGTGTGTTAGTGAGCCATAGTTGTGATATTCAAAATAATCTTCCCGCAACTAGGTCTGGGACTGTTACCTACTATGCAGGCCCAGTGCGGGTTGGTAATCATATGTCTTGGAATGCTTGTTTTTAATTCATGCCAGTTTCCGCACGCTGTTTACCTTCAAGGTTTTGAGAGCAGTAATGATAAACTTAATTACACAATGTACAGCGTTTGTCTGGGTTCCAAACCTTACGCGCCGTTACCATTGGGTCACCAAGTAAATGATAGTATGTAGGGATGTACTTAATCAACTTAAATACGGGATCAACAAGAATAGGATTAGGGTTCCAGTTAAAGGGTTAGGCAGAGGTGTGTAGAGCGACATTTCAATTATGTTGCAGACCCATACCTTGGGGGGCGATCGTAAGGACAGGTTTTCATGAAGGGTCTCTAGAGCTTCCTTAACAGAGAGGGTAAATATTTGAGAATATAAGCAATTCCCCGTTGCTAGTTATTGCTGCCAAAAAAACACAAAAGGAGCTAATTAATACATAAACGACTCCGTAAGAAGACTAAATGAGAGCATAAAGATTATGACGTGTGAGACAAAAGTTTCGCCCTGATCAATCAATGGCGACCTAATCAGGTGTTAAGATACCACGAAAAAAGAGTGTAATCTGTATTGATTAATTAAGTATCTAAGTACGTGATATCTTTGAGAGGGAGGGGCTTGTGGCTAACAGCAGCACATGTCGAACGATTAGATTAAGCTACGCTCGCCGCGGTAGGTCGGTGGATGGGTGACCATTTTACAAACCAAGACCTTCGTGCCTTGGAAATTACAATAAGCCGTTGGTTTCGGCTGTCATTCGTAGTTTTTTGACAGTTGTCACGATGCCCAAAATGCTACTAATCTTCCTTTAGAGTCAGTTTTGTTTTTGTTTACTAGCCTGCACTGTCCCACTCCTGGGCAAAGGCCTCCGTCCACTTCTTCCAATTATCGCGAAGTCACGCGTCCTGCTGCCAGCTTTGATGGAACCTATCCAGCTCGTCCCGCCATCTCCTACGTGGTCGGCCGCGACCCCGCCTCACTGTCTCAGGACACCAGCTCTGTGTTACTTGGGCCCACAGTTTGGCTGGCATGCGGCAAACATGTCCTGTCCAGTCCCATTTCAGTTGGGCAGCCTTTTGAGCCACCTCAACTATCTTTGTTTTAGAGTCAGTTAAGACAACAAAATGTAAATACATCACCACTGCTTTCAATCATGATATTTTACACGATGCCGTAACGTTACTAAACTAATTTTGTAAGTAACTAAAACTTGAACCAAGACTGCGAATACATGTGACATCTACCAACCCGCACTGGGCTCGCGTGGTGGATTACGGCCCACTCCCTCTCACATAGAAAAGGTCTGTATCCCAGCAATGGGCCATATAGGCTAATTATGCTAATCTTTAAGAAAACATGGCTACTTACGCTTATGCCATATCATCTTTTGTTAATGAGTGGTGAAGATAATTAATGAAAGATATGTAAAGAATAAAAAGATCCCAAAGATTGATAAAACAGCAGCTTAGGATCAGAGAACAGCTCTTGATAAGTAGGCAGATATCTATTTAAATATTCACGATAACAACTAAATATTCCACCAGGTGATAATGAATAAATCAAAATTAATCGTTAATTGTATTAACCTGCATAAGTAGAACGTATTTCAATAATACTATAATAAAAATTGTCATAACACGATAAACGGCTGATAAGCAAAAGTTATCAAATTGTATATTGTTATTTCAATCGATTTTCTTTGTTAAAGAAACTACTTATAAGTATCCTTTCAATGTTTTTAAAAGCGGATGAGAAAACAAAACCCAGATTGGTGATGTATAATCAAACATGAGTTGATAACAGCGATTAGGCAGGTTTGATGACATTTATATATTTTTCAGTGAATCATTTACATATTAATACGTGATGAAAAAACTTTGTAGTATGAAATTTGGCACAACTAATGTTTATATGGAGAAGTGCAGAAAGCCAATTTTCTTACATAATTTGCTTTTATTGTTATTTGCTTTTTTTTTTTTATATATTATTATTATTTTTTTTTTTTTTGGCAGCGGCATCGCACGCGTATTATACTGATAAACTTTTCTCTTGAATCACTCTGTCTATTAATGAAAACCGCATCAAAATCCGTTACGTAAATTAAAAGATCTAAGCGTACAAACACAAAATGCGAATTTGTTTTATACTGTGTGAGGAAGAAGATAAAGATAATGCGTTAGAAATACCACCACTAGTATGTATAAAAACAAAATAATAGGTACAGAAAAACAGCAAAAAAGAAAAGTCCGTAGGAGTGCAATTTCAGTAATGCGGGATAAACTTCTGGTCAGGTCAGGGCATTGCTCGCGATCGTCTGGAGGACACGGTGGAGCATACGGTGGAGGTGTGCCCTGCCTGGGCGGAGCACCGCCGTGTCCTCGTGGAGGCGATCGGCGGCGGCGACCTCTCGCGTCCGGCCCTGGTGCGAGCCATGGTACGGAGCGAGAGGGAATGGGAAGCCGTCACCTCCTTCTGCGAAGCAGTAATGCTCGCGAAGGAGGAGGCGGGGCGCGTGAGGGAGTGGCAGTCTCTGCGCCCTCACGTCCCTAGCCGCCGCAGGAGGAGACGCCCCGGGCGTCGGGAGTCAATAGCGGACTCCCGGCCACCGTAGGCGCGAGCTTGCGGGTGGCGAGCAATGGGTAGCTCGCCGCCCGGTAAGGACCAAGCTCGGGTCGACGGCGCGCAGTGTTCCACGCGCGCCTCAAAGAGATGTCAGCAGCAGTGTAGGGGTCTACTAGGACCGATGCCTGCCGGGGTCGCGTGATTGTTCGAAAGAGATACCGTGACCCTGGCACATGGGCAACTGATGGAACACGGGTGGGTTTTAGTCAGTAAAAGTCTGACACGCCCTCCCGCTCCGCCCAGAGCGGGAGAAGTCATTTGATGATTTCCCACCCTGAAAAAAAAAAAAAAAAAAAAGGGCATTGCTCGCAGAAATCAAATTGATTAGCAAAGTTACCAATAAGAATGTAGGTTGGCACGTGCTTCTACAGTAGCTATGCTTCTGGCTCCACGTACGAAATAAAGTGGTTGACCTGGGCCCTATGCTACAATACTTTGCAATTCTACAAAATTTTAGAAATAATTACGTTATACGGTAGTAAAAAATGAGTATGAGTTTTTTAGTAAGACAATTTACTATCTAAAATTATTCTGCATGTTTAAAAGCCTAGCCTAAAAAATGAGGACTATGTATAAATTTTAGACTTGTCACTACAATTTACATGTTTTTTAGGATTTTCCGTTACAATTGTGTGGCTCAGAGTTTAGTGGTACAGAGACTAGTAACAATTTACGAATGTGTAAATTGATATTGTAAAGTTTTGTGGTATAAGGCCCTGGACTCCATTTTGCATATGTGCAATGACTATTTGTGGTCATTCTAACAATGTCCATATAAATAAGGCATAGCTCTGCACCGGTACTGAGCTTTCGTCTTTAAACGCGTCAGCGTACCGAGCTACTTGACTGAACGTAACCGATTGTACACGCCTCGCTGAAACGGTTAATTGATTACGTCTTTACAGATGTAATCGATTTGAACTAAAATAAGTATCACGAACGACTAAAACAGTTAGAAACAAAACAAGAAGCGGGAGTTCTTGCACTTACATAACCACTTTGATAAATGCGTTATTTTTAAAAAATACGAGATTATTAAGATGAAAATGTTATAAAATAGATTGTCGGAGATTTCATATGGAAGATACCAGCGTTAGCAGAGAATTTCACGCAATCATCTGTGATAATGTCCGTATACATCAGTAACAATATTGAGTGCTATACCGCCAAAATTATCTATAGACAAGTTCATAATCAGATTAGATTCGTAATAGGTAACTGATCCATGCTAAAATTCTAAATAATGTATGTATACAGGAAAAGCGGTAATACCTGATAACATATTTTATTTGAGTATTACCATCTATGGAATTCCCTTTGGAATTGCTTTGCTTATTGTGATAAATTAAACCTATATCTGATTAGCATCAGTATTAGTTAGTTTATTGAAGTGGCAGAAAGAGTTAACACTACGCTTGTTTGTGCAATATAATCCCTATCATATAACTTTGAGCAAAAGTGACACTGGGCGTCGAATAAACCTAAAAAAATTAGATTTAATTTAACTCTTATTTATTCTCATTTCAGATGGTGCAACCTCATCGAATACCCACCGTAGCTACGCTAATACTTCTGTTGTTACTACAACCAGCACTGGAAGCAAAGAAATCAAAGAGAAAAGTAATATGTCCAATAGGATTCCAAATAGCCTACTCCAATATCAATGGAGAACCATTATGTTACCGATTAAAAGGCCCAGAAAAACTCACAGACAAATATGTCGGGTGCACCGGTAACCTATACACTTCCAAAGTGTACAACAGTTTGAATCTGACCAAGTCTGAGTTAGTATTATGGACGGAGTACAAGTCATTGTACCCTGGGGGACCCTTCATTGATTACTCCTTCACAAAATCAACAGGGTCCCTTTTGGAAACAACGTTTGAAGTAGATAACCCACAAAAGGGTATTGAAGAAGAGCTATGTGTAGTCATAGATTCAGTAAGTAATTTTACAACTGCGAGATGTGACGACGAGTTCTACAGGTACTGTCTGGTAGAGCCTTATGTTGATGAAGACGCAATGACGAGCGAGGGTTGTGATGATTTCAAAGGATCTTGGAGGTTTTGGTCTCCTAAAGCGACCTGCTTGTCGCCAGCCACTGCTGTTGGAGGTGGTGCAGTTAGAGCAACTTGGTTTCAATCAAAGGAAATATGTGAGAAAAGAGGAGGTACAGTCCTCTACAATGGGTGGAGATATTCTAATAATCCACTGTTACACATCTCTGGATCGCTTCCTGTTTATCCGCTGGGCATTACGTATGACCCGCAACGTCACAGTCACATTGTGAATGAAGACGCTACGGTGAGTTACGTTTTCTTTCAAACTTGTTTAGCTCATGTCCATCAATGTTACTTTGATCATGACAACGTCTGTAAAAGCATTCCTAAGTATTCCCAAGAATAGTTTTTGTGTCTATGTGTCTATCTTCTACGTGTATTATTTCTGTGAAGTGTGGAATAGTTTTCCTTAATATTCGATTACATCTCATTTCATATTTCTAATATCTATGTTATCTTAAAACTTGATACTACCATAGTTATCTTAGCCAGTGTCTAGTTCTAGTCTTAAAAATGTAATTAAGTATTTAATCGTTATTAATTTTAGAGACAAACCAAACACTGCTTTTGTTGTTTTAGAATGTTTTGTTTTTAATAGCTATTGGACTGTGGTGGCTGGTTTCCATTAGTATCTCCTTCGATTACACAAAGCCCTTTTGAGTTCGAAACATGGGGCTGTTGTAGGTATGATACCAGAAATCCAGAATCATGCCGTCACAAGTTGCCGCCGCGAAGGGTCGCGCAACCCGTATTCCGGGATGTGTGGGTGTTGGTGCGAACTTTTTCAAATTTTGTTTCATATAATCAATAGTCACTAATGATTCTGCATGAATGAATTTTGGAATAGCATAAATGTGTATAAGACTACATTGCTTAGCTTTTAACATTATGTATTCGTAAATAAATGTGAGAAAGCTTCTCGTGAGCTTGTTAAGTTTTTAAAGCTCAGTTTTTGGAGAATCTATGTTTCGGTTAAATCATGCTATAAATCTACCAATATCTTGTTTTACAGGGCAATATCCAATCAAAAATTGAGCTTCGAACAATTTCTTCTAAAACATTTAGTATTTGGTGTCCTGTATGGCCGTTTATGTACCGCTTCATTCAAATAACAAAATACTAATCGTGTTGATTAATATGCATAATTCACATTATAGACACCACCAGCAGAATGGGGCTTGGAAGACAATATTGGAATAATGAGTGGCAATGAAACTTCGTATGGAGCACTACGAAACGGTATTTGGGACTTGGTGAACAGTTCCTACATATTCTTTGACGTAATTTGTGAGAAAAACGTCGAACTACGAAAGGTTGAATTAGTAGTTAGCGCTGATGAGTGAGTACCTCCTACATAACTTCATTTACTTCTGAAATGTATGAGTAACTTAGACTACCTAGCAAAAAAATACGTACAAAGTACGTTACTACGTGGGATACTCAGAAAGTTTTGCGAAAATAAAAAGAAGTGTTCTATAGGTAAATATGTTTTTATTAAATCTTTTCAAAATACTCACCACCAACTTTTATGCCAAGTTTCATGCCTCTGAACCAGTTTTCGAAACATTTTTTTTCCAGTCCGCCGCAGACACATCGTTTGCAGCCTGCTCGAACGCTGACAGCGCATCATCTGGCGACGAAAATTGTATCCCTTTGAGCTGAATTTTATTTTTTGGGAATAAAAAGAAGTCACACGATGCTAGGTTAGGGCTGTAAGGAGGGTGACCCAGAAGTTTGACCGGCGTGCTGTCCAAGAAGTCCCTCGTTTTGAGCGCGGTGTGCGTGGGCGCGTTGTCGTGGTGGAGCAGTAGCCCGCGGAGCCCTGTGTTTGGTCACTTGTTGCTCACAACAGAGAAAACTTCTGCCAAGCATTTGGTAGTATACCATTCGGCGTTGATGCTTCTTTGGTTCCGTAAAAGGATTGACACCAAGTAGCCAGTCAAATGAAAAAGCTCGCGATCAAAATCGTCCCCCCGCCTCTAGATCGCTTCACTTTGGTAGGCGTTGATTCGTTTTTAAATACCCTTCTGGCGCTTCGTTTTTGGATCGTATTGATAAATCCAGGACTCATTACCTGTAATAATGTCGTAGACACACCGAGACGAGCCTGCTTCAAATTTGTTTACCATATCACGGCACCATTCCACCCGGGCCTGCTTCTGAGCATCGAAGAATTAAGGTTGTGCGGCACCCAGCGTGAAACTATCTTCCTCACGCGAAGATACACGTGTAGAATTTCGTGAAGGCTTCCCGATCCAATCTGTAGTATGTGTTGAATCTCCTGATACGTAATTTGCCTATTGTCTTGGATTAAATTTTTCACTGCTAGCACGTTTTCCTCCGTAACAGCCGTCAAAGGGCGACCACTGCTTTCTTCATCCCCCAAAGTTAGTCGACCACGTTTGAATTCGTTATACCAATGATACACAGTTGCCTTGGAAGGACCTTCATCCATGAATGCAATTTGAAGTCTATCGTATGATTCATCCGGTTTCAGGCGACACTTGGAATCGTAAAAAATCATAGCGCAAAAATGTTCCCGGCACAAATCCTTTTCCAATGAGACACGATAATTTAATTAGCTCGCAAAAAATGTGGAGGGACCTTTTAAAACTGGAACGTACCTATTTTTATTTATAAATAACTAGATTTTGCCAGCGGCTTCGCCCGCGTGAAGGTCGGAAATTATCCCGCGGGAACATACTACCGGGATAAAAAGTAGCCTATGTCCTTTCTCAGGCTTTAAAGTATCTGTGTACAAAATTTCATTTAAATCGGTTCAGTAGTTTTAGCAGGAAAGCGAGACAGACAGACAGACAGAGTTACTTTTGCATTTATAATATTAGTTTAGATAATTACTAGCTTTTGCCAGCGGCTTCGCCCGCGTGGAGGTTGGAAATTATCCCGCGGGAACATACTACCGGGATAAAAAGTAGCCTATGTCCTTTCTCAGGCTCTAAACTATCTGTGTACCAAATTTCATTTAAATCGGTTCAGTAGTTTTAGCAGGAAAGCGAGACAGACAGACAGACAGACAGACAGACCGACAGACAGACAGACAGAGTTACTTTTGCATTTATAATATTAGTGTAGATTTTTAAAAAACTTTTTAACAAAAAATTAAACCGCCGAAAAACTGAAAAGCATAAAATAATACTTAAACCTTAAAATTATGAGTCGGCGCTTTGAGTGATCCTTGTTCATTGATTTTTCAGCGCCGACTCAAAATTTTAAGGTTTAAGTATTATTTTATGCTTTTCAGTTTTTCGGCGGTTTAATTTTTTGTTAAAAAGTTTTTATTTTATATTTTTTTTGTGGCTTTAATGTACTAATAATACTTGGCAAAGTATACCCTATCCAACACAAAAAGAATTATCAAAATCGGACTACTCTGTATAAAGTTATGCGTGTTTATACATTACAATCAGTGAGTGAACAATCAATCATCCCCTGTTTTCCGACCCTTAGGGTTCGATTTTGTTTTCCAAATTTATATGGGACTACCTTGGAAGTATACCCTTTCCAATAGAAGAAGAATTGTCACAATCGGACCACTATGTAAAAAGTTATGCGTGGTCATACATAAAAAAAAAAAAAAATATACGCGTCGAATTGATAACCTCCTCCGTTTTTTTTCGTCGGTTGAAAATAGTTTATAACTGCCAGTCTTTCATACAAAAAAAAACTTTTTTTTCGCAATACTTTCTGAGTGGCCTGGTATCTTATAGTTTTATCTTAACTCCAAACCGTCTATTTTTACAGACAAAACAAGCTGATATTGACTGTAGGAGATAACGTTGATGAAACTAACATCTACTGCTTCACTGATTCAGAGACATTTTCCCCAACTCCTGTCAAGATTAGCTTCGATGACATTCACAACAAGTTATTGACCTACGTCCTGAAGCCGCTAAGTGATGGCTACTATTGGTGTGTTCATATTGACTCTAAGAGGTTCCTCGTCTCAGAATCTAACAGAGCTCTCTGGGTAAGAGCGGAACAATCTCTCCGATATAACTTCGCTGTCAAACTAACCCTTAAGAAAGAATATAGGTTTGAAAGCGTGGAAAGACTGAAGAAAATATGGGAGAAGAAGTTAAAAGAATATATTTTCTATTCGACAAACTATTACAAAATCAATGGAGAACTGGAACAGATTCAAGATCCAAAAGGCTTTGAAGGCATTTTGAAAAATTTTAGATTTTCGCACCCGGATTTGAATCCGAAAGAGAAAGAAATACTATACGGTTTTAAGTTGAAGAAGCTGTTTCTGGATGGGAAGACGGTGGTTTTACATTTGAACCTGAACCCTAGGATGAAACCCGTGCAACCTGGAACTTGGGATGACATTGAAATCGTTTATATGAAGCCCGTTTATTATTGTATGGCTGGTAATCATGAATTTGGTGAGTACAATCTTTTGGTATACCAAGTACCAATTTCAATCTTTATTGGTACCTCTCTAATTCTGTAATTCATTCTTATTTATTAAACTTATTTATTAAAAAATATGGCTGTCCTTTTTGTTTTTGTGTACCATAAAGGTACACAAAAACAAAAAGGACAGCCATATTTTTCCCCTATATCCGGATTCGATTTCCAATGGAAATTACTTCTGACCTTTTATCTTTCTCGTAACAAACTGTCGGTAGCCTATAAGAAACAACTTGCTCGGGATCATAACTGATTACACTGAAACTACATTTAAATGTGTCCTAATTAGTCATTATATTCAAGTGCAGACGTTAAATAGTCCGACAGACAGACGCACCGTCTGTAACGATAGGAATATGGGAATATGTATTGTTTTGTATATGATACCTACCTAACTGTTACAGTATTTTTATCTCATGAAGAGACGCGCTCTTTGCTTGTGCTTATCAAGTGTATAAACACTCTGTGAATGTGTGTGTAACCGCGTGAGCTCTTGACCGAGACAATTGCGAAGTCGGATGTGTGAGTGTGAAATTATGTATACGTGCGTGCGTGCGTGTGTTAAATGCTGACGCTACTCGTTTTCATGCACACATTCGCAGCGTGTTTGTACACTTGGTTATCACATGTAAAGCGCGCGTCGCATCGTGAGATAAAAATGCTATAGTAGCTAGTTGTAGGAAATTGATGTAAATCAATGGATATCATATTTTTTGTTCTTTTTACCTTGTTTCTATAGATATCTTCTATATATATCTTATCTTGTCTCAATGTCACTACAGATCAGAGAATTAAATCATCAATTAAGGATAATATCATTCATTGTTGACGGCAGTTGAGATAAAAATTCTTGTAAGTCTACAACTCTTCATTGTCTTCGTTAAGTTAACCTCGGGATAATTAAAAGGTCAGATTGAGCGAATTCATTAAAAAGTTAGAACTTTGATGTGTGATTGAGACAAATATTTGTTCTGAAAACTGTATAGTACTAGATAGTATTGTATGTCGTTTTATTAACTTGTTACCACTCAGCAGACTGTTTTTAAAATGCCCGAAAATATTTTGGCTGTAATAAACCAATATCTAAGCGTAAATTCTGAGTTCAATTCCAGGTTAGAGCAAAATATTTTTGGGTATTTTCAGCAAATTCCATATTACATATATTGGAAGGAGCAGCGGTGGCCAATTGGTAACAGCTGTGACTTACAATTTGTAAGTCGTAGGTTCGAACCCAGACTGACGCATTACTTTGTGAAAATTATTTCATCACTATTGCGCTCAAAACATTGATGTAAACATTGTGAGCAAACTAGCATGTCCTAGAACCAACAATTTAAAGACAAGTGAATGTGACAACTACTAACCCGCACTGGGTCTACCTGGTAGATTGCAGGCTACTCCCTCACACCGAAGAAAGGCTTTTGTTCCAGCAGTGGTAATATTATAGGCTGATAGCATACTATATGTCCGTCATTCGACCCTTAGAAGACGGCGCTTATAATATTACTGGTGAAATGGCGTGATATAATAACATTGTCTAAACTAATATTATAAAGAGGAAAGATTTGATTTTTTATATGTATATTTGTATTGGATTAACTCTAAAACTACTGAACGAATTTTAAAAATTCTTTCACCTATCGAAAGCTACATTATCACCAAGTAACAGTGGCTATATTTTATCCCGAAAAATGCACAGTTCCTGTGAGTCACGCGGACGAAGTCGCGAGCGAAGTGCTAGTTATGAATAACAATGTTATGTAATCTTTTACAGAGGAATCAATAAAAGTGCAATGCCAGATCCACTCCTGCGTCGGTAACTTCAACGACGGCGTGCAAGTGGTGACGACCATCGACGAGAAATGCTTTATGTCGACCGAGTTGCCGGCCATGTACAGCAACCAGGTCACCATGCTGACACCTAATGGGGGACTCAGACCTGCCAACCCTGTAAGTGTAGTTGAGTATTTGCTTGTTATAACTGACTTTCTTTAGAGCACGGGTTGTATGTCGTAAGTTCTCTCTCAAAACGGTGAAGGAAAACATCGTTAGGTAACCGGCATATCTTAGAAACAAAAATTCAGGTAACCCGCACTGGGCCCGCGTGGTGGATTATGGCCCACTCCTTCTCACAGAGAGGAAGCCTGTAGTGGGAACATTATAGCCTGATCATGTCATTAACTTTCTGCGGTAACTAAGTGGTATGGTATCTAACAATATGGTATCAATATGGTGTAAAGTGTTTTGGGAATTTCGGGATTGTAATATATTTTTTATATCTTCGGTCTGAGGATACGCCAAATATCTAATTTAGGTGATTTCTGTTTTTTCTAGTCAGTCTCCAAAATAGAGTATGTACGAATACGTAGGTACGATGTCAGAACTTACAAATAACATAAATAATGATAGGTTTAAATATTTAGCATTCTTGCAAGTTTTACTAACGTGCACACTTGCATAGTCACAAACTAATTCAATATTTTGTAACTAACTGCGTATGTTTTAAGTGTAAGACGAAACCTACATTAATCGGTCAAATTCTGGCAACAATACAGATATCAATGTTACCGGTATTTGGCTAGGTAAACTAAGCGTTATATAACCATAAACAGACAATTTAGCTGTTAACTGGATTATCGTTATCCCACGCAATCAGAGATATGAAATTATCATTACTTAGAACAAAATGGTTCATCATGTAGATTTTACTACCCAAATAGTTACATTTATTGTTGAAGTAAACGATTTTACTGGTATATAATCGATAGATTGGGAGTATGGGTAAATTTGCAATTGCACATATTTCTATGATATTTGGTCAGTGAACATTGCTGGTCCGTTCCTGACAATTATCACAATAATTTTGCAAATATACCAGAGAAAAACAGTTACCTCATCTCAAACGATAGTACTTATTTTAATCTTGAAGATTTAATCTGTCTGATTGTTTATACCAATGTTATTTTGAGTAACGTTACTCTATAATTTATTGATATAATAACAATATATTTAAAAACGAAAGTCAGGTCTAACAAACAACTAAACCTAATAATTAAAACTATATTTGTGATAATTATATCTAATAACTGCACTCAACTCATCCTACCCCACACTAACTAACGAACTAACAATTTTAGGTCGTCAAGCTCCAAATGAATGACGACGGTTCCGACAGTTCTGAGGAGGGACAAAATGTAACTTACTCGGAGTCGACTAGCACAGATCTTCCGTCTACAACACCAGATCCAGATAGTATTACTACAGTATTAATTTTCACTGATGAAGAGGAAACATCAGCTAGTACTTCGACAACAACAACATCGACGTCAACTGAATCTACTCCGTTTTTTGTTCCTTCGGAGACAATCAGAACGGACATACCGATAATAATAACTCCAGAATGGACTACCACTACTCCTACTAGCACTAGTACTAGCACCTCTACGCCTAGTACTACGCCTGCGTGGACAGCTCCACCAACTCCACCACCAGTAAGTCCTAATATTTGTTTGTGGATGTCCTGTAGCTAGTTTTGTAAAATGGCTAAAAAGATATGCGAGATTTTAAGAAAGAGTTGTAAAAATTCTTTTTGTAGGGAATGGGAATATTTAATGTTAAGTGTAGCACATAAAGCACAGGTGTGTTTCTAAGATTAGGTGTCATTTGCCTAGCTTGCTCTCAACTATGTTGAGGTCAGCTTCTAGTCAAACCGGCTGCAGCTGAATACCAGTATTTTATACGTACAGACGCCAGCACATCGAGCTACTACAATATGTCAAATTTCTTTAATAGATTTTCAACTTTATCGCTAAAGTATTAAGGTTCAAGGTTGATTGGGAGTATTTAACAGTTTCGGGTACCTGGATGTCTGTACATGGAGTAACTGCCTATCTGACCTCAACGTAGTTATTGGGTATTACGACATCCTCTGGTAAGACTGGTCGTCAGAGTTTCGGGCTTATGTCAAACCGTTAGGACTGTCAAAGATCGAACGGCTTAACGTGCTTTCCGAGGTTCGGAAGGGTCTTGGTATGTAAAGATGGACACTCCAATTGTCAATCCCGGGCGATCGATCATGCAGCTGTGACTTAGCCACAAGCCCTAAAAGCTATGTGTAGGTATCAATTTTAATATTTGTCATATAACAGTAACATTGCATGGATCATTCGCATGAGGTGCATTTGCATGAACATAATTGTGTTTAATATAATCGTTTGTAACCGAAATGTATTGGGCGATGTTTCTCTGTACACTAATAATGGTAATCTCAAATTGTTTGTTTTAAAAGTATTATCATAAATATAAAAATATTTCCAGCCTTCAGAACAACTCCAACAAGTAATGGATGATCTGCAGAACCTGATCGATAATGACCAAGTGCCCGTGTTAAATGAAGATATCAGTACAGCATTTGACCAGGTAACTACTGAAATGAAATGAAATGACTTTATTTTTGCAAGTAGGTTTGTACAAACATTTTTACACGTCAATCATATTTTTTTTTAAATAGATGAGGTATTGATTAGTTATATTTTTACATAGTATAACACAAATTCGCTTCCCGCGTCAGTCCGGTTAGGAATTTTAAACTACGGAACGGATTTTCATTCGGTGTTCATCAATAGACAGAGTGACTGACGATGAAGGTTGATATGTACGATACAGGTTGATATAAAGATAGTTTGACTATAACTGAGATCGGAACAAGGATTTGTAACTTTAGTATGTGGGTCACACCAACCATCGTCCTATTTGCTGGCTGTTGGGTTTTTATGAACGTTCGTTAGAGATAGAGTAAGGACCTGTACACTATACGTCTTAACACTCACTCCAATTCAATTCAATTGATGAGCAGTGGTAGCCCCGTGGTAACAGCTGCAACTTAGGTCGTGGGTTAAAACCCAGACAAGCGCTCAACTTAAGGAAAACATCGTGAGGAAATCCCCATATCTTAGAACCAAAAACTCGATGACATGTGATATCTACCAATTCACATTGGGCCTGTGTGGTGAATAACGTCCCATCGTACCTCTTACAGAGAGAAGACTTGTGCCCAGCAATGGGAAAATTATAGGCTGATTGATTTTATATCCAAATTCTTGCTTCTTTCAGGTAGATGGACTTCTAGCAGAAAACTTGGATTTGTCCATCCCAGGTGAATTACTTCATCTCCTAGACGGGATCGGGTCTCGACTGGACCTGGAAGGGTCTGAGAACGCGACGACTATCAGGGATAATATAGCGCTTCTGGTGACTGATGCTGATCCCAATCTGCCCGTGAAGGGCCTTAGGATCGCTGCTCGGGACCGAGATACCTTCACTGATGGGGCATTTGAGATTCTTAGAGGTACGTATATATACACTGTCTGTATGTTTGTGTGAGGCGTGTGTGATGAGATATACTGGGAATCATCAGTACATGATTCTGAGCACCCTGCGTTTAAATTATCTGTCGTTTTAAAAAAATGACTCTTCCATAAATTTTGACCGCCTTGTATTGTTCTTATCTATGAAATAGCTGAATTTTTCTTGAAATGATTGAATTCGGACGCGTTACACAGTTTTGCTAATACGCCATAAAGTTTATTTGACGTTCCAGTTTACTGGCTTCTGACTAGTATTTGCGTCACATGAAAAAAAAACTTATTTGCCACAAAATTCTCAACGTTTTTCAATAAACATTTGTTCATGTCTTATGTATGACGTACGGCATTGAACGCAACGCCAAACTAATCTCAATCAGTTGTAACATGTGAACCGTAATTGGCTGTTTAATGCAATAGAAGTGTGAACGATATACTGTGAGAAATACGATATATAATGAATAGTTCTTAGTTATATTCCTTGTTTGAAAATTAATTTTCGTACAAAAGAATAGAACCACGAGTAACTAGTAAGATATTTTGGCTACCTCAGTCAATCTCAATCTACCTAGCCTTTTCCCAACTGTTTTGGTGATGCCATCCAGTCTAGCTAAGTGCAGCTGAATACGAGGGCGGCACTGAAAATTTCGGGAATCAAGGAAGTGACACAACATTACTATTTAAAAATGTATTCATTGCTTTTCGAAGTATTCTCCGCGAAAGACACATTTTTCCATACGATGGAACTAATCATTGAAGCAACCATTCCATTCGGAAGTTGGGGTCTCCAAAATGGCCGTTTTGTAGGCGTCCACAGCTTCTTCAGGTGATGAAAATCTCTGACCACGCAATTTATTCTTGATTTTAGAAAAAGTATAGAAATCATTAGGGCTTAGGTCTGGGCTGTACGGCGGATGGTCTAATAATTCTATGTTTTCTTGCTCTAAAAACTCTTGTTCTGTGCGCGGTGTGAGAACTCGCATTGTCGTGGAGGATGATGCGGCGGTTGCGGTTCTCTTTACGGAGTTCAGAAACGACCTGTGGCAAACAAACATACCATTCTGCATTAACCGTTCTTTGTCCCTCAAGAGGAATAGTCGCAACATGGCCGGTTTTGGAGACAAACGTGGCCACCATTTTCTTTAAAACACTCTGTGAACGAACAATTTTTGTTGGCTTTAACTCATTTTCGAACACCCAAACTCGTGACTGGTTTTTGTTTCGGGTTCGTACGCGTATATTCAGGATTCGTCATATGATACGATGTTGTATACAGCATTTGAGGACCTTGTGTGGAATCTTTCGAGGGTCTATCGCACAAGTAACGCGAGCCGCTTTTTGCTCTTCACAGAGCGAATGCGTTATCCATCGGGAAAACAACTTTTTTACACCTAATTGTTCTTGCAAGATTATTTGTATTTGACTCATGCCAATGTCTAAAGTTGCCTGAACTTCGCGGTATGTCACATGTCGATCTTCTTCAATCAGCTTACGCACAGCGTCAACGTTTTCTTGAGTGACTGCAGTTTTTGGACGACCTTGACGGGGATCATCACTGAGCTTGACACGTCCACGTTGAAATTCAGCAAACCAGCGATAAATTGTGGTTTTGGATGGGGCTTCATCACCAAATGCAGAAATCATCCGGTCAACACACTGTTTTTGTGTTAAACCACTTCGAAAGTCATAATAAATCATCGCTCTTAAATTTTCTCGAGTCAATTCCCTTTTCTCAACGACTAAACAAGTTTGACAAAACCTTGTGACAAGACCTAGAATCTTTTTTTTTTAAATAAATAAATGGTATTTGATTTTTAAAACCAAGGAGTTTTCAATTAAAGAGATTTTAAAATGACAGGAACAGTGGAAATATTCCATTCCCGATACTTTTAGTGCAGCCTCTGTACCAGTATTTTACTTAGAGCGACTAACTATATGACCTTTTCAACCCTTTACTGGGTAACACAATATCCACTGGTAAGACTGGTTCTTAGACTGGGCTTCTGACAACGGGCAATGATTGTCAAAAATCTGCGAATTACAGCTGAGACAAATGGCTTTTGTTTTTTTGTGGGTGGGTAACTTTGTATTTGCTCCGTGGTGGGTAATCATCAAATGACGTCTTCCGCTCTGGGTGGAGTGGAAGGGCGTGTTTGACTTTTACTGACTAAAGCCCACCCACTTAATTTTTAATACTTAATTTCAAAGAAATTAGTTATTGCGATCGTCACTAGGTTTGGAAATGGATATTTATTTTGTGGCAACGAAGCCCACGTCACAAAATTATGTTACTCAACCTGAATGCTCATACTCACGAACGGCATGCGTCAACGGCAGTGGCAATTGCTGCCGTCGATGCGTGCAACTGCAGTTGCCTCTGCCGCTCACATGTATGAGCACTTTAAAGGATCGAAACAAGTGGGTTTCTCTAGTTTCTGCTTACCCCAATGAGAAAAAGCCGTGAGTTAATGTATGTTTGTATGTATTTTTCTACCTCTAACATTGGAAACCTAATACTCTACAGACGAATTCGACTCGGCCAACTTACAATTGGAGAACAGTGAAGCAGTAGTGAGGCTGCCCGACTCCGTGGCGACGTCAACTCGCCGCATTAGCTTCGTAGTGTTCCGTAACGATCGCGCCTTCCATGCCAAGAGCGCTGACGACTTCTTCGTCAACAGCCGCGTGCTCAGCGTCAACGTCGAGAATGTCACTGAGTTTGATAGGGGAGAGGTGAGTTTCAAAGTTTTAAGTTTTAGTTTTTCATTTGTTACTTCAAGTTTCTAGTTAGCTATATGAGTATTGTGCAGCATTGTACAAGCGGGCACGCCCTTTATGCCTGGTTAACGTTTTTGTATTTTAATATTGATTTCTGCTTGAGTTGAGTTTTCAGTATTTTTGTTGGTATATTGGCGTGTGCTAGCTGATATATGGCAAATAATTGAATTTAATGTTTTGTTTTTCGTACCTAATATTAATAACTTACATATTATTGTATAGAATCAAGTTCTTATAACTGAAAAGACAGCTGTGTTGCTGAGAAGTTGTTGCGCCGCTTCTTCTTACCAGTTGGAGCACTAGGAAGCGGTGAAGAGCGAGCGTTTTGGGGGTCTCTCTTATGTACTTTTGATTTTCAAAAAGTGCTGACTCATAGCTTAATTTGAATAAATGACTTTTGCTTTTGATCTTTAATGGGATTCTAATCTAGAGCTCTACTTGGAGCAAAATGCAACTGCATTTTTAAAAAAACAAAGTTTCTAAGTACTTTGTACCATTGGATGTCATTTGAAGTTTATTTATTTATTTAATAACTATGGATGACTTACAGCTAAAACAAACAGAATAAAAAATTGTGTGTGAGACTGACAGCCAATTAAAAGTCATCACTTATAGGAACAAATTAGAAAGAAAGAAAGAGTGTGGACATCGCAACACAGTTACCAAAAAAAAGAATAGAAGGAAAAAAACAGTATAACATTCATGCTTAAACTAAATTCACATTTTATATTCAAAGCGAGAATCAAAGCCAGGACACACAAAATCTTAGTTAAAAAAACCAGTTATTAAATTTTAATTATAATTATTTTCTGATTTACAGACTGTAGACATCCACTTCAGTTCTATAGGCGGCGGCCCCGAACGGAACCAAAGTCGGGCCTGCGCCTTCTGGCACTTCCTTGAGGACGGCCAGGGCTACTGGTCCCAGGAAGGCTGCACCTTCATCCGCGCCACTCGCCCAGGTAGGCTGGACACCTGCCGCTGCAACCATCTCACACACTTCGCCGAAATACTCGTCCCCCGCGCCGTGTTCTCCGAACGAAACGAACAAGTGCTCGAAATACTCTCAATCATAGGCTGCTGCTTATCCATGGTCGGTCTCATCATTATTGGCATCACTGCCATCCTCTTCAGATCATGGCGAAGAGACTTCAGCAACAAAATCTGGCTGCAGCTCTGCGTTTCTATACTACTGCTTATCATCTGTTTCTTAGTAATAGTCTTTGTAAAGTTCGACCACTACAGTATCGCCTGCATGTTGTTAGGAGTGTTGTTACACTACTCTGTGTTGGCTTCCTTCTGTTGGATGTTAGTGGCCGCTGTGATCTCATACAGGAGATTAGTGATGGTGTTCACTCGCGACGCGTCGCACAAACTGTTGCGAGCCTCCGCGTTCTCTTGGGGAGTTCCCTGTGCTATAGTCGGTATTCTTCTTTCAGTCGCCCCGCAGTCTTACGCGGGACGCTTCGAAGAGAAGACCCCGACGGGAGCTTTCTGCTATCCTTCAGGGCTCGGGCTCTGGCTGGCCGTGTACGCGCCGATCGCGGTCATGCTACTCGCGAACTGGACGCTATTCATTCTGATAGTGCGCTCCGTGTTTGCTTCTAACAGAGGGATAACCAGACACGGCGACTCTAACGAAGCCATCCGCTGTGCCTCCGTCAGCTGTTTACTTGTATTCTTGTTCGGTCTTCCGTGGATATTTGGCTTGTTCGCACACAACATCGTGTTGGCTTACCTATTCGCTTTGACGGCAACTTTCCAAGGTTTTGTGTTGTTCATATTCTTTGTCGTTGGAAACAAGAAGACGCGAGATCTCTGGCTGAACAAGTTGAAGATCAAGCAGACTCGTAAGATCCCAGTGACTTCTTCGACCTATACTAACAGGAGTACAGGTCCTGGCTTTCGCAGTGCGCCACAGAACTCAGTGGAGGCGAAGGTATCAAAGCCCAGGTCTTTAGCAACTCCTGACGACTCCAGGTTCTCTTGACGAAAGCAAGCAAGGTCCTCCAAAACGGACCGCTTGAGGAAAAGTGACATTTCTTCCTTAAATAATAAGTAGTGATTTCCTACAAGAATTGAATTTGTAGATTCTGCACAGATGTTATGTCTTTTATAACTTTGAGAATATTAATGCATTTACATTCCAGGAGTTTTGCTTATTATTGTGGATGTCTTCAGATCCTGTGACGAGATAGTTCCTTTTGAGTTGGTGGTTAATGTTTTACTGCAGTAAGAAATGCCAGAAAAATCGATAACTCTACAATATTTTTTTTTCCTTGAGCGATATGCAGCAGCCTAGTATTTTTATGAAACTTATGCAGACTAGAGCAACAAGAGATTGCGTTATGCTGCTCTGTGTTTCTTATTTATTTATAGTCTTTATTATTTAAGACTTCTGTTACCTTTTTCGAGTATTAAGTATGATTGTATTGTAGATGATCCTATTACGTAAATTAATCGTCTATTATTTTAGATAATTCGACTTTCAGTTGGTACAGTGTGTTTATTTATTATAATTTTGTAGTAATATTTATTCCGTGTTGAAATGTAATATTACTATGTATGTATACTATCATGTTTTTAGCTAAGTTTAATTATATAAAAAAAAACATTTTATCTGTAGGCATGTGGTTTGATCAATATGTGGTCAATGTGTGGTCTACTGATCAGTTAGCTACGTCACAGAATTAATTCTCTCATTCATCATCAAGATTTTCTTAGCCAAAAGAACTTAGGTAGGAATATGTATTATAAAAATATGTTTCAGACATAAGTTTGCCACACACAAGGTTAGGGCTTTGTTCAGTAATGGTATAACCACAGATCCTCAACGACATAAAAGTAGTAATATGGTCACAATATCGACGCAATAAGGTTGCAATTTAAGCATAATGTTGTGGACCAATATGGGTGGTTACGTTGCGGTCAAGGTGTGGTCGGTTGGTAACGTTTATGGTCAAGATGTGGTCGGCCGGTTGAGTTTGTGGTCAAGTCCTGGTGACTATTGAGCACACTTTGAACGCGACTACAACTTGCCTAACAAAAATTACAATCAATTTAATGTATTTTTTGTGTCTGGCCACATTTTGTCGCTGTGGTGTGGTTATGAGCTTAGCAGATATGAACATACACTATGTATCGTCATATTTTAAACGCTTAGTTTTCTAGTTTCATTTTTCTGACGATAACAGTATTATGTGTGAAAGGTAGGCTTCATGAAATTCACTTTCTAGTCTATGTCTAAAAATGCGTTCTGTTCCACGTTTGTATTTAAAAAGTCAGTCGCATGACTGATTACTGTAAACTATAGCTTCTAGCTTGTAATGGAACGCAAAGGTAAGCATCAAAGATAGTTACCAAATAATTAATTTATATCTAGGTATATGTTAGTTTGATATTTGGAGTAGAAGAGCTAATAATGTATTAGAAGTTAGATATTTAGTACTGAGTAATGTATAAGCTAAGTAATGTAATGTTGATTTCGTTACTTTATCATATAATTAAAAGGCCACAATTAATTGAAATATACTAGTTGAATTATTATTCTGACGACTCATTTCTGTTTAAAAAAAAACGCTGTTCGATTTTTACCTTTCGGTGCCGACCCGAGTGTAGAGAATTCAGCATCCAATAGGCATTTTTAAGTGTCGCCTGGTATTAGTGAAAACAGGTGAAATAGTATATTTAACTAAAAATAAGGTTTAAACAATTATATTTTTAACATATTCCATTTATTTATTACATATGGTTTATTGTATCTACACCAGAAAATACATTACAACAAGAACATTTAACACACAAAAAAAAAACAATGGGCGGTCCATTTATCTTCTACTTGCATTCATCATGCTAAATATACAAAGAACTCTAAAATCAATATAAGTAATCATTTTAGTTTAGTAGTTGATACCAAATATAAACTTAAAATTATTCGTATTTAGAAAATCTGTGCTACGAATAGTCTTAATATTAACATCAAAGGCGGCTGCCCAATGAGGTGTAAGAAATTTATAGCTCGAGTGAAAACGATAGAATAAAACCAAAATATTAAACTTAAAAGTTCACCATTATCGTTACAGCCGCAACACGTCCACTGCTGGGCATAAGCCTCCCCCAATTTGCGTGGTTTGTCATAATAAAAAATTGTAAATAATAAAGTTATTTCAATATTATACAAAAACGTGACAGAGCACTCCAAGGGCGACCACATTGTTAATGTTCCTTTTTTACTAACCATCGACTTTCATGCTCGCGTTAGTACGACCTTATACACCTCAGTGGGCACAAGCCTTTAGTTAGAAAGGTAGTTTGAAAGAATGTAATACCTACTGTATTGTAACACTGTAAATATTACTAGTAGATTGTATATAAAGAACAAAATAGTTAAGAGCAAAGACCAGAAGAACATATTGTCTTCATAAGAAAATTTGTTGAGCCTAATACATATTTAATTGCATTAATAATAAAAATAAAAAAATAAACTGTTTCAACGCACGTATACAGCCTGTATCAGAAATGTTTGGTCATATTTAGGGTGTAGTATATGATCACCAAACTAAAAAACTTTTTCGCGGAAAAACTGTATCGCGAAAGAAAAATTCTGCTGACCTATTCATTTGTGTCGAGTACGAATTAAATTTTTGTATGCGACAGCTATTTTTTTTCACGCTGAAGTTTCAGGTCAGTATTCTTTGAAATAATCTTTTCATTATCTATTTGCAACTTTGAATGCTCGAATACAGCACTGTCTTTCTGGTCAGGATTACTGTACTATTTTTGATAGTTAAATATTTATAATCACAGAGGCATTTACTATACTATGAAATTATTTAATAAAAACTATTTTAAGATATCGTATGTGTTTTATTATCATGGTCTTTATATCTTATCCCAATTTATTTGGGGTCGGCGCAACATGTCTTTTTCTTCCACACTTCTCGAATAGTCTTCATCTCGGTAGTCATCCCCTTTCTAGCCATATCATGTTCCACACAGTCCACCCACAATGTGCTACTATATTTAGCAGATTTTGGCTTGGACCTCCAGGAATCACCGATCTCTGGTGCATTAACACGAGTAGCTCAACAAAACGCGAGTTTGGCTTTGAGCTCAACGATTCTTATTATCTACTATGTGAGCATCGCTCAGTTATTTATTGAGGGAGTGAGAGTTACTTCTACAGAAGTCCATGATGTCCTCCCCATTTTATTTTATTTATTTATTTCTTTAATTAAAACGGTTTACAACCAATTACAGAAATTAAAGACACTGTATGTAACACGTACACAAATATAAAGATAACGTTAACACCATTTTCATACATCCCTCTCGCAGTACTTCTGACATGCCGATAAAATCTTCGTCCATTCGTCCGCAAACAGATCGTTTGTTGGATTAGTGTCCAAGAGATCATTAAGCGCAGCCAGAGTACGTGGTACTGGGGACTTAGCACGCGCAACGGTGCGACATGGAGGCACAGCAAATAGCCTGTGCTTTCTGCCACGGCAATAATTGTCTGGGACAAAAAAACGAGCCAGCACAGCATGCAGATCAGGCGCGTCAATAGTGCCATGGAGCGTCTTACAGGCTATGATGAGCTGGTCTTTAGATCGCCTTACCTCTAACGAGTTATATCCAAGGCATCCCAGTAGAAATTTAGTCGGATAGAGGTAAGGATAATAGCCATGTTTACGCTTGTAGAGAAACCGAAGGAATGCTTTTTGTACCTTCTCTAATAAAAGAGCATAGGTACTTTCGTGCGGGTTCCATACGCAGGAGCTAGACTCCAGTTTGCTACGTACGAGTGCATTAAATAATAATTTGATGGCATGTGCGGAGCGAAAATCGCGGCAATTACGCAGCACAAAACCCAACCTTTGGAAGGACTCCTTAGCTACCGTGACAATGTGGTCGTGGAAGGTGAGCTTTCCGTCGAATGTGACTCCCAGATCTTTCATGGTTGTTGTTTTCATTATGGTATTGTTGTTTAAATAGTATTCATAATTAATTGGGTGCCGTTTTCGACCGAATGTCATTGCACAGCATTTTGAAGGATTAAATTCCATCTTATTGTCTAAGCTCCACTTGTATATCGTATCTATGTCTTGCTGCAGTGCTGAACAGTCACGCTCGGAGTTTATTTCGAGGTACAGTTTCAAGTCATCAGCATACAATAGACACCTTGCATGACGGAGAACTTGGGGAAGATCATTAACCATGATTAAAAATAATAAAGGTCCCAAAATTGAGCCCTGACTTACTCCGGAGCGCGTGTGGTAGGTGCTTGATACGTACATACCGAGCCTAACGAATTGCTGACGATCACGTAGGTAGTCTGCAAAGAAACGGAGGAGAGATGGTGCGAAACCCATTTTACTAAGTTTGATCAGCAGCATGTCGTTGTTAACCCTATCAAACGCCTTCCGGAAGTCAAAATAAAGTACGTCCACCTGACGCCCGCGGTCCAAGCTGGAGGAGATATATTCGACAAGTGTCAGGAGATTCGTGTCAACTGACCTCTTGCTTCTAAAACCGTGCTGCTTATTACATAAATATTTGTTCACTTGCTCGTGTATGGCATTATGGAGGATGTTCTCAAAGACCTTCGCCGGGGAAGATAAAATTGCGATAGGGCGGTAATCTTCAACAGAACTTTTATTGTGGGTTTTAGGAATAGGAATTACTCTAGAAACTTTCCACTGAGAGGGATATGAACCAGTCTGCAAGGCTAAATTGAAAATGTGACAAAGAGGATCACTGAAAATTTTTGAGCACTTAATAATAAAGGGGGGAATGTTATCAGGGCCAATGGAACTGTTAGGTTTTAGTTTATTTATGCCTTTGACAATGTCTGTAGGACACAAGGGAGGTATGTTAATGTAATTGCTGTCAGTGGTAGGGTCATTTGCACTAATATGGTCAGCATTAAGCAACGGGGCTTCAGGCAAAAATACATTAGAGAAAAACTCAGCAAACGCATCTGCTGCTTTGGCTCCTGAAAAAGTTATACCTCTGTATGTAATGTTAGGCTCAAAACCACCTTTGGATCTTAGGCTGGAAATGTGTGACCAGAATTCACGGGGAGTAGCTTTAATTTTATTCTCTATATGTCTCATGTACGACGAATAAGCATTTGCAATAGTGATCTTTAATCTTTCCCTTAGGTTAGAAAATAACAAATACGCGCTATCACAGTTGGTGCGTTTCCAGTTTTTATGATGGTTTAGCTTGAGCCTTAGATCTCGGATGATATCATTATTAAACCATACAGGATATCGTTTATCCGTTGATTTCCTTCTGCGTTTTTTAGGCATGCAAATATCAAAAGCATTGAAAATAATGTTGTAGAATTTATGAGTAGCTGTCTGTACATCATTGGATTCCAAAACGTTTTCCCAAGTATTCTCGTTGGAGAGTAATAAATAAAGCTGTTCGTAATACACCTTGTAGACACTGTGTAAACACCACGTAGAAACACGTACACTCCAAGTAGACTACGTCAGTAACGGAGAATAGCTAAAATAAATGATGTACCTAACAAAACTTGTAAAGCACGAAAAGACCTGTTTGGAGGAGCTTAAACACTTCTTTGATTGTAAAATTAAACCTATAACTGAAAATAAATATTTATATATTAGTCGTGGCACGGATAAGCCATGTCGGACATACCGTTGTTAAACCTGCTATAGTTTCAGTTGGTATGTTCTTGTTATTGCCACGGAATTTTAAACGATTAAAAAAAAATGGCACCGTATTTTATAATTTTTTTTTTCACTTACAAAGCAAATGTCGTTCTCCTATAGTCACCAGGTTCAGACTAGGGACTTATGCTGGTGCGCCAGCAGGAATATCTCAACAGAACGCCGGTCTGTAGCTTTGCGCTCATCACTTCTGACTGACGAAAGTAGGTGCCTTATGTAAAGAGGGTTCTATAATATTTTTTCCGTATAATTAACAGTGATTGTAACCTTACAGGGTGGCAGGGACATTGACTCACAAATTTTATCATGAATTTAACAGGAACATGACCCTGAACCCACCCCGGCCCCCTCGAATTAAAGGTTTAAGTTTTTGCGTCGATGTCCCCGTCACTGTACTGATTGTTTACAACTTTCTCGCCTCTTACGTATTAAAAATAGATTCCCTGCCCACGTTACATGCTACCATTCCTGTATAAATCAATACTCCAACTTATTGCCACTCGAGCAGCTATCTAGGACCTTGACGATATTATTAATTAGCTATATAATCTAATACACGCGTATGCATCCTTTGCCGTGGCGAGCCGTTCATGCGCCACTCAACCCGTGGGCTTCGAGTGCATAAATAGCCCGTAACCATGGCAACGCCCCGTCCTCTAAATAAACACGCTCCACCGAACGTCGCCATGACAATGACTTTCATTCCATATCTGTCAGCCGAGGCGACGACACAAAATGTTCTGGGGCATCAGTCCTGCTATCGATTTGCAAGAAGAGTACTTAAAATACGGCGATAAGCATGCATACGAGCTCAACTTCCTCGTCATCGGAGGCTGCGATGGAAGGCATCTCCTCAAAACGTTGGCGCAAGCTTATCGACACAACAGGCGCTATATGAACTTGTTTGTCGTCGATGGGTGTCCGGAGCTGGTGGCCAGACAACTCCTCCTCATGTCGTTGGCGCTGGAGAAGACAACGCGATGTGGTCTCTTGGAGAAAACTCGGCGCTACCTGGAAGTCTACGGTAATATATTGTTGCGACCTGCTACATCAAGGTACTTGATCGCCAAGGCTCGTCAGTTAACCGGCATGGTTACTAACCCTGATTACATGAACTGTCTGCTCTCCAGCATCTCCATTGAGCAGATGAAGTATCGCGAACGTGATTACATGGAAAACCTCATCAATTTCTGGACTACCGGCAACACTAATCAGTTCAATGTTTGCGAGCTCTGGGAACACCGTGTGAGACATAGTCTTGGCATAAGATACGACTCCAGAATGGGTGTGTACGACTGGGATTATCATATGAGGATGAAGGAAATCGGAAGCCAGATTTGTTATCCAGAATACAAACATTTTCGTGAACATGGTGTGGCTTTTACATGGCTTGAGACAGAGGTGTGTCGACCGAATGTGAGTCTTGCTGCAGGTGTTTATAAGTGCGGTGACAGATACCTCCACAGGGGCTACCTAGGAGACATAGTAACATCTCCATATATAGGGTATGGTCTTAATTGCGAAGATACGGATATGTTGAAATCCTCTCATGGTGTCAATTACAAACGGGCCACGGATATCGCGGAAAGAAATGTCATGAGAATGCTTTACGAGATAGAACATCGTCAAGAATTTGACGCCGCCGCGTTGAACTTGGAAACAGAAAAGAATTTAGGTATGGTGGTGCTAGCGCAGATAGATGCGAAAATATCCGAGAGCGGACCTGAAGCTCCTTTACTTTTACGTGAAGATCGTGAAACTTATATAAATGTGGACTATGGGAAGGTACACTTCTTGTCTCTGTCAGCATTGGAGCATTATCCTCATAAGCCGCAGTTTCAGGGTCTGTTCCATGGAGTGTTTGTGGGCCATAACATGTTGCCTCGTGTGAAGCCGAGTGTGTGGTCGATGGCGCGTGACGACGCAGTGGTTCTCATGGAGTCGAGGAAGTATTTGGTGGAACAGAAGAGAGATGATGTGAAGGCTTACGGTGAACAGATCCAGCAGGCGGCTACAGCAGCCCAATGCGAAAGGATCGCTACGTTTGATCCAGAAAAAGATGATTTCGCCAGGTTTTTGATTAAACGTAGGAGTGAGAGTACTGATACGACTATTTCGTTTTAGATTTTTTCTTCGTATATTTTATTTTAGTAAATTACTTTCAAATATTTTTATTTCTGTTGTCGCCAATGACGTATTCAGGAACATGTTGGTTTTGTTTTTAAATAGCAACTGATGAGTCTAGTCTTATATGAACAATATGTACCTGCTTATTAATAAAAATATTAATATATACAGATCTTTTCTTCAAACTTAGTATGTGTTTTTGTGTAGTTTAATAGTGTCTTGGCTGTAATGGGCAAAACATTGGCTGTTTCAAACTTGTCCTGTTTTGGATCATTTACGAAATTATTATTGTAAATAATGTGTCTGTAAGTGCCCTCATTGCGGGGCAAAGCCTTTTCCTAAACAGAAGACATGACCATACTTAGGACCCGAGAAATTCTCTTTATTTTTCAATACACTTACTGGAAAGGTGACCCTTATGGTAACGCGTTTAGGTTATTAACATAGAGCAACACGGACCACCGGCGGACCGGAGGGGAGACGCCATAGCGTTTTTTCCCGATACAAAACTGTCTGTCATTTTTTGCGGGGGGAAATCTGCTCTACCCACACTTTCTCAAATTCTCACACAAAAATAATCGTCTGTTGCTACGAAACTCACACATAAAAATTAAAGCATACACTAACAATTTCATACACACATAGATACATTATGTGTCGTTACAGTACAATGAGATGACGCAACTACATTGACAAGTTGCTTACAGCCGTGGTTGCAACTACTGTCGATACGCATTATCGATAAATTCAAGAACTCGGTTTAAAAAGTGATACAAAGATAGATATTATAATAAAGATTGACTTTATTTTTTTTATCGGAATATTAGGTTTAAAAAGTGATACAAAGATAGATATTATAATAAAGATTGACTTTATTTATTATGTACTACAATAATTATCATTTAACAAATAAAATTAAGGTTTACGTCATTTTAAAAACGAGTGGATGTGTATCTATCACCTTAGAGCATTTATATATACCATGCACGTTATATAAAACTAATTGAATGCGCGGCCGCCGCCATTATATATCGTATTGTGTCGAAAATAAGTTCTCTCCAAAAATGGTTAATTGTGCAGTTTCTAGCTGTAAAAATCGATCTGCTACTACAAATCTGCGAAACCATGGTTTTTCTTATCACATGAAAGTAAATGTTATGCGCCAATGTAGTTTTATTGAAGTACATTGTCGAAATCAACTTTATACCATTACGATAGAAAAATATAGTGGTACGTGAGTAGTATAAACGCAGTACAGGGGCATGGTTTGCATAGTGCTGCGACAATGTAAGTGAATGATAGGTAAAATAAAAGGTTTTTTCAATGATTTAAGCAGTAGATATAATCAGGAATAGTGAGAGTGGCACTAATGGCATCATGAGATGATAGTCTGTCATTTGGTAGACTGAATGATTTTTGATGACTCTGGAAAATTAGGTTTAAAACTATTAATTTTTCAAGTTGAGAAATCTAAACTTCATTTCACCACTATAACTAATGTGAACTACATCAGGTCGGCTGTTTTACCTTTTCCGTGATATAAAAAAAAACTTACGGGACAAATACAGTGTGGTGTTAGAGTTGGTTTGGTGCGCTCGACTAATCTCCTCCTATTGTTCGACAACACATGAAAGTCAGAGGTCTTGAAATGTTTTGAGCAAATGACACTATTTCTTGTGGGACTCCAGGTTAGTCTATTATTACAAAATTTCTTCCATATATCCCTTAAATTTGGATCTTTAGGAAACCTTCAATAAATAAATTAAAAAATATTATGTTTGAAGTTCACAATAAGTAATTTTAATAAAATGTGTTAACTCGTACGTTTTATAATATTTTTAATTTAACGCTTTTTTTATACAACTATGTATATTAATATACAGCTTACAATATAATATTTTAAATAAATCAGAAAACTTAATCTCAAAAATGTCTCTGTATGGATATAGACTCCTTTGCCAAATTTATCGATAACTATCTACTAACAAACCAGTAACAACACTATCGTTCGGTGACAGCGTATTCTCGGAAATAGACTCGGATCAGTCGCTCGACCGATCCGCATATTGTATGAGGGCGAGCGACCTGTGTTGGTAAACAAATCCGAAACAACACGACCGATGATTTTGTAATTTTTAAGTTTTATAGAAGTAAATAGGAATAATGTGATTAAAAATTACTTACATATGAAAGGTAACGCCATCTTTTTGTAAATTTGACGTGGCAGATCTCTTTTTGCAGCAAAATACAGAACAATTCGGCATTTTTGTAGGATGTCAATTTTGTCGCGCAACTAGATTTAGTCTACCGAGCAGTGCGGCTGCAACTAGTTTTATTGTACGCATAGGACCGCGTGGACTTGTACTTTGACAGAGGGGAACGCCTGCGTATGGCTACTCCCCTCTGGTCCGTGTTGCTCTATGGTTATTAATTCAACTTATTATACACTCGTCTTTTCACTTTACATTACCACACTTTTTACTTAACATTTTTTTCTCATTTCTGCAAAGTTTTTATATAGGCTGTTTAGCGGTTTTGCCATTACCTTGTTTACAAGTGCGCGCGCATCCGCGTGCCATTTTCCCTAAAATATTTATCAACGTTTTCGTTGTTGTTGTTGATCAATATGAAAAATCTCGACTTCACTTAGGGAAGAAGAGCAATTAACAAGTCTGTTTTTACAAGCTTTTTATTCCTCGCAAGTCTGTTGTAAAACGTCGTATGAAACGCGTGTGCATTACACACAGCAAACTTGTTAGTAAGTATCTTATTGTACTATTATGACAGGTTTAAAATCCCTTTCACTATTACCCTTTTTCATGCCCATCTTTGGTGGATTGGATGCCCACATTTAAGTGGGATACTATAATTATGATAAAGGGGGAATAAAGTAAAAAAAACAAACACTCAAAATGTGTCATCTATTTTTTCATTAATAATATGTTACATTCATTTAGTAAATCATATAGCAAATTTATTTACAAGACAATTCAAACGGAAAAAATTACAACGTCTTAACGTTTTTTTTTTTCGTTTAAAATTCGTATTTTTATTATATTATATAATATCACTTAAGTTTAACATTTTCTAAATCAGTAGTTCGGTAGTGGTGAACGGTTCCTACGAATCGTCGCAACTTCACGATTGAGGATACAAAACTTCATTTTTATTTAGCCATTCCTCGTTACTTGTGCGCGACTTTATTATAAGTACAAAACATTCAATATTCAGTGTACACGATTAATTACTGTTCGATACATACAATGCTTACTGCTGGTTACCCGTGACTGTGCTATGCACGTTATCAAATAAGAACAGTTAGTTTCTAGATCTAATTAACGTATTATAGCACTTTCGCAAGTTGAGTACCCACGACTTAGGTCACAGAACAGCCCTGTGGAAAGTCAAGTGTTCCACAGTTGACCATTTCACAGTGCTGTGTGTGACGACGCCGTGTATGACGTCATAGCACAGCACGGCAAACTAACTCCGATACATTAGTTACGAGAATTCGTATAAAGAACAGAGCACTACCGTGAGCAATGGCGGCGTCGGTCGCCGGTCGCAATTGACGTGTTAGGCCTACGCGTGCAGGCGGCGGTGCGCGGCGCGACGCGAGCGACGCGTGCGACGCGCCCCGCGCCCCGCGCCCCGCGCCCCGCACCGCGCGCCGCACTGACGCGCACGCGACGCCTACTGGGTGCGCGCCTCGCGCCGCGCCCCGGGGGCGCACTGGACGACAGGTAGTGACAGGCAACACGTGCTGCCGGAGCGGAACAGTGACATACGGCGCAGTGCGAGGCTCGCCGGACACGCGCTTACAATGTCGAGTGGCCTCGGCAGTCGCGGCCGACCCCGCACTGCGGCCGGCGAGTGCCACACCCAGTCACAGAGTATTGCAATTACATCTACCCTGTACGTGTTCATAGTTCCTATTTAGACTTACTTAAGGTTTAACGATTATCTAGGAGAATAATTTCGAAACACTCGTCTTCACCGTACCAGTGCGATGCAACCATACACGGCCGCTCCACGTTACTTTATTATTCAATAATTTAACTGTAAGTCAACTACATAATTAGTTTATATCTGTGGCCGGGCCACTTAGCCTAGCGTAAACGCGAATCAAACAATAACGTCCTAAATTATCACAATAAAATAAACTTGAAAACTATAACATATTTGTTAACATACATCCTCTTCTAACTGTATCGGCATAAATTCGTTTTAAGTCAATACAATAATAATAGATATTCTGATAAAATCGAAATAACTTTTATTCACATTAAAGTTTTAGAATATGTGTACGTTAATGGCTAATTAAATTATGTCATAATGTCGTGCACGGTGATACGAGATCGCTGAACTGTCTACCGGTCTACTGACTGACGCGAACACAACACATTACAACTACAACACAAGGGTGCGGTGATGTTCTCATTGGTGCTCGTAATCGTGTCAAGATCGCGCTCGTAACAAATGGAACACGAAGTTGGGCGTATATTCGGAGAGGTGATAACAGTATGAAAGCGATAGTTGTTGCTCTCCGGGGACGGTTGCATGTCGCCCACCTCCTGACGTGACGATGAGACGAACTCAGACAACTTAACTACAACCACCAGCGAATGATACTCTACAGCCTAGAGTCTAGGACAATGTGACGTCTAGACGCGACGTCGAGCTCAGCCCTCGCTTCTCCCGCTAACATTGTGTTACATTAAAGCTTCGCTTAAGAATTAGCTCAATTTGTTAATCGCCTATCTAATTTGCAAGCTACTTGAGCTTCGTCTGTCGGAAGTGAAACGAAATCGAGCTCGACGCGTCGGAGGACCTCGGCACCGTACAGTTTCACTTAACGCTACGTTCATACACCGATGAGTACTTAAAGTTACTTTAGAAATACAATCTGCCGCACCACCGCCAGGGTGTGTGAGATATAAAGCGTATTGATTGAATGAACGAATATAATATGAAACACGACAACGTAACAGATTGGCCCCTCCGGCGGCGCGGCAGGCGAATCACTTCCAATCGACTTACATTCGACTGTAACTCTAAATCGTTTATGAGTACGTTACAAGTTCAGTCATATTATTTATGTGCACTTAATTTGTAAGTCATAGGTCAATAATATTTACAATTCACTGATTCTCTAACGATAACTACGTATTCACAAGCGGCGGCGCGCCGGCCGGGGCCGACGCCAGCCCTACGTCCGATCACTATACCTTTATTAGATTAACTACGCGTGAAGATAATTATCGTGTTTCTTACTAACGGTTAAACTAGTCGACGTGCTTACCCTAACAGTGCAACAGAGCCGGATACATCGATACCTAGTAGCCTAAGATGCGCGGAGAGGCCCCCAGACGTCAGTGCGTGTACTCGGGGAAGGAAGCGGGCGGCGCGGGCGGCGCGGGCGACGCCGAGCTGTCGGGCGACGGCAGGTACCCGCGCGGGGCCGCCGGCGCCGGGCCCACCGCCTCCTCACTCGCCCACCGGGCTAACTGTTGTTGAGCTTGAATAAATTCATCACTAGAAAATGATAGAGAAGAGAAACGGAGAGTCGAGGCGCGGCGCGGCCCCACCGGGCCCCGAGCGCCCCGGGCCCCTAGGGTTGGGCCCCCAGGCCCAGGGCGCCCCGAGCCCGCGCAGCGCCGGCCAGTGTTTCAGTGTAATTACGAACTGGTAACGACGTGGAAATGATTCTAACCAACAAAACCGACGACGATTAACTATTAAAATAAGTTTTTAAAAATTTGGAGGTGAATATAATTTTTTATGATCTGTTCAAAGAAAAAATAATTAAAAAATATACAGGATAAGTTTTTAACTAGTGCGCAAATTTTAACAAATTAAACTTAAACGAGTTATAGTAACCATGCAATTTTTATTTTGATATATCTTAGTACAAAAAAATTAAGTTTTAGTTAACGAAAGATCTTTATTTTGAAACTGGTTTTTATGGTAACTTGTACGCGGCGTCGCGTCGGCGCGGCGGCGAAAGTGAACGACCGAGCGTAGCTACAAGTACCTACCAGTTCTATCGGTCAAAATTCTAAGAAGTTCGAAGTACCTACGTGGCGGTGAAGGTGAACGACCGAGCGTAGCTACAAGTACCTACCAGTTCGATCGGTCAAAATTCTAAGAAGTTCGAAGTACCTACGCGCCGGTGCCTGGTTACAGACCTATTCCTATTATCGATATCATATTACGAAATATATAGGGTGTCCACAGTTTACTGATTGAAGGTCGGATAAAAATTAAAAAAAAAAGTATTGAAAAATAGGTGAAATGTGTTCTATTACTAATACTGAACTACTAAAAAATATTTGCGCATTGGTGTATTCTCAGACCTTTATTATTTTTAAGTATCATTTCCACGTCTATTAAAATCATACTTGTGCAGTGAGTAACCTAACAGAATTTAAAAACAAAAACCTGTGCGGTCTGACAGCCAATTGGGAGTGAGAGTCCAGCAAAAAGCCGGTCGTAATCAGAATGGACGCTCACCTCTCACTGTCGGGCGCGTCCCGTAGACGTTCGGTGTCGGCAGTCTCGTACAGCGCGTCGTCGTCGGGCGGCGCGCGCGCGTGCGGCGGCAGGCCAGCGTGCGCCGCGTGCGGGGAGTGCGCGGCGTGCGGTGCGTGAGGCGGCAGCGGCGCGTGAGGCGCGTGCGGCGCGTGCGGGGGCAGCGGCACCGCGCCGGGCGGCACGGCGCCCACGAATGGCCCGTGGTGGCGCCCCGAGCCGCGGAAGCGCGGGTACCCGAACCGCGACTCCTCCTCGCTGCCGCCGATGCGACCGCGGCATCGACTGGAAACAGAAAGAGACCGAGTCATCGACATGGCTCAGACTTAAGCAGGATGATATTACAACATGAATGCAATGAATGACCCACTTGACTGCGCTCAGTGGAATATGGCTGGAAATGGTTAAACTGAGCGTTAGTGACTAGGTACCCCCTGTAGTACACAGAAGACTGAGAAGATTCATCTGGCGGTGTTGCCCTAAGGTAGAGTCGTAATTTTTTTTTGAATGACATCTCACAAGTCTACCTATAAGGTTGTCAGCTGCTTAACCGGACTTGCCTGTGGCTACCTTAATAAATTAAGGCCTCCAGCCAGGGCTAACGAAAACTGAACTGAACTGACTTAATGACTGCTCGCTAAGGCGCACCCCCCTTACCGAGCAGTCACTCTAGTTTTAAGTCATGTGGGGTACGGACCTCGGCTTAGGGCATCGCTGGTAGAGGACAGCAAAGGACTGAATGATTATTATTTAGGGGCGAATTTATAGCTACAGGATCAGGCGTGCGGGCTGGCTCGAGCAAGGGTCGGGGCGGACATGGATTGGATCGTCGCGACGGGCCTCGGTGGCGAGGACGGACGAGTGAAAAGGACGGTCTGTGTCTGTGTGTCTTGAGTGTGCTAGTTAGTTTACTATTCTCCTGGAGAAGGGTTGTAGCATCATCGGGAATGGTTAGAGCATGCCTCGGTCGGCGAATCGAACTAATGCGGGAGGGAATGTAGCGAGTGGCTGCCGCGATCAGGGGGTTGGGGTGCTTTACAGCGGAGTCAAAGAAACGCTGTGGAAGGCGTTTCACGAATATGGCGCGTTTGATGTTCTGCTGCTGGTGGGCATTCTGAGGTAGGTGGAGATTCTCGTTTCGGACTTAAAAGGGGGCTCTCGTAACCTTTCTAAGGAACCTGTTTTGGAGGGTCTGTATCCTATGGATGTAATGTGGCTTAGCGTGCGTGAAGACGACACACGCATAAGTCATGATATCACCGCGGTGTAGATACGCAATTTGCACCTAAGGGGACCTCAATTTGCTACGGGTGGTTAGAACGAAGTAGAGGCTACCAAGAGCAAATGGAGCGCGGGAACGAGCCGTCGATATGGGCTCCCTGAAGGTAAAGTAGTGGTTGAGGATCACACCTAAGTATTTGGCTTGCTTCGCCTAAGGGATCGGCTTACCGTGCATAGTGATCGGACTGGGGTACAGTCGTCACTAATTAGATAGGTTTTACATGTAAACTTCTTAACCCTAATCTGTTTACGTTACATATTTTTTATGATATGTATATTTTCATCACGATGATAAGACGTTGATAGACGCGTCTAATAACGAAAAACAAAAAAGAAGCATTTCAACTTTCTGACATGCAAAAGAGGAAATGTGCAATTTGGCACAAGATTCGGTATTTCACTCGATGCCTTCGATCGATTCGTCCAAAGCCTTTCTAGAGACTGATTTCAGTGTTGAAATATTATCAATTATGATTAATTAGAGTCAAGGTAGACAAAAAGACTACAAATTTTAATAATGTTAATAATAAAATTTTACATGAATTACATACTAAATCTGATGGTAGGTATAAAATATACACTGGTGGGTCAGTGAGTTTTAATAAAAATTCCATCTTTCATGAACACCAGTACGTTTTCACCAAAGGGCGTTGTATGTACCACCGACGCTGGTATCATCCTAATAAAGAACATTTTTAACGCCTAGGAAGAAGCACAAGATGCCATTGGAATCTTTTGTGACCTCTTTAAGGCGTTCGATTGCAGGAGATACTTCTACTGAAACTAGAGCACTATGGAATTAGAAATACAGCTCTTGACTTAATAAGATCATACCTGAAGGATAGAACGGTCAAAGTCCAAGTAAACGACGTAAACTCATTAAGGTCTGAAATGACAAGGGGCGTTCCACAAGGCTTGATATTGGGTCCATACTTCTTTTTAGTTTACATTAATGATTTACCCCATCTACTTCCAAACTAACCGAAGATGGTGTTATTTGCAGATGACACATCATTGATATTTAAAATCGACAGACAGTCACAAAATCTTGACGACGTGAATCCATTTTTTAGGTCCAAGACTGATTTACGGTAAATAATTTGGTACTTAATTTAAAAAAAACCAAGTGCATTTGATTTCAATTGCCTAGTGTCATAAGTAGCAAATGTGACATCTTATTGAGTGGGGAAAAACTGGAATTTATTAATCAAACGGTTTTCCTAGGAATCACGCTAGACGAGAAATTACAATGGGGACCTCATATAACATCTCTTGCGGGGTGGCTAAGCTCTGGCGCTAATGCTGTTTTTCGGAGTTTCTTGCCTATACTTCTCCATACGAATCTACCTTTTGGAAGGGGCAACTAGAATCAACTCTATTTATATGTAACAGTTGTCAAAAGTGCCTTTTTTGGGCCTAATTGAGAGAAATGCTTTGACTTTGACTTTGAGCGTTCTTGAGTAACGGGCAGCTTATTATGATCGTAGTTTAGGTAAAAGAAGCTGCTTTAGAATTAACAATAATAATTATTAATTAGGCAAATACATGATCGTCGCGTTCGTTTGTCACGTCGTCAAGTCGGCGTGGGACAGACACGTCTAGGGACCAAAGCTAGTTTGACTTTGCAACATTCCGTTAAACCATTTCAAAATAAAGTACTTACGAAGATGCCATATCTGTAGGTTCAATTCTATAATGTCTATCGGCTTCCGTCTCGGACATTCTGATGTCTTCTGAGCCGGAGGGGCTCATGTGCCTGCTCGAGTGGTGTTCTAGCTGTCGGATGAGGTCCTCAAGGTTCCTGATCCTAATAGGCCCGCACTGTGGCGGTTCATCTTCTTCATCGTCGCCGGCTCTCTGTCTGCGGAGCTCGGCTTCGTGTATTTTCTCCGCAGAGGGCGCGCGCTCTCTATTGTACTCATACTCTTGCAACGCCCGCAGGTCGCCCGAGCCACTCGCTCCCTCGGCGCTGGCGCGTTGGGCTGCTGCAGTCTTTAGAGCCACGATTATGTTTTCGTGATAGCCGTTCAGGTCCTGGAAGTTGCAGAGGTAGAAGTTAGTAATGTGTTATGTTGTCACACATGGTGTGTCAAATATAATGTCAATTAATATACACATAACCATTCATAGATATTCAAGTATACTGTTATCCCAAGTTATCTTTTATTACTCGACTATGGCAAAGCAAAAAGGTGATTATATGATGATATACGATTTGACCCGTATACAGTATGTATGTATGTTCATCCGTTTCCACAAATCTTCTAAACTCGCTGTCATAATGTGACAAATGAGGTATCGTTGGAAGCGTCTTGATCGTCCGCTAGGTGTGACTATGACGTCACATTAAATTGAATATTGCGGGCTCTCATCGTTTCAGCCGAAATACGTCCACTATTGGATATAGGCATCCCCCAAAAAATAGGGGGCATTGCCATAGTCACTACGCCTGGCAGGCGGGTTGGCGATCGCAGTATGGTGGGACAATGCATAGAGAACTCTGCTGCCCATTCGCTAGTAAATCCCTTGGTCGCCTTTTACACGCTTGCAGGCCGCAAGCGTGTAAAAGGCGACCAAGGGATTAGTGGCTATAATCATGGACATTACATTACAGTACATTTATTAATGATTCTATGTTGGGTGTTAGGACTTAATTTAGCTAGAATTAGTTACCTTCAAAATAATTTAAATAAAGAATAAGATAAAAAACTAACCCGACTAATGAAATTTCATGCGAAGTTTTTGAACTTATTTTTTATCTTTATGAAGACTAAAAATCACTTTTAAATCATAATCTTTCCGAACTATCCTTCTCATCATCTTTAACAGTCAATAGCGAGCCAATAACACTCTTAACTCACCTTAAACTTATATGCCACCTCAGCGACGGCCCCGGTGGGTTCCTGTCCATCGGACTGCGAGCCTGCCTCCAGCTGCTCCGACTGCGAGTCATCCCCCCACTTGTCCTTGCCGTCCACGGCGCCGTAGCCGTGCTTCTTCAGGATGCCCTTCTCAGGGAGCTTCGCTATCGCGTTGGAGGCCACGTCGATGAACGCTATGTCTTCTTCGCCTGGAAATTCAGGTTTTGTGGTTAAAAATATGTAAAAGACAAGAAAATATTTCAAAGTCTCAGTCGGAAAGAAAATATGTGTATTAGAAGACCAACTACCATATACATGGAGTGCAGGGAGAAGAACAGTGTGATCAGAGGATCAGCGTTATGAATACCGAAAGATTTACTTTATTACTGTTCCATAAAAAAAAAAAACATCCACCTGAATGTGTTGGCTCATCTTCGCTGCCGGAGTGAACTCGTTTCATTTGCTTGTGATCTCTGAAATAATAGAAACAAAGACATGATTTAGGGATCCAAGCAAAGTGTATTAGCGGAAAGGATAATTGTATTTCTATTCTGAGAAAAGAAAACGAACTAAAAGAATGACTATATCGGTTGGTCTTTCAGAGGTTTCCATGCAATTTCACTTTTATTACACTGACTAGATCGTGGAGTTGCCTGGAAATCTAAGAAGGTACTTGATTTATTTCGTTGTTATTTTCCATTCGGACATATAAATTGCACTTACGGATATCTACTGCTACTGCCGGACCCTGACATGTGGTTGCCATGCCGGAAGATCACACGCGTCGAGTCTCCACGACTGTACATACAAATTGCTTTTAGAAAATATTCTTTTGCCATACTTTGTGATTAATAGTTCTATGATGCAGCGTCAGATGTCAACTTATGTTTAACGCAAAAACATCATAAAAATGGTTAGTGTGACCCAAAAAGCATGTAATTTTCAAGTGATTTTGCCTTTCTAATTGAGACTGCAATGTGGTGTGCAGTTTAGCAAATTATTCACATATTATGTACCTGTTTTTGTTCTGAAAATTTGGATGCATAAGTATGTTAAATAAGAAGAAATTGAGGTGCAAAGTGTAGCTAAGTATGGACTAATTTTTTATTCTATCAACCAAAATGGATACAGAAAAGCGTGTTTTGTGTGAGTGCTCTCTCATGTTGTGAACACACAAATAAAAATTGCAAAGTTTGCTCAAAGATCTGCTCTAGTCCAAAGCGTTTGGGACTTAAGCTCAGTGTAATAAAAGCGAAAATCGTGTGAGCGGAAATAAACAGCGGTGCGCAGTCCAATCCACGCGAAGCTTTCGACATACCTTAAAAGATTTCTTTGAGTAGACGAGTTCCGTTAAAAAGAGGAAAGAAAATTTTAATTTAGGGACACATATCGCGTAGCCACCCATTTATCGTACTTATATAGACTAAGTTTGGCAATAAAGAACACTTGGTTGAACCAAGAATTCCTTGAAATATTAATGGGAAATAGGTAACTACGTAGACGGAAAAATAAAAGGGGCTTATAATTTACAGAAACGAAAGTTTAGTTGTTTAGTTTAAAGAAAATAAAAGAGTTGGATTTTGTTAATAACTTTAAGTAATTTAAAACATTTGAGTTATAGACACCAAGACATTTAAAGGGTACTTAATTTAAATACAGCCGTTTGGATTTGAACTTAATGCCGCCATTCATTTATTTTGAATTTAGAAAGGAACCATTCTACAGTCATTTATTTTTATTTTTCATGCAGATTTCTGTAGGTGGCGTCGTTAAGTTCTTTCCAAACGTTTTTAACCATTCAAACATACCTAAACGTATTATTGAAGGAGTGCATCTTTCCTCCATCCATGGAGATGTCTTCCTGTGAGTTGTTGGAGGTCGTGGACCCTGCTGCGAAATTCTTTGCTATCGGCTTCTTGACGTAAGGCGGGTCGTATTTCCGTGACGTACTCTTTTTCCTGAGGCAGGCGTGGCGGGGGAACGCACACTCAGATCAATCGATAAAGCTTACAAAATCGGAGGTCGGTGACGTACAACAGGTGCTGTCGTCACCGAGGACCAAAGGCGAGGAATAGAAGATGATAAGATATCATTTTATAGGAGAATTTTGAATAGGACAAAAATGATGACAAAGTTAAGTGGTAAACGTGAAAGAGTAGAACTATGTGGTTTCATTGAAAGTTTTGATTTGAACGTCACCTTCTATTCCTCAAAGTATTTAAAAATTGATTTGACAGCAAAGACTGGCGCTTTTGGATATTACAAAATCAAAGTTCTCTTTTAAATTTTTGAATTGGACTTTAGAATCAACTTTTCGTTTCATTCCTCATGGGAAATGATGTCAAATGGAAATTAATATCAAGAGATTGATCTTAGCTTAGTGATTGTAGGCTCCTTCCAGTAAAATAAAAGCGGGGGACATCGGGGTACATTTTTACTTCCAGAAGCAAAACATTGATTTTCTGCTTGGGTTAGCAAAGGTTAGCATTGTTTGCTGGAAAGATCCTTAAGTCTTAAATGTAACATTAGGCGTTGCTAACTAGATAGACAGCTGCTTGAAAGAAGAATCCGTGCATCGCACATTCGCTTCTCGTGCAAAAGTTAATAGAATTTAGTGGTAGTGGTAAGTGATTGGTGACGTTAGAGTCGAGCGATCTATATCTTCTCCGGTTTCATAGTAATTGTTCTGTACATACCTCGGCGTGGCACAACACCACGTACCGTGTGGAGCGGTCTCAGATCTGTAACTCGCGCGCAAACGTATGAGTGACACATCGGAAGATATAGACGCGAGCGCGCCGCCGGGCCGAGTAGAGCGCCCGGCGACGCGAGCTCCGACCAAGAAAGGAAACGAAAACGAGTCACAGTTCACATAAGCCAATGCATACATCCAAGAGCCCAGAATCTTAAGGGTTTGAGTCGAGGTGTCTCGAGTACAACGAGGAAAGCCTTGTCGGCATGCAGCGAGGCGGCCGGACGGCGAGGCCTCGCCGAGGACCGCGCGGCCCGGCCGCTCGCGGACACAGAACCACAGATCAAATGCAGTTGTGGCGCGCCAGCCAGGCCGACGCGCCACCCGCCAACTCTAACTCTACGACCACAAAGTAAACGACATAAAGAACGTATGTCCAAAAGGAAAAATAATAAAGTAAATGAAAACCAATCGCCGACGTAAAAACGAACAGAAACACCAACGCTAACGTCTAAAATAAACATACAAGTATACGAAGGTGACGATTTAAATTTCTTCTTAAAGACTACCTTTGGTCTGTTTTCTGCTCACTAACCTTAGGCACAGGGAGAAGTTTTTGTGTACTACGACTGACCTGTAGCAGAGAGCGCTCAGGGCAAATACTATGAATACCCCCCCTACCACAGACATGAGCACCGCCACGAGGAAAACCGTGTTCGAGCCGTGGTAGTTCTCTGCGCCCAAACAGAACGAAAGTAAGTTACGGCCGGCGCGGTCGGTGACGTCACGGGTTGCGTGACGTCAGCGAGGCGGGCGGCCGGCGCCGGCGCCGCGGGAGCTCGCGGTCGGCGTCGACAGGACACGACACGATACGATACGATACGACACGACAGGCACGAGCGACACACACAGTGCGACAACACCGAGTTACCGTCCGTTACCTGAAGCAGTACGCCATCCAGGCGAACCCCACGAACACAGACAGCACGACCGCGAGCAACAATATCACCATGTTCATGGTGCTCATCTTATTCCCCTCGTGCTCACCTGCAAGAGAGGGGTCCCGCGCGTTAGTGCGCCGGCGCCGCCCGCCGCGTCGCGCCCTCCGAGCAATGCTCCTTGTACACGTGTGAACGTACTGCGCACCTGCGCTACGTGGCCACCGACGCCCGTACCAGCAGTCTAACGTAAATTGATGAACACGCTATTGCAAGAACAAAACGTCTCAAAATGGTTTGTTTACACCCCAAAATGGGTTTGTAGATGACCCCTAAATGGGTTTGCAAATGACCCCAAAGTGGGATCGAGAATGACCTTGAAATGGGTTTACAAATAACCCCAAAAGTTACTTAGTAAATAACTCCAAGAAGGGTTCTATCTACACAAAATATTTTAAAACTATGTAGAAGTTACATCATCATCTTACATTAGACTTGGTAAACTCTACAATTTACTCTTGATGAACATCGTAATTTCCAAAAGTTTACAAGTCACGACTCGATCCGACGATAAACGCTTGGTTTAGCGTAATTTGGAAAAGCAGTGCTCGGATGTTATGGCCAATTGATTTAGTTTAAAGTAGGGGGAATATTAATAGAATACAGTACAAAAACACCTGAAAACATAAACATGAATTATAGTAAAATTATATAAGTGTTAGAAGTAGTAATAGTTTTAGAAAAAAAAGAGGAAAGAAGTTTTATATAGATTTTGTCATATTATGTATTTTGTTTGTAGCCTTCTCTGTTGAGTATAAGCTTTTGCCCTGTAGTGGGACCAGGCTGGTATTATTATTATTATAATTTTGGTACAAATGATCTAGACCATGTTTTAAATACTATTTGGATCTTTATCAGCGCAAATAAAACGCAAAAATCGTGTGCGCGCGCTTTCTTTGTAATACTTGCCATGTTGCGTATTTTGTATCAAACTGATAAAAAAGAAACCCAAACGGTGTTTTCTATTGTATAGTTTCACGTTTGACCATTATCTTCACTGATTCATTAACGATTTTGTTGCACCAGCGAAGGCTGTTGTATGAATTATATTTTTGAGAATCCACGACTTTAGAAAATAATAAAAAATATTTCATCATTTTGCGATTTTCCATTTTTTTCTCGTGTTGTTTATTATACAAATATACTATATGTTATAGAAACTAAATCAGTTTCTGGATTGATTATTAAAGTTGGGTTAGTTGGTATTCAACATTATAGTAACAATGTCTTAAAATAACCCACATCGTTCAAGAGAAATATACAGAGGGTTGCATAGATATATATAATAATAGAAGTAGAGAAGTAGATACATAAATAAATAACAGTAAAAATATGTATATAAAATAAGGGGCCAAATTATACAAAGGTTTAAATTTTTTTAAAACTAAGATCTTAGTCTAAAATGTAAAATTATTATCGTTATAAACTTTCTTTAATTTAAAGTTTCTATCGTTGTAAAAATCATCATTTTGAGCTGGAAGACATCCATTGCTGAACACAGGACATGCAAAAATGAATGACATGATTTTATTTTTTGTATTTTCGTCATCCATACAAACTTTTCATAGTAAACTGAATGACGTTATATTTTTTATTTTTCAAACATTATGAAATATTTAATTCCATCAAAAAGTTGGACAAATTCTTTAAAAATATATACTTAGTGACACAATTTATATCTAACTAAAATTAATTCTAGTCTTAACTAAAGCGAATATAACTGGTTTCGACTCACCATACGGTGTTTCCTTCTTGGTCATGTTGTACGCAGCTTTAGTGCTGTTGTCGGGTACATAGGGGGTGGGGGAAGGGGGGAGTGCGTCGTGGTGAGAGCAATCGGGGCCTGTCCAGCCACGGTCGCATACGCACTTGTTCATGTTTGAACATGACTGAAAGTAAAAGAGAAGGTAGTGATTTAACAATGATCATATGTGATCAATGATGATAGACACAGACGTAGTTACATTCGTCAATATACTAACACATTTGATAATACCACTACAACAGATGTAGAATCTGGTGAAACCGCCTTTCAGTTGTAAAAGCTTCACTGAAAAAATATATAGGTTTATCATTGCCCATAATTTAAGCACGCACATCGTATCAAGATTCTCTGTGACGTTCAATAAATCCCACCATGAAAATCTTTTAATACCCACGACAGTCATAAATCCGTTTTAAAACTCTCCATATAAGCCTTACACATCAATTTCTAGAGCCATCAAATAAAACGAATCTAAACTTATCCCATTTGGCTCCACAAACATGCTCTGTAACAGTCTAACTTAGTACCATCGAATCAATTCTAGACTTAGAACAAGTTTCAATGATATTAAGGGAATTAATTTCGCCGTGGAATCGATTCGTATTACCTAACTGCCACAAATTGGAGTCCGGTGGTTACTACTATCGTAGCTCGTTGGTATGTGAAGTGATGCTTGAGTCTTGTTTGTGGTTATTACTTTTGGTATTGGTTGTAATTTCGACAAGACGTTCACTGTTGGATATTGCCTCCCTCCAAGCTCTATCACTTCGACCGGTTTTGTGCTTCCCGCATCCAGCAGATTCCTGCGGCCTTCACTAGGTCATAGGTCTACCTTGTGGGACGCCTTAAATCTCTACGACTTCCAGTACGCTAAAATCATCATCAATCTTTATCTCCGTCCTTATTCTACTTTTAGTCATCATTTCAGTGTTAAACTTTTTCAAAGATATCTCATCTTTAATCGAATAATTATTATTTTCATTGATCTGCATGTCCATAATATATGCATTACTATCCTAATTCACACAAAACAACGACTCTTAAGTTTGCTCTCAATAGCCAACCAAATTTCTATATTTTCCGAGTTATTCCCAAAAACACTAATAAATAAATCACTTTAGTAAGTTCCAAAGGATGCAAATGAACGAATTAAAAGCGACTTTGAAGCGAGTTGCGTCAGTAACTCGATTCCACGCGGATTGAGTTTGGGCACAAATCGACGTCAGCCAGTGCGGAATCGTGTTGAATTCCACTCCTTGCCACTTGAACGAAGGTGAGGAACGATTGGAGGACAATTATTAAACTTTATACGAAATTTATTCATGACAAAAAGTCCTATTAAGTACTTGGTTCCTTTTATAATTTCAGATTTCTAACCGATTTGGAATTGATAGTGGATTTGAGCGGTAAGCGTTCGTGCTAGTTGGAAATTTTTGGTGTCTTTTCATGGACTTTCATGATCGGTTAAATCTTCCTCAAAAAATATTTTCATCACGCGTGTAATCCTCGAAGGATTAGGCAGAGGTGTACTCTATAGTACCTAAACTCACATCGTGCAAGTTATGTTTAAGTCCTACGTAAACGGGGTAGTGTATTGCCATCAACCGCGTACAAATCCAGGCTAAGCTCCTATTGATAAATCGGATTTGTTAATTAATTACCAAACTGATTCTCGATTAAAATCTCAGCAACGTATTCGTCTCTCTAAATAGCCAAAGTAAACACACTGGTAACACAAGCAACGAACGAATTTGGCTCCAAACTCTTCTACGACGCTACATATTCAACTAAAACCGTATGGAGTTACTATTTAAACTATTTACGTGCTAACTCAGGACCCGTCCAACTATTCGGGGTCGAGGCAGAATTCGGGGCACGGCTCGTATGACCAATCCGATTTTCTCGGGGCCGGGCACCCATCACACCGAGATTTATTTAAGGTGGAACTGCGGAATTTCCATACGTTTCCTACCACATTTGTGTGACAAAATACGGTTTGTTGTATGACGTTCAGGGAAAATTACTTTGCGAATGCTGTGTTTAGTGTCAATGAAGGCCAGTGGATTTATAAGGCACTGACCAGCAAGGCCTAAGAGTAGTGCAAAGGAGACAAGTGCTTGTAAAGATGTAGTAAAAGTTGACGAAAATATACCACAGAGAAATTGAGCATCAGCATTGTCGTTCAGCATACAGTGTTTGTCTTAGCAAAGATCTTATGGTGATTTATAGCAGTTTTTCTTTCTAATATTAAACTTAGTACGCTCATAAGAAAATAGTAACAACAGTCTTGTCACATTGTAAATACGAAACTCAAGGACTAACAGCTATACAGAGCAACTAACGCTATTATATTAAGCAGAGCGCAGTCTTGAAATCGAACGCGGATATGTGATGTATTTGATTCCAATAATTTGCCTTCGGAAACTAGAAACTCGATAGCTCGACAATGTTTGATACACATGAATCTTCGATAGCTCTTCTAATACTGTTAGCATAAATTGAAATATTTGATATGAGAAAGTCAACGGAGCGTACCGAAAACTCACGTTGTTGAAATTGTACAGTAGAGCATCTGTTTACAAAGATTTTTATTTTTAAAAATCTTGAGCATTACATTTTATGAACAAAACTTTCTGGGTAAGCAAGTAAGCATGTCGGTATATTGAAAAGAATTTGTATTAAATATATTTTATGGTGTACAAAAATTACGTTACGTTTTGCGCCATATAACATTAGCTACAGTCACCAAAAGAGAGAGAGAGAGAATAGTTATTCAGGGACATCGGAGAAAGTTGAAGGTTAATAAGAACCGATGGATTTTTTCTAATGAAAGATTGAAAAAAAATCTTGAGTTTCTCCGTTACTTATATCTTTTGATGACCGTACGTTCCGTTTGACTTTTTAAATAAGTTTGTAATTGGCCTCTGTGGTTTTTCTTTACGAAACGGGGTAATACTTTCCATGACATAGTTTGGAAGTAACATCAAATGATAAACCAAGGATGTTGTGCTCAACCATCATTTCGTCATCATTACAGCCGAAAGACGTCCACTGAAGTAGACAGACCTCCCCTAATTTGGGGAGTTTGCCATAATCGCCACGCTTGGCGCCTGCGGGTTGGCGATCGCAGTATGGTGGTAAAACGTATAGAGAACGCTGCTGCCTATTCCCTAGTACGTCCCTTAGTTGGAAAGAAATGGGAACCATCACATATGTGTAAGTAAGTAATCTCGAGTCTACGAGCTAACCCTTAGTCTATGTGTGTTCAACAAGGCTAGCAACATGGACGCCTCGTTCCGGCCACTAATTACAATTTTACGAATTCACTGGACCCTACTAATCATCAAAGCGTCTCAAGAGACTTCTAACGTGGGACAAGTCACAAGACACTGGAATGTAATTAATATCGTTTTAGCCGTTACTCTTCCAAATATCTTCAATAAATAAAATAAATCAATATTTTTTCTTTCAAAAAATAGCTGTCACAAAATAACAGCCGGAACGAACGGAATAACATGCTTTTTAACCGACTTAAAAAAAAGGAGGGGGTTATCAATTCGACTGTATTTTTTTTTGTTTGTTACCTCATAACTTTTGTGAGGTGAACCGATTTTGATTATTCTTTTTTTATTTGAAAGCTGGTGCTTTCCGGATGGTATCATTTTAATTTGGTTCCATTCGGACAATGGGGTTCATGTGAAAACCATATAAGTCTTAAATTTGCATTAAGTATTTGTGCGACAAATGAACGCATAACGCGATTAGATTAGTGCGGAGTATCTAACATAACTAAAAAGTTAAAAATAAAAACTTGAAGTCGGTGGTTTTTTTTTTTGTAAAAAGTTTTTCGAGGCACGGAGGTTTCTCGATTTGTAATGGATCAACCCTCCCATGAACCAACCGTGCCAAGCATAATTTAACATTCGATCGACCCGTGCGGCTGCTATTATTTAGCAAAAATCGGGGGGATTTAACTAACTTTTTTTGGATAATTTTTAATTTTCTTCTCTTATTTATACAATAATATATCATAATATTGCAAGACCTGGTTATCAAGTACAACAGCTTAGTATTTTTATTCCAGCTCAGATAAAACTAGCTTTATAAATAAGATAGCAATAATCAGCAAAAATATATAATTAGACATACTTTTCTCGCTTCCTCTCATAACTTGGCGCATCATTAAGGGAGGCGCACATCGTCCAAGTTATAATTAACGATGTCCAAACTATAGCGCGAGCGGCCAATTAAATGATATTGAATTAAAACTCCTCGTTACGGAACTTATTAATCCCACTCGGAATAATATTACTCCATTTTGAGGTATGTTTCGAGTTAATATTACATTTAATTTATAGTATGAAAATGTTCTGGGAACTCGGAGCGGTAATTAAGTTCAAATAGGTTCTCGTGAAAATGAGAATTTTAAAGGGAAAATATGTTATTTATCTTGTGATGCAATTACAGTACCCTCCAAAAGTTAGTTGAAATGATCAATAATGTAATAAATGTGAGGAAATTATAATAAAACCAAATAAAATCATGGCTTCAAGAACTATATTATTAAAATATAATCAATTTAGAATATTTCTATCAATAAGAGAACCATAACAACTATAATAGTTATGATTTATGTCATGTTTATGTAGATAAACAGTGAAATTACGGTGCCAAAAGTTAGTTGAAATTGTCGAAAAATTATTTGTAGGTTTGTTATTATAATTGTGTCTTTGCCAATGTCTTAACTTTTAATGTTTTATGTGTCCGCCATCATTCTGTAGAACTGCTTTAAGTCGTCTAAGCATTAATTTTACAAGATTTTGTAATGTTTTGCCTGGTATAGTCGACCATGTTTCAAGAATTTTATTTCTAAAAAAAATCCTGTTGCGTCTTATGGAAACAGGGATCCAGCGGTCTAATTCATCCCACAAATGTTCTATGGGGTTAATGTTGGATAACATTGAAGGCCATTCCAGTAAGTCCACTTCGTTATCTTCAAAATATTTTTTAGTTATCCTTGCTGTATGCTTCGGATCGTTGTCTTATTGGAACTGGAAAATTCGACCTAACCCCATTGTTTCAGCAGATTGATTTGCAATGTCACGGAGAATATAACAATAGATATTTACTGTTATCCTGCCTTCAATTATATTTTCAGTCGGCCTACACCATACCAAGAAAAACACCTCCAAACCATCACACTCCCACCGCCGTGTTTCACAGTGGGCTGCAAGTATGTGTCGTTGTAAGAGTTATCGTTGCTTCTGCTCCATACGGTTTGCCGACGTTAATTTCCAAATAGTTCGAACTTTGATTCATCGCTAAAGACTACTCTCTTCCAAAAGTCTATTGGCTTATCCGAATACTTGCGGGCGAACTCCAACCTTCGTTTTTTATGGATCGATTAAAAGAGGTTTCTTTCTGGCAAAGTGACCTCGTAAATTAGCATCATGCAGGCGTTGCCTGATAGTAGTTTCAGAAATCGAGGTTTCTGCTTTCTGTAACTGATCTTTGATCTCTCGTATCGCAATCTTCTGATTGATTTTACACTGCCGCACTATTTGTCGATAACCAACAAAAGTAGCAGCCCTAGGATGCCCCGACCGTGGCCTATCTGCAAGACCATTCTAAACTCTTCTTCATTATTTTTCGCACACCTTCTGGACTATCTTTAAATAATTTTCCCACAGCACTAAAGTTTTTCATTTTTTTGGATTCACACACAATCTTCGTTCTTTCTTCTACAACATTATAAAAATGTTAATCATCACTATCTACAATAATTGGCGTAATCACTATTTACAAACTGAAGCAACTGTTCGAAACTTTCTTGTATGCACTGCCATGCCAGGGAAATGTTATCACCACAAACAGCTAGTTTACGTACCATCTCCGTATAATGGACGTTTGAGTACGAGAAAGACATGATAATTTTAAAATCTAAACACTAGCCCCGGGGCCTCGGCGTCCGCGCGCTCGCGATCCCGTATTGTTGCGTGACGTGACTGATACGTGCACATCTGTCCGTAGCATTCGGGCGACTGAAAGAAGGGGGGGCGGGGCGCCATCGCGCGGTCCCGCGCCTACGCCGCCGCGCCGCCGTACGCGGCCGTTATGAACTTTCGTGACCCCTGTGTGCAAACAGATGATTGCGGATACCAACTTTTAAGCGTAATTAAATATTTTTGGTACATAATATAACATGGTGTAAAAATTATTGGAATCGATTCAGTTACTGATTCTGAACAAACTATATTCAGGTTTCGCATATACTAAAAATAATGTTGTATAGTTAATTTTCGTCTCGGAGCCATTACTTATTAAAAAAATAGTCATATCACCTCACAATGTTTTATTAAATTGGAACTACCCACACTGCCCTAACAATATTAATAAATGAGTTTAAAACCGCGACAGTATCGAAAATCGTTAAAGTTTCATATTTCAACTGACTTTTAACGCACTCAATTCAAGAAGTGAGCACATAAACATAGATTGTCTAAAAAAACAAAATTGATTTCGGGGAATTTCCTACTGCCCGTATTAGAATAGTGTATCCGAACATAAATCGTAAAGAGTTCATTCATTGAAACTGCGTATTTTGGAAATTATGTGACATCATTGATAAGGTGAATTAATTTCAACTAACTTTTGGAGGGTACTGTATGTTATAACATTTTTTTATTTAACGTTAGTGAAATATTAAATGGATTTTTTCGCCGCCAGGCCAGGCCTCACCATAGAATTTCAATAGCGCAGTGGAAGTTATGATGGTGGGGCTCTGGAGACAAAAGTGGCCAGCGAACTTGTCCGCCGTGCGCGGACCCAATCTATATAAGTTAAACAAAAGACTCACCTCGTGATTGAAGGAAACTGCTTCTGGGGCCTACCTGGATTTATGTATGTAAGTGAGTATATATGTATCGTGTAGTGACATTATGAGTATTCTCCAGGATACAACGAGGCCGCTCCAAGAGGTCTGCCATCCAGACATGCGGTCTCCAACACTTAACCTTCAAACTATTTCAACAAACATATATCCAAACTCAACCCGTATTATTTCGTCAAATTGGGGTTATTTACAATCAAAGCAATAGGATCACAGCACAGGAGGCCAGCAGCCTCACCCGCGTATTAAACATAATTATAAACCTTACTCTTGAATGACTCTCTCTATTGATGAAAATCACATTTAAATCCGTTGGCGCGCGTAGTTTAAAAGATCTAGACATACAGACTCGGAAAGCGACTTTGTTTTATATTACGTAAAGATACAGATTTACAACTGGTTAGTCAGGCAACTGACCACAGCCTATTTGGCAGTTTTGTGAATAAATTAAATTACTCTGAATAAATCTGTTCGATTTGCTGATGACAGACCTAGATATTAGTAGCATATTTTGCCCAAATATTAAATTATTTGCCTTAATTTTGCTTTCCAACAATGAGGCTTCCTACGATATTGCTGACATGACCTATTTTGATGTCACTTATGTCGGTATGAGGTAAAAGAATAGGTTATTACATAACAGACACATTACAGAACACACACAGACACATTATAGAATAGACAGGTATGTGTGAGTGAGACTGTTTGATCTGATGAGACAATTTAGGATCACAAAATCTCTCTGTAAACATACGCTATTCAGGTTAAATTATAATTTAACCTGAATAGCGTATGGTTAAATTATAATTTAACCTGAATAGCGTATGGTTAAATTATAATTTAACCTGAATAGCGTATGTTTACAGAGAGATTTTGTGATCCTAAATTGTCTCATCAGATCAAACAGTCTATATGTACATTATAGAATAGACAGGTATGTGTGAGTGAGACAAAAATAACCTATTCTTTTACCTCATACCGACATAAGTGACATCAAAATAGGTCATGTCAGCAATATCGTAGGAAGCCTCATTGTTGGAAAGCAAAATTAAGGCAAATAATTTAATATTTGGGCAAAATATGCTACTAATATCTAGGTCTGTCATCAGCAAATCGAACAGATTTATTCAGAGTAATTTAATTTATTCACAAAACTGCCAAATAGGCTGTGGTCAGTTGCCTGACTAACCAGTTGTAAATCTGTATCTTTACTTAATATAAAACAAAGTCGCTTTCCGAGTCTGTATGTCTAGATCTTTTAAACTACGCGCGCCAACGGATTTAAATGTGATTTTCATCAATTATTACAGAATGACTCATTAAAAGGCATTACTAACCCATACATATTCTGTTTATCTTTATTAAGTTATCAACTTCATATCTCAGTACTTTTTCAATTAATTATATTATAGTACCTATTAAACTAGTTTTTGCCAGCTGCGTCCCCCACGTGGCGGTCAAAAATTATCCCACGGGAACGTACTATTAGGATTAAAAATATCCTATGTGTTAATTCAGGTTATAAACTACATGTGTGCCATCATCATCATCATCATTTCAGCCGTAATACGTCCACTGCTGGACATAGGCCTCCCCCAATTTGGGGGGCATTGCCATAATCACCACGCTTGGCAGGCGGATTGGCGATCGCAGTATGGTGGTAAAATGCATAGAGAACGCTGCTGCCCATTCTCTAGTAAGTCCCGTAGTCGCCTCTTACGACACCCACGGGAAGAAATGGGGTGATGCTATTCTTTACGTCGTCTATGTGTGCCATAGCTTATCAAAATTCGATCAGTCGTTTTTGCGTGATTGAGTAACAAACATACAAACATCTAAAGATCCATACATACAAACTTTCACACTTTGAAATTCATCGAAGAAAATCGAAGGACTAAAATAACCTCTATTGTCAAATGAACAACATCTTTAAGATGATTTCATAATTTCAGTTGAAAGACTTCGACGACTACTCATCGCATCCGCAACGTACGTTTTCTACTCCTTTCGTTTACATTCCCATCATATAATTCTGGATCAGACCAGATACTTACGACATGTTGGTAAACATGTCGTAAGTATCTGGGGTCGCGGAGTTACTTTTTAATAGTTTGAGTGGTGCTCCGGGCGGCGTGTTATTCAATTTTTGCTCCATCGCAGCGCTGTTAGATTTTATAAGTTTAGTTATGATATGGACGCGTTTACGATTGTTCGTATGAAGGAGATTAGGTTTTTACGAATGTGTTACTACACTATGATGGGTGTGTTGCATAAAGAGCAGATATTATTTTTGTCTTAAACAAGATTGTTAAAGCATCGTAAAATGCACAAAACTCTCATGTGTTAGACAGGCTTTTAAAATACCAGCGTTACGACAGTTATTTTTAAATGTTACAGTATCATGCTGAGATAGGGGCCTTGTTGGCCTTGAAAAGGACTTTTTTAATTTAGTATATTGTGTTTAGTTTATTCTTGTGCGTAGCACAAGAAATACTTTTTGTTTATTTTTTTTATTTATCTTAACATGAGGATGCTTTTTATTTTCCAGTGTTTTATTCCAGTGTGTTATTAACATGTTTGTGTGTAAGGGGCCATCTCCACGAGCGAGAGAATCGCGACGGATCCGCGCTTTTATCGTCAGAGGGGTAATTGCGGAACTTTTTATCGGTAGGAATTGGTTTAATATTCATAGTTAAACAACATTCATTGCGTTATTTACGTTGCTGAGCCGACAATTTATTCGAACAAATGACGCAATGGTTTAGAAATAATCTTCAATCCCATTCAGATTCTGATAAATTGTGCGTTTCGCAATTAGGGTGAAGGTCGTCTCCACGAACGAGCGATTATTCCGCCAGCGTTTCGTCGCGACTGGTAACGGAATCGCCGCGTGCCCGCGACGATTCGTAACGGAATCGCCGTGTTTTCGCGACGAGGCGTTGTGCAATAGTTTTGTTGAAAGAGTTCAGTTAGGTTCCAGACGAGAGCAAAATAAGTAGTGTCTAATTTAATTTAATTTCCCTGTTCCGATACTCGGGCAACTGAACATCGTAAAGGGCAGGTCTCTCTGTCACTTCAAGAATAAACTTTTCAATGTCAAACATTGTAGATACTTATATTGTTTAAAAAGCTTGTCGATACTTAACGTCCTTGCTTGGCAAGAGGCAACGCTGAAATGACGCTGCGTTTGGCAGCGCGTCCGCCGCGCGCTCGCTGCGAGAGCGCCACGCTCTGCGGCGAGCGCGCGGCGTGCGCGCCACCAGTAGCGACGATACCGCGGCGATACGACGACGTTACGCGCGCACATTGCCGCTCGTCGTATCGCCGCGATAACATCGCCGTGTGGAGACGCGTTCATAGAGAGTGTATAGAAATACGTGGCACGACGATATTATCGCCGCGATTCTCTCGCTCGTGGAGACAGCCCCTAATAAGACGTATTTTATAGCAGTTCATACCATGCTTTCAAATTACACAGTACACTTAATAACCAAAGTAATGACCTATGCATATTTGCTTTTTAACACCGACAATAATATTTTTTAATCTGAAGTCCACTTTCCATCACATTTCTACTTACAATATTTCCTATGTAACGAGTTTCATGGAAATATTTTTTTTACTTTTCAATTTCCACACACATTACGTACATACACTACAATACTAATGACACACATAAATAGGGTGGATTTTTGAAACTGGGCAGTATGTCTGTAAGGTAAACGTTCATAGGAGACTGTCTTTATCTTTTACAATTTGTGGCTTTTCTAGTGTGAGCCTACTCTAACCTCAATTTATTTATTTTATTAGATTCACCAACAATAATAGGTACACAGCACACGCATAAAACAATGATTCCGAAAAATAAGCTAACTTACTTTGTAATAAGAGTACTATTGAAATTGGTAGGTAAAATCGGTAACAAAAAAAAAATACAAATAAATGAAATTAACATTTAAGAAAGTTGGTCCAGACGAGTCGGGTTTATTCCATGTAAGAAACTTAACCGACTGACACCATAAAAAAGAGCAAATTGAGGTTTTTGTGACTGCCTCGTTGGTCTAGTGGTAGCAAGCGCTACTGCTGAGCATGAGGTCCTGGGTTCGATCCCCAGGTCGGGCAAAATGTTATTGGGTTTTTCCATCTGGAATTTCTCAGTAGCAGCCCGGAGTCTGGATTTGTGCCCGGTTGATGGCAATACGCTAGCCCCCTATTACATGGGACTTAAACTTAACAGGCGAAATGTATGTGTACTATAAGTACAACTCTGCATAACCCTTCGGGGAAACAAGGCGTGATGTTATGTTATGTGTACCTACTAAAAATCTAAAATTTGTAAATGCAGAATGCGTTAGCGCTTCTACTGCCTCGTCCCAAAAATCCACCTAGTATCAAATGTTTTTAACAAAGAATTTACTCACCCCTTTCCCAGAGCACTCGTTGTTGTTGTGGTCGGTGGGGCACTTGGTATGGTCGATGTAGGGGAAGATGGAGGTGCAGGTCTGGTTGACGCACACCAGGTTGTCGCCGCACGGCGTGCCGTCGCGCACCAGCCCCAGCGGAGCGATCTCCGAGTGCTTTGGAAGACCTGTTGTGGCTCTGGAATTGTGAGGAGCAGGGGGTTACAAATTGTCTTTGATATAATGGTAGAGAGATTTGGAAGCTGTGAGAATGTTGAGTTGCCTGAGCGGGTCGATTTTTTAATGATCAAATATGCTGTAAGTAATTAAATAAGCCTCGAAATCAGCCAAGCAATCTTGTTACTCGTAGAAACAAATTAAGGTTATACCCACTCAAAAGCTATCGAATATAAGTATTCCACGGTGATCGCAGACGTATTATTCGTTTCCTAAATTGATATATTAATTAAAAGTCTTATCTCTGTTGTCATATCACATTTTAAGAGGTTAATGCCATGTTTTATCGGAGAACCAATCGCATTCGTTTTGTTCTATGTTAGAGGGTTTAGTTTCCGCACTTAATTTGTCAGATGGACCATTGTACATGGACCATGGTGGTTGTCGGTAGTTATTCCAACCGCCTGATCCAGATGTCGATTTTACAGGTTTGCCCAAATCGGGGTGACGTCTGTGTATTCAAAGAGCACATAAACAACAGCTACCACTACTGCTGCCAGGTTTCAGCTGGGCCTATCACCTTGCGGCAGTGATATCATAATCTGTTTCTGTTTTTGTAGGTGTGTTAGTAACATAGTTTGTAAGCACATTGTTACTAACACTAAGACTCTTGTTGAACGACGTAATAATTAAATAAAAAATAAAAATAAATAACACGTTTATAAATGAAACCGTGACTAGGCATATCGCTATTTGGTTCAAAACATTCTCAAAACTCCACAGCTGGATAAAGACGACATCAACACCGTAGCTGTACTTACTTGCATTCATACTCGTTGCCCTTGATGCTGATGACGGTCCTTGTGTAGTACTCGTCCATGCCGGTCACTATGGGGTACCGGTTCCCCTGCTGGCACTGTAGAGAGCCGCAGCGGACGTTCCTGATGAACATAATAAATGTCACAAATTGTTGCTTTATATTTTGTTTAGCATAGTATCGGAGTGTGTCTCTGACACAAACGCGTACAGACGATCTTCACGGCGACAATATTATTTCGAATGTTATTGCAGTCGCTCTCTATGGCTATCCCAAATCTCTAAAACTATCCCTTTACTCATTACAACAATTAAATCAATATATTCTTTGCGTATCAATCTAGCCATCGAACGAAATGATTCAGTACTTTGTTTTGGTTTTATAAAAACGATGTAGGTACTGCTACAAAAGCTGATATAAATTCATAACAATACTCACTCAATCTCACACTTAATAAAATGTCCCATGCCATCTTTCCCGCAGTGTCCCGTCACGGCTCCCTTCGAGTTGAACTGATCGAAGCATTCCTTATCAGCCCCTATGGTGCCCTGTCCCCAGATGCTCTCGCACTGCAGCGACAGCGTGGGGCACTGCCCCGCGAAGCAGTACCCCTTGCCTTCCTCACACGACTCGCCGTTCTTCCGGTGGGCGTCCGGTGGACAAGAACCGGACGTCCCCGTGCATGTCTCGTCGAGGTCACACTCGTTTGTGGCGTCCCGGCAGGTCACGCCGCGTGGTTTTAGCTGAGGAGGTGAAAGGGGCAGATGCTGTGATTCTGGCTGTTGAGATAGACTAAACGGCTTGCTATCAAAATCTTAGCACAAATTAAAGAAGTAATTTTGGCCTCTAGCACCTTGCAAATAATTCAGGTTTAAGATAAATCGAAAACTTGCTCCAGTAATCCTTTAGCGTAGGTGTTCATTGGACATATTTATAGATCAAATGCAAAAGTAACTTAACCTCTAAGTCCCTGAGATACCACATTTGGTATGTAAACAATCGTTTTTTAATTGTGTCTGTAATTACGGTAATTGACCGGTTAAGATTCACTGTTAACATTCTCAACCAGATACATTTAAAAATCTATGAAAGTAGAGAACTGAACAGTTATTAGTTCTGAACCTTTTAAAACCTCTTCCCCATTCTAAACCATTTCAGAAACATACACACACATAATTATGCTCCATCCCTAATTTCCAACTAAATCTCTCTTTTTGCGGTTCCAAGCATCACATTTGCATAGTTGTCCTAAACTTTATGTGGCATTAACTTTGTATTATTCAACATTAAAACACACAGCGGCACATTAATCAGTTTGAAAACTGATGAAATTCAGACGTAGCATTGTAAATTAGTCAGAATACCTTTGTCTGAACAAAATGCAAATATGTTTCGACAGTAAGACTTGTATTTAAATGTGCTAAGTGCCAGTTGTTTCGAGGAAACTTTGCGCTATACATACTTTGAGACCTAGACTACAGTTCTTACGAGTCAGAAAGGTATTTATAATGAAGGTACTTGAAGGTAATTAACACATTACTTATTCCTGTCGGTGAAGCGTATTAATAAACAACAGGCCTAGAATGCTTCGTTGAATGCATAAATAGAACTAAGAAATTCTCTTCGATAAATTAACGTAAACTTTATTGAATATCCAAGCAATGACAGGATTTGCCCTGAAGATGTTTTAGTTCACTATATATTTATACAATTCTTTGCCATACCTGTTGTAAATAAAATGAAAAGAGAAACAAAATAAGAAAATGACAATACAGAATTAACTCCCTATTATTACATCAATATCTCTATAAACGAACTGAGGAACTTCTAAAACTGGAAGACATACATTCTTATTTATGTAATATCTACTAGTTTTGAAACGTAATAACTTACTATTGCCAAATAGGAATATTACTATGTATGAAATTATTCTTGAATTCTACTCCTAGGAACTTTTTTCGAGTCAAATTCATTTGATATGGATCTAAGTATCAGTGAACTAGCTATTTAAAAAACAGTTGATAGTTTACACATTATTTCATTACACATCGGTTACGTTTAAGTTACTACGTCTTCATTCTTACCTGGCACCTCTCACAGCATTCCCCAGAAGCGCACTGCGACTCCTTGGTGAGTCGACACGTGAACGGGTCGCAGCAAGGGTTGGTGTTCTGACACTCCGTGATGGTGCCACAGTCGCACTCCTCGCCCTCGTCCAGGCGACCGTTGCCGCATTGGTGGTGGATCACCAGCTTGGCAATAAGAAATAATTTTATTTATTTATATTTGATAGACGATTTAAATCGAAAAAAAGGCTTCAACTAGTACCCACTACTTCGTTATCTACGTCATTATCGTCATACACGTAGGTCATCATCATTATAATCATTTCAGCCCAAAGACGTACACTGCTTTTAAACCTCCCCAAGAGTTTTGCCAAAATCGCCACGCATGGCAGGTGGGTTGGCGATTGCAGTATGGTGGTAAGATGCATAAAGAACGCTGCTGCCCATTCTCCCTTAGGCACCTTTTATGACCCTCATGGGAAGAAATGGCATGGTGCTATTCTTTACGTCTGGCATCATACGGAACACGCATACACGTAAGTTATACAGAATGAATACAAATATTAGAGTTGGTTTTAAAAGTATCAAGTAACTAGCTTCTGCCCGCGACTTCATCCGCGTCAAAGTTTTGTTTCCTTGAACCTTCCCGTCGCATCGAATTGCCTGCCAGTTTTCGTTGCTGCTCCGCTTCTTTTGATCGTAGCGTGATGCTATATAACTTTTAACCTTTCTCAATAAATAGGCTACCCAACCCAAACAGATTTTTTCGATTCAGACCAGTAGTTTCGGAGCCTATTCAATACAAACAAACAATCAAATCTTTCCTCTTTATAGTCGAACGGGATAAAAAGAAGTATCCTATGTCCGTTGCCTGGTTCTAAGCTACCTTCTCACCAATTTTCAGCCAAATTTATTCAGCCGTTCTTGAGTTATAAATAGTGTAACTAACACAACTTTCTTTTATATATATAGATTACAAGTTCTCGGTATGTAGTAAAAATATGTATTTTTGCTAAATGTGACTTGTCACTACAACAAACCCGAGTAACCTAAAGAAAACCTCGAAATAGAAAAGATAAAACACACGATCGTCATGTCAAACTCAGTCAAAAAAGCATTAGTCGTACAAGAGAAACATTTCAGAATGCCCAAAGGGTGTGGTGAGCATACACACATATTGAATTTACATCGGGAATCGAGATTCGTATCGTATACGTAGGTAAGCGTAGTACCTATCATATACAGGAACGTAAATGGATGCCACAGTATGAGAGTAATGTAGAAGACAGAAATACTCAAAGGACTTATGTAATTTGTTAAAGGAAATAGGTTTAATAATTAAACAGGTTTTTGAATGTCGAGCTTTTGAGAAAGTTGAAATTGATTGCGGAAATATTGTATAATAACTATGTGTCACTAAATGGAACATATATTGTGAAACGATATAATATTAAATTCAATTTAGCTTTTAAAACTGCTGAACAGTCTTCACGTTCAGTGTACTGAAAAGATACTCTATGTATTTGTTGGCACCTACAGAATAATGTACTATGGTTTTATGTGTAATCTAATTTCCGATATTTCGACGCTACATGCTGTTGCAAGCGTCATTATAGCAGAGCGACTGTGGAACTGGGTGAAGGATGGTAAAAAATGATGATTTAAAAAAAATCATTAATACTATAGAAATTATAATTTTTTAGCCCTTTATAAAATTGGGTTTTAAATAACGTACAATTTAACGTTTTAAACATTTTTGGTAATTTATTATAGAGGCGTACACACATAGCCAGAGAGTTTTTATTATATTTCACCGATCGAGGCATTACATCCAGCACAAGTCTGTATTGGTCTCGCCTACTTCGAGAGCTTATTTCCTCTGCTGCTTTGAATAGTTCTTTGTGTTTTGAACAAACATGCATGCTTCATATATATATATAATGAAGGTAACGGTAGCAAACCAATCAAAATAATGACATGATTCGTCAGATGGAATTTCGTACAGAGTTCGTAAACATTTTTTCTGCGCGACAATTAGTAAGAGTACAATGTTTTTTTTTTAAAATAAAATAATATTAATAGAAAACAAACAGTTTCTTTATCAAATTAACATACGAAAACTTCAACAGGTTTCTAATTTCAACGATATCCGACGACCCCGGTAACTTATTTGTTTTAGTGACTATAGTGTGAGTTGAATCATGTGACGTAATTCCAAAACTGATAAGATCAACAAGATAAGAGCCTCTTTCAATACCAATCGCCAACAAATCACGCATTACTATGAGCAACCGCGAACTGCTGCGGGAAAATAAAGGCATTCGCTCACAATCATCCCTCGATAAATATGTAAACGTGAGAAATCGAAGGGGAGAAGCAGGGCTCCGCATTATCATTCCTGACTATGCAAATTTATTCCAATAAACCCTGGCTGGCGTTCGCTCCTGTTATTATATATTCGCAAACGAAGAGATGATTCAGAGCGCGAGGGCAGCCTGCATTACCATAACTTTTATTAAAGGAGTGGGCCTTAGCGCGGGTGACGACAAACAATACGACAGCTTCTGATTAATTTTCAACGTGAAAATCTGTTTTGAATTCGAATGAACTCTTGCGTGCAAGTGGTGTGGTGGTGACGAGCTCATCCACACTAAACTTCCGTCGTTGATCAGTGGTGCGTTACTTTCTATGTACCTACGAAAGATCGAATAAGTTTTGTCATCCCTTCAAGCAGACATCGAGGCGTCGACATTCCTTTGAATGAAACCAATCGTTTTTAATCGAGAATTAAAGTGATTTCACTCGAAGATCCCACTGGATTGGATTTGATTTTATGATTCCGAGTTAATTAAAGTTTAAATAGGTGAGTTTGAGGACTTCAATCTGATTAATTTTAAATGGAATTGTTAAATGAGTTTTTAATCAGATTAAATAGCATTGTGTTAGTGAAGGTTTAGACTTTTGTTTAGTGAAACACATATTTTAACAATTATTTATTAAATAAAATAATTGGTTTTAGGTTTAATGTGGATAATTTTATTTGTATCAGTAAAACCACGTGCTGTGATCAAGTAATAAATAAATATATTTCAATGTTTATACATTATCGTGCGTTGGTATTTCAATTATGATACGAATAGTTCATAAACACACATAAAACAAACGTACGCGTTTAAACATACATAAATTGAATATCTGTATTTGTAAGGGTTGCCTGTTATCATAATGTTAAAAGTTATGACTCAAATAAACCTGTTCAGTTTGTTGAGCTCAACATAAAATTAACCTTATAGTCTCATATTTACAGCTGTTGTAAAACTGATAGAGCTGTACTATTCTGATGTAAGTTATGACTCAAAATAATAAGGTTAACTGAGCTGAAAAAAGATTTAATCTCCACTAAAGTTAAAAGGAATTGTTAGAGGTTGTACCGTATCTGTGTACATACATGAATTCACGCCGTGCCCATGAGTATACGGCAGAAACGATAGTGCCTGTACATTATTGTCTTTAATAAGTAAGCAGCTGTGAATCAACATAGTTATACCCTGCTTCAACAGTTCGTAGACAGTTTTGTTTATTTTATCTTTTCGTATTTTCTTATAGTTATAAATGACAAATTCCGTGTGGTTTCAGACGTAAAGAATCTTACTATCTTATTTCTTCCCGTGGGTATCATAAAAGGCGACTAAGGGGCATTTTTACTAGATAATGGGCAGCAGCGATGTCTATGCATTTTAACACCATAAAACGAAACCCACCAGCCAAGCGTGGCGATTATGGCAAACTCAATTGGGGGCATAGGCCTCCAGCAGTGGACCTCTGTCGGCTGGCATGATGATGAAATGACAGTAGTTCAACCCTCATTCGTTCTTAAACGTAACGGACATCTATACGTACCTCATTAGGTTTGTTGAGCAAACACAGTCCCTGTCCGACCCGCAGCTCATTGATATAGTCGTTCTTCGAGCAGTCAGAGAACTTGTAGGGCTGCACGTTGTCTGACCCCACGATGGACTGCGCCATGATGCAGCCGTGCCAGTCCCGGCAGAAGCATTGCTCTCGCCCATCGTCATGGCCCATGCCTGGCAAAGAAGGTGTCATTAGTAAAAATATGGTGGAAGGTGCAGTGACTCAAATATATGTGTATACTGGCTGGAAATAAATGTATGTTGCAGTACACAGACGATATTTACATTTAATGAGCTATAATACAAAAGGAAAATAGCACAAAAATCTGTTCCAACCTTAAGAAAATAAAGGAATTCATGTCAGTTTTAGTTTCGATGTAACAAACCGAGTTATTATGATGCAAAGAAAAGGCAAAATGTTGTGACAAAGGTATTGTCAGCCAAAGTTTTGTTGTTATCGATTTTGCTTACACCGACATTGCATTGAACAAGGGAAACCGTACGACTAACAATGTCAACTATAGTTTTCCAGACTTATGATCTTGTTAAACATTTTCTACAATTTGGAAAACAGCATTTGTTTCATTATAAACAACCTCTTTTCGCCAAAATGAGACATTGTATGAAGCTTATGTAAAAATTACTTTATTTCTGCAAGTAGATTGGCTAACAAGAAATTTTCACAAAGACTTGTACGGCAACGAGCCTTTATGAATACAAAAATCATTGCTACTTTGCTGTATTACTTCAAAGCAACAGGCATAGCAAGAACAAGAAGCATAAGGCTAATTGCCCTCAACAGCATTTGTGGTACGACACAAAACCAGATAGTCACGCTGGTTGAAACTGAAACATGCTTTCTGCTATTTGCGAATCTCGTCGTGAACAACCGGTTAAAACCCATCGTGTTTAGAGACTGGCATACGGGTATGAGAGATAGAAATGAGTCTAAGCAAAGCAGAATTTCTTCTAAAGTTCGATGTGACTCTTAAGACTCGACGTCTTCAGTCGTCGTCGGATAGGCACCATTTCCGGTCGTTCATTCATTCTTTTAGTGTAATTTGCTAGTGAAATAGTCAAGTGGCAGTGTATCCAACACTGTAACTTAATTTATTGACCGATACCAAAGCATCCAGCTATAAAAAAAATAAACGACAAACGGGCGTTTGATAGATAGAGTGCTACTAGCATCTTTTGGAACTGACGCTGTTGGTAAATTTTTGTGAAATTGTGGTATTGACAAAAGGCGACTTTGACAAAGCAACCTAGCGTTGTGGAGCAAAAACTGGTAAAAAACTTTATTTACTTTATTCAAAACTCACCTATATTATGTCCAATCATATGCGCCATGGTCCCGGCGAGTAGATGCGGCTCATAAGTGTTGGTGTCCACGGATATTCCCACGGACTTGGGCGTGCACAGCGTGTCCGGGACAGATATTCCCGACTCGCCTCCGGGGAACGTCAGACCGCTGGAAGTGACGTCACGAATTAACATGGCGGCTGATAAACTTTTTTGTGATGTACATGGTGTTTTAAAAATGTGAAAGAGAAAATAGTTGTACAAAATGAAACATGAATATTGATATTCAGTTACGTCTGGGTAAAAAAGCTGGAATAAAACAGTTAAACAGTATTATCAACCGGTGTAAAGTTTAAAATATGCCAAAGGCGCGAGTTTTGACATAATCATGTCCATTACTTATGAAGTTTTAGTAGATAATAAAAATGCAAAACATTTTCATGACGGAAAACTACGACAATTGAGTTATCTCGTATTCAATAAAAAAATCAACAACTTCTTCATTATTAAAACTATGACATTATAAGCCTATAATGTTCCCACTGTTGAGACACAGGCCTCCTATCTTCGAGAGGTAGTGGGCTGTAATCAACCTCGCGGGCTCAGTGCGTGTTGGCTGATGTCACATGTCTTCGAATTTTCAGTTCTAAGACATACTGGTTTCCTCACAAAGTTTTCCTTCACCGTTTTGAGAGCAGTGGCGATGAAATTATTTAAACAAATAAAGCGGCTGCCTAGGTTCGAATCCACGACTCATATGTCATGGCCGTGACCTCTGAGCCGCCACTGTTCTTTGATTAATTCTTAATAGTATTTTATTTTAATAATTATGAAAGTTTTTGCTCAATCCGGACAGTGGAATACGGTAACAAAACAGCGATTGTATTTCTGGTGATTCAGTGTGAATTGTCCCCGTCAACAATAATTATACCACATCTCACTATGTGGACAAATTGCCCACATACAAACCTCACTCTTTATCTCTATTGTCATTAGTTTTTATTTTCAGTAATTACCGCCATATTCACGAATTATTACTAATAACCCGCCAATTAATAAAACATCTGAACTCATTCTCAACCTCGCGGCCTCATAATTTATTTACTAAAGGAACAATATACCGCACATATGCCCTTAATCCGCCTTATGACGGTATAATGGCCTGAAACGCTTGATTATTATAATTTTTATGGCCTAACAGACGTAGCTAATTGTTTTAGAGGCCCCAGTTTGGCAATAAGCCCTTTGTGTGTCGAGATGCGTTTATTTTTTAATTAAACATTTAAATAATGATCTAATTAAGTTCGGGAACAGACTGTCTAGATAGCGAATATTACATACACATACATAAACTCACGACTTCCTCCCATGGGTGTAGGCAGAAACTACAGAGCGCCATTTGCTACGATACTTACATATCCTTTTGCTTCGTTTACGTTTATACATTAGGTCATACACGCATGCCAGTTGCGAGTACTTCGCACCTGACCTTTCTGAAGAACATCACCAATAAGGCATAGAATAGCATAGTGCATTCGTAGCAAAATAGAATAATAAAATCAAATTACAGTTCACTTTCTAGATAAACATACCTACCCACAAATAAACTTGTACACAGAACTTGCTCAAACCAACAAAATATCATCCTTAATAGAACGAAAACTCGTACAAATAGAACTCAAACAAATTTAAACATGAAATTAAACAGGTTTCATGCAAAGAACTTGGAGCGCTGTATAAAGACGTATGTGCAACTATTCATACAAAGATTCATCGCAGTTGAGATTCAAGTACACAAAGTTGAAGCGTCCTGCGAATTCTGGAGTATATACTACGTATACGGGAGTGTGTGCTACGTAAATGGGAGTATATGTGGAATAAGTACGACGTATAGAGCCGTATGTGGATCCTTACTTTATAATATTCTAGTTACTTTGAACTATGTTTGGCAGGAACGTGTAGTTTCTAGATAAAAGTATGTAAATTTAAACTAGTACGTGAACCCTTATTTAAGTTGCGACTTGCGTTACATGAGCTCTGCCTTTCAAATAGACAATTAAAACACGACAGTGGGAAGTTTGTAGCACTTTGACAATAGAAATGTCGTAACTCATATGCTGGTTTTGTTGATCAGAGCTTTTGTGAACGTCAAAAAAAAGTACGTCTTGGTTTTGTGTTGTTTATTTGACATTATACAGGATAAGTTTTTAACCAGTGCGCACATTTTGACAAATTAAACTTAAACGAGTTATAATAACCATGCGTTATATCTAAGTACAAAAAAATTAAGTTATCGTTAACGAAAGATGTTTATTTTGAAACTGGTTTTTATGGTAACTTGCGCGCGGCGCCAAAGATGAATGACCGAGCGTAGCTACAAGTACCTATCAGCTGTTCGAGCGGTCAAAATTCTAAGAAGTTCGAAGTACCTACGCCGGCGCGCGGTTACTGATTTATTCCTATTGTCGATATCATATTACGAAATATGTAGGGTGTTCATAGTTTAGTGATTTAAGGTCGGATGAAAATGAAAAAAAAAAGAGTATTGAAAAAGTAGTTGAAATTTATTCTATTACTGATACTGAACCACCAAAAAAAATTTGCACACTGGAAACAAAAATTTCCTGTATTAACTCTTTAAATTTCCGGTTATCACGTGGTTTACCATACCAAAGTCTTGTCCGAGTAAATTTGGCCGAACGTAGAAATATCGAGGAATTCCGTTTAATCCCTCGCTATCTAATGAAATTTCTGAGAAAAATAGACAGAAGTTATCATTTGGAAGTATTTCTAATCGCTTATCGAGTTTGTGATCGAACGCGAATTTGACAAACTTGGTAACGAGACGCGATAACGTCACAACTTGTGGAAATATTACTTTCGGAAACATACTGATAAGGAACAATGGGCGTGCCTGATGTTAAAGTAGTTTTTGTTAGGTATGTTGAAGTGTTGCCGTGTGGTGTGGGACGTAAAGAATAACATCACCGCATTTTTTTCCATGGGTGTCGTAAAAGGCGACTAAGGGACTTACCAGGGAATGGGCAGCAGCGATCTCTAAGCAGTTTACCACCATACTGCGATCGCTAATCCCTGCCAAGCGTGGCGATTATGGAAAAGTCCTCCAAATTGGGGGAGGCTAATGTCCAGCAGTGGACGTCTTACGGTTGAAATGGTGGTGATGGGATGTTGAAGCGTGTTCAAGTTAATAAACCCGATATTTAGGTTTATCCTGGCGTCTTATCTTAGGTATTAACTTGAAAATTGAATGAAAACTGAAATATAGTTTTTTAGTGAGCAATCTTAGCTTCATATTGGATGAAGTAAGATGGTATAAAACCGTGGATCATCATCATCAGCCTAGCATTTTCCCAATCATGTTGGGGTTGGCTTCCACTCTCACCTAATATAGCTTAGTGCCAGTATTTTATCTGACTTCCACAATTCAGTTATTGGGTATTATGACATCTCTTGAGAGTGGTTGTCAGACTTTCGGACATGATAGTCAGGACCAACGGGTTAGCTTGCTTTCCGAGGCACGGAGGGGTTTTGGTATGTAAAAATGGTCACCCATCCACGGACTAACCGCCACAAGCGTAGCTTAACGTGGTCAGTCGACCCATGTGGCTGTTATCACTTGGCTACGATTATTTGGATATGATTCAGTGTCATGGCTAAGACACTGAATTGTATAATGGAGTGGTAACTTCATGATGACATAAAACTCCTGAAATACTGTAAGATTGTGGAACTCGTAACCTCATAGCATTCGTGTTTTAAAAACTATTCCACTGTTCAAGTGAGTATTTATAAATAATTATGTATATATATTTAAGAATTATGTGTTTAATTACACATTTCTTTAAAACGCTTCACGTATTCATATTTTTCTTATCTTCTTCTCACACACTATTGTGTAAATTTCTTTTTCATGTCTCCAAGCAATTATTTTTGTTAGTAAATAAGCAGTACCATTATACTCAAATTGATATTATCTCGTATTCCTATGTATTGTTCTGTGTAAAATCTATTTCACAACATCTACCACCTGATCCAGAGTTACGCGGCACAGTAAAAAAAAAGTGCAACACTAGTTGGGAACATTCAGTCGAGCACGCTACGACTCTCTCCCTGTATGTTTCCAACCCGTAGCACTTCGTGACGCAACTTTCAAAGGTACACTCGATGCTCAAAGAGCAGGCACGCTTCCACGAGAACCGATTCGACTCGGATATCGGAAATTATAGTTGAATTACTTCGCCAACAAGCGATAGCGCTGACGTCACGGCCGCCATATTGGATCCTTTTGTAACAGACGTTAAGAGATAATTAGAAAAAAGAACTCTGTTTGTGGATTGATCTGATTGATTTTGAAATTGGAATCCTTTGTTTTGATTACGTTTACAATTAAATTGTTCGTTTTTTGTAGCTATAACTATGGAATCAGTCATTATGGCCAAGATCTCAGTGGCAATGGCTTTGAATCTTTATAATGTCTTTGTGTCTACTCCATTATTATGAGCATACCTTAAGATTTTCAACCATTATCTCTAACAAGTTCAGTAAGAAACCGTAAAACAACCTAAATCATCATTAACAGAGCACTAAAAAAAACGATAATACCAAAGACTAATTAAAGAAACACATCCATAATAAGACACTAAAACCTCACCCAAGTTTTGTAGAAATACCCATAAATCCAGCCTACCGCATAGGCATAAAACTGCCTACATTTTATATCTATCTAATCAACCTGTAAGGGTGCCATGACCGGGTGCCAGTCATAAAAACTTCGCAATTGTGGCATTCGAAGCACGTCGGGTAGTGCCTTGGAAACCAATCACTTAGATTTTTCAGTCTAGTTATGTAGTGTGCATTAGTAATATAGGTGTTCAATTTGACTCAAAGTCTTTTGAGCCCAGGAAATTAGGTAAAAAGGTCTTAAAATGTGGGATTTATAGATCCAGTTGGCTAAGACTTTCTTTATGTGGAGTCTTAAAAGGAGGACGTGGAATTTTCTGCCAGAATGTCTATGTTAACCCTAAAAAAATTTTTGTGGCAGTAGCCATAGTAAACAAAGATGTCTGCTTGTCATGAGAATAAATAAATAACCTACGAGAGTATAATCTAGACATCTGAAAATAATAGAGTTCATTAACTAAGTGTGATACTAATTCTAGTTTTTAGTAACGGTGATTTTAGTGATAATCTTATCGCAAAGAGACCTTGTTCGGGATAATAAATCTGACTAATAATCATGGTATTAATCTGACACAACAAGTCTTATCAAGGGTTCTCGTATTACCCAGTAACTGGGTTGTGGAGGTCAGGCAGGCAGTCGCTCCATGCAAAATACTGATATTCAGCTGCATCAGATTAGACTGGAGAGCAAGTCCAACATAGTTGGGAAAAGTCCAGGTAGACGACGACGAGGACATGAACATGAAAATTATAATATACAACCATAAAGTTCACAACCAACACGACCTCTTTCGAACACATCTCTATTTTCAGAACCATAGTGAACCCAATTATTTTACATAGAAACATCCGACTCCGTACATAAAGAGACGTTGAAATTAGATAAAATTCCTGTTTGTCTATGCCCCGGGGCAAAAGGCTCGGCGGTCAGACTATTTAATTTTACTGCGAACCGTTATTGCGTTAGTCGTGTTTGAGCGGGACTCGGGAAATACATAAATTAATAACATTGATTTGGTTTGTGTGATTGAGTTTCTTGAATATATGTATAATAGTTTATATTTATCTGGGTAGGTGAAAATCAGTTTGTCGCTTCATGAATCGCAAAAAAAACTCTCTTGCGTTTAATAAATTAAAAAAAATAATAGGTATAGCAATTATTAACGATACTCTATTTAATTGATTTCATCTATGTTTGTTCACAAATATTATCATGTGACATGTTTACAACTATTCTAGATCAGATATATTTAAGATTTCTAGCATATGACAATGTTTTCTTTCTTGAAATAATTCTTATAACCTTTGTACGGACCATTCGGATGGGCATAATAGCATGTCGTACGCTTTGCTAACTACATGATAGCTATCCTTATAACAGAATATCATAAATTTATTTCCTTGGTTCAATGAACAAAGAAATACAAAAGAATTACAAAAATACCAACACAAAGCTCATATTTGTGTTACGTCATGCCACGTCATCGATCTACTTGGCCAGATTTCTGAAAGCTTACATCGACACAAAATGAATATGTAGATTCAGCGATATCCCAAAAAAACGGGCAATAAATGCCAAGACCGCATTGTTCGACTGTCAATCCGTTGGCGGCATTCTTTCCCGAAGGATCCCGGCCATTTCAGGCTACAGCTATCGTAAATATTTGATAGACATCAATCATTCACACGACAAACCCAAGAATACACTCCCGAATCGAATCGGAGACACTGACGCTCCGAGGATATCGACGTACATCTGCAGCTGACATCCTAAATTATGACAGGATACCGCCTGTCGGAAACATTACCGCGGAGTCGTAGTAATTTGTAAAATTATAGCGATAATAGCCGATGATATCTCGCGGGTCGTAACACCGCGCAAATATATGCCCAAAAACTAGGACATTAAAGTCCAAAGTGTGAAAACATAACCGCTGTAACGCTTTTCGTCAGATTCGTTTATCGCTCGAATTAATTCTCGACCTCGGTTCGCTTTCGAGATTAATTTTCGAGCTGTTTAGCGCACTGGCAACTGTCTATCTAGCAATTTCGTTCGTTCAAAGTGAAAAGGGTTTTGTAAGCAGATTTGTGAGCCTCGCCTACCGTTGAAACGTCTCTTGCGAAATATTTGTATTACTTTATAAAATGCAGGCGAGGACGGACGCTATAATAAAATGCAATGTAAGAACTGTTATCGGTCCATGTATTTCCGCATTTTGTTTCTAAATGTTGAAACAAGATCTAGCAGCTTTGAAGATACTATTTTTGGCAGATGGATTAAACTGCAGTGTACTTTTGTTTGAGAATTAGCGTTTTATTAGATTTGGTAAATTATACGAAATATTTTATGTTATCTATACTAATATTATAAAGCTGAAGACTTTGTTTGTTTGATTGAACGCGCTAATCTCAGGAACTGGTCCGAATAGAAAAATTATTTTTGTGTTGAGTAGCCTATATATCGAGGAAGGCTATAGGCTATATAACATCACGCTACAACCAAGAGGAGCGGAGCAGTAATAAAAAATGTTGCAAAAACGGGGGAAATCGCATGGATAGGCGATTCGACGCGACGGGAAGGGTCGGGGAACAATAAATTTTACGCGGACGAAGTCGCGGGCAGAAGCTAGTTTGTATGATATACGAGGGTTTTTATTATTATGTTCAACAGAACTGCTTCTCACAGTTTTAGGTTTAAGTTTCTTAATAAACTATACCGGTTGTATCACTATCTTATCGTTCGTTTTTCTTACTTTTACGGGCTTTGCATCCTACCCAGACACAACAGAACAGCAATATTTCTTATTGTATTACTGAGTAAATCTTTAGCCCAATTTTCTTTGCCTGTGGCATACGAACAAATAGAAGCAATAAACGACTTAATATTGACTTGACGCTGAGAGCAGTAATGGTCCAGAGGTAATGGCCCCGACTTACGATTTGTACATAGGTCGTGGGTTCCATCCCAGGCAACCGGTTTACTTAGTATGACTTCATCACCGCAACTGTCAAAACGGTCAAGACAAACATTGCGAAGAAATCAACATGTACTAGAACCAAAAAAATGGACTAATCTACCAACCCGAACTTGGCCCGCGTAGAAGACAGCTCCTCCCTCTCACTGAGAGGAGGCATGTGGTAGTGGAGACATTACATTTATTGGGGACTAATTGTGATGTGTGCGAGTAAAAACAAAGAACACTAAAATGTAAATAGGCAGGTCATATTCAGAGAGCTAAGACGGAAATCCTGCTCCCTCATGAAGCGAGGAGATTTGTGTTCTAGGAATGGGAACATTACTGGCTGATTATGCTAACTGGCTTGCATCTAAATAGAGTTTAGACGCTGAACCTTCTTGGTTCAAATTATGATAGTTACGACAATTGCATAGCACCGTGAAAATTCGGGTTTTGCCAGTGTGTGTTGCCAGTCATGATCTATGACACTGAAACGTGGTCGCTCGTAATGGAACTCATAAGATGGCTGAAAGTCACTCAAATGGCAATGCTTGGAGTTTCCTTACAATTGCATAGCACCGTGAAAATTTGGGTTTTAATTAAGATAACTCACGTGAGCAGTTGTGTGGTGTCCTTCTCAATCTTGAAGAGTTTCCTGGCGGTGTAGTCGCTGAACTTGTGGATGGCTCGCGTGATGTCCTGCTTCCTATCGATGTCGGCCTGGTCTGCGCTCTGCCAGGACTCGATGTACACCAGGGACACCCGCGTGTTCAGGGTGCGGAAGTACTGGAAATTAAGAGAGGGTTTAAGAGAAATGGACGTAGCTTGTGGAACTAGATTGGAGCAGGAAAAGGAGCTAGAGTTTCAGTGTTTCTTGTTGCAGGTTTGGTCTTGATTCCTATTCTTTATTAAACATATAAAAATTATGTTCACATACACAGCTCATGGAAAAACGCGAGCATAACCCTACAATTGGATGATAATTGGATGTATTTATTAAAGTAAATTGTATTTTGCACCAGTGACAACCCCATTTTTATGTCCACGCAATCACTCTCCATTCCAAGGTTGCCTGGAAGAGATCGCAGAAAGCGATAAGGCCGCCCATTGTATGTTTTTATTGTTAAATTTTTTTAAAATGTATTTTCTTGTGTACAATAAAGCATATATAAATAAATAAATAAATAAATAATAATTCTCTGGTTTGTAAATAATTGTATGTAATTGCATGTATTATATTTGTTTTTAAATATCAAACAGACAAATAACTCATTTAAAAAAGCTTCTACGCTACAACGTCTTACGTTACGAATAAAAAAACAAAAATACAGTCACCAAGTTTTTTTTAAGAAATTGATGGATACAATTAAATTCAAACAATAGGTACTATAAAATAAACAGTTCATTTCTCAAATTAAATTTCATTCGAAAACAACCATCGTTTTCTTACTAAACTTCAACTATATCCGACGAACCTGGTTAATTATCTCTTTTGGTGACTGTACCTATTTACATAATTATTATCGTCCACCACTGCTACACAATGGTGGCAGAAATATTTTCCTCAGTATTTAATACAACTTCACAGCTGCCTCCACATTACAGTTCATTACTTGCCCAAAACAGCGTAAAACCCCATATAAAAAGTTCATAAACTTCATAACAATAATTTGAAAACAAAATTGTTCGTGCATCTGTGGCACGAGTGTTTCCGAAACTAGCGCTCCCATGCTCGTACGTAGGGACAACTTCGTTAAGCACAAAATTGACTGTTCGGCTGTGTTTTAAACCGGAACACGGTATTATAAGCTGGGAAAACGTTTTGATTAACTCAAAAATTGAATTTTTGACAGGCATTACTTATTTTGAAGGTAGGGAAGTTTTAATGAGATTAGTTACGGGACCCGCTGAATATGATTGAAACTTTTCGAGTTTTACGCAACGTTTTTCGGATATTATTATCATCTCGGTTTTACAGTGTGAATATAATTCTTGTTACAGAGTTATCAAAGTTCGCGTCGAGGAGTTTTTATATTCGGGGTTGTTTTATGTGGGCTGGCTTTTATGAAATGGTTTGTGCTACTTAAGATTAATATTGTAATTTTAATAACCAATCTATACTTCAATATTTGGCTGGGCAGCGTCCGGGAAGCCACGCAATAATTATCTTCTCGCACCACATACCGCAGTTTCTCAAGACGAAAGTCTTTGACTGGCGCATGTTGCCAGTGATGACCTATGGCACTGGAACGTGGTCGCTCACAGTGGAACCCATAAGAAGGCTAAAAGTTACCTATAAGCCAATGGAGAAGGCTATGTTTGGTATGTATGATTCGTAGGAGAACTAGGTAACCGGCACAGCTCGAAAATTGCCAAACTTAAGTGGCAGTGGGCAGAGCATATTGCTTGAAGAACAAACGGCCGATGAGACTGAAAGTTTCTGGAGTGGTAACCGCGTACTGTACGCGTAGCATGACCGCCTAGAAACGGAATTTGTCGACGGAAGATAAGACAAAATGATAGATTATATCGTAGAAAAATTGTGTAAAACTGGAAAAAAAGAGATATTTCTATTCTTCTGTCGACAAGAGTACGATGTCAAGTATGATGACTATTTTTCTGATGAGATAAAAACATTTTTACAGCATTAAAATACATAAGGAACTTTTTTTGTTCTTGGTAGGGTCATGCTACGCCGGCTGGAAGACATAGCGGTGGAAGGCCTCCGATAAGGTAGACTGATAACATGGTGACGGCCGCAGGAATCCGTATGATTTGAGAAGCACAGCACCGGTCTAAGTAGCGGTGCTTAAAGGAGGCCTCAAGGTCTAGCAGTAGACATCTTTCGCCTGAATGATGATGATGGCTTTAATACTAATATTATAAAGAGGTAGTAGAGTAGTTTATATGGAGAGGTACTCTTCAGAATTACTGAGCCGATTGAAAAAAATATTTGACTAATTGGAATTTATCATTTTATCGCATGTCGAAAATAGATTCTTATTTTATTCAATGACAATTACCTACAAATTGCGAAGAAAGAAGGAGATAATTCCTTGGACTATCTTGGCGCTTCTACAATCCACAATTTGTAACCCAAAAGTATAATTCAATAAAGTATAGACTAAACACCGACGTCTAAAGAATAATTAACGAACAGTACACACAGTTCTCTATTCCAAATTCAATTTTAAAATTAAATTTCAACAGGGTGTTTCAAAATAAATGGGATCTGTTAATTTGATTAATGACGAAGATAACTGAAGGCAACGCTTAGTCGAAATGACTCTTTCTGTCGGCTTATTAATTGTAAATAGATAGAGTAAATTCTAAGCACTTGTGTCGTTTGCGTTTAATTTAAATGGAAAGATAAAAGGGAACATGCTGTAACATCAAGGGTTGGCTTCATTTCTAAGAAGTTGAGGATTCAATAGGGTTATTTCGGTGCTCGAAGTTAAGATGTAATTATATAGAGACGGATTAGGCTTTATTATTTTTTATCGCTAGCTTTTGCCAGCGGCTTCGCCCGCGTGTAGGTTGCAAATTGTATTATGTGTTAAGCCAATCTCGTTCGGCTGTTTTTGAATGGTTCAGGAACTTATATAAGTTAGATTTATTTTTTAGAGACATTATTATTCTTACTCGTAGTGACTGTCATCATGATTTCAGTCCAAAGACGGAAAACTTCTGGAAATAGACCTCCCCAAATTTTTGGGGTTTGCCATCATCGCCAGGCTTGATAGGTGGGTTAGCGATCGCAGTATGGTGGTAAAATGCATAGAGAACGCTACTGCCCATTCTCTAGTAAGTCCCTTAGTTGCCTCTTAAGACACCCACGGGAAAAAATTGGGATGGCTATTCGTTAGGTCCGGCACCACACGGAACCCCTATACGGAACTTTGTTTATAACTTTATTTTAAAAGAGGACCTATATACAGCTTCATATTAAATGGAACAACAAACAATTTATTATTCCTACAACAAGAAAAGTAGGTCTAAAACGGACACTATACAAAAAATAATAGATCTTCATCAAAAAATACACTTTATCCACAAAAAAAGGATCTAATCCTCAAGTGTTGGCTGTCAGGTCCATCTCCAGAGCACTGGAACGCTCATCATAACTTGTTCTACCCTTCTGTGACATATGTCACGCGTAGTCGCGTACTTCATGACATGTGTCGGGCCCCGCGCTTTTTATTGTTCTCTTCTGTAATTAGGTTCCGTAGCTCGCAAGTTTATAAGGATATTGTTAACTTTATTTTTATCTAGACCGGGTTTGGGTGGTCATTTTGAGTCAGTAATAAACCTAGGACGTAGGTATGAGTAGTTGTGGGTCGTAAAATGTTGGTTACTTTTTTAAGTAGGCATTAAATGTTGGTAAAGACGGTTTGGTGGAGTTTTAGTTAGTAGGTCGTATTTTTCTAATAACAATTTGTCATAAAGTTAGCCTACTAGTGAATTATTTACTTTGTGGTTTTCGACATGTCAAATATAAAAAACCGGCCAAGTGCGAGTCGGACTCGCGCACCGAGGATTCCGTACAAACCTGTAGGTATTCTCGGTTTAAAAATAAATGTTTTCTTTTTTAATTTTATAATTATTTCAGTTGATTGAATGTAAGGTAAATTGCGGTTTACGATTTATGACGTTTTAAAAAAAAACTACTCTCTCGATCTCGTTCAAACCAATTTTCGGTGGAAGTTTACATGGTTATGTATATCATATATTTTTTTGAGTTTTATCATTCTCTTATTTTAGAAGTTACGGGGGGGGGGGGACACACATTTTACCACTTTGGAAGCGTCTCTCGCGCAAACTATTCAGTTTAGAAAAAAATGATATTAGAAACCTCAATACCATTTTTGAAGACCTATTTATAGATACCCCACACGTAAGGGTTTGATGAAAAAAAAATTTTGAGTTTCAGTTCTAATTGGGAATCCGTATGGGGAACCCCAAAAATTTTTTTTTTTCTATTTTAGTGTAAAAATCTTGATGTGGTTCACAGAATACATCTACTTACCAAGTTTCAACAGCGTAGCTCTTATAGTTTCGGAGAAAAGTGGCTGTGACATACGGACGGACAGACAGACAGACAGACAGACAGACAGACAGACGGACAGACAGACAGACAGACATGACGAATCTATAAGGGTTCCGTTTTTTGCCATTTGGCAACGGAACCCTAAAAATACACATTAACATATAACCTCACGCCACGCCTCCTTCCCGTGAGGGTAGGCAGAAACTAAAGAACGCTACCTGCTACGGTCTACGCATACTTCTTTTGCCTCGTTTACGTTCATACCTCTGGTCATACGCGCACGCAGGTTGCCGGTACCTGACCTTTCTGAAGAACATTACCTTTTTTTTGGTAATGACAACAATTAGGAGGTTGTCGGTTGCTTAACCAGATTTGCCCTGTGGCTACCTTATTAAATTAAGGCCTCCATCCAGGGCTTAAAAACTAAGTGACTACACGCTAAGGCCTTCCCCTGTGGGTTGTGGACCTCGATTTAAGGCGTCGCTGGAAAACCGAGAGCAAGAGTCGAGCTGAATTGGAATGAAGAACATTACCAATAGGATGGAAACTATATGTCATCCTCGGGCGTCCCTTCTCGGCGTTTCTACTGACATCATCCTAGTAAATACACTCTATTAGCGTCGCCCTTCATTCATTCAAACCATATGAGTTTACACACATAATCTTTTAAACTTTTGTCATTATATCTTCTTTCAAACCGCACCCCACTGCCCTATCACTCACAATCTATACTTATAATATTATAAAGCTGAAGAGTTTGTTTGTTTGTTTGTTTGATTGAACGCGCTAATATCAGGAACTACTGGTCTGAATTGAAAAATTCTTTTTGTGTTGGGTAGCTTATTTATCGAGGAAGGCTATAGGCTATATAACATTACGCTACAACTAAGAGGAGCGGAGCAGTAATGAAAAATGTTGCAAAAACGGGGAAAATCGCACGGGTAGGCGATTCGACGCGACGGGAAGGGTCGGGGGAACAAGAAATTTAACGAGGACGAAGTCACGGGCAGAAGCTAGTTCCAAAATAAAATAGTTTTAAAAGAGTATTTTAAAAATGCCGTTCTTACCTCGGTTCATACGGTGAAGCTAAGGCCCCATGGTAATCCAACAAAATAAATTGCTCATCTGACAGACGGTGCGGAGCAACACCACCGACATTCGCAATTCAGCGGTGTTATAATTAATTTTGAATACTAATTACGGAAGTGCGACAAATCCTTTTACGAGAATCAAGTTTGTTAATTTTTCTTTTGTTTTCGATTAAAATGTGGAGTGTACATAACAATTGGTTATGATTTGTCTTCAATCGTGTACAACATAATAATATGGCCAATGTGACTAGATGTTCTAAGGAAAATCTTGCGCATTGTATAGTTATAACAATCATAACGTTTGTTTCCATGATTTTCAAGATTTGGGTTTCTTTTTAGCTGTAGCTATTGATTGCTTGTATTGCATGACAGACTGACAGTTGACCGTTTTCTACGAAGTATGTTTGTGTTTCAATTTGTAATCTCTGGGGCATCAAACAACGCTGCTTGATCAAATCATTGCCAGGAAAGATAGAAACAAAGAAAAAATATTTATTGTGACTCGCACAGAAATAAGATTAAATACGATATATTTGATTAAAAAAACAGAAAGTCCTGTACGAGGCCAAAAAGCCTACCTCAGCGTGATGTTGCAACATTTAAAAATAACTGTCGCAGCTTTACATTGGTATTGATTTCACTCACCAGATCAGCAATATTAGCCACTTGTATAGCATCATGGACGACCTCCGACCTGGTACTTCCATTCCTCCGGTCAAACATAGCCTTGTCTATGACCAGGGCTGTCTCGATGTACTTGGTGGTCTCTCTAACGTCACGCCTCCGTCGGTTGAGGGCGCGCAGCCCTGCATCCTGCCACCAGCGCCAAGCTCGCTCTTCTTTTGTTCTAGTTTTTGAGTCCCTGGGGAAAAAGATGGTGGTTAGTTTCTGAATTTAAAAAAAAAAAAAAAAAAAAAATCAAATCAATTTATTAAGATACTGATTGATTTCTTTTATTTATTTTTTAAGATACTTTAAGCGGGTATTGATGATTCACACAAATAATGAAAATTTACAGTGTGTAACTGAATTGATACAACATCATGAAAGTTGATTCTTCAAAATCGTTTACTGAATTATTTTTTGTAATTTTCACGGTTTTTTTATTTTAATAAAAAAAATATTTAAAAATTACATACATTTTTACAAAGACTTTTTTTGCTACTGTTACAATAAATAATAAAAATAAAATTAAGTTAAGTATTAAAAGGGGACCCCCATAGAAGAAACGTGTTTTTTTAACATATTTTATAAAAATATTGTATGTTAGTACGAATCCCTTCGTGTGCGACTCCAACTCACACTTGGCCGTATTTTTTGCACCTAGCTTCTGACGTTTCATAAGTGCCCATGTTGGTTTATGTGAAATAAAAATATTTTAATTTGGGTAGCAATAAAACGAGTGACTGTAAATTACAATTTTAAGTGTCAAAATTAATTAATTTGGGTTATATAATTACTAAGTGAGCGACTGACTGTAAGTGACGAGAAATCAACAGAACAGTATCTTACAAACATTAATTTGAGTTACTTAAAATACAAAATGAGCAGCTTCATAATATTTGAGCGACTTAATATTTGTTTGAGTGTCAACGTTACGTTCTGCATTTTTTTCAATATTTGGCAAATGTATTTTTTATACTGTGCGACATATTATCTTAAATGAAGTGTTTCGAATACAAACAGGCTCGTCTACAGAATCAAGGCGTTTCCATAGGAGGTCACAGTCTTACCTAACCTAACCTCCCCAAATAATGTCGTTTCTGGCACTCGCCGGCCGCTCCCGCGGCACCGCTCGCTTCGTTCGCTCGGCTCGTGCGTAGGAGGTCACAGTTTAAATCTAACCTAACCTAACCTCCTCAAACCATGTCGTTTCTGGTACTCGCCAGCTGCTCGTCGCATTTAACAATCTGTAGTTTTCATTAAAAAACCTATCAAAATAAAAAACATAAGCCCTCAAATAGAATATCAGTAACCAATAATCATTAATAAAGCAGCTTACAAAACTTTGCTCAAAGTGACCTTTTTAGTAGTTCGTTATGTATAACCTCACTTAGAAAAATCGATTATATCTTAATATTGAAGTTGCCCTCTCTGTATTTCCAGTCGCTCACTTAGTAATGTAGTCGCTCGGATAAAATTTTAATATATGAAATGGATTAATCACAATCCACTTTTTGTAAGCTCGTTCTGGATTTTATTATTAATCAATATTCGACGTTAGTTTAGTTAATTTTTCGCTTACTCAAATTCATACCGCTCAAGTTATTAATACAGTATGTCATCATCAGCCGCAAAGCTTTTTTTAAAGCGCTCGTTTTATAATTCCCCTTTTAATTTGATTTGATTGACACAGCAAAGTAATTGAATTTGTTGTGTTAAAAAACGCGCCTATTCCCACAAAAACACACTCTATGATCGACCACAGATAATGTCAAGCCACAGATGATAAAAAGTGCGTAGGTATTCAAAAAAATCGGTTTTAAGGCTGTTGGACGGGGGAGTTTTTTCCCCCGTTCGGATGGGGGGAGTGCTTAATCAAGTTTATCAGTCCCTTCACGCCCCCATTATTGGGAACTAGGGAAATTTCCCGGACCCGCCCGAGTAGATTGCTTCCGGGTCTTCGATTGGAGTATTGTAAATAGAAAATGTTTTCTTTGCTGTATGTAGGATGGATGTGTGATATGACGTATTTATGTGTGAAACGTATTTTTCAACGGATGTTTTTTTGTGGGGTTTATCTAAATGGAGTCCTTATGACGTGCAGTATGGGTATGATCATTTTATAGATCATTCGTTGCTGTGGAATCAATATTGAAGTTATTTTTGATAAATTACCTTATTAGTCAAAAATCTGCACGGTGTGAATGAATATTTATGAGAATATTTTCGTCTCTACTACCTGAGGCAAACAAACAGCGGTTCTCGTTTGAACACTATAATTTACCCAATTTTATCATCATATTGTTATAATGGATATCATTAACTATAAAATATTTTTCGGAAAAACACAGCTGCCTGCAAGAAAAATAACCTCAAATTCTCATAAAACAAAAAGCCGGAAACCGAAACAAATTCACTTAAAATATATTAAAGACAATTTAATGTTCAAGATTAATTCCTTTTTGGATTGCTTTCACGGTGGATGGGTGCAGGGGTAGGAGACGGGGTGAAGAGAGAGGGAAGACAACTAAGGGGATTTGTCACTAGAGAACTTCATGTGAAACCAGCAAAAAAATTGCCATCTCTACTGTATATGTGGATGTTGAAAAGGGCAAATTTGGTTATGAATGATGTCAATAAGATCCTTTCGACAATATATAGCATGTACAGACGCCAGCACATCAATCTACCCGAAACTGACAAATTCTGCCAGTCAACCTTGAAACTAATGCTCTAGCGATAAAGTTGAAAATCTATTATAGAAATTTGACAGTTTGTAGTAGCTTGATGTACTGCGTCGGTATCTCACACAAGCTACTTAAATCCCTACGTCAGATTAGGCAGGTTTCAAGAAAAAAAAACGTCTACTAATTCTGATTATTATTATGAATTTCCCATTCATATTAGCAGGCAAGATAATAATGATAATATTAAATTTTAGATTCTACGAATTTTCTTTTCATTAAAATCAGCGTCGAAGAAACTTTTTTCCATTGAAATTGAAACTCGGTTCCAAAGGAGGCGCTCATTGTAACAAATTCTTGAAAATATAACACAAAACCTTCACATAATTAATTAAAACTTCAAAACGTTCGTTCATTCCGTTCGTTCATTATCTTTCTGAAATCAAATCATTCGGTAAGCGACACTTTTTGAATGTCTATGCTGTCATTAAAATATTGCTGAGACATCAAAGTGAATGAACGAATGAATAGGAGTGGTGGGGTGAGCCTTTGCGGAAATTGGTTTTGTCATTATATATAGGAGTGAAAGTACTTTTCCGATAAGCTATACTTTGTTTAGTTTTCTTTGAAAGGTGAATTGGTATATTGATGACTACAATGTCTGTCTTAAATATCCAATTGCAAGAGACACTTTTCACAGAAGAAATACAGAACAATATATTTTTACAAACATTTTAGACCTATGTTCAGAACGTAATATAGTACGTTTTGTGATATAAATTGTTATTATGTTTAAAGAGCAGTGGGGGCAGGCAGTGGTAAACTTATGAGTTGTAGTTTCGTACCGTGTTAGGCTCTATATTGATGTAAGTTACTTCATCGCAACTGCTCTTAAAACCGTGAAGGATAATATTGTAACGAAAAAGGAATTTCCTAGAATAAAAAAATCGATGACTTATGATACCAATCCATACTAGACCTGTTTTGTAGATTTATGCTCTCTCTCTCTCTCTCTCTCTCTCATAAAAAACACAGTGAGATTATTGTGAGATTATTTATAGGCTCATTATGCTAAGTTTAAAACTATAAATCCGTAATTGGCTGTAATATTAGTTTATTTATATTAAGTGAAATTGTTAAAGGGCTGTGGATTTTGTGATTAAATAAATAAATTATAGTGCATAAGAAGTAGTTCAAGAAAGCAATGCCTTACTACGAATGAATATCTTTCCCCTATTGATAACCTTCAGAATGACTACATATTTTGAAATCGCACTTTCTGTCTTTTGTAAATTAGGTTAACAAAAATCCATATAAAATTGAGAAAAAAATCGTTATCCAAATCCGTTATTTATGTACGAGGACATGTATTGTGTAGATGCCGCACTTACACTCAATAAATGATTCAGGAGGACCCAATTTGTAGAGGCTGGTGAGAGGCCTCAAACACCGATGTTTCGCGGGATGTGGATTACCTTACAGGCAATTTTAGAGATTTCAAAAATGATCACAGTTTGAAGGGCAATTCTCATATCTTTAACGACATTCACATTCTCAATGAGTCAAAAATATCTCGGGTTAAATGTCAAAAAATGTACGGACATTTTTGCAATTTTTAACATTTGACTGTCGCTGAGATGAGACTGCAACCCGATTTTGAACGTTTTTGATTACGAGAATTGGCTTTCTATGATATCAGAAGGTGTATCCTCATAATTAAAAACTCTTAGTCCCAATCTGTCAAAAATACCTCGATTTTCTATACATATTTGACATTTGATTGTCGCCGAGTTGAGATTGCGACTAGATATTGAAAGTTTTATTACGAGAATTGGCCTTCTTGTGTTCTGCCAAAAGGTGGTAATTTTAACTGTTTTTTAATTGTAGGAACAATAATTGTTTAGTGTATTTTTACAGGATCAATCTTCTTTTTAGCGTGTCGTTGGCAAATATTGTTTAATCAATGTATAATGGAGCCGTTTCATATTTTTTGTGGGGTTTCTTGAAAGTACTAACATTAATATTAATTATTGTCAACTTTGAATTAATAAAGAGCCGTTGGGCTGTAAAAAAACACTTATAATGCTAGATAACACTAAGCATAGGTCATGGAGCAGGAATGGCCCAGTGATAATGGCCGCGACTTACAAGTTGTCGGGATCAAATCCAAGCAGGCACTTTATTTTGCGTAAATTATTTCATCACCACTGCTCTCAAAAAAGTGAAGGAAAACAACGTGAGCAAACCAGCATGTCTTAGAAACAAAAAATCGAAGATATGTGACATCCGTCGATTCGCACTGCGCGTAGTAAATTATGGCCCACAGCAGTCGGAACAATATAGGATGATTAATACAAGAGGCCTTATATTTCATGGTACTACAGAGCCCATTGCATATCAAGGAGTAGACTGGGAGGCGCTGCAATGGAAGGGAATACGTGCCCTTAGTAGGAAAGGATTGCCAATTTATACTCTGATTCTATGTCGAATAACTTTACTCTGGATTTGATCCCAGTCCTCAGGGTTTTAAAAGACACGTACTGATTAAGAGTCTTCTTCTTTCGATATCTATCTAAATATAGTCAGCCCAGAATTTGGCTTTAGCACTTTCAGCAGCGTCCATTAACTCCTGTAGCTTCAGTGTTGCCAACCCGACTAAAGCCAATGTCGCTAAGAAGCCAATTGCAAAGTCGCTAGATGTCGCTAAATAATATGAGTATCAAAAGTCGCTAGGTCTCGCTAGATTCAAACCAATTCAAACTAGATTTTACGCTCTCGTGCTATCAATAAATTTTCTTTTTAGTAATTCCATTATCAGACGCTCAAATGACAACACCAACCAAACGTAATAAGATACAATTTTTGTAACGATAAACACAATGTTTGTCAGATATTAGTCCAGATAAATGCTACGCGTCAACGTCGAATACATCGGTAGGGATTTCCCTAGCATAGTCCGTTTTGTTATCAATCATAATGGAATTCTCTTGTCAAAGAGAGAGACTTGTAATATTAACTACCTACTCCAGCAGACAACACAAGAAACGTAATGTCATACGAACTGTAGAGAACTCTATTCTGTGGGATATAGAGTTCAGATTACAAACAAAAAGATTACTTAAGGTTGGTAGCATTGTTGTGTTGGTAATAATCATAGACAAAAAATAACTATGAAAAAAATCACAGTGAACAAATGATGGTAAAAAGTCGTTAGAAAAGTCGATAGATTATTTTTGTCGCTAAAGACAAATAAAATGTCGCTTTTAATATGACAATGTCGCTTAATCTAGCGAGAAAGTCGCTAAGTTGGCAACGCTGTGTAGCTTGCAAACAAGAGAAATATCGCACGATTTCGTACGAATTGTCACGGACACCAACAACTACGTAAACGTTGCTTGAAAAATAATGCAGGTGATGATGTCTTGTGATGTCGGATCTTGTCTAACTAGGATTTAGGTTTCATTTAATATTATTAAAATGAAATTATTTATTATCTTAGACAACAGAGATCCATTTTATGTTAGTAAGTTAGGTACAAAAAAAAAGCAATAAAAACTTAAGAGCTATGTTAGTGTGTTATTTTAACTAAATAAATACTGAGCTTACAGAAAACCATTATTTACAAATATGCACCAAGACAATATGAATCACTCCTGCCTAACCAACACTTGCATGAAGTGATTCATCATTGGTGAATTAAATTTGTCCATTAACATCTTCAGAATGCTATTAGGGCTAGACCGTGTTCTTTCCAAAAGCGATGCCGTTTTTCTCCTCAACATAGCGTAGAAATCGTGAACGCGCGCCTGAGCGAACATGCCAGAGGCACTACAAAAGCGCGGCAGCCCCAACAGCATTCTGAAGCTGTTATTGTACTGAACTTTCAGGGCATCCATTGTTTTCCGCGTGTAGCTGGCCCACAGGCTGCTTGTGTAGAAGGTCTGGCAGTAAGCCTTGAACAAAGTAATTTTAGCCTCCTTACTACAACATGCAAACCTGCGTACCAGCATATTGCTTCTCACAGCAAGAGCCCTGCGCTCACGTTCAATGTCTTCATGGTCTTTAAGGTCCTCCGTTAAGTAGTGACCCAAGTATTTTGTTTGTTGAACCCTTTGTAAGGTTTGGCCATTGAGGTTAATACTTGGCTCGTAAGATTGTTTCCTACCGGGGGCCTTAAAGATCATGAAATGGCTCTTTTTACAATTATACAGTAGACCATGACTTGCAGCGTACCCTTCACAATATTCCAGAAGCTCCCGTATGGAGCCAGCCGTTGGACCCAGCAACAACATGTCATCTGCGTAACTGAGGTTATTGACGCAAACGTTGTCAATCCAACATCCAGTCCGCTTGCTGCTGAGTCCAGCTATCAGCTCATTTACGTACAAATTGAAATTGCTTGGGTGAAGTTAGCCCCCCCTGTCTCACCCCACAATCCAACCCATACGCAGAAGAGAGGGAATTATTCCACTTTACATAGTTCACTTGATTACCATACCAGTATTTGAAAACACGTATAATTTCAGCTGGTACGCATGTGTTAGATATTTCATTTTGATATTTTATAATTGTTGGGTAGATAATGACATCTATTACATTAACGAAACATTGAACCAATATAGAAGTACCTAATTTGACTAGATAAAGTGTTTACAAAAACTGACTCGTCTTAAATAGTAAAAACAACTATGATTTTAGTACTAGAAATAATTAATAATTATTTAATTATAATTGTAGTATATCGTAGGTTTTATATTGCCATTTTACTTTATTAAGCTGATCCAAACAACTGGTACAATGCTGTCAGTTCATATTGACATTCTTTTAATGATTCGTAACTACGAAGAAGTTACGAATCAGTCCTTGTTAAATTGCTAAATTACCTTAAAATATTTTTAAACTGTTTCACTATATAACAATGGTTTATTATTATGTGTTAGAAGTTATTAAGCCAAAATGTGTAATGATCTTTAATTTGTTCAAAATGGCGGGAAGATGTCTGACGATTTTGTTAGATTGACGTTGGTAGGATATAAAAAGGATTGTAATTACTTTATCGGGGCAGTTCCTCGGAAGATGTTTAGTTGGTCAGTTCTAGTGCTGTTGTTGTGTGGAAATATCAAGCAGAGGTCACGTAAGTTAAGTAATTTGATAATATGTAACACTTATTGCTTATTATGAAAATGTTGTTGTACCTTTTATATTGTTGCCAATACCGATAATGTTTTAAATCATATAAAATGGAATATTCATACTCTTTCTTTGCCTAGCTATTGTTATTGTTGTGATTATGTTGATACTATTCTGAGATCTCTTGGACAATGGACCAAGAGATAGAATTAAATGTATTTAAGATAATAATAGTTTATGGCAGTGTAAGAAGTGAGTTGATATAATACTTTAATACTGTTTCTGTTTCCATGGAGTTTCTTGTCCTTCTTCTCCATGAAGACCTAGTTTTGGAACGGACAACTAGCTTTCTGATTAATTACTGACAAGCCTAATTGAAATAAATATCTAGTCTTGTCTTTCTGTGCTTTATTTAGTGAAACCCTTTCCCAACAAACCATATTCATAAGAACCTTCATACACAGTAAATAAGCCGCCGTAGCCATTCTGATACACAAAGTTTGATATTAGGTATATATACATGATACTTATAGTTATATACAGATATAGATTTTGCTGTTATCAGAAGTGGGATTTGCTCCCTGTCCTTCTAAAACCGCTTACTAATGAATTTTATATTGTTATTTTCATGTTCGATGGTGGGGCTACTAACGATCTTTTGGAAACCGCTGCTGGTTCGCTGCCTTTAACATCGGTGCTGCGGTGCTGCAAGTTGCTGTGTGAGGTTTGATACTGCGGAACCTTAACGTTTTTTAAGAATATCTGGAGGCTTTCCGGAAATAAGAAATTGATGAAGTCTGTGAAATCCTTACAGGCTCTTTTTCATTAAAACGAAATGCAAATGAATAAGATGATTAAATTTAGAGACTAGGTATTGCCAATTACTTTTACATCATTATTCAGTGAATAATCAAATACCATTATTAATATGTTTATAGGGAATTTGGTCCATGCTTGGATTATTGGGAATGGAAATATGTTGGCCACTTAATTTAAAATATTATTAGAGAATACAGTTATGAAAAAAAAGGGGAAGAAGTATGATGCAAGTGTTCACAAGGGTGGAACTTCGCGATCTCAGTTGTTTAGAATACAATTATACAATTCTTTATTTGCATAGAAATAAGGTACCGGTTATAAATGTTTTTAACTTAACTACCTAGCCAGTTTTAAATGGAACCACAAATTGAAAAAAAAACATTGCAATGTGAATTCATTTTTTGTACAGTTTTAATTTGTTTTTATGAAACACATCCTAACAACAAGAAATCGTTACGTTGGGGCCGGAATACACACTTGGCTGGTCACTTATTTTATTATTTACCGTAGCATTGGACCAGTATAAGGAGAAACAGTTGATTAGGTTACAAATACATAAATACATGAAATTACTTTTACAAAAAAAAAAAAAAATATACTAAATACGTCCTAATGTTGACAAATTTTTTTTTTCTGCACTTTTAATTTTGTTTTATCCGAGTTTGCTATTTAATTTTCAAAAATGTAAACAAATTAGTTTAAAAATAAATATCTGGATGACCGAGCTTTGCTCGGTATGTTTTGGTAAATTGTGTTTAAAATAATAACTTTATGTTCAAGTTGATTATCGATAAAGTTGGTCACTGAAAACACGAACAAAACGACATTTTATAAAAATGAATCCTAGCTAGATCGATTTATCGCCCCGGAAACCCCCTGTATACTGAATTTTATGAAAATCGTTGGAGCCGTTTCCGAAATTCAGATTATATATATATATACAAGAATTGCTCGTTTAAAGGTATAAGATAATCTTGATACCTACACGTAAAGCTAAATAGATGTTCAAGTTTCTATAATATCAATTTGATATTAGGATTTGAATACACTAAAGATAGACTTATTGCTCCGACATAAGATATATTTTTGTTTAAAGACATTTATTTCTCAAAAAACAAGAACATCACAGTCCAGTTAAAATATTGAGAAATGTAAATATAAAACAAAAAATAAGTGTGATTCTCTTTGCTCACAATAAGAGAATTAGGCAACAAAGGTGACGATTAATACTGTTAGTGTTGTTTTCTAACGTATTCTTCTAGGCCTTTAAATTAAAATATGGTGTCGCTATTGGTTATACCGTCAGGTAGTGATTTATGCAGTTTTGCTCCCCCTCGCACATTATATATTTTTTTTCTTCCATAGTTAGTTCTAGGTCTATTTATTCTATTTTAAAAGTGTTAATTCTTCACAGCCTGTTCAGTATATAATTTGTGTTCAATTAACATTAGATGTTCAAAATGACAAACTTAACAAAACAGTATTTACATTAGTTACTGCTGGTCGGTCACTGCCCTGATATCTTTCTGAAATTCACGCGCAGCAGGTGATAGGATTGATATGTCAAGGCCAGAGACTATTATAGGAACTGCTGGTCGGTCACTGCCCTGATATCTTTCTGAAATTCACGCGCAGCAGGTGATAGGATTGATATGTCAAGGCCAGAGACTATTATAGGAACTGCTGGTCGGTCACTGCCCTGATATCTTTCTGAAATTCACGCGCAGCAGGTGATAGGACTGATATGTCAAGGCCAGAGACCATTGTATGAACTGCTGGTCGGCCACTGCCCTGATATCTTTCTGAAATTCACGCGCAGCAGGTGATAGGACTGATATGTCAAGGCCAGAGGCTATTGTATGAATTGCGAGACTTTTTGATACTGTTTATAATTTTCTTGGTACTTCGAGAGCGAAGTACAGGTCAGTCTGGCCGTGATAGATTATTCAAATAATTTCAGTTTGGTTAAAACACTTCTTTTTTTAATTGAACACAAAAAGAGACACCCTTATGTTAACTATAACCTTGTTTACATTTGATACACAATTCCTCATCAGAATATTATCAATAATTGTTACGAAATACAGTTCAGTATGGCCGTTAAAGGTTATTTTCAAATTTATTAGCATTCTGGTGCATTTCAGTTTAACCGAACGTTCAAACTACACATTAACAAAGATTCGATATTATGATTTATTAGAAAATTATTTTGTAACATGGAGAAAAAGGTATTGTGAATGTTAATGCTATAACAAAATGTAACAGTTGTACTAGGCGGGTACTATTTTATTTGTAGATATGGTCTGATCTTTTATATCTTCTTCAGTTATCAAATTATTTCCTTTATCAAGTAAAGATGTGTCGTAGCTCTTTAAGCAACGGTACTGAGCAGATTATCACATAGAAAATTACATTTAATTGCATAACAAAGATAACCGATAAATCAATAAAATCTTTTATTTTCAATGGCTTGACCATTTGATGAAATATAAATAAACTAAAAAGAATAAAATAAAATTGATACAAATATATAATGTTGAGTCGGTAAAGCTATATGAACATATTTTCGATCTGACTGTACAAATAGTTTATAAACGATGTTATTTGAGGGATATTTAAATACCATTCAAATGTTCATGGTCATTTTACTTGTTCTTAGGTTCTGATGATTACAAATTATTTCAAAGATAATTTTAACGTAGAAAACAATACCAAGTATAAATATTCGGAATAAATAGTTGGTGGGTTGTTTAACGTCCTGAAAATTCAACTTATACTTCGGATTGATTCTCCATCACTTCTTCAGTTGGTCCCTAGTTGCTGGGGATCGTGATCACTGGACCCATTTAAGCAGACAGTCAGGCTCCCTTGACTCTGTTCCAAAGTAGCTAACACCACCTGCTGAAATTAATGTGTGGACGTGGCTTCTTTATTAATTTTGATATAAATTTTATTATTAATTCTTTTTTTTTTGCCAAAGTAGTGAATTTTAAAGTTATTGCTTCCAAAGGAAAGAACTAGGCAGAGTGGCCAAGTCAAAAATTTGTGAAAATGTTAATAGTAAATGGTTTGTTAAATACGGTTTTCGGTAATGTCAGAATGACCGAGCGATGAATTATTCGAATTATTTTCGTGATCACTGGCTAGTGCTTCAATCCAACGGCTGTTGAATAGGAAAGGATTTTTGAATTGTTGCTATAACAATTGCTTTGTAAAACTAAATTATACCGGTAAGCGATTTATTATTTGTCAAATTGTTAAAGTACTTAACCTGTTTCTATTACATTAGGGAGGTAAAGAAAAATATGAATGTGTCGAAACATAGGTAGTTAAGTTATATTAGACTCCAAGTATTTAAAATGAGAATTAACATTCTCACACTCTGTTGAAATCAAGAATTGTTTTTGTAAGGTGGATTCATGGCAGGACGGAGTACTTATCAGTCTGGCCGTGTTACATTCATTGTTTATTGGATAATCAAGTGCTGTCGTTTATGGAGACGGTACATTACTAGGTACTTCGAGAACGAAGTACTTGTCAGTCTGGCCGTGTTAGATATTTCATTTTGATATTTTATAATTGTTGGGTAGATAATGACATCTATTACATTAACGAAACATTGAACCAATATAGAAGTACCTAATTTGACTAGATAAAGTGTTTACAAAAACTGACTCGTCTTAAATAGTAAAAACAACTATGATTTTAGTACTAGAAATAATTAATAATTATTTAATTATAATTGTAGTATATCGTAGGTTTTATATTGCCATTTTACTTTATTAAGCTGATCCAAACAACTGGTACAATGCTGTCAGTTCATATTGACATTCTTTTAATGATTCGTAACTACGAAGAAGTTACGAATCAGTCCTTGTTAAATTGCTAAATTACCTTAAAATATTTTTAAACTGTTTCACTATATAACAATGGTTTATTATTATGTGTTAGAAGTTATTAAGCCAAAATGTGTAATGATCTTTAATTTGTTCAAAATGGCGGGAAGATGTCTGACGATTTTGTTAGATTGACGTTGGTAGGATATAAAAAGGATTGTAATTACTTTATCGGGGCAGTTCCTCGGAAGATGTTTAGTTGGTCAGTTCTAGTGCTGTTGTTGTGTGGAAATATCAAGCAGAGGTCACGTAAGTTAAGTAATTTGATAATATGTAACACTTATTGCTTATTATGAAAATGTTGTTGTACCTTTTATATTGTTGCCAATACCGATAATGTTTTAAATCATATAAAATGGAATATTCATACTCTTTCTTTGCCTAGCTATTGTTATTGTTGTGATTATGTTGATACTATTCTGAGATCTCTTGGACAATGGACCAAGAGATAGAATTAAATGTATTTAAGATAATAATAGTTTATGGCAGTGTAAGAAGTGAGTTGATATAATACTTTAATACTGTTTCTGTTTCCATGGAGTTTCTTGTCCTTCTTCTCCATGAAGACCTAGTTTTGGAACGGACAACTAGCTTTCTGATTAATTACTGACAAGCCTAATTGAAATAAATATCTAGTCTTGTCTTTCTGTGCTTTATTTAGTGAAACCCTTTCCCAACAAACCATATTCATAAGAACCTTCATACACAGTAAATAAGCCGCCGTAGCCATTCTGATACACAAAGTTTGATATTAGGTATATATACATGATACTTATAGTTATATACAGATATAGATTTTGCTGTTACATGCTTCCCCGAGCTTTTTCCATAGTATGTCATAGGAGAGGAGACGAGGTCAAAAGCTTTAGAGAGGTCGAGGAAACACGCGTACACAGGCGTGCTTTTATCAGTATAATACTGAACAGTCTGTTTGAGACTTAATATTGCGCTTTCAGTGGAAAGTCCAGGCCTGAACCCGAACTGTGCGTCGTTTAGTTTCAACCATTTGTCGAGATTTTTGTCTAACAGACTGTCCAATACTTTAGCTAGTACAGTGGCAAGCGATATGGGTCTGTAATTAGTTACGTCAGAGACGTCACCAGTCCTATTCTTTACGATTGGAACTACTATTGTCTGCATTAATTCGGGAGGAAGATACGAGTGACTCAAACACAAAGAATAAAACGTGGCTAGTACTCTCGGACAGTGTGCACCTGCGTGCTTCAAGTGCTCGATGCTGAGACCGTCATGTCCTGGAGACTTACCTCTGGCCATTTTCTGTATTGCAGATGATACTTGCTTGGCAGTAAAATGAGTCAGGGGGCCATTTTGACATATCTCAGCATCGACCATTGATTTTGAAGGCCCCAGCGGCGAGGAAACGCGAAAGTGGTTCAGGAAAGTGTTCGCTATTTCCTCTGGTTTACTGCAACCCGCCACTGTTACTGGCAAAGCTGGCTTGATATCAAGCCGTGATGTCAACTTCCAAAACCGGCTAGAGTTTTTGGACGATCTTTGAGAAGTTATTATGTCCATTTTGATTTGATGTTGATGGTTTTGGCACCACTTAAGCTTGCCTTTAAAAATCCTTTGACTTTCCCGCATTTCCTCCCAAACTCTGCCTGAACTGGGTTTATTGTAACCCAACCATGACTGATACTTAAGCCTAGCCTTCATGTGAGCAGCGTGAACATGTTTATTCCACCCAATAATACGCCTTTTTCCTTGCGGCCGAACACCTTCATGGCTCTGTATGGCAGCCCCTGACAAAATACCTACAATATCTTAATACATTATCTGCAAGCCACGTCTATGTTCTATGTTATCGCATACTTTGTCCGCACAATTGGTGAACAGATCCGGAAAAAGTATATTTTTAAAATCAGAGTTAAATAACTCATGATATCTCTTGATCTGATCACCACCACGCTCATGCCATTTTACTTTGTCTTGCACTGACTGTGTTAATGCAATTTTTTCTGGGATCGTATGCAAATTGCACTCTATAGCCAGGGGTAGATGATCGGACCAGAAAACATCGTATTGTATTTTAACATTCAGCACAGAGTGCCAGGCTGTTTGAGTAACAAAACAGTGGTCCAACCAACGCTTACTACCATTCATGTCGCTCACATACGTATGATTGTCCGATCCTAAGCCCAATTTTACCACATCAGCGCATACCCAGTTTTGATCCATACTAAATTTACATAGTTCAGTCCAGAAAGGTTGGTGCGGGTGGGAGTTAAAATCCCCTAACATATAAACTGCTTCAACATCGTTTGCCGCAATAATGGCGCTTACTTCACTCAAGCACTCAGTAAATTCAAGATGGTTGTCCGTCGAATCTGTTGACATGTAAACACTAAATACTAAGATTGCCCGATCCAATAAGTAAGCTTTAATGGCCGAGATTCGAACACTATTGCACTGCACTACACATACTGACTTGAAAAGCCCTTTACGCCACAACAAAGCTACACCTCCATAAGGTCGTCCTATGAGCATTCCTGCAGACGTGTCGATCGCCGATTTTCCTGTATATTCAAAATCCTTATGAATAGTGCCAAGCAATGACAGGTCATGCGGCAGGAGCCAAGTTTCTTGCAGCGCCAGGATGTTTGCTGTATCACATAAACGTCTTACGCTTTCCATTGAGCGCTTCAACGACTTACAATTAAACGTAATAAGCTTATTAGTACGATAACTAGTCATTATGCTGGTTTTAATCCTTTATGAGATGTATCATTACTGCTTATCGCTCTATCACGAAACTGCACAAAACGTCTAAAACATATACCATCTGGCCACATATTATCGTTTAAATATAACCTTAATTTTTGCCTCGATACATAGCAGATAAACGAATTATATTCTTTTTCTTTTTTCATTTGAATCTTTTCTAACGTAACTTTGTCCTGTATTTTGTTCCAGATATATTCTATTATGTCCTCTTCCTGTGATTGTTTAGAAACGTTTGATATACATAATGGTATTCTATATATTGGTGCTGCCTTAAAGTTATTTAGTTCGTTATTTGCTTCTCCTGTATGGCTAATAAACCTATTTCTATAAGACTTTTTGTATTGGACTTTCGTCCATTCTCCCGTGTCCCGTACTTTTTGCTTAGATTCACTACTCGCTTTTAGTACATCCGTCATAGTCGGCCTCGACACTATCTCAGTTTGCTTGGCTATATAATTCGTACCCGTAGTCGGTGTATTAACTAATGAGTGAGAACTCACATTAGTAGCGAGCTCCGCTCGCGCGCATACGGAAACTAGTTCTGTGGTCGGAACCACGGTCGGGGCCTCAACGCTTCTGTGTACAGTAGCTGCATCGGTGTCGCTCACACGAATAGATTTTAAGCTACACTCTGTCGGAACCGCAGTGTGGGCCTCAACGCGTTGGTCAGCTGTTGACGATGAGTTTATGTAGGTAGGCGGAGAAATTTTTACATTTTTTTTCCGAAGATGTATGCAGGTCGCTGTTTGCAACAAAAACATTATCATGGTTGGTTGGTGGTGATATGGTGATGTGATTTAAACCCATAGGCCCACTTTCACACTCGAAATTATCCAACAAATGTGCACCTCGCTTGCGATTTATTGGATCAAAATCAAACTCACTCAGTGACTGTGTTCTCATGGCAATTTGAAACTCATCCAGTTGTTTCCGTGTGATATAGTCTGTTTTTTAGTGTGTAATTTCTTATTGTAGCAATAAAATATCTTTAAGCAATCTTGTTGCATCTAAATGATCGAAAGTTACAGGAGGTAGTCGGTGTAATTCTTTGGCAACAAATGTAGGAAGCCTCTCAGGGTCGGTGGCTTCGGTGTGCTTAATTAATTCTATGATATCTTGTAAATCTCTGCTCGACCTACCTGCCTGTCTCCGTGTTTTCATTTTTTTGGTCGGCACCGCTTCAAATAACAATTTCTTAGCAGCTAAAACTTCTTCTTCAGAAAAAGCGGTATCACATATCCGTATTAGGGAAATTTTATCCATCACACAAATCTTATTATGCATAAATGCGAGCACTTCATTTATCACAATATTGCACGAACAAAATTTCACTACGTTCGAGGTCATGTCGAACGGGTGCGCGCGCGCGACTGAGATTATGTTAGCAGAGATTCATTTATGATACTTTAGCTGCTTTACCGTGCGGTGCCGGACGTAAACTATAGCACCACTCCATTTCTTCCCGCAAGTGTCTTAAAACGCGATTAAAGGACTTACAGAATGAGTAGCAGCTATTTGTATGCATTTTACCACCATACTGCGATCGCACACTCGCTTGCCAAGCGTGGCGATTGTGGCCGACCGGGGAGGTCTATATCCGGCAATGGACGTCTTCCAGCTGAAATGATTATGACTTTAGCTATTACAACTCTAAAGCCTAACCCTTTATAGCTGACTCAAAAAATTCAGCACGTCATTAAATCCATCACAGAAACTTTCTCCTACCAATCCATACCCATATCGATACCAACACACTTCTAAAAGTACTGTCATCATAATGCGAGGCGTGGGTGTCAATAATTAATTCGAATTAACGAACCGGTCGCTGCGGTGACAATTATCATCCGCGCTACATATGGATGGGGATGAGGGCGCCGGCATTTTGGATTTTATGTCTGTCAACAATCGGTCATGGCGAATTAAATGGGGGCGAAAGTTGTGGTGCGGGGCAGCAGGTGTTTGTTGATAGTAAATTGAAAACTGTGTTCTGTTTTTTTTGTCTTTATGTGTATGTAATGTGAAGGAATTAGGAAAATGTCTTGAAGAAAGTATTGAGTACTAATGTGGCTTGAGTTGAGGCGGACCAAAGAAATAATGGATGGATTATTTGAAAGTTGGTATGGATAGAAATAGGGTGACAACTTATTTTAGAATCATGGAATGAGAAGAGCGCTTATGATAATTAATTGGGATAGCGGTAACAAAAACAATGATGATAATCGGCGTTACTCAAAAACATTATGCTCTTGCCGGGGCAGTCAACTCATTGCCATTATTAGGTTGGTCGTATAGTGTAAGGAATATAAAACTCTGAAACTCTGAATTACTCTACAATTATGTTCTATAAAAATGTAACAAGAAATCCGATTCTTTAATTCAAAATACCAAAACATTCACCGAACAACTTCCAGAGCCATAGTTAAACAAATCCAAAATAATATTCCATGAAAAAGCAAATATGGAGAGCTGCATAACAAAGTATTTCCCTTTGTCGCCCAAGTTTAAATTATTTCTCAAACAAATTCAAATAGAATTCAGAAGGAAACTCGCAGTGTGTAGTCGACTGGGGGAAAAAAACTCCCTGCCAACTTGGCATGCTGCATTATTATTCACTTTTCATTTGGCCTTGGCTTGGCCGACAAACCTATGATTAATAGATTAAACTTTTTCTCTTTTTGAAGTCCGGCTTGGCTTTTTAATACTTGATTTTTATTCAATTGGCGTTCTATGTGATGTAGACACACGCAGCCGAGCTTAAGTGAGATTGGGCCGGCCACGTTTGCTGCTTGTCAAATAAGTCATGGGCTAAATCTACCAACATGTGGATCCCTGAAAATGTCCGGCGCTATCGACGAAGACCTAAGATAAAATGGCGGTACGAGCTGACACTTACAGACAGGATTGGTCCACACTAACTTAAGATAAAGACGAGAGAACAAGATATCAACAAGGACCTCCATGATTCTCCATGAAAGATTGAGTATAAACAAAAAGGAGAAATACATCTTTACATATTATATTATACGACCACACCTTTGTACTCAACACATTTTTTTGCGCTTACATTGCGAACGCTGGCTGAACCCTACGAAATAGCTCAAAATAATGTACTACAGTATTGTACACCTTAAAAAGTTCTACAAAAAAGTCCGCGATGGTATATGTCTAACTCTTAGGGATAACCCATAATAACCATTTTTATCCTTTACTTTTTACGAGAAATAATGGCTTATTTATGAATGCGATTTTAAGCAATACAGCATTAATCCTTATGCAATTAAGTACCTTAAATAAATTGTGCATTTCATGTAGATCAAAATTGCCCTTTACAGCATGTAATTTAAATGAATATCTTAGAAGATACCAGAGATTTAAAAAGCTGGGGCAGAACGGCTGGCGGGCCGTACGTGTCCGTCCCGTCGTCCGTCCGTTGGCAGCGGCCGGGTAGTGTAGGTACAGGATAAGTAGGATTGTAGGTAATTCATATTATTTTGGCTTCGTAGTAAATTCGAATATCACGTGTGTTCGTTACACTCAAAATAAACCTAATAGCATTATTCCAAGTAAGAGACTGCGAAATGGCTTAGATATTTTTTTTATTTTTTATTTATTTATTAACACCAAAAATATTAACATTACAAAAATCATTTTGCGTAGACAGAAAAATTGTAGGCTATAATGAAAATAATATAACATGGGTGCTTCTGTAGCCGAACTAGGTGAAAATATTATAATTTAGATTTTTGGATGTTTGTTTCTCAATGATGCAAAGACGGCCAAACAGATTTAGATCGAATTTGGCACAAAGATGTTTTATACCATGGATACGTAACTCATAGGATACCTACTTTATCCCGGTAGTAGGTTCCCGGGTTATATTTTCCGACAGCTATACGGGCTAAGCCACTGGCAAAAGTACTATTCCTAGAACTATGTTCGGTGTCTGGTAAATGATTAAGTGCCTGCATAGGTAAAATACGAGCGTTAAAAAAACTAGGAAGATGTATATTCAACTAAACCAAGCCCTAGGGTCATTTCGCCTGTTCGCGTCCATCGCCCAATTCGCGTCCATTTTACGGATCTCCCTTTAAAAATCCTCGAAAATAAGTAAACTAACACACCAATCAAATGAAAAGTCATTACCGCTAATACCTCAATGTATAAGAGGCACGTAAACATGGACAAAAGGTCCATGCGCCAAACCAATCCCGTTAAAAAAAATAGTTGTCTCGGCTGTTCATCAAGGGAGTGCGTACGCGCGGGATTTTTAGATAAAAAATAGTGTGAAGCGGCGCGTTCGATGGTAAGTTTTTTATTGTTTTATGTGAATTTTAGGATACATAGCTGTTTCTAGACTTTTATAATGAAAAAAGGAATAATATTAATTATAAATTTGCTTATGTTTTTTATATTTAACGAATAAAATAAGGTGGACGCGAATTACTACATCGAATTTACAAAACTTCCACTTTGCGTCCGCAATGGACGCAAAGTATACCTACAAGAGATAATAATAAACCAAATTGCGTCCACTGTTTTCTTTAAATACAATTGCTCGTAAAAATAATTTAAAATGTATTGATTATTATTATTGTACATTTTTTATTAAGACTACGTGTTTATAATTCTCTTTTTAAAAGAAATGAGTAATTTCTTTCATTTTTTTTTCTATTTACGATTGGTTCTTCGGAGACAAGAAAGAAGAAAGAAAAGAGAACATACACAGAAAACGATTTAAAAAAAGCGTTAAATGAAATTAGAGAGAAGAATAAATTGATAAGACAAATATGTTATTCCCAAGACCACAATATTGGACAAAATATTGTGCGCAGACCAGATGGAGTAAAGAAACTGGGACCAGAATCAGCGCTAGGAGTAGATGGTGAAAAAAAGAAGTTGAATGGCTTCTTAACGTTTCCGAAAAAAAAATACCAGGCGTGGAGCGAGTGATATGTTCTGAATGTGACACTATACTAATTTCAGATGTAGAAGACGACGATGAGAAAAACATAGGCTGTGTATTAGATGGTATCATCTGAAATGCACGCGATTTGTAGGATTAAGTTATTTAGAGGCCGAAGATAAGTCTTTTGAATGTGACCTGTCATTAATTGAAATTATAAGGCTATAATAATCATATCATTTCTCATAATTTATTGATTCAACAATTCTTCTAGTATGATTCTAATATGATTGGACAAACTTTTTGTATTGTTTTGTTGCTTTAATATAGCCAAAAACTTGTTATTAATCAAAGCTGATCTTTAGCAATAATAATATACCTTGTGATTTTAGGGTAAAAATGACAGAACTGATTACTGTTTATTCTTAAAGGTGCAATCATTATTTATCTACTACTTACCTAATTTTAAGTTCAATCAATGTTGAGAAGAATTATTTTTATTTTTTATAAGTGATGTTTTAAATGACAATAATGTTCATTTTTAATATTTATATTCTAAATAAAAAAATTGTTAAAATACAATCTTTCTTTACAAATTCTTAAAAATATCACCCCTATATTCCTTCTCTAAGCTGGTGGACGCTAAATGGTCCACGGGTGGACGCAATTTGGATTTTGTGGACGCAAACTGGGTAAAACGCCTAATTCTGAAGTTTATCTATTTATAAAAAAAACATAAGATGTTTCGAACCAAACAGAAAGTTAATCTTAAAATAGACTATATAATGAACACATTACATACATTTTTCATAGAATTTAGTGCTGGGGTATTTTTTTATCGCCGTCAAACTTGCTAACTGCACTAAATGGACGCGAACAGGCGAAATGACCCTATGTCACAGTCTTCCTACTCTGAATACTTATTAGTTTTATTTTAAGAACACCAACACATGATATTCTCATAAACTATGAATCCGAAGTAGTTTGAATTATAATCCTACTTACTACTATTATTATAAATGTGAAAATATGTATGATTGGGTGTTTGTTTCTCAACCACGCAAAATTGCTGAATGGATCTGGATCGAAAATAACACACAGAGTTGTATATTACCTATATAACCTGGATTAACACATTCTTACCGCGGTAGTACGTCCTCCTGCGTTAATTTCCGACATCCACGCGGGCGAAGCCGCGGGGAAAAGCTAGTACAATTATAATGTCTTTAGAGCGTGGCTGTGAATTTGTTTGTAGTAAAAACCCTGGTGCAAATTTTGTAAACAATTCATTAAGTTGCCCTTAATGAATTGTTTACAAAATTTTCGCCAGGTTAAGATAAGGTCGGTAATATTGTAAACACCAATAATTTGTAATTATTATATTTACTTTTCACGTTACCAGAGGGCGTTTTGCTGGCTAAAGTATTAGCATTGCCATGCAACGTGACAATACTGCCAGACTTTACCTGTTTACAACGAAGCGGACGAATTTTTTGATGCCCTGTGAATTTTATGATTTATATATATCTGTATATATTATTACTATTTTAGGACTAACAAGTACTACATTTATTATAATAAAATACTTTCCTAATTATGAGGTGACAATAACACCTCTTATATGCTTCAATACCACGTTAAGCAAACAGATTATTAACCACACCAATTTTCAGTAGAATTTCTGCCTCCTAACCTCGAAATATAATCGTTTAGTTAACTTAACGATGCCCATGGGACTCTTTAGAGGGATTGGCCGGAACCATAAATTCATTATCAAGATTTTAATACGGAAAATTGAAAGATAAGGGAAGACCAAAATTTGATATTACATTTATTGACTGCCTGCTCGGAGCGAAATGGTTAAGGTTTTAAAACTGACTTCAAAAAAAGAAGAAGGTTCAATTCGGTCGTATTTTTGATATATATATATATATATTTTTAAAAAATAACAAAAATACGACCGAAAAAACTAAAAGTGAAAAATAACTTTCATTTCCGAAATTAAAGTTATTTTCGCTTTCCTCTGTTTTTTTGTGGAATGTTGTTTTTGGAAGTCTATTGTTTTGATTAATTAGAAAATTTGAAAAAGAAGCCAGAGTTATGAATTTTTGGTCGCTTTATTATTTTTAGGTTATAATTAGGCTTAGCCTTTTTGAACATACAAATTCTAACATAACAGACAAACTATGAATGTGCTTACGCTTTGGTGAATAATGCTGTCATGTATATATTACATCGTAGACGCCACTGGTTCGTCACAAATGGACGAACGGTTCATAAACAAATGATTGGCTTAAGAAGGTATCCTTGTTGACGCTTCAGTAATTCAGGGACTTGACCCCCGACCCCCCGAGGGTCCGAGATGGACGACTTAACGCTTGAGTAACTCAAATATAATCAGCCAATTATTGTGTCAATATTTTGTACCTTCAAGATTTTAAATAATTTGCTAAACGGAAATACCAGAAAGGAAAATCTCGTAATTTTAAGAACGATCAACAGTCTGATCTGCGTCTCAATCTGTCAAAAATATTTTGAGTTTCCTTTTGACAAGTTTTTGACATTTGAATGTCGCCGAGTTGAGACTGTGACTAAATTTTGAACGTTTTTAATTACGAGAATTGACCTTTTCTAGTTTTAAGTGTTTTTGGCCGAGGACAAAAATAAAGTAACAACTTTGTAGTAAAGTGATCAATGAATGATCTTGCCTGAAATGTCTTTGAAAAAAAAAACGCGATCTAACTTTGTTTCTAGCCTAAAGCTCTGAATCAGTTTTCGCTTTGCCAACTTTATTTCGATATGGGTAACGTTCTTAATTAAAAAAAAAAACAAATATGGGTACTTTATTCAAAAATATGTATATACATTTTGCCATAACTAGCGCCGATTGATCCAAAGAAAGTTCAATCTTATTTCTATGCCATAAAACTCAAATTTAAAGGAAAAAAGTAATGCTAGGGTCAATACGTTTTTCTACATAAAAACAGATGTTACATGTTATATAAGTAAACGTACACATAAGCCTACTCAAAATCAGTAATTTGAACATGAACAACATAATCTGTTCCCACGGCCCGAGCCCCATGAAACAAAGTTAGCGGCAAACATTGATTTTGATAACTTGATCAATAATTAAAGCCCTTAAATTAGGCGAACTCGGTAGCCGCGTGTAATCCTCTGGCTTCTTGTAATAAATCGATTCGGTAAGTACTTGTTACAAGTTAATTCTTCGCACTTTTCATTTAAGATTTGGTGCTTAAATTGTTGGCAACGGATTTTGAAGTCGCTTCATTAGTGAGATAACATTATCTCACTAATTAAGCGACTTCAAAATCCGTAGACACAGCACATGCTGCAGCTGCACATCCGAAAGCACATGCTGTTCTGATAAGCTACTTTTGTCAGTGCGTTAGCCAATCAGACATGCAATATGTTGAAGTCAGGTCTAAATGACAGAATTTTGTGAAACTATTGGTGCCTAGTGGTTTTCGGAGCGGAAGATATTGACATCAAAATGATTCTTGGTAACATTGGCACATATCCTACTTGTTGGTCTAATTCTACTACCGTGTTAGTTGGCACTCTTATTCATTACTAGCTGACCCGACAAACGTTGTTTTGCTGGGTGAAAAAGAGTGAAAATTTAGAGTTGTATGTATTTTTAAATGCCAAATCATAATAAATTGATAATAGAAGTAATAGTTTAAAAAAATATATTTAGAGTTGGGTCACCGCCTATCATTTAGGTGTATGAAAAATAGATGTTGGCCGATTCTCAAACCTACCCGATATGCACACAAAATTTCATAAAAATCGATCCAGCCATTTCGGAGGAGTTTGGTAACAAACACTGCGACACGAGAACTTTATATATTAGAAGATATATCAAAAGTGAGTATGAAGTTTTAAGCGCAATGATTAGCGTCTAGATATATGTATAGCCAAATTAGCAAAAATAACTTTTTAGCTAATTTACCTCTATCTTCGATGCCATTCGGAACCGAACGCCTAGGTAATAACGTTAGTTGGCACTCTTATTTATATCCATAGCGACTAAAAAGTTTTTTGCGCAAAGATAAGCAAGCGTTACTTCTGAGAATGATCGTCTGGGTTCGATTCCTAGGTCGGGCAAAATCTTATTGGGTTTTACTCTCTGACATTTCCCTGTAGCAGCCCTTTTTTTTTGGATGGGAAATCTTCAAATGACTTCTCCCGCTCTGGGCGGAGCGGGAGCATGTCAGACTTTTACTGACTAAAACCCACCCGTGTTCCTTCAGTTGGCCATGTGCCAGGGTCACAGTATCTCTTTCGAACAATATCGCGACCCCGGCAGGCATCGGTCCTATCAGACTCCTTCAGTTTTGCTGACATCTCTTTGAGGCGCGCGTGGAACACTACGCGCCGTCGACCCGAGCTTGGTCCTTACCGGGCGGCGAGCTACCCATTGCTCGCTGCCGGCAAGCTCGCGCCTACGGTGGCCGGGAGTCAGCTATCGACTCTGTAGCAGCCCTGAGTCTTGATTTGTGCCCAGTTGAGAGCAATAATAGGCTGGACTCTGTTACATGGTATAGTTAAACACTGGTGAAATTTGGGTATACGACACGTCTGTCCAACCCTTTAGGGAGATAAGGCGTAATGTTCTGTTATGTTTATTTTATGGCACATGGTTGTTTAATGTCCTGATAAGTTCTATCTTCTTATCAGACAAATTAGAGGATGGAACAGAATTTTGTATTTGTTTTTGTTAGTTAGTTGCTTTTTGGCACGCTTATTATTAAATAATTAATGGAACAACTCACGTGTTGCCAGGGTCATCAGCGAGCGGCTCCTCGACGTAAGGCACGTGCTTGGTGCGACGGCTTTTGGGCCTGAACTCCAGCTTGTTGGCACATCCCTTGTTGGCCTTCGTACGCGCCTCAAAGATCACATGTGGGTGCTTCTGCTGAAACGAATCGGTAAAACGTGTTCTGATTAGAAGAGGCCTTATTAATATCAGTTTCGTAAAGTAAACATATGCACAAATATTAAGATTGTATTAATAAGTGTAGTAAGTTCACTAACATATAGAATATAAAAAATATGTAAGTTCCAGAATATTCTTAAAACTAAGCTGTTTGACAGACACGTCATTCAGATTGATGATATATATAAAAAAAAAAATTGGTAATAATATTTACAAGTAGTCGCTCAGTGGCCGAAACTCGACCTTTGTTAAATATCGAATACATTATTATCTATACTAATAATATTATAAAGCTGAAGAGTTTGTTTGTTTGCTTGTTTGTATGTTTGTTTGATTGAACGCGCTAATCTCAGGAACTACTGGTCCGAATTGATAAATTCTTTTTGTGTTGGATAGTCTATTTATCGAGAAAGGCTATAAGGATATATAACATCACGCTACAACTAAGAGAAGCGGAGCAGTAATGAAAAATGTTGCAAAAATTTTTCATTACTGCTCCGCTTACAGTTCGACGCGACGGGAAGGGTCGGGGGAACAAGAAATTTAACGCGGATGAAGTCGCGGGCAGAAGCTAGTATAAAATATTAGCTTTCTGCACTTCTTCTCCATATACATAAACTTTAACTGCCAAATTTCACACTCCGCGACATTTTCGTAAAAAGGGCACAAAGTTTTTGCTTCTCGTATGAATATATAGATTAAGAGAAAAGTTGATCAAGTAGTCGAAACGTTAATACTTAAAGTTTTTAATAACAACAGTATAATTATTATAGCCTAAGCAACAACTTACGTGTCTGCGAACAACTATCAATTTAAAACAGGGAAGAAATCTCTTAGAAAATTCTCAGAAAACAAAACAGCAAGGAAGAAGAAGAAACGTTATCCCTTAAAGAAAAGTAGCAGTAATATCTAGCTAATAAGCATTACGTTTTCCGTCCAGCGGTACGAAAACGGTGCCGGCTTACGTAACAAAATTTTGGCACATTTTTCCCTCTAAAATTAGTTTCATTAGTCACATTTCAGATGTGTTGACAGGCCTACACCGTCCTCCCATACCTATTAACACTGTAATTTGAAACAATTGTAAAAAACAATTTATTTTTAAAAGAGTAACCGTGGAGTTTCTTGCCGGCTATTCTCCATAGGAATCAACAAATTGGTACCGCGCACCTAGCTACTGACATTTTATTAGTGCACATATAGGTTTATGTGAAACTAGCTTCTGCCCGCGACTTCGTCCGCGTTAAATTTCTTGCTCCCCCGACCCTTCCCGTCGCGCCGAATCGCCTACCCGTGCAATTTTCCCCGTTTTTGCAACATTTTTCATTACTGCTCCGCTCCTCTTCGTTGTAGAGTGGTGTTATATAGCCTTCCTCCATAAATAGGCTACCCAACACAAAAATAATTTTTCAATTCGGACTAGTAGTTCTTGAGATTAGCGCGTTCAATCAAACAAACAAACATACAAACAAACAAACAAACAAACTCTTCAGCTTTATAATATTATATAGTATAGATAGATAAAAATATTTTGATTTGATTTGGTGTTTGTCGGTTCATCGCTTACTAGTTTAAAAATAATTACAGTAGCTTCTGTAGTGTGACAAATGTTCTACATGTCCTAGAACCAAAAATACGGAGCCATGTGACATCTACCAACCCGCAATGTGCTATCGTGGTGGATTATGGCCAATTTCCTCTCACTGACAGGAGCCCTGTCTCCGCAGTGGGAGCATTATCGGCTGATTATGTGTTGTGTAGTAGATTCATTCAAAGAAGTGAAAATAAGTTGGAATTTCAATTGCTGAGGTTTTTTCTGGCTAGCCAGTTAGTTACAGTTTAACACTAGAAGCGCTGAACATACCGACTGATGTTAACTTGGATAAAAAAAATATGTATACTGCAATTACGTGGTTGGAGTCTCGTATAAATAACAATAATCATCATATTTCATGAAAAGTTACGATTATATGCATAATGCAATTAATTAGAGCAGGAAGATCATCGAAATGGGTCAAATTTGCGATGCCCGCACTTCTAGTGTTAAGACTTATCGATAATTTATAAAACAATTAGTAAACTTTTTGCCACTACCGAGATATGGGCTGCGGTGTAAAAGAAAACGTTATAAAGTTTTACGAAGTGATATGCGCCCTTAGGGACACCCGACCTCCTTGGTATAAACTTGACAGTCGTCAAATAGATGCGCTTGCTTATACACCAACACAACCAGCCAGTGTGCCTTTTACAACACCCGTGGTAAAGAGTGAGTTAAAGAAAATTCTTACACATGAAATAATTTAAGTTCTATTCTAGGATTTAATGGTCGCAAGCGTTACCGGTCCTGAATTTGATTCCCAGGTCGAGTAAGGTGTTTTTAGGTTAAACCATCTGGAATTTCTCAGTAGCGGCTACTACATATTGATTTGTGTTCGGCTGATGCCAATATGCTCACCCCTATAGGACTGAAAATAACAGGCGGAATGTCAGTCTATTATAGGTACATTTCTACTTAACCCTTTGTAGAATACAGGCGTTCTGTTATGTTACGAAAATTAAATTGAAGATGAAATAATTTGCGTAAGCTTTATCTAAGTCGCGGTCACTATTTCTGTGTTTCCTGTGAGTGGCCATCATCTCCCATAAGGCGATAATACCAGCTAATATGAGATCGTTACATAAATGTACGGGATTTAAGGGATCTCCGTCATCATGGCGCTTAACGTAAAAAGGCTTTGCTCGTAAAAGATTGAGGGAAATAGCAAAAAAGCGCTGAGACGTGCTTCAAATTGGTGTATGTGTAAAAATAGTTAAGCGGTTTGTGTTACATATAAGAAAATATTATAGTACAGAAGTTAAAACTATGCTTATTTTTTGTGGCTTAGAAATGCGGATGCTTAAAACATTAATAAACTATTATCATTTCAGTCGAAAAACGTCCACTGCTGGACACAAGCCTACCCCAAGTACCACTACTTTGACGAGTTCTGTGTTTCCCGCATACATTAAAACAATTCAATCATTGAATTTTACCATTTTTATTTGTTTGCAAAATTGAAAATATAATCTCGTCAGATAATAGCATGGCCAAACTAAAATGGTGGAACTACTATCATGCAACCATCCCCAAAATTCTCGACTAACAGAGAACTACTAATCTCCCAGCGATCCTTTAAGCAATTACTTCACTTAAACGGACAGAATTCACCGTAGAATGAACTCAGGAATCCTCTATTGACAATTTGGCGCAATCAGCTTCCGATGAGATTAACTTCGTTTAGAATTGAAAGGAACAATGAGTGTCCTGACGGGTTCTATTGATTAAAGGTCCTGTCAGATAAAAATGGGGTCAAGCTAATCTGAAGTAATGGCACAGGAGTCAAGAGACTTCACTTTGTGACGTTTGAGCTGGCAATGATATTTGGAGATGAATTTTTTGGAGATGTTTTTGAAAGTATACTTTGATTTGCCTCGCGAGAAAAGCTTAGCGTCCAACTGAGTATGTAGCTTTAGAGCTAAATAAACTATACGCAGCCGTTTAATCCTTGTTACAGAGCATTCATGGTCAATATTTCTCAAAAATGATGATACCGATGGCTTTTGAACTAGACATGGGTGAATGGGTGCCGCCTATTTGATTATTTGTAAAATTGCTTGTAATGGAGACACTCAAAAACGGCTTCACTGATTTTAAGAGTTAGTTCCCCTTTAAAAAGCTACATTATTCCCGAGTAACATGAGCTATGAATTTTACGGGGACGAAGTGCTAGTCTTTAATACTTATGCAGTTTAAAGAAAAATATACTCAAACGCAACACGAGCCACGAGTTTTGTTGCCAAGGCTGTTGGTGTTAATGGTGTTAATTGTATTATTTGTAATAAGCAATGGCTGTCAAAAACTTTGGCATATATTTATTTCTAAAATAAAACGTTCGTTTCGTTTCGGCTCTTTGAAACGAAATAAGATGTTCAATAAAAATACAATTTGGTAATGTAAAGGTGCTTGGGTTTTCAATAATTTGAATAAAACAATAACTTAATAAATAGTCAATTTGGTACAAAAAAGGTTACATTTTTAAGGTTGCGTACGTTTTCTCAAACAGAAATATCTTTGGTGCTGAAGACCTAAGGTGGGAATTTCAAGTTTATTGGTCTCGGTCTAGACTAAAACCAACCTTGGGTGTCCTAGACAGCCTTGGTAGTACTTACGTTCTGAAGGGATTGTCTGAAATCAGACTAATCATATTTCGATAAAGCCTTCAGAAGGCTGAGCAGACTTAGTAATTAAAATTTGAGAATAATGTAGAATTAATTTGATAGACAAGAGTTTAGAGTGCTTTTGAGTTTTAAAAGTGACAAAGGACCGATTTTGACGACGGATCAGAATAATTGATTGTTAAATTGAATGTTTTGTTACCCATAGACCCATGTCATGATTGGGAAGTAGCGTTTGGAAATAAATTGATGACTGGCATCAAATAAATCAATATTTTAAAACTGGTGTCAATGTGCCGAAATGAATAAGTTAGATTCTGAAAAAAATATTTTGAATTCTGAGTTGAGATTTTTTATTTTACTTATTTGGCTTACCAACTATTGAATACACTGATACTATAATACATTTAGTAAACTTATGGACTAGTGTACCAATTTCTTACAGGTAAGCACAACATGCATCGCTTATTTGTTGATTGATGAGCTGCACGACTACTGACAAATGCGTGCACTGATTGGACAGGTCCACTGAATCTTTGTGGTTCTTGCCTCAAAAGACCATAAAACAAACACAATCAACATGGTCTTCACATGGTCTGACCAAGATCATGTCCGGCTTTTAAAAGAGACTGAGTTTGGTACGGCCTTTCTTCTCTTTTCTTCTTATGTGAGATAGGAAACGCCAACCTCATAAGATGTGGACCGTTTCCTAACTATAACTAAATATGATTTTAATGTAAGAGGGTTTGGACGAACCTGTCGACAGAAATAAAATCTTTTATCATTTGATGTTTAAGGAAAACAATATTAATCACAATATATTTCTATGTTAACAAACATATAAACAGCATACAAAAACCTAAATATATCTAAAACAATCACGTTTTTTCATAGCATTTTTGCCATAATTAAAAGATTATAGATAGACCATTCCTACAATAAATTCTCACTACTCCACTAAGAAATACCCTTTCCAGTACCACTTTACCACCATTCACTCCAACCAAAACATACGTAAAGCCTCACCACGGACTGTAACCTAATTTCGCCGTCAATACCTTAGAAAGGACTATTGAATGCCGTAGTGATGGACCGGCCAAGCGGGCCAAGACACGTTGCCAAGCTTAATGATCTAATAAAATACGACTGGTCCACGGTACGTGAGGTGAGAGCCAAATGGTACGCGGATATAAAGAGACACGACTTGGCTGACACTCGGCTCGACTTGGCAGGCAGTGGAGTGGTTAATTTAAATGGTGAAATTTGGAGTGTGAAGTGGTGAAAAAATTGAATTGAACGATTAGATTTTTGGATGTATTTAAACGGAGTGATGCTTGAAAAACTTTTTTTGTTAGACTGAGGCCAAATTGGAAGAATTCACTTCAATTCGCACTCGAATCCCTGTATTGAGAACTTCTTATAATTCGAAGATAAACAGTTCGCTCAGGTGTTTCCGCTACGACTTGTGTAGCAGTTCTGCTACGCAAGTCGTAGCGGAAACACCTACGCCGTAGCGACAGCGTAGGCCGTTTTCAAAATGGTTTCCTGAAGCTATTGATCATTAAAAAGGACTATTGGCGACTAATGTTACCAGAAAGATTCACATTGATTCAAAATCGTATGATTTAGGTAGGTAGACTATGAGCAGACGAGATGAAGAATATAAAAAGCGGTCGATCACTATTATTTATCGGTCGTTTCTAGCGCTTTGTATCTTTGTTTCACACAGTCATAGTTTGAGACAAGGAACAGAGTTGATCGATGTAGCCGCCCAGCCAATATTGATGGAGGGGCAGCTGGAAAATCGTTTTATCGAGACCGTATTGTGTTTATTTATATTAACAATTAGTTTTTGTTTATTGGTTGGGGAGTAAAATATAGTTTTTATTAATGTTTCATAAAAATTCACTGAAATACAACTTAATTTGGTACCTATGAGAAATAATTTATCATTTACCTAATTAATAAACTGAAATTGAACTTAATAATCTGATGTTGTGTGTTTTGATGATTTAAACATGAGAATTATTATTCTAGTTTTAAAGTTAAGTTATTAATTTATTGTTTTTAATTTAATTGTATTGAATTCCGTCTTGTGAAATGGATACAGTGGGCTTGTTTATGTTTCACTTTGTTATTAAAAGTTCAGTCTGTTGTCAGCTATCTTATCCCGTGCAGTCCCAAAACTTTCACAATAATAAAAGTAAAACTTTCAAACATTATTCTTACGTTTGTTACCTCGAAAGATCATTCGGTTTCTCCCTTTCCAACGAAAACCGGAGAAAAAACAGCGAACTCTTAGTAGCAAGAGGTTCAGCCGTGAGAAATATCCAATTTAGCTGCGTTTGCCCTGTAAATTGACGCCATTTTTCATTTAGACCGGTCGCCATGTTGTGTTGCGGCGGCGTGCGAGATGGCCGCTCTCCCGCGCTCCTACTCAAATAAAACAAATAATAATAGTAATGTTTTAGAAAATAGTGCTCGTTTGTTTAGAGAATTAGGCTTTTTGTATTGTAGGCTTATTCTTTTAAAAGAAGGTATAAAATAATGTTAAAGAAAGAACGTCTTAAAGAATGTTACCTCCTTATTTATGTCAGCTTAGCTACTCTGATACAGTTTGTTAGTACACAAAGATCAGTCACAAATCAACAATAGATAGAATAGAATTGAACAGATAATTTTTATTTTAGACCGGAGTCCAAATGGTTCGTAATAATTTTTCTTAGCAATAGATTTTTCTTTTGTGGATAGGAAATCATCAAATGACGTCTCCCGCTCTGGCTGGAGCGGGAGGGCGTGTCAGACTTTACTGACTAAAACCCACCCGTGTTCCTTCAGTTGCCCATATGCCAGGGCCATGGTACTTTTTTCGAACTAATATCGCGACCCTGGCAGATCATGAGTCCATCTCACTGTGTTATAATATATGGGCAACTGAAGGAACACGGGTGGGCCCGTGTTCCTTCAGTTGCCCATATGCCAGGGCCATGGTACTTTTTTCGAACTAATATCGCGACCCTGGCAGATCATGAGTCCATCTCACTGTGTTATAATTTAATCGATTAAAAAACAATTTAACTATCGAATTATCGTGACAAAAGTTTACCATTCAACGTTTATTTTGTCTAATTCTAAAACCAAACGCATACCGTACGTGATTGGATGCTTAATTCGTTTCACACCTGCCAACCCGGCTAAGTGGGAGAGTCCCAATTTGTATACACCTGGGCCTTTCTCGTTACCTATTATACATGGCTGTGTAATACGTTTTATTTATTACCGAGAGACGGGAATTTATCCGTCGCATACAATTATTAGGAGGTAGAATACAGGGTTAATGGTTTTTTGTTCGGTTTTGGGTTAAAGGGGTTTCGAAGTATTCAACGCTGAATAGCTCTTGTTCAATATACATAAATCCGGTTTTTGTTGGAATTTGAGGTTTAAGCGTGTAGTCATTTAGTAATTTATGGGATATTACAGTAAGTTATGTACGGTAAATTTCTGTTTCGCCGTAACTATTTGCCAAGGTAATTAGCGGTATTTGATCAAGTGATGTTTTGAAGTGAATGTTTGTGAGCCAGTTTTAACCTTTAAAGTCTACTAGCTGCACACGATGTCCTGTCTATATTACAAAATGGTTTTTAGTTCATTAAACAATCCGAGAAACAGGACTTTTTTCAATTTTTCTCTCCATCTTTGATGAAAAACTACCAAATCAGTCCAGCCGTTCTAAGTGATGCGTTTATCAACGAGCAACTTTTCATATTTATTTATATAGTTATCGCATCGTCTTTTGCAAATTGCTAACTGAATTGAAACAAAAATTTGTCAACCTGTATTGCTAATCCAAGGATCTTGGTTTCTTATTCCTCGCATTGTTAGGTCTTTCACACCATTGAAGGCCAGTATTTTTTGTACTCACAAAAGTATGTGTGAAATATATTTTGTGAATGTGTTTTTGGGTACTGGAAGCCCTATAAATATCCATCATGAGAAATGAAATATTGCTTTGTAAGGCATAAAATATAGGAGTCGTAGATGTTGTTTTTGCTGCCAGGTCTATAGGGCCTCGTAAATGACACGTAATTTAGGAAACCTAAAAAGTAAGGGTTTGGGCCTAAGTTAGAAATGGTACTGGACACATTGTTATAAGAGAGATCTTAGTTTGTGCAGATCAGATAAGAAAAGGTTTCTAAATAGAGTATTTAAGGCTTAGGGGATTTAGTTAGGTTCCTAATGATAACAAAAGATTTTTTTCACCAAGTGTAGTCAACTCAGCTTATTGCAGTTCACTGCTATATATAGGGTTCTCCCAAGTAAGTATAGTAATTTCTCTGATTTCCCTGTATAAATGTTTTTTTATACGCTTAGTACTTGAATCATAGGATAAGTGGTAGCGATCGAAAGTCAAAAAGAAAATGCACAATTAATGACAACGACTAAATAAAAATAGAAAAAAAAACTTTAATTTTATTATTTTAGTAGGTGCATAATATCTACCTGTTCCGTGTACTCCTATTGGTACTGGAGGTAAAGAATAGCACCATCCCATTTCATCTCGTGGGTAAGGTAAAAGGCGACTAAGAGGCGAAGAGGCGAATTTAATAGAGAATGGGCAGCAGCTTTCTCTATGCATTTTACACCCTGCCTGGAAGCGTGGCGATTATAGCAAACTCCCTCCTTCGGGGGAGGTCTATATCCAGCAGTTGACATCTTTTGGCTGAAATGGCGGGAATAACATCTACCTGTGCTCACATACAGTAGGGAGCAGTACTCGACAGTATGTCACAAGGCCAATATTTTTAGGTCAAAGAATCATTACTATCCAAAGTGGAAATGGTTTGGTTTTCCCATTGAAAGTGAAGCAGACCTTGTCTGTATATTCTGGTGTTGGTGACGAACTTTGTCAAGAATTTGCACGAGACCAATAAGGAAAAACAAGTAAGAGACAGTTCTCGTAGGAAAGACTTACCTTCCACAATCCAACCAAAATTGAACGTGGTGCACCACAGTCCTTGAGTTCAATCTGTCTTTCTATATAATAAGTTGCCAGTGGAGTTTAAAAGCATAAACAGCATTCACTTATTGAAGACATATTTTTTGAGGAAGGGCTATTACAGTGTCGATGAGTTCATTGACTATAAACGAAGGACTTAACTAAATGATTTGTAAATTATGATTTGATTGTATGATTTTTTTTTTGTACTGTTTTTGACTTTTTCAATTTAAATGCTGTCTTAATTATTATTATTATTTTTTTGTTATTGAACTACTGACTTATTTTAATTTTATTTTTTATTATGTTACGATATGAATGCACTAATGTAGTTACTATTATTGATTTTTCTATTTGATTTATGATGATTTTCAACACAATGTATTTTGTTAAGAAATAAATGACTTATGACTTATGTACGAATTTTTTTGCTGAGCTCTTCCCATCTTATTCTATACGTACTTGTACAAAATACATATATAAGGTGTATCTGTTCATACACGAAATATTTTAAGGGGTACACCTGTATGTGGTAAAGAAGTTATAGAAGCAAAAAGAACATTTTTATCTATGCGTTTTTGAAATTTCGTAATTATTATAGTTTTAAAACTACTTGAGACGTTTTGCATAAAACCTTTACTCCAAATTCTATGAATGGCCCGCCTGACGCTGCGAGGGCGGCGACCGGACGGCACGAGCATGGCCGCGGTGTCTCGGGCCGTAAAAAATAAGAAGGAGCCAATATTTCTTATGTGCGTCAAATAATTTATAAATATTAAATTTAAAAAATTTTTTCGTTGCTATAGCTTCTTTACCACCTACAGGTGTACCTCTTAAAATATTTCGTGTATGAATAGATACACCTTATATTGCAGGGTTAGCTTGGCATTCAGGCCACACCTTGTCACAAAGAGGAGGCCTGAGTCCCAGCAGTGGGAACATTAAAGGCTTTGCAGTGTTATCTTATATATTATGTTTAAGATGACCAGCTATTGATTGGAATACCGAAATAGTTCAGATATCAGAAAAAAAAACAATTTCCGAATTCCATCGTCTCCAATACTCATTCTATTTGATTGCCTTTACTAAGAGTTGGCTGTTTGACGCAATTACTGAACTCTTAACATCCGTCAAACTTGCTGTAACGAGAAAACTTTCACCAATGAGACCGGGAACATATTATTTCTTCTTTTTACATGACGCTGTTCGGCCAGTTTGGATTTTAATGAGTTTTTTTTACTCTAGTAACTGGTTCGACTTTTAAAATTTTATTCATGGTTTTCGATGAGGATTGAACCTTTTTGGAAGTTTGAATGACGTAGCGTTGATGGAAATTGTGAAATAAAAGGAAAGAAAGTCAGAATGAAATAAAAAAGGAAATTCTTTTGCAACTCGCTTAGGTGGATCACAAACTACACTATTATAAAAATTTCATCATTACCATCATGTGCTTACCATTTTCCTAACTGTGTTGGGGTCAACATACAATTTAACCGGGTGCAGCTGAATATCAGAATTTTACACAGAGTGACTGACCGTCTGACTTCCACAGCCCAGTTACTAGATAGCACGTTAATATCATAAAAAATATGAAACAGAAAGTTATGTACGAGGCCAAAATGAAATAAAATGTTTATTTCTGCAAGTAGATCTTCTAAGACACTTTTACGATCAATGTTGGTCAATATTTGAAAACTAGATGGCTTCGGAATTTCTTAGCGGACTGATCTATTTTCAGATCAACAGGAAATATGTAGTTAGATAATTAACTAGATTTTCTTTTTTCAGTCAGCAAATACCTATGTTAGTAAAACTTTAATCATCATCATCATTTCTGCCAAAAGCCGTCCACTGCTGGATATAAGCTTCCCCCGAAGGGGAGGTTAGCCATAATCGCTAGCTTTAGCAGGCGGTCGCAGTATGGTGGTAAGATGCATAGAGAACGTAAGTACCTTAGTCGACTTCTACGGCACCCACAGGAAGAAATGAGATGGTGCTGTTCTTTACGTAACGGCAACACATGTAACTATGAATACTCAAATATTTGTTGTCAGTATTGACTTACCCCAAATAACTCGGGACATATTTGTTGCTTATCATAATGATCTTTCATATTCAAATGATGAGACTTTCCGGAAAAATATAAAAAGGCACTTAAATTTTACTCCTAAAGTAACTCCCCCATTTAGTTAATGATGCTTACGCGTCAAATTCAAGACTTCCTACCATTCACATGCATATAAAGTTGATGGCACCAAAATATATAGCCATCATTTAATATTAAACGGCGCATGGTAGATAGCACTTCAATCAAATCTTAGCAATATGGATTGGAATAAATCACACCCTCGCAGAACTCACAAATTTCTACCAGCTCGGCAAAATATGACCCTATTTATCCACACAAAACAACCAAAACCCAACCTTATTTCAACGGCAAAAGATCTAGCACGATCGCATGTCAAATTTGTATCGCCGGAAACCATTACAAATATCATTTTCATGTCACACAGGGGAATGTGAATCTTATGCTTGCGGTATAAGGTTAAATAAAGGTGCACAGGATATTTGGTTAGCAAGGCATTTTATGGCGAATACAATATTAAAGCGAATGCTATTTCTTCATAAATCGTTGCAAGGTGTCGGCCTGTGTGGTGTCTTTAAAATATTTTGCTTTAGGTTTAAAATATTGGATGCTGCTTTAAGGCCTGCCATACACTTTAAGATTTATCACTTCGATATAGGAACGAATTTGATTATGCAGATAAATTGTTGTATGCACCAGCCTAACGACATTTTATATTACGTTCTGTTCGACCTACCTAGATAGGAAGGCAGTTTATGCTTGGTATTCTAAAGGCAAGCAGGCGAACTCTGACTGACGCGTTACCTTATGTAAATTATTTCGTTACTTCTGCAAAACAGTGAAGGGTAACATCGTGAAGAAACCGGCATGCCGTAGAGCCAAGAATTCTAAGACATGTGACACTAAATATCCGCACTGGACCCGCTTGGCGGATTACAGCCCACTCAGGCCTGCGTCCCAGCATTGGGGACATTATAGACTGATTATGTTCCCAAAGGGAAATAAGGCGAGTGCTTCAGAGCGACTTTACCTTGAATAAATGGGTCTGATCCTTGGATAATGCCGTAGGTCTTCTAAGTAGAGTATAGAATATTGGTAATAATATTCTTAATTTTGGCGTATTCCCACAATCAGTTTATCTGATACAATTCCTGGCTTAAAGGTTAATGAATTCAATTTACACATAACCAATTAAGAGATTACTTTAGGTAGCAGATTTACTTCAAATCGATATTCAAACAACAGCGGTACATGATGCCTTAATATAATTGATAAATACCAATAACATACCTTCACAAAACGATTGTAGAATAAAAGCAATTCCCAGTAATTCGACTGAAAAAAATAGTATTCAATTTACAAACCTTCCAGCCGAATGAAAACCTCTTTTTACTCAATTCCCATTCGCCTGTTAACAGCAAAAAAGTTTGAAATAAAAATAAAGCTTTCCACTTCGCTTTGAACTGGGAAATTATTTTTTAAAGGACCCTAGAATACGTAAAACCTAATATGTTTTGACCTTTATTGAAGTGGCTCTGTTTGGTACAATTGATGGTGGCGCCCTCTGGGGACGAAATGGTGGAATGGTAAGTGAAGTTTTTGAAGGCACGTGTTTAGGTGTGGTCGTTTATCGGATGCTCATGAAGATGGCCACTGATGGTCATTTACTAAAGTTTGGCGAAATTATAAAGACGAATGAAAGGTCTACGTATAATCGCATAAATAACTCACGCCATACTTACATACATAATCATCCTATAATCATCATGTCCCAGCTGTGGGAAACTGCTGGGATACAGGCCTCATCTTTCTGGGAGGGAGTGTAAACCACCACCAGTGTCCAGTGTGGATTAGTAGACGTCATATGATAATTATATATAATGTAAAAACAAGTTTCACGCGAGCAATGACGCGCGCAGAAGCTAGTCAACTATATTTCAACTCAGCTTCTTATATCCATGCTCTAACTCACTGCATTTAATGCCCCTAAACCCGTGACGTCATTCCAACTTGAAGTTTCACACAACATGGCGCCGAATCAAAGCGCACTTCGAAACTAACTGCTGTTAGAATAATAGAAAGTTAATTTAACCAAAACTTTTGGATAACTATGCTAATTTTATAGTTACTGACACTAAAAGTGTGATTTAGTGGCATTAGGAGATTAGGACGCGTGTGTTGGGGTCTTAAAATTCGTGGATGTTGTAAAACTAATGTTGAATTTGCATACGGTTGTAAGTTGGGGACAAGTTTGGATATAATATGCTTAATATACGAGTATGTACGGTAATATATCTTTGAGTTTGTTTCTCAAATAAGACGAGCTCAGACATTTCGAAATGTAAGTAAGAGATACATAGAAAATTATGGCATTAAGTTGTTGAAATGAATTTAATTTAGCTGAAAATCAGTCTTTTAAGTGCACGATTTGAACCAGCTTTTAAAACAATCTTTAGTGCTTCGAACTTCAAAAAGTTCATTCAGATTAGACTGAGAACTAATTGAGAATCTTCACAAATATATATATACATCTTCACTGACCCCAACACATCAATAAGACGTACATCCAAAGAAATACATGCAAAGCCAATCGTCAAATTTTTAACACCTCTATTTTAACAAAAGAATTGCACCACACACTCACATATGCATGAATAGAATCTGTTGGGCATCCAGCACCAAAGAATATTTGCTAGAGTTTGCATTATTCAGCCATATAGCCGTATCTTCGACTATAAATAAGTCACAGGTGGGGTCGAAGCAAATGCACCACTTAAATCCACTGCTCCTTTTTAAATTACATCTGTTGGTGTAACAGGGACGGAATGGGTGGTTATAAAGGTGCAACACAGTGTTACAAAAGTAAAAAAAATATATTGTGTGATAAATGTATCATCATTTATGAATGGTTGTGGAAAGACTTTACTTTGAGTTGTATCAATTTTCATTTACCATATTGTTAAAGTAAACGGGTAAACTCCATTCAACCAACGGTTTATAATACACAGCATTTCGATTTTAAATAAGCCATATTTCACCTTTAAATACAAAATGTATGAATTAATTAAAATTAAATTGCTGTTATCCTCATAAAGCTATTATTATTAAGCGTTTTTCAATTCAGTTTTATATATAAAATATGTTTTAAAGCCCATTTGTTTTAAATTTCAAAACAATGCCAGCGAATATTACGAATATTAATTATTCGGACTACATGTCCGAATAATTAATATTCGTTTTAAGCTACCCCGAATGTGTTTGTATTTAAAGCGAATTGAAAACAATAGTTCAGCGTTGCTGGATTACAATACACTAGCTAGAAATAATGTTTTATACACTATAAAACATGAAACATGTGCGTGGCAGTGATCTGCGCTTATCGAAAATGGACGACCTTATCGGTAAAATATCTCTAACAGATAACCTATGAAATACATTATTACTGACGAGAATCAGTATCATGAGCGAAAACTGTTTGTGCGATAAAAATTGTGTCGAGGAGACCTTAACCTCTAAGTCCCTGAGATACCACATTTGGTATAGACACAATCGTTTTTAATTGTGTCTGTAATTACGGTAATTGACTGGTTAAACACGTAATTTTAATCTGCATCAGGAGTGCCGAATGCCAACATTTTGGGTGCATATTGGCACTCGCATGACCGTCCTATTGCGGCCCTGGTATCGACTGATTCTCTGGGTATTGTTTCTTCTCTGTAAAATATTGGGAATACATAAATCGAGATGCTGTTTCTAGATCGAGCACTCTATCCAAAGCGAGTTGTATATTTGTTACTTCAAGAAAAATGGTTAGATACGGCTTGTTCCTGTAAGTTAATTTAATCTAAGACAATTGTATTGTATTTTCTATGAGAAGAGCACGACCTTGAGTCACACATTTTTATATCACAGTTTATGAACAAAAACCGTGATTAAATGCGTGATTAAGCCTATCACGGAGGCTGTACTCATCCCGCAGGAGAACGGTCACAAAAAGCAGTGGACTAAATTATGAAGAGAATTTCAAGTCCAGAAGGACTGACGGATGAATGATTTACTTGAAAATTCTTCATTAGTTACAACCTGGTTATGTAATTTTCAATGTCTTATTTGTTATGATATGCCTCTGAAATACGTTGAAGGCAAATGAACAAATAAAGTCTGGAGGCGTGGAAACACGTGTCACAGTTCAAATCAATCAAAATCAAAAATGTTTAATTTCATTATTACACGTTGTACATTAGACAGTTGGTGGCGTCTCCTTTTAAGCATATAGATGCCTGTGCCAGGAGGTGTGTGTGTCTTTTATAACCTTCAATTAGTGTAACATGTTACTAAACAAAATTTTATGAATAAGCAATTTTTATTTATAATCATTAGTCTGTTGGTGGGTGTGTATATGTGTCCATGTATGCGTGTGCATGTATGCGTGTGTATGTGCGTGTGATTGTTTTATTCGTAAGCGATTTTACTTTATATTTAATAGAAGATTCTCTACGTCATCGTAGCATAAATTGTTTATCCACTTAACCAGCAACGATTTTCATTCTTTAAACGGTTTAGTATGTATAGCTATTTGTTTATTTATTTTATTATATAAGAAAGACGAGCGTTTATCGTACTGAATATTAGCAAATTCTGTTTTTACAAAAGTAGTTGAAGTAGTATTGTGTTTCCTTTTTCTAGCTAATATAATAGGTCTTTACCTATGAAAATGCCGTATTGTATGAAAAAAATTAAACGAATTTTTTTCATGTACTTTTTATTTGTATTAATCGAAATAATCACCCATGCAATCAATGCATCTTTGCCAACGCAGTGGCAGTTTATTGATGCCCTTCTTAAAAAAATCAGCTGGACGGGAGGCAACAAATTCTTCAAAGGCATTTTGTACTGCCTCTCGGGTATTGAATTTTTTTCCCGCCAAGAAGTTATTCAAATTCTGGAAAAAGTAGTAGTCTGTAGGCGCAAGGTCTGGTGAGTTGGGCGGATGACAGAGAGCTTCCAACCCCAGTTCTTGCAACTTGGAGACTGTCTGCTGTGCAGTATGAGGTCGCGCGTTGTCGTGCAGGAGCAGCGAAGACGAGCGATTGACTAATGCTGGTTGGAGATGTGCCAGCTTCTCCATCATTGAGTTCAGTTCTTCACAGTACACATCTGCAGTAATGCTCACCCCGTTTGGTAAGAAGCTGTGATGAATCACACCGGCGCTAGAACACCAAACAGTGACCATCACTTTTCTAGGGGTAAGTTTTCGTTAGGGCATTGTTTAGGTGCTGAACCAGGATCCAACCAACTTACTGAGCGACTGCGGTTATCAAACAGAATCCATTTTTCATCGCAGGTAACAATGCGGTTCAAAATTCCTTCATTTGTGTGTCAGTTGAGCAGTGCAAAGCACGTCTCGACGCGAACTTCGCGCTGGCGATCATTGAGTTCGTGGGGCACCCATTTGTCAAGCTTTTTTACCTGGCCAATTTGACGCAAATGGACCAATATTGTTTTGACGCTAACGTCGAAAGCTGCTGCTAATTCAGCCGTAGATTGTGTATCATCAGCTTCCACAATCGCCTTTAATTCGTCATTGTCGACCAAAGTCTTCGGACGACCGCGAGGTTCATTTTTCAGGTCGACATTTCCAGAACGGAAGTGCGCAAACCAATAACAGGTGGTGCGTTGGTTTGTAGTGTTAGCTCCGTAAACGTCGTTGATGTTCCGTGCCGCTTGTGCCGCGTTGCTGCCACGACGGTACTCATATTCCATAATTACTCGAATTTTTAACGTATCCATGATGACGAAAAAGATTGAAATGCGATGAAAATGTAACACTAATCAATAAACAAATGACTACTTTTGGAAAAAGAATTCCATGTTTTTAAAATAAAATTAATTTGAAATTAGAATTCCTAGACAAACAAAAATTATTTTGATTTGAAATGGCCAGTACTGCAGAACGGCAATTTCATAGGTAAAGACCTAATATTAGGATCTAAGGGTATGGTTTTATATTTTTTAATAATATGTGTATAATATATAATTTTCGGATCGATAATAAATTACTTATTTGGTATAGCTCATTGGTGGCAAAGGTCCTTTTTTTGAAGTAAGTACATTACTTTTATTAATATCCGCTCTTTTAACGTCAAGGAGATGTGTTACTTTTTTTCGTAGGAGACGGCTCCCTTTTAGAATTCTCTAAGAGCATCTGTGTGTGAGGAATACACAAGAATGAAAGAAAATATGTTTATTAGCGTTAAACGTGACGAAAAGAAAGACTAAACACACAAAAAAAGAAAATGCGTCACATCCACGCAAAACTGCCTTCGCTCAGAAAAATGCTGCGAGAGTGACCCCATACGAGACAGAGCCCCAGCGCTGAACTGTAGCCACGTTCATATGACAACGATTATTGCAGTAATATGCATTTATATCCCTACAACGATTTTACACCAAGAAAACAACAAGCAAACTTAAAATTTTTCCTTGCACCATACGCTAAAGGCCACGCTACCAGCCTGGGACCTCCGGAGACAATTATGCAAAGTGCGCGACCTACCGATACCGAGACAAAGGCATCTATTTGCCGAGCCTCCTGCAACACCCAGGATTATGTTAAAATCTTCGTAGAGATGTTACATGGTGATACGGTTTAAGAAAAATTTATATATTTTTTTCAATTTTAGAATAAGGGTTTTTTACATGCAACCAAATCTACTATTTATTTGAAAAGGAGAATATTTCTGACCTCTTCGCAACAGTATATTAACAAAAAAAAAAAAAAAAAATTAATTTAGGAAACCGCGTGATGCGAGAAGCCCAGAACCGGTGGAAGTGGCGGTACTGGGGGGAGGCCTATGTCCAACAGTGGACGTCTTTCCGCTGAAATGATGATAATGTTGACTGACGAAAGAAATAACGAAAATATAGGTACCCAAACTAAATCAATTTTAGCATAACAAATGTTATATAAATTGGTTTTAAACGTCTAAAATAAAACGATGTCATTACGTACCTACAACAAAAGTTAATTCTAGTTTAATGTAAATTAGAAAATGTTAAACTAGTTAAACCAAATCGTTTTTGTTTTAAGCCGTTTAGTTAAAATCTTATTAACGTTAATTATTTTAACGTTAAGTCTTTATACAGGCGTTTTACTTTTCGAGAGAAATAACATTGGAGGACCTTTTTAGCTAACGCTTGACACTGGACGAATATTATGGGTCGCTGGTTCGTAAAGAATTTTAATATAGAACAATTTGAGCCATCTGTAGTATGAAATTAAATTATCATAATCAGCCTTAAACGTTTTCCTTGCTGAACTTCCTCTCTGTAAGAGGGAGTGGACCTTAATCCACCACGCAGTGCGGGTTGGTAGAAATCACATGTCTTAAAAATATTTGGTTCTAGAACATGCCGTTTCTCAAAGTGGTGAACGAAAACAAATGTTATCAATACGATTAATCTATTTCAGGGCATTCATTTTATATTCTTTAAACACTTTTACGCATGAATGATTTGGGTCGTCCGATTACTGAAGTTATTTTACTCATCGTCCTTTTCTTTCTTTCTTTTCTTTCCAATAAATACTTTCTTTCTTTTTTTTCCATAAGTGAACCAGTCAAAACAACATCGATATTAAAATCCGACACCGTAACTACATCACTACCACCCCAAAAATACTCAAAACCATACGTGTTACTTGCATGTGTGTGTAAGTAATACGTTTCCATGTGTGCGTTCGGCCAATGAGGGCCCTTCGATCCCCGTGTCCCGTTTTTATCATTGTCAGAATGATGAATTAGGCTCATTTGTTAGGCCAGCGAGGGCCTAGATTTTAAGGTACTTTACGATAGACGGTACTGTGTTGGAGGAAGGTATTTTGTAGGTATTGGGAAATAAGTGATTCGGTTGTGTTGCTAAAAGGAAAAGAAGGATTAATGGAGGTTATATATAGGGTATGTGTTAGACTAAAGTTGTATAGGTTGTTTTTTGTTGTATGTAATGCGCGGCCCTGTAATTTTTTGAACTTTAGAGAATCGTACACTACTCACCTTTTTTTGCAGATATTTTTTTTAAGTAAATGATTAATTTTAATAAATATCTATGGATTAGGTTATTGCTAAAAATATAGGTTTTCTCCTAAGTATTAGGGAACCACAATAATCCAAAACTTTAATCTATATGGTTTTACCAAAACTTTTCAGCCGTGATTAAACCTGTTATTTCATATTTTTCATGTCATTTCACTTAGGACTTTCCACGATCATAACACCATTAAAGCCAAAATTGATCGAACAAATTCGGGTCCGAAAGTTAATAATTTCTGTGCGATTTATTACACCCCATTTCTAAGAGGATGAGAACTGATTCTGAATAGTTTGAGATATTCACTCGATTTATCGTCTTAGGAACCGAATTTTACACGTTATTGTCACCTCACTAGAGGTGTTGGGTGAAGGAATTTGGACTTTATTACGCTGGTGTAGAATTGAAATTTGTATGGCGTTCATATGAAATACGGCTCGAATAAGGCCGATATTCCATTCTTTTTTTTTGGGTTATGACGTCAGGTGGTGTAGATTTGAAGTTTAATTAGTTTGAAGGGAACGCTATTTATAAATCTTTCATTCATTTATTCAGTGACAAACAACGCACAGCAGCTTGGCAGGCGGGTTGGCGATCGCTGTATGGTGGTTAAATTCATAGAGAGCGCTGCTGCCCATTATCTAGAAAGTCCCTTAGTCGCTTCTTCCGACACACGTGGAATGAAATGGGATGGTGGTATTTTTTACGTCCGTCACAACTCCGAACCACGAACCAGAACTAAAAACACGTTTGGGTGAAATGTTGCAGCCCTATGGGGCTCTGTATCTAATACCATTAAAACAAACCTATAAATAACATTTAATCTGTTCGCTGCCAGGCCAGAGCCCTAGCCATAGGATTTTAATTGAGTAGGTGGAAGCGCGATGCTGGGGCCCTGGAGCAAGAAGTGGCTAGCGAAACTAGTCCGCCGTACGCGGAGCAGACAATACAAGTACAATTCAAAGCACTCACCTGGTGGTAGAAGAACACCTGCTCTGGTGCCTACCTGGAGTTATGTATGTAAGTGAGTGTATATGTATCGTGTAGTGACGTTGTAAATGGGTTTTCCAGGATACAGGCCGCAACATTGAGGCTGGAGGCAATCACAGCATGCGGTTTCCAATAAGGTCACTTTCACTTCAAAGTACTTCAGTTTCAACAAACTTAACCCGTATTATTACGTCAAATTGGGGTTATTAACAATCAAAGCAATTGGATCACGACTAATTGTCACAAACGGATCGATTTAAAGGGATTAATTTACAACAGCGTCGCGGAAGCCAAGCGGCGACGATTCCCTCGTTCCAGCACCAAATCAAGAGAAGTGTATAAGTATAATTAAGGTCACGAGAGCATTGGTAGCCCAGTGGTATCGAACCTAGTCAGGCGCTTTACTTTGTGTAAATAATTTCATCACCGTTGCTCTCAAAACAGTGAAGGAAAACATCGTGAGGAAACCGGCATGTCTTAGAACCAAAAATTTAAAAAAAAAACATGTGACACCTACCAATCTGCATTGGGCCCGCGTGGTGGATTACGGCCCACTCCCTCTCACCGAGAGGAGGCCTGTGTCCCAGCAGTGGGAAAAACATAGGCTGATGATGACAATTAAGATGTATAAGTGGCGTTGATAACGAGCCTTTGATGGCAAGTTAGATCATGTTCCTATATCACACACATCAAAGGGATTTCGTTTCTACCTATTGTTCTAGTAGTAGTCTTCAAACAGACTAGACTTAACTTAATTTAATACGTTGAACCTATTAACCGACGAATACGGTACATGTGTTTTATTTACAAAATGCTTTTTTCTATCATAAACTAACCAAATAAATGTCAAAGTAAGAAAAATGTGGGGCAAAAATAAGTAACCCAAAATCCGTGACGTGATTAACGAAATAGACCCGCCATTTTGCCAAAAAGTGATTGAAATGTTGATAAAAGAATCGACATCTGTGAGCATGGTCGGGGTGGACATTTGTTAGATGTAATTTTTCATTCATAATTGCCAAACTTTACTCTTTCTAATACAATAAAAAAAAATATCATTTTCTTCTAAATTCTTTGTTTTAAAAAACAAAGTTCATATTGAAAAACCCTATACTTACACTATTTTTCGATATATTATGTTTTTTTTTTGTTGAGGGACCTCTGATGCATAGCCACTGTATCTTTGGATTTGAGGATCAATGGAGACCATGGTCAAACCTAATGTTGTGTTTTTTTTTGGCGTATTGATTATTTCACAATGCTGTTTCGAGTTTTAGCTGTTCTCTTTGTCTTACAACGTGCAAATGAAAGACCTTTACAACAGCCATAATATCTCTTTTTTTGCCACAATCGGTTCGGTTGTGGCCACCTGTGTAAGCTCATTGATCGATCATCACTGAGGTCAAGCCACGCTAAGCTCACCGATTCGTGGTTCACGCCATTCACGAAGTACTCAGAAAAATAGAATGACAAAGAGTGATATTATTTCTTTATACCTTCGAAATTATAATTTGAGTACTCTTTCTGATAAAATAGACTCAAAACAAACGAAAATATATTGAAATATTCCAGTAGATTCGATTCGATTGCAAAAGAAAAAGCATTGGAGCTCTCAGTTAATTAAAAAGAAAGCGAAGTACTGTACAAACTGCACCGACTTGAGATGCTTTTAAAGGTAGGTGCAGACTGAAGATGTACGTGTAAACACTAGAGGTATAGGTAAAAAGGTATAGGTATACCGTAAACAAAGTGCAGTCCGTTAACTATGCCTAAGTGGGGCACAATCCCGGGTCAACAGCGCAGATTGTGCGAATGCAAATTAGCATCGTTTCGCTTCCGAAGTTGCCCGAATGCTTCCGAGCCCACCCGAGCGCAGGCTTGCTTGTCATGTAAATTGGGAATTAAAATTATGGGGGAGCGTGCGGGGGACAGATATATCATGATCTAATAGAACGTGTAAACTGGGGCAAGTTTAAAGTTTGTATGGAGTTTTGAGTTTGGAGTTGGTGTTATATGATATGGGCTTGGTTATCGCTTCCTGAAGACATTTTAAGTAGTTGGGGTGTGTGTGTAATTAAGGGATTAAATATTATCAGCTCCCAAATTGCTTTGCATGATTTCTATCACAATCCGACGGATTTTGACCGAAATTTCTAATCCACTGCTTTGTATGTTTGACAAAGTCATCTGTTCTGCTACGTAAATATCGCAATTAATGTAGTTGAATTGTCAAACAATTACACATACAACAAACAAATACATATACAAATACAGGCAAATATTTTCCCTATAAACCGACATGGGCATGTATGAAACGTTAGTAGCTATGTGCTCGGTTCTAATTGGTCATTTCCTATGAGAAGAGCCAGGAAGAAACTCCACGATTACTCTTTTAAAAATAATTGGCTTTTACAATGTTTTTAAATAGGTATGGGACGCCAATGAATGACACTGACAGCTCTTAATCGCAGTCATTGGTGAAATCCGTTCTTAGTAGTTATTTAAAAGCAGTTTATGTTAACTAAGATTACACTATGTAGCCACATGAACTTCAGTGCTAAGCTAGAATAACGGTAGCCCACTAACTGTGAACAAACTATCGGTTAAGGTTAACTTAAACTTAAGTTGTTTTAACAAGTTAGGGTCGCAGTTATTGGGTGAGGATAGTCGATAGTTTTGTAGATGCTAACTTTTCTTGTAAGCTGTTAGTCCAACGGAATAGGTCAGAGAGTAGTAGGTATTTTTCTCAACTTCTGACTTAATCCATATCTATTTAACACTAAAATAGTAACAAACAACATGGTAATGCTGTCTGTCCCTTGGGTACAGACGCCAGCACATCAAGCTGCCCGAAGCTGACAAATTCTGCGAATCAACCTTGAACCTAATGCTTTAGCGATAAAGTTGAAAATATATTTAAGGAATTTGACAGATTGTAGTAGCTTGAAGTGCTGGTTGTCTGTACATGACCAGTTGATGGCTACGCGGCGGAATATTAAGCGTTCGAATTTGAAAAATTCGAACTAATTTAAAAAAAAAATGTAACGTAATATGAAAAATTCGAACGATTGGTTCCTTTTCGATTTGAAATTAGAATTCGATTTGTATAGAGGTAAAAAGAACGGGGTGTAAAGTTGACTCATCATCCATCGAGAAGGGAGCATCCTCCGACCAGAGGGGAGAATCCTTCGACCAGACAGGGTTTTGTGTCTGGTGTCAACCAGGGAGATGATTTCCGAAAGTTCCCGTTCAACCTTTTCTGGTTCCGCGTGAGCAGAAACGCCTTCTCCAGTTACTGTTGATTCGAAGTTGTAAAACTATTTTAGTTGAGTTAGGATAATATATTCTATTTTCGTATTCCATTAGGTATAAGTTGTTTTATAGACGATTTAATGTTCACTCTGAAGAAACTCTTATATTATTTCGTAGGTATTATATTTTTTTTGTCAAGTACAGACGCCACCAGGTCAAGCTACCCGAAACTGTCAATTTTTCCCAATGAACCTTGAACCTAATGCTCTAGAAATAAAGTCGAAAATCTATCAAAGAAATCTGACAGATTGTAGTAGCTTGATGTGTTGGCGTCTGTACATAACTCCTTATGTTGATTTAACAATTCAACGGGCATAATTTTGTGTTCTGTGAAAATTATTCTTTGGCCCGTTATAGTCTTGATTTAAAATTAAACCTTAGTTGAGATTACAATTTAGGTTAGTATGAAATCCATAAGTTTTATTAGGTATATTCTGATATTAATTACGAATTGTACAAAACAAGCAACCACAAACTATCTTCACCAGCACGTTTTGCCAGCTTATGGAACCCAAATAAACTCGTGGTTCCGTCCATGCTCCAAGTATTCCGCCTTATCACCGAAGATAGCCGAGTCTGGCCGAAGATTTACGAGACTTTTATCGCGAGTTTAAAGGGCTTAATAATTTAAGCGATGTTTAACTTGTCCAGATTGTATCATTCCCCTATAATAAAATTTATTGCGAGACCGACCACAGATTTTGTAAAAAAGAAAATGTTTCCTTAGTAACCCGTTTTTTTAACCGACTTCAAAAAAAGGAGAAGGTTATCAATTCGACTATATTTTTTTAAAATGTTTGTTACCTCATAACTTTTGATTGGGTGAACCGATTTTGATGATTCTTTATTTTATTTGAAAACTGGTGCTTCCCGAATGATCCCATTTTAATTTGGGTCCATTCGGACAATAGGATCCATGTGAAAACCATATAAGTCTTAAATTTGCATTAAGTATTTGCGCGACAAATTAACGAATAATGGGATTAGATTAGTGCGGGGTATCTACCATAACTAAAAAGCTAAAAATGAAAACTTTATCAAAAAAATAACAACCGACTTCCTAAAAATAAAACACTACAAAGTGAAAAATAACTTTAATTTCGGAAGTCGGTGGCAAAAAAAACCTTAATTACAGATCCTAAGACACCGACTTCCAAAAATAAAGTTATATTTCTTTTTGTAGTGTTTTATTTTTAGGAAGTCGGTTGTTATTTTTTTTTTAAGTTTTTAGAAGGGAGGTAGGAGCCACCTCGCAACGCAGTATACGCGCCTTTTTGGGAGGATATGTGGTCATGGGATCAGCCACACTTGGTGATGGGGCTCGCTAGGCAGCATCATTATTCTTCTGCCCTTATACCAATATATTTGGGGTCAGCAACATGTATTCTTTTTCCACACCTCTTTATCAGTCGCCGTCTCAGCAGTCACGCCCTTTCTATCCATTACATAATGAGGCTCGCTAGGCATGGCAAGCTGATATCAATTAGGGGTGTAGCAAATGTACAAATATCTTCCGGGCCCCGGACACATAGTACTAGAAGGAACAGCGGGGTTTTAGTCAGTGCGAGTCCAACATATTTCTCTGTTCTTCTAAGACGGAGGGTATCCATGAGGATTTCGCACGGAAAAAAGATATATAGAGATCTCATGCCTTCTATATTTTGTCTCCAAAGGATTCTATGTAGGTGCTAAGGTAAATTAAATTCTGATAAAATATGCGTCGTCTTCGTTGGTCTACTGGTCACAGTCTTGTTTTAGTTTTCCGGGTTACGTAATGTATTGCTGCGTTTTTCTATCAGGAATTTCTCAGTAGCAGCCCAGAGACTACATTTGTGTCAAGTCGATGGCAGTACCCTCGCCCTCTATTACCTCTGCACCTCTGCCTAACACCTACAGGGAATACAGGCATGATGATATGTATTATTCTATTAAAAAAATATTATGGTGATATACGTTATTTCTTCTGTGATACTTTAATTTAAATGTTTGAAGAGCCAAGAACACTGTTCACTGATCAGAAAAATAATTCTTTTCTATCCTCATAATATACAAGTAAGTAGGTACATATACCATCGAATACGAAACTTATGGCTTCACCAAGTAACTCCTCCTCGAGCTATAAATCTTGGCCATGACTTCGATACTTGGCTGTTGTTAACTTTTGACTTCGACTGGGCTGGACTGAACGACGTGTATGGATAGGCTGCGGTGGATAAGTTCGGTTGTATCCGAAAAGGGGGAACTGTTGCGGATAAATTAAAAGTTTCAGCAGCGATTTAGATTTAATTTCATATTCATGTCATACCGTTACTGACCAACCGAAACTTCTTTTTCGGCCAAAAATATCATGATTCGGCCATATTTTCGTTTTCGGCCATTAACCAGCCAAAGCCAATAATGACTGATTTTCAGCTAAGCCGAAAATCAGAGATTTGTGAATTGTCGCGCATCAGTCGGCCTAATTTGTAACGCTCGGAAATATCAGGTAACGTTCGGATAACTTCGGAGCGAATCGAGTCCGCTTGTGAGTTCGCCATCGATTGATTAGATACTGTAATCAATAAATAAAATAAGAAATGGATGAAATCTTGTTGTATCCTTTAACAGAGTATCGTTTTATTTCTTTTAAAGCCTATGTGTGCACTTTCTCTCCCTAGGTGTAAAAAAGCAAACAATATTTCAATGTGCAGCGGAAGTTTTAATATATTTTATGTTTAAAAAATTTTCCCTTTCGGCCGAAAATAAGACTAATGCCAAACCTTCTTTTTAATTTTCGCATACACATCCATTTTCGGTCATACACACATTACTACATACCATAAACAGCTTTTTCGTACCACTTGCTCAAAAAAGTGACATTCTATGCCACAAAAAGCTAACATAACAATAGTAATTTTTAATCTGTTAAAAACAGGGAAAGAAAATTGTACTGAATTTAATTCATCCTCTACGGGGAGAATGTGATTTAAATTTGGAATACTTACCGAAATGTATACTGAACTACATCTGTGTTTACACCATTGAGTTTGTATATAAAGCATTACACATCTTTTTAAAAAAGGAATACGCATTTATTATGCAGTTATGATTATTAAATAAAAGTACGAAAACCGACGAAGCCGTATGAGCTTGATGCCTTTGCTTTTCCGCCAAAAAATATTAGTCTAGGAATTTGCCACGTTTTTGTTTTCTTCAAATACATAAACGTTAATTGGACCAATGTTTCGAATGTTAATTTTTACTTTTAATTGTCTTTTTTTTAATAAATGCTTATCTCATATTATTATTGTGTTAATTTTTTCGCAAATGGTACGAAAAGTAGAGTATTTTCCTCGGTGATAAAGCTGTCTTAGTCTTGGGTGAACTTAAATCCCTCGCTACACTCAGGACTCGTCTTAAATCGCTCGCTTCGCTCGTGATTTAAGTTTTTAACACCCTCGCTACGCTCGGGAGTAAACCTCGAGTCCTTCGTTACGCTCGCGATTTAAATCGTCACCCGCGACAGAAGACACTGCTTTATCCCCTTGGTTAATAATCTACTATTAGGTAAGCGCTAAAGAAAAACTAGGTACCTATTCAGTAATTGGAAAGGAATTGAAATACTTGGTAAGTATACTTTAAAAGGTTTGCAATCATCGCCACATTTGACAGGCGGGTTGGCGATCGCAGTATGTTGCTAAAATTCATAGAGAATGCTGCTGCCCATGCTTTAGTAAGTCCCTTAGTGCCTCTTACGACACCAGTGGGAAGAAATCGGATGATGCTATACTTTACGTCCGGCACCATACGGAACATACGATTAATATGTTATAATAACTAACTAGCAATATTCTGTGTTACATTTTTAAACGTTTGGCATGGACCCATGACGCATGTAAAATTCTAAGCAGAGCTGAGATTCTAAGCAGAGCAGAAGGCTCTCGGTGTCAATGACACCAACACTTCAAAACAAATCCTATATCTACCTTAATCTGGAACACAAATTCCTCCCTCTGCATCGTAACGCCAGCATAAACCGCGGCATTCAGTTGTTAGCTGAATAAGCGTCGGTTCAGAACTTATTCTGCCAGTGTCCGGCGCGGTTCACGTAAATTAGTTTAGTTCGTCGGGTGAACCGCCTCGGTAATCAACGCCAGGGCGCAGCACTAGTAAGCCGCAGAGTAGGAGGAATGTAAGATTACAGACACGGATTGTCAGTACCTTGAGGAGTGTTGCGAGATGTTTATCGAAAATACGATGCGAATTGTGGTATATTAACGACACTTGTTTGGTTTTGGTCAGAAAAATTGTCATTGTGTTAGTAAGCGGTTGACATCATTATCTGCCCAACCTTTTCCAACTATGTTTCGATTGGCTTCCAGTCTAACCGGATGCGACTACGATACTGGGCAATATGATACTTACCCCTTACAAGACTTAAAACTGGTATGAAAAAAGAAAATACTTTCATCTAAAAGACGTGGCCGTATCTCACCTAAACAAAACATTCTAATAGTACGCGGATTAACTTTGTAACCAAAGTGACACAACGTAAGTGAGTCTATTTGTGCAAGTATGTACAAAAATCACAGTAGACTAATTGTAATTCGTTAGTCTGTGGTCCGCTAAATGAGAATGGCTAATCTGCAATGCATGCAAGAACTATTTGAGTAACTAAATAGCCGAGCGCAGCATTTTGTGAACTGGACGTGAAATACTGTAAGTTTTGGGTTTTCATTCGGAAAACGGAAAACCAAAGATACGATTTTTTTTTTTATTTAGGCTAAACCATTTTCTTCATGTCCATTTTTCTCATTATAAAGGACAATGTCCGTGACGTATTTAATTTTTCAATGCTATCAAGTAGAATATTGTTAACTGAATCTGCAGGGTAATTGCGTAAGACAGTACGGTAGAAATGGATTTCGTTTTGATAGTTCTATAACATTCATTGCGTCATTAACGTTGTTGAGTAAATACATTTTTGGAACATATGCAGTAATGGTTTAGCGACATCCTTCAAAATGATTCGGATTCTGATTGGTTGTGGGTGCTGATTAGGCGTGAAGTTAACCCCAACGTTTGGCAAATGGCTACGTGAATGATGGATGGTATTCAGAGAAAGAGAAACTGATTTGATTAAGACTGCAGGCCATTCTTTCAAACTATAATTTAGATATTTTTCGACTTTATGTGAATCTTTTTCTGTTAGCCATACCATAACAGTATCGATGAGTTCATCGATGAGAAACGACAGCTACGATTAAACGATTTGTAAATTTAAAAATCTGGATAGGTAAGTACTTAACTTTATTAGGTGTGTTTTTTTTTAGAAGGTGGCTATAAGTTGCCACCCTTAAAAAAATATAACTGGCGAAATGTGTGTGGTATCTGCCCAACTATTCATGAAAACAAGGTGTGATGTTATATTTTGTTTTTATTTTATCAACAGTGTAATAATTTAAACATAATGTATTTTGTTCCGTGTGGTGGCGGAGGTAATGAATAGCACCACCCCGTTTCTTCCCGTGGGTGTCGTAAGGACTAAAGGATTTGGTAGAGAACGGGCAGCAGGCGAGCGTTCTCTATGCATTTTACCACCATACTGCGATCGCCAACCCGCCCGCCAAGCGTGGTGTTTATGGGAATCCCTCCGAAATTAGGGGAGCCTTATATCCAGCAGTGGATGTCTTTCGGTTGAATTGGTGATGATGTTGAATGTATTTTGTTATGAAATAAATGACTTATGGTTTATCTGCACATAAAGGCACCCAGCAAAATGTTTAAATATTTAAAATCACAATGCACTTTACCACGGCCAAACTATTCGTACAACTGAAAAGTTCCGACTTCGATTTGTTAGAAGCACGTGAGACTCTACAAAAGGAATGAACGAATGTTGTAGAAATGTTCATTCGCGAACGAATGGAAATGCTCGTTCAATTCAATTGATTAAATGGATTTGTTGAGTTCAGTTGTACTTTTAGTGTTAGCTTTTTGTTCGAGAATTAGGGAGTTGTTATGGTTGAAAAGCTGAATATGATGAATTTTTTATATCACTGGATGCAAAGTTGGGAAAAGTGCTATGAGGTTCGGGTTTTTCTGTTAGTAGTTGGCAATAGGAAGGCCCCCTACAAAGTTCACCTCACCGTTTAAGTGGACTATATTACAAGTAGCGCCATCATTTGTTTGCTCAATCATGAGTACAATACAAAGAGTACAAACTTCACTGCTCTAAAAACAGTGACGGAAAACATCGTGAGGAAGCCGGGTTCTCCTAGAACCAAAATATTAAAGACATGTGACATAGGTGGATGTCATATGTCTTTGATATTTTGGTTCTAGGAGAACCCGGTTGGTTGTTCTCGGTACTTGTCTCGCAAGCTGGGTTGTAATCAACTTCTTCTCAGAGAGAGGAGACCTGTGTCTTAATTGACGTGTAAAAGTGTTTGTACAAACCTATTTACAAAAATAAAATCATTTATTATCATTTATCAGTGGAAACATTATACGCTGATTATAATAATAAATAAATAAACAATTTAAAGGCTCGTTCAGCCTAGCGCAACGCGACGTCACGCGTGAATTGGCGATTTCATATCCGTAGTAAAATTTCTATGACCGTGTTGCAGCGCGACAGGTTGCCCCTGAGTGAAGTGTCACGCGCATTTTCCTAGGAAATGTTCTACGGATATAAATCGCCGAATCGCGCGTGACCGTCACGTCGCTCTAGTCTGCATGAGCCTTAATTCAGGCAACAAAGAACCTTAACATAAATACCTTAAAGACTAACATACATAATGCGCTGCATGTGCTAGGCTTAAGCATAAAATAGGTCATCACGTTTGTTTTAGACAATAACAAGCAAATATTAATAAAATCATGGACCTATAATATTACGTAGAGTATAATTATGTTGTATTTCTGGATGTTACGATGTCAATGTCAGTCAGTTACTAAACTGATGTTGTGTCAGTAAAGTCAGGTTAGCAAGCACAGTATAATTAAAACATACAGCTTTTACTGTAATTAATAATATTCTCGGTAAAACTACAAAGCGGCTGCCATTATTGAAATGGCATTCGTTTGAAATTCTGTTTAACTTTTGTTAAAATATATTTTGTTGAAAATTCACTGAATGTTAATTCAATGGCATGTTATTTGACAGGCTTTTGTTATTCATAGTTTATTTGAATGTAATGTTATTTACATTTCATAATTCTATTAATTAATCATATATATAAAATTCAAAGTCTTAAGTGACTGACTGACTGATATATCAACGCACAGCCTAAACTGCTGGTCCTAGAGACATAAAATTTGGAATGTGTGTTCCTTGTGAAGAGTAGGTATCCACTAAGAAAGCGTTTTTTGCAATTCCATCCCTAAGAGGGTGAAATGGGGGTTGAATTTTCTGTGAAACTTTATATTCTCTGGGTCGATTGACACGCGGACGAAGTCGCGGGCGGAAGCTAGTTAATTAATAATATCCTATAACTTTTATTCCTAATTCTTAATTGGAAAGAGCGAACAAATGATTAATGAGAAAAATAGAAGAGTAGATAATAGAGAGTTTTTTTTAACTAAAATTATTTCACTTGTCGAAAACGTCATATTAAGAAATAGAAGTGTGGAAAGAAGGTCACATTTCCACACTGTTTTTACAAATCCTAATCAAGGATGTGTTGGTGGTCTAGTGGTCGCTGTCTAGCATGAGACTCTGAGTTCGATTACCAGGTCGGGAAAACTATTTTTGGGTTTTTCTGTCAGGAATTTCTCAATGCCTGGAGTGTAGTTTGATGCCCAGTTGAAGGCAATAGTTTCACCTCAGGACTTAAACATAACTAACAAAATGTAGGTGTACTATCACATCACTTTTGTCTAACCGTTCTGGGAAACAACGTGACGTTATGTCATGTAAAAGAACTGTACAATTTTAATCTCGACATAAAATCAACCCTTAAACTCACAACGGTATCCGAAATACGATCACCGCCCATTTGATTAAAGCGACTGCAATCCCGTTAGCTGTGACATCTAAATTTATTTCGGAACAAAATTAGCGTGTTTCGTTTATATGTGCAGCACAGTCACGTCATTGAGGACACACGGTGGGTGTCACGCTGTTGATAGAGTGCTGGCAGCGTGATTGATAATGGTCGAGGTGAAAAAGGTTATGCAATAATGTATGAGATCTTTATTTTTTGTAAAAAAAATGTGTTTTTTTTTTCGTTAATGACCTTCAAGTGTCATTTAAGAGTTGTTGGATTTGGTAACACACTAATATCTGGTTTCTTGTACTTAAAATAATGGATAATTTATATATTAATACGTGAAGCGAAAACATTGGATCCCTTTTTACGAAAATTTGGCGGATGGAGGAGTATGAAATTTCGCACACTTATAGTTTATACAGAGAAGAAGTTACGAATGCTAATATTTTTTAAAAATTATGCGTAAAAATACATTATTTTCAATAAAAAAACGTTACACACACTACTATTCATTACCGTGTATTTAATACACACATGCATAGATATTCTTTTGTTTATGGTTCAAATCTGTGGTCCAATCGAGAAATCTGTCTTTAATATTTCGTGTCTATAGTCTTACTGAATGTCATAACCATAGGTAATAAAATAATTTTATAGATATATAACCTATTTCATTTTTAAAATCTATGATCATATCGAGAATATTTATTTGTCTTTAATATCATTTATCTATAGTGTTACTGAATGTCAAATATAACCATATTTTTTTTTCATGTTTATTATCATATATATTTTTTCATTTAATAATGTATTTCTATTCAAATGAACTACGGTCGAATTTCGACCAATGAGCGATCACTAGTTATAATAACAAGCTCTTTATTCTGGATATTTTCGCGTTGCGGTATTTTCTCAATAGTTTACAAAATGTCTCTTAGTCGTAGTGTGCTTTTTCGCAAAGGCCTTTTCTAGTAATTTTCACTAAGGTCTATCTTAAGCAACTCTTTCTCCAATTAGGTCCCGCTGAGAGATTCATCTTCTTTTTTATGTTGTTTTCCTTTGTTCCGTTTAGCATCTCTTGGAATCATTTTGTCACAACTTTACACTACTTGTCTTGTATACCTCTTAACAGGTTGTCTGTCCATCTTCACGTTTGTTGGTCTATTTTGGTAAGCACATCAATAACTTTTGTCTTCTCTCTAATCAGGGTTTTTCTTATCCTGTATTGTATTTTTCTTCTAAAAAAGCTCCAACAAATAAATCATTTAGATGTTCTTGATTAAGAATTAAAAGAATGGAACAAATGTCTGCCTACATACAGTTAATCCATTGTACGATAATTCATTCGTTAATTCGTTTTTTCTAATGAAAAAACCACAGAGCGGCAATTTGTTTTTAATTACGACAAATTGGAGTACCGAACTGTTAGTCTCTGACTGAAAATGACGTAAATACTCCACTGCATAAGGCCTTTCAGCTACATCCAACCACAATAGGCCGTACCGACCCACACATATTTAAGGCTACGTATACATTTGTATAACACTTGATTTATAGTCAAAGATTTGTGTTGGACGTATGAATGCGTCTTAATATGTCTCTTGTGCCAGGGGATTAACCCTTCGTCACCCGATTGACGGGGACAAAGTTGCTCCAATGGCTTTACAGAACGGGGCGGATTCCAATGATGTTTTTGAGGGTTATTTGACGCTTTTTTGCGGTTTTATAGTGCTTATTGATGAATTAATTGTGTGAAAAGAAAGTAGATAATTAAATTAGTTTCTCAATAATATTTTTATCTTATTTTGGTTCGTGAAGAGGTTCTCACCAGCAAAAAAAAATATGTAAGTCAAACTTACGCACAGTTCTTAACCTAACGAGTAACATAATAAAATAGTAATTAATAGAAGCCCCTGGCCCTAGACTAGTTTGACGGCGGGGCCCAAACAAGTTTAACAGCAGGCACCCAAAACAGATTAACAGCAAAAATACAACGCTTCCCAGTTTTGTGCAGACACATTTACAAGTTATTATAAACAACAATTTGTCGTTCATAAATCGCGTCGATCCGGAAACAAAGTCTAAAATACAGTTGGAGCTAGGTCTTACCCCAACTTGTGGGAGGTAGGGGAAGTTATGACAAACGATGCTACTCCTAATCCCGATGAAAATTTACACAAACATTTGCTTGGAGTTTCATCTTTCCTGGAACGCTTTATAGGCGTACGTAGGTATGTTTTCTTGTTTTTGTGCTCCCATTTTGGGCTCAGTTGGCAGAGGATTTTAAACTGTGTGGCAAATATTTGTTCAAAGATGTATCAGTAAACACGTAGGCCATTATATAACTGTAAGTTCTAATTTATACTACATGATGTGGATAATTCACACAATGTGGATTCGAACTTATCATTTACCACGCAAATTAATATCACTACGATTGTTCAAAATGAACATTTCTTTAATCACACTTCAGAAAGCCCTGTTTACCCCCGCAGCGATAATAAACACAAAACTTCCCACTCTTTTATTTAAAACCCATCTTTCATCCCCTTAGGAACCCCCACTTAAAGAGTGAACACGTCCAAATTGGCAAAGCGGCAAGCGAATTTTAAATTCCTTTACACGTCAAATCAGTTGAATCGTTGGTAGATTGTTGGAGTGCATTACTGGCTCGGTAAGTAGTTCAAACGCGTCGTCAAAGTCGAGGCGAGTGACTCGGGAGAGTTATAGGTCCGGGCCGATAGGCTGACATGACAGCTGATGTGCCAAGATGGATGGTGGGCGAAGTGATTGGTGTACTAAGTCCGCATTAATTTGAGGCACTGATTGGTGTGCCCAGTGTAAAGTAGACGGGTAGAATATTGGCTGTGCCCCGTGATTTGGGTCGTTCCGATTTTGACCCCTTTTTTGCTGTACATTTTTGGATGCCTTCATAATAAAGACTTAAATGCCGTTTACGAAACTACGACAGTATGAGTTTTTGGGGAGAACTTATCAGTTTCGAAACAATCATCATCTGCCTAGCCTCTTTCCAATTTAAAACATTGGAGTTGGCTTCCAGACATGCAGGATAAATAAATAAAAATATACGATATACTCTTGGTAAAACTGGTTGTCAGAATTTCGGGCTTCTGATTACTGTCAATCACAGCCGGGACCAACTGCTTACGTACTTTTCGAGGCTCGGAAGGGTCTTGGTATGTAAAGATGGTCAGCTATCTACGGCCCAATCACGGCAAGCTTAGCTTAACCTGATCTGTCGACCTATCTGGCTGTTATTACTTAGCTACAATCCTTATTTCAACAATGTGTTGTTTTATAATATTAATTACTTACACAGTATTGTAAAGAATCAAGTTCTTCTAACTTAACAGACAGCTGTGCTGCTGGGGAGTTTGTTCCGCCACTTCTTCTTCCCAGCTAAAGCACTAGGAAGTGTCGAAGGGCGGGCGTTTTGGGGGGACTGTCTTGTGTAACTTTGACGTTCAAAAAGTGCTGACTCTCAGCCTGGTTTGAATAAATGACTTTTGATTTTGATTTTGTGGTGGTGTATTTATAAAGTATCTTTTGTTGTCTACAGACTCTACAGCGTTAAATATAATCAAAGTAATCCTATTTTATCTCTTATACCTTCAATACCTGCGAATATTCTCATTGAATTCCATCTTCAATGTTAAACAAGACAATGAAACTTCACCACATTCTTCAAAGGCAACATAAAACCCACTATCTTAAATATTACACCCATTTAAGTAACATTCCCACCACAGCAGCTCGTTTTAATATTCCTAGACGTAAAGGAATGCACATGTGCCTGACAGATTTGAAACACGTTCCAAAATTAAACAATGTCAGTTTAAGATATTTCATCTGTGGCATCGTATGCAGCAAATGCAGGCAGTTTGAAATATTGTCATTGTCACGGCAATGTCACGTGACTGTCATTCTGACGTCTCCGGCCGTCCGATAGCGTTCCGATGTCGAATGCGGTTTGGCTACAGCTTAACGATTCAATGCCCAATCGAGTTCGTGTTCGGGATAATCGAATAATGTGATTTGATAGTCATCGATTATGATTGCGCTTGGAGAAGTGTTTGGAATTATAATTTAGAAGATGTTGTGTTTTGTTTTCTAAATTGCAGATTAAAAACTATTAAGTTTAATATAAACTTCTGTTTTGTTTTTGTCAACAAACTAGAATGCTTTCTGACACTGAACAAAACCTCACTTATTTTGATACTAGCTGCAGCCCGCGGCTGAGCGCCCGAGTGGATGACGGAAATTATTAAACGGAAAACTGCTATCATATTTTGTTTCTCTTCATAAAATTAGCTAACTTTTAGTGAAAGTCCCGTCAAAATCGGTCTAGCCGTTTCGAAGATTAGTCGGAACAAACCGACAGACAGACAGACAGATAAAACTTTAAAAAAATGCTTTGTTATAAGTAGCGTATAGATTGCATACGTGTTTAGTAAGAGCTGATATTTTGATATTACAAAAAGACATTTCAATTTCACTTAAATGATTAATGATTTTATTACTGTAAGTAGGTTTGTACAAACACTTGCTCGTCAATCTTTTTTGAAGACTAATTATATTAGATATATGTACATATATCTACACGGATACACTTATTTGTATGTATGTATAGATATATATGTTTCAGCAACCAAAATTCTTCCGCAATACACCGCCAAAGCATATAACATCTCACCCCCCACTCACCAACTAAGTTGCCATCAACACAACATGCACTAACAACCAATATTTTACGGGTAACACGTGCTGTTCATCTCATGAGCATCTTTATCTCGACTGGAGCTAAAATATAAAAGCTGGGGCTCACTAGCCGCTTGAAAAATGCGAACCACCGGCTCGGGACATCCCATATTTATTGGCGAATACTTCAAGTGAATGGGGCTCTTAGCGGCGCCCTTAGTGGAAGAACCGGAATTGTTTATTCTATTTATAATGTTCTCGGACTGCTACAATTATGGTGTGTTCACGAGTTTGAAATTCATGCCAGAATAGTTTGAGGAGACTGAATACCGGCAGCCAAATTTAAAGCACATTTACACTCGAGATTGTAGTGTAGTTTATGCATCCTCGAGATGAGAAGCGTAGGGAATGCGCTAACGTTGGTGTGGATATCTTTGCCTGTAATAACAGAGTGGAGTGTGTGTGTGTGTGGGCATACTGTGAAGATATACCTCTGCCAATCTCTTTAGGGAAAACGAGCGTGATATTATGTTATGTGCCTTTGAAATGAGAAATGCTGCTAATAAATATGTACTATCAAAAATATAAATGTGAAAATGTGAGCCAAGTCTAGTATCTATACTTTATATAATATTATAAAGCTGAAGAGTTTGTTTGTTTGACTGAACGCGCTAATCTCAGAAACTAATGATCTGAATTAAAAAAATATTTTTGTGTTGAGTAGCCTATTTATCGAGGAAGGCTATAGGCTATATAACATCACGCTACAACCAAGAGGAGCGGAACAGTAATGAAAAATGTTGCAAAAACGGGGGAAATTGCACGGGTAGGCAATTCGACGCGACGGGAAGGTTCGGGGGAACAAGATTTTTAACGCGGACGAAGTCGCGGGCAGAAGCTAGTTAAGAATATGCGTGGAACGAGTATTTCAGGTGTTCATAAAAACAACATAATGGCGATTTTTCGGTAGACCCAAAGGTCTGGCAACCATTACGAGCCGGTACCAAGCTACCCAGTAACTGGGTTAAGGACGTCAGATACCCTGGACACTCCCCCATAAGGTCTTATTTTTTTGTCATCTTTATGTATCTGACATATAAAAGCAAACGTTTATAAACAGTACCAACATAACTAATATAAATGTTCCTTTATCCCGTGGGAGTGATCTCACAATTTATTCGTTGTAATGTTAAATGTATGCAGTGCTGCTTAAAGAGTGAATGCAAATTTTGTAGTGTAAACATATTAGAGTGCAGTTTTCGGAAGTAATTACATTTTCAGTATACCTACTTGGAATCATGTGCTTCCATGGGTGACTTCCGTTGTTTTAAAGTATGTTTTATATTCTAAGATTTAAGGTTCGAAATTCGAGGTATACCAGGCCACTCAGAAAGTATTGCGAAAAAAAGCTTTTTTGTATGAGAGATTGGCCAGTTGTAAACTATTATAAAAATAATGATTATTTATAAGTAATAAAAAATTAAATTAAAAATTTAAAAAACCCCCGACACAAAAACATAATTTCCCTTTAAAAAGTAAAAAATAACTGAATCTTAAAGTACCTAAGAATGTATTAATAATTCAAAAAAAATACGCCGCGTTGGGGGACCGCTTCAAACCTAACAATTTAATTACTAATAGTCTTATTACCTAACTAAGCAGTCAACGACGTCTGCGCTCGCGGAGCGGTCCCCCAACGCGAAGTTTTTTTTTTAATTATTAATACATTCTTAGGTACTTTAAGATTCAGTTATTTTTTATTATGTTTTACTTTTTAAAGGAAAATTAGGTTTTTGTGTCGAGGGTTTTTTAAATTTTTAATTTAATTTTTTATTTTGTAATTTTTATAGGTATATACTTAATATAATGTAGAATCAAACGAAGCTAAGAACACTCTCGATTAATTCATCAATATTCTCTTTCAGTGCGCTTTCATTTGAGACCCCACTCGAGTATATTTGCTGACATTCGGTTACTGTTCCCCACTTTCCCCCCCACAACTTTTAAACGGCTCAACCGATTTTCATCAAACATCTCTAAGAACACTCGCCGATAAGTCACCTTTAATATTTTTTTTTTTATTGAAATCGCATCATCCGTTCGGGAGCTATGATGCCACAGACAGACAGACACACAGACAGACAGACAGACACGTCAAACTTATAACACCCCACTTTTTGCGTCGGGGGTTAAAAATAGGTACTTTCCAATTTCAAAATTTCCCTCCACATTTTTTGCGAGCTAATTAAATTATGGTGTCTCATTGGAAAATGGATTTGTACCGGGAATATTTTCGCGCTATGACGTTTTACGATTTCAAGTGTCGCCTGAAACCGGACGAATCATACGATAGACTTCAAATTGCATTCATGGATGTAGGCCCTTCCAAGGCAACTGTGTATCGTTGGTATAACGAAGTCAAACGTGGTTGACTAACTTTGGGGGATGAAGAAAGAAGTGGTCGCCCTGTGACGGCTGTTACGGAGGAAAACGTGCTAGCAGTGAAAAAATCCAAGACAACAGGCGAATTTCATATCAGGAGATTCAACACATTCTGCAGATTGGATCGGGAAGCCTTCACGAGATTATACACGTGCATCTTCGCACAAATTTGAAGCAGGCTCGTCTCGGCGTGTTTACGACATTATTACAGGTGATGAGTCCTTTATTTATCAATACGATCCAGAAATGAAGCGCCAGACGAAGGTTTGAGTGTTTGAAGGTTTGAGTGTTTCAAAACGAATCAACGCCTACCAAAATGAAGGGATCTAGAAGCGAGGGGAAGATTTTGATCGCGAGTTTTTTCATTTTGACTGGCTACTTGGTGTCAATCCCTTTACGGAACCAAAGAAACATCAATGCCGAATGGTATACTACCAAATGCTTGGCAGAAGTTTTTTCTGTTGTGAGCAACAAGCGACAGGGCTCCGCGGGCTACTGCTCCACCACGACAACGCGCCCACGCACACCGCGCTCAAAACGACTTCTTGGACTGCACGCCGGTCAAACTTCTGGGTCACCCTCCTTACAGCCCTGACCTAGCACCGTGTGACTTCTTTTTATTCCTAAAAATTTAAAAGTCAGCTCAAAGGTATAAAATTTTCGTCGCCGGAAAATGCGCTGTCAGCGTTCGAGCAGGCTGTAAACGATGTGTCTGCGGCGGACTGGAAAAAGTGTTTCGAAAACTGGTTCAGACCCATGAAACTTTGCGTAAAGGAGAGTATTTTGAAAAGATTTAATAAAAAAATATTTACCTATAGAACACTTCTTTTTATTTTCGCAAAACTTTCTGAGTGTCCCACGTACTTGGAACATTTACTACACTCTTGAGCAGCATTGTGTATGTGAGTTAACTAAAAATAAAGGAGAGTGTATGCTTATAATTACACTATAGAAATAAAAACTTACGACTGAAGCCGAGTATATCCGATTCAGCGTCTTGAACTGAGCGTGACAGTTCAGGTTCTTTCATCATTCAGAAACATCAAAAAAGTTATCATTTAATTCAACTATGTGCTGTAAGTTGAAAGTTAGCAGACCTCATGTAATCAAAACCCATGAGAATCAATCGCACACATCAATAAGTTTCAGAATTAAATTATTAAATTAAATTAAAATTAAATTAAAAATTGTTTATTTTGTAAACATATTCAAATAAACCTGTTAGTGATTGGAGCCTCCTTTTAAGCAAACAATGCCTGTATTAGGAGACTCCGCTCTTCCATATCAAGGTAAGTACAAAATATACAAATTAAAAGTTGATGTTAAACAATAATTATACAAGTGTGTGCGCGTGTGCGTGTGCGTGTGTGTGTGTGTGTGTGTTTATGAGAGTGGGTTTGTATATGATCGTGTGTGTGTGAGTAAGTGAGGATGTGTGTTGAGAGAAACGAGTGAGTTAACTTATTGCTTGCAGTAGTGCCTCAGTATCTTCATAGGGAAGTGGTTTTATCCAATTTGTTAAGACTTTTTTACATACATGTGCTGGTTTAGTGTATATGTATATCTCCTTGTTCACCCTATTATATAATTGAGCAGAACGTATGTTGTATTGTATGGCAGCAAACTTTGTTCTTGTTTGTGAGATATGAGCAATCATGTCCTTTCGTCTTTTAGATATTATGTTTGCATCGTAAGGAAGTGTCTTGTGCTTTTTTAAGACCGTATGCGTAATGTACAGTTTTCTAACAGAAAGTAGGCCACTAATCTGGTAAAGACTCTCAGTAGGATATCTTATCTTTTTAAAGTACATAATTTTTATTAGTGCTCGTTGTCCTCTCTCAACGTCTATAAATCTCGACTTAGCCGCACCGCCCCATATGGGGATACAGTAAACTATAACTGATTGCACAAATGCTACATAAACTTCGTTAAGGAGGTTTCTATGAGGCCCTACTTTTTTATTTATATTTGTAGGGATGACATGTCGTAATGTTTTAAATATCCATCCCAGTTTCCTAACTCTTCCCGTCACATGCTCAAGATGAGCGTACCATGATAATTTTTGGTCAATCATGACGCCTAAATATTTGGTCTGTGAAACTTTACTAATTGTAGGGCACCCACAGTTATTTTTTGGAACTTTATCACATGAGTGTACTTTGATGTTAAAAGCATCGTTTGGTTGTGAACGATTCGATATGGTAAAGCAAATGAAGTTAGTTTTTACAGTATTTAGTGTGAGAAGGTTATCGTTGAGCCAGTTGGATATTTTGACCATGCCCATCTCTGCCTTAAGTTTATTATCGGACCAGTCATTTCCACAAAAAAACAACAGCTGTATCATCGGCGTAAGACAGAATGTCTGCATTGTTGACTTTTAAGTTGCAGAGATCGTTAATATATATTAAAAATAAGGTAGGGCCCAGTACGCTACCCTGGGGCACGCCGAATGATACGTCTGCATCATCACCGATATAAGTGCCTACCTTAACCCTCTGCTTTCTATTAGACAGGTAATCTTTGAGAAAATTGAGCGGGGTTCCTCTTATTCCGGCTCTTTCTAGCTTGGCCACAAGGGTTGGAACAGAAACGGTGTCAAAGGCCTTTTTCAGATCCAGAAATACCGTCAGGCATTTCCTTCCTGCATCGAGATGCTCGGTAACTAATGAGCTGAGGGCAGCAACTGCGTCTTCAGTTGATAATCCCTGCCTAAATCCAAATTGTGTAGGTGATATTATTTTAAATTTATTTAAGTAGTTTATGAGTCTCGTATTAGTTAGTTTTTCTATAATCTTAGACAGGGCTGGTAGGACTGAAATAGGTCGGTAGTTATTGACATCATCTCTGCTCCCTCCCTTGTGTACCGGTGTAATAATGGATTTTTTCAATGAGTCTGGGAAAGTGCCATTTTTAAAACAAAGGTTAGCCAGATGAGTAATGATGGGAACCACATCTTTGCAAACATATTTTAAGAAACTAGTAGAGATACTGTCCCATCCAGGGGCACTGGTCGATTTCAAGTTCATCAAAATTCTTTCAACTTCTAAAGGGTCAGTGTCCAAGAGCACAAAAGAATTTGTTTGCGCAGAGGAAGTGCTAGGACGATCAGAAGGGATTTTCTTAGAAAGAATTATTAAAACGCTGACCTCCATTTGTTCCCAACAAGCCTATATTACACTGGCGGCCAATCAAACTAATGCCATTTTGAATTAATTCTCTTTATTGGCATTCGACGTGGGCATCCGTGGTGTAATTATTGTTCGTTGAAATTGTATTTATGTGTCATCATCCTATCTATGATTGTAATGTGACATTCTCTAATATTTCGTTATTATGCTGATAGTATTCGTGATCTTTTGACCTATAGATAGAATAGAATGTTTCTTATCTCCAGTTTACAGCTATTAGTAGTAGGTATATACATACACAATACACTGGTTTTCAGCTCAAACCGTTTACAAAAAATAAGAGAGAGATGTACGAAAATGTGTTATGGTATTGACACAATTGTTTTTATATGTGATAATAGTAAAGTACCTAATGAGCAAACGTGACAAAAAAACGACCAACAGCAGAAAGTATATATAAAAGGAGGTCTGTAATAATCTGTCATCTTAAATACCATCATAATAAGACTTGAAATCGTCTGTGTTCACCCACGCAATAAATGTATCGAATACCAGTTGCTCACAAAGCATCGCAATCAACAAACAAGTCCCTTTACACAAACGAAAAAACCCATTTACTCGTCCGCTAACCCGCGGATGCTATCGATACCCAAGTTATAGCCCACTTCATAAAAGGGCGCAAACACGGCAATATTTCGCCGGACCGCCAGCAAAAACCGGGGCATGCGGCCACGGACCGTGCCGGCCGTAAGCCGTAAGTCACACGTGGCGCCATCTAGTTATTTATCGAGCTATGATTGGATGACCTTGTTACATTTTTATATTTACTTTATGTTTCATGTTACATTATGTCCGTATTATATTTCGGAGTTAATGTCCCACTCCAAATTGAGTTTCGTTTATTTTTCTCGGCGCGTTGCCTTTTGTTTTATATTTTTTTCGAGATGGCGATGGCAGACCGCTTGCGAATTTAGTTTAGTTAATGGTAACAAGTTAACGTATAGCGGTTTATGATGATTAATTTTTGTGTTTGAACAAGGAAGTAAATGTTGTACGAGTATTTTAATTTCTGAAATACTGTTATTGAGAATTATACTGTATTTTCTATTATTCATCATCTGCCTAGCCTTTGGTCAACTACGAAGACCTCCCCAACATAATTGGGAATGGCTAGCAAGAGTGACTGATTAATGTACTAAAAAAACAATCAACAAAAATTGCTTGCATTTGGGGATTACGCAGTTAAAGACTTTTTATAAATAAGACAGTCACAGTATTATTATGTATATTATTCAACATAATTATTTATCCGTCAACCAGTAAGTATAACAAGTTCTCCAACTTCTAAGTTTCCTCGCTAACAATATATTTTTTCATCCACAAAAACGTTAGAATAGGAAAAAAAAGGCTAACAACTTTTTCGTGGCACGCAATACAAATCACAAACATGCACGACCACCATAAATTTCACCTTAGCGAATTTTTTCCCAAAAAATACTTGGTTATTTATTTACAACATAAGTTCATATTTTCGTACGTAGAACGTCTGGTACGGGAAGCCCGCGGAACTCATTTCCTCAATAAATTCCCGGTAGAGCAGTGAACGGGTTAAATTAATGTAGGGGCCCTCGCTAAAGATCATTTTTAGGTCAAATGATACATCGATAATGGTGCCGATTCTGTTGTACACGAACTAAACTAACTAAACTATCTCTAAAATTCCTTACTTTTGGCTATGAGAATTGTAACGCTATTCTGCAAGGAAAAATCTCTAAATTTAAAAACTATTTTGACACGACTAAAATCGAATTTGACAATCGCGACTCAGCGTGGTATTTTTTTTTTCTTTTGTTTTCGCAACGTTTACTTGTGTGTGCATTGCGTAGAATGAATTTTTTAAGAGACGAAGGCGCGTGCTAGGGTGCAGCCTGGACGTGTTTTATATGGAATTTTTCACTTTTGTTTGAAAAATATAAAAAAAATGTTACCCACGTGTTGATATTTAAATGTTCCGGGGTATACTAAGGGGGTCGAAAATTTCATTATTTTTGCGATAGGACACGCCATTTTCAAGATATAAGCAAAAAGAAAATAAAAAATACAGAACTGTTTTTGCACGTGAAGGCAAGGCGTTGTTGAGAATTTTAGTTCATGACCACTAGTTTTATTCCACACCTTTTTAATCGCGCTTAAAAATAGTCAGATTTAGTTAAAATAAATTATTATAGTCAAAATTTTTGGTGAAAATCGGTAAACTCAGAATAGCAAAATTGACATTTTCACTAAACTAATAACTCAGTGCAATCTTAGTGCTGTCAAACTAAAATATTATAGTTAAGTTGTGTCACTTTAGTCTATTTCAGAATAGGAAATCGTCGTTTGACAGGAATAAACCAAATTTTAGTGATTTTTAGTTTAGTTTAGAGAATTTTGTGACAACAGAATCGGCACCATTGGCGTAAAGTTTACCTTATGTATATTTAGGGGTATCGCCGAAATATGATGACAATAACTGAGTTTTCTTTCTGGGTGGGTGATTTTTTTTTGGCTGGCAGTGTAAATTACTGTGCACGGTTCAGTAAAAGTATTTGATATATTTTTCTGTTTTGAATTTAGTTTTATCTATTTGTGTTGGATAAACGGGCACTTTTGCAATAGAAGTTTCTTGTACAATACAAGTTTCATCTGTGGGCTAACTTGCAAGCTAGTTTTATTTTAGTTCTTGCAATGTATACCCATGTTGTTGATACTTTTACACTTATTGATGACTATGACTGGGGCCCCCGGTTTAACCCCCATAAGTTTCGATTCAGTAGAAATATACAAAATAAAATTCTCTTCATATTAATTAGTTTAGGATGAGAGAGAGGTTGGCTATATTTAAAAAAAAAACTTTCACGTTTCAGCAATGTAAAGCGTTTCGAACCTTGAAAAATAAACTAAACGCGTGGAACGAAGTTCCCTTCTTCTTCAACTTCCAATTATGAAACATTCAATAATTCTATAAATTTTGATGTCACCATCGGCTCCAGTACCTATACTAGAAAATCATGAAAATGACACCCATAAAAAAAAAATCCAGCGGCCAGCTTAGATTTTATTTTTATTTATTTATATATGCGGCCTTTTACCGCAACTTTTGGTTTTAGCATTCTCAAAAACCATGCAAACTATTTTCCTTTGTCTTACCATTCTTTTACGTAACCCGATGATTACGAAAATTTTACTCCAACCGTAGGTTGCGTTAATGAATTTGTTCTAAAATGTTCCAGTGACCTAAGTACGTAAGGTTCAATATTTCAGCTCTTCCAAATAATTTAGATACTAGTGAAGCAAAGAAGAAAAAGACAATATTTCACGCAGAAAAGATAACCCAGACCGATTGTAGGAAATAAACACAGGAATAAAGGACGTTTTGCGTTATCTAGGCCGGAGCAAAAAATATGTGATCGGCCGAGCTGATAGCGAGTCTACCGGCCGCTTTTAATTACTTAGACTTCTTTATTTATGGACATAATGGACTCTATGTATTGTAGATGGTGTTGGTAACTTTAATTTATTGTCTGCGATTAAGAATTTTAAGGGAGTCCGATTGGGTTGGTATTGGAATGAGATTTCTGATACTTTCGGCTATCGGTTTGTTTTTTGTTGGCGTTGTTAAGGTGACTGGAAAATCAATTTAGAACTAATTGTAGAGGTTGTTTGCTTGAGACAACCTTACCATTTCATTGTATAGATTGGCTATAATAACTTTAATACATTCGAACTGTCAAACTATTTTAGAAAAGTATAGAGAAAAACAATAAGAGAGGTGGCTGACAAGCCGAAGAAGAAAGTGATAAATATAAAATTCGTCGAACTATTTCAAGAAATAATTAACTACTTTCCCCCATTAAAAGTCTTTTATTGTTAGACTTCGGTACCAGGGATCTTCTGTATTCCACAGTACTGGTTAGCTATCTGTCAAAGATTATTTGCAGAGGGCTAGCAATGAGTAAAGTTAGAGAAGCGTTTTATTCAATGGACAGTGAGCAGGGGTATGGCTGTCCCAGTAGAGTTTTAGACATGACATAGGATTATCTCTACGAATTTACCTTTTAGAGGAAGAATTAAGCAAAAGTACCTATCGTCAGTTGTTTTGTTCATTTTATTGAAATTGAATATAAAATGAAAATAATATGCTACATGATATTTACAAGAAAATTGTGGAACAGAAATACGAATTATTAAAATTTTATAGTTTACCTTTAATGTTAACGTATTTTCTTAATATGCTAATGACTTATAGGAAAAGTCGGTGAGGGAAAGAGTCATTTTAAAGAAAAGTAACAAGTAATATTTTTAGGCTTAGGACACACCAAAAGTAAAATTTTTCAGCAAAAACATTTTACCGTAACCAAAAAGCCTAAAATAACCACGAAGAAAAATATGTCAAAATTAAACATTATTTACGAGCCATGGTGTATTTACGAGGCTCTCACAAATTGCGCCGCGCTAGAGAAACTTGGATAAAATTTTACTGCAAAACTTTACTCTTTTTAAGACTAAACCCGAAGTTTGGGCTGTTTGTCTCAAATTCTGTTGGGTTTATTGCCCCCTCATGTAATGGGGTTACCGTAGTTTTGAATCTAGGTGAGGGTAGCCTGTTTGTGAACCGATTCTGGTTTTAAATGAGACTTTGTAAGAGAGGAACTGTTTTGGGGAAAGATTCTTTTGTGTTCGATGTTCCAAAGATCTGATAATGTTTGAAAATTCCCTGGGCAGGCAACCTCGTTACAATTTTGCTGATTAAATAATGTCGCTGTGAGAGGGCGTGGATCATAATTCACCAAGCGGGCCCAGTGCCGGTAGGTAGTTGTCATGTGTCTTCGAATTATTCGTTCTAGGACATGACAGGTTCCTCATGAAGTTTTTCTTGACCATTTTGAGAGCAGTGGTGATGAGAAATACACAAAGTGCTTGCCTGGGTATGAATTCACGAACTACAACTCGTAAGTCGGGGCCAATGCCACTGGGCCAGCACTGGTCAGTCAAAACATTTTTTACATTGTGTTGAAATGTATTACGATGAAAATCTCATGTTATGTGTGCCTATAGGAGACAAGAACACGTTTATGTTTGAGCAAGTGCATGTTATAAAAAAATATTTATTGACATAAAACTAGACGTATTCTCGCACTCTTCCCCTAGTTAAAACTTTGTTGCTGGATCAAAATAGCAATAATATTTTCATATTCAAATCAAATGAAATCTGTCCTTGAGAACATTACAGAGCACCTCAGCCATGATAATTCTATCACTGCATGAGTAAATAATTCTTCCCCAATGCCCCTCATCCATACCAACCTTTTTACAACTCTCTCAAAACAAGATGGGATCTGTTTTATTGGCAGGAAAGTTTATCTAAACGAAACAGATAGTTAACGAGTCTCACTTCTATCTAGTGAAACTATACGTCAACAGCAATTACGTCAGCTTCTATAAAATACATAACAAGTTCGCGCACTGACCGGTCGAAGCGGGTAGCGGGTAGCGGCCAGAGTTAATGCAAATTAGTTTTGTTCGCCCAGCAGTTGTTAACAATACTTGTATATGGAATAATGGTATGTTGAGAGTTCGCTGCAGTTTATCTGGAGCTCTAGTTCTGTGGTGAATTTGGGTAGTATTTGTAATGCCCGGGAGAATCGATTAGCATGACAATTTGTTTTACACTCAAAACTGTTTATTTGAAATGGGTCATTTGCATAAGATAATTCCGAAACTGTTGTCATTCAAGTATTTAGATATGTTCCGAAACACAATATTGAAAGATCCATTGATTTAATTAAATGCTGCCGCACGGGTCGACTGATCAGGTTAAGCTACGCTTGCCGCGGTTGGTCCGTGGATGGGTTCGATCTATACAGACCAAGACCCCTCCGTGCTTCGGAAAGCACGTTACGCCGTTGATCCCGGCTGTTATTCCTGGAACTTTGACTGCCGTTACAGGTCGTCAGTAGCCCCAAGGTCTGACAACCAGTCTTACCCAGGGGTAAGAAAGAAAGAAAAGAAAGAAAGAAAAATTGTTTGTTGTTTGTTTTTTTTTTATTTTGGTATAGTATTACTCAGTAACTATGTAAAATACTGATAGTCAGCTGCATCTAGTTAGACTGGAATCTGACCCTAACATAATTGTGAAAAGGCTACGTAGATAATAATCACGATGGAATTAAATGCAGGTCATATCAAATTATCTTTGGTCATCGAACCCAGAAAAAACCTTTCTACTACAAAAGTCAATATCCAGCTATACATAATCAGTCCATATCGTTCCCACTGCTGGGACACAGGCCTTCTTTCGGTAAGAGAGAGTGGACCGTAATCTACCATGCAAGCCCAGTGTGGGTCGGTAGAAGTCACATGGTTTCGAATTTTTCGTTCGAAGACATGTCGGATTCCTTACGATGTTTTTCTTTCACCGTTTTGAGAGCAGTGGTCATGAAATTATTTACACAATGTAAAGCTCCTACCTAGGTTTGAACCCACGACCTACAACTGGTAAGTCAAGGCCAAAACCACCGGGCTACCACTACTCCAGCTATGCAGTCTTCTAATCTAACCAAAACATCTTCAACAACACATTAATTACTCCAATAAACTTACCACCAAACTACCAAGACATGACAAAAAAAAGAATATTTCTTCGTGCCATATGTAGGTCATCGATATCAACTTCAATCATTAACTATCGTATCGCAACACTTTTCCCTTAAACTTTTTCAATCGAACCACACGAGGCGGCCATTTGTTATTGTCTGTCGCCATGCCGGACGTGAGTGTGTGACTGGCTTTGTTTTGGAGGCCATCTTTGGTCATTTCAGTCTTTATCATCTTCCAAATCTTTGGTAAATAAGAAAGTTGTCGACGGTGCCAGGGTAGACCGTGCTGCCAGGGTCGCGAGGTTTCTTTGAAAGAGATACCGTGGCCCTGGCATATGGGCATCTGAAGGAACACGGGTGGGTTTTAGTCAGTAAAAGTCTGACACGGTCTCCCGCTCCGCCCAGAGCGGGAGACGTCATTTGATGATTTCCCAACAACAAATAAAGGGTAGACCGTGAAATTCTAATTTAGTTGCGTTTTTTTTTTTTGCAATTTGCAGCACCCTTATTGCGCATCACACTATTAATCAATATTGCTAATCTATTGCTTCTTTTGTTCGCAAAATTTGTGAGCTCAACAACGTAAAAAACGAAATTAATTTTGTTGAATTGCAAAAACGAAAGGCTACTATTGCTACTGGTAGTATATTACGCAATTACCTGACAGGGCAGTGTCAGGTTGTATTTTGATTAAACTATTATTATCTGTGATCGTTACAAATACGGCTTTATAGGATTATAATCATAAAAATTATCAATAAAAATTGATACTATTGAGGGAATTATTCATGTAATAGTCATTCAATGACAATGAAAGTTCTACTCACAGACCTCTTGAAAAAGCTACATAATTTCGAAACACTTGACGAAAGAAATAAGCGGGAAGCCACAAGGCGTAAGGACTTACAATATAAGATACAACCGCATTTGAAAATAGTTAGTCATGCCGCATGCTATCAATCAATTAAATTATTTAATAAATTACCTTTACAATTAAAGTCCATTTATAATTTAAATCAGTTTAGGAACCAGTTAAAGACATTTTTGATAGAAAAATGCTATTACTCACTTGATGAGTTTCTCGGTGATGCACATAACTAAACTTTTATAATTATTAACCTTTTATTTTTGACATAATTTATTTCTATTTTTGACACAATATAATTGATTTCTATTTTTGACATGATATAATTGATTTCTATTTTTGACATTATATAATTTATTTCTATTTTTGACAGTGTATAATTTATTTCTATTTTTGACATTATATTAATTAGTACTTTTGACATTTGTATCGGTGTAAATTTACCTAAATGGTATTGTTTTATTTTTTCTTTTATTCTTGATTTGATGACAGTGGGTCCCATTCATTATATAAATTCATTTGTTTAATTCTTTTTTTAATTTATGTATGCATGTTTTAAGTTTTTACTGTAATAATTTCGACACAATGTAAAAATTGTTCATGAAATAAATAAATAAAAAAAATGCGATTTAATGAACTTAGAAGGTTGTATAAAATCACTACCAAGCCTCCCTATATTTTTACACACGGAATAAATTCTTTAACTAATGGTGAAATTAAAGTCCTTGAAGCTTTGGAACAACAATTTCGTTAAAAAGACAAACACCAAAGGAGACTTTGTTTTGAGGTATACTATGTATAGATGAAAGTATGTGTAGATAGGAAGATTATTTCAAAGTGTGTTATTTTTTTTTAACTTTTACTTTTGAGATTGAAGTGTTAATTTACCTACAAAAAACTAAGAAATTCAATCATGATTTCAATCCATTTTCCTCAGCGTTCAATTTAATATCCAAATCTACATTTTTACGACAAGTTTTCGAATAATTGCCAGTTAAGCAGTCTTACTTAACGTCAAACGGAAGCTTAAAACTGAGAATCAGGCTAAGTGGGTTACTTAGCTTGCTGATGACGGCATTTTGCGTAAAACTTAACTGCCAATCTTCATTGGTTTAACATTGTGCTAAAAAGAAATTGCTTTGACTTCAATTTTGATAACTTCCTTATTATTTTCTGACTAGAACTATGTTGTACGATATTATTTTAATGTTGTCACGTTCCAATGCTATTTTTCATGTATCTGTTGGTTCGCAAAAAACAATATTTTTAGACGTTTTTGTAGTGTAAACTAAGTATGGTATGAACTCCTACAATTCCCTTCTTTAACGACTCCCCCGTCTTTATACTGTCGGGTCAAATTATTTAAAGACAAACTTAGTAGTAAACGCGTTGGTCATTAATAAAAAAAGAATAAATTTTTATAATTTTTATTACACCAAGACGCGCACTATCAGTCAGCTCTTTAAGCTGATCCAATCATTCTAACCTAATGTTCTTAATTTGAAATAGTATTCATTTCATCACAAATGCCATTAACTTATAAAGTATTCGCGGAGGTCTTTTATTAAAGCCGACAGGACAAAACCTCTACCTACAGTATGTACCAAGGTAAGTAAGAGACAGCCATGTTTTGCTATCAAGGCTGATTTTTCTGCAATTGAGTGCAAACTTTACGACCTATATCTCTTCTCATCGTTACTCCATATAACCCTTATACCACCCCCTATAAACCCTTAACGGCCTGAAAATTGGAAAATAACCGAATACCATTGAGCAATTACTCGTTATCCCTAACTTATTGCTCAAATGGGATAAAGTGGGCCCCAATGATCAGCGCATAGCGGTACAAAATGGGGCCTCCAGTGTCAGACAGGGCCCTGTCGAAGCCTAATGCCGCCGTATCTCAGCTTTTATCACTGAATAAAAGTTTTAGAGTGACGATATGGTATCATTTTTTTATGTTATTCATTGATACAATAGAATAGGGTGTTAGTTATATGGATTGAAGAGAAAGATATTGGATTTGTGTATTGTGAAAACGAAGAAAAGCAATAACTACAAGACAAGCACAAGGATAAGTAGCCAAAATATTGGGTATCTTTTATTTTATTCAGAAATTTCTTCCTTTCTTACTTCTATCTTAATTAACGATAGTTACGCCAGCAAAATCTGATAAAGTTCTTAAACCTGTTCATTCCAGGCATTCAAACTCAAATGGAAAACGTGAACAATTCTCGGTCTATTCCCTCCCCTAATTACAAAATCAAAATTCTAAATCAAACAAAACGAACTGTAAAATTATTTAAATCAAAATGTTAATTCACCACCTGCCACGCGATCACGTCTTAACACTGTCCGAAAGTTGGTGCTCTCACCCCACAAACTCGTGATTAGCGCCCGTTTAGCGTAGGGTGGAGAGCCCAAAAGTTGTCCGCGTGGACGTGAGTGGGTAACGAGCCGTAAACATTTTTACTCTGGCCGCGCGACAAGATTGTTTTTAAGCTTTAATTTGAAATCACATTAATTGTTAACGCGTTGCTAGCGTGTTGTAAATAAATAGGAGGGAAGTGGATTATGGTGTGGCTTAAATTAATGGAATATCTATGGGCTTGGAAATTAATTTACATGGGGTTTTGTTTTGGTTTGGGAAGTTTTGAATTTTTGTCATGTTTTTAATTTGTTTGGCGGTAAGCCCAATAGCTAAGAGTATGACTTTTTACTCAGAGGCCACGATTCGAGCTTAGTTATTGCACTATTGAAGTTAACCCAAAAACTTAATTAACAGTTTCAATCTGAACATTATTGATTACTAGACTAGTTTTGTCTAGACATGGCTGGGTTGCCTAACCCAGCCATGTCAAAACACTAGCCAAATGAAGCTCTCTGCATCACACATACACATACACATATTGCTCATTGCCACAAAAACACACAAGCAAACAAACACAACATCAAACCGTACCGACACCACAAATTGGAGCCGTGTCGTTCACGTCTCGCGCAAGTAATTCAAATCAAACATGCCGCATGGATCCGAATCTAATTTCCCACTCGAATTAAATAGCGTCGCGATTCGCTGGATTGGATTAACGTTACGGTAAACATTTGGTGCGGTTACCCTGCTATGTAAACAGGGCGTGTCTGTAGTTAGATCACGAGGATGAAAGAAATATATAGTTAAGATTCATGTGAATTTACTAATTCACTTCTAGTTTTTAAAAACCTTCTAAAGATTTTAATCTGTACCTAAATCTGTTGTTAAATGACATATTTTGAGCCTTATCAGGTACATATTAGGACCTACCAGATACAAGCCAATCCAAACCATTATAATGTCATCATCGTCATCGTTTCAGCCGAAAGACGTCCACCTCTGGACTTAGGCCTCCCCGAATGGTCACGTTTGGTAAGCAAGTTATTGATCGCGGTATGGTGGTATAATGCATTCAACGCTGGTGCCCATTATCTAGTAAGTCCTTAACTTGGATCCTACGACACCCACGAAAAGGAATAGGATGGTTTTAGTCTTTGAGTCCGGCACCATACGCATTATAATTTGAGTGTACTACGTGAGCTCGACAAATGGATGTGCGAATAACACTTGTGCGACAAAACTGTACTGCAACTCACCATAGTTCGAATGCACGCTTGTGCGACACACTGAATCTAGTCGTTTCTAGCAGTCTCGCCGGCCGCTGCCGCAGCCAGCGGCCGGCGAGTGCTAGAAACGGATTACAGACTAACCTAACCTAGTGTACTATGTGAGCTCGAGTGTGTCGCACAAGTGTTATTCGCACATTCATTTGTCGAGTTCACGTAGTACACCCTTATAATTTACTTACATACTAACTTAATTGTATTAAATGTAAACTATCATCACCTTTTCTGTTTTTCACCACGACCATTCTTTATATTATCATCTCTTTTCAAAATTGCTAATTAGTGAAAATACCTTGGATATTTTCTAAATCGAGATATGGACTTTAGAAAATTAAAGTATCACTTTTATAGCTAAAAAAATGTAATAGTATCCCTCCAACCTCTGTCAACGTTTCATTACTCAAAGTGCTGGCTTACGGTTTTCCATTTTTTGGTTCCAAATCAATTTGTTTAATGCTTCGAATGGCAGTTCCAGAGGTACCCATGCTGAACTAGATGTCTGGCTCCAGGATTATGGCAAGATCCGATATAGATTGTAAATGGTTCTTTGATCAAGGCGATTTGTGTTTAATTAGATTTCGGTTCGTTTTTAGAGGGAAGGTAGTAACAGTTTTATAGGTAGGAGGTTTTGGTATGATCTCTTTTAAAGCTTAGGTAATGGTTATAAAATATGTTCTTTTCATCGGTCATTGAACCGGTTCAAGAGACAGTTTAGTTAGAGGGCTGGGATTATGAGGTATCCTACGTTTTTATTTTTTGTCCTATTATACGTTATGTTAATAAATGGCTAAAATATCAAATTAAGGCCGTAATTGAGATACTCCAACCTCAAAAGAAAACCGTGTATCATATAACTTTAATAAAACAACGATATAATAAATACTAACGTGAACTCTGCAAAAATTCGTGGCGAAAATTTACCGCGAAAACTCCGGGAGCCAACCAACAATATTGTCAAAATTAATTCGTACGGCGAACGCGAAATAAAAAACCCATCAGGCCATCACGTCGTTCGTTAAGCGAAGCCCCTTCGGAATACTCGGGCTTCGCAAAATAAAATATCACGAAAAAATGGCAACTTCGAAAATGAAAAGTCAACTGCGTGAATTTGCAAAAATTGCTGCGGGACCATGGGAGACGAATGTAACATCCACGGAATTAAGTCCGTGTATGTATTAAAGCTGCATATGCGTTTACGAAATTACGTGAAATAATTTTGTGGAAAAGGTATTTCGCAAAAAAAAAAAATACATACATACATACAATCACGCCTTTTTCCCACGGCAGGCAGAAACCACGGAACGCCACCTGCTACGATCTCTACACACTCCTTTTGCCTTTTTAAGGTTCATACAATTGGTCATACACACACGCCGGTTGCGAGTACTACGCACCTGACCTTTCTGAAGAACATCACCAATAAGGTCACTATATGTCCTCCTAGGGCGTCCCCTCCCGGTGTTTCCACTCACATCTGCCTTGTAAATGCTTTTTGTGAGTCGTCCTTCATTCATCCTCTCAACATGACCAAACCATCTAAGCATACTTTTTTCAATTTTTGTCACTACACATTCTTTTAAACCACACCGTTCTCTTATCATCATTCCTCAGCCTATCATTCATAGTCACACCACACATGCTTCGCAAGGAACGCATTTCTACAGCATTTATTCTACTTTCATGCTTCTTTTGCCACACCCAACATTCACTCCCATACATAAGCGTAGGTACCAGTACACCATTGTGAACAGCCAGTCGAGCCTTATCGGACATGAATTGGTTGGTCACAATTGCATGTAAAGCACCATTAAAAAAAAAATATGCCTGAAAAAAATTTTTCGATTGAAAATTTATAAAAAAAATGTGTAAGAGGTGTTTCATAAAGTTTTCAATGTGATGCAAAACTTAATGAAAATACGAATGAAAAATACGAAAATTTCATGAGATCTGTGAACAAACAAAAAAAAAAATTGCAATTTTTTAGTGTTCGTATCCAATTCTCAAGCGATTTCTGATCTCAAAACAGAATAAATACCATCGGCATTTAAATTCCAACACAAAATGGGAAGGAAAAATAAGAATTTTAATTCGTGGGAAAGATTATCCGTTTGAAACAATTACGTCTTCAGTGGGCCGTTGATAATCCTCGTTTTTTCTGAAGATGCCAACCGTATCGCTCATTACATCAGCCAACGGTGACTTTCGGGAGAAATTGAATTATTTCTGGGAATCGTATTACATTTCCAATTTATCGGGGAAGGAACTTCGATGCTTACGTGTCTCGCAAAGGTGGCTGAAAATACAGGCACACAGGTTTCGTGTTCTTTAGGCGCATGATTTGGGTTTGATAATGTCGAAAACTATCTAAGATGATGATAGATGTAAACAAAAAAGTTTTTCACTGCGATTTGCACTAATATTTTGTGGATTGACTATACAGGGTGTAAAAAGACCAATCGTTTAACCGACAACAAAGCATTTAGTACATAAAACTAAGAGCTTTGTGCGAAATTATAGCTAAGAAATATTTATTTTTGGTTTGAAAATGCGCTGTATACGGTAGTGCGCAGAGTAATGCACGCACATAATTTTGTTTATGGGTTCATGCAAATGAGTATTTAAAGACCGCTCGTGACTTACGAATAGTAAGCTGTCAGTTTGATCCCAGGCAGGCACTTTATTTTATGTATCTTATCACCACTGCTCTTTAAACAGTGAAGGAAACATCGTGAGGAAACCGGCACGTCTTAGAACCATCAATTCGAAACATATGACATTCGCCAACTCGCACTGGGCCCGCGGCCGCGTAGTGCATTAGGGTATTTTTTTTTGAGTGGAAATCATCGAATGACTTCTTCCGCTCTGGGCGGAGCGGGAGGGCGTTTCAGACTTTTACTGACTAAAACGTGAGTTTACACGTTTTGTACGTAAACACCGGTGGCCGTGTTCCTTCAGTTACCCATATGCCAGGGCCACGGTATCTCGTGTGGATTATAACTTATTCCGTCTTATAGAGCGGAGGCCTGTCTCAGCAGTGGAAATATTATAGGCTGATTGTAAAAAAAAAGAAAACTCCGTAACCAGAAGCTTCTCAGATTTGGTCCAATACAAGAAAATGATCACAATGCTGTGAAGAATAAGTGACTCTCAGCTTCGTTAAACATCTTCTTACACCGATTGCAGTTGCCTGCAGGTAACATGAGGAGTTTCAAAAATATTGTATAATGGTCATTTTAGCATGTCCCTCAAGTTCATATTTTTTTTACCGAAATTCGGAGCATTATTATAAGTTGACTTGTTACTTATCTGGTTATTCAACTTTTGTACTTGGGTTTTAGTTTAAATTTGATATGATTAAATGAAAATTTAATTTATGTTAAAATGTTTACTAAGCCGGAACCTTTAATTTTTGCTTGTCCCCAGTGTACTGTAACATTTTAGATTGAATATTACTGATTTTTTTCTTCAACACCTTGACATGTTTTGTTTTGTTTTGTATATTTTTTTGAATTGGAGGTAGACACATTCTGTTACTTCAGTTTTCTTACTAAAAGTACGGTAACATATAGACTGACCGACAAAGTAACAAAATCGATAGCATAAAGCTTGGCAGACATGGCATTTGAATCTGAGATGATTATTCTTTTTAAGAAGTTAAACGTTTGAATAATCGTGTTAAGATTTTTTTAACTGACTTCTATAAAAAGGATTGCCCCAAATTCAATGGTTAGTTCATTAATTTTCAGCCATGTTTTCGCCATTTGGGGACCGATTTTAATGCTTTTTTTTAAAGAATGGTTTCCCGATGTGGTCTTATTTAAAATTGCTGAAGATCCGCTGAAGATCTTCAGGGATAGATAATGGAACTCTTCAATAAATAACACAAATGTGAAGATTGCGTCGGTCCTTTATAAAAACGTCCAAAGAAGACTGAGTTTATAATCAATCTAGAAGTAAGTACTTACGGATCTCGTACATGTTAATTTAGAACAAAGTATATTTTTAAGGAATAAATGTTTTTTTTTTAAACTAATTGCAATGTTTCATTTGCCTTGAGGTTATGTGAACCGTGCTTTACAAATTTGTCCCCAAATTTTTTAAAGAGTTTAACGGATTTTCTCATAAATTACTACACTTTTACAAATATTTTGGGTTTTAGTTCAAAGTAATAAATAATTAGCGTTTTTTGGTTGTGTTGTTGGTATTTTTTTGCCCATTTTACATCGATAGCATGAAAAACCAATGTTGTTTTGGAACCTATGGTAACAAAATCGTAAAAAAGAGGTATTTTTTAAGTATTTGAATATTTTATTTTCCTTATTGCAATACAAAATAACTGTATTCATCTAGCAATAGAAAATAACTGTATTTATCCATAATAATCATTGGAGTGGCAGAATTCATCATAGTTTTTTTTTTATATTTGACCTTATTTGTGGCAACAAAACTGACACCTAATCATCACCTTACTATCATAATGCCTATTTTTTTCCTGAAATTGTATTTTCATTTAAGAGAAATACCTAATTTTATTAAATTAGAGAGTATAAACTTTTAAATGTAGTTTATCAACAGGTAGGGTCTGTTATATTATATTTTAAAGTCATATTTTTACCAGTTGTACCATTTTTTTGAAACTCCACATATAATAGGTCTTTACCTATGAAAATGCCGTTTTGTATGAAAAAAATCAAACTTTATTTTTTCATGAATTTTTTATTTGTATTAATCGAAATAATCACTCATGCAATTAATGCATCTTTGCCAACGCAGTGGCAGTTTATTGATGCCCTTCTTAAAAAAATCAGCTGGACGGGAGGCGACAAATTCTTCAAATGCGTTTTGTACTGCCTCTCGGGTATTGATTTTTTTTTCCGCCAAGAAGTTATCCAAATTCTGGAAAAAGTAGTAGTCTGTAGGCGCAAGGTCTGGTGAGTAGGGCGGATGACGAAGAGCTTCCGACCCCAGTTCTGGCGACTTGGAGACCGTCTGCTGTGCAGTATGAGGTCGCGCGTTGTCATGCAGGAGCAGCGGAGACGAGCGATTGACCAATGCTGGTTGGAGATGTGCCAGCTTCTCCATCGTTGAGTTCAGTTCTTCACAGTACACATCTGCAGTAATGCTCACCCCGTTTGGTAAGAAGCTGTGATGAATCACACCGGCGCTAGACCACCAAACAGTGACCATCACTTTTCTAGGGGTTTTTTTTTTTTTTTTTTTTCAGGATGGGAAATCATCAAATGACTTCTCCCGCTCTGGGCGGAGCGGGAGGGCGTGTCAGACATTTACTGACTAAAACCCACCCGTGTTCCATCAGTTGCCCATGTGCCAGGGTCACGGTATCTCTTTCGAACAATCACGCGACCCCGGCAGGCATCGGTCCTAGTAGACCCCTACACTGCTGCTGACATCTCTTTGAGGCGCGCGTGGAACACTGCGCGCCGTCGACCCGAGCTTGGTCCTTACCGGGCGGCGAGCTACCCATTGCTCGCCACCCGCAAGCTCGCGCCTACGGTGGCCGGGAGTCCGCTATTGACTCCCGACGCCCGGGGCGTCTCCTCCTGCGGCGGCTAGGGACGTGAGGGCGCAGAGACTGCCACTCCCTCACGCGCCCCGCCTCCTCCTTCGCGAGCATTACTGCTTCGCAGAAGGAGGTGACGGCTTCCCATTCCCTCTCGCTCCGTACCATGGCTCGCACCAGGGCCGGACGCGAGAGGTCGCCGCCGCCGATCGCCTCCACGAGGACACGGCGGTGCCCCGCCCAGGCAGGGCACACCTCCACCGTATGCTCCACCGTGTCCTCCAGACGATCCTCGCAATGGAAACACCCGGACGTATCCTCCCGCTTTATCCTGAACAGGAACCCACCGAAGCACCCATGCCCGGTGAGAACCTGCGTCAGGCGGAAGGTGAGGACGCCGTGGCGCCTCTCTATCCACTCCTCAAAGAGGGGACTTACCGCCGCAATTGTGGCGTGCCCAGCACTGGGTTGCGACAATCGTACCCGCCGTAGGGGTAAGTTTTCGTTTAGGGCATTGTTTAGGTGCTGAACCAGGATCCAACCAACTTACTGAGCGCTTGCAGTTATCAAACAGAATCCATTTTTCATTGCAGGTAACAATGCGGTTCAAAATTCCTTCATTTGTGTGTCTGTTGAGCAGTGCACGGCACGTCTCGACGCGTACTTCGCGCTGGCGATCATTGAGTTCGTGGGGCACCCATTTGTCAAGCTTTTTTACCTTGCCAATTTGACGCAAATGGACCAATATTGTTTTGACGCTAACGTCGAAAGCTGCTGCTAATTCAGCCGTAGATTGTGTATCATCAGCTTCCACAATCACCTTTAATTCGTCATTGTCGACCAAAGTCTTCGGACGACCGCGAGGTTCATTTTTCAGGTCGAAATTTCCAGAACGGAAGCGAGCAAACCAATAACAGGTGGTGCGTTGGTTTGTAGTGTTAGCTCCGTAAACGTCGTTGATGTTGCGTGCCGCTTGTGCCGCGTTGCTGCCACGACGGTACTCATATTCCATAATTACTCGAATTTTTAACGTATCCATGATGACGAAAAAGATTGAAATGTAATGAAAATGTAACACTAATCAATAAACAAATGACTACTTTTGGAAAAGAATTCCATGTTTTTAAAATAAAATTAATTTGAAATTAGAATTCTTAGACACACAAAAATTATTTTGATTTGAAATGGCCAGTACTGCAGAACGGCAATTTCATAGTTAAAGACCTAATATAAAACTAGAAATGAAGGTTTCACGTCCTACGTTACGTCACCAAAATCTCTAAACGAAAGAACCGAGGAAAATGGACCTCTATCATACAAATTGATTGATTCTTCGACCCCATCTCAAAGGAGTCTATAAATAAACAGTAATCAAAGAGATAAATCAAACGAAGTTAGGTCAAAGGTCACAGGTCACCGCGTAGAAGTACTGTAATGGCCCTTAATATTTATGAGGTCTTATTGTGTATCTAAGTTGATTGTATCAAGAGCTATCTTTTGTGGTCTCAGATGCTTTTAGAAAACAAAATGGCGGAATGTAACAATACAACTTGTAAGGCTAGAGGCTGCTTACAGTTAATTGGTCTTTGTTAGTTGTACCATTAAAAAAACCGGACAAGTACGAGTCGGACTCGCCCACCGAGGTTTCCGATCCTGTTTTTTATAATTTAATTATAAATGTATAGTTTTTCAGATTTTTCCCTATATGTAGTATAAGACGGTATTATTTGCCAAATTACATAGTTCTGGGTCAACGGGAAATACCCTATACATTTTGATTCTCTTGAGACTGTCAAAATATACGTTTTTTTGTGGCATAAACGGCCGTGTCTTTTTTTCTCGTTAACTTAGAAGTTTGTTTTTTTTTCACAGCTTCAAGAAACTTTAGACTTGAGTATATCGTTTCAATTTCAATTCGATACTTTCACGCGTTCCCGACATAAAGGGTCTTCACAGAAAGACGGACGGACGGACAACAAAGTAATCCTATAAGGGTTCCGTTTTTCCTTTTGAGGTACGGAACCCTAAAAACAGACCTTTTTTGGGAGGGGATTATAGGACATTTATCTGTTTCTCTCCGATTCAAGTTTTCTTAACATATTTTGGTAAGAGACAAGCCCAAAAGCCCGAAGGTCAGAAAAACAGTCTTACCAAAGGGTATCAGTCGATCCATGTAAAATACTGGTCGTCAGCAGCTGTATTCCGTTGAAGCCAACCACAAAATAGTTGGGAAAAGGCAAGGCAAATTGATTAGTAAGAAATGAGCTTTTCATTCAATTTACATCCTTATACACAGCCCTCCTTTGACTATATCCTATTGTTGGTATATAGGTTCGTTCGGGGATTGTTACCATAGATTACAACATGTATAATAATATTGTCTAGCTACTCGTACAACTCATAAGCAATTAACTTAGTCAACTAACGAGCTTGTGATTATTAAACTGATGAGTTTCCATTTAGGCATAATCATACAAACGATCTGTTTGCGGATGAATGGACGAAGATTTTATCGGCGGAATGTCAGAAGTGCTGCGAGAGGTATGTATGAAAGTGTTGTTAACGTTATCTTTATATATTTTTAAATATTATTTTGTCTTATTTTTGTGCACGTGTTACCTATAGTGTCTTTAATTTCTGTAATTGGTTGTAAACCGTTTTAATTAAAGAAATAAATAAATAAATTCCGTATCAAACTTGTAGTTTTATCATGAACTAGCTTCTGCCTGCGGGTTCACCTGCATTTTGATCAACTGTATGATAAAATATGAGTAGTGGCGGCCCAGTGGCAAAGGCCGCGAGTTTGTATGATTATGTATATAGGCCGTAGACGTAGGTTTGAACCTAGACAGACCCTTTACTTTGTGCAAATAATATAATCGCCATTGCTATTAAAATGGTAATAGAAAACATCGTGAGGAAACCAGCATGTTCTAGAGTAAACATTGGAAGATATCTACCAACCTGAACTGAGCCCGCGTGGTGCGAGTCAGTCCCAGCAGGGGGAATATCGTAGGCTGATTAAGACGATACTTTAAATCATGCCACCTACGGCTCTTAGCGATAGTGCACCTATAGGCCAGTGAAAACAAAGCCGAAATTGGATCAGTACCTCCAAATTACGTCCTACATCCAAACTTTGAATCTTCACTTCTTTATTCTTCTTCTTTGACTGGCATGTTAGTCTAGTGGTTAGTGACCCTGACTGCTAGGACTGAGGTCGTGGGTTCGATTCCCACCCAGGACAAATGTTTGTGTGATGAGCACAATCATTTGTTCTGTGTCTGGGTGTAATTTATATATAATATGTATGTATTTAGAAATATATAAGTATGTTTATCAGTCGTCTGGTTACCATAGTACAGGCTCTGCCTAGTTTGGGATCAGACAACGATGTGTTGGTTGTCCTAAGATATTTATTATTATTATTTTATAATAGTAGTGTAGATGTAGATTTGTATGTACCATTCTAATACAGTATTACTGATAACCATTCCAATTAAGCTAAATATACATGTAATAGGAGTAGATTCACGTTAATACTGCAGTAGAAACGCGAACACGAATCCTCGATAGCTCTCAACTATTATTATTGCTATCAATCAATATTTGACTTATATGAAATCACTTGGTTCATTCTGCTTTCTTCACTCCATGTGGTGCTGGACGAAAAAGAATAGCTCCATCGCATTTTTACTTGTGGGTGTTATAAGAGACTTACTAGAGAATGGGCAGCGGCGTTCTCTTTGTATTTTACCACCATACTGCGATCTCCAAGCTGCCTGCCAAGCGTAGTGATGAGTGTGGCAAACTCCCTAAATTGGTGGAGGCCTATGTGCAGTAGTGGACTTCTTTCGGCTGAAGTGATGATGATGGTTTATTCTGTAATAGTCTCACGCTGAAACGAAGGTGAACTGAACTGTAATTTCACTTCTTCTTCTTCTTAGCGTGTCGATAGCAATCTAAATCGCGTTAGCACAGAATTTGGGTACGAGCTTAGCACTTTCAGTAGCGTCCATCAACTCCTGCAGCGTGCAGACACGCTGGACAATATATGAAGTGACGCATCGTTTGTGGTATAGCGCCACATTTACATAATTTCACTTCATGCTAAGGAATTGGCAACTCAATTCAAGCTCACTTTATCAAAGCTTTCACGGTGTTTTTTTTTATTGAAGTGCAATGCTGAATGATATGAGAACCTGCCATGTATACGTCAAATTCACGCGCTAACGATTTCCGTACCACTACAACTATAGTTTCCAAGATCAGGTCGCCCATAGTTAAATATATTCTGTGTTAATTACAAATTGTTTACTTAGCGTGTCGATGGGAAAATAACAAAAATATGAATGTTTGGTCTACTTATGAGAATTAAAAATTGTAACCTATTATGCTTTGAGAAAATACGGTCATGTGACAGATAGACGACGTAACTAGCTAGTACTTATGACACCTTTTGGGAACGGAGCTCTTAAAATGCTATTAGAAAATCATTGGCACAAGTTAGATAAATTAACTCTCGATCATAAATCCCAGTGGTCGCACTCTAACAGTTGCCGCATCATTAGCTACCACTCCTCATAAATCCTCTCAAACGAATCCAAAGACTGCCAAACGAATCCTAGACTTTAAATCATCCTAATTAAAATCAATTTCAACTGACAATTGCGAACACACTGTTAGTGAGAGGCTTATCAAAATCCACAAATCATGGGAGAGAAACAAAGAGCTAACACAATAGACTACCGTCACAAAGAAAATCTACTTCTTGCTCAAGAAAGGATACGATATCACCAGCGTATCTTGCTCTTTCATACTTCATTACTTTATCCCCTCTGTCGCCTGTGTGGCTTCAGCGGGGGGAAGGGGGTGGGAGTGCTACATAGTTGGGCGTTAGGTACTATCGTTGAATCTAGATAATTGATAGATGAAGATCTCGGGAGGCTGGACGAGTTGTGTTTGCGTAGCTCTGGATTAAACACTGTTTTTTCAATTTGATTAATGTTAAAAGTTTTTTTTTTATGTAGTTGTTTGTTATTGTAGCGTAAAATTTTTATAAACGTTTTGAACTAAGTTTTTAAATATTTATTCTCTATTATGACTGAATATCTGTCAGTTTGTAATTTAAATAAGTTAAATTCGTTTCAAATTTGGTATCAAAATGTGCTTCTGAAATATTCCAAACCGCGTTATATAATTTCTGACCGCAATATCATATTAACTATTACCATTTTAGTAATTGGTAACAGTAATGAAAGGGATCAAGAGTGACCGTTGCAATTATAATTTCAATTGGTTACAGGTTTCATGGGTTTATAACCCACACGTGAAAACTACAGAGAACCACAAAATATTGTGAATGTTGATTAATTCATGTAATATACAGCTCGATTTTTAATTAATGTACGAGTAACGTTAATTTAAAATTGTTTAAAAGTCTATTTCTTTTAAGGCTCGTTCAGATTACCAAGACGTGACGGTTGCGCGCGAATCGTCGATTTATATCCGTAGAAAAATTTCTATGAAAACGCGCGCGACCGTTCACACAGGGGCGACCTGTCGCGCCGCAACACGGTCATAGAAATTGTCCATCCGAACACTTTTAAACATATAAACTTTCATATTTTTAATATGAGTAGGATTTTACGATCAGTATCTTAGATCCTTACTGTATAAAAGTAAACCTCTTTCTCACTGCCAATGCACTGCCACATTTCAACCCCCTCTGTAAACTGTCGACGATTTTCCACCACTCCACGACAGTCAATATTTACGTATTCGTTCGTCGAGATGGTTCAAACAATAATGGCTGATGATGCAGTATAGTGAGATGGTATTAGCCGTACCCTAATGACATCGGGATGCGGGCACTGCCGAGAAATGCAGTTTGCTTAGCAAATATCTAGATTCAGCACAGAGGAATTGCTGGTTACTCGATTTAAGGTGAACTGTTTGTTTTGTTTCTTTAGAGAGTTTTCTTTCTTTTTTCGAACTAATTATGCTGTTGGAGACCAACATGTGAGACGGTTACGTGGTAAAAAAAATAAAAAGAAACTACGATGTATAAATTATGAAATAAAGCTTGCTAAACTATAATATGACAGTCGTACACATGCTTAAAGTTTCAGTTAGGTTTCAGTATAAGAAGATTATCCAGTGTTTTTATTTTAATGCCATTTCGAGATTGTACATAAAGATCGTAAAAAAACTAAAGTAAAGACAAACGATATTATCTTTACTATTCTGTTACCAAGTCTCAATTCATGCAGATTCCCAACAACTCACAATTTTGTTACAATACGTATGCATTTCAAACACGACCCAATCCCTTTCTGTTATTCAACACCCGAAACAAAGAAACCAATCTAAGTGAAAATATTCAAAAATATTTCCTTACAAACGAAAACGTACAATAAATTTTACATCTATCCAGATAGTATCAATCTATCCGATGGTATCATCTATATTCGTAGCCGCGTAGCGCGGCGTAGCACTTTCGTAGCGCCGTAACCCTCTACGCTACGTAATGAATGGGGTGCCTCTATCGAGACCAATCGACGGTGCTCGGGAATCAGTGAAGATTCTATTTCTTTGTTGAGAATTGGAATTCATGTCTGTGTGACGTCATTGGCGTCTGTCGGTGGAATGGCACACTTTGCTCGCCTTTATTGGTTGTTTTTGTAGCCTTGGAATTTATGATTAAAAATGATTTTCAAGAGCATTTTTTTAGTTAATGTTTAAGAGGTTGCTCATTTCATCTTGAACTCATGACTATCACTTGTTTGTGAATTTTGTTATTAACAGTTAAAGTCGACAACTGGGTGATAATTCTAAACAGTCAATCCTATTCGCAGCAGTTTTATTTTAATTTTAAGTAGAACCACAGTATAGTTTACATTGAGATTATTTTTTTATGTTAGATGGCTATATGTAGATGTGTACGTTATGTTCTAAAAGCAGTACAGTTACTCAATATTAGCTTGTTACTGTGTTAACTTGCAAAATACATAACTTCATGTCTATGAACTTAATTTGTGAAAATCAATACAACCAGTCTATGAGCAACGGACTAGGCTAATGAACGCAGTGCACCAAATATCAATGTTTGCATTACAAACGCTGCTATCCAAAGATTTAAATCATTCGATTCACAACACATCACAGCATGTCTGTTTCGTTGACAATGACATTTAAATATGTCTCGCTCACACCAAGGGACCAAGGGTGCCATACACGGGGTCTTCTGGTGTCCATGTGCTTATTGGTCCCCGAAGTGATCACGGCGTGCTATGTGTGTTCTGGCGCGCCGTAAATGAGGGTATCTTATCCCCCAGTGGAGGGTCCGGTGACGGACACTCGCGGCGGGTTCGCGGAAGAATTACGTGTGCCCGTGTTCCCGCCACAAGCGGCACAGGAGGACACCGTGGAGTTTTAGTTGGTTGGAGTCCCACATACCTGCACTATCTCCCCGTGGTAGTGCAGTATGCATGGGCATTTCTCCACTTAAAAAAAAGTCACTGTGAGGGCACATAACATATAGGTTAGGCAGAGATGAGGGCACATGTAACGATTTAAATCTTCGCTGCTATCTATGTTTGATTCAGTGCATCATTAAGCCGTCCACGGATCGTGACGTCACGCGGTCGCGCCATCTTGGATTATTCTCGGTGACGTGTTATTGACATAATTTACTAAAAAATACCGAGCAAAGCTCGGTCATCCAGATATTTGTAATTTATATTAGAAATCACCGGAAAAAAATCTCCTTCTTTATTGTTTCGGATGTCACATAATGTTTGAGCCTAACTGAGCCATAATGTAATTATACTTTTCGAAGTCTTTATCCATCATCATCATCATCATCATCATCATCATCATCATTTCAGCTGAAAGACGTCCACTGCTAAACATAGGCCTTCCCCAATTTAGGGGGTTCGCCATAGTCGCCACGCTTGGTAAGCTCGGACCACACAGAACTCTTAATTGTGCATAAATGTAACAATAGGAACAATAATCACACTTCTAAGACAGCAATTGCCAAAAAAGTGTAATGAAGAATACATTTATATTTTTCTCTAATCAACACAAAGTTTCTCCACAGGTAACTCAAATACATAATAAAAAAAATCATAAACAATGACTCTACTCTCACAATGTTATACAAAAGTACATACACGCACAGTACCAACACTCCACGACCATAAATGCTTTGGCTTGAAAAATATGGTACACTCAAAGACAGAGTTGCTTCGTTGATATTAATCACGGGAATAAGGGGAGGTCTGCACAGCGTGATTTGCACATTCACGCTTTTTCTCATCTAAATATACATACATTCCAGTCACGCTTCTATAATTATGCCCTAAAGTTGTGCAGACAGAGCTGTAAAATGATCTGTACCTATAATATTGTTAATTACCAGGTCAAAGACCCATGATGGCTTGTGGAGGAGCTCCTAGCTAAGTATTAACAGTCTCAAGGGTCTATCGATCAGGTTGCCGCAGTCAATCCGTATATGGACCATCTTTACATATCGAGATCCCTCCGAGCCTCGAAAAGTACGTCAAAATTTGGATCCTGGCTGTCATTTGTACAAATACAAAATACAAATTAGTTTATTGTTGTTGTTTGTTTTTGTTTTTGTGTTGTGCGTGTCTTGTTTTTTGTGTAGTTGTTTGTGTTTTTTTTGTTTGTGTTTGTTGATCTTTGACAGTCGTAACGGGTCATCAGATGCCCAGTCTGATAATCAGTTTTATTAAGGGTTATACTGTTACCCAGTAACTATGATGTGGATGTCATATAGGCAGTCAGTGATCGTAAAACATTGGTATTCAGCTGTATAAGGTTAGACTGGAAGCCAACCCCAAAGCTAGTCAGGGAAAGGCTAGACAAATTATTAGGCTTTAACAGTGCATGTAATTTGTCATTTTTATTTTGATTAGTGACTTACATGCCTGTTGGTCTAGTGGTTAGTGACCCTGACTGCTATGCCGGAGGTCGTGGGTTCGATTCCCACCCAGGACAAATGTTTGTGTGGTGAGCACGATCATTTGTTCTGTGTCTGGGTGTAATTTATCTATAATATGTATGTATTTAGAAATATATAAGCATGTTTATCAGTTGTCTAGTACCCATAACACAAGCTCTGCTTAGCTTGGGACTAGATGGCGTTGTGTGATAGTTGTGGAATATTATTATTATTACTTTCCAAAAGGTTACTTTGAGGGACTTGATTTTAAACTTTTATGTTCACTTGATACGTAGATTATCTTTTTTGATTGGCATATAAATCATGTCAACATGCGGTTCCGCGAAACGTTCCGCCATTCATGTGACAATACAATATGTATGACCTCAGCTGCCTAAGGGAATATAGAATGTTGACATTTTGCTACAAAAAATAAATATTCATTATCAACGACCGCCAATAAACAAAACGTTACCAAAAAAATAGTCAACACAAAAAACCCGTGTATTCGATACAATTTTTTATCGAAAAACACTACAAATTTACATACAAAGAGACAGTCAGCGTGATAAAAATCTCATTCCAAACACAAAAGGTATGGAGAAAGGCGAGAAAATTATAGATAGCGTGACCACATAATTTTGTGCTACATGTGTTGGGCAAAACAGAGTTGGGCTGTGCGGGGCAGATTATCGCCGGCGTGACAAATGTGGCCCCAGCGTGACAAGAACACGTGTTATACAATACGTCACGCCGTTATTACGCGAGCAGTTTTAGGGTAAACGTCACCTTGCGAAGCTGTAGCAGTTTCGGGTTATTATTTTTCTTTGGAGTGACTGACGCTTAATTTTATGCTCAGGGTTTTTTAGAGCGATTTTTACCTGCGGGGGGTCAAAACAAGGGGGTGTGTAGTTGACATTTTATCTACACGTGTGGGCTGTCAAATGCAGGACAAGTTTTGCGAACTGAGACTGACAGAGTTGACTGAAGCAGAGAGAAACTAGGCTGATCGATTCAAGATAAAGATTGATAATTATATTACACGAGTCAAGAAGTATGGAGTTTGTAATTATTAAAGGTATATTGCCTCTATAAACGCAGAGTCAGTTATGTAGCGCCTCAACAATATAGACAAGTAAAGTTAAAGAGAATACCGGAAAAAAGGCTACATTCACATCGATACGAAAGTTACACAACTAAAATGTCGCCTAACTTAGTTGAAAACAACAACAGACCCCGAACGTTTGATATCTATCTGTGCACTTCTACCCGAATCAGAGGTACAATTGTTACACTGAACACTTGCCTTTTCCAATTCCGTTCCAAAAAACAAAAGCTACGAAATAGAAAAACAGACTCTACCCGAAAAACAATAGAACTGTTTTTTCAAAAACTCAATTGGGATCTGTGAAGGACTTAAAAAATGGCAGTCATTAAGAGGAGCAGGGTTCCCTAAATCCGTGTAGAGTAAAGTATAATACGATATGGTTCCGCACACAATTGGAATGTTCTCAAGGAGATTACTGTAAGAGGATCATAGGACGGGACGACGAACCCAGAATATTATTTGTGAAATTAGTTTTCCTCTGTATTCCCGTATTGTCAATTGGTTTCCTTCCTTAAGTGGGTTCTCAAGCATTTTGATTATGTTGTGAGGAATCTCGATTGATAGTTGTGTGTTTGTGAGAGGTAAATAGAAACGGCTTAGCGATATAGTTTATGTTTCAGACGGTATATGTTGTGGAGTGCCCGGAGCTGTTCAAAAGTTTACTAAGTACCTTGTATAGATTAACTTAATTGTTATGCAAATACTTATGTTGCGAACTGGTGCTTTATATATTTAATACAAATATTACGACTACATTGTATGCTCTAATAATTTTTGTGTTGGGATTGGGACTAGTGAGGTTGTGAGATAAGTTTTATATCAGAATTAAGGTTCCCACAAATAGACTTAAGTAGAACAATTTCTATGAAACCTCATGGAAGTTTTACTACCAGAATCGCGTCGCACCGCGCGTCACGCGCGTCTGTGGGAGTCTTAATAAGATAATAATGAATCTGTTTCTTTAACAATATTTAATGCAACTGACTATTTACATTAGAAACTAATTTAAATGACCAACTGACTAATGATACAAAAACATAAGGAAACTTCAGCGACGAAGTATTAGTCCGCATCACTGCCATCCAGGAACGTGCACAGAACACTGAAAACATTGCCACGTTGAATGGGAAACCTAATTCTTTGGCCTAAGAACGAGCAGTAAGCGAGAATTTTTCTTTAAAAGAAGGCGTGCACTCGGGGTTCATACCACGAGCGATCAAAAACCCAATACCACTTGCATACTAACAATACTCGCACTTTCTATCCTTCAGAACCACTTCACTACCCAAACCTGCTTACCCCGACAAAAGCTCCGACATTATCGAGTTAACGCCTAATATGTTGGCTGTACGTACAACTTACAGGAACTTAGCTAGACGTCCTAACTTTATCTAGAACATCTGAATACGCTCCTAAGCATGTGGCGTAAGTATGAGCTAAGTTAAGTCCGAGTTTAAAATAGTTCGGCCTGGTAGGTAATTATTCTAAAGTGGAACTAGTTGGAAGCGCCGTCAGTGGGTGTGGAAAGAAGACAATGTATTTTGAATATTTTATCATACAGGGTGTTAGGAATCATCATCATCATCATCATTTCAGCCGCAAGTCGTCCACTGCTGGACATGGGCCTCCCCCAAGCACCGCCAATTTGACTGGTACTATTTTTGGGGGGATTTGCCATAATCGCCACGCTTGGCAGGCGGGTTGGCGATCGCAGTATGGTGGTAAAATGCATAGAGAACGCTGCTGCCCATTCTCTAGTAAGTCCCTTAGTCGCCTCTTACGACACCCACGGGAGGAAATGGGGTGGTGCTATTCTTTACGTCCGGAACCACACGGGTGTTAGGAATATTGTCATTGAATGCATGATTTCAATTGGAGAGTTAACGTTTGTTACGTCAAAATCAGCCTATAATGTTCCCACTGTTGGGACACATGTCTCCTCTCGGTGAAAGGGAGTGGGTCGTAATCTACCACGCTGGTCCAGCGCGGCTTCGTATATGTCGTGTGTGTTCGAATTTTTGGGTCTACGACATACCGGTTTCTTCACAATGCTTTCCTTCACTGTTTTTAGAGCAGTGGTGATGAAATTATTTACACAAAGTTAAACGTTTCTCTGGGTTCGAATCCACGACATACAACTTGTAAGTCACGGCCGTTAAAACTGGGCTACCACTTCTCAAAGCTTGTTACTCCCTGTATTTATTACCTATAAGTTTGGCGGGTTGACTGATGAAAACTGGTTTCCACGAAACAGTAATACAGTAATGTTACTAGTTGAAAAAGAAACCTAAAGTGGTCGAAGAATGCCATATCACTGAAGAGGTTGTAGAGGTTGTCCAGTGAATACCATAGTCAGGACGTTCATCGTCAGAACAACAGAACAGATTAAGGACATTATAAAAACGATACAAATTTGCTGTTAAGATCCCATAACTTTTTATGATTCTTTTGTCGTAAGAAAATACGTTCATAGTTAAATACAGTACATTCCTTAAATATACATCCCATCAAAAACATAAATGTGAAATGAGAGCCAAGTTCAATATTATGATATAGGTAAGCCTTGGTTGTTGACTTCAACAACAAAAGAAGTGAGATCAAAATGGGTGCCAAGTTCAATGTACAGTCCTGAAATTTATTTATAACTACATTAAATATCATTTCTTTTTATAACTTTGGATAACATATTGTAGCCTAAGGTCTGACTTGGCTAGTTCTCATATACAAATTATTATGTTCGATGACTAGTTTCTACCAGCAAGCCAAATTTTCGGAATAATAAAATAAGAACCGCCAAGTAACAGGTTTAGAACTTGCGAAGGCTATAATTCGTATCCACCCTTGGCAGGTACTTCATCAACGCTAGGGTCGCGAGATTTGTTCGAAAGAGTTCCCGAGGCCCTAGGACATATAGACAACTGAAGAAACACGGGTGGATTTTAGTCAGTAAATGTCTGGCACGCCGTCCCACTCCACGCAGAGCGAGAGACGTCATTTGAAGATTTCCCATCAACAAGAAAAAAAAGGCGGATTTAGAATCATGGCTGAAACTGGATGCGCGCCGATATCCTTGACGCCCTGTATAAAACGTGTTAAAACTTCACAATTTATTACAGAAAGATCTTGGCCTTGACGAAATCCAAGCACGCTTCCCTCCAAATACAACCTCATAATGTATTTTTAGCGGAACTGCCTACAAAATCTCAAGTACAGATACTTGGGGGCCAATCCGTCGAGTCACGAAGTACTCAAATAGTAAGCCTGCGAGGCGAGGACTCATCTTAAAGTTGGTAAAATGCTAGTCACTGAAAGCGTCAGTTTCTTCGCCGTCGTGATTAATGTTCCAACGGTTCTATTCTGTTGCTAAGGAATAATGTTAATCATTGCGGGTAGTTGGATGTGGTTGGTACTGGTACTTAGTTGTGTGAGCACTAACTAGTGTAGGTTAAGGGTCAGAAGCGTTAATGGTTTGTAATGACTCCGATGGTTATTTAGCCGTTCTTCTAAAAGGGTATGAATTAAGGTTAAAAATTCCACTATTGGCATGGTATTTTATTAGTATGATGATGATGAGTGACTTAAATAGTCAATTATACACAGCATTTAACACCCTTTTTTTGTGGGTGGGAAATCATCAAATGACGTCTTCCGCTCTGGGCGAAGCGGGAGGGCTGTCAGACTTTTACTGACTAAAACCTACCCATTTTCCTTCAGGTGCCTATATGCTAGGGCCACGGTATCTCTTTCGAACAAATTTCGTGACCCTCGCAGGCATCGGTCCTAGCGACCCCTTCAATACTGCTGACATCTCTCGTCACCCGCCTGTGGTTATGCCCACATGGTATGTCGAAACCTTACGTTATTTCCCAGGGTTTAAACTCTCTCCATACCAAAATTGGTCCTTTAATTATGGAAATTAGCGGGAACAAACAGATAAACAGTCATTATCATCATTCATCATTTCAGCCGCAAGACGTCCACTGCTGGATATAGGCCTCCCCCAATTTGGGGGGCTTTGCCATAATCGCCACGCTTGGCAGGCGGGTTGGCGATCGCAGTATGGTGGTAAAATGCATAGAGAACGCTGCTGCCCATTCTTTAGTAAGTCCCTTAGTCGCCTTTTACGACACCCACGGGAAGAAATGGGGACAGTCAGTCAGGGTAACAGTCATTATGCATTTAGTAAAAGCTGTTATTATGACATTACAAGCAGACACTTCAATTTTATTTATTATGTGATTTATCAGCAATAATAAATCTGCTATTGTATCTTATATTACATCGACATACATCTCGATTATTACATATTACTAGTGATCGCCCATTGGTCGAAATTCGACCGTACTTCATTTGATTAGAAATACAATATTAAATGAAAAAATATAGATAATAATAAATATTAAAAAAAAATATGGTTATATTTGACATTAAGTAACACTATAGAAAAATTGTTGACGCTGTACTACTGTGGAGAGGGTTCGCTGGCGGGTTGGTGATGGCCAGTACCAGGATGTAGGTGTAATGAGTAAAGAATACTTCTTCAGGACTCTCTTTTTTATTTTCTTAATACTTCTGCTACTGCTGGATATGGAACAATATGGAATGAATTATCACAGAAATTAATTGTTCTGTTTTTATAGAATTTTCCCTATTATTTTTAATTAATTATGACGGTTCCAAATGTCATAATTATAACCAGCCTGTACAATCTATGACCAGCCTGTACAATCGTGAGGCATACAACCTCTACAGTTTGCACACGACACTAAGTTTTGTATGGGAAACTTACTAATGCCATACTTGACACTCCCCATAAAACCACAAAAAATATTTCTTATAAATCTAAAATATTCCTATCGTCGCTAATACAAATAATATTAAAGACAAATATTCTCGATAATTATGATCATTTGATCATAGATTTTAAAAATGAAATAGGTTATATATCTCTAAAATTAATTTATTACCTATGGTTATACTTGACATTCAGTAAGACTATAGACACAAAATCAGGCTTACCTACTAAGGGGTTTTCCCAAATTTAGGGGGTAAATAATAGGATTGAGATTTTTTAGAGGCGTTCCATTTTTAGGGATATTCTTAGGGATTTTTTGCCATCTTACATTTCTCATTGTGTTTTGGATTACAATAAAAGTATTAGCGACGTCTAGTACGGTTCCTCGATACTAAGAATGCAGAGTGAATGATTAACAAAAGTCGCGTAATAAATATAGACAAATATTACTACTGTGTGCCGGTCTATGATTACTGAACATTCGTTGGTTATTTTCGTTATAATTTTTTAGCGGATTTTTTTAGTAATTTTGGCAATTTAAGGGTTTTTTAACTTAAGCTTTAGGGGTAAATATTTCTTGGTGTTGATAACACTGCACAAAATAATAAAGACAGATTTGGACCATAAACAAAAGAATATCTATGCATGTGTGTATTAGATACACGGTAATGAACAGTAGTGTGTGTAACGTGTTATTTATTGAAAATAATGTATTTTAACGCATAATTTAAAAAAATATTAGCATTCGTCACTTCTTCTCTGTATAAACTATAAGTGTGCGAAATTTCATACTCCTCCGCCCAATTTTCGTTAAAAGGGATCCAAAGTTTTCGGTTCACGTATTAATATATAGATATTATAATGTACACGCCATTCAACATCAATACGACAAAAGCCATAATTTAATATTGGCATATTATGTCAACACGACATTTGTCACGCTGCATATAACTGTCACGCTGTCCGTAAAACACAGAATCATTCCGATGGGTACTAAAATAACGATAGCAGCCATAATTTTAGAGTACCGTTTGACGTGACACTTGACACGTCACGGCGTCTGTCACGGTGGCTGTAAATTATTATCGAACACGCTTTTTATACACCGTGACATTTTAGCCGTCTTACAAAGGTTGTCCACTCAATGTATTCGACATAATATACCTCTAGGTGTGATTAAAAATTGTTACCATTAATTAAGACAATTCATTAGAATTATGAAACTCCCTGTTAATAATGTTTTTTAAGTAATTCAAATGTAATTTTTTTTCGTATGGATATACATCCATACGAAAAAAATTGATGACTACTATACAGTAGTCATCGGTTACATAAAGTGGGCTGCCGTTGTAAGACGAATAAAATGTCACGGTGTATACAGAAAATTGGATTTTTTCATATGGCCGATAATATAATTTGCTAAATTAAATATTTATCGACCTAAGTTACCTACTGCTTTCCTTGCGAGTTAAGTGCAAATACTTTAGAAATATCCATAAAAAGAAATTCCAATAACGTTCTATAATCACAGTTGTCGTTTTAAATTAAGAACAAAAATTGAAATTTCCTATTCGTTTTCCCAATAAATGGTAAAAAACATTTAACTGCGAAACGTTTCATCGAAATATAAAAAAAAAAACAAAAAATGGCGCTGGTATTCAGTTCACAGTAATTACTTTTCTGTACGGTAAGCTAATCACAGGGCGTCCGCGAAACGACTGTAACAAATATTCGAATATTCACAAAATAAATCGCTTGTACATGTGTAAATCGTTTTCCCTAATGAACTGGTGGGTAGGATATATAAGCGAGGTTTGGTTAAGGTAAAAAAGTCGATTACTACAGTGGTTTGTCGTTATAGATGTCGTATATTGTCGTAAATAGGTCTGAAAAAAAATTTTTTTTAGGTGCCATTTGTACATTTTTGGAATCAGTGTAGAAAATACGGTTTATCACTTAACAGTTCATTACAATACCTGTAATTTAAAAATCGTCTAGTGTGGGTGCTAAATACTTAGCTCGCCGCCCGGTAAGGACCAGGCCCGTGTCGACGGCGCGTAGTGTTCCACGCGCGCCTCAAAGATATGTCAGCAGTATTGAACGGGTCGCTAGGACCGATGCCTGCCAGGGTCGTGAGATTTGTTCGAAACAGATAACGTGGCCCTGGCATATAGGCAACTGAAGGAACATGGGTAGGTTTTACTCAGTAAAAGTCTGACACACCCTCCCGCTTCGCCCAGAGCGGGAGACGTCATTTGATGATTTCCCATCCACAAAAAATGCTGTGTATGACTATTTAAGTCACTCGTATCATATACTATTTTATAGCTCACGTGACATAGACCTGCACTTAAGTCACTATTTTCTGTGACTTAAGTAGTGAAAACTACTTAAGTCAAAGAATAGTGTGACTTAACTGCAGGTTTAGGTCACATAGTGCTAGATATATTAGTACTGTCTGTAATAATTCGACACACGCTCCAACGAAAGTAACAGTTAATTCATTTAAAAGAGATTACATAGATGTATCAAGACAATGTACCACCAAATCCTCTCTACAAGGTGACAAGTACAACTTGTCTCGTACATGAAGATAAATACTTTTCACAAGAGGGGCTGACACTTAAATATTTTGTGCTCAGTCCTAATGAGGAGTAATCCCGACAATTATGCTAGCACGTACGTTTTGGAGGTCAACGATAATGTGGGGAGACCCTTGCTTTTACAGTGAGGGTGATTATCGTTCTAATTTTATTTTAACTGAACCTTTTTATTGTTTTGGGAGAATAGATGCTGACACAAAGGCAAAGACTTATGGAAGGGAATTTAATTCCTAATGACCAAGGTGATGTGCACATGGACCTAATAGTATAAGTCCGCAGCTTTTTTTTACGCACTGGATCCTCAACCTACTGCTTAGTGCCAAGAGTTGAAATTCGAGTGGGTGTTTTTAACCGACAAAAAATACGGAGGAGGTTCTCAATTCGACACGTATTTTTTTTTTAATGTATGACCACCCATAACTTTTTACATAGTAGTCCGATTGTGATAATTCTTTTTTATTGGAAAGGGTATACCCCGAAGGTGGTCCCATATAAATTTGGAACAAACTCAACCCTAAGGGTCAGAAAACAGGTGCTGATTGATTGTTCACTCACTGATTGTAATGTATGACCACGCATAACTTTATACAGAGTAGTCCGATTTTGATAATTCTTTTTGACCTGCTGAGATGTACTCTGTTGGATTCTCAATGTTCTCTTCAATACCAACAGTTTAAAATCCAGTACGCGATGACGTCCCGCCGCGATGTTTTTACATTCGTGTGTACATCGACTAACAGTTTATATCACATTAGCTTCTGCCCACGACTTCGGCCGTGTCAAATTTTTGCTCCCCTGACCGTTCCTGTCAGATCGAATTGCCTGCCAGTTTTCCTCCATTTTTCGTTGCTGCTCCGCTCCTTTTGACCGCAGCATGATGTTATATAATTTATAGCCTTCCTCAATAAATAGGCTACACAACACAAAAATATTTTTTCAATTGCAACCAGTAGTTCCTGAGATTACCGCGTTCAAGCAAACAAACAAACTCTTCAGCTTTATAATATTAGTATAGATTTACGGTTCCTTCCTTTAAATCAAACTGCATGATTATTAACTGACTAGTACTTCACCCGCACCTTCGTCCGTGTGCCTCACAGAAACTGTGCATTTTTTCGGGATAAAATATAGCCTTTGGTACTTGGTGATAATGTAGCTTTCTACGGGTGAAAGAATTTTTAAAATTGGTTCAGTAGTTTTAGAGTTTATCAATTAAAAACATACATACAAAAATCAAATCTTTCTTCTTTAGAATATAGTTTAGATTAAAAAACAGAGCTTTTTGTTGAATTATTAAGGTAGATGGTCAACTAACCCGTTTAAAAATACCCTCAATTAAAATTCAGAACCCGAGTCTCACAAAAAACACAAATGTAAATCCCTATCATTTTCTCATCAGCCAAATCCGAAAACAACAATAAAGAAAAAAATTACATTAAAATCCCCAACACAGACTAAATTACAATTGGGCACATTCTGTAATTAACTGTAATTCGCGTGGCGGCTTTACTGTAATTTACGAGTTTTAAACTGCTAAATAAATAGGCAATAACGAGCCTGTGGCTGACTCTGAAGTAATGGCTCCCAAAGATTATGTTTTCATGGCGCCGGCGTAATGGGAATATTAAAGAGACACATGACTGTAGTAACATGCGTTTATCAATCTTTATTAAATACTGAGTAATCTGTAAAACTAATGTATTGAATAGATAGTGATATTTAAGAAAATGTACATTTAATTTCATGTCAATTTTGATGTGATGTGTTTAAGAGATAAATATTTGACCTTGACTTTGGCGCCAAGGAGGTACTTAAAGATTGGTGAAGTAAAAACAGTGTTAAAAGCAGATCTTCGTGTCGGCCTCCACGATCATGATGTTTGCATAGTGTTCTAGCAAAATTTTGATAAAAACTGTATCGGTATAAAACTTTTATTCCAAATGCCTTTGCCATTATTCAAGACACTAAATCGGCTCGTTTTTTTTTCATCTATTACTGTCTCTGGTCAAAAAGGGCTTGTGGCTAAGTTACAACAGTCGCACGGGTCGATCGTTCGGGTTAAGCTACGCTTGCCGCGGTTGGTCCGTGGATGGGTGATCATCATTACATACCAAGACCCTTCCGTGCCTCGGAAAACACGTTAAGCCGTTGATCCCGGCTGTCTTTCGTAAATCTTAGACAGTCGTTACGGGTCGTCAGAAGCCCGAAAGTATAACAACCAGTCTTAGCAAGGGGTATCGTATTACCCAGTAACTGGGTTGTGGAGGTAAGATAGGCAGTCGCTCCATGTAAAATACTGGTGCTCAGCTGCATCTGGTTAGACTGGAAACCAACCTCAACATAGTTTGGAAAAGGGGAACACCCAAATACTCCGAAATATTTTATTCCGAATTTCGATATTCCGATTTTCAAAAGTCCGAATTTCATAATACCTAAGAATTATAATGTCTATTATTAAAAATCACGAAATTTATTTGACCGAAAGTCGTAAATGCGATTTGTTAGTTTTCCGATTTTCATACCTTCGAAGAATCAAATGCTCGAAGGGTTCTCGGTCCGAATAACGACATTCCGATTTTCAATACTCCGAATAAGCTAAAAGTCAACAAGTTGTGCTACAAAATTTAGTGACAGAAAGGAATCGCTGCAAAACCGACTTTACGCAGTCTTGTGTGCCCTACCCCTAGAGTGTAATTTAAACCCGCGTAGGCGTGGAGGGGTGGGGCGGAAGCACGCGTGGAGGCGCCCAATCCCCGCAGCGCCGGAGCCATGACAGAAACAATGCTTGCTGCATGCCTGCTTGTTTGCTGCTTGCCTGCTTGCATGTTGCATGCCTGCTTGCATGTTGCATGCCTATTTGCATGTTGCATGCTTGCTTGCATGCTGCATGTCAACTTGCACGCTGCATGCCTGCTTGCAAGCTGCATGCTTGCTTGTATGTTTTTTTAATTCTACCTCCTCATACTAAACATAATATACTGTAATATACTTCTCTCTGACGAGCAATTTGTGTGTTTATTTGTCTCGCTATTCAGTTTTACAAGGTGTTTTTATTTCGGAATTGTATTAATCGGTATTTTAACCATCGGAATTCGTATTTTTGATGTTTCGAATTATCAATAAGTCGGATTTTTTGTTATTCGATCTATTGAAACTCGGTATTTTGAGAATAGTAATTATGAACGTTAGGAATATTGAAATTTAGGAATTATAAAAATAGGAGTAATGATAAGTCGGAGTTTTTATATTCGGAATTTTGAATCATTCGGAATTATGAAAATCGGTATTTTGAAATTCGTATTTGTGACTGTCGGAATAAAGTTTTTCGTATTTATGTAGTGTACCCTTGGAAAAGGCTAGGCAGATTACTGTCTTTTGTCAGCGTGATATTTATTATTTTAACACAAAATATATCTTACAGCATCGTATCGCCCACCGGCAATGTTACATAGTTTTAGCGTTCTTTCTGACTTTTTTTGGCTTAAGGTTGTAGTGTGATGCTTAATAGCTTAAATCCATTCTCAAGAAACGGGCTGCCAAAGAAAAAATATTTTTCAAATCCGACAGGCGGTTCCAGTTCCTCTACATAAATCCTTACAATATAAAATGGAATTATCGGGATAAAATGTTTTCTATATCCTAATCCAGCACGCGTGACCACCATAGAAAAAACTTTGTATATTCTTGGTAGAATAGAGGTAGAATTGTCATGTTACGCCAGCATGAAACGGTACAAATCTTTCTACAATCTTTAATCTTTCTACAATCTGTAATTTTGTCTATTCTTCCGTCGACAAAACCCATTTCTATGGTAGTCATGCTACGCATGCAGGTTATGGTCGACCTATATGCCAGATTTCATCTAAATCCGTTCAACTGTACAAGCGTGAAAATGTAACAAACAGACATACAAAAAGTAAAAGCTTTTCTTTAGACATCATCATCATCATTTCAGCCGAAAGACGTTCACTGCTGGACATAGGCCTCCCCCAAGCACTGCCACTTCGACTGGTTCTGTGCTTCTCGCATCCAACGGATTCACCAGGTCATAATTCACTATATTTCTGAAAGTCAGTTTGACACGACAATAATGACACTTGCAAAATATTTTGATACGCAATACTTGAAAAACAAAGGAATTAAGCGCTAAGTTAGTTTCTACGTTGGTTATGAAGCGAAAATAATTATGCGACGTGGGTCGTGTCATGTGGTTTGAACACTGTAAGTGACGCTCACTCTAAATTACGAGACGACTCAAATGTAGGCATAATATTGTAGATACAAAATATATATGAACGCTGAAAATAAATAAAGCTGTAATCTTTGGTAGTACACTAGTTTGCTTCTTTATTTTTAGGAATTATTGATAATTTATAACTACAATTTCAATCTACTTCAAAAAATCCAAAAACCAAAAAACATAGTCCACAATCCCTCTAGCCGGGTTGACAGTGTGTCATAAATAATAAACGGTTGATCCCAACAATTTGTTAGAATATTACGGCGAGCGGGCGAGAGCGTGACGGCAATTACATCGCGGATTACAGCCGGCGTGACAAACGTCGTGACGGGTAGACGGGTCAAGTGCTGATGACGTCATGTGCCACTCTAAAATTATTGCTGTACTCGTCAAATATTTGATTTTACGGAGTTTTATTGACGTCGATAAACGTTCGTAAAAGGACGCGTATTACCTACGTAGCTGTGACTGTGATAATAATATTTATATTCAGCGTGATGAACATCGTGACGTGTCAAGTATTTATCACGTTCAACGATACTTTTAGGTTATGGTTGCTACCGCCTTTTTAACAACAATCGGATTTATTTTGTTGTATACGAACAGCGTGACAGTTCCACGCAGCGTGACAATCGAAGACATATGCCTGTGAAAAAAAAAATGAGGCTTGAAAGCTTTAAAAAAGAAAACGACATAGAAAGTATGAAACCAGGTGAAATATATCAGCGTTCCCCTCTGTGTATAACAAGCATGATAATATAAATCATAAGTACATTCCTGTCTACTCACACCCATAAAAAAGTTTATGAATTATTTTTGTTTGTGGATGTACTGTTGTTTTGTAGTTCTTTCTTAGTTTATATTATTACTTCATTTTCTTCACTCGCTACTGTTATTGCTATAATGTATAGCGTGAACATCGCAACGCATTTTCTTTGAACTAAACAGGCAGGAAAAATGAGGGTAGTATTTTCTAATGTACTGAAAAGTGAACTTGGTAACAAATTGTTGGTATAATAGGAAAATATGATATTTAATTAACTGATAGGTAATCTGAATTGATATTAATAAAATTTGTATTGCAATTTTTATTTAAATGCTAGAAGTAATTAGTAAAAAAAGTCAGATAACGATATGTTTATGAGAGGCTAGTGGCTAAATAATAACTGCACGGATCGCTCGATCAGGTTAAGCTACACTTGCCGCGGTTGGTTTGTGGATGGGTGACCATCTTTACATACCAAGACCCTCCATGCCTCGGAAAGCACGATTAGCCGTGAGTCCCGGCTGTCAATTGTGGATCTATGGCAGTCGTTACAGGTCGTTAGAAGCCCGATAATGTAACCAGTCTTACCAAGGGGTATCGGTTTACTCATTAACTGGGTTGTGGAGGTCAGATAGGCTGTCGCTCCATATAAAATACTGGTATTCAGCTGTATCCGGTAAGACTGGAAGCCGAACCCAATATAGTTTGGGAAAGGCAAGGTAGATGATGAACGGTATGATTATGTTAATGAAAATAGAAATCGTAAAAAACGGTCTCAATATAGAAACAAAAAGATGGATGAAAAAACTAGACGAAACAGTACCTAAGTGATGCAGTATGATGAGCTTAGTAGCTAATTAAACTCTCATAGTGCTGCTATCTAACTAAGTCAGACCTAAGACTCAACCACACACACTAAAGACAAACGTTTCCCTCCAGACAAAATCCTCAGACATTATAGCGCTTATTAAAAAAATACTACACTTCCAAGCGAAGTGTCACAGTCCGCAGGCGTCCCGAACGTGCCAAATTTATGGCACTAGCACGATAAGGGTCCGGATTATCACGTCCCCTGCACGTCTGCGTGACAAGCGGGTCTGCGGGACGGCGGGCGGGACGGACAGGCAAACTTAGTACCTACTTATTTGATGTGTACTTATTACGGGCTAAAGTGACAGAGAGTAAACGCTGCTGTTCAATGGATGGTATAAATCAGTGGATCTTATTCTTGAGTAAAGATGCTTATGTGAGGCTGAGGAGTTAAATTTGTATTACGATTTTCTGGAATGTCGTTTGATTCTACACAGGAATTGAAATCTTTTGACTATCAGAGTACTAAATGATGCGACTATGAAGCAAGGCAAAGAGAAATAAGTAACTTCGCCCGCGTGGTTTGACAATTGCGCTCTACTGAGATAAAAGGTATCTTATATATATATATCCAGGTTATAAACTATCTGTGTGCCAAATTACATTCAAATCCGTTCAGACGTTTTTACGTAATTGAGTTATAAACCTTAAAAAAAAAAAACAATCTTTCAGACTTTCTTACAATCTTTCAATAATATTAAGTAAAATAGTAGGATTGTTGTCTATTTTATAAGACATATTTAATAGTGCGATGTGCCATAATGACGCAGTATATACCAACGCCAATAAAAAAAAAACATGTTCAGTGAAGGTAATTTCGAAAAGTGAATAAAACAACAACACAGTCTTTTCTAAACACATTTCCCATCCAAATTCTATCCGCAGAAATAATCTTGAACTGATACAAAATTCAGCTTGGTACTCAACATCAAAGCTTCCCGGGCAGGTGATCATAAGGCTCGGGTACAATAACGGCGATCTATTAATCTTACCCCTCTGGCGCTTTTGTTTAGCGGGTCATGGGAGATAAGGGAGCTATTGTCTGTGCCAAGCCTTATAGCTATAGCTGTCAATGTGTGTATCAAAAGCTTTGTTTGTATGAGTGCTGGATAGATTATTTATCCATTGAAGTTGTGTTTGAAGTTACTGTTATAACATTGTGTCTTTATTTTGTGGGAACCATAAGGTTGACATCACACTTGATATATATGTTTTATCAGTCCATTTCATAGACCCTATGTATATATATATATTAGGGAAACCGTAAGTGTAGAAATTGGGCAGTTGTTGTTGTTGTTGATTTGGTCAAACTCAGTTTTAAGTCGTATTTTTTACGCTTTAAAACGATTTAGAACTATACCTTACCGGTTTAGTGTGGGTTCAAATAGTTTTTTTTTATCGTATGCATAGAGGCTTCTCACTAAGTGATCTAGAACACACCTAATCCTTGATTTAGGATACATCAAGAACAACTGATATTAATACGTTATCAATGTACTGCCTCCTTAGTCGTCGTATTTAATAGTATAAAATGCATTGAAAACTACGGGTTTTGGTTTAAAATGGTTTAATTACAGCTATATAGTCTCGCCAGACCAACAATAATTTCAGTAATATCACTGCATACAAAGTCGCTTCCCTCTGTCTGTCCCTATGTATGCTTAGATCTTTAAAACTACGCAACGGATTTTGATGCGGGTTTTTATTAGATAGAGTGATTCAAAAGGAAGGTTTATACGCATAATAAGCGGGCAAAGCCGCTGAAAAAAGTTAGTTTTTGATAAAAATACAAAACACTGACTTTTTAACTTATGAATCGAAACTACACCATCACCACACAAATTAATAAGAAAACTGTGGCATTGCTTATCAGTGTTAACAATCACACTTAAAGCACCTCTATAATTATAATACAATTAATAATAGCCTATTAATTTAATTACAACAAAATTATGTACGACGCAGCAGTCCGCTCGCGTTATTAAATATCAATTATATTTTAATTGTGTCTACCTATGTACGCCAATATTACAGATATACTTTATCAGATGAATATACAATTACGTGATGTAAATCTTTGTACGAGTAAGTAATTGTTTACTCAATCTAGTCTTTTCCCAATTGAAATGGGAGGGTCAGCTACCAATCTTATAGTGTTGTATAGTATTTTTCATGAAGCGATTGTCTATCTGACCTCCACAACCCAGTCACTGGGTAGCATGATATCGTGTTTTTTAAAACACTGACGGGTCTTGGTAAGTAATGGGTGGTCATTTTGACAGGATGGGTCACCTTTCCATGGACCGATCGTGGCAAGTGCAGCTTTACCAGATAGATCGACCCGTGAGAATTTTATAACTATCTATTTGAAACTAAAGCTAAAACTCAATACTTCTATACTAATATTATAAAGAGGAAACCTTTGTATTTTTGTACTTTTGTATGTTTGTATTGAATAGGCTCAAAAACTACTGGACCGATTTCTAAATTTCTTTTACCATTACTTAGAGGAATTCTTCCGAATCCGTATAGGCTATATTTTATCCCGGAAAATAGATAGGATTTTTCGTGGTAGTGAAAATTGTGGAGTAAGGCGTCGAAAAAACTGCCGTACGTTAACGATTCTCGCGAACGCTGCCTAAATGGTTAGAGATGTATGGTTGACTTCTATAGAAAAGTTGTAGAACTCAATAATGCCTACAAAAAAGTCCACGATAGTATAAACCAAACATTTATATTTTAGCCATTATAACTACTTTTCCATAGAATAAAAGTAATTAAAATTATTAGCCTATGTTTATTGATCATATTATCGTCAAATACTAATCCTTATCCAAATATACTATTTATTGAGCAAGATTGTTTCAATAGCTATAAATTACTTTTTATTTTATTCCAATTGGACAATCCATTCAAAAGATATTACGAATTTAAAATTGTAATTGGTATTAAAATGAATGATGGTGTCGCACGACTCGCACGGCGAAACCGCAGGGGAGGGGGGTGCACATCTATGAAGCAGGTTGCCGGCGGAAACCAATATGTTTTAATGCCATCTACAAATACTACTGCGAACATAGTGTAAAGTGAAGCATTAAGGTAAAGAGAAAAAAAAACAAAAACAAAACAAAAAAAAAAAACAAACAAAAAAATATTTAAAAATTAAAAACAAAAATAAAAGAGTTAAGCAGGTACGAAACAAAGAAATGTAACACGAATAAAAAACCTATAAAAACATACATACAAAACAATTTTTTTTTTCATAGAGCTTAAAAAATAAATGTCCACCCGTGCGAAGCCGGGGCGGGTCGCTAGTTTATAATAAAAATGTAAAATTAAGTTTTAGATATACATGTTATTACTTACTTAAGGTCCGCATAAAGTAGATGCACGATTTGGTGACTCCTGATCGATTAGAACTACTAGAGACACGATAAGCGAAAAGAAGAATGTGTTGAACATAATTTCAAAGCCCATTTCTCTCACAGTTTGTGGCATAAAGTGTGGTTTCTTTGAGGCAACGTTTTGCCAATTTCTGAGGCCCTGTTCCTCTGTGCCCTGTAGGTGTTTATGTGTTACCCTGCAATCAGGGTTCCGTGGAGCGTGAATGTGTTATACTTGTCAACGACAAATTTGTGCGCGCCCTTAATAAATTTCACTTTGGCTTAAGTTATAAGAGGAGAGAGTGGCGGACTAAAGCGAGTCTGTTAGCGGTTGGTAAAGGGTTTCAGGTTAGAGCTTAAAATAAAGCTATTGTGAACGATTGCCAAGGATGTTCTCAGTTATTATTTCAAATTCAGGATAGCTGCAGTGTATTTAGTAAGTATTTTATTATTTCTATAAAATATATTTTTTAAATAATAATTAAACTACAAAAAATACAATGGGTGGCCTTATCGCTTTCTGCAATCTCTTCGGCCACCTTGCAATGGACATAAAAATGGGCGGTGTTTAGTATTTAAGGTGGAAGCAAAAAGTTTCGTAAACATTTTTTGTTGAGCGTAAAAATGTTTGAAGTGATATTATTTTATCTCCTGTATGAACATTTTGTTTTTCGTGTCGGTGGTACTGTTAAATTTTATTGGTCACTTCTATACTTCAACGGCATCGTCAATGGTCGATTTGACAGCATGAAGATATAATGCATAAAGAAATCGAGACCCACGCTTCCTCTTATCACTCACACCAAACAATCTTGGAAGCTTACAAATGTAAACCATTTTTTTATCGAAAGTAGGCACATGAAAAGAATTCGAGTCGTTAAAGAAAATGGTCGTGAATAACATAAATAGCTCTTTTTGACGCGTTTTTACTTACTCATGTAAGTACTCGTGTGTTGCTGAATACTTCGCCGATGTATTTTGTTATGGAAGTTGTTGACAGGTCGGAAATATTATAATAATCAATATAAAGGGTTGTGGATTTATCATCTACGTACCTACTATCATTGTCAATGAATGAATTAAAGTTAATTAATTATTTATTTATAGTTAATAAATTAAAATTAATTATAGTATAGAACGAGTGAGTTCGGAAATTATCCCACGGGAAAATAAAATCAAATAATTTATAGCAAATAGGCAAATAAAACTTCTTTTGAACGTATTTTTTTTAAATATGTATTTAAAGGGCTTTATCGCTGAGAACGTCAAATTTACAAAAAGATATAATTCATTCTAGTAAGGATAGTTTCGTCTGGAGAGAAATGGGCAAGAAAGTCAACCGCTATTGTTTTTAAATGCTTTGCAGTACTTTGTATACATACATTTTACGTGAAAAGATGCACCTACAATAAAATTAGTATACCATAATAGGTACACACAACTACTTTAACACCAAAGCCAATTATATTTGTTCCAACTTCCAAGTTCCAACCAATACCATATAAAGCTCAAAAGAAACCCGTAGATGAAGTTTCAGTTTCTTTTTAAGGCGAAACAAAATACTGGAGATAAGATTGATCACCCAGTGAGGCACAAACTAAGGACCGAGCGGATCCCACGCAATTTTCCCTGATTGATGTTAACCGGTATATTGTTGGGTCTATATCGGTTTTTTAGAATGTGTCTCTCTTCATATGAATCAGTATGGAGAGCTGTAAGGCGCATGTAATACGCAGTTTGAAAAAATAAACAAAGTGGCGTGCAAACTTTGTAAGGTAACTATTTCCCTGCCTGGGACACTTGAAATAACAAGATATCATGTGTATATCACGTCTCATAGACTGTCATATCAGTGAACTATATCATTCGCAAACTAAACTGTTTGCAGGAACCAAGCATCGAACCTAGGTACAAAATCGAATCACTACACCAAGAAGGCCGCCAAATTGAAAAATCTAGCTCAGCTCGCTTCAACTTTGAAATTTTCAATTAAAACGCCCGTTAAATAAAAAACTAATCTATTACTCTCTAAGTGGACTATTACTGAAGGAGATTACAAATAAAAAGTATTTTTTAATTTCGCTCTTCTAAGTGGGGCCGTAATTATGCTTATTCGAGGCCAACTTGAGGCCAGGCCAAGTTAAAGCCCGATTTTAATCATAGCGGTAAATAGGGTGTAATGACTTAATCGTAGTTACTATGACGGTTAATAGTAAATAAAATTAAATTTCTTGGAAGATGTTAAGCCACAAATAAATTGTATTAAAATTGTTTCAAAAGGTTTCATTATTCTGGGGTCATGAATTTACGACATTATCAATTCGGGGCTTTCAATAAAAAAAATGTTTAGAGATGAAAAAATATGACAGCATGAGGAAACGCCATAACCAACGCCAAATATAGAGGGCGCGTTCCGGGTTTTCAAATAAATTATTCACATTTATAAATGCGTCGATAGTGAATTCGCGAGAAGTCCCGTATAGGTAGGATTATAATTGTTTTGTATTTCATCGATTAAACATTATTAATCGAATGAAAATGTGAGACTATTGAGGTGTGGGTTTAACTATCAACACGTTTTTAAGACAATAAATTTGAAGACATACTTATGATCAAACCGCATTAGCGCGTGCAGGATTATGGCCAGCAGTGAGAACATTATAGGCTGCTGATGATAAAGACGTTTGTAAGGGAATAATACATTGCTTAAGTCTATGATTGTTGTTGCGTAACTTCGTCTTCCTAGCTAGAAGCACTAGAATGTTGTGAAGGGCGGGCATTTTGCGAGACTGTCTAATATAATTTTGTCGTTAAAAAAGTCCTGACTTTCAGCCTAGTTTGCGTAAATGACTTTCAATGTTGATTCACAAAAAAAAATGAGGATCTTTAATTAATCCAATAAAGGTCAGACACATAAAAGAATAGGCCATAACAAAACTTAGACGCTACAACAAACTTTACCCATTTCTATTGAGATCACCATTAAAATTTACTTTGAACATAATAAGTTTTTAACGTATTGAGCATAAAATATTTTACGATTCGAGGCTTCATTACAAATTGGGTGAAACTAAACTTGCATTTATAAATGAGTTGGTCAGTAATAAGAATACTGGAAGAGATGATTAAATTGTAATCACTTTGGCTGAGTCGAAATTAATTATTAATCTGTTTCGTTATTAAATTTTACCGAATGAGGACTGTGTAAATAACGAAGAAAATGTATGCGATGGCGTAAAGTCCATGACAAATTTATTTTAAGAAATAATTTTATAAGAGCTTAATTTTTAATGATGAGAGGCTTATGGTTCAGTAATTATAGCTGAACGAGTCGATCAATCAGGTTCAGCTACTCTTGCACGTAGTTGGATGGGTGACCATCTTCACAACCAAGACCCCATCGTGCCTCGGGAAGCACGTTAAGCCGTTGCTCTCGGCCGTCATTGGATTGTCGATCTTTATTTGATTTGTAGTCGTAAAGGGTCGTTAGAAGCTCGACAGTCTGTCTACCAGTCTCACCAAGGGGCATTGTGATAATCAGTAACTGGGTTGTGGAAGTCAGATAGACAGTCGCTTCATATAAAATGCTGGTAAGCCAACCCTAACATAGTTGGAAAAAAGGCTAGGCAGAGGTTGTTGAATATAATTAAGAGCGTACATTCTAATGATGTATGAAAATAGCTGCACTGAACTTGTTTTTTTTTCTGTCAAATCAAATTTTTATAGAGCGGGCTATGCGCACAGTTTCTTTGAAGGATAAAATCAGACATAAATTTATCCGGAAAAGAATCGGTGTTCCCGACATAGCCTAGTAAGTATGCTAAAATATCAATGGGCTGGCCATGTTTGTCGAAGGACAATTAGTCGGTGGAGCAGAGTCCTGGAGACTGGCGGAGTGGATACCGGCAAGCGTAGTGCGTTAAGAAGGTGGCTGGAACCGACTGGATGCGGAAGGCGAAAGACAGGGTATTGTGAGGGAGAGTACCTTTTCGAAGGGACGACTAAAATCAATTTTATTTTAAACTAGCTTTTGCCAGCGGCTTCGCCCGCGTTGAGGTTGGAAATTATCCCGCGGGAACATACTACCGGGATAAAAAGTAGCCTATGTCCTTTCCCAGGCTCTAAACTATCTGTGTACCAAATTTCATTTAAATCGGTTCAGTAGTTTTAGCAGGAAAGCGAGACAGACAGACAGACAGACAGACAGACAGAGTTACTTTTGCATTTATAATATTAGTATGGATAGTATGGAAGTATGGATAGTATGGATATATAATATATATATATATATATATAGTGTGGAAGTGTGGATTAAATGTGTCTGTAGTGCCTTTTTTTGCCTATATGAAACAAATGCTTTGACTTTGAGCCTGGACCCGGTCCAGCAGTGGGCTGTGATAGGCTGAGTTGATTGAAATAAAAACACACTGTAAATTAGTGTCAAAAATGATGCTAATCTTTGTATTTAAGCTCTTTTCAGTTAATTAATGTTGCTGACATCTAGATATTAGTAAGCGAAAATAATATCATTTTCAAAGAAATATTTCTTCTTTATTTTGGAGCTGAACAATACCAAAAATAACTCAGTGGTTAATTAAAGTTACGATTGTTTTTTTTTTTCAAATATACATAATGATAATAAGAGGCTTTGTAAAACCACGTTTTTTTTAATATGAAAACATCTTATTTGTTAACAAAAAGTTGATAACGCTCTGAGAAAACGGGTTTATAACCCGTTTTCTCAGAGCGAGATGCACATATAGCGAGTTAATATTCCGCGGAGTATTACGGTCTGAATTATAACTTATTCCAATAAACTTAAATGGTACTGTAGGTATACATGTAATATTAAAATATTTATAAGGTATGACGTGTCTATCAAACTGTTTATTAGTAAATATTTGGAAACCTGAAAAATGGAAAGGTTTTTTGAAGAATTACATCGATATAATCAGTGGCTCCAAACTGAAAGGTAACAGGTAATTTTTGGTACGATACGGGAAAATAATAAAGTTTAAATTTTACTTATTCAATTGGGGAAAATTTTAAATTGACATCCTTTTTAAATTCAGCCAGTTATTAATTTTCAGTACCTCTCTTTTTTATAGTTAAAATACGTTGTCAATGTATCATTTGCTACCTTTGTTTAGAGCCATTTAGATTTTATTCTTAAACCTGAAAAATTAGATATTTTATAAGTTTGGTAAAAAAGCAAGCGCCACTGACCGACAGGTCACCCCCGTAGAAGGGGTGAATGACAAAGGTCTCGTTGCCGATGTGGATGACGCCCGACACTCCGTTGCACGTGTGGAATGCTGCTGATGCCCCTGGGTAGTCCTTGACCGTGCCGTGGTAGTAGCAGTGCTCGATTTCCTGAGGACAAGGAGAAGATACTTACATATATTAAAATAGTACTTATAACATTTTGCTCAATGACTCAAATTCTGTGTGTCAAAAAGGCAATGAGACACAGAATCTTAATTGTGTAGCACTTTATCGATCAAAGTTTGAGAAATTTTGATGGAAATTGCTAATTCATTGTATCATATGTGTATTTGTGTGACTCCATCCAATGTATTTAATATTGTACAATTTAATTTAATTTAATTTATCCTATTCTTATTTATAATTAATGTAATAATGACGTCCTAATTTATTTGTTATTTTTACAGTTTCAATTTATAATTGTTATAATATATTCCAATGTAACTAATTTATTTGTATTTTTATAATTCCAATTTATAATTACTTTACTATTCCAATTTAACTGATGTTTTTTCTTTAATATTTTAATTATACTGTATTTTAATTTAACTACTAGTAATTTTAAATTCAATGTAAACTTTGTAAATTTTAATTTTGTTATGATCATAATATTTCCATTTTAATTTTTATTAATGATTATACAAGTGCTGTGCACACCTATAAGTGACAAATTCACCGCAAAGCTTTTGATATAGAATATATTTAATGTAATGATTTAGTGAATAAGTCGTTGGTGTGTCAATAAATAAATAAATATGTTCGGAAAAATTGTCGGGTCGACAACATAAATAACGCAATGAATGTTGTTGAATTGTCAAAATTTAATCCTGTGGTAAGCAATTACTAAGCAGGAGTAGGTTTGTAAAAGGAATGGTCAATGTTCAGAGAAACCTGCAATACCTTAAAATATTATTATCTACTACTAGCTTCTGCCCGCGACTTCATCTACGTCAAATTTTCGCTCCAGTTTTCGTCCATTTTTCGTTTGCTGCTCTGCTTCTTTTGATTGTAGCCTGATGTTATATAGCCTATAGCCTTTCTCAATAAATGGGCTACCCAACACAAAAATATTTTTTCAATTACGGCCAGTAGTTCCTGAGATTAGCGCGTTTAATCAAACAAACAAACAAACTCTTCAGCTTTATAATATTATTAGTAAGTATATTAGTATACATTAGTATAGATTTCCCAACTGGTTATATGGTTTGCTTCTGCCGTGAAACGGCTGCCTATTTGACTTCCATAACCCAGTTACTGGGTAACATTATATCCCCTGATTAGACTGATTATTATCAGACTTTCAGGTTTCTGACGATTCGAAACAACAGCCAAAGATCCACGAAAGACGACTGGGACCAATGGCTTAACGTGCTTTCCGAGGCACGAAGGGGTCTCGGTATATTGAGATAGGCACCCATCTACGACGACCCATCGACCGACTGAAACTACGACGACGATGACGACCCATCTACGGACCGACCGCGGCTAGCGTAGCTTTACCTGTACGATTGACCTGTGCGCCTGCTATTAGTTAGCTACGAGTATCTCAAATATGTTTTTTTAAATGTACAACACTTATATGAACGGTTGTGAAGCTAAGTATAAGTAGAATATAAGCTGCGTGATAATCAAACTTATTGAATTGTGATTTTTTATTGATTTTGTCCGTAACGAAAATCAGTATGATTTTCTAGTGTTCTGCGAAGGTGTTGCTATTGAGTTTTAGAAAAATCTAGTTAGCGTAAAGACAGACTAGCACGAAGAGGAGACGCCCCGGGCGTCGGGAGTCGATAGCGGACTCCCGGCCACCGTAGGCGCGAGCTTGCGGGTGGCGAGCAATGGGTAGCTCGCTGCCCGGTAAGGAACAGGCTCGAGTCGACGGCGCGAAGTGTTCCACGCGCGCCTCAAAGAGATGTCAGCAGCAGTGTAGGGGTCTACTAGGACCGATGCCTGCCGGGGTCGCGTGATTGTTCGAAAGAGATACCGTGACCCTGGCACATGGGCAACTGATGCAACACGGGTGGGTTTTAGTCAGTAAAAGTCTGACACGCCCTCCCGCTCCGCCCAGAGCGGGATAAGTCATTTTGATGGTTTCCCATCCTGAAAAAAAAAAAAAAAGACTTGCACGAATAATTCGTATTCGCATGATTTATTAAACTAAGCATATCCAGAAAATACGAGATCCAGAATTTAATCGCAAATCAGTACACAAAAGCCGGGATTTCCATAAAGGCGTTCTAAATATAGAACCCGAATATGGTCGCAATATAAAAAGTGTAGGAATTCAATAAAATATTCTTGTGGAGCAATTTCGTGCGCTGAGAGGTCTCCTAATTTGTCATTCACGAGTATCGTCCTCTAACGGAAGGGAAAAAGATGCTATGTAAGTGTGGGGGCTAGGAAACCAGCGATTAAGAAGGATATAGAACGGAGTCTGGATTAGTGCCCGGTGGATAGCAATAGGTTCGCCCGCTATTACATATGGGACTTAAACATAACAGGCGAAATGTGGGTGTACTAAAAGGTACACCTCTGCCTAACCTTTCGGGGAAACATGGCGTGGTCTTATGTTATGTTATAGAACGGATCATGGTGACAGGTAACAGTTATGTTTTGTTGGTATGTTAGCCTGTGCTAGCTAACATAATTATGGCAATTCATTTATTTTATTATGTTTTCTTTTTCGTAATATTAATTACTTACATATTATTGTATGGAATCTAGTTTTTCTAAATTAACAGACAGCTGTGCTGCTTGCACTTCTTCTTCCCAGCTAAAGCTCTAGGAAGTGGTGAATGGCGGGCGGTTTGGGGAACTGTCTTATGTAATTTTTACGTTTAAAAGGTGCTGACTCTCAGCCTAGTTTGAAAAATTATTTTTGATTATTGTTTTGAGTAGGTACTAAAGTAATATGTGTAGGAAGTTACTCAATGTTAAAAATGTAAACTACAATACTTTAAATACTTTTTTGTAACCAACTCGTTGACCTTTTTCTCGACTATAAACTAGTACCTACTTAAACTGGACAAAAGGTGAAAGAGAAGAAAACCGCTTTAAAACGTGCACCAAAAGGGTTGGTCATTTCAGCCCCGAGGTCCATTACTGAAAATACGTCTACCTCAAGCATTTTGGTGGGTTTTGCCATAATCACCACGCTCGTCAGGCGGATTAGCGGCCGCATTTCTTCCCGTGGGTTGACACCCACCCCTTATATGACTATAAGACCAATAAGGAGCATAAGTGGAGAATGGGCTTCAGCGTTCTCCATGTATTTTATCACTGTAGCGTTAAGAAATACTTCTCCAAAATGTAACATTGACATACGTATGCCGAAGGAAATAACTTGCTTTTTTTAGACAATAACAATTTCACACTAGTGAGGTCAGTGTTATCCGTCCGATTACTCTAAGAAGAGACACCAAAACTTTTTAACAAAAAATTAAACCGCCGAAAAAACTGAAAAGCATAAAATAAATCAATGAACAAAGATCACTCAAAGCGCTTTGAGTGATCTTTGTTCATTGATTTTTCAGCGCCGACTCATAATTTTAAGTTTTATTATTTTATGCTTTTCAGTTTTTTCGGCGGTTTAATTTTTTGTTAAAAAGTTTTTATTTTATGATTTTTTGTGGCTTTAATGTTCTAATAATACTTGGCAAGGTATACCCTATCCAACAATAAAAGAATTGTCACAATCGGACCACTATGTAAAAAGTTATGCGTGATCATACATAAAAAAAAAAAAAAAATATACGCGTCGAATTGAGAACCTCCTCCGTTTTTTTTCGTCGGTTGAAAACAAACTCAGAGGTCATAGTATATTTTGAAGTAGAAACATAAGTCGGATCATGGGAAGACCATATTTAATGATATGATTAGTGTCTGAAATGGTATTTTGAGGAAGCCAAAGTATAGTTGGAATCGTTCGGGTGTCACAATTATAATCAAAATCTAAGAAGGCTGCGCTATCTGACTACGCGAATTTCATGGCCACCACGTAAAAGCCTCACTCGCAATTAGACCGGGTTCTTTTTTTCGCTCAGCGGCGAATGGAACGAATGAAAGACCGGACCGCACGCTCACAAGAAATCGGAAAGGTTTTCATTCATTCAATGTGAATGGTACACTTCGAGTGACGTTGTTTTGACATTTTTTATTCGTTCATTTTGTTATCTAATCTGTGATTAATTTAGTTTATTTTTAAGTTTCACAATGTAGATAAGAGGAAGAGTGAAAAGATTTATGAAAGAAATGGTTGCTAACGTAGAGTCAGTCCAGAAAATCTTGATTTAGCTGTTTGAATTAGATAATGTATTTCTAAATGATAACTGACTGTTTCAAGGACATGTTTTAAAGAAATCGAAAAAAATTTGCACAATCTTCATTATTATTTTGTAAAAAGGTAATCAATGCATGTCATTCTCATTATGCTATTTATAACTAGCTTTTGCCAGACTTCATCTGTGTAATGGTTTAAAATTATCCCAAGGGAACTTACTACCGAGATAAAAGAATCTTATGTATTAATCCAGATTATAAACTATCTGTCTGTCAAATTTCATCGAAATCCGTTCAGCTGTCTTTGCGTAATTGAGTAACAAACATCCAACAACAAGTTTCCACATGTCTAATATTAGCAGGATTTTTTTATTTTATTATTTGTAAGTTTTATATGAATATGTCGGTAATACAAAAAAACATTTCGGAATAAATTTTCAAAATGATAGTGAAAACCGTATTACCCGTATAAAAAGCAAGCGAAGAAACAGACAGACAAGAAAACAGGACTTATAAACTATTTAGAGATTAGTGGCCATTACTAACCAATCATTCCTATTTACTAAGAAATAAGAAACACCTCCATAATTCCACCCCCATTTCAAGTATATAATACCTTTAAAAAACATAATATCTTACACTAATAAGACGCTTCTCACTTGGGACGGCTAGTTATATCAAAATTCTTTCGCCGCCTCCTTCAGTGCATCATCAATCATTCCAGAAGTACTTGGTCCTTGTTTTTCTTTTAACACAATATCGCGGGTAGATGTAAAAAATATTTCTTTGGAGCAATTGCTAAAGTGGCAAGTCATTGTATGGAGGCTAGGCTATATAAAATTGGCTAAAGTTAAGCTGTGCTACATTAAACAACCCTTTTTCTTCGATGCCGAAGTTTAGTGTTATTTTGTTTTGTGATTATTTGTAACATTAGTTTACACATCTATGTCTTCTTCAATACGGGGCCCTTTTCTGTCTTGAATACGGGTATAGGTTTCGTTCATAAGTACGAGTAAATCATTTCATTCAAACGAATAATTAAAATTAAAAATGCAACTTTGTAATATTTCACGTCAGAGTGCGTTACAGAAATAATAGCGACGTCGAATTATTTTGTATGAAAATTATAATGAAAAAAGAAATCATATGCCAGATGAATAAAGTTACAAGGACGTTTCTTCACGTTCAGTTAAGTCAAAGTTCTGGTCTTTTTCTTTTGAGTATGCAAATAGGTTTTTGCTACAGTAGAATAAATTAAAAACCAAACATTATTAACTACAAGAACGTGATATTTAGCCCACGTTCTTCATCCACTTATCAAAAAGAATTTCAGGCTGTCGCACCGTTACTAGTTGAGAAAACATTTTGCGACGCGACCGCTTCCATTTTTCATCTTGTAAGTACTGTGGTGTAATTATCACCTCCCCCTCCCCCTTTCTGTCCGTGATAGGGTGAGGAGAGGTGAATTTCGTTGGCAGTATATGTATATTTAATTTCTCATATAGAATGTTAATGGGGTAGGTATATTCAGATAAATTAATGGCGCTTCAACTGCCAGGGTTGCGAGATTGTTCGAAAGTGACACCGTGACCCTGGCACATAGGCAACTGAAAGAACACGGGTGGGTTTTAGTCAGTAAAAGGCTGACACGCCCTCGCGCTCCGCTCAAGAGAGACGTCATTTGATGATTACCCATCAAAAAAAAAATGCCTTCTCAAATTGGCACAGACTTTGTCGTGTTTTAGTAATTTTATTGTAAGCAGTGGTATCAACGACCACGACTTGCCAATTCTAAGTCATGAGTTTGAACGCAAGCAGGCTTAATTTCATCACCATTGCTCTCAAAACGGTGAAAAATCGTGAGGAAACTAGCAAGTACTAGAACCAAATATTCGAAGACATGTGACATCTTCGACTGGCCTGTTAGTCTAGTGCAGGGGTTCCCAAACTTATTTTTTCTACTGCCCACTTTGAGAATAAATTATTTTTTAGCGCCCCCATTTTAATAATAATCGCCCCCCGAAGCCTCTACACAACGCCCCCATTTTTTTTCTGGGTCTCTTACCACCCCCCTTTTAGGCCTGCAGCGCCCACAAAGGGGCGTTATCGCCCATTTTGGGAAAGGCTGGTCTAGTTTTTAGTGACCCTGACTGCTAAGACTGAGGTCGTGGGTTCGATTCCCACCCAGGACAAATCTTTGCGTGATGAACACAATCATTTGTTCTATCATCAGCCTATAATGTTCCCACTGCTGGGACACAGGCCTCCTCTCGGTGAGAGGGAGTGGGCCGTAATCCACCACGCGGGCCCAGTGCGGGTTGGTCTATGTCTGGGTGTAATTTATCTATAATATGTATGTATTTAGAATTATATAAGTATATTTATCAGTTGCCTGGTTGCCATAGTACAAGCTCTGCCTAGTTTGGGATCAGATAACGGTGTGTTGGTTGTCCTAAGTTAAGATATCCTGAGATATCTACCAACCTGTACTGGGCCCGCGTGGTGAATTACTACCTCTCGCAAAGAGGTCTTTGTCCAAGCAGTGGGAACATTTTATTCTGATTATGCATAATCATTTCATATAACTGTCAAAGAATGACAGTTGTGATTTGAATATATGTACAATTTAAGTTGGTTTACTTCCATTTGTAGGAGTTTTGTGGTAATCATTGTGTTAATGGAAACCATAAATATAGATGTTATTTGGGCATCACTATGACTATTTTCCAATCTGTGTATTACGATAGAGCTCCTCATGTGGACTATCAACGTGTATAATAAATTGTTGTAATTTGTGTTGTCTTCATAAAAGCTACCATTAGATTTAAAAGCATGTTGTCTGTTTCAGACTGTTCAATATCCATTTTAGTAGTAATTTAACAATTTCAGTATGACTCTAAGCTAAATCTTTCGCTTTCCTTTTATTTTCACTTTTTCAGTACAAAAGTTATAAAAATTTGATTATCTACCTACACAAGAAAGCACGCCAAAAATAAAAAAATCTCGCAAAATTACCTTCATCATCAATTGGGCTGACAATTACAGAAAAAAATATGAAAAGAAAATTTTTGCTCAAAACAGAGGAACTCGCACTTATACTAAATTAAACAAGGTGTAGGGAAAATTCAATCTAATCTAAACTTCCTTCAATCCAATTTGAATTTCCTCACCTTACCTCCCCCCCTTATCGCCCCCCTGAATGGTCCTTGCAATTTATCCTAGTCCGTGCTGTCAATTCGTACGTTAACTTTAGGACACCTAACTACTATTTGTATATTGTAATAGAATACTGGATGTTGAGTCCCGTTTATTATCTGTGCGCCTAACGGAATGCGCGTGTAACGAAGTGACATCTAACTTGTAAATTTGACGTTGACACTTGACAGCTCTCTTGTTAATTGGCCGCTAAAATAGCCCCGTCGCCGTGTTGAGTTCCGCGACGCGTTTGTTGAAATTAATCCCTTTAAATCGATCCGTTTGTGACAATTAGTCGTGATCCAGTTGTTTGATTGTTAATAACCCCTAATTTGACGTATTAATACGGGTTACGTTTGTTAAAACTGAAGTTCTTGTAAAGGGATGGCGGTCCACATTGCGCCTGCGACCCTGTTGTAAAGTAATCCCTTAATCCCTGAGAACCGGTCGTTTTGTGGACAATCTGTCATGACCCGATGGTTAAGTGTTAGTGACGCTATTGGGGAACGAGTGATTTGAAGACCGCATGCAGTGATTGCCTCCAGCCGGGTTGAAGCGGAATCTAACCTGAAGAATACTCGTAACGTCACAACACAATACATATACACTCACTTACATACACAACTCCAGGTTGGCACCAGAGCAGTGCCCAACCAACAGGTGAGTTCCTTGTTCGTTGTATTGTAGTTAAGTTACTTGCAATTGTTCCCTTTGCATATTGTACTTGTATTGTCTGCTCCGCGTACGGCGGACAGTACGCTAGCCACTCTTGTCTCTAGAGCCCCACGATTATAACTCTTCCACTGCGCACTTGAAATCGTATTGGGAGGCCTAGCCTGGCAGCGTACACTGGACATTACTATTTGTTATTACTATTACTATTTCTTTGTATCAACAGATATAAATTTAGTATACACTGAATCCTGTGAATCGGTGCTAAGACTAAATTGGATTTACACGCCACATGTGACAATATAAGACGTTGGGAGCACGTTAAGCCCTTGGTGTTGGCTGTCATTACTAGGTATATGACAGTCGTTATGGGTCGTCAGAAGGCTGAAAGTCTGACAACCAGTCTTACCAAGGGGTATCGTATTGCCCAGTAACTAGGATTTGGAGGTCAGATAGGCACTGGATCTATGTAAAATACTAGTTTTCAGCTGCATTCCGTTAGAATAGAAGTGAACCTAACTTAGTTGGAAAAAGTTCGGACAGATGATTTAAACATTAAAACGACAAGCCAAGAGTGTGTTTGGAAAAAGCTTTGAAACACCACTGCAATGCGGTTTGTACCATCATTTCTCAAGATCCATACAATACTTGTTCACTGAGCAAGACCCGCCATCTCAGCTTGTTTAATACCAAAGTATTCCTTTAAAAATAGACCACGTACAGTACATTTCAAAGATATTGTTGTGTATTGAAATGCAGTACATTAACTGAGCACAATAGTGCATGAGCATATTACACGTAGTGAGAACAGAGACGTATCTGCTGGCTGCGGGATCACGTATCTGAATTATTATGTAGATACTACAGTATGCGACTATGCAGTCGACGCTTGCATGTCTGTCGTATCGCTGTTGTTGGGGATTGTCGTACAAAGGTGTCAATTCCTATTGTCGAGGTGCGACTTCGAAATGGATATTGTGTTTTGTGTGGCGATGTTGGTATATACTTTGAGGAGGTAAATCATTTGAATTCAAATGAAATTGAAACGTGTATATCTCTTTTTCATTTCTTAAAAGGCATCGGTTCAGTAAGACACCACGGGGTTATCTTGATGGAAAAAAGAGAAAAGAAATACTTTGAATCAAATTGAGCTGACTAATCGCACTTTTTAAAATTCAAAACTGCAATGGCCAGACATATGTACAAACGGCAGACGGACTTCCAAGATGGATCCCAAGATGGATCACTGGAAAATGTATTTACAGTGGGCGTGTGGGCAAATTATGTAAATCTATTTACTTTTTTTTTAAAATTGTGATTGATTTTCATAGTTTTCATTATGGGTGGACCCATTATGAAAACTATGAAAATTTTCACAGCTAGCATATTGGATTTTCATTTTGACTTCACTATCGGCTGCAGTACCTTCGAAAACGATGAAAATGTCTCTTTGTACTTTAAATTCATTATATAAAAACGAAAGAAGGAGGCAAAACATGACTGCGTTTAAGAACCGTTCCAAAAAATCAAACAATATAATTAGTACGATACTATAAGACACTTCTGATCGGCAAAGTGCATAAAACATATATTTGATTCTAGTTGACCCTTCCAAAAGGTAGTTTTATGTGGAGAAGAATGGGCAAGATAGTCCATCATTACTCTTTTAAAATGTTTCACTATATTTTGTATAAATTATAATTAGAAAGAAAGAGAATACATTTATTTAGCACAGACTAAAAGGCACACAATACACAGCTGGAAAGAGTAAAATAAAAATCAAATAAAAAGTGTAACGGGCTATGAATAATACAATAATATCATTATGTGACTCTCACAGAGAGGAAGCCTCTGTTCCAGCAGTAGGAAGTTATGGGCTGATTATGATGCCGTAATGACCTTGTATAGCTGCCTCCCCGGTCAAACTACATCAAAAATTTGATCCTAACAATTTCTTCAGGCACATCGAAAAAAATCCAGCCCAACAATAGTTTTTCTTATCTACATCACTAACTCATGTGTGCCCATTTTACTATGGCATTTCAATTCCCACAGGCAAGCCCCGTGATTTATCAGTTACGTCTTTACGTGGTCATAAATTATATAGGCGTTTAACGCATTCCGGGTTCCGTATTGTGAAAAGTGGCGACTTTAGTGGTGGTCTGTCAAGATAATTTATTGAACCCTAATCTCGGAAAAAGCAATTTAAGTTTTACGATTTTCATAGATTTTTTATTGAGAATATTTTTATGGTTGTAATTTATGATATTATGACATTGTGGTTTTAAAAGAAATTGGTACGTATTTTTACTCTTAAGCATAACTTTGTTCAGTTCTTTTAAATAAAGTAGGTAGGTACCGAACCATTTTGTGGATAAAAATATACGTAGATATGCGATTCGGTACCCAAAACAATAAAAACGGATAACTTAATCCAGTTTCTTAACCTTGAACAACTTTTTGTCTGTCTAGACATTGGAAAGGGGTAACATAAAATGTTATAGCCATTCTGAGTATACCTATTCGATGCTTAAAACAGAAAAAAGCTTAGAAAAGTGCACTGTGCAATTAAAAATGGTAATGCAGGAAGAGTACCTAGATGGAAATGAACAGCACGAAAATTGCGTAACGTACTATATTAAAAGAGTAACTATGAAGTTTTTTACCGGCTCTTCTCCATAGGAATCAACAATTTGGAACCGTGCACCTAGCTTCTGACGTTTCATAAGTGCCCTATTAGGTTTATGTGAAATAAAAATATTTTGATTTGATTATCAATGAATCATTTTAAAGCATATGCCTAATCCATTGCTTGATATGCTCCTAAAATGTGTCTGCACAACAACGTAAATAACGCGATGAATGTTGTTGAACTGTCAAAATGAAAGCTACTCCTGCTAAAAATGAAAGCTACTCCTGCTAAAAATGAAAGCTACTCCTGCTAAAAATGAAGCTACTCCTGCTAAAAATGAAGCTACTCCTGCTAAAAATGAAACCTACTCCTGCTAAAAATGAAAGCTACTCCTGCTAAAAATGAAACCTAATCCTGCTAAAAATGAAAGCTACTCCTGCTAAAAATGAAAGCTACTCCTGCTAAAAATGAAAGCTACTCCTGTTAAAAATGAAAGCTACTCCTGCTAAAAATGAAAGCTACTCCTGTTAAAAATGAAACCTTCTCCTGCTAAAAATGAAAGCTACTCCTGCTAAAAATGAAAGCTACTCCAGCTAAAAATGAAAGCTACTCCTACTATTAGTGTTTTACGCAATTACCCTGGTGGGATTATATGTAATATATATTTTTGAAACTTTATGTATTTTTAACCGACTTCAAAAAAAGCAGGAAGTTATCTATTCGACATTTTTTTTAATATTTGTTACCTCATAACTTTTAACTGGATGAACCTATTTTGATGATTCTTTTTTTTTATTTGAAAGCTGGTGCTTCTCGAATGCCCCCCCCCAATTTTAATTTGGTTCCATTCGGGCAATGGGGTCCTAGTGAAAACCATATTAGTCTTAAATTTGCATTAAGTATTTAAGCGATAAATGAACGAATAACGCGATTAGATTAGTGCGGGTATCTACCATAACTAAAAAGATAAAAATAAAAACTTTTTACAAAAAAATAACAACCGACTTCCTTAAAAAAAAACACTACAAAGTCAAAAATAAGTTTAATTTCGGAAGTCGGTGGCAAAAAACCTTAAATACAGACCCTAAGACACCGACTTCCGAAATTAAAGTTATTTTTGACTTTGTAGCTTTTTTTTTTAAGGAAGTCAGTTGTTGTTTTTTTTGTAAAAAGTACAGAGATAGATTAGTTTTGAAAGTAGTCAAGTATTTCAACGAATCCAAATTTTGTCAATTATCTGTTTTGTTAAAAACCTAGGTTCTTACAAACCTGCACTGTTCTTGTATACCTCGTCATTATCATTTTAGCCGTAAGTCGTCCACTGCTGGACATGGGCCTCCCCCAACTTAGGGAGTGGGGCTTAGCCATAATCGCCACGATTGGCAGGCTTGGCTATCGCAGAATAATAGTGGTAAAATACATAGAGAACGCTGCTGGCCATTCTCTAGTCGGTCCCTTAGTCGCCTCTTACGACAGACACGGGAAGAAATCGGATTATTGGGTGCTATTTCTTATGCCCAGCACCACACGGTACTTCCATACCTATAATAGTGTAATTTGAAAACATTATAAGAACCAATTATTTTTAAAACAGTAACTGTTTCCTGCCAGCTCTTCTCTAGGAAACGAGCAATTGAAACCGTGCATCTAGCTTCTAATTTTGAGAACTGCTCATGTACTTAGATTTATCTTACTTATATCTTAAATGTGAAAGTTTATGTGGATGTATGGATGTTTGTTACTTTGTCACGCAAATTCTACTGATCGTATTTAGATGAAATTTGGCACACAGATAGCTTATAATCGGGATGTACTTGTTATCTCGTTAGTATGTTTCCGCGGGGTAATTTCCGCCCTCCAAGCGGGTGAAGCCGCTGGCAAAAGACAGTGTGTAAAAAATATATTTTAAATTTTAATCAAATACAACGTCAATATTTCATCTGTAAGGGTAATACATACCTCCTAAGTTTAGTCATGGAACATATTGATTCAATCTCAATTTATGCGGGCTATAAAACTGGCAAATCCTTTTCCCTAAAGTATTTTTTGTTTTTATTAAAAAGGTGAACTCAACTGTTTTAGTTGTGTTACGGTTTTGAAATTAAAATTGTATTTTAACTGTGGACGAATTGTTTGATTTTAAAATACGAATTTATTTAGACAGTGTTTTGTATGCCGCTAAAATATTATTTTAAGATTTTATTTAGGTAAGTAGTATTTATTTTGCCTGAAACCTTTTTTCATTTGAAGGCCAATTCTCGTAGTTGAAAACGTTAACAATCTAGTTGCAGTCCCAACTTGGTGACAGACAAATGCAAAAAACTTACAAAAATATATGAAAACTCCAGGCATTTTTGACGTATTGAAACTGAAATCAGATAGTGATAGTTCTTAAAATTACAAGAATTGCCTCTCTGATTTGATTCAATTTAAAACAATAAAACCTCCTACAATACCTAAACAGCATTAAAACCTACCTTTCCCCATACAAACATCCATTAACAACTGCCAAAGACTCCACCACAGCAACGCGATAACTTCCAAACGATAGAGCCCGCCTAGCCAGCGATACAGTTTTACGAGGACCTTATCTACCGACGTTTGCATAGAAAAGTACGAGTTTCTGAGCCGTTTCCCTCGGCAGATGTAAGGTTAGTACTCTCAGATGTTCCCCCGATCGATAGCTGTGAATAGAGTTTTTTTTTTAAGATTCGTATATTCTATGTGTACAAAGATGCTTGTGATTTGTTGAGCTATGCGCGATTGAGGGCTGAAAGTCTTCAAGAGGGAGATTACGGGTTATGATACGTTATTGCGTATGATTTCATTGGTTCGGATTGAAAGATTATTGAAAGTGTGTCAGGTTTTTTTTTTGTAAGAGGAAGTACTTTTTCTAATATGTGTGGTAAAGTGGGTGAATTTTTGTTTGGTATCATTTGTATTGGTTATCCTACTAATATTCTAGATGTGAGTTTGTACGTTTAGAAATTTGGATAACACAAAACGGATTTGGACGAAATTCAGACCCAGATAGTTTATATGGAACACATAGAATACTTTTTATCCCGCTAGTACTTGCTCAAATAATAATTTCCGACCTCCACTCGAACGAAGCCGCTGAACGGGTATGAAGTTTTACCCGAGTGACAAAACATTATAGTAATATTTTTACCGACCATTTTCACCAATCTTGATTGAAAATAACATAAAGTTCCAATCCCATTAATACCTGACACAAAACAAAATAAAATCGAATCCATTTCGCGTTCAGACTCAGAAGTCTCAAGATTATCTTTTTGCGAAAGCGCTGATTAATCTGGAACATTATCATCCACGATCCACCTTTTGAAAAACTGCTAAGGGAGCATCTCGGTTTATCCGCTCTCCTCCTCCAGTTATGCAATCGATTTGCCCTCACGGCGGGATATTTACCCGGGACCCGGGCCCCGGGATCCCGGCTTGTCCCGTGTTTAATTAAAGTCCGTACTAAGTCGATGCGATAGCATTGCCTACGTTTAATTGCGACACCGGATTTCGTTTTCTTTTTTAAGCGATGTGATATTTGCGTTGTGCTTTTGTTTTTGATTTCTTTTTTGTGTTGTTTCGTGTGGTACGGTGAGAGGTGAATATTGAGTTCGGTTCGACAAAAGAAAGAAAATAAATGAAAATTATTTCATGCCACTGCAACACATGCTTATAAAAAGATAATTACGAATGCAGTGGCGTATTTTCGGTTGTAAGCCGGGAAATCAAAATTTTCGCTTAAAGTGAGTATTTTTTCTCCAATTATTAGTTACATTTCATTAAGCATTTAGGGAGCAGTTGTGGATTGGTGGCCCCGTGGTATCTGCACCGTCTAATGAATGGTCGTGAGATAGAACCCAGGCAGGCACTTTTTGAAACCGGCATTTACTACAACCAAAATTTCGAAGACATGTGACATTCACCAACTCGCACAAACACGCGTGGTTGATCAGGGCTCGCTCCCTATCATACAGAGAAAATCTGCGCTACAGTAGTGGGAACAGTACAGACCGATTGTGAGTTATCTACACTATCTACACTAATATTATAAATGCGAAAGTAACTCTGTCTGTCTGTCTGTCTGTCTCGCTTTCCTGCCAAAACTACTGAACCGATTTAAATGAAATTTGGTACACAGATAGTTTAGACCCTGAGAAAGGACATAGGCTACTTTTTATCCCGGTAGTATGTTCCCGCGGGATAATTTCCGACCTCCACGCGGGCGAAGCCGCTGGCAAAAGCTAGTATTTAATAAATACAGAAAAGCGTCTAAAAGCCGCTATAGCCAACAAAATTTCATGTAATTCGAACATTTCTAATGGACTCAAAATTAGGTACTCTCTTCCAACATTTATTTCTTCAGAACTCCATCAGTAGATGGATACTTCAACATAAAACTCAGAATTTAATTTTACCTACCGCAGCAAAATAACTACAGCGATCAATCTTATCAATTAAATTTAGTTTCCATTCTCAGACAGACATCTACCTGTCTAGATGTTCCAACTTGGTCCATTCATCTGTAATACAATTAAAATATTGGAGAATCGGTTTTAATTGAGTTTTCGGAAAATTTAAGACTCACTGCGGATTGAGATTGGACGGCTAGTGATTGTTTTTCGATAATATTTTTAGAATAGACGATTTCCTCGAGATTTTCTTTCAAGATTTTCTTATTTCGAGTTTGAGTAATTCCATGTGTAGGGTGATTATGGTAAGTTATTGTATTTGATTTTTCTTGTTAAGATATTTATTGCGTGGAAAAAATAATAAAATACGTGAGTAAAATGCATGATTTTTAAAGAACTATATGTACCAATCTTGTATATGTTTTCATACGAGCTGTAATTTTAGTCAGATCCAGAGAGAAAAGCAGAATATTCTGTTGCCCGAAGATTATTTAAAACTTGAAACCTTATAATGTGGGTTTGCAATATTGGGTCAGGTTCAGTATGCTTCTATCCCTCAATAAAAAGAGAAACACTCTGCTGAAAGTCAGATGTCAATTAAAAATAAATACTTTGATGTTTTCGATTTGAAAATCTTACGTAGCGTGTATACTGTTGATATTAATTAACACATTTGATTGGTCAGCGGATCCTACCCCCATGGGAAGAAAGTGTGAGTGTAGGTATGTATGATCAGCAGAAATGATACTCCTACACATACCAAGAGTTTTTTGAGGTGTGCCATCAATATTTTTTTTTATTGAAATACACTTTGAGGATTTTCATTTTGAAATAGGGTACGATACACTATGTGTTCAAATTCCCACATGGGTGTCCTGCAGGATAAAGGGAAGTTCCTTGTTCTCAAGAACTTATAGCTACTTTGTTTAGATAGTTAAATCACAAAATACTATATTACTCTGTAAAATAAAAAAGTGTATTTGTGGCTATAACTATTTAATGAATGGCCTTTTTTATTTTTTCCATCCTACAGCATTTCCATTTATATCCAAATACACAAAAAAACAAATGTAACAAAACTCCATTTTATACTAAAACAATAAAGCTACAAACTAGTAGCACAAACAATAATATTCCGAACAAACAAGCGAACGGGAACAAGATAATTAAAAAAAATCACATCGGCACTTAAGCTTCTAAAAGGCGTGGAGCAATTGAAATTAAACAGTCACTGTTTCAACTTAGAATCGTAAAACAAAGAGCTTGTTACAACTTGGATATAACTTGGCACTTAACTCGAATAGTCGACGGTAAAGCGCTGGTCTTACAGCGTGCGAGTCAGCGGCGATCGACTACAAAGTTGCAATACTACGATAAAAATTGGAAGAGAATTGCCCTCATGGTTTTGAAGAAAAAATAGGAGTTTCAGGGCCTGTTACACTTCTGATAAGTTAAGCGAGTTCGCATACTACGCGGCCACGACCCAAGGATTGTCACATGATCGGCTGCAATACTGGCCGTGGAGTTTCCGACCGGCTGCTGCCAAACTTTCTTCAAGATTGCGGTCAGTCACAGCTACGTATAGCACAAGATCCCTCACGGTTAACGTATCTGGCGTAATTCTATTTGCCTTTTTAATTTATTTAATAGACTTTACTGGATTTTGTGAAACAGGCCATTCGGTCATAAGCCAAGAAATACATTGAAATATACAAGAAATTGTAGCCAGGTTTACGTAATCAGCCAATAAAGTTCCCACTGCTGAGACAGAGGGGGCCTTCTTGGTGAGAGTAAGCCGTTATCCGCCACGCGGATCCAGTGCGGGTTGTTATAAGTCACATGACTTCGAATTACTGGTCCCAGAATATGCCGCTTTCCTCACGATGTTCTCCACCGCCGTTTTGGCCAGACTTGCGCAGTGTCAAACGTATCTTTATACTTTGTTTCTAATATAAATAGTAACTGCGATTTTTGAGAAATTACTGGTAGTGAAGGAAAATTCCTAAGGCGACAGTTTGAGGACATCGGATAAAGGAACCTGTCCCTCGATACAAAGAAATATTCAGAATAAATAATACAAAAGGGAGAAATAATATAAACGACACCGAAAACGACAAATATTGCATCTAACGTGGAGTTATTTTATTTGTTACCTAGAGTATCCGTAAATATCAGCTGTGTGAAGTTTTCAACAATATTTTAGAGTGCTCGTTGACAATTCAGTTTAAAAGCCGGGCTGCAGAGCAATTACTTGGGAAAGTGATAGGACTTAACAACATGGTATAGGTTAAAACTTAACAAAAAATATCGATATGAATGGTTTTTTTAATCGGGTTATCGTCATTATGCGTCATACCAAATACAGTATTTGACTGGCCTGTTAGTCTAGTGGTTAGTGACCTTGACTGCGAAGACAGAGGTCGTGGGTTCGATTCCCACCCAGGACAAATCTTAGCGTGATGAGCACAATTATTTGTTCTGTGTCTGGGTGTAATTTATCTATAATATGTATGTATTTATAAATATATAAGTATGTTTATCAGTTGTCTGGTTACCATAGTACAGGCTCTGCCTGGTTTGGGATCAGATCGCGGTGTGTTGGTTGTCCTAAGATATTAATATATTTAGTATTTCGAAGTTCAGAAGCTTTTGGACTACGATTATCAGATTCTCAAAAAACTTAACAAGTATTGTGTTTCCCATGATCCTATTTGAGCATATATGCAACGTCAGAAGTTAGGTGCACGGTTCCAATTGGTCGTTTCGTATGAAGAAGAGTCGGCAAAAACTCCACGGTTACCCTTTTAAAAACAATACAAATTACACTGTTAATAGGAATGGGAGGACAGTATAGGCCTGTTAACAAGTACTAGGTACTTAATAAAATAGAAAATGGTCTACAAATCTACAGTCTACAAGGCCTTCAACGTCTATATTCACAAAATATAAAATAATCTACATGCCTACTATTTAAACCACGTTTGTTTGCTATCAAACCAATCATCCCCTTAATTTACTACATAGGTTTGTCTACACCTCAATTGTGTACACACACTAACAATCCGAAGGATATTGATAATCCATTACGTCATATGTTTGACAAAGGAGATGTTTCATATTTATATGGGGCTCCGGCCATAACATGTACCTTTTAGCGAAGGCGGGAAACTTACCCCTGAATAGAATAAAGTAACATTTTTATGTACAAAATTAAAATTAGAAATGTTTGTCATTTGTCCTAAGAGTTAGCAAGCGGTTATTTTGAATTCGTTTAGAAACACACTTCAAAAATCGAGACTAAAAATTTTTGTAATGTTGAAATGGTTACACTTAATTATGTTTACTCAAAAATATGTATAAGAGAATAAGAGTAATTTATTTTTAACATTACGAGAATATACACATTTTTTTAATTATTTTCTACGTAACATTGATTTGATGAGACATGATTTCAGAACGAATGAAGTCTGCAAGCCAACGAGACGCCATGTTGAATAAAACATGGCAATAATTTAAAAACTATTATTTTTTGTACACAACAAAACAGGCTCAAATTCATCACAGGATATTTTTCCCCAATTTGTGGTATTGTTTCCTCTTTTTCGATAAATGTACATGTGATGGCCGAAAATGAAACATCTCTTTTGTCTGCTCGTCAATGTGAATAATGCAATGAATATTGTTGAATTTGTCAAAATGACAGGCATTGGCTAATGTAAGTTTAACGCAATATCAGGTGTTGGTTGCACCGATTCCAATAGTGAAACTCATCTTAACATTTTAAGAACTTATGCTACCTACCTTTGTTTTTGTAAATAAATATATCATTCATTCATTCATCGTTCATTCGTTTATTAATACATCACTTCATTTATTCATTCAATACATTTTCATAAAAGAAACAACCCATTCCACCTCATTGTCCTATTCCGTAACCTACAAAGTTAGTATATTAAGCTCACTCTATTACGTGCATCGGAATTGGGATTTATGAGTCACTAATGCCTTTATGTCATTTTGCAGTCGCGCTGCAACTTCCCCGTCTGAGTTATGTACCTTACCGACTCAATGGCGGATAGTGGTTACATTGTGTTCAATGAATATTGAATTTATGACGCATTACCTGCAACTTGTACCTTGATTTAGTGTCTTGTTATCGTTCGTTGTTCTATTAAAATTATTCTGTAGGAAATTATTGCCACGGGAACGTGCTTCCGGGAGATAAAGTAGCCTAGCCTAGTTATTCCTTATAATATCAGCTATCTGCCTGTGAAAGCTAAGTCAAAATTGGTGCAGCCATTTTGAAGTTTTGCCGGAAAAAACAGACGAACAATTTTTTTTATTAGCACCGGATATACTTTCTAAAGCATTCAGTAAAAAACTTTAACAATTTTATTTATTTGTATAGATAAACCACCCCTGTGACAGCTCGAAGAAAAGACGCTGATCTGTCGCGCGCTCAGCTGTGCGCGTGCACCGTGCGTTAGACACTGCGACACGCAGCGACAGTGTGGAACTCCCCAAGCCTGTTGTTGCGACTCAACACTCAAAACAGGTGAATTTATCAGCATTTCAGCCGAAAGATGTCTACTGCTGGACACAAGCCTCACCCAATTTGGGGGGCTTTGCCGTAATCACCACGATTGGCAGGCGGGTTGGCGATCGCAGTATGGTGGTAAAATGCATGCACACTGCTGACCATTTTCTAGATCGTAAATGTCGGAAGAGGCGACTAAGGGACTTACCCTTAGTCGCCTCTTCCGACATTTACGATAAGAAATGAGATGGTGCTATTCTTTACGTCACCTCACGGAACACAAAGCGACTTGTACACCTCGACGCCAATTGTGCGGTGAACAAAATGTATGAAGATTGTCGGTCGCTGTCTCTCGTTGTGTCTCGTCGCAATCACATGTCGCATAGTCGTCGCCATGTCTAAGTAAGTCAACCATCAAAACAAGTGATTCCGTCAAGACAGCATTACAATTTGAGGCTCTATTTTATTTTTTTGGCAATCTCATTTTGTCGGTTGCTTCGTAAGATTTTGGCAACTCAACCTCATTTCATAAGTCGTGGTCTGACAGCCTTACCGAAAACATACTAATAACGTCTCCATTAACTTAATAAAATTCAATTGACCAACAATAATAATGTCTGTCTTATTATTTCGCTGTCGCTTCGCTTTTCCTCAGGCCGTGGCCTCGACTGAGGCCTTCAGTCCCGCTAGTGCTACTTCAGTTGAATATCCGTTCCGATTTGATGGGCCTCCACTTTGTAAGAAACATTTGTTTTTGTTAAAATTCTGCTTAGGAAAGTCACTTGGGTGATATAATTTTTCGACATTTTGTGTTGAAATTAACTCAGTCTAGTTTTAAGAAAGTTTGAGCGGCTTTTCGCTTTCCAATTTGTTGTTATAATACAAAACGTGATATAATTAACCGACTACAGCGAAGGAAAATGGAGGGATATGATTTTGACCAGAATATATGTTATTTATGTGTATGCATAGTACCTATGTTAGTGGGTATGCATGTATGTTCATTTGCTCTGACATGACTTCTAAACTCCTTATCATAATTTGATAAATGAGGACTGCGTTGGAAGTGTCTCAATCATCCTCTGGTAAGGCAATGTCACGTCAACATAAAGTAATAAAAAATAAAAAAAATCGACCGTGGCACTAAGATGAGAACATATTCTTGTTCTATACTTTTGAGATTTTTAGAGCGTGATTGTTCAATTGTCGGGTTTTAGTTTATGAACGTATTTTTCTTAGGTTGAAATATCTATGTGCGCAATATGAATCTCATTTCTATTACATATACAGAAAAGTATATAATTACTTACACCATTTTATGTAGCAAAGACTCAATAGCAAAAAGCGGTAGACAAATATCCTTTAAATAACAGCCCTTAACCGAACCAATATTCCATCATTTAAGACCTTTCACAGCAAAAAAAACGAAGATTTCATTCCAAAAATATTCCCTCCTTTGCAAATATATCGCGAAATTCTAATTTCACGCATTTCCTTCGGGGGTGGGGGTTGATCCCACAATAAGAAAGTTGTATAAAGTAGGGGGAAAGATTCTGTAATATTTTTCCGGGACCTCTGAATAGGATGCAAGGATTTGTCAGCTTGGTCCACCTCTATAGGCGGATTTGCGTTTGATATTATAACAGAATACGACTGTCTGCTCGACCGACTGCGGAGTCGCTTTGAAGGCGGATAAAGAGTATTCTGTATTTGTTTCAATTGTTTGTTTTTTTACTCTGATTTTGAAAGGTAAAATAGCGGTGAGAGATTTTTTATTCTGCAACATTTTTGTAATATTTGAATGAATAAATTATGGTTCTTTTTACGCTACAGCTTACAAAAAGTATTTCGTCTTTTGAGCCTCCGTTTAAGCGAACATAGCTTATCGCTCTTCCATAGTACAGCATATCTTATATTATCTTATATCTTTAAATGAGCAATTATTTTATATAAATATATATATATATATTTATATGTATATATATAATCTGAATCTCGGAAACGGCTCTAACGATTTTCATGAAATTTAGTATACAGGGGGTTTCGGGGGCGATAAATCGATCTAGCTAAGATTCATTTTTATAAAATGTCGTTTAATTCGTGTTTTTAATTACCAAATTAATCGATAATCAACTTGAACATAAACTTATTATTTTAAACACAATTTACCAAAAAATACCGAGCAAAGCTCGGTCATCCAGATATTTTAGTTAATCTAGTAACGAAATTGTAGGTACTTAAATTCCTAATCCTACTAATATTATAAATGTGAAACTTTACGACAATGTATGGATGTCTATGACTATTTCATGCAAAAACTGCTTAACGGATTTGGAGGAAATTTGGTAAACAGTTTATAACCTTGATTAATTAACACATACTTTTTATTCCAGTAGTACGTACCCGCTGGATAATTTCCCATCTTCACGGGGGCGAAAGCGCTTGCAAAAGCTAGTATTATATCTTATACCTTTAAACGAGCAATTCTTGTATATATATATATAATCTGAATCTCGGAAACGGCTCCAACGATTTTCATGAAATTTAGTATACAGGGGGTTTCGGGGGCGATAAATCGATCTAGCTAGGATTCATTTTTATAAAACGTCGTTTTATTCGTGTTTTCAATGACCACTTTATCGATAATCAACTTGAACATAAACTTATTATTTTAAACACAATTTATCAAAAAATACCGAGCAAAGCTCGGTCAACCAGATATTAAAAATTAAACCGCCGAAAAACTGAATCTCGGAAATCTGAATCTCGGAAACGGCTTCAACGATTTTCATGAAATTTAGTATACAGGGGGTTTCGGGGGCGATAAATCGATCTAGCTAAGATTAATTTTTATAAAATGTCGTTTTATTCGTGTTTTTAATTACCAAATTAATCGATAATCAACTTGAACATAAACTTATTATTTTAAACACAATTTACCAAAAAATACCGAGCGAAGCTCGGTCATCCTGATATTTTAGTAAATCTAGTAACGAAATTGAAGGTACTTAAATTCCTAATCCTACTAATATTATAAATGTGAAACTTTACGACAATGTATGGATGTCTATGACTATTTCATGCAAAAACTGCTTAACGGATTTGGAGGAAATTTGGTAAACAGTTTATAACCTTGATTAATTAACACATACTTTTTATTCCAGTAGTACGTACCCGCTGGATAATTTCCCATCTCCACGGGGGCGAAAGCGCTTGCAAAAGCTAGTATTATATAAAAATTAAACCGCCGAAAAACTGAAAAGCATAAAATAATAAACCTTAAAATTATGAGTCGGCGCTTTGAGTGATGTTTGTTCATTGATTTTTCAGCGCCGACTCAAAATTTTAAGGTTTTTATTTGATGCTTTTCAGTTTTTCGGCGGTTTTATTTTTTGTTAAAAAGTTTTAATTTTATCATTTTTTGTGGTTTTAATGTACTAATAATAATTGACAAGGCATACCCTATCCAACAAAAAAGAATTATCAAAATCGGACTACTCTGTATAAAGTTATGCGTGGTTATACATTGCAAACAGTGAGTTAACAATCAATCATCCCCTGTTTTCCGACCCTTAGGGTTCGATTTTGTTTTCCAAATATATATATGGGACCACTTTGGGAGTACACCCTTTCCAATAGAAGAAGAATTGTCACAATCGGACCACTATGTAAAAAGTTATGCGTGGCCATACATAAAAAAAAAATATACGCGTCGAATTGAGAACCTCCTCCGTTTTTTTCGTCGGTTGATAAAAATAAAAGTGATAATGGTTTGTAAAAACTTTTAAAAAATGCGAAAATTTACAAATTTCTGTACGATTCAAAAGGAGTAACTAACAATAGTAGCATTTGTCGTTCTGTATAGATTGCTTTCTTTTGTGCAAGGGCGTGAGTTTATGTATCCTAAACATGATTCATGTATGTGTTAATAATGTTTATATTATGTATTATACTTGGGGTTAGTCCTAGGAGTGAAAAAGGCTTGGTAGTCTTTTTTTGTACGTGTCAAAACAAGTGACTGAGGGCTTAGATCTGTATTCGAAAAAAGGTTGAGGTCTCTTAGCAAGAACATGTTATTTTGAAGGAAAACAATATTGTTCAAATAGTTTGTTTAGGTTGAGATGCTCACTGAGAAGTATTGTTTATTGAGATGTCCGTTTGTAAAGAATATAATGCATATTCAGCCTTGAATGTTTCCATTGTTGGGACACAGGCCTTATGTCTGTTGAAAGGAGTGGGCCTTAATCCACGCGGGCCGGCCAAGTGTGCGTTGGTAGATGTCACATGTCTTCGAATTTTTGGTGTTAGGCTAGAGCATAATGATTTGGTGTATTCTTAAGTAGCCACACTAGTGGGATCATTGCGTTAGATACATTTTTTTTTCTGGATGGGATTGATGATTCGAATGACTTCTCCCGCTCTGGGCGGAGCGGGAGCGCGTGTCCGACTTTTACTGACTAAAACCCACCCGTGTTCCTTCAGTTGCCCATGTGCCGGGGCCACGGTATCTCTTTCGAACAATCACGCGACCCCGGCAGTACATACATTAAATTGCTATCGATCAGAGTAGCTGTGTTTTTGACAGATTCGCCACGTTCCTGACGTTTTTAACGTTGGTGAACAGACCAATTTTTCAAACCTATTAAGCAATGGATTTCAAAATGAAATGCAAATATTATAAATTACAATGCATGTATGTTTGAATGTTTCTTTCTCAATCACGCAAAAACCCCTGAACGGATTTCGATGAAACTTGACAGTCACATAGTTTATAGCCTAGGTTAACAAATATAATACTTTTAATCCCGGTAATAAGTTACCGTGGGATAATTTCCAACCTTCACGCGGGCTAAGTCGCTGGAAAAAGAGAGCTGTAATTAATCTACCCGCTAAGCTTGTTTTGCAAAGTGATATTACCGCCACTGATGCACTTGCAACTTGATTGCGATACCTTAAAGAGATATTGCCTGATAATAAGCATGTTATGACATACATGTAAGTATCCAAAAATGACATACAAATAACAGCTTCCATAATACCGTACATTTTCCACTCACTAAATACGAGAAATCGAGCAAAAAGATAAGCAAAATGCTCCCTTTTTTATACAGACAAAGTCGCGAACGAAGAGCAAGTGTAGGACAAATTCCGAGGATTCTGTTATCGTTCACCAAAGTTCTCTATTCCGTTTTCTCGTACATTTTGTTGGTAGAAAGAGCAAAATATTCAGCCAAGCATTTCTGTGGCACAAATCTTGTTGAATTTCTCCGATATATTCCTATCTTTTGTGTGAGACGGTGTTTTTACATCGCTGTAAAATAAATAGTATAATTTTCGCTTACATGTTTATTTTATTTCTGTGCGCTCGTTTTGTATGGTATTCTTGTGTTGAAATGTGTTTGGTTTCGTCTTTTGTGTACCTCATATATGGAGGTTTGGGTAATAAAGAGTCAATGGCCTTGTAAAGGTCGACTGATGAAGGAAAGGTAACTCCATGATTTGCATGGTGTCGCTCACAGCCATCACGGCATACTCATAGGTAAATTGTGTATTTTGGGTACTCATACAATCACTCATAAAATCACGCCTTTAACATTTTGTTAGGTAAACATAAGATGATAACACCACGCCTTGTTTCCTCTAAGGGTTAGGCAGAGGTGTACCAATAGCACACCCATATTTTGTCATTTATGTGCCAAAAAATAAGGGAGAGTTTTTTGCCACCAACCAGGCACAAATCCGATATTCGGACTGCTACTGAGAAATTCCAGATATGAAACCCTAATAATACTTTGCTCGACCTGGGTGTAGAACCCAGGACTTCAAGCTTAGGAGTAGCACTTGTAACCACTAGACTAACAAGTCAGTATTTTAAGTAATGATTTTTTGGGCAAACTATTTTAGTGTAGTCAAAACAGCAAAAATATTCTTAAATCAACTACCATTTCTAGAGAAAATATATCACATCAAGAATTAAAAATTATTCACCACAGTAGATCGTCATCTGTTTAGCATTTTCCCAACAAGGTCTGCTTCCAGACTAACTGAATGTAGCTGTATACTAGTATTTAACATAGCGCGACTGCTTGTCTGACCTCGACAATTCAGCTACTGAATAACACGTCACTCTTTTGGTAAGATTGGTTGTCAGACTTTCGGGCTTATGACGATCCGTAATGACTGCCAAAGATCCACGGATGAAATTCGGGACCAAATGCTTAACGTGCTTTCCAAGGCACAAAATTTTTCCTCGGTAGATGCAAGTAGTAATTGAGGAAACAGTTATTCTCGTTTAGAAGCAAAATTTATGGTACAAATTCAAAGAAGCTAATACATACAGTGTATTCCAAGAAGCATCGTTTGATTGAGCACCCACTTACAACTTTGTATCCGACTTGGTTGCAACGTAGTAAGTTTGCAATTACAGAAAACTGCACTATTTTATCTAAAGTACAGTTTTCTTGCAACTTTACTAGAGGAAACAATTCATTCGCTGCCCACTTAATCTCCAAGTTGAAACTGTTTGCGAATGGCGTGCACTATTTAAAAAGTTTTGATATAAATCCGTGAGATGGCGCCGTGTCGGATCGCGGTGTGTCCGGATGTGATGCGGTGAGTTGTGACATTGTTGGTAAGATATCTGAAAGTATGCGTATTTGAACTTGAATTTAGGTTTTGGGATGCTATCACCTCGGATAAATATAACTACAACATAGCAGGGAGTTATGTAATTACTCTACCTACCTGCTTACCAAACATTGGCAAAATTAAATTTAGTATTAATTAAGGTAGCATTACCTAACCGAAGCCTTTTGCACATGTTGAAACTGCGCTTCCTACGAGCCTTTTATAGGCAATTTGTAAAAAAATACTTTTCAAGAAAATTCTGCTAGCTCATTCACAGGTACATATTAATATTAAAATGTCTACTAAAAAGTGCGAAAGCGATCATCAATTTTAACGGTGGAACTGTTCAAACCAGTTGTCCTCGGATATTTAACCGCAACATTTTTTACATCCCTAACAAGAGCAGATGACAAAAAATAGCGTGTTCTATCAAAAAAAGACGTGCTTCAGTGTTGCTGGTTGAAGAGAGATTGGCAGCGTTCACGGTGTCGACACCCGGCATTGAAATCTAGGTTATTTTTGTTTTTACACTTTTATTTGTTCACCAAACTTTGTTTCTAGTTTTAGCTGTGAAATAGGCTGGCTGGCTTTTGCGCTAGATTTCAGTTTTGGGAGAAATACATGTAGGTTTATGTATGTTGCTAGATTTTTTGTGGAACGTTGGTGTGGGTTGTGTAGATGGCGATGACATATCAGAATCATAAAACTCTTTATAATACCTTTTCTAGTTGTCTGTTTGCATAATGTATTAAATAAGCTATTTAATTAATCTATAATGTATAAGGCAATCCGTGCCTAGGCTGAAATCCACCTGACGACCTGCCAACCGCGACCGATGACTAGTGACCCTCTGTTACCGACGAAGACCGAACGCTATGTTCGTAAATACTCGCATGGCGTTCGAGACCACCATTTTGACAACCTGCGGCGTGTCGGTCCGTCTTCGTGTCGTCACTGCACGCCGTTGGTAGCGTCTGGATCTGAATTCTAAAGAGGCCGTAGCCTAAAAATTGTAGCGTAGCAACATTACCTGGCGCAGCGGCGCACGCCACGTTCAAGTCCGGCTAAGCAGCCAACAAACTCAACCTTAGGTTAACTTAATTCAACCTTAGGTTGACGTTTTGCGTGGATTTGACGCATATTTTCCCCAGCTATTTTTTTATATTTTTGTTGTGTTCAGTTTGTTTTTGCGTCTTATTTACCGCAAATAAACGTATTTTCTTTCTTTTTTCTTTACTTGCGAGAAGTCATTCCAAAAAAAGTACGCCACGCGGTCACTTGCTTACTGGCAACCGAACGATGCGGACGTGTGACCTCTGCTGTTGTACGGGGAATTGTTGTTTCATTTACCCACTCGAATACATCGCATAACGTGAAAAACGCCATAAACTTGTTATCCATAATATTATAATATAGTAACTTTTATTTGAACTCAATAAATTTCTGTCCTATACAGATATATTACTAAGAACTGGCAACAAATAATCTAAAAGAGTAGACTGCATTAAAATATACTGATTGGCTCTTGATTTTCAAAACCAGCTTAAAATATGAAACAGTTTCACAAATTAGTTCATGTTGACATGCCCCATTTCTAACTATGTTTGCACAGCCATCTTGTTTTTCGTTTTGAACTGAACTGAAATTGGAATCCAGTCAAATATTTGTAGTTAAAAATAACCGTGTGTCAATATCGGATGGTATTTCCACGAAAAATATGGAAAAGAGGACGAAATGCTATGACATATGTATTTTTGTTGAAATTGAACAGTTTTGAATGTTTAATTTGGGTTCGGCAAATATTCATCATCATCATCATCATCATTTCAGCCGAAAGACGTCCACTGCTGGACATAGGCCTCCCCCAAGTACCGCCACTTCGACCTGTTCTGTGCTTCTCGCATCCAACGTATTCCTGCGGTCTTCACCATATATAGTAGTTTTTGATATTTAATCGTTTCGAATGGATAATATTAAAATGTATTTTTAAGTTGCCGAATCACTTAAACACAAAACAAATGTTTTCGTTATTTACGTACAATGTACATGTTTGAAAGCGACGACACATGTGCTTATTAATAGTTTATTTGTTAAATTCATTCCGACGTTTTTTGTTTACATACCTCAAAGCGAATTTGCTTTGCGATATCACTAAAGTGTACAATCGACGTCGTAGGACCTTTTTTTTCCTTTTTTGTTATGGGAAATCATCAAATGACTTCTACCGCTTTGGGCGGAGCGGGAGGGCTTGTCAGACTTTTACTGACTAAAACCCACCCGTGTTCCTTCAGTTGCCCATGTGCCAGGGTCACGGTATCTCTTTCGAACAATCTCGCGACCCTGGTAGGACGTCGTAGGACCTCGTTTTCCCTATGTTGCCGGACGTAGAGAATAGCACCAAATTATTTCTTCCTATGAGTGTCGTAAGGGACTTACTAGAGAATGGGCAACATTCTCTATGTATTGTACCACCATACTGCGATCGCCAACCCGCCTGCTAAGGGTAGCGATAATGGCAAACCTCCCGAAATGGGCCTAAATCCAGCAGTGGACCTCTTTCGGCTGGGATGATGATGATACAGACCATTGTTTCCTAATTACAAAATGGAAGGTACTTACAGTTCTGATGTCGCTCTCGGCACCATTCGCTAAGTATTGTGTTTGTTTCAGATTTGGCGCTAGCAGTTGCCTGTGAACAAGAGAAAATAATACATTTAAAATACCAATAAATTTACACAAAAAATTATACAAATAATTGAAAGGTACCGAACAGCTCTCTCGCACAGATAGGCGCCAAATGTCTCAGCAATGAGAACATTATATTCTGATTAAGCTTACAACTTGTGCATGCAAGTTGATGTTAAGATCACCGTAAACAAAGTTGTTCATCGTACACTAGAAAAAAAAACAACAGTTAAAAACAATATCTGAGTTCATAAGCCAACAATGTTCCCACAGTTGGGACACAGGCTTCTTCTCCGTGAGAGGGAGTGGGCTGTAACCCTCCAAGCAAGCGTGGGTTATTAGATATTACATGTCATTGATTTCTTTGTTCTAGGACATGCCTTTCCTTCACCGTGTTAAGAACAATACTGATGACTTTTTCACACAAAGTAAACTGCCTGCTTAGGGTTGAACCCATGACCAGTACACAGACCAGACAGTACCTAAGTCGCGGGTATTGTCAGTGGGCCACTACAGCTCTCTACATCCGTGTACCTGTCCTACAAATTGAAAAAACACAACACAATTGCAGTCATTTCAATTTTATAAATACCGACTTCCAAAACAATACACCAATAACGTTTCAGACCACACAACAAAACACTGCCTTCGCGCAGTCGGTTAGCTGATTACTTTAATTTGTAGTCGAACACTTTTTGTTATAATTTGTTAGCCGACGCAAAAGTTTTCGGTTTTTGGTGCCGGTTTTACGGTCACTCCTAACTGCTGGGCACAGCCTTGTTTCGATTTTTGGGGTCAGTATAGATCTCTATGGCAGTATACTGGATTTTGTGGGACAAGTATTTATGCCCTTCGATACTGAACGTGGTAAAATAACGAGCCAATTTACGGAGTATTAGGGAATTTGTATGAATTAATTAATTATGCTGTACTATGGAAGAGCGGAGTCTCCTAACACAGGCATTGTTTGCTTGAGGCTCCAAACACGAAACCCGTTTTTTGTAAGCTGAAGCATAAATAAAAACATTTTTTTTAATTTAATTTTGTATGGGGTGCAATCGATACTTACTATCTATACTATATTATAAAGGGTGTCTCAGTAAGAGTGCACTTTTAAAATTGGAATATTTTTTTTTCATGCAAGTGGCAATTCTGAAATTTGACAGCTGTCACCTCTGTTTATTCCGATTATTAAAAATGGAGCGCTTTTCGAAAGAACAATGCGTTATAATTGTGAAAACTCATTAGACAACTGGGGAAAGTTACGAATAAAGAAAGTTAGGAATATGATAACGGACTTTTTGTGGCCTCAACTGGACGGCATGAATCTGGACAACATGTGGTTTCAGCAGGACGGCGCAACTTGCCACACCGCGCATGAAACAATCAACTTATTGCAGCAACGATTTTCAGAACACATTATCTCACGAAATTCTGATGTCAACTGGCCACCAAGATCGTGCGATTTAACGCCGTACGATTTTTTTCTTTGGGATTTTGTGAAATCTTGGGTTTCTGCGAATAAACTCGAAACAATTCCTGAGCTCAAATCGGAAATCCAACGCGCCATCGCACAGTGGAACGAATGTATGGGAGCGGTTGGACGTAGACATGTCCGAAAAATAAGAGTAAAATTATGACAAACTAATGATGCCATCTTATTCGATTACTTAATGCCTTCATAAATTGTGGTGATGAATTTCTTCATAACTCCCATATTTCGGGAGTAATTTGAGAAAATGTGAAATTTTACTATGAAAATGAGTGTATCGAGCTCTCTCCCTCCTGATTCCGGGCTTGTTTCAAGTAGCGGTCTCTAATATCGTAATGCTATTACTAAGAGCTATATTTAATACTAAGACACATAGTGCGCCAAATGTGCACTTTCTGGGATAAAAGGAAATGAAAATTAAAAAAAAAAAACGTTTTTTCCCCATTTGTATTTACTTTAAACCGCAGACAGACTTATTAAGAGGTCTATAAATATATTATATATATACAGAAATATATATTAACAAAAATATTCACAAGAACTGATGAGAGTATGACTTTTAAGTAAGTTGATAATAAATTACCTAGTTTCATTAAAAGTACAATAAATAATTAAGATGTAAGCTCTAATTTACTAAGTTACACATTTTAAAACAATAACATCATTTAATTATCTTCGTCATCATCATCATCATCAATTAATTCAAATTCAGAATCGATGTCCGCTAAATCATTTATGTTAACAAATTCGATATCACTTTTCTCAGAATCCGTAAGCTCATAAAATTCCTTAAAAGAAGATTTTTTTACAAACTTATTTCCTTTTGGACGGATACTTGTAACAAGTGGATCAGAAGACAGTAAAAGATTGTGCATAATATCTTCATTGCATGAGATACTGCTATGCTTTCGAGAATGCCCCTCTCTATATTTTCTAAAATCTTTATTTCTAGCCTCAGATGCCTCTTCGGATAGAAAACCAATGGGCACAATTGACATGTTCTGAACTATGTCTGGCCCATGCATTAAAATTTTATGAAGTGAAGAAGGCATATAATACCATGGGTATAACTCCACGTAAAGCTTAGCAGTATCAAAGCAGAACTCTCGGAATTTAGTTACGTTGATCTTCTCTCCTGATGAAATACACTGCAAGATCACACAGATTTTTCTTAAAAGCATAGCATCTATTCCGGTCAGTTCAGCAGATTTAGTGTAGTTTTCAAAAAATCTCCTTGCCGAGTTGCCATTGTTGGTGGATCCACTGCCTTGTTTCACAACATCGAGAAGTAAGCCCGTTTCTCTTCTTACAGCCTCTTGAACTCTTTTCTTCCTGTCATCAACTTGCCTTTTTGCTATATCACCCCTTACTTGCCATGATTTTATGTCTAATTTGTAGGAAATGTGTAATAAGCATTCCATTGAGCGAATCCAAGCGTGAAGGGTGCTTAAGCTATATTTATACATGTCCTCGTTTGCGTGTTTATCTTTGATTAACTCTAAATTATTCATTTCTTTAGGACAAGCCTTGCATATGTCACACACTGAAGCTGCTGTATTGGATATAATGGAATGAATTTTACCATCAATCATTGTCAACAGCAGTTGGTGTTTGACACTAATTCCATCAGTGATGGTGGATGGAGTTAAGGCTTCAATCTCTGCTTCGATTTCAGCCATCTCTCTCTGCACATTTTCTTTGGTTTCCTTTATAAACTTAAACAATATTGGCCGGCAAAATGAAGTGGAAGATGGTCGCTCGTTTTCCCAAATTGTTACACCTTTTGAGACGAGCCGCAGTGGTACAAGACTAATCATAAAATTACTAGCAAGATCGATTTGCTCATCTTCACTCGTCCTTTGATGATAAATGCTTTGGCTAGATGATCCGTCAAAACCCCATTTGCTGGTCAATACGAGCTGTTGATTGGGATCAACAGGGGTTTCTAACGACCTAATAAGTCTTCTTGAGGTTAAATCCATCAAGGCTTGTAATTTGATTTTTGCAGAGCTCTCTGTAACTGTGAGATCTTCTTTGGCCGGATAGCACTTAATTTTTTCTTTAACCAACATGTAGTAACTCGGGTATTGAAGAGCTCCTTCTTGAGTGTTGAAATCCCGAAGAGTGTTATAGCGCCATTTCGATAAGTTCATCGATACATAAAGAGCCAATGCCTTCAAAGGGGATATTTCCCGTACCTGAATTGATTTACCTTCAATGAAGGCTTTGATTTTTGAGGCCTCTTCTGGATTCTCCGTCAAGTATTTCATAACATAAGCTGTATCGCTTTGTCCTGCCTTTTGAAGCGCCCTTTCGGCCGAAAACATAATTTCAGCGCTGCTACTGCTGCATGAAAGACTATCTTCAGTGCGTCTTCTTTTTTGCCGGTTACTAAGGTCCTCAAAAGATTTACGAGGACTAGGATGTGTACAAGTTGAAGCATCAGATTTAGCAGGAGAAATTATGGGCTCGATGACGTCACTTATATTTTCTGTAGAAGGTTCCATATTTTCATTCTGTAATTCCGGCCATTGAATTGCAGCCTGTAGCCAAATCTCATGTTTCTTCCGAAACTTATCTGTGCTTCTTCCAGACTGTGTCCATTTTGCATAAATGCGGTAGCAAAATCAACGACACCAGTCTTTTAAACTTGTTTCAGCACTTTCACATAACTGAACACAACTGTTATCTTTTAAAACACTGAACAAATAGTTAAAGTCGCGTAAATCTTTATGTGCGCGTGCGCATAAAGCAACGTGAATATCAAGATTTGTATTAAAATTTGGAAAATACATTGCGAGATTAGCTTGGATACAACGAGGTGTAAATCAACACTGATTTTAAAGTTACTAATAGTGACCTATTTATATAAAATCCAGGTATCCCAGGTATCCTTTGTTAAATATTGCAAGGTAATTAGTTATTGTGATAATTAGTAAATGATGCATGCTAAATTAGTGTATTAAGAGCCATTTAGTAATTAAATAATAGCAATGTTCTTATCAGTAATCATTAGTGCATCAGTTTTATATGTAAACCTTAAGTCCCTAATTATATATCCTAATTAGCTTATATCTTCTCTAATTGGCTGCTCAGAAATGTTATTGTAATAAGGTAAACCTTTAGAAAAACGGTTTTAATCAACAAAATAAACAAAAAATAAAAAAATTGTGTTATAAAATAAACATCACTCTTTATCCCAGAAAGTGCACATTTGGCGCACTATGTGTCTTAGTATTAAATATAGCTCTTAGTATTAGCATTATGATATTAGAGACCGCTACTTGAAACAAGCCCGGAATCAGGAGGGAGAGAGCTCGATACACTCATTTTCATAGTAAAATTTCACATTTTCTCAAATTACTCCCGAAATATGGGAGTTATGAAGAAATTCATCACCACAAGTTATGAAGGCATTAAGTAATCGAATAAGATGGCATCATTAGTTTGGCATAATTTTACTCTTTTTTTTCGGACATGTCTACGTCCAACCGCTCCCATACATTCGTTCCACTGTGCATCGGTGAGATACAGCCATATCTCTGTGCAAAAGTCATGGAAAATTTCATGAAAAGAGTAATGGCCTGTCATCGGAGCCGTGGGGGTCATTTGCCGGATATTTTATTCCATACTTAATCGGAACATGTCTTCTTTACAATACAATAAAAATATCACAACTCTGTCATAAAACACTTGTTTTTATTTTAAAACGAAAAAGTGCACTCTTACTGAGACACCCTATATATATTATATATATTAATATTATAAAGCTGAAGAGTTTGTTTGTTTGTTTGATTGAACGCGCTAATCTCAGGAACTACTGGTCCGAATTGAAAAAAGCTTTTTGTGTTGGGTAGCCTATTTATTGAGGAAGGCTACAAGCTATATAACATTACGCTACAACTAAGAAGAGCGGAGCAGTAATAAGAAATGTTGCAAAAACAGGGAAAATCGCACGGGTAGACGATTCGACGCGACGGAAAGGGTCGGGGGAACAAGAAATTTAACGCGGACGAAGTCGCGGGCAGAAGCTAGTATAATACTATAAAGCTGAAGGGTTTGTTTGTTTGATTGAACGCGCTAATCTCAGGAACTACTGGTCCGAATTGAAAAAAGCTTTTTGTGTTGGGTAGACTATTTATTGAGAAAGGCTATAAGCTATATAACATTACGCTACAACCAAGAGGAGCGGAGCAGTAATAAGAAATGTTGCAAAAACAGGGAAAATCGCACGAGTAGGCGATTCGACGCGACGGGAAGGGTCGGGGGAACAAGAAATTTAACGCGGACGAAGTCGCGGGCAGAAGCTAGTTAGTTTATAAAACTGCCTAACCCTTACGGAAATAATGGTGTAATGTTATATTATGGAATGGTGGTGCGCTAGTTTTTTGACAGTTACATATAGTGAGTGTTAATTTAATTTCCATATAGAATAGAAGTCATCACCATCAGCCTAGCCTTTACCCAACTATATATGGTCCTTCCATGTATAATCCTGATTATCAATATTTTACATGGAACGACTGCTTATCCAGTAACACCATAATCCTTCGTAAAACTGGTTGTAAGACTCTGGCTTCAGACGACCAGTAACGACTGTTAAAGATGCATAAATGACAGCGGGGACAACGGCATGACGTGATTACCGAGACACAGATGGATGTCTTGGTATATACCTACAGATGATCATCCATCTATGGAGCAACCGTGGTAAGCGTAGCATAACCTGATCGTTCGAGCCGTTGTGTAACCCGGCTGTTTTAGCCACAAGCCACAAATCTTAATATTATAAAGCTGAAGAGTTTGTTTGTTTGTTTGATTGAACGCGTTAATCTCAGGAACTGCTAGTCCAAAATGAAAAAAATATTTTTGTGTTGGGTAGCCTATTTATCGAGGAAGGCTATAGACTATATAACATCACGCTACAATTAAGAGGAGCGGAGCAGTAATGAAAAATGTTGCAAAAACGAGGAAAATCGCACGAGTAGGCGATTTGACGCGACGGGAAGGGTCGAACAAGAAATTTTACGCGGACGAAGTCGCGGGCAGACGCTAGTGTAGAATATAAGTGTTTATCGGTAAAACTTATTCGATCAGTAACATAATTTTCCTCCGAACTATTCTAATGTTTATTGACGGTCAAATTAAATATCAATCCCACCACCAATAATTAAAGTGAAGATTAATTAAATGGATAGAATTCGCGTGAAAACTTCACACAAATTACAAAATGTAACTCGGTACAGTTAAAACAGCTATACATTTCAAAATCCTCATTGAAAGCAGTATTAATGAAGTAAGCAGCGCTTCAGATTAAATGTGATTATTGCGCGCCTTTGTTTTCGCTCCGTGCTGCGATCAGCTGTGATTGTGTACGGCGGCCATGTTGGATTTAGACGTTCTGTGCACACCGCGTAGACTGGCGTTGTTTTGAGATCGTATTTGTCATGTTCCGTGTAGTTTAGACTATCAATAGTCAGACTCGATGCATTGACGTATTGTGATGAGATATAGAGTATAGTGATGCACATTGGCGGATCTGTGGGGGGCTAAGGGGCTGATGAACTCCCGAAAGCATCTGAGTTCTGTCCTGGTAAATCTTAAAGTGAACTTGATATTGAAATTAAACTTATTACCCAGCATTACACTAACAGTGGTACAATTTTCATGAATGAAACCTTAACATAGGGCACGCCACAATTGCGGCGGTAAGTCCCCTCTTTGAGGAGTGGATAGAGAGGCGCCACGGCGTCCTCACCTTCCGCCTGACGCAGGTTCTCACCGGGCATGGGTGCTTCGGTGGGTTCCTGTTCAGGATAAAGCGGGAGGAAACGCCCGGGTGTTTCCATTGTGAGGATCGTCTAGAGGACACGGTGGAGCATACGGTGGAAGTGTGCCTTGCCTGGGCGGAGCACCGCCGTGTCCTCGTGGAGGTGATCGGCGGCGCGCGGCGGCGACCTCTCGCGTCCGGCCCTGGTGCGAGCCATGGTACGGAGCGAGAGGGCATGGGAATCTGTCACCTGCTTTTGCGAAGCAGTAATGCTCGCGAAGGAGGAGGCGGGGCGCGTGAGGGAGTGGCAGTCTCTGCGCCCTCACGTTCCTAGCCGCCGCAGGAGGAGACGCCCCGGGCGTCGGGAGTCGATTGCGGACTCCCGGCCACCGTAGGCGCGAGCTTGCGGGCGGCGAGCAATGGGTAGCTCGCCGCCCGGTAAGGACCAAGCTCAGGTCAACGGCGCGTAGTGTTCCACGCGCGCCTCAAAGAGATGTCTGCAGCAGTGAAGGGGTCTACTAGGACCGATGCCTGCCGGGGTCGCGTGATTGTTCGAAAGAGATACCGTGACCCTGGCACATGGGTAACTGATGGAACACGGGTGGGTTTTAGTCAGTAAAAGTCTGACACGCCCTCCCACTCCGCCCAGAGCGGGAGAAGTCATTTGATGACTTCCCATCCAGAAAAAAAAACCTTACCATAATGAGTATTAAGTTTTCAACTTTTAAATCTCTATGTGCTTTTAAGAGATTACTTTGCTGAACCCTAGTCTAGCAAGGTGAAGCCCCTCTCAAACGAGAATCCTGGATCCCCACTGATGATAAACTGATGTTTGAAAATTTGGCAGAAAATGCTAATAGTAATGATGAAAACACACCAGAAAAATAAAGAAGATAACATAAAATCACACCTGAATTTCTCAGAGGGTTAGTCAGAGGTTCACCTCGCATGTAACAGAGAGTGAGTAACTGAAGAAGATTACAGTATGTACAATAAATAGTTACATATCTCTGAACTCCACTATGAATGGGCCATTTAAAAAGTATAAAACGTACCACCTTATTTGAAGACATGGCATTATTGACAAGCTAACAGCTTGGGCATTCAAGTTGATGTTAAGGTCACTGTAAACAAATGTGTATAAAGTACACTAGAAAAAAAAAACAGGTCATATCAACATCTGTGTCCATAATCCACAATCAGCTTACACTGTTTCTACTAGGACACAGGCCATGACATAATTTACATGACATCAATAACAAAACCTCAAATTTCAGTAAAATTTTAAATTGAAAAGCTGCAAACATTTAATGCCACCGTACTTAATAAGCTATTTAAATCTAATTATACAAATTATTCGTGAAACAGAGCAATAATCTCGTTTTCAGCTCATTAATGGGTTTTTCAGCTGAATCCCGTGTTAAAGTCTTTTCACATCATTGGTTAGTGACGTAATGCTTTAAATTAGTGTTAAAATGGCGTAAATTATTGGGGAAGTACGAGGCATGAGTTTGCCCATATAAGTAGTTGCTTTTTAAACTTAAAACTGTATTTCTACGAGTGAGATGTATGTATATATTGATCGTGAGCTCGATTTTTTTTTTTGCAAATCATAAGGTTGTGGGCTTGTGGCTAAGTTATAACAGTTGCGCGGTTCGATCGATCAGGTTAAGCTACGCTTGCCGCGGTTAAAATAAAATTAAAATATTTTTTTTTATTTCGGAACAAATAACACAGGACAAGTTTGACAAGTAAAACGATGGTAGCTGCAAAAGTATAAACTGTAGCGCAGCTAACAACGCCCTTCTCCAGATACAGAATGGAATGCTGTTCCATGCGAAAAATGCTAAAAAGTTTAGATTTATATAATTAATACAGAAACAAAACAAAAAATAAGTCTAAAATACACAATATAAAAGGTGTGATTTGGGATGTATTTTGACGTTGAGTTTATGTGGTGAGTGTAGGGTGAATGGGTGTGTAGGTGAGTGACAGTGAGGTGTGCGAGGGGTGTTTGTGGCTCTGTGTGTGAGGGAGTGATGAGTATTTTACACTTCCACGAGTTTCTCTGTTTCATCATACTTTTGGGATTTTAACCAGGAGTTAAGTTTCATTTTGCATTTGCTCTTTGTAAGTGGGTAGATGTTCAAGATTTTGTTTAATTTATTATAGATTTTTGAGCTCATATGTTTGTAGTGACGACTTGCAGCTACGGTTCTACGAGATTCAGTGTTACAAACCCTATTCGAGCGACGTCTAGAACAATGTTTGGGATTAAACGGAAGTTGGCTGTGTTTGCGAAGGATAGTCTGCAGGATAAATAACTGTCTGACGGTGAGGACCTGGCAGAGGGTGTACAGAGAGGAGGTTGGTCCGCGGATGGGTGACCTTTATATTGTGGCGCCCCGTCAGCTAATTTGCATGTAGGAAAAATATTATATTAGCGGAATAAATAATTATACATTTCAGTCGTGTACTAGCGCTCGCCGAAACAGTCGTTTTATTTACACAACTCATCACCCCTTTATACACACGTACACAGTAAATACACTTACATTTGGTGACCCCGATATCGAACAGTACTAACGCGCGCCGTGATTTAATATGTGTTTCTCGTGATTTGCCCGTGTCGTGATAACTGCACTGCACAACCTAATCAGCCTTCCACAAGCGGATCTCCCTGGTTTTGGTTTTCAAGAGGCACATAGTTATCGCAGACATGAACCTCACCGCTATAATAGACAAGATCGGAAGAGGAAGATCGTGTGAAGTATCAAGCAGTCAAACACAGCTTATAGCTCAGTTAGTCAATCAAATGAGTAAGCTGACCATGGAGATAGCAGCGTTGAAAGTCAACTCACATGGCAACGGACGTCATAATTATAGACGCAATCGAAGCCGGTCGCGCCCAAGATCCCTCTCAAGATCGAGGATTACGCCTGACAGCCCAAACTGGTTATGCAAGTATCATTTTCGGTACAGGAATCGAGCCCGGAACTGTGAAAAACCATGCAGTTGGAAGAAACCGTCGGAAAACTAAGTGCAGCGTTGACAGAGGCGGTCGTCAGCGCTATCATACCTTCCAACCGCCTATGCGTTACCGACCGAAAAAGTGGGTATCGTTTTTTGGTTGATACTGGCGCTAACATCTCAGCAATACCTAGAAGAGGAAACCGTTCGAAAACAGACGACACATACAAAATCTATGCCGCAAACGGAACGCAAATTAGAACATACGGTGACAAAACGCTGACATTAAATCTAAACTTGAGACGGCCGTATCGATGGACTTTCATCGTTGCTGACATTACGCAACCAATACTGGGTGCCGATTTTTTAGGAAAGCATAACATTTTGGTGGATATTCGAAATAAACGTTTAATAGATGGTACGACTGGACTTCAGAGAAACGCAAAGTTAATGAAGTCAAGCACACCAATACTTCGGACCGTAAATTTAACCGAAGATTATGCAGACATTTTAGAAAAATACCCGAACATTTTGAAACCTCTTAACGCTCAGACACAACCAAAGCACGACGTAGTCCGTCAAATCATCACCAACGGACACCCTGTTTACTCCAAATCAAGACCTTTGCCGGCGGATAAATACCTAAGAGTGAAGAAAGAGATAGAACACATGCTAGAGGCAGGGTTATGCAGGCCTTCCAAGAGTCCGTGGGCAAGCCCATTGCTCGTGGCGACCAAGAAAAACGGTGAATTACGCCTATGTGGAGATTACAGGAGATTGAACGCGATCACTGTGCCGGATAGATACCCGATTCCAAGAGTACTAGACTTCACATACCTATTACCAGGGACCAGCATATACTCAAAAATTGATTTGAAAAGGGCCTATAATCAGATTCCAGTACAAGAGGTAGAGAAAACCGCAGTGATTACCCCGTTCGGTCTATTCGAATTTCCAAGAATGCCATTCGGACTACGAAACGCAGGTCGAAACCTTTGTCAGATTCCTGAACACAGTCTTAGCTGGACTCGACTTTATTTTCGTGTACATAGATGACATACTAGTGACGTCATCATCAGTCAGCGAACACCGACGTCATTTACAAGAAGTGTTTAAACGGTTAGACGAACATGGCATCGCAATCAATCAAGAAAAGTGCGTGCTGGGCGTGCTGCGTGCGGTGCAAGAATTACGAAGATTTTTAGGCATGGTTAATTTTTACCGAAACAACATTCCACAAGCAGCCCGTCATCAAGCACAGTTGAACAAATACCTAATTGGCTCAAAGAAAAACGACAAAACCGAAATACAAAGGACTCCAGAAGCACTAGAAGCATTCGATCAATGTAAAGCAAGTCTAACCGACGCCGTTACATTGACTTCGCCAACAACGCATTCCCCGCTATCGCTCATGACAGATGCATCACAGACATGCGTAGGCGCCGTTTTGCAGCAGTATGAAAACGGAAACTGGAAGCCTCTTTCCTTTTTTTCAAAGGGACTGAGTGAAACGCAATCAAGATATAGCACATATGATTTAAATACACTTACAATATAATATACCAAGACATCCATCCGTACGCTTCTGAAATCACGTTAAGCCGCTGGTCTGCCCTGTCATTCGTGCATCTTTGACAGTTATTACGGGTCGACAGAAGCGTGAAAGTAAGCCCACTAGTTTTACCAAGGGGTAACTTATTACCCCGTAACTGGGTTATGAAGGTCAGGTAAGCTCCATATAAAAAAAAAAATATTGGTAACTGAGAGACTGGAAGTCGACCCCAACATAGTTGAATTAAAAGACATGATGCAGATGTTGAGGTTGCCAAACAGTACCAGCCTGATACAAATTGGTTACCACAACCTGCATACTACATATGTAGCATTAAGAGATATTTATTTCTTAATACAAAAGTGACAACCTAGGACCGACGTACGTTGCCAGTTTTGGAAAAAGAACTGCAGGTAATTCGATTTCTGTTTGATTCTTTTTTCAAAAATGAACCTGAGTTCGTTCTGATTTGAAAAAGTCTTGTTATAAACGCAGCGAAACATTGTAAAAGTACCATTTAAAAATTTAAACAGCGCAAAGTCTCAAAAAGCATAATTAAAAACTGTACTTTCCATTAAAACCAGTACTGAGGTACGTACAGTAATAATCAACTTTGAACACAGGCCGCGAAAGCGACCAACTTTGTATGAAAGAACAAAGTAATTGTGTGTTTTAATTTATCCGTCAGAAACACAAATAAAAAGTTGCTAGGTACATGTAAACAGCTTTCGGTCGGGGAGTTAATATTTATAAAACGTATGACGTAGCGACGTGGGGATATTAAAAAGTTTCGTTTTATTCCTACATTAAAATATGTATGAGTCTGTAGACACTGCAAAGGATTTTCTGTATTTTCTAACTGAGGTTTATTTTTTTAGCCTGGTAAGTTAAAAGGATAGGGACTAGAATGTTGGATTTTATTAATAAAGCAATTTTACGAACAGATATTTCAGTATAAATTCCACGTGAAATAAATAAAAACAAAAATGTTTCTTTAATAGTAATTCGACTTTGGCTTTGGTTATGAATAATTATTTTTTTATTCAAATATTCATTTCAAGTGAAGTGTAACATGTGAAGTGAAATATGGTAGAATAAAAGGCTTTCTGTTTATTTATTTACCACATTTCGATAACATAACAAAGTGGAACCTCTGAATCAAAAACCAAGCACAACCAACGTGTTTGTCAATATGTGCCGTGAGCCGTGCCACGCGCCTCGCTGCACGCGTCCGTCCGGCGGCAAACATCACCTCTGTGTCATTCCTCCCTTGTAGTTACATGACCGGGTATGTGTGAGGGATATCGAGCTTACATTCACGCTGTTATAGGTTTAGTGGACCTCGTTATGCCTTTTCCAGCTTTGACAAAAAATTAAAGCAAATTGAAACTACACTAAGTCGGAACTATCTAATTGTCAATTGGACGATTAAAACAGGTGTTGTAAATAAATAAATAAATGAAAACAAAAAAGTGTTATGGTCTTGGACAGTTCCAAGACCATAACACTTTTTTGTTTTTAACACTTTTTTCTTCAGTGACAAGCAAGACCAATATTCTGAAAAATTCCTTGTGTCATTGTACTGTTTTATTCCTACTAAAGTTATTATCGTTTCATGTAAAGCCCATAAGCATTGTCATTTTGATTGAATACAAAGTACAGTGAACAATCGAAATTGAATATCGATGTCAGTGAAACACTATGAAATTCGATGTATGAAACAATGCAACAGCAGGTATTTCATTCAAAATACGTTCCATTTAGTCGAGTTCATTGTCCTCTCACAAAATAGTGACGCCACATAACTATAGCTGCTCAATACCACAGTGCATCATTCGGTGTACGCATCCGTACGAAGCACAACTGTGGTACTGTGCGCATCAAACCATTCTGTGTTAGTCTATGGTGAGGTTCTGTTTACCTGTATACTAACTGTTTGCGGATGATAAACTCTCGTGTGAGCTAGGAAATGTATAGTTTCATTGTTTCACTCCTAGGTTATTCAGCTCTCAAAATGGTGAAGAAAAACATCGTGGGGAAACGGTCATGTCCTGGAACCAAAAATTCGAAAACATGTGACATCTATCAACCCGCACTGGGTCCGCGTGGTGGATTTCGGCCCACACCCTATCACCAGGAGGCCTGTGTATCAGCATTGGAAAACATTATCGGCTGATTTTGCTTTGGTTTTTCAGGCATTTTGCTGAACTGAATATTTTATAATACGGTCTGTTCCAAACTATAAACAAGCCCTGTTAGATTTCAACTTTATTTTATCTATTCAACAATAATTGTTTGAATAACACTAATAAATTTTAATTGACAAAATCATCGAAGAAAGTAGGGTTTATAAAAAATAACCTCAACTGTCGAATGAAATAAATGTTTAATCTTTTTCTTCTTATGTGTAAAAAGCAAATGCCGTACGTTACAATCGCTAAAACTTGAAAATGGTTCAACTGGTTGTGATGAAATTTTGTTGTTGTGCGCGCGCCGGAGAAAGATACTAATGAAAAAAAAAAAATGAAAATGGCCTAGCGTTACATTGGCTAGTGTGATATAAAAAATAATTTCGAGTTTTCAAAATCCGAAATTACTTATATTTTACTATATTTTTTTTGTATTCATATAAATCAAAAGAAAACACTCAATTTGTAAGCGGCACTACAAATTGGCACCCACAAGTACGTTTTCCAATCTTTTCGTTTTAGTACATTTTTATCAAATACTTTTTGAAGAGACCATAGTTAAAAACTCGAAGCCTCACACCTCTTTCCACCGAGATGGCTTTTTTGGACAAATGCCAAGAAGCGTTAATACTAAGACTACCAAGAGCGATGTAAAGACAGAGTCAAGATCATTATTTTCTTTTATCTAGAACTCCATCAAGCTATGCCTAGGCGACTACAAGTTTATGGCAAGAGCGCTGTGATCATTATTAAACTACAAAGCGTGGTCATTATGGCAATTTAACCTACAACCATTAACTGCACCAACTTTTGGGAGAATCATGTGGGGTTATAAATATTTCCTCGCTGATATGACGCCATGACAAGCGCTTAAAAACAACCAGTACCATAACATAAAACTTCTTCTCAACTCATAATCCATCACTCCATTTTCCGAGCACAATTCCTGCGTACTTTTATATACTCTTACCGGCTTATTACACCCTCATTTTAACATACCATAATGTTAGCCCATTAAACGGGCGCGAAGGAACTTGACACACAAATCAGTGCAGAAACAAGAAAGCAATAAAGCAGGCAGTATACGACACATGCGAGCGACGCGACCGACGCGACGCGGTAAACAATTTTCGACAACATATTTTCGTGTATAGCAAAATGTAGGTGCTTCGGATGTTGTGGTGCAAGTTATAAGCGGTGATAAACAAATCTGCAAATACTATAAAGTCACTCTTTTCGTATATCTGCTTCTCCGCTCTTTTTCTAAATCACGAAGCCAATTTTCATACAGATTCAGCTAGTACAGTTTAAAGAACATTTACGGTGTTCATGATTTTGAAGTCAAATTAATGTAACAGCCATTTCGGATAACAGTACTTGACTGGTAAAGAATGCTTCTTTACCAATCAATGCTTCCATCTCACGATAGTCTAACAATGCCAATGGTAGTTTTCAAAGATAGTGGGAGATTCTGACTAGGCAAGCATGCCATCAAGGCCTCCTAAAACCTCTGAAATGAGCTGATTTTAGAGTTAAGAGCCGAAAAAATATAGATTGCAATTGGTAATTCGGAACCAGAAGTTTGTACCTGTCCATAATAAAGATAATTATGATGCCATCGCTTTTAAAAGAGTATCTGAGAGCAAGGATTATCTGTCTGCTAAAAGGCAAGAGCGTACCTAAATATTCTCCCCGCTACAGCTTCTACTTTGTACCAGTAAGCTTGTCATACATATTTCACGTATTCCTCCCTCGTCGCCGGAGGGATGCATAAGGTACGGAAATCGCTAAATTGATGCCCAATGTAAATGGTTTCTGGCGATTTTTTTAAAGTTATGACGCCATATCCGCGCGTTAGTCTTCGATTTGTGTTCGGGGAACGACCATTTTGATGGTAACGCAGTTTTTATCTGATAGATTTGATAGGTTATCGGATGATTGGATTTATCGGTTTAAGAGATGAATCACCAATTCCGTGCTTGATTTTTGTAGTTACAGCTGCGTGAAATTGATAAAGTGATCTTATATTTTGAGAAATACCTACAGGGTTTAAAGTATTCTCGAATAGATATTAAAATAGTTTTTTAGTCCATTTTTTTATTAAGAGATTGCTTATTGTATTATTACAACTGCCTCGTCAGTTTAGTGTTTGCAAGCGCTAGGTATTGCATGAGGTCCTGGGTTGAATTCTTGGATCTGAACATTCTCAGTAAAATCCCGGAGTCGGGATCTGTGCCCAGGTGATGGTTGGATCGGCCCCTATTCTATCTTATACCTTTAAACGAGCAATTCTTGTATATATGTATATATATATATGTCGGAGGAAGTCATGAGTCGAGTTGATTGTTGTTTGCATGTATAATGCACAATATTATTTGTTAACATTTTAATTACTTTTAAAAATCCTAATTTATTTTATTTGATCACTTAAACTTTCCTGTAATTTAAAAACCTTACTAATTTAATAAAAGTCATGAATATTGTTATTTACATGACGACCAATCAGAGCAGAGCGCGTGCCTCGAGCGGGGTCGAGGCGCCATCTTGAATTGGAAGGGAGGTTGATGGTTTTTGGTTACACAATTTAAAAGTGATAGCGACTGATCGTGTTGGATCGTTGAGTGTAAAATTATAAGATTGAAGTAAGATCGGTGCCCTGAACCCGCTGCTCAGTCTTAACTGTTAATTTTATTTCGCAATAGTGTGTAGTGTTAAAATATTGTGTAATCTAAATTAAAACAGTGTGAAACAGTGATCATTGTGTTTTGTGCTCGCATTTTACCCTAATGACGCCCACTAAGCCCGCGACTACTAATGACCATATAAATGAGAACAATCCTTCTCCGACATCAGAAGCGGGGTCGGTGCAGGCACAAAACAGAAACGAACGGATTACGGCAGATTACGGTTGGCGCGCATTACTCGAAGCGCAACAAACCAGTATGACGCTACTCGTAGATGTGCTAACCAACCCGCTGAATATCGAGGATAAGACCATCACACTGCCTAAATTTCAACCTGAAGATGACAGACACTGACGCCCGGGCCTGGCTGGCAGCGGCTGATATCTGCTTATCGGATCGTGGTATACAGGGAAGTAAATTGGTTCTCATACTTAGTAAGGCCATGAAAGGCTCGGCCGCAACTTGGTTTTCCCAGATAGCTTTTCCTAATATGAAATAGGTAAAAAAGGATTTTTATTCTTTTTCGTTTCGATACGTTAGAAACGTGCGCAGCGACAATATTAAAGATGCTTACTGGTAAACCGCAAGAAGGCGAATGTCTTGCTGCATCTGCAAGCCGTTTATTTACTTTACTCAATTTCTGTTTCAACAAAATGTTATGCTTGTAGAAAGCTTGGCCATAAATCTTATGAATGTTTCAGTTAATCGCATGACAAGCAACAAACAACTTCAACCTCTGAGCGCCCCAACACGGCCATTGCTACACGGGCCCCTGTGCTTGCTACAAGTGTGGTGTTGAGAGTTACATGGCATCGTGGTGCTCAAAACATGGCCAGTTGCGAGCAGCAGTGCACACTGCACAGCCTGCCGCTGCACCCAGCGTTGTGAAGCGAGTGGACGTATGTAGCTTGAAACCTGTTACCGGGATAATTACGCAATTTGGTGAGCAGTTCTCATTTTGTTTTGATTCCGGTGCTGATTGCTCCAGAGTGGTACATTACAGAGTGCAATTGTTACTTTGGTGTAGGAAAATGTATTGTGACTCACAAATTTTATTTATGGTCGCTCTTAGTGGTCACTACGTACAAATTTTATTTAACATTATACCTGATGATTATCTAAATAACGATATTTTGATTGGACGCGATTTGTTAACCTTAGGGTTGTCAGTACACATATCAAATGATAAACTTATAGTTGAAAAGCCCTCTCTAGTTAATATTTGCAACGTAGGTAACGCGGTAGCTAACTTTCATGACATGGATACCAATACACCTGATGACTTTAAACCACAACTAATAGAACTTCTTAGCTGTTTCAAGCACTCATTTGTTGAAGACACGCCTACTAGTAGGGTGAAGGTGAATTAGAAATTAATTTATTAGATCCTAGCGAAATCGTGAAACGACGGCCTTATCACCTGAGCAGCGAAGAGCGAGTAATAGTACGTAATAAGTGTAATGAACTATTACTCGGTGGAGTCATAAGACCAAGCAAATCGCCCTTCTCTAGCCCAATACTCTTAGTGAAGAAACGCGATGGCACAGACCGAATGTGCGTTGATTACCGAGAGTTAAACGCTAATACAGCGCCCGACAGGTACTCTTTACCTCTAATCAGTGATCAAGTTCAAAGGTTATCAGGCGTGCGCTTTTATACGTGTCTTGACATGGCTAGTTGATTTTACCAGGTTCCTATAAATGTAGAGTCTAATTCGATAGAGAAAACAGCATTTATTACCCCGGGTGTTCATTATGAGTTTACTACCATGCCTAGACAGGCAACATGGACAATTTGGTTATACCCGCGATTAATATAGCGCAAGGGCTAGAACGGTTACGAGTAGTACTAAAAACTCTTAGATATGCTGGATTCTCGTTCATTATAAAAAAAAAATGTGCCTTTCTAAAGAAGCGGGACTACTTTTTGGGCTATGAACCAGAGGGTGAAATCAGGCCTAACCCTTGTAAAATAACCGCGTTGGCTAGTTCCCTACCACCACAGACCATCACTCAGCTCAGACAATTTTTTGGTTTAGCATCCTACTTTAGGCAGTTTATCAATAACTTTTCGCTTAAGATGGCACCGCTCTACCGTTTATTACTAACAATAATTCTAAAATATTTTTTGGATCACAGAGTACGAAGCAATTAGACAAGTCATAATATCGGTATTGACTTCATCCCCGGTTTTGATACTTTTTGACCCAGAATTACCTATAGAATTACATACAGACGCTACTAGCGAAGGTTATCGCGCGATTGTCTTCCAAAGAGCTGGTACAAAATTACATCCCATAGAGTACTACAGTAAACGCACTACACATGCGGAGTCCCGATACCGCTCTTATGAGTTAGAGACACTAGCAGTTGTTAACTTAGTTAAGCATTGCCGCCATTTTTTATATGGCAGGAAGTTCACAATTGTTATTGACTGCTATTCTCTGAAAGTCTCGCGAACTAAAGTACCCCTAAAGTGCACCGGTGGTGGGCTTTCCTTCAGGCTTTCGATTTTGACATACAGTACAGGGCGGGCAGTAGAATGGCCCACGTTGACTTTTTTTCTTCAAGAAATCATTCATTGCCTGAGGTGAAGAGCACTGCCATTAGCGGGACTCATAGTTTAGGTAGATAACAATTTGAGGGAGAAAAACGCGTCAATATAGCTGAGTTATCTTCAAACTGGTTACGAGATTCCGAATGCAATGAAATTATCAGTAAACTCGAAAACGACAATCTAGACTTACAGAATTGTAGAACCTATGAATTGCTATCTAATGTGATCTACAGAAAAATTCAAAGAAATAATCGCAACATTTGGCTACCAATTGTACCTAGAGCTTTTTGTTAGTCAATCATAAATCATATTCATGAGTCAGTTTACCATATGGGATGGGATAAAACCTTAGAAAAGGCATATCAACATTATTGGTTTCCCAATATGTCAAAATACGTCAAAAAAAATTCGTTGAAAATTGCATAACATGTAAAGTAGCTAAGTCGCGTAGTGGTAAATACAGATAGAGTTACACCCCATACCGAAAGCTAATATTCCTTGGCATACAATCCACATCGACGCCACAGATGAATCCGTGCCTATCGGATGACACTGATGGTAAGATTTTCGTACTAAATCTCTTTTACTTAAAATGATTAGTTATCGGAGTGTGTATGTGAGGCGAATAAAATCTCTTTATGAGATATCCTAGCAACGTGGTGGTTGTTAAGGTTTGTGAGAGGCGAGGTGGCCATTGAAAAAATGAAAGCAGTAGAATAAAAGGCGAGGTGGCCATTGAAAAAAATGAAATCAGTAGAATAAAAGGCGAGGTGGCCATTGAAAAAAATGAAATCAGTAGAATAAAAGGCGAGGTGGCCATGTGTATCGTGATAAACGGCGAGGTGGCTGTTTAGATTTTGTTTATAATCCAAAATGTGTAACGTGATAAACGGCGAGGTGGCTGTTTGGATATTACTAACTTAATTTAGTATGTAGCGTGGAGTCTACTAGAAGTTGTTGCGTAGAAGATAAAATGTACGCGATCTTCTTGGTCAGGAGTGGCCGAACTATACACAATATCTCTTTCTTTTCTGCAGATAACGATGATGCACGGCCTTTAACATCACACGAGGGCGTGTAATACGTCAGGACGGCCGTGTCGGAGGAAGTCATGAGTCGAGTTGATTGTTGTTTGCATGTATAATGCACAATATTATTTGTTAACATTTTAATTACTTTTAAAAATCCTAATTTATTTTATTTGATCACTTAAACTTTCCTGTAATTTAAAAACCTTACTAATTTAATAAAAGTCATGAATATTGTTATTTACATGACGACCAATCAGAGCAGAGCGCGTGCCTCGAGCGGGGTCGAGGCGCCATCTTGAATTGGAAGGGAGGTTGATGGTTTTTGGTTACACAATTTAAAAGTGATAGCGACTGATCGTGTTGGATCGTTGAGTGTAAAATTATAAGATTGAAGTAAGATCGGTGCCCTGAACCCGCTGCTCAGTCTTAACTGTTAATTTTATTTCGCAATAGTGTGTAGTGTTAAAATATTGTGTAATCTAAATTAAAACAGTGTGAAACAGTGATCATTGTGTTTTGTGCTCGCATTTTACCCTAATGACGCCCACTAAGCCCGCGACTACTAATGACCATATAAATGAGAACAATCCTTCTCCGACATATATATATATATATAATCTGAATCTCGGAAACGGCTCCAACGATTTTCATGAAATTTAGTATACAGGGAGTTTCGGGTGCGATAAATCGAACTAGCTAGGATTCATTTTTATAAAATGTCGTTTTATTCGTGTTTTCAATTATCAACTTTATCGATAATCAACTTGAACATAAAGTGCAATATAGCGCGTATTTAAATGCCTTTTAACCGACTTCAAAAAAGGAGGAGGTTCTCAATTTGACTCTATTTTTTTTATGTTTGGTAGATCGTAACTTTTGACTGGGTCAACCGATTTGGTTGATTCTTTTTTTATTAGAAAGCTTCCCGTGTGGTTCCATTTTAATAAGGTTTCATTCTGACAATGGGATCCATGTGAAAACCATATAATTCTAAAATTTGCATTAAGTATTTGCGCGACAAATGAACGAATAACGCGATTAGATTAGTGCTGGGTACATACCATAACTAAAAAGTTAAAAATATAATCCTTTGTACTTAAAAATAACAACCGACTTCCTTAAAAAAAGCACTAAAAACTGAAACGTAACTTTAATTTCGGAAGTCGGTGGCAAAATACCTTAAATACAGATCCTAAGATACCGACTTCCCAAATTAGTTATTTTTCACTTTGTAGTGTTTTTTTAAGGAAGTCGGTTGTTATTTTTTTTGTAAAAAGTTTTACTGTTGCATAAATACTTAGCATTACAAGCTCTGAGATATTCGCAGCTTTAGCCCGAAGTAGGACTAAAATGGAGAAGCTTCATGCTCCATTTCAGTTTTCTTCTTCCTCATGACAAAAACAATTTACATACATCAGAATATCATATATCATCATATAACCCAATCAACTTAAAACAAGCACTCAAGCTGATGCACTTTCCTCAAACAATATATATACATATATGTACATCACAATTAACTTCAACCTCCTTTATAAAATAAATGCTATTTATGTCGTAGGAACGAAAAATACTCGGTGCATTTCCTTTTTCACCTACGCCAATAAAGTATATCATAAAAATTGCTTGTAACGAAGAGTTATGTGGCTTTAGTTAGGAATAAATCTGTAAGTTTTACGAGGTGGTGGTAGTGGGGATGACTCGTGTGAGATAATTTTGTTTGTGAGGTTTGTAATTGGATCGGTTTTTTTGAGCTTGCACACAGTTGTTTTTATTTTCAGGTACAGTCAACCTTATGAGTGTTTATCAGTCTTGGATTTTAGTTGTACATCCAAGTTGCTATGCTAATGGGAAGTTTGTTGCGCCACTTTTTCTTCAGCTAAAGCACTATGAAATGGTGAAAGGTGAGCGGCGATATTGAACTACAATGACATATAAAACTCGAGCTAGAATATAATATAATAAAGTGTAATGTCTCCAGTATAACAGTTAGTAGTAATGGATATAAACACAAATAAAATACTTGGAGCAAAATTTTCATGCGTCAGCATTATGCTTAGGTTCATTTAGCAACAACGGATTAATACGCTAAATGGTGATCATACAATAATATTAATGAATTAGAAAAAGTATTATAAGTAGGGGCCGTTACTATTGGGCAACGACCGCTCTCAAGAGAGAGATAATAAAAAAAAAAACCGGCCAAGTGCGAGTCGGACTCGCGCACCGAGGGTTCCGTACAAACATGTAGGTATCCTCGGTTTATGTATAAGGTTTATGCTTATGAAATTAAATGTTTTTTTTTAAATTTTTATATTTGAGTTGATTGAATGAAAGGTAAATTGCGGTTTACGATTTATGACGTATTAAAAAAAAATACTTACTGGATCTCGTTTAAACCAATTTTCGGTGGAAGTTTACATAGTTATGTACATCGTATATTTTTTTGAGTTTTATCATTATCTTATTTTAGAAGTTACGGGGGGGGGGGGCACACATTTTACCACTTTGGAAGAGTCTCTCGCGCAAACTATTCAGTTCAGAAAAAAATGAAATTAGAAACCTTAATACCATTTTTAAAGACCTATTCATAGATACCCCACAAGTACGGGTTTGATGAAAAAAAATTTGAGTTTCAGTTCTAAGTATGGGGAACCCCAAAATTTATTACTTTTTTTCTATTTTAGTGTAAAAATCTTGATGCGGTTCACAGAATACATCTACTTACCAAGTTTTAATAGCGTAGCTCTTACAGTTTCGGAGAAAAGTGACTGTGACATACGGACGGACAGACAGACAGACAGACAGACAGACAGACAGACAGACAGACAGACAGACAGACAGACAGACAGACGGACAGACAGATAGACAGACATGACGAATCTATAAGGGTTCCGTTTTTTGCCATTTGGCAACGGAACCCTAAAAACATGATTAATTGCCAAAGGTGGTGAATAAATCATAGGAGGAAAGATACTAACCTAATTATCTCAGAAAACAACACATCACAACATGAACAAGTTTGTACATAAAGACAGAAAGATACCTAAGACAAGTATATGGTAAGAAAAAGCTACCTGTCCAAGACTCCATGTTAATTCTCTGCAGAGGGCGCTACTTAATATGATAATCAAGACATTACCAGTTCTAATACACGGCTTTTAATGAGAAAGCGAGGAGGCGTGGCGGTGGCGTGACTTACGACTAAGTACGATGGCAAACGGAAAGAAATACTGAGCTGGTTTTAGAGGTGTTGGAAGCTATGATAATTTTAAGCAGTTAATTTTTGAAAACAGAAGTATCTTTATCTATGTCTGTTATACGGTTTTTTTGAAGTGAAACTTCTAATGCGACTTCCAACAAGGTTGCGTTAAACGTTTAACGCTACCATGGAGGGGGTATGAAAGCACAATTGTCAAATTGTTCGTGTACACGCCAATGATTTGACGGGTAGAGTTTTTGAAAAATCTAACATTTTAATGTTATCAGAAACGTCTACCCCTTCCTATTTTCATTTCCACATTACGAAGTTTCACTTCTTTCGCGCGGAGTGACTCTACGCACTATATTTTTTTGTTGTTATTTCTACATATTCATACTGGTACGTCATTATCTACCTAGCCTTTTCCCAACTATGTTGGGGTCCAGTCCAATCGGATGCAGCTAAAAACCACTATTTTACATGTGGTGACAGCCTATCTAACGTCAACCATCCAGTTAATGGGTACCTAAAACGAAACCTCTTGGTGAGACTGGTGGCCAGACTTGACGAACGGCTTATCATGCTTTCTGAGACCCGAGGCTTTGGTATTTAAAGGTGATCATGCATCCACAGACCAATTGCGGCAAGCGTAGCTACACCTGACCGATCGACCAGCGCGTCTGTTATTAAATAAGTAGCCTGAAACCTCTAACTTTGCTTACCTTGTTGTATCTATATATAGGTAAGTGTTATTGGTGAAATTTAAAATCTTTAATTCTGACTGCATATCCATTTTGCTATTATATTCTTTGGTAAGAAGACACGACCAACAAATGCCATATTTTTTTTAAAACACTATTACTCTTTTTTGGTAAGTACCGACCTAAACTACCTCGACCTTCTGCAAAACTACAACCAACCAAAAACTCAATAGTAAAGAAACGAAGTTCATAAAGTAAAACACGACTACTGTAAAACCACCCTCTAAAAATATAAAACCATATTCAATCAAATATATATATGACGCCTGTAACCACCGGATGATCAAGACGCTTTCAACGATACTTAATTTATCAAATTATGATAAGTACTTTAGAAGTTACATATGAGGGAACATACGTACACGACATACCCATAACACGCACATACATACCGGTCAAAACCATAACCCTCATTTTTACTCCGCTGTAGTCGGGTAAAAAACATATGAATAAAACTCCAAGCTCATCTGTCTCCCGGCTTCCGTGTGTCAGTAAATGAGAGTGCGAGCCCCCATATATCCTTGATGAGATGTACGTATGTCTGCATGTCTGCGGCTGCTGCTAGAAATTTTTGCTAACGTAAGCGCTCGCGGTCTTTTGAATAATGATTAGAGACTACCGACCGGAGGACCAAACTATGTTCGCAGTAGTTATATATTTTATTAGAAGTGTGTATAAAAGATGGAGTAAAAAACGATTTAATGATAATGGAGTTGAAAGGAATTTGAGGCTATAGCTTGCCAAAAACAAAAAGGATGTGTTTATGCATTATTAATATGTACTTTAGTTATCTGATAAATACATTGGGTTCTTTTCTGTAATGAGCAAGTGTCCATCGCAGAAGAAATCTGCTCGATAGACTTGGCGAATTTTTAAAAGTTTTGAACATCTAGTCCAGAACATAAAAGGTTCTATATAAGGCTTTGCCATCATTTCAAAGACCAAATGCTACGCTGCTACAGGATGGTTCACAGTAAAGTTTATCTATTGATCAGACAGGATGCGCAGCGCCGCAGTTAATGACGCGACGGTCAATGTTGTCAAAGTGTGTTATAAAACACGTTACGTATGATTATGCGCGAATGACTAACCAATCGTATTGTACTGGCAAGATGAGAAATTATGTTACAATTCCTCGGCCAGAACCTTGTTGGCTACTGTTTTAAACGAGAAACCAATAGCAACATACAAATAATGTAGTAAGAGTACGCATGTAGGAGTAATAAATCGGCACGATACATTTACAATGGAATGTCATTGTTTTTTCGCTAATTTACTGCCTTGAATTTATTGTACCACATCTGGAGAACCATTGTCTTGCAATTTCTTTGACAAAAGATTACAAAAGTACTCATACTCAAAAGCACCTGTCTCGTACGCCTCTTTGCTCACAAAGCAAGAATTACTCAAAGAAACAAACCAAAAGAAGGAAAGAAAAAACACAAAAATACTTATTCCGTAACCAAGTTTTCTTAAAAGATGACGGTGTGAAAAAATCACGACCGAAAATTCCCAAGTGGAGTCCCAATCAGATCAACTGGAAACTTTTCCTTAGGCACTGCGGAAGCAGAAAAAAGAGAACTTTTGTAAAAAAAACTTGGTTCAAAACACCTTTAAATGTGTATGGGAGAAACTTGGCGGTACTTGGCGCGACTTGGCGCAACTTGGCGAGACTTGGCGAGGTAATCAGTAAAGTAAATACTTAGTTAGGTGACGATTGTCGGAAATTTTCAGTAGCTGAAAGTTTTTTAGTTACCTGAAGGCGTTTGTTTTGTGTCCTTTATTCAATTAAATAAAGTCTTTCCTGTGATGAGTCTATTTTTGGGAGATCTTACCGATAACTCGTTGTGTTGTTTACGTAGAGATAATATCTTAAGACTTGACTATTATATTTAGATATACAAAGGTTGTTTTAACTTTTAATTATTTTAAATACCAATTGGGCCGATGGCGGGGGTGGAGGTAAAAAAAACGACGGGTTGCACTCCGGGAGTGCCGGCAGAAGTGAAAACTTGAATATTAACGTTGTGCATTTTTTATATTTTGGAATGGTTAGGAAATAATTTTGCACGAATTGCTTTAATTACATTACCTTTTTGCTTTGCTTTTATTAAAATACTATCATTTATGTGGTACAATACAATATTTATTTATTGTGCTATCGTACACAAACATGACAATTTATATTACATTAAAAAGTTTATTTCTCAGAAAAATCACTCTCAGTCCGTCTTACGAATTTTCGATCAGGTCACGTGTCCTGACGCGAGCTTAACATTTTTTACCCATTACAAAAAAAGTGCACAACGCCGCTAAAGAAGTTTTCACTTAAATAAAACTAAACTAATCCTAATACATACTAAACTAAATACAACGTAACTTTTGTGCGATTATAAGGCGATATTGTTGTCTTTAAAGAGCGGTCAACTTTTCATAATATGAAAGTATGTAAACTATTGTACAGGATTATATATAATATATAACAATTTTTCTTCCAGATATTGTGAACACAGGTATCTTGTTATGTATATTTAGGTTACAATCGGAGATCGCCAACCGGCCTGCTAAGCGTCGCGAATAATGGCAAACCCCTAAATTGGAAGAGGCCTATATTTCACATTTGACGTGTTTCGGTGAAATGATGAATGGTATAAAAGAGAATTCACATCAAAGGTATTTACTTGAAATCACGTCACAATACCGATTCTTTTGATACCGAAACTATACTGTGTAACAATACATACAGCTGAGATAAACGAAAGGTTTAAATAACCTTTTACAAACCAAAACATCCTTTCAGCAGGATAAGCCAGTTCACGCGAACCCTTAATAAAGCTTTCTGTGAAAAACATAACCCCTTTTTGCAGTTGGGTAAGAACTCATTGACACGTGTACGCATATTCTTTGACATACTGCTTACTTGAGTCAAAAATCCCCGGACGTTTAGTAGCGAAAACATAAAGTAGCTCTTTATAAAGGTTTGTGATGAAAGTATGTGGAACTACGTCGTTGGAAACGAATCCATACTTCTTTTCAAATCCATATTTAATATTATAATTTCACAGTAACTATGTCTTTTAAATGATAAATGATTTTATTTCTGCAAGTAGGTTTGTACATACAAACACTTTTACACGTCATTCATATTTTTAAAACAAGAAGAGGTCAGCGTTTCCTATCAGACTACTCTGAGAAGAAGCGCCGTTTTTTCAATTTCAATTCAACTCAGAGTTCACAGTCCCTATTAACATAATTTTGGTCCATGACCATGAGGATTGGTGTCTGAAATGATCTTTTGAAGAAAGATGTACACAGATTGAGTGGACTTGCCCAATCAGTGCACGTTTATGATATCATGCAGCTCAACTCAGAACTTAAGGAGCTAAACGATTTGACGAACAATACCAAAGAAGGACATTTTTGTAGGCAGCATAAATTACTCAAACTGCCAGACCATGATTAAAACTAAATGAGGAAAAAAAAAACATCCTACTCAGTCTTCACAATCACAATAATTAAAAAATATAATTCTTTCTGGCAGAACAGATTTTGAAGAAAATTTATACACTGGCAGACACATAACCTGAGTTAGACCGAAAGATATTTGCAAGACTTTTTATTCACCAAAGACACGAGTAACCAAGGTCGTCAGATATAGTTGAAGATTAGTGAGAAACGGATGGATATTTTCATATAAAATTTAATTTGACATATGAACTGTTTGTATTCTATTAATTAAATTGTTGTTTACTTGCTTCTGCCCGCGGGCAGAAGCAAGTAAACGAATTACCGACATTTACGCAGACGAAGTCGCGACTTCGTCTGCGTAAATGTCGGTTATCGCGGACGCAGACAAAGTCACGGAATAAAAAGTAGCCTATGTCCTTTTTCGGGCTCTAAAATATCTGTGTATCAAATTTCATTTAAACCGGTTCAGTTTTTTTAGCAGAAAAGCGAGACAGACAGATAGACAGAGTTACTTTTGCATTTATAATATTAGTGTGGAAGTGTGGATAGTGTGGATTAAAACATCTATCGTTACTTATCTCTTTTGGTGACCGTTCGTTTCTGCGGGATATTTTTTTTCCTCTACGCGCGCAGAAGCATTGGTGGCCCTGTGGTAACGTCCCCGACTTACGAGTGTTGGTCGTGGGTGACCCAGACAGGCATTTTGCTCTGTATAAAGTTTTATTTCGTCAATCGGTGAAGGAAAACATCGTGAAGAAACCGGCAAGTCTTGGAACCAAACAATCGAAGACATGTGACATCTATCAACCCGCACTGGGCTCAACAGGTAGATTAAAGCCCTCTTGAAGAGAGGAGGCCTGTTTCCTAGAAGTGGAAATATTATAGGCAAATCTATATATATATAAAAGAAAGTCGTGTTAGTTACTTCACTTATAACTCAAGAACGGCTGAACCGATTTAGCTGAAAATTGGCAGGGAGGTAGTTTAGAGCCAGGAGAAGGACATAGGATACTTTTTATCCCGTTTTTTTTTTTTTTTTATTTTCCCCTTTTTACGACCGCGTTCCCGTGAGACGTCACATAAAACGTCAAAGAGAATACAAGTCACTATAAAACGTGGTACTATGACAAAAACGTTGCCTTCGAAGTACCAGGTTATCATAACTTGACAGGAGCTTACCAAACAAAGGAGTGTCAGCTAGAAAACGCTTTATGCCTTTACGCTTACCAGATCACCACCGCGTACCAGGTTGTCAAACTTGGTACGTTTATAACAACATTTATTGAATCTGAGGCGATACGAAGTTCGCTGGGTCAACTAATTATCTATACTAATATTATAAAGCTGAAGAGTTTGTTTGTTTGATTGAACGCGCTAATCTCCGAATCGAATCCGGTCCGAATTGAAAAATTCTTTTTGTGTTAGGTAGCCTATTTATCGAGGGAGGCTATAGGCTATATAACATCACGCTACACCTCAGAGGAGCGGAACAGTAATGAAAAATGTTGCAAAAACGGGGAAAATTTATTCCTTCTGAGAGTTTCCGTTGCGTGCGCTGCGTAAACGGTTAAAGTAACGCAAAAATCATGTATGACGGGATTGTTATTTTTAAAAAGTTCAAAAAAAAAGTCCCAAGAGCATATGTCTATCTTTTAAGGTTGACTCACTATAACTCAAGGAGCGAAAATGGACGAAAACTAGCAGGCAAATCGATGCGACGGGAAGGGTAAGGGGAGCAAAAATTTGACGCGGACGAAGTCGCGGGCAGAAGCTAGTTATGAATGAAACGCACAAAGCCCCGGACAAAAACCAGCCAGTTTATAATATGTCCAGTGTTACGAGATAAGTAATAAAATATCTATAAAGATTTGCTACAAACTGTTTAATACAGTTTTATTTTGCTGGTGTTAAAATTCCTGAAACATTGTCTTACTTCACCAAAAAATCGAGAAAGTTTTCAAATAATATTTTCGAAGCGACCGAATCGGCGGTTGAAAAGTTTCAATTGTAATAAAATTCATTTCCTTTTGAAGAAAGAAGGACTTTGATAAAACTACTTTTACATTTTGAGAAGTTACTTTTTGGAATTGATACAATTAAAAATTGATGGTGGTATCAGAATTATAAAGATTCACAAATCTTTATAATTCTTACCACATCAATTTTTTATTAAGTAGGTAGTGGTATTTAAAAAACCAAAAAACTAACGTGTAAGGTGGGATGGACCCCATTCGGAAAAGAAGCTCTTTACACTTTTTCTGAACTCTAAATGTAACGTCGTTTACCCCTAAATTTAATTCGTAAATATAATACTTAAACTTTATTTTGACCTCACTATCGGCTTCAGAACCTTCGAAAATCATGAAAACAACACCCATGATGAAAATTTTGAAAATCTTCACAGCCGCCATCTTTGATTTTCATTTTGACATCAGCACCCTTGAAAACCATAAAACGTTTCCCTCAGGATAAAAAATTGAATTTTTTTTCTTTCACCATCTTGGATTTTATTTTGACACTAGCTTCTGCCCGCGACTTCGTCCGCGTTAAATTTCTTGTTTCCCCGACCTTCCCGTCGCGACAAATCACCCGTGCGATTTTCCCCGTTTTTGCAACATTTTTCATTACTGCTCCGCTCCTCTTAGCTGTAGCGTAATGTAATATAGCCTATAGCCTTTCTCGATAAATAGGCTACCAAATACAAAAATATTTTTTCAATTCGGACCAGTAGTTCCTGAGATTAGCGCGTTCAATTAAACAAACAAACAAACTCTTCAGCTTTATAATATTAGTATAGATAACCATGAAAAAAATCTCATTCTCTCTCTGTCTGTTTCTACTATAGTAATCAAAACACTTTCTTGTTTCGTGATGACTTGTACAATTTTTCTCCTACCGCAAGCTGAGTTAAAGAATTTCATTCCAAAAAAAGACCATAGCACAGCCTCGCCTGGCACAGCGTAAACACTGGCCAACAGCCACACTAGTCGACTAAATTCAACACACTTCTACATCTAATTCAATAGTGTTCTTTCTCTCACATGGTTTGATATCAAAGTCTGTTGCCACAGCAACAGTCCTCTTTCGAGCCCAACGAACCGGAGATAACTCGGCCCGAGGTGAGGGCAGTCGGTACCTGTCTTCGGGATTCGAGATTATATGTTTAGAATCGAATAGAAATAGAAATCGTAGCGAGGTTGGATTATAAGCTGTAAGTAGCTGTATGGTGGAATAGATACATTGTGTGCTGATCTAAAATAGGGTGGTTTTATTCTATTTTAAGTCAGCAGACAATGGTATGACAAGGTGACCTTTTTTCCTTACTGAACGATTAAACTGTCAGGTAGACGAATATATCTTTGTTGTTTTTTTAAGGTGAAAGAGAGAACCTTAGAGTCTACAGACTGCCGGGGTCGCGTGATCTGCCGGGGTCGCGTGATTGTTCGAAAGAGATACCGTGACCCTGGCACATGGGCAACTGATGGAACACGGGTGGGTTTTAGTCAGTAAAAGTCTGACACGCCCTCCCGCTCCGCCCAGAGCGGGAGAAGTCATTTGATGATTTCCCATCCTGAAAAAAAAAAAAAAGAGTCTACAGAAGTTACCTACGAGCTCGACTGTACCTACTCAAGCCGTTTTTAGTTTGATTGAATTTATGCATTCCACTGTGGCAATATACGTTTTTGGAAATTCAGAGAAATATCTACGTTTCGCAGAAATAACAAAACCAGCTGATCGATTTGAGTGTACTACGTGAGCTCGAAAAATGGATGTGCGAATAACACTTGTGCGACAAAACTGTACTGCAATTCACAATAGTTCGAATGCACGCTTGTGCGACACACTCGAGGTCGCATAGTACACTAGGGTTAGGTTAAAATTGTGACCTCCTACGGCTAGATTCAGTGTGTCGCACAAGCGTGCATCCGAACTATTGTGAATTGCAGTACAGTTTTGTCGCACAAGTGTTATTCGCACATTCATTTGTCGAGCTCACGTAGTACACCCGATCGATTTCGGGCATTGATCTTCGGTTATCGAATGATGTTTTTTTTAGGGTTTGGTTATTTTAGGGTTCGGTATCGATACCCAACAAGCGGATAAAGTATTGGCACTTAATTGAGTTTGACCCTTTAGTGATTAAGTTACATTTACAGCCACAAATGTCTAATATTGAACCTTACGGAATCGATTCAACAACCCGAAGCTCAAAAACCAATCACTCAAGAACTACGCCAACCATGTCATCAATCTCAAAAGTTACTTATAGAACTAAATAATAGGCCATTCATACCTCCTCATTTATTAAAGTCGGTTAATAATAAATGAATGTATATTTTGTCAGGCGCCCTGCATTTTACGTAGAAATTGTTAGCCTTTATTTGTGGGTGCACCAAAATTGTTAGTATTTGTGACAGCATGTAAATTGTTACATACAACAGTGGGAACTTTTTAAGAACGTAATCATTAGTGTTCTATAGTAGTATGTAATGCATTATTCTAGTCGTCGTATTAATAATATGCATTATTATAATATTTAATAGTGGTCGCCACGTGGACGAAATTTGACGATAACTCATCAAAATTTAAAATCAACAATCATAAAATTATTAGCTTTCTGCACTCTTTCTCTAGTTAAACTTCAACTGTGCCAAATATAGAATTCTAGCAGTAGAGTTGGTTTCTCTCCAATTAAGAGATCTAGACACGCGGCAGCGTGTCAAGCCAAGTTCAAGTAACAGAACTGGCGAGCAGCACCGTGTGTTATTACATGAACCATTTGGAGCCACTTTTGACCCCCTCATAACTCAAAAACCATTTTACATAAACGTGTCAAATTTGGCTCATATAGTGAAACTTGCGAGATGCAGCATATGTGTTCCAAATTTCATAAACACATCTCAAACGGTTATTTAGACATTAACGTCCAAAAATCGTCATTTTTATCACTGACTGACGTATAGATCAAAACTCTAACCCAGTTCCAGATGACCTAGAAACTTCAAATTTGGCATGCAGATAGGTAATTAGGTGAATACAAAGGAATAAATCAGAAACTGGTAAATTTTTATCATTTTATTACAATTTTTCACTTAATTGATTCTGTTAGGAACACTTATAACAAAAACCATTTGGTATTAATTTTGTTATAAATTTGTTATAAATAAGTACCTACTAATCATTTATGTACAAAAAGTAATAATATCCCATCAAAAACATGAATGTGAAATGAGAGCAAAGTTCAATATTTTGATATATGCCTTGGTTGTTGACTTCAAAGACAAAAGAAGTGAGATTTAAATGGGTGCCAAGTTCAATGATCAGTCCTAAAATGTATTTATAACTACATAAAATATTACTTCTTCTTATAACTTAGGATAATATATTGTAGCCAAAGATCTGACTTGGCTAGTTTTCATATACGAATTATATTATAGCCTTCGCAAGTTCTAAACCTGTTACTTGTCGGTTCTTATTTTATTATTCCGAAAATTTGGCATGCTGGTAGAAACTAGCCATCGAACATAATAATTTGTATATGAGAACTAGCCAAGTCAGACCTTAGGCTACAATATATTATCCTAAGTTATAAGAAGAAATTATATTTTATGTAGTTATAAATAAATTTTAGGATTGATCATTGAACTTGGCACTCATTTAGATCTCACTTCTTTTGTCTTTGAAGTCAAACACCAAGGCATATATCATAATATTGAACTTGGCTCTCATTTCACATTTATGTTTTTGATGGGATTACTTTAATTAATAGAATAAACTACTACTTTTAAATTTCATTTCATTCCGATTAAATTTAATTTTTTCCACCTTAACCTATCTTATTTTTCTGTATACGTATGCATACTACTTTGTGACCATCTTACATCTATAGTACCCTGTCTGTTATGGCACATCCCCGATAAAGCTATTCCTCAAGGCGCTCTTCGCAGCTCTACTACAATATTTGCTATTGAGGGTAGTTTATCCGTTACCATAAGCCTTTCGTATCCCTTAATAAGTAGTACAGTACCTACTAGCGTTCCTGGTAATTTCCTGCAATAACTTAGCGTATTTGCATGTACTTAACTGGGTGCAGTAGTTTCAAGGGTATAGAGGAACATACTCTAACTATTTCATAAGCTTGTAAGCACCTTAACCTTTGAACTATTGACGTTTATGTATTAGATTCAGTCTATTTTATATAAGCTTTGCCCTGCGGTTTTACTCGCACTGAGAGTCTCACAATCATAGAGCATCTTCTGATGAAATATATACGACTGTTGGTATCTAATATACTGGAAAGAACGATGAATGTGAGTCTCATACAAACCATTTCTGGTTTAATGGTACAAATAAAAAATGAACCTGTATGTAGACTATACATATTACAATAATTAGTGAAAATATGTTATGCCAATTTTTATTTCTCTTGTGAGGATGTGGAAGAGCAGTGGTGGCTCTGTGGTAACAGTTGCGACTTACAAATTGTAGGTCATAGGTTCAAACACAGACATTACCACTGCTCTCAAAACGGTGAAGGAAAACATCACATTTAACATCTACCAACCCGCACTGGGCCCGCGTGATGTATTTCGTTCGACTCCCAGCAGTAAGAACATGAGAATCGTGTGGGTAAAAAAACCCGTACTCATGAGAGTGATGTAAGAAATGAATTATTCATCACATTCTTAACATTACAAAGTTTTCCCAAGTTAGATGCCAGTATTCCAAAAAGTTTGTTTGATTCTACATAAATTTAAACAAATGTGGTTTATCAACTTCCTCATTAAAAAATAAGTAGTTTCGAGATCGACTTCTTTTTACCCAACGAATGACTTAATAATGAAGATCGCTTCAGCTTGTGACTAATACCATACCACTGACGCTGAGTGCGGTGTGGTTGCGGCCGCAGCGTCATCAGCGCTGACGTCATTTCTCACACCTACATTAGAAACGGTGAGATTATAACCTAGATGTTTGTGTGTGTGTGAGCGAACAGCCAACCATTTACGTTTCTAATGGATGTGAAAGTGTGAGTGACTGAGTGAACAGCTAATCATGAGCTTTTTTGGATGATGGACGCTATAGTCTCGGTATTTAATTGGTTGAGCCTGCAGTGCAACATCGGTCATAAGAATTCCTCATTTTGAAGATTTTTTGGTATAATTAGATTCTGATTAGTATGTAGATAGCAATTTTTACTATCTTCAAGGCCTTAACCCTTTAATGCATGAACCTGAGGTCAGCAAATTAAAAAAAAATCTGTAATATTCTAATCACTTAAAAATTGAAAAAACTATTACTTATTTGTGAAACCGCTATCGCTCGTAACTTGCACCGTACCAAGTAGAGTGCGGTGCGGTTGTGAGCCACGTCATCACGGCTGTATGACGTCATGCCGCACGAGTACATTGAAAGCGATGCGAGCCTGCGCCAATAACGAGCCACAGTGACGTATGCGTTACTTGGTCCTCTAGTGGTAGGAGTGGTGCATTTAATTGTTTATGAAAGACAGAGTATTAATTTGTTCGACACAGTTTAATTTGTTTAGGTAATTATTTTTTTTAATCGGTTTCAAAACAGTTTCTTACAAATGACGCTTTCTTATTCCTTCTTATTGATTATATGCTTCTTCATGAGCGTAGACAGAATATTTAGAATGCTCAGCTGTTGCGATACTTATACCGGATGACATTTTTTACCGTCTCGACCTTCATACGGAAGACAGGAAGGCCTTCAGATTCATCGCAGGTGACTAAAGGAGCGCGGGACGCGGGCTAACGGGGATGCGTGTGCGGCTCGTGCGCCTGCGAAAGATCAACTTGGCCGCCTATCGGCCGGCTTCAAAGGGTAGGACCACGCTACAAAATCATTGATACATGCCGCGCATTGAGTAGGGTGCGTATGATTTGAGTTTCGATAGATTTTAATTGTTTTTTTATTATTATTTTTTCCAAATTTCTGTTTTTATTGTTTTAGTATGAAAATGTTACTTTAAATGTGTAATATTTATTGCTAGATCAATTTCATTACATGTTATTCAAAAATAAAAATAATAAAAATTTCTATGCCAAAGGCTTCTACTCCGTTCACCTATTACACCCATTTTTTTTCAAGACGGTAAAAAAGTCACCCGGTATACTCTTTTTGCTTCGTTAACGGTCATACACAAGCAGTGCAAGCACGCAAGTACTATATTCCTGGGCTTCTGAAAAACAGCATAAATATGGTCACAATAAAATTAAGCCTTACTAGGGTTTTCCGTGACGTTTTTTTTTTGTAAAGGAATGGTGTCTAACATTGGACTGCTGGAATGAAAATAATTTATTTTAATCCTAGGATTTGTGAACGATACAGCTCACTGTATTATCTCAGCTTACTAAACTTCAGAATTTTAATTCTCATAAATTAATAATGTGTTTCATGCAGTTTTCAGAATTGCTATAACAATGTATAAAGTGACCATAGAATGCAAAAATAAGAGTTTCCATGTGATAGCACTATTATCGTATATATCTCGTGCATGAGAGAGGTAAAATTGACCGGGTTTTAAACTTGGAACAGAGTCCTTCAGAATTACATAATAAGACGCCTTGTCCGCAGGACTGGGAAATGATGGTATCTATGCTACACCCAAATTTCGTTTACAGTTATGTTTAAGCCACATGTATACTAGGGCGTGACTATTTCCATTAATCGGGACAAACCCATACACCAGGCTGGTAATAAAGAAGAAATTCTAGATAAAAAACCCAATATAACTACCCGATTTCCAGGTAGGTCAAGTTATTGAGTTTTGCCATACGGAATTTCTTCTTTCTTAAGAATAAATGACCCATAAACCTAAAGGCCACTAGGGCTTCAAGTGAAAGGAAGATTGAATATTCAGAACTCTTTAAAATACAAGAGAACATTTGAAATCACAATCAGAGCACGGTACGTCATCATACCGCTTCATACATAATACGGCTAGGTACTCAGAGCTCAGAGCAAGTACCCGCGAATACCGCAGTCCGTTTTTAATAATGTTTACTGCATGGAAGCGTTAGAGACAGAAGGACCACTTTAATCAATTGCTTATCTTAGGTGCAACAGAATAGACGCAAGTTCTGAAAGTCTGCTCATAATTGGATCGACTAGTGAAGACGTGTCATTTTAAGTTAGGTTTTTTTTTTTAAGTTATGATTTTGACGTACTTACTATCGATTGAGCCAAAGAAAATTCAATCTTAGTTCAAAGCCATACAACTCAATTTTAAATGAATAAAGTACTGCTAGGGTCATCGCGGTTGTATAAATAATCTATACTAATATTATAAAGCTGAAGAGTTTGTTTGTTTGTTTGTTTGATTGAACGCGCTAATCTCAGGAACTAATGATCCGAATTAAAAAAAAAAATTGTGTTGAGTAGACTATTTATCGAATAAGGCTAAAGGCTATATAACATTAAGCTGCAACTAAGAGGTGCGGAGCAGTAATGAAAAATCTTGCAATAACGGAGAAAATCGTACGAGTAGGCGATTTGACGCGACGGGAAGGGTCAGGGGAACAAGAAATTTGCCGCGGACGAAGTCGCGGGCAGAAGCTAGTAACTTCAAAAAAATTAGGTTTGGTCATTGTATGGGGTCTTGCGTTACTTATGTTACACGTTGCATACGAGATCGTTCAAATGAGCTCATTTTGTCTCCTTGAAAACACATAGCGTTGGTTTGAAGAATCAGTCTAAGATTTTGCCGAATATTTATAGGTATAAGTTTTATATTACCAAGTGCATACCGTTTTCTCCAAGTGTTACCTTGTTAAACTTTCACTATGGCAGAACTCGTAGCGTTCCTTGGCCACAGTGAGCTTGTCAAGTCAGTATCAATTTATAGCGTTTAAAAATATTGCCGCCAACGACGGAAAAATAAATCTCTCGTTAATATTCTTAGAAAATTAGTAAAGTTTCATGCAAGGCTGTAGAAAGTGACTAATAGAGCTTGTGTTAATTGAAGTCAACTCTATTAGAGCTATCGGTATAGTCTATTGCCATTATGCTAACTTGTGTGACTGAGAGCCAAGGGTGGGGACATTTTTACGACTAACCTACAAACATTTAGCCCTGGTTTGCATTTAGTCATATATTTTTGAGATACCTATATATTTTTTAGCTGCGAAATTGCTTAATTTCGTAGTGGGTTTTCTGAATTTGCTTACTCCGTGTCGTAACCGAGGCGAAACTAACAAGTGGTTCGCAGGGTTGGCGAGTGGTAAATTGCGAATTCGTTGTATTTATGGCAGTGTGATCCCAATAAAGACCTTCATATAACCTAGATACTTAATGTTATTGAGAGCAACTGCGTTTCAGGGCAAATGTATTGTATTGTAACTATGACTTATATACCTTCTAGACTAGTTCATTATGAAACGAAATGTTTATTTAGATCTTATAAGACACTTTTACACGTCAACATTTTTAGGTCAATGTTTTTTTTTAAACTAGTTGGTGCCGGCATTTCCTAGCTATGATGTAGTAAATCCCTATTTATTATTTTATTCAGAAATCCCAGATGAGCAAAGACCAGCAAGCCCAGACCATTTATCGTAGTAGTACGTCTCGGGGATATTTGCGAGCTTCAGACGGGCAAGTCCGTGAGTAAAAGTTAGTAGAATATGATACAGACCCTGGAACTTAGAACTTGCAAATAAGTCAGAGTTAACCGGTATAATTTACCCGTCAGCGTATTTAATCTTTTTTTTATTTGTTTGAGTTGCAATGAATGTTTTAGGTATTTGTTTGAGCTGCCTTTGTTTCTATTAGATAATATGTAGAGAAAGAATTGCTCACAGACTCACAAACTTTCTATGTATTTTCTTTTGTACACTAGCAAGTAGATACAGGTATAAGTAGGAAGTTTTACTTGTATTTGCCACAGACTATATTTCGTTTTTTTTTGACATTCGGGCAATTTCTTTTTGGAAACTAAGCTTTAAATACTTAATGTATACTTCTATACCATTACTACTACTATATATACACAAAAAAAAACAAATAATATCATACTTTAATTAACAAAATACACAAGAAATTGGCCTCTAACTAATTTCCATGCACTTCAGTACTACTTCTGTGAACCTTTTCAGGCTGGGCTGAAATACAAGGTGCAGTTTTGGATCTGCAAAACATTTTAGGAGGTAATTATGTTAGTGATTCTCGACCCGAACCAACAATAAAATGGGCAGGTATTTTTTTTTCATTTTATTCTTATTTACGGAAATCGGTAAGTGTGAACTCCCCTTTTTAAAACGCGGCCAGTCTGTACGTGTCCTTAAACAGTGCTTTCACACATAGAAACAAACGCAACTGACATTTCTTTCATAGGTTTTTTGAAGAGGGTTATTATAGAGTTATTCTGAAAAACAATAAAATTGAAAAATCTAAAATAAAAAGTATTATTGATTATTGACTTGGTATCGTATTTTTATATGATTATTTATGAGTCACATAACAACCTCCTGAATTTTTTTGCAGTTTGAAAACTGCATCTTGTATATCTACTTCCATAGAAATAATATTGACCAATCTTATGGCTCGTGACAAAGGGGCAAAAGCATTATAGCTGTTGGGATGTTATGTTCGAAATTTTAAATAAATAAATACTTCTACACTATGACTATATACCTACTGTATCCACCAATTTTCACTGACAAAGCATGTAATTATTAGTAAGTTAAATTACGCTCAAGAGTATTTTGTCATTCATTTCAGTTGCAGTGTAGACCTCAACTTCACGAGACATTTCACGAGATTTCTTTGTAATGTCTCCACTTGTCTTTTTGAGATACAACATATCTGTCTCCTTTGGTTTAGAGATTAATCTCTGTCTGACACGCTCCAGTGCAGAGAACTAAACAGTGACGCGTAATTAATTTAGTCTCAATATCTACAATCAAAACATACATACATATAGTGTACTAAGAAGGAGTTATATAAACATTCAAGTAGATTTTAGAGCAATGACAGATTGAGGTTTGTGTTTCAGAAAGTTTTTGCTACGACGTAGCCCACGTTGCTACGCCGTAGCACATGTCTACACCGTAATTCCCTGCTACGAGTAATGTTTTCTTTTTATGAGTTACAGTTTCTTACACAGTCCCACGTTTTCTATAATAATACGTAGAAAATAGGAGACATTCTCTTTAAAAAACTTAAATATTTGATAAACTTGAAGAGCAAAGAAAAGGTCAAGCTCTCAAGTATATCAAAAGAGTTTCTACTTTAATACAACCCGGATACAAGGGAGCAAGAATACGGAACAAGTCACAATATGTGGCGAGGAACATCTAAGTTTTGTTTGATTTAATAAACTTTCAGATTCACAGCATTAACGCTCCATGCGACTTGGGTGGTCTTTAGGGTATAAGGTTGAAATCAAAGCGTCGATTTTTTCTGGTAAATATCATCCTCATCATGTCAGCCGAAAGACGTCCACTGCTGGACATATACCTCCGCAAAGTTCCGTCACTTCAACCGGTTGTATGCTTCCCGCAACCAGCGGATTTTTACAGTCTTTACAAGGTCATCCGGTACGCGGTCCCCACCCAGAACCTTTCGGACCCATCGGCCATCTGTTCTGCGAGCAATTTGTATGAGACTTGGCTAATACCATACATTTCTGACGGCGAGTTTATTTTTGACCGATATTTAGTGTTCAGATGCGATCTGCCAACCCGGGTCACCGGAACCCAGGCCACATGCCTTCAAGTTTTTGTTTCTTTGACACGCTGGTATCCTCAATATGTTTGCCTTCACCGTTATAAGAGCAGTGATGATGAAATTATTTACACAACGTAAAACCTACCTTAGTACAAACCCACGACGTAAAATTTTGGTATAAAACCTTTCTTTGAAAAGTAACAAAACAATCAAGTATTACAGAGCTCGCATGATAAATGTGCTCAAGACGTCCGTCGCGTTTGATTTAGTACTAACAATTTTATTTCATGAGAAGCGAGAAGTGTGCTGATGTCAGTTTTCGTAATATTATGGCAGTAGTGGAAGAAAACTGTACTATTTATATTATTTTACCTATGAAAAATAGGTATCAAGAAAACTATAAACGCGTCAGGCTCTTCCTACAAACACGTTTTTCTTGCCGTGAAATACTACGGTTCAATCGCCGTGTGTAGGCACGGTTGTCAGTGTTATATGATGCATCACTGTATAAGATTTGACGACACGGCGGCACTACAACACGGTGCCGTCCCCGTATATCAAAGAAGAAGTATTCATAGGATAGCAGTAGAAATAGGCCTTCTAGTTCTACTACTATCCTAAATCTAGTTCTAAATGGTTTTAAAAGTGGTAGGTACTCATGTCAGTTATCACCATCTAAGAAAAACTTCCTTTATTATGAGGGGCAACTAAAACTCAGAGTAGTAAGACTAGATCATAAATAATATGTACATAGCATTAGCAAGTACTATTTTGTAAAGGCATCTTCAAAAAGGAAATTTCCTTAAAACGTTAAAAACCGAGTCGCAATCTCATTTAAGTGAAAATCAATATCAATTCATTATACACATAAAAAAAGTGACAGATCGTCACTGTTGTACAAGGCAGATAATGATTGGAGACGCGAACGGGACGCCCTAGGAAAACATTATGTTTCTTCAGAAAGGTCAGGTGTGTAGTACTCACAACCGTGTATGACCAGATGTATGAAAATCACAAGGACTATGTAAGAATCGTAGCAGGTGGTATTCTGTTGATTTTGCCTACCCCCATGGGAAAAAAGATTGAGTTTATATGTATATGTATTCAATCAATCATCTCAGCCTATCGCAGTCCACTGCTGGACATAGGCCTCTCCCATATTGCGCCACAACACCCTGTCCTCCGCCCTCCGCATCCAGTCTACCCCAGCCACTTTCCTTAGGTCGTCGGTATATGTATTGTCACTGAGAATAGATTGCGCACAATATTTGTTGATAATATCAGACTCACTCCGCAAATTGATTCGTTTTACCATCAAGAACTTGCGATATGATCCGAATAAAATATTACCAAACCTTTTCTTAAGTTAAAACACCATACGACGCGCGACGTCCCATTTTTAACCATAAAACGTCAACTATATCAGAAACTTATCCAATCTAAACCCTCCACATCTCTGATCAGCCTCCATTATTAAAACATTCCCGTCATGTCACGCTAAACACTTGTTCGGCGTGTACCTTCCATAATAAATGCTTGTTCAAACAAGGTGCTTTGTTTGTATAGTTTCAACGTAAATTAACTTGTTACAGTGCCTACGGTGTGACACCAACTTGTCAACTTGGCTAATTATTTTAGTTCGAGGTAAGGGCGGGTTCAGGTGAGTAAAGTACTGGCTTTGTGCGAGATGTTTGCTTGTGTTTGATGGCTTGTTGTTTGATATTTTGAAGTGAAGACGACTTGCAGGAAGGGAGAGTTAGGTCAAAATGTTGAAGCTAAGCTACGCACAAGCTAAAAGATAATAAGCTTTAAGATGAATGGGGTTAGTTAAGCAAGATCAAAATGATTAGCTTAAAAAAGGCAAGATTCTGTTAAATATTTACCTCAGGATGATAAAAAATCCTGTCAGGGACGTGGAATTGTTCGAAAGAGTTACCGTGGCCCTGGCATGGGCAACTAAAGGAACACGGGTGGGTTTTATTCAGTAAAAGTCTGACACGCCCTCTCGCTCCACTCAGAGCGGGAGACGTCATTTGATGATTTCACAGCCACAACAAAAGGGCGAAACACAAAAAAGCTAGCCTAGTGGTTGACCAACTAGCTCAAGAGGTTTGTTAGTAAAATGCTCTGATGACATACAATAGCTTGAGGCATTAAAAATTAATAACTAACCGTTCCCATTTCTGGGACACAAGCCTCCTCTCGGTGAGTGAGAGTGGGCCATAATCTACCACGCGGGTCCAGTGCGGGTTAGTAGATATCACATGACGTCAAATGTTTGGTTCAATGACATTGCGGTTTCCTCATGATGTTTTTTTCACCGTTTTGAAAGCAGTGGTGATAAAATATTCAATCAAAGTAAATCGCCTGTCTGGGTTCGAACCCACGACCTACCACTCGTAAGTCGAGTCCGATACCACTGCGCCATCACTGATTAACACATATGATAGTTTTAATCTGGTACCACGCTACTGAGGGATAATTTCCGACCTCTACGCTGGCGAAGACGCTAGCAAAAGCTAGTCGGTCATATATTTTCTCCAAAAGGGTGCCTCACATACCTTATATTGCTCTTATCTCAACACAGATTAATCTTTATAATCTTTAATCCTCTACTATGTATGATATTATCTCCACACGTCACCGGCAAGTAAACTCGTTTACCTCGGCGCGCTAATCGCGTCTAAACACGTCCTTAGTTTAAAACTGTTTATGCTGAAATTTGGTTCCTCAAACTTTGCTTCGTGATTGGCTTTCAAATTGTCTTGTGGATAACGATTTAATATGGGTATAATAATATGAGAGTTAAGATGAATAATTATATGAATAATATATTGATCCGTATTAGTAACCATAGTAATCACTGTAGCTCAAGTTTTCACAATCTATACTAATATAAAGCTGAAGACTTTGTTTGTTTGTTTGTTTGGTTGATTGAACGCGCTAATCTCAGGAACTACTGGTCCGAATTGAAAAATTATTTTTGTATTGATTAGCCTATTTATCGAGGATAGCTATAAGCTATATAACATCACCCTACGATCAAAAGGAGTGGAGCAGCAACGAAAAATGGACGAAAACTGGCAGTCAATTCGATGCGACGGGAAGGGTCCCGAGAGCAAAAATTGATGCGAACGAAGTCGGGGGTAGAAGCTAGCATCACATAAAAATATCCAACGATGGATTCGTAGACTTCTTTTCAAAAAAATTTTGATTTGTACGCCAAGGTATAGTGTAATGGGTTTTATTTATAAACGTTGAGTTACGTGATTCACACTTCCACACTATCCACACTATCCACACTATATCCACACTAATATTATAAATGCAAAAGTAAGTCTGTCTGTCGGTCTGTCTGTCAGATATTTTTACATTCATGATTGTAATAATTGTATATCACAGTGTTGGTACAACAAAAAGTTTCTTGAATTTTGAAAAATGTACAAAGAAGTGGTAACAAAATTGATTTGAATACTATTGAAGCCTAGTAACTTTATGAATTGTACAAATATTTTTATTACGGTACCTATTTGTAGCAACAACCTAATTGAATTTAAAGTTATTTGTCATGTTTATCTCAATCTTAATAAATTGGTAGGAATCGCTGTTATTGAATAGTAGAGCGATACAGAATTTGATTAAATTATTTAGAATGTCTGAAATTGTACCCATTTATATCTGACTCAAACTCAAGCATTTATTTTAAACAATTTACAGGCACTTTTGAATGGTTAAATAGTCGGTCAGTAAGTGAAGCTATTTGCCTATTCCAAAATGTAGGTCTCTCTCTATAAAGAAGAACGGGCAAGAAATTCATATTACAAAACTGTGGGTGCATAATTCTTGTTACCTCTCTCTATGTGAAAACAAACCACATAAAAAAATCAATTTAAAGAATTTATTCTCATAAAGAATACACACTTAAAACACACACAAATCACATACACATAAACACAACACACACGCATATAAATCATGCAGTTTTAAAATAACATAATGACTCCATGAGTCGACAAAAGGTCAACAGAGTATTTAATATTAGTATTGTAAATACTTAAAATCTATACAGTAAGTTACGACAAAAAAAAAAAAATTAGAAACAATTTCAAATATAAGATTCAAAATAAGCCTACAGGGCTTATTTTTTTAATAAACCTTGGAAGTTAAGAGATGACCAGTGTCAACCCACGGCGCTCGCTCACAAACATGACGCGTGGACCAACACCATCCAGCGCACCCATTTTGTTAGGAACAGAGTGATCCAACACATGCACCACCATTTTTTAAATTTTCTTTTGGATGGGAAATCATCAAATGACTTCTCCCGCTCTGGGCAGAGCGGGAGGGCGTGTCAGACTTTTACTGACTAAAACCCAACCATGTTCCTTCAGTTGCCCATGTGCCAGGGTCACGGTGTCTCTTTCGAACAATCTCGTGACCCTGGCAGGACGCACGAAATATTTTTTTTTTTGAGATGTCTCATTGATTGTTGACGCACCACCATCTGTGAGACATCTCAAAAAGTGGATCTACGAAGATCAAATTTAGCACAGAAGTAGATTATTATTAGGGGACGTCAGATAAGATAGGATTTTAGGAAACTCTCCCCGTAAAGGCATGAAATAGGGGGTGGAAGTTTGTATGAAAGTCCGTCAGTTTTGAAGCCAGGTTCTTCAAATTGTGTGTTAAGACTAAAAATTAATTTATAGGTATCTCAGCATTTTTGATAACTCTACTCTCGAAGAACTAAAAAAAGAGATGAAGTAGTGTGAAACGTCCTTCATTTTAAAAGAAAACTTGATTAAACTTCTTATTTTAGGTAAATGGTTGTAAACGAACGCAACAAAATTCCTGACATCTACGCGGGCGAAGCTGCGGGCAAAGTATATTATATATATTAAAACTAATATCCTACTATTTACTCCTAGTATATACTGACACTAGTGATATTAATATTCGTTTCATATTAATATCTTAATAACACAAGTTTGTAGAGGCACTATATTTGTAGTTGAGCAGCTTCTCGTGTACAAAGTTAAGTTGTAAGTTTAGTTACATCTTCATCGATCATTCTGGAAACGAAACCGAAGTTTCTTAATGCAAGTAAGAATGTATGTTTCTTTAGAAAAACCTATACGTAATTATTTTTTCTCTGGGTGGGCAATTACCAAATGACCTCTTCTGCTCTGGGCTGACATTTACTGACTAAAACCCACCCGTGTTCCTTCAGTTGCCTATGCCAGGGCCACGTAACTCTTTCGGACAAAATTCGCGACCCTGGCAGACCTTTCCGTACATACTAATAATAACGCTGAACAGTTTGTTTGTTTCTTTGAACGCGCTTATCTCTGGAACTACAAGTCAGATTTAAATAAATCTTTTTATATTTGGTAGCCTATTTCATGAAGAAACCATAGGTTTATACATTATGTCGTAATTTATGTAAATTATTCTTAATATCACGGATATGATTCTTGGGAGCCGAGCAAAGAGATAAAAAATTAGAAAGACTCCTGAGTGACAACAAGTGAATGGTCGGGCGAACAAGTTTCACGAGAACGAAGTCGTGGGCAGAAGTTAGTACCTATATATAATATTTCCGAACAATAAACACACAATACGTTACAATTTTCATCCGAGTGGCTTTTCAAAAATGGTTTGCTTTCAAAAGTCACGGAGAAGTAAAGTTAAAATAGTCAATCTTCTGTTCAACAATGTAAATAACGAATTGAACGTGGTTGAACTGTCAAAGTGTAAGACAACACGAACGCTTGTCATTTTATGTGTGTTTCATAATTACCACGTAGTAGCCACAGCCAACCATCTAGCTATCACACAAGCTCGAAATCCCTTCTGATCAGAATCTGGCCTGGATTACTGTTCCAGCGTTTGACAACCGAGCTGCGAACATCGGTGAAGCGGTTGACGACAGCTGAGCAGAATCCTGGTCATACGGACTATTTATAGCCTTCGCCAGATGAAAATGTGTTGAGACCTACTGTGTTGTATGTGGTATAGGCTTTATAGTGCAGTGTTTAAATAGAAGCGACCGAATGGTGTTCCTAATTTATTTATCGTTTTAAAACATAGTTAATTGTGAACAATTTTACAGGCTGTTGATTAAAACAGGAAAGACAAATTGAGTTAATAGTACATTACAACATTTTACAATTATTTTATCGCACGTGTGAACCCGCACTAAGTCACGGTTTTTTTTGTGACTTATACATACATACAATCACGCCTTTTCCAATGGGGGTAGACAAAAACCACGGAACGCCACCTGCTACGATCTTTACACACTGTTTTGCCTCGTTTAGGTTCATACAATTGGTCATACACACACGCCGGTTGCGAGTACTACGCACCTGCCCTTTCTGAAAAACATCACCAATAAGGTCACTATATGTCCTCCTAGGGCACCCCCTCCCGTTGTTTCCACTCACATCTGCCTTGTAGATACCTTTTTTGAGCCGTCCTTCATTCATCCTCTCAACATGACCAAAGCATCTAAGCATACTGTTTTCAATTATTGTCACTACATCTTCTTTTAAGCCACACCGTTCTCTTATCACATCATTCCATTCCATTGTGACTTATGTAGTGAATTAATGGCCTACTTAAGTCACAGAAAACCGTGACATAAGTTTGTATTTAGGTCATAAAAGGTATAGCTACAAAAAGACTCCCAAATATTTATTTACGAAAAACGTTATTTTCCAGCTCACACTTCTCAGAGTAGATTTATGACGTAAAGTAACCAGGGAGGTGGAACTACATGTCAGTTTCCAAGATTCGTGATACTTACAAATCACTTGCTCGCATATATTTCCATTTAATTGTCATGCAATATTTGCGTTACAAGGTCGGAAACCTTAGTCTTAAAACCGCTTACAAATCTCAGACTTTAAAACTTCGTACACTTTGCAACGAGTAAGTTCAGAAAGTAATAAATAGATGAATTCAAATTTATATATTTTACAACAAAAAGAGGATTTTCAATTTATTTTACTGCAAAATAGGTCAAAAATTGGTTTCTTAATAATGCCGTACACTACACCATATAAACATATAGGTAGACAGAACCTCCAATTCATTTTAAATATGATTAACAATTCTTCTTATTCCACGAATTGAGTTTCCACGTCCCCAATGTCTCTGATTCCTTCTTATCCGAAAAACCATATTACTTAAACACAATCTGACATCCCCCCTACCCGCTACCCCCATGAGATAGGGGTGAACACAGGTAAACCCTTTGAGACAAATTGAATCGACTTACCTACAGGTATTCGGTGCTCAATGCTCAGATCTCTTATACGTCGCGTTCTGAAAAGCTTTTTAAAAGAAAGACGTATCGTATGTAGTCTTTATAGGCAGCGCGTTTATTTTTAGACAGGTACCATTTTGATGCCAAAGTATGTCAGTTTTGAAGAATTATCATTTATCTATATAAGTACATGCAGCGGCATATAAGTGGTGCCAATTTGACATACAAAGCGCTTTTGTGCTGTAGTTGTAAGGACGATTTTCTGACTGAGTGTACCTGCCTAATGGAAGAAACATAATGTTGACTTTTTTTTTGTTTGGGAAATCATCAAATCACTTCTCTCACTCTGGGCGGAGCGGGAGGGTGTGTCACACTTTTACTGACTAAAACCCACACGTGTTCCTTCAGTTGCCCATGTGCCAGGGTCACGGTATCTCTTTCGAACAATCACGCGACCCCGGCAGATAATGTTGACCTTGATATTTCTTTTTCATTCGGTCATCAAAATCAAGATCACTAAATAAAATTAATTTTTAAATATCAATATTACTGTAAATATTTTAGAATCTTGTATATTAATAAAGTAATTAAAATAAAATACATAGCCCCTATTTTGCTTAAAAACGACCCAAATGGTACAGAAAATGGTTATTAAAACACCCTGTCATTGCCTTTAGGAACTAACCATACAACAATTATTTAAAACCCATACCCTTCAATCACCATAAATTCATGGTACGTCACCCTCCAAGATAAAGATAATACCCAAAATATAAACAAGAAAAACCATTCAAACCGTAATCGTAGCTTATTTTGAAAGCCGATAAACCCACGTGGTGTACGATCGAAAGAATGGCGCCCGAGGGTAAGTCGACAAGGAATATAAATTATGAACGTTGTCAATCGGGCCTTTACTCAATGTACCCACTTGGCTTGAACACCTTTGGGCCCTGGGAGCTGGGAAGGGGGACTCAGTAATGCGTCAATTGTGAGGACACGGGTTTGTACTCCCGGAAAGGTTTGGAAAATACAGGCAGTGTTGTACGCTTAGCCTGAATTCATTAGGTACCACTCTGAAGCATTTAAGTATAGAAAATAAGCAATAAATGTGTCTGTACAGCGTTTGCCTCAGCAAATGTGGAATAACTAGCGAATAGCCTAACTTTTTAGGAAATTTTTGAAAGACGTCACACAATTTTTGGGTTTTACCAAAGTTTGAGCGAAAGTCCTTAAAAAAAAACAACCTTTATCCGGGCTATCGTACTGAGATCTGTGACAGCCAGAAACCAGAAAGTCTGAAAATCAGTGTTATCAAGGGCTGGAGTCCGCTAGGGTCGATGCCTGCTTTTTTTTTGGAAAATAACAATGGCTTTTTTGTTACCCAGTAATTGGGTACTGAAAGTAGGTATTCACTTTATGTTACGTACTAGTATTCAGCTATATCTGGTTAGATTAGAAGCTGATCCCAACATAATAGGGAAGAATTGACAGATGATGAATGGGTATTCCGTCTATACCATTATCTACTTTATTTTTACGTAAAGATAAAACAAATAATTCCACTCTTGAATACTTCCCCTCTTAGAATTATCAATCACAATACATTTGCGAAAAATCGGGTCAAAGTAGATGGAACATCAATTTGAAACAAACTTAGTTTTGCCTAATGTAATACAAAAGTTATGTTTGAAAAATGATTTCGTCCGTGAGAGCGCGAATTTGTGCGAGCACTTATTTTGTTTATCATTCGAAGTTTTTGGGATGTAAGATTAAAATAAGATATGTGATATGAGATTTTGGTTAATGTTCAAAGATATCTCAGGTTTCTCGTATACAAGGAGAAAAAACGCTGAAAATCAATCAAGCTGTCATTATTTTACCATGCGCATTTATGTTTCTTTGGCACCGACTCAAAATCAGTAATACCATTAATTTAGGAGCTCAGATGGACTAAAAGGTTTATTTTTTGATTATCAGTTTCTTTTTCGTCGGTTTTGCCCTTGGAGGACATATAGTGACCTTATTGGTGATGTTCTTCAGAAAGGTCAGGTGCGGAGTACTTGCAACCGGCGTGTGTGTATGACCAATTGTAAACCAAGTGTGAACTAAACGAGGCAAAAGGATTGTGTAGAGATCGTAGCAGGTGGCGTTCCGTGGTTTCTGCCTACTCCCATGGGAAAAAGGCGTGAATATGTATTGTATATAAGGTGTATCTAATCATACACGAAATATTTTAAAGGGTACACCTGTAGGTGGTAAAGAAGCTATAGAAGCAAAAATATTTTTTTATCTAAGCGTTTTTGAATTTTCGTAATTATTATAATTTTAAGACTGCTTGAGACGTTTTGCATAAAACCTTTACTCCGAATTCTATGAACGGCCCGCCTGGCGCTGCGAGGACGATGACCGGACGGCACGAGCATGGCCGCGGTGTCTCGGGCCGTAAAAAATAAGAAGGAGCCAATATTTGTTATGTGCGTCAAATCTATATATATAAAAGAAAGTCGTGTTAGTTACTTCACTTATAACTCAAGAACGGCTGAACCGATTTAGCTGAAAATTGGCAGGGAGGTAGTTTAGAGCCAGGAGAAGGACATAGGATACTTTTTATCCCGTTTTTTTTTTTTTTTTTTTTTCCCCTTTTTACGACCGCGTTCCCGTGAGACGTCACATAAAACGTCAAAGAGAATACAAGTCACTATAAAACGTGGTACTATGACAAAAACGTTGCCTTCGAAGTACCAGGTTATCATAACTTGACAGGAGCTTACCAAACAAAGGAGTGTCAGCTAGAAAACGCTTTATGCCTTCGAAGTACCAGGTCATCATAACTGGGTAGGAGCTAACCTAACATATGAGTGTCAGCTAGAAAACGCTTACCAGATCACCACCGCGTACCAGGTTGTCAAACTTGGTACGTTTATAACAACATTTATTGAATCTGAGGCGATACGAAGTTCGCTGGGTCAACTAATTATCTATACTAATATTATAAAGCTGAAGAGTTTGTTTGTTTGATTGAACGCGCTAATCTCCGAATCGAATCCGGTCCGAATTGAAAAATTCTTTTTGTGTTAGGTAGCCTATTTATCGAGGGAGGCTATAGGCTATATAACATCACGCTACACCTCAGAGGAGCGGAACAGTAATGAAAAATGTTGCAAAAACGGGGAAAATTTATTCCTTCTGAGAGTTTCCGTTGCGTGCGCTGCGTAAACGGTTAAAGTAACGCAAAAATCATGTATGACGGGATTGTTATTTTTAAAAAGTTCAAAAAAAAAGTCCCAAGAGCATATGTCTATCTTTTAAGGTTGACTCACTATAACTCAAGGAGCGAAAATGGACGAAAACTAGCAGGCAAATCGATGCGACGGGAAGGGTAAGGGGAGCAAAAATTTGACGCGGACGAAGTCGCGGGCAGAAGCTAGTAATTTATAAATATTAAATTTAAAAAAAACCCTTAAAACTTTTTTTTCGTTGCTATAGCTTCTTTACCACCTACAGGTGTACCTTTTAAAATATTTCGTGTATGAATAGATACACCTTATATATGTATATTTTCGTCGGTATAATTTTTGGGAAAAAGTTACGCCAGCCAGCGTTCAAACCCACGACCTCCAACTTGTCAGTCAGGGCCGTTACTATTGGGCCACCATTGATAAACTGTGACCTTACGTTGCTCTTCAATTCATTCATTTATGAGCTATCCAGGTAAGTGTGCTCCATTATTGACCACAGCATCACTATCCATCAGGTTGCCGAGTGCTTGCCTATCAAATTATTGTTAAAGAAACCAAAACGGTTACTAAAACACTTATCTTGTTTACAATCTCAACTTGATGAGATTAAAGATTATTATTATGAGGAACAGCGTTATCCTTTTTGCGCTAGTTTTTATTACGAGCAGTAACACTTTGTTATGATCGTGTTTATTAATTATAGCTTCATTCATTTTTAAGTAGGTACGTTACTTTTAAAGGAGGTAGTCCGTTTCGTGGGTTTTTTTGAGTAAGATGAAATTTTAATCTAATTGGAAATAAGATGTTCAAAATGAAGTATCATGTGTTTTATTTAGATTGTCATTCTTAATGCTTCTCTTAATTTACAGATATAAGTTCAAAATCTTCCTCTCTAGTTTGAAGAAAATTATTTAATGATCATTTTTAACCCCCGAAAAAAAGATGGGTGTTATGAGTTTGACCGCTTTGCGTGATTGTCTGTGGTACCGTAACTCTTAAACGGGTGAACCGATTCTGGTATGGTTTTTTTTTATTAAAAAAAAATTGCTTTCTACCGGTGATTCTTGGACATTTTTTATCAAACTCGGTCCAACCGTTTCGAGACGATGATTCTTTGAACAAATATTATCTACAACTTCTTATTAAAATTTAAGGGGTAATACGTATATTTTATTACTTTTTTGAGGATTTTGTATTGATCGGGGTTCTTTTTTTAAATTTATAACTTTTTACAGCATGTATCAATTTCAAATCATGTTTCAGTTTTCACCCATAGTGAAAAAAACACACATTTCTTTATTAAAAATACTATTTCATTACTTACTCTTCTTATCCACAAGCAAAAAAGAACACTTTCAAGCCGCAGACAGGGCTTAGTGTTTAAAATTACGGCATTACGACAATAATCGTAGGCAATCACATTTGCACAGTGTTCTGTTTGTGTTCAGACTGCGGGATCGAGTCTAATTTGTGTGGCTTAGCCGCGCTGTGCGTCCCAAAGTGCGCGCTTTAATCTATACATCTATACAAATAAATAAAATTGGCGTGTCTGTTTTTAATATTAAAGTAACCGCTTTTTACTGAGTGTATATGAATGTATACACGGTACATATACCAAAACAACGTTTTTTACAATTTTTGTCTGTCTGTCTGTTTGTTCCGGCTAATCTCTGAAATGGCTGGACCGATTTTGACGGGATTTTTATTGGCAGGTAGCTGATGTAATAAGAAGTAAATTAGGCTACTTTTATTTTAGAAACAATCTTTTATTTTAGAAAAATACCTGCGTTAATTTCCGACATTCACGCGGGCGCAGCCGCGGGCAAAAGCTAGTGAAAATCTAAATTTAGATGCGCTACTGTTTGGTGCGCGTGCTTTTTTAGCTAGTCTTGTGATAGTTGGAACATTGTGCTTAGTGATGAAACTAAAATCTTTTAAGAATCGTATCTTTCAAGATTTTCAGTAAAATTTTAAATTAAAATTTATTTTCAAAAACTTTGAGTAGAGATTAGCTTAAATACTGCATGTATTTAAGCTAACCTGTACTCAAAAATTTTGAAAATGACAGAATCAATAACATGAGTTAAATATTACAGTGGGTAGCGGAGCAGAACCCAGTTTCATGTTAGGAATTAACCTATGTTACGGACACTAGGGGCCGTTTCATCATCTCACTGGAATCATTACTTCAAACGTCTGTAGTAGAAAAAAAAAGATGTTAGTGGATATCCAATTTAGACATGGCTGTGTATAGGGAATCCGTGTAAAATTAGAAACTAGAGCTATAAAAGTTTCAGTGTGCCACATTCACGACGTGCAACAGTGTGTATTTGTATGTAGGTACTATGTATTAGAGAGTGAGTACTGGTGAAGGTAAGGTGTGCTGATATGGTGTGTGTTCGTGTTATGTTTAGCAAAATTGTCATTTTGTGATGTCAAACACGACCTGAAAAGTTTTATAATGTTTTTCAGAGGAATGTTCTTATTAAGATTGATATCATCGCTGTAATTTGTTTTACCATCCTTCAGTCACCTGATGGTCAAATTACAATCTACTTAAATTGATGAGTTTTTTTTTCGCAACCCTGTATTACTCAATCTTAAACATCAACATTTACAGCACAATAAAACCAACATTTGAACCAACATATAATGTTGAGTTTAAAACCTAATTGCAACGTGTGGTTAACGCCGATTGCTCTCAGGCCCTCTGTCATGACCAAAAGAGGTCTAACCACACAGCGCCCTCTGCCGGCCGATATGAAGTGTACCAGGTGCGTCTCGATGGCCCACAAAATCGGGTCCGACCTCAGGATTTAATTTTGTAATGGGTAGTGGTGTTAGGTGTAAGAGATAGCGGGAAATGACACTATAGTGATGCTGCCGTGCTCATAGATCGTGATGTCATGATTTACATACCTATATTAAAATCGTCTAAGGTATATCGACGCGCCAATTGAAACCATGAATTCAGCAGATGGTTCTAGACTTCCTAACGCAGACGTTTTTCGTCTATTTTCAAAAAGAATCAGCTGTTTCATATAGAAGTGCAATACCTACGCGGTCTAAGTGTATGGTGGAGCTTATTAGGGTTCCTTAGGCAACATTTATAAGGAACCCTTATAGTTTTACAATGTCCGTTCGTCTGTCCGCAGCTTAGATCAGAGACTACTGAAAGCTGTAATTTGTCATGGACATACATCGCCGAGAAGGTGGTAAAATTTATTTTTGGATACCTTTTCTGCATATAAAGTGAGGATGTTTTGTTGTATTATCGTCTAACACATGGTGTTTTTGTTGGAAAGGTTTTTAGGGTTCCGTTGCCAAATGGCAAAAAACGGAACCCTTATAGATCCGTCATGTCTGTCTGTCTGTCTGTCTGTCTGTCTGTCTGTCTGTCTGTCTGTCTGTCTGTCTGTCTGTCTGTCTGTCCGTCCGCATGTCACAGCCATTTTATTCCGAAACTATAAGAGCTATGCAGTTGAAACTTGGTAAGTAGGTGTATTCTGTGAACCGCATTAAGATTTTCACACTAAAATAGAAAAAAAACAATAAATTTTGGGGTTCCCCATACATAGAACTGAAACTCAAAAATGTTTTTTTTCATCAAACCCATACGTGTGGGGTATCTATGAATAGGTCTTCAAAAATGGTAATGAGGTTTCTATTATCATTTTTTTCTAAACTGAATAGTTTGCGCGAGAGACACTTCCAAAGTGGTAAAATGTGTGTCCCCCCCCCCTGTAACTTCTAAAATAAGAGAATGACAAAACTAAAAAAAATATATGATGTACATTACCATGTAAACTACCAACGAAAATTGGTTTGAACGAGATCGAGTAAGTAGATTTTTTTTAAAACGTCATAAATCGTAAACCGCAATTTACCTTACATTCAATCAACTGAAATATAAAAATTAAAAAATATATATATTTTTAAACCTAAAATACTTACAGGTTTGTACGGAACCCTCGGTGCGCGAGTCCGACTCGCACTTGGCCGGTTTTTTAAAAAATATTGCGGGTTTGTGAAAACAGAAGATGGTACAATGTTTTTTTAGAGTCAAGTGTAGGTACCGTCCCCCGGTTAAATGATTTATTTTGGGTATGTGACAAAAATATACAGCTAAGTAGGCTTTACAAGTTAGGAGTAATAGTCGGTCTCTTTTTTTTATTTGTAACAATAGTACTTTACATGATTCTAAAACAGGGTTTTAGAATCATGTAAACTACTGTGATCCATGTTATCGGATTGTGCTTCTACGTGTTAACTGACTGACTTATATATGGGTGTTTTTTCTTGTATAATAAAGAACAACATTTTATTTGACCACTTTTTCGTTGTGACTTATATGTATATCTATACCAAATTACAGCTTTCAAGTACTAAGAGTCTCTGCGTCTCTGACCCATGCTGCAGACAGACGGATGAAGGGACGGACGGTCAGGGCAAAACTTTATGGGTTTATTGTTGACAATTTTTACCCTAAAAATTATATTAATTGAATATTATAGCTTACAAATCCTAGCTTTATAACTGCTTTTTTAACTAGTGGTAAGTTTTATGTAATTATTTAAATTTAACCTTTTCCTTTGGCCCGCAAAAGCCCATTTTCTAGGCCACACAATCATGAATCGTGCCTTTGACACGATCCTGCGCGTATCGATCGCTGTTCACCGTTTCAATCGCTACAACATTGATTAGCAACTTTACACCTTGTTTTTTTTTATGTTTACGGCTTCTTTGTGGAGGTTCAAAACTTTGCGGGAGTAGCTGTAGAAGAAAATTGGGTATTTGTTTTGGCTAAATATAAACAACGAATTTCGAGCACGGATTTTATTTTTTTTCAGTGGACCGATGAATTTGTTTGCCAGTGTCGCTTCACTGAGCAATTTGTCTGCTAAGTTTGTCTTTGGTCCCTCACCAAGCAATAGACAAATTTGTCAAACTTTTATTGCTTGAATGCGAAGCTTTTGACTACGTTGTATGTGAGCGTATGTATATGTATTTTTTGTTTTTCGCAATGTGCGTTTTATTTATGCGGAATTAACTATTTAATTTACCATATATATATTTTTAGCCTTAGACAGAATCTATATATTAATACGTGAAGCAAAAACTTTGGATCCCTTTTTACCAAAATTGGGCGGACGGAGGAGTATGAAATTTCGCACACTTATAGTTTATACAGAGAAGAAGTGACGAATGCTAATATTTTTTTAAATTATGCGTTAAAATATATTATTTTCAATAAATAACACGTTACACACACTACTGTTCATTACCGTGTATCTAATACACACATGCATAGATATTCTTTTGTTTTTGGTCCAAATCTGTCTTTATTATTTTGTGCAGTGTTACCAACACCCAGAAATATTTACCCCTAAAGCTTAAGTTAAAACCCCTAAAATTGCCACAAGTACTAAAAAAATCCGCTAAAAAATTATAATGAAAATAACTAACGAATGTTCAGTAATCATAGACCGGCACACAGTAGTAATATTTGTCTATATTTATTCCGCGACATTTGTTAATCATTCACTCTGCATTCTTAGTATCGAGGAACCGTACTAGAAGTCGCTAATACTTTAATTGTAATCAAAAACACAATGAGAAAAATGTAAGATGGCAAAAAATCCCTAAGAATATCCCTAAAAATGGAACGCCCCTAAAAAATCTCAATCCTCTTATTTACCCCCTAAATTTGGGAAAACCCCTAAGTTGGTAAGCCTGATTTTGTGTCTATAGTCTTACTGAATGTCAAGTATAACCATAGGTAATAAATTAATTTTATAGATATATAACCTATTTCATTTTTAAAATCTATGATCATATCGAGAATATTTGTCTTTAATATTATTTGTACAATATTAGCGACGATAGGAATTTAGTTTAGATTAGGAAATATTTTTTGTGGTTTTATGGAGAGTGTCAAGTATGGCATTAGTAAGTTTCCCATACAAAACTTAGTGTCGTGTGCAAACTGTAGAGGTTGTATGCCTCACGATTGTACAGGCTGGTCATAAATTGTACAGGCTGGTTATAATTATGACATTTGGAACCGTCATAATTAATTAAAAATTATAGGGAAAATTCTATAAAACAGAACAAATTTCTGTGATAATTCATTCCATATTGTTCCATATCCAGCAGTTAAGAAGTATTAAGAAAATAAAAAAGAGAGTCCTAAAGAAGTATTTACTCATTACACCTACGTCACCTACGTTATTATCTATATTTTTTCATTTAATAATGTATTTCTATTCAAATGAAGTACGGTTGAATTTCAACCAATGGGCGATCACTAGTCTTAATAATTACGTTAATTAATTTTAATGTACAACATATATCACACAAGTGTGTTCAAACTTAAGAGTTTAGGAGGGCATCATATGGCTCACGTGCTGTATATTTTCGACAAAGATTTTAAATATTACAAATCTATTGACACAGTGTGCAACATCGAAGATACAGTGCACTACCCACAAGAATGTTTAAATTCCCTTAATTCTACTGGCTTGCCACCCCACGAACTAAATTTAAAAAGAAAAAAGTTTCAACTGTCCTATAAAAAAACATAGATCTGCTAACCAATAATTAAACGTAATTGTTATGGTATTCAAGTTATGGTACCTTACCTACTTATTGGACCACGTGCTGCATATTTTCTACAAAGAATTTTTTAGGTAAAAACCCGAATCAAAATGGAGAATAATTACAATATCAGAACATTCTGATCATTTGTGACGTTTAAATTTTAATATACCACCGAATAATTAAAAATTGTTATGTTATTTAAGTTAAGGTACCTTACATACTTATTGTACCAAGTGCTGTATATTTTCTACAAAGTTTTTTTTATCTAAAAACCTGCATCTTGATTGAGACTAGTTACAATATCTGAACCTTCTGATCGTCTGTGACGATTCGCATCAAATTATATCTAGATTGCGTGTTACAGGGGAGTTTGTTCGGCCACTTCTTTTTCGCAGCTAAAGCTTTAGGAAGTGTCGAAAGGCGGGCGTTTTGGGGGGACTGTCTTATGTAACTGTGACGTTCAAAAAGTGCTGACTCTCAGCCTAGTTTGAATAAATGACTTTTGATTTTACAGTAATTGGGTTATAGAGAGCAGATTAGCAGTTGCTCCAAGTTAAATACTGGTATTCAGCTACATCCAGTTACCCTGGAAGCCGACCCCAGCAAAGTTGGAGAATATTGTAACTAGGCAAATTTACTGAGTAGAGGAATTTGGGAAAAGGCATATTCATTAAAGTATTATAAAAGATTGAACCTTAACAGATGGTGTTAACAATAATACCTCTCAACCATTCATCGTAGCAGTTTATAAGATAACCTAAGATAATAGATATATTTAATAGATCACGTATCACATATAACTTACATACGCCAACCAAGATCACGTAAATGCTCCACAAACGCAATTCATAACATCTTAACACGTCCACGAACCGCACCTTAGCTATAATACAACTTATTAATTCAATTTTCAACGTGATTGCCATTAGAACTCCAACACATTGACCTGAGCGAGCACACCACATATAACTGTCTCCCTTACTCATATACATAAGCTCATATGCGTCATCTCACTCCATCGAGGTCGGAGGAAGTTGATGAAAAGTTTTAATTGCCTGTTCAAATTTTATTTGAAATGCTATATAACATTGTTTTATGGTTATAAATTGGGGATGTCATGTTTTTGTAATATTATTGTTATGCGTTTGTCATTGTCAGTTACTGAGTGATTTATTTGTATGTAAAATGACTATTTTGCAATAACAGAGTTCGAAATCCGTTTCAATTATTTGATGCAACAGTAGATAAGTTATTTTTACAAACCACAGATGCTTGTTCAACGAAATATTTCGACTGTCCCAATTAACAATGTCGGTTATGCATTTTTACCAATATTCACTTTTTTACATAAATAGAATCACAAAAAAAAATCTATCGTACGCATTTTTTTTTTGAAAATCATGATATTTAGCCAGTTTTAAAGATAATAATGTCGGTTGTCCGCGCAACAGTGTTCGTAATAAAACAAACTTTGAACTGCTCTACTGAAAAGTAGTCTTTTTGCAGAACCGACATTGTTAATAGGGACCGTCGATTTATTTTGTAAATAATGTTGAATTATTATTCAAATTATTGTGAATGTGAGGACTATGTGAGTCATTGTTTCGTTTTTTTTTAACTTACTTTTAGTTAGTCTTAATGATGGTCTGGGAGTTTCAGTCCTTTATGCCGCCTACTCAAATGTCCTTTATTATCATGTCTATGTTATGGGGTTTTGGTTTCCGCACTTAGTTCTTTGAGTGGACCATTGTGCGTGGGATCGTTGAGCTCTTATAGTTCTGAGGTGAGCTGCACGATAATTGACAAAAAACCTGTTCAGTGAACGCAATTTTTCAATTATCGTGCAGCTCAACTCAGAACTATTTTACTACGAACTACCTTTGTGATACATGTTGTAGATAAAAAGTAATAAACGTAATTGTTAAGTTCCTGTCTTAGACTTGCCACGATTGAAACAATTTATAAAAAAATATATGGTAAATAGGTAATTTCGCTTAAATAAAACGCACATTGCGAAAAACAAGAATACATATACATACGCTCACATACAACGTAGCCAAAAGCTTCTTCAAGCAATAAAAGTTTAACAAATTTGTCTATTGTTTGTTGAGGGACCAAAGACAAACTTAGGAGACACATTGCTCAGTGAAGCGACACTGGCAAACAAATTCATCGGTCCACTGAAAAAAAATAAAATCCGTGCTCGAAATTCCTTTTCTATATTTTGTCAAAACAAATACCCAATTTTCTTCTACGGCTACTCCCGCAAAGTTTAAACCTCCACAAAGAAGCCGTAAACATAAAAAAACAAGGTGTAAAGTTGCTAATCAATGTTGTAGCGATTGAAACGGTGAACAGCGATCGATACGCGCCGGATCGTGTCAATGGCACGATTCATGATTGTGTGGCCTGGGGAATGGGCTTTTGCGGGCCAAAGGAAAAGGTTAAATTTAAATAATTACATAAAACTCACCACTAGTTAAAAAAGCATTTATAAAGCTAGGATTTGTAAGCTATAATATTCAATTACTATAATTTTTAGGGTTTAATTGTCAACAATAAACCCATATAGTTTTGCCCTGACCGTCCTTCCCTTCATCCGTCTGTCTGCAGCATGGGTCAGAGACGCAGAGACTCTTAATACTTGAAAGCTGTAATTTGGTATAGATATATGTGTATGAGTTTTGGCCGAAGGGTGTCGTGTATCGGCGATTCCGCGGAAGGTTACGCGACACCACGCAGCGCAACACGACGCTATCACTTCGTGTACAATAGTTTTACATTAGTTTTACATTGTTTTTATTTGTATGTATGTTAGTCTGTAAGGTATTTATGTTATGGGTCTTTGTAGCCCGAAATAAATAAATTGATTGATTGATTGCACTTTTGTATGCAACAGCTGATTCTTTTTTGAAAACCGACGAAAAATGTTCGCGCTAGGGAGTTTAAAATCATATACTGAATTAGTGGATTCAGTCGGAGCGTCGATATAGGTCGTCAGACGATTTTAATATAAATCATGACATCACGATCTATGATCACGGCAGCATCACTATAGTGTCATTTCCCGCAATCTCTTACACCTAACACCACTACCCATTACAAAATTAAATCCTGAGGTCGGATCCGATTTTGTGGGCCATCAGGACGCACCTGGCACACTTCACATCGGCCGGCAGAGGGCGCTGTGTGGTTAGACCTCTTTTGGTCGTGACAGAGGGCCTGAGAGCAATCGACGTTAACCACACGTTGCAATTAGGTTTTAAGCTCAACATTATGTTGGTTCAAATGTTTGTTTTATTGTGCTGTATATGTTAATGTTTAAGATTGAGTAATGCAGGGTTGAGAAAAAAAATACTCATCAATTTAAGTAGATCGTAATTTGACCATCAGGTGACTGAGGCATGGTAAAACAAATTACAGCGATGATATCAATCTTAATAAGAACATTCCTCTGAAAAACATTGTAAAACTTTTCAGGTCGTGTTTGATATCACAAAATGGCAATTTTGCTAAACATAACACGAACACACACCATAGCAGCACATCTTCACCAACACTCACTCTCTAACGCATAGTACCTACATACAAATACACACTGTTCCACGTCGTGAATGTGGCACATTGAAACTTTTATAGTTTTAGTTTCTAATTTTATATGGATTCCCTATACACAGCCATGTCTAAATTGGATATCCACCAACATCTTTTTTTCTACTACAGAAGTTTGAAGTAACGTTTCTATTGAGATGATGAAGCGGCCCCTAGAGTCCGTAGCACAGGTTAATTCCTAGCACGATACTGGGTTCTGCTCCGCTACCCACTATAATATTTAACTCATGTTATTGATTCTGTCATTTTTAAAAACATTGAGTATAGGTTAGCTTAAATACTGCATGTATTTAAGACAACCTGTACTCAAAGTTTGTGAAAATAAATTTTGATTTATAATGTTACTGAAAATCTTGACCAAGTTAATGTATGATTCTTAAAAGATTTTAGTTTCATCACTAAGCACAATGTTCCAACTATCACAAGCCTAGCTAAAAAACAGGCACCAAACAGCAGCGCATCTAAATTTAGATTTTCATTAAAGCGCGCACTTTGGGACGCACGGCGCGGCTAAGCCACACAAATTAGATTCGATCCCGCGGTCTGAACACAAACAGAATACTGTGCAAATGTTATTGCCTACGATTATTGTCGTAATGCCGGTTTTTACACACTAAGCCCTGTCTGCGGCTTGAAAGTGTTATTTTTTACTTGTGGATAAAAAGAGTAAGTCACGAAATAGTATTTATATTAAAAAATGTATGTATTTTTTACAATTGGCGAAAACTGAAACATGATTGATATACGCTGTAAAAAGGTAAATAAGAAAACCCTGATCAATACAAAATCCTTTAAATGTAAAAAAAATAAATAATTATACATAGGTATTATCCTTTCAATAATAAGAAGTTGTAGGTAATAATCATAGGACCGTCGTGCCAAAACGACGGAACCGGTTTTGATAAAACTTGTCCAAGAGCTACGGTGCCACAGACAAAAACATATAGCGATCAATGGATATCATCAATCGATATTTTTAAAGATAAAGATAAAGATGCATTTATTTGTTTAATCCGAAATAAATTTGATTTAATCAAACTTATAACACAAGGTGCGTTTTGTGTCGGGGGTTAAAACTGACCCTTAAATATTCTTATTTTTTTTTACTAGAGAGAAAGATTCTGAACATACACCTACATCAAGAGAAGCATTAAGAATGAAAATCTAAATAAAACACCCGCCATCACCGTTTGAGTCTTCCGCGATGTCATTTGCTATTAGTAGGACCCACTGCTGCACTGGGTCGTAAGACTGGTCCATTGGTCATCTGATATTCAAAAAATACTACCTCATTATGACAGATGGACCAACAACCTCAAAAAAAGATGGCCGGGACACCATTGATGCAGAGAGTGGAGCTGTAGACCGCAATATGCTGAATTGGTTGAATAATGACGCTATAGTTATTTTCAGGAATTATATTTGTTCCCTTGACATTAGTTCTATTGTAATTTTATGAATCCTGTATGCTTCAAAAGTTTTCTGCACTTTACATATAACGCTAGTACTTCAGCTAGTACCAACCTAATAAAAGTTTGTGGCTCGAATAAAAGTCCCCATTCTACATTCATACATCACAGGACCACTTTAAAACATCATATCGAAAAAATTATAGACCATTATGGCAATTATGCAAATATTCACCGATAAAAATAGATAGTATCGGTGTCGTACGATCGAATCGCGCGATTTTATTGTCGTAAAAGCGCAAAATGATATTAATGGACACATTTACATTTAAGGGGTAGTTTCGAGGGGTTGTTCGGGGTGAATTATGGGGTCCAAGTCGGGTGTTTTCGGTAGATCAATGGGAGTTCCGGTTTTCGACATTTTTATAAATTGTTTTTATGCTAATCTCTGCGGCGGCTGAGTTTTAAGAGTCGATTGAGAATTAATTGTTTGTGCTTTTATAAGGTGTTTTCTTTGTTGATACTGAAAATACGTCGTTTATTAAATTGGGAAAGAAGGTCATTGTTTTGACTATCGTTCTTGCGATTTGCTTCTGAGATGGTTTTGGAACTGACACGTTTATGACTTGTTTATGATGGTTAAGAAAGGATAGTGAAATAGAACTACATACACAAAAATGTTACGTTTACGACACTATTTTAATATTCTTCATTGAAATACTATAACATAAGCCTGCTGTCTTAAGCTTGTATTATGCTTTGAAGGTACGAAGGTAGGTTTATACCGGGTGACTTTTTTTAACGTCTTGAAAAATAATGGGTGTAATAGGTGAACGGAGTAGACGCTTTTGGCATAGAAATTTTTATTATTTTTATTTTTGAATAACATGTAATGAAATTGATCTAGCAATAAATACTACACATTTAAAGTAACATTTTCATACTAGACCAACAAAAACAGACATTTGGAAAAAATAAAATAAAAAAAATCAATTAAAATCTATCGAAACTAAAATCATACGCACCTTACTCAATGCGCGGCATGTACCAATGATTTTGTAGCGCGGTCCTCCCCTTTGAAGCCGGCCGATAAGCGGCCAAATTGATCATTCGCAGACGCACAAGCCGCACACGCATCCCCGTCAGCCCGCATCCCGCGCTCCTTTAGTCACCTGCGATGAATCTGAAGGCCTTCCTGCCTTCTATTCTAGTTACGCAACACACCGTATGAAGGTCGAGACGATAAAAAATGTCACCCGGTATATGTAATTACCACCTAAGTACACATTATGGTAAAGCAATAAAGATACTGAGTATTGAAGGGGTCAGGAAAATATGTCTAATATACATATTTTCCTAACATATATGTGTACTACTAACTTTGCTTAACCTGGGAATCGAACCTAGTACCTCATGGTAAGCAGTATCGTTTGCATCCACTAACCCAAAGAAGCAGTCTTCATCGTGTTCTTCATTGAAACTGTAATTTAATAATAATGAAGATGAAGTGATAGTGAAAACACGTTGGTTTACCTTTTGTGACGAAGTTCTACATATAGACGTAGTCAGATACGACATGCCAACCTCATTAGTTTAAAAAAAAAATGATCGACGTGTAAAAGTGTTTATACAAACCTACTTGCAAAAATAAAGTCATTTATCATTTATATATAGGAGCTTGCGGAAGGTTTAAAATTGTAGAAATCGTTACGTAATGCAAAATCGTTATGCGTAATTTATAATACTAGTGATCGCCCATTGGTCGAAATTCGACCGTACTTCATTTGAATAGAAATACATTATTAAATGAAAAAATATAGATAATAATAAATATAAAGATAATAATAAGGTTATATTTGACATTCAGTAACACTATAGACAAATTGTTGACGCTGTACTACTGTGGAGAGGGTTCGCTGGCAAGATGGTGATGGCCAGGACCAGGACGTAGGTGTAATGAGTAAAGAATACTTCTTCAGGACTTCTTCTTTATTTTCTTAATACTTCTTAACTGCTGGATATGGAATGAATTATCACCCTATGATTTTTAATTAATTATCACAGTTCAAAATGTCATAATTATAACCAGCCTGTACAATCGTGAGGCATACAACCTCTACAGTTTGCACACGACACTAAGTTTTGTATGGGAAACTTACTAATGCCATACTTGAAACTCCCCATAAAACCACAAAAAAAAATTCTTATACATCTAAACTAAATTCCTATCGACGCACAAGCCGCACACGCATCCCCGTCAGCCCGCATCCCGCGCTCCTTTAGTCACCTGCGATGAATCTGAAGGCCTTCCTGCCTTCTATTCTAGTTACGCAACACACCGTATGAAGGTCGAGACGATAAAAAATGTCACCCGGTATATGTAATTACCACCTAAGTACACATTATGGTAAAGCAATAAAGATACTGAGTATTGAAGGGGTCAGGAAAATATGTCTAATATACATATTTTCCTAACATATATGTGTACTACTAACTTTGCTTAACCTGGGAATCGAACCTAGTACCTCATGGTAAGCAGTATCGTTTGCATCCACTAACCCAAAGAAGCAGTCTTCATCGTGTTCTTCATTGAAACTGTAATTTAATAATAATGAAGATGAAGTGATAGTGAAAACACGTTGGTTTACCTTTTGTGACGAAGTTCTACATATAGACGTAGTCAGATACGACATGCCAACCTCATTAGTTTAAAAAAAAAATGATCGACGTGTAAAAGTGTTTATACAAACCTACTTGCAAAAATAAAGTCATTTATCATTTATATATAGGAGCTTGCGGAAGGTTTAAAATTGTAGAAATCGTTACGTAATGCAAAATCGTTATGCGTAATTTATAATACTAGTGATCGCCCATTGGTCGAAATTCGACCGTACTTCATTTGAATAGAAATACATTATTAAATGAAAAAATATAGATAATAATAAATATAAAGATAATAATAAGGTTATATTTGACATTCAGTAACACTATAGACAAATTGTTGACGCTGTACTACTGTGGAGAGGGTTCGCTGGCAAGATGGTGATGGCCAGGACCAGGACGTAGGTGTAATGAGTAAAGAATACTTCTTCAGGACTTCTTCTTTATTTTCTTAATACTTCTTAACTGCTGGATATGGAATGAATTATCACCCTATGATTTTTAATTAATTATCACAGTTCAAAATGTCATAATTATAACCAGCCTGTACAATCGTGAGGCATACAACCTCTACAGTTTGCACACGACACTAAGTTTTGTATGGGAAACTTACTAATGCCATACTTGAAACTCCCCATAAAACCACAAAAAAAAATTCTTATACATCTAAACTAAATTCCTATCGTCGCCGTCGCTAATACAAATAATATTAAAGACAAATATTCTCGATATGATCATAGATTTTAAAAATGAAATAGGTTATAGGTACATATATCTATAAAATCAATTTATTACCTATGGCTATACTTGACAGTCAGTAAGACTAAAGACACAAAACCAGGCTTACCAACTTAGGGGTTTTCCCAAATTTAGGGGGTAAATAAGAGGATTGAGATTTTTTAGGGGCGTTCCATTTTTAGGGGTATTCTTAGGGATTTTTTGCCATCTTACATTTCTCATTGTGTTTTTGATTACAATAAAAGTATTAGCAACTTCTAGTACGGTTCCTCGATACTAAGAATGCAGAGTGAATGATTAACAAATGTCGCGTAGTAAATATAGACAAATATTACTACTGTGTGTGTCTATGATTACTGAACATTCGTTGGTTATTTTCATTATAATTTTTGAGCGGATTTTTTTAGTAATTGTAGCAATTTTAGGTCTTTTTAACTTAAGCTTTAGGAGTAAATATTTCTGGGTGTTGGTAACACCGCCCAAAATAATAAAGACTTAGACCATAAACAAAAGAATATCTATGCATGTGTGTATTAGATACACGGTAATGAACAGTAGTGTGTGTAACGTGTTATTTATTGAATATAATGTATTTTAACGCATAATTTAAAAAAAAAAAATTAGCATTCGTCACTTCTTCTCTGTATAAACTATAAGTGTGCGAAATTTCATACTCCTCCGTCCGCCCAATTTTCTTAAAAAGGGATCCAAAGTTTTCGCTTCACGTATTAATATATAGATTTAATAGAAAGAGACAGAGAGAGAGTAAGGTTAGAGGTTAAAATGAAAATAATTCATAATGGCGGCTGCGGGATTATGAAGGTTTTCATCATGGGTGTCGTTTTAATATGTCGTTTTCGAGGGTGCTGAAGCCGATAAGGTCAAAATAAAGTTTGTATAATTTAAACGTAGAATACACGAAGTTTTATTTGGAGTTGAAGAAAAAGCGTAAACAAATTCGTTCCTGACGGTAGTCCCACACCACTCTTTTTCCTTTTTTTTACTTGGCAGTGTCGAAGGGCGTACATGGAAGTGTCGAAGGGCGGGCGTTTTGGGGGGAATGTCTTATGTAACTTTGACGTTCAAAAAGTGCTGACTCTCAGCCTAGTTTGAATAAATGACTTTTGATTTTGATTTTGGCAAATAAAAACAACGAACATTAATATCAAAGTCAAAGTCAAAGTATCTTTATTGTGGGCACATGTAGGTTACAGGTCTTAACAATATATTAAAGTATCAATATGTCCTGCCTTATAGGCATACAATAATTATGTAGGTAGATATGGCATAAAAAATTTGGAATTATTATAGATGGTAAGTTATTATAAATGTAAAAGTACAGTGCAACTATCACATGGTCAATACTAATGCATGTCAAATACGGTGAATCTAATACATGGTCAATATTTATATATGTCAAAATACAGTGGAACTAATAAATGGTCAACAATTCAGGAAATCTTGGATCGTGTAGAATGCTTTATCAATTAAAAATGTTCGTAATTTATTTTTAAATATTGAAAGTTCCTTAGTGTCTAGAATGCTAATAGGTATTTTGTTGTATATTTTTGATGCAATGCCAAAGAAGCTTTTGTTTAATAGAGCTTTTGTTGAATATTCCTGCTGAATTTCAAATACAGAGAACATTTCTACCAATCCTGTGCTTAACACAATAACACACCGCATCGGTCGCATCGATCTCTCGCCCAGTTTAATGAGCAATTTCATACGATCCTGTAATATCACGTTTTGTAACTTAATTACAACAACGTGAAATACGTCCCACTCAAATTCGGGATCCAACTCGAAATTTATGTTAATCGATTCTTATTACGAGTCGTATCGTATCGATGTATCGTTTCGATGTAATGAGAACGCTATAATTTTTTATTGGTTTTGTAAATTATTTTAATAAGCACGTAGCGTATTAATAACGTTATCGCGACCCAATCTGTTGTTCTTATTACTATGTAATTACAAGCACTTTTATACAGGATGGTTGGAAAATCGACACGCAAACTGAAAGTATGAATATTCAGAACGTGATTGTAGACAGCTTAGACATTTTTCGCTGGTTATCAACAACAAAACAGTTGTTTCATGAAAAAATGCAATACGTATTTCGTAAAGCCCTTTTGATTGATATTTCAATAGGGTTATATGAACTTTGAGGGTTGTATTGATGACTGTAACGATAGAAATGCTGTCAATACATACTTTTTACGGTCGCGAAACATATTTTGTTCAATATCGTCGTTCCACTAACAAGAATCGCTACACGAAGTTATCACAAAACAGTTTTACAGCTTGCGTGTGTTGAAATAAGGATAAATATGCATCAAAAACAAAAAACCGGCCAAGTGCGAGTCGGACTCGCGCACCGAGGGTTCCGTACAAACCTGTAGGTATTTTCGGTTTAAAAATATATATATTTTTTAATTTTTATATTTCAGTTGATTGAATGTAAGGTAAATTGCGGTTTACGATTTATGACGTTTTAAAAAAAAACTACTCACTCGATCTCGTTCAAACCAATTTTCGTTGGTAGTTTACATGGTAATGTACATCATATATTTTTTTTAGTTTTGTCATTCTCTTATTTTAGAAGTTACGGGGGGGGGACACACATTTTACCACTTTGGAAGTGTCTCTCGCGCAAACTATTCAGTTTAGAAAAAAATGATAATAGAAACCTCATTACCATTTTTGAAGACCTATTCATAGATACCCCACACGTATGGGTTTGATGAAAAAAAACATTTTTGAGTTTCAGTTCTATGTATGGGGAACCCCAAAATTTATTGTTTTTTTTCTATTTTAGTGTAAAAATCTTAATGCGGTTCACAGAATACACCTACTTACCAAGTTTCAACAGCATAGCTCTTATAGTTTCGGAATAAAATGGCTGTGACATACGGACGGACAGACAGACAGACAGACAGACAGACAGACAGACAGACATGACGAATCTATAAGGGTTCCGTTTTTTGCCATTTGGCAACGGAACCCTAAAAAAAGTGATTTTTGTAAGTGCAACGATAGTATCATCATCATTTCAGCCATGAGACGCCCACTGCTGGAGATAGGTCTCCCCCTATTTGAGAGATTTTGCCATAATCGGCACGCTTGGCAGGCGGGTTGGAGATCGCATTATGGTGGTACAATGCATAGAAAATCGGGCGCGGTCGCAGCCTATGATTTTGGAGGGGTCACCATGAGTACTGAAGAATATTTTTAGGAAGGTACATCTACTCGTCGGTCTAGTAGTCGAATGCGCTACTGATGAGCATGAGGTACTGGGTTCGATTCTCAGGTACCGGGATACCGGGTAGATACCGGGAGTATTATTGGGTTTTTCAGGAAAATCGTTCAGAGTCTCGACAGCATGGCTGACTTTGGGGGGGTCATGGTGCCTAGGACCCCCCCTCTCGGACCGCGCCTGTAGAGAATGCTGCTGCCCATTCTCTAGTGAGTCCCTTAATCGCCATCTAAGGTACCCAGGGAAGAAATTGTACGATATTATTCTTTATGTCTGAAAACATATCGTCGTATAGTATTCACCCAGATAATGATCTGCAAATTGCAAAAGAAGTAAGGAAATTTGAATTTCGTGGGCTACCACGGCACTTTCCCGATAAGTTATTATGAGTATGTAAATGTAGTCTGTTGGTATTGGTAGTTTGCATCAATTACATAGTGTACGGTTGACATTCAGAACGTTCAACTCGCTCGAGCGACGTCACACGACGTCTTTCAAAAAATTCGAAATTTAAATTTCGAAAGGTGAGCATGCATGCTGCATTTCAATTTTCGAGCCGCCATGAAAACTTGAAATACTATTATAATCCGATGACGTAATAAATTGGAAAACAATTACTCATTTTGAGTAATGACGTCACAACGTAGCGAATGAGAAATAACGTTTCAATCATTAATGTGTAGAAATAAAATGATTTATTGCGGCAAGCTGAGGTGTTAGTCATAAGCGGAGCGATGACCGGGTTTAGTTAGTATGTTAGTAAGTTATATAGGTACGTATATTTTTAGGTTTACAGGAGCGGACTGCCTGTAAAATTATAGTAGACAAAGTATGGAATAAGTAATCATACTTCTATTTATTCCTATGAATATTAGTAATTTTCACACCGAATTAACTCGTTGGCGTCCACTGCCGGACATGATCCATTTAATATTAGAGTGAGCCGATTACTTTTCACACCGTTTTCTAATTACCTGGAAGAAAGACACCTTCTATTCATCGCATGTAGCCAGAATGTTGAATCGGGTAATGTTCTACCTTAATGAATGTAGCAGTAATGATGTTACAAATTTTTAGTATGCCATGGTATGTAAGGGTGGCAGACACATCGAAAAGGAAATTGTAAAAGCGTCAAAAGTTAGTAAATTTCAACGTTAAAATTTATATTAGGTATTTTTTAGAATTGTGTAGTGAATCATTATAGGTGTATGTCAATGTCTCAGCTATCCTGCATTTTTTAGCCTGATTTTTCATATTAGTTATTGGCTCAACTGTAACAGTAACTAGAACACTAAATTCAATATTCAGAAATCGCTGAATCGCTTACCTTGTTACCCAAACCAAACCCTAACGCCTCCTGTCCACACGTTCATTTAATTCATTCACTCATTCGTTCAATTATCCCAGTGACAATAACAAAGTGCAGTAAAAAAATATTGAACTTTACCACAAACAAAATACCGAATACTGAATGTAATGCTGGTGGTTTTTATAACGCGGATCATATCGCCGTTTTACGTTTATAAATAAAATAAATGACTTTTCTTTCAATTTTGGGTACTAATTAAAATAGTAGTGACTGTCACTTTAGCTGTCAGATTATCGCAAAAAATTGCCTACGAGTCTAAAGAAATTGTTTAGGTATAAAATACACTTTCTTTATTTTTCAAACAGGCACCACGTAAAGTCAGGGAAAATATGGCCCGGTTCCGAATTGCGATAAAAGTGATTATTTCGCGAATCCTACCAAATTTAATAGTCGCAAAATCTAAGGGCTATTGAGTTAAAATTATGACGTTCCGCGTTGGTCGGATTCGCGATATTATCGCTTTTATCGCAATTCGGAAAGCAGGGTATGTGTTTTTTTTTTGACAGTTATATGACATGGCTGTAACACGACGAATTGACGTGGGCCGTCGAGAGAATGCGTTCTTGACACTCGTCAGTTTCATACAAACGAATACATGTTTTCGAATTTGATCTTTCTTGGTTACTAGATTTGTCGCACTGACAGCTGTCAGGAACGCATTCTTTCGAAGATTGCGTAAAATATCATACGAAACTGACTTTAGGAAATATCTACAGAAAAAACTCGTGTATACCTAGATTATAGCACTTTTACGTCCAACTTTTGTTCCCAAACATTCGTACGGTCCTGTGTTCCGGTGTATGGTCGTTAAGTTACTATAAAACTTGCTTCATAGCGAGCTTGATTGGATTGAAATGAAACATTTGTTAATAGACTTTTTTCACGGGCAATTTATTTGTAACTACTCAGAGGGGTCCAGGGCATGGGAAGCCGTCACCTCCTTCTGCGAAGCAGTAATGCCTGCGAAGAAGGAGGCGGGGCGCGTGAGGAAGTGGCAGTTGCAGGAGACGCCCCGGGCGTCGGGAGTCGATAGCTGACTCCCGGCCACCGTAGGCGCGAGCTTGCGGGCAGCAAGCAATGGGTAGCACGCGCCCGGTAAGGACCAAGCTCGGGTCGACGCGGCGCGTAGTGTTCCACGCGCGCCTCAAAGAGATGTCAGCAGCACTGAAGGGGTCTGCTAGGACCGATGCGTGTCAGGGTCACGAGATTCGTTCGAAAGAGTTACCGTGGCCCTGGCATATGGGCAACTGAAGGAACACGGGTGGGTTTATGTCAGTAAAAGTCTGACATGCCCTTCCGCTCCGCCCAGAGCGGGAGAAGTCATATGATGATTTCCCATCCAAAAAAAAGGGGTACTGAAAATTTTATGAACTTAACCGTTAGAATGGATTAGTGCAGAGATATGCCTTACTGGTTTTATGGGATAAAGCAGAGATTTTTGTCAAGCTCTTTATAGGTAGCTGTTGCTTGTTATTATTTTTCTTCTGTTAGTGTAGAAACGAGAAAGGTGTTTATGACCAAGATAATCATCATCGTCGTCTTCATTTTAGCCGACTGCTAGACAAAGTCTTTTTCTAAGCACCGCCACTACAACCGGTTATGTGGCTTTCGCATCCAGCGGATTCCTGCGGCCTACAGCAGGTCATCAATCCACCTTGTGGGCGGCCTTCTAACGAAACGTCTTACGGCTCTTCGTCGCCACGCTAAAACCTTTCGGTCCCATTGGCCGTCTATTCTGCGAGCTCTGTGCCCTGCTCACTGCCACTTAAGTTTGGCAATTCTTCGGGCTATGTCGGTTAACTCTTACGGATCTTTTCATTTATGTTCGATCAGGTAGGGAAACTCCAAGCATAGCACTCTGCTTTACCCTTTGAGTGACTTTCGACAATTGTGAGCGACCAAAATATGCACAACATAATACCTACGTACATATACATGCAGTTGAAAAAATCGTACTTATTTATATTTTTATCAATTTTCGCAGTCAAAGTAAAAGGACCAGTATAATTAAATAAACCTACGAAATAAAAAATCAAAAGAAGTTAATATAATATTAACCGTTTTTACCGTCTATTTTCTGTTTTAAAGACAATTTAATTACTTTTGAATTGATCATGAAAGCGTCCTTTGAGCAAACTAATAGCTACTACATTTTGTTTTTCCTGTATTCATGCAGTAACTTATTTCTTATTCAAGACTTCCCTTTTCAATTACTTTATAAAAATAATAATCTATTAAAAGCAATTACCTATAAAATTGTAGATAATGAACTTCCACAAGTGACAATATAAAGATATATACGTGGAACCCAGCACCATAATTCCCTAACACTATAAATTACAATCTGAAAAATTTGAAGAATATTGCTAAACCATTGCTTCGTATGTTCAAAAATTCGTCTGATCAGAAACGTAAATAACGCAATGAATGTTGTTGAACTATTTAAATGAAAGCCATCCCTATTATTATTGCGTTACATAATTAGGTACCCCACTAGGTCTACAATACAGACCGTCCATTTACAGAAATAAAAGCCTTACGCTTCTATCTTTTTCTCTGTCAGCTTAACTGGCTCTAAATACCACAATACCCAAGTACGGCAGTTAACAAGACAAAACAACAGTTCCTAAAGGATCAAAAAGTAATTGGAAATAATACTAAAATACTCTAATTAGTCCACAATTAAATTGAAAACAATAAACATTTTCTTCATGATTGTACGTCACGAAAGGATAGGTACGGGGTAATTCATTTGTCCCCAAAACGGTACAGTCGAGTAGGGTGGGGTATTTACTTCCCCCTAGAGTAGGCCACTCTGTCACGTTGCGGAAATAATAAATAAAAGTACCGTGAAACCGGTTATTATACGGTTTTTTTCCGCAAACCGTTGCTATTTAATTGTGAGGAATAACAAAGTACTTACTGTTTTTTTTGAAATTGTGGTGTTTTTCTCAGTTATACTTTTAGAGTTCTGCAGCTCAAGGGTGTCAACAGAACCCTATTACTATGCCTTCATTGTCCGTCCGTAAGCAGAGTGTATCTCATAAACCATAATAGGTAGACAGTTTTATTCAAGCCTAGGGGAAGCCTAGGGTTGACAGGGAGTGCTCTCACATACGTGATCTGATTGTCCTCGTCTGGTCCAAACCCATCTTACTCACTCATTCATCACACACTCACACCATACACGTACATAATACACTACACACGTCTTTTAAAAAGCATTTCTTGAACAATAAAGTTTTTATTATTTATTATTACTTGAAATTTTCACAGAATGTGTATTTCTATTGCTTTTATAACACCAATTAATAAAAGTAAATAAAAAATTGAGGATGTCCATACGTAGTTTTAAACATGTAGTGTTTCATATTGTACGGTGGTACAGAACCTTTTGTATGCGACTCCAACTAGGTCTTAGCCGGTTTTTCGTTCATAGTTTGGGGTTCACTGGCAAATAATATACTACCCCTAGCTGTAGGTAACATTTGAGCTACTCATGTCGTCTCATCTTAATGTTAACCTATGTTTGCTTACTTTATTACCTAGAAAATAAAATATTTTCTATTTTCTAATTATAATTTGTTGAAGACTTAATTAACTGACTTAACGAAAAAACGAGACTCAGTAAAAATACTTAAGTTGTAAATTAAATTAAGTGTTACTTATCCTCAAACGTTTCTGTTAATCGGTTAACCATTGTCTATAGGACGGAAAAGTCTGCAAATTAATAAGTTTTAAAATTACAATTTAACACAAGCCCGAAACAGTCACTAATTTACACGAAGAAAACTCAAATTCCTTATTAATTAAAATCCCAGACCAGTCCGAAATTTAGTCCAACCTCATTACAATCTAAATTTATTTTTACAATTTGGCTCAGTTCTCGCAACCGTAACTAACAAATATACAAAATGACGCAGAAAATTTCCCTTTGAATAAATTTCATTTCTAAGCAAAGCATAATCCCCGTCTTGTTAAAGATAAGGAGGAGCATTAATTTGAATTCATCTCATTACGGTGTTCCCGTCGACCACTTGTTCCGAATAAATTATGAAAGACACGCGAAAATGGTTTATTATCCCTGCCAACATTCCCTCTCGCTCCTTTTTAGGGGTTTGTATGGGAGTGACAGAGAGAAGCATCGTTCAAGTGTTTCGTGTATGTGCTTTTGGCGAGTCCACGTTTTTATTCTTTTTTGCGTGGTGTAGATGAGATTGGTATGCTGGTCTTGGCTTTGTAATTAAAACAAATATATAAAAAGGGTATGCTGGTCTTGGCTTTGTAATTAAAACAAATATATAAAAAAATTGTAACATTAACTTGGGGGAGACTTTGATCAGAAGTATTGTTTGTACAAGCTGATACAACACAGAGATCATCTATGTTAATTAAAAGTAAACCAATTTCGGTGTTTTCAATGGAAGCTATCCTTCAATTTAGGGTGGAGATAACAATCCACAGACAGATTACATTCTAAACACACAGTATGTTTTCATTAACAACAACTCAAACTTTGCCAATCATTTAGGTACCTTCCAGCGTTTGTATAAACCAATCAATGGTTTAAACATAATCACTATTACACTTTCCAACTAATCAAGTTCATTTGTCGAGGTCATAGTTTTGGGAGCACCCCTTAACTACCAAAGAGTATTAAATCAAACAGAACTGACAGTCGTAGAGGCTGACAAATTCAATTTCCTGCGGGCCCTAAGTAATTTGGCGTTGCTTTTAGTTAAAAGGGCTCTATTAAAATTTGTTTGCGTTGTAGTAATGAAAATTTTATTGGAATTATGGTTTTGATGTTGAAATGAGAATTTTAGAGGCTAGCGGGCTGTTAGGTTAGTAACAATTATAATTAGATGACGATAAAATTATGATGGAAAAAATATTACATTTTTGTTTTCGTTTTCACTGAAAACGGCCTGAATATGCCCATCTCACATGAATAAAAGAAAAAAACATAACAAGTAAATAAAACAATAATATCCAGTAGCTTCCTTACCGCATTTTATCCTTTTATATAGGGAAGATTAAGACACCTACGTGAACAAAACAACCATAAAAAAATAACTAGAACAAAGAAAAACAGTACTAATCCATCGAACGTCGACGCGGTCCTAAATACTTAAAACTCTGTAAGCCATAAATACGGTAACGACAAAGGAAAAGCATTTGCCGTACTTTGCACTGACAAACATAATAAAATCTTGTATAAACCCATCTTTCTCGCTATTTACATGGCCGCCACCGCCACTGTATTGTTTTTCAATCGGCCCCCTTGTCTCCCAGGGAGAGATGACGTCACCGTAAACAATATGGCGCCCGCCCGAGACTGTTTTCGCAGAATTACGCTTACACGGTAACATTTTGGAGATTAACCCAAAATGAAGGATGACGTAACGATTTTTTTCGTGATTATTTTTTAAATTGAGATTTAGTTTTTTTTGCATTTTGCGGAGTTTTTTCTTTGAAACTGATTGAGTGGTTTCCTGGTACTGTTGTTTTCATTTTGTTTTCTTCGTTTTAATCTCGATTCAATAGTCAAACTGTGTATAAGTTGAAAGCGTTTGAAGTACTCGGTTTATTTGGAGACAGAGCTCAAGTTCTACCATTATTACGATTAAATGTCAGTGAGAGAGTACTCTCAATGGCCTACTGACTCAGTTAATTAGAACGTCTTAGCCTCGGGCTGTAGAGAGCAATTCATATTGCATTCAAGCGCTATGGATCCTCAATTGGTGCTGAGACTAAGATATTGATTTCACTATGACTGTAGTCTTCACCTTCCTATTTTATGTCAGTCAGACCTGGACAGCATTCAGCTGCTATTTAAAAAATAGAAGAGTTGGTGCAAAGATTTTAAAAGCCATAAAACTAGTTATTTGAGTTACAGGGAAAAACACGGTACTAAAAACAATCTATGAGACTAGACAAGAATCCACCCAGCACACTGCCACATTTTGACTGGCCTGTTAGTCTAGTGGTTAGTAACCCTGACTGCTAAGACTGAGATCGTGGGTTCGATTCCCACCCAGGACAAATATTTGTATGATGAGCACAATTATTTCTTCTGTGTCTGGGTGTAATTTATCTATAGTATGTATGTATTTAGAAATATATGAGTATGTTTATCAGTTGCCTGGTTACCATAGTACAGGCTCTGCCTAGTTTAGGATCAAATAACGTTGGGTTGGTTGTCCTAAGATATTATTATTTGAGTCCAACAAAAATGCAAACCCAATTAATGCTAGCACTAATTAGACTGTAATTCTCAGTAGTGTACGACCTAATCAGAAACGTTTCCTGTGTCACATAACCTAGTTGTGTCGCCTCCATGTTCCAATTTGAGTCCCAAATTCTGAACCCTTCGCTTTCTGCAGCAGACGCGGTGCGAACTCGTCTAGATTGAGTTGTGGGGCAAGGTATGAGCGGAGCAATAGTAAAATTGAACGTACTGACACGAAATTGTCTTAACAAAAATAGTGCGCACGGAAGAAGTGAAACTTCGTAATGTGGAAATCAAAATAGGAAACGAGCTCAGGTGTTCGGGCTTCAAAAAATGGCACAAGAATAAAAATAGGTATTAGACTAAACCTGAAAGTATTTATTTCGGCGTTTTTGAATTGTCGACCCCTTGACAATTCAAAATAATAATCAGTCAGAAAAATGAAACTAGTTCCAAAGCGTAGTAGGTAGACAAGAACAGGCAAAAAACTCCATGAACACTCTTTTAAATGAACTAAACTGTCAGTCCTATGAATAATAGTGTTTAGTGTAATTTTTATGTTTGGATAGTGCAGTATGAAGGCTTCGTCCCATCTCATCCCCAGTCCCAACTCGCCCGCTTTTTTAACTGACTTCTAGATGCAAGGCTACAGTCTGTCGAAAAAGTTCTACGATGTAGAAAAATAATTATTAAGTATCATGAATAAATTTTGCTTCCGTGCAAATATGTAGTTAATTATTAATTATGAAATAATTAATACCTAGAAATTTCACAATAGGCCTGCATGTGTCCCGAACAAAAAAAAATCATAAAAGTCAATAACAGCAGTGAGCAAATGTCGGTGGCATCCGTTGATGCTATTTAATAGCGGGATTTACTCATTACATAGAGCTTCTTGGTATATTTCTATCTAAATCATTAATTATGCAGAAACATTTGTTTTAACATCTCTAAGATGAATATCCCTTTCTTTAGACATCACGATGCTGCCCGGTCAGTGTAATAAGTAATTTAATATATCCGTATGCGTCGGCAACATGTCCGGGGAAGGATCTTCTCAGGAAGTTTCGTGAAATTTTGAAATTGTTAAAACGAACGGGGATTATCTCTTTTGCACACCGGACATACATATTATAAACGCCGTGTAAACAATTCGTCTCGTTATTTTGATGTGTGTTAACAGGCAAAAAAATATTAAGTGCAACGGATCAGTGTTTTTACACAATGACACCGATGAGAACAATGAGACCGATGTGTTATTTAATGAAATTAAACGTGTAAATGAGTGTGTGACAAATTTTGAAAATAACGCTAATACATTTTTTTTGCTGAAATGCAAAGAAAAAGTGTGTACAAGAAAGCAAGTAGAGGAGCACAAGAAAGGTAATAAATATCTGTTTACTACTTCACCGACGTGAAATACCTACTATAATTTTTCGTAAAAAATATCATGTATTGAAACATATTTTCGGATTTAATTTCAGATTCTCTATTGGAATTTAAATCAACAGAAGAAGGAAGAGGAGCATTTCTAATTATGTCAGAAATGCTGAGCTGATAAAAGCATACGTTGAAGGAACTAGTCATCAATGGTTTTTTTAAAGAACGCAGTAAATCAGTCCCTAATTACTGTTTAAAATAAAATATAGCTTCAATGATTGCACAAACTGTGATTTCTTAGAAGATAGTTTAAATTATTTCATATACAAACTGTGATTTTTTAACAGATATCTTTGTTATAAAAATCGTGATTAGTGATGACTTAATAAAAATCAATACAAACCAGCAAGCACTTTTCTTACCACCAGTACTTTTGCACCTTCTAGCTGTATAGCTACGTGTATACGTAGAGAGATATATGTATATGGACCGGGCGAATTGGGACTGAGGATGAGATGGGACGAAGCCGTGGCTTGGCGAAGTTAATAATCATAGAATTTATATTTTTATTTTTACTTTTCAGTGTGTTATCTTAGTAATTCACCTATTGCCCAAACTCTATTTTAATTTACAGATTAGGAAGGGAAGAGGCACAATATCATATAATTTTAACACACAACCATTTTTTTTTGTTTCTGCACCACAATCTCAGAAACGTAATCGCTCCAATAATGTTCCCGCTAGCTACTTATAACTTGTCCCACAAATACATTACCACGTCCACCGGCTCACGACAACTTCATTAAAAGTGCCTTATAAATAAATTGCACCGCCTGCCTCGTGCAACGTTTTGCATGCTTTAAATATTGTGTAATTACTATTTTGTTTTCATGCAACAACATTTCGAATACTCTTTCCTACATTTCGTGCGATACGCTTTACGCTTATTACTTGGTCGGTCCTCTTTGGTTTGAACTTCATTAAAAGGTACAAACAAAATGTAATGTAATGTTACACGCTTGTAGCTCTTTGTTTTACAAATCTTCTGTGCACTTTCCGAGGAAGACCTCGTTAGTATTTTTATTTGTTTAGAGTGTGCCTTTTGTCAATATTAGGGTGCAACTTAACTAAAGTACATGTGCTGCAGTTAAAAATCTTCTAGCTTTTAGTATGGAGATATAAAGTATACATCACTATGGTACATAATTATGTATCACGCTTATTTGAAAAAATCTTCACGCTACTTAAGATAGAGAGCGTGACACAAAATATAAATCCCTCTATCTTTGGACAATGTCGCGAGTCAATCAAGACTTATTAAAAGCTCATTGTGCGTCAATCAACATTTTCCCTAAATAACACTGAGTATTAACTCAGTGTTACTTTGGTTCCAGAAGTTACATATTTTAATAAAGCAGAACCTAGTAGTTACACGTTAGTTAATGTGCTGTGAATTACATAACAGGAAAGAATTGGGGATCAAAGAGCGTGACACGCAAATATCGGGCACTGATTTAGAGTTTTTTCAGCGTGACAGCAAAGTTATCGCTATAAGTTTAGAATCGTCACGCTGAGAAAATCTTTGCTACTATTAGCCATATCACTAATAACTGTCATTTAAATAACACTAAACTTCTCTGGCAGCGTGTAACTTGTCCCGCTCGAGAGCCGGCCGCCCGTCGCTCTGCTCGACAACTTAATTAAAAGCGCTGCGCAAGCAAAAGCGACTGCAATACGCTCATGACACTCTTTGTGCCAATCAACTTTATTTTATTGCCCACATACAACCTTTCATGCCAATATCAAAAAAGTGACACGAATTTTTGTTTTCAACAGCGTGACACTTATTTATCATTTTGATATTAACTTAGAACATTGAAGAAAGACTTATAACAAGATGGACTTATAAGCTTATGTAATTTTCTATGCCATTTTAATTTAAATAACTATATTAGAGCACGCTTCTCAAGCAACTTTCTCTAGGAGCGTGTTACTTGTCCCGCTAGTAGAACGCCCGCGTGTCGCTCCGCTCGACAACTTCATTAAAAGCGATGTGCAAACAAAACGCAGCTGCAACACGACCGCGACACTCTTTGTGTGCCAATCAACATTTTTGTTGCAAACACGTAGAAATAGTTGTTCTCTGATTTTCAGCGTGTTAAGCATTGTGTGTTCTTTGTGGAGCTTATCTTGGTGTAACGATGTGTTGTGCCTTTGGTGTAGTTTCTCTGGAGTGAGGGCTGTGTTGCGAAAATTTACTATCGTGTTCCACAATATATATTTTTGCCAGAAGCAGAAGTATGTTTTATGTTACTGGGTTTGGTTGCCGCTCTTAGTCCTTCAAGTAGATTATTGTGTGTGGACCATGGCGGCCGTCGGTGCTTATTCCAACCAGCCCTCCAGAACAGACCAGAAAATTAAATCTGGAGGAAACCAGATTTTGACTCTAATCTCCTGATCTGTTGAGAACGTCCGCGTAAGACCAGGGCACCAGGAGGTGCCCTAAGGGTTTTGGTCGACGCCGCGCCGGTGCATTTGAAAAGAACATGCGCAACAGTAACCTTAGCCTCCATGCAAGCCTTGCATAAGGGACATTATGCAAGGGGGGGCATTATGCCTATTGTGTAAAAGTGTTTGTTTAGCGGGCAGTTCCATGATGGTCTCGACAACAGACACAGACCATTCCTGACCAGGCATAATTGACGTCTGGTCAGCTTGCCATCCAAGGATGACATAGCTTTCCTAGAGTGCCTGCAGTTTAGTGTCGAGTTCCACTAGCTCTCCGCTTGCGTGTGGGTGAAGCAGAGGTATATTAGAGGGCCAAATTTTAAATGTGGCATTTTGTTCACTTATATAATCACTTGGCTTACTGAAACTAAGGATTAATATTATTCATCCACTAACTTGTAATAAAAATATGAAATGAATTATTCAACATAACAGTGGTCAACCGACGTTTGTAAAAAACTCAGTTGAAATAAAAAGCAATTAATTACACCAAAAAAATCACCTTTGAACAACCTGACACGTCATAAACCACAGAACACTATATAAAACGACAACGCATCAATGAACAACTAAAAAACAACAGAACGCGTGAACAACGGAATAACACTCCACATGTCCGCAAACATTTTCATTTCGAAATGTAAATTTAAAAATGGAAACGAACATGTTTAAGCGGGTGCGCATTAATCACCGGCTGGACATGTTGAATATCTAACAGAAGGAACGGGACAAAGCTGGACATTGGAAACTGTAAACAATTGCGGAAAAATGACATCAGGGACATTGTGTGAATGTAGGGACATTATGAGGAGTCAGGGGTGTTGCACACGCCAAGATATAGACTTCTATTGTAGAAGAAACGAATGCAATTTTACCGTCTTTCCCTTTTCTCAATAAATTGAATACTGTACACAATATAGTAACCAAATGACTAAAGTCAACTACAGAAGGAATTATCATGCAAATTCAGATGAAAAACAGTCTCGTAAAAAAACAAATGCATGTCGGTGAATACATGTCGGTTATGTTCAACTCCCATATAATAGGGGGTGAGCCTATTAATATCAACTGGGCACAAATCCAGACTCCGACTCCTATTAAGAAATTCCAGACAGAAAACCCCAATAACAGTTTGCCCGACCAGGGAATAGAACCCAAGACCTCATGCTCGTATCATTAGATACTGAAAGTGAAGCTCATATATATTTAGATCCCATTTTTTATTTTCAAGCGATTTAAAAGACAAAGTCAAAACATTTATTTCAAATAGGCACTAACAAGGCACTTTGGAACAACAGACGAAAAATAAACCCAGCACAGTTAGCATCGAATGTCACAACCTGCAACGGTACACCCCTTCCCTAATAAGGCACACTTCTTATTCTTCAAGGTAAAATTGTTCTCCAGGATGGACAAGAATTTTCTTTACTTACAAAGAAGAATATGCGCTAGTTCAGTGTGTTTTAACGTTTAACGAGCTTGCGAACTTTTCAACGGACAACCCTATTATGAAGCTAAATGTTGAACTAAAGAGGTATTCCGAGGAACTTTATTTCTGTAGTACTTTATTTTTACATAGCATGACGCTTGCAATCTTTGAAAAAGTTGGCAGAAGTGTATTACAACCAACGGTTTAGAGTTACCTCCAAATTAGGTCATATGTAATAAGAAGCGTGCCTATTTTTAACAGACTTGAAAAAAGAAGGAGCGATTCTAATTTGTTTGTATGTTTTTTTTTTTATGTATTTGTTCCGCAATATCTCTGGAAATTGTGGATCAATTTGCTGGTCCCATATAAATGTTATTAACTTTACCTAGTTAGGTACTTAGTTCTGAAATTAAAGTTCCGTCTTCCGAAATTAAAGTTGTTTTTAATTTTTAGCGCTTTTTTGGAAGTCGGTTGTTTTTCCAATATCACTCAACAGTACGATTTTTTTTTTCATAATTCTTGATAGAAATTCAACTTATTTAGGTTCTAAGGTAGTCAAGAAGCAGTGCCTACAAGAAGTAATTATGTTCGGAACCCATTTAAGCACAATTCCCACACAAGGATACCTATCCATCTCAACTGAGAAATGGGTCAATACACGAACAGGCTGTAATAAAATACCCACGAACAAAATCCCTAAGGGCCGGCCGTATGTAAATATTATACATATTTCCATATTGATTTCCGAAGCAAATTCGATGGAAGTGGGATTCTATGGTAATCAATTGACAAGGAAAAATTTGGTATGGTTGTTAATATTCCAGAAAGAAAGAAACACGTAAAAAGAGAGACAGAGCGAGAATTTATTAATTCTATGTGATCAACAAAACATGACGTATGTATTTTTCGATGGGTTAGGTAGAGATGTACCTATATGGTACACCAACATTTCGCCAGTTATGTTTAAGTCCTATAAATAAATAAATAAATAAACAACATTTATTTCAGATTTTTTTCCATTATGTGTTAGTAACAACGAAAACTTATGAACTAATGTTAGTAACATTTATTCTAAGCTGTGTGAGGCTCGCCAATCATTTAATAGGAGGCAAGCCTATTGCCAACTGAGAAATCCTAGATAGAAAGTGCAAAAAAAACTTTTCCTGACCCGGGAAACGAAACCAGGACCTCGTGCACAACGGTAGCGCTTGCTTCCATTAGACCAATGAGGCAGTCAATGTGATTTATCATCTGCTTAGCCTATAGACAATCAGTCACAACCAGAGTCCAGTTTTACCGAATGCAGCAGAACAACAGTATTTTACAGAAAGCGATTGCCTATCTGATCTTCACAACCCAATTATCGGATAATACGATACCCTTTGGTCTTCTTCTTTCGTGTCGATGGTACTAGTATACTTTTTACTATATCGCTTGAGCCCAGTAGGTGGCAGCGGCGAGGCGTAAATTTTTCTAAAAGAGAAGCCGAAGCGAAGTCGGCCTTAACTTACTGACTCATCAATAAAGAATACTTACTATAATTCTAAAATTAATATAGGAATGTAATGAATTAAATACAATTAAATTGAACAGATGAAAACGAATAAAATATGCAATATTCCTCTATCTCGTTCTCGCTGACGCATTTTTCTATACCTGTCTCTGTCATAACCTGTTGTACAGCGGCTTGCTCTCGTACATATCAAGCGGTGCCACGTGACCTAAAGTGACATCATTACGGGATCGCTGTTGTATGAATTTTTAGTTCCCGATTATGACGTTTTGGCGCCGGGTTAATTTAGAACATTTCTCTTTTGTTGTAATACAAAGGTATAAATAACCTTTTTTGTTGTTTGAATGTTATGGTGAATTAAATACCCGTAGTGTAACTATATTTATTGACAATAATAGTCACTATTTACATACTATTGTATTTTTAATAGTGATAGAGTTACCAATGCGAATCCCCAAAGGCAAGCCGGTAGGAATCGTGTTATATGGTGCCTTCGCCACTGGTAGGTGGCCACGTTTACTGCGGCATCAGTGGCATTTTTGAGATCATCTGAGGTGCAGGTGAACTACCCTTTGGTAAGACTGGTTTTCAGAGTTAAGGGCTTCTGACTATCGTTATAGGTGCCAAAAATCTACGAATAACAGTCAAGATCAACTTGACCCTTTTCCATGTTATTATACTGCTAAAATATCTGCGTATTACAACACAACGTAATGGGTACCAGTACCAGGGTCGCGAGATTCGTTCGAAAGAGTTACCGTGGTCCTGGCATATGGGCAACTGAAGGGACACGGGTGGGTTTTAGTCAGTAAAAGTCTGACACGCCCTTCCGCTCCACCCTAGAGCGGCAGACGTCATTTGATGATACCCAATCGGAAAAAAATGTGTGCCAGTAACAAGCCATACTAATTATTTGAGAAGTTTTTATTTGTACCAACTGCAACGTTCCCAATGTAAAGGTAATTTTCAAGTCTTCCCAGGTAAGAATCTATTCATAACCGTTTACTCCCAAATCAGTCTATTGCCCTCAATACCCAATTTAACTTTATCCCGAACCAAAATATGAATTTTGCAATACGAGAACAGTTACAGAATTACAAACAGCTTATCAAGGAAAAAAAATCAAGCAAACCCTCGTAAGCGATTCTTTGAACGACTTCAGTCTTTCCTTCCTTTTCTAACAAAGAGGTTTTTATATGTCTATCTCTGCTGTGTTGCCTCTATAAGTTCCCATCAGGGCGTCCCTGTTTCATTTATGGTGTTGGTTCAAACTGTTTTTGAAGTCCTCCCTCGAGTTGGTAGAATTTGTTAGCGTTTTGTACTATTCAGGTTTCTGTGGGTCGATCGGCATATTTATTTTCAACAAATTGGAAAGTTTTCTTTTATTTCTTTGTTTGGCTCCTAGTTCGCATTTGGTGTAAATATTATTGCGGTTCAATAGTTCCTGGATAAGCAATTTGTTGGCGGGTCTGGTTTTTTTTAGAAATTGAGTGTAGGTAGGTAGATATTATTCCCACGAATGTAGGACCCTGCATGATTGATTCCGAGCATTATTTTTATATTTTTCTAGGAAATACGTTTATTTTGTTTAAGGCATATTATCCTGCAATCCCGATTTAAAAATTATTTTCCTACAATTGTTTACAAAAAACACACGCCACCAACGACGAAACACTGACCGCACAGTGCGACGAATTCGAGTTCGCTGCAGACAAAAATCTTATTTATATTACTTACGTGTTAAGCTCAAGATCCAGGCGGAACTTGTGGTTGAAAGCTTTAATGAGAAGTGAAGTCCTATGAAAGTGTTTGCCAGTCTGAAACAAAGAAAAAACTTTATGAAAATCTACATTAACACTTTCATCATTTTCGGGAGTTCCGTACACAAAGTGTGCCAACGGAACACTTTAATTACTAAAGCATCGCTGCCTATCCGTCCATCTGTCACAGGGATGTATGTTTTAAACTCTAATAGCTAGACATTTGAACTTTTTTAGTGATTATGGCTAAAACAATTTTTTTTTAATATTTAGTGTTAGGTGGTACGAAACCCTTCGTTTGCTAGCCCGACTCACACTTAGATGCATTTTAATTATTTAAATTAAGAGCCTTATAAATTACAATGTCCTAGCCTTAAGGTTCACACGTATACAGGTATTTTACATTCTGTATGGTACAATAGTTTCATTAAAATACATTAAGTTACGGCGTTCAGAGAAATATTGTTCCTAAAATTATTATTACAAACACGTAAAAACTTATTATAAGAGGTTTCTTTTCCACGAAGTTCTCATGTTGTAAGTAAGAAGGTAAGTAAGAAGATACTTAGGTAAACAATTTATGTCTAGATTAGTAGTAAAGTTGAAGAGTTTGTTTGTTTGAACGCGCTAGTCTACAGGACTCCCAGTCAGATTTGCTAAATTTTTCTTGCATTTAAAATGATAAATGATAAATGATTTTATTTCTGTAAGTAGGTTTGTACAAACACTTTTACATGTCAATTATATTTTTTTTAACTAGATGAGTTCGGCGTTTCCTAACTGACTACTCTGAGAAGAAAGGCCGAAACAAACTCAGAGGTCACAGTCTCTTTTAAAGTCCAGACATAATCTTGTTCACATCATGTGAAGATCATGTAGATTGGTGACTGAAATGGTCTTTTGAAGAAAGAACCACACAGATTGAGTGGACCTGTCCAGTCAGTGCAAGCATTTGTCACTAATCGTTTAGCTCAACTCGGAAGATAAGGAGCCCAACGCTTTGACGAACAGTACCAAAGAAAGGACATTTGGGCAGGCCACATAAATTACTCAAACTGCCAGATCATAATTACTAAGAACGAAAGAAAACAAAATTAAAAAAAGACCCACATAGTCTTCACATTCACAATAATTAAAAAATACGATACTTTACAAAGTAAATATTCATGTCATTGTATATATAAAAAAATATCAATGTCAATGTGTATATAAAAAAAAAAACGGATATAATTTTGTTGGTCAGATCATTTGATGACCATGTAGATCGGTGTCTGAAATGGTCTTTTGAAGAAAGAACCACACAGATTGAGTGGACCTGTCCAGTCAGTGCAAGCATTTGTCACTAATCGTTTAGCTCAACTCGGAAAATAAGGAGCCCAACGCTTTGACGAACAGTACCAAAGAAAGGACATTTGGGTAGGCCACATAAATTACTCAAACTGCCAGATCGTGATTACTGAGAACGAAAGAAAAAAATAAAATAAAAAAAGACCCACATAGTCTTCACATTCACAATAATTAAAACAATACGATACTTTACAAAGTAAATAATCATGTCATTGTATATATAAAAATTATCAATGTCAATGTGTATATAAAAAAAAAAGAAACGGATATAATTTTGTTGGTCAGATCATTTGATGACCATGAAGATCGGTGTCTGAAATGGTCTTTTGATGAAAGAACCACACAGATATTGCCACTAACTACTCAAACTGCCAGACCATAGTCAAAAGTGAAACAGTGACCCACATAGTCCTCAAATTCTCAATAATCAAAGTAATATTCATACAATTAATATTCATGTCATGTGAAATAATAAAAAAAAAAAAAAATAAATAAAAAAAAAAATAAGAGTAAAAAATAGCAAAATAATAATAATAAAACAACAGTCAGTGTAGATTTATTGGAGCAGTTCAATCCCAGGCCGTTTTATCCTCAATATAGTCTTTAACAGTATAATAGGCTTTCTGACATAATTTACGCTTTATAAAAGATTTGAATTTATTTAGGCTTAGTTCTTGAATGAGGCTAGGAAGTTTATTATAAAAACGAATACATTGGCATCTAAACGAGCCACCTATTTTCTTGAGCCTGGTCTTAGGAACAACAAATTTTTGTTTGTTTCTAGTATTGACATTATGGATATCACTGTATCTTTTAAAGATATTAATATTTTTATGTGCATACAGCAGATTTTCATAAATGTACTGAGAAGGCACAGTCATTATATTAATCTCTTTATATTTGTCTCTGAGGGAGTATCTGGGACTTAATTTATAAATCGAACGAATTGCCCTTTTTTGTAAAACAAAATTTGTCTGAATATCGGCGGCATTTCCCCACAGCAGAATACCGTACGACATCACGCTATGAAAATAACTAAAGTAAACTAAACGGGCTGTCTCTAAATCAGTTAAATCACGAATTTTTCTAACAGCGTATGCTGCAGAGCTAAGTTTTTTTGACAATTTATCTGTATGGGGGCCCCATTGAAGCTTGGCATCCAGAGTTATGCCTAAGAATACTGTGGTATCTTCGGGTTTCAACACTTCACCCTTTATGAGGACACTAGTTTCTACTTGTCTAACATGAGGTATCGTAAACTTAATACATTTGGTTTTTTTCTCGTTAAGAAGTAGGTTATTAACATTAAACCAGTTAACTACATTAGCAAGGGCTCTATTTACATTGTCAGTAACCAACTGCTGACGTTTGAGTTTGAATAAAAGTGAAGTGTCATCTGCAAACAACACTATATCATGTTTATCCTTTATGAGGTAAGGCAAGTCATTTATATAAATAAGAAATAAAAATGGGCCTAAAATTGAGCCCTGAGGGACCCCCATTCTAACTTTAGATCCAGGTGATCTTTTTCCGTTGACGTCAACTCTCTGAATCCTATCACTTAGGTATGAAGTAAGAAGATCCAGAGAGGCGTTCCGGATTCCGTAGTGGTGAAGTTTCCTGATCAAGGTTTCATGAAGAACACAATCGAATGCCTTGGACAAATCGCAAAAAATACCCAAAGCATCGCATTTGTCCTCCCACGCATTATATATATGACCTAAAAGTTCAACTCCGGCATCGGTAGTTGAACGACCCTTTGTGAAACCAAACTGTTTGTTGTGTAATAAGTTATGTTTATTAAAAAATCGTTGCAATTGATTTAGAATAAGTTTTTCAAAAATTTTACTGAAGGTAGGTAGCACTGAAATTGGTCTATAGTTAGTAGGGTCTGATGTGCTACCCGATTTAAACAACGGTATTATTTTACTGTTTTTCATAAGATCAGGAAACTCGCCACGGTCAATACAATTATTAAAAATAACAGCTAAAGTTGGTGCTACAATGTTTATGATCGACTTAGGAGTATCCACAGAATTACCCCATAAATCGGCGGTCTTTTTTACATTCAAAGAGTGAAAAGTTTTAACGATATCGTTACAAGTTACATATTGGAAATGAAATTCACTATCACAAACAGTAACGTTTTCTTTAAGTAGAGACTCTGCAGCAGTGGGTGATGAGTTCAAAGATTTGGTAGTAGATACTGGAATCTCTGCAAAGAAATTTTCAAAGGCCGCGGCGACTTGAGAATCTGATTTGATTATATTATCCTCAATAGCTAGACTGTAGTCACTACTTCGGTTGCATGACCTTCCTGTTTCGCTATTAATGATAGTCCAAGTCGTTTTAATTACATTACTGCTATTTTTAATTTTTAAACTCAAATAACGTGACTTGGCTATGCTACAAACTTTTTTAAATAATTTAGAATAATTTTTGACATACAAATTAAATTCAGCAGTGTTTATACAAGTCCGTTCATCATATAATTCATAAAGTCGTTTTCTACTTTTATGTATACCAGTGGTGGCCCAATCACTAAAAGAAGCGTTAATACTAACCGAAAAAGTCTTTGGAATAAATATGTTATCAAATTGTGTGCAATACATTTTAAAAAAATCATTATATTGTCCATTAGGGTCATCATTTGGCAACACAAGTGGTAGATTATTCGAAAGTTTAGTTCTAAACATTTCCAAGCGATTAACAGTTTTTGGGTTAACAGTGATATCTTTTTTAGTTTTTTTTATGTTTACATTTGGAATAGTGATCAATTGACCACAATGATCTGAGTCTAATAAATTAATCATTTCTTTATGGATTGCTTTAACATCTGTATAAATGTTATCTAAGCATGTGGCACTAGTGGGAGTTATTCTAGTTGGCTCTAAGAATTGGTTGGCAAGATTGTATGACTGAAACAAACTTATAATTTTAGTACTTAACCCAGAAGTTTCTAACAAGTTAACATTAAAATCACCGCAAGTGATGATAAACTTATTTGAATTAGAAATTTTGTGCAACACTTCATCCATTACCTTTTCAAAACAATCATACAATCCTGAAGGAGGTCTGTACACACTTAATACAATGAACTGCTCCAATTCAATACAGGCTATTTCAATTGTCCGCTCGACAGAGAGGCTCACAATATCCTTACGGTCTTTAAATTTGAGCTGGTTATTTACTAAAATTAGTGAGCCACCATGTATAGCTTTTTCTCTGCTGAACGAACTACCAACCTGGTGGTTACTAAAATTGAATATGAACTGGTGGCTTTTAAGCCAATGTTCTGTTATACAAAGAATATCTATATTGTTACAGTTCAGGAAAAATTCTACTTCTAAATCTTTGTTCAAAAACCCTTGAATATTTTGATGCACCAGGTTGATACGATTTAATTCTTTTACACTTACATTTGATTTCTTATTTGCCATACTAACATTGTTGCTAGAGGTTGCCTCTATTGTCTTAATTTCTAATTTAAATGGAAATCAATATCTACAAGTGCTGTCAAATTATTGGCAGTACAGTTTAAAATGTCATTGCATTGCTCAAAAGAAGCAAGTTGTTTAGCCAAATTCTTGGCTGTAATAGAAAAAAAGTATGCTAGCGATGCTGCTATCTGTCTTCTATGATAGTTTGAGAGATAGTACATAGCATTATTATGCCTATCTTTTGTTAAATATAAATTATTACTAACATAATTGCTGGTATCCAATAAGTGAAATAAATTATTATGAAATGTCAAATTATGCAATGTCATATTAATTTCAAATCTTAACCTATTTTCTTCCTGTGGCAAACTGTTACTGTAAGGGAATGTAAACAATACAATTTTTCTCAACTTAAGATTACACAATGTTCCATAATATTGTAGCAATTCTCCTTTCTCCAAATTTCCCCTATTACCCATAAATATTATTAATGTGGTGTCCTGGTGAAAATTACATTTAATAATTTCTTTCATAATATGAAATAGTGAACAACCAGGCATGCAATTATTTATTATGGAGTGCCCCGGATATTCATCTGCCAACAAGTAACCTAACTCCTTTCCAATCTCATCACAAAATAATACTATACCATTTTTTACAATTTGTTCACATGGTTTAATGGGACAACTAATAGTAGGAGATGTTAAATCAACACAGAGCTGTGGTAAGGTGGTATTGCATGTTGTCAATGAATGTTCCGGTGTAGGTACATTGGATGGTGTTTGACACTGCTCACAGTTGTTTTGTTTTGAGTTTACCAGCACATTCATTGCCAACACATATTCCCTCATGAGGTCTTCTGAGGTATTATATTTAATGGTCATTGAACTAAGTTTCTCCTGTAAATAGTCTAGTTCAGATTGCAAGAATTCTGTGTCAATTTTGTACTTCCTAGTACTTTGTTCCAAATTATAAGAATACATATCCAATTGTTTTAGTAAAAATTGATAGTCTAGTTCTTGTAAATGGCTATAAACAGCTTAACATTACGCTACGACTCTAAGAAGTTGAGAAAAACAAAAAAGTCAGGAAGATTGCTGAGTAAAAATTAAGTTATAGCGACGGCATACGATGCGATGCAACGGGGCGTGTCGGGGGAGCAAGAAATTTCACGCACACGAAGTCACAGGCAGAAACTAGTACGTTTATAAAATAAAAAACAATATATAATTTACTTAATTTAGCTACCATTAACAATTTCCGAGAAACGAGATTGAGTTCAACTGAATATTTTAATTTAGCCAGTGTAAGTAGGTAACTAAAATACAGACTTGTGTTTACTCATGAAAGTTGATCGCTACGCTGTTATTTAACTTTTACATTTTAAGTTATATTTTACTAGCTTTTGCCAGCGGCCCTCGTATTATACGTATAACCTTCTTCTTGAATCACTCTGTTTATTGATAAAAACCGCATTAAAATCCGTTGCTTGGTTTAAAAATCTAAATGTACAGACGCGGGAAGCAAGTTTGTTATATACTATGTAAAGATATCAAAAATATAAAAATTGACAGTCACAGGTTATTATTATATTCTTTATTTTTCGAAAAACAATGATCCAGCGTGTTAGTAAACAATATTACAAATTAATACTAGTGTTAGTAGGTAAAACAAAATTCAAAATAACATAGAATAAACAGTATTGTGAAAAGGACATCCCCAAATTAATGTTTGGTGATTATCCTTCTCACAAAATTTTTAATAATCGGTGAGTCAATACTCTCCGCCACCGTTTTTAGAATGCTGTTGCCATTCGCCCGCCAGCTTGACAACAGCGACGCGGTTTTCTTGCGAATGACGGCGACGGTTATGCAAGAATTTTCATTTTGTCTAAATGATTTTAAAAGACAATTGCTCAAAATATTGAAGAGCATAGGGACAAATAAAGCCTAAATTTGGCTTGAAATTGCGATTCTGAAGCCTTCATAAGCACTTAGGCTTCAGACATATGATTTTTTTTTGATTATCACTCATTGCGACGAAAATGCCTGCCTGATATAATAAACGTTTTATGCTTATTGTTCTAGAATACAAATGTTTCAGACATTTAAACATCTTTTGAAAGCTCATAAAACGAATGAAGAAGTCGATAAAAGGAAAATGTTTTGCCTAATCTATTTTGATAGATTGAATAGGATTCTGTAAAAATTGTGGTCTGTAGAAAATCCAAGGCAAGTATTTTATTCAAGAATGATTTTAAACATTATATTTTTCTGCGATTTAAATCAAACAATTACAATTATCGTTTCGTATTTTTTGTCCAATTTTACCCACATTCTACCCACTATACGTACACATTGCCACAAACCTAACATACCTTTGCAAAAACTCCTTTAAAACCAACCACGTCAATCCGGTCCATGGAATCTGTCAAAGAAAAACCAACCTGCTAATGCTACCCCATAATATTCCCAGTGGGCCTGATGAAGGGTAGAACTAGACACAATGTGTCATTCGGACCCAATCGCGTTATTAACGGTTTAGAACTTCGGGGTTCCGTAGGAAATGGTGTGTTGCTTCATAAAGCTCGAGTTGTTGTTTAAATTGAACGTGGTGTCAAATTCTATCTCAGCAAGAGGGGGCCCGAGTCTCAGCAGTGGGAATATTATAGGCCGATTATGTTGTTGTTGTCAAATTTAGGCGACTTTCGATGTAGAGAAGTTACAATGTTTAGGCATATATTTTGTAAAGACTCAATGTTTCTTTTATACTGCATGCTGAAAAAAATGTGTGTTTATGTAATTAAGTACAAAGCGTAAAGATAAAAAAAACCGGCCAAGTGCGAGTCGGACTCGCGCACCGAGGGTTCCGTACAAACCTGTAGGTATTTTCGGTTTAAAAATATATATTTTTTTAAATTTTTATATTTCAGTTGATTGAATGTAAGGTAAATTGCGGTTTACGATTTATGACGTTTTAAAAAAAAACTACTCACTCGATCTCGTTCAAACCAATTTTCGTTGGTAGTTTACATGGTAATGTACATCATATATTTTTTTTAGTTTTGTCATTCTCTTATTTTAGAAGTTACGGGGGGGGGGACACACATTTTACCACTTTGGAAGTGTCTCTCGCGCAAACTATTCAGTTTAGAAAAAAATGATATTAGAAACCTCAATACCATTTTTGAAGACCTATTTATAGATACCCCGCACGTATGGGGTTGATTTAAAAAAAAATGAGTTTCAGTTCTATGTATGGGGAACCCCAAAATGTATTGTTTTTTTTTCTATTTTAGTGTGAAAATCTTAATGCGGTTCACATAATACACCTACTTACCAAGTTTCAACAGCATAGCTCTTATAGTTTCGGAATAAAATGGCTGTGACATACGGACAGACAGACAGACAGACAGACATGACGAATCTATAAGGGTTCCGTTTTTTGCCATTTGGCAACGGAACCCTAAAAAACCTAGTAAATGTACCTACTCAGTTTTTGTATCTGCAGTTTCTTAGTCGCAGCCCGGAGTGTAGATTTGTGCCTGGTTGATGGCAATAGGCTCGCCCCCTCATTACGTGGGACTTAAATGTAACTGGCAAAAATGTGGGTCTACCATATGAAATGAAATCGAATGAAACAAAATAATATGAAATGAAAAGGATCGAAAAATGGGATGAAATGACATGGAATGCAATGAATGTGTGAATGATGTCCATATAGGTGTACCTCTGCCTTTTTTTTCGGCAAACTATTATATTTTTGGTCATTGTTATTTTTGTTGACTAGTCACAAAAAATGGTAGATTCAGGTGATTCGTTTCATTAAAGATCATTATATTACATCAGATAAGGTCATAATAATGCTACAAATGAAAATAAACTAAAAATCTTTTTTGAAAGTTAGACAATTGATTTTGACATGAAGCCATAGAGCTTACCTTTTTACTTTGAATTTCAGTTTTAAACCAATAAAATAAGTTTTGAATCTTTAATGATTCTTTTCTACCTACATTTGAAAACTTCGATAAATCTTAGTACCAACTTTTTCTTTTTAACTTTACTGAAGTTCGGTGAATTGTTTAAGTTCGGTTCTTAGATTTTTTATTAATATAATGTTTAGTTACTAGATATGAGATGGTATCGTTTATAGTTATGGTCCTTGTATTCGCAGAATAACAACTCATTCAGGATGCTGTCGGGGCCCGCCCCGACCTTTGCCTGTTGAGCCTGTAGCTTTAAATTCGTCCCTAAATAATAATCACTCCGATCCAACCCATCATTTGCTACTCTCTTCCAGCGACACCCGAAGCCCAGGTTTGTATCCCACAGGGTGTGCCCTTGCCGTGTATTTGCCCTTATTTTTACGTTTATAAGCTCTGTACGGTCGCCCTAATTTGTTGAGGCAGCCACAAGCAAGCCCGGTTCAGCAGCCAACAACCTCTTTTTTTTTATCTCGAGGTAGAAATCCTCATGGATGCCCTCCGCCCTGGGGTGCGCGGAGGGTTCTGTCAGATTCTTACTAACTTAACCCACCCCGGTGTTCCATCCTACACCTACGTCGGGGACCACGTGAACCAATATGTCTTCCGCGAACTCCGACTGGTGCCGGCCCGCCTTTGCGGGTCTCCTCACGTTAGGGAGGGAGTGAGGTGTTAAACTCCCCCCGTACCTCACAGCGAGGCGCGTGTGGAACACTACGCGCCACCATCTCGGGTCCTAAGGAATAGGGAGCCACGGATGTCTCTAGATCCTTCGCCCCTGGACCCATTTAGGGGGGCTAGAAGAGGGCGTTGTCCACCCTCCGCCGACGCCCGGTGCGCCTGCTGCGGGCTGGGTGAGCGGAAGATATCTCCCGCTTCCTTTCCGCAGCCTCCTTCTGCGACATGACTGATTCGCAGAAGGATACCACCGCGTCTCAGGACTCCTAACTGCCGATCATCGATTCGACCACGGCCGGCAGCGATAGGTCACTGCCTACTTCTGAGACGAGGACACGACGCGGCTCCTCCCAAGCGGCACATTCTACCAGCGTATGCCACGCCGTGTCCTCCCGGCAGTCGACGCAGTGGTGACACCAGGCGTCCGGCTCCCTGTTTATGCGACACAGGTTCTTCCCGAAGCAATCATGCCCCGAGAGCACCTGCGTCGTCCGAAAGGACAGGGAGCCGTGCCTCCTCTCGAGCCAGCGCCCTAGCACTCGCTGGACTGCCTCGATGGTGGCGAGGCAGCGGTAGAGCGTGAAAGCCTGTCCTGCCAGCCCGCTACCAGGGCTGCGCGAAGCTGCGACCGACGAAGCTCCGTGTGGCGCTCCGTCAGTCGCTCGCCTCGCTCCCGCGCTTCCTCGCGCCACCGATACAGTGACGCGAGTACTTTCGCTTCGAGATCTCACGCCAACAACCTCCTAGGATGACCTGCGAGAACCAATTCAAGAAAAAAAAAATGGCAGCTACCACGTTTTTGTAGTACTTTGGGGATATTTGGTGAGGATTTATACCATTATTCGAAAACGGTGTGCTTTGACCTTCCACAGAATACGTGCGTGCCGTTTCCATAGCATACTGAGCACGTTAAGTGGTAGGTGGGATTGTCCAATGTGATGTGTCAAAGTCAAAGTCAAAAACGTTTATTGCGAACTAAGTGTACAATGTTGGTGTTATCCTATGTTAGTACTTATGACTTAGCAGCCTTTTACAAGCATTGCAATTATTATTATTCGCCTGCCCTTATCATCATAAATTAGCATGCATAAATCATTATTTTTACATAATTATTTTCTTTTACATTAGTACAATTAAACTGAGAAAACATAAATAGTCAAAATTAAATGTCAGTAATAATGAATACAATACATTTATTCAGCAATGTCAAAGCAAGATTAATGTCATTCACGTCAGGAAGTAAAAAAAATAATTATTATTCTAACTGTTTGTATAGGACAGATCGCCACTTCGCAACGTCATTTTAAGCTAGACTCTAAATATTATTTTACTGAGTAGAAGCATTTTTGGATTAGGTATAGTTTTAGCCTTTCTTGGAATAATATTACTGATTTTTCAGTTTTAAACGTGTTGGGCAACTTGTTATATATTTTTATTGCCATATAATAAGGGCTACCGCTTAACATTTTAAGTCTTGCGGATGGAGCGCATAACCTCTTTTTATGGCGAGTGTTGACGTTGTTCGTATCTTCTACTTTAGTGAACTTGTCGATATTCTTAAAACAAATATGCAAATGTCAAGTATGTATAATGATGGCAGAGTTAGGACCTGATATTTTATAAAGTATGGTTTGCAGCTCTCTGTATTATTTATTTGGGCTAGAATTCTTATACACTTCTTTTGCATTATGAATAGTTCCTGTACATTAACACTATTTCCCCAAAGCATGACGCCATATCGCAGCCATGAGTATGCGTATGCGTAGTAAGCAGCCATGGCTGTTTGTGTGTTAGTGCTTTGTTTAATTTGAAAAAGAGCGTAAGAGAAACTGGAGAGTTTTGTTTTTATATGTTCTATGTGTGACTTCCAGTTAATGTGTGTGTTAATATTTATACCAAGTAGGCTAAATGTATTTACTTCTTCTATTTGCGTGTTCTCGAATGTTATTTTTAGATTGAAAGGTGGTGGAGGTGTCATTGGCTCGGACTTCATACGTCTTTAGTCATGCACTACATTCCACGTAGAAAGTGTGAGGATCGGGTTTAGACTTTACGAACATAAGTTTTCTTTACTAGCACTAAAACAACAGTATGGATTCAGCCAGGTCTGATCACAAAGGATTTAATATTATTATGAATATTTCCAGTGTTTCAGAAAAGATTTGAACTATTGTTTTTATACTCTCTAAACAAGTTTAGAAAACAAAAATTTCACCTCATAAAATTCGCACACGATGGCAATAACGTTTCATATCACACTTCCTTAAAGGAATATGAGCCAAAGAGGTGAAACAAATGGGTCATTCTTTAGGAAAAATAAGTTGTGACGGGTCAATGAACCGCACGGCTATATCAGTTGGCTGTGACGTCATCATTTCGCCAGAAAAAGCAAGGAGGCAAACATAATTATATAAGGTTGACTTTGTGATTGAATTTGCCAGTCCGATTGGCGTGATTTCCATTTTCCTTTTTATTATTTCTCACTCGATTCTTTTCGGAGGTGTTTTCAAGACGGGGATTAAAGACAGAAATAAGAATTTGGTGTTATTTTTATAAGCGTTAGGTAGTCAGGTTAATTCGTTTAAATAAAGGTTCTTAAAAATTAAATAAAATGTAAAAGCTGAAAAAGATTTAAAATCAAATAGGCATCTTGACTTAGAACAACCGGATGATAGCATGGTGGGGTGTGGATTCTTCAATCATTATACCGATAATAATCGTTACGCCTAACAGCGGAGAGATTCGACCAACATCTTAGAAGGCTCTCATTGCGCGGCTAGGCCGAAGCTTGATTCAGAAACAGTACTCCTAGACACGACACGTATAGTAATGAGTTGTCTCTCTCTAGAGTTGTGACCACCAGCAGCTCGGACCTTGTCCCTGATGTCAATGAGCCACCATTTTCATATTGTAAAATGTTTTTTTTTTTGTTTTATTAATAACTAGCTTCTGCCCGCGGCTTCGCCCGCGAAGATGTCGAAAAATATCCCACAGGAACGTATTACCAGGATTAAAAGTACCCTTTGTGTTTATCCAGGTAAACAATGGGTTATTGCACTGCTTGCTTTGTGTTATCCAAGGAGCCTTCAGATTGATAAATTATTGTTTTAGGATAAATATTGCCAAAACATAACAATATTGGCGGAATATATAACGGAACGGCAAATTACCTATGTGCATGCCAAATTTGAAGGCAACTTTAAAGCGAAAATATAAGTTCTCTTTATTCCCTGGAAATTCCGAAAAAAATTGTTACCTAAATTATTCAAATGACGATTTTACTTACATTGCTGTTCACAGGGGTTAAAGACTATTTATTTTTTAGTTTATATTTAAAGTATCTCTTTATATACTACTTTAGAGGTTCTACCTTCAGGTGCTAATACAAGCAGGCTGCTAGATGAGCTCACTCTCGAGCAGGCAACGTAAACCTGGCCGTGCGAGAAGCAGTCCCCTCTAAGATGATATCCCGCTGTTTTAAGGGACTGTCCCTGAGACTTATTAATCGTCATTGCGAAACATATCATAAGGGGACTGCAGCCTTTTAAACTCGAATGGGTACTCCGACGGTATTAGTGGTATCTGCGATATATAGTACACTGATTCACCTTGAGCACAGTCAGTAAATACAATGGCGGAGCCTCTACCACGTTTTGATGTGTTTTCACACGTGACCTGGTCTCATTGCACAACTTGGCCGGATTGAGATTTCGTGGTAGCATTGCTGGAGCACCTACTTTGAAGATAAGTGTGTGTGAAACGGGGACCAGATGGGTTGAATAAATTTAAGAGCTGCATAGGATAGTGTATAGCATCATCTTTATGAATTCGACACGTATGCATGTAATATAATTACAAGAGATTTTTGTTGCCTGTGTTTATTTCATTGGTTTATTTTGTATCGCTTCTGCCCGCGGCATTTTTTTTTTCAGAAACAAACATCCGCGCTCTACCTACCTCTCAATTTAATATACAAACTGACAATATCCCAAACAAATAGGACGAAGTTCTTCGTAAAACTTAACTAATCTCTGGGATGAGAGTAGTATAGTTTTAATAGAACTCAAAGCGTGTGTGAAAAGATTTATTTAGGAGTCAATCAGAAGTGGATAATAAATAATTAATATTGTTTACAACGAAATACTATGCCTACCGCAGTATTTCTTTGTAAACAATATTTTTTGTTTTAACTTCAGGTGCTAGAATCACCAGCTACTGGTCTGCACCAGACCGTGTGAAAAGCAGTTCTCCCTTAAGTCTACCCCTGTTAAATTAAGTGTTTGGCCTTGAAATTTATTTATGGTCATGTCAAAGCAGACTTTGAGGGGAAACTGCACTCTTTTGAACTCGAAGGGGTAGTTCGATGGCGTCAGAGGAATCCTCGGAATAAACACGGACTCCTCTCTGGAACAACCTGTCAGTATAGTTGCCTCGATAACATTTCGTTGTAATATTTTCACTCGCAACCTGGTGTTATTGCATAATTTTGGTGGGTTTAAATTACGCAGCAACATAACTGGGACGCCAACTCTAAATTTTAATATGTGAGTTGGGAGACCGGGAGGCTTCAATGTATTAAGAAACTTAACCGGGTAATGTATGGCGTCATCGTGGTTTATCACTCGAGTCCACTGATTTATAATGATTTTCAACTGGTACTCCCTTTCTTCTCCTAAAATTGTTTGTCCGAAAATCATTTTCCATAACACGTTAGCCATAAACGTCAGAAACCATAATATTCAAAAAATCTCAATTTTGTTTTACATAATGATCATTGCTTCTAAAACTATTCTGTCATAATATCAAATACTATAATCATTAAGTCTCCTAATTTTGCATGTTATAAAGTCATATGTCCTAAGTATTTTATTATATAAAGTGTATATTGCCGAATGTTCGTTTATAATAAAATTGTTAGTGGTAAAAAATTGCTACAAGTTAAGTTTTTGTGACAGAAACAAATCGCTGTAAAGCCGACTCCACGTAGTCTTGTCTGCCCTACCCCTAGAGTGTAATTTAGAATCGCGTAAGCGCGGAGGTGCGAGGCGGCCCGCGAGCTGAGGAGCAGGTGGTTGTAACGCTCGCCGCCGCTGCTGAGGCTGGCCGGCGAAGCCGGCCAGCAAGACGAAGCTGCGGTGGTGATCGTTAAACCGTCTGCGACGATAAACTCGCGTGGGTAACTGTGGTAACTGATATTAACCGCCGCGCGCCGGAGCCCCGCAGCGCCGGAGCTGTGACAGAAACCATGCCTGCTGCATTCTTGCTTGCATGCTCGATTGCATGCTGCTTGCCTGCTTGCATGCATGCTCGCTTACATGCTGCATGCTTGTTTGCATGCTACATGATGCATGCTTGCCTGCATGCTTGATTGCATGTTGTTTGCTTGCATGCATGCTGCATGCGTGGTGGATGCTTGTTTGCATGCTTCTTAGAGGGAAATAAAACCACATGTTCACAATCACCTGTTTTATTGAGTGATTTAATAATACATGCAGTGCCATGCCAGAGGCCTTGATAAATGCCATAATGCTTTGCAAGTTTACTATTTATGTATTGTATCAGTTGTATTTAATAAAATAATAAAGTTCTTAATGAACTTTGTAATACTTTGTTTTCAAAATATTATTAGGATAAATAAACATACAATAATTTCAATTTAGAACTTATAACTTTTATTGAAAACAGTTTTAAGTCTTTTGTATATTATTGATTGTAATATTTATGACAAACGGATTTAGGGCACATTGTATTTAGGAATTTCAATTTTATGGCATGTGATATTATGTGACATTTAGTTCGGGCAAGTTATCATTCGGACAAATGATGATTAGGACAAAAAAAATATGGCTCTTTAAATTATGGATAAAAAAGTTAGGTCACACAATAGAGAACCTTTTCAACTCCATCGAACGATCTGAAGAGAACTTTATTGATGATTGTGGCTGGGTCGTTATGTTTTACTTTAATATATAAACTAAAGTCGCATTATTACTCACTGAACGTACAGATGTATTTGCCCAATTAGTTTTTACTTATAAAATTGCATAGGTATCTATTTAAACTAGTGATCGCCCATTGGTCGAAATTCGACCGTACTTCATTTGAATAGAAATACATTACTATGAAAAAATATAGATAATAATAAATATAAAAAAGTAATATGGTTATATTTGACATTCAGTAACACTATAGACAAATTATTGACGCTGTACTGCTGTGGAGAGGGTTTGCTGGCGGGATGGTGATGGCCAGGACCAGGACGTAGGTGTAATGAGTAAAGAATACTTCTTCAGGACTGTTTTTTTTATTTTCTTAATACTTCTTAACTGCTGGATATGGAACAATATGGAATGAATTATCACAGAAATTTGTTCTGTTTTTATAGAATTTTCCCTATTATTTTTAATTAATTATGACGGTTCCAAATGTCATAATTATAACCAGCCTGTACAATCTATGACCAGCCTGTACAATCGTGAGGCAAACAACCTCTACAGTTTGCACACGACACTAAGTTTTGTATGGGAAACTTACTAATGCCATACTTGACATTCTCCATAAAACCACAAAAAATATTTCATAAAAATCTAAACTAAATTCCTATCGTCGCTAATACAAATAATATTTAAAGACAAATATTCTCGATATGATCATAGATTTAAAAAATGAAATAGGTTATATATCTATAAAATTAATTTATTACCTATGGTTATACTTGACATTCAGTAAGACAAAATCAGGCTTACCAACTTAGGGGTTTTCCCAAATTTAGGGGGTAAATAAGAGGATTGAGATTTTTTAGCGGCGTTCCATTTTTAGGGGTATTTTTAGGGATTTTTTGCCATCTTACATTTCTCATTGTGTTTTTGATTACAATATAAGTATTAGCAACTTCTAGTACGGTTCCTCGATACTAAGAATGCAGAGTGAATGATTAACAAATGTCGCGTAATAAATATAGACAAATATTACTACTGTGTGCCGGTCTATGATTACTGAACATTCGTTGGTTATTTTCGTTATAATTTTTTAGCGGATTTTTTTTAGTAATTGTGGCAATTTTAGGGTTTTTAACTTAAGCTTTTTTTTTTTTTTTTTTTTCTGGATGGGAAATCATCAAATGACTTCTCCCGCTCTGGGCGGAGCGGGAGGGCGTGTCAGACTTTTACTGACTAAAACCCACCCATGTTCCATCAGTTGCCCATGTGCCAGGGTCACGGTATCTCTTTCGAACAATCACGCGACCCCGGCAGGCATCGGTCCTAGTAGACCCCTACACTGCTGCTGACATCTCTTTGAGGCGCGCGTGGAACACAGCGCGCCGTCGACCCGAGCTTGGTCCTTACCGGGCGGCGAGCTACCCATTGCTCGCCACCCGCAAGCTCGCGCCTACGGTGGCCGGGAGTCCGCAATCGACTCCCGACGCCCGGGGCGTCTCCTCCTGCGGCGGCTAGGGACGTGAGGGCGCAGAGACTGCCACTCCCTCACGCGCCCCGCCTCCTCCTTCGCGAGCATTACTGCTTCGCAGAAGGAGGTGACGGCTTCCCATTCCCTCTCGCTCCGTACCATGGCTCGCACCAGGGCCGGTTTAACTTAAGCTTAAGGGGTAAATATTTCTGGGTGTTGGTAACACTGGATTTGGACCATAAACAAAAGAATATTTGTGCATGTGTGTATTAGATACACGGTAATGAACAGTAGTGTGTGTAACGTGTTATTTATTGAAAATAATGTATTTTAACGCATAATTTAAAAAAATATTAGCATTCGTCATTTCTTCTCTGTATAAACTATAAGTGTGCGAAATTTCATACTCCTCCGTCCGCCCAATTTTCGTAAAAAGGGATCCAAAGTTTTCGGTTCACGTATTAATATATAGATAAGTCACTGTAGTTATTTAATTTTATTGAATACAGAAACAAACGCGTTTTTTACATGCACTTACTTATTACTTGCAAATATTAGTTCATGTTAATATCAGTTACATATTTGATACATTCCCGTTACATTGGTTGAGATTGGCACTGGTGACGACATGCGCTCTCCGGGCTGCCCCGCACGCCATGCGCCCGTCTACCAGGCAACGTAGGATATTCGAATCCCTATTTGACTCAGTAAAGGGATGATTTTGGAAAAACTGTGATACACGAGTCTCATAATTATACTTGAAGAGTATATGTACCAATTTTTGTGTCAATCGACCCAGAGGATAAAAAGTTTCACAGAAACTTCAACCCCCCATTTCACCCCCTTAGGGGTGGAATTTCTAAAAACCCTTTCTTAGTGAATACTTAGCCTTCACAAAGAACATACTCTCCAAATTTCATGTCTCTATGACCAGCGGTTTAGGCTATGCGTTGATATATCAGTCAGTCAGTCACTCAGGACTTTGAATTTTATATATATAGATGTAAATCTTCTTTACATAGTATAAAACAAAGCCGTATTTCGCATCTGTTCGCTTAGATCTTCTAAAAGTCGCAACGGATTTTAATGCGGTTGTCGTAAATAGACAGAGTGATTCACGAGGAAGGTTTACATGTACAATACGCGGGCAAAGCCACTGGCAAAAGCTAGTCATTTTGTATATTAAAATTTAAAAAGAATGATATTTATGATACTTATTTTTGATTGTTGATCTAACTCCTAATAAAATATTTGATTGAACTTATGCTTGTGGACTTAGCAAATATTTGTATAATAGATATGAACACAATATTTAGACTAATATTCTCTAGTACCCAGAATCCTTTTTGGGCAAAATATTTATGGAAGCGATAACTTCTTAAGGCGCATTTCACGCTTATTTTGTTTTTTAATACTGATCGAAACTGTAATTTTATATTCGGGTCGGTGACGCTGATACTTTATGTACTCGGCGCTGAAACCGACTTCAGTCGAAAGTTTTCACTCTTTCGTGGGGTCATAACCACACACAATTTTACATCAATCGTATTTTTCTTAATCTCGCTTTTCTCGCTAGTGTCACTAAAGATATGCCATTAATTAAAATTCAATATGGTGACAATCAGGCGTCAATAGGTATTATTAGGTTCACCAACAATTGATTACACTGATACAAACAAAGAATACATTAAGAAAAAAGGACAATAATGTATCAGTTACTTATAGTTAAACGCCACATGCATGAAACAATGATTCAAAGAAATAAGCCAAATTACTTTGGAATAAGCGCCAACATTGAAAAATTGGTAATATAGGATCTTATATGATTTAAAATGGTTAGCAACCATTTGCACTTAAAATTTCAAAACTTTTGTTATAGCTTTGGTAAAGTACTTATATAATCGTAAAATAGGTCTTTTTAATGTGAAAAAGACTTATAAATATTACGTAAAAAGTGTGAAATAAAGAAAAAGTATATTTTAAAAATCAAACCATCCTAGGTATAGCTTTTAATTTTTGTCAACAATAGGTAGGTACGCTTTTGAAAGACAAATAAAACATTTTCAGAGATAATATTCTCAGACTATTATTTATCCAAGTAACCTGAATCTTTCACAATCAAATGACAATTACGAACACAGGAAACTGTGACAAACAGAATATTACACAAACGTCTTCTAATGAGGGCATATACCACGTCTTGTGGAGCTTTTCTAGTAAAACAATGGCTTCTCACAAAGGTACAAAAGAAAGGATAACAGGTATAAAAGTCTTTATCATAAAACATGTAGGTCATAACAAGAGTATAAGTCCATAAAATTGTACCTAAGCCCTCCGAATACTCTACCACATCCTTTCCTAATTGGATCAGTCAATACTACCTAGTCATTTCCCAACTATGTTTGGGTTAGCTTCCAGTCTAACCAGACACAGCTGAGTACCAGTATTTTACATTGACCGACTGCTTATCTGACCATCACAATCCAGATAACATACTTATCTTTTGGTAAGACTGTTGGCCAGACTTTTGGGTTTCTGAATACCCGTACGACTGTCAATGATCTATTAAATGACAGCCGAGTTCAAATCATTCTTTCCACGATATGGAGGAGTCGCGCTTGATATATCATGAATGGTCACACATCTACGAACCAACCGGATCAAGGGTAGCTTAACCTGCGATCATTCGGTGCACCTATTATGATTTAGCCACTAACCCCTCTCTCATACTTTTAATTGGATACTAAAAGGGTGCGCTTTTTCATGAAAAAGTAATTTAATGTTTTTTTTTTTTAATTGGGAATCATCAAATGACTTCTCCCGCTCTGGGCGGAGCGGGAGGGTGTGTCAGGTTTTTACTGACTAAAACCCACCCTTGTTCCTTCAGTTACCCATATGCCATGGCCACGGTATCTCGTTTGAACAATCTCGCGACTCTGGCAGGCATCGGTCCTAGCAGACCCCTTCCGTACTGCTGACATCTCTTTGAGGCGCGCGTGGAACACTACGCGCCGTCGACACGGGCCTGGTTCTTACCGGGCGGCGAGCTACCCATTGCTCGCCGCCCAATTTAATGGGATTATATGAACTTAGAGGTAGGGCCCGTGGATAGGTAACCATTTCTTCAAACCAAGACCCCTCCGAATCACGGAAAGCACGTTAGCCTAACGTCCCGGCTGTCATTTATGGATCTCTGTCAGTCGTGACGGGTCGTTTGAAAGTCTGACAAACCAGCCTCTTTTGTGAGGCTGGTTTGTCAGACTTTATGGATATCGTATTACCCAGTAACTGGGTTGTAGTGGTCAGATAGGCTGTTGCTCTATGTAAAATACTGGTATTCAGCTGCATCCGGTTAGACTGGAAGCTAACCTCAAAGTAGTTGGAAAAAGATTAGGAAGATTGATATGAATTTAGAAGTTTGTAATGATGATTTTAATGATCATAACTCTGCAAAGCCATATTTGTTACGGTCATTACTTTTATAAACTTACCATCTGAGAATGGCCTGCAACAATAATGTAAGAAAATTTGAATTGGAAACTGGTGTTTTTACTAAAACATGAAATATAACGCAATAAAAGAATAAAAAGTTTTTGTCTGCGAAAATAAACATCGTTGAAGCACTGTGCGCCCCGCTAATCGTTTCTTCACTTTTTCCTAAAGTGCTTTGTACATATTTATTTATTGTTGGGGCCAAGTTATTTCTTATATTTTTCCTCACATTATTTAATTAGGCTGGGATATTATTGAATTTTTGTTGGGCTTAATAAATATATAATTAAAATTGACTTTTTGTCGAGACTACGTTTGGCCTGGGGCTTATATTCAAGAATTTTAATATTGCTTTTGTTTGTACTCATTTATTTATGTCAAGAAAGAGAGAAGACAAACAGCATTAATTTGTGATAATCGCTGTTATCTATTACTAATCTATCTACTTCATTATCAGCCTATAATATTCCCACTACTGGGATACGGGCCTCCTCTTCCTGTAAAAGGGAGTGGGTTATAATTATGACCCACCACGCCGGCCCTGTACGGATTATTGAACGTCACATGTCTTTGGTTCTAGGGAATGCCGATTCCTCACGATGTTTTCCTTCACCGTTTAACTGTGGTGATGAAATAATTTCACACATAAACTTATGCACTTGTGTTCAAATCCACGCCCTACAACTGATTTTATAAATGGTTACTCGAATGCAGTTTTTATAGTTTAAGAGAATTTTTAGATAAAAACTTTTTAACTAATAATTAAACCACCGACAAAACTGAAAAGCATAAGCATAAGCAAGCGTTGCCTGATAATAAAGCAATTATTATTATTATTATAAAATAATAAACCTTAAAATTATGAGTCGGCGCTTTGAGTAATCTTTCTTCATTGATTTTTCAGCGCCGACTCAAAATTTTAAGGTTTATTATTTTATGCTTTTCAATTTTTTCGGCGGTTTAATTTTTTGTGGCTTTAATGTACTAATAATAATTGGCATGGTATACCCTATCCAACAAAAAAAGAATTATCAAAATCGGACAATCAGTGAGTGAACACTCAATCAACCCCTGTTTTCCGACCCTTAGGGTTCGATTTTGTTTTTCATATTTATATGAGCCCATCTTCGGAGTATACCCTTTCCAATAAAAGAAGAATTATCACAATCGGACTACTATGTAAAAAGTTATGCGTGGTCATACATAAAAAAAAAACTAAAAAAATATACGTGTCGAATTGAGTACCTCCTCCGTTATTTTTCGTCGGTTGAAAAATATTGATGATTGTTGCCTTTTTCACCTAACTTTATAATGTTGCATGCTATGTTATATCCTGGCTAAACATGTTTGTGCCATATTTTGTATTTAACACCATTGTATACCATATTTTTCGCAAATAAATATTTGATTTGATTTGATACGTCGCGGTCATTACCACTGGCCCACCACTGCTGCCTCAGTTAATCTACATAGTTCGTTAACGAAAGTGATCATGTGATTTCGAAATACTATATTAACAGCAATCATTGTCTTGTTGTGGTTTCGTTCAGTACTGAGTCTTTGAGAGCTCATATATAATTATCGTTATGTCAAGCGTAAACACAGCCCAACAATAAAATTCAATAATACGTACAAAGGAAATTCTTCCTTTGTACTGTTTTGGTATTTAGCAGCATCCATATAAACTGGAAGCGAACCCCAACATAGTTGGAAAAAAGACTATGCAAATGATGATATTGATGTAAAAAGGAGTATTAATTGGATTAAAAAAGTCTTAATACTTATTATCGAACGTAACTACCGTTTGGTAGGGGCGACTACAATCAATTCTATTAATACTCAATACTTTCTTGCATTCCATCTATACTAATATTATAAAGAGGAAAAGTTTGTATTTTTGTTTGTTTGTTTGTAATGGATAAACTCAAAAACCACTAGACGGATTTTAAAAATTCTTTCACCATTAGAAAGCTACATTATCTGCAAGTAACATAAGCTATATTTTATTCTAAAAAAAATAGGGGTCCGTAAGATATTTGGGTTTTTCGGACCCAAGGTGTAAAAAATCATCCAAAAAAGTTCCTTATTAATATGTCTTCGAAGTACCAGGTTGTCATAACTTGGTAGGAGCTCACCTAACATGGGTGTGTGATAACTAGAAAACGCTTTATGTCTTCGAAGTACCAGGTTGGCATAACTTGGTAGGACTTCACCTATCGTGGGTTTTATTGATTCTGAGGCGGTACGAAGTTCGCTGGGTCAGCTTGTAATGTATATGCTTAGGTGGTAAACATTTGATTTAGTTACAATCGTGAACCGTGTCGGGCACAGCAAAAGAAATATAGAAGGTAGAGCAATTTAATGTAAATGTTGACGTTCAAAAATGCCGTTTATGTGCCTATTTGAAATAAATGCTTTGACTTTGGTTGTAACTGCTAGACTGCTGATTAAACATTTTGCCAATCATTACGTACTTTCCAAAACAGAAACGTCATGACTAAATCAACAAAACCTGTATTTTTCTCTTCCTTGTTAGTCTAGTAGCCGCAAGCGCTACTGCTCAGCTTGAGGTCTGGTTCAATTCCCGGGTTTGGCAAAGTATATCTGGGCTTTTCACATGGATTTTTTAAGTAGAAGTTCGGACGCTGGATTTTTGTAAATGTTAAAAGCCTATCCAGTTTTTCTATCTAGGATTACTCAGTAGCAGCCCGGAGTCTGGATTTATGCCCGGTTGAATGTAATAGGCCCGCCCCTTTTACATGGGACTTAAACATAACTGGTGAAATTTGGATGTATAATAGGTCCACTTCTACCCAACTCTTCGGGCAATACAGGCGTAATGTTATGTAAGAATAAATAGATTCTCGCATCAAACAATAATAATGTCACAATGCTATTATTACCAATACTATGATGCTGTACGTACAATATTTGGCTAATAAGCAAATATTATTACTGCCTCGCAAAATGCACGGAGTAACAAAAATATGATTTTACCCGGCTATTACCCGGGTTGCAGGGACCGGGGATAACCCCCCGGGTAGAGAGAGTATGTGGGCGATGCATCGGATTATTGCAAGCCATCACAGAAATTTAATAAACCTTGGCTTCAGGCGATACACTAACGCGTCAGTTTTGTTAAAAATAAACCACGTACCACAAAATATCACAGGGATATTTCGTGACGGGTTTTAAAGACTGGACTTATGGGTTGCACACTCTTTTTAGATACCGGATTTATTTGTAAAAACCAGTAAGTTATAAAGACATGCAATCAAATACAGTAGTGCATGTCTTTATAGCCGAAATAAAAACATAAGTTTTTTTTATGACTGAACAGACTTCAAGTAATGAAATCTTGAGGGTCATGGCAGTTACGAGTGCAAAAGCTGAAATCATCATAATAATCACTTCAACTGAAACACATCCATTGCTACACTTAGGTCTCCCCTAGCGCCACTACGACCAGTTCTGTGCTGCACGCATCCATATTCCTGCGGCCTTCACCAGGGCATTGATCCATCATGTGGAAGGCCTTTCATCGCTACGTCTTTCGGTATGCGGTCGACACTACAGAACGTTTTGGCCCCATTAACTATCTGTTCTGCGAGCAATGTGTGGGCACATTGCTCGCTGCCACTTAAGTTTGGCAATTCTTCGGGCTATGTCGGTTACATTGGTTCTTCCACGGATCTATTCATTTCTGATTCAATCGCGTATGGAAACTCCAAACTTAGCCCTCTTTTGAAGGCAGCATCGTTAAGATGTCAAGCACCTCAAAAATAACTCCTTACTAAACATGTAAAAGAACTTGATATCTCCCCACAAAGGCAAAATATTCTAACAAGATGCCGATACGGTGAAAGTTGGACAAATTGTACAAACTTTAGACTTGATTTCAGATTCACTTGGTACTACAAGTTAGAGCGAGATAACCGTGTTTTAGTGAGAGTTAGAACTAGATCAGCATATTTTTGAAGTATATACTCTGTAGCGACAGTTATAATTCCAGAGATTTTTTATACGTTAGATTCAACGTGATTCTTGAAAAATTAGTTTGGATGTGTTCTATGTGCTTTAGGTTGTTACACACACAAACTCACACCTTTTACCCATAGAGGTAGACAGAAGCTACAGAACCATTTATATTTAACAAATTGCCAAATTGTATAAAGGATCAGCCTCTAACAAAATTCAAGAAACTCCTGACGTCGTTGCTGACAGATAAATGTTATTACTCTGTTACCGATTTTATAAATGATGAATTGTAATACCTAGTTACTTCACTATATCTCATTTATTATGTAAATGATTTTAGATTTAGCTGATCCATGATCTCATTTTTAATATAAGTACCTAGATTCTAAATTATCTGTAAGTTAAGCACTATATTTTTGTATGCCAACAGGCAGAATGTACTGGGAATATATCTAAAGTAACACTACTATTGTAACATCTGCATTCTATACAAATAAAGAAATGATTTGATTTGATTTGATTTGAACCCTGCTACGATATTTGATAAATGATAAATGATTTTATTTCTGTAAGTAGGTTTGTACAAACACTTTTACATGTCAATTATATTTTTTTAAACTAAATGAGTTCGGCGTTTCCTAACTGACTACTCTGAGAAGAAAGGCCGAAACAAACTCAGAGGTCACAGTCTCTTTTAAAGTCCAGACATAATCTTGTTCACATCATGTGAAGATCATGTAGATTGGTGACTGAAATGGTCTTTTGAAGAAAGAACCACACAGATTGAGTGGACCTGTCCAGTCAGTGCAAGCATTTGTCACTAATCATTTAGCTCAACTCGGAACATAAGGAGCCCAACGCTTTGACGAACAGTACCAAAGAGCGGACATTTAGGTAGGCCACATACATTACTCAAACTGCCAGATCATGATTACTGAGAACGAATGAAAACAAAATTAAAAATGACCCACATGGTCTTCACATTCAATATTATATACTCTTTTTGCTTTGTTTACGTTCATAAATCTGGTCATACACGAACGAATTTTAAATTCTTATCGGTTAAAATTAACCTGCCCAGATGTAGTCAGATGACCGTATATTCAAAGGACAATAGTGACCGATTTTGAGAGATAATTAGTGTAAATTTAGCCATATTTACCACCCTGAGGATGAAACAAGACCATGAGCTAAAACAGAATTTTATCGAGTATTTTCCGATATCGCCAAGCGTTTGGTTGACTCTTCACGTGACCAGAACGCTGGCTTATCTTTAACACAAAACATTGTCATCAACATGGCAATGCTGCCAGCTTTATTGGCACTTTGTCCATTGACAGCGATAAACACGATTTTTTTTAATCACCAATTAGGTATTACCTTTTTCTTGTTTATATAAACTTGCACATAACATATACATTATGGTTCGTCAAAATAAACTATAAACAGGAATGCATTTGTTTTAGCTTCAGTATTCTGGAAGACAGGGCCTGTGAAAGACTTTGTTTTTGATTACTGTCTATTTGTGCGTCCTAAATTCCACCTGAAAAGGCAAGTCTTTGAACCATTTTAAGAATTGATAATATTTTTAATGTAGATCCCCAAATAATGTTGGTGTTATCTGAAAAATGTGTTAGCTAACCCTATCCTCGTGTGGCTTAATTTAATACTTCCAACTCCTCTCAATATTTAAACGAACAGCTACTCGAAAACCCATTCTATCCTCAATTTAACCCTATAACGCTGCCGAAAATCGTTTTAAATTCGCCCAAACAAATATTGGTCCCTAAAAACCCGAACATTATTACAGGCCAAGTCCGGCCGTCAGTGCGTATGTCACTCGGTATTGGGAGGAGGGTCTCGGTTTAATACACAATTAGTGAGGGTTAATGAGAATGTGCTGTCACCAGCCAATTGACGGCTACTGATAGATTTCCATGTAATTGGCTCAATGTAGGGTAGTTTTGAGATTTGATGACAGCTGTCAGAGTGTGATTTGATGAGTCTGCAATTTAAAAAGGATAGGATATCTTTGGGTCGGACGTCAATACAATGATAGAAACTATGGAAACAAATACATAAGAACAAGAAGCGACCTATATCTAACTTCTGTAACCCCTATTAAGAAAGTATTTGGAGTAGGCAAAGTGAGTTATAGTTTTATGACTGACTGACACCTGTCATTTGTTCTATCGTACCAATCCATCTAGAATCTAACAATTAATATTGGTGTATCGTTTTATAGTAGTTTATTAATTATGTATGAATACTTTGTAGATAACTAACAAAACTTGTCTCGTCCTTTCAGCTACTAACAATAACAAATAACAACTACCACAAAGTGCCAAGTTCGACGGCTCATCTTGCTGTGCTGCCGTCACTACGTGACACTGGCAGAATAGTCGACATCGGCTCAGTTGTCAAAAGGGAAAAAAAAAGAAAATAATATTGGTAGAACCTACATCATTTTTAAATAATCAGAAAGGTGAAACCATTTTATCAACTCAAATATACAAAAAAAGTCATACACAGCAGGTTAAAAACAAAACCCAATTGAAAACTGCTAACTTTTCATTAAATGTCACAAAAATTTCAGAAAAGTCCATTTTTTTATGGTCCGCAGTGTAGAACTAGGCTACGCTATGCCCTTGGGTCACACTACGCTTAATTGCATGTCCAAACTACCCCACATCCACAAACTACGAGGCACAGGTTATTACAGAAACTAATTAATTTTGCAATTACAGTTCACGTTCAAATGTTTGCGTTGCCATAATTTCACTATACATCACTTGTATCGTTGCCAAGATCTTGTGTCATCCTTGGATCTTTACCCGTTCTCCGATAAAATGGGTGTTAAAATTTCCTAAATGGAATTGGGGAATAGCCCTGCAATGGCATTTAAGGGGATCATGCCAATTTTTTGTACTCAGCCATTTTTTTTTTCGGATGGGTAGTCATCAAATTACTACTCCTGCTCTGGGCGGAGCGGGAGGGCGTGTCAAATTTTTACTGACTAAAACCCACCCGTGTTCTTTCAATTACCCATATGCCAGGGTCATGGTATCTCGTTTGAATAATCTCGCGACCCTGGCAGTACTAAGCCATGCTTGGGTTCTAATTGGATGTGGAGATATTGAAGGTTAGTTACATTACTTCACACCTTGTTTCCCCAAAGGGTAGATCAGAGGTTTACCTATAGTACCTATACTATCCACACTTTGCCGGGCTATCAGTTAGACACAAATCCAGACTCTGGCTGCTACTATGAAATTCCAGATAGAGGAAGACCGACCGGCCCGACCTGAGAATGGAAACCAATATCTCATGCTCAGGAGTAATGCTTGCGACAAGTAGACCGTCGAGTCAGTATTTTTTCCCAATGCTACTTTTCTGATGTACAGACGCCAGCACATCAAGGTATCCGAAACTGTCAAATTTTCCCAATCAATTTTGAACCTTATACTTTAGTGTTAAAGTTGAAAACGTATTAAAGAAATTTGAAAGATTCTAGTAGCTTTAAGTGCTGGCGTCTGTACATTATGGGTAGATTTCGGCTATATCTCGAAGGGTCCGAAATCACCGCCATTATTTACGTAGGTGCGTCTACTTTATATGCCTCTTTAAACGGCGTCCTTTGCAAACGCGACCCTTTTGTTTGGAAATTCGGGAAAGGCGAGAAATTTTGGTGCATGATCCGGGCTTTCTAGGCTTGTATGCAAGGTTGGGTGTTGAAAGTGGTGCATCAGCAGTTCTTGGATGGTGTAATGAAGAGTTTAAATTATTGGGGCAACTACATGGGAAGATGCTGACGCATAACAAAGTAGATGCTGTTATTGATTAAAACAGAGTTTTTAAGAGAAGTAATCAAAGGTCAGAAAACGGTAGTTGTAAAGAGCATGAAAGTATAAATAAAGAGTGAACATCATCTGCCTAGCCTGTTCCTATTAACGTCGACTTTCAAAAATATCAGTATTTTATATGGAGCCAGTATTTTGACCTATCCAAGCGGGAAGCACAGAACCGGTCAGAGTAGCGGGGTTTGGAAGAGACTAATATCTGTTCCAATGACCAGCAGTGGATGTGGGAGACGGGGTTCTGACGACTGTCAATGATTTACGATTGACAGTTGGACCATCAGTTTATTGTGTTTTTAGAGGCATTGATGGGGTCTCGGTATCTAAAGATGGTCACCCATCCACGAAATAACCTCGGTAAGCGTAGCTTCACCTGATCAATCGAGATTTGCGGCTGTTTTTACTTATCCACAGCCCCTCTGATAAAGGAGTCATAGTTATAATTATTCCTTCAGATAACTTACACTTAGGTTAAGCCATGCACAAAGCGTAATGAACCCTTTTTAATTGTAATTCAAGTGCCAATAAATCTCTAATCGATTCTACCGCAAAAGTTCCAAATAGAGCTTCAAGACCCGAATCCCGGGCTTTGGAAAAAATGTGAAACAAGAGGAAATAAACTGATTTCGGACCCCGGACCTTTTTCTAAGGATTAGATACAGCTTACCGATACGAAGTATAAGCACAGTGACTAAATTCTTTGGTATGGTTAAACAAAGTTGCGATTTTAAACAAGTTTTTGCAAGAAATTAAGTTCCGATGCGGTTGAGAGTTTTTTAGCTTTAGCTTTGAGCTCTTTCATGCGAAACGTTGTCTTTGTTTTTTGTTTTGTAGTTTATTATTTATGGAGTGGATATTTTAAGTTAGACCTTGATTCTATGCTCAAACTCAAAACATTCATGAAAAAAAGCAGTTACTTTTAGATTGTCAACAGGTCAGTTATTCAGGAAGACGCAGCTTTTCGCCCATTCTAAAGCGCAATAGGAACCTTTGGAGAATAACTGACAATAAGACTCTTTTCAATCAAGATTTTTTGCAATAAAATTAGTTATATCATTTATGTTGAAATTAAACATGAGAGACAGTTATAAAAAGCACTCATAAAAAAAAACTAAAAAAAAAACCATTACAGAAATTAAAATAAGCCATGGCAGCTAAGAGATAACAAGTCCCTACTGACTTTCATTCACGAAAATGACGTTTTGATCGTTTGCCATCCAAGATTTAAGATTTTTCTAGTGACATAAACAAATCGTATGAATCTGCAATTTTTTCACTGCAGGCGACCGTCATTCCCATTTCTTTTATATTGGACGTGTAATAAGCTAATAATACAATGTTTTTGGTGGTTTTAAACAAAGCTCTTGGATTATAAACGCTTATAACAGCATAACTTTTACTCTTGTTTTCCATATTTCCGTAAATAAGTACACTCGAGCCCTTCCAAACGCATCCTTAACTCGGCGGTCAATGTAAATCGGACCCGACCCTAAACCAAAAAAATTGCAAGCACATTTAACACAAAACATAATGAAATATCCGCATCTATTCAAACTTTGGGTCCTCGTGGCGTATTTAGGAATGCTACTTCAAGCAAGTTTGGGTACTTAGATAAAATGATTTTATCTTTGTAACTGGGTAAATACTAATACTTTTAAACAACTCATTTTAAAAACTAGATCCCGCTAGTTAAGGTATTATAATGCAAAGCATTTTAATTAGCTACTGTTATTTCCGATATTCACAATATGATGGCTATATTATATTATTACATATTGGCTGAACAGTGTTTTGAGGGTATATAAACTTATTATTAATAAAACACCTTACCTTATTTTTACTTACATAGAATAAGTAAGTATTTAGTTAAATTGAACCACATCGTATTGAGGATGTGGCAAAACGCATATGGCAATTCCACATAACTGACATGTATAATGCGGGGTACAGATTTAAGCGTACCATTAAATTTAACACATATAAACAAATAAACCTAGTTGTTGTGTTCCATTATGTTGCATTGCATACGGCTTATTTGTTCTTCATTTTAAGTTTCACCAATCTGTACCGAAAGCCGCTTAGCTTAAATGGGACTGGGCCGGACATGTCTGCCACATGTCAAATAAAAATAGCCTAAGGGAACCACTGATTGGGACCCACTAAACGCACGTCACCATCGCGGCAGGCTGATACGAAGATGGTGGGACGAGTTTGACTCCTACAGAAAGGACTGGCAAAAACAGATTTGTGTAGAATAGGGAGAGAGAGGCCTTTGCTCTGCAGTGAGACAATACAGGCTATTTAGATTAGGTTAAGCATTCTGTACCCAGCATAAAATATCAAATAATACAGTTTTTTTAATTCCATTGAATCAGTTTTATAGAAAGTTCCAAATAAAACCCGACAAAAAGTAGTACCCCACCTCAAAGCCGTGCTATTCCATAATAGCATTTCTACATACGCCTCCCAGTTGGGGTCAGGACAATCGGGAGCCATGCTGATTTAAGTAGGGTCTCTACGATCTTTTTAATTAGCAAAGAGCCTATGTATCAAGTCTTGTTTTTGTTCCGGCAATGTGTTGAGGGTAGTTTAGTTCGAGTGAAGTATGGCTTCAAAGTTCTCTTTTGTTTGTTTGAAGGCACTTTCTTGGTGGCGTTTTGTTGCGCTGTAGGTAGGCTTGATCGTTAAAACAGTGTTTGGAAATATGCAGATTTCTCGGGGCTTCTAGCGGCATCTACAATGCTTCATGCGAATTACGTATCAGACTGACGTCATGCAAAATCATGCATCGCGCAAGCAGAGTCAGCCTCTGCTTGCGCGATAACCAAAGGATACTCCCTTTTCATGGCGGATGAGTGAACTTTACACCCTGTTCTTCAAATCCCTACTGGTATTTGAAAATGTTTTAACCTGATTTAAATTAGAAAAAAGAAATAAATAAGTAAAGCATATTCTGTAGGAAATTACATCACGTCCTGTTGTTAGTTTTAAACGATGCCATTATAAATTATTGTTGAAAAAAATCAACGTTAAATTAAACCACAACATACTAGAACATTATACCACATGATATTCTACCAACCCCCACAAAACAACAAACTTTTTCCCCATGATTATCATACCCATTTTCAAAAGAAACTAATCACCATTTTCAAGCGAGCAAATAAACTAAAAGTTTTCGTAAATAAATCTTTCGTAAGCGCACGAAAACAATTTCCGAATGAGAAACATACATTGCGTGCGTTATTCGAGCCGGCGGTAAATAGTGAAATCCTGCGAGAGTACAGTCGGCAATGTAACAAACACTTAGCGATAATATATTGCCTGTGCTAATGCATAGTGTAGGGGCGGCCGAAATAATGTTCCAATTTCTGTTGGGGGATAGACTTAACTGTATGCTGTTTTAAGTTTGTGAGTAGGTGAGTAGATTGGGCTGTTATTCTCTTACTAGAAAATATCCAAAAATAACAAAAGGATTAGAAAAAAAAATGAATAAAAAATGAACCTTATCAATCGTGTAAATAAGGAGGCTCTATTTTTTAACGTACTTCCGTTATGTGCAGGATTTACCAAGATACCGTTGCGTAAAACTCACCGAAGTGTGCTTCCTTCGATAACATTGACAAAAATAAATACTGAATAATCGTAATATTGGGTCGGGATAGTGACAAAAAAATAGTATGAATATGAAAATATTGTAATGTATTGTATTGTATTTGTTTGCGATCCTGTAAGAAAAAGTTCTTGGTAAAAGATAAATTACAATGTAAGTAAAAAGATCTTTATTATGTTTCAGAGCTTTAAATTGAAGCGATAAACTACTACAATTTAATAAAAAAAAAACTGAAATATTCTCATTTAATTCGAAGTACAAAATCCTAACTGACAAAACCCACGAAAGACGACAACCAACAAACAAATCCGTTTTCATTTCGCTCCCGAAACCACATTTAACGAAAAACTAAAATTAATTTCTCCGACTAAAAACGTGGCCAAAACTCACAAATCATATGTCTGCTTCTAAAAAAATAACGCACTAACAATTTGTCGCCGTCGCCGCCATAATAACTCAACTTTGCAACTATATTGCAATATCTTCAAGTGATAAATCATCAAGATATCGTGGGAGCAGAAACAATAAACGTCCTCGCGTGGTGTTGTCACGTTACCAGAAATGTGGTACCAATTTTAGGACGAGACGTCGAGACCGGTACTGGAATTGGTACCGCTGTTCTAGTTTAAAATGTGTCATTTTGGTGTGTGACTGCATTATAGTGAGAAATGAAAGCTTGCTCGTCTTAAATCGTTAGGATAAGTTTTTGAAGTGAAAAAATCCTGATGGTACTTCTCTGTTTTTCAGACCAATGAACGTACATGAACCGTTACTTACAGATTGCCGATGTTGAATCGCGTATACTCGGCTCTAGTCGTAAGTTTTTACTTCTATCGTATGGTCAGTCGTAAGCTTTGTGAGCTCTGTTATAAAATGAAAATGAGATAAGGCTTTTTTTATAGATTGTTACATGATTACATTTTTATTCTTTTTTATATAAATAGCTACGAGAACGGCCTAAGCCCCAATCCCAAATATTTAATTAAAAAAGATACCGAAACCGAAACCACCTCTTGTCTATAGGTCCTTTTCGTTGGCCTTAAGTGTAACCCCAAACAGTTTACGTGTTTTTACCCAAAATGGTTTGAATGTCTATCTTGGGTGAGATTCAACCCTGGACCGTCCAAATAATGCATCTTTGGGGAGCTGTGTGTTTTTATTTTTTGACGGTATTCCACTTTGAGGCCAGAATTTGAGTATTTTCTGGCTCTATGGATAATTTTTTATTAAAAGTGTTTGTTTGCATTCAATTCTTGAGTCATAAATTGCATATAATTAATGAATTGCAAATTAAAAACTGATTTATTAAGAAACGACTGTTTGTTACTTCTGGGGCTGGTTTTTACCATGGCCAGGGGCAAGCGTTTCCATAATAATAATGACAATGGCAATACCAAAAGAGGATTTCATGGGAGTCGCTGTCGTGTAACCCATTTTTTTTATCTGTGCTTGTGTCAACGTCAAAATATTGATATGATTGCTATATTGGTAGCATCATTAACAGTATTTTAAACGAAAATAACAGTGCAGATGAGCCGAGAGCGCAGACCGTACTGGTAGGCGTCAGGTGTAGGAAGGAAAGTGGGCGGGTGACTTGAATCTTGCTAATCTGACTTTGATAGTCCAAGACGACGATGAACTGCTATATTCTGGTAAAATCCTGTTAATGTTTAAACTGCTGAACTATTAACACGATGACAAGTTCTGGTACAGGATATCCCAACTTAGCCCATCCAAAGTCCACTGTAGGACATAGGCATCACCTGTGCGCCACAAAACCCTGTACTACCAACTTTTGAGGCCATTGGTCCATCTAGCTGGGCGGCGTCCCAAATTACGCTTGCCGATACTGACTCGTCTGATCCATCGGTCATCAGTCTTTCGACAAACATGGCCAGCTCACTGCCACTTCAACTTGCATACTCTGCAAGCTGTTAAATAATTACCCAATTTTGTAATTACGCCTCATTGCAGAATAACACAGCCTCAATTGTCAGCGTAACTTAAAGTATTAAACTCATCCGCTATATAAACTGGGTTTAATGTAATCCCGTGACGGTTTATTTATGGGAGCACAACTACCCGCAAATAGTTTCAATAATTTGCTATCAACGTTCGTGCAATTAAAATTGTTATGTCGTTTGAGGTTTGGGGTTCCAAATTTTACTGGGCTGTATATATTTTGCACGATGTTTTAACCTCTAAGTCCCTGAGAATACCACATTTGGTATAGACACAATCGTTTTTTAATTGTGTCTGTAATTACGGTAATTGACTGGTTAACCCGCACTGGGCCCGCGTGGTGGATTATGGCCCACTCCCTCTCACCGAGAGGAGGCCTGCGTCCCAGCAGTGGGAACATTATAGGCTGATGATGATGATGATGATGATGACTGGTTAATATAAATAGTGAAAATATATTATGCAAACTGGAGAGTAGAAACTCCAGAAAAACGTTTTTAATAAAACATTATATAACATCAAGCCTGTTTTTCCTCGAAGAGTTGGGCAGATGTAGTATAAGCACGTTTAACTGGCATAAATCTAGACTTCGGGTTATTACTGAAAAAATAATTTTAAAAGTGCACTTTCCCAATATGGGAATCGAACCTAGGACGTCATGCTCAGCAGTAGCGCTTACGACCACTTGACAAACGAGGCTTTATTTATGTTGAATACGACACGTCATACCTAAACAAAAGCATTCGGTTGGATTTTCTACGCTAAGGAAGAGCATCGATATTGGAAAGCCGAACTTGCAATAAAATTCAGCAAGCAAAATATTCTTCTTCCCAAAAAAACCACTAGGCAGTGGCAAAGGGCGAGTGCTTTGGGGAGCTATCTTAGTTAATTTGAACGTTAAAAACTCCTGATTCATAGACTAATTTCAATAAAAGACATTAAATTTGATTTGTGCTACCATTAAAATTTTTCGTATTTTGCTAAACCTGTAGATTCTAGAAAGGTCACATGTCTTCGAATTTTTGGTTCTGTACATGCCAGATTCCTCACGATGTTTTTCCATCACCATTTTAGAGCAGGGATGATGCAATAATTTACAGAAATTAAAGCGCCTTTTTGGGTTCAAATCTACGACTTTTAACTCTTTATTAGCCATATTCACTGAGCCACCGCTGCACTGCTCTATTTAATATTAATTCGTGATACTTGTATTAGCCAAACGATAAGCCATTAAAACAAATTTTATGCTTTTCAAAGTAACCCCTGACGGTTACCGTAATAAAATATCGGTAACAAGTTACACGTAAGGTAAGTTTGAATAGTTTGTTGATAACGGTACATATACCCTATATCCGAAACAATAGGTTTTGGGCATAGAGGTTTTAGTATTAAGAACTAAAGATTAATTAATCTCTAAATATGATAGTCTATTGTTTCGAGATGAGCTGACTGGTACATGGTTCCCTGGAAATTCGTTATTTGTTCTGACATATCGTCGCTCTTCCCTAACAATGTTTGTCGGTTTTTGTGGCTTTTTCAGATCTTGGAGTAGCATGAAAACTTGGATTATGGTTACGTAGATAAAATAATAGGTTCGGCTTATTTTTGATAATATTTTACAAAATAACTAATGTTTAAAGGTTGCAACGAGTTTTGTGAAAAGTACAAACACCAGCACATCAAGTTACCCGAAACTGTCAAATTCTCCCAATCAAAGTTGCACCTAATGCTTTGACGATAAAGTTGAAAATCTATTAAATAAATTTGACAGATTATAGTAGCTTGATGTGCTGGCGTCTGTACAATCGCTCACAGACATTATTTTTCTTATATTTTCGTTAAATCTAGGTCTATATTTTACCTAATGAAAAATAAGTGAAATACACTTATAACGAAATCTGTAATCGCCATGCGTATCTGAACTTTCGTGAGAGAAATTCACATTTCTTGTTAAACGTATGACTACCAACTATTGCAAAGATAGGGTGCCATTTTAAAACATGGCTAGACAGACCACGCCATACGTATAAACAGATCTAAATGCCTCCCTTTTCAGATCAGCATAAAAATAAAATAAACGACTGTATCCTAGAAACGTCGATACCAATCAGGGATTTCGATTGAGCCGGTACGAGCGAGTTTCATCGGTTGCGTCGTACCGATGCGATAGTTCGTATCGAATATCGTTACCGATTTACCAAATAGGGATGTGCTTTCCGAATGCGGTTGCGATTATCGATGCATTTCGTTCCGAGGATGGCATGGAAATGTGTTTTGTATAACGCAGAGGAAATGAATTTTTAAGAAATGCTGTGAGAGTAGAAAACTGTAGGACCTTAACTGCCATCGATTTGCTCAATTTAATTACCGAGGTATGTGAAATGGAAGCTGCACTTAGTCTTCTTATATATGTATATTGTAAATATCCACTATAAAGAGATACAATTTGTTTCTTTGCAAGTTTGTATGTGGGGGTAATCTCAGGAACAATCATCAGTCGGATTTAAGAAATTTCTTTTTACATTTGATTGCCCAATTTTCGAGAAAGGTGATTGCTTTCTCGATGAAGACTATTTAACATCACGCAACGAAACTTAGTAGCTGAGCAACAAGAAAGTCGGATAGGGAGCTAAGTAAGAATGAAGCAAAAGCGCGGGCGGGCGATGGAATGCAATGCAACGCGGCGGGTCGGAGGTAAAAATTTCACGCGGACAAAATCGCGACGAATGTGATAGTATGTAAAAAAATGTTGTATAAAATATCAAAATTGTATAAATGTCGCTGGTGATGAGTGTTTGGAAAGACAATTTTATTTTGTAATCGAAATACTTTACTGTTCTATAGTTTTTGATAATAGTAATGCATTTCCAGATACTCATGCTGCAGTAAACCAATTTCTGCAGAAATGTTATTACAAGAATTGACCTATCGTCTTTAAAATATTTTAACGCAAAAATAACAAGAGAGAATTTTCCCCCTTTTCATAACTTTCCCTTGTTATACCAATACATTTATATACAAGTTATACATAACGATCTAATAAAATGGGAACTGATTGACGTAGAACAAAATCTCGAGCTTCCAAGTTACTTGGCTAACAAAACTTTTTAATTTAAATCGCTAACCGGTCGCTTATTGATTTTTTGTTTGGCTGTACAAAATGGCGAATTTAGCCGATTTTGTTTTGTTTATACAATTGGATTTTCATCAATCATCGTTTTGAAATATTGAGTTTTACCGAATTTTAGGTGTTTTTGGAGATGTTGCGTGAAGAGTTTCGTATTATGGTGGCTGCTAGCGCATGAAATTGACACATCTTCTTAAAACCTCATTTCATCTTTAACAGATCATTAAAGCTAGAGAATCTGAGATAAGAAATCGGCTTCTTTCTATAAGGGTAGGCAGGAACTACTTACAGAACGCCACCTGATACAATTCTTACATATTCCTTTAGTTTCGTTTACGTTTTTACATCGGGTCATACACGAACGCGGGTTGCGTGTACTACGCACCTTTCAGATAATAAGGCTCTCACTTCATACTTATAAGTTTGAGGTAGGCTGATTTCTGAGCGTACTACGAATCTTGTGAAAAGTTTGAAATCACGAAGGCACAGAATTGATATGATTTTATTTCATTAAGTAGGTTTGCACGCTTCACTTTAACACGAAAATTATATTTTAAAACTTGATAAGGTCGGCGTTTTCTATCTGACTATTATGAGCAGACGAAATTCATATGTCATAGTCTCTTTTAAAGTCCAGATTGAATGGATTTGTCCAGTCAGTGCACGTATTTGTCAGAAATGGGTGTACTACGTGAGCTCGACAAATGAATGTGCAAATAACACTTGTGCGACAAAACAGTACCACGACTCACAATAGTTCGAATGCACGCTTGTGCGACATACTCGAGCTCACATAGTACATTAGGTTAGGTTAGGTTAAAACTGTGACCTCCTATGTACCTAGAAACGACTAGATTCAGTGTGTCGCACAAGCGTGCATTCGAGTTATGGTGAGTCGCAGTACAGTTTTGTCGTACAAGTGTTATTCGCCCATCCATTTGTCGAGCTCACGTAGTACACTCGTCAGAAATCATTCAGCTCAACTCAGAACTTAAGAAGCTCAGAGAAAAAGCAATTTGATCAATGTCGAAATCTTCTCTGTTTAAGAAGAGAAAGGCATCTTCTGCGGTCCGAGAATTACTGTCTGGTATCGTTATAGCTCTTACTATATCCATTTCCCTTTAATCCTGTAAAAGGGAAATGGATAGAATAAGCAACAGCTAAGCAGGTAGATAGAGAATGTTAATTCTACTAATAAAGTAATTTTATACCGTTCATTGAAGTCGTGTTTTAAAGCAATGCAGTGGGCAGGCAGCCCCAATTTAATGTGTATTTAATTTTAAATTCATTTACTAGTGGTTGCTGCGGTCGCGCGGGTCGTCCGCACGACTGGTGAGCGCCATTTTTGTGCATGACGTCATTAAATGTGAGTCTCCGTTGAATTCGAATGCGGTAAGTACATTTCTGAAGTGTTAAGGTATTAGTTTCAAACACGAATGTAATCTCTGATGGGTTAGATATTTCACCACAAACGCCAGTTAAGTTTAAATAAATAAATAAATCATTTATTGCCAGGTTACAATGACCCATAGACACATACCTTACAAACTAACATACATAAGTATTATACAAAAACTTGTGTTAATAATAAAATCTTAAACTATGTTAGTAACACTTTACTAGCTTGTCCGTGACCTGTCCTGTGGCACTTGTCCGCGGAAGCGACGGAACACCACGTCCTGAGGCCAAAAGTTTTCGTCCATGACGACGGGCAGATAACAATTCGGTACACGCACCACAAACGCCTTGAAGTTGACGTTGCGGTGTGACTCCAGTAACTGTACCCTCGGCATGTACTTCGTCTTCTGGCGTACGTACTCCACAATATCTTCCGCCTTAGTGGTGTAGTGTAGACGGGACGCACGCGGCGTGCACGTGTAATATGGAGCTAGCCTATTGCCATCGACCGAATACAAATCCAGACTCCACGCTACTATTGAGAAATCCAAGTTGGAAAATCCCAATATAATACTTTGCCCGACCAGGAAATTTTACCCAAGAACTCTCAGCAGTAGCTCTTACGGCCACTAGAACAATAAGTAAGTTCTAATAATAATGTTACATCATCACAGTCTTTGAAGGAGTGGGTAGGTGTTAATATTATGATACTCTCACTGTTTTAGTAATATTTTGACCCCTTTTAAATAAGGCAAGTTTTCTATTAGGTAATAATTATAGGTGCAGTTAGTAAAGCTTGGTTTAGTTTTTTTAGGCAGTGCGCTTCGTGTGGTTTACCAGAAAATAATTGTTTCACCTGTTTAAAGACGAAACAATTATTTTTATTTTAAAGTCTTACCCATTATTATGGGTCTAGGTCCTATATGGACATCATTATATCGACCGCATGACATACACAAGGAAAAAAGTATTAACTGTCCCATACAAAACCGATAACTACCTACTCGACCTAAATGTATGAGAGGGCTGTTTTTTCTTTGGGATAAAGTGGTTCCGTTTGATGATCTGTAACCCCACCATTAAATTGATTACACCTTTCCGATATACTGTACAGTTTTGTACTCGGTCAAATCCGTGAGGGTGCTGGTAAATATCGTGTTAAGGGTCGATCCACGTAGTCATTAAGAAAACCAGCCAATTTTTTTTTTTATTCGGGCGGCCTTCTTGTCTTGCCTCATGTCAACTTGGTGTCTACAAGTCACAACATATCACGTCCGTTGAAATTTTGTATTTTTTTTATGAAAATGGGGTCATTTTGGTATTAATTATAATTATTGATTACTTTTTTGTAATGTTATTGCAGTAACTTTTTGCCTCTCTCAGATCGGACAGGGTTCTTTTTACACATTTTAGAAGTAAGGTCTTTTTAAATGAGAACAGCGAAAATCAACACATATTATATGCTATAAATCAAATCCTATCTAAACATTAAAAAAACAAAGCCTAAAATACATTCAAGTTTGAACAAGAAGGTGAGCAAGCTGCTAACCTAGTACATCATACATTGAACCTCGCATGAGGGTAGTAGGAGGTAGTATCAAGTTTTAATAAGAGCACACTGGAGGCAGTGCTGGCTCACATTTCAGGAGTTCTTCCCGTATGTAAACTTCACGTTGAGTATACTGAAACTTTGACTTGACTTAGTTACAGGAAGCGCGTTTTCGTTAGGTTTTTGCTGTCATCTATACATATAAAAATGTTATGTTGGTTTGTGTATGCTTCAAAAACTGATTGACGGATTGTTTTTATCTACTTTTTGCATCAGTCACATATCCGCGACCGAGAAAAAACAGTGTTTTTAACGATCAGCTGTGTACCAGTGACCGCGCCATCTGCCGGAAGCGAGGAAAACACTCGCTGACAACCGCAATAGTAATGGCGCAGTCACATGAGAAACAAATGTGTTCTTTGTTTAACCATTCAATCACTATGTGCCACAGAGAAGCGTGACAGGGTACAGCTAGTTGAGAATAAAATTGGTGATGTTTTTTGGATGTTGTTTTTTTTTGTCGGTTAATCTTGTTCTGCAGTACGGGAGGAATGGCGACAGATTGTATAGCACGCCAACACACCAGATGTGATGACTACGGTCACTCTATCAAGAGTGTAATGACGAAGAAGAAGAAGAAGATATTCGATATCGTGTAAAGTATAGTCAACCAATTTGATTTCACCTTGTAAAGGTATACTTTTCTATGAATCATCAAATGTTTTTTTATTCTACGAAACATTTCTACGCTAGATGTGCGGATTTCATAGTCCAGGTTATGTGTTGCTGCCCCTACCACTTTGTTTAATTGAAGCGTGAACTTATTATCATCAGTTCAACATGTCAAGGTTTATGTTTAGCATAACTTTGCTCCACGTGTATTAACAAGGGGTAGAATTATAAGTAGTTCCTCGACTATGTAGTTGTTCACATGGTACAAGCTTTAGGTGTATGTTATGCTTTCCTGAACGGGTTCGGTTCACTTTACTATTTTCGATATTCGATAACTGGAGAATTAGAGCGGAATAACTGAGCAACTGGACCAATTTATACTTGCTGACGTACCTGTCTTTACCCATTTTACTTGCCTTTATTTCCACCTTACGTGTTTATAGTTTCATCGGTACCTTTCAAACCGGAAAGTAGACAGTGCAGAGCTGGCAAAATTATGTATTAGTAGTGTTTTGACAAACTTTTTTTTATAAAACTTAATAGTAAGGGACTTCTTTGGCGGAGAAGCAATATTTCCGGCCCGTGCTATTAGAGGTATGGGGTTAATTTTTAGGGTTCCGTTGCCAAATGGCAAAGAACGGAACCCTTATAGATTCGTCATGTCTGTCTGTCTGTCTGTCCGTCCGTATGTCACAGCAACTTTTCTCCGAAACTATAAGAGCTATGCTGTTGAAACTTGGTAAGTAGATGTATTCTGTGAACCGCATTAAGATTTTCGTACTAAAATAGAAAAAAAGCAATAAATTTTGGGGTTCCCCATACTTAGAACTGAAACTCAAAATTTTTTTTTCCATCAAATTTATACGTGTGGGGTATCTATGGATAGGTCTTTAAAAATGGTGTTGAGGTTTCTAATATATTTTTTTTCTAAACTGAATAGTTTGCGCGAGAGACACTTCCAAAGTGGTAAAATGTGTGTCCCCCCGTAACTTCTAAAATAAGAGAATGATAAAACTAAAAAAAAAATAGGTAAAAAAACAAAAACAATTTTCTACAAATTATCGACTTAATTGTCTACAATCAACGATTGTAGACAATTGACGTGTCCCACGGTTTTATTTTAGTCTAGTCTATGCATAAGTTTATAATTCCCACGACTGTATCTATTTTATTATTTTTTGGTTTTTAGTACATTTATCTTAAACATTGCAATGTATGTTTAACATAAAACCGTTTAACTTAAAAAGTTTTTTTACCTATTTTTATTTTCTAGTTTTTAGTTTTTATTTCGCATTCTGTTTAATTCATTTAGTGCTTCATTATTACAAGGTTTCTTGCCCGTTAGTTTATTGCAGTCCAACTCCTCTATACGTAGTCCCTGCAAATATCTTACTCTACTAAGAGCCAAAAAAAGGGGCAAGGCTATGTACAACAAGATGCGCCTGAGTCTTGAGGGGAAAACGCTAACGACATATCATTTTTTTATCCACCCTAATGCCATACAGTTCTCGGCGCGTTTTAACCTTTCACCTTAACTTGGGTGGTGTACCGCTAACGACGTATCATTTTTAGCCACCCTAACGCCACACAGTCCTCAACACGATACAAAATCTTGACTTGGGTGGTGGATTCAGGCTGGATTAATCAGATACCTAAATTACAGATTCAATTTCTAAATTTAAATCTTATTATTATACGCCATTTGGTGGCTGCGCCCATCTTAAATATTGAGGTTGTATAGTGCACTGTATTCTTCTTGTCAAGCCCTTTTATTTGATACCCATATTGGTGGGATTGATAAAAAATTGTTATCAGCCATTTGGTAGCGGCGGCCATCTTAGATTTCAATTTTGCATAGTAAATTGTATTCTACTTGTTGAGACCTTTCACTTGATACCCATGTTGATGGGATTGATAAAACCTAAGTTATCCGCCATTTTGTAGAGGCCGCCATCTTGGATTTTAATTTTATATAGTACATTGTATTATACTGGTTGAGCACTTTCATTTGATACCCATATTGATGGGATCGATAAAACCTACGTTATCCGCCATTTTGTAGCGGCCGCCATCTTGTATTTCAATTTTTTATAGTATATTGTATTCTGCTTGTTGAGCCCTATCATTTGATACCCATATTGATGGGATTGATAAAACCTACGTTATCCGCCATTTTGTAGCGGCTGCCATCTTGGATTTCAATTTTTTATAGTATATTGTATTCTGCTTGTTGAGCCCTTTCATTTGATACCCATATTGATGGGATTAATAAAACATAAATTATCCGTCATTTTGTAGCGGCGGCCATCTTGAATTTATAATGATAATGAATAAACATAATTGTATTGTCACCAAAATCCAAAGTGTATACAAAATTTCAGATTAATCGGTTGACAGGAAGAGGGTGAAATTTGAATTACAAGAATAATAAATAAAACAAACGGGGTGAGCTAAATAAAACCGTTTAAAAATATATGATGTACATAACCATGTAAACTTCCACCAAAAATTGGTTTGAATGAGATCCAGTAAGTAGTTTTTTTTTTAATACGTCATAAATCATAAACCGCAATTTACCTTTCATTCAATCAACTCAAATATAAAAATTAAAAAAAAAAAATATTTCATAAACATAAACCTTATGTACATAAACCGAGGATACCTACAGGTTTGTACGGAACCCTCGGTGCGCGAGTCCGACTCGCACTTGGCCGGTTTTTTGGGGTAAATCATCAAATAGGGAACTTATATTTAAAGCCCAAAAAAAGTGCATCAGGGCAATGTTCGGGTTAAAATGTACAGATACATGTAAACCTTTTTTTATTGAATCTAAAATACTGACACTACCCTGTTTGTACATATTCGAAGTTGCAGTATTTGTTAAAACCAACCCGCATTTGTTTCCAAAGCTATCGGAGAGAAATAACCGGAGTCGACGACATGTCACTATGCTGTGCTCGAGACAGTCCAAAACAGCTCTTATAGTGTTCTTTGTATGGCACCAACTATTTATGACCATATACCAGAATCAATTAAAATATTAAATATTCACCTATTCAAAAGACATATAAAGAACTTTCTGGTAAGTAGATCGTATTACAATGTAAACGAGTTTGTGAACGAAAAAATATTACTATAACTTTAATGATTGACATGTCTGTTTAATTTTTTATTTACTCTATTATTGCAATTGACTGTTTTGACATCCGATAGTGTATGTACTTTGATATTAATTGTTTATTTTGTGACGAAATATGATTGAATCTCTGACTATTTTCTTTTTTTTAACTGACATCTGTTTACTTATTTAAAACGAATTCTGTTGTGTTTGTTTTTTTTCATGTGTCATTTTTTTAAAATCATATTTCAACTAATCTTGAATTGTATTACCTTTGACTAATTAATTGAAAATTTATTATAGGTGTCTAATTTTTTATGTTATTTTAATGAGATGCCATTTAATATTTTGCATTTAATGTTACTATAAACGGTTATGGATAATGCCATCTTAAATTTCACTTCTTCTAAGTTTAATGATTCGTAGTTAAGATAATCAATGCATGATACACTCAGTGATAGTTTTTTTTTTTTTAATTGGGACATTTATCTGTTAATGTTAGTCCGCTTCTTGGCAAAACACAGAGAATATAACTAAACATATTGTAACATCTCACACACCGTGTAACTACCTGTGTTTACAAATAAAAGTTTTCTTATTCTTATTCTTATAGATTATCACTTACATTAATTTGTTTTACGGGGGAACCCAATACAATAATGTAGTATTTTCCATACAGAAGACAAATTGATTAGTGACGCCCTCAGGAATTCCTCCAAAGAGCAAGAAAAGATATCCTATCGCTAAAAGAAGCTTGAATTTATCGGATAGATAGTACCCATTTGATGATCGTAGAACGGGCCTTGAAAACTTTTTCAAAGACAAGAAAAAAGGCGTCTGTTCACCTAACCGACACGAAATCAACGAAAAGTTCTCTCAAACAAGTAACTGGGGCCACATTTCAAGCTATAAGTCCCTGTTTACACGACACACAGTTTGCACAGGACACTGTAAACATATTGCTCGTACACGGGGGCAATAAAGAGAACGGGTTTTAATAGCCCATGAAAAGTATTACGGAGTGGGTATCGTTTTACTTAAGTAGCTTTTTGATTTTACTCTTGACAAACAAATTGGTCAGTTGTGTTCTCTAGCGTCTGTTGTTACTCACAAATTGCAACATGAGCGAAGTTTTCTTATGATTATGTGTACAAAAAGGCGTAAGTCACTTCAAATGTAATTAAAAAGCGGCGTCATGCACTGATAGTTTGGTATTTTTACTGAACTGGGCCTTTTTGGCGTAGACATGAGGAAAAATTATTATATCACCCATCAGCTATTATAATGCTAGTTTCTGACATCGCACCTTACAGTTTTTAATTTAATTTTACTCTTTCCTGCTGTAAACCTATTGTGTGCCTTTTATTGTGTGCTAAATTAATGTATCTTCTTTCTTTTCTTTTAATTTTTTCAATAGTTAGCTAACATTGCGAGTTCCTGGGCTAAAATCTCATGAAGGGAAATATCTAGTATTTCTGACCAATTCAGATAACTGCTTAGTGACAGGTAAATTGGTTTGCTCTTGTAGGATTAATTCGACGAATATTGTATACCAAGTCTTGTTCTACTTAGAAGTTTCTCATTTTTGACAGTTTAAATACACATTCTACGATAAATGAGAAACTATCTACCTTGTCCCTCAAGGCTCTATAACTTCAAACAGGGCAGAGATAGAACATCGAAATTTACATTCTACGTACTGCGAACTGTACACTGCCTTACATATATTATATATTATACACAGTCCAAGTTAAGCTCAAGCTAGGCTAGACTAGAGCCAAGCTTGGCTAAGGTTACAGCCTGTAACAAGGGACATAGGACTCTCGTGTTTATAATAAAAACACAGGACACTCGGCAGCTGGTCTGTAGTAACAACCTGAGGACGTGTGTAATGTGAACTAGACTTGAATGTGCATAGTCTAGTTTATGTTAGCATGTACTACTACTGTTATTTTGGCAGGCAATATTACTGTTCAATGCAAATATGTCTGTTTGTTCGGTTTACATTACAGTAAATAATATTCAACATTTATGTTTTTTGTGTAAGCAGTTTGGTAAGAGCCCGGTGGTAGCGGCCGTGACTTACGAATTCCATTCCATAGATTCGAACTGATGCAGGCACTTTACTTTTTGTAAATTATATCAACACCACTGTTTTCAGAGGTGAAGTAAAACATCGTGAGGACTGGCATGTCCTAAAATAAAAAATTCGAAAATATGTGGCATCTACCAAAACCGCACTGAGGCTGCGTGGTTGCCCTCCTCCTCATCGAGAGGAGGCCAACATCCCAGCAGTGGGAACATTATACGTTGATTATATTGTAAGTATTATGAAGTGCAATCCATACTATCTATACTTAATATTATAAATGCAAAAGTAACTCTGTCTGTCTGTCGGTCTGTCTGTCTGTCTGTCTGTCTGTCTGTCTGTCTGTCTCGCTTTCCCGCTAAAACTACTGAACCGATTTAAATGAAATTTGGTACACAGATAGTTTAGAGCCTGAGAAAGGACATAGGCTACTTTTTATCCCGGTAGTATGTTCCCGCGGGATAATTTCCGACCTCCACGCGGGCGAAGCCGCTGGCAAAAGCTAGTATAGCATAATTATGCTTTTCCGGCGGCTTCAACCACGTGGAGCTCGAAAATGCTTCTACGGGGACGTACTATCAGGATTAAAAGTATCCTGTGTTTAATTTAATACATAGGATACTTTTAGGTTATAAACTATTTGTGTGACCAATTTCAATGGAATCTGTCCGGCCCATTTTGCGTGATTGAGTAACATACATTAAAAGATACAAACTTTTTCGTACCGACATATGTTAGTTCATACGAATATGAATAGAGGTAAATTTTTTCTAGTGTTTTTTAACTTTAATTTAATTTTCCAAGATTAATCCAACTAATAGTTTTTCGTAATAAAACGACGCCTCTGCCTTATTCATTTGCTGTACAAAATAAACATAGCTGTCCGCTCGAAATAATGAAACAAATTGATGATTAATTAAAGCGTAGGTAAAGAAAACAAGACAATTATCCCTAGTCAACATTTCTTAGCATTAAGTCTTGTTAAAAAGAAAAATTGTCCGACATACCAAACAATCCTTCGATCCTCTTTTTTATCTGTTACAAATAAATCAGGCTAACTACTTTTCTAGAAGCATCCCTAGTCACAATGAAGAAGGCAAAGCTCCCAGTCTAGCCAAAATAAAACGAAATAATTGCTATTAAATAAATACAAAGGAAAAACCTAATAAATATCCCTAAGCCCATAATCTGTATGATCCTCAGCGAAAGTGTAGCAACACCAATTATCGTCCCAATCTAACGGCGGACAGGGGATAAATATCGGCAAACTCTAAATTATTGTCTGTCCGTCTATCGTTATAGGCGCGCGGATGATTTGTGCGCTTTGCCAACAATTTTTCATCCACCCTGCCAGTACTAAATCACGCTGACAACTCCGACCGACCGAACTATCAAAAATAATTCGGAACTTGCAGCCTTATTTTTTAAGTTGTAAGGTCTTGTTTGAAGTGTACTGTTTTAGGGTAAAGTATCCAAAGGTCGGTCCTTATATTTGATATTTGTTTACCGACGTATAATAAAATCTATGTGAGTTATTACAGGTTGTGTTTGTCCCTTTTGTCTTGTTAAAAATGATGTGAGAGTACATTTATCACGGGCTTATTAAAAGTAAGGTGCTTTTATTCTCTTTTTATTGTAGAAGATTTCATTGAAATTGCGAACAGTGAGGCCAATTTGTAATGTTTTTCAATAAATTGATTCATTCGTCATCTCATGATAGTGCTATTACTCCTAGTTTAACAATAGGCGCCCGTAGTCGTAGTTCTAATATTATACAATGTGAAAGTTTGTCGGTACTCAATCACGTTAAAACAGCTGAACATATTTGTTTGAAATTTGGTACACTGACATGCTTTCAACTGGGTAAGGACATAGGCTAGATTCATCTTGGATTGCGGTCGAAATCGCAAGCAACAGCTACCGTTTAACAGCTTTTCACTACAATTACAGAAAACATAACAGCAATTGAAATAGGAAGTGTATCTACAACTGAAACAAATTAGCAATAGTCTATTTAAATTCAAGAACATACATAGTAAAAAAAAAACGATCAGAGCATTATTTTCTCAATTTTCTTGGTAAATTTATATCATCATCATCATCACCAGCCTATAATGTTCCCACTGCTGGGACACAGGCCTCCTCTCGGTGAGAGGGAGTGGGCCATAATTCACCACGCGGGCCCAGTGCGGGTTGGTAGATGTCACACGTCTTCGAATTTTTGGTTCTAAGACATGCCAGTTTCCTCACGATGTTTTCCTTCACCGTTTTGAGAGCAGTGGTGATGAAATAATTTACACAAAGTAATGCGCCTGATTGGGTTTGAACTTACGACCTACTACTCGTAAGTCGCGGGCGTTACCGCTGGGCCACCACTGCTCTAATTTATATAGATGCATGTAAGTATAATAAATGCTGTTAAAATCCTCCTGAAGCAAGTGTGGTGTGACTATGAATGTTAGGCTGCGAAAAGGGGGTAAGGCTACGATGCGGTTTAAAAGAAGATGCAGTGACAAAAAATAGTATGCTTAGATGGAGGTATTCCACTAACAGCACTGATTTGAACAGCACTTGCCCGAATCGCACTTGAGACCTTCCACTAACAGCACTGAAACAAAATTCTGTAACGTGCTGTTCGGTGGAACAATTTATCGTTATTTTATTTAGTGTCCGAACCGCACCTGGTTATAATTATTAGTGATGGGACGAATTAATTCTTTGTTCAGGATGTTACAAACATATCGATTCGGCAACTGTGCGTGGAAGGTTTTTGAATGCGGTTGAATATTAACGTATGCAATTTGTTAAATATTGGATTCAAATCACTTAAATGTTGTCTGGAAAAATGGGGAAGAAAACAGTTGAAATCGCCCTGTCATAGCTAGTTCCAAAAACAAGTTAGTACGAACTTGTTTTGGGAGTTAGCGTGAGATGGTTTATTTCTTTTTTGTGACAATTACTCGTTGTTGTCTTCGTAAATAGTCCGAAAATATAGTCCATCATTTTCCAAAATACTGTGATATTAGTAGATGATGTATGCCGATGACATTATTCTTGTCGGTGAAGATGTGTCTGAGATCCAGAGCAGATTGGAGAAGTGGCAACAGAAACTGGAAAATGTTACCTTGAAAATCAGCAGAACCAAAACCGAATAAATGTTTTGCGATTTCGGCGGTCTCTCCAGTTCTGGAGCCATAGCGCTTGATGGTGGGCTTCTCCCGTCTGCTTCGACTTTCGGTAACTCGGTCCACTCGTGCAAAGCGATGGCTAAGTAGATCGGACGGATAAGTACAGAATAAACACTGGATGGATGAAATGGCGGCAGGTCACAGGAACTACATATCTGGGACTCCCACATCCCCCTTAAACTTAAGGGAAAAATATATAAAACCATGGTCAGACTTGCTGTCTTGTATTGGTCAGAATGTTGGGCCACAAAAGGGATGAAAGAAATGCATGCAGCTGAGATGACAATGTTAAGAGGGATGTGTGGTGTTACTCGATTGGATATAATAAGAAATGAGTACATAAGGAGAAGTCTGAAAGTGGCCACAATAACTGAAAAGTTGTGATGATACCATGACAACCGATTTCCACACAGCTTTTATGAAGGTCACGTGTTATGAAGGCATGGGGAAAATGTCGTGAGGAAAGTATTGAGTATGAATGTCAATGGCCATAAGAGTAGAGGGAGACCAAAGAAACGATGAATGGACTGTGTGAATTATGATATGGATAGAAAAGGGGTGACTACTGAGATGACGACTAATAGAGACGTGTGGAAGAAAAAGAGATGTTGCGCCGACCACAAATAAATTGGTATAAGGGCAGGAGAATGATGATGTCAAAATTATTTGAGATCTGTCATCAGACACCAAACTTGTGTAAAAAACCTATAAAACCACAGTCAAAAATGTAGATTTTGAAAGGTACTGCCTATTGAGAACTGAATGGTAAAACGACCGAATTTGGACGGTAATGCAAAATCAGAGGCAAAATAACTGTGAATAGGTCGACGGTTTCAGTTTGTGTATAGTTCCATCTCCAAACTAAAACCTTTGACTGTTTGTCACCAGTCTGTCGCGTCAGCACAAACCAAAAATGTCATAGACTATACGGGAAATGAGCCCTATGTCAGGCTACGAATGATGCATATGTTGCTGTTTGGTAGGTTTTGATTGTGATTTTGAGATTAGATTGTGTAAAATTTATTCGAAAACTTATGACAATTATTACAATGCAACGCGCGGCGTAAAATATTTTTTTTAGATTTTGTACCATTTATTTTTTTATTTCTGCGTTGACAGTGGTGGAATAAGATGATACAAAATTATATTTTAATTTCTGATGTCAGATATCCTAGACTGGATAAAAAAGTACTTGGATAATATTTAATTGTCATAAATAGATATATCTACATAAGATACATGAACAAGGTGGAATTATCCGGTACAAGTCTTAGTGTCTGCCCATTTGAATCGATAGGTTTTGTTTGTTTGCCTTGGAAAAATAATACATCCCATCACTAAAAAAAAATATTTAACCTAAGTGCGGTTCGGACACTTAACTACAATAACGATAAATTGTTCCACCGAACTGCACGTTATGAAATTTTGTTTCAGTGCTGTTAGTGGAAGGTCTCAAGTGCGGTTCGGGCAAGTGCTGTTCAAATCAGTGCTGTTAGTGGAATACCTCCTTAGATGATTTGGTCATATTGAGAAGGTGAACAAAAAGCGACTTACAAAAGGGGCAGATGTAAATGGAAACGCTTCTCTAGAAGATCGAATAGTGACCTTTTTGGTGATGTTTTCGAGATACACCAGGTTTCCAGTATTCGCAACCGATGTGAGTGTATGATCAGATGTATGAACGTAAACGAGGCAAACGGAGTATGTGAGGGTCGTAGCAGTTGGCAATCTATAGTATCTGCCGCCTACCCCCATGGGAAAAAGGGTGAGTCTATGTATATTTTGTTTAGATAGAGCAACGAGAAAACATGATAGAATAAAGAATAGAATGATCATTCGCTCGTTGATCGAAACCCACCTTAAGAAACCTATTTACCAGTCATTCACCTCAACCAATAGAGAAAATATAATAAAGCATATGCTATCAACTGTGCCCTCATAACCTCATTTATATTAGATCTATGAAAGACCCATCCGTATTAATCATAATTGCTAAAAGGATGGAGGATGGTTCGTACGTCAATCACATCCCTTCATCCCCCTATAAGGATAAATAATAACGTTTATTAAGACGAATGATAACCGGATTCTTCGGACAAAAGTACGGCTAGGCAAACAGTGCTACTCTACTGTTAAGTGTTTAATAAATCCTTTGCACTGCAGTGTTGAATGCAGTTTGTAAGTAATGGTCGCAATTTGCTTTAATTTTGGCTGTCAAACGTTTTTCTTTATTTTTTTTTGTGGAGATATATAAGGCTTGCGACTTTAAACAGTAAAGTGTTACCTAAAAATGTGTTTCAGTGCATCTGAATATATTATTTGCAGTGCGTATTGATTTTTTATAGTCGTTTCTCAAGTAACGCTTTAACGTTATATGTATACATAAATAAAATAATATTCAGATCCTTGGTAAGTGAATTACTTAAGAACTGTTGGACCCCTTTGGCTAATTTTGTTTTAAAATACTACTAATTACTAATAGTCGGAATCATGTTTTTTTATGGACAGACATATTCAATATTTCGGTGATTTTTATCAAATTCGGGGAAAATAAAGTCCTTTTTAATGGCATTTTGTGTATGAATTATTGAAATTTGGACAGGACATCCGTCGGGTTAGCCAGTAATTAGTAAAACGCGCAATTTATGAAAAAAATACAGGTCAATTAACTATCAATTAATGTACGCGCCTCATAAAGAGAACCTCCGTAAAAGAAACAATTCACTTAACACAAAAAATAGAGCTTTTCAATAACAACAAAAATAAATACCAATAACTACAATACACACAATGTTTCTATTGTAGCCATTCTATTATACTAGACCAGGAATCTAGATTAATCATTTCTAGTGTATAACTAAGAAACTGTTCCACACAAAGCACTAAGCGTTACTGGCGTTAATTTCTATCATTAGTGTAGTAAGCACGTTTTCGCTGGCTGTACCCATTCATCATTTGGTGGTGACGCGGGGGGTCAATCTGGGTATCCGGAGTTCTATCAGTCATACCGGGATATTTTTTAGCTTTATTATATGCTATACAGTTGTGGTTTAAGATTGTTCATAATAAGGTGAAAATAAAAATAATTCTAAAAAAGAGTATGGTTAAATAGGTAGGTCATGTTAAGAGGATTAATGAAAGGCGACTTACATAAGGTTTACAAGGCAGATGTGAGTGGAGACGCTGGGTTGGGATGCCCTAGGAGGACATACAGTGACCTTTTTGGTGACGTTCTCCAGAAATGTCCGATGGTATAGTACTCGTGATCGGCGTATGTGCATGACCACATGGTAGTAGGTGGGGTTCTGTAGTTTCTGCCTATCCCCATGGGAAGAAAGCGTAAGTTTTTTATGTATAATCACAATTTTATGTATGCCCTACATACCTTATCCAGTTTTTGTTAATCGGATAAGTAGTTCCTTAGATAAGCGTGTTCAAATAATAAAACTTTTCAATTATACTATTACTGTACAGATTCAGGCCATAACTACCAAAAAAATCTTAGCCATCGATAACATCAAAAAGCTAGTCACAGAAGCGTAACGTCTACACCTAATAATAATTAATCTAGCTAGTCGTTTTTGCTAACCATACCCATTCATCATACGAGCGAGCGATGACGTGCTGAGGTCAGTCGCGGCGCCGTCACTCACTGGCACAAATTACTCATGACTACGTAAAGTAAACTTGCTTAAATACTTGGTTTTGATTCAAAATATCATTGTCTAATTACTGGGTACTAATAATTGCACTTTTAGGCATCGGTTTATAGCGATAAAGAAAATGATATTTAATCGTCAAGTCGTTTTATTGAGCGTACTTTATGTAATAATATCTGGATGACCGAGCTTTGCTCGGTATTTTTTGGTAAATTGTGTTTAAAATAATAAGTTTATGTTCAAGTTAATTATCGATAAAGTTGATCATTGAAAACACGAATAAAACGAAATTTCATAAAATGAATCTTAGCTAGATCGATTTATCGCCCCCGAAACCCCCTGTATACTAAATTTCATGAAAATCGTTGGAGCCATTTCCGAGATTCAGATTATATATATATATATATATATATACTTATATAAAAGAATTGCTCGTTTAAAGATATAAGATTAGCTTCAGCCCGCGACTTCGTCCGCGTGTCAATCGACCCAGAGAATAAAAAACTTCACAGAAAATTCAACCCTCATTTCACCCTCTTAGGGATGGAATTTCAAAAAACCCTTCTTAGTGGATACCTACTCTTCACACAGCACACACCCTCCAAATTTCCCGTCTCTAGGACCAGCGGGTTAGGCTGTGCGTTGATATATCAGTCAGTCAGTCACTCAGGACTTTGAATTTTATATATATAGAAGATTCAGAGCAGTTGTGCCCCAATGGTTGTGACTTTGAACCTAGGCAGGCGATTTACTTTGTGTGTTGAATTTTATCACCACCTCCTCTCAAAAACGGTGAAAGGAAACGTCGTGAGGAAACCGGCTGTCCTAGAACCAAATAATTCGAAGACATGTGGCTCGTGTGGTAGATTATGGCCGATTCTCTCTCACAGAGAAGAGGCCTGTGACCCAGAAGTGAGAAAATTGTTGTCTATTTAATATTCCCGTGTCTTGAATTTTCAACTATCTAATAATTAAAAACTGCCCTAAAACAATTATTTATGTACGCCCCTTTTCACGCGTCGCTTCATTATTGAATTTACTAAAACAGTCGAATTCTCATACCTTGTACCTCTACAGTATTGGCGATCGAACGCTTTTAGTTAAGAATTCATAGAAAACGATGTTGATCTAAATGGTTTAGTCGTGGACGAAGATACGTTTTATTTTACATTCCCGTGCATAAAATCCTTTCCTTGCGGAGAATGCCTTAGCCACAACTAATAAATAAAATCCCGTCATTGTAAGCTCTTATTTTATTATTATAAAGTATAAAGAGAAGGCTCTCTCGGAGATTACAGAAGCCTTGCAACGTCAATGGCAGGCTTAAGGACTGCAACACAAAGAGACACAAATTGGAAGCGCTCACTGCCTGATTTGAGGCGCTGAAGAACTATACTGAAATATGAAGCTGAGTTTTCTGTAAGTAAAATTATAATTGACTAGCTTCTGCCCGCAAATTCGTTCGCGTCACATTTTTACTCCCTTTCCCGTCGCATCGAATTGCCTTCCAGTTTTCATGCATTTTTCGTTTGTTGCTCCGCTCCTTTTGACCATAGCGTAATAATAGTCTATAGCTTCTCTCAATAAATGGGCTACTCAACACAAAAAGAATTTTTCAATTCTGACCAGTAGTTCCTGAGATTAGCGTGTTCAATCAAACAAACAAATAAACAAACAAACTTCGGATTTATAATATTAGTATAGATTGCAGTCTTTGGTCAATTTAATCCGTTACAAATGTGATTCATAAGTATAAAAATCTAGTACGTTTTATTCACACTTTCTCAATTATGTTTTATAGAGAAACATTTATCGTTAAATCACGTTTTTATTCCCAGCAAATGTGTAATTTTGGATGTTTGAAACACTCACTTTTTCCAGCCTATCATACAAATACACCTTTCTCTTGAATCACTTTCTATTGATGAAAACCGCTTTAAAATCCGTTGCGTAGTTTAAAAGACAAAAGCGGACAAACACGAAATCCGACTTCGTTTTAAACTATGTAAAGATGGGCGAGCGAATAGCCATATACCTATTAAGTAATAGGAAAAACCCAAATCAGAAATTGAACAGTTTCTATCTGGTGATTCTAAATCGAAAACCTTCTTTAAAGATGATTCCTGGTATTACTCGGGCATATTCAGAACCCCATTTGTAAATGCATTACGTAAGTAATGTATGTTACGTGTGTGTAGCTAAAAATAAACAAAAGTGACATTAAAAATTAATCGCCATTTAACATCTACAAAGCGCTAAAGATCTTCATTCTTCAAAGCTCTTTACACATTACACGTAGAATTCTAAAGCCGTGTCCACATGCGAGTTAACACATCCAATTACATGGGCTAGCGGAGCGAGCGCGAACCGTCCGAGCTTCATTAAGCAACCGCTCGCGGTGTCCTCAAGTGTAATCTTGCAGAAAATGACGTTGACGTGATCTGACATCTTTGGCGTGACGGACGGACGTGTGTGCTGGGCTAAGATGCACTTGACGTATTCTGTAATAGCTGTTTGATGCAATGTGCAGTGTGAGATTATTGTAGATCTGCTACTATTAATTGTAGATAGATATTGGTTATTAACTAAAAAGGAGACCGTAAGTCCAGAAAGTAAATGCTGTTACAAAAGGAACGTCGGGATTTCTTAATAAAATGAATTGGAAACTAATCAAAGAAATACTGTGTATGTATATTTATGTATATGCATAAATGAATACGATCTTTTTTGTAAGCGTGAAACGGACACTTACTCCTGTTGTTTTTTAGGTTTTGTGTATCTTGTTCAATCGTAGAAAAACGAACTTTGCATTTCAAAAATTTAGAAGTTTAAAAAAGTAAAAACCGATATTCTTCCTAAGTGTTATGTGAAAAAAGTTACCGAAACCAACCAAAAACCAATCAATCAACTAATTGACCAACCAAGCAATTAAAGACGGCCTAAGAAAAAATAAAAGAAAAAAAAAGGTATTAATCCATCCAGCACCTAATCTAAAAAATCTCACGAGCACATAAAATATTTGCATTCCATTGCTTGCCCAACAAATTTCAATCTCAGGAAATATTGAAAAAACACGGCAGTGAACATCGAACTAGTCGATTTCAATCAGCGATCCGATATCTGAGATAAGGTCGAGACTTCATTCCCCGACACAATGGATATTGAAAACTGATACCGTTGGTCTTTTGTTTGATATTTTGCCTTTTTAAATATTTTTCGAGGCAATAGTAAAGATGGGATGGTACAATGATCGTTGGGATAAGGGACGAAATTCTGATGTTTTGATTCAATTATTGGCAATCAGGAATGAAGGAAAAAAATGGGTTTTTCTAATGGTGTTTACGTTACATAAATGAATATTTGAATAGTGAATTGTTATACTAATATACTTAGGAAATGTCTTTCAAAATCAGATGGTCAATAATGTTGTATCATATAGGTTGTTATTATATATTATTGTTTATCAGTAGTAATTTAAGGATATAAATTCTAAATGAAACACTTATTTGTCTGAAAAGAAAACATCAAGTAACGGTTTTTCGGAAACTTATTAGAACAATTATTAAAAATATTTAATATAAGTATATCACTGCTTTATTTTTTAACATAAAAGTATTTTACATGGCTTACAGATTAAATTAATTAAGAAACAAAATTATAACCTAAATAAAGTAAAACTATTTACAAATTAAAAATGCATTTCCGTTGTTTTCGTACTTATGCTTCTTATTTCGATCTTCTGAATAAGTATACGCTACACAGCCTCAAAGCAAGACGTACTATTTTGGAGACAATGTTTTTATTTGATGTATGTAATAGCTCATATGATTGTATGGATATTACCAATAAGATAAGCTACGTTGTACCTAGAACAACCATAAGCCGTGGGGTGCGCGCACGACCTCTTTTTGCCGTATCATCTAGAATACAGGCTTACGAGCACCCCTACGTCGCATCACTGGTCAATATAACAATCTCTTCCAGAATATTGACATCTTTGCTCTAGCAACTGGTCAATTTAGAGACCTTGTTCAGGAAACAATTTTGAATATTACTTCCTAGTATGTAACTTTGAAACTGTATTTTTTTATAATTTCTTATTTTTCTTTTTTATATATTTTTTTTTATTGCATGCCTGTTTAGTTTAAGTTTAATTTTATTAGTAACACTTAATGTATTTTTTTTTGTACCTTTAAACTGTAAGCGCACGTCGCATTAATCTTATAATATGTTTTTATAATATGTGGAAAATGTTGTGGGTTACACAATTACTCACTGTTAAGATAATTTTTTGTATAATATTGTAACGTGTAACTGTTTGTTTTCCCAAATAAATAAAATAAAAATAGCGTCGAAAAATCATCCGCATCGCTGTTGACTGGTTATGTACCCAAGAGACCGGTGGCATTACCACGTTGGATGGCAATGCTTAGCCTCTGGCAAAGGTAAAAACCAGCTTTTGGGTCACGGGAAGTGTCCACCAGCCATTTAGAAATATCCTTAAATAGGCTAAGAGCACTCGTACCCCACGGCCCGAGCGTTTCAACCCCAAACGGCTCAAAAATACCTATAATGACCAATAAGGTTATTTATATATTAATACGTGAAGCGAAAACTTTGGATCCCTTTTTACAAAAATTGGGCGGACGGAGGAGTATAGAATATTTATCTTTACTATTATTTGTCTAAAGTGTTACTGAAGGTCAAATATAGCCATATTTTTTTATATTTATTATTACATATATTTTTTCATTTAATAATGTATTTTTATTCAAATGAAGTACGGCCGAATTTCGACCAATGGGCGATCACTAGTTATACTTAATCTATACTATAATATTATAAAGCTGAAGAGTTTGTTTGTTTGTTTGATTGAACGCGCTAATCTCAGGAACTACTGGTCCGAATTGAAAAATTATTTTTGTTTTGGGTAGTCTGTTTATCGTGGGAGGCTATAGGCTATATAACATTACGCTACAACTAAGAGGAGCGGAGCAGTAATGAAAAATGTTGCAAAAACGGGGAAAATTTATTCCTTTTGAGAGTTTCCGTTGCGTGCGCTGCGTAAACGGTTAAAGTAACGCAAAAGTCATGTATAACGGAATTGTTTCTTTTAAAAAGTTCTAAAAAAATGTCCGCGAGAGCATATGTCTATCTTTTAAGGTTGACTCACTATAACTCAAAAGGAGCGAGCAGCAACGAAAAATGGACAAAAACTAGCAGGCAAATCGATGCGACGGGAAGGGTCAGGGGAGCAAAAATTTGACGCGGACGAAGTCGCGGGCAGAAGCTAGTTATATATATAATTGCTTCTATTCAGCAAAAAATGTGTAATCGTTTTCTTTAAGCATAACTCATACAATTTTAATGAACGTGGCACACGTACATTTAAGACTTTACACAAAACCTAACAACAAGACCAAGATATCCAACATTTACAAAAACAAAACCATTTCAGCAAAACCAGTAGCAATTCTAGCTGAACCGGTAACAATAGAAATGTGTTGCAGTAAACTAATGTTTAAATTCAACGCATCACCGCTACGTGTTCCAGGGGCTTTCGAGACGTTTGCAGCATCCATACGAATAAGAGATCTTCTCTGGAGATGCCGACGAGGTAAATATTTAACACGAGCTGCGCCCCGCAATGGCGGGGTCTTCGTGTTTGATAGTTATCTTGTTGGCCCAAAATTTTGCCACTTTCACCCTTATCGTTGGTGGTGGAGTATAGTTTATAATTCTAATAAACATACTATATAACTTATACGATAATAACGAATCACAATAACTATTACGTCAGATTGCCTGTTGTTGCGGCTACAGGTAAAATGCTTTAATTACAACTAATTGAAACCATAATCATTTAGTTTATTTCAGAGTACGCCTAGTTGAAATACCAATTAGTAAACAATTATATTGAACTGAATTTCTAATAATGTGATCTAAATAAATTGATTTTTAGAATTCAGAAACTTTTCCGTCATGAACTTTTAATTGTTCAATTAAAACAATGAATACCTTGTCTAGTCGAAACAACGCTAAGGCGACAAAAAAAAAATATGTTCGAACGCTAGAACAAATAATACACCAAGTAAAAACAATCTGCTACGAACGGAGTAGCTGTCGTAGGTGGGAGCTACGCCGTAGCAGTCGTAGGCGACAGCTACGCCGTAGCCACGTAGACCCTTTCCCGACAGAACGTTATTATTACCACATTATTACGTAAAATAACAACCTACTAATTTATAGGAGAAGGCAATAAATTAGCTTGTCAAGCTTGTAATTTATGTCCTACACCTCAGTAATATAAGATTTTCGTGTGCGCTGTAAGAATAATATATGATATATATACTACCCGCCTGGTTCGCTTGAGTATTACAGATAAAAAAACCGGTCAAGTGCGAGTCGGACTCGCGCACCGAGGGTTCCGTACAAACCTGTAGGTATCCTCGGTTTATGTATAAGGTTTATGCTTATGAAATTAAATGTTTTTTTTTAAATTTTTATATTTGAGTTGATTGAATGAAAGGTAAATTGCGGTTTACGATTTATGACGTATTAAAAAAAAACTACTTACTGGATCTCGTTCAAACCAATTTTCGGTGGAAGTTTACATGGTTATGTACACCATATATTTTTTTAAGATTTATCATTCTCTTATTTTAGAAGTTACGGGGGGGGGGACACACATTTTACCACTTTGGAAGCGTCTCTCACGCAAACTATTCAGTTTAGAAAAAAAATAGATTAGAAACCTCAATACCATTTTTGAAGACCTATTCATAGACACCCCACACGTATGGGTATGATGAAAAAAAATTTTTTGAGTTTCAGTTCTATGTATGGGGAACCCCAAATTTTTTTTTTTTTCTATGTTAGTGTAAAAATCTTGATGTGGTTCACAGAATACATCTACTTACCAAGTTTCAACAGCGTAGCTCTTATAGTTTCGGAGAAAAGTGGCTGTGACATACGGACGGACAGACAGAGAGACAGACAGACAGACGGACAGACAGACATGACGAATCTATAAGGGTTCTGATTTTTGCCATTTGGCAACGGAACCCTAAAAATACTGTTCTAAAAAAATGTGGGCTGATAACTTTTTTATTCGTTTCTGGTATTTTATAGTTACTTGTTTTGCCCAGAGTTGGACAATTTAAGGAATTGCTTTGTATTACAGTCAATATTATTCCCCTTTAAGGTCCCCATATAATTACGACCTCATTTGTGATGTTCTTTAAAAAGGTCAGGTGCATCGTACTCGCTACTGGCGTGCGTGTATGATCAGATTTATGAACGCAAAAGGAGTATATATCTAAGATTAGTAGCAAGTGGTTTCCAAAAAATTCTGCTTACCCCTAGAGGCAAAAGGCATGAATTTATGTATATATGAATCTCATCAAGCCAATTTTGGGAAAGGAAAACTTGGACACTTTTCTCAACCATTTTTTGGGTCTCTTTTTCTCTGGTTCTAAGTATGGTAATAGAAATACTGATTACTACACTGCTATTCGTATTCTCTAAATATTATAACCAATTTATATTTTTCCTGGATTCCTTAGTACTATCGTAGATTACAATCTGTGTAGTATCATCGGAGCGAGTCGACAAATCCCTAAGGCAATCTGTCATGTAATTATCTTTATTTCGGCTTTCATAATAATATGTCTATTATTCGTTCCGTTATTATTATCTTACTATGAAGAAAGGCTAGACATCACTTATGTAATATATAACTGTTCTATTATACAACATTAATTTTTGTTTATGCGAAACCCGAAACACGGGTCTAGTATTTTTGTGTAAAGAATCTATGAAAAAAATTTCAAAACTGTATCATTAATAATCACAAAGTTATAAGCTTGATAAGTTACCTGGTTGTCCACGCAAAAACATATGCAGATCACCACAAACAGCTAGTGTACGTACCATCTCCGTGTAATGGACGTTTGAATACGAGAAAGACATGATAATTTTAAAATCGAAACAAAACAGCGCGGCCCGCGACTTGGAAGCGTAATTAAATATTTTTGGTACAAAATATAACATGGTGTAAAAATTATTGGAATCGATTCAGTTACTGATTCTGAACAAAGTATATTCAGGTTTCGCATATACTAAAAATAATCTTGTATAACTGGTCTTTGTAAGTTAAGTCAGTGGAATATGATAGTACATACATACATACATACATACAATCACGGCTTTTTCCCATAGGGGTAGGCAGAAACCACGGAACGCCTCCTGCTATGATCTCTACACACATTTTGACTATGAATGATAGGCTGAGGAATGATGTGCTAAGAGAACGGTGTGGTTTAAAAGAAGATGTAGTGACAAAAACTGAAAAAAGTATGCTTAGATAATTTGGTCATGTTAAGAGAATGAATGAAGGTCGGCTCACAAAACGTATTTACAAGGCAGATGTGAGTGGAAACACCAGGACACCCTAAGAGGACAATAATATGATATGTGAGACAAATATATAGCTAGATAGGTTGAACTCAACCATAAAAACAGAGAAATGGCTTGTAAGAGTTTGTATTAAAATCTTAAAATATTGTACAAGAAGTTGTATAATAAGCTTATACCTTTAAACGAGCAATTCTTGTAATCTCGGAAACGGCTCCAACGATTTTCATGAAATTTAGTATACAGGGGGTTTCGGGGGCGATAAATCGATCTACCTAGGATTCATTTTTATAAAATGTCGTTTTATTCGTGTTTTCAATGATCAACTTTGTCGATAATCAACTTGAACATAAACTTATCACTTTAAACACAATTTTCCAAAAAATACCGAGCAAAGCTCGGTCATCCAGATATTAATAATATAATATAATATATCTTAGGACAACCAACACACTGTTATCTGATCCCAAACTAGGCAGCGCCTGTACTATGGTAACCAGACAACTGATAAATATACTTATAATATATTTCTAAATACATACCTATAATAGATAAAGCGATAAGGCCGCCCATTGTATATTTTGTAATAATTATAATGTTTTTTTGTGATGTATTTTTATGGTGTACAATAAAGTATATATAAATAAATATAAATAAATAAATAATAGATAAATTACACCCAGACACAGAACAAATGATTGAGCTCATCACACAAACATTTGTCCCGGGTGTGAATCGAACCCACGACCTCAGTCTTAGCAGTCAGGGTCACTAACCACTAGAAAAACAGGCCAGTCAGTATTTGCGATGGAATTTCTTATCTATACTATATAATATTATAAAGCTGAAGAGTTTGTTTGTTTGTTTGATTGATTGAACGCGCTAATCTCAGGAGCTACTGGTCGGAATTGAAAAAATCTTTTTGTGTTAGGTAGTCCATTTATTGAGGAAGGCTATAGGCTATATAACATTACGCTGCAATCAAAAGGAGCGGAGCAGCAAACGAAAAATGGACAAAAACTGGCAGGCAATTCGATGCGACGAGAAGGGCAGCGAAAATTTGACGCGGACGAAGTCGCGGGCAGAAGCCAGTGCGTAATAATAATGACTTTCAGACACCTTCTATAACCTATTTAACTCTCCTTCCTCCTGCCAGGGTCGCGAGATCTGTTCGAAAGAGTTACCGTGGCCCTGGCTTATAGGCAACTGAAGGTACACGGGTGGGTTTTAGTCAGTAAAAGTCTGACACGCCCTTCCGCTCCACCCAAGAGCGGGAGAAGTCATTTGATGATTTCCCACCCACAAAAAAAAAAAAACTCATCTTCCTGAGAGCTTCCCTTGCGTTATATATGGTCAAATTAAATTAGATAGCAATACCTTACTCACGTGTTCAGTATGTGTACATGTGGAGTCTATCACGCAAATGAAGACGCAGGCAGAAGCGAATGTTTTAGAAGTAAAAAATCATTGTGTGAATTATGATTATAACATAATATTCTTATTAATGTTTGGTGGTGTGCGTTAATTTCTTAGATGCATCTATTTTTTAATTACTCATAAACTATATTCAATGGAATCAAAACTAAAAACACACACTACCACCTTCTTACGTCATCTTATTTATACACTTAACATCCACTTACTCTTATTTAAGCAAGAATTTACATCGTTAGAAAATCTGTTCAGAGACATAATTTAAATTTTCTTTTAAAACCTGTAAAACGTGCAGCCTTGCCAAGAAATGTTAAGTAAATTGTTGAAGTACTGCACTACATCAGTTCCGAGTTCAGATGTCGCTTCTAGCCAGACATTTTTGTGTAGTATCTTGCTTTAGACAACTTTTTTGTTAAAAGGTCGTAGATGGGGGATAGATCTGTTGGTGGCGTGTTGACACTTGAAGACGTTGTAGGGCTAAATGGATTTTACTGAAGTTTGATATTCGATCCCAGTTTTCCAGGTCCGAGAGTCTTTTAGACAAGGGACGAGTATGAGATATGTACAGGCAAGGCTGTTGGCAGTTTAAAAATGTCCTACAGTAATCCTTTATTCCTACTAAATACGTTGACTACTGGAAAAATTCCTCACTCAAATTCCACCGCCACTTCACCTGCTGTCTTTCTTGCACGCTATACTATATAAATTATATACATACATACATAAATTCATGCCTTTTTTCCATGGGTAGGCAGAAACTACAGAATGCCACCTGCTACAATCTCTACACACTCCTTTTGCCTCGTTTAGGTTTATACAATTGGTCATAAACATACGCGGGTTGCGAGTACTACGCACCTGAACTTTCTGAAGATGGGTGATGTTCCATACTACATACTTTACAATAGGTACTATTATTATAGTTTCAAAACATAATCATAAGAAGGAAAAACTCCAATTATCCCTTTTCTTCAGCAAAAATAGTTATTAGGCGCAAAAACTCTTAATCATCGCCGCCACTAAAGCATGAAATTAAGCCATAATACGTAGATTATCTGGTCAATGAATAGATGAGTTTCAACCATACACCACAAATTCATCCCTGATTAATCCCTGCTTAACCCCCGACGGAGAGAGCGAATATACTCACTTTGAACATCTTACTCACACTATCATCAATGATTCAACTCGTGAAGACATCTATGATTGAAAGTCTTTTTTTGCTCTCTGAACAAAATAAGTTGGGGTTGAAATAAGGGGTAGAAATAGGGGGTAGGAATAATTACGGCCGAGGGGCTTTGACCCCAGAGGGGAGCGTAATTAAGGAGGGGGGAGTAGGATCATTTTCTTTTAGGTGAGCTTTTGTGCCTTGTGTGGTTGCTAAAACTGTGCTAGACCGAAAATGTTTGCGTCTTTATTTATCGTCTACGTGAGTTTTTGGCTTAGTGATTTGGGAACGGGAGAAATAATATGTTCTGTAGATAATGTTAAAATAGTTCTGGATCGTTAAATTTTTATTGAATATGATGTTCATCAGACAAAATTGGATTTAATTATAGAGAAACATAGCCCAGGTTTCAATTATCAAATGAGAGATAAACTGATACACTTCCTCACCTCTGCTTAAGCCTTTTGGGAATACATGCGTTATGTTATGTCTAAACTAAATTGTATTTAATTTTACAATCACACAATCCTAACAAGGTTTTCGTGACGTTATAGTTGCATAAAAGTTAAGGCTGTTTGCCAAAACTTGCAGTGGAATGAGACCCAGGTGAATGCTCCCTTTTATGACAATACCAAAAACCCCAAGTTTTTTATCCTTCTTGTCTGACGAAGATAATAAATCCTCCCAGTAACGTCCTGTCATAACTATGGCAATCTATTATGTTTAAATGCTCCCAAATTCCTTGTAACAAAAACAAACTTCGTTTGAGACATTAGTCGAAACTTCTGCACGAGTAACTAAAACAAAATAACAAAATGAATAAAAAAAAAACAACTCTTTTACTTTGAACGAATAGAAACCTTTCTTGAAGGAAATTAAATTCTAATTAATATCAGTAAAGGAAGTTTTATCAAAAGGTTTCAGCTATAAAATGAAATTAATTATATTTTGTGAAAAAAATATGTTTTGCAATAGAAGATCATTTGAGGTTATTAACGTCAATTATAAAGTGGGACAGCGCTCCGCTTTCAGCGCTTCTAGCTGCTAGATATTTTTATAAATTGTTTTCTTGAAGAAAATGTTTATTTAACTCTTAACACCCATATAAACCGACAAGAAGAAAGGAACAGAAAAATAAGTACAAAGGTGATGCTCAGGGCGAAGTATTTTTACTACACTATCTCTTTTCATTTGGCCGTATTTAGATGTGACAACAATTTTTGTCTAACATCCATTCTTACCATAAAGTATCGTAATACCCAGTAGTTGGATTTTGAGATCAGATAAGTTGATGTAGAATACTGGTATTTAGCTGCATTCGGTTAGACTGGCAGCCGACCCTAACATAATTGAAAAAAGACTCGACAGATGATGATTTTTGAGCTATAGCGTATTTATAAACAGAGTATAAAACGATGCAGAAATTATTTTCGGGGCGTTCAGAGGACGAGAGTAACTTCAGACTAACGTAAATACTATGTTCTTTGTTCAAAATAAATGTCTTTCCAACTGAAAATGTAAGGCACAGAAAACGAAACGAATGAATAATTCAACTATATCAAACTTACTTAGTAAACAACTAAAATTGTATTAATACTTTTCCGACGTCTAGGTTTTGTCTTTCTATTACAACTTAGACCCAGATCTTCTCCAATCAAAGCCAGAAAAAAGCATAATTCAGTCAAAAACCTCCTTAAGAACTTCCGATATAATTTCAGTCCAAAATGAGTAACTTTATATGGCCTCACACGCTCTCGAGGCCACAATTAAGAAATACTTCATTAATATTGGTGTGTGCTCATATTAATGGATTATTCCCTGAGGCTGTGTTTGGCTTCTCGTTATTTTCATTTGGGGTAATAAATATAATGTTTAATTGTAAAAGATATACATTGTGTGAGACGCAAAATTATTTACCGCGTTATATGGCCTTACAAATTAATCAGAATAATTTAAGGTGAAATATATTTGGCTTATACTAGATTTATCTTTTGTTAGTGCTAGCCAATCTTTTCAGTAGGAATCAAGCTTGTCAAATTCTGTGTAAATGGGAGGGGGAGGCCATTGCCATGCATTGGGACAGTACAATCTCGTTAAATTAGATAGATAATTGATCTAGACTGTTATGCTCTTAGCACGCTGTTTGATTTACAACTTTTGACGTTAAATCGTGGTCTGGAAATCCCACAGTGCAATTTTATGACATTAGAAATTAATTTAGTTGCTGCCTAGAGTTAGTGTAAAATGGCTTTATGCCACACCTAAGGTAGGATTGTGAGCAAGGGTGTTTTCTTGCAGATAAATGATGGTACCGAACAGTTATAGTAAATTACTACGATTCATCATCATCATCATCATCATCATCATCATTATCATCATTTCAGCTGAAAGACATCCACAGCTGGGTATAGGACTCCCCTAAGCACCGCCACCTCAATCAGTTCCATTTAATCTAATCCGTTTAATCTATTGAAAATGTATTGCTCCATAAAATCATTCTTATGAGGTAGCACCTAACACGCCACCACTACTACAACTACCACCCCACCACAATTTTTATTATTTTTTATTTAATGAAATTAAAGCACAGTTTTCTAACTTAATTCTAAACTCGCCAAACTTTTACGTTTGATGGCGAGAGGCACTCTTTATAATAACAATGAAACTTACATAACTAAAACTTACATAAACACTGCTTATACATTAAAATACATTTAGTTCTGCTTGCTATCCTGTAGAAAGTTTTTTAATTTTGTTTTAAGTGAACCTTTACTTATTTTTACTTCTTTTCTACTATTTTTTAAACAATCCATACGTCGACAAGTGGGTTACTCTTACTTAAGTCTCAATGCTTAAAAGGACTAACTTAAACTTCACTTTTCTATGCATTTTGGCAAGCTCAATCAAAAATACCAATCTATTTATCACAGGAAACCTACAGGTCTCTAATCTTTACTCAACCTGTATGCATAAACGTCAGCACTAAGACGCAGAACATTGGTAAGGTTGTGTTCAGACAACTCGAGGGACTTAGGAACCTTGTGTACATGTTCCTTTGCTTGTGTATTTACACAAGTCAACATGGTCACCCCTTAATGTAGGGGAGAGTATGTGGTGAGCTTTCGATAAGGGTATTAATTGTTGCATCCTATATATTAGGTTGAAATATACAGTGGATGGAAAATGCGAAGACGCCCAGTGGGTTCTGCGAGATACCTACACAAACGATACTTCACTTTATGATATTCTTTAAAGTCTTTCAGTTATTACACTACACCAATGTGTAACAACAACAACAGAACACAATTACAGAATGTGTCAGGCGTGGTCAAATTGAGCTTGTGGTACATATAAAAACAAAAACTGCAATTCAGACCTTGGTCCATATGATGTTAGTAAGTAATGCACGCTACTTAAAACCTGCTACTACCCGGGTTTAAAAGTATTGCATGTGTTAATTCAGGTTATCTGCTATGTATGTTCAAAATTTCATGCAGATCTGTTTGACCCTTTTTGTGTGATTGAGGTACAATCATACAGGTTAAAATTGAGTTGTATTTGAGGATTCGGTAGCTGTTGAAATACTTAATACTGTACTCTTCAAACAGGGACGTTCCATTTTAATTGCAGCAAAAAGCTTCTTAAAAACAGAAAAAATGAACCTTATTCCATACTAATATTATAAACTAGCTTCTGTCCGCGACTTCGTCCGCGTAAAATTTCTTGTTCCCCCGACCCTTCACGTCGCGTCGAATCGCCTACCCGTGGGATTCCCCCGTTTTTGCAACATTTTTTAATACTGCTCCGCTCCTCTTAGTTGTAGCGTGATGTTATATAGCCTATAGCCCTTCTCGATAAATAGGCTACTCAACACAAAAAAAAATTTTCAATTCGGATCAGTAGTTCCTGAGATTAGCGCGTTCAATCAAACAAACAAACTCTTCAGCTTTATAATATTAAGTATAGATTCAAACCTTTTCACGCCTTATAGGCTGAATGGCTTTCTACGTTTAGCATACACAGATAAACCGTGGCCTGGGTTAGGACAGTTGTAGTATACTTTATCTTGGTAACACGTTCCGTGGGAAAATTTCAGACCTCGTTGCGGGGCAAAGCCGAAGTAAAAGCTAGCTTTAAATAATGTAACAAAAGACCCACTGACTCGTATAAAAAAGAAATGAAAATTTATTTATGTACAAATAGGAATATTCTTGAATAGAAACGAAGGAATTGCTCCGTGCCTTACAGAAGCTGTGTGGGGGAATACTAAGCGTTTAGCATAGACCTACCAACCATGTGATACGTGTAGGGTTGGCAATCTAAAGAATTTCTAAACACAAGGAGTGTTAGAAATTCTGTTATTTTTTCGAAATATTATTTAAAAGTTGTAAATAATTATTTTATTATGGTGGTTGCTTTGATTTAACTTATGTACGTACTATAGATCAAAAACACACACACTAACGGACGCGCAACGTGGCACGATACGACGTCGTGTATTGTGTATGTGTTTTATGCCTTTTAGTACGTACATAAGTAGTTTTCACGACACGATGATGTGCCGTACATCATACCGTGATGAGACGTCGTGTCGGGATCTACACGTGTTTATATATTTTATGTATGGCTACGCATAACTTTTACTGGCTAGTCCGATTTTGAAAATATATTTTTGTTTTGAATATGTGTAATTTAAAGCTTGTTCCATTTTTTTAAAAGAAAATCGACCCCTAAGTTTGAAACGAATATCTTGCTTTTCTGTTTCTTTTTTCGTAGTTTTAATTCTTGGTTACGATTCACATCGTAAAGGAGGATGCCCAAAACGGCCCCAGTCCTCGCAAAATAAAACCAATGGCAATCGATTCAGCTCATCAAGACAATAAAAAAGTTCTATGACCCCAATGTCATGCGAGTCGTCGGTTCCAAGATATAAGCGAAAGTATGTACTGCAAACTATATACCCACATAGTCTGCCTCGATGGACAAAACATCCTCTAGTTAGCTTTTATTTTTATTCTAATAGTCACCAATAGCCGGTGCGTGATAAGAAAATGTTCATCCGCCGAAGGAGCCACCTCCTCGTGGTGACGGCGGGCAACGAACTCTGTTCTGCTAAGGCTCCTTTTTTTAAATAAATGCCGTCATGGCGGATAAAAGAAAACGCGGTGTCTCGAGTGATACCCTTTCAAATAAAGCTCGCGTTGGTGATCTAGGTAGAGGTTCACCAGCGGAAAATTAGTAACAGTCGCCTCCCCAATCAAAGTGAAATATAGGTTCATGTTAAAATACCGATTTTCAGTCCGAGACTTTATCAGCCTATATCTTCTTAAGGACAGCCCAGACAGCTTTGATTACGCTGTCTGTTTTCATATCTTGTTGAGTACTTTTCATCAAGATAAGTTTTATCTTGCGAGGCTGGGGGGCCAAGACTCCTAAGGATTTGGGCATCCTCCTTTCACGACATGATATCGCATCGTGGCACGTTGCGACGTCGTGTCATGATGTGATGTGTTATGTATGTGTAGTGTAATCTGGCTGAGCGTTATTCCTGTCATTGTTGCAGAACTGTCAAAATAAACGCAATATACATACATGAACATGACCTAAGCCAAAGCAGGTGCGTTTTAGAACTTTTTAACGGTTACAGATCTCGGCTTACTAATAATTAAAACTAATAACAAATTAAGTTGCTGTGGTTTTCGCAAAATTATTTTTATTGTGGTTTATGGAAGGTTTCATAGTTAAATCTAGACACGCGGGAGCGTGTCAAGCCAAGTTCAAGTAACAGAACTGGCGAGTAGCACCGTGTGTAATATTACACGAACCATTTGAAGCCACTTTTGACCCCCTCATAACTCAAAAACTGTTTCACATAAACGTGTCAAATTTGGCTCATTTATTGAAACTTGCAAGATACATATGGGCTCCAAATTTCATAAACACATCTTAAACGGTTATTTAGATATTAACGTCCAAAAATCGTCATTTTTATCACTGACTGACCTATAGATCAAAACTCTAACCCAGTTCCAAATGATCTAGAAAGTTCAAATTTGGCATGCAGATAGGTAATTAAGTGAATACCAAGGAATAAATCAGAAACTGGTAAATTTTTATCATTTTATTATAATTTTTCACTTAATTTATTCTATTATGAACACTTATTACAAAAACCATTTGGTATTAATTTTGTTATAAATAAGTACCTACTAATAATTTATGTACAAAAGTAATGATATTCCATCAAAAACATAAATGTGAAATAAGAGCCAAGTTCAATATATGCCATGGTTGTTGACTTCAACGACAAAAGAAGTGAGATCTGAATGGGTGCCAAGTGCAATGGTCAGTCCTGAAATTTATTTGTTTTTACATAAAATATCATTTCTTCTTATAACTTAGGATAATATATTGTAGCCTAAGGTCTGAATTGGCTAGTTTTCATATACGAATTATATGATAGCCTTCGCAAGTTCTAAACCTGGTACTTGTCAGTTCTTATTTTATTATTCCGCAAATTTGGCTTGCTGGTAGAAACTAGCCATCGAACATAATAATTCGTATATGAGAACTAGCCAATTCAGACCTTAGGCTACAATTTATTATCCTAAGTTATAAGAAGAAATGATATTTTATGTAGTTACAAATAAATTTCAGGACTAACCATTGCACTTGGCACCCATTTAGATCTCACTTCTTTTGTCGTTGAAGTCAACAACCATGGCATATATTGAACTTGGCTCTCATTTCACATTTATGTTTTTGATGGGATAATAACAACTACACGGGCCAAATAATCAGGTTAAACTATATTTGCCACAATTGGCCTGTGGATTAGAGACCATCTTTACATACCGACACGCATCCATGCCTCGGAAAGCACGTTAAGCTGTTGGTACGGGTTACGGGTTGTTCGAAGCTCGAACGTCTGAAGAATCACTAAAGGGGTTTAGTTTTAGCCAGTAACTGGGTTGTGGAGGAGATAGGTAGTCGCTCCATGTATGAGACGGGAACCCGAACCCAATAATACAGTAGAGCGTCGATTATCCGAACTAATTGGGGGACAGGATTGTTCGGAAAATCGTTTTTTTTTTCGGATAATCGAACTGTATTGATTCAGCCATACATATTTATGTACAGGTGAATGAAAACCTTATGTTTAGACATACCATTAATGACAAATAGTTTCTTTCACGCGGTTAAATTTAGTTTATCAACTAACGGCTACTTCAGAGTACATCCAACTAACAGTTCGTGACAATTCGCGTGTATTGTAGCGCGGGAGGAAGATAGCAAGCGCGAATCGGGCGGGCGTAGTAGTTCGGATAAGCGGTCGTTCGGTTGATCGACGTTCGTATAATCGACGGTCTACTGTAGTGATGAAAAGGATAGGCACATGATAATGATGATGATGTGGTTTATGGGTGTTGTTACAACTTCGTGGGTGTCGATTTAAAAGTAACGTATATAGACAAGTAAAAAGGTATTTTATGATAGGTATTATTATGAGCCTAAATTTCCACTACAGCACGACAATGTCCTCTTTTCCAAATAAATGAAAGCCACCAGCCACCACCAGCCAGCTTACTTTTAAATTATGGTTTATCTTTATTCAATCTGGCAACCCGCTTATTTATTTTCAATCTAGCAACCCTAACCACAAACAAGGACTCCCCACTACTCCAGTGATATATGTATTGTATTGTACGTACCCGACTATACAGTTAAAAGGAGGGTGCTGTGTTAGACTAGATGAATTTGCTTTGTATGTCGGAGGGGAGTTATTAGCTAGAGTAATATACTGAGATGTAGCGGGGAGAATTAGTACCGCAATGTTCGGAATGTTACGTTATATTTTGGGTTTATTCGTAAATAGTGCTGAAGAGATAAATAGAAAATGTTATATAATTATCTCAGTGCAGAATAAAGTCGTAATTTTAACACAAAGAGGGAACAAACATTGAAAACTACATACAGGTTTGCACAAAATCAAAATGATCTTGTTTTAATGTAAGTCTCATAAATTTCATACATTTTAAAATGCTGGAACTATTTTAACCACTTATTCATAGGCCATAGGAGTTAGGTGCCTCGTTTATAAATAGTTATAAACGCGGCTGTTATCTACACTTCTACACTAATATTATAAATGCAAAAGTAACTCTGTCTGTCTGTCTGTCTGTCTGTCTGTCTGTCTGTCTGTCTGTCTGTCTCGCTTTCCTGTGAAAACTACTGAACCGATTTAAATGAAATTTGGTACACAGATAGTTTAGAGCCTGAGAAAGGACATAGGCTACTTTTTATCCCGGTAGTATGTTCCCGCGGGATAATTTCCGACCTCCACGCGGGCGAAGCCGCTGGCAAAAGCTAGTAGTATATATTTAGATTAACCATACATATTTCGAAGCTTACACTGCACGCAGCTGCACTGCGGTTGACAAATAAATTAATTTCATATTTTGTGTTTTGTAATGTTCATTACGTACTATTTATTTTAACTAAACAGACTAGCTGTGTTACTGGGGAGTTTACTACGCCACTTCTCCTCTCAGCTAAAGGACACGAATGAATTCAATAAATCTGTTTAGCCATTCCCAACTTTTTAGAGGTCGGCTTCTAGTCTAACCAGATGCAGCTGAATATCAGTATTTTACATGGAACAACTGCCTATCTGACCTCTACAATCCAGTTATTGGATAAAACTCTACCCTCTCTTACCAAGAGACTGGTTGTCCGACTTTTGAACACATGAGTCCCCGTAACGACTATCACTACGAATGAAGCCCGGACCAGCGGCTTAACGCGATTGAGAACTGATTCATACGGCTATTATTATTTAAGTATGACACCTCATACTATTAATTTTTTATCACAAAAACCATTCATCATTATCATTTCGGCTGAAAGACGTCCACTGCTGGACATAGGCCTCCCCCAAGCTCCACCACTTCGACCGGTTTTGTATTTCCCGGATCCATCGGATTCCTGCAGCTTTCACAAGGTCATATGTCAACCTTGTGGGAGGCCTTCCAACTCTACATCTTCCTGTACGCTGTCCCCAGAATCTTTCGGTTCCATCGGCCATTTGTTCTGCGAGCAATGAGCCCTGCCCACTGCCACCTAAATTTGGCAATGCTCGGGATATGTCGGTTACCTTGGTTCCCCTACAGATCTCTACATTTTTTATTCGATCGCGTAAGGAAACTCCAAACATAGCCCTTTCCATCGCCTTTAGAGTGACTTTCAGCCTTCTCATAAACCAACAGACAGTATAAATTAAATCCTAAAACTCCTTACTACAAGATACCATTTATTTGCAAATATTGAGCATGTTCTCATCCGCAGGTGTCCTTGTGTAATGAAAGCCTGTGCCAGGGTAGCGGCTTGCATGCCTAATGAAAACCAGTCTGGAACTAGGCACATTAATTCTGTTTAAGGCTAGAACTTAGAATCCATGGTTGAAGTTTGTTTGTAGGATGATCGTTGTGTTGAAGATTTGAAGGATAATTTTTGGATGTAATTTTTATTTCAAATCAGTCTTGAAGTAACGAACAAGTAAATACGTACGTTTGTATTTGAAACGAGCAAGTTGTCTAATAAATAACATAAAACATAACATCACGCCTTGTTATCCCCGAAGGGTTAGGCAGTGGTGTACATATAGTACACCCACATTTCGCCTGTTATGTTTAAGTCCCATGTAATAGGGAGCGAGCCTATTGCCATCAACCGGGCACAAATCCAGACTCCGGGCTGCTACTGAGAAATTCCAGATGGAAAAACCCAATAACACTGCCCGACCTGGAAATCGAACCCAGGACCTCATGCTCAGCAGTAGCGCTTGCCACCACTAGACCAACGAGGCAGTCTAATAAATATTTCTGGAATTATCGATTCGCCTACAAATAAATTACCTTAGTGCAAGTCGCGCATAGAAAATATTATACTATTTAAAAGTGACGTTTCGCCCGATACTAATAAGCCGAATAATCTTAGGGAATACTATCAATATTTTGAACCAAAACTTGAATAATGATTTAATACCTTAATTAATCGTTTTCCGCTTCCATCCCCATCAGCTACACCACTGACAACGCCTTTCAAACAATTCTAAACTCTAACAACCTAACTACTAAGTTGAAATTAATTTGTCAAAACCCTGTGCCATAATGAGGTTTAAACTAAATACATACATTTTGATGTCACAGGTGTTATTTATTACTTTAACCGGGTATTATATGGAATATCTATCAACATTCCACGTCGAGTGGCTGCGTGGATGGGTTAACGAGTTATTGCGGTTATTTATCGATAATAAAATAAATACAACTTTTGTGTATCGATTCACAGTATTTAATAATGTTGCTTTTCATGTCTAACTGTGTGACTGTTTTGATTTTCTAAACTTGGTATTATAACAGTTATGACATTATCAATTTGTAATTGTCATTCCTAATCGGACATTGTATTAAAGTTTATCTCTTGAACTGACATAAAGGCATAGTCTGACATAAATTAACTTAAAATCTTAATACACGAGCTGACGTTTTGAATTTGGTCCTGACAAATTCAAAATATCACTGATTACTAACTGGAGGGGCTCGTGTTAAGTAATAGCAGCCTCAGCCATCATTTGTGTATCTTTGACACTCATTACGGGTCGATACAAGCCCGAAAGTCTGACAACCTATACGGTTTCATTTTACCCAATACTTAACTAGGCTTTGAAGGTCAGATAAGCAGTCGCTCCACGTAAAATTTTGGTGCTCAGCTGAATCCGGTTAGACTGGGAGCCAACCCCAAAAATAGTTGGGAATAGGCTACAGGGAATGATTATTACTATTTTATGTTTTTACTAGCTTCTGCCCGCGACTTCGTCCGCGTCAAATTTTTGCTCCCCTGACCCTTCCCGTCGCATCGATTTGCCTGCTAGTTTTCGTCCATTTTTCGTTGCTGCTCGCACCTTTTGAGTTATAGTGAGTCAACCTTAAAAGATAGACATATGCTCTCGCGGACTTTTTTTTAGAACTTTTTAAAAGGAACAATTCTGTCATACATGATTTTTGCGTTACTTTAACCGTTTACGCAGCGCACGCAACGGAAACTCTCAAAAGGAATAAATTGTCACCGTTTTTGCAACATTTTTCATTACTGCTCCGCTTCTCTTAGTTGTAGCGTGATGTTATATAGCTTATAGCCTTCTTGATAAATAAGTAACCTAACACAAAAATATTTTTTTAATTCGGACCAGCAGTTCCTGAGATTAGCGCGTTCAATCAATCAAATGAACAAACAAACTCTTCAGATTTATAATATTATATAGTATAGATTAGGCTACACTGTCCCATTGTTGAAGACCCTCCAGGATTTTTCAGGGCCACTCTGATCCAAACCTTGCAATAAACGGACTACTACCTTCTAAAAATAGTTGTTTCAGTGAAGGCATCAGTATGCAGAAAATGTTTATTCGACATTTTCTGTGTTGATTATTGTATGCATGATTTACTCTATTTTCAGATCACAAACCAGAACAATACCCACAAAATTAACACTATAAAACCGAGCTGCATATTTTCAAGCCCCTATAATCTAGCCCAGTGTTTAATTTGGAACCTTAACAAGCCGCCCCACTGTGCACTGCTAATTTGTGAACCAAAACGCTGTCGGGGGTGCTACAAACATTTTCGGGTCGGCACAATTGATTCGACAGTTGTTGAAGAACAAAGTCGACCTGAAGCAATTACAACACATATTCAGGCGTTGAATCGGCTAAACTTGTGTTTGAAATTTGCCTTCGCATAACCGAAATCAGTTAAGGAAAAACATTGAGATGATACCTGCAGTTAGCGCTCCCGTAAACAGTCGTAACGCGACAGCGCGGCGCGACTTTTGTAGAATAATAGCCGTGGAGTTTTCTTAGAAATTGTTCTACGAGATTCCCGTCGCGTTATCGCATCGCACCGGTTTGAAAGAACCTTTATAGTTAATATAAAATCGCCAATCTGTATTGAGCAAGCGTGGCTATCAATACTCGTGACTTCTGAAGAAGAGATGCCCCGCAGTGGGACAATAAATAGGTCCCTAATATTATCAACCCTCGCCGAATTATGTTAGCATCAGCTTTGTACAATTTGAGTTAAGCCGATCGCCTTTTTGCAAACATCATTCTACTTTCGAATTGTCCGGCTTTCCGGAATCATACCGAGCCGCATCCCTTGTAGAACCCTTAAGAAAAATACATGCAAAATACAGCTTGCAAAACACGATTTCATGTTAAATGTAAGTATATATGTATTTCTCCGTTAAAAAACAGGGAAAAGTGACTTCGCTTTGATAATTACGCGTTTCAAAGTATGCGTTCCGATCCAATGGCATGGCTTAAAATATTGGCTGGTTAAGAATATTTTGATTGCTTTGTTAGTTCGTTCATTTGATGTGCATACGAAGCTTGTATGAGAGAAAAATTTGCTGCTATTGTCACAAAACTATTTTATTTACGAGGTATGTGGAAATGAGGCTACTAAATTTAGGGACAATATTGAACATCATCACCATCATCTTTTTGTCGGAAGACGTCCACTGTTGGACAAAGGTATCCCCCAATTTGAGATAATTTTCCATAATCGCCACGCCGGGCAGGCGCATTAACGATTGCAGTATGGTGGTATTTTACCTGAACTTGGAGAAACGAAAACCCTCTTTTGTATAGCTACATTAGTGGTGAATTAGGAAATCATACATAATAGTGTTACAAGCTGGGGTTCGGAATAAATTAATTTAAACCAATATTCCGAAACACACAAACTGTTTAATTGAATAAACACAAATATCGCAACTACAAGAAATGTCACTTGGAATCACTTGTTTCGCTTGTACTGTATCGCTTGATTCGTATTCGATCACTTCCGAAATCGAACTGCCCGTCGGTCCGACAATCCGCTATTTATATCTCGAACAGAACATTCGCGAACATTCGACACTGTGCCACAGTTCCAGGTAGCGTAGAAGCTTCGAGTCCTTTCGGGAGCCAACTGTTTAGTCCCACTATTCGACAATAGATGGCGGTAGCGTCTACGTACAATTTCGTGTAGTACTTGCTACTTGATAACAGATGGCGTTAGCGTGTCATTTCTAGTAGTTTCCAACACTGCCCCGTCCTTAGATGGAATTAGCGTGATGTTTCTAGACTTTTCGATTTACGTCACACTGCCCCTTTCTGAGATGGAGTTAGCGTGATGTTTCTAGACTTTACGATCTACGTAACAATAGTTAATTAGTAGGATCCTGGAATACAAATTTTTTGGAACCTATTATAACTGGAAATAGATAGGTTTTATCATAACAACAGGTTTTCCTTGCGTCATGTCGGATACAGTTAAGATTTTGTGATTTTTTTGTTGCTGATATTTTAATGGATTTGTATTTTAATGACTATTGCGTTTTAATTAAGCATAATCACTCATAATGTGTATGGTTTCGAAGCCACGACCGTCCGACTCTCAGTTTTTTTTTAAGTTTTAATGTATTTTATTTTAATGATAGTAATACATTTTAATGATAGTAATACATTTTAATGATAGTAATACATTTTAATGATAGTAATACATTTTAATGATAGTAATACATTTAAAAGGTTCCGCGTCGTACCGGACGTAAAGAAAAGCACCATCCCATTTTTTCCCCCGGACGGATGTTGTAAAAGGCGACTAAGGTACATGCAACAGAATAAGCAGCAGTATTCTCTATGCGTTTTACCACCATAGTACAATCGCCAACCCGCCTGCCAAGCGTGGCGATTATGGCAAATCCCTCCATGTTTTGGAGGAGGCCTATGTCTAGGAGTGTAAGTCTTTCTGCTGGATGATTATGATGAATACATTTTATGTATGTCTGATTTGTATTTTGGGACTTGGTGCCATAGTTAATGAATAAGGTCGGACGGTCCGACTTTCCGACATTTGGCATTTCGACAGTTTTGACAAAATTGTGCCGCGTTACACTAAAATGCTACGACGAGAATTTATTGACGATAAATATATTTTTCCCTCATGATATCAAGTCATAATGTATGTTTCAAGAATATGTGGATCGTAATAATTACTTGGAATTGCTCCTGAGGGAAATACTTCGGTAATGTCTTTCGTGGCTTATTTATTTGGCTTCGCGCATCCACTACGTTAGAATAATTGTGGTTTTGTGTACAATATTATTTTAGAATAGAATATTTGATTGAAGTTAAAATCTTGACAGCCGCACTTATTTATTGATCTTGATGATAACGATGATGTTAATCTTGACTTTTTGATGACGTATGTCCCTATTTAATTTAGATGAAAACGTTTACTACCTTTAAATGTTATTAATATTAAACATTTCAATTTTCATCTTAACTGCGATAACACTTGTATAAAGACGCTTGTTTAAACTCAATCCCATTTCCTGAAACATTTCCTTCCATTTGGGAGAAAATAAGTAAATCTACGTAATAAATGTTTTATTTAAAATTCACCTGCAACGGTCTATTCATAAGGTTAATATTGGAATAATTTAAAACTCACCCTTGCGCGTGACCTGGTGCCCTGTTGATAGTCGTATCCCCTGCCCTGTAACAATAAAAATAATAACTGTTTTATCACTTTCAACTGAGAACGTTAAAATAATCCGTGAGCCTTATAAATTTCGTCCTTATGCAGAGCAAACAAGCTTCAAAATGAGTTGTTTGACATCTTGTAAATACAAAATTATGATTATTCAAGCACTTTTGTAATTGACACAGATTCACATACTTAGTGTATTATGTTTTCCAAGAACTCTAAGAGTTAAGTACCTAGATTGTATTACCATAAATCGTTTCATTACAGACATTAATTAGACAACACTCAACATTATTTAGACTACCACGCTTAAATGTCAAGAATATTCCGTTGCAAACAATTAAATTTCCAACAACGTCTTACATACAGCTTGTGATTTCAGACAACACAAACCCGACACCATTTTGAATCTTAAAACAATTACTACGCGGCTTTATACTAGTTCATACGTAAACACACATAATTGGAACTCTCAAAGTACCTACCTACTTTGGTAAGGTAATACTAAACAAACTCGTAACTTGCGTAAGCCTGATAATCCGTAACCGAGCCTAGTGAGACGCGTGACCGCGGGTTATGGTAACGTTCCAATCTGAGATCTGTTTGTCTTCAAACTTGTTGAAATGGTTAGGTAAGCAGAGGGATATGTGAGCGAAAGATATTAAAAAACCTGCTATTTCTTACAAAATACCTTCATGGTACAAGCAAATGGCTAGTTTGGGGTCATCATTCATAGTGTTCGTGTATATTTATCATCATATGACCCGGAAGGGGTCCACTGCTGGACAAAGGGCTCCCTCAAGCATCGCCAGTTCGACCGAGTCTGTGTTTCTCAAATCCTGTGAATTCCTGCGGCCTTCTCCAGGTTAGGAAGCCTGCCATCGCTACGTCTTCCGTTACGCGGTCGCTACTCCAGAACCTTGGCTGTTGTTCTGCGAGCACTGTGTCCTGCCCACTGCCACTTAAGTTTGGCAATTCTTCGGGCTATGTCAGTTACTTTGGTTCTCCTACGGATCTCTTCATTTCTGATTTCAGTCATCGTGTCTAAAATTATGTATGAAATAAAATCTGAATGCCTTCACAGTCTCAACCCTAGTGGGTTTAGGATTAGATTACGTACTAAATTCAAGGTAATAGTTTGCGCACAGTTAAACTCTGTATAATTATTATATATTTAGAATATTCAAGCATATATTTTAAATATCAAGACACAAACAAAACAAACAAGACGGGGGTTGGGTTGCCTCCTTCGTTCAAATATAGCGACGGGGTAATTGCTGATCTTTGCGTTTTGCTCGCTAAGCTGTGCTGCTTGTGGTGACAGTCCATCTTCCTGACCAAGGCTTTGTGATTAGTAATTAAAGATTGAATTAATGACTTATGATTTAGATTTGGAGTAAGCCTGATAATTCGTAAGCGAGCTTACCTATCCACATGCGTGACCGCGGGATATGTAAGCGTTTCGATCCGAGATCTGTTTGTCTTCAGACTTGTTGCTGCGGAGTGGGTAAGCCAAGTGAAAGGTGTTCTGTTGAACTATGGGAACCGAGCGATGTCGATGTGCTCAACATCAAAGATGAATTGAAAAAAATGTAAAACATCTTGTCTTACTGAAAATTTGTTTCAAAAACAGAGTTGCCAACATATTTACTGGCGGTACTTAGCATAATCAGTCACTAATAAAGTTATTTTGAGATTTTTTTAGTGTCTGAATACAATGTGATTTCCCTTCAAAATTCATGAGGGAAAAAGATTGACTTAAGAAAGACAATTACGAATAACTGCCAAACTTATACACCCTATAACCAACTGAAATATTGAAACCCTTTCGGAAACGCAACCAGCCAAGAACCTCAATAACAATTGTTTAACCTTAACAACCAAGATTTGGCAGTTAAAAACTTGGCAAAACTCCGGTTAAATTGTACAATATAAATAAGTTAAGATTGTGGCGGCTGTCCTTGTGAGACGGTGGCCTAATGCAATTTGCATGGAGTCGACAACTTGAGCCGTAAACAGGGGCGCTCGCCACAGGCATTAACGTGTTTTATAAACTTTAAATTGATTCTATATTTTATGTTACCTTTTTGTTTCAAAATCTTAGAAATCAGTAACTTGGGATGTTTAACACGAAACAGTTCACTTTGATGATTAGAAAGTCAGGAAGTTATGTGATTCTTAGTTTGGCAGTATTGTCAGGTTAGGGTAGTGTAGTGTGTGAGCTACATAATGATTTATGCATACATCCCGCCTGTTGGGACAAGGTCAGTGCAAAGCTGCAATGGCTCTTTCTGCAAAGGGTCCATTCAGACATGGCACTGTATTGTTAAAGTCACATAAAATTCAAATAATATAATGTTTGGACCTTAAAACCTCTGGGTTTGTATCGGTATTTGTACACAGGGATCTGTTAACTAGGAAATGATGTCGTCAGCAAATAATAAAAAAAAAAACAAAATATTCACATGTAAAGTTCTATCTGCTTACCAAAAATTTACATTTAATTTCAAGTATATTTTAAATTATGTAAAAAGACAACTATACTGCACAGCTTTCTTGGGTTAGAACCAAGCCTGCTAAATTATTTGGAAATTGTTGACAACAGCTGTCGCATAACAATAATCTAGATTTCTATTTAATTTTATTTCTCTTGTTAAAACTAGTTCGCAAATTATCTTAACTGACAATGAAACTTAATCTAGCAAAAAAGAATTTCTCGGTCATACCAAAACGATTTAAAAGAAAATCGTACACAAAAATATTCAGAAAACTTTGATCAAATCTATTTGTGGGAGACTTTTGTAAAAACACGTCTCTACGCTTTTTATGTAAAAATTAGCAAACAAGTCGTCCTTTGTGTTAGGGAAAGAAATGATTGTAAATCCATGAAAATTGTCTTTGGAGGCGCAATTTATTCCTCCCTGAGGAGAGTGTGTCACGACTTACAGGCGAAAGCGATGTCCAAATATGAGTATGTAACTATTAGTCCCATTGCTTTTGGTTCACAAACATGTACCTGTTAATCATAGGTTGCTGAGCGGTCTCGGCAATCTACGCTTTAAACGGATATTGAACCGTGGTTGGTTCGATGTTTGTTTTAAACTATTGACTAATCTAGTACTGTTCTATTAATATTGAAGTTGAATAAGAAATTATCGAATTATTATTTATTATTTTCTTTGGCAAACTGGTTATTCGAGAGAAATCTGTAATAACTAATTTTGCCAAAGAGCAATGAAACGCAGCACTCTGGGAGTAAAATGACGGGGCATAATTCTAAAACCACGCTGCGTCCCTAAATGCACTGCCAGGCTCAAAACAGATGGAGCGGGTCACATGAACCGCATGCAGGAGTCCGCTGGGCAAAATCCTCCACACAATGGGTGCCTGGAGATAGATGGCGCCACCGAGGTAGCCCAGAAAGCGGTGGCGAGATGACTTGGCTGTTTCGAGATGGTGCGGGAAAAGAGTTCCTTCCCCCTTTCCCAGCAGTGGGACAGTATAGGCTGAAAAAAAACGAAGCGATACCTACTTTAGGAAGAAAACACAACCTAAGAGCCCACGTTTATTTATGTCGCCACTGTACTCAACAACAAGAAACAATAGATTCGATCACAAAACCTGTGTTTCCCTTAGCTAAAGGTACATACATATGTGGTACATACGTATTTATTTCCCCATACTAAAGGTACATATGTATGTCAGAGATTTAAGAATAGTAAGTAGCTCCTACATCAATATTTCACCAATCATAAAAAAATAGATTAGTTTAAACTGCCTATTCCTCTTGACCTTTGACGTTCCACTAACCCCGCCCCCGCTCTAAGCCTTGCACCCAAGAAAAAAATCGACGCATTAGTGATCCAGACATTAAGTAAACAAAATTAGTCTTCAGTAAACGAATCCCTCCTTGCCTTGTTTATCTTGCCAGTGTAATTACTGGCCTCTGAACTGGGATTTAGGAGAAAATGGAATAGTATACCTACATATATATTTCTCGATATATTTATATGTACTTCTGTTTGCCATTGAGTGCATGGAGTCGAAACTAAATAGGTTGTTCTAGTTTGAAGTAGCATCTCTGTTTAGAATAAATTAAGCTGATGTAAGGGTTTAGAGACAATGTACAGATAATCGCTTTAAAGCATTTTGAATTTTTACAACGAGTTTGCGTAACCCACTAAATGGCTGTGTACAGTGTGGTGCCGGACGTAAAGAATAACACCACCCCATTTCTTCCCGTGGGTGTTGTAAAAGTCGACTAAGGGACTTAATAAAGAATGGGCAGCAGCGTTCTCTATGCATTTTACCACCATACTGTGGTCGACAGTTCATCATAATATTTCTTTACTATTATGGAATGGAATGACTCATTCTACAAAGGCTGTCTAAAAGCTACTTAAGTTTTCATAGTAGTTTTTAATTGTTAACATTGACGACACACGTTGGCTCATAATATCATTCACCATTCCATAAAAATGAAAAATTACAGCTTTTTAAAGTAGCAGTTATGTGATCTACTAAATCTTCTAATGCAACCAATGCTAGCACACGCACATAAATCTTTTAGTGGTCCACCATTAGTGCATCCACGAACAAAGTTACATATTATTCCCAGCATTTTATTGCTGTCAACTAGAATTATTTGTTCGCTAGTTTCTGCGATTATGTTCCTATGAAAAATCGTAAATGGGATCGTAAAAATATATAAATGGACAGATAAAACTAGCTTTAAGGACCTTGGTTAGCAGAAGATGGATAGGTGGTGCTAGCTATTGAGCACGACTATTATGTACATATATGGATCTAATAGCTTCTGCACGCGACTTCGTCCGGGTGAATCTTTTTACTACCACTAAATAATAGCTGGGGTTGGCGATGCGATGCAACGGGGTACCGTTGCATCGCATCGCCAGCCTCAGCTATTATTTCGTTTTCGGTTAGCGTAATTTTTTTTTATCCTTGCTTGGCTCCTGTGGGTCTTAGCGTAATGCTAAGTAAAGAGGAGGGGGGGGGGCGGGGGCGCTTTCTCCGGAATTGGGTCATTTAGTACAAAAAGTATTTTTCGAAATTCAACTGGAATTTCCAAAGATTTGTGCGTTCAAACAAATAACTAACAAATTTGTCAGCTTCATTATTATAGAATATAACATACATATGCATTCGAGTACCCTTTTCTAGGTTTCAGCTTAGTTTATTTTGACAAAAAATGTATATAAACTTATAGAAATATTTTTGGTTAAAATTCCTTATTATTTAGTTCACCATTTTGTCACAATAACAGTTGAGATAGTACTATAGTTATGTAGAGAGCCAGAATAGTTATATTTATGCATTTAGTTTTGAGGTGGGAATTGAGCTCTTTTCCGTTTTATTGTCGCCTTAAGGAAGCTGCTGTGATAAAAAACTAGAGTCATTCTTATGATCTAAAAAAACTGTTTCGAGGCAGCTAGAATTATTTACGTTATTAATATTTTTATAAGCATTTTAATCGAACCAACTTAACCGGTCAATTACCGTAATTACAGACACAATTAAAACACGATTGTTTACATACCAAATGTGGTATCTCAGGGACTTCGAGGTTAAAGACTAATCGTCAATGTACATGTGGTAGGTGTACATATTTATAAGAGGTATAAGAAGAAAAGACAAATGGAGCAAAATTACCCAGTGGTACTCAAGAAGCGGTCAAAGAGAGAGATAACAGAAAAGGTGGGATAATGACATCAGACACCTGTCTGTTACAGGGTCCATATTGTTACCAAGACCTCCTTGTAACATATGGGGCAGAGAGAGAGATAGAAATGGAGAAAGTTGCAGTAGGTCTCTGCTGACTGGAAAGTAGACAAAACATAACTATCTGTTATAAAACAGCAAATAATTTTTTTTTACTCGAAATTTACATATCACCACTGTACAAATATCAGTAGGTGTTCACTTCACTCACACAGCAAAAAACTACAGGTAGGTATATTTTTCGTTCACAAAAAATACCAAATTTACCTTTACTCTGTTCGATTCCGCACATCAAAAGGAGACTATTTTCCATGTTCAGATATGTTTTCGCCTCAAACGATCCAACCCAAAAGCTATTTGCTTTAAATATAGTTCGTACAAACGATGCTTAGTACAAAGGAATCACTTTCCCGTGTTTATATGGAAAAATACGTACAAAGTCATGCCCAGATTCTGATATTGATACCTTTTTCAGGTATGGAGAGGTCATCAAAGAAAATATTGGTAGTCACATGTAGGACAAAGAAAGAATTTTGTGAATTTTTACCACATAAATGCTATGGGAGCTCATTTTTATTGTAAATGCTATGCCAAAATAATTGTAGGAAGACTTAGAAATTGGAAATATGTAAAACATCATTGCCAACTTTAACGAAGTATTCAAAATATAAATTTATAATTACAGTATAATTATTTTATATATGCTTTTATAGATAGGCAGTCGCTCCATGTAAAATACTGGTATTTAGCTGCATTCGGTAAGACTGGAAGCTGCCCCAACATAGTTGGAAAAGGCTAGACAGATGATGGTGAAAAGATATATTTTTGGGTCGACAGTCGGTATTACTAGTAGCCGTAGGTATGTACTTAATAGTATATTAGTTATTAAGTTAGTAAATGTAGAGTTCCTCAAACAAGCTTGGAAATTCGAGCATGATTTTGACAATCTTCTTTGACATAAATCGAATACGCTGTACTGTTCAAATACGAGCAAATGCGGAGCAATGTATCTGTCGTATTTAGCGGCTGCATAAATTACTATGAAAATTCATATCCATCGTGTAATTTACAAATGAAGCGAACTTTTCCCTTCCAAATATGACAACAAAGGAGGTAATATAACAAACATTTATGTTACCGTTGAACTGGCTTTCGAATAGAACTGTTTATAGAAAAACGAAACAAATGAAAATACTGGCACTTAATCTATATATTAATACGTGAAGCGAAAACTTTGGATCCCTTTTTACGAAAATTGGGTTGACGGAGGAGTATGAAATTTCGCACACTTATAGTTTATACAGAGAAGAAGTGACGAATGCTAATATTTTTTAAAATTATGCGTAAAAATACATTATTTTCAATAAATAACACGTTACACACACTACTATTCGTTACCATGTATTTAATACACACATGCATAGATATTCTTTTGTTTATGGTCCAAATCTGTCGTCCAATCGAGAACATCTGTCTTTAATATTTTGTGTCTATAGTCGTACGTCAAGTATAGGTAATAAATTAATTTTATAGATATATAACCTATTTCATTTTTTAAATCCATGATCATATCGAGAATATTTGTCTTTAATATTACTGAATGTCAAATATAACCATATATTTTTTAATATTATTATTCCCTTTATTCATTTTTACAGACTTATAAATTATATTTTTAAATATTAGAATATAAAATAAAAACATTTAAAAATATAAAAAATAGTAGCCCACCGGTATCGGGAACAGGGTCCAAGCTACCGGCGGTCAGGGCTCCAGAGAGAGGAACCTCCTGACAATGCGAGCCGTGTCCAGAAGTACCGTTCTTTTTATATTTATTATTATACATATTTTTTCATTTAATAATGTATTTCTATTCAAATGAAGTACGATCGAGTTTCGACCAATGGGCGATCACTAGTACAATATAATTGTTCGTCATTGATTCACTAGAATTTTTAATCAATTTCATTAGTGTGCATACCCGTGCATTTTTTGAGAAGAGTACTGTATATAGAACCCTTGGTCGAGAGCACGCATTGATCGATTCACGTATTTTTAAGTTCGTCCATCAGTGCGTCATTTGAAGGCCGCTGCAGTAAAACATAAGTACGCTCTAGCTAATTTGACAATATTATCTTAAACCAGAGCGCAAAGAAAGCCTTCCGAGAAAAATAACTCGAATTATATGTACAACTAACATTCTATAAAGAAAGACTTCCTGTTTCTCCTAATCAGCGAAATCCCATAGTCTAAGCTTGGAATCTGCATACAAATTGATTTTGCTAACTTTAGTTAGTGTTATTGACATACTTTATGTCTGTGTGTCCTTCAACGGGTACATTATTTATATCTTTTATATCTGTGTGTCCTTCAATGAGTACGTTCTTGTTGGTCATATGATCGTTAGGATCCTAATATATACCCGCCTTAACATAAGACTTGAGATACGCTTCTGCATTATGTATGGGGAAAAATATTGGTATAAGCAGTGATTGGAATATATACTGTTTCTAACCTTATAACAATTGTGTAAGGTTCGGATTAGCTTGTCAATGTTGTTATTGTGTTTTGGAGGACAATAATAATTAAAGTCAAGACGTACCTTATAAGTTCGATAAAATTCTGAGGCCCCACTGTTATTTTATTTTGCTTATAAATAATTTAGTGATATTTTATATCGTATTCGGTAAATATTTCTGATACTGACCTATGTTTTCTTAATAAACAATATGTGAGATACCTATTTAATTAATTCAGTATCGACGATGGTTGTTTTTGTAAGCGATTCCGAATAGCACGCACAATATTAATAAAGAGATGAATTATGTTACAGTGAATGAATGAGTTAATAATACAAGCATGTAAATGTAGCTTATGCCTAAGAATTTTAACTGTCCTTATAACAGAAAAAAGAGAATTATGTTGATTCGAGAATCTCGACAAGCTTGAAGAAAATGCTGCACGGACACAACAAAATGTGTTTTACCTAATTGCAGACCAAAGAATTAGAAGAAAGAACATGCGAACCTTTTTCTTCATCAAATAATTTTACTAGGAGTTATATCTCAAACCAGAAAACTCGAGTTATCGACATAGCCAACAGAATAAGTACTGTAAAGTGGTAGTGGATTGGCCATGTTTGTCAAAGGATACATGGCAAGAGGAGCCGACGATTCCTGGAGTGGAGATTGCGTATCAGCAGGCGTTGTACATAATGCCCCCCAGATAGATGGATGGATGGACGAACTTAAAAAGGTGGCTGGATGTGGAAGGTGGAGAACAAGGATATTGTGGCGCCGCCTCAAAGAAGCTTTTGTCCAGCAGTGGACTTCGATAAATTAAGTTGATTGATTAAAACCGCTTGTATTATTAGCGTAAGATGCTACAAAGCTTAGCAAAAGATTACTGAAGTATTGTTAATTTTTAAAACGTTTTAAATATAATTTTTTCTCAATCTATTTATCTTTCATTACTTACACTTCTAAAGCACTAAGCCCCAGCACTCCACTAGCACCAACACCACATCTAATCCGTTTAATCCTAATACAATATGCTCATAAATTTCTAGGTCTTATAATGCCCAGAAAAGTTTTGGGCTCGAGTCCCTGCTTGGGGCTATATGACAAAAAGACAAATTAAATCGCCCATTATCCAGGCCGTTTGGCCGTATACATTAAAGTTTTAGTGTGGTATAATCCGCAAAATACTTCAGTTCGAAGCCAAAACTTCGGGCAGTTAGGAAGTTGTCAAAATTTTGATAGTCAAATATTCGCGGGTTGCCGTTAGCATTTCGGTTGTATTTGTTTAGTTTGCAAATTTGATGTTGTAAACAGTTAGTGCGTCATATTTGGACTTGATTATAAGGGTTTCAGGGATATTGAGTTGCTAAGTACGAAATAGATTAATATTGAAAACGTATACCTATCTCTGGTGTACGATATGGTATATGTATGTATTAGTAAACTAGAAACCTAAGCTATCCCATGGTCCCGGCCACCGTAGGCGCGAGCTTGCGGGTGGCGAGCAGTGGGTAGCTCGCCGCCCGGTAAGGACCAAGCTCGGGTCGACGGCGCGCAGTGTTCCACGCGCGCCTCAAAGAGATGTCAGCAGCAGTGTAGGGGTCTACTAGGACCGATGCCTGCCGGGGTCGCGTGATTGTTCGAAAGAGATACCGTGACCCTGGCACATGGGCAACTGATGGAACACGGGTGGGTTTTAGTCAGTAAAAGTCTGACACGCCCTCCCGCTCCGCCCAGAGCGGGAGAAGTAATTTGATGATTTCCCATCCTGAAAAAAAAAAAAATAAAAAAAAAGCTATCCCATGGTTCACACGGTTTTTATGGTTTGACAAAACATCGTAATTTCTTTGGTAAATGAGAGTTTAATATTAATATATTGTATAACTGCAACGTTATCATCATATGTTTTGCTTTCTTCTCAACTATATTGGGGTCGGCTATCAGTTTCACTGGATGCATCTAAATACCAGTATTTGCATGAAGCATGAAGAGGGTGCCTATCTGACATCCAGAATCTAGTTACTAGGTGATACGTTACCCATTGGTAAGACTGGTTGTCCGACTTCGGGCTTCTGGCGACCCGTAACTACGGTCAAAGATCCACTAATGACAGCAGAAACCAACAGCTTAAAGGGTTTAAGTATGTAAAGATTGTCTCCCATCGATGAACTAACTGCGGCATGCGTAGGTTAACCTGATCTATCGACCGTTTGACTATAATTACTTTTTTTATGAGGCATAAGCCTCATTTATCGTGATACTGATGTACCGGAATAAATGATGGCGGAAACCTCATCGATATCTATTGTATGCTGACGAAGTCGCGGACGAAGTATTAGTAACAGATTTGTAGGGTGACACAATAGGCGTTTTAATCGCTAAAAACAAAATTTTTAAAACGATATTTGGATGGATTACCCAACATTAGTCAACATCTTACCACCTTAGCATTGCCCCTATAAGTAGTAAATCTTTAATTTTTTTAATTACCGTGTCACAATTAAGGAAAAATGTATTTCTAAAGTGTCTCCCTGCCTTCATTATCTTCTCATCATGCGACAAAACCAACTTCCCTTCATAAATAAAAGACCTGAAAAGTTTCAACTTATCTTCTCTATGTTCTAATCTGGCGCCTGAAGCGAATCCTACACTTTTAGCGTCTTCATTCTGTAGATTGCGTACTTCATTTGAATAGAAATACATTATTAAATGAATAAATACAGATAATAATAAATATAAAAAAATAATATGGTTATATTTGACATTCAGTAACACTATAGACAAATTGTTGACGCTGTACTACTGTGGAGAGGGTTCGCTGGCGGGATGGTGATGGCTAGGACCAGGCCGTAGGTTTAATGAGTAAAGAATACTTCTTCAGTACTCTCTTCTTTATTTTCTTAATACTTCTTAACTGCTGGATATGGAATGAATTATCACAAAAAGCTCTGTTTGTATAGAATTTTTCCCTATTATTTTTAATTAATTATGACAGTTCAAAATGTCATAATTATAACCAGCCTGCACAACCGTGAGGCATACAACCTCTACAGTTTGCACACGACACTTACTAATGCCATACTTGACACTCCCCATAAAACCACAGATTTGGACCATAAACAAAAGAATATCTATGCATGTGTGTATTAAATACACGGTAATGAATAGTAGTGTGTGTAACGTGTTATTTATTGAAAATAATGTATTTTTACGCATAATTTAAAAAAATATTAGCATTCGTCACTTCTTCTCTGTATAAACTATAAGTGTGCGAAATTTCATACTCCTCCGTCCGCCCAATTTCCGTAAAAAGGGATCCAAAGTTTTCGCTTCACGTATTAATATATAGATACCATTTCCGTGGATAGGAAACCACACAAAGTAATGTTTTTTTTGTTGGTGGGAAATCATCAAGTGACGTTTCTGAGTGGAGTGGGAGAGCGTGTCAGACTTTTACTGACTAAAACCCACCCGTATTCCTTCAGTTCCCTATGTGCCAGGGCAATGGCAACTCTTTTGAACAAATTTCATGACCCTGGCACGTGGTGGTTATCCTAAGATATTATTACGTTATAACGAACCTCTTTTCATTGTACATGTAGCCAATTCTAATGAAACAACAAATGAGTTTAACATCGTCGACCGATCCAACAACCTTACTTGTGTGAAAGCAATCAGAATTAACATATACAACCTTAAAGTTTGTGCCCACTCGCTAACAAGTCAAAAATAGATTCAAAATTAATACAACCGTTTTCAAACAACTTTAACGTTATCCCTTGAGTTGAATAAAATACACCAGACCAGCCATAACAAACTTCGGCAATTTTTACTTTTTAAATCACATGCTCTGAATTTTCTATCAAGCAACTGTCGTAAACAAAGCCTAATTACTTCGAATCCCCCAATTTCCTTATTAATCCCACCAGTTTGGATCTCAATATAGCGGAGAGAGAATGTTTATATAATTACTTGGGACCTTTAAAAGGCAGAGGAATCGATCGAACAATCTTTCACAACTTCAAACAGGTTCGAAGCGAAGTTAAATTGGCTCCAGAACGGATATTTTGTGTGCTCAACCGTATGGGGGTGGAATGTTCGTAGGATGATCTTTATATCGTCGTAAAGGCGAGTAATTGAACCCAAGATACTTTAGGCCTTCGCGCCTTAGAGCTCGAAGAACGAGGGATGCCGTTAAATGGGAGTGTATTGTGATATAGCACGCCTTCAAGATGCTCAAAGTGTCTTAGTTTACCCGCGAGTGTGGCTGATGATAAAAAGTAATATCGATGATTATGGTTCAAGTCTCTCCTTATCTATTGATAATATTTTTTTAACATTAGCGTTGTTTATTTGAAAAAAATTAAACCGCCGAAAAAACTGACAAGCAAAAAATAATAAACCTTATAATTATGAGTCGGCGCTTTGAGTGATCTTTGTTCATTGATTTTTCAGCGCCGACTCAAAATTTTAAGGTTTATTATTTTTTGCTTTTCAGTTTTTTCGGCGGTTTAATTTTTTGTTAAAAGGTTTTTATTTTATATTTTTTTGTGGCTTGAATGTACTAATAATACTTGGCAAGGTATACCCCATCCAATGAAAAAAGAATTATCAAAATCGGACTACTCTGTATAAAGTTATGCGTGGTTATACATTACAATCAGTGAGTGAACAATCAATCATGCTCTGTTTTCCGACCCTTAGGGTTCGATTTTGTTTTCCAAATTTATATGGGACCAGTTTGGGAGTATACTCTTTCCAATAAAAAAAGAATTATCACAATCGGATTACCATGTACAAAGTTATGCATGGTCATACATACAAAAAAAAAAAAAAAAAATATACGCGTCGAATTGATAACCTCCTCCTTTTTTTTTCGTCGGTTAAAAATCAGCAATAACGGAGCTACAATATTGCATCAGCAGAACTGACAACAATACTATTTTTTTTGTACTAAAATATCTTTATAAGCAATTTAATTTTCGGAACTAAACTCCAGATTTTCAAACCAAATCATTACCAAGCAAAACACACACATCTACTGAAAATTACTTTCCGATCCCTAATCGCTTTAAATACATAACACAACTTTGCGTCTACCAAAGTTTACTGCGCAAGAATTTGGGACAGCCTGCCTTAACTTAGTAAGTGGATTAAAAGTCTGTTGAAATTACACTAGTGGTAGCAAGCGCTACTGCTGAGCAGGAGGTCCTGGGTTCGATTCCCAGGTCGGGCAAAGTGTTTATTGGGTTTTTCCATCTGGAATTTCTCAGTAGCAGCCCGGAGTCTGGATTTGTGCCCGGTTGATGGCAATAGGCTCGCCCCCTATTACATGGGACTTAAACATAACTGGCGAAATGTGGGTGTACTGTAGGTACACCTCTGCCTAACCCTTCGGGGAAACAAGGCGTGATGTTATGTTATGTGAAATTACACAGGGGCTAAGACTGGCCTTCTCAGCCAGTCCTCGAAAATTCTAAACCTACTTTGTAGTTCATAACAAACTGACATTGATGAAGAAAATGGTGTAGAAGACCATGGTGGAATTAATTTTGTAAAAAAAACCAATAGCTAGACCAATAGCTAGCTGATTGCTAAACTAAAATCAAAACTTAAGATTTGATTTTAGTTTAAAAAGTTCTTCAAACGTAAAGATCGCAATCAAACCGATTGGAACATGCTTGACTGGATACAGATTGCAATAACTTTAATTAACAGAAAATAAGAGTTGTCATTTATAATGGAAAACTCGAATCCAAACAGAATATCATACGAAATGTGATGTTATGGGAAGGTACATCATATCTTCTGAAGATAAATTGAGTTCAATGTTGTTCAAAAGAAAATCTTAATAGAACTAAAAAATATATGTGCGGATTAAAAAAAAATACGTGTTCCATACTTTTTGAACACTATTCTTTGAAACAACAGTTTTTTTGATAACCAACGAAAAATTTCTACATAAGGGAGTCTAAAATCGTGAACTAAATCAGTTACGGCTTTGCACGTCCAAGTCCCTGCAACCCTGAAAAAGTGAATGTTCTCGGTCTAGTGAGTGACCCGGGCAATTTTTGATTCCTTTCGGGAGCTTACTCGCAAATCGTAATAAATAGAATAAATATTCTACGCTCACCTTAGGAGTGTTGACCTCGCGCGTGGAGATGCCCATCTTCTCGTGGTGACGCAGCTGCACCGGGTAGATGATCTGGTAGTAATGCGCACCGATGTTCCGCACCAGCTCCTGATTCTGTCGGTACTCGCGTAACAGCCGCTCAACTTCACCTGGAGACAAGAGAAAGTTCTGTTAATTATTTTTTGGACTAAGTACTAGATTTTGCCTGCAGCTTCGCCCGCAAAGAGGACGGAAATTATCCCAAGGGAACATACTACTATGATAAAAAATTGTATGTGTTAATTTAGGCTTTAAACTATCTGTGCGCCAAATCTTATTCAAATCCGTTTGGCCGTTTTCAACCGACGAAAAAAAACGGAGGAGTATATGTATGACCACGCATAACTTTTTTACATAGTGGTCTGATTGTAATAATTCTTCTTCTATTGGAAATGGTATACTCCCAAGGTGGTCCCATATAAATTTGGAAAGCAAAATCGAACCCTAAGGGTCCGAAAACAGGGAATGATTGATTGTTCACTCACGGATTATAATGTATAACCACGCATAACTTTATACAGAGTAGTCCAATTTTGATAATTCTTTTTTTATTGGATAGGGTATATATACCTTACCAAGTATTATTAGTAGTACATTAAAGCCACGAAAAATTATAAAATAAAAATTAAACCGCCGAAAAAACTGAAAAGCAAAAATTTGCTTTTCCGTTTTTTCGGCGGTTTAATTTTTTGTTAAAAAGTTTTTACTTGATTAGATTAGGCATAACAACAAACATCCGTACATCGAAACATCCATAGTAAGAAGTAGGATACCTAATCTGCCCAGCCTTTACCCATCTATGTTGGGGTCAGCTTCCAGTGTTACTGGACGTATCTGAATACCAGTATTTTACATGGAGCGACTGCCTGTCTGACCTCCACAACCCAGTTACCTACTAACACGATACCCATTGGTAAGACTGGTTGTCAGATTTTTGAACTTCTAACTACCTGTAATGACAGTCAAAGATCTACAAATGACAGTCGCGACAAATCGTTTGACATGCTTTCCTAGGCAAGAAAGGGTCCGGTATGTGACGATTGACCAATCATCACATGCCCTCCGCGTGCAATACAACAACGCATTCAGGGTGCTGTTGAGGCTGCCCCGCTACTGCAGCGCATCAGGGATGTTCGCAGACGCACATGTGGATTGTTTCTTTGCCACGATGCGTAAGCGCTGTGCGTCCCTGGTGCGTCGGGTGTGGGGCAGCAACAACAGTATCCTGTCTCTAATCTCGAGCAGGCTAGACTGTCCGTACGGGAATCGCTGCTGCACCATTTCCTATGGATTGGTACAGCCGCGGTGACGCGTCGGACAGTGCTGCCGCTATGTATATAAGAATGTACTATTAAGTTACTTTAGCTACTAACATAGGATAAGTATACTAACAATTGAGTCATTGTTACTTGAAATAAATTTGAATATATATATATATATACCGTCTGCCATCCACGGATCGACCTCTGCAAGCGTAGCTTTACCTACGATCGACCCATGCGGCTAATTTTATTTAGCCATGAACACCTCGATTGAACCATACGCATGTGGTAAAGAGATAGGATGAAAATCATGGGTAATGAGTAATATGACACCTGTGAGTTAGATGAAGTTACTGTTTTCCACAAGATTTGTAATTATGTCTGGGCCAATAATTTTTGAATTTACTACATCGAGAAGCACGTAAGTATTGTATGAAATGATTAAATACTCATTATTTTATACGCAAACATTAGTAATAATTGATGAGAGATTTTGTACTATGTTTTTAATTTCCTGTCTCGTCTTTGACAAACAATCGTTGGTAAAAAATCTATTAAGGTTTACAGTGAGTAAAATGTTCATCAAATATCTTTTGTACATTACTCATTAAGGAATTTAACCATTCTTTACACAATTGGATTTCAAATGACTATAACCTAAATCGACGTAGTCACCTTAATTTTGCATACCGGAACTTACACCTACAGAAACAAACAAATAAAAAGTTAACTCAACCCCTCCTCTCCAACCCTTAACCGGCAAAACTCAATTTGCGGCCAGAAATAAAAAGAACGGCCACATGCATTCTAAGTTTAAGATCGGTGGCTATAAACGGCGCAAAGCTCACGTTTTATGATGGCCTTAAACCTAACAACGGCGGCTAGATTGGAACTCATTTAACTCATGAGTGCTACTTCCCAACTCGCTTCAACTTGACATTTTATATGGAGCTTGAGATTTTTTGTTGTGAGCTGTGTTGCGTTTTTAGGGTTTTGTGAGGTGAAAGTGTAACTTCAAATAATCCAGATTTAATAGTAAATGGATTGATTTTCGCCTTAAGATATCATTAGAGACACTTCGTACTCAAAAACCATAACCATTACCATTTCACCATCTTTTTTTACCAATAAGATAGTTACCTACATTTTATCATTTTTACCATGTCTTGTAACTAATGGTATAGTGATTGCATACAGCTATTTTCCTTTTAATCCGAAGCTTTTAGCTTTTACCATAAATATTGGCCATTTGGCTGGCCTGTTAGTCTAGTGGTTAGTGGCCCTGACTGCTAAGACTGAGGTCGTGGGTTCGATTCCCACCCAGGACAAATCTTTGTGTGATGAGCACGATCATTTGTTCTGTGTCTGGGTGTATTTTATCTATAATATGTATGTATTTAGAAATATATAAGTATATTTATCAGTTGTCTGGTTGCCATAGTACAGGCTCTGCCTAGTTTGGGATCAGATAACGGTGTGTTGGTTGTCCTAAGATATTTATTTATTTATTTATATATTATACCTTACACCATTATTTGATACCATACTACCATTGATTTATACTATATCCTATAAATGCGAGAAAGGTGTGTAAGGCCACCATAGCCCTGAACACATAAAGCAAGTAAACAACCAAGTACCAAGAAACCTAGTTTGGGAGCCAGTAGATAAATTAGTTTCACATCTCTGTACCAAATTATTGTACAACTAGCTTTTGCCAGCGGCTTCGCCCGCGTGGAGGTCGGAAAATATCCCGCGGGAACGTACTACCGGGATAAAAAGTAGCCTATGTGTTAATCCAGGTTATAAACTAACTGTGTTCCAAATTTCATCCAAAACCGTTCAGTAGTTTTTGCGTGAAAGAGTAACAAACATCCACACATCCATACATACAAACTTTCGCATTTATAACATTAGTAGGATAGTAGGAAGTAGGATTGATTTGTCACAATAGATAATAAAGAATATTTCTATTTTCTATTTATTCTATAAGTACTTTGTGCAACGTAAAAAATTGTAGATGACCTTGGTAGAAAATAAGTAGTTAAATGCAAATAATCTTAAAGTTATTTTTGAATGATAATTGAGAGCTGATTCATATTTTTTTTCTTTTTCAACCTAAAGTTCAATGAACTAGGTGGTTAAATGATAGCCATAAATCTAAAAACGAGTGCTAGAATGGAACTCATTTAGGTCATATTATTTTGCACTTCGTATGTTGAGTTTTTGGGTTTCATTCGGTAGAAACAGCAAGTAAATCATATAGGTATAAAAGTAGATAGACTTATGGACACTCATAAACGACGTTTTGATTACTAAAAGTAAGAAAAGTGAGGATACCAGAATTTAAATGCCTAAACTGTGACATGATTTACATTTTGAAGATGGTATTGGTAATGGCTGGTGGTTTGGTTTGGTTGGTTTTGGTGGTTGGTGGTGGTTGGTGGTGGATTGGTATTTTGGTACTGTGCTAAATAAATGTATTTTCTTTCTTTCTTTTTCTTTCTTTATTGGTATAAGGAATCACTTTGTTTAGTCCCATACATATTTTAGGTCTAAGATTAAACGATGAAGAAGTACGGGATATGTGAAGTACCACATCATCATCCATCATTATAATTTCCACTGAAAGATGCCCACTTGCATAGGCTTCCCTAAAGCATCACAACTTCCACGGGTTCTGTGCTTCTCGTATCCAGACAATTCCTAACACTCAGACGATACATATGTATATAATAATCTGTGATCTATAATGTACACGATATTATTGAATAACAACACACTTTTCTTGTTCTATGTTTCTTTTGACTTATTTTTATAAACTTTTATTCGCGGCTTCCCTCGCAGGATGTTGCAAATTTTCACTCGGGAACGTTCGTACTACCGGAATTAAAATGGAGGGTCCATTGTTAATCCAGGTTATAAACAATCTATGTGACAAAATTTGATTCAAATCCTTTCAACTGTTTATTGCGTGCTTGAGTAACATATATCGAAACTTTCACATTAATAGTGTTAGTAGGATTTCAATTATAAAGTCATCCAGCAACCTTATCAAACTCCATATTATTATTAAATCTATCTCAATCAATAATAACCGCCGTACCTTTAAATATATAAAGCGTAGTTTCCTGAACTTCACCACGGAAGAAACTCCATCCATCATTTGTACTCGCTGTCATTTGCACAGTCACTGAATGGTCCTCGAGGCACTTTTGTAAAGACGTTTTTGGTTCAAAGAGTACGGATAATGTGCCCGGTGATAATGGAGGAATAGCTCAATGACTTGGTCACGGTCTCACCTTTTGAGGGATCAATTTTAGGTTAGTTTATTTATTTGGTGGATAATTTTGATGGAATAAAAGAACATTGGTTGCTATGTGAACAAGTGTTTGTATAAGGATTTTTTTTTGGATGGGAAATCATCAAATGACTTCTCCCGCTCTGGGCGGAGCGGGAGTCAGACTTTTACTGACTAAAACCCACCCGTGTTCCTTCAGTTGCCCATGTGCCAGGGTCACGGTATCTCTTTCAAACAACCTCGCGACCCTGGCAGTTGTATTATGGTTTGGCTGTAGATTTCGTATTTAAACTATTGCTTCGGTATTGAAGATTTCAATAAGTGAAAACTTATAACACATTTTGGTGGTCAAGAAACGATTACCGTCCAAAAGTCCATTGGATAGATGATAACGTCAAAGTCGTGGGAAACTAGTGGAGGAGGGACGCGCGGAACCGGGAAGTATAGCAGAAAAAAGGGGGCCTTTACCCGGGGGATTCGAGGCTGAAATAATGATGTGATAATGACACCACGTCCCTGGTATATACAGATAAAAGATCTGTATTAATAAACTCACCATTACCTACACAGCAAAAGTTTCAAACTACGCTACGTTTTTTTTAGATTTTTCCTTACATCATACAAATAAAACTGTCTTTTGCTAAGTGTACCTTATAAGACCTATTATCTCTTTCCAGCTTCTTATTAAATTTATTCCATCACCGTTTCAATTTAATTAAACATCTCTATTTCGATCTCTTCGAACTTTACCGTACCCTAGTACTGTGTATATTCCTATCGACACTACCGAACAAAACCTATCATTCACTTAATTAATATAACATGTCGTGCCATCCACCATAATTAATTATTAATATATGATTGGCAGTTCTGGGACGGCCTTTCATTTGGTTCTATTGAGAGCTCACATATACATCTATATACATTGACATGTTTATGTATATGTGGTGAAGTTTGAGTTGGGGTCTGATTGTTATGAATCAGAGTATGGCACTTACAATGAAGGATCGATTCTGGGGTAGTTTGTTGGTTTGTTTATAGTGCTTTAGTTCGTTTATATCCATTATTAATAATAACTTTGCTTAAATCGACATTGACAAGGAAACATTAGAAACATGACACACTAATCACCGTAGGGAAAGACACTGCTTTTAATATTTTTTATGTACATTTTTATATTTCTATGTTCGTGTTTTATTTCTTTATTTGTGACCTTTTATTTGGTTTGTGTTCTTCCAGGACTAGTTCCTGTTAATAATTTTTGCACTTTCTTTCTTTCTGTTGTGCAATATTTTGTTGATTTATACGGCTCTTCTGACTGAAACAAATAACAGTCGATAAAACAGATATATTAAAAACAGTGCATTTTCATTCATCACCTTTTATGAGCGCATACGGCTTGTACCAAATAAAAATAATGGCAAGAAAAACTTGATAAATATAAAGTAAGTAGTTATATTCCGGTAGTCGACTTCTTATCCGATTCCTTATAACGTAGCTATAGGCAAACAGTTTGATAAAAGTACCACGATTTTCTGGTTATTAATGTACCTCCACCTCATAATATCTTAATAGAATACCCAGTTCGGTATTATTTTCAAATTTTTCCTTATAGGGTGAAATTATAGCATCATGATTAACTAACTATAACTGATCAAAGAAGTAATCATTGGAAGGGATAAAAGATAATTATATTAAGAGTATTGAACCATTAAAAGCAAAAGAAATATGTAAGCATCATAGCAGTAGGAAAAAGGCGTGATGCTATATATGTACGTATTGTTTGTTCTTTTTTACACGCTTTAGATTAGCTTCACTTGTATGTTTGTTTGTAAACGACTCCATATAGCGCAATTTTGACCCACTTTAAACGATCAGATTTCATTTAAACTCTGTAGACTTATCGAGGACCGATGACAATACTATAATTCATAAATTTGTGCCATTATCCTTGCCAGGGTTACCAGGACAGCAAAAAAACTGTTTTCGAAAACTACGCTGACATACGTCCAAACTACACTGACATACGTCTCAAAATTCGAAACACCCTAAAAAATGAATAATAGTTTAAAAAAACAAAAAATACGCTTCCATAGAAAACCAAACTAAAAAGTAGAAAATAATGGAAAAAAAGCGTGGGGTGCCTGATATCAATAAAAAATAACTTAAAAACACCCCACGGAAAACGAGGCGTGTTTTTTTAGTTTTCTTAAAACTATTTTCTCACTAGGCACCTGGAGTTTGGAAGTTGGTGGTGTGAAAACTAACGTGCCTCAAAGAGCATGTTGAACAGTTGGTCTTGCACCTGATTTCTCCAGTCTTGTTGGATTGCCGTTCCATCGTACTACGAAAATGAGGGAAGACAGAGTGTACCTGTGTCTGCGCACACGCTTGTGCATTATAATATCCCCCGCACCGAAACCTAGTCACTATTCAGATTGGCCGTCATGGCCGATGTACGATCTTGAGGGCTATACATACTTTTATGTGGGTCCACCCTTTATGGCAGAATTTTTTTCGTCATAATATTATTTTGCATAACAACGGATGGCATAAACTTCATTTCGCAGAAAATCGTTTGGCATACACTCATTTATCATACATTCACAACGCATAATTTTATAAGTCAGAATCATCTATAAGCATAAATTTTATTCCATAATAATTAAAAAGCAGAACCATCATATCGCAGAAAGTTCGCAGTCAGAATCGTCTCTTGGCATAATTTCATATCGATAGTTATTAAAAGGCAGAACTATCATATCTCAGAAACTTTAAACTTAGAATCATCTTTTGGCATACATTTCATATCGAAGAAGCATGCAGCATGCAAACAAGCATGCAGCATGCAAGCAAGCATACAGCATGTAAGCAATCAAGCATGCAGCATGCAAGCAAGCATGCAGCATGCAAGCAAGCTTACAGCATGCAGGCGAGCATGCAACATGCAGCATGCATGGTTTCTGTCACGGCTTCGGCGCTGCGGGGCTCCGGCGGTCCCACGCGAGCTCATCGTCGCAGATGGTTTTACGCTCACCACCACCACCAAACCACCTGGTCCTCAGCTCGCGGGCCGCCTCGCCACTCCGCGCCTACGCGGGCTTAAATTACACTCTAGGGTTAGGGCAGACAAGACTACGTGGAGTCGGTTCTGCAGCGATTCGTTTCTGTCAATAATTTTTGTAGCACAACATATACTGACTTTTTGAGACACTATTTCATTTTATTTAAGATTAAAATGCAATTTAATAGAAATGAAAATATGCCTAACAAAATTATTCTAAATGAAATTCTGCCATCTTCATAGTATGCCAAGTGAAATTATGCCAAATAATCATTGCTCTAAATAATTGTTATGCTAAACGAAATTATGCGGAATTTTAAGTCTGCCAAACGTAATTATGCGAAATAAAATTCTGCCGTCTTAAAAGTATGCCAGCGTAAAGTCGAGCATATAAACATTCGGCCAAACAATGATTATGCTAAACATTTTTTATGCCTTACAAATATTCGTTTAAATAAGATTATGCCAAGTGTGTTATGCCAAATAAAATTCGGAGCATCAAATTTCTGCCAGATAGAGGGAACCCACTTTTATGTACGTACTGAACCATTTTAGTGGACACCATAGCGACTAGACCAAGCTTTACTGTTTGTAATAAACTCTATTATAATACCAACACTAACCAACCCATCCCGACGGTTCATTACCAAAAAACGCAATTCCGGCTCACCTGAGCTCAGGCGAACTCAAAACACGAAACCTCGGAATCACAGAACAAAACAAAAAGCACGTTACGCCCGCAATAATCAGGGCGTGAGTCTCTCGTATCCCTATTTCGTAGTGACTGGAATACGCCGACATTGTCATACGCGAATTGGGGCGTACGCAAACGCGGCGTACTACGAGAATACGCCATCTTGATGTTTTGATGTGTAATTAAATTGACGCTGGCTGCTGCACTCGTGTGAGCATGGGGGTATGTTACATATTGTGGGGATTATCTGTGTTCTGTGTCATATTGTGAAGAGGATGAGTTTGTTTTATAGTTGACGTTCAAAACGTTGAGCTGAAATTAAGTGGTGACACGCTTTTGAATCTTCTTTAGCAATTATAAAGTTTTTTTGGCGTTGTTATTTTATTTTTCTTGTAAACTTGAGAGGATGTTGTTAGGAGGACCAATTATGGTTATTAATAGATTTAAATTTAAAAAATCACGTTGTTTTTCTTCTTTCAATCAAGATTATTTTTCGAATCCAGTAAAATTTATGAGAAATAGGTAGGTAGGTACAAGAGAAAACAAAACTTTATTTCACACGAAGCACTGTTTTGTTTTTAGAAAAAAAAAACAAAATTGTGTTTTTCTTAAAAAAAGGTCTTTTGTTTGAACAAGAACATAAAATACATTGCTTCCTAAATAGATTTCGTCAAAATCACTCAATTTCCGCCACAGGTTTCGAGCAGCCCACCTTCTAATTTAGCCATGTGACCTAAAAACGAAAACGGCATATTGATACGCAATTTGGACCACGTCGAATACGAAATCAGGCCCAGGATTAAAGGGGTGTAAAACAAACGAATTTCGTAAACACAACACCCTTTTACATTAAGTCCGAACTAATAGTAAAGTCGGGTAATCCGTAACTTAATTTGGAGCAAACTGTGGTTAAAGAGAGTGCCTTGTAACGTGTTTGTGTTATCGAATGGTTTGATGTGGGCGTGGCACAGGATACCGAAATTGGGCAAGTTTTTTTTCTGGGAAACAACCGGTTTTGCGCTCTAATGTATAGACCAATTTTTGTACTTTAAAATGTACAGGGTGGCTGGGAAATTGACGTATAAACATAAAACATGAATTCAATACGAATGATTCTAGGCATAGAAATTTTTCGCCGGTTATCAAAAAAATATCGGATGTGTCAAAGAAAAGTGCAGTACGCGCGCGATCATCGAAATGTATGGCAGAGTCAATTTTTATTTTGATTACCGACGAAAAATTTCTGCACAGCAGGTGAGCGTCCATGTTTCAGCCATACTCCATTATAGACCAATTTTCATACTTTAACTTTTCAAAGTCCTCAATCTGATCTGAATGCCTTTAGGGGTCATTAGTTAGTGAAAGGCTCTAAAACTACTCCTGGGACGTCGATTTGAGTGTTTTTCTTGCGACACTTCAAATCTTTAACATTTTTATTTCTTGTTGAATCTATTTAGAATTCTAGGCAAGTTAAATTGTAACATTTATCCCTGAGATTAGTCTATAGGCAGTAATTGAGACCTATTTTAAACAACTACTACCTCACCAATCCCTAATGCTATAACGTCTTTTTCCGGACACGTGTATCTAATATAATTCCGTTATAATTCTAATAACAGCCACTCTAGCAAATTAATAATTGATTGTTCTCTCTCAAATACAATAGGAGCAAACATTCTTATTAGTACGATCAACCACCGCCATAAGTAAAACTATTAAAACAAAAACCGTCCTTGTTACTACAAATTAAAGACATGAGATATGTGACATTGTTACTATGTACTAGCGGTTGACTGTTCAAACGATGCTTTAAAAGTAAACATTGTATAATTCCAACAATCAAGGAAATCTTAATCCGGGGAAGTAAGTATTTTATTCCAAAATCAACACGCTCCCACGTGTAAGTTCAATATTAAGTTCTAAATGTCAGGGAGGATATTCGCCGTGCTTCCAATTAAGTTCTCATAGGATTCAATTAAACTTTGAATGCTCGAACGGGCGGCTAAATCTTTTGTGAAAGGAACGCGTCGGCGTCGCCTCGGCGCCTTCAAACACGTGTCGTCGGCGTCTTAGTGACACAATAGAAGAATGGCAGCTTTTATGTACGGTTGTGTGGTAAGGATAAACGAAGGTTTTGACACGAAAATAATAAAATAAAGAATAACTTTGTCTCGTCTTTTCCTAACTGTTTTGGGATCGGATTCTATTCTAACCGGTTGCAGCTAAATACCAGTATTTTGCTTGTAGTGTCTGCCTATATCTGATCTCCAAACACCAGTAGCTGGGTATTACCATACCCGCTTGGTAACACTTGGTAGTCAAACTTTCGGGGTTCTGACGACAAGATAAGACGGTCAAAGAACTACAAATTACAAGCGGGACAACAGGCTTTAAGTGTTATCCGAGGCACGGAGAGGGTCTTGGTATGTAAACAAAATCACCCATCCACGGACTAGCCGCGGTAAGCGTAGCTTAACCCGACTGGTCATACCGTGCAGCTGTTCGATTGACGTAAATAAGTGGAATCTATATAAACCGAAACCTAAGTAACCCTGCTCCCAAAAACTGTATCGTATGTTCAGTGACACAAATAATACAAATACTCATAATTTGTATCGAGTAGGTGGAATCGAATTGGAGGGCTGTGTCTGTGGAATACAGATAAATATTTATATAATGTATAGTGATCCTTATGTGGTTTGTCTCGCCTTTCATTAATGTATCTGCGGCAGTCATCACGGGTCCTCAGAAGCCCCAAAGTTTGACAGCCTCTTTTACCAAGGGGTATGAGTTTGACAGCCTGTCTTGTCTTGGGTATGAGTACTAACCCACAGCAGCGAGGCGTAAATTTTTCTAAAAGAGAAGCCGAAGCGAAGGCGGCCTTAACTTACTGATTCATCAATAAAGAATACTTACTATCATTCTAAAATTAATATAGGAATGTAATGAATTAAATACAATTAAATTGAACAGATGAAAACAAATAAAATATGCAATATTCCTCTATCTCGTTCTCGCTGACGCATTTTTCTATACCTGTCTCTGTCATAACCCGTTGTACAGCGGCTTGCTCTCGTACATATCAAGCGGTGCCACGTGACCTAAAGTGACATCATTACGGGATCGCTGTTGTATGAATTTTTAGTTCCCGATTATGACGTTTTGGCGCCGGGTTAATTTAGAACATTTCTCTTTTGTTGTAATACAAAGGTATAAATAACCTTTTTTGTTGTTTGAATGTTATGGTGAATTAAATACCCGTAGTGTGACTATATTTATTGACAATAGTAGCCACTATTTACATACTATTGTATTTTTAATAGTGATAGAGTTACCAATGCGAATCCCCGAAGGCAAGCCGGTAGGAATCGTGTTATATGGTGCCTTCGCCACTGCTAACCCAGTAACTGGTTTGTCGAGCTCAGATAGGCAGTCGCTCCATGTAAAATTGGTACTTGTATTCAGCTGCATCTGGTTAGACTGGAAGCCGACCTCAACGTAGTTGAGAAGAGGCTAGGCAGATAATGATGAGTCCCCCGTATTGATTTCGATAGTGAAGTTTAAATGTATAATGTCTCATCATATGTACTTAGACCAGACCGAATTTATTACATTAATAATTAGCTTGTTAACAAGACACGGGAACTATCAGTGTTACTACAACTATCTGAAAATCCTAAACGAAACCAACCATCCAAATACGGCCGTATTCATAATCCGTGCAAAGATGAAATTAAGCGCGCGAACTAAATGATATTCTCACCGAAACTGTACAAACTTCATCGCTGAAGAAGTAATATCATAATTGAAACGAAACTGAGCCAATTAGCCTCGTATGGAAATAATTAGTGGAGATAGCGCTGAGGCGCGAGGCGTCAGAAAGGCGAGGCGAGGCGCACGCGAGGCGGTGCGCTTTCCCTTTATTAGTTTTAAATGAAAGTGTTGATTAGATACGTTTGTATATATTGATTTGGAGATTGTGTGGGTTAAGTTTAGCTAAAAACAAAAATGTTAAGCGATGATTGTATAGATTTAACGTGTTTTCTCGTAAAAATTGCATACAATTCTTTGAAATTATTACATACTTTTTAAATGGGCTTGCGAGAGGGATATGTTAATAATAATTTATTTTTCTATAATCTGTTGCTGCTGCTAAAGCCTGATTAGAACGCAAATCTCCTCTACAAACAAATGACCCATTTTTTTCATACACAACACACACGTTAATGGAAAACATAATTTTCACCCACATCGTACACAGCCCTCGTAACACGAAAAGTGTCTAAAAACTAACAAGTCAGCGTACAACAAAAACCCCTTACGCGACTTAATTAACTTTAAACAGATGGAGCCGAAAACATGTACATTTACCCTAAATCTTTGCCATGTAACCACGGCCAGATTACGGAGACCTTTCGAACCGCAGTGTGTTCCTGATTTTCGTAGGATTTTTATATATGTGAGAGGGGAGGTGACGGTCTACTTAATTTGGTGGGTTTGTTGGTGTGTTTGGGAACTTAAAACGGGTGTTGCTTAGCTATGATGTATTGCTTAATTAAAGATAAGCGGTGGAACAAAACGTTACTGCGGCGCCGGCGCGGTAGCGATGCGGTCTTAGGGTGAGCTGAGCAGCTGATGACCCTTCAGTTGGGGATAGAGCGTATAATGTGTCAGATGGTCAACAGGAGGCGCCGTTGACGATGCTCAAAGAATATATCACATTATCTTAGTCCAAAAAATGAAGCCTTGGAAATAATATATTTTCATCTGATTTCAGTCGACTCTGCGAAGCTAACTGGGAAAATGACCTTCATGAGTGGTTTGGTGGGTGAACGAAAAGTGTCTTATACATATATATATTATTTTGAAATATGAGGACACGCCACATTGCTTAAAAAGCCGCCAAGCTAAAGTGGGACTGGGACGTTGGTCGTATGCCCAATGAGCTGTCGGCCAAAATAGCCACTAATTGGTGCCGTAATACAGCCAAAACGCGGCGCAGCAAACCCCACAGAAGATGGCGGGGCGAACTGGAGAAAAGGCATGACCAGTTGTCAACTTTAGCCCTGGAATAAAATAGCTGGAAGTCTTGGGGAGAGGCCCAGCAGTGGGATGATGTAAGCTAGTACTCACAGTAAGTAATTAAATGCCAATAATATGAAAAATACCTATCAAATGAACAGAAAAAAAATTCAGTTCTAGAATGTTTGTTAAACTTTCATGTGCAGTTTCAGTGATTTCTGTGTACATAAATTACACACCTACACAACCACAATTAATCTTTTCAATAGCTGTATCACATATTAATTAAAACGGAAGCTATGTTCAGCTAAATTCGCCAATGAAAAGCAAGCGTATATGACGGAATAGATTTTGAAGCCATTGTGTGATCACATTGTGTTAGGAGTTATGTTGAACTTTAACTTTGTTAGAATAATTTCTGCACGTTCAGATTTTTCCTGTTGTGAACCAGTTTTTTGAGATACATAGTTCTGACTCTTAGAGGTAACTCACTCAAAATTGTTCAAAGTCAAGTTACGTTTCTTATGAAGAGAACGAATTTCAACGACTCAATCAGCCTGCCTGGCTGACAGCAGTGGTAACAGCCGCGACCTAAGAGTTGTATGTAGATCGTGGGTTCCAACCCAGACAGCTTTTCTTTTTGATTATTTTGACACTGTTGCTCATAAAACGGTGAAGGAGCTTCGAATGTCTTAGAACCAAAAATTCAAAGACATGTGCTGTCTATCAACCCATACTGGGCCCGCGTGACCGCCCTATAAAATTAAATAAATAGCGTTTTAATTCAGGGATTGTACCCATATACAAAAATCACAAAAATAAATCAAATCAAATCATAATCAATGAAAACTAAAATTTGAAATCCAAATTAAAAACATAATCAAGATTAGAACGAAAAATTCAAAATTAAAATCAATGTCAAAATTAAAATCAAAAACAAAATTAAAATCATAATCACAATCAAAATAAATGCAAAATTAAAATTAAAATCAATGTCAAAATTAAAATCAAAAACAAAATTAAAATCATAATCACAATCAAAATAAATGCAAAATTAAAATTAAAATCAACATCATAATTAAAATAAAATCAAAATTAAAACATAGAGGTATGTAAAGGTACCCATCCCATCCCACAGAAAAGCGGCCTGCGTTCAAGCTGTGGGCATATTATAGGCTGATCGTGTATTTATTACTTTCCTACAGTCAGTTCCACCACATATCCTGTAATTAAACTCCTACTTATTACGAACTCAAATTGCTAACCTAACCAGTAACAATAGTATTCAAGTTTAGAGCATTTACAACCAACGTCACCGTTTAATGACTCTGCTATATGACGTCACATAATCACCACTCTTGAACAATGTAACGACTGTTTTGTACTGAAGTGCTTAGCTGCTGTAATTTTAATTAATTATAATGCGTCGGTGGTGACCTGGTTTGTGGTAATTTGTCGAGTCAGAACCTTTTTTGTGTCGGTTCTGTTTTTGGTTGGTAATGGTGGAGGTGTCTGACTAGTTATGAGTAATGGTTGGTTATGAGACTGGGTTCGAAGAACTTGGAAATCAAAAATATTTTTCGGTAATTTACTACCAGTATTTCGTGTGGTGCCAGACGCAAAGAATAGCACCACCCTATTACTTTCCGTGGGTGTCGTAAAAGGCGTCTAAGGGGCTTACTAGAGAATGGGCACTAACCAGCATCCTGCGATCGCCAACCCACCTGCCAAGGGTGGCGATTATGGAAAACCCCTTAGGGTTAGGCCTATGTCCAGCAGTGGACGTTTTTCGACTGAAATAATGATGCAAAATTTTAGTGAAAGTTTTTGTAAAGGTCGCAGCAGGTGGCATTCTTAGTTTCTGCCTATGTTAAAGAGAAAAAGGCATGAGATTAATAATTTAATCAATGTAACTATACAGGGAGACTTGTAATTTGACGTATTTCTTCCAGGACGTGATAGTTTGACCCATTTGTAGCAATTAAGTATAGCTCATAAAGTCTAGAATGAAATTTATAGGATTCGAGAAAACCCCAAAAATGAAACCGTCATTAAACATCACTTTCCTCTAAACTCTTAAACTGCATAGCCATCAATGCTATTTTATTTGGTTGTCAAGCTCAAAGTTTTCGACTTAACCAAGTGTTCAAAACATCAAACAGTAAGATATAAAGGGATTTGTTAAATTAAAAAAAAACATCTACTTACCTGGCCTTAAATACTTTTATCTCAGAAGAAGTAATTTTCCTTACTTTAGGAAAATTACTTCATCTAATCAGCTGTCAATCGAGGTAATAAAACAAAAAAAATATATATTAAAGAGTATCTCATTAATCAGTTCATAATGCTGGCAATCTCACCTATCGTATATATTACCTATCATACATTATTACAAGTAACTCTGTATATTATTTGTGTAAAGATTTTGCAGGATTTGGGTAAGTACTTACTAGTAGCATTTGCAATTAACTGGTATAGGGTCGACTTCTTTAATGTCAACTGTCATTTTTAAAACCCAAAGTAATATTCAATTTTCGAATACATCACAATGTTAACCCAAAGTTCCTATCTCAAAAACCCATATGAAAATGATGCAATATATTGTAACAACTACGTACTATAGGACAACAGCTTCAAACTGAACGCATTACCATACTTCTGACATACTTTCATGGTTTTCCATTATCATCTCTCGCTTGCACAGCTTTTGACAATGGCAAAGAGTTTTACGCGGCTATGGCGGCTCCAAAATGGGGTAATGATTTTAAATGTACACATTATACGTATATGGGTTGAATGAAAGTTCTGTTGTTCATACTAAATTGTTTGTAAAAGAAGAAAACAAAGGATAGGGAAAGTGTAATTTTTCTTCTGAGAACGAGCATGTATTCCAAAAGTCTGTGGTTAATATTTTAAATCATATAAATTTAAATTAATAATAGATAACTCGTTCAAAGCTTCCGCACATGAGACTGAAATTGCAACATAAAAAAAAGTAACCGATATCCTTTCTATTTTTTTAACACGCTTTTATTATTAACACCCTTTTATTATCTACAAACATATGTTAGTATGTGCCTATGTAACGTAATCTTTAAACATGATTTTGAACTCGAAATTTGGCATTCTTGTCAAGGACCAATGACAATCTAATAATTTTATAAAGGAGGTGGGTAAACTTTAGAACATTTTTCGCCTATCAAAGTCATGAAAATTCAAAGTATTTATTGACGTCATGTTATTGTGTTTATGTGAAATTTAGGTATCGACCTTAACATCTATTCTAAAATAGTAAGAAAAGAAATAGCAAGTCAAATAAAAAAAAATATCAAACTTGGCAAATTCGTTGAAGATTTGTTATTTTAAACACTTTTTTTAACTTTAATTACAAAATAAACTGTTAAGCGCTTTATGCACCAAAACAAATTAATGCTCGTTAAAAAGCCTATTAACTGTAGTATTTGAGAGACTAAAAAATATTTTGGTGTATAAAGCGCTTAACAGTTTATTTTGAAATGAAAGTTAAAAAAATGTGCGTAAAATAACAAAACTTCAACGAATTTGCCAAGTTTGATGATTTTTTTTTTACATGACTAGCAATTTTTTTTCTTACTATTTTAGAATATATCTAAAGGTCGTTACCTAAACTTTATATAAACACGTCGACATCAATAAATACTTTGAATTTTCATGACTATGATAGGCGAAAAATGTTCTAAACTTTACCCACCTCCTTTGTGCCATTATCCTTGCCGGGGTTACCAGGATAGCAAAAAAAAAAATATCTTTGAAAACTACGCTGACATACGTCACAAAATTCGAAACACCGTAAAAATAGAAAATTAATAATAGTTTAAAAAACTAAAAAACACGCTTCCATAGAAAACCAAACAAGAAAGTAGAAAATAATGGAAATAATGCATGGTCACCCATAAAAAAAAAATACGTGTCGAATTGTGAACCTCTTCCGTTTTTTTTTCGTTGGTTAAAAGCGTGGGATGCTTGATATCAATTAAAAAATACCTATAAAAGCACTACACACTTTTTTTTTCATAATTTTCTACTTATTCGTTTTTATCGTACTGTAACTGTAAATAATACAATCATTGGTCTAGAGATGCCATATCATGCCACTGTATGTTGTTCCCACGATCTCCATACGACATCGTCCGCACAACATCATTTGCCTCGCTTTGGACTTTTTTATCCCTGACAAAAACAGGTTCGAATTGACTTCAGTTTTTACTTTAATTTGTGAAGACACAACATCAAATAAGAGAATTTAAAGCCCAAAAAATATTTAAGATCTCATTACATATTGAACAAACAGTTTCTAATTCCCATTTCCCGACCATTTTAGAAGCAGGCTGAAACAGATTCACGTAAACCTAATCGTGAAGAGTTACAGGACAGTTTGACGACATCTACTAGGGTATTAAACTAGTAAGGCAACCGTAAAACCACTAGATTGAACCAAACGTTGCACAAAAGCTGAGCGCATGAATCGTCGAGGTCTGGTCTGAGTTACAGCGGCATGAACGTTGCATCCATTTTATGGTCGATAGTGGAATGCTATTGAGTCCTATAAAATAAATGCATCGTTGGTCTGTTACATTTTATGTTTTAACTGGGAATGTAAAGGTTTTGTGGAATTCGTTGAAGTAAGGACTGGGAATTATGAGACGATGCATTACTTAAGTGCGGTAAAGAGTTGTATAAGTAGAAAGATTTGCAATTCTGCTCATAAAAACAGAAGTGATTGGCTGGTGGAAAGAGGCCATAACAGCTTATAATACTCCCACTGATGGCCTTTTCTCTTCGAGACGGAGTGGTCTGTAATATACTGGCGGGGCCAGTGCGGATAGGTAGATGTCACATGTCATCGATTTTTGCCGACATGCTGGTTTCTTCACGGTGTTTTTCTTCCAGTATTGTATGATGGATGAAATTATTTATACAAAGTAAAGCGCCTGCCTGGGGTCGAACCCACAACCCACAACTTTTAAGTCGGGGCGATACCACTGGGCCACCACTGCTCTCAGAAAGACACTAGTATGCTGATAAGCATTTTCATAGAAAAAAGATGTCAACCTTGGCGTAAAACGGAGGTATGACGTTAAACAAACAAGGAAATTGGCAGTAGCAGCCTTTTTTTTTGTGGGTGGGAAATCATCAAATGATTTCTCCCACTCCTCGTGTTAGACTTTTACTGACTAAAACCCTCCCATGTTCCTTCAGTTGCCTATATGCTAAGGCCACGGTAACTCTTTCGAAGAAATCTCGCTAGCAGCCTGGAATTTGAATTTGTAGCTAGTCAATACCCATAGGCTTGCTTCTGTGAGTCATATAATACAGCTACACAAGCCTTCAGGAATACAGGTGTGATGCTCTGTATGTTCAGAAGATGACGACAAAAGCTTCAGTATCCATTTCCAAAACACATTCCTACTATCCAAGCACGGCCCCCACCTCTCTGCACTCCGCTGCCCGCTTCAACGCGCGCTCAACCCTGCAACGCCCGAAGCTCCGCGCAGATGACGCGTGCATTATGCATGGGGCTGCATTTAGCGATAGGGCCCGTGGTCCTGCCTACATATGTATGCACGTATATTGTTATTCATGCGAGCGAGCTGCGTTCGAAGTAAGCATTGTAAGGTGCGAGGTGCTGGAATTTTGTGCAGGAACTGCGCCTTAATTTTGGTGTGAATGTGCTGTGGGGTTAGCTGGCTTTTGTGACGAAATTGGGGACAGTAAAGGAATGCACAAAGTTGCGTCGAAAATGTCGCAAAAGAGACACCAAAAACTTTATTTCTGTACAGGACACTACCCATCAGAATCACTATGAATAATTTTGAAGAATATTGCTAGTCTATTGTTTCATTTGTTTGAAAAATTATCTACTCAACGATAACACAATTAATGTTGTTGAACAGTCAAAATAAATAATCATTCCTTCTATTAGTGTGATTCAAAATTACTTCTTTGAATTTGACATTTATCCTGTTCAGAAATGTTTTTAAATACAAATTGTTTTCCTTTCGATTTATCATATACTTTCCAGGAAAGACGATTATCTAATCCGTATTGAAAAGAAATAGTAGCTTTTTGGTGTCTGGATTTGTACCCGGTTGATGGCAATAAGCTCAACCCATATTATATAGAGCTTAAATAAAACTAGTGAAGTATGGGTGTGCTATATGTATTCCTTTGTAACCTAACCTAACCTAACCTAACCTAACCTAACCCACTACGATTACATAAAAACAGATAATAGTATGATATTTCGTAATGAAATAGAGATTAAACTAATTGTTCTTATCTCAATGAATCATTTCACGATAAAGACTCGATCCAGTCAACTAACTCTCCTTTATACACCAGCCACTTCAACTCCTTTGCACTAACTTATAAAACATGCTAAGCGAACGTCTGTTCCAAACGTAAAGATTAAAAAGCTAGCCCAAGTTCGTTCAAGTTCGTGTTACTCCGTGTAAGTTAGTACGAGACATTGAATGGGTCTCGAACTTCTATTTACAGCTTCTACTCTATTTAAAGTTAAAATTGTTGCGTGGGATTGACGTGCCCGGTGCAGGGTTAATTTAATATTATGTTCGCACATGAATTCCTGTTCCACAGGTTGAGAATTCGAGGAAGCTTGAGGAGTTGTTTGTCTGTTATTTCTGTGTGAGTCTTCTAGTCATGAAAATGTTACATTGTTGGGTACCTAAAGGCAAGCAAATTCAACTTGGTACGATAGTGCATTGCAAGCCTATCTTATCAAAATATACTTTATAGTAATTTAGCAACGCGCCCTGTGCTCCCGGAGTTTTTTTTTTGACTTGGAAAAATATCTAAATTTATATATAATGCGTTATATGAATATGAATACTACTAGCTCTTTCCAACAATTTCAAAGCATGAATGTCGGAAATTATCCTACGGGATCCGGATTATAAACTACCTGTGTGGTAAATTACATCCAAATTCGTTTGGTTGTTGCGTGATTGAGTTATAACATCTAAACTTTCACATTCATAATATTAGTAGGATTTAATTAGGATTATACCTACACATTAGTCTTTCTGAGAAAAAAATGTAAACGATTGTGAAAACCACATCAAAATACATTGCGTAGTTTAAAAAATATCGTGGCCATGCAGACAGAGACAAAAAGAGACGTCATAAAAAATGTACAGATGTTATTCTAGGAAACGCGTCGCCCTACATAACATGGAAACATTTCCTTTTAAAAATGTCTGACGCTTGTTCGTATAATTATAATGGCATGATCGTAAATAACAAATAAAAAACTCTGAAATTACCAGAATGCGACCGTGAAAGTTTTGTTTACCAAAAATTGAGTTGATCCCGACACAGCGATTAAAAGTTGGACGATATGGTCCACAAGTCAAACTCGACTGACCTCTCGCGAAACATTAAATCCCAGTTGGAGTACTACTTTTTGTATTCGCTCCATATTTTGCACGAAATAAAGTGAAATACGTAATATGGGGCATATTTAGACACGCAGTGTAGTAAATTATAGTAGACTAGCTTCTGCCCGCGACTTCGCCCGCGTCAAATATTTGCTCGCCTGACCCTTTCCATCGCATCGAAATACCTGCCAGTTTCCGTATATTTTTCGTTGCTGCTCCGCTTTTTTTATCGTAGCGTGATGTTATTTCGCCTATAGCCTCTCTCAATAAATAGGCTTCTCAACACAGAAAAAAAATTCAATTCGGACTAGTAAGAAAAACAAACTCTTCAGCTTTATAATATTAGTATAGATTTGTCTAACCGTACAAAGTGAACTAGAATTGAACAAACAAGTTCAGATTCAAATTCTGTTTGATGATTTCAATTAGCCTAGTGTACACGACATGCGACATGGAATGCGATTGTCAATATATTGTAAATTTTTGAGAAATAGGTATAAAGGATTTTAAATTACCGGAAGCGGTAGTGCACAATTAGGCCATGGCAGTCTATCTCTGTCAATTTCAAAATCATCATGTTTGTAGTCGAGTAGTTCTACCTAACATCGCTTGTGACAGACGCACACGAAAGAGATTCCAAAGCATTCAGTTTTTCTAATTGTAGACGGAAAACTAAAATTGTTATTATTTATTAAGCTGGGAATAAAAAATAATAATAATGCGATAATAGTAAAGTTACTTGCAGTAACGTAACTCTTCCTTAATTTGCGATGCAAAGATATATATATTCTATCTCTGTCATAAGAATCACTATTTCAGCTGAATGACGTTCAGTGCTGGACATAAACATGTAACACAACAAAATATTTAAATAATTTCCCAACATAATTAATCAAAGAATATATTTAAAAACCCTTAATAAAAGTACCATCTACCCAGGACCTCTTCGCGAGTTTCAGTCGCTTTCAGGGCTGTAACAAAGTGATCGGTCAAGAGCCTTGCTTTCTCTGCAACCCTTTGTGAGCCCCCACTTGTATTGCCAAGTTATGTGGGACAAATTGAGTGGTTCACTAATATGTAGGTACCAGTTTTTAAGGACGGGTATAAAGGATATTTTTTGGGCTTGAAGATTTTGAACAACATTTTTAGTTGAGGATGGCGGAGTACCTTTTTTTTCTATAAAAAGATCACTCAATATTGAGTGGATGAATTCGTTGCAATTTTGTTTTTTTTTCTTTATTTACATTCTTCTTTAACAACTTCAAAACACTTCTTGTGTGTTCATAAGAAAATTATCGACTACAAAGTGTCGCACATAATGCCAGAAAAGTAGGTAGTAGGAAAGATAGTGCTAATTGTTAATGTACTATGCAAATTTTTAGATGTTAATGGAAAGAGACAGTAAGTGTTTTCATGGTTTTCGAGTATACTGAATCCAGTTGTGAGGTCAAAATGAAAATCCAAAAGGGCTGCAGCGAAAATTTTCAAAATTTAAGAAAAGTTTGAAAATTTCTGCCATTTCGACATACGTTTCGTTTTCATTGTATACGAGGAGTCAAAAATTAAGTTTAAGTATTTTAAAGACAGAGTAAACGACATTGTGTTCGGAGCTAATGAAAAAGCTTAAGCAGCTTTGTTTCTGACGAGGTGACCACGTGCGCACGACCCTACAGGTAGTTCTTGGCATATTTACTAATATGCTTAGTTCAAGCCAGCAAGCACTCTTTAAAATTTATATGACGGAGTTAAAATTTTACTCACAAAAGTAAAATAAGAGGCCCACATTATACTCAACACGTCAGCAAAAATAAATCCCTAACATATGCACATACGAAACAATGGAAATATACCAATTAGAGCTTAACAAAGAAAAGGTTTACGTAACGTAACGCACCGCGTTCAACGTAACGCGCGCGTTCGCGTAAAGCGTCGATTTATATGCGGGTAAGGGGCGATGCGCTGCGAATTACGACGTCGCAATCGGTTATGTTACGAATAAATTTTAACGACTATGCTCCTTGTGGTGAGTGTAATAATTCCGACTGATGTTTAGATAGTGGATAGTATGTTACGGACCCTATGTGAGTCTCCCAATACATCTTTTCTTCAAATTCAGTTATGTGTTAGAATTTTTTCCAGTAGGTATGGTTTGCCTGAATGAAATGAAATGGGTGATGATTTAGAACATGAGGACTAAATCCTTGTCATGTTTATTTTAATGTAAATCAGTGCTGGCTAGTAGTAATCATCATCTGCCTAAACTTTTCCCAACTATGTTGGGGTCGGCTTCCAGTCTAACCGGATGCAGCTGGGTACCAGTATTTTACATGGAGGGACTACCCAGCTGACCTCCACAACCCAGTTACTGGGTAATACGAAACCCCTTGGTAAGACTGGTTGTCAGACTTTCGGGCTATTATTTATTAATGATATTGATAGTACCCATTTACGACTGAATAAGAAAATGAACTTTCCAGGTGGTGGACCATGGTATCTGATGTTGAAAAACAGATATATCAAAACTTTGAGCCATCATGACTCAAATTAGGACAACGTTACAATTATATTCCCAAGGAAGCACTTAGGCAGTAATGACACCTAACTTATAGTACACCCACATTTTGCTAGATACCAAATTTCGCCTACATGTTGACGGACAACATCACAACTATACTCCCCAAAGAGGGACTTTCGCCGTGATAAGACCTACCTTATAATAGGTACAGCCACATTTTGCTTGATACCAAATGTCGCCTACATGTTGACTTTTATAAAATACAAGATTTTAAGGTTACGTTCAAGTTTATAAACAAACCCATTAATGATTATTGAATCGAAGTTCTTCAACGAAGCTTGCGGAAGGAGCAAACTTGTAAAACATTTTAGAAATGGTCACGTAAAAGTAACGTCCCAAGATGGCGGCTGCGAGTTAAAATTTTTCATCATGGCTAACAATTTTTGTCATGGTTGTTGAGGGTGCTGAAGCCGATAGTGAGAAAATTTCGCAATCTTAGATTTTCAATATGATAATCTAAGATGGCCGTTGCGACAATATTAAAAAAAAATCATCATGGGTGTCCTTCCCATGGTGTTCGACAATCTAAATCTCAAATCGAATTACATTTGGAGTTGAAACAAAAAGCGTTAGGAACTTCGTTCCCGACCCCACACGTTTTTTATTTATAAAGAATTGATATTTCAGCTTAATAACTTTAACTTACGTTTTCCAAATGCCAATCACCCTCCCAACGATGACGATTAAAACCACCGTAATAAGACCCTGTCATGTTCAACAAACAGGAGAATTTTCAACAACCGACGGGTTTAGCTCAAAGTGTAAATCAATTCGGACCCTGCTGTAATGAAGCTAAGGTCGTTAATCGTGTGTGTGTACATGACAGGGTATTAGCATCTCAATAGTGGGGCGCACGAAATCAATAAATTCAAACGCTTCGTGATTTCAACGTGAATAGTTTGTGGTAGCACTGTTAGCGGGATTAGGCTTGGCCTTTTCAAACTCAAAATCAAAGCATTTATTTGAATTAAACCTTTTACAGGCACAGGAGTCGGTCAATTAGAAATATGAAGCTAGTTGCTTATTACAAATCGTAGTTGCTTGGGAACTTGAAAGGGAAAGAAACTCAATGGAAAGTTTAAATAAAAAGTTATTGCAAAATATGGGTTAGGTAAATCACCCATTTTGAAATTCTAGAACGGTGTAAAAACACTTGCACGTTAAAATCGTTCAAGGGAAAAAGTAAACAAAAAAAAATGACACTGCCAATATAAGCCGTGGCAGCACTAAGAAATGATCAGTCCCGACTGACAGCGCCTGTTCACGAACATGACGCATGGCTCGGCACTCAGCTAGACCATTTTAAAAGGAACCTAATGATCCCAACACATGCACTATTTCAGGGTAGGAATGTTCCAATACGATTTCTAACCGACATTTTTAATAAGTACCGCCGCCCACATGGTGATAGCGACAGTTAGCCAATTAAGGACTTAATATCTGGTTGACCGAGCTTTGCTCGGTATTTTTTGGTAAATTGTGTTTAAAATAATAAGTTTAAGTTCAAGTTGATTATCGATAAAGATGGTCATTGAAAACACGAATAAAACTACATTTTATAAAAATGAATCCTAGCTAGATCGATTTATCGCCCCCGAAACCCCCTGTATACTAAATTTCATGAAAATCGTTGGAGCCGTTTTCGAGATTCAGATTATATATATACATATATACAATAATTGCTCGTTTAAAGGTATAAGATGTAGGTAATTTGATAGTTGACATTTATTTTATTGAAAATATGCACCATCGCTTGCCAATTTCTTTATGTTTAATAGCGTTTGCATTCTAAACTCATCAATCCATGATGAATGCCTCTAATAAGAGATATTTTCAAAATTTTAGACAAGTTTTTTAAATGGATTCTTGCAGGAATGGTTAGATTTTAAACATTTGTATTTGTATTAACGGGCGTGGTCAGACGTAATACAGGTGGAAAGGACGCTACATAATCGTAAATCTGTTACGTAATCCTTACTTTTCAGAGGTTTCTCAACTTGAATCAATTCACCAAGTGTTTTTCTTCTACAGATTTATGCATCAAATCCTCTCCATCTCGTTTTATTAGGCAAAAAGTCTTCTCATCTACCTAAAACTACCATAATTCTTTCGACCCAGATAAGATACCCAGCACTAAACCGCGGAGGGAACCCATTTATCGCTATCAATGCCAACTAAAACCTCCGCACATTGGATCTACATTTTTGGAAATAGATAGCCACGAATTGGCATGGCCATATAGCCATAGTGTGGCCGCATAGCCGTGCTGTGGTCTGTAACGTATTATGTGTTTGTACTGATATCTTACAGCATAAATTTTAGTTAACTATTTACCTGCTGATGGATTTTGTTTCCTGTTTTGGTTGAATAGAGTACATTTTAGTGTGAATAGTTTTGTTGAAGGTTTTGGACACGTGATGTCCAATCGGCAAGATTGTAGTAAAATTATTACTGGTTGGCTTCGACATGGATAAAAGGCTTGTTTCTGCGATGCAGCATAGATATCTAGGTAGGATGACATCTATGCTACTAATAATAAAGTTGAAGAGTTAGTTTATTCGAATGCGCTAATCTTTGGAAGTACCAGTCTGATTTCTAACAATCTTCTCGCATTTGTTATCGTAATTCTCCAGAAAAACTATAGGCTGCTTAAATTTACGCTGGAGCCCCTAGGAGCCATGTAAAATGAGATAACGAAATAAAAAACCGTGAGCAAGCGATGTGACGCGACGGGATGGTTCGGGCTGACAAGAATTTCTCGAGGATTAAGTCATGGGCAGAAGCTAGTACTTTTACTATTTTCTTTATTGAATTCTGTCTGCTCTTTTAGTCGTATGTTCTAAATATGATTTTCTGCATTTTGTAAGTTTTTATTCGTAACACAATCAATGTCTCTGTACTTCCGGATTACAGTAAGTAGTTTAGCATAGTCGGAGTAGCTAGTTAATCTAGTTTAAAAAAAATATGGTTGACGTGTAAAAGTGTTTGTACAAACCTACTTACAAAAATAAAATCATTTATCATTTAACTTGGATATTGGTAGTTACTTATTTATATTTTATCATTTCGTAGGCTGTACCAGTTAACTACATTACGTCAACGTCAGCTGTCGCTGGAAACCAGCGATGGGACTCTGTTTTGTATAGAGTCGTAGCGTTATGCTGGGCGATGCTCGGATTTCACGACGCAAATTATCTCCTAACTTGTTCTTTTAACTTTATTATTGAGAGAAGATGTAATTTGATCATTTGATCCGACAAAAAATGACCAGAGCCGTGGTAATGTAGGAAGCGGTATCACAGCAACGTGCTGTGAGAAATGTGTCTATAATAAAAAAATAGTTTTATTCTTTGTATGTTTTAGGAGTTTATACATGTGTTTAAGCATAAAGTTACTTCTCAAAATGAGAAAGTTACAAATCTGCATACAAACTCACCGACCATAAATAATCCAAATCCTAACATCTTCACAAACAGTCCTTCCCTTCAGATACACTCAAAACGTTAACAGAACCTGCTCACTGCTCAGTACACATAACACATTTGCACCAAGCACCCATTTAACGAACATCTTATACACACACATACAGGACGGTGTAAAGACAGAGCTGAACCAAAATGCGTGAAACTCAGCCGAGCGTGGACGTCGCTTTACGAGATTTTCCGCCACTCGGCGCTGCCACGTCTCCAGTAATTTTCAGGTTGCGTAGCAAAGAGGACGAATTAAGTCTTCGAATAGGTTTGTCGGCAGTTTAAGGTAATTTGAGATTAGATTAGTTAAGGATATTGTGTGTTTAACGAAGTAAACAGGCTTGTGAAATGAGGAATGTTGTCTACAAAGTAATTACTTTTGACATCAAAATGTAATGTGATGTCGAATAGGCACTTGACGTCTTTTAATTTCTTTGGGACCTACAACAAGAGCATGTTATTTATTTAGTGTAAAAGTAAAAATAGTCTTACACAATTTCAACAGAATGTCTTTCACAAAGACCCAAAATTTACAAGCTTTGATTTAATTTATTTCATAACATTGAACAAGCTTTACGATTTTTGTGAACAGGAAAATGTTAGTTTATTATAAACCAAAGTTTTTACAGGTTATATTACTATCATAACACTATTCATAGCATATATTAGGGCTACAGTTCGAACCAACCAATTGTAAAATAATTACCCTCGTACTAAAATAACCTCCAAAATTAACTATGTAATATTTTTTTTTTAAATACTGTGCGATTTTTAACTGCATCCCAGACTCTTTCATTTTTTAAGAAACATCGGTATTCTATAACAGAACGCACGGCATCACCTAGCGACATCGTTCGCCATCTTGAACGAAAATTTACATGTCAATGCGTTCCGCATGGAAATTCAAACATTCATACACGCTGCCACGCGCTGGTGGACGTGACCCGATCCCTAATCGATTTCGAATCGGATAGAACGGAATAAGGACGTATTATGTGTAAGCGATTTTTTTGTAATTGTGTTACAAGTTGCTTCATTGATCTAGTATGGTCCTTACCATACTAGATCAATGAAGCAACTTGTCGAGAGGGTTATTCTGTAAAGAATTCTTGGGAATAGAAATACATAGTAAGCGGGTATTGTGTCTGGTTGGCCTAATGTTATGAAAGTAATGAAATATTTTTTTGTCTACTTATGGGTTATTTGTAGTTATAATAGGGAAGATGCAAGTATAATATTTATGAAAATTTTATGATTAAAATGGTAAAAAAATATAAAAGAAGGGCTACTGCAACCTTTTTATTTTACATAATGTTGATTTTTAACAATAATTACAAATCAAAAATTACTTGAAACGAAACGAGTTTCAAAACACCAATCAGCGTTTAGTGACGTCACTGCTGTTATGACAACTAGTGATGTGAACCGATTACAATTTTTAACAACGGTTTGAACCGATTAGTTATTTATTAAAATCGGTTTTTTAAGGTTGATTTCGATTTTTCCTAAAAAAGAAATACCAGTGTCCCTTAATTTGGCTTTGACAGCTGGGACGGACATAACTTTAAAAAAAATCTTTAAAGTTATGTCCGTCCCAAAGATTTTATTTCTATTGATATTTTTTGGCGTTTGACACATTTTAATGGCGAGTGAAGGTAAAATAAGCTTTTATGATTTTATATGACTTTTATAATCTTTTGGGGTATGTAAAGGACACCATGTCAATTTGTTTTAGATCTGCTTGAACAATATGCAGAAGCGATAGACTCGTCCTCAGATGATGAACCAGAAACTTGGTCTAATGCAAATGCTTCAAAAAAATAGCAACCGTTGTCACCTATCTACACTAATATTATAAAGATGAAAAATTTGTATTTTTGTGCTCACCTAACATGGGTGTGTGGTAGCTAGAAAATGCTTTATGTTTTCGAAGTACCAGGTTATCATAACTTGGTAGGAGCTCACCTAACATGGGTGTGTGGTAGCTAGAAAACGCTTTATGTCTTCGAAGAATCAGGTTGGCATAACTTGGTAGGAGCTCACCTAACATGGGTGTGTGGTAGCTAGAAAACGCTTTATGTCTTCGAAGTACTAGATTGGCATAATTTGGTAGGAGCTCACCTATCATGGGTGTGTGGTAGCTAGAAAATGCTTTATGCCTTCAAAAAAGTTTGTCATAACTTGGTCTAACATGGGTTTATGGTACTTGGTGCTCTTTGCTTTGTGTTGGTGGGATCTGATAAGTTAACACAACATTTATTGATTCTGAGGCGGTACGAAGTTCGCTGGGTCAGCTAGTTGTATATCCATACTAATATTATAACCTCCTGAAACACCGCGTGATTTTTTTAGAATAAAATCACTATGTCGGATAGGCCCAGGCTTTATTTATTTTTTACTGAACTATGTTCCCGCGTACTAGTATTGAGACAAATTATTCGAACTAAGATAATAGTTTCAAACACACCCTTAAAACATACAGGAGAAATACCCAACAGTAAAGAAAATATCGTAATTTTTATCTATGGGTCTATCTGGTATAGTCTAGTTTGTGATACTATTAGTACTTTGGGTCACTCTTCAGTCGGCCCGAAAAATATCTGGGTCTCAGGAGGATAAATGGGAAAGTGTGTGTGTCTGTTTGTCCGTCTTTCACGGCAAGACGGAGCGATGAATTGACATGATTTTTTAAGTGAAGATAGGTGAAGGTATGGAGAGTGACATAGGCTACTATTTGTCTCTATCTAACCCCCCCACTTCCCTAAAGTGAGAGGTGGAACGCGCTAATCTCAGGAACTACTGGTTCGAATTGAAACATTCTTTTTGAGTCGGGTAGCCTATTTATTGAGGAAGGCTATAGACTATATAACATCACGCTACGATCAAAAGAAGCAACAAAAAATGGACGAAAACTGGCAGGCAGCGATGGGACGGGAAGGGTCAGGGTAGCAAATATTTGACGCGGATGAAGTCGCGGGTAGAAGCTAGTATTTAAATAAAAGTGAAATAGGAACTCAAACCAAATATATTGGGAATAATCATGCACAATACAACGAGCTATTTGGGAAATTAGTAGCAAGTGAAATGTGAATCATATACATGGACAGGCACGCTTTGATTTAATGTCCGAAATATTGTCTTATATAAAAAAGCAAATAAGAAATAAGAACTAATTAATATGAAATAAAGAACAATGTTATAATAAACCTTTTATTTAAATCAACTTTATTTAAAAAAATGCTGCTCCAATAAAACCAGTGATCAATGAGTTTTATTCGATGTTTTTACCGAATACGTTCACCGGAAAATAACTGGTGATTCTCCGGTACTCATTGCTCCGGTGCAAACCTCTAATACATATCAAAGACTCTCGGATACTTACATGTTTTGTGATTGTAATCGGTTTTTCAATAAGAGCCGGTTATTATCGGTTTTTAAAGGTTTTCATATAACCAGGCACATCATTAATGACAACTTATTGTCATTGACGCAATGGATGTAAAAGTGAATATCATTTTATGGGAATATTAGTTTATAAAAGCAGACTCCAGGAATTTACCAAGAGTTAGTGTTGATTTCTTTTCAGAAAAAGTTTTCCTCCATCCATTTTAAACTTTATCCAATATTCCACGTCATTCTCCAAATGTAAATACACATTATAGACAAGTTTGAAAGTATTAGGTACTAACGTGTTTTCACGCAGCTTTACTAAACATTTATCGAGTATATTCGCAGACTAACGTCCAAGGGCGGATCCAGGGGGTGGGTCATGGGGGTCATGACCCCCCCCTGGGCTGGGTTCACCGTGGACCACTATTTAAAATTGTTAAACATAGGTAATGGTTTTAAGTACTTTAAGGATATATTTTACTGTCACAATATAGATTTTATGTAAATAAATACCTTCAATATTGAATTGATTTATTCTAAATTAATATTTTGTATGATGGCAAACGCATTATTCGGAAACGAACGCATCAAAAAGAACAGTGGCGAACTCCCAAACAAAGGGAATTGTCCAGACTAGGCCATTTTTAAACACGCCGCTATACAAAAATGTAATTTACCAATAATTTTAATTCTATTTTTAGTAAATAGTAGTAGGTAGGTGGCGCCACTGCTACTGTAAACAACTAGCTCCGTATTTAGAAATATTAAAAAATAGTAATTCATCGTAAAAGTGCCTAAAATTGTGACTAACTTATGAGCAAACAATCAATTGTTGCTAGAAAACGTTTGCAACAACTATGAGTGTGAATTCTGTGTAAAAACGTTACTTGTGACTACATACACAAACAGTGAAGTGTTTCAACAACAAAACAATAAAACCCGAGTGAAAATAAACATTGCGGTGACTTTGAACTATATCTACACCACAGTTATACCTCTTGGAAATAAAATTTGAATGGTACTCGAACTCAGTGTACGTGTAATTTAAGAAGTTGAAAATTTTCAAACTGTCATTTTAAAAATTAAAACCACAAGTCATACGTGTGAAAACAGCGCTATCTGTCGCGGAGTTGCGGTATCGCGTCGAACTGCTGATGCGCCTGATAATCTACTGCTGTCAATCGATAATAACGCCATCTAGTTACACGTCAAAGAAACAGGTTGAATACACAACACGCACTAAGTGACAACATGTCATCCCAATCCACCTGCGCAAATACTTCAAATAAAGGCCACAAGATGCCAGCACTAGTAGTATGTTACAAATGCAAAAAAACAGTTGACATAAAAAAAACTGCGTTGTGCTCAATTTGTAACAACAGATTTGAACCCGACTGCGATGGTTATCCGGAACACACGTACCGATCAATGAGTCAAGAATCCAAAAACAAATGGCGCTGCAAGGTGTGTATTAAGAAAAAGACTACCAATTCTACAGAGTCATCCAATGTAACAGTGAGAAAACCACAGACATATCCTTCTATAATAACGCCGCTCCCAACTCACAAAAAGACAATACAGTCGACCCCTGACCAGGATTCTCATGTATTGACCGATTACGATACATCTTACGAAATTGACACCACACCGAATAAACTCTCAAAAAGTGTAGATGGCACTACAACTAATATATCTTCGATGTCCGAAATGCAAGATACAATAGCCCAACTGACTATAAAACTAGAAAGCACGGAGAATGAGTTAGAAAATACGATATTAGAAAACAATGATTTAAAAAGGCAAGTGAACAAGTTGGCCCAAGAAATTAATGTTTTAAAGTCGTTATGTCATTCTTCTACAAGCAAAGAAAGCAGCCCCCTAAACAATGACAAAAAGAAAAGACACTCTCGTTTGAGTCAAATCGCGTTGTCTACTCCCTCCTCGCCGAAACTTACTACAGATGCTGAACGTAATAATAACTTTATATATTTACATCTGCAACAAAATATCTTAGCCTTACAAAAGGATCTACAAATCGCAAATAATGAGATAAAAACTCTAAATACGCAAATAGAAGTTTTGAAACAATCTCTCAGGACTACACCAAAACCAGAGCAGATTTTTTCAGCCAATACCAGTACACCAAACCCAATTGCCTCAAATCTAAAACAACACATACCTGGAAAAACAATAAGGATATTTGGTGCACAACAATGCGTTGGTCTGTCTGCTGCCCTTATACATTCAAGAAAGACTACACAGTATGAGAAGTATGGAGTCCTCGCCCATACGATGCCAAACGCACAGTGCGACACAATAATAAAAAGCTGCACCAACATAAACTTACGACCAGGTGACAAAATCATAGTATCTTTAGGTGAAAATGACTATAATATAGGACATGTATTATCTCAGTTAAAAACTATATTACAGACATTTTATAAGAATAGTATAATAATATTAAACGTTTCAAAAAGTAGCCATTTAGATGTTGACAAATTGAATTATCGTATCAAAAATATTTGTAAACATTATAAAAATTGTCATTTCATCAATACCACACACCACAATGTATCTGACATTTGCAAATCTATAAATTACATATTAGATTGTGAATATTATAACCATAAATATCTTAATCCAGTTGAGCTCAGGAAACATCTCGCGAGTAGCAAATCAAGTTCTTTGCCAAAAACGGAGACAAATGTACCCAAAAAAGGAACTATTCCCTTTTATTTTAGAAATAGCAATACTAGTGGAACTGAACAAAACGTAAGCTCTCAAATTCCTTCTGAAGTGCAAAAAAAAGGTACTATACCATACTATTTCTCTACTCTCACAAAGAACGATACATTTTTTCGTACCTAAGAATACAACGCCTACATCACACAACTTTAGAATACTCCACCAAAACATTGCAAGTGTGTTATCTAAACAGGAACTATTGGAGTTAACATTACAGGAAATGCGTGACTTACATAATGACCCCCATGTTATTTGCCTCTCCGAAACATTTATTAAAAAAGGCCATGAGAACTATCTCAAGCTATCGGATTTTGAAATGGCTACAAATTTTTGCAGAGAAAAACACAGAGGTGGTACTTGCATTCTAGTCAAAAAAGGTATATGCTACAAAGAATTACAGTTTATAAAAACACATGCGTCGGTTAATACGTTTGAGGCATGTGGCATAGAGTTAGAAAATAAGAAATTAGTAATTATTTGCCTATACCGTACACCTCATTCCGATCCAAACCAATTTCTAACTAAGTTAGATAGTATGTTATATGATTTATACAAGAAATATAAATCTAGGACACGTATAGTTTTAACAGGTGATTTTAATATAAATACCTTGAAAAGAAGCAAAATCACTAGAGAATTTCAAGACTTAGCAAACATACACAATTTAAAAATTCATATTGAGGTAGCTACTCGAAAATCTACTTGTATAGACCATATTTTGAGTAACATACCTGATGCAATCCCAGCAGTCCTACCACTTCATCTTTCGGATCACGACACAGCACAAATGTTAAGCTTTCCTTTAAGGCTTCAAAAAACAACAGCCGCAATATACCATATCTACAAAAGAGACTACAGTCTAGATAATACGCGTAAATTCCGTGAATGCTTGCAAAATCTATCCTGGGCAGATATTTACATGGAAAGCGATGCAAATACAGCATTCAGTGCTTTCCATGAATTAATATGTTTATTTTATAATCTCTGTTTTCCGAAAGTTAGGATAAAGATAAATTTTAACAATAAAATAAAGCGAACATGGATAAGTAATGGTCTTAAACAGAGTTCTAAAACGAAGCGTTTCTTACGATATCAATATTATAAGAATAAAAATGTAATAAATAAGAATAGATATACCTCATATTCAAAACTACTAACAAAGTGTATCCATAATGCTAAACGAAATGCCAATATAAAGTTTATGAATAATAATGACAATAAGTGTAAAGCCGCATGGACAGTCATAAGAAACGAAATACACACAGACGCCAATAAAAACAACATTGAACACATTAAAATTGACAACACCATACTTACCAAACCAGCAGAAATAGCCACTGCCTTCAACAGTCATTTTGCAAATTATATTCCTACTCATAATTGTACAAATGGCTGCCGCAGTGATACCCTAACTGCTAACTCGATGTTCCTCACACCCATATCCGAAAATGAGGTGAGGAAACAGATACTATTGTTGACAAATACCAACTCTGAAGGCTACGATGAACTTACCACCCGTATTATTAAGACATGTGCTGGTGAAATAAGTGGGGTGCTGACTTATCTTATTAACCTGTCCTTCTCACAAGGTGTGTTCCCTAACGCTTTAAAAATATCTGTTGTTAAACCTATATTTAAAAAGGGTGAAAAATGTGACATGAATAATTATCGCCCCATAACACTGATACCCATCATGTCAAAAATCTATGAGAAATGCATGTATCAGAGAATAGTAAGCTACTGTGAGAAATTTAACATTATAAAAAAAGAGCAATTCGGCTTTCAGAAACATAAGTCCACATCCCTAGCCATCTTTTCACTTTTGAAAGTAGTATTGAACAATGTTAACAACAAACAGCTAACGACCGGGCTATTCTTTGATCTGTCAAAGGCGTTTGATCTGGTTACACATGATATTTTGTTACAGAAACTAGAGGCTATCGGTATTAGAGGACTGCCACTCCAGTGGATATCGTCGTACTTAACTAACAGGCAACAGAGAGTCACTGTCAGTAAACTTAATGAAAGTAGGGAAATGACAGAATATTCGTCTGAATATATATGTGTAAAACGCGGCATTCCCCAGGGTAGCATATTGGGCCCTATCTTATTTCTGCTCTATATAAACGACATAGTTAATGTAACCAATCATAAATGCTTCCTTTTTGCCGATGACATTTCAATAATTGTTACTAGCGATAAAAAATATAAATCAATTGCGGATCATGAAGCGGACATAAATAATACAATAGACAATCTAATTCAATGGTTAAATAATAATAATTTATCTATTAATCTTAATAAATCAGTATATATCCAATTTAATCAATCTTATAATAATACATTTAATTTTAAAATGGACATTCCGAAAATTATACAAGTGACACAAACTAAGTTTTTAGGAGTAGTAATCGACGAACATTTAGACTGGAAAGCACAGGTTGATGCTGTATGCAATAAAATAAATAAATTTGTCTATGCTCTGAGACAAATAAAAAAAGTTACTAATTTAAAAACAGCTGTGATGTCATACCGCGCATATGTTGAGTCCTCACTACGGTATGGACTGATGATGTGGGGAAATAGTACTGATCATAATAGAGCATTTGTCGCCCAGAAAAAATGTTTACGAGCTCTATACGAAATTCCATCTGACGAATCATGTCAGCCTATATTTAAAGAGCTTGGTTTGCTACCGTTACCTTCATTATATATATATGAAGCATGCATGTTCGTTCAAAAACACAAAGAACTATTCAAAACAGCAGAGGAGATAAGCTCTCGAAGTAGACGAGACCAATACAGACTTGTGCTGGATGTACTGCCTCGATCGGTGAAATATAATAAAAACTCTCTGGCTATGTGTGTACGCCTGTATAATAAATTACCAAAAATGTTTAAAACTTTAAATTGTTCATTATTCAAAACCCAATTATATAAATGGCTAAATAATTATAATTTCTATAGTATTCATGATTTTTTTAATATGTAATCAATGTAATGTATTTCAATGTCATAATGTATTTTAGTAAGTAAGTTTGCACGCTTTAGTTTTAAGCAAAACATGCTTGATCTATATTTCTAATAACACCGTGTATACCATGTTTTATGCAAATAAATATATCTTATCTTATCTTATCTTATCTTAAAAAAGTTAAAGTCTATTTTTAGTTTTTTTTTTTTTGGTATTTTTTATGATGTGACCAAGTCTTTGGCTTTGAATTTGACTTCAGTGTTGCCAAAAAAAACTGCATCCACACTTAATATTATAAATGCAAAAGTAACTCTGTCTCACTTTCCTGCTAAAACTACAGAACCGATTTAAATGAAATTTGGTACACAGATAGTTTAGAGCCTGCTAAAGGACATAGGCTACTTTTTATCCCGGTAGTATGTTCCCGCGGGATAATTTACAACCTCCACGCGGCGAAGCCGCTGGCAAAAGCTAGTAAACAATAAATTCAAACCGATTTGAAGTGTAGGATAATCTCTCCACTGTATTTAACGCAGTTTTCATTTAATAATATTATTAAAAATACTAATATGCGATATAAATGATTAAACACTTAAAATGATTAATTGGAGAGTGCATTATACCTGAAGAACTTATAAAACAATAATCGATTCCATATGTATCGATACAATTATATTTTTTTTATTTGGCAACACAGTGTTTTAAAAATGTTGTGTTAAGTGTCAAAATGACGAGTGCAAAAAAAAAAGTGAATGATAACTTCATTCACTTTGTTTTTTTTTTGCATCGTGAGTGTTGTTTTTGTAAGTTTTATTGCGATTACTTTGGCTATTTCTAAATGGATTCTGATTCTCCCCTTCTTGACGATCCCGGACCAAGGTTCAGCCTTGTATTTATGATGAACCTGGCACATCTAAAGTAAGTTTTATTATAAGCATAAACAATTTCAATAAAATGATAAAAAAATTATCTAAATATAAATTTTGATACAAAACTAGGTTTATATTAAAAAAAAAAAAAAAAAATAAAATCCATTTATTTCAGGTTCTCCCATATGACCACTACACGAAACACGAGATAATACAAAATATCACAATATAACATAGAATTTAAAAATAATAATTAAAACAAAATAATAAATTAAATGTCAACAAATCAGAATTAAACACAATCAGAGTCAATGTCACATAAAAAAGAAAGAGTCTGGAATTAATTAATATAAAATACAAATATAATTATGAGAGTGGCAAATTTAAATTTAATCTTCAAAATATAATAACTATATAATTAATAAAGGCTCAGCAATAATGCAAATCGTTCATCGCTAACATGCCCTGTCTATATGCCTACTGCAGCACTTCCTAATATAAGGGCAGTCCAAACGTCCAGCGATCATCACCAGGACAGCATTAGAGCTGGCCCGCACCCTGCGCACCAAGGACGCGCACCGCTTGCGCATTGTGGTGTGAAAACAGTCGGTGCGCGCTTCCGCAAACATGCCCGAGGCGCTGCAGAAGCGGGGCAGCCCCAATACCGCCCTGAACGCGTTGTTGTACTGTACGCGGAGGGCACTGTAACTGGCCTGTGTATAGTTAGCCCACAGGCTGCACGTGTACAAAGATGTGCAGTATGCTTTAAAAAGTGTGATCTTAACTTGATCAGAACAGCGTGCAAACCTGCGTGCCAACATATTCGCCCTCTTTGACAATGCCCTCCGCTCCCGTTCGATGTCAGCATGATCTCTGAGGTCAGCCGTGACTAAATGCCCCAAGTATTTAAATTGTTTCACCCAGTCTAGGGGAACACCATCTAGATAAACTGGTGGTATACTTTGTGGGCATTTCGCACTACTCGTCTCAAAGACCATGCATTGACTTTTGGTCACATTATACTTGAGGCCGTGTCCACTCGCGTACTCCTCACAGACTTGCATTAGCTTCCTCAAGCCACAGACCGAAGCGCTCAGCAGCACCATGTCGTCAGCATAACTAAGGTTATTGACGCAAACATCATCAACATGGCAGCCGACACGGGCACTGCTGAGCGCGACGATCAGTGCATCCATATAGAGGTTGAACAAGGTTGGGGAAGTCAATCCGCCCTGCCTCACGCCACACTCTAACTTATATGGCTCCGACATAGCCCCCGCCCATCTTACGCTGTTGACCTGGTGCGTATACCAATACTTGAAGATCCCAACAAGCTCATGTGGTAAGTTAATGTCCTCGAGTTTCTTCCATAGAACATCGTACGCTACCAGGTCGAACGCCTTGGACAGGTCGAGGAAACACGCGTATACGGGCGTTTTACGATCCACGTAGTATCTGACGGTATGCTTAAGACACAGTATCGCACTCTCTGTAGACAGCTGTGGTCTAAATCCAAACTGATTGTCATGCAGCGCCACGAACTTATTTAACTGTGTATTCAGCAGACCGTCAAACACCTTAGCTACAATTGTGGCTAGCGAAATAGGCCTATAGTTACTTTTATCTGCAAGGTCGCCTGTTTTATTTTTCACTATAGGCACTACCACAGTCCTCATTAAATCGGATGGCAGGTAAGAGTGGCTCACGCATAACGAGTAGAACATTGCCAGTACCCTAGATATATGAGGCCCAGCGTGCTGCAGGTGCTCGATGCTGAGACCATCATGGCCTGGAGATTTGCCTTTAGTCATGTGTTTAATAATTTTTGAGACCTCCTTTGCAGTGAAACGGACTCCCATTGTCTTATTTGGTATCTCAGCACCGAAAGCCCCACACGCCGGACCCAGTGGCGACTGTACAGAAAAATGATTTCTGAAGGTATTTGCAATGTCCCTATGGTCACTCACCCCGTCGACGCTCACCGGAAGACCAGGTTTTACGTTAACTTTATTTGTATTCTTCCAGAATCCGCGAAAATCACCCTTCGAATGCAAACGAGCTAGTGCGTCCATTTTCAATTGGCCTTGATGATCTTGGCACCCTTTGAGTCTAGACTTAAACAGTCTCCGGCTCTCACACATTTCACTAAACATGAAACCGAACCTAGGCCTACCACAGGATACCCATTCGATAAACTTCTTCCTGGCCGCCCGGTGAGCCTCTTTGACGTGCATATTCCAACCTACTAAGCGTGGCCCACTCCCACCAGCCCTCGAGCACCCTCGACCCGCCATAGACGCGCCGCGCAGGGCGGCCACAATGTCAGAATACAGTCTATCAAGCGTATATTGGCATTCTTACTGATGTGAACTATTAAATCTATACTAATATTATAAAGCTGAAGAGTTTGTTTGTTTGTTTGTTTGATTGAACGCGCTAATCTCAGGAACTACTGGTCCGAATTGAAAAATTCTTTTTGTGTCGGGTAGCCTATTTATCGAGGGAGGCTATAGGCTATATAACATCACGCTACAACTAAGAGAAGCGGAGCAGTAATGAAAAATGTTGCAAAAACGGGCAAAAATTATTCCTTTTGAGAGTTTCCGTTGCGTGCGCTGCGTAAACGGTTAAAGTAACGCAAAAATCATGTATGACGGAATTGTTCCTTTTAAAAAGTTCTAAAAAAAAAGTCCGCGAGAGCATATTTCTATCTTTTAAGGTTGACTCACTATAACTCAAAAGGAGCGAGCAGCAACGAAAAGTGGACGAAAACTAGCAGGCAAATCGACGCGACGGGGGTCAGGGGAGCAAAACATTGACGCGGACGAAGTCGCGGGCAGAAGCTACTCAATCATATATTATTAGCTGAACTGTTTGTTTTAGGCCAAAGTCCCACAGAAGTTGGTCAATGCCCTTTTAGTTGCTGTTTCTACCCGTTTTTGCCAGACTATACATACATTAATTCAATACCTACTTTTTACTTTTATGTATGATTATAAAAATTAAATTATAACTTCTTGTGATTTGACCACGACTATGTGACCCCCCCCTGGCACCAAAGCTGGATCCGCCCGTGCTAACGTCAAAGTGATCTTCGCAGTTCACAACTAGCAAAAAAGAAAGAAAGCAATGCAATGAAGAATGAATGATGCATGATGGTGAAGTGATGTATTGTGGAATGCAATAAAATATTGAGTATTGTAATGGTGTTTGGAGAAAATTGAAATTTCTTTTCGCAGCTTGAAACCAACTTTTTTTCAGTTTTGGGCCAGAAGGTCCAGTCAAAATTATTTTAATTATTTTGATTTTGACGATAACTTATTTTATTTTTTAATTTATTATTTTGATTTTGACGATAACTTATTTTATTTTTTAATTTATTATTTTGATTTTGAAATTGACTTATTTTATTTTTATTTTGACATTTTATATTTTTAGTCGACAGGTAAATATTGTATTAATTTAAATGTTATTTTGTCTAGTATATTTTAGTATTATGTGGTGTGTATTTGTCTCTGTTTATTTGAATTCTATGTAACATTATTTTGAGTGTGTTTATAAACTAAGTTATGGATCATTGTGTCTGATGCAAATAAATTAAATAAAAAATAAAAAAGCCGAAAAAGGTTCAAGCCGAAGGCAGCAGTGGGTAGAACAAGGCTGTCAAGGATAATTATGATCAAAATGCGAGTTATGCTGCCGTTGCCGTTGGTCTAGTGGTAGCAAGCGCTACAGCTGAGTATGAGTTCCTGGATTCGATTCCCAGGTCGGACAAAGTGATATTGGGTTTTTCCATCTGGAATTTCTCTGTAGCAGCCCGGAGTCTGGATTAGTGCCCGGTGGATGGCAATAGGCTCACCCCCTATTACATATGGGACTTAAACGTAACTAGCGAAGTGAGGGTGCACTAAAAGGTGCACCTCTGCCTAACCCTTCGGGGAAACAAGGCGTGATGTTATGTAAATGCGAATTATTTGGGTACTATAGATCTATTTCTTTTTGGCATGTATTTTATAGTACCGATACGACGAAGAAGAACAACCGTACGGAAACTCGGCGGAATTTTAACAAGATTTCTAAACAATACACAATTTCATTCTGTATGTATGTATGGATGTGTGGAGGAGATCCGATTCCGAGACAATCTCGTAGGTAATGCGATACGTAATAGCTCCGATAAAGTCGTGCTGTTTTCAGTTTTCATAATATGTACTGGTTGCTGGCTTAAGTTGAGGAGACAAGCGATTTTGAAGCTTTAAGAAAACGGTTAGAGAGATGAGACAAAGATTATTACTTATTTATTTATAACTTATCGCAGCATCAAGAAATAATTGAATCATAAAATAGTGCATTTATAAAAATAAAGAGTAGTTTTATGTAAACCATTTTCTCATAAATGCATAATGAACTACGTGTGCTACGCAGCCTCTACGGCGTAGCTGAACTCACCTATGCGCTACGCCGTAGCACGGCCAATATCCATTTCGTAGCATCTGCAAAGCTACGTGCTGTGCTGGAATACTAATTGAATTAAATGAAATGTATTTTGTATTTGAGGTAAATGCTATTATTATGTATTGTAATGTAACAGAAGCCGCTTTATTCCGTTTGTCACATATGGCTCCAAATTGTACAGTGAACCAGTAAATGCTACATAAAGAGACAAATGCAACTATTATTTCGATAATTATATCTCCGTTTAGTAAAAGTTGAAGCACATTCTGTAGTTTCTGCCTATCTCCATAGAAAAAAGGCGTGAGTTTATTTATTTGATGTACATTTATGGTGTTTAAAAATAACTAGTTTAAAAATAATAAGTTAGGTTCTAAGCAAAAAGGTCGGGGCGATAATTATTTTGATTAAAGCAAGACACTGGTCTGTTAATCTAGTGGTTAGTAACCCTGACTGCTGAGACTGAGGTTGTGGGTTCAATTCCCACCCAGGACAAATCTTTGTGTGATGAGCACGATCATTTGTTGTGTCTGGGTGTAATTTTTCTATAATATGTATGTATTCAGAAATATATAAGTATATTTATCAGTTGTCTGGTTCCCATAAGCTCTGCCTAGTTTGGGATCAGATAACGGCGTGTTGTTTGTCCTAAGATATTATTATTATATTGTAATGTTATCCACACTAATATTATAAATGCAAAAGTAACTCTGTCTGTCTGTCTTTCGGTCTGTCTGTCGGTCAATCTGTCGGTCTGCCTGTCTGTCTCGCTTTCCTGCTAAAGCTACTGAACCGATTTAAATGAAATTTGGTACACAGGTAGTTTAGAGCCTGAGAAAGGACATAGGCTTTTTATCCCGGTAGTATGTTCCCGCGGGATATTTTCCGATCTCCACGCGGGCGAAGCCGCTGGCAAAAGCTAGTTATTTATAAATATGAAACTAAACAGTTGTTTTTAAATAACCTTCATTTCTCTCAGGTCAGTAAAAACTGCTGCCATATAAACTTTTGTTTATTTTAGACAAAGATATTTAAGTAACTATGCAACTACAAACCAATCCTCCCCATTCTCTAACTTGAGCCACCCTCGTCCCGTGTTCGCGCTGCGCTGTGTATTGGAATGTCCCATCTCGGAACTGTCGTGCGCATGCAAACGACTTGATTCACCTCTCACGCAGACCCAATCGCATCTCAACAAACATCTCAGTCCACTTACGAAGTTGTACGACCTTGTGTTTGAATACAAGATTTTTTATCTTCTATGTATCACTAGCTGACCAAACAGACGTTGTCCTGTCCCAATTTCAATTGCTCTTTCCAAAAACCCATATAAAAATGGACATTCAATTTTCCAAAATTTAAAATGTTTTCGAGAAATATTTCTAATATTTCCTATTCAAAAACAAATAAAAAAATTAATTATTTCTTTTTTTTATGAAACTTAGAGTTCAGCCTGTGAAATCGTCGGCTGCTTACCCGGACTTGTTTGTAGCGTGATGTTATATAGCCTATAGCCTCCCTCGATAAATAGGCTACCCAACCCAAAAATAATTTTTCAATTCGGACCAGTAGTTCCTGAGATTAGCGCGTTCAATCAAACAAACAAACTCTTCAGCTTTATAATATTATATATAGTATATATAGTATAGATAAATAAAAAATAATATGGTTATATTTGACATTCAGTAGCACTATAGACAAATAATATTAAAGACAAATATTCTCGATATGATCATAGAATTTAAAAATGAAATAGGTTATATATCTATAAAATTAATTTATTACCTATGGTTATACTTGACATTCAGTAAGACTATAGACACAAAATATTAAAGACATGTTCTCGATTGGACCACAGATTTGGACCATAAACAAAAGAATATCTATGCATGTGTGTATTAAGTACACGGTAATGAATAGTAGTGTGTGTAACGTGTTATTTATTGAAAATAATTTATCTTTACGTATAATTTAAAAAGTATTAGCATTCGTCGCTTCTTCTCTGTATAAACTATAAATGTGTGAAATTTCATAGTCCTCCGTCCGCCCAATTTTCGTAAAAAGGGATCCAAAGTTTTCGCTTCACGTATTAATATATAGATGAAACCGATTCCTACTGATAGCAAGTTACGCAACTACCCCTCTGATTAGTGATCAGTTCATGATATCTTTCACATAGGGCTTCAATATAATTGATTTAAAATTAAGTTTATTGTATCCCTCGGCATATATATTATGTTGCATATGATTGAATCACATGTGTCAGAATTCAACAATATTTGGTCATAATCATCATCACCATTTCAGCTGAAAGACATTCACTGCTGGACATGGGCCTATCAAAATTTTGTAAGTTATGAATTTAACAGTTTTGAATGACGCAATTAGAGAAACAATTTAAAAACCATTGTGTTTCGCGTGGATCCACGTTTTGCATACAAAGGGTTAATGCAAGAGGTGCAATAGACTCCTAGAAACATTAAGTTTGGTCCACCTTGTGGCAAAAAGAAACGTTAGTCTAAAAATCTGAGCGCCTGTCCATCTGTCTACGCATCCGTCAGTCGCACACTTTTTTGGATGACCTGTGACGTGCACATTGGCGTCCAGTAAATGGCCTTCACTTTGATGGACACATAACGTAGTATAACTTGTATGTTTTTCTATTTAATTGCACTGTTTGAGTTATCTTTATAAAGTTTTTTTTTTCAAATGAATGACATAGCTTTGCTCGGTATTTTTTGGTAAATTGTGTTTAAAATAATAAGTTTATGTTCAAGTTGGTTATCGATAAAGTTGGTCATTGAAAACACGAATAAAACGTCATTTTATAAAAATGAATCCTAGCTAGATCGATTTATCGCCCCCAAAACCCCCTGTATACTAAATTTTATGAAAATCGTTGGAGCGGTTTCCGAGATTCAGAAGATTCAGATTATATCCACACTAATATTATAAATTCAAAAGTAACTCTGTCTGTCTGTCTCGCTTTCCTGCTAAAACTACTGAACCGATTTAAATGAAATTTGGTACACAGATAGTTTAGGGCCTGAGAAAGGACTAGGCTACTTTTTATCCCGGTAGTACGTTCCCGCGGGATATTTTCCGACCTTCACGCGGGCGAAGCCGCTGGCAAAAGCTAGTATATGCATATATACAAGAATTGCTCGTTTAAAGATATAAGATATGAAAAACTTAAGGTTTAAATTAATTAAAAAAAACAAATTATAATCTAAATTAACTAAAACTATTTACAAATTAAAATATAGCGTCGAAAAATTCATCCGCATCGCTGTCGACTGGTAATGTAGCCAAGCGACTGGCGGCATTTCCACGTTGTGAGGTAATGCTTTGCCTCTGGCCAAGGTAAAAACCAGCCCTAGGGTCACGGGAAGTGTCCACCAACTGTTTAGAAATTTCCTTAAATAGGTCAATATATATAAAGTGAATAAATAATATGATTGTTAAGAAAAAATGCCCCAAAGGATTTAACTGTGATTATGTTGTATTATTGAAATCTAACTTGCTCAGTCAGAAAAACTCAGATTTTCAATTCAGAAATTTTGGGGGTTTTGTCTCATATTATTTTTATTGGATTATGCACTTGTAGATCTCATGCAAGCCTGCATCCAACCTCTTATCACAAAATGAGTGACGTCACATTCCCTTATTTGTAAGGAAACCAGGTTAACGTTATGTGGTATGCGAGTACAAAGATAGATCCCGTTCCTCATTATTTGATAACATGGTGCAGTTTACCTACTTTTTTGTTCTATAATAAGTCCGGAATAGAATATGTTCTGTTCAACCCGAAGCATTTTTCCACGTACATGACCTGGTTCATGTCAAAATAAAAGAATTTGTAAGATGATAAAAGTTCTAAGGTGAATAGCTATCTAATATAGGGAATAACTTCTTACAATATCAGAAATATGAAGCCACATACATACAATAGTTGGTTATTTTCTTTAATATTTTTATCTGAGACGACTAAAAGTTATATAATAAACTAGCTTCTGCCCGCGACTTCGTCCGCGTCAAATTTTTGCTCCCCTGACCCTTCCCGTCGCATCGATTTGCCTGCTCGTTGCTGATCGCTCCTTTTGAGTTATAGTGAGTCAACCTTAAAAGATAGACATATGCTCTCGCGGATTTTTTTTAGAACTTTTTAAAAGGAACAATTCCGTCATACATGATTTTTGCGTTACTTTAACCGTTTACGCAGCGCATGCAACGGAAACTCTCAAAAGGAATAAATTTTCCCCGTTTTTGCAACATTTTTCATTACTGCTCCGCTTCTCTTCGTTGTAGCGTAATGTTATATAGTTTATAGCCTTTCTCGATAAATAAGCTACCCAACACAAAAAGAATTTTTCAATTCGGACCAGTAGTTCCTGAGATTAGCGCGTTCAATCAAACAAACAAACAGCTCTGCTCTGCTCTTCAGCTTTATAATATTAGTATAGATTAGCTTCTGCCCGTGGCTTCACCCGCGTGGATGTCGAAAATTTCACCAACCCAGCCCACTATTTCACCCTCTTAGGAATGGAATTTCGAAAAACTCTTTCGTATTGGATATCTACCTCACACAAAAAACACACCCTCCAAATTCCATGTCTCTAGGACCAGCGGTTGAAGCTATACGTTGATATATCAGTGAGTTAGTCACTCAGGTTTTTTAATAGATGCGTACCAAAATCAAAATTAAAAATCATTTGTTCAACCTAGGCTGAGAGTCAGCACTTTTTGAACGCCAAAATTACATAAGACAGTCCCCCACTATGCCCGCCCTTCACCACTTCCTAGTGCTGAAAAAGTGGCGCAACAAACTCCCCAGCAGCATGGCTGTTAGGTTAGAAGAACTTGATTGTATGCAATAATATGTAAATAATTTATATTACGAAAAAACAAAACATACTTTAAACTATTTGCTATATGTCAGCGAGCACACGCCAATCTACCTACCTATATAATAGCAGATGGATGCTACCATTACATACGTAAACATCAAACTTTAAAACTTCACAATAACTTACAAAACTTTGGGATGCCTCCAAGGCACCGAACATAAAGGGCAACTGATACTCGGATCAATTCTCTTGGCAACTGACATGCTAAGGTTTCCTTCAACAGACGAACAATACATCGAGAACATTCCACGATAAACAACTGTGTATTTGAAACCAGACTACTCCCAGAAGCCACAGCTTTTACATAACACGCCGAGAAACTCTAAAGAAACAATTTCTAAACGAAATAAAATCTCCCACAACATATAACCACACGTTTCTAACCGTAGGAAGCCGTCGAAAACCGGAATCGTTACCGCTTCAAACCAGTTGAAACTAGTTTCGCGAAATGCTTCGATACACTTTGATGTGGTGACAGAAATTTTAGTTTGTAATGAATAAGTTATTAAACTATGTTGGGTGTTCCTTTGTTGGCTACGTTTGTGAGAGATGAATAATAAAATGATCAAACACACGATTCTACAAACAAAAGCCCGCAATTGTATTTATTTTGTGGGTCCTGGCAGTTGACCCCGACTTGGCGACTGCGAATTTAGTAAACACACAAAATTGTTTCGCTATTTGAAATCTAAATGTCAAAGAGTAAGCTTCAGTATGTCATGTAAACATTGTATTACGAGGGTGCAACTCAATGGAAACTGGAAAACTCATTGAAGGAGTTTGTGTTTTGTACATGGTTGCGATAGAAGACGTCTTGACGAGATGAGAGTCTGCCTTTAAACTTTGTTATGACATTGATTTACAATCAATTTTCTTCAAAGTAGATTTTAAGAAAAATATTTTTACTAGTTGAGCAATAGGCTCGCCCCCTATTACATGGAACTGGCGAAAACCCTGTACGTTATTAATACGCCTCTTCAGGGAAATAAAGCGTAATGATATTTGTTGTTAGTTGAATATGTGTCATCATTTTCCATAAAAAAGATCAGTGAACATTAATAAAATCGTAAACGAGAAAAAAACAACGATAAATCAATAACCCTGCATCAATAACAAAAACACAGACAAAGCACTTCATTTAAGTGAAACATTTCTACATCAACAAATTAATAAACGACAAACAGAAATCACTTAACCGCGGTACTAACAGTATACGCAAAAAATGGCCATAAAAAGTCGTCAAAAACATTGAAGTCAAAAACTGGAATGGTTATGGGCCGGTCCCGGCACGGCTGTGATGTACGCCCGCCGCCGGATATCCGGCTGACGAGCGTTTTTACATCTCGCTGCTAGTGACAAACATGGCGGCGAAAGTTGGCTGCTACCGATGTCGAGGGGGTTTAGTTTTGTCGATGTTTTTTGAGGTTATGTTTTGCAAGAAGTTATGAGAATGTTTTGAATTATCATATCTCGCATTGTGTTTGCAACGACTTACATATATCTATGTGGTCATATCATTGCCAAATAAAATAAGATTAATTCGTAATACGTTGATATCTATGGGACCAATAATGGCTAAACATGTAAATATGTATACATGTATGTAAAATTAAATGTCGTCATTCATTATGCTTAGATAAGTATGCCACTGACCCTTTATTTTTGGGTGGGAAATCGTCAAATGACGTCTCCCGCTTTGGGTGGCGCGGGAGGGCGTGTCAGACTTTTACTGACTAAAACCCACCCGTGTTCCTTCAGTTGCTCATATGCCAGGGCCACGGTTACTCTTTCGAACAAATCTCGCGACCCTGACAGGACCTACTTACATCGGAAAGTTAAGTTTTTATTTAAGTAAGTGCACTACCAATATTTTGTCTATCAGTGTATAAAAGATAACATTTTTATGGTCTCCTGAACAGAAAGCATGTAAAAATACCCAGTAATACATTTTCAATTTTCAACAACATAATATCTTAATATTATAACTCACCAACTGGGCTTTCCTCATTCCAAAACGAATCGTCAAGTGTGTAATCGGCTTCTGTAACAAACAAACAAATGTATTTAAGTAATATGTACATTGATTGAAACAGCTGAATTAATAGTAAAATGATGACGGATGATTTTACAGCAGAATTTGTTGATGAAATACAAATACACAGACACAATAAATAATATATGTTTAAGTAATTGGGTATACAATAATAGAGAGGAGAATGTTTGTAATTAAATCGTTTTGGGTATAGTCGTTACAAATTACGGACGCGTGATAAATGATTTTTGTGTCAATATAATAAGGTTTAAATTGCAATGATCGATGTGGATTCTTTAAATACAGCAACTATATATACCTGCAGTGAACGAGTGGATTATTTAATATGAACTGTTCAAAAGGTTTTTTAAAAAGCTTTATAGTTTCTCGAATACGAGTAGGTATGTTATTGAAGATAAATCTTAAATTGTCTCGTTCTCAGACAGCAGCGTGTTATACCAGCACATTCAAACAGTTGAAACGATTTTAAATTTATAATTTAGTTAAGTTCTAAAACTGACACGTTCTCTGTGAGAAGCGCATTTTTGTGAGTAATAACGTTAACATGTGTAAAAAAAAAGTGTAATGTTGGGAGCGATATACAACAATAATTGAGATGAAATACATTGCGCAGTAGTTTCAGCTGACTGCGGCAAAACAAAAAGGAGGGTTATGATTTGTGAGTATTACTTTATATTTTCTCTTTTAGATGTACGTGTAAGTATATTTATAAATAAACCGATGGTAAATGGTTACGACTGTTTACATTAAAAAAAAAATAACTAACAGTAGTTCACAGTTACAAATTAATTTAATCATTCTGAAATATAACACACTAGAAGCTCTCAAAGGAATACATTTTTGCAACTTTTTTCATTGCTACTGCGCTGCTAGTAGCCGTAGCGTGATGTCATATAGCCTATAGCTTTCCTCGATAAATGGCCTACTCAACACTAAAATAATTTTTCAATTTCAATCAGTATTTCCTGAGACTATAGCGTTCAACCAAACAAACAAATGATTCGTTTAGATTATTTTAAAGTACGAACAATAGTGTAGCTTTCTGGTCGCGTGACACATTTGTTATAATTAATTGACAACAAAAAGGTTATAACATAATAAAACAGAATCATTAGAAATATCAACAATAAACTTACGAAAATAAACGTATACTTTACGAGCATGTTTAGCCACTGACAGCGTAACACGCGAAGAGGAAACCATAACACCAAAATGTAACACAAATTGTACAAGACATACTACTTATCTAAACTAGCGAATATTCACATTAAAAATCTATAATGCCGACGAGCGTGTTTCCCTCCCGGCGGCAGCGTGTTAGCGTGATATTCCAAGTAATAATTTTATAAGTTTCGACGTTATCTGCTCTTGTTACGGAGCTTGTCAAATTTGCGCTCGACGCGAAATAATCTGCCTCTAAGCGATTACCCATTTTGGAATTGACGTTATTGAAGTTAAATCATTGCTGGTGTAAGTTATGATTATATTGGGATTACAGGGTCAGGCGTGATGGCGTCCCTAGAAATATAAAAGAGGTATTTGAGAAGAAAAAGAGGTGACGCTATTCATTTGTTATCTGACTATGGCGAAGCAAAAAGGAGGTTTGGATTTGTATCAATATGTATGTATGTTCATCTGTTCCCTAATTAGTTTTAAGCCACATAAAATGATTTGACAAATGAGGTATCATTGGAAGCGTATTGGTCGTTTACTGAGTATACGCTATTTGAAATTATATTTAAGTGACCACAGCTTTAGATGACAATATTTTTTTGTTTCTTACTTTTTAGAGCTTGAAGTCATTTTTTTGTAGAATTATTTAGCCAATGTATACTAAAACACCTCAGATTCAATCGTGACACCTAAGAAATATAAGTAACTAGCTTTTACCGGTGGCTTCGCCCGCGATGAGGTCGGAAAATATCCCGCGGGAACGTACTACCAGGATAAAAAGTAGCTTATGTCCTTTCTCAGGCTCTAAACTATCTGTGTACCAAATTTCATTTAAATCGGTTCAGTAGTTTTAGCAGGAAAGCGAGACAGACAGAGTTACTTTTGCATTTATAATATTAGGGTGGATTTGACGTTCGTTGACTGCGGTCAAGACTTATTCAAATAAAATATGAATAGGATAAGCAAAATAGAAGTAATACCCATATATCCAGTCACGCTTTTTAAATGTAACCTTAAAAAACATCTGGCATTTCTTTTAACAGATCAGAACCGAAACGAACATCATAAATCAAACGAAGCAGCAAAAAAATATGCAAACACAAAAATAAATAATTACCGGTAGTGACATTGCCACAAAAATAAATTACACAATGGGGTTGTTTCAAGGGGCTGGTTTTTTCGCCCATTCATCGCGGATACGTCCATTGTTATTGTAATTAACTCGTTTTTCGCGGCTGAAGTTCACACAAAAGGTACGCTGAAAAAATATATACATGATGTTAGGGTTGTCGGGTCTGAAATTGGAAAGAGGAATGTTAGACTGTATTTCGAATATGGTAGATAAAAATTTCATCTCACATCATCATGAGAGACTTTAATATTTTTAACCGACTTCAAAAAGGAGGAGATTTTCAACTCGTCAAAATGTTTTTGTTTAGTATGTTTGTTCCACGATATCTCTGGCAATTGTGGAGGGATTTAAAAAAATATATTTTAACAGATAAGGTGTCCCTCAAGTGTGGTACTATATCTATACATTTTATTTACTTTGCTAGGTTATTTTTGGCGTTAGCTCCGATAGTACGTTATTATTCCACTATTTTTATCTAGATGACATACTACTGTGTCCTGTAACTGTTGCTTATATACCAAGTAGAACGATATGCGAATTGGTGTAAGGTAGGTAGAATAACAAAAACAGTTTTTGTTTTTTTATGAAGATGTCAGTTATGAGTAGAGATCGGATATTCATATGCATATTCACCTAAAGTTGAAATGTTGGCTAAGAATGCGCGTTTTTACCGTATTTTTGTGTTGTTTTAACTAACACATACCACCCTACACACATATGTATTTGCATCTGAGGTTAAACATTAATCTATATATATAAAAATGAATCCCTATTTCCCTTGGTCACGGCATCACGCGTGACGACTGGACCGATTTCACTTTTTTTTTTTGTTTGTTATTGTCAGGAGAAGGTTCTTATGAAAGAAAAAAATTGAAAAATTGCGCGGAAAATTAGAAAATTTAAGAACACTTATTTAAGAATACTTAACAACCATGTAATATTATTTCTAATTTAACTTTAGCGCTTTGGACAATGTAAATGGCGTGACCAAGGGAAATAGGGATTCATTTATATATATATATATATATAAATGAATCCCTATTCCCCGTTATTATTATTCTATATATATATACATATATATATATATAGATAGATACCAATTCGAATTAAATAGTTATCGTTAAGACAGGACAACGTTCGTCGGGTCAGCGAGTTTTAAATAAATATGATCCAAGAAACCCGGCTTTAATAAAAAATACGAAGCTTCCGTGCTTTCACAGCAAAATAGTAACATTAGGTAAATATGCATCCAAATATCCGATCAGTAGTTATGAGTTACGACCTCAATAATTCTGTAAATATCTAACTGGTATTGAGCTGCATCCGGTTAGACTGGAAGCTTACCCTAACATAGTTGGGAAAAAGCTAAATAAATGATAATGTCTTTTACAATCTTTTGTCTGGCAACCTTTATCATAGAAAAGTACTGCATGGGACTATTAGTGATAGTAGAGATCAATTTGTGGTGGATATCCAATAGTTTTGTATTGACATACAGTGTAAGTTGGTCTTCTATTTATTGTCACAAAGTGAAAGGCGTAGAAGTTATCGATTTTCTAAACAATACTGTCTGCTCGATTGTTCCTGAGAACTGAAGATTTAGTTCTAATTGAATATCTATTATGAGATAGACAAAAATCTATATATATAAAATTCAAAGTCCTGAGTGACTGACTGATTGACTGACTGATATATCAACGCACAGCCTAAATCGCTGGTCTTAGAGACGTGAAATTTGGAGGGTGTGTTGTTTGTGAAGAGTAAGTATTCAATAAGAAAGGTTTTTTTGAAATTACATCCCTAAGGGGTGAAATGAGGGTTGAATTTTCGCGCTCGGTTGATTGACGCGGATGAAGTCGCGGGCAGAAGCTAGTAAGATATATAACACTGCCATAAGAAAAACCTTTACATCCAAAGACACCATTAGATCCAAAACAACTTCTTATCTATATACTTATATCGATGTGAGGGTCCAAATGGAAAACAATCGTCGCGCGTACACGCGATCGTCGCGTTCATGTTATTTTTTGTTCAGCGAACCGGAACGCGTGATCGCGCTGACCAAGGACATCTTCCGATTTTCAGAACAAAAGTGTCGGCGATCCCTTTGCATTAGAACACGGCTTTGCAAAACATTTTTCACGTTACTTTTAGAAAAATCTCAATGTAGACGTAACAAATGGCGACTATTTCTGCCAACTTAAAAACAGCTGTTGCACTTTACTACACCGAAACCCAAATTCTTCACGGCCATTTAAGAGAAAAACAGCATCAAAATAAGTGAGCTATCATACATAACAGTCCCTAGCAATATAAAGGGACTTAAACAATGATACAGGGAATGCCACCATTAGCTTTTACGATACTATAAGGGAGCAAGGGAGGAGTTTGCTCCACAAATATTGCGGGCCCCAGTAAGTAGATTACATCCTGAATTTGAAATTGTGTTATGAAAACATTTTTCTAATTTTGTATCGTTTGCGAAGTAAAGAGCATTAAGTTTGATTGTTTAGCTTTTGTGTAATGTTGAAATGTGATTATTTTATATTATGTTGTTTTAGCGAGTGAGTCGCTTCGTGAGAATGTACTTTCAATTTCAAGAAAAGAAATGTGTGTTATTCTTTTTCTTAATGCGAGTTTTATCCAAGTCGTTATGGGTCGTCAGAAGCCGGGAATTCTGACAGTCCGGTACCAAGGGGATTGTATTATCCAGATACTGGGTTGTGGAGGTCAGATAGGCAGTAATTTCATGTTAAGTACTAGGGTATTCAGCTACATCTGGTTAGCCTGAAATCCGATCATCCAAAATAGTAAGGAAAAAACTAGGCAAATGTTGATCATTATCCAAAATGTATGACACCTAAAACAAAGATACCCACATGTTTGAGATAGACTACGAACACTTCATCTACGAAATTTTTCAATAATTAAGAGTGGGTTGTGAGTGAATTAGTAGCTGATCCTTAAACGATTTTTTTTTAAACCATCTTAACTACAGTTTAGCAACACTAGCAACTCTGTCACTATAAACAAAAATAAAACATAACTTATTTCCTCCTCATATTTTTCATCGCACAAAGCTGCAGACATAACAGGACATCTATAAAAATATCGTCCAAGCTGCACTTTTGAACTCATAACAACATCTCGTTACGCATTGTTGGGATATATTTCTGACACTTTTACTCAACAACAAGCCTCTGCATCAGTAAGCATCACAGACAAACTTAGCAACTGTACTAGATACTTATTATGAATACTTCGCGTTTAGACTTCAATAGAGGATCTTTAAACGCGGAATTATTGTATTAGAGAGTTTAAGAACATTAGGAGGCAGAATTATTGTTTCCTTATCTCTACATATATAAAACAAAGACGCTTCCTGCGTCTATACGCTTAAATCTTTTAAGCTACGCAATCGAGTTCAATGTGGTTTTCATCAAAAGACAGATTGATTCAAGAGGAAGTTATATCTGTATATCTTCAATATATGGAGATAATACTATTTCATTGTATATATAAAACATTTCTATAACCAAATGATTAACACTAGAAGCGCTGAACATACCGACTGAGGTAAATTTGGATAAAAAAATATGTGTATCACAATTACGTGGTTGAAGTCTCGTATAAATAATAAATAATAATAATCATCATATTTCATAAAAAGTCATAAAAAGTTACGATTATATGCATAATGAATTATTAATTAGAGCAGGAAGAACATCGAAATGGATCGAATTTGGGACGCCCGTACTTCTAGTGTTAAGACACGCATATTATATGCACAGATTTACCACAATATAAACAGTAAATAAAGATTTAAAAATATATTTCTATCACTGTAGTTTCTAGTTTGTAGCACAATTCAGTGGGTCATCAGTTCATCATACAGTTTTAACAGTTTTACAACTTGTAAAAAATACCTTTGTGAATATTTTTAAAATCCCTTCGTAAAGAAAAGTTCGACCAGTTTGATTGACTATTGGTTTTTCGTTTATTTTTTGTTGTATTCCAAATTCTACAAACGAATACGTAACTTAAAGTGAGTGACCGACCTTTGTACCATAAAAATGTTCCAGTTTTTTTTTGACGAGTATCAAAATTTTTCACGCAAAACCCAGCAAACTGTTTGGCAATCGCAGCATATGGATTCTATAGATCTACAGAATCCATATGCTGCGAGCATATGGATTCTGTAGATCTATCGTTATGCCTCTAACATATTATCTTAAGTACCAGTACCTCTAACATATATCTTAAGTGCTCTTGTTATTAATGTCATAATAATATTATAGTCAATTGTGGTTGAAACTCAATTAATAGACGTATAATTCCCAGGCCAGACAGTGGGTCAGACCGGAAGTGAGGCGACCATTATTGCAGGACACCGGAAGTGATTTAGAGCGGTAGGTGGCGTTGGCGCCCAACGTGGGACCTTATCTATACTTCGTTGCATTGTTAGTGATGTGTTTCGTATAAAATAATATTTATCGAACGGTTAAAAATTGACTTTAAAAGCCATTAAACCTACGTCTGTTAAATTCAAATAAAATTTTGTTATTGGCGCCCGCGTGGGCCAACGAGGGCGTCGGGCTCCTAAATAATAATATTCCCAAACTAATTTCTCCGAAGAGCGAGAGCCAAACAATAAACAAAGCGTTATAAATTGCTATTAACAGGGTGCTTTCTTATCGCAAGCCCTCGATCAATATTAGATTCTCATTTTACAATAGCATTTATTTATAACTACCCTATGTTAAACGCAAACGATACTGTCCAAAAATAATAAATAGGTACCGTCGAAAAATGTATCACAGAACTAATTTCCTGTACATTGTTTCAACAAGAGTTCGGTACGCGTACCCATTTCCTTCAGCTTGTTTTTTTCTCTTTTTTTCTTCCCCCCAAGTGTTTCTGATTAAAATTAATTGCGTTCGAAGAAGTTAATTGTAGCGGGGAATGAACGTTTGAACATAAATAGAGTAACAAATGGAGACGCAGTAGACCGTTATTTGTTAGTTCACCCTATAATTTGTTATGCTACCGTCGAGTTAATAAATCTGAAATGGGGGGTAGATTGTGACCTGATAAATTGCACTTCAAAGGATTTCGAAAACCTGTGTTTGTACAGCTCAATGTTGTTCGTGAGTTTAATTTGTTTCATTTTGGTTCAATGGAGGAGGGTCGTGTTTGATTGTAAAACAGTTATTTAGAATGTTGGGATTAACGGTTTGAATGGGTTAATTTGATTGGTTATTGTCATGTGAATGTTTTCGGTGTTACGTATTGATAACGCTGCAATGTTGTGTAAATTAAGCTCATGAGCTATTTAATTTCTATATGCCCCACATCAATTTATGTTACTCGTCATAGTTAAAAATATTCCATTACCACACATTAACTAACCAATCTCCTTTATTACCAACCCTCTGAACATAATTCCCTCCACAAAAAGAGAGCACATTAATTCCCCCTAATTAAAACAAACGTCCGTATCAAACTAAAATTGCATTAAGCTCAGCGCAGCACGCTAGAATATAAAATGCGGGGGGAAACTGCAAAATCCAACATTTTGAGCTATCCGCTCTGAATACAGATGAGGTTTTGCGTTTACGCGGCAATTACTAATCTAATACGTACATAATTCGGTGTCATGATGCCATTGCACGTCTACGTGTACTGAATATACAAAATTATAGCACATGAAATGCTAATCTGTTGCAGTTTGTCCAATAATTAAGTGGACACATTGTTATATCACAATGAGACTGTTGATTACGAATTAAAGTATTGTTGTTATGAATAATTTTCGATGCCACTGTATTTTAAATGTTATGGTAATTCGGTTGTTTAACTTGGAACGGGCTGTTTGTGGGTTCGCTTGAAATAGGACACAAAAACAATTGTTACTTTGTCATCAACACTGAATTACAATAACAATTTATTGTTTGTTGCTCTACTTTTAAATGAGAGAGCAGTGGTGGAGCAGTAGAATCACCCCTGACGTACAAGTATGAGTCGTGAGTTTGAACCCAGGAAAACACTTGACTTTTTGTATCTGATTTCATCACCATTGCTCTCAAAACGGTAAAAGAAATGGAACGGAAATCGTGAGGGCCGGCATGCCAAATTGAAGACATGTGACATTCAATAACCCACACTGGGCCAACGCGGTGGTTGACAGACGATTCCCTCTCATCAAGAGAAAACCTGTACCCCACCAGGTGTAAACTTTATAGGCTGATTATGAATATATGTCATCATCATAAGCCAAAAATAAATGGGACAGTATCACTGACAGGCAAAAAGTATAACTTTTCATACCTATTTTACTTAACCAACACGCATAGAGTAGAGAACTCTTCAAAAAACCAAAGAGCCCACAAGCTTTTGATACTTTTTGCTGTAAACTCTCGTATGATGCACTATTTCGATAGCCACGCACTACTATTGATCTAGTTTTGTACAGCGAATGTTCCAACACTTTGCACAAGCCAGAAAACCAGCGAATCTTTGCTAAAAAGACGAATTTTGTTGTTGATTCAGTATCTCACGTCATAACACCTGATATGCTCCACTTTTCATTCATACTTAAAACAGTAAGACACAAAGAATTTAAATCCACAAAACACAATACACTAGGAACAATCCCCGTGATGGGAGCAACAGATATTTTCCGGGTTCCCGCGTTCCAAGCAATATCTTATATATTTTGACGCGCCCTCCAAACGGAGATTATTCTAAAAGAATTGTTGGCTCCGCGCTGTTGTGGATAAAAATGAAAATCTTAGCGTGATTTTGAGGGTAGAATGATATTTCGAATAATACCCTCGTTCTTCATTTCTTGATGAAATATTGTATAGAGAATGTTTTGAGAAATGTCGCCACTTATTGCGAAAGTAATTTGATGGTTTGTGGTATTTTTTGTGAGTAAGTACATATATATTCTTTGAAAAAGATTACCTGCCTTGATATCTTAATTTTCATCTGTCCCCCAAAGTAAAATTAACAAAACAAAAAATTTCTTACACGTATTATTATATCATAAACACATAAACCATTTATAGGATACCAAACAAAATTATGATGGCATCAATTAGGTTATTAAATTAGACATTGAAAACTTATGTTAATTCTTTTAAGTACTAACAAGAAGAGCCTAAAATCGGAATCTCCTTTCACCGCATCAAGGAATATTCACTATAAATTGAGTTACCGGCCATCCTGTAGTTATGTCGAGTTCGTTTTGTTGGCACAATTGTATCAATATTGGACATCGTAACTCGATTTCTGAACGGAGTGCGCTGTCAAGTGACGACTGACGTCACCGAAATGGCGGACGGTAGGGTACGATTTCAATGTAGGACCTTTTCTTATTGTTATTTTGATTAATAATATATTGACAAGCGTAGCGTGGAGAGCATCCCAGATGGACGACCTCAAAAAGGTGGCTGGGAGAGACTGGATGTGGACAACATGGGATAGTATAACTCTATCTGTGGATTGTGGTAGAGTAAGTTGATTTGATTATAAAATGTGAGGTGCAGGACGATCGCTCCTAGGAGACGGTACTCTGCGATGTTTATTTACCATCCCTGATCAGTCGCACTATTAACCTGCTGACTGTCTTGTCTTTTTATTTCGGTTTTTGTAACTGTTTTTGTGCTGACACGAGAAAAGATTAGGTATTTAAATGATACGATCGTATTGGTGAATAAAGCATTTTATATACTTTATTTTTTAACTTTTATGTAATTCAACTAACGATATTATTTACATACTATTAATTTCTCTGGTAGTGGTGTGCACTTTTGTAAGTGACGAACTGACAATTTTTACAACTATATATGATTTTCGTTTGTGTTTGTCTTATTGAATAAGTCGTAATTATAATTAGTAGTAGTAATTGTAATTTTTATAAATCTGAAAGTCTGTATGTTTGGATATTTGTTACTCTAACATGCAAAAATGGCCGAATGGATTTGGATGAAATTAGGCATGCTAATAGATTATAAATTATATTACTGTTTATCTCAGTGGTACGTTCCCATTGAAATATACAACCAGGCAAGGGAAGCCACTTGCAAAACCTAGCCAAAAAATAAAAATGAGCAAAAAGCCAGTTTAGTCCCGTATTTAAACACGAATTAAGTGTCACGGTAAATTAATAAAAATATCCAGTTTACATTAACATAACCGTGTCGTGAAATCCTTCTGCTCCTGTATACCGGCTACAGTTCGTCCCTTGCGGTTACGGCTCGCACGTCACGTCTGCGTGTAATCATTTTAACGTGTCCCAACGAAATTGTAACTTAATTTCTATGATAAAATTTTATTCGGATTGGATTTAAAGTGCGTTTAATTTTATTTTGGGTTAAAATATTAAGTACAGGTCAATGGAGTTTGGGACATGAGTAATTTTATAATTATGTAGGTACTTATGTATGTTTAATTGTATTAAAACTTAAGTGAAAACTGGCACAGTGCGGGTGTACTATAAAATGCATCTCTGGATGACCCTTTGGGGGAATGCAGGCGTTATTTTATTAAATTTTGTAAGTTTACCCGTGTTTTTCTTTGAATCACTAAAATACTGACATGCAAATTGTGTTTTGATTACACTGGTGGTTTTAGTTTTATCTCAATAACAATGTGAATTAATCCTGAACCCAAACACTAATTAGAGGACTCTCAAGATTTGAATTAGGCACTGAAATATGCCAGTACCTACGAAATTCACAAACCTAAGCCCGATCCCAATTAGGTAAGGCCCGGCACTTAATATTCTGATACGTTCTATTCGTACATTGTCCACTCAATGCACGGGCACCTATTTCAAACCCAACACGACTGAGCAACAATTAACACTAAGTGTGAACGCCGCTAAGCCATTCAATTTATCCGAGAACAGCCGAACCAATCCCTTAAACCTAACCGATAAACCCTAACCCTATCGCTGCCGCTTAGGTGTCAAAAAGACCGAACAATACATTTCCCGCGAAATCCGCTCAATTCACAACGCCTCGACGCGGATCAGGTAACAAATCACTGGACGGAGCCCTCCTTCCCTTTCCCCATTCCCCTCTTACGTCACAACCCCCCACGCCACTCATTTAGCTCCAAATCGTGTCACGTCCACGAAACCCGCTGTATAATTACAAAAACGAGTTTGGATTCTGTTAGAGTCGCTATCATGTGTGACTTGAGTTACGATTGTTTTGTAACCACTTATTTTACTTGTGAGTTTGGTAATATGAAACAGGAACTAAAAGCAGCGGAGTGCAAATAAAAATGGACGGCCATTTTATATTTTCATGTTTGAATTTGGAGCTAGCTTTTATAAATTGAATAATAGCGTGGATATGGGAATTTTACTAGATAAATTCAAGTTTATGAGAAGTGTTAATCTCCGAAAATGTGTCATATATTTTCTGCAAAAGCAACACAGCATAAATGCTAGGATAATATCCAAGAGTGTGGCACGCTGCCGAAATTGCTTAATTGACTACATATTGTAATGCTTGACGCTCGACCATCACTCAACTGAAGTGCTGCTCGACGTCCGTGTCCACTCAACTAGTTCACACATACCCAACACAACAGATGGCGCCACTTCCCTCCTTCGATTTTATAACAAAAATAAATTCCGCTCCTCTGGAAACATTTTCCATCGCCGTATTTTAATTGCAAGCACTTCATCACTCCGTAAAATATATTTTCTGAACTACCCTCTCAGCAATCCTGTCTAAACAATCTTAACGAACATCGACCAATGAATCACTCTATCAAACGGTTCCCAAACTCGATGCGAGCTATTAGAATAAAACTGTGTTGTTATCCAAGTTTGTACCCAAAAATACCTCAAATGCGATATTCGGTTATTCCTTAGAGAACCCGAAGTCCGTAATTATGTCACAGGGGGGCGGGAGGGACGGATATGAAATGACAAAAGACGTATTGGATATCACCGTGATAGAATACCGGTACTGCGACCGGTTTTTCTCCGTTATCGTACGAGATGTGTCAATATTTCCCCGAATTTTTTGTTCGAAACGATAAATCGGTTGGTTTTTGCTTCGTTTTTGGGAAACGGTTTTGGGATTGAAGGCCTGGGCTTGGATTTGTTAGGTTTCGTATTTTGGTGGGTTGCAGTGGTAGGGTTATTGAATATGGAAGTTTTTTTGATCCGGTGGCTTATGTTTAAACAAGGATTTTCTGTCATTAGTCCGACTGAAGGCTAATCCACGAAATTTGTTTGTACATTCTCAGAAAGGCTTTTATGCTTTTAATGATTACAAATGCGAATGTTGCATTCTTACTTTATTTATCTGTTACCTAAAAGCCTTCTAATCCTACTTATATTATAGATGCTAAAGTTTGTGTGTTTAGATGATTGGATGTTTGTTACTCAATCACGGCTACACTAATTTGGATGAAATTTGGCACACAGATTATAACCTAAATATTTTTTTCCTAGTAGCACATTCCTGTGATATAAAATCTAGCAAAAACTAGTATTATAGTATTTCAGACAAAGTTTGTTCCACTCCTTAATTGCTATCCACATTACAAATACCCATAGCCAAATTATCAACCTTCCAACAGCTTTCCCAAACTTGCCACAAAACGGCGCAGATAGATTTACAGTCCTATTCCAAACCACCCTTTATGTAAGTTCCCATTCTATAAACGGATTTAACAAACGGGTATCCAGATTAACTTTTCAGACCTCAAAACTTTCTGTGATTGTTAGGTGGACGAACTGAAGGATAATTAGGGCCTCAGTTGATCCTTTAGACCTTTGAGTTTCAATCTGTTTTAAAGGGTTATTGGATATAATGTCAGTTTTGTGATGAAGACTATTTTGGTCTGAAACCACGAGGTTTTAGGTAGAAAAATCAGGATTGTAAATTTAACGATTTCTGCTGAGAATGGGTGTTATGGGATCTACAAAAATTTGCTGATTGGTAAAAAATCAATCTCACTGACTTATACCCTCAAAGATAATATCTAAATTCAAATAATAATTACTTATTGCAATTTTGACTGACTGATGTTGGATAAACGCAACGCAGGGTCGCTAATGATCTAGTAGTAGATAGTTTCAAGAACATTACATAATCAGCCTTTATTGTTCCCACTGCTGGGACACAGGCCTTTTCTCTTCGAGAAGGAGTGGCTCGTTATCTAACACGTGGGCCCAGTGCAAAAGAAAAAGTTGGTAGATGTCACATGTCTTTTAATTGTTGATGTTTTCCTTCACCGTTATGAGAGCCGTGGTAAAGCTCGTACCTGGGTTTACTATTGTACCTATGACCTACAATAGTAAGTCAGGGTCGTTACCATTGGATCACCACTGCTCATCAAGAACATTAAAAAACTACAAATTCAGATAATCCATTTACCTGTATCTTACTCCCAAGTCCTACATCTGAATATTCTGAACCGAAAAAAAATTAGAACTGTTCAAAAGAAGGCAAAAACTCCGGGCGGTGGTTGTTAAAAAGTTAGGATGTAAGCAGAAGTCGAGGTAGACCCTAATTAGGCGGTACGCTTACATTACAATTAATCAAACTTTTGAGGTCCGAAAGTTATCTATCGAGGTCGCTTTTGGAAATCCATTTCGAGAGAGAATTTTGGAGACGATTTTAACTTTCTAATACCTTTTAATAATTAATGAATTGTATTCCTGTAATCAATGAATATGTATTAATGTGGCAAGTATATTTGGTAGGTGGATTTTATAGTTTAGTTTATAGATTACTAGCTTTAGACCACGACTTTGTCCGCGTAAATGTCGGTTTTCGCGGACCCTGACTAAGTCGCGGAATAAAAAGTAGCCTATGTCCTTTCTTGAGGTTCAAACTTAGTTCACACCAAATTTAATCAAAATTGGTGCAGTGGTTTAGTCGTGAAAGCAAAATAGACAGACAGAGTTACTTTCGCATTTATTATATTAAAGTATATAAAGTATGGAATACATTTTTCTATTTGATTATAGGTCAAAAAGCCCTTATAAAACCATCAAATATGTTGCTTTTGAAATAGTGGGAATATAATGGCACAAAACACAACCTTGTACAGTCTGACAGATAATGTAATAACCACTGATCGGATATTCGGATGCAAATTTACCTAATGTCACTATTTAGCTGTGAAAGCACGGAAGCGACTTCGTATTTTTTTTTTTAAAGCCAGGTTTCTTGGTACATATTTATTTAAAACTAGCTTTTACCAGCGGCTTCACCCACGTGGAGGTCGGAAATTATCCCGCGGGAGCATACTACCGGGATAAAAAGTAGCCTTTGTCCTTTCTCAGGCTCTAAACTATCAGTGTACTAAATTTCATTTAAACCGGTTCAGTAGTTTTAGCAGGAAAGCGAGACAGACAGACAGTTGCATTTATAATATCAGTATGGAAGTATGGAAGTATGGATAGTATGGATATATATATTTATCTTAGACCTTTAAACGAGCAATTCTTGTATATATATATATAATCTGAATCTCGGAAACGGCTCCAACGATTTTCATGAAATTTAGTATACAGGGGGTTTCGTGGGCGATAAATCGATCTAGCTAGGGTTCATTTTTATAAAATGTCGTTTTATTCGTGTTTTCAATGACCAACTTCATCGATAATCAACTTTAACATAAACTTATTATTTTAAACACAATTTACCAAAAACAATACCGCAGTCAACCAGATACTATATATAAATATATTATATATATATATATATACATATATATATATATATATATATATATATATATATATATATATATATATATATATATATATATATATATATATATATATATATATATAATATATTATATAATAATAAGTATATTATGTATATAAGTATAAGTATGGATTAATGTTTAACCCCAGACGCAAATACATACGTGTGTAGGGTGGTATGTGTTAAAACAACTCACAAAAGACGGTAAGAACGCGCATTCCATATTAACCAACATTTCAACTTTAGGTGAGTATGCATCTGAATATCCGATCTCTAGTAATAACATATTAACATAATTCTTTATTTTTTTTATAATTCTTTATTTTATATAAAACAGATTGTAGTACATATTAAACCTGCTTAAATCTAATATCTGCACATTGTATCTCCATACATCTCGGTATTACCGATGGAGGTCACATTCGCCGCCATTATGGATTCGCTGACCTTAAGCGGTCATATTCTGAATATTGAACACGTCAGCGAAATATCGAGTGATTAACTTCTATGATAATTATTTCATGGATATTCATAATTTTGTCTTACTTACGTAAGATAGTAGTACTTTGTACTTGAGTTAGTCACTTTTGATATTGGTTTTTATGACTTTATGTGTGTCGTTGATAATTTTATTAGTCCTATATAATTCTTGAAGCTTGCTCTGTGAAAAATATTAACAATCTACGTACAGACACACATCAAGCTACCCGAAACTGTAAAATTTTCCCAATCAGTTTTGAACATAATACTTTTGCGATAAAGTTAAAAACCGATTAACTCTTTTAGTCACGCTTTTACATTAAGAATATTTTGAATATTTTTATTTTAGTTTTAGCATCATTAACAACTAAAATATCACATACACTAGGGAAAAAATCTAGGTGTTAAGGCTTTCGAGGAATGAGGTGGTTAGTGACACTAACTATCGTGACTATTGATACAAAGAAAACTATGATGAATGATGTATAATATTCATAAATATTCATAAATATTTTATGTTACAATGAACTTTTCCACAGGCAAAATGATGTAAAATTAGTTTTTATGACAATCAGAAAACAAGTGTGTTTCTTTTTCGTAAGCAAGGGGGCACTTTACATGTTTTGCATTGCCATACGTACGTATACGTATTGGAGATAATTTATTGCTATTTTCAGCATTTTTCCGGCGTACTAAGCAGAGGCAAACAGAGGTCATCGTCGGAATCAAAGTTGTTATAATCGATTACTTGAAATTTCTCCAATCAAATCAACTAACACCATCGGATTTGGCTGAACTTCTGTATATTTGTCATCCTTGTCGTTACAAATACTCTCGTTAGCTGAAGAAATATCTAAACAAGTATTCTGTGATTTCTTTATCTGTTAGCCGGCGCGACATACTGTTACAAAATACGAAAAGACACTAATAGTTACATGCATAAGTTTCATGAAAGTTAAGACCAGAAACCCGCAACAGTCATGGTTGTTATTGTCACTAACCACCAGATTTTTTATGTGAATACACATTGCAAACAAAAAAATAACAGTAATTTTATGTGCATACGTATAATATAGATATATGAAAACACATTGAGTAAAAAACATTGAAGAAAAAAGCTTACATACCCGTTTCACAGTTTCTTTTATCAAACATGCGAATAAAAGTTCGTTAGCGCAATATTAAGTTTAACGCTAATAAACTGCCCTTAATTCAATAAACCACCAACTGGTCGCTTCTTGTCATACAAGATTCAAGCTTTTATGATGATTCTACTGATTGTCGCTACATGGCACAGATTTTAATTAAATAATTCGGAAAGAGGTGGTTACGACACTAACCACCAAGACTGAAATAGTTAAAGAAATTGGACAGATTGTAGTACATTTGTGTACATAATATTATTGTCTTTGTCTTCCCATTTATTCGTAGGCAAATAAGAAGACATGACTAAATGGCAAAGATAGCTCCTTCCCACCAGCGGCCCTCAGGACCAAATTAAACATCATGTAATTAACCACTTAAAATGCTAAAATTACCGCAACTAATGAGGAGTCCTCACTAATTATGTCTACGAACTTGCCTTCACACAAATTAGTTCATTTTCCTTCACATAAAACCAAAATTCTTCTACTATCGAACGCTCGCATCTTGAAATTATGACCGTTATCATCGTTATAGCTCTCAGAATAGGGCTACTAAATCAGGTAGTAAGCACGCCACTGTGCTAAACGATATTCAGTCATACCCTCTCTTGAATAAAGTACACTTTTGATTGCACGTTTAATATCGTATGTATAGAGGATGATTTGGCCGGTCGTAAGCAATTTCCAAATTGGATTTCGTTAGGGTAAACGCACCCGGGGCAAAACGCGATGTTTCATTAAAACTTGTGACTTTATCGTGTAGCGGGTCCTGTGATGTGGTTCCAGCAATTATTAGTTCGTAATTATAAATTTAATTATAGTTTAGTGAGTAATTTAATGTAAAATTGGGGTCCGCCGCATAAGCTTGACAATTTGAAAGGATCTTCTTAAGTTACTTATTGAAATGACACGAATAAAACATGACAGTCTCACCAATTAGTTGGTCCTTAAACTCCTTAAACTTGCTCATTAAATAATGTCCTGAATTAATTTATTCTTGTAGAAGACATCTTGTAAAACTACAAGATAAATTAATTCATCTCATCTTTGACATTTAGACTCCTCGTTCAACACAATAATATAATCTAAGCGAAATTCTTGAGAGAAAACCCAATCGCACTTTGACCGACCTGACAATCGAACCTAAAACTTCATGCACAGCAGTAACGCTTGCAACCGCGACTAACGAGACACTTACTAATTCAAATAATTACTTACAAGTCTCTGAAAACACAGTCTCTTATCTCATAGATTACAATTACACAGACATAATCAGCTCTCCCTAAGATGACATCAATAATGAAGCAGACAGGATTTTTTCTCTTACATTAATTCGATTGAAGCTCCTAATTAGTTTGCTCAATTAGTGGAATTACTATCGAGAGACTGAAAGTGACAGAATGGCTGAATTCAGACGGTTATGTCGGTACTTCATTGAAGGTGTCTGAAGTTTTTGTGCGACCTTTAATTAGCTAAATGATTTTTATGTTCTTACTTTATTCTAGAATAATTTTTATATTAGGACTGAGTCTAAGCAGAAGAATTCTACGCTAAAAATTCTTGTAAAACCTGATGTAATTACGTATCTCGAAGCTTATTTACCTTTTGTACCTACAGTGTCATTGTCAAGAATCCAGCGTTAGACGCCTAGCGAAACAGTTATCAAAACTTGTGTTATGAATCTTTCAAACAAAAGAAACAGACATTTTGATTGGCAGTCTAATTACATTGGAGAGTCAACTACAACTAAATATTTGTAAGTAGAATTTAGATACAGTCACTCATATGACAGATAATTCTGCTTAGTGACCGATATAAGTACGATGGGGGACGTGATATCATAGCCAATCAGCCCTAACTACCAAGAAAATGGCGCGCACACAATTTTTTTTTTTTTGCGATTTTTTAATTTATTATAACGGTGAATGATACTCGTGAGTTGATGCATTAATCCAACGTCAGGTGGTAAACCTTGACTTGTGATCTGGCATTATGCTGAGCTGAGACCCTTTTGGCATTATTATATTTTTATTGGATTTTAATATTTGTTTTTTGTAATCTATACTATCTATATATAATATTAATATTACAAAGCTGAAGAGTTTGTTTGTTTGTTTGTTTGATTGAACGCGCTAATCTCAGGAACTGCTGATCCGAATTGAAAAATTATTTTTGTGTTGGATAGCCTATTTATCAAGGAAGGCTATGAAGGCTATATAAAATTACGCGACAACTAAGAGGAGCCGAGCAGTAATGAAAAATGTTGCAAAAACGGGGAAAATTGCACAGGTAGGCGATTCGACGCGCGGGAGGGGTCGGGGGAACAAGAAATTTAACGCGGACGAAGTCGCGGGTAGAAGCTAGTAATAATATTATAAAGCTGAAGAGTTTGTTTGTTTGAACGCGCAAATCTCAGTAACTACTAGTCCGAATTGAAAAAATCTTTTTGTATTGGGTAGCCTATTTATCGAGAAAAGCTATAGGTTATATAACACCACGCTACAACTAAGTGAAAAACGGGGAAAATCAGACGGGTAGGCGATTCGACGCGATGAGAAGGGTCGGGGGAATAAGAAATTTAACGCGAATGAAGTCGCGGGCAGAAGCTAGTGGATTTATAATTATGGACTATGTCTAGAATAAATAAATGATTGAATTAATTATTATCATTGTTGTATGTTTTTTATAGTTTTATGGTTTTATTTTTTGTAACGATATATTGCTCATAAACATATTTTTCTTCCTTTCAATTAGTTATATGCCAGAGAAAGTTTCGTCAAAATCGGTTCAACCGTTTCTGAGATTGATCACAAAAATATAAAAAGTTAAATAAATAAAACTGGAAGTGTCTTTTTGGAATGTCAAAATAACAGCGTTTTGATACATTTTTTTTATACAGCTATCGAAATCTTGAACTGTGTCTATCAATATCTACAGCTACTTAATAGACAACAACAAAAACAAACGCCAGTTGAGCGTCAGATTACAATTAAGTTACGCTAATCAAACGGACCGACACGCGATCTGTCGTGACGCGCCCTATTGCGATGCGCGCTAACTAGAATGGCGCACGACACGTTTTTGCGCCCCAAGATATCTGCAGGGGCGTTTTTATTGCATGAAAAATACTGAAAGAGAGAAATCCATAAGAGAACACCAAAAGAGAAAGAGAAAGAGAAGACTATAAGAAAATACCTTTTGGTCTTTAAATACATTTTGTATGATAATGACTAATCACTACTATCTAAGCCTTCTAAGAAGAATGCAGGCGTAATGTTTAAAATCAGTAAAAAAAGATAGAGGCAAAGTAGAAAACGTATTTAAATAAATATTTGAAATGTCCTGGTCACACACAGAGCTCTTGAATATCCCAAACAAACATTCAATGTGTCCAAAAAATATTTTATCCGCTACAAGAAATAAGTGGCTGGGCCATCGACGCACAACCTGTTTTCTTCAAATTCAGTACATTATTCTAAGACCCAATGCGTTGTGTTATTTTTTTAAACTTTTATTTAGAAATTTCACGCAAGAGGGTCGTGTGTTGAATTCATGGTAACAGTTTGCACGTTGATGCGGACATCGACGTGCAAACTGTTACCCGGTAGCAAATTTACAAAGGCTATACTATTTTAGTCACGAGTCAGACTCTAATCAGTGAGTTTTTGTTTCTGAATATTACTCGACAATACCTAGTCTATCTCAGTAAAAAAATTGACTCAAATAGACTAGCTTCTTGTTTTGATATTTTCAAAGAAAATGCACGGACAAAATCTAGTACCATTTCAGTCACGCGTGGACGAAATCCCATCCATGGTTAATACCCCGACTCAGAGTACCCCGACTCGGATAGGTTAGGTTAGAAGGCTAAGGCGGGAGCGAAGCGGAGCGGAGCTCCCGCCTTAGCCTTCGTGGTTATTTTTTTTTAAACCACCCAGAAATAGGAGCCCCGCGAAGCGGGGCTCCGTCAACCTATCTTAGCCCAGGTGGCAATCAGTTACATACATATTAATTTTGAATACATATTAATCAAATAGATAAGCTTCAATTATAGGTTGATAGTTACATGGCAACTGTTATCATTTTAATTGCTCGTTTCTATTATGTATTTGAAAAACAAAAATAAAACGAATTAACAAACGAGAAGTACTTTTATTAGGTAAAGAACACTACCCACTTGTTGCGAGTATAAATTTAAAAATATCTCGCCAAAAGCTTAGCTATTCGAGTGATATGTATTATATAGAACTAGATTTTGTCCGTGCATTTTCTTTGAAAATATTAAAACAAAAAGCTAGTCTATTTGAGTCAATTTTTTTACTGAGATAGACTAGGTATTGTTGAGTAATATGCATAACCAAAAGCTCATTGATTAGAGTCTGGCTCGTGACTAAAATAGTATAGCCTTTGTAAATACGCTACCCGGTATAGGAGACTATCGTCTGACTATCAACTAGCGTCTGCTGAAGAATAAACTGACTCAATTGGACTGAACAAATTATAAAAACTCTTAAAAAAGAAAATCGGATAAACACAACAAAACATTCAAAACCTACCACTGGAAGGGCCTTAGCATCTTAACAAAAAAATAAAACGTCTGAGCACACAAGATGAACGAATGAAATGAATGGAAGAACGAATGGTATTGTTCACGCAATCATTCCCCTGGGTGTGTTTTATTGCGCCATTCTCATCGTTTTGTTATTGTTGGCATTTTTATAAAAACACTCTGATTTAAGTTCCGCATTCTTGTTTTCGATGCAGGACTAAAATAATCGCTTTTCTATTTCAAATGATTTTAACGTGGAAACGTTGAAAAGCAGATTTTTCCTACTTTCGCTTGTGTTCATTTATTACCTTTAGGTTCACCTACATTATGTTTAGGTAACTAAAAGTAGAATATATTTTTAATGTGGGTAAGCATAATAGAAAATAACCGCCGTCTAGTATGCATGATCGGTTTCTTGACGAAATTAGTTTATAAATTTTGACTTAATGTGAAAATTCTCCTAATAAATAAAAGTTTCTATACTAGCTCGATGTACAGACGCCAACACATCAAGCTACTACAATCTGTCAGATTTCTTTGATAGATTTTCGACTTTATTTCTAGAGCATTCGGTTCAAGGTTCATTGGGAAAAATTGACAGTTTTGGGTAGCTTGACCTGGTGGCGTCTGTACAAGAATTGCTAGCTGGACAGCAAAACTAATATTATATTGATGAAGACAGGTAGTTTCTTGATTTTTCATCCTAAAATGTTCCCACTGTTGGGACACGGGCCTCCTCTCTGTTAGAGGGAGAGGGTCATTATCCCCAATGCGGGTTGGTAGATGTCAAATATCTTCGGATTTTTGGCTATAGGACATGCCGGTTTCCTCACGATGGCTTCTTTCACCGTTTTGAGAGCAGTGATGTTGAAAAAATTTACACAAAATAAAGCGCCTGTTTGGTTTCGCACCTACGACCTACTCATAAGTAGGACCCGATATTTCTGGGTCACCACTGTCAAAATGGATTCTTGAAAGTATTAAATCACTAGCTTCTGCGCGCAACTTCGTCCGCGTCAAATTTTCGCTCTCCTTCCCGTCGCATCGAATTGCCTGCCAGTTTTCGTTAATTTTTCGTTTGCTGCTCCACTCCTTTTAACTTTTGTTATATAGCTTATACAATAAATGGGCTACCCAACACAAAAATATTATTTCAATTCTGATCAGCAGTTCCTGAGATTAGCGCGTTCAATCAAACAAACAAACAAACAAACTCTTTAGCTTTATAATATTAGTATAGATTTAACTTTCTTATCAAATCCACGGCGTACGTAATTAATAAATGACGTAAAAACTTTTTTAAAGTCACGATTGAAGCACCTTGTCTCTCCAACCCGCTCCTAATGGAAACCTGAAGTCTTAAAAGGTATAACGACTGCCATAATTACGAAAGTCAGCCAAAACATCACCGTTTTTTATAATTAACTTTAAAAAAAACGCTGTATGGAGTTTTATGTGCCCTAATCCCATCGCGGCCATTAAATCGTCATCAGGAGGAATGGAGGGCATTTTTCTTAATTACCTGGACTGATTTCGGAAAAGTACCATCTGAGTACCTTGACTGGTACTTATCTCTTACAAAATGATTAATGGATTAACGGGCTAGAGTAGAGTGTTTCTTGATTATTCTTTAATATCTTTTACTAATCAATCAGCTGAGCCTTTCACAGTACATATATGTATATACCTTTCTAAATTTGGTGCACTAAGGTTCATGTCTTACGTCTATCATATTTTCCCTATTTGTCAACTCAGCCTATAGCAGTCCACTGCTGAACATAAGCCTCTCTCAGGCTGCGCCACAACACACTGTCCCCCGCCTTCCTCAATCAGTATGAACCGGCCTCTTTTTAAATTTGTTCCAATTAAAGAGGACATGTCAGAGCATTTGGTTCTGTACTCAAAAGCCTAATTAATTCTAGATTTAGGCATAAATATTACTTTTAATGGCCGCTTTTAGGCTCTTGAGTTATGTACAAAGCTGAAGGTTAATTTCGTTGTTTGTCAAAATCAAAATGGCGGTATTATTTGGTAGTGAAACCACCTCAATATCAGACAGACAGTACAAAATCTATCCCATTCATAACATTTAGTAGTTTGAAGATGCAGATAAACAAGATGTAGTAAAGCGTTTATTGCAACCTTCTTACCCTTATTTTATTACTGCAAGGATAAAGCTCATCACTTTCCATAATAATATGTCCAAAAAACCGAATCTCTCATTAAGCCTTCAGCAGAACGGGTCGCTGGTAATACCCGGTTACCCGGTTATTTCTCCAACTTTTTAATTCGACCGCTTCGCCCGGATTACCGGTTGTGACTGGTTACGCCCGGACGAATTTCCAGGCGTTTTAACCGGGCTTTAAATGTCAGTGTACCTTTTATACTGTGGGATCGTAACCTAATTATGTTGAATCAATTTTAACGTTGAAACTTTGGCACGGGGGCAGATTCGGGTGTAATTTGTGTGAACGTTTTTTGTTACTATCATAAGGTCGATTTTTTTATCCTAGTTGGTTTCTCGAAGAAGCAACTATTGGTCGAGTTTCGTTAGTAGTTTTGTGTGTTATGTTGATCAAATTGGTGAATCTCGGATACTATACTCTTGACTTTTTCTGTCTTGCTTTGACTACTTCTTCTTCTTAGCGTATCCATGGCAAAAATTTCATCATCATTAGCTCAAAATTCAGGCGCGCATACTCCGCTTACCAACTCAGTTATAAGATCATCAAATAAACAGGTGACATCAAATAGACAGCAATATTTATGTGGCGCAGGGTGGAAGTTCAGCCACTGTCTGTAGGGAGGTGACGTATATGCTGCACACTTGAGATCTTATCCGTCCAAGAACCCTATGGAAATTATCTTTGCTCCGGTTGACTTGATTTAAGAGAATACTTACTAACTAGGTCTGTTGAAAAGTTTTCACGCTACTGTGGCTGTGCGCAACTATGAGCTAATTTGAATATATTTTTTTTTTCTATATTTTCTATATCTCCAACTAGGTATGCTATTAAAGAACTACTCGCTTAGCTTAAAATAAAAAAAGCTATCTTTTAATACAGTTAAATAAAAAAGATTAGACGAAAGGCTGTTAAATCGCAATACTGTCGACAAAAATAGAACACCGAAGACATCCACGAAATATAAAACCTTTCGCTCAGAAAAAGCGAGCTATTCGACACACGCTTTCGAATCACGCGTGCAAGCAATAAAAAATATCGCTTCGAGTATGACAAATTCAAATCACATTTGTAACATTCCTTGCGTGGGGCGAAGCATTTGGGAGAAACTTTTATCGTTCAAGTGCAGTTGACGGGTTCGGCTTAGTTCGGCAAAGATCGAGCGATTTAGGGTATCGCTTCAAAGAAAATAATTCGGATACCATCGGAGTTTTGTTTCGTAAATGTTAAGGAATGGTGTTGAAAGGGCATTCTTGATTTTGTACTTTCATAAGATGAGTAAACTTTGAAGGTCTATAAAATGTTTTTGATTGAATCTAATACTTCTGAAGGATAAGCGCACAAGCCCCGAAATGTTTAAAATAATCTACCTTCAGACGACTAAACAAAAGTAACACTTTGTCACTATTTTTAACCGACTTCAAAAAAGGAGGAGGTTCTCAATTCGACTGTATTTTTAAAAATGTTTATTAGCTCATAACTTTTGACTGGGTGAACCGATTTTGATGATTATTTTTTATTTGAAAGCTGGTGCTTTTTCTCATTTTAATTTAGTTTCATTCTGACAATGGGATCCATGTAGAAACCATATAAGTCTTAAATTTGCATTAAGTAATTAAATGAACGAATAACGCGATTATATTAGTGCGGGGTACATACCATAACTAAAAAGTTAAAAATAAAAACTTTTTATAATAAAATAACAACCGACTTCCTTAAAAAAAAATATACTACAAAGTGAAAAAGTTTTAAATGGATCGATTGCCTCCAAAACCCAGTTACTGGATAATACTGTACTCCTTAGTAAGACTTGACTTTCTGATGACTCGAAACGACTGTCAAATATCCATAAATGACAGCTGGGACCAACGGCTTAATATGCTTTTCTAGGCAGGGAGGCGTCTTGGTATGTAAAGATAATCACGAACCTACGAAGCTACCGCGGCTTACGTAGCTTAACGTGCCCGATCAATTCGTTGCGGCTGTTAGTTAGCCACAAGCCCCTCCCAAATAAAGCGCATCAACATAAAAAAAAACAACCAATAACAGATACTCGATAGTACCACAAACATAATTATTTTAATCGTCTTACAAAGATTGTCCACTCAATGTATCCGACATAATATACCTCTAGGCGTGATTAAAAAATTGTTACCAATTAAGAAAATTCGTACTAAGAAAAATAAATAATGCATTAGAATTATGAAAAAAATCTGTTAATAATTTTTACGTATCATATGGTAGAGACTATACATACCCAGCACAAGAGTCAACTAGATCATTCCATCTCCATTTTCCATGAGACAAAATATCAATTACAAACTACGTCATGCGTCATCATAATGAATAATATTTCTATTTTTTAGTTATTCAAATGCTCATTTTTTTCTTATGTGTAGTGGTCATTGGATACATGAAGTGGGCTGCCGTTGTAAGACGATTAAATTGTCACGGTGTATATAAAAGAAAGTTGTGTTAGTTACTATTTATAACTCAAGAACGGCTGAACCGATTTGGCTGAAAATTGGTAGCTTAGAACCAGGAAACGGACATAGGATACTTTTTATCCCGATCGACCGCGTTCCCGTGTGACGTGACATAAAACGTCAAAGAGAATATAAGTTACTATAAAACGTGGTATGACAAAAACGTTGCCTTCGAAGTACCAGGTGGTCATAGCTTGGTATGAGCTAGGCAGAACGGGCTGGTGTCCGCAACCCCACATCTGAGCGCGTAAGGTATGGGCTATTATTAAACAGAAGTGTCAGCTAGCAAACGCGTTGTCTTTAAAATACCATAACCATAACTGAGTAGGACCTCACATAACCTGATGTCTCAGCTAGATAACGCTTTATGCCTCTGAAGTACCAGGTTGTCATAACTGGGAAGGAGCTTGCTAAACATAGGAGTGTTATCTAGAAACCGCTTTATGCTTTCGAATTAGCAGGTTGTCATAACTCGCTAGGAGCTCACCTCACCTGATTGCCAGGGTCGCGAGATTTGTTCGAAAGAGTTACCGTGGTCCTGGCATATAGGCAACTGAAGGAACACAGGTGGGTAGTCCACCAACAAACCAACGTCAATGTACCAAGTTATCATAACTTGGCAGGAGCTTACCAAACAAAGGAGTGTCAGCTAGAAAACACTTTATACCTTCGAAGTACCAGGTTATCATAACTGGGAAGGAGCTAACCAAACATATGAGTGTCAGCTAGAAAACGCTTACCAGATAACCACCACGTACCAGGTTGTCAAACTTGGTAGGTTTATAACAACATTTATTGAATCTGAGGCGATACGAAGTTCGCTGGGTCAGCTAGTATTATTATAAGTTTGTGGTACCGTCTGAGGTAGGTATAGGTACAAATAAAACCGCAATTTTGAAATATTTTCACACAGAAACCCTGTTATTACAGCAATATTTAATAGCTACATAATATAGTGAAATACGTTCAGTTCGGAAGTCCATTTGAAAGCGTCGCGGACTCTATTCAGATACGTTCCATTCAAATAGATGTGCCCAACAAAATGTACCTTATAGGTACCTACCTATAAGGTACATTTTGTACACTTGAGAAGAACTAGTGAAGAGACAGAATTAGTTTCTGTAGGTGTCTGAATATTTATAGATATTTTGTGTTAGCTAAAAGGCAGAGTGCCAAGCTGCTGGAATATAAAAATTAAAAAATATTCCATATCCGAAATTAGGAAATAATTTGCAAATTATAAACTCCACCTTATAATGTACTCTTTTATTTTTGTAATGTGTTTCAGATGATAAATATTAAAAGACAAATTAAAAGGGAGAATGTACTAAGTTAGTTTTTCATAAATTACTATTATTTTCTCGTATTGTCGAACTCCTAGGCCCAGGGCTATCTCCATTCCTTCCATCGGAAACAATTCTGCGCTACTTCTTTCTAATTTATTAATAGGCATTTCTACTAATATTGTTTTAAGAACAATTCTTCGCTTTGCTTTTGTGGCTGAGAAATTATAGTAGTACCGGTTGATCCGGGTTATTGTTATTTGTATTAACTGTTATTTTATTTTACTCCGGAGGTCCTAGTTTAACTATTGTAACTTCAACTTAGCTATATGCATCAATGTATGTATATGGATCATTTTGCATAGTTGAATATGTAAGCGGGCACGCCCTTTATGCCTGGAGGCTTTATTAACCCCCGACGCAAAAAGAGGGGTGTTATAAGTTTGACGTGTCTGTCTGTCTGTCTGTCTGTCTGTCTGTCTGTCTGTGGCATCATAGCTCCCGAAGGGATGATGCGATTTCAATAAAAAAAAAAAACGTATTAAAGGTGACTTATCTGCGAGTGTTCTTAGACATGTTTGATGAAAATCGGTTGAGCCGTTTAAAAGTTGTGGGGGGGAAAGTGGGGAAGAGTAACCGAATGTCAGCAAATATACTCGAGTGGGGTCTCAAATGAAAGCGCACTGAAAGAGAATATTGATGAATTAATCGAGAGTGTTCTTAGCTTCGTTTGATTCTACATTATATTAAGTATATACCTGTAAAAAGTACAAAAAAAAAAAAAAAATTAAAATTTAAAAAACCCCCGACACAAAAACCTAATTTCCCTTTAAAAAGTAAAAAGTAATAAAAAATAACTCAATCTTAAAGTACCTGAGAATGTATTAATAATTCAAAAAAAAAAACGTCGCGTTGGGGGACCGCTCCGCGAGTGCAGACGTCGTTAACTGCTTAGTTAGGTAATAAGACTATTGGTAATTAAATTGTTAGGTTTGAAGCGGTTCCCCAACGCGGCGTATTTTTTTGAATTATTAATACATTCTTAGGTACTTTAAGATTGAGTTATTTTTTATTACTTTTTACTTTTTAAAGGGAAAATAGGTTTTTGTGTCGGGGGTTTTTTAAATTTTAATTTTTTTTTTTTTTTAGGTTTTTTTTATTATTTCAGCTTCAGTTTAGTTTTCAATGTTTTTGTTGGTATATTGGTGTGTGCTAGCTGACATATGGCGAATAATGTATGTTTTGTTTTATAATATTAATTACTTACACAATATTGTATAGAATCAAGTTCTTCTAACTTAACAGACAGCTGTGCTGCTGGGGAGTTTGTTCCGCCACTTCTTCTTCCCAGCTAAAGCACTAGGAAGTGTCGAAGGGCGGGCATTTTGGGGGACTGTCTTATGTAACTTAGACGTTCAAAAAGTGCTGACTCTCAGCCTAGTTTGAATAAATGACTTTTGATTTTGATTTTGATCGATCTGGTAAATCTACGCTTGCCGCGGTTAGTCCGAGGAGAGGTAACCATCTTCACATACTAAGACCCCTTCGTGCCTCGGAAATCACGTTAAGCCGTTGGTCCTGGCTCGTTGAGAAACGTTACGGGTCGTCAAAAACCAGTCATACCAAGGGGTATCGTCTTACCCAGTAACCGGGTTGTAGAGGTCACATAGATAATTATTGTATCCATGTAAAATACTACTATTCGGTTGTATTTGGTTAGACATGCAATTCAACTAATCATATTTGGAAAAAGACTAAGCGATGATGAGGAAGCAAAGGACTATTTGAATATTTAAGAAAAACAGCATCTACAGGAAAAAATGGCAATGATTACAAAACCAAAACATCCTCACTCACACTCAAAGCTGCTAGGACCAAAGCTTCCTCTGTTTTTTTTAGAAAGAGTGAACCATAATCCATCACACGGGACATAAGGGTAGATTTTACATGTCTTGAAATATTTCGTTCCAGGACATACCGGTTTCCTCGTGATGTTTCCTTCATCGTTTTGAGAAACAGCTGTGACGAAATAAATACCACAACCAACAGCACAAAGTAATCCGCGTGACAGGGTTTGAAACCACGACATACAATTTGTAAGTTGGGGACGTTGCTACTGCGCCACCACAGCTCTTGCTCAAATTCTGAGAAACTTCAGTAAACAAAATTATTTTCTTCGCAAAATCAACACTGAAACCTAAGTAACCCCAAGATAGCCCCTTAACAAACACTAACCCCAGTATAAATATGCATCCAAACTTTCCGAGCCATTACGCGAACGAAATCGTAAACTAAACAGTAACCCACAGGCTAGAACTACATATTTATGAGGATAAAACATAATAAACAAACCTTCAGTTTCGATTACAGACCTAATAAGAAAATCTGTACCAAATTCAACCTTATGCGGTTAAGATAAGAGTGGGTGGTGAGATATTATGAGGGGCTAGCGAAGTGAAGACAGTCTCGATATGCCCCAGAACGTTCCCTTTGTTTGTTACCGATTGTTTTCTGTCATTGTACAGCGTTCTAGATTTTTAGGGATCCGCAAGTGAAAATTTGATATGCGTACAATGAGATAGACAATGTTTTTATCGCAGTCTTTTAGAAGAGGTTCTTAATCGACACAAAAATAACGTATTTTTTTTTAAGTTCATGTACATTTATTGCATTGATTATTTTGTCGTGTAAGTAAGAAAAATTTCGAAAATTCTCAGTCAGCAGTAAAACTGCACAACTGCCTTAGTTTCACAAAATTTCTTAAATTTTCTTTCAAAACCAAAACTTCATCTAATATATTATTTCTTTGAAACAAAGTTTTCAACGAAACCAACATGGCGGTTGTCAAAATCGTAAGAAACACGTACTGCAACATTAATTTCGACAAAACAGTAAATCATTTTATATTTTTCCTTAAAGAATAAAAGAACTTCTACCATAAAACGCCGTATGTTGCAAATTCATTGAATTTATTGGTGGTAATAATTCTTTTATGTAAAATTATGCCGTCTTTTCCCTTGCCAACATAAGTAAAGAAAAGTTTTGATACAGTGATTTGTTCTTTGGTCACCGTCAAAAATATGCAAAAGATGGAAGCAGTGGTGGCCCAGCTGTAACGGCTCCTGACTACGAGATGGTCAGGGGTTTGAACTCAGATAGACACTACTTTGTGTAAATCACCACTGCGCTCAAAACGGTGAAGAAAAACATCGTGAAGAAACCACCATATCCTAGAACCAATCGAAGACACGTGACATCTACGAATCCGCGGTACCTGGTGGATTATGGCCAAATCTTCTATCATAGAAGTGGCCTGTCTACCAATAGTGGAAACATTATAGGCTTATTAGAATTATGCTTATGCTTATTTTCCTTAAAAACCGTAAAAGCATCTGTCATTTGAAAACAATGTAGGAGATCATTATGATTATTTAAGAGTATCATCTAGCAATTTAAACTTCTTATGTATCAAATGCTATAAAACTACACTTTCGTCTACACAACGTATCCCCACTAACATAATACACAAAACCAACACACAAGAAAAGTAATACATCTAAAACTGCCAACATAATACGTACGGAACCCTACGCACTCCAGTCCACATCGCCGTACTTCAACGATATAAAAATGGACACAGCGAGACTCCGGGATGTTACTCGTATTTTCTTAACAGTGTTTACCCGGCGATTCTCGGCATATGGACACAGTTTCGCTTTCCCGGGATTTTCTCCGTTTATGAAGGTTTTTAAAATTAAAAGTTGTTGGTGTCTGATAATAGTGCAGTCTTTTAGAAATTGTTGGGAAGCGGTGGCATAGTTAGTAGCTGGCGGTAAATTAATAAAGAGGACGTAGTTTGAAATAGTTCGCTGCAGACTTTAGTGGTGGCAAGTTTTTGCTGGATATCAGCTTTTATTAAGGATAACTTACTTAGCTTAAGCGTTGTGGAGTACTTAACTTTTGGTCTCAACTTCAGAGAGAAACGTTTCCAGTATAGATGTTTTATTGGTGCAGTGGAGTTCCCAGTTTATATAATTCTTCAATAGAATATATTAATATTTGTGCAGGATAGACGTTTCTTATTATAAGGGAAAATTAAAACGTATTTCTGGTTCTAGCTCTACCAGTGCTTGGTGTATCGTTTTGATATGATAGGAATACAATAGAATACTCCTTATTACTGAAGGGCTTGTGGCTAAGTAATAACAGCCCCACAGGTCGATCGTTCAGGTTAAGCTACGGTTACCGTGGTTGGTGCATAGATGGGTGACCATCTTTACATACCAAGACCCTTCCGTGTCTCGAAAAGCACGTTAAGTCATTTGTCACCTGTCTTTCGTAGATCTTAGACAGTCGTTACGGGTCGTGAGAAGCTAGAAAGTCTGATAACCAGTCTCGTATTACCCAGTAACTGGTTTTTGGAGGTCAGATAGGCAGTGACTCCATGTAAAATACTGGTACTCAGCTGCATCCGGTTAGACTGGAAGCTGACCCCAACATAGTTGTACATATTAGTAGTAGTATAATAAATTAAAGTAGGTATATAAATATAGAAGTATGAGGTATTCTTTTATAGTGTCAGCTTACTATGCTTTGAGAGTAGTGAAATTGGTCGTGACCTACGATTTCATGGTCGTAGATTTGAACCCGACAGGAGCCTTACTTTGTGTAAATTCTTGCATCACCACTGCTACCAAAACAGTGAAAAAAACATCACGAGATAACCGTTATACCTAGAACCTAAATTTGAAAACATATTTGACATCTACCAACCCACACTGGATCCGCGTGGGTCCACTTCCTCTCATATAGGAGAGAACTGTGATCCAGCAGTCTAATCAAATCAAATCAAAATATGTTTATTTCATATAAACCTGTTGGTTTATATGAAATAAAGATATTTTGATTTGATTAGATTAGAAAACAGAACGTTAGAACGCCAGAAACAGAAGAAAGAACACACGCACGAAGAAGAAAGAGAAGCTAGTTGCATGGTTCCAAATTTCAGTCAGAAACTTCAGTCCCCCAGTCTAAATATTAAAGGCCGATTATACTATGCCATGTCTTTATAAATAATTTTATAAGTCTGTAATTATTTCCAAACATAGGCATTAGCATATAAAATTAAATAAACATTAACATAATATTTACATAACTTGAATAAACAGTTAAACCAACCCACATATTAAATTAAGCTCTAAATACATGCAGAATACATCTTCAAACCGTGATATGGTAAGCAAGTGTTGATGTCCCCAGCTCTTAGAATGAAGATGCATGGCGTAATTTATCATGTCGCCTGTTAGTTAGCCTTGCAGTGCCAACTGGACAATCTAGACTAGTCTAGACTGTCTCGTGGTCATGCTTAAAGCTATACCATAACGGACTAAACTATCTCAGCTTAGTTAGAAATATTTGTACAATTTACATGTAAATTATCCCGTCAGACGTATAACATTACTTGTGATGAATTTGAGAAATAAGGTACTTAAGCTCTATCTAGCGAATCTAAACGTATATTATAAAGAGGTAAAATTTGTGAGTTTTTATATGTTGGGGATAATGTAACTACTTATCCGATTCTGAAAAGTATTTCACTAATGGGATTTTACAGTTTTGCCGTCTGTCATACGATATATTTTATGTTAAAACAAGCAGCTAAACGCGAACAAACTCGCGTGCAGAAACTAGTAATAAATATTATAATAATCTGGATCTATACACATACACCAATAAGTGAAAATCGGAGCCATAAGCTCCCGATATACATTTGAATGTAGAAATAGTGTAGCTTGTGTGATAGAATATATGAATCTCAAAAATCCATTCACGAAATACTCATTTTGGCACAAATTTAATACCAAACCCCACAGACTGCAAGGACCAAAATCCCTACCTACCCTAATCCAGCTACAACTGCAATGATACAGTGGAAAACAGCTCACAATTCCGCCAGACGTCTCATTACAGGCACAATAAAGTTGCTACGTCCTGAAGCTCAAACAATGGACAGAATCTCGGCCAGATTTCATTTAGAACCGTCGGGTATTGTCCCTCTCTGTTTTTTCCTCTAGCTTCGTCTTAGTTGCATTGGGACTCCTGGCACCAAATTTTATATGAGCAATGTTTTATAACATTTGAGAGATCAACCAACAAACTTATAAACGTTGATTACGAAACGATTTAGAGCTGTGGAGTCTTATTAAAACAAATAACAAAACCGGTCCTGAAGGACGAAAATAAGGACCAAAATTTTTAAACCATAAAAAAATTATATGACATTTAAAATAATTCTAAATTTAATATCTATGATGATTAGATTCATGTAAATAGTCAATATATGCTGTAAAAAGTAATGACGTATTAAGGTTTTCAGAACCAAATAATGACATAACAAACCCACGCATTCAGAATCATAAATATACCACTTATATTTTTTTCCAACTTATGATACAAATAAATAAACTCAAGAAGCAAAAACTACAACACACATCCGAACCAATTATTTCATATTCAATTATGTATTCACGGTATTACGAGTGATCGAGTTCTGTACTGAATAACATATCGATTAAAAAATCGAATAGGGTGAAACGAGATCGACAAATCGAATAGGCGACGCGCGACTTCACATAAGAAAATAAATAATAAAATCCGTGTTCTTGTGGCGTCACATTGCTGTATGACATTCATAGGGTAGAAATATCGATACTAAATATCATGTGTTGAGGTTTAACGGGTTGATATTTTTGTGGTTCCTTTTTATGGTTGATTCTTGTCTTTGAGAAGATGAAATCGATAATTCCGTGTGTTACCTGACGTAAAGAATAGCACCAACCCATTTCTTCCCGTGGGTGTCGTAAAAGTCGACTAAGGGACTTACTAGAGAATGGGCAGCAGCGTTCTCTAGGCATTTTACCGCCATACTGCCATCGCCAAACCGCCTGCCGAACGTGGCGATTATAGCAACACTTCCTCAGAGAGGCCTATGTCCAGCAGTGGACGTCTTACGACTAAAATCATGACCTTATTCATAATTATTACAATTTTTAACGATAGTTCTACTAAGATTTTAGCATAATTGAAATGCCACGAGTAATTTTTGTTGCATTATCCAATATATAAAATGTATCCAGATAACATCGCATCCAATGGAAATAAAACCATTACGATACCTACCCATGTTACCCATGAAGAGGGTTCCAGTCCCGTGAAAATAACATCATTGGGCAGGTTAGCTTCGCTAATTAACTTAATTTCCGATTACCATAATCGTGATATGCATGAGGGTAATAATGTGATATTATCTAGTGAATATGTGATTTACTGTACTGCAATGAAATTGGTGTTTCGTTTGTTTAGTATTTTACCTGTTGGAAAGTTGCTGTTCCTGTGATTTGTTTCGTATTTATACCTAGAGATTTTACCCCTCGTTGTACAGGGGGCTTGATTATTATAGGGGTTATATTGCAAAAAGTATGTTGTGAATATTTACTTTATAAAGTGTTAATTAAATATTGTGAAGACTACATGGGTGATTTTGCTTTTTTTTGTTTCTGTTTTTCTCATTTGGTTTCAATCATGTTCTGGCAGTTTGAGTAAATTACGTGGCCCAAATGTCCTTTCTCTGGTATCGATCGGCGAATCGTTGAGCTCCTTAAGTTCTGAGTTCAGCTGCATGTTTACTGACAAACGTGTGCTCTGAATGGACAGGTCCACTCAATCTGTGAGGTTCTTTCGTTAAAAAAAAGACACCAATCCACATAGTTTTCACATGATCTGATCATTTATTCTTCTCACAGTAGGTAGATAGAAAAAGCCAACCTCAAGTAGTTTTAAAAATATGATTAACGTGTGAAAGTGTTTGTACAAACCAACTTTCAATCATGTGATACATTACAAAAATAAGAAACGTCAAACAAGGGTATAAATTCAGGACAACAAATGCTTATTACCCATTATTCCAATCCCCACATTAAGGTACAAAACTACTAAAAATAAACTACCAAGGGAGAGGTAAAAAAAATCCCATTTTGTCGGATCATATCTCATTCGTATTAATAGGGGACATTTTTCCGAGGGAATGGAGAGAAAAAAATGGGTAGGCTGGCCAACTGCTCTGGATGTATTATACCATACTTTTATACCGAATGTATTGTGTTTGATGACCAGGGACTTGGAGCCCCTTCATCCCCCTCTGCCCCAACAGCTCTATGTGGGTAAGAAGCTCAACTACTGTGTTCGAGAGGCCTTTTTAGACTGGTGGTACGTCCCATCGGATTCTTCATTATAGCACATGAGATATTATTTGGTAGTAAAGATGATCTTAATGCTCAAAAATTATGTATTTGTGGTTGTTATAATGATTGTTCAAGAGCAGCTCATAGTAGCATGTGCTTTATTTATTCCATCTATTACAACAACGTTAGAAAGACGTTCTAAATTGTATCTACTTCCGATTTAAAAACAACTTACTCACTCGGCCATAAGTGATTTGTGTATTTGAGTCTATTGATTACAAATAACGTCATTGCGTTATTTTAGACTAGCTTCTGCCCGCGACTTCGTCCGCGTTAAATTTCTTGTTCCCCCGAGCCTTCCCGTCGGCGTCTAATCGCCTACCCGTGCGATTTTCCCCGTTTTTGCAACAGTTTTCATTACTGCTCCGCTCCTCTTAGTTTTAGCTTGATGTTATATAGCTTATAGCCTTTCTCGATAAATAGGCTACCTAACACAAAAATATTTTTCCAATTCGGACCAGTAGTTCCTGAGATTAGCGCGTTCAATCTAACAAACAAACAAACTCTTCAGCTTTATAATATTAGTATAATACTATATTTACAGCGTAATTAGTTTTTTAACCTTTATAAAAGCCCCATTGCCCCATGAGTTAGTGGTCGCAAGCGCTACTTCTGAGCATTAGGTCCTGGGTTCGATTCCCAAGTCGGGCAAAATGTTATTGGGGTTTTCTATCTGAAATTTCTCAGTAACAACCCGGAGACTGGATTTGTGCCCAGTAGGTGGATGGCAATAGGCTCGCCCTCTAATCCGTGGAACATAAATAAAACTGATGAAATGTAGATGTAATAAAGGTAAACCTCTGCCCAACCCTTAGGGGAAACAAGGCGTAAAGTTAAATATGTGTATCAACATAATTAGATAAATGCTCCTTTTTACACGCTTTATATTAGCTTCACTTGTGTTTGTTTGTAACCGACTCCTTATAGCGCGATTTTGACCCACTTTAAACGACCAGATTTCATTCAAACTTTGCACACCTGTCAAATACCGATGACAATGCAATAATTTCATAAATTTGTGCCATTCTCCTTGCCAGGGTTACCAGGACAGCAAAAACTGTCTTTGAAAACTACGCTGATATACGTCTCAAAATTCGAAACACCCTAAATAATATAAAATAAATAAAAGTTTAAAAAAACTAAAAAAACGCGCTTCCATAGAAAACTAAACTAAAAAGTAGAAAATAATGGAAAAAAAGCGTGGGGTGCTTTTTAAGGTATTTTTTTATTGATATCAGGTTTTTTTAAACTATTATTTATTTAAATACATAAAACTTTATGGACACATGAACGCATAATGATCCACCTGTATAACTAAGTGCGGAAATCAAACCATCTATGATATAAAATAGATGAATGTACAACTGAATTAAAACGTGCAGCTCCTTGCTTCCGCGAACTTTCATCTAAAACTGCAGTATCTTAACAAACAGCTTGAAACAATATTCTAGATGTCTTACAGCGTATTAAGACAAAGCTGATACCATTAATGCGCACTGGAAATAAGCCAGTTCAGCCTAGCGAAGATAGCTTTTCTTTTAGCTCCAAAATTCTACAAATTTTTAATAAATATCGGATACCTACAGAATTTGTTCTCACTTCTTAACTTGTGAAAATTCTGTGACTTGGACTAATTGCCATCAATATACACAAAAATTACAAATCGAAACTGCGGGCTACTATTGAGAAATTCCAAATGGAAAATCAAAGTAACACTGCCCGTTCGAGGAATCGAATGCAGGACCTTATTTAAGCTCAGTAGTAGCACTAGGGACTACTGGAATAACAAGATAGCTAATATTATTGAACCTTAATGATCATTATATTATCATCTTCATATATTATCATTATATCATCATCTATCTTCATATATTATCATCATTTCAGCTGATAGAAGTCCACTGCTAGATTGTTTTAAGAGAATTAACAATGTATATCCATACTTAATATTATAAATTGGAAAGTATGTGTGTCTGTTTGTCCGTCTTTCACGGCAAAACGGAACGACGAATTGACGTGATTTTTTCAGTGGAGATAACTATCTCCAAATATGGAGATAACTCTCTACAGATTTTACTACTATGTTACTCTCCATCCCTTCAACTGAAGGGTTGGAGAGTAACATAGGCTACTTTTGTTCTCTTTCTAACCCCCCACTTCCATAACCTGGATTAACACATTCTTACCGCGGTAGTACGTCCTCTTGCGTTAATTTCCGACATCCACGCGGGCGAAGCCGCGGGCAAAAGCTAGTAATTCAATAATAATTAATTAATTGAAATGCTGTTCGTTGGTAATAGCATCACTTGACACAACTGCACTCCAGATCGCTTTAACTGTTTTTAGTTTTAAATATGTCCGGAATAGTCTGAATTAGGTTTTAGAAGAAAGAATCATTTGAAAAATTTCGCATTCGAGAAAAATGGAATGTCCTATTATCTGTGGGATATGTCTATGTAATTTATTTTTTATTTTGACATGATAACGTTTGTCGCGTCAGCCAGTTACAAATAATCGACAAAGTTGTTATTTAAAAATAATCATAAAGGGGATTACGCAAAATTGGCCCGCAAAATTCAATGTTCTTGTGTTTTTTTTTTAAGACCATTGAATGATTTTATCACAAAATAGCAAAAAAATGCAACAAACTTTACAAAATTTGAGTTTTTCACTAGAGAGCTAAAACTTCAAACCCAAACACTTCTAAATGAATGCGCATTACAAGTCATCCCTTAAAAGCGCGATAGAACAAGCCAACAGTAATTTATTCCACACGGACCCGACCATTTCGTACGAAAAACAACATCAACCAACTGATTACAGCATTGGCTAAAACGCTTTTCACTTAAAGGGAAAAGGGATACGATTTATCACTAACAATTTGTACCGCGGTATCGATCGCTTGAAGTATAACACCCTGGAGGATTCTGGAGGTATGCTCCCACAAGAATCCTAAATAAGTTGTGTGAAACGTATACTTGGGACTTTAGTGATGTTTACAGGTATGGGAAAATAACGGGATTTTAAAATTGACATAAAAAAAGTCACGATTACTTCATGCAATCTAATCTCTTTACCACCCTTGGTTGACTGGTATGCCTTAAGCATTAAGTCCACCTTTGTACACCTTATTTATGTGCGAGAAGTTTAAATAAATAAAGTATATAACTTATTTGCATATAATATGGCATACCATGGTGTTAAGTATTAAATCGGTGAACGCTTCTGGCAAATGGTAGCATTCATAAGTAAATCCTAAAATCCCTATAGTGCTTTCCACAAACATGTGGGCACTGTTTGTAGAAAGCACTCTTTTTAATGTGTGATGTAAAAACAGATAATTTACATTAAGCTTATAAAAAGGGGCTCTCATGAAGCTTTAAAAAAGACTGCGTTAATTTCTAAGTTGCTTAAAAGAAAAGCAAATCTAGCATCTGGAACATTCTGTTAAAAGACACAAAACTTGTCCCGCAGAACAGTTTACTCCAAATTCCGGGATGTCCCGGGAAATGAACACAACACTAGTGACACACTTTATTGAGCCAATGCTTGTGTGAAATTTATTGTGTTCGTTGTAAACAAGTGAAACCCTTGAATGTCGCCGTTAATTTTGTTTATATGCGACACCGAATTTAAGGCTGTCCATGGCGTGGTTTGGTTTTTAAATGCGATGCTGTGGTTGCTGGCACTGTGACAGTATAAGACCGGGAACTAATAAATTGCCATTAAGATTGCGGAAAACTGGGTACCAAGAAGTAGTCTGTGCGAGTAAGTTAATTTTTCATCACAACAGTTAAAAGGCTTCCATACCCATAGGAGCAAATGAGACCTTGTTACTAAGGCACCGCTGTCTTTTTGTTCGTCCATTTGTCACAGGGCTGTATCTATAGAATCGTAATAGGTAAACACTTTTCTTTTTTTTCTTGCAAATTCACAGATTCACAGAGTATGTCTGACAATGGCCACTATAACAACTTATGATACTTTAATACCTCATAGTTACAACAGAGCAGCATTATCATTGTACTCCATAATCTTCTGTAATGTACAAACTAAGTTTTGCTTCAGCATTTTTCCCGTTTGAATTTATAAGGAGAATTTTCTTCCGCGCTAAATCGTGCAGCATGCGCAATGTAAAGAAAATTCAAGCTCGGCACTTTATAAATCACTATATCGCGGTCCGACACCTCAATCTCTTACTGAATCACTTAACAACTCGGAACTCGGAACTCGAAATTCAACGCTCAGACAAAGCAAGTGTTACAGTGATACTTGGAATCAATGTTTTTGGAATAAAGAAACTTTACCGCAGTACCGATACTTTTTCTCATGTTCAAGTATCAAATAGTTTATTGAAGCACTAGTCCATTACAGCACTAGTCCATACAAGGTGGCAGGTTCATCGACTTTAACCTGTCCTGTTCCAGAAGATGATTCTGAATCGCCTTGAGTTAAATTATTTCGTTGATTTCTAAAAAAATCTTGCTGTTTTAAGATAAGAAGCTACGTGGTTAAAATGTACGGAACATTTTTATTTATTACCGACGAAAAATTTCAAATGAAATTTCTAAAGGTTTAAAATTATGTGCTTCAATTCAAGTTTCCAGTTCGTGCGTCAACGCCCACGAGGTGTACGAATGACCTTTTGAAGGCCACGGAAATCTGCTGGATGCGGGAAGCACGGAACCGGTAACAGTGGCGGTGCTTGAGGGAGGTCTATGTCCAACAGTGGCCGTATTTTAGTTGAAATTATGATCATGATGAATGATAAAAGAATTTGTTTTGTCTGTGGTACTTACAATCATTATGGTAGACAATGCACGTCTAGAGAGATTTAACATCGGCAGTTGACCACTATAGACTGAAGACAATTTGATGCATCATACATTGAGCACCTACCTCGTTTCTAAAGACCATGCAACGCGCACACGCTAAAAGCAAATAAATAAATCACTTCAACACGCTACGACACCTCAATCCCTCACAAAAACACTTCACAACTTTGAACACAGAATCTAACATTCAACTCTACACATATCGGACCCAGTCAGCACAGTTTCTCAAAACAAACAACTATGCATGGGAAAATTTCAAATTGATACAAGAAAAACGTTGCTGGCTCTCTGCCAGGCCCCGTTTCGGCTGGAGAGGGCTTTTGTAGACCTACCCGCAACGTGCTTGCCGCTTCAAGAACTGAAAACGCTGGTAAGCAGCCTGAAATAGTTGGCGCCTTTATGCGGCTGACCGGGCTGTGAATGGCGTCGGCTTATAATATTTTATGAAATTTTCAGTTCATATCGTTTTAAAATTGTTTATTTAAAGGTGTTTTGTATTTTAATTCGTGTGCCTTTTTTATTAATTCTATGCTAGTGAAAGTAGTTCTTAAGGACCATCTTTATATAGTATATGTTTAATAACTACGCGGGAGAAGCCGCTGGCAAAACCTAGTATATTCTAAACGTTATTTTAGTTAATATATTGGTGCTTGAAAGTTGATTTTTACTTTAAAATATTGAACAGTAGTAATATTTTTCATTATATTTATTGCAACAAATATCCATTTAATACCTATTCAACTGTCTTAGCCTACTGTAGAACGCAGAAACATAATCATGATACAACTCCTTCAAAAATAAAAAAATATGTTTAAGTCATATGAACTTTCTCAGCACACATGTGAAACAAACCTCCTTTGTTCCACTAATTAGTTCATCACAAATTCACTAGATGTCACATTTTACAACAATGCAAATTGCAAATCATGGCGCGAATTATAACAATGCAGCAATTTCGACCTTACAATGCAGTAAGAAGTCTTAAATTCCTAAGCACGTATTATGTAGTAAAAACTTTTTAGAACAAGCCGGGATTAGTGGTAAATGTTAACGAGACTCATTAGGAGAGGAGACTTTTCGCTATAATGGCCAAATATTTTTTAGTCTTTCGGTCCGCCATAATTGAAAAATGTTGGAAGTGTATAACGGGTTGCCGCGCTTGAGGGCAAAAGAGGGAAATATTTTTTGAATACTAAAATGTCCGTTGGGAAGGGAACTATTAAAACTGGGGCCAGCGGGTTGTTTGATAGTTTTTTGAGGATCCATACATTTCGGATACTGCGTCAAATTACTGGAAATACATTGCGATTGTAGGACCACTCGTTAATAAGTAAAGCTATTGATTCATTGATTATTGTTTTGTTCTCAAATTACACTTTACCTAAATTATTGTTTGAACTTGCAATATCTATAGTTATAAATAAACACAATTCGAGTGTCTGTTAGTAATATTAAGATAATATCTATTCATATATATACAAATAAATAAAATTGGAGTGTCTATTTGTAATAATAAGATAACCACTTTTTATTAAGTGTATATGGATGTATACACGTTACATATGTATACCGATATCCACGCGGGCGAAGCCGCGGGCAAAAGCTAGTTATAAATATATTTCTGACATTGCTTAGAAAATTATTCAACGAGGCAAAACAGGAAAGGCCGCGAAATCAAATTTTCTTGTTTTTTTGCAATTTGCAAAATCAGTGTCAGGTTGTGACGTAGACTTGTGTCTCCCAAGTGACCAAATATGTTGGAATGCTTAACCTGGCGAAGTATATCTTCGACTCGCCAAGTGATAGAGAGAGGTAGAGATACCAAGAGTTAGTTATCGTTCTGCTTTTGAAGTGTAAAGTGCTCCAAGTGTAAGTATTTCAACAAATAGGTTTTTTTTTTAAGCGGTACTACTATTTATGCACAATGTTCTGGGTTCGATGCTCAGGTTGCTTGCCTCTACAAAGTGTTTAAAACGAAACTTGTTCCTGGAAACGATAACAATTTAGGTTGTATAAATACAAACGATTAAAGTCTACCTCGAAACAAAAGAACAAAGTGATCGAATAATAAATAGTCAGCAACATATGAAGGATCCGATCCTGAACGCAAATACATGCAAATTAAATAACCAATACATAAATTAAGTTGAATAAAGCCTTTATTTTTTATATCCCGTCCCGAAAATAATTTAAACATGCAAAGGAGGCTCATAACATAACGAATCAATTCGCTATTACTTTTCCATGGGTTCCTAATGGATAAACCTATATACATATTACAGACTTTGTTCCATACAAAAAAGGGGTTCATAGATTTTCCCTTACCGTTCCTTGTTTATTTTATATTCAAAGCAAAATAGACCGTACTTGTACACGCAATGAGTCCATTTTCTTTTGCTTGTACGATATTTTTTTTATACGGTTAATGTGTTCGCAAATGAGAGATAGAGAGGCATTAAATAGATGACGTCATTGGATGTTGCGTCATAGTATATACGAAACAGTAATTCAACTCGATCGGGCGATTAAGTTTAAAAATGTTGATTGCTTTTTTGTTGTAATTATCTGAAGCTGTTTTCGTTTCGTTTGTTTCAAGGAATTCATTTATTGCGTTTACACATGAATTGTTTTATCATTCTACAGACCTTTTGATCTGTTAATCACTGTATAGGATAAAATTACATATTTGCTTACTTACGTTGTAAACCTTTGACATAAACATATAATTTGATTTTCTTTAGAGTAGTCTCAATAATTTCATGAGATGTTTAAAGGTTAGAAAAAAGGCAACTTCAAAAACAAGTCTCAAGAAGTTTTCTAAGAACCGAAACAAAGATCCTTAAATATCAAACAAGGGCACGCCTATTTAACTCTAAACAATATTACATTAGAAGGGTCAACTACACAGAAATTATTCAACCACGATCGACCCAAATATCCTGATTGATACCTCAGAGGTACTTGTACCTCCCCCGTCGATACTGCCTCAAATTATTTCAAAGACGCAGCGAAATTGAGTTACTCCGCCCAATTTACTGTGGGGATGCGGAGACTATAGGCTTAACAAAGATGGAGCATATAATATAATATATGATGAATATTATGTAATACATTCAGTTATAGCTAGATTCTGTTGCTAAGGGGTAACTTGGTTACATTTGAAGGTCATATTTGGTGTCGTACTTAGCGATTCAGCTGAAGATTAAATTCATGTGTCCTCGATTTCAATGGTTTGTTTGTTATTAGTTTAAACTGACATTGATGTAATATGTTCGGGAATTACTAAGTATGATAGTATGGTTGTGTAGATGTATTTCGTTTGACAAAAATATGTGGCTTTATTGTTCTGTTCTACTAGGCCTTTTCCCAACTATGTTGGGGTCAGCTTTTTTTTTTCTGGATGGGAAATCATCAAATGACTTCTCCCGCTCTGGGCGGGCAGACTTTTACTGACTAAAACCCACCCGTGTTCCTTCAGTTGCCCATGTGCCAGGGTCACGGTATCTCTTTCGAACAATCACGCGACCCCGGCAGGCATCGGTCCTAGCAGACCCCTTCAGCGCTGCTGACATCTCTTTGAGGCACGCGTGGAACACTACGCGCCGTCGACCCAAGCTTGGTCCTTACCGGGCGGCGAGCTACCTATTGCTCGCCGCCCGCAAGCTCGCGCCTACGGTGGCCGGGAGTCCGCTATCGACTCCCGACGCCCGGGGCGTCTCCTCCTGCGGCGGCTAGGGACGTGAGGGCGCAGAGACGCAGAGACTGCCACTCTCTCACGCGCTCCGCCTCCTCCTTCGCGAGCATTACTGCTTCGCAGAAGGAGGTGACGGCTTCCCATTCCCTCTCGCTCCGTACCATGGCTCGCACCAGGGCCGGACGCGAGAGGTCGCCACCGCCGATCGCCTCCACGAGGACACGGTGGTGCTCCGCCCAGGCAGGGCACACCTCCACCGTATGCTCCACCGTGTCCTCCAGACGATCCTCGCAATGGAAACACCCGTATCCTCCCGCTTTATCCTGAACAGGAACCCACCGAAGCACCCATGTCCGGTGAGAACCTGCGTCAGGCGGAAGATGAGGACGCCGTGACGCCTTTCTATCCACTCCTCAAAGAGGGGACTTACCGCTGCAATTGTGGCGTGCCCAGCACTGGGTTGCGACACTCGTACCCGCCATGTCGCCATGAGATCACACCGGAGCTCTCTCCGCCGTGCCGCGATTTGTCGCAGCAGTGGAGTTTCGCCCCGGCGTTTCGCCTCCTCGCGCCACTCCCACATGTGGGCGAGGACCTTTGCCTCCAGATCCCATGGCGGCACTCCGGCAAGGAGGCTAGCCGCCTCGCAGGAGACCGTGCGGTATCCCCGGATTAACCGGATGGCCATGACCCTCTGGGCCGCACTCAACCGGCGCGCTGGGCGCAGCCTCAATGAGGGCGCCCACACTGGTGCCCCGTAGAGGGCCATGGACCGCATTGGTGTCGGCTTCCAGTCTAGTTTGATGCACCTGAATACTAGTATTTTGCATGGAGCGACTACCTATATGACCACCACTGCATAGCCCTTGGTTTCTACTGGTTGTCAGACTTTCAGGCTTCTGACGATCCGAAACAACTATCAAAAGATCCCCGAATGACAGACGGGACCACCGGCTTAACTTACTTTCCGAGGCATGAAGGGGTCAATTTTCAGATATTCTGTTTTAAGCTTTGCACACTTGTCATGGAGTCTTAACGACAGTATAGGGGTCACGTATACTCTCACCCAACAACTGCCGCAAGGGTCTGGTCACCACGACCGTCTCTCTCACATACTCCATGAAAATGATGACACCTACCATAATGACTAGCTACAGATGCAAAAGACATCACTGCACCTAGTCGCATCGACATCGACAAGACACAGACATTGCGGTGGTACTCTTAGATTTCTTATGCTTTTTTGAAGGTCATACCTTAGTGGAAAATAGAAGCCCCGTCGATCATAAAAGTCCTACTACTCTAATAAATATAACAAGCGTTATAATATCTCCAAACAAATTAATTACGCAGAAGCATGACCTTGTTGAAGAAAAACATTTTCTATGGCTTTGCAATACGATCCATAATAATCAAATGTTTGAAGCCTTTAAAATATAAATATTTCAATACCCTTTTCAGGTTTTAATAAGCAATGTAACTGGAGACTGGGTTTTGAGGTACTTTTTCTTTATTCTAATAAAATTAAAAGTAGATTGTACTGTTGTAATGACCACGAATTTTTGTAGGTAAATATCAATTTTTTGAGCACCTGGCTGTACGTTAAATATCTGTCCAATATGTAAAACATATTTGATATGGTTAAAACTGTGTATGTATATATTTAATTGTTAGATAAGCCTAGCTTAAAGCATAAACCTTGCGGATAAGCAAATTAAAGTGACAATGTGTTGGCCATGTTTGTCGAAAAACCGATAGCCGGTGGAGCAGACGAGTTCTAGAGTGGAGACCGCGAATCGCCAAGCGTAGTTTGAGATGCTCCTCAACAAGATGAACTAACGAGACAGGAGTGGTTGCTGAAGGCGGAATAGGTTAGGGTTTTCTGGTGCAGCCTGCAAGAGGTCTATGTCCAACAGTGAACTGGGATAATGACCAAGCGTGCTGTTTTAGTGCAGCAAAGATAAAAAGATCAGTTGAAGGCGAGTGTGATTATTGCAACGCAATGCTGGGCACTCCACAATTGCGGCGGTAAGTCCCCTCTTTGAGGAGTGGCTGGAGAGGAGCCACGGCGTCTTTATTTTCTGCCTTAAGCAGGTCCTAACCGGACTCGGCTGCTTCGGGAGGTTACTGTTCCGGAGGCCGGAGAAAACGCCCGAGTGTCACCATTGTTTAGATCACCTGGAGAACGCCGTAAAGCATACGGTGAAGATCTATCATGCCAGGGTGTGTACCACCGCCGTGTCCTCGCGGAACCGATCTCCCGTGTCCGGCCCTGGTCCAGGCCATGGTACAGAGCGAGAGTGCATGAGAATCCGTTATCTCCTTCCACAGTTGATTAAAGTATTATAGAGAGAAGGAGCTTTTAAGTGTAGGAGCTTTAAAGACCTACAAGTGAATATACTGCCAATTTTCTCTGTCAGTACCAAAGTTGCAAAAGAATAAAGCAATAATATTTCAAGCATTCACACCTCCTAAGTCAAGTAAAAAGAGCAAGCTGATACCATCGGTAACTGGCTGGTTAGTGAAAACTTTCAATCCACTACGACAAAGAGGGTTGGCACACAGCCAGGTCCCACCAATCAGCTGACTACTGTAAACTGTGTTAAAATGTGTTCGGGAACTGAGAATAAAATCTACTGTCATAAGATTTTGTGTCGGCCATTTTTATTCATTTGGGAGGAATTTATTTGTCGGAGCATGCACAGTTTACATGGTATTCGATTAAATGCATAGTAATATTGAAGCTGAAGAAACGGTTTGTTCGAACGCGAAAATGTCTGAATATCCTAGTTGGACATATTAAATCCGTTTTGTATTTATAACCAAATTCTTGAGAAAGGTTTTAGACTATTTCATATCCACTTTACTGTCCATGGTTACAAAATGTAACCAAATAAAATCTTATCTAAACCGTCCACCGTTACTTTAGTAACCAAGCGACATTCGTCAGTTTAAACGTGTATAACGCTACAGTCCTTTGATAGTCGTACATTAGAAACATACTAGATGTCGCGGACGCTATATGAGATTTGTCATCCAGGAGAGTGAATTTCATCTGTGGACCGGCAACATAAAATTTAGAAAAAAAAAAGAAAATGACAGTTCATCCTTTTTGTCTAGCGAACTATGTTTGTGTGTGGATCTCCAACTAAAATGTGGTAAGTTTTCTGTTTTTATACCACACTAGCTTTTGCCAGCGGCTTCGCCCGCGTGGAGGTCGGAAATTATCCCGCGGGAACATACTACCGGGATAAAAAGTAGCCTATGTCCTTTCTCAGGCTCTAAACTATCTGTGTACCAAATTTCATTTAAATCGGTTCAGTAGTTTTAGCAGGAAAGCGAGACAGACAGACAGACAGAGTTACTTTTGCATTTATAATATTAATAAATAATAAATAATAAAGTATGGATTTATATTGTTATTGTACATCAAATTAAACGTGAAGATATTTCATTTGCGAAATATGCATTACTATGCCAATTTCGAAACTATGGAATAATATAGCTGGAAAAGTTTTATGATGACCGCGCGGACATTGTTCGTTAATTGTAGTTGATCGATTTTTCAAATTGGTTGTTTTTGTTAAATAAATGCTTAAATATAAGAGAATACTTTACTATTAGCACTATAACAGCTATTTACAAACGAAATATATTGAGATGGGGTCTACAAATTATTCAAACGCAACTCGTAATTCATGATTTTAGTGTTGGCTCGGGGACCTTTTGAGAAGTACTTGTTTTTTCTTGATAGAAAACTAAATACTTATATTTAGATATTGGTGTCATTTTGAAGGGTAATAGGGTTTAGGTACTATTATAATAAAAATAATTTTGCCTAGTAACTATTATACTTTTCTTGTAAAACAAGAAATAAAAAATATATACGATATTTTTTTTAAATCCCCGACTTTATTTTCTAATTAGAATTCAATATCTTATTAGCTTTTTGTTTGATTAATTTCGTTTTTTTCTCCAATTAGAATTCAATATCTTATTAGCTTTCCGTGAGTATTTCTTATTAGAATATAGCTATAGTAGTTTTTCAGTCGTAATCGTTTTTGTGGAGAAAGTTTCGCAATGTCGTAAAAAAGAAAGTGACATTTGATGCCCGGACAGGTGGGGAGATAATCGCCGTGCGGGCTGGACAGTAAAATGGATATCACGATATAACTCTCAAAAGCAAAAAAAGTGAGAAAGAACGCTTAGCGAAAACGAGTAGTGACGCGGACGGGCGATGGGAGACGACGCGGTGGCTTGGGAGCCGAAATTTCATATGGACGAAGACACCGGTGGAAGATAGTGTTGTCATACAATTTCATTTTTCTTCAAAGAAAACATTACCAAAATGCATAAATTCATGAGAATCGTACAGATAAACTGTACAGATAACTGTGAGCAGTGGTGGCCCAGTGGTAACGGCCGCGACTTACGAGTAGTAGGTCGTGAGTTCGAACCCAAGCAGGCGCTTTACTTTGTGTAAATTATTTCATCACCACTGCTCGCAAAACGGTGAAGGAAAACATCTTGAGGAAACCAGCATGTCTTAGAACCAAAAAAATCGAAGACATGTGACATCTACCAACCCGCACTGAGCCCGCGTGGTGGATTATGGCCCACTCCCTCTCACCGAGAGGAGGCCTGTGTCCCAGCAGTGGGAACATTATAGGCTGATGATGATGATGATGATGTACAGATAAATGGCAGGATAGGTAATCAGGAGCCCGAAAGTCTAACAACCAGTCTTGCCAAGGGGTATCCGTGTTACTGAGGATAACTGGGTTATGGCGGGCAGATAGGAAGTTGCTCCATGTAAATCTGTGGTATTCAGCGCCATCCGGTTATTCTGGAAGCCAACCTCATCACAACTGTGGAGAGGCTAGCCTCCCCTCAATTATGTGTGTGTTCTTTGATATGTGTCTATAGTATCAATCTGCTTAGGCAGATTAGTTTTTATAAACTCAGATCAATTTAGAGACGTTAACGCGCCCCGAAGGGCCAAAAACTCGGGCACTATACGTCTTTACAGTACCTACAAAGGTTCAAACGCAATCTACCCCTGTTATCAAATAAATTCATGAAACATTAAACTTTTACGCATTCTACGACAAATTCTGAAAAAAGACTCATAAATTATTCATCGTCACATATTATTTGTAACAAAAAAATTACCATACTCCCATGCAAATGTGTTCTTAGAAAAATAACTTAAAAAATATAGGGTGATCTATATCATTCCAACATGAGGATCATTAACATATCAACGAAGAATTTGGCGTGGAGCCAGCCAAGATTGATGGCAGAATGTATGCATATCGGTGCCTGAAAAAGTTTTTATTGAGAGGCACAGTGTTTTATTACGGGCTCAGTCGTTTAGGGGCTAAAGCGTCCCTCACACTAGAAACAATGTTGCTCAAAATTTTGTGGAAATATTGAGCTTAATTTTCGTGCAAAATTTTGAGAAGTCGTGGAACTCCCACACTGCATAAAAATATTGTACAACATTTCAGTGTCGATTAAACTTTTTGGGAGGGAAGGACGGTATGTCGCGTTGTACTCAACCATTTCTGCGTACGTCCCTTAACCAACTACTAACCTAGAGGTTGCATATACCAGAATTGCATTGTGTGAAGCGTCGATGGGGAGTTTTAATAATACTAAGAATGTACGCTGCCAGACTAGGCCCACATAAGGTTTTAATTATTTTGTGGAAGCGTGCTAATCGTGGGGCTCTAGAGACAAGAGTGGCTAGCGTACTGTCCGCCGTACGCGGAGCAGACAATACAAGTACAAGGTACAATATACAAACAAAGGCACTTACCTCATGGTTGAAGGACACTGCTCTGGTGCCAACCTGGAGATATGTATGTAAGTGAGTGTATCTGTATTGTGTCGTGACGTTACGAGTATTCTTCAGGTTAGATTCCGCTTCCAATTAGGCCGGAGGAGGTCACAGCATGCGGTCTTCAAATCACTCGTTCCCCAATAGCGTCACTTGAATGACCTTCAAACTATTTCAGGTATTTCCAACAAACAGAACCCGTGATATGTCTTCAAATTGGGGGTTATTACAAACAAACTCAGGATCATGACAAATTGTCCACAAACGGATCCATTTACAAGGATTAATTTCAACAAACGCGTCGCGGAACTCAACAGGCGAACGGGGCCATTTTAGCGGCAAATCAAGAGCTGTCAAGTGTCAACGTCAAAAAATGACAAGTCAGATGTCACTTCGTTACACGCGCATTCCATTAGGCGCACAGATAATAAACGGTACGCAACATCTACCCCCCCCGGACGGGCCTTCCCGTCCGCTAATCACTTGGCAATCCCGACAAGGTTGCGTTTTATCAGTCCACCTGACGCGCTGCTGGAGGATGTGCAAATACTCCAAGCTCCAACGCTTCCAAAAACTCTGAGCGAGCTGCTGCACCAACTGAAACCGCGATAGCCAATTTTGGCTCACATCGACGAAAGGGTGCTCCGGCAGGGCGGCAAGTGGCTGTCAAATCAAAAAATGGCCCGGGGTCAGGGCCTCCAAGACGTTCGGGTCCGAAGACAGCGGGCACAATGGACGCGAGTTCAATACAGCTTCAAAACGGCAAAATACCGTAGCTAACTCCTTAAAGGTGAGAACGGTGTCTCCCAACAATCTGCGCCAGAGTCCCTGTGCCGATTTCACCGCGGCCTCAAAAATACCCCCCCAATGGGGACAGGCTGGCGGGTCAAAACAATAACTAACAACAAAACAACCAAACAACAATAACAACCAAACAACAACAACAACAACAACCAAATGGCCCTCCTTAGGCAACAAAAGGGGGTGACGGGCCCCATAAGGAAGGCTAAGTGCCTCAACCGTCAACAACCAAACAACAAAGACCCGTATCGTCCAAAAGGGGTTCAACTTAATAACGGCTCCCGACAATATCCAAAACTCTCGCTGCAGAATGGCCAACAGCGCATTGCAACCGGCATGCGAGTTCTTGATGTGACGATCAGTCACCAACAATTCTACAACAAAAACAACAATTCAACAATTTGTCGAGGGAGCTTTATCGACTCAACAAAACTCAGGGTCCTTTGTTCCAACAGCGAGCACCTTGTGCCCGGGCAAAGGACCCGACATCAAGACTGGCGATCGAGGCCAATCATCCTCGGGATGAGTCAGCCAGTCTGGTCCCCACCATAGGGGGTAAGCAAACAAGCGGGGTGCCATGCACCCACGTAAGGCCACGGCGCCTGGGTTCAAATCTCCAGGCACGTGCCTCCAAATCAAAGGCGTTTCAAAATTTTGAATCTGGGACACTCGGTACGCAACAAAGACCTCCAAAGAGTGGACGGACGTCTTAAACCAACACAAAACTATTTGACTGTCCGTCCAGGCGTAAGAAGCCCGAATGTCCACAGTTCCACCCAAAGTGTGAGCAACGTGGTTCAATAGACGCACAAGACGCGCCGCCCCTGACAATTCAACTTAGGGATGGTCAGTGCCGTCCGGAGGGGGGGGGCCACCTGGCTCTTGGCCAAGACCAGTGACAAATTCACCTGGCCTGTGCGCAGACGGTGCGCAGACAAACAACAGCTGCATAACCGTGCGAAGACGCATCACAAACAAGGGTAGCAGAGTAGCTCCCAGGGGGGAGGATAGCGCGGGGTAACACGACCTCGTTGACTGCAGGGAGTGCGGATACAAATTGGAGCCAATCTTCCAACAGGGTTTCCCGAATTGGCTCGTCCCAGCCAAGTCCCGCAGTCCAAAGGCGCTCAAGAAAACAATTTTGCCCAAAACAATACAAACAAACAACAAAACAATAGACAAAAGGCAACCCTGGGCTCCCATGTCCAAAATGACACGGACCACAACAGAGTCCCCCGTGGGCCCCCAGACCCGACCGATGCCGTTGGCAACAAAACCATGTCAATCTGAGGGGTACCTTAGCGGGGCAAGCGCCAAGTTTCTAACAATGCCTGGGCGGCGACCGATCGCCGCACCCAGGCTCAAGTCTTTCCCGACGAGGATGGAGGACAAATTCCTCGTCCGCGCGGTGTCCCGAGCCACGCGCCATCGCTGGAAGGGCATATCCCACCGGAGGCCTGAATGGCGGGGGGCGTGACTCCAACCGGGGACGTTCCGCCAAAGGAGGGGAGGGAAGGCGGTGCTGGTCTGGCCAGCGCTGCCTAGCAACAACTGCGTAATCGCCTTTACGCGGGGAGACCAAATGGCGGTCGCGCGGCTCCCGCTCAACTTGCGCGGGGGGTGGAGTGCGGCGCTCAAAATTGCGGGCCTCTCCCCGGTTCTGAACCGGCGAGGCAGAAGCCCGGTGACCAACTCCATGGTACCCCCCCGTGCGCGAACCTTCATCAGAGGCTGGTCTGCCAGCGTGGTTCGCGTTAGCGCACAAAATGTCCAAATGGGACCCCCCACAAATTCTACAAGGGCGGGGGTTGGGGCAGTCCCGATGGAAGTGAGCCCCCAAACAAGAGAAGCACATGCGGCGTGCATTGGCAATTCGGCGGCGGGCACTCACGTGCAACTTCAAAAAGGCCGCGCAAGTTGCCATGCCATGCCCCGTGTCCCTACAAACTCACAACCAGGACGACTCTGGGTGCCAGCAAAACGAGCGGCGGGGCGACCATCAACAGGCCCGCGAGCCCTAGTCCGTCCCTGGTCTCGTGGCCGGGAAGACGGCTGGCATGACTCAGTGGCAACGCCAGAGTTGTCCACAAACCGACACTCATCCTCCAAAAATTGGACGAGGTCACCAAATGGGGGGAGATGTGTAACACTATCCCCACCATACCTTTGCTCGAAATGAGCCCTCAAATCGGCAAGAAGCCGCAGCACAACATGCACCAAAGGGTAAGACCATTGGTCCACCGGCAAGTCCAATTGCTTTAAAGCGTTGGTCGCTACCACCAACGGGTTCAACAGGTCAGTACGCAATGCTGACAATCCAGTAATGACCGGTAACCCCAAAATCAATGCAATATGAACATCAGCCAAACAACGTTCATTTGGTACCGCTGGGTGAGTAGTCCCAAAGCGGTAGGGTAGGCTGAGTCAGTCAACGACAGATGCTGTACCAAGGCTCGGGCCTCACCTTCCAGGACAGACAACAAATAGGCCAACTTTAGGGCGGGTCTGAGGTCCGAGCGTGCATCAACCAAACTTGCAAACAGGTTGTGGAAACCGTACCAGTGGTCCCAGCGACCGTCAAGTGTGGCAGTTCCAAAGCAGGCAATCTACTCAATAGTCCGGGACCTGAAACAACCGAGGTCTCCGGCTTGACCTGGACAGGTGTCCGGCACTGCAATATTTCCATCTGTATGCCATTGCACAAACAAAACCATTCAAATAAACAAAACAATTAAATTATCAAATAACAAACTTCAATCAGTAACTCAAGAAATAACATTAAATTGGTTTCAATTCAATTCAACAATAAACTTTTATTTTAATTCAAACCCAATATCAACGTTCAAAATTCTATTTCACAATTCAATTCAAATATTCAAATTCCAATCCAATTCCAAATGTTAAGTTCACAAACCACTTTGTTAATGGTACAACAATAATAATCCTTTATTCCAACTCAAAACAATGGTAATACTCAAAAATGCCAATAATTTTTCAAATATTAATTTTCACAAATAACCATATCAATGGTACAAACTCAATATTTTAATGTCTTCCTGACATTCAATACAACAGAGGTCAAATAACAACAACAAGAGGTTATAGCATAGCTCAATCTAACCAACTCTGAAGCATATGCAACCGGCTGACCCCGTCAACATGAGTTACTCGACTCAATAAATTCAAACAAATTATTTCAAATACCAATTAATTACCATTAACAAACATTTACAGCGAATTACTACTTCCCTTATAGAGACTGCCAAGTAATTAGCCTACTGTAAAATACCAATTTGGTGGTTATGTCTTATAACCACGCTCTGCTACCAAAATGTACGCTGCCAGACTAGGCCCACATAAGGTTTTAATTATTTTGTGGAAGCGTGCTAATCGTGGGGCTCTAGAGACAAGAGTGGCTAGCGTACTGTCCGCCGTACGCGGAGCAGACAATACAAGTACAAGGTACAATATACAAACAAAGGCACTTACCTCATGGTTGAAGGACACTGCTCTGGTGCCAACCTGGAGATATGTATGTAAGTGAGTGTATCTGTATTGTGTCGTGACGTTACGAGTATTCTTCAGGTTAGATTCCGCTTCCAATTAGGCCGGAGGAGGTCACAGCATGCGGTCTTCAAATCACTCGTTCCCCAATAGCGTCACTTGAATGACCTTCAAACTATTTCAGGTATTTCCAACAAACAGAACCCGTGATATGTCTTCAAATTGGGGGTTATTACAAACAAACTCAGGATCATGACAAATTGTCCACAAACGGATCCATTTACAAGGATTAATTTCAACAAACGCGTCGCGGAACTCAACAGGCGAACGGGGCCATTTTAGCGGCAAATCAAGAGCTGTCAAGTGTCAACGTCAAAAAATGACAAGTCAGATGTCACTTCGTTACACGCGCATTCCATTAGGCGCACAGATAATAAACGGTACGCAACAAAGAAGAAAGGAGTGTGGCTCAGGAATTGGTTGAAGAAGCGACCGAGTAATGCTCATCATAACCTACTTAGGGAATTGAACCTGGAAGGTGCCACAATTGTACCAGTGTGAGGGCCGCTTTAGGACTTGCGTGGTATGTGACAAAAAAAAATCACATTGTCAGTTGTTTGTCTTACTATAACTGAGTGATAAAGCCACACAAAAAATCTAGAGTATAAATAACATAGCTACTGAAAGTAAAGATCAAGGATTTGTATGTTAGCTGAATTGTCTTGCAGAAGAAACACCAAATACGCAAAACTCGCCCAAAGCCATCACATATGCGCGACCAGGTTTTCAAGATCAAATTTGGTTTTGCAAGACATCAGAGTGCTCACATTAAGAAAGAAAATTAGTGTGGGGGTCGCTGTCACTAGATAATTACGGTGAAAAGGATTATACCACATAATAGCTCAATCAAAATTGTTTCGATCTGTATGTATTTAAAAAGCAAACAGATAAAAATATTTCGATTATTATCATCCCATTTGAATTTTCACAAACCTCTGAAAGTCATTAAGGCGGTGCACACCACCGGAGTAGAAACTCGTAAAAACATTAAAATAGCGTATAACACGGTCGTAAGCACCAGTTAATACGCGCCAAACGCTTGCAACAAAACGACTGTGCCAACTAGCTGTGTTACTTTCGTTTAATAGTCTTTAATCGCTCGTGTACACTATTCTTAACTTTCAATTCTTTTGTACCATCTTAATTTAGGTGGGTGTATGATTTTATAGGTTTCGTATGTCGTTATTTTAAAGTTAATATTAATAATATGTACAAGTATCTAAAAACAGAGATAAAAGAATCACATTTGTATGGCAATACGAAACCGTTCACGGTTTCGTTTTGCTTGTTATTTTAATGCCATATTAATAGTTTTTAGACTTTACGCAGACCTGATAAGTTTTATTTTTTTGACGTTTATAAGTACCCTTTGAGACTATTTCAAATAAAAAAAAATATTTGACTTTGAAAGTTTTTGCATGCGATAACAAAATAAACGATTACTAAAAATTTGCCGATGACGAAATTGGTCTGAGAAAGCAACATACAAGGAACAAGGGTTGAGACATTTTGCCAGCAATGAGAAGAAACAGATTTAACATTTTATTTGTTTTCTTAATATTGTTCTATAGCAATCACAACCACACTTTTACCGACGTTAAAAAATATCAAGTATGTCACAAAAGTTAAATTTACTATTCAGACAAAAAGAGGTTAACCTTTAAGAATCTCTAAAATAATAATGCTATAGCTAAGATATCAGTTACTATCACAAGACCAAGCCCCATCATAAAGTACCAACCTCAAAATGTCATCAATTAACACCCAATCAAGGCGCTACCTACCCTAGAACAAGGCCGCAATGGTACTTTACGTCACTAAAACGTACCTCTCGTGTCTAAATTCTCACTAAGAACATTACAATGAATCTGACAGTGAGGGAAGGAGTGCCTTAGCCCTCTTTAAACCTTCGAGAGAAGCGGTTAATATTTTTATATAGTTTAATTAATGTATCATAGCTGTGGGTACAGTTTTTGGATGTACAGATATAAAGTGAATAGTAGAAAAGCTAAATAAAGAACTTTTTTTTATTTAGCTTTTCTATTTTTTATAATCATTTATTTAATGAAACGTTTACAAAAAGAGTACATATAGTAATAGTAGTAGCTAATAATAGTAAGGTTTCCAAACAATTATTTTGCCCTAAGTAAGTATTAAAATTTAACTACAAGGTTTTTTTCTCTCTTCTACTTATCTATGCATTAATATATTTTCTATAGAATATCGTACAATATTTATTATAAGTGCTAGTAATGATATTTTGGAATTAGAATATTAGGGCGCGACCCGCTCCATTTGGTTTATCCAAATTTATAACACCGTACCCTGAATTCTCCAAAGGGAAAAGCAGAGTGGTACCCCTAGTACAACCACGATTTGCCAGTTATTTTTAAATTTCATGTAATTAGGAGCACTCCTATATTTTCACCAACCGGGCATAAATACAGACGCTTTACTTACAAAATTCTGAATGCAAAACGCAATAAAATGTTGTCTGACCTGAAAAACGGGTCTAGGTGTTTGCGACTAATAGACACAGAACCATAGTACCGTGTGGTGCCGGACGTAAAGAATAACACCACCCCATTTCTTCCCGTGGGTGTCGTAAAAGGCGACTAAGGGACTTACTAAAGAATGGGCAGCAGCGTTCTCTATGCATTTTACCACCATACTGCGATCGTCAACCCGCCGCCAAGCGTGGTGATTATGGCAAAGCCCCCCAAATTGGGGCAGGCCTAAGCCCAGCAGTGGACGTCTTACGGCTGAAACGACGAGACATAGAACCTGGGTTTTCTCTATCTACACTGTTAACACTGTCCTCCCATACCCATTAACACTGATATTTTAAAACTTAACAAGGCAATATTTTTAAACAGTAAGCAGAGTTTCTTGCCGTCTCTTTTGCAGAGACAACGACACATTGGGACCGTGAACCTAGCTTCTGACTTTTCCTAAGGGTCTATGTTGGTTTATGTGAATTAAAATATGTCGATTTTCTAGACATACCTATAGATGAGCTACATCTACCTAGGTAAACAAGTATCGTTTATTAAAACAAACAACGAAGACGAAATTGAAAGAAGAGTAAATATAACGTGGAAGAAATTTTGGTCACTCAAGGAAATCTTAAAAGGTGACTACTCTATAAATATGAAGAAAATTATAATAGATACATGCATACTGCCGTGCCTGCTGTACAGTTGCCAATCTTGGGTATATACGGCAAGAGCCAAACAAAAGATCGAAACAACACAAAGAGCCATGGAGAGAAGTATACTGAACATAAGGAAAATACACAAAGTCAGAAAAGCAGCCATTCGAAAAAAAACAAAGGTAACGGACGCCCTCACGCAAGCTCTAAAACTGAAATGGCAATAGGCTGGCCACGTATCACGTTACAAAGACGGTAGATGGACAGCTAAAACTACAGAGTGGAAAGGGCCAGAAAGAAAACGAAGAGTAGGCAGACCGAAGAGAAGGTGGGCTGACGACCTCACTGACACAGCAGGAAACGATTGGCAGAATATTGCAAGGGACAGGGACAAATGGAAGGAACTGGAGGAGGCCTTCACCCGTGGAAGGGCCCATACCACAAAATAATAATAATAATAAACCCGCAGGGCAGCTTGTGGCGAGCTGTTGGGCAGTAGCGACCCCACGGACCCTCTCTCCCGGGAGAATTCTTGTTCCTCATCTCTGGCTTGCCTTTATTGGCCGGCTGGAGTGAACACTGACGAGGTTCAGAGCTCCCACCTCATTCTTGCTTTTATTGGCTGGCTTGAGTGGAGATTCGCAAGAGCAAACGTGCTCGGGGAAAGGAAGTATTCCAGTAAGTGCTCGTAGGGACATGACCATCTTCCGGGCTCTGGGATTGTTCTGAAAGCCTTGGAATACCTCTCCACTTCTCAAGCACCTCAGGAAGTGTTGCCCCCTTGTCGCTACGTCACTGTGTGCTAGCGACGTTTTCCGGGGGCCCATTATTGAGTGTGCAAGTCACCCCCTGCCTTTTTATCCGTGTATACAAAACATTGATCAGGCAGGGGCCATAGTCCTTCCATAGTTGCGGTTACCAATCCACTATAGCCATCCAAACCCATAGCCTAATTTGCTTTGTATCCATATTCTGTAATAGTTCTGCTCCAACCGGGAATTGTCCTTGGGTGCACTTGCATAGTGCATACAGGGATAATCGTCGGTTGGTGCCCCCTCATCATTTAAAATTATCTAAGGGGCCTCTGCGAGTTGGCTTCGGCCCCTCGTAAGCCTTCCAAAAGACCGGGATTCCAGAATCCCGAGATTATGTTAACATATACAAAATAATAATAATAATAACTTAGATTATAAGAAAATTTATAACCACACACAAATTAGATTAAATTAGATTTATAACGATATTTTTAATGGTAATGGGAAATAAAGGCTTTTTTATTTTATTTTATTTACCTATAGATGAAACAAGATGATAAATAAAAATCCATAAACATTGATGATGGGCAAACGTAGAATATACTTCTGAGACCCTTCCAAGTTACATCAAATAAACTTTACTGACTCTCCTCTCTCTAATATCTCTTTTAAATTTTACGATCGAGAGATAGACGGAACGTTATTCGCTATTTTATTAGCTATAACATCATTTCGGTATAATAAATTGATAAATGATTAAGATTAAAATGCAATTTCCCTGATGATGGTCGAATTAAGGGCTGCAGTATTTGATGTATGGTATTTTATGGTTTTATAGAGAATGTTAATTATGTGTTACTGCCAATCATTATACGGTTTTTCGAAACAATATTTTTAGATTTTGTAATTAGGGTCTTATCATACCAAGAAGCGAAGAAGCGTTGGTTGTTGTGTAGTCTCAACTATCGTCCGTGTATTATAGACAGTCGGGTCGTTGAGCTCCTTAAAATATGGTTGAACTACAGCTCAAAGCTGCAATGGCTCTTTCTTCGAAAGGCTCTTCCAGACATTGCTCGACATTGTTAGACTCACTTATAATTCCAATAATATAATGTTTGGACTTTAAAAGAGACCACGACCCCCGAGTTTGTTTCGGTTTCTTCTGAGGGAACATTCAGCTAGGATTAGCAGCCATCTAGTTTTTGAAACATTAACCAAAAATTTTGACGTGTAAAAGAATCTTATAAGATCTACTCACAGAAATAAACATTTAATTTCAGTCGTAATGGGTCGTCAGTCCGAAAGTTTCGGTGCGTGAATGGAACGTAGTTGCTAGGCGTGGTTCTGAAGCTACGAAAACCAATCAACTGCAGCATCAGTGCAGACAGATACATCGTTATTTGCACCTCAAACTTTAAAAACACTGCGACTTTTATTTTTCGAATTTAAAATACATTAGCGATTGAAAATAAAAAAGGAACTCAAACAGAAAAATAATAACTCAACGATACGAATAGAAATAAACAACACAAGAACAACATTTTAAAAATAATATTCGTTATCTGCTATCATCCAATTTTATCCGCATAAGCTCCGTGATCCTTCAATCAGGAGGGATTATAACCCAACCGTGGTGGAACATCGCAGTGCAATTGTTTTGTTCAATTCTATGAATAGACAACATCGTAATATATGTGATGTTCGATAGTAATTTATTGAAAGAAGAAAACAATAATCGAATGCAGTAGAAAAGATCTTTTGTGAATGGGTTGGGATTTATTAACCGACTTCAAAAAAAGGAGGAGGTTATCAATTCGACTGTATTTTTTATGTTTGTTAGCTCATAACTTTTAACTGGGTGAACTGATTTCGATAATTATTTTTTTATTTGAAAGCTGGTGCTGTCCGTTTGGTCCCATTTTATTTTGTTCCATTCTGACAGTGGGGTCCATGTAAAAACCATATAAGCTTTAAATTTGCATTAAGTATTTGCCCGACAAATGAACGAATAACGCGATTAGATTAGTGCGGGGAACATATCATAACTAAAAAGTTTTAAAAAAAATTGTTTTTTTTGGAATTTATTTTTTATTAGTTGTAGTAGGTGGAGAAAGTGTTTTTACCGAATTCAAAAAGGAGAAGGTTTGTATGTATGTTCTGCGATGTTTCCGTCAATTGTGAATCAATTTCGAAAATTATTTTGTTATTAAGTAATGTATAAGATATTCGGTAGATCTGGTCCCGTAAAAACTGTATTAGGTTATTATGCTTAAGTAGTTTTTGCTTTAGCTTCGATAATGCGTATTTAGTGTATCTTAATACTGCCTGTCACTTTTCATGGAATAGACTTGCTATTATTAGTATTTGGAGTGAAATTTCGTAAAAGACTTTTTCAGTGAAAGTTACTTAAATTTCGGATGTCGGTGTCAAAAAACCAAAAACAGGTCCAAAAACACCGACTTTTTATTTGAAATGAATACTTCTTCAGAGCAGTGGTGGCCCAGTGGTAATGGCCGTGACTTACGAGTAGTAGGTCGTGAGTTCAAACCCAAGCAGGCGCTTTACTTTGTGTAAATTATTTCATCACCACTGCTCTCAAAACGGTGAAGGAAAACATCGTGAGGAAACCGACGTCTTAGAACCAAAAATTCGAAGACATGTGACATCCACCAACCCGCACTGGGCCCGCGTGGTGTATTACGGCCCACTCCCTCTCACCGAGAGGAGGCCTGTGTCCCAGCAGTGGGAACATTATAGGCAGCTGATGACTTCTTCAGGCGCACTTGGCGCTTTTATCTAAAAGTGAACGAAACTAAACCATCACGCCCGGGTCCGGTACGCTGAATCGGGTATACTCGGCTCTAGTGAATCATATAAGGTTTCAGCTCTATTATGTACTCATAATCCCACACCCTGTTTTTTTCCGACAGCTAAAGTTCTAAAACTGATTAGGACAATATATAATATCACTAGTTCTGAACAAAACAAAACAGTACTTAACTAACAATAGTATACTGTGTTTAACAGTAAGGGAACCAGTTTAGCAGTTTTTATCTTTAGCTTCTTTGGAACAGGTTTAATTTTACTTAATTCAGCACTGATAAAAAATACTTAATAAACAACCGGTCTGTTCAACTCAAACTGCATTAACACAGTAATAAACCAACCTCCATACATTCTTGAAAAGACAAAAGACAAACAATACTATCTTGTCCCTACAAACAGAAAACCTCATGAATTTTGATAAACAGCAATCCATCAAAATTCTAAAGTACAACTTTAACTAAAAACATAAAATTTGAAAGCGGCCACAGACGCTCAAAATCCGATCCCTTCGTCCGAGATAAGAGCCAGTGTTTCAAGCCGGAATCAAATGAATTAATATACTGTAGAAGAACCATTTTGTAACGTTAATGAGTACTCTGCGGAACCTTCTAGAAGTTTTCGACATTTCTTTTGTATTCATGAATTATGTGCACTGCGACAATGGTAATTAAGTTATGGAGTTGCTAGTTTCTGTTGCGCATTTTTCGAATTAACCAATTGAACAATTTACTTATTTGGAAGTGCTACAATGTAAGTAATTCTTGTTACGAATAATTTATAGATAACTAGCTTATGCCAGCGGCTTCGCCCTCGTGGCGGTCGGAAATTATCCCGCGGGAACATACTACCGGGATAAAAAGTTGCCCATGTCCTTTCTTAGGCTCTAAAATATCTGTGTACCAAATTTCATCTAAATCATTTCAGTCGTTTTAGCAGGAAACCGAGACAGACAGACAGACAGAGTTACTTTTCCATTTATTATATTAGTGTGGAAGTGTGGATATAGTGTGGATTCATTTAGTATTATCTTAAACGATGGCAGATAACATAAGATAATTCTTCTTGCAGGGAAACTAGATTGAATAAACCAACAACTAACCGCTTTTGAAACCTTTCCTCAGTTAAAAAATGCCCATTACAAATAACAGAAAACAACATCTGAAAAAATAACTGGAAATTGGATAGCTTTTTAACAGGAAATCCCATGCTTTTCTTACGTGCGGAATAGCATTACAAAAACCAATTTCCAACTAATCTAAAAGATCTACACTCTCAATACCATTCCAAAACATTAGGTACATAACAACAAAGGTCACATACGAAACCACAGCCTATTCAAATGCCCATAAAAACCTATGTGCCTATTACCAGAGAAGCAATAACAACACAGAATAGAAGTCATTTAAAACACTCGAAAACACTACAGCGAAATAAACAGCCCCATTTTATAACCAAAGACTTTTTATCGAAAATGTTCGAAGCGAGGTCTCTAAGAGAAATTTAAATGCATTAAGTTGAAACCTAGTCGATTATTCGTGGGAACTCTCACTGTTTTATCGTCTTTGGGGAGGGTTACGTCTAACTTCTAACTACGGAGAAGGGCACTGACCGAGAACCGAGTTTTGTGCTATTCAAGCGAACCATGTTGAAAAGACAACTGCAGTTGGTTGGTGATGTGCATAGACTGTGGTCAGTCAGGCTTGATGATAGCAGTTGATTATACGACGAATAAACTATATATATCCCATATATTGTTGTATTATCATATCACTTTAACCTATGACCACATAAGAACCTATTTGACTATATGAAATATGCCATTACATCTCACTCGGAGACTGTAATATGAGACGATTCAGAAACGCATCTCTTATCAGTCAAAGATAATATTCAAACCTGGTAATTAGAACAACTCCACTTAAACCGAATGTATTGGTCTCGAAATTCAACCCAACTATTGGATCGATTTCCGATCAAACCAGATGCAGGTAAATATCAGTACCTTACATGGAGCAACTGCCTATCTTACCTCGACAACTAAGTTACTGGGTAACACGATAGTCTCTTGGTAAAACTGCTTGCCAGTTTTTTGGCTTCTGACTATCTATTACGACTGTCAAAGATATACAAACAACAGCCAGGACTAAAACCTTAACGTGCTTCCCGAAACATGGACACGGACAAGGAATATTAAAATAAGCAACAATTTTGTAGCGATTTTCTGAACTGAAATGGCATTTATCTAACCATTTTCTAATCCTACGTATAATCCGTACATTGACTTATTCTGCGGTAAATCTCACCATTTCGTCGACTTTGCCTGCAAGCGAGTTTAAGTATCGTTAGACCGATACGCCATTTTACGGGCTGCGTTCTAAAGATTTACTGTTTGTTTTGTTATTTGGTTTTGTATGTAAATTCCTTTTTGTTGAGTGGAGTGGAAAGGATTTTATTGTGCGTTTTAGCTGTGGATTGTACAGTATATAGGTTTCATTTCGAACGAAAGCTAGGAATCAAACAAAACACAAATAGGTGTTCAGTTCTGTTATAATATATTCCATCCAGTACTAGGACCATAGATGTGCGTATCGTCATGAACCGATAATAACTGATCAATTATTATATGAAATAAAAGCAAAAAAAGAAAAACGACGGGTTGCACTCCGGGAGAGCCGGCAGAAGTGAAAACTTGAATATCAACGTTGTGCATTTTTGATATTTTGGAATGGTTAGGGAATAATTTTGCACGAATTGCTTTAATTATCAGTATAAAAGTACTATAATTGATGTGATAGAATACAATCTTATACCTTTAAACGAGCAATTCTTGTATATATCTATATATTTATACGTGAAGCGAAAACTTTGGATCCCTTTTTACGAAAATTGGGCGGACGGAGGAGTATGAAATTTCGCACACTTATAGTTTATGCAGAGAAGAAGTGACGAATGCTAATATTTTTTTTTAATATGCGTTAAAATACATTATTTTCAATGAATAACACGTTACACACACTACTGTTTATTACCGTGTATTTAATACACACATGCATAGATATTCTTTTGTTTATGGTCCAAATCTGTCTTTATTATTTTGTGCAGTGTTACCAACACCCAGAAATATTTACCCCTAAAGCTTAAGTAAAACACGCCTAAAATTGCCACAATTACTAAAAAAATCCGCTAAAAAATTATAATGAAAATAACCAACGACTGTTCAGTAATCATAGACCGGCACACAGTAGTAATATTTGTCTATATTTATTACGCGAAATTTGTTAATCATTCACTCTGCATTCTTAGTATCGAGGAACCGTACTAGAAGTCGCTAATACTTTTATTGTAATCAAAAACACAATGAGAAATGTAAGATGGCAAAAAATCCCTAAGAATACCCCTAAAAAATTTCAATCCTCTTATTTACCCCCTAAATTTGGGAAAAACCCCTAAGTTGGTAAGCCTGATTTTGTGTCTCTATTCTTACTGAATGTCAAGTATAACCATAGGTAATTAATTAATTTTATAGATATATAACCTATTTCATTTTTTAAATCTATGATCATATCGAGAATATTTCTCTTTAATATTATTTGTATTAGCGACGATAGGAATTTAGTTTAGATTTTTATGAAATATTTTTTGTGGTTTTATGGGGAGTGTCAAGTATGTATGGCATTAGTAAGTTGCCCATACAAAACTTAGTGTCGTGTGCAAACTTTAGAGGTCGTATGCCTCACGATTGTACAGGCTGGTTATAATTATGACATTTTGAACTGTCATAATTAATTAAAAATATTAGCCCGGGAAAATTCTATAAAAACAGGGCTTCTGTGATAATTCATTCCATATCCAGCAGTTAAGAAGTATTAAGAAAATAAAAAAGAGAGTCCTGAAGAAGTATTCTTTACTCATTACACCTACGTCCTGGTCCTTGCCATCACCATCCCGCCAGCGAACACTCTCCACAGTAGTACCAGTAGTACAGTAGTACTCCACCGTCAACAATTTGTCTATAGTGTTACTGAATGTCAAATATAACCATATTATTTTTTTATTTATTATTATCTATATTTTTTCATTTAATAATGTATTTCTATTCAAATGAAGTACGGTTGAATTTCGACCAATGGGCGATCACTAGTATATATATAATCTGAATCTCGGAAACGGGTCCAACGATTTTCATGAAATTTAGTATACAGGGGGTTTCGGGGGCGATAAATCGATCAAGCTAGGATTCATTTTTATAAAATGTCGTTTTATTCGTGTTTTCAATTATCAACTTTATCGATGATCAACTTGAACATAAAGTTATTATTATAACACAATCTACCAAAAAATACCGAGCAAAGCTCGGTCATCCAGATATTATTTATTTATTGCGCTATCGTACACAAACATGACAATTTATATTACAAAAAACACTCTCCGTCCGTCTTACGAATTTTCGATCAGGTCACGTGTCCTGACGCGAGTTTAACATTTTATACCCATTACAAAAAAAGTGCACAACGCCGCTAAAGAAGTTTTCACTTCAAAAAAAAAACAAATGCGGCCTATGCCCAGCAGTGGATGTCTTGCGGCCGAAATGTTGTGCATGGATTTACTATTTTCTATATATTTTATATAAGAAGATATTTATTTTAGAAGTGTATAAATGATAAAATGGTATCGCTTGTATGTATGTAAGTATATTCTCATATTATTTATATAATTTTATAAAGTGAATTGTTTTTGATGATTTGTATTTTATTTTCTCTTTTACACACGCTGTCTCTTTACCTTTTCACCTATCGCAGGTGTGCTAGAAGAGATTTCTTTATAAATAAGTTATACCTATTACCTACCTCTATACGTATTTTTCCATTTTTTTCTTCTTTTTTGTTTATATATTACGTTACGCGTGTACATAAATAAAGAAATGTTTAAATATTTAAAAACAAAACTAAATTGATATTTAAGTCAATTTATTACAACTGACTTGCGTTTTACTGTATTTACAATATTCATAAAAAAATATGATAACGAAACACATCTGATACTGCATCATTTATGAAAATAAATTACAAAGATTACATTAAAATAATTATTTTAACACACTGACAACTGTTTCTGAATGCTTTTAAGCAATCAACGCAAAAATTTGCTTGTCTAAAAGCAAATTTTTGCGTTGATTGCTTATTTTAAGACACAGCAGTTAAAATTAGCATGACAGTCGAAAAACTATTTTTTGTATTGATTACACCAAATTGTACCAAACTCTAGAATTTAAATGTCTCATTAAGCATATTTTTGGAGTGTTTTGAACACTGTCATTTCACAGATATTTTATCTCTGACTTGAACCTTATAGCCAAGAGAATACATCTCATCATAAAATCAAAATCAAAGGTAAAATACCTGTGCTAGAAATGTAGTGATACAATTCGTCGAAATGCACAACAGGATATTTTAAAACCAACAATGTTTGGTGGAAACGGCTCTGAGGCCCACTTCCACAAATCACTAAAAATGCATTTAACACTAATTGTATTTCAAACATGTTTCTGTCTCTGTCATCTTCAAACAAGTGACGGAAATAGACCGATGTTCCAAATTCGTTTAGAACAAAATGCATTCAGTGATTCGTTGCGCAAGTAGGCCTAAGCCTTTTAGAAACCAGTTAATCACTATATTAAAATTAAATTATGAACCTAAAGAACTCACCAACATACATTCTTCGTAGCACTTCGTAGCGCGTAGCTCGTAGCGCGTAGCACCGTAGCATCTTCACGTGACTGCCCGGTTATTTGGTTTTAGAATCCAAACGCTTTGCCCAACTACTTGGCAACGGTAAAGCGTAGGAATTCTAAATCCAAAATACTGGATTTCTTCATTCTTCTTTATCTTCTGATCTTTATTTTCTTATAAGGTAATTCTAGGATATTGGACTGTGTCGAGGTCAATGCTCTCTTACCTGAAACAAAGAAACAATAGATCTTAATCGAGTTTAAAGACTTGTTTAGTTAAGAAAGGTCGTTGGAGCTCGGGTGTTATTTTAAGGACGTATTTTTAGGGAAATGTTCGATGATATTCAATTAGTTTTCAGGTTAATATTTACTTTATTTGAAACCCATTAAAATTTAAAAAATTACCGTTAGACTTTTTTTAAATTGTTTCATTAAAGTATCGTACGAAAATTACGCATTTTTGACTGTCCAGTTAGTCTAGTGGTTAGTGACCCTGCCTGCTAAGACTGCGGTCGTGGGTTCAATTCCCACCCAGGACAAATCTTTGTGTGATGAGCACAATCATTTGTTCTGTGTCTGGGTGTAATTTATCTATAATATGTATGTATTTAGAAATATATAAGTATGTTTATCAATTGTCTGGTTGCCATAGTACAGGCTCTGCCTAGTTTGGGATCAGATAACGTTGTGTTGGTTGTCCTAAGATTTATTGTATTTGAATTACAACTCAAGATTTTACATAAGACATCAGTCTTCATACTAATAAAACAGCTCCTTAAAGAAAAAAAAAAAAAGCTCAATTTTACAAACAATTATATTAAATTCGTCGTTACATAATAAAATAAACATTACGGCAATACCATCCTGTCAAGTTTTACGTGCACAGATAATATTCAGTGGCACAGATAAAAAAGGGAGCGTTTACGGAGCTCGCCAATTACAAAGCTGCGTTTAAATGAAATTATAATTTTATACAAAAAGGTATTTATTGCGGACACTGATAACATCGGGACTTGAGTCACGGTCTTCGTAAACGTTAATATTCGTACAGGTGCGTATATCTTTTTTGGAGGGTATTTTAATAAATGTAAAATTGATGTTATAATATAGCTGAATGGTGTTTGAATAGCCTGTAATATTTTATTTTGACATTCATTATTGCTATATAACCGAAAATTAAGGTTATAAAAATCTTAAAGCACTATAAAGGGTAGATTGCTTGACATATATAATACACTAGCTTCTGCCCGCGACTTCGTCCGCGTTAAATTTCTTGTACCCTGACTCTTCCCATCGCGTCGAATCGTCTACCCGTGCGATTTGCCCCGTTTTTGCAACATTTTTCATTACTGCTCCGCTCCTCTTAATTTTAGCGTGATGTTATATAGCCTATAGCCTTTCTCAATAAATAGGCTACTCAACACAAAAAGAATTTTTCAATTCGGACTAGTAGTTCCTGAGATTAGCGCGTTCAAACAAACAAACAAACAAACTAACTCTTCAGCTTTATTTTATTATTATTATTTATTTATTAATCAGACAACAAAGGTCCACACTGACAGAAAAACAAAACGAAGCAAAAATACTTAAATGGTGTTAGTATATATAGTTTATAATATTAGTATAGATTTTAAAATTATTATTTTATTAGTGCCTATTAAAATTTAAACACGTACAACACACAACAATAATATCGTTTTACCCAATAACTTGGTTGTGGAGGTAGGCAGTTGCTCCATGTAAATAGAGGTATTAAGCTGCACCAGGTTAGACTGGAAGCCAACCCCAACATAGTAAAAAGTTAGGCAGATGATGACGTACGTTTTTTTTTTTCAGGATGGGAAATCATCAAATGACTTCTCCCGCTCTGGGCGGAGCGGGAGGGCGTGTCAGACTTTTACTGACTAAAACCCACCCGTGTTCCATCAGTTGCCCATGTGCCAGGGTCACGGTATCTCTTTCGAACAATCACGCGACCCCGGCAGATGATGACGTACTTACATAGGGTTTAAATATAAGAGGGGATATGTGGGTGTACTATTGGTACCCCTCTACCTAGTCCTTTGGAAAATACTGGCGTTACCTTATGATTAACATTCTTAGTGTCAAATAGAATTTTGTTCCTCTTCTTTAATAAATTTTCATAATGCTCCCATGAAATACATTCGAAAAATCATATCAAAACTTTAAAACCGAATACCAAGACAAATTCTTACAAAACCTTCGCTCTACATGTAGAGCCTACCTCTACATTGTAGAGTTGCCACTCAAAGGTTCCTTTGTACACGCTCTACATACCACGAGGGCCTTAATAAAGCTCTGCCCACACTACGGCGGATTATAAATGTCCTAGGATATAGTAAAGGATGATAGAGTTAGAAACTTGGGTGTTACGTAGAGTAGTGGTCATTTGAATGTTGAGAAAAGGGATCATTCGGGGTTTAAGAAGTTTAGATGGGACAATACGAAGTTTCGGTTAAGATTAACGATATGGGTGAATATTGTGGATATACCGGACCGGACGACACATAATGTAGAGTAATTTAGTGTGGTTTATTCACTGAGTGATATCATAATACGTACTGCAAGTGCCCATGACTTCATTCGCTTTGATGTCGGAAATTATCCAAAAGAAACGTACTACTGAGACAAAAAGTATAAAATTAGCTATCTTTCAGTGAAAATCCTGCCAAAATTGGCGCAGCCGTTTTAGAGATACAGCACATAGACAGATTTAATATTTAAAATTAGTTTATTAGTATAGATGCCTTCATACACATTCATTTTGATATTACAAACGGACATTTCAGTTTTATTTCTTTGTTTAAATGTATTGTATGAACATATAGATAGCATTGAAATCTTTTCACGTTTCTGCATTGTTTTCACTGTAATAAAGAACTAGTTTATTTTACAAATAACCTTCTGTTCATTGCTTCAGTGTGTATGATTGTGAATCTATACTTAATATTATAAAGCCGAAGAGTTTGTTTGTTTGATTGAACGCGCTAATCTCTGGAACTACTGGTCTGGATTGAAATTTTTTTTGTATTGAGTAGCCTATTTATCGAGAAAGGCCATATGTTATACAATATTACGCTACAACCAAGAAGAGCGGAGCAGTAATGAAAAATGTTGCAAAAACGGGGAAAATCGCACGGGAATCCGACGCGACGGGAAAGGTCGGGGGAACAAGAAATTTAACGCGGACGAAGTCGCGGGCAGAAGCTAGTGTATACTAAAATCAAATACAGTTCCAGGTAGAATTGCAAATTCAGTAACAAACGTATCTGCATGCACTTATCTATTGAAACAATTCCTGCTTATAACCAGAAAATCGAAACACGCCATAAAATCCAAACCGAAAACCTCCCCCGATTCCAATTTCAAAAACTCTTATTCCAAATTCAAATGATTCCCGAACAGATACCGAATTCCGAGCCGAACCAATATCACGTTATGAATAAAGGTAAGTGGTGGAATTTTAAGACAGAAGCAAATCGGTCGGGTTGGCTCTGCTCATTCGGCCACGGTCGGAAGGATTCGGGATTTAATCTCGCTCAAATTGCCTCCGCTGGACCGCTTCAGGCTTGAAAAAGTTCAAGATAGGCTTGGCTTGTAGACGTTCCAAGATGTGAAATTTTATCCTCAATTTTTTGCGACTCCTTCCTTATTACCTCTCTCTGTGTCTGACATTAATGATTTTGTTGATATTTATTTTTTTGAGTGTTTACGTGTTTGGGGAAATTATTTAATGGGTAATGAAGTAATTTTTGTATTTTTGCGACGCAATTGGTTAAAATTCGTAAAGAACTTTTCCTGCGTTCTTTGTTTTCTTACTGTTGAAGAACTGTAAAGTGAAAGAACATTCAAATACTCTTGACAAGGCCAGCCACATATTGCGCTTGAGTTTTTTGTGCTCATCGATTTTTTGTGTACCTTTCAACAATGGTCTCCTCATATTCTATTTAATTTTTCTTCTGAATTAGCCTACACCATCCCACTGCTAAGCAAAGGCCTTCTCCATATCCTTCCAGATATTCTTTTCACGAGCCATGGATCGAGGATCCTGCAATAAGCGGCTAGCTTTTTGGCTTCATATTCTTATCACCTCTCAAACCTGAACCTTACATACAAGGACCGTTTTCATGGATTAAGTAAAGATTCTAGACCATCCTATGTCGATTTTTTTTTCATAAGATATTTAAAAAAAACTTATTTTCAGATTCGTTGTGACAGATTTTTGACTGCTTTTTTTTTTAAATTTATTATCGACGAATAATTTCCTCGCAAGCGGTTCAAAATCATTTCTTTCAAATAGGCATATAAAATGCACTTTTGAGCGTCGAATGACAAGTGTACTGAAGCCAGAGTCAGAGGCTGCGTGTAGGGTGGCTACATCCCTATGTATCTACAAAAAGCCTCCTTTAAAAAAGCCATTTCACGAACTCATAAGCAACAATTAAAGTAACTCCCCATAAACGTAGCACACAGATCGGAACATTGCCCACCATTAGTAGTAGGCGCACGTCTCACCGCAGTTATGCGGGCCTCTTGTAAGTTCATAAACTTACTGTTATACCTCTGAATGTATTGTTAATGTACCCCAAGTTTATGTGCCTTATAATTGGACTTTTAGAGGTATTTTTTATGGACTTTCTGGGCAATTCGATTTTTTGTGTGGCCTTTTATTTAAAGATAGTAGAGTGGTGCAGCAGTATGGAACCTTTACCAGCAAACTGAATTTCAGATGCTTTTATAAAAATCTTCAGAGGGGAAGTAGCACCCCAACAATTATTCCTTTTGAAACTGAGCATAGCTATAGGTAGATTTAGTATTTTTTTTAGCATAGATACATCTTAGCTTCCTGAAACAGAGCATAGGCACATTTGCCATTACTAAAAATTGTATGAAGTACTCCATTAAATAAAACTCTGAGGAATGGTAAAATTAGACCATCGCCTACCATTCTAACAAATAAAAATCTCAAATTCATTCATTAACAGACAACGCTCAACCTAAGCTGCTACGTCTATAAGCATGATTTTGCATAAGAACTCCTTAAATAACGAAGATAAGCACTAAGGAAGGATTTCTGAAAATTATTTTCCTCAAGAGTTTACTTAAAGGCAGAAAGTTCCTTAGTTTTGCACACGGTTTGTTAATCAATAACTCACACTCGACTGCCTCGTTGGTCTAGTAGTTTCAAGTGCTCCTGAGGTCCTGGGTTCGATTCCAAGGTCAGGCAAAGTATTATTAGAAGTAAAAGCCGAACTATGGACTTGTGGCCGGTTCTTGACAATAGGTTCGCTCTCTATTACATGGGACTCAATGTCAGTGTACCATAGGTGCACCTCTGCCCATCCCTTCAGGGAAAAGGTGTAATGTTATTTGTAACTCACAAGAATTTGTACAAGAACCTAACACATATGATTCTCGAAAGACAAAACCGCAATCACCGTGCCACTGCGGTTCTAAGACACGTATCCCCCAACCCATAACACACCGAATAACTTATATCATTTTATATTATGATTCCTAACAAAGCATCCGATACCATTCCGCTGAAATCATCTCGTTAGTTAAACGAGCGAGATCATGAGACATATCCTACGATGTGGACGAGAGATGTATCTCGCATTGCAGTCACGTCTGTACCCGGTTCTCATAACTGTGAACCCAATTGTAACTACTGTTACTACAGTTACCTTTATAATGGTGTTACTGTATTAATTAACTATTGTTTTATCGTGATGATAAAATTAAATGTGTGTTTTGGTGTTCTGTTAATTTCGGGTGTAATGGGGTTATCTTTGGGCGTGGCATTGAGGAAGTTCTAAAGGCTATTCTGTTTGTTTTCTGTTAATAGTATCCTTATGAGTTTTATGAATTCTTCATGAATTTTCATTCTACGATGACGAGATTGATTCTTTGTATCAGCACAAACGAGAGAACAGAAATGTTTGGTGCCAGAGTATAGTAAATGAGTAATTGATATGTAGTATATGGATTGTAATCAGTCAGAAAATTCATGGTGACAAAAAAGGGGCCTGAATATAATAGCTTTTTGTTAAAGATATCAAAATCTATATTTTCCATTCAATATCAAGTCTAGGATTTATATTTTAATCTTTAGTTCCGCGATACTAAAATCTGAACATAAACTTAACAGAAGCACTTACGTCTCGGATCACCTCTTAACCCTAAAACGACGACTCGTACTTTGCTACAAAGTATTTTTACAACACTATGAATGTACCATGTATTTGTTGTAGTCAAGAGTTTAAACCGTTTGACCTCGGATGCTTTTGTGTCTTTTCTTTTATATAAGGACCCCAGTGCGATTCTTGTAAGATGTAATAATAATACGTGCATACATAATTAGCCGTACCGCGTGGTGCCGGACGTAAAGAATAACACCACCCCATTTCTTCCCGTGGGTGTTTTAAGAGGCGACTAAAGGACTTACTGGGGAATGGGCAGCAGCGTTCTCTATGCATTTTACCACCAAACTGCGATCGCCAAGCCACCTGCCAAGCGTGGCGATTATGGCAGATCCCCCCAAAAAATGTACCGGTTAAATTAGCGGTGCATGGGGGAGGCCAATGTCCAGCAGTGGACGTCTTACGGCTGAAATGATGATGATGATGATGATGACATAATTAGCCTATAATGTTTCACTGCTGGGAAGCAGGCCTACTTTCTGCGAAGAGGAAGTGGGCTGTAAGCCGTCATACGAGCCCAGTGCACATTGGTAGATGTCACATTTCTTCGAATTTTTTGGTTTTAGTTTACACGATTTTTTCCTTCACCGCTTTGAGAGCAGTGGAGATGAAATAAAGTGCCTGCGACTATTTGCACAAAATAAACCGCCTCATAAACCGTAGCCAATGCCACTGGGCCACCACTTCTCATGATTTTTAGCCTATTCTAATTTCAATTCCTCTTAGCGAATAAATTGGCAACGAGTAGAATATAATTGAAATGGTTTACGTTTCAATTATATTCTACTTGTTACCAATTGGCTATTTAAATTATTCACATATTTGAAAGCCATGTAAATTGCTCATACATGAAAGTGTAAAATTATTGTAGGTACCTACGCCTAAACAACACAATAACGTATAATTGCATTCCAAAATTATTAAATTGTAACTCATGATGGTGATCGTTATAGAAAGTCTAGCTCAAACCAATGAATTAAAGGCTAGGCCGTTGGGTATAGTTTGATGAAGCCTTATTTTTTTTTTGTTTTGGAAACATAAGGTATTTATCACCATTTTTAAGCAATTAACGATTGTTTTATCCCTATCAGAATACCAGCGCTGTGACGCTCATTTTTAAATATCTCAGCATCTCAGCTGAAATATGGGCCTTTTAGCCTCGCACATTTTTTTTTTGTCTATTTATTATTTTATTTCATTACGCATACCTATTGTGTTTAGTTTAGTCTATGATATTCCTGTGCAAGTCTCAATTAATACTTTTCTTTCTTTCTATTATTTATGACCTCTTAAATAAACTAATAATATAGTTTTAATTTGCCTGCCGTAAATTGCACATTCAAAAACAGTTACGCAGATTGGTAGGCTTATAAAATGTAACAGTTAAATGATTAAAATAAATTAAAATTTATTAAATAAGAAATATATACAAAAATACGACTAGTGCTCGCATTGTATGTTTAAAATTAGCCTAAAGCAAACATTTTTAACATCAACGTGTCCCAAAAACACCACTATGCATTTGAAACTCGGTTCAACGCCAAAATAAATCCTAAAAGTCACCAACAAATGCTTCAATACATCAACACGAATAAAACCAGCACTCTAGCACTAACATCAACTATGTATTTTACGAGCCCCCAAACATGCGATGTATCTGCACTTGTCACGAAATTTCAATTTGCCGCCATGATGCCGCCGTACCGGTTTACGACGTAATTTCTTGAATGGCAGTTAAAAACATTGTTGAGCTATCTAAACGTAGTTTAAGGGACTTGTTAAGTTTTAATACTGTATTGTGTTTGGGTGGTTATGTGAGTTTTGTGTCACGTTTTTGGTGTTTTAATCCGACTCTGGAAGATTAGGCGTGGGTTTGGTAATGTGCCTTAATCTATGTTGTTATCAGGAAATGCAGTGGGTTTCTAATCAATTAAACAGCAAGCTAGCTAATATATTGGCTATCCACTCAATACAGAACAACTTTCTACACACACAGAAGATCCAGGGGATTCTTCAAGAGTTGAAAACTTTTCACTGTACCGATATATGAAACTTCGAAGGTAAACTTTATTTAACATGTGTATCAAACGTAATAGACTAGCGAAGATAGGATACGAGTATTTGTATCAAGTTTTAGTTTGCTTAAAGTCGGTTTTTTTATTTTGGGTTTTAGTTGTTGTAGTTGTAATTTAAATTAGCTTTTAATTTTATTCGTTTTTGCCAAACCTTTTACTAAATTACATCGGTTTAGTGTTTTAGTCGTGAAAGCGTAACAGACAGACAGAGTTACTTTCACATTTATAATATTATAAAGTATAGAAGTACATTTTTTTATCTGTTAATGCACCCAGTATACAGGAGACATTTTTAGAATGGAGACAGTTGTGTTTAGCATAAGCATTATATTGCATAATCACCCAATAACGCCCTCTGCTGCACTGCTGGGATAAAAGCGTCTTCTCGGTGAGAGGGAGCGCGCATTGCGGGTTGATGATGTCACATGTCTTTGATTTTTTTTTTCTAGTTAAGTAATGCTAGATTTTATTTACTATCTCTAAATAAAAAAATACAGTGAGTGAAGAAAATAACATTACCTACGTTGAAAAAAATCATGTTACTATTTGCAGGTTCATTTGCCATAGGGATGGTATAGAATGTCTGCTATAAAACAACTACATAAAAGGGTTGCGGGTTTGTTCCTTGGTGGAAACTATTACTTCAGTACGATATCGGCTATAGTGATTATCACACAAACACTTTGCAGAGGTCCACTATAAGACTAGACCTTGCCATAAATATCTCAAATGACCCATTTCTGAGGAAATGGCCATTAATGTTAGGTCATAACGCTTAGGATACAAAATGTTGTAATGTATTTTGTATAAGGCTACAAATTAAATGCTTTAAAGTACAAACCCCCTGTTTTGTCTGGCCTGTTAGTCTAGTGGTTAGTGACCCTGACTGCTAAGACTGAGGTCGTGGGTTCGGATTCCCACCCAGGACAAATCGTTGTGTGATGAGCACAATCATTTGTTCTGTGTCTGGGTGTTATTTAAAAAAAATATGTATGTATTTAGAAATATATAAGTATGTTTATCTGTTGTCTGGTTGCCATTGTTCAGGCTCTGCCTAGTTTAGGATCAGATAACAGTGTGTTTGTTGTCCAAAGATATTTACTTGTACTTAAAAGCTTTAACATACAATTTCTGTGGAGTGTATTTTTTTTTTTTTGGGTGGGAAATCATCAAATGACTTCTCCCGCTCTGGGCGGAGCGGGAGGGTGTGTCAGACTTTTACTGACTAAAACCCACCCGTGTTCCATCAATTGCCCTTGTGCCAGGGTCACGGTATCTCTTTCAAACAATCACGCGACCCCGGCAGGCATCGGTCCTAGCAGACCCCTTCACTGTGGATAGTATGAGAATGCCAGTATTTTCTGTACCCGTTCTATTTAATTTCCATGGGGGTCACACTAAGTAATAATAGCTGCACGGGTTGATCAATCAGGTTAAGCTTAGCCTGCCAAGGTTGGTCTGGCATATACATACCAAGGCCCCTCCGTGCCTTGGAAAGCAAGTTAAGCTTCAGGTCCAATGGGCAGTCACTCCATGTAAAGTACTAGTATTCAGCTGATCCTGGTTTGACTGGAAGCTGACCGCAAATAGTTGGGAGAAGGCTGGGCAGATGATGATGCTATAATTTATTATACACTTTTCCTTATCAATGTCATATTATGCATATTCATATATTTCGTTCTACAAGGTAAAACAAGTGTTAACAAAAAGCTTAAGGCTAAGAGCCGTTGTAGACCCTGTTAGGGCACAGCAAAAGGTATTGTTTGATACATTATTATATCTAAAAAGATCTAAAGTTAAATCAAAAATAAATCAAAATCTTAGTGACTAAAAATTTAAATTATACAAAACTGAGTACAAGTGTATGAGAACAAGAGTACGAGATCAGAAGTACGAGGGTAATTAGATTCGGATAAAAATTAATTATTATAATCCTACGTTGCAAAGAATTCTATAAAAACATCTGTGATATGGATAAGAGTGTGAGATTTTAAAGGTTCCGATTTTCAACTGTTTGGAACAATAATAAACAAGATTAAAAACGAGCGCCCAAACTAGAACTTTAGGTGAGTTTTACTTTGGACATTAATTTTTAATCAACTCTCAAAACAAATCAACCATGATATTCCAACTTCCACACATGGAAACGACATGAGTCCCATAATACTTTAAACCTTTTAAAACAACCACAAATAGAATGGAAGCATGAAATTGAGCCAACTGCGAACGCATTTGATAATGCAAGGGAATCATTTGCATCGGCCGAGTCGCTCGCTCTAAGAGGCTTACTATAATGTAAGCCTTAGAGCCTCTGTTAGCATAACTCTCCTTCGCTACAACACGCTTTGAAACCAGCTCGACTTGTTTATTCAATATTTTGTTAGCTTCTATTGCTCAAGTTAAAATATTGAAATAGAATTCAGGCTATTTTTATGTCAAGTTTATTGCCTATATAGGAATACTTTTGACGAGAAGTCCTTTTCTCTCAACCGTATGTACTCTAAATATATAGGTAATAGAAGCGTTAAGGTGACGTAGCGAGATAAACGTGCTTTTTCTTTTTAGCGTACCTTTCTTACCGTATGACTTCCGTACTTAATCTTTTAGTGTATGTTTTTTGACTATATGATCTAGTATCCTGTAAAAGGAATACACGATACGATGAAATTTTCTCGATACAAAAATATCGCAAAGTTCTATCTATGATTATGATTTTTTTAGCCTCAAGGCGCGATGCGTATGTATTATTAAACATAGTTTACTTTAAAACATTGATTATAATTCTATCTAAGTTTTTGTAAAACAGTTTTCGTTTTAATAATACTTTTCATTCATAAAAAACGGCGATTCGGTTTGGCACATACGTTATTTTATTCCAAGCGAACACACATTATCGCCATCTCTTCTTTTGCCTATCATAAATAGTGTCATCACTCTCGTTCGTTCATAAATCAGTCGCCCAGTAGGGCTCATCGACGACGAACCTATGTCACTTTTTTACAAATCGGTGCGATCAAAATTACGTTTTTTAAATATTTGTGTTCACAGAAAAAGGTAGTAGTTAAGCATTTTGCTGTAATTATTTAATATAATAAGTGTTGGCTTTCCAAATAACTTTGTATTTCGTCTGTATATGTGTCTATTTTTGTAACTGTGAACAATATAACATTCTTTCTCTATTACCATTTAGAGACGACCTAAATTATGTATGAAAATGGGAAGAACCATAAACCAAAACTGAACAGTACCTTCAAGGTTAGGAGTGCCTGCACAGGGCAATTAATTTATTCATTTTGCAAGAATGAAATACCAATAAGATGATGATAACAATAAATCGAATTCACCACCTTCACTAAAGCATTACAGCAACAATCTATTCTCACTTTGTAAAATAATATTGAGTAAACACCTTATTTTCTAGAGAAGAACGTCTGTTTTATCCCAATAACTTATAATAATCATTCATTTAGAAATAAAATAAAATATATAATTAGTTTTTAGGTTTGAATTATGTCAACAATATATCTATATGTCAAGTACTGTCACTTCAAATGCAAGAGCACAACGAATGAATGGAGTAGCATTAGAATTGTAAAAAGGTGAGGTTTTACTTGACAGCAGGCCAAAGAAGGGTAATGATTTAAACAGGCTGTGTCAAACGCCGAACTAGTATGTTTTTAACATAACATTGGTATGTAAAAGTGTTTGTACAAACCTACTTACAGAAATAAAATCATTTATCATTTATAGCAGATGTGAAGTTTTATTGAAAATATAAATTTTAATTTCATATATCAATCAAATCAGTTTATTTCGGGCTACAAAGACCCAAATCATAATACCATACAGACTATCATACATACAAATATAAACCACGTAAACATAATTATTGTACACGAAGTGACGGCGACGTGTTGCGCTGTGTAGTATCGCGTAGCCTTCCGCGGAATTGCCGATACACGACACCCTTCGGCCAAAACTCTTCCTTGAGGAAAGTCTCGATTTGATGAGTTGGAACTCGCACCACGAATGACTTGAAGTTCGTGTTGTGGCACGGTTCCAACTTCTCGACCCTTAAGGTCCAGTTGGACTTAACACGTACAAACTCCACGATCTCCTTAACCTTCGTGGTGTAATGTAGACGGGACACATAGAGCTGCGTCGTTAGTGTAGCTGGACGCAGCAGCATATTGAGTCCTGCTAGCGCGGTCTCACACTGGTTCCGACTACGAAGCTTCTCTCTACCTTCACGAAGCCATCCATGTCAGGCACGTGGCCTGACGCCAGGCCTAGGTGTTTCGAACCCTATATGTACCGTGTTTGATACCTAATCATTAGCAGCCTATAACGTTCCAATTGCTGGGACACAGGCCTCCTCTCGGTGAGAGAGATTGGGACATAATCCACCACGAGGGCCCAGTGCGGGTTGGTAGATGTCACATGTCTTCAATTTTTTGGTTCTAAGACATGCCAGTTTACTCACGATGTTTACCTTCACAGTTTTGAGAGCAGTGGTGTTGAAATAATTTACACAGAGTAAAGCGCCTGCTCGGTTTCGAACTCGTAAGTAGTAGCCATTGCCACTGAGCCACCACTGCTTCTCGATATCTAATTGATATCTAATCAAAGGTCTACAAGAGTGCTTTCTGAAAACATATTGGCTATTTATAATTTTTCATTCCTACAAGATTTTAATCAAAATCAAATAATTGGATGATCAAAACAATGGTGTTTTACTCTGTTTTGAATAACACTAAACATACTTCTATAATCTTATGAAGACTGTTTAGCAAATTATTTGTGTACTCCATCTCTGAATTACCCCTAACCCCAAAGTAAATGTAATGAAAAATAAAGTTAACAAAAGAACAAACAAACATACGAGTTAATAGGCTGATAAACACATTGCTCTCAGCAGTCGGGTAAAACACCCAAATAAAAAGATATAATCTAGACATAGTTACAAAATACCGGCAATAATATCGGTTTTGGTTTTCTAACCGCAGTCACACGTAATTACTAAAATATATGTATGTATACGTCAAGTAATTTTGACATTTATCATACACATTGCCATACGTAATTGACCTTGAAGGAAATATAAATGACTTGCAAAATAAGGTGAAAAAAAAAATCATAACTAGTATTACGTAATGGACGAAGTCTATGTAAAATATTGTAATTGTCATTTACCAAATAAATGTATAGTGATCGGTGAAACGAAATTGAAGTTTATTAATCTCTTAAACACCATCACATATTTTATTTATAGAGCTCTAGAAGATTAATTCGTTATTTTTAATTTCATGTTGTAAATCTATATATTAATACGTGAAGCGAAAACTTTGGATCCCTTTTTACGAAAATTGGGCAGACGGGCGGAGTATGAAATTTCGCAAACGTATAGTTTATACAGAGAAGAAGTGACGAATGCTAATATTTTTTTTAAATTGTGCGTAAAAATACATTATTTTCAATAAATAACACGTTACACACTACTATTCATTACCGTATATTTAATAATACACACATGCATAAATATTCTTTTGTTTATGGTCCAAATCTGTGGTCTATAGTCTTACTGAATGTCAGTTCAGTTTAGTTTATTTATTTTTTAATATAGGTAAAATATAAAGATCTTATTTGTTTGTATTATTGTCAAGTATAAATATAGGTAATAAATTAATTTTATAGATATATAACCTATTTCATTTATTCAATCTATGATCATATCGAGAATATTTGTCTGTAATATTATCTGTCTATATCTTTGTTACTGAATGTCAAATTTAACCATATTATTTTTTTATATTTATTATTGTGTATATATATTTTCACTTAATAATGTATTTCTATTCAAATGAAGCACGGTCGAATTTCGACCAATGGGCGATCACTAGTAATTAATAAATACTTAAATTGTTTATTATATATTTTTAATTATGTTGAGTTAATCAATCTCGTATAACCCAACATCCGTACATAAATATTAGCTAGCTTTTTCCCGCGACTTCGTTTGCGTAAATCTTACGTTACGCGGACGCACGTGAAGTCGCGGAATAAATAGGGTTAATGGGTAACGAATAAGGTTTAGGCGTGAAAGAGTAACAGACAGACAGAATTAGTTTCGTATTTATAATATTACATATAGATAAAGAAGATAATTTCTTGCTGTAAGATAGTTTTATTGCTTATAATTAAATATTTGTATTATTTGTCTACTCCATCGCACGCTATGTGCAAAAATTTCATAGACCGACTAAATTAATGCTACTTTCACGTACTTTTTTCTAAGATGTTTCCGTCTCTACCTTGCTATTGCAGTTTGACAGATGTGCAACAGTGACAGGAATAGTGCTTACAGCAAGCCTATGCTAAGTTAGTTACGTTTTTTATATCGAGAAATTTTCTGTCATTAGTTCAACTTTTGGCCGCTGGTTTTCCTATTCTCTATAAACGGTTCAGATATAAGTTTGTGGCGGCCGGCCACTTTAGGTTGACCCGCCATAAACCACGCCCATCCTACTATCATTCACATTCAAGGTGGGCCCTTAATTGAATTTATTGATTTTGTTTGCATATAATATAATATTAAATAGAGTGCCAAGGAGTTTCCTGCCCATTTTTTACACAGGAGCCTACTATGCTTTAGAAAGAGCACCAAGTTTCATTTTTGAAACGTGCCTTTATATAGTTAAACTAGCTGACCCAGCAACCGTTGTTTTGCCGGGTGAAAAAAAGTGAAAATTTATAAATGTATGTATTTTTGTATGTTGTATCATAAAAAAATAGAAATTAAAATTTTTGTCTAAAAAATAAAAATTTAGGGGTGGACTACCCCTAACATTTAGGGGGATGAAAAATAGATGTTGGCCGATTCTCATAGATACCGGATAAGCATAAAAAATTTCATCAAAATCGGTCAAGCCGTTTCGGAGGAGTATGGCAACGAAAACTGTGACACGAGAATTTTATATATTAGATTGCAATAAATGCTTTGCTCTGGTGCTCAGAAGTTAAATATTTCAAACCTTTTGCGCTAATGTTATGAAAAACGCATGTGATAGCAGTATCTTTATACATAACTGGCTACAGGGAACGATATTTAAATATATGTATGTATATTGCATCCAGTATTTTCAGCTATAACATCGCCATTGTACCCATAACATGAACAATTTTATATAAGAACTGAGTTATAATTTTGGTATACAATAAAGTATGATTCTATTTGTCTTAGTACGGTCTACCACAACTCAAGTAAAAAAATGTTTTTTTTTTTTCTTACAACAGAATTAGATAAGTTTCCATGAAAATTGTTTGAGGACAAACATAGGTAGAACTCGTGAGCTTCCACGTAGAAACAATTGCGTCAAATAAATGATAGCCTGTCAGAACATAGCCCGGGAGCACTAACGCGTATCCATTAGACCAAAGCTTTGGCCATCCCTAACGTCTTCACCTCACTATTTGTCTAGCGTTTCGGTCTGGCCCGTAATCTCCGAAGTGCTGGGTCGAGCTGTAGGTATTCTGATAAACACGCAGTTTGCCAATAGACACATTGATACATCAGTGTGACAAGTTGTGGTCTCACCCTTATACACATAGACTCATAGATCAATTGGAATTTCTTGCTACGTATTTTCTAAAGAGATCTACTCATTATATTACTGACCAATGATGTCTTAAAAATGTTGACCATAGTTGCAAGGAAGGCTTTTACAAACTGTTAAAGAAATTGATAAAGGGAAATCAATTGGCTGGGATGAAAGAAACTCAACTCACGATTAAAATGGCATCAGCTGATTAATTAGTAGTAATTAGGATTATTTGTAACTAGGATCAGTATTAGCCCAATGATATCGGTCCCGATTTACGAGTGATGAGTTTTAACCCAGGCGGGCTTTTACTTGGTGTATTTAATTGTACCACCACTGCTCTCAAAATGGCAAATGAAACATCATGAGGAAACCGACATGTCTAGAAGTAAAATTTTGAAGAAACGTGACTTTCACCAACCCGCAGTGTATTTCCGAGGTGGATAATGGCTTACTCTCTCTTATAGAGACGAGGCCTGTGGGAACCCAGCTGTGGGAACATTATAGACTAATTATGCTTATCTACTAGTAATTTGACGCAAATGAGAACTCAAAGAAATAAAATATAAAACGAATTGGTGAACACGACACGTTGTACTTAAAATCAAAGAGGTAGACTTTACCCAAGTACTTAATTAATTAAAACTACTAATTGTTTCTCTCGTCAGTGATTTGAATTAAACATCATGTACGAGTAAGTACATAATAATACAAAAGATGTAATTATGTATTCGATGCTAATACAGTGCGGCACCATGAATCCAGTACATGATTCTGAAGCTCTACGGTTTTAACAAACATTTTGATCGCGTAGGTATTTTAGTTTTCTGATAAACGACGAAAAAACGTCATTGGTACCGATTCCCTTGTTCACAAACTAAACTAAATTTAAGTTCAGTGCATCTTTTTCTTTGTATTTCATTAAGAAGAGGACAAAAGAAAAAGTTTAGTTTAGTCCTGTCAAATTAATCAGCGCCTGTCACTACTCCATACAAGTTTAGACGTGATTAAAAACTTGCTTATTAAAATTACGTCAATTTACGCCAAGCGCTAATTAATTTGACAGGACTAAACTAAAATTTATCTTCTGTCCTTTTCTTAATGAAATAGAAAGAAAAAGATGCACTGAACTTAAATTTAGTTTAGTTTGTGAATAAGGGAATCGGCACCATTGTGTAGTTAATATTAAAATGTCGATGTACATGAAACCAAGAATATTTAGCTCTTCGTCTATTACATCAGACTTTGATCATAACTGATGAAATGTACAATGTTGTTTCGTGTTGTGCCAGACATAAAGAATAGCACCACCCCATTTCTTTTCGTAGGTGTTGTAAGAGACGGCTAATGGACTTACTAGAGATTGGCTGCAGCGTTCTCTTTTACCACCATACTGCGATCGTCAATCCACCTGCCAAGCGTGGAGATTTTGGTAAACCCCCACGAATCGGTGGAGGCCTATGTTCAGCAGTGGACGTCTTTCAATTAAAATGAAGTTAAAATGCAGGCGAACGTTACAACTCTGTCTAACCATTTAATGAATACAGCCCTTATGTTAAGTACAGACGCCACCAGGTCAAGCTACCCGAAACTGTCAATTTTTCTCAATGAACCTTGAACCTAATGAAATAAAGTCGAAAATCTATCAAAGAAATCTGACAGATTGTAGTAGCTTGATGTGTTGGCGTCTGTACATTCACTTTGCAGCTTAACTTCGATCCGTGTTCACCGATACCCCAAAACAATACTGTATCAATTGAAAACAAAGATGAAATAATTTCATCCCGTCCCAATGTTTGTTTAACGTATACAGATATTTGAAAACATGCTCGTCTTCTTTTTATATTTTATTTTCCTTTTTGGTAGCAGCCATTACTTCGACAAATATTTGTATTACTGAAAGCCCATCATGTTGCCGGATTGTTTGTGTTTTAACGCGTTATTATGACGTTATTTTATCGTTTGCTTTGAAATCGCGGTCTTTGTTGTGTGTCTCTTAGACAGGGAGGTGGTTTTTGATTCTTGAGTAAATAGGAGCCGTGTTTTTATCTTTCCGTGTTTGATCTTGTAAGAAAGATAGGCATAATGGACGGAAGATTTTTAAACTGAATTTAAAAAGTCTGTGGGTTTCGAATTCTGGGCGTTATATCACTTATTCAGATTGTTAATTGTGTATTCTTATTAATTACATCACTGAATAAAATTATTAGTAGAATTAACAGTCCTTTCGGGTAATTAGAAGCCCGAAAGTCTGTTGCAACTAGTCTTACCCTGGACCAAGGGTATTGTGTTAGCCAGTAAATTAATTATGGGGGTCAGATAAGTAGTCACTCTATGAAGAATACTGGTATTCAGCTGCACCTGGTTAGACTGTAAGCTGAACCCAATATTTTAGGAAACTAGGGAGATTGTTTTATTACAATATGACGAAGTAATCCAGATAATCTTCTCTACGTAACAGACAAGCATAATATGAAAAAACACCACATACGTATTTGATTACAGAATAACCATAAGAAAGATTGCCCATGTCCAAAATATACTATCTTGGTAACAAAGCGCTGTTCATAGTCTCGTAAAAGTCTACGTAAAAGTACATTTTGACGTCAAAAAAAACCTAGTAATTAGATAGTAAAATAGTCAATAGTAGCCATGAATTGTCGTCAGCTACGTAAACAAGTTTTACAGCCTCATTTAACTAGATTACGATATAACTAAAATTTTATATACCCATTTGTTTTTATACTGTGAAAAACAAAATGATTTTGATATCCGGAGCGGAATAAATAAAGGAACTCTTTATTGAAGGGTTATTTTTTATTGTTATTGCTGGTCTGTCTAAGAATTGTAATTAAATTGTGTCCTTTCTCTAAGTCTACGATAGCGAATCGCTTCTCAAAACGATGTTATTTTTTTCTATACTTTAGGACATATAACATCGGTCGGTGGTCTTGAGTGAAGAAAATGAACACGAGAAAAGCAGAACGTATAATTTATATCGCGTTGAGCAAGCGTGGTCATCAAAGATTGTGTCTTTTCATTATAAGAAGAGGACTTTGCTTTGCAATAAGACAGTAACAAGGAGATATTTTATTATTTGGATGTCTTTGATCGCCGGAAATTGCTTTTCCATCCTAATCAAAACAACTGTAAACTAAAATCTTTTTTTTTTGTTTCATAGAATTTTACGACCAATGTGGATTATGGATGGACATAAACTGGTTTTCACGTTAATCTCCTTGGATATGAAGAAAGTACTAGTACTTCTAACTCACCCATACGCTACATAGTCGGCTATGTTGAATTTGCGTGCAAAAAGTGGGGTCACGTTATGACCTGCACCAAGTTGAGTTAAAAAAACCGGCCAAGTGCGAGTCGGACTCGCGCACTGAGGGTTCCGTACAAACCTGTAGATATTCACGGTTTATGTTTATGAAATTAAATGTTTTTTTTTTAATTTTTATATTTGAGTTGATTGTATCAAAGGTAAATTGCGGTTTACGATTTATGACGTATTTAACCTCTAAGTCCCTGAGATACCACATTTGGTATAGACACAATGGTTTTTAATTGTGTCTGTAATTAGCGGCATTCAACGGGTTAAAAAAACTACTTACTAGATCTCGTTCAAACCAATTTTCAGTGCAAGTTTACATGGTAATGTACATCATATATATTTTTTAGTTTTATCATTCTCTTATTTTAGAAGTTACGGGGGGGTCACACTTTTTACCACTTTGGAAGAGTCTCTCGCGCAAACTATTCAGTTTAGAAAAAAATTATATTAGAAACCTCAATGCCATTTTTGAAGACATATCCATAGATACCCCACGTGAGGGTTTGATGAAAAAAAAAATGTTTGAGTTTCAGTTCTGAGTATGGTAAACCCCAAAATGTATTGTATTTTTTTTCTATTTTTGTGTAAAAATCTTAATGCGAGTCACAGAATACATCTACTTACCAAGTTTCAACAGCATAGCTCTTATAGTTTCGGAAAACAGTGGCTGTGACCTACGGATGGACAGACAGACAGACAGACACACATGACGAATCTATAAGGGTTCCGTTTTTTGCCATTTGGCAACGGAACCCAAAAAAGAGCATTTATCTAATTATGTTAATACACACGTGTAACTTCACGCCTTGTGTCCCCGATGTGCCAGACAGAGGTGTGTACATCTATATTTCAGTTCCATGTAATAGGCCTACTGCCATTACGAGGATCGCCTGGAGGACACGGTGGAGCATAGGGTGGAGGTGTGCCCTGCCTGGGCGGAGCACCGCCGTATCCTCGTGGAGGCGATCGGCGGTGACGACCTCTCGCGTCCGGCCCTGGTGCGAGCCATGGTACGGAGCGAGTGGGCATGGGAAGCAGTCACCTCCTTCTGCAAAGCAGTAATGCTCGCGAAAGAGGAGGCGGGGTGCGTGAGGGAGTGGCAGGCTCTAAGAGTTTCAGTTCTGAGTATGGGGAACCCCAAAATTATTTGTTTTTTTTTCTGTTTGTGTGAAAATCATAATGCGGTTTACAGAATACATCTACTTACCAAATTTCAACGGCATAGCTCTTATAGTTTCGAGAAAAGTGGCTGCGACATGCGGACGGACAGACAGACAGACATGACGAATCTATAAGGGTTCCGTTTTTTGCCATTTGGCAACGGAACCCTAAAAATCACGATCTCTGCTCATTAAACCAGTCAGGCTACGCATGCCGCTTCAAATTACAAATAATCAATGTTTTTCTCCTCTTCAATATTCAGACATTTACAATCCACGTCCAATAGTCCCAAGACGCAACCTTAGTACATAATAGCATCTACCTTCACCTACATTATACCAGTGGTAGTCAGTTTTTTACCGAGCGTGGTAACTTTTAGTTGTCTAACCTCTGCAATCCTTAGGGAAATCAGGAGTTCAGCCATACGAGTTGTTTACATTAAGTAGATATGACTACCTATTGAACAGTCATTGTTATTTCTCTTAAGGTATCTAGACCGACCCCAACGGCCTTTCCTTTAGGTCTCGGATATTATGATCTATCAAGATGATGGACATGATGGAGTGATGGATGTGAGCATATTTAGGGAATAATTTTAAGGAAATATTTCTGGCAACTAACATTGGGACCTAAACATAACTGGCAAAATTTAAGTGTCTATAGATGTTCCCTACATAATCCTTTGAATAATACACGCGTGATGATATGTAATGTTTTATTAGGAATGAAATTTTTATGTTTAATTATAAATAATTTTTGTATTACAACAGAAGACAATATTTTTGGTTTTAATTTTTTTGAATTTGTTGTGCACCTTTTGGTCTGTGCTGAATAAATGTATTTATTTCCCTTCATTCTTTTTATATACTAGTATGTAGAGTGTGTTGACACATAACCGTAAAACAGTTCTTCGCATCATTTGTCTTATTGTATAGTTTAAAACACATTGTGAGCTACTTGTTCATAGTATACACGGCTCATTTAATAAAACTCCGCAGTAATTATGGGAATCGATATGTTAACATGATACAAAAAAACCGGCCAAGTGCGAGTCGGACTCGCGCACCGAGGGTTCCGTACAAACCTGTAGGTATTCTCGGTTTAAAAAGAAATGTTTTTTTTTTTAATTTTTATATTTCAGTTGATTGAATGTAAGGTAATTTGCGGTTTACGATTTATGACGTTTTAAAAAAAAACTACTCACTCGATCTCGTTCAAACTAATTTTCGGTGGTACTTTACGTAGTTATGTACATCATATATTTTTTTAGTTTTATCTATCTCTTATTTTAGAAGTTACGGGGGGGGGGGGGACACACATTTTACCACTTTGGAAGTGTCTCTCGCGCAAACTATTCAGTTTAGAAAAAAATGATATTAGAAACCTTATTACCATTTTTGAAGACCTATTCATAGATACCCCAATCGTATGGGTTTGATGAAAAAAAAAAATTGAGTTTCTGTTCTATGTTCTAACCCCAAAATTTATTGTTTTTTTTCTATTTTAGTGTGAAAATCTTAATGCGGTTCACAGAATACATCTACTTACCAAGTTTCAACAGCCATAGCTCTTATAGTTTCGGAAAAAGTGGCTGTGACATACGGACGGACGGATAGACAGACAGACATGACGAATCTATAATCGTTCCGTTTTTTGCCATTTGGCAACGGAACCCTAAAAAGAACAGCAGCTTATTGCTTTGCTTGCATTATTTTTTTAGTTCATCGGCAGCAATGTAGTTTTTTTTCACTGAAAATATCAGTTCAAGATGTTTTGGGTACTTTTTTATATGTTAACCCTGTATGCTTTCAAAAATAAAATCTGGCCTAATATGGAGAAAGGACTGCACTATACAATCACTGAAACTGTGAATCACGGCGAGACAATTCAAAACGGTACAGAGGATCCAAAGACTATATAACCACTTGACTGCGCATACAGTGCCCCGACGCTCGAAAACTATAAGTATTTTGTCGCCTATGCATAGGCTACGGTTTTAGTAACCATTTTAGTTGTGACCACTTGTCAGACCTCTGTGCACGCTAAATTAATGAAAAAAATATAACTTTATCTGCAATTATAACGCATCAAAATGCCTTCATGCCCGGTGAAGTGGTGTGAAACATACCAAGAAACATTCCAAGACATCTAGTTACAAAAAGGATAGCATAACCTTTCATCGGAAAGGAAACAGTACGAAAAGTATTTTTGATTTAATCAAATTATGATCCGCCGTAAATAGACCCCTATTTAAAATGGTGATGGATGGTAAACGAGCACACGGTTGAGTCGCGCGCGTTGATGTCTTTTGGAAATGTCTCGTTCTTTTATGAGACAATTCCAATGCTTCTATCCCTTACTTTCCCTTTGCATTTTTATCGTAAAATTTTGTGCTGTTAACTTTAATAGCTGAAAATCGATATCGAAAATTAAAAAAACTTTTTTTACAAAAAAAAAAACCGACTTCCTCAAAAACACTAGAACTGTAAATCGTTGAGGAGTTCCCTCGATTGTCTTTCGGCTCCATCATCAGATCAACTCCGGACCTTAATTAAATAGTAGTGATAAAATTGGCACTTTGAACCGTATAAAGTAACCCCAACAATAGGGAACTGCTGTAAATCGTTGAGGAATTCCCTCAACTGTCTATGGTCTCCATCATCAGACCTGTAATGGCACTTATAGCCCATATGGGTGCAAAGTTCTCATCAATAGAAATGAATTAAGTCCAAACACCGCGTAATTGCTGTAAGTCGTTGAAGAGTTCCCTCGACTGTCTTTCGGCTTCATCATCAGAGCAACTTCAGACCTTCATTAAATAGTAGTGCTTTAAGATAATTAATGAAAGAAATAAAAAACGCACTAGTCGCCACTACGATTTTCGAAGGTTCCCTTCGACTTCTCTGGGATGCCATCATCAGATCCTGGTTTCCTTATCATATACCACCCTTGGAATATTTCCTTTCCAACAAAAAAGAATCATCAAAATCGGTCCATATACGACGAAGTTATCGGTGAACACACATAAAAAAAAAATATGTATATACGGTCGAATTGAGAAACCTCCTCCTTTTTTTGGAGTCGGTTAAAAAGAAATTATTCAATTCACATACTGTGATAAAATATTCGACACCGCTCCTGATTGACATTTCGTCGAATATGATAGTGGCCTGACATATACCAAATTATTTCATTTTAAAAATAAAATATAATAACAGAATACGTGTTTTTTTTTGTAATTGATTATATAAATATGTATGTATAAGGTGTGTCTGTTCATACATGAAATATTTTAAGAGGTACACCTGTAGATGGCAAATAAGCTATAGCAATGAAAAAACAATTTCTAAGGGTTTTTCTTAAAATTTAATATTTATAAATTATTTGACGCACATAAGAAATACTGGCTCCTTCTTATTTTTTACGGCCCGAGACACCGCGGCCATGCTCGTGCCGTCCGGTCGTCGCCCTCGCAGCGTCAGGCGGGCCATTCATAGAATTTGGAGTTGGTTTAATGCAAAACGTCTCAAGTAGTTTTAAAATTATAATAATTACGAAAATTCAAAAACGCTTAGATAAAAAATTTCTTTTTGCTTCTATAGCTTCTTTACCACCTACAGGTGTACCCCTTTTTTTTTTTTTTTTTTTTCATGATGGGAAATCATCAAATGACTTCTCCCGCTCTGGGCGGAGCGGGAGGGCATGTCAGACTTTTACAGACTAAAACCCACCCGTGTTCCATCAGTTGCCCATGTGCCAGGGTCACGGTATCTCTTTCGAACAATCACGCGACCCTGGCAGGGCAGGTGTACCCCTTAAAATATTTCGTGTATGAATAGATACACCTTATATATATATCTCAGCTTATAATGTTCCCACTGCTGGGACATATGCCTCCTCTCTTTGAGAGGGAGTGGGCCGTAATCCACCACGCGGGCTCAGTACGGGTTGGTTGGTTGTAATAGATTGTTTCTGATTAAACAGTATTTCTATGGTTTTAATTGCATATTTTTAACACAATGTTAAAATTCATTTTATCGATATCGACTATTTTTCCTTAATGAAGTACAGCAGCCCTACGATTGGCATACCTACGCAGCTTGACCTTGAACTGACCAATTGCAGTCGCGCATTCTTCCTCGTCCCCCGGCCCGCAGTGGTGAGTCGTGTGCTTAGAAGAAATCGGCCTATACGCTCTCTAGTGGTCTCTAGTGGCCGGCTCTTCCATTGACAAATCTCTTTGCGATTTGCCACACGAACAACCAACGAATTACAACATCTGCCAGCGACGTTACACAGATGGAAACATCAATCCATAAACCAGATATCCTTTACCGAAAACATACGCATCAAAGCTTCGTTCAATATTCATGATAATTTCAGCTCCTAATTAAACCAGAAACTGAAATATTACGAGTATTAACTTCAATAAATTAATTAAAACTCTCACACATTGGCAGGTATTGTTTTCAAAGGAGTTGGGAAATTAAATAAGTTTGCCTGGTATTAATTTATACTTTGAAGTATACGAGTGTGGTTTCAATAATTTTGAAGTAAGTGTGAGAATGAGAATTCTATAAGGTTCTACCAGAATTCAATAAGAGCCATCTCTGCTTTAAGCCAACCTATAGGGTTCTTAAAGGTCAGTAAAAAGGAAAGGTCACAAGATCGTTAAGCCTTATATATCAGTCTAAAGTAAAGCCAATATCCAGTTCTTTTTTTAATACCTTAGGACAACCAACATAACTTTATCTGATCACAAACTAGGCTGATTATATAATAATATGTATGTTTTTAGATATCTCTATAATGTTTATCAGTTGTCTGGTTACCATAGGCTCTGCCTAGTTTGTGATCAGATAAAGTTGTGTTGGTAATTTATCTATTGATAAATTACCTACACCCAGACGCAGAACAAATCATTGTGCTCATCACACAAAGATTTGTTCTGGGTAGGAAGCGAACCCACGACCTCAGTCTTAGCAGTCAGGGTCACTAAACACTAGACTAACAGGCCAGTCAAAAGTTATACGAATAAAGCTTTTCATGATCACTGTTGAGTAGTCGATTTCGGTAAGAAAAATCTGTTTTATAATATTATAATATTATATGATAAATAGGCTACCCAACACAAAAATATTTTTTCAATTCGGACCAGCAGTTCCTGAGATTAGCTCGTTCAATCAATCAAACAAACAAACAAACTCTTCAGTTTTATAATATTAGTATACATTTAAAATTATGCTACGTGAAAAAAGTCATAAAGAACGCTAAATGTAAATGATGTATTAGCGCGGGTGGGCGATGGGATATGATGCGACTGTTTGGGGTTCAAAATTTCACGCGAACGAAGTCAAGAGCAGAAGCTAGTATAATATTATAAAGAGGTAAAATATGTTTGTTTTAGTAGAAGCTAATATAATATTATAAAGAGGTAAAATGTGTTTGTGTAATCTCCGGAACGACGAGACCGATTTTCAAGAAATTTTATATATATAAAGGGGATACTATAAAGCCTGGGGAAGGTCACACTTCGGTCTACTTATTATCGATTTAACAGCTAATAGCTAGTATTTTGCTTTTATCAAGTTTGATAACACACCACTGGTTGCTAATAGTAGAGTTACTTTGTGGAAACTAATAAAGTGATTCAAATATGGGAACACATTTCATTTTCTTGAAGTCACCCGCTATACACAGACATTAACTTGTTGCTGTTGTCTAATTATGATAATGAAGTGTTACTTTACGTCCGGTGATAATGGCCCTCTGTCTCACCTACTTACCCAAGTACATCGTAAATCTAAACAACGGTGTAATTTACGACAAAACTCAACAACTCGGAAATCCGTCCCATTTTTCCAAAACTTCCTACCACACCAAACTTTAAGTTTTTTCCCTCAAAATTGTAATAAATTAACATTACGACTCCCATTTGACTATTTCCACCACACATTTCAAAATGACAATGGACGTAGCGTACAGAAAATTACCCAGAAAATTGGGAAAACCACGGCTTTGAAAAAACTTTTTTAGCGCTAACAAAAGGATGGAAGTCCGAATTAGTTTTGGATGAGAATGGGCTCAATTCTCTGGATGATAAAGTGCATTTTCGTTCGGGGTCGGTTGTGACGTGTGAGGGTCGTGTTTGGGAAGGGTGGTCTCTGAAGGCTCCTCACGTCTTGTGTCGGGTACGTCACGTAGCCTGGCTGGCACTACGTTTATTATTCAATAGCTAAACGTAACAGACATGTTTAAAGTTACGGAGTAGGCTACGCTTAGTGGATATTGGAGTCAGTTGGATCTGATTTTAGTCAAGAAAGTATTGTGAAGTTTACGAGCTGTGTTATTCAATGTGAATTTACTTGAGCGACGTGGCGGGTCTGGTTCAAACATGTAGGTACCTGTATTTTCATGTGCATATCTACATGTGGCGACGAAAGTTTTTATATCTAAGTATATTTTTTTTGTGGCTGGGAAATCATCAACGGACGTCTCCCGCTCTGGGCGGAGCGGGAGGCAGTGTCAGACTTTTACTGACTAAAACCCACGCGTGTTCAGTTGCCTGTGCCAGGGCCACGGTTACTCTTTCGAATAAATCCGATTAGTATATTCGATTGTATTTCTTTGTTGCAGCCCGGAGTCTGGTTTTGTGCCCAGTTGATGATAACAGACTTTCGGGCTTCTGGTGACCCGTAACGACTGACAAAGACCCACGAATGACAGTTGACAGACTTACTTTCTCTTAAATCTATTTTCTTTTCGTTGAATTTGCTCAAATCTTCAAACTTTTATGCTCTATCGTAAGTTACCCTACCAAAGCGAAATTCCGCTTCTCTCCAAAAGATCATTAGTCTATTAAAACGTGCCACTGCATCTGAAGTTTCACTAAACTTTGGTCCACCGTTCGGTTTATCAAGCTCTTATCCGTTTTGTGACCGCAGACTTGAGTTATTTGCCTGGAAGTCATTTGTAGCGTTAAACCCAACTTCGTCAGCTTTGTGGAGAGATAGTGGGCCATTGTGTACAGATGCTGGTCAAAAGATTCATATTTTAGATAGTCGAGAGATGTTTAAGTTACGATGATCTGGAAGTGCGAGACGCGAGTGCAATTCTAATGTAAATAAGGGTTAAAGTTATTATTGCTATCGAATTTAGTTTGGAGTGGTTATTTTTCTTACCGTTAAGTTATTTATTTTCTAATATATACCTATTTATATCTATGAGCCAACTCTAAATTGTTAAGTGATATGTTTCATTATGATCATTAATCAAAGACCACAATCAATCCATCAAAAAACCCAGTCTATAGCAGTCCACTGTGGGACACAACACCCTGTCGCTACCCGCTTTCCGCAAAGTAAGCAAAGTACATACAAGCGTAATTGTGTAAGTAGTACAGTTTATCCAATTAATCGAGATGTGTATATAGTATGACAACGAGACGATTATTCTCAGAGGAACGAAAGGCAACTTTATTTTATCCAGCAAACACACCTCGCAATCAATCCACACCAAGACACCTTATTAAATTACTTTATCTCTAACCAGCATTAGACATCTTAAATAATCCAAATTGGAAACGAGCGTAATAATAAATTAACCCAGTTATTCCGACCCAGTAATGGTTATTTTGGCTCATCAATATTAAGAGGTTACAGGAGTATAATCGTAGGGGTGCTCAGGGCGCTAAGGACGCCACAATTTATCTACTCGCCTTGGGGGGATGAAATAACCAAGGGAGATTGGCTAACACTCTTTAAGGATAAATATTTTGCGAAGAGTGGCGGTGTTAGAGGAGATAGTAGGTTTAGAAGTAAGCGGGAAGATTTGGGGCGCTTTAATTTGGTGTAAGGGGTTTCTATAATAATATGCGGAAGGAGACGTAATTGAAAAAGTTTATAAATTATATTTCTGTAGAGTAGCAAGCTTTCTGTGGGCAGTACAAAACTGTGTCGGACTACTGACATTTTACATTTATGTATATATTGAATTATTCTAGAGACAACTTTGGGACACAATAGGTGTCAGTAGTACTTAATTCTATGTTACCTATTATTGGGTATTTATTTTTAGACTTGGATATTTTTATTAAAAGAAATTATAAATATAAAAATGGTGGTAAGCTGGTATCGGGAGCTGGGGCCAAGCTACCGGTGGTTAGGACTACAGATACAGGAACCTCCTTGCGATGCGAGCCGTATAATGGAATTATGCCGTGGAACCACCCTACGAGAGCGAGGGGTAAGTTAAAAAAATCTAATATTATTTTTATGATTGTCAGAGAAGTTACCTATTGTAACATTTTTCAATCATAATATTGGTGTGTAGCTTAAAAATACCCCGTAATAATAAAAAAAACACAAATTCAAACCGTGCTCGGTGCGTTCTTGAAACAGTCTACTGACGTAAATAAAACTCTCATCCTTTTGCAGATCCAAACCAAAGCTTTTGTAGGAACAAAACACCATACAAGTACGCCGTATAGTTCTATAGCCGTTCACTTCTGTCTAAAACCCACAACACAGTGCCCTACAAAGCCTCCATCTTCTATTTATAGCTCTTTAATCAAACATCATTAACCATAGAGACTAAAGGTCAATTCTAGGTAACGCCTGCTTCAAAGGGCTGGAGGTTACGATCAGTTTCTGGATATCCGGTGAAATTGGTGCCGTAACAAAGACGGTAGCTTTCAATGAGGCAGCACTGATACCCGCTAACGAAATGGGTATGGTGCGGTGGTCAGCGACTTCTTTTCTTTTGGGAATGGAACCTCGCAGGCAAACTAGGAGTTTATCGGCTTTAACTCTTAATGGAGAGCGGTGGTGTTGAAAATACAAAAGATATTCCAGATGCTAGTTGTGAGGTGAAAGCTGAAGCAGTAAGAGAATGGTGGAACGGGAGATTTTGATGCACGTTAGTGATTAGATAGAGGGTTTATATAAGCTAAATTGCCTAAAAGAAAATAAGTGTTAGATCGTGATTTTCATAAATATGTTTTAGCTTTGCACAGTACTTGTTTGTTTCTTGACCTTTCAGAATGATGTGCTATAGGAAAAAAATATTAGAAAGACTTTAAAAAAAGCAGTAGTCTTAGATGGCATAGAACATTGGCACAAGAAAAAAGAGGCGTAGCCGAGCTGTGGCTTGTGTTAGGCTGTAAGTGATGATGAGATTGCCTTTAAATATACAACTGCTTTCTCTCTATAACGGTCAGTATAACTTTGGATTTTTTTTTTAGTTAACTTTTGGCGGTCTTTATTTCTCTTTCTGTGTCTTTATTTGCTTTAAACAAGATATAAAGTTGTTACAGTCTGGTTATGATATAATATCCACATACGCATACATACATATGTCTGAAGCACTGGATAAACTTTAAACTCGCTAGAACTAAAACCCGGCCTTACTAAAGGTGCTAACCATTACACTGGCCGTCCAGGTTCAATTTATACTTTAGCTTTGTACACAATTAACGTCTTCTATTCTCGTTCGTGCCGACTCCACAGTCCACAGTGATACTTAATTAATTATTATTGCAACATAAACGGTGCTAGGAACAATGTTGCATTGTTTCTTGAAACAGTTTCTATGAAGAGGTCTTGTGAGATAGGTAAATGTAAGTTGAGAAGAGAACTCTCGGTTGTTTGAGCAATTAATTGCATACCTACTCATTTTAGTGGGTACTACGTATCTCGTAACAGCTGCATCCGGTTAGACTGGAAGCCAACCCAACATATTTGGGAAAAGGCTAGGCAGATGATAATATGAATCTCGTAATATTTTTAACAGAATTTTATTGAAATCCAAACAAGCCAAGACCAAGATTGTCCAGAGGATCAACTTATTAGTAAAACAGACCCTCACATAAGGCCAAATGCAAAAACAAAAATTTAGGAGGCGGATTAGGCGGAAGGTACGCGACACCTTCCGCTCGACTGCCAATTCTGGTTATTGTTTCCACAGTGCAATGACACAGTCATCTGACCGGGCAGTCTTCTGAAACGTTAAAATAATGCGTTTATGGTGTGCTTATGTGATTTTGTTTAGATTCTTTTCATGAATTTTTGTTTACATTAAAAGGGATTTAAGCGTCGACGAATGTTAGTTGAGTTTTTCGTTCAGTAACGTGTTATGGCTGTGATGATAATGTGGTCCTCTAATGAATTGTTATTGTCTTCAGTCAAAGCAGCTGTTGATTTGATATTGAAGATAATTCCCTAATTAATGCTTCTAATGATTCAGTCACTTCCAGGTATAGTATTTCCTAGTCTCAGGAGCAGTAGGTCAACTGGCTTAGATTATGAAGTCTTAACACGTAAAACGGTTCCAAAAGTGGAACAATAGGGTTTGTCAGGAAGGCTGCCAGGATCAAATAGGATTGGGTGGGTTATATCAGCCGCATGCAAGATGACAGTGGACAAAAGTCTCAATACAATGAGTGCTTGAAGATGGGCAGAGCTGCCGCGGTCGGCTCGGAAAACGTTGGTGAGATAACTTGGACGCGTACCTCGAGGGCTGGTTCAAAGAGCCGCGTGAAAAGAGTTGGAGTACTTACCCAGTATCGGGACAGTTTAGACTAACAAATATGTCATTGTTTTTTTTAAATGAGTTGTATCAATGTTAAATTTAGGTGGAAGTAAAGATTATAGATACAATTCAACAGCATGATAAAAATTTGATAATGACAGCGCTGTAGCAGTAAAGGCACTTTGGGCGATACAGTTGCTAAAGCGTACCTGGTGAAGAGTATCAGTTTTGAGAATTAAATATGGTAAGTGTCCTTATTTAATTCTCAAACCTAATAGCCACCGATACCGTACTTGTCAAGCTAGATCGATAAATAAGACACGAGTATCCGAGTCAGATAAGGAAAACGAGCGTAGGATAAGTGTTATATCATAAAATATTAATACATTGTCTATTGAGCACACCTAAGAGGAAAAACGGAATAAATATATTATAGGTAGTAATTTCTTATAGATAAACGAAAGAGATTTTCGCCGTGACGACAATAGCACTCAATAAGACGAGCTTGTATTTATTAATACAGTTGGAGCTACTCAAAAGGATTCTACTAAGGCCTTCGAATCCCTCACCCATTTACATCTGTAGAAAGTTTACGCTGTACAGTATACATTGAAGCTATACTTGGTGATTTCCCCGGAGCATGCCGACGATTACGGAAAGTGAATCGCATCCAATTTTTACCATCCACTTACATATCTGTTTCGGCTTTTTGTGAAATTTCTGTAGAGTGGCGAATGATTCACTCAGTTTTTACGACAATTACCATTTTGATCGGGACGGCAACTTCTTTTTCACCATTAACATTGAAACCTCCATTATAACGTATTAAGAATTTGAGTTCGGGTCGGGAATGGTTCTTGAGCTCAATTAAGAGGACCATAAACTTCGTACTAAAGCCGATTCTATCATTACTCTGCTTATCTCCGTAATATCGTTTCTTTATTATTTTAACTGCCGTCGTTAGCTTTTATGTTAGTAGTTATAAATTGTAGAATAAATAGACCCGGAAAGTGGCTATATATTTTGTCACTGTCATAGATTATTTTGTAAGACATACTGACGAGTATTTTTCTTTGCAGAAAAAGCTAAACAGATAATAATATAAAATTATATTATTGAAACGAATAGAAGCTAAATTTTAGTATAAAAGTCACTGCGCATTGCAGATTTATCGTTAAGTCCATTTTAATCCAGCTTAACTTCGGCTTGTTCTATTCTCTTGGACGATTTTACCAATCGTTAGATTGTGCGCTTTCCTAATCCTTGATCGAAAATTTTGTTTTTGTTTTCTTTAATGTGAAATTTTGTTTTCTTATTTATTTTTAGGAAACAGTTTATCTTCGTAAACATATCCCTTACGAATCGTAATATGCAAACTCATAATTCAAAATAGGACCCAAGACCTGTTGCAAATCAAACAACTTGAAAAAAATATGTTTGAATAGGTTTTTGTTTGTCCTAGCCCTACATTGAATTTTCTTTGGCAACCTTCTTGTTCTAGTATGTTGCCTAATATCATAGCTATGGCACTACAGTATTCGGGTACTGGGTTTATTTAGAAGATTGCCAACACTTACGTAACTCCTTCAATTTGGATGACTATGCATGGTACTTACCATAAGACTATGAGGCTCCCCTTTCAATATAAAAATCACTTTGTATGCCTCCCATATTTCGGGTGCTTACGACTTGCAAGGCAGCCATATTCTTAGTTATGTCCGTTTCATGGCTTACTTTTGGCACAAACGACTAAGCAGCATTTTATTTTTGTATAAAGGAACTTTACAAACAAATTATTTACTCTATTCCATTTACTTATATTAAATTTCCCAGAAATATTTTCCAATCAAAGGCTTCGAATGCTTCGAACAAAATTAATCTTCCAGACTCACTAATATTACATTCAACAATACGTTTCATCGTAATAATACCATCTTGTCCTAAATAGGATCTCTTAGTTACGCGAAATCCGTTCCTAATCTTCATATTGTGACCACTTCATCATATCAGAATTGTTTAATGTCAGAAACAATAGAATATTTTACTGAATACAAACTTAGTCCTTGATACTGATTATGGATAACATCAAGTAGCTGCTTATGTAAGCAAGCAAGCATGTCGTCTTATAAATGGATCCTTATATCAGGAGGTCGATTCTTATGATTTCCCTTGGCGCATATTGCTTCGAAACGACTCACCTACAACTTTACTGAGACTTCTTGTATGTCATTTTATAAAACTAAGTTTCCAACTATCTGGACGACGTAGTTGGAAAATGATCATTAGTGAAACATTGCAGGGTAAGTTTTAAATGCAATTCTTGGCAACATTTATTTGTTGTATGCATCTCTTTAAGTTCTTGCTTCAAAGGATCATAACTTGTTTAAGTTACTGCAGTTGATTACAGCTAAGTGTTTTTCTGCAAGCTATTTAAGTCGATGTTAAAAACTTAATTAGGTATACATTTTTCAACACGCTTTAATTAGCTTGCTATGTATGGATGTATGAACTCATATGTGGATATGAACGGAATATTTGAACGTGATTTTCACCCTTTTTAAAACGTTGGATTAATTTGAAACTTTGCACAGTTATCTAGGACCGATGACAGTACCTACCAACATTCCATAAATTTGTGCTATTACCCTGGTCAAAAACCTCAGGATAGCATTAAAAAAACGAAAAAAAAATATGTTCTACTTTTTGGTTTGGTTTTTAGGGTTCCGTTGCCAAATGGCAAAAAACGGAACCCTTATAGATTCGTCATGTCTGTCTGTCAGTCTGTCTGTCTGTCTGTCTGTCTGTCTGTCTGTCCGTCCGTATGTCACAGCCACTTTTTTCCGAAACTATAAGAGCTATGCTGTTGAAACTTGGTAAGTAGATGTATTCTGTGAACCGCATTAAGATTTTCGCACTAAAATAGAAAAAAACAATAAATTTTGGGGTTCCCCATACATAGAACTGAAACTAAAAATTGTGTTTTTCATCAAACCCATACGTGTGGGGTATTTATGGATAGGTCTTCAAAAATGATATTGAGGTTTCTAATATCATTTTTTTCTAAACTGAATAGTTTGCGCGAGAGACACTTCCAAAGTGGTAAAATGTGTGTCCCCCCCCCCCCCCCCCGTAACTTCTAAAATAAGAGAATGATAAAACTAAAAAAAATATATGATGTACATTACCATGTAAACTTTCACCGAAAATTGGTTTGAACGAGATCTAGTAAGTAGTTTTTTTTTAATACCTCATAAATCGTAAACCGCAATTTACCTTTCATTCACTCAACTCAAATATAAAAATACCATTTAATTTCATAAACATAAATAAGCCTTATGCATAAACCGTGAATCATTATTTTCTAATAATACATCTGTGATAGGTGCCTAAGTAAATAATAATTATAATTCGCGCGGGGCGTGGCTTGATCGGTAGCGGGTGCGGAGCGCGCGGGGGGCATGTTCCCGACTGCGCTTACCCGAACGCACAGTGTTTTATGAAGACGATTTTTCGGACATTGCTTTTTTATATAAAATACTGGTAGTTTAAGTCATTTCAATGCAATATTTCGTATCCCCATTTCACTAGTATGTTTAGTTTTTGAGATGGAATTTTTTGAAAATCGTCTTTTTTTCAACCGGGTATTTAGAAAAAAAATCATATCTCTGAAACTAAATATGATACGCAATCGTGACCTTAGAATCATCGACGTCGTTTTTTATGCTGCATATTTCAGAGTACAAATAAACCTCGGACCTTCGTTAGATTCAGACTTATACGAGGTTTTTCGTTTTCCGTTTTTATTTTTTTTCTCGGTAATTCCGTCGTATTTGGAAAAGTTATTTATACTAAAATTATGCCCTTTATCTTCCCTACATACCATAAAACTAACACATCCTAATTGCGTGGAATCTAGAAACCACAACATTTTTAAGTTTGATCCGTATTCTACGTCGTTAGGGTTGTCACGCGATCGTATTATATTAGTTCATATCCGGATCTGAAGTTATCTCTATATTTAAACCAAAGTTATCAACACAATCAGAAGAATCGCCAAACTTAACAGTCAGTGGGCAGGGCACATTTACAGTTTAATGTCATTTTTGATTTTCAGAACTACCTCCAATAGAACAATTTAGGGGTTTTTAAAGATTGTATGGAGGAATCTTATTTCTTAGGTTAAAAAACTTAAAACTTATTGTTAGCACAAATTCTTATCAAAATAAAGATTGTCATTGGTGCCGATTCTGTTGTACACCGAACTAAACTAACTAAACTATCTCTAAAATTCCTTACTTTTGGCTATGAGAATTGTAACGCTATTCTGGAAGAAAAAATCTCTAAATTTAAAAATTATTTTGACACGACTAAAATCGAAGTTGACAATCGTGACTTAACGTGTTATTTTTTTTTCTTTTGGCTTCGCAACATATTACTTGTGTGCGCTACGTAATGAATTTTTTGAGAGACAAATGCGCGCGCAAGAGGGCAGCCTGGACGTGATCTACATGGAATTTTTCACGTTTTGTTTGAAAAATATATTACCCCCGTGTTGAGATTTATATGTGCAGGGGTATCACATAGGGGGTCGAAAATGTCATTATTTTTGCGATAGGACACGCCATTTTCGAGACATAAGCAAAAGAAAAGGAAAACAAAAAATACAGTACTGTCTTTGCACGTGAAGGCGAGGCGTTAGTGTAAATTTTAGTTCATGATCACTAGTTTTATTCCACACCTTTTTAATCGCGATTAAAAATAGTCAGATTTAGTTAAAATAAATTATTATAGTAAAAATTTTTGGTGAAAACCAGCAAACTCAGAATAGCAAAATTGACATTTTCACTAAACTAATAATTCAGTGCAATCTTAGTGCTGTCAAACTAAAATATAGTTAAGTTGTGTCACTTTAGTTTATTTCAGAATAGGAAATCGTCGGTGGACAGGGATAAACCAAATTTAAGTGATTTTTAGTTTAGTTTAGAGAATTTTGTGACAACAGAATCGGCCCGTTATTTGTTTTTCAAAACTACCGTCAAAATACAGTTTTAAAGGGTGTTAAAGTTTTTATAAAAACAAACGCGAACGAAGTTGCTGGCAAAGTGCTAGTTTCAGTATAAATAACTTATCCCAATAATACGGAATTATCGAGAGCAAAATTAATAAAAACTAAAAACCTTTTATAAGTCTGGATATAACAAAGTTCCTAGGTGAATAGTCGAAATTGTAATAACCAATACGTCCCATTAAATAAAAATTGAGTCATCAAAGTTCAGATTCGAATATACCTAGCAGAATCTAATATTCAATTTCCTAGCGTGCAACGTCAACCCAATGCAATAGATTGCGGGCTTTATGCAATAGCTTTTGCCACTTCTTTAGCGCTTAAAATGAATCCCTCTCTACACAATTATGTACCAGAAATGATGAGAGCTCATTTGCGCTGTATGATTTTAAACAACGATTTTTTGCCTTTTCCATCTACAGCTAGATCTGTTCCTGGACGGCCGCCCGTAAATCTTTTTGGTAACACAGCTTTCAAATTAGAAACGCAAAATAAAAAGAAAAATGAGAAGAAACAAAGACAGCGAAGAAGTACGAAAAAAAATGCTGTAGCAATATGTAAAAATAATGAAAATGATGTACAAGAGATTAAAGAACAAAATGCGAACAGGAAAAGGATTTCAAGATCTAATAATGAGGTTGCCGAAAGAGAAAAACAGAGAAATAAAATGGCTATCAATTCTTTGAGGAGTAATAAACGGCAGAAGTTAGCGGAAAAGGAAAATAATAATTCTATTCGACGAAGCAAACGATTAAATCCTGAGTACAGACTAGTTGAACAAGAGCGCAATACTCAAGCTCATAAAGTTGCTCGATTAAATCCTGAATATAGGCAAGCTGAACGAGAGCGCGACACTGAGGCTCATCAAGTCGCACGACTCGACTTTGAATACAGGCAGGTGGAGCAAGAACGGGACACTCAGGCTCACCAAGTCACACGACTCGACTCTGAATACTGGCAGGTGGAGCAAGAACGGGACACTCAGGCTCATCAAGTCGCACGACTCGACTCTGAATACAGGCAGGTGGAGCAAGAACGGGACACTCAGGCTCACCAAGTCGCACGACTCGAATCTGAATACAGGCAGGTGGAGCAAGAACGGGACACTCAGGCTCATCAACTCGCACGACTCGACTCTGAATACAGGCAGGTGGAGCAAGAACGGGACACTCAGGCTCACCAAGTCGCACGACTCGACTCTGAATACAGGCAGGTGGAGCAAGAACGGGACACTCAGGCTCATCAAGTCGCACGACTCGACTCTGAATACAGGCAGGTGGAGCAAGAACGGGACACTCAGGCTCACCAAGTCGCACGACTCGACTCTGAATACAGGCAGGTGGAGCAAGAACGGGACACTCAGGCTCACCAAGTCGCACGACTCGACTCTGAATACAGGCAGGTGGAGCAAGAACGGGACACTCAGGCTCGGCAAAGTGTTCGAGAAAATGAAGAATACAGACAAATTGAACAAGCTCGTGATACCTTAGCACGGCAGGAAATTCGATCAAATAATAAGGCATCCTGGGAAAAAACTGCTACAAAATATTATAAAAACATCAAAGAAGGTTTTACTCATCCCTGTAGTTGTTGTGGAAGATTGTGGCATATAAATTCGATAAGAAAACTGTCAAAACAAGGCATTACTAATAAGTTTGGCGAAGAATTTGCTGCAAACACATTCAAGTTACCAAACTTAGCCAGTGAAATATTTGGAGAATTTTGTAGTACCTGTGCAAAATATATCACTCAAGGCAATGTTCCACGATTAGCTATTGTGAATAGCTTAGTTTTTCCAGATATTCCTGAGGTACTAAAACAACTAACGCCGATGGAAGAGAGGCTGGTAAGCCCTCGTCATGTATTTTTAAAAATTGTTCGTAAAGGTCAAGGGTTAGGTTTTCAACACGGACTTGTAGGAAACGTTATGAACGTGCCCGTACAAATCAACAATATCGTTAGCGCACTACCTCGATCAAGAAATGATGATAATGTAATTACTGTGGAATTACGACGAAAATTATGCTATAGGCATGGGCGCAAAGAACAAATTCGACCTGAATACGTTCGTAGAGCCGCACAGTACTTGGTGAATTGTGACTTATTTAAGGAAAATGCAATCAATTTAAATGAATCTTGGGATGTTGAAGAAGTTGACGATAACAAGGAGTGTAATGTAATGAAGGTGTTGCAGAAGAAGGAGAGGAAGAAGAAACAGTTAATCCAGGAGGTACCGAGACTCTATTAGATGACAATCAAGACGTAATAGTCCTAGCTCCTGGCGAAGGTCACGTCCCTAAATCGTTACTATTTGATGAAAATTTAGAAGAATTGGCGTTTATTAAAGTTCATTGTGGGATTAAGCGTGACTTTAAAATTAAGTTGAGTCATGCAGAAGTAATAAAATCGGAAATATCTAGATGTGACCGTCGAGCTGTACGACCAGACTACCTTTTTACTGCTCTAAAAAAACAACAGATGATTACAGTAAAGAATAGCATATCCACCTGCCTGCGAAAAAAAACCGTCAAAGGGGCACCTGTTCTGGCGTGTAATGTTTTGGATGCTAATTATATAGATAATTTAGTTCAACATGACGACGGATATCGTGTTCTTCGGGGTGTAAGAAATTCCCCAGCTCATTGGGAGGCAGAGAAAAAGAAAGTCTTGGGAATGATAAGGCAATTCGGAGTCAGTTCGGCGCGCGCGCTTGTATCGTTCGCACGTCTTATCTATAATCCCACCCACTTATTCCTTAACCTCACTAGTGATGGGAATACGCTCGATAAAAAGTTGTCGATATGGATCGTTTTCTGACACGCTCCAACTCTGTTGGCAAACGCCCTCTCGAAGGTCCAATTAAAACCAGTGAATGGAAAATTCCCAAAAAAACTGCGCGTCAAGCCGAACAAAGCCTACCGGAGCCTATCAAGACTAACAACAGTTTTAGCAATCTGCCTGGCAACCAATCATCGGCTGCTGACTCTAGCACAAGACTTCGTGATGCTATCACAAGAAAGGTCACACGCATCCCTCCCATCGTACTGGACATAGAACCTACTTGGACGCACGAGTTCATCAGAACCACAATCATGACTTACTCGAAAAACTTTCACCTGCAGTACAGACGTAATAATCGATTAGCTGTCATCTGCCACACATCTGAAAGTCACCAGGCCATCAAAGACGGTCTGCGTAGTAAAGACATGGCCTTTCACACTTACTCGCGAAAGGATGAGAAGTTGTACAAAGCAGTAATCTTCGGTCTTCCTAACTACGTCGAGGATGTACTTCAAGCCGAAATTGCCTTGCTTGGGTTCGAGAATGTGACTGTTCGGAAAATGAAAGTACCTGCAGAAAAATCTTCGTACTGCCCTCCCTTCTTGGCACAACTGCCTCCTGGTGCTGATTTCGCAAAACTCCGACAAATCAGGCTCCTATGTAACACAGTAGTACAAATACGAAAATACCGTAGCAACAATCGTTATGGAACTCAGTGCTACAGATGCCAAGGATTCGGCCATTCTTCTACCAACTGCAACCTAGCGCCCCGCTGTGTAAAATGTACCGCTCCCCACCCGACCGAGGAATGCCCCAAAAAGACCCGGGACGAACCAGCCAAGTGCTGTAACTGTGGTGGAAATCATCCTGCCAACTTCCGTCAATGCAAAGAGCGTGAAAAGTACTTAACAATTTTGCGGGAACGTCAAGATCAACTCAAAGCCGCCAGGACTATAAAGACCCCATTGAAAACAAACGTTGTCGACGAGCGACCCTGGAACTCCGTTGCTGCTTCCAACACACAAAAAGTCACCGTTACAGATACTACTCAAGATCCGGCAACAGCTGATATGCTAGCCATATTGATGACGATAAAAACCATTAAAAGTCAATTTCTAGGATGTACCAATATGATGGACAAAGTAATTCTAATTTTAACTCATCTGGGACAATATGTGTAGAATGCAATGTGTACGAATTCTATATTGGAATGCCGATGGCATTCGCTCTAAACTTAAGGAGCTGCTAGATCTGGTAAGCGAGCTTTCTGTTGATATCATAGCGTTGTCAGAGACTAGAACTTCCCCCAACATTAAACTACACACCCCAGGCTTCACTTGTTATCGATGTGATAAGAAACCTGATGGAATCGGTCAGGGAGTTGCCATCTTAGTCAAGTCGGACATTGAACATTCCCCTTTAAATTTACCTATCACTCAAAACCTCGAATGTGTTGGAATACAAGTTGCTTTATCAAATCAGTCAGTTGCTTTTATCTCAGCTTATCAATCGCCAAACCTAGCCCTACTACCTTCAGACCTAGACAAAATTGTTAATGTTCATTCAAAAACTATAATAATGGGTGATCTGAATACCAAGCACCCATACTGGCACTGCTCTCGCTCAAATATCCATGGCGAGGTTCTTTTCGATCACATGTTAAGCAACGAATATGACATCCTTGCTCCTTCTTGCCCCACTCTAGTCCACTATCATAGCACGCACACACCATCTACACCCGACATCATCCTAGCTAACTCTGTTTATCACCTTTCAGAGCCTCAGGCAATCAACCGCCTCTCTTCAAACCATCTACCTGTTTATTTCACTACAAGTGGTAAAGTCAATAGACAAACGCGCATCACGTTCAATTATTCAAAAGCGAACTGGAGAGGTTATAGATCTCACTTGAATGAGTCCATAACATTAAGCCAAACTACTTTCAACTCACCCCAGGAAATTGATCTTGCTATCGAACACTTAACCCAATCTATCATAAACGCAAGAGATAAAGCCATTCCTAAATTACCCACTGATAGTGGTCATAAACTCCCACGTCGAATCAGGTCTGAAATTAAAGCAAAAAATCGACTTCGAAAACTGGCCTTAGATGAGTACGAACCTTATAAACGACGACTATTCTCCCAAGTTAATAATATGCAGAAATGTATCAAAGCTAAGATCCAAACCCTAAATGACGATGACTGGAACAATAAATTAGCTAAAGTTACCAATCCTACTTCGGACTTATGGAGATTGGTCAAGTCATTGAATTATCAGCCTGTTTCAATTCCACCTCTAAAATTGGCAAATAATACTACCACCTCCTCAGTACTTGAACAATGTGAGACACTAGCAAATACCTTCCTGGAAAATATGAACCTAACCAAGAATTGGGTCAGTGATCCCAGTATTGAAGAGGCAGTTAAAGAATCAATTGGGCTGCTAGACTGCTACAAAACGAATGACTACCCATCACTTGTTAGGCCAAATGAAATCCAAAAACGATTAAGAAAACTAAAATCAAACAAAGCACCTGGATTTGACGGTCTGGGAAATGGCCTATTGAAAAACCTTCCTCAGAAAGCTATTGTTTATTTGACCAAAGTGTTTAATGGTTGTTTACGCATTGCATACTTCCCAAGTACATTAAAACACGCTAAAATCATAGCTATTAAAAAACCCGGAAAAGATCAGTCAACCCCATCTAGCTATCGACCAATTAGTTTATTGCCGAGCATAGGGAAACTTCTAGAGGCCATTATTCTATCCCGTCTCACAAAAATAACCACACATAAGTTAATACCCGAACAGTTTGGTTTCCGAAGTTCACATTCAACCACGCAACAGCTAGCCAGAGTAGCTGAACACATAGCCCACGGGTTAAATGGAGGCCTCTCCACAGGCATGATTTTATTGGACATAGAAAAAGCTTTTGATTCTGTTTGGCACGATGGCCTTTTACATAAATTAATTAAACTTGAAGTACCTCTCTGTCTAGTAAAACTCATCCAGAACTACTTACAAGATCGATCCTTTTCCGTTTATATAGGCAAAGACCATTCTGCACCTAAATTCATCCCAGCCGGTGTGCCTCAAGGCTCACTAGTAGGCCCATACGTCTTCATACTTTACCTGAATGACATACCCAAACAAGCTCACACACAACTTGCCATTTACGCTGACGATACGGCAACATTCACGACACACAAAGATATTGATGTAGTGACTGCTCGGCTACAATATTCATTGGAACTTCTCAGCAAATATTTTAAAACCTGGAAACTACAACTAAACTCAACGAAAACCGAAGGCATTTTGTTTACCAGAAAACGCGCACTTCCCACCACTGTTGTAAAAATTGATGACTTCCATATTACATGGCGTGTTTCGGTGAAATATTTAGGCGTTATATTGGACAAGACACTCAACTGGAATAAGAACATCGAACTAGTTATAAGCAAAGGTGCAAAAGCCCTAAACTCATTAAAACCAGTCTTAAATCGCAAATCTGTTCTCAGCCCCTCAACCAAATTACAGATATATTCTACACTTGTTAGACCTTGCCTAACTTACGCAGCACCTGTCTGGTCTAGTATTTCCGAAACAAAATATAGTAAACTCCAAACTATCCAAAATAAAGCCATAAAACTATCATATAACACACAATTTCGTACCAACCTTAGAATATTACACAACCGTATAAAATATCCATTCTTAAAAGATTTTATTTTAAAAACTTCGCGTAAATTTTATTTACATAAAAACCCAGCACATCGTAACATTTTGATATCGTCAATTGGCAAAAGTAGACTTACTACATTGCCGTACGCCCGCACGTACAATCGATACCGACTGCCCCATCACTATTTCCTCCGTGACGCATCATGACGATAGCTCGCTTACTAGCTGACGCCGCTCGTACGGCCGAAGAATGCGTGATCTCTTGCGAACTACCCACCACTTACCTCATATTATTATAACAGATTATTATAAAGCGTACATTTTGTAACTCAATCATTTAAATCTATGTGGGTCTATATACTAAGACTTGCACATACTTCGTAGTTGAATATTAAGTTTTTATTATAACTATAAGTCAAATCATTGTAAATAATACTAAGTAATGTCATGTTTATATGTTTGTAAAGGCGTTAGCCTGTGTAACAAAATAAATCGAGACTGGTGAACAAATAGAATAAGATCATTTGTAAACTGTATTTCTGAACCATATGTACTAATAAAGACCTTGAAAAATCAATCAATCAATTCGGAGTGCCTTCGTTCTTTGTGACTCTGTCTGCTGCAGAGGCCCAGTGGACTGAACTTCTGATAATACTGAAAGAAATTATAGATGGTGAAAAAATAACTGAATCTGATGCTGAAAGACTCACATATGAAACGAAGGCGCGCTTAATTCAATCTGATCCGTTTATATGTGCTTCATATTTTGAAACAAAACTAAGAGAAATTCGCAAAACCTGGTCTTGTCCTGAAGGTCCTTTTGGTAAATACAGAATTAGCCATTTTTATTATAGAATTGAATTTCAGCACAGAGGTTCGCCCCATACTCACATAATGTTATGGCTTGAAGAAGCACCGATTTTTGTACCAGGAAATTCGGATACTGTTCAAAATGTAGTTAAATTTGTAGATGAAATTGTATCATGTGATAGTAACGAGATTACAAATGATCTTCTTCGCCTTCAGACACACAAACACACCCACACATGCAGACCTAAACTTGATAGACCTTGTCGCTTCGATATTCCATTTTTTCCTATGGATTGTACCATAGTATTAGTGGAACTCCCAAAAGATGACGCTGGTTATAAAAGAGTCAAAGATTTAGCTAAGAATATACAATCAATCCTACAAAGTTTGCCAGAAGAAATAAAAATATTTGAAGAGTTTTTAGACGTTTGTAATGTTACATATGATGATTACATTTTAGCTATTAGAAGTACTTTGAAAAGGCCGAAAGTATTATTGAAGCGATCTCCAAAAGATGTTTACATTAATTCATTCTCCAAGAAAATCTTAGAGTTACATCAGGCAAACATGGATGTTCAGTACATCTTAGATCCATTTGCTTGCGCAGTGTATATTGTAGATTATATAAATAAAGCTGATAAAGGAATGTCACGTCTGCTTCGAGATGCTGTAGAAGACGCTAAGAAAGGAAAGAGTAGTGTTAAGGAGTCTCTACGTAGTATTTCAAATGTATTCCTGAACGCCAGTGAAATTTCTGCGCAGGAGGCGATATATTGTATATCTGGTTTTCCATTGTCACGAGCTAGTGAAGCAGAAATATATTTGAACACTAGTTTGCCCCAAGAAAGAGTACATATTTTAAAGAGTATGCAAGAAATTAGAAACATGGATGAAGATTCATCTGACATTTTCCAAAATAGTTTCATCGATTATTACGCTAAACGACCTGTTGCTTTAGAAGACATTAGTTTAGCTTATTTTGCAGCCTATTTTGCTTATTCGAAACGTCGTCCACGTATATCAGTAACACAACCAAATAATAGTCCAGATAATATTTGTTCTCAAAACCAAACAGATGAAATGATTGGTAACTGGTGGCCATTACAAGACAATCTAGGATTTATAAGACGAAAAGCAAAACCAAGGATAATTCGTTTCAGACGTTTCAGTTTTTTAGACGATCCAGATAATTTTTATAGAGAGCAGCTTATGCTGTATATTCCATGGCAAAACGAAGAAGTAGAATTAACTAATCCAGACCTAAACATAAAGGACAAATTTATAGAAATGAAGGAAAAAATAAAACTTGAGAGCGAGCAATTTAATAAATTAGGAGGACCAGAGCAATTCGAAACTTTATTGTTAGCTATAACAAATACAGAGCTTATTGAAGAAAGTGAAGAAGAAGTTATCGGAAGGGGACTTAATGAAAATCCTTTTAATGACTTTGAATTTGAGACCCAGGTAGGAGACGTCGCTGAAGACATGATACCAGGTGGTAATCCAGGACCACAGCTATGTGGTGATAGTTGCAACTATATAGCTTTACCTCCACAATTAACTGAAGATGAGGTATTAATTTTAACCAGAAAACTTAATTCTGACCAAAGAGACATTTTGTTTCACGTTACTGACAAAATATCTAATTCGTCTTCTCCTATTTATCTGTTTGTGAGCGGTGGAGCTGGAGTTGGCAAAAGTGTTTTAATAAGAGCTTTGTTTCAAACATTGACGCTTAGTTTTAATAGAGAACCTGGTTCTAACCCAGATGACTTAAAGATATTACTTACAGCTTTTACTGGAAAAGCAGCTTTTGGCATAGGTGGCCAAACTGTTCACAGTGCATTAGGTTTACCAATTTCACAAGCCGGAAATATTTTACCACAACTTTCACCAAGTGTTGCCAATACACTTGCAACAAAATAATCAAAATTGCGATTAATCATTATTGACGAAATTTCTAGAACTTTTCACCAAATAAACCGCCGGTTGCAGCAAATTTTTCATACATCAGTTTTATTTGCTGGAATATCAGTTATAGTTGTAGGTGACTTAAGACAATTACCACCAGTTGGTGATAATTGGGCGTTCCAACCTAATTCACGAAATCCTCTTGCCGAAATTTCGGGTACAACTATTTGGGATCTATTTTTACTTACTGAGTTAAACCAAATAATGCGGCAGAGGGACGATGTTGCCTTTGCTACGGCTTTAAATAATTTAGCAAGTGGAACCATGACGAGTGACGACATAGAACTGTTTCGAAGTCGTTGTTTTAGTCATTCTACGTTACCAGATGATGCTCGAGGCGCTGTCAATTTGTACGCTAGCAACCGAGAAGTAGACGACCATAACAGTAGAGTTCTGTCGACTATGGATACTGAAGGTGCTTTGTCATTAGCAATCGATTCTGTCTCAGGAGAACCAAATGTCACTATGAAGGAGAAAGCCTTAGAAACTGTTTCTAGGTTGTCAACTCAACAAACATATGGACTTCCTAAAAGTTTAATATTGAAGATAGGGGCAAAATATATGTTGACAATTAACATAGACACTGCTGATGGTCTAACTAACGGTTCTACTGGAGTATTAACAGCTATTGATTTTGCTATTAACAAAAAATCTGGTGAAAAACGGCCGTTGCGGATTTGGTTGAACTTCGATGAAGCTATTATTGGTAAAATTAAAAGAAATAAGGCTGCTAGTTCACTAAGTCGATATAAAAATAGATTAAATAGAAATTGGACTCCGTTAGAACCGGTCACATACACAATAAAAAGATATAAATCATCACATTTACAAGTTCGCAGAAGTCAATACCCATTAGTTCCAGCAGAAGCCATCACCATTCACAAAAGTCAGGATACAACATTAGAACGAGTTGTTGTCCATTTAAAACCTACGATTCAAAGGTCTATGATGTACGTTGCTTGTTCTCGTGCAACTAAAGCGCAAGGTCTATTTATAGTGACTGAGTCATTCAAAGCACCCCGCCCTCCAACTAGTAAAGATGCTATAGTAAAAGAAATGGCAAAGTTACGTGAGAAACCAATAGTACCAATTTTTAAATTTCTTAGAGAGCGCCATAATTTCACACAGATTATGTACCATTATGTACAGTCTTTGAAAAAACACATACCGGATATAGCAACTGACCCACAAATATTAGCATCAGACATATATTTTACATCAGAAACTTGGAGTTGCACTGAGGATTCATTCTCTCTACCAGATTTCATAGAAATCGTTAGAACCAATGGACCCAATACAGCGGCCTTTTTTTTTTTTTTTTTTTTTTTTTTCAGGATGGGAAATCATCAAATGACTTTTCCCGCTCTGGGCGGAGCGGGAGGGCGTGTCAGACTTTTACTGACTAAAACCCACCCGTGTTCCATCAGTTGCCCATGTGCCAGGGTCACGGTAAAGACAGCGGCCTCTAATCCTGGTTTCGGAATCTCAGCGTGGGTCAAACAAGACTTACACATCACGTCTCCCAGAAGTTACTTCCAGCAATCCAGTTCTTTTGGTCACGTTGAAGCAGTTTCATTTGCATATAATAATCATAGAATATTTGCTTTATACAAATCGCCCAGATGTACAAACAAAACTTTCATGGAGTTCATAAACAAAAATGTTTTTTGCAACAACAATATGCCAACATTACTTTTTGGAGACTTCAATGAAGATTTTTTAAAAGACAATTTTATACTGTCATTCATGCAGAACGCTGGATACAGGACGTTATTACCACCTTGTGCAACTACGCGAGGAGGCACACAAATTGATAATATTTTTGGAAATATTTCTTGTCAAACTGGAATATATGTTAGCTTGTTTAGCTATCACAAGCCTATATGGGCTCGCATATAGTTAGATCTAAATCCTGTTATTTTGGTACCCAATTATAATGTTTACTATAAGAGCTATGCTGTTGAAACTTGGTTAGTAGATGTATTCTGTGAACCGCATTAAGATTTTCACACAAAAATAGAAAAAAAAATTGGGGTTCCCCATACGCAGAACTGAAACTCAAAAATTGACGTGTGGCACTCGGGGACTGCCGCGGTAAAGCGTAGCATATGCATAGCATTTTTTATCAACTTATGCAATTATAATTATTTTTTATTTGACCGATAAAAAAACATTTTTTTTCTTTCTTTTATTGAATAAATGAGCAATGCAACGCGAAGAATGAACAAATCAAACAGATATGACACACCGCCTATCGATGTATGTACTACCGTTTTAAGTTAGTTGATGAATAACGGGAATTAAAACTGGGTGCGTCACTGAGTGTGCGCCGCGGTATGTTGACAGCCCCACTTGTCCGCGTTCCTGGAAAGTGCGCGTACTTTCAAATTTTATTTATTTATTTGCCTTTTCTGTGAGAATCGAAATATTGTTGTGATTTAGCTTGAAAATATATTTTACGTACGTAGTGCAGTTATACGTGTGACGCATAGAGTTAGCGAGCCAAGTATTAATATAAAAACAAGCAGTCCTAGTCCAATATAATAAAACATAGCATTTTTTATCAACTTATGCAATTATAATTATTTATTTATTTTTTATTTAGGCAGTATCGATTACTATGAAGCCATAGTAATATGAATTACAATCCTACTTATGCTGTACTGCCCGGCCGCTGTCAACGGATGGACGGGACGGACGTACGACCCGCCAGCTGCTCTACCCCCGCTTTTTAAATCTCTGATATCTTCTAAGATCTTCATTTAAATTACATGCTGCAAAGAGCCAGTAGGTCATGAATTCGAACCCAAGCAGGCGCTTTACTTTGTGTAAATTATTTCATCGCCACTGCTCTCAAAACGGTGAAGGAAAACATCGTGAGGAAACCGGCATGTCCTTGAACCAAAAATTCGAAGACATTTGTATCTACCAACCCGCACTGGGCCCGCGTGGTGAATTATGGCCCACTCCCTCTCACCGAGAGAAGGCCTGTGTCCCAGCAGTGGGAACATTATAGGCTGATGATGAAAAGGGCCATATTGATCTATATTAAATGCACAATGTATTTAAGGTACTTAATTGGATAAGGATTAATGCTGTATTGCTTAAAATCGCTTCGTAAATAAGCCCTTATTTCTCGTAAAAAGTAGAGGTTAAAAAATATTGTGGGTTATCCTTAAGAGATAGACATATACCATCGCAGACTTTTTTGTAGACCTTTTTAAGGTGTACAATACCGTAGTACATTATTTTGATCTATTTCGTAGGGTTCAGCCAGCGTTCGCAATGTAAGCGCAAAAAAAATATGTTTATGACATCACATTAGAAACCCCTAAAATTATCAGCGTTTCTCAAGCATAACTACATAGGGACAGACAGACCGGGAAGTGACTTGTGTTAGGTTTTTCTTTAAGGAATTTCTTGATTCGGTCGCCGCGTTCAAAGCCCGCGATAAAAGCTATGCAATAGCTTGAAAAAAAAATTGAGTTAAAATTAAAATCTTCGTTAAAGTCTCCAAAAAGTAATGTTGGCATATTGTTGTTGCCAAAAACATTTTTGTTTATGAACTCCATGAAAGTTTTGTTTGTACATCTGGGCGATTTGTATAATGCAAATATTCTATGATTATTATATTCAAATGAAACTGCTTCAACGTGACCAAAAGTACTGGATTGCTGGAAGTAACTTCTGGGAGACGTGATGTGTAAGTCTTGTTTGACCCACGCTGAGATTCCGAAACCAGGATTAGAGGCCGCTGTCTTGGGCCCATTGGTTCTAACGATTTCTACGAAATCTGGTAGAGAGAATGAATCTTCAGTGCAACTCCAAGTTTCTGATGTAAAATATATGTCTGATGCTAATATTTGTGGGTCACTGGCTATATTCGGTATGTGTTTTTTCAAAGACTGTACATTATGGTACATAATCTGTGTGAAATTATGGCGCTCTCTAAGAAATTTAAAAATTGGTACTATTGGTTTCTCACGTAACTTTGCCATTTCTTTTACTATACCATCTGTACTAGTTGGAGGGCGGGGTGCTTTGATGACTCAGTCACTATAAATAGACCTTGCGCTGTTGTTGCACGAGAACAAGCAACCTTTGAATCGTAGGTTTTAAATGGACAACAATTCGTTCTAATGTTGTACCCTGACTTTTGTGAATGGTGATGGCTTCTGCTGGAACTAATGGGTATTGACTTCTGCGAACTTGTAAATGTGATGATTTATATCTTTTTATTGTGTATGTGACCGGTTCTAACGGAGTCCAATTTCTATTTAATCTATTTTTATATCGACTTAGTGAACTAGCAGCCTTATTTCTTTGAATTTTACCAATAATAGCTTCATCAAAGTTCAACCAAATCCGCAACGACCGTTTTTCACCAGATTTTTTGTTAATAGCAAAATCAATAGCTGTTAATACTCCAGTAGAACCGTTAGTTAGACCATCAGCAGTGTCTATGTTAATTGTCAACATATATTTTGCCCCTACCTTCAATATTAAACTTTTAGGAAGTCCATATGTTTGTTGAGTTGACAACCTAGAAACAGTTTCTAAGGCTTTCTCCTTCATAGTGACATTTGGTTCTCCTGAGACAGAATCGATTGCTAATGACAAAGCACCTTCAGTATCCATAGTCGACAGAACTCTACTGTTATGGTCGTCTACTTCTCGGTTGCTAGCGTACAAATTGACAGCGCCTCGAGCATCATCTGGTAACGTAGAATGACTAAAACAACGACTTCGAAACAGTTCTATGTCGTCACTCGTCATGGTTCCACTTGCTTAATTATTTAAAGCCGTAGCAAAGGCAATATCGTCCCTCTGCCGCATTATTTGGTTTAACTCAGTAAGTAAAAAATAGATCCCAAATAGTTGTACCCGAAATTTCGGCAAGAAGATTTCGTGAATTAGGTTGGAACGCCCAATTATCACCAACTGGTGGTAATTGTCTTAAGTCACCTACAACTATAACTGATATTCCAGCAAATAAAACTGATGTATGAAAAATTTGCTGCAACCGGCGGTTTATTTGGTGAAAAGTAAGAGAATGATAAAACTAAAAAATATATGATGTACATTACCATGTAAACTTCCACCGAAAATTGGTTTGAACGAGATCTAGTACGTAGTTTTTTTTTTAATACGTCATAAATCGTAAACCGCAATTTACCTTTGATTCACTCAACTCAAATATATAAAAAAAAATAAACATAAACCTTATGCATAAACCGTGAATATCTACAGGTTTGTACGGAACCCTCGGTGCGCGAGTCCGACTCGCACTTGGCCGGTTTTTTTATTATTTTCTTTAATAAATTATTATTTTATTAGTAAAGGCAATCTAGAACTTTGATTATGCATCTTAGGACTGGACAAATAAATAATTTAATAACCGTAGACATTTACTTTAATACCGAATGATTAAAGCTACAGAATGTCGGCTTAAAAGATTTATCGACGATAAAAGTAACTTGAAATATAAAAGAAATAAATTTTAAGAAACTCTCCGATACAGGAAGAGACATTTTATAATTAAACTTAAAATAGATTGAGGTCACGTCTAACACAGAGTGAAACCAATCGTGGAGCTTTCGGAATAGACCTGGCGGGTTGAATCGACGCGCAAATCGGATGGAAGGCCGATCGCATAGGCATTGCAGGAACCCTGGCGGCGCGCCAAAATACATTACGAGTCGTACACGTACCGTATACGTGTCGTTACAGCCACTGACGTAGAAATAGACACGGTTTGAGATAGTGGTGACGTGTTTCTTTTGGGTGTTAATATTTTCACTGAATAAGACGCGATTTATTTTTCAAAGTGCATTGAAAATTAAGGCTTCATTGTGCTCCAAATTCGACTTAAATTAACAGAAACTCCGTGTTGAACAGTAACGTACGATTAAGATTTGCACTGGTCTTTCACTACACGAAGTTGAGAGCCAATTGTTTAAAAGGATAGGCAGCAGAATTCTTCCACATACTTGATATTACGTAATATACTCGGCCAGGAAGATAATTACCAAATAAAATCTGAATAGTTCCACAGGAAAGGGTTCTTTCGACTTTTCCGGGAAAATGTTATATGAAACATAATCATTTATGTTACAATACCCTGCAACATTGAATACAAGGTACACAATACCCCAAGAAACATGGTTAACGAAATACAAGATGACCTAATTACGACAAATTATCTATTATTCGCCGGACGCAAGCAGCTTACGGAAATAAGGTCGTCAGAACAATAGGAAATTAGTACCTTGCATCTGACAAATAACGGTCCAAGTCAGCTTCCTATCTTTGACGGGAACTTATTTTTGACGTAAAAGGGGGTAAACCAACAGCGCAGATTATTCGCCTAAGGCTGTTCTTGGGTTCTCAGAAACTTCCAATAGGCCATGTACAAGAAAGTGGTCTTTAGTGTGAGGAGATAAAGGATGTTTTTGGTTGTGTTTGTGACTGTTATGGTAATGACGTGGGAGGTGTAGTATTGCTTATTCGTATCCGTATAGATAGTTAAGTAAATGTAAATAAGTCTCAGTAGTATAAGTGTTCATTTACTTGAATGTTTGTGGTTGACAGAGAAACTAATGAACGTCGTATTTATTTGCTTTTTCCTTAATGAAGTAAAACACAAAAATGTAGTTCGTACGAAAGAAGGAGTGGATTGAATTTTTAACAAAAAAGTTCTAGTTAGTAAACGGAATCTAATTTTCTAAGAAGGGATCCTATAATCCCTATTGAAAAGGAACTTACAGCACTTAAAAATATTGAATACCAGTCTGGATTTTTGAGCCTCTTTTACAGCAAAAGCATAAAAGTACATCATCAGTCATTCACGCCACGCTTGGCAGACAGGATGGTTGGTTTGGTGGTAAAATGCATAGAGAAAGTTGCCACCCATTCTCTAGTAAGTCCCTTAGTCGCCTCTTACAACACCCTAGGAAGAAATAGGATGGTGATATTCTTCACTTGTTTTCTTATTGCATTTACTTTCTTGTCCCTTTTAGGGTTCCGTGGCCAAATGGCAAGAAACAGAACCCTTATAGATTTGTCATATCTGTCTGTCTGTCTGTCCGTCTGTCTGTCTGTCTGTCTGTCTGTCTGTCTGTCTGTCTGTCTGTCTGTCTGTCTGTCTGTCTATCTGTCCGTCCGTACGTCACAGCCACTTTTCTCCGAAACTGTAAGAGCTATGCTATTGACACTTGGTAGGTAAGTAGGTGTATTCTGTGAACCGCATCAAGATTTTCACACTAAAATAGAAAAAAACAATTTTTGGGGTTCCCCATACTTAGAACTGAAACTCAAAAAAAAAATCTATCAAACCCATACGTGTGGGATATCTATGAATAGGTCTTCAAAAATGGTATTGAGGTTTCTAATATCATTTTTTTTTCTATACTGAATAGTTTGCGCGAGAGACGCTTCCAATGTGGTAAAATGTGTCCCCCCCCCGTAACTTCAAAAATAAAAGAATGATAAAACTAAAAAAAAATATATGATCCTACATAACCATGTAAACTTCCATCGAAAATTGGTTTGAACGAGATCCAGTAAGTAGTTTTTTTTTTAATACGTCGTAAATCGTAAACCGCAATTTACCTATCATTCAATCAACTCAAATATAAAAATTAAAAAAAAACATTTAATTTCATAAACATAAACCCTATGCATAAACCGAGGATACCTACAGGTTTGTACGGAACTTTCGGTGCGCGAGTCCGACTCGCACTTGGCCGGTTTTTCATCAGTCATTACGCTCGCTCATTATCTTAGCTCAGTATATTGCATTCCACGATGTTTTATATGGACATAAATCTGAGATTTCTTAAAACCTAAAACGTCGCATCTCTACGTAAACGTAATTTCCAAACTCATTAGTACCTTATCTCGTTAATTCCACGCAAGCGTGGGTCCAAACACCGAAGAAAATTAAGTACTTAATTAGTTTAGAGACCTGCCAAGTACTGAAACGATAGCCTCACATAGCCGCGGCTTTTTTTTGGATGGGAAATCATCAAATGACTTCTCCCGCTCTACTCTTCAATATTTTCTATTTGAAAGTAAACCAAATTATCTATCTATATAATAATTATCAGTCAAAAACTTTTAATTTTTTTCTATAAATACCATTTAATCTACTTCCACGGTACACACCAATAAAGAAGAGGAAAAATGGACTCCGAAAATTATAAAAAGCGACGAAAAAACTGAATTATTAATTTACATTATACATCTGTCGAGGTGTTACTCTGTAGATGATAACTTCCCGCCCGCCCTTCGGCAGTTTCCGCTTTGGCAGGGCGGGTGGCATAATCGGGAATTTACCGAACAATTGTAATAAGAGAGAAAGCGTTTACTTAGCGATGGAATCGTTTCATTAAAATATTTAATTAGTTTTTAACACTTTTATTACTTCAATTAATGTTGATCGAAAAGTAAACGGAAAGTAATTTATTATGGATGAGTTTTTTGTTGAAATTTATAGCTGGCGATTCATAGATGGACTATTACTTGAAAGCCATAACGCTGTAGCGCTATTGCTATCATTTACCAGGTTTAACAAGCGAATAGATAGACGTCATAGGATGTTTTTTTAAAAGGAACTTCAAATTGTAAGAATATACAATTTTTATCCTTACCAACCCAATCGTTACTTCTACGAAGCCCAGTAAAAATGAAGAGAAGATTTCTATTTTCAGTAAAAAATAAATACAAAACAATATTTTTCTAATCAACCTCCCAATCCCACGCAAAACAGCGAACCTCCCCGATGTTTTCCGAACACGCACGGACAATACCGGACGATATAATGAGTTATGAAAAGCGCCCATCGTTCCAAGAGGAAATGAAATCTCGAACTTTCGATATTTGCACGCGAAACACAGTTTAAATGGGGATCAAGCATTGTTTGCGCAACTTATGTTACAATTGTTGTATGCAAACATGAGCTCAGTAATCACGGAGGATTTCCGCACGTTATATTGTGTTTTTATTTATGTTCGTTGCATGCTCGCTGTTGTTCTAGAGTTTTTTGTTTGTCATGTATTCCGACACGTGCTCGAAGTTGGAAGGCGAAGTCAAATGTCATGTTTAATATAATGTGACATTTGAAGTTTGCTGTTACACGTGCATTCAATCTGCGAGGTGAAAACTGGAAAGTTTTAAGGGTCGTGACTTTTGAACTGTATTTTGGGATACACGTGTTGGAATAGAATAAAATTTGTGAAATTTGTTTTCGAGATACAATAAAGTTTTGTTATTGTATTGTATAAATAGCAAATCTGAATTAATTTTACACGTCGTTTTATAAATTAAAAATAAGCTACAAGGAGTCGACACTTCCTGAAAGCCAGTCTTACTAAGACGTATCATGTTACTCAGTAACTCTGTGGAGATCAGATGCAATCGGCCCATGTAAAATAATGGTATTCAGTCCGGACACCAAACGTAGTTGGAAAATGGCTAGGCAGATAATGATGGAGTCGAGATTTTTGTATCTGGCTAGCCCCAAAAAGAAACGGTGAAATAAACTCGGAATTTGATTGTATTATTTGTGTACAATTGTTTTAATTCGTTTCATAATATAAAACTAGCTTTTGGCCGCGACTTCGTCCGCGTGGAGTTCGGTATATCGTGTAAGTTCTAAAACGATAACAACGCCGCGCCATCTAAAACTTGAAGATCAATGCAAAATAGGTAGGTACCTAAGTATTACTTTTGGTTTTGCCATTTCATTAATTTGAAAAAATATATATATTTGGTTTGGTTGTTTAATCTCATTGTTTTTACATTTTCAAATTATTATTTTTTGTTCGGGTATAATTTTGTGCATTTTTTTTGTATTAATCTTCTTGGCTATTTTGTTTTATGTTTTTGTGCATTTTTTGTTAAATAGTTCTTGTTTTCGTAATCAGCGACCCGATAAACCATAAAAACGAGACCCATGTTGATTTTCAGAATTTGTCAACCCTTTTCAACCTTTTAGGGGTTGAATTCTGAAAGAGCCTGCAACACTTGTTTACTCATTTATTGAAAGGAGTACTCCTGTGAAGTTTCGAATAAAATTTTAACCCCTTTTTCACCCCCTTAGGGGGCGAATTTTCAAAAATCCTTTCTTAGCGGATGCCTACGTCATTGCAACTATCTGTATGCCAAATTTCAGCGAAATCCGTTTCGTAGTTTCGGCTGTGCGTTGATAGATGAGTCAGTCAGGTTTGCCTTTTATATATTTATAGATAACATAACATGACGCCTTGTTTCTTCAAAGGGTTGTCCGGTTGGGCAGATTTGTTGTAGCAACGTATTAACACAGTAGTTGCTCATGACAGCTCCTGTCATCGATCAAATTAGTATCATTACACTAATTGATTGAACCAAGGAACATAACTGCCACCAATTTCAGAAGCCAACGTTTGCAAACGGTTTTATACTCAATAGTCAATCGTTGAGTCACAGCATTATGCTGTCCATTTTGCTTGGACGTGACGCATGTTCCCTAAATGCTGGGCGAAAAATAGATATGATACCATAGTTTGCTTAACACTGACATTTAATAACGTAGATCCCCATTACGATGCCTTTTTTTGTGGGTGGAAAATCATCAAATGACGTCTCCCGCTCTAGGGCGGAGCGGAAGGGCGTGTCAGACTTTTTCTGACTAAAACCCACCCGTGTTCCTTCAGTTACCCATATGCCAGAGCCACGGTAACTCTTTCGAACAGATCTCGCGACCCTGACAGGATTACGATGCCTTTGTTCGGCGATATTCACCTGAAGGATTATTTTTCTTTCTCTGCCGGAACACCAAGGTAACCAGAAATTTCTTAGTAACGGGACAATACAAAACATTCGGAGATTTAAATTTATCCGTATCGTGTTTATCTTCGCCCACTCCACCCGGGCAAAGTTGATAAAACCCAATATCCATTGTTTATTTATCCGAAAGTGCTTTCATATCTGGTTCTCATATCGATTGGTGATATTAGCTGTAGTTAGTGATTGGATACTGTTGTGATTTTGGCTCGCTTCGATGTTTTTGTACGATCTAGGTCATGTTACGGGGATCTCTGGGAAAATTACTGTACTGTTGTTATTAGAAGAATATGATTACGTATAACATCTCAGATCGAATGTCTTTGTTAAATCAAAACAAGTCACTAGTTAGAAATAAAATTATTTATAGCGTACGACACTGAATGTGGTCAGATCTACCAGAAAAACAGCAAAAAAATGAACTGAAAATATTGCTATAACTAGGACAAGCCATGCTAGCGAGACAGCACGTATTTGGTTAAAGAAGAGCTTAAGTAAATTACAATAAACGTTTTTCTATTCAATTTCCATTAATTTTGGGATTCAATTTTAAATGTTCCTCCATTTAACCACATGGGCATTGTGGTCAGAAGTTAGATCACCCCATCAATAACAACTGCTTACACTTTACGTTTTACGTAATCGAGTTACAAACTTATTACTCAACTTCGCCGCCAGAGGGCAGCAGGTAAACAACAAAATAATTTCACAAAAGTTTACTGAAAATAATTAAGCCATTGAAATGACTTCTAAATTAATTTCAGGAGTTCAGTATATCCGGTGGTGTTAAAATTCCGGTCTTTTGTTCTCAATGGAAGTGAGGTGAGCTGATCTGGCGGTTTCAACGAGTTTTGAATTAACAAGATTTGTTTATGTGGATGAGAACTTTGTTTTGAAATAGATTTCAGCGTATTCTATATTCTGTTTGTTAATTAGAAACGAAATCAAAATGAGATTGATTTAAGGGATTGAAATTGAGATGACAGGTACACGACCGAATCTACTTTATTATTTAAAAATTAAGACAAGTTTATTGGATTCCGTTAGAAAATCAATTGTTTTGTTTATTTTAAACTAGCGCTCGCCAGCGGCTTCGCTCTCGTATTATACAAATACACTTTCCTTTCAATTTACTCTGTCTATTGATGAAAACTGCATTAAAATCCATTACGTAATTTAAAAGATTTAAGCGTACAGTCACGAGAAACGCCTTTAGACTGAGACTTATAGAGATGTAGTTGTCATTGCTAACTATAAGAAAAGGATCATGGTTTAACATTTGAACCTGCATTTGTGTTTTGTTAAAAAAGGAAACAGTGATATTCCAGCAAAACTACACACAATTTCCATGCAGAATCCAAAGAATACAAAACCCAACGTAGCGGAAAAACTAGACAACCGAAGAATAAAAGCACTAACGATCCAAACAAAAGCCCAAACGTTATCGACGAAGTTACCACCATAAAACTGTACCACGGACCATCACCATTAAATACCAGAAATGATTACACCTCTATACTAAAATAATACCTTTTTAAGACAAACTGCCAAATAAAAAGGTGCGCTCATCCAGCATCGTTTCGCTGAGTGTGCCGCGCGAAACGTTATCGTAACGTTTATAACCGCTATCAAAAGTTAGCAACGAGAAGCTATAAAACTCATAGTAGGGATAAGGTGAGTTAAAGTGAGGAACGCTTTTGGGGTAAAGCATGCGTGCCTTGAAATTGAGGGTAATTTTGACGTTTGGTAGGAAGTGAGTTTGTGTCGTTGGTATTTTTGTTCAGAGAGAGATTATGGTCTTGATAAATACATGATTTTGGTGCCAAGGTGACTTACTTAAACACAACGAGACGCTTTGTTTCTTTTGTTAACTTATATTGTGTCCCACTGCTGGGCAAAGGCCTACCCTGTTTGCCAAACCTCCTTGTCTTGTGCATTCTTTGGCCACATTGGGCCTACATACCTTCTCAGATCGTCACAGCAACTTCGCCGTGGCCTACCTCGACAGCAATGGTCTACCTCAGGCATCTTGTAAGTGACGTTTTCCTCCCATCTCCCTAGGTGAATTCACTCAATATGTAAAGCCCTCTCCTGCTTCAGCTTGGCTGCTTTTTTAACTTCCGCGTAATGATATGATGATTCAAACATAAATCTTCACCAAGGACAGGTCTGGTACTGACTTCCCAGAGTTTAGCAATAAAGATTATTGTTATCAATGATTTAACAAAACGCTGAATAGATTACTATGAGTAATAAAATGAACAGACTTCACAAATGCTCTGGATATTGTCCAATCTCGTTTTATAACTGTGTCAATCCAATTCTACTGAGCATCATAATATTTTATCTCCAAATCTGGGATTACTGTATCTACTTTTACCCGTATCAATGCTTTTTTTTTTTTTTTTTTTTTTTTTTTTTTTTTTTTTTTTTTTTTTTCAGGATGGGAAATCATCAAATGACTTCTCCCGCTCTGGGCGGAGCGGGAGGGCGTGTCAGACTTTTACTGACTAAAACCCACCCGTGTTCCATCAGTTGCCCATGTGCCAGGGTCACGGTATCTCCTTCGAACAATCACGCGACCCCGGCAGACCCGTATCAATGCTCTCATGGCAAAAGTTAAAGTATCGACCATAACAGATTCAATTAGTAGGCTAATAGCAGTTTCACTTTACTCATACAGTAATCAATGAGTTTGAATGTTGTTCCATCCTCAGAGGACATCATTGCGACCAACATACATTAAGGTATATTAACATTAATAGTATTTAGTAGTTTACTGTTTCCAATTGTGAATAGGCTGAGTTTTAGAATTTCTAGGAAAACTGATTCCAATTTGTGACCTTTCGTTACTCTTACTAGTAACATCATTATTTTTGTTCGTATAGTCTATCATGTATCAATGAAGAATGTTGAGAGACAGAATCCGCCAATTTGTTTCAAACAGACGCCATTACTGATCGACAAAAGAGTAACAACAAAGAAAATAAAAACGTACAAATACATAAACCAAACGAATAATTTCCAAAGAATGGCGCAGCTACAAATACAAACAATCACAGCCACACCCATATTAGTAAAACAGCATTTAAAAACCGAAAACAATAAAAATATTGTTCGGTAACTTCATGCTGTTACAATGCAGGAGCTGGCACGATGCCAGCCGACGGCAATTAACGAAGATATCGCAACACGCCTCCAATCAAAACTAGTTATTGTTAAAACTGAGAATAATAAACACAGTTTCAAAATTGAAGTGGACACTTGACTTTATTTGGAACACGTAATAGGATTGGAACGAATTGCTGTATTCGGAATTGGTGAATACAGAAATAATATTCCTTTTAAAGCATTATTTTTTGTTTTATGGTTAATAGCTTGGTACAAAACATTCATCATTCATTTAAAACCTTGTATTCTTGAACAATATTTACGGACACCAATAAATGCCATCTTCATCATCATTTCAGCTGAAAGCGTCCACTGCTGGACATAAGATTCCCCCAATCTGGGGAGGTTAGCCATAATCGCCTCGCTTGGCAGGCGACTTGGCAATTGCAGTAAGGTGGTAAAATGCATAGAGAACGCTGCTGCCCATTCTCTAGTAAGTCCCTTAGTCGCTCTTACGACACCCACGAGAAGAAAATGGTGCTATTCTATACGTCCAGCACCACACGGACCCATTCCACCACGTGTAATGAAAGTTATTTAATACATTTTCAATATCGAAACGTTTCATTAATTTGTTAAATAAATAGCAGTGATTATCATAAATGACAAAAATAAACTTGGACCTAAAATAGTGCCCTGTGGCACACCACTTATTTTCCCCAAACAAAGCTCCTGATTTATCTTTTATATGCCAAAAAGTCGCCACGATGAGAGGAAGAGTCTAGGTTTTATTTTTAAAATCCAGTTTATGGAGCGGAAAATTCTTTCGGTCTAATAAAAATTAAACGTGCGAAAACAATTGCCTGCAAAATCTTTGTAAAGTTAGTTACTTTTATTGAAACGGAAAATACGATATTTTGACTAGGTAATATAAACAGTGGTTATCGAATTATAAAATTCAAATTCGGTTAGGAAAATAGATTATTGAAGTGTTTATATACAGAACAGTGGGTGAAGTTGGACTACGAGTAATAATGGTGAACTACGAGTAATTGGAAAAAATGGGATACACTGAATTTTGATCACAAGAGATAGTGAATTTGTCATTTCTTATCAACCTAGGTATTACAAAACCAATTTTTCTTCAGTTTAGAGGCACTACGTAGCCACGGCAAGCTCAGAAGCCAACCAGAAAAGATAAAGCAAACGACGATATTACCCAAAGCTCATCCAAAGAGGAATGGTCGTCTTCATAATGGAATAATTTAAATTATATACCTTCAAAACCTCAGAGAAGGCTACAATAAAACACAATGAAGATATCTCGTCTTCAGCTTAATCCGAGGTAGGCCGTGAATTTATAAGCGCTGACTTTGCGCTTTGGACGGTTGGTGAGCGAAATTCTTGGGTAATGTCGTTTGACGGATTTGGTCTTGCATATTTTTATCCGGTGACGTCAAAGACGATAATAAAGCTCTATGAACGATTGGCCTACAACTGCTTTTTTTAAATATTTTAATCATATTTATCTTCATGCTCGATAAAACGTGAGCTATGGGAAAACGTGGGAAAGGCTATGCTATAGAGCAAAGCAATCTGTAGATTTTTTATGTCTGAATCTTTAAATCGTGAAATTATATATATTTGAAATTGATATTTCCGACCTTAGGAAAATAATAACTTGTTTTCCTCTGCAGGCTTACTCTCGAATATAATTCCAATGGATCGACATTGGTCAAACGTCAGTTGGTTGAGTTAAACGTCAGGGATTGGCTAGACTCAGCGAGTCCAGCCAATCACTGACGTTTGACTGACAATTCCAATGTCGATCTATTGGAATTAAATTTGAGAGTAGGCACCCAGGTCGGAAATGTCAACATGGTATTTTCTATCTTGTTAATAACGAAATAAGAAAATTTAAACAAAAAAAACCCTTAGAAGACTCTTCTTATAGATTTGATTTGACTAACAGACATCAGTAAGACACTTATTAAAACAATGTTGAAAACCAATCCACTTGACAACCATGAGACGGACTCCACAAAAAACCAGTACAGTGACAAAAGTCTTAAAACGAATATTCCAGATCATAGTCCACAAGAGCCAACAGAATTCACTTCTAACTCGAAAACTGGGAAACAAAACACCAATCGAATTCAATATAGAGAACCGCATAATCCCGTTGAAGTGAAAAGCTGAACTGTTGGCAACCAGCCAGTGGCCGAACGGGACTCAATTAGTGACGTAATAGCCTACGTAGGTCGTATCGATTTTCGTATTATTGAAAATTACACATTATCACCGTATATTCGGAGGTAGGTGGGTAATTTTATTTGCGCGGGACGGCAAGGCGACGTACGATACGTCAATATACTCGGAAAGTGTGAGGTATTTTATGATGCGAATAATTTTCGTGAATTTCTACAGGGAAAAGTGATATTTTTATAGTGAATTTTGCTTTTACTACGCATAAAGTGATTCGTGTAGTTATTCATGTTGATGGCGAGTAAAAAATGCTGAACTTTATCTAGTATTATCAAAGATGTGAAATATGAAAAAAAAACGAAGCAGATTGAAATTGCCGCAAAAAAAATCTTTTTTTTTTTTATTCCAGAAAAAAAAATCCTATCTAGAACTGTAGCGTTAATCGTAGTAATTTTCTTCAACAATTTTCATCAAATTCGGTGGTCCTATTCTCTTGTGACAGCATGAGTGAAATGAAAGTATCTCGTACCGTGGTTAAAACCTGAGTTAGTAAACAAGATAGAAAGATCTATACGCAAAATATGTACTTCGATGTGTACTTGTATGTGTTCTTTGAGTTACGGACACCAGTCCCTTATACAAGGTAGACAGGTGACAGTATTCCGCCTCACCGTTTCATGTAGCCCCAGGTAAGTAGAATGCCAGTAAAATATCCCAACCCAATATTTCTTAGGCATATTTTACACTCAGTTTCATATTATTAATAGTTGGAAGGCACGCAATATAACCCAAAACTATCCAAAACAAGCTCAGTAAGTTGCAGCGTTAATCTTGAATGCTTCACGCTCAATTTGCTCCGAATAGCAGCCAGGTGCGCAAACAATGATATTTCACACGATATTATGGTCTAATTTCGAAAACAAATGCCGCTGGTTATTAGGAGTTTGTTGTTAAATAACGCCTGTTTTGATAGCCACCATAATTGAAGGCAATCTAGCATATTTGTGTGCTGTAATTATGTTATTTTGTAAAGTGAAATGTGATTGTTATGAATAAACTAGGCTAGGACTCGCTGTTGGAAATGCAAATGGCATTTGTTATTTTTGTGTGCTTTGAAATTTTACTCGGGTTGTAGTAAAATTTTAGGGGTATGAAAAACAAGGTGTAAAGTTTACTCCGTAGAAAAGGGAGTATCTTCCGAGCAGACAGGTGTCGTGTAACTGCCCAACGATTGATGTCGGGACGTTGTTTATATGGTAGTTGCGCGTGGACTCTGCTTGCACGATGCAGGATTTTGCGTGTGACGTCAGTATGATGCGCAGTACGCATGTGCCGCCGGTGTAGATGTATTTTTTAAGCCTGAAATAGGTATACTGGAGAAATATACTTGACTAGGCAAATGCCCATCCGTAGCTGTTAAATCCTTAGTTGGTGATGAAGATAGAGTCAGCTTCCCAAAAAGGTTTACAACGACCATATTAATTGGATTGACGATTATTATTATTTGTCTTCCACTCAACTTGGTCAATATGTAGCTATAAGCAAAAACGTGCAACAATGTGTAATACTTTTAGTAGGTACACATTGATACAATATTATGGAACAATATAATGAGCCTACAATGTTCCCACTACCGAGCCTCAAGCTTCCTCTCGGTGAGAGGCAGTGAGCCATAATCCATCACACGTGCGGGTCGGTAGAAGTCACATGTCTTCGAATTTTTAGTTCCGGGTTATGTTAGGGCTGGTTTTCTCGCGATGTTTTTTCTTAGCCGTTATGAGAGCAAGTAATTTAAATATGTACACAAAGTAAAGCGTCTGTCTGGGTTAGTCATAGCCGTGACATATGGGCCACAACTGCTCTATTGTTATTATGGAACAAAGATTGTAGACATTAAATATTTTTTTGTTTATATATAGAACTACTTTTTTCAAGAAAATAACAATAAATTACAAGTAATTACACCTACACCAAACAGATCAATGTCTATAATTTAGACAAATATTTCCATTAGGCCTTCCCTTATGACGGTGTTTGAGGAGGCTCATAATTTTGTAGCTGTAGGCGTTTATAGGTTAATTAATTCTGTCTAATGCTGCTTCTGTTATTAATAAAAAACCTATTTTTTATTTTTTACTTTGCTAAAGAACCAGAGAGAGTTTAGGATATTGAAACTCACGGAATTATGAGTTAGTAAAATACTCCAAAAGCCCAAATATTTGATACGGGTTCCCTCTACTCGTATCTGGCAGAAACTTGATGCTCCGAATTTTATTTGGCATAACACACTTGGTATAATCTTATTTAAACGAATATTTGTAAGGCATAATTTTTTTTTAGCATAATCATTGTTTGGCCGACTGTTTATATGTCCGACTTTACGCTGGCATACTTTGAAGATGGCAGAATTTTATTAAGCATACCTAATTACCTTTGGCAGACTTAAAATTCCGCAGAATGTCGTTTAACATAACACTTATTTAGAGCAATGATTATTTGGTACAATTTCACGTGGCATACTATGAAGATAGCAGAATTTCTTTAAGAATACTTTTGTGAGGCATATTGTCATTTCTATAAATTTGCATTTTAACCTTAAATTAAAATTAAAATAGTGTCTCAAAAAGTCAATATATGTTGTCCTACAAAAGTTATTGAAGGAAACGAATCGCTGCAGAACCGACTCCACGTAGTCTTGTCTGCCCTACCCCTAGAGTGTATTTTAAGCCCGCGTAGGCGCGGAGGGGCGAGGCGGCCCGTGAGCTGAGGAGCAGGTGATTTTAACTGATTGGCTTAAGCTTCGGCTTGCTGGCCGGCTGAGCCGGCCAGTAAGCCGAAGCTGCGGTGGTGAGCGTAAAACCATCTGCGACGATGAGCTCGCGTGGGACAGCCGGAGCCACGCAGCGCCGGAGCGGTGACAGAAAGCATGCATGCTACATATTGCATGCTCGCCTGCATGCTGTGAGCTTGCTTGCATGCTGCATGCTCATGGTGTATGCTTGTTTGCATATCTACATGCAGCATGCTAACTATGATTTTTCTGTAATGTAATAGATGAGTGTTTCAATTATTATGGATATGAAATATATGCCAAAAGATGATTCTAACTGTAAAGTTTCTGAGATATGATAGTTCTGCCTTTTAAGGACTATCGATATGAAATAATGCCAAGAGACGATTCTGACTGCGAACTTTCTGCGATATGATGGTTCTCCTTTTTCATTATTATGGATATAAAATTTATGCCTAAAGATGATTCGGACTTATTAAATTATGCGTTGGGAATGTATGATAAATGAGTGTATGCCAAACAATTTTCTGCGAAATGAAGTTTACGCTATCCGTTGTTATGCAAAATAATATTATGACGAAAAAATTTCTGCCATAAAGGGTGGACCCATTTGATACTATATTTTGATTTGTTACTTTACAATAATTGTATGTATTTAAGCATTTTAAAATTAATAATAAACAGAAAACTCATGGAGAACACCACACGCACACAATCTACTTTAGCCCCGCATCGAAAGAGGTGGAAATCATAGGGACAGGACTTTGCCCAGCAGTGGGATGATGCAGACGAACAGTAATAAACATAACATCATGCCTACTTTCCTTGAAGGGTTGAGCAGGGTAACTTTAGTACACCCACATATCGTCAGTTATGTTTAAGCCAAGCAATAGCAGGCGAGCCAATTGCCATCAACCGGGTACAAATACAGACTTTGGTCTGCTACTGAGAAATTATACATGGAAAAATCCAGTAAAACTTTACACGACCTTTAACCCAACGAAATCATGTTCACCAGTGACCAATAGACCAAAGAAACAGTTTATAGTAACATACCAAAATTAACCTACTTTTCACTACAACTAAATTCAGCAACCTGAAACAGACTCTACATAGATTAAAAGAAGCTTCATTACCCATTAAGAGCCAATAACAGAGAGAATCGAATCCTCCCTTCGTTCTCACCAGAGGTAATGAAAACGAACTGCCCCTAACTCCAGTAATGGTTTAGTTTGTTTCTTTAATGGCCTTTCTTTCGACTATTTTGGGGAACGTTAAAATTTAAAGGTGTGAAAGTTTGTGAAAAACAAACGTTTGAGGTTGAGTGGAAGAATCAACCGGCGTCGGCGGTATTACATTTTTATGTTTTGTTATTCGGTATTCTATTTATTCAGATCGTCTTACTTTTCAAGTAGTTTCAATTCGTATATTCCTAGATTCAATTAGTAAAATAAACTCAATCTGCCTAGCCTTTTCTAAATCATGTTAGGATCGGCTTTCAGTCTTACTGGATGCTGCTGAATACCAATATTTTTTTATGGAGTAGTCACTCCAGAAATAAGAAGAAAGAAGAAAGAAGCGGGATACGCAGTCGCGTATCCCGCTTCTGATTTCCCGTAACTACTATCAAAGAATGACATCCGAAAAGAACGGCTTAACGTGTTCTCTGAAGCACGCTTAACGAATGTCTCGATATGAAATAGATGGTCATATTGGTCATCCATCAACAAACCATAGCTAGCGTAGCCTTCGATTGACCTGTGCGGCTATTACTATTTAGCTATTCAATCAAAATTAGTTTTATTGGTCCCTTTTTTGGATGGGTAATCATCAAATGACTTCTTCCCACTCTGGGCGGAGCGGGAGGGCGTGTCAGAATTTTACTGACTAAAACCCACTCGTGTTGCTTCAGTTACCCAAATGCCAGGGCCACGGTATCTCGTTTGAATAATCTCGCAACCCTGGCAGTTTATTAGTCCCATTTTTTTTTGGATGGGAATTCTTCAAATGACTTCTCCCGCTCTGGGCGGAGCGGGAGGGTGTGTCAAACTTTTACTGACTAAACCTCCACCCGTGTTCCTTCAATTACCCATACGCTAAGGCCACGGTACCTCGTTTGAACAATCTCGCGACCCTGGCAGGCATCGGTCCTAGCAGACCCCTTCAGTGCTGCTGACATCTCTTTGAGGCGCGCGTCGAACACTACACGCAGTCGACACGGTCCTGGTCCCTACCGGGCGGTGAGCTACCCATTGCTCGCCACCCGCAAGCCCACGCCTACGGTGGCCGGGAGTCTGCGATCGACTCCTGACGCCCGGGGCGTCTCCTCCTGCAGCGGCTAGGGACATGAGGGCGCAGAGACTGCCACTCCCTCACGCGCCCCGCCTCCTCCTTCGCGAGCATTACTGTTTTGAAGAAGGAGGTGACGGCTTCCCATGCCCTCTCGCTCCGTACCATGGCTCGCACCAGGGCCGGACGCGAGTGGTCGCCGCCGCCGATCACCTCCACGAAGACATGGCGGTGCTCTGCCCAGGCAGGGCACACCTCCACCGTATGCTCCACCGTGTCCTGTAGACGATCCTTGCAATGGAAACACCCGGGCGTCTCCTCCCGCCTTATCCTGAACAGGAACCCACCGAAGCACCCATGCCCGGTGAGAACTTGCGTTAGGTGGAAGGTGAGGATGCCGTGGCGCCTCTCTATCCACTCCTCAAAGAGGGGACTTACCGCCGCAATTGTGGCGTGGATGGGTAATCATCAAATGACTTTTCCATACTCTGGGCGGAGCGGGAGGGCGTTTCAGACTTTTACTGACTAAAACCCACCCGTGTTCCTTCAGTTACCCATATGCCAGGGCCACGGTATCTCGTTTGAATAATCTCGCGACCCTGGCAGTTTATTAATCCCTTACATTGTTATTGTTGTCGTAATCATGGTTGGTTTACACCTAGGTACAACATATTTAGTTTTAGCTCTGTGACAATGACAAATTTTCTGTAGAACACAAAGAAAAAAAAAGTTGGACGGCCACTCTTTTTCCAAAAAAACAGGTGTAAATCTTAACCCAGGGAAACGGCCAACAACAACAGGAATATTCCATTACGTGCCATTAACTTCCCAACTAGCAGCATGCAACCTGTCACTCCACGTCCGAAAGTCGGTTCAAATCCTGGTTCTTAAGGGTTTTTGTGACGTCACGGCGAGCTGTCATGGCCGACCCGCGTCAAACTCGTTACGAATCGGACGCGCGTTGATTTTTTTATGTATTTCTTGTGTTCCTCTCATTACTGCTGTGTTTGTGGTATGTGTGGTTTTGTAAGGGTTGTTCGCTTGTCATGGTAGTATTTGGTTGACAAACAACAAAGCTATTCGCTTTATACGAGAAGATTTTTAGACGTGATTTCGAAAATGCACATTTTAAGGGTTTTTTTGGATAGCATATCGCTAGTTAACCTTGGAGGCTGCTTAATCGGGTTATCCTTGGTGGCTTTAATAAATTAAAGCCTAGTTAGGGCCTGCAACTTACAGACTAAATGACTACACGCTAAAGACACGGATAATATAATCTTCTATCTTTTTAAAGTATTTATAGGGTGTATTTTTAGCTGCACTACCAACTAACGCAGTTTTTCTTTTACTCTGTCTAATTCTGCTAGTTTTGGCTATATAAGCTAGCTTCAATGTCTGTGATTGGACTCTTTGACCATTGCCTACCCACAGCGTACAATAACATTTTTCAATAATCCTGGTGACAGGTATGAAAGAAAAGACAATGCAGTGGTACGTCAGGTGGCAGTAACGCGGGTTAGCGCAGAGAGCTCTATGCAGCTGTACAGCGAGCAGTCAAGCGGTAATAATGGCTGGCTCTGTCTGCAATTTCTGGACATTTAATTTTATTTTGTCATCGACAACTTGTCATAAATACAACTGGGTAAGTCGCGAGTTGGAAGAAGTTACGTTAAAAGGGCTTGTGGTTAAGTAATAACAGCCGCACGGGTTGATCGTTCAGGTTAAGCTACGATTGTCGCATTGGTCCGTCGATGGGTGACCATTTTTACATACCAAGACCTTTCCGTGCCTCTGAAAGCACGTTAAGCCGTTTGTCCCGGCTGTCTTACGTAGATCTTAGACAGTCGTTACAGGTCGTCAGAAGTCCGAAAGTCTGACAACCAGTCTTCCCAAGGGGTATCATGTTACCCAGTAACTGGGTTATGGAGGTCAGATAGGCGTACTCAGCTGTATCCGGTTAGACTGGAAGCTGACCCCGATATAGTTGGGAAAAGGCTAGGCAGATGAAGCGCAAGTTGGACTCAAATACCAAGGGTTATATACCACTGTACAATACAATATAACCTTTAAAAAACACGTTTTTTTTTGTTTTCTCTTAATTTATACTATATTTTATTATTATTATTTGTTGGTGGCAATAGAAATATATGCTCTGAATTTCAATTATCTACCTATTATGGTTCATGAGACACACAGCCCGCTGGCAGGCAGAAGGACTGGAAGTGGGATTTAGTAATATGATAAATGATAAATGACTTTATTTTTGCAAGTAGGTTTGTACAAACACTTTTACACGTCGATCATTTTTTTTTTTAAACTAGATGAGTTCGGCATTTCCTATCTGACTACTCTGAGAAGAAACGCCGAAACAAACTCAGAGGTCACAGTCTCTTTTAAAGTCCAGACATAATCTTGATCAGATCATGTGAATAGAATTCCGTTGCCCCCGTTTGAGTACGTAACCCAAAAAATTTATGCAGTTCGTTGTTTTCCGCATCACTACAGATCGGCATCGGGATCGATTTGGCAATTTTTTGTTTTAATATGTTCGTAATCAAGTTTTAAATAAAACCATATTTCTTTTTATAATTTGGAAAATTTACAGTATAAAATTACAAAGTTTGTGCTCAAAAGTTATTAAGAAAAAATCTATTGTTTGCTACTAAAGTAGCAGTCAAATATATGAACAGGCAGTTTTTTTTAAATTATCATCAAAATATATCTACTCAGGGGGGTCCAGAATCATTAAAGGTTGTGTGTCGGTTAGCCCACCATCTTGTTGAATTAGTTGATTTGGATAGCCAGCGGCCCATAATTTTTGCCCTGAGGTACGGTAGGTATTAGATATGTTGAGACTACGTAAAGTCTGTTAAAATCACAATTATTATATGAAATAATGAAAACGAACTGTAATATAATTTTACCAAAAGCTAAATCGAAAACCAGTACTTTTAAATCTCCTGCAACATTCACCAAAATCAAAACAACATACAAATATAAAATATCTCAAAAAAATAACTCTGTTAACGTTAGCATATCCTCCGGGATAAAAAAATAGAGGATAATTGGATTGTGGAGGCTGGAGTGCAGCAACTCCGGATAAAATATGATATTCAGCAACATTTTGCTAAATTGGAAGTTGACCCCAAAAGGTTTTCCAGAATAGAATTTATAACATAAAATCGCGACTATTTTCCCTGAAGAGCTAGGAAAAGGAGTACAATCAGGAGTATAAATATTTACCTCAATTTATACTCCTCACTGAATTATACTCCTCTTCTTTCACTTATATAACAATTAAAAGAGATTTTCTCTTGATTTCATACTTGACTTATTTCATGATATTTTGGTAAAAAAAAAAAATATGTGAAGTCTTCGTTACCGATTTCGATAACGGCGACCCTTTGCAATTATTTTTTTTTAAAGTGTACCCGTCCCGTGTGGTGCCGGACATAAAGAATAGCATCACCCCATTTCTTCCCGTGGGTGTCGTAAAAGGCGACTAAGGGATTTACTAGAGAATGGGCAGCAGCGTTCTCTATGCATTTTACCATCATACTGCGATCGCCAACCCGCTTGCCAAGCGTGGCGACCATGGCAAGGCCCCCCAAATAGGGGGAGGCCTATGTCCAGCAGTGGACGTCTTGCGGCTGAGATGATGATGATGATGAAAGTGTACCCTAATTTGACTTGCCAGAAAGAATTATGTTTTAAATACCCGATTAAAATGACTGCAATAGTGTTTGGTCGGTATAGTTAAAGATATAGGAGGGCTACGGTCTCCCTCAACATATTTGGCTTTCTTTCGGTTAGTGTATTGAAGCACCTTTTGTCTTGCTCCGTTTTGTACAATATTCAAATTCAATCAAATCAAATATTTTTATTTCACATAAACCTACAAGAGCACTAATGAAATGTCAGAAGCTAGGTGTATGGTTCCAAATTGTTGATTCCTATGAAGAAGATCGGCAAGAAACTCCACGGTTACTCTTTTAAAAATAAATTGGCTTTTATTATGGTTTCAAGTTACAGTATTAATAGGTATGGGAGAACAGTGTAGGACTGTCAACAAGTATCGGGTACTTAATAAAATAGAAAATTGTCTACAGTCTACAAAGCCTACAACACAAAATATAAAAGAATCTAATGATAGTATTATGTTCATAACACCAAAAAGTTTTTACCAAGATTTTAGGAGAAAATTGCTTTGAAATCTTTAGTAAATGTCAGTTCTATGGTTGTGACTGTTTATCGTACACCTACATTTCGCTAGTTAAGTTTAAGTCGCATGTAATAAAGAGCGAGTCTATTGCCATCAATCGGGCACGAGTCTTGACTACAAACTCATTCTCCGCAGTAGCTTAGTTTAGTAGACCTCGAAGATTCCTAATAGAAAACTCAATACCTCTTTGCCTGACCTAGGAATCGAACCGAGGACCTCATGCTCAGCAGTAGCGTTTGCCACCATTAGACCAACAAGATTTATATTGTATAACTTGACACCATATAATATACCTATGTGATGTGTCCCAAGTGAATAGTTTACATTTAAAGTAGTAAAAACATCGTAAATACTGGCAGAGATAAAACGCTAAGGAGAAGTTGTAAAACTAAACTTAAAGAGACATATCTATAAAATGACAGCTGCATGTCAAGCTAGTTTTGAGCCAGAATGGAGGAAATATTTTTACACGTTCGTAAAAATGCTGTTTTTCTTAGAATGAAAATACGCTACCATACCACATTTGTTTTTATAAAATAAGCGTAGAAATAGGTTATTGATAAATTGTGATTGCGCGCCAATACGCATCATTACAATGAGGTCAGTAATATATATATATTTGCTAAGTAGAGTAAAATCTGTAATTATTTTTACTAGTGGTCGCCCAGAGTTCGACATTCGACCATAATAATAAATCTATATGCATATCCATTAAAACTAAATAAAAAAATAATATGGTTATATTTGACATTCAGTAACACTGTAGACAAATAATATTAAAGACAAATATTCTCGATATGATCATAGATTTTAAAAATGAAATAGGTTAAGTATCTATAAAACTAATTTATTACCTATGGTTATACTTCACATTCAGTAAGACTATAGACACAAAATATTAAAGACCAAGGAACTTAAAGACAGATATTCTCGATTGGACCATAGATTTAAATTTATTATCCATAATTATATTTGACATTCAGTAAGGCTACAGACAAATAATACCAAAAACAAATACAGACTCGATTTGACCATAGAATTCCAAAAAAACAAAAGAATATCCATGCATGTGTGTATTAGATACACGGTAATGAATAGTAGTGTGTGTAACGTGTTATTTATTGAAAATAATATATTTTTACACATAATTTAAAAAAATATTAGCATTCGTCACTACTCTTCTGTATAAACTATAAGTGTGCAAAATTTCATACTCCTCCGTCCGCCCAATTTTCGTAAAAAGGGATCCAAAGTTTTCGCTTCACGTATTAATATATAGACCGGCCAGCTACAATCAAAGAATTGAATGTCGCTACGAATTCCTAGATAATTACCGAGCGTAGAGTAATGTGCTTAATGATTGTTTTTTTTTTTTCATATTATTTGCCGTTTTCTTTGTTTTAATAGTATGAAAAGTTTACTTCAAATAAGTAATAGTATTTATTGATAGATTAAATTCATTGTTTCACTCTTATACCCAGTTTTTGTTTACATGGTGAAAAAGTCATCCGGTATAACTGTAAAAATAAAAGTCTTAAATACAATACAATACAAGAAGTGTATTTTGTTTTTCACTGTACGTGAGTTAACTTTTTTATACCTGTACTGTCCTACTACTGGGAAAAAGTCTCACCTAAAGCTTTCTACGTATAGGGCAAGTCCTATTTCACGAATCAACCATTACTATTTACTTGCAGACAAAGTAATTTAATCTTTGTCAAAACAAACTACTTAAGACATTCACAAAAATCTTCTTCAACAAAAAGGTTCTAAAAACTGTAAGCCGTCATAAAAATATTCGGCTTGCTAGCAAAAAGTGACAATAATGAGAAATAAGAGGCAACATTTATATAACGTCGAGTAAGCTGCGCGGACCCGTGTCAACGCCATAATGCGCAGAATCCGCGTCTGAGGTCCATGGCTGACCTGGTGGCGCAAGAAACTAGAGAAGGCGGTTTAAAATTTAAAAAGATTAAATTTTATTATTGTTATAATCATTTTTTAACAAAAAAAAAAAAAAACAGCCCGAAAAAAGAAGAAGGAAATAAAAAGCATATAGTTAACCTTTTAGTAAAACTAAACTCTTAACTAAATGCAAATTACTCATTTCAATAGGCCATAAACAAACGTTCAACGCTGCAGATCGATCGAACTGCCGCTACTATAATAAATGTGGTGCATTTATGTTTCTTTAAAAAAAAGGCGTCGTTAACTTACGAATAAGTCATTCAAATTTTCATTTTTTCTATGCCTTGAGTAATAGAGCCTTAAAATTTAAAAAAATGCAATGTTCTATGTAATAAAATTTGGAAAGTGATATTGGCTACAAGCGAAGGTGTTATAGTGGCAATGAGCTACGCCGTAACAACCGCGTAGCATCGTCTTTGACATTCTGTAAAAAATAATATTTAACTTCAGAAAGAAGAAAGAAAAATTGTTTATTCTGCACAAATAAAACCCACAATAAAAATAATAACAAAAAATAAAAAAATAAAATACTCACATACAAAGTATTCTAGATTAAACAAGTTGTACAATATTGTCCATTGCTTGTTGTTGGAGACAGTTGAGTTTCTCTTACAGGAGAGATAAATATTACTATTTTGGTACTGGCTTAGTAATATTTTATACAATGTGAGTCTATCTAATTGTAAAACAAATATTATGAATATCACAGCAATAACAGTTTTAATCTTAATATCATATCATATTTTACAACCTCTTCACCACACATATGAACGTGTTTTGCAAAATTTTAAGAGCGAATTAAAAGAAACGTTTTATTTACGACTCCACTTGTATCGACATAACTTTATACCGCGCCCGCTCGTAACTTAGACCACATAAAAACAGGATTTTCTTATATTCCTCTGTTATTTTAGCTCCGGTGTAAAAATATAATGTTTTGTGTCATCGGCAGAGCTTGAAAAATAACGGCTCAACAAAAAAATTTCATGAATACGAAATATGGCTTGACTTATAAGTTTTTTTGAGGATGAATTTAGAGGTATATATTTCGCCAATCTGCAATCTGCCTAGCTTTATATCAACGGTGATGGGGTCGGCTACTCGTCTAACCGGTTGCAACTGCCTATCTGACCTCCACAACCCAGTTACTGGGCTATACAGTATCGATGAGGTCATAGATGACAAACGACTGCCAAACACATACAAGTTCACAATATACTTGTATATTGTGAACTTTTATGTTTATATTATGCTTTTTGTTTTAAGCTGAATAATAAATTTTTAATTTTAATGTAATGTTGGTGATTATTTAACTTGTAACTGAATGATTACCATTACAATTTTTGTGACCTTTAAATGCATAATGGAATTTAATATATGAATGTACAGACGCCAGCACATCAAGCTACCCGAAATTGTCAAATTTTCTCAATCAATCTTGAACTTAGTGCTACAGCAATAAAATTAAAAACCTATTTAAAAAAAATTACAGATTGTAGTAGCTTTATGCGCTGGCGTCTGTACCTAATGTTTTTTTTTTTGCTATTTTATTTATGATCACTGTAATACTTCAACATAATGTATGATAAGAGAAAAAAGGAGTGACAAACACAGACAGACAGACATTTTTTAAGATATTTTGGTGATTTGTTTACTGTCTTTTTATTAGAAAATCGTATTTTAACAACGTGTTGTTTTAGAAATCGACAACACGAACATGACACTGTACGCATTGCATTTTATAGACTCGTCTCATTAAACTTAGGACATATATAGAGATACACACTGTTTATTTTTGGTAACTCTAATGTTGTCTGACAGTCAGGTTCTTGCCACTAACGCAGAGTTTACTAAATAAATTGTGTATGCAGTTTTTATGCAGACCAACATTTATTAAATTTAAATAGAAGCAAGATCAGCATTAAAAGTTAAACCACAATTATTAGTACAGTTGCGCACAGCACCCAACAAATATAATTTACAGACAATTTTTTCAACTCTATAAATGTAATATATTAAATCGTGCTAACACGGCTCGGTGTTAAGCTAGTAAATTTATGAGGCTACCACCAGATACCAAACTTGGTTGGCGAAATAAACACCAATATATCATTTAGTTTATTTTATATTTTGCACGCCCGCTCTCGATTTGAAATGGCAATTTAATTTCCTTGTAAAATTTATATTTCGAACGATAAATAATGTTGTGGTTACTATTTTTGTGCATTAATATCATTCTTGCAAAACTGTTGAGTATCTTTTTCGTGTCGATGCGATGAAACGATTACACTATGATACTATTGTAAATTTCCAGAGTTGTAACATAGAATAATTACGCAATGTTTATTGTCTTTTGTCTTAGTGTGATTACCTTGACATCAAGCCATAGACAAAATCAAAAATCTTTAACTTTTATTGGTTGAATATGAGGCTTTTGGCTGATTTATATATGATTATTTTATGTCTTTTTTTTTATATACTAACGTGTGTTTTGTACATATATACAAACATAAACTCACGTTTTTTCCGATGGCAGGTAGAAACTAAAGAATAACACGTGCTACGATCCTAACATACTCCTTTTCCTTGGTTTAAGTTCATCTATATATTAATACGTGAAGCGAAAACTTTGGATCCCTTTTTACGAAAATTGGGCGGACGGAGGAGTATGAAATTTCGCACACTTATAGTTTATACAGAGAAAAAGTGACGAATGCTAATATATTTTTTTAATTATGCGTTAAAATACATTATTTTCAATAAATAACACGTTACACACACTACTGTTCATTACCGTGTATCTAATACACACATGCAGAGATATTCTTTTGTTTATGGTCCAAATCTGTCTTTATTATTTTGTGCAGTGTTACCAACACCCAGAAATATTAACCCCTAAAGCTTAAGTTAAAAAACCCCTAAAATTGCCACAATTACTAAAAAAATCCGCTGAAAAATTATAATGAAAATAACCAATGAACGTTCAGTAATCATAGACCGGCACACAGTAGTAATATTTGTCTATATTTATTACGCGACATTTGTTAATCATTCACTCTGCATTCTTAGTATCGAGGAACCGTACTAGAAGTCGGTAATACTTTTATTGTAATCAAAAACACAATGAGAAATGTAAAATGGTAAAAAATCCCTAAGAATACCCCTAAAAATGGAACGCCACTAAAAAATCTCAATCCTCTTATTTAACCCCTAAATTTGGGAAAACCCCTAAGTTGGTAAGCCTGATTTTGTGTCTATAGTCTTACTGAATGTCAAGTATAACCATAGGTAATAAATTAATTTTATAGATATCTATCCTATTTCATTTTTAAAATCTATGATCATATCGAGAATATTTATCTTTAATATTATTTGTATTAGCGACGATAGGAATTTATTTTAGATTTCTAGGAAATATTTTTTGTGGTTTTATGGGGAGTGTCAAGTATGGCATTAGTAAGTTTCCCATACAAAACTTAGTGTCGTGTGCAAACTGTAGAGGTTGTATGCCTCACGATTGTACAGGCTGGTCAAAGATTGTACAGGCTGGTTATAATTATGACATTTGGAACCGTCACAATTAATTAAAAATAATAGGGAAAATTCTATAAAAACAGAACAAATTTCTGTGATAATTCATTCCATATTGTTCCATATCCAGCAGTTAAGAAGTGTTAAGAAAATAAACAAGAAAGTCCTGAAGAAGTATTCTTTACTCATTACACCCACGTCCTGGTCCTGGCCATCACCGTCCCACCAGCGAACCCTCTCCACAGTAGTACAGCGTCAACAATTTGTCTATAGTGTTACTGAATGTCAAATATAACCATATTTTTTTTTAAGTATATTTATTAATATCTATATTTTTTCATTTAATAATGTATTTCTATTCAAATGAAGTACGGTCGAATTTCGACCAATGGGCGATCACTAGTACATCTAATTATACACGCACACCGGTTACCAGTGGGTACTATGCGCTCGATCCTTCTTATGAACATTACCAACAAGGTCACTATATTATGTTCTCCTAGGGCGTCTCCTAGGCCACGAGTTTGTCAATGACTAACTTTTTCGAGACAGATTATAGTGGCATAATGCAGGACCTAAACAAATGTAAAGATAGTTTTATGACTAAAAGCAAATTACAAAACTTTATCCTTCACGAAATTCAAAGCCACCTTACAAACTTCCCATTTAAAAAACGTCACCAGGAAAACATCTTAAATGAAGATTAAGATGGGCCATAATATACCCTAAACCCCTCTTTTTGCAGCGCCCGGGCAACGCCTCGCGCATGTTTCAACCAACTTAACTTCAATTAAATCTGCCGGCGTACCATCACAGGGTTCCATTAATTAAACGCTGGTGCTTGACGTTCGTCCTTAAGGGCTGCCCTAGTGCCTTCACTTGAAATAATCGCCGTCCGAAATTATTCCCTTTGATTGTCTATTAAATCCTTAGTCTTTGTGATATAATTGCTGTGGATTACGGATGATTACTGCTGTTGTGAGTCGGATTTGTGGATCAAACGGTGGCTTGATTAAAGATGATTAGTGCGACTGTGTTAGCGTAAGGAGTGGTTAGGTTTTTAATGGTGTAATGAATGAGATGGATCTTGAGGGTTTTGTTTGTGGTGAATATTCTAAATATCCTGCATGACTGATATTTAATGTTGGTGCAGATATAATACACTATTGATCTAGTTTGATTAAAGCTATCAAATTTTTATACTAAACGCATCGCTGCAAGTGTTTTGAATTTTCAAACTTTTCCCTACTTGATGAAAATATTTCAAAACCATGGTTAAAAAAAAATGGACAACTAGGTATGTTCGTCAGATTTCGATAAAATTTTGTATCTTGATATTAAATTTCTTTCGAAAACATTCTGTCGGTTTCTAACTAAACTTAAACTATATCCGGCAACCCTGGTTACTTGTCTCTTTAAGAAAATGTACAAAATATCTTACTGCATACTATTCTCATATCCCTGAATACATTCATTTAATAGTTCGTATAACTATCTGACTACCCAAAGATCTCACACCTGCAAAAGCCAATTAACCATCTAAAATGCATCTTAACAATCTCCCGGTGCAACAGCGTCACCACCATCCGCCCGTGTCCGGGATCAACTGAGGCCAAAGTTTTAAGTACTTTACACTTTTCCACACATAAACAGACATACACATAGCACCTCTCCGCAGTTGGGTAAGCGAGACAACTTTGCAACTCGTCTTTGGGGAAATCTAAGTCTTGATACGGACGGTGCCCGAAATACGGTCGACGTGTTAAAGCGCTTAGTATCGCTAATAAACGTTATGTGTTTTGTTGAGAATTGGGTATGAGATGCTGAGGGGAAGGTTCCGTTTTTTAAAGCGCCTTTTTTGCTTGTTAGTAAGGTGTAAAAATGTGATGTCTTGATAACAACGGATTTGTCCAGCTTTCTTGAAAGAATGATCGTTGATAAACGAAATTTCAGATCAATTGACTACCTGTGTACCTGTGTAGTATCATTTTGCTATAGGAGCCTTTTGAGCTTGTACAGGACTTTCTATTTTAACTTTCTTTTAAGATAATTTGTTTTTTTTTTATTTGAACTTTCTCCGTGCGCGTCACAATTAATACTTTTTCTTTTTTTGTTAAAAAAATTGACAGAAAACAAACATGAACTCATGGTAAGGACAATAACTTTAGCACCTCATAATAAAAAGTCCACCATAAACATCCACCGCCCCATACAATCGCGCGCACCACGAGTCCACAACTCACAACTCAGGAGCCTAACAAAAGTACAGTCGCATACAGCGTCACCTCGCGCATTGTAACGGAAGTGGACACCGGCTGTCGTTTACCGCGCACTCTGCGCTTCCGCGGCGCTTTTATCGCGTCTGCGCTTGTGTGCGCGACTGTACCCGAGTTACTCATAGGTTTTTGTAATAGTTTCTTACATTGGATGGGTTTTCTTTATTCATGGTATAGTCACAGACAGATGTGTGTTTTTGTTTCGTTTACCGTTTGAGTGTGAAATTGTCACTCTATAAAGAAAGAAAAGAAAAACAAAAATTGGTGACTCTGCATAAATAAGACGCATATTATAAAATAAATGTAAAATACACGCACTAATACGAAGTGGCCAAAAGCCTCGAATTCGAAAAAATACTAAAAGTTTAAAGTTTACTTATTACGTCACGACTTTCAGTCGCGGTATACGGATATTATAAATAAAAATCATTTCTCATACCCGAATCAGGTTACTCACTAATTAGCTAAAACAACACTATGTGTATCAATAAGAATTCAGTGATTGCTTTCATTGAGTCTATCAAGAACCAAAGAAAAATCGTTATACTGTCATTGCAATTGATGTAACTATATCCCTTATTAAAACCAACAGTGTACTAAGAAACGAGTATTTATTATATATGTATATTTATGTCCCTCTATTGAATCATGAAAACTTTTTACACGGCACATTAGAACTGCAGCTCGCGACTGTACCAACTGGTGCAGAAAAGTTCCAGGTAACGTTCTCGATTTTTATACGTGAACGATTTATGTGCGCGTCTGTACAAGTGTACACGAGTGTACTGCGTCGGTTATTGCAATATTTTCTTATTTATGTATCACTTCCTTGAAGCTTTATTGCATAGAATTGACGTCTGAGAAGCCGAAGTGCTTGCCAATGATTTTATTATATCGCGTCCGTGATTTGCTCTAAGTGTGTCGCTTTGCTGTGTTACTAGATGGTATTTACAATTATTTATTACAGGAGTAACTAACTAAGTATACAAATTAATACAAAAATCCTTTTGTATTTGGTCACTTAGGCGTCGAAGTACTCGTTCCCATCGCTGTCATCCGGAATCGTGCCCAGACTGACGTCCTTCGTGATGCCTAAAGTAATAATGATTTTGAAAACATTGTTTTCTACAACTGAAAAGCAGTGATAACAGAACCCTGACACGTGATTTACTTTGTGTAAATTGTTTCATCATCAAAACGAAAGTGAAGGAATTTGACATTCAGTAACACTATAGACAAATTGTTGACACTGTACTACTGTGGAGAGGGTTCGCTGGCGGGATGGTGATGGCCAGGACCAGGACGTAGGTGTAATGAGTAAAGAATACTTCTTCAGGACTCTCTTTTCTATTTTCTTAATACTTCTTAACTGCTGGATATGGAACAATATGGAATGAATTATCACAGAAATTTGTTCTGTTTTATAGAATTTGCCCTATTATTTTTAATTAATTATGACGGTTCCAAATGTCATAATTATAACCAGCCTGTATCAATCAATCCTGTATGTACAATCGTGAGGCATACAACCTCTACAGTTTGCACACGACACTAAGTTTTGTATGGGAAACTTACTAATGTCATACTTGACACTCCCCATAAAACCACAAAAAATGTTTCTTCTAAATCTTAACTAAATTCCTATCGTCGCTAATACAAATAATATTAAAGACAAATATTCTCGATATGATCATAGAATGAAATAGGTTATATAATTATCTATAAAATTAATTTATTACCTATGGTTATACTTGACATTCAGTAAGACTATTAGACACAAAATCAGGCTTACCAACGTAGGGGTTTTCCCAAATTTAGGGGTAAATAAGTGGATTGAGATTTTTTAGGGGCGTTCCATTTTTAGGGGTATTCTTAGGGATGTTTTGCCATCTTACATTTCTCATTGTGTTTTTGATTACAATAAAAGTATTAGCGACTTCTAGTACGGTTCCTCGATACTAAGAATGCAGAGTGAATGATTAACAAATGTAGCGTAATAAATATAGACAAATATTACTACTGTGTGCCGGTCTATGATTACTGAACATTCGTTGGTTATTTTCATTATAATTTTTTTGCTGATTTTTTTAGTAATCGTGGCAATTTTAGGGATAACTTAAGCTTTAGGGGTAAATATTTCTGGGTATTGGTAACACTGCACAAAATTATAAAGACAGATTTGGACCATAAACAAAAAAATATCTATGCATGTGTGTATTAGATACACGGTAATGAACAGTAGTGTGTGTAACGTGTTATTTATTGAAAATAATGTATTTTAACGCATCATTTAAAAAAAAATATTATCATTCGTCACTTCTTCTCTGTATAAACTCTGAGTGTGCGAAATTTCATACTCCTCCATCCGCCCAATTTTCGTAAAAAGGGATCCAAAGTTTTCGCTTCACGTATTAATATATAGATAACTGGCCTCAAATTCTTTATAAACCAACACCCAATTATAATGTCGAGATTAATGGTAAGCCCAAACAGCCGACGAGCCTCTTATAACTAAACGCACGTAAATTGGCTTAGTTACGGATTAGTTGTAACGCACGTAATTAATTTCACATAGGTAATATTGATTCGGAATAATTATGTAACTGTCGTATTAGCTTTGAGTGTCAGATGTTGCTAATTAAGGGATGCTACATATTCGGCTGGGCATGATTAGGCGCAACCAGGTGACAAAACCTAGTTTATTGAGCCACTTCTCCTTACCAATTAAAGCACTAGGAAGTGACAGGCGTTTTGGGGGACTGAAATCGCTTTTATGTGTAATAGCTTCGAGTCATTTTTGTTCAAAAATGTAACGAATTGAATGTGCTGTCGCGAAAACGACTGTGTGTGGCAACCCTAAGGTTAGATGCCATTTACATGTTAACATTATTTAGTAGAGTAGGCATGTGTGGTTAATTTAATTAGGTATAAGGTTTATTTCATATACTAGCTTTTGCGAGCAGTTTCGCTCATACATATAAAGAGGAAGCTCTTGAATCACTGTCTATTGATTAAAACCCGAATTAAAATCCGTTGCGTAGTTTAAAAGATATAAGCATACAGACGTAGCAAGCGATTTTTTATGCTATGTGCAGAAGGTTTTTTATTTCTTAATCTATACTATCTTTACATATTATAAAATAAAGTCACTTCGCTGTCTGTCTGTCCCTATGTATGCTTATATCTTTAAAACTACGCAACGGATTTTGATGCAGGTTTTTTTTAATAGATAGAGTGATTCAAGAGGAAGGTTTATATGTATATAACATGCATAATATAGTAAAGAAACGCTGATAATTTTAGAGGTTTCTAATGTGATGTCATAAATAAACACATTTTTTGCGCTTACATTGCGAACGCTGGCTGAACCCTACGAAATAGCTCAAAATAATGTACTACAGTATTGTACACCTTAAAAAGTTCTACAAAAAAGTCCGTAATAGTATATGTCTAAATCTTAGGGATAACCCATAATAACCATTTTTATCCTTTACTTTTTACGAGAAATAATGGCTTATTTATGAATGTGATTTTAAGCAATACAGCATTAATCCTTATGCAATTAAGTACCTTAAATAAATTGTGCATTTCATGTAGATCAAAATTGCACTTTACAGCATATCATTAAAATTAATATTTTAGAAGATATCAGAGATTATAATAAAATAGCAGAGCGGCTAGTGGGCCGTTCCGCGTCCGGCCATCTCGCTTGGTAGCGGTCGGGTAGTGCAGGATTAGTAGGATTGTAATTCATATTACTTGGGCTTCATAGTAAATGCATATCATGTGTGTTCGAAGTACTCAAAATAAAGCTAATTGTATTATTCCAAGTAAGAGACCGCGAAATATGACTTAGATGTTTCGATTTTTGGATGGATTTGGATTTTTAGTTATCCTGGATTCTTACCATATATGTATAGCATACCATAGATATTTTATCCCGGTAGTAGTTTCCCGGGTGATATTTTCCGACAGCTATATTTATTTATTTATTTATTCATGAACAATTTTTACATTGTGTTGAAATTATTACAGTAAAAACTAAAAACATGCATACATAAATGAAAAAAAAATTAAACAAATGAATTTATATAATGAATGGGACCCATTGTCGTCAAATCAAGAATAAAAGAAAAAATAAAACAATACAATTTAGGTAAATTTACACCGATACAAATGTCAAAAGTAATAAATGATATAATGTCAAAAATAGAAATAAATTATACACTGTCCAAAAAAGAAATAAATTATATAATGTCGAAAATAGAAATCAATTATATCATGTCAAAAATGGAAATCAATTATATTGTGCCAAAAATAGAAATAAATTATGTGAAAAATAAAAGGTAATAATAAAATAATTATAAAAGTTTAGTTATGTGCATCACCGAGAAACTCATCAAGTGAGTAATAGCATTTTTCTATCAAAAATGTCTTTAACTGGTTCCTAAACTGATTTAAATTATAAATGGACTTTAATTGTAAAGGTAATTTATTAAATAATTTAATTGATTGATAGCATGCGGCATGACTAACTATTTTCAAATGCGGTTGTATCTTATATTGTAAGTCCTTACGCCTTGTGGCTTCCCGCTTATTTCTTTCGTCAAGTGTTTCGAAATTATGTAGCTTTTTCAAGAGGTCTGTGAGTAGAACTAAAATATATAAGCAAGGGACTGTAAGTATTTGTAGTTCTTTAAAATACTGCTTACATGATACCCATTGGGGAATTCGCACCATGGTTCTTATGGCCCTTTTTTGTATGATAAAAGCAGTATTTACATTGTACGCATAACTGCCTCCCCATAGAGCGATACTGTATCTAAGCTTTGACTCAACAAGCGAGTAATATACTATTTTTAACAGTTTAATGGAGATCTCATCTCGAAGGCTTCGAAGGACATAGCAAGCAGAACTAATTGAACCTTCTATGGCTGTAAGTTCCTTTTTCCAGTTCAGGCTTTCGTCAATATAAATACCTAAAAATTTAACGCTGTCTACTAATATTATTTTATTTTCATTCAAATGTATGTCAATTGTATCTTTGTTTCTCGGCGTTGTTTTAAATAATATGGCATGCGTTTTATTGCTATTTAAGTTGAGATTGTTGATGGTAAACCAAGAATGAAAGAGAGCCAGAGCCTTATTTACCTTACTTCTTAGAGTTTCTATATCTTCTGCGGTTATAACAGCATTCGTATCATCAGCAAATAGGACAAGTTCTGTGCCAGTTTGTTTTAGCATGAAGTTAATTAAATCATTAATAAACAAGATAAAGAAGATAGGCCCTAATATTGAACCTTGTGGAACTCCTTGTCTAATTAGTTTTAGTCCCGATTTGTAAAATTTTTCACTATTTTCTTCTTCTACTTTAATTTCAACATATTGTTTCCGATTTTCTAAGTAAGATTTAAATAGGTTTAAAACTGATCCTCTCACTCCATAATGTTCCATTTTTGCTAACAATAGTTTATGATTAACAGTGTCAAAAGCAGAGCTGAGATCAAGAAATAACCCTACGACTTTTAATTTCTCATTAACTCCGCTAACTACTTCCTCTATTAACGTATTAATTGCGTCATTTGTTCCCACGTTTTTCTGATAACCGAATTGTCTATAATTAAGAATGTTGTTTCGATTTAGATGTCTAAGAAGCCTTGTTTTTAGTATTTTTTCAAATAATTTGGAAATTATAGGTAGTAGAGAAATCGGCCTATAATTATTGGGATCTGTTTTGCACCCTTTTTTATAAATTGGTAAGACTCTTGCTATCTTAAGTTGTTCTGGAAACATGTTCATGTTTATGCACGTATTTATGAAATGCGCAAGAGGTTCTGCCAATATGTCAATATTATCTTTAATTATCCGTATTGGTATTTCATCATGACCGGAAGATTTCTTGTTGGCCATTGCATTGACAATTTTTTTTATTTCATAAGCAGTTACTTCTTCGCAGCACATTTCTACATCTACTCTATTTACGCTATCTTGCAAACTTTTTACGGCTTGTTCAAAAGTATCTAGAGTAGTAGGGTCACTAACTACCCTGCCTTTATCTTTATATACGGGCAAAGCCACTGGCCAAAGTACTATTCTTATAACTATGTTTAATTTGGTGTCTGGTAAATAACTGAGTGTTTATATAGGTAGAATAGGAGCGTTAAGAAAAACCAGGAAGACTTATATTCAATTCAATCCAGCCCTATGTCGCAGTCTTCTTACTCTGAATACTATTAGTTTTATTTTAAGTACATCAAACACACAATATATGTAAGGATCGTAGCAGGTGGCGTTCCATGGTTTCTGCCTACCCCCATGGGAAGAAGGCGTAATTTTGTGTATGTATAACATGGATTACATTCTTACCGCGGTAATACGTCCTCTTGCGATAATTTCCGACATCTACGCGGGCGAAGCCGCGGGCGAAAGCTAGTAATATTATAAAGCTGAAGAGTTTGTTTGTTTGTTTGTTTAATTGAACGCGCTAATCTCAGGAACTACCGATCCGAATTGAAAAATTATTTTTGTGTTGGGAAGCCTATTTATCGAAAAAGGCTATAGGCTATATAACATTACGCTACAATCAAGAGGAGCGGAGCAGTAATGAAAAATGTTGCAAAAACGGGGAAAATCGCACTGGTGTAGGCGATTCGACGCGACGGGAAGGGTCGGGGGAACATGAAATTTAACGCGGATGAAGTCGCGGGCAGAAGCTAGTACTAAATAATTTTAAGGACCGTCACATTTATCACTAAAATACTGGTTTGCAAAATATAAGTATCATTTACTTTTAGTACCTAAATAAGTAGCTACATGCTTTTAGACAGGGACATCTAATATATTTTTGGTACAAAAACAATGATACCTATCGACTAGTTAATACTATAATTCAGAGCAACTTTTAAAAATCTGTTGCGAAATTTATCAAACGAAAATTAATGAAACAATAATTCTTATCAACGCAGAAATAATACACTTTCTGATTCATTCTTACATACGCGTTGGGAAATAAGTTAATTATTATTATTTATAGCAATGATTACGCACCAGGCGCCGTTCTCTCATTACAGTCATATTACTACGATCGTTATTATAATTATTGCTTTTTATTGTCTACCAATTATTTACAAGCTGAGTATTTTCATAATGTTGTTTTTATTTATCTGTATATAGTTTGAAACACTTTTCAAATATGTAGGTTTTAATTCAGTTAAGAATAGCATATGCTGATAGCTTTGTCTAACAGCTGTGTCTAACTTGACAGTAATGTTAAAAATAAAACATATTTTTTCCAAAACTGAAATCTGTAAAATGTATGCTGATCTCAATTTGTACTTTCAAAGTTTTTACAGAAAAAAAATTCTACAGTGAAGCTGACGACAGCCTACAAAAATGTACTATTGTTAAATATGATAAAACAATCTGTGTCTGATATAGAGAATATAAAAGCTAAAAGTATCAACTTTTTCCTAGAAAACCGAAAAATTCAAAGCTTACCACAATATCATTCCCGAACAGAATATTGTCACAAACTCACGAACACCAAGATTGCAAGCGAGATCAAAAATTCTCTAAAGCATCTGCTAGCCAATTCACGAAGTTACCCACTTCTCGTCGGTAACGTTCATAGAGATTTTTCAGAAATTCTCATACACTCCTGAAACTTTTGCAGTCTTTCACATCGTCCGCAGTTTTAAATCAAGTGCGGCTATTTGAATTTAGGTTTCTGAATATATGGCTTTCTTGGCTGAAATAGGTGGAAAAATCTGTTAAAAAGAAGTAAGAACAAAGACGTCTTTATTTCTTTAGGATTATGGTCACATTTCTTAAGTTTTTCGGTAAGACTTCAGGTACAAGTACCACTTATCTTTGTGACAAAAGATCGTATGTATCGCACAAGTAGCAATTGTTATGCCATATTTCTACATAAAGTCGAGGACTACTAGAGTTCACAATTCTTTATTATCAAAGCCTAGTTCTACTAGGCTATCCACGCCAGCACCACTCAACTTTGACTGACATCAAATCAAAGCGTATCCACTCGATCGCATTATTAATTTTAATACGGCCCTTTTCAAATTGAAAACAGAAAAAACAAAGAATACTCGAGAGCTAATAAAAAATTCAAAGGTCGAATAAAAATCCTTTATACATCAAAAGGGAATTAACGTTTGAAACATTTTTTTTTTCTAGCGTCCGTTTGTCTAATTGGACCAAGTTTTTGAGTCCGTCTGTCCAATTCCGAGACCTTATTGAGTGGGATTTCCAATTTTATTATGAGAAAAGGGACGGAGATGTCAGGAATCTTGTTATCCAAGGGTCCTACCTGTCTTGCTTTATTGAATCAGGTGTTGCTTGGGAGGCATCATATATACGGGATCGACGACGAATTTGCTTATGAAGGCGGATGGGCGTTCAACGGTATCGGAATATGTATCGTTTAGTTTTTGGGTGTTTCTTGTATATTAGAATATTTTTGGCCGGTCTTCTACTACTTACGTATTTTTCTCGTGTCAGTGTGATTTATATGAGAAGAGCCTATTGCTGAGGAGAGAATATTTGGTAGTTTGCACGTTTGGAAAACTACTTTGGGTATTTTAATGTCATTGTGTTCTTTTTAATCCCAACCAGGCGGCCTGTTTTGTGTTTGTTTTTTGCTTTTGCCACAATCTACAGCTCGGTCTTCTTTATCTATGTTTTCTTACAAAATAATAATCAGTAAGCTAATATTCCTACGAAAGAAAAACTTACTCCCAAAATACACACTTCATTTTTCCACAAAATAATTTTGCAACTTCACCAATACCTATCAACCGAGTTTAAAAGTTAAGACCTCAATGGTGATACATCAACTTATCAAAATGTTTCAAACCAAAATGATTGGCAAGTGACGACGCAATCAGTGGATAAAATACGAAAAGTTCCGAACTTTACCGAACTTGGTGAAAAAATGTTTCTTTTAAAAATGCCCGCACGCCGCCTGTGAGTAGGGTGTTGATGTATGTAATTAATATTTGAGACAGGTTGGGACATGTAGCATTTTATTTTTGTTCGGGGTATGAAAGGTGGAAATTTTGTAAGCAAGAAGATGTTCAACAGAAGAAAGTGCTTGCTTAGCAAGCTTATTGCAGTAAAGACGAAGTGAATAATAGTACGTAGGTAAGTTATTAATCAAAAAACTTTTATTTCGCTCATTTTCCTGATGGTCTCGGTCTAAATAATTTCAGGATAACTTCATTTAACGTTGTACCTATGTTATATTTCAACGATACGTTTTCTAATGCGACCTACTTACAGGCATCGCCACATGAGTAGACAAACGGAACAGAGACTAAGCTTCTTAAGAACGAGCAAAATTGTTACCTATTTTGGTAGGGTTGTCACAATAGGGTAAGACAAATTAAACAAAACATTTGTTAAATAGTTTGATTATTCAGTATGATAGCATCGAATCAAATCAAATCAAATAATTTAATTCAACTAAGCCAATTACAGGCACTTTTGAATTGTCAAAAGACATAAAATAAAATTAGTACAAAAATAGTTATGGTGCTACAGTTACAGTCACAAGACATAATAACTGTGAAAGTACCATAGATACTCATTCCAATGCGTAGATCTCTATGGAGAAGAATGGGCTAGAAATTCCATGGACACTCTTTTTTAACCGACTTCCAAAAGGAGGAGGTTATCAATTCGGATGTTTATATTATTTTTTATGTTTGTTCGGGCATAACTCCGTCGCTTACCAACCGATTTGAAAAATTCTTTTTTTTTGGAAAGGATATACTTTCCGAATAGTCCCATGAAAATTTTATCGAAATTGGACTAGCGCTTTTTGAAAAATCAACAAAAACCTAAAAAGATATCAACATTGTCTACGATAGTTAAAGTATGATATAGGTATCTTTATTTTTTCTAGTATTATTCATACACAAAGTACAATAAACAACCATTATTAATAAAAATAAAATAACACGTTTTACATAAAAATATTCAAACTTGCAACTAACAAAACAAACAACGTGTGTTGCACTAACCCTGAGATTGTCAACTGGATGTGCAAGCGTAAACTGGTTTTTTCCAGTCTCGCCGCGTTCGCGACAAACGGCCAGTGGTCACGCACACATGCCCCGCGTGCTTGTAGTAGTGCAATCGAATCGCGCGGTTGTTCGAATCTTTATCTCTGTTCCGTTTTTCTACTCATGTGGCATCGCGGTTGTCACTTTATGACTATTCAACAGAACCAGACATCATCACTAACACACTACAAATGCACACCCAAAGTTTTCGCCCAATTAAAACCGTCACCTCCAAGTCACTCACTGACCAAAACAAAAAAAAATCCTCCTCCACCGTCCCAGGACAAATCCGTAACACGGAGGGCGGATGGCTGCCCTAATCGTGACGTACCGCGCCCCCTCGTGTTGATATTTGACAACTTTATTGGATCCATAATTGAATTTTCACAAGCTTTTATACTGATAAAAATTGGTATATTGGAGAATGTTCGAGAGCCTGCTCTAATTTCGCCCGCGCTAAAAGAGAAAATGGCAATATTGGCAGACACCGTACAGACGGCTAATTTGATTTTTCTTGCTACGTCACTCGGTTTTGGATTAAGTTTAAGATTAATAATTATAGATTATAAAGGGACTTGTCTAAGAAACAACAACCGCACGGCTCGATCGATCAAGTTAAGCTACGCTTGTCGCGGTTGGTCCGTGGATGGGTGACCATCTATATATACCAAGACCCCTCCGTGCCTCTGAAAACACGTTAAGTTATGGGTCCTGGCTATCAGACAGTCGTAACGGGTTGTCAGAAGCCGGAAAGTCTAACAACCAGTCTTTTTTTTTGTTTTTTTTTTCAGGATGGGAAATCATCACATGACTTCTCCCACTCTGGGCGGAGCGGGAGGGCGTGTCAGACTTTTACTGACTAAAACCCACCCGTGTTCCATCAGTTGCCCATGTGCCAGGGTCACGGTATCTCTTTCGAACAATCACGCGACCCCGGCAGGCATCGGTCCTAGTAGACCCCAAGGCGTTTCGTACTAACCAGTTTTTGGACTGTGCAGGTCTAGAATAGGCAGTCGCTCCATGTAAAATACTGGTACAGCATCCAACCGGATGGAGACTAGAAACCGACCAAAAACACAGTTGGGAAAAGGCAAGGCAGATTGAAAGGGACTTGTGTAAGTTAAGTGTTGGTTTCGACGATGAAAGAAGCCTTCACACAGATTTTATCGATGAAATTATATTTGAGACGCCAATTTTATTATTCAGATTTAGTTGCAATAAGTTGGTTATTCAATTCTAGTATATTTGATCACAGGTACCCAAGCTTCGAAAAAGGTCAAACAAAAAGGTGGCTGGGACGGACTGGATGCGGAAGGCGGAGGACAGAATGTTGTGGCGCAGCGTGGGAGAGGCCCATGTCCAGCAGTGGACAGCGATATGCTGAGGTGATCCAAGCTTAGACCTAGATAATTAATTTAAAACAGCCTTTCCAATATTAAACACCATACAATTATTAGACTTAAATGGGACGAGGTACCTAAGAATTCAGATTTACAAAGAGACCACATATAAAAGAACAGATGACTCAAACCTACATAATTCTGGACATATAGCTTCTACATCAAAACCAAATAAAATCTCCACACAGTTAAGTCTCTTAACAGCCTGACACAAGTCCAAGAACATCGCAATATAAAGTCGCGTTTTAAATCTAATAAAACGTTCACTGTCCATAAATTTGTTGTTGACCAAGTCCAGAGCATTAAGAATTCAGATGCACTTAAAATCCAGGCAGGTGAATTTTGTTGCAGTTAGGTTTATATCCAGGCAAACTTTGGCACTAAACTCCGCAACAGAATACGGCAGTTTTAAAAATAAAGTTCAACTTTATACTTCTTGGTTTAGTGAATCTGAAAGTTACTTTTTTAAGTGGCTAAGTTAACCTGCTAAGTTTTTGTGGAAGTAATTTTGAAAATATGCCAGAATTTTTGGGGTAAGTGTTCTAGTTAATAAAAGTTTTGGTTATTAGAAAGTTTGCTTGTAATATTATAAATAGATTTGTTTTTCGACTAACTGCATAACTACTTAATTATATTTGAGGCCAACTGATTTTAATCTTTTATGCGCGAGTGATATATTTGTCTCTGATTCATCAATACAGGAATGGCGTAGTCTATTTACTTGTAAATGAACTATTAAACTTACTCTTTTCAGTCTTTATCACTATATCTTTAAACCGCACCGATGCCTTATCACATCATTCCTCAGCATTTGTAGTCACGTCATTAAATAATAATATACTAACTAAGTATAGAATAAATTAATGCCTTATATAAATTACTATCTAGTATATGAATGTAGTGTTACTACCACAGGAACCACAAATTAGCTGTTATCATAACATTAACATAATCTATTATTATCAACGCAGGCAACTTAATGGGACAAGTAGCTGTAATTTCAGTCTACCTAGGTAGTACTTCATTATGTATCAAAGTACTAACATACATGAATATTATTGAACTATTCTTTTGTGAAATTATAGCTCATTCAGCCCGAATGAATCATCTTTGTTAGTTGAAAAATTTAATGTGGGTGGTAAAAGATGATTGCGATTATATATAAGGTGTATCTGTTCATACACGAAATATTTTAAGAGGTACACCTGTAGGTGGTAAAGAAGCTATAGAACCAAAAATATTTTTTTTATCTAAGCGTTTTTGAATTTTCGTAATTATTATAATTTTAAAACTGCTTGAGACGTTTTGCATAAAAGCTTTACTCCAAATTCTATGAATGGCCCGCCTGACGCTGTGAGGGCGGCGAACGGATGGCACGAGCATGGCCGCGGTGTCTCGGGCCGTAAAAAATAAGAAGGAGCCAGTATTTCTTATCTGCATCAAATAATTTATACTTAAATACTAAATTTTGAAAAAAAAATACATTTAGAAAAAATGTATTTTTCGTTGCTGTAGCTTCTTAACCACCTACAGGTGTACCTCTTAAAATATTTCGTGTATGAATAGATACACCTTATATAGTTCCATCGGTAATACTCCACTAATTTACCATTCATTCAAGCGAGCAATATTTTAAAGGTTTATGGGTTAGTGCAGTCACTATAATATACTTCATTAATGAAATAAATTTATTTTAACTTGATTCCCCTTTTTTATTACGGAACGTGGAATTGTAAACATATAAAACGTGCGGGTTCGGCGGGGATCCCCGTCAGGCACGAATTGCGTTACGTCTTTCATGAACTTAAAATCGAGTTTGCGTTTACACTAGCTATAAAATACTCATACTCTATTTTGATTGCACAATGCTTCATTTTGAAACCTTTTAAATATGTTTGATTTTCATTTTGGTACTATTGACTCCAGTACCCTCGAAAACCATGAAAAAGACGAAAACAATGAAAACGAGTCATTTTGAATATTTTGAAAATTTCCATGATCTCTCACTCTCTATCTAATAATGAAAACTCGCATGAAAGGCAAGGACTCCATCTGACTTATATTATAAACGAGCTTTTGCCAGCGGCTTTGCCCGCGTGGATGTCGAGAATTAACGCAGGTACTTTTCTAAATCGAAAGATGTTTTCTAAAATAAAAATAGTCTAAGTTACTCCTTGTTACATCAGCTAACTACCAGTAAAAGTCCCGTCAAAATAGGTTCAGCCATTTCAGAGATTAGCCGGAACAAACAGACAGACAGACCGACAGACAGACCGACAAAAATTGTAAAAAATGTTGTTTTGGTATATGTACCGTGTATACATCCATATACACTTACTAAAAAGTGGTTATCTTAATATTACAAACAAACACTCCAATTTTATTTATTTATTTGTATGTATGTATTGTATGTATGTATGTATGTATAGATAATATGATGCATTTTTGTTACTTAAAGATTTTTATATTACGTGACGATTTCTTCGATTTTACTCCTACAACAACGTGTGGAGGAGAACTCATTCCAAAAATAAAAAATGACCAACATATTCTAACGCCAAAAAATACCCGGAAATGTTTTTCTCATAATTCAGTGAGTCTGTGCTCCATAATTTATGATGCCAACAGGACACGTGCATTTCTCAAAATCCTCTCCCGCCCAATTTGTTCCAAGTGTCACTTACGACGACTCGCCCCGTTAATGTACCAAGTGTCACTTACGATAACTCGCCGCGTTAATGGGGGCCATCAAGATCGTTTAAAGGGTGGCCTGAGTGATGCACGCTGTCTCTTTTACTCGCGGAAGTGCTATCGATTCGGACGTCTTTTTAATAATTATTATTATGTAAGTAACTGGCAGAGGATCCGTAGGACTGTTTTGTTAGTTAAGTAATTATACAAGTTTTATAAAAACATGTACCTAAATTCGAAGAGCTTCGCAAACGAAACACTGAAACTTGTTTTTATCGCTTTTACAATTTTTGATGTAGGATTCACTCCGGTGAGTTTTTGAAGAGCAGAACTGTTTGACAAGTTCTTACTGAAGAATAACAAAACTCGGAAAATAAAGCAGTTTCAGTAAGCACTACAACTTTTGTAATATCAAGAAATGTTTTAGAGCTGCCTTCTTGGTCTAGTACTACTGTTGAGGATGAGGTTTTCAAGTTCGGTTTTCGGATCAGTATTCATTAGATTTTTCCATCTGGAATTACTCAGTAGCAGCGCGGAGTCTAAATATGCTTGGTCGATGGCTATGTATGATAAAAGGATCGGCCCCTTTTATCGTACATAGGACTTAAACATAACTGGCGAAATGTGAGTGTACTATAGAATTCGAATTGTGATGCACCTCTGCCTAACCATTCAGGATATATAGGCGTGATGTTATGTGTTTAAGAACTACATATCTACTTATTACCATCAGAAGATTTTAAAGAGATTTGTTGAGACGTTAAGAAATGGCCACCAAACAAAGAGATGATTCCGTTATATTCTTCTGATATTATAAAAATATATAAAATCCAAACAGTAGGTACTAATTCAAGTTATATCGTGAAGCTAGATTTTTCTAGGAAACATTAAAGAAGTGGATTACAAAAGGATAGTACGGTAGCGGGCGACGGTGGACTGGATTTAACGTGGCGACCACGGCTTAGAGGGATGAGCAGTGAGTCGACGTAATACATTTTAAATAAAACTACATTTTGAAGCTCCGGATATTATTTAAGTATGAGGTCGTTTTAATTGAGTTGTTTGGGGAACACTGATAAGGACTTTAGTGGGTCTTAAAAATGGTGGTCTATGATGGTGCTTTTAAACACCCAGAAGGCATCAATTACGAGTATAAATACACATGGAATTTAGGAAGAGCCATGGGTCATCTATTACTCTCCAAGTAAGGGAGGGGAAGGGGGTTAGAGTGAGTATGTACACAATAAAATCAAAACTCATTTATTAAAACTAGGCTGAGAGTCAGAACTTTTTTAATGTCAAAATTGAATGAGAATGTCCTCCAACAAGCCCGCTAAATGCTTTAGCTGGGACAAAGAAGTGACACAACAAAGTCCCCAGTAGCAGAGTTGTCTGTTTTGTTATGGTAGACTAACAGAGGTTAGCATTCTGGAATCCAAATAAAATCTACATTATTTAAAATATAAAATGTGTTTTTTTAAGAATTAGCCAGCTTAACAGATTTGAGGACTTAAAATGCAAAATAAGAAAGGAAATTTAAATGACCGCCTGTCCCAAAATTAAATATAAAAGAAAATTATTCAAAATATTTGTAACACGAACAGCACACTCGTATAAAATTCGCATAATAACATCATTTCTATGCCAAGTTTTTATGCCAATTGGCATAAAAAAGGCTCGGTGCGTTATATTGTTTTGCGAAAAAAGGGTTACCGTAATTGATAACCTGGACACGGGAAGGGTTGAAAATAAAATTATGTACAAAAAATATGCTTCCTGAGTCATAATGTAAGGTAAAGAGGGTCTACGAAGGGTCTGCGAAGCCAGGGTCCAGCTAGTCTGTTATAATAATGACTTGTAATATTCACTAGACTTTTTGCATATAAAAAATGTTGATACGGAAAAGAGTATGAATTAATATGACATGTACTTTCAGTCTACTCTCAAAGAGAAAACGGTGTGGGTATAAAAATAATTTCTATATTTTGTGCTATCCGGTAACTTTTGTTGGCATAGTCATTAGTCAGTGTTTTCTATTCCTGATTTGATGATTAATTTCATTTATTAGATTAATCAGCATTATTTATTTATACCAGCATAAATCCAAACTAATATTATAAATGCAAAAGTAACTCTGTCTGTCTGTCGGTCTGTCTGTCTGTCTGTCTGTCTGTCTGTCTGTCTGTCTCGCTTTCCTGCTAAAACTACGGAACCGATTTAAATGAAATTTGGTACACAGATAGTTTAGAGCCTGAGAAAGGACATAGGCTACTTTTTATCCCGGTAGTATGTTCCCGCGGGATAATTTCCGACCTCCACGCGGGCGAAGCCGCTGGCAAAAGCTAGTATATAATATATCCTGTATATTTTTACGATTCAAATCTCTACGACGAATCTCAAAAAAAAAATGTCTTGAAATAGCAGGTCCGTTTTTATTTCATTATCATATCATTATCTGAAGCTTGATTTCAATTCAAACATCACCACAATTTACTGAAATGACAGTCACAATTATTATAAAACTTTCCTGTATACTACATTTGTAATTTTAGTCTTAACAGGTAAAATATGCTTAGATAATCTAAAATAGAACCAGGACTCATGACGCGGGAGCAAGCGACGTACAGTTGTCCATATGAAAAGCAACTCGTACTGAGGTCGACAACCGCAGTCCTCAGTAGTCATTTCCCATTGCTTGCGAAGTTTTTCGTTTCATGAGTTAATGAAAGCCTGCGTTCTTTTATACAGGGAGACAGGGATAACCTGGCGGGTTCAATACATGATTCTAAACACGCCAGAGCTGAAATTGATAAAAAAATATGCTAGAATGTATGGTTAAAGTTTATACGTTGATGACCCTGCCTCAAATATATTCCAAAGTATCGAGCACCAGCTAGTTTAAAATGAAAGAATAAATAAACTCTCAATATTTTACATCGCACTCCAGATCTAACCTTGAGTTGTCAATACCAGCTTTCTTGAAATAATTATTTTTTCAACTGAAAAAGAAAACAATTTAATTCTTCACTTTGAACCGATAGATCTCGACTTTAGTCTGGCATCGGTCCAATTTAAGAAAAACAATTAAAGAGCTTGCCTCACTTGGTTTTTGCAGTTCACAGTTATATCTTCGAAAACTAATTGTATATTTTTACATAGTAATATTTGGATCGAAGCTTCAACAAATTGGATAAAAAATGTTATTATAGCCTTTTTGTTTTTAAATTGAGTTTTCAGTGAGTATCTTCGTTAATGACATTTAAATAAGGTTTTATTGGTGTCACCTTCTGTCTCCTCTCGATTATAGTCTTATTTTAACTATATTGGTTTTATATCAGATTGAATAAATTACAGCACTTAGCTGTAAAAATAAATGGTTGTGTCAGATTTGTTTTTAAGAAATCACAAACAAAAGCCAAATAAAAATATATTTTGATAACTGAAGAAATCTTTGCATGACATTATAAAACAAAAATATTATTAAAAAGAATGTCGCAATTTCTACAAAAACCGACCAAAAAGTATCACAAATCTATTCAAATAAATCAAATGGAATTGCATTCGGATACGTGTCTAAAGCCAGTACAAAAATTCAAATTCAAAAATGTTCTAAAAAAGAAAATAGAGAGTAGCTTTGTGACTGTGTGATTTATAAACGTTAGAATAGTCATGGCCTCTGAGGACTGGGAACCATTTAGATTGATTTTGAATTTATTGGCAAACTGCTGCCAGTCGGAGATATAGGGTGCTTTCATCTAAGACGAACCATTTATCTTGCATCCAGTGGAATGGAATAGAAACGTATACCCGTATCTTTTTGTGATGCATTCGGATACACGGTACACAGAGTGTAGAGATTGTTTATGGTTTAGTTAGAGATGGTGTAGCTATCGAAGGGTGCGCCGTTTTATTTATTTATTCGGTTATAGAGAAGGAGGTAAGAAGAAAAATCGGAGATCTTATAACTGACTGTTATAAGATCTTTGTCCTTGAACATTGAGTTCAAATTCCCTATTTTTCCTAAAACATAATATCTTACGACTTTCCTTACACTTACCGTATTTTTCTGAAGCCGAGGACCGAATGAACTGATATTTCTGATCAAACATACCTGAAACAAGAAAGTTCGTCATTAGTTCTAATTGAATACAGAACTCACCAAATGATATAATATTGGTATAATAACTCAGTTTCATTCCCTTCATTGCGTGGCAAATATCCATTTCCTCGGCCTAATCAAATGTACCTATAAGTGTTTCTTATTGAAATAGACTTGTAAGAAAAATGTGGATAATAGATGTTTTTCATAATACAAATAACCAATATACCTATTTTGGTAATATTCTTAAATAATTAGTTTACTATTTATATATGTTACTAGCGACACGCCCCTACTTTGTTTGGTGCAAATGGCAATATGCCACAATATTGATTTTTCGTATTGTATTTTAAATTAAATATTTATTTAAACCCCTTCTGAATGAACCCAATCATATGGATGGACATGAAAAGCAATGTTTTATACTATGTATTTAGTGAAATCCATAATATAAAATATTGCATCTATAACAATATCATAATTATTCTTTGAATGTTTATAACTTTGGATGTTTGATACTCAATTATAGCTAGTTGATTATACTATTATTATTTATAGAGTAATAATATTATTATGTAAAACATAGATATTATATACGTATCTGAAATAATTATTTTCGTAATATTATTAATAAATAAATTATCTGCTAGCTGATGCCCGCGGCTTCAGCCATGTGGAGGTCGAAAATTATTCTAAGGGAGCATACTACAACTACTAAAAGTATTATATGTGTTAATCTATGTCATAAACTATGTTAATGCCAAATTTTGTCCAAATTCGTTCGGCAGTTTTAACGTGATTGAGTAACAAACATACAGAAAACATTATATTGACGTCCCCGGGGAATAAAGTGGTAATCGCAAAAATCAAATTTTACAGGAAAAATGATTTAGTGTTTTTGGGGTATATCTCTTCAACAAAAGGTAATTATGACAACATTGTTATATGACGGAAAAGCTAATTTTTACCCGAAAAGTTTAAAGTATTAAGTGTAACTATTAAATTTACACAGAATTAGTTATTCACCAAAATACATATTACCGAAAATGGTTTCATACAATTTTTAGGGTATTGATATCTTACGATCCGAACTTATGAATATTATTCCAGTAATGTTAACTTACCGAATTATTCTTGTAAATTTCTTAAAAATCATACGCATAATATTGCTTTACTGGATTATTAAACGTGTTTTTTCATTACAGAGAGAGATTGTAATGTTCAGTTACCGACTTATCCTAGTAAAATTTTAAATAACCATAAAAGGGTAAAGTAGTGTAACCTGTATTTTATAGAAAAAAATTTGGTAGTCATATTATCGTAATCATTAAAAACCGTATGTATGTCCCGGACGATACCTGTAACAGTGCAGTACCGAAAATGTGTACCACAAAATTTACGAAAATAAACCTGTAATCGCGTTAACCAGAAATTTTGCTGAAATATTTTACAGTAATATTTCTTTACCGAACCGTAGCCACACAATTTAATTTGTAATGATGTATTTCGTTATTTTTCTAGTAAATTAAAAATGGAAAATTTCCAAAGAACAAAAGTGTTATTAGGAAAAACGTTGGAAATTACCGCATAAAAAATTTGAAAAAAATTGCATATATGTATCCCGACCCATAGATACCGTAAATGGTATAACAGTAAAAAGTCAGTAATAGTATAATACAGGTTTATTCCTTGGGGGCGTCGATATAGTAAGATAGAATATAGTAGGATTTCAATAAAAACTCAAGAGGACTTGTGATTTAATTAAATGCAGTCGAATTTCACGAAATAAAACGTGAAATATAAATTACGTCGTGGTATGGGAACTTTTTCGCAATGCAAGATTTTATCAAAAATGGATATTGATTACGAATGGTGTCATTCGTAATCAAATCAAAAAGAATTCCCGTAAAACTGCAGTGTCTATACTATTGGCTACCTAGATAATAGTTTGAAAAATCAGTAGTAAATTGACTTTGTGTTAAATATAATGTTCATGATCATCTTAATAGTAACAAATACATTGTTCAATAACATTAATACTACGACTGATGCATGTATATCGCCTGTTGGGGTAGGTCCTCTCAAAACTGTAATGGCTCTTTCTCCAACAGGCCCTTCCAGACATTGCCTTGCATTGTTAGAGTCACGTAAAAAAATAATGTAATGTTTGGACTTTAAAAGAGACCATGACCTCTGAGTTTGTTTCGGCATTTTTTCTCAGGGTTCATAAAAGGCACCATAAAATATTGAAGTGTAAAATTGTCTTAAAAGGTCTAATATAAACATTGTATTTCAATAATGGCATTTTGTTTTAATACCGAGCAAATGTACGGGCAGTTTGTCCGTACAGGGAGATGTAGTATGTAGTTGTTGATGGAGACGAATCACACGGGATGTATACAGGAAATAAAGTCACTGTTATTGTATATTGACGACCTATCAAGCTTAAAAACTAAAAAACGGGGAAATAATTACCTTTGCAGACGACACGGTCATTACGTTTACAGGCAAGGAGTGAAACGAGGTGAACGATAACGCAGAAAAGGGGTTTAATCTCGTTACTAAGTGGTTAGGTAACAATCTATTGACACTCAATCAGTCAAAAACTAAAATAATTACTTACTATATAAACATTACTTCTAAACCATCTCCTGAAAATATAACTGTACGAGCCCACACATGTAACTTGCCCGCCACTCAGAATTATGACTGTTATCATCTCGATGTAGCACCATCAATCAGGTATTTAGGGATCCAAATAGATGAACGACTGAACTGGAACAACCAAATCTCAATCCTATCGAAGCGTATAAGAAAACTTTTGTATGTATTCAGAAAGTTACGATATGTCTGCGACTCGAAGCTGCTTACCACAACCTACGACGCGTTATGCCAATCAATTATAACATACGGCATATCCATCTGGGGAGGATGTGCTAAGACACTGCTTATCAAAGCAGAAAGAGCGCAACGGGCCGTTTTAAAAACTATGCTGTTCCAAAAATATACATTTACGACCGTTGAACTGTACAAGTTAAGTGCTGTTCTTAGCATTCGACAACTGTACATTGAGAAGATCTTACGCATTCAACACAAGAAACCACCGGATTTTCCAGACGGTATACGACGAGCTTACAAAGTCTACAAACAACCTATACATAGGACAAAATTTGCCCAGCGTTTTCTTTTCTTTCTAGCTCCATATATTTATAATAAACTAGCTTTTGCCAGCGGCTTCGCCCGCGTGGAGGTCGGAAATTATCCCGCGGGAACATACTACCGGGATAAAAAGTAGCCTATGTCCTTTCTCAGGCTCTAAACTATCTGAGTACCAAATTTCATTTAAATCGGTTCAGTAGTTTTAGCAGGAAAGCGAGACAGACAGACAGACAGAGTTACTTTTGCATTTATAATATTAGTATGGATATGGATTTAATGTAACTCTAGGTTTTCGGAAATATAATTCTCACATATTTAAAAAGATTTTACGAAACCACTTACTCTGCTTAGATTATAATAGCACTGAAGACACATTTATAATTCTGAAATAGCAAACTCCATACATACATACATTCATACATACAGACACACTGTCAAACATCACAATCACAGACAAGCCAAAATAGTAATAAGTGTATTAATTTCATTGCTAAATTATTGTGAGTTTTTTCATTTGTTTCTTTTTTCTTTCTTATGGAGCCTATTATCTTAAGTTCTCACTCGTTTGTTACTATACGGGTCACAGCAATGAGGAATAAGACCCCACTGTAATACAGTATCAACTAGTACGGGGGTATTGTGACTGTTACTGACGGCTTTATATGTATATTGTAATGTGAACAGTATCTTAAGCTAATAAATTGTGCACAAATAAATAAATAAATAAAATAAATTGTCCGTTATAGATTGCTCGATTTATTACGTAAAACATTAAAATATATGTACATAAAGTAGGTTACTTGTGGTGGGCGCGACAGCTTATTCAGCGAATGTAAACAAGTAATCGGCGAATAAGCAAATGCTTGTTAAGGTAAAAACTAACACCATACATTTCATGTGGCGATGCTCGTACACCCTGCCAACTATAAAAAACTATAAATTGGAAGTAAAACGTATTATAAAACAAAATAATAATATGTAAAGAAAGTTAGTGTATTCTGGTTTCCACGCTGAATGGCATTGGCGATGTTTCGCTGTCCACCTTGTTGCTGTTAGGATGATGCCCGATGATTTCTTCTATTGTCTGCTCATCTTCTAATTCCATAGTGCTTTGCATGTTTTAGTGCGAATGAATCAGGTGGTTATCGCCGCACATCATGCATCCTGTCGCTAAGGTGATTGTGCCCGTATTACGGAGTGTTTTGATGTAATCCCAGCTGGACAGAAAATGCGCATAGTGCATTCCTCGCAACACGTAAATAACCAAGCGTCCTTGCTGTGTAGCTTTTTCCATTCATTGTTGCAACTTGACACCTTTTTTTTTTTTTTTTTTTTCAGGATGGGAAATCATCAAATGACTTCTCCCGCTCTGGGCGGAGCGGGAGGGCGTGTCAGACTTTTACTGACTAAAACCCACCCGTGTTCCATCAGTTGCCCATGTGCCAGGGTCACGGTATCTCTTTCGAACAATCACGCGACCCCGGCAGGCATCGGTCCTAGTAGACCCCTACACTGCTGCTGACATCTCTTTGAGGCGCGCGTGGAACACTGCGCGCCGTCGACCCGAGCCTGGTCCTTACCGGGCGGCGAGCTACCCATTGCTCGCCACCCGCAAGCTCGCGCCTACGGTGGCCGGGAGTCCGCTATTGACTCCCGACGCCCGGGGCGTCTCCTCCTGCGGCGGCTAGGGACGTGAGGGCGCAGAGACTGCCACTCCCTCACGCGCCCCGCCTCCTCCTTCGCGAGCATTACTGCTTCGCAGAAGGAGGTGACGGCTTCCCATTCCCTCTCGCTCCGTACCATGGCTCGCACCAGGGCCGGACGCGAGAGGTCGCCGCCGAACTTGACACCTCAGTGCGACAATTTGATACACCTCGATTGTTTATTATGTCTGCCTCGCACATGCTTGTGGCTGTTTTCGTCAAAACATCTACAACAATACAAACAACGAAAGAAAAAGAAAATAGGTTTAGTTGTCACGTAAACAAGTGCTTCAAAAAGAAGCGAAAAACTGTAATTAATTGTTTTCATTCAATGAACAATGTTACCAACAGTTAAAAACAGAATAATAATTCGTCTTATTAATCCAGCGGCCATTTTTTCGTTCATAATAGTAATTAAGGGACACAAAATGGGCAGAGCAATTGATATTTATCGTAAATATCTCGTTACAATGATTTACAGAGCAATTATATCGCACAGTATCAAAAAAAAATTGTTTTTGGTTGTGGAAAAATTTTTGAGCAAGACCAATTAGGATGACTGTAATTACATTGGCCGCATCTACAACCCCACATCACGCAAAATTTTGCATAGCTCAAGCATAGTTCGACACGCAACTAACATACATATAATACCTACCATAGACCATTTCAGTCACCAATTTACATGGTCTTCACATGATGTGAACACGTCTATACGTATATCTGGACTTTAAAAGGGAACTGTGAACCTCTGAGTTTGTTTCGGCCTTTCTTCTCAGAGTAGTCAGTTAGGAAACGCCGAACTCATCTAGTTTAAAAAATATATATCATTGACATGTAAAAGTGTTTTGTACAAACCTCCTTGAAGAAATAAAATCATTTATTATTTACAATGTCCTGACATCAATCGTCAGACAGTTCCCCACCAGACACATCACCCATTTAGTGGGAACATTCTCCCTTTTCTATAGAGGACGAGAAACTTTACTATCTGTATTTCATACTATACCCAATATCTAACTTACAGGTGTTTACAGGGTCCCCATGTTTACCTAGCATGCTTATGCCCTTTGTAATTTGTTTTACAATTATGGATAAATGAAAATGAATACAAATTAATCTATACTTATATACTTGTTACTTATTTTACTTATATTAATATATAATAATATTTATAAAGCTGAAGAGTTTTTTTGTCTGTTTGTTTGGTTGAACGCGGTAATCTCAGGAACTACTTGTCCGAATTAAAAAAATAATGTTGTGTTTCGTAGCCTATTTATTGAGAAAGGCTTTAGACTCATTAACATCACGCTACAATACAAAAATGAACAGAGCAGCAACGTGAAATGGACGAAAACTGGCAGGCAATTCGATGCGACGGGAGGGGTCAGGGGAACAAATGACGTGGACGAAGTCGCGGGCAGAAGCTAGTTATTAATAAGTCATAAAAAGGTGGTTAGATACATTTACGAAATAACACAAAAGTTAACCCAAACCAATATTTTGAAATACCTTTCAAACTCCTCAATAGAACCACTTCCACAGTACACATTTTAGAAACAGAATACATTAATAAATCTAAACTCGAATACTTAATCGCACAAACAGGTTGCAATCAAATACCAGTCTCAAAGATGGCGGAAGTTCCTGCAAATCACACCCGCAACGCTGTTGCTTCGTAAACGGACCACGCGTTTGTTACGTATCTGCTTAATGAATGAAATGGATAAGGCAGATCTGATACAATTTATTAAATGAAAAAGAGTAAACTGGCTTCCAGAGTAGAACGCTTCAAGAGGGCTTCAGAGTAGACTGGCTTCAGAGTAGACGGGCTTCAGAGTAGACGGGCTTCAGAGTGTGAGCGCTTCAGAGTAGACGGGCTTCAGAGTGTAAGCGCTTCAGAGTAGTTTCCCCAGAGTGCGGGCGCTTCAGAGTAGTTTCCCAGAGTGTGGGCGCTTCAGAGTAGTTTCCCAGAGTGTGGGCGCTTCAGAGTAGTTTCCAAGAGTCTACAGTCTTCCAGAGTGTGTCCTAGCGGTTCGGACGCCCGTTTTTATATCCAAGGCGTCTTCTCTTTCCAAACATTTTCAAAATATTAGTTTAGCCATCATCTCATCTGACAAGTGTAGTCAGCCAGGACATATCTATGAGTGCGTGTAGCTGGCCACATGAGTGCGTAAAGAATTTTATAAATATAATTTTAAGTTAAGTTATTTAGTAAACAATCGTAATAATTAATAAAATCAAATAGCTAGACATATTGATAAAAATAATTTAAAATGATATAAACCAAAAAGTAGCCATTCATAGACTAAGCAGAAAAGTAACTGACAGTTGACAATTTGGCTTGTCACAACATGAAAATTTGAGTCAATATTTTATTTCAGCTATTTTTAAGTTAATAAATCGTATTTAGATCGATTTGCTGAGTGTAGACATATAAATAAAATAAAATAAGTAAAGCATGAAGTGTAAACATAGAAACAAATAAAGAGGATGATAAATAGGTATTAGGAATCATGAATTAAAGTGTAAGTATAGGATGAACACTATACGTTAAAGAGGCAATGGATTGTCCTGCATTTTATATGATAATATCTGGTTGAATCAAGTTGAAAGTGGGAAGGCGATTTGTGTAGAGAGATTAAGCTGCTAACATGTTACCAAATCAAAAGTTTTCTGTTGCATAGCTAACATAGCACATATGGGATTATAAGTCTGATTTACACGGTACGATTAAAGTATGGGATACCATATGTTGAACCAAAAATAAAAGTTACTCCGTCTATATAGTGTCTAGACGATTCAAGTTAGATACTAACGTACGTGATTGGTTACTTAAATTTTATTGTAAGCCACAGGCAAGAACTTAGCAATAATCAGTCTATAATGTTCCCAATGCTGGACACAGGCGAAAGTAGTGGGCCGTAATCCACCTCACGGGCCCAGTACGGGTTTGTAGATGTCATATGTCTTCATTGGTTCTGCCGGTTTGCTCTCGATATTTGCCTACACCGTTTTGACAGTAGTGGTGATGAAATAATTTACACAAAGTAAAGCGCCTGCTTGGATTCGACCCTGCTACCTCAACTCGTTAGTCAGCCTCGAATGTTTTGCCCTATGCTTCTGAAGCAGTGGTGACGCTACTCTAAAAGTACTGGGCAAAAAACGTGCACCGTGTTAATGGCAATTAATTTCATAGCACATGCTGGTATATATTTAGGGGCACGGTAGAGGTTCAGGCATGCACACGCATGCCTGAACCTCTACCGTTCCATAACTGATGCAAAATCTAAAATTTAAACTTAAAACCAATTATTATTGAATGTATCAACAATTAGATACAATTAATATATCTTTTGTACAAAACACGATCGAAAGAGTAAGATCATATAAATCGCCTTGTTTCCAATTGCCAAGAATATCACAGTTATCTTGTAGCTTGTGTAAGCTACAAGATAACTGTGATATTCTTGTGACGTCATGAAAATATTTAAGGAAACAAGGCGATTTATATGATCTTACTCTTTCGATCGTGTTTTGTACAAAAGATATAATAATTGTATCTAATTGTTGATACATTCAATAATAATTGGTTTTAAGTTTAAATTTTAGATTTTGCATCAGTTATGGAAAATGTATTACCAAACTCCCAGAGATGGAAAAAATACGTATTTTCCTCAATTTGAATAACTTGGCTAATATAGCAAGTAGATGAAATGCTTCATTTTCCCTTAAATTAGTTTCGAATTTCCTGGAAAATCACCGTATTTTCGTAGTTCTCATTCGTTTTCCGGTTTGGTTTCCACTCGGCTTATTTTCAACGATATATTTCAAAGAGTTTTGTTAAACATGTTTGTATGCTTAAAAGTAAACAAAGTGACTTATTTATACCACGTTATTTTCAGTTGAAAAAACCACGGAATTCAGGAACATCTAGTAATTCCATTCTTCGAAATGGCTCAACTTGTTTACCAATTATATGCAGCCATAACTAGCTCCTGTACTGCTAGCGGCGATGCCGTGAAATTTGCGAAGTTTCGTGCCTTCAATACGACGAAGAAGACCAAATGAATTGAAAACCGAAGAGAATTGGTATAGAATCGTCTGCGATAATATTTTACCGACAAAGTATGAAAAGTATTTTCTTAAACATGAACCTATAAAAATCAATTTAATTTCAGAACATTTAATCCTATCCCGTAACATCTTTTCAAGATGGCGACCGAACCCGGGGTTCTCACAGTCGTATACAAAAGCGCACATGAAGGATTTGAGCTGTCTCCCACGATCAAAAGGAGAATTTCTAATACATTACGGTTTAAATCTATGTGTTCGAAGACTTTGATGGGAGCTTTAGAGTTTGAGCTATATTACGAGCAAACAGTAAAATGAATGAATTTTGTATGTTTTCTGTTATTTTGATGGAACATGTTTGAGCTTTTTACTTTTGATGTGCGAGTGTATTCTTTGGCGAGGTTAATTTTGAATAATGTTGTTTCTTATTTTAGGATTTCTACCTATTGTATTTCATGGAATGAAATAGTACTTACATTACTTCATTATCATAATTTCAGCCAGAAGTCGTCCACTGCTGGCCATATATCCCCCAGTTAAGGCTGTTTGCCATAACCGTCACACCTGGCAAGCGGGTTGGCGATCGCAGTATGGTGGTAAAATGCATAGAGAATGCTGCTGCTAATTCTTTAGTAAATCCTTTAGGCGCCTTCTACGACACCCACGGGAAGAAATAGGGTGATGCTATTCTTTACGTCTGGCACCACACAGAAACTGCACATTATTGGTAATACTATGTATTGTATTGCACACAACTGGCCAACACATAAGAAAAAAATACAAAAATGTTTTCCGCTAAAACTAGTCAGTTTTCTGATGCCTACATACATTCAAAAACCACACTGGTACCCAACTTACACACTGTTCCAAATCCAACCCATATTTCCATTCAGTCCAATTTAAAATAAAATAACATAAAAGCTAGCGAACTCTATTCCATATCTCTATAAAGCAGTGTCCACATAGAGATCCGACACAATGTGATTTTCTGTTCCACTGACTTCCAACGCATGGCAAATTTGTAAATGTCCTGAAATTCAAACCTGAAACTATTCTACGGGTAGAGACAAAAGGTATCATTTTTCACGTTGTACTGTATAAGCTTTTAGTGACTTTGAGAAATTTTGGTTAGAATAAATCTATTTTTTGGTTGACATTTTGAAGCCCTGTTGATTGTGCGACGGACTCTGTTGAATATAGTCTTTTGTTTTTCGTACTTTTGCGATATTTTTCTTCTTTTGTAGAAGTTAACTACCTGTACATTTGACGCAGTATTAACGGTGTTAGCAAATGTGCTACTCGTACATTTAGTATGTAGGTACGGTTTCTTCTTTGAAGAATTGAGAAATATTTTTTGCCCTCACATTTTTTTTTTGGTATCGCGTTGGAGTTTATACAGGAAATATATTTATAATTACGTTTATAAATACAGAACTCTACATGATTACTTCGTTAACGAATCGACAATACCCTATTGTACGCGATAATATATAAATGGATATTACAATTTTTGTAAATTCAATAGTCTCTCCTAAACTATCAATTGAATCTTCAATGTTAAAGAAAATACAATAGTTACATATCTATAGAAAAATAATCTGAATACATTATATTTCCAATTCCTAGTTTATTATAAGAAAAACATTGCTATGGTTTCGCCAATACCTGTTCGTAACCGATAGTACCGCTCAATCATGTCACAGACTATTTTAATTTAGATGTTCAAACACATAATGACATCAATGCAATCAGTAATTGATTGATAGCCAATACACAGGCAAACATTGTTTTTCCATCAAACAGTTAATCCCGGCTTACTCAATGAGGCTTACTAGAACATCAAACGTTAATAGAATATACCTATGCGTAATAAGGCCAAATGCACACTTATGGCATTAATACACGACCAGTAATTACCTATTGATAATTGGACATGCTAATTATCTAATTAAATTAATTATGATATGATACGGAAATAATTGCTTTCCTAAGAAATAATAATAATAGACTTTAAAGGTAAACATAATGTTTTGGTTTATTCTTAAAATAATTGCCAACGGAGATGTTCAATTTATTTTTCATCTTATCCAAATCCATTCAGCAGTTTTTGAGTGTTAACTAACAAAACATCAAAATATCCAAAAATGAAAACTTTCACATGTATAATATTATAGCAGAATAGTAGGTTATATATAGGAGATTAGGACAGCATTTGATTGATGCAAGATCTTAGTGAAGATAAAATAATATCTTTATCGGAAAATACCGTATTTTTCAAACTATGAATAGTCTTCAATTTTGCAATTCTCAGTAGAAATATAACATGATTATCTATGATTGATATAACATAACATCACGCCTTGTTTCCTCGAAGGGTTGGGCAGAGGTGTACATATAGTAAACCCTCATTTCACCTATTATGTTTAAGTCTCATGTACCATGGGCCGAATCTATTTCAACCGGGCACAAATCCAGACTGCGGCCTTATTCTGAGATTTTTTTAAATATTGTGATATAAATATCGATTTTGAGTATTTTTTTTTAATATTGTGATATAAATATCACAATATTATCGTTGCACTTCCATCGATAATATCTACTGACCCACTTCCATGGTCTAAAGAAATACTTTCTCTCAATAAGTCAGAAAAAAACTGTGATTCCAAGTTAAGTGCACAATCGCGTGAAATAGAACAATAGATTTAACTCAGAGATAGCCAAGCAGGTAAATGTGTAGGTACCGCTTATCTGGGCTCCGTAACAAAGTGAAGTAATTGCTACTTTTACTTAAAGAAGCGACCTATCGTAGTAAAAGCCAAGGCTCCCGGACACACACAATTTATTGTGTGGTAGTTTATTTACTCCCTCATTGTATAATGTACCTCACTTCAGCCAAACCATGTCCAATGCTGGACATAAGCCTCGCCCAATGGGGGAGTGCCATAATCGCCACGCTTGGCAGGTGGCGGTTTGGCTATTGCTTTATGGTGGTTGTGAAGATGCATAGAGAACGCTGCTACCCATTCACCATACCCACGGGTGATGCTATTCTTTACGTCTGGCAACACAAGTATAATGTATAACGGCGCGTGATGATTTAAGCGATTTATTGTAACACTTTTTAAAAGTTGTAATCGATTATTTTTACTCTATGGTTGAAAATTTATTTCGTTAGTGGTAATTTTAATTTAGAGCGGGTAACACCGAATGGGGTTGTGAGTGTCATGGCGGCGGAAGTGATCACTAGGTACTTGATGCGATCGCCACGCAGTGCACACGCATAAATCCATTGGCTCTGAACTTCAGTTGAACAATTAATGTGATTTTATTTAAATCAGTGTTTATCTTTGCAATCGTTACTTTTTAACGTTAAGTTTAATTGTAATTATTTTAATTAAAGTAAGTGAGTTATTTTGCGAGTATTATTTTTAAAAACACCTCCAAGTACACGCCCGCTATGCAGGATGAACAGGAGATGGTCCAGCAGCGACACGTGGTGTCTCAGCCGCTCGAACATCCGTCATGTATATAATGTACAGACGCCACCAGGTCAATCTACCCGAAACTGTCAATTTTTCCCAATGAACCTTGAACCTAATGCTCTAGAAATAAAGTCGAAAATCTATCAAAGAAATCTGACAGATTGTAGTAGCTTGATGTGTTGGCGTCTGTACGTAGGATTGTGTAATACCCTGATTTAAAAGCCTGTCCGTGGAGTTTATTGCCTATTCTTCTACATTGAGATATACGTTTTGGACTGGGCAACTAGCTTCTAGCTTACTGAATACCAGACCAAATCCTTGAGAACTCAAAAGTACCTGTGGTTTAATTGAAATAAATACTCTGAATTTGAGTTTGTACAGTTTTTAGTTTAATGATGCTTGGTTCGATCTGTTCGTCAAGATTTCTTCTTTGTTGGATAGTATAGTAGTTAGATATTAAAATGAGGAGAATATCCAGTGTCTACCCGATGTCTGGGTTTCATAATCAGCCTTTTATTATGTTACAAATGCTGGAACTCAGGCCTCTTCTCTGTAAGAGAGTAGGCCGTAGCCCGCCACGCAGGCCCAGTGCGAATTGGTAGATATCACATGTCTTCGAAAGTTTTATTGATCATGTGGTAGTACATCTCGCTCTTCGCCGGTTATTTTAAGAATTTTATCATTATTTTTACTGTATCACGGGTACCCCCTTAAAAGCTTTTTCCAAAGCATTTTTTTTATTACCTTTTTTCTCAGTATTTAGCTATAAATTGTCGTTTAGGTCCATCTATTATTTTAAATGACATCACCCCATCTTATGTTTCGCCCAATACTCTATGTAACAAAATTTATCCTACAGTGAAAAATACTATCGGTAAACGGAAAATCGAAGGCGCATTGTACACCGGCTTAGCTCTACTGAATACACGGATGCATTCTGATAATAAAGAGAGGATGAATATATATGAATTGTTTCATTCATGTTCTATGTATAGGTACAACTGTTACCTCATCTTTCAGGATGATTTTTATGACTTGAGAAGAATTGCCATCACAATCATCAATCTCCTCCCTTATCCGAATTTACTTGTGGTCGACGCAACATGTATTTTTCTTCCATACATCTCTATTAGTTATCATCTCGGTAACCACACCCTTCCTAACTATATTATCATTTACACTGGTTATCCATCGTTTCATTAAAGAATAACGACCACAATACTTTACATATTTAAAACTAGCTTCTGCCCGCGACTTCGTCCGCGTCAAATTTTTGCTCCCCTGACGCAAATCGATGCGACGGGAAGGCGCATCGATTTGCGTGCTAGTTTTCGTCCATTTTTCGTTGCTGCTCGCTCCTTTTGAGTTATAGTGAGTCAACCTTAAAAGATAGACATATGCTCTTGCGGATTTTTTATTAGAACTTTTTAATAGGAACAATTCCGTCATACATGATTTTTGCGTTACTTTAACCGTTTACGCAGCGCACGCAACAGAAACTCTCAAAAGGAATAAATTTTCCCCGTTTTTGCAACATTTTTCATTACTGCTCCGCTCCTCTTAGTTTTAGAGTGATGTTATATAGCCTATAGCCTTTCTTGATAAATAAGCTACTCAACACAAAAAGAATTTTTCAATTCGGATCAGTAGTTCCTGAGATTAGCGCGTTCAATCAAACAAACATACAAACAAACAAACTCTTCAGCTTTATAATATTATCCATACTTCCATATCCATATCCATACTCCATCCATCCATACTTCCATACTACCCATACTTCCATACTTCCATACTATATATACTATATACTATATATACTTATTATACTTATTTATACTTAATTTTATACTTTTATACTTAATATTATAAATGTAAAAGTAACTCTGTCTGTCTGTCTTTCTGTCTGTCTGTCTCGCTTTCCTGCTAAAACTACTGAACCGATTTAAATGAAATTTGTTACACAGATAGTTTAGAGCCTGAGAAAGGACATAGGCTACTTTTTATCCCGGTAGTATGTTCCCGCGGGATAATTTCCGACCTCCACGCGGGCGAAGCCGCTGGCAAAAGCTAGTAAGTAATAAGTATAGATTTAAAACAGTAAAATCGTTTACTAGCAGTTTCCAAAAGTTTTTACTGTGAACTAAAGTCACTCATTCTCAGTTCTAAATATACAAATACAATCTATGATGTTCCTCCGTTACGTTAATCCGTTAATGTGTGATTCAGTTACATACATCATCATTCATTTAGTGTGACTAACGGCGAGACAGTAAAAAACATGGACATAGCGAATTCTCCATTGTTTTCTAATAGCACAGATACAAACCTACTGCATACTGTATAAATGCTTCTCGCCTACAGTATCTCGGATGAAATGTGCATCTTTGTCCACGTCGCAGCATACGATAAAGTAACACCACATGGTTAGGATTAAGTGGCCGACACCATTCTATTGTACCGGATATAAAATGGGATAAGAGTAAGTTGGGGATAAGTTATTTAGAACATATGATTTTTTTTCTACTGGGTTGTATTGTGGCAGATAATGTATGGAAATTGGCGAAACAATAGCAAAAACAATTTATGTCTTATTTTATTTCTAAAAATGATAATGTCCTGAGTTCTGTTCCCAGGTGGGACAGTGATATTGGGAATTTCGACATTTTTTAGCAGCAGCCGCTTTTTCGATCTATGTCTGGTTGATGGTGACAGGCTCATCTCCTATACATACCTGACGAAATATGTGTGTACTATATGTACACTTCTGCGTAACCTTTCTATAGGATTACAGGAACGATATTATGTTTATGTAGTATGAAATGTGGCCGAAAAGCTTTCAATATACTTTTAAATGCCTTTTTATTTAAAGCCAAGTATTTACTGGTACATCATAATTATTAAAAACCTTTGTAATGGTTTTGGTAAAGACAGCAGTATCATTTAAAAATTCAAATAAAACCAAATTTTCCCTGTACTGAAACAAAATTACCTACCCTAACGTTAACAAGTATTTTACAACGTATAAACTTAAACTCACAAATTGGTCGCACAGGTAAATTGATACCGGCCGGCAAATTATCGGCGATTCCACTAATCACCGCGCCGCATCGCCCGGTAGCTCGCTATTACCGCGGCTGGAATTAGGAGCCAGATGGTTTATGCACGAATTATGGTGAATAAGTGGTCGGCTACCTATTTGGTTAAGAGGACCGGCAAAAACTAATTTAAAATAATGACGTGTTAAACTGCAGAGATATTCGCAAAACAAGCGTGTTACTAATTTATGTCATTTTTACTGTATTTTTAGCGATTGTCAATAAAGAAGGCACGCAACCCTGCAATCTGGTGGTTCCGTGTCAGATATTATCAAATTAAATAACATAATTATCACGATTTTGGAAATTGTGCTGTATAGACTGATTATAATAAGCAACCTATAATGTTCCCACTGCTGGGACCGACCTCTTCTATGACACAGGGAGTGGGTCACTACCCACCACAAATATTGGTATTTAAATTGTAATTTATAACGTTTGATTTGCAAACAAACGAAAATATTTTTTGATTTTTACATAAAAATTAATTGCAATTAAAATGTTCTCGCAGCTAAAAATACAAAGTCAATCATAAAAAATCAAATGATTAAATTCACGAAAACTGATAGGCAGGAAATAAATAAATTGCCTTTCTAATTAAGGAAAATATAAAGAATTTTCGACAGATTTTTTATTGATAACAAACGATGCTGACGGGATGAACAGGGAAATAAATTGAGAATTTATGTTGTCCGTTCAATATGTAAATATATTTTTTAAAACGTTAAAATATAAAACAAAATGGCCTCGTTTTATTCTGAACGAGAATAAATTCAATAGTTAATAGTTTTTCAATACTTAGTTCTGTCAGTTCACTGATAAAAGTGCCACCTGTACTTGTAAAGTTTTACAGAATGCCCTTCCAAATTAACGGTTTTGACGATGATCAGACAGGAGGTGTGATGTAAATTAATTTCACATGGTTTGCATTGAGAGAAGAGAGCCCCAACCTTAAGTCAGTGCCATGGATTATCTCACTCTTCTTAGAGAGAAAGAAAAATAGGAATTAAGTCCAATAATGCGAACTGCATTATTTGACTTAATTCCTCTTTTTCCAAAGGGAATTTTCGTAATTTTAAGATCGTTTTCAGTCTGATTGGAGTCGGATTGTGAAGCTTGCCACCACACCAGATATGACGACCACGACCACTCTGTCAAGAGTGTAACGACGAAGAAGAGAAGAGAAGAGAGACTGTCTGATCTATGTCCCAATATGTCAAAAATACCTCCATTTTCCATAACTTTTTGACGATTTTTTGACATGTTTGTCGCCGAGATGACACTGTGATTAGGTTTTGAAAGGGTTTATTTACGAGAATTGGCCTTTTAGTAGTCTTAAAAAAGCCAAGTTGGAAATAAGATTACTAAAACAAGAGCGGTTCAGCTATTATATTACACTGCACATACTAACAAAAATTGCTGAAAAAAGCTGCACCGTTTTATAGCAAAAGAATAAAAGTAACCTCAAAAATTACATTTTTTCCAATAAAATAGGTAGCCAATATAAAACTGCAAGTATCACAAAGAGCCACTTGCACAAGCACCCTTCATATAAAGGGGTTATCTACAAGAGCTTGCGGCCGAGCCTCTCGAATGTCACAGATAAATGGTGAGAATACCCATAATACTAAAAGGAAGTAGTTTTGTTCACTTTTAAAAGTTTTATTATGCATTTTACAGTGAGTAATAATTTTATAACCTGTGCATTTATTTCTGTATTGGGTCTGGTACAATATTCTCTTTTACTGAATAATGGTCTAGTTCTTCTTTCTTGTCTTGACTCAAACTCTGTGCAGCACGCGTAGCATGACCGCCTAGAAACGGAATTTGTCGACGGAAGAGAAGACAAAATGACAGATTGTATCGTAGAAAAATTGTGTAAAACTGAAAAGAAGAGATGTTTCTATTCTTCAGTCGACAAGAGTACGATGTCAAGGTATGATGACTATTTTTCTGATGAGATAGAAACATTTTTACAGAATTAAAATACATAAGAAACTTTTTTGTTCTTGGTAGAATAGATATAGAATTGGTCATGCTACGCCGGCAGGTATCAATATAAGAGAGAAGTCTCTCTCCTATGTTAATATAATTGGTCCTAGCGTGCTTACTCCGAGCTAACTTTAGATTTTTAGGCCTTTAAAGATTATTCTTGATCAAACCACTGACTTAAGTATCTTCGGATTCATCACAGATGAATACTTTATGTATTCTTATTTCTGTACAACATAAACTGTAACAAAAAAAAAACACAGCCAAAGAATACATATTACCAATTCAGTATTCCTCAAACGAGCAACCTGAAACACAGATCACAGTGTAGTATTTACGAAGACGTTTCAGCAACTCATTTGCTATGCCTGAAGTTTCAGGCCGCGCCGGTAACCCGGGATTTGTACTAAGACCTCCGCAGTCGCGCCGTGCGTCGCTTTTGAAATTTTTATTCGTTACACGGCACTTGTGGGATTTCGAAACGAGTTTAAACGTTATATGGCAGGTGGAATTTTATTTCGTTTTGTATGAGCTCAAATGGGTAGGTCGGTGTTTGGTGAAAAGAAAATGTCTTTGAAGTAGAAGATTTCTTTTTGAGTAGCACTAGAAATATGTTATTCCGTTCGTATTTACGTGGTCTAGGAAACCTATTTACTTTTTTGCACACCAATTCGTTTTATCCTTCTTATGTTTTTCTTGTCCTTATTCCCCTGCATGGGGAAAAACTCTTACTTTAACGTAATCATATTAAAAATGTGAAAGTTTGTTACTCAATCACGGCTGAACGGATTTAGATATAATTTGACTCGCATATAGCGTATAATGTGTATTACTTTCCCGTGGCATGTTTTTCGATATCCACGTGGGTGAAGTAACAGAAAAAAAAAATTGTGTTATAAAATCAAACTTATCAAAGAAATCCCTATATAGTTAAATTTACACACGTGTGCTGGCCACATTTGCTCAGCATAAAAATCATACCAAAAATTTCTCCATAATTTAATTTCATTATTAGCCCCACCAAAAATCCCTCAATTGAACTTACAATAACATCATCGGTACAATATCACTGAACCTATTTCAAATCGTTTCCAAAATGATCTTATTTTTCCTCCTTACAGAATGTAAACAGAAAATAAAGGTTCCAAACGGCCCGGTTATACTGTTTTCTAATAATCCCTACAAGGTCCGTTCTTAGAGCCTCTTAATTAAAACATAAACGACTTTCCTATGGGGATGTTTTTACGAGGCTGGTATTAGGAACGTGAATTGCATTTTTTTTCTCTAGAGCCCTTTTGTTTTTGCGAACGATGTGTTTATTTCCATTATGGTTAAAATTTTTTTACGATCTTGTTGGGAACTGTTTTATTTGTGTTTCTTGACTAGCTTCTAACCGCGACTTCGTCCGCGTCAAATTTTTGCTCCCCTGACTCTTCCCGTCGCATCGAATTGCCTGCCAGTTTTCGACCATTTCTCGTCGCTGCTCTGCTCCTTTTAATTGTAGCGTAATGTTATATAGCCTATAGCCATTCTCGGTAAATAGGCTATTCAACACAAAAATAATTTTTCAATTCGGACTAATCGTTCCTGAGATTAGCGCGTTCAACCAAACAAACATACAAACAAACAAACTCTACAGCTTTATAATGTTATATTAATATGTTGCCATAGTAAGTCGTTGGTCTTGGCTGTTATTCGTAGATCTTTGACAATTGTTACAAGAAGCCTGAAAGTCTGACAGTTAATGTTTCCAAGTTGTTGGTTGGAAGGTTGAAGAGGCTCCATGAAAAATACTAGTATTCAACTGCAACTGGCTAGACTGGAAGCCCAACATAGTTGTAACAAGGCTAGACTGGAAGCCCAACATAGTTGTAACAAGGCTAGACTGGAAGCCCAACATAGTTGTAACAAGGCTAGACTGGAAGCCCAACATAGTTGTAACAAGGCTAGACTGGAAACCCAACATAGTTGTAACAAGGCTAGACTGGAAACCCAACATAGTTTTAACAAGGCTAGACTGGAAGCCCAACATAGTTGTAACAAGGCTAGACTGGAAACCCAACATAGTTTTAACAAGGCTAGACTGGAAGCCCAACATAGTTGTAACAAGGCTAGACTGGAAACCCAACATAGTTGTAATAAGGCTAGACTGGAAACCCAACATAGTTGTAACAAGGCTAGACTGGAAGCCCAACATAGTTGTAACAAGGCTAGACTGGAAACCCAACATAGTTGTGACAAGGCTAGACTGGAAGCCCAACATAGTTGTAACAAGGCTAGACTGGAAGCCCAACATAGTTGTAACAAGCCTAGGCAGGTGAGGATTTCTTGATTTTGTGTTAGGCTTCTATTGTAATTTATAGAGACCGGATTATACGCAACATAAAAAGCTTGCAAATGCACGTAAATATGCACGAAAAATGCTTGAAATATGCACGAAAATTGGTAGAATAATAATATATACAAAATTAAATGAAAAATTTTTAGGAACCCAAAAAGAAGTTTTTTTTTTCTTTCAAACTTAGCATACTATTAGTAAATTATCTTTTGATAGGCAACAATAGGTACAGTAACATTACATGATATTAAAATTGTTTAATATTTTTGTAAACGTAAACAATCATGTATTGTCCAAATGTTCAGTTGTAAGATTGTGTCTTCGATCATTTAGAATATTTTTGTAAGTGGAATAGGTTCGCTCCACATCCATTGAGGTAACTGGGCAGAATTTGAACTTGGGTGCTATTTTAGCACTTATAGTTTCTGGCAAACTGGAAAATTCAATTAAACAAAAACTTTCTAAACCTGGGTTATTGTTCAATATGTTTTGAAATTTTTCTTTAAGTTTATGCGGCAATGTCATTGGCAACGTAGAGTTCATTTGGCGGATTTTAATCATGGTTTGGATAGATTCAGTCAATGCCACACCGCGAGTTTCAAGCTTTTTAATACTTTCACTGCTGTAAATGTACCGATAATATGCATCATGACTAGATCTTAAATAAAATATGCTATTATCGATGAGAATCCGGTCCCTAGTAATGAAACACGATTTGGATAAACTTTTTATAGAAATTGTTTACTCATAAAAACAAGTAATTAAATCTTGACAACCAACAAACCATTTGCCAAAATACTACACCGTGAGGTGCAATCATTTATTTTACATGAAGTAATTCGGGAAAATTCATTTTTAAGGAAAGTTGACTACCAACATGAATTGTCCGTATTTATTTATCTATTTATGCACACATATAAACAGACAAGAAGAAAGAAACAGAAAAATATGTACAAAGCTAATGCTTATATGCATAGGTAAGGCAAGGCCTTACAGATTTGCTTTGCGTATATTGAAATCAATCTATCATTGTTTGACTGTTGTATGAAATAGCTATAAAACGGCAAATTGACGAAGGGTGTCATTTTAAGTTCACAATACGACTATTTATTGATTTATTTATTTAATACTTTATATGCACACACATGTACAGAGGCGGACTTAATGCCATAGGCATTTTCTACCAGTCAACCTTTAGGTGATGTAGAGGCATACAGGTGGTGCAATAAAGAACGTTGGCCACGGCCCATACATGCTGTGACCTGACTATGAAGTACCACGAACATAAATAGTGTATGGATTAATTCATTCCCCTAGGCTCAATTATCAACCTTTAATTGAAAATATATTATTTATAAGCCGAGGATCTTAGAACTTTCCACATAAGTATTTCATAACTTTTGAGGTTATGATGTAAGTTTGCAACCTCAGCTAAAATCGCAAAAATGAATCAATAGGCTATCTAATTTTTTCACTGATGTATCTAAGACACAGGTGCAATGCAATGTGCATGAATCAGGGTATGATTTAGGTAACGATAAAACCATTTCTCATTGTGTAGGTATCTACGTATCATCGTCTTACATATGACAGTTAAAAAAATGATAACCATGTATTTACAATCCGATCGGTGTTATCTTTGTCAGCTTTATGTCATATAATACATTTACGTTTCATTCTACCTATTAGTGCATTCTACATTTACTGTTAACCTATCATTTGCGACTCATTTCGGAATACTCAATTCATATACCCATCTAAAAATAATTGTATTCATAATACACTAAAAAAATTATTTAAAACTTGGCAATAATATCTAGAATTAAAAAAAATATGTTTATTTGAGTGATAAAATAAAACGTGTACCACAGATGAAAACGGGACGGGTTTGGATGCGTTCAAAATCTATAAAAAGAAGTAAGAAAATGCGGTTTTTATTATAAACCTAAATTATTTTTCCGGCTCCAATAAAATAAGCCGGACCCCGTAATTTAATTTAGACTTAATTCACAATTTTTTGACGTATCAGTCATTGGTGGTCGTTTTATATTTTGGTCAGGTCGTATTTGACCGATGTTCTTTGATAAATAAAATACTATGAATAACATAACATCACGCCTTGTTTCCCCGAAGGGTTGGGCAGAGGTGTACCTATAGTAAACCCACATTTCGCCTGTTAAGTTTAAGTCCCATGTAATAGGGGGCGAGCGTATTGCCATTTACCGGGCACAAATCAAGACTCCGGGCTGCTACTGAGAAATTCCAGATGGAAAAACCCATAACATTTTGCTCGACCTGGGAATCGAACCCAGGACCTCATGCTCAGCAGTAGCTCTTGCTACCACTAGAGTCACTAGACCAACGAAGCAGTCGATAATTTGACAATATGACTATTAATATACCTGACTAAAAACTACTATTGATAGCCGAACAATAATAATTCATTCTTTGATTCTTTTCAGATATCATTCATCATTATCTAGCCCTTATCCCAATTTATTTCCAGATATCTGTAATTTTTCTAGTTTACTTAAAAGGAATACGTAAATTTTGCTTCTCCTCACAGCCTATAAAATCAATCTATCAATCAATCATGACAGTACCTCTACAGGAATCTGTAAGAGAACAATAAACACGAGAAAGGCATTATTTTGTTAACCAAAATATTCGTTACTGAGTAAAATACATGGAAGTATTGACGATAATTTCCGGGAAATCGGAATTCGGAATAACAGTGTTGTTGCCGGGGAAAATAAGCGTTTCTTTCTCATATTGATGATTTTGTGTACCTACAGCAAACAGAATAACGTAATATCAAGTATTCTTTTTTTTTATTAAAAATACACATTAAAGTATTTCATTATGCTGCAACCCAGTGAATACTGAAAATACTGATCATTTAAGTATTAAGCTGCTCGGCTTTACGGGCTCAATTCAGCAATTTATTTTACATTAAACTTATGTGATGTTTATATATTTTAAACAGATTTCTATTGTTTATTGAATAAGTGGTGTAGTTTCGAAATGATTCTATATTCAAAAGTCCAAAAATTAAGAAATCGTAGAAGCATCTATGTACTTGACTTTTCTTATTCCAATTACCCTATTCATATAATTCAATAGAGATAAAAACCCATGCGCAGGACAATATGCTCCGTGCTAGCACTGCCGTAGACATGCGCTACGCCGTAGCTGAGAGCTACACCGTAGCTACGTCACGACATCGCTACGCAGTCGGAAAATATTTTGTTTACGAAGCAAATGACATGAAATAGAAGAACTATCAAACCACATGCTTTACACAAATATTTATCAAAAGAAACACTTTTCAGTCAGCAATTTATCAGTCCTGTAGCGTTAATCTGATAGTGAAAATTACATTGGCCCATTACATAATTACTTCTAATTTTGTAACTAACGCCGTGATGACCTTAATTTGGAAGCCGGAACATAATAGAATGGTTATTGCAACCCCAAACAGGTAAGTGGCGGTAATGTGGTCGCTGTTAGTTTGTCGTTAAGACTAAACTTACATTAGATGAATGGGTAAGATCCTCCTTAATGGTACTCAGACGTGAAAGACATCATTTCCTGAGATCAAGTTATCTATCTGTCTGTCAAGTTAAATTATTTATTTTAATTAGGTACCTACACAAAAAGCACTTTTGAACGGCAAATGCAAATTCAAATAGTGAATTAGCCTTTTAAGAGAATATTCAATTTGACAGACAAATTAATACCTACTTCACTCTGTGCTTAATAATAATTTACTTACATAATTATAATAACATCTAACCCTGAATTCCCGAAGGCCCAATCCGTGTGGTGCTAGACGCTAAGAACCCAATTTTTCATGTGAGTATCGTAAAAGGCGACTAAGGCACTTACTAGAAAATGGGCAGCAGCGTTCTCTATACATTTTACCACTATACTGTGATCGTCAACCAACTGCCAAGCGTGGCGACTATGGCAAAACCCCCAAATTGGGGGAACTCTATGTCCAGCAGAGGATGTGTTACGCCTGAACTGAAGAACTGTCATGGAGTGAGGCCTTTGCCCAGTATTGAGATGATTTATATTTGGCTAACACTAACAACAATATAATTAAAACTTATAAAAAAGTTAACATACCTAGTGCACCTAATTGTTTTTTTAAACATATTTCAGTGCGTACATAACCAAATAATTCTATCACCATTTTATTTGCTACCTACATCGTCCCACTTCAGACCCATTCCTCACTCTGCTCCATTTCATATTTTTTCTCCATCTCATAAAATTATCACGCAAAATGGCAGAATGTACATTAAAGTATGTTCTTATTGCACCCGCGGGTATTATTGCAGAGCCCACATGTTTACCTGGGCCATAAAGTAATGTAACTCTTACATTATTCTCTTCTCGTTCATGTTTGGACGCATTTACGCAATATGGGTCTGGGCCACTAAATAAAAAAGAAAGGGTAGATATTTTGTGTCTGTTGTTCTCGTAAATGACAAAGCAAATGACTGTATCAGATGGATATCTATATATTAATACGTGAATCGAAAACTTTGGATCCCTTTTTACAAAAATTGGGCGGACGGAGGAGTATGAAATTTCGCACACTTATACTTCATACAGAGAAGAAGTGACGACTGCTAATATATTTTTTAAATTATGTGTAAAAATATATATTTTCAATAAATAACACGTTACACACACTACTATTCATTACCGTGTATTTAATACACACATGCATAGATATTCTTTTGTTTATGGTCCAAATCTGTGGTTTTATGGGGAGTGTCAAGTATGGCATTAGTAAGTTTCCCATACAAAACTTAGTGTCGTGTGCAAACTGTAGAGGTTGTATGCCTCACGATTGTACAGGCTGGTTATAATTATGACATTTTGAACTGTCATAATTGATTAAAAATAATAGGAAGATTCTATAAAACAGAGCTTTCTGTGATAACTCATTCCATATCTAGCAGTTAAGAAGTATTAAGAAAATAAAGAAGAGAGTCCTGAAGAAGTATTCTTTACTCATTACACCTACGGCCTGGTCCTAGCCATCACCATCCCGCCAGCGAACCCTCGCAATGTATAAAGTTCGCCTTACCGAATGTTAGGAATCTGGGACCCAATGTCGTTTTAGATAATGAGGTGCTTGAAACTGTACACTCGGCGGTTTTTCTGGGCATAACAGTAGACGCCAAACTTCAATGGGGATCACATATATCAAGCCTAGCGGGAAGGCTCAGTTCGGCCGCCTACGCAGTAAGGAAAGTTAGACAGTATACGGACGTTGATACAGCTCGATTAGTCTATTTTAGCTATTTTCATAGCATAATGTCCTACGGCATTCTGCTGTGGGGCAAAGCCGCGGACATTCAAAATATTTTTGTTCTTCAAAAACGAGCTGTTCGAGCGATTTACCAACTAGGTGCTAGAGTTTCTCTGAGAGATTTGTTTAAAGATATTGGTATTCTTACGGTGGCATCACAATTCATCTTCGCCAACATCTTATATATTAGGCAAAATATACACCTGTACACTAAAAACAGTGATATTCATAATATTAATACTAGAAATAAGGACAAACTACGTGCTCCCTTTCACCGGCTTCATAAGGTTCATAATTCTTTTGTTGGTCTTGGTATTACCTTTTATAACAAGCTTCCCTCTGCTTTACTAGATTTGCAGTTTAATGAGTTTAAAGCTAAAGTAAAATCCAACCTTCGTTCAAAGGCATACTATTCTATCAACGACTACTTAAACGATAAGAAGAATAGTTGGTCGCTGTGATTAACTCAAGACAAACTCAAGACAATGTTTATGTTCTTTCAATCCAGAATTAGCTTTCCTACTGACAGTTTATATGGGTAGTTCATATAATTGTTTTTTTATTTTATTTTTTTTATTTAACAGATTTTGTTAATTTTTTTTTTTTTCTTTTAATTTCATTTATTGTGGACATAATCTACTCATTACAATGATTTTAAATGAGTTGTATTGCAACATGTAGTTAGCTAGCGACCTCGTCAGCTGTTCATAATATTCTTGCCTGACAAACCGGCAGCAAGTTCGTCATGCTCCCTTAGATGTCACTGCTTGCGGTAGCGTCGGGGGTCGGGTTACCACCTTCCCTCAAATATGGCGAGGGGGGTAATGGCTGACCTTTGCGTTATGCTCGTGAACGGGTGCTGCTTGTGGTGACTGGTCGTCTTGCTGACCATGGTTTTTGTTATTGTTATTTGTATTAACTGTTATTTTATTCTACTCCGGAGGTGCTAGTTTAACTATTGTAACTTCAACTTAGCTATATGCATCAATGTATGTATATGGATCATTTTGCATCGTTGAACATGTAAGCGGGCACGCCCTTTATGCCTGGAGGCTTTATTTAGTTTTTAAGTTTTGTTTACGTTTTTGTTTTATTATTTCAGCTTGACTTTAGTATTCATTTTTTTTTGTTGGTATATTGGCGTGTGCTAGCTGACATATGGCGAATAATGTATGTTTTGTTTTATAATATTAATTACTTACACAATATTGTATAGAATCAAGTTCTTCTAACTTAACAGACAGCTGTGCTGCTGGGGAGTTTGTTCCGCCACTTCTTCTTCCCAGCTACAGCACTAGGAAGTGTCGAAGGGTGGGCGTTTTGGGGGGACTGTCTTTTGTAACTTTGACGTTCAAAAAGTGCTGACTCTCAGCCTAGTTTGAATAAATGACTTTTGATTTTGATTTTTTGATTTCTCCACAGTAGTACATCGTCAACAATTTGTCTATAGTGTTACTGAATGTCAAATATAACCATATTATTTTTTTATCTATATATTAATACGTGAAGCGAAAATTTTGGATCCCTTTTTACGAAAATTGGGCGGACGGAGGAGTATGAAATTTCGCACACTTATAGTTTATACAGAAAAGAAGTGACGAATGCTAATATTTTTTTTAAATTATGAGTTAAAATACATTATTTTCAATAAATAACACGTTACACACACTACTGTTCATTACTGTGTATCTAATACACACATGCATAGAAATTCTTTTGTTTATGGTCCAAATCTGTCTTTATTATTTTGTGCAGTGTTACCAACACCCAGAAATATTTACCCCTAAAGCTTAAGATAAAAAAAAATTATAATGAAAATAACCAACGAGTGTTCAGTAATCATAGACCCGGCACACAGTTATATATTGTCTATTTGTCTATATTTATTACGCGACATTTGTTAATCATTCACTCTGCATTCTTAGTATCGAGGAACCGTACTAGAAGTCGCTAATACTTTTATTGTAATCAAAAACACAATGAGAAATGTAAGATGGCAAAAAATCCCTAAGAATACCCCTAAAAATGGAACGCCTCTAAAAAATCTCAATCCTCTTATTTACCCCCTAAATTTGGAAAAACCCCTAAGTTGGTAAGCCTGATTTTGTGTCTATAGTCTTACTGAATGTCAAGTATAACCATAGGTAATAAATTAATTTTATGGATATATAACCTATTTCATTTTTTAAATCTATGATCATATCGAGAATATTTATCTTTAATATTATTTGTATTAGCGACGATAGGAATTTAGTTTAGCTAAAGAAGAAATATTTTTTGTGGTTTTATGGAGAGTGTCATTAGTAAGTCTCCCATACAAAACTTAGTGTCGTGTGCAAACTGTAGAGGTTGTATGCCTCACGATTGTACAGGCTGGTTATAGATTGTACAGGCTGGTTATAATTATGACATTTGGAACCGTCATAATTAATCTATACTAATATATATATATATATATATAATATTATAAAGCTGAAGAGTTTGTTTGTTTGTTTGTACGTTTGTTTGATTGAACGCGCTAATCTCAGGAACTGCTGATCGGAATTGAAAAATTCTTTTTGTGTTGGGTAGCCCATTTATTGAGGAAGGCTATAAGCTATATAACATCACGCTATGGTCAAAAGGAGTTGAGCAGCATACGAAAAATGGACGAAAACTGGCAGGCAATTCGACGCGACGGGAAGGGGAGTGAAAATTTGACGCGGACGAAGTCGCGGGCAGAAGCTATTAAAAATAATAGGGAAAATTCTATAAAAACAGAGCTTTCTGTGGTAATTCATTTCATATTGTTCCACATCCAGCAGTTAAGATGTATTAAGAAAATAAAAAAGAGAGTCCTGAAGAAGTATTCTTTACTCATTACACCTACGTTCTGGTCCTGGCCATCACCATCCCGCCAGCGAACCCTCTCCACAGTAGTACAGCGTCAACAATTTGTCTATAGTGTTACTGAATGTCAAATATAACCATATTATTTTTTTATATTTTTTATTACGGTCGAATTTCGACCAATTGGCGATCACTAGTATTTATTATTATGTATTTTTTCTTTTTTCATTTAATAATTTATTTCTATGCAAATGAAGTACGGTCGAATTTCGACCAATGGGCGATCACTAGTTAAGTATAGTTGACTGTGGAAATAGGAGTCTTCTCAAAATAAATTGTTGCGTGAAACTTTTGAATTCTTCTTCTTCGTCTCCATAGGTACCGACGCTTTGGAATGGGCAGGCAACTAGCTTCACTTTTCTGACTCACCGCCACTTGACAATTCAAAATCTAAATATTTTTCTTATTATACTTATAATAAAACTGTAGAGAGGACAATTCTGTACATTGAATATATATTCAAAATTAATATTGGAGGATGAATGGTGATCGATACTGATGCCAAAAATGCAATCATTATTATACTTATAATAAAACTGTAGAGAGGACAATTCTGTACATTGAATATATATTCAAAATTAATATTGGAGGATGAATGGTGATCGATACTGATGCCAAAAATGCAATCAGTAAATTTTTTGTCTGTCTGTCTGTCTGTCTGTATGTGCACGCATGGGTCAAAAACTACTGAAGGGATTTTAACCAAACTTGGTACGATTATAGTCCATACTCCTAGGCAGGTTTTAAGCTATATAACATAACGCTAAGACACATAGGAGCCGAGCAGTGACGATAAATCCGACCTCCACGCGGGCGAAGCCGCTGGCAAAAGCTAGTATTTCACATAAACCAACATGGGCACTTATAAAACGTCAGAAGCTAGGTCCAAATTGTTGATTCCTATGGAGACGAGCCGGCAAGAAACTCCATGGTTACTCTTTTAAAAATAATTGATTTTTACAAATGGTTTCAAATTAGTGTTAATAGGTATGGGAGGACGGTGCAGGCACTGAATAAAATACGTATAGAAAAGTGTCCACAGTCTGCAAGGCCTAAACGATTGAAAAGTACCTATTATTGTTTATTTGAAATAAATGCTTTGAATTTGAGGTAGAGTTTGAATTGTACAAGAGTCGGATCTATGGAGAAACACGGACACGAATGAAGAATGTGCCACATCTTCTTTTTCGTGTCACTGGCAAGACAGTCAATTCAAATGTTGCTAGCCCAAAACTTCGCCACTTCCATCGCGTTATCAATAGACACGTAGAAGTCAATTCTGCCTGCGTGTTTTTGAGCACAATTGACAGGGATAGAAGTGGAACATACTTTGTGACACAGCTCCACTTTACAAGGTTCAATGTACGCCTTCCTACTTTCAGCTTTTTTTATCTTTAAAACATGCTTATGAATCAGGAAACTACGACTTTGTTTTTTTGCTTTCTATTCCTTCACATTATCTTCCCTATCCGTCAGCAAACAAGCCCACTATTAAGGGGTTGCCCTATAAAAAAATAATATTTTATTTACCCTAAGTGCTACCCAATGATACCTTCTCACTTATTCATGTAATCGTGTACTAAGAAACTCCCCTTTGCGTATATTTCTACTGAATTTATAAGGTTTATTGTCGGGGCAAGTAAACAAATTGTAATGTACAGGAGCTCAATTTTACTTAGATGCATTTTTGGTATAGAATGAAAATGTAGAGTTTTTTTTTAAGTGTTAGTGTTTTTTTGGTTGAATGAAAGCACACAATTGTATTCTAATCGAACTTTTCTAGTAGGTATGTTAATGCATCAGAGGATCAAAATAATAATTTTGTTCCTTATTCCTACTTTAACTATAGGAGTTAAACATTTTCATATCGGCTGAAATACTCCATAAAACCAGTAAATTGGGTAACCCCACCCCACCAACACAACCTGGTAAACTCCAACGAATCCCAAAAAATACTCAGAATCGCTCATATTAGCTCGAATATATAGCTCAAATCCTCCATGTACAGTCTTCAACATACTGCCTTTGCTTACTTCAAAACTCAGTACTCACAAAGCAAAACTTTCGCGGCAGGCTTGTTTAATTTTCCCTCAGGAACGAATTTTAATTTAATTTATGGAAGAGAAACTGAATGTGACTCGTATTTTTTTAACCATTCTTTTTTTCGTTCATTGTCTTCATACGTTCATTCATTGGGTAAAAATGAATGAGTGCATGGCGTATTTATTTGTTTGCATGCATCCTTTTTGCTGCATTCTTTCTTTCATGGCGAGGTGGATTTATGCTCGGAGTTCACTGGCCGTGCGAGCAGCGACTAATATGATACAAATTGTATTATGTTTCATTATGATGTTCGCATTACATTACGTGGCAATTTATCGCAATTTTCTCGTAGTAGGTAAGTAGAGGTTAAAATTTCTGCCTGATTAAAGGCTATTTTAGATTCGTGCAAGCCTGTCAGACTTTTTACTACCTACCTGTTTTATCATTTTTCCAAACTGTTCCTAGGACCGTATTTGGCCAAATCTTCAGCATCATCATCTGCTTAGCCTTTTGTTCAAAGGTTAAGGTCGGCTTCCAGTCTTACCAAATGCAGCTAAAAAGTAGTATTTTACATGGAACGACTACCTACCTATCTGAATTTGAAACACTTATTTGACCAAAACATAGAAGGAAAATGAAGTAGGCACTTGTGTTTGACCCATATCTTTATTGTAACTCTACTGAACCCCTCAGGAATATGAGTGCTATGTAACATTCTTATGTTTGTTCCAAGAATACCGACACTCATTTCGGTAACTCCAAAAACAAACAAAGAATCCACTCGAAGCCGACCAAAAGCGCAAACAAACGACAAATCACTACGGCCCACCTTTTCCTCAATCATGAATCGCGAAGCACCTGATAAACCAACCACGCTAGGAAATATATCCAAAAAATAATGACGAAAAACATAAAATATTTCTAACAAAACCCCTCGGTACCCTAATTTGAACACTCATCACTTGGACGGAGTACGGAAACAAAGAAAGTTATTAATGTCTGTACCCATTGTCTACATTTCTGACTGCCACCACTACAAAAAGACCTCTCCCTTACAACCGACCAATGAGAAAAGCTTAAAGAACGGGAGCTCTACCTCTCCGGTCCGTTTTGTCGGGTAGAATGTAACAATTTCTTTTGTCCCACGAGAGATTCTTCTTACAGTTTATTTTGCCCGTTTCAATTGCAGCGTTTTGTCTTTATAAATTGTGTTGATTGACGCTATAGTTAATTAATGGTATAACAACGTTGATTGGGAAGACAAATATTTTTAATCAAGAACGTTTTATGGGTCTCAGGATTATTTTCGAGAATAATAAACGACGATTGGATCTTTCACCCTAAAGTTTCAATAGATGCGAATGACGCATCGACGACAACTGGAAGATGTGCCCTATAAAATGAATATTGATTAAGATTTTAATAAATATCTTTATACCTATTCGAACTTTGCCCTTTGCAATAATAATAAAGTCAAATTCGTTTTGTTCAGTTCTCATCATCATAAAATAATATTGGAGACGCAGTAAATTCTATCTAAGTTTTAGATATCTTCAGTTCTGTTCTAGACGCAAGATAACTGGCTTTATTCCGAGAATTTCTTCGCATATTAAACCCGACGGGGTTCTCTAATTACTCACTAAAGATTATTTCGAACCCCAATCAGAAACGACGGCTTTTGTTTTGAAATAATTTTAATCACATCTCCACACCATATTAAGAATATTTTATGTATTTTAATTTATAAATTCAAACATTCTTCTGAATAACACCATGTATATATTTCAGTAATATATGCCTTACGTCGCCTACTTATTTAATCAAATAGTTAATACTAGCTTTTGCCAGTGGCTTTGCCCGCGTATTATACGTATAAACATTCCTCTTGAATCACTCTATCTATTAAAAAAAACGCATCAAAATCCGTTGCGTAGTTTTTAAGTTCCAAGGGATTATACGGACAGGCAGAGGACAGCGACTTTGTTTTATACTATGTAGTGAATTAATAGTAGACACTCCATAATTAAATAACATTCCTTAACAACAAAAAACAATATAATTTTAGTACCGCAGTACCAAAAATACCAAAACAGACAACAGAACACAAAAGATACTTAACCACACAATCTACTAAAGAATTTATCACATCATTAATCTTTTAACAAAGAAACATCGACGAGAACTAACTACCTGCTAAACTGCTTATACCCTTCGCATTAACGTCGCAATAAAGAGTAATATATAGTAAAGTAACGTAAACTGGTGTTGACCCTTCCGACGAGACCATCATGGTCGACGATTATGGCAATATCTTGGAAGGGAACACTAATGCTTGTTTTCTGAAGCTATTTTCTACAGTAGAGGATTGGAGCAATTATGAGGTTAAAAATGATTAAACAAGAGAATAACATAAATAAAGTATTTCACTTTGTAACTTCACGCTTTTATATTCCTAGGTAGGCAGATTAATATAATAATAACTAGCTTTTGTCATCAGCTTCACCCCCATATTTTATGTAGGTACATATAAAATATTCCTCTTGAATCACTCTGTCTATTTATGAAAACGGCAAAATCCGTTGCGTAACTTAAAAAATGTAGGCGTACAAACACGGGAAGCAACTTTGTTTTATACTATGTAATGATAACAAGATTTATAGAAAAAAAAACTCATGAGGTTAGAGATATAATAAACTTGATTGTAAAAGCAATGTTCAAAGAAGAGGTAGAACAGTTGGCTCCTGAACTATGTAAGTAAAAAGATACTTGTATCTCAAAGGCCAAAGTTCCTCTTAGACATTGATAATTACAAATTAAATTCAATAAAAGATGCAATGTACACCCTTCTATTTTCAAAGTTTTGTTTGGTACGTCCTATCTACTAGGCGGCAAGGTAGTTACAATTAAGAAGGCACAAATTGAGTCTCCGGGCTGCTGCAGAGAAATTACTTCTATATTACAGGTTTTTGTATTAAAAATCTTCTTGGGAGCTACCTATATGTTTGAGCCATTTGGGGTCCGAGTGTTCACTGAGTATTCCGGGACATCACCAACCGTTTGGGTGACTCTTCACGTGACCAGAGGTGTGGCTTATTTTAGGTCAAACAATTAGAATTGCCATCCAACGTGGTAACGCTGCCAGCCTTTTGGGCCGGAATTCTTTGCCGCTCAGTGAGCATAATTGTACATTTTGTTACCTTTATTTAATTATGCATAATTTATTTATTTTAGTGTTGAAAATCCAAAAAAGTATCAGTATGTATGTTGTAAATTGTAACTAGGCAGCTAATAAAAATATTAACAGTTCTGCCTTACGTACGCTTAATCTTACCCACGATTACGACAGTCTCAAAATAAACCGATACCTTTATAAAACATCTAAAGAACCACTTGGTTACCAATCGTAGTATGTATTTGGTAAATGCCTAATAGGCCCTTTCAAAATAGTCTGAAAGCAATTTAACCTTAAACGCTGCTAAACGATGAAAGGGCCTCCATTTCTAGGCTGTGGAGACTGAGTTTCGATATTGGGAAATAAGTGAGAGTATTCAATTTGAACAATTACGACTGTAAAATAAATCTCAATATCTTAGAGTTTGTTAGGGTTCCGTTGCCAAATGGCAAAAAACGGAACCCTTATAGATCCCTCATGTCTGTCTGTCTGTCTGCCACTTTTCTCCGAAACTATAAGAGCAATGCTGTTGAAACTTGGTAAGTAGATGTATCCTGTGACCCGCATTAAGATTTTCATACTAAAATAGAAAAAAAAACAATAAATTTTTTGATTCCCCATACTTAGAACTGAAATTAAAAAAAATCAACAAACCCAACGTGTGGGGTATCTATGAATAGGTCTTTAAAAATGGTATTGAGGTTTCTAAAATCATTTTTGTCTAAACTGAATAGTTTGCGCGAGAGACACTTCCAAAATAAGAGAATGATAAAACTACAAAAAATATATGATATACATAACCATGTAAACTTCCACTGAAAATTGGTTTGAACGAGATCTAGTAAGTAGTTTTTTTTTTAATACGTCATAAATCGTAAACCGCAATTTACTTTTCATTCAATCATGAGTTGATTGAATGAAAGGTAAATTGCGGTAAAAATTAAAAAAAAAACATTTAATTTCATAAAAATAAACCTTATGCATAAACCGAGAATACATACAGGTTTGTACGGAACCCTCGGTGTGCGAGTCCGACTCGCACTTGGCTGGTTTTTAACACGCTTTTATTAGGTCGACCTGTATTAAATTAACTATGTAATGGAATCTAAGGTAACTAATTTAACTATCTTCCAAGGATCGTAGCGTCATGAAAATTGGCAGCTGTATGTAATTCTGATGACAATACAATAATATGGTACTGTCGAACTGATCTGATGATGGAGCCGGAAGATATGAACTGGCATTCCATGATGGAATATCGTATCATAGCCGTGTTTGGACTTGTTAGAAAGGTCTTGTAATGAACTTTGACCACGATTAAGTTTTTGGTTTTTACGTGCATTTATAAAAGCGTGTTTTTCTAGTTTTTTTTTAAACTACAAATTTATTTTTAATAGTGGCGGTGGGCAGGGTACATTGCAAAACAGAAGGTCAATGGTGCCGAAAGTTTCTAGAGTAGCGACCGCATACTGGAAGATGTAGCGTTAAAGGCCACAAGGAGGCCCGACAAGGTGGCCCGGCCTAGTGAAGTCCGCAGGAATTTGCTGGATGTGAGACGCGCAGAACCGGTCGAAGTGGCTGTACTTGGAGGAGGCTTATATCCAGCAGTGAATGTTTTTGGGCCCTAGCCTACAAGAAGGGCGTTACCACTTACATGATCAAAATCAAAATATTTTTATTTCACATAAACCTACATGGGCGCTTATAAAACGTCAGAAGTAAGGTGCACGGTTCCAAATTTATTTATTTATTTATTTAAACTTCTCGCACACAAAAAAGGTACAAAGGCGGACTTAATGCCTTAGGCATTCTCTACCAGTAAACCAAGGGTGGCGAAGAGATTACATGGCAGGTGCTATGGTTGAGAGGAACAATAATTAAAAATCTATAACAATGAATTATAAATAATAGAGAAACACTAGTAAAAAATAGGTTATAAACTAATTATACACATACATATTTACTATAATACATACACATACATAATTATAATATATAAATATAAATCTACAGATACAAATTCAAGGTAGAGAAGAAGTTTTGTGATGACTCTACGCTATTTGGTATGAAAATAACTCTGCAATTTCCGCTTAAATGCAAACCGACTGATTGACAAATTGTTGATTCCTATGGAGAAGAGCCGGCAAGAAACTCCACTCACCACTCATGTTTAGTGAAGATACATACCTACTGAGTGCGCTGGGCAGTCAAACCCACTGCCACTACAACTGGCTTATATTTGTACCAGATATCGCCTTTGTAACTTTAAAACATCACGCATATTTCCCCTAATGGTTGGGCAGAGCAATACACCCACATTTTGCCAATTAACTCTCTTTAAAGTCCAATGTAATTGTACCACGTCATTAGCTACTCGCATTTTAAAAACTAGCTTCTGTCCGCGATTGTACCACGTCATGAGCTACTCGCATTTTAAAAACTAGCTTCTGTCCGCGATTGTATCACGTCATGAGCTACTCGCATTTTAAAAACTAGCTTCTGTCCGCGATTGTACCACGTCATGAGCTACTCGCATTTAAAAAACTAGCTTCTGTCCGCGATTGTATCACGTCATGAGCTACTCGCATTTTAAAAACTAGCTTCTGTCTGCGATTGTACCACGTGATGAGCTACTCGCATTTTGAAAACTAGCTTCTGTCCGCGATTTCGTCCGCGTCAAATTTTTGCTCCCGTCTCCGTTGTTTGTCCCGTCGCATCGAATTGCCTGCCAGTTTTCTTCATTTTTCGTTGCTGCTCCGCTCCTTTTGATTGTAGCGTAATTTTATATAACTTACAGTCTTTTTCAATAAATAGGCTACCCAACACAAAAATATTTTTTCAATTCCGACCAGTAGTTCCTGAGATTAGCGCGTTCAACCAAACAAACAAACTCTTCAGCCTTATAACTTTTTCTTAAACAGGAGTACAATACATACGACTAATGTTATTTATTTTATACTGACAACTGTTAATGTTATTGTCAGCATACAACATTTGTTGACAATAAAAACAGATCATCACATTCGGAACATTAAACACTTGAGAATAACGTCTATCGTTTTTATCGTCTTTTATTTATGTTGAAGATAAAACTAGATAAAAAAAAACAAGCGCTTAAAATCCCAAACACCAAAAAAACTACAATAACAAAGGCTACCGGAAAACTGTTTCCAGAATAATTCAGTGTTTACTACTGTGACAACAATTCTTACTAGAAAACAAAGGATAATAATACCGTGTTAACGAGCGCAAACTATTGTGGGGTGACCATTATTACGGTCAGGATAGTCCGGTCAGGCTATATCGAATAATGCTCGGCAGTAGCAATTCGGTGTTTGACGGATTTGTACATTCCTTGAGCTTTGTGACTGTAAAAGTTAAACGAAAAGGTAAACGCGCAAATGATCAGGGGGCGCTGTTGGTAAACATTTGTGCAAACTGTTTTGTGAGATGTCACTAAAAAACAATATGGCGGCCTTCGTTACGAATTTGATCACGCGCGATCATCATCATCATTTCAGCCGTAAGACGTCCACTGCTGGACTTAGGCCTCCCCCAATTTGGAGGGCTTCGCCATAATCGCCACGCTTGGCAGGCGGGTTGGTGACGGCAGTATGGTGGTAAAATGCAAAGAGAACGCTGCTGCCCATTCTCTAGTAAGTCCCTTAGTCGCCTTTTACGACACCCACGGGAAGAAATGGGGTGGTGTTATTCTTTACGTCCGGCACCACACGGTATCGGCGCGAATCACGCGCGGTAATATACTTGTACTGCTATAATTCCTACTACGAGTAAACTGACTAGTTGATAGTAAAAGGACAACATAGAGAAGTATATAAGATTACGCGAGGCACCTTTGCTTAGTGGGTGAAAAGATTACCAAGCACCTCTGGAATTACTCGTAAGGGAATTATGTAGGCGTGAAAAGGTCCTTTAACTGTACCCTTTACGGTCATTGAATACCACAGCTGAGCTCTGAAAATACATTAAATCTTTATGATGTAAAGTGAAGTGTTTTTTAATTACTACGAACGGATCCTGTCAGACTCGCCGAAATCCTTTACTGACACAAAAAAAAGGAATAATTAAATCAATAACGTCTAAAATGGAACAGAAAAAAGCTTTTAAACAAGCCATTTCACTCCCCAAAAACATCCCTTGGCAAATACTTATAAATAGCTTTCACTTTTACTGGTAAATTTAATTTTACCCACTTCATATCAAAATAAAGACCAAATATTATGTAACAGGGAAACACATCAAAGAACATGTCAAAATACGTACCAGTAATTTGTCTTTGACAGGCCATGATCAAACAAAAATGCAAACAAGTACGTTAAAATGATTTCCTGTCGGCCATTTTTGTTCAACGGAAAATTTTTGGGGGAAGATATTAAAATAAGTGACGGATAATTTTGTTTAGGTACAGGATTTTTTTACTCTATCCACTTTTGTATCTTCTTATTTGTTTCGTCTTTGGTGGTTTTACTTGTAGTACTTTTTATTTTTCGAATCTAAACAAGATCGAACTAAAAGTTGATCATGCTAAAATTATTTGAGAAAACTTGCTGCGTGTATAGCTAGTAGTAGGGAAATCAGAGTAGCATTGAGCAATATGTAATTGAATGAAAAAAATAGGTACATGATTTTTTTTTTCTAGGGAATCTCGATTCTATTGATTTCTTATAAAAAATTTTTGCCTCTATAAGTATTCCTTATGTTAATATATGCACCCAGAGAGATAGACAAAGAACTTTATTCACTGGACGCCTGAGCAAAGAGGAAGGGCATCACCATCGAGGTAAACCACGGCAAAGGTGGAGTGATGATCTGATAAAGTTAACAATGCCAACATGACCAGAGATCGCACAAAACTGTGAGGTTTGGAACAAAAAAGAGTTGGCCTTTGGCCGAAAGAGGGACATAATACAGGCTCACAATAAAAAAATGTTACGTATTTTATAAGCTCAACAAAAAATGTCATGAACAAAAATACATAAGTGCACACCATACAACACCATTTATTTAACTTAAAAGTACTCAACCAGGTACAACATAGTACACCAAATCAAAGTTCCCGAGAACTTGATTCAAAAACCTTACAAAGAAATATCCTACGAAAAAACTCCGAACTGATATCCACAGTAGCCTTCACGTCCACTTTTTGCGAACAACTCCTGTTTATGATGTTGTAAAATTGTTTTCTCTCGCCCTCTTTAGCGATACATTTTGTTTTTACTTTGCACTTAATGGTTTTAAGTGTTAGTCACTTTTAGTTTCTTTTGTGATCCTATTTTCGTGCTGGGAATTTAATAAGGTTTGTGATTGTTCTGGAATATTGAACGAAGACAGGCGATAATATGAATATATGTATAATAATGGCATCTCTCTTTATATTAGAGCACATTTTTATTGCTAAGCTGAAATTAAAAGTGATGACTGAGTAAGATTCTTTCTTAACATGAAATTTACTTAAATACATTTTTTTATTAAATCGTTTGACTTCTGTTTCAAATATATGTCCATCGGGGTTTTTATGCAGTACATTTACACGGGCAATGCCTTACATTTTGACATTTCAACACCTTCAATCATCGTGTTATTTTCATTGCTGCAGACGTAGTAAATGATGTAAATTTTGTTTTCTCAAAATACTTTGAATCATGATTAGAAGAATGTTAAGCAAATAAGGTTCTAGATAATTTATTTAACTACTAGCTCTTACCAGCGGTTTCGCCCATATGGAGTTCGAAAAGTACTCCACCGGAACATACTACCGGGATAAAAAATATCCTATGTGTTAATCTGTGCGCTAAATTTCATTCAATCCGTTCAACTGTTTTTGCCTGATTAAGTAACAGAGATCCAAACATAAAAACGTTTACATTTATAATATCAGAAGGAGTAGAATAGTAGGTTTTTTTACTTTGAAATTACGTGACCATAGAGCGACGAGTTTCAATCTCACTTTAATCAAACTCTCTATTTCAACCCTTCAACATCCCAATCAGCAGATCTCACTACCCTATCGATACAGTTCACAATTATCTACCAGCTTGTCTCTGAACGTTATCTACAGTTAACCCTGCGCCCGCTTCCTTAACAATCGGCGTCCATTTGATCTGCGGCACAAGTTTGATTGTTAGATTGTGAAACTAGGCTGCAGGAGTTGGGTTAAGGTGTTCGTTTGAAAGTGATACTCAGATGCTGCAAGTTTTGAAACTGAATAACAGTTCTACAAAGTATTATTCCATCTGTACTTTATTTGGATGGCAAATTCGTATGAATTATTTGAAGGCAATACATATTTCATGTCCCCGAGCTAAAGGCTACTTCTCACTTTTGGCTAAAAACCAACGCAGTGGCTGGCTTACAGCATTATGCTGAGCGATAACCTTATTGCTGGGAAGTGTCGCAAATTATTTACATTATTACTTGTTTGTTTTTTATTCTACCTTCAACTTTAATGCGTCATCTTATGTGCAAATAAAATTATTTTCAGTCTGTCTTCCTTTTGATTAAAATAATTTTAGTACTTAGGCCATACAATACAATGCAATTTTTTCGTGGTTGATATGATTTAAATGATCTTACTAAGTCTTTTACTGACGGTTAGACGAATTAATTGAAAGACGAGATGATAATGTGAGGAAAGCTGATATCTCAATGGAAATTTGGGCAAACCAAACCAATGCCAAGCTTCACCCAATTTCCTTAAAATTCATGCATTCCCTTTCCTCCAAAATGACCAAAGTAAATATTTCCATAAATTAACAGATTCAATTAATATTTTAAAGATTGCGTCTTAACAGAACCTTGGGGAGATTACAACGCAAATACCAATTAAATTTCAATTTCTGTTCGTTGAAACTTGTTTGGCAAAATCGTACTTTACTGTGCTAATGTTAAAGTATAAAATGTGTTTAGGGAAATGGGGCACTTGTAATTACTTAAACATTATTGGAATGTTCTCGTTAAGGTGTTTGCAGAGGGTATTAGGATGTTTTTAAGTGTCATCTCGCTGTTTATTGGGGCTGGCTGGAAGATTTAATAGCTGGGGTGTAATATGATCGTGTTCTATAAAAAACGCTTTAGTTTTGTTTGCTATTTTATAATAAAGAAAAAATATTAAATGCTGACTCCACTTTAAAGTAAGTTCTGCTAGCGCCTTAGGTACATTTTTAGCAGGCATTATGTTGTAGGAGAATTATTGTGAGTGTGGTGGTGTGGTGGCCCAGTTGTTTTGGCTGCGACTTACGACCTGTAAGCCGTAGGTTCCAACCTGATCAGGCGCTTTACTTTGTGCACATTATTTTAGCAGTACTGCTCTCAAAACGGTGAAGGAAAACATTATGAAGAAACCGGCTTGTTCTAGAATCAAAAATTCAAAGGCATGTGACATCTACATGGGTGTTCAATAAGTTTTGACGTGTTCGCATACGCTGAGTTTAGAGCAAAAATGTTTGTGCTTATTATTTTGGCTCACTAATTGCAAGAGTAAATACGTTTATTTTAGCTTTCTATAGTTAATAGTTAATTTGCAGTGATTTTTCAAAACTTTAAACATGACGTCGTTGAAAAATCGAGATTACCGTGTAATTATATACTATAATTTCAAGCGCGGTTTGACTAAGCAAAAATGTTTTGATGAGAAGTTTTCTGTGTTTGGTCAAGAAGCTCCTTCTGTAAGGACTGTGGAACGATGGTTTTTACAATTCAGGCCCGGAGAATTTGAGCTGGATGACAACCCACGTCCAGGTAGGCCTGCGGAAATTCAGGTGCCAGAAAACGTAGCACGTGTGGAACAAAAAATTAAAGAAGATCGCCGAATTACATATCGTCAGTTAGAAAAACTTCTAAACATTCCTGTATCTTCTTTGCACAATATCGTAAAGAACCATTTAAGTGTCAAAAAGCTCTGTACCTTGTGGGTACCTCACGCTTTAAATGAGCACCAAAAAGAGTGTCGCGTCGAATGGGCGCGATCTATGATAAAACGATTCGACAGTGACCCATCAAAACATGTGAATTCCATTGTCACAGGTGATGAAACCTGGGTTTATTATTACGACGTGCCAACTAAATCCCAAAACAAGATATAGGTCTTCGAAGATGAAAAACAACCTACCCAGGTGAGAAAATCGAAATCTATGAATAAACCGATGATGACGGTTTTTTTTAACAAACGAGGATTAATCAAATCTATTATGCTTAGTGGACAGAAGACCGTTACAAGTGACTGGTACACTAAAATTTGTCTGCCTACATTGTTTGAAGAATTGAAAAATCGACGACCAAACTCAGGAATCCGATCATGGTTTCTTCACCACGATAATGCGCCAGCCCATAGAGCTGCCACTACCGCACAAAATCTGGCAGAATCCGGTATTACCCGCTGGTACTACTACGTTTTGTAGCCTCGAGTACGTTTGCGCGGTTTATGATAAATTTACAGAATTGCTCTAAGCTTGGCGACTCACCGGCTATACTATTGCGATGCTCCTCCCATTTTACAGTCCAGATCTTTCACCATGTGACTTTGGATTATATCCTTATGTAATGAATCGTATTAAAGGCCGCAAGTTTTCATCGGATTAGCAGTTGATTGGCACGCTTGAGGAAGAACTTGAATCAATTCCCAAAGAAAAGTGAGAGAGTTGGATAAATGAGCGGTTTGTGCGGATGCATAAATGTATAAATTGTGACGGTATTTATTTTGAAAAAATATAAATATATATGATCACACGACAAGACTTATTGAACACCCTACGTATCAACCTGCACTGGGCCCGCGTGGTAGATTACGTCACTCTCCCTCTCACAGAGAGGAGACCTGTTTACAGAAGTGGGAACATTATAAGCTGACTATGATGATAATTATGTTTTACTTAAAATCAAGGTAATACTTATCATGGCAGACAGACCAGGGTACTAGAATTCGGAAATTAAAGGAGAACACCCATTCTGGGATATGTTGTTATAATAATTACATATTTTAAAAGTATTCATAGAACGTGTATTTTTTCTAAGACGTCAAAAAAACTGGTGATTTCTTTTAGTTTCCAGAACCAGTGTTTAGGTACTACAGCAAGCTTACACTTCATCTTGTTAGTTTGATACGCAACCGTGATAGGAATGTCTGTATTTTTATAGACCAAGTAAATTGCTGCCTCTATAGCAATTTATGTATGATAGTATCATGATCAAATTTGTTACCATAAGCACTATATTTATTTACATAGTGCGGGTTTATATTGACAATATGTAAACAAAAAACAACTTTATTTCTTTGGTATTGCTTTTTATTGAATAGTCCTTTTCCCTAACGTTTTGTCTGGCTAGAGCCCGTTAGCATATACTGGTCCAAAAATTGTGCCACATGAATTCCATTTAATGACTCGAAAAGTACTTTAAGCTGTTGATCCCGGCTTTTATTCATAGTTTTTCGGTAGTCGTTACTGGTAGTCAGAAGTCCGAAAGTCTGACAACCAGTTTTAACAATAGATATCGTGTTACTCAGAAACTGGGTTGTGAAGGTCTGATAAGAAGTCGTTTTCATGTGAAATACAAGTATTGAGCTGCATCCGGTTAGACTGGTAGTTGAGAAAAGTTGGGAACAGGCGAGGCAGATTGATTAGTACCATGTAGAAGAAGTAGGAACAGCCTCAGGCGACATGTATAAACTGTACTTAGCGCGTACTTTGGCAAAGCGTCATTTATGTCAGTATCGCACACTTGTCAAACTACAAGTATAAGAGAGAGACGAGCACGTTTAATTCAAAGCACGCATTAAGTAACGTATAACCTTAAAGATTGTGCACATTGTGCCACAAGGCTCAAATATAACAGTTGCCATTTACCCCTTTTCATGAACTGCTAAACCATACATTTTATGACGTTTAAACGTCTCTTAACTTCAAGCAACATTTAAAAATAAGTTCTACTAATAAACACTGGTTCGTCTAAATTAAAGAAAATCGTGTGTTTCTTAACAAAAGAGTATTAATACCAATTTGTTGCGTTCTCCCCGAACGGCGGGGAATACAAAGTACCCCGGATTCCCCCAATTTCCCGTGGGTGTTGTAACTGGGAGGCGTAAGGATTTATCTAGATAAAAACATCTGGAAAACCTGGTAAACGACATTAGGTCGGATGTCACTTCGTAACAACGGATACGCTGTGTTATTAAATAAAAGACTTTTTTCCAACTTAGTCTGAACTTGACCTTTCAATGACTGTTACAATAAAACGTCAAAATAACAATGCTTTGCAGATGGGTTGGTGATCACAGTTTATTTTGTGTTGCCTTAAATAACTGAAGGTGTGATATCGGAATGTACTGCACACACAATATTTGTCTTATAGCGTCAACGCATACAAAAATCAATTCTAATTTACGCCCTACATTCTGTACGAGAACCAATCGTTAAGAACCACAGCTAAATTTATTGGTTTTAATTTCTACAAATAGTAATTATAAGTCTTCATACTTTTGAAATCTGCCTTGTTATGATTAGTCTGCAAAAAGGAAACTTATACCATACACGCTGGCAGAAACATGTTTGTGGTTGCATTTGATCACCCTCCAGCGAATTAAAACAGTATTGTGATTGGGGTACAAAAATGAGCACGCCCTTTTAAGATAAATAAAAAAAAATCAGTACTCCTTATTGTTTCCTTCTCAATACTGCAAGAGCACGAGTCAAGTCAAGGGAGAATGTAAAGGAGACTAGTCTCGATGCGTACAAAGTTGGGCCCAAACCCCGAAGTGATCAAAGTTTGGCGTAGTAGTACAGGTAGCAGGGTAACACATTTTGTTTCACTGGCAATCGACACTGTGGAATTTGGGTCCAATATGGCTGATCTCCTTTGACAATAAAATTTTTATTACGATCTTCTTACGCATGATGTTATGTTATTAAAGTGTTAGCCCATCCTCAGCTTAATCATTGTGTGAAATTACTTTCTTTATCCCTTTTGAATGTTTGTTATTACCTCACGGAAAAGAGGAAAAATATGGGAGGATTGCCATATTAATATTATGAATTATAATGCTGAGGAAGGATGTGATTAATGTGATTGTAAGAGTCCGGAATAGGCAGTCGCTCCATGTAAATTGCTCTTGCTAGTACTCAGCTGCATCCGGTTAGACTGGAAGCTGAACCCAACATATTTGGGAAAAGACTAGGCATATGATGAGGGCGTCATGTTTCAGGTCATATTATATGGTTACTGCCAGGGTGGTCAATATGTAAGTCAAATTTTTGCAGGTTAACCAGTCAATTACCGAAATTACAGACACAATTAAATAACGATTGTGTCTATACCAAATGTGGTATCTCAGGGACTTAGAGGTTAATTTAATATTGCGACATTTAAAATACGTATACCGTCTTGTAGTGGATATCACAGCACAGCAAAGATCCGTTGCAGATCTCTATTTTTTGCGATAAATTACTTCTCAGACTAAAAACAAACGGTTAAAGGCAAATTATCAAAAGTTCTAATAGTATCCAAAAGTACAACAAAATCACCGGAATCTCTAAATTTATTACAATGACATAATGAGCAAGCTCCGCAAAGCAAATGAACAAGTTCCACGTGTAGCCGGACGTAAAGAATAACACCATATTATTTCTTCCTCTGGGTGTCGTAAAAAGTGACTAAGGATCTTACTAGAGAATGGGCAGCAGCATTCTCTATACATTTTACTACCATACTGCGGTAGCCAACCCGCCTACCAAGCCCTTCCCCCGTTTGGGGAGGCTTATGTCAGAAATTATGAGAATGAGCAACAAGATGACAAAAAACTATTCCATCACCGAAGCACATTTTCACACATGTTTTTTTTTTCTAACAAGTTATGGCCACCAGTTACGCTCATAAGAATGACATATTGTATCAATATGGGTTATGCACTATCTAAAGATATATAAGCTACTTTGGGACGCGTCATGGCCCAGAACCCATACTATGCGGGACACGGTTCTTTATTGGTTTTAATTTCTAGAAATAGTAATTATAAGTCTTCGTATTTTTAAAATCTGCCTTGTTAATTATTGTGTGAATCAATTTCATTTTAACACAACACTTACCTATCATTCAATATGTACAGAACAATTTAATTACAAGAAACGATTTCAACGTTAATTATATAATAATTACTAACAAGTGCCACCCCTATCACAGAGCCCCCGCTCTTAGGCAGTATAATGAGACATCGTGTGCTCAGATAACGTAATTACAGGTTATTTTGTATCTCTATGCTTTAGTGAAGACATTACTGCTGAATTACGATGCAAGTACATCCGTGAATGTTAATATGGTGATACCTTTTTGAAGTTAAAGTTAAGCTATGTGGATCTTTAGTAATGTGTTATATAAGGTTACAAAATTAGGCGTAAAATGTCTAGATGTAGTTTTTTTAATGTATTTATTTCATGAAAGATTTGAAGAAAGTTTCATTGATTTATACAAGGTGTTCCTTTTGATGTACTATAACTACTACTGGCATGTGTGTTTTTTCGTTTAAATTTTTGATACAAAATAATTCGACGTCACGATTATTTATGTAATACACCCTTTCGTGAAATATGATAACAAAGTATTTTCTTAGCTTTATATTTGAATTATTGGTTTAAATGGCAATGATTTACTCGTACTTATCATTTAACTTACACCCGTACCTACTTAATAAAAGAAAAAAAGTTTATTCATTGGCGTTGTCTCATTACTACCCCGAGTTACAGAATATTAATAGGAGCACGTTGTATAACGAGAATATACTTATTAAAAAAAAACCTTTGTAAGAAAGAATAAACATTAATTGCAATAAAATAATATTAAAAAACAAGGGCGTCAGAATATTCCTTCAAAACTCAGCTTCGTGAGAGTAAGAGAAAAGTAAATCATATTCTCTTGAAAATTAATTAATTTCATAATAAATTAAATTTCTCACCTTTTGACAAAAACTTTGTGCTCATGTCGTCGTCGTATCTAGTTATTTGACATCAAACACATACGCCGTTTACGTGTTAAAAATAAAAATGTATGGTTAGCAACGACATTTTATGTACACTACGAGTTTTGAGGTGAAAACCGGTAAAAAAATACTAACCGTGCGACAGATTTTTTGCGGTTTTACGGATAAAATGCTAGCTTCCATGTGGGTCCAGGACATCAGCGGCAAATGGGATGTAAAGTTGTCAGTATTCTATGAGGTGGGTCACAATAAGCAGTCTGAGTTTGGTATTGTGCTGGGATCGATCTGAGGCAATGGGCTCACTCCTTTTACCGGACTGTCTGTCCGCTTGAAAAAATAAAATATTTAAAAAAACTTTATTGTTCAAGAACTGCTATTTACAAATACTTAAGACTGACTATTGAAAATCACGCTCGAAATAGTACGAATCAAGAAAATATTTCAGACAGAAACATGGTCAGGGTGTAGGTAGCTATGGTCGCATTCCATTATAATTACAAGCGCCCTTTCGAAGGCGCCATATTCAACTTCATTTAATGACTTTAAATGAAGTTATAATATTACCCGTGGACAATCAAGATACGCTTGTAAAATTGTGATAAGTAGTTTAGAAGATAATTATGTGGGATCAGATGTCATGCATACAAACACACATAGCGATCTAAATCCTCGCCATAGTCGGGTAAAAAAGTATTTCAAAAGGACTCAACCTCATTTCCTACCTTTCAAAAAAAGGCAGACATGACGAATCATTACATATTTATGAAGATATATTTAGTTTTGAAAATCAGTATATTTCGAACATAATCCGACATGATGAGGGATCCGAGAAAGGTCAACTGTCACAAATATATGTTTATCAATGACGGCCTTACACGTTTTTTTCCGTTTTCAGAACAGAAATAGTACTAAAGTTTGTAGTCAAACCCGCCCGCTACCTCTGCGAAGTAGAAAATATTTTATCCACGACAAAACGTGCAATAATAGAAGCGGGAGAAGAATAGGAAATCAAAGCATAAATAATAACAGTCAAATCCATTAAAGAGAAGCATCCTCCAAGATAAATCTACCCATTCACAAAGACACCGATGACATTTAAATTCTGCTTCCAACTGAAGTGATCATTCACAGGATTCTTTATTCAAAAGTATTATCATAATAGATGACGATAAGTGATAACAGTTCTCGATATCATTACTTATCTTAAAACTTTGATAAATGTAAAGGTACGTGGTACGCGGTGCACCTGGCAGACAATAAAGTAATGGGCGCTTTCCATTGCGCGCTACAACCCATCTGCTGATTAATGGATCACAGCGGGGCCGTCGGTCGATACGATAATTCGAGATTGGCTCGGTTGAAGCTGATATATGGGTAGGGTGAACTCAGCAATGAACTTGCTGAGTAATCTACATTTTCTTAGTCTAGGTAGTTTTTTTTATTAGGTTTGGTGTTAGTGAATTGGATGAAGGTTTTATTTCTCTAATCCTTAGTAAAATTCAATATGCTCGCGGGATTAAAAGTTAAAATAATTAATCAAAAATCTTAATTGGTGTTTACGATAAAAGTATTTTAAAATACTATTTCTATCTTATTCAGTACCTGGTACTTGTTAACAGGCCAACACCGTCCTCTCATACCTATTAACACTGTAATTTGAAACAATTGTAAAAACCAATTATTTTTAAAAGAGTCACCGTGGAGTGTCTTGCCGGCTCTTCTCCATAGGAATCAACAATTTGACCGGCCTGTCAGTCTAGTGGTTAGTGACCCTGACTGCAAAGACTGAGGTCGTGGGTTCGATTCCCACCCAGGACAAATGTTTGTGTGATAAGCTCAATATTTTTTTCTGTGTCTGGGTGTAATTTATCTATATTATTTATGTATTTAGAAATATATAAGTATGTTTATCAGTTGTCTGGTGACCATAGTACAGGGTCTGCCTAGTTTGGGATCAGATAATGGTGTGTTGGTTGTTCTAAGGTATTTATAAGATATTTATTTATTTATTTGGAATCGTGCACCTAGCTTCTGACATTTCATAAGTGCCCATGTAGGTTTACGTGAAATATCTTTTTTTTTTTTTTTTTATTTAAACTGAAGAGGTATTGAGGTTCGAAAAAATAAACACGGATATATTTTTAAGAAGCGGTTGCTCATACGGGATTCTGTTCTCAAGAAAATTGTGTTCTTTCCGGCATATCACCGAGCCAAGCCTAAGAAAAGCTAACGAGACGATTTCGACTCGATCCTGACCGATTTTCCGCAAAAGGGGAAAGTTAAAAAGGGCTGATGGAGTATATGGAGACACTAGCTTTTGCCAGCGGCTTCGCCCGCGTGGAGGTCGGAACATATCCCGCGTGAACGTACTACCGGGATAAAAAGTAGCCTATATGATCAATGTATGTGAGGATAAGAGCTTAAAAGCGCATTTTCATCCGACTTGCTACAAATTTATCGTCACTGCTAGGCTCCTGTGTGTCTTAGCGTTATGTTATATAGCCTATAACCTGCCCAGGAGTATGGACTACAATCGCACCAAGTTTGGTTAAAATCCCTTAAGTAGTTTTTGACCCATGCGTGCACATACAGACAGACAGATAGACAGACAGACAGACAGACAGACAAAAAATTTACTGATTGTATTTTTGGCATCAGTATCGATCACCATTCATCCTCCAATATTAATTTTGAATATATTTTCAATGTACAGAATTTACTTCTCTACAGTTTTATTATAAGTACTAGCTGTGCCCACGACTTCGTTCGCGTAGATGTCGGCAAACAGCATCATGCCGCTTATAGCAGACTAGCTTCTGCCCGCGACTTCGTCCGCGTCAAATTTTTGCTCCCCTGACCCTTCCCGTCGCATCGATTTGCCTGCTAGTTTTCTTCCACTTTTCGTTGCTTGCTCCTTTTGTGTTATAGTGAGTCAACCTTAAAAGATAGACATATGCTCTCGCGGACTTTTTTTTAGAACTTTTTAAAAGAAACAATTCCGTCACACATGATTTTTGCGTTACTTTAACCGTTTACGCAGCGCACGCAATGAAAACTCTCAAAAGGAATAAATTTTCCCCGTTTTTGCAACATTTTTCATTACTGCCTCGCTCCTCTTAGTTGTAGCGTGATGTTATATAGCCTATAGCCTCCCTCGATAAATAGGCTACCCAAAACAAAAAGAATTTTTCAATTCGGACCAGTTAGTTCCTGAGATTAGAGCGTTCAATCAAACAAACAAACAAACAAACTCTTCAGCTTTATAATATTAGTATAGATTTAGCCCCCAGAACAAAAAAAAAACATTAACAAAAAAAATACTACCTAAGCATTATTCGACGAAATTATCTGTCGTCTGATTCTGCGTCGAAAAAAATATTAATGCGTAGTTTTACTAAAATGAATGTAAATTTTTCTAGCTACAATCATTATCCACCAACATTAATACCTTATAAGTAAACCCTAACTTTTTCTCTTCAACTTACAAGGCCTTTTTCTTGCTCTTCTAAGGACTTCATCGTAGATAATGCGGTCCTCCCCACGCCTATTAACATTCCCTGGCCTTGCACATTATTCGTGAGTTCGATCTCCCTTCGAGATAAATCTTCGCAGCTGGTGCGAACTTCATTAATAGTGAGAATAAGGAGCTCATATTTTTTCTCAATGTAGACTCCCCGTGATCTCTGTCAGCGCGAGGTCGTATTTAGATATGGCTTGAAATATTGAGGCCAAATGTTCTGTTTTTTACAGGCATGTGAACATAATTCTTTTTTCGCATTTCTTTTGTTTTTACAGCACCGTGTAGACGTTATTATGTCACTTCGAATGTATTCTAGATATATTTGATTCAGTAATATTTTTTCTCGAATGGGCCTGCTCCTGACTTTGATCCCGCCTGATGGGAAGCGAAATCTTGGCAGAAAGAAAACAAAAGCTCCTAATCAGTGAGAAAAATACTAATATAGGTACAAGCAGCCAGTGAGCATGATTATAAGCTGTCCTAAGATTGCGTTATACAGCCTCATTAGCGAGATTAGTAAAAATCTGAGGACAAATATGAGGTAGGTACTAAGTATATTGTTGGAATATTAATTAAAATCTCTTTCAAGCTCTGAACAATAAGCTAATTATAAATAGTACTTCTACCAGTTTCTGAGATTAAATTAGTTTTCCGAAGACAAACAAAACTTATAAGTAGAAAATACAACCATTCCAGCTAATTCAATCATAAATCCAGCCCCAAACGAATTCATAACCCAAAAAAAGAGGTGCGAAAAATCATAAATTTGAATAAAACTAACGTACATTTTAAAATGTTCGCATCGATCCTTTTTTTTTTTTTGTTATCATGGCAAACATGCCTGGGATTCCATTTTGGCATGCAAGCTCGCACTCTCTCGTTGGCAATGGTCCAGGCACGTCTTGGAGGTATGCTTGTATGCCACAAGGTGCGAGCGTAGCGTTCGTATGAATGGAATATTAAGTTTTGGTTTAATCTGTAGGTAAAGCTGCAATGTATCTGTTGTGTGTGTGATGTTTATGAGAGGGATGTGTTGGTTAATATTTAAGTAATCTTCGGTTTTATTTTAAGAGAAAAACAAGAAGGTTATCATGGCAATCACTAATTCTTCGTTTGGTGTAAGAAAAAGCTGTCCCCTTAGTTACATTACACGCTGTCCGCTGATGCTACCGAATCAGGCTGTTAACCGAAGAATTCTAAATGATAAATAAGATAGGTATGTTCATTTTTGTATCTACTACCCAAATCAAGGGGCTAAAAGCAATGTGTTTAAGACATTTTACTAGTTGTTCCTTGCCAAAAGAGCACGCTGTGGCCAATTACGACGCCCAACTCAAAGTCAGATCATTTATTTCAAATAAGCATAACTATGGGACGTCAAAATATACAAAATAATTTAAATTGATTTTAGTTGCCCCTTCAAACCGTATTTTCGCATGGAGAAATTCGAACTTTGGGTTGCTATAAAAACTTTCCGCAAATATTCAAATACATTTTTTATTAATAACAGATTTACTTAACTAAGTAAACAATACAAACCTGCTACTTGCTTACAACTTAAGTCACATTTAGCACATAGCTCGACGCATCCGGACAGACGGACGGCCGCACTCCGCCGCGGACGCTACTCAAATTATTTCACCCATTCATGCTCGTATAATATATGTAAATCATTCTGTTTTTAGGTAAATGGGTGTTTTAGCGCACGTTCAACTGTATTACGATGATAAAAAGGAAATTCTTAAACAGGTAAAGAGTACACAAACAAGAACAAGAAACAACAAGAACACAAACAACAAGATACATAAATAATAAAATAAATAAATACACGGGGCTTATGACTAAGTAATAACAGCCACATGTGATGATCTATTAAGCTACACTTGCTGTAGTTGGTCCGTGGATGGGTGATCATATTTACATATCAAGTCCGCTCCTTGTCTCGGAAAGCACGTAAAACCGTTGCCCGGTTGCCCCGGGCGTCGGGAGTCGATAGCGGACTCCCGGCCACCGTAGGCGCGAGCTTGCGGGCGGCGATGGTGCGTAGTGATCCACGCGCACTTTAAAGAGATGTCAGCAGAACTGAAGGGGCCTGCTAGGACCGATGCCTGCTAGGGTCGCGAAATTGTTCGAAAGTTACCGTGGCCCTGGACCCAACGGGTGGGTTTCAGTCAGTAAAAGTCTGACACGCCCCCCCGCTCCGCCCAAGAACGAGAGACATCATTTGATGATTTCCCACCCACAAAAAAAAAAAGAAACAAAAAGCCATTGGTCCGAGCTGTCATTCGCAGATTTTTTGCCAAACGTTACGGATTGTGAAAACCCCGAAATTCTGACAACCACTCTATCGTGTTACCCAGTAACTGAATGTGAATCTTGTTTTTATTTTCCTTTCCCCATTCATGACTTGGTTTGACTGGAAAACCAAAAGAATTTCAACTAAAGTTTTATCAAATTTTGAAAGATTATACCAAAACATGTCATGGCATAGTCTTCAACCTTACATTATACCTAATTACTTTACTGATACCGTTCTTATCTTATACCTTTAAACGAGCAATTCTTGTATATACTATGGGGGAAGTTCATAACTAAGCAGTTTTAAAACAAAATCCCGTGAACACGATGACCACATCTGTTTAACGCCCCTTTTGGCTTCGACCAATGAAACAAAAATACTGTATAGTAGGTAATATTTTGCCGTTTTTGTTTTTTTGTTGTTCGTGTGTTTTGTAGGCTCGTTTACAATGATCACAGATGTCTGACCTTTTTCAAACCACTAGGAACAAAACTAAAGAAAAAAAGATGAGAAAGTTTTTAATTTTAATGGTTTTATACTTTACATTTTGTTTCAACTATTTTCTCGGGATCAGTTGCAAATCGGCACAGCTTTCGGCTACAAGTAACAACTAACGTATTTACTTAGCGTTTGTGAACCATGTCTTCGTACCGTATTACCACAGAACAGAGGCATGAAATATTGTTCTAAGTCTATAGCTGAATTCATATAAACATTGTTTTGTGATTATTGTTTTTTTTTAATAATATCTATAATAATTTTCTAGCCTTACTTAACCATTTAGAGCCAGGAACAGCTGGCGAAGTCGAACGTAGTGCGGTAGTCACTGCCAAACAAATATCGACCTTGGTTTAGTTGAAATAAAGTTGAGAATAAATAAACTTCCTAATGGAACACTCCTAATGCACTCTCGAGCTAATGCTCGAAGGGAAAAAAGGCACAAAGCACATTTCAGGTAATTTATTTTCGACTTTACTTTTAGGCATGCAATGTTGATATTTTTTTGGCTTGGAAATTGGTATTTGAACTTTTATGATACTCATTATTTGTGTATATTATGGAATGCCGTATCGGGGTATACCAAAAAATGAAAGTGTAAACTGTAGTTTTTATAAAAAACGACATACTTTGTTTTTTTGCAGCTCTGTAGAAATATCCAATGCCGTGACCGCTCACGTCACGCGTTTACAGCATGCTCTGCCGAGCATGCTGTAAAACGCACTCGTAAAGTAAGATTTCGGTACCGAATCGGTGCAGAAAGCTTAACAAGCGCCTTTATTTCTACCATCTAAGCGGTACTGCACAAATTGATAAATGAAAGCAGTGCGGCATCGTTTCGGTAGGTATACCGAGCATACTATACCGAAACTATACCGCACCGATCAATGCGTAAACGACTTTAGATTATTGTAAAGTGTTTCTTTAAGCACGGATTAAAATAATTTGAAGTGGTTCATGAGCTCCCACTTTATTTACTCAAACTACTTCGTCTACTGGTCTGTAATTAGGTGCATTCTTTGAAAAGGGGTTTATGACTAGAGCTTTTAAAACAAATATGACGGGTGGTTATCGAGTTTTGCACTTAAGTTTACGAAAATTTACCGTTTCTCACCCAAAAACTGCTAATTATGAGAAATCTACTCAACTGTAGATGCTAATTTTATACTTTTCTGATTGCATAGAAAACCCATTCATCAAAAAAAAACCCATAAACTTGTCCCAAACGTGCTCGAACTACGATCGAACGAAGATTCCCATTGATATTTATTTCCATTGAAAAAATACGCACCACCCCAGCTGGTATTTTACTGTATTTTTTTCATTTACAAAAACAAGGGACTCATCCTAAAATCTGATGGTGCAATGCTATTGGTTGATGAGATTTCTATAGCGGCCGAGCGCTGCAAGCGAAAATAGTCTTTAAGGTGCTTAGATATGAAGTTCTCCGATAGTACATATGTATATATATATATATATATATATATATATATATATATATATATAATCTGAATCTTGGAAACGGCTCCAACGATTTTCATGAAATTTTGTATACAGGGGGTTTCGGGGGCGATAAATCGATCTAGCTAGGATTCATTTTTATAAAATGTCTTTTTATTTGTGTTTTCAATTACCAACTTTATCGATAATCCACTTGAACATAAACTTATTATTTTAAACACAATTTGCCAAAAAATACCGAGCAAAGCTCGGTCAACCAGATATTTAATTTTAACTTAACCTTTATAAAATACTTACCAATCAAAATAAGCTTATTTTAACAGAGATTTATGTTCTAAAAACTCGTTCGGCTAATTCACAATTCATGTTCTCATTTGCATACATATATAGAGATTGGCCGTCCCAACAAAACATGCCGCCGTTAAATTACACACACAGGCTAATGCAAATAAATGAATTTACATTATTATGTTTATCTTTTAAAAAGATATGTAAACACTATCAGTAGTGAGGTGGCTGTCACTAATATCAACTGTCAATTCTCTACAAATGGCGGGAAATAGGAAAGAAAAAATTAAGTGGAAGTGGTTAAAATGTACCTATATTTAATTTTCTAACAATTTTATCAGAAATATTTTTGTAATTCAATATTTTTGTTTGTTTCAGACCAGTACTAACCCCACAAGATCTACATTTCAAGTTCAAATCATCAAAGATTTATATGGTACCATTTTTTCATTTATTAGGCAATGGCAGAATGGTCGAAATTGGCTTTCCTTGCCATAGTAAACAATAGAATACAACTTTAGAAAGAGAAGCACTTTCTGCACGAACGGCTTGGTGTGGTGATGACCCAGTGTTTTGACATATTCAGCTTAAATACGGGATCCACAGGATTACTTTTAGGGCATCTCATTTATGTACATGCTAACAAGGTAAGTAGCACCTTGCATATATAACTTAAGGTAGCTAAGGAAAATTAAAATAGATTTTATGACTATAGACGCAATATGAATCAGGATCAATAGGATTCTACAAGTATCATTATTATTGAAATAGTGTAGTGTAGTTTGGCTGTGCTAAAAATGAATGTCAGCAGTGATCACTGCTGCCATTTAGCTGACAGGGTTACATGTTTAGCACTGAGTGAGCTACTTTTTTATAGTTTGTCCTCTACCCAGGAAAAATAATAGTTACTTTGCAATGCAGTTCGGTGACTACTCAATATAGAACCACTAAAGCTTATAAACATGTTTACCCTATAGGTAAATCCTTTCATCAACTAGGGATGAACTGCCAAACTAACTAGATGCAGCTAAATATCAATATTTTACGTGAAACGCCTGCCTACCTGCCTCAACAACCCAGTTACTGGGTAATAAAACTGGTTGTCAGACCCTCGTGCTTCTGACGACCCGCAACGTCTATCAAACGACAGTCTAAACAGACGGCATGCTTTCAGAGGCAAGGAAGGGTCTTTTTTTTTTTCAGGATGGGAAATCATCAAATGACTTCTCCCGCTCTGGGCGGAGCGGGAGGGCGTGTCAGACTTTTACTGACTAAAACCCACCCGTGTTCCATCAGTTGCCCATGTGCCAGGGTCACGGTATCTCTTTCGAACAATCACGCGACCCCGGCAGGGTCACGCGACCCCGGCAGGCACGGAAGGGTCTTGGTATATAAAGACGGTCACTAGGAAGTAGAGAATGGCAGGCATTTGGGAGACTGACTCATATTAGTTTAACGTTCAAAATGTGCTGAATTTCAGCCTAGTTTGAATGAATTACTTTTGATTTTTATTTCATCCATCCACCGACCACCCGAAGTGTTAAACAGAGCTGTATCTATAGAACCTATCCCGTTAAGGCCTTTTGGAATGATTCATTTCAAACATCTTTTTCCTTATTTTTGAACCACATTATTTGGGAAGCTTTAGTCTTCCCCTACCGATTTAAAACAACAAAGTAAAAAGCACTCGATGATCCAAATGAACTGGGCAGCTCAACTGCTCAAAGCTGCCCACAATAACTTGTTAACTTAGTGCGGCCTCAAGCACTCCGCAAGTAATTTACATATTTTACCACTTTACATTTTTTCATTATCTTTTAATTAGTTGCTCAGACATCTTACGGTTGAGTTTAGAAGTAAGCGAGAGGGGAACAAAAGGAGGCTATGAAGCTTCATTAGTTGTTCCTTTTTTTTTTGAGGTTCCGTAGTCAAAAAAATTATATTTTTACTGGACTTCTGCCTGTCAGATTTTCTTTCAATCCAAATAAACGTTGCTTAGAAAAAATCAGAGGATTTTCAAAAAGTAATCACGAACAAAAAGTTGAAATTTAATTTAAAATCAGTTTAGAACTCGGATAAAACTTATTTTAGGTCTTTTAACAGAGAATCTAGATACCCAAAATTATTTCACCGTTATTTCATATTAAATCTGCGAGATCAGGGCTCAAATTACATTTTACCCTAAAACTGCGTGTCCAACACTCTTTCACCCCTCTGTTCTTATCAATTTCTATATAAAATTATATTTATTGAAACAAGGTGGCGTGTAAATATCAATTTAGCACGTTCACCGTACCAGGGAAATAAAAAATATGTGGAGAGGGATTTATGGGGTTCTGTGAGGCACCAGGGACGATTCCGAAACCCACCGATGGGATATATAAATTTGCTGTTGTGTAATACAGTGTTTCTTATGTAATTTATGGTGTTTGTAGGGTGTGATTAATTTCTATACGGATTTGGAGGGAAACGTGGTGTCAGGTGTTTATTCTTTTTGCGTAAGCTAGATAAATGGGTCGAGAGGTTTTGGTTCAAATTGTGTTTCCTGAAAATGTGTTAAAGGTGTCCTAGTTTTTGATGGAGATATTGTAGTCCATTGCAATTAAGTCTTTAAAGATTTGAGTTCTAAGAAGTTACGAAGTCTATCTCTTTAGGAACTTTGACGACTGGCCTCATGATTTTTACAATCGTGGTAACACATCCCGCCTGATTATTTATATTTCGCAAAGTTTAGTTTATCAGAGGTATACTGTAAAACCGTAGAGGGTTCCTGGGATACTGGGGTCTGTTAATGAAAGGGTTGTATGCGTGTAATTATAAATAATTTCGTTTATTCCACGCTTATGCGTTTACAGCTTCGCGCCTGTCTATCAAGTGATTTATTACGAAGCAAAAAATCTGTCCTAAAATATTTGATGGGTTATTCTAGATCTCCTTGAGCGTTTTAATGTGATAAAGCCATTTCGGTGCCTGCCCTTACAACATAAGGTTGCCGTCGGTATATAACTAACCTTTTCAGTACCTGTATATAGTACACCCACATTTTTCCAGTTATGTTTAAGTCCCATGTAATAGGGGGCGAGCCTATTGCCATCATCCGGACAGTTCCGGACTCCAGGCTGCTATTAAGCAATTCCTAATGGAAAACCAAATTATAAAATTGTATATTTAAGAAATAACATTATTTTGGTATGTGGTGAGGTGGTATGGTGCTTTAACTTTAGGTGCATCGTCTTCACATATAACTTTATAAACATTGTATACTAATATTAAAAAATATTTTAAGAGAGTAACTGTGGATTTTCCTGCCCATTCTTCTCTAATAGAATCTACTTTCTGGAATGGGCGATTAGAATCAATATTATATTTGAATGTATATGTTGACGTTCAAAAGTGCCTTTTATTTGTCTATCTATACTAATATTATAACGCTGAAGAGTTTGTTTGTTTGTTTGTTTGGTTGAACGCGCTAATCTCAGAAACTTCTGATCCCAATTGAAAAAATATTTTTGTGTTGGGTAGCCTATTTATAGAGGAAGGCTATAGGCTATATAACATCACGCTATGGTTAATAGGAGCGGAGCAGCAACGAAAAATGGATGAAAACTGGCAGGCAATTCGATGCGACAGGAAGGGTCACGGGAGCAAAAATTTGACGCGGACGAAGTCGCGGGCAGAAGCTAGTTAAAAATAAATGCTTTGACTTTCACTTTCAAAACATGCCTTATCTACTGCTCTGAACAACTAGGTATTAAAAAGATGTAAACTCTAAGCTCGTCCCTACTTTTCTTCATTGTAAACTTTCGCGCTTGCTCGTCAAACATAAGATTACTAACTGCTTCTCATTAGGTAGCTAGACTAGTAATTCTTTTACCTATGACGTCGTTTTTATCTAGTTTCACAGGAAGCTAGTCATTTAAACTGGGAGGTCAGATGACCGACGCCAGCGCTGCTTTAAATAAAAACTTGGTGGACGATGTAGAAGTTTGTTCGGAGTAAATATAAGCTTAGTTTTATCTATTCATTTATATAGAAATTCTTGTAATATTTACACACACATAAGAGCCTGTAGTCACTGATGGATTGAGCAAAGGTGTATAGTACACCGACATTTTGCCAGTTATGTTAAAGTCCCAGCGGAGTGAACCTAATACCAGTGACCGGGCTCAATTCCAGACTCTAGGTTGCTACTGATAAATGCCAGATGGAAATCCCCACTATCTTCCCACTTTTCCCGACCCGAGAATCAGACCCAGAGCCTCATTTTAAGTAGGAAACCACCTGCTAAATACTCGTTTTGATTCGTGTACGTTCATACATAAACTAATGGTGCTGATCCACACGTCATGTTCGTGAACGGGCGCCGCGGGTTCAGACCGGTCATCTTTTAACTCCCACGGCTAAAACCCACCCGTGTTCCTTCAGTTGCCCGTATGCCAAGGCCACGGTAAACTGCCACGGCTTAAATTTAATTTCATGTTTTGTGTTTTATCTTCATTTAATTCTCTTTTTTACATTGTTCTCACATATAGAACCAACAATAATGAAGTACCCAGGATTTTGTAATATCTTAATTTAAAAGAATGTCTTTGGAGTTTCTCGCTCGTTGTTCCCCATAGAGATCTGCGTATTAGAATGGACAACTAGCTTCAACTTTCTGACTGACCGGCTCTTTGATACTTCAAAAGTGCCTGTGAATGGTTTAATTGAAATACAATTCAAGTCGAGTCGGGGGCAATTCTCGTAATTTTAAGTACATTCGAAACCTGATCTCAGTCTAATCTCAGTCTCATCTCAGTTGCATCTCAGTCTCATCTCAGTCTCATCTCAGTCTCATCTCAGTCGCATCCCAGTCTTATCTCAGTCTCATTTCAGTCTCATTTCAGTCTCATCTTGGTCTCATCTCGGTCTCATCTTAGTCTCATCTTGGTCTCATCTCAGTCTCATCTCAGTCTCATCTCAGTCTCATCTCAGTCTCATTTCAGTCTCGTCTCAGTCTCATCTCGGTCTCATCTCAGTCTCATCTCAGTCTCAGCTCAGTCTCATCGCAGTCTTATCTCAGTCTCATCTCAGTCTCGTCTCAGTTTCAATGGCAATTCTCGTAATTTTAAGTACATTCAAAATCTGATCTCAATCTGATCTCGATCTCATCTCAGTCTGATCTCAATCTGATCTCAGTTTGATCTGATCTCAATCTCAATCTGTCAAAAATACTTACATCGAGATTCCATAAATTTGTAACATTTGATGGTCGCCGAGATGACAATGCGACTTAATTTTGAAGTTTTTAATTCCTAGAGAATTGTCCTTCTGATCATACACGCAAGCACGCCGATTGCAACAGTAACATTAATAGACATAAAACAATTCTGATATTCCTCATCCGTCACACAACGTTCGTCATAATTGTTGGTCCATCGGTGTAACTCAATCGCGCACACTAGATGTCCGTTCAAATTCCGTTCATGTGGATGTATGCGCGGACAAAGGATCCCGTTAAAATGGCCGATCCAATATAATAGCGGGCCCGTTGGAATTTAATTATAGTTTTGTAATAGACTTGTTTCGTACTTATAATAAGAACTTTTAGTGAAACGGTTGAATGTGAAATAGTTCTGTACCTACATGCTTGGTTGGGCAAAGGCTGTGAAAATTTCTAGCTCATTGAAGTTGAAATAAAGTATTTAAGTAGTCTGCTTTGTGAAGTGTAATGGTACAAAGAAACTAAGTTTTATACAAGTATTTATCATCGTAACCTTAACTAATATAACAAATATTATGCGAAAGTAAGTTTGTTTATAACGTTTTCATGCTAAAACAGCTGAAAAGATATGGATGACACTTTGCAGCCTTTCCTTTTGTTGATTGCAGACCAAATCGTGATAAACAGCTAGTAGTATTTTTATTTTCTCTTTTATTTAAATTGAAAATTGGAGTCCAAGAGATTACAAACGATATAATGAAAAAATTAAAAACGTATTGTTTTAAAATAGATGAAAGAATACGAATTCTCGTACGAAATGTCTAGCCGATCATGTCAATTCTTTTTTTTTTTCACCGTTTGAAACATAGCTATTACAAAAACATCCATCGACAATCTGCTATTGTATAGTCAGCAGAAAATGCCCAGCAATGGACATTTCGATCTGAAAGCCGAACCAACTCATAAATCCTGTTGCCAGCAAATCTATGCTTTCCGTTACACATTGGCATGCAAAAATTCCCATATATAATAATGACATGGTATAAATCCGAAAAAATCTTTTGTTCAAACCTAAGTAATAACGGATATCAAAGACAATAACATTAAATCATCCCTTTTTCGTTTTTTTACAACCCCTTACCCAGGGAATAATCGTGGATCGTATTTTTTTTTTCATCTGTAGCAGTAAAAGTTTCGATGACTAAGACTCAGGGATTGAATGAGCTCTTTCGTAAGGTTCTTTATTAAATCTTTACTCAAGGTCGTGACTTTTGCGTATAGTAAGCAGACTTGTGAGTTATAGTTTAAAGGGTAAGCGACAGGGTAGCCTAGGAAATTCAACTTTTATTTTGTGTTTTTTTTTTTTTTCAATTTGCATTTCAGTGTCAGATTGTATGTTGAGCTAAATATGCTTCGCTACCGTAAAAAGTATGTATTTGCAGAATCATAATCATTAATGTCATGAATACAGCCCTCTAAGGTTTAAGCCCTACTTATTAATATTTCATGGTATTGTCATTCAAACGGAGAGGTTAGGCATCATGACCTGAGGCATTTTTACCGCAGTAGTAGGAAGAGCAGAATTAAGTTGTTTTTATGTATTGCGTTTAACAATTAAATTCATAACTTTAGCCGAAAGACGTTCATGTCATGCAGGACAGAAGACTCCCCCAAGCGCCGCCACTTCGCCTCAGCCTTCCCATAATCACCACGCTTGGCAAGCGTGTTGGCGATCGTGGTATGGTGGCAAATGCATAGAGACTGCTGTTGCCCATTCTCTAGTAAGTCCCTTATGCGCGTTTTACGACACCCATGTGAAGAAATAGGATGGTGCTATACTTTGCGTCTGACACCACACGGAACATAATTGGATTATTATTAGATAATTTTATTATTTAATCAAAATTGGGTTTTAATGATCATAAGCAAAGATTGAATAACAAAAATAATACGTGAGAGAATAAAGTAAGTCTCATCCTTGTACAACTAACAAAAAAACCACAGAAGATAAACCATGCTATGCCAATTATGGTCATTACCTAATGTAGACCAACGAATCTTAATCACAAAACCACACTGCAAATAAATAATTGCAACCTAGGTACAATCACCAATAAAGGAAAACCATACTCTATTCTTAAGCAACCAGACGTCCCCAACAATACGTCAGCTTGGCAGATGTCATAACGGCAAATTGACGTAATTTTACTAAATCGCGTCAGCTTACACACGATTTGCGTAAATTAATTCCAATCACTCGCGTAATAGAACATTTGTTCGCGTAGTAACAAACGCGTACTCGGACGTATTGCGTATTTTGGCGTATTACGTTCACTAAAGCAGCGCTTACACGGGCTACGATTGCCTGGCAACATTTGACAGAGAAAATGCAGCAATCTAGTCCCGTAAATTGCTTTATTTATTTCGCAAATTTTATAGTTCCCAGGTCAGGCAAAATATTATTGGGTGTTTCTATCAGTAATTTCTTAGAAACATCTTAGAGCCTGGATTTGTGCCAGTGATGGCAATAGGCCAGCCCCCTTTTACAGAAAACTTAAACAGAACTGGCTAAATATGAGTGTACTACATTAAAACTCTCTGCCGAATCCTCTGGGGTAACAACCGTGAAGTTATTATGTTTTTCGCTACCCTTATTTAATTAAGTAGTCTGTCCGTTATCAAACCTCCTTGAACTAAAACTTAAGTTAACGCAAACGTGTTTTGAATTAAAATTTAAGGTAAAGCAACCCAGTCCCCCAAAATACGGGTACTGCCTAGATTGGGGACCGCTGTTCAAATAATTTACCTAGTATGCTACTTGAACTAGCCGTACATTATAATTAAATAAAAAAAAATCTGTCTGGATCAGTAAAAACAAACGTTTATGTAACATTGTTAGAAATATATTTTTTGAAGTCCGTGTATCCGCAGCTCAACATACTGCGTTGTGTAGAGTATTAATTGTTCGCATACGATCGGAGTTCGTTCGATCGATTCTAATTATGTTCTATTGTTTGGTTTCAATGAGGACATGTATTTAATGTTTGAGCTACGTTACGGAGTACGTATTGCGATCGTCAATTTTGAAGCCGCCTTAAAATGTTCGGTTTGTGTAAATTTGATGAAACATTGTTTTGTAAATGAGTATAGGAGGGCAATTTTCGTAATTTTAAGAACGTTCACAGTCTTATATCGGTTTCGTTCTGTCAAGCATACTTCGAGTTTCCATACATTGCGAATAGATTTTGAACATTTTTAATTACGATATAAATGGCCTCCAGGTAGTTTTTCTGTCAATCTTGGTACATGACCTTCATATATCATTGTTTTTTATACTAAAAACATTTTTAAAGAGCACCTATGGAGTTACTTCTTCTCCATATAAAAGTACCTTTTGGAAATGCCGTCTATTACCAATTCTATTTTGTTGTAAATTTTGACGTTCTAAAACGCCTTAGATGGAGTAGGTACTTCAAATAAATATTTTGACTTTTGAATTCAACTTATCGTTAACACTCTCAACCTAAATCTAGTTACTGCGTCCTAACAGGCGTTTCTATGTTTAATTTTTCTGAGGTAAGCAAATCCATTCGAATACGTTTCAAGTCTATTTTTAAATGCATCTGGTCATACACACGCCGGTTGCGAGTACTATGCACCTGACTTTTCTCAAGGACATCAATAAGCACCTACACGAGGCAAAAGGAATATGCAAGGATCGCACCAGCTGTTTTTCTGCTTACCCCCGTGAGAAAAAGGCGTGAGTTAATTATTTACCTATTTATATATTTTAAAATACAAAGACAACTCGTTCTTCATGTATTCTTTTTGTTCTAAACCAGTTTAATCCACTACACATCTATGACCCATCATTGATAGTGTGTCGATGTGCCAAGACTGTGAGCTCTCGTTATCAACTACTTAAGTTCAACTCTTGCACCCCATTTATCAGTGCAACCTCCAACAAGATTTATACACTGCACGCTCTGACGCTTAATAACTTCATGTGGGGTGGCGACTTGATAGAAGTGACCTTGAAGGATGTGGTCAGGAGATGAAGGGAAACTGAGTTTAATGGATGGAAGTTAATGTGGTTAAGATTCACGCGGATGCAGTCGCGGGCAGTAGCTAGTAATATTATACTAGCTTCTGCCATTCGTCCACGACAAAGTTCTTGCTCCCCCGACTCACCTCGTCGCATCAAATTGCCAGACCGTACGAGGTCTTCGTATTCGTGTTTATTTTTTTTCTTTTTGCTCGGCTCTTAAGTGTCTCAGCGTGATGTTACTTAGTCTATAACCTTCCTCGATAAATGGTTACCCAACACTAAAATATTTTTTCATTCGAACTAGGAGTGCCTGCGATTAGCGCGTTCAACCAAACAAACTTTTCAAATCCAAAATATTATAAAACACATATTTTTTTATGTATATAATTTTTATGTATATAATTCTACTGTACGTGTGTATGTCACTGAACTCCTCCTAAACGGCTGAACCGATTTGAATGAATTTTTTTGCATGCGTTTGGATGGCACCCTGAATGGTTAAGATTCACTGTTGTACCCGATAGGTGGCGCTGCTATCGAGTTCTAGGAAACAGGACAACGCCTATACGGTCAGCTAGTAAGTATATAGATATAGAGCAGCCGACACTATGTTTTATACACTGCGCATTCTAAAGCTTAATAACCTCGTGTGGAGCGTTCGCTTGATAGAAATGACCTTGAAGGATATGGTGGAGGGGTGCCTTGGTCAGTGGAAATGTGCAAGATGGAAGAGAATGGTGTTAAATGGTCTGAGAGTTAATTATGTGGCTTAAGGGGGAGTGCCAGGGTAATCCGCGAAGTCTCATTATCTTACGTTTTTTGCCAATTGGCAGGCTGTATGTTGGACAAAATATGAATACTTGTTATAGTAACACGAATGTATCTAAAGAAAAAGAAAGAAAAGAAAAATATTTTATTTGAGACACGCACAGGACATAAAAACAATAAAAAATAACCATGAACCATGAATACTATTTCACGAAGGTCATTAACTGAGATTAAATTAACTTAGAGGGTTCTATTGATAATTATAATAACTATGTGTAAGCCACATTTTTACATGATCCTGAGGTTGTAACAATCTGTTTTAGTTACGTTTCTGGACTTTCACATAGATACACTCCTTATAAAATCATCCCGTTGGCTTCCCCAAACTTAGTTTTTTTTTTTTGATCCCATTTATTAGTGCAGCCTCCACCAAAATCTATCTTGTATCTGTGCCGAATGTATTTTAGATTTATTTTCATAAAACTCTACTGAGGGAAGATCGGTGGAAAAACCTGGCAAGTTAGTCTATACACCCTGCCTATTAAATTAAGGAACTTTTCATAAAGATTCTTTCCAGATTCTCATTAAAATCATTCCTACACCCACCCACAGCTCCTATCATCCCTACAAAGACGCAAACATACACACACATATCTCCCACATCAAATACGCTAAGACTCCGCAGTGGCGTGACACTCCATTTGTCACGGCGCCGCGTTTATACAGCGTGAACGTCGAACCGCCACAATTTACACTTGATATTGATGATTCTGGTGGTATTGCCTGAAAAATTGGGCTAGAACGAATCACCTGGAGCTTTGGAAATATTGGGATTACAATTTGGCTCAGTCGAGGGTTTTAAACTTGTTTGGAAAGGCATTTATCTGTCGCAAAAAAAATGCATACAAGACCTTATGTTTTACCTACAATTTTAATTGAGTATAATATTAATGAAGTATGTCCAGGTATTCTATACACCAAGTTGAATATAAGGTTGCGTCGTATGATAAACGAACCACAAACGAAAATCTTTCTCTCACACTCAAGTGTCTGGAACAACATGCATTATAGAAATTAGATAGTCAAACATATTTCTTTTAACCTATTGTTTTAATTTGACTATTTTATGTATACATCATTTTTTCATTGCTCATCATTACCATAATTTCAGCCGAAACAGGTCCACTGCTGAACCTAAACATCCCCAAGTATTTTGGGGGGGTTTTCCATAATCGCCACGCTTGGCAGGCGGGTTGGCGATCGCAGTATGGAGGTAAAATGCATAGAGAACGCTGCTGCCCATTCTCTAGAACATCCCGTAGTCGCCTTCTATGACACCCACGGGAAGAAATAGGATGGTGCTGTTCTTTACGTCCTGCACCACAGGGAACATGTTTTAATTACCTTTAAATTATAACACTTGTTTATATGCCTATCGACTGTAATAATCCATGAGTAACAATTTAATGCACATTTTGATTATAAGGTTCAGGCAGGCTGGACCTAGTGTGAAGTTCATAAACAAAATACTTCCTTTGCGTTTTATAGTTGTTTTAATTTCTTCTGTTAACCTAGCCTAACCTAATACTGTAGACTTTAAGGAAATGTAAAGCATTGTCTCTTATCGTATCTTAAACGACCCCTAACTCTTTTAAACTCGCTAAGTCCAATTATCAATCCTTGCTGTGTCAGTAACAGGAAAATAAAGTAAACTAACGTACGTAAGACCTCCAACGTGTGAATCGATATGGAACCTCTTTGCTTTGTTTCTGACCAGCGCCGAGACTGGCAGCCTCTCGCTTCATTTGTCAGCGTCAGTCGACGTGACTTTGCTGACTGGTGATGTTATAGCGTCGGTACGTAAAGGGAGAATTGTCGGTTCTGTGAAAGTGTTGGTGAGAGTACTGATTGGTACGAGCATTGTTTTACTGTAAATGTTTCAGAGATGGATACACGAATGATTTGAGGGTAATTCTCGTAATTTTAACAACATTCACAATCTGATCTCAGTGTCTTATCTGTCAAAGAAATCCAAAAAGTTTCCATACATTTTTTACAAGTTTTTGACATTTGATTGTCGCCGAGATGAGACTGCAACTAGATTTTAAACGTTTTTAATTACAAGAATTGGCCTTCTGAATTAGTGATGAGATGTTTGGGTTCATTTTAGGCATACATTTTTGGGGCAGTACCAAATATCTAAATCCAATGTTAGTAGTTCCAATGATGTAAATTTAATGTTTATTCAATTAAAAAAAAGGAAATGGTATGCAAACAACAAAATATTCACCTAAACTCAAACTAAACTGCACTCAATTTCCACTCCAGAGTAGATATAAATTCGGTAAAGGTCTAGTCAGATGAATAAATGAAGACTACAGAAAAACAATGGGCCGATATTCAATTGAAATACCAACACACATCTTTCACCCCAGCGGAACCATAAAATGCCGTGTTTCAGTACCAATTCACCAAGACTGCGGCTTAGTCGTACACCATCGTGCACTCAATTTGTCACCGACTCGTACCGCAAAGCATTTACAGCGCAAGCGGTGATGCGCCGCAGTTTAGCACAGCGCTGCACCGACACCGACCATTTGTTTGATTGGAACACCAGTGTTTGTGTTAAACAAATTCGGTGAATTCTTTATTTGGGATCGACGATTAGTTTATAGTTGCGCGGCATTTTAGGGGCATTTTTGGTGCCACTTGTTTTTGATAGTACGTAAAAGTCGTAGTAGTTTAATTGACGCCAGTTCATCTAAGGCCAGTTTTAAGCTGATGCCATTCTACACATCTGTTTTGGATCAGTTCTCAGGTCACTTTTTGAGACTTAACTGGCTTGTGTACCTTTAAATTTGGTCTTTATTATTTCAATTAGTTAACGCATTGGCATAATGGCTTTGGCATACCTGCTGGCCAGTTCTATCATGACAGCCACTCGCCACTGTGTTCGGTAAAAGTAATCAAGGCATTAGGTACTGATCTCTTTCGTTCTTACCCGTGTGAGGACTTTTCCCTGACGAGCGATAATTATATTCAGAATCATTTTAAAATTGAAAGTCATTTATTTAAATTAGGAATCCAAGAATCAGCACGAATAATGTCAAAATTACAAAAGACATTGCCCAAAATGCCGTCGTTCACCACTTCCTTTGGTATCTGTGAAGAAGTGGCGCAACAAACTGCTCAGCAGTATAACTGTCTGTTCAGATAGAAACAGTAATTTAATGCAAAGTTATTAACATTACAAGACACAGAACATAAATTAAATTATTTGCCGTTCGACAGCTAGCCAATAAACCATCAAATTCAATGAAACCCATATTAAATCAAAAAAAGTTTTTTTAACACTTATTTAAAATATAATACTTATTTAAAAGCGTCCAGACATATATTACGTATAACCTGATATAGCAATGTTAAACTGGATATAATTAGTGCTAATTTTACATGAGCACTGATTTATATCAATGATAAACTGATGTAATAAATTATCAATAATTGCTGTAACCAAATCCATTTATGTCAACTATGATTGATTTCAATAATCAATTTTGTCGATCGCAACAACTTACAAACTTAGTAACGTAAGTTTTTAAGAGTAAGGGCCTGATCACATGTTCTACAACCACACCACAACCATAATCACATCAAAATGACGACTCGAAATCTAAAGGTGGAAATCCTCATGGATTTTTTCCGCCCTGAGGTAGGCGGAGGGTTCTGTCAGACTCTTACTGGATAAAATCACCCTGGTGTTCCGTCCCACACCTACTTCAGGGACGTAATGTGTCGTCGGCGATCCCCGACTGGTGCTGGCCCGCATCTGCGGGCCTCCTCACGTTAGGGCGTTTGGGGGAAGTGAGGTGTTAAAATTCCCCTCCATCTCGGGTCCTAAGGAATATTTTTTTCTTTTTTGCCCGTCTTTTCTAAGCTTTTAAGCCTTGGCTGGATGCATGCAATGATGACTTGATAGATGCCATTGCCAATAAAAAAACAACACACAGAGCACATTTGACGACCAAAACCAAACGGTACTGAGAGATCCTCAGGTGGAAATACAGGATTTTCATAGCCAGCCTAAGATCATGAATTACAAACAACCTTCACAGTTGTTGTAGGTCTTGTAGACTGTAGATTTGTAGACCATATCCTATTTTATTAAGTACTTGATACTTGTTGGCAGGCCTACACTGTCTTCCTTACCTGTTAACACTGTAATTTGAAACCATTGAAAGAGTTACCGCGATTCTCTGCCGGCTCCTCTGCATAGGAAATGACAAGTTGGAACCATGCATTTAGCTTCTGATGTTTGCTAAGTGCCTAAATAGGTTTACGAGAAATATAATATTTTGGTTTTTTAATTTCCACTGAGATCGACCACACCAAGGCCACATTACAGCCACAACGGAACCACCAGCGAGACCGCGTCCTAGCGGACAACCACATCGCAGACACAACGATCTGTCAGTCCGCAAACACACGCAACCACAACACAACTGCATAAGTTCATCATCATCATCATCAGTTCAGCCGCAAGACATCCACTGCTGGATATAGGCTTCCCCAATTTAGGGGGCTTTGCCATAATCGCCGCGCTTGGCTGGCGGGTTGGCGATCGCAGTATGGTGGTAAAATGCAAAGAGAACGCTGCTGCCCATTCTGTAGTAAGTCCCATAGTCGCCTCTTAAGACACCCACGGGTAGAAATGGGGTTTTTTTTTTTTTTTTTTTTTTTTTCAGGATGGGAAATCATCAAATGACTTCTCCCGCTCTGGGCGGAGCGGGAGGGCGTGTCAGACTTTTACTGACTAAAACCCACCCGTGTTCCATCAGTTGCCCATGTGCCAGGGTCACGGTATCTCCTTCGAACAATCACGCGACCCCGGCAGGCATCGGTCCTAGTAGACCCCTACACTGCTGCTGACATCTCTTTGAGGCGCGCGTGGAACACTGCGCGCCGTCGACCCGAGCTTGGTCCTTACCGGTCCTGTTGTCCGTGTATACGAGCCCTTAGCAGAAAATTAAAGAATTCAAATTGAATTGAACTAAAACTTTGGAGCAGATTTAGACGTCATCTCGAAAATGTTATCTTAGCATGTAAACTAATTTGAAAACTTAGATTATTTGATCACTTTCTTTCGGTGTCTAATTCAGTTAGTAAGTAATCAATCAATCTTCACTGACGACCGCAAGCTGTACAATCTACGTTAATTTATTTAAATAATATCTGGTTGACCGAGCTTTGCTCGGTATTTTTTGGTAAATTGTGTTTCAAATAATAAGTTTATGTTCAAGTTGATTATCGATAAAGTTGGTCATTGAAAACACGAATAAAACGACATTTTATAAAAATGAATCTTAGCTAGATCGATTTATCGCCCCCGAAACCCCCTGTATACTAAATTTCATGAAAATCGTTGGAGCCGTTCCCGAGATTCAGATTATATATATATATACAAGAATTGCTCGTTTAAAGGTATAAGATAAGATAAGATAAGATATTGATAAAACCAAACCATTAATTCAGCACATAATCTTCCCAAATACACACACAGGCCAAGATTCCAGACCGCAGCGTAGAAAAATACTATTCAAATCATAGGACGTTTCACAGAAAAGTGCAATACCAATACCGTCAAAACGTATGCCAGACCATTTTTTCAGTTCGGTCTCCGACAGGGATACATATAAACTAAACTGTACAATTGTACCCTATTAAGATATTATGTTAGTACTTATATTTTGTAGTTTATAAATATTCGTATAAATGTAATAGCATTTTCTTATTAAAATTGCCTCCCAGAATAACACAATAATCGGAATGGCTCTCCGACTAATCTATTATTTTATCTACAATCTGTAGCTGTGTCATGCAGAGAATTACGTTAATGCAACAGAAGCCGCCAGTCACGATGATGTGGTACCGTTCCATCATTTATCACCGTCTAACTATCGGTTTGTATAGTAGGAGAGACAGGGATAGGGGATCTAGGTAGCGTAGTCTAGGAAAAGAGGAAATGTGCAGAATGTTAGCTTAATATATTGGTGGTTTTTAGGGTTCCGTTGCCAAATGGCAAAAAACGGAACCCTTATAGATTCGTCATGTCTGTCTGTCTGTCTGTCTGTCTGTCCGTCCGTCCGTATGTCACAGCCATTTTATTCCGAAACTATAATAGCTATGCTGTTGAAACTTGGTAAGTAGATGTATTATGTGAACCGCATTAAGATTTTCACACTAAAGTAGAAAAAAACAATAAATTTTGGGGTTCCCCATACATAGAACTGAAACTCAAAAATGTTTTTTTTTCATCAAACCCATACGTGTGGGGTATCTATGAATAGGTCTTCAAAAATGGTAATGAGGTTTCTAATATCATTTTTTTCTAAACTGAATAGTTTGCGCGAGAGACACTTCCAAAGTGGTAAAATGTGTGTCCCCCCCCCCCGTAACTTCTAAAATAAGAGAATGATAAAACTAAAAAAAATATATGATGTACATTACCATGTAAACTACCACCGAAAATTGGTTTGAACGAGATCGAGTGAGTAGTTTTTTTTAAAACGTCATAAATCGTAAACCGCAATTTACCTTACATTCAATCAACTAAAATATAAAAATTAAAAAAAAAAATATTTTTAAACCGAGAATACCTACAGGTTTGTACGGAACCCTCAGTGCGCGAGTCCGACTCGCACTTGGCCGGTTTTAACATATGATTGACGTAGAAATAAAATCATTTATCACTATGTCACAATATGGTCTTAGGTGATAAAGAGGCTGGCTGTTGTATAACATCACCCCCTTAGTTTTGATAGATTGGCCACTTAATTGAGTAGTTATTTAGGTTAAAGAACGGATTACACACACGGCGTGTAAATAGCGTGCCTAACCTAGCACATATAAAGAGCAACATCTTGAGATGATAAAACAGAAAATACAAAATGGCGGAATCCACTTAATTTTAATCAGGCTTTTTTTCATTTCTCAAGTTTTCAGTATCGGGGTTATGTGACTTAACCTTTACCAAGCAAGGTAACCAGCCTTTGCTCTGGGGCTAGTATTATTATTATGGGACTTACCTCCGGATGCGGCGAGCAGGCCGTGCGCGCGCAGTAGCGCCAGCAGCAGCAGCGGCAGCAGCGGGCGGCGCCGCATGCCGCGCGACACCGCTGCGCCCGCGCCGCGTCGCCGCTCGCCCCCGCGGTCGCCCTCACCTGGGGGAAAAGGAGAAAATAATCGTTAGTAACGTGCTGTAACAAAGGATATGAATACACACGACGACATATCAAGGTACACATTTCTAGCTTTAGCTGGCCTCGCGTTGTATAGGCTTTTCCTACATGAGAATTTAGCTTAAAGAGGAAATGTATAGTTGGATATGTCGTACATAAGTTGATCAATCAAATGTTTCTACCTCAGCAATCAATTCGCTTCAAGTCAAAGAAAACTCTGACCATGTCAATAGTAATACGTAACACGATGTTTTAATGTTCATTCATTATCATTGTTAATTACGATGTTTTATGTCTAGTGCCCGTACCATACTTCACAACTTTGTTCAATAATAATATGTATATCCGTTTTATTAATGAACAACACAAATATCGAGACAATACCAAATGAATCCATTGTTAACACTTCGATTCATTTCTCGAAATATACCAACTGAAAGCCAACAAAAGGAGCCCACGAAAAAATCTTTACAATATCATTGTTCAGTACTATTCACATGGAAAAATCTGCTCATTCTTTCAAGGTAGGTATGTATTACTTTAGATTGGAAATTCGATGAAATTCCATTAAATATTTTTGCCAAGGGTACTGGGAAACGAATTCCTGAAATATCCTGTTCGTTCTCAAACAGATTGGGTATGGCTTCAGTATTGAGCGGGGGGCGAAAGCAATCTGCATATCTTATATACAGTTATTCCATTTATGTTTTTAAAAGTTTCAAAGATTTGTATCGTACCTATATCGTTGTAGAACCAAAAAACTGGAAGACATGTAACATCAACCAACCCACACTGGGCCCGCGTGGTGGATTATATATGTATAGCCCACTGCCTTTCATAGAGGCCTTTGTCCCAACAGAGGGAATATTATTATTATGATCATACCTGCGCCCTGGAAGTAACTGAATTCGCAGCTTCACAACCATCATCATCATTTCAGACCAAAACACTATCATAGCCTACGTCCAGTCGTGGACACAACTGGACATAGCCCTCCTCGAGGTGATAAATTTCGACCAGTTCTCTTAAGAGGCCTCTCACAAAATTTGAATGTTCGAGTTTAGGTAAAAGACGGCAATCTTATGTATGTGTCCGTAGCTATCCACACATGCACAATACAAACAGTGTAACGCGAGTGTCGAGCCGGTCTAAACAATCTTGAGCCGTTAGAATTATTATGCGGTATTTAGAGATTTATGAAAATACTTACTTTTATTTAGTCAGTCAATAAAGATTTCTAGACTAATAAAAAATTACAAATATATGTTATGTAAAGTATACAATAAAAATAAAAAATTCAAACAATTACATATTGGTGCCGATTCTGTTGTACACCGAACTAAACTATCTCTAAAATTCCTTACTTTTAGCTATGAGAATTGTTGTTACCCTATTCTGCAAGAAATAATCTCTAAATGTAAAAAATATTTTGACACGACTAAAATCAAATTTGACAATCGCGACTCAACGTGGTATTTTCTTTTTCTTTTGGCTTCGCAACTTGGTACTTGTGTGCGTTACGCAATGAACTTGTTGAGAGACGACGCACAGTGGGCCCATACTGAAAATTAGTGGACTTAGGCAACAAAGTTACCATATCGATGCAATTTTTTTTTTATATGACGTGTTATAATATTCCTGACAACTTTTATTCTTATAACATTTCTTCTAAACTTGATAGTTTGTCTTGAAAAAAATTTATTAGATTTTTTTGTATGGAGCGAATCACGTTTAATTTTTTTTCTTCAATTGGACTAATATGTTGGGTGTGTGGCGTAAGTATATGATAGCTAGGGTCATTCTCTATCCACGAAAAAAAAATCAGCGTCGGCCATCTGCGGCAGCGCGAGTAATCATTCGGTAAAAAAATAATAATTTGGAAGAATTTTTTTGTCATTTAAAATAAATTCAAAGCATATTTTTTGTCTCATTTGGCTGTTTTCACCTTCTTTTTAGTTAAATAAATAGTTTTAATAGCGCATACGTACTTAGAACTAGTAATTCTGGTAGAGATTTAGTTATTATTGCATGTTATCGGTACAAATGAGGCATCAATCACAATGCAGGTGCTCTGCATTGTGATTGATGACTCATTTGTTTGTGCGCGCATAACTAATGAGTCATCGAAAAATGCTCGTCTCTGATTGGCTGTGTTATTTTTTAACTGCACGTTATCTATTGTTGAATAAATATATCGTAATGTTTCAGGTTATACTAATTTTGTTAATGATAGGTGAAATAATTTAAATTTGTACGGGCAAGTCGTTGATAATTATCTACATAATCAACTGTATGTATATTATTATAGTATAAGTTATCGTACGTATGATCAATATGAAACTGTGAAGTAATTGTAGCCCTGAAAAGGGCTGTTTGTCATATTCCTAACCCTGATGGGCTTTTGTGGGAATAATTTAGAGCCGGATCACATTATTTCTTGTTCCAGAAGTGCTAGTGGGTCCGGCAAATTTTCGGACTCTGCTATGAGGCATTCTTCTTCCTCCATAATTTCACTGTCACAGGGAGGCTCAGTAGTCTGTAACAACTGAGTTGCTTCAGGCAACAACTCATTATGAACCTGTTTCATTATTTTAGGCCTTATGTAGGATATGTGGGGATCAGAGCTTATTAGAAGTCCATGGAGGATGTCTTCGTTTGTTGCTATTCTCCCCGTTTTCCGAGTGTGCCTCTCCCTGACGTTTCTGAAGTCCTTATTACGGGCTTCCGAAGCTTCTTCAGATAAGGTACCTAAAACGAATAAGTACATACATTTTAATTTCAAAACGCAATCGAGTCAAATAATACATCAAACTATATTTATTTTTTACTTACCGATTGGCAAAACACCAAAGTGGTTACAGATGTCTGCACCGTGCATTAGAAGTTTATGTACACTAACTGGCATGTAGTACCACGAATAGTGTTGCACGTACTCATCAGCTGTTTCTCTACAGTATCTTCTAAATTTTTCACAGTCAATGTTTTTGCCTGATGATATGGCTTGTACAATAACGGAAAATTTGAAAATCAGATTTTCGTCAATTCCCGTTATTCTGGAAGATCTTTTGTAATCTTGGAAAAAGCGCCTCGCTGTATTCCCGTCGTTTGTAGTTCCAAAACCCTAAAATGGGAAAACAATACTGTAATATACAATACATAGAGATATAATTCACAAACAACATAAAGAGAGCGAAAATTAAATACATACCTGTTTGACTATATCAATCAGCATTCCAGTTTGCTCACGAAACTCTTGCTGTGTGGTATTTTTTTTAGCTTTTTCAAAGCCTTATGTTCGCCGCGAGCAGTCCATCGTTGAAAATCCAGATTATGAGATATATGGAGAAGACATTCCATACACCGAATCTTCATATGCAGTGAAGAAATTCCTTGTTTGTGAATTTCTTCACGAAGTGGTTTAGAAGTCAAAGCGTCTAAATTATTCATCTCACTCGGTTTTGCCAAGCAAATGGGACACGTTGCATATGATGGTACTCCAGCAATAATATTGGCCACTTTTCCATCAATCATGGTCATATGCAATTCATGTGATACAATAATATTTCCACACTGTGTAGATATTCGTTCATCAATTTGTTTTTTCATCTCAGACTCTTCAGACTTTATAAAGTCAGCTGTCTCCGAAGTGAAAGTGAACTTCACTGGTCGACAGTACAGAGTTGAGCAAGGTGTGGGGTTCTCCCAAACTAGATTTTCATTCCCAGATGATGGCCTAGTAGACACTAGCCGAAGAGGGACGATGCTTATCATGACTACTGATGAATCATCGAACTCTGTAGCTGTGTTTGACGTTTTCTGTTTATAGTTACTCTGCGACGTAGAACCATCAAGTCCCCATTTCCAGGTCAAATTGAGTTCTTCATTTTGAGACCTATCAACAGTATTTATATCAAGTAATATCCTCTCCACAGTGTGGTCCAATAGCGCTTGCAATTTAATGTGAGCTCCGTTTTCGGTAATCTCCATACTCTTTTGTGGTGGGTAACATCTTTTCTTGGCATTTACAAGCTTTGGATAAGATGGAAAGGCAGCACAGTTTTCTTCTTTCAGAAATTGTCGAAGAGTTAAGTACTTCCATTTCGAGAGCGTAACTGATGTATAAAGAGCTAAACGCTTATCTTCAGAGACAGTACTTAAGCTCTGCTTTTTGAATAGTCTCTCTTCTACTTCGGATAGCGCATCTGGATTACTGGAAAGGTATTCGACCACTTTTGCCAGATTCGTTTTGCCGTTGTCTTTCAATTTTGTTATGTACCAGTGCTGCAACTCTTCCTCGGAATTTTCTTCTACTATGGAAGTAGAACGTCTTTTCTTTTGCTTATTACTTAACTCTTCGAACGGTTTTCTGTGCTCCTTTTCTGTAGATGTTCCCGCTTCCGCAGTACATACCGCAAGAGTAGGAACATGGCAATCTATATCCACAAGCTAAGATAAGGCTGCGTCCGAAAAGCCCATCACACTTCTCAGATCAACACTGTCACAAACAGGCCAGTTGATGTTTTTTTCCAACCACTTGCGATTAATTACACGATTCATAAAAGTTTTTTGATTTCTACTTGACTCTATCCACTTTTTATTTAAATTTACACAAAAAAGTCGACAGAACTCCTTGATTCGGTTCTTGTCTTCTTCAGAAACTTCGGTAGTCAAGACAGAAATGATACTTTCATACAGAAACATATGATTTTTCAGATCACCGCCACTTCTTAATTTCACAAAAAGATCTAGGTTGGTACAAAATCCAGCCATAGTTCTAATGTAAATATAAAAATACAAGTATTTCACTGTGTTCACAAACAAGCGACAAGAGCGAAACTAGATGGACTTAATGAATGTCTTTATATTTATAGTTAGTGTTAATTACTCAAGTAGTGGACATAACAGTGAGTGAAAATTATTCAGCCAATCAGAGACGAGCATTTTCAGCAGAGCTAACTGATCTTGTTTCCCCATACAAACTTTCAAACCCCTTTTTCACCCCCTTAGGGGTTGAGTTTTCAAAAACCCTAGGACACAAAATTGTTTATTTCTATTTGTTAACCTAAAAACAAAGTTTCAGGCTTGTAGCTCTAAAAATGACGGACTTCCATACAAAATTTTAATCCCTTTTTCACCCCTTAGGGGGCGAATTTTCAAAAATCCTTTCTTAGCGGATGCCTACGTCATTACAACTATCTGTATCCCAAATTTCAGCGAAATCCGTTCAGTACTTTCGACTGTGCGTTGATAGATGAGTCAGTCAGGTTTGCCTTTTATATATTTAGATTTTTCATTTTTTGTTTGAATTCTATGAAAAAATATTACCCACGTGTTGAGATTTATATGTGTGGGGTTTTATAAGGGGAGTCGAAAATGTCATTATTTTTACGATAGGACACGCCATTTTGGAGATATAAGCAAAAGAAAAAAAAATACACTACTGTTTTTGGACGTCAGGCGAGGCGTTGGTGTGAATTTTTGTTCATGACCACTAGTTTTACTCCACACCTTTCTAATCGCGATTAAAAATAGTCAGATTTAGTTAAAATACGAGCAACATTATATGAGCAACGTTGTGAAGATCGAGAGTGTGTCGACCAGGGTGGCGTTCCTTATACTCAGAATATCCGCAAGGTATTCGCTGAAGGTCATACAGGTGTACGCCCCGACCTCGACACACCCCGACGATGAGGTGGAGACCATGTATGAGGATATTTCCAGAGCCATGCATGGTACCAAATCTCACTTCACCGTTGTCATGGGGGACTTCAACGCGAAACTACGCAAGCGAAGCGATGATGAGCTGCGAGTGGGGCAATTTGGAGTTGGACGTCGGAATCACCGGGGTGACCTACAGGCTAGTTTTATGGAGAAGGAAGGCCTCTTTACGATGAATTCCTTCTTCAGAAAACGCGAGCACAGGAAGTGGACCTGGCAGATTCCAGACGGTGCAACTAAAAATGAGATTGACTTCATTATGTCGACGAAGAAGCACATATTCAATGATGTCTCTGTGATCAACGCGGTGAAAACCGGGAGTGATCACCGCATGGTAAGAGGCACATTGAATATCAATATCAAGCTGGAAAGATCTCGGCTGATGAAGTCAACGCTCCGTCCAGCACCGATCCAACTTCAGAACCCCGAGAGCTTTCAGCTCGAACTCCAGAATCGTTTTGAGTGCCTAGGGAGCTCCGTGGACGATTATAACGATGGGTTTGTGGAAACTGTCCATACGGTCGGGTCTCAGTTCTTCAAGACCCGCCGTACTAATAGCAAAAAGAAACTCTCAGATCCAACATTACAGCTCATGGAACAGAGGCGCGAAATGATCCTGCAGTCTTCAGAAGCTGCACTCGAGTACCGGCAGCTAAATAGACGGATCTCTAAGTCCTTGAAACGAGACCTTCGCCTCTTTAATACGGAACGTATTAGAGACGCGATAGAGTGGAACAAGGGCTCCAAAGTATTTGCAAGAGATCTGTCTATTGGGCAGAGTCAGCTTGCCAAACTGAAGACCGACGACGGCAGAGTCGTGTCCGCTAAACCTGAGCTGTTAAGAGAGATCGAGAAGTTTTATGGACAGTTATACACGTCCACCAGAAACCCCGTTATGAATCTGGCTAAAAACCCGAGAGCTAGATTGACTCGACACTAAACTGAAGATATCCCGGACGTCAGCTTGTACGAGATTAGGATGGCTCTGAAGCAGCTTAAAATTAACAAGGCGCCGGGTGATGACGGAATTACGGCCGAGCTCCTGAAGGCCGGCGGAAAACCCGTTCTAAAGGCCCTTCAGAAGCTATTTGATTCCGTCATACTCGACGGCAAAATGCCACAGGCATGGAACAGAGGTGTGGTGGTACTTTTCTTTAAGAAGGGTGACAATACCCTACTTAAGAATTATAGGCCCATCTCACTTCTGAGCCATGTCTACAAGCTGTTTTCAAGGGTCATCACGAACCGTCTCGCGCGCAGGTTTGACGACTTCCAGCCTCCCCGACAAGCCGGATTCCGTAAAGGCTTTAGCACCGTGGACCACATACATACGCTGCGGCAGGTTATACAGAAGACCGAAGAGTATAACCTACCTCTCTGCTTAGCGTTTGTGGACTACGAAAAAGCCTTCGATTCGATCGAAACCTGGGCTGTACTGCAGTCTCTCCAACGGTGCCAGATTGACTATCGGTACATCGAAGTGCTGAAGTGTTTGTATGAAAACGCCACTATGTCAGTCCGGCTCCAGGACAGAGCCTCGAAACCTATCCTCCTGCAGCGAGGGGTGAGACATGGAGACGTCATCTCTCCGAAACTGTTCACCGCTGCACTGGAGGATGTCTTCACGGTTCTGGACTGGAAAGGGGCTGGCATCAACATCAATGGCGAGTACATCACTCACCTTCGATTTGCCGACGATATAGTAGTCATGGCTGAGACTATGGAGGACCTCAGTACAATGCTCGATGACCTCAGTAGAGCTTCCGAAAGAGTGGGTCTTAGGATGAACATGGACAAGACAAAGGTCATGTCCAATGCTCATGTGATATCCACTCCAATGAAGATCGGAAGCGCTACACTCGAAGTTGTGGACGAATATGTGTACCTAGGACAGACTGTCCAGTTAGGTAGGTCTAACTTCGAGAAAGAGGTCAATCGTCGAATCCGGCTCGGCTGGGCAGCGTTCGGGAAGCTACGCGGTATATTCTCGTCCCAATTACCGCAGTGTCTCAAGACAAAAGTCTTTGACCAGTGTGTGTTGCCAGTGATGACATATGGTACTGAGACGTGGTCGCTCACAATGGGCCTCATAAGAAGGCTCAAAGTCACCCAAAAAGCAATAGAGAGGGCTATGCTTGGAGTTTCCCTACGCGATCGAATCAGAAATGATGAGATCCGTAGGAGAACCAAGGTTACCGACATAGCTCGAAGAATTGCCAAACTTAAGTGGCAGTGGGCAGGGCACATTGCTCGTAGAACAGATGGTCGATGGGGTCGGAAGGTTCTGGAGTGGCGACCGCGTACTGGAAGACGTAGCGTTGGAAGGCCTCCCTCAAGATGGACCGATGACCTGGTGAAGGCCGCAGGAATGCGTTGGATGCGAGAGGCACAGAACAGGTCGAGGTGGCGGTGCTTGGGGGAGGCCTATGTCCAGCAGTGGACGTCTTTCGGCTGAAATGATGATGATGATGATGATGAGTTAAAATAAATTATTTTAGTCAACATTTTTCTACAATTTATTAAAATAATGCTTTCATTGATAATAAACGAAACTCTTATCTTATACAAATAATAAAATGCGGAGAGTAGCAAAATGTTGTAGTCGTAGTATATTTTTGCGTTCACGATACGAGTACCCGAACACTGAGACGCGGGAAAAAATGGCACAGGTCCTCGTTGGGCGCTTGCGCCGTACTAAACGCTGCCCGCTTGTGCATCGTAATTTATTCTAATTTAGAGTGATTTCAAAAACGATATTATGTCTAATTAAATAAACGGATTTAAATAAAACTTGAGAATTCGATTTGTTATAGAGCATACTTTATATTGACATGAATTTTTTAATGTAATTATGCTTTATTCAAACCAAAAAAACGCGATTAAATTGCGAATAAATCGTAAAAATTGCCATAAGACTTATTTTTTTTTTTACTAATTAAGCTTATTAAAAATCAATATTCTTGTACTAAATGTAACAACTAAATTATATTTCTGATGTTTTGTGTATTTTTGTTACTCAAATTTCTACATATTAATGATAGAAATAGGAGTCTGAAATTGACCCTGCGCTGATTTGATAATGATGAGATGAGAGGTAAATAAGGCGACTAAAATCTTAGATATTCGCGCAAAAATGTAAAATGGCTCTTAAACGAAAGTTTCCACATTTATGTATTATTTCAAATAATTATTTTGTTATTATATCTATTACAGAGTAAAATAGATGAAAGGAAATCCTCGATAGTAACATATTACACTGAAATTAATATAATACTATCTATTAATAGGTAGGCAAGAATTTCCGTTATCAAGATGTCTTCCGCCATTTAATATGTAGGTCGGTCAGCTACTTTTACACCCACCTACTTTCATCTAATAAGATTCTAAGAATGCTACTTTGTACTGTTTTTCATTGGAATAAGTATGAAAAGTGTGATATTAAGAATTCATTTTGCAAATTTGAGTAATGGATAAATATTATTCTAGGCATTTAGCACTTAATTGTCAGATTTTATTACAAAAACAATGCGCTAAATGAAGACGAGAATACTATAATGAGACATTTATTTACGAAGCATAAAAATTACACAATTCGTTGTCATATGTACCTACATTTTTATTTAATTCGTTGTTACTTACAACGAATTAAATAAAAATGTACATAATGAAGACTTAGAAACAATCTTATCATTGTACATAATACTTGATTACGAGATTACCACGTGTATCGCCTCGTGTAAGTCTACACAATATTATTTATAAACCATTGTTCCCCAAATCCTTATATTTAGATCATCCCTGAGATTCTATTGTTCATCATTTTGCGCACAAAATATTAGCTACTAGCGGCGTCCTGTGGTTTCATCAGCATAAGTTTCGATTGTCTACCCATGTGCCAAATTTTATCCAAATCCATTCAGCCATCGAAGCGTGAAAGCAAACCATACAAAACATCCAAATAAAACCTTTATATATATTACACTAGCTTCTGCCCGTGACGTCGTCCGCGTTAAATTTCTTGTTCCCCCGACCCTTCCCGTCGCGTCGAATCGCCTACCCGTGCAATTTTCCCCGTTTTTGCAACATTTTTCATTACTGCTCCGCTCCTCTTTGTTGTAGCGTGATGTTATATAGCCTATAGCCTTTCTCGATAAATAGGCTACGCAACACAAAAAGAATTTTTCAATTCGGACCAGTAGTTCCTGAGATTAGCGCGTTCTATCAAACAAACAAACAAACTCTTCAGCTTTATAATATTAGTGTAGATTTACAACATTAGGCTAGCAAAGATTAGTTACCGTGGCCCTGGCATATGGGCAACTGAAGGAACACGGGTGGGTTTTAGTCAGTAAAAGTCTGATCTGCCTTTCCGCTCCACCTTTGAGCGGGAGAAGTCATTTGATGATTTCCTACCCAAAAAAAAGGCTAGCAAATATTAGCTAAAACCAAAATATTTATCACCGTGGCAACCTTTCGAAACTTATAGTTCCTGGTCGCACCACGCGGAAATACATTCCAAAAACATCCTGCCCAAACAAATTCAAAAACAAATCAATCCGGCTCTTTGCAACAACACAGATAGGGCCCCTTTAGAACTCACACACCCCATATTTTCTTTTTATCAAGATAAACCCAAACATGTTTGTCCAAATCAAATGCTATATAGAACGTCAAATCGAGTTTGTTGTAGATAGAGAGAAAAAAGCTCGGTACAGAAGTGGTACATTGTCTGAATCAATCGGGTGGGCTCAATATCGGACAGTGGAGTACAGCGCCTGTTGTTTGTAATTGAATTGTCAGTTTATTGGACCCTGGACGGAAATCGGACTTCAGGAGTTGAGGGAAGAGCGGCAGCGTGTAGGGCCGTGCAATTTTTTGATATCATTGATTGTTTGATGTATGAAGTTTACGAAAGAAAGAGATGGGTTTGTAGTCTTATTCTTGAAGTAAAAAAAACAGATTTTAAATTATAATGTGGTTTATTTGCGATATTTAACATGTTTCGATTGATCAAGAAATTATGGTCGTAAAATCCTATAATACTATCGCAACGTGAAACCTAGCAATGATTTTTTATTTTTATTATTTTAATATGAACTGTCCTAATTTATATTAGTTAAGTGCCTTCTACATGTGATTAACCACCATCATATAACCTTATCGACCTTGAAATACAATCATAATTATTATACTCCCAAAAGAAACATCAATGATCAGAATCCAACTATGTTCCATTTGAAACTCGCACCCACTCTAAACTTGCCCCAACACGCGACCCTTTGGCGAAAATCACCTTCAGATAAAAAAAGAGATTCTGTAAAAAGGTCCCGCTCCTAGGGGCTCTAAGACATTGTTGTATAACTGTTTAACACACTTTCCGAGCAACCCGCCAGGGTTGAAAATATTTCCATAATATTTTGTCAAACAGCGAATCAATGGGTAGAGATTTGTTGGCTGAAGACGGCAAAATTGTTTTGATAAAATCTTCGGCTGTGTGTTTTTCTTTTGTTAGAGATGGGACGACTTGGACTAAATAAATAACTGGTACATTTTAATAGCTATAGACCAAAAGGAATGTCAATATTTATTTAGTACTGCTAAAGTACAAGTATCTAAGGACAAAGTTGATGAATGATAAATTTGTGTTTTTAGCTCATCAAAAATCTATCGTACAAACATAGATGTTTGCCTGAAAGATGAGAGAAGACATTATCCTTCTGGAAAAAAAAAATGGCTCGTATATGCCCTATGATTTAATCACAAGAAAAAAATTACAGCGTCGACATTGAATCTTTTTTCGGAACTCTCATTTAATTACAAAAGTTGAGAAAATAACTTGTAAAGTAGAACTATAAAAAGTTATGAAAAACGCCATCAATCTTCATTACAGCTGACTTTTATGACTAATATGAGTAATGACACTAAATGTCTTTCGTCCAAATAAGCTAATATAAAAAGAAATTGTTTTAAGACAATTTATTATGAAGAGAAATGTTATGTCTGTGGAATTGTTTCAGCAAATATTAATGGAACGAAAATATTATGTTGGAATCATATTTTACTATCTTACTAGAAAATTGATTGAAAACATTGGTTTCCGGTCAACCCACATTCGTTTTGATTAAAGTTCATCTTCATGTCTCTACGCAAGCGCACTGCCCACGGCCGTTATGTATTCTATGAAAGCATTATTAATAGAACGAACAAGAAACAGATAGTCCATTAAAGTCCGGTTCAGTTAGGTGTGCCTCAAGGCTCTATACTCGGCCCATTCTTGTTCTTAGTGTATATCAATGACTTACCATTCTTTTTAAAGGGTATTTGTGACGTTGTACTGTTTGCAGATGATACTTCTCTTATTTTTAAAGTAGATAGGAACAGACAAAATTTTTAAAACGTAAACAGTGCATCCTCAATGGTTACGGATTGGTTTACGGCAAATAACTTAGTTCTCAATGCCAAGAAAACTAAATGTGTAAAGTTCGCCTTACTGAATGGTCCCGAAATCGTCTTAGATAAAGAGGTTCTTAAAACTGTAGACTCGACAGTTTTTCTGGGCATAACAGTAGATGGCAAACTACAGTGGGGCCCACATACTTCAAATCTAGCGGGGAGGCTGAGTTCAGCCGCCTACGCCGTCAGAAAAGTAAGACAATATTATACTGACGTTGATACAGCTCGGTTAGTCTATTTTAGTTATTTTCACAGCGTTATGTCTTACGGTATTCTACTGTGGGGCAAAGCCGCTGATATTCAAAATATTTTTGTCCTTCAGAAACGAGCTGTTCGAGCAATTTACCAGCTAGGTGTCAGAGTTTCTCTAAGGGACTTTTTTAAAAATATTGGTATTCTTACGGTGGCATCACAATTAATTTACGCCAACATCTGATATATTAGGCAAAATTTACACTTACATGCTAAAAACAGTGATTTGCACACTGTTAACACTAGAAATAAGGACAAACTACGTGTTCCTTTCACCGGCTTCATAAGGTGCATAACTCATTTGTTGGGCTTGGTATAACATTTTACAACAAGCTACCACCTTCTTTACCAGAATTACCTTTTAATGCGTTTAAAGCTCAAGGAAAATCCAACCTTTGTCTAAAGGCATACTATTCTATCAACGACTATTTAAATGACAAAACTAGTTGGTCGCTGTGATTAACTCAAGACAATGTTTGTGTTCTTTCTCCAGCACTAGCGTACCTAGTGGTCTATACTAATATTATAAAGCTGAAGAGTTTGTTTGTTTGATCGAACGCGCTAATCTCAGGAACTACTGGTCCGAATTGAAAAGTTATTTCTGTGTTGGGTAGCCTATTTATCCAGGAAGGCTACAACAAAGAGGAGCGGAGCAGTAATGAAAAATGTTGCAAAAACGGGGAAAATCGCACGGGTAGGCAAATCGACGCGACGGGAACAAGAAATTTAATGCGGACGAAGTCGCGGGCAGAAGCTATAGGTTATATAGCTCTAATATAATTGTTATTATATTAATTTTTTTTTTACTGTGTAAGTCATTTTTTTTAGTGTATTTATTGGTTTTGACATGATCTATGCTTTGTTTGACATATTATAATAATAAATAAATAATAAATAAAACATTTATTTCTCTTCCACAAAGGCTCCTTAAAATTACGAAGAAATAATCAGTACAAATCCTTTGTGGGAGACTGGTATCTGCACTAGGAAAAACCTGTCACACAGATTACCAGGCCCCCCCCCCAAAACAGTGTTTGAGGTTTTAATCTTAACGATAATATATGAAACATAATGATTTTAACCTTTGGCAGGAGAACACAATACAACAAAAATAAAGAATGAAATTTGAATACAAAATTTTAAAATAGATAAATGTTTTTAACATTGTGAGTAAAAGTGTAGTGTGGTGTCACACTTCAGCACAACACGGTGTACTGAAGTGTGGTGTAGTGTAGTATTTAGTAGTGTAGTGTGGTGAAGTGTTTCGTGGTGTGATGTGATGTAGTGTGGCGATGTGTTGAGTGGTGTGATGCGGTGCGGTGTAGTGATGTGTTGCGTGGTGTGATGTGGTATGGTGTAGTGTGGCATAGTGAGGTGTGGTGAGCTGTAGTTTACTGTAATATGGTGTTATGTAGTGTGGAGTGGTTGGCAGGCTTTAAACACATTTATTTTATAACAGCTAGCAAGTTTTCAGTGGTATCGTAGTCAAGGTTCAGTATTATAATGATTAGTATTGCAAAAAATGATTAGCTAGCAACCTCGACAAGTTGTCATTCAATTCTTGCCTGAGCAACCGGCAGCAAGTTCGTCATGCTCCCTTAGATGCCAATGCTTGCGGTAGCGTCAGGGGTCGGGTTACCCCCTTCCCTCAAATAAGGCGAGGGGGGTAATGGCTGATCTTTGCGTTATGCTCGTGAACGGGTGCTGCTTGTGGTGACTGGTCGTCTTGCTGACCTTGATGTTGGTATTGTTGTTAATTACCTACCTGTTTATTTGTTTTTACGCCGATGGTCCTAGTTTATCATTTTGTGAGCTCGAGTTGTAACTCGGGTCGTAACAGCTATGTGAACGTGATTCAGCATTGCATATGAAAGCTGTCACGCCCTTTATGCCAGGAGGCTTTTATTTTGGTACTTAAATTTACATGATATAAATATTTTTTGCTTTTGCTTGAGTATAGATTTCATTTTATTTCTTGGAATATTAGGTTGACTAACTGACATATGGCAAATCATTTAATTTAATGTTTTGTGTTTTGTTACCTACTTACAATTGTATAGAATCAAGTTCTTCTAACTTAACAGACAGCTGTGCTGCAGGTGAGTTTGTTCCGCCACTACTTCTTCCCAGCTAAAGCACTAGGAAGTCCTGCCGGGGTCGCGTGATTGTTCGAAAGAGATACCCGGGCCATGTGCCCGGGTATCTCTTTCGAACAATCACGCGACGGCAACTGATGGAACACGGGTGGGTTTTAGTCAGTAAAAGTCTGACACGCCCTCCCGCTCCGCCCAGAGAAGTCATTTGATGATTTCCCATCCTGAAAAAAAAAAAAAAAAAAGCACTAGGAAATGTCGAAGGGCGGGCGTTTTGGGGGGACTGTCTTGTGTAACTTTGACATTCAAAAAGTGCTGACTCTCAGCCTAGTTTGAATAAATGACTTTTGATTTTGATTTTGAAAGAAATATTGGAAAACGTAGGAAAGTTAGTAATAACGTACTAAACGTAGCATGTTCTTTTTTCCTATAAAAATTAATACTAAACCAAAATCACAGGATGAAGATCAATGTTGTGCCATATGGTACAATATTTAAGACTACAAAAACAAAAGGATATACTTTTCCAAAAAATAAAAGCGGATCATAAATGAAAGTCACAGACCCAAACTGCATACAAACGCTCGAATTCTTCTCATACACCAAAAAAAAATACTGAATCTCCACACGTTATTAGGCAAATCACCTCTTACTAGTCGAAGCTGACTCGACTCCAGACCTGATGTATGGCTGATGAATTAATCATATTTGGCCAAAGCCTCCATCTATGTGGAAATGAAGGAAAGATTCTGGAGGGACCAAATGTATGACGCGACGACGACGCGGCGTATCAAAGGTCCAACGATTTTCGGGATTCTCAGCAATATTTCCTTTGTTTGATTGAGGAGTTTTGATGAAGTCTGTCAGGAGTATTGATTTTAATTTCGAGGGCTTAAATTGAATTTAGTAGATTGATAATATGATCCCAAATCAGTTGAAAGACACTGAACGAGATACAATATAAGTCTGATTGATAATATGCCTATGGCAGTTTAGTGTCCCTTACAGTGTTCATTATAAACATCAATAGTTGTATGCTAACACTTTTATGAGGCAAGTTGTTTCGGTAATTTAATGAATTACGGCGAGTTTTGTAAATCACGAAGAGTTCTGCAACAATTTTTTAACTGTTTTGGCTGGGCCTTCTCATCATTACTCTGGTAGCAAAAAAATATCTCAGCTGATACTTAAAATATATATATTTGTAGCCATAAGGTATCGTGAAGAGAATTTAATTGAACATAGATTTAATTTTGCAATACAGTACCTATTACTGCATCGTTACTAAATAAACTCTTCACAGTTCTATAAAATACTCATTTCCAAGTCCCAAATCAACCGAAACCCCATAATACAGTAATACCCCATCAGGTGAACTATACAGTAATAAAAACAACGATAAAATTTGAGCAATAAAGCCATTTTGTGTAGTCAAAAGACGTTATTGCCATAACAGTGGAACAAAGGACAGAAGTTTGGCTAATAACGTCTAGTGAGTATGTAATGTTATGTGCCTTTGACTTTGAGTTGCAGACGACTAATACGAGTTGTTTAAGATTATTGTTTGTTTGTGAATAATTCTGATATTTGTATACATAATATCACATAACGCCCGTTTTCCTATTAGAAAACAAACATCCATATTTCGCTAGTTATGTTTAAGTTCCATGTAATAGGGGCGAACCTATTGCTATCAATCGATCGACTCTGAGCTGGTACTGAGAAATTCATACAAGATTTTCTTGTAACACTTTGCCAACATAAGCAAACGTCATTCTTCATGATGGTAGACCGAACGCCGGGTGCAAGATCCTTACATACCTGCTCTTTTTGCTTCATCCATATTCATGATTCTTATACGCACGCTAGTTGGTGAGTTTACGAACCTGACCTTTTGACGCTACTGCCTCAGGAATGTCATGTAAAATGTTGTCAAAAATTTTATTCATTTGTCGTGTCCAAGTTCTGAAGTGTCAGTGTACGTTAGTGATAGTATATTCCGCTCATGATAGTCATAGGAGCCAATATTTTAAAGATTTATATTCCCCATTACCCAAGAAATGAAATCGCAGACCCAAAACTCAATCACATCACTCATCGCAAAAAAAAAGTCAATCAAAACTTATAGAGAAAAAATCAATTTTGTATAACAAGATTATAGATATCAGTCGAAAAGTTAGGCTCGCCTACAGATCTGGTGTCAATCCAGCCGTTTTATCGCCTCAGTTTGATCCTGAGTACTTGCCTAAAACTTTTTGCTAGGATCGGCCCGCCAAATTGTCTGGCACTTGAGTTTTTCCTAGTCTAGTTTCGAGGTGAAGAGAGATTCTTTGAATTTTCGTCCATTGAGTTTGGCACACTATTTGTCATATTTTTGGTCTTTTTTGGCGTTTTATGTTGTTGAAGTGGCGATTGACGTGTTGAGCTTGTCTTTAGGTTCAAACTGAGAAGTAGATATGAGGACTATTTGCATTATTTTCACAGAAAAAGAAATTAAATAGTCATAGTAGACGTAATAATAGTAGATGGGGTCAAAAAAGCAGAGTGAATGGGCTCATTAAATTATTTAATTCTAATTTAAACTCCGATTTCATTATGAATAACTTAATATTACATCACGTTTGTTATCCCAAGTGGGTAAGGAAGAGGTGTACTTTCATCATCATCATCATTCCAGCCGTAAGACGTCCACTGCTGGACTTAGGCCTCCCCCAATTTGGGTGGCTTTGCCATAATTGCCACGCTTGGCAAGCGGGTGTGCGATCGCAGTATGGTGGTAAAATTCATAGAGAACGCTGCTGCCCATTGTCTAGTAAGTCCGTTAGTCGCCTTTTACGACACCCACGGGAAGAAATGGGGTGGTGTTATTCTTTACGTCTGGCACCACACGGTTCACGGTGTACCTTATAGTAGAACAATTTTTTTTATTTTTTTTATTTATCATAATCATGGCAACAAAATAATAACTCAGTTCTATAACGTTTTGCTAATAGTTTTACACTCTTACAAGAAGCTTATGTATAGCAGTAGATGCTTTTAAGCTGCAATTATGATTATCATTAATCAAAATGTTAAAATTCTATAACTTGGTCCAGATGTAAAGTCAGAGAAATTAATAATAATTAAAGTGACTACCAACATAAATTGACCGCATATTCCAAACACAACTATCATTCGTTGACAGTTGTATGTTATGGCTATAACACGACAAATTGAAGTAGGTTGCAGTGGCGAGGCGTAAATTTTTCTAAAAGAGAAGCCGAAGCGAAGTCGGCCTTAACTTACTGACTCATCAATAAAGAATACTTACTATCATTCTAAAATTAATATAGGAATGTAATGAATTAAATACAATTAAATTGAACAGATGAAAACGAATAAAATATGCAATATTCCTCTATCTCGTTCTCGCTGACGCATTTTTCTATACCTGTCTCTGTCATAACCCGTTGTACAGCGGCTTGCTCTCGTACATATCAAGCGGTGCCACGTGACCTAAAGTGACATCATTACGGGATCGCTGATGTATGAATTTTTAGTTCCCGATTATGACGTTTTGGCGCCGGGTTAATTTAGAACATTTCTCTTTTGTTGTAATACAAAGGTATAAATAACCTTTTTTGTTGTTTGAATGTTATGGTGAATTAAAATACCCGTAGTGTAACTATATTTATTGACAATAGTAGCCACTATTTACATACTATTGTATTTTTAATAGTGATAGAGTTACCAATGCGAATCCCCGAAGGCAAGCCGGTAGGAATCGTGTTATATGGTGCCTTCGCCACTGGTAGGTTGTCGATTAAATTTTCCGTACCTCCGGCCTCGGTGTTGTTACAAAATTTCCATGCCATATTTTTCATTTCATGTATATAGCACTGTGCTATTCTCCTGGATTCTTTTCAGAACATCGTTCATCTTTTAACACTCACATGGCAAGGTGCCAGGGCCAGACTTAATTACGACTTGAACTCAGGAATGTGTTCAGTAGCTGCTAAGTTTCGAACTACCAGAAAGCTGTCACGGTACTCCTTCTCGTTTTGAAAGTTATTGCCTACTATCCAGTAAATTATGATGGAGTTAATCGATGAGAAAAGCGTTTAGTCTTAAAATGAGTGAAGTTTAATGTTCATCGAGAAATTAACCTCCGAATACTTTTCATCATCATTTCAGATGAAAGACGTCCACTGCTGGACATAGGGTTTGCCAGAATTGCCACGCTTTTTTTTTTTTTTTTTTTCAGGATGGGAAATCATCAAATGACTTCTCCCGCTCTGGGCGGAGCGGGAGGGCGTGTCAGACTTTTACTGACTAAAACCCACCCGTGTTCCATCAGTTGCCCATGTGCCAGGGTCACGGCGAACAATCACGCGACCCCGGCAGGCATCGGTCCTAGTAGACCCCTACACTGCTGCTGACATCTCTTTGAGGCGCGCGTGGAACACTACGCGCCGTCGACCCGAGCTTGGTCCTTACCGGGCGGCGAGCTACCCATTGCTCGCCACCCGCAAGCTCGCGCCTACGGTGGCCGGGAGTCCGCTATCGACTCCCGACGCCCGGGGCGTCTCCTCCTGCGGCGGCTAGGGACGTGAGGGCGCAGAGACTGCCACTCCCTCACGCGCCTCGCCTCCTCCTTCGCGAGCATTACTGCTTCGCAGAAGGAGGTGACGGCTTCCCATTCCCTCTCGCTCCGTACCATGGCTCGTACCAGGGCCGGACGCGAGAGGTCGCCGCCGCCGATCGCTCCCACGAGGACACGGCGGTGCTCCGCCCAGGCAGGGCACACCTCCACCGTATGCTCCACCGTGTCCTCCAGACGATCCTCGCAATGGAAACACCCGGACGTATCCTCCCGCTTTATCCTGAACAGGAACCCACCGAAGCACCCATGCCCGGTGAGAACCTGCGTCAGGCGGAAGGTGAGGACGCCGTGACGCCTCTCTATCCACTCCTCAAAGAGGGGACTTACCGCCGCAATTGTGGCGTGCCCAAATTGCCACGCTTGGTTGAAACCCACCTGGGGTTGAAGATCGCAGTATGGTGGTAAAAATGCATAGAGAACGCTGCTGCCCATTCTTTAGTACGTCCGTTAGTCGCCTCTACAAAACACGTCAAACTATTAAACACAACAAGAATGATATTCTTTCTTACGATAAATAAGCGGGACCACCATCGAGGCACTCCATCTTCTTATTATAATGGTGTTTTATTTATCTGTTCAGTGGCGGCGCGTGACCTTGCATACATTATCTTTGATTTATGGAGGATGAATAATTTATAATTATACTAGTGCAATTCTGATAAAAGTTGGCCAGAAACTTGCCTGTCAGAAAGAAACTGTGGCAAGCATCACCATGGGTAAATAGAAAAGATATGTAATTTATTCAGGAACTCCAACAAAAGAAATACACAATACTTGGTGAATAAAGGGCGTCATCACGTACAAAGTAGGTGTTTATTTTTATTCATTTATTTGTGACTTTGACTAAAGCATACACAATTAGTGAACAACTAAGCTAACACAAAAAAACCACACAGAGAGTCATCACGAGTTCGTTTGGCCCTATTTATTTTAAAAAAGATTTTTGTTATGAATCTAATTATGTAGTTTATGTGAAATACCCGCGAAAAATCTGACATTATACTTTTCAGTAGTTTGGTTCGCTTTATGGTAAAAAAACATCTTCAATTTCAATAAAAAACACACAAGTTCTGACTTCAAACTTCCACAAATGTCAAGCAAATACACATATATACAAAACACTCCTTCATTAACATTCCAAACTCAAAACAAAACAAAAATAAAATTTCAATTACCAAACAGCTTACATCAGCATTCGCATCCGCTTCGCAACTCAAACACAAGTCAGGTGCGAGCACCAGATCTCGTGTTGGTCTTGGACCCGAGTCTAATGTAATCGCAAATACATTACACTGATGCCCCCAACTTGGTTTAATTGAAATTGTTCGAAGTGTGCTTATGTTAATGCTGGTGTGGCGAACGGAACTCTTGAACTACTAAGTGTTCATTCACACGTTCTGTTATATACTTAGTTTTGGGGATTATAGTTGACTCTTTAGAGCGGCTTGGGACTAAATAATAATAGCCGCACTGGTCGACCCATCCAAGGATTGGTTCGTGGATAGGTGACTATCTTCGCATATAAATACGAAGACTCTTCGTACCTCGGAAAGCACGTTAAGCCGTTGGTCCCGACAGACATTCGTGGATCGTCGTTACGGGCCGTCAGAAAACTGAAATTCTGTCAATCAGTATTCTCCAGTTACTAGGTTGTATGTCAGAAAGGCTGGTACTCCATATAAAGTACTGGTACTTACCTGCACCCGGTAAGACTAGAAACCGACTTAGTTGGGAAATGCTAAGCAGATGATAACTAATTCTTTATTTTATGAAGTACTAGATTTTGCCCGCGGCTTCGCTCGCGTTAAATTCGAGGCCTTTCCTGATTTAGAACACAGAAGAGAACTCGGAACAGAATGTTATTTTAATACGCTTCTGTAGACGATATTATATGTCTTTCCATTTGGGGATAGAATGTAAAGATTCTGGGCATTGGACACACGCGAACATGCTACATACAATTGTCCATGGGAAAAGCACGGCTTTTCTAAGTTCACCCCAGCCACCTACAAAAGAAAAAAAATGTAGCCTATGTCACTCTCCATCCCTTCAACTATCTCCACTTAAAAAATCACGTCATTTCGTCGCTCCTTTTTGCCGTGAAAGACGGACAAACAGACACACACACTTTCCCATTTATAATATTAGTATGGATTTGACAATGTTGGAACCAAATCTATAAAACTTTCAATCATTTTTCCTCATTAGACTAAGAGACGAGCAAGGGGTATCGGTTGTGAAGATCAGACAGGCAGTCACTCCATGTAAAATACTGTTATTTAAGCTGCATCCAGTCCCAATAGAGTTAGAAAAAGGCTAGGGATATGATGTTGATGAGATAAAAAGAAGATATTAGATATGTATAACTTTGTCCTACTCCTCCTATGGAGGAGAACTGGCCATAAATACAACATGTTTAGATTCGAACTACAGTTAATGGTGCTAGGTGGAAATCTGACTACCATTGGCGCTGACATCTTCAACACAAAACAAAAGAACTTAATTTGAGAGAAACTTATAATAGACGAGCGTAATTTAACATTACTCACACTCTCACGAATGAAACGACAACCGACCCACAGCAACCAGTCAAATACTAAAATAATACTTATTGTTATTAAAAATGCTTTAAAATTCACAGTCTAAATAACACGAAAAGCATTTGCTACCGTCCTCTGAGAGAAATTTTTCATTATTTTAGTGAAAATAAAAGATTTCTTTCATAATTCTGCCAACAAAGAAACTGGTAGCCGCGGACGTCTCAATAACATTTAGGTTGGTTTTCCAACATTAAAGTGGGGCTCGAAACATTTTTGTCGTTCGGAAATGTACCTGATATTTTAAATAACATGGATATTTTCGTAAAGTTATTTTTAACTTGTCCGACCGTTGTCTACCAGAGAGTTTTCAAAGTTATTTCTTATTGTTTCGTGTGTAACTTTTCGTAGTAGGCGTCGTGTAAAGGGCAATTACGAAGGATGTTGTAAGGTAGCCCGCAAAGTTTTTGACTCAGGTAAGATTCCCTACCGTAACAAATATAGCTGTACAGAATTATAACCATTTAAATCATTAATAAAACTCTCTAAGTTCATTTAATCCAATTATACAGCCTGACACTGATCTGCAAATAGCAAAAAAACGTCAAAGCAATGTGGCACTTACGATGTTATTTAGAGGAACTTTAAGTCGTTTTCAGCAGCTTTTCTTAAGTATTGCAATAAGTTAAACATACTCAAAACATACTAAGTGTGAAAGAGTCATAGCAGATAGCGTTCTGCAGCTTTTGTCTACCCTTACAGGCAAAAAGCGTGAGTTTACTATGTTTGCGTGTGTATTAAGTACAGTCACCATAACAACACGATATCATCCCTATATTCAAATGACATATCAACAAATATACAATACAAATTAGAAGTCCGCAGCGCTTCACAAAGGGGGCATTATACAGGAGCCGACAGACAGAAGACCATTAGCGGATTGAGAGCGGCACCGCACTGCTGTACCCGCTACTTGTATCTACTGGGGATTGCGGGAGCGAAAGATGGTTAGATGTATTAATAGAAATAATATCAAGATTATTAATGAACAATTCAGTCAAATTGTTTTCTAAATTCGTTTTGTAGTCAATCACTTACTTATAAGGTCTATTTTGGGGAATAATAAAAAAATGGTTTAAATACCAAAATTGGATTTAGAGGAACAATTTATTAGTTCATAATTTTGGTACCCCAATCAAACAAGATGTGAACCGTATTCACTGAACAGAAAACTAATTACGCTTTTAAAAACTGGGTCAATGAACTGCTATAACTCACATACAGAAACAGATAATATTTTCTTTTACACGAGCCACACGAGCCAAAAAAGCTGTCAACCACAGCAAAAGAACTGAAAGCGATCAACTTCTAACACTATACAACTTGTCATAGCAACAAGAATATATAAATAAAACATTACAATAACTTAGAAAACTTGTTGTAACAAGTACAAATCTTATTTGTAACATACCAAGCCTTGTAACATTGTAACCTAGTTACAGTTTCAGGCTGTAACGTGTCTATTGTAACCTTCTGAGTCTGAACGAAGAATTACGCAAATTTCGTGAGTATGAAACAACTGTTGTGGAAGAAATGTGGCTTCGGAAGTTTTGTTTCGTCTTCGGAAGTTTGATATTCTGAGTGTAAGACTTGTTTTTGTGTTGATTTTGAGCTTTATTTAGTAGGTTTAATATTTAACAAGAATGTAAAATTACTTTAAAGTGTATCAAGTTAATGAGTTTTTGATACAGACAAAAGTAATCATCTGTTCAGATATAAAATGTTGCGTTCAGAGAACTTAGTCTATTGTTATTATCATAGTGATTTATTTTTACTGATGTTTCCTACAATGCCCATCATCTTTGTTACATAATGTATGTCGATGCTATTATTTAAACTCTGTAATTATGAAAGTTAAAACACGTTAGTCCGTTGATCCCGTCTGTCGTAAATGGATCTTTCGACAGTAGTTACAGAGCGTATTATCCAATAACTGGATTGGAGGAGTCAGATAGCAGCAGTTCCATGTAATTTACTGGTATTTAACTGCATTGGTTTGACTGGAAACCGACTCCAACTTAATATGGAAAGGACTCGGTAGAGCATGATACTGAGGGATAAAATATTCGTATAAAACATAAGAATACAAAAAAAAACAGCAACTAAACCGAAAATCTTCAAGATGTTCAGATTAAACAATATATTTGTATATGATAGCGTGGTTGAAATGATCCAGGCTATAAATGTTAAATTCTGATCCACTTCTCTCCGTATTTGTCTCATTAATGCGATTTAAATACTCCTTTTGATTGCATAATTACTACGCGGCCATGAGCATAGCGGTTTAACAGATGATAGCCCGTCAGCTTAATAGCTAGAACTCAATGAGGAGAAAAAAATCCACTTACAAACGCATTCATGAGCTGTCACTGTCATCATTGCTACGAAATATTGATACTTTCCACTTTTGAACGCAGTTAAGTTCAGGGATGGATCGAGTATTCGTTTTATTTCATTCGATGTACGGCATATTCAGCAGGTTTACCGAACATTTATTCGGGCAAGCCCGTATTCGGCCCATCATTAGTTTAGATGTGCTTACCGCGTTCAGTTTTATTGACGAAATCGCTGTTAGTGTCATTATCGTAGAACGTTCATACCAAAATACTCGACGCACAACATTTAGGTCAGAACACAAATACCTGAATACATTTACTGATAAACGTATTTAAAACATCGCTTTGTTTCTGTCATTCGTCTGAAGATGACAGATGATAAAATTATGAGTTAATACATTTTTACCCTTAATGCGATTAGTGATTTGTAGTGCCTTATGGTCAAAGATTAAAAAATGAGGGGAAATCCATTCTATTTTTCCACAGATCACCACTTTCACATAACATAGAAATAAATACCAAAAAAGACAAATTCCGCTCGTTTCGCAGCCCCACATCACTCGGGATCCGTAAGCTTATTAAAGATGTCTCCACAAAGACTGTCTTAATTCAACAAACGAGCCCATTATTATTCCTCTGTGCTGTTTGGTAGCTAAACGATGCCGAGGATTACTAAGTAGGTGTCAATTTTGTGAAGATTGAAGATAACTACCAGAAAGTTAATTACCATTTAGTATAGCATTCAAATAGCCCATTATTGGCGTTATTTGGTTTTTATTACAGAAACGAATAGTCTGCTACGACTCCAGCCAGTTACCATGGTTTTAATACATGGTTCTGGGCCCTGGGTACCATTTAAAAAAAATACCCGTTCTATACATTTTGACGCCTTAGGTTAATTTTTGTTGCAAACAGCAGTGTTTTTTATTTATTTATTTAACCATTTATGTACACACTTAAATCAAACAGAGAAGAAGAAAATTTGGCACAAAGGCGGTGCTTGTTTCTTAAAAAAAAATGTTTTTCTTAATTAAATAGGACAAATAATATAAGAATATACATACTTCTAAAATAAATACCACGAAAATATTAATAATTATTTTAAAGGGAATACAAGAACGATGTTTCTCACAATGCTCAACATTTATATCAGAAAGTACTCATAACAACATATAATTTTAACAACAGTATTTATCAGACTATCTGGCATAGCAACAATAGGCTCAATGTTTTACAGTACCCCATAACTTTAATAGCGACGTGATAAGACCAAGGCATTCACGCATCAGTTATAAATGTTTTAACAAGAACCATTAAATACGTTTGGGATCGAGGTCTGAAAATATCTGGATTATAAAATGATAATGTAATGTTTTACCGCCCTGGATACAAAAGGGTTAGAAAAATAATAAACTCATATTCTTTTGCTCTTATCTGGTCGGCACAATGTGTATTTTTCTTCCATAACACTCTATCAGTCGTCATCTTAGAAGTCGGTACCTCGTCTAATTTGTAATAAATAAATAAATTGACTGCTACTTACACAAATGAATCGCGATTATTGCATTTAAAACGCGTTTCAGGACAGTGTCAGTGTTTATCAGTGTGAACAAGCAACAATACATTTAAAAGCCTAATTAAAATCAAAATTGAAGCGAAATGTAAGGTCAAGAGTTAAAGCAATTTAAAATATCAATCATACTATCACGCCTTTTTCCCATGGGGGTAGGCAGAAACCACGGAACGCCACCTGCTACGATCTCTACACACTTCTTTTGCCTAATTTAGGTTCATACAATAGGTCATACACACACGCCGGTTGCGAGTACTACGCACCTGACCTTTCCTAAGAACATTTAAAATATGTCATCAAATAAATACAATGTCATATTAATAGCAGATATTATTTAAAATTCAATGTCAAACAATATTACAATAATATGTTTAAGTCAAAGGATAATTTATATAGGTTGTTCATTGCAATTTTTATAGGTGACTATTTTTATCATTTGACATATATTCTAATCCCGGGTAGAAACATTTTTCCAACAAGAAGGCTTATATAGTTTAGTTTTAAATGAGGGAGAGCTATACTAAGGGCTAGTCATCCAGCTCGGTAGACAGGAGGATCCAGTTGGGTTGGGCAGCGTTTGGAAAACTACGTCAAGCCTTTTCATCGGCTAACCTGCAAAGTTCGAAGACTAAGGTCTACAACCAATGCGTCCTGGCCCTTATGACATACGGTGTAAACATAGACAAACAACATCGACAAGTTTAGTGTGGGAGGCTCCTCAGTTAGATGGACCGACCACCTTCAAAACATGACTGGGACAGACTGGATTCGGAAGGCGGTGGATAAAGTTTGCTGGCGGGCGGAAGCTTATGCTTAGCAGTGGACTGCGATAGTCTGAGTTGCTTGACTTAAGCCTAAATTGACAATGTCTTCATTGCAACAAAAACTTTGACCATTTGTAAACAAAAACGTTCAGCCCAGCATATTACAATTATGCAAAGAAAAATGTAGGTGTGTAAAGAGACCTTCTCCTTACCTAAATTGTATATTGATTGGTTCCAAACGACCTACAAATTTTTCCCAGAATAATCATTAAATTAACGGCAACATCAAAAAAGCAATAACTATGAACCGATAATGACTTATTAACCGCTCGCTGCATAGTTTATAAGATACCCTAAACATCCCTCAGCGCCAAACCGCACCATTATCATTTATACCCATTCGTAACCCTATTTACCCCTATTTGATAACTCATAGCTCAAGCTAAGGGGTAACTTTCCACCCGCCATCAATAAATGTCGGAGGGCGCATTAATTACTGTGCTCAGGTGCTCAGAAAGAGCACGATAGAACTTCTAAATAAATACGGGTATCTATCAATCTGTTAGGTTAGACTTTTTTGTAAAAACAGACTAGTTGTGCGGTTTAACTTCTGGGCAGTTTGTGTTTTTGCGAGGGTTTCGTGGGTTGTAAGAACTAGGCTACAATAGAATGGGATAAGTAACTGCTGGTTCCAGTTACGATTTATATTTTTTGGAAAATGATTGCGGTCTTAATTTATATTTCACATATTTATGTCCAAATCATTAAACCTGAATTTGATTTCCGTACGTCTGTTTCACGTGTGACGACTTTGCAGCTGCGAACTATTTCTCTCGTGTATGTAAAGCTATTTTGTTTTACTTTTCTGATTATTCAAGATATCTTTTGTATGCATGTGTTTCACCAATTTTTTAAATAAACTATTTTTTTCTTTTTTCGTTTCATTATTTCTGAGTTTCATTGGCAAAAAATCTGACTAGAGCGCGAAATTCGTAAAGTCCCATCACAGGTTCACGCATATCAGTAAAAAAAATACACAAACATTTCAATGAAATTGCATCTATACATAATAGCCAACAATCTACTCTACACGTTTGAAAGGTCTTTATGTGAAAACGAATTGCAGCACAAAAGCATAATATAACTCTAGCACAAAGACCAAAGATACTACCAGTCTAAACGAAACAGGTTATCACAAAAACGCAACACCTGAAGAAACATAAACACAAAACAGAAACAAGTTGAAATAAACCGCTTTAAGAATGTTTTTACTTTTATACTGAACAAAACACTTCCAACTTCTTGCTCGCGAGATATAAAAGTAAAAAACTTGGTTTATTCCAAGTGTATGGAGTTAAAATAGGGAGCTGCATTCTAATTAAGTAGCGCCCGAATTTCTCGCGACTCTCGTTTGCTAGGTGCAGTGTTGATTTACTGGTGTGTGATTACGGGTGGAAATTTGGTGCAGGGAGGAGCGTATGTGGCTTTTGAAGTTGATGTCATCGGTGGGGTGCTTACCCGTAACGTTTTGTTAATGAAGTTAAAATTCCACATAATGAAAAGTTTTCAATGTTTAACATTTACATAAACCTAATATAAATAATAAATACTTACATATTCACAGCAAATACAATAAAACGAATACTTAATTTAAACTTTAGATTAAGTACAAATAATCATCAAAAAGTAATTATGATGTCAAAAACAATTGATTAAATACCACCTAAGCTCGATATCTTTTAGCATAGTTTATTTTACTAACATTATGATAAGTGAAAGTCTATCAATATCATACCTACTTCTGTGATAACTTCAAAAGTATGTAGGTATCATGCCATAACTCGTTCCAAGGAACGTAAACGTATACTTCTTCTGTGTTTCTCATTGTTATTGAATAATTGTATTCTGTTTTTTGAGAAATAAACGTCTTAAACAATATGATTGACACTAATTTTATACAAATTGGAAAGACCTCTAATAATTTAGCATGGTGAATCTAGCGCGGTTGTAAGGATCTCTAATAATAATAAACCAGATGGACAGACAAATACAAAGAGCGATATTATTAATAATTCCTTTAAGAATATAAGTTATCATGTACCTATGCAAAATACAAAATCGCTCCGCTGAACGCGTCCACACCTGAGCACCTACCCTTATACATTTAATTTAAATATACGTGTGAATTTCTCGAGGCGACATTCTCTAATGGTAAAACTTCACTACTTTATTTGATTCAAAACCTGATGTTTTTTAACGACACACCCATTATTTATACGAGTAATGATAGCGATTTCCTTGTGTGAGCTAAGTTTAAGAGAACAGCGGTAACTCAGTAATATCGGCCCCGACTTAAAGTTGTAGGTCGTGAGTTCGAACCCAGGAAGATATACTGCTCTTAAAACGGTGAAGGAAAACATTGTGAAGAAACCGGCATGTCCAATAAATATAAGAAATGTGACATCTACCCACCCACAAGGGGCCCGCGTGATGGATTATGACCCACTACTTCTCGCAGAGAAGAGGCCTGTGTCCCAGCAGTGGGAACAAGTTTAAGAAAGAAAGATAAATTGAATCATTTGTAACAAAGCAATGTTTTCAAAACAGTACTTTTTTTAATACTACCTAAGTGTTATAAAAACTTGGCAGGTACCAAATGTAATTTATACAACTGACGTATTGATGTTCCTAATCAAAAAAGTGGTTAAAAAGTCGCATCTAAGTCACGGTTTTATTTTTCTAATTTTGCATTGCGAAAGCGTAAGCACAAATCACGTTCCATTCTAAAAGTAACCAAGCATATTTTTAAAGGCACTTCAAATATTCCACGCCTTACCATAACTCAACACTTCCCCCAAAAACATCTGCCATTTTCGTCAAAGGAACACCCAATTCCCGGCATCTGTCGACATTTCTTGTATTTTTACTAATTACTCACACGTGTGTAACGTTCCTACTCAAAGATAATAACAAGGTTGTTTTATACGGAGAAAGTCATATTTTTCTTGCTCAGTTTTATTATTTTGTCTTGCTTGCTCGTACTTGCTTTTCGAAGAGTTTTGATTTTGTATTCCGACCTATTTTTCTGTTATCGTGTGGGGAATGGGTGTGTGGTATTTTTATAAGTCCCTTTTTGTTAGTTCAAATCTTGGAAGTTTTTCGTGGAGCTTTTTAGTCTTTGGTTTTTACAATCGTTTGTAAGACGGCTTAAAAATTCATTTATTTTAAGTCTCACAAATAATATTGGAGCTCAAAAGTTATGTCTATTTGATTAATATAAACGAAATAGATGTAATTGAATTAACATTCAAAAGTTTTATTAAGAACTAGCTGAGCTCTAAGGTTTCACCTGCATAAGTTTCGATACTGGGAAAATATCGGAATATCAAGTATCCTTTGTCTCAATCCAGATCATGGTGTACCCATGTGGTAAGTTTCGTCCAAATCCATACGCGTAACAAACAATGGCGATTATGGCAAAGCGTCGTACGGCTGAAATGACTGATGACGATTCATTCATCATCAGTCATTTCAGCCGTACACGTACAAACAAACATTTTTTTTAAATTTATACTATATATAATATAATTATATAATATATATAATTATATAATATAATATATAATATTATAATATAATATTATAAAGCTGAAGAGTTTGTTTGTTTGTTTGTATGTTTGTTTGATTGAACGCGCTAATCTCAAGAACTACTGATCCGATTTGAAAAATTATTTTTCTATTAGCTAGCCTGTTTATCGAGAAAGGCTATAGGTTATATAACATCACGCTACAACTAAGAGAAACGGAGCAGTAATGAAAAATGTTGCAAAAACGGGGAAATCGCACGGGTAGGCGATTCGACGCGACGGGAAGGGTCGGGGGAACAAGAAATTTATCGCGGACGAAGTCGCGGGCAGAAGCTAGTATTTTATATTAGTATAGGAAACAAGCAATATCAAAGAAAAATTATACCAAAACGGAATTTACGTATTAAATACATACCAAACACTCGACTATATTACATTCACCATTTCAAACGCTCTCACATTTCTTATTACTATCAGCACATAATTTGGTCCTCAGCGTCAAATTAATGGCGTCTTAAGTTACCCACAGCCATATCACACAGTCTTTGATCTAAAATCATTTGATGTCGGTAATTATACCATTTACTTGCTTGCAATCTTTACTAACACCGTTCCGTATAAGTATTGCTGTTTTGTGGAATATATTCTTGCTAGATTATGTTTCAATCAATCCATCAACTAAACCTACCGCAGTCCACTGCTGGACATAGGCCTCTCCCATATTGCGCCACAACACCCTGTCCTCCGCCTTCCGCATCCAGTTTGCCCCAGCCACTTTCTTAAGGTCGTCGGTTCATCTAGCTGGGGGACGTCCCATCCGTCTCTTTGAAGGATAAAAACAGAAACGAAATTATCCGGAAAAGAACTGGTGTTACCGACATAGCTCGCAGAGTAAGCAAGATTTTTTTAAGGATTTAGGGTAAAAATGGAGTCGAAATATAATAATTCAGAATGAAGTTATCGACAACACGACAACTGTCAATCCAACAAGAACTTTATCCAGTTGAAATGAGTTTACATATCTGTTCGTCACGATATTTTTGACACTGACAGTACATGGCCTTATCAGAATTGGGCCGTAATAGAATACCAGCGCTGTGATATTTAAAATATTGCAGCATTATACTGAGATACAAGCCCTTTGTGCCTCGCACAAGTCCTTTTTAATGTAAATTTTGTTAATCTCAATAAAAACTCCTTTTTTACTGTTTGTATTTCTTGAGCGTGTACTAAATAAAATAGTTTTCTTTATTCCTTTCATGTAAATGAAGTGTACGTGCCGTATGCTTTTATACGCTAAGCATCTCCAATATATCAAGTAGACGTAGTAGGCACTCAAAACATGCAGAAAGTACTTAGTAGCATTCAATAGTAATACTTTTGTCGTTTAAAATCTCTACATTGTGTATTTTGTTCCTTATGACATTTGCTGTGAGACAAGCACGTATTCGTAGTTTATTAAGTAAGGAGGAATCTCAAGCAACAATATTAAAATTGACGTATATTGCTCGAAATCGAGAGAGCAGTAACGGCCTAGTAGTAACAGCCGCGACTTACTAGCTTTAGGTCGAAGATTCAAACCCAGACATGCGCTTTATTTTGTGTAAATTATTTCATCACCACTGCTTTCAAAACGGTGAAGGTGAAACATTGTGAAGAAACCGTCATATCCCGGTACCAAAAATTCGAAAAAATCGTGTCATATAAAATCCCGCATTGGGCCCGCGTGGTGTTGTACAGCCCTCCCCCAACAGAGAAGAAGCCTGTAGTCCCAGCAGTGGGAACATTATTGGTTGATTATGATGTAAGCATAACCCTTTGCACAACTCACCGCAACACAAATATAGTTACTTTACCGCACCCTTACAACCAAAACAGATATCACTTAAACCTCCCCTCCTCTCGGAGACTCCAATATCAGCATGAACTCTTGGTATCATTAACAACAATGCGAACAAAGCCTCGATACTCAAACATCGGTTTAATTAAAACTCATATGGTTTACTCAACCACAACGAATGAGTGCCATAGATTAGAAGCAGTCAAATGTTAATGTGTACCGTCAAATATATATTCGGTTACATCCTCGAGCTCTGATGGGAACGGAACTGTTACTGATATAACCGTTATTTAGATAAGTTTTGCGATCACTGTTATTGTGGAATAATTGTGCTGTACTCATAGTATAATGAAATGAAATGAAATGAATTGCACCGATCCCAGCGTGGTTTGACCAGACTCGATTAATCGAATGAACCCCGAGATTTGCACTAGCCCCTGAAGCGTCATGTTTCACGGTGCTACATAGGCCATTGCATATCAAGAAGTAGACCGGGGGGCGCTGTAATGGTAGGGAAGACGTGCCCATTGGATAGGAAAGGATTACGAGCCTACCGACTATGCAGCCTTAAGTAAGCATTGGACTAGTGGAGAGAAGGGTGATATTTGTCTATAGGAGGGCATCTTTTCACGTCGTCGCCGGCATGTTGATCCAGGTCGAGCTTCACCGATGTATCTTTTGGTGGAGTTAACCGTTTGCTTGGCTCTTTTCTATGTCGAGGCTTCGCTATGTTCCGTGTTGTTGTTTTCTTGGTCGTTTTCTGAGTTCTCGCTGATATCAGTTTTTCTTTCTTGATCTTATTTCTGTCTCCAGCCGTGTCCCTCCAAAACTGGATATCCTTGTCGAAATATTTCATGTCCTTGTTTAGGTTGTCATTCCATTAGTAAATAGGTCGTCCAACCTTCTTAGATTTGGGCCTGTACTGCTTTGCTGCATGAAACAGGTGTGGTTCAGAGCGTCTGAAAATGTGTGCCAGGTAGCAGCACATCCTGTGGTTCTTGATGCGTTTTGTTATGGTTTTCCCGTCTAAGATTTAATGCATTTTCTCTGTCTCGGTTTGTTGATCGAGTCTTTCATGATAACTCGTTCGTATCTTCTCGGTCTTGATCGGTTCGCCTTTGTGAGTGCTGATACTTTTAAGTCATATATCATACAAGGTACGATAATATCTCCAGCTGTGTCCGTCCAAAACTTGATTCCAATGTTGAAGTACTTGTATTTCATATCTTGTTTTAGGTTGTCGTTCCATTTGTAAGTAGGTCGCTCGACCTTCTTAGTTTTGGCCTTGTACTGCATTGCTGCATGCATGCGTGGTGTGGTTCACCGTGTGTTAGGTAGCACATCCTGTGGTTCTTGACGCGTTTTGTTACGGTTTTACCGATTAAAATTTGATGCATTTTCTTATGTCCGCAGTTTCCTGGTTTCCTTGTTTCCTAGCTTGGTCAATCAAATCATGACTCAACTCGTTCATTTCTTCTGAGCCGCAATAATGTGGTATTGGATTCGTTTTAGTTCTTCCAGCTCATCTGTAATGAGGATAAGGTCGTCCGCAAATGATAATACCATCGGGAGTGATGATGATTTCCTTTGTTTCTTTCGTCGTCGGTCGAAACGGGCCGAAGGCCCTCGGACCTTTTTTTTCTTTCATTTGGATATCGGTACCCTGCTTTTTTCGGTTTTGTTTGTTGGTTTTTTTTTTCCTGTGGAATGTGTTGAGCGTTTGCATGTGTTTTGCGGGGTGATTTTTTTTTCCCCAGTTCGGTGAAGCATATTTAGTTATTTGGTTGCTTGCTTTGTAGAAATTTGGCCTTCTGTAGGTTAAAAAGAGCGAATCGGTGGTCCCTTGAGTAAATCGTCTGAAGAGTCAGAGTTACATCCGTTACAATGTTCCAGGGTACTTCAATGTTTTCATTCGTTGAGGTAATTACTACATTTGCTAGTTTTTTGTTATACAGTCTTGGTATTTTGGTTTGGTAGAATTTCTATTCAGCGCGGCACAGTTGCATTGTCTGACATACTTGGTCTCAACCGTTGTTACATTCGTACCTTGTCATTGTTTTTGTGTTTGGTTTTTTTCCCCTTTTTGTTAAGTGTTCTATGATATTTGATCTTGGCAGTCCCCAAATTATTTTATTGTATTCTATTTGAAGTGTTTCCCTGTTAGCAATATTCATTAATAGTTCGCCTTTGTAGTTGGAATCTTCATGCTGATGCGTGTGTTGCATCGAACCTTTGCGTTGGATACTTCGACCTCGACCAATATGGGCGATGAAGTGTCGTATTTGCAGCGCACCTGTCCTTGTTTTTCGTCTAATCAAGTTTAATACGATTGTTTAATCTGATTGCTTTCTAAGTACAGCTGTTGGGGTGTGAATTTATTATGTACAGAGGAGTTGGCTTGTCTTTTCCCATGCCAACCTGCGGGGTAGGTGACTTCGCATCCGTATACTTTTTTATTGTAAACTGTTTTAATTTGGGCATTCTTTCCTAATAAAATTGCAAGGCCCCGGTGTGTGTTTTTGGTTTTGAATCGCTGCGATCGTTTCAAGTTGCAATACTCAGATCTGGGCAAAGGTACTTTTTGCGGTAGTGGTCAGGTTTCTGGTGTAGTTACATGCAGTATCGTCTGCGATTATGTCTGATAACGGTGTAAGTAGTGTTGTTTCTTGTTGGTCGCACGGTGTTAATGAGGTAACTAATTGGGGACTGTTCGTTTGAAGCTGACGTTTTGTGGCTTTTTCATGTACTTCTTATGTGTTGTACCGGTTACCTAAAGATCTGATATAATGTGTGGTTGTATGATGCGTTGGTTGAGCTTTACGTTTTGTTTATCCAGTTGTTGTATTGTTACTTTGATCAGGACCCAGCTATCATAGTGCTTCGTGTAGAGGATGTGTATATGTATTGGTGGATTCTCTCGATCGCCGATCGGTGTTTTTCTGCGTTCTGTTTATGTGTACATTCACAGTTACGAGGTACAATTCGGACGCGGTGATGATGGTATATTCTATATACCAGAATGTTTAATTAATTGCAAGGTTATGTATTTTGTTATCCTTTGTTCCTGGAAAAGAATGCTGTTGGGGAGAAATTCCTATATATTATTTAGAAGTGCTAGGCGAATTCTATCATCCTGTCAATGTTCCAAAACATATGTAACGAGATCTTGACGGATATTCTTGTGATCAAATGTTATTTGGTGAGATATCTTACTAGACAAACAGTTCCCGTATAACAGTTCCCGTCTTTTGTGATAGGCACGATTATAAACATTGTTATTGCTTTTGTTTAGTCAAACACATTTGTGTCAGTAAGGGGCTGAAACTGTCTATTTTGTGAGCTTGACCTTTTTTTTTGTTTTGAATCGTTATCTGTAGAGCAAAAACGACCAGACGTTTTTGCGTTGCAAACTTAAGAGTTCGGGTTATTTTTTTTTTTATTATCTCTTCAGTCCACATGTATATTTACATTCCGGTGACCGTGGCCTTTTGCAAAACAATTTGAGGAATTTGTTACCATGGTACACACGTCGACAAATCAAGCCATTCATTTCCAGTATAAACTGACTTCTCTTTGCACGGAAAGCCTATACAATGCGAGGTCTGTTAAAACTGGAAATCCATAGCTTGATATTTAGCTGTGTGTACAATTATAAGATCTTTAGGTAAGGCATCTTTAACGATATCACATTTAGTGTTAGAATAATAGCGTGAATTTGTTTGTGTGAAGACACTGGTCCGCAACGGCTGCTTGAGAAGCGATACGACAAACGTTTGTATCCTGAATTAATACAATTAATCGACACCTATACTTGATTTATTCGTTGAGTATATGTATACGTGCTATATAGAAAACTGGCTAAAAGTAAAATGATTATGGAAAACTTTTTCACTTCATATTCATATCTTTATTTGCATTTATGTTCATTTCATTCTCTATCATAGATATTATAATGGCTATAAGCTAAGCCACAATTACGGTCCCTGTAAGGTACAGCAAAAATGTAAACTTTAAAACACTGCCTTACTGCAAACACTTTGATGTGTCAACGTATATACAAAATTCGCTGTGTTGCCAAACTCGTAATGAACCGGGTAAAATTAACCCCTATGTCTTGTTACCCAGGAGGAATTTCTTGTATTGAATTCCGTATATTGGATTAGGAATTTCCACTTTCGGCTATGTGTCCTCGTTAAGTTCGGTATGCCTGTAATTTCGGTTACTGAGTCGATAGATAATCATAAATCTGTACTAATTTGCATCGTTATAATGGTTTACTTATTGTTGTTTAAGAATTGATAAAGGTGATATTGAAACTTTTTCTCAATGATATGGTACTCAGGGTTTTAGAAATAATTTAAATAAGATTTTGCCTAAAATGTCTTATATTTTTTTAAGTTTAATTTAAACAACATTGGTAGTTTGGTACCGGATTGCATTTTTTATCTTGAAATCGTAATAAACTTTATTGGTCATCAAACTTGCGAATTTTAAGTCATACCTACCCTCATTCTTACCTACATTTATTTGGTAACCACGTTCCCTATTGCAGAACAGAACAAATTACCATAAAACCGTCACCTCAAATATAATAATTTAACACATTTTAAGCCGGCGCCGGCGACGTAAAATTTTCACCAAAATAAAAACGTCAAAAGACAAAATGAATTATAAAAAATAAAATTTCAAAAAACCAGGAACAACAATGGGATTACTGCTTCATTTGAGTAATGGGGTTATAATCCTTTCCGGAATTTTATTTCCGTCTCCCATAAACTTTTATTTGCCTTGGAACACGTCCAGGCTTACAAACATTGTAATTTTTTATAACTTGTTTATTCCTGTCCCGTGCGTGTTTCATGTAAATTGCAGTTCAGGACTTCTAGATCAAAGTTACAATTATTGGGCCAGCATACCCAAAAGAGCTCGTATCCTTTCATTATTTGATAGCAAATAAAGGTCAGGCCTATAAAACGAAAGTTAATTAATATTCATGGTTTTGCAATAAAGTTAAAAATTAAATAAATTAACATAATTGTGTAGTATGTTGTGTTGTATTCTATTGTGCGTTGTTGTAATGTGTGTGTTGCATTTGTAATGTTTTATTTTTTGTTTATATTTGTATCTGTGTCTGTAACCTACTAACACTAGACGTTAATTAAAAATAGTTGTAGTGTTGTGTTGTGTAGTAATAGCCTGATATCATTAAAAAAAATACCTTAAAAAGCACCCCACGCTTTTTATCCATTATTTTCTACTTTTTAGTTTGGTTTTCTATGAAAGCGTCTTTTTTTAGTTTTTTAAACTATTATTTATTTTCAATTTTTAGGGTGTTTCGAATTTTGAGATGTATGTCAGCGTAGTTTGTGGCGTATGTCAGCGGCAAGGATAATGGCACAAATTTATGAAATTATTGTATTGTCATTGGTCTTTGACAGGTGTGCAAAGTTTGAATGAAATCTGGTCGTTTAAAGTGGCTCAAAATCGCGCTATACGGAGTCGGTTACAAACAAACATACAAGTGAAGCAAATATAAAGGTGTAAAAAGGGAATGCATAAAAATATATGTATAAATTTATGCCAATAAAGATTATTATTATATTATGTTTTGTTATGTTAAGAAAACTTGTTATTCTATTCTATTCGAGGGGTGGCCATACAAGAACTGTGTCTGTTTTGGCGTTTTTTGGCTTATGGTATGGATCCCTTCATGTTGTTTCGTAACCTAAATCCGGCAATCTGCAAAGACAAAAGAATTTATAAGTTGAATATGGTGAGTCACTCACCATAGAAGTATCCACAGATAAGACGAGCGTTCGCAGATTCGATAATATGAGATCAGCGCAAGGGAAAAGAGCATTTCAAGATTTATATTCAACAAAAGATTTCCCACACACTCTCGTCCATATATATACATTCTACACAAAGGAAGCGCTAATAACACTCTCTCTTTTTTTATAAATTTGTTTTGTCTTTCATTATTATTACTAGTTTCTGCTTTGATTGTAATACTGTTAGAGCTGCATTCGTTTAGTTAGCTTTAAATGTTATATTTATAGGGGCGTTGTTGTTTGAGATACCGATATTTATTTATGTAGTTCAGACACAGATGTCCTTTAAACATATCAGATAAAGTTTAAATGATCATATTGTATTTGTTATAAAAGGAATGTAATTGAAAATTGAAATAAATTCTTGAATAATTCTCTCCTATTGCAGGTATGCTGGAAGAGATTTCAATAGAAATAAGCATTACTTTGTACATATTTTTCTGTTCCTTTCCTTTTGTCTATTTTGGTTAAATAAATATATAAACTGAAACGGACTAATAACGATAGAAAAACAATATTGGTTGAGGGATAAAAACTGTTCAAATAATTTACCGGAGGATTTAAAAATGTGTGATATTTAATATAATTTTAATTTTTTAATCTTAAGAAACATGTATTTACACGCATCACCAGAGGCAAATATGTATAATTATAAATAGATGTAAGCACTTTTGTATCTCATTTTACGTGAACTGTTATTTAAGTTATTATGAGAAAATAAATTCTTATAACCTTTAAATAAATAAATAAGATCGATGCGGGTTGAATATAGATTAGTAATTTAGACACCAAAAACAAAGCACAACTTAGTAACATAACCAATAATTTAACACATAGCTTCGACTAAAATCAACCAATACAATAAATACTTTTTCCTCCAAAACGCGATCGATTTTCGATAGGCGGTAGGTGAAATTCCATCGGTTTATCCGACGGATTAATACGTACGCCGGACCCAACTATTTGGCGTTACAAAGCCTCAGCTAAATGCCAGGTGAATATTTGTACCGCGATGGCAGGGTAGCGTGGAACTGTGATAGACGTTGCCGTACCCTGGATCGATGAAAGTTTTGGCGGGTTAAAGGATAAATAGGGCTCTAAAAACAATTCCTACCACGTATTATTGGAATAACAACTCATGATCTACGTACCGTTTTCCCAACTAAATATGTTCGGTTTAAAGAACTTTTTCCCATTAGAGCGGTCGGCAACCTTTTGGCAGGCAAGGGCCACAAGGTGGCAAAATAAAAGGCGGGCCGCACTTGTGACATGAACCCTAGATTGTAGGTATATTGGGTAATATACCTACAATCTTACATTTATATCCCATATATGGTCATATCCCAAAGAAAAAATGAGAATGCTATTAAAATTGACAAAACAAACGGAATTTAATTCGTACACGTAATAGTTAAATTATGTTTATATGTTTGGGATTTAGAGCTAGAAAAATAATCACCGAAAAATAGAAATGAAAACTATAAAGTAACTGATTTTATACAAATTTCAGTGTGATATCTGAGGTTGCATTTGGGAGGCTATTTTTGTATGTTAGCTGTCGTGTCGTTGCAACTCCTAGAATGACTCTCAAATACTCATCAATGAGGCGAGAAGCATATTTATTTCTTCTATAATTGACAGTTGAGAAAGTTTGGTCGCATAAATAAGTGCTACCTATTAAAAATTGCACGCTTGCAATTCTACTTAACCATCTCACTTCAGAATAATAAACAACATTTGTTCGTTCGCGGGCAGAGCGAAGCGCGATCTTAAGGCTCGAGTTACACTATACGATCGCAGTTCGTTTATGCATTTATTTTGATATTTCTTACTTATTTACAAAACATACACGGGCCGCAAGCTAGACGTCCGCGGGCCGCACATGGCCCCCGGGCCGCGTGTTGCCGACCCCGACAATGCAATTACATGAGAAAAAAAATACTAAGCAATATACCTCGGTGCGGGTAGAAGAAAAATAAAATGGCTAGATAACATTAGTGAAGCAGTTAGGTCAACATGTTGAGGTTGGCTTCCAGTCTAACCGGATCCAGCTGTTTCAGTATTTGATATGAACCGATTGCCTATCTGACCTTCACACATCATTTGGTAACACGTTACCGCTCGGTAATAGTTAGGGAGCTGGCGAGCAAAATTTCGATATGATCAGCACACAAGGCAGACGTTATTAAAAGTGATAATTATACCCTAAGAAACATCAAGGACCTCGTCTGCCACCATGGTGGCGCTGCGTTGTAAATTTACAGCGTTTCAAAAATGTTTAAAAAAAAAGGTGTGCTATATTATGCGCACACGTCTGCCGCTGGGACTGATGATCACAGTCATCCTGGAAACACAAAGAATCGAAAAGGCAGACATCCAGGGCTCTGACTTTTGTAGTATTCAATTTTTTAATTTATTTTTATGATTTAAAAAACTGTATATGAAGTGCACACTTGGCAGATTTGAATTGTTCTATTAAAAACAATGAGAAGAACCACGGAAAAATAGTCTGCCAATATGTTGCCTCTGCATTGTCTATTGACAGTGCTCCAAAAATGTAAAAAAAAGAAGGTATGCTATATTATGCGCACACGTCTGCCTCTTGGACTGATGTTTGAATTACTTATGAAAACGAAGAAAATTGATGAGGCAAACGTTCAGGCCTCTGATATTCCAAAGGCAGACCATTTGATTTACTTTTTTCAACCAGACGCTCGCGCCAAACCAAGCAGGTATAAAATATCCCCATAGATCCTTTCGTGGTGTCTCTCTTTTATTTAGGAATATGAACGGAGAACGGTATAACTCAGTTCCGACCTTTTCCGTATTGTGAAACTAAATGTATAGAGCGTATATCTATATACAGCCTATATTTATATACGTATTTTACACGAATAAAACGTGGTTTAAAACGTTAAAGACTGTTCCTATCCAGATCCTAATCCTATTCAGATTACATTCAAGCATGCAGTTTAAAAAAAATACTTTCTAATTAGATTTCCAAGCGCATTTCGTTTCTGGTTGGCATTGAGAAAAAATATGATTGCATAGATTTCAGCTCCAGAAGTTTAATCGTTACCGTGAGTTTAGAAGATATAACAATAATCCCATGCAATACCCGCTGTCCCTTGATTCCGTGAATTTCAAACAGTTATACAGCTGAAAATCAGTAAGCAAAGTGTCTGCCACATGTTTTTTCGAATCCACAGCCTCATAGTGAATCGAATGGGCGCAATGAGAACCGCGTGCAAATGACTTAGTAGAGCTTTTTTTTTTAACATTTTTACAACTCCGTCCCATGATAATGCAGAGTCCTGAATGTCTGCCTCTTCGATTTTCTTCGTTCCCAAGATGATTGTGACCATGAACTCCAGAGGCATACATGTGCAAATGATTTAATACCCCGATTTTTTAAAGCAACTTCAGTCCACTGTTACGCGAAAACGCAGCGATATAGGACCGTAATTGGTTAGACCAAATCAATTCGTAATGATTTAAACTACAATCCACCTCGACGTGAAACGTGTGCAAATCATATACCGAAATGCTCGCCACCTTAGCTATAAGATTGGCTTCCGACAATCTGCATCTACTTTCAAAGATCTGCGAATGAGGGCTATGACCAACGGCTTGGAATAACAACTAATTGAAGATATTTTGGTAAGAAGTTCAATATCAATTTGATGACCAAAGGGGTGGGTATCAATCAGCATGGTGTGATCTTATGTTGGCATGTGAATCACTCTCCGAATCCATCACGGATGGAAACCTAATACAGGTAAACACATTGGCAAAAAGTTCACGATGTTTGTATATAGAAGTGAAACTAAAGAAATTCTTAAATTGTACTGTACTTAGTAAGAATGCCTCAGTCTAATTTACTCTCAAGCCTTCTATTGATACTTTAAAAGCCTTGCAACAAAATACATAATACATTTGTCCCATAACTTTAGCCTACTAAAGCACAATAGACAAAATTCTCGACACACTATCCTCGGTTAACTCAACTGACGTCAGAAATATCAAACACAAAACAAACGCTTCCCATGCGGACCCATTGAATTGGAACCCAATTAGATTAATAATATAATCAATCAAGCCGTTCCACACAATTGAATCAATACGGAGAAGTACCAAATTCAACCCAATATTGGTACCTGACCCATCTAACCGTTGACATGGGTACCTTGGATACCGTCTTCTTCCATTGGAGAAAGAATAACTTATGAATAGTGGCGTTTTTGGGAAGAAATTGTATTTTTTGTAAGAATAGGTTTTCGAATTGTTGGACGAAAAGTCAAAGAACGAAAGTGAAAGTTTAATTTGAAATGAAATGAAATGAAATGAATTGCACCGATCCCAGCGTGGTTTGACCAGACTCGATTAATCGAATGAACCCCGAGATTTGCACTAGCCCCTGAAGTGTCATGATTCATGGTGCTACATAGGCCATTGCATATCAAGAAGTAGACCGGGGGGCGCTGTAATGGTAGGGAAGACGTGCCCATTGGATAGGAAAGGATTACGAGCCTACCGACTATGCAGCCTTAAGTAAGCATTGGACTAGTGGAGAGAAGGGTGATATTTGTCTATAGGAGGGCATCTTTTCACGTAGTCGCCGGCATGTTGATCCAGGTCGAGCTTCGCCGATGCATCTTTTGGTGGAGTTAACCGTTTGCTTGGCTCTTTTCTATGTCGAGGTTTCGCTATGTTCCGTGTTGTTGTTTTCTTGGTCGTTTTCTGAGTTCTCGCTGATATCAGTTTCTGTTTTTTTTTGTAGATATCACTAGCCGCTTTTTTAATCTTATTTCTGTCTCCAGCCGTGTCCCTCCAAAACTGGATATCCTTGTCGAAGCATTTCATGTCCTGTTTTAGGTTGTCATTCCATTAGTAAATAGGTCGTCCGACCTTCTTAGATTTGGGCCTGTACTGCATTGCTACATGAAACAGGTGTGGTTCAGAGCGTCTGAAAATGTGTGCCAGGTAGCACATCCTGTGGTTCTTGATGCGTTTTGTTATGGTTTTCCCGTCTACGATTTGATGCATTTTCTCTGTCTCGGTTTGTTAATCGGGTCTCTCATGATAACTCGTTCGTATCTTCTCGGTCTTGATCGGTTCGCCTTTAGTCATATATCATACAAGGTACGATAATATCTCCAGCTGTGTCCGTCCAAAACTTGATTCCCATGTCAAAGTACTCGTATTTCATGTCTTGTTTTAGGTTGTCGTTCCATTTGTAAGGAGGTCGCTCAACCTTCTTAGATTTGGCCTTGTACTGCATTGCTGCATGCATGCGTGGTGTGGTTCACCATGTGCTAGGTAGCAAATCGTGTGGTTCTTGACGTGTTTTGTTACGGTTTTACCGATTTAAATTTGATGCATGTTCTTATGTCCGCAGTTTCCTGGTTTCCTTTTTTCCTAGCTTGGTCAATCAAATCATGACTCAACTCGTTCATTTCTTCTGAGCTGCAATAATGTGGTATTGGATTCGTTTTAGTTCTTCCAGCTCATCTGTAATGAGGATAAGGTCGTCCGCAAATGATAATACCATCGGGAGTGATGATGGTTTCCTTTGTTTCTTTCGTCGTCGGTCGAAGCGGGCCGAAGACCGAATTTTTTTCTCTCATTTGGATATCGGTACCCTGCTTTTTTTCGGTTTTGTTTGTTGCTTTTTTTTCCTGAGGAATGTGTTGAGCGTTTGCATGTGTTTTGCGGGGTGATTTTTTTTCCCTAGTTCGGTGAAGCTTATTTGTATTCGTTGTCTGCATGTTTCTTGTTCTGATATTTAACTTTTTGGAGTGTTGTCTGGCTTTCTTTAACGTGATTATGAATATTACAGTTATTTGGTTGCTTTCTTTGTAGAAATTTGGCCTTCTGTAGGTTAAAAAGGGCTAATCGGTGGACCCTTGAGTAAATCGTCTGAAGAGTCAGAGTTACCTCCGTTAGAATTTTCCAGGGTACTTCGATGTTTTCATTCGTTGAGGTGATTACTACATTTGCTGGTTTTTTGTTATACAGTCTTGGTATTTTGGTTTGGTAGAATTTCTATTCAGCGCAGCACAGTTGCATTGTTTGACATACTTGGTCTCAACCGTTGTTACATTCGTACCTTGTCATTGTTTTTGTGTTTGTTTTTTTCCCCTTTTTGTTAACTGTTCTATGATATTTTTTGATCTTGGCAGTCTCCAAATTATTTTATTGTATTCTATTTGAAGTGTTTCTCTGTTAGCAATATTCATTAATAATTCGCCGTTGTAGTTGGAATCTTCATGCTGAAGCATGTGTTGTATTGAACCTTTGCGTTGGGTACTTCGACCTCGACCAATATGGGCGTTGAAGTGTCGTATTTGCAGTGCACCTGTCCTTGTTTTTCGTCTAATCAAGTTTAATACGTTTGTGAAGGATCGGATTGCTTTCTAAGTACAGCTGTTGGGGTGTGAATTTATTATGTACAGAGGAGTTGGCGTGTCTTTTCCCATGCCAACCTGCGGGAAGGGTGACATCGCATCCGTATACTTTTTATTGTAAACTGTTTCAATTTGGGCATCCTTTCTTAATAAAATTGCAAGGCCCCGGTGTGTGTTTTGGTTTTGAATCGCCGCAATCGTTTCAAGTTGCAATGCTCAGATTTGGGCAGGTGTAATTTTTTGCGGTTGTGGTCAGGTTTATGGTGTAGGTACATGCAGTATCGTCTGCGATTATGTCTGATAATGGTGTAAGTAGTGTTGCTTCTCGTTGTTCGCACGGTGTTAACGAGGTAACTAATTGGGGACTGTTCGTTTGAAGCTGACGTTTTGTGGCTTTTTCATGTAATTCTTCTGTGTTGTACCGGCTACCTAAAGGTCTGATATAATGTGTGGTTGTATGATGCGTTGTTTGAACTTTGCGTTTTGTTTATCCAGTTGTTGTTGTATTGTTACTTTGATCAGGACCCAGCTATCATAGTGTTTCGTGTAGAGGATGTGTATATGTATTGGTGGATTCTCTCGATCGCCGATCGGCGTTTTTCTGCGTTCTGTTTATGTGTACATTCACATTTACGAGGTACAATTCGGACGCGGTGATGATGGTATATTCGATATACTAGAATGTTTAATTAATTGCACGGTTATGTATTTTGTTATCCTTTGTTCCTGGAAAAGAATGCTGTTGGGGAGAAATTCCTATATATTATTTAGAAGTGCTAGGCGAATTCTATCATCCTGTCAATGTTCCAAAACATATGTAGCGAGATCTTGACGGATATTCTTGTGATCAAATGTTATTTGGTGAGATATCTTACTAGACAAACAGTTCCCGTATTACAGTTCCCGTCTTTTGTGATGGGCACGATTATAAACATTGTTATTGCTTTTGTTTAGTCAAAACACATTTGTGTCAGTAAGGGGCTGAAACTGTCTAATTTGTGAGCTTGACCTTTTTTTTTTTTGTTTTGTATCGTTATCTGTAGAGCAAAAACGTCTGGTGCAAACTTAAGAGTTCGGGGTATTTTTTTTTTATTATCTCTTCAGTCCACATTTATATTTACATTCCGGTGACCGTGGCCTTTTGCAAAGCAATTTGAGGAATTTGTTACCATGGTACACACGTCGACAAATCAAGACATTCATTTCCAGTATAAACTGACTTCTCTTTGCACAGAAAGCCTATACAATGCGAGGTCTGTTAAAACTGAAAATCCATAGCTTGATATGTAGCTGTGTGTACAATTATAAGATCTTTAGGTAAGGCATCTTTAACGATATCACATTTAGTGTTAGAATAATAGCATGAATTTGTTTGTGTCAAGACACTAGTCCGCAACGGCTGCTTGAGATGACGTTGCGTGCGCGCGCGGCATAATATAGGCCCGTCTACGCAGCTTAGCTAACGTATCCCTGTAATATTAAGAACGGTCTCACCGGGTCTAGCGGCATGGGTTACTCGTCCTCCGGCAGTCAGTCTTCACTACAGCCTGAACTTATGACACTTTTACACAGAGAGACACACACAAAAAACGCGTTTTGATTTCGAATTCGGCCGAGCCAACATGTGTTGCGCGCGCGCACAGACGACCGCTTGCGACGAGGGTTCAACTTGATCTCAACGAAAGTGAAAGTTTAATTTTGAGAAAAATAAGTAAAGAAAACACACTTACTTCGCTCACACACACAACATACTACAATAATGAGCATTAATTTCAGCAATGTAAGTGAGGTTGCATAGCGTCGTCTTTACTTTAATTTTACTTGATTTTCCAAATCATAACCTACTAAATCATTCAGAATATTATCAACAAATATATGAGACAATCTTAAAGAAGACTGCCTCGTTAGTCTAGTGGTCACAAGTGCTACAGCTGCGCGTGAGGTCCTGGGTTAGATTTCAGTTCGGGCATTAGATTTATGCCCGGTTGATGGAAATAGGTTCGCCCCTATTACATGGGACTTAAACATAACTGGCGAAATGTGGGTGTACTATAAGTACACTTCTGTCCAACCCTTTGAGGAAAAAAAACGTAGGTACTGTTAGGTTATGTTATATTCCTAATGAAAAAATACAATAGCCATTTGCTCAGCTAGGAAATCGAACCCCGGAGTCCAGCTTATTATCTCAAGATTTTATAGTTTTCTGGCCTATACAGCGAATGGACCACAAAACCAATATTTTTTTCAATACAATTTCCAAATCTTCGAGATGTACTTACTAGAAGATCTTATAATTTCTCGTGGGTGTCGTAGAAAGGAACTAAAGGTACAGTCGTAAAAGAAACGCAACGAAAGAAAGAAAATAAATAATAATAAGTGATGCTTTGTGGACATGTACACTGTATACTATCTATTTTAGATATTTCTAGAGCCTCGGTGGTAGTATTTCAAAAATGACAAACACAGTGATATTTTCTTATGGCAAATGTTGCCACAAACTATTAAAAAAATGTACAGACGCTAGCACATCGAGCTACTACAATCTGTCAAATTTCTTTAGTAGATTTTCAAATTTTGATTGGTAGAATTTGACAGTTTTGGGACCTTGATGTGCTGGCGTCAGTACGCTGTATGATAATTTGTTATCTGTTTCATAATCAAGTAAGCAAGTAGGTATCTAGTTACTAATTTATTTTTGTGGGATAACTAAAAATATACACGATACATAAATAAAAGCAACATCAGGTATTATACAGGTGTACTCCTTCACTTTTAGAAGACCACAGCATGCACAAAAGAGTTAACGACTAAGCTAATACAGTGAATATATTAATTATTCAATTTTGATAAGTGAGTAAATTTTAATATAATTAAACAATTACAATATTTGCATAAACATCTGTGCAGCTCTTGTACTAAGAGCTCATAAAACCAATTAAACAGATACCTAAAAGTAACTATAGTTGGTCTTGCATAACTACGGACAAAGATAAGCGCACGCTAGTCTAAAACTTACCTTGAAGGTAAAAGTAAGTAAAATAGTAAGTAGTACTTTGCCCCACGACCTTTCTAACAAAGCGCTCTATTTACTAGAAAATATGAAGACGAGAGTCTAAAGTCTCTCCTAACAAATAAACCTAGACCGGAGGTTTAATTCCATAAACAGAAGAGAAATTTCGCAACAGCGCCATTCAGTTCTTGGAATATCTAGATTCAAGACAAATATCTTAGCCTGCATTTCTAGCAACTTAGACTTATGGAAAACGAAATAAACTCGACGTAAAAGAGTTACAACGAACGCTACTATTCCTTTTTAAATGGCGATGTTTCTGTGATAAATAATAAATATAATTTGTAGGGAGAAGATTTTTGGTGTTGACTAAAGCTGTTTATTTTGAGTGCATGCTAGCAAGGAACTGAATTAATATTCTTCTTATACACTCATTAGCCTAAAGTGCCTTGGATAGCACGTTAAGCCGTTGTTCCCCGCTGTCATTCGTGCACCATGACAATATGGTAAAAATGTTGCACAACTGTATGTACGTGCATGCATTTTCTTTTAGTAATTGTATGTAAACACGTGTTGAAGCAAATAAAGTTATCTGAATCTGATCTTTAACAGTCGTTATAAGCCTGACAGTCCTACAATCGGTCTTACCAAGGGATATCAAACCCAGTAACTTAAGTGGGTTCTGGAGGTCATATAGGCAGTCGCTCAATGTAAAGTTGGGGAAAGACTAAGCATGATGACACTCATCAACCTATAAATTTCCCACTGCTGGGACAAAAGCATCCGCTCCGCTGTGAGAAAGAGTGGGTGGGCTACAATCCAACACGCGGGACCAGTGAGAAATTGGTGGATTTCACATATCTTCGATGTGTTTGGTTCCAAAACATCCATGTTCCCTCACGTTCCATTTTGAGAGAACTGGTGGCAGTTCTTCTAATAGCTAATGAAAAATTGTGTCTTCTGTAAGACAACCTACTAAACAGATACTCAAAAAAATCGAAATGAAGCGTCAAGAGCACCGATTTCAACATGGTGCTGTCATTTCCCGCTGTTTATTTTACAAGTAGCCTTCAGCACCAGAAGGCCTTAACAAAGTGATATTCTATAAGCGATAACGATAATGGCCAATCCAAAAATGTATGTGATTGATATAAGCTACCGAAAATTTTTTTGTCAATCCCGTTAACCGTCGATGTAGAAATACGAAACCCTTTATTTGCGATTGCTACTTTTCTAGGCTATAATACTTTAAAACAAAGTTATAGAGTAGTCAAATAATTATATTCTCTTATAAGCTTTGAAAGTCGAGTCACTATAACTTCCTAGAGTGCCTCAATAATTATTTGCACAGGGTGGCAAGGACATCAAATCTTTCAGGTTAACTACGAGATGCTAGACAAAAAAAAAATACACGATTCTAAGTCTAAGGGTCTTAGTCTATATATCTATATTCTATATCCACACTAATATTATAAACGTAAAAGTAACTCTGTCTGTCTGTCGGTCTGTATGTCTGTCTGTCTTCTGTCTATCTCGCTTTCCTGCGAAAACTACTGAACCGATTTAAATGAAATTTGGTACACAGATAGTTTAGAGCCTGAGAACGGACATTGGCTACTTTTTATCCCGGTAGTAAGTTCCCGCGGGTTAATTTCCGACCTCCACGCAGGCGAAGCCGCTGGCAAAAGCTAGTAATATTGTAAATGCAAAAGTAACTCTGTCTGTCTGTCCGTCTGTCTGTCTGTCTGTCTCGCTTTCCTGCTAAAACTACTGAACCGATTTAAATGAAATTTGGTACACAGATAGTTTAGAGCCTGAGAAAGGACATGGGCTACTTTTTATCCCGGTAGTATGTTCCCGCGGGATAATTTCCGACCTCCACGCGGGCGAAGCCGCTGGCAAAAACTAGTTAAAAATAAATAGCTGGACAAAGATGTTTCCCAAATTTCTACGCTAGGGGTTTAGTACTATGTGCAATTGTTCCTTTGTTAAATTATTTTTGAAAATTATTTGAAAATAAAAAGGCAATATCTTCCGAAACATCTAGCGAGTACACAAAACAGTGTGTATATAAAATAGTAATAATAATCAGCGCACACAGTGATCCGGGCGCACGTGACCCCACATAATCAAGCCGTCTCAAGTGAGACCAGACCGCTCTGCTTAGCGGCGCAAGCGACGAGCGATGGAAGCGTAACAATTACATTGATGTGGAGTTACGATAAATGTTAGCACTGTAACGTACCTATCAGGTAAAAAAGGGATTGTATTTTTTTTAAATCGAAGCATACGAAATTATTTCAAGAAAATTTTATGACTAGTAATTTCCAAATTTAGACAGAAAATATATATATTTGTTGAGACATTTCCAGTTGTCCGAGAGATCTAAGCGAATCAAGTTAAACAACAATGCTTCATGTGCCACTTAAACCCGTACATACAATGCAATGCAATGCTCTCAGAAAAATTTAACAGAACAATAAGCAAGAATATTACAGATGAGAAATCCCTCAATCAAAAAATTTTAAACACAATGCCAGATACATCTAACTTAGTAACTAAACATACTGCCACCGTATAGTAACAGGCGCACCTAGTAGGCAAATAGTGACGCCTACAGGCACAACGTCACGTGGAGTGGTCACGTGCGATACGATCGAAGATTATGACTTGGGGTAAGTGAAAACAAAACTGTGCAAGTTTACATTGTTATATGATAAGAAGGGCAAAATTATAATCTGTTAAGCGGGCTTAATTAAGCGACGGATTTACCTTTATTTTGTTTAAGATTGCTACTCCTAAGTTGTACGACAGACTTCGTTTCAATCTTGCCTAAAAATATGAATGCCAATTAGAATACAAGACTTCTCATTCTCCAGTCGATGACTTATATTCTGTCATTCAAAATTTAATTTAATTTTAATGTTTTACTAACAGTGCGTTAAAATTGCTTACAGACGTGATGATAGTACCTATTTAAATAAAATTTCAGCTTAATCCTCCCAGATTGTGGTGCCCACTAGGTAGTCAACCTGGCAAACCATGCTAATCAGATAATATTTTTCTCGGCAAGAGCTATTTCTGTTAACATCAACGCCAATATTAGGGAAGAACTCATTTTTGTCCAAAAATTCCGCAACAACCAATTTGTTCCCTTCAACCGCACATCACTGTTATCTTGGACCCCACGTCCGCGCCGCGGGCGTCAGGCCCAGTCATCTCAATCCGTGTTTGTAGGACGACCCCCTCCCGCCGACTCCCTGCGACCCCCTCAGACCCCGCGACCGATTCAGTCAGTAATCAGTACTAGAACCGGTCTAGATTATCAGTAGCGTTGCTCCGACATTTGTGCGATCGAGTCTATCTACTTCGACTTGGTCTGAATAGAAAGTATAGGTTTTCTTTTGAGCTTAGTTTTGTAAAAGATTGATATTTTATCTAAGAGTTACATAACATGACGTCACCGTGGTTTTCTCATAAGGGTTTGGGCAGAGATGTACCTATATTAGCACACTCACATTTCACCAGTTCTAGTTCACAACCATATGATCTCATGCTCCACAGTAGCACTTATACACCAAATACAACATATATCTGACTATTATTACATATCTGTGTGTGTTGGGCATTGCATCGATTACATATCTGACCGAATATTGTGGAGTTATTACCTGAAAACTGTGGTTAAATCAGGCATTTAAAAAGTCTACGATTACTTTGCATACACATATAAAAGATAAAAAGAAAAGAAAGAAAAAGAAAAGTCATTCTGTATTTCTCATCCTGAAGGCCCTACCTTCAGTTTATTTTATTCAAGATTTAGGTTTTGGGTCACTGTTGGGTCTAATTTTGTCTGACAGGCCTGCCTACCCTTTTTAAGACCCAAACAAAGATAAATCCTGAATTTCTAATCTATCTGGAAAACATTGTTCATTCAAAAAGCTGTTTGCTAGTCTCTCTGAATAACTGAATACAATCGTTTTTTTAAAGTGTGTATAATCTACTTGAAGGTTTCTACTCTTAAAATACACAAAGTCATAAAATAGAACATAACAAGAATAACTTAAAGTTTTTCACAGACGTCACGGTAGCAATAATGATACACCCATCTATTCAGCTATGCATTCAGCTTTAAGGAAGGAAGTTGTTTGTGATTGACATGTTTAATCATTCTCATTCAATAAAGTGTGAAATTTATAATAATAATACATGAGGGTAATTTGTTATATAGTTTTGAAACTTCGACACATAAGTTAATATTCTCGGTACAATTATGGTAAACCTTACAAGGTTATAGTTAATAACTTTACGTTTTCTTAAAGTAATCCGGCTCGAAGGACCAATCATCGTAACAATAGGTCGGTGGAGTTAAATGAAAGTTGAGTGGACACTTTAATATGTATAATAAGATTTGATGAAATTACAAAGGTCGGTTTAAAATGTAAACAACAAAACATGGAAGTCCCTAAAACGCGCAAGCGCAGCCGTGTATGGAGGCGTGAATTAGCTGACTCCCTGCCGTTCTCGCAACCCTCATTCATTGCTGTCAGCCCACGGCGATGTAGAGATGACAGGTCTAAACAACTAAGGTTAAAACTATATAACTGTTACATCCGTCGTGAAGCTAAAATAGACCTTAACGCTTCATGACGTGCAAGCAACATTCAACCTGAGTATAGTAAAATAATTAATACTTCAGTATTATGTTACGTGTTTTAAGAAATGTAATCAGATACTTATAATTCGGTACATGTGTGGTGGGAACAGCCACCTGTTACTCTTATTGTGTGGTGACCACGTTTCACCGTATGTGGCTCACAGCATTGCCAACAGAACGACCGATATATGTAACCGATATTGTACCAACATTATAATTAACAGCCACATTATTTTTTGTTAATACATTGGTATTATAGTAGGTACTATTCTGGTGGTGGCTGTATAGATTCTACTGATCATTTTTATGACGTTTTCCCTCAGTATTAGTCAGGTAAGTAAATTCTATGCATGAACAATTAAAAATACGCTTGTAGCCCAGTCAAGAAAGGCCGCGACTTGCGAGTCGTATGTTCGAATCCAGAAAAAAAACTTTATTTACACAATAACTTACAGGTAATATAAAAACACATAAATAAAATTGATCTTTTAATTCTCCACGAGCAAAATGAACATCATAGAAACTGAGCCAACCGGACTGGAACTGGATCTTTACTTTTATACTCAAATGATTACCCTATCGTTAAACCAAGGATAAAGGTTGTCAGACGATCGCCGAGAGACAGTTCAAAAAAATAGATTTTCGACCTCCACTCAAAGACTATTTTACTAGAGCCCTCGAGGCAATTTAAAAGGTTTCAGAACCTCGTCTAGGTTAACTTTCGAGCCTTTTTTATTGAACAAAAGGTTTGATCAAACAGTTTTGATGTAACGAATTTAGGGTTATAGGTAATACTTGAGATGGTCTTGTTCAAAATTAAGATTTCTACTCTTTATCTTTTACAGCGAAATGAAGTTTTGAAACTATTTAAATATTACGTAATATCACGTAGGTATGTACCCGAAAAAGAATTATAAATGAAACAGTGACGTATTTATATATCCCAAGCATCCGTGAAATGAATGATTAGAAGTAGGCAATAATCAATCATACAAAGCTGTGTGGTATCAGCCAACCAATCAATCCTAGCCAATAAAATTCACTGTCAATCAATAGGGCGAGTTTCCATATTTTAAGAACGTTTGCAATATCACCTCGTGTGAATCGGCAAAAAAATTAACTACATTGTTGACATTGATCGTCAAGATTGCGACTAAAAAACAATTTTAATCACGGGAATCAACATTCACGCTTTGAAATATGGAGACAAGAAACTACAAACCAACTTATACTTAACACAACTATAAAAATCTTAATACCCATGAAGCTCCTCGTATTTCAATCAGCCGTGACCCACCATCGGTGTAGAAACACAAATACGCTCTGATTACGTACCGACCCTAGGCGATTAATCAATTCGTTTGTTTCCCCGCGGGCATGCTCCAATGACGGCAGCACACCGCTGATTGACTCCTTTGATTATCTTGCCGGTGAATGAATAATAAATATTCGGTAACATCGGATATTTTCGGATGTGTGCCGCCGACCGTGAGGGTGAAACCTGTGGGTTGATGATGACAGGGTATGCTTGTCTGGGTTGGGGGTTTTCTGGGTCATGGTTTGAGCTTTAATCTGCGAGACACGTAAGGGTTTTTGATAGAAGATTATAAATTGCTACCCGTAAATAAATAGCAAGAAGATTTTTAAATCAACAACGAAAAATGTTCTTTTAAACATGGTCTGTCAAAGAAAGGAGCTTAACTGGTCACTGTCACTCAAATCTAGTGCAGACGTAAATCTGCTTGAGATTTAGAACAAAATCTATAAAATAAACCCAAAGAAATGATCCTCTGTTTGAAACCTTGACTGACATTTATTAACCAACACGAGTAAAAGCATTTCTCTCCTCTCACAACTCTAAAACCGTGTCACATCAAAAACACATTTCAAGTTAATATATTTAATGTACCTCATAATTACTTAAGAGACTCTCGTTAGCACTCAGTGTATTTTATTATTCAAATCAGATTGTGCTCCACAAAACAATTAATCACGCCACTGAGATGCAAATGCATCTATCAACGAAACGACGCCGTCGTGTTCGTCTTAAAATTCTGCAACAAATGCAATCAACCGCTGACTTGCTTAGCCGCAAATCACAAGGAGTGAGCGGAAGTGGAATAATAAAAAAAATATTATAGTAATCGTTTAAATATACTAATTTGATTCTTACTAACTTGCCAGGTATATTTTTATTTTTTTGTTTCACAACCTATATTAAGCCAAAAAAACTTACAGAAGAAGTTGTACCCACCAAAATGACAGCCTGCCGTTTTAAGTATTCAAACTCTTTTGGGGCTCATAATTTCATCAATTCTGTTCAATCACTGAGGGGTTAGTGCTTATCCAAAGGACGCCTTTTACACAACTTTTACTACTTTACGAACTGATCATAAATATATATTTGTCTAGTTTACTAGGCTACCTATTGGGCTAACGTAATCTTACTTGGACCCAATAGTTGGATGCTCTTTACATTACTGTAAAATGACAATCAGATTTTGCTATCATTACAAATTTACCAAACTAAATATGTATTTTCCATTAGATTGTTTTAGTTATAACAACAAGTTACAACTCGGACCCAACCGCTTCTATAAATAACCCGCTCCCGCCACCGCTTATCACTTAACTCAGTCCTTTACAGCGTCTGTCCGTCGGCCATCACTTGCAGTACATAATGTAAACAAGTTTTTCCCCATTGTATCAAAGAGGTCGTCTTTGTGCCATAAATAATAGACTTAGTTGTTCCAGTCGCTCGCTTCGTATCGTATTGTGACCCTTAGACAAATATTATACATTTTTACATTTAAACACTGGAGTTTCTCAATATTAAATCTTTTGTAGTGGGGTTATTTAATCATGTATCTGAGTGTTGTTGTATCGTTGTGCTAACTGCGCAGATGTTTGTTGATTATGCTCTGATCTGTGTGGGCAGATTGTTCGAGGATTCTCTGCTTGAAGAATGTCAAGAAGTACTATTGATATTTCTAGGTTTCATGGAACGTTTAAGACAATATTACGTGCAAAAAGCCAGCTCTACTTGAAGGTAGAATATGGGGCGTGTTGTCATAATGCGTTGTCTACACGCAAAACTTTTATCTAAGAACTAGTTGCAGTTTTACATAAATTATAATCTGTAAAGATTAAAACAGTCGAGATAGGTAAACAACGTAAGCTTCTTTTCAAAGTAATTGCAATCAATTTAGAACTCGAAGTTGTTTATTTTTAACTCAACTGCTCCGTAAACAAACCAATTTCAGGAAGATCAACTTAACGCCTACACAGTTCTCCCATGGATATTTTTACCAGAATTACCATTATAGCTTTAATTACAACAAAGGAAAAGCAAATTTCGATACTGACAAACAAAAGCTCTTATCTCAACATCGTGCAACCCTTATTTACGAAAAAGGAAACAAGCAATGTGTCACGCCTTACGCGTCTGAATACTGACCACTACCACTTGAGCTCTCTCCATATCTTAATCAGTACGATTTGTTTAACGATGTCGATAATCAACGCGATCGGCGAGTTCAATATAAAATGGTTTGTGGGTACATTTGGAGACTATCCAAAGTGTCTGAAATCGCGCTAGTCACGGTGACATAACGGTTTCTGTTGCGATGAAGACAAATAAATAGAGGGCGTATTTACGCAAGTAATGCGTTCCTTTAAAAAGCGGCCAAGTGTGATTCGTACTAGCACACGAAGAATTCCGCACCACCGTACAATATCTTCTTCTATATCTATATCTATACTTAGAATAAAACTGTAGAGAGGTCAATTCTGTACATTGGAAATATATTCAAAATTAATATTGGAGGATGAATGGTGATCGATACTGATGTCAAAAATGCAATCAGTTAATTTTTTGTCTGTCTGTCTGTATGCACGTGTTAGATATTTCATTTTGATATTTTATAATTGTTGGGTAGATAATGACATCTATTATATTAACGAAGCATTGAACCAATATAGAAGTACCTAATTTGACTAAATAGTGTTTACAAAAACTGACTCGTCTTAAATAGTAAAAACAACTATGATTTTAGTACTAGAAATAATTAATAATAATTTAATTATAATTGTAGTATATCGTAGGTTTTATATTGCCATTTTACTTTATTAAGCTGATCCAAACAACTGGTACAATGCTGTCAGTTTATATTAATATTCTTTTAATTATTCGTAACTTCTTCGTAGTTACGAATCAGTCCTTGTTAAATTGCTTAATTACCTTAAAATGTTTTTTAAACTGTTTCACTACATAACAATGGTTTATTATTATCTGTGTTAGAAGTTATTAAGCCAAAATGTGTAATGATCTTTAATTTGTTCAAAATGGTGGGTAGATGTCTGACGATTTTGTTAGATTGACGTTTGTAGGATATAAAAAGGATTGTAATTACTTTATCGACACAGTTCCTCGGAAGATGTGTAGTTGGTTAGTTCTAGTGCTGTTGTTGTGTGGAAATATCGAGCGGAGGTCACGTAAGTTAAGTAAATTGATATTATGTAACACTTATTGCTTATTATGAAAATGTTGTTTTACCTTTTATATTGATGCCAATATTGATAATGTTTTAAATCATATAAAATGGAATATTCATACTCTTTCTTCGCCAAGCTATTGTTATTGTTGTGATTATGTTGATACTATTCTGAGATCTCTTGGACAATGGTCCAAGAGATAGAATGAAATGTATTTAAGATAATAATAGTTTATGACAATGTAAGAAGTGAGTTAATATAATACTTTATACTGTTTCCATGGAGTTTGTTGTCCATCTTCTCCATGAAGACCTAGTTTTGGAACGGACAACTAGCTTTCTGAATTAATTACTGACAAGCGTAATTGAAATAAATGTCTAGTCTTGTCTTTCTGTGCCTTATTTAGTGAAACCCTTCCCCAACAAACCATATGCATAAGAACTTTCATACACAGTAAATAAGCCGTAACCATTCTGATACACAAAGTTTGATATTAGGTATATATACATGATACTTATAGTTATATACAGATATAGATTTTGCTGTTACACGCATGGGTCAAAAACTACTGAAGGGATTTTAACCAAACTTGGTACTATTGTAGTCCATACTCCTGGGCAGGTTATAGGCTATATAACATAACGCTAAGACACATAGGAGCCGAGCAGTGACGATACTTTTTATCCCTGTAGTACGTTCAAGCGGGATATTTTCCGACCTCCACGCGGGCGAAGCCGCTGGCAAAAGCTAGTTTAACAATAAATAATCTACAAAAGACGGCGCAAGGGCACTCCCTTAATTTTTAATTTTCTATGTCAGTGTCGGCTAGTCCGGTCTAACCGGATGCGGTGGAGTATCAATCAATTTCAATGTTGCTTCAATTGTCTTGTATTTACGCAATAAATAAGAGCTACAAAACTAAAGTGGAACCACTTCCTGTTGACATTTGGGTATCTTTTATTTGTGTCGTGTATTAGAATGTAACACGTCGCCGTCGCAAGGTCGGCTGAACTAGTAATAATAAAACTAAACATATAAGCTACATATTTGAGGCAATATTATTAGAACTAGTGATCGCCCATTGGTCGAAATTCGACCGTACTTCATTTGAATAGAAATACATTATTAAATGAAAAAATATAGATAATAATAAATATAAAAAAATTATATGGTTATATTTGACATTCAGTAACACTATAGACAAATTGTTGACGCTGTACTACTGTGGAGAGGGTTCGCTGGCGGGATGGTGATGGCCAGGACCAGGACGTAGGTGTAATGAGTAAAGAATACTTCTTCAGGAGCCTCTTTTTTATTTTCTTAATACTTCTTAACTGCTGGATATGGACCAACATGGAATGAATTATCACAGAAATTTGTTCTGTTTTTATAGAATTTTCCCTATTATTTTTAATTAATTATGACGGTTCCAAATGTCATAATCATAACCAGCCTGTACAATCTATGATCAGCCTGTACAATCGTGAGGCATACAACCTCTACAGTTTGCACACGACACTAAGTTTTGTATAAGAAACTTACTAATGCCATACTTGACACTCCCCATAAAATCACAAAAAATATTTCATATAAATCTAAACTAAATTCCTATCGTCGCTAATACAAATAATATTAAAGACATTATTCTCGACATGATCATAGATTTAAAAAATGAAATAGGTTATATATCTATAAAATTAATTTATTACCTATGGTTATACTTGACATTCAGTAAGACTATCTATAGACACAAAATCAGGCTTACCAACTTAGGGGTTTTCCCAAATTTAGGGGGTAAATAAGAGGATTGAGATTTTTTAGGGGCGTTCCATTTTTAGGGGTATTCTTAGGGATTTTTTGCCATCTTACATTTCTCATTGTGTTTTTGATTACAATAAAAGTATTAGCGACTTCTAGTACGGTTCCTCGATACTAAGAATGCAGAGTGAATGATTAACAAATGGTGCGTAATAAATATAGACAAATATTACTACTGTGTGCCGGTCTATGATTACTGAACATTCGTTGGTTATTTTCATTATAATTTTTTAAGTTAAGCTTTAGGGGTAAATATTTCTGGGTGTTGGTAACACTGCACAAAATAATAAAGACAGATTTGGACCAGAAACAAAAGAATATCTATGCATGTGTGTATTAGATACACGGTAATGAACAGTAGTGTGTGTAACGTGTTATTTATTGAAAATAATGTATTTTAACGCATAATTTTAAAAAAATATTAGCATTCGTCACTTCTTCTGTGTATAAACTATAAGTGTGCGAAATTTCATACTCCTCCGTCCGCCCAATTTTCGTAAAAAGGGATCCAAAGTTTTCGCTTCACGTATTAATATATAGATATCTTACAATGGTGATAAGAGTCATCTTCCTCTGCCTAACTTTTTCCCAACTACGTTGAAGTCTGTTTCAAGTCTAACCAAATCCAGCCGAATACCAATATTTTACACTAGCTTCTGCCCGCGACTTCGTCCGCGTCAAATTTTTGCTCCCCTGACCCTTCCCGTCGCATCGATTTGCCTGCTAGTTTTCGTCCATTTTTCGTTGCTGCTCGCTCCTTTTAAGTTATAGTGAGTCAACCTTAAAAGATAGACATATGCTCTCGCGGACTTTTTTTAGAACTTTTTAAAAGGAACAATTCCGTCATACATAATTTTTGCGTTACTTTAACCGTTTACGCAGCGTACGCAACGGAAACTCTCAAAAGGAATAAATTTTCCCCGTTTTTGCAACATTTTTTATTACTGCTCCGCTCCTGTTAGTTGTAGCGTGATGTTATATAGCCTATAGCCTCCCTCGATAAATAGGCTACTCAACACAAAAAGAATTTTTCAATTCGGACCAGTAGTTCCTGAGATTAGCGCGTTCAATCAAACAAACAAACAAACAAACAAACAAACAAACAAACAAACAAACAAACAAACAAACAAACTCTTCAGCTTTATAATATTAGTATAGATAAGTATAGATGTAGCGACTACCTGTCTGACCTCCAGAATCCAGTTACTGTGCAACGCGAAACCCAATGGTAAGACTGGTTGTCAGACTTTCAAGTTTAATATAACCCGTAACGAGAAATGACAACTGGGATCAACGGCTTAGCGTGCAAATTGTCACCTATCCTCGGACAGACCGCGGCAAGCATAGCTTAACCTGATGGCCAATGCCTCCAAGGCCTCGTGATTAGAAACGTTCAAAATCTAGTCCCAGTTCATCTCGACGACAATCAAAGGTCATAAACTTGTCAAACATGTAGGGATATTGGAAGCATATTTGACTGATTGAGACTGAGAGTTAGTGGAAATAAAACACAAAACAATTCAAGCTCAACTTACATTTCAAACTAAAACTACAGGTGTTTACTAATTACCTACGGTGCAAAAGATAGAGATCGCATCGGATGGAGATCGCAGCTTTTGTAATAGGGAAGACCCCCTTTTTATTTTTGTTGGGAAATCATCAAATGACTTCTCCCGCTCTGGGCGGAGCGGGAGGGCATGTCAGACTTTTACTGACTAAAACCCACCTGTGTTCCTTCAGTTGCCCATGTGCCAGGGACCCCGGCAGACGGAGACCCCTTGGCACGCTTCTGGTGTGGAACCCTAAGAATTTACCTAAACGCTATTTGTCAGTACAAAACAGTTGTGCCGATTCGACCTTGAAACATTATTTCCTTAAAGAAAAATCCAGAACTACGTTACATATAACACGGATTATTTTTAGCTTTCGTTTACCGGGAACAATTTCCTTCCAGCCTTGAATGCTGGAACTCGACAATAAACGGTGCCAGTTATTTATATCTCCTTTAACCTTCAGTTTTAAAATACTTGTCACAGGAAATGATGTACGTTTGTGTAAACCTTCTTTTCATGGGAGTAGGTAGAAACTGCACACAACTATCTATCTTCGGGTAAACAAGTCACATTCCGTTGTGGAAGTCTGAAGAGCATTGAGCATCGTAAGCGGCCGAGTGAGGAGCTAGTTGCTCGTGATAATGCGCGTGCTGACGGTACGGCCAGTAACTAGCCAGTGACAGTCTAAATTAGTGGTCGATATTGTTACAAGCAGGTCTATCCTCAAAAAACGTCACCGTGAAAACTTGGTGAAATGACCTTGAAGTGAGCTGCAATTCTAACAGATGCTTGGGAATGGCAGCTACAAAGGTGACTGCAAGTGGCAGCAATTAACAGTTCACTTAAACTCTCTTCATATTTATTCTCACGATGCGAATTTACAAAATAGATCCACTCGCCTTTTGCTATACAGTTTATTGCTGTTCTTATTATTTACCATTTACATTTACGCATGACATACGGCGCTGAAATGTGGACGCTGACAGTTGGGCTGCTCTGCAAAGAAGATCACTCATATGCTATGCTGTGGGCTATGCTAGAAGTGTCTTTGAAGGATAAAATCAGGAATGAAATCATCTGTAATAGAACCAGATTTATAGGTTGCAGAGTAAGCAAGATGAAATGACAGTGGACCGACCATGTTGGTCAAAGGACCAATGGTCGATGCAGCAGATGAGTTCGAGAGTGGAGATTGCGTATTGGTAAGCGTAGTGTGGGACGCCCGCCAGCTAGATAGACCAACCACCGTAAATGGTGGATGGGACAGACTGAATGCGGAGGGTGGAGGACAGGACAGTGTATTGTTGCGCAACCTGAGAGAGGCTTATGGCCAGCAGTCGAGTGCGATAGGCTGAGTTGATTGATTCATACTTTGTCATCATTATTTATTTGCGGTTCAATAGAAAATGACACCTGTGTTTTGTAAAGCACAAGACACATTCTTCCCCCATTCAATAAATCAATGTCTAACGGAAAAGGAACCATACGCATTGACGCTACTTCAATGGCTGTTCCCATCAAAATGAGTGACTGTACAATGTACATACATTAGCCTCTCAGTAGCCTTTATATGCCAATTTAATTTTATATTATACTCACAGGTACAAGGAGTTGTGAGAGTAATTTAATTCCATACGCTGCCATTCGCTTGCGACAAGACCCGTTTTTATTATGGAAGTATCTGGATCATTTTATTATAATATGTAGGTGGTGCCTACGTGCCTCGCCGTCGGCTTTTAATGTAAAATATGAGCTGCGTTGTGATTGGACGGTAATAAGTTTGTAGAAGAACATTGTGAAAGGTAGTTTTCAGTTTACTGAGAAGCGTGCTTGGATTATAGATCGGCTTGTGTTGATTCGCTTCTTGTGAGTGAATACAATATCATCGTCATCATTTTCTCCGCCAATCACCGCCACTTCAACTGGTTCTGTGCTTCTCGCATCCAGCGGATTCTTGCGGCCTTCACCAGGTCATCGGTCTTCATTATGCCTTCCAACGCTACGTCTTCCAGTACCAGTACGCGGTCGCTCCAGATCATTTCGCCCCCATCGGCCAGCTGTTGTGCGAGTAATCTGCCTCTTAAATATCGCTGAGATATGCTGTATCTTTAATACATTGTCATTATATTCTCTAGATTTAATCATGGCTAATTCCTTTACATGGTGCGAGTTAATTGCCAGTAGTATAACTTACTAAGTTGCAACATCAATAATAGTTGAACTACCCTAGACGATGTAAGCAGTGTGTTGCTTTAATTTTATTGTATACTAGCTTTTGCCAGCGGCTTCGCCCGCGTGGAGGTCGGAAGTTATCCCGTGGGAACATACTACCGGGATAAAAAGTAGCCTATGTCCTTTCTCAGGCTTTAAGCTATCTGTGTACCAAATTTCATTTAAATCAGTTCAGTAGTTTTAGCAGGAAACCAAGACAGACAGACAGACAGACAGAGTTACTTTTGCATTTATAATATTAAGTTTAGATGCATGATCACAAACACACAATATCAGCCTATGTTCCCACTGCTGAGACACGAGCCTCCTTTTAGTGAGAGGGGAGTATGCCGCAATCCACCACACGAGCCCAGTGCGGCTTGGTAGATGTCACATTTTTTCGAATTTTCGATGTTGTCTATTGATGAAATAATTGTTTAAATCGGTTGAGTAGCTTTTGAGTTTCACCAATACAAACAATTTTTCAAACAATCATTTCTTTTTTAGGGTTCCGTTGCCAAATGGCAAAAAACGGAACCCTTATAGATTCGTCATGTCTGTCTGTCTGTCTGTCTGTCTGTCCGTCCGTATGTCACAGCCACTTTTCTCCAAAACTATAAGAGTTACGCTGTTGAAACTTGGTAAGTAGATGTATTCTGTGAACCGCATCAAGATTTTTACACTAAAATAAAAAAAAACAATAAATTTTGGGGTTCCCCATACATAGAACTGAAACTCAAAATGTTTTTTTTTTTTTCATCATAACCATACGTGTGGGGTATCTATGAATAGGTCTTCAAAAATGGTATTGAGGTTTCTAATATCATTTTTTTCTAAACTGAATACTTTGCGCGAGAGACGCTTCCAAAGTGGTAAAATGTGTCCCCCCCCCCGTAACTTCTAAAATAAGAGAATGATAAAACTTAAAAAAATATATGATGTAAATTACCATATAAACTACCACCGAAAATTGGTTTGAACGAGATCGAGCAAGTAGTTTTTTTTTAAAACGTCATAAATCGTAAACCGCAATTTACCGTTCATTCAATCAGCTGAAATATAAAAATAAAAACATTTATTTTCATAACCATAAACCTTATGCATAAACCGAGAATACCTACAGGTTTGTACGGAACCCTCGGTGCGCGAGTCCGACTCGCACTTGGCCGGTTTTTTTATAATATGAGTGTAGAAATAGGATAGTAGTATGCTTTAGATCAAATAGTGGTCCAACATGAATCTGTCAAACATAATAGAAAAACAAAGCTTCCCTTTGTTCCGTTTGCGACCCGAAAATAGCTCAGGTATGTGAATGCATTCTATTTCCCGAAGGTCACCGCATAGCGTGCGACACGACACAGTTACTGCAGCTATCTACTCAAACATCACATTTTACTACTATTATATTATGTATATGCATTTTATTAAATTGGTCATACTGATCAATGGGTATATCAAGCGCACAGTCTAACTTTGGCGTAGGTTTTAAACAAAATTGTGTTACTACACCCACCTTGGGTTTAGATCAGACGCGCATAATACCATAATATATAATAACTAGAGAATCCTTTTCTTAAATTCTTAATATTTTATTGTTCTTAGTCTTGACTTGAGATTTTCACCCCTGAGTTTTATACACCGTTTCCTCTCAGGGCTAGTTAGTTAAAAAACCGGCCAAGTGCGAGTCGGACTCGCGCACCGAGGGTTCCGTACAAACCTGTAGGTATTCTCGGTTTATGCATAAGGTTTATGGTTATGAAAATAAATGTTTTTTTTTTATTTTTATATTTCAGCTGATTGAATGAACGGTAAATTGCGGCTTACGATTTATGACGTTTTAAAAAAAAACTACTTGCTCGATCTCGTTCAAACCAATTTTCGGTGGTAGTTTATATGGTAATTTACATCATATATTTTTTTAAGTTTTATCATTCTCTTATTTTAGAAGTTACGGGGGGGGACACACATTTTACCACTTTGGAAGCGTCTCTCGCGCAAAGTATTCAGTTTAGAAAAAAATGATATTAGAAACCTCAATACCATTTTTGAAGACCTATTCATAGATACCCCACACGTATGGGTATGATGAAAAAAAACCATTTTGAGTTTCAGTTCTATGTATGGGGAACCCCAAAATTTATTGTTTTTTTTCTATTTTAGTGTAAAAATCTTGATGCGGTTCACAGAATACATCTACTTACCAAGTTTCAACAGCGTAACTCTTATAGTTTCGGAGAAAAGTGGCTGTGACATACGGACGGACAGACAGACAGACAGACAGACGGACAGACAGACATGACGAATCTATAAGGGTTCCGTTTTTTGCCATTTGGCAACGGAACCCTAAAAAACGTAGAGACAAACTAGCATTTTATATACTAGCTTTTATCCGCATTGATGTCGGAAAATATCCCACGGGTACATACTAGCGAAATTAAAAGGACTCTAGGTAGTAATCTAGGTTATAAACGATGTGTGTGTCAAATGTCATCTAGATTTGTTGAACCGTTTTTGCACAAAACTGGAACAAACATCCAGACAAATGGACAAAATTCTATTTCAATATCAGACTCGTAAAAACATACAGTGAAGAAGTGAAGTTGGAATGTGCATTCGCTTATTTTTTGGTGTAAATTAACCTTTAGTCAAAATCATCTTTTTAACAGACTATAGCTATGTTATTCTGTTAATGTGCAAACTCGAATCGAACTTTATTCAAACAACCGTGATTCTAAAGCAATCTCACTTTAGACGTTTCCAACATTGACTTTTGGTGTAATATCGCAAAAGCTTTGAATTTCGAAACAATGCTGAGGGTCAAAATGCTTTCGATCAAAGTACCACCTCAATAGCTACGCTAGGTAGCTGGATCGAATTTTACAGTCCACCTTTAGAGGTTGGAAATTATGTTTAGAGAATAATACTAAACTTTAGCCAAAATGGACATGAATATGATAGTCTAGCATACTGTGGTTTTACATACACATACATACAATCACGCCTTTTTCCCATGGGGGTAGGCAGAAACCACGGAACGCCACCTACTGCGACATCTGAATGTTTTCCCTTTGTAAATATGCAGATTATTGCAGTTATGTTTGAGTCATCAATTATAATCAGTTTTATGTGCTATGCGCTGCTTACGAAATTTTACAAACAAAAGTAAATTTTACACAATACTTTTTAATTTTACTTTTTTTATACATCAAGACCCCTCCGTGCTTCAAAAAGCACGTTAAGGCGCCGGCTGTCATTTGTGGATATTTGACAGCCGTTACGAATACTCAAAAGCCGAAAGTCTGACAAGCAGTCTTACCTAAGTATACCATTTTACCCCGTAACTGGGTGGTGGTGATCAGATAAGATAAAATTAAATTAAAGAATACATTCCTTAAAATAAAGGTGAAATGAGAATGAGAATGGAAGCAGACTCCAACAAAAGTTTGGAAAAGGCTCGGCAGATTATACAAAGATTTTTGAATAGTGAAAAAATAATACTTAAATACAATATACTGGAAAAACATGCCTTGTGGGATTTGAGGGAGGCATTTGCTCAGCAATGGGATAGTGCAGGCCAATACATAAATATAAAACAATATAAATACAAAGATTTTTTTATCATATTGCCTCAATTCTGTTGTTTACACTTTCGGATTTAATATAAGTTCTCCGTCTGACCTTGCGACACAGACATTTTACATCTTAATACACGAGACAAATAGGAGATAACCAAGTGTCTACAGTAAGTGGCTCCACTTTAGTTTTGTTGCTCTGATTTATTGCGTAATCACAAGATAATTTCAGTCACATTAATATAATCTTTAACAAGACAGTCCAAGTTCCATTTAACATCTTAACTATTATTATCATTGCAAGTACTCACTGTCCACAACAAAATCTAATCACATTTCGACCGAAAAAATAGATACAACTAAAATAAAACGTCCATTTTTTCCTCATCTCTCAAGTCACAAACCAATTTATTTATTATCAAAACTACAACAGCTAACGAAGCACAAAAAAATAGTAACCAATATTCTGTACTGTAAGACAATCATGACAGAGGGCCAGAGGGCCATGTTTCGAGGTAATTTACGGCCCTCTGAGGCCAAAAGCATTACCCTCGCCCTTTTATTACACACAGCCTTCCCACACGATTGGGGTGGACTTGTAAAAATATTTTATTGGGTGTAAGGTGGTCCTGGTTGACAATGTGTGGGATAGTGTGGGCTTTGACAATGGTACAAGAGTCTTGTTCTCGTTAGCGCGCGTATAGTTCTTTTCTTGGCGCACCGTGCCCTTTTGTATTAAAGATCAAAGATCGGAATTGTGGATAACATCGAGTGTTAAATTTCCAGATCTCCAATTTAAGGTTTCTATTTCACTCTTAGTAAAGCACTGCTGACTGCCGCGTAAGACTAGTGGTTGCAAGTACTGCTGCTTAACATGAGGTTCTGTGTTTGATTTCAAGGTCGGACGAAGTGTTATTGTTGTTTTTTCTCCAGAATTTCTCAGTACTAGCCCGGAATCTGGATTTGTGCATGATTGATGGCAATCGGCTCACCCCATATTACATGAGACTTAAATGATAGTAATAATGTTATGTAAAGCATTAACGCGTCGTAAAATATAATCCAGGTGGTTCTCTCTTTTATTTTTCCTGGGAGAAGTTTAGTCAGTAATTAATTATGCACATAAGCTCCATCCCACTAGATACGGTTCATAATAATTTCATACGTAGAACGCCTTCAGGTAAAGGCATATTCGGAGATAAAGCTCTAAAGATCCACATTTTACAAGTGAAAGTATTAGGTCCCATGACAGCAAGCTAAAAGCAATTTACGGGCACATTTCCAAAACTTTTTTCTCTCAAACTAAAATTAGAACACTTCTTACAAAATAGTTCTCAAATTATACATACCCTACATGTCTCTTAATAGATAACACGAGACATAAATATAAATCACACTACAAAAAATTATTCGGGTCCACTTAACCCTCGAAACTAGAGTATCGTCTGTTGGTCTTAACAAATAAGACATAAAATAATGTCAATGTCACAATGTCAGACAAAGAAGTAATAAGACTACTAGGTCTGCAGTATTATGTACCGTGCGCAGTAAAATCACGTCGTAAATTCTAACTTGACGGGCCCACACATCTCAATGTTTTTGCGAACCCTACTCTGTAACATTTATGTTATTTAAATTATGAATCATATTTATGGCTCAGGTAAGATATGTGGGTTATTTTTTCATATTTCTTGAAGATTTAAACCTTTTATGTGATGTAAATATATCAGAACATTAGCACGATTTATGTGGTGCAGACTTTATAGATTGCTAGCATTAAAATATTTGGCAGGTTTATCAAATTATCAAAGGTTTTTTTATGATATTTATAACTTTGTCTAATGTTAGAAAGAATTGAATAACGAAAGAAGAATAGGGGAAGAAAGGCATAAGAAAGGCAGTTTTCTTTAGAGAACTAATCTTACTATACTTATATCTATTGGCGATCCGCGGATGTGTGTCACTACAGTCGTATCAGATCTAACAAATCAATACTTGGCTTGGACTATATTGTTCTCTAGCTTATTTTGTTATACTTCGATTCTTACAGGTTTTTTAAGACATTTTAAGATTCTAATCACTTGTCTACTTCGCCAGACGCCACTGGTGTAATTACTTTGATCAAAAAAATTGGAATTTAATTATTTCATTCAATTAACAAAAAATTTTTAATTCTATCTTGGACAATGATATTAGATGAAAATGTATAATATATTCTTAGGGTGATATACCACTTACCACGAGTAGCATACCGGTCTAAGAATAAAAAAACATGAGGGCATTAGATAAACCAATGCATAAAGACAAAACAGACAAGGTACGACCTTCACTGAATAAACAAGATGACAAGAGGCAAAATTATCAGAGAGAAAGAGATATTCATACCGAAAAAAGTAGGGGATTACATGCTCTCAATATAAATTGTAATCCAATTGATGTACAAGCCGGTGAAATATCCTCCACACAGACTTTGCCCGAAAAAGACATAACGTAACAAATTCACTTATTTATTTTTACAACATCAAGGTGGAATTTCAGTACTATCGAATGACAATTTATGTGCCCTGATATTGGCAGCCCCCAAAATTTTATTACCAGCGTAATGCTGTTATGAAAATATGGCCGAATCTCTTGGTACCAAGATTTTGTGAACACTTTAGCTGTCAGAGACGTAAGCAGGAATTTTTCACGTAAATTTTACGTGGCCTCAAAATTTAATCGTGATATTCGAGGCATTTTTGTATGAAATACACGAAATTGTTGAGTAATGAAGATGTTGTCTGAATGAAGTATGTTGTCTTACCGTTTCGCATGTTCGAAATATTTTGAACATAGGATTGTTTCTTACAAGATTACATTTAACATTTACGAAAGCGATGCGAACGATTTTTTATATATTCTGTGATTCCTTTCGCTCTATTATCCGTCCGTTAGCTTATTTATTATGTGAATATTTCAGGTTGTTTTTATCTAAACCAAAATCAGAACTATGTATTTGACTTCTAAAATAAAATACGCTACATTTCTACATTTACTTATATTTTTACAGTTAATTCTTCGCTTTTCCAAAACCCCTTTCCTTAAAAGAAGCTCAAATTCAAACTTCAACGTAAACTGTCAAACAAAATAAAATAAAACAAACCTACACACCCATAAAACCTACCAAACACAATTCTTTTATCGTCAATAGTATTCTAAGTGCTTCTGCACTGAAGTACCTGCCTAGGCCATACCTAATGTTGAACCTAACTGCGTCAGAACGTGGTTAATGCTGTCGTTAAGTTAGGACCTGCCCATAAGTTCGTAGACGCAGGCGTTTAGGTAATTACATGATAGTTAAATGTTTTGTCATAAAAATGTATGAGATATAAGGGAGAGCTCTTTTTTCATGTTTGTTGGTATCGATCATTATGAGAACTTTTATTTTTGAGTAATTTGAATCGTCTTTTATGAATATGTGAACGCAAAAGGCAATCACGCATTGGTATCTTCAAAGTCAAAAAATACTTTTCATAAAGAAATAAGACCTAAAGCAATCCTGATAAAGAGAGTAGGACGATTGTGTAAAAATATTATCACACTAGCATAAATATTAAGAAAAATCATAAGATTTTTAAATACTTACTACAAAGAAAACAAAACCTCAAGAACAAATTTACTAAACGGCATGTTACAATTTCGCTAACGCGGTAAAATCTAGCGCAATTACATTGTATGCGATTAACGTAGCGCGCTACGCCGTAGCAACGTAGCGCCGTAGCACCGTAGCACTAATCGCTACGGAGATTAGTTCCTGGGGAAGCACGGATTGTTTTGTCCGTATGTATTTCGTGGCAAAGATTTTCAGCTGTAATTTCACTTTCTGTGAACAAATTATTCGGTCGTAAGTGTAATGAGTTGACTTCATTTTCTGTATCTGTTGAAATCAGAAATATTTTTGAACCATGTATAATGGTTTTGAAATAATGGAAGGTTTCAGTAACTATGACAAATTGAGTTTATTGTGGCATCAAGATTTAGATTACTTAGATGTAGTTCTATGAATAAAAAGCGGTCGGTTCTACTGAGCATAAAAATAATTTCTTAAAAAAAAAATATCAGCATATTAGTGTTGTCAATGCGTCGATACGTCTCGGAAAGTCCATAAAATATAACAATAAAAATGTTTTAAATAATTCTTAAAAACCATAATTTGGAAAATATTTCAACAATTTTTCCTCTTCATCCCACCATCGTTCTAAACGCCCATAATTACGTAACGTAGCGTCTATGTTGCTACGGCGTAGCACTAATTGCTACGCAACTCGTAGACCGCTACGGTTACGCTAAAGAGCGTAGGTTAATTGCTACGCCGCTTTTCTGCTCAACCCTGTGCGGTTGGCGATAATGTTCAGTATAAGGCTTGAAACTAGGAAAAATTACAGCGAGAATTTCAAGAATTTAAATAAAATTACAGCTGTGAAAATATTTTTTTTTTGTAATTTTGTATGTTGAAAATAAAACTTCTAATTTTACCTTCTTTATAAAACGGTTAAGTAATTTTAACTAAAGTGTACACTTAAATTAATTTAAGAACAGTAAAAATGAGAGTTTATTATCTAATAAAATTAAAAGTTAACTATTATAAACGTCTGAATGGTCCCTACATTTTACTAACTGCTCTTTATCTAACTTTCTAATTTATTTTCTAAAAGTACCTGCCTACATTTTGTTCCCTTACGTCATTACACATGATGTGAACAACATTATGTCTGGACTTTAAAAGAGACTGTGACCTCTGAGTTTGTTTCGGCCTTTCTTCTCAGAGTAGTCAGTTAGGAAACGCCGAACTCATCTAGTTTAAAAAAATATCATTGACATGTAAAAGTGTTTGTACAAACCTACTTACAGAAATAAAATCATTTATCATTTATCATTGACAATTTATTCAAATCATCCGGTCACTAACTGGAGTCAATTTTAGTAAAGTTCTACTAAGTAGTTTGTTAAATCACCAATTACAAAAAAACTACTTTACTCACCGATGATCACTATAAAACCACAGAACCGTCATTATAATGCATTTTTTCGTTCACAAAACTACTTTCGAATTTTTAAACAATTATGTTTAATGGCGACACGCACTTCCACTTTATTTCGTTCTATCCAAACATCACGTACTCGTGGGCTCAGTCATTTCGCGCGAGAGTCAGTTCTCGTCATAACCGGCCGAGCATGACGCGTCCCTCTCGCGCCGTAGTCGGCCGCCGACTGCCGCGGACTAGCTGTGTTGCCCCCGTCCATCCGTCAATGCTACTAGGAAATTTCTACCATTTTTATTTTATTATTGGTTTTAGTAGAAATTTCTTTTGTATTTTTCACGATGTTAGTATCGTGAAATGGGTATTTTACAGTGAATTTGAGATATATTTATAAAAAAAGACAAACAAGTAATTTTCATTTTTTTTCTAATTTGTAAATAAAATATATAGAAATCATTATCACGTGTAATGAAAACACGTGATAATGATTCTTATTTGTTGTGTACAAATAAGAAAAATACCAAATCAAATCATTACTTCGTGCTCAAAGGTGCTCAACGTCAAAATACATTTGCCAAGTACTTTAAAATTAAATTCTCAACAAGTAATTGTTCCCGGAATTATGGGGAAATCGTATTTCAGTGGGGAATACATGGCGGGTGGTACGCATGCGCGTCGGAGCCCCGCCCTGCCCGGGCTTACGTATCGCAACAACTTTCGCCGGCAAGTCGAGTTGGTCGCCGGTTCGGTTACCCGGTAGCGCACTGTGACGTCATAGTGACGGAGCTTTATGATGGTGTTTGTTTGCACGTACTGTATTTTTGACTTGGGTGATGTTTTCGCTTATGAATGTAGTTTTGAATAAGGAAATGTGATTATAAGTACGTATTCCCTATTTAAAAGTTTATTATTCAGTATGTAATTAAAAATATCTTTTGAGAGCTTCTCGTGTCAAATCTGTGTTTTTTTTTTATAATTTTAAACAGATTTCAACAATATATCTTCAAATTCTAATTGTAACATTTACAAAGATGATTCCGTAGACTAAATTCTTTTGTTTATTTTAGTTATACTTATTGACACGAAATGGAATTGAAAGCCTCCACATTAACATCTTTCTTTAAAACAAACAACTAACAACTTTTATTTTGTGTGTATGTGGGAAATCATCAAATGACGTCTCCCGCTCTAGGGCGGAGCGGGGAGGCGTGTCAGACTTTTACTGACTAAAACCCATCCATGTTCCTTGAGGCATATGGGCAGCCAGGGTCACGGTAACAACTAACAACTTTACAGTTCTACGTAATCTACGATTTCGGAGACAAATTGTATGTATTACTTACAATTTGTCTCCCAAATCGTACCAAAATTATTAGAGCGTGTTGCTAGAGATGTGCACCTTACAATTCCTGTGACGTCATAGAAACTGTATAATGTATACCAAACTTTAGGAACGGGTATTATGTACCGAAAACTTGAAGCTTTAGTAGGGGAGAAGTGCTTCTCGGCTTAGTAGGTACACTAACACTAAACTTTTGGGAAAACTCTTTCAAGTTTCATAAACATATGTTGATCCAATACAGTTATATAAACGCCACCGTTTATATAATCGTATTTGATCAACATACAATTGATGTCGGAACTTAACGCCGGTATTTTTCTAAAATAAAAGATTTTTTCTAAAATAAAAGTCGCCTAAGTTACTCCTTGTTACATCAGCTATCTGCTAGTGAAAGTCCCGTCAAAATCGGTCCAGCTATTTCAGAGATTAGCTGGAACAAACAGACAGACAGATAAAATTGTAAAAATGTTGTTTTGGTATATGTACCGTGTATACATCCATATACACTTAGTAAAAAGTGGTTATCTTAATATTACAAACAGACACTCTAATTTTATTTATTTGTATAGATGATGATTTACCTTTTCCCGCGGCTTCGCCCGCGTAGATGTCAGAGAGTTTCTCAAGGGAACATACTACCGGAATATAAATTAACCTATATCCAAATCCAGAGTTAATTCGGCATTTTAATAGGAGGTTTTACCAGGGCCGTCGTCTGCATAGACTTAACAATTGATAGATGACGTGTAAATATTTGGAAATGATGTGTTAGTTTTATTATTTACTAGCTTCTACCCGCGACTTCTTCCGCGTCAAATTTTTGTTCCCCTTCCCGTCGGCGTCGCATCGATTTGCCTGCCAGTTTTCATCCAGCTTTCGTTTGATGCTCCGCTTCTTTTGACCGTAGCATGATGTTATTATAGCCTATAGCCTTTCTTAATAAATGGGCTACTCAACACTAAAATATTTTTTCAATTTTGACTAGTAGTTCCTGAGATTAGCGCGTTCAATCAAACAAACAAACTCTTCAGCTTTATAATATTAGTATAGACTATAGCCTATCTTACTCCTTATAATATCAGCTACCTGCCAGTGCATTTCCCGTCAAAATTGGTCTAGCCGTTTCGAAGGTTAGCCGGAACAAACAGACAGACAGACAAAAGTTTAAAAAAAATATTTTTTGTTGCAAGTACCGTATTTACTTTCATAATATGCATTTAGTGAAAAGCTGTTAATTTGAAATTACAAACAGACACTTCAGTTTTATTTATTTGTATAGATGAACACCACAATATCTGTGTATCTATACAAGGCGTACGTGAATGAAAGCGCCGGGAAGTGGCACGCTAGGACATATTTATTGGCGATGTTCTTCAGAAAAAACAGATGCGTAGTACTCACAACCGATATCTGTGTATGACCAGATGCTGTATGAACATAAACAAGACATAAGGAGTATGTAAAGATCGTAGTAGATGGCGCTCTGTATTATGTGCTTACTTCCATAGGAAGGAGACGTGAGTTTATGTATGTGTCTGTTTCAAGGCTCTTTCTCAATGTCGGTCGGTTAAAAATAGCCAGTAAAAATTTACCATGTATTTTATTTTTGCATTTTTAATTTTTGTTTTAATTCTTATACTTGCGATTTGTCCAGCACAACAAAGGGAACACAGCAAGGGTGGTTGGTAGAAGTTACAAGTTAAGTTATGTTGTCCTGCACGCGTAGCATGACTACCATAGAAAGAACTTTGTCTATTCTTGGTAGAACAGAGATAGAACTGTCATGCTACGCCAGCATAAAACGGTACAAATCTTTCTACAATCTTTAATTTTTCTACAGTCTGTAATTTTGTCTATTCTTCTGTCGAGAAAACCCCTTTCTACGGTGGTTATGCTACGCATGCTGGTTCGATTCGAGCACAATTTTATTGAATGTTTTATTGTTCTGGAATCAAATCTTTCGAAGAATGGAGGCATGATTATATGTTATGAATGCTATGTTACCATATTACGTAAATTGAGTAACGTAAGGATATTTTTGAATTATTCAACCCTTTACCATCTTAATCTATAGTATTAGTACAAATTCGAAGGTACTCAAACAGGAAACTCTATCTGTCTGTTTCTATGTTTATTTTTCATGCGTAAACCACTATACGGATCTCAAAGACACTTATGGCATTCTGAAAAAAAGACATAGGCTACTTACTTTTCGTATCAAAATAATAGTAAAAGAAGGAAAAAAGGGAATCAAAGTTTTAATGAGAAACCCAGAATTGCTTAAGTTTGGGACATTTTTTTTTTTTTGGATGGGAAATCATCAAATGACTTCTCCTGCTCTGGGCGGAGTGGGAGGGCATGTCAGACTTTACTGACTAAAACCCACCCATGTTCCTTCAGTTGCCCATGTGCCAGGGTCACGGTATCTCTTTCGAACAATCTCGCGATCCTGGCAGGCATCGGTCCTAGCAGACCCCTTCAGTGTTGCTGACATCTCTTTGAGGCGCGCGTGGAACACTACGCGCCGTCCACCCGAGCTTGGTCCTTACCGGGCGGTGAGCTACCCATTGCTTGCCGCCCGCAAGCTCGTGCCTACGGTGGCCGAGAGTCAGCTATCGACTCCCGACGCCCGGGGCGTCTCCTCCTGCGGCGGCTTGGGACGTGAGGGCGCAGAGACTGTCACTCCCTCACGCACCCCACCTACTCCTTCGCGAGCATTACTGCTTCGCAGAAGGAGGTGACGCCTTCCCATTCGCTCTCGCTCCGTACCATGGCTCGCACCACGGCCAGACGCGAGAGGTCGCCGCCGCCGATCGCCTCCACAAGGACACGGCGGTGCTCCGCCCAGGCAGAGCACACTTCCACCGTATGCTCCACCGTGTCCTCTAGACGATCGTCACAATGGAAACACCCGGGCGTTTCCTCCCGCTTTATCCTGAACAGGAACCTACCGAAGCACCCGTGCCCGGTGAGAACCTGTGTCAGGCGGAAGGACTCCAAGTTTGGGACATGTCAACGAATTATTTTTTAAAGTATCATTTAAGTGTTTCACTTTTTTTGGAAAATTATCCCCTAAAAGGGTAACACAACCCAGTAACTGGGTTGTGGAGGTCATATAGGCAGTCGCTCCATGTAAAATACTGGTACTCAGCTGCATCCGGTTAGACTGGAAGCCAACCACAACATAGTTGGGAAAAGGCTAGGCAGATGATGAACCCCTAAAAGGGTAATATAGGAGATGATTTAAGTGATTACATATACATATGTATGTTATATTATTTATTATTTTTGAGTGTTTTAAGTGATTAGTAATATCAGTTACCTTTCACGCTTCAACGGCTGAATGGAATGAATGAAAGGCATACACATAAGCCATGACTTGGTATAGGACATAAGATACTTTTTTAATCCCGTTGTTTGTTCCGCGGGATAATTTCTGACATTCACACGGATAAAACCGCGGGTAGAAGCTAGTTCAAAATAAACCTTAATACGATAATACTTACTTTACATATCTTGTTGTAAACTGTATCGGTACTCATCAAATATTTGTTTAAGTAAATTAGAATACCATTAGTGTGCTCCTCATAAATAATACTATAACGTTGCGTCTTCAAATATTGTCAACAGAATTTATATAACTTGATTCTGTTAACTTGTGAATAATAAAAATCTGTTAGTTTTGTTGGTATCTACATAAATATGTACCCCAATAATCTCTTTTGTGATATGTTTGGATGGTGGAGTTATTTTTAGCTTGGTGTCTATCTTTTTTGGCGGTAGGTGTTTATCGGATTGGGAGCAATCCACTAAAGCAGCTTAATAAATAATTCGATAGTTGGTAAGTGGAGTTGTTTTTATTGTGCAATAATTGTTATTTTTGTTTTGTTTGGACTGGTCTGTTAGTCTAGTGGTTAGTGACCCTGACTGCAAAAACTGAGGTCGTGGGTTCGATTCCCACCCAGGACAAATCTTTGTGTGATGAGCACAATCATTTGTTCTGTGTCTGGGTGTAATTTATCTATAATATGTATGTATTTAGAAATACTTAAGTATGTTTATCAGTCTGGTTACCATAGTACTAGGCTCTGCCTAGTTTGGGATCAGATAACGGTATGCTGGTTCTCCTAACATATTTATTTTTATAACGTGTTTTAGTTATTTACATCATTCGGTTTGACTAGCATGTTTGATTTGAATTAGAAATGAAACCAGCAGTTGGCTTAGTCCACTGCTGGACATAGGAATCCCCCAATTTAGGGGAGTTTGCCATAATCGCCACGTTTGGCAGGCGGGTTGGTGATTGCAGTTTGGTGGTAAAATGCGTAGAGAACGCTGCTACCCATTCTCTAGTAAGTCCCTTAGTCGCTTCTTACCAAACCAATATGAAGAAATAGGATGGTGATATTGTTTATCTTTTACAGAAATAAATCATAACTATTAATCTATATATATAAAATTCAAAGTCCTGAGTGACTGACTGACTGATATATCAACTCACAGTCAAAACCGCTGGTCCTAGAGACATGAAATTTGGAGGGTGTATTCTTTGTGAGGAGTAAGTATCCACTAAGAAATGTTTTTTTGTAATTCCATTCCTAAGAGGGTGAAATGGGGGCTGAAATGGTGAATTTTTCGACATCAACGCGGACGAAGCCGCGGGCAGAAGCTAGTATGTAGATAAAAGTTCAATAAGATACTTTCTATTTATTTAGTTTTAGCAACAAATGCATCTCTGTTTGGATAGTGTTAAGCAATTTAATTGCAGTACATGCGTTATAGCTGTAGCTACGCGGTATACCTGGAGGCAAGTGTCATGTTCCTGTCATTTCACTGGTATCCATCATCGTTCAGTTTCTCGGAAACACAGCAGTTGCATTCATTTTACGTTTATCTACCTGTCATCAGCAAATCAAACTTAATTGGAATAAGCAGAAATAGGATGTAGTGGCATCGCCGCCTCACGAAGAGATCAGAGTAATCCGCTCGGACATCATTGGCTATCTGCGCCGCGCCGAACACCTCGTTTGTTAAAGTTCGGTTTGGTCGCATGCTTGCGCGCTAGTGCATTGTCCGCCGCTACGCAAGCACCCGCACGCTTAATTACCTAAAACCAGCTAAACGCCTCGCGCTCGTAAAATTAAAACTATCTAGGTATCTTTTCCTAAAATCAACTGTTTAGCTTTCTTCTATCTTGTTTAATGTTCTTTCATCTGCTTATCTACTGTATCTAGTGTTAACGTGCTTCCTTCTCTTTGTGTATCCGTTATAAACTTCCTGTTCAAAATATAACCGTTCGTTGTAAACTCTTGACTTTATTTGGTGGACTAATACTTACAAGGAGTATCATACAACTAACATAGCATAATGTACAATTTTATCTCTTTAAAAATACAATTTTTTATTAACTTAGCAAATCGAACATAATATATAAAGCTAGTACGCACGTCTGCTTTATTGAATTTACTAACATAGGCTAAGTTCTTACTAACACTCTATGGATTCCTCCTGGTCTGTAATATTTTTTTAAATTTGAATTTAGTGGTACCATTCTTATGAAAACTCAAACGATATGCGCGAGGCATAGTCGGTGCTCAAATTTAGTGAAAACCAAGCATCAGAAGATTGCTGATACCAAGCTTCAGAAGATAGAGGATACCAAACTTCAGAAGCTACCAAATATCAAGCTGAAGAAGACAATGCATACCAGACGTCAGAAGAGAGCGGATACCAAACTTCATAAGATAGTGGATACCAAGTTTCGGAATATAGAGAATACCAAGCTTCAGAAGATAGTGGATACCAAAAAAGTAGGTATAAGTGGCTATGTCGGTGTTTGACCTTTGACCAGCCATTGAAAAATTATTTTTGCATTTTGGTAACCCGATGTTTACGACGTTAAGGAGCCGAGCGAAGCGAAAAAAAAAACTGAAATAAGCTAAACGATAACGAAATATTAACGCGGGTGGGTGATGCGGAGCTAGGAGATGGGACGGGGAACAAGCAAGTTCACGCGGACGAGGTCATGAGCAGAAGCTAGTGACTTTATCATATTCCAACTGCTGAGATACAAAATTCCTCTGAGTAAGCGAGATTGGACGGGTACCGTGTCGTGCCGGACGTAAAGAATAGCACAACCCCATTTCTTCCCGTGGGTGTCGTAAAAGGCGACTAAGGGACTGGGAATGGGCAGCAGCGTTCTCTATGCATTTTACCACCATACTGCGATCGCCAAACCACCTGCCAAGCGTGGAGATTATGGCAAATCCCCCCCAAATCGGGGGAGGCTTATGTCCAGTAGTGGACGTTTTTCAGCTGAAATGATGAAGCGACAGTGGACCCAACGCCATATTTCTATGAATGGTTTTCATATTTCTAAAAATTTTTGGTTCTAAGACACTTTAGAGAACAGTGGTGATAAAAAAATACACAAAGTCAAGTGCATGCCCTCTCTGGGTCATACCCATCACGACCAATGATTCGTAAATCGGGACGGTTGTTACTGGGCCCAGTTCTCAGTTATATAAAATAAATTGTTAATCATAAAAATCCCACAGTAAAATACTTTGACCTACAAATCTTAACACCGAGAAGTACCAAGCAAAATGTGCTTAAAATTGTGTGTAACGCGGAATTCCTTCCTCTCCCCTCAGCGCCAAATGTTTTAATGATAGCTCTCTGATTGAGGCACAAAAAACGTGAGATGTGAACCATTTTGAACACGTTCGGAATTGTTCAGAAAGATTCGCGGAGTAAGGAAGGGGTCATTTAACGTAAGTTATTTATTTTTAAAGTAATATATGTAATTTGTAACTGTAATATATGTAATATTTTTTATGTCTTAAATTCTTGTTATGCATGAAAATATTTGTACGCCGATTCTTACGGCTAAACATGACTGGACTGTAATAATATAATATCTTGCATGCACTTGTATGTCTACAATGTTTAAACGAATAAAGAAATCTTATCTTATCTTATCTTAAAGCTTTTTTTAATCTTTAATGAAAGTTTTATGTTATGGTAGTTTACAGAGGACGATTGCAAATGCAATAAACTAGTAACAGCCGCACGAGTCGATCGATCAGGTTAAGCAACGATGCCACGGTTGGTCCGTGGATGGGTGACCACTTTTACATACCAGGACCCCTCCCCTCTCGGGAAGCATGCCCGGTAGTCTGATAATCAGTATCAAGGAGGTCAGATTGGTAGTCACTCCATGTAAAATACTGGTATTCAGCTGTATCCGGTCAGACAGGAAACCAACCCGAACACTTTTGGGTAAAGGCGAGGCAGACGATGACGCTTTTAGACATGCCTTATGTCTTGTCTACTTTCTATCTTAACCTTGGTCAGAAATACATAGGAATTGTGAGAAAATGTGGATCAGATATCATAAATTGGTTATTAGAGATCAAAAGATAAGAAAAGATGTTTGCTCGTTCTTTTTAGGGTTCCGTTGCCAAATGGCAAAAAAAGGAACCCTTATAGATTCGTCATGTCTGTCTGTCTGTCTGTCTGTCTGTCTGTCTGTCTGTCCGTGTATGTCACAGCCATTTTTTTCCGAAACTATAAGAGCTATGTTGTTGAAACTTGGTAAGTAGATGTATTCTGTAAACCGCATTAAGATTTTTACACAAAAATAGAAAAAAAACAATAAATTTTGGGGTTCCCCATACATAGAACTGAAACTCAAAAAAAATTTTTTCATCGTATCCATACGTGTGGGGTATCTATGGATAGGTCTTTAAAAATGATATTAAGGTTTCTAATATCATTTTTTTCTAAACTGTATAGTTTGCGCGAGAGACACTCCCAAAGTGGTAAAATGTGTCCCCCCCCCCCCCTGTAACTTCTAAAATAAGAGAATGATAAAACTAAAAAAAATATATGATGTACATTGCTATATAAACTTCCAACGAAAATTGGTTTGAACAAGATCTAGTAAGTAGTTTTTTTTTTTATACGTCATAAATCGTAAACCGCAATTTACCTTTCATTCAATCAACTCAAATATAAAAATTAAAAAAATAGGATTTAATTCCATAAACACAAGCCTTATGCATAAACCGTGAATACCTACAGGTTTGTACGGAACCCTCGGTGCGCGAGTCCGACTCGCACTTGGCCGTTTTTTTTGTCTATCGTTGTCACTGTTCGATCATACAGTTTCGTCTTATCAAACCAAAATTTCGTTCATGTTTTTAGCTGAAACTCAGTGCTAGGGAATAATGGGCGAGAGGGCATGGGAAGCCGTCACCTCCTTCTGTGAAGTAGTAATGCTTGCAAAGAAGGAGGCGGGGCGCGTTAGGTAGTGGCAGTCGCCCTCACGTCCCTAGCCGTCGCAGGAGGAGGCGCCCCGGGTGTCGGGAGTCGATTGCGGACTCCCGGCCACCGTAGGCGCGAGCATGCGGGTGGCGAGCAATGGGTAGCTCACCGCCCCGTAAGGACCAGGCTCGGGTCGACGGCGCGTAGTGTTCCACGCGCGCCTCAAAGAGATGTCAGCAGCGCTGAAGGGGTCTGCTAGGACCGATGCCTGCTGGGGTCGCGTGATTGTGCGAAAGAGATACCGGACCCTGGCACATGGGCAACTGATGGAACTCGGGTGGGTTTTAGTCAGTAAAAGTCTGACACGCCCTCCTGCTCCGCCCAGAGCGGGAGAAGTCATTTGATGATTTCCCATCCAGAAAAAAAAAAGGTAATAATGGCGTCTAATGAAAATGCTTGAACCTTTTCCTAGTATTGTTTTACGTGTATTATGTAGTGTGCATAAAAAGTAATACAAGAAACGATACATTTATTTTTTATATATTACTGGCGGCTGCCCACGGCTTAGCTTTTGGAAAGTATGCCACGGAAACATGCGTCCGGGATACAAAGTATATAGCGTATGTTACTCTTTATAACATCAGCTATCTACCAGTGAAACTGCCCTCATCCAGCCATTTCGGAAATTTGCTGGAACAAACAGACAGACAGCCAAAAATATTGGGTCTACCGGAAAGTTCTGTCGGTTTTTGTAAATAAAAGTCGTGATTAATTTTTAAAGCAGTTATATATATTTTAGTAAATTACATACTGTCCTTGATTTACTACTACCTTCTTCCATCTATCTACTAGCATATAAATGCCATTCCTGTAAAAATGTATATCTTTTGATGCCAAAAAACTTTCAACTACTGCTGAAACCTCTCCTTCATTTTTAAATGTTTTTCCTTTTAAATTTGCGCTTAGCGACCGAAATAAATAAAAATCTGATCGTGTAATATCTGGGGAGTACGGAGGATGAGTGAGGACTTCCCACCCTAGTTCAGATATGTTAAGTTGTGTTGTCTTTGAAACATGCGGCCTTGCATTGTCGTGGTGTAAGATCACACCCTTTGTATTGGCCATATAAGGTCGCTGATTTTTAATTGATTCATTTAATTTACTTAACTGATTTCAATATTTTTCAGTGGTAATAGTTTCCTGTGGCCGTAGAAATTCAAAATACAAAGGTCCCTTGTGATCCCACCAGATACATAACAGCTGTTTTATTTAGTGTGAATCTGATTTCGGCGTAGGAGATGCAGGTTCTCCTGGTTTTAAATAAATTTTCCTTCTTGATACGTTATCGTAGACAATGTACTTTTCATCGCCTGTAACTAATCTATCCAAAAATGGTTTAGTTTTGTAACGATTAAGATGTGAAGAATATACCATTATTCTCTCTGCCAAGTTTATTTCCGATAGTTTCGACGGTACCCACTGGGAATATTTAAGTATATATCCTAACCTATGAATATGGTCAGAAACTCTTTTCTGTGCTACGCCTAGTCTCAATGCAATATCTGATGATGTAAGAAATGGATCTTCTTTTAATATCGCTTCTAAAACGTCGTCATCAATTAAGGATGGTCTTCCAGAACGAGGTTCATCATTAAGACTTAAATCCCCTTTTTTGAAACTCTTAAACCATTTTTGACATGTACGTTCAGAGACACTGTCGAGCCCAAAAACACTACACAAATTCCTACAGGCGGCAGCAGCGTTATTGCCTTTCTGGAACTCGTAAAGTATACAATGCCTTAGATGAACTTTATTGTTGACACTCGTCTTGACACCGCGGCTACTCTAGAGTAAATAATAAATTATTGCGCAACACGTCTATTTATACTACACATTGTAGAAATTGTGACGCAATATAATTCAATGTTTTTAACCCATTGCATCTAGAAATAAATAGACAAACTTTTATGTACTACCAGAACTGACAGAACTTTCCGGTAGACCCAATAGAACCTTATTTTCATATGCATTTAGTAAGAAGCTCTTATTTTGACATTACAAATAGACACTTACATTTTATTTAATTATGTAACTTGAATTTTTATATAAATGTACACATAGACAAGAAGAAGTTTTGGCTCTGTAGTAGGTTCCTTATAGGCTACTTCTTTAGTGTAGCTTAAACTAACTTAAAGTTCAGCCAAATAACTCTATTTTTATGACTAAAATCTGTGCTTCGCATGAAGTTTTTGCTGTTTGGGAAAATAAAACAAAATAATGGGGTAATAAATCACAAGTTTCAGGGAAACATTTTAAGCTCTATTTTTTATGACAGAAATATGGACTATAATAAAAACCTCATTACTCTACCCTTTTTTTAATAAACACTATAGTAACATTTTCATAATGAAAGGGTTAAAACACGTATCTCCGTGATAAATCATACCGCAGTTTACCATTTTTAGACCATAGAACATATACAATATATTAAGAAGATTTACTTTTAACGAACAACTAATGATAATTATCGCTGACAAAGGATGTTGAAAATTATTAAAAACTAGCTGTGCCAGCAGCTCCACCTGCTACTGTGAGAACGTGCTACTGTGACAAAAAATATATAACATCATCCCATTAAAGTCCTGTCAAAATCCGTCCAGCCGTTTCGGAGATTAGCCGGAACTAAAATTAGACAAGAATTTTAAAAATTCTTTAATTTCGTTATAAGTACCGTACATATATACTGTTATATATGTTTAGTAAAAAGTGACTGACTCTTCAATTTAATTTATTTGAAGTGTAGATAAATCTCCGAATAAATAAACAACATCAAAATGAACCTTCTCCACCTCACTGTAGGTACCTTTCGCTTCTACAAGCCTGACTACCCACATTACACTCTTCCAACCTACCTACAGCTCCGCCCACACGACTAAACACGGATCCGTCATTAATTCACAGTCAGACACATTTGCTTCCAATCTCAAATCACCAAAAGGTACCGAAGCAATATTTTGCGAGCAGAGGCACAAATTGATTGTGCCTCGACACGACCGGAGGGCATTGGTACAGACGGAAATCGAATCCGCTACCAGATGGACACCTGCGCGAGACGCAAATTCTCGTTCCACCAATAAATAGAGTGACGTACTGGTATGTATGTGTGTGTTGTGAATAAAAGTTATGTGTGTTGTGGTAATAAAAATAAGTGTGGTTAAGATTTTGGAGTATACATCGTGAGTTTGTAAGGCAACTGTTTCAATATTCTACTCTCACACATCATAATGATAACACAGGCCGACAAAATTTAACAAAAGTCCAGACCCAGAGACCAGATCTAACATATCCGAAGGACTTTGATGCGCTGAATCTGCATCGGTGCTCAGAATTGCTGCTATACATCTAGTTTTTGAGATATAAAATCGTAAAAATTCTGACCTTATAGGGTGAATTGGACCTCAGATTCAGAATCAGCGACCCCAAAACCACAAGATCAATATGGTCCGGTCTCGAGCAGAATTTTTTCGATTTTATTTTTGTGGTTGGGTTAATACGCTATAGTGTAGTATTTCAAATAGCGATATTTTGGTGAAAAAGAAGATATTTGAAAAAATCCAAATAGGTTTAAAAGGGGAAGGGTGGTACATTCAATTGCCATACAACGTTTTTTAATAATCATTTATTTCCTTCTGTCACGTAACCTGAAAAACTTCAAAAAAACACACGTTTTTTGCACTTTTAGGTTAAGATATCTCGAAAACCAGACGTATAGGAGCCATTCTCAAAACGGATTCGGATTCAGCGCATCAAAATCCTTTGGATACGATAGGTCTAGTCTCTGGGTTAAAAATTTGTAGGCCTGTGTAATCAGCCTATAATGTGCCCACTGCTGGAACACAGGCGTCCTCTCAGTGAGAGTAAGTATGCCGTTATACACGACACGGGCTCAATGTGGGTTGATATCACCTATTTTCGAATTGTTTGGTTCGAGAACATGCTTGTTTTCTCATGGAACATGATGGTTTCCTTCACCATTATAAGCACAGTAGTGGTGAAATTATATACACAAAGTAAAATGCCTGCTTGCGTTGGAAATCACGACCTGCAACTCGTAAATTGGAGCTGATACCACTAGGCCACCAGTACTACTTCTGCTCCTGGTGTCTCCTGCTCCTATCCTCCAGAAATACTAACATAAAAAAATTAAATACTTGGCTAAATAACTAAATATAAACATATTGATATCTTGATAAGTCCTAAATATAAGTAACAATATAACTAAATAAAACCCTATTATTTATTACTTTCCGAGCCTTTTCCACTTCGTCGTGTATAGCTCATAATATAAACTTCCTAAGCTATTCTACTCGTACACAAGTTACTTTGTTATGAGTAATTAGAATAGAGGTTGGTTCAACAAAAATGATGGCTATGCAGCCCAACACTAAGTGAAGGCAAGCTGTGTATAACGAAGAACGTGCCATTAACATACATACATACGTTTTTGACGTCACTTACAACAGTATAGCACCATTTTAAAATTAACGCAGACCTCATAATAAAGCGTAAGTAGGTAAAACATAATATCTTATATTTATTTAGAGGTATGAGGATTAGAGTGGTATTCATTTTAACAGTTCAACAACATTCATTGTGTTATTTAATCGCTGTTGAGCAGACAATTTTTTTGAACAAACGAAGCAATGGATAAACAAATTCCATGAAAATGATTTACATTCTGATTAATAGTGTGTTATGCAATTAGGGGTACAGGATGACAGTTCACTATTCCTGTATCACCTGTAAATCTGTTGTTTCTGATGAGCAACTGCTTGACAATAGAATTCGGGGCGTTATATATTTGCTAGTTGCGCGGTAAACTTTGCTTGCGCGATCCAGGATTTTGTGTGAAATTAGTGTGATGCGTAGTTCGTATATTATGGCGCTGTAGATGCCGCTACAATGACGAATACTAAAAACAATAACTTCATCAATGATTACAGTTTAAAATCAATCAAAATCGCATCATGAGAACACCTATTTATTACATACCTGTTTTAAAAAACCTACATTAAAATTACCCCTAAGAATTAGCTCACTGACAGTGGCTGCCTGCCTACATTCCAGCTGACTTGTGATCAAGCCAACCGTGTGGCGGCCGGCGACTGCCCCCGTCAGCCCCATTGTACCTGCGACACGGCATATGGTGGAACAGCCAACTAGCTCAGAGGCTTCACTGAACATTCATGTACGGGAAATTGGGAACGATTAGAAATAAAAATAGAAATTTAAAAGGTCATTTCTGAGGGTTTTGCGAACTTGGTTTTAAACCATATAATTTTATCAATGTCTTTTACATTTTATTGTTTGGGAAGTCATATTGCCAGATTTCACATAACACAGTATCTATCAGAATCTGAATCATTTTGAAGATTTTGCTAATCCATACCTTACCTTAAAATACGGCGTATAGTTATTTAAAATATGACCTTAAAAAACACACATATTTAGTGCAGACCTATGGACCTTGAAAAGGTTCTTGGAGCAGATTGGAATTGGAAGGTAGAGTCTCCTCCGAGACTCAGAGTCTCCTGAGAGGCTACGCTACAACACCATCTCTGGTGTTGTAGCGTAGCCTGGAAGTGGAAGAGGTCTATGCCCAGCAGTGGACTGTAACAAGCTGAGTTGAATGATTGACATAAAAACCTAAACTCAGTTAATATACATGCATATCTCAAGTTACAGGCATGTTAAGCCTGTCCAAATTGTAATAGTTGTATCTAAAATATTTCCGAATATGTAAGCTAACGCGAAACTATGCGAATCAGAGGTCGAGACCTTTTGTCAAACACTGAAAGGTCAAACGTAAGGTAGGAACGACCTTATGTTATTCACGGAATTTAGGTCCTAATATTGTTACCTACTTATTTAAATTATTTCGCTTCAGGAAATTGTCCTTTCTGGTGTAATAAGGTTTTATTTCGTTTAGTTCTAAACGAATTCTTGTTTTAGAAGTACGCCCCCATAATCATAACTCAGGGCTCGGGAGGTCACCGCTTAAAAAAAAACTGTGTTCAACTACGAAACTTGTTAGACAATCTGAAAAAAAAACGTGAACATTATCAATTTTGTGTATTTTTTTTTTAAATCTTTTTAATCTGGGCAGGTACAAAAATAAGAAAATTTAAAGAGTAAAAGTAAGTTTTTCTAGTACAGAGAATTTTTTAATTCACATATATTTGCTTTATTAGTGGTGAAGAAAAATATATTTAGAAAACCTGAACTCCTGAATGATTTTATTTTACAACGGTAATCCGCAAAATTGTTTCAGGATCTAACTCTCCAGTCCCAAGACTTTATAGAAATGCAATACAATAATGATGAAAGGATTGACATTTATTGCTCTTCCACCAAAATATTTATGTATAAATCAGCTTCATTTCGGTACACGTCCTGTTTTTTTATTATTATTCTAGGTACACATGGCCACATATAAAGCTAAACGTTCCAGTTTTTCGGTTTTCCGTACAATGAGAAGTCAACTTATACTGGAAGTGTATAGTTTAATTTGTCGCCTTGAGTACCTATTACTGTTTTTGCAAGCTGTGTCTATTGCTTCATATTCTGCACTTGGCTTGTATGTTGGCTTGCGTTTATTTAGTTGGACAATGTAACGATCGAATACGTAGATAGATCAATAAATAAATAAAATAAAATACAAGTTAACACTTCCCATAAACCCGTAGTAGATACGGCATCAAAATTAACTGATGCTGACAATGTTCTAAATAGCGAATTACACGAAACTAATTACTCGGCTCAATATTTGTTTACCTTGCCGTGTTTGCTCAATTAATTAACAACAATATTCTGTGATAACATCCTGTAGTTCACGTGTTGCTTACGGGAAATGTTTATGGAGTCCGTTAATTATTTCTGTAGGAGAGACATTAGGAGTTATTTTAAACTTGGTATTTCTTTGAGCGTTTTTTTAGTTGTTTTAGGTCGTGGGTTCAAACCCAAGCAGGCGCTTTCTTTGTATAAATTATTTCATCATCACTGCCCTCAAAACAGTGAAGGAAAATATCGTTAGGAAACCGGCATGTCTTAGGACCAAAAAATTTCGTAAACATGTGACCTCTACCAACCCGCACCGAGTTCATGGGGTAGTTTACGGCCCGCTCCCTCTCACCGAGAGGAAGCCTGTGTCCCAGCAGTGGGAACAATATAGGCTGCTGATAATATATATATACATATACTAGCTGACCGTATAGACGTTGTCCTCTTTCCTAGAACTCGATAGCAGCACCACCTACTGGGTCCAATAGTGAATCTAAACCATCCAGGGTGCCACCCAAACGCATACAAAAAAAAATCATTCAAATCGGTCCAGCCGTTTAGGAGGAGTTCAGTGACATACACACGTACAGTAGAATTATATATATAAAGATACGCGTCGACGAGAGAACATTCCCCTTTTGTTCTTTGGTTGAAAAATAAAGTACCTATCGGCAGATAACTAACTTGCACATTAACTAAAACACACATCTCTGACCATCGTTTATTCCTGTAACTGAAACGAACGCTTACCGATCATTAAGTTCGGTTAATCGTTTCTTTTAGTGCCTGTTTACCTTTCGGCGGATCGTTGCTCCGAGGCGATACCTTTTGTCACACAGTGTATAGCTTGCCTTAAATGTAATTAGTAGTGTGTCTAGTGATTCGGGAATCCAAAAAGAAGGTTACTCGAAGTGGGGAGAGATATGTCAGAGGTGAAGTTTTTGTTTTCTTGCTAATTCAAATCTCAAATATTTATTGTATTCCATAATGTATACAAGTGGTGGGTATTAATAAAAAAAATAGAAACTATTTTGGCCCCGTCGGGCACAGCTACACTTTAAATTCTAAGTAGAAGAGCGCTTTAATAATTCCGGTTTGGCTACTTTTCCGCTATAAATGAGACGTAGGTTACCATTAATAGATACTATTTACACTAAATCCATACTTAGTATTTATCAACATTGTCCTGCCATTGTCCCAATTTTTTCGTGGTCATGCAACATGTCTTCCTCTTCTATATTTCTCTTTAGTCGTCATCTTGGTAGTCACCCCCTTTCCACTCAGTCAATCTATCGTTTTTTGGTCTTCGTCGTTGCCAATATTATAAACGCAAACATACCTGCCGGTCTGTCTATATGTTACTTTTTCACCCTGAATGGATTTTGATGAAAACTGGCACTGAAATATGTAGAACATGACCTGAGTTAGAACGTTGGCGACTTTTTCTCCCAGTAGAATATAACGGGGAATTTTCAGCCACTAAACGAGTGAAGCTCTGCGCAAAACCTAGTGTCCAATATTATTATATTTGATATTTCAGTGCAATCTTCTGCCTATCTTAGCGTTCGTTGTACCCACTGCTAAGGTTGTGCCTTTTTATCACATGATATTATTTTCACAGAACAATTGAAACTATAAAAACTTGTGAAACTCTTCCTGCCTGCGTTAAAAGATTAATTATCTATGAACTTTTTTTACCCGACTATGGCGAAGCTCTGAGGTGAGTTCTGATTTTGACAAATATACGTACATATATAAAGCATCTGTTTCCTCATAACTTCTAAACGAATTATCAAAATTTCACAAATGAGATATCGTTTTATTAGATTAAATTAAGTGTGGCACCATCGAGAGGACATACACTCATGAATTAAAATGCTACCCTACCAAACAATACGCTCCAACTGAAGTGAGCGCTCATAAGCTTTAGGGTAAAGTAGTATACAACCATGCTGAATATTTTCTTGATACATAATTTTAGATCGTGATTTTTAGCAGTTGAGTTTAGTTTTCGAACTTACTATCAAACATGGAAGTTTTTAATGCCTTCATATTCATAGTCATTAATTATTCAAATAAACCGATCTCCTACCTTAACTTACACCTCCGTCATTACCATCCTACCGTTCATAACACGGCAAACCCATATTTAACGCTAAAACACTCCTAGCCCTGTCTCAAACTGCATGGTACATACAAAATTTAAATAGCCAAAACGTTTGGTGCGAACCCGGAATTTTTCCCATTTTCGGAATTTTTCCCGAATATTCCTGAACATTGTGCAAGGTGTTATATTTGAGTGAACCGTCTCTCTACGTGTGTATAATTTAAGACCCAGCAATTTCCGCACGTCCGACAGACCACCCGTCCGAGGTTAAGGCGGGGGCACACTCAGATGTGAATGCTTTTATTAATATTAAGTACATGTCTGTTGTATGTAGTCTTAGTTTGGTTTTTTTGGTTGAATTTTTAGTTTGAATACGGTAATATTGGAATTGTAGATAGTTTGTGACTGTAAATTGCACAGTCAAGGAAATTAATTTTTAACAAATTGACACGTTACGTCAATTGACCGTGTTATACATACGAAAAATTTCAACGCAGGCTCAGAATCATGAACTGAATCTAAGGTAGGTTTCACGTCGATGCCCTTGCCACGTTGTATGGCTATCTCAAATAACTGTCGTTGTTATTTGGATATGAAAAATTAAGTAGGTACTCAATTTGCGAAATAATTGATTTACATGACTTTATAAACATTATCAGATCCACTGCTCAGAATACGGTGAAGGAAAACATCATGAGGAAACCGGCATGTCCTAGAACCAAAAATTCGAAGACATCTGACATCTACCAACCCGCACTGGGCCCGCGTGGTGGATTATGGCCCACTCCCTCACCGAGAGGAGGCCTGTGTCCCAGCAGTGGGATCAATATAGTCTGATTATGATTATGATAAGAGCATTAAAACACACACGTGTACATGTTATCTAAAACGAGAACTGACTATTTATACAAGCAAATAATTGAGTATAATGTAAGGTGACAAAAATTGAGCAAAGCATCTATTATGAAAAAAAAACAAAGCATAAACTTGTTTCGCCTTTCAGTAAATACGTGGAAAATATCTTATAGCCCACAAAATTTATGAGGAAGTGTATTTGAATACTAAAGTGACAGGCGCCACGCCTCTATGACATACTCCCCCATGCTCCTTGTGGGCATTTGTTTTAAGGGTTCGTCTTTCGGTTGTAAAGTTCTGAAAGAAAATTTGTGTTTTGGTGTTACATAAAAATATAAACGGTGCACTATATAAAAAAAAAATCCTTTTAAAATTCGTTTGGCTCCCTAAGTTCAGCTTCACGATTTCCGCCAAACGCATGCAATGGTAGGACAAGTACACTCAATCCTGTGTGATAATGACTCTAAAGACCATTTCAGAAACATTTATTTGGTCCTGACATGATATAACAAGGATTGTGTTTTTTTTTTTTTTGATTGGTCTGTGCTTAACCTTGCTGATTGAAATCCACCCCACCCGTGTTCCTTCAGCTGCCTGGGCCAGAGTCACGGTAACTGTTTCGAGCAAATCCGCAACGTGGCACGAACATATTCTTGGTTAATATAATAAGGATTTTAAAATAAAGTGTGACTTCTGAGTTTGTTTCAGAGTTTTTTTACAGAGTATTCAGATAAGGCACACCGACCTGATCTAGTTTTTAAATTATTCTTGGCGTTTTAAGTGTTTGTATAAACCGTTTAACAGAAATAAGATCTTTCATATGTTTAAAGTTTTGTTAATAATATGCCACCTATACTTTTTAAAGGAGAATGGCGACGTCTCATACATGCTTGGCACCACTATTTTTTTTAACGTATACTGCAACTGCTATCGAATTCTTCTAGGTTCTTATGTTTTAATTCTATTTTAAAAACAAATGTTTACTAAAAACTTGCTGTTTTTTTATAAGAAGTAAAAAAAATAAGTTAATTTGCTTTTGACTTATGAAATAGTAACACTGGACCCTCACTAGACCCTCACTAGATTTGATATAATTGTTGAACTATAGTTCAACTAAAGATATGAGATGGCTTAGTAGTAAAATCCCTGATTTTACTACTAAGTGATCGTTTATTTATTGTATATTGTTTTTCGTAAAATGGATTTATATTTACATTGTAAATGCAGACTTCAAAAAAATAGATGTTGAAGAAATCGATCTTTTAGGCCTCGATTTTTTTATGAATCGATTGATCAAGTTACGATTCGAATCGATTTAAAAATCTTTTTCGGAAAGAATCGCCATCCCTAGTGACAATGACATGACACAACAATCGCAATGTCAGTCAAGGAACTACGCGTTTCATTAGACGAAAAAAAAAGGTCATCGTGTTTTAAATATTTTTTGTCTGTTGCACAGTGTCTGTGATTAATATTAAATGCAATGTTATAAAATATAAACTCTGTTATAAACAAAACATTATTATGACTAAATATACTATCAAAAATCTTTAAAACACCTTATGGAAGGAAAAATACTGTAAAACGGAACGTAGGGAGCGAGATTCTGAGTACGTTCCGAAACAATATCAATCTAGTGAAACTTAAAAAATGTAAATGTTTATATTTATTTTACAGACATACTGCTAGTCCTAAAAAATATCCAATTATATTCTTTAATGTAACTTTAATACAGCATTTTTTTGAAATATATCACGTCGCTATACGCAACTGGTGCCAAAGTCGCCATCATCCTTTGTAACGATTAACAATTAAATTTTCAACTATCTACACTAATAAAAAAGATGAAGTGTGTGTTTGTTTGTTTGAATGCGCTAATCTCTGGAACTACGCATTTTGTAGGAAGGCTAAAGGTTATTTAACATCACGCTGTAACTTTAAGGAGCTGAGCAAAAATACAAGAATAAGTTATTTTATTTTTAACACGCTTTTATTAGGTCGACCTGTATGTAACTACCTATGTAATGGAATCTAAGGTAACAAATTTAACCATCTTCCAAGGATCGTAGCGTCATGAAAATTGGCAGCTGTATGTAGTTCTGATGACAATACAATACTATGGTACTGTCGAACTGTTTTGATGATGGAGCCGGAAGATATGAACTGGAACTTCATGATGGAACATCGTATCATAGCTGTGTTGGGACTTGTTAGAAAAGTCTTGTAATGAACTTTGACCACGATTAGGTTTCAAGGTCTGATGATGAATCCGGAAGATAGGCACTGGCATTCCATGATGGAATATCGTATCATAGCCGTGTTTTGACTTATTAGAAAGGTCTTGTAATGAACTTTGACCACGATTACGATTTTGGTTTTTACGTGCATTTATAAAAGCGTGTTTTTCTAGTGTTTTTAAACTATACATTTATTTTAAGCATACTACAGTGATAATTCTGTTAGCATCACATAAGAAGTTACTGACATAATCCCATACAGCATGCATTCAGTATTAATGTGAATTATATAATGCCAACGCTTGTCAAAATAATCACACAAAGGGATTACCCAGAACGATGGTTGAAATGGAAACAGGTTTCCTGATCATTTCTCGTAATAAATATTATTTTAATAATCTGCTGGAATACTCAATAGGACATAATTTCGGGTAAAATAATAAACTGATACTGAAATTTTCTGCGAAATAATAATTACGTTCGTTAATTTGGTAATGCAGATTTAATGATGGATTTGTAAGCTATATTTGCCGGTGAATTTCCCGGATAACCAATATTTCATGATATTGAGCTCTATCGGATTTAAAACAGTTTTCTGCCCTTAGGTTGCATTATTGTACTATACGGAGAATGAATTATAATATTCAAAACTAACTTCTGCCCGCGACTTCGTCCGCGTCAAATTTTTGCTACCCTGACCTTTCCTGTCGCATAGAATTGCCTGCCACTTTTCATGGCAGCTCCTCTCCTTTTAATCGTAGCGTGATGTTATATAGTCTATAACCTTTCTCAATAAATAGGCTCATCATCATCATCATCATTTCAGCCGTAAGACGTCCACTGCTGGACTTAGGCCTCCCCCAATTTGGGGGGCTTTGCCATAATCGCCATGCTTGGCAGGCGGGTTGGCGATCGCAGTATGCTGGTAAAATGCATAGAGAACGCTGCTGCCCATTCTCTAGTAAGTCCCTTAGTCGCCTTTTACGACACCCACGGGAAGAAATGGCCTACCTAACACAAAAAGAATTTTTCAATTCGGACCAGAAGTTCTTGAGATTACCGCGTTCAACCAAACGAACAAACAATCTCTTCAGCTTTATAATATTAGTATAGACTATGTTTTTTTTTTCTTTATTGAATAAGCCCACAGCAATTATCACAATCCATTTTTTATTCCTTTGATAAATTACCTCAATGAAAGTTGTTGTTCTCCCGTCACCCTCCCTTAATTGCCCCCATCTTTGCCTCTTTGCTCGTTGTGTCCTTAACCTAACAGCTCGCGATTTCACGCAGGTGTTGGAGCGCGCAAACTGCAATCCCCCACGTATACATTCATGTATACACTTTTTTATGTAGGTTAAATACTGTGCAAAATTCAGTAGATTCTCTTTCTTCCTTTCTTTTTTTCTCGAACCAAAATTCGAAGACATGTGACATCTACTAACCCGTACTGAGCCCGCATGGTAGGTTATCTATCCCACATCCTCTCGAATAGAAATGATTGCCCTGTGTTCCCGCAGTGAGAAGATTATGGGCTAACTATGCTGTTTGGTGTGTTTATAATTGCAAATCTCCTGCACCATCAAATTACTTGAAAAAATGGTTAACACACACATCTCAAGCATACCGTCGGATCCGTACAAATGTGCCATGAATTTTCCGAAAATCCACATACACCCCACTTCTAACGCATTCCCCGTTGTGTTTAAGCCTGAGTGTACATCTGAGCCATCCCCCAGTGTACCTCCTGCATATGTGGCTAGTGGCAGTACGTGCACTATCCCCCGCGACGCTCCCCACACACATTATTATTTTCATTCAAATTTTATGAACCGGGATGGTTTAGACAGAATAAAGAAAATGGATAAGTATGCTTTTATTTTTGCAAAAGTGTCGGTTAAAATGCAATGATTATTATGTAGTATATTTTGTCTTATCTATACTATATAATATTATAAAGCTGAAGAGTTTGTTGCCCGCCTGCCAAGCGTGGCGATTATGGCAACCCCCCCCCCCCCCCAAATAATGACAAGCACAAATAAAAAACGGCCCCTAGTGCCCGGCGGCCCACCTACCCTTGACTATGGTAGCGGTCAAGGCCACGGTGAGGCAAGGGGTGCTAACAATCCCCGGAAGAGATCCGACTACCACAAACACCGAAAACTGGACCTGGCAACCTACAACACGCGCACACTCCGGACCGACGAGACGATCACTGAACTTGAGGAAGAATTGAGCAGGTTACGATGGGGCATAGTAGGGTTATCTGAAGTCCGAAGACAGGGGGAGGACTCGATAATCCTGAATTCCGGAAACCTGCTCTATTTCCGGGAGGGCGACCAGCAGTCCCAAGGTGGTGTCGGGTTTATCGTCCATAAGTCCCTTGTGAGCAACGTTGTGAAGATCGAGAGTGTGTCGACCAGGGTGGCGTTCCTTATACTCAGAATATCCGCAAGGTATTCGCTGAAGGTCATACAGGTGTACGCCCCGACCTCGACACACCCCGACGATGAGGTGGAGACCATGTATGAGGATATTTCCAGAGCCATGCATGGTACCAAATCTCACTTCACCGTTGTCATGGGGGACTTCAACGCGAAACTGGGCAAGCGAAGCGATGATGAGCTGCGAGTGGGGCAATTTGGAGTTGGACGTTGGAATCACCGGGGTCACCTACTGGCTACTTTTATGGAGAAGGAAGGCCTCTTTATGATGAATTCCTTCTTCAGAAAACGCGAGCACAGGAAGTGGACCTGGCAGAGTCCTGACGGTGCAACTAAAATGAGATTGACTTCATTATGTCGACGAAGAAGCACATATTCAATGATGTCTCTGTGATCAACGCGGTGAAAACCGGGAGTGATCACCGCATGGTAAGAGGCACATTGAATATCAATATCAAGCTGGAAAGATCTCGGCTGATGAAGTCAACGCTCCGTCCAGCACCGATCCAACTTCAGAACCCCGAGAGCTTTCAACGATTCTGGAGTTCGAGCTGAAAGCTCTCGGGCTTTCAGCTCGAACTCCAGAATCGTTTTGAGTGCCTAGGGAGCTCCGTGGACGATTATAACGATGGGTTTGTGGAAACTGTCCATACGGTCGGATCTCAGTTCTTCAAGACCCGCCGTACTAATAGCAAAAAGAAACTCTCAGATCCAACATTACAGCTCATGGAACAGAGGCGCGAAATGATCCTGCAGTCTTCAGAAGCTGCACTCGAGTACCGGCAGCTAAATAGACGGATCTCTAAGTCCTTGAAACGCGACCTTCGCCTCTTTAATACGGAACGTATTAGAGACGCGATAGAGCGGAACAAGGGCTCCAAAGTATTTGCAAGAGATCTGTCTATTGGGCAGAGTCAGCTTGCCAAACTGAAGACCGACGACGGCAGAGTCGTGTCCGCTAAACCTGAGCTGTTAAGAGAGATCGAGAAGTTTTATGGACAGTTATACACGTCCACCAGAAACCCCGTTATGAATCTGGCTAACGACCCGAGAGCTAGATTGACTCGACACTACACTGAAGATATCCCGGACGTCAGCTTGTACGAGATTAGGATGGCTCTGAAGCAGCTTAAAAATAAGAAGGCGCCGGGTGATGACGGAATTACGGCCGAGCTCCTGAAGGCCGGCGGAAAACCCGTTCTAAAGGCCCTTCAGAAGCTATTTGATTCCGTCATACTCGAGGGCAAAACGCCACAGGCATGGAACAGAGGTGTGGTGGTACTTTTCTTTAAGAAGGGTGACAATACCCTACTTAGGAATTATAGGCCCATCTCACTTCTGAGCCATGTCTACAAGCTGTTTTCAAGGGACATCACGAACCGTCTCGCGCGCAGGTTTGACGACTTCCAGCCTCCCGAACAAGCTGGATTCCGTAAAGGCTTTAGCACCGTGGACCACATACATACGCTGCGGCAGGTTATACAGAAGACCGAAGAGTATAACCTGCCTCTCTGCTTAGCGTTTGTGGACTACGAAAAAGCCTTCGATTCGATCGAAACCTGGGCTGTACTGCAGTCTCTCCAACGGCGCCAGATTGACTATCGGTACATCGAGGTGCTGAAGTGTTTGTATGAAAACGCCACTATGTCAGTCCGGCTCCAGGACAGAGCCTCGAAACCTATCCTCCTGCAGCGAGGGGTGAGACAGGGAGACGTCATCTCTCCGAAACTGTTCACCGCTGCACTGGAGGATGTCTTCAAGGTTCTGGACTGGAAAGGGGCTGGCATCAACATCAATGGCGAGTACATCACTCACCTTCGATTTGCCGACGATATAGTAGTCATGGCTGAGACTATGGAGGACCTCAGTACAATGCTCGATGACCTCAGTAGAGCTTCCGAAAGAGTGGGTCTTAGGATGAACATGGACAAGACAAAGGTCATGTCCAATGCTCGTGTGATACCCACTCCAGTGAAGATCGGAAGCGCTACACTCGAAGTTGTGGACGAATATGTGTATCTAGGACAGACTGTCCAGTTAGGTAGGTCCAACTTCGAGAAAGAGGTCAATCGTCGAATCCGACTCGGCTGGGCAGCGTTCGGAAAGCTACGCGGTATATTCTCGTCCCAATTACCGCAGTGTCTCAAGACAAAAGTCTTTGACCAGTGTGTGTTGCCAGTGATGACATATGGTACTGAGACGTGGTCGCTCACAAAGGGCCTCATAAGAAGGCTCAAAGTCACGCAAAGAGCAATGGAGAGGGCTATGCTTGGAGTTTCCCTACGTGATCGAATCAGAAATGATGAGATCCGTAGGAAAACCAAGGTTACCGACATAGCCCGAAGAATTGCGAAACTTAAGTGGCAGTGGGCAGGGCACATTGCTCGCAGAACAGATGGCCGATCGGGTTGGAAGGTTCTGGAGTGGCGACCGCGTACTGGAAGACGTAGCGTTGGAAGGCCTCCCACAAGATGGACCGATGACCTGGTGAAGGCCGCAGGAATGCGTTGGATGCGGGAGGCACAGAACAGGTCGAGGTGGCGGTGCTTGGGGGAGGCCTATGTCCAGCAGTGGACGTCTTTCGGCTGAAATGATGATGATGATGAAGAGTTTGTTTGTTGGTTTGTTTGTTTGATTGAACACACTAATCTCAGGAACTACTGGTCCGAATTGAAAAAATCTTGTATACACATATATAGTGAGAGAAACGTTTAAAAGATTGACATAGAACCTGGAATGAGGTGATTTAGCAGAGAAGTGGCAATAGGCCGGCCATATTAGCCGTAGAACCAATGACCATTTGGGGACGTGTTCTTAAGTGGAGACAGTGAAAAGAGCGAAACAGCAAACGTGAGGTAGGATAGGTGAGCGTTCGCGGTGAGAATCGAGCTCAATGGCGTGGATTCGGAGAGGCGTCTGTCCAGCAGTGGACAGCTGTAGGTTGATAATGATGATGATGAGAAACATTTTAATTTATACGCGGTATTTCATTCGTTGTACAGACGCCAACACATCAAGCTACTACAATCTGTCAGATTTCTTTGATAGATTTTCGACTTTATTTCTAGAGCATTAGGTTCAAGGTTCATTGGGAAAAATTTACAGTTTCGGGTAGCTTGACCTGGTGGCGTCTGTACGGTACCTCCACTACTCGTGCATTTATCTTAGGACAGGTCTAGGTAACCCGTAAAATTCAATTTCTTTTTTGTTTTCGAACATTGCACTATTTTAAGTTGTATGTTACAACAGCTCTATGTAAGTTGCATTATATTAAAATAATTACGCAATTATTTTCACTTATAAAATCTTTGAAGCTCTTAAAATAATAGTTTAACTCCAAATAAAATCCATATTTTCATTAACCGAATAAAATAATAGTTTCATGATATTGCAAGAAAATAATTTTATGGGTGAACTATAGGAGACCTCTGTCTAACCCTTTGAGAAAACACGGCATTATTTCATATTATGAATAAGTGCCTGGATGCCCGAGCTTTGCTAGGTATTTTTTTTTTTTGGTAAATTGTGTTTTTTAGAAATTATATTTAAATACAAATTACATTTTGTTATTTTTCTTCCAATAAAAAAAAAACATAAGTTTTTATTTAAGTTGATTTATTGATGAAGTTGATTGTTGAAAACACGTATAAAAGGACATTTTCTAAAAATTTATCCTAGCTAGATCGATTTATCGCCTCCGAAACCCCCTGTAAACTAAATTTCATGAGAATCGTTGGAGCCGTTTCCGAGATTCAGATTATATATATACAAGAATTGCTCGTTTAAAGATATAAGATTTCATGAAAATCGTTGGAGCCGTTTCCGAGATTCAGATTATATATATTGCTCGTTTAAAGGTATAAGATTTATCAAGTAAATTAATTTCAAGGGCTACATTGATGGATCTCCGTTAAGGCGGTATATTTACTGGTGTGCAACTACGATAATCCCCATACGACAGTCGTATTTGAACCCTGACTAGCCTCACGTGTATCTAACCAAACATAAATAGCCTTATATATTTGAATAGTTGGTACACATGCATGATCCCCAGGCAACGCTCCTGAGGCTTTATTATTACCATACATATTTGAAAGCCTTCTGGGATAGCTTAACTATAATAAGAACGATCATAGAACGCTCAAAGAATGTTGTAAAGGTATACTGTTCGCTATCTGTTTGTAGACAGTCATTAAAGCGCCCAGAAGTCTGACAACCAGGTTTACCAACGGGTATCGTGTTACCCATCAACTGGGTTGGGAAGGCTAGATGGGCAGTCGCTCAATAAAAAACTTTTTTCAAAAAAATAACAATTACGTTTAACTTTTTAGTTATGGTATGTGCAGTAATCTATATGCACTAATCTAATCGCGTTATTCGTCCATTTGTCGCGCACATACTTCATGAAAATTTAAGACTTATATGATTTTATCTTGGATGCCATTGTCAGAACTAAACCAAATTGAGACCACACAGGAAGCACAAGCTTACAAATGAAAAAAAGAATCATCAAAATCGGTTCACTCAGTCAAAAGTTCTGAGGTAACAGACATTTAAAAAATCCAGTCGAATTGAGAACCTCCTCCCTGTTTTGAAGTCGGTTAAAAATACTGTTAATCAGCCGCATCCAGTGTGACTATCGGCCGACTAGGCAGATTGCTTTTTTTTACAAAGCAATTTGTTTTACTATTAATTTCCCTAACTGTGTGTCGTGTGCCGAATTTCATATAAATCCTTGAGCCGTTAAGGCTTGAAAAGGTACCATACATACAGATTCACTCCCGCAGTTTTATATTATACTATGGATGTATTTTGAATTATAAGATTAAGATATGTTGTTTTTAACTATTTTCTTTCTTTTTTGTCTCGGTAGCATGTTCTTATGACATAATTTCCGATATACACGCGGGCGAAGCCCCGGGCACAACCTTACCTAATAAAGAGGAAAAAAAATTGGTTGCCTGTAAAGTCGGTATACGGGCGAAAGTTTTACGTGACAACGACTTTGAAGGGACGCGTGCCTTTCACTTTTTATGTCTGTCTCTCTCGCTCTTAGGCGGGCTAACCATGCCCGAGTGGAAGGGACGCGTGCCTCTCACTCGCTCTCATTGTGAGCGCATAACGTGAGCGGAGCGTAACGCAGTTTCTTGAAGTGTCACCCGGCAAACCAATTTATAAGACGTTGTCACGTCAAAAAACTCAACATTATTGTAAATAAACGAAATAAATTTGCAACTCTGTGCTACAAATAGAATTTGTCAGCCTTGTTGAACGCTATAATTATGTGTTTATTCAGTGTCTCGCGCAAAAACTAAGGAAGAAAATTCGCTGTTTCCGCTCTTTTAAGCTTAGAAGCAAACTATAAACCAGAATGTATAACTGGAAACCAAATGATGCAGTAAAAGCTTTGCAGTTTATAATAAAAGTAGTGGACAGTTTTCCTTTTGATTTGACGGCAAATGATAGCATGAGAGTCATATAATATAGGAGCGTCCATATCCGGCTTAAATGGTAGTCACAAAAGAGCCACAATTTCTACTAAAGCCTCTATATAGAAGCACACTCGACAAACTTACTTCTTTCGTCTATAAATTTATATCATACCATACTTTTTCGTACATTGATGATTGATGTACTTAAAAAAAATGTTTAGTAATTATCTTTATACACGATGGTAGGGACATTTACGAATTAAAACTATAACTCAGAACTCGCGTAGAAGATTTTCGTAGGTTAATAAAAAATAATCGCAATTTTTTTCTTTTTTTTTTCTTCTGTTTCTAGACTCATGAGCTGAATTCATGGTTACATTGTTTGTGCGTCGATGTGCCTGCCATTGTATATTAATATTTGTATCACAAAATATTGCTATTCATATTGCCTTCAGATTTTTTTTTTACACCCATTTGTATTACTGCAATTTAAGCACATCAATAAATGACTGACTCAAAATATTTTCAGGCTCACTTCTGCCAAAAAAGAAGGTACTACTACCACACCAGAAAAAATAGACAACTGACTTGAAATACTGAGTGCCAACAAAATTATTGTATATTTTTAATATCCCATTTATACTGTTGTTTACAACTAGCGAAATGGCAGTACAACACACACCTCTGTCAACCCATATAGTCACCTATAAGCGCTGTATTCTGAGATGTAAAACCCACACAAGATACATGCCTACTCATTTTGTTCTAAGTCCGTTATTAAAGATAAAAAGAAGTAGGTAAAGGCCATATTTCTTTTAAAACGCCGCTTCCCATGGAAGTTCTATGGGAGTTAATATTAAGGTAGACCCGGCCACGTTGGCGGTAACTGTAGCCTCAAGGCGCTCCTGATTTTAAACGAAGTAAATTTATCTTCGCAAGTTAGGAAGTGTTACCACCTCAGTCTTTGAGACGGGACTTTAAAACGAAAGGTTAAAGTTTCATAATGCGGACTAGTTTGAAGATAGAGGATAGATTGCCTTCTTAGCAAACGAGCACCATCGATGACCGCATCATCGCTTCTCATCTGGTGAGATAAACTCAATTACTCTATCTATAGGAACATTTGGAATGTTAAAAAGTTAGTAAGTTTATAAGAAAGTTGAAGCTAGTGGTCCATTCCAAAACGTAGATCTCAATGGAGAAAAATAGGCTAGAAACCCCAAGGACACCTTTTAAATCAAGCTATTACATATGGTGGGACACCGAATGATCATCCAACACACGCACCACCATCAGAAAAACATGTAAGTGAGAGATACTCGTCAACAAGCCCATCCTACGTATTGCAGCGCGATCTCTGCGTGAACTTTTTTCTAGATCATATGAATGATCAAGTGGGCAGTGGCAAGTGGGTTTTTTGTGTATGTAATCTGACACTTTCTAACTTTATTTGACAAAAAGCAAACCTGATTATCGGTACAGATCACACACACATGAGGTGTGTAAGGTATTTCGGAACCATCAGGTGCCCGTCAGACGTTGCTTTCCTAATTCCAGAATCAAGAAATAAAAATTCAATAAACCAAACTCACATTCTTCAGCACTTCTAACCACAAAGCTGCCCCTACTTTTAAGATGAAGTGAATTTATCGTGTAAAGTCACCCCAGAGCTAGAACCCTCCAGTTTACGACAAGCTTTATTGCGATATCAAATGGGGTTTAATTTAAAATTTTAACACCCCACCATTTATGGCTGGCAAGGGCATGTTATTGGGCAGGTAATAGAAAAATTATCGGCTGCCGGCAGGTTAATATTGAAACAATATATTGTGGGTTTGTGAAGTTTTTATCTTCCTCAGATCAAGTTTCTATAAGGTACCAAGGGTAAGTGTTACAGTTAAGAACCGAACCATTTACATTAAAAAGTCTGTGTGACGTAGCGTACTTTATAACTGTTGCATTGTAGATATCAGTGCGTATGGCGAATGTGGATACATCGTTTTCCAAACTGTACTATTATTAAGCATATAAATTATATATGGCGTAATTTTTTTTTCGTAACTTTCCAAAAAAAATCTGCTTTTTTATAAAAACAATGAAATCCCTACGCGGTTAAATGTATAGAACAGCAGATTTTTCTTTTAATACTTAATTGATGTCAAAATTCACGTTTTTGTATTTCGGTTCAGAATCATTTTCTACATCCATGGTTACAGCTTTCGCGTTCATATCCTTGCTATCCTGTATAATTTTTACTTTTCTCATGGAGATGTGCAGAAACTACAGATAAGTGACCTGTTGCAATTCTTACATTCAAGGAGTATCGTTTGCGTCATACATCTAGTCATACACACACGCCGATTGCTAGCACGACCCACCTAACCTTTCTGAACATCCGATCAAAAATCTACTACTAAAAATATGTCGAGAGGTAACAAATAATGCTACCTTGCACAAAGTTAACACGTTATGATCATCAGCTGTGAATGAGCGGCAAAAAAAAATCTACGTTAAACAAATATTTCATTTGGAGTGTAAACTCCTAATTCAATATTTGCATTTATTTATCACAAGATACATCGACGTCTTCTATATTATTAATATTATAAAGAGGAATATATTTTTGTTTGTTTGTTTGTTTGTTTGTAATGGATAAACTCAATAACCACTGGACCGATTTTAAAAATTCTTTCACTTTTAGAAAGCTACATTATCTGCAAGTAACATAAGCTATATTTTATTAAAAGAAAAATAGGGGTCCGTAAGATGTTTGGGTTTTTCGGACCCAAGGTGTAAAAAATCTTCCAAAAAAGTTCCTTATTAATGTCTTCGAAGTACCAGGTTGTCATAACTTGGTAGGAGCTCACCTAAGATGGGTTATATTGATTCTGAGGCGGTACGAAGTTCGCTGGGTCAGCTAGTATTAGATATCATAAGCAGGTATGTACGTAGTTTTGCGCGTTTCCTTCACCAAAATGTTATCAAAGACTCAATCTGCCTAGCCTTTTTCCAACTATGTTGGGGTCGGCTTCCAGTCTGCATGCAGCTGAAGACTAGTCTATACTAATATTATAAAGAGGATTTGTATTTTTGTTTGTTTGTTTGTAATGGATAAACTCAAAATCTACTGAACCGATTTTAAAAATTCTTTCACCATTAGAAAGTTACATTATCTGCGAGTAACATAGATTATATTTTATTTCAGAGAAAATAGGGGTCCGTAAGATATTTGGGTTTTTCGGACCCAAGGTGTAAAAAATCATCCAAAAAAGTTCCTTTTTTGGCGTACGCCGCCTAAACTATAAAAGAATTTAAAGTCGAGGTACCAGGTTATCATAACTTGACAGGAGCTTACCAAACAAAGGAGTGTCAGGTAGAAAACGCTTACCAGACCACCACCACCAGGTTGTCAAACATGGTAGGTTTATTACAACATTGATTGAATCTGAGGCGATACGAAGTTCGCTGGGTCAGCTAGTATTCTATATAAAGCTACTGTCAATTTGACCTCCGCAACTGCTGAGTAACATGGTAACCCTTGATAAGACTGGCTGTCAGAATTTTTGGATCCTAACTACCCCGTAACGACTGTCAATGATTTTCGAATGACAGCCGGGACCAGCGGCTGAACGTGCTTTTCAAGGCACGGTTTCACCGAATTTAATCTATCCCCCAAAAATTGCTAGCAACAAACTGCCAGTTTATCAAAAGGTCTATAATATACCTGCGCCATGACACCTCGTCACACAAAAGCGGGCTATTTCGGCTACACAAGGAAGGGAACTCAGATCAAGTGTCCGCTGACAATGTACGGGAAATAAGCAACAATAGCCGCTTGAAGTATGGCCTCTTAGCCCGGAGATACGTAGCTATAGCCGGCGTATAGATTATAAAGAAAGGCGCCTAATAAAATTGGATGGGATTGGTAAAGGAGGTTGATCAATAAAAAAGGCGAACTGACATTCAATTAGGAATAAGAAGTATGTGAAAATCGAGGCGTTTGGTTTCCTTTTATGTATGTAAAAACAAGTTTAAGCTCCGCTAATGAAATGCAAGTTGCTTAGCTGAGGCATGCAGTAAAATTGCAGCTACTATTGACTGGCATTGTTTAAACGCTGTTTAGATGGTGCAACCTAGGCACCCATTATTTGCCTAATCCTTTCCCAACTATGTTGTGGTAGTGTTCTGTCAAATCGGATACAGTTGAATACCTGTGTTTTAAATGGAGCTAACTTCCACAACCCAATTATTGGGTTATACGATACCCTTGGTAAGACTGGCGGTCAGACTTTCGAACTTCTGACAAGTCATAACGACTGTCAAAAATCTGCGAATGCTAACCGGGACCAACAGCTACTTGCGAGGCACAGTCGACGAGGATCGGTCTTGGTATGATGGTCACTCATACACGGACCGACCGCGGCAAATGTAGCTTAACCCGATGGATTGACACGTACGGCTGTTATTACTTAACCACAAGCCCTACGTATGCCATAGGCAATTAAATAGTACCTGGGAAAAAGTCTTTATTCTTGGTTATCCCCATTCACATGATGCAAATTGCCATAGGCATAATATAAACTTGAAACAACAAATTACTTGCACCATCTAAGTACTGTTTAGACGGAGCAACTTTTATTGTTGTCTTAACTTATGGTATGCCTCAAGCAAAATCGTGGCATGTAATAATAATAAATCGTTTAATTCAGGCAACCAAAACCCATAACATAAACTTCTTATAGATTAGCATACATAATTTAAACAAAAACACACTACATCTACTAAATCAGGCTTCATTTTCACTAGTCGCAATACTTGCTTGACATATGTCAGATATCTAAAACAATTTTTTGTGTCAGCATGCGACACTTAGTTTCGGCATAAAAACGAAGTGCGGGTTAGTATCAAAAAAAGAACAAAAACAATTTTTAGTAGTGACCCAGCAGAGTGCATTTGAAGAGCCTCGTGGGGGACGAGTGCCGATATATAAATGATCGTAGGACAAAACCAGGGCAATCAATCTGCTGACAAACTTTTTTTGGCATGAAATGCAATAGATATAGTTGTTGCTCAAAGGCTCCGTATAAAGGAACGACATAATGTTAAAATCACTTTTAATAAACTGGAAATTTAAATGGTGCCGTTGATTCGGTAAATTTCCATGTCACTATCTGTATTATAACACTAGCTTCTACCCGGGACTTCGTCCGCGTCAAACTTTTGCTCCCCTGACCCTTCCCGTCGTATCGAATTGCCTGCCAGTTTTCGTCCATTTTTCGTTGCTGCTCCGCTGCTTTTAATTTTAGCGTGATTTTATATAGCTTATTGCCTTTCTCAATAAATAAGACAACACAAAAAAGGCGCACAAAAATATTTTTTCAATTCGGACCAGTAGTTCCTGAGATTACCGCGGTCAACCAAACAAACTCTTCAGCTTTATAATATTAGTAAAGATAATATTATGTAATAGCTTTATTTGACATAAAAAGAAAAACTGATACAGGTTGACACTTAGTTTAAGCTTTTTAAGAGCCTGGTACAAAATAAATTATCAGTGACCCCTATGCTTGAAAAAAAAACGCGTGTTATGTATACTTTCTTCGTTCTTGAATATTCTTTTGCGGTTTTGTTAGGTTTATGTCGGAAATGTCATCGGAGCTAGGTACTCCGTTAATTCGACGGGGTCAAAGATGATTCCGAGCCCCCGAAAAAAAAATCGGCTGGTTCTAAGAAAACTGCAATACCTACGCGGTTAAACTGTATTGAGTTAATTCTATTTTTAATAACGTGCTGAATTCACCCCGTATAGGTAAAACCGTATGTTAAATTGTCCGTCCATTTCCTGAATTGAAATGTAAAATTAAAATGGACGTCACTGTTCCGCGGAATGTAAAACGGTATGCATTGCGAACCTTTACAATTTACAATGAAAATAATATTTAAATATCGGGGAATTTAATTGGAACAATGGAAAATGATGCTGATAAAAGAGGAGTTTGAAAACCACGGTAAAAACTCCCGTTTAAGTCCTTTGTCCTAATAAAGCATTGTATTTATAACAAATGCTCTCGTTTGCATACTCTTTGCCATGGTCAAGTTTTGAGGAAAAATGTGAATGGCTGTAAGGGTAGGGGAAACCAAGGAAACGATGGGTGGACTGTGTGAAAGATGATATGGTAAGAAAGAGGGTGGCTACCGAGATGACGACTAATAGATATTATAGATAAGTATGGAAGAAAAAGTAATGAAATGGTTTACTATCTAAATAGGACATCGAAATCACTTATACATGTCATAAGCGTCATAAAGACATGTAGCGCCAACCCCACATAAATTGGGATAACACATAACATAACATCACGCCTTGTTTCCACGAAGGGTTAGGCAGAGGTGTACCTATAGTACACCCACATTTCGCCTGTTATGTTTAAGTCCCATGGAATAGGGGGCGAGCCTATTGCCATCAACCGGGCACGAATGGATAAGGAGGCAATAATGATATGGTAAATTACAGATTTTCTGCAATTGTTTTCGTTCAATTTTATCAAATATAATCGATTATACAGCATGTAAAATAATTAATGAAATACAATAAATTTTGAGTTAAAGCATAATACCATGACCATAACTTATTTTTTTTAATCTAACTGTTCTTATTATGAAAATCGTATTGATTGTGGCATTACTTTATGGATGTAATATTGAATCTTAACGCCTTGAGATAAGATTGAATTTTGTTTGGCTCAATCGACGGTAGGTATGGCAAAATACTAATTTTTGAAAAGAAAAACCTAATTTAATAAATAATAGTTTAAAAAAACTAAGAACTAACTGATTTTTTAAAGTATTTTTATTGATATCAGGCACCCCACGCTTTTTCCATTATTTTCGACTTTTTAGTTTGGTTTTCTATGGAAGCATGTTTTTTAGTTTTTTTTAAACTATTATTTATTTTCTATTTTTTAGGATGTTTCGAATTTTGAGACGTATGTCAGCGTAGTTTGTGACGTATGTCAGCGTAGTTTTCGAAGATGGTTTTTTTGCTGTCCTGGTAACCCTGTCAAAGATAATGGCACAAATTTATGAAAATATTGCATTGTCATTGGTCTTTGATAGGTCTGCAAAGTTTGAATGAAATCTGATCGTTTAAAGTGGGTCAAAATCGCGCTATAAGGAGTCGGTTACAAACAAACATACAAACATATAAGTGAAGCTAATATAAAGCGTGTAAAAAGGACTGATATCAATTCAGTAGTCAATTATGAACAAACTTCTTTCAGGACGTTTAGGTATAATAATTGATCCACAGAAATATGTAGTGTAACTTTTCATTTATGTGAAAAGTAATTCTGCTTCTGACCTGTCCGCAGTAAGTACCAAACATGTGACACATGATTCACACAAACTGCAGTCACGAATTGGAGTGTCAAGAATATTGATTACATCCCCGTTTAACATTGACGATGATGACAATAGACGAAATGATGTACAGACGCATCGGGTGTTAATTTTGTGCCATTTATGCCAATTCACAGGCGCTGCGGCACACGCCGAGTTATTTCACATGTCACGCGCTGTGATGGATGGCTGACATCCGATGTTACTGATAAATGTCCACGGAGACTAGTGGCACATTTAATGCGGACACAATACGTTTTATTTTGAATGGATACTTTTTGTGATGTGTGGATTCATGTATTTTATGTTTTATTTTGAGATGATATAACTCATTTTGTATTCTAGTCGTACCAATGTAGGTTCGGAAGAAATTCTTAGACTAGTTAAACAGCGTTGATACTGATCGAGAACCATTCGTAGCACGGCTACGGCGTAGATCGTACTGCGCTACGAGAGCGAAGCTCGCGTGGCCTGATGAGACAATCGAAGGGGCGGTATTTTATATCCATTTTGCTTTAAATACTATACGTTGCAGATGTATAAGCTATAGTTTAATTTACACATATAACATCAGCGCCTTGTTTCCCCGAAGGAATGGGCAGAGGTATATCTATAGCACTCCGACATTTCGTCAATTATGAATCAGTCCCATGTAATAGGGAGCGAGCCTATTGCTATCAACTGGACACAAATCCAGGCTCCAGGCTGAGAAATTCCAGAAAGAAAAACCAAGACGCATTGTCTAATCTGAGAAGGGAATCTAGAACGTCATGCTCAGCAGTATCGCTTACAACCACTAGACCAAAGAGATACTTTACAGATTTACCATGCAGTTAAAGTCGGTCTTGAAAACAATCTCTGCTTGTGAGATACAATCAAAGAGATCGTTTTTAAGAACGAAAGTCGTAGTTAAAACACAAAAACACTCTCCAGACATAACCGAACACCAATAAAACAATTTCAGCTCTCTATGGACCTGAAACTATGCCGCTCTTCCACCGTCTATACCTCCTCGATACATACAAAGAGTAAATACAAAAAATTCCCGACGATGCAGCAATCAGTTGGAATTCGGTCGTTGCGCGAAATCCCCGCTTGAAACGCGACGACCTGTGAACGTTCAAACTTGCCTACATACCCTCATTAGGTGTTTGTCCTCCTTATAAAAATGTAACGTCTTTCAGGCAATATTTAACTGAATTCATAGCCATTATGGCCAATATTGCCAGTTTTATTTTCTTGAGTTTGATTTTTTGAAGGAATATTTTAAGTGTTTGAAGAAGCGGGCAATTTTGATGAGCTAGTGTTTACATGTGATGGTATTCTTGGAATTTTGTGTGGTGCCGAACGTTCAGATCCCATATCTTCGCATAGGTGTCGTAAAAGGCGACCAAAGGACTTACTAGAGAATGGGCAGCAGCGTACCCTATGACATTTACCATTTTGGCACTCCTTTGGGGGAGGACTATATCCAGCAGTGAACGAGTTTCGGCTGACATGATGATGAGGATGTATGGTATTCTTGAGATAATTTTATGTTAATAGTTGGCAAGTTTGCAGATTGGAATAGGGATACCAAAAAGTGGTTACCTGCAACGTTACCTGCAACAGAAATTGGCTTGACAGTGTGATAGTTTAAATGTGTGATTGTAATTATACCAGCAAAAGCGTAGGATTTTGCTGTAGGAGCCTAAAGGTGTAATTCTGTAAGACCGAATATGTTTTTCTTATCAATTAACACCACCAGTTGGGTATTTTAGTGCTATTTACTATGTAGAACTTGGCGCATCCAAGCTCAGGATATTTTTTTATGATGACGGAATGAAACATTTAATTTATTGATCTATGCAATACTTACTTACATACATACATGAAATTGAAGTGTCTGTTTGTAATGTCAAATTAACAGCTTGTTACAAAATGTATATGAAGGTATATACGCTACTGTTTTTTTTCTAATAAGAAAAAACAATTTTAAATTTGTGGAATGCCTGTCTGTCAGTTTCTCCCGGCTGATCTCCGAAACAGTTGCATCTATTATGGAGAGACTATCACTGACGGATAGCTGATGTTATAAAAATAGGTTTTTGTGCTGGTAACACGTTGCCATGGGCTTATTTTTGACATCCACCCAGGCAGACGCACGCACAAGCAGTAAATAATATTATTATTGTGTAATAGGCGGAGGAAATCAAGAAAACTAGCGTCTAAACAGGCCTCAAGAAGCTTGTTCAAATAATGTTCCTACACAAAGGACCAAACCTAGACCCCCAAGTGTCTGTCAACTCCCAACCAGTCTCATATCGTTCAATAAAAACCTTGTATCCTCGATACTTATTAGCTCGGTGGAATATATTAAATTCCTCGCTCGGCCGAGTATTTTTCGCAATATTCATATTTTTCATATCTCCCCGTGTATTATGATTCTCTTTGTGTTTTTACGGGCTGCTGTGCTCTGAGGGGGCGTTATGGAACTAGGAATAGAAATAGGCCGGGTTTCTAGCATTTGAGTAAAGTGGGAGCTATTTTGTTTACGTACAGTGATTATCTGCCTAGCCTTTACCCATTTGAGAGAAGGCTAGGCAGATGGAATAATTATGGTCGGGTCAGCTACCAGTCTTACTAGATGCAGCTGAATACTTACTACAGTATTTCATATGGAATGACTGCCGAGCTTACCTACATTATCCAGTTACGATATCTCTTGGTACAGCTCACTCCATTTCACTCAAATTCAGACTATTGGTTGTTTGTCAGTGCTTACACTTAGGAAAATTAAAATAATATGTCGTGGAATACCGATCGAGATCTATTTTAAAATAGTCAAATCTGCCTAGCCTATTATCAACTATGTTGGAGTCGGCTTCACGAGTACCTAACCAGCTGCTTAGATTTCGATTTCTTGTTAGCGTGGGTTAACAACAGAATATTACAATCACCAATACAGTAGCAAAAAAGGAATTGTACTCATGACTCAGTCAAGAAATAAATATGTAAATATCGTAATGTAAGTTTTTACTTGCACGTTTTATAATTTTTTCAACCACTTTATCAAAATTTTGTATAAAAAATTACAGTGACATGCCCCGGTAAATGGGAAAGAAATTCGTATTTACATTACAAAACTAGTTTCGCAAATATGTACATTGATATTGCATGTGTAAATAACTAAATTATTGGCATGTAATGTCACAAAATTACAGGGCAACTATGTCGCTGGTGACAGCCCCATGGTTCACACGGGCGTGCGACTGACGCTCCCGCCAGGCAGTCCCACCCGCGCATTTGTACGAAAATGTCAACCTATTGTTTTATGTCACAATTAAATTTTTGCTCTATTTGTTAACACGTGAACCTATCAATGAATAACTAAAGTTACTGGATTTGTAATGTGAATCCGGATTTTGTTTGATGTTTTTTTTTTTACCTACATGTATTGAACCCACTTCTAAACTATGTATATACTATTTCATGTCCATCCAAATCCCTATCATTTAAATGTGTTTAATGTAAGGACGCAGATGGGAAGATGTTGTTATAAGAACAGTGGCCTTCTTGGATAAGGCAGTACTATATACAGTGGACAGGTCTAAGGGAGGTCTACACTGGAAAGCATGGCAATCCTCTTCTTTTAGTCATTCATTATTTCAGCCAAAAGAGGTTCACTGCTGGACATAGGCCTCTCCTATTTGGCATAACTGCCACGCTTGACAGGCGGGTTGGCGATGGTGGTGAAATGCATAGAGAACGCTGTTGCCCATTCTCTAGTTAGTCCATTTGTTGCCTCCTACTACACTCACGGGAAGAATTAGGTCATAGCTATGCTTTACGTCTGGTACCACATAACTTTACAAAATTATTGAATGATTGTTGTGTGCTGTTAAATAAAGGCTTTAAATAAATAAAAGTGTAATTTTGAAGGAGTTGTTTTTGCTTGTCTGATAACGTAATACAATCTTTATGTTTAAAGTAACTCAGCAGTAAAGCGTTCCAGAAGTTACTAATACAGTTTTCAGTTCACTGATCCAGTTTATATTTCACTGCGTATTACGTTGCTTTGGTCAGCATTTTTTTTTATCTACCTGAATTATTTAGTGTATCTAGTTTGAAACGAATGCTGTTGTTTTGGAATTCCATATATGCAGGGTAATATTAGTTGCAGATTCTCGTAAGGTTACTATCAATATTATCCTTGCTTAGTAAATAATTTACCAGAGATGACCTGAAACTAGCTTGTTAGCACATATCTAGATACACAACCAGGGCCAAACACTGAGGTTGGTTCATGAACACACGAACAGGTTTAGTGTTATTTATACAACATCCACCTCATCATATACACAATATAATGGCTTGAATACTTGGAAGCCATGGCTTCTACGATAAATACTCCGTATTGGGCCATCGCTTCTAGTAGTTCTAATACCTCTAATAAAAATAATAGATTTAATACACATTAATGTTACTAACACTAGTTTATAAGTTTTCACTGTTACTAACACGTATGGAAGAAATTCTGAAATAAATGTTGTTGTTTGTTGGTTTGTTAATATAGGGGCGGTATAAAACAAATCCTGCCTTCTGCTTCAGTACTTACGTAATACATAATATAATATCCATACAATTCTGAATACTGCTATCATGATGCTACTGGAGCTATATGTAAGAGAAGTTTTTGGGGAGTCCGTGGCTACATAGTAAGACCGAGGTCCGCCTGCCAGGATCGCGAGATTGTTCGAAAGAGATACCGTGGCCCTGGCACATGGGCAATTGAAGGAACACGTGTGGGTTTTAGTCAGTAAAAGTCTGACACGCCCTCCCACTCCGCCCAAGATTGGGAAAAGTCATTTGATGATTTCCCACCCAAAAAAAAAGTGGCTATTCTCAAGAAAGAAATAATATTTGAACCAAGTAATTTAGTTCGATCTACAGATTGCGCAGATGACGGCTTCGCAGTGTTTTTTAACCCCCGACGCAAAATGAGGGGTGTTATAAGTTTGACGTGTCTGTCTGTCTGTCTGTCTGTCTGTCTGTGGCATCATAGCTCCCGAACGGATGATGCGATTTCAATAAAAAAAAATACGTATTAAAGGTGACTTATCTGCGAGTGTTCTTAGACATGTTTGATGAAAATCGGTTCAGCCGTTTAAAAGTTGTGGGGGGGAAAGTGGGGAAGAGTAACCGAATGTCAGCAAATATACTCGAGTGGGGTCTCAAATGAAAGCGCACTTGTATGGTTAGGGACCTTACACCTTGAGTTGATGCTGATTGATACACTGATACTGATTGATTGATATTTATTGATAAAAGTATGATTGCATGATAGATGAGTGCACGCGGTATGAATGCTATTCGTGTACTAAATTAGCCGGCCCGGCGCAGGTAAAATGCTGACATATTGATATGAAAACTGTGCTGTGCTTGCACTGTACATGCTCCAGGCCCGGAGAAGAAAAGGGTGCACAGGGTGATATGAATCGTGATGAGTTACAAAGTGATAAAACATAATTGCCTATAAAATAACTTAAATAACACTACATTGATCTGTATTGACTTCCAAAACGTGGTGATGACGCCCTGTCAACTATACGTGTGCTGCTGTGGCTGTTGTCGACAGTAGCGGTCTGTGGCGGTCTCCTTGCAGCTGTCGTATAGTGCACGTTGGGTTCCTGATGATCCTGTTGAACCGTGTCCCTGTGCGCTCGCAGCCGTCGCAACCCGTAGATGAGAATACTGATTAAGATCACTGCGACCACAGTGTATATGGCGATGTAATGGTGGATGTCGTGGGAAGAAACTTGATCTGTCAATGCCTCAACTTCCTTCACTCTGGCATTCTTGATGGCGAGAGTGATGACTTCCAAGTCCTGTTGCCGTTTGATAGTCTCTTTGGTGTCGTTCAGTGCGGCAGCGGATGGTATAGTCAGATTGATGATGTAATTTATAGTTGGAATCTCGATATCCAGGACGTCTGTTTTTGTATGGATTGAGTTAGTTAAGCTTTGGTGCGAATAAATCGTAAATGTTTGACCTTTGAAGACGCAACCGTCACCGAGTGTCAGTACCCCGGCCTTGCTGAGTCGTTCAGCAGTAATATGATCCCCACATATGACTCGCACCGTGCATTGTCCACAACAATAATACAAATATGAGTTGACGATGCTTAATTCCGTCCATTGATCTATACATTCTTTGGTTTCGGTTTGACATTGATTTGCAACTTGATCTTTTACACACAGATTGTTGTCTGAGGTCATCTGATAAATAGGCCTTTTTAGAGAACAAATGAAGTCATCCTGGTCGTAAGGCGTACATCTTCCCCAATCGGCGTCCGATATCGGAATGTAGGAATCTTTGTGGATGTTTATCGCTAAATGCTGCGCGATAGGTGTGATGGTGACCATGCTTTCAGCTACTTGCAGTGGGATTGGTATGAGGTTGTAAAGCTCATAGTCTTCTCTAGTCACAAGTGGGATCTTGACTTCAAAAATCATGTATTGTTTTGTTGTTCTCGCTTTTACTTTGAGTAAATGATATATCTTTGCTAGATCCGTTTGAATGTTATTTATGGGTATGGTCAGCTCCTTTGAAAGTTGCCCTGTTATTGTATTGAGTTCATCTCTCAGCTGTGTTGGTGTTAAGAGGTGAAAGTTGAATTTTTCATAGAAAATATTCGCTACTGTATCCACTAGCGTTTCCTGGATATTTTTCAGGTCTGACAGCATAATGTTTGCCACCAAGGCTGATAAAGTGAAGTCACTTCTGCTGTCTGTCTTTTGTATCTGCTCTTTCAGTTTGTTCATTCCCAGGTTGCAGTTGATTATGTATTGATTTACGAGTTTATGTTGTTTTTCCAAGGCGGTTTCTACTCGTTTGATAACATTCAATTCTGCTTCAACGATTGATGTCTGGTTTTTCCACAATAAGGCAAGATGTTTTTGATCCTTCTTGATAAGGTCAATATCTTTCTGATATTTTTCGGCAAAATCTTCGTCCAATATTCCAAATAAACTTCGTGCGATGTTGCCTACTCCATTGATAAAGCCTCTACGTCGGCGCAATCGGTGCATTTGCTGACCGAGTAAAATGCTGTTGTAGTGTTCGAGTTCGGCGTACCCATGACGTAACTGTAATCGGACTACGTCACATTGTGGTATTTGATCCGTTGAACATATGTTTTCCAGGTGATTCATGTATTTGTTGATTACATCTATTCCTCGCCAATATGGAGCCATATCGCAGTAAACTATTAGCTTCCATTCTTCGCGTTGTAGCCGCATATTGGCTACCTTGTCGAAGTAGATGCTTTGATTGTTGCTCAGGCTTGAAAGCTTGTATTCGCCTCTTGCTGTAGGTACCATTACCATACGAATCATGAGAATGGTATAAATTAAGTTGCATAATTTTGATGACGATTGTTGTGTTCGTTGACTTGATACGTTACTTGCGGATTTTTGATGTTCTTGTTCTTCTGATTGATTTTCATTTATAGGCAGTAATGATAACTTTGATATTGGTCTTTTCATTGTTCCATTTTTTGTCCGAATAGTAACCACCCGGACGTACCCATCTTTTCCGGGATGAAGTTGCGTGATTCTTCCCATTGCCCACTTTCCTGATGGTAACTGTACGTCGTGTATGATGACAATGTCGTTGATCTTCAAGTTTGTGTGCGGTTGGCGCCATTTGCTACGCACTGATAATTGGCTTAAGTATTCTGTTCTCCACCTTTTCCATAAATCATCCATGATTTTTTGGGTGAGTTGCCATCTCGTACGCAAATCTTTCTCCGTTTCGATTAACGTCAAGGTTGGTCCGCTTGCTAGAAAGTGGGATGGTGTGAGGTAATCCAAATCTTCTGGATCTTCACTTAGAGCGCACAATGGTCGTGTGTTCAAACATGCTTCGATTTGTGCTAGCACTGTTGAATATTCTTCAAACGTGAGCTTTTGTTCGCCAATCACTCTCTTTAGGTGGTACTTTAAGCTCTTCACAGCTGCTTCCCATACACCTCCCGCGCTTGGCCAGGATGGGGCGTTAAAGTGCCAATTGATCTCCATGTCGGTGATTGCTTCGTAAAATTCCACGTCTAACACTTTTTGAATGTTGATGAATTCTTCATTAAGAATTCTGCTTGCTCCTACGAAGTTCGTACCATTGTCGCTGTATATATGTTTTGGGGTGCCTCTTCTTGCTGACATTCTGCGTAATGCTGATAAAAATGCTGAGGAGCTCAGATCTGAGACCAGTTCCAGATGCACAGCTTTCGTGGCCATGCATACGAACACAGCGATGTATCCTTTTGTTGTCTTTACTCCTCGGCCTTTGTTTGTTTTAATGTAGACAAAGCCAGTGTAGTCAACCCCTGAGTGATAGAAAGGTCGTGCTGGATTGCTGCGAGCTGCAGGTAAGTCTCCCATTAACTGCTCTTGTTTGATTGGATCGTGACGTCTGCACTTGACACAGGTTCTAAGGCGTTTCTTGACTGCTCGATTTCCGCCCTGAATCCAATATTGTTGACGCAGCCAAGCTTGCGTGATTCGAGCTCCGCCATGATACGTCATCTGATGTCCTTGGTCAATAAGTAAGTTACTGAGATGAGAGTTTTTAGGTATTATGAGAGGATGTCTCATATTTTGACTGATATTCGCATTAGCGATCCTCCCGCCAACTCTCAGTAAGCCTTCTTGATCCAGGAATGGGTTCAACTTCAACAGCTTACTTTTTGCGCTGACTTGTTTATGTTTCTGAAGACTGATGATATCTTCTCTGAATTCCCACTGTTGTACTTGCTTGATGATAAAATGTCTGGATTTCTTCATTTCGCCGATTGTTAAAAACTTTGGTTTGTGCTGATTACGTGTTATTGCGCGCAAAGTCCAAGCTAGAACTCGCGTTGCTCTGTTGAAATTGCTACATTTATTTAATATGTTTTGAGCAATGTCATCATTTTGTTGAATGACGCTTGTTTGTACTGATTTTTTCATTTCGTCTTGCGTAACATAAGTTTGTTGTTTATGTTCATCTTCATCAAATGATGGTAGCCACGTTGGTCCATGCCACCATAGTGAATGTTCTTTGAGCTGCTCTGCTGAACATCCTCGGCTAGCACAATCAGCTGGATTTTCAGCCGACTTCACATAGTGCCAGTTCTTGATTGGGATTACTTCAGTGACTTGTTTCACTCTATTTGCCACAAATGGCTTCCAGCGATTTGGGTCTCCCTGAAGCCAGCCCAGGACCGCTGTTGAATCTGACCATCCATATATCTTGATATTGTAGTTCTGTAAAGTATTCTGAACTACTTTCATCAGAAGTGATAATAAATGTGCTGCGCTAAGCTCCAATCTTGGTAATGATATCGCTTTATTGACAGGAACCAGTTTTGATTTTCCTGCTACTATGGTCACAGGAGTTTGATTGTTCTGATTGTTCTGTTTGATGATCCTGCAATAAATTACGCAAGCATACGCTTTTGTGGATGCATCACAGAAACCATGCAGTTCAATTTCTGTGTTTTGCTGTGTTTGTAGCCATCGCGGTACATTGATATGTTCTATTTCTGGTAGATCTTTCTTGATCTTCTGCCATTGCTCGTTGATATGTGCCGGTACTTTGTCGTCCCATTGTAGGGTTAGTGACCAGACATTTTGGAATAAAAGTTTTAGCTTGGTCGAGACAGGGGCCAGCCAGCCTAGTGGGTCAAATATTTTGGATATATCTGACAATAAGGACCTCTTAGTAGCTGGAGCTGTCGATTTTGTGTCGATCTTCATTTCGAACTTGAATTGATCGTCCAGCGGGTGCCAACGTAACCCCAATGTTTTAGTTGACTCTTGATGTTTGAATTCAAATGATTGCGCTGTGTTTGCGGTGACGTCATCTAATACCTCTAATTTATTAGATGACCACTTTCTCAAATTAAATCCGCCTGATCTGAGTAATTTGATAAGATCTGATTTTAGTTGCTTAGCTTCTTCGATGCTCTGATGTCCTGCCAACAAGTCGTCCATGTAGAAACAGGTTTCAACAACTGCGGCCGCAGCAGGATACCTTGAGCGTTCATCTTCTGCTATTTGCTTTAGAGTCATCATGGCGAGAAATGGTGCTGATTTGGTGCCATATGTAACTGTTGTTAACTCATATTCTCGTAATTTCTCTTGAGGTGAGTCGCGCCAAATGATTTTTTGATATTGCAGATCATCGTCATGACAGTAGATTTGTCTGAACATTTTCTCGATGTCCGCTGTAATCGCATATCTATGTTGTCTCCATCTCAATATTAACGTAAGTAAGTCTTGTTGGAGATTTGGGCCACTGTACATGAAATCATTTAAGCTGTAGCCAGTCGATGTTTTTGCTGACGCATTAAATACCACACGTAATGCTGTTGTTGTTGATTCGGGCCTCAATACACATAGGTGAGGTAAAATGCAATCTGGCTGTTTTTTACTCGTACACTCGCGCATGTGACCTAGTCTGATGTATTCATCGATGAATGCTCTGTAATCTTGCGCAATTTTTGGGTTTTTTCCAAACTTCTTTTCCAATTGATAAAATTGTGCGACTGCCTTGGGTTTTGATTCTCCCAAATTTTCCTTTATTTCTGGCTTTAGCGGTAGTCTTACAACATATCTGCCATCCTCCCGTCGCAAAGTTTCTGTCTGATACTGCTGAATGCACTGATGATCCTCCTTCGACATGTTGATATTGCCATCTGCTATGTCTTCAATGGCCCAAAACCTTTGTATGTCTTCAAAATTGTTCATTACGACGTTGCAGTGATATGATTTGACATTTCCGCTTAATATCCACCCAAGTTGAGTTTGTTGTGCTACAGGGAGTGACTCATTTTCTTTGATGATACCTCCCATTATAATTTGTGAATATACGTCGGCTCCTAGTAGTAGATCTACTGGTCGGCTTGTATAGAATCCTGGATCTGCTAGCTGTATGTTTTGTAGGTATGCCCATGATGGTTTTGAGAATGTCCTGTTGGGCAAGTTGTGTAACAGTGTGTTCATTATCAGCACATCTGCTTGAAATGTAAATTCAGTATGCATTGATGACGCAGTAATACGGATCTCTCCCTTACAGTTGGCTTGACTAGTGCCGATGCCAAATATGACGCCTTTGCATGCTTGTCTTGGGAGTTCTAGTTTTTGAGCTGCGCTTTCTGATATTAGAGAGACTTGTGAGCCTTGATCAATTAGGGCACGCAATGTGTGATATGTCCCATTTCGTGCTTTGACACGAACAAGAGCTGTTGCTAGCAGTATTTCTACAATACTTTCATTTGAGACATGGTTGACAGTGTCTCGTGTTCTGTTTTCTCGTGATATGGACAGTTGTTCTTCTGCTGATGACTTCGTGTTACTTGTCCCGCCGTTGCTGTGGAGCGTATCGTGCAGCAAGGTGTTATGCTTTCCTTGACATACTCTGCATTTTGTCTCCGAGTAGCATGGCTTGTCTTTGTGATCATAGAGACAATTTTTACAGAGGTTCAATTGTTTCACAATATCTCCTTTGGCCTCTGGCCTAGATTCTAAAAATGTCTTGCAACGGAAAAGTCCGTGCTTGTCATTGCAGAGTGGACAGTTTGGTTTATTCATTGCAAAACTTTTAAACGTTGAATTGCGGAAAAATGGTTTGCCTGCATCGTTCTTATTATTGTGCTGATTAGGTTTGCTTTGTTTGTTAGGCTGATGTTCTGATTCTTTTCTGTTGAATGTTTCTTGCTTTGATTTTGGAGTATACTGCTTACGCCTAGATGATTCAAGAGCGGTGTATTTGGTTTCCAGAAATGATAGGAAATCGTCGAGTGTCGGCAGTGCTCTAGGATTGGTTAGCGATTGAATGTATTCCCCATGCGTATCGCTGTCCAACTTAAGTGCCAGTAGGTGCACAATAAGTGGGTCCCAGTTTGATATGTTGACGCCGAGATTCTTTATGGCGTTAAGACATTCGTTGGTAGTATCAAACATCTTCTTGATCTGATAATCTGCTTGATTTTGCATTGTAGGTATTGCCAGAAGTGCGTTGATATGCGAGCTAAAGATGAGCTTTTCGTTGTTGTATCGATGATTCATGATGTCCCAGCATAATTGATAATTTTCAGAACTGATATTTAAGTGTTGGACTAGCTTTTCCGCTTCACCTTTTAGCTTGCTCTTCAAAAACTGCATCTTCTGAGCACTCGACATTGACTTGTTGTTGTGGATTGTTTCTATAAATAGATCCTTGAATGATGTCCACTTGAGGTAATTCCCGCTGAATATGGGAATATCGATTTTGGGGGTGCAATTTTCACGGTGTGAAATTGAGCCCATCTTGATATTGATTGACTTTTTCATGTCATTGTATAGCTGCTCATATCTGCTGTATGTTTGCTCATAATCTTCATCTTCCTCGTACAACTCACTGTCAATTTCCCAGTGCAACGAGTCGATGATTGACCACCTTTTTTGTACATTACGCAGTAGATCTTCGAGTTCCCATTTTTCAGAGATGTCCTCTAATACCACGCTCTTGATTGTACGAGACAACGCCTTGAAGTTGCTTTTTTGCTTTCGCAGCATTTCCTCCAGTTTGCTTGCATTTCCTTGAGAAACAGTTTTCCACAGTGATTTAGACTTACTGTTACAAGGATTGCTGTTTGCTTGATCGGGGTCAGCTAATGAGGTGCTTGAAGTTTCTTGATGGTGTTTACTAGATGCCGGTGTCGAAACTTGTATTGATGGCTTGCCCGGAGATTGGTCTCTCTTACTTTCACTAGGATCCTTCCGTTCGTAACGTTCGATAGTTTCCCGCGCTTCAGTGTAAAAGAGTTTCGTCCTTTGATAGCAATTATCGGCGAAATAGCTGGCACTGCGAGTTTCGAATTCACATAATTTCAAATGATTAGACTGGAACTCAGACCAATAACTATCCAGAGTTTGCAGTCGTTTCTTGATATTGTATGGAGTCTTACGTTCTGCAGAATCTTTCTTGAAGTTCCTTAATAGCTGCTCCATTGCTTGCATGATTTGATCTTGATTTGTTAAAATGTTTTCCATTGTGGAAGTCATGATTGATAATTTTCTTGATTATATTCCTGACCGCTAGTCAACAAGAAGTGCTTTTGCAAACTCTCCGCGATATTAGCGCCTTCTCAATCCAACCGGTGAGACCCGCTTGTGGGAGGCCGGCTGAACCGATTCGCAACCACGGAAAGAAGAGCAAAGCACCCTCTGCGATGATGGAGCCAGCAGTCGATGGCTTGATGATGTTGGTAGACCGTTGACCGTCGTCCGCAGGTCGTGTTTACAGGAACAATCACTATTATGTTCACAACGTGATTGGATCCCGCTTATCCGGCTCGAAGGACCATTAAGATGTATGGTTAGGGACCTTACACCTTGAGTTGATGCTGATTGATACACTGATACTGATTGATTGATATTTATTGATAAAAGTATGATTGCATGATAGATGAGTGCACGCGGTATGAATGCTATTCGTGTACTAAATTAGCCGGCCCGGCGCAGGTAAAATGCTGACATATTGATATGAAAACTGTGCTGTGCTTGCACTGTACAGCACTGAAATAGAATATTGATGAATTAATCGAGAGTGTTCTTAGCTTCGTTTGGTTTTACATTATATTAAGTATATACCTGTAAAAAGTACAAAATAAAAAATTAAATTAAAAATTTAAAAAACCCCCGACACAAAAACCTAATTTCCCTTTAAAAAGTAAAAAATAATAAAAAATAACTCAATCTTAAAGTACCTAAGAATGTATTAATAATTCAAAAAAAAACGTCGCGTTGGGGGACCGCTCCGCGAGTGCAGACGTCGTTGACTGCTTAGTTAGGTAATAAGACTATTGGTAATTAAATTGTTAGGTTTGAAGCGGTTCCCCAACGCGGCGTATTTTTTTGAATTATTAATACATTCTTAGGTACTTTAAGATTGAGTTATTTTTTATTATTTTTTACTTTTTAAAGGGAAATTAGGTTTTTTTTACATACATATACATTTGAGCTTTCGTCTAAGATGTGCAACTCAACCCAATATTCTATGCTTGTTACCCACAACAAAACTACCTGGTCAAGTGTTTAGTTAATTTAAGCCATGTCTCAGCACGTTGTTTCGTTAATCGTTTCACACAAGTATACTTGGATCTCTCCCGGCGGACAGATAACCCGGGCCTGATGATGGATACTCCTGAATAAATTATGTGGCGGTTAATCGAAGCTCGGGAGGGGATGTAGTTGTGATGCCTCATTGATTACGTGATTAGGCGTAAACGTTCAGACGTGAGTTTTGGATAAGATAAAGATTGTATCAGTGTGTGTATCTACAGTAATAGTACCTATAATGAAAAAAAATCTGACTGTTTGTAACGGATAAACTCAAATCCTACTTATAAAAATGATTTCACCTGGGGAAAGCTACATTGATCTGAAATAATACACATAATAGATCACTCTTTTGTTCACTTGCTCCTCTTTCTAAAGCAAAGTTCTGTACCGCAGCTTGAGGTAAATAGCTTGCGGCTTTCGCTGGCAAATAGCTGATGTAACAAGGAGTAACATAGGCTTTAGGTTTCTGTCCCGGTAGCACGTTCCTGTGAGTGAAACTACGTGCACAGCTAGTTGTTTATAAGTTCAATGTAAAAACTCCTAAAACACGATAGAAGCAAAGGTCTAGAACTACTCAGCTTGCCATCATCAGGAATGATAATGGCAAGCTGAGTAGTCCCTGGGTCGAATGGTAATCACCATCGCGTATAGATTTAGGAAGAAAGCCAGAAGAAGTCGATCGCAGACTCCCGGCCACCGTAGGCGCGGGCTTGCGGGCGGCGAGCAATGGGTAGCTTGCCGCCCGGTAAGGACCAAGCCCGTGTCGACGGCGTGTAGTGTTCCACGTGCGCCTCAAAGAAATGTCAGCAGCACTGAAGGGGTCTGCTAGGACCGATGCTTACCAGGGTCGCGAGATTGTTCGAACGAGAAACTGTGGCCCTGGCATATGGGTAACTGAAGGAACACGGGTGGGTTTTAGTCAGTAAAAGTCTGATACGCCCTCCCGTTCCGCCCAGAGCGGGTGAAGTCATTTGATGATTTCCCATCCAAAAAAGAGCCAGAAGAAATCAGCATCAACTGAAAAACTTGACTAGTTTTGTGTGAAATCTAGGCAAGCTTGTATCGGAATTTGGTTGTAAAAGAAACTCTGCTAATGCTTCACGCTTGAACCCACTCATCAATATTATTTCTTATACACCGGAGTCGATACTTAGAGTCTAAGCCAAAGTTTCAGTCAAACGACACACCTATGTATTAAGTGTTTGAAAAGTTAATGTTTTTCTTTGAAATATAGTTTTCAAAATATTTTCAATGTTGGTATTGCTTGAAGCTTAGTAATAAGTATAAGCAAAAGTTTTTCTTGTAAATATCGTGTGAATTTGGGAGGTTATAACACCCAACACACGTAGTTCTATAGTTCCAACAATTCATTGGAAGCTACCGAGTTACTCCCATCCATTACAATGTTATAATTATCAAATGATTCTACAACAGCTTTCAGTTTCACTGCCAAGCTAATCGTTCTAACAGTGAAGGAAAGCTGCAGTTGTCGTGGTCAGCTCACGTGAAGATTTTCAAACATAGTACCTCTGCGGAATCTGGTAAGACTCCGGTAAATGAAAGATCGTAAGAAACTGTATAGCTTATATCGTGACGATTTATGATCACCTAGACTTTAGATTTATAGGCTAACACGTAAGATACCACTTATTATTCTAATTTTAATTAGAAATTACTAGATTCACTCACTTGACTGTGATAGCATTGATGATGTTGGTGTAAGCAGACATGAATCTGAAAAGAAAAAAATACTTAGTACAAGAGAAAAAGATAGACTATGAGACAGTACAAGTACTAATAGATGAGTCCGCCTTTGAGGCATGTTGTACCTCCAACCAAACCAGGTAATACATTAATTAATCAGTACACAATGCAACGGGTGAGGTTCAAACGGCTGGCGAATCCAAAACCCGTGGCAGTAAAGTGTTAAAAGTAGAATACAGAAAGTATACAGAAAATGGCTTAAAGGTAAAACTCGATGAGCACATTAATTGATCACGAAAATATGACAGACATATCTACTACATCGACGGTGAAATATGTCCTACTTTAACCCGAAAGTCCCAAAAAATAAACACCGAACAACACATCGCACTTTTTCGACACACGACAAATTTTAATCACACCACAAACGAACGTCCCAGTACCACTCACACACACAAACACTAAATAATTAATAACATGGGGGAGCCACCGTCACCAGATTCACACAACAGTTCATACATAAAGCGAATCACGTCTCTGGAGGGAAAAACAATCCATCAGTTGTTGGGTCCCTCAAACGGTACTCCATACACCGCAGAGCATGCACACATACCCACACGACATGAAATAACACACACATACACTACAGGCATACGTTCTCACATGAGCAAAACGTACACTCAAAAATGTAGGGAACTCACTCACACACCAACGTGTGTATCGACACACGTTGCAGCTCGACGGAGCACACAGACCCAACACAATACTCAGTTGGAATACAAATGTGTGTGTCATAAAGGTGGTTGCAAATGCTAGATTCTGCATTTGAACGTATAATTAAATAATTGTGGAAATGCTAATTGAGATTTAAATATGCAAGCTTAACAAGTGCGCTGGACGTTTATTTCTGTAGTTGTAATTTAATTGGCGCTTAATTTCCCTCGAGTCGAGAACTACGCTTATTGATTTATCATATTTGTTTGATGAAACACTTCTAGTTTAATATTAACGTTAATCAAATAGTGTATATTTGCCAACTGTTATTTTATTTGCGATAAAATTGAAAATTCCAGCAATTTATTATTTTCACAGAGGAAAAAATGTACACTGAAAAAATGTTGTTTATATAAGCAATATTTTAATCGCACAACTTTCCACCAATGCCGCGCAATACTACTTAAACAGAAATAAAAGATTAACCATGAAATTAAAAAAATGCCTCAAATACACTATAACCCAAATAATTAGATTTTTAATCAGCAATTTGTATTTGAATTCCAATCTCATTCAAATTAAAAATGCTTTGATTTAGCTACATTTTTGACAAGCTTTTGACGTTCATATCGATATGTTTTACTTTGAGATGAGATTCCTGATTGGTAATTTCGTAACACACCGATAAACGGATAGGCTTTCATTTTGACAGTTCAACAACATTCATTGCGCTATTTACATTGTTGTGCAAACAAATTTTTCGAATATTCTAAACAATGGATTAGCAATATCGTTCAAAATTATTCTGATCCTGATTGATAACGTGTTACGCAATTAGGATGCAGCTAGATTCTAAAAGATTGTAAATACAGAAATCGGCCTTCTGCACAAGATAATTTGTCGCAACGTCATAACACATCCGTAAGTATGCAGCAGGCCTAAAGCGCCCCTTCCGAGTTTCTCTTGACCCACATTGGGCTGCAGGGAAAAACTTGCAGATTATCGGGTGCGGTGGAAGTTGGACGCAGCCCGTAATAACGCTGACCAGTTTGCAGTTAGCACCGCTATGTACTGTATGAATCATATAGGACAACCGTTTATATGACTGGGGTAATCATTCATAGAGCAGTTTTAGTGGGGGGCAAGTCGAGTACCTTGGATGAGAAGATGAGACCATAGATTGATTTGGATATCACATATAACATCACGCCTTGTTTCCGCAACGGTTAAGCAGAAGAGTACCTAAAGTGCACCCAAATTTCACCAGTTATGTTTAAGTCCCATGTTATAGGGCGAGTCTATTGCCATCGACCGGACAAAAATCCAGGCTGCTACTGAGAAATTCCAGAAATAAAAACCCAATAACATTTTGTCGCACTTGGGAATCGAACCCAGAAGCTCTACTCAGCAGCAGCGCTTGCGACCACTAAACCAAAGAAGCAGTTCGAATCAATTTGTAATTCTGAAATTCAAATATGGCTTGGTATACGGCATGGTCTATAATGTTCTAGGACACAGGCTTACTCTGCTGGTCTAGTGCGGTGCTGGTGCCTAGTCCAATGTCTTCAAATTTATGATACAAGCACATGCTAACTTCCACACAATTTTTACCTTCACCGTTATGAGAGCAGTGGTGACGGCCTTCTACTTGTAACACTGGTTAGTTAGACGAAATAATATTGACAATTGATAATAAACTTTATTGAAATAATTTTGAATATTGGAGAAACCTATCCAACATGTAGCGACTCATCACGTGACCAGAGAGCTGGCCTATTTTTTGCCAGCAATTCTGCCGAAATACGTCCACTGCTGGGCATAGACCCCCCCAAATGGGGGGCCACGCTTGGCAGACGAATTGGCGACCGCAGTATCGCTTTGGAAAATGAATAGAGTACGCTGCTACCCATTCTCTAGAAGCTCCCTTAGTCACCTTCGAAGACACCCACGGAAAGAAATGGGGTGGTGTTATTCTTTTAGTCCGGTGCCACTAGGATGTCATACAGCGTGGTACAACAACGTACGACACAGGCGTTGACACTTAAGTTTGGCAATTCTTCGGGCTATGTCAGTTACCTTGATTCTCCTACGCATCTCTTCGTTTCTGATTCGATCACGTAAGAAAACTATTTATAGACATAGTATCGACACAAAGAAGATCGATATGAAAAGGGTACATATAGAAACAGTTCCGCGTGACTCGTCGTAGCGTCTCAAAATAAAAGTACAGTCATACACAAAACATCAATGCCAGAAACAACATTTTTAGTACCATCGAGTTACTCCATATTAATTTTCCGGGCGGCCTGCCACAGTAGGATTTCAAAGGGAAACTTTGATACCTCCAGTTTTTTATATGTTACTCGAGTATTCACAGTAGACGTAAGTACTCTGGGGACCGGGTTATTGGCAATCACTTTTAGTTTAGCATTATTAACGATACAGCGAACGAATCTCTTGAACCTTTTTCATGTTGGTATGTTGTATGGAAATTGCTGTAAGAATTATGTATAGGTATTTTAAATAAGAAAAATATTTTTGAAAATGTCAGTTCTCAGGCCTATAGTACAGGTCTAGTGCGAGTCGAACTCGCACACGAAGTGTTCCGTACTACACGGCGTTTCTTGCACGCCGAAAATAAAACGTTTCTTGGATGGAGTTATTTTTTTACTTTAATTTATTTCAATAGTTTTTGATATAACGACAATAGTAATATACATTCAGTAAACAAATTATTTGTCTATCTATTACGGAGATACGGCCTGCTGACAGACAGGTGGACACACTGACGAATTTACATACAACGATTTAGTAATAGGGTTGGCACCGTAAAAACTTCTCACGTAGGTTTTTACAGAAATTGTCTAGCTAAACTACTACTAGAAGTGTAATTGCCGTGAAATATTATATTACCGATAGCAGTATTTGTAGCAAAAACGAAGCCTCCAACAAATCGCCGAAGCGAAGACAGATCGAAGCAAAGCGCGAGCTACGGCGTAGCACATTGCATAGCGTAGCAAATGCAGCGACGCCGACATAGCGTAGCAAACAGTTCATTCTAAAATTCAAACACGGTTTATTATTTGAATGAATTATTCTCGTGAAGATACGAGAGAATAAAGAAGATTAAAATGGCAGTTCTACTAAAAATGTAGGTACGTAAATATAAAAAACCGTCCTTTGTTGACGTACTCAAGTTTTCTGTTACCCAGATCACATTTAGTCTAAGAGTTTATCCCAGACATGTCTCCTCAGGGAACTAAAAATACAAAAGTATTCGCAAGTAAGTCGTAAGCGAGGATATTAAATTAAAACTATTATACTGAAAGCATTTCAAAGAAAACTGACTATGCAACCATTTTGAATTATTTCGTTTTCGCAAAACAACATTTCTTTTGTGGTGGTTGTGAATTAATTCCTAACAAAGAGAACTGAGATCTGTGGTTAGTATTTAATGAGTGCAAATTGCACGCGACTAAGCTAGTCCAGTTGAAATATCTTTTAACGAAGAGTAAAAATAATGCATGTAACAAAAATTGCAAGAAGACGTGACAAAGCCAACAAAGTGTTCCTAATAACAACGACATTAACTATCTACCTTCTTACCCTAGATGGTCTGCCAGGGTCGCGAGATTTGTTCGAAAGAGTTACTGTGGCCCTGGCATATAGGCAACTGAAGGAACACGGGTAGGTTGTTTTAGTCAGTAAGAGTCTGACACGCCCTTCCGCTCCGCTCAGAGGGGGGACGTGATTTGATGATTTCCCATCCACAAAAAAAAGCCTAGATGTTATACTGTACACTAAATCGAAATAGGTTACCTAACGTGTTAGGTTAGAACCGTGACCAAAAGCGCGCGAGCCGAGCAAGCGAAACGAGCGGTATCGAAGCAGCGGCAGACGAGCGCTACATCCAAGTTGGTCGCAGTTATTTGGCTATTTAGTTTTTTAGGACCCTAAAATAAAATGCGTTGAATGTTCACATAACAGCGAAAACATCATATTAGAGTTTCCGATTATATTTTGGCAAAATGAGAATTAGACGTTTGATAAAATATCTACATGCACTTACAAAAACAAATCGATCAACAAGTACATATAAAACATACGGATAAACAACATTACATTTTGTACCTGATTGACACACATCCCTGACACAAATATGTGATTTTAGGACTATACCTTAGTCCAACCGAAACAGCGAAACTCCAAACAAACCAATGACACTTACCCCGCTCCCCACACCCTCGAAACTTAATAAAACCACCAGAAAAAGTGTTAACATAATCCCTATAAAGTTTATCAGGCACAGTAATCGATCATGACACATCGCTGACCCTTTCAAATAAGATATAGGTTATAAACCGGTTACTTGTTTTATAGCGTTCGGTGCTCAATGGAGTCTGAAACATGGACCATGATTTCTTTCTGAGTTTGACGTTTAAAGAGATGAGGACTCAGGAAATGGGAATGTGTGTGTGTTTCCGCAATTGTATGTTTTGTTGGTGAATGAGAGTCATTTGGTAGAATAGCTTTGGGGGCTGAAAAAAATGTGTTGGATGTTTTGTTAAACCGTGCGAAAATACAGAAAATAATTAAAAGATTTTTCACAGTCTGCAATGCAATAAGGTTGCATTGCAAATACAAAGCTGAGCAAGATCTTAATTTTTTTGGGACATACATCACATAAACGCCAACTTAATTATGATGGGCTGCACGCAGATATCATTGTGTAAATGTCCATAAACTACTTCCAAATAGCGATGTTTATTTTGACATACTTCAATGACATAATCTTACAATGATTTCACGTTGAAAGGCTATTTGATCTAAGCGACATTTGCTGAAAGTTGCAGGAGAGTGATTCAAAGTTTTATTTTTCGAATAAAAAAATCCTTATAAAAGAACTAGTGATTTGATTTTGGAAAAACTGCTTAGATCAAATAACCTTTCAACCGTCGATGTTCTGATTTTATGGTAAGGTATAGTTCGCGCGTCGATGTCCCTAATATCCTTTATACAATAATGTAACTTCGACTCTTCTTAGTGTATTTAGTGGATGTGGTATGTATTCAGATTTGATATAAATGAATTTTAATTTTGTTATGCCTGACATTTTTTTTTTTCAACCGTTTTTAAACAATTTAAAACAAACCGTTCAAAGAACCAGATTCCTAATGTAGCCTTTAAGACTTCATAGAAGTCCCTTCCACTTTTTTATGGTGTGACAATAAAAAAACCATACGCAAAACACCTTTCCCACAAAACCGTCTTAGAATTTTCACTTCAACCACAGGTTCCCGCCGACAAGACGGAATATCTGGCCGGAAGGTAACTCGATTGACCTGTATGCACGTACCTACGTATGTAGCAGTATTTAGTATACACATGCCGCCAGGTGGCTGTCGCAGTATGCATTTAAATCGAATATTACAAAGTGGATATCCGGTTATAACCGCCTTGAGGTTCTTTAGCTTATCTGGTACGCCAGCACTTATTAAGTGAATGGGTTGTTGAGGGAATGGGGTGGAAAATGAAAGATGTTTGAGGTTATTTTATTAATTAATTGTGATGACTGTTGTCACTTACTTTCTGCGATGATTTTTTTTGTGGCTAAAGGTAAATAAAAGTTGATAAACAAACAAATAGATTATAAAAGTAATACAAATATTGGATGTGGGGGGGGGGGGAATTACTACTTATTGTCTACTAGTAGTAGTGTACCTATACTAGTAGAAAAAAATACTAATGAGCAATTTCAAATGTGTACAGATATACTATTGGATTACTTCTAATTTACTATTAATTGTTGAGCAAATCGACACTCAATTTAAATAGTCCTTAGATTTAATCACGACAGTCATTATTTGACAGATGATGACTATTAGAGAAGTGTGGTTGTGTAGAGTAGTGGTGGCCCAGTGGTAACGGCCCCGCCTTACGAGTAGTAGGTCGTGAGTTCGAACCCAAGCAGGCGCTTTACTTTGTGCAAATTCTTTCATCAACACTGCTCTCAAAACGGTGAAGAAAAACATCGCGAGGAACCCGGCATGACTTAGAACTAAAAATTAGAAGGCATCTGAAATCTACCAACACGCACTGGGCCCGCGTGGTGGATTATGGCCCACTCCCTCTCACTGAGAGGAGGCCTGTGTCCCAGCAGTGGGAACATTATAGGTTGCTGATGATGAGAAAAGTGTGGAAGAAAAAGACACGTTACGCCGACCCTAAATAAATTGGGTTAAAGCCAGGACAATGCTGATGATGATGATGATGATGGTGATGATGGTGATGATGAAAGAAAGAAAAGAAAATACATTTATTTGCGGTAGGTATGACGCAAAGAAAAATTGAACACAACAAAAATTTAAAAAAGTGGGCATCGCATTGATGATTCATTATTTGACAGTCAGCAAGTACAGTTTGGCAAATTAACGTAAGATGAAATTACATAATAATTAATTTCCCCAGCTGTACCCACAATCAAATACAAAATGTTTATACTAGATATTGCATATTAATTATTCTTATTACTTATCCCAGCTATTCTCTCGAACGTACATCACTTCATTCCAGTTTCATATTTCAACCTTTCAAACGATGAACGAAAATCGTGAAGAATCACGCGTTCACAAGATAATGTGTCGGGTTAAAGATACCGAGGAAGGAGATAAAGTGCCGTGGATACATCAAGATCTTAAGCTTGATGCTATGCGGTGTGGCAGCAAAATGGCACACACAAAACACATGGCGGATTTAACTTTATATAAACTGTGTAAAAAAAGAATACGCATATATTTTGTGCTGATTTACTTAAATTATTAACTTCATATGTATGTTAGTATGTGCCTAAGCAACGGAAATTTTGAACTTGATTTTGAATCAAGGACCGATGACAAAACATTAATTTTATAAATTGGTGCCATTATCCTTGCAGACAGGGACCGATATCGATAAATGAAAAATACCGATATTTTCAAGAAGATATCGTTATTGCAACTGATATTTTATGTTAATATCGATATCCATATCGAATTTATTAAATACCGCTATTAAATTATCGATAACTATATCGTTATTCTATATCGATACCAGTCGCGAGAGGGAGACGATGACGCGACCTTAGTTGCTCGCACTCGCACAGCCGCAACGCCGAGCGGCAACATTGTAACGAATAGACCAGACGCTGTGTAAGGGCGAGCGCGCACTGCCTTGCGGTGCGTTTATTCTACCGCACGGTAGAATAAACGCAGTCACGAGTCCGCGCACTGCGGTGGAAAAAACGCACGTTTTGTCATTCAAGTTACAACTGTGCAGCCCACAGCACATGTCGTTATGAACTAATACAAGAGTCGCTCTCTGTATATATATCTATACTAATATTATAATGCTGAAGAGTTTGTTTATTTGACGCACTAATCTCAAGAACGACTGAAAAAATAATTAATGTTTGGTGCTAACCCATTTATCGAGGAAGGCTTTAGACTATGTAACATCACGCTACGGCCAATAGGAGCGGAGCATCAATGAAAAATGTTGCATAAAACGGAGAAAAGTTATTCCTTTTGAGAGCTGTGCTGCGTAAACGGTTACAATAACGTAATAATTATTTATGACGAAATTGTTCCTATTGAAAAATTCTACAAAAAAATTCACGATGACATAATGTTGGCTCATTATAGCGTTTTTAACTGTATTCAAATCATAAAGCTGACGAGGGAAGTCGGGGCTGCAAGAAATTTAACGCGGACAAAAAATTCTACAACTAGGATCATCAGCTTTATTTTTAGGTATAGTAATAGATAACAAATTGAACTGGAAGGAACATGTAGAAAGAGTATGCAGTAAACTTGATAAATTTGTTTATGCTCTTCGCAAGTTAAGATAAGTGTTCAGTAGAAAAACAGTCCTTAATGCCTATCACGGGTATGTTTCATCAGTACTGCGTTACGGCCTAGTGATATGGGGTAATTCAGTGGATGTGGAAAGGGCATTCATAGTGCAAAAAAAATGTATTAGAGCCATGAGTGGAGCAGAATATTTGGACTATTGCAGGCCATTATTTAGGGATTTAAAAATTCTTCCATTACCATGTTTGTATATTTTTGAAATTTGTCTATTTGTAAAAAAATACTCTCATCTTATACCTTTAAACGAGCAATTCTTGTATATATATATATAATCTGAATCTCGGAAACGGCTCCAACGATTTTCATGAAATTTAGTATACAGGGGGTTTCGGGGGCGATAAGTCGATCTAGCTAAGATTCATTTTTATAAAATGTCGTTTTATTCGTGTTTTCAATGACCAACTTTATCGATAATCAACTAGAACATAAACTTATTATTTTAAACACAATTTACCAAAAAATACCGAGCAAAGCTCGGACAACCAGATATTTTATTTCAATTAAATGAACAATTCTCCGAAAGACTGAACAAAAAATATGCCGGGAAATTACTCGTCCCTGCTCAAAGATTACAATTATATAGTAGAAATGCTAGATGCATGACAATTAAAATTTATAATAAATTACCACCCGCCCTGAGAATGTTACCAATTAATAAGTTTAAATGTAAAATGTTTGATTGTCTCCTAGACATGTGTTTTTATTCCGTGAATGAATTTTTAAATCATACTTTTTAATATAATATTGTTTTAATGACATAGTAGGTACCTTTACATTATTATGAATTCTTGGACATTGTAGTTTTACTGTTTGACATTATAATTTATATTTTTGACATGGCATATATTTTTAATTAAACAATTAATACTTCTACATCATAAATAATGCATGTACCTATTTTATTATTTAATATTTCTACGCCAGCAATGGTAGTATGTGTGAAACAATGTTAAATGTAAGATCTTAATGTACCATATACTGAGAAATAAATGAATTGAATTGAAAAAGTCGCGGGCAGAAGCTAGTCTTATAATAGTTTGTTAAGAATTGCTGGTCCTGAAATTCTGCGATTAACTCTCGCACCACCACCGTCGTCGCCGGAAAAACGCCAAGTAACGACATATCTGTGTCGTAACCCAACAGCAACTGAGCGTGTCTCAGTGCGTTTATTTCACCGCAGTGCGCGGTACTTCTTAGAACACTATGCGATACAAAAAAAATTGCGGTAGAATCACCGCAAATTTGCAGCGATGATTCTACCGCATGCGTTTATTTCACCGCAGTGCGCGCACTTCTATGACATTTCATACTTCACAAAATATGCGGTAACAAAACGCATGGCAGTGCGCGCTCGCCCTAACAGTGGAAAGTAACTTAGTGCGACGAGTTGCGTCTTGTTGTCGAATGCGCGCGTGTCTACCTGTTGTTATTGCTGTTGTTTTGACAAATGTGATTTACGTAATCGTGATAAATAATGGGGCGTAAAAAGCAAAATCATGTATACAAATACTTTAATGTTAATAAGACCACATTAAAATCGAAATGTCTGGTGTGCAATAAGGATTTAAATGTAAGTAATTTATTTATATACGTACCTACCTATTTTCTTGGTTTTACTAGGACGATACTGATATCATTTTCGACTTATTATTACGCACTAACCACAGTGGTGATGGTAGTGGTGGTTTAGCTGCCTACTTCTTACCTTCCTACTTCTTAGTTATTTACCTATTTGGTAGTAAGTGTGATTTTTTAGATTTAGTAGAAATAGTTTGGTATAAAAAGCACTAACCTAACTACCTACCTACTCAGAAATAAGTTTGAACGATCACTTTTTATTAGGTAATTACCTACTACGGATATTTATAAATGTAGTTATTTATCCCATTTGATGACAATAGTTTATGGCGCTGTCCTATTGAGATCGCTCGTAGGTACGATGCGATTGCATTCTTCGCTGACATCGTGTGTCCTATTTTGAAGCGATGCGATCATGCGTACTCGACATGTCTCTTATCATCAGAGATGCACAGTTTTTGGTGTCTGACAATATTCCTTAAAGTGTAAATAGATAAAAAAAAAGAAAACACAACATTATTTTGGTCGAACGCACGCATCGCATGAGCGATCTCAATAGGAGAGCGCCTAAATGTAGGTATGTAAGTATACATGTTGACTGGTACATAATATTTATGTATATTTGTTTATCTGTCACGGTATAGGTACCTACACTCCTCGTTTATTTCATTTGTCGATAATGACAAAGGAGATACCTACCTATGTAAGTATTGTTATTAAGATAGCGTTATGCGTGCAGCATGCTGTTTTACTGCATTTGACGAGAGAGAGGTTAACAGGATAGCAAAAAAAAACTGTCTATGATAACTACGCTGACATACGCCACAAAAAATACGAATACTACGCTGATATACGCCACAAAAAATACGAAAACTACGCTAACATGCGGCACAAAATTTGAAACGCCCCAAAAAAATTTAAATTAATAATAGTTTTAAAATTTAAAAAAAATCACGCTTCCATAGAAAACCAAACTAAAAAGTAGAAAATAATAAAAAAACCGTTAAGTGGAGGACCTCAAACGGTTTTTTTTTATTATTATATACTTTTTAGTTTGGTTCATCATCATTTCAGCCGACATCCACTGCTGGACATAGGCCTCCCCCAATTTGGGGGCTTTGCTATAATCGCCACGCTTGGTAGGCGGATTGGCGATCGCAGTATGGTGGTAAAATGCAAAGAGGACGCTGCTGCCCATTCTCTAGTAAGTCCCTTAGTCGCCTTTTACGACACCCACGGGAAGAAATGGGGTGGTGCTATTCTTTACGTCCGACACCACATGGATGTTTAGTTTGGTTAGTTTTTTAAACTATTATTTAATAGTTCAATTCTGCATTTTTAAGTAGTATTACGAGTACATAGTATGGCCACATAAAGATCAACTCTTGTTTTAATTATAATTAGTGACTTTAACGGTTGTGATAGTAAAATAATATAAAAGTGATGATAACTTTACAATATTTTATGAGTGTCTGCAGTCTGATTGCATGAACTGTGGGACCAATAAAATATCAGCATAATAGCAGGGATAGTAAATTTTATAGGATTTTAAACTACAATGATACAATTCAGTCGTAAACTATCATTTTATCGCCCATTTCCAATACTATCGACCAACTTTTGTGGCCGGTTGTACATTTTGATTAAAACTTAAATTTTAAGACTGGCAATCGTAAACCATCTAGCAATACTGCCAAAGTCCTGTATTTCAGTCTGTAACAGAGACATTCCTATAGTATTGTACAATCACAACTTAGGCATATATACGAGTAGTTTAGATAATAATACATCTTAGGTGATGAACTCAGGGCTCAAAGACGTGGCAATCGCTTTCAAAGATACCGGGGAGTTTCTGGCCAGCTAGTCTTTTTCTCCATCATTAATTCATAGGCTCAGTAACAGACCGGAGTCTGTATATGCGCCCGGTTGATGGCAATAGGCTCGCTCCCTATTGCTTGGAACTTGAACATAGCTAGCGAAATGTGGGTGTACTATTAGGTACGCCTCTGCCAACCCTTCGGAGATTACTGGCGTGACGTTAGGAATGTATGTAATATTTCTGCAACAACTTTCATCAAACTGGAATGACATAAGTTTTACAGTAGCTTATATTAAACGCTGTCATTTTTTGACTTTTCCATCATAGGTGTGGCTAATCGAATGTCACTCAGTCAATGTTGTCTCATAGTGGGCTACCTGCTTACCCATAAATAATCTATTCACATCAAGCATACACGTTTGCTACATACCTTCACATCAAAACACATTATGCCATAAAAATTGCTTTATCATAGCAATTAAAATATTTAATAATATTCCAAAAGAAAATAAGGGAACTGATCTTGATCCAGACTACACAAAGGGCTTGCTAGTAATTGTTTTTTATAGTGTGAAACATTTAGTAATAAAGGTTACAGATAAATATGGTTACTGATTTTTCAAATATAACTTTCTGTCCGTATCTGTTATTGTTAAGATTTCACCACCGTTATTAGACATGTCAGAATTATATGATAATTTAAATAAAGAAATGTGTTGTTTTAATTTTTTGCACTGACTTTGTTTAAATATTTGTTTGCCAGTCCGTGGCAAAACAAATTAGATTATAATTATACTAATAAGATCTTAATGCACCATGTTGTTAAGCAAATAAATAGATTCAATTCAATTAATCGGCTTAAATCTAGTGAGCTAGTTTTCGAACGCGAGATTATCCAATAATCATTTATGTATAAACGCTCTTTCTGGACTTTAAAAGAGACTGTGACCTCTGAGTTTGTTTCGGCCTTTCTTCTTAAAGTAGTCAGTTAGGAAACGTCGACCTAATCTAGTTTAAAAAAAAATATCATCGACGTGTAAAAGTGTTTTTGCAAACCTACTTACAGAAATAAAATCATTTATCATTTAAAAACAACAACCTTTGAGACAACCCAAGCCCTCACCCTCTACAAAGGATCTAATGAATACCTTAATTAACCAATGTCTTCAACTAGCACAAAGGTACGTCTCCCTAAATAGACAATTAATTCGACCAATCCAAGCTGTCTTAAAGACAAATCAGTTTCAAACTTGCGAGGACTTGTCATCCGGAACGGATATTATCCGGATTATAACCGGTTGTCAGCGGAAAGCGAGTGTGTGGAGGATCAAAAGATTCCACTACTTTGTGATTGGATAGAGTTTAGTATGATATCATTTTCCGTTGGAGATGGAAAACTGTTTAGATAGGAAATATCAGAATATTTATCCATTTCCTTTCTATGGTGAAGCACAGTTATAGAAAGAAAACACCTCAGGGATATCGGTTTCATATCTACTTATATCTGGTCTTGGTGATTTAAACTTTACAGGGATACGAAGTAATCGTTTTACTACCGCAAATTGGCTTAAAAAAATCGTCACAAGGAATTAGTCATATTTTAAAAGTGGACGAAGTCGTTGTTTCCTAACCGACCACTCCGAGAAGGAAAACCGAAACAAACCCAGTCCAACCCACGGCAAGCTTTCTTGGAGTAGCACATTCGTACGGTGCAGACCACAGTAATTTCAGGAAAAAAAGAAAGTACGTTTATTTGTGGTGAACACGTGCCAAGGAAAGGCCAGGCTAGCAAAAAAAGTAAAAGCAAAACATGCGTCACATTTACACAAAACGGCCATTGCTTAGCATAATGCTGCGACCCAATGTGAAAAGGTGTCCCAACGCTGGTTGGGACGTGCTGACGACCACCGGTGCAGCAAACAATGAGTAAAATAAATACAAATAATTAATGCTAAATGTTATAAACATAATATAAGAAGCTGCTCCACATATATTGAGCACAGTAAAAATGATGATTTTAACCAGTTACCGTCCTTTTACAAAATGCGACCTAATTTTAGTTCAGTTTTTGCATTGCCGACTTTATTTCGATTTGAATAAAGTTCTGAATACAAAAATGACAAATTAACACCATACTAAGTTATTCGTTTTATAAAAAGAAATGTATTTAGATTTCTGTTAGGTTCTCAATTCAAAAACAGCCTGTTTTTGAATTAAGAACCTAACAGAAATCTAACGGTTAAAATCGGACGGTTAAAATCATACCTAAAGATAAATCTTGGTTTTTAAAAAAGACCGTTAAGAGTCCAGCATAACTCTTCGTTCTCCCTTAAGTGCACTAGGTCAGGTGTAGGAATTTTTCAGAGGAAAAACCTCGTAACAGAAGTATCAAAACGGTCAAAATGTTACACTATTTTCGGTCTAGCTCTCATTTACTCAGTGCGCAATTCGCTTAGCGTGCAGAGTCTAGAGCAAAAACTGCGATAGTGAAATCCCTTCTCAAAATATTGGATCAATATCAAACTCATAGTCACGACCTCACTGATACGAAAGACATGACTATGTGTAATGTGTACTGTGATGCGTTTGTGTATGTATACGTATGTGTGTATCCTGTGCCTACGCACACACTTGTGAACTTATATAGTTTCTATATCTCCCGCGTCGATGGCTTGTCTCCGGTGAGATTGGCCGCCATAGCAGAAATGCGGTCTGGAGGACTATATGTGTGACTAGCTTTTGCCCGTGGCTTCGCCCGCGTGGATGTCGGAAATTATCGCAAGAGGACGTACTACCGCGGTTAATGTATTAAGAATGCATTAATCCAGGTTATATAGGTAATAGCTGTTACCCGCGACTTCATCCGCGTGGTATTTAACAAAAAGTTTTTCATTCGTTTTTTTTTTTCTCTGAGATCCTTTTTTTTTTCTAAAATAAAAGTAGCCTAAGTTACTCCTTGTATGTTGCTATCTGCCAGTGAAAGTCCCATCAAAATCGGTCCATTCATTTCAGAGATTAGACGGAATAAACAGACAGACAGACAAAAATTTAAAAAATGTTGTTTTGGTATATGTACCGTTTATAAATCCTAGTAAAAAGTGGTTATCTTAATATTACAAACAGACACTCCAATTTTATTTATTTGTATAGAGTATAGATGTATAGATATACACAAGTAAGAAGGCTACTAGTAAAAATTATTAAATTCAAAAATTTTCTTTGTAACTTGAAATGAATGTTAAAACTCTAATTTACTTTCCAATTAGTTTTTAATGACATTCATATAATTACAATTTGAAATTCCGAAACTAAAAACCTTTAATTCTGAATACGTTAATATAACATGTTTCTCTTAATTCCCTTTCAAGTTTTAATACGTTTTCTTTGAACGAAATTTAATTTTTCTTCTTTTTATTACGTCTGTCATATTGGATTTAAATAAAAAAGACATTTTTATTTTGAATAAATTAATTTAATTTTAAGTTCAGTTACTTTTCGCTAATCTTTTTTTTTTTTGTTTCAAACTACATTAACGCGGCTAGCGGTATAAGTAAACTGGTAAAATTGTCACGTAATGAAAAACCGTAATACCACCGCCCCCTCTTTTTCACTTTCTCGTTCTCTATCATATCTACCTAGAGAGAGAGAGAGAGATATATATATATAGCGAGAGATCGTTTTCATGGTTTTCGAGGGTGCCAAAGCCGATAGCGGGGTCAAAATGAAAATCCAAAATGGCAACAACTTAATGAGAGCTTCTCACGTATACTAGATGGCTGTGTATAAAAACGGGTAAGTATTCAATTCACAATCTCACACACGTCTTTCTATTACCTATATATCAAAGTGCGTGCGTGCGAGTATCGCGTAATTAACTTCGTTCCTGATGGTGGTCTCCCGACCATACAAGTTTTTACTTGTGAACTAGTAACTTTAAAAGTAATATTATATTTTATACATACATACATGGTACCTAGTTACCTGAACTTGATCATAGGCAATAGAATATGGTCAAGTTAAATTGACTGTAAAAGATCGGTACGAATTTGCCTGTAAACGTCCACTCTAAAATGTAACAAACGTTTTAAGTACGATTATCTTATAAATTGAGTAAATCTTAATTTCTCACTATGTTCTGTAGGCTCAAAAACATCGATCGCTTTCCTATGTAGCTTTAATACTTAGGTAAAGTCATTATCATGCCATGCATATTCCTTCTTACATAATATTCAATATAAATTAATCAGAGCGCGAACTTAAAGCAAAGGTACATAATTCATTCATCCAGGTACAAAAGTTCCTAAGTGTTTCTTAAGCAAGGGCTTATCGCCAACTTCATAAAGGCGTGCCTTCACAACCAGCTACTCTTTTTGTTTTTCAATCGTTTTAATTTGCTGTTGAGTACAGAAATGGTCTGAACCAACGACATTCATGGTAAAAAAAATGGTGTAGTCAATATTTTAACCAGATCAAACCAGCATGTGGCAGCGTCCATTTAGCCTAAATTATTTTAACTCCAAATTTTTCTGTGTTTTTTGTTTAATTTTTATTTTTGCCAGTTCACATCGAAGGCAGAATTTTTTTACGCCGAAAAAATACAGTCACAATATTATTTTAGTTTTTGAATAAACATTTTTACTATGATGAAATCTATAACGTTAGTAATATATGCTTTTTGAATCATCATTTCAGCCGTAATACGTCCACTGCTGGACATGACATCCCCCAATTTGGGGGCTTTGCCATAATCGCCACGCTTGGCAGGCCAGTTGGCGATCGCAGTATGGTGATAAAATGCATAGAGAACGCTGCTGCCCATTCTCTAGTAAGTCCCTTAGTCGCCTCTTACGACATCCCATGGGAAAAAATGGGGTGATGCTATTCTTTACTCCGGCACCACACGGTACACGGTGCTTTTTGAATACTCATCCACATTTATGACTGATTCTTTTAGTTAAGCTATAATATATTTAATATTCTTCATTTTCGGACAAACGTGATGAATTATTTATTTAGCAGTCATCGAATTTAATTTCAATTTCTAAGATAATTTTGTAATTTTTACATAATGCATAAGCTAACAGTCTTAAAATAATAATAACAATATATACAAGTAAATAAAAGGAGTAGAAAGAATCATAGTGTGTCAGAAAAATCGTCCGTATCGCTGTCAACAGGAAAATGATGCATGGCGATGCTGATTTTTTGGCTAAAAAAAACTTTTTAACAAAAAATTGAACCGCCGAAAAAACTGAAAAGCAAAAAAATAATAAACCTTAAAATGATGAGTCGGCGCTTTGAGTGACCTTTGTTCATTGATGTTTCAGCTCCGACTCAAAATTTTAAGGTTTATTATTTTTTTGCTTTTCAGTTTTTTCGGCGGTTCAATTTTTTGTTAAAAAGTTTTTATTTTATATTTTTTTGTGGCTTGAATGTACTAATAATACTTAGAAAGATATACCCCATCCAATGAAAAAAGAAATACCAAAATCGGACTACTCTGTATAAAGTTATGCGTGGTTAAACATTACAATCAGTGAGTGAACAATCAATCATCCCCTGTTTTCCGACCCTTAGGGTTTGATTTTGTTTTCCAAATTTATATGGGACCACTTTGGGAGTATACCCTTTCCAAGAAAAAAATAATTGTCACAATCGGACTACTTTGTACAAAGTTATGCGTGGTCATACATAAAAAAAAAAAAATAATAATACGCGTCGAATTGATAACCTCCTCCGTTTTTTTCGTCGGTTGAAAATAGGCCAGACCTCTCTCAGGTCACGTGAAGAGTCGACCCTCCGCTTTCCTATGTTTCCAAAGACTAAATGAGCACTCTGACCCTATGGCCTTCGTGTGTAAATCTGTCGTTATTTTTGTATTGTATTAATTTCCTTCATGTATGTTTAGACCACGGACGTCAAACAATATCGAATAAAAGTCATTAAATCTATATTTTCTCGTAGGTTTCGATGATATAATCAATAGTTCACCAGTTATACCATATTATATTACCAAGTTCCTCAACACCTTTGTTTAGTGCTCTATAAACATGACTATATTAGATATACCAACTGCGACTTTCTCTCGTACTTACAAGTAATAACTTTTATACATCTTCAAAATATCATCGCTTTGCCGCTCCAGTGCGAGCCGTACCTAAACCGGAATTTATTAATTATTGTCTAAGGTTTGATACTAAATTCTGTACGCGGCTTCAGTTATTTATTAGTTAATTAAAGTGACAATCTTGCAGCCAGTTACGAACTCACGTTAAGTTAACGGCCCGGTTAAATTATGACGGTTAAGTTAAAATTTAACTTAGATGTTGGTGCTTTGAAGGTGTATAGGGAATTGAAATATTGGCAGTACCAGTTGCTTGTACCTCATAGCTAGTCTATAAAAAAGATAATCATGTTTTTATGTGTATAATTTGGTAAAGTTTACTTATTTTAGAGATAGGATTTAAAATGTAAAATATTGCTTAGAAAATGTATATTATAATTGTACTGACGTGTTCAGTAGATATAATTATAAAAATTGCAAGTGATGTTTGGTTTATTTTTCAAGACCATCAAGCCTACTGTTAAATATTAGCTTTAGCCCGCGACTTCGTCCGCGTTAAATTTCTTGCTCCCCCGCCCCTCCCCGTCACCTAGAATCGCCTGCCCGTGCGAGGTCTTTCTATTCGTGAAATTATTCTTTTTACTCGACTCCTAAGGATCCTAGCGTGATGTAATATAGTCTATAGCCTTCCTTATTAAATGGAATTTCCAACACTAAACGTAGTTCCTGAGATTAGTACGTTCAACCAAACAAATTCTCCAGCTTTATTATATTTAGATTCGGTTATAATTAAAAACGTTATAGCAAGCCAACCTCAAAAGATAGATATATGCTATCGCGGACTTTAAAGTTGAAATTACCTAAAGCTGCTTAATATTTTCACCCCGCGACTGTACCTAAAGTTAACACCAACAACAAGTTTCACTGAAGCAGTTACTTAAACCGTTTGTCCATGACGTCACTCGTCTGTGCAATAAAATCTCTATTAGATTTGCCGTTGCACGAGAATTGTGCTCGAAAGATAAGATTTAGTTTTTCATTGAAACTAGCTTTCCGCTCTCAGAAGCTTGCTAGTTTTTTTATCTAGTCTACTGGTAATGATTGGGATCTTTATGCCTTTGTTTCGATGTAAATTATAATCGATACTAAAATTATAAAGCTGAAGAGTTTGTTTGGTTGAACGCGCTAATCTCTAGAACTGCTGGTTCGAAATGAAAAATTCTGTAATTTTTCGGTAGCCCATTTATCGAGTAAGGCTATAAGCTATATAACATAACGCTATAACGTCCATGACGTCACTCGTCTGTGCAATAAAATCTCTATTAGATTTGCCGTTGCACGAGAATTGTGCTCGAAAGATAAGATTTAGTTCTTCATTGAAACTAGCTTTCTACTCTCAGGAGCTTGCTATTTTTCTTATCCAGTCGACTAGTAATGACTAGAATATTTATGTCTTTATTTCGATGTAAATTATAATTGATACTAATATCATAAAGCTGAAGAGTTTGTTTGTTTGGTTGAACGCGCTGATCTCTAGAACTGCTGGTTTTAAATGAAAAATTCTGTAGGTAACTGTTCGGTAGCGTTTTTATCGAGGAAGACTATAAGCTATATAACATAACGCTATAACCAATAGGAGTGGAGGATCAATGGAAAATGTTACAATTCTATGTTTGCTACCTGTTACACGGAGAGGGAAAGGAATTTCTCATTCGGCCCCTACACCATATTTTTAATTTAGCTTTAAAATCTGGAGTCTACCCACCACCATGGAAGATATCACGTGTGACTCCTATACCGAAATCGTCAAAGAAATCTTCAGTAGATGAATATCGTCCAATAGCGATATTATCGTCTCCCGCGAAAGTTTTCGAGAATGTCCTACATCGAGGAATTTATAACCAAGTGAACCAGTACCTGTGCAATGAACAGCATGGCTTTCGCGAAAAAAGATCCGTCAATACTAACTTACTTACACTAGTTAATTATATCTCTACTAGTCTTGATTGCAGACGCCAGGTAGACGTTCTTTACTTTGATTTTCAAAAGGCGTTTGACAGAGTCAACAACGACGTCTTGCTGTCAAAGCTCAGTGCTATAGGTGTAGCTCCAGGTCTCCTGCGACTTCTTGCAGATTACTTGCGGGACCGACAACAATTTGTCAGACTAGGTTTATATGAGTCACTCCCATACCACACTCGCTCGGGTGTGAGTCAAGGTTCGGTAGTCGGCCCTCTCCTTTTCATCTTGGTGATTAATGACCTCCCAGACGTAGTTGCGAATGCCAGATCCCTCTTATATGCTGATGACTTAAAACTGTTTTATGAAATAAAATCTGAGCTCGATTGCCAAGCTCTGCAATCAGACATTGATTCAGTATATAAGTGGAGCCTAGAAAATCAAATGGAATTTAATAAATCAAAATGCTACGTGATGTCCTTCGGTCGTATGCGGCACCCAGTCAACTTTGCATACAAGCTGAATGGAGAGGCAATCACAAGAACAGATTCCATGAAAGACCTGGGAGTCGTATTCGACAGTAAGCTCACTTTTCACGACCACATCACATCCACTGCTAAAGAGTCTTTCAAGCGCCTTGGTTTCATCTTAAGGAACTGTCGTGATTTTCATAACCCCCACGTTATCAAGCTTATTTTTGGGGCATTGGTCCGTAGCAAACTTGAGTCTAGTGCATGCGTATGGAATCCTTTTGAGAAGCAGTATGCGTTAGCTTTAGAAAAAGTTCAAAAAGCATTCCTTAGATATCTTTACAAGCGCTTGTACGGGTTTTATCCTTTCTTGTATCCCACTAAATTTCTGTTGGGTTGCTTAAGCTTTAATTCTCTAGAAGTAAGAAGGTCGCGCGATCAGATGACTGTAATATTTAAAATTATTAGGGGGATTATTGATGCTCCTGATTTGCATAATGAGATCTGTAAACTATTTGTCCCAGACAATTACTGTCGTGGCAGAAAACACCGCTTGTTGGCTGTTCCAACTTGCCGTACTGTTGCGCACTCCAAGTCACCTATTCCTCGGACATTAGCAGCTACTAACGCTCTCCTGAACTCAAACACAGATATTGATATATTTGCAAATGAATGGAAGATGATACTGTCAGAATGTTTGAATTTTTGTGAGAAGAATGCATGACTGTGCTAAATGAATTGTGTCAAATAGTTTTATTATATATCTAAATAGTGTAATTGGCTTCGGCCGTTCTATTTAAAATAAAATAAATAAATAAATAAAAATAAATACACATGACAAACGGTATACAACATCATGTTGGCCAGTACTGCCTGAACACATAGTTCACAGTACTTTCATAATTTTATTTACCTGTTGGCTTCCTAGATTCCGTCAAGAAACACAACTTTTTATAAAAAAAGAATAATCCACTGAAGTCCCAGACTTCAAGCATGTGGATATTGTGGAAGCTGGTTTCAAAATGTCTCTGTAGTCCTCTAGAACCAGTATGTTCTGCTCAACATAACTTATTGTGCTGAGAGGTGGATGAACACGCAGCAGATTATCCAGGCTGAGAATTGCACAAAGAACCATGGATCGTTCCATGGTTGGCATCAGACAAATAGACCAAGTTCCAAACGACAGATATGAAGGCGTACGAAAGTCTTTTATATCGGAAAGCGTATTAAGAAACTCAAATCTAGTTGAGCAGGGCATCTAGCAAGGCGTATTGATGATAGGTGGAGTAAGACTGAGACAGAGTGGAGTCCAAAGACTGGAAGAGGAGATGTTGATCGTCTGGGAAAAACCTGGATAAGAATAGCACAGAAAAACGAAAGAACTGGGGATTGGCACAAGAAAGGAGTGAGTGAAATCGGGCTGTGGAAGGTGATGATGTGTAACCTTATAGTTTAAAAAAATTAAATCGCCGAAAAAACTGATAAGCATAAAATAATAAACCTTAAAATTATGAGTCGACGCTTTGAGTGATCTTTGTTCATTGATTTTTCAGCGCCGACTCAAAATTTTAAGGGTTTATTATTTTATGCTTTTCAGTTTTTTCGCCGGTTTAATTTTTTGTTAAAAAGTTTTTATTTTATAATTTTTTGTGACTTTAATTGGCAAGGTATACCCTATCCAACAAAAAAAGAATTATCAAAATCGGACTACTCTGTATAAAGTTATGCGTGGTTATACATTACAATCAGTGAGTGAACAATCAATCATCCCCTGTTTTCCGACCCTTAGGGTTCGATTTAGTTTTCCAAATTTATATGGAACCACCTTGGGAGTATACCCTTTCCAATAAAAAAAGAATTGTCACAATCGGACTACCATGTACAAAGTTATGCGTGATCATACATAAAAAAATAAAATATATATATATATATATACGCGTCGAATTGATAACCTCCTCCTTTTTTTTCGTCGGTTAAAAACTGCATCACACTGACAAACATCGCTGTAACTAAGTCATAGGTATCCATCGTCGGATCACCTATGAACTTATCTGTTTTGTTTTCTTCTTTACACAGTATATAATAAAGTCGCATTTCGTGTTTTAACGCTAACTACACGACGGACGTACGTAACGTGGTTTCCAGCAATAGACAGAAAGATTCAAGAGAAGGGTTTATAATGTATACGCTGGTGATGCCGCTTCCAAAAGCTAGTTCTTCATATAGAATAGACGCAACTAAATGAGAGGCGATTATAAACTATAGGTATAGAAGAAGTAAGATGTTATACCTAAGTGTTTATCATTAGTGTTTATGTGGTTAAGTCCAAGTTCTGATATGTGATTAGGTAGGTATATTGTTTTGTTTATATTGTAGTATTTCGGCATAATAACTTTAATGTCAGCACATAAGGTTTACTTTTCGCTGCAAGTTTAAGTTTCTTGACCTTTTAAATTAAACAAGTCATTCTAAACTGAACTTAATTTTACATGACTATATAGTTGCTATTTGTTTGAATCGAAGTGACGTATTTTACAACAGGAGATAAAAATTTGTGTGGCGACGTTGCTGTAAACAAATAATACGCAAATATTTGTAATTTTGGATACGTAGTAAATTTTTGTATAATTATAATACCATCATTTCAGCTAAAAAACGTCCACCGCTGGACATAGGCTTCCCTCAAATGGGGAACTTGTTATTATCGCCACAATTGACAAACGAGTTGGCGATCGCAGTATGGTGGTAAAATGTATAGAGAACGCTGCTGCCCATTCTCTAGTAAGTCCCTTAGTCGCCTTTTATGACACCCATGGGAAGAAATGAGATAGTACTATTCTTAACGTCCGGCACCACTCGGAAATTTATAATTCCAAATCGAACGAATCTTATTTATCTGGTTACTCCAACCAGCATTTAGTTTTCACCTAGCCATGACTGTCTTAATTTTGAATGTCGTTAAAATTCATACTTTATTGTACTGTTAAACTGACCTTTTCCGTCGTCGCCGAATGAAGTACTCATAGTAACACGAGTGTTATTGTCTGCTCAGTTACAGACAAGTATCCGTCCGGGTAGACGTCTGCTCTCGCGCGTGGCTCTCACGTGACTGTCCCAAAGAACACACTCAAGAGAACTGTCCGCTCACTACCCGTATGCTCGAGATAACATTATTCCTCAGATACAAAAACACTACAGTACATAGTCAATTTCATAAACAATTAATTTCCCTGAGTAAATGTAAGGTATAAACGTAACGTAGATAATACATACATTTAGATGACTTTATTCAAACTGCACACGTAAGCAATAAATAATTATAACATTATTTTCTTGTCTAAAATATATCCATACTATTAAATAACATTTCTGGATATGAGACTGGCATTGTATCCGACCACCAAGTGACGGTCACTCATTCCAATATTCGTGTGGCAAATGTCGCCCCAGCTTTTTTTTGGGTGTAAATCATCAAATGACTTCTCCCGCTCTGAGCGGAGCGGGAGGACGTATCGGACTTTTACTGACTAAAACCCACCCGTGTTCCTTCAGTTACCCATATACCAGGGCCACGATATCTTGTTTGAACAATCTCACGACCTTGGCAGGCATCGGTCCTAGCAGACCCCTTCAGTTTGCTGACATCTCTTTGACACGCGCGTGGAACACTACGCGCCGTCGACACGGGCCTGGTTCTTACCGGGTGGCGAGCTACCCATTGCTCGCAGCCCGCAACCCCGCGCCTACGGTAGCCTCGAGTCTGCGATCGACTCCCGACGCCCGGGGCGTCTCCTCCTGCGACGGCTAGGGACGTGAGGGCGCAGAGACTGCCACTCCCTCACGCGCCCCGCCTCCTCCTTCGCGAGCATCACTGCTTCGCAGAAGGAAGTGACGGCTTCCCATGACTTCTGTCGCCCCAGCATTACCCCGGATGTTCACAACGTAACAATAATAGCGCAAGACCAGTGCTGCTAACCCAAATATTTATCATATATATAATATAAATATGTTTAATTTGAAATTGGTAAACGTATGTCATTAGAAGTAGCCCCAAAAAACGTTATTAATTAAATAAGGTACTTAACAAATAAATCAACTTAAATGATAAATCAAAATAACTTATTGGAACTTATTGTGTTTGCCTTCGAAGCGACGACATACATTTATGTTTTGTTTTGTTAAGGAAATCTTGTATTAAAATATGAAATAGGCCCTTTTTTGTGGGTGGGAAATCATCAAATGAATGACATCAGTCTTTTACTGACTAAAACCCACCCGTGTTCCTTCAGTTGCCCATGACCATGCCAGGTCCACGGTATCTCTTTAGAACTAATCTTGTGACCCTGGCAGGCATCGGTCCTAGCAGACCACTTCAGTACTATCAGGAGGCCTTTAGTTATATTTCAGGCCAAATATATTCAAATTATAAAAATATCAATTACAAAGTAATATCATAAATGGAACGTAACTCTGTTTGTCTATTACCTCAAAAGATCATTTCAGACACTAATCTACACGTGATTTAACCAAGGTTATGTTTGAACTTTATGAAGACTGTGACCTCTAAATTTGTCTTGATGTTTGCTCTCTTTGTTAAATGTAATCAACATTTATTTTTAAGTTTATCGGAAAGCAGACATCGAGATGTAACTTTGCGATCTCAATACCAAAACCTGTTACGCACAGGTAGATACAGGACTGCTTTGTTGAGGATAAGGGTTTTTGGTATGGCACCGACTATCTTTAACCACATTCCCAATTCCATAAAAAAATGAACCAGTTTGCACAACTTTAAAAAAAGACTAACTATACTTCTTTTAGATAAATGCTACTACTCCGTATCCACTTTCCTAGATGATAAATTTTAGTTGTAAATATAATCATTGTTTGATACTTACTTTGATGTTTGAACTGCATCAATATTTGCATGCCAAAGTGGTAGAATGTACAAGGATTCCTTAAATCACATAATGTAATCCCCTTATTGTAAATACCTACATTCTGAGCAAATAAATAATATTCTATTCTATTCTGTTTCTTCTCAGAGTAGTCAACAAGGAAACGTAGACCTCATCTGGTTTTATAGATATGATATATAATGATTTTTTTTTTCTCTCAACGTTTTTTTTTTTGTGTGTGGGAATTCATCACATAACGTCTCCCGCTCTGGGTGGAGCGGTGTCAGTGTCAGACTTGTACTGACTAAAACCCACCCGTGTTCCTTCAGTTGCCCATATGCCAGGGCCACGGTATCTCTTTCGAACAAATCTCGCGTCCCTGGCAGTCTCAAAGTTGACATTGTAAGCTGTTTGTAATGTCTCTTCAAGCAGTACGGGGCTCCATGAAATTGTACACCTTGCGAGATGACTGTCCGACAGTACCGGCCATTGTGAAACTGTAAACCATTGAATCAATTGTGATAAAATTTAACAGATGGGTAGCCTGGGACCTGGAAGGGGCACATAGGCTAGTAATCATTGTCGATCGCAGATGTCTTAGGCAAAAGCCAGTATTCCATAATGAATGATTAATTTTCAATTGACCAAAAAAGTATGAAAGAGTCAAATCCATCATTTGAAAAACAACTGAAGTTTAACCCAAAAATGTTGCAAGATGTTGCGAGCGCTGTCTCAACTCCGACAAGTCGTGAAACTTATTCTGTCAGCCATTGAAACTTGCACCTGACGTATAACAAGCTGGGCCCTGTAAAATAGCTGGGTCGTACTCGAAGTTGTAAACAATTATAGGAAAATAACATCACGACTGTAATTCCCCAAGGGGTGGCCAGAGTGCGAGCCATGGTACGGAGCGAGAGGGCATGGGAAGCCGTCACCTCATTCGTCGAAGCAGTAATGCTCGCAAAAGAGGAGGCGGGGCGCATCCCTAGCCGCAGGAGGAGACGCCCCGGTCGGGAGTCGATTGCGGACTCCCGGCCACCATAGGCGCGAGCTTGCGGGCGGCGAGCTATGGGTAGCTCGCCGCCCGGTAAGGACCAAGCTCGGGTCGACGGCGCGCAGTGTTCCACGTGGGCCTCAAAAAGATGTCAGCAGCGCTGAAGGGGTCTGATAGGACCGATGCCTGCTGGGGTCGCGTGATTGTTCGAAAGAGATACCGTGATCCTGGCACATGGGCAACTGAAGGAACACGGGTGGGTTATAGTCAGTAAAAGTCTGACACGCCCTCCCACTCTGCCCAGAGCGGAAGAAGTAATTTGATGATTTCCCACCCAGAAAAAAAAAATGGGTGGCCAGAAGTACACAAACAGTAGCACCCACATTTCGCCAGTTATGTTTAAGTCCCATGGTATAGGGGGCGAGTCTATTGCCATCAAAATGGCACAAATTCAGGCACCGGGTTGTTACTGATAAATTCCTGATGGGAAAACTAAATAACACTTCGACTGACTAGTATCCTAATCGTGTAACACACTGTCAATCCGACTCTCGTTTTGAAAGAATATTGCGAATCCATTGCTTTATACGTTTAAAAACATATTAGATCAACAACGTAAAAACAACAATGAATGTTGTTGAACTGTCAAAATGAAAGCTATTCCTACTTTTAGTGTGCTACGCAATTACCTCTCTGGGAATTGAACCCAAGACCCATGCTGAGCAAAAACGCTTGAGACCAATGAGACCAATGAGGCAGTTAATGGATGTTTATACTGCCACTGTTTATAAAATCAAAGGTTATTCGCGCTCTAAACGAGTGTTCCAAAAAAACATGGGTCACGGGCAAGCGAATGATGTATATGGTATTCAAAATTGCACTCACTGGTTCCTACTCCTGTAAGCTTAAGTCTTCACTTGCCAATGTATCTGGTGAAATGAGGGTGTACTATAGGTACGCCTCTTCCTAATCCTTTGAGGAATACAGCCGTGAAGTTAAGAGTATGTTATGTTACGTTCGTGTCAATTAGGCTTTCTGATTAAAACTTTGCTTAAAAATATTTTTTTAAGACAGAAGACGCTTTTTTTCCGTCTGAAGTTCAGTCTAAAAATGTATTTATACAATACAATACTCAAGCAATTTACACAAAAGTGTGCTTTTTAAGCCAATCACGTTTCACCTACATGTTGTTTCGAGCGCTGCCAAAATTTCTTGGTAGCGTTTAATTTGTACGATAAGGAAGGAAGGCTGAAAATAAAAATACGTACCTACCAGGAAGGCACGATTTGTACATATACCTACTATGTACAAATTGGGGTAAAAATAGAGTAGTGAGCGCAAGTTTAGTGGTGCAAACAATTGTAAGCTCGGACCCCACGTGATCTGGGGCTTGTACATTATATGGGGAAAACGTTGCTAAGAAAAAGGACTCACAATCAAACCCGGAGCTTTTATTTCAATTAAACAATTTACAGGATTTTTCTCATTTCCAAGGGAAAGAAGAATTGAGGATGTGTAAAAGGAGCTTGTTGCCTATTCCAGTAAAACGCTTGGCTGCTGGCTTTAGAGCTACCTATAAAATTAAGTCGTTTTTAGGGTTCCGTTGCCAAATAGCAAAAACGGAACCCTTATGGATTCGTCATGTCGTCTGTCTGTCCGTCCGTATGTCACAGCCACTTTTTTCCGAACCTATAAGAGCTATGCTGTTGAAACTTGGTAAGTAGATGTATTCTGTGAACTGCATTAAGATTTTCACACATAAATAGAAAAAAAAAATTGGGGTTCCCGATACTCAGAACTGAAACTCAAATTGTTTTTTCATCAAACCCACATGTGTGTGGTATCTACAGATAGGTCTTTAAAAATGGTATTGAGGTTTCTAATATAATTTTTTTCTAAACTTAATAGTTTGCACGAGAGACACTTCCAAAGTGGTAAAACGTGCCCCCCCCCCGTAACTTCTAAAATAAGAGAATGATAAAACTAAAAAATATATATGATGTACATTACCATATAAACTTCCACCAAAAATTGGTTTGAACGAGATCTAGTAAGTAGTTTTTTTAATACGTCGTAAATCGTAAACCGCAATTTACCTTTCATCAATCAACTCAATTATAAAAATTAAAAAAAACATTTAATTTCATAAACATAAACCTTATGCATAAACCGTGAATATCTACAGGCTTGTACAGAACCCTCGGTGCGCGAGTCCGACTCGCACTTGGCCGGTTTTTTTTTTTTTTCATGTTTGTCTGTGTGACCACTTCGTTTTACGAAACGACGTACTTTACGTGCTTTCTGAGGCACGGGAGTATCACATCGAGAACTTCCATCTCTGGGCCATGTGTTACTAAGGAAGTCCTAATGGAAAAACCCATTAACACCTTTGACTTTGATCGAATCGAACCTCGGACCCCACGGTCAGCAGCCACGCTTACGACCACGAGACCAACGGGGCAGTTACAGTTACAAGCTACCTGTATGTAATGTAACCAACGTCCTTACAGGATATTTGGGCTAGATCTGCTTTCTCTCGTAAAAGTGTAGACGAAAGCATTATACTCCTGCCCCCTTTTGGGAAACAGAGTCACAGTTCATCAGTGCCCAAAAAATCAAGTAATACAACTGCACTGGACTCAGTACAACTACGTACGGAGTATATAATTTTTGTGCCTACGCGAAAAATTGCTCTACCCCGAACTGGGTCAATTTCCTTCAGTTTTGTGTGAAAAATCTTTTCCACCAAGAAATAGAATATTCGTTCGTAAACTGTATTGTTTTAATACGTCATTCTAGGAAATTCCTGCTGAGTTATTGGAAATATATCTAGGTGAACTATACTGTAATTGGGAGTGAATAGCCAATCCTTAATTGGTTGTTGAGTTCTATTGCTCTCTTCGATCAAAAATGTACTAGATGCCCGATGAGCGCTTCAAAAACGGCCCGAAAAATAAGAGCACAAATATTTTTGTGCTCTTATTTGAAATTAGTTTGGTCCAATGATAGCCAACGATAAGACGTCCTAAATGCCGCAGCACGACTTCAAAAATTGTGTAAATAACCACTGTAGCACCAAGTTTTTGGAAGGAATATCTTTTTTTCCATAAGTTTAAATCCTTAAGTGTTTTTCATAAAATAAAAACAATCAAATAGTAAATATAAATAATTTAGCAAATACATATTATGATTGTTTGACCAATGTTTGCGACAACGCACCAACTATTGTAACAAACATTGTCAGTTCTGGAACAGAGAATGCATGAAGTAGTATTGTAATTTTATATTTTATTTTTGTTTGTAGATTTCCTAGCGAGCCATTTCGCTGTGCAGAATGGGTATCTATTGTAGCGAAAGAAAGAGGAGAAGAAATATACAAACCTTATAAAAAATCATATTTGAACTTTAATTTAAATGAAAAAATAATTTAATTTAATACAAATTTTACTTCTAAATACTGGTACATAAAAGTAGACGCACCCATTTCTTATACGGGTGGATCACATTGATTTAACCCGCACTTAATTAAATAAAATAACTATTATACTATTTTAGTCCTACTACTTTTTTAAATCGATTAAAAATGTTTGCCATCATCAAAACGTACCTTCACCTAAAAAAAATATTCTGCAACTCTACGTCTTTCAATAAGTACTGTGTTCTGAGCATTGAAATGTAATACCAAGAACTACATCTAGTTCCAAAATAGAGTAAGCACGAAATTGTCAACACATTGTTTTTAACCTTATTGCCTAGACTTTAAGTTTCAGTTTAGAATAAATAATTTTGTACTTATATCAAAATGACTTTTCATTTTTAAGGGACATTGTAAATTTATTGCTCTTTACCTTTCTCCGATTACAAAAGGACTTAAATATGAACATTTTGCAATCGAAATTATGCTTTATGTTTGAGTGTTAAGGATCATAATAAACTGAAGTTGTTATTATTATGAAACGTTTTTCTATATTTCGTAGTAAGAAATATAAATGTGTAAGTGTGTGCAAACGTGGCCACTTGAGCGCCTTATTTTTGTTCCTGATCCTTTATCTAGTGCTATTATTGATCGAAGATTGCTCTGTTATTTGAAAACTGTTTAATGATAAATGCTAAATGAAAATTTGGTAATGGTCTTCACTTCACGTGATCTGATCAAGATTATGTGTGGACTTTTAAAAATACCTTTGTGTTTGTTTCGGCCATTCTTTCCTCAGTAGTCAAATAGGAAATGCCAACCGCATATAGTTTTTAAACGACGAAAAAAACGGAAAAGGTTCTTAAGTCGACGCGCATTTTTTTTGTTTTTTTTTTTTTTGTGTATGACCACGCATATTTTTTTACAGAGTGGACCGATTTTGTTAATTTTTTTTATTGGAAAGGGTATATCACGAAGGGGGCCGTCCATTAATCAAGTGATGTATTTTTGGCTTTTTTAAACCCCCCTCCCCCTTGGTGATACATAGTGAGGCTTAAGACTAGCCTCCCCCTCACCCTATATAACGTGTATTTTTTAGTACCTACAAAGAATCTATTTTTTTTTAATACAGCTATAACTAACATCTAATTTTAAAAAAAATCATCATCATAATCATCAGCCCACTGCGCCACTGCATCGTTCCCACTGCTGGGACACAGGCCTCCTCTCGGTGAGAGGGAGTGGGCCATAATCCACCACGCGGGCCCAGTGCGGGTTGGTAGATGTCACATGTCTTCGAATTTTTGGTTCTAAGACATGCCGGTTTCCTCACGATGTTTTCCTTCACCGTTTTGAGAGCAGTGGCGATGAAATAATTTACACAAAGTAATGCGCCTGCTTGGGTTTGAACTCACGACCTACTTACTACTCGTAAGTCGCGGCCGTTACCACTGGGCCACCACTGCTTCAAAAAAAATACACGTGATATATTACTACACCCCCCTCCCCCTTTGTGATATTTCGTGATTTTTTATGGACCCCTCCCCCCCTTTCGAGCCTCACGTGATTAATGGACAGCCCCAAGGTGGTCCAATGTAAATTAAGAAAGAAAATTCCAATTGATTGTAATGCATAACTTCTTACAGATTAATCCAATTTTGCAAGCATGTGGTCATTAGTAGATTATAGCCACAAAAAATTATAAAATAAAAAGAGAGCGCCCCGACTCAAAATGACTGAAAGGTTTATTATTTTTTTCTTTTCAATTTTATTGGAAGTGTTTTAAATATGATTGAAATTTAAAAGTGTTTGCACATACAAACCTACATACCTAAAGAAAATAAATCACTTATTTATTTATTTTAACTTAGTTCACAATAGTGACACCATGGCAGTTGACTTTTGGGCAGAAAAAAATATCCTTTTTAAACATTAATGTTAACAATTAAGTATATCTACGGCGCTAATTTATCTTTCCAAAGAAAAAATCAAAACCATCTTCTCTTACCAATAAACAAAAGAAAATTAACCGACTAACAGACAACTTCAACAATAACAAGACAATTACGTAAATACCAATATTCTAGTGGGTTATTTACTAATTAAATAATTCCATGATCAATCCTTACTCAGGGTTGAGTGTGCCTACAACGGGGTAACGCACTTCCCCTGCAAATACGATAAAAACACAAGTACCGAAGGCTTGGGCATAGAATAAGAAAGAATAGTAGCGACACTCTCTTGACGAACGCATTTTAAGTGCCAACAGTTTGGGGCTTAGGGCAAATGCGCTAGGTAAACCGCGACATTCGCAATTTTACCGTGTGCTGGACATAAAAGTGCTGTGCACACCTGTAAATGACAAATTCACCGCAAAGCTTTTGATATAGAATATATTTAATGTAATGATTTAGTGAATAAGTCGTTGGTGTGTCAATAAATAAATAAAGAATAGCGCACCATTCCAATTCTTCCTGTGGTACGATTAATAGGTGACTAAGAGAATAAGCAGCAGCGTTCTCTATACATTTTACCACCATACTGCGATCGCCAACCTGGCTGCCAAGCGTGGCGATTATGGCAAACTCTCCCACGTTGGGGGAGGCCTATGTCCAGCAGTGGACGTCTTTTGGCTGAAATGATGATGAAATAAATATTTGTTACGGCCATGAATCATATCTAGATTAGCATACAAACTGATACTGACCGGAAAATTACAAAAAACTTAAGAATATTTGAATTTTGCACACTATCGTGAGGAGTTCGCCTGAAGAAATGCTCAACAGTCAGGATTGTATTGTCGCTTGGCGTACGCCTCTCGTGGTCGATCATAAATGAATTCAACAACCCGGTTGTAGCTTTTCAAGAGCAGCACTCACAAATTTGCTCGCCCGAATCAGGCGAATCGACACATTTTGTTTTCTAAAGGTGAATCAATTTGAGGGCGAATCGACAACTCCAGAAATACTGATGAGGCAATTGGCACTTTTTCAATTTTATGCACTTTATTGCATGTACCAGCAGGTACCTTTTCTTATAACGTTGGAAGTGGTATTTAATTAATTCGGCGGCATCAATTCAATCTACATTCATAGGTACACACCAAGAAAATTAGATCCCTACATGACAGTCGCGTCTGAACGCATTTATTCTATGACTGCCATGGCTGAGGTATTTATCTACGCGCTTTTCCTCAACGAAGAGCTTGAAGTTTTTCTAATTAGGTCACCATTGAAATGATTGAATCAATTAATGTTAACTACATAGACATAATTATGTATATAATTATTATGTTGTATCATGATCATCATCTTTGCGTTTTTCCGGTTGGAGCGCGGTGTCCGCCTTCCTGCATTTAGCCCTACACTTTGGACGGTCTTTTGTATTATATGGTGAGTTTTTTAGTAAGCATGTCATCTCCTACGACGTCAAACCAACACTTTTCGGGTCTTCCCCTTCGCCCGGGATGATACGCGGCATGGTCAGGCATTTGTTCCCTACATAGCTTGCCGGTTTCCGTTTAACGTGCCCGTACCAACGTAAGCGACACTCCTACAATTTGCCTGCTATAGCAGTGCAGCAGCCTTCATATCCGTGACATATCACAAATATGAAGGCTGCCTCGAATGCGTGAGTTCTTGACGCGGTCTCTTCGCGTAACTCCGGACATCCAGCGCAACATTTTGATCTCAGTGACACGCAATTAGTATGTTGTAAGTTGGTAAAAATCAGCTGTTGTTGGTATTTATACTATTTTTAGAGTTAGGCGATATTAATTCTCAAAAATAATACTCAAAGATAATTTTGCAGGTGGTCAAGACTTCAATGAAACCGTATTTTGCCCTAAATATGGAAAAAACATTATTAAGTTCTACAGGATCTTAAACTATTAAATGAACAGTTAATGCATTTAATAATGGTCAGCTCACAGGGAAAAGAAAAATGAAAAAAAAAATTGTGTGGCGATTTCCGTATGTTTAAAAACATACACATTCTAATCTGCGACTTAAAATACGGTTATCAATCTATCAAAAATCCCTTTAATTTACAATAGGTAAATTAAAGTGATAGAAATATAGGTATTGTACACTGTACAATACCTACATTTCTGACAAAATGTTGACATTGATTATGGCTGAGGAGAGATTGCGACTTGATTTTGACCGTTTTTACTACGGGGTGGCATTCTAAAATATATACCAGTACAAGTGGCACCAATAAAAAACTACATTTTCATTTTTTTTTAAATAGCTCAGTAACTATATAAAAAATAAAACAACCAACAACAACAATACATGGCAAATGAATACAGAGATCACAAGAGCACCAATATTGACAAGCATTAACCCCCCTCCCCCCACTGCTGCCCCTAGTTAGCTTACACACGGTGAGCGCCTCGCAGCGATGCTCGCATGTTTTCCTACCGGCATCGCGTTGAGCAGCGTATTTACATAAATCAATGAATACAGCCACTCCACGATCATACTTGGATGCAGGCGTACTTGTTTTAAAAATGTTACGAACGCTGTTTACATGTTGTAGCTGTCAGAGGAATTAGGGCAGTGTGTTTTTATAAAGGTGAATGAGTTTTGTGCGAATGACTTTTGAAATGGAGTGGGTTTGGAGATTAACTAGGTACTTTTTCTGGTTAGGTATGTAAGGTTTGGGAGTATTTTTTCAGTTGTTTAACACCTAGTACCTTTTTCTACTTTTTACGGGATATTTAATTAAGTAGGTATCCCCAAGCACCGCCATTTCGACCGGTTTTGTGCTTCTTGGGGCAGGCCTATGATCAGCAGTGGATGTTTTTCGGCCGAAGTCATGATGACTGATGGCTTATGTTGAAAAGTGGAAGGTATTCGGCTGAAATAGTGATGTAGTTTAACTGTCAGCAAAATCCTAAACAAACAATCATTAACTTTTATTTACCAACTATCGAATGCTAGTGGCTACGCCCGCGAGGAAGTAAAAAATTATACCACGGGAACGTACCACCGGGATAAAAGGTATCCTACGTTTTAATCCAGATTAAAACCTATCTTTGTGGCAAAGGAGAATGGCAGAAGTTCATAGAACGCTGGCATCAAACTTTTTTAGTTTCTACTACAGAACTAAAAGTGGCATGGTTTGATAGGAATTATTAGATATGAGCTTTTTTTTTTAAAATAATAACAATGGGGTTAAAGAGAAATCTTATGTTTTGTAAATGTATTGTTAAGTGCATTAATGTTTGTACTTTAATAGGTTCTTTTACTTCTTTTACTATTTTAACGCATAAATGTTTATTGTATGCACGTAAAAAATACGTTCAATTTCTTAGCTAGCTTACATCAAGTCCTCGGAAACTCTATACATATTTTGATTTTTTTGTGATTTTATTTTATAAATTATGCACTAACAATCAAAACATTATGTTAACTAATGTAATAATAATTTATTTGATTTTGTATATTTTTCAATAACAATAACAGTATGACAAGGCCAAAAAGCCTTGTAGGACTTAGAAACGAAGACTATTCCGCTCTGTGTTAATCAAATCAAGTTACTTTTATTTGTCGAGATTATATCCCCATTGTCAATAATAAAGTTAATCTAGAACAAAGCGTATATTTTTTATGTATTTGCAGCCATAAATACATAAAAATATGCGCTTTTTTAAAATAGCTTTGAATTCTGTACCTTTTCAAAATTAGTAATGCCAAAAAATGCCATCTCCTTTCATTCAAATTCGTTCACCATTTTTTGCAAAATTGAGTTACAAACATATATACATAGTTTGATAATAGGAGTAAGAGCAATAATGGAATAAAAACAGAATTTTACCATCCCTTTATCAAAAAGAATAGGTACCCAAATCTCTAAAATATAACCCCTTTCGACAAAAATAATATCAAGGAATCAGTCAAACATGCCCAATAAACTGCAATACTCGCAAAACGCTCGCTCCTTCACGCACAACAGTATCAGCCAATAGGGGAGCGATCCCAAATCAATTTTTACATTCCGATGACACGTTATTTTTTCATCTTTTCAATATTTCCCCTCCGGTTTTTTTGCCGGATGAAGTTGTATTGGGTGCTACCTGTTTGCTTTGGGCCTAATCTTCGGTTTATGAACGCACGTTTCCGAACCGTTATTAATTCCGTTGTTTTAGAATGTTTGAATATTAATTATTTGTATGTTTGTGGAGGTTCGATGGAGTTATCTGGTTTTGTGTGAGCGTAAAATGTAGAAGAGGTTTTTTCTGATTACCATATTGTTACAAAGTTGAAGTTGTATATTGCTGTGTATTTTTAGGTGAGCATGAAACCAGAAATATTTACTCACTAGCTTCTGCCCGCGACTTCGTACGCGGATCCTGTTGCTTATGCGACAGCGACAACGGGGTCGTCAAAATCGAAGATCTGAAACGTCTGATGTAGAATTCTAAGGCCCGGGGACGGGACAACAACGGGATGAGCGAGACGATTGGAGTCGTTCCAGATCTTTCATTTTTGTATGTCAATAGGAAATGCCCATCAGACTAAACAACTTTTGCTAAGACGTCATTCCTTAATATGTTATTAAGAGTTTTACTTAAGAGTTCCACAACAGGTGTTCCAGATCTTCAAATTTATTCTCACAGCAGAAAATGCTCTTCACGTGAAATATTTTTTGCTATGGCACCATTTTTATATCTCTTATACTTACTTTAGCTGGTCTGTTGCGGTCTGCATAAGGTGTTCATTTTCCAAAATAAATTATCTATAGCCTATATGTTGCCACGTTCACGATCAACGGACAGTCGCGCATCATGTTCCACACTTGTCTCTAGAGACCTAGCAGCAGATGCGTAGATACGCTGAGAACTCAAGCGCAATTCTCTATCAGTGAACGTCTCCGACTCGAGAGACAATGCGTGACGTTCACGATCAGCGGACAGTCGTGCATCATGTTCCGCAGTTGTCTCTAGAGACCTAGCAGCAGATGCGTAGATACGCTGAGAACTCAAGCGCAATTCTTTATCAGTGAACGTCTCCAACTCGAGAGACAATGCGTGACGTTCACGATCAGCGGACAGTCGTGCATCATGTTCCGCAGTTGTCTCTAGAGACCTAGCAGCAGATGCGTACATACGCTGAGAACTCAAGCGCAATTCTTTATCAGTGAACGTCTCCAACTCGAGAGACAATGCGTGACGTTCACGATCAGCGGACAGTCGCGCATCATGTTCCGCACTTGTCTCTAGAGACCTAGCAGCAGATGTGTAGATACGCTGAGAACTCAAGCGCAATTCTTTATCCGTAAAAGTCCCCGACTCGCGAGACAATGCATGACGTTCACGATCAGCCGACAGTCGCGCATCATATTCTTCACTGGTCTCTAAAGACCTGGATGTAGATGCATAAATACGCTGAGAACGCAAGCGAGCTTCGCGATCCGAAGATGTTTCTACGGAGCGAGTTACAGCCTGATGTTCTCGAACAGCATCAAGTCTATCCTGACGCTCTTCGGTAGATTATTGGGATCTTATGATCCTCAATCTTTTAGCTCCTTTGGAACGTTGGGAAAGATTTGACCTCTTTCTAGGCATGGTTACAGTTTTATTCTGAAGATACCTGATCAATTAAAATCTAAGTGACTGCTCATCTGCGTTACCGGGTAGGCTACCGTGTCACGAAGATAAATGGAAAAGGAAATTAAACACTCAAACAACATAAGCTCGAAGGCATATTTCTTCGATAAAATAAAATAAAATGGGAGAAAACTCCCATTGGCTAAAAAGCCAGTAGAGTCAAATTTTCAATGATTCATAGAATTTTCATCGAAAATCAGTCCTAAACTGTTACCGCCTTCACCGCGTGGAGGTACTCCCACCTTATGTTATTTTATAATAATACAGTGAAATTAGTGATAGCTTTGATTTTCACATCAGGTGTTCCAGATCTACAATCTTTATACGTCAACAGAGAGTGCTCATCAGGCTGAACAACTCTTGCTAAGACGTCATTCCTATATAATTATGTTATAGTGTAGCTGGGCTCTTGGAGTTCCACATCAGCTTTTCCAGATCTTCAAATTTTATACGACAACCGAGAATGCTCATCAAGCTGAACAACTCTTGCTAAGACGTCATTCCTATATATGTTATAGTGTAGCTGGGCTGTTGGAGTTCCATATCAGCTGTTCCAGATCTTCAAATTTTATACGACAACAGAGAATGCTCATCAGGCTGAACAACTCTTGCTAAGACGTCATTCCTATGTATGTTATAGTGTAGCTGGGGTCTTGGAGTTCCACATCAGCTGTTCCAGATCTTCAAATTTTATACGACAACAGAGAGTGCTCATCAGGTTGAACAACTCTTGCTAAGACGTCATTCGTATATATGTTATAGTGTAGCTGGGCTCTTGGAGTTCCACATCAGCTGTTCCAGATCTTCAAATTTTATACGACAACAGAGAGTGCTCATCAGGCTGAACAACTCTTGCTAAGACGTCATTCCTATATATGTTATAGTGTAGCTGGGCTGTTGGACTTCCACATCAGGTGTTCCAGATCTTCAAATTTTATACGACAACAGAGAGTGCTCATCAGGCTGAACAACTCTTGCTAAGACGTCATTCCTATATATGTTATAGTGTAGCTGGGCTGTTGGAGTTCCACATCAGGTGTTCCAGATCTTCAAATTTATTCTCTTAGCAGAAAATGCTCATCACGTGAAACAATTTTTGCTATGGTACCATTTTTGTATCTCTTATAGTTTAGCTGGTCTGTTGCGGTTCTGCATCAGGTGTTCAAGTTTCCAAGATAAATTATAGCCTATATGTTGCCCAGACTTAATACCTATACAATAAAAAAAAATCATTCAAATCCGTCCAGTAGTTCCGAAGATTAGCGTGTACAAACAAACAGACAAACAGACAAACAGACATACTTTTTTTTTGGTTTCGTGCTCTATTACTGTTTCTAAACCCCCCTCAATTATTTTTTTTTTAATATATTCAATGTACAGACACAGTTTTTTTACTGTTTTATTATATGTATAGATATATTTGTGTTTACTTTAAAATACTACATGCATTTTAAATTAAAACCACCAAAACAAAACATACCTTTTCTATTCCAGGCGTTTGCCCACTTTATATTTAGCTCGACTTTATAGTTAATTTATTTATATTACAATATGCGTTTTATTTACCTTGCTTCCTTTAATTTCTATTCCCTAAAAAAAGCATCGTGTCAGCAACAAGAGCTTCCATTATACGGTAAACATATAACGCATTCTGCATTCCGTTACTAAAAACAATATAAAAAAACCTATTTTTAAAATCGTTCATATCGCCTTTTTTTATTTCAGGCCAAAAAACATCCGCAACTGAGCAAAAGGCTCATTATGACGTAAACTCATGGAGAAATCGTCATGTGTAGGTATGTAAGGATCGTAACAGACGAAGTTCTATTGTTTCTTCATATCCTCAATGTAACGGGGCGTGGTTTTATGGACATTGACAACCCTTAACAGGCAGTGCAGAGCAGTTGTTGTCCAATGGAATCGGCCGCGACTTACAACTTGTAGGGGGGGAGGGGGGCTTCAACCCTGACATACACTTTGTGTATTATTTCATTACCACTGCTCTCAAAAACGGTGAAGGGAAACATCGTCAGGAAACCGGCATGTACTAGAACCAGAAATTCGAAGAATTGTGACATCTACCAACCCGCACTGGGTCCGCGTGGTCGATTATGCCCCTCTCCCTCTCACAGTGGGAGGCCTTTATCCCAGTAGTGGGAGCATTATAGCTATATATATGTCTGTTATGTACCCTTGGCGGAATCAGATGGATTGGTGATCACTGTTCGTTATTTTTAGCGGACAGGCGGACGCTACTTGTCGTAATCCCTCCCACGAGCACCAATAGTCTAGTAGTTAGTGACCCTGACTACTAAGACTGAGGTCGTGGGTTCGATTCCCACCCAGGACAAATCTTTGTGTGATGAGCACAATCATTTGTTCTGTGTCTGGGTGTAATTTATCTATAATATGTATGTATTTAGAAATATATAACTATGTTTATTAGTTGTCTGGTTGCAAAACAGGCTCTGCCTAGTTTGGGATCAGATAACGTTGTGTTGGTTGTCCTAAGATAAGAAGAAGAAGATATTCATGAACAAATTATCATCAGTATTTTATTTATATGGGTGAGAAACAGAGAAACGTGCAATTCTAAATCAGAGCCGATTAAACATGTATTCTTCGAACATATAAACCAATAAAGGCTTGAAAAATAATGAAAAATATAAATGAAATTCTACGAAAATGATAACGAATATTTTCACAGCTTACTATGGCTTAATTTAACAATAAAACCTTTTAAATTCTCCGAAATTAATAATCCAGTAACATGAATTTAATAAACTAGTACCTACTCAAAACGTATGAGTATTTTACGTAACGTACTTTTGTACGTGAATACCTATTAATTTAATTTATGACCAATGTATATTACGGGATTATGTGCCTTTTGAGGGTTCAAAATAGACAATAATAATACATGGTCACATTTACATAATCATACCAAGTATCCACCTCTAAAGGAATTCATTTCGAAAGCATAAGCAAAATCAGCCTATAATGTCCCCACTGCTGGGACGTGGGTCTTCTCTCATCGAGAGTGAGTAGTAATCCACCACGCGGGGCCAGTGCGGGTTGGTAGTTGGTAGCTGTCACATGTCTTCAAATTTTTGGTTCTAAAACATGCCACGATGTTCCATCATCGTTTCGAGAGCAGTGATGATGAATTAAAAATGCATTTCGTAAATCATCTAACATAACAGTTCTTGTAAATATTTGAACATTATATACCTACTAGCTGACCCGACAAACGTTGTTTTATCGGGTGAAAAAGTGTGAAAATTGAGGGTTGTATGTATTTTTCAATACTAAATCATAATAAAATAAAAATAGAGAAAATTGCTAAAAAATAAAAAATAAATATTTAGGGGTGGGTCACCCTTATCATTTAGGGGTATGAAAAATAGATGTTGGCCGATTCTCAGACCGATTTCATAAAAATCGGTCCAGCCGTTTCGGAGGAGTTTGGTAACAAACACTGCGACACGACAATTTCATACATATATTAGATTACATAATGAATATACCTATTTTGCTTTTTTTCAGTGGCGGATTTACAGATTTGCCGCCAGTAGGCTATTCAATTTTTGCCGCCCCTACTAACTTTTGAAATTCAATACGTTAGTTAAGTTCACAATCATATTAAGGTGAATGCTCCAACCAACCCGCGAAATTCAAATATTCTTACGTTTTTTGCAATTTGCACGCCAGTGCTAGGTTGTATGTTGATTAAAATATTATTCGCGGCTGTTAAAGACTTATGTAGTTACAGAATTATAATCATCAAAATCATCAATACAACGCTCTAAGTTCATAAAGCTATAGGAATCACTTTTTCTGTTATTTTTTTGTTCCTACGCCTTTATGAACTTAGAACGTTGTATTGATGATTTTCATTGAACATACAACCTAGCACTGGCGTGCAAATTGCAAAAAACGCAATAATTTTTGAATTTCGCAGGCTGGTTGGAGCATTCCCTTAATTAGATTTATTCAGAAATTGCAACTTTATGATTTGTGTTCTATCGGCCTCATTACATCGGCTTTTCCCGTTATTAGTATGACTGTGAACTAGATGATATTTCTGTCAGTAACTAGATTATTTTTACAACCCGCTATGTAGTGACGAGTATACTGTTGATCTAAAAACAGCAGCATATATTTTAAGGTTCGTTTAGTACTCGTACATCTTTTATGTACGGATTGACAGCGACCACAACCACCGACAACTGGACCTGGCAACATACAACACGCGTACACTCCAGACCGACGAGAAGATCGCCGAGCTCGAGGAAGAATTGAGCAGGTTACGATGGGGTATAGTAGGGTTATCCGAAGTCCGAAGAGAGGGGGAGGACTCGATAATCCTGAATTCCAGAAACCTGCTCTTTTTTCCATGAGGGCGACCAGCAATCCCAAGGTGGTGTCGGGTTCATCGTCCATAAGTCCCTTGTGAGCAACGTTGTGAAGATCGAGAGTGTGTCGATCAGGGTGGCGTTCTTTATACTCAGAATATCCGTAAGGTATTCGCTGAAGGTCATACAGGTGTACGCCCCGACCTTGACACACCCCGACGATGAGGTGGAGACCATGTATGAGCATATTTCCAGAGCCATGCATGGTTTCAAAACTCATTTCACCGTTGTTATGTGGGACTTCAACGCGAAACTGGGCAAGCAAAGCGATGATGAGTTGAGAGTGGGGCAATTTGAAGTTGGACGTCGGAACCACCGGGGTCACCTACTGGCTAATTTTATGAAGAAGGAAGGCCTCTTTATGATGAATTCTTTCTTCAGAAAACGTGAGCACAGGAAGTGAACCTGGCAGAGTCCTGACAGTGCAACCAAAAATGAGATTGACTTCATTAGGTCAACGAAGAAGCAAATATTCAATGATGTCTCTGTGATCAACGCGGTGAAAACCGGAAGTGATCACCGCATGGTAAGAGGCACATTGAATATCAATATCAAGCTGGAAAGGTCTCGGCTGATGAAGTCAACGCTCCGTCCAGCACCGATCCAACTTCAGAACCCCGAGAGCTTTCAGTTCGAACTCCAGAATCGTTATGAGTGCCTAGGGAGCTCCGTGGACGATTATAACGATGGGTTCGTGGAAACTGTCCATACGGTCGGGTCTAAGTTCTTCCAGACCCGCCGTACGAATAGAAAAAAGAAACTCTCAGATCCAACATTACAGCTCATGGAACAGAGGCGCGGAATGATCCTGCCCCCCTAGCCAACTGACAAACGTTTACCGTTCTACACTCAGTGTCAGCAATCGTAGAAAACGATAAGTTGGTAGCCATATTGAAGCGCCTGAGTCGGCCGCTCGTTCTACAATGTCTTTAGAAAAACGACACCCTAAAACAAAGGATTTAGCGTTGAACATTGTAGAAACGATAAAAATCATTCTATCATTTTGAACGATGTGAATTTGGCTACGAATTTTTTTTTTTCATTTGTTCTAACCACGTGACTTAACGTTGAACGACTACCGTTAACGATTGCAGATTATCAACTTGGCTAGGGGTGCTGCAGTCTTCAGAAGCTGCACTCGAGTACCGACAGCTAAATAGACGGATCTCTAAGTCCTTGAAAAGCGACCTTCGCCTTTTTAATACGGAACGTATTAAGGACGCGATAGAGCGGAACAAGGGCTCCAAAGTCTTTGCAAGAGATCTGTCTATTGGGCAGAGTCAGCTTGCAAAACTGAAGATCGACGATGGCAGAAACGTGTCCGCCAAACCTGAGCAGTTAAGAGAGATCAAGAAGTTCTATGGACAGTTATACACGTTCAATAGAAACCCCGTTATGAATCTAGCTAACGACCCGAGAGCTAGATTGACTCGACACTATACTGAAGATATTCCGGACGTCAGCTTGTACGAAATTAGGATGGCTCTGAAGCAGCGTAAAATCAACAAGGCGCCGGGTGATGGCGGAATTACGGCCGAGCTCCTGAAGGCCGGCGGGAAACCCGTTCTAAAAGCCCTTCAGAAGCTATTTGATTCCGTCATACTCGAGGGCAAAACGCCACAGGCATGAAACAGAGGTGTGGTGGTACTTTTCTTTAAGAAGGGTGACAATACCCTACTTAAGAATTATAGGCCCATCTCACTTCTGAGCCATGTCTACAAGCTGTTTTCAAGAGTCATCACGAATCGTCTCGCGCGCAGGTTTGACGACTTCCAGCCTCCCGAACAAGCCGGATTCCGTAAAGGCTTTAGCACCGTAGACCACATACATACGCTGCGGCAGGTTATACAGAAGACCGAAGAGTATAACCTGCCTCTCTGCTTAGCGTTTGTGGATTACGAAAAAGCCTTCGATTCGGTCGAGACCTGGGCTGTATTGCAGTCTCTTCAACGGTGCCAGATTGACTATCGGTACATCGAGGTGCTGAAGTGTTTGTATGAAAACGCCACTATGTCAGTCCGGCTCCAGGACAAAGCCTTGAAACCTATCCTTCTGCAGCGAGGGGTGAGACAGGGAGACGTCAACTCTCCGAAACTGTTCACCGCTGCACTGGAGGAAGTCTTCAAGGTTTTGGACTGGAAAGGGGCTGGCATCAACATCAATGGCGAGTACATCACTCACCTTCGATTTGTCGACCATATAGTAGTCATGGCTGAGACTATGGAGGACCTCAGTACAATGCTCGATGACCTCAGTAGAGCTTCCGAAAGAGTGGGTCTTAGAATGAACATGGACAAGACAAAGGTCATGTCCAATGCTCGTGTGATACCCACTCCAATGAAGATCGGAGGCGCTACACTCGAAGTTGTGGACGAATATGTGTACCTAGGACAAACTGTCCAGTTAGGTACGTCTTCAACTGACTTCGAGAAAGAGGTCAATCGTCGAATCCAACTCGGCTGGGCAGCGTTCGGGAAGCTACGCAATATCTTCTCGTCCCACTTACCGCAGGGTCTCAAGACAAAAGTCATTGACCAGTGTGTATTGCCAGTGATGACATATGGGACTTAGACGTGGTCGCTCACAATGGGCCTCATAAGAAGGCTCTAAGTCACCCAAAGAGCAATGGAGAGGGCTATGCTTGGAGTTTCCCTACGCGATCGAATCAGAAATGAAGAGATCCGTAGGAGAACCAATGTTATCGGCATAGCCCTAAGAATTGCCAAACTTAAGTGGCAGTGGGCAGGGCACATTGCTCGCAGAACGGATGGCCGATGGGGCCGGAAGGTTCTGGAGTGGCGACCGCGTACTGGAAAATGGAGAGTTGGAAGGCCTCCCACAAGATGGACCGATGACCTGGTGAAGGCCGCAGGACTGCGTTGGATTCGGGAGGCACAGTACAGGTCGAAGTGGCGGTACTTGGGGGAGGCCTATGTCCAGCAGTGGACGTTTTTCGGCTGAAATGATGATGTACGGATTACGAAAGTTCAGATCGGATCGATTGGATCGGATCGGATTATTAGATTATAAAGTGTAACAATTGTAGATAGACCAATAAATAAATAAATAATTATAAGTTTTTTTTATTTATTATTTCGGCTTTATTTGCCGCCCCTCTAAATCTGCCGCCCTAGGCTCCAGCCTACTTAGCCTATTGGTAAATCCGCCACTGCTTTTTTTAAATTATTTTTAACTATTTTGGTATAGTTATTTATTGTAGGTGCATCGTCTAAACATAATATTATAATTATAATGAATTAATTGACGTAGGGATACAACAGGCTACGAAACATTAAAAAAGAGTCACGATGGAGTTTCTTGCCCATTCTTCTCCATACAAAACCAACTTTTGGAAGAGGCAACTAGAATCAGTTCAATTTTTTAATTGTTGCGAATTTTCACGATTATAAGTGCCTTTTATGAGACTATTTGAAATAATTTTACTTTGAGTTTGGGTATCGATCGAAAGAAACTGACGATATGACAAAAAAAAACTTTTTTTTTCTAAGAAACAGTCTCTACGAATATGTTTGGTTCTGTTTATTATTCCTACCGTGTTCTGTTGTACCAGTAAATAAATGCCAATGCAACAGTTTCAAAAGGTTATTTTAAATAACAAAACAAAACAGTACAAAATTCCAAGAACAGTATCTACGTAAAACAAACACTTTTTCGAAACTATTTTTGTAGATATATGTTAATTCATATTTGTTCACTATTGTTTTTATTTTTACGTATACAACCAAACCATATTGAATTGCATTTTTAAATACTGGATAAAAATATGTATATGAAATTGGAAACGTTTCTATTGAATACAGGCCCAAATTAAATTAGCAAGCGCAACTCCACACATGAGATGGGTATACATAACTAAACATTTAAACAATTTGAGGTTCATCGACCGCAGTTCGTGTAGTCACTACAATTATTAGTTATTTTGTGTAAACTTCACAGACGTAATGAATTTCGATATTTTAACACGATAAAGGAAAACAAAATAGATTTCCTCGACTCAAACTTCCAGTAACAAAACTAGTAGCGGTCACTGACAGCAAAAAAAAAATCAAATCAGCAAATTTTTATCGTGTTTAAATATCCCTCCCTGCATCCATCCCTCACCTGGAGAGTTTCGCTAGCTAATTTTGGTTTGGATATTTAGCAAATTTAGATTTGAATGTTTATTTTGATACTTTTTCATCAGGTCCAAACAAGGCTTATATTAGATACGTTTCATAACATATCCCGGAAAGATCACCGCTAATAAAACCACAATTGTCCATTGTTAGTTGAATAAGCCTAAGCATGTAACTATTATAAAACCTGTGTATATGTATATCTTTGAATAAATAAAATTATTATTTATTTATTTATTATTTATTTATTATTTATTTATTATTTATTTATTTATTTATTTATTTATTTATTTATTATTTATTTATTATTTATTTATTATTTATTTATTATTTATTTATTTATTATTTATTTTTTATTATTTATTTATTTATTTAATTCAATACAATCATCATCAACATCATCATTTTAGCCGAAAGACGTCCACTGCTGGACATAGGCCAAAAAACTGCCACTTCGACCGGTTCTGTGCTTCTCACATCCAGCAGATTCCTGTGGTCTTCACCAGGTCATCGGTCCATCTTATGCGAGGCCTTCCAATCAATACAATACACAGTTTATTTCAAAACTTTCATATCAAAAGATCCGGGATACCATGACAAATTAGAACGCAACTAAAAGGGACAGTTTTTAAAACAATTTAACTTTATTAGAACAAGTGAGTAGGGCCACCATGTTGTTAGAAGTTTAAGGATAATCGGATGTTGTAGTTAACTAGCTTTGAATTTGTATTAGCATTAGCAGCACCCGAGGGTTTACTCGAGTTTTGAATTGTCTGGTTTAAAGTTGCCTGTGACTGAAACTTTAGTGTTATTTAAAATTAAACGGATGATCTGTTTTTAAACTAGCAGTGGTCATCATTGGCCTTGGACCGAAAGGATTTAAACTCATGGGAGAGGCTTTTGGCCAGCAGTAGAATGATGCAGACTGACAGTAAACAGTACTATAAGAAACGCCGATTAACCATAATATATATTGAAAACTTAACGTCACGCAATATACACCATTATTTAAAAAATAAGGTACCTTATAGGGTACATTATAGACGCGTTATCCAAAATCTTCCTTTCATTCCTCTCACTTATCACAGACACACAGAGTCCCAATAGTCACAGTACTGCTATAACAGTTCCTAAAGAAAAATACTCGTAAACAATAGCTATTAAGGGTTCACGAAATAAGGTAGTTTCAACCATCTACCGGTTTAAAATCGCGGCAAGGTGATCGACCGCACGCTACTCCGCATTCCCATGCACTCCCTCCTCAGAGCTTGCTGGTAACGTCACGCAGAAGTAACTTGGCGTGCGCGAGAGTTCGGTGTCTAGCAGTGGCCTGTCATCAATTGATATACCATGGCTCATGATGGGTGTTAACAATATTTGATGGCGATAAATATGAACTATGATATAAAAAATATATATAACTAGCTTTTGCCATCGGCTTCGCCCGCGAGGAGGTCGGAAAATATCCCGCGGGAACGTACTACCGGGATAAAAAGTAGCCTATGTCCTTCCTCAGGCTCTAAACTATCTGTGTACTAAATTTCATTTAATTTAGTTCAGTAGTTTTAGCAAGAAAGCGAGACAGACAGATAGACAGAGTTACTTTTGCATTTATAATATTATATATTAAATATATTATATAGTGTGGATGTAGATTAAATTAATTAAATTATTACATGTTACGTTTTTTTTTTATTTATTCAGTAATTTTATAATATTAATAATATAATATACCATGGTTATAGATGCAAAACGGATTTTAAAGATTTTTGACCATTTCGTTTTAAAACGTCGCGCGTCGTTCGTGGATCAATTTAAAACGATTTAAAACCGCACTTAGCGGGTGAATATTGGTCTTACATGTATTTTTTTTTTCTTTTTAAAGTATGCTCTGAAGCTATACATGAAGTCATCTAGAGTAATCCCTGATTTAGGATAATGTACATTCTAAAATATGCAATGGCTAAGTAAAACATATTCAGACTATTTTTTATTAATACTTAGCTAAGACATGTATGTGTACAATCAGTTACCACCAACGATTAAGCTATTAAATGGAAATATGTTTAAAAATAAATTGAAAACGATGTTAATTGAAAATGTATTTTATAATCTACGTGAGTTTTTTGATAAAAAATAATATTTGTAAGAAATTATAATAGCTTCCTTAAAAAGAATATTGCTTGTCCGATTTGGGTAGACTGTTGAATCTAAAAATGTAATGTTTATTAATAAGAACTTAATGTACACAGTTATGCAATAAATAAATCTTTATCGTTATCTTTGAAATAAATATTATTTGTGCACTTGTCAAGTTTGTTTTCAGTCTGTCTAATTCTAAAAAATAAATAATAAATGATTTCACACTAATTAAAAAAAACAAATGGTTTCAATTAGCCTTTATAACTTAATTTTTAAGTTACACGTAAACAATGTGGTCCACGTGGTTGTTATTTATAACGTTTTAAAAACAAAAACTGATTGTAAATGACGGATTTAAAACGATGTATTTATAATTATAGCCTGTATCTTATACCTTTGAACGAGCAATTCTTTTATATATATACATATATAATCTGAATCTCGGAAATGGCTCCAACGATTTTCATGAAATTTAGTATACAGAAGGTTTCGGGGGCGATAAATCGATCTAGCTAGGATTCATTTTAAGAAAATGTCGTTTTATTCGTGTTCTCAAAGATCAACTTTATCGATAATCAACTTAAACATGAACATAAACTTATTATTTTAAACACAATTTGCCAAAAATACCGAGCAAAGCTCGGTCATCCAGATATTGGTAACTAATACGAATACTTCTAACAATTATTTTGAACACTAAGTACGTTAAGCTATAGAACTGTAAAGCAATAGACGAAATAAGGAGCCGATGCTCTTTTAAACATTGTACTGTTGCAAAAATCTGTCCTCAATTCGCCATAAACATGCCCCCCCTAGTAGAGCTATGACCTCTGGCAGTAAATCTAATGTCTCTACCCGCTCTATCGAAGTGTTTACGAGTTGACTTGGACTCTGGCGTTCATAGCAAAGTGCTTTATTGTATAATAAACACTGAGAACGTCTCTAAGTTGTCATCTTTGTTGAGACTCTACGTTCAGAGATGAGAGGTTGATGACCTTCTGTAGAATTAATTATTAATGTAAAACACGGTTTTCAAAATAATATATATATATGTGTCGAATTAATAATAATATCTTAGGACAATCAACACACCGTTGTCTGATCCCAAACTAGGCAAAGCCTGTACTATGGTAACCAGACAACTGATAAATTTTACTTATATATGTCTAAATACATACATATTATAAATAAATTTCACCCAGACACAGAACAAATTGTGCTCATCACACAAAGATTTGTCCTGGGTGGGAATCGAACCCACGATTCAGTCTCAGCAGTCAGGGTCATTAACCACTAGACTAACAGGCCAGTCAAATAATTGAGAACATTCCACACTTTTCGTTCGTTAAAAAACAAGAGGTACACGCTCAAATCGGTCAGACTTAATTTTAATTTGTCTTTGGAAACTATTGTTTTGTTTTATCTCCCATCAGCATCTTTCGGAGAAGAAAATTATCCTGAGAAAACTAGGACCACAATTATTGTAGTCTGAAATCGCCAAAACGCTTTTGCCGATTTCGCAGATTTACTATGTGCTTTTACAGTGGAACAGTGTTGACCCAGTGGTAACAGCCGTTTCTTACGAGCTTAGGTCGTGGGTCGAACCCAAACAAGCATTTTACTTTGTGTGGATAATTCTATCACCACTGCTCTCAAAACGATGAAGGAAAACATCGTGTGGAAACCGGCATGCCTTAGAACCAAAAAATCGAATACATGTGACATCTCCCAATACTTACTGGGCCCGTGAGGTGGCCCACTTCGTTTTACAGTTAGGAGGCCTGTATCCCAGCAGTGGGAACATTATAGGATGATTATTCTAAATAGCAAGAGGTCTAGCGTAGGTATAATTTCATACGTTATCCATTTTTTACTGCTTGAATGACTACCTACTCCCTAAATTCTAAATATAGAATTAATCTGATATGATATTAATATTTGATACCCACTAATCACTAATTAAGCCTGCTAACCATAATTACCTATAATTGGCAGCCATAAATGCATCATTAGTAATGAGATAACCTTGTTGTATAATTAGATTATCTGCCACGTCTGTATGAACGCAATACACTCAAAAACTATCGGTTTTCACCAGTTAGCGAAGTGATATATGATGTAAGTTTTCGTGTATAATTTATTCATTTTTTTTTGTCAAAATCAATCAACTCAGCCTATCGCAGTCCACTGCTGGACATAGGCCTCTCCCATGTTGCAAATTGGCTGAAATATGAGCATGGATGTTGGTGTGTTTTACTGGCGTGCGCCACGTAATAGATGCCATCATCTGCCTAGCCTTTTCCTAACTATAACTGGAAGCCGACCCCAACGGTTGGCTTCCAGTCTAACCAAATGCAGCTGAGTACCAGTATTTTATATGGAGCGACAGCCTATCTGACCTCCACGACCCTGTTACTGGGTAATACGATACCCCCTGGTAAGAGTTATTTATAAACCTCAGAAAAATTTCAGTAGACCCGGTAGTACGTTCAAAAGCTTGTGTAATATATGTCTATAGTCGGACTTAAAAATGCTATGAATTATATATTAGAAGTGTCTTGAGTACGGTTTGTCAATTGCCAGCGAAACGCAAGTGCAAAGTTGGCGCGCTCCGTCAGAGAGCCTGATGTTCGTGCGAGTCGACGAAGCGCCACAACGGCGTCGTGCAGCTCTCTTGACCGTCTGGCATCGTGCGGGCAACAAGTGTCTAGAAGCTGACTAACATCTGATTTCCAATATAACCTTAAAATCAATAACCATCTTCAGAGATTTACTTCTCGCAACACACATCTACGGCCAATAAAATGTTTAACGGTGAAGAATCCAGCTCGAATCGGCCTTTTGACCCGACATATAGAAATCAAAGAAAACAATTTGACATGTTAAAACTAATATTTATTTTACTGTGCATACACATGAGTGGTAAGCATCAACGGCGGCCGTCGACCCCTGCCACACATGTGTATGAGCACTTAGTAATCTTTGGGGGTTATGTATTGGTCATAAACCCACAACTCACAGGAGGATTTAGTTTCGTTTTAATACTCATTTTCGGACCCCATACTAAACTTCCACGTAATAACTTTGATGATCTCATAAACCTCTTTAAAACAATCTCTGACAGGTTTGCTACAATCACCATCACAACATAGGGAGAGTTGGGATCAACAACCAGCGTTCGCTGTCGTGGTTCGCTAAAACGACCACAATGTAATGTCATCATCAGTAGATACATAATTATACTTGGTTGATTCTTGAGACAAGGCAATAAATGCTAGAGCCTTACCCATTGTAGCAACAGGAAAAACTTGTTGAGTTCTTGGAACAGCATTCACAGATTTTGGAAAAATGCCACAGTCAGCAAAAAAACAGCAATTCTGACGTTGTATTTTATGATACCAATCAAAGAAGTTTGACCATACCAACATAGGTTTTAAGAGAGTTATACTTAGGAGAGGGTATTATTAGAGCCAAAAAGACTTTTTCATACTCAAAATGTTAAGAACAGTCTCCAAAGAACATTTTCCTGTAGAAAACCTATACCTACGTATGTACGTAAATAAACCGTTGCAACTGCGGGATTTTTTTGGAACGAAGTTCTTTATCGCGCGTTGCGAAAGGGGGCTAGACGGAAAAAATTAAGACCAAAATTATTGCGTGTATACAGGTTTTTTGTACATAATCAATAATGCAAAATAATAACAAAATAAATCCTGACAGTGTTTCTGCACAAGTTCCGGATATTGCTGATGGAGTTAGGTAAGTAGAGATTTTATAGAGACAATAATAAATGCAATTAATCGAAAGGAACTTCGTTCTATGCGGGTGTCCCTTGACATTTCTCAAGTTTTTTTTTTAATACGGGGCAGTTTTCACGTTTAATACTTCTTCTTAGTGTGTCGATAGTAATCTAAATTAAGTCGGTACGAGTTTGGCGCTTTCAATAGCATCCATCAATCGTTTAAATTATAATTTAAATACATTTGCACCATAAAATCCTAAGCAGTCTCGATTAAAGTGTTTGTACTCTTGTGAGAACCTGGGCTGGCGAATCTTAATACAGGTTACCATGTAACCTAGCTAGGACGCCAGATTCAAATATGTTAGTTGTTACTTTCTTTCTATTCGATTTAACCCTTTTTTTGTGTGTGGGAAATCATCAAATGACGTCTCCCGCTCTGGGTGAAGCGGAAGGGCGTGTCAGAAGGCTTTTACTGACTAAAACCCACGCATGTTCCTTCAATAGCCCATATGCCAGGGCCACGGTATCTCTTTCGAACAAATCTCGCGACCCTGGCAGGGTTAGAGATCGTCTTATTCTTACCCCTTAATTGTAAGATTATAGTTATTGTAACAGACTGACAAACTTATTTAAATAAATTGAAATAATCAAAATACTTTTACGGTAACAGTTACAACAACCCATGAAATACTTAATTGCCCCTTTTACCCAGAAATCAAATGAACGTAGCATCAAAAACAAAATATATATCCATCGTAGTTTCTAATAATAATATTTCCATGTAAAAAAGTGATTGAAAAATAACACAAAACTAGTTGTAGGTAGCCAAAGACAAATTTATGAGAACCAATAAATATTTATTGAAGTCTTTGAACCACATCCCGAGCGGGGATGAAACGGGATGTAAGGGGATGAAAGTGGATTCGTATGAATGAGAACGAACCAATGCATTGTATTATGAAATTGCGGCATTTTTTAATTTTATTTGTTGTTTCAAATATTACTTGGAGATCGTTCTTATTGTTTTATTGTGACTAGTGATCGCCCATTGGTCGAAATTCGACCGTACTTCATTTGAATAGAAATACATTATTAAATGAAAAAAACATACATAATAATAAATATAAAAAATACGGTTATATTTGACATTCAGTAACAAATATTCTCGATATGATCATAGATTTTAAAAATGAAATATGTTATATAATTTATCTATAAAATTATTTATTACCTATGGTTATACTTGACATTCAGTAATAGTTAGGAAGCTGGCGAGCAAAATTTCGATATGATCAGCACACAAAGCAGACGTTATTAATAGTGATAATTATACCCTAAGAAACATCAAGGACCTCGTCTGCCACCATGGTGGCGTTGCGTTGTAAATTTACAGCGTTTTAACAATGTTTTAAAAAACGGTGTGGTATATTATGCGCACACGTCTGCCTCTGGGGCTGGTGATCACAGGCATCCTGGAAACAGAAAGAATCGAAAAGGCAGAATTCCAGGGCTCTGACTTTTGTAGTATTCATTTTTTACATTTATTTTTATGATTAAAAAATCTGTATGAAGTGCACACTTGGCAGATTTGAATTGTTCGATTAAAAACAATGAGAAGAACCACGGGAAAATAGTCTGCCAACATGTTGCCTCTGCGTCGTCTATTGACAGTGATCCAAGAATGTAAAAAAAGGTCTGCTACATGATGCGCACACGTCTACCTCTTGGACTGATGTTTGAATTGTTTATGAAAACCAAGAAAATCGATGAAGCAGACGTTCAGGCCTCTGATATTCCAAAGGCAGACCAAGCAGGTATAAAATAACCCCATAGTTCCTTTCGTGGTGTCTCTCTTTTATTTGGGAATATGAGTGAGAACAGTATAACTCAGTTTCGACCTTTTCCGTATTGTGAAATTAAATTTATAGAGCGTATATCTATATACAGCCTCCCCTTTTATTTTGCACGCTTTTCCTCTCTCTCGCTGTCAGGCACTTTCACACGTTTTGGTTCAAAATCTACGTATTTTACACAAATAAAACGTGATTAAAAAAAGTTAAAGACTGTTCCTATCCAGATCCTAATCCTATTCAGATTACAATCAAGCATGCAATTAAAAAAAATACTTTCTAATTAAAGTTCCAAGCGCATTTCGTTTCTGGTTGGCATTGAGAAAAAATATGATTGCATAGATTTCAGCACCAGAAGTTTAATCGTTACCGTGAGTTTAGAGGATAATATTAAACAAAATTATAAGAATAAAACTAAAAATAATAACAATAATCCCATGCAATACCCGCTGTCCCTTGATTCCGTGAATTTCAAAAAGCTATACAGCTGAAAATCAATGAGCATAGAGTCTGCCACATGTTTTTTCGAATCCACAGAGTCATAGCGAATCGAATGGGTGCAATGAGAACCGCGTGCAAATGACTTAGTAGAGCTTTTTTTTAAACATTTTTACAACTCCGTCCCATGATAATGCAGAGTCTTGAATGTCTGCCTCTTCGATTTTCTTCGTTTCCAAGATGATTGTGACCATGAACTCTAGAGGCATACATGTGCAAATGATTTAATACCCCGATTTTTTTGAGCAACTTCAATCCGCTGTAACGCGAAAACACAGTGACATAGGACCTTAACTGATTGGACCAAATCGATTCGTAATGATTTAAACTGCAATCCACCTCTATGTGAAACGTGTGCAAATTATATACCGAAATGCTCGCCAGCTCCCTAACTATAAGATTATAGACACAAAATAAAGACAGATGTTCTCGATTGGACCATAAACAAAGGAATATCTATGCATGTGTGTATTAAATACACGGTAATGAATAGTAGTGTGTGTAACGTGTTATTTATTGAAAATAATATATTTTTACGCATAATTCAAAAAAAATATTAGCATTCGTCACTTCTTCTCTGTATAAACTATAAGTGTGCGAAATTTCATACTCCTCCGTCCGCCCAATTTTCGTAAAAAGGGATCCAAAGTTTTCGCTTCACGTATTAATATATTTTATTATTGTGATAGTTCGTTGTTAAAACAGTTCGTTTCAAATAAAAAACTCATAAAAGGTAACGGTTAGATTACTCTTTGAATCAAATTAAGTCATCAAGACACTAAGTTAACAGATGTACTTTATGATATGATATGCCAAGTATGTATGTAATAAATGCTACGGGATACTAAGATTTATTACATACTAACCAATACCTATTATAAATTTCAAAGTTTGTATGTTTGTTACTAAATCACACAAAAATGGCTGAACGGATTTAGATGTTATTTGGCACACAGATTATGTAGTTTATACCATAGATTAACACTTATAATACTTTTTATCCCGGTAGCACGTGAAATAATTGCTGGCCTCTACGCAGACGAAGCCAATGGAAAAACGAGTATTTTTTTTTTAATACTACCAGAATATAAGAAGTTGCCTTTCAATCGGTCACCTACGTACTTCATTATTTACTTATCATAATATCTCGTTATCACTTACATAATTTCAACTCGATTTCCTTCATCAATTCCAGAATCGAATAGGCATAATCACGTACAGGTATTGAATTGAATTACTTGTTACTACACTATTCTTATCACTTACTGATTACCTCATTTTGGTCTAGTGGTTGCAAGTTCTACTGCTAAGCGTGAAGTCCCGTGTTCGATTCTCAGCATAAATAGCTATGTACAACTACTCGACAGGCTATAATATCGAGACACATTTCGATAACCTGATTTGCCCTGTCCCTGACAGCAAACAACTGTCGGAAGAATAGCGGTCGTCTGTTTAATCTAGACTGACAAAATTATCGGATTTTGGATTTGTGAACAGCGTTCATAGGACTCTAACTATAACTTTGACAGATATTCGATTAGATACGGAAGCGCATTGAATCGTTATGATCAGCTATACTGGTCGGCCAAATTGTCATTGGGTTTTTCCAATAAGAATTTCTCAGTAGCAGCTTACAGTCTGGATTTTTGCCCAGTTGATGGCACTTAAACATAACTATTGTGCTACAGGCACATCTCGCTATGTTATATGTTCTTACCATGTAATCCGTACCCCCATGGGTAAGCGGGAGAATACGCCCGGGTGTTTTCATTGTGAGGATCGTCTAGAGGACACGGTGGAGCATACGGTGGAAGTGTGCCCTGCCTGGGCGGAGTAACATGCAAAATTAGAATGATCGCGTGACCATTCACGCGATCATTCTAATTTTGCATGTTACTCAATTTACTAGAAAATGTTCCGAAAGTTTAAAACGACATTAGGAATAATAAAACAATATGTTATGGTAGGTTACGCTATCTATAGCGCCATATGCTCATATGAAGCCGATATAGCTTTATCTGAAGAGGTCTGCTAACAACAATAGCCGACCGACCTGTTAGTCTAGTGGTTAGTGACCCTGACTGCTAAGACTGAGGTCGTGGGTTCGATTCCCACCCAGGACAAATCTTTGTGTGATGAGCACGATCATTTGTTCTGTGTCTGGGTGTAATTTATCTATAATATATATGTATTTAGAAATAGATAAGTATGTTTATCAGTTGTCTGGTTGACATAGTACAGGCTCTGCCTAGTTTGGGATCGGTGTGTTGGTTGTCCTAAGATAAAAAAAAAAACAAAGCCACCAGCAATCCATACTTCAACGACAAGGACATTTATATGATCCAGCCGGCTCATATCATGTACTGACCGCGGCTTGCCCCGCATGGAGGTCGGATTTTATCTTAGAGGAACGTATACCAGGATAAAAAAGTATCTATCCTATGTCCTAACTTCCTAAACCAGAGAATGGTTTACAGGTGTGCCAAATTTCAGCGAAATCAGTTCAAACGTTGCGACTTGAAAATATAACAGCGAAAAACAACGAGTCGCAGTCAGCTATGGACTAGCACCTTTGTACAAGTCCATAGTACCGTGTGGTGCCGGACGTAAAGAATAACAGCACCCCATTTCTTCCTGTGGGTGTCGTAAAAGGCGACTAAGGGACTTACTAGAGAACGGGCAGCAGCGTTCTCTATGCATTTTACCACCATACTGCGATCGCCAACCCGTCTGCCAAGCGTGGCGATTATGGCAAAGCCCCCCAAATTGGGGGAGGCCAAAGTCCAGCAGTGGACGTTTTTACGGCTGAAATGAAATGGTGACAAATCCATAGCTGACTGCAGGCAGCAACAGTAAGTGAAGTGTCGCCGCGACACTATTACTGGTTTCTATGTTTTCATCTACCTAGCCTTTCCCCAACTATGATAACGTCGGCTTTAGTCTAACCGGATGCGACTGAATACAAGTATTTTACATAGAGTGACTGCCTATCTGACCTCTACAACCCAGTTACTGGGTATTTCGATACCTTTTGCTGTCAGACTTTCGGACTTCTGTCAACCCGTAACGACCGTGCTTCTATGGCACGGAGGGGTCTTGGTATGTAAAGATGGTCTGTGGATGGACCAACTGTGGCAAGCGTAGTGTAACCTGATCGATCAACCCGTGCGGCTGTTATTACTTAGCCACTAATTGTTTCTATGAAATATCATCCGGCACGTCGTTTGAAGATATGGGCCTAGCGATAGACGACACTGTAGCCCGACCACAGACTGGTAGTGCCGCTAACGCTCGAGGAACAACACGTATTTTTTTTTTCAAAAATGATTTGAGTTACTCCGATTCCGAGGAAGAGAAACTAGTCATCATTGTCTTCTTCCTCTTTAAAAAAAAGATACAAAAGTCACCCACCAATACGCATATTTTGGATTCGTAAATACATATAGACAGGAGTTTTCTTGATAGCACTCAAGGCCTTGTGTCGTTTAATCTCCTTTTAGCACCAGTCTGACATAAAGTTACGTCATTACGACTACCTACATAGGTATCCAGTGTCTGTCATTCTGTTCATTAGACTACTTTTCCTATACGATTATCTTTATACAAAGAAACCCAATAATGATAGTCTTTTGTTTTCTTTTTTATTATTAGTCATTTAGATCGCTCGTATTTGGATAAGAGTTGCCGGAAATCGAGATGACTAATGTGGAATTGGAGAAACCAGTGGACAGGCTATACCGGCCTTATTCCAATCTTTACTTATGATGATAATAATTACTAGTAGGTATAGGTACCCGTTTACCAAGCCAACGAACCCAAATATTTTTCGATTCGAATCAAAATCAAATCAAAATATTTTCATTTCACATAAACCAACATAGCCATTTATGAAACGTCGGAAACGGTGCACGGTTCCAAATTGTTGATTCCTATGGAGAAGAGCCGGCGAGAAACTCCACGGTTACTCTTTTAAACATAATTGGCTTTTACAATGGTTTTAAATTACAGTATTAATAGGTTTGGAAGAACAGTGTAGGACTGTCAACAAGTACCGAGTACTTAATAAAATGGCTCACAGTCATAGTGTAACGAGCAGGAATCGAACTCTAAGACTGGTCCACGCGATACCTTCATGCCCAACCTATATGACTCACTATAGCATTCGTACAGCTCAACTCCAATACCGCAAATATGTGCGTCATAACTTTTATGCCATTATCAGTTGACATACAAAAATATGCTATCAAAATCACGCAATAATTTACTACTACAGATTAATTAGGAATGTGATTGTTGTATAATTTAGTTTGTTATCTAACACGCCTTGGTCTTGGACGATAAACACGGATTTTAACGACATCGCATTAGCGTAATCTATAAATATAAAATTCAAAGTCCTGAGTTACTGACTGACTGACTGACTGATATATCAACGCACAGCCTAAACCGCTGGTCGTGAAATTTGGAGGGTGTGTTCTTTGTGAGGAGTAGGTATCCAATAAGAAAGGCTTTTTTGAAATACTATGCCTAAGAGGCTGAAATGGGGGGTTGAAATGGTGAATTATTCTACATCAACGCGGGCGAAACCGCGGGCAGAAGCTAGTTAGACAATAAAGAGGACATAAATTATAAAATTTTGGAGGAATGGATCTTTAAGGTTAAACAGCAGTCGCCACGGCCATTTATTGAATGGGTCATTATCATAATTTTTTTTTTTCAGCTAAAAGATATGTATAGCTGAACATAGGCCATCCCAAGAATTGCTACAAATACCGATCCTGCTATGCTACATACAGCTAATTCTCGCAACCTTCATCAATGTATTGGTTCCCCATGAATGAGTGTATCCGAGTTCATTCTTGACATACATAATTCATTGACGAGGTGAGTAACAAAACAAAAAAAAACTGCAATTTTTAGTTAAGTGTGTACTTAACTCAAAATTGTTAAACAATTAAATTGTTAATAATAAAAAACATTTACTCGTGTAGGTAAACGTTTTTTATTTGCTAAAAGCGACATTGCAACAAGCCTAAAAATAAGGGAGCTAGAAAGGTGTTATTTTATATTTTATCATATCCAAAAATTGCTCTTTTTGAATTATGCCAAAATATGCCAATAATGCTTCTCGCAAATGAACAAAATATATTCATATCTGAATATCTGACAAGTGGTATATGTCTTTGGGTTTAATGGCAACATTTTTTTTTTTAAAGAAATACTCAACATTTCTTTACTTGTTTAATCCAATAAACGTAATAATCAATAAAAATATACCCAGATTGTTACACGTGTAACGCACGTACACCAAAATTAATGTCCGGAAATAAATTATTATTCCCCTCTTAAACTCAATCTAGCTTCCGCGAAACCATGATTTTCCTTTAAAATGTTTGTGAGTATTATTAATAATAATTATATTTTCTTGTAAAATAATACTCAATTATCCTCCCGATTACGAACATTATGAACTCATTATTATTCCTTTTATTTGTATAATGGAGAATCATAAAAACACGTAAATAATAAAATGTAGCATAAAATCTATCCCCAGTTCCCTCCTTCTTACAAATAAGTACCAAAGAGCTACTAAAGTTACTGTTTTGTTTTATTAGAACAAGAATTTCTCTCAATATTGCAAAAACCCTAGTACATACTATACAGCATCTGCATCTAAAAGTGTGTCACTCTTATCTAGAGCTGAAACTTTATCTGTGAACATTACATTGTCAGAGGTGATAACGCACATAACTGATCGCGTGATAAAGCGATAAACTCACATTATATAGTATCGCGCGCCATGTATGACGTGGCTCTAGTCGTCGGCGCCGCCAGTAACCTCGGCTACCAAGTCCTCAATAAACTAACAGAAAACTACAATGGAAAAATTTACTTCACCGCAGAAGACGAATCAACAGGTTTCAACATACTCAAGAACCTGGAGAGAGAACACTTAGATCTGAACTTCCTACAAATGGACGTGACATATACGAAGAGTATCATAAAAGTAAGACACTATATCCAGGATCTGGATGAAAGAATAGACTTGATAATCAACGTGACCGATTACGTGCCGGAGAAGAAAATATCACATGCTGAAATTGTAAGAAGAACCCTCAGTGTCAATTTCTACGGTTACATAAATTTCGGTAAACTAGTGTACCCTATACTAAATGAGAATGCAAGAGTTATCAACGTGTCTGGTCCAGCCGGCTTATTAGCAACAATAGAGAACGATGAAATAAGAAAAAGAGTAAGTGACACTAAGTTAACTGAAGATGAACTAGTAGCTATTATGCAGGAGTATGAGCAGGCTGCTAGAAGAGGGACAGAGAAAACGGAAGGCTGGGGAATGAGTGTTCATTCTGTAAGCAAAGTTGCTTTGAACGCTGTCACATTTTTGCAGCACAGAGAGTGGGCAGATAAAGGCATAATGATTAACTGTGTCAACCCGGGAAACTTAGGCAGCAGAGAAGGAAGAAAAACAACTAAAATGTACGAAGAAGGAGCCAAAGCGATTTTGTACTTGGCCTTCGAAGCACCTCTGTCATTAAAAGGCAATTTTGTTTGGAGCAACTATTCTGTAATTGAGTGGAACTCTGACCCTTATGTGGAGGTTACAACTGTGTGAATGAGTGTTAGTTAACAATAGTAATTAGTGCCTGAAGTATAAATAGTGCTAATAGTGTTAATGGTGGTCATAAGAATGGCTGGATAGTAGAGTGACGATTGTGAATATCACGATTACGAATATTGAATAAATAAGATATTGTTTTCAAAGCACCTTGTAAATTTACCTTATGTGTGATTTATAAAACCAGAGCATTTATGAAAAGTTCCAGTCATTGCCAACACTGATCATATTCTAATCGTTTCTATAGATTGAACGAAAACTGATAAAATCTTCCGTGTATTAATATTAAGGTTCCGCTGTCCCTCCATTAGTTGATCGTCTGACAAAGGGCTGTGAGTTTTGAACCGTTACAGACTATACTATAGACTACATCACTACAATACTCTGTAGACCATAGCCATAACATACGAAAATCGTGCTTTTCCTAAAGTTTTAAACAAAAATTTAGTGATAAATATTGTACGTTGGTACGGAACCCTTTGAGTGCAAGTCCAATCTGCCCTTGGCCGCTTTTTCCTTTACTAACGAGCTCTTCCCGTTAACTGAACATGTAACTAGCAGAAACTTCATCAGTATAAAATTTATTACAAAATTTTGCTTTTTAAATGCAATATTCCCTGATAAATAATAATTGGAAGTTCATATTTAATCTGTTTTTAATGATTCCTCATAAACTGTTTCCATATCTGTGTAGGTATATTATTATTTCATCGAATAAAATTACTAATTGCTGAAGTGGTAGATTCTACTTCATAAATATCGAAATATACTGAAAATATATTTATACAAGTATTGGATTTTATTTAATTTTATTTTCATGTTTACTGAATTAATTCTGCTTTGATTATGAAGTTGGAGTGTAGCAGCTTTAACAATGTAGGTTATGGGGTTGAATTTTGCTCAAATAAGTGTGATATTTTCCAATTAAGTAATTTTCATTCTGAGTTGAGCTGCACGACTACTGACAAATGAGTGCACTGATTGGACAGGTCCATTCAATCTCTGGTTCATTCCTCAATAAAAAAATTCAGACACCAATCTACATAGTCTTCACATGATCTGACCAAGTTTATGTCTGGACTTTAAAATAGACTTTTGTAAACTGTTGGTGGGAACGGCTAATACGCGTTATAAGCTGTTCTTATGGGATAATTTCCGACCTCAACGCGAGCAAAGCCGCTGGCAAAACCTAGTTCAAAATATTTCTGAATTTACTTTGAAATGGTATTTTTATAAAAAAGCTGCTCATTATTTTTACAAGAGCCTGCAATGTTTACCTTTTTAGACATTTTCAGTAGGACCTAAATAAACATTCGCTCGTTACATTTTATTACTTTGTATGAAAAGTGTATCGAAATGACCTTCTTTGTGGTGATGTCAAACTGGATCTACTGTTGTTTGGGGCTCTCGAGTACTCTGTCACAATATCTTAACAAGACGATAACCATCTGACGTACTGTTTTTTAAATCTTTCCTTTCATACACAATAATATTGACATTTTAATCGTCTTACAACGGTAGCCCACTTCATGTAACCACTGATCACTACACATCCATAAGAAAAAAAAAAATTGGTTGCCTGTAAAGTCGGTATACGGGCGAAAGTTTTACGTGACAACGACTTTGAAGGGACGCGTGCCTTTCACTTTTTATGTCTGTCTCTCTCGCTCTTAGGCGGGCTAACCATGCCCGAGTGGAAGGGACGCGTGCCTCTCACTCTCTCTCATTGTGAGCGCATAACGTGAGCGGAGCGTAACGCAGTTTCTTGAAGTGTCACCCGGCAAACCAATTTATAAGACGTTGTCACGTCAAAAAATGAACATTTGAATAACTAAAAAATAAAAAAAAATATTCATTATGATGACGCACGACGGAGTTTGAAATTTGATATTTTGTCTCATGGAAAATGGAGATGGAATGATCTAGTCGACTCGTGCACTGGGAGGTTGTATTTTTTCTACCGTATGATACGTAAACATTATTAACAGGATGTTTCATAATTCTAATGCATTATTTATTTTTCTTAGTACCTAATATCTTAATTAATGGTAACAATTTTTAATCACGCCTAGAGGTATATTATGTCGGATACATTGAGTGGACAACCTTTGTAAAACGACTAAAATGTCACGGTGTTTATGTATATATCTCTTTTTTTTACCCAAGATTATCACATCTAAATCCATCATGTACAACTACAGTATATCTCGTGCTCCTCTTCAAATGTGACAATATAAAGCGCCTGTCAAAAATAATCTCCGCACCAAAACTGTGTCAAATTCACATTGAGATTGAACTTTAGTGTATGTTCAATATTCATTGAGCGTAGTCCATGTGTTTATCGTGGCGTTAACAGTAGATACACGTCAATGTACAGTGCGATGGCCATTTCATTGTAGATCGAAGGATATTGAGGTACCTTAGCTCTCGTAAAATCACTTTTTACTATCTACGTAGGTAATTTCGCTGATCGTTTCGTAGAAGTGCAGATTGTCTCTAAATGTCGCAGTCGCCGGGACCTTAATCCGAGGTATTAAGGATCTTTCTAGAATGGTACGCTTCTCTATGACTTTCAATTAAATGAGCGATAAGATTATTTCTTCCGTTAAGTTGTTCGCTATACCTGGGGAGTTCATTTCAACAATTTCTGCGAATTCATTGCAAAAACTCATGTTGCAAAAACACAAAGATAACTACAACACTAAATAGAAAGGACAAAGGATAACAAATGAAATTTTCCTGCAGAGACGAAGGTCCGGTCAAGTTGTATTTTTAATTCAGTGATACCTACCGAACCAAACCGACCTATCCTACCGACCGGCCTATTACGTAGCGTTCTGTACTTTTTGCCTACCCCTGTGCCAAGAAGGTGTGACTTTATCTATACTTTATATATTATATATTTATATATAATAATATTATAAAACTGAAGAGTTTGTTTGTTTGTTTGGTTGAACGCGGTAATCTCAGAAACCACTGGTCCGAATTGAAAAATCTTTTTGTGTTGGGTAGCTTATTTATTGAGAAAAGTTATAAGCTATATAACATCACGCTACAATCAAAAGGAGTGGAGCAGCAATGAAAAATGGACGAAAACTGGCAGGCAATTCGATGCGACGGGAAGGGTCAGGGGAGCAAAAATTTGACGCAGACGAAGTCGCGGCCAGAAGCTAGTGATATATATAACGTATTCCTCTAGATCTGAATATCAGTCTATTTTTTTTTTCTTATATATCCTGCTATTTAGCTATCTGTTTTTCCAAACAATAATCTAATATGACGTCAGATTTTCATGAGCAAATGTATACTAAGTCTAAATTAAACAAAATTTTATTTGTAAGTTAAGAAATCTCTGAAAAGATACTGAAGACACCAAAAAGGTAAGAAAGATAATTGTTTCCTTATATTTTAATAAACATTTCCTTTGGTAGGCACAACAGTACCTTCTTTTAATTAGGAAAATTTCGTTACGAATTACGTTTCTAAGGATTAATGTTGAAATTGCAACTTTAAGACGTCTCCTCTTGAGTGAGGTTTATATTCCTGATTTTATTTTAAAATGAAAGTGTTTTCTTGTACAAGTTAGTTCTTCTGGAGTTCATTAATATTTGAATACAGACTGTTTCTTGTTGTTCTTTTTCCAAACCATTTGAGACCAACTACATTATTGAATTATCATTTTTTGTTACAAGTTTTAGTTATTAATGTCTGCCTAGTCGCAAGCGCTACAGCTGAGCAAGAGGTCTAGGGTCCGATTCCCAGGTCGGGCAAAGTGTTATTGGATTTTCCATCTGTAATTTTTTATACTAGACCGTTGGCTAGATTTGTGCCCAGCTGATGACTACCGGGGGCCCCCTACTACATGGGACTAAACATGGCCAAATGTGAGCGTGGGTGTGGATGTGTGTAGTATATCTCTGCTAGCCCCTTTGGGGAATACAGGTGCGATGTTATGGTGTTATATAAGTTATTAAACCATTAAACATAATTCATTTATGAGCTTCATATTCTTCTTGTGTTGTGAGATAGGATATATGTTAGCCGTCAGTTCCCAAATACTGAAAGGTGCAGTTTTTGTATTGTAAGAAATAAGAATATCGATCACAAATTTCGTAACGTGCTTTAATACAAGTAAAGCTCCTTTTACACAATGCAAGTGTCTTGCCTGTGGTATACAATTTTTTTTTTTTGCAACAAATAACTTGCATTGTCTAAGTGTTTAGACGATGCAATTTTTATTGTACAATAGCTTAAACTTATTGTAGGTTTTCAGCACCGTGTAAAAGGACGATAGTAGGTCACCATATCCACGAAAGCTAAGCTATGTAGCGGAACGAGGAAGATGTATTACTAAGATGCACCGCTGCGAGGTAGCTGTGCGAGTAAGATGCGCCGCTTGAGCTATGTGCTGCATCGTCAGTAGGAAAGCACATTGCAAGATATAAAATCACTTTTTGCTTCCACGATGGCATGTCTACTTTCAGAGTCAAACTCGCGCCTACTGCAGATACTCTGCTACACCACTTGTTCATCCATAGATCCCATCCATAGCTCGCACCCTTCCATATTAAAAAACATAGCTCAGTTGAACCCGTTTCCACCAGTACTAAGCTATGTGGACAAATGAATATGATTTGTGGATTTCATACGCATCCAAAGCAACCGTAGCATAGCATATCTGTGGTGGAAAAGCAACCTTATGCCCGACTTGTCGCTGTTCCGCTCGTCTTTGATAAATAAAGATAACAATTCACTACAGTTTCAATGACTACGTAAAAGACATGACTGAAAAGAAATGAAGACTAGGGAGAAAATGCAATTAAATATACAAAGCCTCAACGACTTTTTAATAATATTACAAAGTGAAAAGGCGAAGTGTTTCTAAATATAAGAATAACAACAGCCAGGCAACAAAGCGACGTTTGACACAAAGGCAGTAATGACGCGTCAGCAACACAAGACTATGCGGCGTTGCGCGCGACAACGCCACTACGCCCGGTACACCGCTAAGCCGACGAAAGTCCGAATTTAAATTATTTTATGTTTGAAAATTAAATGAGGGGTTATAATGTTGTCAGTTTCGGAGAGGGTAATTTTAATAGTGCTTAGATTTATATTTTGATTTTGCTAAGAAATTAAATTACTGCTTTCTATTTACTGCTTGCTTTTGAAGGGAACTTTGTGTTAGGAGCTACCCAACCCCAAGTTGTCTTCTAGTAAAGCAGTAATTTAGTTTCGTAAGCTCGCAGTGAGATGATTTCTGAGTATTTTGTAATAATACTCAACACCTTATTACTGACAAGTGTTACAGACCGGATTCTAGTACTATGATCAGTCCCCGTGTGTTGTACCATGTGGCATCGGACGTAAAGAATAGCACCACCCCATTTCTTCCCATGGGTGTCATAAGAGGCGACTAAAAGACTTACTAGAGAATGGGCAGCAGCGTTCTCTGTGCATTTTACCACCATACTGCGATCGCCAATCCGCCTGCCAAGCGTGGCGATTATGACAAACTCCCTAATTTGGAGAGGCCTATATCTAGCAGTGGACGTCTTTCGGTTGAAATGATGATGATGATGATGATGATGATGATGATGATGATGAGTCACGAATCCTGATGAACCTTTTACAGATTTGATAATTATCTCAACTGTGTTAGTTGTTAAGTGTGTCGGGTCGTTTTTGCATTTGATAGCCTACCTTTTGATGATCGTTATAGACTATTTGACATCACGCTGACGCTCAGTGTCATGCCTAAGGAACTGGAAATAAGTAGGGAAGAATGCTAAGCGAAACCGGAATAATGGCGCAGGCGGGCAAAGAGGATGCAACGCGGCGGGTCTGGGGTCAAAATTACTCGTGAATGAAGTCGTGAGCGAAGTACTACTTAAACATAAAATCATAATATTTTAATTTAAATCATCATAGGATGATTTAAATAAAATATTATGATTACTTATGAAAACGTCAGAAACTAGGTGCACGTACCAGGCCCTGTCAACAAGTACCAGGTACTTAATAAAATAGAAAATGGCCTCTGCATGTGGTTATGCAAAGGTGGACATGAATGGACACCCACATTTCGCCAGGTTTAAGTCCCAAGTAATAGGGGGTGAGGTTATTGGCATGACTGAAAATTTAATCATCCGAACAAGAGGCTGGTGCCCATGCTCTAGATGAAATGCCAACGATATTTCATTAATAGGTACAAAAGAAAAATGCCTAATAAATAAAGCACACGAACTAGTTTATCGAAACCGATCCGCGCGACGCGACGGTTGCAACTTTTTCTCTCTCTGATGAGTTAATTAATTGAAGTTTCAGACTATCTTTTTGCTTAGTCAGGCGATTTTGTTCACGGTAGATGTAACTGGTAGTTAAGATTGAAGACTAACTAGGAAACAGTCTTTTTATAATGACTAGCACTTTGCCCGCGACTTCGTTCACGTGAAATTTTGGGCTCCGACACGCCGCGTTGAATCACATAGTCGTCCCGCGCCACTACACAGTTTTCACTTAGTTTCCTTTATAACATTATTTCTTTTCTTTCGGCTCCTTAGGGTCTTAACCTGATGTTAAATAGCCTATAATATGCCTCAAATTTTGGGCTATCGTGATAAAAATATTTTTTTCAAATCGGACTGGTAGTTCCAAAGATTACTTAGTACAAACAAACTCACAAAGTTTACTTCTTTATAATATTCTAGATAGACTATTTGTCTGCGATCCAAGATAAAAAGTAACCTTTGTCTGTTTCCAAGGCAAGGTCAACCCATGTGTTAAATTTCATCCAAATCCATTTAAACGTGAAAGCGTAAGAAAGATACAAAAAATCGAATCTTTTCTTGTTATAATATTAGTTTATATTATTTATTTTTTTGCACGCTTTATATTAGCTTCACTTGTATGTTTGTTTGTAACCGACTCCTTATAGCGCGATTTTGACCCACTTTAAACGACTAGATTTCATTTAAACTCTGTAAAGTTCTCGAGGACCGATGACAATACTATAATTACATAAATTTGTGTCATTACCCTTGCCAGGGTTACCAGGACAGCAAAAGAACTATCTTCGAAAACTACGCTGACACACGCCACAAACTACGCCGACACACGTCCCAAAAATTCGAAAAACCCTAAAAAATAGAAAATAAATAATAGTTTAAAAAAAAAACTAAAAAACACGCTTACATATAAAATTAAACTAAAAATTAAAAAATAATGGAAAAAAAGCGTGGGGTGATATCCTGGTTTCCTATGGAAGCGTGTTTTTTTAGTTTTATTATATAGATTGTGGTCTGATTTGTAATTTCAAATCTTATGTAAGAGGTGCTTAGTTTGATTACAGTTTTAACGGAGCTTCAACACTAAACAAGTGATTTGAAACCATACTGTGGTAGTCTCATTGATCAAACTATCATCAGTTCTTAGTAAGGTAAGGCTCTCGTCTCAAGAAGACATTACATTGAACGAACTGATAAAGAGACGAGGTCTGGCACAGGCCATCAGGGTCATGTCGAGTTGTCGTTGATGTTTTTCAATAATGTTGTCATTCTAGCTATATATTTGTTTAGCCCGTAATGCTCCATTGTTAGGCAAAGGCCTTCCTCTCTCTTTTTCACACACGGCTGTGCTCAACAATAAAAACGCCAACTTAAATACAGTGTATTAACCAACAAGGCAGACAAACACCTCACATTAATCGTTTAAAAGAGCAAAGCTACACCTGTTCCCAAAAATATACAAAAAAGCAATTAACTCTCTTATTAAAACGCGCCTCGTCAAAAAGCCATCGAACAGCTTTTTACCAAAGTGTTTAATTTTAATTACGTACAGCTGAAAAGTCTGAAAACTTCACGATTGTAAACTCTTCGCAGTTTGTTCGACAACGACAAACAACAATCAATTTTTGGACAAGTTGAAACTTGTTAATAAGTTCATTAAATTGGGTATAGGTATAGATGTGTATTAAACATTTACTGGAAATATGGGCATTGAGGCGTTATGGGGAGGGAACTCTGAATAAATGTGAATCTTGGTGATTGTTAAATCAAAAATTTGTGACATCTACCAACCCGCACTAGGCCCGCGTGGCACATTAGGTTCAGTCCACTCCCTGTCGAACCGAGGAGGCCTGTGTCCCAGCAGTGGAGATATTATAAACCGATTCATCATTCTCCTGCTGGTCATTTGGCCATTTGTGGTCGGCGGAACATGGTTTTCTCTTCCAAATCTGTATTACTCGTCATCCCAGTAGTCACACCCTTTCTAACCATACCATCATTTACACAGTCTATCCATCGTTTTGTATGGTCTGCCGTTACTCTTATATAGATCCTCCTCTTATATACATCCTAGAGGCATTTTCCTCATTCCTCCGTATAAAACATATTTTTTCACACACACTTTTTCAGTTACCGGTGCCACTTTCAGACTTCCTCTTATGTACTCATTCATATTCTAGCCATTCGTGTAATACTACATCCCTCTCAATATTCTCATCTCATTTTTTTTTTTTTTTTGTTGGACATCTCGTAGTTAACCTGAAAGATTTTTACTACTTAAACGGATGGAAGCCGGCGAGTTCTAAATAGTTACCTTTTTAGGCCTCCAGCCGGGGCTTATTATACTTAAAAACTAAAGCGAAAGCTCTAAGGGTTACCCCGAGGGGGGTACGAACCTCGGCTTAGACAATCACTGGTGGGGGACAGCAAGGGACTGGCTGGATCTGGGTTAAATGATTTAGGGACTAATTTAAAGCTAAAGGCGCAGCATCGCGGGCTGGCTCTTGCCTCTTGCAAGGGTCGGGAGGAACTATTAAGTTGGGGTCGCGACGACGGACCTCGGCGGCGAGGTCGGTACGGTTTGTGTCTGTGTGGTTTGCTCACTGTACTGGTCTCTTTTCGACTCTCCTGGACGAGAGTAGTGGGATCGTCAGGATCGGATAGAACGTGCCGCGGACGGCGGACTTTACTGATACGGGAGGGGGTGTAAGTGGCTGCCGCGACAACCAGAGGGTTGTGGTGGGATGCGGCCCTATCGAAGAAACGCTTCGAAGCGCGTTTCATGAACTAATGGATAGTCAGGAGTTTCATATCTAAATGGAGGTTGATATTCCGGACAAACCAAGGCGCGCCTGTGGCTTGACGGAGAAAATGGTTCTGGAGGGTCTGCATCCTATGGATGAAACGGGGTTTAGCATGTGCAAAGACTGCGCTTGCATATGTCATGATGGGCCTGATACAAGTGGTGTAAATACGTTTCTTGCACTGAAGATACATTTTACTCCGCTTGTTCAGGACGCAATGGAGCCTACCGAGACCGAAAGCGGCCCGCAAGCGGGCCTGCTTTATGTGCTCTGAAAAGGTGAGGTGTTCATCGAGGATGACACCTAGATATTTGGCTCGCTTCTCCCAAGGGATCTGCTTGCCGAACATAGAGATGGGTCGGGGAGGGGGGTGATTTCGTCGCGGTCGGGTGTAAAAGACTGCCTGACTTTTATCGGGATTAACTTCGATTCGCCAGTTCCTGAACCATTCGCCGAGCTCGTCGACTACGGTTTGGAGGTAGCGAACCAGCGCTTTGTCACTATATCCCGAGAAGAAGATGGCAGTGTCGTCTGCGAACAGAGCTAACCGTGCCTTGTTACTTCTGGGGATATCGCTAATGAACAGCGTGAAAATGAGGGGGGCTAGTACAGAGCCTTGAGGGACTCCTGCACGGATCGGGTGAGGGGAGGAAAGTGCCCCTTTGATGCGGTAGCGAAAGGTACGGTTCGCAAGAAAGTCTCGTAAGATGAGCACGAGACGGTCTGGCACTCCGAGTTGGTACAGCTTATATCATAAGCCGTTGTGCCAGACTTTCTCGAACGCTTTCGCTATGTCGAAGAATACAGCGCCCGTGAACATACCACGCTGAAAACCAGCAAAGATATGCCAACGATACGGTATACCAGGTGGACACACGAATGTTGGGTTCGAAAACCAAACTGCTTGGTGGAGATAAGGCCCTTTGTCTTGGCATAATCCCTGAGTCGCTTATAAATAAGTTTCTCATAGATTTTGCCAAAGACTTTGAGCAAACTGATGGGGCGATAACTCGTGAGCACGGTTTTGGGCTTACTGGGCTTAGGGATGCCAATGACGGTGGCTTCCTTCCACGCTTGGGGGAAAATATTATTACTCAGGGCACCATTGAAGATGGTAGTCATGAGCATAATCAGGTGAGCGGGGAACAGCTTGATCACTCTGTTGGTGATGCCGTCTGATCCGGGGGCTCTACGAGGTTTCAGACCCTTGATGATATCGTGCACCTCGTTAGGAGTGACGGAGGGGATCATCAGGGTCTTCAACGGGCGGGAGTGAGGCTTTGCGTTCGACTTCCGCGTTTACCTTATCGACAAACGCTTGGTCTACTGGCTGCGAACTGGGTGTGCATTGGGCTTCGAGGCTATTGGCTAGGCATTCAGCCCTGTCGATATCCTCGAATGCAATGGTCGCGTCGGGGCGGGTCAGGGGGGGCATAGTGTAAACCTCAGAGGATTTAAGTTTTCTCTGAAGTTCCTAGAATGCGAGATGAGTTGGCTCTAGGTCACCCAACATCTTGTCCCAGTTAGCGTCACGCAGCTCAGTCACACGTGTCCTTACAGCACGCTGTAAGTAGCGCATGTGAGCTTTGTTAGTGTCACAGGGAAAGTTGCTGTAGGCACAAACGGCCGCGTTCGTCTCTGTCAGCAGAGCACGTACATCGTCGGGGAGCTTCCATTTACGGTCATCCGTATCTGGAAGCTCCCGTGAACATTCGTTCACGATCGATTGTACGTGCTCTGTGAGAGAGTCGATCGCGGCCGTTGTGTCGGCGACAGAGTCGAACTGATCTGGGATAGAGTCTAAGTGATGTGACGCGTTAGACTGTAAGCGTTCGCTTACTTTCTTCCAGTCAGTGATCACTTTAGTGACGGGGGGTTGAGAGGGGTCGCAGGTACCTAATTGGGGGGCCAGGTGCATGACTACTGGTCGGTGATCAGAGTCGAGCTCGTATATAGTTTCTATAGAATCCAACCTTAGGTTGATATTCTTTAGAAGTGCTATATCGAGTACATCGGCTAACAGATCGGGCTCGAAAGGGAAATGAGTGGGAGTCATCGGGGCGATAACGTCAAAGTTCATGGTAGAACAGAGGTTAAAGAGTTGTCTACCTCTAGTCGAGGTCCTGGTGCTATTCCAAGCTGGATGTTTGGCGTTGAGATCGCCCGCTATGATAACGGAGTCACTCATGCCGAAGAGTTTGGAGAGGTCATTAGTGAGGAGTTGGGGATCCTCAGATTCGATTCGGGGGGGAATGTAAGCCGACACAATAGTGATCGGCTGGTGACCTGTCAGTCCTAACCGACAGGCCGAAAGATTTCGGGAGGATCCATAGGTATGCAGTACAGGGACTTCCTATAGTATATGAGGGTGCCGCCTCTGTGACAACGTGACCTGTCGTTGCGAACTAAACGATAGTTTGCAATTTTCGGATCGCGTTGGTGAGGCTTAAGGAACGATTCTTGAATGAGTAAAATGTCTACGTGATAGTCACGGAGGAACGTGGTGATCTGATCACGTTGGCCGTGAATGCCATTGGCATTGAAGAAGCCTAGCTTTAGGGAACGGGGTTTTAGTTTTGTTACTATTCCTCGACTATCCATAATGGGGGCGTTGGGAGTTCATGACGTGGAGGGCTTGCGTGATCTCGGGATACGCAGCATATATTGATTGGATGCGGAACAGGTTGCCCCCGGGGGCAACCAGTTCCTGGGCTATCTGTTGGCCACGCGGGGAGAGGAACGTGCTATAGGTATTAAAGGTGCCGGCGATGACGTTAAGTGCATCTAAGGGAGCCTGACCTTTCCTCGGAACTGATCCTGCCATAGGGGCAGTGGGGGGGGCGCGGTGCGGGCGGAGGGTGCGGTCGCGGGAAAACCGGGGGGCGTAAGAGGCGCGGGGACGCGGGTACGCGGGTCCATTAATGGAGGGATGGGAGCGGGCTTAGGCCTGGAGGAGGCCAGAAGGGGAAAGTCCTGGTGGGAACTCAAAAGAGGCCATTGGGTTGGACGTTGGGGGCTCAATCTCACGGGGAGTTTGACCGATGGGGATTCCCTAGTCTGGCGGGCGCCGAAACGCTGCGCCAATTTAGGGGAAGAGGATTTGGGGGCTTTCGGGCAGCCCCGGTAGTTTGCCGGATGACCGGACCCTTTGCAGAGCACACAACTAGGTGGCTCGGTGCAATGGGTGCGATCTTTGGGTCGGGTACAGTCGACTGTGCCGTGATCTCCCAGGCACTTGATGCACCTGGAAGTGGCATAGCAATTGTATGCCGAATGCCCGTAGAGTTGGCATCTGTGGCACTGGTCAATGATGCCCGACTTTCGGGGCTTTTCGATAACTAAGCCTGACAGGTTGCAGATTGCCTTGACCTTAAATATGGGGTGATAGCCCTCCGTGGGAGGGCATACCACCAAGACCATATCAAAGGCAATGCCTTGTCTGGACCGGTGCATACGATGGACCTCTAAGACAGGCACGTTCTGTCTTTCAAGGTCCGCCTTTATATCGCTGGTGGCGATTTCGCAAGGGATCCTGCGGATCACCACCCTGGTCAGTTCTCATCTCAGCAGCATGCCATTCATTTATACATTTTATGGCCCGACTTTCTGACCTATACAAGGCAGCAGGTCATCTTTCATTCATCCAGTGTTAATTCTGTGCTTCTACTTCGCCATCACTTTGCACGAGTGATCCGCAAAAGTCGGAGTAGACTAGGAAAAGACCGCCATCAAGCGCTATGGCTTCAAAACTGGAGAGACCACCGAAATCGCAGTACATAAATTCAGTATCAGCTCTGCTAATTCCCCACCTTTGCTGCCACTCTGTTCTGGATCTTAGAGACATCTTAGCCGACAAGACCAATATCATCGGAGAACAGCATGCCTCAGGGTGTCTCATAGGCTGATTATGGTAATGAATTGTAAAATCGAGATAATTATAAGTTATTAAATAGATGTTTCCATTCAGAAAAAATATATATATTATAATTCGAATGCGACTAAAATGTACACGCAACTTCAGCGCTTTCACCCCCTTTCTCACTTTATCGTTATTTAACGAAGATAATACCGGTTGGACAGGTTCTAACAATGTCGAAACATATTTACGATTCTAACGACTATCGTGAGCATGCTGTCCGATGCATGGAACAGTCACTTTATAATTGCGATAGCCACGAAAGAACTGTTATTAGGTCATGACCCCTTCCAACCCGAAAGCAAATAATTACCGCCCATAACCTACAAACCGACTCCGCCAATCCGGAATTCCCGTAGGAGCTAAAAATTCCATGTTCAAAACAAAGTGGTGTCAGTTCATGCAGAATTCATTCGATGGCGCAATGCTCTCTCCTGGGCTGCACAGAAGTGCACTGTGCATTTTGATCGGTATGTTTATGAAATGGTGCACGGGAGGCGTATATTTCCTAGGGCCTACTCCGGGTGAGTGCATTTGGCGATCATGTGGCTTAGATGAGAGAATAAGTAAAAGTGAATTGGCTTATAATTTCTTTGGTCTTTTAAATCATTGGTAAACCCTAGTCAAATGGAAAATTTTGGAATATGATGAACATTGAATGTTGTGCTTTGCAGTGCAGAAACATTACGGTTCAATATTTTTTTTAAACTGCCAAGAGAATACATAAAAGCCATAGGTCCTAGATTTTTACAAATGCCCTGGAGTTCCACACTAGGGTTCCTTCTTTTCCGAATAATTACTTCATTCCTGAATAATTATTTCGAAGAAACTCCGAGCATAGAGCGTTGAGCGACCTTGAATATGTGGACCAGCCCGACTGGCAATGTCCAAGTTTCGGTACCGTATGTCATAACGGGCAAGATGCAGTGGTTGAACACTTTAGACTTCAATCATATCAATAATGTCCGAGATAAACTCAAAAAGTAACATATGAATTGAAACAGTCACACTGATACTTTGCCCAGATTTTACCACACAACCTTGTGCCTGATATACCAGGCCTAAAACCCTGGGCCATCACAACATTCATATATCAATATTTATCACAAAATATACCACTTAAAAAGCTTGTAATTGTGACAACCGCTTCCTATTCAAGTTAATTACATATGCTAATAGGTATTATTGAATTTGACAGATGTAATCTCTATTAACACGCGTTTAATATATGGAATGGCAATTAATTGTAAATGCAAGTTAAACAAAGTATACAATTTCGAATTGAATTAGTTATTTGTTTGATTAAAAAAAGTTTTAATTTCGATAAGAAATGTTTTTAGGTTTAATTTGCGTATACTTTGACGAATTATGCAACTACATATGCAGGTACGTGTTCATTTTATGATAACTAAATAAAACAAGCTTTTTATTACAAGTATATTTTTTTTGGGTGTATCATCAAATGACGTCTCCCGCGCTGGGTGGAGCGGGAGGGCGTGTCATATTTTTACTGACTAAAACCCATCCGTGTTCTTTCAGTTGACTATATGCCAGGGCCACGGTAAACTCTTTCGTGTCCGAAAGAGTCTCGCGACCCTGGCAGGATAATTAGTATATTAAGAAAATGCCCATACTTCAATCGTACGGCTACTTTATCATTTCAGCCGAAAGACGTCCAATGCTAGACAAAGGCCTCCCCCAAGCACCGCCATTTCGATCTGTTCTGTGCTTCTCGCATCCAACGTATTCCTGCGGCCTTCACCAGGTCATCGGTCCACGGCTACTTGCTATGCTTATATCCTATGGTTTAACCTGTAACCTTCCCTAGCCTACTTGGAAGTCCCTGAACCGTCTCCGGAGTAAAGTGAAAAGATGTAACTCCAACCAGTTAACATGTGGATACCCTGACGCAACGACTCTGCGCTGACACCGATTACGACGTGGGAGTGGCGAAGTTTCGGGCTAACAAGACTTATTATCAACGAAAAAGTGACAGAAATATTGTCGGGCCAGCGTTTTGAAGAATAAGAAGATCCTGTGGTGTCTTATCCGACTGCGCTGAAGCCCAAAACGAGAGTAATCTCGCAATCCGAGCAGCAGTATGCAGTGAGCAGTAGTGACCCAGTGGCATCGACCTCGACTTACGAGTTGTAGGTTGAAAGACAGGCCCTCTGTGTAAATTATTTCATCACTATTGCTCTCAAAACGGTGAAAGAAAATATCAAAAGGAAACCAGCATGTCCTAGAACCAAAAAATCGAAGATATGTGACATCTACCAACCCGCACAGGACCCGCGTGACAGATTACGGCCCACTCCTAACAGAGAAGCCTGTGTTCGAGTAGTGGCAACATTATAGGCTAATTATTATGATGATAAGCCGTTATCTAATACAACGATTTTGTCTGAATTTAAAAATCATGTACTTACCTATATGCTATGGCGTATATTCTGCAATGGGTCCACAACAGATTACTATGATTATCTTCAGAAAATGACATGCTTAAAACATAATACGTACACTCAACACTCCCTTTATTCCTCATCCAAACGGAACACAAAGCAATAACATTCCTAGGAACCATAAAATTTCAACGCTTGAACGTCATAAATTCCGTAACTGAATAGGGAGCAAACAAAAAGGAATCTGTGCCAACAAACTATGCGAAAGTGTTCGCAACTCAAACACTTAATGATGACGTATGGCAATTCGTTGGCCATCACAATACGTGATACGTCAGAAGGTTGGAGTCGTAATAGAAAAACTTGGGTCGTTTGTGTGACCATTGCTTTGTTGGGCCTAGTTTTGGTCGAATTATTATATAGGAATCTTCTTCTGAGTAGATAGTAATAATGCATCATGTTCTTCTGTAAATGAGAAGATGGAAACTTAGTCTTGGCTAAGAGTGGCCTAGACTAGATTGTAAAGTCACATCACATCGCGTCGGGAATTATTTTTCTTCCACGATAGAAATTTGAACCGACGGATAATGTTTGAACAAATGGGAGCATTTCTTTGTCTATATTTTCCCGCTGCTGGGCATGTTGGACAAAGCCCCCAATTTCTAAATTATTGAAATGAAATGAAATTTATTTTGCAAGAATTGTAGTACATTACAGATGGTCGGGTTATTTTAGAAACTTGCATATATTCCAGTGATTATATGCAAGTTTAATTTTATTTACTACATAAACCTTCCCGAATAAAATCTATCAATTATGATGCAAACCGCATTAAATCCGTTGCGCAGTTTAGAAGAACAACGTGGTCACATCGGTGTCCTGTCAATTCACCAAAAAATAATTTACAAATTTTTACTTGACAAGCAACGATTAGCAAAAACAATGTAGATGTAGTTTTTGGGAAATCACGATTTACTTTTTTTTTGAGTTTATAATTCCATTTAAAAAAATCTGAGAAAGTATATCGAAGAACTTAAGATATATTTAAGAAGTCTATTTAATACTCCATTATATTTTTATGGAAATAAAAATCTGAAGATATTATTTTCATTTTATATAATTTTTTTTACTTTTAAATTCCTCTAATGTGTCACTTTTGTTCAACAAAATTATCAAAGATTTCATGAAATGGGACACTTTTATTAGTAAATAATATTTATTGTTTTTTTTAATTAATCAGGTAGGTAATATTAATATCTTTGTAGGCAGTTACTATTAGTTACAATAGAAACAAATAAGGTATCAAAACAATAAAGAGTAAATAGTCTCCACCCTTGGTATTGAGCTGATATGATCTTTAACTCCTTGCTTTATAGAATCATCTACTGTGTGGTGACGACCATGCTTACCTCTTAGATCTTGCTGTAAAAAACCATCTTAACTTTTTTTTATAACAGTACGAATGACACGGTCATTAATGGCTAATGTATTTTTAAAAAAGAGTTTACTCATTCGAACTGTTTCTTTATTGAATGTTAAGCAAAAAGCGTGATTGTGTCGTCTTGGTTTTTCTTTAGCAGTAAATCTAACTTTAGGGATGATAGGTTTAATAGATTTATGAATAAAATGCCGTTGTAAGTTAATGTCGCCCAGTTTCCAGTAACTATGAAATTTATTTTCTCTCTGGCTTTCATTAATCTTTTCCGTGCACTTGAATGTACATTTTTCATTGCATGGAGGTAACATTGACCTAGCAGGTATTGTTTTTCTTTCTTTGGTTCTTGAAATATACGCCTCACCTAAATTCCTAGCTTTTTAGTTTTATTACTCAACCACTCTTCTCTTCGACATAAACGCTTTTTCCCTTTTTTACTGTATTTGTTTCGTTATTAATTAAGCTACTGATTGGACTAGATGGATTAAACTGATGATTGGATTCTGTTCCCCTTTCGCCTTGAAGAGAAACTGCGATCGGCGGGGATGAGAGATTGGCCGTTGAGGTTGATGGTAATATAGCGGAGTTTGAACGCGAAGTAGTGGAGCTTGAACCAGAAGATGAATTAGAGCTTGAGGACGAATTGGAGCTAGAAGATGAGTTTGAAGAAGACTCATCGGAGTCATAATTAGTGTCCAGTCGTGTTAGATTTTGAATTGGATCGGAATTAGGAATATTTTCAGAATTTAAATTAGGTAAAGTAATATCGAAATTCAAATCGGGATTATTTTGATGCACTTCCTGCTGTAGTACACTTCTAGATTCGCAGCGGCGAGGCGTAATTTTTTCTAAAAGAGAAGCCGAAGCGAAGTCGGCCTTAACTTACTGACTCATCAATAAAGAATACTTACTATCATTCTAAAATTAATTTAGGAATGTAATGAATTAAATACAATTAAATTAAACAGATGAAAACGAATAAAATATGCAATATTCCTCTATCTCGTTCTCGCTGACGCATTTTTCTATACCTGTCTCTGTCATAACCCGTTGTACAGCGGCTTGCTCTCGTACATATCAAGCGGTGCCACGTGACCTAAAGTGACATCATTACGGGATCGCTGTTGTATGAATTTTTAGTTCCCGATTATGACGTTTTGGCGCCGTGTTAATTTAGAACATTTCTCTTTTGTTGTAATACAAAGGTATTAATAACCTTTTTTGTTGTTTGAATGTTATGGTGAATTAAATACCCGTAGTGTAACTATATTTATTGACAATAGTAGCCACTATTTACATACTATTGTATTTTTAATAGTGATAGAGTTACCAATGCGAATCCCCGAAGGCAAGCCGGTAGGAATCGTGTTATATGGTGCCTTCGCCACTGAGATTCAGAAAGTAAGTTACCAGTTAATTCTTCATCCTGACTATTACAAAAAAAATCTCCTTCTGAGCACACCACAACCAATAACAAAATCGGGATCTTTGACGCTATCATCACTATCCTTGATGAAATCATCTTCATTTGAAGGAGTTGTACACACACCATCCTCATTAATTGAGTATTCGTCTTCGAGTACTGTGTCATGTAAATTAAAACTTTGTAACGTAGATTGTTTAAAACTTGTAGATGCAGGTGCTGAAAATTGATGTACGTAGGTATTTTAAAAAAATACTGTCACTTACCATCGTCAATATCAGAAAGTGTGTTGGTAGTGTTGATATTTTCTTTAAAAGTTTCAGATTCATCCAAGCCAACGGCTACTTCTGGAGTGCCATCGCGTAAAACTAAATCAATCATCAACTCCGCTCTTCTTGAATTCCGCTTCATTTTGTCCTATTAAAGTAAAAACGCATAGTTGTAACAGTTGCAATGCGTCCTAAGATAATTATAAACACTATATTATTATAAAGCAGAATTAGAGACACAATATTAAATATTACCCAATTAAATGCTTGTCATAGTCGGTAATATAATAAATCGGTATCAACTAACGCTAAAGCAAGAACAGTGTCATTTCTCATAATGTCACTGTTCTATTTTCTAATTTTATAATAGTTAATGAGAATAACTCAACAATATAGTCATTTCACATGATTCACATCATGTGAAATGACTATATTGTTCAGTTCTATTCTCTAATTTGAAAATACTTAGTGAGAATAATTCAAAAATAGGCTCACTTCACGTGATGTGACTGTCTTTTTGCCGAAATTAAGCAATTCTAAGAAAATTACTTACCGTAATAGGGTTGTTACACAGGTTATGACAGTACTACACACACTAGATGCATGTCCGTTCTGTATCAACTGTGATGTGACCACGGAATAAAGATTCTTTGTGAATGTGACACTGTTTACACTACAAAAGGTAGGAAAGTGCTTCGTTGAAAAAGGGTATTAAATGCCATCTCTCGGCAAAGAATCGCACTATAATTATGACGCTTTTTTGGCAGATAAAGTTTGCGATTGCCTTTCTTATGGCATACTTATCTCTATTTCGTATTTTTATGTGTTGTGACTCTCTTGTTGCCGATGTGCGAGATGTTCTCGATTGGACTACAGATTTGGACCATAAATAAAAGAATATCTATGCATGTGTGTATTAAATACACGGTAATTAATAGTAGTGTGTGTAACGTGTTATTTATTGAAAATAATGTATTCTTACGCATAATTTAAAAAAAATATTAGCGTTCGTCACTTCTTCTCTATATAAATTATAAGTGTTCGAAATTTCATACTTCTCCGTCCGCCCAATTTTCGTAAAAAGGGATCCAAAGTTTTCGCTTCACGTATTAATATATAGATACCTATTTTTTTTAAACCAATCTCTGTCTGTATACCAACAAAATCTTATATTATTGACAAATCATTTTACTCATGATAAACTAGCAACTTTTTAAGGAATGTTACGATTTCCCATGTATCTTACAACATCAAGTTACAATGATAATCTCCTAGAATCATATAGCCTTAAAACAATGGCTTTATAGCCATTATGATAAACCAATGATTTAGTCAGCAATAGCATGAATAACAATATCTAATGTGTTATCTAAATGAAACTATTGATAGTTGCGTAAAACAGTATACTGTACGTATAGGCTAGTTATCACTTCTAGTATCTGCCTCTAGCCTTTTTATCTAGCGATTGCAACAATGCGATAAAATGTTTATCTTTCTTCCAAATCTTTAGATATAGTATTTTATCAACAACACCGTATGTTGTTCTCTTCACTGTATCTGGCGACAGAGACCCAAACTAATTGTCATTACTTCCTTGAGCTCTCTAATGATTAGGAAAAGCTGATGAGCATAGTTGTATGTAAACATTGTATGTGATATATGTATGTAATAATATCACGTCAAGTAACTAACACAATCACACAATCTTATATCAATTAACGTTATTGTATTGATAAATGTAACTATACTAGTTACACTGTATTACTAGTCGAGAAAGGCGGAATTTTAAGTAGTTTTATCTTAACGTTGACTGTCTCGTTGGTCTAGTGATCACAAGTGGTAATACTGAGCATGAGGTCATACAAAAGGTCCGATTCGATTGTGATCGGGTTCGATTCCAAGCTTGGACAAAGTCTTATCCGGTTTTTCCATCCGTATAGTTTGGTTTTATGCCCGGTTGATTACAATAGGTTCACCTCCAATTATATGGTACAACAATGAGTAAATTATAACTTACTAAATAATTTTCAAATTATCATCATGTACTCATGATTAGGGTCAACTCACACCAAAAGAGCGGCGAAGGGCAGCGAAGCGCAGCGACCCACTCGGTAGAGAAGGCGCGCCGATTCCCGCGACTGCTCGAGAAGTCGCTGGAATGCTCGAGAAGTCGTGGGACTCCGCACGCCTACTCGAGCCCGCCCGCGATGAATTCACGGGTCGCTCTCCTATGCGCAGTTCACTTTCAATAAAACTCGAGGAAATTTGTGTTTAAGCAGTCAAAATGGGTATTTTGGATTTAATTATTATTGCACATATAATTGAAGAAGAAGAGGAAGAGGCTGAAAGGATTAGGAGGGATATTAGGAAATTAGGATATTGTATAGGCAGTCGTACATTTGCACCAAACAAATAAGCTTTTCTTCATACATTTCCATCACTTCTGTCTTCGTTGCACTGCAAGGAATGAATGCGAATGCTCGCGCGCAACAGACGCCCATGGGGAGCGGGTGCGAGGGTCGGGATATTACCAGCGGCCGCTCGCGACTGCTCGAGCATTCACGGGACTTCCCGCGACTTCTCGCGCAGTCGCACGGCTTGGTTTATGGAATTCGTCGGAATTCCCGCGACGCCGCGGGCATCCGCGTGACTCGTTCGAGTTTCTCATGCGATAATAAGTATCATAGTAATGAAAATAAAGTTAAAATTCATATGACACTGAAACTGCGCTCCGCTTCGCTGCGCTTCGACGCTCTTTTGGTGTTAGTTGAGCCTTATTGTTGTGTTAAGTTTATGTTGTCATCAGTTGAAACTTAAATCTGTGTTAAACTTTGAAAGGTGAGTTACTAGCCTCATAAAGTGCCCTTGTTATACTGAGTCAATGTAACTTAGGATAAGTGCATTCATTGATTGTTTTTATGGTTAAATAAAGATATTTGAAAATGAAATTAAAAATGAATTATATGGTACCTTAACATAACTGGCGAAATGTGGGTGTCCTAAATATACACCTCTAAATATACATATCTTCACTTTGTGTATAACTTTAATAAAATTGCACTCTTTTTGCAGTTTCACCAAACTCGTTTGTCAAAAGCCCATTTATTTCGACATGCCTAAATTTGGTCGTCCATCGCATCGGCGCACGATAACCGACAATTTCATCAAGGCTTTAGGCCGGTTACACATGACCGACTTACTAGCGCAATTAGGCGGTGCGACTAGCGTGCTAAATCGCACTAGTAAGTTGACAACAGTACCGTGTAGAGGCAGCCTGAAGGATGAAGTAGATTGGCGATATTGACAGCACTATCTAATTGGCTACTTGTCGACTAGTTCTGCGATAAATGAAAGAAAGAAAGAATACCGTTTATTTGACACAGTTCGTAAAACACAAAATAAAATTACAGGAAAAAATTAATTAAAAAAAAACAACATTTGTGTGCCTCACGGCTGCGCCAAAAAGGTTTATTTCAGCATTAATGTCAGACAGATGCTGTCTGACGCTGGTTTTCTAATGAACCTATAGGGACAAGTGACGAGGAGTACAAAACAGTTCCAACATATATATAAATAATATACGTTGAAACTGTTTATAAATAAATAAACTAGCCATTAATCATATAAATTTACTCACAAACACAAGACAAAACGAAACGAAGACAACAGAAACTAAGGCAAAACCTTCTCCCGCGCGCGCTGCACTCACACACACAGCACCTTATCGCCGCGGATGGCACGGCAGTGTGTGTTGTGTAAATCATGCTTATGTATTGCTTGATAGGTCAGAGTTGTATTGATTAGCTCCAACATATTTTGCTCTATTACACAATATTCACCTTAATTGAAGAACACGCTATTAATCAGAATTTGAATCATTTTGGAGGCTAATCCATATGTTCGAGTAATTTGTCTACTGAACAACGTGAAAAACGCAATGAATAATGTAGAACTGACAAAATGAAAGTTTATACTTTAGTGAGATAAACCTGCACCCCTTTTTTTGTATGGGAAATCATCAAATGACTTCTCCCGCTCTGGGCGGAGCGGGAGGGCGTGTCAGACTTTTACTGACTAAAACCCACCCGTGTTCCTTCAGTTGCCCATGTGCCAGGGTCACGGTATCTCTTTCGAACAATCTTGCGACCCTGGCAGAAATGGTGACCTTCTTTCCACACTTTTATTTCTTAACTAGCTTCTGCCCGCGACGTCGTCCACGTTAAATTTCTTGTTCCCCCGACCCTTCGCGTCGCATCGAATCGCCTACCCGTGCGATTTGCCCCGTTTTTGCAAAATTTTTCATTACTGCTTCGCTCCTCTTAGTTATAGCGTGATGTTATATAGCTTATAACCTTCCTCAATAAATAGGCTACCCAACAAAAAAATAATTTTTCAATTCGAACCAGTAGTTCCTGAGATTAGCGCGTTCAATCAAACAAACAAACTCTTCAGCTTTATAATATTATATAGTACTAGCTTCTGCCCGCGACTTCGTCCGCGTCAAATTTTTGCTCCCCTGACCCTTCCCGTCGCATCGATTTGCCTGCTAGTTTTCGTCCACTTTTCGTTGCTCGCTCCTTTTGAGTTATAGTGAGTCAACCTTAAAAGATAGACATATGCTCTCGCGGACTTTTTTTTAGAACTTTTTAAAGGAACAATTCCGTCATACATAATTTTTGCGTTACTTTAACCGTTTACGCAACGGAAACTCTCAAAAGGAATAAATTTTCCCTGTTTTTGCAACATTTTTCATTACTGCTCCGCTCCTCTTAGTTGTAGCGTGATGTTATATAGCCTGTTTCGGAACGAACCTTTGTTACTCTATGCGCTTTCGGAACGCGCCGCCCGAACGGAATGACACCTGACTTGTCAAGTTTGATTTTGACACTTCACTTCCTTTTCCGCCCCTTTTTTAGTTTTGTCTTCGAAAACGTCGGACAGAATTTTGCTTTCGAGAGTTTTTTGTAAAGTAATCTTTTCAAATCGATCGTTTTGTTGGACAATTAGTCGTGATCGTATTGTTGATTGTTAATAACCCCTAATTTGACATATCACGGGTTCATTTGTTGGAAATATCTCGATAAATAGTTTGAAGGTTAAGCAAAGTGTGACCTTATGGGAGACCGCATGTCTGGATGGCAGATCTTTTGGAGCGGCGGAGTGTAACCTGAAGAATACTCGTAACGTCACAACACAATACAGATACACTCACTTACATACACAGATCCAGGTAATCCCAAGAAGCCGGTGGTCGCCCATCAGGTGAGTTATTTGAATTATATTGTCTGCTCCGCGTACGGCGGACAGTACGCTAGCCACTCTTGTCTCTAGAGCCCCACGATTAGCACGCTTCCACATAATAATTAAAACCTTATGTGGGCCTAGTCTGGCAGCGTACATTTTGGTAGCAGAGGCGTGGTTTTAACCTACAAAACCACCAAATTGGTAATTTACAGTAGGCTAATTACTTGGCAGTCTCTATAAGGGAAGTAGTAATTCGCTGTAAATGTTTGTTAATGGTGATTAATTGTTATTAGAAATAATTTGTTTAAATTTATTGAGTCGAGTAACTCATGTTGTCGGGTAAACTGAAGTTACCATAGTCAGCCTGGTTATATGCTTACAGTGTTGATTGGCATTATTGAGCATTAACATTGAAAGTTGGAAGAAAGGTTTATTATTGTTGTACCGTTGACATTGGTTTGAATTAAAACAAAACTTTATTTTTGTTCATTGAATTGAAACCAATATTTTGTTATTTCTTGAGTTGCTGATTAGTCAGTTTGGTAGTTTGATTGTTTGCTTGTAGGTATTTTGGAAATTATTGTTTGAACTTTGTTACTTAATTACCTTTTGCTTGGTTTATTTTATTTGATTGTTTGCGTTGGATTTCCTTGTTATTTATTGATTGAACTTTGTTATTTGATAATTTAATTGTATTGTTTGTGCAATGGCACACAAAGCGGTGAGAGAGGCAATCAGTGGATTGACCACACAGCTACGGTGGTTCGCTTCAGCTGCAGCAACCGCTGAGCGCCAGGATCTCGAAGGGATCACGCTTGCTCGGTTCGAGCAGTTGAACTTGAGACTCGGCAACGTTGATGCTCTGCTCACCCGCTACAACGAGTACATTTGTGATGTGGCTCTGGAAGTGCTGGATCAGGCAGCACGTGACAAGGTCCTTGCTGACTACGACCAGATCTTGGACCTGGGGGATGTCATTGGTCAACGTGCTCGGGAAATATTGGGGAGCCGGACACCTGTCCAGGTCAAACCGGAGACCTCGGTTGTTTCAGGTCCCGGACTATTGAGTAGACTGCCTACCTTGGAACTGCCACACTTTAACGGTAGCTTGGACCAGTGGTTAAGTTTCCAAAACCTGTTTGAAAGTTTGGTTGATGCACGCTCGGACCTCAGACCCGCCCAAAAGTTGGCCTATTTGTTGTCTGTCCTGGAAGGTGAGGCCCGAGCCTTGGTGCAGCATCTGTCTTTGACTGACTCAGCCTACCCTACCGCTGTTGAGTTACTCACCCGGCGGTATCAAAACAAGCGTTGTTTGGCTGATGTTCACATCAAACAGATTTTGGGGTTACCGGTCATTACAAGATTATCAGCATTGCGTGCTGACCTGTTGAACCCGTTGGTGGCAGCGACCAACGCTTTAAAGCGATTGGAGTTGCCGGTGGACCATTGGTCTTACCTTTTGGTACATGTGGTGCTGCAACGTCTTCCAGCTGATTTGAGGGCTCGTTTCGAGCAGAAGTATGGTGGGGATAGTGTCACACACCTCCCCCCATTTGGTGACCTCGTCAAATTTTTAGAGGATGAGTGTCGGTTTATGGACAACTCTAGCGTTGCCACCGAGTCACGCCAACCGTCTTCCCGGCCACGAGACCAGGGACGGACTAGGGCTCGCGGGCCTGTTGATGGTCGCCCCGCCGCTCGTTTTGCTGCCACCCAGAGTCGTCCTGGTTGTGAGTTCTGTAAGGACACGGGGCATGGCATGGCAACTTGCGCGGCCTTTTTGAAATTGCACGTGAGTGCCCGCCGCCGAGTTGCCAGTGCACGCCGTCTGTGCTTCTCATGTTTGGGGGCTCACTTCCATCGGGACTGCCCCAATCCCCGCCCTTGTGGAATTTGTAGGGGGTCCCATTTGGACATATTGTGCGCTAACGCGAACCACGCTGGCAGACCAGCCTCTGTTGAAGGTTCGCGTACGAGGGGGCACCATGGAGTTGGTCACCGGGCTTCTGCCTCGCCGGTTCAGAACCGGGGAGAGGCCCGCAATTTTGAGCGCCGCACTCCACCCCCCGCGCAAGTTGATCGGGAGCCGCGCGATCGCCATTTGGTCTCCCCACGTAAAAGTAGTTACGTAGCTGTTGCTAGGCAGCGCTGGCCAGACCAGCACCGCCTTCCCTCCCCTCCTTTGGCGGAACGTCCCCGGTTGGAGTCACGCCCCCCGCCATTCAGGCATCCGGTGGGATATGCCCTTCCAGCGATGGCGCGTGGCTCGGGACACCGCGCGGACGAGGAATTTGATCTTTATCCTCGTCGGGAAAGACTTGAGCCTGGGTGCGGCGATCGGTCGCCGCCCAGGCATTGTTAGGACATTGGCGCCTGCCCCGCTAAGGAACCCCCTCAGATCGAAACGGTTTTGTTGCCAACGGCATCGGTCAGGGTCTGGGGGCCCACGGGGAATTCTGTTGTGGTCCGTGCCATTTTGGACACGGGAGCCCAGGGTTGCCTTTTGTCATCTTCTTTAGCGGGACAGGTGGGCCTTGATGTGCGTGACTTTTCACGCAAAATTAGGGGAGTGGGCGAAACAGAGGTCACGTCCAAGGGACTGGCTTGGTTTGAGGTCACTCCTCTGAATTGTATGGCACCTAAAATTGTTGCTTCGGCCGTTGTTCTGACGAATATTTTGGGTAGTCATCCACCATGTCAGCTGTCTTCAGAAATCGTCCGGTTGACGTCAGGCCTGGAATTGGCTGACCCCCGGTTTGATTCCCCTAGGACAGCGCATTTGTTGTTGGGTTCCGATGTACTAGGGAGAATACTTTTGGGTGATATAAAGGTTCTGCAGCCACGCGGTTTGGTGGCTGTCTCGACCATCTTTGGCTTTGCGGTGATGGGACCAGCGTTGTGGGACCTCCCTACACCTGAACCTGATTTTGGGTTGTCATCCGGCTCCGCCCTCTCTGACGCCGTTCAGAGGTTTTGGGAGGTTGAAGAGCCCCCTCAGGTAGCCCGTTTGAACCCGGAACACGAGGAGTGCGAGTTGTTCTACCAGAACAACACAGGTCGACTCCATTCCGGCCGGCTTGTGACCAGGTTGCCTTTTGTTGCGGTGCGACCACCTCTCGGCGAATCCAGACCTACGGCCGAGAAGAGATTGTTGGCAATGGAGCGCCGCATGAGCAGGGACCCAGTGCTGCGGCAGAAATATTTGGATTTCATGCGGGAATACGCAGATTTGGGACACATGTCGGTGTCAAATTTGGATTGGCGCTCAAGTGAGCATTATTTCCTGCCGCATCACGCGGTCCTCAAGCCATCCACCGGTAAGCTGCGCACGGTGTTTGATGGGTCTGCGTGGACTTCGTCTGGTGTCTCCTTGAATGATTGCTTGCATCCAGGCCCCAAATTGTTGAGGGATCTTTGTGACGTCATTACCTCCTTCCGTCGTCATCAGGTAGTTTTTGTGGCCGACATCAAAATGATGTTCCGCCAAACGGTTATTCACAAGGATGACCGACGTTATCAGTTGATCCTGTGGCGAGAGAATCCCCAGGATCCCATGATTGTGTATGAGCTCAATACGAATACGTACGGCCTCCGATCGAGCCCTTTTGTTGCTATTCGTTCCCTTTGGGAGCTCGCGGACCGAGAGCGTTTGAAGTTCCCTCGTGCGTCCGCCATCTTGAAAACGGACTTGTATGTTGACGACGTTTGTACTGGAGCTCCCACAGTTGGGGAAGCCGTCCTGTTGCGTGACGAATTGATTGGTATTTTGGCTTCCGCTGGCTATGAGATGCGTAAATGGGTGTCCAACTCGCCAGCGCTATTGGAAGGTTTGCCGGAGGATCATAGGCAGGACCCGCTTTTGTTTGAAAATGTTGACAACCCTGCTATGATACCAGTTCTCGGCGTTCAGTACCGACCAGTCCAAGACATCTTCACATACGATGTCGACTTGGAGTCACCTCACACTTGGACTAAACGACTGGTGTTGTCTACTGTCGCGAGGACCTTTGACCCGAATGGTTGGATATGCCCGGTATTGTTTTGGGCGAAATGTTTTCTTCAGCGCCTTTGGACTGCGGGACTTGGTTGGGACGAGCCACTTCGGGAAACCCTGTTGGAAGATTGGCTCCAATTTGTATCCGCACTCCCTGCAGTCAACGAGGTCGTGTTACCCCGCGCTATCCTCCCCCCTGGGAGCTACACTGCTACCCTTCATGGGTTTTGTGATGCATCTTCGCACGGTTATGCAGCTGTTGTTTATCTGCGCACCGTCAGCGCGACAGGCCAGGTGAAGTTGTCACTGGTCATGGCCAAGAGCAAGGTGGCCCCCCTCCGGACGGCACTGACCATCCCTAAATTAGAATTGTCAGGGGCGGCGCTTCTTGTGCGTCTATTGAACCACGTTGCTCACACTTTGGGTGGAACTGTGGACATTCGGGCTTCTTACGCCTGGACGGACAGTCAAATTGTTTTGTGTTGGTTGAAGACGTCCGTCCACTCTTTGGAGGTCTTTGTTGCGAACCGAGTGTCCCAGATTCAAAATTCTGAAACGCCTTTGATTTGGAGGCACGTGCCTGGAGATTTGAACCCGGGCGACGTGGCCTCACGTGGGTGCATGGCACCCCGCCTGATTGCTCACCCCCTATGGTGGGGACCAGACTGGCTGATTCACCCCGAGGATGATTGGCCTCGAACGCCAGTCTTGATGTCGGGTCCTTTGCCCGGGCTCAAGGTGCTCGCTGTTGGAACGAAGGACCCTCCGTTTGACCCTGAATTTTTGTTGAATCGATACAGCTCCCTCGACAAATTGTTGAACGTTACCTCGTGGATCAGGCGTTTTGGTCATAATTCTAGGAACTCCGGGAACAAACGCCTGTCTCCGGTTCTCTCTCCTCAGCAGCGACAGGAATCACTCCTCCTTTGGGTCCGCTCCGTGCAGGCTGCACACTTTGAGAAGGAGATTGAAATTTTGAAGTCTGGTAAGGCTAAATTGTCGGGAGCCATTAGTAAATTGAACCCCTTTTTGGACGATACGGGTCTCTTGCGTGTTGGGGGACGGTTGAGGCACTCTAGCCTTCCTTATGGGGCCCGTCACCCCCTTTTGTTGCCTAAGGAGGGCCATTTGGTTAAATTGTTGGTGACTGATCGTCACATTAAGAACTCGCATGCCGGTTGCAATGCGCTGTTGGCCATTCTGCAGCGAGAGTTTTGGATATTGTCGGCCCGTCGTACTATTCGTAGCATCGTCTTCCGTTGTTTGCCGTGCTACCGAACTAAGGCCTCTACTATGCAGCCAATGATGGGAGACTTGCCGGCTGATCGTGTTAATGAGGCGAGACCCTTTGCAGGCGTCGGAACGGACTTTGCTGGTCCCTTTTTGGTGAAGACGTCTCCTCTTCGGAATAGTAAAATTGTTAAGGCTTATTTGTGTGTGTTTGTCTGCCTGTCAACTAAGGCAGTGCACTTGGAGTTGGTAACCTCCCTCTCGACGGAGGCCTTTGTGGCGACCTTGGATAGATTTGTGTCTCGTCGTGGGTTACCTACTTTGATCAGGTCTGATTGCGGTACTAACTACAAGGGTACAAGTAACTATTTGAAGGAGGTATACGCCTTCCTTGCTGAGAACCAGGTTGACATTGGTAACAAATTAGCCCGCCGAGGGGTCACTTGGTTGTTTGACCCGCCAGCCTGCCCCCATTGGGGGGGTATTTTTGAAGCCGCGGTGAAAGCGGCAAAGGGACTCTGGCGCAGATCGTTAGGAGACACCGTTCTCACCTTTGAGGAGTTAGCTACGGTATTTTGCCGCATTGAAGCTGCACTGAACTCGCGTCCATTGTGCCCGCTGTCTTCGGACCCGAACGACTTGGAGGCCCTGACCCCGGGCCATTTTTTGATTGGACAGCCACTTGTCGCCCTGCCCGAGTACCCTCTTGTCGATGTGAGCCAAAATCGGCTATCGCGGTTTCAGTTGGTGCAGCAGCTCGCTCAGAGTTTTTGGAAGCGTTGGAGCTTGGAGTATTTGCACATCCTCCAGCAGCGCGTCAAGTGGACTGATAAAACGCATCCGCCCAAAATTGGAGACCTCGTCCTGATTAAGGATGCCAACCTTAAGCCGTTGTATTGGCGCCGGGGGCGCATTCTCAATCTGGTGGCTGGCACTGACGGGGTTCCTCGTTTTGCAGAAGTTTTGGTGGACGGATCGGTCGTGAAGAGAGCGGTCGCAACCTTGTCAAGATTGCCAATTGATTAGCGGACGGGAAGGCCCGTCCGGGGGGGGTAGATGTTTCGGAACGAACCTTTGTTACTCTATGCGCTTTCGGAACGCGCCGCCCGAACGGAATGACACCTGACTTGTCAAGTTTGATTTTGACACTTCACTTCCTTTTCCGCCCCTTTTTTAGTTTTGTCTTCGAAAGCGTCGGACAGAATTTTGCTTTCGAGAGTTTTTTGTAAAGTAATCTTTTCAAATCGATCGTTTTGTTGGACAATTAGTCGTGATCGTATTGTTGATTGTTAATAACCCCTAATTTGACATATCACGGGTTCATTTGTTGGAAATATCTCGATAAGGGAGTGACGTTTGACGTCTGTAACGGTGCAGACCTGTCTGTCATTTTTATCTCGTAAATAATTTAAAAACAACTTTCTGTGAATAATTAGTATATTACTGTAAAGTTAGTGGAACATATCGTGACATATATTGAAGTGAGCAGTATATAGTGTGTGTACGGACTTTAAATTAACAAAACAATAACACAGTGACTCGGCGTAATTAGCTGCTTACCCTCTATTTAAAGAACAAGTTACAACAAGTGGTTACAGCTCTAACGTGTTGACAGTGCCATCTATCTTTCTTGTGGTCAACTGCCTAATGATCCGTATCGAGTCGTCTCTTGCGCCATCTAGCGTGCCAACCTAGAACCACCTGTGATACAAGTTACATCCCATTTACCATCATGCCAGGTATCAAGTGCGGAGGTTGCGGTCGCTTTATCTCGACGTTAGAGGGCGCTAGGTGTGGAAAATGCCAGGTTCTATATCATCGAGTGTGTGTAGGCGTTCCAACGAAAACCACTATTACAGCAAACTGGCGTTGCCCAGAATGCAAAAAGAACCTCGTCAGGGACAATAGGGCTGAAACCCCCGTCAGGGGCCCTTCGGAAGGTTCTCAAGCTGGAACGCCAGTAGAACAAGCTTGCATCGAAACCAGCACGCCCAATACAACGTCTGATAATTGTTCCGAATCTGCAACTATGGAGTCTGCGTGCCCACCTAGAGTCGTTACCCCGCCGCCTTGCAATGCCACAGTGGTCGATGTCACGGCCCGGGAAATATCCTTGATCGCCGGCTCCGACCTGGAATTAATCATGGAGGAACTGAGGGCGATGCGTGCGGAGATTCAAGCCTTTCGCAAGGAAATGGAGGTAGAAATGTTGGAGCTTAAAACCTCTATGAATACCTGCAACACGCGCATCGATGGCCTAGAGGCCAGAGTGGACGCTTTGGAGCGGCGGGCTTCTTCGGGTCCGGAGAATGCCGGGGCAGTGGACGGGATCGTGCTGGATTTAAGGCGCGAGCTCAATGACAGAGACCAGGATCTCTTGGCGAATGACATAGAAATAACAAATATACCCGAGGCCAAGGTTGACAACCCGATTCACATCACCAAGGTCATAGGCCTTAAGTTAGGAATCAATATTGAGGAGCGCGACATTGTGAGCGCGGAACGAGTCGGCGGGAGGCAACTCAATGCGACGAGCTCTGCTGGTGCGGTAGAAACCCGCCCGCGCGCTATTGTCGTGCGCCTGGCGCGTCGTGATCTGCGCGACGAGCTACTGGCGAGCGCACGAGTGCGACGTGGTGCGACGACAGCTGACCTTGATATGTCCGGCCCTGCCCAGCGATTCTTCCTCAACGAGCGCCTTACAAAAATCAACCGTCAGTTGTTTCGAAGGGCACGGGACGCTGCAGGCCTCTTCGACTGGAGATTTGTGTGGACCAAGCGCGGCCGCATACTTGCTAGGAAGAGGCCAGGTGACCCCACACAAAGAATCCGCACCGCAGAAGACATTTGTCGGATTTTCGGACCTGTCAACGAAACCGATTGATTACTGTCAGGTTTTATTTTCCTCTGTGTTATTTTTTAGGTACTTGTTGTTATTGTTTAAGTTAATTTTAATTATTTCTAAGTGGGAAAATATGCGTCTCAACACTCTCAACTGCTTCTATCAAGTGCTTCACCACCGTTCGGCTAGTTCAAATAATAAGTTACAATTAATACTTTTTTATATATTTGTTATAATTATCAATACACTTAAAACACCTATTACTACAGCATACACTAATATTAACAAAAAATTATATACAATCAAGTTATTTACAATTATTCTAAACTATTATAATTACAGTACATCATCTATCAATCATTTACGCTCACAGGAACCCACTGTTGAACATATTTCCTACATCTACATAAATTTACACATACTTAATATAAATACACAAATATACAAGACACACATACAATACACTGATGGTATATGCTAATGACTCCGAAATGTATCAAGTTTGGTCTACTGAATGCGGGTTCTCTAGGGACTAAACAGGATGAATTTCTGATAGCCATGGGTAACCATTCTGTAGATATCATGGCTATCAACGAAACTTGGTTGCGTAAGGGCGAGGAGGATCGAGCGCCTAGTGTGCCCGGGTACAAGCTCAAGCACATACCGCGACCTATGTCTGTACGTGGTGGGCGGGGCGGAGGGGTCGCATTTTACATTAAAAATGGTGTTGCTGCGCGTGTAAGAGCTCATCCAGACCATACCAGTGTTGAGCAGCTCTGGTTAACCCTTACTGTCAATAAGAAAAAGTTACTGATTGGCACTGCTTATCGCCCGCCATGGTTGGATTTGGAGTCTTTTCTCGAGGGCTTGACTACCAGTATTGGTGGTTTGGCCCCCTACGATAATGTAATATTATTGGGGGACTTCAATGTCAATATGCTAGATGTCAATAGCTCAAAAACAAAACTACTTTTAGATTTCTTTAGCTACTTCAACCTCAACCAAGTGGTCCACAAACCCACACATTTTGTAGGTGATAGTAGTTCACTTATTGACATAATCTGCTCTGATGCTCCAATCCGCAATGTCGTAGTGAACCATATTAGTGAACTTAGCCACCACTCGTTTATTACATGCGAGACGGTTTATAAGAAGCAGAAGTCCAAACCAAGATCTGTCGTTTTTCGTCCGCTCAGTGACATATTGGAGGACTACTTTAATATAGATTTGGAATTGATACCATGGTCGATTATTGGTGACATGAGTGATGTTAACACTATGGTGCAAACATTCAACTCATTTATGATCCAGCTATTCGATCTCCATGCTCCTCTTAAAAGAAAGACCTTCAAAACCCGCCCTACTCCCTGGATAACTGAAAACGTCAAATTAATTTCGAAACTAAAAGATGAAGCCAAGGATAGATTTCGTAAATCTAAACTACCGGGTCATAGGGAATATTATCTTGATCTGAAGCACCAAGCGATCACAGCACTTGCTAATGAGAAGAGAGCATATTTCGCCAAGAGCATTAATGACCAATTGAAGGACCCAAAACTATTGTGGCGCAACTTAAAATCGGATGTGCTTCCAGATCATAAGCAAAGATTGCTGCCTAGTCACTTTAACAACCCTGATGTGATTAATGCGGCGTTTCTGGACGTTCCAGGAAATTGTCATCACAATATCTCACAATTGTCCTACTTTGAGTCTCATAGGCTTGGCCCTGCCTCTTTCACACTTAAAACAACCAATCCCGAGTCAATCTTAAAGATAATTAAAAGTCTAGGGTCAAATGCACAGGGTGTCGATGGTATGAGTCTCGATATGATATCACTCACGTTGCCAGCTACCCTGCAAGCCATTACTGACATCATTAACCGGTCCATTGCCACGCGTACATTCCCTGAACTCTGGCGATGCGCTATTGTACGCCCCATCCCTAAAAACAATAACCCAGTTAATACTAAGGACTTAAGACCGATTAGTATTCTACCTTGCCTATCTAAGGTCTTGGAACGTGTGGTATACTCGCAGGTTATTGAATATCTCGAAACCAATAACATTCTTCCTGACCTCCAGTCGGGATTCAGAAAAGGTAGAGGTACGGCAACAGCTCTGGCTGATGTTGTTGGGAATATCCTTGAAGCACGTGACCGGGGAGAGGGAACAATTCTGGCTCTGCTAGACTTTTCTCGGGCTTTTGACGCAATTAATACCACTCTACTGCTGTCTAAGTTAGCCTTTTATGGCTTTGACAGTAATGCGGTGGAGTGGTTCAAAAGCTACCTTACAATGAGGTCTCAATATGTAGAGATGCATAGGGAGGACGGGTCAACAGTGGCATCCTCTCCCCTCCAAGTGTCTCGGGGTGTCCCTCAGGGATCGATTCTAGGCCCTTTGTTGTATATATTATACAGTGCGGATATCATAAAGTCACTTATTAACTGTAAATATCACATGTATGCTGATGATATCCAGTTGTATATATCCTTTAAAGCAGATGAAACATCTTTGGCGGTGCAAAAATTAAACGAGGACTTGCATAGGGTGGTTGTATGGTCAGAGGAGAACTCTCTCGTTCTGAACCCCCTTAAATCCAAATTTATGGTACTGGGTTCTAAGAAACAAGTTGGTGCAATACTGTCTGCCAACCCTGAGATAATTATTATGGGAGAGAAAATTGAGAGAGTGGAGCAGACATGCAACCTAGGGCTTATTATGGACCCAGAACTGCATTTTGAGGCCCATGTAACCAATGTCCTCCGAAATTGTTTTTATAGGTTAAAAGTCTTATATGGAATAAGGAAATACCTGAGCATACCACTCCGGAAACAACTTGTTGATAGTCTCATTCTGTCAAAGTTAAATTACTGTGATACAGTGTATGGACCATGCCTGCTTTCAAAAACGGAGCGTGTGATCCAACGCATTCAAAATGCCTGTGTTCGTTTCTGTGTCAATGTTCCGCGAAGAAGTCATGTTACTCCATATGCTAATGAACTAAAATTATTAAAAATGGCTGCCAGGAGGAAGCTTCATTTGGCCAACTTGTTGTTTGGCATTGTTACTTCTCATAAACCACACTATCTTTATGAAAAGCTGACCTGGAAGCAAAACCATTTGAGGTATGGTCTTCGTTCCATGGTAAGCCCTCTGTCAGTCCCAATGCATAGAACTACAGCTTTCAGGGGGTGTTTCAAGTTTGCAGCCACTCGCTGTTGGAATGATCTCCCACCTCCAATGCGACTCCTGAAAACATTACAATCTTTCAAATTTCAACACAAAAAGTTACTTATGCTTAAGCAAATATCACTGAGTTCCTAACAATAAACTCATACCTCAGGTATCATGGCCCGCAGGCTGTGGTTTGGCATCATCTTTGGCGTGGGCTGCGTGGCTTGGCATTTCGCTCATCTGAAAGTGGAGCTGTCTGTCTAACTTCTTCTTTTATCCCTTGTTCCTGTTAATTTTACATTTTACATATACAATTTTATACAACAAACATTTACATGAATCCTAATTTATTTAATTAACTATCCATTTTAATTTGTTTTTTAATAATAATATTCGTTTATTTTGAATCATAATGACTTATCTATAATTAAGTATCTGATGCATGATTTCTGCTTATCTAATTCTACTATATTTTACTTACCATCTTGTTACCGAACTGTATTCGCTCTCATAGTTTTATTTTAATTCACCGAGTCTGTGATCCACACCATCCCACACTTTCATACACACTTTTTCTACCATCAGTAACACTAAACAATTTCCTAAGATAGTATAGCACAGTATTCTCCGATCAATATTATTAATTACGTAATGACTGTTAAGCGTCGCCATGATGTTTTTTATTATTATGTAACCCATACCATAGACTTTTTTTTTTTTTTTTTGGTCCATACCATAGACTAAACAAATATTATGCATGACTTTGTCAAGAATGGCACAGATAAATAAAATCCGGCGGCGCGTGCGTCGTATTGCTGTCTTAACGGAATGTTGCCACTTTTTAATATTGTGTTATTTTATTATTTAAGTTTTAGTATTTGTACTTTTTTTTACTCATTGTTTGCTTTTTAATACTGTGTTTTTTATTATTTAATTTTTAGTATTTGTACTTGTTTTTACTCATTGTTTGCTTTAATACTGTTTTTTTATTATTTAAATTTTAGTATTTGTACTTCTTCTACTCATGATTTGCTGCACCGTTCGACGTCACACGTCGGCGCCGGCTGTCGCTGAAAACCAGCGCTGGGGCTCTGTTACGCATAGAGTCGTAGTATTATGCTGAGCGATGGCCGTTTTGCGTGGATGTGACGCATATTTTCCCCAGCTTTTTTATATTTTTGTAGTGTCTCAATTTTTTTTTTGCGTCATATTTACCGCAAATAAACGTATTTTCTTTCTTCTTTTCTTTCTTTCTATAAATAGTTTGAAGGTTAAGCAAAGTGTGACCTTATGGGAGACCGCATGTCTGGATGGCAGATCTTTTGGAGCGGCGGAGTGTAACCTGAAGAATACTCGTAACGTCACAACACAATACAGATACACTCACTTACATACACAGATCCAGGTAATCCCAAGAAGCCGGTGGTCGCCCATCAGGTGAGTTATTTGAATTATATTGTCTGCTCCGCGTACGGCGGACAGTACGCTAGCCACTCTTGTCTCTAGAGCCCCACGATTAGCACGCTTCCACATAATAATTAAAACCTTATGTGGGCCTAGTCTGGCAGCGTACATAGCCTATAGCCTCCCTCGATAAATAGGCTACCCAACACAAAAAGAATTTATCAATTCGGACCAGTAGTTCCTGAGATTAGAGCGTTCAATCAAACAAACAAACAAACTCTTCAGCTTTATAATATTAAAGTATAGATAGATATGACGCACCCCTTTTTTTCAGGATGGGAAATCATCAAATGACTTCTCCCGCTCTGGGCGGAGCGGGAGAGCGTGTCAGACTTTTACTGACTAAAACCCACCCGTGTTCCTTCAGTTGCCCATGTGCCGGGGCCACGGTATCTCTTTCGAACAATCACGCGACCCCGGCAGGCATCGGTCCTAGCAGACCCCTTCAGCGCTGCTGACATCTCTTTGAGGCGCGCGTGGAACACTACGCGCTGTTGACCTAAGCCTGGTCCTTACCGGGCCTACGGTGGCCTGGAGTCCGCTATCGACTCTATGACGCACCCCTCAGATCAAACCCTAGATGAGTAAATTATAAGATCCGAAGGCACTTGAAGATATTTTAGAAAAAGCACGGTAAAACTGACTTCCCAATCAGGTTTAATGCTTAACTACAGTAACACCTAGACGAAAAAAATCTACTATCGTAATAGGTAAAGGCGTTCTTTTAAAAGAACTATCTCTTCCTTAAAAAAAAAAAACTGTAGATTTATTTCTCATAGTAGGTTTTTTTATTAGTAGTAGTAGTATCGGCCACGATTTACGAGTTGTACACCTACGGGTTCGACCCCGGGCAGGTCTTTACTTTGTGTAAATAATTTCAACACCACCGCTCTAAAAACGATGAAGGAAAACATCGTGAGGAAACCGACATGTCTTAGAACCAAAAATTCAAAGATAAGTGACATCTACCAACCCGCACTGGGCCCGCGTGGTGCATTACGGCCGACTCCCGCTCACCGAGAGGAGGCCTGTGTCGCAGCAATGGAAACGGTATAGTCTGATTATGGATGTATGCATGTATGTATCCATATACTTCATATATAAGGTGTATCTATTCATACACGAAATATTTTAAGGGGTACACCTGTAGGTGGTAAAGAAGCTATAGAAGCAAAAAGAACATTTTTATCTAAGCGTTTTTGAATTTTAGAAATTATTATAATTTTAAAACTATGAATGGCCCGCCTGACGCTGTGAGGGCGGCGACCGGACGGCACGAGCATGGCCGCGGTGTCTCGGGCCGTAAAAAATAAGGAGCGTCTTATGTGCGTCAAATAATTTATAAATATTAAATTTTAAAAAAAACCCTTACAATTTTTTTTTCGTTGCTATAGCTTCTTTACCACCTACAGGTGTACCTCTTAAAATATTTCATGTATGAATAGATACACCTTATATACAGCTAATAATATTCCACAATAATAATAATATTCCACAACTATCACACAACGCTATCTAGTCCCAAGCTAAGCAGAGCTTGTGTTATGGGTACTAGACAACTGATAAACATACTTATATATTTCTAAATACATACATATTATAGATAAATTACACCCAGACACAGAACAAATGATCGTGCTCATCACACAAACATTTGTCCTGGGTGGGAATCGAACCCACGACCTCCGACATAGCAGTCAGGGTCACTAACCACTAGACCAACAGGCCTGTCAAGCTGAAATACCTTAATATCTGTACATTCCGCATAACAATCCAAATCCTACTTCCCAGAAAGAGAAAAAACGAGCCAATTCCCTAATACGTTGATAACAACATAAATACTACAAGAAAACATTAGGCACCGTTTGTTTCAGCGGGTAAAAGTACCAAAGAATATGTTATTCTACTGCGAACTACTTCTTACAGATAATTCATGAAGATTTATTGTATCATTGAGTTTTATAGCCGAGACTTTTGCTCTGAGCACTGGTGAATATATCTTGTTGTTGATCTGAAGTGAGGACAGTTTGTCAACTGTGAATGTATTGGAGAAGACTCAGATGGAGAGCGAATGAGAGAAGAAAAGACGTGGTTCTTGTCTTGCATTGTGGGGGTTTTTAGATCAGAATTCGTTATTCAAATTAGGCTCAGAATAAGGACTTTATGAAGGGCAAAAATGACGGAAGTCTTCCTAGTCTTTTAGATGGAAAGAAGTGGCGCAAAAAACTCCTCAGCGACATGTCTGCCTATTACAATGAATTAGTTACGTTTAAGACAGGAATGAATTCATTACTTGATAACGCGGCAATGTGGCAATGGGATACCATTCTTGGCATGGACTTCTCTAAGCTTTGGAGAAAAGGTAAATCCAGTCACCATTAAAGGATGGACCTCTAACAAACGTTGATGGTAGATGCTATGCCATACAATTATTGTTTTATATTTTTTTTGTCGCAGAAACATAACATAACTGCACGCCTGTAACCTTCAAAGGCTTAGGCAGAAGCGTACCTATAGTAAACCTACATTTCTCCAATTGTTTACGTCCCATGTTCTATAGAGCGAGTCTATTTATGAAATAGCAAATTTTATACGAACCAATCCTAACCTATTTTAGAAACTATCAGACGTTTCTATTCGTAATCGACGGGATAATAATAAACTATGCGTACCGAGATCAACAACGGCATTGATGCGTAAAAGTATTTTTTGTTTAGCACCAATCATTTATAATAAAATTCCAAAACCTATTAGACAATTGCCGACTGCTCTTTTTAAAATAAATAAAAAAAAAATATCTCATAACCAAGTGCTATTACACCATATCGGAATTTTTAAATGAACGCAATTAATTAAATGGATTCCTATAATTACGACATTTTCACAATTTGAACCCTGTGTTTGTAAAAAAAAAAAATACTTTATTTTATTTTTCAATTAGCATTAGGAATTTTTTTTTTTAGATTGCTGTGCAGAATCAAGTAATTTCATTTTTAATTTTTTTATGGATTATTTATCCAAAAAAATGTTATTTTGTACGCCATAAATAGCAAAACATGCAGATCTACCTGTTATTTTAAGACCTTGCACATATTATTTGATGTATACTCATGTTTTTACAATAAATATATTCTATTCTATTCTATTGCAATCAGCCGGGCACTAATCCAGACTCCAGGCTGCTACTGATAAATGTCTAATGGAAAAACAATAACACTTTGTCCAACCTGGGAATTAACCCCAGGAATCAGCAGTAGCGCTTGCGACTACTACACCAACGAGGCAATCAAAAATAAGGTCGAGAAAGTCATCATCATTATCATTTTAGCCGAAAGACGTCCACTGCTGGGCTTAGACCTTCCCCAAAGGGGTTATTTACTGTAATCACCACGCTTAGCAGGTGGATTGGCAATCGCAGTATGGTGGTAAAATGCATAGAGAACGCTGCTGCTCATTCTCTAGTAAGTTACTTAGTCGCCTTCTACGACAGCCACAGGAAGAAATGGGGTGGTGCTATTATTTACGTCTGGCAACACACAGAACCACAAGCTCAAGGTGTAGTAGGCAGTAGTACTTAAATCAAACATACACAGTAACATCTTGGCTCCGCAAAATGCTAGTGCTTCCCGCATTTTACTTTACTTGATACAACTGGCATGATCTGACGTGCGGTCAGTGGCAGACTGTAGCTTTGCTTACACCGAAGTGTAACATTTTGGAAGTATTTACACCTTTTTTTTTTGGATGGGAAATCATCAAATGACTTCTCCCGCTCCGCCCAGAGAGAAAAAAAAAAAAAGGTGTAAATACTTCCAAAATGTTACACTTCGGTGTAAGCAAAGCTACAGTCTGGGCGTGTCAGACTTTTACTGACTAAAACCCACCCGTGTTCCATCAGTTGCCCATGTGCCAGGGTCACGGTATCTCTTTCGAACAATCACGCGACCCCGGCAGCGCGACCCCGGCAGAGTATTTACACCTTACACAACACATTTCTTTTGCCCAGCCTTTTTCCAACTATGTTAGGGTCGGCTTCCAGTCTTACTGGATGCAGCTAACACAAAACACGTGTTGCATTAAAATATTTTTTTTTCATTGCATGACATTTTAGCCGACTTATTGAGTGCATTGGCGCCTTGTCGTATGAACATGTCAATGTACAAAACTCATTCGGTTTTCTTACAAAACAAGATTTTTATTCAGATTTTTTTTTATAATTCAAAACCTGGCTTGGTAACCACCAAGCCAGCATTTGAATTAAGAACACAAAATGTATAGAAATGTAGCTCGTTTTACAAAACTGACAGCTTAGTGTGGAGCTGTCATTTTGTAAATTAAAAACTTAATACAAATCGAAATAAAGTTGGAATTGCAAAAACTGGCTCAAAGCTTTAGGTAAAAACTAAAGTTGGATGACGATTTGTAATACGACGGAGTAGGTCTAAACATTGTTTCCAATACCTACTCAAGTCCAAATATCCAGTTCTTTTATTGCTACTAACGAAGTTTTGAAATAAAATGACACATTACATCTAGTCCCGGTTAACGAACACGCTTTACGAGTACATACAAAATGAGCTGTTGAGTACGAGACCAATACTACTTTTATATTCCATAAAAAAGTAAAAAAAAAACTTCACTACAAAATTTCAAACTCTGAACGAGCAAGGAACAGCCTTTATATATTTCTGCAACATTACGTGATCGTGTAACACACAGCCTAGCATTAAATAAAACATCCTGTATGCAGTATAGTGAAAAATAAAATTTGTTTACGACGCCAGCGCAGGTGATAGTGCAGTGGGGCAACACTCAATAATGCAGACCAAACCAAGAGCTGTATGCAGTCTGCCCGGTCAATGTGCAAAACACCACGTCCTTGGAACGTCTGTGGCTCGTAGGGAATGTATTTTATTCTCTGGCTATGTTTAATATGCGGCTGGTATTGTCCACACGTGTTTGCGAACATTTACGAGACCAGGGAATAGTTTACACTACGATATTCGTGTCTTAAAACCCTGCTACTCTGTAGTATTAGTATTTTACTTCAATAGTACGATCGGAGAGATAAAATTTTTTTTTAAAGAATGCGCGAAACTTTACTTTGTATTATGTTTGGATATAAGTATTTTCTTTCATATGTCCACAACACTTACAATCTCATCGCATTACGTTCGTCCATTGCAATTTGTAGTCACAACATTCTTACTATTCCTTACATCTGAACCAAAAACATTCAATCTCTTCCCGTCCCGAACTATTAAATACAAAACTAGTACAAGACGTCGCCAGTTCGCCGCACAATATCCCGGCCTACTCACAGAATATATAAAAACGCAAATTTCAACAAAAAGCAGTCGTTCGTCGCGACGGCAAGTTTCCACTGCGGTGGCTTAAACTTGTTCGTTGGAATTAGTGTTGGGATGATCATATAAATCCCGGGACCGGGATTTAAAAAGTACGGGAGTTTTGGTTACGTGATGAGCTAAGATTAAAGCAATGTCATGGCTCATGGCATGTTGTTGTTGTTTGTGAGTTTTTGAATAATAATTGACATTTAATAAAATAATTATACTTTCACATATATAATGAATTTAAAAAAAAAGCATTGAAACCCGCCACGCTTTTATTTGTCTCCTAAAAACATAATGTATCGATGCAGAATTTGGAAAACGGGCAGAAACTTTAATTGATAATTTAATCGATAACATAATATCACACCTTGTTTTCATGAAGGATTGGACAGAGGTGTATTTATAGTACACCCACATTTCGCCAGTTACGTTTAAGTCCCAATTTCCAAGTGTCCCAAGTTTAATAGATAAGTAATGGGGTTTAAGAAAACCACAATGTAAAGTACAAAATAAACAGCAAAACATCCGTTACATAAAACCTAACACATCCCGCGTTTACGACGTCTACCGCCACTAATCCCGCGATTACAAGCACATACGTACCCACACTAGACGGAATCTTCATTTTTTTTTTTTGCCACTGTCGGCTAAATAAAGGGCCAACTTTTAATGGAGGCAGGCTATCGGCTAAAACTGAGAGTCATCGGGCCTGTAACGAGTTCCCCGGGTATTGTTGCCAGTGTGTGAGACAGAAACTCGTCTTTTGAGGATGTGATAAGTACCTAATTTTGGTAATTACTGAAAATTTGAGACTTTTTTACTATTGATACAGTTGATTTTATTTAACAAATGATTTAAGTCTCATATAATAGGGGGCGACACTATCGTCATCAAATTCCAAATTGGTAAACCGACTAGCGGTGGCCCAGTGGTAACGGCCGCGACTTACGAGTAGCAGGTCGTGAGTTCGAACCCAAGCAGGCGCTTTATTTTGTGTAAATTATTTCATCACCACTTGACTGCTCTCAAAACGGCGAAGGAAAACATCGTGAGGAAACCGGCATGTCTTAGAACCAAAAATTCGAAGACATGTGACATCTACCAACCCGCACTGGGCCCGCGTGGTAGATTACGACCCACTCCTTCTCACCGAGAGGAGGCCTGTGTCCCAGCAGTGGGAACATTATAGGCTGATGATGATGAAACCGAATAATATCTACTTTGCCCGACCTGGAAATCGAACCCAAGACCTTAAGGTGCTTACGACCTCTAAACAAACGAGGTATAAGTAGTAGTATTAATTCCAAATAATTACTAAGAAAATGATTTGTAATTAATCTTATCAAATTACAAAAACAGCCACCGAAAGACACATTATTACAAATAACGTTACACAGATCCACATGTATGTTATCATATTATGCCTTTACAAGAACATATGGATCAGTGTAACCCTTAGGTCCTGCCAATTGACTCAGTTAAACTGCCTGCCTATAAATTACGAGGGTGCTATAACTGACGCAGTTTAGTGCACACAACATTATGTTCTGCGGTTAGTCGAACACTCGTGATATCTTAGTAGTTATAGTCTTAGGCGACATCGAAATCTATGCCTATGTTGTGAATTTGGCAACTGTGTAAGTGATCATCAGCATATACATGTATCTCCTGGGGTTCCTCATCTGTTAGCCTATCTACGACAGCTGTGATGATATTTCAGTAGCTACATGGATATAATTACGTACGGCAATCTGGGCACTCAACCCAGCTTCCAAATTTACAGAAACCGACTGTGTAACCACAGTTTTTGATTTAATATTCTGAAGCTCGAATTTCTGACATCCAGACTTACCAAGGGTTATCGTGTTTCACAGTAATTAGGTTTGGATGACGTTCGCCTCCGATAGCCAGTCGCTCCATGTCAAATACTGGTTTTCGGCATTGGATTACTGACCAGTGGACTGAGAACCAACTATAACATGCTTTGGAAAAGGCTACGTAGATGATGTTTGATTTTACATTCTAGAGACAATGTTATATGTTTAGGAGAAGCACTGAAAAATTGTCATAGTTTTAATTAAAATCAAATATTTTACATACATACATATAAACATAAACTCACGCCTTTTTTCCCATGGGGGTAAGCAGAAACTACAAAACGCTACCTGCTACGACCCTCACATACTCCTTTTCTCGCACCGGACTTTTCTGGAGAACATCACCATTAAGGTCACAATATGTCCTCCTAGGGCGTCCCCTCCAAGCGTGTCCACTCACATCTGCCTTATAAATACTTTTTGTAAGCCGCCTTTCATTCATCCTCTCAACATGACCTAACCATTAAATATTTTTACGTTCTTGCAATATATATATCTTTATCTTTAACAGCTACATTAGTTTAAGAACTGTATCGCAGCTATTAGCGTAATCATTAAATAGGCAAATTAATTTTGAAAGTAATATTTACAGTATAAAGGCGGGTTCTCACGATCCGTAATGTTGCGAATTACGAAAGTACTGCCAACGACCACGGACAGCCACGCACCGCACACCAAGACTCTCACCCCTCCCAAATTGTCATACCAAAATACAAAGTGCAAAAGAAGCTCGTACCGCACCTTTAAAATTACCAACTCGTCGCGATAGGACGCACCGCGACAGACGTGTCTGCGCGACCACGTACGATACTGAGTATGGTGCGAGTGTCCACAATGTCACGCACTGTGAGAACCCACCTTAAGATTCAAAAAGAAGTGCAGTATTAAATACAAAAGAAAAACACTCCTTATTCACCGAACACCCCGTGTATTTTCAAGAACCATTTTCCTATGAACATCAAAGTAATTTTGACAAGATAACACTTGTGGATACATTCAGGATGTGGCAGCTTTCATCCCTTTACAGCCTGCAATACAGCCATACAGGGAATAAATGATATGCCACAGTAAAGGAATTAAGACTTGGATTTTTTTAAAAGCATATTTAATCAGACTGACAGAATTATTTATGTCAGGTTAGGCGAGGTTTCATTGAGAGATGAACGAGGTTAGCGGGCTCTTTTGTGTAAGCTCAAACTTGCTGTAGGCAAATCGAGATATCTTTTTTTTTAATTTTCTGTTCCTGCTATTAGTAGTACACATATACTACTACTATCCTACTACTAGTATAGTTAGTATGGGTATAAATGACTATTTTGAAATAGCATCTTCTTCAGCATTCAACTTATATTAGAATAAACGCTGTTTTCCTTGCTCTATTATTATTGGTTTCGTTCTCAAAGGGTACCAACGTGAACCTATTACTTAGACTCCACCATGGATATCTATGGACTCAACTGTATGGCTGTCTGTCACACACACACACGTACGCACCCATACACAAAACACACTAAACAAAGAATACACTTAAAATATTATACATACACAATATTATTCATTTCAAGTACACTTAAAATTTCACAACGGGTTGTATCTCATGAACGGAATGTTAGGTAGACAGTTGAAATTTCCACAGAGTGTTTATTTTTATGCTGCTATAGCAATAAAAAAATGCATGTAAATAAAATTTAAAATTTTCGGCGTATTTGCCTAGTATGTAGTACGGAACCCCTCGTTTACGAGTCTACGTATATTGTGTCTACCAGTGTTTGAATCGTACTATCAAAGGAAACTTTCTTTGGTTATTTATTTTTAAACTCTTTTTATCCAAAACGTGATTAGAAAGTTAACTCTGGTATCTTAAACATATTATTATACTCCTTAATTATTTCATATTATAAACGGCTTCGTAACTGTTAACGGAGATAGGTCCTATCAATAAATCAACAACGTCAACATTACAGTGTAAGGCAACGCTTTATGATGACGTAACAGGTGATAATATTCGGGCTGGAACTAAGCCATACTCGCCGGCTGTTACTAGGTAGTCCTTTGTGGAGGACCTTACTTAATTAATACGAAACACTTTGACAGACGCGTTTGAGCATCACGTGTCCATATTACGATAATATTGGACGGCAGCTCCCTTTGTGGTCCGTTGTGGTCACGTGACCTCAACGTGTCAGATCTCACATGCGCTATGGCTTATAGTTACGTCACTATAAGCCATAGTGCATGGCAGATCTGATATAGATTTCGTAGAATTTCGTATGAAGTTGATCCGAAAACTCAATCTGAGTCGCCTATTCACATCAATGTTGGGATTGGCTTCCAGATTATCCGGGTTCAGCTGAATTCCAGTATTTACAGGAAACAACTGATTATCTGATTCCCACAACTCAGCAACTGGGTAACACGATGAAGGGATATCGTGTGTTACCCAAAGTTTGCTAAGGCTGGTTGTCAGGCGCTTGGACTTCCATAACCCGCGACAGCTGGGACGCGACGGCCTTATGTGCTTTCAGTGCTTGTGCTTTTAGTCGGTGCAATTTTTTTTTCTTCTTTCTTCTTTTTCTTCTTTCCAAGCCACGGACGAGTTTCAGTATGTAATGGATGGTCACCCATCCACGAACTGACCGCGGTAAGCGTTGCTTAATTCAATTAACTTGTGCAGCTTTCAGCAATCCACAAAATAATTCACTATCTGTAGGCTATTACAGAAATAAATATAAAACCTAGTCTGATTTTAGAATCAAATAGTTTCCGTAATAAAATATATTTTACAAAAAAAAAAACGATGTCAAATCTAAACATATAAATACAATTAAAGTGTTTGTTTGGAATGTCATAATAACAACGTCTTTATTTAAATGCATAAGACAAAAAAAAATGTCTGCATTTCAGCTAATATCCGAAATGGGTGGACTCATTTTGACGGGACTTTTAGTGTTAAATAACTGATGTTTGAAAGAAAAACATAGGCTTTTTATACCGGTCGCACGTTCCCGTGGTATAATTTCTGACATTCATGCGGGCGGAGCCGTGGGCACAGCTAGTAATAAGTATAATAGAAAAATCGTCAGCTCATCTTGCAGTGGCACCTCGCCTTACCCCGAATATCGGGACATTTCAAGTGTATTTATTTACGTCAGAATCTCGGGGTATACGGTCCAAATACTACGTAAGGGACCTGTAATCCCCATTTGTGTTTCATAAAGGTTGTACAACCGCTTTCCGGCTTTCTTCGTCAAAAGCCCTAGTTTATGTCTCAATTAGAATGTTGGTATTTTAAAAGGTTACCGTTGGAAGAGTCTGTATTTTAATAAAATACAGTTTCTATCGAATGACTATATTCGACAAATTCAAATTATACTAGTAATATTTCACTTAAAAATCTTTTTTTTGTTTGGGGTAGCCTATTTATTGAGGAAGGCTATAGGTTATATAACATCACGTTATGATCAAAAGGAGCGGAGCAGCAACGAAAATTGGCAGACAATTCGATGCAACGGGAAGGGTCACGGGAGCTAAAATTTGTCGCGGACGAAGTCGCGGGCAGAAGCTAATCTTAAATACAGCAAGGTGTCTGAGGTATCTTATCTGACAGGATTCAGCTGACTACCAGTAGGATTTTACATGAAGCGAATACCTATCTGACCTCCACAACCCAGCTACTGAGTAATACGATACCTCTTAGTAAAGTCTGGTTAGGTAGTTAAGTCTGGTTGTCAGACTTTTGGGTTTCTGACGACCCGTAACAACTGCCAAAGAACCACAACTGACAGCCGAGACCAACTGAGACTGAGAAAGATGGACCCATCCATTGTCCAAACGCGGCAAGCGTAGCTTAACCTGATGAATTGACCCCAGCGGCTGCTATTACTTAGCCACAAGCCCAACAGATTTGTGCTAGACACCAAGGTATAAATATTATTGGTCTTAGTATGGGGCTAGGGCTATATTCCTGACATTAACTTCTATCATTCAAGTTATTCATCTTAGACCGCTAAATACAAAAACATAAATAACGGAACCATAAAATATGACCTTGACTAGCTAACAGGGCATCATTCACAACGAATAAAGATTTTTTATAAAGCAAACACCATCAATAGCATTCGATCAATCGCCCTTTTTGAAGCACTTCCCTTTAACCGTTGAGCCATTATAGTTCATGGTGCTCCCATCCATTATGGGGAAAATACTCTGCCATGGTAAAATTTATGGAGTCAATATCCCATGGTGAACAATGCAAGTTAAAAGAGCTCTGAAGACATCATGTTTTAAATCGCGTTTCACATGGGATAGATTGAGACAGTAGGTCAAGTTGGACGAGTCCTTGAAGTGGCTGTCATATTAGAATTATGAGTTTATTGCAGGAGAAAAAGAATCACAAATATCATCAGTAACGAACCGGAATCGTAAATCAAGAACATTAATTATAATTTACCGTCCCCTGTTGACTCATTAGACTATACTCCAGCTGTCACGTTAGACACAAAAATTGCCTTAGGTGAGAAACATTTCGTTCTAAAAAAAGCGAACCAGCCAGTTTTGCTCTCGCAACTTCACCCCGACAAACACAAGACCAACTATGACAATGAAAAAAATAACTTATGAATACAACATACAATAAATAAACTTGACCTACTGTTTTGCACTGTGGCAGCTCGAAGCGGGGCCGGAACAGCCAATCAATCACTAGCTGACATAATGACGTCATCCATTATCAATTATTGACAGTACACGGATCGGATGCCGTCCGATTTTCCAAGTTTTATGCCTTACTTCCACCTCCTCCCTCCCCCCACCCTCTGTCCTCCTCAACGGCTCACGATTGATCATAGTTCGAGTGGATTCATGGCATCCATAATCTAAGTTTGAGAAACTGGGTTTTTTTAGGATTATGTGATATTTTGAGATAGAAAGGAATATTTAGAACATGAGTCACAACTCCAAGACGGGTATTGAAATACATATATATAGAATGCCTCTACACACATGACATGCGTGTAAATGCCTACCCCTTATCATTTTTCAAAAATAAGATGCTGCATACGTCGCTTTTCTATACATAGTGTGGCACTTAGACTTAAGATTGCAATTTATTAATTATTAAGTAACAGTGTTTAATTCTTAAGAAGCCTAAGAATAACAAATAATTAATTATTTTTAAATGACGTCTCACGATTTTTAAGATCACCTTAAAAATATTTCAACGAGAGGTCAAATTCAAGCTGACCCAAGCATTATTTAACTAAAATAAATTATCTTAAATTACACGTAGGTGCCCGTTGGCTCAGAGACTAAAATGCTATAAGTTACATTTTGAACTCCAACACGGTGGCATAAAAGGCACGCTGCCAAGAGGAGTGCTGGTCATCTTTTAGAAGACATTCAGCTTTTTAAAAGCACCTTATGTAAGACTTATATTATAGAAGTGGACGTTTTGGATAGAGATTAAAGGATGTTTCAGACGATTACTTCGTTTTTGTAACATCCAGAAGCCATTGAGTAATTATAAATTAATTTTACTGCCGAACTAGTTATTCTAGAAACTTAATGTCTACACGCCGTTGTTAAGCAAGACGACATGATGTATTGCTGCTCGGACAATACTGTTCCAAATACGTAAAAGAAACAAAGAAGAATACATAGTGATTATGCTGGGTTATGTTATCGACGCCAAGAGTGTAATGCGGTTTCACATTTAACCTCACTGGGAACATTCCAACTCTTAGCCAAATACAAGTCTAAAGGAATAATTACATCCAAAATATATTAACTCCGCTTTAAACCAGACTGCAACAACGCAAGCCGGTTCGTCAAGCAACCGAATTTATGTACATTAAAGGTGCACAGTTCCAGTTTACGCCAGATTTATCCGGTTCCATCCGGTACGGGCCGGCCCGGGGCGCTATTTAACACCTCATTCCCGCGGTTGATACAAGTTAGCGGGGAGTTGCTTACGATCTCGCCAACTGAAATGTTTGTTGTGAAATTTAAATCTCAACTGGTTGGCTTTTCGGCAGTGTATCGGGAATGAGTTTCTGTGCGGTTTAGTTGGTGATTTATAATTTGTCAGTTTGTCCTAGCAGTTGGACTGGTATAGTCACCATGTTGGTCTAATCGGATTATGCATATTTTTGGATAAAACTTTGCGCTTCACTAGGGTTTATCTTTTATGAAGCTACTTACACGACTATTGCACAAACAGTTAAATCGAGATCGAGAGAGAGAGTCGATTACACTTACCGTGAAAAGTTGCTGTAATGCAATTTTACTGTTTTACCTAAACCAATACACAAATACCTCCGTAACTGATAATAGGATTACGAGGTTTAATGTGGGAATTTATTCCTCGAATTAAACGAATATTGTAAAATTTCAGTTTCCAAATAAAGATTATTTTTAATACAAATTTAAAATAAATGTGTGTGGTATAGAAAATAGCGGAGAAAACAGCGTTTAAGATAAATCCCTACATTTCCCATTTCAGTACATTAAACCCAGAACTAGAAACTGCAGTGATTCCAGCAGCTTGAAGCGCTTTATGCTTGAACAGCGACCCTTTGTCTGATTAACAGTTCTCCCGCATATATAGGTGGATAGGAGTAGGTTCCAACTTAGCAACGATCGCTTTGAACGAGAATGCTGGTGCAGACGAGAATTATATGCAGAGGTAGTCTAAATCAGGCTTAGATGTTGCACATTGAAAATGTCTCCATTTATCTGACAAGGAAGCTGCTTGGTAAATATTTGATCAGTAAGTAAAAGATTTTGCCCTGAGAAGTGCAAACACAACTCAGTCTGCGACAACTTTCCATTTATTTATTTTTTGTTGTAAAAACCTGATTGCTAGAACACTGTTAGAAATTACAAAGCTTGGCGGAGGCTTATATCTCGCAGTCGACGTTTTTCAGCTGTAATGACGATGATAATGACAACTTTCAGTTAGTCTCCTAATAGGGCAGCACTGTCAGAAAATGCTACATCAGAAGATATAAGCGGTGTTAAAAAAAAAAACAAGGAACGAAACCGACAGTTACTTATACTCTTCGTCATTGCAAACATTTTTTTTTTGCATTTTATTGTAATATTTGTAACCTTCTGCAGATATTGAAGGTCAAAATTCAACTTTTACTGACGTGAAAGTTTTTAATGTTTTGTTAACCACGACCCCGGTACCATTGCATGCACCCATGAGCACAATGTTTTCTATTGCACACTACCGCAAAAAGCATTTTTTTTTTCTTGTGCAGGTCGTAGTTTAATGCGTAGTTGTTGATTTTATGATGGGCCTTTTTACACCCTATATCCTCTATCGAAATTACTTTCCAAGAAATATGCAAAACCGAATACGTAACGATCAAGCATGTCATTCCTGCCTCTCCCTAAACATATGTCGTAGATGTAGATAAACAACTCACACTATTAGCCTCATACAAATATTAATATATACATACATATCTGAATAGTGAGTCAGCAATGTTTGCTCGGCAACATGCCATCTGATACGATTGATTTTACTGGCAAATGAAGCTTGCATCAGTGTTCCGAGAACACAAACATGGTCGGCCATTTTGGTTGATCACCGATGAAGAAACAGCAAACGTTGTGTGGAAACTAAATAGAACGGAGACTGTAAAGTTTGCTTGCTAAATAGTCATGATGTGGAAGGCGGAGAACCAGGTGCTGTGGCCTAATTTGAGAGGCTCATGTCCAGCTGTGGACTGCGATAAACTGAGGTAATCAATTGATGAAGACACTGCTTGTTGTAGGTTGTCAACAGAATATTGTCCTGACGGTTATTTTTTTAATTGATTTTATTTTATTTGACATTATTTATTTTCATTTAAATTAGTTTGGTGTAATTTAATTTAAATTGATTTTATTTGACATTATTTGATTTTATTCGGTTTAATTTTATTTAATTATGTGATTTTATCTGTAAAAGTTTCTATTAATTTATGTTTGGAAATGGGTGTTATTTACCTGAAAATTAATAAATGAATGAATGATTATCACTTTTAACCCACTTTAAAAAAAGAAGGAAGTTGAAGACCTCCTCCTTTTTTTGAAGTGGGTTCGGTTGTATTTTATTTGTATACTAGCTTTTGCCCGCAGCTTCTCTCGCGTTAAAAATAATAATAAATATAGAAAAAAAACCATAAAAAGTATCCTACGTTACTTCTGATACCTCCAAGAATATGTGTACAAAGTTTCATAATGATCGGTTAAGTAGTTTTCGCGTGAAAGCGTATCAAACAAACTTACATTCACATTTTTAATATTAGTGTGATCAATATTAGTGTTTTTTATGTTTGTTAGTTCAGAATTCCGTCATTCATAAACCGATTTCAAAAATTCTTCTTTTGTTTTAAGGGGTGTACTTGCAAATTGATCCCATTTACGTTTGGTCAAGGTTTGATTAGTGGTTTTTGAGTTAGCTTCAATAATACGTATTCTTTCCACTTAGTGTATGTTGATAATGTTTTATTATCTACTGCCATAGTTATTTACTTAGCAAGGAAAGATATAAAAATCTGTGTTGTTAGGTGCTACCAATAAAAATGTGAAAAATGGTGGCAAAATAATAGAAAATATAAAACCATAGGCACTAACTTCCCCGAGTAATTATTATGTTTTGTTTTTATTTGCATTGTCTTTTTGTTAGAATATTTTTGTATTATCAGATATGTTACAAATATTTTAGCTGGACACTTATAATTTATTGGAAAAGCTTTTATACTCCATAAACGGAGAAATGGAAGAAAAAGAACAACTTTAGGTAATGTTCGAAAGAGATACCGTGACCCTGGCACATGGGCAACTGATGGAACACGGGTGGGTTTTAGTCAGTAAAAGTCTGACACGCCCTCCCGCTCCGCCCAGAGCGGGAGAAGTCATTTGATGATTTCCCATCCTGAAAAAAAAAAGAAAAAGGCAGAAGAATGTTAAATGATAATGATAAATAATTTAATTTCTTTAAGTAGGTTTGTACCAACAGTTTTACAAGTCAATAATATTTTGTCTTGATGAGATCGGCGTTGCCTATCTAACTACTCTGAGAAGAAAGGCCGAAACAAACTCTGAGGTCACAGTCTCTTTTAAACTCCAGACATAATCTTGGTCACATTATGTGAAGACCATGTAGATACTGTCTGATATGGTCTATAGAGGATTGAACACACAGATTGAATGGACCTGTCCAGTCCGTGCACGCATTTGTCAATAATCGTGTAGCTCACTCAGAACTTAAAAAGCTCAACTCAAATTGATTATTATCATTCACCTTCTTCATCCTAACACCTCCATATTATAGGAGCTTTCGTTGAACTAAAAATAAATAACAACTCTATTTACCTTGACCTGCAAAATTAAAATATAGCGAAGGTAAAGTTTTTTCGGAGCTTACACTCCAGCCAAGCGGACGTGGCGCTGCATAAGTTACTAACTCGAGTGCACCTTCCAAAAAATGCCTAATTTTGACTGAAAGTGGAGGCGTGTTTATGTTACTAAATTAATATAGTTGCAATTTTATTGCTTACCCTTATTTTTATAGCAAGCACATTTTGCTCAATTTTTTTTTTTACTTTGGCTTTCTTCTTCTTATCGTGTCGATATTACTTTGTTTTTATATTGTTTGAGGCCAGTAGGTGGCCACGTTGATTATAGCATCAGTAGCGTTTCTTAGATCTTCTTAGCTCTGAGTGAACGGGGACTTAGGTGGCTACCAAGAATACTTGTCATTAAAAGAAATGCTCAAACTTCGATATGTTTAAATGTGAATAAAACATAGCAATCTACATATAATGTGTTATCATGTTATGAGAAGTTTACTAGAGAATGGGCAGCAGCGTTCTCTATGCATTTTACCACCATACTGCGATCGCCAACCCGCTTGCCAAGCGTGTGATTATGGTAAAGCCCCCCAAATAGGGGGAGGCCTATGTCCAGCAGTGGACGTTTTGCGGCTGAGATGATGTTATGAGAAGTGGGATATTAAGCTAGGCCTTACTTCAAATGGTGGCATCTAAACTTCAAATTTTAGATCGCTGCAGTGGGCTTGCATCCGAAACAAACCATACTTTTATTACCAACAAAGATAACGTCAGCGTGCACACAAAAATCTAGTGTCAAAATATTTGAGGCGACGCAACCCGCTTCACAATGGCGCTCGTCCACTCCTGTACACAATTAATTCCCGAGTTTTATCACTACGCTGCATGTCCCACTAATCCGGCCCCATTGTCCATTATGATATACACCGCGCAGGCTTAACGGCACAATGTCGCTGCTGACAACATTAGCTAACTGAATTAATAGTTTGTCATTGGTTGCAATTAACCTACACTGTGACATGACGGTTGATGTGCTGTCGTCTATTGTTCCGGGGGGCGTATTTACAAAGGCTATACTATTTTAGTCACGAGTCAGACTCTAATCAGTGAGCTTTTGTTTGTGCATATTACTCAACAATACCTAGTCTATCTCAGTAAAAAAAATGACTCAAATAGACTAGCTTTTTGTTTTAATATTTTCAAAGAAAATGCACGGACAAAATCTAGTTCTATATAATACATATCACTCGAATAGCTAAGCTTTTGTCGAGATATTTTTAATTTTATACTTGCAACAAGTGGGTAGTGTTCTTTACCTAATAAAAGTACTTCTCGTTTGTAAATTCATTTTATTTTTGTTTATCCAATACATAATAGAAACGAGCAATTAAAATGATAACAGTTGCCATGTAACTATCAACCTATAATTGAAGCTTATCTATTTGATTAATATGTATTCAAAATTAATATGTATGTAACTGATTGCCACCTGCGCTAAGATAGGTCGACGGAGCCCCGCTTCGCGGGGCTCCTATTTCTGGGTGGTTTAAAAAAAAATAACCACGAAGGCTAAGGCGGGAGCTCCGCTCCGCTTCGCTCCCGCCTTAGCCTTCTAACCTAACCTATCCGAGTCGGGGTACTCTGAGTCGGGGTATTAACCATGGATGGGATTTCATCCACGCGTGACTGAAATGGTACTAGATTTTGTCCGTGCATTTTCTTTGAAAATATCAAAACAAAAAGCTAGTCTATTTGAGTCAATTTTTTTACTGAGATAGACTAGGTATTGTCGAGTAATATTCAGAAACAAAAGCTCACTGATTAGAGTCTGACTCGTGACTAAAATAGTATAGCCTTTGTAAATTCGCTTCCGGGGGTCTGGATTAGTGCGTGATAATCATGGGTTTGGTCGAAAGTGGGTAGCCCCGATCTACCTTTGAATGGTGCCCAATTATTGATGTGACATAACAAACAAAGTGTCATCGTTCATCTTTGTTATCGCTAATTTATTTCATAGAAAACTCAAAAATGTATGCGACAGACAGCTACCGAAAATCTTGTCAATACTCTTGAAAGTAGTAGGAATACATACACACACACACAAACTCATATCTCACCCCCATTCACAAAACATAACAATCATCCCATACAAACTCACAATCTCACACAAAATTACGCTCAAAAAATATTGTAAAATTTAAATTTTAAGTTCAAATTTTTTATTTTATTTTTTAGTTTTTGTTTTCAGTTTTGCTTTTTTCTCCACTTTGTGGAGATAGGCGTTAATAACTACGACACAGTTATAAACTAATTCAGTTGTTATCAAACACACAGCTTCACTAAACTGAGTTTTTGTTTTTATAAAATTTATATTTCGATACTGAGAAATACGAAACACTTTGAAATCGATGGCCAATTGTCTAGGCCCTTAGGACGACTGGACAATATTTCGATTTAAAAGAAAGGGTCCTTGGATTTCTTGCCCGTATTTCCCCGTAGGTACCTACTACGCTTTGGAATGGGCAACTAGTTTCATCTTTCCTAACTGGCCGACTCCTTGATAATTCAAATCTGCCTGTTATTGTTTTATCTATACAAATAAATAAAATTGTAGTGTCTTTTTGTAATTTCAAATTAACAGCTTTTCCATAAATGCATATGAAAGTATATACGGTACTTACATCAAAAAAACATTTTTTTTTTTGTTTGTCTGTCTTTTTGTTCCGGCTAATCTTCGAAACAGCTGGACCGATTTCGACGGAAAATGCACTAGCAGATAGCTGATATTATAAGGAGTAACATAGGTTAAAGTAATATATAATTAAATTTGTCTGGGTAGTAAGTCTCCGTGTGATAATTGCCGAACCTCACGCGGGTGAAGCCGCGGGCACAGCTAGTTTGAAATAAATTCTTTTAGTCGAGTTAGACAAAGAGAAAGTAACATCGTATTAAAATTTTACAACGTAATATAAAATATTTAAAAAAAAAACTCTTCTAAAGTGCAGCAAACATGGCAGTGCACTGACATCAAAACGTAAGCTTTCAACATTAGCCTGTCACCAAGGTGGTCACTAACTGGTTTGTTGAAAGACATGGCTTGAGTTTGATGCCATTGACACAGAAAAAAATCGTATTAAAAATTAATTTTTAATAATCCAAAATTATATAAATACTAGCTGACCCAGCGAATTTCGTACCGCCTCAGAATCAATAAATGTTGTGTTAACTTATCAGATCCCACGAACACAAAGCAAAAAGCACCAAGTACCATATACCCAGGATAGACCAAGTTATGACAAACTGGTACTTCCAAGACAAAGCGTTTTCTAGCTACCACACACCCATGTTAGGTGAGCTCCTACCAAGTTATGCCAACCTGGTACTTCAAAGACATAAAGCGTTTTCTAGCTACCACACACCCATGTTAGTTGAGCTCCTACCAAGTTATGCCAACCTGGTACTTCGAAGACATAAAGCGTTTTCTAGCTATTAAACACCCATGTTAGGTGACTTTGTATTCTTAAATAAATGTTCTTAATTTTTTTAATTTTCCGCGCAATTTTTTAATTTTTTTTCTTTCATTAGAACCTTCTCCTGACAATAACAAACACAACAAAAAAAAAGTGCAATCGGTCCAGCTGTTCACGCGTGTTGGCGTGACCAAGGGAAATAGGGATTCATTTTTATTAAAATATAATTGTAATTTAATTGTTACTTTTCTCTAAAGTAAAAATGACAGTTCACTGACATCGAAACCTTGTCTCCCTTTAACATAAGGCTATGCCTTATAACAGTTATAACCTAGTATTCCCAACTATCCAATCTCATACAAAACATCAATAAGACTCCCAGCACAAGTGGAACGATTGATAATAATAGTAATTCTCTGAATGTTGGCAGCACTGGTCAGTCTAAAGAGGGGGCGTGTCCCTACGTAGGCTGTATTTTGCGAGACTTGGACCTCTGCCCGCTGGTAAAAAGATATTTGGAAGAAATATATCCGGCTAGCTTGGAGCAGGGCTTGGAGAGTTGTGTTTGTGTGTTAAAGATTGCAGGTTTGATCTTTAGATCACACGTGATGTATGAGCAATGCTTGAATGACCTTACATAGGACTTTGATAGAAGATATTATAAATAGATACGAAAAAAACTTCAGTTCTTTACGGGACTCAAGTATTTTCGCACATATTTCTCTTTGATTGATTGCCTATTTAAGATCATGGACATGACAAGATACAATTTATTTATTTTTTGTGAAAACTGTTTTTCATCGTAGTAATATATATCATTATCCATTTTACGAAATAAAAAGTATAGAGGCTGAATTTACATAAAAATAAAACAAAGTTACAAAAAAAAAACAGCCGAATCAAACCAAAAATCAATTGTGATTACACATCAAATAATACCAATGAAAGAAAAATAATGCTGGGAACACATTAGTGGTCTTACATGCACCCACAATGGAGCCATCGATCAATGTCGGCAAGCCATTGTATTGATAGCTGGTTCCCTGCCAGCCCCCCAGCCGCCATGCCGTGGTTGACGAGAAAAAATAGCCGCGAAGTAAGTGTGGCTATGATTTTGTGGGAAAATCGAGGATAAAAGTCAGATCGTTAATTAATTTAGACCAATGTTTAGGCGATTTACAAAATAGATTTCGTCAGACTTAAGAAGTGGTTGAGATGGTGCAACTGTTTATTTTGAACGAAGCTCTTGTAGGTATATACGTCCAGAGGCAATATACAATAGATCGTATGGACAGTACAGGTCTTGTAAAGCGTGAGAAGAAATCTTTTCTTACTCGTATATGGAATAATTAAAGCAGTTTTAATCTCTGATTTTCCTTCCGTGAAAATCAAGTTTAATTAATTTTAATTATTTATTAGGATGAAACGTGTTAATTTTAAGACGTACATATTATACAAAATATTCCTTTTAAAATGCCATAACTAGTTGAATCATTGACATGGTCTCATTAATACCCTAGAGTTAAAGAATATCAATAGGATCACGTTGTATAGGCTAGAAGACTTATACAGTACTAGCTTTTGCCCGAGACTTCGTCCGCGTACATGTCGGTTATCGCGGACGCAGACGATGTCACGGAATAAAAAGTAAGTCCTTTCTCAGGCTCTAAACTATCTATGTACCAAATTTCATTTAAATCGGTTCAGTAGTTTTAGCAGGAAAGACAGACAGCCAGACAGAGTTACTTTTGCATTTATAATATTAGTGTGGATAAATAATTAAATATTTTTGTAAAAAACTTGGGAAAACCTTAGACATAATCTAACAATAAGACATCGCTCTCAAGTCGTCTTTCAGTATGATATAAAATGTTGGTATCACATGGTAGTTTCATACTGCAATTTTTTTACTTTATGAACAGTGGGGTGATGACGTGTGATCCCAACTTTATACGGTAACATAAAATGATCGAGCGTTCAGGGGAAATATATACAAAGCTGACTTACCGGCTTCCGTGATGCCTAAGCTAGACTCCATTAGACTGCCGCATTATTGAAAAAAATCCTGAAACAATTGAAAATATTTATTAGTGACAGATATTCGACGTTTTCAAAGCTTTCTTTTCGCTTAAAGTAATACCAGCCTGTCTGACTATAGACAACAACGTCAACAAAACGTCAACGATAGCCCATGAAGGAGCAAATATAAGATCGTAATTAACTATTTAAAATCTAAAGAATATATTACCCATGGTTTGTATTAGGGGCTGGTGTGCGTGGTTTTTAACCGACTTCAAAAAAAGGAGGAGGTTATCAATTCGACTGTATTTTATTTAATGATTTTTTTTATGTTTGTTACCTCATAACTTTTGAGTGAACCGATTTTAATGATTCTTTTTTTATTTGAAAGCTGGTGTTTCTTGAATGGTTCCATTCGGATAATGGGGTCCATGTGAAAACCATATAAGTCTTAAATTTGCATTAATTATTTGCGCGACAAATAACAAATAACGCGATTAGATTAGTGTGGAGTATCTACCATAACTAAAAAGTTAAAAATAAAAACTTTTTACAAAAAAAAAAAAAAACAACCGACTTCCTTAAAAAGTTTTTCAACGTAGAGTAGGTGTGGGCCCATAATAGCTCAGGATGATCAGCCAAGCACGCCAATTTTGGATTTTCTCAGTATGAAAACCAAGTCAAAATTTCACTTTCAAACACCAATTTGTAAAATCATCGTCACTGACCAAAGTCCGAATCACGACTGACTTTGACCTTCAAACCATACTGACTATTGGTCCATCCTACTGGGAGGAGCCTATATCCAGCATAACTGTGATAGGCTCTGAAAACTAGGTCACATAATTAGTTTTTCCAGATATAACCCTTCAGCAAATATCAGATGCAACACGTCACGTGCAACATTTAAATATCAACGAAAGGATATTGAGTTACAAGGAGATATTACATCACTAATTGGAACGAGGTGGAAACTAGTGCTGGGGAGGTGAACTTCAAACGAAGGCTGGTGGGCGAAATGTACCTCTGTATAGCCTAGTGGCTAGATAGATACCTAAATAGGACCTACGATAGGTGGAAATGTTTAAAACGCAACGCGGCTTTTTCCATATTTGACATGGATTCAAGAATTCAACATGTACCAGTAACAACTACTTTGAGTGTACGTGCCTATGGACATTAAAATATTGCGGCTGGTCCTGCGTATGGTTATAGCAGCAATAACTGGCCATGGGTCGTTTAATAAACATCTATTTGTCATAGGAGTTACAGACAGTCCGCTGTGCAGGGCCTGCATTGAGGACGACGAGACAGCAGCGCACGTGCCTCTAAACTGCCCAGCGATCGCCACATACAGGACCAAGTACTTCGGTAACCCAGGTACCCTACGTGAGATAGTCAGCAACATCAAGGAGTTGCTGGCCTTCCCCGAGGAGCTAGGGTGGATCGAATAAACGATTTCCCACCCGTGCGCAAAATACGCGCTCAGACGTGGAGTCACGGACACCAGCTCATTCTACCTATTACCTATCGCGGCTGGTCTTTTTCGCATACTGGATCTGCAACTTAGCACAGAGAGTTGAAAATTGAACAGTGTATTTTTCCACGTGCTGGGATGCCCTGTTGGATGCTCCATGCGGAGTAAACACAGAGAAATCAACACCCAGTGCGCGATAAAATACCATTGCGATTTTTTTAGATCCGTGCTAACGTGGTCTTTATATATTATCCGCGTTTTACTTAAGGTGTCCACAGATTTTCTCGACTTTTGACGATCTTTATTGTTACTTGAATTATTAGATTAAATAAATCCGTCAGCTTACGTATGTCAATCTTCAATATTTAAACAAATCTGTGGCATCGACTGTGCTCTAAAGCAGCCACCATGTAAAGTTTCACTACACATCCACGAACTGACCAAAAATAGGAGCGCTCCTATTGACTTCTGTTCTATTTAGCCATTGGTGATGATTCTGTTAGGCCTCCCCCACATTAGGCGCGCGCGTTCCTCGGGCGTATGAGCGATGCGGCCGCCGCGTGCGCGACGCGAGCTGCGTAAGCGTCGCGTGTTGCCGCCGTGTGACGTGTGTGCAGCGAGCGCGCGGCGCGCACGCTGCGCTCGCCTTGGCGTTTAAACCCCTTCAGTCAAGTCAGTCACAATTTGGACAATTTTCGTTTCAAAATCTTGTATAAATAAAGTGCTGATTTCTTCCTACGCCTTTTTTTTGCAATACGATCACTATACCGTGTAGTCATGTCCCATATCGCAGGACGAATTCTGTATTTCTAGGATAAATTCGATATTTCACCGAGTGAAATTAATATCTCGGTGACTCCATTTTTAACGCATGTCAACACAACACTGCCCATCATGTGACTGACCGAAACAGTAGCGGGCGGCGGAGATAGCGGGCGAAGGGGTAAGAACACGACTCCAGCGCCGCGTGCGCGCCGCTTGCACTCTTCACACACGCCGCAGGGCAGCAAAACGCGACGCTCACGCAGTGCGCTCGCGACGCGCGCGCAGCGCCCGCGCTACTGACACGTCCGAGGATCGCGCACGCCTAATGTGGGGTCAGCCTTATGCATCAACTGAATTTAATTTAACAATAAATCTTGTCAAATTCAGTTCAACTAATGTTTTCTTCGACGCAACTACAACAAAGTAAATTCATCATTGTTCAAAAACCACAACGCCAAATTCAAGGAATCGAGACGTAATTTGGTTTGGCAGTTCTGAAGCGTCACTTGTTTTATTTCTTTCGCGGTCTGTCAGTAAGAGATAGCACTATTCTTATTGTAGTATCTGTGGTGAACAAAAGAATTGGCTCCATAGTCTTCTCAACCATGTCAATAAGGATAAACTAAACACCATATACTAAAGACACACTTGAGTCCTGAACCAATTTGGCAGACTTCAAAGCAGACCAACCCTAGGTCATTTAGCGCCCAAGCCGGTTAGGTTCTTAAGCTGATTGAATATCTGTACAGGCTGGGCAAAGACAAAGCAAAATCTAGTCGTTCTAACAAGCTACGTATAACCGGAGTAGATAGGTATTATACGTCCTACTGCAAAGCCGAAAAGGCGTAGAGTGGTAAATGAATGTTCGGAAATTTATCCCTCTATTGCTCTACAAATATGTAAACTGTTTAAAAAAAAGTTGTGGTTAAACTTTTATCAGATCAACAGAACATTTTTTTTTTTAATTAACGTTATATCATAGCTTTAACGTGGCCAACTTCTTCTTCTATTTCTTCTTCTTAGCGTTTCGATAGCAATCTATATACCGTCAACACAGAATTTGGCATCATCGGTAGCGACCATCAACTCCTCTAGAGACTACGGGGCACGCTCGGTCCTATTGTTTGTGGGACAGTACCTCATTTACACTCCAGGTTAGAGTCCACGAATTAATAAATTCCACTATAAGCACGAATATCTAGCGTAATAAGCGTCTTGACTCGCAGCAGAATGTGTCTCACATAGACACAGTATAATACCTAAGGTGAACAGAATTACGTCTCCATACAAATCGGTCGAAACGACGCGCTTCAAAATGTCGGTGTACAGAACACCGGTATTCAACAGTCGAGTGTGCGAGAAATAACATTTTTAAATTACCAACTCAGTCGGCCAGGTTAGTCATTAAATATAATTATTTTTAGTCATTACTAATTTATAAAATGTAGGTATTTCTATACGTAATATAGCGTAATGAGCATTTTTTCCGTGGCTAGTAAGAAAAGAAAGAAAGAAAAATCCAAAAAAAAAACTGGGGGAAAACATGTGTCACATGCACGCAAACGGCAAGTACTTAGGTTTCTTTTACTATGCAATCGATGTCCTATTACAGGGATAAAATTTACCACCGTAATATATACAGTAGCTTCTGCTCGCGACTTGAAAACGTAAATGTATAGTTACAACTCAAAATACACAGTCACTTAGCTGTCCTAGTGCATATTTATCTACCGACCAGCCGTAGGTAATTATTTCAAGGTAATCGATGACATGTAATACTGCTTACTTTAAGATACTGTGACATATATGCTACAGTTAAGCCGATTGCGAATACAATCTATACATCGGATAACATTGAGGGCCGTCAAAGCTCATTAAGCATGTGACGCTGTAGGTAGGTAGTATAGGATGGTCGATTGAGAGCTGTGACGCGGAAAAATTGGATAACTATATTGATACATATCGTATTGACCGTTGCTAATCAGGAGTTAGTGCGTGGTAAAGGACTTTTTGTTTGGATCATGTATATAAATGAGAGAGCAGTGGTGGCCGAGTAGTAATGGCCGCGACTTACGAGTTGTAGATCGTAGGTTCGAACCCAAACAGGCACTTTACTTTGTGTAAATAATTTCATCGCCTTCACACCAAATGCTCTCAAAACTGTGAAGGAAAACATCGTGAGGAAACCGGCATGTCTTAGAACCAAAAAATTCAAGACATGTGACATCTGCTAGCTCGCACTGGGCCCGTGTGGTGGATTATGGCCCACCCCCTCTCACCAAGAGGAGGCCTTTTTTTTTTTTTTTCAGGGTTGGAAATCATCAAATGACTTCTCCCGCTCTGGGCGGAGCGGGAGGGCATGTCAGACTTTTACTGACTAAAACCCACCCGTGTTCCATCAGTTGCCCATGTGCCAGGGTCACGGTATCTCTTTCGAACAATCACGCGACCCCGGCAGAAGAGGAGGCCTGTGTCCTCGTCGTTACGTTGGTTGTCAGAAGCCCGAAAGTCTGACAAATCAGTCTTACCACAGGATATCGTTTTACCCAGTAACTGGGTTGTGTAGGTCAAATAGATACGTAAAAAAAATACTAATATTCAGCTGCATTCGGTTAGACTGGAAGCCGATCCCAAAATAGTTAGGAAAAGGCTAGGCAGATTGACAAATTCTCTAATCAAATACCTAGTATATGGGTTTTCACCATTTATGTTAAAGTTCCTTGTAATATGAGTCGAGTTTTTTGCCACAGAGCTTATTAAAAATAAAATGAACTGATGATCTAATTATAAAAGTATGAAATAACTATTAGATCTAATTATAAAAGTACAGCCCCATATAACACAACTTTTCTTAATTAGTTTCATTTATTTCCCAAATCGAACTTTACTAAACTATAAACATCAAGAAAAACTTCGTAACCAGGTGCAGCGTGAACACATTATGAACAACTACCCTACTTTTACGACAGTCTTCACGTAAGCAGCAGTTGAGCAGTTAACATCGAATTCGTTTGACGGCCCTTTTACTGGACGTAAAAAATTTAGTTCTATACCGTGAGCCCCAAGCGCGGGTCGTTCGGACCATTTTTGCATGTTTTCGTACGTGTATGTCATAAAATTTACTATGTGTATTTATGTTTTACTCGTAGAAGAGTATTTTATGTATGTACAACATTTTGGTTAAATATGCTTATAAAAATGCCATCAGTGTCGAATGACTGAAGTTGTATCGATTTTGAATGGCATAATTCTCTCTTTTTTAATATCAATTAAAATCGACACTATAATATTATAAAGCTGAAGAGTTTGTTTGTTTGTTTGATTTAACGCGCTAATCTCAGGAACGACTGGTCCGAATTGAAAAATTCTTAATGTGTTGGGTAGCCTATTTATTGAAAAAGGCTATATAACATCACGCTACAATCCGAAGGAACGGAGCAGCAATGAGAAATGGACGAAAACTGGCAGGCAATTCGATGCGACGGGAAGGGTCACGGGAGCAAAAATTTGACGCAGACGAAGTCGCGGGCAGAAGCTAGTGTATTATAAAAGGAGTGCGAATTGTTAGTCTTTGTAAAGAGTGGTAGGGACAATGACGCGGAAACTGAAAGCATGAATTGAGCACATGATTCTAGACTGCGGAGTCTTTTTTTTTCTACTACTATTGCTTGCGTAGAAAGTTTTTATGTGTCCTCTAAATAAAATCAGCAGTTTCATAAAAAAACTGCAATATCTACACGGTCAAAATGTATGGCAGAGCTAACTTTTTGGGTTTAGGGGTTTAGAGCGTACCCGAAGGGTAATGGGACCCTATTATGCCTTCACTGTCCGTCCGTCCATCCGTCTGTCTGTCAGCGGGCTGCATCACATGATCCGTAATAGATAGACAATTGTTGACTCAGAACTTGTATTTCTATTGCCGCAAGAATAAATAATAATAACAAAAACAAAGTAAAAAACTAAAACGGCGTCAATACAAGAAACGTGTTTTTTTTCGGCGGTATTTGACTTGTGGTACGGAAAATTTTCTGTGCGTGTCCGACTCGCAGTTGGCCAGTAATTTTTTTTAAACTGGAGAAAAAATTCAACGCACTGGTGCACAGAATCATTTGCTGCCACCATGGTTACAGGTTGTGCATCGATACCCCAGCCACACTGTGTAAATTATTTCTTACTAGCTTTTGCCAGCGGCTTCGCCCGCGTGGAGGTAAATTATCCCGCGGGAACATGCTACCGGGACAAAAAGTAGCCTATGTCCTTTCTCAGGCTCTAAGTCTAAACTATCTGTGTACCAAATTTTATTTAAATCGGTTCAGTAGTTTTAGCAGGAAAGCGAGACAGACAGACAGAGTTACTTTTGCATCTATAATATTAGGTCTTTACCTATGAAATTGCCGTTCTGCAGTACTGGCCATTTCAAATCAAAATAATTTTTGTTTGTCTAAGAATTCTAATTTCAAATTAATTTTATTTTAAAAACATGGAATTCTTTTTCCAAAAGTAGTCATTTGTTTATTGATTAGTGTTACATTTTCATCGCATTTCAATCTTTTTCGTCATCATGGATACGTTAAAAATTCGAGTAATTATGGAATATGAGTACCGTCGTGGCAGCAACGCGGCACAAGCGGCACGCAACATCAACGACGTTTACGGAGCTAACACTACAAACCAACGCACCACCTGTTATTGGTTTGCTCGCTTCCGTTTTGGGAATTTCGACCTGAAAAATGAACCTCGCGGTCGTCCGAAGACTTTGGTCGACAATCTTTACATATTATAAAATAAAGTCACTTCGCTGTCTGTCTGTCCCTATGTATGCTTATATCTTTAAAAGTACGCAACGGATTTTGATGCAGATTTTTTTAATAGATAGAGTGATTCAAGAGGAAGGTTTATATGTATATAACATGCATAATATAGTAAAGAAACGCTGATAATTTTAGAGGTTTCTAATGTGATGTCATAAATAAACACATTTTTTTGCGCTTACATTGCGAACGCTGGCTGAACCCTACGAAATAGCTCAAAATAATGTACTACAGTATTGTACATCTTAAAAAGTTCTACAAAAAAGTCCGCGATGGTATATGTCTAACTCTTAGGGATAACCCATAATAACCATTTTTATCCTTTACTTTTTACGAGAAATAATGGCTTATTTATGAATGCGATTTTAAGCAATACAGCATTAATCCTTATGCAATTAAGTACCTTAAATAAATTGTGCATTTCATGTAGATCAAAATTGCCCTTTACAGCATATCATTAAAATTAATATTTTAGAAGATATCAGAGATTATAATAAAATCGCCGCAGAGCGGCTAGCGGGCCTTCCCGCGTCCGGCCGTCCCGGTTGATAGCGGTCGAATATTGTAATTCATATTAACTTTGGCTTCATAGTAAATGCGAATATCATGTGTGTTCGAAGTACTCTAAATAAACCTAATTGTATTATTCCAAGTAAGAGACCGCGAAATATTGCTTAGATGTTTAGATTTTTGGATGGATTTGGATTTTTGGTTATCCTGGATACTTACCATATACATAGGATACTTTATCCCGGTAGTAGGTTTCCGAGTGATATTTTCCGAAACCTATACGGGCGAAGCCACTGGCAAAAGTACTATTCTTATAACTATGTTTAATTTGGTGTCTGGTAAATAATTGAGTGTCTGTATAGGTAGAATAGGAGCGTTAAGAAAAACCAGTAAGACTTATATTCAATTTAATCCAGCCCTATGTCGCAGTCTTCTTACTCTGAATACTATTAGTTTTATTTTAAGTACATCAAACACACAAGATATGTAAGGATCGTAACAGGTGGCGTTCCGTAGTTTCTGCCTACCCCCATGGGAAAAAGGCGTAATTTTATGTATGTATAACATGGATTCATACATTCTTACCGCGGTAGTACGTCCTCTTGCGATAATTTCCGACATACACGCGGGCGAAGCCGCGGGCAAAAGCTAGTGACGAATAAAAAGCGATTGTGGAAGCTGATGATACACAATCTACGGCTGAATTAGCAGCAGCTTTCGACGTTAGTGTCAGAACAATATTGGTCCATTTGCGTCAAATCGGCAAGGTAAAAAAGCTTGACAAATAGGTGCCCCACGAACTTAATGATCGCCAGTGCGAAGTACGCGTCGAGACGTGCCTTGCACTGCTCAACAGACACACAAATGAAGGAATTTTAAACCGCATTGTTACCTGCGATGAAAAATGGATTCTGTTTGATAACCGCAAGCGCTCAGCAAGTTGGTTGGATCCTGGTTCAGCACCTAAACAATGCCCTAAACGAAAACTTACCCCTAGAAAAGTGATGGTCACTGTTTGGTGGTCCAGCGCCGGTGTGATTCATCACAGCTTCTTACCAAACGGGGTGAGCATTACTGCAGATATGTACTGTGAAGAACTGAACTCAATGATGGAGAAGCTGGCACATCTCCAACCAGCATTGGTCAATCGCTCGTCTCCGCTGCTCCTGCACGACAACGCGCGACCTCATACTGCACAGCAGATGGTCTTCAAGTTGCAAGAACTGGGGTTGGAAGCTCTCCGTCATCCGCCCTACTCACCAGACCTTGCGCCTACAGACTACTCCTTTTTCCAGAATTTGGATAACTTCTTGGCGGGAAAAAAATTCAATACCCGAGAGGCAGTACAAAATGCCTTTGAAGAATTTGTTGCCTCCCGTCCGGCTGATTTTTTTAAGAAGGGCATCAATAAACTGCCACTCCGTTGGCAAAGATGCATTGATTGCATGGGTGATTATTTCGATTAATACAAATAAAAAATACATGAAAAAAATTCGTTTAATTTTTTTCATACAAAACGGCATTTTCATAGGTAAAGACCTATTATGTACCTGATAAGGCTCAAAATATGTCATTTAACCACAGATTTAGGTACAGACGACTGAGGATGCAGTGGGTTCCATCGCATATTGGACTGCGGGGCAACGAAGAGGCTGACACGTTAGCGAAATTAGCAGTTAGAAATGGGAAAGAAAAAAATATTATATTAGATTACTAGCTTTTGCCCGCGGCTTCGCCCGCGTGTATGTCGGAAATTATCGCAAGAGGACGTACTACCGCGGTAAGAATGTATGAATCCATGTTATACATACATAAAATTACGCCTTTTTCCCATGGGGGTAGGCAGAAACTACGGAACGCCACCTGTTACGATCCTTACATATCTTGTGTGTTTGATGTACTTAAAATAAAACTAATAGTATTCAGAGTAAGAAGACTGCGACATAGGGCTGGATTAAATTGAATATAAGTCTTACTGGTTTTTCTTAACGCTCCTATTCTACCTATACAGACACTCAATTATTTACCAGACACCAAATTAAACATAGTTATAAGAATAGTACTTTTGCCAGTGGCTTCGCCCGTATAGGTTTCGGAAAATATCACTCGGAAACCTACTACCGGGATAAAGTATCCTATGTATATGGTAAGTATCCAGGATAACCAAAAATCCAAATCCATCCAAAAATCTAAACATCTAAGCAATATTTCGCGGTCTCTTACTTGGAATAATACAATTAGGTTTATTTAGAGTACTTCGAACACACATGATATTCGCATTTACTATGAAGCCAAAGTTAATATGAATTACAATATTCGACCGCTATCAACCGGGACGGCCGGACGCGGGAAGGCCCGCTAGCCGCTCTGCGGCGATTTTATTATAATCTCTGATATCTTCTAAAATATTAATTTTAATGATATGCTGTAAAGGGCAATTTTGATCTACATGAAATGCACAATTTATTTAAGGTACTTAATTGCATAAGGATTAATGCTGTATTGCTTAAAATCGCATTCATAAATAAGCCATTATTTCTCGTAAAAAGTAAAGGATAAAAATGGTTATTATGGGTTATCCCTAAGAGTTAGACATATACCATCGCGGACTTTTTTGTAGAACTTTTTAAGATGTACAATACTGTAGTACATTATTTTGAGCTATTTCGTAGGGTTCAGCCAGCGTTCGCAATGTAAGCGCAAAAAAATGTGTTTATTTATGACATCACATTAGAAACCTCTAAAATTATCAGCGTTTCTTTACTATATTATGCATGTTATATACATATAAACCTTCCTCTTGAATCACTCTATCTATTAAAAAAATCTGCATCAAAATCCGTTGCGTACTTTTAAAGATATAAGCATACATAGGGACAGACAGACAGCGAAGTGACTTTATTTTATAATATGTAAAGATTCAGAGTTTTTACCAAAATTTTGAAATCATTGTTATGATTATTGGAGAGAATATTTTAATAAACGGTCACTAGAGAAGGGTTTATGGTATAAAACCATACAATGTGAACCTCTTCGCGTGCCCTGGTTCATGAATAGCGATGTGAGTAGAAAACTGATTGTTACTGCCTTTAGACTCAGATCTGGACATATTCCATGCAAAAAATTTGCCTTCATGATGTAGAAAATCGCATCACCCAATTGTGACGAATGTGGAGTTGTCGAGGACCAGCACATTACATTACATTACATTTATTGATGGAATGTGTCAAATATGAGTCCAGTAGAAATAATTTAGTGAGATCCTTGAATTTGAACAGAGCTGATGTAGGCATGTTCCATATAATTCTATCCCAACCAAATGGCGACGATGCGAAGAGTTTGTTCAAATTCATGGGCCACGTCTTATGAAAGCAGAATTGTTTAGGATACGATAGGACTGACATACGCTATGCGTAAAAGCCCCTATAAATAAATAAAGAAAAAAAAATAGGTTAAGACCTATCATTATATATAAATATATATATAGTGTGGATAAATGCAAAAGTAACTCTGTCTGTCTGTCTATGTGGATATATATAATATATATAAATATAGTGTGGATATTTTAAAATTATATCCTAACCCTGTAATTGAGCCACTGCAGGGCAGAAGACACCGAAAACTTACGAGGACTGATAATGATCACCACTCTTGCTACGAGGACCCAACGAAGTCGACGGTGCTTATATTTTTCAAACCTCGATACCATTTTCTGCACTGGCCAGTAACATGAGAACTACTTAATATTCATCAGGTCTTTTACACAAGACATAATAAAAATGGTAACATGTTGGGGCGTCGATGACCACCTGCCGCCATTTGTGACAACATACGATCTTTACACTCAGCATTTTAGTGTTAGACTTCTAGTAACAGCGATGCATTTTGTATAAAGAGTCTCACGAAATAAAATATGTGGCTGGTAAATGGTTGATACAATAAATATTTTATTTATGATGAAAAGATGGCAAGAGGTGTTAACAAAGTGTCGAAACATAAATAAACTACACCGTGACTGCCTCGTTAGTCTAGTGGTGGTAATCGCTGCTGCTGAGCATGAAGTCCTGTGTTCGATTCCCAGGTCGAGCACTGTTATTGGGTTTACTTAACGCAATATTCTAATACTTACGATATTCCGTTTGGTGACTTATTGATATTCCAGGTTATTCTGATAGTTTTTGTGATGTTATTGATAAGCAGTCTGATATAATCTTTTGGCTTTTGTCAAAGTACGAAATTCCTCTAATCCAATAAGATTAGAGGAATTTCGTACTTTGACACGTGTAAGTTATCATTTGCATGGTTTTTGGAACTTCGTTTTCCGGTGTTGTTAGAAAAGCTACGCACGAATATTTTGTATTTCTGTGACAGCAACGGTTTGCTTCACTGTCATGTAAACGTCATAAATCGAATTCTGAAAATCTGGAAATTCTCAGTAGCAGCCTGAAGTCTGGATTTATGTCCGGTTGATGGCAATAGGCTAGCCGCTATTACGTGGAACTTAAACATAACTGGCGAAATGCAATTGTACTATAGGAACACTCTGCTCAACCTTTCGGGGAAACAAGGCATAGTGTTATGTTATATTGTTTATAATGCATGATAGCAGCCGGTTGGCAGAGGAAAATGGAAGAAGAAAATACGTTGCACCGACTCCAAGCAACATGGGTCCAGGGTAAGGGTGGAAAGGTGATGATGTTGATAATTTAACAAATACTACTTAAGTAAATGTTTTTGTTTTTACTTATTGTCATGGTGCTTTCATTTGTACTGCACAAATGAGAAGAATAACTTCCTCTAGAAAAACAAGCAATGCAATGTCGTTAATTTATTTCATCACAACTGCTCTCATAACGGTGAAGGAAAAGTTCATTGAGGAAACTGGCATGTCGAAAAACCAAACCCTCGAAGACATGACATTAACCGACGACGCTCTGCGCATGGTAGATAATAGTCTAGTTCCTTTCACAGAAAAGTTGTGTATTTCAGCAGTCAGAACATCGACGGCTGATTATGTTAGGTTAATTCATTAGGTCATATAATCCACCTCTCTTTTTAGTTTCTGCCCTCTGTGCTTCAAAAATACAGCCAAAGTGACCTCTGCGCTGCCACTGGCAACCTCTTGGAAGTAACGAAGTTTTGGCAAGCAAAATTTAATGCAATCTCGACACAATAAAGAAGAAGAATCACTAATCCTACTAATATAATCTATGTAAAATTTAGTGAGGATCTATGGATGTTTGTTACGCATTCACGCAAAACCTACTGAACGGATTTGGATGAAAAATGGGTCACAGATAGTTTATAATTTAAATTAACAAAAAGGTTACTTTCATCCCGCTAATACGTACCCGCGGGATAATTTCCGCGGGTGAAGTCGTTTGCAAAAGCCAGTCAATACATAAACCACAACTTTGCTTGCATTAATTTCTAATAGCACTATATAAAGTAACACCTATACAATAACATCACATAGAAAGCCACTAGACACATGATCCTCCATAATTTTATGACGTCGTAAAACACCGCGGAAGAGTGCATATCATCGCTGCATTTTACGATGTCGTCATCAATTCAGTTTTTGAGGAAACGTACACTTTGAACAGTTGAGGAGGGCACGCTAGTAAAGTTATTAGCTCCTTACTATAGTTTTAAAAAGAAGGAAACAAGAGTATGTCAGAAAGACGGTAATTATTATGATGACAGCAGTGTTCTGTTATGTAGCATATATCAGTTCTGTAAAATTATGGCTGCTGAATATATTTTTTTATGTAAGAGCACAGAGTTTCTTTTTTATGAGAATGCCATGTCTATTGTTGTAAATCATCATCATCATCATTTCAGCCGAAAGACGTCCACTGCTGGACATAGGCCTCCCCCAAGCTCCGCCACTTCGACCGGTTTTGTGCTTCCCGCATCCAGCGGATTCCTGCGGCCTTCACAAGGTCATCGGTCCACCTTGTTGGAGGCCTTCCAACTCTACGTCTTCCGGTACGCGGTCGCCACTCCAGAACCTTCCGGCCCCATCGGCCATCTGTTCTGCGAGCAATGTGCCCTGCCCACTGCCACTTCAGTTTAGCAATTCTTCGGGCTATGTCGGTTACCTTGGTTTTCCTACGGATCTCTTCATTCCTTATTCGATCACGTAGGGAAACTCCAAGCATAGCCCTCTCCATCACCCTTTGGGTGACTTTCAGCTTTCTAATAAGGCCCATTGTGAGCGACCACGTTTCGGTTCCATAAGTCATCACTGGCAACACACACTGGTCAAAGACTTTCGTCTTGAGACAATGCGGTATATGGGACGAGAAGATATTGCGTAGCTTCCCGAACGCTGCCCAGCCGAGTCGGATTCGACGATTGACCTCTTTCTCGAAGTTGGACCTACCTAACTGGACAGTCTGTCCTAGGTACACATATTCGTCCACAACGAGAGTGTAGTGTAGCGCCTCCGATCTTCACTGGAGTGGGTATCACATGAGCATTGGACATGACCTTTGTCTTGTCCATGTTCATCCTGAGACCCACTCTTTCGGAAGCTCTACTGAGGTCATCGAGCACTGTACTGAGGCCCTCCATAGTCTCAGCCATGACAACTATATCATCGGCAAACCGAAGGTGAGTGATGTACTCGCCATTGATGTTGATGCCAGCCCCTTTCCAGTCCAGAACCTTGAAGACATCCTCCAGTGCAGCGGTGAACAGTTTCGGAGAAATAACATCTCCCTGTCTCACCCCTCGCTGCAGAAGGATATGTTTCGAGGTCCGGTCCTGAAGTCGGACTGACATAGTGGCGTTTTCGTACAGACACTTCAGCACCTCGATGTACCGATAGTCGATCTGGCACCGTTGAAGAGACTGCAGTACAGCCCAGGTCTCGATCGAATCGAAGGCTTTTTCGTAGTCCACAAACGCTAAGCAGAGAGGCAGGTTATACTCTTCGGTCTTTTGTATAACCTGTCGCAGCGTGTGTATGTGGTCTACGGTGCTAAAGCCTTTACGGAATCCGGCTTGTTCGGGAGGCTGGAAGTCGTCAAACCTGCGCGCGAGACGATTCGTAATATATATATATATATTTACTTTATTTCAGATTAAATAATCCATATTTGTGTTAGTAAGTACTTAACAACTTGGAGCTTGTTCGGATACGGTGCATTATGGAGGCCGCTCGCTTTCTCATGATGGCATGAAAACCATCAGTCCGAGCCTCCATAAACATGCCAGATGCACTACAGCATCTCGGAAGCCCCAATAACATTCTAAAAGCATTGTTGTATTGTACACGAAGGGCACTGAGTGCCCGCTGAGTACAGCTGATCCACAGGTTGCACGAATAAAAGGATTGGCAGTATGCCCTGAACATTGTGCACTTCACCTCATTTGGGCACCGTTTAAACCTGCGGGCCAGCATGTTCCCACGGACAGCCGATGCCCTTCGTTCCCTCTCAACGTCTTCGTCATCAGAGAGGTCCTCCGTGACCCAGTGACCCAAGTACTTAAGCTGCGTCACTCTTTTAAGCGGTACACTATTTAGTGTAACGGGTGGGACGGTGACGACTTTAGAATTCCGCGGTAGGAATATCAACAACTCGCTTTTGTTCGTATTGTACCTGAGCCCATGGGCCACGGCGTACTCCTCACATCTCCTAACCAGTTTGCGTAAACCGCTAATTGAAGGACTCAGCAACACCATATCGTCTGCATAACTTATGTTATTAATGGTGGTGCCATCAATAGTGCAGCCGACTGCAGTGCTACCGAGACCCTCAATCAACTCATTGATGTACAGGTTGAAGAGTCGAGGGGATGTTAAGCCACCCTGTCTTACACCACACTCCAACCTGTACTCATCGGACACAACGTTCGCCCATCTCACAACATTGACTTAATTGTTATACCAGTAATCAAGAACATTAATGATATCCTCGGGGAGTGAGGTGGATCTCAACTTCTCCCAAAGATGGTCATAGGATACCAAATCGAAAGCCCTTGATAAATCTAGGAAGCATCCATAAATCGGAGTCTTCCTGTCAGTGTAGTACCGGACAGTATGCTTAAGACATAAGATTGCAGTTTCTGTGGACAGTCCCGCTTGAAAGCCGAACTGCGCATCGCTTATATTAAGATGTCTATATAATTGTTGATCCAGCATACTGTCCAGCACTTTAGCTACAGTGGTGGCTAGCGAGATGGGTCTATAGTTGGAGCTATCAGAGGGGTCTCCCGTTTTATTCTTGATTACTGGCACAACAATAGTCTTAGTGCACTCATCAGGTATGTATGACTGTCTCATACAAAAAGTATAAAACATCGATAAAACTCTAGGCAAGTGTACACCCGCATGCCTCAGGTGCTCAATGCTAATGCCGTCATGTCCAGGGGACTTACCCCTCTTCATCTTGCTAATAGTAGAAGCTACTTCCTTAGCTGAGAAACTGACTGACGGTAAATTTTTTGAATCACGAGCATCAGCCTTGAGCACCCGCGGCAATGCGGGTGGTCGATCAGGAGGCACCACTTTAAATTTATTAACAAACATATTAGCAACTAGCTTCTGCCCGCGACTTCGTCCGCGTCAAATTTTTGCTCCCCTGACCCTTCCCGTCGCATCGATTTGCCTGCTAGTTTTCGTCCACGTCGTTTTGAGTTATAGTGAGTTAACCTTAAAAGATAGACATATGCTCTCGCGGACTTTTTTTTAGAACTTTTTAAAAGGAACAATTCCGTCATACATGATTTTTGCGTTACTTTAACCGTTTACGCAGCGCATGCAACGGAAACTCTCAAAAGGAATAAAGTTTCCCCGTTTTTGCAACTTTTTTCATTACTGCTCCGCTCCTCTTAGTTGTAGCGTAATGTTATATAGCCTATAGCCTCCCTCGATAAATAAGCTACCCAACACAAAAAGAATTTTTCAATTCGGACCAGTAGTTCCTGAGATTAGCGCGTTCAATCAAACAAACAAACAAACTCTTCTGCTTTATAATATTAATAATATAGTATAGATAGATGTCAACTGACTCACCGAATCCGCCGACGCTGAGAGGGGTGTACGGTTGTGGATTCAGCTTGCTAGTCTCCTTCCAAAAGCTTTTAAAGTTTTTATTAGCATGCTGAGAGGCCAAAACATCCATCTTTACCTGATCCGCATTATTCTGACACCATTTCAGTTTATATTTAAAAATACGCCGAGACTCTGCCATTTTGTCATACACTGGTCCACTATGCGGACGACCAAGTGACAACCATAACTGAAATTGCATCCGCGCCTCCTTATGTGCTGGGTAAACATGCCTGTTCCAGCCAACATCACACTTTTTACGTGTTTTAAACTTATGATCAAAGCTGTCCACAGCCGCTTTACGTATAACATTAATAATACACATACACATTGAAAACAGCTTGTAGACATGGCTCAGAAGTGAGATGGGCCTATAATTCTTAAGTAGGGCATTGTCACCCTTCTTAAAGAAAAGTACCACCACACCTCTGTTCCATGCCTGTGGCGTTTTGCCTTCGAGTATAACGGAATCGAACAACTTCTGAAGGGCCTTGAGAACGGGTTTCCCGCCGGCCTTCAGGAGCTCAACCGTAATTCCGTCATCACCCGGCGCCTTGTTGTTTTTGAGCTGCTTCAGAGCCATCCGAATCTCGTACAAGCTGACGTCCGGGATGTCTTCGGTATAATGTCGGGTCAACCTAGCTCTTGGGTCATTTGCCAGATTTTTAACGGGGTTACTTGTTGACGTGTATAACTGTCCATAGAACCTCTCAATCTCCTTAAACAGCTCAGGTTTGGCGGATACGACCCTGCCATCATCGGTCTTCAGTTTCGTAAGCTGGCTCTGCCCAATAGACAGATCCTTACCAAAGACCTTGGAGCCTTTATTCCGCTCTATCGCGTCCTTGATCCGCTCTGTGTTATAGCGGCGAAGGTCGCTTTTCAAGGACTTAGAGATCCGTCTATTGAGCTGCCGGTACTCGAACGCAGCTTCTGAAGACTGCAGGATCATTCCGCGCCTCTGTTCCATGAGCTGTAATGTTGGATCTGAGAGTTTCTTTTGCCTATTAGTACGGCGGGTCTTGAAGAACTTAGACCCAACCGTATGTACAGTTTCCACGAACCCATCGTTAAAATCGTCCACGGAGCTCCCTAGGCACTCAAAACGATTCTGGAGTTCGAGCTGAAAGCTCTCGAGGTTTTGAAGCTGGATCGGTGCTGGACGGAGCGTTGACTTCATCAGCCGAGATCTTTCCAGCTTAATATTGATATTCAATGTGCCTCTTACCATGCGGTGATCACTCCCGGTTTTCACCGCGTTGATCACTGAGACATCATTGAATATTTGCCTCTTCGTCGACATAATGAAGTCAATCTCGTTTTTTGTTGCACCATCAGGGCTCTGCCAGGTCCACTTCCTGTGCTCACGTTTTCTGAAGAAGGAATTCATCATAAAGAGGCCTTCCTTCTCCATAAAACTAGCCAGTCGGTGACCCCGGTGGTTGCGACGTCCAACTCCAAATTGCCCCACTCTCAACTCATCATCGCCTCGCTTGCCCAGTTTCGCGTTGAAGTCCCCCATGACAACGGTGAAGTGAGTGTTGGAACCATGCATGACTCTGGAAATATCCTCATACATGTATGGTCTCCACCTCATCGTCGGGGTGTGTCGAGGTCGGGGCGTAAACCTGTATGACCTTCAGCGAATACCTTGCGGATATTCTGAGTATAAGGTACGCCACCCTGGTCGACACACTATCGATCTTCACCACATTGCTCACAAGGGACTTATGGACGATAAACCCGACACCGCCTTGGGACTGCTGGTCGCCCTCCCGGAAATAGAGCAGGTTTCCAAATTTGAGGATTATCGAGTCCTCCCCCTCTCTTCGGACTTCAGATAACCCTACTATATCCCATCGTAACCTGCTCAATTCTTCCTCCAGTTCGGCAATCTTCTCGTCGGTCCGAAGTGTACGCGTGTTATATGTTGCCAGGTCCAATTGTCGGTGATTGTGGTAGCCGGATCTCTACCGGGGATTCTTAGCACCCCTTGCCTCACGGTGGCCTTGACCGCTACCGTAGCCAAGGTTAGATGGGCCGCCGGGCACTAGGGGCAATTTATTTTTGGTGCTTGTCATTTTTGGGGGGGGGGGGGTTCCCATAATCGCCACGCTTGGCAGGCGGGTTGGCGATCGCAGTATGATGGTCTGCAATGCATAGAGAACGCTGCTGCCCATTCTCTAGTATATCCCTTAGTCGCTTCTTACGACACCCACGGGAAGAAATGGGGTGGTGCTATTCTTTTAGTCCGACACCACACGGTACTGTCGGTTGTTGTAAATACATAGATCTTATATGGCACTTGTACACGTCAAGATTTTGCTGTTCAATATCTTAAAAACCAGATGACGCTGTCATTTTCCTTAGAAGAAATGCCGTTACAAATTAAATACCATTTGTTTTATAACGCTAGTTATAGTCACGAATAGTTCAATTATACATATATTATACACAATAACACTACGTAAAGCTTCTACTTTCATAATTAATTTGCTCACAGCCCACCTAAAGATTTCATATAATTATCATTACCTACATGGTTATGTTATACTTTTAAAAGGTAAATAAATAAAATAAATAAATAAATATCTCAGGACAACCAACACACCGTTATCTGATCCCAAACTAGGCAGAGCCTGTACTATGGCAACCAGAAAACTGATAAACATACTTATATATTTCTAAATACATATGTACATATTATAGATAAATTACACCCAGACACAGAACAAATGATCGTGCTCATCACACAAAGATTTGTCCTGAGTGGGAACCGAACCCACAACCTCAGTCTTAGCAGTCAGGGTCACTAACCACTAGACTAACAGGCCAGTCAAATCTAGAAAAATAAACAGTTATCATTCGTTCCTGTATTTATTCGAGCTGGTTATTCATTACCTAATATAATTAGCCTGAAACTGAATGTATATTTGAATAACTGCAAATAAGAAAGTAATTCTTTATTTACATAATTGATTACAGAATCTTGTTTGTAACCTCTGACTCCTGAACAAGGTGTCTCTGTAAATCAGGAGTCAGCACCCTCTCCCATTATATTTGTCTTACAATTAGACATTACTGTCAACATAAGAATAGACAAACACATGTGCTACTGTAAAAAGAAATTAAAAAAACTTCCAGTTTTATCAAAGTCAGTTTGTCAAAGATCGATCCAATTACCTTGCCTCGTACTACTCGTGCCCGCTCGTAATACTTGTCCCGTATGTTTTCAGTACGTGCAATTTTTTATTGACAATCGAATTACATTATATACTTCGTTGCATTTAGGGACAAAATTTATTTTTAGTTAAATTACAGCAATCTTTAAATATTATTCATCATTGATCATCAAAAATAGTATTGGTAAATGTTAAGAAACGTGCTGCCTCGGTAGAATGAATGAGAGAGTATTTAGCAGTTCTAGACGGTCTTCTGAACTCTGCACAGTAATATTTTTACAACCCTTAGTATAAATAAAATAAAATAAATGTTTATTTGGAACAAGTTTGAGGACACAGATTTACAAAGAGAAACGAAGACAGCTGCAAAAGTTAAAAACTGTGGCGCAGCTATCAACGCCCAGGTCAAAAACATGGTGCATTTGCTCCAGACAAATAATTAAAAGGAACAGTATCTAAGTCAATCAAACAATCTGCCTACTCTTTCCCCAACTTTATATCGGCTTCCAGTTTAACCGGATGCAGCTGTGTATTATACATGGACCGACTACCTACCTGACATCTACAGCCAAATATTGTATTACTAAGTACCCATTAGTTGAGAAACGAAAAGCAGTGTCGCCTTCTCAGTGTCATATTGTTTTAATTTTTGACCGACTTCAAAAAAAGAGGAGGTTATCAATTCGACTGTATTTTTTTATTGTTTTTATTTTATGTTTGTTACCTCATAACTTTTGACTGAGTGAACCGATTTTGATCATTTTTTTTTTATTTGAAAGCTGGTTCTTCCCGAATGGTCTCATTTTAATTTGGTTCCATTCGGACAATGGGATCCATGTGAAAACCATATAAGTCTTAAATTTGCATTAACTATTTGCGGCGACAAATGATCGAATAAAAAAAAAAAGTATTTATTCACAATGTTAGGTTGTTTTTACAAAATATTTAGACAGACGACGACGATTAGATTAGTACAGAGTATCTACCATAACTAGAAAGTTACAAATAAAATCATTTTACAAAAAAAACCAACCGACTTCCTTAAAAAAACACTACAAAGTCAAAAATTACTTTAATTTCGGAATTCGGTGGCAAAAAACCTTAAATACAGATCCTAAGACACCGACTTTCGAAATTAAAGTTACTTTTGACTTTGCAGTGTTTTTTTTAAGGAAGTCGGTTGTTATTTTTTGTAAAAAGTTTTTTATAAGCATTGTTGTTCGCGAATCACAGAATTCTGAAAATCATGCGAAGAAAAGGGTAACTACTTTTTCTACTCAAAACGGTGAAGGAAAACATCGTGAGGAAACCGGCCTGTCCTAGAACCAAGAAATTCAAAGACATCGGTCAACCACCAACCCGCACTGGGCCCACGTGGTGGATTATGATCCTCTCCCTCTCACAGAAAGGAGATCTTCGTCAGCAGTGGGAACAGTATAGGCTGATTGCTATTATATTAGCACTTTCGATTAGAGGATATTTGACTAATAATTAACACAATTTATTAACAAAACACTTTTTAACACGCTTTTTTCTAAACTAAATTTAAAATATTTCAGTTTTTTACTATTCTTCTCCATTTTTTAAAAAATTCTTTATAAGTGCGTGTTCGTGCGTATTGTGTTGTATGCTGTTAACTGAGAATATATAAAAAAAGATTTTTTTTATATATTCTCAGTTTATTTATTGTATACCTATATATATATATATATATATATATATATATATATATATATCCACAGCATGTGCACTCGATGATTTTGAAAGCTGTAATTAAGTGTACAATACATGATAAAGTATTTATTGTACACGTTTTATATTGCAAAAGATGATTGTAACGTAATCTCGTTTAAATAAATCATGATGACCTACTTCATAAATGTTTAAGTTCTGTTCTCCTAATGGCTAAATAGATAAAGGTAGACAACTACAACCACAGGCAGGGTATATAAAACAAACAAAGCGCTGGTTGTAGAGCGAGTCCCTATATTGTTTTCAGCTGTGACTGCTTGTTTGATTGATCGGTTCCGAGGCGTGAAGCATGGAGCAATGAGACGTGGATACGGCGATTTAATTATGTGGTGTATTTTTGCTATATTTAAACTTCTGTGAAATGACACATTGCGAATTGTTATACCTACAGTATCGAAACCATATGTTTACCATAAATAAATAATAAAAACGATTACGTCGCTGTGACATATTCTACTTATTTTCTAAAATGTATAATCAGTACACTTATACAACAAGGGACGAAGGTATGTTGTCTAAACAGAGTGGTTACTTTTATTGCATTTATTTTAAAAATGATTTTGTATGAAGAATTCTTTTAATTTTATTGTTGCATAAATGTGTATGTCACAGATGATGGGTTGCTTTTGGGAGTTAGTTTCCTTCAACTAAAATTAAAGAGTTTAAGTGTTACGTTAAACTCCTAAAATTATAGGCTCCAACGATTTTCATGAAATTTAATATATAGGGGTTTTCAGGAGAGATAAATCGATTTAGCTAGGATTCATTTTTAGAATATGTCGTTTAATACGTGTTTTCAATTATCAACTTTATCGATAATCAACATAAACTTATGTTTTTTTCTTATTGAAAGAAAAATAACAAAATGTAATTTGTATTTGCATAGTTTAAGACCGGTTTTTTGCGTTCTGATTCTTTTCAATATATTTCTTGCCTTAAGTACACTTAACATTAAGGTCTATCATGCATCCATTTAATTTATTTATTTATTTTTGCAATCTAATTCAATTTCACACTATAATACTCAAAGGTTCATTGATTCACTTGCATAACTTTTTACAATACAAACAACTACTTCTACTAGGTACTAAATTTGAATTATTTACTATATAAATTTCACACTGTTTCGTGTATTCGTAACTGTTTAATTCGACTTATTTCTGTCTCATACAATTTACTTAATTTATGAATGCATACATACATTTTTTTTTTTTTTTTTTTTTCAGGATGGGAAATCATCAAATGACTTCTCCCGCTCTGGGCGGAGCGGGAGGGCGTGTCAGACTTTTACTGACTAAAACCCACCCGTGTTCCATCAGTTGCCCATGTGCCAGGGTCACGGTATCTCCTTCGAACAATCACGCGACCCCGGCAGGCATCGGTCCTAGTAGACCCCTACACTGCTGCTGACATCTCTTTGAGGCGCGCGTGGAACACTGCGCGCCGTCGACCCGAGCTTGGTCCTTACCGGGCGGCGAGCTACCCATTGCTCGCCACCCGCAAGCTCGCGCCTACGGTGGCCGGGAGTCCGCTATTGACTCCCGACGCCCGGGGCGTCTCCTCCTGCGGCGGCTAGGGACGTGAGGGCGCAGAGACTGCCACTCCCTCACGCGCCCCGCCTCCTCCTTCGCGAGCATTACTGCTTCGCAGAAGGAGGTGACGGCTTCCCATTCCCTCTCGCTCCGTACCATGGCTCGCACCAGGGCTGGACGCGAGAGGTCGCCGCCGCCGATCGCCTCCACGAGGACACGGCGGTGCTCCGCCCAGGCAGGGCACACCTCCACCGTATGCTCCACCGTGTCCTCCAGACGATCCTCGCAATGGAAACACCCGGACGTATCCTCCCGCTTTATCCTGAACAGGAACCCACCGAAGCACCCATGCCCGGTGAGAACCTGCGTCAGGCGGAAGGTGAGGACGCCGTGACGCCTCTCTATCCACTCCTCAAAGAGGGGACTTACCGCCGCAATTGTGGCGTGCCCAATGCATACATACATCACGTTGCTGTATTTATACATATAAAACTGATTTACATCTGTCCGCTCACAATTCAGGTCCAGTAGAAAACCAGCGTCAGGCACTAGTTGTCTGGCATTATTGCTGAATTGGGCCTTTTTGGCGCAGCCGTGGGGCACACTCTAATACTAGTTTGTCATCGCACCTTACACTTTTATGTTTGATTTTTTTTTTTTTATGTTTTATACTCTTTGTAACCTATATGTTGTGTGCCTTTTAGTCTGTGCTAAATAAATGTATTTTCTTTCTTTCTTTTCTTTCTATTTAAATATAATTTCTAAAAAACGTAATTTACAAAAAAAAACCGAGCTAAGTTCGAGCATCCAGATATTAATAGTAATGCCAGTTCTCCTCCATTGTGTAAATTATTATATTTTTTCAGTTCACATGACATTTTATAAATAGAATATCTTAGCTATAGCGTTTGTATCTTAACTATGAAGCTAAAACCAACGAAGATGTCACCTCCACGCTTCCCACATCGCCCCACAAGAAGGCAGGCGCCTCAGCGGCATCCACTGTTTATCTACAGCACATGCCGCCGACCCAGCAGTTTATCGACCCGCCCCAGGACACGCGGCTCCTTTACAAACACAACACTACGCAGCCCTCACGTGGTGGCGTAACCTAATTGATAAAGGCAAGATAGATTGCGCTTTTCAAATGATCGGGTGAAGGTTATTTGTTAGGGACAAACCGTAACTGTTTAAAGAGAGGAATTTGATATTCAATATATGAAACCAGCCGAATGCATAACCTGAACTTCCTCCCTTCATAAAATCAGTTCATAACTATGTCATTTCACAGACAACTGAAACTGAAAACTACAGTCATTTCAACAGAGCCAGAAATTCAAATTAGGAAACATTTCTACGAAAATATCTCATTTTAACAGCCACCAGGAACCGTAACACAATTTCTCAAACATCAAACCGAAAACCCCTATCTTTTCATGAATTTTCGGCTAACAAATAGGTACCAAATATGGCGTACACAGGACATTCGGGTACAGAGAATAAGCCTAATACTACAGACGCAAAAAAGACGGAGTGACGGGTAAGGGCTCTGTAAAAAGTCTGTGTTCGGTACAAGCTCGCCTGTTATGAACAAACGAAGGAGCATTGGGGCATTTTGGGAAGTTTTTTGAGGTTTTTTTACGCTTTTAGGCGTCAACGCCCGGGTTTGGGGGCTTGCTGAAACAGCTTTAGAGTTCTCCGTACTGTGAAGGGTAGTTATTTGTATCAGTCGACGACTGTCTAATTTTTGGGAAAAAGCTGCACTTTTTTCCCTTTGTCGTGTGTCCGGGAATTGTGTTAAGACCTCTTTTTAGTGTTTTACTTTTTTAACGTGATGAAGGTTGGATTCGTTTGTTGTGTATAGCTGTAGCTAACATACAACGCAAGTTATTGTTTTATTTTTTATTTTTGTAAGCTGTTCTATTCATGATTATTAAAAAGAGCGATTACGGCTTAGTTATCCATGCATATTATGTTTTATGTGGTTTTTAACTGAATAGGATGTCTTACCAAGCATCTTGCAAGCTATCCAGCTTTAGGTGTTGATCTAGAGCGAGTGTTAAAAATACAGGAATAGATCAGGACCATAATTTTACCTAAGATTGTGATTAGGTTGCCGTTTTATTTAAAAATGTCATCATCATCTGCCTAGCCTTTTCCCAACTATGTTGGGATCGGCTTCCAGTCTGACTGGTTGCAGCTGAGTACCAGTATTTTACATGGAGCGACTGCCTATCTGACCTCCACAACCCAGTTACTGGGTAATATGATGGCCCTTGGTTAAGACTGGTTGTCAGACTTTCGGGCTTCTGACGACCCGTAACGACTACATATCTAAGATCTATGAAAGACAGCCGGGACCAACGGCTTAACGTACTTTCCGAGGCATGGAAGGAACTTTGTATGTAAAGACGGTCACCCATCCACGGACCAACCGCGGCAAGCGTAGCTTAACCTGAACGATCGACCCGTGCGGCTGTTGTTAAAATGTTGACGTAAACATAAACCAAAACTAAATGCAAACGCAAGCCTCAGCGTCATTCGTCATCTATAAAACAGTCTGTAAAAAATTAAATTGCTGCATTTACATTAATAAAACTTTAAGTTAAATTTATTATTTCCTGGTTCTTAAACTCCTCAACTTCTTTAGATAATCTAATCTTTTATTCATATATTAATGTGACTACTTCCGTTATGGCTAGTATTTGATTTGCATTTATTTTTTAGTTCACCTTTCAAATTGTAATCAGGAGCAATAAGTATGTTTACTGGGCTATTTTCATTACTGGTGCTTCCTATGCAAGTTCTAATACGACGTAAAGCAAATTGTGTCTAAATACTGACTTGCATGGACGATTGCTAGCACCTCAAATTAAGGTGATATGTAAGTCTTGACAACCTATTTATTCATTGATCCCTTCTTACTAAAAGGACCCGGGCGACCCAAAAAATCACAACTAGAACACCTTCGAAAGGAAATTCACAAAACAAAATAGATGCAGGAGACAACATCACGAAGAGCGAGCGAAACTAAAATCGTTTTGCATATACGCAAATTGAATCAATTTTTCGTACAAAATTGTATCCTCCCCGAGTGAGGGCGAGCGAATTTTATGTAAAGCCGTCTCAGGACCCCCGACAAATCGCTGCGATCAATCGCGATCTTCAACGATTCATTGCACGATTTAGAATCGCAGTCAAATCGTTGAGCGATAACTGTCGGGAGAAATTATTACATATTGAATGAACTGAAATGTGATTGTGAATGAAATGTGAACGTTATTTGTAGATAAGAGAGAGATGGCAGATGGTGACCTGTTTAATGTAAATACACTATCGATTCGATGGCTACATTGATGCATTGCTCTGAGTGATTGCCCTCCGAGTTACGAATTGTAAGTTCAATATCTGCGGACACTCGCAGCAATTAGAGACAATTAGGGACACTCACGAACATGATTTTCTCATAAAGTATTGATATAATTGTACGATGTTACGATCTTCGTGGTTCATTAAATTAAATTTAAATTTGCTAATGGTTTAACTGAAATAAATGCCTTAAATGTAAGTTTCCAAAACACAATTACATACAATGAATCATGTAGATCTTTTCTCAAAATTGCAATAAAAATAAATAAATAAATTGTTTATTAATAAAAAGGGACACATTTACAATAAATACCTTAAACAATTAAAATAGAGCAGATTTGCTTATTTGCCTGAACTAGGTAGAACCTGAGTTTCAGGCTAAAAGGCCGTTGGCAATGGTCGTTTTACGAAAAAAAAACCTTAGGAGCTTCATATGGAAGTTATTTGTGCCTGTAAATTCACATGATAATATTAAACCTCTTGAAATAGATTTGATATCTTTCAATAAGATATTGAGTCCTTGAATTATCTAATCTACCGTGTACGTAAAGGCTACCGCCCACTGCTAAGTGGGATGTGCACAGAGAGGTTCGTCACGAAGAATATTTTGTTATATCTTAATTTAAAAAAGTGTACTTCGAGCTTCGTCACCGTTCTCTCCGTAGAGATCTGTGTTTTGGAATGGACAAGTACTTTTAACTTTCTGACGTACTGACCGACTTATTAACAAATCAAAAGTGCATGCAGTCATTTGTTAGAAACAGATACTTTGAGTTTTAGTTTCCGAAACAACAAATTTAAGGAAATACATCTTTTTTCAAAATTAGAATCGTAATTTAACAAAAAAAAGGCCTTACGAGTGTTGCGTAAGTATGAGCTATTTGTGCTAGTGAGTTCACAAGATGATATCATAACTCTTGAAATAAATTTAATATCTCTAAACAAGATATTTAGACCTTGAATTAAAGTGAATTAAGTCTACCGCCCACTGTTACGTGTGATGTGCTCAGAGAGGTTCGCCATATTAGCAGCGCGGTTCGTTTGTTTGATAGCCTCACACTCATGCTCAGCGTGGCCCTGGGTTTCAGTAGATAATCCCGACCATATATGTACATACATAGTGAAGCTAAGTATGTATTTGCTTAGTGGTGGGCTACTGTGGAGCGGCGCCCTAAAACTTATTTTCGTACCAGAAAACTCTAGTTTGTAAGCTAACATACCACATACACATAAATATAATATGTGGTGGCTATTTTTCATGTCAAAATAACAGTTTTTATTTCTGTCGATACTAAAAAAGGAAAGTAAGGAAGACCTTCTAAAACAAACTATCAACCTCATGAAGTCTATTCGCATGGAATCTGTCAACGAAATAAGGGATGTATATCGTATCCGTTACAAAGCTGGTGCTACTACTTCTACAGTCGTTGTTGAGTTCTGCAATATTTTCGCGAAGGAAAAATTCCTTAAGGGTACGAAACTGTACAATTCGGAACACCGCACATGCCGACTAGATACTTCTCACTTGGGCCTGGCTGACACAACCTCACCCCTCTATTTCTCTGAACACCTCACGAATAAATCCAGGTGGCTGCATTTTCTTGCTAGAGACTTCGCTGCTTCTAAGAAATATTGCTTTTGCTGGATCGCAAACGGCCGAATTTTTCTTCGAAAAGAAGAGGGTGCTAAGTACGTGCTGGTCAAAAATGAGAATACCCTCGTACAGTTGCGTGGTATCTAGTTTTAGACATTTGGTATCTCACTTGTTTGGTTGTTTTTGTCTTTGTTTTTAGCTAACCCTATCTATTGTAATGTTAAAAATATTTACTATCTTAAATTATGCTTTAAGGTACAGTTAAAGCACATACATATTTATATTTCAAACATGGGTATAGTTATGTCAGTACATAACTTTAATATTCTACACTATTATGCGTCATTTTACACTAATAGTATTCAGCACCCTGAAACGCGCTAAATTATACAAATACATTAAATCACAAAACTACACAAAATTACAACACTACACAAAAACACAAAATTACACTAAATCACACAACTACACAAAATCACTACACTACACAATACACAAAACTACACTAAATCTCACAACTACACAAAATTACAACACTACACAATAACACTAAAGTTCGCTAAATCTCAAAGCTACACAAAATCACAACACTACAAAAAATTACAAAACCACAAAAAAACACAAAACCTCAGAAACCTTGCTAACTTTTCCAAAATATACCCATGTTTGAAATATAAATATGTATCATACCTTATTATTTTCACACTTGTACGTATATTAGTCTACCAGCACAAATCATGAGTTGATGGAACCATACATTTACCTTATTCTAAAAATGGCTAGTCAAATTAATCTGATTGACGACATTGACAGTACCGAAATTTTTATTAGCACTAAACACAACATCCCTGAACAATGTGTGAAAGACTTTGGTGACGTTAAAAACCAGCTTACCATCGTTAGCCAAAATATAAAGAGTATAACGAAAAATTTCGATAATTTCTCGATTTTCCTGACACGGCTGAAATTCTTACCAGATATTATTATCCTTACTGAATGCAGACTTCATGATCATACCCCTAAAGTTCAATTAAATGGCTACGATTTCCATTATTCTCAAATTTATTTAAATCAGAACGATGGATTATCAATTTTATATAAATCGGAACTCAACATCACCATACGCCAGCCGACTCTAAAAGATGCTAACTGTTTAGTTATCGATGTTGGCAAAGAATTTACAATTTTTGCCATTTATCGATCGCCCTCTGTGTACAACATCAGTCATTTTTGCGAATCTTTAGAGACCCTCCTCAGCTCCATCAATACTTCATCCATGGCAATTATAGGGGACATGAACATTGATATTAAAATCGGTACGGAAGACAGACGAGCCAGTGAGTTTCTTGACATTATCGGATATTACGGCTTCTATCCTGGGCATCAATATCCGACACGCGAAAATTCTTGTCTTGACCATGCACTAATAATAACAAAAAAAACTTCAAAAATTGTCGTATGTCAGTCTTCTCTCACCGATCATGACACAGTAATAATAGGAAGAAGTAAAGAATCAACTAGTCAAAAATCTATCTCCTGGCAAACTAAATATAAGCTTAAGCTGGACTACCCTAACATACTGCATGAAATAGAAAATACAGATTGGAAACCCATTTTAAACTCTGATGACCTGAATACAGCAGTAAATATATTAACGGATAATTTACAGCACATTATAAATCGACACACAAAAAAAGAAATTTTTCGAAATTCTAACACCATTAGAAGGCCCTAGTTAACAAAAAATCTACTAAAATGTATACGTAAAAGAGACACACTTCACTTGGAAACTAAAAAAGACGAAAATAAAGAGAATACCCTGCAACAAAAATATAAAAAACTATAGAAACCACTGTAATAATATTATAAAAAATCTCAAAAATGCCTATGATAAAAACCTCCTAGACATTTCCAAAGGGGATAGCAATAAAACCTGGGCAGCAATTAAATCTATATGTAACCTAAAAAATAAGAAATCTAACAGTTTATCTTTACTCAACGCTAATCCTGATCCGGAAGTCTCGCTGAATATGGCCAACACTTTTTTTGCTGATGTGGGTATGGAACTCGCTGAACAGTCCTTGACTCAACTCAAAACAACAGAGTTAGAATTAACAAATTTAGCATTAACCCTGGACAATTCTGCCCCTTCTCCATCACAGTCCTTCTTCATGACCCCAACAGATGAAACAGAAGTTGGCTCTATCATAGCGAACCTTAAAAACAACTCCGCTCCTGACTGGGATGGTATTCCAAATCGTGTTTTCAAAATAGCTCAACACTGCCTAGCCGGTCCCATCACATACATTTGTAATCTGAGCATGTCGTCAGGAATAGTTCCAGTACAGTTGACAAGAGCGAATATCTGCCCGATCCTCAAAGCTGGAGATGCATCAGTCCCATCAAATTACAGGCCTATTTCACTTCTTACGACTCTGTCCAAAATTCTGGAGAAGCTGGTAAACAAGAGACTATTAGCGTACTTAGAGAAGAACCAACTACTATCGGCCAACCAGTACGGATTTCGCAAAGGCAGATCAACGGAGGACGCAGTTTCTAAGCTGGTAAATCACGTTGTTGGTTGCCTTGACAGGTGCAAAAAATGTGTGCCGTCTTTATTGATCTTGCCAAGGCTTTTGATACCGTCTCAAGACCCATACTGGTTAAAAAGATGGAACGCTTGGGTATCAGGGGCATTGCTTTGGAATGGTTTACGTCCTATCTTTCTGAGCGTAAGAAGAAGGTTTGTCTGGGAGATTTCCAGAGTACGGTTATGGAGTACCCCAGGGTAGTGTACTTGGCCACACCTTGTTTCTCCTGTACGTTAATGGTCTCTGCTCACACAAGTTGGCCAACGCGCAAATATCTGCTTATGCTGATGACACAGCTTTAATTTTCCATGGTGACTCTTGGAAAGAAACCTATAGTGCCGCGGAGGCCGGAATGATGTCGGTTACCAGTTGGCTGCGACACAATCTGCTCACTCTTAATATTACAAAAACTAAAGTGGTGAACTTCTCTGTAAGCAAAAAATCAACTGCTCCTAAAGAATTTGTACTCAAATCCCACCAATGCAGTTATAGTCTAGGAGTTGGCTGCAGCTGCCCTGTCTTTGAACATGTTCAGAGTATCAAGTACCTTGGCGTTAGCATAGATAGATAAACACCTGACATGGACGAAGCAAATACAATCAGTTGCTTCGCGCGTAAGGAAGCTTTTGTACATATTTAAAAGACTTCGTTCTATAGCTGACAAAGATACTCTTAAGATGACTTACCTGGCTTTGTGTCAGTCTGTGCTTGGTTACTGTATAGTATCTTGGGGTTACGCTGCTAAAAGTTACTTTATTACAGCTGAACGTGCACAAAGAGCCATTCTCAAGGTCTCTCATGGATTGGGAATCCGTTACCCCACTGACATGTTATATAGTGAAACGAAAGTGCTTACTGTGCGCCAACTTCTTATTCTAACAATCCTACTTAAATTTCATAGAATTGCAGCAGCCACAGTCGTAACGAATCAACGCACACGTAGGAAACCCAAATGGAACAGAGTTTTCTGCAAGCTTAAGTTTGGTAATAAGGCTTTCGCATGTATTGGACCCTACCTGTATGAGAAAGTTAATAACAAGCTCAGCATCTTCTCCTTGACGAAGTTTGGGTGCAAAAAACAAGTTCAGGCGTGGTTGCTTGGGCTTGGCTATACTGAAACGGAAAACCTGCTATCCTTCAACTGTTAAAGTATTCATCTTCACATTTACACGGTCGTCTCATCCAAACAGTCACATAATACACACACTCATCACACTTACACACTCATCACACACACAAACTCCTAACATACACACTCTTCACAAACACAAACTCATCACATACACACTAACACTCATCACATACTCGTACATACACTCAACACATGCACTCACTCTTATGGTTACCTTTTAGTCTGTAGTTTTAGTACGTTGCTTTTTCTACCGTAATTTCATATTCTATGTATAAGTATAGTATAAGTAATGTCGAAAGAGACTGGATCCTGCGACACAAGGCATCCTAGTGCGGGATCCAGTGTCACACCTGAATATTGTAAACTTTTATGAACCAATAAACTGTAGTTTAGTTTATTGGTTCATAAAACTAAACTTTTATTAAATGCAGATGAAAGCATATACTATATTATGTCTGCCCTTCTGTCTGTCTGTTCTTTCTGGCTAATCTCCAAAACGACTGGACCGATTTTGACAAAACTTTCACTGTCAGATAGCTGATGTTATAAGGAGAAAAATAAACTTTCGTCCCGGTAACACGTTTCCATGGGTTAACTTCTGGCATCCAAGCGGACGAAGCCACGAGCAGCAGCTGGCCATAATACCTACTTGCACCGTGTAGAACAGCCTTAAACATTAGTACCTATATAGATAAGAACATTCTTGAGAGTTTAAGAATGTTCTGATCTATATAGGTAGCAGCAGCAGCTAACATTCGACAATCAAAGCGAGACAGCGAGAATTGAGATCTCGTGCAGGAATTCGATTAATTATAATAATTTGAACGGCGGTGTGCTGTGCTGCATATTTAATGGCTTTCTACCCGAGGTTTAGAGCTACTAGTTGGCTTTTTTGTTATTAAATATTTTATAGTTTCCGTTTTTGACGGTAGTTAAATATAATACTGTTTATTTATCTAAATATCATATTATTAATTAAAAACACTTTTCTTCTTCAAAACTTGCTTTAAATTTTTCTGCCACGAATAAAACCAAAACCCAGGAATAATATAGGGTTAGAACTTTTTCTGAGAAGTAACAAGTATTCCATAGAATGAAATAGGAAAACCATTTCAAAGATGGGAAGAAGACTTGAAAACTACTGCGGGAGAGACATGGTGGAGAAAAACTTACGAACGTGAGCTATTGATAAGGTCCTCTAGGGAGGAGGACTTAGCTAAAGAGCATAGCAAATTGAAGATTTTTGAACTTAACTAAATTGTACAATTAGTTTTAAGATTGCTAATAAAGGCTATTTGGGTTGAATTGAGTACTTCCCCTGATAAAATCTGTTATAAAGAGATCTATAACAAATTAAATCATATGATTTATACTCCTATAATCACTAACATATTGATGAACCATCTTTTGCAGTCACTACGTAGTACTCTCAGTCCATTATAAATCTTAATAGAGATCCACAGTGTCTCCCAATAACTCCACGGAGCATCTCAAATCTGATCGAGAAACGTCTTTTATATCACCCGTCTTTAACGATTACGACAATAGTAAAACGCGATGCGACTTCTGATAACAACAAATAAATGGCGGCTTTATTTCTTGGCTTTTAGAGTGTTAAATTGAATGACGAGGCAGTTAAAATAATAGAGATGCAAACATTGCTGTGACGGATTTCAAACACCCCATCGAGAAGCCATTGAGAAATATCTAACATACAATCAATCTGCCTATTCTCATCCCAACTATGTTGGAGTTGGGTTTCGGTCTAATCGGATGCTGCTGAATTACAATATTTTGTCGCTACCTATCTGACCTACACACACAACAGCAACAAATCCACAACACACGATACCCCTTGGTAAGACTGGTTGTCAGGCAAATAAAAATATAACTCTTGTTTTAGCCACTAGCTTCACCTGCATGGAATTCAAAAATGACCCCACGAAAAAACAAATCCTAAATGTGGATCCAGGTTATGAACTATCTGTATGTGTAAAATTTAATCTAAATCCGTTCAGTCGTTTCTGCGTGATTGAATAATATTCGTCGAAACATTCAAACTTAAAATGTTTTCTCATTTATAATATTAGTAGAATAATCAAAGTTCAATGTTCCACTGCTAGAACTCAAGCATTTTCTCTGTGAGAGGAAACGAGCCGTTATCCACTATGCGAACCTAGTGCGCAGTGAAAGCTTTCCCATAAAATATATCGATGAGTAACAACCCTCAACACCAATATCATATCATAATACAGTCGCCGCCATTTTATATCCAGACACAGATATCTTAGTAGACAGCCTACAGTGTGCACGCCGCCTAACTCGATTGTACCGCAACCTTTCAGATCCATTATCAAAGACAGTACGTTACTACTTCAAGGCGAGCATCGCTGGAGGGCCGCCTTATCAGACAACCTCTTCGATGAAGCCAGAATCAATGGAGCTCTTCCGCCCCGCGTCACACAGATGAAATTTAAGATGACAGAGGGGGATCGCGGTTATTCGAAGGCCATTCTAAATTGGTTGGTTGTGAAGTGGATTCTTCGCCGCGGTCCTATCCCGGGCGGCGGATTGAAGAGGAAGTGTCTTGTAAAAGGCAGAACGGTGGTGCTGGGCCATGCCGCCTCTCGTTGGGCTCTTATCAAGTTTGGAGTTTAGAAAAATGGCCGCTGTTCTGTTGAGATGAAGGGCAGTTTGTTAGAGGGTGAGGTACCTGGTTGGTTGGTATTTGTCTTGTTAAATATACATAATAATATGTTCTTATTTATTTATTTATTAAAACTTTATCCACAAGTATAAAATACTGTACAAAGCCGGACTTAATGTCTGAGGCATTTTCTACCAGTTAACCTTAGGGTGATGCAGAGACAAAACATGGCAGGTGCAACATAGGGATAGATATTTCGGAAAATAATACATACAAATACATAAATACATACATACATATATATATATATGCAATGAAATTAAAAAATTGTCTGGAGAAATAACGATAGGTGGAGGAGAAAACGAATCCAGCAAATCAGCGCTGTGATGAATCTGCCAACTTCTTACGAATATGCTCACGTACTTTCACTTTAAACGATAACCGACTGGTTGCCATCCTGATATTCAGAGGAAGCGCATTCCATAGAAAGACCGCCTGGACAAAGAAAGAAGATTTAATAAAACCAGAGCGGTGAGAAGGACATCGTAGAAGACGATTGTTAGTGGAACGTTCTTATGTGTCATGGTCTTATCGGGGATAGTATGGAAGAAACGCAATGTTTGAAATATGAATTGAATATACCTGCAGTTTCTGTTTTAACTCTGTTCTCATAATAGCTAATGCTATAACTACCATAATGGGGTGTAATTTGATGATACATTATTTATTTAACTACATTATGGCTTACCATATTATTAACGCCAGATTTTAATTATCTTTTGCTTTATTGAGTCAAAAGGAGATCTGCGACAGTATGTAAATTCAACACTAAGTTAGCAAATAATTATCACTTAAAAATGTGTTACATTAAAGTTATTTATTAATCTTATCGACTAAATTGTAATGAATATTATTTATAACCTGATCAAGATTTCTTTAATGATTTGATCAGCACTGAACAATTATTTCTATGACCCTTAAGATTGCTGTGTTCTGCATGTCTCCTTGCGGGATCTGTTTGTCAAAATGCATCCATGACATAGAGTTTAAAATAAACCATCTATAACTTCAAGATATTTCAATACCAAACATTATAAAAGAAGGATGTGAAAGCAACGCCGCTACTAACCTCTCTCAATGCATTCAATCACGGACAGCACGTATCGAAATATTGCATATAGGGGAATATTTCTGAGCGACGCGTGTGTCGAAGCGAATAAACACAACTTATACTTCTTGGAAGCCTTTGAAATATTTCAAGTTTTTCGATTCTCCTTTTAAGTGATACAGTATAAAATAAATCTTTGGCCTGGTGCTAAAAGGGCCAAAGTACGTTTTTGTATGAAATGAGATTGTAATGCCAGTTTATTGAAAAACTATGATTATATATTTAAAAAAATATACATATTTTTTGTGCTAAAAGAGCGTTAGTTTACCAACAATCTTTCAAAAGTTACTATGTAAAAAAGGCCAATGTAGTGTGCGCTTTCATACAGATAAGTAAAAAAAAATGATAAAAGGGCTGCAGTTTGGCCCTTTTAGCACCAGGCCACAGAAATATATTGATATATCTGCAAAAAGTAAGTCGCTTTTCGTATCAAAATCAAACGTGATTTATTCAAACTAGGCTGAGAGTCAGCATTTTTTGAACGTCAAAGTTACAAAAGACAGTCCCCCCAAAACGCCCGCCCTTCGACACTTCTTAGTGCTTTAGCTGGGAAGAAGAAGTGGCGGAACAAACTCCCCAGCAGCACAGCTGTCTGTTAAGTTAGAAGAACTTGATTCTATACAATTGTAAGGAGGTAACATTATGAGACACAAAACATTAAATTAAATGATTTGCCATCTGTCAGCTAGCCAACCCAATAATCCAGGAAATAAAATAAAATCTATACTCAAGCAAAAGCAAAAAATATTTTTATCATGTAAATAAAGGTACCAAAATAAAAGCCTCCTGGCATAAGGGCGTGACATCTTACATATGCAATGCTGAATCACGTTCACATAGCTGTTACGACCCGAGTTATAACTCGAGGCCTCAAAATGATAAACTAGGACCATCGGCGTAAAAACAAATAAACAGGTAGGTAATTAACAACAATACCAACATCAAGGTCAGCAAGACGACCAGTCACCACAAGCAGCACCCGTTCACGAGCATAACGCAAAGATCAGCCATTACCCCCCTCGCCTTATTTGAGGGAAGGGGGTAACCCGACCCCTGACGCTACCGCAAGCATTGACATCTAAGGGAGCATGACGAACTTGCTGCCGGTTGCTCAGGCAAGAATTGAATGACAACTTGTCGAGGTCGCTACCTAATCATTTTATGCAATACTAATCATTATAATATGTCAAAGCATAGAACATGTCAAAACCAATAAATACACAAAAAAAAAATGACTATCACAGTAAAAAAATATATATAATAAAAATTATATTACAGCTAATAACCTATCACTAGGTACGCTAGTACTGGAGAAAGAACACAAACATTGTCTTGAGTTAATCACAGCGACCAACTAGTTTTGTCATTTAAATAGTCGTTGATGGAATAATATGCCTTTAGACAAAGGTTGGATTTTACTTGAGCTTTAAACGCATTAAAAGGTAATTCTAGTAAATAAGGTGGTAGCTTGTTGTAAAATGTTATACCAAGCCCAACAAATGAGTTATGCACCTTATGAAGCCGGTGGAAGGGAACACGTAGTTTGTCCTTATTTCTAGTGTTAACAGTGTGAAAATCACTGTTTTTAGCGTGTAAGTGTAAATTTTGCCTAATATATAAGATGTTGGCGAAGATGAATTGTGATGCTACCGTAAGAATACCAATATCTTTAAAAAAGTCCCTTAGAGAAACTCTGGCACCTAGCTGGTAAATTGCTCGAACAGCTCGTTTCTGAAGGACAAAAATATTTTGAATATCAGCGGCTTTGCCCCACAGTAGAATACCGTAAGACATAATGCTGTGAAAATAACTAAAATAGACTAACCGAGCTGTATCAACGTCAGTATATTGTCTTACTTTTCTGACGGCGTAGGCGGCTGAACTGAGCCTCCCCGCTAGACTTGAAATATGTGGGCCCCACTGTAGTTTGCCATCCACTGCTATGCCCAGGAAAACTGTCGAGTCTACAGTTTTAAGAACCTCTTTATTTAAAACGATTTCGGGACCTAGATTTCTAACATTCGGTAAGGCGAACTTTACACATTTCGTTTTCTTGGCATTGAGAACTAAGTTATTTGCCGTAAACCAATCCGTAACCATTGAGAGTGCACTGTTTACGTGTTCAAAATCTTGTCTGTTCCTATCTACTTTAAAAATAAGAGAAGTATCATCTGCAAACAGTACAACGTCACAAATACCCTTTAAAAAGAATGGTAAGTCATTGATATACACTAAGAACAAGAATGGGCCGAGTATAGAGCCTTGAGGCACACCTAACTGAACCGGTAGCCCGGTAGATTTTACACCATTAATATCTACACATTGGAACCTATTATGTAAATAAGAACTTATTACGTTTAAAGCTTCGTTATGGACACCGTAATGACGTAGTTTACGCAAAAGCGTGTCATGGTGCACGCAATCAAAGGCTTTGGAGAGATCACAGAATACTCCGATAGCATTTTGCGAGTTCTCCCATGCGTTAAAAATGTGTTTCAAGAGAGTAACACCCGCATCTGTAGTTGAACGACCTTTCGTAAAGCCATATTGCTCATTATGAAGGAGGCTGTTTAAATTAAAATGTCTTAACAACTGCTTGAGTATTAACTTTTCGAATATTTTGCTAAATGCAGGTAAGATAGAAATAGGCCTAAAATTAGAAACATCTTTTTTATTACCTGATTTAAATAATGGTATGACTTTGCTACTCTTCATGAGGTCAGGAAAAGTTCCGACATCAACACATTTATTAAAAGTAACAGCTAAAGAGGGGGCTACGATGTCTATTATATTACTTAATAGTTTGATGGAAATGCCCCAGAAATCACCAGTGTTTTTAGACTTAAGTGTGTTAAAAACATTAACTACATCACGAGGCGTTACATGTTCAAAATTGAATAGGCAACTACTTTTAGGCACACTACTATGCAAAAGGTTTTCAGCTTTAGACGGGGAGGAATTTAAGGAGCGAGTCGTAGTTATAGGTATGTTGGCAAAAAACTCATTAAATGCCTGTGCTACGTCAGCTGCCGTATTTACTAATTTGTTGTCGACCATAATTTCAAGTTGTTTTTCTTGTTTAACCGATTTACCCGTTTCATTGTTAATGATTTTCCAAGTGGTTTTTATTTTATTATTTGAATTTTTAATTTGATCGCTTAAAAATTTAGATTTAGCAAAAGCACTAACCTGTTTAAATAATTTTGAATATTTTTTTACATACTCTAGGAAAAGAGTATCAAACCTGTATTTTTTTAAACCATATAACTCGTATAGCCTCGCTCTACTTTTATAAATACCTGGAGTAGCCCATTGGTTAAAGCCGACGGAGGTGCCATTAATGTCAATGGTTTTGGTCTTGAAAGTAGATTTGTACTCTTTTTGCACTACATTAAAGAGGGCTTCATAAATTGCATTAGGATTCTCGTTTTCTACTATGGATGTGTAATTCTACGAGCTACATTATTTTTAAACTTGGTGCAACGACTAGCTGTATAAGGCCTGCATTCAAGTTTATGTGCCTTTTTAAACAATGACATAGGGAAGCTAGATAGCAAACCACAGTGGTCGGACGTTAAATCAGTTAGCACTAATTTATTTTTGGCATCACCATCACTAAATATATTATCAAGACAAGTTGACGAAGAAGCTGTGATCTTAGTTGGTTCAAAAAACAAGTTAAATAAATTAAAAGACCTGAAAAGATTGAGAAGTCTAATACTCAATGGAGTAACATCTAAAATATTAATATTAAAATCGCCACATACAATTATACTTTTATTACTTGATTTTAACTTATTGAGTAAATCCTCCATTACTGACTCGAAACAAACGAAATCCCCAGAGGGGGGTCGATAAACGCAAATTATAACGTATCGCTCGAGTTCAACACAAGACAACTCAATAGTGCGCTCAATAGAGAGATTTACTAAATCTGAACGTTGCTTACATTTTAGCTTGTTTGAAACAAGAACTAAAGAACCACCACGGATGGCCCTTTTTCTCGCAAATGCACTTTGTACAGTAAAATTATCATCATTGATAAACACTATTTCATGTTCTTTCAACCAGTGTTCAGTTAAACATAATACCTGAACATCATGGTTCTCTATAAATAAACTTAACTCTAACTCTTTGCCGGACAGACCCTGCATATTTTGATGAACAACATTCAACATATGCGGCTCATCCGTTGTCGCACCTAGTAGTTTAAACTACTAGGCGTATCAATAGTAGTGTTAGTATCACTACCAACACTAATTAAATAAGACTGTGACATACTACTTATGTCTGAGTTAATATAAGCTAATAGCCTCGCTATTTGATGTCTAAACCTAAGGGGAAGATACACTGTATTCCTTGTCGATTTTAACTTATCAACAAAAATGTTAGTGTCAAAAAATATAAGTTTATCACTGTAGTGACTGACCAAAAACTGCATATGGTTATTAAGCATATGAATATGTTTGTTTTTCCTACTAGATAATTTCTCAAAATATGGAAATGCACACAAAATAATTTTGTTACAATTAATCTTTAAAAGCTGTGTGTGACCGCATAATAGATTTTATAGTACACAATACATTATGATGCGGTTTCCCGTATGATGATGATAATATTAAGCACCTCAGGACATGGCAACATGTCCTGAGGTGCTTAATATTATTTGAATTTCTCTTCTCTTAGAACCTCTTGTCGCTACGACACTATGTGCTAGCGACCGTTTTCGGGGGCCCTTTTATGAGCGTGCTAGTCAACCTCTGCCATTTTATCTATGTAATTTCAACAAGTCATGTGGAAAAACGAAAGGGAACTAAATCCTGCAGTGGGACAATACAGACTGATTGTTATTATATAATTTAGGTATAGTGCAGAAATCTCGATGTTTGACGATATCTACACCAGTAGATAGCACCCGAGCGAAGCAGGGGTGGGTCGGTAGATAATATTAACCAGTCAATTACCGTAATTACAGACACAATTAAAAACCATTATGTCTATACCAAATGTGGTATCTCAGGGACTTAGAGGTAGGCTTAGGTTTCTAAGAGTCGTTATTACAGATAGAAGGTTAGAATTTAGTATCACATTGTTCTCATTATGGGCAAATTGAGAGAGCACTGTAAATGCTGAAGAAAAATACAAGTAGTCCACCAGAATTGAGTAGGTCAAGCAGCGTTTACCGAAGTCAATTCTTAGTTTACATTCTTCCAAATCTACAACCCTTGCCGCCTTGAAGGAGTTAGTTTTGGCCTTGGCACCAATCTCTCCGTAGTCATCCTATCCGTCCAAAATAGAAATTGATCTCATTATTATTTAACTCAGTTTGTAGTTCAATGTATACATACCTATGGCAATTTATCTACTGTTAATCTATTATTATGATGAAGCAAAATATGAAAACGTGCTATCTTATTTTTTTTTAATCTATTGTGATATATGGTCTGTATATCCGTCTGAAATGAAATATTTTGTATCATTTTTATAATGTTCTTGTTTTTAAATGATAAGCTCAGCGTGTACTATAGTAATGATTCTAAAAAGCAATCACCTGTCTCAATTAATATTAATTAATGAAACTTACCCAATTTCACCTCATCACTAATTCAACCATTCCGATGCCACAACGATAGGAATCGCAAGTTAAATCGTTCGCCAATTGCTTCCCAATTACCAGTTACTATGAATTATTCGTTTCCGAAACTAGTAAACGTAACTGTTTATTAATTAGTATTTTACTTGCGATCGAACTACTTCATAATATTGTCAATATATTGATTTATTACTACAGATTTAAAAGGGTAAGAACTTAATGGGTCACGAGTTGTTGGATCTTTTAAATCGTTACTTTTTTGGTGAAGCTGAGAAATAGAGGAATTTTTAGCTTAAACAAAGGAGTGGCTGAACATAATATATTCCTATGTAACTTTCCGTCAGGTCAAAGATTCGATCCCCATAAGTAGGTAATAATAGTTTTTATGAGTAAAAGATTTATGGTTTACAGAATTTTAATCACAAGTTTGAGCATGGTGCATATGAGGTGTTTGCCCAGAAACGCACATAAAAGAGAAGGCATAGCGTGATGTTATTTAAGTCACAGTGGTACTAAAAATCATGACACATAATTCCGGTTTTAAGACCCTTTTTTGACACAGAAAATATTTTAGTTTATTACTCTTTAATTGAGCCATTTATTACCGAGTATGTCTCATAAACTTCGCCCTACAGCTAAATGTTACAAATATTATAGCATAATCAGGTTATTGGCTTATCAGAGAATGGGCAACAGCGTTCTCTATGCATTTTACCAAAATACTTTTTTTTTTGGATGGGAAATCATCAAATTACTTCTCCCACTCTGGTCGAAGCCCGTGTTCCTTCAGTTACCCATATGCCAGGGCCACGGTATCTCATTTGAACAATCTCGCGACTCTGGCAGGTTTACCACCATACTGCGATCGCCAACCCGCCTGCCAAGCGTGGCGATTATGGCAAAGCCCCCCAAATTGGGGAGGCCTATATTCAGCAGTGGATGTCTTGCGGCTGAAATGATGATGATGATAAATCAGGTTATAATGTTCCCACTGTTGGGACACAGGCCTCCTCTCTGTGAGAAGCGCTCTGCGTAGGCCGCAATCCACCACGCGGGCTCAGTGCGGGTTGGTTGGATGTCAAGTGTTCTCATCATTTTGTATGCTGGTTTCCTAGCAAAGTTTTCCTTCACCGTTTTGAGAGCAGTGGTGATGAAATAATTTACAGATAGTTTACAGGTCTTAGGGATATATCAGACAGGCACTTAGAGCCTAGTACTGGTACCAGGTGCCCATTGTGCCACCAATACTAAAACAAACACTAAAGATCACGTCAATTTTCCCTCACTAAAATGCGCCATTACAAACGCCCTTTACCAACCACCTTAAACCCGCAATCACTACGATTGCCATTCTAAATTCATGACCTCTATTACTGCTGATACTGCTACGTCTCAGATTCACGACCCATTACGAAACAGTTTTAGAACTATCGTGGGAAATTTTACAAACACTTTATAGAGAAATACTTTAAACTCTGTTACGATTTTGCAGTAAACTTTAATGTTGGTTTTTAGGTTCGTTATAAAAGTAAGGTTAAGTTGTAATAACTATAAATATGGGCCTCCTTTTTTAAATATGGATGAACTGACCAGAGAAGAAAATCACCCTTACCGCCTAGTTATGAAGAGAATTGCAATCTTTACTGACAGACCGCGAAAATAGAAGACAAGTGACGCTTTAGAACCGTTAAACTGTAAACTAAATTACTGGTCGATTGCCTTGAATTTGTCGTGATTTTAAGCATCATGAATTTAGTTTGTCATGGTAGCATCGAAGAAAATCTTAGTTCAACTAAATTTGACAGCTCTAATTTGTATCCGTCTCTTTCTTGTTTCATTAGAAGAAAACAGAAAGCAATAGCCTAAGTAAAGTATAGTTGGTGCACAGAATCATCACTATTATCTTGCGAAGTATTAGCCGTATTACTTTATGGTAAAAGGATTTTTTGGAAGAGAGAGGAAGAGTTCTTTGTAATCTATAATCTGTAAATATATCTATGCATACCGTGCATTGCGTTTTAGAAGGAAATTTTCTTACTAAATATAGTGCGTAACGTAATGAAGTTACAAGAATATCTAAATACACGAAACCATATTTTGGTTGTTTATATATTTTTTTCTAATGTATGATTTGGAATACAAAATGAACTGATTTTCGTCATTGTTGTAGCGGCACTACTTCTAATCAGACTAATACTAGTGAGTTCATTTCGTGAAGCCAGAAGCCACTGTTCCGTAAATAAAAGAAACTGTTTGTGCGCTTGCAAATGAATGAACAATCCGTTCTTTTAATCAGAACTACCTGTGATTGTACCGGAAAATATAAGAAGAAAACATCTCCATTTGTTTGCAGGTCAGATTTATACGATACCAGTCTCTTTCACGTTCTTTGTGAATACTTTAATATTTTGGAGTGCATATAAAGTGCCTTATTGTGTGACTGTAGACATACCATTTGCAATTTTAACTTACTTTTTATCACAACGTAAGTAGAGCTCATGCACACAAAAGAAAATTAATCCTAAAAAGACTTTCAACTTTCTTACACCACATAAAAAAAAATAGGAAACCATTTAATCAAAACTTATCAAAGTAGCAAACTATGAAGTGAAACGTCAAGCGATGTAGGTTACGTATCGGTACGAACCTTACGACCGCATCACCGCACGCCAATGCCAGTCGCGTTTGAAAAAAAAAATTAAAAAGTTGCAACTGGCTTGCGTCACAGGGGGTGTGGAGGTGACGTCACTCCCGGAAATAGACCGGGGCGGGCTGTGCACACCCTGCGCTACTATTTCAGTTTGAATTACGTGGTCAGGGTTTGACATCGGATTGTAATACGTCATGTTGGATTGCGTAATTAGTAGTTTCATGTAGTGGGGGGTGAAGTTTTTGATATACGAGTGGCAGCCTCGTAGGTACGGGGATTTGCTAGTGTATGGTGGGGGGCGTGCCTAAAAATTTATATATCGCGGCACAATTGTATGCCGTTTGTTTTCGGAGTTCCGTGTGTTGCCAGACGTTAGAGAATAGCACCGTCCCATTCCTACGGGTGTCGTATAAGGCGACTAAGGGACTAGAGACTGGGCAGCAGCGTTCTCTAAGCATTTGACCACAATACTGCGGTCGCCAAATGTGGTGATTATAGCAAACACCCCCTTTTTGGTGTTTTTGGGGAGGCATATGTCTAGCAATGGACGTCTTTGGGCTGCAATGATGATGATGATGATTGAAAATTGCTTAGTTAGCTTTGGAACAGTTGTCTCTACGTACAGTAAGCAATTTCGTACCTTTTTTATATGAACCTGCAATTAATTAAGTAAGAAAGTAGAATAATCAAAATCATATTATTATTTTGTAGACATATCCATAACATTCAAAATTGCCTTTATAACAACTTTAATTTTAAATGCAGTAGTTTCTGAAATGAGAATTTGTGAAACTAATGATGATGAGAAAATTAAGAGGGATGTGTGGTGTTACAAGAATGAACAGAATGAGAAATAGAAAGTCTGAAAGCGGCACTGATAGCTGAAAAGTTGTGTGGGAATCGCTTGTTGAAAGAATGAGGAAAATGTCGTGAGGAGAATATTGAGTATGAATTTCGATGGCTTTAAGAGTAGAGGGAGACCAAAGAAACGAAGGATGGACTGTGTGAATTATGATATGGATAGAAAGGGTGTGATTACTGAGATGACGACTAATAGAGAAGTGTGGAAGAAAAGTACTTGTTGTGCCGACCCAAAATAAATTGATAGTTTCATCAAATTCGTTTTCTCTGACACAAGTCATGACATTGACCGTTTTAAAGTCATTGTCTATGCATACCTATACACATTTGTATTGATGTCGGTCAACTCCTGAACCTTCATACAAACTAGTTCAAAACTAAAAATACAACTTGAAACTGTATAGCCGGCTCGAATGTTTGTAAATGACTCTGTTTGGTTTTATAAATAGCCTCAGTTCACGGCTACTTTCACTGAAAGCCGACAGATTTAGCTACATTGCCAATTTTAGTCTACCTTCACCTAGGCGCTGTTGTTGTGGACAGGGGCAGCCATGTTTGGGAATACGGGCGGCTTTGTATAAAGGCGCATACTCGTTGAAAGGGAAAATAAGGACATAATTTTAAAATCTTAAATTTTTCATTGTAATCTTGATTATGTTTTTAACTTTGATAACAAATTTTAGTTTTGATTGATTATGATTTGATTTTATTTTATTTATTGTAATTTTTGTATATGAGTATAATGCCTGCAAAAAAACATTTTTTTTATAAACTTTTACTATGCCTGGTTTACTTTAGTAAACCTCCTTCTTTCAAAGACGGGGCCTTTATCCCAGCGGTGGGCGCACTATGGGAATGGACCGTCATCTACCAAGCGGGCCCAGTGCGAGTTGGTAGATGTAACATGTCATCGAATTTTGATTTTAGGACATGCCGGTTTCCTCACGATGTTTTCCTTCACCGTTTTGCGAGCAGGTGGCGATGAAATCATTTACATAAAATAAAGTGCCTGATTGGGATTGAACCTTAGACCTACAACCCATATGTCACAAATGTTATTACTGGCCCATGACTGCTCTTGAGTTGAAGGCTCCGGTTAAAGTCAATGTACGACTGGCCTCCACAGTGAGGCTAATAATAAGCATCGGATATGTTTCTGTGAGTATTTTTGGTAGGCACCGGAATGTTTACTCACCGGGCGAGCAGCTATATCGATTATAAGGCTCCTCCTTAGGTACTGAGTTTGCAGTATTCTTTTGTGTTGGTATGAATTGAAGGAAAATAGCTTTTCGTGAGATGACTGGCCATAGGAAGGTGGGTAGTGGGCTGACGGCTAAATAAATTAACTTTTAAAAATAACTTTTGTCAAGTGCCTATGTCCAGTGGTAGTATAAGTAGTTTATTAATTGTAAGAGAAATAAGCTCCTGCGTTTATGGACAATACATAGTATAAAACGCTTAACGTGTTTGTCAGTATGAGCGCTTAGATCTTGTAAACGGCACAATGGATTTTGATGCAGGTTTCACAATCATTAAGAGCATTTATTCCGGAAGATTTGTGTGTATTAAACTTTACTTAGATTGAGCACAAAAACCTTGATTTTGAGGCCATTGTACTTTGAAGCGCGAGTCGTTAACCATAAAACTTAAAAGATAGATAAACTCTTCAGAAAGCTTAATTTCACCTATTAGAGGGTAGGTATTCATCTTGACAAAAACAACAACAGATAGGCTGTGATTATAAAATTAGTAGACAATAAAACAACGTAAACATAATTTATGAATGAATTCGCTTCCAAGGTCACGCTACGATTATCGTAGCACGCGTAGTTATTAAACCGATTATTTCGTAGCGTACATGTAGCACGCTACGAAATGCCTACGAAGCTACGAGAAGCTACGACAATTCCTTTGGGTGAAAAAGTGAGTGTCAACCAATGTTTATTGGTGTCTGACATGCAAACTTGTGTGTGAAAAATTGAAATAAAGTGATTATGATTTCAATTAATGTGTCACGCAATTGTTAGAGAAGTTAAATAGATTATGTGCCGTGCAAAATGTAGTGCCATTTTAGTGGATTTATTATAATAGCTGGTTTTGTCGTTAGTTCAAATTTGAATTTTCTTTTTAGTATTTTTTACCCACCTTCGCACAGATTACATACTTATTTCGCACGGATGCAAACGAAAAACACCGAGATTTGTGATATAATTACTTAAGTTAAATATGAATTATTTATTATAGACCACAACAAAATCTTGTTTTATTGGATTGATAATGCGGTCAAACACACTGACCGGACAGGTCCATTAAGCGTGTGTGGTTCTTTCTTTAAAAGACCATTTCAGGCACCAATCTATATGGTCTTCAGATGATCGGACCAAGATTGTGTCTGGACTTGAAAGGGGACTGCGGCCTTTGAGTTTGTTTCGGCCTTTCTTCTCAGAGTAGTAGAGTAAAAGTGTTTGTACAAATTTACTGACAGACATAAAATCTTTTATCACAAACAGACACATAATGCTACTTTATTTGACTTTATAGAAGCTTAACCTCTAAGTCCCTGAGATACCACATTTGGTATAGACTAGACATAATGGTTTTTTTTATTGTTATTGTTTCTGTAATTACGGTAATTGACTGGTTAAAAAGAAGATAACCCAAAATAGTTAAGCTTATTTAATCCAAAAAATGACTATTTGTAATCGCTGTCGCACCAGACAACTTTCAGCACTTTTAACCAAGACACACAGTATATGCAAATCAGTCAAAAACCCAGCCAAATCCTATTTTATAAGAATAACAAGTCTAGCAAACATTCATAGCAGCTTAAACAAATTAAGATATGGCTTAATTAACGCGAATACCCGGTTTTACGATGTCTCCAACCCCGGCTGAAATATAGCCATTCGAGGAATATTTTATAGTTAAAATATCATTGTTTATTGCATTAAATTATGATATTTAGTTTCGTTAATTTGAATAATTATTATTCATCGTTTAATTTACGCGTTTAATAAGGAAATGGGGACGAAATGCGGAGAATCTAAATGAGGAGAGTCAGAATGAGGAGAGGGTTATGTTAAGCTTATTAAGCTTATTATGGTGTGATAGAGGTATTTAATTGATTTATAGTGTGCTATGGTTTATGTAGTCCAAACAGTACAGTTAACAGCATGTCAGCAGCGGTCACGCAAGAAAATAGCAAAAAAATAAATATAAAGAAAACATAAATTAGAGCTGTCAAATTTAGTTAAAACAAAATTTTCTTTGATGCTACGATAGCGAACTAAATTCATAATGTTTAAAGTCACGCCAAATTCAAGATAATCAACTAGTAATTTAGTTTACAGTTTATCGAGTCTAAAGCGTCACATATCTTTTTCTTTTCTTTCGCTGTCTGTCAGTAAAAGATAGCAATACTCTTATTTTAGTTCAGAAGGTGAACAAATGAATCGGCTCTATTAAAATAGTGTATTCTCATTTAAGGAAAAAACGTTACAAAACAGCACCCTTTACTAGCAACCCCAAATGTTCCAGGTAAGTAAGTATAAGTAATCGTGCAATTCCTTCAAAGGTCGGCCATTACTCCGAAAAAAGGCTATTTATTTCCCTCGCAAACATAAGTCCATATAAACATCCATAGTCGAAATAACCCATTAGGGTATACAAAATAACCGTTTTACCTTAGCAAGGGCGGGTCTATGGCGGGGAGCACTCAGGCCTTCGCTCCGAGGCCTATTCTAGATAGCTTACTGTCCATTGCAATTTGTATGATACTACTCTTAGTTGCTAGTATAGCCCTGGTATATTGGTTATGTACTCGGACTGAAGATTATATTATCGCCGTTTTTCTCTTTGAGGTTGGGTATAGATGTGTGTATTTAATGTAACTTCACACTATTTCTATCTGAGATCTCAGTACATACTTTTCTATAAGTGACTTAAAAAGCAGCTAGAAAAGGAGACGGATACGCATCCATACAATTTTGGGCCTGGATGTAAAAAAATCAAAGTGGTGTTAATAGATAGGTACTATATTATAAAACAATCACTGAAAATTTTGTAGATTTTGGCAATCTGAGAACAGAGTTAAAATAGATTAACGAAAAGTGAGATTATGTAACAATCTACACTTAAAACCTGATTTTTGAAGTGTGATTGGTATCCATACATCCACATCGCAGAAAAACAATACGGTGGCCAAGCTGTCTAGGTTCACCAAGAGGTGGTCTTTGAGCCAAGATCCAGCAAGCTTGGCAAACATGGCCACTGGAGTTTACCTGAAAGATGTAAAGTGTTTAGTAACAGATTACATGATCACTTTAAAAAAATCTCAGTTCAGTAGTAACTTAGTTCAACGTAATGTATCTTCACAGGCCTTTTAAATGTTTACCTATGTATAGTTTATTATTTTGGTAGTATAATGGTGAAAGAAAACGCTGTAAAGACTGCAAGCCAGCGTGGTAAACGTTGGTGAACTAATAAATAGGAAGTGAGTAAGTACTTACAGATTGTAGTGCACGCCGTTGACGAATCACTGCTAAAATCATTTCGTCATCTAAAGCTCGACGACCTATTGTATTACAGCGTTTAGTCGCTATGCCACAATTTACGCAATGATCCATGGTTTCAATTCTCAATCGGTAGGCCGTTCGTCAAATCCAAAATAACAAGTCCAAGTCAAACGTTTAAGCAGGGTTCTCAGTGTCCGGTATGGTAGCAAGGCAAAGGGTGTACAGCGAGGTAGATCAGAAGTCCGTAGAATGAAAGCAGGGGTCGAGAAAAATATCAATAAAACTATGAGAGGAAACACACTCAAAACGTATACGCAACGCAAACGATACGAAACAAGTGAGTTGACCATGCTTACATGACACTGACGTGTTATGTAGGCATGGTCCGATATATCAAAAACGAATTCAAAATCTGATTTCATACAAAAATCGATTCGTATCGATTTCTAAAACTTGAAGATTGGATTTCAAAAATCTACCAAGCCGAACCAAACGCTAACGATCTACCACCAAACGAATCGACAGTAAAATCACTGGATCTTATTACCAAACGAAATCCAGACGCAAACTGGATTTTGTTAGAAATTCGCTTTCTCTCTTTCTAACTAAACGTAACTTAGCGGAGTAAAAAAGATAGCGTGAATTTTGTGATTTAGATTTCGGCATTCGGAAATCTAACGGACATTATAATGCGATCAATATAATCTTTACTGTATTTCAATTTCCAGATTATACGTTGATGTATTTTGGTTTATGGTTCAAGGTTTCTTGGAGCGAGGCTTGGCGCTATGGATATCAGATTTCTATAAACGGATTTTGAAATCGATTTTGAAATCTGAAATCGGATAAATATCAGTTAGCGCTCAAAACCAAAAACGCCCATGCCTAGTGTCATGTCATGCATATCATGTCAAAGTTAGCACAGACTAAAAATACAATAATCGATTGGTAAACGTGGGTCAATTTATTTTAATTATGTAGATATTCAATCGGTTTTAGCTGTTCAATACGTTAATTCTAATACATTTAATTATTTTAATTCAATTAATCATCTAGTGAAGGCATTTTCTTAAATAGTATACACCCTGTCACGTTAGTCGATTATAATTTAATCTGTATACCATTTACTTCGTAACCTTAACTTCATTTTCTGATTTCTCATTTTCCAGATTGTAAATTGAGTTAATTTCTCAGATTAATCCAATAGAAAAATATAACCTTTTTTTTAAACTATATCTCTACTTATTACAATTTGGCCCAGAAATGCCCGTCTCCTTTACTTTCTATTTTGTTCTAGTGAGTAATAAAATCTTACTAGTGATCGCCCATTGGTCGAAATTTGACCGTACTTCATTTGAATAAAAAGTTAAAAATAAATTTTCACTTTGTAGTTTTTTTTAACCGACTTCAAAAAAGGAGGAGGTTATCAATTAGTCTGTATTTTTTTTAATATGTTTGTTACCTCATAACTTTTGACATGGTGAACCGATTTTGATGATTCTTTTTTTATTTGAAAGCTGGTGCTTTCTGAATTGTCCCATTTTGGTTCCATTCGGACAATGGGGTCCATGTGAAAACCATATAAGTCTTAAATTCACATTAAGTATTTGCGCGACGAATGAACGAATAACGCGATTAGATTAGTGCGGGGTATCTACCATAACTAAAAAGTTAAAAATAAAAACATTTTACAAAAAAAAACCGATTTCCTTAAAAAAAAAACACTTCAAAGTCAAGTCGGTGTCTAAGTAAGTAAGTAAGTAATCATTTATTTAACAAAACACTTAGCCTAGGTAACATCAGTATTGTCACAGTTATAGATAGGTATGGCTATTACATATGAGTAAGGCCCTTCAAACTAGGAGAGTCCTGTATCTTGAAGGACAGTGTTCTGTAGGTGGATTAATACATTTTTACAAAATATATATAATTGCGTAATAATTTTGATGAACATTTTTATTAAAAACTTTTTAACAAAAAATTAAACCGCCGAAAAAACTGAAAAGCAAAAAATAATAAACATTAAAATTATTAGTCGGCGCTTTGACTGATCTTTGTTCATTGATTTTTCTGCGCCGACTCAAACTTTTAATGTTTATTATTTTTTGCTTTTCAGTTTTTTCGGCGGTTTAATTTTTTGTTAAAAAGTTTTTTTTTATATTTTTTTTTGTGGCTTTAATGTACTTATAATACTTGGCAAGGTATACCCTATCCAATAAAAAAAGAATAATCAAAATCGGACTACTCTGTTTAAAGTTATGCGTGGTTATAAATGTATAACCACGCATAACTTTATACAGAGTAGTCACTCACTGATTGTAATGACAATCAGTGAGTGAACAATCAATCATCCCCTGTTTTCTGACCGGGTTCGGTTTTGTTTTCCAAATTTATATGGGCCCACCTTGGGAGTATACCCTTTCCAATAAAAAAAGAATTATCAAAATCGGACTGCTATGTAAAAAGATACGCGTGATCATACATAAAAAAAAATACGCATCGAATTGATAACCTCCTCCGTTTTTTTTTCGTCGGTTGAAAAAGGCTTATGAGATAATAGTGAGGAATGTGTTTGTGTGTAAAAAAAGCGTGTGTGTCTGTATGTGTGGTATGCTTGGAAAAGTATCTGTCAAAGAAATGAAAAGTAATCATAACAATTAATTAGTTTATGAATGTTATTTACTATATATTGTGTTGGTGCATTCGTTGTTAGTTAGTAGAATGGATGAGTTCCTCCGTATCAGGGTAATTTAGGTTTAAGAGGAAAGTTAACAATTTGCGTTTGAGTTCAAAAGAGTTAAGACTATTTATTGTTAATTTGAATTCTAGCTTGTTATATAATCTGGAGCTTAAGATAAAATATTGGTGGGTAGCAAATGTAGTCCTGTAGCGATCCACCTGGCATACTCGAGCGGATCTACGTCGATTATGGGGTAGTTGTTTTGGTGGTACGGAAGCATGTTTGCGAAGGGTGGATCGGAAAACAAAGAGTTGTCTGACGGTCAACAATTGGCAGTCCTGATATAACTGTTCTGTCGGGTATCTAAATGGTTTGCGTAGCATTACGTTCAGAACAGCTCTTTGAGCCCTCTCCAGTGGCAACAGTGATGTTTTTGTTGCTCCACCCCAGGCAGTCACACAGTATGTCAATGTTGACTGGCACAAGAAGTAATAGACCATTTTTAGTGTGTCAGAGTCTGCTGAAATTCTGAGTAGCTTAAAAATAAATATTATCTTGCGAACTCTAGATGTAAGTGATGCAATGTGTTTTTGCCAATTTAGATTCTCATCTATTACTACCCCGAAATATTTAATATGTGATCTTTTACTCAATTGTAAACCGTTACAGTCAGGCTTTAAGTGGCAACTGTGATATTTATTATAATATTAAAGTCCTGTAGAGGCTGGCTCGTCTTACTTATAGAAAAGGGTATGTATTTATTTTTTTCGGGATTAACGGTAAGAAGATTAGTAGCAAGCCAGTTTGATACCATGATAAGACAGTTCTCAGCGTGACGTTTCGTTTCATCCCAATCTGAGCCGTGAACAATCAACGCTGTGTCATCTGCATAGGTAAAAACATTACAATTTGTAAACTTTTGTGTACATAACTGGTTAATATATATTAGAAAGAATGTTGGTCCCAGGATACTTCCCTGTGGTACTCCGTAGTCACTTAAGGTACGCCCATTGCTTGTAAAATTATTTATAATCACACTTTGAGTTCTATCTGTGAGATAGCTTTTAAACAGATTTAGTGGGGTTCCTCGTACACCGATATTCTCAAGTTTGAGTAAAAGTTTAGGCACAGAGACCGTGTCAAATGCTTTAGATAGGTCCAAAAAGATACCAAGACATTTCTTACCCTGATCCAGACTGCGGCATAGGAGATTACTTAAGCCAGTCACGGCATCCTCTGTAGACCTACACGAAATAAATCCGAATTGATTTGGTGCTATGATGTTATAGGCATCAAGATACTTCATAAGTTTGTTATTTAAAATTCTTTCTAATATCTTAGACATCGCAGAAAGTACAGAAATAGGTCTATAATTGTTAACGCATTCTTTGTCGCCAGACTTGTAAATTGGGTGAATAAGCGCTTTTTTGAAAGCTCTTGGAAAAACACCAGTAGTAATCGAAAGGTTACAAATATGTGTTATTACTGGGATTAGAAACTTACATGAGGCTTTAATTAACTGACTTGAAATATTGTCCCAGCCAACGGCAGTGTCAGTATGAAGAGTCAGGATGACTTTCTCTGCCTCAGTCTCCTCCACCTCTTGGAGGACGAAGGAATTAGATTGAGAATCAAAACAGTATGGAGCCTTTTGGATTTGGGATTGTTCCGCAAGTATTTTTTCGGCCAGTTTGGAGCCCATTTCCGAAAAGTGACGGTTTACCAAGTTGACCGAGTCTTCTGGGCTGCCACAAATTTTGAGAAGATCAGTGCACGGTATTTTAGAGGTGTTTTGTATGGGTTATGGTTTTGATGACGTTCCACGTCGCCTTTGGATTATTCTTAGTTTTTTCGAATTGACCCTTCCCATATGTGATTCTCAGTCTAAGGATCTGTATTTAAGGTTTTTTGCCACCGACTGTCGAAATTAAAGTTATTTTTGACTTTGTAGTGTTTTTTTAATTTTTTTTAAGGAAGTCGGTTGTTATTTTTTTTTTTTTACTTTTTAGTGTGTATGTACCCCGCACTAATCTAATCGTGTTATTCTTAATGAAAATTTAAGACTTATGGGAGCGTCCAAGCCAAGCGGGCCACTCGGCGCTGGAAGCGGCTTTTTTGCATAAAACACGTTCTGTTCAACTCACTCACAAGCTTTGGGAAATAGCTAAAAAAAAATGTACATACATAATTCGATAGATTTTAAGCTGTTCTTTCGAATGGTGCTATTTGTGTTTACCAAAATAATTTTCTTTTTAATGAAAATTGAGTTTCAATTTGAAGTTAGATTGCCTCAAAAAAAATTTTTTTTTAATTTTTTTTTCTCACATCGTTCAAAAGTATAACCCTTCAAAAACATCTCTGTAAAATTTCAAGTTGGGAGGGGCAACGGTTTGCAAATCACAAGCAAATCAATTCCGCGACGTCGAGTGATGCGATTTTTTTCACCACCCACTTACAACGATCGTCGCCTGCAGTGCAGCTGGCGCGCGGCCGCGCAACATGACGCGGCGACGACTTGATTTGCTTGTCATTTGCAAACCGTTACCGTTCCCAACTTGAAATTTTACAGAGATGTTGTTGAAGGGTTAAACTTTCGAACGATGTGAGAAAAAAAATAAAAAATTACATTTTTCGAGGCAATCTAACCTCAAATTGAAACTCAATTTTCACTAAAAAGAAAATTATTTTGGTAAAAACAAATAGCACCATTCGAAAGAACAGCTTAAAATCTATCGAATTATGTGTTTCAATTTTTTTTTTTAGCTATTTGCCAAAGCTTGTGAGTGAGTTGAACAGAACGTGTTTATGCAAAAAACCCGCTGCCAGCGCCGAGTGGCCCGCTTGGTTTGGACGCTCCCTTATTTGGTTTTCTCATGGATGATATAGTCAGAACTGAACCAAATTGAAATGGGACCAAACGGGAAGCACCAGCTTTCAAATACAAAAAGAATTATCAAAATCTGTTCACCCGGCCAAAAGTTCTAAGGTAACAAACATAAAAAAAACATTCGAATTGAGAACCTCCTCCTTTTTTGAAGTCGGTTAAAAATGATTGACGTGTAAAAATTATGTACCAGATTAGTTACAGAAATAAAATAACTTATCACCAAAACCTGTGCGTTTCCCCTGTCAATCACAAACAACGTTGGAAGGTCTCATGAAACCTATATTTTCAGTCATCACAGTGATGCTGCTTGTCGGGAAAAAAACATATACAGATAAATACTTACCAAAACGTATTTTAAAAGGAACTCTACTAGTTACAACCTGCTACTAGCAAAAACAGTAACATTTAACTGATAGTACTGTATAAAGTCAAAGACATTTATTCAAACTAGGCTGAGAGTCAGCACTTTTTAAACGTCAAAATTACATAAAACAGCCCCCCCAAAACGCCCGCCCTTCACCATTTTCTAGTCCTTTAGCTGGGAAGAAGAAGTGGCGCAACAAACTCCCCAGCGCTACAGCTGTCTGTTCAATTAGAAGAACTTGATTCTATAGACAAAAACATAATACCAAAATCTTCCTACATGAAGAGTTCGAAAAATAAACAGCGAAAACAAAAACTACGTAAGAAGAAGCTTATATTCCTCCGACCATTTCCATTTACGCACAGCAACGAATATAAGGGTCAGAACAACACACAAGGGTACTTTAACCCCCACAACATACCCCAATCTAAAATACAAATTACCTTCACACACCAAAGTTGTCAAAACAAATCTATAATTGTTTTTGGTCACCTGCAGTTTATAAAGCCAAATGTTAATTATCATTAACAGTATTTAGTGTAATCCCTTGATACGGAGAGCTATAGCATGGCCCCACGAGAAACTTTATCCCTGTATAAACAAATTAACTAAACATAAAAGCTTACATAAAAGATCGCTTTACATCGCAAATGGTATAGTTAGAGGCCCGAAGGTAGCCGATGTGTGCCGATATGCGCCGATGTTTAAATTAACGACTATATTGTAGGGTTTTGCTGATTGTTTTCCTCTTTTACTTTGGGCTGATTTTACAATCTCCAGATAACTTTTACATGAGAAATCAAAATTGCGTTTTGGTTTTGTTCATGAATTATGTGCCAAATTTTTTCTCCACTTACAAGTTATCTGACGATTGACCAATCGGCACATTAGTAAATTGATTGGTTACAGATAATATAAACACGTGTTTAATGGGTTTATTTTTAATTATTTATACGGTTATTACCTTCGAGGTAAACTAGCGTGCTATTACGTTGATAGCTAAAATAAACAGGACTGAAGTACACTGAAATAATGATTTTAATATGGGGTTGGGCATTCACAATCCGATTGGATTCGTAGTATAAGGCTCGCCAACTGAGTTGAACTGTAGAGAATATACCTGCCAGTACCTCTATGAGAAATATAAGCGCGTTTTATTTCAAGTGTGTCGGAATTGAGCCCTAACTGAATGGTCAGCGAAGAATAGCCATTCCGCTTGGCAAGAAATCGGTATAGATTTGCCAAGCTACCGGCCTCGGGTCGATCTCCATACTACTTTAGAAGAACATGTATATATATAGTATGATAACATGGTTTTCTAATAAAAATGACCAGCAATTTCGTTTTATAGTCGCCTAAATCCATATAAATCTGTCTTGTTTCATGTTTTGAATGTGATCTCATCTTAATGTACGCACGCACGTGTCTCTTTGACATTTTTTTTTCTTCCTATTCCGAATGAGTTTTAAGTAACACTTCAAAATAAAAACTACAAAAACACAGAAGACTGAAATGGTTTATCAGCGATTTCTTGCATAGTAAAAATGTTCGCAGTCAACTTTACTTTCCATTCAAATGATAAACGGATGGACCTACAAGTAGCATGTTTTTACCACCTTTTTTACTATAAATCTATCGATGATAACATAAATAATATCTGGTTCACCGAGCTTTGCTCGGCATTTTTTGGTAAATTGTGTTTAAAAGTTGATTATCGATAAAGTTGGTCATTGAAAACATGAATAAAACGACATTTTATGAAAATGAATCCTAGCTAGATCGATTTATCGCCCCCGAAACCCCTTGTATACTAAATTTCATGAAAATCGTTGGAGCCGTTTCCGAGATTCAGATTATATATATATATACAAGAATTGCTCGTTTAAAGGTATAAGATAGATCAAAAATATTTTCAGTATCAGAAGAGTAGTAGTGACCCAAAGGTAACGGCCCCGGCTTACAATTTATAGGTCGTGGGTTCAAAATCAGGCAGGCTCTTAGTATAAATAATTTCATCAATCTTCTCAAAACAATGAAGACCAATCGTGAGAAAACTGACTTGTCCTGGAATCAAAAATTCGAAGACATGAGACATCTACCAACCCGCACTGGGCCCGCGTGTTTTTTTAAAGCAATTTAATTGTATGTGACTAATTGGAGAAACATTTGTATGCCTAACGGCCGGACATATATAGTTTCTTAATTAATAATTTCTTAATAAGGTGTATCTATTCATACACGAAATATTTTAAGAGGTACACCTGTAGGTGGTAAAGAAGCTATAGAAGCAAAACGAAAATTTTTATCTAAGCGTTTTTGAATTTTCGTAATTATTATAATTTTAAATCTGCTTGAGACGTTTTGCATAAAACCTTTACTCCAAATTCTATGAATGGCCCGCCTGACACTGCTAGGGCGGCGACCGGACGGCACGAGCATGGCCGCGGTGTCTCGGGCCGTTAAAAATAAGAAGGAGCCAGTATTTATCATGTGCGTCAAATAATTTATAAATATTAAATTTTGAAAAAAATACATTCAGAATTTATTTTTTTTCGCTGCTATAGCTTATTTACCAGCTACAGGTGTACCTCTTCAAATATTTCGTGTATGAATAGATACACCTTATATATTATACCTACTGTTTAATGTTGTTCATAAAATAAAAGAATTTGAATTTGAGATTAATTTCCACTCCCTCTCGAAAGAGGCGGCCTTTGTCTCAGAAATGGAAACATCACGGGCTTATTATACAAATATCAGAAATGATTTTAAATTCAAAACATTGAAATAGATAAATCACCTCATTTCATTTCCGATGCAGCAAAATAAATAGCTTACACATTAAAAATGAAATATTAAACAAATGACAACAAATTACCGAGCTATTCCGTCAATACACCGTCCTACATTATCAGGCAATAAATCTGAAGCGTCGAGCTGTGAGCTGTGGGGTGAGAGTGACAATTTTTACAACTCACTCACACTTTATAGTGCGGTATCGGAGGGATATTTTATGTGCCTGATGCGGAGTCTCAATGTGTCGGGTATTTGCATACCTTAGGCCCGATACAAGTATGGAAAAATGTTTTTCTTAGGGAACGTAAACAATAGCACCAAATGGCGTCCCAATGGTATCGGCCCCGATACACATATTAATGGGCTAGTACTTGGTAGTATATAACATGTTAGCACCTGAAGTCGAACTAAAACGAGTGTAAAATATCAACATCTCGGATCTCATCTCTCTCTGTCTCGCATAGAGTCGCAGTATTATGCTGAGCGATGGCCGTTTTGCGTGGATGTGACGCATATTTTCCCCAGCTTTTTTATATTTTTGTAGTGTTGCAATTTTATTTTTCTTTGCGTCATATTTACCGCAAATAAACGTATTTTCTTTCTTTCTTTCTTCTTTCAACATACAGTGCCAGTCCCCTCAAAATATACTATAATACTAGCTGACCGTACAGACGTTGTCCTGTTTCCTAGAACTCAATAGCAGCGCCACCTACCGGGTCCAATAGTGAATCTAAACCATCCAAGGAGCCACCCAAACGCATACAAAAAAAAATGCTTCAAATTGGTCAAGCCGTTTAGGAGGAGTTCAGTGGCATACACACGTACAGTAGAATTATATATTTAAAGATATATTAGCCCAATTGACATGACAATATACTAGTTGTAGATTGTGGGTTCTAACCCACTCACTTTACTATTTGTATTTTATTTTATCATCATTGGTTTTAAATCGGTGAAGCTGGCCCTAGAAATGAGCATTCAAAGACATGTGACATCTACCGATGATCACTGGGCGCGCTTGGTGGGGTAGCTAGCTAGCTGAACCACTCCATCTCACAGGACTGGAAACGTTATCGACCGATAATTAAAAAATACCCAACAGGCTCAGAAAGTATGAAACTTATTTCTATGATACTCGTACAAGCTACAATATTTTTGGTTACTTTCGTCTACTAACTGAAACTGTTTATAAGAGTTGGCAGAATCAAAAAAATGCTTATGACAAAGAGTAAAAAAATAATTATGAATCTTGTTATAAGCTGTAGATAATTGTTAACATAATTAACGCAAGACCTCATACACCCCAATTAGAGTATTGAGTTTACAAAATTAGAGCTTTAACGCTAACTGTTATATTAAGAAAGTCTGACAACTAGTCTTACCAAGGGGTATCGTATTACCCAGTAACTGTGTAGTGGAGGTCAGATAGGCAGTCGCTCCATATAAAATACTGGTACTCAGCTTCATCCGGTTAGACTGAAACCTGACCCCAACATAGTTGGGAAAAGGCTAAGCAGATGATGATGATGTTATACTAATAAAATCGTGTTGACCCCAGTATAACTTTATGCATTTAAAACTGAGTCATATTGCCTTGGAATAAGATTGAATTTTCTTTAGCTCAATTTGCGAGAGGGATGACAAAATGATAATTTTTGGAAAAAAACTATTGATACCTATGAAATGTGACTGAAGTCTATTCAATAGTCAATTAAAAACAAACTTCTTTCAGGACTTGTGTCGATTCTGTTACATCTTGTATATGACTATAAATGTCATTATTGCTTGTCAGTTGTCCCCTACGTTGACATACAAACGTCACCCTGTTTGACCCACTCAGGGGTTCTTCCGAAAATCCTAGGGCATTGTCTGTCAGTCAGTCAAACAAAAATTTATTTGGTAGGTTAAAAATCAGCATTTCAATTGTGATATGCAAGTTCCATCAACAAAATAGAGGCAGTTATGAACGGACCAGGTGTCAGGTGAGCAATCATGGCGGACCGAAAGTTTTGATTAACTCAAAATGACTTTCTAAAATAAAATGTAGATTGATTTGACTTTAAAACTGGATATTTACTCTATCAGTTCAAGAATCTTTGACCTTTTAAACTTAGAACATATTGGCAAAGCAGTTTTTTCATTATATGAGGAGTTTTTCACAAAATTTTACCGCAAAAACAAAGGCAAATAAAAACCTTATATTTAAGCGCTCAACCAATGGTAGCAACATCATAGAATTTTACGAGAAATATATTTCATTCGTATTGTTAAACACTGAATTCGTTTTGGTTTCAATTCTCCACATAAAAGCGATGAATAAATAAAATTCAGCCTCGATGGCTATCATGTTACATTCGAAGGCAATATAAAAACTGCAATATGGCGTTTTTTCTGAAAACATCTTTAATGGAATCTTTTATTAATATTTTTCTAGACGGTTTAACTGTGGATAAGATTTATTTCAGCCTCTAGGGTACATTTCACTACCCACAGAAATAAATCTCCAATGTGTGACAACTCTAAATCCGGAGGGAGTACTAATAATATTTATTTCAAATAACGCCCGGCGTAGCTAATATTTCGTAGCTTGTCGTAGCTTCGTAGCGGCAATAACACGTAGCGTGCTACGAGAAATACTCCGAGCGTAATGTCAAAATGATACGTTTAATAATTCCTACATACTACTTTGTGCTTTTGCATCCAGATTTAGTATAAAGAGTTATTTGGTATTATGTGTAATATATCTATAGGTACTAATATAGAAATAAAATTTGTTTGTATGTAAGGGGTAGTCTGTGGGACGGCTAGATTTTGATGAAATTATGCATGGGAGATACTTTGAACCTGGTGGAAAGACATAGACTTGCACTTTTTACCGTACATACCACGTGGGCGAAAAAGTGGGCGGCAGCTAGTTACTTCATATAAGAGAAAAATATTGGATCTTCTGCCAAGAAGTGAGATGTTCTATAATTACAGCAATCTCAGAGATAACAGTGATCACTAAGCAATATTTATACCTATCTACATTGCCTGTTACTTGTCTATAGTGACTACTAATGGTCGAAATGAAACTTACCAAGACTTAAGAATCAAATTGGCGACTACACTACATCATCAGTGTCAAGTGTGTCACAAAACACGTGGTATCGAATACTACACTACTAACTGTACCCATAATATCTTAGACCCTGAATTAGTTGATACTTTCCTCTTTTACTAAGACATTTTAAGTGAGGGGAAGATACCCGTTGAATACAGGCATCAGTGCATCTTCATTTGTCCAAACAACTGTTACTAACATACCATATTCACATGCATGAGTTATACGTATTTCGGTTTGTCTATTTGCATGGTTGGTTTTATAAAAAAATAATTTTATAAAATCATTTATAGTAAAACCGTGTAAAGCAAAAACGATGTTTTATAAAAAAAGAAGGACTGAATAAATTCCTTTTCTCCTGAAATACATTCGTAGTAGCAGCCATCATTAACATTTCAAAGATCAAATATCAATAATTGAACGAATCCTTACCCATGTCAGTTACCGTAGCGACTCCATAGATTGTCATCAGAAGCAATATTAATAATTAATATTGAATTATTAATTTGGTTCTCTTCATATGTGAACCGCGTTTTTATTCGTGTCGTGTGTTTGGGCTCATCTAATGATAAGACTAAATTATGAGCCTACAGTAGTCCACCGTTGGGCATACATAACTTTTTAAGAGCTCACTCATATATTTGCATAGTAACTATAATAAGTATGAATATAAAATTTCTTCGTTGATCCTTTTATCAATTCATTCATCTAGGAATAAGACAAGTTTACATATGGAGCTTTATAAACTTATCCCATTTTACGTCAAAGGCTGTGATTTAGATAAATGATTATAGGTCATACAATTTGGACACGTTTTGTATCTACTACTCTCTATCTCAATTTCGAAATGTGGCAAAGATTTCAGAGGCTAGTTAGCATGTTTCTGTATAACACGACATCCTGCATTTATAGACACGTGATTGTAAGCAAGTCATTTTGATATTTTCCTGTTTTTCTGACAAACATGCACCTATAGTGCCACCGACAGCTTCCATTAGCTGCGACTGCTACGAGTGACATCAAACTTGTCTACAGTGCTACGACGCGCTACGAAGTGCTACAAATCGCTACGAAGGGCTACGGAGGTACTATTCCCTACGTAGTTCAAAGTATCTATAAATGTAAATGACGATATCAGGCTACCCACGCTCACCGACGCTCCTACTGCCGCCAAACTTTACCAATATCGCCTTTAATTCAAGATTCTATCTCAAAATTAATTAGAAACTGTTTGCTTTATATTCCAGAGCACACACCTTGCCCTACACTTTCATATTGTACCTTTCGACGTTATTGGATTCCTTCGCGCGAAATCCACTACCCACCGTCCTAACCTAACATTTCCATCTGCGACTGTTTTATGTATATCCTAGCCGTGGGTGTCGAAACCCAGCTCAACTTGAAGACGTGTGTACACCGCACATAAACGTCACGCGCATTCACCCGTAAATATTCACGAATTGGATCGCACCGTGTAAGATATCTGTTTGCAACCTGGCGTCGGCAGCGCATGCCTGGCTGCCGCAGGTGGTGCTGGTGTCCTGCCGGGCCGGCGTCGCCTCGGTGGCGAGTCACTATCACTGGTCTCAGATACTGACCGAAAGCTCAAGGCGACAGCGCCGCGCGTGGCGGCGCGGGGAGAAGGGGGCCGGTGTCCACACCACAACACTTCACTCACACGGCAGCGCGTCGAGCCCGCTCGCGCGTGCACGCGTCGCGCAACATGGCCGTGCCCGTGCCAGCGTGCAGCTATCGACCGCGAGCCGGCCGCGCGCCGCCCAGCGACTGACGCGGGAACCGTGCGCGCGCACCGGCCTCTGCCCGCCCGTGCCTCGCACACCCCCGCCCCAGGCCACGCTCAGTGCGAGCGGGCGAGCCTTCCCCGGCAACTTTGTACGCTTCTTGGAAAATCCCGCGTTAGAACTCGCTTTAACTGATTCCGTCTACCTAAAGCAAACAACTCTGTGGTTCGTACCTAACCACCTTCGCCTGCTAGAGAACTTTCAGAACTTTGCCGTTATTCTGAAAACCTGCATTAGCTGTTCTATTGCTATACGATCCGCACCCCAAATACGTCCTATAGGAATACAAAAAGCCCATCGGCATAATCCAATACGTCTCCGGTGAAACCTGAAACGATAATTACATACGTCACCCGACGCACACCCCCGTTGCGCCCCAGTGGCGTGTCCCCTTGCTCCACAACAAGTCCGCGAGGCGTCGCTCTCGTGTTTATTTTCGGCTGCGGCCGCTGTGCCGAGAGCGCCGCGTGCCCGCCCGTTGCCATGACAACGCGCCCCAGACGCCGCCGAAGCCATCCGAAGCGCGGCGGAACGACACGAACACCGAGCTGAAGTATCAAGTTACTGGCGAACGAATAGACCTGGATTTTTGAATATGGACCGACGTGAATTTACAGAGACTTTAGTGTAATCCATCAGAGGACGGCTGTGGGGAGTCTGAAACTAGAATAATAAATAAAGTGTTCTGCTGACGGATAAGGCTAAGCCGAGGATGTCATTGAGCGCATTACCGCGAACTTTGCCCTGATAGCTTCAATACCTATACTTTTTCGCTGGTCGCACGTACTGAATGAATATTGCCTACTTTTACCACCCATATTTCGAATCTAAAGAGTTAAGCATTTTTTTTTCTCTACAGATTTATTTTGCAGTAGGCCCAATTTTGTTGTTTTATAGCTATTTTTTGTCTAGAGACAAGAGGTCACTCACCTGGGTCACGTTACAGAACCACGTACACATCTCGCGGGAAAAAAAAGTCAGTTAAAAATAAGTAGGTAACCCAAGACGTATAATCTGACTGCCTGTACACCTACCTCACTGTATAGAACCTTATGATGCAAAATAAAGATTGATATCCACCCTTGAACAGGTATAGTGGAAGCGTATATTATTATTATTATTTATTTTTTATAAAATACATGTTCCTTATATTTAACAAAGCATACAATTAGACCTCTGGGGTCTGTCCTAGCATGCCATGGCCTGAGATTTGATCAATGTGCTCTAGCCAGTTAAGTTATTATCGAGTTAAGATAATGTTCTTTAAGCTTACGCTTTATGTTTTTACTGTTCATTGAGTCTCTAATGTCTACAGGTATTTTGTTAAGTAAATAGGGTATTGTGAATGAAGCGGAACGCCTGCCATAATAGTTATTTTTACGTGGCACTTGAAGTGACTTTAATTTGGCTTGTCGTGTATTTACATCGTATTTAACGGGAATTTGGATATTTTTGTTATCAAAACGTTCAATGAGAAACAGATACTCAGTTCGCGCTAGAACAGGTAATACTTTGCAATGTTTAAATAACCCTATGTAATTGTCTTGGTATTTATTTTTTACATAGTTTGGTACTACCATTTTCAGCAAACGTGTTTGCAGATTGTGAATTTTGTCCAGGTAAGTTCTAAATGTGCGTCCGTAACTGGTGAGACCATAGGAAATTATCGACTCAGCAAGAGCAGTGTACATTTGAAGGAGGGTTCTGTACGGTATATTACGCTTTATGATGGAAAACTTGGTGAGTATTGCACGTAACTTGCTGCAAACAGATTCCACCTGGTAACTCCAGTTGAATCGGTTGTCAATTATTAATCCCAGGTAGGTATGATATGGGACTTGCTCTATAGGCGAGCAGTGGCAGTCTGGTAAGTTCTTATGCAGACAATCATGACTATGAGCTATGATTTGAAAGGGATTGGAGGTACTTATGTGACTTGAATGTACATGTATAACCTTAGTTTTGTTTGGATTCAGAACAAGTCCCATATCGTGGGCCCACTTAGCCATAGAAGTAAAATCTTTCTGTAAGTATTCTGCGGCCAAACTAAGGTTTTTGTTAGCAGAGATAATACACGTGTCATCAGCGTATTGATAGAGGGAACAGTGTGTTATAATATTTTCTAGGTCGTTAACGTATGCCAGATAGTGGAGTGGACCCGACACTGAACCTTGGGCTGTGCCTTTCGTCACGTTTACAAGTCTACTAAGGCTAGAACCAACTTTGACGCGATAACTTCGACTACTCAGGTATTCCTTACACCAGTCGAGCAATTTCCCTCTTATACCCGAGTTTTCGAGTGTTTTTAATAGTGTATTGTGCCCGAGTGTGTCAAATGCCCTGCTGAAATCAATGAATATGAGTATCACATGCTGCTTCTCATCTAGGTAGTTGTTAACTTCATCAGTAAAATTAGAAAGGAGTTGAGCTGTAGATTTCTTACTCTGAAAGCCATATTGTGCTTTGGAAATTATGTCGTTTTCCCGATAAAAAGTGTGTATTTGATCGCATATAAATTTTTCAACTATTTTATTTATGGCAGGCAATATCGTTATGGGTCTGTAATTTGTGAAATCATTCAATTTACCTTTTTTATGAATGGGCCTAACTATACCTGTTTTTAATTCCGACGGATATTTCCCTTGTTGAATACTCGCATTAATTAACTTTACTATTGCATGCACAATTTTATCTCCTATCATTTTAATGTCCATGATTCTTATTGAGTCATATCCAGCTGATTTATTGGTATTTAAGTTGTTGATAATTTTAATAATTTTGAGGGGTGTAGCTTTTTTAAAAAACATTGATTTATCTTGGGATTTCATAAATTCACGTTCATCCAACAAGGGTCTGTCACACTCGGTCACAATATCAGACACGCCGGTTTCCAGTTCCATTGCAAAGTCATTAGCGACACTCAACTCATTATTTGAATCATTTAAAAAAGCGTTCCTTATCACCTCATCCACGGACTTCACTATTTTACCGGTAAGTTTATTTAATATTTCCCACAGTTTTTTGGGATTATTTTTGCTTCTTTGTATTTCTTCTCTGTAATAATTATTTCTAGTGTTTAGTATTATTTTATTAACTTTATTTCTAGTTTTGTTGTATTCTAACTTAAGAGTTTTATTTTCTGGGTCATTTTTCCATTTAATAAATAGTTTATCTTTTTTAGTACAACTTATCCTTATCTTATTGGTAACCCATTTCTCACAGTTCCTTTTGCTCGAATTATTTATAATTTTAGTGTATTTAATTCATTGTAGCACTTTATGAAGTTTTCTTTTATGTACTTATATATATCATTGGCGCAGTTGAACTCATTTATCATTTCCCAGTCGGTGCCAGCTAAGAGTGTTTTTATTTTTCTGTTATCAATAGACTCAATGAACTTTGTATCCCTACATGAACTTTGTATCCCTACAAGTATATAATAAAATATAGTGGAAAGGTATATATAACGCTAAGGTAGCTCGAGCAATTCAGATTTTCTTCCGATATTTGAAATTTACAAGTCAGTGTCAGGTTATATGTTAATTAAAATATGTGGCGTTCCGGCAATAAAGGTACCATATGTCGACATTTAGTTTCCGAGTTATTTGCGTTTTTGTAAAATCAGTTGAAAATATATGGCATTTTGTGATTTTTACTGATTATTGTTCAACAAAAAATTTGATACAAATAACATCTACAGACAACATTTCTAAGCAAATTTTTTTAAAGGAAATGTTTATTATAGAGGTACCAGTTGTCGGTAGGTCTTATAAAATGTCGAATTTTAATAGGGTTCCCTCTATCTGGCAGAAACATGATGCTCCGAATTTTATTTGGCATAACACACTTGGCGTAATCTTATTTAAACGAATATTTGTAAGGCATAAAAAATGTTTAGCATAATCATTGTTTGACCGAATGTTTATATGCTCGACTTTACGCTGGCATACTTTTAAGATGGCAGAATTTTATTTCGCATAATTACCTTTGGCAGACTTAAAATTCCGCATAATTTCGTTTAGCATAACAATTATTTAGAGCAATGATTATTTGGAATAATTTCACTTGGCATACTATGAAGATGGCAGAATTTCATTTAGAATAATTTTGTTAGGCATATTTTCATTTCTATTAAATTGCATTTTAACCTTAAATAAAATGAAATAGTGTCTCAAAAAGTCAGTATATGTTGTGCTACAAAAATTATTGACAGAAACGAATCGCTGCAGAACCGACTCCACGTAGTCTTGTCTGCCCTACCCCTAGAGTGTAATTTAAGCCCGCGTAGGCGCGGAGTGGCGAGGCGGCCCGCAAGCTGAGGAGCAGGTGGTTTTGACGGCCGCTTCGGCTTGCTGGCCGGCTGAGCGTAAAACCATCTGCGACGATGAGCTTGCGTGGGACCGCCGGAGCCCCGCAACGCCGGAGCCGTGACAGAAAGCATGCATGCTGCATGTTGCATGCTCGCCTGCATGCTGCATGCTTGCTTGCATGCTGCATGCTTGCTTGCTTGCTTGCTTGCTGCATGCTTGCTTGCATGCTGTATGCTTGCTTGCATGCTGCATGCTTGTTTGCATGCTGCATGCTTCTTCGATATGAAATGTATGCCAAAAGAGGATTCTAAGTTTAAAGTTTCTGAGTTATGATAGTTCTGCCTTTTAATAACTATCGATATGAAATTATGCCAAGAGACGATTCTGACTGCGAACTTTCTGCGATATGATGGTTCTACTTTTTAATTATTATGGAATAAAATTTATGCCTAAAGATGATTCTGACTTATAAAATTATGCGTTGTGAATGTATGATAAATGAGTGTATGACAAACGATTTTCTGGGAAATGAAGTTTATGCCATCCGCTGTTATGCAAAAAAATTCTGCCATAAAGGGTGGACCCATTTTAATACTATTCGATTATGTTAGTGATACATTGATGCATACAATGTGTTGGGATCTAAGTGGCAAAATCTTGTAACAAACGAGTAGAACATTGTTTTTTTTTGTAACCTTAACTTTCAACTCCATTTTCTCGAAACTAGTTTTTTCAGAATTTCAACTTTGAATGTTTGTTACAAAAACGGTATTAGTATTTTTTTATTTTTTGTAATCAGCATAATAAAGGGACTCTTCTAGACTCTACATCTGACCCTCCCTAGTGGTACCTTTATGCGCGGAACGCCACATATTAGTCACGACCGTAATAAATTTGACTTTGTAAAAAAACTTTTTAACAAAAAATTATAAACCTTAAAATTTTGAGTCGGCGCTGAAAAATCAATGAACAAAGATCACTCATAGCGCCGACTCAAAATTTTAAGGTTTATTATTTTTTGCTTTTCAGTTTTTCGGCGGTTTAATTTTTTGTTAAAAAGTGTTTATTTTATATTTTTTTGTGGCTTTAATGTACTTATAATACTTGGCAAGGTATACCCTATCCAATAAAAAACTTTTTTACAAAAAAAAACCGACTTCCTCAAAAACACTAGAAAGTGAAAAATAACTTTAATTTCGGAAGTCGGTGTCTTAGGATCTGTATTTGAGTTTTTTGCCACCGACTTCCGAAATTAAAGTTATTTTTCACTTTCTAGTGTTTTTGAGGAATTCGGTTTTTTTTTTTTTGTAAAAAAGTTTTTACTTTTTAGTTATGTTATCTACCCGGGCTAATTCCTATACCACTAATCGCCAGGTGAAATTTAATACTTAATACTGCTGTAAATCGTTGAGGAATTCCCTTGACTGTCTGTCTATGGTCTCCATCAACAGACCTGTTTTGGTACTTATAAGCCTTATGAGAGCTTTCTCATCAATAGAAATGAATTAAGTTCAAACACCAGGTAATTGCTGTAAATCGTTGAGGAGTTCCCTCGATTGTCTTTCGGCTCCATCATCAGATCAACTCCGGACCTTAATTAAATAGTAGTGATAAAATTGGCACTTTGAACCGTATAAAGTAACCCCAACAATAGGGAACTGCTGTAAATCGTTGAGGAATTCCCTCAACTGTCTATGGTCTCCATCATCAGACCTGTAATGGCACTTATAGCCCATATGGGTGCAAAGTTCTCATCAATAGAAATGAATTAAGTCCAAACACCGCGTAGTTGCTGTAAGTCGTTGAAGAGTTCCCTCGACTGTCTTTCGGCTTCATCATCAGAGCAACTTCAGACCTTCATTAAATAGTAGTGCTTTAAGATAATTAATGAAAGAAATAAAAAACGCACTAGTCGCCACTACGATTTTCGAAGGTTCCCTTCGACTTCTCTGGGATGCCATCATCAGATCCTGGTTTCCTTATCATGGGACCACCCTTGGAATATCTCCTTTCCAACAAAAAAAGAATCATCAAAATCGGTCCATATACGACGAAGTTATCGGTGAACACACATAAAAAAAAAAAAAATATACGGTCGAATTGAGAAACCTCCTCCTTTTTTTGAAGTCGGTTAAAAAAAGAATTATCAAAATCGGACTACTCTGTATAAAGTTATGTGTGGTTATACATTACAATCAGTGAGTGAACAATCAATCATACCCTATTAAAAAAAAAACATCTTTATTTGCCAAATAATAAAACAACCTAGCACAAATTTCAATAAGTAGGTATCTCATAAGCAGTACAGGTAGGTAAAATTCTTGTCTGAGGTATCTGTAAGTACATAATATTATGGTTGTTTGCACAGAACTGATTCACTCTGTTCCCTGTACTAGTATAAACTGTATTACGGTGGAACAGATTTCCTCTTTCTCTGTAATTGTACAGTATATAGTAGCAGACTTATGTCAAATTTCATTTTCCGGCCCTTAGGGTTCGATTTTGTTTTCCAAATTTATATGGGACCACCCTCGAAGTATACCCTTTCCAATACAAGAAGAATAATAACAATCAGACGACTATATAAAAAGTTATGCCTGGTCATACATAAAAAAATATATATATATACGCGTCGAATTGATAACCTCCTCCGTTTTTTCTAATTCATGTTTGCAATGCAATGTATTTTATGTTGGACAATCTGTTCAACACCGGTGAACGATTCCCAGACATACGGTGAACATTTTCAATTATTTCAAAAATATCTGCCATCTTCCCGGCTTCTTATCGAGTTTCTTCTGCGTCATGTACCTGTGCGCATAATGTCTTTATTAGTAACGCCATCTTTCTATTCTCAAAGAGATTAGCCTTGATAATATCTGTTAGAAATGGTTATGTTCCTCACAATTTAAGTATTAAATGTTTGTTCGTTAACTCTTACGCATTTTTACTTTTCACATAAGCAAGTCTTTCTTGCCGTTTCTGGCGAAGTAAAGCGAACGTTTAGTAAAGACGGTCGCAAGTAAAGATACTTCAGAACGAAATGTAGAATGTCAATGTCAAATTAATTCAGTTTTCTATAGTCTGTGGTACGCGGTTTTTAGGTTATGTGTTGAATGTTTTTTATAAAAATTGAGATTTTAATTACTCAAATTAGAAAGACACGATAGCGCTGGAATTATGGCTCTCATAAGAGCAGGCTTGCAAAGACTTGCCAATGTATTCAATGGGGGACAAGGTCTGAATTCAAGCAATTTAAAAAAAATACAACCATACGAGAGTAGTGTTATTTTTGTTACATAAAGTGTGTTTTCGTTACAGCGGGCGTCCTGTCAAGATTTATAACCAACCTAGCTCCTATAGAGCCCAAAACTGTCCCAGAAACTACAAAAGACGTGATAGCAGAATGCAATAACCTAATCGCACAAAACGCATCAAGAAACTTTGCTATAGTCCACCTTCTGGGTAAGCAGTGGCGCGTATCTGACGGCGATCTTCTTGTCATCGAAGGGTTCTGGCCTCCCACCATCGGGGACAAGATCAAACTCGAAAAAGTCTTACTAGCTGGTACCAAAGACTTCTCCCTTATTGGCAGACCGATAGTACAGCCTGGACTAGTTGATGTGACCGCAACAGTAATTTCCAAGGGCCTATCTCACACCAGAACTCATTTCAAAAAGAAGAGGAGGAAGCAGTACATGAGAATAAACTTTTATAGAGCACCGCAAACTATTTTGAGAATTAACTCTGTAGAGATTGCCAGTAAGATCAATGAAGCACCTAAGAATGTTTTCTAGTTTTATGTTATAAATAGATAATAAATATTAGAGTATATAATTGTGGTATTATTTACAAATTGATTAGTTTAATAGCTATAAAAATAATAAAACACATTTTTAAAATCTGTAAATTTATTTCTAAGGAGATGTCCACATAAATAATGATTAACTATTTTATAAGTTACTTAATTTAACATTATCACAATACTCTTGAAATGTACCCTTATGTTCCTCTTTCAGAAACCTCTTCATGCCTTTGAATAAATACAACATTTTACTGTTTTCAAATAAATTACATAAAATCTTTAAAAAGGTTTCATATTCACCACTTTTCTTGTATGCTGAAATGGATAATTGGAACTCTTTGTATTGATCAGCTTGTAAAAGCACTTTAATTTCCTTTACAAAGTCGACCAATGATGCAGGAGGCAATTTCTCAATTGCTATTGACTGATCTCCCCCTGATTTCTCACCATTCAAGTTCTCTTCAAACCCAAAAGGTTTTATCTTCAACTTTTTCTTTTTGATTAAATTATTTGCTAAACTGACGTCCGCAGCTCTCTTGTGGATAGTAACTAAAGATGGTGACTGAGACTGCTGAGTGTCATCTTGGTCTATAGCACTGAAGAGATCTTTTGTAGTATTTGGTTTAAATTCATTGACATAGGCAGAAGCTTTTGCATTTTTATAGAAATCCATTGAAAAATCTGCATAGACCTCATTTGAATTAGGATATTGGCTAACTGACTTTTTATTAGAAGTTTTTGATACAACTCTGGTATTTGAGACTGGAAATGCAACACCACTAACATGGATTGGACCAGAATCTTTATCTCGACCTCCAGACTCAGTTGGAAGCAAGGGTTTCAATCTGGGGGGAGGTAAAGCTGATTCAGCATTTTTGAAAAACCTACAGACTTCACTCACTGTCTCCCCAAACTTATTTGAAACATTGATATAGTCTCTCAACCATGCAGATAACTGGTTTTTTAATTTGGGGCTATTAAACCTACTGTCACAAAGTAAAATAGCTCCATAATCATTTTGATGTCTTATGACTCTGCCAATAGCTTGGTTGACAGCTCTTGTTGCCTCCAATGAGTACCATTCATCCCCTGATAAGAATTGCTTATCCTTAGTCCTGAGCTCTTCTAAATATTTCTTCTTCAGAATGATTCTTGGGTCTTTTAATGGTGGAAATGGTAATCCTGTTATGATTACTGCTCTCCCATTCATGTCTGCAAAGTCCAACCCTTCAGACACTTTTCCTCTGCACACAGCCATAAAGCATGCTCCTCTTGTACTAGGATCACTTATTTTACTGTAGTAGTCACTTATTATTGCATTAAAAGTGTCCTTACGCTGAGGCTCAACAAATATTGGTTTTATATTATTGATACTTGACCAGATCCCTTCATTTTGCCATGCTTCTTGACACTTAGCCATTATAGGGTAAGATGGGAAAAATACTAGCAGACCATCTGGTACTACCCGGCAGAAGCTAAGTATTGTTCTACCCAAAGATGATAGATATTTAGGGTTATCTCTGTTCTGGTAATTGGAATTTAACATCACACCATCTGGACCTTGACTCATAATTTTAACACATATTTGGTTGGACTTCACTATGTGTGGATTTTCCAACTGGACTCCTATTGGGATGCCCAGTTCAGATGTTAGGGGTTTTAGTGGGGCTAGAGTTCCACTGGTTAATATGATACTTCTAACATTCTGTTCCATTAGTTGCTTCATTCCAAAACCTGGACTGAAGCACCAATAGCTTAGAACTCTTTCAGCAGTTTTAGTATTGGCAGTTTTTAGAGCTCCCCAACTATCTGTCTTTTTGTTCTTTTTATCTTCTATTTGAATATGAACTTTGTAGCACATTTTAACTCTCTCTTTATAAGCATGAGTTGTTCCACTGAATACAACATTCAATAAATCTACTATCTTCTGTAAACCCACACCTTTGCGCTGAAAAGGGGAAGCACTGGCCGTTGACAAGTATTGAATGAGATTCTCAATCATAGTGATGACTGCCATTTGATTATGATCTCTGATCTCAGCTTTTGATAGCAACTCAAATATGTAACCACCGGGGTAAGTACTACCTTCATTGCCTATGGAAATCTCATCAATAGCTTTCTCTAATGCCAGCATCATTTCTTTTAAAACACACAAATCATCACAGGTGAAATCTTTTGGCTGGTTGTCCATTGTCATGTCCATTTGATCTTCATTACCTGCTGTCTCGCCAAAGGATCTCATAACATGTGTAATCTCATCAATACATAAAGCAACATCTGTTGTCCGAATCTGCAATGATGCTGACTCTTCACACATCTTCTCTACATTGTGTGCTTCATCTAAAATTATAATATTATTCATGAGTTCCACTCCATTAGCTCTCCTTGATTTTGGATCTAGAATATAATTGTAGGGCATAAATATTATATCAGCTTCTTGTTTTAATTCTTTTGATAAATAATATGGACAACACTTCAGCTTTTTTCCGACAGTTACTAAATCTTCTATGTCTAGTATTTCATCACCTTTCACAGCTCTGTCTTCTTTCTTTGATTCCACATTGTTATAAAAGTGACAAGTTCTTGATTTGACTCTCAACTGGCACATGTGGACTTTGTTCATATTATTGGTTTCTTTAGACACTTCTGGGTGGATGCACATCTGGTCTCTTGAACCCAGAACAGTAGCTTTCACATGCCTGTAACTGGACCTCTTCAACTCTTGCATAGCCTGTGTCAACTGTGAGTGCGTTCTTGATGAGTAAATTATTTTCGGCATTCCCCACGATGTGCTATCTTTTGATTTCCCAGCTCCTGACTTTAAATTTTCTTTTAGAGCTCCACTGAAATTACCGTGCTCGGAAAAATTGCCTACTTGCGCATTCATTTGCAACTGAGCTTTTTTAACTAGTAACCAAGCTAATGAGGAACACAGTAAGCTTAAAGTCTTTCCGGTACCTGTGGGGGACTCCAGCAAAGCATTGGTATTATTCTGCAGGCTTTCAATCACTCGCTCCATGTATACCTTCTGAACTTCATACGGTTCAAATGGAAAGGTGACCGGTATACCACATATCATTACTTCGGGCATTTTTATTGATGGTATTTACTAACTCTCTAAAACGAAACCAGTGTAACTGTAAACAAGTCGAGAGATTCACTTTAGATTGACATTTCAGATTCGATCCAACGAGCTGATGTCATTTTTGGCGCCAACTAAGTTAAGGGCGCGTTCAAGATAAAATACTTATGAAATAGATTCAAAATATGTTTCTCGGAACACAGTTCATTTGAAACCAAATGTTCATTTATTTAAGACATCAATTTACCTCTTAATGTTTATAGCAAGCCAAAAAAAATTACTAATCTAATTAAACTTACAGATACAAAAACAAATCGTATTACTGATACGATCATACGACGAACGCGTCGCATTTACTATGTGTCAACCATATGTTTATTATAACCTCAAATATTGTTTTGTGCAATTATAATCGATTTTTTATTGTTTGTTTATTGCAATAAATGATAAAACAATGAAAGTTAGTGTGGAGCAAGTGTACACGTCCGTGGCGTGTAATCGCACTCCAGAGATCATTGACTGGAATGGGCAGGGAGTCATTTGTTTTGGTGCCACCAACTCTGTTGTTATTTATAATACGGTAAGAATATTTGTTTTTTTAAGTTTTTGTGGCCCTTTAAGCCATGAAGGCTGGATTCTAGTATGTTAAAGACACAACTGGTATTGGAAACACAGAAGAAAATAAGTACAATGTCCAGATATAAAAACTTATTATGATTTCTCATGTATTTCAGAATCTCAAAGGCAAAGACCCTCTAATAGTACTCAGCCACCATCGCTCACAAGTAAACACGGTAAAATGGCTCCGCAAACCAGACGGTACCTGTACCGAGCTGATATCCGGTTCAGCCGACAAGACTGCAGCTATATGGACATTAGTAGACAGAGTATGGAAAGTAACAAACACTCTAGCAGGACATACAGATGGTGTGACGTGTATTCATGGAACTTATAATGGAGATGATCTGCTAGTTTATACAGGGTCTATTGATTCTACTGTTCGAGTTTGGGAAAGGAAACATGGTAAATATTAGATGTGAATTTATAACGAAAGCTAAATTTGTTAATAAAGTTTTCAGTGTTTAAGATATATGGCCGAATATTTTCCCAAAATGAAATAGGTACACACAGGAGTATATCAAAATGATTACCACTCTTTTCAGGTGTAACAACCCATAAACAAACCATAAATCTAAACTCTGGTCTCTGCCTAACGATGCATGCACACATCTTGCCAACAACACAGAATCCCATACTGTTCTGTGCACTGGATGACCACAAGATTCATGTGTTTGCTGGCGAGGAGTACCACCGGGTTCATACATTGACTGGACATGAAGACTGGGTGAGAGGGTTGGATGCACAAGATGTTGGTGAGTTGAAAACTTGATTTCGGAACATTGTAGATTGCAATGCAACATTTATTTTGAATTTCACAATTTATCTAGTTAGTTAGAAGAAAACAAAAACTTTAGTTTCTGTGGCACTTCTGGGTTAATGCACAGCAAGAAACCAGAGCTGCATGAGACAAATATTGTGGTAGGTACAAAATTTGCAAACACAAAATAATTTGTTATGGAAAGAAGACACCATCAAAACCTAGCCAGGTGTTCAGAAGATAATACAAAAGTCTATTAGTATTTCAACCATTTTTGAGGTCCGGTTCCAGTCTAACCGGATGCAGCTAAATATCAATATTTTATATGGAGTGACTGCCTATCTGACGTCCTCAACTCAGTTACTGGGTGACACATTGCCACTTAATAAGACTTTCAGGTTTCTGGCGATGCCTAACAACTGTTTGACAGACATCCATGAATTACATCCGGGACCAAAGGCAAACGTATGAAAAATGTTCAGAATAATTTTCAATCAATAACCTCTAATTACACAGACAACTCAACAATACTACTAGCATCAGCCTCACAGGATACGTACATCCGTCTCTGGCGTATCGAGAAACATGTAGACCAGCAAGTCACTAAGGGCATCAAGGTGGAACAAAAACTGTTCCCAGCATATGGAGAGGACTGGAGTGTGAAGTTGGAAGCAGTGCTTGCTGGACATGAGGGATGGGTGTATGGGGTGCAGTGGCAGCAACCAAGAATTGGTGGTAGGTGGTGAAAAATTATAAAACAGTACCCAGGCATTAATATGACAAATCAAGATTAAAAACAAGAGACAGACAAATAAAATTGTTTTTCTTTCTTTCTACATGATGAGTAACTATCTATGACGGATGAGTGACAGAGATAGCAGTACTTTTCAAATGCTTAAGCCATCCTAAATTCGATGTTAGGTAAAATATGAATTTTTCCAAATCATAACGTTTAAGAGCTTCATGAGCGGCATGTTGCCAACGGCAGAGTCGACAGTAACCGTCGACGTGTCGGCGGCAGCCATCGATCTATAAACTTGCAGTTGTAGCGTGCCGCGTCCTCCATTTTCAACCGACGAAAAAAAACGGAGGAGGTTCTCAATTCGACGCGTATATTTTTTTTTTTTTTTTTTTTATGTATGGTCACGCATAACTTTTTACATAGTGGTCCGATTGTAACAATTCTTCTTCTATTGGAAAGGGTATACTCCCAAGGTGGTCCCATATAAATTTGGAAAACAAAATCGAACCCTAAGGGTTGGAAAACAGGGGATGATTGATTGTTCACTCACTGATTGTAACGTATAAACACGCATAACTTGTTACATAGTGGTCCGATTGTGACAATTATTCTTCTATTGGAAAGGGTATACTCCCAAAGTGGTCTCATATAAATTTGGAAAACAAAATCGAACCCTAAGGGTTGGAAAACAGGGGATGATTGATTGTTCACTCACTGACACTCACAACTTTTTACATAGTGGTCCGATTGTGACAATTCTTCTTCTATTGGAAAGGGTATACTCCCAAGGTGGTCCCATATAAATTTGGAAAACAAAATCGAACCCTAAGGGTTGGAAAACAGGGGATGATTGATTGTTCACTCACTGATTGTAACGTATAAACACGCATAACTTGTTACATAGTGTTCCGATTGTGACAATTCTTCATCTATTGGAAAGGGTTTACTCCCAAGGTGGTCTCATATAAATTTGGAAAACAAAATCGAACCCTAAGGGTTGGAAAACAGGGGATGATTGATGGTTCACTCACTGATTGTAACGTATAAACACGCATAACTTTGTACAGAGTAGTCCGATTTTGATAATTCTATTTGATATTTCTATTTATTGTTGGATAGGGTATATCTTGCCAAGTATTATTAGTACATTAAAGCCACAAAAAATCATAAAATAAAAACTTTTTAACAAAAAATTAAACCGCCGAAAAACTGAAAAGCATAAAATAATAAACCTTAAAATTTTGAGTCGGCGCTGAAAAATCAATGAACAAGGATCACTCAAAGCGCCGACTCATAATTTTAAGGTTTATTATTTTATGCTTTTCAGTTTTTCGGCGGTTTAATTTTTTGTTAAAAAGTTTTTCTTAGTCGAATACAAATAGTTCAAGAGCGCGCACGCGTCGCGAATTTGTAAAATGAGTTCCAATGATGAAATAGATATTGAATTGCTAACTGTGGCAGTAAAAACAATGCTTGTATTTGGAATTATAAATTGAAAGATTACAGTAATAAAACAATAACAAACAACAGTCTTTGCTCAGCTAAAATGCTTTTCCGCATTATGGTATCTAGGGAGAAATTTAACTTTTTAAAATAGCCGTTAGCTCATCAAAAAAAGCAAAGGACAATCGAAAATAATGAAAAACTTTTGCTCGTTTCTTCGTAAAAATGTATAGTGAATAAAAGGATCCCATCTTTATCTCCATTGATTAATAATTCTTGAATCCTCAATAAACGTGCTGTTATTTTTCGTTTTTGTCGGCGTCGACGAAATAAAAGCAACTGCAACTGACTCTTATACTAAGAGTGCTGACGACGGCTGCAGCTGATCTTTGAAGTTGGCATGTCGGCGGCTGCCATCGACTCTGCCGTTGGCATCGTGCCGATTGTGTGTAAGAGCTCTAAGGGCAGTGATATCTAGTAACGACAAAATTGCACGGTGGAGGTAGTTCCACACATAGCTCGTCTGTACTGCAAATATGAATCTATATACGAAATTAAAATATTTTTCAGACGCCAACAAAAAGCCAATCTACCGACTCCTATCATCCTCATTAGACAAGACAGTTATCATCTGGGAGCCTGAATCATCCCCTAAAAGGGGGGAGGGAGAAGGCGCGTGGGTAGAACGAGTGAGAGTGGGAGAAGTGGGGGGAAACGGGCTGGGGTTCTATGGGAGCAAGTTTGGACCTAATGGGGACTCATTTCTAGGACATGGATACAATGGATCCTTTCATATTTGGGAACAGTGTAAGGTTAGTTCAACAATCTTATACTCCGTGATTTCAGTTATCGGGTAAGGGAGCATTCAAGTAATACGTAACCCAATTTGGGGGGAGGGGGGCTTGTAAAACGTTACGGTGCGTTACAAGGGCGGGAGGGGGAGTATTTAAACAACGCGTTACGTAACATTTTTTTTGTTTTAATAAAAAAGCTAGAGAATTAAAATCTTTCAAATTCCAAATATTATACTTTGTTCAACATAATTGTGACTTTAATGGTCACTTAAATGTTACGTAACGATTAGGGGGGGGGGGTGCAGAAAAACGTTACGGTGCGTTACATGGGGGGAGGGAGGGCCTAAAATCTTCAAAAATTGCGTTACGTAATACTTGAACGCTCCCTAAAGACGAATGCACGGTTACCAATTTTACATTAACCATGTTATCAAGGGCACACGTATTTCTCAGTTTTAACAGCCGCACAAGTCGATCGATCAGGTTAAGCTACACTTGCCCGGGTTGGTCCGTGGATGTGTGTACATCTTTACATACCAACACTTCTACATGCCTCTGAAAATACCTTGGTCCGGCTGTCATTCTTGGATCCAAAAGTCAGACAGCCAATCTTAATAAAGGATTTTGTATGATCCAGTTACTGGATTGTAGAGGTACTCCATCAAAAACACTGATATTCAGCCGCATCCAGTTAGACTACAAGCTGACTCCAATATAATTGGAAAAAGGCTTTGTAACTTCAGTTATAAAAAACACAAGCGCAAAGTTGTTAGAAAGAAACGCAGTTCCGGTCTTCAAAGTTTTACCCAAAATCAGACTCTCAGAGAAAATTCAGGGAGAGCGACCGTATCTCGCTAGGCTCAGTTAAAATTACTGTTAAAACCTTAAATTAACTCTCATGTTCACGGTGCTTACACCATTTTCAGGAGACAGGACAATGGCAGTCATCAGTGGTATGCGGCGGTCACTTCAGTGCGGTAGAAGACGTGAGGTGGGAGCGAGAGGGAAGATACCTCATGAGTGTGTCCGCTGACCAGACCACCCGAGTCCATGCGCCGTGGAAGACCAGCCATGGTATTTATATTTTCCTAAATACTTTCACGTTTGAAACTACTAGAAAGCTTCGCACGGTAATAGTGAGTTTACATCGAGATTTTGATATAAAAAGATGTATAAGATTTCTTCATTATTGCAACTTCGTAGGGATTTCAATTATTTTGCTAAAATAAAATGGACTGTTCCAAGTTACTTGCTGATAATTTTATCTTTCTACAGATGAAAGATTTTTTTAAATTGGTTAAGTAATATCTTTTGAGCTTATCCATAACAAACATACAAAAAATCTTTTCTCTTTATAATATTAGTTTCAATTATACAGATAAATCTTTCGGAACACATCCTATAAAAGACGTGAAAAGCAGTTACCCATTTCTCCTTCTTACCCGACTTCCCAGGTTCAGTACTTCGGCTCTGCGCATAGTAAAAATCTTCGTTCCACCAACAATCGTCTTCTACGATGTCCTTTACACCGCTCTAGTTTCATATACCCTTCTTTCTCTGTCCAGGCGGTCTTTCTTTGGATTGCGCTCCCTCTGAACATCAGGACGGCAACCAGTCGGTTATCATTTCAAGTAAAAGCACGATATCCTCTACCTATCGTTATTTCTCCAGACAAAGTTAATTTTCGTTATATGTATGTTTGTATCTATGTATAAACTATTCATTCTTTTTAAAATTACATATCTATCCCTTATCTTGCACCTGCCATGTTTTTAGCTGCATCACTGGCTTGACTGGTAGAAAATGCTTCAAGCATTAAACCCGCCTTTTTGCAGTAGTACAGTAGTAGTCAATAGCCTACTTGTGCATAAAGTTTTAATAAATAAATAAAAGCAACTTTTATAATATGTATACATTCTTCTCTATGAATGCCTCCAGGTAGCGAATGGCACGAGATAGCCCGTCCGCAAGTCCACGGGTACGACTTATCGTCTCTCGCGCTGATCAACAGCACGACTTTCGCGTCGGCAGCAGAGGAGAAAGTTATTCGAGTGTTTAGGGCTCCGCACAACTTTGTGCACAACTTTAAGAATATTAGCGGAGAGGTTATAGAGGAAGATGGTAAAGGTAAGAACTGTTTGGACTTTTATATATTATCCAGAATGAATGTTAAAGAGGCTGCGGAACGTAGAATTACAAGCACTTTTGACTTGTCACAAAGTCAGTAAGAAAGATGATGCGAGTTGCCTATTCTAAACCATAGTGGTTTTCTATGAAAGTCCATGGAGTCTGCGATAGGCTGAGTTGTTTACACAAGTTTTCTCAGGCATAGATAATCCTGATTCTCAAACACTTGACATTAAAATGGAACGAGATAAAAAAGGTTTATTTGATAGGCCAAAGTTAACTTGCAAGAATTGATTTTGAAAATATCCAAGTTTTTGGTTGACAACATCTAATAGTATTCAATATTTACAAGTTTTATAACTATGTAAGGATCGTAGAAGGAGGCGCTCTGTAGTTTTTGCCTGGCCCAATGTGTGTATGTATGTATTTTTAAAAGCTAACAGTATATAAAATAAGTAAGTAAGCTAACAGCAGTGGCGTGCGGTCCATATAGGCAAAAAGACACTGCAGACCCTAGACTTAGATCTAGACTAGTTACTAATATTTCAATAATAAAGAAAATATGCTAAGTAATAAAATTATTCAAAAAGTTTAAACGCCTAATATAAATGAGAAGCAACGTTCATACGGTTCTATTAATGTACTCGCAGCGCAAGCAGGCAGCGATCGAAAGTGTCTTCTTTTCATTCATAAATGTACGCATGTAGTGGTAATTTCTTCTACATTTTCGTGTCTGCACATTTCACACAGAAGCGAGCTAATAAAGCGAACTTCTGCCGCAGGCTATCCAATCGCGGGCTTCCCTGCGCCAGGGTAACCAATCACGGGCGGGACGCCCATGGTTGGTTATTGGCGCGCTGTGAGTATTATGCGATCAAGTTGAATATTACGTAGCCTCAAGCAAATTCCTATTCGCAATGATACAATTTTATTTGTCAACGTTTTAGTTGTCAAAATTTAGAAATCGTTTGTTTACGAAAGGATCCATATTGATTTCTTAGTGGAGCGCGCTGTTTTATGTTTTTATTTTGACTGGGTTTTGTTGTGATTAATTCATTTACAAACGTTAATATTTAGGTCGATTTGTTGCTTATTTCAACTAGTTTTTTTTTTTGAACTGTGTTAGTTTTTCGATTTACTTAAGTACTACGCTTTTTGTTAGTTTTTTTTTCAAAATGTTGTTCGATTGAAAATGTGTGTTTGTTAAAAAGTGTATCTAAAGAGAAGTGTACGAGAATTAACCCAGCAAAGAGGTAATGCAACTCGTAAGTTTCATAGTAATAATTAAGAAACATAAAACCGGTTGTGTTTTTGTTTACGCACATTTAAATTATTTTGTTTTCCTTGCTAGTTTAGTAGTTCCAATACAGTGTGGAATTGTTCGGGATTTGCAGATTTATATGATTTCTATCCCGCGGCTTGCTCAAACATAAATACATTTGGTAATAATCGTATTGAGAGAAGTGTTACGAAGAAGTTTTACGTTTAGCGAAGTTTATTGTTACTATCCAAGCAAGCAGCGCATCGACAGAACGTTCATTTTCATTAAAACGTATTCTCACGTACCTATTTAAGAAACACACAAAGTCAACAACGAGTACAACATCTTTCTGTGCTTTCGACGGAAAAAGAATTATCATCATCAGGAAATCGACATTTCAAACTTTTAAACCACCTAGTGAATTTTTGTTCACTAACTTGAGCAATTACGAGACACGTTTTTTTTTTTTTAATTGCCTACCCGGTCATAAAACCCTGTGCACGCCACTGGCTAACAGTATGTTTGTTTGCATGTCCAGGACCTGAAGGAGCAGCGGTTCCATCGCTCGGGCTATCAAACAAGGCAGTCTTCATCGGAGAAGACGAGGAACAGGACGGCGATGATGACAACGACGGGTATTTCGTGCCTTTAGATATGACTGGTGAGAGCTCTTGTATACTCTATCATGGCCATGGAGACATTCCATTAATTAACAATAGCACTATATTAAACATTAGGAACAAAAGCACATGAATAAGCCCTCACGCTCCTAGCCGCCGCAAGATGCCCCGGGCGTCGGGAGTCCATAGCGGACTCCTGGCCACCGTAGGCGCGGGCTTTTGCGGACGGCGAGCTATGTGTAGCTCGCCGTCCGGTAAGGACAAGGCCCGGGTCAACGGCGCGTTGTATTACCGCGAGCTTCAAAGAAATGTCATACTGAAGGGGTCCGCTAGAGCCGATGCCTGCCAAGGTCCCGGTTTTGTTCGAAAGATTGACTGTGATCCTGGCACAGACAACTGAAGGAACACGGGTGAGTTTTAGTCAGTAAAAGTCTGACACGCCATCCCGCTCCGCCCAGAGCGAGAGATGTAAAGATTCCCCACCCAGAAAAAAAAAAGATGGACCATGGCAGATGGCGGCTTTCTGTTATCTTTTCTGCAGGTTCAACACAGACCGGTTATAATGACTAAACAATTATTATACTCATTCTAACATCTCCAGAGCCGCCAACCGAAGAGACGCTAATGCAGAACACGCTCTGGCCCGAGGTACAGAAGCTGTACGGGCACGGCTACGAGGTGTTCGCTCTGGGCGCCAGTGCTGACGGCAAGGTACTCGCCTCCGCGTGCAAGGCCACCACACAGGAACATGCGGCCGTGCTTATCTGGTGAGACTGCATTAAAGACTCATACACACACATTCATTATATCATTGATTTAAATGCTTAATTATTTCTCATATCATGAATTAAAGTCGCTTTTCGTGTCTGTCTGTGACCAAGTTGTTCTTCTAAACTACGCAACGAATTTTGATGCGATGCATATGGGTATTTGACTCCAAAATACGTATTGCACCTACTAGTTTGGGCCATATTAAATAAACGTAAGTCTTTTGCCAGCGGCTTCGCCCGCGTATATACGTATAAACATTCCTATTGAATCACTCCTATCTATTAACCCTCCGCCAACCGTACCAGACGATATCGTCCGTGCCAAGTTTGGAGCTGATGCATATCTTTGGAAGGAGAAAAGAAAGGGGCCTCGAACATCTCTGTAAAAAAAACTTACACTCGCGCACACCTCACAGGCGCAAGCGCGTCAATAGCCATTGTAACGTCAGTGAGTACGAGCGTGTGCAAGTTTGTGGACGGACAATATCGTCCTATACGGTTGGCGACGTAACTTTTACTAATTTTTAGGTATGTAAAATATTATAACGAGCTGGGGTTTTGGGATAAATTAATTCAAACCAATATTACCAAAACACACAAAACATTTTAATTAAATAATCACAAATACCACAACAACAAGAAACGTCAAAAGGAGTCACTTGTCTCGCTTGTACTGTTTCACTTGAATCGCATTCGTAAACTAACTGCTCGTCGGCCCGACAATCCGCTATTTATATCCCGAGCAGAACATTCGCGAACATTCGACACTGTGCCACAGTTCACAAGTAGCGTAGAAGCTTCTAGGAACTTCCACAAACATTGTGTCCCTACAAACTGTTTAATCCCACTATTCGACAATACTTATTTTTATTGAAAAACGTTCCCTTTAAAAATGTACCATTTTCGAGTGTTCAAATAAATATACTTTTTTGAGTGATGTCAGATCTAATTAATATTTTTTTAAAGCCCCTTATTTGAAGAATAAATCCCCATAACATTACTCCTTATAACCAATTTATATCCAAGATATCGATTTTTTTGTGAAATTTTCGAAATTACGGTTTTTGCAGCGATTACGAAATTTTATTCCATCAGGGGGCAAAGTATTCAAGTCAAAATCTATGGGAACAGGAAAAAGAAATCTAGAACATATTCCCTGATTTTTTTGGAATTTTTCCCTTCGTTTAAATGGGTTAAATTATCGGTTGAGACGATATCGTCCCCAACGGTTGGCGGTGTGTAAAAAAAAACACACGGTTGGCGGAGGGTTAAAAAAACCGCATCAAAATCCGTTGCGTATTTTTAAAGATCTAAGCATACATAGGGACAGACACAGGGAAGCGACTTTGTTTTATACTATATAGTGATATACATATTCGCTGCAAGGTACTAGGTTAACGATTCCCTACAACTTAAGGCAAGCCAAATAAAATGACTGCAGTTGCTCCTACGTGCGGTGGTAGGTAGCTTGAGACCTGGCAAATCTGGGACTGTGCTTTGTCAATGCATTTTTTAACCCGCCATTCTGTATACACATACAGTGTATACTACGCAATCAAACACTTGTTAAAAAACGAAAGAATTCACTTAGATATTGGTAAAGGTATTTTGTACGGACCTTTATTTGTTTTTTTAGTTTTACTATTTCTTTGTGGAAACTTGTAATTGTACTTTAATTTCATATTGTCTTAGAACACTGTTTAAATTAGCAGTATGTTCCCCGAATTGAAATAAAATTAATAGTATTTTATGTCTTTAAAGGGATACTTCAACTTGGCAACAAACACAGAAGCTCGTCTTTCACCAACTAACAGTCACCCAACTAGCCTTCTCACCAGACAGCCAACACCTCCTCTCAGTATCCCGCGACCGACGGTGGACCTTATACCGAAGGCGACAAGGTTTAGACTCGTTTGACATGGTCGCTAGTACAGACAAGACCAATGGTGTGCATTCGAGAATTATTTGGTGTTGTGCGTGGACGCAGGATAGTAAGGCGTTTGGCACGGGATCGAGAGACGGAAAGGTAAAAATATGGTTTGACAATTACTGTTTGAAAATTGAACATCTAATCCAGGAAAACTAAAACAGTAGCTAGTTTGTAGAAAAGTTAAAATCTTGGGGTTATACCCGACTGCAGAAAAATCACGCTCTATAAGTATGAAACGAAAACATTCTCACCTAAAGCCGTGGTTGTCTGCCACACATTGTTTAATGCTTTCTAACAGTAGTAAGCGATCATAAGATCTAGAGCAAAGAACTAATTTTTTATTTAAATATTTTGTACTGGCAAAAAGGACATTAAAAAAAAAACTGAAAAACAAAAAATAATAAACCTTTCAGTCATTTTGAGTCGGCGCTTTGAGTGATCTTTGTTCATTGATTGTTTGGCCCCGACTCAAAATGACTGAAAGATTTATTATTTTTTTCTTTTCAGTTTTTTCGGCGCTTTAATTTTTTTTTTAAGTTTTTAACTTATAATTTTTTGTGGCATTTTTTGTGGTAATTACTACATGCTTGCAAAATCGGACTATTCTGCAAGAAGTTATGCATTACAATAAATGAGTGAACATTCAATCATCCCCTGTTTTCCTACCCTTAAGGTTGGAATTTTCTTTCCAATTTACATGGGACCACCTTAGGGATATACCCTTTCCAATAAAAAAAGAATTATCAAAATCGGTCCTCTCTGTAAAAAGTTATGCGTGAGAATACATTAAAAAAAAAATCAAAATGCGTCGAATTGAGAACCTCCTCCGTTTTTTTTCGTCGGTTGAAAAACCCACCGACTTCTACTTAAAACACTTCACAAAGAAAAATAAGTTATTACAAAAACCACTGATCAGAACTTAACCTTCATATGGGACTACTCGATAAGTACCTATACTCTTTCAAACAGAAGAAGACGTTTTTTATGTGACGCACTTGTGAGTTAACGAACATTTAAAAAATACCGACCAACCACCCACCAACCGAATTGAGAAACCCCTCCTTTTTTGAAGTCGGCTAAAAATTAGATACCGTTATTTCCTTAAAGCGTCATACTTAAAAGTTTGATTTAAAAGAAAGCCTATTTGAAATCTTATTTTTGACTTCAAACATTTCAGGTGTGCATCTGGTCAGAGACCGGTCCTTCAAACTCGTCCCTTGGCGACTACGGTTTGCTAGGCAAAGCACTAGAGATACCCAACGCTTCGGTCACAGCTCTAGACTTCGCGCCTTATAGTGGGGACGGCTTAGTCTTGGCCACGGGCTTCGAAACTGGAGTCATCAGGATATACCACTTTGGAGTTGATGGATGGAATTTACTGCGGGAACTAGATAACAGGTACTGATTAGTTCTGGATAGATCGTCTAACCCTTTAAACTAAGATAATACCAATTGGATGTTAGGAGACCATGACCTCTGATGTTTAGGCATTTGGTCTCATCATCATCAGCCTATAGCAGTCCACTGCTGGGCTTTCGGCAACTCTCATCCAGCTGCTACCACCCACCATGCGAAGATCGACGCCTCACCTAGCCTGAGGGCATCCTACCTTACGTTTGCCAATTCATAGTCTCCACTCAAGAACACGTCTACCCCAACGGTTCTACGGCTTATATGGCCGGCCTATTGCCACTTCAGCTTGCTTATTCTGTGAGCTATGTCGACAACGTTTGGTCTAACAGGCGTAAAAACATCATAATTACGTTACTGGTCGATTTCCGATTTGTCCTTACCGCAAGTTTTCATGACTTATGGTCCTAGAAACTGTTGATTTCTCTTCAAGATTGCTCGCTACGTTATTTCTAGTGTGACGAAGCGAAAGGACAATTCAACGTATAATTTCAACTTCACCTTCAAGCGGCTCGTTGGTCTAGGGGTATGATTTTCGCTTAGGGTGCGAGAGGTCCCGGGTTCAAATCCCGGACGAGCCCAATCTTTTTGTATTTTTTAAATATATATTTTTCGTTTGTTTTCCAGCGCTGGCCATCATTTAGCGGTGAAAAGATTGACATTCAAGGCTTCTGAGGGAAATGAAATGTTATTGGCAAGTTGTGGGAATGACCATCTTGTGAGAATATACAGAGTTGACGTCACTTCGTAATAAATTATATTTTAGGTATTATCTAATTATTATTGTTTCTTTTTTATCCTTATAATAAAAACTCTGATACTTCCTGAAAAAGCTATTAATTTAAAGAATAAATTGTCAGAAATAAAATACCAATTTAACTAACGTATCAATATATTTACAAAGAATTTGACAAACTGATTCATCAGTAAAATTTACAAAAGGTGAACATGTATTAAAATTTGTATAAATCCACAGCATTTGCTTATAGAATGGAACAAAAATTTTAACAAAATATATTTGAATGGATCGTCAAAAGACTCACAATTCCTTATTTACAAAAATATTCGTAAACAGCATTCGTGGCTATAATAATGTTTTGGTTATACTGGGTAATATTGAAAAAATAACAAATCAAATTAACCCAAATTATTACAGAGATCGACAAACGAGATGCGTTTATATTTTGTAGCTGTCTACGGGTAGCACCACTATGGTTATTACAACTCAGTTGAAATAATCAATTAAAACTACGATATATATTCTCTTTTACATATTATAAAATCGTTTTTCATGTCTGTTTGACCGCGTTGTCCTTCTTGACTATTCAACGAATTTCGATGCGGTTTTCTTTATCAATTAGAGAATTTGATTTCGTTTGGAAGTTTTTATGTGCGTAATACATTATTATTAAACTTACATGTAATAACCTTGATTTTGTAGCAATAACAATGTTACAAAAATATGCTTTAAGATTTTATAATCTCTCCATCAAAATGGAAATATATATTTCTATTTTATATATATTTAACATATGTTGAGTTACTTTTAAAGCAGTAAAAAGCGATTATTGTCTTTGCAACATGAAACTTAATACAATTTATGACTTATTCAACGGTTACGCTTATCTGAGCCCTCACTACGTGTACTAAATCATAAAACTTAGTATTATTTCGCTTATAAAATACCCATAAGAATCGTTACATGATTGCGCACGGAGAAAATCCGTTTATACATACTCCAAATCTGTGCCTGAGCTTAGTTATTTTGATGAGTCCCCTGACAAATTTAAGTTTTGCTGCAATCAATCTGCTTTGACGTTTCCCAACTATGTTGGGGACAGCTTGCATTCTACCTGGCTGCAGCAACAACATTTTACAAGGAGCGATTGCCTGTATGACTTTCACAACCCAGTCAGTGGGCAATACGATATCCCTTGGTGTAACTGGTTGTCAGACTTTCGGGCTTTTGACTACCCATAACGACTGTCAAAGATCCAGTAATGACAGCAGACTGTCCTAGCTGAGACCAACGGCCGTGCATTCTGAGGCATGGAGACCCCTATGTAAAGATGTTCCAAACCCATCCACGTACCAATTGCGGTAAGCGTACCTTAACATGATCGATCGATGCGGCTGTTATTACCTAGCCACGAAGCGAGAATAAATGCTAGTCAGCAATTAAGCCAAACCTTCCAATTCTTTAAACTTCAAAGAAATGAAAAGCCATACATAAAATTATAGTATACATATTAGACTTTGAACCATGAAAACAACAGTATTTTTTGTGCTACAATTTTCTTTTTCAACTGAAAACTTATACCTATAATCATTTTTGTTTATCACCAATCTTGTACTAAAATATTATGTTTATGTAGCTTTTAACAGGCCACTAAGTCTCGTTTAAAAATTAGCTTACGTTGGTAATTACTTTTAAAATCCTATTTAAAAATAACACACAATTAAAAATCTTTTCCAAAACCGCTAATGAGCGACCATGATAGCTTCTTCGGGTTTTGTGATCTTAAAATATTTCATAAAACGTCTTATGATTTTAGGTTTCTTCTTCTTTTTGCCGCTGGAGACGCTTTTCTGGCTCATGCTGCTCAAGGAGTTGCAGTCAGCAGTCGAGTGTACGGTGAGGGAGTCCAGGTCATTCATAGAGATGCTCTTAGGTGCGGATGGGAGGAATAGGTGATTGTCGTCGGTTATGTAATCGTGAATGTTCTTACTCGATGGAAGCTCCACGATTTTGATTTGTGGCAGCGAGGCATTAATTGTGGTGTTGTTGATTCTGTAAGTGACAATAATTAAAATTAGGACTGATAGAAGAAAAGTCTAAAGTAGGACTATTGATCTCAACCACAACTTTTACAGGCAATTTGCACATAGCTTCTAATGTTTTTTTAAGGGCCCATATAGGTTTAAATAACGGTGACGTAGGGTGAAATTAATTGATTTTCAGCTGGCGTAAACTATCAGCAATCCGTAGTAGAATGATTATCGTAACCTATTGTTTGCGGATAAGGATAATATCGTGGTACATGGGACTTAAACATAACTGGCAAATTGTGGATGTACTATTGGTGCACCTCTAACTGTTCGGGGAATACAGACATGGTGTTTATGTGTTAATACCGTGGTCGAGTTACAATTGGAAGTAAGTAAACTCCTGACCTATTGTTGTACTGCGGTCTCGGAGTGTGGCGGGCGAGCTCGAGCGACTGCTTGAGTTTCATCCAGAAGTCGTACATGGCGCGTTCCTCCTCGTTGTAGTACAGTTTGTGATAGAACGCGAGGTGCGACGGCAGCTGGCAGTCGCGGTACATGATAGGGATTATTTTGTGGTAGCTCGACTCTGAAACAGGATTATAAAGACTTTTTCAATACACTTGCTTTTAAGGTGACTTTTATGGCAATCCATTTACGTTCATGATTCAGCTTATTATGCAGTCGTCCTTTTTAATTTACATTCCTAAACTAGTGTTTTTTACTTTACGTTTTTATATAGGCTGTTTGGTGGAGTTGCCAGTGCTATTGATCATAACACACTTTGCTCCCTTATCGTCGAATAATACCCGCTCGTCTGTAATTACCAATATAGCACACTTATATCATAATGCACTATAACAGCGCTTTTTTTGAGTAGCAGTGATGGCAGTTTTCGTAAATCAAATCAAATAATTATTTGTATAATACATGTTAAAAAGGTGTTACTGGTATAAAAAGTACATTGTATTATACCCTAATGAGGTGTGCAAATTAATATAGGTGTGTAGAAAAAACATAAATTTAAAATTGAGTTACATCAAGTGTTACCATGTCAGATTGACTATCATGAAGGACAGTTTTATCACTCAAGGCAATTTTTTTTTTAGACAACCGTAGAGCTGATCTTCAAAAATAATCGGGCGCATTATGATGAACCAGATAATTTACAACATTTACAGCATGCGGCTGCACATAGAGTTCAAAAAAGCTCGCCTTTCAAACTTGTCGATCGTGTCAAGCACTCATATACATACGGCTGAATATTGTTCGTGATAATGCAACTTCTAATTTAGGACATCCTATTTACATTTTAAAATAATAATTCTGTTTATTATTGTAGTCAATAAATAAAAACTTCTTTACCAATGCTGACAGCTTGAGCGTAGTCCCTGTAGAACGTGTTAGCTTGGCTGCTGAGGAACTCGGGCGAGCACACGAGGATGATGCGCTTGCACCGCTCGGAGATCAGCTGGGCTACCGGCGCGTACGGCGTCATGTGCCCTGCTTGCAGCCTGTCCTCTGTGCACAGCTGGGAACAGAGGTTCAAGGGTCAAAAACTATTTAAGGAAAGCATTAAAGCACTCATAAAGGAAATAAATGGAATAATCTTTAATATGTGTTAAGTAAAGGGCGACGAGACGGTGACACGAAACGTCTGGAAACGGGCAAAGACTTGGGGAAATCCTACCTCCAGTAAGGTAAAACTACAAAAAAAAGTCAAGTATAAGAATATGTAACATACAAGCACTTGGCTAAATTCAAATGAGATACGTTTATCCATTAAGTTGTAACAATAATTTTGCAATAATATTTCTAGCTTTTTGGTAATACTGTATGTCTAGTGGAAGCGCGAGGATAGACAGCTAAATTCAATTGTAGTCAGTGTCAGGTTGTATATTGATTAAAATATGATTGAATTTTGAATGACAATTTCATGAAAAAGTCATTGAATGGGATTAAATCAATTAATTAATTTGCAGGGTTGTATTGTTCATAGTATAATTCTGTAAACTCGTATCTGCTATGTTATATGCAACCTAACACTGACCTGCAAATTACAAAGAACATAGGAAAATTTGAATTTCAAGCCTACATTACCCACCATACTATTAAATAAGGTTTTACGTAAACGGGCTTTAATAATTTGCTAATGTGTACATATTTTGCCCTTGACTGTAGATTCTGATTCTAATGATCTTTTAGCGGCGTTTTATAATCTATGTTTTTGCCATATCAGTTTCAAGATAACATAATAAGTACAAAAATAAATTAATCTGAACTTATACAAATCAAATCAAGGCTTAGTATTTTATTGCTAAATATTTTGATTGAACATGTTACAGCTTTACAAAGGCTGCTTTTTAATATAGTTAACATATATTTCATGCTTTATTAAAATATTCTCTGTATAATAATACTAACGAAATTAGTACGTTTTTATGTATGTATTCAGAGTATTTGATGTTAATGTTACATCAAATACTCTAAATACATAAAATGCCTACACATAATGTTTTTTTTTTTTTGATAAAAACGAAATAAAAATATTTTGCAATAGTTGTAATCAGTCAGTGATTCTTTTTGACTCAGACTTATCTTTTTGTTCTAAATATTATACAATTTGCGTGGGATACAGTTCAATTCAAGAGTTAATTATTTTTTTAGTGCAAAACTCATAACGATAATGATGTATTCTTAGAATTTCATACCAGAACAATTATTTAAATCTAGCATTTTCCCTGTAATGTCCAGGTGTACTTAAATAATTTCTATATAAATCTTTTTATAATTTCATAGAAAAATATCTAAACAGAGTGTTTAAGTTTTTATGTCATGGTTTGTGAAGAGAAAATAAACTAATTGAATTGAATTATACCTGAAACCCTGCAGCGGTCATTCTTGCTAGTAGCTCATCAACAAACTTCTTGTCTTCTTTAGCATACAACACAAACGCATCATAGTGCTGCTCGTAACCCGGTACATCATCATATGTGATCGGACTGAACACTTGCTGCTCATCGTGGCTATGTTTGATATTATTGTTGTTGTTGTTGTTGTTTATTGCTATTTGGTTTTGTCTATTCACTGAAAGAGAGTTGAATTAACAGTCATCAGGTACAGCCCAATTCAATTTTGTGGGGCTTTGGAACATGAAGTGATTTTTGGTGTATAAATAAACAGTAACAAATTCGTGTGTCAGCAGCATGTGACGGTGAAGTACTGTGAAGTAATGCATTTCAAAGCCATCATAAATTTATAACATGAATACCTTACTATCTTGTAGAGCTAAATAATATCAAACAAATAATTGTTGTCAACAAACAGCATGCCATTAGATTTGTTTGTTTTACCTCCAGCTAAACTCATCAGCTGACACAAGTTTTAGGAGATCAGGCTTTCATAAATTTCTGGTGAAATTTTGATGTCAACAGTATATCAAGGTGATAAATTGTGCACAAACCTATAAATTAATAATTTCGTTCTGTAACTTACCTAAAAGTTCTCTTCTTTTAATTGCTTCTCTGAGATCATCATACAGATCGTCATAAACATCATAACGATCTAAGCGCTCCAAGTGGTTCAGTAGCTGACCAACTGTTGCATTCTGGTCTTTTTGCCATATTTCCAACACTTCAGTAGTCTTGTGAGGACGAAGTTGGATGAATGCAGCCTTTTCTGATGACACATTGACTAAGTATGCCAACCCCCGCCAGTCTCTGAAAAGATCATGTAAAAATTAGATTTTATGTTTTTTTGCTGCTTTCCTGAAGTGGCAAGAGTGGACCATATGTATAGGATGCATGGAAGTAGATATGCCAAAGTCATCATGCAGTAGATGTCAGAAGACGAGCATCCTAGCCAAGGGAAGCTAAGGAAACTACTGGTATAGTGACTTTAGATGTGTTTATGGGAGATTGAAAGTTGTGAAGGTTTACATTCTTGTGCAGCACAATACTAACTGTTGTCAAATACACTCATATCATGTGTGTGTGTGTGTGTGTGTGTGTCAGTTATTCAGGTTTATCAATATAATTTTGGCATGAATTCTAACCTTCAACAGTTTCTTAAATTAGCAATCTGAATATTGTACTCAATATCGTAACATCAACAGCTTAACCAATGAACTCTACCTTATGGAAGCTGGAGATAGACAATTATTTAAACCAATCAAAACAGCATAATACGACACTCAATATTGATAATAATAGGCATCAACTGTAGACAGGTCAATGAGTCATTGTTATCGTTGCTTGAGTTCTGATATTTCTTGGTATTCACACAGTAAATGTTGGCCATACTACCTCTTATGCTTGCTATGGATATGTACTTTGAAAAATAATTTATTTTAACACCTAATACAGCCAGAATCGGAGACCCAAAATCTTAAAATAAACAGTGCTAAGTAATAACTTTATAAGCACAAATTTTGCTTTAAGTTGGTGTTTAAAATCTTTATCCAAACATATAAATCTGTCGTAATGTATAAGATTAGTCTAAAATAGAATTATTACAGTTAATTATTCATGTTTGCATACAAAAAAATAAAGACAGGTTTTACTACACAGTTGTTTATAGGAGGTGTCAGTGTTTACACTGATTATCTAAATCTTAGCTAAGTAAACGAACAAATAATTACCTGGGAAGCTTATCAGGACCATCGTTTGGGATAATTTTTGGCGTATCCAACAAACATGATAACAATTCCCGAGTTTTTAATGGAAGACATGACAATGGCAAAGACTGTATAATATCAGTGTCGTCTCCCATTTTTATGCCAATGTGTTGTTTAACAAACGTTCATTTCGGCTGGAAAGTACACTCAAACTCTATACACTATATTTTTTAGTATATTTTCCTTAAGAAATTCGCAAATTGGCAAATCAAAAAATGACAAAATACATCACGCACACAATAGAAAGGAGAACAGACAAAAAATATTAGTTGTGTTATATTGGTTGTCGGTTGAATGTTTTATTTTTGTTGGGTTGGCACACAATTGGTAAGAATGACAAAAATAATCACTCCGTTTCACGAAATTATGATACTTATGGGAAGGTCAAGAAATTATAAATGCGCCAAGAACATTTAAAAAGATCTATTTGAGAATTAATTAATTTACCTAATTAATGTGCCCACCGTGCCCACCCCACATTTCCACAGTTCCGTTTTCAGTCTTTCTAAAGTAGGGCTAGAGCCCGAGTTATGAGATTCTGGCGCCAAAAGACTCTCTCCCATCTCGGTGCTACTATCAAGTAAACTTCCGATGGCTGATTGAGATAGCTCAAAACTTTGGGTATCAGTACTTAACGGAGGCGGAAACACTTATACCGAAGCGAACTTCCAAGCAACCGAAAATGGGTCATGGGCTACAGCTTGTTTGTCGTACTGATCGTTTGATGCGTATAGCTTGGCAAAAAAGAGTCTGTCGTGGTAACCATTGGAACTAAAATATATTTTTGGTTGCAACACTGCTTTGTTTATCATCAACAAGTAGCTAATCTGTCATTGTGTTATGTTCCCAGTTGTATTTTACTTATTTCTAATTAACTATCAATTATTAATACTTTTGTACATATAAAAAATGAATAAAACAATAAGGAGTAGTGGTGTGAGCTGTGATATACCAAGTTTTCATAAGAAAGGCGGAACAAATTTTGTCTCCGATTGACAATATTTTCGAAAGAACTGCCGACACCTCAGGTATTTATCCAAGAAATGTATCTGACGGCGCAATATAGACTGACACCTGACAACAGGGTTGGATTTAGGGACGTTGAAACAGATAGCATAAAAAATTGAAAAGGATAGTATTTATAAAAAATTATAGTACACTTTCATTATTTTTAATTTAACATAATAGTCATTAAAATCAACACCAATTAAGTTAAAATTTACTCCTCTTCTAAGTTTATTAGTTCTTAAATAATTACTGTTAGTTCTATTTTCATCTTTGGCATTTAACCTCATCAACATACAATAGGAATAAAATCAGTATACTTTTGCTACCGCTTTTGATAGCGTCACAAGACAATAAAATTGCGTCTATGGATTGTATTGCCAGTTTGTTTCGTATCTTATTCTTGGTAAGGTTCACTGTTTTTGTTTCTGTTTTTCTACCATATCGCCTCTACTCAGACGTTTTTTCTTGGGGTGGATACTCCAGAGTCCAGGTCTATCGTCATTTTCATGACTATCACTGCCACTTTCCATACCTAATTAAAATACTAAAATTATTTTACAAAAAAATACGGAAGCGATTGTTACCACTTTGATTAAATTTCGAATGAAGGAAGCAAGGAACGAGATAGGGAATCCCCGGCCATCGACACAGAAAACATCGCAAGAGCAGAATTCGTTCGGATACACACACGGTCGTAATATTCATAATTATGACGTAAAACTAAGCATGCGGAAGCAAACTTTAAATTATAGTATTTTAGCGTACTATCCATAGATGTGGATAGTATATAGTACAAAGGGCGAAATTATAGTATAAATACTATAATTATAGTACAAAATCCAACCCTGCCTGACATTCGCTGTCGTTGATGTCGGATTAGAGTGACAGCTGACAGGCTGTCACTCTGACGGAGCGTCTTGTCTGTGGTAGCGAGGCTGGAAATTCACTTCTTACTGAAGGACCGGCGGTCCTTCAGTAAGAAGTGAATTCAGTAAAAGCGCACCACGTTCACGACGAATCGTTTAAATCCGGCACAATCTTCAACGTATTTTGATTTATAATAAGTGTTATGGAGTATTAGATTGTAATTGCAGTGGAATATATCGTTATTTTGTTAATTGAGTGTAATTTTATTTAAATTAGCCAGTTTAACCCACGTGGACGATGGATCCTACCGACGTAGGCTTTGATCGTAATGATAGAGGCCATCCTGAGCCTATATCAGAAGTGGGATCGAATGAACGCCATACGGAGGAGAGGCAACCTTCAAATAACGACCCTACAACAAAATTATTCTCGAACATGGAGGTGCTGTTATCTCGGCTGGTTGCGATGTCACAACCCACATCTACCGTGAGTACCAATGCCCATGAACTCATAAAATTCGATCCTGACGACACAGAAGCTGATATTGAGGGTTGGTGTGACGTCACAGAGATCATAGTGCAGAACAAATGTCTTGAAGGTGTCGATTTGTTAATGGCACTCACTAGAGCTCTGAAGGGTCGTGCTGCTGCTTGCTTAACTAAATTAAACCTCAAAGAATTAACCTGGAGTGCCGTCAAACTAGCATTATTGGCTAGATTTTCTAAGCCCAAACTGATTCAAGATCACTTTGACGAAATCCTACGGTTTCAAATCGGTTTTAAGGAAACCGCGTCCGAGTCTGCCATGCGCTTGTGGAACATGATCAAGCGCATACCAAAAACCAAGCTATCTGAAGAAGCGACTACTGGTTTCGTTATATCGGTGCTCTGTCAGAAGGATAGTTTGATACGAAGAGAATTGATTGCTCATGTAATTACTACCCGCGCTCAATTATTTCGAATTCTTGGTAGCGTTTCACTGAAACGGCGAGGCGACGTCACTGATGCTAATCAAGAACCTGATCCGAAGCGACCACGGGTAGCTGACACTAGATTCCCTGGAAAATGTCACTGGTGCGGTCTGACAGGTCATCGACAGATTGACTGTAGGAAGCGCAAGGAAGATTCCGGTCCATCGAAGCCTCAAGATCATTCAAGTTCTACACGAAGCAAGGACAAGGCACCAGTAACCTGCTACACTTGTGGAAAAACTGGCCACGTATCGACGGCCTGTCCAGACAAGAAGAATGATGGTGGAACTGCGAGTAAAGATGTCAACCTCTGCGATCACCGCCTCTCGAGATCCTCCTTGGAGACATCTTCCGGTGAGCAGTTTCCTTTTTTATTCGATAGTGGATCGTCTTGCTCACTTTTAACGGAAAGCCTTTGCGAAAAGTTTCCTGGTACTGTACGCAATAATCTTGTTTATCTTAAGGGTATCGGAGGTAATGACATACGTTGCTCTTTTCAAATCTTAAGCACGGTTAAAATTAGTGAGGCTTTAGTTAACATAACTTTTCACATCGTTCCTGATTCTGTTATTTCTGTGCCGGTCATTATAGGTAGGAATATTTTGGATAAAGGTTTTTGCGTGACAATTGATGATGACAAACTCGTATTTAGCGTCAAGAAGCAGACAAATTTTTGCGAAATGAAATCGGTTGCACCAGATTTTTCTCAAGTTGATACTGATTTGGTAAGCGGGGATAGAGAAACTCTTCTAAAAATATTGAGTAAATATTCTGACTATTTCATAGACGGTGTACCTAATAGACGCGTTAAAACAGGAGTGTTAGAGATTAAATTAATAGACCCTCATAAAGTAGTCCACAGATCACCTTATCGATTGGCACCTGTAGAAAAACAAATAGTTCGCGATAAGGTACAGGAACTGTTAGATGCAGGCATAATTCGTGAGAGCTCCTCCCCCTTTGCTAGCCCCATACTTTTAGTGAAAAAAAAGGATAATACGGACAGATTGTGCATAGACTATAGGGAACTTAATTCAAATACACGACCAGAACACTATCCATTGCCTCGCATTGAGGAACAAATAGACCAGCTCAGTGGTGCTAACTTTTTCTCATCTTTAGATATGGCTAGTGGTTTTCACCAAATTTTGATTCATCCAGACTCCGTTGAGATGGTTATGTTTTCTAGTTTGACAAATCGCGTGTACGGTGACTCTGATGTTTGATACTTGAAATTGAAAAATGTACCTACATGGAATTAATATGATTGTCTTTTTATTTTTTTCAAGGTAAATCTCACAGTACAATTAGAGAAATTGTTAATGAAGGTGAAAAAAATTAAGGATTTTTTCTACACCTGGAGAAACACCAAAACAGTTGGCGGAAGTAAGAATTAGGCGATTTCGATCTGTGTGCAATTAGACAAAATGTTCCGACATGGTCGATTTTTAACTTTTAATGCTATTTTAATGAGAAAAAAAAGTCTTATCGATCTGTGTTTCAGAATTTTCAATACCTTGAATAGTTTTGGAAATGACAATAGGTGTTTTCATTAAAAAGTGACATCGGTTTAAATTTCTACCGCGGTTTTTGCATGTTATTCAAAACAACGGTTTTGGTAGATGACGGCATTATAGATATATCACGGCAGTGTAAAGAAACAGGCAAGTATTTTTTGTTAATGCTATTAGCGCATACCACAGTAAAAAAAAGTATAATTTACATTTATTATTTTTCAGGTGCCTATTCTACGTAATATATTACCTATAGTTTGAGGAGACGGGTTGTAATGGGAGCCGTAAACGTCTAAGAAAGATATTTACACTATTTAGATTTCATAAATAAGAAACGTAAAACTGACACATCAGTGTTAATGGAAAAAATCTATCATAGCACCGAAAAGGAATACACGAATGATGTTATGTCACGTTTTTCTTTTTAAATAAAATCTTTAGCGTATTATTTCATTTTCATTGTCATGTGAATAGTGATAATGTTATGTACCCCACATAGACATACCTGACGCCTTCATTAGTCAACTGTCCCATTTTATTCGATATTGCCCGTACCTTTCGAATGCTACATGTTATAGGTACTCTCTGACTTCCAATTAGTTTCCGACAGTAAGCAGCTGTTAGCTGTAAGTCGCCTTCTTGTCGACTATAAACTGTCAGCATTAACGGGATTCGTTCAGTATCATTCATGTCAAATTTGATACAGGCATACCAACCATCGAATGGTTGTGAATACCCTAGATGGTGGCCGCAAATGCGATTGCTGTACATTATGTCTTGAGTATCGGGTTCAATCGGCAATCCCTGAGTGTAATTTAATTTATTTTTAAACTGAATAAGTTTTCACTATGTTAATATGATGGCACTCTTATATAAAAGGTTATTCCAGCGCAATAATGCGCAATCTACTAAATACAATGAAAGTAAAAGACTGTGTGCCTATCAGGTCTTGAAATCTTGATTGATGAGAATTTCTGGGATCTCGTGTTTGTGGATTAAAACAACAAGTATCTTATCACTTTTAGTCCTAGTATTCAGGGTGGCCATACCTGCTAAGCAGGTGCCCTCATTTTTTCCAGACTCTTTTTTGCCAAGCTGTAATTTAATTTTAACGCTAGAGGCATATAAATAAATTAAATTTGTTTAATGCAAGTTATAGGACTTATGAGTCCTATAACTTGCATTAAACAAATTTTATTTACAAACATACATAAAAGCACAACAACGCCCTCCATTCCCGCTTAATGTCCGCATCATAGACGTCCGCATCGTCTTTTAGGTTAAATGTAACAATGTGACCCAAGTTTTATAACCGTTCCACTTAAGGCTAACCTTGCCAAAAGGGAAAAAAAAGGCTAACCTACATATAGGTCTACTTGGAAAATTCCCCATTTAAAAAATATTATCTCGGAAATCAAAAGCTTCAGATGCCATTCGGAGACAAGACGGTCGGTTTGTTGTTGTACCTCCCCGGAATATAGTCCATCCATCGTGAGGATTTGCGACGGAAGAGGATTTTTCCCCTTCGTGACGGTGATGCGCTACTACCGTGCTATTTTGCATGGTATGGTGACGGTAGATTCGCTCAGATAGTCGGCAAGATTTTGAAAAACATTCAATATTGCCAACTTTCTTTTACTTTGCAGTGACAATTATTGTCCTTCCTAAACCACGTTCCCCATAGGGACTAGCTGACTGTCCAGCTGGGCACCCCAGCCTAAGTCGAAGGTATCCGTCGTGATAAAATACGTCAAAAGTGCGTTGTGTACCTACATACAACTGACGGATGTTGCAAATTGTGGCATTTGTGGCCCCACCACGGTATTTCGTCTATTCCGTCTAGAGGTGAGGCGTATATACTGGTACAGGTAAATATACCAGGTAGTGCTTCCCAGTACGCAGCCCGGGTACAGACCGGAATACTGGGTAAATACCTTGCAGATATGACGTCATACGTATAGGCTGGTACGAAACCAACCACTACCACAAGGTATCAGCCAGTTTGTGCAGCATCGGTACGCCGAAATCACCCGAAGCTACCCGACCGCTTACGGCAGGACCCGAAGCGTAATTCGTGCTTTAGGAACGTTCGGACGATCTAATTCACTTAGAAAAAAAATACAAATGTCTACGTTCTTATGGAATATAATTGCGTAATAATGTTATTGGTTAAAAAAATATTACGAATTGCATTTTTTATCATATCAAAGAATTCCTTAAAAATATAATGTCTGTAATAAAGTGATTTTTAACTACCTACGCAGCTATTTTAGTTAGTTTAAATAAAATTAATGTCATTTTGCATATAAATTTAGCACTCACTAATAACCATTTTCATATCTCTTACTTGAAACGTCGTACCTACATAATATTTGAGGTATGCCATACTTATCGCATACGTTTACTTATCGAAATCATAACACACCCAAATACTTACAGGTATTTTGAAAACCGGTTTCTGTACCAGGTATTTGGCGATACCCATACCTTGAAGGCCGGGTATGGAGATTGGCAGGCTTAGATTATAATAATCTAAGTTGGCAGGTATATCTCATCTCTAATTCCGTCTGCTGGTATAGTTTATTAGGTATACCTTGAAAGTGTTGTTCAAATGTAGTGTGTTTAGGAATGGCAAAAGAGCTCGACGATGCCCTATCTGCCTCTTCGGACAACAAAACCCGAAAAGTTTAGTGTTCCTATTACGCTTTGCAACTTTTTTAGGTCTGTCTTCCCCAAATTAACGACTTCGCGTATCTTCGCTAAAATCCAGGTTTTTTTTCTGTTTGAGATTTAGCCAAGGATCCCACAGTACTCCTAAGTATACCAGTGATTTCTTTGGTATTAGGACATTTTTCGAAATTTATTTGCTAACCTTAGATATTGCGATATTTTATTTGGTTGAGAAGATTCACATGGCATGCGAGAACTAGTGGGTCTTGGTGAGTCAGAAGAAAATCGTCAAGAAACACCAATATTCTCAGACCTTGGCTCATTACTTGGGCAATTTAATTTGCCGGACTGGCAAGGCGTAAATATGGCGTAATTACGGCGCGTGAGGCTCAGCTACGTTTAGATGAAAGTAACCCTGTAAGATGACTAGGGTGCACATTCAGTCTTGGGGCTGAATTATATCTGGGACTCTGACTAAATAATTTGGTACTTAATGAAAATAAAACCAAATGTATTCGATTTCAATTACCTAATGTCAGAAGTAGTGAATGTGACATCTTAATGAATGGGGATAAACTGGAATTCATTAATCGAAACGGTTTTCCTGGGAATCACGCTAGACGAGAAATTACAATGGGGACCTCATATAACATCTCTTGCGGGGCGGCTGAGCTCGGCTGCTTATGCTGTTAGCTCAGACCAAATAAAAAAGGTAGACGGCGCGTACGCCAACAATAGCGTTCGAAAAGTGAAGCACCATTTAGAGAATTGTGTGCGTAACCTCAGTGTCGCAACACTAGTATTGCGTCTGTGTGCGAACGAAAAAATGTTGCCAGCAAAAACTTTTTTCCCCATTTCTGATTCAATCATTGTGATTTTTTATGACATAGAAATACTTTTAAATAAAACACTTTTTTACGATTGGGTACTTTTAATAAAAAAAAAACTTTTTAACAAAAAATTAAACCGCCGAAAAAACTGAAAAGCAAAAAATAATAAACCTTAAAATTATGAGTCGGCGCTTTGAGTGATCTTTGTTCATTGATTTTTCATCGCCGACTCAAAACTTTAAGGTTTATTATTTTTTGCTTTTCAGTTTTTTCGGCGGTTTAATTTTTTGTTAAAAAGTTTTTATTTTATATTTTTTTTGGCTTGAATGTACTAATAATACTTGGCAAGGTATACCCCATCCAATGAAAAAAGAATGATCAAAATCGGACTACTCTGTATGAAGTTATGCGTGGTTATACATTACAATCAGTGAGTGAACAATCAATCATCCCCTGTTTTCCGACCCTTAGGGTTCGATTTTGTTTTCCAAATTTATATGAGACCACTTTGGGAGTATACCCTTTCCAATAAAAAAAGAATTATTACAATCGGACCACCATGTACAAAGTTATGCGTGATCATACATAAAAAAAAAAAAAAATATACGCGTCGAATTGATAACCTCCTCCTTTTTTTTCGTCGGTTGATAAAAGAGACAAATTTTAAAAACCTTTGTGTTGCGTTAATTTCCGGTAATACTGCCTTTTTGTATCGCGACTTCTGGATATAGTATCTAGTTTTGAAATATGGTGGAATCTTATATTTATATATTTTTCAACAACAGTACGTATTAAATTTACTTTTTGATCCATGCCGGCGAAGTTGTGTTCGTTTTCCAAGTCATAAAAAATATTTTTGCCCCTATATAGGTTTTTAAAATTTGAGAAACGACATATAAATGTTGTCTTTCTGACTTTATTATTATGTCATCTTTGATGATTCTTTTTATTACGATTTCACAAGCGGAACAAATTGCAAAAATATCTTTGGGCGGAAAATGTAAACCACCTTTGTCCCTGACCGTAATTAACTTATGAAACCACTTTAAAAAAAAAATAAACCGCCGAAAAAACTGAAAAGCTTAAAATAATAAACCTTAAAATTTTGAGTCGGCGCTTTGAGTGATCTTTGTTCATTGATTTTTCAGCGCTGACTCAAAATTTTAAGGTTTATTATTTTATGCTTTTCAGTTTTTCTGCGGTTTAATTTTTTGTTGAAAAGTTTTTATTTTAGATTTTTTGTGACTTTAATGTACTAATGGCAAGGTATACCCTGTCCAACAAAAAAAGAATTATCAAAATCGGACTACTCTGTATAAAGTTATGCGTGGATATACATTACAATCAGTGAGTGAACAATCAATCATGCCCTGTTTTCTGACCCTTAGGGTTCGATTTTGTTTTCCAAATTTATATGAGACCACCTTGGGAGTATACCTTTTCCAATAAAAAAAGAATTGTCACAATCGGACCACTATGTAAAAAGTTATGCGTGGTCACACATAAAATAAAAATACGCGTCGAATTGAGAACCTCCTCCGTTTTTGTCGTCGGTTGAAAATAATGTCTCTGAGTGGATAAAAGTCTCGAGATACAAGATTCACATTTTAACTTTTTTGATATTAAGTAATGTACGACAGCACTTAAGGCAGTATATAATTGGTTATATTGCTGGCAATATAACCAATTATATACTGCCTTAAGTTGTCGAAGTCGGGCACGTCTAAACGTCTGACCATTTCTTCTAGATCACCTTGTAATTTATTAATGCTTACTCTGTTTATTTGACGTCGAAAATAGATAATAATAATTTTCGTAGTAATGAAAAAGATTTAACCAATACACAAACTAATTTTAAAATTAGTAATAATTAAATTACCCGCATTTCGGGGAGTTTTGTATACGGATATTCTGGTCACACCGAAGATATTATGCGAGGTTTTGTGTTCCAAAAACGCATTACGAAATATTTTGTATTTTTATTTCAAATTAAACAAAATGAAACACTTATTTGTGAAAAGTTATCCCACATGGCTTTTTTTGTATTACAGAATTGTTTTTACAAGTTTTTACAACACAGGAAGGCATTTTACAATAATTACCAATTTTAGGATTATGACGTGTAGCGCATTCGGTGTCACGCGACGCACTGGAACACGATCGGCTTCCTATTTCTAATTTGGCTTCCTTTACCCTGCTTCACTGCGAGAGCGCGGCGCTCCGTCTACCTTTTTTATTTGGTCTGAGGCTGTTAGAAAGATAAGACAGTTAACAGATGTAGAAACCGCGCGTTTGGTCTATTTTAGCTACTTCCATAGCATTATGTCGTATGGCATTTTACTGTGGGGTAGGGCTGCTGACATTGAATCCATTTTTATTTTGCAAAAGAGAGCTGTCAGAGCCATTTATAATCTAAGTCGCCGCGAATCTCTCAGAGAACTGTTTATAAGGATTAATATTATGACGGTACCTTGCCAATTCATTTATGAAAATATAATGTATGTAAGAAAAAAATCTACATCTTTTTAAGAAAATAAGCGATAGACATACTTTTAATACTAGAAATAAAGACAAGATAGATCAACCATTTTTCAGATTAGCAAAAGTACATACATCTTTTATGGGGTACTGTGTTAAATGCTACAACAAAATTCCTTCTGATATATTGCAATTAAATGAAAGGAGGTTTAAAAATCATATCAAGAGTACACTTTGTAAATGAGCTTATTACAAATTAGAGGATTACATCCAAGATAAGAATGCTTGGAAACATGCTGGTCTCGCTCCATAGGACAGTCTTAGAGTTTATCAAATTGGTTGCTAACTTAATTGTATTAGATTTATTTTTCCCCTATGACACTGATTTACATTCTATGATTACTATAACTCATACACTGATTTGTAACTTGTAAAATATTAGGAAATTTGTATTTTTGCCTTTGCAATGTTTGTATGTGGGCACCATGTATCTATCATATAATTTATTTATCTCTCTTTGCTTCTTTTTAAATTTTTTGCCTGTTGTGGTATGGTAATTTTATTGTAGGTGCATTGTCTTCACATATAATTATATAAATATTGTATACAAATATTGAAAACATTTTAAAAGAGTAACGGTGGAGTTTCTTGCTCATTCTTCTCCATACGAATCTACCTTTTGGAAGGGGCAACTAGAATCAATTCTATTTTCATATAACTGTAGACGTTCAAAAGTGCCTTTTTGGGCCTATTTGAAGTAAATGCTTTGACTTTGACTACATTTATCAGACTGAAAGGCCATCAGTATGAATTCGTTTAAAGCAGGGGTTCCCAACCTTTTTTTGTCTACTGCCCACTTTAAGAATAAATTATTTTTAACGCCCCCCTTTTTGTCTTGTCGGTGTCTAAGAGTCTTCCTAGCTAGGTAGATGAAATTATAAATCGACCCCAAAGCCCTACACAATGCCCCCTTTTTTTCTGGGTCTCTTACCGCCCCCCTTTAGGCCTGCAGCGCCCACAAGGGGGCGTTATCGCCCACGTTGGGAAAGACTGGTTTAAAGCCTTTACATCAACAGTTAGGCATCTTTCAAAACAATATAAAATTAAACGTCCGCGTCGTATCGCCGATACTGGCACACCTTAACTCTGTCCGCTTATTGAGCTGGTTCACGCTGGTGTGTACCAGAGCGCCGGTTAGTATTTAACCGTTTTAAGCTACAATAAATGTCATAGAAATAAAAAAAAAATGTATAAGTTGAGACGCTTTATTGTCATTCACAAGTGCATTCACTATCTCACTACAATCTAATGTCGATACAAATACAGAATAAGTTATTTTTAATGTAAGTAACATTTATTCATATAATGATGTTATAGGAACGAAAAGGCAAAGGAACTTAATTTTATCTGGTGAAAACATGATTTAATAAATAAAACAATAAATATGGTTTGTTGGTTAAATAAATAACTTAAAACTATCGAAAACATGTTAAGTGTGTTAAAACACAATTCGTATAACACCATTACTCAAAAACATTTACTCTTTAATTAAGTTCAGTAAGGTTAACAAAACACGTAGTTCTACAAACAGTATTTACATTATTACTACTACTAGATTTTAAGCTCTTTTATATGGAATGTTTAATTTTGACTTTTGAAACATAAGCGGGTAAAGTGTTAGCACCACGCATCTTTCCCCATACATACAAAAAAAGTAAAAATGTTTATTAGAATTCAAATTCATAAAACATAATGAGTTAAGTTTCCTAAATTCACAAAAGATTAATAACAACTTTACATTCTAAATGCTAACACAATATTAAATAAAATAAGCAATGTTATAATCGGCGAAAGTTTTCTACAAAGGTAGAACCGCGGATAATAGTGGTGGATTCCTTGTCACCCTTATGCTATAAGCAATAAGGTTGAAAATTGGTGGGCCGCCACTATCCGCGATGGTACATAGTTACATAGTTGATTAGTTAGTCTTTTTGTTTTTTTTTTACAAATATCGAGAGAGGTTTGCAGGCTTTTAAGATAAAAAAAGATTAATATAGAAATCACGAAAAGATACATTTACTTGGCTTTTTACATAAATTTTGTTTCCATTATCCAATTGACTTCGAAAAATTTGTTTTGCGTATAAAATTTGTGCTTCGATTCACAGCCGGCCGACACTCTAAAGTTATATATTATTTTATAAGAAACAGTACTAAGTAATAACAGGTCACTACTTAAGATCGTATTGTCTCTAAGAAGGAAAGTCGCTTCACAATTCAGACATTATTTACAATATTAGTTTGATATGTAGATGTCTAAAGAATATTTTAGTCTAATTCTCAATCAAATGTCAGCGCTATATTCTTCAAAAACCTACAAAATTGTTTGTTTGAATAACTAACTTTGAATCCTTTGAAAATGTACTTAGGTACCCGGTAGCTTGCTTATCTCTTTTGTCGTTCACTATACTAAACAAAATGTTGCTGTGCAACATAACAGAGATACCTACGTGCCTAGAGGATACCTAGTTTGAATCTTTAATACAGATTTAACTGAAACTATACTACACTTCCAGATTCTAATTGAGCCGCCGCCGTGCGATTAAATGCAGTTTTGAGCCGACTTTACTGGTCGTCACTTGGTACCATTATTGTTCCGAATTTGAATTCACGACCATTTAAAAACTTATAGACAAGTGCAGGGTGGCTCTATTTAGTAGTCCGGAAGTGTATTTTATACACGATCGCGGCAAGATATTACGTATACATACCTCTTACAAAATCGAATTCTATCATCGAAGCCGAAATTCTACCTCTAAGTTTCTAAATACGTAGTTAGCTCCGAATAATTTATATACAATATACATTTTATACAATCTAAGATGTAAGGATTACACTTAGTTATTTGTCGTTTATAATAAGACATTTTGGATTCGAAGCGTTACCGCACACTGGCACATATCCAAAGAAATCGTTATATAATACTGAAAAAGATAAAAAGTTGAAAAGTTTTACATTCTTGTGATATGTCCCAGTTATGGGTAACCATTTATTCTAGATTTGAGGCGCATCTGCGATCAAAACAAAAAGTATCATAAATACAAACCACGGTAAATATAAATAAATAATTTGAAAATAAAATCTTTTTGGCAAGACATTACAAATCACTAAAACAAGGAAATTAAAAATTGTTTTGGTGCTAACTCTGCTTGGCACCAACTTAAATAAAAACAAAGTATTGGTATATCTTCCTGTCACACAAAAAATGAAAGAGACGGAAGATATGTAGACCAACTGTCAAACTTAAGTCAATATCAAAAGTTTAATAATTATATATTTAATATTGGCTAAATAAATATGTATATCAGAAAAATTGTACAAATAACATAGTTGCCGATAAATAACAATAAAATACGTTAGGCAAGTACAACGCAATCGCGTCAAATCAAATTATTTAGTGAAACAAGATTATATAAAATACACATAAAATCTATAACAGTGTTAATTTATGTACAGTTTGATATGAGTTTTATTACTTCTAATTCTACAATGTTGTTAGGTACTATACCCTACTGTAAAGTATAGGAATTAGTCGATACAAAAGTAAAAAAAGGGTTATAAAAACGCAAAAACTTAAGGTGTGTACTAAAGATGTGATACGAAAAATTCGAACCATAAAATGATGGATGAATTGTGTGAAATTAAATAAATGCTACAATTAAATTGGGATAGCGACAATAGTATGAATTACATTTAATTTTGAATTACTCGAGCTCACGAAAATGCAAGTAACAACTAAAAATATCATAGCCTACTTCTTGCATCAGTACGTTTTCATTTGTAAATATTACAAATTGTTTTTGTCATCAGTCTTCAGCGGTATATCTTTGAATTTGATCAAATCGCGACATAAACAACACAAATGTTTTTTTTTCTATTTAATAAAAAAATGTCTTTGGGTTAAAAAGTCGAGCAATAATTGTCTAATCTTAAAAAACTTAAGAAATAATAATACTTAGAATAACTTTGAAACCTTTAACTTGCCTGCAGAATTGGTGTTGCATTAGTAACATAACGATTAGAATTGTTAAATGTGACCGCGTAAACTACATAGCTCTTCACAACCGTCCGATACGGCCCCTAGCCGAATCGAATATCGATCTATGTTATCAAAGGAGTCCTCTAAAGGCTGTTTACAGACCCAAATCCATAAAATTTTGTGAGTTCAAATAAAATACACCACCGCGATTGTTCCGGCAACTATTGCTGTCTCCGACAAGGCAATTCAATAATTGAAAATATTGGTACGACAACCTGACGGATGGTTGTGAATCGGTATACAAACACATCTGATTTCAAGTAAGACATTTTGCTTGTTCTTATATGAATACTACAACTGTAAATTCACACAGTTTGGATTCGCCACGGCAGCGTCTAGAGACGATACTATTAATTAAATTTAAAAGTGCGATGAGCGCACAAGTTCTGTAACGGCATTCGACGCCATCAGTTTGTATACATTATTTGTGTCAAAAACTAAAACGCAAAGCATATATTTCAAATAAACCAATTACAGGCTTTAATTGTTAAGGGGTCGACAGTCAGAAAGATGCAACTAGTGGCCCTTATGGTAGGTACTTATGGAGAAAAAAGGGCAAAAATACTCCATGGACACTTTTAAACCAAAGTGTTATTGCAAAAAATTGGTAACAAACATCATTCATGTTGAAATTATACATGTGAGAACGATGTAAAAAGACGTGCACATTCCAAAGCATCCGTGATAAAAAATAAAAAAAAAAACTATTCAGAAATTGAAATAAGCCGTGGCAGCTAAGAGATGATCAGTCCCTACTGATGGCGTTCACGAACATGACGTACGGACTGTAAGAGCAAGTAACCGGTGAGACACTGGGTTTATATGGAAAGTGGGGGCAATGCCACCTCTAGCGACAGCCGCCGAGGCGTCTCCATGCTCTGTATACAGTAACTATCATTTGTTTTTGGGTTTTATGTGACCTGTACTAATCAATTTAATCGAGACCTTTAATAACTTCCGGACACAAGGCCAACACATTTTTTGTGTACGACACCATCAATCAGAATCTGAATGATTTTCAAGGATATTGTTATTATCCATTGCTTGTTAAGTTCGAAAAATGTTCTGCTCGATAGCGTAAATAACGCAATGAATATTTTGGAACTTTCAAAATGTAAGGACTTCTCCCGCTCTGGGCGGAGCGGGAGGGCATGTCAGACTTTTACTGACTAAAACCCACCCGTTTTCCTTCAGTTGCCCATGTGCCAGGGTCACGGTATCTCTTTCGAACAATCTCGCGACCCCGGCAGGCATCGGTCCTAGCAGACCCCTTGAGCGCTGCTGATATCTCTTTGAGGCGCGCGTGGAACACTACGCGCCGTCGACCCGAGCCTGGTCCGTACCGGGCGGCGAGCTACCCATTACTCACCGCCCGCACGTAATCACCCCTGACGTTCTGAGTCAGTTCAGTGAGTCGCAGAGACTTCTTGCTGACTGACTAATTGAACTGCCATCAAATGTATTCTTACTCAACCAATGAAGGCTAGTTGATCCATCAAATGAACTGAGGCGTCAAATGGCCTAGTGTCCAGAGCCCCTACGTGAAAGTATTTTAAATATATAACATGCGTTTTTAGAATACTGTTTATTCATAAATAAACGTAAAACAAAGCTTTTTAATTCTACGATATGTAGTACTACCTGCTAAGTACCTAGGACTTTAAATAAACTTTTCTAAAGGAGGTTAATGCTTATCTAGATTACTTATATAGTGTTTAACCTGTACAATTTTTTTTTAAGTAGAATTTTAAATTTGGAGGTAAGTACCTCCAAATTTAAAATTCTACTTAAAAAAACGTAGAGTAAAAACGTACGAGTAGAACTGGATGTCTTTTGTCGTAGAAAAATATTTTTTATATCCTCAGAGACATTATTTACACCAATTAGTATCGATCTCCTAAACTAACCAACTTCTTTTTGTATACCTTATAGTCAGACAATCAAGGAGCATTTTAGCTCCAATTTTCGAAAACCCATTCAGTCAGTTACAGTTCTACATTTGAAAAGTAACATCGGCAAACCTTCGGCTAAATTCGTAACCACGAACCCAATCATTTGAATTCAACTTCGGAAACCACTCGATTCAAGTCTTTGACAAACTTCGGTACGTTCACTACCGTTGAACGAACAGAATTTGAAAAAGGAAAACCTTCTGGAGTCAAAATTTAAACCAAAAACGGTTTTCGACTTCAAATTAATATTCCAATAACGTTATTGTATAACGGTTTTATCGTTACATCTACAAGCCGCGTAAGATCATATTTTTTTCGAAACAGTCTAAGAAACTGCGAACTGATGACGCAATTTGATTGAATGCGGTCAACGCACAATACTAACGAACATGTTCATTCATCGCATGAACGAGTGAATGCCAGTTAAAAACTTCAATCAGGTCTGTTCGTTGTTTGTTTCAGCGGCTTTACTCCGAATCTCAATAGAGTAGAAGAATAACAACGCAGGTGTCCCCTGCCGAGATCAGATCTCAATTATGCGCTGCCCGCTTCCCTTGCATGTACCCTTCCCATCTTTTAGCCGTATTTATAAGGATGGGATCATTGTCCAGCCCTGCGAGTAGGTATAACTGGTTCACGTGTGTAGCATGGTAATCCCACCTGGCTATGTTAGGGCTGACCCCTAAAGTAAAATGCCTCAGGTCGTAGAAGCTTCCGCTACCAGTATCGAACAGTGGAAGAAGGTTTTTCAAGGAAGTCATACCGTCATCGAACATTTTCTTCGCTAGGGATATGGAGTTTTCGCCCTCGATGATGTGAAGGTCGTAAAGGCCCAGTAGAGTGTAAATGAAGCCGTTTAGAACGAAGAGCGGCGGTTTGGTTGGGTATTCTTCGTACCTGTAATGGGAATAAGAGAAAATTTTACTAGAAGTGATTGAAATGGACTGGAAATAGTTAGCCTAATCTGTGTCCGTCCCACTGCTGGGCAAAGTTCTCCCCTTCACCCATGGCCTACCTCGGCGGTGATGACAGTGACAAATTGAGGCCTTAAAATGAAAACTGAACCCGAAACCCGAGTATTACAGCGTTTCCTAACTGAATATTCTGAGAAAAAAGGCCGAAACAAACTCAGAGGTTACAGTCTCTTTTAAAGTCCGGACACAAACCCTTGCAGTTTTCGTAGTACTTACCACACATACTTGTCCATCCACATGGCCTTCACCCCGCCGGCGTGGCTGGGCACGTCCAGCAGGTAGAGCGCGCGCTTGGCGGCCTGCAGGTACGACGTGTCGCCGCTGCGGAAGTACGCGCGCGACAGGAGCGATATGGCGTGGCCTTGGCTCATTGCTGAGTGCCTGGAAGTAAAGAAAAATACAGCATGTAAGTGTAAACACCGTTATCCTTGAAACCAGTGATTTGGTTTCGTTAAGGGATTAAATATAATGATCACCATAAAATGCTTTGATACCCTTAGCTCTTTAACCAAAAATATATACTTGACACCAGAAAAATAAAGTCTAAAATTACAATAGTACTAGCTATTTTAGTCACGACTGCTCTTTAAATTGTATTCGAACACCACATGTAGTAAATGATAACCAAATCATAACTTGTACGACAAAACTGTACTGCGACTCACAATAGTTCGAATGCACGCTTGTGCGATACACTCGAGCTCACATAGTACACTAGGTTAGGTTAGGTTAAAACTGTGACGGCGAGTGCCGGCGAGTGCTACAAACGACTAGATTCAGTGTGTCGCATAAGCGTGCATTCGAACTATGGTGAGTCGCAGTACAGTTTTGTCGCACAAGTGTTATTCGCACACCCATTTGTCGAACTCACGTAAAAACTTTGGTTATAATTTTATATTGAAATGCTGTTTTAATTTTGGTGATCATTTACTACTTTTGGATTAACAATGATTTATTTGGAGTCAGTTTGCTTAAATAGGATAGCAAGATGTTAAAATTTTGGTTATAATTTTACATTAAAATGCGGGTTTAATTTTGGTGATCATTTAGTAGTTTTGTCTGTTATATGTTACTATATCTGGTGCTAAGTTAAACATAAGCCTTTCGTTAATAGAACGTAAAATCAATGAAAAACAGTACAGTTTTGTCGCACAAGTGTTATTCGCACACCCATTTGTCGAACTCACGTAGTACACTCTTAATAATTTCGTGTTCACTAACTATTTTTGGGTTAACAATGATTTTTTTTGGAGTCAGTTTGCGTAAATAGGATAGCAAGATGTAAAAACTTTGGTTATAATTTTACATTGAAATGCTGTTTTAATTTTGGTGATCATTTACTACTTTTGGATTAACAATGATTTATTTGGAGTCAGTTTGCTTAAATAGGATAGCAAGATGTTAAAATTTTGGTTATAATTTTACATTAAAATGCGGGTTTAATTTTGGTGATCATTTAATAGTTTTGTCTGTTATATGTTACTATATCTGGTGCTAAGTTAAACATAAGCCTTTCGTTAATAGAACGTAAAATCAATGAAAAAAAAAACAACTTTTTTTAAAAAGAAAGTCTGCATTTTTCCACAAGAACATTTCACACTATGCGCGAGGGCAACAAACTTCGGGAACCACGCCGCGGTTACACGACGCCGACGCACGGGTGTGACCCCAGTCAGTCAGCTGTCAGTCTCGCTAGCGACCGCACGTAACGCCGCGTCGTAGCGTCGCTCATTTCTCGCGCGTGAATTGAGTGTGTTACAATGTCTTACACAGATGAACAGTGGACCGAAATGGTTCGGCTTTACGCCATTGCGGGTAATAATCTGAACGGGGCGCGTTGAATGTACGCAGAATTGTTCCTTGGACAACCTGTGCCAAACCGTGAAACGATGTTGGCGGCGACACAAAGGCTACGTACCTACGGCCAGTTCACTGTGCCGGCGGCGGTTCAATTTTGAATGTTTCCCACTGGACACTATGGACAATTCTCCTCATCGATCGTCAACATCCATATCATTTCAGCCGGTCCAAGAACTAAATGATAACGATCGCATACCACGGATGGTATTTTCGCAGTGGCTTATCAATAACCTCAATAACATTTCCATTTTGTTTGCGGACGAAGCAGTGTTTACGAGGGCGGGGATTTACAATGTTCATAATGAACTTTACTGGAGCCAGGTAAATGAACAGCGAATACAGGAAAATAATTTTCAACATCGTTTTTCCGTAAACGTGTGGGCGGGAATGTTGGACGGAACCCATTTTGAACACGTGTTGAGGTTAATGTAGGTCGGTAAGTGTAAATTTTATTCAATCAGTGTAAATTTAATTTAATTTTTAATTGAACGGTACATAAAATTGTGATTAACTTTTTAAATACGCCAAAAGTACCCAATGGCTTGGTTTATTTAAAAAAAAATGATATCAAATCATCATTCATTTCGAATCAAATTTACATGTAGACTGTCACGCAAAACCTAAGGTAGGTTTTTGTGCCTGTCCTAAGCCAGGAAGATGGGAAAGTTACATCACAGGTAATGTGTATTTGTGTTGTTTGGGTGGCAGGACGGCCGGCGATTGTTGTAGTGATTACGTCACTCATGCGCATATCCATGAATTTGCGGGCGGTGTGGGATAAAATCCGTTCTAAACCTTTTTAGGAAAATATTTATTTTTTATTTTTTTAACTCGCTGTTATTTTATACCAGCTTTTGCCAGCGTCTTCGCCCGCGTGGAGGTCGGAAATTATCCCGCGGGAACATACTACTGGGATAAAAAGTAGCCTATGTCCTTTCTCAGGCTCTAAACTATTTCATTTAAATCGGTTCAGTAGTTTTAGCAGGAAAGCGAGACAGACAGAAAGACAGACCGACAGACAGAGTTACTTTCGCATTTATAATATTATTATATATATTATATATTATATTATTATAATATTATAATATAATTATCTTATATATATAAAAATCTTGTGTCACGATGTATGTTGCCAATAAACTCCAAAACTACATAACAGATTGTTATCAAAGTTTTTAATGATTTGTAATTTGGTCCAACTTAAAAGATAGGATAGTTATTATCTCAATTGTTGATCTCAATATTTGAAAATTAAATGTTTTTTTTTTATAGTACGCACGGCTACAGGTCAAGCTATACATTTCCAGTATAAACTGACATCTGATTGTACGAAAAGCCTATACAATGTGAGGTCAGCTAAAACTGGAAATAATATAGCTTGACCTATAGCCGTGTGTAGTATGTGCGTATTCATTGGTTAGTTCCAAGAATCCCTACTCGGTGGCGGTGTAAGTTAATTCATCGTATCGTTTGACACCAAAGTTGCGTACACATCCACTGGATGGCGTTTTATTTTTCTAGATAACCTTTGCATAATATTAAAGTCGCTTGCTGCGTCTGTACGCTTAGAATTAGATCTTTTAAACTGCGCAACGAATTTTAATGCGTTTTTCATCAATAGACAGAGTGATTTAGAGGAAGGTTTAAAAGTAGTTTACATACATATTATAGTAGAGAAAAGCCGAAAAATTCAAACATTTCTAATGTGATGTCGTAACAAATATATTTTTTGTGCGCTTAAATCGCAAACGCTGGCTTAACGAGATAGATCAAATTAATGTACCACGGAATTATATATTTTAAAAATATCGATGAAAAAATCCATGATAGTCTATGTTTATTTCCTAAGGATACCCTAGAAAAACCACTTTTATCCATCCACACTATCCACACTATCCACACTAATATTATAAATGCGAAAGTAACTCTGTCTGTCGGTCTGTCTGTCTGTCTGTCTCACTTTCCTGCTAAAACTACTGAACCGATTTAAATGAAATTTGGTACACAGATAGTTTAGAGCCTAAGAAAGGACATAGGCTACTTTTTATCCCGGTAGTATGTTCCCGCGGGATAATTTCCGACCTCCACGCGGGCAAAGCCGCTGGCAAAACCTAGTACTTATATACTTATTACTTTATTACTTATATTACTTATTTACTTATCCACACTAATATTATAAATGCAAAAGTAACTCTGTCTGTCTGTCTCGCTTTCCTGCTAAAACTACTGAACCGATTTCAATGAAATTTGGTACACAGATAGTTTAGAGCCTGAGAAAGGACATAGGCTACTTTTTATCCCGGTAGTATGTTCCCGCGGGATAATTTCCGACCTCCACGCGGGCGAAGCCACTGGCAAAAGCTAGTTATTATAATATATAATTATAATATATTATAATTATAATATTATAAGTGTGGATTTAAGTCAAAGTACCCATGGGTTAAGTGACAACGGTGTTTACCCTTACATCCTGTATATTAATTCAATGCAAAAACCACCTACTTAATAGAAAATGGGCAGAAGCGTTCTCTATACATCTTACCACACTACTGCGATCGCCAACCCGTCTGCCATGCGTGGCGATTATGGCAAACCCCCCCTTTGGGGAGATCTTATGTCCAGCACTGGACGTGCTTCGGGTGAAGTGATGATGATGAAAAGCAACCTACATCCATACATAAAGTCACGCCTTTTCCCTAGGCAATAACTAGCCATAGAATGCCTGCAACACAAACAGCTTCTTTAAAAAGCTAAAAGAGATGTTTCATTTTTATATGGGGCTCCGGCCATAACATGTACCTTTTAGGGAAGCTGGGAAACTTACTCCTGAATAGAATAAAGTAACATTTTTTTCATAATATCAAATGGTTTTCATGTACAAAATAAAAATCAAAAATGTTTGACGTTTGTCATAAGAGCGGAGCAAGCGGTTATTTTGAATTCGTTTAGAAACACACTTCAAAAATGGAGACTAAAGATTTTTGTAACGATGAAATGGTCACACTTATTTATGTTTACTCAAAAATATGTATAAGAGAATAATAGTAATTTATTTTTAACACTACAAGAATACACACATTTTTTAATTATTTTCACTTATCATTGATTTGATGAGGCATGATTTCAGAACGAATGAAGTCTGCAAGCAAATGAAACGCCATGTTGCATAAAACATGGCAATAATTGAAAAACTATTATTTTTTGTACACAACAAATCAGGCTCAAATTCATCAGAGAGTATTTTTCCCAATTTGTGTTATTTTTTCCTCTTTTTCGATAAATGTACATCTGATGGCCGTAAATGAAATATCTCCTTTAGATCTAGAAGAGCAGTTAAAATCTAAGGCTGCTTCACTCACGTTACTCATCATGATTCTCTTGCTCTTATCCCAATTTATTAGTGGTCGGCGCAACATATCTTTTTCTTCCACACTCCTCTATTAGTAGTCATCTCAGTAGTCACTCCCTTTCTATCCATATCGTTCCGCCACTTCTTCTTCCCAGCTAAAGCACTAGGAAGTGTCGAAGGGCGGGCGTTTTGGGGGGACTGTCTTTTGTAACTTTGACGTTCAAAAAGTGCTGACTCTCAGCCTAGTTTGAATAAATGACTTTTGATTTTGATTTGATTTTATCATAATTCACACAGAAGAGACAAAGAAACGATGGATGGACCATCGTTTCTCTGCTCTCCCTCTACTCTTATAGCCTCTCTGCTTGAACTTTCCTCGTTCCTCTACACGTTACTATGTGCGGAATTTCTGCAAAGTGTTAAAGACGAAACGAAAACGTTGATCATGTTTGTCGAAGGGCATCTCAATACTTAATCATTCCAAAATGTGTACTTACGTGGTATGTATATAAGGATGTATAATTAAATTACCTCAGTTACTAACATAGGATGAGTATACTAACAATTGAGTCTTCGGTTACTTGAAATAAAATTTGAATATATATATATATATGGCGGGAAAAGGGGGTGGCCTAATACCCAGCAGTGGGTGATCCCGGGCTGAGATGATGATGAAATAGTTGATTGTTTAGTCGGTAGGCAGTCGACTCACCAGCCCGGCTTGAGCTCGGCCACGCCGGCCGCCATGCGCCTGCGCACGGGGATGGGCCAGCCGCCCGAGCGCGCGCGCTGCTGGCGCACGAGCCAGCGCGCCGCCGCGTAGAACTGCCGCATGTGCTCGCTCCGCGACACCGTCACGTTGTCCAGGGAGCCGCCGCCGCTGAGGATGATGCTCGATATCTGGACAACAACGGTACAAGATATATGCGAGATGGATAATTAAATAAATTTAAAATCCGCTATATTATTTTTAAATAAAAGCAGAGCACCTAGCCTATAACTATCGCAAGACCTAGAAAAATCGCTACACACACATGTCATTTATTAAAATTCATCCAGCTGTTAGGATGCTCCGAGGGTAGACATAATCCCGCATGCGTCGATGATGAGGAAACGGACATGTCCGAGAACTAAAAATTCAAAGACAGTGATATCTACTAACCCGCACTGGGGTCGCGGGTGGATCTTGGCCTACTAACTCTCATCAAGAGGAGGCCGCTACTCCAGCAGTGGGAACGTTATAGGCTGATTATGTTCTATAAAAGTAGAATACTGCTTTTGATCATTTTGACTGCATTTTCAGCCTCAACAATTTCGTATTGCAAAATATTCTTGACTCTCTCTCAACCTGTAGATAAACCAGCCAGTCTACTGTCTGCAAATCACAGAGAATTAAACTTCCTTCCACCGTATTCCAGGAACTGCCACTATTGACTACTCACATCCCGTTTTATCTAGGTAGTTTTCACTGCAGTGAGTTTTTACAGAATAGATGAGCAGCAGAAGTTACCTTGAACTTATTCCTAGGAGATCTTCTCTTGGGCCTGTCCTGCAGCGCCCAGCCCTTCTGCATGTCGATGATAAGGTCCCTGGTGATGCGTCTCCATGGCTGTTCTACTCCTATGCCGTAGTATATGTGGTCCTCCTAGAAACGCAAAAAACATTTACATGTAAAATAGCGGTACGCATCACGCCTGTAAATACCAAAGAGGCAGATATGGCAACGCCAGTAATGTTTAATTAAAATGTAATACAGTGTGTATGTGTACTTGTTGGTCAACTGCGAGTCTTCAAGTTAGGTTTTTAAAACTATGTGAGTAATATATAAATTTCTTTGAGGTGTTAGAATATGGTGCAAAGGAGCAATATGGTGTGTTCGGTATTCACTTAGATTCTGCAGCAAAATTCTCGTCATACTTGTGGTTAATAAAAGAAAACTAATTGACGTGCCTTCGATACAGTTCTGGAAAGCACAAAACATTGGTCTTCCTATGTGAAAAAGTATGAATAAGGGTATGATGTTCACTCACCTGAGCCGAAATCAACTGCGTAGTCGTAACATAATGCAGATACACCGTCTCCTTCTTATCCTTATTCTGTAACACGACCGTTATCGAGGAGTTAGCCTTCATCTGGAGGTCCACACTCAACACGAAGTCCTGGGTCAGGTTCACTTTCAACCACACCTGACTCGACGCATGGTCTGACGTCGAAAACCTGAGCACGTTTGATTGGACCGACGTATCGAATTCTCTAGCCATATACGCATCTTTACTAATGATCCAGTTTTCTAAATGTTTTTCTCCATCATCTATTATTCGTCTCTTTGGCTCATTTTCTGTTATGTGCTTGCTGTAGTGGGCTAGCCCAAATTGTGCGATCTGTGTTGGATAGAAGAATCCTCGGGGCTCCCATTGAGTGCTGACGGGGACTCCTTCGATGCCGCTGATGCATTTCACCCTGTCCCTGACTTCTACGTTGTAGTTTTCGAAGGTAGTAAAGGTGCCTCGAGGATCATATTTCTTCTTCGGGTGGTAGATTTTACCGTAACTGTGTGACCATTCGAATTTTTCTATGCCGTCCGCTGTTGACATTTTTCCGTAAATCTGTGGAATTTTAATTACATAGTTGATTTATGTGCATTTTTAAAACTGGTTGTCTTATACATACGAAAGCGTGTAAGTTGGTTTTGACATAGGCTACTTTTTTATGTCAATAAGCCCCGAAATGAGTTAATGAAGTGTAGTTGTAAGGAAAATCTGAATTCTGAAGTCATTATATAAATACATGTTTGTGCGTTATCTGCAGTGGCCCCGAAATGCGTGTAAAACGATAAGGATTATAACTATCTGTAAGGTCGGCCTATAGGAAGATTAGCGGTTAACGAACCTGATGTTGTAAATATAGTTTTGTTTGACCTAGGTATTTCAGAATTTAAGTGATTTTGAAGATCCAAATATCTGCTTGTGTATTTTTGGATATAAGTAGGTAATAAATATTGAAAGATTTTTTCTCGCAAATACTGAAGAATTTACTTATAGGATTTTACAGTACATCGCTTTAAACAAGACTATATACATAGAATTTTAGCGAAAGATAGACTGGAGTAACTGTGGAGTTTCTTGCCAACACCTTATAGGAAACTTCCAATTCTAACCACGTGCTTCGTTTCCGATTATACAAATATTGTACACAAATATTGAAATACATTTAAAAACAGTAACGGTGGAGTTTCTTTTCCAGTCTTCTCCATACGAATCTACCTTTTGGAAGGGGCAACTGGAATCAATTCTATTTTCATGTAAATGTTGATGTTCAAAAGTGCCTTTGATTTGCATATTTGAAAAAAAATGCTTTGACATTGCAAAGGTTACAATGTAAGTTATGTGAATTAAAATTATATAAGGTGTATCTATTCATACACGAAAATTTTTATTTTTTTAAGTTTTATATTTATAAATTATTTGACGCACATAAGAAATACTGGCTCCTTATTTTTTACGGCCCGAGACACCGCGGCCATGCTCGTGCCGTCCGGTCGTCGCCCTCACAGCGTCAGGCGGGCCATTCATAGAATTTGGAGTAAAGGTTTTATGCAAAACGTCTCAAATAGTTTTAAAATTATAATAATTACGAAAATTCAAAAACGTTTAGATAAAAAAAATCTTTTCGCTTCTATAGCTAAATATTTCGTGTATGAATAGATACACCTTATATAAGGTGTATCTATTCATACACGAAATATTTTAAGAGGTACACCTGTAGGTGGTAAAGAAGCTATAGAAGCAAAAAGAATTTTTTTATCTAAGCGTTTTTGAATTTTCGTAATTATTATAATTTTAAAACTGCTTGACACGTTTTGTATAAAACCTTTACTCCAAATTCTATGAATGGCTCGCCTGACGCTGCGAGGGCGGCGACCGGACGGCACGAGCATGGCCGCGGTGTCTCGACCCGTAAAAAATAAGAAGGAGCCAGTATTTCTTATGTGCGTCAAATAATTTATAAATATTAAATTTTGAAAAAAATATTTTTAGAAAAAAATTTTTTTCGTCGCTGTAGCTTCTTTACCACGTACAGGTGTACCTCTTAAAATATTTCGTGTATGAATAGATACACCTTATATTATATATATATTTTTTTTTGTGTCTGTTAACTGTGCGACAGTACTTTAGTGAAAATCGCAGTACCATATTAATGTCCGAGTACTGATAGTCAGTGCACAGTTCCCTATATCCACTTACCTCGAAGTACTTGTGTACCAGCGAGAATGGTACGTACACCTCGTCGCGGCCGCGGTCTCGGCGGCACGACACCGAGTACTCTCCGTTGATGACGCACTCGATGTCGTCCGCGCCACCGCCTCGCTCCGACAACGCGTTTGACAACACCGAGCCGACTGCAAGAGGAATGTGGATTAAGTACCATTTAGCAATCGTACCTATGGGCGAGTATTAATCGCTGGATTTTTCAAGAATCCAAGTGTGTTCTTTTGACTCCCTGCCACAAGTCCACAAGCATGGACTGATGAAAATACAGTGCCCGATGAAACGAAATCGCCCTTGTATACGAGGCCTTAACCGATGCAAGTTTTTTGCCTGCGGAATACAACAAATGACTTGCATTGCTTAAAAACTGATTAGACAGTGCAACTTATGTTGTATTTTTAACGTATGGTATTCTACAGGCAATTAAATCGCACCGTGTAAATCAGGTTTTTAGGAATGTTGTTATGCATAAATAAATGTGAATGTAGAATAAATTTAAAAAAATCTAAGATTCACCTAGTGACCTGCTTTAGCTCACTTAATAATTATGATTCAACATTCTTGAATGTGGAATGCAGACCAAATTCATTGATCTTGTAGAGGTCGAATATTTGGATGCATATTTACCCAATGTTATTTTATGCCTTTTAATTTATGGAAACGGTTTGTTATATTTTTTTTTTATAAACGTCGGTATACCAGGAAATCTGGGAATGTAAAAGTACATAATTGGGTGAACAGAATGGATGGAAGCGACTTCTTGCAATTTTTTTTAAGAAACTCCCACGGTCCCACTATTTCATTACTATTCAGATTCATAATTATTTTCTTAAAATCATTTTTTCCCTATGTAGAGAGAAGAATTAAACTGAAACAAGTTTGACTTAACTTCATCTAATTTAAACTAATTATTGTCCTATGCAGGACAAAAGCCAGTTAGTTACAAAAAAAAATCCATCACCAAAGATTTTTTTTTATTTAATCATTTGTTTGAATAGCTAAATGATAAATTTATTTTAAATATAGTTTGTTACCTTATCCTGTTGTTGTTTGCTACGCCAGTTTAGTAACTGCGTATTTTACAACATTATGTACAGCACCATAGTAGAGTTGTCAATAAAGATAAAGATGTATTTATTTGTATAAACGTGTAACATGATACAGAAATATGCACATATGGATGGAAGAGTTTAAAATTGCTGGTTCAAAATGTTTTGCCATATTCGGCGTACAAAATAGTTATAGTAGGAAAAAATGTCAAAATTAAATCAATTCAAATACAATTCACCCACAAATTAATTTATCCCGTGCGGGTCGCCTGTAGAAAATAATAAATTACTTGGAAGTGTCTATTCGCCCGATTCGGATGAGTAAATTCGTATGAATTGACTAAGAAGTCAAATAGAGTTTATTTACCCTTTCGAGCAACGAAGGAATTCTAACTATAACGCAGCAAAATCTTCTGGAAATCAAACCAAAAGCCTACTTAGATATGCATATGTAACAAAAAAAAATACGATTTCGGAATCGAGGGGTTTTTATGATCGATACAAAAGCGTATTCCATGTTAACCAACACCTTAACGTAATTAATAAACATCTGATTCTTTAATCAAAACACTATGTTCACGGATCCCAGAATCGCAGGATTATTTCCATACAAAAGTGCATTCCATAATAGCCAACCAAACTTGAGCTTTGGGTTACATACATCCGATTATCCGATCGCTAGTAATCATACACCTGTATTAAAATGCCAATGTGTTAACAAAGTAAAACAATTATAGGCATGCCTTTTAAGTTCTGTCGTTTCCATATTTACCGGCAATTTTGAATTTGGAACTGTTCTATATTCGAATGTGTTTAAATTTTGAATCTGAAAACAGTTGAAAGTATTAGGATTAATGCTATTGCTTAGTCTGAATGAATCTTTCTAAGGAAAATGTTCATGCAATAATTTTCTACAACTTTAGAAGAGGCCTGACACGGCTTCAGTGTTTTGAAGAGCTAACATCTGCATTCAGTGATGAAGCCCCATGTCTGCGGACTGTCGAACGCTGGTATTTAGAATTCCAGCGTGGACATACTAGTGTAAGTGACAAATCTGAAGAGAGAAAAATTCATGACAAACAAGAAGTAACGAAGGTTATAAAAATGGCTGTAACAGACTGCACGGAACCAACAAAAACCATACGACTAGGAAAATATAATCCTGATGCATCTAGACCCATAAAAGTCATATTCTCGACATCTGAACCAGCGAAATCCATTCTACGCCATAACTCAAACATACAACATGAAAATATCAAGATCTACTCTGATGAGACTCCCTACCAACAAAAGTATAGGAAGAATTTAAGAGACGAACTGAAACGGCGAGTAGATGGAGGTGAAACGGACATAACAATAAAATATATCAAAGGAACACCTACAATTACGAAAACTCAGCCAAAAAACTAGCGATACAAGAATCAGATGATGAAACTCTAAACACTACATACAAAGTAACCTACTCTTACAACAACTTAATAAAAAACACAAACTCCCTAAAATTTCTTTACGTCAACGCACGTAGCATAGTGAAGCCAGGAAAGCTGGATGAGTTAAACTGCATAATACAACACAACATACCCAATCCTGTGCATGTGATTATACTATCAAAAACCTGGATCAAGTCCGAATCTGAAGCTAAGACTTTAAAACTGCCGAACTACTCGCATTATTATAATATTAGACAAAACGCAAGAGGCGGCGGAGTATCCATATTTGTTCATGACTGCTTAAAGCACAATTACATTGAGGACCTTTGTAAAGAGGACAATCACTACTTATGGGTTCATTTAGATAAATACTCATTGGATATAGGCGCTGTATATAAAACACCAAAATCAAACAGCAATGATTTTTTGGAGGAATACTCACAGCAGCTGACGAGGAGGAAAAGAGCTTTAGTATTCGGTGATTTCAACTACGATTTGCTTAATCCGAGCCGACCGACTAATAATTATACAAAAATGCTCTTAGAAAATGGACACCAAATTCTAAACAACACTGATGAAAAATTTAGTACCCGTGATACTGCTACAAAAAAACCGATACTTGATCATGTCTCATCCAACCTAAAAAATCATAAATTTCATGTAGCTATTGTGGAGTCTCCAATGTCGGATCACAAGCAAATCTATCTCGAAGTTGGCAAATATGTACCTGAAATGAAAAAGAAAGTGAAGTACCATACCTTAGATTACAACGCGCTGTACCAAACAGTAGAAAATAAAATGGTGAGTGTCTCCGAGAATGACTATGAAAGCTTAGAACACACAATAAAGGAAGCGGTAATTAAAAATAGAATACCGAAAGTCAACATTCAAAACACGTTAAAATCAGACTGGATTAATAAAGACATAATTGGAATGCTAACTAAAAGGAATCAGCTGTGGTCTGCTTATAATATGCCCGATGACGACATAATAAGAAACAATTTCATAACCCTACGAAACAGCGTATTGGAACAAATTCAAAATACTAAAAGTTCTTACTACTACAAAGTTTTCAAAACCTGCGAAAGAAAACCTTTAAAAATGTGGAAGTTACTCGGGAACTTAGCTGGAACCAAATCTAAATCATGCTCCGCTCCTTCAAAGCTAGATACACTATCCGGTCAAATCACAGATAGTAAAGAAATATGTAATTATTTTAACACCTTTTTTGCTACTATAGGGTCTGTTTTAGCTAATAAAATTCCAAAGCCTACGAACCAAATACATACTCAGCCAACAACACAAACAACAGTATCTAGAACAAGTCAACTACTAAACTTAACCCCAACTACTGAAGCAGAAGTTAGCAAAATCATTGACAATCTCAATGCAAACACTAGTATGGGCTTAGTTGCAAAACCATAAAAAGTATTAAAAGTCTAATATTAACTAAGCTCACGAAGAGTAAACTATTGTTTACAAAACGGCCTCTTCCCTGATTCTTTGAAAATAGCAAAAGTTAGTCCTATCTTCAAGTCAGGGTAAAATACTGACCCAGGTAATTATCGCCCTATATCTGTCCTCCCAATAATATCCAAAATATTCGAAAAAATATTATATAAACGTCTAGATGATTACCTCAAAACTATAAACTTCTTCTCTAATAAACAATATGGTTTCCGCGCAAAATCCAACACTCTAACAGCAACAATTGATCTTGTAACCAATCTAAAAAACAATATCGATGAAAAATGCGCAGCTCTCGGCATATTTATTGACCTGAGAAAGGCATTTGATACAATTAGCCATACTCTCCTTCTCCAAAAACTACATGAAATCGGCATCAGGGATACTGCCCATGACATGTTCAGGTCTTATCTCTCAAATAGACAACAAATTGTTCGAATTGGCGATGTGCAAAGTAACTGCGAAACTTTAACTTACGGCGTACCGCAGGGATCCATTCTTGGTCCTCTGCTGTTCATATTATACGTGAATGACATGCATAACCTGAATCTGGCAGGTGACATAATACTTTATGCTGATGATACAAGCCTATTTTTATTTGGAAACAATATCGAAGAGGTCATCAAACAAGCACAGCAAGATTTAGACACTCTCTCTAGTTGGTTCCAAGATAATTTGCTTACTGTTAATACATCTAAAACAAACTATATTATTTTTAGTGCTAGGAACAAAACAGTCGCAAACAACTTAAATCTATACGTAAATAACGAACCAATATATCAAGTATCTTCAGAAAAGTATCTTGGTCTCCATCTAGACAAGCATCTGACGTGGCAGACACATCTAGATAAATTAAGATCCAAACTATCTTCTGTCATGGGCGCGCTTCGAGGGATCGACCGCTGCCTGCCGACATCTGTTAGGTATATCATTTACAATTCTATGGTAAAACCACACCTAGAATACCTAATAGAGGTATGGGGCACTGCAGCTAAAACACATTTAAAACCTATCGAAACATGTCAAAACAAAATAATAAAACTGTTATTCCATTACCACTATCTAACTCCGACAGTAAAAATTTATAAAGAAACTAAATTAATGACACTATCACAGATTTATAAATATAACACATGCATTCTGGTACATAAGCTATTAAATAAAAATATACACTCAAAAATAACATTTACGACAAAAGGGCAAACACAGAAACGTAGTACCCGACGAAAAAATAACATTTGTTTAAGACCACCACGTACGAATTACGGAAGGAAAAATATACTATACGAAGGAGCAGAGTTGTATAATAAGCTACCTAATGACATTAAAGAGATACAATCCTTCACTTTATACAAACGAACCATAAAACACCACATCTTGAAAGATTTTTCTAGGTTTTGAATTTAATCCACCACAGCAATTTAATTACCATTATCACAAATTCTTATTATTTACTAATTTCCTAAGAATAAAGAAAACTAGAATACCTTCTCTGTATTTCCAAAACATTACAGTACATATAAATAGTTTAATGAGTAATTCCTATTGACTTGCCTTCAAGAATCGATATGTAATTGTTCACCTACTTTTTCCTTTTACCCACAACACTAAAAATTGTGTTTCTAATAATTAACTTACTTATTTACGTGTACCTAACTTCCTCATAAGTAATTCTTATATTTAGTTTTAAGATTACCTTGTATTTCTCATATTAAGTGAATTGTATTCTTTTTGAGAAATAAATGTCTTAAACCGTAAATCTCGCAAAGGACGCCCAAAATCCGCCTTCACTGAAATTAACATCATTGCTGTGAGACAACTTATTCTCGAAGATCGTCATGTGACGTATCAAGAGATAGAAACTCTATTAGGCATCTCAGGGACAACCATTCAGAAGATCTTGCATGAAGCGCTTGGTGTGAGAAAGCTAGTTTGCCGTTGGATACCGCATCTGCTTTCCGAAGATCACAAGGCGGCCCGCGTCAGATGGTGTAAGAAAATTCTGCAAAGGTTCAACCGAGGAGAGTCAAATCACGTCTACGACATCATCAGTGGTGACGAATCTTGGATCTATGCCTACGATCCTGATTCCAAACAACAATCTACAATCTGGGTCTTTCAAGACGAGCCAAAGCCGACTAAAGTTGTTCGTTCTCGAAGCACTTCAAAGAAGATGGTGGCCACGTTCGTTGGAAAAACCGGCCATGTTGCGACTATTGCACTTGAAGATCGTAGAACGGTTAACGCAGAGTGGTATACCACAGTTTGTTTACCACAAGTCATCGCCGAACTTCGAAAATCTAACTCAAAGCGACGCATCATCCTGCACCACGACAACGCAAGCTCACACAGCGCTCGTTAAACGATTGAGTATTTGAAACAGGAAAAAGTAGAAATTCTTGAGCATCCTCCATACAGTCCTGACCTAAGCCCTAACGATTTCTTTACATTTCCTAAAATTAAGAAAAGTCTCCGTGGTCAAAGGTTCCAGTCCGGTGAAGAAGCAGTCGACGCTTTCAAGTCAGCCATTTTGAACACCCCCACTTTAGAGTGGAATAAATGTTATAATATCGGGTCATCCGGCAAGTTCGTGCCGTTTTTAGTATGAATAAAAACACTAATATTTTTCCGCATATAATTTATTTCAATCAATTATATATTCAACATTTTGCTCTATCACTTGCTCCCATCTTTCTACTAACTTCTAAATACCGCTTTCGTAAAATGAATTACTCTGAGAATCAAAAAAAAGTTGCAGGTGATTTTCTATATGTTCTAATTTTTCAAAAGATTTTCCCAAAAAAAAAGTTTTGTAGAGGTCTAAAAAGATGGAAATCTGTTGGGGCCAGGTCGGGAGAATAAGGAGGATGCAAGATAGTATCCCATCCGAATCGATGTAATTTTTTTTTTGTGTCATGATTGCCACATGGGGTCGAGCGTTGTCATGATGAAAAACAACTCCGTGCCTGTTGGCTAACGCTGGTCGTTTTTGTCCAATAACAGCCTTTACTTGCTCTAATTGTTGACAGTACTTCTCAGCAGTTACGGTCTCCTTAGGTTTCAACAACTCGTAATATATGATCCCTAAATGATCCCACCACACGCACAACATGACTTTTTTATCGTGTGATTGTGGCTTTGGTACAGTACATGCTGAGGAACCCGGCTCTGACCAATGTCGCTTTCTTTTCTCATTACTGTATAGAAGCCACTTCTCATCTCCTGTTACCAGTCGGTGCAGGAATGGTTCTTTTTTCTGCCGTGCAAGTAATGAAACACACGCGGTCACCCTGTCCAGCAAATTCTTTGGTGTCAATACGTGTGGTACCCACACATCATACCTGCTGACCATCCCAATTTTTTTCGAATGATCAAAAACAGTGGATTTGGAATACCCAAGACTTGCTGCTAATTCTTCAACTGTCTGCCTCGGGTTTCGCTTTATTTCTTGCCGGAGAAGTTCATCGTCAATACACGCGGCTCGACCGGAGCGAGGCTCATCTTCTAGAGAAAAATTTCCCTCTCGAAATCTAGCGAACCATTTTCTGCAGGTTCTGTCAGAAAGCGCATCATCACCATAAACACTACAAATATTCCTCGTTGCATCGGCTGCACTTGTACCTTTTTTAAACTCGTATAACATGACGTGTCGTAAATGTTCCTTTAGATTGTTCATCTTAATTTACGAAAGTAATATTATTTTAAACACTATTTTAAGACTTAAAGGTACAATTCCGTGCATCGCGATCGATCGCGGCCGCGCGCGGCCTACGACTATCGTCGATCGCTCGCGACAATAGTCACATTATGAAAATGTATGGCACCGCTGCCGAGGCCCGCGACAGACGCGCGCGACCGACGAATGTCGTGAGCCGCGCGCGGCCGTGTCTTGAAATTAGTAGATGTTGTTCGTCAGTTCCCTCTAGACATGTATCTACCGAAGTCAAAATCATGGTCGAAGTACTAATTGACATCCTTGAAGAAGAAGAGGAGGATAATCTCCATGCCTCATATCATATATGATTGGAGTTTGAGATACAAAATGTATTAATATTTCGTCTTCCTCGACCGAAAAGTTTTATCCTGCGTTCCTAGACATGTTTGCGCCATATAATCCACGATGTTACTAAGCGCTAGAACATGTTAAGAACGCACGGCCGCGCGCGGCTCACGACGTTCGTCGGCCGCGCGCGTCTGTCGCGGGCCTCGGCAGCGGTGCCATACATTTTCATAATGTGACTATTGTCGCGAGCGATCGACGACAGTCGTAGGCCGCGCGCGGCCGCGATCGATCGCGATGCACGGAATTCTACCTTAAGATACGTATAACAAGCAAAACTATCTGCGTAATACTAACAAGTTGCTGCTTGTTGCGTTTGCGATTGCTACCCGAAGAAATACGAATTTACCCGAGTGGCTCCGAAACTGGCACGAACTTTCCGGATGACCCAATAACTGGTTTGAGCGAATGGAAAAGTGTATTAAGCTACGTGGTGAATACTTTGAAAAACAATCAAAAGTACTATAAGGTTCTAGTTGTTTTTTTCTTAAAACAACAAAACTTAAAAGGCATGCTTCGTAGACCTAGAATAGTTGACTGAACATTTCTTGTGTGATATTTCTCATTACAATTTTGTCCCACAAAACGATGATGAAATCTTCATAGCATGATAATGTGGGAATTTTTTTTATATTTTCCATTACAATAAGTCAAAAACTTACTGGGTCTGCATGAGAAGAGACAGTGTCCCCAGAACAGCCTGGACATGAGCACGGCGGCACACAGCGCGCCCAGCGCCACACTCATGTTCATCCCCACCAGCATCATTGTATACAAGTGAGGAACTTACTAGGTCTGCGTGAGAGATTCCCGCAGTGTCCCCAGAACAGAGTGAACACGAGCACGGCGGCACACAGCGCGCCCAGCGCCACGCGCATGTTCATCCGCACCAGCATCATTCCGGCCACCTGCAAAAATGATTGTTACTTAATTAGGTTCTGGATGAACCATCAGTTAAAATTTCTTGCCTGTACTACTCCATAGGTACCTACTACACTTTGGAATGGGCAAACTAGGGTCATATTTTTGACTGACCAACTCCATGACAGTTCAAAAATGCCTGAAGATGGTTTAATTGAATTAAATGCTTTACGTTAGGAGTACGACTTTGAGTATTTTAGCTTTAGCCTACTGGTTAAAGATATAGAACGAGGATGAGAAGTTGTAAGATTGTCAATGTTGCTGTTGACTCGAACCTACTTGCAGGACAAACATTGTTATTTTGTGTAGTAGAAGGGATTAAGTTAGTACATATCAACATACTCATTGTAATGTGCAAAACTGCTGAAAAACCCACTTTATGCATTTGTGATGCATTCATCCAATACTTTCATGAGGTGAGATCACGGTCAAGAGCAGGTTCACCACACATTGAAGAAGTAGTTCCACAACATGCAAAGATTGCTGGTTAAGTTGTAGTTTGCCAGCAGTAAATTTAAGGGGTAAAGGAGGGGAGGAAGGGAGGGGGGAGGTGTAAAGCCCCCCCTGTGAAGGAAAAGTTGCGCAACCCTTTTGAGGAGTATTTTTTTTAATATTCTAACCTCATCAATTTAAAGGCCAGAAAGTGAGGGATTGACAAATAAAACGAATGGGGGTTAAAATTTCCATTATGGGCCATCTAGGAGTAGGGGCACGCATAGTTTTTTTATAGTAAAGTCGACGGAGCACCGCTTCGCGGGGCTCCTACTTCTGTGTGGTTTAAAAAAAAATAACCACGAAGAGGATGGCAGGGTCTTTGTTCGATCGCTTCGCTGGCTCACTAGACCCAGCCATCCTCTTCTAACCTAACCTGTCTGAGTCGGGATGCCCCGAGTCCAGAGCTCGCTTCGCTCGCTCGTGTAAAAAAAGACACTATAAAACAAAACAGCGTCTCGTCACGTTCCATTCCACAGTGCAAAAAACAAAAAATTATTACTTTTTGTTGGCGAGCCAAATGTCAAAGTGACAAAATATTCCTGAGTTTCTAGGATTTAAATTATTAGTTTTCTCGTAAACCAATCATTTTTCAAACTTAAAATTTTACGTGAAGGTTCTAATAATATCTCTCTGTTAAGAAAATATGGACTCCCAACTCGTGGGCTGGCAAACTAAAGCTAAGCCAGATTGCTTGCTAAGTAATTATTTCTGTTTTGTTTTTTATCAAGACTATTATTTTATTTCAGTCATGGTTCTGATTTTATTTTGACAAAATGTAACTAAGGTAGAATCTAGTTTTGTAAATAAATTACACAAAAAAATGGCTTATTTTTTGATGAGTAATAAACTTCAAAACATATTATAAAATATTTCTATAGTATCATAAGAGATATGATTAGTTTACTGACATTCCACTCAGTAAGATAACCCTATGATACTTATAATAAAAATAGTTTATTAATGAGACTGATGATGTCACTTCTATCACAACTGTTGTGAACATTTCTAATATATAAGGTGGAAATAAAACATCTATTTAAATCAACTTGGGTCTTGAACAAAGGTAAAATGTGCTATAAACTGCATGGAGAATAGTATATGCGCGAAAAAGAAAGTAAAAAAGCAAAGGTATGCAAAACGAAGACACCAAACAGGTAGCTAAATATAACTTCGATGTACTTAGCGACCCTACGCTCCGGAATTCGCGTGGGCGTCCCAAATTCATATGCAAACTACTTTCGTCCCCAACAAAAATAAAAAGGTTTTATTACACATCTTTTTTACTCCATGATGCATTCTCATGTGGTGTACATTCATAAGTAAACAGTATTTTTAAACAAATACTTACTCTGTACACAGCAGTAACATTCCATCCGTTCTTTAGATACGTCAAGTGAATCACACGGATATTTCTCATAAGAACTACCACATCACAAATAATGTAGGCGCGGAAATCGAGATTCACATGTAAATATAACTTTTCTAAATATTTACACTGTAATGATTATTTTGAAAAGTAATAAATCGGCCGAGACACGGCTCGCCTGCGATTGCAGCTGACTTTTGACAGTTAGTGTTTGACAGCTGACAATTATTTATCAAACAGTTCAGAAACACTTTACATTGAATTATTTTAGTAGTTTTCGAAGGGTTCATAGCGTGATGCAAACAACTCAATTATTGTATTGCCAAAGAGCAAATAAATAAACATTTACGGCTGTTTCTGTTGTTGACAGTTCAAAAAATCCTTAGTGCATTTTAAAATTTCACGCAAAATATATCAGGTACGTTCCTTTACACGTACATTTCTACACGTTTCATTTGCGTTTCTGCAAGGTTGCACCTCTTTGCTCAAAGTTATTTTTGTAAAATTTCGTTCTAAAATTACTTTTTTTTAATAGTTCAACCAGTCCAACTGTGGCCCATACTCATTTTTCATGCCTCTCTCAGCACCTATGCCCATCTCATAATAAAATAACCTGCCACTTTTTTGTGACTGGCAAACGTGCTTGCAATTTAAGCTATTTATATTTTGGGCCAACTGTATGGGATAAACAATATTCATAATGAAGACCTAGCTTTTTCCAGCGGCTAAAACCGAAACGAAACCAGAAAAAAAAAACAGAAACAGAAATCGAAACCTACATCATCTATAAATATGTACGCAACTTAGATGTCAAACGATACGATGAATTAACCTACACCGCCATCTATTAAGGATTCCTAGAACTAACCAATGAATACACAATATTTTCTTATATAAACATTTGTTTTCCAAATATTAAGGACAATTAGTTGAGATAAAATCTATCTTATCTTTTAAGTTGGACCAAGTTACAAATAATTACGAAGTTTGATAATAATCAGTTCAGTAGTTCTGGAGTTTACCCTTAACAAACGTTGTGGCACGAGATTTTTACATATATAAGAAGATATATGTAGGTAGTCATGACTTGCGAGGTTCATCAATAAAGAACAAATATTAATTTGATAATAATTCGTATTACTAAGTTGGAAGATGGTTGACATTCTTCACACGAAGTCTTACTTTTGTCAACCATCTCGATCCCAAATAAATTAAACAGGAAAGAGAATGCAACTATTTATTAAATAGATTATTCGGATATTCAACATAAGCTTCCATGAACCCAAATTCGTAATGAGTTTACAATCCCAAAATACAATAGACATAACAAACTTATGTCTATAATTCAATGGAAACTGAAACAAAATCACGTATCACGCATAACTATATTAGAGTCAGGCGCTCGACTTTTGACACGATTTCATGGCAGCCGAACTTCGAGACACTAATACGGCTTCTGGCCGCAAATGGGTTTATCCCTAATACGATTTCGCTCTTCCGACTAGACGCGACTAATCGGATTACCGTGGTCGCGCGACAGCCACCTATTCCTTGATTGGTTGCCAGCACACACGATCACAACGGACACGGAAGTAACTGAGATAGGCGCACATTTTATTTTTATTTTGCTGAGAGTCGAAATTTAACTTGACTTTATAAAGGAAAGCTTGGCCTGTGTCCAGGTCTAAATCATGATTGAATGATCTAATTTGAGGCGCGGAGGTAATTTGATAAGATTGAGGGCAATTTTAAGGACTGGCTTGCAGTCTTTGAATTGAATTTCAAACTAAACTAGCTACGTTCGTATCCGGAGATAGAAAAAATAAAATGTAGGACGTTAAAGTTGATTATGGAAGCAAACTGAGTCTATAAACAGCAACATTTCTCGGAAGATGTTTGCCTTTACGGTTCGTTACAACATGCTAGTGTAGTAACTACAATAAATATAGCACGTTATCTGTGCATGTTATCTAAATAGTGCAATCAGTGCACGTATGTGAGAGTATCAGGGCAGGCGGGCAGGCGGGCACGGCAGGTCGCATCTGAGCGATCGCTAACTCGCTCCGCCGGCACGAGGGAAGCGAGGAAACGGGTCAGTGTGCGCCGCAAGTGGGTCAGGGCGGATGCACCACCGCGGCCACGCTCGGCCCCGCTCGGCGCTGTTCGGGTGGCTCCGGCGGCGCATGCGCGCGGCCCCCATCGATCGCCGCCCACGCGGCGCAGCGCCGCTCAAGTGCTCCGCGAGTCGCGACGCGAGTCCCGGGCTTGGCCCTCAACGATGGCGGCGTGAGCGCGCGCCGCCCGCGGCCTCCGGCGGACATGCCGCGATGGCCAGAGAGGTAACCGTGACGCGACCGGCGCCCTCCGCCGCCTCCGCCCTCTTATGTAACCGGTGACCGCTGACACGCCCGGAGACATGGTGACTATCACCGCTCGCCGCACGCCCCGCGCTCTCTGACCCGCATAGCAAGCCGCATCGTGCCACGCTTGACCCCACGATACCGTTCCCTCAGCTCGGCCTCCTAGATACCGTTACCGAAACCGTCACCGTCCCTCTAGAGATCATAGAATAGAGCCTCCGTCCCAGTGCGTCGCAGTGGTACCTAGTGGTGAAAACTGTGTGTTGTATCTAGTTATGTATGGCGGGGGATCTGCCCCGATGTCGGCACAGGCACGCCAGCGTACGGCAGTGCCGCAGCCGGCGTCCCCCTCGCCCGCGTGCGCTGGCCATGCCTCCGTCTCGCTCGCTCTGCCGTACAGCAGCACTGCACATGCAGCCTGCATTATTCACAATCTGTGCCAACTTACAGTGTCCTATTCGAGGAACCCTTAACACGAAAATTACATGAAATCAATATATTCCTGTAATTCCAGCTACATGCCTGTAATCTATGTGATCTTTAGTCTACATATACTCTGCTCATACCTACGGGGATATGGTAGATGGATTCTGTATTAAAAGTGTATAAATAAGTAGTAAATCGTACCAATAATGACGTGACTATTGGGGTAGCACATGCGTAGCACACTCGTAGCATGTCGTAGCGACTCGTAGCATACTAGTGTAGCATTGCGTAGACCGTAGCTATAATGATGTTCTTAATAGTTGTATGGTAGAACAACGTTGCTTCTTCAATTCTACAAGTAGGTATATATTATGGTATGTTATAGGCATGTAATATTGTAATAATTACCTCAATATATGTATTTATATATGTTATATCTACTTAACTTTTTCCCCCTGGAATCTACTGTTAATCGTACATTTACCTACATATTTAACATACATATAAACATTTTACATAGTGTACCTCAAAACTGAAAGTCTTTTGATACATGATTAATCCACAGACGAAGAACATCATATTAAATAAACCATTTATACTATCGTAAATATGAAACCCTTGTTAGTTCGCGCAGTTCTACTCCAAAAGGCACGTAAGAGACATTCCAACTTTATCTCATGTAACCAATGTATCGGCAAACCTCATGGTGTGTTGTAAGTGGCTGTAGGCGTGACCATTTTTGGGTGATCCGTGAAACATCTCCTGTTAAGTCAATAAAAATGAAATAGTGGTAAATGCTTCATGATTTTATAAACAGAAATGTACTATACACCATGTAATTTGGTATGATAGTCGTCATGTAGGTACTGTTCAGACGCGTGACTAGCCTTAGTTGTCATAACATCAAACCTGCTGTTCCCAAAGGGGTTTGCGGTGGTACCGTAGTAGCACATCTATACAGTTATGTTATTAACTCTATGTAATGTTAATAGGGAAGAACCTATTGTTATCAATTAATCGGGCACAAAGCCAACATGACAATCTTGGGTCTCATGTTAGTACATACATACCTTTCGGTCGGTTTTATATATTATGATAAGTTAACGGTTTTCTTTTTGGAGAAAATATCATTTTTGAATTCTGTGGAAAAGGGAGAGCGAGGCCTGTGCCCAGTGGGACAATACAGGCTAGTAAGATTAGATTATTTTTGAAGACAGCGTACCTGTAATACCCAGATAATATGAACGTAAACAAAGTAAAAGGACTATGTAAGGTAGTAGTAGATGGCATTCTGTAGTTTCTGCCTACCCCCCACGGAAAGAATGTTTATGTATGTATTATTTTGAATGAGCACAATTTCTTTAATTAAAATTGGTTTCAACCGAATGAAGACTAAAGAAAAAAAACCGGCCAAATGCAAGTCGGACTCGCGCACGGAGGGTTCCGTACCATTATTTATAAAAACGGCAAAAATATCACGTCTGTTGTATAGGAGCCCCCTTAAATATTTATTTATTCTATTTTTAGGGTTCCGTTGCCAAATGGCAAAAAACGGAACCCTTATAGATTCGTCATGTCTGTCTGTCTGTCTGTCTGTCCGTCCGTCCGTATGTCACAGCCACTTTTCTTCGAAACTATAAGAGCTATGCTGTTGAAACTTGGTAAGTAGATGTATTCTGTAAACCACATTAAGATTTTTATACAAAAATAGAAAAAAAACAATAAATTTTGGGGTTCCCCATACATAGAACTGAAACTCAAAAATTTTTTTTTCATCAAACCCATACGTGTGGGGTATCTATGAATAGGTCTTCAATAATAGTATTGAGGTTTCTAATATCATTTTTTTCTAAACTGAATAGTTTGCGCGAGAGACACTTCCAAAGTGGTAAAATGTGTGTCCCACCCCCCCCCCCCCCGTAACTTCTAAAATAAGAGAATGATAAAACTAAAAAAAATATATGATATACATTACCATGTAAACTACCACCGAAAATTGGTTTGAACGAGGTCGAGTGAGTAGTTTTTTTTTAAAACGTCATAAATCGTAAACCGCAATTTACCTTTCATTCAATCAACTGAAATATAACAATTAAAAAACAAAACATTTCTTTTCATAAACATGAACCTTATGCATAAACCGAGAATACCTACAGGTTTGTACGGAACCCTTTGTGCGAGTCCAACTCGCACTTGGCCGGTTTTAATATTTGTTGTTATAGCGGCAACAGAAATACATCACCTGTGAAAATTTCAACTGTCTAACTATAACGGTTCATGAGATACAGTGAGGTGACAGACGGACGGACAGCGGAGTATTAGTAATAGGACGGACGGACAGACAGCGGAGTATTAGTAATAGTGGTCCCTAAAACGGGACCCTATCCCTATTACTCTTTGCATACGGAACCCTAAAAAATACTTTAAGTCTCTGTGGTGAATGCACAGAGAAGAATAAGTACACGCAGAAGAAAAAGTTCAAAAGCTGACACTAGATAAGTGTTACTTGTGTATACATGAGAATACGAGTAGTTATCATGTTCTTTTTCCAAGTTTGCCCGACCTATTGTTAGGTAACTAAAAACGAAATCAACGGAACCCATAAGTCAGTCACAACAACATATCTATGTCTATCCCTCCTTCCAAGTCTTACAATGGTTTGTATCTCCACGGAGAGAAGCCGTCGTCTCTTCATTACAAGTCTTCAGAAAAGCGGTAAGTCCAGTCAAAATTATCTTGCTTTGCGATTTATTTTATAAGAATGTGAAGTTCGATGGCATCTGGTACAGACGCCATTATTACATACATTATGGTACAGAAGAAATTGTAAAAAAATTAATCCTACGTGAAGTATACCTACTTAGCTAATTTTCTATGACTTATAGTCTAGTCAAACCTAAGTGTGTTCGTAAGAAAACCGGCCACCAAAACCTACTGTAGTTCATATTTCTTCTATTCGTTTCAACTGGTTACCCAATACGTTTATAATGATCCCACCCTGTGACAGACAGACGGACAGTCGGCATTGCATTGGCTTAGGAATACGGTTCCTTTAGCACGGTACGGAACTATAAAAAAGAGGGTGATGATTCTTATATACTCGCACTATTATAGAAATGGGGCTATTTCAATCTTGAAAATTGTTCTTACTACAAGATTTAAATTCTATGAGTGGCCAGTAAAAATATCACATCGCTATATTTAGAGCACAAAGCTTGGCAGAGAGATAAGTACAATCTTCGTTCATCTTCATTTAAAGTCAGCCGCAGGACGGATTTAATTTTTCTTATCAGGATCTTTGTTAAATAATATTTTATCGCTTGGTTTGCTTGGAAAATTTGTCCTAAAATACAATATTATTGTTAACTGGTAACTTATTCGTTTTCGAATGTCATAATAAATCAATATTAAGCTACAATTACTCATGACTGCTTCGTTGGTCTAGTGGTTGCAAGTGCTACTGCATAGCGTGAGATTCTGGGTTGGATTCCCAGGTCGGGCAAAGTGTTACCGAATTTTCCTATCAGGAATTTCTCAGTAGCAGCCGATGGCAATAGATTCGCGCCCTGTCGGTGTACCATAGCTTCGCCCAGCAGGCGCGATGTTATGTTATGTAAATTATTTATGTTGCTTAGGAATTCAAGTTGTGTATTTTCGATTCAGAGATAGTAACAGAAGACGGTCTGTCCCGTTCTGAGATCAGCAGGTTGGTATCTTCTTGCACTTGCATATTCACAACCTTTCAATACGCTTTCGTACTGAATCGAAAATCAATCAGTGTTACTATAGGAGCCCTCTAAACGCTGTTAAGAAATCCAACACCCAAAATGTTGTCAGTTTTTTATGATACTTCGTCCGCGTCAAATTTTTGCTCCCTTGACCTTTTCCGTCGCATCCAATTGCCTGCCAGTTTATGTCCATTTTTCGTTGCTGCTCCGCTCTTTTTGGTCTTACCGTGATGTTATATAGCCTATCTATTGAGGAAGGCTCCTTAATAGAAGGCTACCCAAGTTTACCCAACACAAAAATATTTTTTCAATTCAGACCAGTAGTTCCTGAGATTACCGCGTTCAAACAAACAAATAAACTCTTCAACCTTATAATATTAGTATAGATAGTCGGCCGCTATTCTTCCGATAGCTGTTTGCAAGTCAAATCATGTTCTTGAATTAGGTATTATTTTTACACAGTTTTAAACATTTTCGGTGGTTGTGAATACTACGATACATATACACCGTGACATTTTAGTCGTCTTGCAAAGGTTGTCCACTCAATGTATCCGACATAATATACCTCTAGGCGTGATTAAAAAATTGTTACCATTAATTAAGATACTAGATATTAAGAAAATTCAATAATGCATTAGAATGATGAAACATCGTGTTAATAATGTTAACGTATCATACGATAGAGAACATACCTACCTAGCGCACGAGTCGACTAGATCATTCCATCTCCATTTTCCATGAGACAAAACATCAATTTAAAACTACGTCCTGCGTCATCTTAATAAAAATATTTTAATTTTTTAGTTATTTAAATGTTCATTTTTTTTCTTATGCATGTGTAGTAGTCATTGGATACATGAAGTGAGCTTCTGTTGTAAGACGATTAAAATGTCACGGTGTAATGTCAGGCTTTTGTCCTGCCTAGAATCATGTCATGATGAGTCAAGAAAACTGACGAGAAACGACCACGACCACGACCAACGGGACGGGACGGGACGTGTTGAGAAAGCTGACGAGTCTTGTCACAAGACTCTTGTGAGAGTGCAAGGTGAAAGTGTCGTAAGGAAATTATTGAATTTATCTCTTCAATTTATTTACAGTCAATTCCATCCCCAAGAACACAATAATCTTGAAATTCAAATATGTATAACTAACACAGGCGTTTCCAAAATCCTCTAAATATCGATTCCAAGGCGGCGAAGCTCAGTGGAGATCCTTTTAATTCCTTCGTTTAAGCATTAATCTCCTCATAAAGTCCCCTCCCCGAGGATTTTTGAGGAGGCCAGAGGAACCGACGTTGCTTTAAATTAAAATGATGGGAAATCGATGATTATTATCAGTTTTATGTCAGCGGCTGATCGCGCGCCGTTATTAAATGGACTTTGAAAGTATTTTAATTTAAGACGTGATCTGTCGGGTCTGTCTTCCTTCAGATATTTGTCTGGGATGCAAAAGTTGGTCTGGCTAATGTAAGATTGGAATGATAAAATATTACTGTAAATGTTTCAAAAGAGTTAGAACTTAGTGAAATAAATAAAATTTAACACTCATTTTGTGGGAGGAAATAATTTTTGTTACGAAAACAAATACTGCTTAAGTAAGTATTTACTTAACAGAAATTTATAAACTAATTAATTTACTAAAAATTTGAAATGCCAGCTTTTTAACTTGTGAATTAAGACCTGTGTGTATGTTGACAATTTTGGTACTCTTGATCACAATCGTTTAACCCATCCCCAATGAACATATGATAGTACCCAACACAATGCCTCAGGCAATAACTCCTCTTTTGTGCCTTTTCATGTTGCATAGTTATGTATTCAGTCTATAACGAACCCACTGCTGAGGCACAATCCTCCTCTTGGTGAGAGAGAGTGGGCTATAATCCATCACGCGCACCCAGTGTAGGTTAGTTGGATGTCACATTTTTTGCGGCTGTCGCTGAAAACCAGCGCTGGGGCTCTGTCTCGCATACTAGGAATGCATTTTAAGTTCCGTCGTTTCCATATTTCCCGGCGATTTTGAATTTGGAACTGTTCTATATTCGAATGTGTTTAAATTTTGAATCTCAAAACAGTTGAAAGTATTAGGATTAATGCTATTGTTTAGTCACAGCGTCGATTGGAATCTGTCAGGTTACGTACGAAAATGAATCTTTCTAAGGAAAATGTTCATGCAATAATTTTCTACAACTTTAGAAGAGGCCTGACACGGCTTCAGTGTTTTGAAGAGCTAACATCTGCATTCAGTGATGAAGCCCCATGTCTGCGGATTGTCGAACGCTGGTATTTAGAATTCCAGCGTGGACATACTAGTGTAAGTGACAAATCTCGCAAAGGACGCCCAAAATTCATCTTCACTGAAGTTAACATCATTGCTGTGAGACAACTAATTCTCGAAGATCGTCATGTGACGTATCAAGAGATAGAAGCTCTATTAAGCATCTCAGGGACAACCATTCAGAATATCTTGCATGAAGCGGTTGGTGTGAGAAAGCTAGTTTGCCGTTGGATACCGCATCTGCTTTCCGACGATCACAAGGCGGCCCGCGTCAGATGGTGTAAGAAAACTCTGCAAAGGTTCAACCGAGGAGAGTCAAATGGAGGCCACGTTCGTTGGAAAAACCGGCCATGTTGCGACTATTGCACTTGAAGATCGTAGAACGGTTAACGCAGAGTGGTATACCATAGTTTGTTTACCACAAGTCATCGCCAAACTTCGAAAATCTAACTCAAAGCGACGCATCATCCTGCACCACGACAACGCAAGCTCACACAGCGCTCGTTAAACGATTGAGTATTTGAAACAGGAAAAAGTAGAAATTCTTGAGCATCCTCCATACAGTCCTGACCTAAGCCCTAACGATTTCTTTACATTTCCTAAAATTAAGAAAAGTCTTCGTGGTCAAAGGTTCCAGTCCGGTGAAGAAGCAGTCGACGCTTTCAAGTCAGCCATATTGAACACCCCCACTTTAGAGTGGAATAAATGTTATAATAACTGGTTTGAGCGAATGGAAAAGTGTATTAAGCTACGTGGTGAATACTTTGAAAAACAATCAAAAGTACTATAAGGTTCTAATTGTGATTTTTTCTTCAAACGACAAAACTTAAAAGGCATGCCTCGTAGAGTCGCAGTATTATGCTGAGCGATGGCCGTGTTGCGTGGATGTGACGCATATTTTCCGCAGCTTTTTTATATTTTTGTAGTGTTAATTTTTTTTCGTTATATTTACCGCACATAAACGTATTTGCTTTCTTTCTTCTTTCAAATGTTTGGTTCTAGAACATGCTGGTTTCTTCACAACAACTTTCTTCACCGATTTCAGTGCAGTAGTGAGTAAATAATTTACACACTGTGAAGTGCCTGTCTGGGTCTGAACCTACGACCTTACAACTCGTAAAGATAAATATGTATAACTTTTGTTAGTTAGTTCAAGTAAAAGCGTATTTTCGCTTAGTCTCATTAATAATGTATATAGGTTGGGTGTCAGGTCGTCTGTCTAAAACTGCACCTAACCCATTTCCACCAAGCTTAAAAGCACAATTTAATCAAAGTTGTCCCAATTTTCAATTTAATCGATACCGGCCGATATTATTTGACTGCTGAATAAATTTAGCGCTGACCTGACTGTTCTATTCTCTAGCCGTCTTTCGGCATGTGGTTTTATTATTTAGAAGAATATGTACTTTATTGCACTTTCGTTATTTAGGTTGTCTATGATGAGGTCACAAAAATAATTGTGTTGAAAATCGCAACCTAACTACTGCTTAGCTACGGTACCTATATACCTACCTATTGTAGTAACTTTATTTCAGGTATACCGTCTTCACATTATATTTATACGAGGTAGGTGATATTAAATTAGCTGGAGAATTCCACAGACGTGATGTGTTTAAGTATCTAAACATGATATAGAACAAAAAAACGAAGACATTTGAGGAGTTTGTTTCTGGGGTCAACGACCGCAGATAGTATGGTTACTTATTGAATTTCTCAATACCCATTTAAACCTGGTGCAAATATTAATTTTACGTGCAATGATTTATTATATCGCCTTTCGTGCAGAGTTTAATACAAGTCATAAAATGTCTTGTGAATTTATTCAAGCCTAATAAAAATACTTAGAATTTACTTTCTTACTTACTTTAACATCCACTAGTTTTCTACTTACAACTCCGCATACCTGCGCGCATACTTCAGAGCAATTCGCAGTCCAATAAGAGTAGATCTTGTAAAAATAAACGTTTCACACGCGACTGCCGTTACCTCGCTGCTCATTTGTACCCCCCTCCGTGGGGGCATAGGCGTGGGGAATGGGGAGCCATAAACTGTTGCAGTTTATGTCACCCACCCCCCACCGCCCTTATTTGTCTAATTACAAAAGAAATCAGAGTTAAGTTTTTATATTGAGTTTTGGTATTTAAGTTAACGAAAAGCAAATAATAAAGGACGTGGGTAAAGTTTAGAACATTTTTCGCCTATCATAGTCATGAAAATTCAAAGTATTTATTGACGTCATATCATTGTGTTTATGTGAAGTTTAGGTATCGACCTTTACATCTATACTAAAATAGTAAGAAAAAAATAGCAATACATATAAAAAAAATCATCAAACTTGGCAAATTCGTTGAAGTTTTGTTATTTTAAGCACGTTTTAAAATTTTCATTATAAAATAAACTGTTATGCGGTTTATGCACCAAAACAAATTATTTACTGTAGTATTTGAGAGACTAAAAAATATTTTGGTGCATAAAGCGCTTAACAGTTTATTTTGTAATGAAAGCTAAAAAAGTGCTTAAAATAACAAAACTTCAACGAATTTGCCAAGTTTGATGATTTTTTTTTTAACTGACTTTTTTTTTCTTACTATTTTAGCTTAGATGTAAAGGTCGATACCTAAACTTCACATAAACACAATGATATGACGTCAATAAATACTTTGAATTTTCATGACTATGATAGGCGAAAAATGTTCTAAACTTTACCCACCTCCTTTAATACGTAGGTCACTCGGTAAGTCTTGTCGTTTGGCACATTAATCACGGGCTACCCGTTTGTTTTCATACCTGCGTATAGTACGCGGGCATATGTGTCTACATATCAAAACTTGTCTAGTAGCCGCCTAGTATTTCGTACGAGAGCACGGTTCAAAAGTTAATAATGGCATCGCTTACTAAATATCAGATTCGTGCAATAATATATTACAATTTTCAACGTGAGTTGTCTCGGCAACAGTGCCACGAAGAAATGGGAAGGGTATTCAGAGACACAGGGCCATCCCTCAGGGCTGTGGAGCGTTGGTACAAACAGTTCGAAAGAGGTAATTTTGACTTGGAAGACGATCCGCGTCCGGGCAGGCTTGTTGAAGTGACTAGTTCCGATACCTAGTGGCCGCTGTTGAGAAAATAGTAAGAGAAAATCGCAGAATCACATATAATCAAATTGAAGAAACCCTTGGCATTTCTGCATGGGCTATAAATAAAATTTTGCGTGAACATCTACGGCTACACAAAGTTTGCTCACTTTTTGTTCCGTGCCGACTTACGGATGAGCAAAGAGACTGTCGTGTGAAATGGTGCAAAAAGATGCTGACTAAATTTAAATACGGGCAATCTTCAAAAGTTTCCTCCATTGTTACGGGAGACGAAACGTGGATGTACTACTACGATTTGCCTGCGAAGTCTAAAAGCCGCCTATGGGTTTTTCAAGATGAAGACTATCCCACCATGCCCAAGTAATTGCGGTCTTGTAAAAAGAAAATGATTGTAGTTTTCTTCGGTCGTTGCGGGATTATCAAAACTATTCCTTTAGATACGCAACGCACTGTGACTGCTGACTGGTATATTCAATCGTGTTTGATCCCGCTTTTGAATACTGTTAAAGAACTGCGACCAAAAAGTCAGCCGCGTACTTAGCTGTTGCACCACGACAACGCTCCTGCTCATCGCGCTCAGCAAACTACAGAATTTCTCGCATCTTCCGGAATCCAAGTTTTGGATAACCCTCCCTACAGTCCAGATCTAGCGCGCGGCGACTTTGCACTGTTCCCAGACGTAAAGAATCAAATGAAAGGACACAAGTTTTCTTCAGATGAAGAGATTTTGAATGCTTGGGAAGAGTGTTTCGCTTCCATAACAGAAGAGAAATGGAATCTCTGGTTCAACAGTTGGTTTGAGTGTAAGAGTAAGTATATGTTAAGTAACGGAAAATATTTTGAAAAACAATAAAATTTTGTAGTCTAACGACAAGACTTACCGAGTGACCTACGTATTTGGTAAATAATAAAGATTCCTTATTTATCTAGTTTTATGTCATTGTCAAAGATATGATTTTTGACAGAAATCAGCGGTGTTGTGTTGTTCTGAGCTTCCATTATATAGCTCACCATATGCTATCCTATTTCTTTGGTTTCTCTTTCGCACATAATGATTTATATATTTTACATGTAGAGGCAAGTAAATCTATACTAATTACTAATATTATAAAGCTGAAGAGTTTGTTTGGTTAAACGCGCTAATCTCAGGAATTCCTGGTTCGAATTGAAAAATTCTTTCAATGTTGGGTAGTCCATTTATGGGGGAGAGCTATAGGTTATATAACTTTACGCTACAATGAAATAGGAGATGAGCATCAATGAAAAATTTTGCAAAAACGGGGAAAACTTAATCCTTTTGAGAGCTTCCGTTGCGTGCACTGCGTAAACGATTAAAGTAACGTAACAATCATTATCACTAAATTGTTCCTCGTAAAAAGTTCTAAAAAAATGTTAACGATAGCATATGTTTTTATCATGTTAAAATACTATGATATGATAAAGCTAATGAAGAGTTTGTTGGGTTTTACGAACTAATCTCAGGAACTACGTTTATTTTTGGATAGCCCATTTATCGAAGAAGGACTTTATAACATCACGCTAGGACCCTTAGGAGCTAAGCCAAAAAACTCACGAATACGAAGACCTCGCACGGGCAGGCGATTCGGTGCGACGGTATGGGTGGGGTAATGAAACTCCTCTCTACGAATGCAACCTGCGTAAAAAATATTAAATTTAACAAGTTCAGGGCTGATAAATTCATTTCTGCATATGCATATGTATACGATATTGCAATGAATGTATTTATTTCACTTTTGCTTTAAAAGCCGATGCTTTCTTTTTTACTTTATTTAAATTAAAACTGCTGCACTTCACGGATGATCCGCCGTTTGAATACAATACATTGAAAAATTGTAGTATACGTAGAGTTAAAATTTTAGCTCCATATTTTGTTTTTATTCTCTCCTTCATTAGTTTTTTGAGCACGCGGTTTCCATTAAATGTGGTGAAATTTTACCTTGGATAGAGGTACTGGCCCTGGTTACTTTTCTTGAAGCCGTTTTTTAAGATAAACTTTAGAAAAAACAACAAGCTTTTAAAATTTTATCGTCATCTTAACTTCCGAGATAAGTCAATGAATTATAGTTACGCATGACGATATATCAAGCTATACATTTCCAACTGACTTGTCATTGTACTAAAAGGCTATGCAATGCGAGGTCTGCTAAATCTGTAAATGTAAATATTGATATGTGCCTGTTCTAAAACCAATCTTGTATTCTTAGATTTTAACTTTCAATTATCTTTTGTCGTAAATGACACTTCAAGGTTTAGGACTGCCTCGTTGGTCAGTATCAAATTGGATGGTTGTATCAAAACGGGAGGGGATGACACAGCTAAAGAGGGGATGACTACTGAGTAGTGTTGCAAAGGACTCGAGTCCTCGAGTCGTAATTTTAAAGTCTCGACTCAATTATGCATGGCTCAGTGTGCTCAAAAGGCTCGGAGTCTAGAGTCAAGTACTCGAGTCTTAAAAAGGACTCAAGTCTTAGAAAGGACTCGAGTCTGAAAAAGGGCTCGAGTCTTAGGACTCGAGTCTTAAAATTAACTCGAGTCTCAAAGAAAAACTCGGAGCATGAAGATGAGACTTGTATCTCATAATTCGAAAAGACTCGAATAGAAGGCAATAAGTTAAAATTAGTGGTTATGATGTAACTATGTGTACAATAAAATCTGACGAGTTATTCGAGATTTTTCGAATGATAAGCATCAAGACTCGAGTTTATTTTAAGACTCGAGTCCGTTTTAAGACTCGAGTCCTTTTTAAAACTCGAGTCCTTTTTACGACTCGAGTGGCTGTTAAATGAGTCGGGCTCGGTTTGAGTCTAGACTCCGAGCCTTTTGAGCACACTGAGTCTTGCATAATTGAGTCGTGTCTTTAAAATTACGACTCAAGGACTTGAGTCCTTTGCAACACTACTACTGAGATGACTATGGAAGGAAACGACATGTTGCGCCGACAGCTAAAAAGGGGTGATAATCTTAATTGTTTATTTGCTTAGAAAGTAGGTACATAAAATAAAGGTGGTTAAGGGCAGGAAAATGATGAATGAGGTGTATACAAGCACTTTTACACATCAGTAAAATTTAAAACTGATAATAAGCTGCCGGGTTCGATTCCCGGGTTTGGCAAAGTGTTATTTAGTTTCTCCGTCAGGAATTTCTTAGTAACAGCCCGAAGTACCTGGGTTTGTGTCCAGCTACACCAGGGACACGTCGGGAATACAGGGATAAGAGCAGTTCGACGTGGTAGAGTATCATCCCCGTCACTTTTACCTTTATGATAGTCTCTTTTTATAGCTCGATGTGCCTTGCGTCACGTTAACGTTTTTAACCAACTCATCTATTGAGATGAGGTTTTCACATCAGTGGTTGTTTAAAAAAAAAATGTTTGTTACATCAGAACGCCACCATTTATAAACCAATAAAAAAAAATTCTTCTTTGCTTTGAAAGAGAATACATACAGAGTGGTCCCATATGTTGTTCAAGTTCTGATGATGTTATAATATAATTACCTAAAATTATTATTTACACAACAACTGAAGGTTTACGAATTTGTAATTTGTGTGGGCTAGATACCAAAACTAAAAAGTGAAAAATAAATAGTTTATTTAAAAAAAGCACAACCTACTTCCAAAAAAATCTCTTTGTTTTTGTCGTTTAATTTTTTCGCCATTGACTTCTGTTAAAGTAACGTTTAACTTCACTTTTTCACTGAGTAATGTTTTTTTTAAGTCGTTTGTTTTCTTTGTGCTCTTTTTTTAGTGACTATAAAAAGAAGATTCTCAAGTAGACGCGTATATATTTTTATATATGGCCACGCATATCTTTTTACAGCTTATTTTGCTACAGATAAACTTATCCCAGCTGACTACCACACACATTTAAATGAAAACCCACATTGTTGTTATATTGGTAAATGTCAAGTATGTAACACATGTAAGGTCAAAATTAACACATGTTTTAGTAACTTGAGCGATCAATCAGTGGGTACGCAGAAGGCGGTTATGTACAAAAATAGTGTAATTAATAGTTTGTTTGTGACTAGCTTACCCCAACAACTTCGTTTTAAAAATCTTCGTTCTGTTCGACTAGATTGAAAATATCATTCTTAGGGAAAACTTACGAAGTACCGAAATTATACTTATTCTTCCATTTTATACTTTAAGTGTTATTGTGTTAGTATCGAGTGGGATTTCTCTTCTGAAAGTGGTTGCCTGTTATTTTGCGTACATACAAACTTCAATGCCCTGTTCGGCTCACTCAGGTTTGAAGTTTCGGAAAACCTTTCTTAGTTGTCGTTTGCACCGTTTAAGGAACATTATCGTTGTCATGTTTCATTCATCTTCAATGACTGTGTCTGCTTACTGATTCTATGAATGTCAGTTTTTCACAAAACTTTCTTTAGCAGCCTCCCTTGTTGCCATTCGCAGCTCTACTGCTGACCATGAGATTCGCGGGGTCGATTCCCAGGTTGGACAATGTGGTTACCCCCTATTACTTAAAAATAACTTAGGGTGTAGAACCCTACCTAACCATTCTGATAGGCGTGATGTTATGCTGTTAGCATAAAACTCAAAAACAGTTCGTTTCCCAGACAGACAATAATCTTGTCGTCTCTTTCAAAGGTCAAGATAGAGCCGTCACGGGATTGATGTTATCTGCGTTATCGACTCAAGGCACTTTCACGTATCAACTATTTATGTAACACGTAAAGAAGATGTAAATCTGTTGTTTTTATAATTCTTCTGTACGTGTGTGTCACTGAACTCCTCCTAAATAGCTGGACTGATTTTTTTTTTGCGCATTTGAATGGGTCTCTAAATGGACATGTGGATTCTCAATCAGCCCAGTTGGTGGCGCTGTGTGGGTAGGACAGGTCATGGTGTGTCAGGTCCGCTAGTACGAAATAAACATGTAATACCTTGGCATTGTAGGGGTCTACTAGGACCGATGCCTGCCGGAGTCGCGTGATTGTTCGAAAGAGATACCGTGACCCTGGCACATGGGCAACTGATGGAACACGGGTGGGTTTTAGTCAGTAAAAGTCTGACACGCCCTCCCGCTCCGCCCAGAGCGAGAGAAGTCATTTGATGATTTCACATCCTGAAAAAAAAAAAAAAAAAATACCTTGGCATTATGATTATGTCTGCTTTACAAAATAATGCTAAAAGACGATTAAAAAACCTTTCTAAACACAGTATCTTTTTCACTGCTCTCCAGTACCTATTAACGCTGTAATTTGAAACAATTGTAAAAGCCAATTATTTTTAACAGAATAACTGAGGAGTGTCTTGCCGAGTCTTCTCCATAGGATTCAACCAATGCACCAGGAACCGTGCACCTAGCTCGATCACTAACAAACGTGTTACAAACTGAAATCACCACTGAGTGGCCAGAATGTAGTATTTCAATGGTGTTCAGTGCACGACGCGACTTACTAAAGCGTTATTAACTAGTTTGTGGGTGGTTCATGGTTGCGTCATTTGGACTGCCATTGAAACACCTAGACCTTCGACATTCGAACTACTGATTGGTGGTCTGATTTTGTAACTAATTACTTTTGAGCTTCGTGGACGATGGAGCTTGCTACCTTTTCTTTCCGATGGTTAGTAAGTAATCGAGCCAGCTGTCTTTTTCCAAAAATAAACGTCGCTTGTGCACAAGTTTTTTTTAAATAGATTATTTTACATAATTTTCCTTTAAAGGTACGAAGAATGTGTGAGCGATTCCCATAGTACAACAATTAGCCTGTAATATTCCCACTGTACTGCAGGGACGGAGGCCTACTCTCGGTGAGAGGGAGTGGGCTGTTATTCACTACGTGGGCCTAGTGTGGGTTGGTAGCTGTCTGTGTTCAAATTTTTGGTTCTTCCAGTAATTCTAAGCTCCCGAAATAGAAGGTGAAACATTGCGTGGTTGTAGTTGTTAGGAGTTCGACATAATCCTCCCTTATCCCTACTGACGAAAATGAAACAATGGTGTACAGAAACATTTATAAACTGCTCGAACACTTGACAAAATACACCGGACAAGAAACTTAGCCTTGCACTAACTGAAGTGGTCTCAACTCAGAACCATTCTATTTTAAAAGCGCGGCCTTGGTCTCTTTCTGTCGCTCAAACATGTTCGGAACAATTTTAGAGTATCGTCGGCATTTGAATATTTTATTCTATAAAAATTCATTTTTGGTGATGAATGATATTTATTACTGTAAGTAGGTTATACAAATGATGAAGAAAATGTGAGGAAAGTTTTGAGAAATATTAAAAAAAAAAAATTGTGGCACAATTTTTTTTTTCTTTTTGTTTTTTTTTTTTTTTTTAATTACTACATGCTTGCAAAATCGGACTATTCTGTAAGAAGTTATGCATTACAATCAATGAGTGAACAATCAATCATCCCCTGTTTTTCTACCCTTAGGGTTGGAATTTTCTTACAAAATTTACATGGGACCATTTTCGGGATATCAAATTCGGTTCACTCTGTAAAAATTTATGCGTGGTCATACATAAAAAAAAGTTAAATGCGTCGAATTGAGAACCTCCTCCGTTTTTTTTTCGTCGGTTAAAAATGAATGTGGATGGCTATAAGAGTAGGGGTAGACCAAAGAAACGATAGATGGACTGTGTGATAGATGATATGGCTAAAAAGGGGGAACTACTGAGATGACGACTAATCTAGAAATATGGAAAAATACATGTTGCGTCGTGCCCAAATAAAATGACATGTTAATCATAATAATAGGAGAATGAGGTAAAACCAAATACTTTTAAACGTACAAAAAATTGTACTAACTGTCTTTTACTTACGAATGCCTCATTGGTCTAGTAGCCACAACCACTACTGCGGAGTATAAGGACTTGGGGTCCTTTTACTTACGAATGCCTCATTGGTCTAGTAGCCACAACCACTACTGCGGAGTATAAGGACCTGGGGTCCTTTTACTTACGAATGCCTCATTGGTCTAGTAGCCACAACCACTACTGCGGAGTATAAGGACTTGGGGTCCTTTTACTTACGAATGCCTCATTGGTCTAGTAGCCACAACCACTACTGCGGAGTATAAGGACCTGGGGTCCTTTTACTTACGAATGCCTCATTGGTCTAGTAGCCACAACCACTACTGCGGAGTATAAGGACTTGGGGTCCTTTTACTTACGAATGCCTCATTGGTCTAGTAGCCACAACCACTGCTGCGGAGTATAAGGACTTGGGGTCCTTTTACTTACGAATGCCTCATTGGTCTAGTAGCCACAACCACTACTGCGGCGTATAAGGACCTGGGGTCCTTTCCCAGGTCGTGCTAAGTATTATTGGGCTTTTCTATTATAAATTTCTCAATAGTGGCCAGAGTCTAGATTTGTGCCATTTAACTTAATGATAACCGACGAAATGTGGGTAAACCACAGGTACACCTCTGCCCAACCTTTCATGAATAACAGGCGTGATACGAGTCAATTGCCATCAATCGGGCATAAATCCAGACTCTGGGCTGCTACTGAGAAATCCCAAATAGTATTGTAAAAGCCAATTACACCTTGCCCGACGAATTCCCAGAATTGAACCTAGGACCTCATATTCCTGCCAGGGTCGCGAGATTTGTTCGAAAAAGTTACCGTGGCCCTGGCATATAGGCAAGTGTAGGAACACGGGTGGGTTTTAGTCACTAAAAGTCTGACACGCCCTCCCACTCCGCCCTGAGTAGGCGACGTCATTTGATGGGAACTCGTCAAATGACATCTCCCGGTCTGGGCCAACCGACCAAAAAAAAAGCAAGAAAAAAAACCGGCCCTCACGGGTCATTTAAAAAAGAAGCAGCTATAAATGTAGTTTTTCTACGACGATCGTGTTTACTTAAAACCTTTAACAATTTTAGTATTTCTCATATTCATCCGCTGAAACAACCATAATGTAATAGGAATCCCACATAACATACGGTAAAGAACTAAAAGGTTGAAAATTGGAAGACGCAGTCACGATATGACATTCACGTTAACGTGACAGTTCACGTGGGCCGTAACGCCGTAACTCCGGCGTAATTACGGTTAATCCGCCGTTATTAACGCGTGTAACGCGTGCGCGTCACGTTATTGTAACGCCTTCGTTATATTAAAGAAGTATTAAAAAACGATAAATTCTGGCTGGATGTGAGGAAAAATGGTGGACGTATCTAAGGGTTATTATCTAGGGCAAGTCGTAAAATGTGAGGAAGGCATGTTTCTACAGTTATCACGAATGTCAGTTTGCCAAAGAGTATGTATTTTTATCGAAAATAATTGGTTGTTGACATTATATACCTTTGTTTTTTTTTTCATTACATCTTGGAATTCAAAAACCTCAAAAAAAGGTTGAATAATAAAGACTTGCTTCTTATTACTCGGGACTTACATCCTTGGCAAAATCGTAAAATGCAAAATACACCCGTACACACCCCTTCAGAGTATACAAGCGTGAAGTTAGGTTTAACTAATCTTTCATAGTTACATCAGGAGATTACCAGAAGGACAGTTCTCGTTATTACAATAAAAACGGGCAAAATCTAGTCACAATTTAATCTCTGCGACAAAAATCAACATCAACGTGAAAAACTTGACAAAAAGAATTATATGAATTTTAAAGGTATTTTTGACAGATTGGGAGTGGGCTTAAACTGCAAACGTTCTGTAAAATATCCGGATTTCCCGTTAATTAAATAACACAATAATTTTATAACACAATCAATAACAAATTACGCTACGAGCACACTTCACAGCACCGTAGCTTCGTAGCCGCGTAGCGGCGTAGCACTCTCGTAGACATATGATATTGGTCAGTTACTTGAGATTCCTATCGGGTAAGGTAACGTTGGGTTATCGATATTTCTGCTAGTTAGGTGACAGAGGCAAATGGCACTCGTTTCGTTGCCAATATATGTTTACACGGAATTAATCAAGCGTTAAATAATAAGCTTAATGTGGTGGTCATAAATTCGATACCCAGGCAAAATGTTATTGGGTTTTTTTACCAGATTATTAGCAGAAACCCGGAGTCTGGGTTCGTGCCCTTGTTGTGTCAGCAGCTTTGCCATATGACTTGGATGGTGAAATTATTGTTTACTATCTACTTCAATTAGTATAAACCTCATGAAGGCTTGATATTGTTATGTGAAAAACACAAACTTGAATACTAAAACTGTAAAAAAAATAACCCATTGGCTTTATTTTTAAATGACACTTTTATTTTTCACATTTGTGTATATATTTACACATTGAAATCTACATCTGGCGTAATAATAATATGTTTTCCGTGAAGGAAATGCTAGATCATAGAAGTTAATATTGCCAAATTGCCAAGACTCATTTCTCGTTATAAGAGCTTTGCTACGAGTCCGAGTTGTCGAACACGTATCGATGGAGATTTATTTGTAAGACTGCTACGAAAAGCGTAGCATGACAGCTACGGTTTTCTTAGCACCGTAGCAGGAACATGGCTATTATAATTAAATGACTCGCTGGCCCAGCAAATAATTTGTGCTTAGTTTATCATGTGTTTATCCCGTACTCCTCTTATTTTTAAAAAGGTTAGATCTCAAAGAGAAAAAAAATCGAATCTTTAAATAAACCTCAGTCGTGTGCGATAAACAGAGAGATGAGTACGGATCTCTCTTCAAAATGGTTGAAATGATAAGACTATAATATGATCAGTATCGATGTCACTCGCACCTACAGTTTAGGACGTTACATATGCTATGAGTGGCCTGTACATGCTACTATCTACATCAGTCCCGCGAGTGGCGGCACCGCGCCGCTGCACCGCTTCCAATACACGTAACCTAGTTAAGCCTTCACAATAAATTGTACGTTTGAAAAAGGTTTTCGTACGATGTTCTTCTTATTCCTTCCAAAAGTGCATCATCGGCATCGCTAATTTCAAGATCTTACGGCATCAAGAGATTACGGGTGAGCGCTGCAGTGCGGGGCCCGGGCGCGGGGCGCGGGGCCCGTAGGAGCGGGGGCGCGGGGCCCGGAGGTGCGGGGCGCGGGGGCGGGGCCACGCGACCCGGTCACGTCGCCCAGTGCGGCCGCGGCGCTCCGCCGGCGCGCACCGCGCCGCCCGCCACCCTTCCGAACTAATATAACCTCTATTTGCACCATACGATATCCTAACTTCAAGATTCGAGTGATCATTACCTTTACACACACTTTATGTTTAATAACCATATTTGTGACGGTGACGCGTGTATTTTTTATCTACCAGTGAGTGAGTGAAGGAAAAATGATAGTCGAAATACAGGAGGTATGTTTCTCGGAGTCGCTGGAGCTATCACGGCTCGTGTATCGTATCGTAACAGCACGACGCGGACGCGCGCCCCACACACTGGAGGGAAGCTTTACGGCACGAACGTGTAGATAGTACGCTGCACCGGACGCAGCGGTCCTTTACTGCCTAACTTAGTTTATTGCAACAATTTAATAATAACCGATAAAAAATTCGAACAATTTGTTGAATAGTTAGTGAGCGAAGCATTCGATGGTAATATCGTGCACATACTTGAGAAGAAACTTTTTTAATGGCTCTGAAGTTTACAAGTCCCAGTCTAGATTAAAGATCGTGCAGGGCGGTGATGTCAGTGGGTCAACGCACAGTGCGTGCGGGGCGCGGGGTGCGCGGGGCGTGTCAGCGGGGCCCGCGGGGGTACGGCGCCCCGCGTTGGCCTGAGGCCCGGCGGTGCAGGGGGGGAGGCAGAACGGAGGTCGCTCGGGCGTTGCACCGCTGCAGTCAGTGCAGGCGCTACGGACGACCGCTACGCACTACAAAAACGTAGACGGACTACGCCGTAGCCCCTGGGGCGCAGCATAGCTTTTACTATTTTACTGTATGATGCTATTAAATAAGTATTATATGTAACGGATGACCAGTTTAGTGCTATTTTAAATAATTACATGGACATTATGATGCAAAAAATATTGATGAATTACATTAAATTGATTGATTTATTCAATTTAAAAATCAATTTCAAGAATTGTTTATCAATCAATGATACATTATGAGCTCATGACAAATAAACAATGGGTTAATCGAATATAATGGAATGGTATGTATAAAAAATTCATGACTATTCAAACACAAAAATGAATTAAGTAATAAATCCTTAATCTATTTTAAAAACTAAAAAAACAAACACCCATCATTTATTAAACCCAATTTATAGATTGACCGAACCTGTAAAAGATTTCCTAGTATCCAGATTTTCATTGAGTGTTTTCTAATTTCCAGGAGGTCAGAGGAAAGAGGCCTTTCAAGATATGGGACAGTTCAAGGAACGTGAGGAAGGGACTGGTGGTTACTAGCTTCGAGGAGTTGATTCACAGAGGTCAGTAGCCTGGCGCGGGTTCACCCTGTCCCCTGTGTACTCCCTGTGCTCCTTGTACTCGGCGCTCTGGTTCACCCTAGTGACCTACAGAGGACTAACAGGGGACGGGGGAAGAACCTCGCCTACTTTATACTTACATTAAATTGAGTAAGATTTTATATTAGGTTGAGATGACGTCTAATTGAGAATTATGAAGGGAAAAGACATGTTGCGTCTATCCCAAATAAATTAAAATAAAGTAAGGAGATGATTGATGATGATGATGATTTCAGTTGAAGTTTTTATATTTATTTTTAAGGATTTATGTTAAAAATCACCTTCAATAATATTTTTCAATCTACCTTTGACAATGATTGTCGGATGATAAGTTTCTAACAGTGATAGCCTAATTTAATGTTTTACGTTTATAACTTGCGTATTTATTTCAAGTTTATTTCAGAATTATTGATTTGAGTTTTAAAGGTCATTGTTAACAGGACCATCTACATCTACAAGCGAGTTAAATAAGCTTTATTTGGTCTTTAGACCTATTTTTAACATACAATATTTTTGCAGGTGTGTTAATTTTAATCCTAATCCTTATTTAACTGCTTGGTTAGGTAGGATTTTACAAACTCACAATTTTAAATTAAGACAGCCAAAACTTTCGACTGATTGCTTTGCTTTTTTGGATAGGTAGTTTCTAATTGTTTTTATTATTTTTTGGATTTATTTGCGTTGATAGAATTATATTAAGAGCGTTAAATACTTGAATGATTAATTTTCAAAAACATCTTAAATTCGTTTTTGTGAAATATGACCTAGATACACCTGACCAGTGTCCTACAAACACATACGTGTTTCTGGGAATTCGATATTTATTAACTTTACGGCACTAGAGTTGTCGCACTGACACGTGTCAATGACGTATTCGCTTGACAGCCGGATTGTAGATAGAACTAGTTTTTTTGCACATTGGCATTTCTACGTCATTGCTCTTCATTGTATGTCGGCAATGTTTCGAACTCCTATCGTTTGATTGTTTATCACTCATAACCGTTTGGCTAATCGGGTGCCCTATATCAGAACCCAGTCACTCCCTCAAACTAAATATTCCGGGAGAGCGCAAAAACATACATGTTAAAGGCTTTTGGAAAGTTCTTAAAAATGATAGTAATAAGTAAGAGTACTGAACAACTGGGTCATGATTTAAAAAAATACCTATCCTCGATATTAATACTCACGCGTCATTCAAAAACTTAGTACACAACACAAACAAGACGAATGACCAGGTTTAAAGGTGTTTGTATATCGGTTATTTGCGAAGATTTTTAATATTTAACGGGACTTACTATGAAAGGAAAAATTGCGTAAAAAACAGAGCTGTTTTTTAAATGTCTTTGACTGTGCTTAGTCACAGAAGTAAATTCACCCAGACGGTCTTCCTCTTCTTCCATCCCTTAATCTCAGTTCCATGTGGGGACGGGTCTTCTTGTACCGCCGCCGGGACAATCGTTCCGGGGTTGTTATAGGAGTTAGGTTTTGCGCTTTCATCTTCATCTCGATATTGAACCACCTTGTAGCGGGAGGAGTGCGGGGGGGTTCCTCTTTCCAGACCTTTCTTAACTTTATTCATCACTGCTTTTTACTGAGAAACTATCATGTCTTCTTTAAGTGGCCGTACCATCTAAACCCAGCCGACCTATTCTGTAAAAACTCACCGTGAAAATGGAAAGTGAGCTTGCAGTGAGCTTCACGAAGTGTAAATCCTTTGGCGGTATACCTGGATCAAGATCAGATGATACACATGGACCTAATTCAATGCATCTTGATAAACACTTCGACACCATAGTCAATGATTAATTAGGAAAATGTACCTACCTATAGAATATTTATATATTACAATGGCAATGACTTGTTATTCCTATGGTATAACTGAGTATGACGTTAATTCCGATTTACAGTCACGATGAGTACCTTACTGAACAAAATATGTACAAACAGTGACATAGGTCGCTGTTTAATACTTAAGTTTTTGAAATCGAGATAAATATTTAATTTAATTCTGAACACAAGTAAAATTAAATAATATCACAAATATTAATACAATGCGCGCAGCCATTACGACTGATTTTACACAACAACAAAAAGTTGATTTCCCGGAATAATCGTACACTACAAAAAATGTTCCGTTTCTAACAATATTTTTTCACAACAAAAAAAAAGTTGGTTTCCACCAATATTTTTTGCTCTTTGTAGCTTAGTTTGATGTGCAGAATCCGTAGTTAACGGCTGTGTTGGGTCTTTTAACACCCTGTATGGAATGCTGAAATACGATGAATCACATAATTTGATTGCCGGATAACTATGCTTTGTTACTTGGCTTTTATTTTTGACTGCACCAATCCACATTTGATTACATTATGGAGGTGTTTCGAATCGAGGGGTTGATCACTTGTCGATTACAGCATGCTTGCATCTCATAAACCATTAATTGTAACTTAGAGCCGCCGTTACAATATTACAATGGAATCGGTTGTAAACATGACTTTCGGTGAAATAAAATGTCACTTAGTGCTGGTGTTAATTATTTTATTTTTTGTATTAGTCAAGTTCATGCTTTGCTTTCATGTCCAACGCAGGCTTGAAACTTTTTATTAGACTTGTATTGAGTGTATTAGCACTGTCTTAAGTTTTTGACGAAGCTGGGTTCTAATCACACTTACCGTTCTCTAAATCTTCTCGCTTCTATCTCTTTTATTTTTATCTTGTATCACACACAGCGAAAAACCCTCAGTTTAGCTCAGAAAAAAATAACCTGCTTCGTCCCAATCACGAGCGAAATCTAGTTAATACTCTTGGGAACATCCAATTGGAACTAAAAAACAAAGATAGAATATTCCGCTGCCTTAATGAAAACCGAGTGATCTGGTTTGATCGTCAATTAGCAGCAGAGCGCAGCAGCCCGAGCGGTCGGTCGGTGCAGGTCAACCGCGTTAGCCGGCCGACTGCACCCGACTGACCTGTTTTCTGCCTACCCTACGTACTCTAGCGACTAGCGCCAGTCTGGACTGACTGCTGTACGGCTAACTTGTGTCTCTGTGCGGATATATTCCTTTCCAATTGTAATTCACAGTATTAATAACCTTTCGACCAAGTGCCTCACATTGTGACCACACCTGCTTCAGATGTAGGTTCGTAGTTCTTTCTGGATTTTACAGTTCTAAGTGTTTGGATTATGCTGCCTGTAGATATACTCAACTGTAAATGTACAAATATCTGTGTCATATGAATTTCGAAAAGGTTTTCAGACGTTTCAGAGTTTAGCTTAACCTCTTTAAATCATAGATGGTTTACTAGTCAATTAACAAAAATGTAACTGTTGTAAATTGTGATATAGTTAAAGGACTCAAGCAGATCGATTCGTTGTGGATTCTATAGTTGCGTGCGCCCGATATAAGTATATATCTTATTACTAGACCGGTCAAACTGTTTCATAATCATATGTATTCACACAGATTGGTATAGTATTACTAAATACGCTTCATTGATACAGCCCCAAATTCTAATGTGGTTCGGGGTGCTAAAAGGACGTGGAGCGGCACTGATTTGTTATCGTACGAAGGGATCCTTTGTCACAAGGAGTCGTGCCACTAAACTATGATATTTATACGGTTATTTTCTAAAACATTTTGTTGCCGTTTATCTAGGAGTATTACCTACTTTGACCTAGTGACCTACTTATTCTATCTGATCGTATTTCACAAAATTGTATCTAAATGTTGCAACACATTTTTATTTCAACGTTGCTGGTCCTTTTACAGAAACGGTCGAAACGAGAGTTTTCAGATTCGTTTTTTTTTTTTTTTTTCAAATAGTGTTTATGTCCGTTCAATACCGAATTATCACGCGACTATCTTTTTATTTAACTATCTATCTACTAATAGGTACAAAGTACATCGCGCCGTAGAACTGCCTACAATCTATCATTTTGTCTCTTACGTTTCTACCGTGCTCATCCTGGGGACTTTGTTACACCAGTTCTCCTTGCCAACAAAACCTCAATGTAGTAGTGATTGGCAGGCGTTTAATATTGGCTTTTTAATTTAAAGTGTTTGCCGCCCTCGGTTAAAAATGTCCTTTTTCAGCCGATATTTTTTATAATAACTTTTTGTTCAGGTAAGGAGAAGCTATCGGTAGCGGCGAGCGAGCCGGTGCGGCTGGTGCTAGAGAGTGACGGCACACAAGTAGAAGACGGCGAGTACTGGCGCACGCTCCCCCCCAACACTGTGCTGCTGCTTCTGCGGCCGGGTGAGCGGTGGTACCCCACGGGAGTTGACGTCATCAAGGCTGGTGAGTTAAGAGCGCATAATATACAACAGTGCAGCAGAACTTTAAAATTTTCTTTGGAAAATAGCTTAATCTGTCCTGAAAATCCAATATATAGGCAAATAAAGTGTTGGTGTTCAAATCGTCACTTTTGTCTGTTCCAGCAATATCGGCGATACCAAAAATAGTATGCGAAACAATTCACGCACTAGAGCTGCACGATGAGACACCTTCATGGAAGATTATGGACAACAAGGGTCGCGTCACAGTGGTACTCCACTGGGACCAGCGACCGCAGGCCTCCCCAGCCGCGCGCTCTCCCTCGCGACAGCCCAAGCCCGACCGGCGGCCCTCCCTCGTCATCCAGACGTCTCTCGACCGGCCGGCGCCCGCGCCGCCGCACATCACAGTCGTGAACCACGACGAGCCGGGCCCGGCGCCGCGCAGGCTGTCGCGCGCGCCAGGCTCGCTGGAGCAGCCGGGTGGCGTGCACGTGCACACGGTCGACTGCCGCGCCGCAGCCTCCCCCGCGCCCCTCGCACGCCCGCCGCCCGACGAGTGCGACTTCCATTGCTGCGCGCTGCACGAAGAGGGTCGCCGTATCGCCGTGCACAAGAGCGTTGCCACCTCGCCCATCCAAGATGCGCAGCCGCGTGCTTCGCCGCAGGGCCGGCCCAAGGGACACGTACGCTTCCTCGATGCGGAGTCTGCGCGCCGCGGCGACCGGGACTCTTCCGAGAGCGAAACAGAGAACACCCTCGTCGAGGACGAGGCCGTCACCTCCGAGAAGTTTCTCCTTCTGATCGATCAGCTCAGTGTCGACCAGAAGCGGCACCTCACCATCAAGGACATAGGCATTATCCTCGAGCGGCTCAGCTCCAAGATCCTAGACGTGGAGCGACTGGATCGCGAGTCAGAGTCGGACGACTGCTACAACTGGACAATCAAGGCGACGATCAGAGGGGATGCGCTGCGGGAACTGGGCGTTATCTACAATGGAAACTACTATGCAATCAGCGAACACCCGGGCTATCGGGAGGAGAACGAGGAGGCCGGAGACGAGGGTGAGGAGGAAGAGGAGGAAGATCGGCTCTGATCGGGCCTGTGCGGCGCCGCCGTGCCCGCCGCCGCCGCCGCCGTGCGCACCGCGCTGTGCCGCATCGCCGCGCGCTGACCGGCCCGCCGCACACCCGCAACACGCCAGATAAGCGTGAAAGCAATATTCGTTACTAAGGTTTCGTTGCCGATCCGAGCGAAACGACAGGATCGGCCTGCTCAGGATGACCGACGCGCAGTCTCGGCCTAGCCGCGCGCGCAGCCGGGCGCGGCCGGCGCGCGCCGCCCGGCGGCCGCGGCGTCGCGCCGGCGATCCTCAGACGGATCGCCCGCTGAAGTGAATAATTAGAGACTTATATATGAAATTTTGTCGCGGCCCCGCCTTGCGCCATGACCCGGTCGTGTATTTTTGGCGGTGCGGGGTCGTACCCTAGTTACTAAATAGCGGAATTATTGTAAGTAAAACTGACTTCCTATCGATTTCTAAGGTGATTACTTAAGCGTAGCCGGTCGTGTGGCGAGGGCCGCCGCCTCGCTCGCATAGCGTACTGTGTATTATATTATGCGTCACCGGAACACAACACCCGCACAAATGTTTATCATCGAGGTTATTGTCAATGTTTTTAGGTAAATAATAAATTTTAGGTGTGCGCTTGCGCCGCCTGTCCCCGTGCAAACCGTTCGGTTCGTCCGCCGCGCGTCGCCGCGCCTCGCATCGCTCGCGTCGCACGCGGCGCGCGGCTCCACATAATTCACTCAAAGTTGGCCTAATATTGGGGAATAAGTTTCTGTATAAACTCATCATCATCATCGATGCATCCCGTAGTCGACGAACTCTAAAATAAAAACATCAGAGTGTGAGACTCAGAACAATAATGATAACGTGGTAACGTAGTGTGTGAGAGGGCGGCTCGAGATCGCCGATTTCACTCGCACACGGAGGAAATAACTTGCTCATGTATTCAGTTATATATATTATTGTATCGAAGAGTTGTTGTAAGGCACAGACAGTGGCAGACACTGACGCCCGCGGGCAGCATGTGGCACACACCACCTCGTCGGCCGAACACCTGGGCGCGTCGGTGGCTCGCCTCAGAGCGACAGTTCCAATAGCTATGACGATGTTTCAGAGAGAGTCATAACATTAATAGATATATAAAAATTATTATAATTAATAAAATTGAATGTTAAAAATAAAAATGGTTGTATCTAAAATACGAATATACCTACCGTCATGCATCAGTCATCTTGCTACATGGGTATTGGTAGTCGGTAAGTTGATTCTTGTATTTATTAGCTATATGGTATCGTAGTATTACTGTATAATGTTTTTAATTTTTGTATAGTACGGAGGTCGTGGTGGATAAATGTAACATAATAATGTAACAAAACAATGTGGTTTCATAAGTTTTACAGCCGGGAGGCTCTCATATTGTATAGTTATTTAAGGTGTAATATTAATGATTATTATTGGATATTATTGAAGGAGTACATGAATACATTGTTTGAGATGAGATTCCGTTTAGTTGACGTCGGTGGCGACTGACGTCAGGGTGTGTCGTGTTAGATTCGCGTGACTATGTTTGAGCTGCGAGTGGCGGGATCGCGGATGCGCGAGCTTTTTGGAACGAAACGAATCTGCATCGTATGAAAGAATAAATGAACAAACTGTGATTGCTACAGTCTTTTACATAAACGTCGAATTAGATAATAGTCCTCTCATCGTGTCCCAAATCGCTCGTGGGCCCACTGTCCGAATGTAATACTTGTATATTATTTATCATTGTATTTTTCTGAATGGTTCATTAAAGTCCCGTTTGAGATTCATTCCTAATTTAACTATTTCTCAGCGATCAATATACATTCGATACAATTATACTATGAACCTATTTTCGGCAATCGAAAATATAAAGTTCTGATGTTTTGATACATTATTGGATAGAATTTGATTTTAAAGTTCGATATTGTGACTTGTCCTAAAGTTACTTATTTTTCAATTTACTATCGCTATTAAAGTTTAGGGGAAGCTGTAAGTTTCGTTAAAAAAGTTTTCATAAAATAAGTGGCCGGGTTTTGAGGTGTCAAGGTATTTCGATCCGTGTTTGTTCTGTCGGACTTACATTTTGTATGTACGAGCGACAGAAAAAAAACACGAGTGATATTCTGCAATGTTGTGCTTGTTCTCGACGTCATAGTGTGGACTATGACGTCAAATGTTATACATTTTGACGTCGAGTATTTTCGGCTATGCGGTGTCGAGAACTGGTACCGATGGAAAATCTCTTGAAGTTTTGTAAGGTAATACTGAGAGTTCGATCTGTGTAACATGACTGTGATTTTTATGTTGGTCCTGTCCGAAGATGACTGTCGGTACATTCATAGCAGGCTTCACGCTGAGAGACGAATTTTTATATAAGACCGGTTGCAAGACTCTCAAAAAGAGATACTCCTAAACCTTTACCACATTTAAAAATTGCTGAAAAGTAAGTAACTCAGCGTGTCGTCTGCCTAAAACTGTGACAGTTGCGCATGTGTGCGTCCTACTTATATTAAGTTAAATCATTTCTACATTCCTTTGTAGAGCTAATGGTGAGTCTATGGAGTTATGGTTCGTTACGCACACGATATCTAGATAAAACGTTCCGTTTTAATATTTGTATGTGTATAGGAGTAATGATAAATTGTAAAAAATGGTTTGTGACGCGTATGATCCGCGGTTGTAATTTGGGAGGAGAGGGTCAAGCAATGCAACTGTGTATCTACCTAATGAGGGCAGCTTTTGCATTTACAGAGTAGAGGTTATTAAAAGAGGATATTTTGGACATCTGTTGCATTGCTTAAAACTTCGAACGTTGTGTACAATGATATTGTTGCATTGTCTATTCAACAGTGGCATTTAAATCATTATAATTTAATTACTATCATATTGCGGGTGAGAGACATTCTATTCGTGAGCTAACTGGTATGGGTTTAATTTCATAGATTTGGTAAAAACCAACGAAATTTGCCTTTTAAATAATTATCACCAAATTTAATAACAATTTGTAAGAAGAAAACATACAATTCATTGATGTTGGTTGCTTTTCCAAAAGAGCGCCGATACAAATAAGTTTGAGATTTATAAGCAAAATAGTGTTATAGTCAGCGAATAATTGTTACTGTAGTAAGTTTGTTGACAAGTCTTGATAGTAATTGAATTATAGACTTCCATGCCTGTAGAGCACTCGTTGCCTCGTGGTGCAGATAATAGTTCCATGACTGAAATAATATTAAGTATATCATCTCTAACTGTTGGACTCGCGTGTAACAATATTGTAGCTGGGGACTGATAGGGCGATTCTTGCGCATTTCGGAGAAAAACTACTTTTTGTAGAACAAATAAAGAATTTAAATCCCACCGTGTTGATAACATGAATTAATTAAATAATATTGATGTTGTTAATTTACATAAAGCAAGAATTTAATGTGAAAGAGGATCAGCCCTCTTGTCCTCAGTAATACCTTCCAAATTGTATTTCATTCGAAATATACATACCTAAATAATGATTAGATAACTAATAATATATAAACGGTAACAGAATTTTCGAAAAACACTTTCGTTTTCGAACCTCGTTTTTATAGGCGAATAAATAGTAAGGTCAATGTTTTTTTTAAAGTCAGTCTTTAAGGGGGTATTGATTTGTAGCATTTACTTGCAATCCAAATCATACGGACATTATGAAATATAAATAAAATTGGTCTTTTAGGATCATTCTAGAATGACAACGATGTACGTAATGGCGTTGCAAATTATACAATAAAACGTCAAATTTTTAAATAATTATTCCTCGCATAATGAACCTGAGAAATCCAAACGTGGAATTGAAATATAGAAATGTGAATGCTTTAGTCTGTTTCCTGGATCCGAGCAACTGTTACAACTCAGTACACAACTTAACGTGCAGTGAGCAGTCGTGCAAATACAAATACGTAAAATATTGTATGTTAGTTATTCATACACTATATAGCACTTAGGGGACTCGTTTTAAAGTTACGTGCCAAATCGTTCTTATTTTACAATTCCATTGTAGAACTCTAACTTCGACGTCAGGTTGTAGAACATAACGTTACAGACTAACTGCTTTCTCTTAAGGCTAGACAATTAACGTAACGTTATCTTGTACGGTGTGACGTCGGAGCTACACTTTAGAGTTTTATATAAAATGTCGAATAAAATATAAGTAGCGAATTTCGTAATAGACTACTGAGGACTGGTGCCCTAGAATATGCCATAAGAATTGTTGTTTTACAAGTGCCAATTTATGAGTTGTAAGTAATATTAGTTAAGTTAGATATGGCACGTACGAACCTTTTTTAAACACATTTATAACTGTATTTTGAAGTATGGGTACTTTAATAGCACGGATAAAAGAGCATAACTTTGTTGTATTATATTGTGTAAAATGGCAGACGCAAGAAATACGAATTAATTATAGATAATAGAACCAAGGATACGTTGTCAAAAACCTGTTTTACCTTTAGACAAATATTTATTCATATGTTCCAGAGCGACAAAATTACCATCCTTGAGATGCAATCCTAATGAAAGTTTCATGTTTGTTAAATCTCAATTTATTTTTCTCTCCTGAGTGGTCCTGGTTTTGACCTCTACTATGCCAGATGAAAAGCGATGGATGAAACGAGCATGACTAGAAGATTTCTGGTCACCCGTGCTTTGAGGGTTAAATGTGTAAGAGAACACAGACGCTGGCAGAGAGTTTTCGAATAACGAACTTCTCATACTTCAAAATATAGTAGACAACCCCGAATGTAACACGTAATGGCATCGTTCACTCGTATCATACGTAACCCGAGAACATTTATTTTTGTATTCACTCGACGAACGTGAGACAGACACCGGCTTCTGTTAAACACTCGATTATTACCCAAAAACTTCACTGCCACTAATTTAAAAATAAAAATATTGGAAACGAACAGCTGTTTTTTTTTACTGCTAAGGACCTGCTTAGCGCTTGACTGCTTTTCACAACCATTCGTCACACCAATTACACATTTTCAAATACTAATTTATTGGTGGGAGTACACTTGATTAAAACTGACCATGTTTTCGGATTTTCGATTCGTGAACCGCTTTTAGAAGACTTTATTGATAACATTTGTTTATGTTCGATTCGGCACGGATGGAGAACTCAACTGTGAAGTAATTACAATAAAACAATTACTTTTTCTATTGTTACCAGACATAATAAGCTTGAATAAAAGACGAGGGGCTAACAGAGGGGGCCAATGCTAGTATTTTTAAGCACGTTCGTTTTCTAATCTGTCAAAAATACTTACCCCTAAGTTCTATAAAATTTCAAAAATCTTTACATTGTACCTATCTATATTCTGACAAGATTTTGACATTGACTTTCGCTGAGATGAGAATAAGCGGCTTCGTCCCAACTCATCCCCAGTCCCAACTCACCCGGTCCATATATATCTACCTACATGTATAGCTAGAAGGTGCGAAAGTACTGATGGTAAGTGCTTGTATGGTTTGTATTTTTTTTTATTCGGTAAGGGTCGGTTCACATATGACGGAAGATGCGTCGCGTATCATCGGTCGCGTAACGCCAGAACAGACAATTATATGAGAAAACATTCAACCTTTCACACTTAACCGATGATGCGTTAGTGCGTCGAGCGTACAGCGTCTGTTCCGTTTCCGTCAACGCACTGTCGGCCGACGTAACCCCGCCGCACATGCCCACACTCGCATTGGCCGTCACGAGCCGCGTGCGAGTGGCAGTATTTAAAACCTATGGCGCAATACCAAACTCCGCATTTGCTCTCACGTGTCGACGCAGGCGCGTACATGAGCGTGTACGCGCGTGTCGGCTAGGTGACCAAGACATTGTTTTCGAGTGGCAGTGACGCGAGTGTTTTCGAATTGGAGGAACTCATTGAAGCTGTTCGAAGCGAAAAATGTTTATACGACGTAAAACACCCAGAATACATGAATACCAAATTAAAGGATTCTATTTGGAAAAGAATCGCAGAGGCGCTAAATCTCAAGGATGGTAAGCACTTATTATTTTTATAAATCTTACTGATATTATAAATGTGAAATGTGGATGTTTGTTTGTTCACGATATCTTACTTCCTATCGTGTTCCTATCCTACTTAATAATATTATAAATGCGAAAGTTTATTAAAATAAAGTCTAGTATTTATATAAAATAGATTCAAATCAAATCAAAATCAAATCAAAAAACTTTATTTCTCCTCACAATCACAAACTTATTCTAGGTTTTACATATTATTTATTTGTTTTTTTAGCAATGTGAGGAGCTGGTGTCTGAGTTAGGCATAAAATGCCTGTATTACAAATCACCAGGTCCCCACCCCACGGAAGAACAGAAAGTTTTACTTAAAAAATATGATAATACAATCTTACGTTATAGATAAGGAGATTTAAGATTAAAAACTTAGGTTATTATAATTTTGGGGGTAGAAGTTAAAAATAAACTATAAGTAAACAAAACAAAAAGTTAATTAGAGCGCCTGTATCTGTGTGTCTATGAGAGTGTGTAATGTCAATGTATATAGTGTTGAGTGTCAGGTGTAGTGTGCCGATGTGTACGTGATAGGGTTTGGTGCAAGTTATAAACTTATATAATACTAGTTTAGTTTGAATGAAGTAGACTTTCTGTAAAGTTATAATCCAATTTTTTTATTTAGCCAGTCCGTAACCAAAGATTTACATTTCGTTTTTGGCAATGGATATATTGTTAAGGCTCGATTTACCTTATTGTATAAATTTGAGCCCTGGTAGCAGAAAAACCGATGTGCAAACTTAGTTTTGAAAGACGATGAAGAACAGACTGTATGTTTGCGACGTTTGTTTCTGGTTCTTTCGGGTTCGAAAGTTATCAGGGCGTGTTGTTTCATGACCGTTTTTAGGATGAAGAGCTGCCTCACAGTAAGTACCTCCCATTTCGAGTAGAGATCAGTAGTTGTGTGATAAAAAGGAAGAAACAGAGTAACTTTTAGGAGTGCTCTTTGTGCTCTCTCAACTTTTAAGAGATGAGTTTTACATGAGCCACCCCATGTGGTGATACATCAAGCTGAGACTGACAGAGAGCAAAGTAGACCGATTTTATTACAGATTTTGGTGCAGTGTTTCTTAAGGCTTTAAATATTACTATAAGTCTACGCACTCTCGCTGATAGAAGATTAATATGGTCATGAAATTTAAGATTTCTGTCAATGATTACTCCTAAGTACTTTGTGGATTTAGTATTTTTAAGGTTGGGACACTGACAACTTGTGCTATTTGGATTTGGGCACGAATGGGAGACAATACTCAAAGAGGAATCCGGTTTGTCATTTGTTTGAATGGAAAACGTGACGCAGGTCGTTTTTTCGACATTTAATGTAAGTAAATTCTTATTTAACCAACTGATCACAGTGTTCATGCCTATCTGAGCTTTGGCAAAAACTTCATGCCAGGAGTTACCACTGTAGAGTAAAGCTGTATCATCAGCAAACGCAACAATTTTGGAATCCGGCGATATTATCTGACATATATCATTTATATAGACTAGGAATAACGTCGGCCCAAGAATACTGCCCTGTGGAACTCCAAATGTCACTGGGACTTCATCACTAGTAATGTTACCGATTTTAACATATTGTGTTCTGTCGGTTAGGTAATCTTAAAAAAGTTTTAATTGAAGACCCCGGATACCCAGGCTTTCGAGTTTGGTTAACAGGATAGGGACAGAGACTGTGTCAAATGCCTTTGCTAAATCTAGGAATATTCCAATTGTTTTTCTCTTTGAATCAATGTTGCTAACTATATAATTTGTAAGTTCTGACACAGCGTCGGCAGTGGATCTCTTGGCTCTAAAACCAGATTGAGATTGTGAGAGAAGATTTTTATTTTCCAAGTAGTTAACAAGTCTTTTGTTAATGATGCGCTCTAAGATTTTTGATAGGGTAGGGAGAATTGAAATTGGCCTATGATTATTGACACAGTCTCTGTCACCACTCTTATGTATCGGATGTATCCTTGACTTCTTATAGACTTTTGGAAAAATACCGGTAGTGAGCGACAAATTACAGATGTAGGTAATAGGTATTGTTAGAATATCCGTATTAGATTTCAAGATGTCACTAGAAATCAAATCAAGGCCCACCGAACAGTCACTCTTTAACCCTGTTACTAAGGATCTTACCTCATCTTCATCCGTTGGAAGCAGACAAAAAGAATGGCTACACGGGTTATAGATGATAGGTCCCATTTGTAGATTATTCTTAATGATTTTTTCTGCGAGCGTTTTACCAACATTTGCAAAATATTGATTAACATAGTTTACCGAATTTTGGGGATCATTAGTGCTAATAAGTTCAATCGGGCTGTCTTTGGGTTTAGTTGAGTATGTAATCTCTTTGACTATTTTCCAATTTTTTTTACTATTTTTCCCTGCGTTTTGAAATGTAAGGTAGATTAGATACATAGATTATACATAGATTAGAGATACATAGATTATGTAAGGTAGGTAACAAAAACTGAAACTGTTGTGTGGGTAGATATGAAATTCTAACATTTATTTAATATACTCATAATTATGTACATTTACAAAAAGATTAAAAGTTTTATATCCATTATTGTATTAATGTCGAACGATATCAATACACGTCCCGTTGCACACTGTGGTTTTGCCATGTCACTCGTCCTTCTACGGAGTTAAAATAATCCGTAGATTGGTCTCTTATTTCAAATGCCCTTTTCGAAATGCGTCCTCTCAATCGAGGCAGTAATTGTTGAAAATTTGGTAAATTTTCATTTTGCAGGTTCAGTTCCTCATTCATACTTTTTGTGCGTAAATAGTTATGCAAGACACAACTGGCCATAACAATTTTGTCTACTGTTTCTACTTTCATTTCAAATGGCCGTAAAAATATTCTGAAACGGGAACTCAATATGCCGAATGCACATTCAACCGTTTGTCTTGCTGTTGAGAGTCTGTAGTTAAAAACTTTGTTTCTATAATTGTCTGTCACTTGTCTCTGAGAGTAGTGTAGAATTGGGGGTTCTGCATCACTTGCTCGCTGCGCTCGACAAGTGATGCAGAACCCCCAATTATATTTCGATAAATAACCAATGAAATCTTTTTGCGCTATATCGCCGACCTGAGGTTTTGACGCATCCGCTGTGCTCGATTTATAATTTACGATGCGTTTTCAATATATACTCTTTTCCTTTAACAGCGTTTAAATAAAAACATTGAGGAAAACGTATTGCATGTTGCATCCAAGGATCGTCATAAATCTCCCAATCTTCTATAACACCTCCACATGAGAAACATGCTGCTTTATCATTTATACTATCGCCACAGTAAAAGAATCCAGCGTCGGCCATTTCCATAACTAATCTTTTCTTTGAATCAGCTGTCGCCCAGTAATAATTAAATGAAAACTCACGCATTTTAAAAGTATTATACATGTCATATCGAGGTTTGTATTTATTTTGACACATGCTTTGTTTTACAGATAAATGCATAATGACATTGTCTAGCTGCAGTCAACAGCTTATAACGATTTGACGACGTTGATGGGATTGGGAGGGATAGGAAACATTTTACCTAAGTAAAGAAATTAAACAAGAAAATGTTTATTTAAAAATTGTATTATCATAGCACCATTTATTTAAACACAATACATTTTTTAAAGCACATACAGAGTCATGATAAACACAACTATACAAATCTTGAGAATGTTTATATTGACTGTGCAGACTTAACAAACTAGGACAACCTTTGTCTTCTAAATTAAATATGTTACTATTACTGTTTTCCAATATATGTTTTAACCACACAACTTTTTCTAAACCTTTAACATATACACATTTATCACTTAAAATATCGGCAATATAACTCTGGTAATTGGAATATGGTACAAATCCTTCACGCCAATATATCTTTCTGTTACGTTCAATCCAACTAACGTGCTTTCTTTCTGATTTCGTCAAATTGTGAAATGGAAAAGGTGGCTTAATTAAAAACCATTGAATTTTTTTATTAGACAAAATAGCGATTTCTTTTATCATAAATTCACCTGTATCTGTCCGAAAACCTTGAATATCTACAATAGCAATCATGACAGCCTTCGTACAGTGTTGCTGAGAGGTTTGTATTCCACTAGTCGATCGTTTATAATCAAACAATATGCAGTTGTTTTATCTGGTATTGGCGTTGAACATTCAATTTCTATTCGTACATCCACTGGACCTGATTTTAGACTATCGTTTTGCCTTGAGCAGTCCAAGATAAAAAGGGGAGCTTTTTCTTTGAAGTCCTTTAGGTCAAGCAATGGGTCTACTGGACAGTTGTAGTAAGACTGACGAAATTTCACATACATTTCGTATATCATACTGTATTTGTTGTCAGGGAACTTTAAACCCATAGGCTCATAAGGATAATATTGTGAATTTAAGAAGAGCGTAACGTTTGTCACGTCACAATGATCGAATAGTGAACTGTCCTTAGTTCTACTATTTTTTCTGTTAGTTTGTAAGCAAAAAATTACATATCTAGGCTTTTCCAATTGTGAAGCAGTCTTAACTGACCAAGAATGTTTTGTGGTTTTAGGTAATAAAGGATATTCATATAAATCCCAATTTCTAAAAGCCATCTGAATGGGTTTATCTCTTTCCAAATGCTTTAAGAGTGTTAATCGTTCCCGATCTGACACTTTTATGTGTGGCACCCTCCATTGAACTCTTTGTATATCTATTTGAAAATTAACAACATCATCAGTAAGAATAACACTGTTTAAGTTAGAGTTAGTTCTGTTCAATATAAGTTCGTGTTTACAATTTATAACGATTTTATTGTAATCCTCTGCAAACCCTAAAATCTTATTTAATGGTATCACAACACTAAAATGCCCATCACTTTGGAATCCGCTTAAATTCCAACCCCATATTTCAGCAACTTTATTTTCAGCTTCATTTAATGATATGTATGATTTTATTGCTGACGTTATCCCAGAATTTTTTATACGATCTATTTCAATACCATTCATTTCGTACCTGATGTCTTGAAACAAAGACATAACAGGGTTATTAGTGAACGTAACAGTTTTCTTGATCGGATTCCCATCTTTACCGAGCAGCTTTGCTTGGCCTTCGATGTAAATTGAACTGGCCGATGGTAGCACGTAGGTGTCTTGCTGATGAATGGGGATTCTGATTTCATCGTTTTCTCTAAAGCTGTTATTGTAGGGATTATATGAATGTATTTCATAACTTTCGATCGAAGTATCGAAGTGCGGTAATTCAGTAATCTGTAGTATATTCATACTTTAAAACCTAGGGCTCTTAGAAAATCTTTATTTGCTTCAGTCAATTTCTTAACTTTTTTCTTACGTCTATGCACTTTAGCGGTCATTGAGGGAATAAGACGTTTTATTTTCACAGGAGCGTTTTTATAATATAGTATCATTTTATTTTTCTTAAATGAAGGTGTAGTTGAATATTAAATTCTTCACCGAAGTTAATACAATTACCAAATTGATCAACAATCCTAATAGATATAGATGAAATTATATTTTTGTTCACCGGAAAGTAAATAACGTTTCGTGGTATTTCTCTGTACTGATGACAAGGAGCAGTATCAAATACAAATTCATGAATAAAATGAGTTGGTAATCCGTTGCAGTACGAGCTGTGTACAAGATCACATTCGATTCTGATTACAGATAGACAGCTGTTATTGATGGACACATTTGGTCTTGAATTTAACACTGTAAAATATAACAAACCGCACTCGTATTGATCAGATAGATGCAGAGGTGGTTGAAAGTATGACACCAATTCAGATTTGTTTCCGGAGATGGTAACCGTAGTAGACATGCTTGTATACTGGGCTCTTTCAGAAGATTCTGTTTATTTTATTAGGGATAACTACACCAAAAATTATTTAAAAAATGTAAACAGAGATGCCCACAATTGAAAGGATGATCGTGTTGTATATTATCATAATTATAGTGGAGTTTAGAACCTACGTATTTTATAAATTCTTTTGGAGGCTTAAGATTTCCATAACTATCAAAGTACTCAATATAATCATTGTATTTTGCATAGGCTACCCAATGAGAGCCAGGATCTTTAGAACTGTCTAAATTAATAACTCCACATTCTTTTTTAAACGGGCGTTTTGGTAATTGATCTCTCATAAAGACTCCTCTAAAATAGGGAATACTATTCCCATACTTCAAAATGTCAAAGTTAGTTAAGGCTCGTTTGGGTAGCCGATACTTTAGTTTTTTTCATTCGATACAAAAATTCCAAGCCCATTTTTATGTGGTTTAAGTTGTAATCCTTTTCCAATGCAGAGAGCTTCCATTTTTTCATTGTGTCTCTTCGATTCAGCCAACAGCTTTCTAGCCATCTTAAATTCATTAATGGTTTTGGCAATACCAGCTGCACCGCCTGCTATGGCTCCCGCCGCTGATAATCCAGCAAAAATAGGAATCAAAGGTAACAAACCACCAGTTTTTGGTATAGGAATAACACGAGGAAGTTTAATGGATGAATCATTAGCTAATTCTCTGGTTGCGGCCATAGCTAATTCTATTGCCACTTTTTTGCATTTTGGTTTTAATTTCTTCATGTGTCTTTTCGTTTTAATGATAACATTTTTAAATTTATTTTTTAACCCTTTTCCAGATGGAACTTTTTGAGAGCACTTTTTTTTATTTTTTTTTAGGCCAGAACCACTCCTAATTTTTGTAGACATTGCCTTGCTTACTAAGCGTGCCGCGATTTTTTCGCTTGCACTCGCATCGGAGGCAACTGCTTGTTGTTTTGCCATTTTTAACAAAATTAAATCAGCTCTGTGACGATCCTTTAAGTTTGATGATTTGAGATAGGCAATGTCGTGTTCTTTACAATATTCGTCTAATTTATTAATACCTTTATCTCCGCGTGAAAGCCTTTTAATTAATTTTGTACCAGGACCACAATAATTGTAACCTGGTAAGTGTATTTCAAATGGTAAATTGTTTATTAGCCAATTGAGAAGACTACTCTCTCCAATACACATCATAAGACTAATGAATTTGGATTGAACACTTTAATAAATAGGTACATATGGAATTCATCAATGACTTTGTTGTAAAGTTACTAAAGTTATTATTATTTGTTATAATACATTCGATTTATCAATCCAACTGTTTTCAGCAGAAGACAAACCTAACCATTTTACTAAAACCCTGTTTCCTTTTCTTCTAAGGACTTTCTCGACTAGATATACATTGGGATGTTTTGTCTTTTGAAGTTCTTGTGAATAAAATGCTCCTAAAATAGGTTGACCTCTGATTGTATCATCAATTAAATAGGTGATAGGAGTTGTATTTTGTATTTTTCGAATTTTAAATATTTCGGTTGACCAGTTGGGGGTATATCCTTTTTCAAATGTTCCTTTGTACTTACTGATACGTACATAATCACCTACTTTATACTTGCTTCTTATTCTTTCATTTTTTGCCAAACTTAAATACCTTTCTAATATACGTTTTTTGTTAACATCATCCACATTAGCTGGAATTTCATGAATTGTCCGATGGTAAGTGTGATTGTATTTATAAATAACATCATTAAGGGCACCATCTACCCAATTATAGTTGCCTTTTAAACTAAATTCCTTATACAGTTTAGATTTCAATGTTCTGATAAATCGTTCAACTATTGAGGCCTTTTTTGTTGAGAAAGTTGAATAATGGTTAATATGATTAGATTTCATAAGCTTTTGAAATTTATTATTATAAAATTCTGTTCCATTATCCGTTTGTAGATTTTTCGAAACACGTCCTGTAGCCAGTAAAATTTTAAAAGAGTTACATACATCATCTTTGGTTTTACTTTTCAGAGGAAAGGCCCATGCATATTTCGAAAATGTATCTATAACGGTAAGAATAAATCTGTAATTTTTATTTTCTTTTGAAATTGATTGCATATCAATTAAGTCTGCTTGCCACAGGTCATCTATATCTTTCATATTAACATGTCTTCGCGGAAAGTTCACCCTCGCATTTTTATGGATTTCGTTTACCACGTCAGCTTTGCTCATGTTCAGAATTCAGTACTTTTGTCTTGAATTCATGTATAATACTGAATGAAAAGCATATTATTATAACTATTTATTCTTTAATTATGTCAGCTTCTTTTAATTCTTCAACTATCGATAAAATTTCATTGTCATGGTTTGTATTTCCAGCATCTCTTGAAGCAACTAATAGTTTTAATCTCTCAACTAATTCGTTAGGATCATCCCAATATACAAAGTCAGTGTTGTTTTTGTATTTTTTTAGTGTTGGTAAGTTTCCTCCAATTTTAGTGTGATCAAGTTTATTATCGTTTGACGCTTCGGAAAACATTGGTTTGATAATTTCACGATATTTTACTCCTTTATCGCCTCTTATTTGTCCATTAGGATTAAAATCTCTCTTATGAGCATTTGTAGAATGCAACATATCCTTATAGACAAGTTTGTCTTCACTCGAAATTAATTTTAAATCAGGTTTTCTTCGAAGTAAAAGTTCTTTCAGACCAGGAGTTAAATTATAGGCCTTGTCATCGACTTTAATTAAAATCTCATCATTGTCATTTAAACTATCAATTTTAAAAAATGTTACCACTGAATTACCCAACAGTAAAGTTTTGTTTATACTTCTTATTCCAAACGGTACATTTACACCATCATAGATACCGTGGACATCATGACCCTCTAACGAAATTTCTAAATCATCTGGTAATTCCATTTTATTAGACTTTTTAAGTGACTGGGCAGAATTTAGTTTAGGATCGTAGCAGTCTTCAAACTTTGTAGATGAGCTAGTATTGATACTATCCAATTCATTGTTTTCAGAATCAGTGAGCATTGTATTTTCTAAATGTTTGATTTTTTCCATAGATATATTAGAATCAATAAGGGTTTTAAGTGGATCTGTGACAGGTTTTAGCATTTTATCGAGTGACAAGTTCATTGAATGTTCCTGATTCTTCATTTGTTTAATTTTATTCTTTATAGAGTCTACAGACTTCATTAATTCTCTTTTAATATTTTTCTCCATGTTGTAACAACTGAGTGCAACTGAGGAACAAACGATACTAATTTTGTTTTTGTATGTTATTTACTTATATATAAATACCTTCAGTCAAATTTTAAATAAGTATCAAAATTCTGCCTGTACCTTCCATTATTTAATGGTGACTCTTTGTTAATAAGAAGAAATTGATATGGATAACTCCAAACCGTTTTACAAATATCTTTGAACTGATTCCATGATAGATCAGAGTTGACATGTTCTGCATAGATATGCTTTAAGTTTACATCATCTTGTTTAAATATTATAAGAAAATTAGCGTTATCACGTAGCAACTGTTTTGGAATTTTTGAGTAGGTTTGCGATAAGTAAAAGCAATCAATTAGTTTATGTCTACCCATAGAGAAGTAATTACGGATATTTATTTGTTTTTCACATACAACATCATCAAATATAAATACAGAATTTGGTAAAGCTTCACTGGGTGATATGACTTCTTTATTGTCACTGAATTCATTGAAGTTAATCTGAGGTACTTTTCTTAATACTTCACATAAGAAACGATATTTCGGTTGGAACGTAGTTTTCGAATAAAGATAAAGATTTTGAAATTTGAGACCATTCTCATGTAACAATAAACTGATCATAACGTTTGTTTTGCCACAGTTTGAAGGTCCACATATTATACAACGAATCGTATTAGGCAATAAAGCACTGTGTCTTATCTGATGAACTGAGTCTTTGAAATTAATATTATTAACGTTCAGGGATATGGGTTGTTTGATCAACTTCATCTTGTCTATTATTTGTTTTCATTACTTACTATCCTTTATATATGAATACTAGCTTCTGCCCGCGACTTCGTCCGCGTCAAATTTTTGCTCCCCTTACCCTTCCCGTCGCATCGATTTGCCTGCTAGTTTTCGTCCATTTTCGCTCCTTGAGTTATAGTGAGTCAACCTTAAAAGATAGACATATGCTCTTGGGACTTTTTTTTTGAACTTTTTAAAAATAACAATCCCGTCATACATGATTTTTGCGTTACTTTAACCGTTTACGCAGCGCACGCAACGGAAACTCTCAGAAGGAATAAATTTTCCCCGTTTTTGCAACATTTTTCATTACTGTTCCGCTCCTCTGAGGTGTAGCGTGATGTTATATAGCCTATAGCCTCCCTCGATAAATAGGCTACCTAACACAAAAAGAATTTTTCAATTCGGACCGGATTCGATTCGGAGATTAGCGCGTTCAATCAAACAAACAAACTCTTCAGCTTTATAATATTAGTATAGATAATTAGTTGACCCAGCGAACTTCGTATCGCCTCAGATTCAATAAATGTTGTTATAAACGTACCAAGTTTGACAACCTGGTACGCGGTGGTGATCTGGTAAGCGTTTTCTAGCTGACACTCATATGTTAGGTTAGCTCCTACCCAGTTATGATGACCTGGTACTTCGAAGGCATAAAGCGTTTTCTAGCTGACACTCCTTTGTTTGGTAAGCTCCTGTCAAGTTATGATAACCTGGTACTTCGAAGGCAACGTTTTTGTCATAGTACCACGTTTTATAGTGACTTGTATTCTCTTTGACGTTTTATGTGACGTCTCACGGGAACGCGGTCGTAAAAAGGGGAAAAAAAAAAAAAAAAAAAACGGGATAAAAAGTATCCTATGTCCTTCTCCTGGCTCTAAACTACCTCCCTGCCAATTTTCAGCTAAATCGGTTCAGCCGTTCTTGAGTTATAAGTGAAGTAACTAACACGACTTTCTTTTATATATATAGATGTGAGCACAGTGTTCAAACAACAGGTTTGAACCTGCATCGTTATAAAGATTATGTTCTCGTGTTACCTGCATTTGTGACTAATGAATAACTCAAAGGAGAATATCTTCTAGGTATGTCAAAGTAATTAAACATTGCACTTCATTGTAGTAGCTGATCGAAGTAGGACCTTACGCTGTTGTTCGCGATTTAAATAATATTTTCAGTCTTAAAGGTAAGTGTTTGAAATAACCAATTAAACAAAATAATAATTGAAATATTGGTTTAGTGTTTATTTGTAAATAGTTTCTTTTTCTTTCAGAATAATGTCTCAAGCACCATCACCATCCTGCAGCCCCAGCATTTTGGACAATGAAAATGTAATTTCAGTAGAACAGGAACAACCTAGATTCCGCGAGGTACTCAATGTTTTTATATTATTTAGGAGTAGGTACATTTTTTTCTCATGCTGTAATTATTTTTGATATGCTAATTTATTTTTTATTTTACAGTGGAACTCTGATGTTGTCAATGACAATCCTGTTATGAGCTCATTTTTTTACTCCCAGGGTAATTACGAGCCATATTTTGAGGGATTAAAACAGAGTGCTAATATTGAAAAGCTTATCAGTGGAAATAATCAAGCACACACTTCTAAAAAGCCTTCAAAAAAAAGAAAATGCCCATTAGGATCATCACCAACATCATACATTGCTCGCCGAGAGGGAAGCGGTCCTGGTCATCTAATTAAATTAGAAGTGCATAAACTTAAAGGCTCTAAAAATGAAAACTATTATAGTGATAGTGACAATGCATGTATAAGTGTACAATATGTGGTGCGTGAACCTTATGACGAAGTGATGGAAGCAGCAGAGATCCTCATTAAAAAAATTGGGAAAAAGTTAAGTGACACTGAGCAGTTTTAGTTTGTAGTTTGTACTGTCAAAAAATGTATACTTGAGTTAATTAGCCAATTATTATTATATTATTTTGTTACTTATTGTAATATTATTATTTCGATATTTTTGTTATATTATTTTTTTAAACATGTATAGTCAACTGTAAATGTTCCATAAAATCAATATGATGTAAAACAATTAAAAAGATTACATTTATGTTAAAATTAAATAAATATTATGATTGAGTGAAAATTAAATAAATGTTATGATGTTTTTTTTACTACTTATTATAAATAAGAAGTAGTAGGTATAGTATATTAAATTTAAATAGTTATAGTTTGTACTAAAAAAAAGTATACTTGAGTTAATAAGTCCGTAATTATTATACCGTATGTAATATAATTATTATATTTAAAATGTAATAAATAAGTATGTAAAAATAAATAAACAAAATAATAATTATAAATTGTATTTTCTTTTATAAAAATATTTAAAAATGTAATAAAGAAGTATGTAAGATTAAACAAACGAAATAAATTATCTGTATTTAAAATTCTTTATTTCGAGTAACAATGAGACTCATATAGTGTTAGAAGCAATAAAATAATCTTACTTAAATATAATTAATTATATTTTGTTACTATTGTTTTATTACTGTTTCGAGATATGATTGTTTTTATTTTATTATTTTTTTAACATGTATAATCGACTGTAAATGTTCTATTAAATCATTATGTTGTAAAATAATTTTAAGCATTACATTTCTGTTAAAATTAAATAAATGTTATAACTATCACCTATTCTGGAGTTTCATTTGTTTAAATAGGAAGACACAAAAACACATACTAAATTAGTGAAAATAACGTTTACTACACGTCAAAAAACCCGCCCCTAACTGTTCCCGGTGCAAAGGTGCCCAAAACACTTGCTGCGTTGCCACGTTGGATGGCAATGGCTAACCTCTGCACCAAGAACGAGCCGGAGCGGGAGTCACCCGTTTTATTACGGAGTTTGTGCCCTAACTCACTAATGAGCTCCTTGGCCCCAGTGCCCCAGGCACCCATGGTTTCCACAGCAATAAATAGGAAGTAGGTAAAGAATATCACATTTAAACACATTTATTTGATTACAAATCATTTATTTTGTATTATAATATTCCAATACATTTAACTTTATTTATTTTTACTTAAATAGACACCTTAAATTAATGCATTGTCATCTTATACAGCAATTAATTAAAACACTGTTTTATGATGCCCCCATGGCAAAGTTTTACAACCATCTTCCATGATTTGTCGCTTATCATCATTCCTACTTAGAACCAGCTTATTAATCTTCTGAGTAAAAATCTTATGATTCTTCGACTTTATAATACACATGTCATCTCTTAGGCATTCATTGTACCATAAAGCTCGTTTATATTTCTTAATATCGAGTTTTTTCACAGCTGATTTTTTTATACCTTTTGCTTTGATAATTGAAGAACTTAGAGAGTCTATACAATACAATTTCGCTCTTAAACCTACAAACTCGGATATTAAATCACCACCCATTTCATCCTTAAAAAAACCTGGTATTTTACAATTTACTTTAGGTATATTAAATTGATTTCCATTTTCGAAGTTGCTCGTATCAAAGTATTTTATATTATTTTTCATGTCCTCATAGAAATCTTCTGTATACAGTAAATACAAAAGGCTATCAGTGTCAGTATAACAAAGTTGAATATTATTATCGTATAAACGTTTCATCACTGAGTAATGAAAACGATACAAATGACTCTTAGCCAATTCCAATATTGAAAAACCAATATAAATTGGTTTATCAAGAACAATTTTCGTTTGTTGTAACTGGATTGCTACTAAAGTATCAGAAAACACAGATAAACTTTTGAAATTTGGTGCACTCACATATTTTTCAGCCCCGCAAGTTTTGTTAGTTTTATTATGAATATCTTTCCATACATTAACCAGTTTTACATCGACTTGTTTTCTTTTGTTTTCGATAGTTTTTCCAAAAATAGAGTTGTTTTGTTTTTTAAAAAAGTCTCTTTCAAAATCGGAAACCGCTCTCTGTCTAAGAGCAGTATTCAACAAGATGTATGGAGCCAAAAATGAAGTTTGTTCAAATGCTAGTATTCTATATATCTTTAGCAAAGTAAGACCATTTTGTATACATTCTTTTAGATGAACATAGTGAATGATATATTTATGTTTATCATACAGATTAGCAATTAGTTTAACATTTTTACTACCTGGTGGAGCGAATTTTTCAACGGCAAATGGTAAATCTGAATGAGAATCGTGAATTTTATAAGGATAACATAAGTCAACTTCTAAAATAAATCCTGTATCACTGTCATTTAAAATATACATTACATTAAAATTATTTATTTCATCTTCATTTAAGAACCTAAAGTTTCGAGTAGGAAGCGGTTGCATCATGGCATGACCATATAAATTTACACAATCAAGATAAATTAAATAGCTGTCAGGTTCCTTATTGTTATAATTTGGAAGATATTTATTATTTGCCTTCGCATATCTTAAAGAACACTGGGCAAGGCCCCCCCTTATACCTTGTTCTAACATTTGGTACATATCAATATCTGAAATTAAGTCTAAATTAATTTTAGTATATAATAACATTGCATCCCAACTCAGCGAGGGAGACGATACATAATAACAAGGATCAAGGTTATAATACTTTAAACTCATTGTTCTAAACTTTTCAAAAACGTCACATAAAAGTAGGACATCGCATTTCAAATATAAGTCTGTGTACTCCCCTAAATTAGAAATATCAAATGCATTCCAGACTTTTAATGCATGATTATAATCTTCATCCGAAATAGATTGAGATGTCAGTTTATTATAAAATTTCGATGAATCAGGCAATTTCGTATCTTTATAACGATCCCATGAATCTATGAAATCATAACAGTATACACCCTTCTTGCAAACTAAATTAAACAAATAATCATCATTAAAAAACTTTCGCAAGTTTTGAAAATCTTCCGTTTTCATCGTTTTTATTAAATTATCTAGACTTGAACTTAAAAAATTAAAAGAATCGATAAATTTTAACTGAGCTACATTTGTTTTATCAATCGGGACGAATTTTGTGAAAGAAATATATTTTTCTTTGTTTCTGGGAATAAGATTTATACGACCGCAAAGAGCTGAAAGTTCTTTTATAAACAAATGACAATCATAACCAGACAGATTATGAAATATTATCGGTATGAATGGACAAGATTTTGCATTTAAATTACATGTATTGTGTGCTGGTCCTCTATACATTCCTGTGAAATGATCATGATCAGCGACAACAAGGTCAGTATCAGAAAATGATTTTTTACATAAGTGACATTGTTTAGCGTTGTTTAAAGACATTTGTTGATCGTTGCTAATTATCATGGGTTTTATCTCTGAAATTAGTCTATGAAGTCTTATTACATCCTGACTAATAGATTTAACGAACTTTTTCGAGCAGTCTGGCCCCCTATATGATCTAAACTCATTTAATTCAGGTTTAGACTGACAAAAAATGTAATATCCATAACAACTTGCCGTATGGACTTGTATATTTTCTATACATGTGGATTTATTTTTGTCTGAATACTCATGTAATAGACTTTCAAAATCACCGTAGATAACAATTGGAACTCTTTGAGTTCTATTCAAATTTGAAAAACAAAGTTTTGAGTTTTCTTCTGGAAGTATAGTTTGAACTCTTGCACAGCTATGATTACATAGTTTTTCTGGTGAATCAAAATACAAAAAACATTCATCACATAAATATATCTTAGACTTATGTTTTGTAAGTTGTCTGTGTACAAGCTTACTAAAACATTTAATCAAGCAAAAATGACTTTTACCGTTGTTATTGAAATAAAGCAAATTTACATGATAAAGTTTTCTCTTTAAAGTTTTATATAAAGGCCCGGTTACATAATAATTCTGTTCCAAACCATAAACATTAACACTTATGTTTGGATTTAAGTCTTCAAATAATTTTATATCGTCTAAACTGGGTGGAAATGTCATGTTTGTAATGTTTAACACTTTAGAATAATGACAATATGATGTAACTCTATTGGGGTTATTTTTTGCTGGGTACAAATATGCTATAATGCTCCAAAGAAAACAATGATTATCTTTATTGACTATGTTTAGGCATGATTTCGTATTTTGAATTCGTTTAGGTAATTCTAAATAAGAACCTGCTCTCAAAGGACTGTATTTAACTAAATTAATTTCTAAATGACTTATCGATTCAATTGTCCAGCCTGACTCACTTAGTTCGAACTCGGAACATTTATTTAAGATTTTTTCTGCAAATGCATGATAAATGGATATTATATCTGTGCTTTGAAGGATAATTACATATCTTGTGTTAAAAGATTTAAGACTAATTTCATCATTTTTAGGTAGCGTGTACAAAATAAATAGTTCGAAATTGACTTTCAAAGAAACGTGTTGTTTTAATAATTCTTTAATTAGATAGCAACATGTGTCTGAAGTTTCATTTAAGAACTTTTCAGGTGTAATAGTAAAACTTTGAGGATTTATTTTGTAACTGATTATTTTGTTTTTAAAAGCACAAGCTATTATACAGACATTTTCAAATTGAGTTTTTATGAGGTTATTAGATTTATGAATGTTGGTTTTTTTGTGAGAAGAATAATTATGAACGTTAATATTACAAGTTTGACAGAAAACCATTTTAAATAATTTTAAAAATGCTTTATTTCTATTTTCGTAGTAAAATTGTATTAATGAGAATAATATTTTATAAATTTTATATTGTATTGTTTTCAATTTTAGATGTTTATTTAGGTTTTTGTTTTGATCTACTAAGTAGACTCTGTAAGAGAACAATACAAAAATTTAAGTGACATGGTTAGTAGACACATACTCAAATAAAAAAATAAATGAAGAGCATACTAAAGTACCTATGTATATTGTGCCCAATATTATAAAGGCTTAAACCAAGTTTAATACTAAAATATTAGTTATGTATAAAGTTACACAATTTAATAAAAGTTAAGTAATGAGTTAAACTTTACGAAAATAAAACAAAATAATAAGAGGATTAAAAAAGAAAGAATAATTATGAACCTTAATATTACAAGTTTGACAGAAAACCATTTTAAATTATTTTAAAAAAGCTTTATTTCTATTTTCGTAGTAAAATTGTATTAATGAGAATAATATTTTTATAAATTTTATATTGTATTGTTTTCAATTTTAGATTTTTATTTAGATTTTTGTTTTGATCTACTAAGTAGACTCTGTAAGAGAACAATGCAAAAATATAAGTGATATGGTTAGTAGACACCTACTCAAATAAAAAAATAAAATTAAGAGCATACTAAAGTACCTATGTATATTATGCCCAATATTATAAAGGCTTAAACCAAGTTTAATACTAAAATATTAATTATGTATAAAGTTAAACAATTTAATAAAAGTTAAGTAATGAGTTAAACTTTACGAAAAAAAAAAACAAAATAATAAGAGGATTAAAAAAGGTTTTGGGGGTACAGAATTGGTTGGATAGAGGCGTAATCCTCTTTAACTGTTGCAACCAACTGAGTTACCGCCTTCCAAGTTGGGCTTACGTCATTTACCGCTGTTTTGAAACAAACCAGTGAATGTTTCCAACGGTCGGTGGTTGTTACGCCCTCTAACTCCTGACTATTTGATATGCGGACCTCAACATAATATTCTCCGCACTTTGTGGGGTTGCTTTGCATGGTATAACCAGAACCGACTCGACGCGTTAGGTAGTTCTTCAGTTTCGACGCCCGAATCGGTTCGCGTTGCTCTTCATCCTGGAAACAAAGAAAAAATAATTCATTATTATATCATCATTATAATCTGCTGATTCATAATGATCACCAGCCCTCTGGTATTATTATATATCATCACAATAGTAATACAACAATATCTTGAGGCTTCCATAATCTTCATCGATTTATGTCGGTCTCAAACATTCGAATGAAATCTTTTACACCTTAGAAATTGTAAACAGTACAAATCTACTACCAAATCATGAATTATTAAATAAACGTTAACTTTCATTTAAAACAACATATAAATATCACACCTGTATTTTTCGAATAGTTAGACTCAATGCTGCTAGGTACTACTTACTTATAAAATTATTCAAAGTTGACACAATTATCTACACTTGGTCAATCTGAGAATCGAAACCCAGGATTTTATAATTATCAGTAACTATCTTAACACCACTAACTACTAAACATGTTTTTCTCTCTCCCCACATTTAGAATTTTTCCTGTGTCGCGAATCCGTTTATAAACATTTAAACAGCCGGACCTGGAACAACTGTTTGTAGACCACACAAATATTTGTGCCGTTTGGGAATCGAACCCGCAATAAGCAACACAGCAGCCAACCGCTCAGCCATTGGGTCAACCGGACTGTCAAATATAATAACTAAATCACAATTTTATCTCAACTTACCTCGGAATCTGGGAAGATGCAGCGTTTTCGTTTCTTTTTAGCCGATATAGACGCTGAAGTAGATGCAATCGGAGGGTCAACCTCTGATTCAGACCCACTACCATCCAGCTGTTCTTGGAGTGGTTTTTTACTTTTTCCTTTTGCTTTAGGTTTAGGCTTAATTGGCTTCTTCTTTTGCGATATAGGGATCACTTCAGCGTCGGAGTCAAATGGATTGGGAAACCTGAAAACAAAACAAAAAATATAACATTTGTAAAACAGGTTTACTTACGAACATTTAACCATTTAGTTTCAAATATTATCATCCAGTCCGTTCATAATACTTTAAATTAGATTCCTGTCACGCCAAGCTATTTTTTCTGCAAGGGAATCGAAGTCGTATACTCACTCTCAACAGCAACCTCTCAACTTACTAATAAAAACACTCAGACAAACACAAACACACACGCTGATAATAGAAAAATAGTTAAAGTGATACGTACATACTTACAGTTTTTAATTGTTAAACGTAACGATGTTAAGTTATACGGAGCACTGCAGAACGCACTGCTAAAAATATTGTGGGAGATTATCTCTAGATGACACTGATTTTATAACCATCAATTGTAAAACGGTATACACACATAAGGAATGGTTGTTAGTTATAGTTTATTTAAAATTAGACGTAAATATTGACATACAATTTTAATCCCCATGCGTACTACGCATAAGATTCATAATTACTTATTTCTTATTCATCATTCATACTCAATTGTAACGTTGCCCTAACTTACCATTTTAGGAGAATGTATTAGATGGCGCCGCGCTGTCGCTGAAAACTGAGACGAAATTTTTATAAGGTAATCGTATGTACTTGCATTCAAATGGGTCCCTCCGTTATGAAATTCTAGAGACCACCCATAGCGGGTCTTTCATATTAACAATGAGTATGACTAATATAAATTGAACTCCAAAATATTTTATTAGAAATCCCTAAAAGTGTAATTATATTTTACGAAATTAAAAGGTTAAACAGAACCTGTTTACGAGAATTTCGTTTTATCGTTTGAAGCTTATTAAAGTTTATTTAGTATGTACGACTTCCAGGCGAACGAAGAAACGGGGAAAATCCTTTCTCTTATAATAACGTATTCATACGTTGTCAGCTACAATTAAGTGCATTACATTTAAAATACCCAATCATCGCTTGTATAATTATAATTGTTCAGTAATTACTTCCAAATAAAAATGTTATTCAAAATAACGTATTCGTGTTTTGTGTGGATGGTGGTCCAGTATTTTATCTAACCTCTGACGACACGTTTGGCGCATAGGTTAAGAACTCTACTCATCACAAGTACTCGTCGAGTGTCGCGGGTTCAATTCCCGCACGGAACAAATAAGTATTTGTTTCGGTCTGGGTTTTGTTTTTCACTATTTTTAAATTCTTTTATAAAATTATCAAAAGTGAAAGAGAATACTAATAATATAATTTACTGTATTAAGTAGGTAATGTTCCATAGATACTTCAATAATAAACACACGATAAACAGATAAAACAGTCGTACGTATGCATTGATTTAGATAAAACTCAGCAGAATCAATCATTACTGTCTATCGTCTAGTACAATTAAATTGACAAACTGATAATTCAGTCGCACTGCATTGTTCTACCTATGAATGTTCGCCACACTATCGTCATTCATTTCGATTAATCAAATAAGCGACTATACAACCATAGTTCAATCTGTTTAATATGAACAGTCGTCACACTTCGTACAGGTAGGAGTGCGCGATACGCTGTATGAGGCCGACAATCATTAGTACAAGATGCGCATCACGTCGTTTCGATGTAACGATGCTCAGCGATCGAACTTGATATTGTTGTTTAGATAATGTTGTTCCACAGCTAGTTCCAGTTCGACAACGCGCGGTACAATGAAATACAATATTCAATCTGCATTGCAAATTGTATCGTTGACCGTAAATATAATTGGGGATTCTGCATCACTTGTCGAGCGCAGCGAGCAAGTGATGCAGAACCCCCAATTCTACACTACTTCTGAGGAAAAGGTCTCATAAGATTTTCCATTAAAGGAAATGCCGCATCACCAACAATAACATAAGGCACAACTATGTCTTCTCTTCCAGGTAGACCCCTAGGCTCGGGCAGATGTAGCTGTCTGTTCATCATTTTTCTCTTTAATATGCAATTATCAAATATATTTCCATCTGGAAATCTGCCTTTAGAACCGACATCAATAAATACAAATTTATAATTTGCGTCTACTACCGCCAAAAGCACAATAGAATGATGTTGCTTTTTTTTTTTTTTTCAGGATGGGAAATCATCAAATGACTTCTCCCGCTCTGGGCGGAGCGGGAGGGCGTGTCAGACTTTTACTGACTAAAACCCACCCGTGTTCCATCAGTTGCCCATGTGCCAGGGTCACGGTATCTCTTTCGAACAATCACGCGACCCCGGCAGGCATAGGTCCTAGTAGACCCCTTCACTGCTGCTGACATCTCTTTGAGGCGCGCGTGGAACACTACGCGCCGTCGACCCGAGCCTGGTCCTTACCGGGCAGCGAGCTACCCATTGCTCGCCGCCCGCAAGCTCGCGCCTACGGTGGCCGGGAGTCCGCTATCGACTCCCGAAGAATGATGTTGCTTATAATTAAAAAATGAGGATCCACTGTTTATAGGTTTCTTAACTGTCACATGTTTTCCATCGATACCGCCCACAGTATTAGGCATTTGCCATATATATATTTTTTTTTTTTTTATTTATTTATTTATTTATTAATCAAGGCACACCAACGACATATTTACAGTGATTTTAACATAATGTGATGTCGAATTTTAGTCCTGTGTAAATACATCACTTATAGGCATGCACAGCATTCATATTACAAGGTAATTAAATTCTTCGATTACATTATTAAATTCCAAAATATTACAAATAAGATTAAATTATAAAATAAAATAATAGATATCGTCACATTACACGAAAACAATGCAACCATAAAATTAAATTAAAAATGCACACATAACAAAAACTGCATATCTAATAAAATAACAAAGATAATATAAATGATAAGAATAAAATACAAATATGGTTTCTAACTCTAATTAAATTAAATGAAATTAAGATATTATTAAAATTAAAATTTGAATACATTATTAAATTAAATGTCAAAACGATTAAATTAAAATTACATGATTGAATTTAAATAAGTATTCATGACTTGTGTAGGCAGCTGATTATAGGTGAATTTTATTTACTTTAGCTTTAAATATTGGCAGACTATCGAGGAAAATGTCAATTTTGCTGTCGACTGAACATGCACTGTTGTAAAAAAGCAACATTCTGTTTAAGGGTGCATGCTGGCCCAGGTTTGTGCGACACGGTTTAGTGGCAAACGTCTTAGTGGTACGCTTGGAACGGAGATGATAGTGACGAGGTACAACTAGGTTGATTTTGCTAAGGAGATCTGGAGTCGATGTTATCCCGTTTACAACTTTATACAGTGTTGTTAGATCATTTAGAACCCTGCGTTGCTCCAATGAGTCTAACTTAAAGTAACTTAGCCGTTCTGCGTAATCGGCTCTGTAAGGACATTTTTGGTCTTTAAACCGCAAGCACCTCGTCATTTTTTTTTTGAACACGCTCGATTCGGTCTTTATGGATGTTATAAGTTGGACTCCAGACGGGAGATGCATATTCCAATACGCTCCGCGCAAAGGTGTTATAGAGCACTTTTAATGCCAAGGTTCCCTTAAATTCTTTGCCAATTCTGTTGATAAACCCAACCATCCTCATTGCCTTCCCAATGACATTGTTTATGTGTGTGGTAAATGAGAGATCGCTGCTAAGCACTACACCTAAATCGCGTATGTTTTTCACTTCTTGTAATGACGTCCCATTGAGGGAGTAAGTTGATGGTATGGGATGCTTTTTCCGCGTAAATGTTATGTGAAAACATTTATTGGCATTTAGAACCATCCCATTCACCACACACCAGCTCTGTATTGAGTTCAGATCAGTTTGAAGCAGCGCAATGTCCTCTTAAGTTCTTATTTGACGATAGATTTTGAGGTCATCGGCAAATAAGGAACATTGGCTGTGTTTGATGCAATTTACTATGTCATTTATAAACGCAATGAAGAGAATTGGGCCAGTGTGCGATCCTTGAGGAACACCTGATATTTTGGAAATCGACGGCATTTTTTTCCCATATTTCCAGTGTATGTTCCGGCAAGTGAATAGGTTGCATGTTCCTCCAAATAGCTGAAGATACCTTGGTTATAATATTTGAGATAATCCTTTCTCCCATTCTGTAACTATAAGCAATGCTCCGATACGAGTTACCGCTCGCAACAAATCTGTAAAGAGAAAAAAATACATTTATTATATTTTATTATATAGTCGTGATTATTAATGATGACTATATTTATTGCAGGAAGTGAAGCCAAGAAATCTTGGGAAAAACTGAGAAACAATCACCGAGATGCTCTTCGTCGGCAGAAAATTTCTAAAACGAAAAGTGGATCTGGGGCTGTTAATATAAAGTCATGGCGTTTTCAAGAAAATATGGCGTTTTTAATCCCGCATATGGCAAATAGGCCAAGTAACACCAATGTTAATGAAGACATACTAAATGAGGAATCATCTCATAGTAATTCAAATACTATAGAAAATGACATTCAAAAAGCAGTTAATGATACAGACATTCAACAATCAGGAGTTGAAGAAACGAATGAAATCCCTGAATCACAATCTACTGGTACAGCAGCTGATCAAGGAAATAAAAGACGACACAAAAAGAACACTTTAAATAACTTACTAAATAAATCGATTGAGGATCATGAACGTAGAGCAGCTAAAAGACAGCTAGAACGGGAGCGCTTAATTAATAACAGCAATAATGATTTCACCATAAGCAATGCTAAAAATGATCCACTTTTTCATTTTTTTATTAGTATGTACGAGACTACAAAAAGATTGCCGCCATTATCTCAACACAATATTAAAACAAACATATTTTCATTGGTGTCCCAAGAAGAATCCAAACACTTGGTGAAATATTCACCTCGTCCACATTCTTCCTATTCACAGAATAGTGATGCAAGATCATATTATTCATCATATACGCCTTCTCCTGTAGAACAAGAGCCACATAGTGATGCAGGAGCATATTATACGTCTACTCCTATAGAACAACAGCCACAGGAAGATGGGACACCAAATATTATAATCACTCGGGGTAATGAACTGAATTTGGTACAACTTGACAGTTCTGGAAATATGGTACAACTTTACAGTTCTGGAAATATGGTACAACTTGACAGTTCTGGAAATATGTTTGCGCACTCATCAAACTCTTTAAATTAAATTTATAAAGTATAATTGTATTAAGTAGTATTGTTGATTAGACTTTTACTTTGTTTGTAATTGTTTACCTACATAATAAACTTACCTTAAGAAAACAGCCAATTTTTCTTCAGTACTAATTCGTTCATGACCACCATATCCTTGATCTTCTAAATCTGAAGCAATCATCGCATGTACTTCTTTAAAATCGTTCCTAGTCATTCTAAAATAATTTTTAAATTTTTCGTCTGAAAACTCAGAAGTTAATTTGAATTCTCCATGTGTTTTCCTTTTAGACATGTACAGCTTGGCAAAAAAGAGTCTGGAAAAAATGAGGGCGCCTGCTTAGCAGGTATGGCCACCCTGTATACTAGGACTAAAAGTGATAAGATACTTGTTGTTTTAATCCACGCGATCCACGAGATCCCGGAAATTCTCAAGAGTCAAGATTTCAAGACTTGATAAGCACACAGTCTTTTACTTTCTTTGTATTTAGTAGATTGTGCATTATTTCGCTGGCATAACCTTTTATCTAAGAGTGCCATCATAATAACATAATGAAAACTTATTCACTTTAAAAATAAATTAAATTACGCTCAGGGATTGCCGATTGAACCCGATACACAAGACATAATGTTCAGCAATCGCATTTGCGGCCTCCATCTAGGGTTTTCACAACCATTCGATGGTTGGTATGCCTGTATCAAATTTGAAATGAATGATACTGAACGAATCCTGTTAATGCTGACAGTTTATAGTCGACAAGAAGGCGACTAACAGCTGTTTACTGTCGGAAACTAATCGGAAGTCAGAGAGTACCTATAACATGTCGCATTCGAAAGGTACGGGCAATATCAAATAAACTAGAACAGTTGACTAATGAAGGCGTCAGGTATATCTATGTGGGGTACTTAACATTATCACTATTCACATGACAATGAAAATGAAATAACACGCTAAAATTTAGCTTTTATTTAAAAAGAAAAACGTCAAATAACATTATTCGTGTATTCCTTTTCGGTGCTATGATAGATTTTTTCCATTAACACAGATGTGTCAGTTTTACATTTCTTATTTATGAAATCTAAATAGTGTAAAAATCTTTCTTAGACGTTTACAGCTCCCATTACAACCCGTCTCCTAAAAGTATAGGTAATATATTACGTAGAATAGGCACCTGAAAAATTATAAATATAAATTATATTTTTTTTTACTGTAGTATGCGATAATAGCATTAACAAAAAAAAAAATACTTGCCTGTTTCTTTATAGTGTTGAACTTTTTGTCTAATTGCACACAGATCGAAATCGTCTAATTCTTTCTTCCGCCAACTGTTTTGGTGTTTCTCAGGTGTAGAAAAAATCCTTAACTTTTTTCACATTCGTTAACAATTTCTCTAATTGTATTGTGAGATGTACCTTGAAGAAAAATATAAAGACAATCATATTAATTCTATGTAGGTACATTTTTCAATTTCAAGTATCAAACATCAAGAGTCAACGTACACGCGATTTGTCAAACTAGAAAACATAACCTAAATAATCTATTAGTAAATAAAACAATAAAATGGCTTGAAACTTATAATACCGATAAAACTTAGTATTAGAAAGGAAAAACAATGACTGCCATTGACTAAAATATAAATTTCTTGGATAAATACCTGTCGTGTCGGCAGTTCTTTCGAAAACATTGTCATTCGGAGTCAAAATTTGTTCCGCTTCAGATTCCGCCAAATTTCTTATGAAAATTTGGTATATCACAGCTCACACGACTACTCCTTATTGTTTTATTCACTTTTTTATGTACAACAGCAATCATAATTGATAATTAATTAGAAATTAGTAAAATACAAATGGGAACATAACACAATGACAGATTAGCTACTTGTTGATCATAAACATAGCAGTGTTGCCACCAAAAATATATTTTAGTTCCACTGGTTACCACGACAGACTCTTTTTTGCCAAGCTATAAGAGCTCTTCCATGTTTTTTTTCCAGATGATTTCCTAATTAATGTTACGAGCTGGGGTTCGGGATAAATTAATTTAAACCAATTTACCAAAACACACAAACTGTTTAATTAAATAAACACAAATATCGCAACTACAAGAAACGTCACTTGGAATCACTTGTTTCGCGTGTACTGTATCACTCGAATCGTATTCGCTCGCTTCCGAAATCGAACTGCTTGTCGGCCCAACAATCCGCTATTTATATCCCGAGCAGAACATTCTCGAACATTCGACACTGCCACAGCGTAGAAGCTTCTAGTAAATTCCATCGAACTGTTTAATGCCACTATTCGACAATAGATGGCAGTAGCGTCTACGTACAATTTCGTGTAGTACTTGCTACTCAATAACAGATGGCGTTAGCGTGTCATTTCCAGAAGTTTCCAACACTGCCCCGTCCTTAGATGGAATTAGCGTGATGTTTCTAGACTTTTCGATTTACGTCACACTGCCCCTTTCCGAGACGGAGTTAGCGTGATGTTTCTAGACTTTACGATCTACGTAACACTGCCCCCTCCTTAGACATGCTCGTCCCGAGCATCATTATTCCCGTAGTATCGTGCCAATCGATCTACATGGACAATTTTAGGTGCAGTTCGCATACCCTTTTGTATTCGGTAAGTGACGTCGTTGATCTTGGTCACAATTCGGTACGGCCCGTCCCATTTTGCCTGCAGTTTAGGGGACTTTCCTTTGCTGCGCACTGGGTTATGCAACCACACTAGTGAACCTTCGTCGAAGCCAGTATTGTTCATCTTCCGATCATAACGAGTTTTCATTCTCTCGGACATCTGTTGGCCTGATTCTCTGACATGCTCATATACGTCATTCATCTTGTTGCGCAGATCATTTGCATAATCTGTTATACTCCGTGGTGAATCAGGGGGAATGCCGGTTATTAGATCAGCTGGTAACCTTAACTCCCTTCCAAAGTTCGCGAAGGCTGGCGTCACAGTTGTACTCTCGTGAACTGCACTTCGGTATGACAGAAGAAACGGTTGTATGTGCTTGTCCCAATCCTTTTGTCTACTTGCTACAACTTTTGCCAGATATCTTTCCAACGTCTGATTAAATCTCTCCACCATTCCGTCAGATTGTGGGTGGTATGAAGTGGTTCTGGTTTTGTGAGTACCCATAACCCGACATGTTTCCTGAAACACTTGAGACTCAAAATTTCTTCCTTGATCGCTGTGGATTTCCAAGGGCACCCCAAACCGACAGAAGACTTCGTGCACTAATTTATCAGCGACTGTTGAAGCTTCTTGATTAGGGATGGCGAAGACTTCCGGCCACTTGGTGAAATAATCCATGACAACCATGAAATATTTATTTCCACTTTCACTTTCTGGGAATGGCCCAGCGACATCTAATGCTATTCGTTCCCAGGGGGCGCCTACGTTGTACACTTTCAATGCACCCCTGCTGCGTGTGTGTGGTCCTTTTACCGCTGCACAACTGGTGCATCTGCGACACCAGTCCTCCTCATCCTCTCGACAATGGATCCAGTAAAATCTTTCTCGGATCTTTAACAGAGTCCTTCTTACTCCCATATGACCACCTGAAGAACCATTGTGGTAGAGCCGTAGAACTTCTGGTACCTTCGTTTTTGGGACTACCATTTGCAGGTGACAGCTATTCCCTCGAGCATTTTCCCATTTTCGGCACAAGACACCATCCTGGATCACCAAGCTCTCCCATTGTGCCCAATAACTTTTTGTGGTGGTACTCATCGCTGCAACATCACACCATTTCGGTTTGGGAGCATTAGCTTTAATCCACTCGAGAATTGGCCTGATATCTCTGTCACTTTGCTGAGCATGCTGTAGGGTTTCCTTCCATTCGTCACTAAGGTCCGTTCTTAGCATCCTGACAGGTACCGTTTCCTTAGCTTCTTGCCTGACACAATGCTTGCAGTCTTCAGGACAAGGTCTTCTTGATAAAGCGTCCGCGTTACCGTGAGACTTCCCACTACGATGTTCAATTGCAAAGTCATACTCTTGTAGCAGTTCAATCCATCTGGCCACTTGTCCTTCTGGATTCTTAAATTGCAACAACCACTTTAATGCAGCATGGTCAGTCCGCAGGTGGAATTTACGTCCAAGCAAGTATTTGCTGAAATGCTGCAATGTCTTGACGACGGCAAGAAGTTCGCGTCTCGTGACACAATAATTTCTTTCTGGCTTTGATAAAGATTTGCTGAAGTAAGCTATCACAACTTCATAATCTCCTTTCCGTTGAGATAACACACCGCCAATTCCAGTATTACTTGCGTCCGTGTCAACTATGAATTCATTTTCTGTGTCAGGGTAGCCTAAAATTGGGGTATTGCACAAACGTTCCTTTAAATCTCGAAATGCGATGTCACAGTTCTCATCCCAACAGAACGGTCTTTTCTCCTCAGTAAGCTTGTGAAGAGGTTTGGCAATGTCAGCAAAATTCTTGACAAACCGTCGATAGTACGAGCACAAACCCAAAAATGCCCTGACCTGCGTCTTGTCTTTCGGGACTGGCCATTCCTTGACGGCGACGATTTTCTCAGGATCTGTTTGTACTCCTTCCTTCGAAACCACGTGCCCCAAAAAGCTTACTTGCTGTCTGAAGAATGAGCACTTCTTTGGACTTAGCTTGAGATTGGCTCCTCGGATTTTTGATAGAACACGTTCCAAATTCTGAAGGTGGTCTTCGAATGTGCGGCCCACGATGATGATGTCATCTAAATAGACAAAGCAGGCGTCTCCAATTAGTCCCGTGAGAACGAGCTCCATTAGCCTTTCGAAAGTTGCAGGAGCATTGCACAATCCGAATGGCATGACGTTAAACTGCCATAGTCCCTTTCCCGTAGAAAATGCAGTTTTCTCCTTGTCTTTAGGGTCGATTTCCACTTGCCAGTAGCCACTTTTTAGATCTAACGTTGTAAACCACTTCATTCCTGACAGCGTGTCCAGTGTGTCGTCGATCCGGGGTAGTGGATAGCTGTCTTTCTTAGTAACGTCATTCAATCGACGATAGTCTACACAAAAGCGCATACTGCCATCTTTCTTTTTCACCAGGACCACAGGAGAACACCAAGGACTAGATGAAGGCTCTATAACTCCATCCTTTACCATTCCTTTAATCATGGTATCTACCTCCTTTTCTCTTGCCACTGGTAGTCTTCTTGGTCGCTGTCGTATTGGTAACTCATTTCCGGAATTAATTCTGTGTTGAACCAAACCAGTCTTCCCTATGTCAGCATCATTTGTAGAGAATATGTCTGCATACTGAAGTAGCATCTTCCTAGCTTTCTCTCTTTCCTCTTCCGATAAAGCTTTACGACAGTCTTCCAAAAGATTTAACACATTAAATCTTGCACTTTGGGCGTTATTTTGAGAAGGCCGATGTTGGCATTCACGCATCCAAGCTACTTCCCCACAGGAACCCATCAACGTACCCTTCTTGATTACTTGTTCCTTTTCACTTGGGTTCAGTATGCGTACGGCTGCAACGTCGATTGCCTTTACCAAGGTCCGCGCAATCTTCCATGGAAGATTTCCATCTAATCCTTCAATGAGAATACATCGGTTTTTCTGCCCAGAATTATGTGGAAGACTAACTGGAACTATTGTTTCCGATCGGGGAGGAAGAACAATCTTCTTCAAGCAGTACACTTTCCCTGATGGTGCACCTTCCATGAAGACTTCTTCTGACCCACATTTTAGGACTCCTTGGTTAATGTCGATCTCACAACAGTGCTGTCGCATGAAGTCCAAACCTAGGATGCAGTCGTCTACTATGTCAGCCATTATGACCTTATGCCGGTAGATTGTGTTACCCAGTTTTAACTCCACCTCCTTCTCACCACGGACGGTTATGTGCTGACCGGTAGCTGTTACTAAATTTACACCGTCATGCTTACCGAAGAAGTCCCCAAGAAAACGATTCGCTAGTTGGGAACTGACAACCGTGCGAGAAGCTCCAGTATCCAATGTCAGCTTACATGGTCTTCCGTTCACTTCACCTTTTATGACTAGGGTGTTCCCATCATGGGCTTGTGAGACCGAAATTCTTGGGGCTATTTTAACACCAGCCAGCACCCGCCCCGCAGTCCTGGCGTTTATTAGTTTCCCTGCTGCTGGGCGGTCACATCAGCCGCCCTTCTTTCCTGGGTCTGGTCTTCGTTAGCTGTGCTTCGCTTCGGGCAACTTGAGCGAAGGTGGCCTTTTTCTCCGCAAGTGTAGCATCTAGGGCTGTACCTAACACGGTCACGAACAGGTGACGCCGCAACCTCCCTGATGCGATGGGCTCGATGATCATGCCTCACTGCCTCCACCTCCAACGCATGGGCCAAGGCGTCCTTGAGGGTTTCATGGTGCCCAAGTCTCACAGCAGCCCTTACTTCCAAGTCCCGTATGCCATCTATGAAGGTTTGAATTAGTATACCCTCGATGAGTGCGGGCGCAGTCTGGTACGCCTTTCGAACCAGCTTTTCGATTTCCAGGGCCCACTGCTGTAGGTTTTCACCACTGCGCTGCACACGATCCTTCAACTGGGCACGAAAAACGTGTTCCAGGTGCGCATCACCATATCTGGCCTCTAACGCCTCAACGAGCTGCTCGTAGGTAACATTTTTGCCGAGAGCCTCTAACACAGTTAAAGCCTGGTCACGAAGGGCCAAAGTAAGCGCGGTCATGGCTTGGCCCGTTGTCCACCCATTTGCTTCCATGACAGCTTCAAATTGAATTTTGTATGCCGACCAGGAAGATGTTCCGTCGAAGGGTGGCACTTTAAACCCGCGCACGAAAGGTGCAGCAACTATAGAAGCCGTAGTCCGATCTCCAGCTTTCAGAACTCCAACCGCTTTTCTTATATCAGCGATCTGGACTTCGGCCTCGGAGATACGATTTTCATGTACCTGAACAGTCTCCTTCATGGCTTTGATGTCCTTGCCAAATGTCGCGTGTAGATCTTTCAAAAGGAGAACCTGCTCCTCTTTATCACGCTGAAGCTGCTCTTGCAGGCGGCGGGTCTGTTCTTCTTGTCGACGGGCCTGTTCTTCCTGTCGGCGAGCTTGCTCCTCTTTGTCCTGCTGCAGCTGTTCCTGTAGGTGGCGGGCCTGTTCTTCCTGCCGGCGAGCTTGCTCCTCTTTGTCCTGCTGCAGCTGTTCCTGTAGGCGGCGGGCTTGTTCTTCCTGTCGGTGAGCTTGCTCCTCTTTGTCCTGCTGCAGCTGTTCCTGTAGGCGGCGGGCCTGTTCTTCTTGCCGGCGAGCTTGCTCCTCTTTGTCCTGCTGCAGCTGTTCCTGTAGGCGGCGGGCCTGTTCTTCCTGTCGGCGGGCCTGTTCTTCCTGTCGGCGGGCCTGCTCCTGCAGCATCGCCATTAGCGCAGAAAGATCCATGGCTGGTGATGCTGTAGCAACACCAGACGCTTGGGAGACTGGCTCCGTCATCGGCTGATTACCCCCAGGTGTCTGTCTAGAAGTTCCTTCAAACCGCCTCTGATCCACCTCCTGCTGGCGCTGACTCCTGGTACGGATACCTTCCGTATCCTCCTTCGGTAAAACTGGCATAATTTATCCCTTACTTCTGACACCAAATGTTACGAGCTGGGGTTCGGGATAAATTAATTTAAACCAATTTACCAAAACACACAAACTGTTTAATTAAATAAACACAAATATCGCAACTACAAGAAACGTCACTTGGAATCACTTGTTTCGCGTGTACTGTATCACTCGAATCGTATTCGCTCGCTTCCGAAATCGAACTGCTTGTCGGCCCAACAATCCGCTATTTATATCCCGAGCAGAACATTCTCGAACATTTGACACTGCCACAGCGTAGAAGCTTCTAGTAACTTCCATCGAACTGTTTAATGCCACTATTCGACAATAGATGGCAGTAGCGTCTACGTACAATTTCGTGTAGTACTTGCTACTCAATAACAGATGGCGTTAGCGTGTCATTTCCAGAAGTTTCCAACACTGCCCCGTCCTTAAATGGAATTAGCGTGATGTTTCTAGACTTTTCGATTTACGTCACACTGCCCCTTTCCGAGACGGAGTTAGCGTGATGTTTCTAGACTTTACGATCTACGTAACATTAACAATAATCTATTTAAAAACTCGTTATCACTGTCGGATTGTGAACTTAAATCAATCGCGTCCATCTTGCTTCGTTTTCGTCTACGAAATGATACAGACACTGACTGATGTACGACTCGTGAAAGTAATTGCGGACACACACGTGTCCACCAATGTCAATGCGACAATGCCGCAGTGTCGTGAACGAGTGCGAGTGTGGACATGTGCGGCGGGGCAAAGGGCGGCACCGTCTCGTGCCACGCGTATATTGACTGATGCATTCAGACTAGACGTAACATCTGCGGAGATATTTGTGTACTGACCGTTCGAAGTTTTCTTGCATTGAAAATGTTTGATACAGAACGATTTATCACGGAAATGCAAAATTACGCCCGACGCATCTTCCGTCAGATATGAAAACACACTATTTGACCGAATAGACGCAACCGATGATACGCTGACGCATCTTCCGTCAGATGTGAACCGGCCCTAAGCCGAAAAAGGGCTTCGTCCCATCTCATCATCAGTCCCAACTCGCACGCTTTTTTAAATGACTATTAGATGCAAGGGTACAGCCTGTCTCGGATCGACGGCGCGTAGTGTTCCACGCGCGCCTCAAAGAGATGTCAGCAAAACAATGCAGTTATTTAACAAAAATTTAATGCTTTATGCTGCATACAGATTTACTTTTCGGGTATTAGTCAGGTGTTACCATAAACTCGAATGTAAATGAATGAAATGAAACATGTATCTAAGTGTTGTAACGTATGGTAGTATTTGAAATAAAATAAAAAAAAAAACCACCAACGCTTACAATAATAAAATTTAATACGGGTCGTGGATTTACAAGGCCGTCATCTGTTAATTAATTGCTCTGTGGAAGTAGGCGCACTAAGTACTGCCCTGGCTTAACGCATAGCTGGAGCGACGCGACGCCGAGGAGTTGACCCCGAGGTGGAAGAGGCCGCAGAGACGAGATGGTAAGGCGCGCAGGTGGGTACCCCCAGGTGACGTGTGCGCCAGGTCTCGAACGTTCGGTAAGGGTGAGACAGCTGTACTCAACGAACGTCGATGAGGGTAATTTTAAAACCCAATTTTGTTCCCTGGAATCAACGTCCAGCGGTAAATAAATGTCCACTGCAACCCCTCTCTGATGATGACCTCGCAGCGTAAGCGAAAGCCTAGGACATAAGGCGCTAAGGCGTTTGTGAGTGTTGGTCCTCATCAGAGCGGAGTTTACATGGTACGTACACGTAGTTAAATTAGCGAGAAGCGTTAACACATGAAACATCGATTGGCCCTGCGAGCGTGTGACACACTCGAGGCTTAAAAAGAATGAAACCAACAGACAATAAAAAACATGAACACAAAATAAATTATGTCTGTAGGTACCTACTCAGTAAAGAAAATAAAACATGAGCTGGTAGTTATAATAATAGTTTGGTTTGGTTTGGCAAACTTACCCTTCACGGGGATAAACAAGTCACTTGTGAAATATATTTGATTAATAGAACTTATATTATTCAAACTTAATAAAAATAAAAGTCTGGACACGGGGTAATGTCGCAAGAATCTAATACAGAGAGAAACTATTTTGCGAACGTGTAACCAGGAAGTTTTAGTAATAAAAGTGAGCTATCGCGTCCTGTACGAGCTTCTTTATACTCGTGCGCGCTTTACTTCGGTTAATGTCGAGAACATTCGTCCGACAACGACACCAATAGGAAGTGTCTGATTCAGAACTACCCGCCTAGCATGACTTTTCGCCACTACACGAATAAAGACTGTTTACCGATACCCATAATGACATCCTTTTTATGACGTCACGCAGAACATCACGTCGTACTGCTCCAACACCAAAAAGAATGTGTAGGCATTCCTTGCATTCCATTGACGATATTGTTGGCAACACTCAAACGGCAACGCCCTCTATAGTTGACAGCGCTACACTGACGTTGCGGAAGTGGGGCCAACAGAAGTGTTAAAACGGCGAGGCACAGGCGGAGCGGTCTCTTTCACGATCGGAACTTCGGAGCGAAGATATATACCCATAGTATCTGTATCTATCTGTTATAAATTTAAAATAAAAGTTCGTTATAGTTTGGTATCCGCATTTTATTCAAATAAAGTTAACATCAGAAGTGGGATGAAAACCACGCCATGGGCAAGCGAGTTGGTAAGCATTCAAGGCGAAAGCGAGCTCGTTCCACCTCCTCTTCATCAAGCTCCAGTGGAAGGACACCATCCACGTCACCAAGACGGAAAGACAAGGTATCACGTAAAGATACCGAAACTGTGAGTAATTCAAATTCTATTGCTTTGAACAACTTTATACCTGATTTTGACCCATTAAAAGACGATATAGATGGCTGAGCATTATTCGTTCTTATGCAAGCACTTTTTCATGGCCTGATACAATGATTCGCTATCAAGCTTTAAATAAACTAAAAGGATCTGCGAAAGTATGGTACGATTCATTATTACGTACAGAAAAGCAGTGGCCTACGTGGAAATGGGACGACTGGAGGTTAAAATTGTCGAAAAGTTTCCAAATACGTAGAAATATGTTTGACCTTTTAAAAGAGATCATTGAAAAAAAACCCGTCGATAACCAATCCCTGTATGAATTTTATTTTGAGCAGAAATGTAAGATTGATCGTTTATGTTTGAATTTTTCGGAACAAGATATTATTTCAATTATAGTAGGAAACATTGGAGATAATAATATTGGCGCATCTATAGAGGCTAGTAATTTTAAATCAAGTGACGATTTAGCTAGCTATTTACATAGTCGTGTCTACAAGAAAGCTGTAATACAGGAAAGTAGTAGTTCACGTGATGTTCAAGCTAAGTCAGTTACTCCTTCAACATCTGTAAATCGAACTCCCGCTCCCACGAATTCAACCGTAATAAATCAAACTCAGTCTTCCAATGTTAACCAAGATGGTAGTCGTAAAATAATTAAATGTTACAATTGCGGGGGTAACCACAAACGAAACCAATGCGAGGCAAATAAATGTGAATTCTGTGGGAAGAGGGGGCACGTAGAATCTGTTTGTTACCATAAGAAAAATTCAACAAAATCGTTGGTAAAACCTGAACAACAAGAAACTAAATTTGTTTCTACAAATCCACGAAATAAATTTATTAAAAATGTTTATATATCAAAAAAATGTTACGAGGCATTTATTGACACTGGCAGTAGTTGTTCATTAATGTCAGAAAATTTAGCAAATAAACTTTCACTGTCGTATATCGAACTACCCTCACCAGTTGTTTTGCAAGGATTTTCGAAAGATAAAAAAAAAAAAAAAACAAAAAAAAAAAAACAAAAAAAAAACAAAAAAAAACAAAAAAAAAAACAAAAAAAAAAAAACTAAACAGACTAAAAACACTAAACATGACATGACATGACTAAATATGTAACTAAAAAGATTACAATAAGTCTTACTTTGGATTCTATCTTTTTGCGTGAGGTAGATATGTATGTCTTGGATGGTATGGTAGGGTGCGACATTCTAATTGGAAGAAATGTTACTGAGCGATCTGATTTAGTGTATTCTCGTGTAGGCGACAAACTTAAATTTCAATACGCGAGCGAAATTAAGGAATTTTGTAGTAATATAGCTGCGATAGATCTGGATACAAGTACACATCAAAGTGAGTTATTGACTATGTTTAATCAGTATAGTGATTGTGTTGCTTTTAGTATTAAAGATCTTGGAAAGGTTAGTAGCCACGAAATGACAATTAGCTTATCAAGTTCTCAACCGGTACAATGCAGACCCTTTAGGACTTCGTATCCGGACAGGCAGACAATTAGAGAGATAGTAAAAGATTTACTAGAAAATCAAATTATTCGCGATAGTAATTCTCCTTATGCCAGTCCAGCCTTATTAGTAGATAAGAAAAATGGTGAAAAAGGGCTCTGCATTGACTATAGGGCGCTAAATAAAATAACTATCAAAGATAAATACCCTATGCCACGTATTGAGGACTTGATAGACAGGCTTCAGGGACACAAGTGTTTCACTAGTCTAGACTTAAAAAGTGGTTATTATCAGATTTGTTTACATAAGGACTCTATAAATAAAACGGCTTTCATAACAGAAGACGGGCATTATGAATTTTTGAGAATGCCATTCGGTTTGGCAAATGCCCCATCTTGTTTCCAACAAATGATGAATAAAGTACTGGGAAACTTGAGATTTGGCAACGTTATTGTTTATTTAGATGACGTTTATTTAGTTACTGAAACAATATCAGAAAACATTATGTTATTGGAACAGGTATTGAAAATATTCAGGACGAATGGTTTAACATTAAACCTAAAAAAGTGTCATTTCTTTAAAGAGGAAATCGAATTCCTAGGTTATAAAATTAAACCAGGTTACGTTATGCCTAATGATTCAAAATTAGAAGCTGTTCGGTGCTTCCCAATACCCAAAACGGTACATCAACTTCGACAATTTTTAGGTTTAATTAGTTATTTTCGCAAATTTATACGAAACTGTGCAATTTTATCAGCTCCCCTCACAAAATTGTTGAAGAAAGATGCCGTTTGGGTGTGGGATGACGTACAAAATCGAGCATTTCATATTTTAAGGGATAAATTAACGTTTCAAAGCATTTTAGCTATTTTTGATCCAAACAAGGATAAAATCTTGTATACAGACGCAAGTAGGGATGGTATTGCTGGAATACTGACTCAGATAGAAGACGGAAGCGAAAAGGTCGTGCATTATTATAGTAGGCAAACTAAGGATGATGAAAAAAAATATCATTCGTTTGAATTGGAGCTATTAGCTATTGTATGTTCTCTTCAAAAATTCCGGTTATATCTGTTAGGTATACAGTTTAAAATAATTACTGATTGTAGTGCGGTTAGATACGCGTTAACAAAGAAAGACATTATCCCACGAATAGCTCGTTGGGTTTTGTCCACTCAAGAATTTTCCTTTGATATAATACACAGAGAAGGTTACCGGATGCAACATGTGGATGCCTTAAGCCGCAATCCTGTGCCATCCGGAGAAAAATTGGAATCTGAAATAATTATGTCAATTACAGAGGCAGATTGGTTGTTAGCTGTACAAGTACAAGACCTTGAGATAGTTAATATTCGAAACATTTTAGAATCAGGAGAGGCCGACCAAAATAAAGATATTTTTAACAACTATGAACTTTTAGGTGGAAAGGTTTCCAGGAGAACAAGTGTAGGACGTAGGTGGGTCGTTCCAAAAAAATGTATTTGGCAAATTATAAAATGTAACCACGATGATTTAGGTCATTTTTCCGTTGACAAATGTGTTGAGCGTATATGTACACGATATTGGTTTCCACGGATGCGTAATATTGTGAAGAAGTATATCAAAAATTGTTTGAATTGTATATATTTTAAAAATAAGGGAGGTCCAAAAGAGGGACATCTGTACCCTCTTCCAAAATATGCACAACCTTTTCACACCTTACATATTGATCATTTAGGACCATTCGTAACAACTAAAAACAAAAATAAATACTTATTAATAATTGTAGATTCCTTCACAAAGTTTGTATTTATATCCCCAGTACGCAAAACGAATACGGCCGGCGTAATTAAAGAATTAGAATGCTTAACTAAGACATTTGGAAACCCTAAAAGAATAATTAGTGACGCGGGCTCTTGTTTCACTTCAAGCAAATTTACTCAATATTGTACAAACAGAAATATTAGGTTACATACAGTAGCGACAGGCGTACCTCGGGCTAACGGGCAGGTAGAACGCTTTAATAAAACAATATTAGAAGCCTTAAAAACAATGGGTGCTGATAGCACAGATGATAGGTGGGATCAGTGTATTAAAGCATTACAGCAGGGACTCAATAGTACAGTTCATAAAACTATTCAAGCCGTTCCAAGTGAAGTAATGTTCGGCTACAGACTACGTACGGACAGTGATAGTCTCGCTCCAGATCTTGATAGCGAAGCATTGGTAGACGTGTCAAAGTTACGTGAAAGAGTAGACGAAAATATGAAGGCTAGTGCAGAGTATCAAAAGAAAAGATTCGACAAATCTCGAACCAAGGCAACACAATACGAAGAAGGAGATCTGGTATTGGTCAAAATACAAAGTCAAAGCAATGATGGTCAAAGCCGGAACCTATTACCAGTTTTCAAAGGTCCATTTCAAATCAAGAAGGTACTAGATAATGATAGATACGAAATAGCAGATCTAAGGGGTAGTCAAAGAAGCTCTAAAATGTATAATGGAGTAGCTGTAGTGGAAAATATGAAACCATGGATAAATATTGATGATTGGAATACTGAATAAAATATAAAGTCATCAAAACCGTATTGGCAAGGTACCCATATTTGTGTTATTTATTAGTGATATACGTATACTATTTTTATCTTTTGTTTCGTTTATTAAATATTAATACATAAAGCTAGATACACAATATTTAAATCACCTTTACAATTATCAGTTTTATTCCTAAAGCCCATATATCATATGAATATTTTCCCGTCATAATATGTTGATCTTTATAGATCAATATTGTACACTTCATTATTAGTGGTATTACACATTATGTACGATAAAATGTATTGCTTTGTTTCGCTTTGAGGTGTAGATCAACTTGGTACGCTTGAGTGAGTGAAATGCTCTTCGGGTGCAAGTGGTCTGTCAGTCATAATCCTGGTCTCCTAAGTGTGGCATAGACCCTTTAGATACAGGTGATGGCATTGCAATGCATAGATAGATGTAATATGTGTAGTACTGGTCACTTTGCTCAGGTGCCCGAAGAAACATATATCTGTGTGTCTTAAAATGTACCTATTGCGTTTTCAGAGACCTATCCAGACATGTGGGGTGCCTGGGGCAGGCACCGTGCAGCATGGCCGTGTTGGCAACACTCAAACGGCAACGCCCTCTATAGTCGACAGCGCTACACTGACGTTGCGGAAGTGGGGCCAATAGAAGTGTTAAAACGGCGAGGCACAGGCGGAGAGGTCTCTTTCACGATCGGAACTTCGGAGCGAAGATATATACCCATAGTATCTGTATCTATCTGTTATAAATTTAAAATAAAAGTTCGTTATAGTTTGGTATCCGCATTTTATTCAAATAAAGTTAACAATATATCGATAATATTTTTATAAGTTAAGAATTAACGTTGATTATGAATTAATTGAATATGTGGATATTCACACAACGTTACAATACCCCCTCGCGCAGTCAAGGATTTTGTCTTCTATCAACGACAAAATCCGCATGAAGAAGTAGAGCTAAACTATTGTTTTACCTATCAAAATCATCTTTCATACGTCTCGCAATCATAGCTAGCGGCAGCTACTGTATTTAGAGATACGAGAGTTAGCTGTTGCACAATAATATAAAAATTTAGGTATCCTGTTTTCGTTAACCTGATGCCTTACTAATAGGTTTCTTCAAGGAGAAGGTGTACCCAGCGAGAGAATAATGTTAATAAATGTATTGAGTTCAATAAAATATTATTATTTAATTACATTTTTTCTTTTAACCATCTACCAACCAACAGTAACCTACCTACCAATTTTATAATTTTAATGTAATTTGAATCTAACTTTCGGTGATAAAGTTATGTCTTTGGTCTAAGGCTTATTTATGGAGTTACCAACCGCTCTATAGACACAGTTGTGTTTTATGATTTATGGTTTATTTATGGAGTAATCGACCGCTCCTGCAAGGGCTTATTTAAAGAGTTGCTACCGCTCTATAGACACAGTTGTGTTTTATGATTTATGGTTTATTTATGGAGTAATCGACCGCTCCTGCAAGGGCTTATTTAAAGAGTTGCTACCGCTCTATATACACAGTTGTGTTTTATGATTTATGGTTTATTTATGGAGTAATCGACCGCTCCTGCAAGGGCTTATTTAAAGAGTTGCTACCGCTCTATAGAAAAAAAACACAACCATGTATTACAAAAAACTAAATTGACCGATGGGGTAGACCAAAGGTAATAAAAAAATAATTTGTGATAGGTTAGATAGGTATGATAAAATGATAACTTTAAAATAAGGTAAGATTTAATGTTATTATAATGATCTTTTCAATTATTTTTACCTACTAATTTTAAATGTTTTGTAAAATGATTAAGTAAATTCTGTGACCGGAGTAAAGAATTTTATCAAAAGCCGAAGTTTCCAGACTAGTGTTAACCCTTTCCAAAACGTCAACTACACCCATTAAGTCCTCCGCTGGGTCGAAGGGACTAACTAGAATGTCTTCCGATGGAAATAAAGGTCCACATTTAGCTATCTGTTTACGTAAGTCCTGTACCGTGGCAGCAGGTGATTCGCCTCTAATGGCCACTTCATACTCGAGTTCAGACTTTTGAAGCGACATAAACTTTACTGGATAAGCCATGATTTATAAAAAATTCAAAAAAGAAAAAAAAATTAAAGTGTAGGGTAAGTGCCAAAACAAAAAAAAAAAAACAAAAACGGTATATAACCGTTTTTCTTTTTTTTTTTGTTTTGGCACTTACCCTACACTTTTTGTTTTATGATTTATGGTTTACTAGCTTTTGCCAGCGGCTTCGCCCGCGTGGAGGCGGAAATTATCCCGCGGGAACATACTACCGGGATAAAAAGTAGCCTATGTCCTTTCTCAGGCTCTAAACTATCTGTGCACCAAATTTCATTTAAATCGGTTCAGTAGTTTCAGCAGGAAAGCGAGACAGACAGACAGACAGACAGAGTTACTTTCGCATTTATAATATTAGTGTGGATTTATGGAGTAATCGACCGCTCCTGTAAGGGCTTATTTAAAGAGTTGCTACCGCTCTATAGAAAAAAAACACAACCATGTATTACAAAAAACTAAATTGACCGATGGGGTATCTAGCTGGGGGGGTCCCATACTACGCTTGCCGATACGCGGTCTTCACTTCAGGACTCGTCAGCTACATCGGCCATCAATTCTTCGACAAACATGGCCAGCCCACTGCCACTTCAGTTTGCTTACCCTGCAAACTATGTCGGTAACTCCAGTTTTTTTCCGGATAACTTTGTTTCTGATCTTATCCATCAAAGAAACTCCGAGCATAGCGTAGCGCGCTGAGCGACCTTAAATTTGTGGACCAGCCCAACCGTCAGTGTCCACGTTTCGGCAGCGTATGTCATGACGGTCAGGACGCACTGGTTGAAGACCTTGGTCTTTAAACATTTCGGTATCGGCGACGAGAAGACTTGACGAAGTTTTCCAAACGCTGCCCAACCCAACTGGATCCTCCTATCGGCTTCTTTCTCGAAGTTGTGTCTACCAAGCTGTATGACTTGCCCAAGGTAGACATACTCCTTCACAACCTCGAGAAGCGACCCTTCGATGCGGATTGGACTCGGCAAGACATGCGAATTGTACATGACTTTCGTCTTGTTCAAGTTCATGCCGAGGCCTACCCGCCGTGAGGCTCCATTTAGGCTATACAGCATCTGTTCTAACTGTTCCAGCGTATCTGCCATTATGACGATGTCGTGGGCAAAACGAAGTTGTGAGATGTACTCGCCGTTCACATTGATTCCCTGTCCAGTCCAGTCCAGCGTTTTAAATACGTCCTCCAGCGCATTGGTGAACAGTTTCGGGGATATCACATCCCCCTGTTTCACCCCCTTGAGCAGTTAGATTGGGCTGGTTTTCGTATCCTGGATCTGGATAGTCATCGTTGCAGCGTCATACAAGCACCTCATCACCTCGATCTATCTCCAGTCATTTCGACATCGTTGCAGAGAGGCCAAACCTTCCCAAATTTCGATAGAGTCGAAGGCTTTCTCGTAGTCCACAAATACCATATACAGCGGCTGATTGTACTCCTCGGTCTTCTGTACAATTTGCCGAACAGTATGGATGTGGTCTACGGTGCTGAAGCCTTTTCGAAAACGAAAATATTGATTATACGTATATATTTTTTTGTAATTTAAATTATGGAAGTTAAATTAAGGTCACGCCGCCGACGCCGCCACCGCCGACTTAAAAATATCGGCGCGCCGCCGCCGGAAGATTGGCCATCGGCGCTCATATCTAATATGTACTAAGACTCCGTCTGTTACAATTTGATTAAAAAGAAACTACTAACGTTTTGGTTGAGAACAATCTAGAAAAACAAGCACAAAAACTATTGCACCGAAATAAAATTTAAAAAAACACACAAAAGGAATTAATGCAACCAATGTGTACGCTTTACATAAGTTAAGTTGCTTTAAAAAAAAAACAATTGAAAATGAATTGATATTGACAGAACGATTTAGTCTGCAATAATGTATACGCTTTACAAAAGAAAAGTTGTTTAAAAAGTGTGATGTTGGGAATTGGAGCGAAATGATACCAAGGCGAATGATGAGTAAATACTGCCTTTATTAAAATAATGTTACTTGTTTTATACTGTAAGACACGTATATGAACTAATAATATAAAGGTGCCTACGTACACACGACACCTCCCCCTTTTTTTTTTTTTTTTTTTTTTATATGAGACATAAATTGGTTAACATAATATTGGATGCTTATTACTATATGGTTACATTTAGCTTATTATAAATGGACATGACAACGACAGTTTGTCTTTCTTACATTCTATTTTATAAGTATGTGGTTTTTACAGTGCAATTGCTGTTGGTACATAAAGTAAATACATCAATCATAATATGGCTTTGTTCTGTTTTTGTGAATTACATCAGTTTTTCCATTAATTTCGATTTCTACATTTGGTGAAATGTCCCTGATAACTTTGTACGGTCCTGAGTATAAGCTTGTGAGTTTATTGCCGGTTTCGTTTTTTACTAATATTTTGTCATTGGGGTTATAATGTTTGGGGTTAATATAAGTATCATACTTACGTTTTGTTACCAACTTACTGTTAATTAAATTTTTGCGAGCTTGTGTTTGTGATAACTGTAACCTGTATTTTAGTTCGAGAGGGTAACTATTATAGTTGTGTAGCGGCTCGATTTTTTGAGTGAGGTTGCTTGGCAAATTGCACTTTTTACCGTAAACTAATTCAAACGGAGTGAACTTAGTTGACGTATTTACAGAAGTATTATAAGCGAAACACCAATAGGGTAGCCAAGTACTCCAGGATTCCGATTTTTGTTCCGTTTGAATACGAAGAAATGCGGACAAACTTTTATGTGAGTTTTCTAAAGCTCCTATGCTTTGATGGTGATATGCTGTTGAGTTAAGTTTTTTAATATTAAGCAAAGCACATACCTCTTTTACTGTTTCTGCCATAAACTCAGTACCCCTGTCGGTGGCGATTTCCTCCGGCACTCCATGATGAAGCACGAAGTTGTCCACAAATGAACGTGCAACTTCTGCAGCTGTTTTTGTTATAAGTGGAGAAGCACATACATATTTTGACAACTCGCACTGTATTGTTAGTATGTATGAATATCCATTGTTGTCCCTATCTAATGGCCCTACTAAATCTAGGTAAATCTTTTCAAAAGCAGTGTGTGCTGTAGTCGTGACGGTCATTGGTTCCTTAACTTGTACTGTGTACTTTTGTTTTTGGCAATCTGGGCATTTTTTCACATAATTTTCAACATCTGTATCTAGGCCTGGCCAAAAGTAATATTTCCGAATTTTATTTACCATTCGCCTTATACCCGCGTGGCCACTTGTCGGTAAAAGATGAAAATCATTAAGTATTACCTTTCTGTCGTCCTTATTTTCTACGCGTTCTACATCTTGTATTACGATTAATCTGGGGCCTAACCAATTTTCGCTGTCTTTGATTTGACTGATTAATTTTTCTACAAATACTCTATTATTCTTACTTTTCATAAAATATACTTCCTCTACACATATCTCACTACAAAAATTACTCAGTGCTTTCACAAATTCTGCTCGAGTCATTTGCGAGTGAGCCGCTGGTTTTATATACGTAGTCCTTTTATTTTTTGAATAGATGAACACATTGTTTTCTTTATTTTGTTCATTTTCTTTCTTTAATTTTTCTAACCCTGAATTATCTATAAATCTTAATTCTACCACTTCTTTTGGTCTATTCTGTATCTCAACAACTTTTGGTCTTTCTAAATAAACGCTTGGTTGGGCTGCCTCGTTTGATGGTGGGTTGGCATTCAATTTTAGTTTCTGCGCCCGTGTCATAACACATACGCTATTGTTCATGTCCTGCAAATCTTTTGATGTTAATCGAGACAGTGCGTCTGCTGCTGCATTGTCTCGACCTTTGACGTATTCAATTTCGTAATCGTATTCCTCTAGTATCAATTTAAATTTAAGTAGTCTGCTGGATGGGTCTTTGAGATTAAACAGGTAAATCAATGGTTTATGATCAGTTTTAATTTTAAATGGACGGCCAAATAAATATGGTCTAAAATGTTTCACTGCCCACACTATTGCTAGTAGTTCTTTTTCAATAGTGGGGTAGTTTTTCTCTGATTTATTTAGGCCTCTGCTTGCGTAAGCTACTGGACGCCCATCCGCATTTGATAAAATAGCTCCAACTGCATAGCCCGATGCGTCTGTTTGTATTATAAATTTATTTTCTAGTGAAAAATTTGGATATTGTAGTATTGGCGGTGTTATCATAGTCTCTTTTAGTATGTCAAATGATTTCTGACAATTGTTATCCCAATTAAATACTGCATTTTTTCTGCATAATAAATTAAGATAGTAAGCTTTATCTGCAAAATTTGGAATAAACTTACGATAGTAGTTCGCAAAAGCGACAAAACGTTTTACGTCGTCTACATTTTTGGGAATTGGGTGTTCCTTAATAACACCTATTTTTGCGGGATCTGGTAGTACACCTTCACTTGATACTATGTGGCCTAGATAAAGCATCTCTTTCCTTAAAAAATTGCATTTTGTAGGGTTTAGTTTTAAATTAACTTTGCGTAAGCGATCAAATATGTCTATGAGGTTTTTATTGTGATGAGATAGGGATTTTCCAAGGACTATTAAGTCGTCGAGATATACTAAGCACTTTTCGTATGTTAGACCGGCCATAGCCATTGTCATCATGCGTGAGAAGGAACTGGGACTGGTTTTCAAACCCATCGGCATTCGCGTCATCTGGTATTGCCCAGAAGCAAATGCTGTGTATTTGCGGCTGTCTTCGTGTAGATCTACATTATAGAAACCTTGGTTTAGATCTAAGTGGCTGAAGTAAATGCAGCCTGATAAAGAGTCTAGTATTTCATTTATATTTGGCAGAGGAAACTTATCATCTTGTATGCAGCTGTTAAGTTTGCGATAATCGATTACTAATCGCCATTTTTTATTCCCCGCTGAGTCTGGTTTTTTGGGTACTAGTAGAACTGGGCTTGACCATTCGCTGTTACATTTTTCTATAACACCTTGCTGTAGTAAATTTTCTATTTGTTTGTCGATTTCTCCTTTCTGTGAGTATGGTAGTCTAAATGGCTTTGAATATATCGGTGCTACATTCGATTTTAAGTTAATTTTGTGCGTATATAATTTTGTGCGTGTCTGTGGTCGTCATTTTGTCCCCTGCAAGACAAAAAATGTCGGAATACTTCGCGCAAATTTTTTCTATTGATAATTGTTCCTCTTTGTTGAGGTGATTTAAATCTAGATTTGAAAATAGGCTTTTAACCCTATCCGCGTTATTGATTGTTTTTTCAAAAGAACAGATATTGTAATCTGACGATTTTTGAATGATGGGATTAATTTCTTCTATGGTTAAATCATTATCCGTTGTATTAAGGACTCGGATCGGAAGCATTCCGTTTTTGGGTTTTACTAATGTGCTAGCTATAAAAACTCCGTTTTGCAGTTCTGATGCACAAATAACAATTTCTTCAAATGCATACCTCGGCTGAGCACTAATAAAATGTATTGATTCACACCTCGCGGGTATGGTTATATTTTTGCGTGGAAAACGTAATGGAAAAGAAATTTCAACATTGTTATTCCATAGCAACAAAGTATTGTTACCCAGGTTTAGAATTGATTTGTATTTGTTTAAGAAGTCATGCCCTATTATGCCACTGGTCTTACAAGGCAAGGAATTAAAAACATAGAATTTATGTTTCAGTATCTGATTTCTAGAACTCAATGCTAGATAAACATATCCAATTGATTGGACTTTGCCCCCCATTCCAAATACGTCGATGTTCTGTTTATGGATTGGAATGTTTTGCTCCATTACATGTTTATATTTTATTGCCGATATGGAGGCACCGGTGTCAATTAACCAATTATATGGATAACCATTGCGACCATTTAAATAAAGGGTACTAGAATTATTATTTGTAAAAAGAATTGCTCTTTTAGTCACGAAAAAACTCATTATTTTCGTGGGATGGCAAAGAAGATTCGGCTGTTTGCAAAGAAGCTTCGGTTGCCTGTAAAGAAGTCGTGTCTGAGTTTGTCAAAGTATGTAATTGTGCTTGGCGACTATAACTAGATCTACCTCTGTTCCTGAAGGATGACCGCCTTGCACCGCGCGCTGAGTTCCGCTGACCTCGCCAACCGCGCCCGGTGCCCTGCTGGTAACCGAAGTTCTCGCTGTTTTGCTCTTCTGCAGCTACTTGTGACGTATCTCTGGCCCTCATATTGGCTCGACGATTCCCGAAACCCCTGTAATTGTTATTTTGATAGTTATTGCGATTGAAATACAAAACTTCTGATTCGATGGGTCGTGTCATTTCTTCATCTAAAGCTGCTTGAACGGCATCTTTTAACGAGGTATAGTTCCTTGCTGTTATAACTGTACTGAGTCTACGATTTCTCAATCCATCTGCGAAACATTTTATAGCGAGTTTTTCGTTCAGTGGACGTAAAACCTTGTATGCGTGGTCCTTACCTTCCGACTGAGAAATGGTCAGGTCGACGAACATTTCTGTAATTTTATTACCAAACTCATCAATTGACAGATTTTCCTGTCTGAAACATTGCAGTTTGCGTTGAATGGCGGTCGCGGATTTTTTCGGTAACAGCTGAATTTTCATATCATTAATAAGTGCATCAGTGCTGGAATAATCAGGGGATAATTTCAATTTCGCGGCTCGAGTTAATCTATTTTTCAAAACAAAGATTACTAACCTTTTCTGGGAGTCGCCGTCGAGCTCTGAGCTGTAATATTCAATACCATCTATAAGACGATTAATACTGGATTCATCGTCGGCTGAAAGAGGCAATAAATTCATTGCTATCTTTAAATCAAACTTGGCCATTTTTTGGCTTTCCTCAGTTTTCACAGAACACAAGCTTAATATTTCCTTATGAATTATATTAAATTGTTCACAATTCTTTTTTATTAACAAGTATTCTTGTTCCTTAATGCTGCCTTTAATTGCTTCTAATTTTCCTAAAATATTTTGATATTCTTCATACAAGTGGTTAGCTTCTCGTACCTTTACTTCAATTGTTTTACCTATTCGCCTCGTGGCACCTATCTTCACTAAATATGTTCTTAATTCTTTTATCTTTACAAGTAAATCTGATAGCTCTTGAGCCATATGGCATAATTATCAAATATAGAAGCCTTTACAAACCTGAGGCGTCTTTTTAGTATATTTTCTTACTTATTAGGTACAGCTGTTTTCATACATACACAATACTGGTACATTTCAATTAGGGATATTTAGTAATAATATCTAGGCGTATAATAAGATGTTTAATACAAGAGTGTATATATGGTGTTCACGAGATTTCTCTACTTAGGGTTGATGAGTAATGTCTAAAGTCCACCTTTGGATCCTGTCGCACCGGACTAATGGCTTTAAATTGTTGGCACTTTCACGGTTGGGTAATAGGTAGTCACTCACTTTAATTTAATGTTACCACTTCACTATTTTATTTTCCTTCTGGTGCTTGGTGGCAGTAGGTATTAGCATGCAGTTGTCTCCTTATTCATGGTCATACTCATGTATACTAATTTATTTATGTATATGTTTCGTGTGTTTGTCCATGTCTTTTCAAATCGTTTCATCCTTTTGAAGTTTTCTGCTATACATTCTCCATTCCCACATTTATTTTTGGGTCTCGCCGAAAGTATGAAATTGACCTTCGCAATGCGTGTCGATTTATTTCATTAGTCATCCACTTGGTGTGACAGTTCTTGTAAACCCTGAACATAAAGTACAGGAATCCCAGCAACAGCAGCGACAAAATCACCAACAAAACCACATTCGTTGTACTGGTATGGTACTTTAACTGCTCCAAATCTGCGTTGTTATTACCGCCAGAAGCTGTTTGAGCTATAATAACTTCTTCCTTACTCTGATTTTTCCCCATGACAATAAACACAAATAACACTGTTCACACTGTTTCTCACAAAGACTTGTTTGCGACTACACTTGCGGTTCATCGTGGAACGGTATCCTTATACGGTCATAGGAATTGTAAACAAAGTCCAGGGGACTATTTCGTCACGGTCGCCATGTGATGTTGGGAATTGGAGCGAAATGATACCAAGGCGAATGATGAGTAAATACTGCCTTTATTAAAATAATGTTACTTGTTTTATACTGTAAGACACGTATATGAACTAATAATATAAAGGTGCCTACGTACACACGACAAAGTTACAATTGAAAAATGAATTGCAAAATGAATTGAAAAAAAATTGGTATTGACAGAATAATATAGTCTGCAATAACCATTAAAAAAAAACAATTACCTATATAAAAGAAAAGAAAGTAAAAATTCTTTTATAGGCAGACGAACCCAGGTGATGAGGTTGTATATATGTGCCTGTAATGAGATCCCGGCACCCACACCCTACAACCGAAACGTAAATATGATTATCGGTTGCAATAAGTGTGGTGGTAGTACTTCCCCGGACGGGCCTTCACAAGGGCCCTACTACTACGTAGTTTAAAAAAAAAGAATAATAATAATGATTAAAGGAATAACAAATTAAATGCAAAGAGAAAAAAAATCCGTTACTTTCTTTTTGAACAAAGAAAAAAAAATGTGTAGGGTAGGGTACACCTTGGTTGCGTTTAGCCGAAAACGTTTACACAAACTCAAAAATGAGAAAAAAAAACACAAAACACACAAAACACTAAAATAACACACTTACTACCACCACAGAACAAAAAAAACAAGTGACCTTTAAAAAAAACCACGTTTTGGGCGCCAATGTAACGTAAAATAAAAAAAAACCACCAACGCTTACAATAATAAAATTTAATACGGGTCGTGGATTTACAAGGCCGTCATCTGTTAATTAATTGCTCTGTGGAAGTAGGCGCACTAAGTACTGCCCTGGCTTAACGCGTAGCTGGAGCGACGCGACGCCGAGGAGTTGACCCCGAGGTGGAAGAGGCCGCAGAGACGAGACGGTAAGGCGCGCAGGTGGGTGCCCCCAGGTGACGTGTGCGCCAGGTCTCGAACGTTCGGTAAGGGTGAGACAGCTGTACTCAACGAACGTCGATGAGGGCAATTTTAAAACCCAATCTTGTTCCCTGGAATCAACGTCCAGCGGTAAATAAATGTCCACTGCAACCCCTCTCTGATGATGACCTCGCAGCGTAAGCGAAAGCCTAGGACATAAGGCGCTAAGGCGTTTGTGAGTGTTGGTCCTCATCAGAGCGGAGTTTACATGGTACGTACACGTAGTTAAATTAGCGAGAAGCGTTAACACATAAAACATCGATTGGCCCTGCGAGCGTGTGACACACTCGAGGCTTAAAAAGAATGAAACCAACAGACAATAAAAAACATGAACACAAAATAAATTATGTCTGTAGGTACCTACTCAGTAAAGAAAATAAAACATGAGCTGGTAGTTATAATAATATAATAGTTTGGTTTGGTTTGGCAAACTTACCCTTCACGGGGATAAACACTTCACTTGTGAAATATATTTGATTAATAGAACTTATATTATTCAAACTTAATAAAAATAAAAGTCTGTACACGGGGTAATGTCGCAAGAATCTAATACAGAGAGAAACTATTTTGCGAACGTGTAACCAGGAAGTTTTAGTAATAAAAGTGAGCTATCGCGTCCTGTACGAGCATCTTTATACTCGTGCGCGCTTTACTTCGGTTAATGTCGAGAACATTCGTCCGACAACGACACCAATAGGAAGTGTCTGATTCAGAACTACCCGCCTAGCATGACTTTTCGCCACTACACGATTAAAGACTGTTTACCGATACCCACAATGACATCCTTTTTATGACGTCACGCAGAACATCACGTCGTACTGCTCCAACACCAAAAAGAATGTGTAGGCATTCCTTGCATTCCATTGACGATATATCGATAATATTTTTATAAGTTAAGAATTAACGTTGATTATGAATTAATTGAATATGTGGATATTCACACAACGTTACAGTGTCGGTGGTGGGGCTCCGACGGAAGGCGGATTAGGTACCTTCGACGCGGACTGAAAAACTGATGAACGCAAGTGTCGCGCCTAGGGCCAGGGGTGAGGGAATCGTGCACCTACCTCCTCGTGAAGCCGCTCGATCTACAGCAGAATCTAGAGTTGGTCCGGAGTCTTCACAGTTCGGCTCACCACGTGTCGGCAAAGTCCAGAGGCACAACACAGCACTTCAGTTCAACCGTCGAAGCCACAAAATACACCACTAAAGAAACAGCGGGACTGCTATGAACTTATAATATTAAAATTATATCGTTCTGCGATAAAATAGTACAGTGGATAAAAAAAACACAGCGGAGATGCGATCACGATGGAATCCATATTTGGACTGTTATAATGTCTTTCTCGAGCGAGCCATAAAGTGGGCGACACTCGTCAAGGAGAAATTCACGAGGTGCACGATATAATTGGCAGATGGCAGGGAAAAGGACTAGCTTGACATCTTGCGTAATAGTTTAACAAAATAAAAATAGATGGCGCCAACAGTCGGCATGCGCGAATGGAATGTTAGATGCGACGGGTTCCGTATGTTATATTTATAAATAAATAAATAAAATGATCAATTTATTTCAGACATAACCCATATTACAAAAATTAAGATAAAAGTAACAATGCTGCAGCAGAAAATAATAAAATGTCATCAAAAAAATAAAAATATATGTCACATAGTTGAAATAAAATAAAATATCAAATTTACGTCGGATTAAAATTAAAGTAACAATAAATAATAATTGCACATATAAACAAAACAATACAAAAAGCTTTTATAAATAGAGGTCAGTGTGTTTGGTGACATTAGGCTGAGTAGGTACTCCCTGCTATAACAATCTTCTTATAACCTACACATTTTCGGGACTAATATGGTTGCTACAAAGTTAATATTGTTGTTTTATATGTTTCTGGTACTTTCCTAAAAATGAAAATTTTGTTTTCATTGTACAAAAACGAACATATTTATTTTATTTTTATTCTAATTTTGTTGCTTTTCTTTTAGTATTTAGTGGTATTCCGAGGGCGCGTGAAAATTTTGAACTAAATATTTATGGTATTTGACAGTAAAGTAACCTTCCCAATAAAAGACATTGCCCATTTTGTTAGGAGATATGCGCCCCTAGAAAAAAAACGCGGGCAACGGTGGTTTTAACTTGGTTTTGAAGAACAACAATTACCTTTTTAGATCCTGAAATCAATTTTCAGTTTTTCACCCTAGTTTCAGAGAAATGTAATTTTTAAAGATGATGAAATTGAGATTCCTCTTATAAACAATTTGAATGATGTATTGATTTGACAGATTAATCTTTCTACTCTCCTCGCGTTCCGAGTTACACAAAATCGATGTATGTAAGCGCGCGAAACAACCCTTCCGTAGAGCGTGGCAATTTCTTGACGCGCTAACAGCGATGTTATTGTGATTCGGAACGCGGGGTAGGTGTGGCCATGTTAAATATTTTGTTGATCGATTTACCAAATCGATTTGATAAAAGTCGATTTTTAACAATTGTGGTGCGACCGTTTTGTGGTAACTTTTGTTAGTGTTGATATTTTGCTGTTTGTGCAACAGTTGTAAACAGTTTCTCTTTGTAAAAAACAAGCTCTTACTTTCTATTTACATAATTAAAGAGATACTTTTGCATATGATTTATATTATTTACTAAAAGTGAATAACAATTTCAAATCGAAACGTCAATTGAGATATCATCAAACCTTAATTTTTAAACGATCTAGCCAGTTTTAGTTGGCCATATCATGAAATGCAACTAATTCATGAAATGGCTAGTCACATCATAAAGTAATCAATTCTGCGATCTGACCACGAGATATGTATATATCCTCAGATTACAATTCCTTCGTGTTTTAGTTTATTTACTACCTATTTCCATTTTCTTTTTATTTTAACCCACCCGCTGCTTATTTTAATCCACGATTTGAATATACGTCTAATCAGTTACATGAGACCTAGATTATGACCGGAGAAAAGCTATTGTAAACATCTCTGGTACTTTTCGTCGGCGGAATAGTAATATATCGATATTTTCAATCGATTACTACCATTTAATTGACATAATCTGTGGTCTATCTTGACAACATTCAGGCTAAGTTTTAATGGCAGAACTACATACCTTTGATTCAATAAAATAATTATTAGTTACGGTTTTTAATGCTAGGGTGAAAGAGATGTTGATAAAATAAAATTGGACTTATAAAATTACGACTTCATTTTTGAGAAGTAAATAGTCTCTGCCCGGCACTAAAAATAAGGGGCCCATCGGCGGGCAATGTCTTTTCAAATATATGTAATAGGAAGAAATCGAAGTTTTACTTACCTTTAATTTTATGTATGTATATTCTCATAAATGGCACCTGAGATCTTGCACACAACGATACACTTCATGTTTTACAATTTGATAGTTCAGATTAAAGAAAAATAAATAATATTAAGTTATTGCATTCCACAATTTCGCTCAGTTTGTAATTTCAACTGTATAAAAGTATACACAATGTGCACATTCGTCTTCCTTGCTGTATAATAAGTAACACGTGCCTCATTAATCAGGCAATTCAGCTCTTTATGTGACTGTTACACACATAAATGCTACTATAATGCTGTTATAATTAAATTATTTGCTTTCTATCTAATTCATTAATTATGCAGATATATTTGTTTTCAAAGTCAAAGTCAAAGCATTTATTTCAAATAGGCCCAAAAAGGCACTTTTGAACGTCAAGTTATATGAAAATAGAATTGATTCTAGTTGCCCCTTCCAAAAGGTAGATTCATATGGAGAAGAATGGACAAGAAACTCCACCGTTACTCTTTTAAAATGTTTTCAATATTTGTATATAATATTTATATAATTATATGTGAAGACGATGCACCTAAAATAAAATTACCATACCACAACAGGCAAAAAATTTAAAAAGAAGCAAAGAGAGATAAATAAATTATATGATAGATACATGGTGCCCACATACTTACAAACATTGCAAAGGCAAAAATACAAATTTCCTAATATTTTACAAGTTACAAATCAGTGTATGAGTTATAGTAATCATAGAATGTAAATCAGTGGGTTCTCTATTGTGTGACCGAACTTTTTTATCCATAATTTAAAGATCCATAATTTTTTATGTCCTAATCATCATTTGTCCGAATGATAACTTGCCCGAACTAAATGTCACATAATATCACATGCCATACAATTGAAATCCCTAAATATAATATGCCCTAAATCCGTTTGTCATAAATATTACTATCAATAACATACAAAAGACTTAAAACTGTTTTCCATAAAAGTTATAAGTTCTAAATTCAAATGATTTATGTTTATTTATCCTAATTATACTTTTAAAACAAAGTATTACGGAGTTTATTAAGAATTTCATTATTTTATCAAATTCAACTGATACAATACATAAATAGTAAAGATACAAAAGCATTATGGTATTTATCAAGGCCTGGAATGGCGCTGCATGTATTATCACTCAATAAATACAATATCACTCAATAAAACAGGTGATTGTGACCAAGTGATTTTATTTCCCTCTAATAAACATACAAACAAACATATACCATGCATGCAGCATGCATGCACGCAAGCAACATGCAATCGAGCATGCAAGCAAGCATGCATCATGTAGCATGCAAGCAAGCATGCAGCATGCAAGCGAGCATGCATGCAAGCAGGCAAGCAGCATGGAATCGAGCATGCAAGCAAGCATGCAGTATGCAAGCGAGCATGCATCATGCAGCAGGCATGGTTTCTGTCACGGCTCCGGCACTGCGGGGCTTAGGCGGTCCCACGCGAGCTTATCGTCGCAGACGGCCTCGCCCCTCCGCGCCTACGCGATTTTAAATAACACTCTAGGGGTAGGGCAAACAAGACTACGTGGAGTTGGATTTACAGCGATTCGTTTCTGTCACTAAAACCTAACTTGTAGCAATTTTTTACTACTAACGATTTTGGTATAAATGAACATTCGGCATAATACACTTTATATAATACAATACTTAGGACATTTGACTTTATAACATGCAAAATTAGGAGATTTAATGATTATAGTATTTGATATTATGACAGAATAGTTTTAGAAGCAAAGATAATTATGTAAAACAAAATTTCGACTTTTTGAATATTATGGTTACTGCCGTTTATAGCTAACATGCGAAGAAAGGGAGTACCAAATCAGTGTCGTAGGGGAAAAATAAATCTAATACAATTAAGTTAGCAACCAATTTGATAAACTCTAAGACTGTCCTATGGAGCGAGACCAGCATGTTTCCAAGCATTCTTATCTTGGATGTAATCCTCTAATTTATAATAAGATCGTTTACAAAGTGTACTCTTAATATGATTTTTAAACCTCCTTTCATTTAATTGCAATATATCAGAAGGAATTTTGTTGTAGCATTTAACACAGTACCCCATAAAAGATGTATGTACTTTTGCTAATCTGAAAAATGTTTGATCGATCTTGTCTTTATTTCTAGTATTAAAAGTATGTCTATCGCTTATTTTCTTAAAAAGATGTAGATTTTTTCTTACATACATAATATTTTCATAAATGAATTGGCAACTGAGAGGTTCGCGGCGACTTAGGTTATAAATGGCTCTGACAGCTCTCTTTTGCAAAATAAAAATGGATTCAGTGTCAGCAGCCCTACCCCACAGTAAAATGCCACACGACATAATGCTGTGGAAGTAGCTAAAATAATAGGTCTTTACCTATGAAAATGCCGTTTTGTATGAATAAAATTAAACGATTTTTTTTATGTATTTCTTATTTGTATTAATCGAAATAATCACCCATGCAATCAATGCATCTTTGCCAACGCAGTGGCAGTTTATTGATGCCCTTCTTAAAAAAATCAGCTGGACGGGAGGCAACAAATTCTTCAAAGGCATTTTGTACTGCCTCTCGGGTATTTAATTTTTTTCGCGCCAAGAAGTTATCCAAATTCTGGAAAAAGTAGTAGTCTGTAGGCACAAGGTCTGGTGAGTAGGGCGGATGACGGAGAGCTTCCAACCCCAGTTCTTGCAACTTGGAGACCGTCTGCTGTGCAGTATGAGGTCGCGCGTTGTCGTGCAGGAGCAGCGGAGACGAGCGATTGACCAATGCTGGTTGGAGATGTGCCAGCTTCTCCATCATTGAGTTCAATTCTTCACAGTACACATCTGCAGTAATGCTCACCCCGTTTGGTAAGAAGCTGTGATGAATCACACCGGCGCTAGACCACCAAACAGTGACCATCACCTTTCTAGGGGTAAGTTTTCGTTTAGGGCATTGTTTAGGTGCTGAACCAGGATCCAACCAACAACAGAATCCATTTTTCATTGCAGGTAACAATGCGGTTCAAAATTCCTTCATTTGTGTGTCTGTTGAGCAGTGCAAGGCACGTCTCGACGCGTACTTCACGCTGGCGATCATTGAGTTCGTGGGGCACCCATTTGTCAAGCTTTTTTACCTTGCCAATTTGACGCAAATGGACCAATATTGTTTTGACGCTAACGTCGAAAGCTGCTGCTAATTCCGCCATAGATTGTGTATCATCAGCTTCCACAATCCCTTTAATTCGTCATTGTAGACCAAAGTCTTCGGACGACCGTGAGGTTCATTTTTCAGGTCGAAATTTCCAGAACGGAAGCGAGCAAACCAATAACAGGTGGTGCGTTGCACAAACAAACTCTTCAGCTTTATAATATTAGTATAGATTAGGGGTTACAAAACCGCTGGTATATTAGAAAACCGGTTTTTCGATTTTGTTTTCATCCCAAAACCGGTTCTCCGGTTTTTTCGATTATTTCGATTATTACCATGTTTTTTTTTACTTAAACCTATTATTATGGTTCTTAAGTCTTTTTGTCGTCGACAGTCGTTAATAAGCTTTATTGCTAAATCAGAGAACACTAGAATAAATTGGAAAACTCCATTTGAGTGAATAAACTAAAAAAAATCAACAATTATTGTATCTGAGAATCAACAAAACATCTGGCTTAAAACAACGATAAATTAAACTCCATTCTTATTTTTGTCATTCGACCGTAAAATTCAGCGATATTCGGTGCCTGATTTACTTTATTATTCAGACGTATTTTTACAGTCTGTTTGACGTTGATTAATCAAAATCAAATTATAAAAAATAAAAACGTAGCTCATTAATTTCATCAAAATTGAAATGATCATAGTTTGATCAAAACTGAAATTATAAACGAATATAGAAATACATTATTTTAATTGTAAAATCACATAAATCAGCAAAATCTAAAAAATCGTGCCATGGCCTTTTAGTGGTAATAAAGGTAACCGGCTGATGAGAACATTCTTTTAGCCTCGACACTCGGAGGGAGGAACTTTAAACAAATTATTGTACACCTACAAAAACCTCCATTTTCATAAAGGGCCAGCTCCACTTTAATATTGGCAGTTAAATCATTCTCGAATCTCGTATCAATAGCGGTGGACGTCCTTTTTTTCGGGTAGGTAATCATCACTTTACGTCTCCCGCTCTGGGTGGAGCGGAAGGGGGTGTCAGACTTTAACTGACAAAAATCCACCTATGTTTCTTCAGTTGCCTATGCCAAGGCCACCGCTCTTCCGAACAAATCCGAGACCCTGGCAGGCATCGATCCTAGCCAACCCCTTCATTAATGCTGACATCTCTTTGAGGCGCGCGTGCTCGCCACCCGCAAGCCCGCGCCTACGGTAGCCGGAAGTCCGCAATGGACTCCCGTCGCCCGGGGCGTCTCCTGCGGCGACTAGGAGCATGAGGGCGCATATATTGCCTCTGGGCTGCCCTTGCCCTCTCACTTCGTACATGGCCTGGACCAGGGCCGGACGTGAGAGATCGCCGCCGCCGGTCGCCTCCACGAGGACACGGTGGTGCTCCGCCCAGGCAGGCCACACTATTACCGTATGCTCCACCGTGTCCTCCAGGCGATCCACATAGTGGTAACACCCGGGCGTTTCCTGCTACCCTGTCCTGAATAGAACCTCGTGAAGCACCCGTGTCCGGTGAGGACCTGCGTAAGACGGAATTTGAGGACGCCGTGGAGCCTCTCCAGCCACTCCTAAAAGAAGGGAAGCGGTGGACGTCGTACTTCCGTTGTTAGGTTGAGACTCAGACACAAACTTTTCAATTGATTGATACTATACCTCGGCAAAGACAGCACTAATGGTGTGATCAATATAATAATTATTATTAATTACAATAATTGTAATTGATGAGATAATATGTGTACATTGTAAACATGTCATATCGTTGGATAAGTTATTACTTTAAAAGAAAACCGAAATAATCGAAACCTCGGTTTTCGCTAAACTGAAACTCGGTTTCTAAAAATGTCGTGAAAACCGGTTTAGCCGGTTTTTTCGATTTCGGTGAAACCGGTTTTGTGAGCCCTAGTATAGATACAGACTGTTTTTTTAAAGATAGCTTGTAATTATTGTAAAAACTGTGATTTGTGATGAACAAAAATAATATATACATTACATATACCTACTTACAACCACTTTTCTTACCATCAGTACTTTCGCACCTTCTTGCTATACATGTAGGTAGATATACGAGTATATGGACCAGGCGAGTTGGGACTGGGGATGAGTTGGGACGAAGCCGAAATGTTGACTAAGTAAAGATTTTCTAGAACATCATTCCTGAGCAGGTTAAACGGAGTTAGTATAAGAAACCAAAAGTTGAGCATTTCAAAACATTATGCCTCATCAGATGGAAAATAAAAGAAATTTGAATACTTTAAAAAACAATGTATAAACAAAACGTAAAATATGTACATCAATATTTGTTTAAAAATAACGTTTACATGTGTATGACGAATTGACGACGACTGAAACTACATTCACAGAACATACTTCTTCACAATTTACCTATATCATTTTTTCAGTTTCTGCCAATTTAAGGTATGTCTTGTTCTTAAAAGTTATACAATAATTTTGTATAATTAATTGCAATTTCAAATAATATGCAAACAATCTAATTTAATAAAACAATCTGTTCTTTATTTATTTTAATACCATTTCTAAGTTTCCGCCAATCAAAAGCAATAACTATGAGCTACATATGTGCTAGACTGCCGCTGTAACGGAGCATGTCTGTTTACTGAACCGTTGTGTCTGATCTTTACATAACTGAACTAAGCGTTGCAGTCTGTGTCTAAGTTACTAAACTTGTTAAGTGCATACTATGGGTGAGCGCATGCTTGTGCACGCATCAAAGCTCTTTTCTCCGCCGCATTCATCTTATCAAGGGTATCTGCCATCTCATACCAGGGTTCGTATCTTTGATTGATGATCACAAGCTTGTGGACCGTAGGGTACCGCAGGTCCATCGTACGAGATATGTTCTCACGGCTGCGCGATGAGAACACAACGTCCACCTTTAACAAACAAAGATATATAACAAAAAAACAATTTTCATAAAGTTTTATTTATATTTTTCAACCGACGAAAAAAAACGGAGGAGGTTCTCAATTCGACGCGTACATTTTATTTTTTTTATTTTTATTTATGACTACGCATAACTTTTTACATAGTCGTCCGATTGTGATAATTCTTTTTTTATTGGAAAGGGTATACTCCCAAGGTGGTCCCATATAAATTTGAAAAACAAAATCGAACCCTAAGGGTCGAAAAACAGGGGATGATTGATTGTTCACTCACTGATTGTAATGTATAACCACGCATAACTTTATACAGAGTAGTCCGATTTTGATCATTATTTTTTTGTTAGATAGGGTATACCTTGCCAAGTATTATCAGTACATTAAAGTCACAAAAAAATATAAAATAAAAACTTTTTGACAAAAAAATAAACCGCCGAAAAAACTGAAAAGCATAAAATAATAAACTTTAAAATTATGAGTCGGCGCTGAAAAATCAATGAACAAAAATCACTCAAAGCGCCGACTCAAAATTTTAAGGTTTATTATTTTTTGCTTTTCAGTTTTTTTCGGCGGTTTTATTTTTTGCTAAAAACTTTTTTGAGCATCAGAACTTGTTTAAATATCTGTAATACCACCTTCACTTGAAAAGTATAAAGACAATTCCAACGAACCGGCCAAAACGCTTTTACAAAAGTCATGAAAGCCAACCGAGTAGGACTATCCAAGTCATGCCGTACTTTAGAACGAGCGATCATATTTGAAATCGGTACACAAAATGTTGGGTAGATGACGTAGTTAAAGATGTTGTGAGGAAGAGGAAGGAGGCCTGGCTTAATGTGTTAGCCTGTAAGGCATAAAATAGGATGAATCAGGCAGCGAATTTGAGGAATGGTTTGGAAAGTCTTAAAAATAAATACTCCGAAATGAATGAAATTTGAGAAAGTTGCAGGGTACAACAGAGTGCCTGCTGAAATGCTGAAGAACGATGATGGATGATAGCAAGCCTGTTGGAGATGATGTCTTGGAGATACGATCGTGCGCCAGATGATTGATGTAAGGCTGTAATTGTACCACTATATAAGGGAAAAGGCTCTCAGCAGGAGTGTAAATACTACCGCGACACTAGTCTTTTGAGTGTTGTCAGCAAACTGTATTCGAAGATAAAAAAAAAAATAATAATAAATATTGGATAAATATAATAAAAAATAATAATATAATAATATTGTTAATTATTATTGGAAAATATGGGTTGTGCAGGCAGGATTTAGAGAGAGAATGGGCTGCGATTTCCCACCCACAAAAAAAAGCTCCTCGTACAACTAGAGGTTACTCCTTACGAACGATTATAAAATATACAGGATAAGTTTTTAACAAGTGCGTTAATTTTAATAAATTAAAATTAAACGAGTTATTATTATATCTTAGTACAAAAAAATTTAGTTATCGTTAACGAAAGATTTTTGTTTTGAAACTGATTTTTATGGTATCTTGCGCGCGGCGCCGACGACCGACGTCGGCGTACCTACCTCGATTGGTCAAAATTCTAAGAAGTTCGAAGTACCACCGCGCGCCGGCGCGCGGTTACTGACCTATTACTATTTCGATATCATATTACGAAATATGTAGGGTGTCCACAGTTTAGTGATTTAAGGTCGGATAAAATTTAAAAAAAAGTATTTAAAAAATCATTGAAATGTGTTCTACTAAGATTTGCCGACAAAAGTAAAGAAAAGGAAGAAGTCAAGAAAAAAAGATAATTGCTACATTCTTTGGACGGGCGCCGGGCGGGTCATTTAGCAAAATTTGTCCTAAAAGATAAAAGGGCTGCTACTGCTGATTGGTTTGTCAATCCTTGTTTCCTAGAAAACTTTTAAGTTTTCTAGGAAAATGCTAGACAGCAGCGCTCAAGAAGCAGGATTAACCTCCACCACAACAAAGCTCCAGCTCACTCCGCCAGACGGACTATCGAATATTTATCTACCGAAAGTTTAAAGTTCACACTTTCGATAGACTCACTGATTCATCCTCCTTACAGTTCCAACCTGGCACCGTGGGAATTTTATTTATTTCCAAGATAAACTAAGAGTTATTATTTTTTTGAACCCTGAAGATACCAAGCTTCATTTGAAGCACGCATTAGCGTGGAAGAAGAGAGGACCTACTGCTTCAGTCAATGGTTCCATCGTGACGTTGCTTACAAAGGAACGGAGAGTACCTACCTCAGAAAAATATGAACTGCCTTCTATATCATTTTTATTTTCTTTCATTGTGTCCCACGTAAATATTAAAACACACTGAACAATAAATCGACGCGTAGGTTCCGAATCTCACGACTCCACTATACACGACCTATACTCGGTACATTGACCACTAGCCCAAATGAACTTTAATGTTGTTTTAACATTAGTTATTACTTGCAATGTTCAATACAATACTCTCGAGCATTAGAACCTTAAACTCTGTCACATAAAGTTCATTATTGCACAATAAGGCTTCATTTACTGAAGCCAGTACAAAAAGCTACTACAATCTGTCAAATTTCTTTAATCGTTTTTCAACTTTATCGCTAAAAGGTTCAAGATTGATTGGGAACATTTGACAGTTTCAGGTAGATTGATGTGCTGGCGTCTGTACATGACGCCGGACCGCACATATATATGAATGAATATCGTGCATACACCGCACCACATCGCAGCAACAGAACCGCATATAAACTAAAGTTTACCAGCAAAGCTCACGTTCTGTAGGTAAAGCATTGCCAAGAGAACTGTCCAAGATGTCTACTTTTCATTTTAATATTAACAGATATGCTTATGATGACAATTATAACCAAAAAAGCGTTACCTACGTTACTTAATTTATTAACGCAAACAGAAACCAGTTAACAGACGTAAGAAACAACTTTGGGTAAATCCCGTTCTAGCGTGCAGAGAAAACAGAGGTGAATAAAAAACTTAGAAAATCTCAGAATTAGTGTAATAGTTTTTACATTTTTATTGTAAATGCTTTACCTACTGAACTGTGATCGTTGCTTTACTATTTCAAATTGGGCATCTATAAGGTGTACCTACTACCTACACGCAATCGGGCGCGGCACCGTTGCGACGTGCGTCGCCGCGTAGATTCGGCGGAGGTGCGGCGCTTGCGCGATATTTATTCATATAAATGCAATTATGGGGTCCGGCGCCGGAACGGCTCCGGCATCATGTACGTGAACCCGTATAGTTTGCACTAGCCTGGTGGGAGCACGGGCTGCCCCGGTCAGACTTAAGGTTGTAGCACATTATACCGGCACCGCAACTGCTTAGCTGCAGCACGGCGTCTCTTCGAATTAAGGTTACAGCTAGATGCCAGTGCGCTAACTACGCGTCGACCGCGAGGTGCAATCTCGCAGTCCGCGCGCTGGCCATGAGGTGCAAGCTCGCAGGCCGCGCGCTGGCTGCGAGGTGCAAGTTTGCTATCACCGCGAACACAATTGTTATATGACATCTTCGTTCTTCCCCTATTCGTTTTTCTTTATTCATGTTAGAGCCGTAGCAAAGTGTATCCACTGTCTTAAATCTGATTCGAGACTAGAGGGAGGATGCAGCGAGGCGCGTGAGGCGACGGTGGTGCGCAGGCGACGACGCAATAACGTTGTTGTTTCGCTGGCGACTCGGAGTCGGCGCGTAGTAAGCATGCGGTCGGCGCGCTGTAAACACATGGTCAACTCGCTTGCAGCACGAGGGCTGCGAGTCGAGTTGTATGGTAGCGGCAAGCGCGCTGACTGCCCGCCGTTGGCTTTTCCAAATTGACATTATGAAATATATTATACTACACACGATTTAATGCTCAAAATTGAATGACAAGTTAATTCCTGGTTTGGAGCCGTGCCGTTGCGGTGCCGCTATAATGTGCCATGACCTTTAGGCGCTCCACCCACTGCACCGCGCCCCGTCGCGTAGCGCGGGATGGCAGATTTTACCATTGTATGCAAATATCTCAATTTATATATAAATCACGCCTAGCACTACACACTGCCGACGCGGAAATGCGCGGGAAGGCGCCCCGTGCGTTATACGTCGCTCCGCGCACCGCGGCGGGACGCATCTTCAGTGGGTGAACCGCCTTAGGTAGGACTGAAAAGATATTTACTTAATTACGAGCGCACTAAGGCCAAAATTCATAATTACTCAAGAGGGGTTCGATTTTGTCGATCACTGTAAACTGATCAGAAAATAAATGACATACTTACCTTATTTTTAATTGACCACATAATCATACCGAACATAAAGGCTAAAGATGTGCATGTGCTAAGGAACAGAGGTATAACTTCCCAGTATGTTCTAATGGTGTACCCAAATCTCAGCTTCCTTGGGAACGGTATGTCGTATTGCGTGGGTGGAATCATGTCCGCGTATCGCACATTATTTACTTTTGGAGTAACTTTTCTCGTCAGAAGCAGTTCAGCACGAGATCTATACGTACTTCGTAAGAATTTTGAAAGCATTTTAATGAAAATTGAAGCATTAACTAAAAAAAATATTTATTTTCCTAATATATACAAAATGTTAATGACGTAATTGACAACGTCAAAACATTCTATAATCAAATAGTAATAGAGAAGATAGTACGTAAATAGTTCGTAATGTCCAAAGAGATCTGACGCAATATTATTTTCCAAATTGGCCATGTGACACGCTCACCTGTGCAGGTACACACAATACCTGTGTCCGTCTTAAGTTATATCTTCAGTAGTCGGTTCAGTTCGACTTCATCATGTTCAATAATGTACAGTGCAAGGAACTTAAATCCAATTCCTTGGTACAGTGTATCACCTGACAGAATATTCAGCCAGCACTGTCCATTTATTTATTGATTGACGTTAATCTTATGTACTCTGTGACAGCTCGAACTTGGTTTAAACCAAGGTTTAAACTGTTTCCTGTGTTTGCAACACTGCACCATCACCGCCGGATTATTTTTTTATAGCTCACCATCACTGGCCGTAAATGTATTATCGATGAATAAAAATATATTGACGCAAAAGTCAGATGAAATTCAAAAGTCAAACGTATTATTAAATATCACAAAATAAAATTTATTAATAAGCGTAATAATCGTCAGTTCGTTATACATTTTCAGGTAAATATGGAATTTTTGTACAATGGACTACAATGGCGAGATTCATAAATAATAAGGTAAGACCCCGGATATGGATAATAGGTTCAACTACGTTGTTTTGGTTATCTTCAAACAATATTCTTAGTACAAAAGTAACGATCTAGTAATTTTCAAGCACATCTCATCCCGTAGTCATATCTCACCCCGTTGGTAATACTTCCCATGCCGATTTTAGCTATGGTGACTGTTTCTGTTCCTAACGAGTACCAGCGACCACTCTAACCCCATTATAATATACGGAAATATTCTAACTCAATCTTTACTCAAGTAATAAAACCGTTTTTTCTCAGACGTCACTGGTGTAAGAATCGGTGATGAACTTACGAACCCCACGACGTCGTATCTCGCCCAGCACCAAGCGCAGGTACCGAGCCATACGGGAGTTCTTCCGGCGGGCGCTAGGTAACCGACCACTCATAACAAGCATCCAGTAATATGAACCAGCTCAGACGCTAACACCTGCTCATCTTACAGGTAGCTCATCGCAACCGGATATTAAAATAAGTTCCAGTATAGCTGTTAATGTTACTGATCTAAAACGCAAAATAGTTGGTCTGGAACAACAGTTAGACGAAGTTAATAAACACTGTCAGAACATCGCGTGTCTTGACTGCGCCGTGAGGGAGTCCGAGAGCTGTCTTCAGGCGGACGCAAGGCACGAGGAGTCCAACTGCTGCATCCCGCCGGATGTGAAGCACGAGATAGAGACGATCAGAGAACAAACTGAGTCGTCCAATGAGAGAAATTTAAACAGCACCGAGACAAAATTTCTGTACAAATCATTAAATGATCAATACGGAAAATTTGAAGAAAGCGAAAACCATTTGAAAACCGAAGATGTAAACGGTGCAACCCAAACTCAGGGGATGCTCTGTGATCATGGTGAAGGTGTTTCTAAAGCAAGAACTAAAAAGACCAAACTGCAAGGATTATCTGATTACGGCGCAAAATTACATAAATATAGAACTAGGTCTGTATACGAGAACTTTCCTTCTGCTAATTCTAGCAGTAGTTTTCGTTCACTTTTAAACCCTCGTATACATCATTCCAATCCTGGTTACTCTGGCCAATCTTATGATTTGAAGTATCTTAAAAAAGAATTCGCGGAACCTGAACTTCCGCATTATCACAAAGACAAGAAATACAAAGAGCGCGCGAAACGGAGTAAGAATGATGTGTATAAAGAATCTTACGAACAGAAACCAAACAAAACTCGTAAGCAGAGACATCACAATCGCGAACTTGATCAAGATTTTATCGCTGATATTATAAGAAGGCAATATAAGCCGGTTAAAATGTTTGGAATAAAACAATCGGACCTCAGCCAGATCTCAGCACCTGTTTGCCGGGATCAAGAGTTTTCACTCCGAGAAGATATACAGGAGGGGACCGAGTTATGTTCATGTTGCCACGATGGACAAACCCATAGGAGAAGACACAGCGACGTCAGTGAAATGAGAAGTATTTGTGACACTCGCCTTTACAGCTCTAAGAAACATACCCGAGGAAAGCATCGCAGGGCTCACGTAGACATGTTTAATGATTCTGATATTTACGACCTTATTCCCGTGAAAGAGAAGTCTAGCCCAAAAACTCGACGGAAATTCTGTGAAGATAATATATTACAATATGAATATCATAGAGAAGTTCCGCCGTCACCTAGGACATTAAGACCCCAGCTTAATTTGAAATCACAATATAACTCAGACTTCGAAGATTACATAGCTCAAGTCAAGCATACATTTAAGAAAGTACCGCCACCGTACAGGCGAAGGCGTCAACGCGAGCGGGTGCAGCTGGAAAGTGATGTAACATCAGTACAAGTTCCGAATTTTATTCAAGAGCAACCACGCAAAACACTCAAACATATACCATGTCAGGTCGAGAAACAAGGACTCTGTCAGCAAGACAACGCCACTATGAGTAGTTTACAATACCTACCTTATGCGAACGACCAAGTAGATGTTACTGTTGATACAACATTTAATAAAACGGAAGAAATTAGAGCGGAAGACACACCCGTTGATAAAACAGATAAAGCACTATGCGAAATAAAGGATATCCTACAAAGTTTTCTACACGAAATAAAGAAAGAAACAATTGCGTCACAATGCGACAAATCTGAGGTCTCCTCAAAAACCGAGGACAATATTCATTTGACAAACGAAAAAAGCACTACATTAAATGGCGGCGCAATTCCTAACAGTATGCATCATAGTATTAACAATTTTGGTGCAGGATGTAGTGCTTCTCCGTATATGTCGTCATTTCAAAATCCTTGTTGCTATCCCGTGATGCCAGTTTGTCCCATGAGCTACCCTATACCCATGCAGAACGGCTATATGATGCCTAGTCCAAGTTATACATGTACAAACTGCGTCAATGCTGGTCAGGAACCTGCTCATAACGAACATTGCTGTAATAAGAACACCACAGCTTGCCATACTGAAACCTGTAACACAGAAACCGAAAATCTTATTAAAGAAATATATAAATATGTCGCCCAAGGACCAGTTAGAAAAAAAGATCATGAAAGCAGTATTGATAGAAATGAAGCTAGAAAGCCCGAAGCCAAACATTTAACGTCAAGAAGCGTTGGAGAAAGTTCTAGACTTACCAATTCTAAACATGATGCTAAAGTGGGAACACCCCCGCTCAAGTGTTATTCAAAGAGTTGTGAAGCGATAGGATCAAGAATAAGTTCCGAACCATATATTAGCACAACGAATGCAAGTTATTCAGATACTATTTTAGAAAAGCTAAGTTTACAAGTAACGCAGTCTACATCTGAAACTGAAGTGGAAATAACTACTGATGATAAGGTGAGAACCAAAAACATATTTTGACCTCATTCCTTAGGTACAAAGTCTCTTTGTAGATTAGAAGAATCTAAAATAATATCCCTTTTTATTTTTAGTCTAAACGTAAAACGTTTTCAAATGTTCTGCGGTCTATGGGTTTTTTAAAGAAGAAGAAAAGAGATGTTATTGAAGAACTTAGCGAAAGTGAGAGTATAGATGTAGAAATAAAACCAAGGTCACCAAGAGCATCGTACGACGACAGACCATACAGACAAGAGATAACTAATTATATGATGCATGAACAGGAGTACTACCAGCCACCGCCTATGCCGTTAAATTATCAAAGACCTACTGAATATCAACCAGATTATAATCCACCGTACAACCCAGGCTTACCGGACTACGCGCAACCACCGCCAATCCACGACATGTACGCGTCAAGAGCGCAGCATTCGAGGATGCGAGAACAAGCCACTGCACCTCCCTACCCTTCTAAACAGCAGCCTACAGCTCCACCGCTTCACGCCGCCTATGATAATCACTACAAGCCTATGCAACAGCCACAAGTTCCTCTCTGTTTGAGGGAAATAGAAGTGAAAAGTATAGGCACACAGAGCGTAAGAAAGATGTCAATCTTCCGTAAGATCAAAAAGAAGATGCAAGCACCAGCTGATGTCGAAGTCGAATTCAACCAGAACACTTGCTCCACGCAAACGCAATCGACACCAGCCCCTCAAAAACGACCTCTAATGAAGCCGTTGTTTAACTGGAAGAAATTGCAAGCTAAAGCTATGGCAGAGCACGCTAAGCTGAACACTGATCCAATGAAATTCTCTTTGAAGACTGAGAAGGACTTAACTGCTGGTGATCTAAAGATAAGAAATGCGATGCTAAAGAAACTATTTTACAAAAGGAATCCATTCTCGCCGAGGAACCTGATAGTACGGACGTTGTTAGGAAAAGACAAGTCGAGTTACGGTGAGCCACAAATAAGTGGTCTTAGACCACGAATGTTTTTGTAATTGTGCGTGAAGTCAGTGAAAATTATTGCGTTTTCCTTTAAGAATGTTGGTAAAAAAGGATTTAATGTGTTTTATTTTTACTAACAACACAGTACACGGAGACGCCGCCGGGCGGATTCCGTGATCTGTGGATTGATTAACGATGAACGTGGCACAAGCCAAGGAAAAAATAAATAAAGATATTGAGTATAAAAGGGGGGGGGATTAACAAAGAATCACTTTTAATAACATCCAATTTCTTCTTCTTCGAGTGGATGGTAATAGTAAAATTATTTTATACTGTTGGATAAGTTTGGCCAAGCATATTGGGGGGGCCACCTAGGCCCCCCCAATATGCGCTTTAACCTAAAATCCTACGATACTATTGTTAATGTAATAAAGTGCCGTCTGTGCTAATAAAATGCATGTAAATACTTGCACAATAATAATGTTATCATGGACGGAAATTTAAAAGTGAGTTCCATGTCTCTTCATATATTTACTCCTCTGTGTTATCATGATAGTAGGTATGGACATGGAAGTACACGATATTGTCGTTAGAAATTAAAAAAGCGCACATTCGCGGCATCAGTAGCGTTTAGGTCCTGTGAAGTGAAGGTGTGGGTTAGGTACACTTGACGCTTTGAAATAGGAGTCGAGAGCGGCACCACCAACATTTTTATTTTTAAGAGAGCAAGAAATCGATGCCGTTTATTCTTTACTCTAAACCGCACACAATCATCTTTCTAATACGGGACACGCCCTGCACCTGGACTGTCACCCCTGCGCCCATCCCGCCTCTCATACATTTAGCGAGGAGATCAGAGGATTTTGCTTCGGAAGATGACACCGCTGGTCTAGACCCAACTTAATGGAACACACGACCTAACTGACTCAAAAAATATTTTCCCAGAGACAGTGGGATGAGCCGCTCTGCAGGTTGGTACGGAATAATCTAATCCATACGTCCACCAGTACTGCCAAGCGTGCTTACTTGTTGGCTGTGGGAGCCTCTAGCTTCAGACACTACAGTCACTCAACAAATAGTACTATGCTGTGTGACGCCAATTTCGGCGCTCCTTGCGGGGTTCCGCATGCTGCCAGTGCGATGAAGCTGTCGACTGCAATTCCGGACACCGTAGCCTATCTTGCAGTAAGAGCGCAGGCCGTTTGTCATCCGCCGTGCTCTATCCACCAGCCAGCTGGTTTAGAACCCCAACGGCTTGGCACGCGACGATGGGATGAGACCAGACGGAATGACCATATAACTTACCACCGCTTACTCCACTTACCTTATATTTTATTTCTGTTAGTCTATATAAAATGTAAATCATCATCAGCCTATAATGTTCCCACTGCTGGGACACAGGCCTCCTCTCGGTGACAGGGAGTGGGCCATAATCCACCACGCGGGCCCAGTGCGGGTTGGTAGATGTCACATGTCTTTGAATTTTTGGTTCTAAGACATGCCAGTTTCCTCACGATGTTTTCCTTCAACGTTTTGAGAGCAGTGGCGATGAAATAATTTACACAAAGTTATGCGCCTGCTTGGGTTTCAACTCACGACTCGTAAGTCGCGGCCTTTACCACTGGGCCACCACTGCTCTAAAAAATATTGCACAATAAAGATGTGAGGAAAAATATTTATGGTAGGTACTCGAACTGGCTGGTAATATTCTTGTTGAATTCAAACATTTTACTTACTAGAATGTTCATGTTCAAGGTCCATTGATTGAAAGATGTTACAAACGTCAGAGAGCCAAATGTGAGCGGCCAAGATTGCTGGTTCTTGTAACTTAGGTTAAGTTTTATTCTTAAATTACACCAGGAACTACTCAAAATGAAATTTTTCGTTGGAGGAGCACACTTTTTTAGGTAACAGGTGGATCGAACCTGCTCTTTTCCCGAGGTGAGTCGGCGTTAACTTTTTCCTTAGACCCCAGCACACCCTAGCTGCCTATTACTGGCCTACTCTAAGACAACTGCACCCTAGTTGCGTAAAGACACACTATCAATCATAATAATTTTGTACGATATTGGTAAACCATTGATTCATATGTTCGAAAAATTTGTCTGGTAAATAATGTAAATAACATAATGAATGTTGTAGCAAAACGATAGCCATTCCTACTATTAGTGTGTTGCGCAATTACCCATCTAGTTGGCATGCTGCGTCCACGCCCGCTTATCTTTTTCACCTTGTGTGTCTGATGCCTCAACTTGTCTTCGTTGTTGTTCAACAACGAAGACAAGTTGAGGCAGTCTTAGAACACTGGAATACTACCGCATGGTTGTTCTATATCACGAAGGCGGGTGAGTAATACTTGTAGTTGTGATGTGTACAGACACGCGCTCATGTGTGCGCAACTGCAGGTAGAGCTAGCAAATTCTTCGTTATTAAACAAAATAATATCTATGCATCGTCGCCGCACGCACACTCAAACAAAATCTCGACCCGTTTCTCAGAGCGTCATAGTCGGTGCTAAGTGTACGGCCTGATTGCACGCTCGACTCGAGCGTCCAGCGGGGCGGGGCGTGCAGCGGTCATGTTAAACACATGCATGTTTGCATGTGTTTAACATGACCTCGCGAGTGTCCTGTTGTTCTGTGGTCCTGAGTGTGGCCGAGCGGCGCGGGCGGAGGAGCATTCTTGTTTTAGAGATGAGGCGTATATACTAGAATAGGTACAGGGAATAGGTATGTAAAGAGACTAGGTTGCACCTATTCCAACTTTTAAAATACTAGATCCACCTAGTCTCACTGTGCCTACGCAGTACACAGCACCCGCGCCGCGGTCCGCGCGAATCGACGTACCGACTACGCGGCGAAGCCAGATAGCAGCATAGTCATAGCTCATTCATGTTTGACAAAATCATTCGTGTGTCAGTCACTTGAATTTGAACCCTAATTCAATGGCATAAAAGTAACATGACACGCACTGTGTTGTGCTAAAATATATACTGTCCTTTTTTAACTACACTATTCCGCAGTCCTTCCATCCTTGTCTGTCGGACTAGTCTCGAGACTCGATACTAGTCCGGAATAGGAGTATTTTATAGAATAGGTACTTTGACAATACTCGATACTAATGAAGACTATGATGATGCAGTCTAGTATCAAATACGGACTCATGCGAATGTGATCTCGCTTGGCTCGACGTCGCAAACACGTACTATCGGACTTATTTAGTGATCGGTTTTTGTAACGAAATTTTGATAAATCATTAAGAACTTAGATCTATTTTTATTGTGACATTAATTAATTTGTTTATTGGAACGAAGTTCCTTATGGCGCGTTGCGAAAGGGGGCTAGACGGAATTAAGAGAAAAAGTTGTAACGAAACTTTTTAACCGACTTAAAAAAAAGGAGGTGGTTTTTCAATTCGACTGTCTATATTTTGTTTTGGAACGTAGGAGAGAGAGAGAGAGAGAGAAAGAGAGGGAGAGAGGAGAGGGAGGGACAGGGAGAGAGAGAGAGAGCGAGAGAAGGAGAGAGAGAGAGAGAAAGAGAAGGAGAGGGAGGGACAGGGAGAGAGAGAGCGAGAGAAGGAGAGAGAGAGAGAAAGAGAGGGAGAGAGAAGGAGTGGGAGGGACAGGGAGAGAGAGAGAGAGAGAAAGAGAGGGAGAGAGAAGGATAGGGAGGGAGAGAGAGAGAGGAGAGAGAAAGAGAGAGAGAGAGAGTAAGAGAGGGAGAGAGGAGAGGGAGGGACAGGGAGAGAGAGAGAGCGAGAGACGGAGAGGGAGAGAAGGGGAGGGAGGGACAGGGAGAGAGAGAGAGAGAGAAGGAGAGAGAGAGAAAGAGAGGGAGAGAGAAGGAGAGGGAGGGACAGGGAGAGAGAGAGAGCGAGAGAAGGAGATAGAGAGAGAGAAAGAGAGTGAGAGAGAAGGAGAGGGAGGGACAGGGAGAGAGAAGGAGAGAGAGAGAGAGAGAGAGATAGTACTTTTGTTGAGAGTATGCAGGTTTTTTGTACTTAATAAATAATTAAAAAAAAACAATCATGAATCCTGGAAAGGAACTTCGTTCCATCCGGTTTAAAACAAAACTTGAGACTCTCAAGTTTTGTTTTAAAAAATGGCTCCCAAAAAAAGAAGTGTCGCTTGTGATCATTTTACGGACAAAGGCCAACTTGTTTTAATTTTACGTTGATAGTCCTAAGCCTGCGGAAATTATGAAGGTACAATTTATTACTGCTGACGTACGAATCTACGCGTATCGGTGGTACGCAAAGACTAAGCATCTATAAAGTATGCGTATTTCATGGACTAGGTGGACTAGGTGGAATAGGTATTTGGATCTAGTATTTGTACGGACTTGGACTAGGTGCACCTAGTACAAAATTTACCTAGTACGACCCATCTCTATCTTGTTTGCGGTGAGTGGAGCGTCAAGCGTGGCGTCGCGTGCAAGTTCAAACCAGTTTGTGTTTTTAGCGGTGACGAGAGCGTGCGCGCCATGTGGTTCGAAGACATTATTATCGAAATTCCACTTAAACCAGAATTATGGTCAACATCACATGCCCTATATAAAAATAGAACAATTAAACATAAAGGGTGGAGCATTAGCAGTAAAACTACAAAATGACCACACATTTTCTTCTAAATAAATATCAATAATATCGTACGACCCCGACGCCATGATGAAAAATGTGACCGGCTTACACGAACGCTGAGCGTGGACTAGCGTGCACTGAGGCCACTCAGAGAACGCTCTTTCGCCGCTTGCACGCAACACTGAACGCCCCGCTCGACGCTTTTTCACTCGGGCCGAACACTAAGGCCTCATTTACGGAGACGCGGGGCGTCGCGCGGCGCGTGCGGCGTGGCGTCGCGCGGCGCGTCGGACGTTTTTGCTGTTTACGGAGAGGCGGCGCGTGAAGCGGCACGCGTCATTGCACGCGTAAACACAAACATATGGCAATATACGATGTTGTTCATGGAGACGCGAGGCGGGCAGAGTGGCGGTGCCCGCCGCGTCACCCGCCGCGTTGCCCGCCGCGGCGTGTAGCGGCGCACGCGGCGGGCATCGCTGCGGCGTACGCGTGGTACTCAATAAAACCAACTATTTTGATATTATTTACTATATAATCAAAAGTTGCAGTAGACATCCGTGTATAGCCCTTTCTATTATTGACCTATAAAGAATTCTTTATATGCATATTCCCCAAACTTCTCGCGTTCCGTTGCTGTAAACCGGGCTAATTCTTATATTAATTAATTCACGTGGAACATATTTTTTTCTGCTAAAAAGTCGATGATATTGTAATCCATTGCTACGGTAAATACGTCTGCGTTGTGCGATTTCCAAAAAAAAATAAGACAGGCAGAAGGTTCAGCCGCGGGCGCCGCCGCGATGAACGCCGCGTGCGACGCGGCTCAATTCAAATCAAACGCTCCATTTCAAACAAACGCGTGTAAAATCGCCTCTCCGTAAACGCACTCATACAACGCTATATGTTTGAATTCAGTGCGGGCCGCGCCGCCCAACACCACGCGCGACGCCCCGCGTCTCCGTAAATGAGGCCTATAATAACGCACACAAGGTTCGCGCGTCACGGCTTTTCGGCACCACCGCTATGAAACATGAGTGATAATCGCAGGAGGAATTATTGTTGTGTGTTTGGGTGTCTAAATAATTCATCGATTCCCGAGTTTTTTTTTATTCCGCGCCGGTTTATTTTATGCCCCTTTTAGGGTTATGTAGCCGAATGGCAAAAAACAGAACCCTTATAGAACAGAATAGAATATTTATTAAAGTAATCAAGACTCAAGTAGATTGTTAGTAAAACTTACGACTATGTTAATAAGCCCAGAAAATAAACAAAACAAAGAAAACAATACAAGAAATAAAGATTCGATTCGATTTATATAATAGATTCTTCATGTCTATCTGTCTCTGTCCGTCTGTCCATATGTCACAGCCACTTTATTCCGAAACTATTAAGACTACATAGTTGAAACTTGGCAGGTAATGTATTCTGTGAACCGCTATGCGATTTTTATACAAAAATAAAAAAATAAAAGATAAAGTGGGGGCTCCCCATACATGTGATGGAACTTAAACTAAAAACCGACCAAGTGCGAGTCGGACTCGCGCACCGAGGGTTCCGTACAAACCTGTAGATATTCACGGTTTATGCATAATGTTTGTTTGTGGAATTTTATTATTAAAAAAAAAAAACTGAGTTGATTGAAAGGTAAATTGCGGTTTACGATTTATGACGTATTAAAAAAAAACTACTTACTAGATCTCGTTCAATCAAACCAATTTTCGGTGGAAGTTTATATAGTAACTAGCTTCTGCCCGCGACTTCGTCCGCGTCAAATTTTTGTACCCCTGACCCTTCCCGTCGCATCGATTTGCCTGCTCGTTGCTGCTCGCTCCTTTTGAGTTATAGTGAGTCAACCTTAAAAGATAGACATATGCTCTCGCGGACTTTTTTTTAGAACTTTTTAAAAGGAACAATTCCGTCGTACATGATTTTTGCGTTACTTTAACCGTTTACGCAGCGCACGCAACGGAAACTCTCAAAAGGAATAAATTTTCCCCGTTTTTGCAACATTTTTCATTACTGCTCCGCTCCTCTTAGTTGTAGCGTGATGTTATATAGCCTATAGCCTCCCTCGATAAATAGGCTACCCAACACAAAAAGGATTTTTCAATTCGGACCAGTAGTTCCTGAGATTAGCGCGTTCAATCAAACAAACAAACAAACAAACTCTTCAGCTTTATAATATTATATAGTATATATAGTATATAGTATATATAGTATAGATGTACATCATATATTTTTTTTAGTTTTATCATTCTCTTATTTTAAAAGTTACGGGGGGGGGGGGGGGTGTGACACACATTTTACCACTTTGGAAGTGTCTCTCGCGCAAACTATTCAGTTTAGAAAAAAATAATATTAAAAAAAAATGAGTTTCAGTTCTGAGTATGGGGAATCCCAAAATTTATGGTTTTTTTTCCCTTTTTGTGTGAAAATCTTAATACGGTTCACAGAATACATCTACTTACCAAGTTTCAACAGCCTAGCTCTTATAGTTTCGGAAAAAAGTGGCTGTGACATACGGACGGACAGACAGACAGACATGACGAATCTATAAGGGTTCCGTTTTTTTGCCATTTGGCAACGGAACACTAAAAAAGTTTTTTTTTTTCAAACCTGTACTTGTGAGAAGTCTATGGATAGGTCTTTAAAAATGATATTGAAGTTTCTAAAACCATTTTTTCTCAAAATCAATCGTTTGAAAGATAAACTCTTCCGAAGTAGTAAAATGTGTCCCCCCCTCCCCCCTCTAACTTTTAAAGTAAGTGAGTAAAAAATCTAATAAAAATATATGCTGTAGATGTTATTAAACACTTTCAACGAGAATTGGTTTGAAGGAGATATAGTTAGCAGTTTTTGAGATATAGCACTTTTTCAAAAACCGCAAATATAGGTAACTGTGTCATTAATACAAACACTATGAACATCATCGTTTAGGTGAAACCGACCTCACAAACCCTGAACCCAGACAACACATAAGTAAAAAATAGAACTGCCCGGCCCTTGCCAATTACTAGGCACTGAATTAAAATTTAGCTAAAAGTGACAACCCTGTTTTTTTTTTTTTCGGGATGGGAAATCATCAAATGACTTCTCCCGCTCTGGGCGGAGCGGGAGGGCGTGTCAGACTTTTACTGACTAAAACCCACCCGTGTTCCATCAGTTGCCCATGTGCCAGGGTCACGGTATCTCTTTCGAACAATCACGCGACCCCGGCAGAAGTGACAACCCTGGGATAGGAACTCCTTTTACTATGGCAATACTGAGCGCTCCCGATTTTACGCACACATAAACAATGTGCATGTGCATCGACACACACAACTAAGACCAACCCGCCTTCTGCCGCGTTCCCACGGCCTGCTTTCTCATAAGCCTCATCGCGACAGACCAGACCGACAGGCCGTGGCGTGGAAACCGCCGCATTTGATGAGACCTACGGCGACCCGTCACCGCCCTTCCGATCCGTCGGGAGTCGGTAAGTTTATAGGCGCGGCATACAAGTGTAACAGCGCCTGGCGCGGCCTGTTAACGGTCCGTGTCGAGGCTTGTCACCGCCCGGGCTGAGCATTCTCAGCCCGGGCGGCGACAAGCCTCGACAGCAGTAGCAACGCCTGGTGCAGCCCAGCAGAATCGGCAAAAAGTGGGACCGCAACATGTGGGATAGAACAACTATAACAAAAAAACGATGCGTTTCTTATAAAAATCCTGTAATTAGTCTGTGCCTTTTTGGGAGTAGGTACTGGCAAAACAATGGTGTAAATGAAACTTGAGAGGTGTCAAGGGACACCCGGATGGAACGAAGTTCCTTTTGATTAATTAGTGAAGGAATTGTAATATATTTTTTTTAATGTTATAATATTCATTTCCTTTATTCATCTTAATAAGCTTATAAATTATATTTTAAATATTAGAATATAAAATAAAAACATTTAAAAATATAAAAAATAGTAGCCCACCGGTATCGGGAACAGGGTCCAAGCTACCGGCGGTCAGGGCTCCTGAGAGAGAAACCTCCTGACGATGCGAGCCGTGTCCAGAAGTACCGCTTTCTGAATCAAGCCCTTGACCCAGCTGCCTAACGAGAGCCTTCTTAGATGTTGGTCGAGGCTCTTGGCTATCAAGCCATTGGCTGTGACGACTATCGGCATAATGATCGCTGAATCCACATCCCACATGTCGACAACCTCGCGAGCCAAGTCAAGATAATCATAATCATTTATTTCGCTCTCAGAATACAACAAAAAAAAACTTAAATAAGAATTAACAATTTATAATAACGTTTGATGGTTGTACAGCAGCACATAATACATGATCTATTAACTCCCAAACTAAGTCAAACTTATATTTTGGAAGTTGGTGGTTCTCTAAATCCAAGACTTACATAGACACAACCTTGTAGCCTCGTAACCTTTAACAATTAATAGTAAATAAACGAAATATACATTGAGAAACAAAAACAGTATCAATATTATCTAAAACTACAATGTACAAAGAAAAATAAAGAAAGTAATAATAGGCAAAATAACAAATAAAATGAATATATACCTTCACATCGAATGATTCTTATGCTTTACTTTTTTATAATTAGTAGCATCTCAGTTTGAGCATAATCTAAAGATTGGAACCAATGACTCAATTGATGTTTAACTTCTCGTTTGGTTAAGCTGTAAATGTGGATGGTTTTGTTGACTGCATTATACAGTCTTAAGCTGACTGCGTCAAATTGTCTACTTGCAAAAGCCGTTCTGCAAGGTACACCAGCCGGCGTAGCATGACCAATTCTATATCTATTCTACCAAGAACAAAAAAAGTTCCTTATGTATTTTAATGCTGTAAAAATGTTTTTATCTCATCAGAAAAATAGTCATCATACTTGACATCGTACTCTTGTCGACTGAAGAATAGAAACATGTCTTTTTTTCCAGTTTTACACAATTTTTCTACGATACAATCTATCATTTTGTCTTATCTTCCGTCGACAAATTCCGTTTCTAGGCGGTCATGCTACGCGTGCAGGACATACAACAGCACCAGAGCGTTTCTTATTGATTTTGTCATCCAGTGGTAGTAGTGAATGCCTCCGAAGTACTGTTTTTAAAATATATAATTGGCTCACAGTCAAGACCTGACATTCGCAATATAGTTTGGCAGTTGAGTACAGTCGTGGTTTGAAGTGTATCACCTTTAAAATTGCCCTTTGCGCTCTTTCCAGCAGAAGAAAGAGAGTTTTATAAGTTCCACCCCATATTGGTATGCAATAAATTAACACTGACTGACATAGGGCTGTGTAGACCACGTAGATCGTTGAAGTATCAGCGCTGTGTCTCAGATTCATAAAAATTTTCATGAGTTTTCTGATGCGACAGGTGAGAGCTTCAATTTGTGGACGCCAATCGAGTCGCTCGTCTAGTACGACCCCAAGATATTTAATATTTCTCACTTGTGACAATGACAAGCAGACACAGTCTGCTGCCATCGCACAGATATGAGCTTTGAGTGTATTGGTGGCTTCGGATGGCTTAGGGGAGTTCGGAAGATAAAAACGGATGAATTTAGTTTTCTATATTAAGACTTAGCAGGTTGTTGGAGAGCCATTGCATTACGACCCGCAGAGCATTTTAGGCATGTGTTTTGGCGGAAATCCAGTCTTCTCCGTGTGATAATAACGCCGTGTCATCAGCATAAGTTAATATGTCACAATTTGGATACTTGATCTGTTTATCTTTCTCAGCTTTCACGAGGTTCACGTCACGTGGGACCGTTATGTCAATAATCATTGTGCGCCGCTCTACTCGATCCACCACCACTATATCAGGCTTATTTGCGACAATAGTCCTGTCAGTGATGATGGATCGATCCCAGTAAAATGTGATTTCCATTTTCGAGAACTGGGTCGGGCACATACCTGTAGTACGGCACTTCCTATTCCACAAGGCTGTATTTAAGAGCAAGTTGCTGATGGATAATCCTGGCTACTAGGTTGTGTCTATGCAAGTATTCTTCGTTAGCTAGACGAGAACACCCGGAGATTATGTGCCTAATTGATTCTCCTGGACGGTGGCATGCCCGACAGATGCCAACCGTGCCGTCTTTCACAATAAATCTCCAGTAATTGTTCGTCATCATAACTTCGTCCATAATTGCACAGACAAAACTTTCGGTTTCCCCAAAGAGGTCACCGAACGCAGCCAGGCTTTGGACGCTAGTATATCTACATCGAGACCATGTAGGGCCCGGAAAAAGCGTCCGTGGAGCTCCTTACTCTGCCATACTTCCATGCGTTCATTAGTGTCAAGTATTACTGGTTTGCGCCAGTTCTCGTTAGCCAAGGAGAGCGGGGTGAGGCCCTTGTCAACTGCGACCACATCTCGATGCATCCCCACGTTGGTTTCTAGGAAATATTCCCTGAGACTGCATATCTCGCGATTGTGGAGAGTCTTAGCGTTTAAAAAGCCTCGACCTCCACACTTTTGCGGGATATACAGCCTCATTACCGATGACCGTGGGTGATGCATTCGATATGCATTCAGCAGCGTACGGACCCTCCTATCCAGGGCGTCGAGTTCGGTTTGAGTCCATTTGAGTATGCCGAAAGAGTACATCAAAACCGGCATGACCCAACCGTTGAAGGCGCGCACCTTGTTTCCGCCTGATGAAGACTATTAAATACTTTCTTCAAGCGGCCAAAGAAGCGTTCCTTCAGCGATTGCTTCATGTCAGTAACATTGATGCCCAACGCTTCCGTCATACCCAAATACTTATAGGTTTCGAATGCGGAGAGGGCTCGGAGGTTTATGGAATCCGAGAGTTGGGTTCCCGCAGATTCCACAATCTCCCCTCGCTTTACATGCATGACCGCACATTTTAGACCGGGAGCTAGTGGCAGGTGACGTTACACGATTTTGTCGTGCATGCCTTTTTAAGGCTGATAACTAACCCTAAAATATCAATGATAGTCGGGGTTTTAGCCCCCCGCGCGTCCTCTACATAAGGAAAAGCGCTTTTCTTTGTGTAGTGGATTTTCGTGTTTTTCCATGATAGTATACTGCATGCCATTGTAATATACGGAAGTTTTAACAAATAAAAGCTGTAATAATTGATGGCATGCACTCCGCAGCGGCCCAAAATGATCATAGGATTCTGAAAACCCGAACAAAATTAAAGGGCAATTCTATGTTTTGAAATTGCATGCCGCTATATAGAATGGAAGTTTTTGTAATAAACACACTCTGGAAAAATTGGCATGCACCCCTCGTATGACCAACAGTGGTAAATTTCCGGATAACTCTGTAAAATTTGAACACAGATTTTCCGTGATTCCAAACTGCATGCCATTGAAAGGATACTTAATATGTATCATTAGTTAATAGTAGGAAAATTGGCATGTACACCAGGATGTTGCAAAATAGAGGCATGCATGATGAAAGTTGCAAAAAACACTGTGCAAAAGGTGACTTGTTTTTGCATGCCGTTTTGTATTTCGTGAATTTACATTAAGTCATGAATGTAAATGGCATGCACGTATCTACAGCCCAACATACAAAACTTGTGAAAAAATTGAATAAACATCAATTTCTCAATTGAAAAAATCTGAAAAATGCCGTGACTTCTTCCTGCATGCCGCTTTGTATTTTGTTAGTAGATACTATTTTAAGCTGAAATGCGAAATGGCATGCATGTTCATGAAAATTGTTTAAATAAACAAAAAAAGAAGGTCCGATTTTATAATTTGTTTTTTTTTACGAAAAGGTACAAAATTATTAGCAGCATCATTATTTTAAACATTAAGTATTATTAATTATCGTTATCATCAATCGCTTCATCATCATCATCATCGACATTATCATTATCATCATCGCGGGTATGTAAAGACTCTTCTTCCGTAGTGTAGCCAATATCGGATTGGCAATCGCTGTCACCGTCATCATTTGATTCTTCATCCTCTTCATCATTAAAGTTTGCACATATCGATACGACTGTACACTGAGACGAAAAATGTATAAGCAGTGGTGTAGCGTAGTAGTAGGGTAGTAGCGACCCCTCGTGCTAGTCGACGTATAATAGGCCACGTTTAGACTAAAGACCGGGAGATTCGAATCGTTTGAATTGAAAATTTTATTTTCACAATTTTTCATCAAAGAATTGAGAAAATAAACATAAACCGTGACGATCTTTTTTTGTTTATTTAAATAAATTTCATGAAGCTACATGCATGTCATTTCACATTTCAGCTTAAAATAGTATCCACTAACAAAATACAAAGCGGCATGCAAGAAGAAGTCACGACATTTTTCAGATTTTTTCAATTGAGAAATTGATGTTTATTCAATTTTTTCTCAATTTTTGTATGTTGTGCTATAGCTTGCATAGCAGCCATGCATGCCATTTACATTCATGTTTTGAAATAATCTTATACCTTTAAACGAGCAATTCTTGTATATATATATATATATAATCTGAATCTCGGAAACGGCTCCAACATTTTTATGAAATTTTGTATACAGGGGGTTTCGGGGGCGATAAATCGATCTAGCTAGGATTCATTTTTAAAAATGTAGTTTTATTCGTGTTTTCAATGACCAACTTTATCTTTAATCAACTTGAATATAAACTTATTATTTTAAACACAATTTACCAAAAAATACCGAGTGAAGCTCGGTCATCCAGATATTGTAAATTAATGAAATACAAAACGGCATGCAAAAATAAGTCACCTAAATTTGCACAGTGTTTATTGCAACTTTTATTATTATTTATAATACAATGGGCTTATCCAACCCGCATGCCATTTGAATTAGATAATTATTTTGTTATAAAATTAATATTCATTTTTATTAGGAGTAAATTGGAATCAGGGAAAATCTGTGTTCAAATTTTACAGAGTTATCCGGAAAACCACCGTTGGTCATACGAGGGGTGCATGCCAATTTTTCCAGAGTGTGTTTATTACAAAAATGTCCATTCTTTATAGCGGCATGCAATTTTAAAACACGGAAATGCCCTTTAATTTTGTTCAGGTTTTCAGAATCCTATGATCATCTTAGGCCGGTGCGGAGTTCATGCCATCAATTATTGCAGCCTTAATTTGTTAAAACTTCCGTATATTAAAATGGCAGGCAGTATACTATCACAGAAAAACACGAAAATCCGCTACACAAAGAATATCGCTTTTCCTTATGAAGAGGACGCGCGAGGGGGCTAAAACCCCGATTATCATTGAGATTTTAGGGTTAGTTATCAAGCCTTAAAAAAGCATGCACGACAAAATCGTGGAACGTCATCTGTCACCAGCTCCCGGTCTATTTGTCCACACCAAATTCCATCCTGATGGCGCTACTGAAGGTTTCAGTTACTTTCAGTAACTCCATCAGTTGAAAATTGTTGGGGGCAAAGAGTTTAAGGTCATCCATGTAAAGGAGGTGAGATATAACCTGACCACCTCTCCTCAACCGATAGCCTATACCTGAATCCTCAAGCAGTGTGCTCAGAGGATTCAGGGCTAAGCAGAACCAAAGTGGACTCAAACTTTCACCCTGAAATATGCCTCGCTCTATCCTTATCGGTTCGCTGTTCCTTTGGATATTTCGACATCCTGGATAGCGGAGGACCGTCCTCCACTACCCCATACATGAAATCAGGAAGGTGCGCAGAGTTGCATCAATTTTATACAATTCCAGCACCCTCATGAGCCATGTATGTGGCACCGAGTCATAGGCTTTCTTGTAATCTATCCAACATGTCGACAGATCTTTTCGGGAACCACGAACCTGTTGGCTAATGGCCATATCAATGAGGAGCAGCTCCTTAGTACCGCGGGACCCGTTCCTACATCCATTTTGAGAGACAGACATGATGGAGTTAGTGTCTATATGATTGTAAATTTTAGCTCTCAAAATGGATGTAAAAACTTTACAGACCGTCGGTAAACACGTGATCGGCCTATAATTTTTGGGTTCCGCAGTGCTACCTGATTTATGGAGTAGGTGGGTAACTCGTGTTGTAAGAAACTGGAGTAGCGAACCAGACTCCAAAGCAGTCTGAGTCGCCAAGCGAGCGTGCGATCCTACAAACCATTTTATCCAGAAGTTGTGCAGCCCGTCCGGCCCTGAAGACTTCCAGTTGGGCAACGGACGAACTGCACGAGCAACATCTTGGGGGCAGATAAAAATAGCCCCCATTTCTGGTATAGGATCGCAGGCTCGCTCGACTTCTCTAGCCCAATCACCTTCGGTGTGACTCAATGGCACCGACCAGATACTGCGCCAAAAAGAACACATGGCGTCATTATCCGGCAGATGCGTGTCAGCCACACCTTGGATCGGTCGCTCCCAAACCCTATAAACCCACCTTTCATCTCTCTGGAAGGCGCGATTCTGAGTGTATCGGTCCACTCGCCGCTTATACCTACGAGTACGGCTTGCCCATGCATAAACTTTCTGCTTCAGGAAGTCTATGCGCTCTGTGACACGGGACATATAGTCCTGAGGGCTGGTATCAGTCCCTGAGAACGCCCGTCTCACAAAGCGCATCACTCTAGGGCGAGTGTTGCCCTCCCTGAAGCAGATTAGTTTGCCGATGAGCGCTCTGGCCCCACTAATACGTCGCTCAATTCTGCACTGCCAGGCTGGTATGGCTGGTTTTGGTCGTGTAGCTCTATGGTCACTAGCAAATTTGACGTGAGCTACACGACATGCCGCTACAGCCGCGCAGTACAGAATTGCATGAGTATCAGTGAGGTCTTCGCAGTCATCAAAATAGTTTGACAACTGCGAATCCAGAGCCGCCACCAGCGCCCTATTTTTGTTATGCATGGGCAAACGAGGTAAGCGTTGTCTAAGTTCGGGTGATATGGACCGATATTCTCGAATCGCGTCCTCCAAAGCACTCCTCAATTCCTCATTGCACTGGGTACTTACGTTTTTAGCCCTGTCATCACTCCCCTCATCAGCTTGACTTGTCAAGTACTGTGGTGGGACCACAGCAGTCTGCAACAGGGGTGCGATGACATGGCTACTATGCATTTCATTTCGTAGGCGATCAAGTACAGTGTCATCCAACATATGATTACGCTGGATGACCCGCACCTGATCCGACAGTCGTTGGGTTGAAACGCTGACAGTTGGCTCAAGCACCTGAAAAAGAGAGCATCCGAACACGGTACGCGGTCAGATTCTTTCCCCCCTCTGTAGTCCCATAGTATGAGCGCATGACATTCTCATTGATGGATCTTGTCCATCTCATGCGCTGCACACTTCCGCCGGGAGCCCACCTATCAGAGGCCGGTGGGCCTCGAGGTCCTAAGCCGTCCGGCGGCCGGCGTCCTCCCCGTCGACGAGCAGGTGGTGGCGTCGTGGGCAGAGAGAAGTACTCGTCGCTCGAGCTCGACGCAACTGCCACGGCCGGTGTCGTCACAGCGCCCGCAGTGGGGCTGGGAACCGGCGGCGGCGAGGCGGAGCTGAGAGACGAGTCCGCAGGTGGTGGGCGTGCTCTTCGTGCTGCTGATCGGGTCAACATACTCGTAGTCTTCGCATTCCTTTTGATTTTTTCATTTCATTGTAATTTTACCGGGGGTGACATGACAGATGTCACCCCCGATTCGGCTGTTTTAACTTGGGTTTTTTTACATTATGGTGATTTTTTGTGGTTTTTATAATTCCGGAAGGTTTTACAGGTCGAGGATTTCTTTTCTATTGTAGAGTTTTTCTTAAATTGCGTTTAATATATATTTTTTCTAAAATAAGGAACACAAGACGTTTTGTCAACACAGTGTTGCCAGCGTTATTCGTTATATTCATTTTGTTATTATTATTTATTATGTACAAAAAACCTGTAAACACTCAACAAAAATAATCGTCGCGACACTACACTGTTCAATGCGAAATAGAAAGACGAAACGAAAATAACTGGCTTGCTTTCAATGAGAGAGAGAGAGAGACAGACAGAGAAACGCGCACGCCGCACGGCTTACAACTTAACTAACTTAACTTAATTTTTTCCGTCTAGCCCCCTTTCGCAACGCGCGATATGGAACTACGTTCCAATTAGCTTTTTATTCGTATTTTAAAATAACACTGTAAAACTATAAGTATATGTACAGTCACGACCAATAATAAGTAAACACATAGCCAGATTCAAAAGCGATTTTCTCTTAAAATAACGATTGCAACTTTAGGATAAGGCCTATTTCATAATAGTGTGGGTTCCAAAATACTAGGTTCCTAATAACTTAAAATTATAATCAGTACAATACCAGAAATTCACTTTTAAAAGTTGCTTAGTGCATACATATTGGTGCTCGTAACTGTACTTACGCCCCACACCGCGAACAATCTCACTTATTCTATAAGCAATCGGCTACGAGCATGAGCAGGCACGAAGGTTCTTTAGCAGGGACGTTCTCGGCAAAGGAGCACAACTGTTTCGAATCACTATAAATAAAATGCAAAGGCCCGCAAAGAAACTTTTACACGTGCCTGTAAAGTTTCTTTGCGGGCCTTTGCAATCTCGTTTACGAATGCTAGCTGTGTTTATCTTTAACGTTGTTTTTAACGAAAATAGAACAATTTGCAGTGTACTGGCAACATGAGCACAGAAGATTTCTGTACCGCCCGAGTGTGTAGGAAACGCTTCAAAGGCATCGAGAACTTCCTGAAAAGGGTTGCTTTTAATTTAGGTAAAGTATGACTACTTTCACATTACACGCCCCCAGTAAGGGGTTTGCAATAGGGTGGCCAAGTAGGTAGCTACACACTGATACAATGAACGCTAAAATGTCTTGTCATTTCATAAATGAACTGCCAAACTTGCATATAGATGATTTTTGGCCAGGTGGTAACGTGGTGCCCGGTATAGGACAGCTCACTATTATACCATGCGCTTGTACTATTTGATCACCAAACTGTAAATACTAAAACAATCAAACTCGTAGCAGAAGCTCGCATACCAAGTTCGAAATAACACCTATTTTTCTCTTTTAGGGAACACACAATCTCAAACTGAAGTTAAAATTATATCTTGCATACCGATAGACGTCACAGACTTGCAACAAAAGATAATCCATTTAGAAAAGCAACTGGAAGACGCCACCTCTGCTTTACAATCGCAACCATCGGACTACCCAGAAAAGTCGGAAAAATCTTGCAAATCCAGCAGATTTCAGAAAAGTAACAAACCTGGCAAGCAGTCCTGCGTGAACACAGCGATCATAGAATCCAACTTTCCTACCTTTACAAGTGAAGCGATATCTTGTAAATCATTAGAATGTGATCGATGCACAAGTCCAGCATGTTTGGCAAACGTGACGTCTAACGTCTCGTTCGTATTGACTACTGCGGACACCAACACGGCACCGGGTATACCCCCGAAAGGCAACTCTGAAGAATTCCAAGGTGCCCACCAGGCAGCAAACCCTAACAACATGGATGATTACTACAGTCAGGAAGTTCAACCTAACGACCTGGATCAATACTACAGCCACGAAGTGCAGCCGAACAACAGCGATTATTACTACTCTCAGGAAATCAACCCTGACATGAATCATTACTTTAACGAGGCAGTATTGTCTAGCAACTTGGAACCTTACCACACTTCACCTAAGATTTGCGAACCAAAAACAAACAACCTACGCCAAGCATTTTTTAAAAAGAAGAAAAAGATCCTTAAAAGAAAAAAGGCAACTGCGCCATGTGTGTACTACGCACATACTTTTAGTTCACCTTTCATTAAGTCTAATTTAAGTGACGAGGTGCCAAAATACGACGGAAATAACGATTTGAGTCGTTCGTATTTGGCTGAAATGGTCAGCAGGCAATATAAACCTGAAATGTTAGGAGATAACATATCCCTCCAGAGTCAGTTCTCTTCACCCATCTGCAGGGACGTGCAGCAACACAACGAGGGCACCTGCCATTGTGAATCAGACATTTGCTCGTGTTGCCACGGTCCATTTCAGAACACCGACGAACGCGTCCATAAACAGGATAATGTACAGGCTTACATGCTCCACCAGATGAAGCAGGGTAGCGCTTTCTATGACACCAATCAATACGATTTAGTACCGGTAAAGGAAAAGCCGGTAAAGATTAGAAAAGACTTAGAGAGGCCAAGAAAAAAAGAACTAAGGCCTCATATTGACATCAAATGTTGGCCAGAAAATGTCCGCACAAAGTATCATTACCATTCATTATACCCTCTGCCCACGACCAACTACTATACTGCGCGACCACGAGCTGAGCATACCATCAGAGACAAACTAGATAGCTATGGCAGAAAAATGCCCGTAACATACAATAGAACAGCACCAATTACAAGAATATTGGCAAAACGGAGAAAGGAAATATATAGAAGAGAACGGCCCATAAACATTGACACATCGCAAAGCTGTTCTATTAACTTTGGAAATGTATATCCTAAAAAAACTTGCAGGAAACCCAAAAAATTTGATAGCTTCCAACCGATTCCGGTATCCAAAAAAAACGCCGAATGTTTGACCACTGTTATAAATAATAGTGAATGTCAAACAGAAATGAGCACCTTCGAGGTAAACGCTATTGATAATAAAACAGAAGCAACATTAAATCAAATAAAAAATATACTTCAATCTGTTCTAGCAGAAGTTAAGGTCTCCAGTCAAACAAAAGGGCTGGTTATTCAGAATAAACCAAAGAAAGATGCAGTCGTTCAGAAAGGAGCATCACGTAACAACATGCAGGCGTCTAGTTTCATGAATAGTATCACGTACAGCCCTTACGCTATGGGCCCCTCCCCCTATGTTACGTCGTGCTCGCGACAGATGAACCCCAGCCAGTACTGTTGCCCACATGGCGGAATGAAATGCTTCCACAACTTTCCTGTTTTCATACAAAGCCCTGGGGGGCGACATGGGTGCTCCAGTTGCTACCGCAGCGCTCAGGTAAAACCTGCAAGCATGAAGCAAGCAACAACTACTGCTACCAACACTGACCAAGTAAAAGAGGAACACAGTAAGGAAACTGAGAAATTAATACAGGAAATCTACAAGTCCATGGCTTTAACCATGGATTTTCCAAACAAAGATACTTCGCTAAGCGAATATGATGAAATGGTGAAATCTCTGCATGGTTTCACAGAACCAATCATTTTGAAAACTGAGCCAAAAAAACAACCAAAAATAATTAGGAACGTAGTGCAGGCTGTATCCGAATTATTTATGAAGAAAGATATGGTGGACACGTCAGATACCTTTAACTCAACAGTTGAAAGCAAATTACCATGTCATGAAGTAAGTATGCGATCTCACGCGGTGACCAGTACTGACACTGAGTTTAGGATGAGGATGTATAGGCGTGAGAAGTATTTGCACGCTAAGAACAAACACCCCGTAGTGCCCGAGGTCGAGGAAAAGACATATCGTGAAGCGATGGTACAGAACGCCAACAGCACCACCGAGTCGGAAACATCGAGCAGCGAGCCCGATACTAGTATCACTATCGTTGGGCAGGTGCAGCGGGACGTGCCGGAACTTAAACATGTAAGCGTTAGCACACACTACTTTTAAATCTGTCTTATTATAGTGATTTTAACCTAGAACATAAATTAAATAGAAGTGTCTGTAATGCTAAAATAACAGCCTTTTACTAAATGCATAATTATAATGAAAGTAATTACGATACCTCCAAAAAAATGTCGTGTATGTTTGTTCCGGCTAATTTCCGAAACGGACTTATTTTCAGGGTACTTTCACAGGCACATAGCCGATGTTATAGATAATAACATACTTTTGTCCCGGTAGCACATTCCCGTGGGATTTCCGAGATCCACGCGAGCGTAGCCGCAGGCACAGCTAGTTACATTATATTTTGATAATTAAGTTACAGAAAAAAGAAAAGGAAAGCTTGTTTAGCAAGATGTTCAAATCCGTAAAGCTGTTTAAGACGAAGGAGAAACCAAAAAAATGGGTTGAAAAAACTGAGAGCGAGGAAGAGACCACCAGCGACTCCGATGACTATCAGACTGTATATAGCCAGAAAATAGACAAAAATCCGAGGCACAGAAGTCGGATACACAACCTGCCGAAGCGTAAGACTCATTCGAAGATTTCCTACAATAAAACTTATCAGAGGGATAGAAGCCCCGAGAAAAAGCGGTCACCCTATATGGAGCAAGAGTATCGGAGGCACTGGGACGAAAAGCTCATGTTCCACAACGGTAGGCCCCGGTACTCCTCAGATAGGCAGTCCTCCGAGCGATCACCTCCTCAAAAGCCTGCTTACTACCGAACCTACGAGGCCAGAGCTGCGCTCGTCCAACCTAACACGCGTTTTCCAAAAAATGAATCGAAAGAAAACCGTAACGAGAAGAAATTGAACGTGAAAGCTGCATCTAGGGGGATGGCGTGGCTCAAGAAACAAAAGATGGGCATCCATTGTGGCGAGCAATGGAAGAAGTTTATACTTGAAAGTTAACTTATTACTATCACCTATCGTTCTATTCTGGAACGATACGTGTCGATTTGTGGTTTTTGTGATCTGTCTTTGTGAGTGTGCATCCCTTGTGTGAAAAATGTCTAATAAAAATTTCAGTCTTAATGTCAATCTTTTTATTGTAACATTTTAAAGCCAGTTTTATGGAATATAAGTTACTCTTAACATTGTTATGTCGTCTCTGTCAATGTGTGACAGGCTCTGTTCATAACTCCATGTGCTTTCTTATCCTCAGCGAACCTGTACATCGTGTGCCTATATTGTGATAAGGCAGTATTAAAACTGGCTACGCTTAAAATCTATATATACATAAGTAGAACAAACCAGTAAAATATATGCGATTGTCTTCACAACGACACGTGACTTTTGCAAGCATGTGCGTGGGCGCCGACCGAATTAACAAATTATGCAGTTAAAGATATGTACTTACCAAAACACCGGTGAACTCATTAGTAAAACCAGAACGAGTGTCGTGATTTGCTGCAATTTGATAAGCTCATAAAAGTGTAAGAAGAAGCCTACTCACAAGTTCCCGCCTAGTCGATTTGCACAGCGCGTGCGCAACCAAGAACACTGACTAGAAGGCTCACGATCCGTTGCGAGGACAATACATTTAACAATAGCTTAGAAAAATAACAATATTTTAGATTTAATACAAAAAATCTTTTAAAATTTCAGTCGTAGTTGTGATTGTGCGAAAAAGCTAGTCAATTACATTTATGTATTCTCAGAGTACAACAATTTCTGAACAAACATGGCCAGTTACAGTTTAACTTTGGATATGAAATAAACGGTTTTGCCGGAATGTCAACAGTCTTTTGTTTTTTTTTTTTTGTACTTAGTATCGTAGAAAGATAAGCTGAATACTAAATTAGTACAAAATTCTTAGTCTTTTGACAGCATGGAATGCATTGCTTTACGCATCAATTCTATGTGCACTTTGTCGAGAGTTATTTACGTTAATTTGCAGGATATTTTTTTCATTGAGCAATAGGCAGCTTAAAATTTAAGTAAATAAATAGTTTAAACGTTTTTAATTAAGTAAGTTTAAAGTGCTGAGTCGCGGAGTCAGACCACGTTCGCATGGACGTAGATATATCGCGAAGGAATTTTATCGCGCGCTGGCTCTTTACGTGCTGGTGTTGAACCGAGTATTGACAAACCAACAACGTGCATCCCAGCGCGACGAAAACCACTATTGGATACTTAAGTCTAGGCGCTCAGCAGTACGTTGAAAACCCAATGCACAAAAAAGCCCTTCCGCGATATTTTTACGTACAAAACTTGGACCTACTCCCGTCTGGGGTCCATCCACGAATAGACTGCGGTATTGTCATTGCAGCCCTTTATGATCGAAATCTGTACAGTTTTTTCAACTCAAGTCAACTTGAGTGCGAATTTCTCCATTTCCCGGGACCCTAGGTAGCGTAGATCATCTATTACGTACCTGGAACAATAATTAACGTCTAATTAGAGTAAGGCAGATTGTGAGGCAGCTGGATTTCTTACTGTTTCAGGCCCAAAAACGACTAATGCCTATTTTTACTAATACGAGGGGATATCTATAATGCTTAAATACTATAGAACGTTGGATTTTAAACTATAGCCGCTTACCCAAGCGTTGTAAATGTAACTGCGCTTGCCTTTAGACCTTTTAAGGGTTCCGTTGCCAAATGGCAAAAAACGGAACCCTTATAGATTCGTCATGTCTGTCTGTCTGTCTGTTTGTCTGTCTGTCCGTCCGTCCGTATGTCACAGCCATTTTATTCCGAAACTATAAGAGCTATGCTGTTGAAACTTGGTAAGTAGATGTATTCTGTGAACCGCATTAAGATTTTCACACTAAAGTAGAAAAAAAACAATAAATTTTGGGGTTCCCCATACATAGAACTGAAACTCAAAAATGTTTTTTTTCATCAAACCCATACCTATGAATAGGTCTTCAAAAATGGTAATGAGGTTTCTAATATCATTTTTTTCTAAACTGAATAGTTTGCGCGAGAGACACTTCCAAAGTGGTAAAATGTGTGTCCCCCTCCCCGTAACTTCTAAAATAAGAGAATGATAAAACTAAAAAAAATATATGATGTACATTACCATGTAAACTACCACCGAAAATTGGTTTGAACGAGATCGAGTGAGTAGTTTTTTTTTAAAACGTCATCAATCGTAAACAGCAATTTACCTTACATTCAATCAACTAAAATATAAAAATAAAAATAAAAAAATATTTTTAAACCGAGAATACCTACAGGTTTGTACAGAACCCTCGGTGCGCGAGTCCGACTCGCACTTGGCCGGTTTTTTTTATATGGCATCTCGCAGGTCAAATTAGGAGATTGTCGGCTGCTTAACCGGTCTTATCTGTAGATGCCTCAATAAATTAAAGCCTCCAGCTAAGGCTTCAAAACTAATCGACTACACGCAATGGGCACCCTCTTTGGAGCACGGACCTCTGCTTAGGGCGTCGCTTGGTTGGGCAGTAGCAAGGGACGGACTGGATTGGAATTATTTTGGGAAGCTACGGACTCAGCCTCGGCGACTGGCTTGGGACTTCGCGGCGGTCATCGGACGGCGGTCTGTTTTTGTTTTCTCTATGCGTGCTTGGTACACTTGCTACTCTCCTAAGGTTGGACTTTTAATCCTACTCAGTAACATGACAGTTGGAGGGATACCAGGTCTTGACAAAAAAAAGATAGTGAGGTGGTGCAAGAATGAATGAAATTGAATGAACTTGAAATAAATTTTTAAATTTAATCATTTGTCATAAAACACGACGTATACAATATCGATATATATATATATATAGTCTATGGCTGCCAGAGGAAATAAAATGACTATAGTAAAAAAAAAAGTAAAATGACATGATTTTTATATTTAGTTATGTTTCTATCAGAAGAACGTAAGGAAATAACTGTTATTAATAATTATCAATTATTCTTACATTCCACACCCTAAAAAGGATTTTTTAAAGTTTTATTTAATTTAAACCATTTTATCATTCATTCTGTACGCGAAATCATCATCATCATCATCATCATCATTTCAGCCGAAAGACGTCCACTGCTGGACATAGGCCTCCCCCAAGCACCGCCACTTCGACCTGATCTGTGCCTCCCGCATCCAACGTATTCCTGCGGCCTTCGTCAGGTCATCGGTTCATCTTGTGGGAGGCCTTCCAACGCTACGTCTTCCAGTACGCGGTCGCCACTCCAGAACCTTCCGGCCCCATCGGCCATCTGTTCTGCGAGCAATGTGCCCTGCCCACTGCCACTTAAGTTTGGCAATTCTTCGGGCTATGTCGGTAACCTTGGTTTTCCTACGGATCTCATCATTTCTGATTCGATCACGTAGGGAAACTCCAAGCATAGCCCTCTCCATTGCTCTTTGGGTGACTTTGAGCCTTTTTATGAGGCCCATTGTGAGCGACCACGTCTCAGTTCCATATGTCATCACTGGCAACACACACTGGTCAAAGACTTTTGTCTTGAGACACTGCGGTAAGTGGGACGAGAAGATACTGCGTAGCTTCCCGAACGCTGCCCAGCCGAGTCGGATTCGACGATTGACCTCTTTCTCGAAGTTGGACCTACCTAACTGGACAGTCTGTCCTAGGTACACATATACGTCTACAACTTCGAGTGTAGCGCCTCCGATCTTCATTGGAGTGGGTATCACATGAGTATTGGACATGACCTTTGTCTTGTCCATGTTCATCCTGAGACCCACTCTTTCGGAAGCTCTACTGAGGTCATCGAGCATTGTACTGAGGCCCTCCATAGTCTCAGCCATGACAACTATATCATCGGCAAACCGAAGGTGAGTGATGTACTCGCCATTGATGTTGATGCCAGCCCCTTTCCAGTCCAGAACCTTGAAGACATCCTCCAGTGCAGCGGAGAACAGTTTCAGAGAGATGACGTCTCACCCCTCGCTGCAGAAGGATAGGTTTCGAGGCTCTGTCCTGGAGCCGGACTGACATGGAGGCGTTTTCATACAAACACTTCAGCACTTCGATGTACCGATAGTCAATCTGGCACCGTTGGAGAGACTGTAGCACAGAGTAAGTTTCGATGGAATCGAAGGCTTTTTCGTAGTCCACAAACGCTAAGCAGAGAGGCAGGTTATACTCTTCGGTCTTCTGTATAACCTGCCGCAGCGTGTGTATGTGGTCTACGGTGCTAAAGCCTTTACGGAATCCGGCTTGTTCGGGAGGCTGGAAGTCGTCAAACCTGCGCGCGAGACGGTTCGTGATGACTCTTGAAAACAGCTTATAGACATGGCTCAGAAGTGAGATGGGCCTATAATTCTTAAGTAGGGTATTGTCACCCTTCTTAAAGAAAAGTACCACCACACCTCTGTTCCATACCTGTGGCGTTTTGCCCTCGAGTATGACGGAACCAAACAGCTTCTGAAGGGCCTTTAGAACAGATTTTCCGCCGGCCTTCAGGAGCTCGGCCGTAATTCCGTCATCACCCGGCGCCTTGTTATTTTTAAGCTGCTTCAGAATCTCGTACAAGCTGACGTCCGGGATATCTTCAGTGTAGTGTCGAGTCAATCTAGCTCTCGGGTCGTTAGCCAGATTAATAACGGGGTTTCTGGTGGACGTGTATGACTGTCCATAGAACTTCTCGATCTCTCCCAACAGCTCAGGTTTGGCGGACATGACTCTGCCATCGTCGGTCTTCAGTTTCGCGAGCTGACTCTGCCCAATAGCCAGATCTCTTGCGAAGACTTTGGAGCCCTTGTTCCACTCTATCGCGTCTTTAATACATTCCGTATTAAAGCGTCGAAGGTCGCTTTTCAAGGATTTAGAGATCCGTCTATTGAGCTGCCGGTACTCGAGTGCAGCTTCTGAAGACTGCAGGATCATTTCGCACCTCTGTTCCATGAGCTGTACGGTTGGATCTGAGAGTTTCTTTTTTTCTATTAGTACGGTGGGTCTTGAATAACTTAGCCCCGACCGTATGGGCAGTTTCCACGAATCCATCGTTATAATCGTCCACGGAGCTCCCTAGGCACTCAAAACGATTCTGGAGTTCGAGCTGAAAGCTCTCGGGGTTCTGAAGTTGGATCGGTGCTGGACGGAGCGTTGACTTCATCAGCCGACATCTTTCCAGCTTGATATTGATATTCAATGTGCCTCTTACCATGCGGTGATCACTCCCGGTTTTCACCGCGTTGATCACAGAGACATCATTGAATATTTGCTTCTTCGTCGACATAATGAAGTCATTCTCATTGTTAGTGACACCATCAGGGCTCTGCCAGGTCCACCTTCTGTGTTCACGCTTTTTGAAGAAGGAGTTCATCATAAAGAGGCCTTTCTTCTCCATAAAACTGGCCAGTAGGTGACCCCGGTGATTCCGTCGTCCAACTCCAAATTGCCCCACTCGCAGCTCATCGTCGTCTCGTTTGCCCAGTTTCGCGTTGAAGTCCCCCATGACAACAGTGAAATGAGTTTTGGAGCTATGCATGGCTCTGGAAATATCCTCATACATAGTCTCCACCTCATCGTCGGGGTGTGACGAGGTCGGGGCGTACACCTGTATGACCTTCAGCGAATACCTTGTGGATATTCTGAGTATAAGGTACGCCACCCTGGTCGACACACTCGATTTTCACAACGTTGCTCACAAGGGACTTATGGACGATAAACCCGACACCACCTTGGGACTGCTGTTCGCCCTCCCGGAAATAGAGCAGGTTTCCGGAATTTAGGATTATCGAGTCCTCCCCCTGTCTTCGGACTTCAGATAACCCTACTATGCTCCATCGTAACCTGCTCAATTCTTCCTCAAGTTCAGCGATCTTCTCGTCGGTCCGGAGTGTGCGCGTGTTGTAGGTTGCCAGGTCCAGTTGTCGGTGATTTTGGTAGCCGGATCTCTTCCGGGGACTGTTAGCACCTCTTGCCTCACCGTGGCCATGACCGCTACCATAGCCAAGGGTACTAGGGGCCGTTTTTTGGTTGTGCTTGTCATTTTAGGGAGAGGTTGCCATAATCGCCACGCTTGGCAGGCGGGTTGGCGATTGCAGTATGGTGCTGATTATATGCATAGAGAAAGCTGCTGCCCATTCTCTAGTTAGTCCCTTAGTCGCCTCTTACGACACCCGCGGGAGGAAATGGGATGATGCTATTCTTTACGTCCGGCACCACACGATACAAGTACGCGAAATCGTTCACACTATTTGTTTTAATATGGTATCATTATTTTTCGTAGAACTGTCAAGTTACTGAACAGGATTAAAAGTTCAACCTTAGAGGGTTGTAGCATCGTCGGGAATGAACAGTATGCCTCGGTCGGTAAATCCTACAGAGGCATTTTATTTAGGTGTTGCCCAGAGATAGTTCAAGCGGACATAAATCTCATCCCATATTTATGGGAAACCAAAGTTGCAGCAAGTGATTTCGTTTTGCTGGAGACATGTTCCAGACAAAAACCTGTATACCATGTTGCTGCAACAATGTTACACCACGTTTGGGCACCATAAATACGAGATAACCCACACAGGGCTACAACGATCTTTTGGCGCTCAATGACGATGACACGAGGGCGCTTTTGGTAGCTTTTGTAAAATGTAGAAAAAACCTATGGGGGTCGGAGGACCCACACGTCAGGGACAAAGTTCCTTACGCTTTTCTTCAACTTCGAATGTAACGTCGTTTACTTTATCTTTAAAATACTCATACTTTATTTTGCCCTCACTATCAGCTTCCACAACCTCAATTTCAAAGTCGTGTGAAGGGGGCACAACGCTTTTTCATTACGGGACGATTTCCACAATTTGAATCCTACCACAAGCAATAGCGAACTTTGTTCCAAAAACTAGATGTCGTCTAGTTACGTTTTTGTTCACGCACCAAAGATTCTTGTGCAACTATACATACACTCACCTATAAAACAAGAGAGGTAAAGGGGCAGTGCTAAAATGCCAGAGGGCGTGCGCGTCCAAGATGTCGAGCTTGGGCGGGAAGTCGAACAGTTCGAACGTGAGCGCCATGCCCGACAGCAGTGTGAAGGCCAGCATGCGCCACGCGTAGCGCCGGCCTAGCATCCACTGGAACCAGGACACTCCCAGCCAGATTAGTGATCCTAACACGCCTGGGGAAACAGAGGCGGGGTTAAACAAAAGCGAAAACTGAGCTTCTGCTAACATTATCATTGATAATTAATTCATCGAAAATGTCAATATTAATTCAGCGAATGGAGACAGGAGGACAGAATTTACGAGAGGAGAGACTCGAAGCCCCGTCATCTTCGGCAGCCATCACTGCTTTCATAGATTTAGTTAGTACCTAAATTACGTTATGTCTTAGTACTCTCGGCTACTCGCGAACCCACATTGACGTGACGTTATATTGGCAAGTGCTGTTGTAAAGTTGTAAGGTGCAAATCTAAAAAACGTATACGACGCGACGCACGGCCAGTAAGTTCATGGCGATTGTGATCTTTATCCCTATACAACAACATCCAAATTCCTTTACTCGCCGTAACTTACCGAAGAACACGTTGACTTTCATGTTGTAGTCGTAATTGATGACGCCGGAGTACAGGTAGCGCACGTGCGTCACGAAGTAGAACAGCGGCACCGACAGCACGACGAACGTGATCAGCTTCGCCTTCTTGTAGAATACTCTGGAAAAGAACAAGGATAAACTATTATCGTATTTAATAGTTGTCCTAAATTCCTAATATCATTCGACAAAAGATTTTTATAAACTACTACCTTGATGGGACCTTGAGCACAAATTGACTCTGGGACCGCCATTTAAGTGAGAACTCTTAAATTATATCTTGGACCTGAGAACAGTTTTTATTCCATAATGTGTACCTGACGATAGCAGCGACGAACAGTCCCATGACCATGGAGAGCGCACACGCATAGTCCATGAACTCGGTGAACCACGTGTCGCGCATGTGGAATATGGTGGACCACACCCACGCATTCATGCATACCTGGGGGAGCAATAAAATGGTTACACCTGCTCTCAAATCAGCACAGCCATTCGTTAAAAGAGCTTATGTGTTAGTATCACCTCGCGCCGAAAAGAGACATGAATATGTGTGCATAACTTGTGTCTCGTTTCGGCCCAAGATATAATGATGACGAAATATTATCACAAGGTCTAATCAGGAATGTAGGATGCTGCCTGGCTACTGGTAGATGAACTTATGTTGTACAAGTTACTTCTAGCACGGACATCAAGGTAAATTTCTCTGTTTAGGCCCGGCGGAGTTCTGGCGAGGCGCAGCGCAGTTGACAGTAAAACCAAACAAATATCGACCTTGCGTTGATTGAAATAAAGTAAAGATGATCCCTCAAGAGCCACTGAAGTGTCACAAGACAAATACAGAGAAAAAAAATATAATACTTACCATAGCAAAACCACACCAGAACTTAATAAAAGGTGTAGCAGGGCCTTTTGAAACTGGGATGCGTTGTATCTTCTTTAACATGTATGCATTGGCCATGAAGTTCAGCACCGAAGCGAAAGCTGACGCCGGTTCTTGCATGCCCAGGACTCGTACAAATGGCCACTGTAGAGAAACATAATATTCAGTCCAAGATCTTCTTGATTGCCTTTATTTTCCAAGTCTTTGTGTTTTGCACTGCTCAATTTAAATTGTTCACATTGTACAACTGCAATCAAGTTGTACCTTTTGAGGAGACTCTACATGAGCCGTTATGAAACGCACAATGGCGTACCTACCCTGCCATGGAACTTAGGGGTTTCTCTCTCAGCTTTATGGAACCTTCTCACAGTGATCCACATACAGTGGTAGCGACACTCTTCCCTGCAGGACCATCGTAACAGGCTGCTCCAAAAGTCCTGCTGCAGTGCAGCTTCAGATTTAAATGATTCACCGTCTGTAAGTGGTTTTTAAGTATCGATTAGGTACTTGTCAGCATTTTTGTTTTGCCTACAGGTGGTTTTTCCAGGTTTCAGAACTGTTTCTAAGGGTGTCATATTCGACGTTTTCTATTTAACTACCTGTGGTGCTTAGTGTACCACAGAACTTATTCTATTATAATGAGTTGTATTCTTTTTCTGGTTAGAAATAATAGGGCTAAGAAAGAAACTATGAATACTCACTGTTCATACAATTTTCTTTTTCAATTTTATTCAAACAGTCGGCATATACTCCGGAGTTATCTCCAAGGCTGCATGATGCGGGAGTAAGTATTCCACACACTAGTGTGACTGCGATAAAAGCTAGTTGCATCTTTTAGACCTTTGTTTATAACTTTCACCGTCTAAGTAAACGATTAAATTGTATTCTAAAGTGATAAATAAAATTGCTAGTAAGTAATAAAATGCTAGTGCATTTTTGGTCTTACATCTCGCCTCGTCTCTATTAAATTCTACCTAAGAACTGATAAGCGGAGCCGGACTAGGAAAAACATAAATTGATTTAGATTCGATCTTTCGACTATGAGGAGGTTTCAAAACAACAAAACGTCAGTGACTGATCACTGACAATAAGTCAAAAATATTGACATCCATTCGTTCGTCGTGACTGACTGTGAGTCTGTGACTGACGTGACGGTCAGTCTCAGTCAGTCACGACTGTCACGAGTCCGAGTCACGACGAATGGATGTCAATATTTTTGACTTATTTTTAACATCACGTTCCATTCCCATGTTAATCCATTTAAGACAAATATTTATTTATGTTAAATTTTTTATTATTTATGACTTTTGTGTTTGCTTCATGTTTACTTTCAAATAAATGACGCAAAATAGTTTAACTGTTTTTATCACAATTCATTTTAAAGTTTTGGTCATCATTACATTACAAAAACCAGCAAATCAAAACTGTGCAACCTAAAAGTAGCATGGAACTTATCTGTCAGATGAAACGAAAACAAGTAGGCATAACCTAAAATGTTGTTAAATGAATATTCGAGGAGAACTGAAACTGAACAGTCCACAGAAAAAAATGGTATTCATATTCAGAACTTTGTTTGCTGCAAAAGAACTAAAGAAACCGCGGAGTTACCTTCGCAGTAAATTTCTGGATTCCGTCAGGCTTCATGTAAAAGGTGGCACAGGTGGGACTGGCCTCCCAAAGTTTGGCGGATTAGGAGGCCAGGGAGGCTGTGTTTACTGTGTCGGGAAAGAGGATGCAGACCTAAAGAGTATTATGGGCAAACATCGCGGCAAGACGCTCGGTGCAGGACATGGAGAAGATAGTAGAAAAACGAAAATAGTCGGTAATCCAGGTTCAGACATAAGACTTGAAGTTCCTCTCGGCGTTACTGTATATAGAGAAGATGGTAAAGTTCTAGGATCTGTTGACAAAGAAGGTGAAACAGTGATATTAGCAAGGGGAGGGCCTGGGGGTACACCAGAAACAAATTTTCTGGGTCACTTTGGACAAGCACATCACATAAGATTGGACTTAAAATTAATTGCTGATATTGGACTTGTTGGCTTCCCGAATGCTGGCAAAAGCTCATTATTAAAAGCCATATCAAGAGCTCAGCCTAAAATTGCAAACTACCCATTTACTACAATAAAGCCTAACAAAGGAATCATTGCTTACAAAGACCTACGTCAGATATCTATAGCTGACTTGCCTGGACTTATTGAAGGTGCTCACATTAATGTTGGACTTGGACATAGCTTCTTGAAACATGTGGAGAGAACTAAGATACTGCTATTCATAGCTGATGTGCAAGGTTTCCAGCTCAGCCCTAAACATCCCATGAGGTCATGTCTAGAGACAGTGTTGTTACTGAACAAGGAGTTAGAACTTTATGATGCTGAACTGCTGCAAAAGCCTGCCATACTGGCAGTAAATAAAATGGATTTACCTGGCACTGAAGAAACTCTAGAAAGTATAAAAGAAGCATACAGAGATATAAATTCCGTGCTTGACAGAATGCCAGAGGAAGTCAGACCAGAAAATGTAATATGCTTTGATGATATAATTGGTATATCAGCACTCAGAAGGGGTCAGGGTATAGAAGACTTGAAGCAGCTGTTGAGGAAGAGATTGGACGACCTGGCGGATGAGACAGACCCTAACATAGTGCATCCAAGTAAATTATTGAGACAGTCTAAATCTATTGTAAGAGAAAGAGGATCCAAAGTTACTTAATAAATGTAATTGAATAATAAACAATTCTGTGATATAATTTGCTGTCTCACTTTATTGTAAACAGCCTTAAATTAATACATTGCTATAAAATGTTGAATAAAAACTGTTATTACATAGCTTAATCTAAAAAAAATAAAACCCAAAATATATTTAATATTTTTTATTAAACATATTATAAGCTCCGTACGTGTTCTCTGCCTTACAAACTACCATCACTATCAAATGTTTTTACTAAACTACTAACCAATCCACCTTAGCTTAGACACTTTCAAACCAATTGGTTGAAACCTTTATCACAGTGATACATAATACCAAACTAGGGATAGAATTTGAAACATATTATTATTGCTACACGGAATTATTATATAAGGTGTATCTATTCATACAATAAATATTTTAAGAGGTACACCTGTAGGTGGTAAAGAAGCAATAGCAACGAAAAAAAAAATTCTAAGGGTTTTTATAAATTTAATATTTATACATTTTTTGACGCACATAAGAAATACTGGCTACTTATTTTTTACGGCCCGTGACACCGCGGCCATGCTCGTGCCGTCCGGTCGTCGCCCTCGCAGCGTCAGGCGGGCCATTTATAGAATTTGGAGTTAAGGTTTTATGCAAAACACCTCAAGTAGTTTTAAAATTATAATAATTACGAAAATTCAAAAACGCTTAGATAAAAATTTTCTTTTGCTTCTATAGCTTCTTTACCACCTACAGGTGAACCCCTTAAAATATTTCGTGTATGAATAGATACACCTTATATAACTTCAATGTTCAATGCCTGTTTGGCAGAAAAAATATTTTTACTAGTCATAATTATAATTGCTGCTTATTATTTTGGTTTCAAGAAAATGGTCTGTGACATCCATTATTGTGTGACAGTTGCCCATTTTATAAGAAAACCGGGTGCAAGGCCACCAATAAAGGTGATGTCAAAATCTTACTTAGTGAACTAGCAACATCAATTAGTGCAGATGCTGCTAGTGTTGTTATCAGTATCAAATCACTATTAGATAGATCATTCTCATCCCCACTTTGATAGCCAGTAACGACATCCGAAACATATCATTGCTCCTATGTATAAATTACAATAAACAATTCAATTTCATAATTTACAGATTACAAAATTATCCAACTCTTTACATGTGGATGAAATCGTTACAAAAAGTACACAAAATATACATTTGTATGTATTATTTAATTTTTCTAAACGCCAACGTTCGGGACATACAACGTGGAAGCGCGAAGACACGAGACTCAATATACCTATTCACCGTCCTACTCGCACGTTTCGTGACCGCAACTGCCATGATTCTCGGCGTGGACAGAATTATAAAATGGGTTTTACATGGTAATAATGTCACGATTAAGCGTAACACTAACACGTACTACGGCTGCAGCCATGATACACAAGAATTGCAGAATGATTAGCAAGTTTCAAAATTGCCTCCAGGACTACGCGATACTATACATCTCTTTGCTATACATAATGGTACCTGCGTCCACGTAATCTGGGTATTACCCTCCGCTTGCTAACTGGTAAATATGATCACCAAGTGTAGCAGTTACGGACTTATCCCTTGACTCTCTAAAAGTAGATAAAACTTATAAGAGAATGTTTTGTTCGCACCGCAGCGAACTTAATTAAAATTTTATAATGTATGAGGCAAAAGAGATGACAACAGTGCTTATAAGATGAAGAGAATTACTGCTATACTTTCTATCAACATAATTTGGGTTTCTTACATTTTTGCTTAGCCCCAATATATTCTAGTCCCAAAACTTATAATTCACCTTATCATTCTTAGTGAAAATGAAAACGACTTACAATATACTGTATAAAAAAAAAATTGTAAGAATGTTAAAAACTAGGCAGAGAAGATGCAAACAGACGATTTTATTACGATACAGCCATACAGAATAATCTAGCAAAGACTGTTTAAGGCGTGAAGTAAGGTAAAGTAACCCCCATAAATATTCTTAGAGTATTTGAAAAAACATGAAGTATGAGAGATAAGGAGAAGTCCAAGCCTGTACCCTTATTTCTATTCCCTTAAGTGTGATACGCGTACTGCCTATACGCCATAAGGCACAAAATAAGCGAAAAGTGAGCGTGATTAACAAATAAACCACGCTATGTAAAAAAGTGCACTTAAAACATATACAATCGTGCGATTTTGTCCCTACAATGATTAAATACGCCAAATGTATTCATGCATTTTCAAGCTCAAAGTTATAATATATATGTTCTTATTTATTTTGAAATGTTTGCATCAACCGTACCCAAAGGACAATGACAAAGAACCGACTAGAAACATAAACTTACAAACTAAATAAATAAACAGGTTCTTATAATAAAGGTTTCCCATACAATGCGAAAGTGTCAACGCAGACTATCGGAGCGACATCGCAGCGAATAATTCGATAACTGTTATAAACGAGCAGTTTGCCTCACATAGATTTCGGCTTTTCTCATACAAATATCATTTTACACCCCATTACCACTTAAAAATGAAAAACGACTAACAAATAATGCAATTGACCCCCTTGACTTACCGATTCTGTCTGACCCCGTGGAAAAGGATGGGTGGTTATAGTAGAATCTTAAATTGCATGCCCCACTAATTTGAGTTATTTGACGTATACCTATACCATTTTTGCCAAATATCAAGCTAATCAAGCCACACAATAAAATCCTTAACTATAAACTTTATCACCAGTTTCTACACTTAAGGGGTTATTATTTTTTAACACACTAGAAGAAGCCACTTTTTCATTTAAAAATACATTACTTAATACAGAGTTGCGAGTTGATCAGCCCACTCCATGAGTTATTCCCCACTAACTTCAAAAAACCCTAGAAGAATACCCCCTTTGAAGGATAGTTTCGAAAATTATCTCCATTCTACTTCTGCCCATATTCAAATTGATTTTGAAATAACAATAATGACGATTAAACGTATCACCTAAATACCGATTTTAATGTCTCTTTTAAACGTCTAACTTCAAAAACATAGGACTTCATACAAACGTGAAACTATTACACCCACTAGTTTCAACTCTGGCAACCCTTCGGGGAATCAAGGCGTGGTGTTATGTATGTATGTCATACAAACATATAAGCCACATTCACCCCTTTAGGAGAGGATTTTAGTACAACCCTTTTTAAGGAATACTTACACACTAGAACGGAACACGGAACTTTCCAGCCAATTTGCAAGCCTAATCACGATATCTCAGAAACTATGAGATCTACAAATGTTATAGTTTTTGAGATTTCATGATTAGGCAGTGAGTCAACCATGTCATTATATTGAAAACCGCTTGATCGAAACTCCGATTGTCAGCGCTAACCCTTAATAACTACTTTAATTACAATATTATTATGAATCTTATACCTTAAAACGAGCAATTCTTGTATATATATATATAATCTGAATCTCGGAAACGGCTCCAACGATTTTCATGAAATTTAGTATACAAGGGGTTTCAGGGGCGATAAATCGATCTAGCTAGGATTCATTTTTATAAAATGTCGTTTTATTCGTATTTTCAATGACCAACTTTATCTATAATCAACTTGAACATAAACTTATTATTTTAAACACAATTTACCAAAAAATACCGAGCAAAGCTCGGTCAACCAGATATTTATTATAAAAAGGGCATGCATACAAGATACTTCTTATAGTATTCTGGCTACTTTAGTAACCAGTAATGTAGACATCTAGAAACTAATTTATATTTTAGTAAAAAGTTGCTGATTTTGTCTTAAATACAGAGCTGAAAATCAGCAATACAATGTTTAAGAACTTCTACTTATCAAAAGTTTTCTTATTTTGATTATTGCGCCACAATTTTATTACACAATACTATTAAAATTATCAACTAATCAATGCACAATTACAATTCCCAATATAAATTATAGAAGAACAAATAAATAATCGTTGTAAGAACATCCTCAAATCCAACTATTTCCATTTAAATAATTCGTTGAACAAACAAAGTTAGAGTAAAATAATCGTGCAAAAAAAATTGCTAAGTTTGCGTGCAGTCCGTATAAACAGTCGATTTATTCGTAAAAAATTGGTTAAAAGGATACATCACAATTCAAAAATCGCGGTTTTTATATATTGCAACTGCCTTTCCAACCACTTTATGTGGGCATGATATGCATTAACATATCGGTACCATCCTTATTGGTAACAAGCATTTTTTTAGCTTTCTACTTAAAACAACAGTGTACAAATCATCCAGAAAAAATCTGAATGATTCTCACAATATTATTTTATGTATGTAGTACTGTTTACTTATGTGCCATAAATATTACTACTTAGGACTTACAAAACTTGGATTTTAAGTAGTAGTATAGTTATAAGCCATCGTTCGTGCAGTCGCGGTTATAAAGCGTGGGAGCGAGGTGACACAAGTTTTTCTTTTTGGCAAAACTCAACCTAAATACTTTCCGCCCTGCTCGTACATTTCACGACCGCGACTGCGTTCTTGCCTATTCGGATAGTATTCAACAGCTTGTCTATTTAGCTCATTCGTGGACAGCTGCCTTACGAAAACCTTAACTATTTGAAGAACCTTGAAGGGTCAAAGACGCGATACAAACGTCATTATGACCATAGACAAGTAACGAGTTTATTGTTGGAAAAAGTCCTAGAGGGATCAAGGTTTTTGTAAGACGGAAGTATCAGTAGAGATGCAGTATACAGACAGCTGGTGCTGGTGCTGTGCTCAGTCCTCGTAGCGCTCCTCGGCCTCGGTGGCGGTCTCAGCGGGCGGCAGCGAGCGCGGCCGGGACGACGTGTCGGACGCGTTGCTACTGCCCGTCGTGGCGTTGGCCGGCGATGGCGCGCAAGGGGGCGGCGACTCGGATGTGGACCCTAGCGAGTTGTAAACATCATTGGTATCAAGTAAATATTATCTACATAGAACAGTGGCGGCCCAGTGGTAACAGCATGTTGTAGGTTTTAACCCAGACAGGCGCATTAATTTATGTGAATATTTTTTTAAACACTGCTCTAAATACCGTAAGCAGCGAATTTTTACACCTGCACGCGTAGCATGACAAAATTGATAAAGCAGAAGAACTTTGTCTATTCTTGGTAGAATAGAGATAGAATTGTCATGCTACGCCAGCATAAAACGGTACAAATCTTTAATTCTGTCTTTAATCTTTCTACAATCTGTAATTTTGTCTATTCTTCCGTCGACAAAACCCATCTCATGGTGGTCATGCTACGCATGCAGCAATATTTTTATCACAATGTTACTAAGTTTGTTACATAGAATGCGCATATAATGGCTTTATATCCTGTAGATGGAGATAGATAGGTAATGGGCAGGTGGTACCAGTGGCGGGCGGGTTGAGCGAGGCGTCCCGTGCGGCGCGCTGCTTCTTGCCGGCCGGCTCGTCGCGCGCCTCGTCCACCTGCGCCGGGCACTCCAGGTGCACCAGGTGGAACACCTGCACGCGCACAGGACAGGTAACACACAGTACACGGACACGAGGTAGGATTTTGATACTATTTTAGCATTTGATAGCCAAAGTTCTTTTTTTTTCCTGTATTAATAAAAACTAGAGTTGCGGAATAGACTAATAAGCAATTTAATTTCGTGCTCATTCATTCAAATTAGAAGGGATTTTGATACCAAACAGAAATAGATTGATAGAAATATCCTATTTCTAGATAAAATCTGAGTCTCCTATCAGGGTAAATTATGAGCAAAAACTTCTACAACGCTAAAAATAATATTGTACTGTACCTCATTAACAGAATTATTGGTGCCGACGATGCGAATGATCGAAACAGGCCGTGGTTTGAAGTATATCACTTGCCAAGACCTAGAAAACATATCTTATTACAGAAATGTAATGACGCTAGGACTGAGCAAAGTCCTGAAAGAAAATAGAGCCTCTATGGCGTTTTTATTTAAACTGTTTCCATCTTGCAATCTCATCAGAAAAATAACCTATTGACTTGAAATTTTGTATGAGTTACCTGCACGACTCCCTGGTGCGGTCGCACACCATCTCCCAGTCCCAGTAGTTGAGCGAGGTCTCGACGTAGTAGGAGTAGTGGCGGTAGTCGCAGTCCCACAGCAGCAGGCGGATGGACGCCAGCAGGTAGGGCTGCGCCAGCTGCACCACGATGGCGCCCGAGCCCAGCTGGTGGCACGTGTAGCCCTGGTCCCAGTCGTAGTGCTCCGTGTCGCCGTTGATGAGCGCGTTGCGGGACCGGCTGCCGTACAATCATGGATTTAGTACAGTAAGGGGCTTTGCAGATTGCACACAGCATTATCACACGTCGGGGGGTGTTACGTGCTCTGTTAAACAAGGTTAGGAACGCGTGTATTACGTAACGTTCGTTTGAAAACCCTCGTCGTGAGCCTAAAGGTGGACTGATGATTAGATGAATGTTGCGGAAGCTCGATGAATAGGAGAAGCACAGGCCTATGATTAGTCCGTGGCGCGCCTCCAGCGCCACCGCGCGGAACACTGCGACAACACATACACACTGCCTCACCTGATGCCCTCGATGACGACGGCGGACAGCTCCACCGTGGCCACGTTGTGCAGCGGCTCCACCAGCCCCGCGCGCAGCGGCGGCACGCGCGACGTGTGGCGCGCCTCCAGCGCCACCGCGTGGAACACTGCGACAACACATACACACTGCCTCACCTGATGCCCTCGATGACGACGGCGGACAGCTCCACCGTGGCCACGTTGTGCAGCGGCTCCACCAGCCCCGCGCGCAGCGGCGGCACGCGCGACGTGTGGCGCGCCTCCAGCGCCACCGCGTGGAACACTGCGACAACACATACACACTGCCTCACCTGATGCCCTCGATGACGACGGCGGACAGCTCCACCGTGGCCACGTTGTGCAGCGGCTCCACCAGCCCCGCGCGCAGCGGCGGCACGCGCGACGTGTGGCGCGCCTCCAGCGCCACCGCGTGGAACACTGCGACAACACATACACACTGCCTCACCTGATGCCCTCGATGACGACGGCGGACAGCTCCACCGTGGCCACGTTGTGCAGCGGCTCCACCAGCCCCGCGCGCAGCGGCGGCACGCGCGACGTGTGGCTAGCCTCCAGCGCCACCGCGTGGAACACTGCGACAACACATACACACTGCCTCACCTGATGCCCTCGATGACGACGGCGGACAGCTCCACCGTGGCCACGTTGTGCAGCGGCTCCACCAGCCCCGCGCGCAGCGGCGGCACGCGCGACGTGTGGCGCGCCTCCAGCGCCACCGCGTGGAACACTGCGACAACACATACACACTGCCTCACCTGATGCCCTCGATGACGACGGCGGACAGCTCCACCGTGGCCACGTTGTGCAGCGGCTCCACCAGCCCCGCGCGCAGCGGCGGCACGCGCGACGTGTGGCGCGCCTCCAGCGCCACCGCGTGGAACACTGCGACAACACATACACACTGCCTCACCTGATGCCCTCGATGACGACGGCGGACAGCTCCACCGTGGCCACGTTGTGCAGCGGCTCCACCAGCCCCGCGCGCAGCGGCGGCACGCGCGACGTGTGGCTAGCCTCCAGCGCCACCGCGTGGAACACTGCGACAACACATACACACTGCCTCACCTGATGCCCTCGATGACGACGGCGGACAGCTCCACCGTGGCCACGTTGTGCAGCGGCTCCACCAGCCCCGCGCGCAGCGGCGGCACGCGCGACGTGTGGCGCGCCTCCAGCGCCACCGCGTGGAACACTGCGACAACACATACACACTGCCTCACCTGATGCCCTCGATGACGACGGCGGACAGCTCCACCGTGGCCACGTTGTGCAGCGGCTCCACCAGCCCCGCGCGCAGCGGCGGCACGCGCGACGTGTGGCGCGCCTCCAGCGCCACCGCGTGGAACACTGCGACAACACATACACACTGCCTCACCTGATGCCCTCGATGACGACGGCGGACAGCTCCACCGTGGCCACGTTGTGCAGCGGCTCCACCAGCCCCGCGCGCAGCGGCGGCACGCGCGACGTGTGGCGCGCCTCCAGCGCCACCGCGTGGAACACTGCGACAACACATACACACTCCCTCACCTGATGCCCTCGATGACGACGGCGGACAGCTCCACCGTGGCCACGTTGTGCAGCGGCTCCACCAGCCCCGCGCGCAGCGGCGGCACGCGCGACGTGTGGCGCGCCTCCAGCGCCACCGCGTGGAACACCTGCCGGCAGGCACACCGTCAACATCGAACCGGTTGGGAACTACGAGGCTGGCGAGATTCGTTTCAACGTAAGAAGTGAACGAAGTGTTTCTGTCACAGTCAGACTTGGGTGAAATGAGCTTGAATTGAGCTGTACATTTCACTTGATGATAGGGATAGACACTAATGACAGCTTATTTCCAGCTCACTTCACCTGAGCTGTCACGTTAAGAGCCATTTTACATTTTTGCGCGAATATCTAAGATTTTAGTCGCCTTATTTACCTCTCATCTCATCATTATAAATACTCTGGCATTGACGAATACATGTAAAAAATAGATCAATCTTTTGTTTTGTCTCTTTTAGTAGCACATTTACAAAAACTTATTTGTTTACTTTGTAGTACTTAATCTCCCACAACTAGTTTTCTTAAAAATCAGCGCAGGGTCAATTTCAGACTCCTATTTCTATCATTAATATGTAGAAATTTGAGTAAAAAAATACACAAAACATCAGACATATAATCTAGTTGTTACATTTAGTACAAGAATATTGATTTTTAATAACATTAATTAGTAAAAAAATAAGCCTTATGGCAATTTTTACGATTTATTCGCAATTTTATCGCGTCTTTTTGGTTTGAATAAAGCATAATTACATTAAAAAATTCATGTCAATATAAAGTATGCTCGAATTCTCAAGTTTTATTTAAATTTGTTTATTTAATTAGACATAATATCGTTTTTGAAATCACTCTAAATTAGAATAAATTACGATGCACAAGCGGGCAGCGTTTAGTACGGCGCAAGCGCCCAACGGGAAGGACCTGTGCCACTTTTTCCCGCGTCTCAGTTTACGGGTACTCGTATCGTGAACGCAAAAATCCCAACGGGAAGGACCTGTGCCACTTTTTCCCGCGTCTCAGTTTACGGGTACTCGTATCGTGAACGCAAAAATATACTACGACTACAACATTTTGCTACTCTTCGCATTTTTTTTTTTTTTTATAAGATAAGTTTCGTTTATTATCAAGTAAAGCATTATTTTAATAGATTGTAGAAAAATTTTGACAAAAATAATTTATTTTAACTAAATCTGACTATTTTTAATCGCGATTAAAAAGGTGTGGAATAAAACTAGTGGTCATGAACAAAAATTCACACCAACGCCTCGCCTCACGTGCAAAAACAGTACTGTATTTTTTTTTTCTTTTGCTTATATCTCGAAAATGGCGTGTCCTATCGCAAAACTAATGACATTTTCGACCCCCTTTATAAAAGCCCACACATATAAATCTCAACCCGTGGGTAATATTTTGTTTATTTTTCAAACAAAAATGAAAAATTCCATATAAAACACGTCCAGGCCGCCCCCTTTTTTTTTTTTTGGATGGGAAATCATTTTTTATTTATTTATTTACACCAAACATACAACATCCTTACAGGCTAGACCCAATGCGACATTGTAGCACCCTTAAAAATTAAACAGTTATACTATTTCAAGTACCATAACAAATTTTGTAGGTAGCCATTTTATCAAATTCACCCAAAGTGCAACAGAATATGTCGACGTCATCAGCAATGAGGTTGAGAGTGCGGAGTGCGCTCGTCAGCGGCGCCTCACGGAGCAAGTTAGTTCGCGCGCGCGGTACCGCCAGCAACCGCGGCTGACGACGACGACCCACATCCCGTCTGGCACGACAAATTCCACTCTTCTCAATATATCCGCATTGTGTATCTTTCCTCTAATTATCTTAAAGAAAGTAACGAGTGTGAGTTGCCTCCTGACCCTCAGTTCCTTATATCCGACCATACCTAAGATAAATAGTGTTGGATACATCAATGGATAAAATGGATACACACCGTATTCCCTCATATATTTGTATCTGATAAATTTATTTTGTACGCGCTCCAACATGAGACTATATTTAGTTTCATGCGGAGCCCAGATAACTGCATTGAATTCTTGGCTCCTTACTAAAGCATTATACAATGCCGTTATTGCTTTTATATTTGTGAAGCCTTTAACCATTCTCAGGACAAATCCTAGGTTTCTATATGCTTTTTTGCATACCTTAACTATATGATCACGAAACGTTAGCCCAGTGGTAAAATGGACACCCAAGTCCTTCACCTCAGTGACCCTAGCCATCGATACTCCATCTACCGTATAGCTGTGTGTAATGGGCGTGCGTGCGCGTGAGAAACTAATAGTCACACACTTCGATGTGTTAAACTGCAGAAGATTACTTTTGCTCCAAGCAACTACTCTGTCTATATCTCTTTGCAGTTTTTCATAGTCGGGATGATATAGGGAGAGATGTTTGTTATAGGGAGAGAAAGTTTGAGGTCGTCGGCAAATAGTAAGCACTGAGCATCTTGTACAACACTTGGGAGGTCACTTACCACTAAGAGAAACCCAAGGGGCCCTATATTACTTCCCTGGCTTACACCAGATCTAGTATAATATGCCTCCGATTGGCATCCTGCGTAGTCCACATACTGTCGCCTGTTACTCATGTAACCAGCAAAAAACTTAAGTAAATGCGGGGTGAAACCGAACCCTGCCAACTTTTTTAGTAATACGTCATTATCGACTAAATCAAACGCTTTTTAGGGTTCCGTTGCCAAATGGCAAAAAACGGAACCCTTATAGATTCGTCATGTCTGTCTGTCTGTCTGTCTGTCTGTCTGTCTGTCCGTCCGTATGTCACAGCCATTTTATTCCGAAACTATAAGAGCTATGCTGTTGAAACTTGGTAAGTAGGTGTATTCTGTAAACCGCATTAAGATTTTCACACTAAAATTGAAAAAAACAATAAATTTTGGGGTTCCCCATACATAGAACTGAAACTCAAAAATGTTTTTTTTTCATCAAACCCATACGTGTGGGGTATCTATGAATAGGTCTTCAAAAATGGTAATGAGGTTTCTATTATCATTTTTTTCTAAACTGAATAGTTTGCGCGAGAGACACTTCCAAAGTGGTAAAATGTGTCCCCCCCCCCCCGTAACTACTAAAATAAGAGAATGACAAAACTAAAAAAAATATATGATGTACATTACCATGTAAACTACCAACGAAAATTGGTTTGAACGAGATCGAGTGAGTAGTTTTTTTTAAAACGTCATAAATCGTAAACCGCAATTTACCTTACATTCAATCAACTGAAATATAAAAATTAAAAAATATATATATTTTTAAACCGAAAATACCTACAGGTTTGTACGGAACCCTCGGTGCGCGAGTCCGACTCGCACTTGGCCGGTTTTTTGGATGGTAAATCATCAAATCACTTCTCCCGCTCTGGGCGGAGCGGGAGGGCATGTCAGACTAACTAGGATATCCTAACAATGGCCGGTATCCTAATGATGTTTATTTTCACCGTTTTGAGAGCAGTGCTGACGAAATTATTTGCCTCTGGTGTCAAACCCTTGACCTCCTACTCGTAAGTCGGGGCTAGGACTACAATGCCACTACTGGTGTTGCGTCCTGAAATAGTTTCTCTATGCGCACGCAACGCGTAACGTCACAACACAATACATATACACTCACTTACATACATATCTCCAGGTTGGCACCAGAGCAGTGTCCTTCAACCAACAGGTAAGTGTTTGATTTGTAGTTTGGCTCCGCGCACGGCGGACTAGTTCGCTCGCCACTCTTGTCTCTAGAGCCCCACGATTATAACTCTTCCACTGCGCACTTGAAATCGTATTGGGAGGCCTAGCCTGGCAGCGTACATTTTGTTAGCAAGAGCGTGGCTATAAGACATAACCACCAAATTGGTAATTTACAGTAGGCTAATTACTTGGCAGTCTCTATAAGGGAAGTAGTAATACGCTGTAAATATTTGATAACTATAATTAATTGTTATTTGAAATAATTTGTTGGAATTTATTGAGTCGAGTAACTCATATTGACGGGTCAACCAGGTTTGCATATTCTAACAGAGTTGGTTAGATTGAGCTATGTTATAACCTCTTGTTGTTGTTAATTGACCTCTGTGTTGTATTGAATGTCAGGAAGACATTAAAATATTGAGTTTTGTACCATCAATATGGTAGTTTTGTGAAATTAACATTTGAAATTAACATATTGAGCGTTGACATTGTTTGAATTAAAATAAGGTTCATTGGAATGGAACCAATATTTGTATTTGTCTTGAATTGGTATTTTTTGGAATTGGATAGAATTTGAATAATTGAATTGAATTTGAAGTTGAATGTTGAACGTTGAATGTTGACGTTTAGAATTAAAATAAAAGTTTATTGTTGAATTGAACTGAAACCAATATATTGTTATTTCTTGAGTTGCTGATTAGTCAGTTTGGTAGTTTGATGGTTTGAACTTTGTTACTTAATTACCTTTTGCTTGGTTTATTTTATTTGATTGTTTGCGTTGGATTTCCTTGTTATTTATTGATTGAACTTTGTTATTTGATAATTTAATTGTTTTGTTTATTTGAATCGTTTTGTTTGTGCAATGGCATACATATGGAAATATTGCAGTGCCGGACACCTGTCCAGGTCAAGCCGGAGACCTCGGTTGTTTCAGGTCCCGGACTATTGAGTAGATTGCCTGCTTTGGAACTGCCACACTTGACGGTCGCTGGGACCACTGGTACGGTTTCCACAACCTGTTTGCAAGTTTGGTTGATGCACGCTCGGACCTCAGACCCGCCCTAAAGTTGGCCTATTTGTTGTCTGTCCTGGAAGGTGAGGCCCGAGCCTTGGTACAGCATCTGTCGTCGACTGACTCAGCCTACCCTACCGCCTTGGGACTACTCACCCAGCGGTACCAAATGAACGTTGTTTGGCTGATGTTTATATTGCATTGATTTTGGGGTTACCGGTCATTACTAGTTTGTCAGCATTGCGTACTGACCTGTTGAACCCGTTGGTGGTAGCGACCAACGCTTTAAAGCGATTGGATTTGCCGGTGGACCAATGGTCTTACCCTTTGGTGCATGTTGTGCTGCAACGGCTTCCTGCCGATTTGAAGGCTCATTTCGAGCAAAGGTATGGTGGGGATAGTGTTACACATCTCCCCCCATTTGGTGACCTCGTCCAATTTTTGGAGGATGAGTGTCGGTTTGTAGACAACTCTGGCGTTGCCACTGAGTCATGCCAGCCGTCTTCCCGGCCACGAGACCAGGGACGGACTAGGGTTCGCGGGCCTGTTGATGGTCGCCCCGCCACTCGTTTTGCTGGCACCCAGAGTCGTCCTGGTTGTGAGTTTTGTAGGGACACGGGGCATGGCATGGCAACTTGCGCGGCCTTTTTGAAGTTGCACATGAGTGCCCGCCGCCGAATTGCCAAAGCACGCCGCATGTGCTTCTCTTGTTTGGGGGCTCACTTCCATCGGGACTGCCCCAACCCCCGCCCTTGTAGAATTTGTGGGGGGTCCCATTTGGACATATTGTGCGCTAACGCGAACCACGCTGGCAGACCAGCGTCTGATGAAGGTTCGCGTACGGGGGGGTACCATGGAGTTGGTCACCGGGCTTCTGCCTCGCCGGTTCAGAACCGGGGAGAGGCCCGCAATTTTGAGCGCCGCACTCCACCCCCCGCGCAAGTTGATCGGGAGCCGCGCGACAGCCATTTGGTCTCCCCGCGTAAAGGCGATTACGCAATTGTTGCTAGGCACCGCTGGCCAGACCAGCACCGCCTTCCCTCCCCTCCATTGGCGGAACGTCCCCGGTTGGAGTCACGCCCCCCGCCATTCGGGCATCCGGTGGGATATGCCCTTCCAGCGATGGCGCGTGGCTCGGGACACCGCGCGGACGAGGAGTTTGAACTCCATCCTCGTCGGGAAAGACTTGGGTCTGGGTGTGGCGATCGGTCGCCGCCCAGACATTGTTAGGACATTGGCGCCTGCCCCGCTAAGGTACCCCTCAGATCGACACGGTTTTGTTGCTAACGGCATCGGTCGGGTCTGGGGGCCCACGGGGGACTCTGTTGTGGTCCGTGTCATTTTGGACATGGGAGCCCAGGGTTGCCTTTTGTCTATTGTTTTGTTGTTTGTTTGTATTGTTTTGGGCAAAATTGTTTTCTTGAGCGCCTTTGGACTGCGGGACTTGGCTGGGCCCGAGCCAATTTGGGAAACCCTGTTGGAAGAGTGGCTCCAATTTGTATCCGCACTCCCTGCAGTCAACGAGGTCGTGTTACCCCGCGCTATCCTCCCCCCTGGGAGCTACACTGCTACCCTTGTTTGTGATGCGTCTTCGCACGGTTATGCAGCTGTTGTTTGTCTGCGCACCGTCTGCGCAACAGGCCAGGTGAATTTGTCACTGGTCTTGGTCAAGAGCAAGGTGGCCCCCCTCCGGACGGCACTGACCATCCCTAAGTTGAATTGTCAGGGGCGGCGCGTCTTGTGCGTCTATTGAACCACGTTGCTCACACTTTGGGTGGAACTGTGGACATTCGGGCTTCTTACGCCTGGACGGACAGTCAAATTGGTTTGTGTTGGTTGAAGACGTCCGTCCACTCTTTGGAGGTCTTTGTTGCGTACCGAGTGTCCCAGATTCAAAATTTTTATACGTCTTTGATTTGGAGGCACTTGCCTGGAGATTTGAACCCAGGCGCCGTGGCCTCACGTAGGTGCATGGCACCCCGCCTGTTTGCTTACCCCCTATGGTGGGGACTAGACTGGCTGACTCATCCCGAGGATGATTGGCCTCGATCGCCAGTCTTGATGTCGGGTCCTTTGCCCGGGCTCAAGGTGCTCGCTGTTGGAACGAAGGACCCTGAGTTTGTTGAGTCGATTTGGCTCCCTCGACAAATTGTTGAATTGTTTTTCTGTTGTTGAATTGTTGGTGACTGATCGTCACATTAAGAACTCGCATGCCGGTTGTAATGCGCTGTTGGCCACTCTCCAGCGAGAGTTTTGGATATTGTCGGGAGCCGTTAGTAAGTTGAACCCCTTTTGGTCGATACGGGTCTTTTGTTGTTTGGTTGTTGACGGTTGAGTCACTCTAGCCTTCCTTATGGGGTCCGTCACTCCCTTTTGTTGCCTAAGGAGGGCCATTAAATTGTTGTTTGGTTGTTTGTTGTTTGTTATTGTTTGACCCGCCAGCCTGCCCCCATTGGGGGGGTATTTTGAGGCCGCGGTGAAGGCGGTTAGGGACTCTGGCGCAGATTGTTGGGAGACACCGTTCCCACCTTTAAGGAGTTAGCTACGGTATTTTGCCGCATTGAAGCTGTGTTGAACTCGCGTCCATTGTGCCCGCTGTCTTCGGACCCGAACGTCTTGGAGGCCCTGACCCCGGGCCATTTTTTGATTTGACAGCCACTTGCCGCCCTGCCGGAGCACCCTTTTGTCGATGTGAGCCAAAATTGGCTATCGCGGTTTCAGTTGGTGCAGCAGCTCGCTCAGAGTTTTTGGAAGCGTTGGAGCTTGGAGTATTTGCACATCCTCCAGCAGCGCGTCAGGTGGACTGATAAAACGCAACCTTGTCGGGATTGCCAAGTGATTAGCGGACGGGAAGGCCCGTCCGGGGGGGGTAGATGTTGCGTCCTGAAATAGTTTCTCTATGCGCACGCAACGCGTAACGGAATGACATCTGACTTGTCAAGTTTGATTTTGACGTTTGACACTTTCTCTTGATTTTCGGGGGGAAACGAGGAAGCACGCCGCCGTTTGGGTCTCGCGGCTTTTGTTGAAATCAATTTCTTAACCGGTCGTTTTGGTGGACAATGGACCATGACCCAGTTGTTTGAGTTAATAACCCCTATCTTGGTGTAATAACACGGGTTTTGGACATATTTTGGATAAACAGTTTGAAGGTTAAGCAAAGTGTGACGCTGTTGTGAATGAGTGATTTGAAGACCGCATGCTGTGATTGTCTCCAGCCAGTTGAAGCGGAATCTAACCTGAAGAATACTCGTAACGTCACAACACAATACATATACACTCACTTACATACATATCTCCAGGTTGGCACCAGAGCAGTGTCCTTCAACCAACAGGTAAGTGTTTGATTTGTAGTTTGGCTCCGCGCACGGCGGACTAGTTCGCTCGCCACTCTTGTCTCTAGAGCCCCACGATTATAACTCTTCCACTGCGCACTTGAAATCGTATTGGGAGGCCTAGCCTGGCAGCGTACAACTGGTAAACGATTTAAGGAGCGCTTCTAATAAAACATAGATGTGGGGATGATGTGGAAGTCGTTCTTTTTTAAACAGCTTTCTCGTTTCAATTACGGAAAGTAAAATTTCATATCCCTTTTCTAAAAGTATTTTAATGTATAAGAAAACTCAATCAATGTTACAATGGCTTTACATTTCAACGTCATGAATCTCGTAAGCGTTCATCAGACTCTAGATACAATTGCGACGCAGCAGTCAATTCAGAAACATCGTCACCAAATCACTACACACAGTACGCCACAAAATAAATAGTTACAGAAGGTCGGCTTCAAACAAGGAGCGAAAACAGCTCAGACGCTTAACTTGAGCGAATGATTAAATCGAGTGACGGTTCATTTTTAGGGTTCCGTTGCCAAATGGCAAAAAACGGAACCCTTATAGATTCTTCATGTCTGTCTGTCTGTCTGTTTGTCTGTCTGTCCGTCCGTATGTCACAGCCACTTTTCTCCGAAACTATAAGAGCTATGTTGTTGAAACTTGGTAAGTAGATGTATTCTGTAAATCACATTAAGATTTTCATACAAAAATAGAAAAAAAAAAAAACAATAAATTTTGGGGTTCCCCATACCTACATAGAACTGAAACTCAAAAAAAATTTTTCATCAAACCCATATCTGTGGGGTATCTATGAATAGGTCTTCAAAAATAGTATTGAGGTTTCTAATTATCATTTTTTTCTAAACTGAATAGTTTGCGCGAGAGACACTTCCAAAGTGGTAAAGAATGATAAAACTAAAAAAATATATGATGTACATAACCATGTAAACTACCACCGAAAATTGGTTTGAACGAAATCGAGTAAGTCGTTTTTTTTTAAAATGTCTAAAATCGTAAACTGCAATTTACCTTTAATTCAATCAACTGAAATATAAAAATTAAAAAAAAAACATTTATTTTCATAAACATGAACCTTATGCATAAACCGAGAATACCTACAGGTTTGTACGGAACCCTTTGTGCGAGTCCGACTCGCACTTGGCCGGTTTTTTTTAAAGTCGAAGTATGCAGCGTCGACTTGCCCCCCACCGTCCACTACGGGCACCACTTCCACCATGTAGCTCAGTAAATTGCTCGTAGTATTTCTGGTCGGCCGAAATCCATGTGGCGCGTCAGTAAGTTGCGAGCTAACCAGCTTCTAATACTTTAGCCGTTATTGACAATACAGCAACTGGTCTATATTCCTCAACTTTAGTTTTCGAACCTCCCTTCGGTACCGTTATGACCCGGGTAATCAATCATCAAATGACTTCTCCCGCTCTGGGCGGAGCGGGAGGGCATGTCAGACTTTTACTGACTAAAACCCACCCGTGTTCCTTCAGTTGCCCATATGCCAGGGTCACGGTATCCCTTTCGAACAATCACGCGACCCCGGCAGGCATCGGTCCTAGCAGACCCCTTCAGTTTTGCTGACATCTCTTTGAGGCGCGCGTGGGACACTACGCGCCGTCGACCCGAGCTTGGTCCTTACCGGGCGGCGAGCTACCCATTGCTCGCCACCCGCAAGCTCGCGCCTACGGTGGCCGGGAGTCCGCTATCAACTCCCGACGCCCGGGGCAGCCTGCCCCCTTGCGCGCGCCTTCGTCTCTCAGCAAGTTCATTGCGTAGCGCACAAGTACTAAGTTGCGCAGCCAAAATAAAAAATAAAAAACCGGCCAAGTGTGAGTCGGACTCGTGCACCGAGGTTTCCGTACAAACCTGTATGTATTCTCGGTTTATGCATAAGGTTTATGTTTATGAAATTAAATTTTTTTTTTTTTAATTTTGTATTTGAGTTGGTTGAATGAAAGGTAAATTGCGGTTTACGATTTATGACGTACTAGCTTCTGCCCGCGACTTCTTCCGCGTCAAATTTTTGCTCCCCTGACCCTTCCCGTCGCATCGATTTGCCTGCTCGTTGCTGCTCGCTCCTTTTCAGTTATAGTGAGTCAACCTTAAATGATAGACATATGCTCTCGCGGACTTTTTTTTAGAACTTTTTAAAAGGAACAATTCCGTCATACATGATTTTTGCGTTACTTTAACCGTTTACGCAGCGCACGCAACGGAAACTCTCAAAAGGAATAAATTTTCCCCGTTTTCGCAACATTTTTCATTACTGCTCCGCTCCTCTTAGTTGTAGCGTGATGTTATATAGCCTATAGCCTCCCTCGATAAATAGGCTACCCAACACAAAAATAATTTTCCAATTCGGACCAGTAGTTCCTGAGATTAGCGCGTTCAATCAAATAAACAAACAAACTCTTCAGCTTTATAATATTATAAGTATATAAGTATAGATTAAAAAAAACTACTTACTAGATCTCGTTCAAACCAATTTTCGGTGGAAGTTTACATGGTTATGTACATCATATATTTTTTTTAGTTTTATCATTCTCTTATTTTAGAAGTAACGGACACACATTTTACCACTTTGGAAGTGTCTCTCGCGCAAACTATTCAGTTTAGAAAAAAATGATATTAGAAACCTCAATACCATTTTTGAAGACCTATTCATAGATACCCCACACGTATGGGTTTGAAAAAAATTTTTTTTTGCGTTTCAATTCTAAGTATGGGGAACCCCAAAATTGATTGTTTTTTTTTTTCTATTTTAGTGTGAAAATCTTAATGCGGTTCACAGAATACATCTTCTTACCAAGTTTCAACAGCATGCTCTTATAGTTTCGGTGAAAAGTGGCTGTGACATACGGACAGACAGACAGACATGACGAATCTATAAGGGTTCCGTTTTTTCCATTTGGCAACGGAACCCTAAAAATACCACGTTGAGTCGCGATTGTCAAATTTGATTTTAGTCGTGTCAAAATAATTTTTAAAAGAGATTATTTCTTGCAGAATAGCGTAACAATTCTCATAGCTAAAAGTAAGCAATTTTAGAGATAGTTTAGTTAGTTTAGTTCGGTGTACAAGAATCGGCACCAATATGTAATTGTTTTAATTTTTATTGTATACTTTACATAACATATAGTTGTATTTTTTATTAGTCTAGAAACCTTTATTAGACTGGATAAATAAAAATAAGTATTTTCATAAATATCTAAATACCGCATTATAATTCTAACGGTCAAGATTGTTTAGACCGGCTCGACACTCGCGTTACACTGTTTGTATTGTGCATGTGTGGATAGCTACGCACACATACATAAGATTGCCGTCTTTTACCTAAACTCGAGCGTTCAAATTTTGTAAGATGGCTCTTAAGATTTTTACTGAATCGATTGGCAAGATTTCTTCAGTATCGTGGGTTCTTTACAATAGGTCCCAGACATCACAAGCACTGAGCAATCACGGTCACAAAATGTTGCAAGATGGAAAGAGCATATTTGGTACGGGATTTCTAAAGACTACTGAGTATAACTGATAGGACTGTGGAGCAAGTAAATCATCAGCACCCTATAATGTTCCCACTGCTGGGACACAGGCCTCCTCTCGGTGAGGAGTGGGCCATAATTCACCACACGAGCCAACTGCGGGTTGGTGGATGTAACATGTCTTCGAATTTTTGGTTCTAAGACATGCCGATTTCCTCACAATATTTTCGTTCACCATTTTGAGAGCAGTGGTGATGAACTAATATACACAAAGTAAAGCGCCTGCTTGGGTTCGAACTCACGACCTGCTAGCAAGTAAATGAGTTCGTTTATTTGGGGAATATGTTTTCAAGGGATGAAAAGTTTGAAAAAGATGTGGAAAGAAGGATAAATGCGTGAAATAAATTAAATGGTGCTCTACATGCGATTGTTTCTTAAAAGGCTCAACTGGCTGTTCATAATGGGTGCCTACGCTTATGCATGGAACCGAATGTTGAGTGTGGCAACTGGCAAAAGAAGCATGAAATTAGAATAAATGCAGTGGAAATGCGTTCCTTGCGAAGCATGTGTGACTTTGAATAATAGGCTGAGGTATGATGTATGTTTCTGCCTACCCCCATGGGGATAAGGCGTGATTTTATGTATGTATGTACACTGAGTATTGTGTTGTCACGCTCCCACGTAATTGTAACTTCCAGTTCTTTCGTCTTCTGGTCTTCGATACAGTACCTTATTGACAGTATTGCTGGTGCCGACCAACTTGATGAACTGCACGACCCTGGGCTCGAAGTACAGGTTCTGCCAAGAGCGGCAGAAGTAGTTGCTGTGGTCGATCACGCGCACCCAGTCCTTCTGATCCACTGATACCTCTATGTAGTATGCGTACGATCTGCGAACAGATACTATCGTCAGCGAGAAAAAATAACAGTGTCCTTGTTCTAACTCGGACGTACATAATATTCTGATCATCTGATATCTGTACTTAGTTAAAAGAAAAAAGAAAATGTGTGAAACCAATTATTATTTCTCATCTTTTTAGCGTGTCGATAGCGATTTGAATACAGTCAGCACAGAATTTGGCTAATAAGGTCATTCTAACGCGAAATTGCTCAATACTTACACATTTTTTACCACCATAATTTCGAGTTTGTGTTTGAATTTCAAAGAAAATTTTATTTTCTAATAAGACACTGTCCGCTACACTACTGAACGCGAGTTTCGATTCCCTCCAATATAATGTAATCAGTTACATACAGTTTAAATTATTGTTGTTTTGGTTGGAAAATCAAAAAACAAAAATCCCGCCCACCCGTGTCCCTTCAGTTGCCTGTAAGTCATGCAGGGCCACGGTAACTATTCAACAAATCTGTGAGCCTGGCAGGACAGGTGCCATACCTGTTGTCCCTGTCCCAGAGCAACAGTCGCACGTGGTTGATGATGGTGGGCGTGGCGAGGCGCACGGTGATGCCGGGGTTGTCGGGCGAGTCGCTGATGGTGTGGCGCGTGTAGCCGCGCTCCATGTCGTACGTGTCCGTGTCGCCGTCCAGCAACGCCGACCGCATATCCCCGGATATGACGCGAGCGCCGCGCTTCGGGGTTGCCACATTCTCTTCCGGTACTATTTCACAAACAAGTAAAAAAAAACTAGAGACTTTTGAGAACTAGACCAGTGAATTCTCAAACTGGACTAGATGGACACCCAGCCCTTATCAGCCAGGACAATATCATTTGACGATATGGCACAGTGCAGACTATTCCATAGAAAACTTAATTGATTGTTACTAAAGACCAAAATAACATGACACCTTTGACCGATGTCGACTTGACATCAATCTCACACCTTTTAAATACCGGCCAGTTATGCTTTTAGCTTTTTTTTTTCATTCCGGTATCACCGTCCATCAGCGTCACATTTTAAATTTGATCTAATATGTCACTAAGATGGCTAAATCCGTACGCAAAAAACGCGCTCAGACGTGGAGTTGCGGACACCAGCCCATTCTACCTAAGACGGCTGGCAAGCAGTTTCTATCGTACAATGAGCAGACAAAAATAGCCCTTAAGGTGACGAATATTTTCTGGGTGACTGCACTTACCTAGCAAGCCCCTGTGCCTGAGCTCGGTGCTCTTGGTCTGCGTCTTGTCCTGGATGGCGTCGAGCAGCATGTCGGGCGTGACCAGGGAGAACGGACGCACCACCGTCAGCAGCTCGTCCAACGTCATCAGCGTTAGACGCACACATTTCAATATCTTTTCCTGTTAGAAACATTTCAAATTATTGATGGGAGTGATCGTTTCAGTAATAACACAAAAAAAAAATGTGTCCGAGGATGTTATTTTGAATCATGAAATGAAATGTTTATTTACGTATGTAAATCTTTTAAGACACTTTTACACGTCAATATTTTTTTAGTCAATATTCTATAACTAGATGGCGCCGGTATTTCCTAGCGGACTGGTCTCTTTGACATCTCATGGTCCTTTTAAAGTTCAAAAATAATATTATTTAAATTTTATGTGAGTCTAATAGTGCAGGGCCATGTGTGGGAGCGCCTTTTGCAGAAAGAGCCACTGCAGCTTTGAGCTGACCTGTCCCAACAGACGGCATGCATGGATCAGTCATCAGTTCATTCAGATCAATCACATGACTTAAATTTCAATACATTTTCTATCTTTAAGAATATCACGCTATTCAATTGTTCTGGAATATTGAGTGCTATAACTAGCTTTAACGCCATAAACAGCGTTAAAATGATTTTGCTATTTATAATCATCATCATGCACAGACCGACTTCATCCACTGCTGAGCCGAGGCCTATCTTTTCTTGAGCCAATCTCCACACTCCTATGCCAGCCTTATCCGGGTTTTGCCCGCCATGGCAACAATATCGTCTGCCCTCTCGCCGCCGGACAACCGACATCGTATATTTTGCAATTAAAGTCAGCATTCTCTTTCTAATATCCCAAGTTATTTGAAATCGGCGCAGCGTGTCTTTTCACACTCTTTTCTGACGTCATCTCAGTATTAATACGATTTTAATAATAAAGTACTATTCCATTCTTTTTTCATAACTTATACTCTCCTTTTTTCTTTTTTTTTCAGGATGGGAAATCATCAAATGACTTCTCCCGCTCTGGGCGGAGCGGGAGGGCGTGTCAGACTTTTACTGACTAAAACCCACCCGTGTTCCATCAGTTGCCCATGTGCCAGGGTCACGGTATCTCTTTCGAACAATCACGCGACCCCGGCAGGCATCGGTCCTAGTAGACCCCTACACTGCTGCTGACATCTCTTTGAGGCGCGCGTAGAACACTGCGCGCCGTCGACCCGAGCTTGGTCCTTACCGGGCGGCGAGCTACCCACTGCTCGCCACCCGCAAGCTCGCGCCTACGGTGGCCGGGAGTCCGCTATTGACTCCCGACGCCCGGGGCGTCTCCTCCTGCGGCGGCTAGGGACGTGAGGGCGCAGAGACTGCCACTCCCTCACGCGCCCCGCCTCCTCCTTCACGAGCCTCCTACTCTCCTACTTCTTGCTTTTACTTACAACTTGCGGCTGCCCCGCCTCGGACTTCACCCACATCTGGTTCGTGTTGAACCAGTTACATACTGCCTTGAATATTTCTGCTTCAGGTGCGAAGAACGAGTCGCGTTCCAGGAGACCTTGCAGCGCTTCCTACAACCAACATATCAAAAATTATATCAAATACATACTCGCGACCCACGCTTGATCGAAATTTCTATGCTACAAGCCGTATGCCCGACAGGATTTCCCATATACATGAATCACGAACTTCCAGATAAACTTGCATCCTACAGTCAAAATCCTCACGGAAAGTATTTTCAAAAATCCTGTCTTAGTGTTCACCCATGTTAAATGCGTAACTCGAAAATTCTTGCGTCTAGACCCAACGGTATACGCCTTGTCTCACAGTAAATAAATAAATGAATTTTATGAAGCACATTAAGTTGAGAGTCAGATCTTTTTTTGTATGGACATAAGTCAAAAAAGAAAACCCCAAAACGCCCTTCAGGAATTATGTTTTTTTAGAGAACACTCTAGGTTAAGAAACATTTAGAATTTACCTTGTGTGTAAGTCTGAGCTAAATAAACCAAAGATATTTTTTACTTCCATATATCTCTTCAAAACAAGTGAAGGGTGAACTTACCACGGACAGTTGCAGGAACGTGTCGTGCTGCAGCACTTCGATAGCGTTCTTGTCCAGGAAGTTGTAGCAGTAGTCCATGAGCGCCTTCAGGCCGTACAGTCTGCAACAACGAAGAGGTAGGTCACCCAAATTTCACCAGTCAATTTCAAGTCCCAGGAATTAGGCGCTTCGCAGACTTTCGCGGAAGCCCGTGTTGACGATTTTTATGGCATTATGTTGAAGGGAGCACTGTCTATCATGGGTAAGTTGCGTGGAAGCTCCAACAGAATCTGCTTCTCAAGAAAATGCTTATATACAGAAAGATTTTTTAGCCACCGTCCAAATTTTTTCTAGGTATCAGGTTTTTAGGTCATTTAGGTACCATTCAATAAATCCATTTTTGAAAAAAAAAAAAAGATAAATAAAATTTTCATATTAAATCATTTTCTCGAAAGAATTATCCGCTCTGCGTAGTCACTAAGTTAAACGTTAATAATACTATACTTGCCGCACAAACAATCAATGGACAGGGCAGCGAGCACCCCGCTCACCCCCGCCCCGCCACACCTGCGCGACACATCCATCATTAGTCGGCCCCGCGCACCCTTTCGCGACGCAAGCGCTTACTTCCGTGTTCCCGCGCATCCCGCCGGCGGCGCCCCGCGCTATCGTGATTACAATGTATTCCTACCGCGAGTATTATGAACTGGTGCGATCTTACATTTTAAGTGGTGAAAGCTTGAACGGTGCCCAAAGACTGTACGAAGCTGAAAGCATTCCACGCCTTCGCAATCAAGGGATAATATTATAAATCCTTCCGTACCAAATCACCCAACGATTTTGGCCGCTAATCAGAGGCTATAAGACCATGGCCAATTTACAACTCCTAAACACGCTCAAGGACGTGGCAGGCCGAGACTCGCAGTAGAGGTCGAAGAAGATATCCTCGATTTCTTTGAACCCTAGATCGAGTACGCGAGATGCAGCCCGGCGCTTCGGCCCAATATGCCGTGTGGAAACTTCTCCATATTGCTGGGTTGCACCCGTACCATCTTCAAAAGGCACAGGCCTTGAACGACGTAGACGCCGTTCCCCGTCGAGCCTTCTGCGAGTGGCTGATCGCACACCCCGAAGCTAACATCTTGTGGACTGACGAGGCTCTTTACTCGAGTGGGGCTGTATAATCAGCATAAATGGCGCTGAGAGTGTTAATATTTCAGATTCTAAATAAAATCTACTGAGTGGTTATTTTATTATCCAGCCAGTATGGATAAGTTCTTCACTTACAGGTCATAGAGAAAATGAAAAGGAATGCCGAGCTCAATATTAAGAAGTACAGAATCAATGCTACTGAGGAATTCCAGATGGATAAACCCAATAGCACTTTGCGCGACCCGAGAATCGAACTCAGACCTCATAATCAGCAGTAAGGCTTGCTACGCCTACACCAAGGAATCAGTCGGTTTAGAAAGAAAGTAAGACAATACTCCATACCTTGCAGCATCAAGCACTGAGCACACATTCCTGAGCGCAAGCACCTGCCTCAGGTAGTCAGATATGGCTGTCTCCAACTCCTGGAAGTTGAACTGGTGCGCCAGACCCAGCATGTCCAGCACTGTGTCTTCTCGGAGCAAAGAGAGACCCATGTGACCTGGGATGAGAGAAATTGTAGAAAACTAGAGATAACGTTACAATAGCAATCTTCCGTTTGGAAAGTTCAATAACATTAATTGCCTTATTATATACGTTGTTGAACAGACGAAGTTTTCTAACGTAGGGTCAATGGACTAGTACTTTCTTTAAAATCTTACGATTTATTGAAAGTGTGTTACGCAAAGAAGATAACGAAGTAGGACCTCATCACAAAAACACATAAACAGTTAAAATTTTACATACACACATGCTACATTTACTTTGTTTCGACCCGTAATTATAGCTGAAAACCAGCCAAAGAGCTGAGAATAAAAAATGTTTTTCCAAAAATAATACTTACCTCGACAGAACTGCTATTGAGGCAATAAGAGCCATGTCGAGAAATATTTTATCTTCAAATCCACTAACAAAGCCAAAAGAGGGCTTCAATTAGAAAATATAAAGAGGAGTAGCTGAATCTGTAGCAATATTAAGGAATCAGTATCAGCTATTACCTCCATAATTACCTGAGTATACATAGCGCAGGAGCGCCTTGAAGGCCTGCAGCGGCGCTTGCAGCTCCACTTCCGCCTGAAAAGACGAGGGAGTGAGTGAATGATGCAGCTATGGGTAAAGTGGCAAACAGTATTTCATTCTTGATCTCTCATCAAGACTTGGCCACACTTGGACACCATTCATACACTCATGAAAGTTCATCAACATTTTGCTATCACAGAATATTTAAATATCGACACTACAAAATGATTTATGTTGACATAAATAAGTTACCTACTTCGAAATCTAAAAATGGATAAATAAAAGCTCTTTTATTTTAGACCCACAAAAGTCTATTAATGTTCACCAGATTGCATGATAATTCCTATTTTAAGGAAAAGCTATCGTTCTCTTGCCGATATGCCAATTTATTTGGAGTTTGAGCAACTTGTCTTCTTGTTCCATACTTGTCTATAGGCACCTTTTTTCTAGCAATATTATCTTTCACAAAGTCCATCCACCGTTTCATTGATCTTTCCATACTCTTATAGTTATCCACATTTATACTCAACTTTCCTCACGACGTTTCTTCATTCGTCCGCATCACATACCTATGTCGTGACAACTGATTTCCATAGAACCTTTCCATCACTGCGGAAAAGCTGACCCATACTGCAGATCATCGTTTCAGTTGTGACAACTGTTTAGAATGCTAATGGTGTGCAATGTATTTCTAGTTATTATTCGTGACAGTTTTCAATATGTATTATGCAACACCGATTCGTCGTTCCATTTGAAGGACATTTTCTTTTTTGAGAATGCACCGCATAACACTGTCATCTGAATCCCGAAAGCGAACTGCGCTTGCTCCTCGCGTAGCCCGTGAAGCGCTTAAAAACTTGTGCAGGTCACCTGGTTAGTCTCTCTCATGCCGCCATAGAGCAGCGCTCTAAAGTAGTCACTGCTGGCAGCCAGGATGACCTTGTGCGCCGGTATCCGCTGCCCTTCCACCACCAGCGTCACATCGGAGTACTCGGAGGACAGGCACAGGGACCCTATGTGTTCCGACAGGTGGCCTGGTGGAAATAACACTCTTATGGTTACTGTAATAAAAATATTTGACTAGCATACTTAGCATGTACCGCGCGTAAGGGACACAGAATATATATACTCCTAACGAAGGGAACATAATGTTTCTAGGCCGCACGTCAGTGTTGAAAAACCTGGTATAAGCTGGTCTGTTCTATTGAAAGTATGTAATACCTGAAGGTCAAAGTGTTACAATTTGTTCACAAAAACTACCCTCCTTTTCAAATGCAATTATAATTATTGGAGATTATGGGTACGAGGTTTTGTCTCATATTTCAGTTTTTTCGTATCTAAATAAAGAGTAGGTTCAAAATTAAACTACGTCATACGCGTTGCTGGCCGGCCGGATGGTAGCAAATTATACTATTTATATTCAATGTATTGCTATAGCTCATTCTGCACGCGCGTTGGTTGGCAAACATCTAGGTATTTACTTCCATCACTCCATTTCTGTACAAAGGTTCCATTAATCTAAAGGCATACAATCGCAAGTGAAGACAGGAAACAAATTGCGACGCGTATCCGCTCCCGATACATTCATCATAATGCCTAGACTTTACTGCACGATGGTCGGTTACCCAAACAAGCTAATATTAAGGTGCATGTTTACTGGAGGCCTGGAAGACAAATGTCGAAACAACGATCTTGATAACCTTTGCATGACATTACTCATTATATGAACAAGATCGTAGTACCGCGATGGTGTCGGGCATGTCGTGCGAAGTCTGGGGATGTCGCGACATTTCGCCTAACATGTCTAGCGACAGTAGCGACACAATAACATGTCGTGAGACATTTGTTCCTACTAGGCTGCTAGTTAATACGCGAATGAAACTGGCAATATAAGTTGGGGCGGAATATTTATCTTTACTAATATTATAATACATAACATAACATCACGCCTTGTTTTCCCGAAGGGTTAAGCAGAGGTGTACCTATAGTACACCCACATTTCGCCTGTTATGTTTAAGTCCCATGTAATAGGGGGGCGAGCCTTTTGCCATTAACCGGGCACAAATCCAGACTCCGGGCTGCTACTGACAAATTCCAGATGGAAATACTCAATAACACTTTGGTCGACCTGGGAACTAAACCAGGACCTCATGCTCAGCCAAAGACATTAAATTATATAGACGGGACATAACGAACAAACTCGTAATCCAATACTTGTGTCCTAGTGGTCATATGGCGTTTAGTCTAGGATGGCATGTCTGCATGTCAACACGCATTTGTGTCCGTTTAACAAGAAAAGAAAAACATTTTTTTAATAAATATGCCGAGTTGCGCTTTACGATATTGCAAATCACGCTATGGTAAAACGTCTGGACCTAACTTCGGTTTGTTTTCGTAAATATTTTTCAGTAATTTAATTAAATAATATTCATGGATGGTTCTAGACATACGATAACTTTGTAATAAACGCCCTCTATTGCTGAGTAGCTTTACTACTGCCTTGCAGAGATGTTATGATGTTTATCGACTTTGTTATCGATAATATTTAATTAGGTTAGTAAAATTCAAAACTATTTGAACTTATTTAAGTAATTTTAATATCAATTTAGCAACAATAGTGCTGTTCGCTCACGTAGATATTTATTTTAGAACTCTGTATGTATATATTATGTTTGTTTTTATATTCTCATATTATTTGTTTTATTTTTTTTAAGTGAACTGATTTTTTTATTTTCTCTTTTACTTTTACACACGCTGACTACATCTTTTTATCTTCTCTTCTATCAGAGGTATGCTGGAAGATATTTATTTTAGAAATAAGCATTACTTTTGTATGCACATGTATTTTGCTATTCTTATCTGTTTGTATATGTGCGTAGGTAAAATTGGTTTCTGTTATTTTAGGTTTCCGAATGTGAATAAAGTTGAACGTGAAAAGTGGATACAGTTTGTTCAAAAAGATCGTAGAGAAGTAAATTGGCTTCCATCTGCTTCGTCAAAATTATGTTCCAAGCATTTTAAAAGCGGAGACATTTACTTTGGAAAGACGGGTCGATCAAATTTAAAAAAAGGATCGGTACCTTGTACTACAAGAGAAGTTTATACATTTTTCGTAGTCATTCTTTATGTATGTGTGGTAAACTAGAACATTGCCTATAATTCCCACTACTCACTTGACTTTTGATATCTGTCTGCTCCACTATTTTAGGCCTTTTTAAAAGTTAATCAGTTTTGTTGACTTTTGCCTTAATTTTAATTTCTTATAAGCTTTAATTTTAATTTATCATAATAACATTAGTGATCGGTGAAAGAGTCTGTGAGGTCACTGACTCTTTTCTGAGTTTGTTTCGGCATTTCGTCTCAGAGTAGTCAGTTAGGAAACGCCGACCTCATGTAATTTAAAAAAAAAATAAGATGGACGTGTAAAAGTTTTTAGACGTTGACACGTCTAAAAACTTTTACACGTCAATCTTATTTTTTTTTTTCACTTGATAGTGCCCATAATAATGATAATTTAGTAATTAGTCTGTAAAAAGATTTTTATAAATAAATAACTTGTAAACATTGAATATAGTAATCATTCCAAATTTTTTGGTATTTTTCAAATGTGAAAAAAAATGTAGTCACTTTTCAATATTATCGATATATTATCTCGATAGAGAATTGATGAAATTCAGCCTTAATCAAGTTTTTGTATTTGAATGTTTGCTATTCAAAGCTAGATGGCGTTACTGACGCTGGAGAGTAAAATTTTATACAAAAATGTTTTTCATAGCCGTTCTAATTTTGCTATACTATGCTAGATGGCGTTACTGAGTCATGAGATCACAATTTTTCTTCAACATTTCTTCAGATGGCCTCTCTATTTGTCTTAAATCTCTTTGTGCTCAGCAGTAGCGCTTGCTACCACTAGACACGAGGCATTCAAATAATTATATAGGCATATTATAATATAATACTTAATACTAATATTATAAAGCTGAAGAGTTTGTTTCGTTGAACGCGCTAATCTCAGAAACTACAGGTCCGAATTGAATATATATTTTTGTGCTGGGTAGCCTATTTATTGACGAAGGCTATAGGCTATATAACATCACGCTACGATCAAAAAGAGCGGAGCAGCAACGAAAACTGGTCAAAAACTGGCAAGCAATTCGATGCGACGGGAAGCGTCAGGGGAGCAAAAATTTGACGCGGACGAAGTCGCGGGCAGAAACTATTGTAGTAATCTTTAAGATACGAATACTGTAACTCGATCTTGAATCCAAAATTAGGTTTGATGTACCTAATTCCGGATTCGAGAGAGAACGTGTTTAAAACTAAAACTCTTTACCCAATGCCTTTTATGATTTCGAATATTTACGGCTCATGCATAAAGTTTAATATGTACGTTGATTTGGTGTGCGAGTCTGTTCGTGTACGGAACAGACATTCGTGAATGTATAATGGCACGCAACTGCCACATTTTGCGTGTTTACGAAATTTATTTTTAAACATAATGATACTGTCATCGTGATAAGTACCAATTCATGGTTTTAGGATATTGTGAAACTCAAATGGCTTGTTTAAATGTGTCAAGCTATGAGAATTTTATAAGTTAGACAATCAAAAACATTCTATCATGACCATCATTTTTATAATCGCTCCAACATCATTATGCGCCATAAACTGAGCATAAATAGCTGTCTCTTTTTTTACGTTAACTTAGTTGTTCATAACTTCAAGGAACTGTAGACCTGAGTATATGGTTTTCATTTCAACTGGATACCTCCACGCATTCCTGAGATAAAGGGTCTTGACAGACAGACGGACAGACAGCCGGACATAGTGATCCTATAAGGGCTTCGTTTTTTCCTTTTGAGGTACATAACCCCAAAAAGACAGACCTTTGAAATGAATTGGGGCAAACACAGGAAATAAGGTGTTGTATGTATTCAACCTTGCTTTCAAAACATGTTTCCAAAACATTATATGGTTTACAATTATGGGTTAAACATCAGCCTATAGAAAAAATTATGGAGCGATGACATATGATTATGATGGCAAAGTGGAATGCAACAATTAAGTAACTACACACATTCCGGGCATCTTAATATCTAAAGAAATAATAAGTGATTGATCTTACTAATGTGTTCAATATCGCCAATGCGTGCACTTGGTGTGTTGTTGACGTTCATGTACGTGTGCTGGCTACTCATTGTCCCGGGTTCACATCAAGTCTGCTGCAAATTTACAATGTAAGCTGTACACTAGTTTGTACCAGTTTGCATGACGAGGAGTTTTTTGTGATAATTGAGCACTAAACTTTTAATTTCTTAACACTTTGTAGGACACTAGTCAAGATACAATAGAAGATTTAACAATTTATATTATACTGTGTTTAAGAGTCCCACAAAGTCTTAAACTTAGTCTTATATTATTATACATATAAATACAAATTAGAATTCATAAAAGGTTACAGTGAATCAGAAGTGACCCATGAAACAACATTCAAAAAATTCTACCCCTTTATTTGCATAAGCATGTCGACAATAAACTGCACCTAACCATTTGCATTATCCTGTTAATAAAATAGAGAGGAGATTGAGAGGTTCTATGGACAGTTATACACGTCAACAAGTGACCCCGTTAAAAATCTGGCAAATGACCCAAGAGCTAGGTTGACCCGACACTATACCGAAGACATCCCGGACGTGAGCTTGTACGAGATTCGGATGGCTCTGAAGCAGCTCAAAAACAACAAGGTGCTGACGGAATTACGGCTGAGCTCCTGAAGGCCGGCGGGAAATCCGTTCTCAAAGCCCTTCAGAAGCTGTTTGATTCCGTCATACTCGAGGGCAAAACGCCACAGGCATGGAACAGAGGTGTGGTGGTACTTTTCTTTAAAAAGGGTGATAATGCCTTACTTAAGAATTATAGGCCCATCTCACTTCTGAGCCATGTCTACAAGCTGTTTTCAAGAGTCATCACGAACCGTCTAGCGCGCAGGTTTGACGACTTCCAGCCTCCCGAACAAGCCGGATTCCGGCTTTAGCACCGTAGACCACATACATACGCTGCGGCAGGTTATAAAGAAGACCGAAGAGTATAACCTGCCTCTCTGTTTAGCGTTTGTGGACTACGAAAAAGCCTTCGAAACCTGGGCTGTACTGCAGTCTCTTCAACGGTGCCAGATCGACTATCGGTACATCGAGGTGCTGAAGTGTCTGTACGAAAACGCCACTATGTCAGTCCAACTTCAGGATCAGACCTCGAAACCTATCCTTCTGCAGCGAGGGGTGAGACAGGGAGACGTTATTTCTCCGGAACTGTTCACCGCTGCACTGAAGGATGTCTTCAAGGTTCTGGACTGGAAAGGGGCTGGCATCAACATCAATGGCGAGTACATAACTCACCTTCGGTTTGCCGATGATATAGTTGTCATGGCTGAGACTATGGGGGGGGCTCAGTACAATGCTCAATGACCTCAGTAGAGCTTCCGAAAGAGTGGGTCTCAGGATGAACATGGACAAGACTAAGGTCATGTCCAATGCTCATGTGATACCCACTCCAGTGAAGATCGGAGGCGCTACACTCGAAGTTGTGGACGAATATGTGTACCTAGGACAGACTGTCCAGTTAGGTAGGTCCAACTTCGAGAAAGCGGTCAATCGTCGAATCCGACTCGGCTGGGCAGCGTTCGGGAAGCAACGCAATATCTTCTCGTCCCACATTCCGCAGTGTCTCAAGACGAAAGTCTTTGACCAGTGTGTGTTGCCAGTGATGACTTATGGAACCGAAACGTGGTCGCTCACAGTGGGCCTTATTAGAAGGCTGAAAGTCACCCAAAGGGCGATGGAGAGGGCTATGCTTGGAGTTTCCCTACGCGATCGAATCAGAAATGAAGAGATCCGTAGGAGAACCAAGGTAACCGACATAGCCCGAAGAATTGCTAAACTGAAGTGGCAGTGGGCAGGGCACATTGCTCGCAGAACAGATGGCCGATGGGGCCGAAAGGTTCTGGAGTGGCGACCGCGTACCGGAAGACGTAGAGTTGGAAGGCCTCCAACAAGGTGGACCTTGTGAAGGCGGCGGGAATCCGCTGGATGCGGGAAGCACAAAACCGGTCGAGGGCGGAGCTTGGGGGAGGCCTATGTCCAGCAGTGGACGTCTTTCAGCTGAAATGATGAATGATGATGAAAATAGAGGGACAGCACCCTAAAAATGAATAATTTGTGATGTATTGACAGCAAAATCTACATAGCCTATTCCCAACTATTTTGGCGTCAGCTTCCAGTATAACTAGATGCAGCTAAAATACGAGTATTTTACATGAAGTGTCTGCCTATCTGACCCGCACAAAACCCAGCTCTTGGTAATACAATACCATTGGTAAAACTTTTGGGCTTCTCATGACCCGTAATGATGGCCAGAACCAAGAATGACAGAAAGGATCAACCGTTTACATTTTTTTTTGAGGCCTGGAGGGTTCTTGATACGTAAAGGTCACCCATCCATGGACCAACCAGGTCAGACATAGCTTAACCTGATTGATCCGACCATGCGGTATGTATTGAGAACATGCAACTAACATAAAATGAACCTCTGTATGACCTTCAAATACTACAGAAGCTTTTCAACAAGATACTGAAATTGCTAAAATGATTTGCTCTGATCATTGGTAAGTACTTACATATTGTGTTAGGTTCAGAATCTATACAATCACTTGTATCAAGCTTGCTTGGACTAAGGTATATATCTTGCATTTGTATCATTTGCTAGTTTGATATAACTGTCACACACCCCTTGGTCTCTCCACTGATTTTGGGGTTTCATTCAGGTTTCAGATAATTGTTATTCTTAAATTAATCTTTAATAAAACACAACTATAACTTTAGTTAGTACACAAGTGCGTAAAATATGCTTTAAGGTATCTCAAAGATTACCACTTTTTACTGTGGCTTCCGAGTATATTCATGAGAATTTCATAAATAACTACAATATTGTATTGTTATAAAGTCAGGGGATACCCCTGAGTTTATAACAGCAGTAGATACTGTTGTTAATAAGTCAGGGGTATCCCCTAAACAAAAATAACCTACTGTATTCATACTCTGTTTAAATTTAGATAAAATTGACAGGTGCATTGTTTAGATTACAAACAAAACAACACTGAATCATCAATTTATTCACTCCTAACCAACGGAATGCTTTAATATTATTCAATAGATGCCAAGCTTATCACTAAACTTTTAGAATTCATCTTTCTTACTTAAATATTTCGGGAAACTTGAATTTCAAACATCAAAACAACGAAATATCTAGAACGTATATATAAATTACACACACAATTTATCACAAAAAAATATAGCATGCTCTCGAAACAATGAAGATTACTTATTTTACAAAACAAAGTTAAAAAAGCTTATGACCTGGTACGTAATTAAGTCCTGATTAATATTTTTCATAAATTCGTTTTTAATAAATACGTACGCATTAAAGACAATCCACACCTACAAATATTAATCAATAGTTCAGTATTGAACTAAAATAAACAAATTGCTCCGGTGTTTTTTGGTATTTTGCTGTGAAAATATATTTTTTAATGTTTTTTGCAAAATCCGCAAAGGAAAAATTTATTTTGACATTAACTTAAAAGTCAAACAACATTCTCTTTTTTAACACAACGACAACGAGTCAACTCAATCTACTATTTCGGAACCGAGCATTTTAAGACATTTTGGGGTATCAATAATTGAAATAAGAATCGAAATATTTTCTACTCAGGATTATTTCTATTCATATAATTGCTGATAATTGGCTGATAGTCTAACCAAAGATTCCGTGACATTGGCCTTCACTTGAGCCAAATGCACTTTATGACATCCATTCTTAATGAGGTCTACTGAGGAAATAAGGTCATCGTTGAAGTTCGAAAAACACAGTACATACTGTTTTTATTATACCGTCTCATTGATATTTTAAGTAAAAAGCCTCTTTTTTTACTTATAATATCATTGTACCGTCTAATCACATTTAAATACAGTCGCGCTGCTAAATTTTTCGCCCAAACTAATTTAAAAAACTAATTATAATACAGACTGGACGCACAAGACGGAGAACAGGATGTTGTGGCGCAGCTTGGGAGAGGCCTATGTCCAGTAGTAGACTGCGATATGCTAAGTTGATTGATATATTTATTATTTCCTGTTATTTTGCAATCGACACGATTAGAGACAAGAAAAAAGTCAACTCCACAAAGCAAACTAAACAGGTTATGACATATTTTTATCTACCTTCCCTCATTTCCAGGATTAATCAGTCTGCTTGTCAGTTGGTTACTCTTCTGCAACCTAATTTTATTTAATGTTGTTCCGCCACAACTCATCTGAATGCACACCTGCACCCATAGTTTTAAAGTCAGCCTCCTTTTGTTTTATTTTACTCTTCTCTCGAAAGCGGAAATAATACGTGAAAAATCGTTTTCCGCTTCCGGCAAACGAATAATTTCCTAAAAATTATAAAAACAAAACAAACCTAATGATAGCCAAAAAAGACATGCTAGAATTTCATTATTTTCGTGAAACACTATTTTGTTTATTTTTGTACCATTCAAAAGTAGGTACGTACTGCTTTCCAAGTCATTCAATAATATACTCTATATGAACGGTACTAAGTTGACTGCATGTTAAATGAATGATGTACTATAAGTACATGCTGGCTTAGCAACAACAATGTCAAAGTTATGCTATAAATAACATACATAAACAAAATCTTACGAACTCTTTATTGTGAACATAACCACAACAGACCTTACAAAATATAAAAGCCCTTAATATTCAGATTTTCATCGCATATCCTTGCATACCAAACTGTATAAATATAAACTTATCTGTTGACTTTTTTTGGCTGAATAATCGGGCGCGAAAGCTTCGTCATGAAATTACGTGGCTGCGATTGGTGGAAAAATTTGTCTGTACCAACATAACGAATACCTACAATAATTTGGCAATGTTGTCAGATTTATTACCAGTTGTGCTGGGCAGGTAAATATCGTCGCTTTATTGAGTATATTTTATTTTTCTTTAATGGTTTTCAACACGATAACGATGTTGTAATATTTACAAAGAAACTTGAAGAACTCATGTCTTTGTTGAAACATAGAAATGTAAGTAATAAGTTTCTATTCCACTGTTTCGTGAACTTTTTTGTAGAAGGTTGTGGTTCTGTAAAAGTAGCTGCACAATTTGATAGAGTGCGATACTCGCAAAAGAAAAATGTATGTAACGTATTTTATAACAATTAAATAAATAATGTGTTGTATTGTACTTTTACTTGTTTATTTTTTTATTTCGTAACAAAAACTTTAACAACAAACTAGCATCATAAACGAGAGTGGTGCTTCTGAATGATATTTCATTTCGCGATATTTTATTTTTAAATGCATTGCAGGTCATCAATAATGGATTGTAAAAGATAACCGAGTGTCTGTAATGAACTCGTTCACGTTCTCGGCACTGAGAAATGGAGAGACAGCATTGTAATTCACTTCAAAACTTTGACGAACCTAGAACAGAAATATTGAAAAAACGATTATTAAAATCAGTGAACCCGTCAGTCTGCGCTGATATAACACAAACTAATACACAACACAATGTGCTACTGAATACTTTACGCGTAAGTTTCTAATGAATTTATTATTTTTTATTGTGATGTTGTGTTAAACTTTGACACCATTGACACACATTTGTCAAATTTCAGGCGCCAATATCGAGCAGCATGATCGTGTCCTCGATGCAGGCCTCACAGAGCTCCTTACCTATCACACACAATTTAGTTACCCATTCAATTGCCCCTTGTAAAATACATGCAAACAACTCTCCATACCCCTTGCAATTGTCCACTGTGCATGTGCCAGTTCAGATACCGGGCTCCAACTCCAATATTAATGTCCCTGTTCAAATATCAGGGCCTACAAACAGTATGCCACTGCAGATTACACCTGTTAGTCTGCCCCTTCAAGTCTCCGGGACAACCAGCGTACCAGTACAGTTACCTGCTGGTGAGACTATAAATGTTCCTCTGCAGATCCCAGCTGCCAATCATCAGCTACCAACATTGCCCTCCATGCCAGTCTTACAAAACCATACTCAGTCCATCCATAGTTCAATTATTCAAGTTCATATGGGTTCAAATGCAAGGCCAAACAGCATGGATTGCACCTCTGACATGACAGTGTCGAGTTCGTCTCACCTGCATATGACCGATACATCAATATCTCAAGTTAAGGTTAACAATCCCCTCCCGCACGTCCACCAAGTAGCTCATAACAATGCCATGCTACAAATGCAGAGTGCTGCTCATTCTATTCAAATACGAGGAGCTCCAAGGCAGATGCCCCATGTACCGCATGTGGTCTACATACAAACTCCAACAGGATTGAAGCCTGTCACAAGCACCGAGGTCATCACCCAAGCAAGTACAAGTGGAAACCCACCACAAATCATAGTAAGGAGGCCAGTAAGTGAATCATCACCATTAACATGCATTCATGTCAAATTGGAACAGTGAGACTTATTAAAATATTTTTACAACTTTCAGTTATCAAATTGTGAAATAAAAGTTGATAGTGAATAAAATAAACTGTAAAAAAATAACAATGTGGTTATGAATTGGCTTACCAAATTTATTAATCAAAATTCATTTGTTCTAAAGATAAAATTAATCAAATATTGATTGTCAATATGGTCAATGAATGCACTTTCACTCACACAAAAAATAAAAAACATAATGGTGGTGGTTTAATCACAAATGTTTCTTTAGTTATGGCATGTTTTGGTTTAAAATTATTATATAATGTTAAGTGACTGTTTGTTTGAGGATAGCCTTCATTGTGATTAATAGCAAGGCCAAATAGCACACTATTAAAAGATAATTCATTAGTATGACAGGTGCTAAGTAAAAAAACAGTGAACAAAAGATATTGTAACATTACTTTCTTCTGTGTACATTTTTGTAAGGATGCAAATATTGCAACGGAAACCTAACTGAACATAGAGGTTTTAAAAAAAAAACAGGTGAAATGGTTTATTACAATTAGACCTGCATATTAGTAGGGTATCAACATATAATATCCTATAGTAACAACATATCTATTTAAAAAAAAAAAATGTAAACCTACACAATCACTTAAAAAACCATTAAATAAAATATGTTAAAAATAATAAAATATAAAAGATCTTAACAATTTCAGACTTTTTGGTACTAGTATAAATTAAATTGGTTATTATCATTATTGATAGCTATCTATTATTGAACAGATAAGACTTTCTTTACAACTAAACAAATCTACAATTAGTATGCTTACATTCGCCATATTGCAGTATTTGTATAAAGCTGATTTACATCTGTACGCTCACAATTCAGGTGCAGTTGAAAAGCAGCGTCAGGCACTAGTTGTCTGGCATTTTTGCTGAACTGAGCATTTTTGGCGCAGCCGTGAGGAAGCTCACTTAAATGCTAGTTTCTGACATTGCACTTTACAATTTTTGTTTTTATTTTTAAATGATCTTTTACTATTTTTTTTTTTTTGCTGTATTTTATTATTTGCCTTCGAGTCTGTGAAATAAAACACATTTATTTAAAATGTGTTTTATTTCTTTCTTTCTTTAATTATTATTTTCATTCAATACATCACAACTGAAGTTATTTCATAAGTTTATTTCCTCTCCTTGCAGGTAACCAGCAACTCAAATTTACATTTGATATCAAATGTAAACACCAAACCCAACATAGCTCCAAAGGTGCCTGCTCAGCACAAGTCTTCCATCCTTGCCTCAGTCAACTCTAGTCAGCCAATAGTCATACAGAAACCAAAGTGTAATGACAAGGTGATGGTTCCCGTTGGCATTACACAGGGCAACCCCAACAAACAGTCCATGGCATACCTCGGCTCAATGAAGAAACCCAACCAGAAGAACTTATCAGACAACCAATCTATCCTTATATCAAACAATCAGTCCAATGTGAACCCCAACAATCAGAAGCTTTTTATAACACCTATGAATATGCCTAAAATTCAAAATACTAAGTTCATTCTCCCTGTGACTTTGCCTGCAACTATGGCTTCCAAAGGCCCCATCATCAATCTACAAATAGCTAATGGACAAATACAAAACGATCCTCAAGGAAACATTACAGTCATGAGAGACACTATGATGGACTCCCAGGATATGCCACCTTTACAGCCATTTGGTAAACTTTTAAATGGTAGAGATCTACCTCAAAGCCCCCAAGGCGAGAAAGCCTTTACGTTATCCATACCTGGGTCGCGAGCAGAACCAACTGGCGAGCAAGGGGAATATACGCTCTCGATACCCGAAACTAACGCGGCCATGAATGACGACATTTACACTGTATCGATAGCAGACGAAGATGGCGCTCATAGGGAGAAGTCCTTCACGCTAGCTATACCGGAGAAAGGAAAAAGTTTACTGAACAGGAATATGATAGAAAGACCTGATGTAGGATCCGTTACCATCGCTGCGCCAGCGATTTTGAGACGTTCCAACTCCGACAACAGTGACAGAAAGATAGCAAATGCCAGCATGAAGAGACGGATCTCATTATGTGCAGAAAACTTATCAAGCAGGAACACTAGGTTGGCATTGCCGCATAAGATCGAGAAAATTGATGATCCGCCTGAGGCCGAACACAATGACGACCATCGCGTGCCGTCGCTGTTCTGTGACGAGAAGCTGGACAAAGATCTAGAGGCTAAACACTTGGATTCAGATCCTGATGATTATAAGGATACCAAGCCTGAAACACTCAACGAGAGGACTCCTCACGAGATATACTTCACCAAAATAGAAGATTTCAGTAAAAATGATATAAAGGAAGGTGTCTTGGAAGAAGATCCTCCAGGGTTAATATGGCATAACGGGGTTGCTAGATTACAAGGTAGCTCCTTGCAATTCCAGACCAACGAATTTGGTCTCATAGACGTGCTAGATGGTAGTGATCCAGATGAGTCAAGCAACAATCCGAAGTACCACACGCCTATGAAGCAACGCAACGACAGAAATAAGAAACCCAATTCTCCAGAAGACATGTATCGGTGCGAATGTTGCGGCTGCCACGGCATGGCGGCCGAGTTCATAACACCCAACTTCTGTAGCGCCGCGTGCCAGAGTGAAGTAGAGAAAGCTTTACAAAAGAAGAAGGAACGGGAACGAGTGGATTTGGTTAAGAAGAAAAATAAGATAAAGAAATTATTGATGAGGAAACAACTGTCCGACTCTGATATTACATCTGAGGTAAAAGACAAAGTTCCGCTCAAACATTACGATTCAATGCCATCTGACCAATTGTCAGAGGCAGCTTTATTGAAAATCAACGAAGATTTAATAGAGAATGAAAAATACCCATGGATGTGTGGAAAGAATGGATTCTCGTGGATGCGCTACCTTGACATTTGTAAAGCGAAGGATGCGCCCGTTAAACTCTTCAAGAATCCATTTCCTTACAACAGGAATGGTTTCAAAGTTGGTATGCGGTTGGAGGCGATAGATCCTCAGCATCCTTCTATATTCTGCGTGGTGTCGGTGGCCGAGGTGCAGGGCTACCGGATGCGGCTGCACTTCGACGAGTATCCGGACGTATATGACTACTGGGTGAACGCGGACTCGGGCGACATCTTCCCGCCGGGCTGGTGTGAGAAGAATGGCCGCTCCTTGAAGCCGCCCGGCACCATGACCTCGTCAACCTTCTCGTGGCCGCTGTACTTGAAGCAAATGAGAGCCGTCGCCGCACCCAGGAACTTGTTCCCACATGTAACTGCTGGGGTAAGTATCTCTAGAAATTCTGGAGAAAGGAGTATACATTAATTATTTTTATAGAAACGAAGTGCCTTAACACCTTTATTCCTCATTTCATTTCTTTAGGTACAGCATGATCCAAACGTAGAATTCGTATTTATTGAAGTATGAACAATTAACTCTTCGTATGCCGTGAACGTGGATCTAAGCGAGACACAATGGTTTTTAATTGTGTCTGTAATTAGCGGCATTCAACGGTTTAAACATACTTTTTTTTTCTTTCAAAGTAAATATTGCTTGCTGATAGATACAAACTTTTCTCATTTAGTTATACTTTAGCTACAAGAGAGAGCAGGGATATGATGCAAAGATGTAGAGCATTGGTGGCCCAGTGGTATTGGCCCCAACTCACACTTTACTTGGTGTAAATAATTTCACCACCGTGTTCTAGACCCAAAAATTCGAAGAAGTTACATTTAGGTACCAAAGTGCACTGGGTCAGTGTGGTAGATTACAGCCCACTCCCATTTGGTAGATATGGGCAGATAGAGTAGGTCTGTGTCCCAACAGTAGTTACATTGTCGGCTGATTTATGTACAAAACATGTTGTCACACATGTTAAGTATAAGGCGGACTTTGCCACAAAACAAAAAAGAAGGAAACAATAATGAAACCACAAAACATAACAGACTGACAATCTAATCGAAGCGCACTTCTCTATAACTTCCACACTTTAGTTTACATACACCCCATATTACTTCTAAAATTTTACAATGGGATTCAATGATATGCCTAGATGTTCAAACCGAGTGGTTTTCGCACCGGCATGAAGTTAGAAGCTGAAGACCGGAAGAACGACTTGGTGTGCGTGGCTTCGATATCCGACGTTCTGGACAACAGGATGCTGATCAACTTCGACTCCTGGGACGAGATGTATGACTTCTGGGTGGACCCCACCTCCCCCTATGTACACCCTGTCGGCTGGGCTGAAGAAAATGGAGTGCCTTTGACGCCGCCTAACTGTGAGTACTTCTTTGTTATTTCTGTGGGATATTTTCAGTGATGGTGAAAGGTCAAATCATTCATAAACAAAACACTTTGGAATATATTCTTATACCGAATTAAACCTCAACATTAATTTTAGCAGCGAGACTGTAATTTTTCTTTAGTGAAAATGATGTTTGATCAGTTATCGTGAGAAACTGCTTGTAGTTATAGTAGGCCAAAATAGATTTTTCTCATGAATATAAACCTGGTTATTTAAATCAAGGACAATAAAGAGCCTTTGACACCTGTTGCTATAAATTAATTATTGAATGTGTTTTATTGTGAAACACTGCCCATAAATCGAGGTTGGTAAGAAAAACTTGAGGAATAAACAGATTGCATAAAGGTCTGCAATAGTACTTTATAGCATACTACGAACAAATAAAATTACAAAGCGCATAACATACACAACATTATAAAATAAAAAATAATAATATTAGACACACATTGTAATTGCTCAGTAATGAATCAAACATCATTTTTTATGAGATTTGTATCTCTCCGGTAACATCTCTTTCATATAGTTAAAAGTTGAGTAGGTAACTAACAATATGCATGTGACCTAAATACCAACTTAGACATGTTAACAGGATAGACAGCGGCATCCTGTCTTGAACGAACCAAATATGAAATCTACAAAATAGTAAAACTGTCAATGTTTACTGCACTACTTTGTTTTTATCGAATGTTTAATAAAAACCATGTCAATGAATCTGCAATAAAATTGTAATGGAGAACGTGATTTTTATTATCAACAAAATAGATTACAGTGAGATAGGTAACTAATTATTTGTCCTGCATTTAACATTAAAAGTTTCCTCTAGAGTTTAATTCACTACATTTTTATTTGAATGAAAATATTCTTTTAATTTGGGAAACATCAAATATTTAAAAATGATTACTCAATAAGATATTCATATCTTTACATCACAAATGAATTCTGCCATTATTCTTAATAGTATTAATTAAAAATTCAAATGTAGTACTACAGACTTGAGCGACAAGGATAACCGGTAGTTTGGTTACGTCGTTATCTCTTCTCTTTTAACCATACGAATTAGTCATGTTACATAGTTTGTGTGCAAACGTCGTGCCCATTGTTCTCTTACAAATACATCTCGGACCAATCGCTTATTTACTTCATTTTAGTTCACATACAAATGTCAAATAGTTCGATAAGTGCCTTTGGAAAAACAAGTAAGTTATTTTTTCGTACGTAATAATGATCGTTCTATGCAGTATTAATGTATGTTATTTTGTAGTAATAAAACTAATTTCACGGATCATTTTGCGCGATTAAATGGTCCGTATAGTAAATTAATTGAGATTAATAATTCAAGAAGAACTTTCAATATTTAATCAGTTCTGCGCATTTGGCTGACTAAAGAAGACGTTTTTGACTGATTCTATTCTTATTTACAAAAAAAATAAAACGACTTTAAAAGTGAAAATGTTGTATAAAGACAGACTCATTACAAAGTGGATCTCACTTGACAGGCAATTGCAAATTGAATGCTATAACCCCTCATTGAAATGCATAACTACCTCTTATCAAAGTCACATATTTACTCGTCGACCATCGCCGAACATTTAGCGTTAATTTAGGTAGCCCAAATACCTATGATAAAGTGTTATTGACAGGTTTCGGTAAGTCAAGTTAGTCATATTTTCAGTTTATTTAATTCACATAGCAAATATTCTCTCCTGCCAGTCTTGTTGCCTGGTTGATAAGCATCTTATCTATATGTATACATTATCACGCTATTGGGTATTAGCCTTTTTATCACACGATTCTTATAATCCATCCTCTTGCACTCGCATCTATTGGGCTAATAAATAATACCCCATTTTTCCCTTGGGGAAAATTTTCATGGACACCCTGTCCGCCTAGGGAGAACGGAGGGTTATGTCGGATTCCTATGGACTAAAACCTCACTGTTCCTTCTAGTACCAAAGTCGGGAGCCCGGGAGATACTTGTATATTCCCCCGACTGGTGAGCTGAAATCCTACCTCTATATCTTCGTACAACTAACATACTAACTCATAATGGTGATGGTCACTTCCTGGGCAAGAGGCAAGTTAAAAACTCGTGATTTTGTTAATCCCCAGACCAACGTAAGTGTGAACGCTTCAGAGCACCACTCGATGTCCTTGGTGCCAATACAAACACATCCAGGCACAAATCTGACATCTGTAAGTTGTGCGAATGTTTGTTCCAAAATTATAATACACTTCGAAACTTCTCCACAAGTTTCCAGAGTGTCCCTTTCTCGTATCAGTACGCTGTAAACGACATTTCACAGGAATTTATGTTCAGCAAGATAACATAAGGCTACTTTTCCACCAGAGATAGGATGCGTCTGATATCCACCAATCATATTCATTGGTTCACATAGCATAGCACTGGTGTTGAAACGGGTTCAATTGAGCTATGTGCAGAGCAGACATGCCATCGTGGCCATGCATTCGTCGTTTTGTAGCTTACCTTTCTCATCCTCCCACCATAGCTTCATAGAAAATCTCTGGTGGAAAAGCAACTTTATACTCAGGGCCACCGTAGCTCGTTTACCTATGCTCTTAAAGTTCTTCCAGTATTTCGGAATCAGACGCCAATTTTAAAACGGTTTTGTTTTAATACATTCAAGGTTCGCGTATCGCAGTATCATAGTAAAAGGAGTTCCTAGTAGGCTATCTCCGGCCCAATCCGCGATATAATTGCCTACCATACTTGCCTGTCCCAGGGTTGTCATTTTTAGCTAAATTTTAATTCAGTGCCTAGAAATTGGGAAGGGCCAGGACGTACTATTTTTTTTACTTATGTGTTGTCTGGGTTCAGAGTTTGTGAGGTCGGTTTTAACTAAACGATGATGTTCATAGAGTCCGACCAACGAAAGAAGTCCAGCGGGAATAAATGGAACTAATTTTATTATACATCAAGTTAGCAACATCCCTACAACAACACCCCTACTTCACACACCTTTCCCTATTTCAGGTTGTGCATTTTATTAACCAGTGCCTGTAATATGATATTGATATAAATATATCAATAAAATTAAACGACTTCGTCTCCGTCGCATGCATGTGGCGCCGCGATTATATAGACTTCTTTCGTTGGACGGACTCTAGTGTTTGTATGAATGACAAAGTTACCTATATTTGCGGGTTTTGAAAAAGTGCTTTATCTCAAAAACGGCTTACTATATCTCCTTCAAACCAGTTTTCGTTGAAAGTGTTTTTTGACATCTACAGCATATTTTTATAAGATTTTTTACTCTCTTACTTTAAAAGTTAGAGGGGGGGGGGGACACACACATTTTACCACTTCGGCAGAGTTTATCTTTCAAAAGATTGATTTAGAGAAAAATTGGTTTTAGAAACCTCAATGTTATTTTTAAAGACATATCCATAGACACCTCACAAGTACAGGTTTGAAGAAAAAACTTTTCTTATAGTTTTAGTTTTAGTTCCATGTATGGGGAGCCCCCACTTTATCTTTTATTTTTGTATAAAAATCGTAAAGTGGTTCACAGAATAATAACAACAATTTCTCCTGCGATTATCACTAATTTTTCATAGCGGTGCCGAAAAGCCGTGACGCGCGAACCTTGTGCGGCGTTAGCCCCGACTGGCGCACTGAGAAACGGGTCGAGATTTTGTTTGAGTGTGCGTGCGGTGACGCATAGATACTATACTACTACTACTACGCACACATACAAGTCGCCCGCGCTGCATTTGTATGAAGATAGCGTACTTGAAACTCTTTTTACTATGGCAGTATTGGACTTGAATTCATAGAACGCAATCCATCCAGGAATCATGTTGATATACACGGCGCATTTTCAGACACCGGCGCAGGGTAATAAATATTATACATTGTGCCAATAAGTGCGCGAATCCTGTAACTCTGAAACTACGTAAGTAGCCAGCAACTTTTCATACTACTTGCAAAAATCAAAAGTAATTTATTCAAATTAGGCCGAGGGTCAGCAGTTTTCGAACGTCTTAATTACACAAGACAGTCCCCCAAAACGCTCGCCCTTCACCACTTCCTATCTCTTTAGCAACTGCATGAAGTTCACTTGTATTCCAAAAGCAGCCCTTACTGCTACGACATAAAGGCGTTATCAATGTTATTAAGGCGATGCGGATGCCTGTACAACGTCTTTATATTTGTTCGCAGTTTACAAAGACCCTGATACGTTTTCGTGGGAGAACTACCTGGCTGAGACGGGAGCGTCGCCGGCGCCTCCACGCGCCTTCAAGCCGCGTCCGCCTAATGGATTCAAGCCTGGCATGAAGCTGGAGGTCGTTGATAAAAGGGTGAGTTATATATACCTCTTCAAAACATAACTGATGACTTTTAAAAGGGTTCATAATAACAACAACGACTGTCTAATTATAAATCTGTATAAAAATACGAAGTAGATATTTTATGACAAAAAAAATATCTTTCACTGAATTTCAGTGAACTTGCCCATAATAAACAATTTTGTTTCGCATTAAATAGCACGAGATGGTTTTAAATACTCAAAAAGAGTGATTAGAAAGAGCATTTAATAAACCTAGCTTTCTATTACGACACTTATACTGATGATGAAAAATAAACCCATCAAAAACATAAATGTAAAATGAGAGCCAAGTTCAATATTATGATATATGCCTTGGTTGTTGACCTCAACGACAAAAGAAGTGAGATCTAAATGGGTGCCAAGTTCAATGGTCAGTCTTAAAATTTATTTATAACTATGTACATAAAATATCATTTCTTCTTATAACTTAGGATAATATATTGTAGCCTAAGGTCTGACTTGGCTAGTTCTCATATACGAATTATTATGTTCGATGACTAGTTTCTACCAGCAAGCCAAATTTTCGGAATAATAAAATAAGAACCGGCAAATAACAGGTTTAGAACTTGCGAAGGCTTTTGTTATTGTATTTGTCTATAACTAATGGGGCATTTAACGTCAACCGGACAGGGAAAAAAAAGTGAGGTTCTGAAATTTGTTCATATTAGGTCCAGTTATAGTTCTAGTAGATATAAATACGGACACAATTTATTTTTTATATATGATGTGTATTTGTCTAGTTATGGGCTCCCAAAGAATCGTCTAAATCGAAATTACGATTTTTTTGAAGAATTTTTTCGTATTGAAAACACTTACAATAAATTTTCAAACTACGCGATTTGTATAGAAAATTAGCTGATCTTTTTAAAAGAGTAATCAAATTTGAAAAAAAATTTTTTTTAGTCTTCTAAACCGGAAGTAAACATTTCAAAATAAAATTTTGGAAACTTCGACCGTTTTTTTTTTTCAATTTTCTTATTTCAAAATACAGCTTTGAGTATCTAAATAATACACGAGAAGTTTTGAAATGGAATCTGCATTCGTTAAGGAGATAGGTAAATTAATGTATGTACACATGGAGCAGTAAGTATGCTGTTAGGCGCTTGTTTATGTCGGTTAATATGCGAATTATGGAATTAAAACGCGACACTATTAACATTTATCATCCTATTTATGTTTGCTGAAGCTCTAACAATAATTAGGGGTAGTTATTAAAAAATAAAATAATATCAAGACATTGATAAAAAACATTTGAATAGCTACAAATATTAGGGAAGAAGTAAAAGATAATTCGGTAAATTTTGTTAGTTTAGATAGATAGGGGTAATCTCTGGAACTACTAGAAACTGCAACGACTGCTACTCAAAACTGCTGTGAAGTTAAATGATAATTGTAATGAAATAACGTAAAAACAAATTCAATACAATTTTATTTTATAATTTTTTCAATCTTACTTTGAGAATCTATGCAACTGGTTCTTTTTACAAGTAGACCTTCCGTTTTTGGAATGAAGGTATGCAACTTTTTAGTTCCTGGAATGGTTATTGCAGAATTACACCGTCGTTGCAAAAAAAAAAAATCTTTCACGATTAATATCATCTTTGGAACAGTAGTAAATCGCTGTTTGTTTTAAAGATGATTTTAGCCATTCATATAATGGCATTGGTGAAAGGATTGATCTACTTGCAGGTAATTGTAGACTTGCACGCGTCGCTAAACATTTGAGGTTCCCCCCAAGATCATCACATGGCCCCTTTACATGAGACGTTGCGTGAAAATGTATTTCTGCATTCGTATTAAAATATAAGCTAAAAATAAAATTGTCTTTTACTTCTTCCTACTAATATTTGTAGCAATTCAAATGTTTTTTATCAATGTCTTGATATTATTTTATTTTTTAATAACTACCCCTAATTATTGTTTGCTGAACAAACATAAATAGGATGATAAATGTTAATATTGTCGCGTTTTAATTCCTTAATTCGCATATTAACCGACATAAACAAGCGCCTAACAGCATACTTACTGCTCCATGTACATACATTAATTTACCTATCTCCTTAATGAATGCAGATCCCATTTCAAAACTTCTCGTGTATTATTTAGATACTCTAAGCTATATTTTGAAATAAGAAAATTGAAAAAAAAAATGGTCGAAGTTTCCAAAATTTTATTTTGAAATGTTTACTTCCGGTTTAGAAGACTAAAAAAAATTTTTTTTTTTTTCAAATTTGATTACTTTTTTAAAAAGATCAGCTAATTTTCTATACAAATCGCGTAGTTTGAAAATTTATTGTAATTGTTTTCAATACGAAAAAATTCTTCAAAAAAATCGTAATTTCGATTTAGACGATTCTTTGGGAGCCCATAACTAGACAAATACACATCATATATAAAAAATAAATTGTGTCCGTATTTATATCTGGACCTAATATGAACAAATTTCAGAACCTCACTTTTTTTCCCTGTCCGCTTGACGCCTAATGTGAATTGGTATGGTACAGGTGCCATTCCTGATCCGTGTGGGGACAATACTCGCGGTGAAAGGTCACCAAGTGCAGGTGTCGTTCGACGGCTGGCCCGAGGAGCTGGCCTGTTGGTTCGACGACGACTCCCCCGACCTGCACCCCGTCGGCTGGTGTCTGAAGACAGGACATCCGCTGGAGCCGCCACTTAGTAAGTAGCTTTACATGGAAATTTAGTGGTTTTGACATTTTTTTTTATGTGTAGGGGCATCTACACCGCCATATGCGAACTACGCATCACACTGATATCTCTGCATCACGCAAAGGTTTGGTCCTAGGGTCAGACTGACATAGTAGCGTTTTCAGATACTTTGTTGTAGCGGTAGTTAACACTTTCAGTGCCCAGTTGGAAAAAGAATTATTCAAAAGTACACTCTATACACACCTAGCTTATTTTTGTGATTTGCATCCGGTAGGCGGCTGCTCGGCATGGTCGCAAGACACATAACTGCTTATATGTAGCACTCGGAGGCGAGTTGTGGGCATGCGAACGAATTATCGTTCGGCCCGGGAGCCGGGTGCGCGGCAGTAAAAGTGTTCTAGCACCGTAGGAGGCTGCAATACAGCCCAAGCTTCGATCAAAGGTTTTCTCGTAGTTTACAAACAATAAGCAGGGACGCAAGATCTCTTCACTCTTCTGCAAACCTGCTGCAGCATATGTATGTTGTGTACGTTGATAAGCCTTTACGAAATCCAGCTTGTTCGAGAAGTCGTCAAACCCACGCTAGACGGTTCGTGATGAATCTTGAAAACAGCTTGTAGACATGGTTCAGAAGTTAGATGGGCCTATAATTCCTAAGCAGGACAATGCCGCTTTTTTTTAAAAGAAGAATACCACCAATCGCACAGATTCTGGAAAGCCTTAAGAACGGGTTTTTCACCAGCTTACAAGAGTTCGGTTCCTGTGTGAAGCAGGGACAGGTCGAGAGTTCTCAATGAATCGAAATCGCCTTTGATTGATATGCCATCTTCACACACTTTGTTGTCTGCAGCTGGAGAATATTTTTTACTTATTTTGTATGTACAGCAGCTGAAGAACTACGAGTGGTGGGTCCGTGCGGCGTGGGCGGGTGCCGAGGCCTCGGCTCGGTGCGCGGCGGAGCACATAAGCACCACTCGGCCGCGTCGGCGTGTCCGTACCGCTCCGCGCCGCCGCGCGCGCCCGACCGCCTCGCGCAGCCCCGGGACTCCGACCACGTGCTGCCCAGAGAGCGCAGGTAACACAGAAACATACAAAACATATTTGATTGTTTGGTTAAACAGCTCAAATATTCAAAGGGTTACTTTGCCTGCTCATGTCCAACGTTACAGGGATGGTGCAAAATATTTTCCTCTTTTCTGCTCTATTAAGTGTCTCTTTATCATTTGTGTCACTACAGCTACAAAATGTACACCATCGAGTTCTGTAATTTACATTTATTACTCAATCACGTAAAAATGGCTGAAAGGATTTGGATGTAATTTGGCACACAGGTACCTAGTTTATAAACAAAATTAACACAGGATAACAACAATAAATCCATGCCGGCGAAGTCGCGGGCAAAAGCTAGTACATAATAGAAAAGCTGCAATTAATCATATCAAGCACTAGCTTCTGCCCGCGACTTCGTCCGCGCCAAATTTTTGCTCCCCTGACCCTTCCCGTCGCATCGATTTGCCTGCTCGCTCCTTTTGAGTTACAGTGAGTCAACCTTATAAGATAGACATATGCTCTCGCGGACTTTTTTTTAGAACTTTTTAAAAGAAACAATTCCGTCATACATGATTTTTACGTTACTTTAACCGTTTACGCAGCGCACGCAACGGAAACTCTCAAAACGAATAAATTTTCCCCGTTTTTGCAACATTTTTCATTACTGCTCAGCTCCTCTTAGTTATAGCGTGATGTTATATAGCCTATAGCCTCCCTCGATAAATAGGCTACCCAACACAAAAAGAATTTTTCAATTCGGACCAGTAGTTCCTGAGATTAGCGCGTTCAATCAAACAAACAAACAAACTCTTCAGCTTTATAATATTAGTATAGAAGATATGACTTTAAACATTGTATCTCCAATAAACATGCATATTATGTTTCAGAGTGCTCACTAAACAGCCCAAGACTAGCTCGACACACGGCAGTACGCCTACTAGCGAGACTAAGGAAAGGTGAGAAATTAATAATTACTTACCATTTCGTTTATTTATTGCCATACATATTCATATTATTTTTAAATATGTATATTTTCACAAAAGAAACATACAAAAAAAAAAACATTTAAAAATATAAAGAAATACCGGTATCGGGAGCACGGTCCAAGCTACCGTTGGTTAGGGCTCCAGAGACAAGAACCTCCTCACGATGCGAGCCGTATCCAGGATTACTGCCTTCTGAATCAAGCTCCTGATCCACCCGCCTAACGAGAGCCTCGATAGATATTTTTCGACTGTTTCGGCCATCATCTCATTGGCTGATACGACAATGACAGCCGAGTTAACATTCCCCATGTCGAATCTCGTGTCACGGGTCGTGTGCTAATTCGAGTTATTTAATCTGTGTCTCTCAGCTTTCACTAGGTTGCCGTCATGTGGAATGGTAACGTCCACTATCATTATACGATGCGCTAACCGGTCTATCACCACTATATCAGGCTTATTGGCAACAATAGTCCTGTCAGTAATGATAGACCGATCCCAGTACAACGTGACATGGTCATTTTCGAGAACTGGGTCGGGCACATAAACACTGCTTGTATAAACACTGCTGAATTTAATTTGTATGTCAAAAATTATTCTAAATTATTTAAAAAAGTTTGTAGCATAGCCAAGTCACGTTATTTGAGTTTAAAAATAAAAAATAGCAGTAATGTAATTAAAACGACTTGGACTATCATTAATAGCGAAACAGGAAGGTCATGCAACCGAAGTAGTGACTACAGTCTAGCTATTGAGGATAATATAATTAAATCAGATTCTCAAGTCGCCGCGGCCTTTGAAAATTTCTTTGCAGAGATTCCAGTATCTACTACCAAATCTTTGAACTCATCACCCACTGCTGCAGAGTCTCTACTTAAAGAAAACGTTCCTGTTTGTGATAGTGAATTTCATTTCCAATATATAACCTGTAACGATATCGTTAAAACTTTTCACTCTTTGAATGTAAAAAAGACCGCCGATTTATGGGGTAATTCTGTGGATACTGCTAAGTCGATCATAAACATTGTAGCACCAATTTTAGCTGTTATTTTTAATAATTGTATTGACCGTGGCGAGTTTCCCGATCTTATGAAAAACAGTAAAATAATACCGTTGTTTAAATCAGGTAGCACATCAGACCCTACTAACTATAGACCAATTTCAGTGCTACCTACCTTCAGTAAAATTTTTGAAAAACTTATTCTAAATCAATTGCAACGATTTTTTAATAAACATAACTTATTACACAACAAACAGTTTGGTTTCACAAAGGGTCGTTCAACTACCGATGCTGGAGTTGAACTTTTAGGTCATATATATAATGCGTGGGAGGACAAATGCGATGCTTTGGGTATTTTTTGCGATTTGTCCAAGGCATTCGATTGTGTTCTTCATGAAACCTTGATCAGGAAACTTCACCACTACGGAATCCGGAACGCCTCTCTGGATCTTCTTACTTCATACCTAAGTGATAGGATTCAGAGAGTTGACGTCAACGGAAAAAGATCACCTGGATCTAAAGTTAGAATGGGGGTCCCTCAGGGCTCAATTTTAGGCCCATTTTTATTTCTTATTTATATAAATGACTTGCCTTACCTCATAAAGGATAAACATGATATAGTGTTGTTTGCAGACAACACTTCACTTTTATTCAAACTCAGACGCCAGCAGTTGGTTACTGACAATGTAAATAGAGCCCTTGCTAATGTAGTTAACTGGTTTAATGTTAATAACCTACTTCTTAACGAGAAAAAAACCAAATGTATTAAGTTTACGATACCTCATGTTAGACAAGTAGAAACTAGTGTCCTCATAAAGGGTGAAGTGTTGAAACCCGAAGATACCACAGTATTCTTAGGCATAACTCTGGATGCCAAGCTTCAATGGGGCCCCCATATAGATAAATTGTCAAAAAAGCTTAGCTCTGCAGCATACGCTGTTAAAAAAATTCGTGATTTAACTGATTTAGAGACAGCCCGTTTAGTTTACTTTAGTTATTTTCATAGCGTGATGTCGTACGGTATTCTGCTGTGGGGAAATGCCGCCGATATTCAGACAATTTTTGTTTTACAAAAAAGGGCAATTCGTTCGATTTATAAATTAAGTCTGGGGATACTCCCTCAGAGACAAATATAAAGAGATTAATATAATGACTGTGCCTTCTCAGTATATTTATGAAAATCTGCTGTATGCACATAAAAATATTAATCTCTTTAAAAGATACAGTGATATCCATAATGTTAATACTAGAAACAAACAAAAATTTGTTGTTCCTAAGACCAGGCTCAAGAAAATAGGTGGCTCGTTTAGATGCCAATGTATTCGTTTTTATAATAAACTTCCTAGCCTCATTCAAGAACTAAGCCTCAATAAATTCAAATCTTTTATAAAGCGTAAATTATGTCAGAAAGCCTATTATACTGTTAAAGACTATATTGAGGATAAAACGGCCTGGGATTGAACTGCTCCAATAAATCTACACTGAATGTTGTTTTATTATTATTATTTTGCTATTTTTTACTCTTTTTTTTTTACTATTTCACATGACATGAATATTAATTGTATGAATATTACTTTGATTATTGAGAATTTGAGGACTATGTGGGTCACTGTGTCACTTTTGACTATGGTCTGGCAGTTTGAGTAGTTAGTGGCAATATCTGTGTGGTTCTTTCATCAAAAGACCATTTCAGACACTGATCTACATGGTCATCAAATGATCTGACCAACAAAATTATATCCGTTTCTTTTTTTTTTATATATACACATTGACATTGATAATTTTTTATATATACAATGACATGAATATTTACTTCGTAAAGTATTGTATTGTTTTAATTATTGTGAATGTGAAGACTATGTGGGTCTTTTTTTAAATCTTTTTTTTTTCTTTCGTTCTCAGTAATCACGATCTGGCAGTTTGAGTAATTTATGTGGCCTACCCAAATGTCCTTTCTTTGGTACTGTTCGTCAAAGCGTTGGGCTCCTTATTTTCCGAGTTGAGCTAAACGATTAGTGACAAATGCTTGCACTGACTGGACAGGTCCACTCAATCTGTGTGGTTCTTTCTTCAAAAGACCATTTCAGACACTGATCTACATGGTCATCAAATGATCTGACCAACAAAATTATATACGTTTCTTTTTTTTTTATATACACATTGACATTGATAATTTTTTATATATACAATGACATGAATATTTACTTTGTAAAGTATCGTATTTTTTAATTATTGTGAATGTGAAGACTATGTGGGTCTTTTTTTAATTTTGTTTTCTTTCGTTCTTAGTAATCATGATCTGGCAGTTTGAGTAATTTATGTGGCCTACCCAAATGTCCTTTCTTTGGTACTGTTCGTCAAAGCGTTGGGCTCCTTATCTTCCGAGTTGAGCTAAACGATTAGTGACAAATGCTTGCACTGACTGGACAGGTCCACTCAATCTGTGTGGTTCTTTCTTCAAAAGACCATTTCAGTCACCAATCTACATGATCTTCACATGATGTGAACAAGATTATGTCTGGACTTTAAAAGAGACTGTGACCTCTGAGTTTGTTTCGGCCTTTCTTCTCAGAGTAGTCAGTTAGGAAACGCCGAACTCATCTAGTTTAAAAAAATATCATTGACATGTAAAAGTGTTTGTACAAACCTACTTACAGAAATAAAATCATTTATCATTTATCATACTTGTAATACGGTACCTCAGAATCCACTAGTTTGTATTGCAAAGCAAGTTGCTGGTGAATAATCCCGGCTACTTGGTTATGCCTGTGCAAGTATTCGCCGTTACTCAGACGAGAAAAATATGACAGAGATAATGTCTGTCTGTATCTTTATATAGTATAAAATGAAGCCGCTTCGGCTGTCTGTCGCTTTGATCTTTTAAAATCAACGGATTTTAATTCAGTTTTCAGCAATAGATAGAGTGATTCAAGAAGAAGGTTTATATGTATAATACGCTAGTGAAGCCACTGGCAAACGCTAGTTATTAATAAATACGTAAATAATTTTGCAAAATGTGGGTGTATTGTAAGTATCCTTTGGAGTATGTAGGCGTCGTATTATGTCATGTATTTTATTTTATTGGTATAATTTATCTAGAAAAAATAGTAATCTTTAGTAACTCCACTGGAAACTAAAATTATAGTTTGTTGATGTTTTGCAGACCCCGGGGCAGGCCGCCTAAACACAAGCGAGTCGAAGAAGTCGTTAAGAATGACCCGGTATGTAAACTTTATATTAAACAATCTGTCAAATAGAACTAATTGTATTTTGTTTTTGTTTGCTGTTAATTGCTCATCTGACGAACACTCGAAATAAATTACCATTATTACTTATGATATTAAGACGCGGTTAAACGGTTTTTTCAATACGAATAAACTAAAGATAACAAGCAGAATAAGAGCAGTGGTGATCAAGTGGTAACGATCGCGACTTACGAGTAGTAGGTCGTGAGTTCGAACCCAAGCAGGCGCATTACTTTGTGTATATTATTTCATCACCACTGCTCTCAAAACGGTGAAGGAAAACATCGTGAGTAAACCGGCATGTTTTAGAACCAAAAATTCGAAGACATGTGACATCTACCAACACGCACTGGGCCCGCGTGGTGGATTATGGCCTGCTCTCTTTCTCCAATAAGAGGCTTGTGTCCCAGCAGTGGAAACTTTATAGGCTGCTAATATAAACCAAAGATAGGCTATTTTTAATTGTCTGTGATATTCTTCAATAGTTTTCAGTATTCATTTAGTGTATTATTTTTGCTGTCGCAGGCGTCAGATGACGAGTCTGTGTCGAGTGGCGGCGGCAAACGCTGGCGCTCGGCGCGCTCCCTGGCGCGCACGCTGCGCACGTACTCGCGCGCGTCGGGCGCCGCGCCGCCCGCCTGCGCCGCGCCGCCCGCCTGCGCGCGCGCCGCGCACTCGCCGGCGCCGCTGCGCGCGCACCTCGCCACGCACCTCGCCGCGCACCTCACGGCGCTGCAGCTGCCGCACGACCCCACCGCTTGGTCACAGGTACTTCACCTATCTTATATGTTCTACGTGAACAATAAAATATCATCATTTCAACCGAAAGACGTCCTCTGCTGGACATAGACCTCCCCCAAGCACCGCCACCTCGATCGATTCCGTGCCTCTTGCATCCAGCGAATTATACCATATCATCGGTCCATCTTGTGGAAGACCTTCCAACGCTACGTCTTCCAATACGCGGTCGCCACCCCAGAACCTTCTGGCCCCATCGGCCATCTGTTCTGTGAGCAATGTGCCCTGCCCACTGCCGCTTCAGTTTGGCTATTTTTTGGACTATCTTGGTTACCTTAGTTCTCCTATGGAACCCTTCATTTCAATCGCATAGGGAAACTCGAAGCATAGCCCTCTCCATTGCCCTTTGGGTGACTTTCAGCTTTCTTATGAAGCCCATTGTGAGCGACCATGTCTTAGTGCCATATGTCATTAGGTCATTACTAGCAACACGCACTGATCAAAGACTTTCGTCTTGAGACACTGTGGGTGGTGCATACCGCAATAAATTATACCATGCCAAAAGATATTTTATTTAAGAGCGTTAACGTGAAATCCACGGCACCAAGTTTAGGTAATTGCAGTGCTCCTTCCACTCACACAGATACGCGCATAACTGTGTGCGTAGAGTTGGTGTGCTGCCCGTCATTATAGTCAAACTAAGCCAAGTTGATCCTTAATGTTTAATGATACTTACTTATTTAATCGTCAGTTGATTTTTATTTACTATTCTTATTTTTATTACATGCTTGTGAAATAAAAAGGCAATTTTGGATACGTAGTATAGTAAGTAGGTACTATTTAGGGGAGAAAAGTTAGAAATATTGTACAAATGTAAAATCCTACTACGAATAATATTATAAACACAAAGGTTTGTGAGGATGTATGGATGAATGATTTTAACAATTTACCGTAAGAACTACTGAACGAATTTTGATGAAACTTCAATTCATATCGATTACACATCAGAATACCATACAGATCATATTTTCAAATAATAATTATAAACGCGCAAGTTTGAGAGTTTATTTATGGATGAGTAGATGTATATTTGTTACTCTTTCACAAAAATTACTCAATGAATTTTGATTAATTGCTCATTTGATAAAAAAGTACATGAAAAAATCATAGTCGTAGGAAGTCGCGATGGTCCTCTAGCAAATTATTAAGTATTCTAGTTTTAAAATAAAATATTTCAATATCGAAGAATTCTTTATTTATAATATTATATTTATTATATATAGCACTTGTATGTAGATTTAAATAAATGTTTTCCTTTACCGACTTTGAAAGATAACCGACACGTGTGTTCCACACATCGACAAGCTGGTTTTGGAAGACGAGGCTAAGTCCTGAAAAAAAAAGATAGATGTAATCCCATACGTAAATATGAAATTGTAAATAAAAAATACGTTAGTTGTGCTTTACCTTTACCTCATTTTGGATTTTAACATCTTCCGTACTCACAACATTATTTTCTTTACAATGCCTGAAGATAAAAAAACAGGATTTTATTTTACCCCTTTGTCTGCGTGATTAATATGTTTACTCATGTTGAATTCCAGCTTTCTAGTACTAAGGGTCTCTGAGCTAAGCCGCGGTCGGACAGACAGACAGACTTAGCGAAACTATAAATGGTTCCTCTTTCACTACGGAACCCTAAAAACATTTTTAAAAACAAGCTTTAAGTTAAATTCTCTAAAAAGAAGAAATAAAGTTTAAATTAAATCAAATCAATTAAATTATTATTATTACAATGCAAGTTAAAAAAAATCAGATGATCGACGGTTTAGTTTGAGGAAGTATTGTTTTTTGCAATTTCGAAATTAATCGTTTAGAAAAAAAAAATGTATTTGAGTAGTACAATCACCCCCTAGAAGGAAATAAATTAATAAACGAGGACCTTATATAGCAAACTTCGATCAACAAAGATAACAAATCAAGTTCTATACAAAATATTATTTTACCCAACCTTTTAGCCCTAGCTTTAGCTAAAACCTCTTGATTGAGTCTCTTCCTTTTCCTCGATAAAACTAGTTTCGTTTTTTTACTCTTATTCCCCATGGCACCTGAAACAATTTTTGTTGTTTCGAAAAACATTGTTTTCAATTATCTAAATAAAAAATAATTATTTTACTTACCAACCCAAGATCGTTATATCGCACTATAAACTCACTCGATGCCAAGGGTCGGGAGAGGTCACGCGTAGAGCACTGAGCGATACGTCCACTCTTTGAACAGCCTCGCGGCGGACTGATTTAAAATTATTACCGCGCACGGTTTTATAGTAGTTTTAAAATAATTGTAGAAAAATAATAAAACTAATTTAGTTGAAATTTTTTATTGCAAGTTTTAAAGAAGATGTTCTTCTATTACAATACATCTTTATTTTGTAAAATTAAATAAGATTTATTGGAAGAAATAATGAATTTAGCAACTGCTTTTTCTTGTTAATTTCACTTTGTTTATTGTTTTATTTATTATGTTAGGCGCTGAAAATCAAAAAAGTCTCTCTCAGTTTTTTGCTCAAGGATGTGAACAATTAAATATGTTTATTAGTTTGTCAATTTTATTAGTGGTTTCGGATATTTTAAGCTTCGAAATGACTACTGTAAAAGGATTTTAGAAAACACTGTTTGTTTATCTGGTTAGAATTCACGAATACTTTATGAATGTAAAAAGGTTTTCAGTCAACTTTTTAGACCGAAATATTTCCAACAATATTTAGTTATTCACACTTTCGTTAGATACGTTTTATGAGGTGATTAAATGGTTTGAAAAGTACGCTTTTTGGGTCAAACAACCAAAATCGACGTTAACGCTCTTAAGTTCATTGATTGTGATTGCAGATTTAAAATTGTCTTACAGACTTATTGTAAGCTGAAGAGCCAGTCTCGCGGCTCGTCAGAGTTTGAAAACTAGCAAGAAAGCAATGTTATAGAGATAAGATTTGATTGTTAATATGAAAATGATGATTTCAGGATGACGTAGCAGCACTAGTGAGCCGGCTAGCGGGCGCGGCGGCGGGCGCGGCGGCGGCGGCGGCGCGCCTGTCGGGCGCCGAGCTGGTGATGGCGTCGCGCGACGAGCTGGTGCAGTGCGTGCGCCTGCGCCTGGGCCCGGCCGTCAAGCTGTACAGCGCCGTGCGCCAGCTGCGCGACAACTACACGTGATCGCGCGCCATCGCTAGGGCCATCCTCATGCTCATATGAACTGAACAGCTCTAGTGACATACCAAACTACTGTGTTTTTAAAGTGTTTCCAAACCCAAACTCATGCTCGTTGTGTTTATACAGTGTAAATATCAAGTGATAACACACCTCTACAAACATGGTACATGATTTTTATGAAAGTACAGTGTAGTGCATACAGGATTTTGTTTTCCAAATCGGAATTGTGTATGTATATGGAGTGATGTCTTTACGTCATGGGTATTATTTTCGTTACCGGTAGTGAATTGGGATTATAACAATGTGCTTAATATTCTGGCCTTTTTATGCTCATAGCTAATTTGAGCATTGATTTGTGTTTTGTTTATAGACTGCAAAGTTATGGATTTTTACTTTATTGACAGTCGGACAATCAGACATGTTGACTATATCTGCCAAATTAGATTGTGAATTAGTTACTGCTTGATGTTAGTATATTTTGTGACTGTTGTAATATTTAGGGTTTTAGTTGAGTAAAGCTAATTATATTTTAAACTGTTCTTAACGAAATAATAAATCCACAAAGATTATGAAATCAGGTAATATATACACTAAGCTAGTAATTATTGTTTGCATCAAGCAATAGTGTTTGAAAGCACAAAACGCACTAAAATTTAAATAAGGCTTTAAATGAGGCGGTTGTGATTGTATGCAATCGTAGCATCGTGACTAAATAGGAAATATTTAGGAAATCAAAAATATTAACAAGACTATCTGAACTTATGGAAACCGAAAATTTAGGTTTATTCAATATCATAGATTGGGTTTTATATTGTAGTTCACATATGGATGTGATTTCGTATCTGTTGTGTACATTTATAAATCTGTTTCCAATTAAATAACTATTTAATTATTAATATAATAGTGCAGAATATTTACGGGGATATTCCGGGAAACTCAAAAACAAATCAAAACAAATAGTTCTGTTAATTATGGTTGATGAAATACTCACACAGTTCATAAATTTCTATACTCACAGACTTAGGTATGACGGGCTGGTGTCCGCAAATACACGTCAACACGCGTATTTTGCGTACAGGACGTGCAAACTTGTAAGTGTTATGTGAGTCACATTCTATTTATGACTTCTAGAATTATTGAACAAACATCAGGAATTTTACCATGGTGACATTGGATTGCCCTTAGTCCTCATATCATCAGTTGTTTGTTGATCTGCTCTTTTAAGTGCTATTATAGAGTAACACATGCCTAAGAGTTTATATTATTTCTTCTATAGTCTCCAAATATTGAGGCTAAGTTTAAAGGACGACAGTGGTTGTATTTGTAAATATCAAGATTTTGTGCAATCTAGTTTTTAAAGTAATATATCCAATACTTGTCACTTTTCTTTTGTAATAAACATTGGTTAATGTTTTAACTTCAAATAATTTTTATTTAAATTTATTCAACAGTTAAGTGGCAATACTTAGATTTATGAAATTTTCTCGAAGTTAACTTTTTCTTTGATTAGTTGTAAGGTAAGAATGGAATTTTATTTTGTATAAATGTTATGTTTATGAGTAATTTCTGTTTAAACTAGAAAAACAAAATGATGAGTTAAATAACAATGATATTGGGTAACTTCTTAGTTCTTAATCATAAATTTGGTTGAAAATTACATCCACTTTTGGATGATCTATCACAAAGAAAGAATGTAAAATATACAAAATGAAAATGTGTAAACACTAGGTTGAAAATATTTTGAAGCTCCATTATATTTTTAAATTAAGGAGAGAAATTTGATTTTGTTGAAATAAGTTTATATTTTTCACTAAGAATGTCTCCGTGTTTCTATGAAAATCATAAATTGAGTAATTAAGATTTTATTACTTATTTATGACTGTGTAAATATGTTGTATTGGCTGCTGGACTATTAAAGCGGCCATGTTTGTACATAGTGCTATGTACGATGTAAGTTTTTACACGACGACTAGTTAGTATTAAAGTGCCATTTCGATTGGCACCAAATATTTTATTGTGTAATTAATAAAAATTGTAAAACTCTAAACTTAGTATTTATTTTATTCCTGCAAAATAGTGTGACTGACAGTGGCAAGGCCACCAAAAAGGATTTTAATTTAGATTTCATAAAAAACTAGTCGAAATATGTCGCCGGAAATTAGTCCGTCACTGGGTTCCAAAGTTATAAGGGGGTTTATAGGTGACCTATCTGGGGCGCCTACCCCAGCTTGGCCCTTTTGAATCTCAAAAGCTAGTGCTTATCTCTCTCTCTCTCTAACATTATTAAGGAGTTTAGACCGATAAAACTAGAAGTATATTAGACATATCCTCCAATGCAGCGGTGAACAGTTTTGAAGAGATAACGTTTCCCTGTCTCACACCTCGCCGCAAAAAGATAGGTTTCGGTGCCCGGTTTTGGAGTCCTTGACTGACAGTGGCGTTTTCGTATAGACAGCACCTCCATGTACCGATAGGCAATCTGGCACCGTTGACTAGACAGCAGTACAGCCTTTATCTCGATGGAATCCAAGGCTTTTTCGTAATCCACAAACGCTAAACAATGAGGCAGGTCATACTGTTTGGTGTTCTGTATAACCAGCCGCAGTGTATATATGTGGTCTGCGAGGCTAAAAGTCATCAGACCTGCCTGCGCGTTCATTCCGATCCAGCCCGTCTCTTACTGCCCTCTACCCCGCTACCAGCGATACCCTTTTTTTTATATCTCAATGTGGAAATCCTCATGGACGTCTAACTAAAACCACCTCGGTGTTCCGTCGCACACCTATGTACGTCGGGGACGACGGGATCTAGTGTACGTTACCCTAGCAAGAAAGTGTCTCTTAAAGTTATATGAGTAGAACGTATAATGTGTGCCTTATCTGCTGTAGATGTGCCCCCAAATAAAAAATGTGTGCCCCCTGTCGCTTTATAAAAAAACGGAAAAAACGATTCTTGCTGGGGTAACGTTTTTCTAGCAGGAAAATTCTAAACGAATGATCGGAGAGAGAAAAATTGTGCATGGCCAGAGAGCTTATATGTGTGCCAAAATGTGCCCCCAAAAATAAAATCTGTGCCCCTTCAGGTTTTCGAGATATTGCATTTCCTGCTGGAGTAATGTTTTGATGAATCGTATATCTCTAAAACCATTGCATGTGCCCCTGTAGAGTAAACATACACGAGTAGCTCTTAATGTGTGCTCCTTAGTGCCCCAATTAGATTCAAGAAAATATTTATAGTTTTCAAGTAATCGCGGTTTAATGAAAATCCGAAAAAACATCGCAGCGCCTAAATGAGACAAGGCACAAGTTCGCTGAAAACTGTATTCGGTCCTTCTTGACGCTAATAATAACCATACAAAGTTTCAAAACTGTTCATGCATGCGTTTTTGAATAATCTTGCTAAAAGTCAAAACGATGGTCTCATAACTTTGACGGCAAAATACAAGGAACCGGCTCAATCCCAGATGTGTACGTGTAAACCAAAATCTTGTGCCTTTAGTCAAAAATATATGGTGAAAATATTCAGCTTGGAATGTTTCGCATTAAGTAAATATAAACAAAAAACCAAAATATGTAAGCAACGGCTGGTTATCCGACCAAATTCCAATGACTACTAAAAAGCGACGGATTCATACATATCGACGACCTTCTTTACTTTACTCACTAACCGGTTCACACGTGTTGTGCCAGAGTACACTGAAGTAGAAAAGTAATAAGTAATAAAATAAAGTTGCAATGGGATTATATTCTACTAGCTGTTTCTATGACCATAAACATTATTAAGTACATTATAAATAGTAGCCTAAGTGCTATTCCAAGGTAAATTTCAATAAAATACATCCAGTAATTTATGTGTGAACGAAAGATATGGCAAATATCCAGATATTTGCCATTTGCCAGGTCTTTGACTCAAAATTTGATTGTTCCCGATGTTTAAAAAAAATATAGTTCATGAAATGTGTGATGAATACCTAGAGGTAGTAAGGTTGTACAACCTAGCACTGGCTTGCAAAAAACGTAATAAAATTTGAATTTCGCGGGTTGGTTGGAGCATTCACCTTAACCAAATAAATCTTGGTACCTACAGTTTTGAGAGTTGTATTTCACTAAATATTCCTATAGTCAACCGCACAATGATCTGTGTTTCAACAACGTGTTTCCATTTTTTATGTCGTATTACGTACCTATGAGGGATTTATAATTATATTTTAGACTTACAAGGAGACCGCCAAGATTGTCCGCCTCCGATTTCAGTGATTTTTATATATGTTGTTATGTTTGAGTAACTGAGTAATAACCCAAAAGGAATTCACGCAACGCTCAATAGTTTCAGAGTTGCTTCTACCGAGCAACTTAAATATAAGTTTAAATTATTTTTTAATAAAATTATCATCAAATCAAACAGTGCAAGTTTGAACCTTATATCTCTGCAGATAGAGTTGCAAATGTTTTTGAGTTTGTATACTGAACTTATATTTAAGTTGCTCGGTAGAAGCAACTCTGAAACTATTGAGCGTTGCGTGAATTCCTTTTGGGTAATTACTCAGTTACTCAAACATAACAACATATATAAAAATCATTGAAATCGGAGGCGGACAATCTTGGCGGTCTTCTTGTTAGATGAAAAACTGATCTGTGATTTAAATAATAATGACTCCACGACGTGCAAATAATTTCTAATACTTATAGGTAGGAAATGTAATCTGTGATTTGATGCAATAATTACTTTAAGAATTAAAATTTAAGGGAATGAAAATAATAATTTCCACATCAACAAGCTGTTTCATTTAATATGGTCACAAGGTGCATTTAATATATTTTTTAATCAGCCCCCAAAACTTTTGAACGCGACTGTACGGACAACAGCTTAGGTATAATACGTCCAATAAAGAAGGTCATCGATATGTATGAATCAGTCGCTTTTTAGTAGTCATTGGAATTTGGTCGGATAACCAGCCGTTGTTTACATATTTTGGTTTTTTGTTTATATTTACTTAATGCGAAACATCCCAAGCTGAATATTTTCACCATATATTTTTGACTAAAGGCACAAGATTTTGGTTTACACGTACACATCTGGGATTGAGCCGGTTCCTTGTATTTTGCCGTCAAAGTTATGACACCATCGTTTTGACTTTTAGCAAGATTATTCAAAAACGCATGCATGAACAGTTTTGAAACTTTGTATGGTTATTATTAGCGTCAAGAAGGACCGAATACAGTTTTCAGCGAACTTGTGCCTTGTCTCATTTAGGCGCTGCGATGTTTTTTCGGATTTTCATTAAACCGCGATAACTTGAAAACTATAAATATTTTCTTGAATCTAATTGGGGCACTAAGGGGCACACATAAAGAGCTACTCGTGTATGTTTACTCTACAGGGGCACATGCAATGGTTTTAGAGATATACGATTCATCAAAACATTACTCCAGCAGGAAATGCAATATTTCGAAAACCTGAAGGGGCACAGATTTTATTTTTGGGGGCACATTTTGGCACACATATAAGCTCTCTGGCCATGCAAAATTTTTCTCTCTCCGATCATTGATTTAGAATTTTCCTGCTAGAAAAACGTTACCCCAGCAAGAATCGTTTTTTCCGTTTTTTTCCAAAACGACAGGGGGCACACATTTTTTATTTGGGGGCACATTTACAGCAGATAAGGCACACATTATACGTTCTACTCATATAACTCTAGGAGACACTTTCTTGCTAGGGTAACGTACACCTTAGTGCCTCAATTAAGAAAATATTTATAGTTTTCAAGTTATCGCGGTTTTACGAAAACCCGAAAAAACATCACAGCGCCTAAATGAGACAACGCACGAGTTCGCTGAAAACTGTATTCGGTCCTTCTTGACCCTAATAATATCCATATAAAGTTTCAAAACTGTTCATCTATGCGTTTTTGAATAATCTTGCTAAAAGTCAAAATGATGGTGTCATAACTTTGACGGCAAAATACAAGGAACTGGCTAAATCCTAGATGTGTAGGTGTTAACCAAAATCTTGTGCCTTTAGTCAAAAATATATGGTGAAAATATTTAGCTTGGAATGTTTCGCATTAAGTAAATATAAACAAAAAACCAAAATATGTAAGCAACGGCTGGTTATCCGACCAAAGAATGACTACTAAAAAGCGACGGATTCATACATATCGATGACCTTCTTTACTTTACTCACCTACCGGTTCACACGTGTTGTGCCTGAGTACACTGAAGTAGAAAAGTAATAAGTAATAAAATAAAGTTATAATTGGATTATATTCTACTAGCTGTTTCTATGACCATAAACATTATTAAGTACATTATAAATAGTAGCCTAAGTGCTATTCCAAGGTAAGCTATCTTCTCCATTCTAAATTTCATTAAAATACATCCAGTAACCGGACGTAAGTACCTTGTGGTGCCGGACGTAAAGAATAACACCACCCCATTTCTTCCCGTGGGTGTCGTAAAAGGAGACTAAGGGACTTACTAGAGAATAGGCAGCAGCGTTCTCTATGCATTTTACCACCTTACTGCGATCGCCAAGCCGCCTGCCAAGCGTGGCGATTATGGCAAAGCCCCCCAAATTGGGGGAGGCCTAAGTCCAGCAGTGGACGTCTTACGGCTGAAATGATGATGATGACATCCAGTAATTTATGTGTGAACGAAAGATATGGCAAATATCCAGATAATTGCCATTTGCCAGGTCTTTGACTCAAAATTTGATTGGTCCCGATGTTTAAAAAAAAAATATAGTTCATGAAATGTGTGATGAATACCTAGAGGTAGTAAGGTTGTACAACCTAGCACTGGCTTGCAAATTGCAAAAAACGTAATAAAATTTGAATTTCGCGGGTTGGTTGGAGCATTCACCTTAACCAAATAAATCTTGGTACCTACAGTTTTGAGAGTTGTATTTAGTGTATTCCTGTAGTCAACCGTACAATGATCTGTGTTTCAACAACGTGTTTCCATTTTTTATGTCGTATTACGTACAATGAGGGATTTATAATTATATTTAAGACTTACAAGGAGACCGCCAAGATTGTCCGCCTCCAATTTCAGTGATTTTTATATATGTTGTTATGTTTGAGTTACTGAGTAATAACCCAAAAGGAATTCACGCAACGCTCAATAGTTTCAGAGTTGCTTCTACCGAGCAACTTAAATTTAAGTTCAGTATAAAAACTCAAAAACAATTGCAACTCTATCTGTAGAGATATAAGGTTTAAATTTGCAATGTTTGATTTGATGATAATTTTATTAAAAAATCATTTAAATTGAAATTGCATAGCGGTGCGTAGCAAAATTGTAGGCAGGGTGACGTGGCTGGTACGCAGATGGTCAGGGTTCGATTCCTGCTAACGTTTTTTTTAATTTTTTTTTTTTCTTATAAATTTAGAACATTTATTCATCAAGAAACATACAGAATTGCAAGAAATTTGAACCTTATATTTCTGCAGATAGAGTTGCAAATGTTTTTGAGTTTGTATACTGAACTTATATTTAAGTTGCTCGGTAGAAGCAACTCTGAAACTATTGAGCGTTGCGTGAATTCCTTTTGGGTAATTACTCAGTTACTCAAACATAACATCATATAAATAAATCATTGAAATCGGAGGCGGACAATCTTGGCGGTCTCCTTGTTAGATGAAAAACTGATCTGTGATTTAAATAATAATGACTACACAACGTGCTAATAATTTATAATACTTATAGGTAGGAAATTTAATCTGTGATTTGATGCAATAATTACTTTAAGAATTAAAATTAAGGGAATAAAAATAATAATTTCCACATCAACAAGCTGTTTCATTTAATATGGTCACAAGGTGCATTTAATATATTTTTTAATTAGCCCTCAAAACTTTTGAACACGACTGTACGGACAACAGCTTAGGTATAATACGTCCAATAAAGAAGGTCATCGATATGTATGAATCAGTCGCTTTTTAGTAGTCATTGGAATTTGGTCGGATAACCAGCCGTTGTTTACATATTTTGGTTTTTTGTTTATAGGTATTTACTTAATCCGAAACATTCCAAGCTGAATATTTTCACCATATATTTTTGACTAAAGGCACAAGATTTTGGTTTACACGTACACATCTGGGATTAAGCCGGTTCCTTGTATTTTGCCGTCAAAGTTATGACACCATCGTTAAGACTTTTAGCAAGATTATTCAAAAACGCATGCATGAACAGTTTTGAAACTTTGTGTGGTTATTATTAGCGTCAAGAAGGACCGAATACAGTTTTCAGCGAACTTGTGCCTTGTCTCATTTAGCGCTGCGATGTTTTTTCGGATTTTCATAAAACCGCGATGACTTGAAAACTATAAATATTTTCTTGAATCTAATTGGGACACTAAGGGGCACTCATTAAGAGCTACTCGTGTATGTTTACTCTACAGGGGCACATGCAATAGTTTTAGAGATATACGATTCATCAAAACATTACTCCAGCAAGAAATGCAATATCTCGAAAACCTGAAGGGGCACAGATTTTATTTTTGGGGGCACATTTTGGCACACATATAAGCTCTCTGGCCATGCACAATTTTTCTCTCTCCGATCATTCGTTTAGAATTTTCCTGCTAGAAAAACGTTACCCCAGCAAGAATAGTTTTTTCCGTTTTTTTCCAAAACGACAGGGGGCACACAGTTTTGGGGGCACATTTACAGCAGATAAGGCACACATTATACGTTCTACTCATATAACTCTAGGAGACACTTTCTTGCTAGGGTAACGTACACCGGGATCTAATGCATCTGCCACGATCCCTAACTTGTGCCGGCCCGCCTAGGGGGCGACAATGTACCAGCAATACCCTAAGCCGAGCTCCGTATCCCACAGGGGGTGCCCTAGCAAGTAGTCACTTTAGTTCACCACATCCATACCTGTGGCGTTTTGCCATCGAGTATGACGGAATCAGCTTCTTGAAGGCCTTGAGAACGGATTTTTTGCTTGGCAAAAAAGAGTCTGGAAAAAATGAGGGCGCCTATTTCGCAGGTATGGCCACCCTGTATACTATAACTAAAACTGTTAAGATACTAAACTTGTTGTTTTAATCAACAACACGAGATCCCGGACTTGAAAGGTACACAGGCTTTCACTTTTATTGTAGCAGATTGCACATTATTTTGCTGGAAAAACCTTTTATCAAAGAGATGCGAGTGCCATCTTAATAACACAATGAAAACTTATTCAGAATCCACACTAATATTATAAATGCAAAAGTAACTCTGTCTGTCTGTCGGTCTGTCTGTCTGTCTGTCTGTCTGTCTGTCTGTCTGTCTGTCTGTCTCGCTTTCCTGCGAAAACTACTGAACCGATTTAAATGAAATTTGGTACACAGATAGTTTAGAGCCTGAGAAAGGACATAGGCTACTTTTTATCCCGGTAGTATGTTCCCGCGGGATAATTTCCGACCTCCACGCGGGCGAAGCCGCTGGCAAAAGCTAGTAAAAAATAAATCACACTCAGGGATTGTCGATTGAACCTGACACCCAAGAAATAATGTTCAGTAATCGCATTTGCGACCACCATCTAGGGCAGCCTTTCCCAAAGTGGGCGATAACGCCCCCTTGTGGGGGCTGTAGGCCTAAATGGTGGTAATAGACCCAGAAAAAAAATGGGGGCGTTGTATAGAGTCTACACAATGCCTCCATTTTTTGTAAATTCAAAACATCATTAAACCTATTTACTTCTACCTCCATGGTGCCGAATTTATCATACAACCTTTTTCTAATTTGTTAAAAACTCAGACTCGGAACCTTATTGGTGTACTTTTTTTTAATTTACTTTGCGCGCCCCATTTTCTTTTCACGTCACTAACAAAAATATTACACTCTACTTAGGCAGCTGTAGCAACTTTACTTTCAATTTTTCTTAATTATACCTAAGTATTATTTGAAATAATTTAAAGATAATTCTGTAATACTTACCTATCACAATGTAGTACCTAATAAATATTAATACCTAAACTGAAATAAAAGTATCTTGTGATTGTAAATGCTTTTTTTGCATTTAGTCATTTCCTCGCTGAGGTGGGATGAAAAGTTACGTGTTGCACTCGAGTGCAAAGATTTTTCACCTCGTGCTCTTTTGATTCCCTCGCTAATGCTCAGGATTCTAATTTTTGAATCACTCGCTGCACTCGTGATTCAATTTTAGAATCCTTCGCTTGCTCGGTCAACAAAATTGAGCACGCGGTTAAAAAGCAACTTTGCACTTTTGTATAACAAATAACTATTTGGTGGCAACTATGCTTTGTTCATCATCAACAAGTAGCTAATCTGTCATTGTGTTATGTTTCCAGTTGTATTTTACTTATTTCTAATTAACTATCAATTATTAATGCTTTTATACATAAAAAAAAAAAAAAACAATAAGGAGTAGTGGTGTGAGCTGTGATATACCAAGTTTTCGTAAGAAATTTGGCGGAATCTGAAGCGGAACAAATTTTGTCTCCGATTGACAATGTTTTCGAAAGAACTGCCGCACTGACCTCTATCTAATACGCTGGACTGGCTACCGCTATCAATTTATTGTGCCTATTTGAAAATCGCCATTTTGGCGCTGACGGCAGCGTATTAGATAGGCGTATTAGATAGAGGTCAGTGAACTGCCGACACGACAAGTATTTATCCAAGAAATTTATCTTTTAGTCAATGCCAGTCATTGTTTTTCCTTTCTAATACTAAGTTTTATCGGTATTATAAGTGTCAAGCCATTTTACTGTTTTATTTATTATTAGATTATTGAGGTTATGTTTTCTAGTTTGACAAATCGCGTATACGTTGACTCTTGAAGTTTGATACTTGAAATTGAAAAATGTACCTACATGGAATTAATATGATTGTCTTTATATTTTTTTCAAGGTAAATCTCACAGTACAATTAGAGTAATTTTTAATGAAGGTGAAAAAAATTAAGGATTTTTTCTACACCTGGAGAAACACTAAAACAGTTGGCGGAAGAAAGAATTAGACGATTTTGATCTGTGTGCAATTAGACAAAAAGTTCAACACTAAAGAAACCAGCAAGTATTTTTTTTTTTTTTTGTTAATGCTATTATCGCAAACCACAGTAAAAAAAAGTATAATTTATATTTATTATTTTTCAGGTGCCTATTCTACGTAATATTTTACCTATAGTTTGAGGAGACAGGTTGTAATGAGAGCCGTACCTAAACGTCTAAGAAAGATTTTTACACTATTTAGATTTCATAAATAAGAAATGTAAAACTGACACATCTGTGTTAATGGAAAAAATCTATCATAGCACTGAAAAGGAATACACGAATGATGTTATGTCACGTTTCTCTTTTTAAATACAATCTAAATTGTAGCGTGTTATTTCATTTTCATTGTCATATGAATAGTGATAATGTTATGTACAAACGCCAGCACATCGCGCTACTACAATCTATCAAAGGATGGAGGTCCATAAGCGGGTTTTCTGGCCCCAAAAAATAGGACAAAATAAGGTTGATAGTGCGTATGAAAGTTTAGTATTATATTATTGTAGAACATATGTATTTAAAGTTTCTATTAAAATTATCTGTATTATTCTAGTAATTGCTCACTCCCCAGGGGCCCAAAGATTCCTTATTTTGCAATTTTTGCTAGAATTCCAGCTTTTTAAGAGGTTTGATCTCTTGTTTTTATATGAGCGCAGGGTCGCAACACCTTCGAATTGAAATATATTATGAAATACACTGTGACTAGTGTTGGGATTTTATCCGGATAAATACTCAAAATGGATAAATACTCGATAAATATCCGTTTTTACTGAGTATTTATCCAAAACAGCGGATAAATACTATTTTATGTTTTTGTAACGTAAGTTTCGTCATTTTACTAACAAAGGGATTAAAATGAATGAAAAATAGACTATGCTGATTGGTATCGTACCTTATTTATCATTTTAACAATTACAAAACGCTGATATTGACAATAATTTCATTCAATTATGAATACAGTTAGTCAATCACTGTCAAAGTTAGATAAAATTATACATTTGTTAATTGGTTTTTCACATACATACATGAACTCATGCCTAGAAAGGCATGAGCAAAATAAGGAATCTCCCATGGGGGTAGGCAGAAACTATTTAAGTAACGCTTAAATCATTGTAATAATAAAAAAAAAACTACCTCGTGAAAGTCGAGAAAGATTAACAAATCAAATATCTTGACTTGGCTCGCGAGGTTGTCGACATTGTAGGATGTGGATTCAGCGAGCAATGTGCAGTTTTGAGACCAGTGGTGATGTAATTATTTACCACAAGTACAGCGCCTGCCTGAGTGCAAACTCACGACCTACAAGTTGTAAATCGGGGCTGATACCACCGGGACACCACTGCTATCGCCAATATGAAAGGCATTTTAGACTTTTACTGACTAAAACCCACCTGTGTTCCTTTAGTTGCCTGTGCCAGGGTACCTCTTTTAAACAGATCCGCAACCCTGGCAGGCATCGGTCCTCGCGGACCCCTTCAATATGTAATGACATCTCTTAGAGGCGTGCGTGGAACACAATGCGCCGTTGACACTGTTCTTTACCGTGGCGAGCAATGGGTGGCTTGCCGCCCGCAAACCCGTGCCCACGTTGGCCGAGAGTTTACAATGAACTCCCGACGCCCGGAGCGTCTCCTCCTACGGTGGCTAGGGACATGAGGGCGCACAGATTGCCTCTCCCTAACGCACTCCACCTCCTCCTTCGCGAGCCTTACTTCTTCGCAGAAGTAGGTGACAGCTTCTTATGCCCTCTTGCTCCATACCATGGCCTGCACCAGGGCCGGACGCGAGGGATCGCCGCCGCCAATCGCCTCTACGAGGATACGGCGTTGCTCCGCCCAAGCAGGGCAAACCTCCACTCTATGCTCCACCGTATCTTCCAGGCGATCTACACAGTGGTTATATTTACTGAAACCTGCTTTTAGATTTTCTCAAATCCAATGACTCATTATCAGTATCTGTCTCTAAATATAACCCATTTTGTGTTGATTTCATATCCTTAAATATTATAAACACTAGAAGGGCATTGCATTTGTTGGACTCTTGTTGAAAGACAGGTTCTTTTATGGGTTCAATAACATATATGCATTGATATACCTAATCCCAAAAGTTATCATCAAGCAAAGCTGCTTGTAGCATTTGACTTGACGATATATTTTTCTTTTGCGTACGCTGAGAGAGCGGCTTTTCTATTTTTCATACTCGTGTGTGTATGTGTGATCAAGTGATCGTAGATAGCTGCCCTATTTTGTGTAGCATGGCAGGTTTAACTTTTCTCCCGTTACTTTTTGTTTTACAACTTGTTGTAGCTTCGATCGTGGTTTTTGGGTTTAGTTCTTGTGATTTTTTGACTGTCTTATAAATCGATGAACACTGTCTGCACGCACGGAAAAGCATGACTCATTGTCACGTTCCGCCTGAACCTAGCGTGTAAGCGAGAGCGCGAAACAAGCGATAGAGAGGCACGATCGGCCTTAGCGTTCGACTTGTGAAATTTATCTCTCTTCCACTCCATCGGCCAATACGTCCAAGTAAAAGAGACTTAGACATTCATTATCACGTAAAATTATCGTCCGTATACCGACTTTACAGACAACCAATTGTTTTTTTTTAAAGATTTTATCATATCTACATAGTTTATAAATTTTTGAAACTACCGCATTTCAGTGCACCATGAGCCAGCAAATTACTAGTGTGTGCTGCGCAGTTTAAAGGCTCAACACCTTTAACTAATTGAAAAGCCCTTTGCATGTTTATAGCGTTGGCAAACAACAACAACAAAAATGACTTCGCCGCATTTTTCTTGACTTTTAGAAGCTCTGCACAGATATAATCAATTATGTGGCTATTCTCTACACTTTCAACAAAGAAAGATTCTAAATTTGTATCTAAAGAGCATGCTCTATTAGAGACGTTTGGGCTTCTGACACAATTACAGCCCTGGCAATTGACATTAGAACTAAATAATGTAATAACGTAGTATTTTGAAAAGCCTAAATAACAATAAAAGTCATTAACATTTTAAAATAATCATCCGATGCGCAAAAAAGATATTTATCCATCATTTTGAGTATTTATCCGATAAAAATGAGTAAAAACGAGTATTTATCCGTTTCGGATAAAAACTCGAGTATTTATCCTCCGAGTATTTATCCACTGCCCATCACTAACTGTGACACAAATTCTATATGAGGATAAAAGTGTTGCGTCATTGCGCTCATAGTAAAAACAAAAGTTATAACAATTGAATATCGCGCTTTTTTGTGAACTCGTGCTGCGACGACTGTCTACTGTCTTGAGAACATGTTTTTACTTGAACGATAGAATAGAAGCTTATAGATAAGACAGTGCAGTATTAATCTTCACGGTATTTATACTTGATAGAATTACTACAATAAAATTACTAAGCATTTATAAACAATACTAAGTAGTTGTGATTATTTCAATCACAGAACAAATAATAAAGGAGAAGTGCCCCTACATTGGCTAAGCATGGGAACCAGTGTTGCCAAACTCACACATTTGCAAATCAAATTGTCCATTACACACATAAAAAACAGTAGGCTGTTGTGCACATGTTGCTGCTGTGTTGTGGTATTTAGGATATAAAAGACACATTGAAGAGGAGAAACACAAAATAGGTTACAATGAATACATTGCTGATGCAACTACTTCTAACTGGTCGGAAAGTGATGAAACTGATGAAGATGAATCTATTTGATCAGATACCGTGTAATATGCATTTTTGTTACATTCAATATACTTTTAAAAAACATTTCAATCTATATTTATTTGTCCAGTAACTTATATCTTAGTCAATATTATGTAATATTTCATAGCAGTTATATTCAACTATTTCAATTAATTCGCATTATATTTTTATTTATAGTAGTCTTACCATTCATATAATAAAATAGGAACTTGAAATTCCTCAGGGCCGAAATACCCCCTTATGGACCCCATCCTTTCTATAATAGATTTTTAACTTTGTCGCTAAAGCATTAGGTTCAATGTTAATTGGGAGAATTTGACAGTTTCGAGTAGCTTATGCGACATGTTATAGGCACTCTCTGACATCCGATTAGTTTCCGACAGCAAGCAGCTAGTATTACTATTTATAGTCGCCTTCTTGTCGACTATAAACTGTCAGCATTAACAGGATTCGTTGCCAAAAGGGAAAAAAAAAAAAAAAAACAGGATTCGTTCAGTATCATTCATGTCAAATTTGATACAAGCATACCAACCATCGAATGGTTGTGAATACCCTAGATGGTGGCCGCAAATGCGATTGCTGAACATTATGTCTTGTATATCAGGTTCAATCGGCAATCCCTGAATAATACATTTAATAAATTTTATGATTTAATAATTTTTTAAACTGAATGAGTTTTCATTATGTTTTTATGATGGCACTCTTAGCTATAAGGTTATACCAGCGAAATAATGCGCAATCTACTAAATACAATGAAAGTAAAGACTGTGTGCCTATCAAGTCTTGAAATCTTGACTGATGAGAATTTCCGGGATCTCGTGTTTGTTGATTAAAACAACAAGTATCTTATCACTTTTAGTCCTAGTATACAGGGTGGCCATACGGCCGCTATCCCACTAGGCGTTTTACGAGCGTCGGCATCTCTCGAACGTCTGCACAGCGTCAACGTTGCGCAAACGCGACGTTGACGTCGCTTCGTCGCATGACAAGCATTAACGTCCGCTGAACGCGACGTCAACGTCGCGTCAACGTGCAAATGGGCGCCGGCTGTAGCCCCCGCCCGTACCCACACGGACAGAGCAGGACGGAGTGATTGTACCTGTTGCCAACAAACACGACGTTAACGTTGCGCAGACGCGACGTTGACGTTGCGTTCAGCGGACGTTAATGTTTGTCACACGACGACGCGACGTCACCGTCACGTCTGCGCAACGTTGGAGCTGCGCAGACGTTCGAGAGACGCCGGACGCTCGTAAAACGCCTAGTGGGATAGCGGCCTACCTGCTAAGCAGCCGCCCTCATTTTTTCCAGACTCTTTTTTGCCAAGTTGTACATAAAATCGCCAGCGGCAGCGAGTTGCTGCGCATGTATTACTAGTATAACTTGGGGAACAACGTGTGGAACCGGGGCTAAAATAAAAATTATAAGGTATCTTCAAACTGGATAGACTGATTTCATGAACATATTATTGTCAAGCTAGATTTTCTATAGTCAGAGAGCAAGACCATTTCAAAATTACTCGGTGGAGTTATGGAGTAAGACGCGTCAAGATCTGTCTATGGTAACTTGGCTGTATGGGCTCAGCTCCCTTTGCCTGTCCCAAAGAGGGACGAAAAGAACCAAAAAAAAAAAAAAATGTCTATGGTAATGTTTGTTATCGGTAGGGATGGCGATTCTTTACGAAAAAGATCGATTTTTGAATCGATTCGAATCGTAACCTAATGAATCGATTCACAAAAAAATCGAGGTCCAAAAGATCGATTTCTGAAAAATCGATTTTTTTTTAAGTGAACATTGTCAACGATTACGACGTGCTGGGTTTCGACGTAAATCCATTTTATGATAAAGCAAGATAGATACCGTAATAAACGATCTCTGAAGAAGACATTTATACAAAAAAGAAGACATTTATTTTCTAAATGTATTTGTTACATTAAAAACTTTAGAAAATCTATATCTATACTTTATACAAATAAATAAAACTGAAGTGTCTGTTTGTAATTTCAAATTAACAGCTTTTCACTAAATGCATATGAAAGTAAATACGGTACTTACACCAAAAAAACATTTTTTGAAACTTCTGTCTGTCTGTCTCTTTGTTCCGGCTAATCTCTGAAATGGCTGGACCAATTTTAACGGGACTTTTATTGGCAGGTAGCTGATGTAATAAGGAGTAACTTAGGACTTAGGCTACTTTTATTTTAGAAAAATACCTGCATTAATTTCCGACATCCACGCGGGTGAAGCCGCAAGCAAAAGCTAGTAGACAATTTTGCTTAAAATTCCCATTGCTTAATATCTAAGCTTTTAAAAACGACAGTCTGTGAAGTCTAATGGGATCCCAGCGGTTCCACTCATCACTTGCACATTGCAAGTGCCTTGCATCATTGCTATTGAGTGAACGTGATGGATGATAAATAGTTTTTTTGTTCTCACCAGTAAAGTATAGGATTATACTTCAGATGCATAACTGCCTGCGACAAAAGGTGTTTAAATTCTTTGTTAAAGCCCTGACTTTCCAGTGCAAGTGCATTACATGTAGAGAGTTGCTTTTTCACAGGCAACTTATGAAAATCCTAATCCTTTTTCCATATCCCTTCTATTGCTTCCACTTGTTCATTATTATTTTGTAAAAGTTGTTGCTGTGATTTAATATCTAAAATTTAAGTTTTATTCCATTTATTGGTCTTGGTTTATTGTTTAAAATCGAATGTCGATTTTCTAGCATGAAATATCGATTCACTGAATCGATTCCTTATTACAAATCGATTAAAAAAATCGATTTTTTTGGTCCGAGAAATCGATTCTTCGATTAATCGATCTCAGATCGACATCCCTAGTTATCGGCTGTGGTGTGGTTATCTGTGCAAAAAAAATTGTTTGGCTGCCGATTTCCATGAGTTTTCTTAGAGTTTTAGCTGAAATATCTTTTTACAATGGCTCTATATTGTGCAAGTGAGTATCTCATACACAGTATCACAAGTTATACTAGAGTCTGATATTTTCGCAAAGGCGCGTATCCTCTGTCTACCGGTGGGCGAAACCAATCCGAACATTGGTTTTACAATAATTTCACAGTGCTAGAAACTGACGATATAGGCCAGTTAACTAATAACTTGGGAGTTTCAAACCTAACTTCGTGATATCTAAGAAATATATACAAAACTTTGTGATTATAACCTAACTTTGTGATTGTAGTATCAAATGAGGTCCCCGAGTATCCTGTGGTGTCTCCCTCGTCGGGCGCCGTATTTGAGAAGCGCGTTATTGAGAAATATATCATAGAGAATGGAGTGGACCCCATAACTGGCAAGGAGTTGAGAGTTGACGATCTCATTGAGATAAAAAGTGAGTATTACACACTTAAAAATGTAATAACTTTTGAAATCTATTAACATTCAGACAAGTAACGAAGGATTCAATAAGCACTGAATCATCAGTGTGGCTAGTGAGTAAGTTTAGTAGCACAAAATTGCTTACCCTGTTACTGTGGGTTAACCCTTTTGCAATTGCTATAGTCTTGCCCCATTGTTGTGATTAGTGTAAACATTTAAATTCTATTACAATAAATATAACTCACGTCTTACCCACACACAAGCGGGGAGCTGGTGGACCTCGGCACCAGGCTGCAGGCAGTCCAGGCAGGCTGACCAGATGTCTGCTAAGCCTGGACAGGGATGCTCTGCGTCTGATGACGGGGAACATCACAGGACACTGCCCGCTATACAAACACTTTTACACAATAGGCATAACGGACAGCCCCCTGTGCAGGGCCTGCATGGAAGCTGAGGAAACCGTTGCGCATGTACTCTTTGAATGTACAGACGTCACCCAGATTGGGACAGATACCCTCGGGACACCCAAATCTTGCACGGACATTCTCAACAGACCAGGAGACATAAACAACTTCTGGAGGAAGGTGGGCTGGTTGGAGTAAACACCGACGGCCGCCATGGCCCACACACAATAGTCCACTCAAAGGACTAAGTGCGGAAACCAAACCCCCTAAACATAGAACTCATGTCTAACCCTCTTATCTCATTTGCACTGTGATTTTCCCTTATGGTTATTATAAAATAGATCTGAAATCCAATGCTCTTACTTTAAATTTAAAACTAGCTTCATCGTTATATGAAAAAGTTTTAGTTTCATTTATATCTGTTTCTGTAATGTGACATCTTATAACATAGTTGTTTATGTCCCACAGCTCCATCTATAGTGAAGCCAAAGCCGCCGAGTGCCACATCCATCCCAGCTACTCTGAAGAGCATGCAGGATGAGTGGGATGCTCTCATGCTGCATGCCTTCACGCAGCGCCAACAACTTCAGACTGCTCGACAGGTCGGTTGCTAGCTCACTGCTTGTTCCCTAAATAATAAAAAGCTAAACTAGTGTATAGGAGTTCCAGCTGGTGCTAAGGAATGGTGTAGTGAGCTTCTCATACAAGAATAGTTCAATTCCAGCAGTGTACTGCATGTTATCTTTACTGAACCAAGCTTTTAACCCTTTTTAATGTAGAGGCAGGATACATGCCACCAATAAAATTAGTTGTTTTATTCAACTGTATTGTTGACAACAACTTTATTTTTCATTGATGATAGCATATTACATACATTAGATACATTTCTGCAAATATCCCATCAAATTCCCAATTTGAAAATACTTAAAAATGTCATTATTAACATACTAATAATTTTTATTAAAGAATTACTATACCATGTCTAGTTTTCTCTGCCTTATAAAGGGTTAATAGGTAATTATTTTAGCTATTTAGTTTATCCACTCACTTGGCATTCACCAGACATTTTTTATTTTCAACTAGCTTCTGCCTGTGACTTCGTCCGTGTCAAATTTTCGCTCCCCTTCCCGTCGCATGCCTGCCAGTTTTCGTCAATTTTTCGTTTGCTGCTCCGCTCCTTTTGACCGTAGCGTGATGTTAGGGCTCATTCCATGTAACGGGTGTTACAGGTCGTACACTTCTACTTGACGATTAATTAATGATGCAAGAAGAAAACATTTACATTTTATTAGCTTAACACCCTCCACCTAGGATTATTTTTCGTCATCTGTATTGAAATTAACAGTTACAGGCAGCAGTAAAGAAATTAAGAGCAAGATATGTGCGTAACGGGCGTTACAAGATTTTGTCTCATACTTCCGGCTTAATCGCAACAAAAGCAAAAGTCTGCGAAATGTTTTACTTTACATTGGCAAAAAAATGTGAACACAAAGCTAAATAGATTCTGAATTTCATAGACTACTCATATTAAAACAAAAATACAAACAGGATTTTTCGTAGAAATATAAAACTGTAACGGGTGTTACAGCTGAATGTAACGGGTGTTACGAGTACAAAATTAAACCAATTTTTGTAGTAATAAATGTTTATTTAATCAAATTTTTGGCATTTAAACAATAAAGGAACTTCTATTATGCCTACTGCTCACTAACATCAATACTTTTGGAAAAACTGTAATAGGTTCGGTCCCCTTTTATTTGTAACTCAGGGCTAGGCAATATGCATATGATGTTCATAAAAAGAACGTCTGAAATATCATTTTCATTGCTTATGAATGTATTAGCTGTGACCTTCTTTAGGAACATCACCCGTACATCTCCCTCGCATGGAGAACTTTGGCATATACCTGCATACCTATACTCTTTTTTCTTTTTACCCTCAGCGAGTATTCTGACCAAAACGAAGACACCTGCATTAATATCTTTGGCATGTACCCAACTATGTGAATCGCACTCATCTTCAGAGTCCGAGTATACCTCACTATAACGAAGTTTTCTTTTAATACTACGAACTGATTCCAGCATGCCACCTGAAAATCTCGCTGGCAAGTCATTAAGAGGAATGCGACAAATAATTTTTTCACTGTTTTTTTTTTCTTTTCTTCAATATTAGACATGACATCTGCGGCTATTTCCTTTTCAGCTTCCTTCTCTAACACCCTTTCAGCCTCTATGTCTACTTTTCCGAGTTCCATATTTATATCTTCATTCTCACATTGCTCTTCTTTGTCAAAATTTTCTTTTTCGATTCCAGCCATTAGAGTAGCAAGTGGTTGTAAATCCTCACTGTCGTAATCAGAATCTTGTCCTCCAGTGCCTCCTTTTATCCTGACAACTGATGAATCCGATTTCGATGTCCGCGCTATTGCAATAGAAACGTCATCTATCACTTTAAAATGATGTTGGGCTTGAATTCCTTTGATAGGAAGGACATCTTTCCAAAGGGTATCTAGTAGATTTTTTTCGTCATCGATATCAATTTTTGACACATGAGATGTGTGTGCCTTTCACTTCTCTTTTCAAAAACAGATAGAAGTCTTCTGCAGAGTTTAGAATAACTTTTCTGCCCTTTACACCTGTCCATGCTACTCTCTTTACAGTCCCGCCCAGCCCATCAACTGCTCCTTTTCCATGAGACGCAGCAAAAAATTCCCATTGGAGTTGGTCAAGGTTAGCATACTCATTTAAATTACTAAGAAGAGCCAGCACAAAGCGGTTTTTAAATTGTGCCGCGCAATTGTCACTAAAAATTCTAACAGTCTTTATGGAATTCTTGACCTCTTTCAAATAGTCAAATATGTGTTTTAAAAATGTCCACACTGCGTATTTGGTGTGAGATGTATCGTCACTCACTATGACAATAGGCTTTATTTCCTGACCAGACAGCCAGATACAGCAAGTAAATATTGTTACTTGATCATGACTCCAATGAGCACTCTGGATCTCATCCTGGCAAACAAGAGCGTAATTTTCGGCGAAATCGAGTTGAACTACTGCTTCATAGTCTTGCAAACTTTGTTTTGACTCTTCAAAAGAAATCGATTGTACTTTCTTGACATAGCAATGTATCTTGAACTTTTCCATATTGTCTTTTAACTGTTTAAGAACTGCTTTGCAAGACATAGTCCTAGTTTCAACTTTCGGACGACTTCCTAAATTGGCCCATTCTTTCCAAGATATGGTTTCGTTTAAATCTTCATTACCATTAAATTTGTCCCAGAAATCTTTTGGGCAGTCTTTGCATAAGCTAAGCATGCATGTTTCATTTTCAGGACTGCAAGTGATGGAGTTAATCAATTCTTTGTGAGTTTTAGGGAATTCTCTCAAACATTTTCCAAGACTTTCCACTTTGTTAATAATGTTGGAGTGCTGAGCACAGACGCACACAACATGAGATGTGTACGCAACTGGCAGCACTTCGGCCGGCCGCAAGCTGTAAAAAACGGACTTGCCAATATTAATCTCGGGATTTTGGTCTTTGAAGCATTCGTAAGCTTCTCGAATTGTAACGACCATATGCCTCTTCTGTTTTTTAGTTTTTTTGCCAGTTACGTGATCCTTCACAGTTTTGCAATCTTTTATACCCGGAGCCTGCCGACTTATATCGTCCCTGTAGTAGAAATCCCGTACAGCTTTTTCAGCGCTCTCGTCTTTTGTTTTCTCTTTCTTTTGATGTTTACCTAAATCACAACCCAGTATTTCTGATGCAAGTTTTTTCACAACAGCTACTTTTTTGAGTGGAGAGTCTGGAAGATTCTTTTTTAATTTTCTAACAGCTTTCCCAAAAGTCTGCAAACATTTATAACTGCCCATAGAAGAAGACGAAATCGAATCTATACTTTTTGCAGCTTTCAGTTTCTCTCTGAAAGCTCTAACACGGTCTCTAGTTTTTTGTCTAGTTATAGCTTTTAAGTTTGGATCTTGTGCAATTTTTTCTTTATCAGCTTCTCTTCTTTTTCTGTCCCTCTCCTTTTCTTTTTGCAGGTGTTCCGCATGTTTTTCGGGATTTTCTTTCAGTCTTTGTCTATATTTCTTCATTCTATCTTTCGCTGAAGGCATCGTTAATCTAAAACAATAGCAAACACAACCTAAGCAAAGCAAACCGTACCGCATTAAGTGCCAGATATTTTTTAGGGGCCCGCTAATAAATCACGTAATTATGTTAAATTTTCGGCGTTTTTGCTGAAATGTAACAGCTGTTAAGCCATGTTAGAGACCTGTCGAGTTCTTAGAGGCTGCTTGAACAACTCTGACACTAGAGGTAGCCAGTTAGGTACTTACACAATAAGAAGTAAGAATAACATACAAATATTTTATTCAACCCAGTTCATAGCAAAATGAAAAATGTTAATGATGTGCGCGAAAATACACCCAAAACCGTGTCAATGTAATTTATGGAGAACTCCTAAATGTTAAAACCTTCAAAAGCTTCACCAAACTAGCAAATTAACTTTTCATTAGTTTTTAACAAGCCATATCAAATTTAGTAACACCCGTTACGTAACGGGTGTTACACACCATTACCCGCCAATATTTCACAAGCAAATAAGTCAATCATCAAATAAATAGCAAATATTAGTACTTAGTTCTCAATCATAACCTTACTTTCTCAAATGCATTTTATAATGCGTGCATTAACTTAGTCGCTAAATAAACGAATACACTTTTTTTGTAACGGGTGTTACAGGGATGAGGCATCATTTAAAAGTTAAATAAATCGAAAGAATTATTAAACTTACCAAATAATATTTCACACACCAGCTGTTAGAAACCTTTTCTTTTCTAATGGCGGGACGCGTAATGTCAATCTGACAGTAGTTTTCTTTTTTTCGGTGCTGCCAGTTATGATTAAAATAAACCACCATCAATCATACATAGCAACCTAACTTTAACATGTAAAAAAATAATAAAATCAAAAACTAATTAAAAAATTTATGATGTTTTATTAAAATATGGGGTTTTAAGATTATCCTCAGATACATTTTAATTTAAAAACAGCATTTTAAAAAAATATGTTGCGGTAGCGTTTTCCATGGAATTACCCTTAGGTAATAGGTAGAACGGGCTGGTTTCCGTAACTCCACGTCTGAAATATTTTGCGTACGGGTGGGAAATCGGTTATTACATCCACCCCAGCTCCTTGAGAAAGGCCAGCAACGCCTTGATGTTGCTGACTATCTCACGTAGGGTACCTGGGTTACCGAAGTACTTGGCCCTGTATGTGGCGATCGCCGGGCAGTTTAGAAGCACGTGCGCTGCTGTCTCGTCGTCCTCAATGCAGGCCCTGCACAGCGGACTGTCTGTAGCTCCTATGACAAATAGATGTTTATTAAACGACCCATGGCCAGTTATTGCTGCTGTAACCATACGCAGCTGTCGTTTGTCTAGCCGAAGGACCTGTTTTGTGAGGCGGGCATCGATGGTAGGTAATGCCTCCTTGGCCTGCCTGCACTCACTTTGGTCCAACCATTGCTTAAAGTGTAGATCCCTGGTACGTTTCCTTATCAGAGAGCGTAGAAACTCAAAGGGAAGTGGCGCGATGGGTTCTGGTCCCATCGGTGTCATGCTCGACCCCCTTCTGGCAAGTTCATCCGCGGCATCGTTACCAAGCGAACCGCTGTGTCCTTTTATCCACTGAATGGTTATATTATTGAGGCTACCCACCTGGTTGAGGCGCTGGTGGCACTCGTAAATTAACCCAGAATCAATCGAGTGACTGTCCAGCGCTTGCAGAACAGCCATACTGTCTGAGAGTATGCGGATCGAGTGGTCTTTAACTGCCCTGGCCATGATGGCTGAGGCGGCAAGAGTGATCCCGATGCATTCCGCCTGGAACACTGTGTTGTGAACTCCTAATGGTGTGGCTATATGTATGTTGAAGTCCTGCGAGAAGACTCCAGCACCTGTGCCACTGTCTGTTTTTGATCCGTCCGTGAAGATGCGCAGCTCAGTGGGGCGCAAACCTTCACACCGGCGATCTTCGTGAAGCTGGATTCTGTATTTTTTATCAAAAATGAACTGTTTGGGTACCCGGTCATTTATAGCTTTGGTGATAGGGAACTCATTGTTGAGTTCCTTAAGCAGCGCGGTGTGTTGTGTGTCTCTCTTCCTCCGGAGGTTAGTTGCGTTCAGACGCGCCGCCGCCATCGTGGCTTCCTGCTGTATGAACAGGTGGAGCGGTGGTAGTCCCAGCATGGCTTCCATGGCTGCAGTCGGAGTAGTTCTCATGCAGCCCGTGACCGCCATGCAGGCTAGTTTTTGCATGCGTTGCAGTTTGTTGCAGGCTGTAATAAGCTTGGTGCGGGGCCACCAGACCACGGTCCCGTAGGTGATCATGGGTCGGATCATTGCGGTGTACAGCCAAAGTATGATTTTGGGGGATAGGCCCCACTTCTTACCTATCATTTTCTGCATTGCCAGAATGTGATGCAGGCCCTGTTTAGTTTACTGTCTAATTGACTACTCCAGTTTAACTTACTGGCAAGAATGACCCCGAGGTACTTGACTTCGTTGGCCAGCTGAAGTTCTGTATTGAATAATTTCGGTAGGCGGAAGGGGCCTAAAGCTCGTTTATGGGTGAACATGACTAGCTCCGTTTTAGTGGGGTTCACTGAGAGGTCATATTCACTGCACCATCTCTCTACGATACGTAGTGCTTGTTGGGTGAGGTTAAAGATCGTGCTCGTCACCTTCCCTGAGACAAGGATGGCGAGTTCGTCCGCATAACCTATTGTGTAGTAGTGATTAGCGTGATGTTATATAGCCTATAGCCTTTCTCAATAAATGGGCTATCTAACACAAAAAGAATTTTTCGATTCCGACCAGTAGTTCCTGAGATAGCGCGTTCAATCAAACAAACAAACTCTTCAGCTTTATAATATTAGTATCGATTTGGGATAGTAGGGGGATGCCCTCTTAAGTGGTTAAAATCGAAGCTTCATTATTTATTACACATGTTTTGTCTTACAGGAACTAAGTCACGCTCTCTACCAACACGACGCAGCGTGTCGTGTGATCGCTCGTCTCACTAAGGAGGTGACGGCTGCCAGAGAAGCCCTCGCCACGCTTAAGCCACAAGCTGGCATTGTCGCGCAACAGCCGGCGCACCAGGTACGCGTGGCATACAAAACAAACTTACTAAAAAAGGCTTATATTTAAATCAGATTATCAGTACACTATATTACAATCAGAGTTAGTCTAAGCAGCAGGCGACAGCTTGCAAAGCACAAGTGGAATGTTCTAGGAACAATATGTATAAGGTTGTTCCAAAAGTATACATATAAAAGCCCAAAGTCTGTTCATGTTAAATTCTGACACAAGCACTTACTAATGGGAATTTACAAAACAATTCTCTGTATTAAAGTTTATATCTCACCTCTTTTCCCAAAATTATTGTTTGAATAACAGTATGAAATTGTGATTGAAAAATCATCACTGGAAATTGAGGTTAATAATTAATTACTGTTTGTAAGCCGTATTACAAATTGGCATCCACAGGTTTGTTTTCTGATCCATTTGTTACTCATAGATACTTTAGAAAATTTTTTGCTGTATAATGTTACAGGTACAGAATGTTCTTGTCACATATTATTGTAGTAGTAACCAATGAATTGTGTTTGTGGCACAGGCCGAGGCGGGCGCGGCGGGCGGCGGCGCGGCGCCAGTGGGCATGTCGAGCGAGGTGGTGTCGCGCCTGCAGGAGCGCGCCACGGCGCTCACGCAGGAGCGCAAGCGGCGCGGACGCACCGTGCCCGAGGGACTGCTCGCGCCCGACCAGATCCGAGCCTTCCTCACTCTGGCTTCACATCCCGTGAGTATACTATTGTTATGTCGAAATCTTTCCATCACTGTGCATATATTAAACTGTTTTAATATAGATCAAAAAACTAAATTTCATATAATATCAAAAAGGCAAAAATTCATTCCTATTTTCTTTTTTATAAAACTTAATGTACAAGCTAGCATATTAGAAGAAAAAAGCATGGTGATGAATATTGGTTTTATCACCCACATTCGAATTAAATAGTTGTCTTATGTTGTACCTTAGATTATATTCCTAAGATTCCTTTTCTATCCTCCAGGGTCTCCACTCAGCCAGTGTACCAGGCATCCTGGCTCTGGACATCAACCCGTCAGACCACAGCAAGCTGCTGACGGGCGGCAACGACCGCAACGCGACGGTCTTCAACAAGGACACGGAACAGGTGGTGGCCATCCTCAAGGGTCATACCAAAAAGGTCACGCGCGTCATCTACCATCCGGATGAGGATACCGTCATCACAGCTTCTCCGGATCATACTATTCGTGTATGGAATGTGCCTACGTGAGTATAAACTGAATTGAAGAATTGTATTTTTTAACATCTTGTTTGTATATCCAACCTAAATGAATCTAAAAAAATATGCATAGATCGTAGCGCGTGGTATTTTGTAGTGTGTATATTATTTTTAAAGAAAGTCGTTAGGAAGACCATGGCCATGGCAAACAAATATTTATTTAAAGAAATACTATCCTAATATTACTTGTTGTCAGGTCTCAGACAACAGTGATCCTGCGCTCGCACGACGGTCCAGTGACCGGCCTGTCCCTCCACCCGACCGGCGACTACGTGCTGTCCACGTCCACCGACCAGCACTGGGCCTTCTCCGACATCCGCACCGGCACGCTGCTCACCAAGGTCAGCGACTTCTCTGGCGTCAGCCTCACCACCGCGCAGTTCCATCCTGACGGCCTCATCTTCGGTACCGGCACAGAGAACTCACAAGTTAAGATCTGGGACTTGAAGGAGCAGAGCAACGTGGCCAACTTCCCTGGTCACGTGGGACCAGTCACATCCATCTCATTCTCTGAGAATGGTTACTATCTTGCCACGGCCGCTGAAGACGCGTGTGTTAAGCTATGGGATTTGAGGAAGCTGAAGAACTTCAAGACTATTCAACTTGAGGAAGGGTATGCCATCAAAGAATTGTGCTTCGACCAGAGTGGTACATACCTGGCTATCGCTGGTACAGACGTGAGGGTGTACTTGTGCCGACAGTGGCAAGAGCTGAAGGTGTTCAACGACCACACGGCGTCCGCCACGGGCGTGCGCTTCGGGAAGAACGCGCAGTACATCGCCTCCACGAGTATGGACAGGACGCTCAAACTGTACGGGATCGAGTAGGTAGGGTAACAGGGTAACTAGTCCATGTTGTTATATTATGTTACTATCAATAGATATCGATGAGTTACTGTAACACTAAGCGTGGTTCCAAGGTAGCATTATTGACGAAAATTAAGATTACAAATCTAAATCCTCATTTACACGCTACTAGCATCTTGTCTGTGGCATACAATAAAATTGAAGCAATAAATGACTTTCGTATAAACACTGTTTAGAGATGGCGCTTATTGTTGCTTGTACGTTTATTGTTGTTTCTATGTGTGATATGCCACAGGCAATTAAGTCTCACCGTGCGAATCGGGCTATAATGCGGCAATCAAGTGATTCAATAAAAACACGTGGCGTTAATTATCGTTTGTGAAGTGCCATTTTTTGTTTGTTCAGTTTTAGTGTCCTACCGAAATACGATTTTTTAGCCGAAACCGTATCCGAATCTTCGGCTCCTCATCTCGATTCGGCCGAAACCGAACTTCTTTATTTGTTTAAATTTTCTGAGACCCTCCGTTTTTGAAGGTACATAAGTAAAAAAAAATTACAATAAGTATTAGAATTCTTTAACCCAAATATAAAATCGAACATTGACAGATTTTATTCCTATCGGGGCAAATATTCAGCCACCTTTTGGCCGACACCTACTCCGAAACTGCGGCCGGGCACTACTTAATTTTTGTTTTTTTTGTTGTTGATTCACCGTCCATTTTGCTACCTTGAGCGCGAACATATAAGTACAGATTGAATTAATTGTCAATTGATATTTCCAATGCGTATCATCTCATAATGTCAAACTCTCATAATGACAACCAGACGCAAAATGTCCACTTCTCATAATGACAACCAGACGCAAAATGTCCACTTCTCAGAATGTCAACTTCTTAGAATATCAAATTCGCATAATCTCAATTTCTCATAATGTCGATTTCTCACAATGACAAACTCGCATAATGTCAACTTCTCACAATGTCAACTTACTAAAATGACAAACTCGCATAATGACAACTCCACGTAGTTCCTACTTCAACAAGATAATTTGCATGTGGTAATAGTTATAGCTAGGTATACATACACTAAGGGGTGTATAAAGGTAGGTATTACAGTAGTTAAAAAAAATATCAACATTTTATAATCAATCATCTATAATATGGTGTGACACGTTATACAATTACAAAAAAAAAAATCACCAACATCAAAATCACGAAAAACATAACATAATACAAACTAAAAAAAACGGTGATTCTCCATAGGAATTTAAAAAATCATTTTAATTATTTGTTAAAATTTACTTTTTAAACAAAGATAGCCGCAAAATTAAAATCTTTTTAAAAAAATGATGCAATATTTAGACTTCCATTTTGCAGTGCAATTAACGTCCATTTAGCTATAACTATTACCTCATGCAAATTATCTCGTTGAAGTAGGAACTACGTGGAGTTGTCATTATGCGAGTTTGTCATTTTAGTAAGTTGACATTATGCGAGTTTGTCATTGTGAGAAATCGAAATTATGAGAAATTGACATTATGCGAATTTGACATTCTAAGAAGTTGACATTCTGAGAAGTGGACATTTTGCGTCTGGTTGTCATTATGAGAGTTTGACATTATGAGATGATACGTTCCAATGTATGTCAAGTTATTCCTCTGGTTCTGGTAATTCTTACATTTTCCGATATTTACATGCACATCATTGTACATTATAGTAAAGTGTTGCACACATCGCAATATGCAACTGCTTGTTTCACATTGCGATGTGTGAACCCCACATAAGTTGTAGAGGTAGCACACCGTCCACTTTGTAGACGGTGTTATAAAAAAGAAACATGAGAAGGTTACTAATTAAAAGTAACAAGTGTGATGTGAAATGAATGCCTCATGGCATCTCACATCTGGGACTTATCGCACCTCACAGCCACCCAGGTAGGCTTTGAAATTAACTCAAGTTCCAAAGCTAGCCAGATTTTATGTCGGCATACTTAGTCGCGCCAAAATATTATAGACATTAAAAAAAAAATGGTATACTTAACTGACCCTGTCCGTAACATTAAAATTTTGACATAAAACAATAAATTAAGAAGAAGAATTGAAGAACAATTGATTAAGATCATAAACACGTTATTAAAGAGTATGTTTTCCTTGATTTTAAGTTTATGTAGGTTAGGTTTTATCTGATAATATTAATGTAAGTTTATTCCTAAAAGCGAGTGGCTATTGTTTTGTAAGAACTTGAGAATGAGAAGACCTGACGAATTGTGAAAGTATTTCATTTCTTTATGAATAAAGGCAATGAATTTTACTGGATATTTTATTTAATCTACAACAAAAAAATACACGAACATTTTTTAACCAGTGCGCAAATTTTTTTGGCGGTTCAGTATCAGTAATAGAACACATTTCATTTATTTGTTCAATACTTTTTTTTAATTTTTATCCTACCTTAAATCAGTAAACTTTGGACACCCTACATATTTACATAATATGATATCGACAGTAATAATAGGTGGGTTCCCTCTATCTGGCAGAAACTTGATGCTCCGAATTTTATTTGGCATAACACACTTGGCATAATCTTATTTAAACGAATATTTGTAAGGCATAAAAAATGTTTATCATAATCATTGTTTGGCCGAATGTTTATATGCTCGACTTTACGCTGGCATACTTTTAAGATGGCAGAATTTTATTTCGCATTATTTCGTTTAGCATAACATTTATTTAGAGCAATGATTATTTGGCATAATTTCACTTGGCATACTATGAAGATGGCAGAATTTCATTTAGAATAATTTTGTTAGGCATATTTTCATTTCTATTAAATTGCATTTTAACCTTAAATAAAATGAAATAGTGTCTCAAAAAGTCAGTATATGTTGTGCTACAAAAATTATTGACAGAAACGAATCGCTGCAGAACCGACTCCACGTAGTCTTGTCTGCCCTACCCCTAGAGTGTAATTTAATCCCGCGTAGGCGCGGAGTAGTGAGGCGGCCCGCGAGCTGAGGAGCAGGTGGTTTTGACGGAGGCTTCGGCTTGAAACCATCTGCGACGATGAGCTCGCGAGGGACCGCCGGAGCCCCGCAGCGCCGAAGCCGTGACAGAAACCATGCATGCTGCATGTTGCATGCTCGCCTGCATGCTGAAAGCTTGCTTGCATGCTGCATGCTTGCTTGCTGCATGCTTGCTTGCATGCTGCATGCTTGGTTGCTTGCATGCTGTATGCTTGGTTGATTGCATCATAGTATAAAGAGGGGAAGTAGGCTATCTCCGGCCCAAGCCGCGATATAATTGCCTACTGTCTTAGGGTTGTCAGTTTTAGCTAAATTTTAATTCAGTACCTTTAAATTGGCAAGGGTCGGAAAGTTGTATTTTTTACTTGTATCGTCTGGGTACAGGGTTTTTCAGGCCTCACTACTTTAAAGCCCAGCCCTTGCCAAAGATAACACATCTCTGAATTAAGTGATCATTAGTCAATAAAGTTCAACAATGGTTTTCTTAACAAATATAGAAATGAATTCAAGATTCAGAGCAGAATTATTTAAAAAAAAGGACAAAATTAATCGGTAAAAACCGATAAAATTAAAACTCGGTAAACAATTTTTTTTTTTGTAATTTTCTGTCGCTGTTTTTGATTATGTCTTCCGGGTGGAAATGGGCTTCACAAACAACAACAATCTGTGTTGTTATGATTCGAACTTTGCTTTATTATGTTTATCTGATTTACAATTACACAATTACTTATTTTTAATTACGATTTTATAACTGTAAGTAGGTAGGTACTTAGTTACTATACATACAATACTGAGGAATCGGCATAACTAAACGTAAACAAAGCAATAGCGGCAAATGCAAAACAATTTTATTGATAGATCAAAAGTACGTATTACATTCTAGTAGGAAAGTAGGCTTACCTACCTACTTCCTCTGTGTGGTAGAAAACGAATACAATAAAAAATAAGTAAGTAGTTATCTCATCATCAAGTAAAAATTATAATTATGCTAGAATAAGTGACTAGCTTACCTTTCCTGTTCAATAGGTAATCTGAACAGAGACAATTCTGGAATCGATGAATTATTAAGACACCCAAACACACAGCAATACGTTCTCCTGCGATTATCGGACATTTTTTATTCATTTAGTGTTGCCGAAAAGCCGTGACGCGTGAACTCGTGCAGTGTTAGCCCCGACTGGCGAACTGAGAAACGGGTTGAGATTTTGTCAAAGTGTGCGTGCGGCGACGCATAGATACTATGGCGCACACATACAGGCCGCGCGCGATGCGTTTGTATGAAGATAACTTACTTCCCTTCTTATACTATGCTTGCATGCTGTATGCTTGCTTGCATGCTGCATGATTGTTTGCATGATGCATGCTTGTTTGCATGCTGCAAGCTTCTTCGATATGAAATGTATGCCAAAAGATGATTCTAAGTTTATAGTTTCTGAGATATGATAGTTCTGCCTTTTAATAACTATCGATATGAAATTATGCCAAGAGACGATTCTGACTGCGAACTTTCTGCGATATGATGGTTCTACATTTTAATTATTATGGAATAAAATTTATGCCTAAAGATGATTCTGACTTATAAAATTATGCGTTGTGAATGTATGATAAATGAGTGTATGCCAAACGATATTGTGCGAAATGAAGTTTATGCCATCCGCTGTTATGCAAAATAATATTATGTCGAAAAAAATTCTGCCATAAAGGGTGGACCCATAATAGGTCAGTAACCGCGCGCCGGCGTAGGTACTTCGAACTTCTTAGAATTTTGACCGATCGAACAGCTGGTAGGTACTCGTAGCTACGCTTAGTCGTTCACCTTCACTGGCGCCGGGGGTCGCGCGCATGTTACCATAAAAACCAGTTTCAAAATAAACATCTTGCCTTAACGATAACTTAATTTTTTGTACTAAGATATATCAAAATAAAAATTGCATGGTTATTATAAGTCGTTTAAGTTGTTAAAATTTGCGCACTGGTTAAAACTTATCCTGTAAGTATACCACCGTAAGAAATAACAGCCGCACGGGTCGGTTGACCAGGTAAAGCTAAGCTTGCCGCGGTTAGTGACCATCTTTACATACTAAGACATCTTCTCATCATACTAAGATATCTTTACACGTTAAGACTGCGCCGTCCATACGACGCGCGCGGCAAATAGGTATTTACTACAGCGCGCTAGTCGTGTGCGTCGCCACGTACACAGTGACAAGTTTGCTCGGGGCCCGCATGCAGTTACACGGCAAAAGGTAGTATCCTAGGATTTTTAAAATTTGATTCGTTGTGTTGAGTGATTTATTTGATTACTTGAAAATACGCATATTGATTATTTCGATGATTTTATGTAGCTGTCCACATAAATCCAGAAAATAAATCTAATAAAATGTATTATATAAAAATTTACGTATGTAGTTCATAGAACGGATAATGAAGGTATAAATACAGTACAATATAGGAAAACCCACATTATCCGTTTGTTACTATTCATCCAATAGCTATGAAATTTTGGCATTATGAATTTCACTTGCACGCCCGGGAATTTTACTCGATAAGTAGGTAGGCAGAGTGGATGGGTTGGTGGTAGGTATTGTAATAATAAAACCAGACTGTGATACAAAATCTATAATGACCAAATGTAACCTTGCTTACTTTACAAAAACATACGATAACCATAGGGAAATGTGGTATATATATTATATAGTGTAACGAAAAGTGTGGCCATATTATAAAAATTGCTTCTGCCCATGAAAATGAACAACGTTTTCCAGGGAAGTTAAATTAAATTTAACGCACAAAGTTGCCATAAGCTGACCAAAATTTGTGCGAGGATACAATAACAAAAAAAAAAACGGGAAATTTATATCATTCATTTAAAAACATGATTGCTATTTCCAACCATAAGAACAATTACTAAACGTATATTTGTAGTTTCGACTACAGACTGAATACATCTAGTATGTACCAAAATTCCTAAATTTAACTTAGGAGTTTTGGTGCATCGTGGATCGTGCGTCTTTCGCGTTTCGTTATTTCTTATAGCGAAATTGAAAGGACTGGGTATTTTATTGCGTTGTAAAGAGGTTTCGTGAAACGAAAAATAAAAACAACAATATAATTTTAAGATACAATAATTAAACACATGCTAAGTAATTACAACAAAGAAATGAACACATTTCTAAGAATTCCATGGTAAGTACGAAATATTTACAACCTTGTATCAGTATTTGGCTTGAAGGTCAGTGAAATGAATGTTTATTGGGGTCTAAATAAACACGTATTGTTTCGCTATTGAGAGTGGATGATACACTATAAACAGTGTTTACTACAAGGGTAACAATGTAAACCAAATAAACCTTAGTAATTTCTATGTTTTAAAGAGTTTTTCGTTGGATAGAAGTTTGCTATAAGAGGTTATAAAATAAATTCTCAATTTTGCGAAAAAAATTAGTTCACCACCGCGGATTCGAAAATTAATGTCAGAATAGCAATTGGCACCCCCAAAAACCTACTACACGATATCCATATCGAATCTTGGAAAAAAAATTGAATTAGCTATCTTTGATTTAAAAATGAATGCCAGATTTGAAATCGCCACCCCTCAAAACCCATTACAAGACACCCATATCGAACTTTTGAGAAAAAGTTGCATCTGCCATTTTGGATTTTAAATTGAATGTCAGATTTGCAAACGCCACCCCCAAAAGCCACGACATCCATATCGCATGTTAGAGAAAAAAAAAACAAATTAAAAGGAACTAATATCACAAAATATAAATACCTAGGTACATTTTTGATAACGGCTTTTTTACGGAAATGAGCGCCAACTTTTTTCTTACAATAGCTGGCCTTACGCTTTCCCATATTTACAAAAAAAAAACTATTTAAGAAAAATTTTATAGTAATATGTAAGCAGAAAAAAAAAAGTAAAATTTTGTTATGCCTACTAAATATAAGTCATACTAAAAAAAAACACAAATGTGACTTACCCTATTTCACTCTTTGCGGCAACGTATACGAACACAATAGATCGCGAATTATCGTAACCGGCGCATTGCTCCACGATGCGACGTGACCACTCTCTGAGCTCTCGTGGACGACTGAAATTTCGACCCGTATACGTTTCGTATGACTCAAAACGGCGTGAATCAAAAAAAAAAATTAATAATAAAATAAGTAAGTGACATTTCGGAAATGTAAAAACTATAAATTGTAGTATGATAATTAGAGATTAATATGAATTCAAGTTTGTGAAAAAATTTAACAGTTTACTATCAAAATTCAACTAAACACGAGCATGCTATTTTAAGATTTTTGGTCAACTTTACGATTTTTTATTGATCTAACTATACAATATTTTTAATTTTTGCCAACTATAATCGGTTAAAACATTCATTGTGGTGATCATTAAATATTTTTTACGGTAATTATGGTAAAAGTATTGATTTTATCTCTTTAACAGTGACGGCTGTTTTGGATTATTTTGCACTACGCCCCCTTAAGCCATTGGTCGTTACGGGTCGTCAGAAGCCTGAAAGTCAAAGAACCAATTTCACCAAGAGGTCAGTCGTGTTACTCAATAACTAGGTTGTGGAGGTTAGATAGGCAGGCGCTCCATGTAAAATACGAGTACACAGCTGAATCCATTGAGACTAGAAGCTGACCTCAACATAGTTGGGAAAAGGTTAGGAGGATGATAATGACGACATTCATACCACCGTGTGACTGACACTGGCTTGGCCACCATCAGGGATTTTAATTTTGATAACATAAAAAAAAATGTCGCCAAATATCAGTCTACTGTCAGTCACTGGTTCAAAAGTTATAAGGGTTTATTGGTGGCTGATCTAGAGTCAGCTTACCCCAGCTTGAACTATTTGAATCTTAAAAAATGGGGCATATAGCAAAAATATGTTTTCTCCAAAATTTAGTCGCGCAAATATATAAATTGGTCGGTCACTGGTTAATGTAGTTTAAGAGCCCTCTTACAAAATTTGAACGCTCGAGTTTAGGTAAAAGACGGCAATCTTATGTATGTGTGCGTAGCTATCCACACATGCACAATACAAACAGTGTAACGCGAGTGTCGAGCCGGTCTAAACAATCTTGATCCGTTAGAATTATAATGCGGTATTTAGATATTTATGAAAATACTTATTTTTATTTATCCAGTCTAATAAAGATTTCTAGACTAATAAAAAAAAATACAACTACATGTTTTGTGTAGTATACGATAAAAATAAAAAATTTAAAACAATTACATATTGGTGCCGATTCTGTTGTACACCGAACTAAACTAACAAAACTATCTCTAAAATTGCCTACTTTTAGCTATGAGAATTGTTACGCTATTCTGCAAGAAATAATCTTTTAAAAATTATTTTGACACGACTAAAATCAAATTTGACAATCGCGACTCAACGTGGTATTTTTAGGGTTCCGTTGCCAAATGGCAAAAACGGAACCCTTATAGATTCGTCATGTCTGTCTGTCTGTCCGTATGTCACAGCCACTTTTCTCCGAAACTATAAGAGCATGCTGTTGAAACTCTGCCGGGGTCGCGTGATTGTTCGAAAGAGATACCGTGACCCTGGCACATGGGCAACTGATGGAACACGGGTGGGTTTTAGTCAGTAAAAGTCTGATTTCTAATCCTGAAAAAAAAAAAAAAAAGAAATGCTGTTGAAACTTGGTAAGAAGATGTATTCTGTGAACTGCATTAAGATTTTTACACTAAAATAGAAAAAAAAACAATAAATTTTTGGGTTCCCCATACTTAGAACTGAAACTAAAAAAAAAAAATCATCAAACCCATACGTGTGGGGTAAAATGGTATTGAGGTTTCTAATATATATTTTTTCTAAACTGAATAGTTTGAGCGAGAAACACTTCCAAAGTGGTGAAATGTGTGTCCTCCCCCCGTAACTTCTAAAATAAGACAATGATAAAACTAAAAAAAATATATGATATACATTTTTTTTTATATCTTTGGACAGCCAACACACCGTTATCTGATCTCAAACTAGGCAGAGCCTGTACTATGGCAACCAGACAACTGATAAATATACATATATATTTCTAAATACATACATATTATAGATAAATTACACCCAGACACAGAACAAATGATTGTGCTCATCACACAACGATTTGTCCTGTGTGGGAATCGAACCCACGACCTCAGTCTTGGCAGTCAGGGTCACTAACCACTAGACTAACAGGCCAGTCAAAAAACATTACCATGTAAACTTCCACCAAAAATTGGTTTGAACGAGATCTAGTAACTAGTTTTTTTTTAATACGTCATAAATCGTAAACCGCAATTTACCTTTCATTCAATCAACTCAAATATAAAAATTAAAAAAAAAAACATTTAATTTAATAAACATAAACCTTATGCATAAACCGAGAATACATACAGGTTTGTACGGAAACCTCGGTGCGCGAGTCCGACTCGCACTTGGCCGGTTTTTTTTTCTTTTGGCTTCGCAACTTAGTACTTGTGCGCTACGCAATGAACTTGCTGAGATACGAAGGCGCGCGCAAGGGGGCATCCTGGACGTGTTTTATATGGAATTTTTCATTTTTGTTTGAAAAATAAAAGAAAATATTACCCACGTGTTGAGATTTATATGTGTGGGGTTTTATAAAGGGGGTCGAAAATTTCATTATTTTTGCGATAGGACACGCCATTTTCGAGATATAAGCAAAAGAAAAAAAATACAGTACTGTTTTTGCACGTGAGGCGAGGCGTTGCCGTTGGTGTGAATTTTTGTTCATGACCACTAGTTTTACTCCTCACCTTTTTAATCGCGATTAAAAATAGTCAGATTTAGTTAAAATAAATTATTTTAGTCAACATTTTTCTATAATCTATTAAAATAATGCTTTACTTGATAATTAACGAAACTCTTATACAAAAAAAAAAAGTAAAATGCGAAGAGTAGCAAAATGTTGTAGTCGTAGTGTATTTTTGCCTTCACGATACGAGTAGCCGTAAACTGAGACGCGGGAAAAATTGGCACAGGTCCTTCCCCGTTGGGCGCTTGCGCCGTACTAAACGCTGCCCGCTTGTGCATCGTAATTTATTCTAATTTAGAGTGATTTCAAAAACGATATTATGTCTAATTAAATAAACAGATTTAAATAAAACTTGAGAATTCGATTTGTTATAGAGCATACTTTATATTTACATGAATTTTTAAATGTAATTATGCTTTATTCAAACCAAAAAAACGCGATAAACTTGCGAATAAATCGTAAAAATTGCCATAAGACTTTATTTTTTTACTCATTAATGTTATTAAAAATCAACATTCTTGTACTAAATGTAACAACTAGATTATATGTCTGTTGTTTTGTGTATTTTTTTTACTCAAATTTCTACATATTAATGATAGAAATAGGAGTCTGAAAATGACCCTGCGCTGATTTTTATGAAAAAAAGTTGTGGGAGATTAATTACTACAAAGTAAACAAATAAGTTTTTGTAAATGTTCTACTAAAAGTGACAAAACAAAAGATTGATCTATTTTTAACATGTATTCGTCAATGCCAGAGTATTTATAATGATGAGATGAGGGGTAAATAAGGCGACTAAAATCTTAGATATTCGCGCAAAAATGTAAAATGGCTCTTAAAATAATAGGAAAAAGAAACACAGAAAACTTAAATTACTATATTTATTTTGTACTAAAAAAATGTCGTTTTCTAGTCATCTATAGACGACGCGGTGGCGTATTGGGCACGTTTTCATTTGTCGGCACACAACTGTGGCGTTCAAAAGGTTAAAAAGTTATAAGCCTTAAGAGCCATTTTACATTTTTGCGCGAATATCTAAGATTTTAGTCGCCTTATTTACCTCTCATCTCATCATTATAAATACTCTGGGATTGACGAACACATGTAAAAAATAGATCAATCATTATTTGTTTTGTTACGTTTAGTAGCACATTTACATAAAGTTATTTGTTTACTTCGTAGTAATTAATCTCTCACAACTAGTTTTCTTAAAAATCAGCGCAGGGTCAATTTCAGACTCCTATTTCTATCATTAATATGTAGAAATTTGAGTAAAAAAAAATACACAAAACATCAGACATATAATCTAGTTGTTACATTTAGTACAAGAATATTGATTTTTAATATGTTTATTTATTAAAAAAAAATATAAGTTTTATGGCAATTTTTACGTTTTATTCGCAATTTTATCGCGTTTTTTTTGGTTTGAATAAAGCATAATTACATTAAAAAATTCATGTCAATATAAAGTATGCTCTATAACGAATCGAATTCTCAAGTTTTATTTTTAAATCCGTTTATTTAATTAGACATTATATCGTTTTTGAAATCACTCTAAATTAGAATAAATTACGATGCACAAGCGGGCAGCGTTTAGTACGGCGCAAGCGCCCAACGAGGCAGGACCTGTGCCATTTTTTCCCACGTCTCAGTTTTCGGGTACTCGTATCGTGAACGCAAAAATATACTACGACTACAACATTTTGCTACTCTTCGCATTTTATTTTTTGTATAAGATAAGAGTTTCGTTTATTATCAATGAAAGCATTATTTAATAAATTGTAGAAAAATGTTGACTAAAATAATTTATTTTAGCTAAATCTAACTATTTTTAATCGCGATTAAAAAGGTGTGGAGTAAAACTAGTGATCATGAACAAAAGTTCACACCAACGCCTCGCCTCACGTGCAAAAACAGTACTGTATTTTTTTTTTTCTTTTGCTTATATCTCGAAAATGGTGTGTCCTATCGCAAAAATAATGAAAATTTCGACCTCCTTTATAAAACCTCACACATATAAATCTAAACACGTGGGTAATATTTTTTTTATAGAATTCAAACAAAAAATGAAAAATCTAAATATATAAAAGGCAAACCTGACTGACTCATCTATCAACGCACAGCCGAAACTACTGAACTGATTTCGCTGAAATTTGGCATACAGATAGTTGTAATGACGTAGGCATCCGCTAAGAAAGGATTTTTGAAAATTCGCCCCCTAAGGGGGTGAAAAAGGGATTAAAATTTTGTATGAAGTCCGTCATTTTTAGAGCTGTAGCTCTAAAAATGACGGACTTCATACAAAATTAAAAAAAAAAAAAATTTTTATTTTTTTTTATTTTTTTAGGCTTGTAAGCCTGAAACTTTATTTTTAGGTTAACAAATAGAAATAAACAATTTTGTGTCCTAGGGTTTTTGAAAACTCAACCCTTAAGGGGGTGAAAAAGGGGTTTGAAAGTTTGTATGGGGAAACAAGATCAGTTAAACTATTTTATTCGAAACTTCCTATCAATAAATGAGTAAACACGTGTGTCAGACTCTTTCAGAATTCAACCCCTAAAAGGTAGAAAAGGGGTGACAAATTCTGAAAATCAACATGGGTATCGTTTTTATGATTTATTGGGTCGCTGATTACGAAAACAACAACTATTTCACAAAAATTGCACAAAAAACGTAAAACAAAATAGACAAGAAGATGTATACAAAAAATTGCACAAAATTACTCCTGAACAAAAATAATATAATTTAAAAATTAAAAAACAATGAATATAAACAACCAAACCAATTTTTTTTTTTCAAATGAATTATCTGGCAAAACCAAAAGAAATACTAAGGTGAGAAATACTAACCTATATTGTATTGATCCTGAATGATCTTCCCTTTGAATTCAAACGAATACAGTTTCCCCTCAAAGTGCTTTGCAATGACCAGAATCACAAGGGCAGACATTAAAATTTGTGGGTATAGACTTGAGAGAAAACTGTTTTTCAACGGGCAATTCTATGTGGCTTGCTCTCGCGTAAGCTCGCCCAGTAGTCTGATAATTTTGGCATACAGTAATAGATTAGCAAAAAATGTGGTTTATAAAGAAGTTTTGTAGTTTACTAGCTTTTGGCCGTGACTTCGTCCGTGCAATTCTACTTCCTTTCTTAGCGCTTGCTTACGCTACGTTACGCTACGAAGTCGCTGGCAAAAGCTAGTTCCATATAAAACAGGTCCAGGCTGCCCCCTTTCGCGCGCCGTCGTCTCTCAACAAGTTCATTGCGTAACGCACACAAGTACCAAGTTGCGAAGCCAAAAGAAAAAAAAAAAAACCACGTTGAGTCGCGATTGTCAAATTTGATTTTAGTCGTGTCAAAATATTTTTTACATTTAGAGATTATTTCTTGCAGAATAGCGTAACAATTCTCATAGCTAAAAGTAAGGAATTTTAGAGATAGTTTAGTTCGGTGTACAACAGAATCGGCACCAATATGTAATTGTTTGAATTTTTTATTTTTATTGTATACTTTACATAACATATATTTGTAATTTTTTGTTAGTCTAGAAATCTTTATTAGACTGACTAAATAAAAGTAGGTATTTTCATAAATCTCTAAATACCGCATTACAATTCTAACGGCTCAAGATTGTTTAGACCGGCTCGACACTCGCGTTACACTGTTTGTATTGTGCATGTGTGGATAGCTACGCACACATACATAAGATTGCCGTCTTTTACCTAAACTCGAGCATTCTAATTTTGTGAGAGGGCTCTTAAAACTAGGTGGCCGACGTAGATAGAAAATCCCCAGCTTGGCCACATTTATATCTCAAAAACTAGGGCACCTAGCGGAGATCTGTTAACTCCCAAATTTAGTTGCTATTAGTCGCAATCTTTCGCCAAATCACAGATTATTCGAGCCTAGTCTTATAGTTTAGAAGATATAAACGGTTCATTTTTTAAGATATAGTCGCAAGAGCTAGATCGGGTAGGTCAGTCTCACCATACCACCCTACTTTCGTTGTGTCTATCCACGGTGGTGTTATCAGAAATGAACACTCCTTTCAGCATCATGTATCTTTATTTTCAAATTTACAATTAAAACAAACCCTCCCATCACAACATAATTAGTTTGATACAATAATAATTATATATACACTTATCATTACAGGAATATTAACATAAAATCTACCAATTCATATAATATACGTCTTCCGAGTATCCGCAACGCCTATGCAAACAACTATCATACAATATGTAGTCACACCTCCGTACTAAAATAATAAAATAAAATATAATTTAAATATTTAAAGACAATCAAAACCTATAGTTTTGTGTACAGTTAACAGTTATAGTACGAATATAATAATAATAGTCTGACCCTGTGTACAAACCACACAGATCATAAATGTTACTGGTATGTGGCGAATTGTGACAAACTTGTGCAACATGAGATTTCAATGGTTTGTGAATTCTAGCTGTCTTCGTCCAAGATGTAACTATATTTAACAACTTGTTTTCGAAGCTATGACAAACTGAGTTAATTGTATCAAGTCAGACTGACAGTTGATTTTTATGTGTACTCGTACAACTACGTGTCACTGCTCGCGCCTGTCACATGGACGCGGCCTCAGACCGTCTATGTACCTTGTACACAAGTATCTTTGCATAATGCACTGAATACAGCAAGAGACTAGTCTTAACTAACCTACGAGCGAACGGAGGAAAATGAAGGCCTCTGTAACGATCACACGGGTAGCTTACATAGCACTCACTATGACCTGTGTAATACTTACATTCCGTTCACACTTATTTTACCTCGTTTTGAGTCACTGTCAAAATAAGTGTTATTCTCATTACAATAAGGTTGCTGCTGTGAACGGACTGTACAGTAATTTTTGAAGGACCGCTCACGACAGCGCACTCTCGAGTAACGGTGAGCGCGGCGCGTCTATGAATATCCGCTGCACTGAGTTCACACGGCGGATTTTGTTCTAGCATGCTCAAACAGTTGCTGCTGCCTGAGCCGACTCTTATGCCTATTTATATCCCGAACTGAAATACTCCCGTTTAACCACTGTAAGTAGTTCACTGTGCTATTACTATAAGAGATAAGATTCGTTTAACGATCCACCAACCGCATGTCGCAACGCATCGATTGGTTTTAGAAACTATGAATATTGTCTAAGATTATTATTTCTTTTTATCAAAGTCATTTTATAGTAGCACTGGACATCTTAATCTACTGCTACAAAACACGATATATTGAGTCCATCCATAAAATGACTTCAAAAAAATTTACGACAAAAAATTGTATCGAGTGGTTATATCGACGTAGAAGATAAATTAAATTATCGATATAAGTGCACATTAAGTCCATATAACAACTCGATGGAACACAGTTGTAATTGGTTATAATACTACCTATTAGCTGATTTGTTTGCCGAAGGGAATGATCACTTTCATGACACAAACAATTACATGTCAGCTACAATATTTTGATCAAACCATTTATCGAATATACTATCGATAATTTATTGCATACATTTTATGTACTGAATGTTTATAAGAATATGCATAACTTAACTGTTTCTATGCTAATTAGATCATGAATAAAAATATAGACATTCGATAAACAGCAATATTCATTAATATGTAGTTTCAAGTGCAGTAGTCTGTTGAAGTTATTGAATAAACGTCGTGCCGATGAGTGCATCTGAGTTTGTATAGAGAACTGTTAATATCACAATTGCTTCAGTATGAAAAAGAAACAGAGCTCCAGAAGACGAATAGCACTATCCCTTTTTTGCACTAGAACAATGAATACTTTTATCCAGTCCCATACAACCACAGGTATGAATTTATCGACCGATTTACCGGGCAGTGTGATATTGTAACTTATTACAAGATATAAATATATATGAAGGACTATGGTGACGATATGTTTACACTTGTCAACAATTTATAAGGTTTGTAGTAACAATTTGATTGTCAACTTAATTTTGGATGTTGTGTGGGCTCGCTTTTTGTGATATCTTTATAAATTAAATATACTCTACGAAGAGGTCTAAACGGTCATTGAAATGTTTTTAGTTTTAAGTAGAGTGCAGAATCGATCAATCAATAGAATCGAATGTAGTGACTCAAACCGTGAAAAAAACGGTGAAGAGCGAGTCAGACTAGCGAACCATGGGTTCCGTACCATCATCAGTTGAACAAACTTTTCGCATCGTCACCATTTGGTTGGGATGGGATGGAATTATATGGTTCTTACTAAATTATTTCTACCCGACTCATATTGGACACATTCGATCAATAAATGTTGTAGGTCTTCAACAACTCCATTTTTGTCACAATTGTGTACAGAGAATTTCTTCATCATGAAGGGAATTTTATTGCATGGAACGTGCCCAGATCTGAATCTAAGAGTATCTTAGTTTAAATAGTATTATATTATACTAGCTTTTGCCAGCGGCTTCGCCCGCGTAGGGGTCGGAAATTATCCCGCGGGAACATAGGTACTACCGGGATAAAAAGTAGCCTATGTCTATTTCATTTAAATCGGTTCAGTAGTTTTAGCAGGAAAGCGAGACAGACAGACAGACAGACCGACAGACACGAGTTACTTTCGCATTTATAATATTAGTGTGGAAGTGTGGAATATTGCATATAGTATTGTAGTTTTAGTTCAGCGTCATCTGTTGATCACGGTCAAGACCGCTGGTGGCACTAATGTAATTTTTGTTGATAACTTCTGAAAAACTGTGCTATTATTTTTCTTTATCGTTTTATTTTTCCTATAATCTTTACATAAACTTCTATCACATAAAATGCTTTCAGATTTTTCCCTATGCAAACTTCGGAGATAGGGTATTTTTTTTTTAATTTTTCGTGATTGTCGAAATCTACGGGGACTAAAAAAAATTTTTTGAGAATATGCAAGTAGCGCTCTTTCATATATTCCACATGCTTTAGTAACCCCATGTCGAAATTTTAAGACCATATTCAGCCATGTTGCAAAAAAAAAATACATATTTTTATTTCTTTCTTATTTGAAAAACAGTTACGCAAACGTCATCTAAAACTATTCCAAATTTCAAGTTGATAACATTTAGTAGTTGTCCATCTGGCTGTCACAGCTATCAGACAAGCTTAGTCTCACCATAAGTGTTCCCTTTACCATTTTGGTACGGAACCCTAAAAACCAGTAAACTCTACTTAAACACCAAATTCACACTCTACTAAAAACTAGAACCATCTAAATGAGCTCTTAGATCTGACAAACTTAAGTTATTATTCTAACATGATTTTGGGAGTTTTATACGTTCGTATTTTTATTTCGGTGATAGGGAGAGTAGTTTAGTGTTTTTTCTTTTGCGTGTTTAGTTATTTAAAATACCGTTCGTATTTTATATTGCAATTGTTTTGCCTAATTTTTAAGAGAATTTGCGGCTTGTTGGCATTTTTAGTAACGTTTGCAATATTCAAATATGATTTTTTAATAACTGCCCTCTATAGTCTTAGAAGGGAAAACCATTAATAAATAAATAAGGATTTTAGGACATTTCAAGTTTAAAATCATGTAGGAATCTTCGAAGATATAGATTAGGGACTTGGTTAATTCGAGCACTATGCAGTAAGTCGTGGCAAATCCTAATATTCCAGTAAATCTTAAGATTGATAGAACATTATTTATTGCCAACTTGAAAAAATAAAACTAAAATGACCTGAGAAACACATGATTTTTGCCAAGTTGGTTAATCGAAAGATGTAAGCTCTGTTCAAACTGAGGCGAAGTCCGTGCGCATGATAGACCGACTCAACTAACTTGTGTGAAGGTGTTCAAACTGGCTGGAATGGACGCGTGGGAGTCACCTCAGTTCATCACTCCTTATCGTTCATTATCGTTTTACAATATACAATTAATAAATCTAATGGATTCGATCGTTGGTTAAACTCGACCTACATCTACATTACACCGATGTGTCAGTTAAGATTGTATCGCAAAATATCAAGTGTCCCTTACGAGCTTTATCGCTCGCATATTGTACTACAGGACTTCAACGTCGTAAGGTACACTTTAAGAATGCAACATCCTAAATGAAACATCTACCTACATACATCCCAGATCCCTCACAATACTTCCAATTTTTATACATTCGCACCTTCTCAGGGTGGACACCTATCCGCCAAAAATTCTTAAAACTACATTGAAAGGAAATGGGGAGAATTTGGTAAGGATCGCGACCAAAGTGTAAACATACCGAAGCACAGCGTGTCGGAGGCAAGTCAGTAAGGCTTCAGGTAGCGGCCCATGAGCTGTGGGGTCGTTTCCGGCGGTCATGCGAAGATAAGCCACAACACAAACAAGATGGCTACCCACAGGAATATCTTCGACAGGAACTGCTCCTCCTCGTACTGCGCTGTGCCGCGGGGGGCTGCAAATATAATCATTTTACTCATTATAAATAGGAACAAGACGGCTTTCCTATGACTGTCTAATTATGATTAGTCTAAAGAAAGGCTTTATAGATTAGCATAAAAAAAAAACATTTATTTCAGGCATAACAACCCATATTACAAAAATTAAGACATAACATTATAGCTATTGAATACATACCGGCACTAGGTCTCGGATCTCCAAAATTAAATGTGGATGTAAACACTCCAAAGGGGAAAGCGCCAATCCCGAAGGACATGTGGAAGCCCTCGCCGAATCCGAAGCCGGGGAATCCGCTGGTGTTCTCAGGCTCCGTGCGCTGCCCTGCCGGCCGCGGCGGCACCTACAAACATGGTGTCATTTGTGTGAAACTAAATATCTCAGGACAACCAACACATTGTTGTCTGATCCCAAACTAGGCAGAGCCTGTACTATGGTAACCAGACAACTGATAAACATACTTATATATTTCTAAATACATACATATTATAGATAAATAACACCCAGACACAGAACAAATGATCGTGCTCATCACACAAAGATTTGTCCTGGGTGGGAATCGAACCCACGACCTCAGTCTTAGGAGTCAGGGTCACTAACCACTAGACTAACAGGCCAGCCAAAAAACTCTGTTGATTGGTAGGATATTGTTTTTGCTCTTACTAACAGCATGAGCAGTTGGCTAATGACTGGTTCATCAAGTTTGTCTCCATATTACAAAGGTTGGTAAGTGGTTGGCGGTGGTCTCAAGAAAGTCAAAGTATTTATTTCAAACTAGCTTTTGCCAGCGGCTTCGCCCGCGTGGAGGTCGGAAAATATCCCGCGGGTATCGTCACTGCTCAGCTCCTATGTGTCTAAGCGTTATGTTATATAGCCTATAACCTGCCCAGGAGTATGGACTATCGACAATCGTACCAAGTTTGGTTAAAATCTCTTCAGTAGTTTTTGACCCATGCGTGCACATACAGACAGACAGACAGACAAAAAAAACTGATCCCATTTTTGGCATCAGTATCGATCACCAATCATCCTCCAATATTAATTTTGAATGTATATTCAATGTACAGAATTGACCTCTCTACAGTTTTATTATAAGTATAGATATAGATAGGAGGGCGGAACTTACCCCCTATTCTGGAACTCTGGACCCTTCTATTTCTCGAGGGTACAGAAAATCCAAACCTGTTTAGTTTTATGTATAGTACCTTATTCCTAGGGTCCTCTTGTTTGGTGTTGCCCCTGCCGTACAGCGGAATTACTTTGTCTCGGCTGATGGCTGCCTTGCACACAGGACACACTTGCCGGCTCGGCCGCGTCTCTAGCCACTGGTGCAAACATGGCCAACTGAGGACATAATAGAATAGTGATTTGATTATTAATATTTGACTTATTTATCATTTACTAGCTTCAGCCCGCGACTTCGTCCGCGTCAAATTTTTGCTCCCTTCCCTTCGCATCGAATTGCCTGCCAGTTTTCGTCCATTTTTCGTTGCTGCTCCGCTCCTTTTCATCGTAGCGTGATGTTAATGTTGTATGTTATAGCCTATATAGACTATAGCCTTTCTCAATAAATAGGCTACCCAACATAAAAAGATTTTTTCAATACGGACCAGTAGTTTCGGAGCCTATTCAATACAAACAAACAGTCAAATCTTTCCTCTTTATAATATTAGTATAGAAAATCCACCCGTTTTCCTTCAGTTGGCTATGCCAGGGCCACGGTAACTCTTTCGAACAAATCTCGCGACCCTGGCAGAAAGTTATGACCACCTGGTACTTCGAAGGCATAAAACGTTTTCTGGCTACGAACGGAATAAAAAGTATCCTATGTCCGTCTCCTGGTTCTCAGCTACCTCCCTACCAATTTTTTGCCAAATCGGTTCAGCCGTTCTTGAGTTATAAATAGTGTAACTAACACAGCTTTCTTTTATATAATATATAGATTGGAGAAGCAGCTACATTATAACTGCAGATGAAGTCAGCCCAATATAAAGTAATATAACAGTCTAGGTACATAGATATTATAATTAATGTATACAAAATATTATATTCCAAAATATGTGGCTCGATAAGAATAGATTTATATTCCAGAGGTTCTTGATGAAGTGACTCATAGAAATTAAAACAATATAGACAAATAATGGTGTGATAATTGATAAACATATATAATTATATGGATCATGACTATAAAAAATCACTCCTTATGCCTATATAATAGGGTTGTAACGGAGGCCTTCTTAGCGGAGGCGGATGCGGATACGGAGGCGACGAGTTTCACCTCCGCGGATGCGGAGGTTAACGGAGGCGGAGGCGGAGGTGAAAGTGGATGTAAAAAAGTAGTACTTTGTACAATTTAACTCGTCCAAACAATTCGACAGGTCGATTCCTGTCGTGTATCGTTTGGTAAATGACCACTGTTGCCATTACCTGCGTCGACTTTCGGACGACTACCTAATATGGGACGATTTGTCCAAAAAATCAAAAGTACGACTGGAGAAATATTAATTTGTTACGATTGAATGAGAAAAAGTATACCTAAAAGGGCCTGAGTACAAACAATAGTATACCTATCGAACAAATAAAAATTGATTGGTTTTGTTAAAGATGTTCAATATTTTAATTTTGTTTCTTGCATGTCTTTGGTCGGCTCAAACTTAACGACAACCTTGATTCCTGCACTCGTTGCCATCAAATATACTAAAGTATTGTTGTTGAGGCGGGTTCTGCTTTACGACTTGATCCTTTTCAGTTTACTGAAAACTCTTTCCACGCTTGCATTTGCAAATGGTAAAACCAACAGAATTCCAATAAATTTTCTGATGTTTGGGTATTTTACTTTCCTGGCAATATCCTTATTTGGAAAACTTTTTTCCAGTATTGTTCCACCGGTAGACCCTAACTCGTTTGGGCATCGGTCTTCATTAAGCAATACTCCCGCCAGTCTTTAACTAATGTTTTGTAATGAAAATTTGTAATCATCGAATACATCTTATAAGAATGGAAATCTTTCGATTGCTGATGTCAATACTGGGAAATTGAAACTTATACTCGTGGCGGAGTCAACAATTGGTAGATTTTTTTATTGCTTGCTTCAACGTAAAACAACTGCATGCAGTCAAGGCTTAATCGGTCTGTGTCTGATTGTGCGGGAGGATTTAATTGGCGTTGCATTTCACACCATGTTTCCTGTGCTGATATTCCAATGTATATTTTATCTATTGGCACGTAGAGCCTTGGATTATTATGTTGGACTTTAAATGCATTGGTTCCTTTAACGTGAGAGAGTTCCTTATAAGGGGCCCTTCCCTAATTAGCAGCAAGAGCTTTGTATTAATTTCTCTGTTTTTGGCTTTAGTTTATGTAACAGTGGAGTCTCTGATTGAAACATAGTTTTAAAATAGTTCAATAGCTCCAGAACGTACGACATAAATTCGAGATAAACATTAGTTCAATTAAAGTTTTACGCATTTTTGTAATGTTTAAAACTACGTTTTGTTATTTGCAATTGAAACGCATTAAGAAGAAAGTAAATTACTGTAGTTGGCTATTTGAAAAGGAACGGAAAACGGACGGAATATATGATCGGACATCGAAGGGACGTAAAGATGTCTAAACGGACTAAAATCGCCCCTTTTGGGACGTTCTGTATCTCTGCAAATGACATGCGCGGCGGGAACGCGGTTGGGTGAGGGGCAGGCGCACCACCCCAACCGCGTTCCCGCCGCGTACTCGTTGACCATTTCGCGCGCAACACGCGGCCGGAGGGCTGAGTCGTCGTAGAGCGTCGCTACACGCGCGTTATTGTTCTATGATTCGTAAATAAACCTCCGTTATAACTCCGCAAAATTTATACGGAGGCGGAGGCGGAAGCGAAGATACGATTTCTTGCGGAACTTCCGCAGTAACGGAGGCGGAGGCGAAGTTCCGTTACAACCCTACTATATAACCCCAAGAGCTAGAAACAGGAATCAACTGTTTATGGGTACAAAACTTAAATAATTTCTGCAGTTTTTCGAGGGAATATTTCAGGTCAATTTAACATAAAAAATATTCCAATTTAGACTAACAAGGTGTTGATTCTTGATCGTCTGGAGGACACGGTGGAGCATACGGTGGAGGTGTGCCCTGCCTGGGCGGGGCACCGCCGTGTCCTCGTGGAGGCGATCGGCGGCGGCGACCTCTCGCGTCCGGCCCTGGTGCGAGCCATGGTACGGAGAGAGAGGGCATGGGAAGCCGTCACCTCCTTCTGCGAAGCAGTAATGCTCGCGAAGGAGGAGGCGGGGCGCGTGAGGGAGTGGCAGTCTCCGCGCCCTCACGTCCCTAGCCGCCGCAGGAGGAGACGCCCCGGGCGTCGGGAGTCGATAGCTGACTCCCGGCCACCGTAAGCACGAGCTTGCGGGCGGCGAGCAATGGGTAGCTCGCCGCCCGGTAAGGACCAAGCTCGGGTCGACGGCACGTAGTGTTCCACGCGCGCCTCAAAGAGATGTCAGCAGCAGTGTAGGGGTCTACTAGGACCGATGCCTGCCGGGGTCGCGTGATTGTTCGAAAGAGATACCGTGACCCTGGCACATGGGCAACTGATGGAACACGGGCGGGTTTTAGTCAGTAAAAGTCTGACACGCCCTCCCGCTCCGCCCAGGGCGGGAGAAGTCATTTGATTTCCCATCCTGAAAAAAAAAAAAGGTGTTGATTCTTTTAGCTTAAGAGTTATAAAAAAAATAACAAAGTCAAATAATATTTCAGATACACAAAGTTAACCTGCAAGCAGGATTAATATTCATTCATCACCTTTTTTATTATTGTATTGCACAATAAAATAAACAAGTTTCTTATATTAAATTATTCTACTTTTTTACTGTGGTTTTCTAATATATTCATGTTATGTACTTTGGAGTCTTTTTTTTGACATACAGTGGACCCCCAGTAATCCAGCCCCTGTCTAATCCGGCACCCCCTGTAATCCGACATGTCTATTATTGTTGAATATTTTTTTGACAGTCTTTGCTAATGTGGATAATGCATGACTGAACGGGAAACGGATCTGTAATTTGTCGGATCACAAGGTACTCTTTTGTAGAAAAATCCGGACTATAGGGGTTCTTCTTAGGCAGTACTCTATAATCCGACAAATTCTATAGTTCGACACTGCCCTGCAAAACGTTTGTCGGATTACCGGGGGTCTATTGTATTTATGAATTATAATAATAATTCATCTTTATTTGAGACATAGGTCCATACATTTTACGAAGATAGCGTTAGTAGGGTTGTTAGCAGTACACACAAAGTAAATAATAAATAAGGTTACTTTTATTCAATTAAAATATTTTGGCATAATGCATGGCATGGTTTTTATGCCAAAATATTTTAATTGAATGCTAATATTTATGTCCATTCTGTTGAACTTTTATGTTGTAGTGATGCATTAACTTTGGGTAATTGTAAGCAAAACAAGTCTCATAAGAGAACATATCTATGACAGTGCCTTGATGTGTTGACAGAGCGCTTGTGCATCTTAGATATTCAACTAGGGGTTGCACTAGAACTAGACACAATATTAATTTAAAATAGTAGGTCAAGATCCATGAAGATATTAGTTAAATTCATGTCAATAGAACATTGGTTTCATTACATGTTACTAGACATTTTTCATTAAGTATTTCAATTAAACCAAGGTAGGTAGGCTCTTCAAAAGTAAATCAGAGGAGAATTATCAATTGTATATAATACATTTTAGATACAAAGAAGTGAATGAACACATAACATATTCCAGTTACATTTACGAATGTAATTATCACACATTAACTTACCTTTTTTAATTTATACGTTTTGTTCAATATATTAGAGGGTGTCTTACCAGAACAGGTGTCCACACATGCTGACGACGGCGTCGCGAGCCGTATCCAGGCAGATGTTGCACTCCAACATACGCTCGTCATGTTTGTCCTCCTCTCCGCCAGCGTCGCCGCCTGGTGCCGAGGCACTCGCCCTCGCTTCGCTCGTCTCTGCCATGGCTCCTGTCCGACAAAACACTCCACAACTGATCACGTCAATTACACATAAATATTTAACATAGAACCTTATCACCATCTATGACGTTCCCACTGTGACACGACAAAACGTCACAGGGTTTCCTATACATTAATCTGTACATATTTTATTAAAAACATTATTAAGAAAATCACCTGACACTGTTAAATTTGAAATATTACCCAGCTTATTCACACAGAAAATTATAAAAATAAATAAATCACATCCCCAATCCCGTGGTTTGATGATCTGTCATTTTTTTGTCATAGACTATAGAGAAAACTGTCACTGCATCTATAGTACCCGATATATTATTTTCCTCTATGATCTATAGTTTATGACTTACGAGACGATGAAGACGTGGCTAAAAAACTTTCAACTGTTTGATGACCTCTCATTATCCCGATTTATTAGAAACTAAAAACTTTACTAGATTAATCAGGAAAATCATTCTAATCATAAACTAAGTCGCAAATTAAGGTGGTTCTCAAACTGCAGCTGTCATCGCTTTGATGTCTGGTGCTGCGGTTTTTAATTTTGCGTTTGACTAGAAGCTTGATTTGTATACAAGAAGGCTAATTCTCGTAATTTTATAAAATTAAATTGGGCCCTATCAGAATACCAGCGCTGCGACACTTATTTTTAAATGTTTGAATGTCCCTTTCTTTGGCGTCGCACAGGACTGTTTTTTTTTTCTTTTAAATTTTGTTTCTTTTTTTATAATTGTGTTTTTTATTAGTGTTGCTATTTGTATAGTTTCTGTGCGTGTCCCAATAAATACTTTATCTTTCTTCTTTCTTTCTTCAAATTAAAAATTTTAAAAATCTAGTCGCAGTCTCATCTCGGCGATAGTCATATGGAAACTCGAGGTATTTTTGACAAACTGAGCCCAGACTCTGAACGTTCTTAAAATTCCCCTCATTAAATTGCCCCCTCAGGTACAATAAGCCATAATGACACCGCATCTCTGTTCAAAGTTAGAAACACTTGTACAGCTTGGCAAAAAAGAGTCTGGAAAAAATGAGGGCGCCTGCTTAGCAGGTATGGCCACCCTGTATACTAGGACTAAAAGTGATAAGATACTTGTTGTTTTAATCCACGCGATCCACGAGATCCCGGAAATTCTCAAGAGTCAAGATTTCAAGACTTGATAAGCACACAGTCTTTTACTTTCTTTGTATTTAGTAGATTGTGCATTATTTCGCTGGCATAACCTTTTATCTAAGAGTGCCATCATAATAACATAATGAAAACTTATTCACTTTAAAAATAAATTAAATTACGCTCAGGGATTGCCGATTGAACCCGATACACAAGACATAATGTTCAGCAATCGCATTTGCGGCCTCCATCTAGGGTTTTCACAACCATTCGATGGTTGGTATGCCTGTATCAAATTTGAAATGAATGATACTGAACGAATCCTGTTAATGCTGACAGTTTATAGTCGACAAGAAGGCGACTAACAGCTGTTTACTGTCGGAAACTAATCGGAAGTCAGAGAGTACCTATAACATGTCGCATTCGAAAGGTACGGGCAATATCAAATAAACTAGAACAGTTGACTAATGAAGGCGTCAGGTATATCTATGTGGGGTACTTAACATTATCACTATTCACATGACAATGAAAATGAAATAACACGCTAAAATTTAGCTTTTATTTAAAAAGAAAAACGTCAAATAACATTATTCGTGTATTCCTTTTCGGTGCTATGATAGATTTTTTCCATTAACACAGATGTGTCAGTTTTACATTTCTTATTTATGAAATCTAAATAGTGTAAAAATCTTTCTTAGACGTTTACAGCTCCCATTACAACCCGTCTCCTAAAAGTATAGGTAATATATTACGTAGAATAGGCACCTGAAAAATTATAAATATAAATTATATTTTTTTTTACTGTAGTATGCGATAATAGCATTAACAAAAAAAAATACTTGCCTGTTTCTTTATAGTGTTGAACTTTTTGTCTAATTGCACACAGATCGAAATCGTCTAATTCTTTCTTCCGCCAACTGTTTTGGTGTTTCTCAGGTGTAGAAAAAATCCTTAACTTTTTTCACATTCATTAACAATTTCTCTAATTGTATTGTGAGATGTACCTTGAAGAAAAATATAAAGACAATCATATTAATTCTATGTAGGTACATTTTTCAATTTCAAGTATCAAACATCAAGAGTCAACGTACACGCGATTTGTCAAACTAGAAAACATAACCTAAATAATCTATTAGTAAATAAAACAATAAAATGGCTTGAAACTTATAATACCGATAAAACTTAGTATTAGAAAGGAAAAACAATGACTGCCATTGACTAAAATATAAATTTCTTGGATAAATACCTGTCGTGTCGGCAGTTCTTTCGAAAACATTGTCATTCGGAGTCAAAATTTGTTCCGCTTCAGATTCCGCCAAATTTCTTATGAAAATTTGGTATATCACAGCTCACACGACTACTCCTTATTGTTTTATTCACTTTTTTATGTACAACAGCAATCATAATTGATAATTAATTAGAAATTAGTAAAATACAAATGGGAACATAACACAATGACAGATTAGCTACTTGTTGATCATAAACATAGCAGTGTTGCCACCAAAAATATATTTTAGTTCCACTGGTTACCACGACAGACTCTTTTTTGCCAAGCTATACAAACACTCGTCTGTGTTTAAAAACTGCTTCGACGCGATGTCTGGTGCAGTGCAAGGAACATTTTTTTTGTGTATGGTGGGTATCTCGTCGTCGAACTCGAGAGGTCGTGACTTCTTACCGGGCTTACCTGTCTGAAGCCTCCAGCTAGAGACGAATTTCTTACAATACTAAGTGACTGCACGGTAGGGGCACCCCCTGTGAGGTACAAATCTCGGCTTAGGGCATCGCTTGGGAGAGACCAGCACAATGGGACAGGCTGGATCTATACTGGATAATTATTATTATCTGGGACTGGGGCATTTAAAGCCAAAATCTAAGGCATCCTAAATCTAATCTAAATGGCTTTGCCATCTGCGAACATTGCCAATGTGCCTTTTTTTAGGGATCGGGATTTGATTCAAGCAATTATTCCTCTATCCATAATGCAAAAGAGGTAAAGGCTTGCGTATGCATTTTAGATCGATTGAATCATGTAGAGGTTGCTGACATTTCTAGCGGCAACGATTTTCTGAGCCATTTTTTGCGTCAGCACGTTTCGTTAGCTTGAGGGAAGATGATTTGGAAGTTTCGAGCAGCCGCGGTAGTTTACCGGATGCCTGGACTCTCCACAAAATATCCAACTCGGTAATTGTGTACATAGCGAGCGGCCCTTTGGGCGTGGTCACTTTGGCACTTTTTGCACCTGGGTGTTGCGTAGCAGTGCTGTTGAGAACAGCCATGCAGTTGGCATCTATGGGATTGCCCATTAATACCGGGTGTTCTGGTCTTCTCTTAGATGATGACCTTGAGGTTGCAGATCACTGGGATCTGGAAGATTAGGATCAACGAGTACCATATCGAAAAAAAATGCGCGTCTAGCGCGGTCGATAGACCTTAAGGACGGGGGTATCAGCGGTAAAGATCTCATTGCGTATCTTGTGGATCAAGACATATTTAGGGACAGGACAGGTGTGGCGTTCCTCCGGGAGGAGTAGGTGTGGAATGACACACCTCTATAGTGAAAGAACTTGGTTCGGTGCCTATACCTAGTCTTTCGACATAAAGACTTGGACCTTAATTTCTCGCTGGTTTGAGCGGGAGTTGGAGAAGCCGATCTTTAGGACGGCGCACCATTTGGACACAGAATTCCACTTTCCCTTGTCCTAGATGAACACCGGAGTACATAAGAGGAGCCCCCAGCGAGCGGCTCCAGTGTTGGAGAGGAGGGCATCACTGGAGTTGGGAGTCAAAACCTTTACTTTGAGGCATTGTCCGGGAGGGCAATAAGTTGAGACTCATATTTGGTACTAAATTCAGGGCCCATGGTTAGGAATTTTTTGAAGAACGCCACAATATCAGTGTCCTTTGTGGTTAGGGGAGAGGGGGGCTGTTCATATGCTGCTCATAGGGAGTTTGTGAGCCTAACGAATACCTAACTTATTGGGTGGATTGGCCCGGGAATGGGTGACCCTCCAGGTCGGATGTAGATAGGGAGGTGAGTACCTAATGGTGATCGGTAAGTTTGTAACTCGCCGCTAGTCTTATTGTGCAAATGGGGCCCTGACCAGGCAAGAAAGATCAACTCACCCAGAAACATAAACTCACCTAGGGCGCCGTGGGTGCCGTGTAATATCGGCCTTACTGCCTTAAAGTACTAAAACGAGCGGTTAATGATTGCATTTGTTTTTAAACAATTGTTATCTATGTTCTCTTTTACATGTCCGCCGCTTGGTTCTCGGTGTTTGATTGGTCGTTCTTTGTCTATTCATCGTTTAATGTTCATCACTATTTGAAAATAAAACTTCACTCGATAAAATTGTACAACGAAAACAAATGTCAAGTTTTACGCTGCTGTGAGAGTGTGAAGTTGTGAACCGAATATTGAGTGATCAAATCAAGATCAAATTTTACTTTGGCATCGATTCGCGTATGTGCGTACTAAATAACAATTTTTATTGTTTTTGTGTTAATTGTGATTGATTGGGATCACCAACTGCAAGTGCTGGTCCTAAAATATGTTGAAAAACAATTGTGACGTCAAATTTCCAATCAGCTGAGGTGGTGTGCGGAGAGGGAGGGTTGAAGACGATAAATTCAGCAAAACAAACAAGATGGGTGGTGCGGTGAGCTCTGGTCGCGACAACAATGAGCTGATAGACAACCTGATGGGCGGCAACTACATCCGAACGCGGCCGGTGGAGCGGGTGTTCCGCTCGATCGACCGCGCCGACTATATGACGCCCGAGTCGCGGGATCAGGCGTACAAGGACCTGGCCTGGCGGAATGGGCCGCTACACATGTCCGCACCGTGTATTTACAGGTGTGTGGCTCCACAGCTCGAGCAGAGATGTGAAAAAATCTTTCCTTTATCCTACCTGCCTACATCATTGGGATTAAATCAGTAGGTCAACTATTGATTGAGACTTGTAAAGCTACAGCATACATACTAAACTGGTTCAAAAAGAGTCATCCTAGGGTAGTCCAGCTGCTACAGCAGCAATGGGGTGTGGTCCATACAAAGAAATGTCTGTATTTTCAAAAGGTTTAAAATTCAAAGGTTGCTAACATAACTAGAGGTCATTATCATTTATTAAACTGATATATCCAACATGTAGATGAGCTATTTAAATGAGAAACCCAACATGTTATATTACAGTATTGTTTGTATATATTTTCAAATGGCTATACTTATGCATTGTTTTAGTCTATCTTCTTGACCATATCCAGTGACAGACCTAGACTAATTGCCTTTTGTTTCACATCAAAGTTAAAGTATATGTTTTAATAAGGCACATATAAGACTATTCTAAACATCAAAACTTAAATAAAAATAATATTGATTTGAGTTGCCCTTTCAAAAGGTGGTTTCGTGTGGAGATGAATGGGCAAGAAACACCACTTTTATTTTTAATGTTTTACAATATTTTAGATACATTAATTATTATAAAATTCTTATACCTTTAAACGAGCAATTCTTGTATATATATATATATATAATCTGAATCTCGGAAACGGCTTCAACGATTTTCATGAAATTTAGTATACAGGGGGTTTCGGGGGCGATAAATCGATCTAGCTAGGATTCATTTTTTTAGAATGTCGTTTTATTCGTGTTTTCAACGATAATCAACTTGAACATAAACTTATTGTTTTAAACACAATCTACCAAAAAATACCGAGCAAAGCTCGGTCATCCAGATATTTATAATAATGTGAAAACAATACACATTTACTAGAATAAAATCACCATACCACTGTAGGTGTTATGAATTGAAAATGAAACAGATAAATTAAATAGTAGTATTTGAAATAGTGGTAACATAAGGTAGGGCGCTCTCAGGCTAGGTGGAGCGACGATCTTTGGAGGATGGCTGGTAGCAGCTGGATGACAGTTGCCGAGGATCAAGCTGAATGTCGTGCTATTGGACAGGCCTATGTCCAGCAGTGGACTGTGAGTGGCTGATGATGATGATTCTCTTCTCATTAGACATGTAGATAATATGTCTAATTTAAAAAATTTGGGTCACTACCCTTAGCATGTACACATTGAGCTAAATAAAATTGTCACATAACAGCTAGCAAGAAATGTATTATTTACCTACTAATAAATTGTGGTGAGCAGTGGTGACCCAGTGGTATCGGCCCTGACTTACGAGTGAAAACTCATGGGTTCGATACCAGGCAGGTGCTTTACTTCCTGTGAATAATTTCATCATCACTCCTCTTAAAAAAGTAAAAGCAAACATTGTGAGGAAACCAGCATGTTCTAGAACCAAAAATCCGAAGACATGTGACATCTACCAACCCGCACTGGGCCCGCGTTCTGGAGGCTCCAACCCACACCCTCTCAAACATAGGAGGCCTGTGTCCCAGCAGTGGGAATATTATAAGCTGATTATAAATTTTCTATATTTGCTTAATGATTAAGATTGTTCATGTTGCTTTTACTCCAAAAACAACACTACACTTGGTGTATTAATACAAAATTTCTTCACATTAATTCATAATCTATAGATAAACAGGATATTTTTATTTCATCAGTTATTATGAATATTTGGACGATAAGTTATACCAAGTGAAGTGCCAGTTTAAATAACCTACCCTGCCACTTGCCACAGTCATATCATTGAGTCTTTGTGTACCAACTAACAAAACATTACCTGCAAATGGCAAATTGAAATGACTAAAATTAGCAATCTAATGATGACAGTAGCCACCAGCATTGCCTTTAGCACCTCACTGTTTCAGTTTTAAATTAAAACTTTTGCACACTTTATAAAATAAAAAATTACCCACATTTAAATTGTACGAAGGTGTAGCCTTATAAAAATAGTGAAATAATGTTCTGTCTTTTTAACAAGAGTCCCAAAAACAGTGATAAACATTATTATTATTATTAGCCGTTGCTGTCCCACTGCTGGGCGAAGGCCTCCCTACTCTGTTTCCACGTCTCCCTGTTCAGAGCTGCCAAGGACCAGTCTTTATTAAAAGAGTCCAGCTCATCCCGCCATCACCGTCTGGGCCTGCCGCGATGCCTCTTGCCATTAAGCGGGACCCATTGGGTCGTAAGTTTGGCCCACTGATCGTTTGACATGCGGCAGATGTGTCCAGCCCAATTCCATTTAAGCGTGGCAGCTTTCCGAGCGACATCAGTTATTTTAGTAATGGAACGGATTGTTGTATTCTTAACCCGGTCCACAAGTTTAATACCCAGAATACTCCGTTCCATAGCTCTCTGGCAAACCCCAAGCGTGGACCTCTGCTGAATTGTCAAAGACCATGTTTGAGAACCAAATGTGAGTATGGGAAGAATACACATGTCGATGAGTCTTCTCTTGAGGGATACTCAATACTTTTATTGCATTCCACATGTGTTCTTAGGTGGTAAACTTATAATTAGATGGAGGAAGATCACCCTTCATTAGATCTTTCATGGCCCAATAGCTCCTCCAGGCATTTTTGGTGCGTCTTGCAACTTCTTTGTTTTGTGATACATGGGCGTACCCAGGTTCTGGGCCAGGGGGCCCCCCCCCTGGCCCAGAGCAGATTTTTTATAAGCACTCAGTCAAATAAATAAACATATACCTATTAAAGTAGGTACTTTTTTTAATTCTTTAAATATACAATAGCTATTTCAAAAGTAACTTTCAAGGGTCTGCAGTAAAACGGCTTATGACGTCTTTCGTGAAAGAATCGCCCATACTGTTAGCATATTTTCTACATACACTAAGCATACATCTTCTACGGTTTCTACGGCTAATGTGACCGGTCCATTGCCACTTCAGCTTGCTAATTCTATGAGCTATGTCGACGAATTTGGTTCTCTGCCGGATCACTTCATTCCGGATTCTGTCCCTCAGAGATACACAAAACATAGCTCGTTCCGTAGCTCGCTGAGCGACTTTGAATTTATGGACCAGCCGTACCGTGAATGTCCACGTTTCGGCTCCGTAAGTCATAACAGGCAGGACGCACTGATTAAAGACTTTCGTCTTTAGGCTCTGCGGAATACACGACGAGAAGACTCGACGAAGCTTCCCAAACGCTGCCCAGCCCAGCTGAATTCTTCTGTTAGCCTCGTTCTCAGGGTTGTTCTTCTTAAACTGCTGAGTTTGCCTGAGGTAAACGTATTCTCGAACAACCTTGAGGGCACCGCCATTCACAGCAATCGGTCTCGCAGTTACGTGTTCATTGAACATAACTTGGGTTTGTCCAAGTTCATCTGAAGAACAATGCTTAAGTACAGAAGAATAAACTAATTCGAATCAGCCTGTATGACAAAGTCTTCTTCAAAACTCAAGTGTGAAATCTACTCGCCGTTGACGTTAATACCGCGTGCTGTCCAGTTTAGCATCTTGAAAACATCCTCCAATGCGTTAAAGAACAATTTTGGGAAAATTACGTCCACTTGTCGCCTCCTCGTGTTCAGTTCACTGGTCCTAAGTTTGGACGGTCATTGCCGCGTTTTCATAAAGACATCTCAGCAATTGGATGTATCGCCAGTCGACTTGGCATCGCTGCAAAGACTCCGAAACAGACCAGGTCTCGATAGAGTCAAAAGCCTTTTCATAATTCACAAATGCAAGACACAGCGCCCGATTATACACTTTGGACTTCTGTGTAATTTGCTGCACTGTGTGGATGTGGTATATGGTACTGTATCCTCCTCGAAACCCGGCTGAAACTCGTCGAGTCTCCGCTCTAGACGATTCGTGACGGCTCTTAAAACAACTTATATGTATACGTGGCTCAGGAGCGAAATGGGTCTGTAGTTCTTTAAAAAAAATCTTTTATCCTCCTTTTTAAAGAAGAGTACGACCACGCTCCATCGCCACGCTTCTGGAGTTCTCCCAGAGAACAGGTCAGAATTAAAGAGCTCCTGAAGCTCTTTAAGGACAACATTTCCTACCGCTTTCAGGAGATCAGTCGTATCCCCGTCCTCACCAGAAGCTTTTGCACTTTTAAGCTGTTTTAGAGCCGCCTCTATTTCGTCTTGGCTCACTTCTGGCAGGTCTTCTGTGAAGTGGAGGGTTAAGTTGGCTCTGGAATCTTCATTTTCGGGATCAGTTTGAGATGCATGCGATGCCTACAATTGGCCGTAGAAGTTTTCGACTTCCGAAAGGATCTCCGGCTTCGAAACGACGATATGCTCACTAGATATATTCAACTTCGTCAGATGGCTTCTCCCAAATGATTGGAGGAACACTTTCGACCCCCGATTTTGCTCAATCGATTTCTCTATAAAGCTCTTATTGGAGCATGGGAAGTCGTGTCGTATCAATATTCTAATATTATTATTGAGTGCCCGTTGTTCTAACGAAGTGACAGGTGGGTTTTCACGTCATTCCGTAATCAGAGTTTCTTCCGAAAGTTTGGACTTCTTGCACGTACGCCGCATTTTGCAAAATCTCAAGCCTTCTTCCCTGAGGATTCTCACCGGTTGTTGGAGAGCCTAGTCGACGTTATTTGTGGTTTCCACGGTAACGAATCTGTTCTCCAGATCTAGCTGGAACGCTTCAGATCCTATCATAGTTTGGAGCGTATTTGGACGGAGCCTAGACTTCATCAAACGACTTCACTTGAGCTTGAAATTGATATTCAGTGATTTTTTTAATGGATCAGGTCAGGTCGTCAGGGGTGGTCCGATATATATTTATTTTTGCTTTGATAGCTTTGAGTTAGCTTCTATAATGCGTATTAAATCCACTTTGTGTAGCGTGATGATATTCTAATACTTCCTGTGACTGCTATTGACTTGGTCAGTAGTGGTATACGAATGAGTGCAGGGTAGATAAAAACGTTCTTTCAAAATAAAAATACAAAACAACTGACTTCCAAAAAAAACAGTACAAAGTGAAAAATAACTTTAATTTCGGTAGTCAGTGTCAAAAACTAAAATACAGATCCAAAGATACCGACTTCCGAAATTAACGTTATTTTTGCTTGCAGCTCTGCTAGCGTGTAGGTAGAACGGACGCGTCGCGCGATTTTTTAAAGTTTTATCTTGTATTACAAATAGCAAAAAGTTATTTTTCTTAATTTTTATCGACAAAAGTAGATAGTTAGTAGGGACATTAGCAAACTCCAGGGGGAGGCAGCTGCCCCCCTCTGCCCCCCCCCGAGTACGCCCATGTTGTGATAAACATTGATAAAAAAAAAAACTTATTTCCCAACCAATTTGTGCACCAAATGGGGTCTCATTTGGTGCACAAATTTATTGTCTACCAAATGCAATTGAAGCAGTTTACAATGTTACTACGATAGCCAATGATTACAATTGATCATTTAGGGGACCCTTATTTTCATAACAGTCATGACCAACATGACCTGAAGACTACATCAATTTGATTTGGTTACCATCAACCAATGAAAAATGGAAGATGACCATGAACTTTATTGATTGATTCAACAAAAGCAAAGTCTGCTTACTTAATTATAATGATGAATCCAATCAAATCAAATAATTTATTGGTTTGCAAACATGGGTATTTATATTTTATTTTATTTTATGAGTCCTCCGTGTTCTACTGTCGCATGAGCATGCAAATCATTATGTTATTATTGAATTTACATAAATGTAAAGATAAAATTTTAAAATAAAATTGAGGAAAAATAAAATAATACAAGATACAAAATAATAATTGTTTGAATTACAGTAAAAATGTAAGTTCTAAAACACTGTGTCAAAAACTTAAGAATTCGCGTAAGTAATATGAAAAAAAATTACGCTAAAAACTGTCGTTGAATTATTTTATAAACAAAAAAAAATCAATTAAAATGTGATTTTTATTTATTTAATAAAAAGCTGAAGAGTTTGTTTGTTTGTATGTTTTTTGTTTGTATGTTTGTTGGTTGAACGCGTTAATCTCAGAAACTACTAGTCCGAATTGAAAAATTATTTGTGTGTTGGGTAGCCTATTTATTGAGGAAGGCTATGGGCTATATAACATCACGCTACAATCAAAAGGAGCGGAGCAGCAACGAAAAATGGATGAAAACTGGCAGGCAATTCGATGCGATGGCAAGGGTCAGGGCAGCAAAAAGACGCTGACGAAGTCGTGGGCAGTTGCTAGTGTGTTTGTAATTATTAAATTCTAAAACACTGTGTCAAAAACTTAAGAATTCGCGTAAGTAATACGAAAAAAAAATGACGTCAAGAACTCTCGTTGAATTATTTTTCTAAACAAAAAAGAAAAGTGTTTTTTGTTATTTAATAATTGTCTAAATGAGGAAAATTTTTGTATAAGACCATCATACACAAAAATTGGCAGTTGAAATTACCGCTAGGGCCGCTACCTCATGCTTATCCCGCTATGCTCTGTGTGCCATTATCCTAAGAAGGATAGCAAAAAAAAAACAACAAGAAACACTCTTTTCTAGCTAGCTGAAAAAAGCATTAGGTGCTTTTAAGGTATTTTAATTGATATCAAGCACCCCACGCTTTTGTTTTTTTTTTTCAATTATTTTCTACTTTTTAGTTTGGTTTTCTATGGAATCGTGTTTTTTTTTTAAATTATTATTTCTTCACTTTATTTAAATTTCCGCGTGCTAGCCGAGCGAGTGAAATGAGCGGTGCCTCTGCAGCCAGTTTGGTCGCAGTTAATTGGCTTTATTTAGAGTATTTGTAGGACCGCTAAATATTTGACAAATAAAATGCATGTTCATTTTATTAGAGTGTTCAATAATATTTCTAGGAAAGCAAAATAGGAATGATTTAAGGTTCGATGAAATGCCTAGGATTTATGACATCATAATATAATAATAGGGTAAATGGCTAGTTTTAGTGTTTTAAATACGTCTATAAGATCACAGCACACATTGCACGCACATGCGTATTGGGTAGAATCTTTTTTAAACATTTTAAAGCCTGTAGCTTCTCTTCATATTTCCATCGATTTTACAGTTTTTTCGACTATCGCATTTTATTATTCCTGCTTTCAAATTACATTATTTGTTCGAAAATGTCTAATGTTAGGCATCATCAATTTTTATAGTAATTACGAAGACGACTGTACCTGTCTTTCTCCAAGATGCAAGTTGGCAATGTAAAAATGTGATGTTTGTTACAGTGAAGTATTAGAAGGACTGGAGCTACGGCCGGGGCTGTCGTTTCTGAACGTGGGCTCCGGCACAGGCTACTTCAGCACCCTGGTGGGGCTGATCATCGGGCCCGCTGGTATCAACCACGGAATCGAGGTGCACCCCTATGTCCTGGAGTACGCAGTCAAGAAAATTGGACAGTTTATAGAAAACTCACCCACTTTGGACGAGTTTGAATTCTGTCAACCTAGGTTTTATAATGGTGAGTCGTTAATACTGCTATCCTTTTTAGAGTTCCATACTCAAAGGGTAAAAAGGGACCCTATTACTAAAACTCCGTCGCCGTCTGTCTATCACCAGAATCTCATGAACCGTGATGAACGGTTGAAATGTTCACAGATGATGTATTTCTGTTGCCGCTATAACAACAAATACTAATAAACAGAATACAATAAATATTTAAGGGGGCTCCCATACAACAAACGTGATTTTTGCCGTTTTTATAGATAATGGTACGGAAACCTTCGTGCGCGAGTCCGACTTGCAATCGGTCGGTTTTTCTTTTAAGACTAGAAGGAGATACTAATCAATACTCAATACTCAATTCTTTATTGCATTCCATATGTTACATCGATGGTAAAAAATAAAAATGGTACAAGATCAAATATGGACCCTGTCGGGCACGCAAAAATCAGGAGAGAGGAAGAGGGCTGAGTTACAATTTAATTAAATCAATATTCTCATTTACTGTCTTTCATTTGGTATATAATTATATTGTATACATATTATTATTATGTTCGTGTAGATAGGTATAGCATATCAGTTGTTAATTATATATATTTGCACGAGATTACATTATTATTATTAAATTCTTACAAGTTTTCGCATTTATTATGTACTCAACTAGATTAATTATTATAAGTATATATATCTACCATATACATTTATTTTAATAAATTATGAGAATTATTTAAGTATTCATATTTTTTTCTTTACTTGAATATCTGTATTCAATATTTAATTTAACATTTTATGTACCTATATATTTTATTAATATTTATTTTATTTTATAATGTTGCGTATCAGAAAGAGTATTTTATTTTTCAATAGATTTATCATCTAGAAACTCCTTTACGGTGTAGATATCATAGAATCAAGTTGCATAAAAACCATCTAGTTGTGCTCATGGACGCAGAAGATCCAAGATGAACTAGTCGGACGGCACGACGTGCGACCGGTTACGATACCTTACTGGTCGGACGGCATGACGTGCCATCGCACGTCGTGGTTACGTGGGATTATGGTTGTGGTTACGTGGGATTATGGTTGTGGTTACGTGGGATTATGGTTGTGGTTATGATACTTTACTAGAGTTAGATGTTACGACGTGCGAGACGGCACGACGTGCAACCGGTTACGATAATTTACTATAGTTAGGGAGGTGGCGAGCAAAATTTCGATATGATTAGCACACAAGGCAGACGTTATTAATAGTGATAATTATACCCTAAGAAACATCAAGGACCTCGTCTGCCACCATAGTGACGCTGCGTTGTAAATTTACAGCGTTTCAAAAATGTTAAAAAAAAAAGGTGTGCTATATTATGCGCACACGTCTGCCGCTGGGGCTGATGATCACAGTCATCCTGGAAACACAAAGAATCGAAAAGGCAGACATACAGGGCTCTGACTTTTGTAGTATTCAATTTTTTAATTTATTTTTATGATTTAAAAAACTGTATATGAAGTGCACACTTGGCAGATTTGAATTGTTCGATTAAAAACAATGAGAAGAACCACGGAAAAATAGTCTGCCAATATGTTGCATCTGCGTTGTCTATTGACAGTGCTCCAAAAATGTAAAAAAAGAAGGTATGCCTTATTGTGCGCACACGTCTGCCTCTTGGACAGATGTTTGAATTACTTATGAAAACCAAGAAAACCGATGAGGCAGACGTTCAGGCCTCTGATATTCCAAAGGCAGACCATTTGATGTACTTTTTTTCAACCCGACGCTCGCGCCAAACCAAGCAGGTATAAAATATCCCCATAGATCCTTTCGTGGTGTCTCTCTTTTCTTTGGGAATATGAGTGAGAACGGTATAACTCAGTTCCGACCTTTTCCGTATTGTGAAACTAAATGTATAGAGCGTATATCTATATACAGCTTATATCTATATCTATATACGTATTTTACACAAATAAAACGTGATTTAAAAAGTTAAAGACTGTTCCTATCCAGATCCTAATCCTATTCAGATTACATTCAAGCATGCAATTTAAAAAAAATACTTTCTAATTAGAGTTCCAAGCGCATTTCGTTTCTGCTTGGCATTGAGAAAAAATATAATTATATAGATTTCAGCTCCAGAAGTTTAATCGTTACCGTGAGTTTAGAGGATAATATTAAACAAACTTAAGCCTCCAATGGAACCGCACTAAAAGTCGTATTCAAAATTTCTACGATAACTCTAATTTTGAAAAGCTTGTCACCATTCGTTGTATTACGTGGCGATAAATTAGAATTGTCATTGAAATTGATATACTTTCTCATTTTTTCAAACTTTCGTTTAGGCATTATTTCTTGAATCATGGGTGTACCGATAGATGTGTTCCAATGACTGGTAAGAATAAAACTATAAAGAATAACAATACTCTCATGCAATACCCGCTGTCCCTTGATTCCGTGAATTTCAAACAGTTATACAGCTGAAAATCAGTGAGCAAAGTGTCTGCCACATGTTTTTTCGAATCCACAGAGTCATAGTGAATCGAATGGACGCAATGAGAACTGCGTGCAAATGACTTAGTAGAGCTTTTTTTTTTTTTACATTTTTACAACTCCGTCGCATGATAATGCGGAATCCTGAATGTCTGCCTCTTCGATTTTCTTCGTTTCTAAGATGATTGTGACCATGTACTCCAGAGGCATACATGTGCAAATGATTTAATACTCCGATTTTTTTAAGCAACTTCAATCCGCTGTAACGCGAAAACGCAGCGACATAGAACCTTAATTAATTAGACCAAATCGATTCGTAATGATTTAAACTGCAATCCACCTCGACGTCAAACGTGTGCAAATCATATACCGAAATGCTCGCCACCTCCCTAACTACTAGGACGTAGTGCCGTGACCTCCCTTCATCATCATCATCATCATTTCAGCCACAAGACGTCCACTGCTGGACTTAGGCCTCCCCCAATTTGGGAGGCTTTGCCATAATCGCCACGCTTGGCAGGCGGGTTGGCGATCGCAGTATGGTGGTAAAATGCATAGAGAACGCTGCTGCCCATTCTCTAGTAAGTCCCCTAGTCGCCTTTTACGACACCCACGGGAAGAAATGGGGTGGTGTTATTCTTTACGTCCGGCACCACACGGTACTGAGCTCCCTTAGTTGGATAAAATAAAATGCTATGTTTCTATTTCAGGTAATGGACTGAGTATCCCCCCGCTAACTGCGCCCTACGACCGCCTGTACTGCGGTGCCGGCTGCCCCGAGCAGTATCAGAACTATTTCAAACAACTCATCAAGGTAGGCCCATAGTCATCGCAACTCTAGTACCTGATAAATCGAAAATTGTTTATTTTTCTTGTGTATAGAACTACCCTTTGTAGATAATAGCGGATAGGGTTTTTTTTTAAAGAAAATCAACCATTCATTAGATGCTGGAGAGGAAGGGAGTATATTTATTATGTGTATTAAACTATATATTAGGTCTTTACCTATGAAATTGCCGTTCTGCAGTACTGGCCATTTCAAATCAAAATAATTTTTGTTTGTCTAAGAATTCTAATTTCAAATTAATTTTATTTTAAAACCATGGAATTCTTTTTCCAAAAGTAGTCATTTGTTTATTGATTAGTGTTACATTTTCATCGCATTTCAATCTTTTTCGTCATCATGGATACGTTAAAAATTCGAGTAATTATGGAATATGAGTACCGTCGTGGCAGCGACGCGGCACAAGCGGCACGCAACATCAACGACGCACAGTGTGGTATTAGGCCCTAAAAGTTGGCCAAAAATATTTTATGACTCGAACGACGATTATTAGTGTACATATGTTAAAATATGTATTAAAAGACTTATTATAGTAAGAAAAACATTTATTCGTCACTACTGGACACATTTTCATTGGTCAGGTCACTCTCAGTAAGCAAATTTAATACGTCTCCATACAATGTCTTTCTATTTTTCTTAAAATATAATATATATGTTCTCATGCTTGTTAATAGGGGGTCCGAAGTTAACAAAAGCCTATTTAAAACGTCCATATTACGTCCTCTACGCGCGAAAGCATTCTGGAATAATTAAGTCTATATTGCCTTATGTGTTTGTTGCGAGCTTCCGCAGCTTCTTCAGACAGTTGTCCTATTGGAAGAATTGCGTGTTTTATCACTTCAGCTCCGTGGCGAAGCACTTTATGCAGTGTCGGAGACATGGGGTAAAACCCATTAAAGCCACATACATCTCGGCAGTTTCATCGCAGTATTTCTGGAAAGCTTCAATATTAATTTTATACCCGCAGCCCATTGTGTCCAATATAACGTGACATCAGTAGATAACTTCATCAATTTAGGTTATTTCTTTATTAATTGTGTTGTATATTAGCGATCTTTTGCTTTAAATCATGAATTATTATATTATCATCAGAGTAGGAACTTAGCAAATGCTGCTTCAAAAATGTCAATTTTTCATCAATTGTTGATTCTTTAGAACTTTGCATAATAGCATACAACTCATTCCAAGTCATAAACCTCACTCCTGAAGTCCCTGTAACAAAATAAAACTAAATCTTAGGAACGAATAATTTATACAAGATTGCAGGACACAAACGAAAAAAAATCTCAAAAAAAAAGGGGCGGTTACGGGCGGCTGTGTTTTTTACAAGTTTGTTTTGGACTGTCTACTCTACAAGAAACAATAGTATGTGTAATTAAAGAATGCTAAATAATGTGAAAAAAACACTCTTAAACATAGAAAAGTAAGAATTTTTTTATTAGTTTATGACAACTTACTTTTGGACCTATGGATTAAAATTGATTGAGATTTTTGGAGAAAAAAAACATTTTCCACACAGTTACATACCTGACTGAGAGGAATCCATCACAAAAACCACCACAGAACCGTTTGTTCCAAAAATATCGCGTTTTAAAAACAAGTATAATTTGAGCGTATCGAACAATCACACGACCACTATAAGCGAACGGCAACTTTCGACTGACTGTGCGGTTCATGTTGGCAAGCTGGCACGGAGTTCTTCGGGCATTGTCTTGCCCACTTACTTAACTTTTAAAGGATCGGACATATAGAGTAGTTTACTAATAATAAAAAAAAACATTTTTGGCCAACTTTTAGGGCCTAATACCACTCTGTGCGACGTTTACGGAGCTAACACTACAAACCAACGCACCACCTGTTATTGGTTTGCTCGCTTCCGTTCTGGAAATTTCGACCTGAAAAATGAACCTCGCGGTCGTCCGAAGACTTTGGTCGACAATGACGAATTAAAGGCGATTGTGGAAGCTGATGATACACAATCTACGGCTGAATTAGCAGCAGCTTTCGACGTTAGCGTCTAAACAATATTGGTCCATTTGCGTCAAATTGGCAAGGTAAAAAAGCTTGACAAATGGGTGCCCCACGAACCCAATGATCGCCAGCGCGAAGTACGCGTCGAGACGTGCCTTGCAGTGCTCAACAGACACACAAATGAAGGAATTTTGAACCGCATTGTTACCTGCGATGAAAAATGGATTCTGTTTGATAACCGCAAGCGCTCAGCAAGTTGGTTGGATCCTAGTTCAGCACCTAAACAATGCCCTAAACGAAAACTTACCCCTAGAAAAATGATGGTCACTGTTTGGTGGTCTAGCGCCGGTGTGATTCATCACAGCTTCTTACCAAACGGGGTGAGCATTACTGCAGATGTGTACTGTGAAGAATTGAACTCAATGATGAAGAAGCTGGCACATCTCCAACCAGCATTGGTCAATCGCTCGTCTCCGCTGCTCCTGCACGACAACGCGCGACCTCATACGGCACAGCAGACGGTCTCCAAGTTGCAAGAACTGGGGTTGGAAGCTCTCCGTCATCCGCCCTACTCACCAGACCTTGCGCCTACAGACTACTACTTTTTCCAGAATTTGGATAACTTCTTGGCGGGAAAAAAATTCAATACCCGAGAGGCAGTACAAAATGCCTTTGAAGAATTTGTTGCCTCCCGTCCAGCTGATTTTTTAAAGAAGGGCATCAATAAACTGCCACTGCGTTGGCAAAGATGCATTGATTGCATGTGTGATTATTTCGATTAGTACAAATAAAAAATACATGAAAAAAATTCGTTTAATTTTTTTCATACAAAACGGCATTTCATAGGTAAAGACCTATTATCAGTTTAAAGACATTTCATATATCACGCTATAATAACACTAAGATCCTTAGGAGCCGAGCAAAAAGTCACGAATACGAAGACCTCACACGAGTAGGGGATTCGATGCGACGGGGTAGGTCGGGGGAGCAAGAAATTTAACGCGGACGAAGTCGCGGGCAGAAACTAGTTTATATACTAAAAATTTGCAAATTATTAAAGCTATATATTCTTAATCCATCTCTGGCCGTGTGGTCGTAAGGAATAGCACCATCCCCTTTCTTCCCATCATTCTCCAGCCCTTATCCCAATTTATTTGTGGTCGGCTCAACATGTCCTTTTCTTCCACACTTCTCTATTAATCGTCATCTCAGAAGTCACCCAGTTTCTATCCATATCATAATTCACACAGTCCATCCATCGTTTCATTGGTCTCCCTCTACTCTTATAGCCATCGACATTCATACTCAATACTTTCTTTACGAAATTTTCTTCATTCCTCCGTATCACGTGACCATACCATGACAACCGATTCCCACACAACTTTTTAGTTATTGAAATGTCATTTCTTCCCATGGTTGTCGTACAAGGCGAAGAAGCGTTCTCTATGCATTTTACCACCATACTGCGATCGTCAACACGTCTGCCAAGCGTGGCGATTACGGCAAAACTCCCTAAACTGGAGGCCTATGTCCAGCAGTGGACGTCTTAAGGCTGAAATGATGTTGATCATATTCTTAATAAAAATTTGTTAATACAAGGCCTACTAAGTTGGTGGTATGCTTCTCTCAAGGTTGGAGGTGTCCTCGTGATGCCGCTCAACGACAACCTGGTGCAGGTCAAGCGCACATCGGTGGACACCTGGAGCAGCCGCAGTCTCCTAAACGTGTCCTTCGCGACCCTCAGGGTGCCTAACAAGGATGATCCCAAGGAATTCTCCAGAACTTGTAAGATACTTTCAGAGAACGGAAGAGTTGATGAGTTCTTTGTCTTTACTTAGCTTACTTATGTCGCCATATTTATATACACTAGTCACAAAAATTAAGGGATATAAAAAAATCCAAATTTTTGGGTGATTTTCAACAAGCTGTAACTCCGAGGAAAATGATCGTACAGCAAAAAATAAAAAAGCAAATTGTAGCTCCAAGTGTCTAGTTTGATTTTTTTTTATCATGTTTGGGTCTGGAGAAATCCCAAGGAAACTACCAAAAAAATATAGAATAAAAAATAAAGATTTTTCAGAAAAAAAAAATTCGTTTGAAAAACTAAAAAAATCGAAAAATTGCTCATGGTGATTTTTGCAAAAACAAAGAATTTAAAGCTTCGGGGCACTGTGAAAAAAAAACAATTTATCGGAGGTGGATTGGGATTCGATCAAAAAATTGGAGCTACAATTTGCTTTTTTATTTTTTGCTGTAAGATGATTTTACTCGGAGTTACAGCTTGTTGAAAATCACCCAAAATATTGGAATTTATTTTATATCCCTTAATTTTTGTGACTAGTGTTAATATATATAAAAGCGAAATTTCATTCGTTCATACATTCATTCTCTCACTGATTAATCCGAAATCTCAGAAACGGATTTTAGGAAACTCCGCCCGTAAAGAGTTGAAAGAAAGAAAGAAAGAAAGAAAGAAAGAAATCATTTATTTGCCATGAATGTGGGTACAAAATAGGATGTTAACATTGTAAAAACAGTTCCAGCACACTCTACCTTACGGCATGCAAAAGTAAAAACTATTATACAAATAAAATAAAAATAAAGTAAAGTTAAATTAAAAACAAAATAAAAACACATAAAATGGACGGTTATGTAAATTTACAGCCTTCCTTACATGAACTAAACATAAAAAAAAATCAATTTCAATTCCGTATTTTACCTATTATGATCGATTAAATTGACTATTTATTCATGCCTACATTAATAAAATTACACATACACACAAATACGTACATCACGAAATTTGAAATAAATTAAAATTAACAACATTATAAACTTTTATCATTAATAAAATCTTGTATAGAATAATAGCATTTATCTATTAATAAGGATGTTAGCCTCTTTTTAAATATGCTTAGTGATTCCTCTTTGTAGGCATGAGGTATTTTGTTATAGATAACCGGCCCCATTGATAGAACACTCTTTCTTAACAATGCTGTTTTATACCTCCCTGTAAACATTAAATTTTTATATTGTGCTCTAACAGATCCGCGTCGTGTTCTTATATCGTCCATTAGGGTAAAGAGGTGTATGTTTGTTCTAACAAAAATTGCTACTTCAAATATATACAAAGACGGAAAGGTGAGCAATTTTAGGGACTTGAACACAGGTGCACAACTGTCGGTATTTTTAAGATTACTCATTGATCGTAAGCAACGTTTTTGGGCTTTAAATATTCTCTCCCTATCAGTACAGTTACCCCAGAATATAACTCCGAATCTCAAAACTGACGCAACTAGTCCGTGATAAGCTTGCAGTACGGTGTGAGTGCTTACTTTTTTTGCCAGGTTATAAAGTACGTACGCTGACTTGCTTAACCTCTTACATACATCTTCTGCATGTGGTTTCCAGGTCAGTTTGTTATCGATTAGAATACCAAGGAATTTCGTAACATTCGTAGATTCTACTTTTTGTCCCTCAAATTCAACGTTGTAATTTTCTGCTCCTAGTCGCTGGTGAAAATGCATAACTTTTGTTTTCTCGACGTTTATAATTAGATTATTTCTATTAAGCCAGTTTATTATATTTTTCAATGTATTATTAATATCGCTTTCGTAATTATTTTTATCGCCGCATTTTACTATTGCCGTACTGTCGTCTGCGAATAATACCATAGGTTGTTGTATTTGGCGAGGCAAGTCATTAATATACAAAAGAAACAATAAAGGTCCAAGGACACTACCTTGCGGTACCCCATATTTGACTTCTCTGCAGCCGGATAGGTATTTATGTTCTTTTTTAGTTTTCATACATATCCTTGATATTTCTGTGTATTGCTGTCTATTAGTTAAGTATGACTTAATTAGATTTAAGACATTTCCTCTAATGCCGTACGCGTAGAGTTTATTTATAAGAGCGTCATGGTTTACGTAATCGAATGCTTTCGTCATATCAGTATATATGGCGCATACAGGCCTTTTGTGGTCTACACTTGGCATTACGTTGTTCAGTAGGTCGTATATTGCCATACTGATATTTTGATTTTTTCTGAACCCCTTTTGTTCGTCACATAAGATTTTATTTATAGTTAAGAACTTATAGATTGTCTCGTATATAATTTTTTCAAAAACTTTGGAAAACACTGGAATTAAAGCCACTGGCCTATAATTAGCCATGTCTTCTTTGCTATTTTTTTATGAAGTGGTTTTATGATTACTTTTTTAAGACTGTTGGGAAAACTACCTGAGCTAATAATCGTATTCATTATGTGACTTAGAGGTACAGCAATTATATCAGACACAAATTTGACTACCGAAGTTGATACGCCGTCATAGCCGTGACTTTTTTATTTTTTAATATCCTTATTGCTCTAACTATATCCTGTGGAACTGCTGGCGGCATGAAGATAGAGTTCGGGTTATTGGCTATAGTACTGAAATTATCTGATTCTGTTTTTCCATTTGATACATCTTGTACTTGGTCTACAAAGAAATTATTGAAAGATTCAGCAATTTCTTGGGGGTCCTTAATTATAGAATTCTGTCTGTTTATTTGTATAATCGGATCCTTAGTGAATTCAGTATTGTTAATAATTTTCCACGCTGCTTTGGTCTTATTCTCAGAGTTATTTATAATATGGTTATTTTGAGCTTTTTGGGTGAGTCTAATAATTTTTTTGAGTTTTTGTGAATAAGTTTTGAAAACATATTTATTTTTACGCGTAGGAGATAATCTGTACTTCCACAGTAAATTTCTTTGTTTCCGGCTGCAAATTCTTATACCCCTGGATACCCACTTAATCTTTCTGTCTGGTTTAAAAATAACCCATTTCATCGGAAAGCAAAGATTGTACAATAAACAAAAAATATCTATGAAGTTATCATAAGCTTCATTAGCGTCTTCGGTACTAAATACGTCTGAGAAAGTTAGACACTGTAGATAACTTTTAAATTTTATTAAATTTTCCCTTGTAATGGCACGTTTTTGTATGCGCCAAGAATTAATAATACATGATTTTTTAACTGGGATTTTCAGTAGTTGAGCTGTATGGTCAGAAAGAGCAAGGTCTATTATCTCGCAATTACATTTCTGCTTTGAATTATGAGCTATGTTATCTAGGCAAGTCTTGCTCATTAATCGTGTTGGTTGATGTATTTCCAGTTTAAGATTGTAATTGAGAAGTAAAGATTCAAAGTCCAAAGTAAATCTATTTCTTTTAATAATGTCTATGTTAAAGTCCCCACACAAAACCACCTTTTTATTGATATTAGTGCACAATGTCTTTAATAGAGAATCCAGGATATCATAGAAGAGACTAATGTTAGACATACTGGGCGGACGATATATGCATATAATTATTATCTTATGTTTAATTAGTTCTAACGCACAACATTCTATAACCCCCGTCACTGACAAGCTTGATATGTTTTTTAATTCTTTGTATTCATAGCTATTCTTAATTAGGATGCAAGAACCTCCACGTTTTTGTGTTTTTCTTGCATAACACGCAGCTATCTTAAAGTTAGGTATGTTAATTAAGTTTTCGTGACCAGCTATTACAAAATGTTCCGTTATACAGATCACATCTACATCTATTTCCTTTTGTAACAACTCTTGGATATGTACTGTTAATAAATCTGATTTATTGAGAAGACCAGCTATATTTTGATGCAAAAGGTGTATGTGATTATAAAAGAAAAAACTCATTCGCGTGAACTGTAGAGGCGTTGAGTGGAGATTCTCCAAGTTCCGCATAAACTGAGCGGTTCATACTTCCGTTATCACAATATACAAATTCGTTTATCATTAAGCTAAGATTTACAAATATATTTGACATGCCGCGATTGTTCACAGATCCACTTCTTTTCCAAAACATTTTGAAATCATAAGAAAGATAATAGTTTGAATCGAACAAGAATGCAAAGTTATGAGTACATGCATCTAGGTATAACAGGCTATTAAATGTCTCTATTCTTCCGTTGAACATCGTTGAGTAGTCGTTTAATTTGAATGTAGGTGCGCAAATTACAACATTTGTGTGCTGTATTTTTAAAAGAGTTTCACGTATGCAGATTATTAAGTCGACGTAGTTATTAGTTCGTCGAAAACCCTCCTCGCCAATTAAAATGAGGCAATAGTCATACATTGTATGGTTTTTTAGTTTTTGTTCAAGGTTATTGATGAGCTTCTTTATCCCACAGTTAGGTTTTAGGTAGTGGCAGATTTCATAGTTTGGGAATGTATCTTCTGCCATTGACAGTATCGTGTTGTTATTATTACTGCTTAAGATACACAGCTTGTGCTTTTCAGTGATTTTGCTTTGTTGATTTTTAGTCTGTGTTGGGATTTGCTTGAAAGGGCGACTATCCTTTTTATTATTAGACGTGTTCGGTACAGCGGGGACTAGTTGATTTTCGGTCAAGGGTTGGGATTTATTTATATCTTTATTTCTTAACTCAGTAACCGAGGATGGTATGGACTCCTCTTTATTTTGAGTGTTGTGGTCACTTATATCTTTGTATGAGCTGAACTTTTGTGCGGATTTAGGCGGTGACTTAGTGAGTACTATTGCATCTGAGCTGCCGATTGACAGAGCTGAGTTGAAGGAGTCGTCCACAGCTGTATCGCCTGTTGTTTGATTTTGTACCACTGAGTCTGGTAGGCGAGTCACCATAGGAGAGAGATACAATTTAGTCGGTGTGGAGGAGCCCCCCGTTTGTAATTTATTTCTTTTACTTGCCGATCTCGGTGAAAAACTCTTCGTGTTTAGTATATTCACTTTCTTATAAGTTTCAATAACTTTCTGGTATTGTCCAATATCCATTTTAAGGCGAAAATTTTCGCTATTTAAATTTTCAATTTCTATATGTGCACTTTTTAGCTCCATATTTAGCCTGTTAATTGTGTCTTTAAGATTTAGAATAGCGTCACTTTCATTTAGTGACGTATTTGGCAGACTCATCATCGTTGTGTCTAATAGTGTGGAGTTAGTGCTTAAGTTCACATTAAAGACGCTGTCCATTGAACTCGATCTCGGTGGTTTGCGAAAAGTAATATTTTCAAATTCAGACTTTTCCATAATGTCAGTAGAAAGCCACAAAAGTCGATTGAATGTTTTTATATTAATAAGTTACAAAAAATAATGATAAAAATAAAAAAGTAAAAAAAACACAAAAAGTTCAACGGTTCATGTGAGATTCGAACGTGCGATCACTCTCTTCCGAAGCACGGTGTCCTACCGCTACGCTACCAAGCTCCGTAATAGGTGTGATGAAATAACGCTATACGTGCTGGGCGAAGTAATTAGTCTCCAACTTGTGCTCTCGTATGGCCATATAAGGTAATGAAGTTGTGTCGAACGCACTGTATGATGGGTGATTCACGCACTGACAGCAACGGTGTCGGCGGGTGTGAGGCACGGGCGCGCGAGGAGTATCGGGCGTACCGCGGGTTGAGGTAGGTCAGGGAATGGAATCGTTTTTTAAAAGTTTGAAAGTTATTTACCGATAACTTTTTAGTTATTGGGAGTTTTGACGTCCGGTTTTCACCACTAGAACGAACACTTCACTCACTATGCAATACTATCGCTCAAGAGTCTAAAGAAACACTTTTAGCTATTTAAAACGATTAAAAATTTAGGAGCTTGATGACAACGATCTTTCCTTTAGCACGGTTACGTTCCGTTGAATCTAAAAAAAAAGGGAAATACAGGGATATAAGTTGTATGAAAGGCCATTAGTTATAAAGCAAGGTTTCTTAAAATTTTGTGTTAAGGCGTGACGAATAAAAAATACTTTATACGTGTCTCAGCGTTATTTATAATTCTTGCTCCGAAGAGGGGATGAAATTTTGTGGAAAATCTTTAATTTTTAAAGTAAACATAAGTGAATTATTTAGGCATATGGTTGGAAACGTACGCAACAACATTTCCGACATCGAAAAAGCTATTATTATTGTTATAATACATTGGGAGATGTTTTCACAAGAAACTGCAGCAAACCGAGTTGGTTTTGAATGTTGAGATTAAATTTATTATTTTTGTTTATGATGGCGGTTGGTTGAAACACAGTATTTTCTTGTTTTTGGGTTTAGATACAAACACACAAATCACGCCTTGTTTCCTCGAAGGGTTCGGTAGACGTACACACGCATTTTGCCAGTTATGTTTAAGGCTTAAGTTCTATGTCCCATATTTGTGTTTCAGTATATTATTTATCTTTAACATAAAACGGCCAACGGCCAAGGCGGACTATAAAACTATTTACTCAGGCTCATGAATACACACATCTTGCTATCAGCTAACAGTTTCTACCTTAGCTATTAAGGCTGATGTAGACTGGGCCGGCATTGAAAATATACATTTTCTATACACTAACGAATACTACAGGCACCGCACGCACTTTTTTACATGAAAATCCATCGCGCTTTGGCCTGTCGTTGGTGTAGTGTGCGCTCGTTTCAAGTGTTGTGTTTACATGGGGCCGCAGTCTACCTGGAGGAGCAGTGCCCGGCGCGCCTGCAGGTGCTGGCGCGCGCGGTGGTGCGGCGCAGCATGCGCGCGTGCCTGCTGGCGCGCCACCCGCAGCTGCGCGAGCCGCCGCCGCGCCGCCCGCCGCTGCACAGCCCCTGTCCGCGCCGCATCTGCATACCCATCGAGGACGACAGCGACGTCGGTACGTACATATTGTGCATACCAAAACTACGTCTATTTTGTTCAACAATACGGATAAGGCTAGCAAAATACGTGACTAACACGATATTTCTACTGATTACACGCTAAATCTGCTCCTCCCGCTTAATGACAGAGGGGCTACATATACTTACAGAGGGCCTGAACGCGCTGCACGACCTCGACAACGGGAACGGCGCCAACGAGATGAACGCGCTGTTGAGCCTCGTGCTCAGCATGGGACAGAACCGCGTCGCCGGCGCCCTGCGGTTTGACTCGCTCGACTCACACTCGTCCGAGGGCGAAGACGGCAACGACAACAATGACGACGGCGGCGCAGGTGGCGGCGGCGGAGGCGGTGGCGGTGGCGGAGGCGGAGGTGGAGGCGGAGGCGGGGGCGGGGGTGGAGGCGGAGGCGCAGGTGGCGGTGCTGGTGACGGCGGAGGCGACCGGCCCGGGCGGGCGGCGCGGCCGGCGCGCGCCGAGCGGCCCTACGTGCGCTCGCTGCGCGTGGAGCGGCCGCCGCTGGCCGAGCGCGCCATCCGCCTGGAGCGCGCCGCGGCCTTCGCCAACCCCAACGGCAACGTGACGGAACACCTGCCCGAGCCCGACTACGCCATAAAGCACCCGCGCGCGTGCCGCGGCCTGCTCACGTTCGAGTTCCAGGACGACCACGGCAGGCTGCGGACCCACCCCGTCCCCCACGTTGTCTCCGGTGTGATCCCCGTGCCCTCCGCCCCCCCGTCGCCCCCGCTGCCCGGAACCTCGGGCACGTCCGTCACCTCTAGCACATCTGTCACCTCTGACAGTTCCGTCAACTCTGGAAGCTCCGTCACCTCTGGTACTTCCGTCACCTCCGGCACCACCGACGACTCCCCCAAGATAGCCGACGTCGATGCGGAAATATGTTCGGCCAGACGGCCTCGCCCGGGCACGTCCCGCGACATAGAATTTTTGATGCCGGCGGAGGATCGAGTCGAGAGAGTGTTGGTGGTGTCTTCTAGCGAGGAGGACGCCAAGGAGGTTCGGAAGGAGCAAAAGACGAAGAAGCTGGACAGCGGCATCGGCGAGGGCACCACCACATCCAGCAGCTCGTCGCCGGCCAAACAGGAGATGTTTGAATTCGATGAAATCGTCACGCTGAGTGACCTCGAGCACGATCCAGATCTAGTTGGAGGTAAGATTCCCTCCATATGTATAGTCATGGTCGTTAGCGAAGAGTAAAGTTTAGTGGTTATGTTCGTGTTCGTTTTCAAATTCATTTTTACGCTTTAGTTAAAACGGTTTACAATCAGTTACAGAAATTAAAGACACAGTTTGTAGGTACATGTACAAAAAAGAGAAAAATATAATGTAGGTACTAGCTTCTGCCCGCGCCTTCGCCCGCGTCAAATTTTTGCTCCCCTGAACCTTCCCGTCGCATCGAATTGCCTGCCAGTTTACGACCATTTTACATTGCTGCTCCGCTACTTTTGATCGAAGCGTGATGTTATGTAGCCTTCCTTCCTTATTCTGCCTTCCTCAATAAATAGGCTACCCAACACAAAAAAAAATCAATTCGATGTTTGGGTCTGGAGAAATCCCAAGGAAACTACTGTCGATTGTCGAAGTTAAAAAGTACTTTTTTGCTTTGACTGACCATAACTCCAAGGCAAATCATCGTACAGGCATTCTGGATACGTCAAATTAAAGGGCATTCAATTTTCTAAAAGAGCTTTTGAGTGAAATAATGGAAAAAATGTTTGAAGCCCGTAGCCCAAGACAAGGAAAAATTTGGAAATAGTTATTTGTTATACAAGAGTGCAAAGTTGCTTTTTAACCGCGTGCTCAATTTTGATGACCGAGCAAGCGAAGGATTCTAAAATTGAATCACGAGCGCAGCGAGTGATTCAAAATCAGAATCCTGAGCGTTAGCGAGGGAATCAAAAGAGCACGAGGTGAAAAATCTTTGCACTCGAGTGCAACAAGTAACTTTTCATTCCACCTCAGCGAGGAAAGAGTATTTTTAGAGGATAAAGTAAATTGAATTTAGAACATCGTGTGCACTATCACAAACTTAGTGCACACGATGTTCTAAATTCAATTTACTTTATCCTCTAGAGAATAAAAACGGCTTTTCCACTCAGATATTGAAGATTAAAAGACTCTTTCCGAGATGGTGGGATGAAAAAAATTTTTTTTGGTACTTTCCTTGGGATTTCTTCAGACCCAAACATGATAAAAAAAATTCAAAACTAGACACTTGGAGCTACAATTTGCTTTTTGATTTTTTGCTGTACGATCTTTTCCTCTGAGGTACAGCTTGTTGAAAATCACCCAAAAATTTGGATTATTTTTATATCCCTTAATTTTTGTGACTAGTGTATTAGTATAGATAGTATAGATAAAGTTAAGGTAAAAACTTAACAACACTTTCAAAATCCCCCAGAAGTACTGTGACTTCTGACATGCCGATAGAATCTTTGTCCATTCGTCCACAAACAGATCGTTTGGTTTGTTGGGTTAGTGTCCAAGAGATCATTAAGCGCGGCCAGAGTACGTGGTACTGGAGACTCAGCGCGCGAACCGGTGGAACATAGAGGCACAACGATAGCCTGTGCTTTCCGTCGGGGCAGTAATTGTCTAAGACAAAACGGGAGACAGCCAGGCATTCAGATAAGCCGCGTCAATAGTTCCACGGAGCGTCTTTCAGGCTAGGGAGGTGGCGAGCATTTCGGAATATGATTTGCACACGTTTCACGTCGAGGTGGATTGCAGTTTAAATCATTACGAATTGATTTGGTCTAATCAATTAAGGTCCTATATCGCTGCGTTTTCGCGTTACAGCGGATTGAAGTTGCTTAAAAAAATCGGGGTATTAAATCATTTGCACATGTATGCCTCTGGAGTTCATGGTCACAATCATCTTGGAAACGAAGAAAATCGAAGAGGCAGACATTCAGGACTCTGCATTATCATGGGACGGAGTTGTAAGAATGTTAAAATAAAAAAGCTCTACTAAGTTTGGCGCGAGCGTCGGGTTGAAAAAAGTAAATCAAATGGTTTGCCTTTGGAATATCAGAGGCCTGTACGTCTGCCTCATCGATTTTCTTGGTTTTCATAAGTAATTCAAACATCTATCCAAGAGGCAGACGTGTGCGCATAATATAGCATACCTTCTTTATTTTACATTTTTGGAGCACTGTTAATAGACAACGCAGAGACAACATATTGGCAGACTATTTTTTCCGCGGTTCTTTTCATTGTTTTTAATCGAACAATTCAAATCTGCCAAGTGTGCACTTCATATACAGTTTTTAAATCATAAAAATAAATTAAAAAATTGAATACTACAAAAGTCAGAGCCCTGTATGTCTTTTTTTTTTTTTTTTTTTTTTTTCAGGATGGGAAATCATCAAATGACTTCTCCCGCTCTGGGCGGAGCGGGAGGGCGTGTCAGACTTTTACTGACTAAAACCCACCCGTGTTCCATCAGTTGCCCATGTGCCAGGGTCACGGTATCTCTTTCGAACAATCACGCGACCCCGGCAGGCATCGGTCCTAGTAGACCCCTACACTGCTGCTGACATCTCTTTGAGGCGCGCGTGGAACACTGCGCGCCGTCGACCCGAGCTTGGTCCTTACCGGGCGGCGAGCTACCCATTGCTCGCCACCCGCAAGCTCGCGCCTACGGTGGCCGGGAGTCCGCTATTGACTCCCGACGCCCGGGGCGTCTCCTCCTGCGGTGGCTAGGGACGTGAGGGCGCAGAGACTGCCACTCCCTCACGCGCCCCGCCTCCTCCTTCGCGAGCATTACTGCTTCGCAGAAGGAGGTGACGGCTTCCCATTCCCTCTCGCTCCGTACCATGGCTCGCACCAGGGCCGGACGCGAGAGGTCGCCGCCGCCGATCGCCTCCACGAGGACACGGCGGTGCCCCGCCCAGGCAGGGCACACCTCCACCGTATGCTCCACCGTGTCCTCCAGACGATCCTCGCAATGGAAACACCCGGACGTATCCTCCCGCTTTATCCTGAACAGGAACCCACCGAAGCACCCATGCCCGGTGAGAACCTGCGTCAGGCGGAAGGTGAGGACGCCGTGGCGCCTCTCTATCCACTCCTCAAAGCCCTGTATGTCTGCCTTTTCGATTCTTTGTGTTTTCAGGATGACTGTGAACATCAGCCCCAGCGACAGACATGTGCGCATAATATAGCACACCATTTTTTTAAACATTTTTGAAACGCTATAAATTTACAACGCAGCGCCACCATGGTGGCAGACGAGGTCCTTGATGTTTCTTAGGGTATAATTATCACTATTAATAACGTCTGCCTTGTGTGCTGATCATATCGAAATTTTGCTCGCCAGCTCCCTAACTACTATGGGGAGCTGATATATTGCTCGCTTTACCTCTAACGAAGTATAGAAACCGTAGGAACGCTTTTGTACCTTTTCTAATACAAAGCGTAGGTACTTTTGGGTGGGTTTCGGTGGTATGGTCATTTGCATATAAAATGCATTGTTGTCGATTTAAATCTGTGATTTAGCAATGTCTGCGTAGCTACGAGTCGAAAAGGGAACAGTTTTACTCGTTTCTGAATAGGGAATTACTCTCTCACCAATCATTGTTTTAAAAACGCTATCACATTTTCCTACAAATGCCGTTGGTTTTCAGGTACGCACGGCTACACATCAAGCTATATTTCCACTATAAGCTGACCTCTCATTGTACGGTATATGTATACAATGCGAGCTCAGCTAAAACTGGAAATGTATAGCTTTATGTGTAGCCGTGTGTACCAATCAAATCAAGAGGTATCTCAACTGCGAGGCAATTATGGTCTTAAATTAAAGATCTACTATCGAATCATCTCCACAATCAACATCAAAATTGTGTTGCCCTGTATGATATTTTAACACAAATACGTTTTCACCACCACAGAAAAGAAAAAAAAAATTGGGAGTTGAATATGAACCAGTATACTAGATCCACTGCATATTTTAACTTCAAAATAACAAGAAATTGTGGCTTATAGTCCTCTTTGTAATGCTTAAATATTTTGTAATTAAATAAATATTTTTTTATTTATGAGAAAATAAAGAACGTTTCAAATTTCTTCATACATTTTCTACTCGCAGTTTGTCATTCTGCGCTCAGACGCGCCCTAGGAAGCAAGAGCGTATCGCTTACTTGTAAAAAATAAATACGATCAAAATTATAGTGCCGTGTTGTATCATCATTATCAGCCTATAATGTTCCCACTGCTGGGACACAGGCCTCCTCTCGGTGAGAGGGAGTGGGCCATAATCCACCACGCGGGCCCAGTGCGTGTTGGTAGATGTCACATGTCTTCGAGTTTTTGGTTCTAAGACATGCCGGTTTCCTCACGATGTTTTCCTTCACCGTTTTGAGAGCAGTGGTGTGGCCGTGTTGTATACTCTAGTTTAAAAAATTTGATACTTTTCGGTCCAAAAGTATGAGTACCCTACCAAACTTATTACCAGAACTTGCTATAGCAATAAATAAATAAATATAATTCTAAATGGCGGCAAAATATATGATTGTCATTTTTGGGGATTTTGGAGGTAGTGATGATTATGAATATATTATGTAATAATAGTATACACGAATACAAGATTGCTCATCCGCAATTTTGTATTCGTGTTTATATTTAATAAAAAAAAGTTATATGAATAATAAATTTAGCGGTTGCTAAATTTTCACATTTTCATCTTTGGTGTCGACGACACCTCCAAATATTTAGATTTCACTATGGGTGTCTTTTCATGGTTTTATTGTAGGTGCTGAAAAAGCGTAAATTATCCTAACTCAAGTGAAAATTATGATTCAAAGAACTATTTCACCGTTCTATGAAAGTCAGTCCTATACATACTAAATAGGCAATTAACTGCGACCAATTTGGAAATAGCGCTTACCGGCCGCTTCCGCGGCACGGATTTATGCTTGCTCGGATTGCACGCGGATGGTCACAGTTCTAACATAACCTAAACCATTTAGTCAGGGTGCCCTTGCTTAGTTACTGCGACCGATTTGGCTTTCGATGCCACATCAAAAGCTTATTGTGACTGCAGATAGCCATTCCACATAACGTTCAAACGTAGGTAGCCGTTTTGATACACGTAACACAATGAAAAACCAGCTGAACGTTGCTTAGCTGTCTCCCATAAAGGAGCTGTGTTGTAAACGGCTGGCATTTGTGTAAAACAGCTTATGCGACTCTTCATTTGTGACATTGACACTACGACGCAATATACAAATGCTATCGTGCAATGATCAGAAGCCCAATTCTCATTATTAAAAACGTTCAAAATGTAGTCGCAGTCTCATTTCGACGACAAACAAATGTCAAAAATGTATGGAAATTCGAGGTATTTTTGACAAATCAAGACAGATCGGGCTGAACGTTCTTGAAAATACGAGAATTGTCCTACAGATAAAATAGCAGATCTTTTTTAATAAGTAATGGAATCACGCCTGTGGTCAGGTCGGTACATGGAGAAGCGGAAGCACTCGGAGTCGTCGTCGGAGGGCTCGGGCAGCGAGGAGTCGATGGAGCGGCGGCGGCGCAAGCGGCGCCTGCACCCGCGCCGCAGCGGCATGACGCGCCGCGTGCGCCCCATCGGGCCCGACGCGCGCCGCGTGCGCCTCTCCGTGCTCATGAAGCGCGGCGTCAAGGTATACACCACTTTGTATAGTTTTCAATACTGAGCTTTTGGTTACACAGGGAGTTAAAAGACCCATCGTCATTATGTAAGTAAGTAAACAAAAGTCAGAACTTCGACTTTCAATATCTCTGTAACCAGAAGGTACAATGCAACAAAATGCAAGTAATAGAGAGTGACACTCGGCCTTGTTAAGCGCCTTTTTACAATCGTTATAATAATTTTGTTTTAAAGTGTGTCGAATTTGTTCAACGTAATCAATTTTTGTTTATTTCTTTAAGGAGCTGCCGTTGCCATACGCACTGAAGAAGTACGTCAACCTCGGGCGCTGCTTCGAGTTCTAATTCGATAGAGATGTCTTAGCTGAGCAGCGCGTCGCTGTCTCATTCAACATTTCAACCGGGCGCTTACGATGTTTAATCGAAACGTGCGTGCGCGCAGTTTGGAGCAAAGCAGCGCACTGCCCAGCTGGAACAGAGGACCTGAAATCAATATCAACCGTTTTTTGTGAGCATTTATAATTTTCTATAACATGTGTTCATAAAACTTGAATTTCAAAAATGATAAACGACTGAGAAAGTACTTATTGATTGAAATCTAACTTTTATATACACTTTGTTTAGGTTTATTATAAATTGTCAAAAAAAATTGGAGCTAATAATATGCAAACTCTATTATCGCGCGTGTGTTCGTCTTTCTTACAACTACTCTATCCTGTCATGGTTTGCAACACGACTCGAAAGTTAACAAAATTGGATGGCTACGAATTTGAAAAAACTGCGTATTTGTCGATTTAATATCGATAAGCACACCTAGTCGACTATATAACCCATCTAGACAGGGGCGGCTGGGCGGTAGCATTTTAAAGTAGATTCACGCAGTTCTTATCAATTTAAAATAAGTATACAAGAATATTTTCTTCTGGATGTGTGTTCAGACGTGCATAATTGTATTAGATTTAACTTTAATAACTGGCCATCTGTTTATCACTCATAAACCTGTATTAAAAGAAATCGTGTGATGTACTTGGAACAACTGAATAATGAAGAAATAATTGGATGTTGACTACAGAATGATAAGTTTCTAGTTTACCATGATGAACCATTATACCATACCATTATTCACGTTATGGACCGGTGCAGTACACTAGGTCACATCACTGTACATATTTATGTTGGCCAGTCATTGAATGTCCCATGTATACCATATCTAATCAATCTATCTATAAAGTCATAAATGTTTAGAGCCATATACAGTTTAATATTAGTTTTGTCTCTCGTTAATTTTTATACACGTAAGTTACCTTAAGCCATAGGCAAGAATAACCACACTGACTGTACAACATAGTGTTGCCATCATTAAATGATAAGGTGGCTCATAAGGAGCATGACTAATATTAAAAAGTTACAAGCCAGTTGCTCGATCTCTTTCAGAGTGTAACCTTTTTAATATTAATAACCTTCATGTAGGCTAAGTTCGGCTACTTCTATAGGGCTGGGTGTAATGCCAGCTTGGAATTTCAAAATGAGCCGCCATGTTGTTGTACGCGGCCGAGACTGGAGGTTCATTGACGATCACATCGAATCATGTTGTTACATACAAAACACGGTCCCCACGGACCTAAAAAAAAGACGGATGTAATGTTACATTAAAAACATGTGAAGCATGCAAGGTGCTACAATTTGTTGTACAGACGCCAACACATCAAGCTACTACAATCTGTCAGATTTCTTTGATAGATTTTCGACTTTATTTCTAGAGCATTAGGTTCAAGGTTCATTGGGAAAAATTGACAGTTTCGGGTAGCTTGACCTGGTGGCGTCTGTAGATGAGCTACACTCGCCAACAGCCGCCATAACGCACCGCGTGACGGAGCCAGTGACATGTATTTTGCTTCAACAAAACTTAAAATGGAAATGCCGTCTTGTTTGGTGAAATCGTTTACAACTACATGTAAAAACTTAAATCACAAAGAATTACCTACCACGCGTGTGCCAATGATGATTTGTGATATTTTTTCAAAATGTTTTTGAGTTCCGTACCTCAAAAGAAAAATACTAGAATACATAATTATAAAATTAGTTTCCCTCTGATCTTTGAGGTTTTGTGGGGTAACATTTTGAGTTTATTAGTGTTGGTAGGTATCTAAAGCTATTTTTGTAAAACAAGAATTTACTAAAATAAAAAAATATACTTAATAACTAATTATACGACATGACCCGTGCTTTATATTGTAAGGATTGCTACGATGTAATGTTACTAGTTCGATTACCATTAAACAAATATAGCAATTACAAAATTACAATACCAATTTTAATTAAATTAAAACGGTATGAAACAATCGATTGGCATTTAAATGAATGGGAAAAAGTGGGTAAATTTATAATTTATATGCAGCCCTCCAAACGCACACACATAAATGGGCGGTCATTTGTATGCTTCCTTTATGATACGACGAGATTACGACCGTCTTTTTTGAGGTCCGTGGTCCTTCCTTCTCTTTCTCAAGTTCGCCAAGACTGACCATCTTTTACGTTGTAAGAGATTTTAGAGCTGTAAAGTAAATCAGCGTACAACAAAAAACTAAGTTTACAAAATAATTACGTAATCTAAGGAAACTACTTCTGGTGAGTAACGTTGCAACTCGCATGCACATTCTAGTCTCTGCCGTGTGCAATTAAATATAGACATAATCAAAATTTTCTACGCCGTTCCATGGCGAGTACTGCAGTTATCGTAGATTAGTTTATTGTTAAGACGGTCGGTGCGCTGTTGTTCAAATGGTCTAAGAACGCCATAGAGAACTGTGCGATCTTGACTCATCAGGATATCTCAGGCATATTTATTTCAACTTTCAACAAGCGTACCCAAATGTAATAAATTAGTAACTGTTTTGCACTTTTTTGTTCGTTATTTCTTTTGCTCAATTACTGAGCTTTGCGGATCTCTTTTTGCACATTTTCTGCGTTACTGCTTTTGCGCATCTACTGTCTTTGCGTATCCACTGCATTTCGGCATTTAACGCGTGCACGCTACGGTAACTACTGGTCTATTTTATAAAAATCTCACCGTGGAAACATGGTGAAGTGAGCTTCAAGTGACCGGTGAAGACTGTCAATCCCTAGCGTCTGTTGGAGTGACAGCACAACTTCAGCTGAGAATTGACAGTGAGATTTTAACAGCTGGTGGGCTGGCTACCGGCTGGTCCAGTAGTGAGTTCACATTCCCCTCAGGAAGGTCGTTAAATATTGATTGGAGTGGTTTTAAAAGTGCGAACATAGTACATAGGGATACCAACTTGAAGACTGTATTAATTTTGTTAAAATGTCGAATTTTATCTGGTGTTCATTTTATCCGACAAGTCGGACCTAGTCAGTGTTGTACCTTCGTCTCGTTGCCGAGGCAAGACAATTTGAACGCAGCGCATCATATATTGTGTCATAATAAATACTTCAACTTTGGTTGGATACTGCGCAGGCACTGTACACGAGCTCGCAAATTACAGATAATGGGGATTGTTGGTTGACTCAGTAGGTCAATGTTAAGTGTTTCGTGTTCAGAAATGAGTAGAATTATCTTGGTCAATGTTTCATCTTTTAAAAGTTGTTATGAATGCTCGAAATCAATTGAAAATTGATTGAATTTTATACCATGACACTAACATTTCCTGCTAAATAGACAAAGGCTGCTAGTAATTAATCTCATGAAGTGTTTTACAGATAAAAGGTAACAAATTTAAACGCTATTATCTGTACTGTTATTTATTATTTAATACTTTATTTGTTCACTATCAATATGGATAGTAGTGAAAAACAGATCTAAAAATAAGTATAATTTATATTAAAAACAAAGTTTATTAAATCAATGTATTGATGTTTCGTTTCGTTTGAGTGTATAAATGTGTTAAGATTCATACATAACGTACTACAGTCATTCAGGCTAAAAACTGGAGTTTTGATTGAATCCTGTCGGCTACATTTGATTGTTTGCCGGGCACTGCCGACACCGAGTTACCAATATCGAGTGCATTGTTTGCTATTTATTGTTAAGTTCTTTACAATCGTATAGTTTCGACATGTTATGACATTTTTTTTTACAAGATTAAGCGTCATATTCAACCAAAGTTGATATTTAAATCGACTAAGGCTGGGTGCACACTCCACTGTGACAGTTACATTTTAAAAGCATAATCTCAGTATGCCATCTAAATATCGTCGTTATTGTAAGAAATAGAGGTGTAGGATGCTTTGAATAAAACTATCATTAGTAGAGTGTGTTCCCAACTTTGGGGGACTTATGATAAATGTTTATACGATATTAATTTGGTGTACATAGTAATTAATGCCTTTTGTTTTTGTTGCTAGAAATATTTAATTATAATGATTTTATTATGACGTGCATTTTTATTTCGTAATTGAACCTAATTAGATGGACGCTACTGAAAATGCTAAGCTCGTAGCCAAATTCTGGGTTAACTTTATTTAGATTGCTATCGACACTCTAAGAAGAAGACCTAATTAGATTTAAGATTTCATTTATTAGGTACTAATGAAATTTAGTAATTAACCATAATGTTACCAATATAATTAGATTTTAGATGGACTGTTTTTAATAAAAAGGTTCTGAATGTGGAACTAGATAGTAGTGATAGTAAAAAATAGAATGTAGGTAGCAATGGAATTTGAACTTTGGTCATGTAAGACATTGAAAACAATTTACTTCTTGATAATTTATTTTAGGTTCTGAATTTAAGTAAACGTTATTTTAACACATCACTAGGGACTGTGATGTGGAGGGTTGCTGTTCAATGAACTCACGAAGTAAAGGTGTACAGTATACATTTATTGTCATTTACACATCGTAGCCTGCTAACATCTATGTCTTAAATAAATACGTAACATTAGGTGAGTATTGCGCGGTGGGTGCTTACATACGGTGTATTTACATTATCCTCTATTTTAATCATGCTGTACACTGCTGATACAGTTGTCTGTTATGGTCTTATTTCTGGCAATTCTTAGTTAATATAATTTTGGCAAGTAATTTGTAACTTGATTGCACAATTAGAAATATCTAAACAAGTTTGATCAATAAAAATTTACGACTAATTTTATTTTCAGCCTCCTTTTCGCCATTTGTTATAATTACCCCGTTGAATCTTCCACTGGATAGGTACTAGCACCATTTGCCAGTTCTGCCGTTTATCCTAACAGGCATGTGCGTGTTCTCAGGGTACAGGTCATCAGCCGCCGGGGCCTCACAGGCAGTCAGGCCGTTGAGGTGCTTCCTCTGCGGCCGCGGCGTGGCTCGGCCAGCGTCGCGGATCCTCTCCCGCGCCCACTTGTCGGCCGCATGCGTCCTCTTCACCGGTCTCTTGCTACAATCAGTGTCAGTGTGCTTTGCCTCAGAAGCTGGACGACTTGGCGTCTCTGATTCACTGCCGTTTATCAAAGAATGTGCGCTCCTTGCTTTGTGAAGGGATAGCCGTAAAGGTTTCCGCGGAGGCGTTGGTCGTGACTTCACGTCGCTGTCTTTTCTGTCTTCGTTCTTCTTATAATGACTCATCCGGGAACAAGTCTCGGAGCCATAGTCTATCCGTGGCGAGCTGCTGTACATGTCTCCGTTCGGAAAATCTGACTCTGATTCAAATTCTGAAGATTTTGCACTTCGCGAGTGCAGTTTGGATGTTCTTCTACTGGATTTGTGAGCGTTCTCTAAGACTTTTCCGTCTATTCTGTGATACATGTAATGTCTTTCAGATTCCAGCTGAATATCTTCCGAGCTGTCGTTCTTCTTCATTTTCCTTAGACGCTGAGACCGTTTCAGTTGCTCAATGATTGAAAGTGTTTTCCTCTCAGCCCAGTTGGTCTTCTTGATACTCTCTTCTATTCGGTCAGCTGCCTTCTTTATTTCGTAATGTCTTGGATCAACACTGGCGGTGGAGTGCGTTTCCCGTATGTCCAAGTCGCTGTCTGATCGGAAGTAGTCCTCGCACTTGGATCGGCTCAGTCTCTCGTTCTTCATTCGTTGTTTCTCTATGTGTCTTTGGTTCCTCTCGATCATGCGTATCGCTGCGTCGGTCTCGGCGCTGTAGTCGATCCCGCCATGAATGCAGTGATGGGAGAGAGAGTGACGCATTCGTTCTGCCTTGTGTTCGAGGCTGTGGGAGCTGTGGGACCTGTGGTTCAGGGGTGGAGATGCTCTGGGGGAGACGGCCGCTCTTGAAGATGCTCCTGAAGCGTTTGATCTCGGTCTTATCATCGGTAAATTGTTTTCGACGCCGTCAAGACCCGGTAGTTTGGCAACGATGGCAGTAATATCTGGTCCTTTCTGGAACACCTGCACCTCAGACTTAGGACTGGGTTTTTGATGCGGTTCTGTTGTGATGTTGATGTTGGTGACGTTCTTTTTTGTCTTGTTAACTGTTATGCAGCTGTCGTTACTACTCACAGAATGTAGCTGAAAATAAACGATAGAAATGTTAATGTCGTATGGATAGAAGTAGGTATGTTCTAGGGATTTCATACACACATAAATTAACTTAAGCCATCTCAGCGTGGTAGGCAGAAACTACGAACACCTCCTGCTACGATCCTTAACTACTCCTTTTGCGGATTACAGTTTAAAAACATGTTTTCTTAGAAGAATTGCAAAGAGAACCCATAGTTACCTGCGGATGTCTGCTGAGCAACTCGGCGACCTGTTCCTCAAGATAGGAGATGCGGTGCGTCAGTCTGGTATTGTCAGAGCGGAGGCTTTCCTTGGCCTTCTCCGCATCATCTGCTGCAGATCTCAGGGCGCCTAACTCCGCTCGTAGTGACACTGCTTCGTTCTAAAATAGTAAATGAAGGAACGCGTCAAAACACAGTTGCCGTACAGCAGGCAGGAAAGAATATAGGCCTGTCTAGCATAATTTCACTCGATGTTGGTTGCCGATAGTGAACAGTTAGCCGGCTTATCATCCATGCCCTTTCTATATCAATTTTGTGGTTTTCCTCTCTTGTGTATTCATGATCTACGATATGCTATGCTTTCGGATTTTACTATCGTCACTGGAGCCTACGCCCCGAAACAACTGGCCAGCTATTTGAATAAATATAATAGATGCAAACAGGAATGTTGCCACGCAACAAAAAATACCCTGGGGACATCGCGTCAGGCCAAGAGATAGATGACGGCATTATTTGGACTTCTTCGCTTATGGGTGGTTCCAAATAGCTCTAGATAGAGAAAGCGAGGATAGTAGGGAGATCTTTGCTCTGCGGTGGGGAAATCTAATAAAAATATAATGCGCGCCTGTGTGAAGCCGTTGGGTGGTTGCGGTGCCTGCGCGGATCCGTTGCTGCGCAGGAGTACGAGGCGCGCGGGGTTAGCAGCACTCGTGGCGCGCTGCAGGTCTTCCTGGCTGCGGCAAGCTAGCACTGATGTGCCGTTCACTTCTAGTAGTCTGTGGAACAATAGAAAAAAAATCAAAGAAAAAACCGATCAATCAGTAGGTAGTTGATGTTATTAATTATGTTTTGAAGAGACTAGAACAGTCCGCCAGTCAATTTTAGTATCAATTATTTTTTTGTAAGATTATTTTTTTATCTTTGACTTATAAGACTGTCCACGAAGTATCCTGCCCGTTCTTCTCTAGAGGACCTTACTACGCTTTGAAATGGGCAACAGTTTCATCTTTCTGCTAATGGAACCCTTGACAGTTCAAAAGTGTCTGTACCTAGTTGGTCTAATTGAAACTCACACATCAACACCATCTAGGGATATTTTGTATAAAGTTCTTAACACTAGATTTACCAGACCAGTCATTTTGACTGGTCGTGCAATTTCAATTCAAAATTCCCATTACCTAAAACATTTGCTTTCCGAAATGATGTTATGACTTTTGTAGCTATAAGTAGAGAATACATTTTATGAATTTAATGTTACTTTATATATTAGTAACAAATATATTTTTTCGTACCACTTGCTCAAAAAAGTGACATTCTATGCCACAAAAAGCTAACATAACAATAGTCATTTTTAATCTGTTAAAAACAGGGAAAGAAAATTGTACTGAATTTCATTCATCCTCTAGGGGGAGAATGTGATTTAAAGGAATACTTACCGAAATTTATATTGAACTACATCTGTGTTTACACCATTGAGTTTGTATATAAAGCGTTATAAATATTTTTGAAAAAGGAATACGCATTTATTATGCAGTTATGATTATTAAATAAAATTACGAAAACCGACGAGGCCGTATGAGCTTGATGCCTTTGCTTTTCCGACAAAAAATATTAGTCTAGGAATTTGCCGCGTTTTTTGTTTTCTTCAAATATATAAACGTTAAGTTTATTTTACTTTTAATTGTCATTATTTTTAATAAATGCTTAACTCATATTATTATTGTGTTAATTTTTTCGCAAATGGTACGAAAAGTAGAGTATTTTCCTCGGTGATAAAGCTGTCTTAGTCTTGGGTGAACTTAAATCCCTCGCTACACTCAGGACTCGTCTTAAATCCAGTCCTTCGTTACGCTCGCGAATTAAATCGTCACCCGCGACAGAAGACACTGCGTTATCCCCTTGGTTAATAATCTACTATTTGTTATTTTAAACCTTTAAACGAGCAATTCTTGTATATATGTATATAATGTATATATATATATAATTTGAGTCTCGGAAACGGCTCCAACGATTTTCATGAAATTTAGTATACAGGGAGTTTCGGGGGCGGTAAATCGATCTAGCTAGGATTCATTTTTATAAAATGTCATTTTATTCGTGTTTTCAATGACCAACTTTATCGATAATCAACTCGCACATAAACTTATTATTTTAAACACAATTTACCAAAAAATACCGAGCAAAGCTCGGTCAACCAGATATTTAACATTTATACGTTTGCACGACCAGTCAAAATGACTGGTCTGGTAAATCTAGTGTTAAACTCAAAAAATACTGGCCGGTTTTAAAATCTTTTGATGAAAGCTTATTTTGTAGGCGTTTTCGAATGATTCAAATTTTAATTTAATAATAGTACATTATGGTACAAGTGTGTAATGTTGGTGATTACCGCTGAGGCGCCATTGAGACCCGAGCCGTCAGGTGAGGGTCTTAAGAGAGCCGAGGACGGTAATCATCAATACACACGTGTATCATACGACGTTTTTCAACACACTTGCGAGGAAAAAACAAATAACAGCAACAAATGCGATACAAACAAAATATGAAAATTAGGGGAAAATTGGGAAATGGCGCGCAATTTTTTTTTTTTTTGCACGCTCCAAATGTAAGTTGATTGATTACAGCCATACAGCCTACTTCAAAATGATAATTTTTGTGATAAAATGCAAATATTTTATAAGAAATTATTGTGAATTATAAATAATTTGATAATAATAAATGTTTTTTCGTCTTAATTAGGGACACATTTATTTATTTCAAAAATGTAAATAGATTTTCGGTGGCATAAAACCTCTTTGTTGTTACAAAAAAAAAAAAAACTGTATTACCCGGTTAAATTGAAAATGCTCTGTTTACTCGCATATAATTTGCAGTTAGGTACTAACTTAACTTTGTAGGGATCATTCTATTATGCACTAGTGTGTAATATTATTATGCACGTGTATGTTATAGTTCGGTTTATGGCCCTAAGAACGATATAATAAGGCTCACTTTACGAGCAAGTGTGTTGAAATAGTACATTATGGTACAAGTGTGTAATGTTGGTGATTACCGCTGAGGCGCCATTGAGACCCGAGCCGTCAGGTGAGGGTCTTAAGAGAGCCGAGGACGGTAATCATCAATACACACGTGTATCATACGACGTTTTTCAACACACTTGCGAGGAAAAAACAAATAACAGCAACAAATGCGATACAAACAAAATATGAAAATTAGGGGAAAATTGGGAAATGGCGCGCAATTTTTTTTTTTGCACGCGCCAAATGTAAGTTGATTGATTACAGCCATACAGCCTACTTCAAAATGATAATTTTTGTGATAAAATGCAAATATTTTATAAGAAATTATTGTGAATTATAAATAATTTGATAATAATAAATGTTTTTTCGTCTTAATTAGGGGCACATTTATTTATTTCAAAAATGTAAATAGATTTTCGGTGGCATAAAACCTCTTTGTTGTTACAAAAAAAAAAAACAACTGTATTACCCGGTTAAATTGAAAATGCTCTGTTTGCTCGCATATAATTTGCAGTTAGGTACTAACTTAACTTTGTAGGGATCATTCTATTATGCACTAGTGTGTAATATTATTATGCACGTGTATGTTATAGTTCGGTTTATGGCCCTAAGAACGATATAATAAGGCTCACTTTACGAGCAAGTGTGTTGAAAAATAAATTAAAAACAAAAGCAACGCATTTAGGTTCATAGTTAAGCTAATTATGCACTCGTGTTTTTTACTTTACATTATCACACTAGTGTTTTTTACAATACATTTTTTTTTTCAATCTTCGCACAGAGTTAGCGGTTTTGCCAGGGCCTTTGTAAACTCCTGCGCGCGCATTACTAGCACGGCGCACGGAAAGACAACTAGTACTTACGCCATTTTCTATGGATATTTGTTAACGTTTTTGTTTTATGGTTAATTATTATCAAAAACGTCGACTTCAATTAGAGAACAATACAAGTCTGTATTTTTACTCGCAAAAGTGTTGTTAAAAACGTATCAAACACGTTTGCATTGATATTACACATTCGGTCTCTTATTCGAAAAATACCGCTTTGACTGTGATTAGGTGATGACCAACGTAGCACTTTTTTAATTATATTTATAACGTACTATAATGTCCTCACTACTGTTCAAACACGCACATTCTATTTCTATGAAAATTACTTTCACGGTAACTGTAAACTGCACATTACCTACTAGTAGCGTGTATTCACCGAATTATCACATTTGATTAGTTATAATTGGTTAATTGTGTACATAAGTTGTAAACTTAGGCAAAGTATCGTGAATTTTACCGTAATCAGGTGTTTACTTGCCATTTTTGAAATTATTGCTTTCGCGCTTTTTGCTTTTTATGTCGGAATAGGCCCAATATTTTGCTGGCTGAAAATTCCTTTTGAATGGTAGACGACCTCGGTCACTCTCTGGCCAGGTTTTCGTAAATTCATGCTGTTCCTTAATCTGGCTCAACGGCTAACCGAAGTATTTTTTATGATGTTCCCAACTGGTGAACTTACTTATGCAATGTGCAGAAAAGTAATGCACGATAAGATCATGATTATTTTACAGTTTGTGGGGAGTATGGAGCTTATGAAGTACTTCCTACGTATCACATACCAAATGTTTGCCAAATAGGGAGTTGAGCACGTTCCTCAATTTCTGTTCCTTGTGGCAGCGAGTAAAAACGTTCCTGAATAATGTTATGTTCTTAGACTACTTATCTATCAATGCGAGACTATGAAAGCCTTTAAGCGAAACATTAATAAGATCTATCATAGCATATCAAGAATAATGCTCGATTGACAAATGTGCAAGAGTGGACGGTTGTTAGGGTCGATAAATCGTGTAGAATTAATCGCTCGAGTCCTTTTACGTCACGGCAGAGCAATTCACATACATAAATATTTATTTCATCCCACCATCTCGGAAAGAGTATTTTTAATCTTCAATATCTGAGTGGAAAAGCCGTTTTTATTCTCTAGAGGATAAAGTAAATTGAATTTAGAACATCGTGTGCACTAAGTTTGTGATAGTGCACACGATGTTCTAAATTCAATATATACTTTCAGAGATTCAGATATACTTTATCCTCTAGAGAATAAAAACGGCTTTTCCACTCAGATATTGAAGATTAAAAATACTCTTTCCTCGCTGAGGTGGAATGAAAAGTTACGTGTTGAACTCGAGTGCAAAGATTTTTCACCTCGTGCTCTTTTGATTCCCTCGCTAACGCTCAGGATTCTAATTTTGAATCACTCGCTGCGCTCGTGATTCAATTTTAGAATCCTTCGCTGCGCTCGTGATTCAATTTTAGAATCCTTCGCTTGCAACTTTGCACTCTTGTATAACAAATAACTATTATTATTGCCCCAGGGTACAATCTCTGAGGACTTTCCTAGGATTGAAAACGCTGTTAGACGCTGAGAAGAAAAACGTAATTGATTATTTTGATCCCGGATGCAGGGCGTATTAATTATTGTAGAGTTTCACACAAGCCCATGCATGTCAAAGACGTAATTCTGGCAACCCTTGCGCTCTGTGCTTTTATTTGACTAATTATCGTGTCAGCATTCAAGCGGTTAGTTAAAATATCTCACCTTACCCGTTTACAAAATCATGAAGATTTACTAGTTATCGACAGCTCGTCAATTACAAGTATTACAACACACTTGTCTTATTAGGTGGGCCAACTAGGTACTCGACATAGTAAGATAATGTGATTCAGGTTTCGGTTCTTGCTTTCGTCTCATAGGAACTAGTGTTGCGTTATTAGTCATTCATTAGTAAGAATTTACTATCATTAAATAATCCCGTCGATAGTTTAATTTGAACATTGGTAAGTACAGCGGATTTATTACAAAAATCATCTTCAGAGACCTACATTACAAAAACAAAAAACATTAGTGTGGATATTCCATCATTGCATTACCTTAAACTGATAAAATAACATAAGAATTTCTTTAAACGTTACCTACAGTCTTATGTGAGCGAAGCCGCAGGCAAAAAGTTAGTAGGTATCTAAGTATGTTAATAAAGATCATCCTACCTAGTGAAGCTTTAGAATATTTTGTACATTCTTAAGGGGCGGCAATGTTATCTGAGAGTGAGCATTCTAAACGGACGTGTATTGATGGGCTGACCGTGGCGGCGCGCGGTGAGGGCGCAGAGCCCTCCTACTTGTGCACATACCTTTGGCGTCATAAGTCACGGGTATTTATTTATGTTTTGCTACTGTATTTTGTATATTTTTAAGTTGTGAACTCGGTTGCTGTTCAGATACAAGGTTTGTTAAAAAAGACAAATAAATTTAAAAGTAAATGAACGTAGAGGCCAGTCCGACTTCGGCTTCATGCGGTGTGCTATAGTAGAGCATTATATAGCCTTATAAGGTACTTATTTATTTATTTTATTAATTATGTACACACAGTAAAAAAACAGAGTGATAAGGCATATTAATACAATTGAGTACAAAGGTACTGCTTATTTCTTAAGAAATTTCTTCCAGCAGACCTGCGAAAGGAGAAATGAAAAAGAAATGTAGACAATAGTGTGTGAAAACAAGAAGAGAAGATATGAATATGTGAAGTCTTAAACTAAAATTTACTTATACATATATAATGCAAGAAATTAACATATACTTAAATAAATACATAAAGCTAAAATATACAAATAAATATATATACATATATATACATATATATATATATATATAAATACACACAATTATGAGAAAAGGTAGTGCTCTTTTACTCGGGATTTGAAAAGGGAAATAGTTTTTAGATCTCGAATGCTAGGCGAAAGTGAGTTCCACAATCTAACAGCATGAACAGAGAAGGAATAGGAATAATAACTGGTTTTATGGGGTTGGGATTTAAGGAGGGATCTAAGGTATGATCTGCACGGTGCATCGCTAGGGCGAGCGTAAGAAAAACGTTCACGCAGATAGGAAGGGTAGGACGGGTTGTGTAGGAGGTTGAAGAGGAGACATAAAATCCGAGTGTTCCTGCGAAGGCGGATTGGGAACCACTTGAGTTCCTTGCGAAGGTGAGAAACATGGTCATACTTTCGAAGACCGAAAACAAAGCGAATGCACAGGTTTTGCAGGCGCTCAAGCTTGTTTAATAGTTCCTCAGTAGCATCCAAGTAGCAGGCGTCAGCATAATCTATAATCGGCTGCATAAGTGTTTGTGCCAAAGAAGTTTTAGTCTTCAAGGGCAAGAGACTTTGAAGGCATTTCAGCGAATGAAAGGAGAAATGTACCTTTCGACTGACCTCATTGACCTGAGCACGCCACGAAAGATTGGAGTCAATAACTACACCCAAATCTTTAGCGGTTTCGGTATACTCAATACGAACACCATCTAGATACAAAGGCATCAGAGATGCAACATAAGCCGCATTGCGAACAAATCTACTGCCTATGATCATGGCCTGAGATTTAGATGGGTTAATTTGCAAACCAAATGACTTAGCCCAAACACTGATGCAAGCCAAGTCACGATTCATTACAGCAAGTGCAGAGCCCGCGTCAGCTACAGTAAAATGCCGGTAAAGCTGCAAGTCATCTGCGTAGAGATGAAAATTAGAGGAAATAACCGTGGTAACAAGGTTTATGAAAATTGAAAAAAGAAGAGGAGAGAGAACGCTACCCTGGGGAACACCCTCAGTGAGACAACACCAATCAGAGAAGGACTCCTCCAGGCGAACACACTGAGAGCGTCCCCGGAGATAAGAACTGAACCAGGCTAAGGAGGGAGAAGATAAATTTATAGATTGGAGGATACCTAGTAAAATGTCGAAATCCACAGAGTTGAAGGCGCTACTAAAATCAAGCAATACGAGAACAGTCAGGGACTTATTCTCCATTGCCCAGCGGATGTCGTCAGTTACCTTAAGAAGCGCGGTTACAGTACTATGACCTGAGCGAAAACCGGATTGGAAAGGGGAAATTAACGAGTTTGACGCCAAGAAAAATGATACTTGTCTATGAACTATGTGCTCAAGAACGTTAGAGAGAAATGGAAGAATAGAAATAGGTCTAAAGTGGGTTAATAAAGTAGGGTTATTAGTTTTAGGTAAAGGTATAATATGAGCCTGTTTCCAGACTGACGGAAAAGAGCAAGAGGTAAATGAGTGATTGAATATGTGAGTGAGAACAGGAAGTAACGAGGAAAGGATAAGAGTTATCATTCTTGAACACAACTTATCATTACCGACTGCTGAAGAAGTAATCGCAAGAATAGATTTCTTAACGTCATCCTCAGTAACATTGCTAAGCTCAAAGGGAGAACATTGAGGTAACGGCAAACTAACTAGATTCTGTAGTGTCGTAGCTTTGACAGACGGCTCTAGAGAAAAGGGAAGGAGAGAGAAATGTTTATTAAGATCATTAAGGTTCACATCCTTACACTGGTTAGCCGGTGACTTGCCTATGCCTACAGATTTGAGGAATTTCCAAACATCGGAAGAATTGCGGTTTTTGAGTTGATCGTGGAAATAGCGTCTCTTAGCGTCTTGACACAGATGACTGCAGCGATTACGCAAGGACTTGTAATAATAGAGATTCAGTTCTGAAGGTCTGCGCTTATATCTGCTCTTGGCTTTATCCCTACGCCCCATAAGCACTTTAATTTGTTGCGTTATCCATGATGCTGGGTTATGTTTTACTTTGATAGGTCGGATAGGGGCATGCTGATCAAATAAGGCGAGGACGGTTGCATTAAAACATTTGACCTTATCCTCGATGTTTTCGCTCTCGATCAGAGGGGTCCAATCAATGTTTGCGGCATCCCGCTGCAAAGCCTCCAGATCTATGCCTTTGTAGTTACGGAGATATAAAAGCTGAGATTTACGCTTGGGAACACGGATGCGATATGAGAGATAAATGAGATCATGGTATGAAAAAGTAGCCGTAAGTTGTCCATGGTAAGAAACATTATTAGGAGAGGAGACGATCATAAGATCTAGGAAAGAAGGTGTACAGTTAGGAAAATAGTGAGTTGCAGAAAGAGGCAAAACTTGAAGATTGTAAGAAGACAAGAGTGAAAGGAGCTTGAGGGAGCGAGAGTCATTTTTAATCAAGCAAGTATTAAAATCACCCATTAAAATAACGTGCTCGTACATGGGGCAAAGATCGCTGAGAGTTGAATCGAGGGAACTGAAGTAGTCAACGTGAAGATTAGGACTGTAGAGCACTGCTAGCAAAACTTTTGTGTGATGAACAGTAACTTCAAGAAATAAGTATTCAGCCGACTCAGAATACCGTGAAGGAGATGAACTAACCACCTTGTAAGGTAAATCAGCACGCAAATACATAGCAATACCTCCTCCACCTTTGCCGGTCCTATCATTGCGGATCATGACGAAGCCGGGGAGTGAATATTGATTAGAGGGTAGAGATGGCTTCAAAAAGGATTCCGATATCAAAAGCGCGTCCAGGTGAACACTACTAAAGGATGCCAGAAGTTCAGAATAGTGACCAGGAACACTCTGAGCATTTATATGAGCAATATGCAGATTCTTAGGGTCATTGGAGAAAAGAGAAGAGATTTTATCATTCAAAGTAAGAGGTAAGGAAGGGTCACTGTCCGCACTAACGAAACTAGTACGAAACTAGAGCACGAGAAGAAGCTATCGTTAAGATCAGCTACGTCATCCATAAATATACCAAAATTATAATATTAATATAAAAATAATATAAATATTTAAACTACAAGAGTAATATAATAACTTAAATACAAAACAAATTACACTAATTACTATAGATTTTCCTTTGAGAAAAACCTCCCCCACTCGCTGGTATATTGGTATAAATTTTACAATAGTAAACCAAGTATTATAATAATAGTAATATGTAAACTTATAATAGTAATATGTAAACTTATGGAAGTTATTGAAACATATTATGCCAAAACAAAATAAAGAGATAAAGTGAAACCAGAGATCGCATAGCGAAGCAACCAGTTATTTGGCGCGGTGTGTGGCCGTCACAACTGCCAAGAAATTCCATGCACTAATGTAAATTACTTCGACAGCCTTTGCCCACAGTCAAGGCCCATCGTTGCCCATCTATGGGCATAGATAGCATCGCGATGGTCGTGATTGCGGGCCGCTGACCCGAGCCGTTGCGTTTGCACAGATGCGCGCGCATTTGCGTAGTTATTGCGCGCTATAAAGTGGTGAGTGCGGAGATTGCATCGTAAAGGCATTTTATGCGAGTTTTGGTGTTTCGTGAATGGATGTTATGACTATTTCTCCAAGTTCAATGGTTTCATGTAGCGACTCACGGCTAGAGTTTACGTGTTTCCGTGTCGTCTTTTTGTGAGTGACTTCCCAGGAATTTCTAAGAGGGAGTTGAATGTAAATTGTCCAAACTTCTACGTAGATTTGTAACAAATTCAGAACATTATGATGTGAGCTATGCTATATGGTATACGGGCTAACTTACTGTAGAGGAATCTTAACAATAAACACTTTTCCTCAACAGGGTAGAATCTTATGCTGGTCCGTGTCGCCTGAACGGTGCACATCTTTACAAAAACGTAATAATTGGATGAAAACTGTAAAACATGATGTACGTACCTGTCTCCAGCCTTAAGCCCTGTGTTGTCTCCGGGCCACTCCACCAGCATGCCGGCGCCGCGAGGGACTGCACCCCACGTGCCCTCGCGCGCCTCCGCCGTCACCACCGTCGCGCACCCACCGCACTCCCGCACCGCACTGAGGGCAACAGATTCAGTTATATTTTTGGACAGTCAAATGCTATATGGAGGAGGTCTTCGCGTAGTAACAAGATCAATGGACTTAACTTTGTACTTAATGAGGAATTACTACCTATCGGTTCATCTCTGTCTCACTCTGTGGGGATAATAGGGGCGATGTCATGTGTACCTAACTTTGTTTACTTGTTTGTTAGGCAAAGGAAGAGAACCTATGCGTTTCACCGGACATTTCGAATATCCCCAAGATCCCCAAGCTGCAGCTGTAAAGGTACTTGTGTCAATTTTGCTGGTACTAACAGATAGTATTGTGGGACTTGAAAAAATTAAGTATGATTGTCTTTACAACTCTCTCGACAAGCAACTCTCGGCTTTTCTTGCATCATCACATAAGAGCTTTTCAGCTTTTCCGAGATCCGTATAGAAATTAGAATTACACAAGATACACGAAGCTTTATTTAGGTACACACGGCTCCATATCAAACTATACATTTTCAGTTTTAGCAGACCTCGCATTGTTATAGGCTTTACACACAGTGAAAAATCAGCTTATATTGGAAAATGGCTTGATTTGTGGCCGTGCGTACTAGATACATATATTTCACATACATTTATTGATAAAAGACTGACTATACTCGTAATTAAAAGATCGGCATTATAAAAAGATAACAATCTCGCTCGACTTGATGATATTTCAGGTTTTTGTGATACATTATTGTAATGGAGAAATGCAACGAATATCACTATTGTTTTGTCAATCTTCTATGTATTTTAATATTAAATTTGTTGCCGTAGTTTTTTGCCGTAGCTGCATGGTTTCTCGATAAAAGAAGACCATCCTTTCTTTTAGGAAAGACGATATCGTAAGAGATTTCGTATCGTGGGATTCATCTATAAGATATTCCTGTGCATGCCAAAGCATAATATACATATGTAAGAACAATATGTAGAGAGGGGACAACGTATATTGATACTGTAGAGTTTGGTTTCTTTAGAGGTTACGGAGGTCAGAAACAAACATTCGCGCTGCGCGTGCACAAGATTTTTTTCATTAAATACTGCGATATTCAGAATTATCGACATTCTCCTGTTTTACATAAATGCAAATATATAAATCTTATGCATTTACTTAATACAGGACATTTCATTCTGCATATTGCAGTGTTTTTAAGAGTTTTTTTCTAACTACGCCTTTATCCTGCAAATCGTGTAACTTATCACTGCTGGCTAAAAGCCTAACCTCTTGAATTTCCAATGGCACGATTTCAGCAAGTTCCCTCTTACCAGTGAATCTATTTCCCGTGGCTACAAAGCTGGTCTACATGCAAAAAACCTTAAAAGTATGAACCTCCCATTCTACATGTTTTTAGTCTCGCGGTACACTTACTAGCGTCGAGGTGAAATATGAAACCCATAAAATTCCCGGTCGGACTGGTTGTGAAAAACCTAACATGGCGAATGCTCACGAGCGTCCAGCTTGGCCGAAGGTACAGACCAGTAGACAAGTAGAAATAGTTTAAATAACATTTAAATTGATCACAATTAAGTTTGTACATCACAATGTTTTGGCTTGTCCGTTCACTTCTAAACTAAGTTGACCCCTTATCTTGTGAGTCAGAGTGACATTGACAATAAAGAAATAAGTAGCCAATACGAAACTCATGAAATCTTGGCAAGTCTCTCTTGTAACGTATTTTTTTAAGATCCTTAAAGACCTGTGATCTTTCAAGGCCTGTTGCTTGTTCAACTTTACAGACTGCTATGAAAAAGAGAAAAATAGAGTTCATTACTTTTATTTTGTGATCACAAGTTTTCTCTAGTTTGTTTTGTGAATTTTGACTTTTGTGTTTGGTACAGTTGCACTGTACTTGCTGGAATTTTGCGCACGATTGTACCATTGAAGATTTAATAAGTTGTAGTCAGAGTCTATGTGACTGTACGACAATTACCCCAGGCTGATAAAATTTTCGTTTTTCCTAATAACGTTAATATTAGTATTTAAGTCGGTCCCCCCCGTAGGGGGGAGGGCGGCACCCCGCCCCGTACCGCCCTGTAGAGCTCGTCACCAGACCTGGTCACTCTCCCACCAACAGAGATAAAATGAATTCCAAATATGAGGAAGTCCAATTCCTTGTCACATCTAAGGAGCAAGGAAAGGATTGAAAGAAATAGTAAATAAAACTTAGGAATTCACACTTATAGAAATATATTGGATGTGGTTCTAGAAAGCTAATAACCAAGGGAGAGGGAAGCTAAGTGTATTTTTATATAAATGTATTAGTAACCTATACGCTAGCGTAACAGGTATTAGGTCAATGGTAACTCACACGATACCTCACTTCAATACTTGCAGTACTCAGGGCAACACTTCCACAAAGTGACGCAAGCGGCTTTTCAGCGGCTGTACGTCGTACTTGTTCATATGGAACAAGGTCCCTAGCAGTTCTTTCGAACTGAAAAACGTGACGTGGCGGCTTTTCAGCGGCCCTATGTCGACATCATGCTCTAGGAGACATGGTCCCTATCAGTCCGTAGACTGAATATGTGATAGATGTAGCCACCCAAACCCCTGGAAGTTCACCCGTTGTACAACAAGCATATCTGTACGACACGTGCTACTGTTAGTCTGACCGAATTATCGAACTGAGATTAAGAATGCAAACATTCAAGAATTATAGATAATAGCTATAAATAAGACATTGAGCTGAGAGTCGTGACTCAAGAATAATTTGATAGAGTTGTGGAGCAACTCTCTTGTAGATCTAGACAGCCCCAATGGGCCCACCCTTCACCACTTCCTACTTAGTCATAATGACTTTAATAACCCTACCAACCTAAGGTAACTATCATAATGAAAGTCTCATTCAATCGAACCTCAAACACACTCACACATAATTCGGTGAATACTAAATTAGTCCAATCTGGACTTCAAGCCAAATACATTCAACTTATCTAATTATAATTGCTCTCTTATAATAAATAGCTCACTTGCACTTAACATGGCCTCTTGGCTTATACCAAGTCTCCTCCCTCACAGGTGAGCGCTAATCCCTGCAATAAAGTCTTAATTATGTGGAGAGGTAAAGGAATCGTTGCGCTTGCGCTTACATTCATCTTTTATAGCTACGTTAATTTATCAGTGTACAGTTTACCCACTTCAGTGAGACGGAGAACCGTTTTATAACGTTTGTCTCCTTGTACGTGCTCCATTAGACCTAACGCATAGAACCTCTGAGGACACTTATACGATTCTAACGAAACACGTTCCCTAAGCAGCAATTAAATGTCTTTCTCAATCCTAGGGCAGTGTACTGCGAAGTCCACTGTTATCGAGAAAGACAAGTGTTGAGTAGCTTTAAACACGTACTCATGTGAATGACACCCTTATAGCAGTCTCTATAGTACTACTACAGTCCCTTTCTGAGGTAACACAAAACTAGCACAAGCGCACCGTAGACTCAGTCTCTAGCAAAACTCATAGCGGTCGTTCTTGTTGCATACCGAAGTGGAATTTCGTCACTTCACATTTCCTTACTCTTCCCCATTAGAGGATGACTGCATCCAGATTTCGTGTCTCGCTAAATAGTGTCGATTCAGTAAGAGGCCTATAGCAGCCGGGTTTGGGGTTTTAACGAGACACGGTCCCTAGCGTTCTTAGAACGACTACAAATTCACTTAGTGAACGTGTGTGAAGCCTACCCCTCTCCCGGAAATGCGCATACAACGAAACCTCACGCAATGCGTTATGTGGCGAGACCTTTTTGGAAACAGTAATCACCACTAACGTTTGGTTGGTTTATAAAGCAAATATAGGCCTGCTTTATAGCCTAGTTATGTAGTATCTACGGTTCTGCCTCCCGGCTATCATATGTTAGGTACAGCGCGAGGCTTTCCCCGATTCCCTATAACCAACCGCCAATGACAAATATCTGTTAAGGTATGGATTAGGAAGTGGGCATGCTATTTCTAGATAATCTTATATCGTTGGTTAAAACATAAAAGTAGCTTCGTCGTGCCAAAGTAAATGGTCAATAATGGATTTTCTGCGATAACACTAAACTTCTATGTATAATTCACAATATACGATTACCCTGCTAGAACCATAAAATGAATAGTTCAAAGTTACGCTGAATGCACTATTACTAAAGATAAAAGGTAACACTTACCAGATAACTCCTTGGAGAGAAATATATTACTTACGAAATACAGTGTGTACTACCAGCCACCTTAGCACCATTCTTCACAGTTCACACGTCTCCTAACTTCCAACTCTCTAAGATTCACACGCCTTTCATTAACTCCAGTCTACTATAGCTTAGTCTAAACTATACACCTGTTAAATACCTATTTAACGTAATAATAACACTCTCGCTATCACGACCCTTCCACACAGACATAGTCACACTCTCTATTATAAGTTCTAACTCTCTCAGCCTAGCCTAAATCGACCGCCTCTCCTGGTGCCCTAAAGCCAACTGCTAACCTCTACACATCTTTCTCCCATCCCAAATTCACCACGAGCCTGAGAACCCTCGCAATTCCCATACTTTTGTAGAATCACTTTACGACCGTTTTTGCGTGAAATTTCTCAATTGTTTTAAAAACTATCGTTTGGGTTCAAGTTATGATAACCAGATGTGAGACTGTCCGTCGCCTTTTATCTATCTACCCTTAGTTCTGAGAATTTGTACCAATTAAGGGGCTTCAAATATTACTTTCGACTGATTGTTGGCATTTTGCTGCTCGTAAAATATAAATGAATGGCTTTGTAAGTAGTTCGATATTGTTTTGGGATTTTAAAGAAATATATTACTTCGTTATTTATTACGGTAACGTGTCGAGCTGTCAGGCCATAAAGTTAAGATTCAATGTGCTTCCTCCTAAGAGGCACGTTATCGTGTCACAATTTTAGAAGAAATATAATAATTTATTTTAAATAGGTGACATACCGTCACATTCCCCCCTCTGAAAATCAGACGCGTGACGCAGTACAGCGGATGAGCTTTCATAATAGGTGAAAGTGTTTTAAATGTACACCTATAGGTATCCTTTACTTATTATGGTGCTCCTGTGTTCATCTTATCAAAGAATCACACGTATTCTAGTTGGAACGCGAATCCAATAAGATTATTGTATCTGCAATATATTACTTCTATTTCGCAGTATTATCTTCGATCAATGTATTATTATAATTACTCTATGATATATGAACTCATTCTCCTTATTCTTTTCGCAATATTCAAATTACACTACCGCGCATAAAGTGAATTCCGAGAATCTGGGCATGCTTATAATGTAGTTTTACATACCAGGGTCTCGTTAAAGAGTATTCGTGCTAGAGAGACACGCTACCTATGCTGCTCCCTCGTTATAAGCTCTGCCTACCGCAGTTGTCGCTGGACAGAGACCTCTCCTTATACGCCTTACCGCAGAGTCAGCTTAGTCAGCTGCCTGCAGTCATACCCAGGAACAACTGAAATAGTCCGCACATAAACATATTAGATTGCATTCGAATTGGACATTCCGCTCTGATTCTGTTTGGGCTAGAGCAGTTTCGAAATCCAATAAGAGCTGAGAAGTTATACTGATTCGATAATATATATATCCTATACCTATGCAAACAATTATTTGGTTTAGTGTGACAAAAGGTTGCTAATTCCTCCCTCCTATTATTAAACATTGAAAAGATCATTCGCTTGTATACCTGAAGTGGTAGCTAAGTAAAGTGAAATAGCCCAAAACATATTATTAATATCAAGTGAGATAACAAACTCACACCGCGTACAGATAATCCTGATGTGCGAATAGAATTGGATTTTAGTTTCGCAAAAGGAGACACACTACAGATGCTGCTATAATGTAAATACTATTATGCAGGAACATCTTCAATTGATGCTGATTGTTTTTTTTTTTTATATTTGTTTCACTACTTTTCTTGTAAGAACTCTTATACATTTTAATCACATTACCAAATCCCTGTTTAGTTCAGAGAACCTGTGCATGCTTATGAAGTAGTTTTACATACCAGAGTCTCATTAGGAGTATTTGTGCTTTAGAACCCCGCTACTTACGGTGCTCATTCGTTCTAAACTCAGCCTATCACAGTTGCCGGGGACTGACGTCTGGGTCAGTTTAGTCAGCTGCCCGCAGTTATGTTCCGGAATAGCTGAAATAGTCCGCACATAAACATATTAGACTTGGTTTCAATTAATGGCCCCCCTCTAATTCTAAGAGGACAGAGCAGTTTTGTAATCCAACTTTGGTTGGGAAGTTATGATAGAATTTGTAGACACCCTAGATAATCCAAGCAATTATTAGCTTACTAGTATACGATGCTTTTAAATATTCAGATTATACAAATGTCTACAAAGGCCTTCTGTGGTATAGTTTACGTGATAACTCTAGTGTGACCCTAAAATATAAACCTTTAATATTTCATGAGATAACGAAATAATACCACGTGTCACGTGACGTGTCTAATAAAAAGCGAAACTTAACTTTGTGATAGGAGCCACTTTACAGCTACTGCTATTGAAGTCAGCCGATGTCAGCTAATTTTGAAGAACCTTTAAACCAGGCGCAACGCACAACCCAAAGGTTTAGACATAGCGTAGTCGCAGCCAAGCGGAGACTTAAGTATTCTGGAATTTGAAATATGGCCAAACGAGTATCTATTCAATTATACGACACACGTCGTCGACTGCAAAATTGGAAAGACTTGTTTACTTCTGATTATGATCGTAAGTATACCTTCCTAGTAAATCATCATTTTATAAGGCCCACCATTCGCAGGTCTTCCTTCCTAATAATATTAGATTTACCCATATGAAGGGTGTGTCTTATATCTACACTCACTTCACACACACACACACACACACACACACACACACACACACACACAAACATAAGTATTTCAAACGCACAAACCCATTTCATATTCACAAACTGTCAAACACAAAACTCACATTTGCAGGGAGTCGAACCCTTTATTGCAGTAGCTTAGTATCCCAGCCAACAATCAGTCGATTACATATTCGTACACACTTAAAGATACATCACTGCGTGTGGGTATCGACCCCACTATTAGTAGTATCGAAACTAAAGCCCTACATTCAATATAATACAAGCGGGATTTGAACCCACAAGGAATCTAATACCAACAGATAAATTATGCGGAAATTGAATCCGCTACCAATCGTAGAAGAATACAAGCACCATCGTCAAACCATTACCTATTTACAGTTACCTGCCATTATCCAAAATATAAGTTATTGTCTAACCTAATAGTATAAAGACCCATAAAATTACGTTGTGTTATTGTTTACGTTGTGTTATTGTAGTAGTAACCCATTACTTGCTCATTCTCGTTGCACTGAAATGAATCAGTACATTTAATGACGAGAATCCTGGTCACGGCACCACATGTGACTGTACGACAATTACCCCAGGCTGATAAAATTTTCGTTTTTCCTAATAACGTTAATATTAGTATTTAAGTCGGTCCCCCCCGTAGGGGGGAGGGCGGCACCCCGCCCCGTACCGCCCTGTAGAGCTCGTCACCAGACCTGGTCACTCTCCCACCAACAGAGATAAAATGAATTCCAAATATGAGGAAGTCCAATTCCTTGTCACATCTAAGGAGCAAGGAAAGGATTGAAAGAAATAGTAAATAAAACTTAGGAATTCACACTTATAGAAATATATTGGATGTGGTTCTAGAAAGCTAATAACCAAGGGAGAGGGAAGCTAAGTGTATTTTTATATAAATGTATTAGTAACCTATACGCTAGCGTAACAGGTATTAGGTCAATGGTAACTCACACGATACCTCACTTCAATACTTGCAGTACTCAGGGCAACACTTCCACAAAGTGACGCAAGCGGCTTTTCAGCGGCTGTACGTCGTACTTGTTCATATGGAACAAGGTCCCTAGCAGTTCTTTCGAACTGAAAAACGTGACGTGGCGGCTTTTCAGCGGCCCTATGTCGACATCATGCTCTAGGAGACATGGTCCCTATCAGTCCGTAGACTGAATATGTGATAGATGTAGCCACCCAAACCCCTGGAAGTTCACCCGTTGTACAACAAGCATATCTGTACGACACGTGCTACTGTTAGTCTGACCGAATTATCGAACTGAGATTAAGAATGCAAACATTCAAGAATTATAGATAATAGCTATAAATAAGACATTGAGCTGAGAGTCGTGACTCAAGAATAATTTGATAGAGTTGTGGAGCAACTCTCTTGTAGATCTAGACAGCCCCAATGGGCCCACCCTTCACCACTTCCTACTTAGTCATAATGACTTTAATAACCCTACCAACCTAAGGTAACTATCATAATGAAAGTCTCATTCAATCGAACCTCAAACACACTCACACATAATTCGGTGAATACTAAATTAGTCCAATCTGGACTTCAAGCCAAATACATTCAACTTATCTAATTATAATTGCTCTCTTATAATAAATAGCTCACTTGCACTTAACATGGCCTCTTGGCTTATACCAAGTCTCCTCCCTCACAGGTGAGCGCTAATCCCTGCAATAAAGTCTTAATTATGTGGAGAGGTAAAGGAATCGTTGCGCTTGCGCTTACATTCATCTTTTATAGCTACGTTAATTTATCAGTGTACAGTTTACCCACTTCAGTGAGACGGAGAACCGTTTTATAACGTTTGTCTCCTTGTACGTGCTCCATTAGACCTAACGCATAGAACCTCTGAGGACACTTATACGATTCTAACGAAACACGTTCCCTAAGCAGCAATTAAATGTCTTTCTCAATCCTAGGGCAGTGTACTGCGAAGTCCACTGTTATCGAGAAAGACAAGTGTTGAGTAGCTTTAAACACGTACTCATGTGAATGACACCCTTATAGCAGTCTCTATAGTACTACTACAGTCCCTTTCTGAGGTAACACAAAACTAGCACAAGCGCACCGTAGACTCAGTCTCTAGCAAAACTCATAGCGGTCGTTCTTGTTGCATACCGAAGTGGAATTTCGTCACTTCACATTTCCTTACTCTTCCCCATTAGAGGATGACTGCATCCAGATTTCGTGTCTCGCTAAATAGTGTCGATTCAGTAAGAGGCCTATAGCAGCCGGGTTTGGGGTTTTAACGAGACACGGTCCCTAGCGTTCTTAGAACGACTACAAATTCACTTAGTGAACGTGTGTGAAGCCTACCCCTCTCCCGGAAATGCGCATACAACGAAACCTCACGCAATGCGTTATGTGGCGAGACCTTTTTGGAAACAGTAATCACCACTAACGTTTGGTTGGTTTATAAAGCAAATATAGGCCTGCTTTATAGCCTAGTTATGTAGTATCTACGGTTCTGCCTCCCGGCTATCATATGTTAGGTACAGCGCGAGGCTTTCCCCGATTCCCTATAACCAACCGCCAATGACAAATATCTGTTAAGGTATGGATTAGGAAGTGGGCATGCTATTTCTAGATAATCTTATATCGTTGGTTAAAACATAAAAGTAGCTTCGTCGTGCCAAAGTAAATGGTCAATAATGGATTTTCTGCGATAACACTAAACTTCTATGTATAATTCACAATATACGATTACCCTGCTAGAACCATAAAATGAATAGTTCAAAGTTACGCTGAATGCACTATTACTAAAGATAAAAGGTAACACTTACCAGATAACTCCTTGGAGAGAAATATATTACTTACGAAATACAGTGTGTACTACCAGCCACCTTAGCACCATTCTTCACAGTTCACACGTCTCCTAACTTCCAACTCTCTAAGATTCACACGCCTTTCATTAACTCCAGTCTACTATAGCTTAGTCTAAACTATACACCTGTTAAATACCTATTTAACGTAATAATAACACTCTCGCTATCACGACCCTTCCACACAGACATAGTCACACTCTCTATTATAAGTTCTAACTCTCTCAGCCTAGCCTAAATCGACCGCCTCTCCTGGTGCCCTAAAGCCAACTGCTAACCTCTACACATCTTTCTCCCATCCCAAATTCACCACGAGCCTGAGAACCCTCGCAATTCCCATACTTTTGTAGAATCACTTTACGACCGTTTTTGCGTGAAATTTCTCAATTGTTTTAAAAACTATCGTTTGGGTTCAAGTTATGATAACCAGATGTGAGACTGTCCGTCGCCTTTTATCTATCTACCCTTAGTTCTGAGAATTTGTACCAATTAAGGGGCTTCAAATATTACTTTCGACTGATTGTTGGCATTTTGCTGCTCGTAAAATATAAATGAATGGCTTTGTAAGTAGTTCGATATTGTTTTGGGATTTTAAAGAAATATATTACTTCGTTATTTATTACGGTAACGTGTCGAGCTGTCAGGCCATAAAGTTAAGATTCAATGTGCTTCCTCCTAAGAGGCACGTTATCGTGTCACAATTTTAGAAGAAATATAATAATTTATTTTAAATAGGTGACATACCGTCACATCTACTTTGAGGTGCAAGTGCAACAAATGTTGTTGTGTATTGTGCTATTTTTAACTAATAAATAATATGACCCGAAGTACGGACAAGGTCACGTATACCATGGGCTATATTGGGGTTCTATTATTAAAACCACATTTAAACAACATACCAATTATTGTGTTGCTAATGCTGTATTTCAACTAAATGACACTACTTGGAGAAAATTGTGGTCACGTCATGTGATAGTGCGTGTTACAGTGTGCTCGTGGTTATTGTATACCTAATATTGAATGGCCTGCGTATTTATTTATCAGTGTGTCAGTCTCATTTCCGTATGTTAGTTGTTGCTAGAAAACACGGAGTTTCAGAATATCTACCTACCAAAGTCGTTGCAATAACTGTTAGTTGGAGTTTTAAGTCGGTGTAATTGAATTAATTAAAAGGGTGATACCTATTTAGTTTTTTATTGTCTTTGTCCTCTGTGAAAAAATGCTGATTTCAGAGATTTTCACATTTGTCGCTCGCATTTTTAAAAGCAGCAAATTTTTAAAGTCATTTAACAAATCTCTAAACTCCATATTTACAAACGTTGCTTAAAGTTAAGCAATGACTGGCGTGAACGAAAAACATAAGGCGCAAATAAACGTACCTATTTTCTTTCTTTCTAACCATACATTTTTGACGTTTAAACGTCAAAAATAATAATAAACTCTGAGAGTATATCCTTAATTGAAGTACTATCCTTCGTGTAAATAGTCACTGGGATTTTCGTGTTTCATTATTCTATATGACCAAATAAACCTATTTAACTCTAAAGAGTGTTAGACGAATATTACAACACAGACTCAGTATTGCATAGATATCATAAACATATCTCATCAATATTAAAATATACGAATAGTTCCTGATAGGTTTGCCTTATTGTCATACAATGCCTTGGTCCAAGTGACCATGTCAGTCCAGATTGGGAACAGATAAAATGCACTTAGGTAAACCAAAATTCAATACTTGAAGTTACGTTGGAACAACCGGAAAAATAAATATCAATGTAGTTTATATGATTCTCTAATGTTAATTAAGTTGCTCGACGTTTCGGGACAAGATTCGTATTTTCATGTGAATGAAACAATGGATCCAGACTTTTTGTAATAGACTCGATAACCCCAATTCAGTTAGAAAAAGGTAGAAAAAGATGAGTGTATGGTTTATATATCACCGAATTTTACTCTTAATGCCTGTGTTACACGAAGTTAGTTCTATCTAAGATAGCAAGATAATGCCATTAAACTAGGAAGCTGGTCACTAGCCTCGTGTATACAGCAGTGTCATCATTTTTTGGCTAGTAAGCTAGTGATAAAGGTAGTAAGCTAGTGTGATAGTGTTAAATTAGCTAGTAGCATCTCTCTCCACTGGTTGTACTATCCTGGTGTGTGTACTAGCCTCATGTTGCAGGTAAGGTTACTCCATCGGATCATTTAACTCGACGCGGTCTGACCTCAATGCAATTTCAAAAGTTACAAGCAAACAAACAGCTCTAGCAAGTGCCAAGTCAATATAGTTCGCCAAGATGTAACTTGATTGCTATCTCAGCTTAAAACTAACCTCTTATAACCTTGAGCGTAAGAGACACGTTTCGGCCACCCTCTACCGTTTCTCTCAACTCTATGTTCTAAACTTCTAATTTACGGTTTCTAGACACTTTTCACCTATTTCCAATACATTGTACGGGCGGCAATATAAAAAACGATTGCAATCAATCCGCTCAGAAACGCGCACCGTAAGATTGCGCGCCATGTAAGGCGCAAATAAATAAAATATCAGCCGTTATCGCCCGGCCACTCTCGGGCAGCACGTGAGCCGCTCGTATGGTAGCCGATTTATTAGAGGCTCTGTTTTCGCCTATTATGGAGTTATAGGAATTCTGCGTTAATGGTCTCACATAAATGTGATCGAAGAAATTGGAAGCCTTATAGAAATTATGGCTTAATTTTTTACGACTATCTACCGAGAGTCTTGCCGCTTTGATTTGTGGCTCTAATGGGCATTACAGCGAACAACATGGCACAGTCGATCGTGTCTATTTTTCGCATTTCTTAAACGGACACGCAGACACGTCAAGGTCTTTAAAGTATTTCAAAATACCATATGACAAATAATAAAGATAACAGGTGCTTGGAAACAGCGTAATAAACCTTCCCTAAGGACCTTATCTCCAATTCGTTTAACACAACCTAATAAAAGCCAGTTCGCTCAATATTTATGGAGACCATCATAAGTCGCTTAACGTTGTTGTACCAGCACAGGTTATCACACATAAACTGTGCCAGGGATGGCGAACCCCTATACACCCAAGTGCCATTTCTTCTAAATAAATATTTTAATGTGGCCATGATACACAAACTTCACTTAGTGACTACTAAAAAAAAAACTAAAAACTTTGTATTCGTAAAGAGAAATAAACCTTTACTATTATTCAGTTTTCCGTTTTATATTTATTTAATAATCTGCTGCTGTTACAAACAAGATGTCTAATAATGTATATTAGGTTCACATTTTCTCGACCTTAGCCGAAATCGAAGCACCTATAGAAGCTGGGCGCGCTGAGATTTCAATGTTTGTGACTGTGACTTAGGTATCTAAAATCTTGGATTGAAGTCGTGCCCAAATTATGTTCTCGCGTACCGCACTTGCCATCCCTGAACTAAGCTATAACACAAGAACACGACGACTGCGTCTTTTATTAAGCATGAGGTACTTATTCGAATAGAAAGTAGGAGATTTACGACTTGTGCACTCCGCTTAGGATCTTAAACGAGTCATAACATTAAGACACTTTTCATGGAAATTTACAGACGAAATTAGAAGGGCTGATACAAAGAAGAAAATAAAAGTTGAAGGATTGGTTTAGACTTGATCAGATAAGTTTATTTATATTCATAAATGGTTGCTAGTGTTCAATTTGAAATCGGCATGACACAACAAAAACAGCGGCGCCTCAGCTGCCATCCCAGCCACGGCGCACGCGCACCGCCCGACTGACGCCGGATGTTGAGAGCGTCTCACTCAGCTAATGTGCGTCTGACACGCGCGTCACTAATGTTTATAACTGCTACTGCGCTACTGTTCATTTTATGTTTTTCTTTTAATAATAATTTCTTTCTCAAATTTTCTGATAACCTGTTTTTATGAAAATGTGGGACCTTGGCTCCAGAACAAGGTTACGGGGAAAACCAGTTTAGACAAGACAGTGACTAAAACGACGATATCTCCAAAGCTATGGATGGAAGCTATTTAGAAATTACGTCTTTGGAATCGTTATGAAATTAGCTAACAGATAATGTACGGATTTCACTACATTTTATTTCAAATGCGTTTTTCTCGAAACTACTTTTTTCAACTGGTGGGCATTCTAGCTCAAAAAGTTATTGACCAATCGTTCTGTAATTTGTTGTGTGTATTCTTTATTCCATTCCAATCCATATGAACCTAATTTTGGGATTATATTATTATTAAAAATATATTTTTATGCAAAAAAGGTGAAAACATATAAACATGCAATTTTCATTTTTTTATCACAATTAAGTTCATATTCTTAGTAAATATGTTGTTAACAAAAAAGAGAAATTTTGTTGATTACAGACAAAAATTGCGACTTCAGGAATGCCCACCAGCAAAATACTCGGATGGAAATCGTCCATGGACATCACATTCTAACGGTCCTTTGTGAGTATTAACTGATATATTAAAATAACATTAATATATCAGTTAATACTCACAAAGGACCCTCACCTAATTTCACAACTTACATTAACACAAGCACACACGCCCATACACACACACACACACACACTTATCCTCACCCCCACATACACCCACACCCACGCACACATGGAGCCATAAACTTAAACTCAAACTCCTCTTACTTTCTTTACTTTAATTACAAAATAACCAATTTTTTATAATCTTTTGGTAGATCGACACAACCCACGAGTTGTATAAATCTTACTGTATCAACCCTATAGCCGAACACTGTCTCTTAAGATACAGGTAACCCTAGTTTAAGAGGCAGGGCTCACCAATTGTCTACAGATTTCTACAGCATAGAAAATTCAATTTGTATTTACTTCCTACCACTAGTTGTGAACCATTTTGTGAAACTATTAATTAAGTCTGTAATCTTGTTTTTGGAAATAAATATATTATTATTATTATTTTTCATTGACATTTCTCAGTACCCTAGGGTTCTGGACCTTTGGAAGGCTTACGAGGGGCCGAAGCCAACTCGCAGAGGCCCCTTAGACAATTTTAAATATTGAGGGGGCACCAATCGACGATTATCCCTGTATGCACCTATGCAAGTGCACCCAAGGACAATCCCCGGTTGGAGCAGAACTATTATAGAATATGGAAACAAAGCAAATTAGGCTATGGGTTTGGATGGCTATAGTGGATTGGTAACCGCAACTATGGAAGGACTATGGCCCCTGCCTGATCAATGTTTTGTATACACGGATAAAATGGCAGGGGGTGACTTGCACACTCAATAATGGGCCCCCGGGAAACGTCGCTTGCACATAGTGACGCAGTGACAAGGGGGCAACACTTCCTGAGGTGCTTGAGAAGTGGAGAGGTATTCCACGGCTTTCAGAACAATCCCAGAGCCCGGAAGATGGTCAAGTCCCTACGAGCACTTACTGGAATACTTCCTTTCCCCGAGCACGTTTGCTCTTGCGAATCTCCACTCAAGCCAGCCAATAAAGGCAAGAATGAGGTGGGAACTCTGAACCTCGTCAGTGTTCACTCCAGCCGGCCAATAAAGGCAAGCCAGAGATGAGGAACAAGAATTCTCCCAGGAGATCGGGTCCGTGGGGTCGCTACTGCCCAACAGCTCGCCACATGCTGCCCTGCGGGTTATTATTATTCCCTTTATTCATTTTTACAGACTTATAAATTATATTTTTAAATATTAGAATACTTATAAAATAAAAACATTTAAAAATATAAAAAATAGTAGCCCACCGGTATCGGGAACAGGGTCCAAGCTACCGGCGGTCAGGGCTCCAGAGAGAGGAACCTCCTGACAATGCGAGCCGTGTCCAGAAGTACCGCTTTCTGAATCAAGCCCTTGACCCAACTGCTTAACGAGAGCCTCTTCAGGTGGTGGTCGAGGCTCTTGGCTATCAACCCATTGGCTGTGACGACTATCGGCACAATGATCGCTGAGTCCACATCCCACATGTCGACAACCTCGCGAGCCAAGTCAAGATACTTGATTTGTTTATCTTTCTCGGCTTTCACGAGGTTCTCGTCATGCGGAACCGTTATGTCAACAATCATTGTGCGCCTTTCTAGTCGATCCACCACCACGATATCAGGCTTGTTTGCAACAACAGTCCTGTCAGTGATGATGGATCGATCCCAGTACAGTGTGATATGGCCATTTTCAAGAACTGGGTCGGGCACATACCTGTAGTACGGCACTTCTGATTCCACAAGGCGGTATTTCAGAGCAAGTTGCTGGTGGATAATCCTGGCTACAAGATTGTGTCTGTGCAAGTACTCTTCGTTAGCTAGACGAGAACACCCAGAGATAATGTGTCTAATTGATTCCCCGGGACGGTGGCATGCCCGACAGATGTCCACCGTGCCGTCTTTAACAATATACCTCCGGTAATTCTTCGTCAACATAACTTCGTCCATAATTGCACAAACAAAACCTTCGGTTTCCCCAAAGAGATCACCGAAACGCAGCCAGGCTACGGACGCTAGAAAATCTACGTCGGGTCCGTGTAGGGCCCGGAAAAAGCGTCCGTGGAGCTCCTTACTTTGCCATACTTCCATGCGGTCATTAGTGTCAAGTACTACAGGCTTGCGCCAGTTCTCGTTAGCTAAGGAGAGCGGGGTGAGGCCCTTGTCCACCGCGACCACATCTCGATGCATCCCCACGTTGGCTTCCAGGAAATATTCCCTGAGACTGCATATCTCGCGATTGTGGAGAGTCTTAGCGTTTAAAAAGCCTCGACCTCCACACTTTCGCGGGATATACAGCCTCATTACCGATGACCGTGGGTGATGCATTCGATATGCAGTCAGCAACGTACGGACCTTCCTATCCAGGGCGTCAAGTTCGGTTTGAGTCCATTTGAGTATGCCGAAAGAGTACATCAAAACCGGCATGACCCAACCGTTGAAGGCGCGCACCTTGTTTCCGCCTGATAGAAGACTATTAAATACTTTCTTCAGGCGGCCAAAGAAGCGCTCCTTCAACGATTGCTTCATGTCAGTAACATTGATTCCCAAAGCTTCCGACATACCCAAATACTTATAGGTTTCGGATGTGGAGAGGGCTCGAAAGTTTATGGAATCCGAGAGTTGGGTTCCCACGGATTCCACAATCTCCCCTCGCTTTACATGCATGACTGCACATTTGTCCACACCAAATTCCATCCTGATGGCGCTACTGAAGGTTTTAGTTACCTTCAGTAGTTCCATCAGTTGCAAATTGTTGTGGGCAAAGAGTTTAAGGTCATCCATGTAAAGGAGGTGAGATATAACCTGACCACCTCTCCTCAACCGATAGCCTATACCTGAATCCTCAAGCAGTGTGCTCAGAGGATTCAGGGCTAAGCAGAACCAAAGCGGACTCAAACTATCGCTTGAAATATGCCTCGCTCAATCCTTATCGGCTCGCTATTCCTCTGGATATTTCGACATCCTGGATAGCGAAGGACCGTTCTCCATTGCCCCATACATGACATCAGGAAGGCGCGCAGAGTTGCATCTACTTTATACAACTCCAGCACCCTCATGAGCCATGTATGTGGCACCGAGTCATAGGCCTTCTTGTAATCTATCCAACATGTCGACAGATCCTTACGGGAATGACGAACCTGTTGGCTAATGGCCATATCAATGAGGAGCAGCTCCTTAGTACCGCGGGACCCGTTCCTACATCCATTTTGAGAGACAGACATGATGGTGTTAGTGTCTATATGATTGTAAATTTTAGCTCTCAAAATGGATGTAAGAACTTTATAGACCGTCGGTAAACACGTGATCGGTCTATAATTTTTGGGTTCCGCGGTACTACCCGATTTATGGAGCAGGTGGGTAACTCCTGTTGTAAGAAACTGGGGTAGCGAACCAGACTCCAAAGCAGTCTGGTACTGAGCGGCCAAGCGAGCGTGCGATCCTACAAACCATTTTATCCAGAAGTTGTGCAGCCCGTCCGGCCCTGGAGACTTCCAGTTGGGCAACGGACGGACTGCACGAGCTACATCTTGGGGGCAGATAGTAATAGCCCCCATTTCTGGTATAGGATCGCAGGCCCGCTCGACCTCTCTAGCCCAATCCCCTTCGGTGTGACTGACAGGCACCGACCAGATACTGCGCCAAAAAGAACACATGGCGTCATTATCCGGCAGATGCGTATCAGCCACACCTTGGATCGGTCGCTCCCAAGCCCTATAAACCCACCTTTCATCACTCTGGAAGGCGCGATTCTGAGTGTATCGGTTCACTCGCCGCTTATACCTACGAATACGGCTTGCCCATGCATAAACTTTCTGCTTCAGGAAGTCTATGCGCTCTGTGACACGGGACATAAAATCCTGAGGGCTGGTATCAGTCCCTGAGAACGCCCGTCTCACAAAGCGCATCACCCTAGGGCGAGTGTTGCCCTCCCTGAAACAGATTAGTTTGCCGATGAGCGCTCTGGCCCCACTAATACGACGCTCAATTCTGCACTGCCAAGCTGGTACGGCTGGTTTTGGTCGTGTAGCTCCAGAGTCACTAGCAAATTTGACGTGAGCTACACGACATGCCGCTACAGCCGCGCAGTACAGAATTGCATGAGTATCAGTGAGGTCTTCGCAGTCATCAAAATAGTTTGACAACTGCGAATCCAGAGCCGCCACCAGCGCCCTATTTTTGTTATGCATGGGCAAACGAGGTAACCGTGGTCTAAGTTCTGGTGGCATGGATCGATATTCTCGAATCGCACTCTCCAAAGCAATCCTCAATTCCTCATTGCACTGGGTACTTACGTTTGTAGCCCTGTCATCACTCCCCTCGTCAGCGTGACTTATGACGTACTGTGGTGGGACCACAACAGTCTGCAACGGAGGTGCGATGACATGGCTAATCAGCATTTCATTTCGAAGGCGATCAAGTACAGTGTCATCCAACATATGATTACGCTGGATGACCCGCACCTGATCCGATAGTCGTTGGGTTGAAACGTTGACAGTTGGCTCAAGCACCTGAAAAAGAGAGAGCATCCGAACACGGTACGCGGTCAGATTGTTTCCCCCCTCTGTAGCCCCATAGTATGAGCGCATGACATTCTCATTGATGGATCTTGTCCATCTCATGCGCTGCACACTTCCGCCGGGAGCTGGGACCCTATCAGAGGCCGGTGGGCCTCGAAGTCCTAAGCCGTCCGAAGGCCGGCGTCCTCTCCGTCGACGAGCAGGTGGTGGCGTCGTGGGCGGAGAGAAGTACTCGTCGCTCGAGCTCGACGCAACTGCCGCGGCCGGTGTCGTCACAGTGCCCGCAGTAGGGCTGGGTACCGGCGGCGGCGAGGCGGAGCTGAGCGAGGAGTCCGGTGGTGGTAGGCGTGCATTCCGTGCTGGGGCTCTGGTCAACATTTCGTCATCGATTTTTCGGATTTTTCATTTTGTAGTTATTGTTTTTCGGAGATGACATCTGTCATGTCATCTCCTCTTCTGTAATTTTTGATATTTATTTATTTATTATTATTTTTTTATTTATTTTCATACATATTTCGTTACATTTTTAAATATTTTTACAAAATAAATATACAAAAACATTTAAAAATATAAAAAATAGCGGTCCATCGGTAGCGGGAGCAGGATCCAAGCTACCGGTGGTTAGGGCTCCAGAGACAGAAACCTCCTCACAATGCGAGCCGCGTCAAGGAGTACTGCCTTCTGAATCAGGCTCTTGATCCAACCGCCTAACGATAGCCTCGACAGGTGTTGGTCGAGGGTATCGGCCATCAGCCCATTGGCTGATACGACAATCGGCACAATGACAGCCGAGTCAACATTCCACATGTCAACAACCTCGTGTGCTAAGTCGAGATATTTCATCTGTTTCTCTTTCTCAGCTTTCACGAGGTTGCTGTCATGCGGAATGGTAACATCGACTATCATTGTGCGGCGCGCTAACCGGTCTATCACCACTATATCAGGCTTATTGGCGACAATAGTTATTATTATTATTATTAGTAATTCTGGCCGAAATTACTTAAAAAAATTCTAAAGTGTACTTACTTTAAAACATGATTATTATACTCTCCGAGTTTCAACAATTTCTAATTATTCCTTCCCTGTTTAAAAAATTCACGAAACACCAAAATTTCGGCCTCGTTAACTGGGTTCCCCCCTTAAAGTACTTGTATTTCAGGAGCCAGTGACTTCCTCGATTGCAATTGCACTTGATACAGGTAAATTAAATACTAAACTACCGCTACACAATTTAAAACAGATATACGCTGCTTGTGGAAGATGCTCCCTTCTTTTAAAACATTCTTAATTACTTTACTTTGTTACAGTCTAAAAATAAAAGCCGGTGTCGTTTCCCACACGTCAACTGAAATGACTCGTTTAATTTGCGATTTGATGAACCATGTTAATTACTAATAAAAGTAAATGTCTTAATTTAAACTATTACGTTTTATTGCCTATTGTTAAATATATCTACGGCCCATCCTCATTGTTCTGTTAGACAGGGCTAGTGGTATCTATACATACAGTCGTAGATGTTTTCAAACACGTCGTCAGAAAAACCATGATAACATCACTTTCTTCATTAAAAGTAATACGTCGGCTGAATTTTTACAATATCCAAAATAGGTGAACCACAAAGTATGATCAAAGTAGCAAGTTGCGCTCTGAGCGATGAACATCGTGATGGTATGAACATGTTTTTTTGTCACCAAATTTTAAAACCTTTGTGCCCTTTTTATTGCTCAGTCAACTTTTCAACTTATAACGTTCTAGCTTCTACCAGCGACTTCATTCGTTTGAAATTTTGACCCCTTAACCGTCGGCGTCGCGTCGTATCCATCGCGCTATTATTTCGCCTATACTTAGCGTTCTTTACGCTCTAAGGGTCGTAGCGTGATGTTACATAGCCCATAACCTTCCTCAAGAAATTGGGCTACGAAGTCTAAAAGACTTTTTTCCTACGAACAACATCACAAACTTACAAACTTTACCTCTTTAATTCTAAAAATTCATAACGAGTTTATCGTGCACCAAAATGACTCTAGCTACAAACTAATAATCAGTTTGCGTGGGCGTCCGGCAATCATGAGCACATTACGAGCGAGCGTTCGTCGCCGCGTGCATTAGTATACGCACGCAAGGCAAGACACTATCCATGTCCCCCAGTTTATCGAATTAGTCGACTGTTTTCATGATAACTATCATGTTACTGACAAAATTACTGTTATTAGGCGATTATATGTCCACAACGTAAATACTAGTGGGGTTTGGTTTGTCACTTGGCTTTCAAAACGTAAATACAGTAAGTTATGTTCAAAGCGTTGCACTTTGGGCACGCCACAATTGCGCGGTAAGTCCCCTCTTTGAGGAGTGGATAGAGAGGCGCCACGGCGTTCTCACCTTCCGCCTGAGGCAGGTTCTCACCAGCCTTGAGATACTTCGGGGGGTTCCTGTTCAGATAAAGTGGGAGGAAACGCCAGGGTGTTTCCATTGCGAGGATCGTCTGGAGGACACGATGGAACATACGGTGGAGGTGTGCCCTGCCTGGGCGGAGCACTGCCGTGTCCTCGTGGAGGCGATCGGCGGCGGCGACCTCTCGCGTCCGGCCCTGGTGCGAGCCATGGTACGGAGCGAGAGGGCATGGGAAGCCGTCACCTCCTTCTGCGAAGCAGTAATGCTCGCGAAGAAGGAGGCGGGGCGCGTGAGAGAGTGGCAATTTCTGCGCCCTCACGTCCCTAGCCGCCGCAGGAGGAGACGCTCCGGGCGTCGGGAGTCAATAGCTGACTGAAAAGGTCTGCTAGGACCGATGCCTGCCAGGGTCGCGAGATTGTTCGAAAGAGATACCGTGATCCTGGCACATGGGCAACTGAAGGAACACGGGTGGGTTTTAGTCAGTAAAAGTCTGACACGCCATCCCGCTCCGCCCAGAGCGGGAGAAGTCATTTGATGATTTCCCATACAGAAAAAAAAAAGGAATCAACCGTCGGGCAGTTGACCACCAGACACGACACCCGTCTAGTCGGAGGATTCTCCTTTTACTACGGAGGTTGAGCGAATTTTCACTCTGTTCCTCCTACCTCGGCCCGCTAGTAGCCGATATAATGCTGATTAATTTCCTTCAGGCGAGGCGACAATGCCGGTTTATGTGCTTATAAACAAGCGTACATTCATGTACATTATGTATGAGCATGGATCTCATTAATATCGTCAGATAGTTTTACAACAAGTCGGTTACATGATCGTCATGCAGTCTTCCTCTGCAGTAAATCAGAGCAGAACTTAACACAAACAATACCCGAGTTGCATTGTTTATGAAGCTTTGTTTCATACCACTTCGGGTGTAGATAGCTAAGGGGACTGATCCTGGAGCGTGGGCGTTTGTGTTTGTGGGGGACTGTCTGACGTAACTTTGACGTTCGAATAGTGCTGGTCATCAGCCTAATTTCAATAAATGACTTTTTTTGATTTTGATAATCAACGGTAAGTCATTGTGATAATTCTTCCAGGGTAACGAAGTGACAGCGTCTTATGCTCTTAACTTAGGCTATGGAATACTACAACTAAAACTTCCTCAATTGCTCTATCTTTCTTTGTTTCTATTTGATTCAGGTTGTTTTGTTTTTTCCAATATTAAGTGCATTAAGATCTTGTAGTGTGCTAATGCAGCTCTCCAACTTAATGTTTATTTCCAAGCACTTATGTTCAGTGGTCTGGCCTAATCTGTCTCGTCCGCAAACCTCTGTGAGCACTTTCACTCAAATTCATGTTCACACTCATAAATCAGTCGAAATTTCGTACACTATTGTGAGTCTACCCACGAGAGAAATCACAAGTAATGTAAAATTATATTATCTTAAATAAAGGCTTGTTATGTATGATATATGATGACGTTTATTTCTTTGTTGTCTTGTGTGCTTTTCATTAAGTCATCGTGCTTGCATGATTTCTTACAAGATAAGGTAAGATCCGAGGCCGTTATTAGGCATTGTGGTATTTACTTTCGTTTAAAAGACTGGGAATTTAATATAGTCATTATGTATTATAATTAAGATTACATACTGCACGTGGTAAGCGGTGGATTACATATTTCATTGTAAGCTTACGAGCTTTCGTAGAAATAGAGAGTTCGTTTGTTTTGGTTTGCTACCGGATCATCGGACATCGACAATTCTTTTCTTTTTTTTTTTTGTATCTATAATATGTATGTATTTAGAAATATTTACGTACCTATGTTTATCAGTTGTCTGGTTGCCATAGTACAGGCTCTACCTAGTTTGGGATTAGATAATGGTGTGTTGGTTGTCCTAAGATATGTATGTATTTTGATGTATTTTATTGGTAATAACCGGTACAGATTTTGTTATCAACCAAACGTCAACGTAGCGTAGCGGCTATAATCACATGACAAATTGCCTCCTATTGTGAGTATCTCAGATAAAAATGGAACTTATTTCCATGAATAATAAGGGCAGTATTACCATCTACTACTCTACCACATATTAGCAGACAGTTACAGTACTTATGCCGACGTTCGCGGAAATCATAAACTCATACACCATGTGACGTTTGACAAAGGTGTGAACCAATTAGCCGCGCGCGCAGTTTTTGTTCAGGAGAGGACGTTTACGGGCTCAAAGTGACGTGACGTACATATGTGTGTGTCAGTTCTTACGTTCATCAAACGAACGGGACATGACACGGTTCGGATGATGTAGTGACAAAATGGTCTCATTATGCCTCTGTATGATATATTTACAGCGATGATTTCGTAGTGGGTAACCGTCTTTACAAGGTAGCGCGTATGTAAAGCTTTAGTATAGTTTTACAATTCAATGGTTTTAGTTTGTAAGTTACGCTAAATTGAGGACATCATTTTTAGTATACGGGGTCTTGTGTCATGTTTTTTTCGTTAATCCAGCTTCGGTCAAAACTTTAAATGACACTGACATGTACACTAAGGTAATCTAAACGACTGTTTGTTTTTAATATAATTATACTTTTTATATAATTATATTTTTTCTTTATGACTTTTTATATTATGTAAATATTGTGGAACGACTATTATGTTTTAAATATTCATAAAACATATCTATGTTCCACGAAAACTTACATAAACAGCTGATTCATTAGGGCACCTTCGCTCATCGAAAGATTTTTTATTTTATTTCGTTAGTTTTCGATCCTTCCTTACCTAATAATACTGTTATTTGAAAATATTGTAAGGCCAATTATTTATAAACGAGTAACCGTGGAGTATCTGCGCGCTCTTCTCCATACCGACTAATTGGAACCGTGCACTTAGCTTCTGACGTTTCATAATTAAATACAATAAAATTAAAAAAAGCGTGTTTAAAAAATGTAAAGTAAAATATGTTACGGTGGTATAGAACCTTGCGTGTACGAATCCGACGCGAACTTGGACAATAAAAAAAATGATTGATATCCATATGTTTATCTGTTACAGAAACTTGTGACAGATTTAATGCTAAAATAGCGTCTTCGCTACTAACTGACATTTTCAACTTAGTCCTATTTATACTCTCTTCTTTTCTCCTGAACCAAGACATGCAAACAAGCTGTCCTTACAGAACCTTACAGTTCTACTCGTTTTCCAGGAAACGTATTAGGGTGCCTAATTTGCCGCTTTTGAACGAAGGTCCGAGCAATTTGCGTAATTTGAAGTATCTCAAATTGTATGTTATTAAATGCAGACCTTTGAGTGTTTGGAAAGGATTTCGAGCGAAGTCTGAAGAAAATAGCGAGTGTTTAAAGATCGTCTGTTTTGATGGTCAACATAACTAAAGGATGAAACCGACCATAAAGCATTGCTGGCAATTGCTTGAATTGTTAGAAGTTAGCGGTAATCAAAGGCCGTATTTGTTAGTGACAATTGTCGATATCAAGGTGTAATAATAATGACTGTATTCCGTATGTGTGTATTATAAATGGTTTGATGTTCTATAGAAACTGCGTTTGTTCCTAGAAATACTACATCATGTGGGTTCGATTCCCACCCAGGACAAATCTTTGTGTGATGAGCACAATCATTTGTCCTGTGTCTGGATGTAATTTATCTAAAATATGTATGTATTTAGAAATATATAAGTATATTTATCAGTTGTCTAGTTGCCATAGTACAGGCTCTGCCTAGTTTGGGAACAGATAACATTGTGTTGGTTGTCCTAAGATATTAGATATTTTTATCATTACATATTATAAAATAAAGTCACTTCCCGCTGTCTGTCTGTCCCTATTTTAATGCGAGTTTTTTTTAACAGATAGAATGATTCAAGAAAAAGGTTTATATGTATATAACATGCATAACATAGTAAAGAAACGCTGATAATTTTAGAGGTTTCTAATGTGATGTCATAAATAAACACATTTTTTTTGCGCTTACATTGCGAACGCTGGCTGAACCCTACGAAATAGATCAAAATAATGTACCACAGTATTATACACCTTAAAAAGGTCTACAAAAAAGTCTGAAATGGTATATGTCTAAATCTTGGGGATAACCCACAATAACCATTTTTTATTCTTTACTTTTTACGAGGAATAATGGCTTATTTACGAAGCGATTGTAAGCAATACAGCATTAATCGTTATCCAATTAAGTACGTTAAATATATTGTACATCTAATATAGGTCAATATGGCCCTTTACAGCATGTAATTTAAATCAATATCTTAGAAGATATTAGAGATTTAAAAAGCGGGGGTAGAGCGGCTGGCGGGCCGTACGTCCGTCCCGTCCATCCGTTGGCACCGCCCGGTCAGTACAGGATAAGTAGGATTGTAATTCATACTACTTTTACTTCATAGTAAATGTGTATATCATGTGTGTTCGTTTTACTCCCAATAAACCTAATATGTAGTTATTATTCCAAGTAAGAGACCGCGAAATGGCTTAGATGTTTAGATTTTTGGATGTTTGTTTTTCTTTCAAACGGATTTAGATCGAATTTGGCACAAAGATATATTATATCATGGGCGACGGACATAGGATTTAAATTAATAATAATAATAATAATAAACCCGCAGGGCAGCATGTGGCGTGCTGTTGGGCAGTAGCGACCCCACGGACCCGATCTCCCGGGAGAATTCTTGTTCCTCATCTCTGGCTTGCCTTTATTGGCCGGCTGGAGTGAACACTGACGAGGTTCAGAGCTCCCACCTCATTCTTGCCTTTATTGGCCGGCTTGAGTGGAGATTCGTAAGAGCAAACGTGCTCGTGGAAAGGAAGTATTCCAGTAAGTGCTCGTAGGGACTTAACCATCTTCCGGGCTCTGGGATTGTTCTGAAAGCCGTGGAATACCTCTCCACTGCTCAAGCACCTCAGGAAGTGTTGCCCCCTTGTCACTGTGTCACTATGTGACAGCGACGTTTCCCGGGGGCCCATTATTGAGTGTGCAAGTCACCCCCTGCCGTTTTATCCGTGTATACAAAACATTGATCAGGCAGGGGCCATAGTCCTTCCATAGTTGCGGTTACCAATCCACTATAGCCATCCAAACCCATAGCCTAATTTGCTTTGTTTCCATATTCTATAATAGTTCTGCTCCAACTGGGGATTGTCCTTGGGTGCACTTGCATAGGTGCATACAGGGATAATCGTCGGTTGTTGCCCCCTCAATATTTAAAATTGTCTAAGGGGCCTCTGCGAGTTGGCTTCGGCCCCTCGAAAGCCTTTCAAAGGTCCAGAACCCTAGGGTACTGAGAAATGTCAATAAATAATAATAATAATCCACAACTATCACACAACGCCATCTAGTCCCAAGCTAAGCAGAGCTTGTGTTATGGGTACTAGACAACTGATAAACATACTTACTACTACTACTATATTTCTAAATACATACATATTATAGATAAATTACACCCAGACACAGAACAAATGATTGTGCTCATCACACAAACATTTGTCCTGGGTGGGAATCGAACCCACGACCTCCGGCATAGCAGTCAGGGTCACTAACCACTAGACCAACAGGCCTTATAGGCAATTATTATGTGGAAGCGCGATGGTGGGCCCTGGGTCAAGAGTGGCTCTGCGAACTATCCGCCGTGCGCGGAGCTGATTAATACAATATTCAAAAGACTCACTTGGTTGAAGAAACTGGCTCTGGACCCTACCTGGATTTATGTATGTAAATGAGTGTATATTGTATTGTGTAGTGACGCTGTGAGTATTCTCCAGGATACCAGACCGCTCAAGACGCTCTGCTACCAAGACATGCGGTCCCAAAATCACTGTCACTATAACCTCAAATAATTTCAATCAAACAACTGCTCTTGGCCATGACCAGTGACAACTTCACCTGGCCTGACGCGCTGACGGTGCACAGATAAACAACAGCTGCATAACCGTGCGAAGACGCATCACAAAACCCAGGAGGGGTAGCAGTGCAGCTCCCAGGGGGGAGAATAGTGCGGGGTAATACGACGTCGTTGACTGCAGGGAGCGCGGATACAAATTGGAGCCAATCTTCCAACAGGGTTTCCCGAAGTGGCTCGTCCGAACCAAGTCTCGCAGTCCAAAGGCGCTGAAGAAAACAATTTCGCCCAAAACAATACACAAACAAAACAACAACAACAACAATAGACAAAAGGAAACCCTGGGCTCCCGTGTCCAAAATGGCACGGACCACAACAGAGTCCCCCGTGGGCCCCCAGACCCTGACCGATGCCGTTGGCAACAAAACCGTATCGATCTGAGGGGGTAACTTAGCGGGGCAGGCGCTAAGTTCCTAACAATGCCTGGGCGGCGACCGATCGCCGCACTCAGGCTCAAGTCTTTCCCGACGAGGATAGAGGTCAAATTCCTCGTACGCACGGTATCCCGAGCCACGCGCCATCGCTGGAAGGGCATATCCCACCGGATGCCTGAATGGCGGGGGGCGTGACTCCAACCGGGGACGTTTCGCCAATGGAGGGGAGGGAAGGCGGTGCTGGTCTGGCCAGTGCTGCCTAGTAACAACTGCGTAATCGACTTTACGCGGGGAGACCAAATGGCGGTCACGCGGCTCCCGATCAACTTGCGCGGGGGGTGGAGTGCGGCGCTCAAAATTGTGGGCCTCTCCCCGGTTCTGAACCGGTGAGCCAGAAGCCCGGTGACCTACTCCATGGTAACCCCCAACACGCGAACCTCCATCAGAGGCTGGTCTGCCAGCGTGGTTCGCGTTAGCGCACAAAATGTTCAAATGGGACCCCCTACAAATTCTACAAGGGCGGGGGTTGGGGCAGTCCCAATGGAAGTGAGCCCCCAAACAAGAGAAGCACAGACGGCGTGCATTGGCAATTCGGCGGCGGGCACTCACGTGCAATTTCAAAAAGGCCGCGCAACTTGCCATGCCATGCCCCGTGTCCCTACAAAACACACAAACAGGATGACTCTGGGTGCCAGCAAAACGAGTGGCGGGGCGACTATCAACAGGCCCGCGAGCCCTAGTCCGTCCCTGGTCTCGTGGCCAGGAAGACGGCTGGCGCGACTCGGTGGCAACGCTAGAGTTATCCACAAACCGACACTCATCCTCCAAAAATTTGATGAGGTCACCAAATGGGGGGAGATGTGTGACACTATCCCCACCATACTTTTGCTCGAAACGAGCCCTCAAATCGGCAGGAAGCCGTTGCAGCACAACATGCACCAAAAGGTAAGACCAATGGTCCACCGGCAAGTCCAATCGCTTCAAAGCGTTGGTTGCTGCCACCAACGGGTTCAACAGGTCAGTACGCAATGCTGACAATCCAGTAATGACCGGTAACCCCAAAATCAATTCAATATGAACGTCAGCCAAACAACGTTTATTTTGGTACCGCCGGGTGAGTAGTTCCAAAGCGGTAGGGTAGGCTGAGTCAGTCACCGACAAATGCTGTACCAAGGCTCGGGCCTCACCTTCCAGGACAGACAACAAATAGGCCAACTTTTGGGCGGGTCTGAGGTCCGAGCGTGCATCAACCAAACTTTCAAAAAGGTTTTGGAAACCCAACCAATGGTCCAAGCGATCGTCAAAGTGTGGCAGTTCCAAAGTAGGCAGTCTACTCAATAGTCCGGGACCTGAAACAACCGAGGTCTCCGGTTTGACCTGGAGTGGTGTCCGGCTCTCCAATATTTCCCGAGCATGTTGACCAATGACATCCCCCAGGTCCAAGATCTGGTCGTAGTCAGCAAAGACCTTATCGCGTGCTGCCTGGTCCAGCACTTCCAGATCCACTTCACAAATGAACTCGTTGTAGCGGGTGAGCAGAGCATCAACGTTGCCGAGTCTCACGCTCAAGCCCTGCAAGCGTGACCACTTCAAGATCCGGGCGCTCAGCGGTCGCTGCAGCTGAAGTGAACCACCGTAGCTGTGTGGTCAATCCACTGATTGCCTCTCTCACCGCTTTGTATGCCATTGCACAAACAATTCAAATAAACAAAGCAATTTTTTTTTATTAAATAACAAAGTTCAGACAATAAACTGCAAAACTGCCAGTCAACAACTCAAGAAATAACAAAATATTGGTTTCAATTCAATAGACAACAACAAACTTTCATTTCAATTTAAAACCAATGTCAACGTTCAAAAAATCAATTTCAAATTCAATTCAAAAATTCAAATTCACATCCAATTCCAAAAAATGCCAATTTAAAATGTTAATTTCACATGTCAATTTTCACAAACAAAAAATGCCCATTTCAAATGTTAATTTCACATGTCAATGTTCACAAACAACCATGTCAATGGTACAAAACTCCTATAATTGAATGTCTACCAGACATTCAATAAACAACAGAGGTCAGACACAACAACAAAGGGTTGTAACATAGCCCAATCCAATTAACTCTATTAGCATATGTAACCCGGCTGACCCCGGCAACATCAGTTACTCGTCTCAACAAATTTAAACAAATTAATACAAATGAACACTCAATTACAGCTAACAAACATTTACAGCGAATTACTACTTCCCTTTAGAGACTGCCAAGCAATTAGCTTACTGTAAATTACCAATTTCTGTTGGTTGTACATCTTACAACCACGCTCTGCTACCAAGAATGTTCGACGCCAGGCCAGGGCCACGGACATAGGATTTAAATTATTATATGGAAGCGCGATGGTGGGCCCTGGGTCAAGAGTGGCTCTGCGAACTATCCGCCGTGCGCGGAGCTCATTAATACAATATTCAAAAGACTCACCTGGTTGAAGAAACTGGCTCTGGAGCCTACCTGGATTTATGTATGTAAATGAGTGTATATAGTATTGTGTAGTGACGCTGTGAGTATTCTCCAGGATACCAGACCGCTCAAGACGCTCTGCTACCAAGACATGCGGTCCCAAAATCACTGTCACTATAACCTCAAATAATTTCAATTAAACAAACTGAACCCGTATTATTTCGTCAAAAGGGGTTGGTTACACAAACAAACAATTGGATCACGACAAATTGTCCACAAACGGATCGATTCTAAGGGATTAATTTAACAAACGGGTCGCGAAGCACAATAGGACCGCCATTCTGTTTCAAGACCAAACCAAAGAGAAAAATCAAACTGACAAGTGACAGATGTCACTCCGTTCGGTACGCTCCGTTAGACGCACAGATTAAACAAGTCAAATGGGACGGAACATCATGGATACGTAACAGATAGGATACCTACTTTATCCCGGTAATAGGTTTCCTGGTGATATTTTTTGTCAGCTATACGGGCCAAGCCACTGGCAAAAGTACTATTCCTATAACTATGTTCGGTGTCTGGTAAATGATTGAGTGTCTGTATCGGTAAAATAGGAGCGTTAAGAAAAACCAGGAAGACTTATATTCAACTAAACCAAGCCCTATGTCGCAGTCTTCTTACTCTGAATACTATCAGTTTTATTTTAAGAACACCAACACACATGATATTCTCATAAACTATGAATCCGAAGTAATCTATCTTCTATCTTCTATACTTATAATAAAACTGTAGAAAGGTCAATTCTGTCTGTCTGTATGTGCACGCATGGGTCAAAAAATACAGAAGGGATTTTAACCAAACTTGGTACGATGGTAGTCCATACTCCTGGGCAGTTTATAGGCTATATAACTTAATGCTAAGACACATAGAAGCTGAGCAATGACGATATATTTGTACCCTCTGGGTATGTGTCAGGTAGAAAACGCTTTATGGCGACGACGTACCTGGTTATCATAACTTTGCAGGAGCTTACCAAACAAAGGAGTGTCAGCTAGCTTTATGGCGATGACGTACCAGGTTATCATGGCTTTGCAGGAGCTTACCAAAAAAAGGAGTGTCAGCTAGATAACGTTTTTTTGCCTTTGAAGTACCAGGTTATCATAACTTGGTAGGAGCTAACCAAACATGAGTTTCAGCTAGAAAACGCTTACCAGACCACCAACACGTACCAGGTTGTCAAACTTGGTAGGGTTATTACAACGTTTATTGAACCTGAGGCGATACGATGTTCGCTGGGTCAGCTAGTATAAATTATAATCCTACTTACTACTAATATTATAAATGTGAAAATATGTATGATTGGGTGTTTGTTTGAAGACGCGGGCAAAAGCTAGTACACGCATAAAAGGCTTACCATCCATCTTGTCAGTGCTGATCAATTCATATGACGGTCATTCGTATAAAAACGCCATTTTGTCGCCGTTTATACAACGACTGAGCAATTAAGGCGCGCTGCCGTACTGCCGTATTTCCCAGGGTGGCACTAAGTGGCACTAGGCTAGGTGGCAGTACTTGGCACCAGCTCAATTTCCGGTAACGAACTACAGACTAACAGCAAACAAGATAACCGTCGTATGAAGCGACGCAAGTGCGAAGCATGGAATCGTGACTATCATTCCAACCTACAACATCTGGAGAGAGTAACATCCCACTATTTCCAGTTCCATAAGGGTACATGAAGAACAGTGTGTTCAGTCACTCAGTGGGGTGTAGGGCTCACAAAACCGGTTCCACCGAAATCGAAAAAACCGGTTAAACCGGTTTTCACATCATTTTTAGAAACCGGGTTTCAATTTGGCTAAAACCGAAGTTTCGATTATTTCGGTTTTCTTTTAAAATAATAACTTATTTAACGATATGACATGTTTACAATGTACACATATTGTCTCATCAATTACAATTATTGTATTATACACCATTGGTGCTGTATTTGCCGAGGTATAGTATTAAACAGTTGAAAAGTATGTGTCTGAGTCTCAACCTAACAACGCACGTAAGACGTCCACCGCTTCCCCTCTTTGAGGAGTGGGAGAGGCTCCACGACGTCCCATATTCCGCCTTACGCAGGTCCTCAGCGGACGCGGGTGCTTCACGAGGTTTTTATTCAGAATAGGGCGGGAGGAAGCACCCGGGTGCTACCACTGTGTGGATCGCCTGGAGGACATGGTGGAGCATACGGTGGAAGTAGGCCCTGCCTGGGCGAAGCACCACCGTGACCTCGTGGAGGCAATCGGTGGTGGCGATCTCTCGTGTCCGGCCCTGGTCCAGGCCATGTACAAAGCGAAAGTAATCATTGTGAATGTGAAGACTGTGTGGGTATGTTTCTTCTTTTCTTTTATCTTTCTTTATTTGTCAAGTATGTTGTAATTATGATCTGGCAGGTTGAGTAATTTTTGCGGCCTACCCAAATGTCCTTTCTTTGGTGTTGTTCGTCGGATCGTTGAGCTTCTCAAGTTCTGAGTTGAGCCGCACGATTAGTGACAAATGCGTGCACTGACTGGACAGGTCCACTCAATCTGTTTGGTTCTTTCCTCTAAAGACCATTTCAGACAGCTATCTACATAGACTTAGACTTCTTCTTTGTTTTTTTGTCTGGACTTTAAAAGAGACTGTGACCTCTGAGTTTGTTTCGGTCTTTCTTCTCAGAGTAGTCAGATAGGAAACGCTGACCTCATCTAGCTCAAAAAAATATTATTGACTTGTAAAAGTGTTTGTACAAACCTACTTACAGAAATAAAATCATTTATCATTTAAAGGGCAAGGGCAGCCGTCACCTCCTTCTGCGGGGCAGTAATGCTCGCAAAGGAGGAGGCGGAGCACGTGAAGGAGAGGCAATATGTGCGCCCTCACGCCCCTAGCCACTGCATGGGACACCACGGACGTCGGGAGTCCATTGCGGACTTCCGGCTTCCGTAGGTGCAGGCTTACGGGTGGCGAGTAATGGGAAGCTCGCCGCTCGATAAAGGCCAGGTTCGGTCGACGGCACGTTGTATTCCACGCGTGCCTCAAAGAGATGTCAGAAACAATGAAGGGGTCGGCTAGGACCGATGCCTGCCAGGGTCGCGGATTTGTTAGGAAGAGCGGTGGCCCTGGCATAGGCAACTGAAGAAACACGGGTGGGTTTTAGTCAGTTAAAGTCTGACACACCCTTCCGCTCCACCCAGAGCGAGAGACGTCAAGTAATGATTTATCACCCAAGGACGTCCACCGCTATTGATACGGAATTTAAGAATGATTTAACTGCCATCACTAAGCTGGCCCTTTGTGAAAATGGAGCCTTGTGCAGGTGTACAATAATTTGTTTAAAGTTTCTCCCTCCGAGTGTCGAGGCTAACAGAATCTTCTCATCAGCCGGTTACCTTTATAACCACTTAAAAGGGCGAGGCACGAATTTTTTTTTCAATTTTGCTGGTTTATTTGATTTTACAGTTAAATACTGTATTTCTATGTTCGTTCATCGTTTAAATTTTGATCAAACTATGATCATTTCAATTTTGATGAAATTAATGAGCTACGTTTCTATTTTTATAATTTGATTTTGATTAATCGACGTCAAACAGACTGTAAAAACACGTCTGAATAATAAAGTAAATCATGCTCCGAATCTCGCTGAATGATAACACTTTAGACATTCTTTCAATTTTACAGTCGATAATAATGGAGTTTAATTTATCGTTGCTTTAAGCCAGATGTTTTGTTGATTCTCAGATACAATAATTGTTGTTTTCTTTTAGTTTATTCACTCAAAAGAAGTTTTTCGATTTATTCTTGCGTTCTCTGATTTAGCGATAAAGCTTATTAATGACTGTTGACGACAAAAAGACTTAAGAACCATAAAAATGGAAGTAATCGAAATCACCAAAAAACGGAAAACCGGTTTTGTGATGAAATACAAACGGTTTTCTAATATACCAGCGGTTTTGTGACCCCTAGTGGGGTGGTAGGAGATGACGGCCCAGCGATACTCTAATAGAACGAAAAACCGCACAATTGAGACATCGAGGAACATCAATTTTTCCAAGTAGGCAAGGGTAATCTATACTATAATAATATTATAAAGCTGAAGAGTTTGTTTGTTTGGTTGAACGCGCTAATCTCAGGAACTACTGGTCTGAATTGAAAAAATATTTTTGTGTTGGGTAGCCTATTTATTGAAGAAGGCTATAGGCTATATATATAACATCACGCTACAATCAAAAGGAGCGGAGCAGCAACGAAAAATGGACGAAAGCTTGCAGGCAATTCGATGCGACGGGAAGGGTCAAGGGAGCAAATATTTGACGCGGACGAAGTCGCGGGCAGAAGCTAGTACGTAATAAGTTTCTCCATCTATATTGTATTATTAACATTACTAAAAATCTGCCAGGGCGCGAGATTTGTTCGAAAGAGATACCGTGGTCCAGGCTTATAGGCAACCGAAGGAACACGGGTGGGTTTTAGTCAGTAAAAGTCTGACACGCCCTCCCGCTCCGCCCAGAGCGGGAGACGTCATTTGAAGATTTACCACCAACAAAAAAAAAAACGTTTTTTACGTACAAGTATATAAAAAAGATCATTGCACAGCAAAAATCTCGTCCGCATCGTAGTCAGCGGGAAAAGTACCCAAAAGGACGACAGCGTTGGCAGGTTGAATGGCAATGCTGATTCTTTGACATAAAAATAGCCCAGCTCTCTGGTCACGTAAAGAGTCGACCAAAAGCTGGCATCGCGGCGGTGACGTCGCTGGTGTGCCGTGCCATCTGACCAGCGCTCTTGTTGCAGTAAAGGCCCTGGTGTCCGAGCCGGTCGACTGCTTCACCGTACTTACAGCGATGTGGAGCTACACAAGGAGCGCTCAGACGTGGCGAGCAATGGGTAGCTCGCCGCCCGGTAAGGACCAGGCTCGGGTCGACGGCGCGTAGTGTTCCACGCGCGCCTCAAAGAGATGTCAGCAGCGCTGAAGGGGTCCGATGCCTGCCGGGGTCGCGTGATTGTTCGAAAGAGATATCGTGGCCCCGGCACATGGGCAACTGAAGGAACACGGGTGGGTTTTAGTCAGTAAAAATCTGACACGCTCTCCCGCTCCACCCAGAGCGGGAGAAGTCGTTTGATGATTTCCCATCCCAAAAAAAAAGGAGCCCTCAGACGCAGGCTTGTACTTTAGTCATAATTTCAGCCAAATGACGTCCATTGCTGAACATTGGCTTCCCCCATGCATTTTGGGAGGGTTTGCCGTAAACGTTCTAATAACCACCATAGTGGATTAGCGATCGTAGTATGATGGTAAAATGCATAGAGATCGTACTGCCTGTTCCGTCCCGTTTGACTGTTTACTCTATGCGCCTACGTTTCTAGACGTGAACAGAGTTAGAACTGTCACTTGTCAATTTGCCGTTGACACTTGGGTTTTGATCTGGGGAAGAAATCGGTCGAATTTGCTTGTGCGACCCTGTTGTAAATTAATCCCTTAGAATCGGTCGTTTTTGTGGACAATCTGTGTTGACCCAATTGTTTTGTGTGTAAATAACCCCCTTTGACGAGATAATACGGGTTCAGTTTGTTTGTTGGAAATAGTTTGAAGTGACGCTATTGAACCGCGTGCTGGAACCAATCTCTGGCGTGTTGCAGCGGCTGGTATCCTGGATTACCACTTACAACGTCACTACACAATACAATATACACTCACTTACATACATAAATCCAGGTAGGCTCCAGAGCAGGTGTTCTTCTACCATCAGGTGAGTCTTTTGAATATTATATTGTTCAGCTCCGCGCACGGCGGACCAGTTCGCTACGCCACTCTTGACCCAGGGCCGACGATTATCACGCTTCCACATAACAATTTGAATCCCATGGTCGGGGCTCTGGCCCGGCGTCGAACACTGCCTATTCTCTAGTAAGTCCCTTATTGGTTTTTTATGACTTCCACGGGAGAAATAGGATGGTGGTGGTGATATTCTATACGTCCGGCACCACAAGAAACTGGGGTCCACCATACGGTACTTTAGTAATAAGTTAGTATACGCTCATTTTTATTGCAAGCTCGCATTTGCAATAAAATGCATGTCTCCGATTTCTACGGTGCGTGTCGCTCCGTATATTAAATTGATTTTTATGTACAAAAACTCGCCCGACTCTAGAAGGAAGTTGTTGTATATACTACGTGTGAGCCATATTAAATAGTGTACATAAACGACGCGGTGGTTTATTATTCGATTATTTATTTATCAGCAATCTTATTGTACAAGTTTCTTGGAGAGATACTAAGTTATTGAATGAATTATGCTTTCTATCAACTTTGATTTATCATTCAGAGTTATGTGTAGAATAAGTGAGATTCGTAGATCTGATGAATATTTATATTTTGGATAAAAGTAGATACATGCCAAACAAAGTACTGCTCGGTCGTTTGAAAACATGTTTTCTAAATTTTTAATACCGACGATTTAAGCTTAACTTCCTTGCAGTCTTTAATCTAGCAGATGATGAAGTCGGAAATATCTAGCAGAGGACCTTATTTTCTACATAAAAGACTTATGTCCGTTTTCACGAACACTAAGCGATACCTTAATGAATGAATGCCTGAATAAGCGCTGTTAGAATTTCACCTATTTATGCTAATTTATCATAGGCATTAGGTAAACTGACATAATCGCTAAAGACGTTTCTATATAAAAGAAAGAATGTGTATTATATTTACAAAACTTCGTATCACACAATGACTATCTGACAAGCCATACAATATTGTTATTTGCACAAACCCCAAAAGCCTATTCTGACCGTGTAATTCGATTCGAAGCCGTATTTGGGTCAGTGTCTCAGCGACCAGGACGCGGTGGTCTGACCGCAGCCTCCTCCGACATCACGCGAGACCGCAGTCACCACAGCCGTGGGAAACGTTACATTACTGTCACGGCTCGCTTGCTCCGAGGATACCTTGCTTATGGACGATTATTAGGTGTAATGTGGTTGGGAATGCCGGGGCTTGGACTTGAATTACATAAGCACCGATTATTCAAGTACTTTCAGATCACCTGTATAAAAATTTTCCTCATGTTAGAATTTATGCACCCGATTTTGCAGTAAGACCCGAGTTTTATTGTTGCGGACTGATTTATTTTTACAAAATGACATTAGAGCTATAGTCGTAAATTTAAATTGTGTTAATCCGTTGAACACACGACACACGTACCTATATAAACATATTATAAAATCCGTGATCCGAATGATCATCATTATTAGCCTATATTGTTACCACAGCTGGGACAAAGGCGACAGGGAGTGGGTCGTAATCTACCACGCGGGCCCAGTGCGGGTTGGTAGATTACCCGTCTTCGAATTTTTGGTTCTAAGACATGCCGGTTTCCTCACGATGTTTTCCTTCACCGTTTTGAGAGCAGTGGTGGTGAAATTATTTACACAAAGTAATTCGCCTGCCTGGTTTCGAACTCACGACCACGAACTCGTAAGTCGGGGCCAATGCCACTAGGCCACCACTGCTCACGTCATCCGAATGATACCATACAAGAAACGTTTGACCTAGCATAACCCAGTAAAACTTTCGTCAGGAGATTGAAACTCAGCCCTCAACCGCAAGTCTAGCTGGTTGGCTACCGCACTGTTACGCGTCCGTGGGAAAGCAATACCGATAATATTTCACGTATGATTGTACCTTAATGGGGTATTGTTTGTGCGCGCTCCACCGCTCGTGGGAGTTGGCTGTACAGTCGATAAAAGAGATAAATATACAGGCAACTCCTTCGAGCGGGGCGAGCTCGGCCTCCTGTGACAGGCTTGAGTCGCACATTAACGTCACTCCCACAGACTCATGCCTATCACAGATGCCATGCTCACCCCGCTGTCAACACTGTGAGTGTGATACGTTTGCGCGTTTTACGCATTGGACGTCGCTCTTTGAATTTGTGAGGATGCCGATCCTAATCAGATTTTAAACAAATTTTAATCACATGGTTAAGACATGGTTAGTCTAGAATAAGAATACTCTTATATTGTACTAGCTTTATCCAGCGGCTTCGCCCGCGTGGAGTTTGGAATATATCCCGCGGGAACGTACTACCGGGATAAAAAATAGCCTATGTGTTAATCCAGGTTATAAACTAACTGTGTTCCAAATTTCATCCAAATCCGTTCAGTCGTTTTTGCGTGAAAGAGTAACAAACATCCACACATCCATACATACAAACTTTCGCATTTATAATTTTAGTAGGATTAGCAATAAATAATTGACAGCTTATCGGAAACGAGTACCTATATGTTTTCCTGATATCTTAACTCTCCAGTTGCCTGTACTTGTGGATACTGCAGACTGTCGGCGATACAATCGAGATTGCTACAACAGCAGGCGAAGGTGTTGAGTAGGTGCAATTTGTTGGCTAATTGTTTTATGTTAATGCGATTCTATCTCGTTGATTACACTGTATGTGACTCAATAGATTTATTGGTTTGGATTGCAAGCCTTTGCATCAGATGCCGTCTTTTAGTCTCTTTGTGACTGAACTTTTGTTCGAGAGTGGTTTTAAAATATGCGTGATTCTACATTTTATGATCCAAATTGCTTGTAGGTGTTTGGCTTTATATAAATCCTGAACTAAGTTGTTGTGTCCTGTTTTTAGGGTTCCGTTGCCAAATGGCAAAAAACGGAACCCTTATAGATTCGTCATGTCTGTCTGTCTGTCTGTCCGTCCGTCCGTATGTCACAGCCATTTTATTCCGAAACTATAAGAGCTATGCTGTTGAAACTTGGTAAGTAGATGTATTCTGTGAACCGCATTAAGATTTTCACACTAAAGTAGAAAAAAAACAATAAATTTTGGGGTTCCCCATACATAGAACTGAAACCCAAAAATGTTTTTTTTTCATCAAACCCATACGTGTGGGGTATCTATGAATAGGTCTTCAAAAATGGTAATGAGGTTTCTAATAACATTTTTTTCTAAACTGAATAGTTTGCGCGAGAGACACTTCCAAAGTGGTAAAATGTGTGTCCCCCCCCCCCCGTAACTTCTAAAATAAGAGAATGATAAAACTAAAAAAAATATATGATGTACATTACCATGTAAACTACCACCGAAAATTGGTTTGAACGAGATCGAGTGAGTAGTTTTTTTTTAAAACGTCATAAATCGTAAACCGCAATTTACCTTACATTCAATCAACTAAAATATAAAAATTAAAAAAAAAAATATATTTTTAAACCGAGAATACCTACAGGTTTGTACGGAACCCTCGGTGCGCGAGTCCGACTCGCACTTGGCCGGTTTTTTTTTCCTCGTTTTAATAAAATCGTCCATGCATCAGATTACTAACCGTTAACAGTCGTGGTGGATAGCCGGCCTTTTGTTTACTGTGTCATCTAGATAACAAATATAAGTAACTGCGAGACCAGCCCACCTCTAATCGTCCAGCGAATTCTATCACCTCTTAATTCAACAAGTTCGCACGCGTTACAGCGCCTCTCTAATTACTACATGCAAATAACTAAATCAGCGCGTCCAGAACTTTCCCTATTGACGGCCATCTTCGGCGATAGTTCCCACCGATTGCGGTACATTGAATGCTATGTATAGAAAGTATGTTGTTTAGACACGCCCCGACGAACAATGAATGGCGTAATGAACGTAACAGTCAGATCTGATGGCTGATTTTCCGTTTAGTGTGGAAACAGGAAGCGCTGGTATACGCAGGCGCGTTGGTTGGTTAATTTGAATAGATCCTATCTGCGTGTGAGTGCTTAGTGCTTGCAATTACTTCACCCCTTTACGGCATAAATTAACTAAATGCGAATTAGCATTCTTTGGAATGACACTCGGTAACACAGGCATTCTTTAAGAGCTACTGGACGTGGCTGATTATCATTTTCAACACAACAATTCTCTTAGTTTCAATAAAAGAGCTAAAGTTTCTAGCACTGACTGTGTTTTATGTGATGTAAGTTTTATTTTTCAGCTCCAGCCAAATCCTGTCCAACTCCAAATAAGTCTGGCTACGAGCATAAAATAGATAATTTCCTTCTTTCCTGTCTGTCCTAAGTTTTTTTTTTGTGGGTGGGAAATCATCAAATGACGTCTCTCGCTCTGGGTGGAGTCGGTCGAGGGCGTGTCAGATTTTTACTGACTAAAACCCACCCGTGTTCCATATAGGCAACTGAAGGCAGTTGCCTATATGCAGGGCCGTAAGCTTGTCACCTAAGCTTGTCACCTCATTATTTTCTGCCGATCAGCCTCCATGTTTGGTTGCGTGCAACACAATTTACACGTGCCTGATCCGCTGAGCGACGAGCTGTCTCGACCAACCTGTCGTGTTATCAATGGACTCGTAAAAACCTGGTGATTTGTGGACCCATTTGTGTACAAGTTCCCATCGTTAGTGGTAGAAAGTTTATAGGTAAAAATGGACTTGACATTTGGACCAATTCATTTTTTTAACTGAGTTTTACATATTTAATTACTAACCGCATCCCTCAGCATTCATTTTGAAACGCATCCTATGAATACCTAGGACTCTAATTATTACCTTTTCCACAATAAAGTAAAAAATAAATGAAATGTACTAAAACGCATCTCGCTATCTGTATCTATTTAGTTTTTTTTAAATCATTTTTCTCTTTGAAACCAGCGAAGAAAGGAAATAAAAAACAAAACATGGTTGCAAAGATCGTGTTCCTACTGACAGTATAATGTCACATCTGGGGCGCGTGCGCACGCGATATAACGATGAGATAGACAAAAAGGTTTCCGGGCTTTCTTTTTACTAGTAATTTATTTTGAGTTCTGACACATCCAACTATAACCGGAGTTAATTTTCATGGAGGTGATTGAGTTATTAAACATGGACCTCGTGAATCGTGGACTTTACCACAATGTTAAGTCAGCTCGGGATGGTGTGTTGCTAAAAGGCAAGCAAGGCAAAAGTCACAGATATTACTGTAACCGTCAGACTTATCAAGGACACAGTAATTGAAGTATCTGTGTTATTTAAAACCACTAACCATTGCTTTATGCAGCTGCATTCGTAGCTACGGATGCTCATACCAGAGGTCAAGATACATTTTGGGTGGTTGATCCACCGCTTAAATGCACAAGAGCACATCAGCAGAGCACTATGGGTATAGTTTACCTGTACACGGTGGCGCGGTGGTTCCTGCTGGCGGCGGCATCCGCCTGCTCGATGAGCTGCGCCAGCGCGCGCGCCTGTTCGCTCAGCGTCAACAGCTCCAGCTCCTCGCGGCCTAGCTTGTACTGCAGCTCGGCTTGCTGGATCCGCGTGTCGATGTTACTGGGAAGATACAGGATTATGTCAAAGTTGAAACTGTTGGCAGCATCAGCGGTTACTTAACAATAATTATTGTTATTGATTTAATGAAGCATACACACGTTATTTTTATTAAAGCCGTAGACAGCAATTCAGAACATACTCAGTGACATGCGTCTTCTCAAGCCGCCTCCTCAGCTCTTGTATATTAGCCTTCCTCGTGTCCAGGTCATTCCTCACGGCGTTGGCTCGCTCCTCTAGGGCACGTCTCTCGTCTGCCGACAGGGCTGCGGCGTGGTCTTCGTGGGAGCTGGCGCGAGATGCTGTAGGGGAGGCTAGTCGGGCTGCGCTCAGGGATGCGCTTAGTTGCTTTTTTAGGCTGTTGGAGAAAGATAGTTGACAGAATAGATGCAGGAAACAATAAAGATTGATATAAGAGGAAGCAGTAAAATAATGACTAACAAAATCGCGACCTGAAAATTCGGATTAGAATCATCCCTAAATTGAATTTGAATCGTTCAATGTTGAGTATAATTAATAATTATAATCAATATCCTGTAAATAAACAACACAACGGGTTTTTTGCGGATTGTTTTGTTATCTGGGATATCATACCTCATTTCTATTTAATCTATTCTATGATACCTTTGTATTAGGGTGTCCTTATCAGTGAGCGCAGTGCGCAGCGCATCGAGTTCGCGAGTGACGTCACGTGCCCCCGCGCTGCGTCTCCGGGAACCTGCCAGGGACACCTCAATACTCGCCATCTGTGCCAGAAATAAATGATTAACCAACCGCTGCTGTTATAAAAGAAGGCGCTTTTCAACTTCTTATAGTTGGTGTGACTGCAGGAATCTCGCGTAGCTTTCTCAGACATTTGACGATAATTTAGCGTTATGCGTTAAATCATTATAAAAGGTAAAGATCGCAAACAATTATTTTCTAAATATGAACATGTCTATCCTTAAAATATACAACTGAAGTCTTCCTGTATAGACATTGCCATAAACATGCAAGTCCCTCAAAAGCCATAACTCGAAGGTACGACATGCCGCCAAAAAAATGTCTCTCGAATGTATATAGCCATTCGGTCATTCATTCAGTCATTCACTCTATACTTTATGTTCTTGCTTCACGTCATTCGGCTTTACTAACTTAATTAGGAGACTTGCTAAGTTATGTTTAAGTTGAATGTCTAAGTTATGTTTAAGTTGGAAGTCGTACATCTATGCTAATTGAGAGGTTTCTTATTTAGAGCGTTAATCTTTTATTTTCGAAATCAATGCTGGGAAATCAGCAAAATACAGGACAAAAATGTCTCTAAATATTAGAGAAATTTTTGTCCTGTATTTTAGATTTGCTTCGCCATAATTTAAGATTTGCATAATAGTTTGTTACCTTGCTATGTACTATAATGGGAACTCGACGCCAACGGTTCCAGATCGTTTACTTTGATAGAAAATTAAACATACACAGCTATTTGTATGTTAAATACTAACGAAAATAACTACGACGTTAGTAATGTTATGTTATACCGTGCAATTCACAATTAAAAAGAATGATAGAGATCATTTTAATGTTTAGTGGACAGATGGGTAATAAAGTATTAAGTCGTCGCAACGTACTTAATCTTGTAGTTATGATGTAGTTAAATAACTACTTTAGACTTACTAGAGAATGGGCAGCAGCGTTCTCTATGCATTTTACCACCATACTGCGATCGCCAACCCGCCTGCCAAGCGTGGCGATTATGGCAAAGCCCCCCACATTGGGGGAGGCCTAAGTCCAGCGGTGGACGTCTTACGGCTGAAATGATGATGATGAATAACTACTTTAAGTCTTCTCGTAAAGTTTTCTTATATTAACAACTTTTATGTGAGTCTATGAGACACGTTGAAGTCGTTTGTTTGCGCGACTTCCTGCGCCAGCGCACGCTTCGTTCCACACGGCGAGCTTGTTTCAAGTGTACACACAAAGACTATACTTGACGGTTCAATTTAAACTGATAATGAGTATTAGATAATTATAGGAGTAGAGTAGGTACAAGTTTACTTTTGTTTCCTATTACCTCAGTACTTTAGCTGAGATTCAAAACCAATAACCAGTCATTGCCTGTTCATGTTTAAAAATCGAGGTAGTTTCCCTTACGTTTGTCCTTTATGTGAAATCCGTTTTCGATTTATGTGATTACAAGAAGTGATTCGACATTCATTTGAACGAGTTAGAATTCAGCGATGAAAGTGATGGTGGGTTTATGTGGAAATGTTCAAAGGTGTAATTATGTAAAAGAAGATTTACTATGCAATTTCCTACAGTTATTATTTTAAATTAATTATTTCTTCAAGGGTTATATCCTTTTATCATGCGATTATCCTTTGCTGTATAAATACATAGGACTTTGTAGATAAACATGTGGCCATTTAGAATATGAGGGATGTATACCGTTTAAATTAGAAATATACGGGAAGTTAAGGAGACGGGCATTTCTGGGCCAAATTGTAATAAGTGGAGAAATGGTTTAAAAAAAAGCTTATATTTTTCTATTTGATATAGAAAAATATAAGCTTTTTTTTAAACCATCAGTCTGAAAAATCAACTCAATTTACAATCTGGAAATTGAGAAGTCCTAAAATTAAGTTATGGTTCCGAAGTAAATTGAATATCGATTAAATTATAATCGATTAACGTGACAGATTTCATACTATTTAAGAAGATGCCTTCACCACATATTTAATTCAATTAAAATAATTAAATCTATTACTATTAACGTATTGAACCGCTTAAACCAATTCTATATTTATATTATTAAGATAAATCGAAGCACGTTTACTAATCGATTATTGTGTGTTTAGTCTGTGCTAACTCTGACATGACATGACACTGACACTCACTCGTTTATTATTGTTTAGTGCGTGAGCGTATCGTGTTTCCTCCCATAGTTTTATTTGTATTTTCGTCGACCCCTGCTTTCATTCCACGGATTTCTGAGCTATCTTCCTGTACGACCCTTGTGTCCTACCATACCGGACACGGAGAACCCCTCGTAAACGCTGGACTTGGACTTGTTATTTTAGATTCTACGAACAGCCTACCGATTGTAAATTGACACAATGGATCGTTGTGTAAACTGTGGCATCGCGATTAATCGTTGTAATACAACAGATCGTCGAGCTTTGCATGACGAAATAATATTAGCAGTGATTTGTCAATGGCGTTCACCACAATCTGTAAGTACTTACTCACTTCCTGTTTAGCTTATCAACATCTACCATGCTGGCTTGCAACCTTTACAGTGTTTTCCTTCACCATTATACTACCAAAATAATAAAGTATAGATAGGTAAACATTTAAAATCGTATCAGTATTGGACCAAGATTATTTTGAAGTAATCATGTTATCTGTTATTAAACACTTTTTACATATTTCAGGTAATATGCAGTGACCATGTTTGCCAAGCAGTGAACGTCTTTCGGCTAAAATAATGTTAATGATGAATTATAATTATATTCTTTATAATTAACACCCTATCTATATTATAAAGAATGAAAATCGCACTTGAAAAATCAGCTGTTAAGTGTAGATTGTTAACCTCACTTTTCGTAAATATCTTTTTACTCGGCTCTCAGATTGCCAAAATCTGCAAAATTTTCAGTGATTGTTTAATAATATAGTACCTATCAATTGACACCAATTTCATCTTTTTACATCCAGGCCCAAAATTGTATGAAAGCGTATCCGTCTCCTTTGGTTGCAACTTTACAAGACGTAAATAGTAGATTTGGTTTTTTTTTTGAAAATGTGGTTATAAGTGACTTCATTAAAAAAAAAACTTTAGAGTGCAAAATAACTGTAGTTTCTGAAATCGGTGGCTTTGGTTGATTGTTTCTTTTTTCTTTGCTTATACTTTTTTGAAGTCGTTTGAAAATGGAGATTTAGCTTTCATTCTTTCTGTTACTCGTAGTTGCGGACAGAAAAAGCTTCCCAGAGTTCATTATGGATGCCGTTTTACGTGACGCATGTTTTCCTCCAGCTTTTTCTTTATATTTGTTGTGTTTGGTCTATCTTTGCGTCATGTTTTCCGCAAATAAACGTATTTTCTTTCTTCCCTTCTTTCTTTTCTTCCTAATTACATACGTTTCGGCCAATTGGTTCGTCGTCGTATAACTCTATTATTTCGTTGCTTTTATCGAATCGCAAAATTGTGTGAATTAGCCCTTGTCTCATTAAATCCGTACAGGCTGTAATTACCACTACTTACTATCATAGAGATGAGATGCGCGAGATCATCTACTTGTGGGAATGTGCGCAGATCATGCGTGAGATAAGCGCATCGCAGGTTTATGGCCACGCATGCGCAGAACGATCTCGCACCGATTAATGCTAAGGACTGCGTACATACGAAGAGTTAGACACAACGAGGAATTTAGAAGGAGGTGGACACAGAGGTATATAGACAGTTCTAACAAAGTTTATTCATTTCAACCAGGAGGCATCCCCGAGGACTACTGTGTTATTAAACAGACTAATTACTCAACAATATTAACACTTTCACACACACCGAGATGAAGTTGACATTCTGAAATTCATGACACGTAAACTGTATAAAAACTACCTTGTTTGTAGTAGGACTGCCGTAAAAAAAAAACACGTCAAGGCATCTGTAATATGATGAATTTACTCACCCAAATTGGACAAATTGGGAATTTTAAACAATAAACATATTGTTCTATAGGGCGACTCGCACGAAGTCAATTTATTTGTGGGCGAATAATAAAATAACATACGTACAATTGGCACGTTTTGAAACGTAAAATTGTACTTTTTTTAAGTACACTAACTGTATTACATAAAATATAAATCGTGTCAATTGCCTATTACGTTGCCTCTTACGGGATTCTCCCGACACGAGCGAGTTAATTCGTGTGAAACGATTAATAAGCCGAAAGATATCAGTGAGTGCAATACGACACTGAATCACATGGCTTCTCATTAATTTTCGCAAATTTAGACGGCCATAGGCGGTTTTTCTGTTTTGACTTAGTAAAATTAAACGCTGTGGAAGTAGCGTCATATCAAATATGAAATTAAATACGCCGGCGGCGGCGCGCGGCGGCGTGATGTGAATGGCAGTGTTAAGATTAGGGGACCCAAGTTGCTATGCGTCCTTTTTATCGATAACACTCACTGTACAGTACTAGTGATATGATAACAATATTAGCCACTTAGCCAGGCAACTACAACAGGTACTAGCAGGGCTGGCTGTCTTAAGCAACTCTTTTTTTTTGGTTTGAAAATCATGAAATGACTTCTCCCGCTCTGGGTGGAGCGGGAGGGCGTGTCAGACTTTTACTGACTAAAACCCACCCGTGTTCCTTCAGTTGCCCGTGTGATAGGGTCACGGTGTCTCTTTCGAACAATCTCGCGACCCTGGCAGTCTTTAGCAACTCTTACATTATTGTACCTCAAACGTTTCCGACGTCCAAACATTTCCGTCCTGTTATTTTGTGAGAGTAGTGGTGGCCCTGTGGCCAATGGTAACAGCTGCGACTTACGAGGAAGGTCGTAGGTTCGTACCCAAATAGGCGCTTTACTTTGTCGTTAATTATTTCATCACCACTGCTCTCGAAGCGATGAAGGAAACCATCGTGAGGAAACCGGCATATCCTAGACCCAAAAATTCGAAAACAGGTGACATTTACTAACCCGCACTGGGCCCGCGTAGTGGATTACGGCCTATTCCCTCTCACAGAGAGGAGGCCTGTGCCCCAACAGTGGGAAAAGTATAGGCTGATTATGATTGTGTAAGATACCTAAATAAAAACAATATATCGAACATTTAAAACTTGTGTCCACATAATTATTTAACCCGCACAGTGCGCCAACTTCCTTAGATGCGTGTCTATATTTACAACCAAGTACAAATTATATTTATAGCAGCTATCACTGGGTTCCCACCCATTGTGTTGGGGATACCGCAAGTGTATCGCCGCCCTTTTTTCTCACAAATTACCGGCTCATATGATACACAGCCTTCGATAACAACAGAGATTGAACTTGTTGATTGAATATATGTGGCATGTGGTTTGGAAATACTATTGTTTTTATGTAGGCTAATGAACTTGGGAAGGGTTGATTGTCAGAGGATGGGAAATTATTGCGTGTAGGTATCTACTTAGTCCAATGGTAGTGTAGTGAGGCAATTATTAAAAATAAAAGAAACCGTGGAGTTTCTTGTTGGCTCTTCATAGGAAACGACCAATTGGAACCGTGCACCTAGCTTCTGAACTTTCATAGGGCCCAAAGTTTATGTGTTTTTTTCTGACTCACAATCGGTTTTATGCCTATTGGTGTGAATGACACAGTGCTACTCATTTGTGCACTTTAAGCTCGTCAAAACTGTAGTTAGTGTTCAATTGCTATCAAGTGTTTTTAAAGCTGAGAAAATTGAAAATTAAATGCATTATGTAGGTATATTCCGAGCCGTACGCTACATAACTTACTTATACTCCAGGTATGCACACAACAGTAAAAGATTAAAAATAAATAAAAGGACACTAATTCAATAAATGTCGGGCGCGAAATCGATACTGGAATATAATGAATCGAGCATAATCGATTGTGAACAAAAACCCGGCGGCGCGACGGCAGCGCTTGCGCCGGCCGCGCGTCGCATAACAAATTGTATAATTGAAAACGGTCAAATCTGATGCCACTGTGAAACTACTACAGAGATTAAAGTTAAGAAAACTGTTGGTTGGATTGTCAGTGATTGGCATCGAAATGCGATTCACACTCTACACGCACTCGTGTCGTAAAAATCTGGCACATCATGCTCCTAAAACTAAACTGACTCTATGGTCTAAACTCTCAAATTCGTAATATTTGGTTACAGGATAAAGAAAATTTATGAAAATTTGTTCACTTCCTATTTTTCATTATGTCACTTTATCGCCTTTGGATAAAGTGACATAATGAAAGTACAAAATGAAACAGTGTAATATTTAATGAAATTGCAAAAATCTGATCTAAGAATTGATAAAGATCAAGATCTGGCTACGACATTTGCATACATAAACTGTAACCCTACATTATCGCTAGATTTCGTGATCCTCTGATAGGATAAGAAGCATAAAATACTGAGGCGAGAACCAACAGTAACAAGACAGGTTGTAGACTCTCTAGTCGCTACTAGTTGCTGGTCCAGCGTTCGCCCTGCATTGATAACCTCAAATAGTCCCGCATTCCCAAAGATCACTTGGATTACCGTATACAATTTACTGCATCACGCTTAAATATCGAACCTCTCGCGACGAAAGTCACATCTATTAATTCCTACGCTAAATTGTATAGAGAGAAAGAGATGGGAAATCTGCGTCTCACTGACAGCCAGATGCGGTGATAAAATGCAAAAACTATTGCTGACAATAAATTGGCGAGTAATTGCATATGCATGCGAGCCTCAGCTCCCTTAGTAATGTGAGATTGCTATGATATGTAGGCGGCAGATTGTTTTGCTGAAGACTTGGTGAGGGTTTTTTAAGTAGTGTTGTGCTTGTAATAAGAATGGAATGCGTTGAGTTTTACACGAGTTTATCGTAAAGATGTTGTTTTACGATAAACTCATGTAAAACTGTCAATAACATTGCGTTGCATTATGCAGGTATTCGTTGAAATGTTACTTCGAATATGGATACGACCATACTTATCAAAATTATAATAATGGAAATGGACATTACTTAGTTTATTTTTTACTTTGAGATAGACAATGTTATCCAACGGATATACCAACCGTTATATATATTGTATACACGAAGTTGTTTTTTTTAAGTAAGTGACTCACTATATGATCAGTTATTGATCTTCTAAAGGTCAATATCAACACCTAGGTCAAAGATTAGATCATGTATAATCGTGGGAATCAAAGGAGCAACTTTATACTCCACAGCTATTCCTATAACCCCCACTCCGAGGATCCATAACTTATGTAGGAACCACCGCGGGCTATCGACTCAACACTCCCGCTTCACTTTCGTTCCATAGATGCACCATTATTATGAAGACTCCTGCGCCGCCATTAGGCTGTAGTGTGGTAGTTATGGTACAGGTTCTTTCATCGTGATAGGTAGGTGTTTGTCTCCCTGGGGCAGGATTTCTAGTATTATATATTGCTAATGAAATGATGGTATACCTAGTGTTTACGTAGAGTAAAGTATAAATAATTTCGAATGTCATGACCATTTCTGAAGTGCAAATTATAAAACACTAGCTTCTGCCCGCGGCTTCGCCCGCGTTGATGTCGAAAATTTCACCATGTCCACCCCCCATTTCACCCTCTTAGGAATGGGATTTCAAAAAACCCTTTCTTAGTGGATACCTACTCCTCACAAAGAACACACTTTCCTTTGATGTCTCTAGGACCAGCGGTTTAGGTTGTGCGTTGATATATCAGTCAGTCAGCCAGTCACTTAGGACTTTGAATTTTATATATATAGATTTTTTTTTCGTTAGCATTCTTTTGTTTTGTGTCCTGAGAAATATGTCATTTAAGAACCCTTTTCCAATTACCACTAGTTTTCCAGTCAACTTTTCCCCAACCAAAGACAGCTTAGAATAATGTGTATTTTTGTGCAGGTAACTGCATTTAAACAAAAAACTAATTGAGAAGTCTTCTGCCCTAAAAGGAAAGTCCACTTCCTCGTACCAAGTTAGTGCGTGTTAATCATCCCATCTTAATTAGCACGCACTAATCAGTTCCCCACGAGTAAAAACGGTCCAGTATCGCGACATCGCTATAAATCCCGTGTCGTGTGCTGTCGCACGTGTCGCCACATTGTCGCCGGGACGACAAATTGTTGCCAGACTACATGTAGTGTCGCTAGATAGTGTACTGGTGCTAGTTTATGTTGGTAAAGTACTGGAGTGAAAGATATCTCGTTGTAATTAAATAAATGCAACAACAGGGAGATGAGTTTATTTAAGCAAAATGAAAAGGTATGTAGATTTACTCAAAATTATTATATGACCATATCAATTTTAAAAAACATGTTTATAATAATTGGGTGGGTTTGTTACTACATGGTTGCTTTGTACTCAAATCTAAGGGTTAAGGCCTGTGGGTGATCATGTCGGCCGAAAGACGTCCACTGCTGGACATAGGCCTCCCCCAAGCACTTCGAACGGTTGTGCTTCTGGCATCCAGCGGATTCCTGCGGCCTTCACCAGGTCATCGGTCCATCTTGTGGGAGGCCTTCCAACGCTACGGCTTCAAGTACGCGGTCGCCACTCCAGAACCTTCCGACCACATCGGCCATCTGGGTGCTTACTCTTGATTTTAATTCCGATCGATTGACATTGGAGTTTTGACGTTTCGTATTCTTGAGTTCGATGCTACCGCCAAAATGTGTTTAAATTGGGTGTCCATTTTGGAGAATTAAGTGGAATCGAGATCGGAACGAATATACACGACGCGGAACTATTGTTTTCCCAAATCACGTGTATGCAAAATTAACATTGGAATCGTATTGGCTTTAGATTGGAATTAAAATTATATTGAAGAGTAAGCCTCCTGTTCTGCCATACTGCGATCGCCAACTGGCCTGCCAAGCTTGGCGATTATGGCAAACCCCCCAAATAATGGCAAGCACAAATAGAAGGCCTGTGGGTGAATGTAAGGATAAACACTTTAATTTAGAAGTTTTAGGTTCAGTAGTTTTCTGACTAAATCCATATCGATGGCGAACTATTCAACGTATCCTGTTTAGTCCCGTTCGATTTGTTTACTCTATGCACCTTCGGAACGCGCCCGAACGGAGTGACATCTGACTTGTCAAGTTTGACTTTGACACTTCTCTTTGATTTGGCGCTTGAAAAAATGGAGCACGTCGCCGTGTCGAATTCCGCGACCTTTTTGTAAATTAATCCTTTTAAATCGATCCGTTTATGACAATTAGTCGTGATCCAATTGCTTTGATTGTTAATAACCCCAATTTGACGTAATAATACGGGTTAAGTTTGTTGAAACTGAAGTACTTTGAAGTGAAAGTGACCTTATTGGAACCGCATGCTGTGATTGCCTCCAGCATCATTGTTGCGGCTTGTATCCTGGAAAACCCATTTACAATGTCACTACACGATACATATACACTCACTTACATACATAACTCCAGGTAGGCACCAGAGTAGGTGTTCTTCTACCACCAGGTAAGTTCTTTTGTTGTATTGTAATTGTTTGATTTGATTGTCTGCTCCGCGTACGGCGGACTAGTTTCGCTAGCCACTTCTTGACCCAGGGCCCACGATTATCACGCTTCCACATAATAATTAAAATCCCATGGGGGCCTGGCCTGGCAGCGAACATATCCTTTACATAAGTCATTAAATTGAGACGTTCATGTTTAAGTACTTAATCTTAGTATTAAATTAATCAAAGTATTGATTGCTCTCTAAATTTGATTAGCAAATAAAATTGAAATCGCAGCGAAAGCCTGACACTCGATAAATAAACGCAGTAAATATTAATCCACGCATTTATCTTCAAGATGTTACTCAGGGAACACGTTATCTAGCTAGGGATTCAATTATTTGTAGAGGAATCAACATATTGGGTTGAAGTTGTTAAGAGTAGCTTAATAGTAAAGGGAGGGTGAAAGTGTGAATTAATAAAAATCTTTTATTTTTCTGGAAATAAGATTGGTACTTAATGGAAAAATAAATAAAACAACATAAAAATACCTGACGTGATTTCCATTCAATCATTTGTTCCAATGGCCGATCTTAGTTGATCAATATTTAAAAGCCATACATGAGCAAATGTACCGTGAACCTCAACAAAATGAGTAACAGGTGTATTGATTTATTTAAAGATAATTTCTACACGTATTGTTTTTGATGATATGATAATCTCAAAAAGTAAATTCAATCCGAAGTAAGCGGAGCCGCCGGCGAGTCATTCCTTTTCCAATGTGTAGGGTACTTTACCTAACATATGCAAAATGAATTCCTTTCTAAATCCAAGATGCAACGAATCCCTAGCAATATAGTTTGACATGTTTAATCTAGTTTAAATAAAATTTATGACTTCCTACAACTACTTAATCACTTCGTTGATGTCTACGTAGGGAACTCAAAGGTGCGTGCGCGTTGATGTCTTCTGTACTACGAACGGAAATTGAATGAAAGTTCGAAATGCTTTTCATTTAATCAGTTTTAATCATTATGTGTAAGTTATGGATGAAATGGATGGATGGCTTTAAAGAGTTGTATATGTATATTTAGCTTTCTAAGATATGTGTGAAAGTGTTCGTGGAATTGATTCAGTCCAGTAGCCGCTGTAATTACTATATTTCATAGAGTCATGTACTACATTTTCTCTGTTACTGCTATAGGTTTTTATGAGTGTATTATAGTTATTTTCTCTTGTGAATAAGATTGTTTTATTACTGGAAGATGTTTTATTATGCGTCTTGTTATAAATGTATATTTGTGAATGCAATTAGAGAGCTGTTGGAGGCTAACTTTAGTTTTGCTGAACATTATATTTTAAACCTAGTTAGTTACGAGTTTAGTATGTCAACTTATCTAAATATGCAACCATACTTAAAACTCGAATTCACCATTTTCCTGTTGCTTTTGTATATTTTATATAAACCTCATCAAACGACTACTTTCAATGACGTAATCCTACTCATCAGTTGCTCTACATATGAACTTCCGGCGTGTGAATGTAGTGAGAAGGTCACTGACCTTAGCTTCCAGGCTCTCGAGGTTGTTGACCCCACCCCCGCCACCCGCCTCCAAGGTTTGCTGAAACAAAACACATGATTAAATTACGGTGACCTTGAACTGCTAAAGTAGCGTTAGTAAGGCTTTGTGATTAGAAATCAAAGCCTACCTAATGTGTTATATAGTAGGTGTAACATACGATTATGCAATCCTTTAGATAATTATAAAATATTAACTCGATATCTTCTCTTCGTGTCGATTAATTTGTATTAAATGAGTTGACCCAAGTGGCCACGTTAATTTGCTGCACGACCACCGGTCTAGGGTTAAGGTCACGAAAATTGCAGGTGTACAGACCCTCCAACATATGAGGCGTACTTTGATCAGGAACCGGCACTAAGTATCAGAGGGATCTATTTTCCCCAATGTTGCTAAATTGTGTTTGCAGCGATCTACTTGGGTCCGCATTCCATTGATTGCTCTCCATATCAGCCTCCGACTTCTGTTGGATTAGTGTTTTTAGTACGGGGTCTAACGAAATCACGTTCAATAATCAATTGCAATTTGAGAGCAGCGCTGTAGCTTTTATTCAAAACATATAAATGTTTTTTACTCGAGTTACTGCGGCGTCTGTTTAACGGAGAAATGATCTAGACGTTTTTCGATACTTCTTAAATACAGTTAGTTGAACATCTGATCCTTCATTTATCAATAGCACTTAATATGCGGCTGTGGGTCGTGTGCCCCGCACAGCTCGCTGATAAGCACCACGTATAATGTATACATGTACCTATGTATAATGTATGATGCCGCCACGCTGCTCCACTGATCACGATCGATGCGCGGGCGCACGTGTGCCTTAAAACGTTGCAGCATCATGTTGGTCTAAATAGAAGATCAAGTTCATACAACTGTTGAGAATGAGGCTTCATGAGTGATGCTTCTTCTACTTCTCTTGTGTCGTAGTAAAAAAAAAGGTCAGCTTAATAACGTTCAGGAAGTCTTTATTTATGCTTGTGCAATTTGGAAACTGTTAATGCACCTTCATCATCATCATCATCATCAGCCTATAATGTTCCCACTGCTGGGACACAGGCCTCCTCTCAGTGAGAGGGAGTACACCTTGGGAATGCACCTTTACTATGGAATATTACTTAATTCAATATTTCTTCTTTCAGGGATTCGATTCGGTACCAAAAGTCGGCTTCATTTTATCAACTAACGACATGAATAAGAGAAGATTTTCTGCGTTTATTTATTAGTAAGTATAAGTTCAGTTATAACGGTGATAATTTGCATATCGCCCTGTGAGCGCGGTGTGCGCGGTGCGGGGTGCAGGGAGGGGTCTAACGGGAAGAGGGCGTGATGCCGAATTATTTGCCAGAGACGAGAGCCGTAAAGCTGAGTTTACGATGTCGTTGCATCAAGCTGGATGCTGCAACGGGCTTGTTAAGATTTTAATGTTGCAGTCAGCTTGAGGAAGTTAATTTTAATGTGGAGGTAGAGCTATAAAATAGTGGTTTACATAAATATCGTGGTGAATAGTTTTTTAATACGCTTTATTAGCTTGGTATTTATCTATGTAACAGAATCTTTGAACGTGATATTCACCCCTTTCAAATCCTCGGATTAATTTGAAACTTTGTATACTTATTAAGGATCGATGACAATACAATTACTTCATAAATGTATGCCATTATCCTGGCCAGGATAAGCAGGATTGCAAAAAAAAAACGAAAAACCCACTCTTGTAGCCGAACTAAAAAGTAGAAAATAAATAATAGGTTAATAGAAAACTAAAAATTATAAAAGAATGAAGAAGCGTGGGGTGCTTGATATCAATTAAAAATACCTGAAAAAAACTATTTTCACAGGATTTTCCAATCTTTCAACATTTAAACAAAGTACAAACATGAAACCGAGTAAAACAAAAGCTGAAATGTATCCCTGTCTCATGAATAGGAAACTGATAAAACAAGACTTGTAAATACATGAATTGGACGCAATGCTAGAAACTACAGGGCCTATTTTAAGAAAATATAAACTATCGTTGCACTCGTATTGTTTCTCTTGTTTACTATTGACCTTCACAGTACGCTACCTATACGTCCTAAGTATAGTTATCACAATTATGATCAAGGCCCAGTTTCATGGCGAAATGGATCAATGTCAAACTGCCGCTGCGCACGCGCTTCATTATGAAGGTTATCAGCTCGGATAGGCTGACAGCCAATACGAGCTGGGGCTATAGTGTTAGTGAATAGCGGGATGACGTTTACTCAGTAATTCGGTACATAAATCACATCATCTTTGTAGAAAATAGTTGTAGTAATATTTTTATTTATTTCTTTCTTCTCGTCTTAGTTTTCAAGGATTGTCAAACATTTTTATCTGTTTGCAGATGCTGAAGTATTGACGTTTTGTTGGTGCATGGAAAATCGAATACTGACGGACGTAAAGATCGTGCATTTTTGAAGAGCAAATTGTGATAGATTCATTAATTTAAATATACGCATGTTCATAGACAAAGACATTGCTTTTTATTTGACACAACTGTTCAAACGACATGCAGTGTCAATCGGTACTGGATGGCCAGTACTCACACAAATGCATAAAGCGAACAATATGTGCGAATAAAACGACTAACTAAACAACATATTTGCTATGAATACGTATTTGCTACCCATACTTACTGACACACGTTAAACCTAACAGCTAAGACCGGTGCTCGCGTTGCCGAATTTAGGTGCAGTTAATTCGTTTTTATAATTATTTTTAGTATCTCCACGTTAAGTAGAAGATCGCGACCCGCTGTCACCCGGACCACCTCCAACCCATCGCCAGTGCACGCGCATGCCATACCGCGGCTTTCTATTTCACATCGCCGTCAGATTTCACGTTATTAGCAGCATAGCAGCCGCGTCCCATTGTTCAGCCATGACGTGCCTGAGTGCCTGCCGTCAGGAGCATCCTATTTATTGGCAGGCCTTTTATAGCTGCACCTGAATTCTAAGATACCGGCTCCATTCTTCACTTAGCGGTTATAATGCCTCTTGTTTCTGTATACTCAGTTGGATGGTGATTTTTGTCGTTTTGCTTAGAAATTGTTGGAGGAATTATAGTGGTACTAGCTGACCCGGCAAACGTTGTTTTGCCATATAAATAATTTCCTAGGCGGGGATAACTAATTAAATGACGATTGATCAGTTTTCGACCGGAGAGGAAAAATGATTAAATTACTAAAATGGCTATTAAAAAATAAGGGTTGATCGTAGAAGGGTGAAAATTGAGGATTGTATATACTTTTGTATGTTGTATCATAAAAAAATAGAAATTAAAAATTTTGTCTAAAAATAAAAAATAAAATTTAGGGGTGGACTACCCCTAACATTTAGGGGGATGAAAAATAGATGTTGGCCGATTCTCATAGATACCGGATAAGCACAAAAAAATTCATCAAAATCGGTCAAGCCGTTTCGGAGGAGTATGGCAACGAAAACTGTGACACGAGAATTTTATATATTAGATGACTTGAGAGAAGATTTTCATCATTTGAGCGAAATTCAAAAGCTATTCCCTTTTCAAATGACGTAACTTAGTAAAAAGTATCCATAGGAGTTATTAAAAATTTAACTAAAAACCAAATGTTTTGTAACCTATATATATATCTAAACAGTTTTGATGTGTGTGTATATAGCTAAGTGTTAACACTTTGTTTCGCAGCAGAATCGGTTAAAAGTATCCATAATTTACGAGTATGTGTTGTGCTGCTGGAAAATTTGTTGCGCTACTTCTCCTTCCCAAATAAAGCACTAGAAAAAGGTGTAGTAGAATTTTCATGGTATTTCCATAACTTTCTTATTCAATTTTTCCTTCCAATTCAATAAATACAATTACGTAAGCTACAATTTAATTACTTTGCATTGACTTTAATTGTCAGAATGTTACGTCTTCGCAGACTTTCTACCATAATGAATATCATAACTATCGCTTGAATAAGTTTTAAGGTTATTCTGAAATTATGCGCTCTCTCTTTGTTAATTATAGTGCAGATTAATAAGTCACAGTAATTGTGAACATAGTTCACATTTTGTTTGCTTACGTAAATAATTAGAAAGCTTATTCACTGTGTTGCCAATTAATTGTTTTTACGAGGTGTTTCTGAACACTTGCAATTGTAATGAAATTAGCAACGCTAATAATTTCGAGCACTGTTTTTGACTTGTTTTGTATGTCAGTGTGGTTGGATAATTAAGTTGGCAAAAGTAAGAAATAGTTTAATTACAAAACGCCACTCAACTTCTTGGTCTCAGTAACGATAAGCATCTAATCTACTTGAAATTGAAATCGAATTCTGGACAATAAATCTGGTGCGATGGCTGTGATAAGAGATTTATTGAGTGTTTATTGTAACAGGTTATTTGAGGTGCTTGGCACTAAACGTTCATGAGCTGATGTAAATCACGAAAGCTTATATATATATATATTACACTTTGACAGCGGTTCCAGTCGCCTGAGTACTCCTATATTCGTAGGAGACGACAGTTTTTGGTTTTTAGAATGGAACTCTAAAAACCAGGAGTATCTAGAATTTGACACCTAGAATTTGTGGAAGAAGGGCTTTGTGGCTAAGTTATAACAGCCGCACGGGTTGATCGATCAGGTTAAGCTGCACTTGTCGTGATTACCCGTGGATGTGTGAACATCTCTACATAGTACATACCAAGACTCTGCTATGCCTTCGAACGCACGTTATGTCCCAGGTTTCATTCGTGGATCTTATTTGACAATCGTTGCGGGTCTTACCCTAAAGGTATCGTAGTACCCAGTTACTGGGTCTTGGGGGTCAGATAGGCAGTTGCTCCATGTAAAATACTGGTATTCAGCTACACCCAGTTACACTAGAACCCGACCCCAAAAATTATCGGGAAAACACTAGGCAGATTGTTTATTGTATAGTTCGACCAGTGTCTGTTTGTGTGTTTTCCTTAATCCTCAGAAAAGTTACCTAGCTACTCATTATCTCCAATTACAAATGCAAACACTTCCTACATAGGTAGTGGAGCGCGACGCCAACAATTAGTTTCACGTTACACTTGCTTTAATAAACACATGTGATAATTATTCTAACACTATACTAACTAGGACACCGCCACTTGTCCGGACAGCGGCTAGTGTGGGTAATTTACCTGTTATGTGTTACAACAAACTGTGTTGTACAGGACTGGTCCTTGTTCGAGTAAATTAACCTTTTATAGTGTCGTAAATCACAACTTTGTATCTCCCAACATACGATAGTTTTAAGATGGACATGCATTCTTGCATCGTTTGACTTTCGTTAGCTTGTTAACGTTCTTTGCCTGGTGGTCATAACAAAGACAGTTAAATCAACCCCAATGAAGGAATTTAGGCATACTCATCATGCTCGTCAGATGGTTGTATCTCCTGGTCAAAGTGTAAACAGCGTTCTCGTTTTAGTACGGACTTCACCCGGCGCACCCTGGGAAAGTCACGTTGATAATCTAGCAGTCGTCAATTGAAAGGCATGGTTGATAGTAATGGGTAACCAGTACACGTGTCTCAAAAATTGTATGAAGGACATGTAGGGCTTGTCGTTTGTTCTAAAAACACAAGTCTTTCCCACAGTAGATTCTATATTGCTAGCGTAGTTGGACCGATTGGTACATTTTCTATTTACAGATTTTTTTACTAGATCACGCGGTGTCCGAGGAATGTTAATAGGCCGTCCAGCGGAGTAATGTGGCAGTTTCCCTGATATTCTTTGAAAAATTTGAAGAATCGCAAATGCTTCCGTATCTTAACGATTATAGAGTGTTTTTTAATTCCGTAATGAGATATTTTTCTTGGTTAATGAGTATAGAAATCTGTGCGCGTAGGGGAAATGCCTAGTGATGTCTTTTTAGTTTGTATTAACGATCAATCAAAGAATTGCTGCTGAGCCCGAGGTTTAGATGCGATGATTAGCTTAGTCGTGGAGCAATTGGCGTCTGCAAACATATCAAGGATGCTTCTTGGAATAAAAATTGTGCCTGTATAATTAGACCAAAAACTCCGGATTTAAGATTGATAATGAGATTCATGAGTTTATGCTACCCTACAAAACCTGGGGGTTGTTAAATAGACTTAGAACTCAGGTAGGCTGAACCACAGAATTCACAGATAACTGCACCCTTTTTCTGTGTGGGAAATCATCAAATGACGTCTCTAACTCTGGGTGGAGCGGAAGGGCGTGTCATAGTTTTACTGACTACAACCCAGCCGTGTTCCTTCAGTTGCCTATGCCAGGGCCACAGTAACTCTTTGGAACAAATCCGCGACCTTCGCAGGAGATAACTGTGCCCTGGGTTGACTAAATAGATTGCTATCGACACGCTAAAAAGAAGAAAAATATGGTAATTATGCTCATCATAATAGAATCCTAGTCGGTAAGTATTCATTAAAATGACAATGATTACATATCATTAAGCGTTTAAAGAAAAATATACCCTCTATCTAGTTAGTCAGTCACCGATGCCCGTCAGTGGTATGTCAAGCTGTTAGTCCATTTAATAGTCTAGTAATGACGGAGGACGCGGCAATCTAAATCAAATACATGCATTATTTACTTGCTCTGTAATGATTCGATGACCACGCCCCCTGCTCGTGTGTAATGAGGGTTATCATGCTCCTGGGTCAGTTACTGTTGGGTGGTGGTCAGGCGGAATGGTGGTTTCAGTATATATACGATAAGGTTTAAAAACAATTTTAGTGGATTTGAGAATTTTATTAGATCACTCAAAAAATGCCATTCTTTTGATGCGATTATAGGTTCAAAAAAAACACTCCTTTGATGACATTCCAGGTTCAATATATAATTTCAATGCTATTCCATACGCGTCTTAAGTAAAAAACACAGCAAAAACACAAGCGTCTTAAACAGTGCTTTGTGGATCTAGGAAGCTTCTAGTTTACGTTATTGAAGTAAACATTATGCAATTCTTAGAGCTGTTCTTTCTTTGGTAGTTGGTATAATGAAACTAACCAAACATACCATAAGGTTTCAGGGAATAAAGCGGTGAGTTCATAACTCATCGTCTACTGATGATATCATCCTTATACACCTGTGTAGGTACACTAACGCGCCTGAATGAGGGTGGTCCATTCATATCACTACGATATCGTTGCCTAGCATATACACAATTAATTACTAGTATTGACATGATGTATGATCTTGACATGATTACGACAATGCGCCCGCGTCGGTGTAGCGCTGTGTTGTGGCGGTGTGGGTGCTGCTACATGCACTTAGCATTATGACTGGCACATCTTTTTTAGGGTTGATAAATAATCTTTTAATTTGCAAATCTCTACATTTATTTTTGATCATTGTCACAGTTATTGTAACTTAAAGCCAGGGGGCAACTAGGGTGAGGGTTTTCGGAGCAAAATATAACGTTATTCATTACGAACATGTGTGTTTAAGAACCGGGATATTTTGCCTACCATTTGGTGTTTGGTATGTGTGGTGCTTAACTCTGAAGATGAGCAGATAAATGATGTCACGGCATTGCAGCTTTTGCAACAGTTGAGCATTGTATGCATTCGAGCATACTGGGTTTTTCCAACGATCTCTAGTCAGGTGACAGCCCTATCTATCTGCATCACCGCGATAGCTCTATGATTACACGGTGTAAACAAGCTATTAGTGCTGTTAAGCTGTTATAGCCATCCGAAGGCCGGTAGCTTTAATTACAATTCACATTTCAGCCGGTCGCGTTGGTACAGCGCCACAAATCTCTGTGCTTTATTGTCTCTCACCGGCTTTGTGAGAGTACATTAATAGGGAGTTCAAGGGAGAAGAGAAATTGATAAAGGACTTTTCTTATTTGGTAAATTGTAAAACCCAGAAAAGGAATATATATAAAAAAAATACATTACGTAGATGCATTTTTTTTGTACTTGTTAAGCATCGCGTAATATAGTGAAGCCCTATAGCGCCTTGATAGAATAGATTTTTCTATAAATTTTGCAAGCGTACACATCCTCATATGATGTCAAGTCTTTCATTATTGAGCCTACCCAAAGCTGGGCTACTACCATTCATGACAAGCTTCCTTGATCTGTGCCAATTGCCAATTGCATCCACTGCTCAAAGGATTAATTACAACCAAAGTATTGTAACGGATACTATTAATATTACAGCAATAAGCCGAGCACATTGCATGTGAGAATGGCCCAAGGGTTTCCATTGCGTTTCTGAAGTGCTAATCAGAACTGATTTATTTATTTCAGGTGCTTGTAATGTTATAGCGTTTGCCTGAGGGGTTCGGCGCCTCATTACTCTTGCTTGTGAGCAGCTATTAAATAAGTATTTATGGTAGAGATTTAGAGTGCCTATATTGGGTTTGGCTCTGGAATCAGATTCCCAAGAATACATTTCGTGGGGAAGTTTTCTAAACTATTTTGAGATTTGTACTCTACTAAGGCATTTTCAAGAGGAGGACCCGACAGACAACTTTACTAAAAGTCACTGCTGAATCCTGTGGATACCATCTTTGTGTGAGCCGTCATCAACTGGGTCCTATGTCAAGAATCGTTAGTGTCGTAGAGGCAACCCGAGTGTATGTTGTTAGAGCAATTAGCGTAGCAAATAGTCCCTGTCCAGCAGTCATTCCACTTATACATTTTCTTAAATGATTTAATATCCGTATCCTCTCGCACACTTCGATACCACTATACTGCAACCAATTGTACGAGTTTTACAATCAAAACAAAAATATAGTAATTATCTGCTGAAAGTAAGAGTAAAGAAAGTGTAAACAATGATGCGCGTACGCAAGTCGCTGAGTCATCACGTTCCGATTGTCGCCGACTTGTCTTTGTTGTCATTCATAATGTTGTATTGAGGTGTTCAGTGCTCACTGTTGTTATGTCGACAATCGTGTTTGTTTACTATTGTCATTACATCAACTTGTAATGATATTCATGATTTATTAATAGACGAAGTGAAACAATATGAAGCAGAATAAATCAACCTAAATGAATACATTACACATAAACACATAACATCATGCCGTGTTTCCCCGAAGGGTTGGGCAGAGGTGTACCTATAGTACACCCACATTTTATCTGTTATGTTTAAGTCCCATGTAATAGGGGGCGAGCCTATCAACCAGGCACAAATCTAGACTCCCCGGACTGCTACTGAATAATTTCAGATGGAAAAACCCAATATCACTTTGCCCGACCTGGGAATCGAACCCAGGACCTCAAGCTCAGCAGTAGCGCTTGCTACCACTAGACCAACGAGGCAGGCGAATACATTAGGTATACGATAAGGCCACAAAATAACACTAAATTCGAATGGTAAAAAAGGAAAATTGAGGAAAAGGTGTTATTACACAAAACTATAAAACAACAACTATAAATCGTACGGAAGCTGAACCTCAAAAGGTACCCATAACTTAGTCATAAAATGACTGCAAGACTTAGAGAGAGGTTCTCCTCTACAGACTGTAAGGGTAAACACCGTTGTCACTTAACCCATGGGTAGTTTGACTTAAATATAAAATAACAGAGCGAGTTAAAAAAATTAAAAAAAATATTTTCCTAAAAAGGCTTAGAACGGATTTTATCCCAGACCGCCCGCAAATTCATGGATATGCGCATCAGTGACGTAATCACTACAACGATCGCCAGCCGTCCCGTCCACACAACACATAAATACACATTACCTGTGATGTAACTTTCCCATCATACTTATCTTGGCTTAGGACAGCCACAAATTGGTATTGCGTGACGAGTCTAAATGTAAATTTGATTCGAAATGACTTTGGATTCTAAATGATTTGAAAACATTTTGTTTTTAATAAAACAAACCATTGGGTAGGTACTTTTGGCGTATTTAAAAAGTGAATCACAATTTTATGTACAGTTTAATTAAAAATTAAATTAAATTTACACTGACTGAATAAAATATCAACACTTACCGACCTACATTAACCTCAACACGTGTTCAAAATGGGTTCCCCGTCCAACATTCTGTTGTTATCGAGGTTATTGATAAGCCACTGCGAAAATACCATCCGTGGTATGCGATCGTTATCATTTAGTTCTTGGACCGGCTGAAATGATATGGATGTTGACGATCGATGAGGAGAGTATTATTGTCCATAGTGTCCAGTGGGAAACATTGAAAATTGAACCGCCGGCACAGTGAACTGGCTGTAGGTACGTTGCGCGCCGCCAACATCGTTTCACGGTTTGGCACAGGTTGTCCAGGGAACAATTCTGCGTACATCCTACGCGCCCCGTTCAGATTATTACCCGCAATGGCGTAAAGCCGAACCATTTCGGTGCACTGTTCATTTGTGTAAGACATTGTAACACACTCAATTCACGCGCGAGAAATGAGCGACGGACGCTAAGACGCGGCGTTACGTGCGATCGCTAGCGAGACTGCCAGCTGACTGACTGCGGGGTCGCGACCCGTGTCGGCGTCGCGTCTTGCAACGCGGTGTGGTTCCCTAAGTTTGTTGCCCTCGCGCATAGGGTGAAATATTCTTGTGGAAAAATGCAGATTTTCTTTAAAAAAAAAAGTTGTTTTTTTTTCATTGATTTTACGTTCTATTAACGAAACCAAATCACTGGTTTCAAGGATAACGGTGTTTACACTAACACCCAGTATATTTAAGTATTACAGCATAGTAATAGCACCTACCTACCAGCGAGAATATCAGCCTAACAAATTACCACATCACTTGAATACACTCTATAATACATTCCTATTACAAAACGCTTTGTCTCAAGTCCCTTACGAGTCGATTATGCGGCCAGTCGCATACACCTAGGGTTACCATATAGAAATTTCAAAAATCCTGTTATAAAGCAGGATCTCATGGCGACATGGCGGGTACGATTGTCGCAACCCAACGCTGGGCACGCCACAATTGCGGCGGTAAGTCCCCTCTTTGAGGAGTGGATAGAGAGGCGCCACGGCGTCCTCACCTTCCGCCTGACGCAAGTTCTCACCGGGCATGGGTGCTTCGGGGGGTTCCTATTCAGGATAAAGCGGGAGGAAGCGCCCGGGTGCGAGGATCGTCTGGAGTAAACGGTGGAGCATACGGTGGAGGTGTGCCCTGCCTGGGCGGAGCACCGCCGTGTCCTCGTGGAGGAGATTGGCGGCAGCGACCTCTCACGTCCGGCCCTGGTGCGAGCCATGGTACGGAGCGAGAGGGCATGGGAAGCCATCACCTACTTCTGCGAAGCAGAAATGCTCGCGAAGGAGGAGGCGGGGCGCGTGAGGGAGTGGCAGTCTCTGCGCCCTCACGACCCTAGCCGCCGCAGGACGAGACGCCACGGGCGTCGGGAGTCGATCGCAGACTCCCGACCACCGTAGGCGCAGGCTTGCGAGCGGCGAGCAATGGGTGGCTTGCCACCCGGTAAGGACCAGGCCCGTGTCGACGGCGCGTTGTGTTCCACGTGCGCCTCAAAGAGATGTCAGCAGCACTAAAGGGGTCTGCTAGGACCGATGCCTGCCAGGGTCGCGAGATTGTTCAAACGAGATACCGGGGCCCTGGCACATGGGTAACTGAAGGAACACGGGTGGGTTTTAGTCCGTAAAAGTCTGACACGTCCTCCCGCTCCGCCCAGAGCGGGAGAAGTCATTTGATGATTTCCCATCGAAAAAAAAAGCCGGACATTATCAAAAATTACGGACATTTTACTTTTAAAAGAAGTAATGAATAGATTATTTATTTTAGTTCACATTTAACCCCGCATTTAAAAAATCCGGGTAGGTCCGGACAGATGCAAGATGCAACCCTACACACACCGTCAATAGCATTGCGTTTAGTTTCGCTCGTAATACCGAAGGGAGTTTATTGTGCCACTTTCATTTGATGGACAGGACTGGTGGATAATAGCAGTGTATATTGATAGCAGTGACGCACGATCTTGATTATATTGACGGGTATTATAAGAAGTACATTTACTTTCTGTTCCCAGTCACGTTGTTTTGTTGAATGCACGTTGATTGTGAACGAAGTAAAGGATGTCGAGTGTTTGAACTAGAGCGAAAGGTTTACTCGTATTCAGGAAAAAATGTCGTTACTTGGTTGCCAAGGTTCATCATTCAGCTTACTGTAGGTCATTGTTGTTTGTTTACATAAACCTCTCCACTTGACTCTCCTCTCGACTCCTCTCATTTACGTGTCCACAAGGTTAGGTTAAAGACGGTCTATTCTATCGGTCGTTTTGTTTGTGCAGAATAACCAATTTTTCTTTCTTTTCTTTCTCAAGAAAACTTACGTTAAGTGAACTTGAAGTGAGCATCAATATAGTGTCAATAGCATCTTAGCATCAGCGCGAACTGACAGCTCACTTTATAAGTTTGAAAGCTTGAAACGGACAGATTGTATTTTTGTTTCTTCTATAAAGGCTAACGCGACGCGACAGTCGCGCGCGATTCGGCGATTTATATTTTAATATCTGGTTGACCGAGCTTTGCTTGGTATTATTTGGTAAATTGTGTTTAAAATAATAAATGTATGTTCAAGTTGGTTATTGATAAAGTTGGTCATTGAAAACACGAATAAAACGACATTTTATAAAAATGAATCCTAGCTAGATCGATTTATCACCCCCGAAACCCCCTGTATACTAAATTTCATGAAAATCGTTGGAGCCGTTTCCGAGATTCAGATTATATATATATATACAAGAATTGCTCGTTTAAAGATATAAGATATCCGTAGAACAATTTCTACGAAAACGTGCGCCACTCATCCATCACACAGGGGCGAGCTGATACGTCGCGACACAGTCATAGAAATTGTTCTACGGATATAAATCGCTGAATCGATAAATCCTTGAGTCTCTTAGGTGGTTTAAATAAGATGACAGTCGACAAACTTTTCACGAATCCCTTCTTCATAGCTATTCCTGTTTTAAGAACTGTTTACCAACATCATAATACCCTCATTTATACAATCAAAAACACTGAAGGCACAAAGCCCGCGGTCCGTGCAGGTCCAAGCCGTCAATTACGTCGATGCGATCGAGGAGCGCGCGCGCCGGGGGCGTGTACCGTGCGCCTACGCACCACAACTACAATAGAACACTACATACTGGAGTATAGAAGGTCTATTCTTTAGAGTACAAAGCCTAGCTATGTTTACGGTTATTTATTTTATTATGTGCCTAGCTTTTCCCTGGTATTTTATTATTTACTTGAATAAAAACTTCTGAAAACCAATCATAATGATTATGAGACGATTGAAAATGATAAAGATTAGGTTAAAGCATAAACAGTTAACACAACAAGAATGAGATATATTCTCGAATGATGAAAATACTTACATATGTTGTAGTTAACAGCTCCACCGATGTGCAGTGCGAGTGCCATTTGACTATTCTTCATATGCTACACCATAGATGCACCACAAATCGCTCAATTTGTTTAACGCTAAACATATTAAAAACGTGTGCATTTCATCTTCAACCGATTGACAGAAACAGAACGATGGTTTAATTTCATTCAGTGCTAAATGTATTTAGTGATTTGTGGTGGCAGCGGGCTTTAGAGGGTGACGTATGAGCAGCTGAATTAACTCTAAGAAGGGACTCTATCTCACCATACATAGCAACTTACTCGCAACTTTCTCTTTGTATATCTGTGAGTTCCGTTTTGTGTTTAGTGTACTTTGGGTTTACTGTTGCCCCTTTTCCATGTGTCACTATGTTCATTAGGCTAACGGAACTGAACCTGAGCTCAAATTATAGAGAACCTGAAGCGCAATGCCTTATTATCCGAGGTTTGGTTGGCAGGAATAGGGGAATTGGATAATTAAAAGCATTGGTCAATTCCAATTAGTGTTAATCATGCAGTAGAAAGGTTGAAAGGTCTGTGCTTTAAACGGCATTGGAGTCGTACAACATTTACCAAACATAAGTATACATAAAGCTAGATGCAGTATATAAGTATGGAAATCAGAGCCCACTGTAGTGTGTTCTGTCTTTCCTAGGTGATTTCCGATGAAATCCAGAGACGATATGAATGGAACACATTCAACTGAAGAACACCGCAATTCATTTAACACTCAACTTTTGTACTTTTTGGAACAGATTTTAGTGACAGATTCCTAACAGTTTTACTCAAAACATAAAACGCCGTGATGTAGGTTTACGACCTCCCTCATTTTCAACCAATTATATAGAAATTCCCGTTAACCAAGATCACATAAAGGTACAAGTTTTATAACCATGTTTAAGTTGGTACAACCAGGAAGCCTGTTTAGCTGTGTCCCTGTGTATGTATGTGTAATTCGTGGTACTCACCAGCGAGGCCGACCGCTGCTGCTTGTTGAGGTCATGCTGGCTGCGCGAGCGGTCCTCCCCCGCGTCGGAGAACTGCCCGGACTTGCGGCTGACGAGAAAAATAGCATTAGTCAGTTAGCCCTTATTTATTTCTCTGCAAAAACAAACAGTTCACACCACAAAAGTTCCTTAATAGTCCTTAGTAAGTTTATAGTATCTTAAGTTTATGTGTAACTCACAACGTTATCCACATTGTACCTATTCAAATTTAATAAGAACTAACAACTAAGAACTTATAATACAAAGAAAAAAGTGGCAAAGTCTTGGGCACTAAGAAGAAAAAGACCGTCTAAATACAAAATAACAAATTAATATTCCCACAGTAAAAAATCAGCATGTTTGATTATAACTTTCAGTAAACAACTCGTGGTAAGCTATTGCACGCTGTCGGATTGTAAATGATATGTTGGGCGAATTTTACTGCATAATATTACACAGATGTTTGTTTGTATATTATCGTATGAACGGATATTATTGAAGGGCGAATCGTTCGTAATAACAGTATTTTTGTTCCGGATTCAAATCAAGATCTCTTTGTTCTTCTGTAATTATTTTGTCATAATTGGGCTCTTAGTTATTATTTACTCAGTGATATTTGTTTAAGATAGAACATTCATGTCATATTTATTCAACACTCTAAACAAATATACAATGGATTTTTCTTGTCTAAACAAATATAGACAAATACAAGCGTGCTTGATAGGTAAATAATTATCTATTTTTGCTCGAGGATTTGAGTATGCCTAACACAATATTTCACTTTAAGTCTCATGTATTAGGGGGCGAGCTTATTATCATCAACCGGGCCCAAAACCAGACTCCAAGCTACGGAGTCGGCGGCGGTGACCTCTCGCGTCCAGCCCTGGTGCGAGCCATGGTACGGAGCGAGAGGGCATGGGAAGCCGTCACCTCCGTCTGCGAAGCAGTAACGCTCGCAAAGGAGGAGGCAGGGCGCGTGAGGGAGTGGCAGTCTCTGCACCCTCACGTCCCTAGCCGCCGCAGAAGAGACGCCCCGGGCGTCGGGAGTCGATAGCGGACTCCCGGCCACCGTAGGCGCGAGCTTGCGGGCGGCGAGCAATGGGTAGCTCGCTGCCCGGTAAGGACCAAACTCGGGTCGACGGCGCGTAGTGTTTCACCGTGCCTCAAAGAGATGTCAGCAGAACTGAAGGGGTCTGCAAGGACCGATGCCTGCCAAGGTCGCGAGATTGTTCGAAAGAGACACCGTGATCCTAGCACATGGGCAACTGAAGGAACACGGGTGGGTTTTAGTCAGTAAAAGTCTGACACGCCCTCTCGCTCCGCCCAGAGCGGGAGAAGTCATTTAATGATTTTCCATCCAAAAAAAAAGACTACGAGTGCGAAAAATGACAGAATGACATATTTAGCCTGACCTGCACCCTAATTGCGCAATACACTATTAGTCAGAATGACATATTTAGCCTGACCTGCACCCTAATTGCGAAATACACTATTAGTCAGAATTACATATTTAGCCTGACCTGCACCCTAATTGCGCAATACACTATTAGTCAGAATGACATATTTAGCCTGACCTGCACCCTAATTGCGCAATACACTATTAGTTAGAATGACATATTTAGCCTAACCTGCACCCTAATTGCGCAATACACTATTAGTCAGAATCTCAATCATTTTGAAGTTTATTGGTAATCCATCCTTTCGGATTTTCGAAAAATCTGGTTGCTTAGCGACGTGAACAACACCATGAAAGTTGTAGAACTTTCAGAGTTAGAGCGATTCCTACTGATAGTGTGTTGTGTAATTACTCTTCAGGAAATCGAACCCAGGTCCTCATGTTTAGCAGCAGCGCTTGCGACGACTAGACTAACGAAGCAGAGATTTTACTAATATAACTTAATCATAATCCTACTAGGTGGCATATGAACTAAAAGCATATAAAGTATCACATTTGATCACAATCCGGTGGAGGACCTTGAAACTATTACTCAGTATCAGAATGGCATACAGACACAAAGGTGGTGTCCAATATCACAGAGTTTCATATACCTACGTGAGATTTAATAATTAAGAAATATTGTGTAATACCTAAGCTCATTATTTATTTTAAAATAATAAGAATAGTTGTCGATTTACGCCTGTTGTTTCATAAGCCGTTTAAATTAATTTGATTAAATCATAATATTTAAACATTTTTTTTTAATTTAAAGTTTATGTTTGGACCCAGTTTAATCGGGTAAGTAATTTAATATAATATCGTTTATTTATAAAAAGGGGCACATTTACAAAGTTACCTTAATAATTAAAATAGAGCACAGTTGCTCATTTGCCTGAACTAGGTTGAACCTGTGTTTCAGGCTAGTAAGTGCATAAATACTTAGTTTAATAAATTAACAAGGAGTATAAAGTAAAAACTAAATTAAAATTAGGAAAGTAAAAGTGAAATAGCACTATGTTAGTCGTTCTATTTGCAAACAACAAGTAAATCTTCTGTCTGTGCATAATCGATGGTTACTAAATATTTAAGTATAATTTGTTTACAGCTAAAGTAACTTAATTTAAAGATACTTAGTTTTCTATTTAACCTATTGTACAGAAATGGACCTAAGAATGTAAAAAATCTTTCTACAAAAACATGTTTTGAGGATGCATTAGATGTGCATACTATATCATTCCGCCTCTTGTTAGTATTGTCAGCAGTGTAGGTAAGCATGGTGTGCTGTTTTAATTACTAAGTGCATTATGAAAAGTTGGCGCACAGTCAGCACGTTGCAGGATTTATATAGCAGATCTGTGGGAAAGAAAAAGGGATGGAAGTTTGCTACCTTTAAAATTGCTCTCTGTGCTCTTTCAAGAGGAATTAGATTCGTTTTTGGAGCGCCACCCCATGATGTGATGCAGTATTGAATTATTGATTGACAGAGGGCCAAATAAACTTGTGTGATTAATTTGGAATCGGCGAATGTACGTAATTTTTTAAAAACATATATTAATTTGCGCACTCTTTTAACGAGACTTTCAATATGTTTTCTGAAGGACAGAGTGTCGTCTATTATTACGCCGAGGTATTTTATGTTGCTTGTTTTGAGGATAACAGGACAATTACACATGTGACTGAGCGGTTACCACATTGATGAGCATATAGGTGAGGGTCAGTAAAGGTAAGTTGGGGCTTGCGCATGGAGAAGTGAATAAATTTAGTTTTGTCAGCATTTAATGTTAGTAAATTTGTTTGAAGCCAATTAGTCACAGTACTAAAACCTAGTTGTGCGATTTCGAAGAGTTCGGTACTGGTTTTAGCGCTAAATATTAACGCCGTGTCGTCGGCATATGATATAATTTTGCCGGCTTTAATATTAAGATTACACAGGTCGTTAATATAAATCAGGAAGAGCGTTGAGGCCAGAATACTTCCCTGAGGAACACCAAAACCCGTACATTTCTGCTCATCGCTCAAGGTTGTATCTATTCTAACGCATTGGTATCGGTCATGTAAATAGTCAGCGAATAGTTTTAGTGGCGTTCCCCTTATTCCTATAGTCTGTAATTTATCCAGAAGAACAGAAACAGACACTGCGTCAAAGGCCTTGGCTAAATCAAGGAAGACACCCAGGGTCTGGTTCCCTTTGTCAAGTTCTTTTGAAATGTAATCGGTCAAACTATGTACCGCATCGGCTGTGGACAATTTAGCTCTAAAACCAAATTGCGCAGGGGATAAGAAATTATTATGTTCGAGATATTTCACAAGTCTGTTTATAATTTTCTCTAATATTTTTGATATTGAGGGGAGTAACGATATTGGCCTATAATTATTAACTAAGTCCTTATTTCCAGATTTAAACACAGGGATTACAACTGCCTTCTTTAGGCATCTAGGGAAAATTCCATTGGAAAGACAGATTCGAAATATGTGCGTTAAGGGAAGTGCCAAAATATGCTTATAGAGTTTAAGGATCTTATTGCTTATATTATCCCATCCAACAGCACAATCATTTTTTAGACCAGAAATAATTCGGGTTATTTCGTCTTCGTCGGTGTCGAGCATAGCAAAAGATTTCAAGTGACACATTTTGCTTGATTTTTGGAGAGGTTGATCGCAACAATGTTTCGGAATCTGTTCGGCAAGAGTTTTCCCAACATTGACAAAAAAGTTATTAACATTGTTAGCTGACATGAGTGGCGAAGGATTAGTAAGCAGTAAACTTGAATTTGACTCACGCGGTTTAGACATATTGGTGACGTTTTTAATATGTTTCCAAAGTTGCTTGCTATTGTTACCTGCTCTGCTTAATTCGTTTTTATCGTAATTATTTTTTAAATTCTTTAGCAGATTGTTGCAGAAGTTCCTGTATCTTTTATAGGTGGTATGAATGATTATATTATCAGGGTATCTTTTTGTTCTCTGATGGAGTTTATCTCTGTGTCTTATACATCGAATTAGTCCAGGAGTAATCCAAGGTTTAATATTATAACGTTTTTTATCCACTATAGAAACAGTGGTGTTATGTAATATTGCTTGTTGGACATGTTTTATTAAGTACGATAAAGCCAAATTAGCGTCAGCAGTATTGTAAACAAAACATAAATCGAGGTTGCTTAAGTCATATTCAAGTTTATTTGTGTTTAATTTGCTTTTAGTCAAGGGACGATTTAGCTTAGGCAGCGTTAAATTTACGGAAAGTAGGACAGCGTGATGGTCAGTAATTGTTGCGTTAGTAACAAGCGTAATATATGATAAGCTGGTTTTGATCATCATATGATCGAGACAGGAACCGCTTTGATGAGTAGGCAATGTGTGAGCGGGGAGAAAGCCATGGTATGAGCACATATTAAGGTAATTTTGGGTCCCTGGATCACAGTTTTCGGAAGCAATATTTATATTTAAATCCCCTGTTAGAATAACATTCTTAAACGAGCTTAACGATAGAAATATCTGGTTTAAGGAATTGTGAAAGAAATCCAGATTTCTCGTGGAAGGTGACCTATACATAGCGATTATTGCTGTAGTCACACCAATTTTAATGACTAAACAGTTACTCATACAGTCTTGTAGAGTAGGTTCCTCGATTGTTGCCTTTAAACATTCTTTAGAAAAAACGACCACACCACCATTTTGATTGCTGTTTGTTGTGGTATACAATAAGTTATACCCAGGTATTACTGGGAGATTATCTAAGCGGCCAGCTAGCCAACACTCAGTTAGTACAATTACATCACAATCAAAATTAAGTCTATGCAGGAAAATATTAAAGCTATCTATGTTCTTAAAAATACTACGAATGTTTTGGGTTAGTATAGTTAGTGACTTTTCATGATCGGAAAGATATTGTCTGCAATCCTCAACGTCACATGTTTTTGACACAGTTAAAAATGAGTTGTCTATATCGGTAAATAAGTTAGGATCCATCCTAAAACTAAAGAAAATAACAATAAAACTTAGGTCAATAATATAAACAAGATGTGGCGCTCTTAGGCGCCTACATAATCAATTGAGTTTATGTACCTGTTTTCGGCAGCTTTTTTGGCCGGACAATCTACGTCTCCCGTCTTGTGGTTGGCTTGTTTTTTAAAGCGCAAACACGTAGCACATTTAGGCGATTCGGATTTTTTTGCGCAGTCTTGTATTGCGTGTCCTTCTTCACCGCAATGTCCACATGTAGGAACAGCAATTTTACAGGTTTTGGCTGCATGACCATATTGCTGACACTTGTAACATCTCGTTACCAATTACCAAGACTTCACAGTCTCGTACCGGGCAGGACGTCCAATTTATGAATACTCGATCTTGTGTAATGAGGGCCTTGCGTACGACGGCTGGAACTTCTAGAATATAATTACAGTTCTCAGCATCTTTCCTGCCTGATTTATGGCTTAGTTTTATTGAGGCCAAAAATGTATCTAAGGATAAAGTGGGCAGTTTGTCGGCCAAGTTTTGTTCATAAATACATTTATAAACCTCATTTTCAGCCATCGATGACGGTACGCCTATAACTATTATGCGAGGTTTGCGCTTTTTAGGTTCGTCGACGGTAAGCCCTGACGAAGCAAGTTGGACTGTTTGTTTGAGCCTATCTAGGTCATCTTTAGTCTCCGTGCTTATTATAAGGCCTCCTTTTCCAATTTTGCGTACGCCTCGTACTTTCAGCTTCATTTCTCCAGGGCATATGATTTGTTGGACCATGTTCTTGGTTTCGTCACTGGTCTTTGAGTTGTCACTTGGGTAAATGGCCACGGAGCTAAAAGTATTCGGACGAACAAAGGTGTTGGACCCCTTCTTGACCATATCTGCAAATGACGATGAAGTTGCTTCCCGCTTCGTACAGGACTCTTGAATCGTCCGGTTCATCTCTGTTAGACAATCTGATAGATCTCGAGCTTCGGTCATGGTTTTAAGGGTGGTATGTGTTTGGATTGCTTTTTGTTTTAGTGACTGGTATTGCACAGCCATTTGTGAAGCTCCATGTCCAACTTTCCGGCAAAGATTGCTTATTTTCAGCTTCTGATCAGCGTTTAGCTTTCCCTCGGAAGCTATAGCAACTACCTCATTCAGGCACTGCTCAATAGACGTCATCCAGTTCTGAATCTCCGGAGTGGATATAACTTCAACTGCGTCATCTTGGTCTTGTCTTGGTTGTTGGGGTGGTGTCCTTGTCGGTGTTGGTACCGGGGTCGGAGTTGGTGGCGGACTACGTCGTATCATGGCGCTGCGAGTAAAGGGGCTGCCGTCCATATACCAATTTATAGGATTGTATTATCGTCAGTTCATTATTGTAACTTATTACTGTAATATTTATTGAAAAACACGCTATAACACACTAAACTGGGTCACTGTTTACGTAAGCGTTAATTTATTTTACTGATATTGTGCATTTATGAGCACGTCTGTATGCGTTGAATGCCAAACAATCAATCCATAGTAATAGATGATATAACAACAAAATCTCTAATATTAACAACATATAACAACGGAACCTATAATTTTATTTAATATAGCGATTAGTTAATATAATGAACGATTGATATAATTTTAAAATAACTAATTTTTATAAGCATAACATACATTAAATATAACATCGTTTGACATAATATACATTAAATATAACATCGTTTGACATACCACTCAAAACATATAAACCTTATTTTATCTAATATGAATAGTAACCTAAGTAGATATTAAACATAACTAGTAACTGATTACCACGTGCGCCAAGATAGGTCGACGGAGCGCGGGGCTCCTATTACTGGGTGGTTTAAAAAAAAATAACCTTCTAAATCTTTTAACCTAACCTATCCGAGTCGGGGTGTTAACCATAATGACGTTTTTTGTATATGTTAAACGTTAGACCTAATGATTTTCGATTAAATAAACAATATACGAATTAAACGTTAGACCAAATGATTTTCGATTACATAAACGCTATATCAAAAAATGTTATAATAATTAAGTTTTAGAATAAATAAATGTTATATGGAAAGAAATTATATCAACAGTTGGTATATCTCACGTTGATTATATCTTATGAAGGATAATAAAATGAAATTAGACCAAATGAGTTTATACGTTATGAGACGCACCCAGTTTAATCGTCTAATTGTTGTTAAACTACTTTATAAAAAATAAAAAAAACTAACAATGGGAACCAAGGTCAAACAAATAATAAAAAAATGTTTTTCTAATAATACAATCACGTGGTTTATTTATGTGACATTGTTTTGTCCATTTAAAGTAAATAAAGAACTATGTTGCCAAATATCATAATTATGTATGCCTGTTTCTACACATGTGTTGGCATAAAATAAGAATTCTGAGAAAATCCTGTGCTTTATGAAGGCAATTAAACGTATAGCTTAGTAAATAAATAATGTCAACTCTGGGAATTCTCTTTATTAACTAGGTTTCCCACAGTTGACATTCGTTTTATTGACATTTGTTATGTTTTATGTTGACATCTTATTGTTTGCTTTTTGTTACAGACCAATTTGACTTAGTAATTACTTTAACGGACTTTGAATAACAATTATTTCATAGGCATGTAGAATCCTCTTGATACAATATTAAGCTGCATATGTCATTGGCTCGTCACCAATCCAAGCCTCTCGTGCTGAAACAATTTCACTTTCAACTATTTCCCGCCATTCGTGGTGACTGACAGTTGACATTAGTAACAGTTACCTTACTACTGATGTGCATGAGACATAGACACGTGTACATTATCTATGCTTATTAATAAAATTATAAAGAGCTCAAATTTGTTTGTTTGTTAGTTTGTATGTAGGAGGTAATCTTTGAAGGCAGCTGTCGGAATTGAGAAATTCTATTTGCATTTGATAGCCCATTTTTAGAGTTCCGTTGCGAAATGGCAAAAACGGAATCCTTATAGATTCGTCATGTCTGTCTGTCTGTCTGTCTATCCATCCGTATGTCACAGCCACTTTTTTCCGAAACTATAAGAGCTATGCTGTTGAAACTTGGTAAGTAGATGTATTCTGTGAACTGCATAAAGATTTTCACACTAAAATAGAAAAAAAAAAACATTACATTTTGGGGTTCCCCAAACTTAGAACTGAAAGTCAAAAAAAAATTCATCAAACCCATACGTGTGGGGTATCTATGAATAGGTCTTCAAAAATGGTATTGAGGTTTCTTGTATCATTTTTTTCTAAACTTAATAGTATGCGCGAGGGACACTTCCAAAGTGGTAAAATGTGTGTCGTCGTTACGGGGGGGGGGCCCCCGTAACTTCTAAAATAAGAGAATGATAAAACTAAAAAAATATATGATGTACATAAGCCATGTAAACTGCCGCCGAAAGTTGGTTTGAACGAGATCTAGTAAGTAGTTTTTTTTTTAATACGTCATAAATCGTAAACCGCAATTTACCTTTCATTCAATCAACTCAAATATAAAAATAAAAATAAAAAAAACATTTAATTTCATAAACATAAACCTTATGCATAAACCATGAATAGCTACAGGTTTGTACGGAACCCTCGGTGCGCCAGTCCGACTCGCACTTGGCCGGTTTTTGAAAAAGGTTAAGTATACTTAAATTAACTTTAGGAGCCAAGCAATAAGAAAATAAGTTAAAAAGAACGCTACGCGAAACTGAAGTATTAACGCGGGCGGGTGATGAGATGCGAGTGATGTGATGCGGTGGGTCGCGGGACAAAATTTCACGCGGGCAGAAGCTAATATCTATTATTAAATGTATTCCTTTTGATATGCCATAACTGTAGGGTATTATTAATTAACCCATGTCAAAGAATCAACTAGAATGTATTTTTTTTTAAATTTGGTAATAGAGTTTATTTTTTTTGGATACTCTTTCTTTTTCTTATTTTCATTGATAAGTATGAAATATCATTTTCATTCAAACCAATAATTCACATTTAAAGCTAAGAAAATGCGACGTTATTATATTTCAGGGTGTCTACATAAAATATCTGGTTGACCGAGCTTTGCTCGGTATTTTTTTGGGTAAAGTGTGTTTGAAATAATAAGTTTGTGCTCAAGTTGATTATCGATAAAGTTGGTCATTGAAAACACGAATAAAACGACATTTTATAAAAATGAATCCTAGCTAGATCGATTTACCGCCCCCGAAACCCCCTGTATACTAAATTTCATGAAAATCATTGGAGCCGTTTCCGAGATTCAGATATAAGATAATCGTCACGTCGAATTATTTTGTGTGAAAATATTAAAGCGAAAAAAAATCGTATGCTAACTCATTCTTTCACAGGGTTTCATTAATACTCTAATGTTATGGGATATCAACAGCAACAGTATACAGGGATTAAGACCATTTTTTTTTTGTTTAACGTACAAATAGTGATGTTTCATAATTTATTGCGAATTTAAATTGATTGGTATCAATTATTGAACAGATCAATTGCTTTTAATAACAAAAAGGAAACGAAAATCGTTTAACAATCGTATAGATTTCATTTAATAATCAATTAATCAATCACACATCGTATTAAGACATTTCCAAAGGAATCAAATATAATTCAGTTGTAATTATAACAATAACATTAACATAACATTACACATATCCCGACTAACTTGGCGATTAACATTATAAACAGACATATTTGATTCGAAGGGCTTGATTTATGGAAATCGGACACGTTATGTTCAATTATTGAAATCACATTTGATTGATTGAAAACTTTACGGTTGTGTTGCAAGTTATAAATACACGTTTAATTTTAAAGTTCAATTTGCTAAATGCTGAAATTGTAATTATGGTAGCTTTTACACAGTTACGATACAATAATTAAAATAGTTGTTAGGGGGGAACGAAGTAGATATAAGCTTTTAGTAGGAAATACAACATACACAACACATACATTTTTTAAAATTGGTTTGGCTTAGTGTACTGGACAAGTTAACTAATTTATATTTTCTGATACATCTTCAAGATTACATTAGGAGTTTCTCATGAGCCTAATCCATTATAAAATTCTACGAAACTCACCATTACTGGAGAAAAACACATTAAGGTTAATGACAACTTTTTCTCCGACATCTCAAACCAGATTATTATCTTATTAATCAAACGCCGCGCTGTCCGTATTTGGAATACCTGTACAGTCTAACATGAGTTGTAATTCGTACAATCAGCACATCAGATTAATGGTACAACTTTCACTACGAAAATTGCCCTTACTACAACGACATAAAAGTGCTGTCAATGGTCAATTTACCATTGATGTGCGGTCGACTGTACCAATGTAACAAATGGTCCTGAATATAAGAGTGCGGGTTTTGAGCTTGCGCCTGCGCCCACGCAGATCCGAGCCGGCCGAGTCGTGGACGATGCCCGTTCGGGTATGGTAATTGAATTGGTCGATACTCTGCATTCCGAGATGGTCTGCCACCCATATCAGAGGTATGCTGAATTTTGTAGCTTTCAAATTGAGCTTTAGCAAGATACAAAGGTATATTCAATCAAACTTTTTCATCTGGAAGGATGCTGGTTTTTATTTTTGGGTAAAATATCGCTTTTTTGGAAACCACCATGTTTATACCATTTTATATGTCACCGAAGCTGGGATGTGGACGGTCGCAGTAATTTTATATCGGCTTAGCCTATAATATGCCTAGTGTCCTCTGAAAGATAGTTAAATTGCTCTAAATGGAATCATCGGTACGACGTAGAAGATCTCCGCCGCCAGCGTTGAACATGTGCGAGTGATTATGTGAAAATGAGTGACCACAGAACCATCGTCATAGTATGCTTCTGTTCTCCCCACAATGCCTTACCTGCACGCGAGCTTGCGGTGCGCGCGCCGAGTGCCGCTGATCATGGACAGCGTGCTCATCACCGCAGACATGGCGGCCGGCTGATGTGCTCATGTGATCTGAGGACAACAAGAAAAGTCCGTTAGTCTTCCATATAGAGTGAGTATCAAATCGGGAGCAGCAAAGTACAAATTTGTAATCATCATTATTTCGACGTCCATTGCCAGTCAAAAGAATGATTCATGCTTTTTGCAAGAGCACTGGTGGACCAGTGGTATTGGTCCCGACTTAAGAGTTGTAGGTCGTGGGTTCGAATCCAGGCAGGCACATTACTTTGTGTAAATTATTTCATCACCACTGCTCTCAAAACGATGAAGGAAAACATTGTGAGTAAAGTAAGTAAAGTAAAATAAAAATTCATTTATTTTCCACACTAATCCAAACACAGTATAGGTACATAAAATAAATGGAGTGGACTGGAGCCTAAACTAGGGCAGCCCTATATTTCAGGACTCCAGGTCTTCCTCCCGCGGCGAGTAAGTTGGTACAAATTACAACTAGAGGTGTAGTTAATAAATAATTATATTGTTTGTGTTTGCGTGAGTGAGTGTGTGTATGTGTGTGTGTGTGTGTTTTGTTGTGTGTGTGAGGGTGTGTGTGTGTGTGTTGTGTGTATGTGTGTGTGTGCTGTGTGTGTGATGAGTGAGAGTACGGTTGCGCGCATCTGTGTTTTTTGGGAGAATGTATATAAATGTATGCGTGGTTATGGGTAAATGAGTTTTGATTGCTTTTGATTTACTGCAGACAGAACAGACATGTTATTTAGTAATCATAAGTAAGGATTCCGTAACATTGTAATTTAAATTCAGAAGATATTTTTGTATAATAGATTTACATTCATGCCGTTGTTTTGGGAATATATTTAAAAGAGAGTTGAGTTTATTATATAGGTAAGGAGCAAGGAAGCATGAGTGTCTCGTGAAGAAAGCCGTGTTGTGTTTAGTTGCCTTGCATATTCTGTTATTTCTTCGTGTAGGATATGTTCACTTAGCATCGTAAGTGAGGAAACCCGCATGTTCTAGAACCAAAAATTCGAAGACATATGACATCTACCAACCCGCAGTGGACCCGCGTGGTTCAGCACTTACACGTTACGGCCCACTCCCTCTCACCGAGAAGAGGACTGGGTCCCAGCAGTGGGAATATAGGCTGATTATGACGATAATATGACGCTTTTTGCACGAGTGTAACGATAAAAATAAACCCTGTCATTCGGTCCTCTTTTTTTCATTCTCAGAATACGAAAAGCAAGAAAAAATGTCACCCACATGAACTACCAGGATCACGTTATCTAAATTCACATAATCTTTCCTCTGCTGTACATGTAAGGAGTGTCCATAAACAAATGCAAATATATCGGACAAGTAGAACGCCCGTCGGCCACAACTCATGGTGACAAATTGTGAACTGATGTCGCGCTTAACGAGACGCCGCCGCGCACAGTGGAACGAATGTATGGGAGCGGTTGGACGTAGACATGTCCGAAAAATAAGAGTAAAATTATGACAAACTAATGATGCCATCTTATTCGATTACTTAATGCCTTCATAAATTGTGGTGATGAATTTCTTCATAACTCCCATATTTCGGGAGTAATTTGAGAAAATGTGAAATTTTACTATGAAAATGAGTGTATCGAGCTCTCTCCCTCCTGATTCCGGGCTTGTTTCAAGTAGCGGTCTCTAATATCGTAATGCTATTACTAAGAGCTATATTTAATACTAAGACACATAGTGCGCCAAATGTGCACTTTCTGGGATAAAAGGAAATGAAAATTTAAAAAAAAAAACGTTTTTTCCCCATTTGTATTTACTTTAAACCGCAGACAGACTTATTAAGAGGTCTATAAATATATTATATATATACAGAAATATATATTAACAAAAATATTCACAAGAACTGATGAGAGTATGACTTTTAAGTAAGTTGATAATAAATTACCTAGTTTCATTAAAAGTACAATAAATAATTAAGATGTAAGCTCTAATTTACTAAGTTACACATTTTAAAACAATAACATCATTTAATTATCTTCGTCATCATCATCATCATCAATTAATTCAAATTCAGAATCGATGTCCGCTAAATCATTTATGTTAACAAATTCGATATCACTTTTCTCAGAATCCGTAAGCTCATAAAATTCCTTAAAAGAAGATTTTTTTACAAACTTATTTCCTTTTGGACGGATACTTGTAACAAGTGGATCAGAAGACAGTAAAAGATTGTGCATAATATCTTCATTGCATGAGATACTGCTATGCTTTCGAGAATGCCCCTCTCTATATTTTCTAAAATCTTTATTTCTAGCCTCAGATGCCTCTTCGGATAGAAAACCAATGGGCACAATTGACATGTTCTGAACTATGTCTGGCCCATGCATTAAAATTTTATGAAGTGAAGAAGGCATATAATACCATGGGTATAACTCCACGTAAAGCTTAGCAGTATCAAAGCAGAACTCTCGGAATTTAGTTACGTTGATCTTCTCTCCTGATGAAATACACTGCAAGATCACACAGATTTTTCTTAAAAGCATAGCATCTATTCCGGTCAGTTCAGCAGATTTAGTGTAGTTTTCAAAAAATCTCCTTGCCGAGTTGCCATTGTTGGTGGATCCACTGCCTTGTTTCACAACATCGAGAAGTAAGCCCGTTTCTCTTCTTACAGCCTCTTGAACTCTTTTCTTCCTGTCATCAACTTGCCTTTTTGCTATATCACCCCTTACTTGCCATGATTTTATGTCTAATTTGTAGGAAATGTGTAATAAGCATTCCATTGAGCGAATCCAAGCGTGAAGGGTGCTTAAGCTATATTTATACATGTCCTCGTTTGCGTGTTTATCTTTGATTAACTCTAAATTATTCATTTCTTTAGGACAAGCCTTGCATATGTCACACACTGAAGCTGCTGTATTGGATATAATGGAATGAATTTTACCATCAATCATTGTCAACAGCAGTTGGTGTTTGACACTAATTCCATCAGTGATGGTGGATGGAGTTAAGGCTTCAATCTCTGCTTCGATTTCAGCCATCTCTCTCTGCACATTTTCTTTGGTTTTCTTTATAAACTTAAACAATATTGGCCGGCAAAATGAAGTGGAAGATGGTCGCTCGTTTTCCCAAATTGTTACACCTTTTGAGACGAGCCGCAGTGGTACAAGACTAATCATAAAATTACTAGCAAGATCGATTTGCTCATCTTCACTCGTCCTTTGATGATAAATGCTTTGGCTAGATGATCCGTCAAAACCCCATTTGCTGGTCAATACGAGCTGTTGATTGGGATCAACAGGGGTTTCTAACGACCTAATAAGTCTTCTTGAGGTTAAATCCATCAAGGCTTGTAATTTGATTTTTGCAGAGCTCTCTGTAACTGTGAGATCTTCTTTGGCCGGATAGCACTTAATTTTTTCTTTAACCAACATGTAGTAACTCGGGTATTGAAGAGCTCCTTCTTGAGTGTTGAAATCCCGAAGAGTGTTATAGCGCCATTTCGATAAGTTCATCGATACATAAAGAGCCAATGCCTTCAAAGGGGATATTTCCCGTACCTGAATTGATTTACCTTCAATGAAGGCTTTGATTTTTGAGGCCTCTTCTGGATTCTCCGTCAAGTATTTCATAACATAAGCTGTATCGCTTTGTCCTGCCTTTTGAAGCGCCCTTTCGGCCGAAAACATAATTTCAGCGCTGCTACTGCTGCATGAAAGACTATCTTCAGTGCGTCTTCTTTTTTGCCGGTTACTAAGGTCCTCAAAAGATTTACGAGGACTAGGATGTGTACAAGTTGAAGCATCAGATTTAGCAGGAGAAATTATGGGCTCGATGACATCACTTATATTTTCTGTAGAAGGTTCCATATTTTCATTCTGTAATTCCGGCCATTGAATTGCAGCCTGTAGCCAAATCTCATGTTTCTTCCGAAACTTATCTGTGCTTCTTCCAGACTGTGTCCATTTTGCATAAATGCGGTAGCAAAATCGACGACACCAGTCTTTTAAACTTGTTTCAGCACTTTCACATAACTGAACACAACTGTTATCTTTTAAAACACTGAACAAATAGTTAAAGTCGCGTAAATCTTTATGTGCGCGTGCGCATAAAGCAACGTGAATATCAAGATTTGTATTAAAATTTGGAAAATACATTGCGAGATTAGCTTGGATACAACGAGGTGTAAATCAACACTGATTTTAAAGTTACTAATAGTGACCTATTTATATAAAATCCAGGTATCCCAGGTATCCTTTGTTAAATATTGCAAGGTAATTAGTTATTGTGATAATTAGTAAATGATGCATGCTAAATTAGTGTATTAAGAGCCATTTAGTAATTAAATAATAGCAATGTTCTTATCAGTAATCATTAGTGCATCAGTTTTATATGTAAACCTTAAGTCCCTAATTATATATCCTAATTAGCTTATATCTTCTCTAATTGGCTGCTCAGAAATGTTATTGTAATAAGGTAAACCTTTAGAAAAACGGTTTTAATCAACAAAATAAACAAAAAATAAAAAAATTGTGTTATAAAATAAACATCACTCTTTATCCCAGAAAGTGCACATTTGGCGCACTATGTGTCTTAGTATTAAATATAGCTCTTAGTATTAGCATTATGATATTAGAGACCGCTACTTGAAACAAGCCCGGAATCAGGAGGGAGAGAGCTCGATACACTCATTTTCATAGTAAAATTTCACATTTTCTCAAATTACTCCCGAAATATGGGAGTTATGAAGAAATTCATCACCACAAGTTATGAAGGCATTAAGTAATCGAATAAGATGGCATCATTAGTTTGGCATAATTTTACTCTTTTTTTTCGGACATGTCTACGTCCAACCGCTCCCATACATTCGTTCCACTGTGCCGCGCCGCAAAAACTGCGCGCGCGCCGCTCTACACTTGAATGGAGATGAGGCGAGGATAAGGTGCTATACAAAGTGTGTCGCTTTACAGATTTCATTTATTTTTGTGAGGTAGTGGTTTCTTGCAGTTAGGTTTGTTGGAATTTTGTGAAGTCTGTAGTCCATCGCTACAAACATTACATAGTTGTAGCGTTGGAATTTGTGTTGTTCAAGGTCCGTTGATCTAAACGATAATTTGATTTTGCAGAATTTGGCAGTTTTCGTGTGGGTGTTTTTCAAATCTCATGGCAACAATAATGACGTGTCTGTCCTCCACATTCTACTCTGGCACACTTCATAAAAAGCCGCGTGTCGGGCACAGCGTGGCCACCTCGAAGGCAGAGGCGCAGGCGCATCGTGCGAAGTTTTTGTTATTCCTGTGTCGGCGTATGTAATGAAGCCGTTTATATTATCCGCTCCCAATTTATTTTATACATTTATATGTGCACGCTTTTTTAATGAAAGGTGTATAGAAAATGATTGATATTTGTCTTTAGGACATTTAAAGTGTAGGTCTTTTGCGGTCAATTGTGGGTCTATCTAATCAATAAAGATCAAGTTAATCCCTAAGTATTTTTTATTTTCATTCTACACTAGCTTCTGCCCGCGACTTTGTCCGCGTTAAATTTCTTGTTCCCCCAACCCTTCCCGTCGCGTCGAATCGCCTACCCGTGAGTTGTTCCCCGTTTTTGCAACATTTTTCATTACTGCTCCGCTCCTCTTTGTTGTAGTCTGATATTATATAGCAATATAGTCTTTCTCGATAAATAGACTACTCAACACAAAAAGATTTTTTCTATTCGGACCAGTAGTTCCTGAGATTAGCGCGTTCAATCAATCAAACAAACAAACTCTTCAGCTTTATAATATTAGTATAGATAGTATAGATAGGGATTGATTTCAAAGTTTGGGTTAAAAAAAAACATTAAAAAGCTTTTACAGTTGGACTTAGAAAAACAATTTATTTGTTTAAATTAATTTTACATTTGAATGTTGATTATAGTAATTTGTTTTCATTATTTATTAATTACGTCAACGAATGCATAAACTTGTCGTTAACTTTTCGCATCGATATTTTATTACATGAAATGATTTTGTTCGACGATAAAAATATATTTATAGGTAAATTAAATTCATGATTTAAAAGTAAAATAGCTTTAATAAAATAATAATGAGTTTTTTTATTAGTGAAGTCAAGACAGAAACTAAAATAATTTGTCTTGATTTTGTTAAACGGTGCGAAGTCATCACCTATATACATAACTACATAATTTATGTGACCATTGTCATTCTTTCTTGTTATTCTTTCCTGTTATTATTCTTTATTGTTATTATTTTCTTTAAATCTGTTATTTGGAAGGCCACTAGGTGGACCGATGACCTTATGAAGGCCGCAGAAATCCGCTGAATCCAGGAAGAACAAAACCGGTCGAAGTGCAAAGCTTGGGGTAGGTCTATGCCCAGCAGTGGGTGTCTATCGGCTGAAATGATAAACTCGGTTGTGAATAATTTAAAATAGAGAATTTCTTCTCATATTTTATGCATATATATAGCACACACTTTGACTTGGGTGGCACTGGTTTGGTAAATACTTACATATCTATAAAGTAAATGAATCTATAGTATGTATTTGTCTATAACAGCGCGAACCAAGTATGTACTTTATTTTCCCAATTTTGACGTCCTGATAAAAACCAAGGTTTGATTGTACCATCTGATTGCAATAGTTCGTTTGTTATGATCGTGCACAATTGGCCACGGCTCTGCTCATGCCTCAGTGTTTACTAGCGTGAAGGGGCGCGTCTAATACCTTACTCAATTAACAATAAAACGAGCTTATGTCGGCGCCGCGCGCCGGCGACTTGCCAAACGTTTGCACTTGATTGAGCAAGTGTTGCGGATGGTTCCGAATCATTTTAATTGTTTGTATCAATTTGAAACAGTCTCAGTTTTTGTTATTGATTTTAGATGATGAAATGAAGAGTATTATTTTGCAATTTGTGACGATTACGACCTTTACAAATAAGTCTTTGCACACTTTTTGCTATTCAACGCGGCACTGCTGAGTTCTTTAGACACGTACCAAGGTGTGTTTTGCGTATTCTTTAAGTTAGCAACAGATGCTGTTAGAATGGATTTATATCTACAGATGAAACTTCAGTATTACTGACTTAAATTCTTAGAATTCGACAGGGACCACCCATAGCTTTTTCCATCGATTCTTTGTCATAAAGTCATACCGAATTTAAAAATTTGCACGCAGCGACTGCTGAGTGCTGCCTGACTGACTCACTAACCTTCACAATTTCTACTAATGAAATCCAGCCAAGCTTGCATCTAGTTGTTTTATTTTTGTCTCTAGGTAAAACTGGGAAAAGTACGCAGAAAAATTAATGCTGAAGAAAACGATTTATTCATGTTTTTAGACCACCAACCAGTAAATCACCAGGTTGTCAGTTACGTCATCATTATGTACCATCAACTGTGGAAAATAGGTCGTTAAAACACAGGCATCGCCGCGGGATGCTCTTGCGAAAGTGCCCATCAGTAATTACGGACAGATCGCCTCCCCGATGGAAGTGCAGTTCAATGCTGTTCAATTGGAAGTGCATTTATTATAAACACAGCGTTTTATGACTTAATCAGGCTATACCGGGGATGCTCTGCGGGACTGGTATGGAGATGGAATATTAAGTACCTAGTAATAAGATTAAGTCATTATTTTTTTGTCGGTTTCACGAAAACCCCGTTATTAATGTGTCCAAGCTCGCAGCTGCAATATAAATATTTTATTTTATTCGTAGAACACTGACACATTGAATTATCGAAATATAATTTAAATGTTGTATTATCGTCAGAGACATTTGTAAGTGCACAAGACAATCGTATTGCTAAGAAGTCTACAATTATTTTATTTGTCAAGTTCACTCATATTAATCTTGGGGTACGGTAATAGTACATTATGGTACAAGTGTGTAATGTTGGTGATTACCGCTGAGGCGCCATTGAGACCCGAGCCGTCAGGTGAGGGTCTTAAGAGAGCCGAGGACGGTAATCATCAATACACACGTGTATCATACGACGTTTTTCAACACACTTGCGAGGAAAAAACAAATATGTATTGCATAAATCGTTTAATTATTAAAACAATTGGTGAATGTACAATTTTCAAAACGATATTGGATTGTTTTTGATGGCAATTTCACAGTTTGTGTTACATTGGTACTTGCCACTTCTTTAGTACCTTCATTTACTTCTTGTGTAAATGTCGGCGACAAAGGTAAATCATACAAATTACTGGAAGGAGAGGGCACCAAATAACTCACGCTAGTAGATGTACATGGTTGTGGTTCGGGGCAAAACTTTTTTGCCTTTGGCTCCAAATTAATGGCTTGCGTTATTTTGTCATTGATTTTTGCTTTGTTATGAATTGAGTCTTCTATGTACGATTCAGCGATTGCGTCAGAACGCCATCCACCATGTCGCTTCAAAGTTAGTATATCAGCCCCCGAATCAGCCAACATTGAGCCAACGTTCTTCTAAAACTGTGTCCAGTGTAAAAATCGGCCTCAGGCAAACCTAAATACTTCGCTATTTCTCTTGGCATATTACCAAATTTGTTAATACCGATTGTTTGTGCAGTACATTTTCCTTTCTGAAAGTTTTGGAAAAAGCGGTCATTCTTTGTTTTTGTTGAACGGAGATCTTGGTATTTTTTCACTATTTCACGAAACGTTCCTTGGATTGTAAAAGATCGTGGAATCTTGGTTTTAGTCTGGGTAATTTTGACAAGAAGCATATCTCCGTGGATTTCTACATCTTTTGTTGTAATATTGTACAGCTCTTGTCGTCTACAAGCACCAGTAACACCGAATATTAAGGCAACCTGCAAAGAAATCAATTAATTAGTTCTAAGAAATTATGCTAAAGTTACACACTTGTATATTGTAGATTCGTTTCGATTAAAAATATGAAACGTACCTTTGTTGCTAGATACTGACTATCCGGAGCCTCATTCAAAAACTTTTCAACGTCGGCTGGTGACAAAACTTTAGATTTCCGACCAATATAGCCATCCGAGCGTCTCTTCAAAAATGCCATCAGGTTACAGTACGTTTTGATATCAACACCATGTTTGAGCTTAACCATGCTTCTTAACATGGAATAGATGCACCACAGGGAGCTAGGTTTGTATGTATTGGCGAGTTCAGAGAAATACGCCAAAAACACATTTTCAGAAAATGACTGGGTTTTTTTGTTGCTCTTCCATTGCAGGAAACTATCGTAAGCAGCTAAATACTTTTCTCTAGATTTTGCAGGTATTAGGCTTTCGTTTGCATTTTGTGCTGCATTTAGTATTTCTGGCGGGGTTAAATCAATCAATTGTTCATCTTCTGTACTAAAACCTGACATTTTTATAATTATTTACCACACAGCAACAAATGCGATACAAACAAAATATGAAAATTAGGGGAAAATTGGGAAATGGCGCGCAATTTTTTTTTTTTGCACGCGCCAAATGTAAGTTGATTGATTACAGCCATACAGCCTACTTCAAAATGATAATTTTTGTGATAAAATGCAAATATTTTATAAGAAATTATTGTGAATTATAAATAATTTGATAATAATAAATGTTTTTTCGTCTTAATTAGGGACACATTTATTTATTTCAAAAATGTAAATAGATTTTCGGTGGCATAAAACCTCTTTGTTGTTACAAAAAAAAAAAAAAAACTGTATTACCCGGTTAAATTGAAAATGCTCTGTTTACTCGCATATCATTTGCAGTTAGGTACTAACTTAACTTTGTAGGGATCATTCTATTATGCACTAGTGTGTAATATTATTATGCACGTGTATGTTATAGTTCGGTTTATGGCCCTAAGAACGATATAATAAGGCTCACTTTACGAGCAAGTGTGTTGAAAAGAATATTACCGTTACTAATTATAAAAGCAAACATTTATTTCTTGAAACAATTTTAAGATATGAGTATACCATAAACGTGTTGTATGTAGTCGTTATTTCTATCTCTATAAAACACCTGTTTAAACAACCCTGACACCAGCACAACATAATTCCGCGCCGTTTGAAGGATAACATAATGAACGGTTACTCAAATTGATTTTTAGATTGGCAAGCTTAATGGCCGACGTAATATGAGATCGTGTCCGATCCAGTAATGACTGATGATAGTATTAATTAAAATGACCTGAACTGATTACTAGGTGTTATAATAGCTGTCAGGCAATGTTCATTAAAAGCCTGTTAGAAAAGTATAATCTATACAAGATGACTATTCACATCACGCCTACATTTCTCCAAGGGTTGGACAGAAGTATTTAGTTGCACCCACATTTCGGCAGTCAGTTTCTGCCTGCGACTGCGTTCAGGTGGAAGTCGTACGTCACCACTATATCGTAAAATCACATTCTTTAGCATAATAAAACAGAGACTCAGGACTAAAAAAAACGAATCATTGAAATTATCAATAGTTGGGAATACAACCACAAATTAAGAAAGCAGTTGTGCTATTTGGCTATTTGCTTTAATCAAAATGTAATAAAACAACCGTTCTTATTTTATAATATGATGATTGACTGCTTTATGGATCACATCACAAAAGTGTAGCGTGATGATGGGTTAATCATTTAAAAAGTGAAATCTGTAACTAGCTTCAAATTCTAACCGTTCCCTATTCAACCCAGAGAAGTAATGGAATAGTTCAACTCTTGTTTTATTCTGGTATATGTACTCGTATAATGGTAAATTTTCATCGTAATAATAGTAGGTACCTACCTCAAAAGAAAGGTATTTGCAATTTACATTGGCATAGTTTATCATAATGTCAGCAACGCACAGTGGAACGAATGTATGGGAGCGGTTGGACGTAGACATGTCCGAAAAAAAAGAGTAAAATTATGCCAAACTAATGATGCCATCTTATTCGATTACTTAATGCCTTCATAACTTGTGGTGATGAATTTCTTCATAACTCCCATATTTCGGGAGTAATTTGAGAAAATGTGAAATTTTACTATGAAAATGAGTGTATCGAGCTCTCTCCCTCCTGATTCCGGGCTTGTTTCAAGTAGCGGTCTCTAATATCATAATGCTAATACTAAGAGCTATATTTAATACTAAGACACATAGTGCGCCAAATGTGCACTTTCTGGGATAAAGAGTGATGTTTATTTTATAACACAATTTTTTTATTTTTTGTTTATTTTGTTGATTAAAACCGTTTTTCTAAAGGTTTACCTTATTACAATAACATTTCTGAGCAGCCAATTAGAGAAGATATAAGCTAATTAGGATATATAATTAGGGACTTAAGGTTTACATATAAAACTGATGCACTAATGATTACTGATAAGAACATTGCTATTATTTAATTACTAAATGGCTCTTAATACACTAATTTAGCATGCATCATTTACTAATTATCACAATAACTAATTACCTTGCAATATTTAACAAAGGATACCTGGGATACCTGGATTTTATATAAATAGGTCACTATTAGTAACTTTAAAATCAGTGTTGATTTACACCTCGTTGTATCCAAGCTAATCTCGCAATGTATTTTCCAAATTTTAATACAAATCTTGATATTCACGTTGCTTTATGCGCACGCGCACATAAAGATTTACGCGACTTTAACTATTTGTTCAGTGTTTTAAAAGATAACAGTTGTGTTCAGTTATGTGAAAGTGCTGAAACAAGTTTAAAAGACTGGTGTCGTCGATTTTGCTACCGCATTTATGCAAAATGGACACAGTCTGGAAGAAGCACAGATAAGTTTCGGAAGAAACATGAGATTTGGCTACAGGCTGCAATTCAATGGCCGGAATTACAGAATGAAAATATGGAACCTTCTACAGAAAATATAAGTGACGTCATCGAGCCCATAATTTCTCCTGCTAAATCTGATGCTTCAACTTGTACACATCCTAGTCCTCGTAAATCTTTTGAGGACCTTAGTAACCGGCAAAAAAGAAGACGCACTGAAGATAGTCTTTCATGCAGCAGTAGCAGCGCTGAAATTATGTTTTCGGCCGAAAGGGCGCTTCAAAAGGCAGGACAAAGCGATACAGCTTATGTTATGAAATACTTGACGGAGAATCCAGAAGAGGCCTCAAAAATCAAAGCCTTCATTGAAGGTAAATCAATTCAGGTACGGGAAATATCCCCTTTGAAGGCATTGGCTCTTTATGTATCGATGAACTTATCGAAATGGCGCTATAACACTCTTCGGGATTTCAACACTCAAGAAGGAGCTCTTCAATACCCGAGTTACTACATGTTGGTTAAAGAAAAAATTAAGTGCTATCCGGCCAAAGAAGATCTCACAGTTACAGAGACCTCTGCAAAAATCAAATTACAAGCCTTGATGGATTTAACCTCAAGAAGACTTATTAGGTCGTTAGAAACCCCTGTTGATCCCAATCAACAGCTCGTATTGACCAGCAAATGGGGTTTTGACGGATCATCTAGCCAAAGCATTTATCATCAAAGGACGAGTGAAGATGAGCAAATCGATCTTGCTAGTAATTTTATGATTAGTCTTGTACCACTGCGGCTCGTCTCAAAAGGTGTAACAATTTGGGAAAACGAGCGACCATCTTCCACTTCATTTTGCCGGCCAATATTATTTAAGTTTATAAAGGAAACCAAAGAAAATGTGCAGAGAGAGATGGCTGAAATCGAAGCAGAGATTGAAGCCTTAACTCCATCCACCATCACTGATGGAATTAGTGTCAAACACCAACTGCTGTTGACAATGATTGATGGTAAAATTCATTCCATTATATCCAATACAGCAGCTTCAGTGTGTGACATATGCAAGGCTTGTCCTAAAGAAATGAATAATTTAGAGTTAATCAAAGATAAACACGCAAACGAGGACATGTATAAATATAGCTTAAGCACCCTTCACGCTTGGATTCGCTCAATGGAATGCTTATTACACATTTCCTACAAATTAGACATAAAATCATGGCAAGTAAGGGGTGATATAGCAAAAAGGCAAGTTGATGACAGGAAGAAAAGAGTTCAAGAGGCTGTAAGAAGAGAAACGGGCTTACTTCTCGATGTTGTGAAACAAGGCAGTGGATCCACCAACAATGGCAACTCGGCAAGGAGATTTTTTGAAAACTACACTAAATCTGCTGAACTGACCGGAATAGATGCTATGCTTTTAAGAAAAATCTGTGTGATCTTGCAGTGTATTTCATCAGGAGAGAAGATCAACGTAACTAAATTCCGAGAGTTCTGCTTTGATACTGCTAAGCTTTACGTGGAGTTATACCCATGGTATTATATGCCTTCTTCACTTCATAAAATTTTAATGCATGGGCCAGACATAGTTCAGAACATGTCAATTGTGCCCATTGGTTTTCTATCCGAAGAGGCATCTGAGGCTAGAAATAAAGATTTTAGAAAATATAGAGAGGGGCATTCTCGAAAGCATAGCAGTATCTCATGCAATGAAGATATTATGCACAATCTTTTACTGTCTTCTGATCCACTTGTTACAAGTATCCGTCCAAAAGGAAATAAGTTTGTAAAAAAATCTTCTTTTAAGGAATTTTATGAGCTTACGGATTCTGAGAAAAGTGATATCGAATTTGTTAACATAAATGATTTAGCGGACATCGATTCTGAATTTGAATTAATTGATGATGATGATGATGACGAAGATAATTAAATGATGTTATTGTTTTAAAATGTGTAACTTAGTAAATTAGAGCTTACATCTTAATTATTTATTGTACTTTTAATGAAACTAGGTAATTTATTATCAACTTACTTAAAAGTCATACTCTCATCAGTTCTTGTGAATATTTTTGTTAATATATATTTCTGTATATATATAATATATTTATAGACCTCTTAATAAGTCTGTCTGCGGTTTAAAGTAAATACAAATGGGGAAAAAACGTTTTTTTTTTTAAATTTTCATTTCCTTTTATCCCAGAAAGTGCACATTTGGCGCACTATGTGTCTTAGTATTAAATATAGCTCTTAGTAATAGCATTACGATATTAGAGACCGCTACTTGAAACAAGCCCGGAATCAGGAGGGAGAGAGCTCGATACACTCATTTTCATAGTAAAATTTCACATTTTCTCAAATTACTCCCGAAATATGGGAGTTATGAAGAAATTCATCACCACAATTTATGAAGGCATTAAGTAATCGAATAAGATGGCATCATTAGTTTGTCATAATTTTACTCTTATTTTTCGGACATGTCTACGTCCAACCGCTCCCATACATTCGTTCCACTGTGCAACGTTTTAAAAATAACTGGAACGTACTTTGGAACAGAAGAACAAAAATATACAAAGATGGGAAAAGTTAATCCCATCTAAGCTTCTTCATTTCTTATCGATGAGACATATACTGGCCCGTTGTATAGGTTAGGGCTTAGTAGATTGAAAAGCTCCTCCTTTTATATTCCTAATAAAAACAATGCAATAACACACAGTCATCACCATCATCATCATTTCAGCCGAAAGACGTCCACTGCTGGACATAAGCATGTCCCAAATTGTGGGGTTTGTCACAAACGTCACATTTGGCAGGCGGGTTGGCGACCGCAGTATGATGGTAAAATGCATAGAGGACGCTGCTGCCAATTCTCTAGTAAGTCCTTTAGTCGCCTCTTACGGCACCCACGGGATGAAATGGGATGGTGCTATTCTTAACGTCCGGCTCCACACGGAACAACACACAGTATTTTAGTTTAAATATTAAAAGGACAGCGTAGGAGTTCAGATGCCTGCTGAACATAGTAATGACATGTCTAAAATACATTGTAAGTTCCTTATCTCCTGGCTAGCCCGCGGCCTGGTAATGACGGACCGAGTCGGGCCGAGCCGGGCTGACGCGGACGGCGGCGTGTGCCGTAATGACGGCGACCGTATCGCGTGCGCCGTGACTTACTCGGCATTACACTGGCATCCCGCTACGGGTAATGTTAGCTCTCAGGTGTATGCTGCATTCGTGCGTAAATGCTATACGAAGAGAAGAATTGCCGGTGGCCTGGAATTGTCTCTCGGAGGAATGATGGCTATGGAAATAGGCGAGAGTTTAGGTTCAAACTAAACCCTGAAAAAGAGCTAGAAAGGCAGATGAGCTTTAAACGTCGTTTGACAAATAGATTCCGGGAAGTAATTAAGGTTGTGCTTTCATTCAGCAACGAATTGTGCTTGGATAAAATGAGTTTTAGTATAATATATAATATGTAGCTTGTTTTTTACTTCATTAAACCCAACGTCCCGGATCATTACGGTCGACTTAGAATTTATTTTTTCAAAGCAAATCTCGTTTTTCCACAAATTTCTAAACCACCGCGGCCTCTTAGCACCTCATTATCTATGTACAACTTATAATCTGTCGAAACTCTATGGTTTTTGTAGAACTTTTCCCATTCGGAGCGCGAGCTATAAATTGCTTGAGAAACACATTAGCCTGATTCTCGTTAGTTAGTAGTCGAGTGCGATGATAGAACTCGCTCGTTTAGTTTACACGTGAATATAATACTGTGAATAAGTTGTAAAAATACTTGGAACTTTGTAGCGTGCTTAGTGTTTGTTATTGTTGGTAATATGTGAGACAGGTTTAGCAGAGTATCAAGCTTTACCGTTGAACTCTATGTGATGTATGATGTGATGGCAATGGCAAGTAGCTCAGTTTATATGGTGACAATGTCATTGTTTCAAGCACTGTTATTTTATTGTAACATCGTATGAACCTATGATCCACAGTAGTGAATTTAAGTTTGCACGCTGGTCGAAGACCAACAAGAAGAGCAACATGTTTCGATACCCCTGAGCCGTCCCATCTTCCTAACAAGTTTGGGGTTTAATATCTAAGGCCATGGGGCCCGAGTGCCCACTTAGTTTTCTGAGATATTGGCAATCGCTTGGTCGAATCTTTATCGGACCCTATTTTTGGGCTATAGAATAAGCATCGCCATATGACGTGGCAATGCTGCCAGCCTTTTGGGCACTTTTCCAATTGTCAACGATGCGGACGAATTTTTTGATGATATTATTAACTCAAATTAATTAATTTGCCTGAATTTACCTGTATAAATATTATCTAACGGTTATAAGCTCTATGTTATTTTCTAAAAGTAGAATGTTTGTCACACATGTTTGTTACAAACGTGTGTGATACGGTAGTTAACATTCTAGGACCTTGCTACGCAACTGTGGTCCATGATATAACATCACACTCAACACTTAGGTCATGGCTAGATTTGAGTTCAGTATATTATGTCGTGTTATTATCTTTGATTACTGCGGCCGTGACCGTTACGTGCACCCGTTTTATTTCCATCTTTACAAAAAATTTGAGGTTTCCATTATTTCTCGAGATAGAATATAAATTTGTTACAATATTTTTTATCACTGTAATTAAAAAAATAATAAACACTCATCATCAGCAGCCTATAATGTTCCCACTGCTGGGATACAGGCCTCCTCTCGGTGAGAGGGAGTGGGCCTTAATCCACCACGCGTTCGGGTTGGGGCCCGCACGCGGACATGTCATGTCTTCTAATTGTTGGATCTAAGACATCGGCGTTTCCTCACGATGTTTTCCTTCACCGTTTTGAGAGCAGTGATGACAAAGTTAAACGGCTATTCGAACTCACGACCTACTCGTAAGTCGCGGCCGTTCCCACTAGGCCACCACTGCTGTCTAAAAACTACTCAGTGTTTTTATTTTCAAGAACAAAATAATGTATCTTGTCACCTATTCATATCATATTAGCCCGGCGAATGGCAATACCCATTACATATCAATTCCACCCGACCCAAATTGGTTATATCGTCAATTATTTGAGTCGTACTACTTAGTTAATGGCGAAGACACTGCCGGACACACACGGTTTGTAATGCTACTGTGGAATAAAATTAAGAGGAGGAAGAGGAGGAAGTTGTTGAAGGTTATGGCAAGGGGTGAAAGTTTTTATAAGAGTAGCCGGTTCAAATGATAAAATAGACGCAGTCTGCAGTATATTTAGAAATTGAAACCTATAGGAATCGTATTACACAGACCCTTCGCCTCTGCCACAGTATTTTGTCGACATCTTCCTATATTTCGATAACTTGAAGATTACGATGTTCGCTAGGGGTGGTAATAATGAAAACGCAAGTAATGGCGTCATGTGCGGAGCTGCGGACAGACGGCAGATTGATGGCTCGCGGCCCCACCAGTCACCACGTAATTATACGTCACTGACAGGGCTGCCACGCTGCCTCTGACTGACTATCATAGCGATACTTTTTGATGCTCATGCTCAGGAACAAAAACGTTGATAGATTGAGTAGCAGATAAAATCTAGGGACAGACGTTAATAGGGGTAAAATACAGTGATCATATTATGTAGATAAGTATTCCATCATAACATCATCTTTTATAACTCTAGGTCACCATTATAATATGATTATATGTTTGTAACTAGAGAGGAGAATAAATGATAGCCTTTTAAAATTTAACACTTTTACACGTCAACCATAAATTATGTTTTACCGTGATGTTTCCCAACTAGACGAACGAGTTCAGTGGTAAATACGAGTATTCAGCTTATAAAATTAAAATGATTCAGAAAAAAGTTTAAGCCCTATTGTTGAGGTGTTCATACTTTATTTACTCACATATAGTACAGCATTTTATCCTAATTAAATATATTTGAAAACTACATTTTCGGTACCTTGTTTTGGGAGCTTTTATAGATAGCTTAATGAGCAGAAAATACCACCTGTGTCCTGTATTTTGGGCAGCCCTACAGCACCATCGGACAGATGACGCTGTAGGTTCTGTCTCTGTAAAGTTATAATAATAGGAAGCACTTAATGGAGCTGCACGGCTATTCAGCCTCGATAAGATATGTGTCCCGGCTTTATACTGAGCCTATGATTCGGCTTGGAACATTATATTATGCACTTTTCAAGGACTACGACTCACTTCTGATTTTGAAAGATAATAAGCGTAAATAATTCAGTGGTATACAAAGGTGGTACTTATATCACTTTTTGGTGTCGTAAGTTCAATAAATAATTATGCAAATATACAGACATTAGAAAAACAAACGAAACTGAAACACCAGGTATCAACGACGAAATTAGATTTAATTTTCCCATAAACACAGTATTGAACAAAATAAACAAAATTCAGCGCGCGCGCAATCGCTCTTTCAATTCGCGTCGTTTTTATTTATTAACTTTTAACCTTTAACTGTTAGTACTTTATCGACCTTTTCACTGAATATACGGACTTTCATTTCACTTGTAGAACTATTTATTCCTTTGCAAGATAAAAAAAGGCTAACAGAACCCACCATGTGGGCTCAGATGCGATACGAAACCCTTGATAACGGCCTTAAATATATTTTGTGAGTGTGACAGTTGCTTTACTTAAAGATATCAATGGCCCCGTTAGTGTACTGGCTATGCGAGGGGTCGAAGAATCGAACACACTTCGCGTCAATAACTTAGTGGGATCTTAAAAAAATATTATATATATATATATATATTATTAGCACAGGTACCATACTTAATAATAATAAATCATATATAAATATAGTGTTCTTCGGTTTGCTTACAGCTAAAGTACAATTAAACTACTCCTTAAATTTTATCGATATAAATCCTTCGTGGATTTATAATTTTAATGTTCTTTATCAATAATAACTCTACCACTTACATATATTATCTATCTATCTTGTGGACTCTACATTAAGTTGAGCCTGTCACGTGGAGTCCTTCAGCTGTAAACAGTTTGAAATTTCAGAGTTGTTACCGTATTGTACCTAAATATATTGACTACGTAATGTTTTGAAAAAAGACAAAAAATAGAATCGTAAAAGCAATGATTTGAAATATGTGTATAGGGTGTGTCGTGAATGTATTCATCGACATTAAGCAAGGATTCGTTCAATCGAAGGATAAAGTTAAAATGAACGTGTATGTGTAAAGTTGTGAAAAGAGCTCTGTCTTTACCTTCTTGTCTGTCATCTTGTCTTACCTTCTCACGCCTTAGGGGCTGAATGGATTTCGAGGAAAGAAAAACATAATATAGGAAACTTTTCTCCCCATAGTACGTTCAGTGGAATAACTTCCACACATTCACTTTTTTAATATCTATCATTTTACTTTATACATATAAGTATCTCAATGAAGATGGAAAAACCGGCCAAATGCGAGTCGGGCGCACCGAGGGTTCCGTACAAACCTGTAGGTATTACAGCTTAAAGTTATTATAGTCCTGAGTATTTGATATGAATTTCAATTTAATACCTCTACGCGTTCATGAAGAAAAGGGTAGTAAGTTTAAAATTATTAAAAATATTTTTATTATATGATTTAACTAAAAATTTAAGGTTTTCGCAATTTTTTCTTTATCTGTGCTATAAGACGTTGCTTCGTACCAAATTTCAAAATTCTAGATCGACTGGAAGTACCCTTTAGGTTTTGATTCCCTTGACAGTTTCGAAAATTTGCGGCATAAACGGCTATATCTTTTGATTGCGTTAGCTTAGAAGTTTGATTTTTTCACAGCTCCAAGGGAAAGAGACTTGAGTGTTTTATATAAATTTCAGCTTGATACCTCCACGTGTTTCTGAGAAAAAGGGTCTTGAAAGACGGACGGACGGACGGACGGACAACAAAGTGATCCTATAAGGGTTCCGCTTTTTCCTTTTGAGGTGCGGAACCCTAAAAAGAATGAATAAAATGAATGTGAAATACGGGTGTGTGTGTGCGTATGTGTGAAATAGTTGTACAAGTATCCCAATTTAAAAGTGTAACTATTTTACATATCTGCAGGCCGAAATGGAATGGAATTCTTAAAAGAATCAATTAATTAGCGTGCTCCTTAATTGAGCCGTCGGCTTCTTTCTTAATTGACCACTTAATAATGTAGATTATTTAAATAATTTATATGCCGATCGGATATGGATATACTCGCTAATGTACATTAGTACATATTTTAATTTAAAACACGGGAGTGAGCTACTTCTAGCTGAAGCAAGCTATAAACTTCCCCGTTTATAATTAACTAGCTTCTGTCCGCGGCTTCGCCCGCGTGGATGTCGAAAAATTTACCATTTCAACCCCCCATTTCACTCTCTTAGGAATGGAATTTCAAGAAACTCTTTCTTAGTGGATACCTACTCCTCACAAAGAACACACCCTCCAAATTTCATGTCCCTAGACTAGCGTTTTAGGCTGTGTGTTGATATATCAGTCAGTCAGTCAGTCACTCAGGACTTTGAATTTTATATATATAGCTGACATTAAAATGAAATTGTTCATGCGATCATTCCCATCGGGCTTAGCTATCATCGACATACAGGTAACAGCAAATCTAGCACAACTATGTATATAGTTTGATGTAAATTGCTCGTTGTGGTCTTTTAAATCGACAACATATAAAGTCCCTTAATGACTTTATTAGTACTTGCAGCTACCAACCAATAAAACATAATCAGTTTGGTTCACAATCGTGACAACGCACATGATGCAGCTCCACAATTTACTACCCTATTAGTATGATAACAACCAGTTGGGACAAGTACGGCAATTTACACAATTATAAGTATCAGATACACCCCCAGTATTTAATGCCCTGTATGGAAATAACTTAATACGATACTTTTTCGTACCGACTCGTTTAAATAGTCGATTAGGTACGTTATCGATTATAGGCGTCGATAACTAGCGACGCCATATTAAATTACTATAAAAAACTAGATAAAAGAATAACTGTTGCAGTATACGTTTAATAATGAAGCATAACGTCTGTCCTTCTGTTTTTATTGTCTTATTTGTTGATTCGCATGAATTTATTCGCCCGAATTGACGAAAACTATATCATAGTAAAATATTTTCATAAAAATTAGGGAGTAAAAGACTATGTATCTCACTTGACAAAAGTACATCAGAACATTTTCATTTTAAATACATAACTTAGTTCATTTACACACACAGAGTTCGTAGTGAGATCGTAAATCCAATACAGCACTTTTTTAAGCAAGAGTACAAGCTTTATAAGACACTAGCTTCTGCCTGCGACTTCGTCCGCGTTAAATTTCGTGCTCCCCCGACACTTCCCGTCGCGTCGAATCGCCTACCCGTGCGATTTTCCCCGTTTTTGCAACATTTTTCATTACTGCCCCGCTCCTCTTAATTGTAGCATGATGTTTTGTAACCTATAGCCTTTCTCGATAAATAGGCTACCCAACACAAAAAGAAATTTTCAATTCGGACCGGTAGTTCTTGAGATTGGCGCGTTCAATCAAACAATCAAACAAACTCTTCAGCTTTATAATATTAGTATATAAGTATATATATAAAGCAAACATCTAGTAAAACAATACCTGACTATAAACATGCTTTGTATAAGATATAAGTAGGTAATGTAAATGATGGTATAGCCTAGTATGGTGATATTCCAGTTGACATGTGCCGCTCCAAATACAAATGTATTCATATTTCATGAGATTAAGTTTCAATCTAAGGTAAATTAAGCACGGAGTCACTATCACACGATTAAGTTATTCTAGGGCAGTCTGTGGGCTTCCGTAAGCTAACTGCGGAAAATCTGTACCCATACGAGAGGTAACGATTTTCTTGCAGATTCCCCTACGGTGTGGGCACTCGTATTGGGTACTTGTTTTCTAATACAGTAAGGATCCAATCAACCGGGTGCAAATACAGACTCCGAGCAGCAACGGAGAAATTGGATGTGGAAAAACCTAATAACAATTTGCCCACCTAATAAAAAAATTCTCCGAACCTAGTAATTCCGACCACTGCCCACGAGGCAATTTCTCAGTCTTTGCTTGGAGTCCGAGAGATTGGTGCCGGTTGGTGGCAGTAGTAAGCTCACCACCCCATAGCATTTTAACATACTCGTATAAAAATCTACCCTACGAAGACTACAGGCATGTTTAACAACATAACAGAATCGCAAGACTATTTGCAGTTTGTCGGAAAATTGTAGGTAACATTCCTCACCGCATTTAAAACAAACTATAGATATTTTGATAAACTTTTATTCATATCAGGGTCAGATCCGGCTTATTAACACTTCTGTGAGCAGTTTGACTTCCGCAGCCCAATTAATTGGAAAACCTGTTTAAAACTGTTATTAGCCTTCCTGGTCTTCGAAAGTTTTAATCTTTGCTAGAATGTCTAGATATTCACATGGTCATTGAAAATGCCGGGAGGTGGGATGCAACCTGCTAAACACCCTGTTTTAGATTTCCAAGATAAGTATTTTATGTAGAATTCCACACCGCACGCCCAGTGCGGAATCCACCTATGTTTATAGACTACTGGTTGTAGACACGCTCACCAACGATAGTTATTTATTACTAAAACATATTCTAACGCGATATCTGCATAAATAAACAATTTAATACTCTTATGTGGAGGAACGGTCGTAAAAAAGACCGCTCTTTATTATTTATTTACCAGCCGATACTAAATTATATAATTATGTATAAAATACGAGCATTTTCCTATGAATTTATTTAAATTAATGCCCGTCGTTAATCTTAGATATTAACACCTACTTCGTTATATTTTAATGACATGCATAACATGTGTTTGGTAGCCAGTTGCGCATGTTGGTTTTATTGTTTAGCAAATTCATCGATCTCACGAATGACGAGTCTTTAAAATAAATCTTGATCGTAAATTTCACACTTTATCGTCTACCTAAACAATCTATTATTAAAATTCCTCCCTCCCCTTTTTCTATGAATTAACCCTATTAAAAGTATAAACGTAAAAGTTTGTATGTTTATATGATTGGAAGTTTGAGAGTAACTTAGTTCCGTAAAAACGGCTGAACGCATGAAATTTGGCATGAATATCTATAACATTTTGTTCTTTTTTTTTAATCTTTATTTCTTTAAGGGAATCTGTAACATAGAAATACGTTCCTGTGGGATAATTTTCGACCTCCACGCGGGCGGACCGCTGGAAAAGCTAGTCTGTAATAAATGCAATATATCATGAAAGGATACATCATCTAGACACGCGGCAGCGTGTCAAGCCAAGTTCAAGTAACAGAACTGGCGAGCAGCACCGTGTGTAATATTACACGAACCATTTGGGGCCACTTTTGATCCCCTCATAACTCAAAAACTGTTTCACAGAAACGTATCAAAGGGAGATGCTCATTCTTGGCCATGTTCTGCCCATCAATGTGGTAAATACAGAAAAAATACCAATTTAATAACTAAAATATTGCTATTACTTATTTGTTATGAAAACTCCGGAATTAAAAGCCGATTTAATAAAAAAAATCAATCGTTTATTATATTATCTAACAGTTCCGGTCGATTGTCAATCCTGAGTAGGGATGGCAAACATTACTGAAACACACAATCGATACAGTAAATAAAACCGGTTTCAAACATTGATTTTTGGAAAACCTTCTTTTATTATATAGTTGTTTCGCCTTTGTTGTTTTCTTTAGTAACAAAAAAGATGTTTGTTCATTCGCGGGCTTCTAAACGCGGTCTATTGAACCGATACCGTGTTTCCAGCTTTTTTTAAATTGATTTACAGATGTTTCGGTAAATCGATGTCATATCGTATCAATAATAATCGTAGTTGACAACTAAATGACATTTCACATTTTCTTGGTGTTGTGTGTTCTTGCGAATCGTGATTTATTTTCTATTTGATTTTCGACGACTTTGATTACGAATATGGACCCTGTAACCGCTCCCGATGATGACCTTGGCTTTACTTTGGATTCTGTACCCGCCTCCCGCGACGGAACTGGCTTGCCAATGGTGTCGGACCTGTACCTGAACCTGATTTACACGAACTTACTAGCTTACCACGGAGCCCTCTCTGTGTCAATTGTGGCGTAGATACACGAAGACTTACCTTAAGCAATGTGGAAGTTCGGTCTGTATTACAGCAATGGATTGCACCACATCAAGTAACTTACTATAAAAACATGCAAGGTACATACATACTCAGTAACTTATATTGCATAGCTATGTAAGATAGATTTGAATGAAATAATTCGGTTGTTTAGTGACAAGGAAACCATAGAAATAGTTGTAGTTTGTTTTGTCTCAAGTTGTATTTTATAGCTGTGTATTGTGAACCCAATTCCTAGATGGCGTGCTTGTCATTTATTTAAATGAGATCGAATAAAAAAACTAAAAGTGTTTTTATTGTAACCTTTAATTTTTATATATGGTTTCTAAAAGTCCCACCAAGTTTTATGTAAAAAATAGTGGTTGCTTCTTTACCTATGATGTCAGCCCTAATGCCTATAATTTAGTTCTTGCGTGGGCATCACTTGGCCAAAACCTCTTTATTAAATGGGCGTTTCCTTTTGGCTCATATAGTGAGATATACATTTCAAAGAAGTAACATTCGTTTGTCTAGAAGGAAACTAGGCTCCTGCGGTATCTACAGCCTACCATGATCATGTAATGAGTGAACCTACCGTTTCAACACCTTCGTCATTTGCAATAATTAGTTAGTCTATTCAATGAAACGAATGCTACACAAGCATAAATATTGAAGAGTACGGGTGTACTATGTACGTAATCTACGCAGTACTCATATATGCGCTATTTCTAACGAATTATCTCGGCCAACACTTGCTGATGAAGATGAAGCCTGTATTTTATGTATACGGGGTTATATTATTACTTCACACATGGGTCGGGTACCGATATCGAAAGCCAATGTAACAAAAATAAAGTCACATCAATCGATGGGCGAAGGTTGTTTACATAGCTTTACTGGAGATTGGGCTCTCCTAAGTTCTCTCAACAGCCAGATGTCCACCTTCAGCATACACTTTCGTATCCCCAAGACGTTTTTCAGGTTGTTGGTACACATTCAGTTTAAAGCCTTTGAAGGTTATTCCACCTCAGAACACACAAGTTACATTCTACACCTGCATAAAACAGCCTAGAAGCTGTTCTTCTCGCGTACATTATTGATAGTGTCGCAAGCGTGAGGCTGCGCTTGCGCCACTCTCGTGAATCACTCCGCGACATCCGCCATGTTTATTGCATGAAACGCTCCATTACTGAGGATTAACTTCTTCGACGCGTCGCGGACGTCCGCGTGATGTATCGGTTTTGTTACTAACTGAAATATGGAAGAAGACGCCAGCAATCAGTTAATAATTCAAAACAATATGTCGCGTGTTGACCGGAAATATTGAATGAGCTTCTGTCAATGATGATGCACCATCTTGTAATTTGTATAATTGCTACATTATAGCTGGCAGACTTCCTAAATAAAAAACACTAACAAACAAACAACTCAACTATTTCTTCATCTAAGTAGGTATGTTGTAAATTAAGGTCCAAAGTCTTGACTTAACATCATCGTTTTTATAGGAATTCCCAAATAATGATATTGTGATTATTTGGGATATTCTAATGCTGCTCATCACCCAGTCAACCAGTTAAAACAAGAATCAGATACCGTCCACGATTCCAAAACACAGTTTTCGCGTCAAACGCTCCATGTTGTAGCTCTTCTTGCTATCGCTACTACCGAGTCTTACAAATTGCACACTATCCAGCGTTAATTAGCATCCAATTTAGAACCAAGCCTATCAGTACAGTTTGTACAATTTAAATGAACGAAAACACACACAAAAAGTGTTTTCCGTAACATTCTGGAATACGTCGCTCCAGATAACAGCACGCGGACTATCGAAACGGAATAATTCCGTCCGTACGGTATCAAGTCACTATATCAAGAGAAATTATTCAAAAGTGCGCCCGCGCCGGAGCAAACCGGTCGGCAAAGCGGCCGCAGACAAGAAAGATGCTTTTTAATCTTTTTTTTGAGTAATTCTGGGGCCCTCAGTTAGGATAATACTGTGCCATGTGTGGTTTCGTCATTATTACGCCAATAAAATTATACTTTATTTTAACAATTCAGTTTACTTAAATGTATGTTTTCAGCTGAGTAGTCATCATCATGAACACTGCCTGAAAACTGGCTTTCACGGCCCAGACACTACCTATACTTCTGGAAATCTTCCACACATCTCTATAAGTAGTCATCTCAATCCATACTAATATTATAAATGGGAAAGTGTGTATGTCTGTTTGTACGTCTTTCACGGAAAGACGGAGCGACGAATTGAAGTGATTTTTTAAGTGGAGATACTTGAAGGGATGTAGAGTGACATAGGCTACTTTTTTTCTTTTTTAGGTGGCTGGGGTGAACTTAGAAAAGCCGTGCTTTTCCCATGGACAATTGTATGTAGCATATTCGCGTGTGTCCAATACCCAGAATCTTTACATTCTATCCCAAATGGAAAGACATAATAATATCGTCTACAGTAGTGTATTAAAATAACATTCTGTTCCGAGTTCCCTTCTGTGTTCTAAATCAGGAAAGTGTTACCCCGAATTTAATGCGAGCGAAGCCGCGGGCAAAAGCTAGTATGTAATAACTCCATCGCTCTTTTCTCACATAAATCTACGTACTCTGCTTCTCACATGCTCATCATGATGCTCTTCATCAAGTCAATGAAACGAAATAACCCAACATCCCCTTAACATCGGTTGCCTTTCAGTGTAGTGTCTCAGTTCTGCCCGAGTATTATCGCTGTTGAATTTAATTAGTTTTAAAACTCATGAATAATTCACATAAATAAACATAGTTTGCAACGCAGTAGAAACTACTTGAGACTAACTGATAACTACAAAACATTTGTGTTTATTCCCTTGAAGGAGTTACGAGCCGTGGGTGTTTCCGAACGATAATTTAATCGACTGCGATATCGATTGTGATTTAGTAAGACTCGCTGATTTACTTATATTATGTTGAAATACTATCCGATTAACTAGATAAACTTGTGTGGTCCCTAATCGAATAATAATGAGCACGACTCTTTTAGTGGGTGTACTTATCTTCAGCCGATTCGTTTGAGGCTCGCCAGGAGAATTAACGTAAAGGTTGTCTGCCGGGGTCGCGTGATTGTTCGAAAGAGATACCGTGACCCTGGCACATGGGCAACTGATGGAACACGGGTGGGTTTTAGTCAGTAAAAGTCTGACACGCCCTCCCGCTCCGCCCAGAGCGGGAGAAGTCATTTGATGATTTCCCATCCTGAAAAAAAAAAAAAAAAAACAAGGTTGTCGTACTGTACGTACCTTGCGTTAACAACCAGCTAATTGTATATTTTTTTTATGGAAAGAACGCTGAAAGAAAGAAAAATAGTTTTATTTGTCACAAAATACGTACATACAAGAAGATAAGTTAACTCGAATAATATAAATACATAGATCACTACTCAAAGTTTTAGCACATCCGTTTGGTGGCGGTTGGCGTTAACCTACATATTATGGATCCCATGATTAACTCGAAACAACTTCTAAGTGATCATTACCTTCGCCACTTGTAATAATCACGACACACACTCATACTTTATAACTAGCATTCTGTCCTGTTGACAACCTGACTATCTGTCACCATTACAGAAAATTATATGAACAAACAGACTTCATGGCGTCTAAAAGAAAGCCAAAGCGAAGGCGCGGTCACGTTCGCCCATCAAGCAAGCAAGTGACGTAATTCATACAACATTCAATGTCATTCATAATGAACGGAAGTTCTGTCCACAGACCATGCAGGCACTCGTGGTTAATTACCAGTAACCGGCGACCAGCGACCAGTGCCGTCGCCACCCCGCGACCGGAGACATTGGTGACGCTTCAGCGACCATAATGCTCCTACGAATCATTTCCTCTTTACATTTCCTCTATAAACGGTGTTCCTCATTGACATTGATGCATGGCTGGAGGTTGTAATGACATGAATGGTGAAAACAAACATGTTCATGTTGAACAATTGACACGACTTTATTAGCAGCATTCGTTATCACAATTTTCCGCTATTATACCTATCGTTTATTTTATTTAACCACTTATGTACCACATATAACCAAACAAGATGAAAAGAATAGAAAATACACACTATTATGAATCACTCTTTCCTTGCTTACAATTTCCTTGTAATAATATAATCGCACTACTGTAAATTTTCACAATCCAATAACGACTGCCTTTCCACTACATTTACTATTTTAAAATGGTTTTTACTCCACCCAAAAATAACGATAATATTACAAACATTATTTCTAAGAGTTGCCAAAGTACAATAATACATTTAGTTTCCATAATGAAAATACATTTTCGTACCACTTGCTCAAAAAAGTGACATTCTATTGCCACAAAAAGTTAACATAACAATAGTCATTTTTAATCTGTTAAAAACAGGGAAAGAAAATTGTACTGAATTTCATTCATCCTCTAGGGGGAGAATGTGATTTAAATTTGGAATACTTACCGAAATTTATACTGAACTACATCTGTGTTTACACCATTGAGTTTGTATATAAAGCATTATACATCTTTTTGAAAAAGGAATACGCATTTATGCAGTTATGATTATTAAATAAAATTACGAAAACCGACGAGGCCGTATGAGCTTGATACCTTTGCTTTTCCGACAAAAAAATATTAGTCTAGGAATTTGCCGCGTTTTTGTTTTCTTCAAATACATAAACGTTAATTGGACCAATGTTTCGAATGTTAACTTTTACTTTTAATTGTCATTATTTTTAATAAATGCTTATCTCATATTATTATTGTGTAAATTTTTTCGCAAATGGTACGAAAAGTAGAGTATTTTCCTCGGTGATAAAGCTGTCTTAGTCTTGGGTGAACTTAAATCCCTCGCTACACTCAGGACTCGTCTTAAATCCCTCGCTTCGCTCGTGATTTAAGTTTTTAACACCCTCGCTACGCTCGGGAGTAAACATCGAGTCCTTCGTTACGCTCGCGATTTAAATCGTCACCCGCGACAGAAGACACTGCTTTATCCCCTTGGTTAATAATCTACTATTAAAACTTTGTTACAATACAAGTAATCTACTTTGACAGTGTTCCCATATTGAATATGGTAATTGGGTATTATTACTATTCCTTTATTTATTTTTTTACTTATATAATTACATTTTTAAATATATTTACTACAAACATTTAAAAATATAAAAAATAGTGGTCCACCGGTCCACCACAAGGTCCAAGCTACCGGTGGTTAGGGCTCCAGAGACAGAAACCTCCTCACGATGCGAGCCGTATCTAGGAGTACTGCCTTCTGAATCAGGCTCTTGATCCAGCCGCCTAACGATAGCCTCGACAGATGTTGGTCGAGGGTCTCGGCCATAAGCCCATTGGCTGATACGACAATCGGCACAATGACAGCCGAGTCAACATTCCACATGTCAACAACCTCGTGTGCTTAGCCGAGATATTTAATTTGTTTCTCCTTCTCAGCTTTCACGAGGTTACCATCATGCGGAATGGCAACATCGACTATCATTGTGCGGCGCGATAACTGGTCTATCACCACTATATCAGGCTTATTGGCGACAATAGTCCTGTCTACTGACAGGCTGATTTTGAAAATGACCATGTCACGTTTACTGGGATCGGTCTATCATTACTATGATACAACTGATCCCAGTACAACGTGACATGGTCATTTTCGAGAACTGGGTCGGGCACATACTTGTAATACGGTACCTCAAAATCCACTAGTTTGTATTGCAAAGCAAATTTCTGGGGAATAATCCTGGCTACTTGGTTATGCCTGTGCAAGTATTCGCCGTTAGCCAGACGAGAACAACCAGAGATAATATGTCTGATGGACTCACCCGGATGGTGACATGCCCGACACACGTCAACCGTCTCGTCCTTGATAATATATCTCCGGTAGTTATTCGTCAAGATAACTTCGTCCATAATTGCACAGACGAAACCTTCAGTTTCCCCGAATAGGTCACCAAAACGTAGCCAGGATACGGACTACGGACGCTAAAAAATCTACACTGGGCTAATACCTTCTTCAGGCGACCAAAGAAGCGCTCCTTCAACGATTGCTTCATGTCAGCATCGTTAATGCCTAACGCTTCCGACATACCCAAATACTTATAGTTTTCGGATGAGGAAAGGGATCTGAGGTGTATGAAATCCGAAAGTTGGATTCCCTCGGATTCCATAACCTCACCTCGCGTTACATGCATGACTGCACATTTATCCACACCAAACTCCATCCTGATGGCGCTATTAAAAGTTTCGGTTACCTTCAGTAGCTCCATCAGTCGCAGTCTGTTGGGGGCAAATAGTTTTAGTTCATCCATGTAGAGGAGCTGAGATATAACCTGACTACCTCTCCTCAGCCGATAGCCTAGACCTGAATTCTCCAGCAATGTGCTTAGAGGATTCAGGGCTAAGCAGAACCAAAGTTGACTCAAACTGTCGCCCTGAAATATTCCCCGCTTAATCCATACAGGCTCATCATTTCGCTGGATCTGTGGACATCCCGGATAGCGAAGGACTGTCCTCCATTGCCCCATGCACGACTCAAGGAAGGTGCGTAGAGTTGCATCAACCTTGTACAACTCCAGCACCCTCCTGAGCCATGCATGTGGCACCGAGTCGTAGGCCTTCTTATAGTCTATCCAGCATGTCGAAAGATCCTTGCGGGATCGACGAACCTGTTGGCCATGTCGATGAGGAGTAGCTCCTTAGTACATCCATTTTGAGACGCAGACATAATGGAATTATTACCAATATGCGAACTAATTTTCGCTCTCAAAATGGATGTAAGAAGTTTATAAACCGTCGACAAACATGTGATCGGTCTATAATTCTTAGGTTCCGCGGTACTACCTGACTTATAGAGCAGGTGGGTAACGCCTGTTGTTAGAAACTGCGGTTAGCAACCCAGACTCTTAGGATGACTGGAAATCAGATGCCAGGCGACTGTGTGAACTGGTGAGCCATTTTAACCAGAAGTTGTGCAGTCCGTCCGGTCCCGGTGATTTCCAATTCGGTAACGGACGGACTGCTCTGGCTACGTCTGTTGGCGTAATTTGCACTGGCTTATTATTATTATTTAATATAAATCAAAGGATTAACATCAGTACAAAGGCGATTTCTAAAGTTTTTATTTTTGCGGATTCCTGGGATAAGCCTCCTACAAACCGGCGCGACGCGGCAACGCGACGCGACACTCGTAGAACATTTTTTATGTGAACTTCATGGAAATTGTTCTACAAGAATCGCGTCGCGCTGTCGCGTCGCGCCGGTCTGAATAAGCCTATAGGATGGAGAGTAGATAAAAAGAGATGTAGACAACGCGTGTAATCATGAGATCACGTAAAGTATTATGTTTGAAAATCTGTATATTATTCCTAAACCCCCACGATTATGTCAAAATCATAAAAGTGTATTATTATGTGATTGATGTATCACACACATCGATTAACGGTTTAAATATTTACATCATACTTCACATTAAAAGCAATAGTTACCGGTTCAATGATAATTATCATTATTCTGTTCAAAGCCAGATTTATTGTTACAAATAATAGAACTTTATAAATATTAAGGCGTAGTAAACAGAATAGTTTATCGTTTTGTGTGAATGGGGTTCCGTTGGACAGTTCTACACATACATCAACAATAACTGTATCTTGTGTTGAACATACATAGCATATGTTTTACTAGCCTTTCTGCTGTCACCAACTTGTGTGCAATACGGTACTATGGGCAATGCTTCTTTACTTGGAGATTCAAAGAAATTTGCGCAATAATACTTGAAAGCAGTGGCCTAGCGTGCCTTGGCGGGACCCCCTATAAAAACATTTGTTTGGGGGCCCTTATGAAGGGTCACGATTTCTCACAAATGGAAAAAAAAATGTTTTGCATAATCTATCTGTCACTTTTCCAAAACTTTTATAAACAATTCAAATTAAATAACTTTCCTTGCCTTTTTTTCGGCTAACTGGTAATAATACATAATTCTACTGTTATCGAATTTTAATAAGTTATGTGAAAAAGACTATAAGCGGGGAAATCCAGCAGCCCCCGATAACCGATGTAGGGTGTTGCCAACTTTAGAACGCACGCTTTACGCGGGATAAAAGATATTGCTTTTTGTGACTTTGGTCATTTCTGAAATAAATAAAAAATTGGGAAGTTTTTATTAATTTTTGCTTATACACGTTGGGGGCCCCTGTGTCCCGGGGGCCCCGTATAATTGATACGGCAGATACGGCGGTAGCTACGCCTTTGCTTGAAAGACACATGCTATTACTTAGCTATAGTAAACAGAACTGTTAGAAGCCGTCTTAGATACTAATGAATGGATCGTGCTAGAAGTAGCCAAAAAAATAGAATTAAAATAGTCCAAAGAAGTAGTTCCTTTAATAAAGATTAATACGACCATCATAATCAATTTTGCCGTATTTGAACATGAATAGTCATTCAACTTTTTACAGTCTTTCAATCGTTTATAACGTTTTATCGTCTCAAACAGTTTTACTCTACTGTTATTTTTACACTCACAAGCCTTTAAAATAATATAAAAATGAACCTTGCTACATAATATTAAAAGCAGCCCCACTTCAACGCTGTATCTTACGCACATTTCCAGCGGTTTCTCAAGAAATAGCGCAATATCAGTAGATCTCAAGTGCGTGATGGCGAGCTAACTCTCGCAGCGGGGGGCTGCGCGCTGCTCCCGCGCAGCCGATCGATGAGGCACGCACGTTATGATACCAATGAACTGTTGTTACGCTTATAGTTCGGGTTCAATTGAATCTGAATTGTGACGTCATTCTCTTTGTGGTATGGTTTACGGCGAACATAGAGAGGCAAGGATTTAACAATCTTTGAAGTCTTTGTCTCACATCTCTGTTGTAACGTCTACCGAAAAAAAACTAGTTGCTACTTAGAACAATAAGTTAACTAAGTTAAAACATAAAAGTAACGAAATTGCAACATAGTATTTATGCGAAATAGTATATACATTATAGAAATATCGAATGATTGTAACGAACTTCTCGGGAATCAGCATTACGAAAGTGAGTGCCTACTAAATTAAATTATACTTTAACACTCGATAGGTGCAAGTACAAGCAATTCATGAAGACCTACGTTAACAAGTAGCTACATTATCTCAGATAATTAAACTTCAACCTCCCTCAATTGCGGTATTCCAGTAACATTTGCGGAGATGACTCACGGCAACAGGTTCCGTAGAAAGCGAACATTTTCACCGAACCAACATCAATAGTGGGGCTACTGGTACACTTTTCCCTAATTAATTAAACAACATAAGGCCGACAGATATCTCGCTAATTATCCCGTTAAGATTATCACTCTATCACAGTACCTAGCGATTAGATGGTGGTGGCGATCAACGCGATTTCACCGAGCAACTATGATGGTGGAAAAGCGCAATACTTTCGCTATATCATTCGAAGATATCTTTAGAATGATTTAATATAATCTTTAACTATGATTTCACTTTAATTCACCTTCACTTCTATCGAATTTCTCACAGTCTTCTTTCGCTCGAAACTAGGGGTTCTTACAAAAATATTTTTCATCCCATCATCTCGGAAAGAGTATTTTAAATTGAATTTAGAACATCGTGTGCACTAAGTGCACACGATGTTCTAAATTCAATTTACTTTATCCTCTAGAGAATAAAAACGGCTTTTCCACTCAGATATTGAAGATTAAAAATACTCTTTCCTCGCTGAGGTGGAATGAAAAGTTACGTGTTGCACTCGAGTGCAAAGATTTTTCACCTCGTGCTCTTTTGATTCCCTCGCTAACGCTCAGGATTCTAATTTTGAATCACTCGCTGCGCTCGTGATTCAATTTTAGAATCCTTCGCTTGCTCGGTCATCAAAATTGAGCACGCGGTTAAAAAGCAACTTTGCACTCTTGTATAACAAATAACTATTTAAGCTCAGGATAAATAAAAGCGCTATTCTGTACGTATGCCCAATAGTGACAAAATCAGTGTATGAAACCTATGTTAAGTTATTGTGAGTCATACCTATTTTCCGTTACATAACTATCATTATTATTAAATTATAAAGCCGAGGTAAAGTCATTGCACTTGTAACTAAGGCCCACATTATTGGTCAAGTGCGGCGGGCGCGTGGCGCGGAACGGACAGGTGCGCGGGCGCTTAGGGCGGAGGGCGCAGCGCATGCGCCGTGACGCCGAGTTCACAGGCACCAACACCCAATGAGAAATGTGTGAGCAGGTTAAAGAGAACTAGTGTCCATTATTTAAATAATCAAGCGATGTAAGAAATTACAGTTGAGTGTCCAGTCCAGACGGCAGTGGCGAAAGCACCATATAACACGATTCCTACCGGCTTGCCTTCGGGGATTCGCATTGGTAACTCTATCACTATTAAAAATACAATAGTATGTAAATAGTGGCTACTATTGTCAATAAATATAGTTACACTACGGGTATTTAATTCACCATAACATTCAAACAAAAAAATAGGTTATTTATAGCTTTGTATTACAACAAAAGAGAAACGTTCTAAATTAACCCGGCGCCAAAACGTCATAATCGGGAACTAAAAATTCATACAACAGCGATCCCGTAATGATGTCACTTTAGGTCACGTGGCACCGCTTGATATGTACGAGAGCAAGCCGCTGTACAACGGGTTATGACAGAGACAGGTATAGAAAAATGCGTCAGCGAGAACGAGATAGAGGAATATTGCATATTTTATTCGGTTTTCAGCTGTTCAATTTAATTGTATTTAATTCATTATATTCCTATATTAATTTTAGAATGATAGTAAGTATTCTTTATTGATGAGTCAGTAAGTTAAAGCCGACTTCGCATCGGGTTCTCTTTTCGAAAAAAATACACCTCGCCACTGCCAGACGGTAATGCTATCAAAATGATGATGAGACTTTAAACTTTACAAATGTACAGAAATTCACCGGGCTTTATTGTGTATTGGTCCACTTTTAATCCAGTAGGCGGACGGTACTGTTTATCTATTGCATCAAAAACAAATCGCATGGTGCCGAAACTATTATGTAATCCGTGCCAAACTGTGAACATAACCACGGGTCTGTTTCCGTACAACATTCACATGGTTACAAATTGTTCCCACAACATTACAAATAGACTGCAAGATGCCCTGAATCCCACGAGGGTGTGGTCAGGCGCAAATTGTCACCCATCACGGTGGACGGAGTGCGCATGCGTGAAGTTGAGCCAGAGAACTGATGAGTCATCGATCATTCATCTGCTCAGACAGCTGAATGAGTTTTTGTGATTGAGTTGTTGTTACGAGTACGTTACGAGCATCTATGATTGATTTTTAATGAACTTGAGAGCGCTCAGTGCTGTTGTTTCTATTTTTCTTCGAAACTATTAGGTGACATTCAGCTACAAGTATTTAACCGTTTTACAAAAACATAAAATCTATTTCCGTATCGAAACAGCACAATTTTGAAGGAGAAAATGTGATTTAGATTTATAGTAAACTAGCTTTTGCCAGCGGATTTGCTCGCGTACTATACATATAAACCTTCCTCTTGAATTACTCTGTCTATTGATGGAGACCGCATTTTAAATCCTTAGTTTAAAAAAACCCAAGCGTACAGACGCAGGAATTAACTTTGTTTTATACTATGTAGAAACAGAAATGCTTTTGTCTATGAAGTGCCTACTAAGGTTACAAAGTCTTGTGCCATAAAGGAATTTCTAGTCAGACAAGAATTTTGGCACTTTTCCAAAAGCAGGTGCGGGTTAGGTGGGAAGCACGTGTTCATTGGAACGTCATACAGCTGCAAAAAGATAAATAATGTATGGCTAATGAGAAAGTAACACCTGAACAAGCACATCATTGGTTATAAACGACCGGTAATGTGTAGGACCATGTCCTGAACATTATTAGTTCACAAATGATAAGGCCCAATATTTTCAGAATTTCGAGCACGCAGTAGGAATCTTTGACTCGAGTCATCTATTTAAATAACTCATAGGCCAGTTCTTCTGTTGCTCCTAATAAATAAAACAGCGTGGACCTCAAAAAATCAGATATCTTGTAATTCTGCTGTGATGCAGTTACTAAACTGTTCCAATAGAGAGCTAATAAACAATAAGAACAGTTGACATAAACAGTTGATTTCCAATTAGGACAAAAACTATTGGAACATTAATCGACTTTCGTCTAGATTTCCGGGTGAGTGCTCATCAGTCATACAACAATGCTAAATTGTCAAATGCTTCACTTTGACTGCGGAATGTGGCGAAACTTTCTATTCCGGACGTTCCACCACTTTCGTCCACCTGCCTCCATGATCCGCTCTGCTGGCTGAACGAGATAATCTGACCACTTTGGGTCACCTGGTTAGCGAAACCAGATGATGATTAGATTGTATGCTATTCCAAGTACATATCTTATAGATTTTTAGAGAATAATTAAGACAATTTATGGCAGTCTCGTACCAAGAACGGTTCTTAATGTCAATAAAAACTTGTGATCTATACACGGTCTATAAATCTCACTCATAATTGTCATTTCCTCCGCATTAAAATGTTATATCAGTTGTATAAATATTTCTTACGAGTCAGTTAAACGTTTGTACCTAATTAACAGCTCTACACGGCTCGACAATTTTCTAGTACCAATTATGAGTCGGTTAGTAACTTTTCTTTTTTCTTAGTGAAACCTATAATAGGAGCTATTTAGCTGGTTATCTTCGTCGTTATTTCGCAAGCGGACCAAGAGCGGCATAGAGCTAAAGCGATCAATGAATGAGCGATGCAGCGCTGCAGTCGCGCGGCATAGGAGCAGTAACGTCACACACGCTAATGAGTGCGGGATACCGCGCATGCGGCGATGTGTACCTACGTCACTGCGCGCTGTTGGGCTGCCTACAAACTTAATGCCCACGATTTGGTCCAAAGTCTATCATCATTATCATCAAGATAGATACCAACCCCCATGGCATGCTGGTACATATTTTAATAAAAGCAAATTTGCAGTATCTGATTTTTGCTTCCCTCATCATTGCATGGACAATCAGACCCTTAGTATATTTGATACCTTAAGCAGGTTTATCGATATTTTAAGTAGGTATTTAAGGTTACGTTGTGCTGGTGTTGTAGTTTTGGATCAAATCAAATCAGTCATATCTAATTTAGTAAAGTAGATACACGCATTTTTCCTGATTACTTTGGTCAAGACATTAGTCCCATAGGATTATCTGAATGACCGCTATCATGTCCAACCACTTGCCTTACCGGTAGAATCGTTTGTAATCTGCCTTAATGTACTTTTAATCCACGAAATTAAAAAACAGATAATGTTTCAGGTCTGCGTTATAATCATTATATTTTTTATGGTGATTCGTATTGTTTGGTAAAATTAATGGTGCTGTCAAATTTCATGGTTTTCTGCCAAGTTTTGGCCATAAATCTTATGGTAAAGACTAATTTAATTGCATAGATGATCTAAAAGTTTGCCGAGTTTACTGGAAAAATAACGTTATTTCTTTCAGGTCGGTGAATGTTTCATTAAGCTTTTATTAATCATTAGTGTTCAGTTTTACTACCGTGGAAGCAACCACCTCATCATTTAAATACGGTACTTTTAAAACAATCACAATGATGTCTGATCTTATGTCGGTTAAGGTTTAATCGTTAATCGGTGTATGTTTGATACTTATCAAAGTATTAAAGGTAGACAAACGTCAGGTTACGACTCGAACCTCGACCCAAAAAAAAAAAGAATTTTGAAAAAAATTAAAAGTAAAGTTGCACTTTGCTGCTTTCTAAAGATAGGGTTTTCTGTAGGTTCATTTCCACTAATAAGCCATGGTAACTATCCTGCACTGACCGTTTGGCAATAACATCCCCCAATATTTTTATTTACACACTTATTGACTCTAATTTCAACCGTTTATTCGTGGTTATAATGGCTATCATATCGTTGGGCTTAAATACGTTTTAATTTTATTATTTTGTTTTAATTTACACAAATTTACTTTAAACCATAGATTTGTAGACCATTTTCTATTTAATTCTATATATTCTTAAGTATGTACGTGGTACTCGTTGACAGGCCAACACCGTTCTGCCATACTTATTAACGCTTATGCGTCTATCAAATGCAAAAAATTTTTCAAATGCGACTGGTAGTTTGAGAGATTACCGCCTAGATACCAACTTACAAACAAACTGTAATTTCCTCATAATATGAGCATAGATTAAGTCTCTTGTTCCCAGTTATGGAATGAGCTGATACAATTAACATGCAGTAAAAAGAAGCAAGATATTAATTAATTTAAGACTTCAAGTTCCAAGTACTTTTCAAGCCCACAACAACATGCAAGCAATCTCGTAGCCATAAAATGAATACGAGTTAATCCGTGGCCATAGACTGCACTTATATACTTACTGGGTCGTAAGCACTGCCCGCCTGAGCCAAGGTATCATGGGATTAACGCTGCTCGTTTCCGTCTCAAAGACATTTGCACTCCGCACGACATAATATTATGATGACGGGTTTCATGCTAAGTTATAAAATACGGTTTGTGGAGATGAGGCCGAGCTTTAACTTAAACTTGCTATGGCATCGTGATAGGTAATTACTTTATAGTTATTTGAGTCGGTTTATTGTAACTTATATTAGTAAAATGAGGATCAATGATTTTATAAAATAAGTACTTTACAAAATGTTAATGAGCATTACAGTATGGTATAGATAATGTTGATGGATAATTGAATAATCTGAATTAAAGTTATCATACATATATATTAAGCCAGAATATATAAAAAATATATATGTTAAATTTCTCGTAAGTGTATACTTATGGAATTCTGGAAAAGGAAGCTTACAAAATGATCAAGATAATATAGCGTAAAGTAAGTCCAGTAAAGTGTTTCTCGATAGTGCTTTTATTGTTTTTCTCCATAATTTTGAGCCCCTCCTAGCGTTGCAAAGGGTAATTGCGAGTCGTGACCGCGAGCGTGGGAATAATCGTCCAAACAGTTTCATATCGATAAATATTGCCAGCATAAATATGTAACAGAATATGATAAAAAAATAACAACCGAAACGTTCGCACCTCTCCGAGGATAATAATATTTCATAGGCAAAAAAGAGCACACACAATTTGTTTTCCGAAAAAAGATTTGTTGCAAATAAATTGCTAACAACAAAATATCGGGTTACTGACCCTACTTTGAATATATTAGAAAAGATTTTTGTTACAAAGGGTTGTTTTAGAAATAGCCCTGCCAGCGATGCATTGTGGCGCTTACCCCATTTGTTCGGCGTGAGTGATATAAATGAGTGTACGGCATTGTGGGCCGGGGCCCAGGCTCTGGGGCCTGCGACCGGCTTTGTACTAAACCTGTTCTGAATTAAACATTTCTAACGCAATCGCCGAGAAATGCTATTTTTATTGGAGTAACGTCATTTATTTATGTCAGACTCAGAAGTGTATTGTTAGAGAGCTTCGGTTTATTTTATGATGTCTGAATCAAATCTTTGCTCAGAATTGTTATATTTTGGACATCTAAAAATATCTATTGGAAAACTGTTTTAAATTACATTCGACAGAGTCCAATCTGTGTGGAACTGTAAGTGTTCTTCTAATCTGATGTGACCTGAATATCTAAGTGTTGCTTTTGTCAGTTGAATAGAGTTGAATAGAGAGTCTTTATTTCAGGCGTTCAGCAAGTACTGAACAATGAATTATTAGTACCTAGATGTTTTAGATGAGTGTACCTGCTCCAAGCCGTAGGTGAATGATTAGGTAATATTGATCAAAGAATATTAGACGAGGCTCATGATTTGAGATCCAGGCAAAAGTTTCTTTAAACAGATCCTCACAAATCGTCCAACATCAATTTACCAAAGTACTCTTTTCAAGAGTCAACATGCCCAAGCCCTAATGCAATGTTTGTAAACTCAAAACAGGAGCACACTTCTCTACTCTCACATAATTCACTCCCAAACATTATTTGCGGACTCGGCAAGCAATTGAATCGTGTATTCCCCCAAAAAATGGCATGTGTCCCTAACATTCTAAACTCATAAGCAATAATCGTAAATTCGTCATAACTCAACGTCAGGCGTTTGACATGACGATCAAAAGCGATCGAGTTGTATTGTCATAGTATTCGGAATGATCGAGCATGCGTGCGCGGGAGCAGAACAGGGTGCTCTCAATAACATGTGTATACTTCAATCAATGCTTAGTGCGAGGGGACTCGGAATGAACGTGGGTTGTGGTGTAAGGTGTAGGCGGAGCGGATTCGATTGTATTTACCTAAACAGTCAGTTAACGGACGCAGTTGGAAATAGGTATATAAAAGAACGGATGCTCGTAAGATGAAAGGCAACGCTTAGTACTATCACGCCAAGGTTTTCTTGGTCGGAATTCCTATTATGTTTGACTATCCATGGTACTGTCTATCATTTTCGAGCAAATCTTAAGCCATTCACCCAATCATTCGACAGCTAAATTCCAAATTTAATGTTTGGTATCTCGATGATGGAACCTTGGGAGGCGATGTAGAAACAGTTATAAATGACCTAACATTCTTAAAACATGAACTTCATTCCATTGGCCTTGATTTAAACCTATCAAAATGTGAACTTTATATAACGGACAGTACTGACAGACAACTGACACTTACAAAATTTAACGCAATAGCTCCAGAAATAAAAAATATTGAAAAAGCTCTCTTCGTCTCCTTGGGTCTCCAATCTTTGAGAACTCCTTTCCCTCTTTTATTGGGGAAAAAATACAAAATTTTAACGACGTTTCGGAAAGACTGTTCCAAATTAACATGCATTCGGCCATCACTTTAATTCGTTACTGCTGTTTCGCCCCAAAATTAACATATTTCCTACGCGCTTCCCATTTATGGAAGCACACTCACCTTTTAGACAGAATGGACCAAATTATCCGGCACACACTAACCTCAATATTAAATGTGGCCTTGGATGACCGAGCTTGGGCACAAGCAACTCTTCCCATTCGTATGGGAGGCATTGGCGTCCGCAAAATTTCCAGTCTTAGTTTACGCCGCTTTCATATCCTCGGTCCACGGCACTGAGAAATTAATCAGGAAAATCTTAGCTTCCACACTGAATAATTTTGATGTGCCCTGTTTTACCGAGGCTATGGATGCCTGGAAACTCGCTTGCCCGAATTCAAATCTACCCGATAAGCCACTTTCCCAAAGACGGTGGGATGAGCCGCTCTGCAGAGTTGTACAAGACAATTTACTGAACTCGTCTGCTACTACTGCGGAGGGTGCGCGCCTGCTTGCTGCGGTTAAATGGGAATCGGGTCTGTGGCTTCATGCGCTACCATCGTCGAACATAGGCACTTTGCTCGACGACACTACTTTCCGCCTCGCTGCTTCTCTAAGACTAGGAGCTCCTTGTTGTTCTCCTCATCGCTGCCACTGTGGCGAAGTTGTCAACAGTCTAGGATACCACGGCCTGTCTTGTAGCCGAAGTGCGGGTCGCTCAGCGCGGCACGCCAACATTAACGACATCATCCGACGAGCTCTTGTCACCGTCGGCGTTCCAGCTGTATTAGAACCCAATGGCTTGGCACGCGACGATGGCAAGAGACCGGACGGTATGTCTTTGTTTCCTTGGAAGGTGGGAAGGCCTTTAGTGTGGGATGCAACGTGTGTCGATACTCTTGCGCCATCCCATCTTCCTAGCTCGGCTTGCTGCGCTGGCGCTGCCGCTGCGGCTGCGGAAAACCTCAAGCGGCGAATGTATAGCAACCTTATTGGCAATTATATTTTCGAGCCGTTTGGGGTTGAAACCCTCGGGCCGTGGGGTCAGAGTGCTCATGGCCTCTTTAAAGAAATATCTAAACGGCTGGTTGACACTTCTCGTGACCCAAGGGCTGGTTTTTATTTTGGCCAACGGCTAAGCATTGCTATACAGCGTGGTAATGCCGCCAGTCTCTTGGGTACGTTACCGGTCGACAGCGATGGGGATGAATTTTTCGATGCTTTATTTTAGTTTGTGTATATATAGTTTTGGTTTAGTTAATATATTGTATTATGTTGTTATTTATATTAATAAATAAACTTTGTTTGAATCTTAAGTCATCTGTCACATCATCCACGAATACAGTGCATATTATTATCTACTGTACGGAAATACTATTAATAATTTATTTCTGCATTATTTTCAAACACTGTAGCTAATATTCATGATGCTAAAATCGCTATCTCTTGTCCTCTACACCAAAACAAACAACTGCATCTCCACAATACGTTTGTGACGTTTATAACGGTAGTAAACGTCAATCTGCTGCGATTGTCGCACGAAGGTGCGTTACGGTCGCATTGTCTGTCGCCCCCTGCACCCCCCGGGTCCGTTCCCGTACATGTTGTTTATTAGACTATTATTTGCGATTATTGCGTCGTTATAATTGTAGTGCGCTGTAGTGGGGTTGTTGAGTGTTGATACTTGAACAAATGTCGATGATTCAATCTTTGTTAGGGTTTCATAGTCAACATGAAACCCTTTTGCCATGTCCGTCAGCTTAACTAAGAAACGCTTAGTAACTGAAAGCTGTTATTTGGCATGGAGTCACATGATGGTAAAAAAATATTGAAAAAAAAGGTATTCGTTTTCGAATCGGGAATCCGTTTGTGAAATAATAAGCCTTAACTTGCAAATTTTTGTTACAGTCAAGTGTCGAACCCTCCTGCCAGTTAGTAATAAGTAGGTAGTAATGATATACATATGGAATGCTCTAGTAATAGCCGGCTAACTTACATTTGCAGTTGGAATGCCTGCTAGAATGTTTTTCAACCACAATGTTAAGGTTGTTCTATGGGATAAATTCATCCCGACTACTGAACCCCTCATTGTGCCGGTTTCTTTCACCTGAAAATGTACACAGAGCGATATCTGACTAATACACGCCTTCCTCTTAATCATTACTGTTTTAGGTAAACTGTTGATAACGCGTTGTGATTTCTAGCCGACAGATCTTCAGCCTACAATTTCCTAATACGGGCTGTGAAACCTCACGGCTATTCGAAAGTCGGAACAGGGGTTTTACGTCAACCGATATGAAATGTTGACGATACGACCAAAGTAAAACCGGCTATGGCATTACCAACGAGCGTAATCATACAAAGGAAACCAAGCAACAATTATTTCCGGCACAAATTCAAACACCATTCAGTCATTGAAAGAAAGCTCCATTGTTCGTGTGTTACTGAGCAATCTATGGTATTGCTCTATAGCTCCCGTTGGGCAAACAAACAAACAATCGGACAGAATTGAGGAAATTGGCCGAAAGTAATCGGATCTTGTGCAAGCGGCGCGTGCGCAGGACCGCTCTATTGTTGCCGCGCATTCGTGGGTTACCGACGCCGATGGTAAAACTCTTGGTTTTAAGGTTACCGGGCTAATTAACAAAGAAGAGAGACCATAGACCCAAGACACTGGACGGCAGTATCATCTGTAGCAATCAAGCGAGCATGCCAATGACTGTTTGTCAAGTATAACATTTATCAGAGTCAAAATTTTCGATGTTTCTGCTTATTATCATCATTTTCATTGGCAGTCCACCCACTGCTGTCAATTCCCTACTTATTAAACCAAGAATCATAAGAGGTAAATTGTTTACACACGTTACCTCCATTAAACCAAGTTCCATTAAAATTACCATTGAATGCCGAACCGTAGCCTCAAAAGCTTAAAGTAAAACCTCACTTAGTCCGCTTCTGAACAATGAACAAAAAAAAACCACTCTTTTTTTCCTCGGTGTCAACCCTGGGCAGCGTCACGGGCATTGTTCGGTGCGCCAGCGCAGCTACCGAGCTCGCCCATTAACAGTGCCATTGTTCCTGCGGCCGCCGTAGGAGGGCCACTACATAACTATGACAAGAAGGGTCATTCCTACTAATACTAAACAAGATATTGAAATCTACTACCTTAGAAAATTCCCAAAACCTCGAAGACATTTAACATGTACCGACCTAAATTGGCCCTGCGTGGTGAATTACGGTCCCCTCTCTTTCATCGAAAGAAGGTCTTTGTCCCGAATGTGGGAACATTATAGCCTGATTATGCTACTGAATACATCATATATATCCCGGACAGACATGCCTTTCCGGGTCGATAAACCAGGCGACCAGCAGGCTCTAATCCAAAAATTTAGAGTCCTGTATCTAACTTTACCTATGTTCAAAATCATCTAGGCTAGCGAGTGGGACTAACAGAGAAGGAGATAACAGTGCTTGTTAAGACTAGGAAAAGGGAAGGTGAGTTTTTATCTGTCAATCCTGTTCGTACTTTTGTACAGAAGTATGTATTACTAGCAGACTTCGTCCGCGTGACTCACAGGAGCTGTGTATTTTTTCGGAATATATAGCCTATGTTACTTGGTGATATAGGATCTATCTATAGGTGAAAGAATTTTTTAAATCGGTTCAGTAGTTTTTGAATTTATCCATTACAAATATACATACAAAAAATCAAATCTTTCCTCTTTATGAAATTAGTTTAGATTATTATCACACATCCAACATATTGTACCTTCTGTATCTTTGTGTAAAGTGTAGACACATAGACATAAAAACGATGCCTTGAATGTCTTCAGCGAGAGGACCAACTTTTAGTTGCCCATTTGAATATTCTTAGATACCATTTGTTGTTAATTAAGAGGGTTTTAAACTTGGTTGCGCCAGACTTTTAGTGCTTCTAAAAGAATAGATATGTCTATTTCTCCGATTGTTTGCCTAAATTACTTGTTTTTATAAGTAGAGTAACATATACGTGTACAATGCATAAACAAGATTTTTTTTTATAAGTACCTAAAGTAAATCAATCAAATTACAGGTAGCCTAGCATACGTAGTAAATTCCTTAGTGTGTATATTTCATTACCTAGCGCTTGTAACTCAACACTATACAGCTCATTGTCATTAAATACTAATACGCTCAAATTACTTCTGTAACGCGATGCCTCTACACCCTGCGGCTAAACCTCCAACCAAATCTCTTCGAGCATTTTTTAATAAGCCATACATCTTTCAATATTGAACTGTAAATAGATAGAGACAAGGTTTAGATTTAAATTGGTACAGGTAATTTGTAAAACATGATAAAAAAATAATGGTAGGTAATTCTTTGATATGATCAACGGCTTTCGAGCATCCGTTACGAGGGGCGTGTTGAGGGCTCGAGGGCAACCCTACAAGGAAGGTTTTGTTCCCATTCTTTCCCTTATGTTAGGGTTCTGATATTTGCATTTAAGATTTTGTAAAGGTATGTTTATAGCAATATTTTAACACATTTTTATCGAGTGTATTGAATTGATGATGTTATTTGGATTAAGGGCATAGTATGGACTGATTTAGTTATTATTATCATATTGTATTTCATTTTATATCGAATAATCGACCAATGTTCATCACGAATTAATAATATTCCCATTGTTTTCGTAAAATGTGTTATTGCGTTTGATCATTAATTAATGTACAAGGTTGTCTCACATTCTCAAAACTCCGGCGCATTAGGGACAAATCCGCGCGATTGAGTTCTTTAGAACAAAAGACTTCAACGCGCCGCGTCACGCGTCGTTGACCACTTAGTGCGTTATCAATGTTTACGAAACTATTGTGTTGATTATTATCAAATAATCCTTGCAGTATTATGTATACAGCTTTTAAACAAATCTATCTGCTCCCATTTGTCTACAGTAATTAATCTTGTAGGATTGCGATTATTCACACCCCCATACAAAATAATTATTTAAAGTTGGAAATCAGCACATAAAAGACACAGTAAGAAAATGTCTGTTCTTTGTTTTATTAAATGTAAATGCGAAACGAATACTAAGAAGTACCAAATAATATTTTAAAGTATGCAATTGCTGAAAATCTAGAACCTAAAGTAAGAACGTCAAAAATCAATTACCATCGCGCTGAATTGTAGAAAGCTATTAAAAACATAACATTTCGATCTCGTTGTAATTAGCAACGGATTGTTCGAGCGAACAAACGATTTGATCACAATCATACAATAGAACAAATGCTATTCCCATAGTACTGTATGTAAAAAATTAGGAATGTAGCGTGCGGAGTAAGATATACTACATAACCAAACTAATCGAGGTTTTTATCTCTCAAGAGTTTGTTAGGAAAATATTTCACAGTTCAATTTGCACTGGTTTTTGTGCAAGTTATGATTTGTGCCGCTATTTTATAATAACTACGATTGAACTTATTGTTTCTTTATGTTTTTCTCTGTATTGTTTCTTATATTGTTTACATTATAAAGACTATATACTATGTTGTCCAATGTCAAAGACTGCTGCCCAGTCAGGTTTGTTATTGTTTGTAAACAAAATTGGAAGCTCATCAAAACTCCACAAAAACATCACAATAATACTCTCGTCGTAGATTAGAACAAAAATTAAATACTACGATCTAGTTTTTGGACGCAACTAGCAGCACTATTTCAAGACACACGTCACCGGTACTCTCGCATGTCTCAAAAACCACAACACATGTCACATTTATGCAGTCATCAGCTCTGTCTCAATCGGGAGTTCTTCAAACATGTTCCTCCATAAAGCTAGTACTTAGTTGTTTTTATATTGATTCTGATGACGAGCAAGATTACATGTTACGTATAATTAGCGTAATTACGTCGATCAGGTTTCCCGAGCTCTCTGCTCTTCCCATAGACGACGTTTACGTAACCTAAGGAAGGGCGCACACATGCAACTATGTATGTCACGCGACTATTAATCGCAGTCGCAAAAAATGGCCATTTAGTATTGGTGATCAAAGATAAAAGCTTTTTGTAATTAATTTTCCCTAGTCAGATTACGCCATTTTCCCCTTGAGAAAGCGAAAAGTGAAATGCTTTCATATTACCTACCCACTCCGATAATTTTATTAATTATAGTCGAATGGTTATTTTCATAGTGAAATTTTAACATGTTGAATTATTTTACATACATATGTTGTAAAACTCTCTACTGTGGCAAGATACAGAGATACCATTATCATTTTAACACTATATACCTGGTGTACATTAACATTTTTGTTTGATTTCGTTTATCAAGTGCACAAAACAGTTTTCAAGCAATTTGAAGACTATAATCTTGTTGAGACAAATACAGTAAAATATAGTTAAATATAAACTAGAATGTTACCATATGACGCTCGCATCTGCATTACATATAATTTTTACCGAGTTTAAGTAAATAACTTAATAAGTTCGACACAAGACAGAAGTTGCATGTTTGATATGTGTCGATGCCATGCCGCAACGCGATCACTTGCGTACATTTTATGACCCTTCCATAACGACCAAGGTGTGTGTCGCAGACTCGCAGATGATAGCAGAGAATTCAGTTTTGTAACGAAACCCTCGTAAAATTGTTAATAGGCTTTGAAATCTCTCACTTATCTTTAAAGTAGACAGGAATAGAAAAGATTTTGACGACGTGAACAGTGCGCTCTCAATGGCCACGGATTGGTTTACTACAAATAACCTAGTTCTTAATGCTAAGAAAACGAAATGTATAAAGTTTGCCTTACCGAATGTTAGGAACCTGGGACCCAATGTCGTTTTAAATAATGAGGTGCTTGAAACTGTTAACTCGGCAGTTTTTCTGGGCATAACAGTAGACGCCAAACTTCAGTGGGGATCACATATATCGAGCCTAGCGGGTAGGCTCAGTTCGGCCGCCTACGCCGTAAGGAAAGTTAGACAGTACACGGACGTTGATACAGCTCGATTAGTCTATTTTAGTTATTTTCATAGCATAATGTCCTACGGCATTCTGCTATGGGGCAAAGCCGCGGACATTCAAAATATTTTTGTTCTTCAAAAACGAGCTGTTCGAGCGATTTACCAACTAGGTGCTAGAGTTTCTCTGAGAGATTTGTTTAAAGATATTCGTATTCTTACGGTGGCATCACAATTCATCTTCGCCAACATCTTATATATTAGGCAAAATATACACTTGTACACTAAAACAGTGATTTTCATAATATTAATACTAGAAATAAGGACAAACTGCGAGCCCCCTTTCACCGGCTTCATAAGGTTCATAATTCTTTTGTTGGTCTTGGTATTACCTTTAATAACAAGCTTCCCTCTGCTTTGCTAGATTTGCAGTTTAATGAGTTTAAAGCTAAAGTAAAATCCAACCTTTGTTCAAAGGCATACTATTCTATCAACGACTACTTAAACGATAAGAATAGCTGGTGGCTGTGATTAACTCAAGACAATGTTTATGTTCTTTCAATCCAGAATTAGCTTTCCTACCGACAGTTTATATGGGTAGTTCATATAATTGTTTTTTATTTCAGTGATTTTGTTAATTTATTTTATTTTCTTTTAATTTCATTTATTGTGGACATAATCTACTCATTACAATTATTGTAAATGAGTTGTATTGTAACATGTAGTTAGCTAGCGACCTCGTCAGCTGTTCATAATATTCTTGTCTCACCTACCGGCAGCAAGTTCGTCATGCTCCCTTAGATGTCACTGCTTGCGGTAGCGTCGGGGGTCGGGTTACCACCTTCCCTCAAATATGGCGAGGGGGGTAATGGCTGACCTTTGCGTTATGCAATCAATCATCCCCTGTTTTCCGACCCTTAGGGTTCGATTTTGTTTTCCAAATTTATATGGGACCACCTTGGGAGTATACCCTTTCCAATAGAAGAAGAATTGTCACAATCGGACCACTATGTAAAGAGTTGTGCGTGGTCATACATAAAAAAAAAAAAAAAAATATACACGTCGAATTGATAACCTCCTCCTTTTTTTTTCGTCGGTTAAAAAAGTAGCCTATGTCCTTTCTCAGGCTCTAAACTATCTGTGTACCAAATTTCATTTAAATCGGTTCAGTAGTTTTAGCAGGAAAGCGAGACAGACAGACAGACAGACAGACAGAGTTACTTTTGCATTTATAATATTAGTATGGAAGTATGGATAGTATATAGTATATATAGTATATAGTATAATAGTATATAGTATATAGTATATAGTATATATAGTATAATAGTATAATAGTATATAGTATGGAAGTATGGATTTCAGCTTGAGTTTAGTTTTCGGTGTTTTGCTGGTGGTATATTGGCGTGTGCTAGCTGACATATGTGAATAATGTATGTTTTGTTTTATAATATTAATTACTTACACAGTATTGTATAGAATCAAGTTCTTTTAACTTAACAGACAGCTGTGCTGCTGGGGAGTTTGTTCCGCCACTTCTTCTTCCCAGCTAAAGCACTAGGAAGTGTCGAAGGGCGGGCGTTTTGGGGGGACTGTCCTTTGTAACTTTGACGTTCAAAAAGTGCTGACTCTCAGCCTAGTTTGAATAAATGACTTTTGATTTTGATTTTGAATAAATCCACAATGTTTTGAAATTGTTCATATTATTTTTTACGATTTTGGAAAAGAAAATGCATACTAGATTACAAAGCGTGTCAATTTGAAATTTCATAAAATCAGTATTTTATTGTATTAGCCAACGAAAAACATCCTCTGAAGTTCATGTTATAATAATTATTATATAAATATTAACGATGGCATTTAGAAATAACGAGTTTTAATATAAAGTCTTGGTACATCAAACGCGCGGCAGAATATGTACCTACCCAGACACAGTAATGGTAGATGGTAGGTACATCCAAGTTAAAAAACAAAGCGAAAGCTGCCCACGCTAACAAAACTCATTAGTTTGGACGCGACCATATCTCGGTGCGATCTAACGTTTAATTATGCAAGCTGGATCAATTCCCTACATTAACGTGTAAGTACTGGGCTTGGTCACACACCCAGCACTCGTGGAACATATAGGTACCTAGCCATTATTTAGAACATTCATTAAAAGAGTGAACAAGTTGTAGTAAGATACTGGCAGATCAATATGATTTCTGACTTTATTCTTCTCTAGATACTTTGTACTTTAAAACCATACAATAAAATTTTGGAGAAGTTTCTACCTATATTATAAATGTACTAGCTTTTGCCAGCGGCTTCGCCCGCGTGGAGGTCGGAAAATATCCCGCTTGAACGTACTACCGGGATAAAAAGTATCGTCACTGCTCGGCTCCTATGTGTCTTAGCGTTATGTTATATAGCATATAACCTGCCCAGGAGTATGGACTACAATCGTACCAAGTTTGGTTAAAATCCCTTCAGTAGTTTTTGACCCATGCGTGCACATACAGACAGACAGACAGACAGTCAAAAAATTAACTGATTGCATTTTTGGCATCAGTATCGATCACCATTCATCCTCCAATATTAATTTTGAATATATTTTCAATGTACAGAATTGACCTCTCTACTGTTTTATTATAAGTATAGAAGATAATACACCTCATCTGAATATAACTGAATGAGGCTCTATTCTCTAAATAAGACCCCAGAGTCGTTGTTCGACGCCAGGCCAGGGCCTCACCATAGGATTTAATAAGCGCAGTGGAAGATGATGGTAGGGCCCTGGGTCAAGAGTGGCGAGCAAACTGTCCGCCGTGCGCGGAGCTGATTAGTACAATATATTATTCAAATAACTCACCTGATGGTAGAAGAACACCTGCTCTGGAGCCTACCTGGATTTATGTATGTAAGTGAGTGTATATTGTATTGTGTAGTGACGTTGTAAATGGTATTCAGGACACCAGGCCGCTGCAATATGCCAGAGATTTTCTCCAACATGCGGTTCAATCACTTAACCTCAAAGTTTTCAACTAAAGTTCAAACTAAACCCGTATTATTTCGCCAAAAGGGGTTGATTACACACAAAAACAATTGGATCACGACGAATTGTCCACAAACGATCGATTTAAACGGATTACTTTAACAAAACGGGGTCGGGAAGCCAATAGGACCCACCATCCTTTTCAAGATCAAAACCAAAAAAAAAAGCAAGTGTCAAACTGACAAATGACAGATGTCACTCCGTTTCACGTCATGATGCGTTCACAGAGTAACCAATTCGAACGGGACGGAACACTCGTATTGAAGAGGTCAGAAAATAAGATGACAAGTGTGCCATTGAGCACTTAAGTGCACTTGGCGGCTCGGCTTTGTGCAATGACATGCTATCGCTTGCTCAAATACTTTTTTCAAATATTTACTCAATTTAATACCCTCTTATTACACCAGCCACCAAAAAATGCTTTAAAAAACAATGTTTGAGAGCTAAGCACTATGCAGCGCTCAAGGTCAAAAAATAATTAATCATTTTTATTCGTCTCTTCCTTTGTTTACAGAAACTTAAATTACAGTAATTTGATAATAACAGACTGGTTGTAGTCTGTTGGTCACGTTTCATTTCTGGTTTTAAACAAGAACTGCAATAACTTGTCTTTTTTGTGCACTATCCGTCTACCACATGTGTGTCACATCCTAGACGCTACGTACTTTCAAATCTACACAAAAATGACAACTTTAACTGCCATTAGAAAATTAGAAAAAGTCAAACATGGTGTTTTTTCACTTCAAATACATTACTTATACCAAAAACGGCCGCCAGGCGGCAACGACATGTTCAGATTTTGTATGTATTGTCGGTCATATAGTCCGACAAGGCCTGAATGGAACAAAAAGTGTCGGACACATAGTCCCACATGGCAGTTAACGTGTTAACTGTTTTTTTTTATACTGAACGCGAAATCAAAACTTTTATCGAAATAAAATTTAATAGATCTCCTATCTATACTATATATAATATTATAAAGCTGAAGAGTTTGTTTGTTTGTTTGATTGAACGCGCTACTCTCAGGAATTACTGGTCGGAATTGAAAATATCTTTTTGTGTTGAGTAGCCCATTTATTGAGAAAGGCTATAAGCTATATAACATCACGCTATGATCAAAAGGAGCGGAGCAGCAAACGAAAAATGCACGAAAACTGGCAGGCAATTCGACGCGACGAGAAGGGGAGCGAAAATTTGACGCGGTCGAAGTCGCGGGCAGAACCTATCTAATATATAAAACGTATGTTACCTGTGTTTTATATATATATCTATTTTCATGTTGTTCTTAATAATAATTTTTAAGACATCCCAGCCAGCCCACAGTCAATTGTTAATTCTTCTAGGCGTGATAAAGCATCAGAATTAGTCTTATTTTATTAGTTTAGTAATCTTGTCAACAACTGAATTCAATTCTTTCAATTCAGGTAAATAATTAACATAAGTATTTGTATTACGCAATCATTGTGTTAATCGTAAGTACTTAACTCCAAACATAACACACAGACAAAAGACAGGAGTTGTAATGAGTTTAAAACTGTTGTAAATAGCTGTCGACTTATGTTCTGAGTTCACTGTCACCTGAAAACCAAAATACCTATTTTCGCGATCCCGACCGCAACAATCTAATTAAAGCACCATCAGCATAATGTTCAGTGAGTCTGCGCGCGCGCACTTTCCCTCGCTCTCATTTGAATACGTCTGCTTATCTCTATCTGCACAATTATGGACGTTTTCTACAGACGATGCGTGAACGAGATAATTAGCAATTATATATTAAAATGGAGTTTTGTTTGCATTAGCTGCATTCTTGCGATGGTCGACGTGTTTTCAGTTCGAGAAGTTAGCATATTGCAATGTACGGTGAACATTAATTAAGCAGAACTTAATTCGTTTAAAAAGTGAGCTAGATTGAACTCGATCGAACACATCTAACATACACAGGTAAGGAGCGTACGTGTGATGTACACCTGTACGCAATACCACCCTCTTAGAAAATATAGGCGTGGTGTTATGTGGAAAGGTATGAAAAACACAAAACAGTTTCAAGTAGGTCCACAAATACAATAATGCAACTGACTCGGCTAGGTTTTGAATTTGTAACCCAATAACCAACAAAGAGGGAATCCTATGTGGATTCCCTCTTTCCCCAGAGCTACTGTCGCATGTTTCATTACAACAATTGCAATAAATATTTTATACCTCCACAGCACATAAGTTACAGAAACATGTAACTTATTAAATAATGTTCTTGCATTTATTCTCTGCATTAATCTCCCCGAACGGGTTTATTGGCATAACAATGTAAGAGCTAATAATAACTGAGAGAAACGAGTTTATGGTGCATGACCACATGACCTGTCATCCATCATTACATATGTACATGTACCTACGGTACGCACACATATTTTAAAGTTATTTTGTGTTTATGCATGAACTTGAATAAGCGAGTTTTTAGAACAAATTAAAGAAGATACAAAGTCTCTTCATAAATAATTTTAAATTTTTCATGATGATCGAGTGTTGCTCTCTTTTTTTTCCTTAAACTATCTCGTTCACCGGTGTACTTTCATTACCATAGAGCAACACGGACCAGAGGGGAGTAGCCAAACGCAGGCGTTCCCCTCTGTCAAAGTACAAGTCCACGCGGTCCTATGCGTACAATAAAACTAGTTGCAGCCGCACTGCTCGGTAGACTAAATCTAGTTGCGCGACTAAATTGACATCCTACAAAAATGCCGAATTGTTCTGTATTTTGCTGCAAAAAGAGATCTGCCACGTCAAATTTACAAAAAGATGGCGTTACCTTTCATATGTAAGTAATTTTTAATCACATTATTCCTATTTACTTCTATAAAACTTAAAAATTACAAAATCATCGGTCGTGTTGTTTCGGATTTGTTTACCAACACAGGCCGCTCGCCCTCATACAATATGCGGATCGGTCGAGCGACTGATCCGAGTCTATTTTCGAGAATACGCTGTCACCGAGCGATAGTGTTGTTACTGGTTTGTTAGTAGATAGTTATCGATAAATTTGGCAAAGGAGTCTATATCCATACAGAGACATTTTTGAGATTAAGTTTTCTGATTTATTTAAAATATTATATTGTAAGCTGTATATTAATATACATAGTTGTATAAAAAATAGCGTTAAATTAAAAATATTATAAAACGTACGAGTTAACACATTTTATTAAAATTACTTATTGTGATCTTCAAACATAATGTTTTTTAATTTATTTATTGAAGGTTTCCTAAAGATCCAAATTTAAGGGATATATGGAAGAATTTTTGTAATAATAGACTAACCTGGAGTCCCACAAGAAATAGTGTCATTTACTCAAAACATTTCAAGACCTCTGACTTTCATGTGTTGTCGAACAATAGGAGGAGATTAGTCGAGGGCACCAAACCAACTCTAACACCACACTGTATTTGTCCCGTAAGTTTTTTTTTATATCACGGAAAAGGTAAAACAGCCGACCTGATGTAGTTCACATTAGTTATAGTGGTGAAATGAAGTTTAGATTTCTCAACTTGAAAAATTAACAGTTTTAAACCTAATTTTCCAGAGTCATCAAAAATCATTCAGTCTACCAAATGACAGACTATCATCTCATGATGCCATTAGTGCCACTCTCACTATTCCTGATTCGTTGACATCTCCGTGTACTTCGTCAATTCCTCAAAATGTGAGTTTCCTTTTAATCGTTATTGTAGATGAAGAGGTTTGATTAAAATAAGTACGTAGTTACATATTGATCAAATAGTAATTTCTGCTATTTTACCATTGATATTAAGTAACTTGTATAGAAAGATGATAACAGCATAATTATTGTACCTTATTTGTTTTTCAGGCTCAGTCAAACGAAACATCTAAATCTTATGATGCCATTAGTTCCACTCTCACTATTCCTGTTTCTTTGACATCTACGTGTACATCGTCCACGCCGCAAAATGTGAGTTTCTTTTTAATAGTTTATTGTAGATGAAGAGGTTTGGTTAAATAAGTAGTTACATATTGATCAAATAGTAATTTATACGGTAGAGGGTTGGATTGGCTGTGTGACTGTATAGACCAAGGGATGGCTATCTGACTGTGTGATGGATTGGGTATGTGACAGTGTGACAGTTAACCACGGATTTTTCAATTTCAATCGGAAATTGCGAAAAATAAGAAACCACTTCATTTGCTACTGTTACTGAATATACTCATTACTGAATATACTGCTTAAAACATTGAAAAAACCTTTTATTTTACCTATCAGTCACTTACATTGTCGCAGCACTATGCAAACCATACCCCTGTACTGCGTTTATACTACCCACGTACCACTATATTTTTCTATCGTAATGGTATAAAGTTGATTTCGACAATGCCTACTTCAATAAAACTACAGTGGCGCATAACATATACTTTCATGTGATAAGAAACACCATGGTTTCGCAGATTTGTAGTAGCAGATCGATTTTTACAGCTAGAAACTGCACAATTAACCATTTTTGGAGAGAACTTATTTTCGACACAATACGATATATAATGGCGGCGGTCGCGCATTCAATTAGTTTTATATAACGTGCATGGTATATATAAATGCTCTAAGGTGATAGATACACATCCACTCGTTTTTAAAATGACGTAAACCTTAATTTTATTTGTTAAATGATAATTATTGTAGTACATAATAAATAAAGTCAATCTTTATTATAATATCTATCTTTGTATCACATTTTAAACCTAATGTTCCGATAAAAAAAAGTCAATCTTTATTATAATATCTATCTTTGTATCACTTTTTAAACGTAATATTCCGAACCGAGTTCTTGAATTTATCGATAATGCGTATCGACAGTAGTTGCAACCACGGCTGTAAGCAACTTGTCAATGTAGTTGCGTCATCTCATTGTACTGTTACGACACATAATGTATCTATGTGTGTATGAAATTGTTAGTGTATGCTTTAATTTTTATGTGTGAGTTTCGTAGCAACAGACGATTATTTTTGTGTGAGAATTTGAGAAAGTGTGGGTAGAGCAGATTTCCCCCCGCAAAAAATGACAGACAGTTTTGTATCGGGAAAAAACGCTATGGCGTCTCCCCTCCGGTCCGCCGGTGGTCCGTGTTGCTCTATGTTCATTACAAAACTTCACAGTAATTAAGAACTCGTCAAAAATCTATGTCAAAAAGCAGACAAAAACAAATAAAGTGCATTATCAATTAATAATAGTAATTATCTTCGCGTCTGTCCGTTGTCCGTTCGACCCAAGATTGTATCTTATAATTTACAGCTGATAGGTTAGGGAGAATAACATTAACAATTGTTCCAATTCCCATGTCTTATGTATGTACAAGTGTTTTCTATTTATTCTTCGAGTGCCTTTCATTTAAAGACATTCATTTAAAATGTTTGATCTTCACAGTTGCTTTCTAGAACAGGATTGTGTATCCTACTAAGCTGGTTCAATAAACCAAGTAGTATTTTAGGTAGAGACACCTAAAAACGTCCTTTTTTGTCTTGACACTGAAATTCAAGAGGCGTTATAAAGAGAAAAAATACAAACTCGGAAGCTGTTCACACGTTTGATGAGTTGTGACAACACTTCAACAGGCCACTTACAACCCCACTCAAGTGGGTACCTAATAAGTACCTGCTTATTCTTCCTATCATCACTAAGATGACGGTGTTATGCGTATTTGTACGAAGTGTGAGATCCAAGGCCGGTCCCACACTGTCCAATAAACACTTTTAGTAACGAAAACATTACATTTTCCGGTTATGGTAAGAGTTTGTTTGACAGAGATAGATGGATTAACGGTGAACTGTTTAGAGATTACAAAGATTCCTATTTATTTAGGTACAGTTATTTTGGCTTGAACTTGAGCTGTTCTTGATCTTAGCTGATGAAAGACTCGCTAGCAGCAAGCCTGGTACTGCTGATAGCGTAAGTGACAGCGACGTTACTTAGGCTCTTCGCAATTCAATTTGAAGATAAAGAAGGAATCATTTTTAAAAGCATGCGATCAGTTCGGATTTACTACGATAAAATTAATGATAATGATGATGATGTGGGAAGCTATCCAAATATACGTAACTAGCTTCTGCCCGCGACTTCGCCCGCGTCAAATTTTTGCTCCCCTGACCCTTCCCGTCGCATCGATTTGCCTGCTAGTTTTCGTCCATTTTTCGTTGCTGCTCGCTCCTTTTGAGTTATAGTGAGTCAACCTTAAAAGATAGACATATGCTCTCGCGGACTTTTTTTTAGAACTTTTTAAAAGGAACAATTTAACGGAATTAATTTTCCCATACATGATTTTTGCGTTACTTTAACCGTTATGCAGCGCACGCAACGGAAACTCTCAAAAGGAATAAATTTTCCCCGTTTTTGCAACATTTTTCATTACTGCTGCACTCCTCTTAGTTGTATTGTAATGTTATATAGCCTAGAGCCTCTCTCGATAAATCGGCTACCCAACACAAAAAGAATTTTTCAATTCGGACCAGTAGTTCCTGAGATTAGCGCGTTCAATCAAACAAACAAACAAACTCTTCAGCTTTATAATATTAGTATAGATTAACAACAATAAAAGGTCCCGTAAGCATCCACAGCTTAATATGGAATCCTTAACATAATCAGTCCATAACGTTCCCACTGTTGGGACACAGCCTTACTCAGGTGTTCTTTGTAAGAGGGAATGAGCCATAATCCACTGTTCAGTTTGGTATTCGTAACATGGCTTCGTAATGAATGGTTCTAAGATATGCTGTTTCCTCACGATGTCTACCTTCATGGGCGTCATTTCATCCTTAATACTCAATAAATTGGTGCCAAACAATGGTGAGTACCGTGTTGTTGAAACATTATCCCAACAGCTCAGGCGTTGCTGGCGGTCGAGAGGTCGTGAGGCATGAAATTCTATCCTGTTGAACTGTTGTGCAAACTCTTAGTAACTACGTCCCATTTCTTCGCTACGATAATACCGTCGAGGTAGGTGCAAAACGGGGTCCCGGTTTCGATTCCTAGGTGTGGTAAATAACTTTGAAATTAGCTGTAAGGTCCCCCTAAAGTCTGGCTTCCTAAATACAAAAGGGCCTTTTTATGCTACCACATAAAAAACGGCGTTTGAAACATCTCTCAGTAAAACGATTTAATAAACGACTTTTTTATAATATTAATGTCGATGGTTTCGACGACCGTTACTCAATTAATATCGACGAAACTCTTCGACTACGCCAGTTCGTTAGGTCGGAAGATTGCTTTAACTGCTTCTAATAATATATTGCTATACGAGTGTTATAGCTGTAAGAGTTATTCAAATGAAATAGGAATCAGGAAGCATAAGTGTGAACATTCTCATGTAGCTCAAAGGGGAACTAGACGGAGTCCTAATTTTTTGGTTTCATGGTGAACTAACTCATAAACTCAACTGCGCTGAATACTCACATAAATACCTAAATCTTAGAAAATAATCGTTTTTTTTCATGTATTGATATTTGAATTCACAAACAATCAACACCGAAAAAAAAAAAAAAAATTAAAAATTAGCAAAAAAACTCACCAAAAAACTAAAAGAAAACCCAATCCGTGTTCAATGAGAGGTAAACACAAACACACACATTGTCACACACAAAAACACAAACAATGTAAGTCAACACGATTTACGGAGTCGCCCGACAACTACGAGGTACTACGAACTTGGGGCCATAAGTAGTCAGTCGAGCGAGGCGTAAGCTACGGCGCACGGACGCGGCGCGACTGGCGGGTTGTACGCCGTAGGGGCCATGGGGCATCTCGCACCATCACTCGCGGGGAGATAGGGACCACATATTGTAGAAGACAATTGATACGGCCTTTGTTTTACGTACTTTTTGAACAACCTTCGAATTAAAAAGTAAATTCTATAACCATTGAATACCGTAATTACAGACACAATTAAAAACCATTGTGTCTATACTAAATGTGGTATCTCAGGGACTTAGAGGTTAATCTGCACTGGAGACTTAAAATGATTTGAAAACAATCAATGTTTTCACCATAGGAAAACATCCATTTCTATCTGCATCTGAACAGTTTTTTTGCAATAATATTATTGGTAGAGTCATATTTCAAATTAAGTCTCATCAAGTGCACCGTCCGGGTTCCGGGCTTATTCATATATTTTATAAGTGTTTATTTTTTTATTTTAACGGTATTCCTTTATGCACCCTCTCTCCTAGCCTACATTGTGACCCCGCAGGGCAAGTCCAGCGTGTCGCTCGGCTGCGCGTGCGCCGCGTGTACCTTCGCGCGCCGTCGCCCTTCGCCCTCCGTAGCCTGTATTCGTACCATGCACCATAGACGTTTACAAATTTAAAAGCACCCCCATAAATTGCATCAAAAATAAGGGTTTGACGCATTTGGTGCACATCTCAACTTGTACACCATGCTCAAATGGTGAACTTAGCAACTGGTGCACTTCTCATATGGCACACTTCGCAACTGGTGCATTTCTCAATTGGTAGACTTCGCAAAACGAGCACTTTTTAAGATGAGTGGAGATTTGGAAAAATTGTCTAAAAATGAAAGAATCTTTGGTATTGCGTAGGTAATTTTCTTAAAAATACAATCAACTAATACCTTTCAAGTAGGTACACACTTACTTAAACTTAAAAAAATTTCAATAATAATATAAAAAGTCACACGAAAGTAATAAAAAAATGTGGTAGAAAGATTTACCTACTGCAAAATAATTATAACAAAACAAAAATAATTTTAATTAAACTCTACATAATCACTATAACATTTTTATTTTTCAAAAATAAAAAACGTCACTCGGTAATAATAAAAATATAATTATGTAAGAAAAATTTGATTTACAGCAAAAAGTTCATGATAAAGACATGATATAATATCATATTATATCAATAACCTTTATTATATTATAATTTAACTGTACTTCTTTTAGTTATAGATATTATTATTAATTAAATAAAAGCTTTAAATTAAGTCATAACCTGTTTCTCTAAAACAGGTTATAAATAATATAGATAAACCTTTGTTTCTTACTTAGTAACTGTCTGTCTGACTGTAATTAATAGTTAATTAAGTAAATAGCTATAAATTAAATTACTTGAATAATTGGAGAAACGTGATTCTAACTACCCTCATTTAGTTTTATATCGCATGCAAATTGGGTTACCACTCCGCAATAAACAAGTACTTGAAAATTGTATGTTTGTTTTATATAGCATAATCACTTTGTTATTATTATATTTTTTTTGCAGTAGGTAAAAAAGAAAAGATCACGTTTCTCCAATTATTATATTAATGATTATGTAATTTAATTTAAAAAATGTAATTCAATTTAAAGCGTTTATTTAATTAATAACTATAACTAAAAGAAGTACAGTTAAATTATAATATTATAAAGGTTATTTATATAATATGATATGATATCATGTCTTATTTATGATAACTTTTTGCTGTAAATCTAATTTTTTCTTACATAATTATATTTTTATTACTTCCGAGTGATTAATTTTTTTATTTTCGAAAAAAATAATAATGTTATAGTGATTATGTAGAGTTAATTTAAAATTATTTTGTTGATTGTATTTTTAAGAAAATTACCTACGCAAACCAAAGATTCTTTCATTTTTAGACAATTTTTCCAAATGTCCACTCATCTTAAAAAGTGCTCCTTTTGCGAAGTGCACCAATTGGGAAGTGCACCAGTTGCGAAGTGTGCCATATGAGAAGTGCACCAGTTGCTAAGTTCACCATTTGAGCATGGTGTACAAGTTGAGATTTGCACCAAATGCGTCAAACCCAAAAATAAATGTAGGAGTAATCTCGAGTTTATTATTGTTAATTCACACAATCCCATACCAGTATAACGTTCTGCAACCTAACAATACGCTTAGGTCAGTGCAAGAATCTAAAATCTACATATAGATACGTATATTTTTTCGCAGATTCTCTAAAATTACAATGCGCTCAGCTTACTTCCAATTCGAATAGATTATCGTGGCCACTCAACGTGATTGAACACAAACTGATTAAGCACATGCTCATTTGCTTCATTAGGCAAACCTACTACACATTCAAAGAAAAACAGATGAGTAACAAGTTAAATAATTTATCTAAATTCAAGCAACCTTCAGACCTTAGTAGACCAAGGTTACAAAACGAATACAATTTACGATCTGAATCATGATTAAAATCTAGTAAATACAGTTAAGACCAAAACTTATTGGTGTTCTGGACAGTAATTACATCAATAACAAGCAATAATAGGTTTAACATGAATCAAATTTACTGAATTGTCGCAGTAGGTAAGTTACATTGTATCTTAAGATGTAAGTAACGCTTAGTGCTCAGAACGCGTGAAATTACACCACAAATCATTGTCACGGCGTGACTCATGGGACTTGGAAATAACAAGATACATAACTTATTTAAATAGAGTACTGTAATCTTGTTGGAGATATCACACTTATTAAAGCAGAACATCCGTAGGGAGTTCCGAGGAGAAAGTTATTTCAAGAAACATTTGCATTGGACTACCTTGCTAAGCGAGGAAATTCAATTTCCTCGACATTCCGACCTATTTAGACGTCTCATGAGGTCCATATCCAGCAGTATCAGATTCAGCTTAAATTAGAACAGCAGCCACCTGACATCTATTACAACCCGACTGAAATTAAAATTATTGGTTTCGAAACCATATAGAAAAATATTCGAACTTTTCTTAAATGTATTATTACTTGGAACAAATAATGTCAGTTTAATTGTCACAAGCACTTCTGCGGTTCGATTCCTAGGTATCCAACAGGAAATTCTCAGAAGCAGCCTGGATTTGGAACCGGTCGATAGGAATAGGCACGCCTCCTATTACATGGGACTTAAACAAAACAAGCGGAGTATGGGCGTACTAAAGGTATACCTCTGTCTAACCCTTCGGGGGATTACAGACGTTATTTTATGAGCACACTCTTTAAAAAAACTTTTTTACAAAAAAAAAACCGACTTCCTCAAAAACACTCGAAAGTGAAAAATAACTTTAATTTCGGAAGTCGGTGTTTTAGGATCTGTATTTGAGTTTTTTGCCACCGACTTCCGAAATTAAAGTTATTTTTCACTTTCGAGTGTTTTTGAGGAAGTCGGTTTTTTTTTTTTGTAAAAAAGTTTTTACTTTTTAGTTATGGTATCTACTCGCACTAATTCCTATACCACTAATCACCAGGTGAAATTTGATACTTTACTACTGCTGTAAATCGTTGAAGAAATCCCTTGACTGTCTGTCTATGGTCTCCATCATTGGACCTGTAATGGTACTTATAAGCTTTATGGGAGCTTTCTCATCAATAAAAATTAATTAAGTTCAAACACCAGGTAATTGCTGTAAATCGTTGAGGAGTTCCCTCGATTGTCTTTCGGCTCCATCATCAGATCAACTCCGAACCTTAATTAAATAGTAGTAATAAAATTGGCACTTTGAACCGTATAAAGTAACCCCAACAATAGGGAACTGCTGTAAATCGTTGAGGAATTCCCTCAACTGTCTATGGTCTCCATCATCAGACCTGTAATGGCACTTATAGCCCATATGGGTGCAAAGTTCTCATCAATAGAAATGAATTAAGTCCAAACACCGGGTATTTGCTGTAAGTCGTTGAAGAGTTCCCTCGACTGTCTTTCGGCTTCATCATCAGAGCAACTTTAGACCTTCATGAAATAGTAGTGCTTTAAGATTATTAATGAAAGAAATAAAAAACGCACTAGTCACCACTATGATTTTCGAAGGTTCCCTTCGACTTCTCTGGAATGCCATCATCAGATCCTGGTTTCCTTATCATGGGACCACCCTTGGAAAATCTCCTTTCCAACAAAAAAAGAATCATCAAAATCGGTCCATAAATGATGAAGTTATCGGTGAACACACATAAAAAAAAAAATATATACGGTCGAATTGAGAAACCTCCTCCTTTTTTTGAAGTCGGTTAAAAAAGAAATTGTAAGGTGGTACCAATATTTTATTGTACCTAAAATTTCCGTAAAACGATAATTTATGCATAACTGTCTACTTAGTAGGCTCTGCGCTTCCGACTTAGGTTTAGTGAATATTGGTAATTATTTCCTTTTAACCGGTTCGTAATAGAATATCACTCGGAAAACGATATTGGTTCCGTACTTAGAAAATCTTGTAACGATTCAGGTGGGCCAATTTTTTTTTAATGTAATTTTTTCAAGCGTTTTTTCTTGAAAAAACGGTTCTGCCCACTTGGATACACAAAAGTCAAGGATACCGGAATTAGCTTCTTTTCTTTCAAAAACTCAGATATTTGGAAGACAAAGAGACTGTGGACTGTTGGTGGACTGTGTGAATTATGATATGAATAAGGAGGAGACTACTGAGATACTAATAGAGAAGTGTGGAAGAAAAAGACATGTTGCGCCGAGTCTAAATAAATTGAGTTAAGGGCAGGGGAGTGGTGATGAGAATAGTAGAGACATTTTTCCATATAAGTCAAAATTTAGCCAATCTTCGCCCTATGCTATAACCTAGTTATGACCACTAGATCAATTGTCACAATAAAAACACCAAACTGACGCAGAAACAGAGAAAACTGCCACCTTACTGAACTCTAAAAGCATCAAAGTCAATAATAAACTGTTAATTAGCTGGTCAACACCGCGGTCTGTCTGTTTGTTGAATTGACACGAAGATTTCTACATCCTTTGTATTGAATGGTACACTGATTTCTATCACTGTGCTGCAGGCCAGCGGTAGGTACGTACTGATTGGCCCATAAGTGGGCTAATGAAGACGTTCGCTTTTAATTGACTGTTATCGTATATCGATCCGCCCCGCACGAGAACGATTTACTGCGCCTATTAGGCAAATAGTTACCGTTTATGTAGTTGTTACTACAATTATACTAAGTGTAAAACATAAAAGAAGTAAAGAAGATGAATGTGAAGTTGATACACATTCTATAATTACGTTACCTCACACACTAACTTGTTAAAATTTTAAGAAAATCGTATAGGTTCTTACTTTTCATATGTGTGCGTATTATTTAAATTATGTTAATGCTCCATGTAGAGTAGATATTTTGATTTTCTGTACTGAAAAAGGAACTATTGTGATAATAATTAAAACCTGTAATTGCTCTAGGAGACTCTATATTGTATTCTGTAATTATAATATTTACCTTAACCAAGCAAAACTTTATAATTTTTTCCTGATTCTTAAAGTTAAGTATTATAACTTTAGTAAGTAATAAAATTTAATTTTCATCCCACCATCTCGGAAAGAGTATTTTTAATCTTCAATATCTGAGTGGAAAAGCCGTTTTTATTCTCTAGAGGATAAAGTAAATTGAATTTAGAACATCGTGTGCACTAAGTTTGTGAATAAAAAAAAACATTAAAACTATTTACTGCTACCTCTATGGTGCCGAATATATCATACAACTTTTTTGTAATTTGTTAAAAACTCAGACTCGGAACCTTATTGGTGTACTTTTTTTAATTAACACTGCGCGCCCCATTTTCTTTTCACGTCACTAACAAAAATATTACACTCTACTTAGGCAGCTGTAGCAACTTTACTTTCAATTTTTAACACGCTTTTATTAGGTCGACCTGTATCTATGTAACTAACTATGTAATGGAATCTAAGGTATCTAATTTAACCATCTTCCAAGGATCGTAGCGTCATGAAAATTGGCAGTTCTATGTAGTTCTGATGACAATACAATAATATAGTACTGTAGAACTGATCTGATGATGGAGCCGGAAAATATGAACTGGAACTTCATGATGGAACATCGTATCATAGCTGTGTTTGAACTTGTTAGAAAAGTTTTGAAATGAACTTTGACCACGATTAGGTTTCAAGGTCTGATGATGAAGCCGGAAGATAGGCAGCGGCATTCCATGATGGAATATCGTATCATAGCCGTGTTTAGACTTGTTAGAAAGGTCTTGTAATGAACTTTGACCACGATAAGGATTTTGGTTTTTACGTGAATTTATAAAAGCGTGTTTTTCTAGTGATTTTTGAAAATATACATTTCTCTTAATTATACCTAAGTATTATTTGAAATAATTTAAAGATAATTCTGTAATACTTACCTATCATAATGTAGTACCTAATAAATATTAATACCTAAACTGAAATAAAAGTATCTTGTGATTGTAAATGCTTTTTTTGCATTTAGTCATTTCCTCGGTGAGGTGGGATGAAAAGTTACGTGTTGCACTCTAGTGCAAAGATTTTTCACCTCGTGCTCTTTTGATTCCCTCGCTAATGCTCAGGATTCTAATTTTTGAATCACTCGCTGCGCTCGTGATTCAATTTTAGAATCCTTCGCTTGCTCGGTCATCAAAATTGAGCACGCGGTTAAAAAGCAACTTTGCACTCTTGTATAACAAATAACTATTAACATATCATCTGCTGACGGTACTTTAAAGCTAAATTGACTGTTAAATGAGTTTATCCAGATAAAAATAAATCGGGGTCTTCCGGGACGGGGGCCTCGGGGATCAGGGAATAACCCCTAGAATCCATTCTATAAATTAAATGTACATTTTGACGTTCAAATGTGCTTTTTATGTACCTATTTGAAATAAATGCTTTGACTTTGCCACGATCCTGCTTATGGCTAGTGGCAGTGCTAGATATTTTGGTAAAAAGCTTACCGATGTGCCTACTTGTATTTGTAGTTAGTATCATCTCGAGTTAAAAATAAATTGAATAGCAACTAGCCATTCAATTTAAATTATTAGGTAGGTAAAAGAAAATTGCACTTTCAATGTTGAGCAAAAAATAACTGTTATATGGAGATATTACTGGTTTTATACCAAAGGCGGCTTCTCTTACTATGAAGCCGAGCCCACCATTTCTTCTAACCCAGCTGTGGCTTGTTGCTAGTATCACGCTGGGTGACTGACGTGTAGCAACCCTCGACTAGAGATGAGATATACCTGCCAATCTCCATACCCGGCCTTCAAGGTATGGGTTTCGCCAAATACTTGGTACAAAAACCGGGTTTCAAAATACCTGTAAGTATTTGGGTGTGTAATGATTTCGATAAGTAAACGTATGCGATAGGTATGGCATACCTCCAATATTATGTAGGAACGACGTTTCAAGTAAGATATATGAAGATGGTTATTAGTGAGTGCTAAATATTATATGCAAAATAACATTAATTTTATTTAAATTGACTAACTAGAGTAGCTGCGTAGTTAAAAATCACTTTATTCATCATCATCATCATCATTTCAGCCGAAAGACGTCCACTGCTGGGCATAGGCCTCCCCCAAGCACCGCCACCTCGACCTGTTCTGTGCCTCTCGCATCCAACGCATTCCTGCGGACTTCACCAGGTCATCGGTCAATCTTGTGGGAGGCCTTCCAACGCCACCACGCTTCCACTTTAGTACACACAATATATTTTTAAGGAACTCTTTGATATGATAAAAAATGTAATTCGTTATATTCTTGCAATAACATTATTATGCAATTATATTCATGTATTTTTGTTTCTACTTGAACTGGATCGTCCGAACGTTCCTAAAGCACGAATGACGCTTCGGGTCCTGCCGTAAGCGGTCGGGTAGCTTCGGGTGGTTTCGGCGGACCGATGCTGCACGAACTGGCTGATACCTTGTGGTAGCGGTTCGTTTCGTACTAGCCTATACGTATGACGTCATACCTTCAAGGTATTTACCCAGTATTCAGGTCTGTACCCGGGCTGCGTACTGGGGAGCACATAATTGGTGTATATACCTGTACCAGTATATACGCCTCACCTCTACCCTCGACTTTTTGCAAAGGCAAACCCACCTTATCACAGATCAATCAATCTTGTCTTGATAATAACTTGAAAGACATATATTTCTTTTGCTCCCTGATCACATATTAATTTTAATGCAGATTCCTACTTAGATGTAGCTAATGAATTCTGTGAGTAACACGATATCGTCCGTGACAGCGACGCGTGAGCATCGCGGCCGCTCGTCACACTCCCATTGCGTACGCGCACCCATTCCATCGGTAAACACACGGGTACGTGGCAAAACTCTGGTATAATACTTTTTATCAGTCTCGCAAAATAACCGGTGGAGATAAATCATTGCCGACAAAGGATAAAAGTTAACTGCAGAAAGCAGTTAAGTAAAATGCTTCCATTACTTCCACCAAGATATAGTAGGAACAAATAATAAGGAACAGTCAAAGATTAACGAAATGATGACTCCTAGACAGTTCCTGATTACGATGGAGTACCTATCACAGACGACCCAGACATCATACGACTCGCCAATATTTATTTTTAACTGCAACTCGTTGTCCAATGTTGAACACAGACCTCTTCCAAGAGCCTCATGACCACAAACCCCGAATATGTTGACTTTGTGATAAATAATTAAATCTTATTTCTTGATTAGGCCTTCTGAGTTAACTTCTCTACGGTTTGTTAGCTGAATCACAAGTGTATGGGCAGCTCTTTTGAGAAGTCTTTATTAGAAGTCTGACTCATAGTTTCATGATTCTTTTGAGCGGTCAAGCGTAGGCTCATGAATGTTCTGAATACCTATTGTATAGTGATTTTTAATTAGCTACATGTTCTGTTTGGTGAATGTGAATACATAGATGCCTAACCTAATTATAGCTCTTGCAGATTTTTAAAACTTGTAACGTGATGCGTTCTATCTGATTATCTTAGTGTAGGTTACCCTACTGTGATTCCTGACAGTCTACTAAGTAAAGATGCTTAACCATAGTAGGTAAACAGCTACCGCACCTAGTTCGGATCTCTGAACAGGACACATTTAGATTTCCACTGAACATCCTGAACTCTTTGGCCCTTCCTGAAGAGGGCAGCATGGTAGTCACATTTCCCACAGCTTGAGCTATCGAAAAACCAGATATCGTATGTTAGTCTACAGAAATCTACTTCCCGAAAGTAAATGATAAAGAGGTATTCACGATAATTACTTAATTGAGACAAAGTATTTCCGACAATCAGCTGCAGGTAATTGAATCAGCATTTAATATGTAAATGTTAATAGTTGCAAGATGCAGAGAACCGATACATGTTGATCGCGATCGATCAGAAATCACAAATATCTGCATGATCGATTAACTTTCTCGTTCATTCACATGTACGGGCGTTGTTTTTAGGGTTCCGTTGCCAAATGGCAAAAAACGGAACCCTTATAGATTCGTCATGTCTGTCTGTCTGTCTGTCGGTCGGTCTGTCTGTCTGTCTGTCTGTCTGTCTGTCCGTGTATGTCACAGCTACTTTTCTCCGAAACTATAAGAGATATGTTGTTGAAACTTGGTAAGTAGATGTATTCTGTATACCGCATTAAGATTTTTACACAACAATAGAAAAAAAACAATAAATTTTGGGGTTCCCCATACATAGAACTGAAACTCAAAAAATTTTTTTTCGTCAAACCCATACGTGTAGGGTATCTATGAATAGGTCTTCAAAAATGGTATTGAGGTTTCTAACATCATTTCTTTCTAAACTGAATAGTTTGCGCGAGAGACACTTCCAAAGTGGTAAAATGTGTCCCCCCCCCCCCCCCGTAACTTCTAAAGTAAGAGAATGATAAAACTAAAAAAAAAATATGATGTACATAACCATGTAAACTTCCAACGAAAATTGGTTTGAACGAAATCCAGTAAGTAGTTTTTTTTTAATACGTCATAAATCGTAAATCGCAATTTACCTTCCATTCAATCAACTCAAATATAAAAAAAAAACATTTAATTTCATAAACATAAACCTTACGAATAAACCGAGGATACCTACAGGTTTGTACGGAACCCTCGGTGCGCGAGTCCGACTCGCACTTGGCCGGTATTTTTACTTTATTTTTGCCGCGAATTCCTAGGTTGTATGATCGTGAACGGAAAAAACTTGAGAGATTACAATGCTTGTCGTGTAGGCGGTGCAGCGGTGTAGGCGTGTAGGGAATGAAGACTTTATGGCTGTTGTGTGATAGATTGCAATATTAACCCATTGAAACCGTAATTACAGACACAATTAAAAACCATTGTGTCTATACCACATGTGGAATCTCAGGGACTTAGAGGTTAAGATTCTCTATCTCTAGTCTCTGTAGCTGAAGATAGACAATACGAAAAATGGGAAGAAAATGGGAGTATCTACCTACGAACAATAAAACCTAAAGGTGATGAGTTTGCTACTCATACAATGTTCATTACTTACAGTTTGAATCTACATAATATATATTATAGTTAAGTGCATGTTTCATACTTTAATACGAGATATAATATCTACCTACTTATTATAAAGCGTGCTCCACAACCCGTGGCGTACTCTTTATGTTATTATTTGCGCTAATCTCCGGTCCGCTGCACTCGACGAGACAAGATCTCGCTCAGACGGTACCTATGCCGCAAATTTTTGTTGAAATATGAAAAACATTTTGTGAGAGTAATGAACTTTAAGAACTGTCCTAAGCGGTACTTACAATGTGTGTTCTTTGAAGGATAATGTAGTTTCCTATGACCATTCTTCTGCATAGCGTGTCGATAGCAATTTAAATACAATCTGTCCAGAACGTGGGTATGAGCTTGGTAGCGTAATAGTAGACAACAGGGCACGCTGGACACGATATTAAGTACACCATTCTTTATGAGTTTGACCATTTATATGATGTGTGATCAGGATTGCTTATCAAAAGAAAAAAAACACGATAGTGAGACTAAAAAAATTTAGCTTAGATGGGTCTAAGCTAAATTTTTTTAGTCTCACTATCGCGTTTTTTTTTCGTCCAATTACATCAAATAAAATTGGACAATATTATTTCAGAAACAAATAGGAATAAAATGTCAATTCCTTTTTTTTAACTTATAAGTACTTGTTATAGGATAGTGGGTCATACGATCAAAACTTTCATATAAAACCAGGAAGAGGGTGAGGGGAGAATCAGAGGTATCTATAAAGATTTGCGTTACTATGACCGCAAGTTAGGTATTAACATAAGCACCCGCCGCGAAAATTAATCATATTACGACAAGTTTTAGGATAGCCCTCAACAGTGAACCATGAAAATCATCAATTGATTGAATGGTGGTATTAACATTGAAAAATCAAAAAGAAACATCTTTTAATAATATGTATATTTTTTATTTTTCTACTTTAATTTTCTTATTAGGATCGTAAATCTCTTCGGAACGTCCGTCATAGTACCTATCATAGTTTTCTTGTTGGATTCCTAAACAATGGCTATCATAGTTTGCATCTCTGTTTGACCTATCATGTCTTTTACTTTTACCCTTTCGGTCCCTATCTGCCTTCTCTTTCACATAGTTAATCATAACACCTCTTGTGACGCTGTCTTCTCTTTCTTGTTTAATATGTATTCTTTCACTAGGTCTCTCTTCATGCCTTTCTCTCCTTCTTTCCTTCGATCTGTCTCTATCCCTTCGTCTTTCTTTTTTGTCTTTATGTCTGTGACTTTTATCTCCTTTTTCATCGTACTTTCTTTCTCTTGATTTATGTTTATGGAGGTTGTTCAATTCGTCCTCTAGCTCCGGTTCTTTCTTCATCTGATACTCAGTATCTTCGTCCTTATCTCTATGACTTCTTTTTGATCCTTTATTGGACCTGCATTTGCTGTCAGTACGATATGCATTGTTCTCGTTTCCTTCATAGTAGTATCGTCTTCCCCTAGTTTCATTATCATGTGTTCTCTTCCTAGAATGCTCTCCGTACTTTTGAACTCTTTCGAGATCGTCGTCATATCTTCTCTCTCTAGATCTGTCCTCAGGTCCACGATTGTCACTGCCCCTATCACGTCTATCCTTACTTCCGATTTCATGTCTATATGCTCTATCTGATCTTTCTTTACTATAATCTCTATTTCTGTCTGTAGAATCTTTTCTTTCAATTTTAATTTTAATTGGCTGAGGCACAATCTTTCCATCATGTCTACTTCGATATTCTTTGCCCGCTGATCTAGAATCGTTACTTATGTTGTTCTTATCTCTTTGATTAGTGTCCTTATTTACAGTATCGTCCGGTTCGGTCTCGCTTATACCATCATTGTAGTGCTCCATCTGTTAAAATAATTTATTAAAATTAATCATAACAAAAATGTTCTTGATACAACCTTGCACTGGCATGTATTATATTATGATCTATTGGACCGTGAAAGACAAAGTGTAACAGTTGTTTAAACAAAGAGAAGATGTACATAGGCACACAACACCATCAGGAATTATAAATTGTTTAAAGTAAAACATATGTATGACATCGATGTCCAGACATGGTATTGATCGAGAACTTTGTTTAGACTTGTCTATAATTTTCTACCCTGTTCTTTAACTATAATTATAGCAAATTATTGAGTTCCTTAGAACGCAATCCCATACCTGAGTCCTGATGACGTCGCGCAGAACATCGGAGTAGTTGCGTGACTTGGCGGCGACGCGATACTTGGTTCGGCGCCGGCGCATGTTGCGCAGTTCAGACAGGATCTCCTGGCGCGACAGAATTACCTTCGAACTCTTGTCATGAGCACCACTGTGAAAAGAAAAGCATTGAGATAGTGATCATAAGAAATTATTTATCACTAACGCCCATGGCTTCGCCCGCCTGGACAAAAAATTATCCAATGGTAATGATACTAGTGGGAAAAATTAAAAGTATACTTTGTCCTAACACAGGTCATGTTCTACCTGCATGCCAAATTTCATTGAAATCCGTTCCTCGCACTCGAGAAACATGCAAACAGACATAGTATTGAAATATGTGTTTACGGTTTTCAATAATAAACACTGACCTGAGTAAAGCTAAGTCATTCAAGTCATGGCATGAAGGCACGGCGCTGACCACAGCATCGTGTATCGCGCGGCGCTCGTCGGCTGTGTACGAGACCTGAAGACGCTCCAGTGAAAGCGGCTCTGCTTCGTGACAACCCACGCCTTGGTTGAGGAAACTTATTGGTTATAGATGTGTTATTACAAAATAATTCATGCTTTAAGAATGGTGAATCAGTATAATTTTTAAACTCAAAAATTTATTGAACTACCATGTTCCTATACTTAAATAATCAAGATTTCATACTGCATTTTTTTTAATGATATTTTTTATTTATGTTTTTCCTAAGCCTTAATCTCATAATATTAAAACTTTAAATAAATCCTGACTCCCAATAAACATCCCAGTCCATACTACACATTATAAAGGATACAATACAAAATGGATGAGGTGGTTCAGACTGTTGAACGATTTTCCTATAAACTGAAAAGGAGCAGAAAAGAAACTTAGACATTAATTACAAAATATTTTAATAGTCTAGTTTAGGTCATATTTAGTGGTGTAGTCATCTTCTTCAGTCTCATAAAAGATTTAATATTGTTGGTATGTTGACGAGGAATCCATATCAAAATGTGGGAATCAATGGAATCAACAAATATAACCTCATATAGGTTAAAAAAAATATCACTGACATGTAAAACTGTTTGTACAAACCTACTTACAGAAATAAAATCATTTATCATTTATGATGATTTTGTTTACCATACCTTTTTTAAATAAACAATCTGATCTTGAAGCATTTTCAATGATTTGCTTGATATCTTCTTTGCCTGTGGATAAACCATACATTTTTAATTTAATTCATCCATATTACAATCAATAATACAGTCATGTTGTAAATATTTACTGAATTTAACAAGTGTGTTAGATTCCAAGTCCAGTGGATCTGGTAGTAGCTCATCTTTGCGTAGCCTCGTGTAGCGGTCATCCTTGGAGTAGCCATTTTGTCTCAGAAAGCATTCCTTCTCGTGTTCTTCAGTTTTATCAGGCGGTACTTTGTGATTGGAATCATATCTGCATGTTACCAGCACAGGGTTCTAGAAGAATAACTTAGATTAGACATGGATAAAGTACAGCAGTAAAGGTTACTATACTTTCGTAGGAAGAACAAGATGTTTAGAGGGTTACATAAGGTCTGAGGATCGTGTTTAACACAGCACAGGAAGATGCGTTAGGTATCTAATTCGGTGCCTAATACCAACGCAATCCGAGGACGACGAAATATGCTACATAAAATTATAAACATTATCACAGGACCTGTAAGAAATGTTTTTTATCCCATTGAAGGCTTTGTAAGATCATCGTTAATTTATTATCAATTCCCTCGATGTAAGAATTCAGTTCCATTAATTCTTCCCGTCTTTTCTCCATTTTTTCAGCAATAACTGTGACTACTGTGAGCAATAATTCTTAAGATTTTGTTTTCACAAATTGACGTTAGGCATGGGCAACAAATATCGATATATCTAAATATCGATATTTTTTCATACAATTATCGATATATATCGTCGATATTTTTAATCGCGATATATCGATATTCGATTTTTATTTTAGAGTATCGAATTCGTATCATCATCAATTTTTGAGTAATAAATATTTTTTTTCTAACTTCACTTCTGAATTTTCGTGTATCGACACCGATTTAAAGGCCGGAAAGTGAGGGATTGACAAATAAAACGAATGGGGGTTAAAATTTCCACTATGGGCCATCAGGGAGTAATAGGTAATAGGTTTTTTATAGTAAAGTCGACGGAGCCCCGCTTCGCAGGGCTCCTACTTCTGTGGTTTAAAAAAATAACCACGAGAGGATGGCGGGGTCTTTGTTCACTCGCTCACTAGACCCCGCCATCCTCTTCTAACCTAACCTGTCCGAGTCGGGGTGCCCCGGCACCCCGACTCAAAAGACGCTATAAAACAAAACGGCGACCCGACTCAAAAGACGCTACATAAAACAAAACGGCGTCTCGTCACATTCCGTTCCACAGTGTAAAAAACAAAAATTCGTTACTTTTTGTTGGGGAGCCAAATGTCAAAGTGACAAAATATTCCTAAATTTCTATGATTTAAATTATTATTTTTCTCGTAAACCAATAATTTTTCATTTCATCTCTCTGTGAAAAAAATATGGACTCCCAACTCGTGGGCTGGCAAACTAAAGCTAAGCCGTTTTGTGTTAAATGTTATTAAATACTCCTTGCATGCTCCTCGCGTATCGTTAACTTTACAAAATCCCGCCACGTTCACCTGATCTAAGAACAATACAAATAGCAGGAGCGCAAGAAAACTCTGGGACTTCTTCGAGGTTCGAAGCTCTGCCTCTGTGCCCAATGAGCTTAAACAATACCTCGATCAACTTCTCCTTGAGAGAGAAGCTGACCCATTAAAATTTTGGATAAATTGCCAGCATTTCACGCGGGTTCTTTCATTCCTAGAAGAATGAAGAAGCCTAGAAAATTAAGTATTTAAGGGCGAAGTCGCCCTTAAATACTTAATTTTCTAGGCTTCTTCAGTGTCTTTTAAAAGGGTTGCTTCAGCCGTGAATCTGACAGTACCAGACAATAGAAAAAAATTTGATAGGCGAGCATATCAAACAGAGGGTGTTCCTAATGTCCATATCTGATGACTACTGGTTTGATTAAATTGAATATAATTATTTAGGCTGGAGCATTAATAAAAAATAAAATTTTCTTCTATTTTCGTCTATTCTTTTTACGAAGTTTGAATGCTCTGGGAATATGTATGAATAATCATGTGAAAACTGACGATATATCGATATTTTTCACTTGATAATTATCGATACTGTTTAAAAATATCGATACATTTTTTTCACTTGCCCATCCCTAATTGACAGTTGTGCGTTGACATTGACAATTTGAAACGAAAATTGTTTACGAAGACCGTTTTGTGTTTTGCGGCGACAAAACAGTTTTACGTTTTGGGTTCATACCAGTCTTCGTCGCACAAACCCAAACCAGTTACAAATACAAAAATGTGTTTATTTGTTGAACATAGGTTAACAGGGTAGATTAGGTACAGATGTTGTAATTATGAAGGAACGCTATGTCTAGCCGTCATCGGCGTGCAAATATTAAGATGCTACAAAAATAACTGCATGATGCTAAAGCGACGACTGTTTTCTGCTACCGTTTTCGTCGTTGGGAAAACAGTTGCATGGCATCCGTCAAAAATTTAGCCGCCACCACTAGAAATCCCAAGCGAGCCAAACAGCTCACCTATTCCAGCAGTGCTGGATTAAATGTTGAACAGTGAACATTCATTGTTGTTTTTTTCCTGATTAACCTAATGACTCGAATAATGTAAACTGTATCCTCGTCTATTAGACCAGAGCATACAGTCTAGTCTAGTTCAGTACTGTATTTCTGGACTGGATATAAATAATGAGCACCGCGCCTAAAGGATACATATAGCTTGGCAAAAAAAGAGTCTGTCGTGGTAACCATTGGAACTAAAATATTTTTTTGGTGGCAGCACTGCTTTGTTTATCATCAACAAGTAGCTAATCTGTCATTGTGTTATGTTCCTAGTTGTATTTTACTTATTTCACTAACAATTAACTATCAATTATTAATGCTTTTGAAAATATAAAAAATGAATAAAACAATAAGTAGTAGTGGTGTGAGCTGTGAAATACTAAGTTTTTGTAAGAAATTTGGCGGAATCTGAAGCGGTGTCTCCGATTGACAATGTTTACGAAAGAACTTTCGACACGACAGGTATTTATCCAAAAAAAATATCTTTTATTCAATGCCAGTCATTGCTTTTCCTTTCTAATACTAAGTTTTATCGGTATTATAAGTTTCAAGCCATTTTATTGTTGTTTTCTAGTTTGACAAATCACGTGTACGTTAACTCTTGATGTTTGATACTTGAAATTGAAAAAATTACCTACAGGGAATTAATATGATTGTCTTTATGTTTTTTCAAGGTAAATCTCACAGTACAATTAGAGAAATTGTTAATGAAGGTGAAAAAAGTTAAAAAAAATTTCTACACCTGGAGGAACACCAAAACAGTTGGTGGAAGAAAGAATTAGACGATTTTGATCTGTGTGCAATTAGAAAAAAAGTTCAACACTATAACGAAACAGGCTAAGGTTGGACTTTTAATCCTATTCACTAACTTGACAATTGGAGGGATACCAGGTTTTGACAAAAAAAATATAGTGAGGTGGTGCAAGAATGAATGAAATTGAATGAACTTGAAATAATGTTGTACTTACATGCAAACTTTTTAATTTAATTTTAATAACTAGTCTTAAAACAAGATGTGTACTTTATCAATATATATGTAGTATATGGCTGTCAGAGGAAATAAAATGACTTTATTAAAAAAATAAGCAAAATGACATGATTTCTATATTTAGTTTTGTTTCTATCAGAAGAAAATAAAAAAAGGAAATAACTGTTATTAAAAATTATTAATTATTCTTACAATCCACACCTAAAAACGATTTTTTAAAGTTTTATTTAATTTAAAACATTTTTATCATTCATTCTTTATGCGAAATCGTTCACTACCCCGACACTATTAGTTTTAGAATGGTATCATTATTTTGCTGACCTAAAGGTCCAGTTACCAGGTCATAAAATTCCAAAAAAAAAAAAAAAACATTATTTTGCATTGAACTGTCAAGTTAGTGAATAGGATTAAAAGTTCAACCTTAGTATTTTTTTTTTTTGTTAATGCCGCTATCGCATACCACAGTAAAAAAAAGTATAATTATATTTATTATTTTTCAGGTGCCTATTCTACGTAATAATTTGAGGAGACGGTTTGTAATGGGAGCCGTAAACGTGTAAGAAAGATTTTTACACTATTTCATAAATAAGAAATGTAAAACTGACAAATCAGTGTTAATGCAAAAAATCTATCATAGCACCGAAAAGGAATACAAGAATGATGTTATGTCACGTTTTTCTTTTTAAATAAAATCTAAATTTTAGCGTGTTATTTCATTTTCATTGTCATGTGAATAGTGATAATGTTATGTACCCCACATAGACATACCTGACGCTTTCAACTGTTCAAGTTTATTCGCTATTGCCCGTACCTTTCGAATGCGACATGTAATAGGTACTCTCTGACTTCCGATTAGTTTCCGACAGTAAGCAGCTGTAAATCGCCTTCTTGTCGATTATAAACTGTCAGCATTAACAGGATTCGTTCAGTATCATTCATGTCAAATTTGATACAGGCTTACCAACCATCGAATGGTTATGAATACCCTAGATGGTGGCCGTAAATGCGATTGCGGAACATTATGTCTTGTGTATCGGGTTCAATCGACAATCCCTGAGTGTAATTTAATTAATTTTTAAACTGAACAAGTTTGCATTATGTTATTATGATGGCACTCTTAGATAAATGGTTATTCCAGCGAAATAATGCGCAATCTACTAAATACAATGAAAGTAAAAGATTGTGTGCCTATCAAGTCTTGAAATCTTGATTGATGAGAATTGCCGGGATCTCGTGTTTGTGGATTAAAACTTCAAGTATCTTATCACTTTTAGTCCTCGTATACAGGGTGGCCATACATACTAAGCAGGCGCTCTCATTTTTTCCAGACTCTTTTTTGCCAAGCTTGTACTAAACGTAATGGCTCTTTTCAACTGGCAGCTCTTGTTTTGACAGAAGTTTCGGTGCAATATTTCTTTTTAATCTGTGGTTTGCTTAGCGAGGAGACGTGTGTGCTTTTTTCAGTAGAATTTTCTCAATAAATGTGTGTGGAAAATGGCAGATTCCGAGGTAAATTCACCACATTTTAACATCCTGTTGCTACCAAAATGTGACCGCATTCATCACTAATTATTTTTTTGGCAGGTATTAAAAAAATTGAAGGATATACCATTTAAAATCCAAACCGCAAGTTTGAAAGGAAGACGTGAGGTTGTAGAAGAAATTCGGAATGTATTATCCACACCGGGTAAGTAACAATTAGGGCTATGTTTATTCATAATTTACTTTAAAAGTGTGACATTTGTGTGTTTGTTGCGTATAACCGCAAAGTATTTATAGGTTGGTTGTCCAGCTGTATTGATCCACAGAGCCCTGGATGTAGCTCAAAATTGTGCTCTCACTTGATTGAGTTTTGAACATGCCAATCAGAGGACGCTGTGTGCAACATAGATTGCAACTACATTTATATAAATTCTGAGAAATTAATTCATCAGTACCTGTGCACTCTGGTAACAGTGTGTTTATTCTGTTTACTGAAAATTATTGTAAAATTTAAAAGTTAATGCACTTTCAGGAACCTTAGTTTATATCTGTGTGCATTACTAGAACTACAAATAGTCTGGGCTGAAATGCAACAAGTCTTGTTGTTTACTAATTCATTATTTTAGAATGTACGGAGCATTACAAATGTGTTTTGAGTTATGATGGTGCAGCAATAGTTTCACAAGATACTATTGAGCAATATTAGTGTTAACAGAATAAAACATGACAGTTTATTTAATTTAGGATTCTAAAAAATCATACTAGGCTAAGTAATGTGATTTTGTGTGTACTTTATGTTATTATAAACAAATAGTTGAAATAATAAACAAAGCTTCAATATTTTCTTTTGAAAATAGGTACTTCTTCACTACATTATAGCCATGCCCTGAAGAATAATAAAACTCATTTCCTAAGTGGATAGTTGGCCATAATCCTTTTTAGTAAAATATAAAAGGAGTACAGTAGAGCGTTGATTATCTGAACGTCGATCAACCGAACAACCACTATAGGTAGAACGGGCTGGTGTCCGCAACTCCACCTCTGAGCGCGTATTTTGCGTACGGGTGCGAACAACCACTAATCCGAAGTACCACGCCCGCCCGACTCGCGCGTGTTATCCTCTTCCCACTCTACAATACATGTGAAATTGTCTTTAACTGTTAGTTGTATGTACTCATATGTCACTCTCAAGTAGCCATTATTTGATAAACTAAATTTTACTGTGTGAAAGAAACTATTTGTCATTAAAGATATGAAGGGCTAAGGGGAAGAATCGGCTAACTCACATTTTTTTCAAATTGATTTTTTATTTTCTATGGTCACAAAAATCCACATTTTACCATACGCATATCTAAAACAAGGTAAGAACTCGCTGGGTCATTTAAAAAATGGGCTGCATTTTGGATTTAATAGGGAATAACAAGCTTTGTCCATGACTAAGCCACTTCCCTGCCAAAGCGAATGTGAAACGGTAATTTTTATGGAGATGATGATCCCAATATCGATAACATACTATTTATTTTTACTACCAATTACTTACTTACCAATTATTTATGTATGAGAAATATTTTTAAGTTGGCTATAAAATTATATACTGGCCTTGACTTTGACTGGCCTGTTAGTCTAGTGGTTAGTGACCCTGACTGCTAAGACTGAGGTCGTGGGTTCGATTCCCACCCAGGACAAATCTTTGTGTGATGAGCACAATCATTTGTTCTGTGTCTCGGTGTAATTTATATATATATTATGTATGTATTTAGAAATATATAAGTATGTTTATCAGTTGTCTGGTTGCCATAGTACAGGCTTTGCCTAGTTTGGGATCAGATAACGTTGTGTTGGTTGTCCCAAGATATTATTATATATCAAAACTTTAAATTTCGACACTGAAAAATTTGGTGAATGTGACTAAGCCAGTTTCTTCTCATTAGCCCTTCATATGTCTAAACATAAGGTTTTCGTTCACCTGTACATAAATATGTATGGCTGAATCAATACAGTTCGATTATCTGAAAAAAAAAACGGTTTTCCGAACACGCCTGTCCTCCAATTAGTTCAGATAATCAACTCTCTACTATATTATTTTTTCCACTAGGTGTCGTGGTTTTGTAAGCTGATTTTTAGTCCTTAACACACACTTGTTATAGCAAATGCTAAACCGAAATATCATACAAATGTGCCATTGCCAATAATCTTCTGAACTAGCATCAACTCAACTGATATCAATTATATTCCTTTAAATTATATTTTAAAACTAACCGAATATTCTTTTTCGCTTGAAATGTTAAAAATGCTACTATGCTGAGAATAAGCACATGATATGATAATCAGTGATCCAAATGGCATGTTTTGAGTACTTCTCTGCAGCAAATTCTAATAATTTATTTTAAGCAGACCATCAATTTACAAAGCGCTTTGGAAAGTCAGTTACATTACATAGCTGTGTTATTGCACCAGGTATAACAGAGCCAGCAGTGCGATTTGTGTGTCGCCTGCTGGTGCTCACGCTACACCGCTACCGGGACTCCACCTCCCAGTCGTACGTGAAGAGCCTGGTTGCTCACCTTGCAGCCACGCACAGAGAGTGGACTCTGAAAGGCTTGCTCCCCGTCCTGCTTGAAGTGTCAGAGCAGCTTAAGAACACAGCTTCATCGTGAGTGATATAACAGTTTTGATTTTAAATTTATCCAAAAGAAGGTTCTCAGTAGTATAATACAAACATCAACAGGATTTATAAAATATTATCAGAACTTTAATTGTTACTAGGCATTCTTTTTTTATTTTATATAAATTTTATTCTACAGAAAAAGCATATGCCAGAGTGGGCTGTATGCACTGCGTTGGTCCACAGTCCTTGTTGATGGCACACTCAAGTCTACAGAGGAAAACGGTGTGGACTACAGCACACTTGTCCTATCCCAGGCTAACCTGCTTGCTGCTATCATCGCATATGGAGACCACAGGAAGAATGATAAGGCGTTTTCTATGGTAAGTTAGCACACAGTAAATGTTTAGTCTCTTTAGCAAAATAGCTCAGAGGGGCAATTCCCATATCAATAAGAATGTATACATTCTAATCTCAGTCTCAACTGCCTGTAAATTAACTTACATTTGTGAGAAATTGCCTGTGAGATGAGAATGCAACTAGATTTTGATCATTTTTATTTATGGGATTTTGGCCTTTTTCATTTTGATACTGCACCCAAAATTATACACATTTTATTATTTTTCCAGCTACATACATCCTGGGTATCAATTGGCAAAGAAAAGTTATCCAAATGGCTAGAAGTGTTGCTGGCAATCCCGCCCGACTCAGGACCTCACATCTGCGTCACTTTCTCTACTCTCTGCCGACATCTACAACAGATTGGCGATGGTGGCATTATAGAACAACACAAGGTATGTGGTTATGACTTATTGAGGGGCATATTATAAAAACATCAATCACCATTGAACTGGTAGAACCTGGCTAGGTATTAATATTTTGTGTGTTACATTCATTAGATGACAATGTCTAACAGTCTGACATGAGTTTCCAATTAGACCCTCAGTGGATATTAACACATAAGTGTTCATTGTGCCCAATGATATACTGCATCCTTTCAAAATATTGTAGTGTTACTATGAAAATGTCTACTTCTGTTTTTTTTTTTGTTAAAACAACACAAATTAACATGGCATAAAAATAGGAAAGAAAGCATGTTCAGCCATTGGTACCAGTTGCAATTTGCAGATATTTGACAGTCATTACGTAGTCAGCCTAAAAGTCTAACAACTAGTGTTACCAAGGGGTATTGTGTTATCCAGTAACTGGCTTGTGGAGATCATTTAGGCAGTTCCTTGATGTAAAATACTGGTATTCTGCTACCTGCATCTGGTTACACTGGAAGCTGACCCCAAAATAGTTGGAAAAAGACAATATAAGCAGATTGATTAATCATATTTTCTTACCACAGACAAAAATGCTTGAAAGCTTCACCAAGAGCATCATCAGCGTCAAAGCCCGACCGAACGCGAATTACATCAAGGGTTGTCACGACCTACTGCGTCAGCTCGGACCTGGGGAAATCCGCGACACGTTACTGCCAGCCCTACACAAGGCCATGCTGCGGAGCCCTGAGACCATTGTGCAAGCTGTTGGGGAAGTGTTTGCTAGTCTCAATGTGGAGCTTGACGGATTAGCTGTTGATATTGGAAAAAGTTTGATTGGTAAGGACTTGGGTTAATGTTTACTGATTGATAATATTTAATACACCCACATTTTTTCAAATTATGATTCTGTTGATTCGTGATTGTTTCATCAGTCTCTTTTAGGCATCATTGATTCCAAAAGTAGTTGAATAACGAAACTTGCTACTGTTTGTGCATTTTCTATACGAGATTAAAAGTAATTTTGTTATTTTCAGTAAACTTACACTCTAAAGACGAATGGGTACGAGGCGAAGCTCTATGCGCATTAGAACGGCTAGCGACACGTTGCTCACAAGTGACGGCTGCGCGTGCGCTGCTCACGCACGCCTTTGCCGAGTACAATGGCGCTAGTGGCAAGCTTACCTCTAGTGAAGACAAGATCGCGGTGCTTCTTGTAAGTATACTATACTAAACTTATTAGACGCAAATCGCCATCCGCTGTTGATTGGAATCCACACAAAACACAAAAAGAAAAGAGGTTTATAAGCCATACTAATATGACCATTATTGACTTTACGTAGTGCGGAAAGTAGTTTGAAATAAAAATCCTATAATCAGATACTGCTACCCAATACCTAAATTTATCAGTAATATATAAATGGGTAATAAAATGGGTGCTCCACCTATGGATCGGAGCCTTGGAGTATGAATCCTGCTGTTAGAGCCTTGCAACCAACAGCATGATTCATACAAACAGGAACTCTGAAAACTCTGAAAAATCATTTCTCCTTTACACGACAGTAATTTAAACTGCATAAATCTAATGACATTCCCAATCTGCCTACATAGTTACTATCGCTAGTCAATTGATTGACAAAAGCCATAGTTTGATTAAGATCAGAAAAAAAGATATGTGATAAGTTTTATTCAAGAGTTTCTCCTATACATGATATAATTATATATTATTTTGTCAGTACTTTTATTTATTGTCTCCACGTTGTATAAATTCACGCCTTTTTCTATGAATAATACATATACGTTTACTACCTTACCTTCGTTCCCCTTTTTAATTGAGTTTATAATGAGTATTGATGACGCATCGTTTCGTGGTCCAGGGCGTAAGCACGCTGCGCGCGCTGCCGGTGCGCGGCGCGGAGCGCTCGGCGCTGTTCGGCGAGGTGGCGGCGCAGCTGGCGCGCGTGCTGGACAGCGAGTCGCACGAGCGCACGCTGTGTGTCGCGCTCGACACGCTGCAGAAGTGGACCACCAGCCTGGATACACCCATGCCCGATAAAATACTCGACATATTCAAGGTAACATTTTCAATGTGTTTAAACTTAAAGTAACTTCCAGTTAAGAGTACATAAATGGCAAAACGGAACCTTATTTGTTATCACTCTGCTGTCAGGCTGTCTGTCTTTCAGTATGTTACAGCTCTCCAGGCCAGAATTTGACGATTTATTAATCAAATTCTGTAATTATTTTCAATTTTTCTGCGACATAGTCGTCTGGAAAATTTTAAATACTAAGTGAATGTATTATCAAGTGTGTAATATCAATTAATTTTCATCCTCTTTAGAAAAACTTATCGGGCAAGAGCACAACGCAGAACGTGCGCACATCGTACGTGAGCATGGTGGCGGCGTGCGTGCGCGGCTGCGGCGCCACGGCCGCGCACAAGGCCGCGCTGCAGCCCGCGCTGCTCAAGGCCGTGGAGAAGGCCACGCAGCAGCCGCTGCAGGTAACTACTAGCTGATCGTGAGCATGGTGGCGGCGTGCGTGCGCGGACAAGGCGCCACGGCCGCGCACAAGGCCGCGCTGCAGCCCGCGCTGCTCAAGGCCGTGGAGAAGGCCACGCAGCAGCCGCTGCAGGTAACTACTAGCTGATCGTGAGCATGGTGGCGGCGTGCGTGCGCGGACAAGGCGCCACGGCCGCGCACAAGGCCGCGCTGCAGCCCGCGCTGCTCAAGGCCGTGGAGAAGGCCACGCAGCAGCCGCTGCAGGTAACTACTAGCTGATCGTGAGCATGGTGGCGGCGTGCGTGCGCGGACAAGGCGCCACGGCCGCGCACAAGGCCGCGCTGCAGCCCGCGCTGCTCAAGGCCGTGGAGAAGGCCACGCAGCAGCCGCTGCAGGTAACTACTAGCTGATCGTGAGCATGGTGGCGGCGTGCGTGCGCGGACAAGGCGCCACGGCCGCGCACAAGGCCGCGCTGCAGCCCGCGCTGCTCAAGGCCGTGGAGAAGGCCACGCAGCAGCCGCTGCAGGTAACTACTAGCTGATCGTGAGCATGGTGGCGGCGTGCGTGCGCGGACAAGGCGCCACGGCCGCGCACAAGGCCGCGCTGCAGCCCGCGCTGCTCAAGGCCGTGGAGAAGGCCACGCAGCAGCCGCTGCAGGTAACTACTAGCTGATCGTGAGCATGGTGGCGGCGTGCGTGCGCGGCTGCGGCGCCACGGCCGCGCACAAGGCCGCGCTGCAGCCCGCGCTGCTCAAGGCCGTGGAGAAGGCCACGCAGCAGCCGCTGCAGGTAACTACTAGCTGATCGTGAGCATGGTGGCGGCGTGCGTGCGCGGACAAGGCGCCACGGCCGCGCACAAGGCCGCGCTGCAGCCCGCGCTGCTCAAGGCCGTGGAGAAGGCCACGCAGCAGCCGCTGCAGGTAACTACTAGCTGATCGTGAGCATGGTGGCGGCGTGCGTGCGCGGACAAGGCGCCACGGCCGCGCACAAGGCCGCGCTGCAGCCCGCGCTGCTCAAGGCCGTGGAGAAGGCCACGCAGCAGCCGCTGCAGGTAACTACTAGCTGATCGTGAGCATGGTGGCGGCGTGCGTGCGCGGACAAGGCGCCACGGCCGCGCACAAGGCCGCGCTGCAGCCCGCGCTGCTCAAGGCCGTGGAGAAGGCCACGCAGCAGCCGCTGCAGGTAACTACTAGCTGATCGTGAGCATGGTGGCGGCGTGCGTGCGCGGACAAGGCGCCACGGCCGCGCACAAGGCCTTGAAGCAAGGATACTGGACGGATTTGATCACTATGGATAGTCACGAGCCTGAAGGCCTGAAAATAAGTTTTGCCAAGGACTATTACCCGGTGTTACCCAGGCACTGGGTTTTGGGTAACAGGGCATATAGGCAGTCGTATTCGTAGACTGGACTGGAAGACTACTCGATTTAGTTATGAAAATATAAGCAGCATATGGCCTTTAGATCTGTAAAAGATTCTACTGTCATGGACAGGCAGTTATAATTTTGTTTTGCTTTAAATAAACGAAGATTGCATACAGGGTTATAGTTTTTTTTATTAATAATCTTTGTATAGCAAAGTACCTAAATCAAGCACTTTTTCATAAAACCAATTATACCTATTTCGTTTATTGTTTTTTGTCAACTTTGATCAACTCCTTATAGTTTCGCCACGTATATCATAATCATTTGATTTCCCCAGCACCTGGTGGTGAGCGAGGGTATCTGCGCGATGCTGGGCCTGGCCCTACTAGACACATCCCGCGAGCTGCCCAGCAAGGCCAGCGTGTGGGCTGCGCTGACGCACACAGACAAGCACGTGTTGCTGCACGATCGAGTGCTCACTGCTGCGAGCGATGACGGTAACTATCTATCAGAATTCACCTATATCGATTAAAATCAAATGTGGGTTTTTTTTTTCTGGATGGGAAATCATCAAATGACTTCTCCCGCTCTGGGCGGAGCTCCAGGTCGTGTCTGTGCGTTTACTGACTAAAACCCACCCGTGTTCCTTCAGTTACCTATATGCCAGGGCCACGGTATCTCGTTTGAACAATCTCGCGAACCTAGCAGGCCTCGCGACCCTGGCAGGTGGGGTTAGATTTAGAATGTGAGCTACTCTTACCGAATAGGGAGCAAGTTTATAGAAGGATCTCACTAGCTAGCCTTATGTCAAAGGTATGCAATGACATTGATTTTAAACAGATATTCAAAACTTCTGCAATGTTCATTATTTTGCCTTGATTATAACTTTGCATGAAGCTTACCTGTATAAACTGTCCATATAATGTTACGCTAAGTATATATTTTAAAGTTACTGAGTGTCACTATAGCATTTACCCCTTTATAGTCCTAATACAGGTGGTGTTGCTATGCAGAACAGTGTTGGAAAACTACCAAAGTGTTGCCAGCGAACAAAACTCGCCGGTTTACAGAGCATTCATACTCTGTCTTCTATCACCCGTCAAGGCTGTCCGTACTACCGCCATAGTGGAAGTTAAGGCGCTACTTGCCAAGGAAGATAGAGTCTTAATGGCGAGGTATTTAGCCCTAAAGTTGAATGAAGTGCTGGAAGAGGGCAAAGTGTTCAGTGGCAAGGAGAAGACGCCGACTGATGATAAGGGAGGCGGAGAGGTGACGGGCAAGATGATCCTGGATAGTGTTCATGCACTGTGTTCGTTTAGAGGTGAGTTTTTCTATGTTAGTTTCGTTCAGTATAATACAAGATACAAGATATTTATTTTGCTAAAACATGAGTATACACATAAATGCAAGATGTTACATAAAAGTAACAACAAACATAATGTATTAAAAAAAAATGTATTGTGTAATGTATGTGTATAATCAATCAATCAATCAATCAATCAACTTTATTTCTCACCACAATATACATAATTCACATTGGTCAGATTCGACAATTATACATAATCCAGGTAAGAGTACAGAGTACCCGTAGACCACCTCGCAAATCTATAACACCCTTAGTTCCACCTCTTCGCCGTACAGTGTCTGGTGCTAATTCGCCTATACCCCGCATGTGCAAACTCATTAACGAACGCAGCGACCTGGTTGACGTCCACGCTGACTCAATATCGGCGTTTGTCAGACGTAATTAGTAATGGTTTTTTTTTTAAATATAAATATCTAGAATTTAAGTACTTTAAGTGTTTAGAAATTAAGTTATAATTAAAAAGAGCATTTTGCATGCGGTGTTTGCCTGTAATTGGTTGTGCAGTTAGATTTAAGACACTATTACTTATATGTTCCTACGTGTATAATATCTGTAACAACTGTTGGTGAACCTTAATTAAATAAATAAATAAATAATAAGTATATATTGTGGGAGACTGGTGCCTAAGTTAGGCTCGTGGCCTGTGTTTCAGGACACCAGGATCCCACCCCTTTACATTTTCATTTCACAATTATGTACTAGGCGCGCTGACAGAATGTAAGGAATCATACGACATTTATAGTTTATTTATTATTATTTTTAAAATCTAGGTTAAGCATGTAAACAGAATGTTAGTAGATGTAGTGTATGGGTGATTGTGTGGGTGTGTGAGTGTGTGGATGTGTGAGTGTGCGGGACTGTAAGAGTGCTTGATTGTGTGTTTAGGTCATTGTAAGGATGTTTTCAGTATCATTATAGTGTAATTTTTGTAGCCAGTCAGTTAGCCTCTTTTTGCATGTATTTTTTGTAAGGCTAAAGATATGTAGCACCTTATTAGTTTTATTGTATAAGTAGCCACCCAGATAGCAGAAGAAACGCCTTGCAAAAATAGTTTTGTGACGTAGATGATGGCGCTCCACTGGGTCATATCGTCTTTTCCCCCTTGACAGCGTTGGATTATAAACCAAGAGAGTATGCTGTTTTAGTAAAATATGCAATATAAACAGTTGACGCACTGTCAAGACTTCGCTTTCTTTGTATAACTGTTCAGTGGGGTAGCGATACGGTCGAAAAGATGACACTTTTAGTATAGCTCTTTGGGTTCTTTCTATTTCTATTAGGGTAGTTTTTGGAGCTCCACCCCAAGAGGTGATGCAGTAGGTCAGTATGACCAGGCAGGATGTCAGTATTGTGTGTGTATAATTGTTTAACTTGAAACACAGTTGGTCTCGGCTGTCGTTCTTCGATCTATCAGACATTTGTTACGGGTATGCAGAAGCCCGAAAGTCTGATAACCAGTCTTGCCAAGGAGTATCGTGTTACCCCGTAACTGGGTTGTGGGGGTGAAATAGGCATTCGCTCTATGTCAAAACTGACAAACACACTGGTATCCAGCGGCACCCGGTTGTATGCCGCTGGAGACCAGTAAGTTTGTCAGCCTTTTCCCAACAATATTGGGGTGGGATCCCAATCAAACCCCAACATTGTTGGCAACAGGCTAGGGAGAGTGTTATATTCGACATCGTTACTAGGTATCGGCCAACAGCTCGGCCGTTTATCTACTTGCCATCTAAAACACCAGTCAAATAAACCTACAATGAGCAATATACACAAACAAGAAAAACATGAAAAGTAAAGAAGCTGATGGAGTACAAAACCTTGATTCCCCCACAGACTACCCCGAGAAGGAGTCTCAGGAGCTAGCCATAGCGATCCTGCCGAGCTGCCACCACCCGCTGGCGGCTCGCGTGTCTGGCGCGGCGTGGCGCCGCCTGCTGCGCTACCTGCGCCACGACGCGCGCCAGCTGGTGGGGCTGTACTCCCACAACCTCAAGAACAACTACATCGTGGGCTACTCGCCTAACGAGGTAAGTTCTTCCACTGTATTAAAGATCTTCAATACATTTACTGACAGCACCGCCCAAATCGCTGGGTGTGTAATTTTGTTGAGTTACTTTTATAACGAAACAGCACTACGGCAAGATGATATGAAAGTCACCTCCAAAAAGAAGTACATAGAGGATAAAAATTCGTAATTTTTGCCGATTGGAGATCCTTTGGAGAGGCTTGATCCATAATAAAAATCGTACTTTATCCGTACTATGAAACGGAAGCGATATGAAACGAAACATTTAAGGAATAACAACTATTAAGGATTTTGTGAATGTTTCAATCGAAATTCAAAGAAATGTTGGATGGATTCGCTATGAGGTAGTGATGCGGTTCGCTATCGATCTGCTTTCTATGCTAAGAGACGAGACACAAACACACTGCTCTTTTTATTCTCTTTTCATGAACTTTTCGAGATATCTCGAAACACTTCAATGCTAAAAACGAACAATCCGTTGATCATAAGTCTATCCATGTCTTGCCATTCTTTCCACAGACTTTATCAAATGTAGTAGCCACCCTCGTAGCCACAAACCCAGAAGTGCTAGCGGGTAGCGCGGTGCAGTGCGCGCTGGACACGCTGCAGGACCCCGAGCTACTGCGCGTGACGCGGGACGAGTACTTCACCTACCTCACGCCTGAGGGAGTGCTGTATGACAAGAGTTCCGTGCCTGGGTGAGTTAGTAGACGAAGTTTACGTTTAGAGGGTATAAAAAGACCAAGAGAGATAGTCTTCATCTACACATTTCGTACTTCAAACAAAACAATATTGATCAAAAATTATTGTTGGAAAACGAGTTTTTATGTGAGAATCGCGGTATTTACGGTAGCGCGCAATGAAACTCACGCAAAACTTTGTGCTTTATGATGATGATGTATTTAGAGTTAAAATAATGAATATTTAGTTTTGTGGAAAAAAAAAACTTCCCTACTTTTTGTTTAAAGGTCAGGTCCAGTAGAAAAAGTGATAACAAAGATGCTAACCAGAGTCACTTGTACATCACAAGTGCCTCGGCATCGCTTAGCATTTTTTCACACCCATTATTTCGCAAAAGTATTCTCAAGTTCTTTTTACATTTGAAAATATTATGATAACACTCCCGTGTCCATTAGGACGAGAGCAACTCCAGTTATTTTAAGTACATTCAGTCTTATCTCAATCTGCCAAAAAATTATCGAGTTTCCCTACATTTGTGTCATATGATTGTCGCCATGATCAGATTGCAACTAGACTTTGTACATTTTTAATTACGAGAAAAGGCGATAGGTTAGGCCAGGCTAGGTATAATGTCAGTTTATTTTATTTATTTATTCATTTATTTGCGTAAAACATGGTATAAAGAGGTCTTATAGTAAAAAAATTGAGCAAGCATGTTTTACACCTGCCTTCGAATAATGTAGGCGTGATTTTAGTTCAATGAGTATAATAACATTTACATCCATTCAGCATAATGACATTTACATCCATTCAGCATAATGACATTTACATCCTAGCTGTTTCGGAAAAGTCGACTGTACAAAATTACAGTGTTTATTTTCTTGTCTAGTAATGAAGATAATAAGGAGATGAATCTGAAACGTGAGAGCAAAGCTTACAGCTATAAGGACCAGCTGGAAGAGCTGCAGCTGCGACGCGAGCTGGAGGAGAAGAACAAGCGAGAAGGCAAGGCCAAAGAGGTCAGTTGCACATCACCACCACAGATTATAATTTAGAGTCGTTTTTCGTATGGGTCCGCATAGTTCTTCAATACTCAATTGTTTATTGTATTCCAAATAGCTTGCAATTACACGCAGTTTACACAGACTTTTGCAAGGCCTTTGACAAGGTAGACCATGAACTGTTGCTCGATAAAATTGCCTTTATCGTGATTCAAGGTCACTTGCTGCGGTTGTTTGCATCCCATATTTCAAACCGCTATCAAAAGTTGGTAATCAACGGATACAGATAAAGCACTATCGAACTTACATCCGGTTTACCACAGGGCACTACCCTTACGCCGTTATTATATGTAACATATTCATAAGTTACTGTTTTTAAAACAACTCCACACTAATATTATAAATGCAAAAGTAACTCTGTCTGTCTCGCTTTCCTGCTAAAACTGCTGAACCGATTTAAATGATATTTGGTACACAGATAGTTTAGAGCATGAGAAAGGACATAGGCTACTTTTAATTCCGTGACTTTGTTTGCGTCCGCAATAACCGACATTTACACACACGAAGTCGCGGGCAGAAGCTAGTAGAACATAATTTTCTAACATGAGATTCGATAACCAATTAAATTGATTCATAAACCAAGAACGCTTATTTAAATCAATAAACTAGACTTCCTTGGAGTCTCGCTACAATGAATGGCTTTAAAAAAAGGAATCCAAGAGAGACGTGTTTCTACACCCATATGTTCTTTATTCAAGGTTCCCCTATCAGCTAAGCAGAAGGAGGCTATCAAAGCACAGCTGGCTAAGGAGAGTGCAGTGCGGCAAAGACTGAGTGCGGTGAGCTTATCTTTTTCATAGTATGCTTCTTCGTTTCATTGTAAAAAGAAATTGGGTTAATTTTGTGGGTCTTTTATTTTTATTTTAAACCTGTTTTTGAATAAATAAAATCGGATTACTCATTACTTACGTACATTACACGTTATTTCACCTTCAGTCGAGCATCCATCATAATTTTTTTTTTTCGAAGGTATTTCCAACGGTTTATGCACTTGTTCACCCCAAGATAAAAACCAGAAATTTCTTCCAGCTAAACTTGCGCGTAGTGATAGCAGTGCGCCTCTTGGAGGCAGTACAGCGTGGTTCAGCCCCTGCCTTGTGTCGCGGAGCCCGGCGCATTGTGCCGGCCGTATTGGGAGCTCTACGGAGCCCCCTCGCTGCTCCGCGCCTCGCTGACGCGTATGGAAATCTTAGATTCGCACTGCTGCCTAACCACTTGGCTTTGGGAGATATTCTGGCCAGGCTTACGCTACGGTAAGTTTTTTACGTTACGGTTTTAGCTCATGTGAATCATTTCTCTTTCACATTGATTGATTCAGTATTTAGTTAAAATGTTAGAAAAAGAAATTCATTTTAACTCATTTTTAGAGACATGATACATCCTACTAATATTATAAATGCGAAAGTATGTATGAATGTGTGGATATTCGTTTCTCTTTCACGCAAAAACCACTGAACGGATTTAGATGATATTTGAAACACAGTTTATAACCTGGATTAACACATAGGCTACTTTTTATCCCGGTAGTAAGTTCCCGCGGGATATTTTCCAACCTCCACGCGGGCAAAGCCGCTGGCAAAAGCTAGTAAATAAATATTTATAAAGTTGTGAGCACCATGTATCCATAAAATATAATTAATTTATGACATTACTTAATTTTTGAATACTTTGTACCTATTGTAGTATAGTAATTTTATTCCAGATACTTCACCTTCGCATATTATTATAATTAATGGATACAAAATATTTTAATTATTTTGTAATGTTTCTTGTCCATTATTCTCCATTCCAAATACCTTTTTTGGAAAGAACAACTAGGATCCATTCTATTTTAATAGAAATGTTGAAATTCAAAAGTGCCTATTTGAAATAAATGGTTTGAGTTTGACTTCCTGCCCCGGGCTCTGTCGCTGCCATCAGCGACGCTATAGATAGCTCTTCTCCCCGCCTTTTTCTCAGCAGCAACAAACTTCATAGCTACCTATGGCATTTCTTGCCCATTCTTCTCCATACGAAACTACCTTTTGGAAGAGGCAGTAAATGGTGTTGTTCAAAAGCGTCCAGCGCAAAGCGCGTTAAAATCCAGTAAACAATTCAGCAAAGTAATATCACTTTGCTGAAGTATTTACTGGAATTTTTCGAGATGAGCAGTAACTAATATACCTATCCAGAACTATCTAAACTGCTTTCCATCTGTCAGGCTTCACAAGCCACAGTGCGACTTGGAACCGAGCTGGGAGGATAACGAACTGAACTCAGCCACCGCGCGCACCATCAACCTGATGTACATGACCACCTGCAGCAAGGCTTCTAGCGATGATGAGGAGGATTCAGCGCACAAAACCAACCACTTCACCGCGCCAGGGTTCTGCTATGCCTTCCCATTGTTGAAGCTAGGTGAGTTGAGTTCCAAGTGATATCAAAATTATCAAGTTTTATAAAATTGTAGCTGTAAAGATCCAATGTCTGTATTTTCTCTTTCTTAATTCTTTAGTGAAAAAAGCTAACAAGGGCATGAGAAATGAACCAACTATGGTTGATCGAGAAAAACCAGAAAAATTACCAAAGATGTTTGATTTGAATTTTTAACCCAACTGCAAAGGTTACTGTCACCTCAAAAGAATTGGTATTTTACAAACAGGAACACGACGGGTATTGCCCACGCTACCTACCCGTTTAAAGCCTGGGCTTACTATGAACTGCCGTAGCCAATCTGGAAATCTCACAAACAACTGCGGGCCCAAGTTTGTTACTTTAGAATTAATTTGGCAAAATACGGCATCCCATCCTAAAAACAGTTCTAGTCTGGAGCTCTTTCATAAGCGCTTTTACATACCTCACCTATTTTTCAACCAAAAATCGACACGTTTAGAAAGACTATGAACTGGCTTGTTTGCAGGCCTGTCGAGCTCCGCGCTCCGAGCAGACGAGCAGACGATGATGAACGGCCTGTCAGTGATCGAATCACACGCGGCGCTGCGGCTGGACTCCGACATGATGCATCCCGCGCTCTTCCCCATCGACCACATGTTCCGCCTGCTCATCGACCTGATCAGTAAGTATATTAAACTAACATGCTCATCAAAATTTGATAAAGTAAGGATCAACAGCATTGGCATCATCAGAGCATCAGAATTAGAACGCCACAAGTTTCAAAGGACAAACGCAAAGCATTTATTTCAATTGAACCATTTACAGGCACTTTTGAATTTTCAAACAGTGTGGCAGTCAGAAAGATGAAGTCTCTTGCCTATTCCAAAGTGTATTAGGTTTCTATAAATAAGAACCGGCAAGAAGCTTCATGGGCACTTTAAAATCAAACCATTATTACAATAATTCAGTGTCAACAATCTCTTAGAGTCCATTGTATATAGCGTAAGATCATTTTGGATATCTTGCCACTGTTCATGGAGCTTCCCAAAAATCTTTGTATCAGCCGCATAAAAAGAAAATGGTGCTTATTTTTCAAATCTGTAAAGTATAATATAATTATTACTGGATTCAGCACCGATCTATGAGAAACATCGCTGAGCACTTTACGAGTTATAGAAAGAACGTCTCCAGTACGCACACGGAATGTTCTTTTGGTAAGGAAGTCACTTATCCAGGCTGCCAGACACTGCCGCGTATGACAACGTGTGTGATGGCCCCAAAAAAAAATCTGAATGGGCTGAATCTTTGGCAAAAATGTAGGGAAATTAAAGGTATTTTTGACGGATTGAGATTAAGGCTGACCCCACATTAGGCGTGCGCGATCCTCGGGCGCGAGCGCGCCGCGATCGCGGCGCGCTCGCGGCGATCTCGCGGCGCTCGAGTCGCGTTCTTACCCCTTCGCCCGCTACAATACTCAATACTTTATTGCATTCCACAATGTATATGCTTAGGTGGTAAAACATTTTATTTAGAAACAATTGTGGACCCTGTCGGGCACAGCAAAGGAAAATACAGTAGGTAGAGAGGAGGACCTATTGATTATCTTATAATGTAACTTATTCTAAAATAGTAATTAAAAATAGGTGAAATACATGCTTTGGACTTTTCTAAACGAATTTCAGGGATTTATCATTTAAAATTTCGTTGTCGCTATAATAACATTTGCTTAACAGCAGCTTTTTTAATTTATCAGTAAATAGATGGGTTTTTTTCTGTCCTTATGGATTCTGGTAACTTGTTGTATATTGCTACTGTTTCGGTCAGTCACATGGTGGGCAGTGTTGTGTTGACACACGTTAAAAATAGAGTCACGAGTGAAATTAATATCGAAAGCTTTATCCTAGAAATACAGAATCGTTCTGCGATATGGGACATGACTACAAAGGAGTATAGTGATCGTATTGCAAAAAAAAGGTGTGGGAAGAAATCAGCACTTTATTTATAAAAGACTAGCTTCTGCCCGCGACTTCTTCTGCGTAAATGTCGTTTATCGCGGACTTTTTATTCCGTGACAAAGTCACGGAATAAAAAGTAGCCTATGTCCTTTTTCAGGCTCTAAACTATCTGAGTACCAAATTTCATTTAAATCGGTTCAGTAGTTTTAGCAGGAAAGCGAGACAGGCAGACAGACAGAGTTACTTTGCATTTATAATATTAGTGTGGATAGTGTGGATTTTGAAACGAAAATTGTCCAAATTGTGACTGACTTAGCTGTAGGGGGTTAAACGCCAAGGCTAGCGCCGCGTGCGCGCCGCGAGCGCGCCGCGAGTGCGCCGCGAGCGCGCCGCGAGTGCGCCGCGAGCGCGCCGCGAGTGCGCCGCGAGCGCGCCGCGAGTGCGCCGCGAGCGCGCCGCAGGGCAGCTAAACGCGACGCTCTCGCGGCGCGCTCGCGACGCGCTCGCGACGCGCTCGCGACGCGCGCGCGGCGCTCGCGCCCGAGGATCGCGCACGCCTAATGTGGGGGAGGCCTTAAAGTACTGGAATTGCCCCTCTGATCATTTTGAAATAGTAATACTATTTGCAGAGAGTTCAAAATCATCTCCCACCGTGTTCATGGTGAATTTTTCCGCAGGCAGTACAAGCGGCCGTGTGCAGGCAGCGTGCACAGTGTCTCTGTTAGAGACAGCGCAGTGCGTCGCACGCGCCACGCTCTCACTCGACGACGTCACGTGTCTGCTGGCTGGTCTGCAGAACCCAATGGAGGTATGACCTTCCCTGAAAATATAATAATATGTAGAAATATCTAGCAACTTCCCAATATCAGAACAAATAAGTCCCTAATCACCACGGCTGATTCAATCACTTTTACTGCCACTTCCAATCGTGAGTTTTGGAGCTGGTAGTGCCAATACTCTCTAATCCTGTATGTGAATGACACTGTATATGACTGACCTGCCCGGTGGCTGCGCAGGTGGTGCGTGACGCAGCCCTACGCGCGCTACTGTGCGTGGTGGACTGCTTGCCGCCGCTGCTGGAAGACCCGGCGTACGCTCTCACGCTCACCAAGAGACTACTCGTCGCCACGTTCGACGTCTCCGAGGATAACAAGTGAGAGATCTATTTATTTGAGCTTTTTTTTTGTGGATGGGAAATCATCAAATGACTTCACCCGCTCTGTGGAGCGGAAAGACGTGTCAGACTTTTACTGACTAAAACCCACCCGTGTTCTTTCGGTTGCCCATATGCCAGAGCCACGGTACCTCTATCGAACTAATCTCGCGACCCTGGCAGGGTTTGAGCCTTCATTGAGCATAAATTGTTGATTTTTCTGTCAAGCTTGAATGATTCCATTCTCATTGCATAGGAAGTTGGCCGAAGACCTCTGGTCTCAACTGCCCCTAGCCCAGCAGTGGAGTCGCGAGCCTGAGCTAGTGGAACTGCTACTAGAAGAGGTGCAGCACCCCGCGGAGCCGGTGCAGCGCGCGGCGGCCGCTGCGCTTGCGCATCTCGTGGAGCGCAGCACTGATACTGCCGCAGCTGAATACGTGCTGGAGCAACTGCAGGATATATACTCACAAAAGTTGCCTGTGAGTATAGTAACAAACTAAGTAACTTTGTTTTGACATCAATGCCGTTACCATTCTTAATTTTATAGATGCTTAGCCATTTAAGTTACAAATAAGTTCCATAATAGCTAACAGTCTAGATTATTATAATTATGAAAAAGGTATCAACAAGTGTAAACACTTCATTAAAATTGTGAACCGTCGTGGAACGCCTAGCAGATGTGAAACATCGAAATAGTTTTGTACAGGTAATAGACATATAAGGATAGTTCACGACAGGAAATAAATATGGCATAATCAAAATTAAGTAATAAGATTTCTTTCAAGAAATGATGACTGTTTATTAAATAAACATTTATATTAATTACATACTTCCGTACTACATACAAAGGTACTATATTCGAACCAAACATTCGAGCGACACAAGGCAAACTAAATTGTCACCCACCCAAAGGCTGACCTTGAGAAGTGTAGCTTAACCTAGCGAACCAACCCTTCGAGCGACACAAGGCAAAAAACTAAATTTTCACCCATCCAACGGCTGACCTTGGGAAGTGTAGCTTCACCTAGCGAACCAACCCTTCGAGCGACACAAGGCAAAAAGAAACTAAATTGTCGCCCATCCAAAGGCTGATCTTGAGAAGTGTTGCTTCACCTAGCGAACCAACCCTTCGAGCGACACAAGGCAAAAAAAACTAAATTTTCACCCATCCAACGGCTGACCTTGGGAAGTGTAGCTTCACCTAGCGAACCAACCCTTCGAGCGACACAAGGCAAAAAGAAACTAAATTGTCACCCATCCAACGACTGACGTTGGGAAGTGTAGCTTCACCTAGTGAACCAACCCTTCGAGCGACACAAGGCAAAAAAAACTAAATTTTCGCCCATCCAAAGGCTGACCGAGAAGTGTAGCTTAACCTAGCGAACCTGCTCTACGAGCTACACAAGACAAAACAAAAACTAAATTGTCACCCATCCAAACCAGGTCAGCCGACCTTGAGCTATGTAGCTTAATTAACCTTGCAAACCAACTACGAGCAACCACTAGGTAAATCAAAGACGCGTTGGCGTGGCGAAGCTTCGGCACGCCAACAATCGGTTTTACCCGCAGCTATAGATGTTTCACATCAAAATTACCATAAGCAATAGAGAATTGCCGTTTTAGGGGAAAAATTAACTTCTGGAAAGAATGGTCGCCTATCATATTTTGTTATTGCTTGAAACTGACATAAAAGCTCGTGGTGACAGTTGATCCCGGCGAAGCTGGACCAGTTCGGGCACGTGGTATCGGAGGCGGTGGACTCGTGGGGCGCGCGGCGCGGCGTGGCGCTGGCACTGCACCAGCTGGCGGCGCGGCTGCCGGCGCCGGCCGTGCCGCCCGCCATGCGCTTCTTCGTGGAGCGCGCGCTGGCCGACCGCCACGACACCGTGCGCGCAGAGATGCTCAACGCCGCCATGGCCATCGTCGACTTGCACGGAAAGGTACGGCATCTCTGTAAATATGTTTTAGTGAATACCCATTATTGATTAAAACCCTTCCATACTTTATATTCAATTCCGGCTTATTTGTTCTGTTATTAAATGTCATTATTTTAGTTTTGTCAAGATTTATTTTCAGGTTGTTATTAACAAAACAATTTATTATATTTTTAAGATCGTCATTTATGTATTTTAAAGAATATTAATGTCATTAATAGAGAACAAAATAGTGCAGTCATCAGCAAATAAAACCATCTGGTTCTTAGTGATTTATGGCATATCATTTATTTAAATGTAAATAATGGAGGGGCAAGAATATTACCTTGGGGAACACCATAAGAAGTTTTTCTAGGACGTGACATGTATGTTTTTGAACTTTCGACCTTGCACATAGCATATCAAGCGTTGTGATTTGAGTGTGATTAGAGAGATAAGATTGTAATAGGTATAATGCAGTTTTCCTAATCCCATAGCACTCTAATTCGTTCAGCAGTATACCATGATCTACATCGTCGAACGCTTTAGACATATCCTTAAACAAGGCCGTCACCGGAGTTCTAGCATCAATACTAGAACCTATTTTTTTTTTGATCACGTCGTACATCCCAATATTAATGAATTTGCCGTTCCGGAATCCAAATTGTTCGCTGATTATGAGATCATGCTTGTCAAATAACGACGAAAGGCTATTGTATATAACCACTGCTATAACATTCATACATACAATCACGCCTTTTTCCCATAGGAGAAGGAAGAAACCACGGAACGCCACCTGCTACGATCTCTACACACTTCTTTTGCCTCGTTTAGGTTCATACAGTTCCATTACTATAATTTTAGAAAACATAGGAATAAGTGCTATCAGTCTATAATTACCCATGATACTTTTATCATCTTTTTATGAACAAGTTTATTAACAGTAATTTTTAATTCTAGTTCACATCACATCAGAATCTTCATCAAAATGATGGATGTGATTACATACATAACAACATTGCCTATTGTCTTTTTATATTGCAGGAGACCCTGAGTAGCCAGCTGCCGGTGTTCGAGAACTTCCTGGACAAGGCGCCGAAGTCTGGCGGCTACGACGCGGTGCGGCAGTGCGTGGTGCTGCTGGTGGGGTCGCTAGCGCGCCACCTGGAGCCCAGCGACGCGCGCCTCAAGCCCATCACGCTGCGCCTCGTGGCCGCGCTCTCCACGCCCAGCCAGCAGGTAACACTACGACACGGTGGGGCAGTGCGTGGTGCTGCTGGTGGGTACTGGCGCGCCACCTGGAGCCCAGCGACGCGCGCCTCAAGCCCATCACGCTGCGCCTCGTGGCCGCGCTCTCCACGCCCAGCCAGCAGGTAACACTACGACACGGTGGGGCAGTGCGTGGTGCTGCTGGTGGGTACTGGCGCGCCACCTGGAGCCCAGCGACGCGCGCCTCAAGCCCATCACGCTGCGCCTCGTGGCCGCGCTCTCCACGCCCAGCCAGCAGGTAACACTACGACACGGTGGGGCAGTGCGTGGTGCTGCTGGTGGGTACTGGCGCGCCACCTGGAGCCCAGCGACGCGCGCCTCAAGCCCATCACGCTGCGCCTCGTGGCCGCGCTCTCCACGCCCAGCCAGCAGGTAACACTACGACACGGTGGGGCAGTGCGTGGTGCTGCTGGTGGGTACTGGCGCGCCACCTGGAGCCCAGCGACGCGCGCCTCAAGCCCATCACGCTGCGCCTCGTGGCCGCGCTCTCCACGCCCAGCCAGCAGGTAACACTACGACACGGTGGGGCAGTGCGTGGTGCTGCTGGTGGGTACTGGCGCGCCACCTGGAGCCCAGCGACGCGCGCCTCAAGCCCATCACGCTGCGCCTCGTGGCCGCGCTCTCCACGCCCAGCCAGCAGGTAACACTACGACACGGTGGGGCAGTGCGTGGTGCTGCTGGTGGGTACTGGCGCGCCACCTGGAGCCCAGCGACGCGCGCCTCAAGCCCATCACGCTGCGCCTCGTGGCCGCGCTCTCCACGCCCAGCCAGCAGGTAACACTACGACACGGTGGGGCAGTGCGTGGTGCTGCTGGTGGGTACTGGCGCGCCACCTGGAGCCCAGCGACGCGCGCCTCAAGCCCATCACGCTGCGCCTCGTGGCCGCGCTCTCCACGCCCAGCCAGCAGGTAACACTACGACACGGTGGGGCAGTGCGTGGTGCTGCTGGTGGGTACTGGCGCGCCACCTGGAGCCCAGCGACGCGCGCCTCAAGCCCATCACGCTGCGCCTCGTGGCCGCGCTCTCCACGCCCAGCCAGCAGGTAACACTACGACACGGTGGGGCAGTGCGTGGTGCTGCTGGTGGGTACTGGCGCGCCACCTGGAGCCCAGCGACGCGCGCCTCAAGCCCATCACGCTGCGCCTCGTGGCCGCGCTCTCCACGCCCAGCCAGCAGGTAACACTACGACACGGTGGGGCAGTGCGTGGTGCTGCTGGTGGGTACTGGCGCGCCACCTGGAGCCCAGCGACGCGCGCCTCAAGCCCATCACGCTGCGCCTCGTGGCCGCGCTCTCCACGCCCAGCCAGCAGGTAACACTACGACACGGTGGGGCAGTGCGTGGTGCTGCTGGTGGGTACTGGCGCGCCACCTGGAGCCCAGCGACGCGCGCCTCAAGCCCATCACGCTGCGCCTCGTGGCCGCGCTCTCCACGCCCAGCCAGCAGGTAACACTACGACACGGTGGGGCAGTGCGTGGTGCTGCTGGTGGGTACTGGCGCGCCACCTGGAGCCCAGCGACGCGCGCCTCAAGCCCATCACGCTGCGCCTCGTGGCCGCGCTCTCCACGCCCAGCCAGCAGGTAACACTACGACACGGTGGGGCAGTGCGTGGTGCTGCTGGTGGGTACTGGCGCGCCACCTGGAGCCCAGCGACGCGCGCCTCAAGCCCATCACGCTGCGCCTCGTGGCCGCGCTCTCCACGCCCAGCCAGCAGGTAACACTACGACACGGTGGGGCAGTGCGTGGTGCTGCTGGTGGGTACTGGCGCGCCACCTGGAGCCCAGCGACGCGCGCCTCAAGCCCATCACGCTGCGCCTCGTGGCCGCGCTCTCCACGCCCAGCCAGCAGGTAACACTACGACACGGTGGGGCAGTGCGTGGTGCTGCTGGTGGGTACTGGCGCGCCACCTGGAGCCCAGCGACGCGCGCCTCAAGCCCATCACGCTGCGCCTCGTGGCCGCGCTCTCTACGCCCAGCCAGCAGGTCACTCCACGCCCTACTATACTGGGCAGACAATCAAAACAAACCTTCCAATTTGAAATGCCAACAATAATCCTTCCAATTTGAAATGCCTAGAATACTCTATTAATTTATTACGATCCATAAGGTGTAGGTTTCAAAATATTTTTTATGGGGCACAACGAATTAGGAGAGAGTAGAAGGGCTTAAATTTGACTATCCAGTTGGTATACTATGTATGTATATATTAAGTTATCTGAAATTCGAAGACAGGGGAACGGTACCATAACCCTGGAATCAGGCCACTTATTCTACTACCGCGAAGGTCTCCCTATGCGGTGGCTTCTTCGTTAACAGGAAACTCACTATCACGATAGTGGCAATTTTATACTAAAACTCACTGACAGTTAGTACCTGAAAGTGATACAGGTATTGACGCCGACTTCGAAAATTCGACTTGCTCTGACGAGACAGGCGAAGCGATATACGAAGATGATGATGTTGTGATGTTGCCAGAGCAATGGCCCTGTCAACACCAACCACCACTCCACCACTTTAGCATTAACCAATTCAAGACCGTTTGATGCGGGGCGCAAGAATCACAAGATGCAAATGCTGATCAGTTGAGCAGCATTTGCATCTTGTGGTCCCTGCGCGAGAGTCGCAAGATCTCTTCTTGATGAATTCATTTTTCGGAAAGAACTTCCGAAGGAAGTGGAGCTGGCATAATCCTGGTAACGTGTCAAGGAACGATATTGACTTCATAATGATGGATAAGAAGCACCTATATAGAGATGTCTCCGTTCACTCTAAATATCAATTTTCGAACTTAGAATCCGCATGATGAGGCCTACCCTTTGACTTACGCAGCTTTTAGCCGATCTAGGATCCGAAAAGTTCCAACTGTTTAAAACGGATCCGCCCTACTGAAAATCATAGGCTTTTCCGACTAGAAAACCGACGGACTAGCGCCATGAGTTGAAAATTGAACAGATTTTTCGACGCGTTGAGATGCATCCTGTTGAATTGTCAATGCTCGGTACTGAGAGTTGAAAATCCGGTGCATAATATATATTATAATAACAACGTGCTCCTAAGCCCAAATGATGCCGTAGTCTTTAAAGCTCTCTTCGGTAATCTGATTTACAGGGTGCATTTAATAACCTGAGGCATAGTCCAAGCAACATCACAAGTTACACTGTCTAGACGTTGCCAATCACTTGTTGCTTCGATCAATAATAGCACTAGATAAAGGATCAGGAACAAAAATAAGGCGCTCAAGTGGCCACGTTTGCACACACTTACACATTTATATTTCTTACTACGAAATATAGAAAAACGTTTCATAATAATAACAACTTCAGTTTATTATAATCCTTAACACTCAAACATAAAGCATAATTACGATTGCAAAATATTCATATTTAAGTCCTTTTGTCATCGGAGAAAGGTAAAGAGCAATAAATTTAAAATGTCCCTTAAAAATCAAAAGTCATTTTGATATAAGTACAAAATTATTTATTCTAAACTGAAACTTAAAGTCTAAGCAATATGGTTAATAACAATGTGTTGACAATTTCGTGCTTACTCTATTTTGGAACTAGACGTAGTTCTTGGTATTACATTTCAATGCTCAGAACACAGTACGTATGGAAAGACGTAGAGTTGCAGAATATAATTTTTAGGTGAAAAGGTACGTTTTGATGGTGGCAAACATTTTTAATCGATTTAAAAAAGTAGTAGGACTAAAATAGTATAATAGTTATTTTATTTAATTAAGTGCGGGTTAAATCAATGTGATCCACCCGTATAAAAAATGGGTGCGTCTACTTTTATGTACCAGTATTTAGAAGTTAAATTTGTATTAAATCAAATTATTTTTTCATTTAAATTAAAGTAAGGTTTGTATATTTCTTCTCCTCTTTCTTTCGCTACAATAGATACCCATTCTGCACAGCGAAATGGCTCGCTTGGAAATCTACAAACAAAAATCTATACTAATATTATAAAGCTGAAGAGTTTGTTTGTTTGTTTGTTTGTTTGTTTGATTGAACGCTCTAATCTCAGGAACTACTGGTCCGAATTGAAAAATTCTTTTTGTGTTGGGTAGCCTATTTATCGAGGGAGGCTATAGGCTATATAACATCACGCTACAACTAAGAGGAGCGGAGCAGTAATGAAAAATGTTGCAAAAACCGGGAAAATTTATTCCTTTTGAGAGTTTCCGTTGCGTGCGCTGCGTAAACGGTTAAAGTAACGCAAAAATTATGTATGACGGAATTGTTCCTTTTAAAAAGTTCTAAAAAAAAGTCCGCGAGAGCATATGTCTATCTTTTAAGGTTGACTCACTATAACTCAAAAGGAGCGAGCAACGAAAAGTGGACGAAAACTAGCAGGCAAATCGATGCGACGGGAAGGGTCAGGGGAGCAAAAATTTGACGCGGACGAAGTCGCGGGCAGAAGCTAGTAAAATATAAAATTACAATACTACTTCATGCATTCTCTGTTCCAGAACAGACAAGTTTGTTACAATAGTTGGTGCGTTGTCGCAAACATTGGTCAAACAATCATAATATGTATTTGCTAGATGATTTATATTTACTATTTGATTGTTTTTATTTTATGAAAAACACTTAAAGATTTAAACTTATGGAAAAAAAGATATTCCTTCCAAAAACTTGGTGCTACAGTGGTTATTTACACAATTTTTGAACGCGTGCTGCGGCATTTAAGACGTCTTATCGTTGGCTATCATTGGACCAAACTAATTTCAAATAAGAGCACAAAAATATTTGTGCTCTTATTTTTCGGGCCGTTTTTGAAGCGCTCATCGGGAATCTAGTACATTTTTGATCGAAGATTTGTTGCTTCAATTTTATTATATGCAACAGGCAAGAAACTTGCATCGTGTAAGGCTTCAGGATGTCATAATTTAAAAAAAAATCTGTGGTGTTAGGTACAAGAAGCAGTGAGCAACTGCCTGCCTCACCTGGTGGGGTCTCCAGCCCTGCAAGACGAGATCCCGGCCATCATGAACAAGCTCATGAAGCAGCTGCTCACCGCCGAGAAGTATGGAGACAGGAAAGTGAGTATACATAATACAATAAAAATTATATTTTAAAGTCAATTAAAACAAAACCTTAACACAATGTTGATAAGGTCGAATTTGATTGACCTTATGATTTTCAATCTTAAGTTGTATTTCATCTTTTTCAGGGTGCAGCGTACGGTATTGCTGGTATCATCAAGGGGCTCGGTATCTTATCACTGAAGCAGCTCGATGTTATGGGCAAGCTCACTGAGGCTATACAGGAGAAGAAAAACTTTAAATATCGTGAAGGTAACATTTATTGATTCAGATATTGCTTGTGTAATAAAAACAAAAAACCGCTCTCATCGTAGATCTCACAGCATACAAATTGCAGGAAGAAACCTGCATATCCTAGTACTAAAAATTCGAAGACATGTGACGTCTACCAACCTGCCCTGCGCCTGCGTGGTGGATTATGCCCACTCCCGCTCAGAGAGGAGGCCTGTGTCCCAGTAGTGGGAATACTATTGGCTGATTGTGATGATCCGTGTGGTCTCGGACGTAAATAATAGCATCATCCCATTTCCTCCAGCGGGTGTCGTAACAGGCGACTAGAGAATGGGCATCAACGTTCTCTATGCATTTTACCAACATTCTGCGATCGCCAACCCGCTTGCCAAATGTGACGTTTATGGCATTGCCCCCTCAATTCAGGGAGGCCAATGTCCAGCAATAAGGATGATGATTGTGATGAGCCCTTATCTCGCAGGCGCGCTGTTCGGGTTCGAGATGCTGTGCTACAAGCTGGGCCGGCTGTTCGAGCCGTACATCGTGCACGTGCTGCCGCACCTGCTGCTGTGCTTCGGCGACACGTCGCAGTACGTGCGCGCCGCCGCCGACGACACCGCCAAGCTCATCATGAGCAAGCTCAGCGCGCACGGCGTCAAGCTCGTGCTGCCCTCGCTGCTGCAGGCGCTGCAGGACGACAACTGGAGGACCAAGGCTGGTTAGCCACGCACCTTTTATTACATAACCTCTTTTTAGCATATCTAGGAATTAGCGTTCAGGGCTATGGTGGCTTTTTTTTTTTGCTAGCGCGAAGTCATCTATTGACGTCTCCCGCTCTGGGCGGAGCGGGAGGGCGTGTCAGACTTTTACTGACTAAAACCCACCCGTGTTCCTTCAGTTGCTTATGCCAGGGCCACGGTAACTCTTTCGAACAAATCTCGCGACTCTTGCAGAGCGCTATGGTGGCCTAACACACCTTTCTCGTATTGATAGGATATGGTTTATTTGGAAGGAGTTAAAGTCTAAAGAAAGGAAATAGGAAATAGCTGTATTGAACCTTTAGAACACTTAGTTATTATAAATAACTTATTGGTAAAAATGACATTGAATATGAGATATAATGAGATATAAACGTCAACCTGGGCAGTTGAGAGAAAGAGCAAAGAAGAATGTCAGGAATTATATAATAATACTGTAAAAAAATATTAGCGCTATAGTAATAATAATTCATGTTTGTAATTATAAAATAATTGAAAACTGTATTGAGTGAAAGACTCATTTATTTTAGTTTGATACTTGAGCGAAAACTCTTGTTTATACATTTTCAAGCAAACTATAAAGAATAATAGTTTTAATCGGTTAAATTTTAAATATAATCTGTAACGAAAAACAATCAAACACGAAGAGGAAAGGGCAGGAAGTTCGGTCTATAACCGGTACATAATTTCATAGTCCAATGTATCGTCGTGCAGGTTCCATCGAGCTGCTGGGCGCGATGGCGTACTGCGCTCCCAAACAGCTGTCGTCGTGCCTGCCGTCCATCGTGCCCAAGCTCATCGAGGTGCTGAGCGACTCGCACATGCGCGTGCAGGAGGCCGGCGCAGAGGCCTTGGGGGTCATCGGCTCCGTCATCAGGAACCCTGAGATTCAAGGTAAACATAGGTAGATTGATTGAACATCGACATAAATATGTCGCCAACCCATCTTTAGCAAGCGTGGTGAACAATGCTCGTAGTTTCTCTGGTTAAGAACAGGCTTTTGTTCTGCAGTCGCACAATATACGAAGCTTATTCACGAATTTATAAACATTACTATGCAATGGGCAACGACTGTGTTATCGTTAATGGCCATAAAAAGGAACAACACAACATTCCACTCAATGTTTCCTTTAAATTTTACACTTTGAGAGTTTGGATTTTTAGTACGCATTGAGTAACATCTAAACTTTTAGAAGTAGAAATCTAGCACACAGTTATACTAACCTATATTTAACATAGAATTCAATACCAGTACATTACTTTATCCGGATACATTAAGCAATGCTTAAGAATTCTCTTATTTATGGTTACATTTGCATCATATAACCAAAAATAAGAGAATTCTTAAGAATTATGTTCTCAAAATAGTTATAAAATACTGTAAGATTTGAAAAAAGCTTTCGAAATTGTTAAGGGACCCAAAAGAAAATTGTACCCCTGGTGGGACTCGAACCCACAATCCCCGGCTTAGGAGGCCGATGCCTTATCCATTAGGCCACAGGGGCTGTGAACTAAGAAGCAAAATTATACGCCCCAAGCTAGGCGTCTCCCTCAGGATTTGTAAGTTCGGATTTATTGGTTTGTATTTTTAGAAGCATAAGTTATAACTAGCGAACCGCTCCTGTTATGCACCGGTTTTATTACTTCAAAATCATCTAGGTTCTTTTATAATAAACTAGCTTCTGCCCGCGACTTCGTCCGCGTTAAATTTCTTGTTCCCCCGACCTTTCCCGTCGCGTCGAATCGCTTACCCATTCGATTTTCCCCGTTTTTGCAACATTTTTCATTACTGCTCCGCTCCTCTTAGTTGTAGCGTGATGTTATATAGCCTATAGCCTTTCTCGATAAATAGGCTACCCAACACAAAAAGAATTTTTCAATTCGGACCAGTAGTTCCTGAGATTAGCGCGTTCAATCAAACAAACAAACTATTCAGCCTTATAATATTATTGTATAGTATAGTATATATAGTATAATAGTATAAAGTATAGATAATGTAAGTTTAATATGAATGTCATTATACACATAACCTCAATCAAGGTTTATACCTGCTGGAATAAATTCTATAAATGGTGGTGAAAACTGAAAACCATATCAAGATCCAATGTGTTGTTGAAATTCCAAGCACTCACACAGACAGACACAAAAAGCGTTTTCAATTTATAAAATGTATGGATGAATTGATGTTATATTGTATGTCTTCTCCTGCAGCAATCGTACCAGTCCTGCTGGAAGCCCTGCAGGACCCGTCCAACAGGACGTCAGCGTGCCTCCAAACATTACTGGACACGAAGTTCGTGCACTTCATCGACGCGCCGTCGCTGGCGCTGATCATGCCGGTGGTGCAGCGCGCCTTCCTCGACCGCAGCACCGAGACGCGCAAGATGGCCGCGCAGATCATCGGCAATATGTACTCGCTCACCGACCAGAAGGACCTCATGCCCTACCTGCCCAATATCATGCCGGGACTGAAGAGCTCGCTGCTAGATCCTGTGCCTGAGGTTTGTGGAACTGCTTTCAATTAGTTTATGTTAAGTCTGAGATCTGTCTAAAGATAAAGCTGAGGTGATCGTCCAGTGCTTTCTGGTATCCAGTAAGACTATAGCAACTACTAATGTTCCTATGTACACTAGTCTTTAAAAATATTTGACTTTGATTTTTTCTTGCTTGCTATATTAAATATGGCTAGCATAAACAGTTTACAGTAGGTAAGAAAAACTCGTCAAATTGCTAAGATCAGTTTTTCTGTCGTTATTAAATTATTGATTTCAGACGGTTTTCTCGTTGTCACAAGGTATCATTTGAAGTGGCCGACTGCATTAAAAGCTGGTGTGACATTACAGGTGCGTTCGGTATCGGCGCGCGCGCTCGGCGCCATGGTGAAGGGCATGGGCGAGAGCAGCTTCGAGGAGCTGCTGCCGTGGCTGATGCACACGCTGACGTCGGAGTCCAGCTCCGTGGACCGCTCGGGCGCCGCGCAGGGCCTGTCCGAGGTCGTGGCCGGCCTGGGCGTGCACAAGCTGCACAAGATCATGCCGGGTCAGTCACACACGATGATATTTTCGTGCATTCTTTTGAAGTGTGTACTTACAGTAATGGCGGGATGAACTGGACTCCTTTAATAAAGATTGATCCATGAGAGCTCAGCACCCTAATTTCGTAACACACTATCAATCAGAATCTGTTTTGATGATTATTTCTAATTCATTGCGTCATTTGTTCGAATAAATTGTCTGCTCAACAACGTAAATAACTCAATGAATGTTGTTTAACTATCAAAATGTAAAAGATTCTTACTTATAGTTAATTGCTCAATTACTTATCTGGACAGAAAGAAGTGGAAATAGAATAGAGAGGACTTCGTCCAGCAGTAGGACATTAATGGCTAATAATAAAAATAACTTACAGTAAAAGTTTCAAACCAGCTTTTTTTGGGTGGGAAATCATCATATGACTTCTCCCCTTCTGGGCGGAGCAGGAAGGCGTGTCAGACTTTACTAACTAAAACCCACCCGTGTTCCTTCAGTTGCCCATGTGCCAGGGTCACGGTATCTCTTTCGAACAATCACGCGACCCCGGCAGGCATCGGTCCTAGCAGGCCCCTTCAATTTTGCTAACATCTCTGTGAGGCGCGCGTGGAACACTACGCACCGTCGACCGGAGCCTGGTCCTAACCCGCCCGCAAGCTCGCGCCTACGGTGGCCGGGAGGCCGCTATTGACTCCCGACGCCCGGGGCGTCTCCTCCTGCGGCGGCTAGGGACCCGCTTACACCATAAATCACTAAATGCTTTCAACGCTAAATGTATTTGTAACATCTTTCTGCTTTTGTCAGTAGTTTGAAATCGACCGAGAAAGATGTTTTAAATATGTTTACGCTTTATTTGGGTGGCAAGTGCTCTTAGATATACAAAAAAACATCAACTTTTCATAACACTGTAAATATTCAGTATGTTCATAAAATAGAATAGTATAATGTTATATTATAAAGAGTGATTTTAAAGACTCTATTATATAATGGCACCGAGTTATCTCGATTATATACTCACTACCTCAACCCACAGACATAATCGCAACCGCCGAGCGAACAGACATCGCCCCGCACGTAAAGGACGGTTACATCATGATGTTCATCTACATGCCGGGCGCCTTCACCGACGAGTTCCTGCCCTACATCGGACAGATCATTAACCCCATCCTGAAAGCGCTGGCCGACGAGAACGAATACGTCAGAGAAACCGCCTTGAAAGCCGGACAGAGGATTGTGAACCTCTATGCTGAATCAGCCATAACTCTACTCCTGCCAGAGTTAGAAAAAGGTCTCTTCGATGACAACTGGCGTATCAGATACAGTTCAGTACAGTTACTTGGAGACCTGCTCTACCGTATTTCTGGCGTCTCTGGTAAGATGAGCACGGAAACGGCTTCGGAAGACGATAACTTCGGTACGGAGCACTCGCATAAGGCGATCATCAACGCGCTCGGGCCGGAGAGGAGGAACAGAGTGCTGGCCGGCCTGTACATGGGCAGGAGCGACGTCGCACTCATGGTGCGACAGGCGGCGCTTCACGTGTGGAAGGTATGGCCAGCTTTCTTTACAGGGTTTGATGTTATAATAACAGACTTGAACAAAGGTTTTTTTTTTATTTTGTGTTACCCCCTGAACTTCATCTCTAAACTGAATTTAAATTCTTCTTTGATTTGATATGGTGTACTTGTAAAATAATTCCATATAAATGTGGGTTTTTGACGATTTCGTGCAACCCGCATTGTGGCGACTTTTGGCGTAGGACTAACCACTATCTTCAACTCTTTCACCCTCTCTTTAAAATGCAAACTGTTTACTCTCCAGGTGGTAGTGACCAACACGCCCAAGACGCTGCGTGAGATCCTGCCGACACTGTTCGGGCTGCTGCTGGGCTGCCTGGCCTCCACCAGCTACGACAAGCGCCAGGTCGCCGCCAGGACCCTCGGGGACCTCGTGCGCAAGGTAATGTTTCATCTGAAAATCTTCTAGTCTTCAATTCGGATCACTATCTATTCCTTAACCGGTGTGTCCTGTTTGATTTATCCACTTAACATCTTCAACTTGTGATCTCTTGAATTCTAATCCAAGAGAACTTCTGTTTAGGAATGAATGAACCTACATTTTACTGGGATGTCAGAAATACTATGACGGGGATTCATGAAAGTGTGTGATAAACCTCAAGTTTATAATTTTCTTTTTTATAGGTATATGTGTCTTCAGTTATTGTAAATGGGTTTGAACCGTTAAAATTATAGTCAATTAATTAATTAATGATGTGTTGCGTACAGCTGGGCGAGCGCGTCCTGCCGGAGATCGTACCGATCCTGGAGCGGGGCCTGCGCTCGGACCGCGCCGACCAGCGCCAGGGCGTGTGCATCGGGCTGGGAGAGATCCTCGCTTCCACATCCAGGGATGCCGTGCTCAGCTTCGCAGATGGACTGGTGAGCATTTGACACTCTGGAAACATTGTCGTATTGGTCGTTTGGCTGGCTTTAAGTTTTTATAACTCGGAACACGTACCTATTTGTCTGAGTCTAAACCAGTTTTAGTACGAGAATTTGACTTCAGTGATCATTCTTAAATTATTAGCCTTTATGTTGATCTGTTACTTAAATTTGGTCTTGGTCTTTACTGAACAGTTTTTTAATTTCAAAACTCAAACTCAAAGTATTTATTTCGAATAAACTAATTACAGGCACTTTTGCAGATTAGTTTTTACAAAAAAATAATTTTGCCACGGGCTTATTCAGGTAAAACTAAAATGTTCAATCGTGATTGATTTAGTTAAAATTAATTTAATCACAAAATTTTTGGTTTGGCTAATCAATTGATTGGTTTTAGTGGTTAAATCCAGCGAATAATTGAATATCGTTTGTAGGTACCGACGGTGCGCACGGCGCTGTGCGACCCGCTGGCCGAGGTGCGCATGGCGGCGGCGCGCACGTTCGACAGCCTGCACGCCACCATCGGCAACAAGGCGCTCGACGACATCCTGCCGCACATGCTGGACGGGCTCAAGCACCCCGACCCCGACGTCGCCGACGCCACGCTCGACGGACTCAAACAGGTATGCTCAGCCATACTTTTGTATTCGTTACAACGAAGTGAACCGCTTCTATGATTGTTGATGCTGAAAATGCCCTCGACTATCACTATGGGTACGTTGCTCGATTTGGTTTGAAATGAGGAACGGATCAGGTTAACATATTTTTATAAACAACTAAAAGTATGGCGATCATAGCTTAGCAGAGTACCCATTTTGCTGTAGTTTCTAAGAGTATTTCAATTACGTCCAGAACGCACAGCAATATAAATACTATTTTGGTATTGTTCATCGAATCGTTGAGTTCTTTAAGTTTTCCATTGAGTTCATTCTAATGACAAATACATACACTGATTGGACAAGGCTGTTCAATCTGTGTGGTTCTTTCCTGAAAAGACCATTTCAAATATCATTCTACATAGTCTTCACGTGAACTCTGAGTTTGTTTCGGCTTTACTTCTCAGGGTAGTCAGAGAAGAAACGCTGACCATATACTAAATAATAATATTTTTTTAAAACAAGTAACTAAGGACTTGAAATAACCTTTTTAACACCCTTGCTCGTAAAGCTGATGTAATTCCACCGGTTTTAAATATGTAAAGCGGGTCATAAAAAACGCGTGTGTTACCAAAGCAAATAGTTAAGTTATAGTCCATACAAATTCCATAACAGTATTATTTGCCATTTCAAATATGGAACTGATCGCCGCCGCACGACTCCAGCTAGTGAGCAGCGCGCTGTTGCTATTCAAATTTCGAACTAATCGCCGCGCGGCACCAGTCAGTAGGCAGCGCTAGCGCGCTGTTAAAATGGCGGGAAAGCAACAGTGTGCATTCACAGATTGAGTTTATTTAAAATAAAAGAAAAACAGTTTATTCGGTAATTTAAAAACTTGGCTGCATGCTCTAGCGTCTTTGCCAACATTTTCACGCAGCCACGGCAGAAAATAATCCTCACGCCATTTTTCTCAAATTTTCTTTTCTTTGTACTTGTATTATGAATATCTATTTTTCTGTTTCCTCGCAAATGTGTTAAAAACGTCGTACGATATACGTGCGTATTGGTTATAACATGCTCGGCTCAATTCGCCCTCGCCTTCGGCTCGGGCTGAAATTCCGCCTCGCATGTTATAACCATCATAACGCACTAATATCGTAATGTAGTATATTGAGCGTGCTCAATAATGCAGTGATAGGAGGAAAGAGTCATTATTTTCCCATACTCTTTAGATGAATAATCCACGAAATAGATAAACTGGTTCTTAATTAGTTGTTGTAGCCAATATGTCCTAACACGCTCCCTGCCCGCAGATAATGGCGATCAAGTCGCGCGCCGTGCTGCCGTACCTGGTGCCGGTGCTGACGGGCGGCGGCGGCGCCGTGGACACGCGCGCGCTGTCGGCGCTGGCGGCGGCGGCGGGCGGCGCCCTGGCGCGCCATCTGCCGCGCGTGCTGCCCGCGCTGCTCAACGCGCTGGTGGCGGCGCGCGGCCAGCCCGACGAGGCCAAGGAGCTGGACCACTGCAGGGACGCGCTGCTGCCCGTCGTAGACCCGCCCGGCGTCAGGAGGTCAGTGCTCATGTTTCGTGTTTCTAAACAGGTTAATATTAATTTGGAATCACGAGCTCGAACGAACATTAAGCTGAAACCAAAATTGTATGGAATGGACACTCTAATGGATTTTCTGAAACTCGAGGACCTCGTGGCTGTATAATAACAGTCGCACAAGTCAATCGAAGATTAAACTACGTTTGCTGCAGTCGGCTCGTGGATGGGTGAATATCATTTCACGTCAAAATTACTAAGAATCTTTATCTGCTCATTTCATTACCTACATTTTTAAAATATTTACAGCGCGAATAAAAGATGCCGAATGCCGAAACCTAACATTATTAAATTGGTTCACTAATTTATGAACCCTCCGCCACCCGTGTGTTTTTTTTGCACACTGCCAACCGTCGCAGACGATATCGTCTAAACTGATAATTTAACCCATTTAAACGTAGGGAAAAAATCCAAAAAAAATCAGGGAATATGTTCTAGGTTTCTTTTTCCTGTTCCCATAGTTTTTGACTTGAATACTTTGTCCCCTGATGAAATAAAATTTCGTAATCGCTGCAAAAACCGTAATTTCGAAGGTTTCACAAAAAAATCGATATCTTGGATATACATTGGTTATAAGGAGTAATGTTTTGGGGATTTATTCTTCATATAAAGGGCTTTCAAAGAATATTAGTTGGATCTTACATCGCTCAAAAAAGTATATTTATTTGAACACTCGAAAATGGTACATTGTTAAAGGGAACATTTTTCAATAAAAATAGTTCCTAGAAGCTTCTACGCTACAAGTGAACTGTGGCACAGTGTCGAATGTTCGCGAATGTTCTGCTCGGGATATAAATAGCGAATTGTCGGGCCGACGAGCAGTTCCCTCCCGACCCTTGCATGAGCCAGGCCGCGATGCTGCGCCTGTAGCTTTAAATTAGTCCCTAAATAATTTTAACCCAGATCCAGCCAGTCCCTTGCTGGTCCACCCAACAGTGATTGCCTAAGCCGAGGTTCGTACCCCTAGGGGTAACCCTTAGAGCTTTCGCTTTAGTTTTTAAGTATAATAAGCCCCGGCTGGAGGCCTATAAAGGTAAATTTGTAGAACTCGCCGGGCCACCATCCGTTTAAGTCGTAAGAACTGTTTCAGGTTAATTACGAGATGCCCTACAAAAAAAAAAAAACCGACGAGCAGTTCGTTTACGAATGCGGTCGAATGCGAATCAAGTGATACAGTACAAGCGAGACAAGTGATTCCTATTGACGTTTCTTGTTGTTGTGGTATTTCTGATTATTTAATTAAACTGTTTTGTGTGTTTCGGTAATATTGGTTTGAATTAATTTATCCCGAAACCCCAGCTCGTAATAATATTTTACATACCTAAAAATTCGTAAAAGTTACGTCGCCAACTGTTTAGGACGATATCATCCGTCCACAAACTTGCACACGCTCGTACTCACTGACGTTACAATAGGTATTGACGCGCTTGCGCCTGTGAGATGTGGGCGAGTGTAAGTTTTTTTACAGAGGGGTTCGAGGCCCCTTCCTTTTCTCCTTTCAAAGATATGCATCAGCTCCAAACTTGGCACGGACGATATCGTCTGGTACGGTTGGCGGAGGGTTAAAGACATCAATGTACAAAAAAATTAAGCGTCTAATTTTATCTTAAGATGAATGGTGACTGTCAGCACCGACTCTGAATCTTGATTTACCCTACTCATCGCTCGCATTCTGAATGATAGTGTTACGAGCTGGGGTTCGGGATCACAGAACAAAGAATACAGAGAAGTGCCTCTACACTGGCTAAGCACGGGAACCAGTGTCGCCAAACTCACACATTTGCATATCAAATTCTCCATTACACACATAAAAAACAGTGAAATGATTGGCTACAAATTACAAACGCAACTTTTACAAATCATCTTCTTATTGCTTTCAAAAATTGTGTCTTATTGCAACTAATGAAAGTTGTTATTATTTGACATGACACAAACAATAAAGACGTTTTTCGTCTAAAAACTTTAAATAGACAAGTTTACAACGAGTTCAGGGGGCCTATTACGAACTCTTATTTCCAGGCAGTTTACGGCGTAAACTGAACTGCCTTGCAATTTCGTATTATGAACTTGCCAAACAAGCCAGTCAGCGGTCACGTGACACGCTGGCCGACTTCTGACCGAATATTGCCTGGCAATACCGTAATACGACCGTTCGTTTGACATTTCTTTTCGTATTAGAACTGTCAAAAAGTAACTTTACAATCCATTTTGTTTACGCTGCGTCAGAGGAGCTTTTATTGAATTGTTTTGAGTTTATTTGGCGAAATTAATCGAGTATTATCTAGATTAGTAAAAGAAAATATGATGTATGACGAATATGAACTAATTGAGTTTCTGGAAAGTGACTTTTCTCATCGAAATAGAGTGTCAAGGAACAAAAGAAGACGAGTTCGTGATGAATGTAATGCGTTCGACATGGATGATGTGCAATTTATTCAAAGATATCGACTTAGCAAAGACTTAGTACTGAATCTTTGTGAGGAGTTGAGACCGCTTTGAGTACTCTCGTGCTTGGGCAGATTTATTGTACCCAATCGCCACTTTGTGGGAATTTAAGAACACCTACAATGTTTCCAGCTGCACATAAGTTACGCGCCGACGACGGCTAGGACTCTCATGCACTGAACTATAATAATTACAAAATATATATTATTATTATATCATGTTCAAAACTGAATATTAATTAAAAACACTCAATAACACTTACGCCATAATTTTGTTTATACTCCGAATATATTACGAACGGAAGTATCAAACGAACAATACGTTATATCTGTCTTAGTTTGTGAAACAATACTTCCTAACTTGTTGAGTACGTTCGGAAACATAATCTCGCGTTATAATTTACAAACATAGAAAATTATAATATGAATTAATTGTATGTCGCAATAAATATTGTGTTTATATTTTCACCTACTTTTATACTAGTGTAACTAGATTATAATTTTTATCATAAAATAAATGATTTAAATAAAACCGTAACTTACCGATAAATATTTAATTCTATTTCTGAACGTTGCGACAGAGAATTACAAGCCAGCCATAGACAAACTAGCCAGCGTAAAGTCGGGCAGAATTTGAAATGTCATAGTACGAAATTTAGCCAGCCAGTGAAATGAATTGCTTGGAACTTGCCTGGTTTTTTAAAAGTTCGTAATAGGCCCCCAGCAACTCAACGCTAATTGGCGCTGTAACCAATTCATTCTATTCAGAACGCTAGATCCTTTGAAATAGATGTCATATTCATATGCACTTGTAATCTCTTGTGGTGAGTACAAAAAAAAAGTTAGAGATGTAGACATATATCGATATATTAATATTGATGTTACGTAATTTATTCGGGTGAGCAATGTACTAATTTGTTAACATCATACAAATGCTTAATAACGAAAAAGGTTGATTATCGTTAAAATATCAATGTTAAAGAGATATTTGTATGTTTGTATGTAGGGGGGTAATATTATTTTCATAAAATTAAGTACGCGGGCGAAGCTGCTGACAGAAGCTAACAATAAATGAAACGATAACAGATGGTGCTAAAAATATTTACTGACCTTGAAATAACACATATTTATTTAATATTTGCCATTTTGATAGTCGAATATTAATGTTACGTAGATCGTAAAGTCTAGAAGCATCATGCTAACTCCGTCTCAGAAAGGGGCAGTGTGACGTAAATCGAAAAGTCTAGAAACATCACGCTAATTCCATCTAAGGACGGGGCGGTGTTAGAAACTACTGGAAATGACACGCTAACGCCATCTGTTATTGAGTAGCAAGTACTACACGAAATTGTACGTAGATGCTACTGCCATCTATTGTCCAATAGTGGGATTAAACAGTTCAATGGAAGTTACTAGAAGCTTCTACGCTGTGGCGGTGTCGAATGTTCGAGAATGTTCTGCTCGGGATATAAATAGCGGATTGTCGGGCCGACAAGCAGTTCGATTTCGGAAGCGAGCGAATACGATTCGAGTGATACAGTACAAGTGATTCCAAGTGACGTTTCTTGTAGTTGCGATATTTGTGTTTATTTAATTAAACTGTGTTGTGTGTTTTGGTAAATTGGTTTAAATTGATTTATCCCGAACCCCAGCTCGTAACATTTGGTGTCAGAAGTAAGGGATAAATTATGCCAGTTTTACCGAAGGAGGATACGGAAGGTATCCGTACCAGGAGTCAGCGCCAGCAGGAGGTGGATCAGAGGCGGTTTGAAGGAACTTCTAGACAGACACCTGGGGGTAATCAGCCAACGACAGAGCCAGTCTCCCAAGCGTCTGGTGTTCCTACAGCATCACCAGCCATGGATCTTTCTGCGCTAATGGCGATGCTGCAGGAGCAGGCCCGCCGCCTACAGGAACAGCTGCAGCAGGACAAAGAGGAGCAAGCTCGCCGACAGGAAGAACAGGCCCGCCGCCTACAGGAACAGCTGCAACAGGACAAAGAGGAGCAAGCTCGCCGACAGGAAGAACAGGCCCGCCGCCTACAGGAACAGCTGCAGCAGGACAAAGAGGAGCAAGCTCGCCGGCAGGAAGAACAGACCCGCCGCCTGCAAGAGCAGCTTCAGCGTGATAAAGAGGAGCAGGTTCTCCTTTTGAAAGATCTACACGCGACATTTGGCAAGGACATCAAAGCCATGAAGGAGACTGTTCAGGTACATGAAAATCGTATCTCCGAGGCCGAAGTCCAGATCGCTGATATAAGAAAAGCGGTTGGAGTCCTGAAAGCTGGAGATCGGACTACGGCTTCGATAGTTGCTGCACCTTCCGTGCGCGGGTTTAAAGTGCCACCCTTCGACGGAACATCTTCCTGGTCGGCATACAAAATTCAATTTCAAGCTGTCATGGAAGCAAATGGGTGGACAACGGGCCAGGCCATGACCGCGCTTACTTTGGCGCTTCGTGACCAGGCCTTAACTGTGTTAGAGGCTCTCGGCAAAAATGTTACCTATGAGCAGCTCGTTGAGGCGTTAGAGGCCAGATATGGTGACGCGCACCTGGAACACGTTTTTCGTGCCCAGTTGAAGGATCGTGTGCAGCGCAGTGGTGAAAACCTACAGCAGTGGGCCCTGGAAATCGAAAAGCTGGTTCGAAAGGCGTACCAGACTGCGCCCGCGCTCATCGAGGGTGTACTAATTCAAACCTTCATAGATGGCATACGGGACCTGGAAGTAAGGGCTGCTGTGAGACTTGGGCACCATGAAACCCTCAAGAACGCCTTGGCCCATGCATTGGAGGTGGAGGCAGTGAGGCATGATCATCGAGCCCATCGCATCAGGGAGGTTGCGGCGTCACCTGTTCGTGACCGTGTTAGGTACAGCCCTAGATGCTACACTTGCGGAGAAAAAGGCCACCTTCGCTCAAGTTGCCCGAAGCGAAGCACAGCTAACGAAGACCAGACCCAGGAAAGAAGGGCGGCTGATGTCACCGCCCAGCAGCAGGAAAACTAATAAACGCCAGGACTGCGGGGCGGGTGCTGGCTGGTGTTAAAATAGCCCCAAAAATTTCGGTCTCACAAGCCCATGATGGGAACACCCTAGTCATAAAAGGTGAAGTGAACGGAAGACCATGTAAGCTGACATTGGATACTGGAGCTTCTCGCACGGTTGTCAGTTCCCAACTAGCGAATCGTTTTCTTGGGGACTTCTTCGGTAAGCATGACGGCGTAAAATTAGTAACAGCCACCGGTCAGCACATAACCGTCCGTGGTGAGAAGGAGGTGGAGTTAAAACTGGGTAACACAATCTACCGGCATAAGGTCATCATGGCTGACATAGTAGATGACTGCATCCTAGGTTTGGACTTCATGCGACGGCACTGTTGTGAAATCGACGTTAATCAAGGAGTCCTAAAATGTGGGTCAGAAGAAGTCTTCATAGAAGGTGCACCATCAGGGAAAGTGTACTGCTTGAAGAAGATTGTTCTTCCTCCCCGATCGGAAACAATAGTTCCAGTAAGTCTCCCACATAATTCTGGGCAGAAGAATCGATGTATTCTCATTGAAGGATTGGATGAAAACCTTCCATGGAAAATTGCACGGACCTTGGTAAAGGCAATCGACGTTGCAGCCGTACGCATACTGAACCCAAGTGAAAAGGAGCAATTGATCAAGAAGGGTACGTTGATGGGCTCCTGTGGAGAAGTAGCTTGGATGCGTGAATGCCAATATCAGCCTCCTCAAAATAACACCCAAACTTCAAGATTTAACGTGTTAAATCTTTTGGAAGACTGTCGTAAAGATTTATCGGAAGAAGAAAGAGAGAAGGCTAGGAAGATGCTACTTCAGTATGCGGACATATTCTCTACAAATGATGCTGACATAGGGAAGACTGGATTAGTTCAACACAGAATTAATACCGGAAATGAGTTACCGATACGACAGCGACCAAGAAGACTACCAGTGGCAAGAGAAAAGGAGGTAGATACCATGATTAAAGGAATGGTAAAGGATGGAGTTATAGAGCCTTCGTCTAGTCCATGGTGTTCTCCTGTGGTCCTGGTAAAAAAGAAAGATGGCAGCATGCGGTTTTGTGTAGACTATCGTCGATTGAATGACGTTACTAAGAAAGACAGCTATCCACTACCCCGGATCGACGACACACTGGACACGCTGTCAGGAATGAAGTGGATCACCACGATAGACCTAAAAAGTGGCTACTGGCAAGTGGAAATAGACCCTAAAGACAAGGAGAAAACTGCATTTTCTACGGGAAAGGGACTATTGCAGTTTAACGTTATGCCATTCGGATTGTGCAATGCTCCTGCAACATTTGAAAGGCTAATGGAGCTAGTTCTCACGGGACTAATTGGAGACGCCTGCCTTGTCTATTTAGATGACATCATCATCGTGGGCCGCACTTTTGAAGACCACCTTCAAAATCTGGAGCGTGTTCTATCAAAAATACGAGGAGCCAATCTTAAGCTAAGTCCAAAGAAGTGCTCATTCTTCAGACAGCAAGTAAGCTTTTTGGGGCACGTGGTTTCGAAAGAAGGAGTGCAAACAGATCCTGAGAAAATTGTCGCTGTCAAGGAATGGCCAGTCCCGAAAGACAAGACGCAGGTCAGGGCATTTTTGGGTTTGTGCTCGTACTATCGACGGTTTGTCAAGAATTTTGCTGACATTGCCAAACCTCTTCACAAGCTTACTGAGGAGAAGAGACCGTTCTGTTGGGATGAGAACTGTGACATCGCATTTAGAGATTTAAAGGAACGTTTGTGCAATACCCCAATTTTGGGCTACCCTGACACAGAAAATGAATTTATAGTTGACACGGACGCAAGTAATACTGGAATAGGCGGTGTGTTATCTCAACGGAAAGGAGATTATGAAGTTGTGATAGCTTACTTCAGCAAATCTTTATCAAAGCCAGAAAGAAATTATTGTGTCACGAGACGCGAACTTCTTGCCGTAGTAAAGACATTGCAGCATTTCAGCAAATACTTGCTTGGACGCAAATTCCACCTGCGAACTGACCATGCTGCATTAAAGTGGTTGTTGCAGTTTAAGAATCCAGAAGGACAAGTGGCGAGATGGATTGAATTGCTACAAGAGTACGACTTCGCAATTGAACATCGTAGTGGGAAGTCTCACGGTAACGCGGACGCTTTATCAAGAAGACCTTGTCCTGATGACTGTAAGCATTGTGTCAGGCAAGAAGCTAAGGAAACAGTACCTGTCAGGATGTTAAGAACGGACCTTAGTGACGAGTGGAAGGAAACCCTACGGCATGCCCAGCAGAGTGACACAGATATTAGGCCAATTCTCGAGTGGATTAAAGCTAATGCTCCCAAACCCAAATGGTGTGATGTTGCAGCGATGAGTACCACCACAAAAAGTTATTGGGCACAGTGGGAGAGCTTGGTGATCCAGGATGGTGTCTTGTGCCGAAAATGGGAAAATGCTCGAGGGAATAGCTGTCACCTGCAAATGGTAGTCCCAAAAACGAAGGTACCAGAAGTTCTACGGCTCTACCACAATGGTTCTTCAGGTGGTCATATGGGAGTAAGAAGGACTCTGTTAAAGATCCGAGAAAGATTTTACTGGATCCATTGTCGAGAGGATGTGGAGGACTGGTGTCGCAGATGCACCAGTTGTGCAGCGGTAAAAGGACCACACACACGCAGCAGGGGTGCATTGAAAGTGTACAACGTAGGCGCCCCCTGGGAACGAATAGCATTAGATGTCGCTGGGCCATTCCCCGAAAGTGAAAGTGGAAATAAATATTTCATGGTTGTCATGGATTATTTCACCAAGTGGCCGGAAGTCTTCGCCATCCCTAATCAAGAAGCTTCAACAGTCGCTGATAAATTAGTGCACGAAGTCTTCTGTCGGTTTGGGGTGCCCTTGGAAATCCATAGCGATCAAGGAAGAAATTTTGAGTCTCAAGTGTTTCAGGAAACATGTCGGGTTATGGGTACTCACAAACTTCATACCACCCACAATCTGACGGAATGGTGGAGAGATTTAATCAGACGTTGGAAAGATATCTGGCAAAAGTTGTAGCAAGTAGACAAAAGGATTGGGACAAGCACATACAACCGTTTCTTCTGTCATACCGAAGTGCAGTTCACGAGAGTACAACTGTGACGCCAGCCTTCGCGAACTTTGGAAGGGAGTTAAGGTTACCAGCTGATCTAATAACCGGCATTCCCCCTGATTCACCACGGAGTATAACAGATTATGCAAATGATCTGCGCAACAAGATGAATGACGTATATGAGCATGTCAGAGAATCAGGCCAACAGATGTCCGAGAGAATGAAAACTCGTTATGATCGGAAGATGAACAATACTGGCTTCGACGAAGGTTCGCTAGTGTGGTTGCATAACCCAGTGCGCAGCAAAGGAAAGTCCCCTAAACTGCAGGCAAAATGGGACGGGCCGTACCGAATTGTGACCAAGATCAACGACGTCACTTACCGAATACAAAAGGGTATGCGAACTGCACCTAAAATTGTCCATGTAGATCGATTGGCACGATACTACGGGAATAATGATGCTCGGGACGAGCATGTCTAAGGAGGGGGCAGTGTTACGTAGATCGTAAAGTCTAGAAGCATCATGCTAACTCCGTCTCAGAAAGGGGCAGTGTGACGTAAATCGAAAAGTCTAGAAACATCACGCTAATTCCATCTAAGGACGGGGCGGTGTTAGAAACTACTGGAAATGACACGCTAACGCCATCTGTTATTGAGTAGCAAGTACTACACGAAATTGTACGTAGATGCTACTGCCATCTATTGTCCAATAGTGGGATTAAACAGTTCAATGGAAGTTACTAGAAGCTTCTACGCTGTGGCGGTGTCGAATGTTCGAGAATGTTCTGCTCGGGATATAAATAGCGGATTGTCGGGCCGACAAGCAGTTCGATTTCGGAAGCGAGCGAATACGATTCGAGTGATACAGTACAAGTGATTCCAAGTGACGTTTCTTGTAGTTGCGATATTTGTGTTTATTTAATTAAACTGTGTTGTGTGTTTTGGTAAATTGGTTTAAATTGATTTATCCCGAACCCCAGCTCGTAACATTAATATATTTTGCCGTGATAGCTTTCATTAAGACAGTAATATGATTAGACGTAGGAAAATCCCCTAATTGGTTATAGCTTATGTTTTGAAATATTGGTGACCCAATAAACTGGTGCATTATTTGAGCCATGATATAATCTTTATTAAATATATGACCGTCTTATAAAAATATTTCGGATGTCTGACATAACTTAATCACAGATTCTGATGGGCATAATAACCCCCTCTAGCCTTACCTATAATAAATCTATGTAATTACCTATTGATTTGTTTTCTGTTACTAAAGTACTAACGCAAATATCACACTTATGTTATCAACTGTCTTATTATTTAACCAGCTATGTGAGCTATTGATTCCTTACTAAAATCAGACAGAACTATCGATACCGACCTACTTTACGGATGTGTCCCATCCCTAATCGAGTAGCGTCGAAGTTACTAGAATTTAGTTTGTGATTGTCCAGATGACGACCAAGTGCATTTAGACTTTGTTTCAATGAATATAAGGTTGTTTATAGTTTGCATTGAAGTCATAACATGTGGTATTCTAATTAAAATCAATTATATTAAAAATTAACAAAGTTTAGTTGTTACCAATGATACGATACACCTCTACAAGATACATTTTTTTCTGCTTTCGTTTTTGCAGGTCAAAACCGCACAACAAGGCATAATTTGTAATATTTCGCGTATTTCTGAGACATCCAATCGCGACAAGTATCTGACGGCGAATAAGCTAAATGTTGCGCATCTGCGCTTAATGTTGACACGCGCGCGATATGTGAGGGGCACTTCCTCTAGTTTTCTTTATTCCGTGTTCGGGATAAATTAATGAAAACCAATATTACCAAAACACACAAAACAGTTTAATTTAATAAACACAAATACCACAAGAAACGTCACAAAGAATCACTTGTTTCGCTTGTACAGTATCGTGTGAATCGTATTCGATCGCTTCCGTAATCGAACTGCCCGTCAGACCGACAATCCGCTATTTATATCCCGAGCAGAACATTCGCGAACATTCGACACTGCCACAGTTCCAGGTAGCGTAGAAGCTTCGAGTCCTTACGGTAGCCAACTGTTTGCTGTTTAATCACGCTATTCGACAATAGATGGCGGTAGCGTCTACGTACAATTGTTCGTGTAGTACTTGCTACACGATAACAGATGGCGTTAGCGTGTCGTTTCTAGTAGTTTCGAACACTGCCCCATCCTTAGATGGAGTTAGCGGGACGTTTCTAGACTTTTCAATCTACGTAAACCTGCCGCTTTCTGAGATGGGGTTAATGTGATGTTCCTAGACTTTACGATCTAGAGCGCTTGTAGACGTCCGTTTTTTTCACCGGATAACGGACCGTGTTTTTTGCCGGATTCGCGGTGGTGTATGAATTATAATGAATGTGTGTACATGCACCGGACATCGGTCCGGCGAACAATTTACGCCGGATGCACCACCGCTTCCCCTCGGCGCGACGGACACCGGTCCGGTGTAAGAAAGGGCGGTCATCCACGCCAGTGTATTGGTGCGTGTTGACGCTGCCGGACGTATTGCCTGTTTTCTGTTAATTTTCTGTTAATTAACGCATATAGACGGCAGTCCATCCATCCGGTAAAAAAAATATGTATACAAGGATAGTCGTTTATTGACGGTCCGTTATCCGGTGAAAAAAACGGACGTCTACAAGCGCTCTTAGAATAGTGATAAGCCCCAAGAACTGACCTCGTAACTGTTAAAGAAATAAATGAATTATTTGGCAGCATAATCGACACCCTCCTGGAAACGATCCGCACGACAGAAGGCGAGAAGCACTGCGCGGCCGCGTCGCTGCTGTGCGCGTTCGTGACGCACACGCGCGCCGACCTGGCGCCGCACGTGCCGCAGCTGATCCGCGGGCTCATCCTGCTGTTCGGCGACCGCGAGCGGCACGTGCTGCTCGTGGCGTGGGAGGCGCTGGGCGCGCTGGCCAAGTCCCTGGACCCCGAGCGCCAGATCGCGCACGTGTCCGACGTGCGCCAGGCCGTGCGCTACGCCACCGCCGACCTCAAGCCCGATGAGCTGCTGCCTGGCTTCTGTTTGCCTAAGGTGACGGTTTTTAGATGATAATTGCGTTCTGGAAATGTTTACAATCTTGCATAACCCGAGTTGATAACTTTAAATTTTATGAGATCATTATGGACCCTGTCGAGAAAAGTAAGATAGTAGGAGAAAGGAAGCTTTGAGAACTTAACTCATGTCTTCTGAACTAAATCTAATGATATACAATAATTTTTAGATACAGCATGTAGACTTTTTCGTTTAAAATATTCACTTATCGTTTAGTAATATTTGTTAAAAATTGTTTCAGTGTTATTGTCAACATAACATCACGCCTTGTTTCCCTGAAGGGTAAGGCAGAGGTGTACCTATAGTACACCCACATCTCGCCTGTTTTTGTGTTTATTAATACATTTTTTTTTTTAAACGATTAAGGAGCCTCGTATTTTAGGCATTTAAATACCTAATCTTATCGACTTTTTTCTCAGGGTCTAGCCCCAATCCTGCCGCTATTCCGCGAGTCCATCCTCAACGGTCTCCCGGAGGACAAGGAGAACGCGGCGCTGATGCTGGGCGAGATCATCAAGCTGACGTCGGCGGCCGCCATCCAGCCCTCCGTGGTGCACATCACCGGCCCGCTCATCAGGATCCTCGGCGACCGGTTCAACTCCAGCGTTAAAGCGGCTGTGCTGGAGACATTAGCCACCTTGTTGACGAAGGTAAGTTTTTATGCAAATATGCACTACACAGCATTGGATACTCTGTCCAGCGCTGTCGCCTCGTTTAGTTCACTTTGCACAAATCTGGATGACCGAGCTTTGCTCGGTATTTTTTGGTAAATTATGTTTAAAATAATACGTTTATGTTCAAGTTGATTATCGATAAAGTTGTCATTGAAAACACGAATAATAAAAATGAATCCTAGCTAGATCGATTTATCGCCCCCGAAACCCCCTGTATACTAAATTTCATGAAAATCGTTGGTGCCGTTTCCGAGATTCAGATTATATATACAGGGTGTCCAAGAACCTGGCGTCCAACTGGATTCCCACGATGCCCCAAGTTCTAACAGTACTCAGAAAAATATTTAAAAAAATCCACCCCATGTACTTACAGAATTATACTGATTTCAAAAAAAAAGGGGAAATGAGCACCCTGTGACATACTTTTGAATGCTGTGACTGCTAATGCTGATAATTTCGATATTTCTTGGAGGTTTTGTAATCTAGGGTATTGCTGTGTCTAAATAGAATGTAAAAATAAAGTACTTATTGTACCATTTTAAAATAAAATATTATTTTAACTAAAGGTGATATGGAAAACTATTGAATTTCGCAACTTTGACCGACTGTAGTGTAAAAAAAATGTACCAAAATAGTATGGCAAGTGACGTCAAATTTTGACGCGTTTATTCCTCTTTTTAAAAAGGTATAATACTTACACATTATATTTGAAAAAAAAAAAATTTGATAATATTTTTACTCAACAACCCAATTTTTACGAAGTGCCTACCTACTAACGGTAACTGTCGGACCCTTTCTTATCTTAGAAACTGTTATGTTACTACTATTATTTACTTCGGTTCCAAGAGTGAGCAAGAAGGAAATACACACAGGTAGATGGGTTCCCAGTAGAATAAAAGCAAAGAATGTTAGTTTAAAGATATTTTATTACAATAAATGTTCAAAATGTTGACCACCCGCGGCAATACAAGCTCTCACTCTCCTTAAAAAGGACCGCTTTATGTTTCGCGAGTAACTTTTTTGACGTATCACCTGCACTGCTTGTGTTATCTTCTCACGAAGGTCAGCGATGTCATTAATGGGCTTCGCATAAACGAGCTCCTTCATAGTTCCCCAGAAAAAAAAATCCAGCGGATTTAAGTCAGGTGAGCGGGCTGGCCACGGGATTGTTCCTGATCGCCCAATCCACCTGTTCGGGTATTGCTCGTCCAAAAACTCTCTAACGGATACGCGAAAATGTGCTGGACAGCCGTCGTGTTGGAACCACATATCTGGTGGGGTCTCTTCTAGTAAGTTTGGCAAATCATTTTGAAGAAAATTTAAATATGATTCGCCAGTCAAATTCTCGGGCATCTCAAATGGACCAATAATATTCCCACAGAGAATACCGGTCCACATGTTCACTTTGAACCGGTACTGGGATCTATCTTCTCGCATCAAGTGCGGATTTTCCACATGCCACTCGTGCAAGTTGTGTAGGTTCATGTAGCCATCCTTCTTAAATGTTGATTCATCTGACCACAAAATTTTGTCGATAAAGTTTTCGTCTTCTCGATGTTTTTGCAGGATTGTTTCACAAAACGCGACTCGGCTCGGATAGTCTCGAGGTAAAAGACTTTGCACTCGCTGTACGTGGTACGGATGATATTCTTCTTTTTGGAGAATACTGTGTGCTGTGCTCTTCGGTATCCCCGTATCAGCTTCTATTCCTCGCACAGAGATGCTTGGATTTGCCGACACCGCCTCTAAAACTTCATCGCGTATGAAGTCATTTACGGGTCGTCCTTCACCAGCTACTTGATTGGGGAACCGCCCGTCACATAGTGATCTGTGCACATTAATGAAAACTCGATGGTCGGGATATCGCGTAGCCCTCGGATACCTTTCTCTGTAAAGTCTCGCTGCAGCTCGTCCATTACCTCTACATTCTCCATAAATGTAGTGCATATTTGCGTATTCTTGCGGAGTGTAGGTCGCCATGGTAGCACACACAAAACACAAACTGTCCAAACACAGGCAAAGGTCGTCGTAAAGAGTTCGTTTCAAAGTCCAGAGCACAAAGAGTAATCGAGTCCAATAAACAAAGCTTTAAATCGTAGTACGTGATCAATGGTAACAATAAGAGAGAGGTGCGTAGTAACGGCAGGAGGCAGTGACGCGTACTGACCGTACTGTTATCCTAAATAGCACGATCCCAGATAGCGTCACTATCTATCTCACTCGCACCTCTAACCTTTTTCTCCCTCACTCTTACCTGAATAATGGGGTACCATAAAGAAGAACCAGCAAATCGCAAAGATAGTTTCTGTCTTGCTCCCTCCTGTTGTAATAACGAATCACTATGGTGAGATGCATGCACATACCGTCCCTTACGGTCTAACCTGTTTTTTGAGAGGCCTGTTGTTATTTTTATGAGCATACAATAGTAATTCTTTAGAGGTTAGATTCAATTCGTCGTAAATTTTTCTTTCTAAGAATTCTGTAAGACATCGTAAAAATTGGGTTGTTGAGTAAAAATATTATCAAAAATTTTTTTTTTCAAATTAATGTGTAAGTATTATACCTTTTTAAAAAGAGGAATAAACGCGTCAAAATTTGACGTCACTTGCCATACTATTTTGGTACATTTTTTTTACACTACAGTCGGTCAAAGTTGCGAAATTCAATAGTTTTCCATATCACCTTTAGTTAAAATAATATTTTATTTTAAAATGGTACAATAAGTACTTTATTTTTACATTCTATTTAGACACAGCAATACCCTAGATTACAAAACCTCCAAGAAATATCGAAATTATCAGCATTAGCAGTCACAGCATTCAAAAGTATGTCACAGGGTGCTCATTTCCCCTTTTTTTTTGAAATCAGTATAATTCTGTAAGTACATGGGGTGGATTTTTTTAAATATTTTTCTGAGTACTGTTAGAACTTGGGGCATCGTGGGAATCCAGTTGGACGCCAGGTTCTTGGACACCCTGTATACATATATACAAGAATTGCTCGTTTAAAGATATAAGATACAATACTTAAACGAGTTCATGAAAGAATTGAATTCATTTGCAAACAGTTCATTTATCAAATTCTTTTCATTCACATACATTACTAGACTAGACTACATTATACAGGATTTTTTTCAACTAGTGCGCAATTTTTTTTGCTGGTTATCCGACCTTAAATCAGTAAACTGTGGACACCCTACAAATTTCATAATATGCGCGCCGGCGTAGGTACTTCGATCTTCTTAGAATTTTGACCGATAGAACAGGTGGTAGGTACTCGTAGCTACGCTTGGTCGTTCACCTTCGCCGCCGCGCCTGCGCCGAAATAAACATCTTTCCTTAACGATAACTTAATTTATTTTGCACTAAGATATATCAAAATAAAAATTGCATGGTTATTATAACTCGTTTAAGTTTAATTTGTTAAATTTGCGCACTGGTTAAAAACTTATCCTGTATGTAAAATGCACATGTCCGCCTATTGATATTCAATATCTTTTGTATTTTTAGTGAAAGTATATTTCAGTTAATATTAATAATATTTTATAGGCCACCTTTTTTTTTGGATGGGAAAATCATTTAATTACTTTTCCCGCTCTGGGCGGAGCGGGATGATGTCAGACTTTTACTGTCTAAAACCCACCCGTGTTCCTTCAGTTGCCCATGTGCCAGGGTCACGGTATCTCTTTCGAACAATCTTGCGACCTTGGCAGGAGGTCACCTTTGTATTTACTTCGTGATAGCCACACTATCGAATTAGGTCTAAGATCTGTCAGTAGCATAAATAAATAAAACAAAAATCTTACAATCTCATCTAAGTAAATCACTGCCACATAATTCATATTATCGTTGTCACCAGGTTGGCGTGATGCTGAAGCAGTTCCTTCCACAACTGCAGACGACATTCCTCAAAGCTCTGAACGACCCGAACCGTCCGGTGCGCATCAAGGCGTGCCTCGCGCTGTCACAGCTAGTGGTGATCCACTCGCGCGCCGACCCGCTGTTCCTGGAGATGCACAACACCATGAAGAACATCGAGGACCCGCTCATCAAGGAGACCATGCTGCAGGCGCTCCGCGGCGTCATCACGGCGGGCGGCGACAAGATGACGGCCGCCACCGCGCTGGCCATCCTGCCCACGCTGACGGGCGCGCTGCTGGCGCACGCCGACGACCCGCCGCGCTCGCAGGCGGCGGGCTGCCTGGGCGCGCTGCTGCACTGCCTGCCCGACTCGCACCGCGACGCCGCGCTGGCGCACCACGTGCTGGCGCCGGCCGACGACTGGCAGCTGGCGCACGGCCGCTCCGCCGCGCTCTTCGTGGCGCTCAAGGAGACGCCGGCGCTCGTGTGCCGCGACGCCGAGCGCCTGGAGCGCGCGCTGCTGGCGCTGCTGGCCAGCGACAAGGTGCCCATCGCCTGCAACGGCATCCGCGCCGTCGGCTACCTCGTGCGCCACCTGCTGCAGGAGGGCCGGCCCGTGCCGCCCGCTATACTCACGCAGTTTGTTAGAGTGAGTTATAATTTCTTTCGATCGTCTTATTTCGTTTTGAGTTTGCCACAACTCAAAGCTATGACTATTTTGGTTTAGACACTTATGTAATTGATTGCATAAGTGTCTAAACCAATACAGTCTACCTTCCATATCTTGTACTAGCTTCTGCCAGCGACTTTGCCCGCGTGGATGTCGAAAAATTCACAATTTCAATCCCCTATTTCACCCTCTTAGGAATGTAATTTCAAAAAACCCTTTCTTAGTGGAAATTTGGAGGGTGTGTTCTTTGTGAGGAGTAGGTACTCCTCACAAAGAACACACCCTCCAAATTTCATGTCTCAAGGGCCAGCGGTTCAGGCTGTGCGTTGATATATCAGTCAGTCACTCAGGACTTTGAATTTTATATATATAGATAGAAGATAGATAGGCCATACTCTTTAACTTTTCCGTCCCGCTGTATCAAGCATGCTCCATTTTCTAATCGCATAAGCCTGCCCACTCCACAGAGTATGAACCACCCGAGCAACGAGGTGAAGCAGCTGATGGCTCGCGCGGCGCACATGCTGGGCCGCTCGGCGCCGCTGGGGGGCCCGGGCCCGCTGGGGGGCCCGGGCCCGCTGCAGGGCCCCGCCGCGGACCTGCTGCACGCGCTGCTGCCGGCGCTCGTCAACGGCACCAAGGAGAAGAACACCTACGTGCGCGCCAACGCCGAGATCGCGCTGCGGGCCGTGCTCAGGCTACCGCACGACGAACAATTCCACTTGGTGAATATTTCGTTTAAAATAAGTCTTACCCACTACTATTACTATAAGCACGTCCGAGTCGCATTCAACTATCCTGTCTCGGCTCATGGGTAACCCACTGTTGATCACGGGCTACAGCCCAGCCCTGCCTATGAATCCATATGGTTCCCCATCCAAATCAACTGTATTGTAAAGTTAATACAACTAACCATACATTTCATAAATAAGAATTTTATCAAATAATAAGTGTGCCACAAGAAATACGCAACAACTTACATTCCCCTAATTGGTGTTTACATTACCCCAAACCCTGCTCCGGACGTGCGAATAATCAGGTACCTATCGCAAATTCACAACATCCAGATATTACGATAACAACGCCAAATGTTGCTCGGAATAAACACGCAAGCCGCGTTTCCAAGAAATAATGATGTATGACATAGATTGGTATCAGGTTAATCATGTGATCTACATCGATTATATGCAGGTTTAATAGCTTCTTGGAGACTCGATAAGATTACCCACCAACAGAATAAGATGTAGAACAATAACAGGAAACCTTATCGGCGCATTATGATAACAATCAATCCTTAAACATAGCATAAATAATGTTCAAATTTATGTGAGTTTCGGGGAAATAAAATTGTTATACAATAACAATATTTTCTTTCTGGTTATCTAGTCCGTTTCTTGAATATTTTATTTTTCGTTAACAGTGCTACTTCACCAGTATTCCACATTACATATTTCCTAGCTTGTAAAACGCATTTATTGTTTGTATTAACCCATTGAATACCGTAATTACAGACACAATTAAAAACCATTGTGTCTATACCAAATGAGGTATCAGGGACTTAGAGGTTACATTATATACAAATTATTTTGTGTTAAAACGAAAATTTAAATAATATAGAAAGGCTATTCTGCCTTTTCTTTCCTAGTTACCAATTAACGAAAGGCACAATAGCCGGAAGTCCTTGCAATCTTGGGTAATCTAAATATACCAAGTGATCCGCCCCTTTCATTGGATACATCATTTTGTCAGGAGGCAATATTTCAATAATTGTATTGATACTATGAATTGTGTGTACAGCAATGCATGGCGTTGCTAGAGGAAGGCGCGCGAGAGGCGCTGGGCGACGTGGTGGCACGCGTGCTGCGCCGGAACATCTCCGACGGCCGCGACGAGGACCTCGACTGCACGTTGCTCACCTGAGCCCCGCACACCACGCGCTGATGCTACCTACCACTTGTTATACACTCTCTTTGTTCTCTTCATCCTTGTAAATATCTGTTAGCCACTTCAAAGTGCTGTTATTTTTATAAAAAATGGAATGAATGAATAAATAATTTTACTAGACTGGAAATATTAATTTTAAAATGCAATTATTAATGTTTAGGATAGATAGGACTTACAAGAAAATTGATGTACAGTACATGCATACCTCTCAAGCAAGTAACTGCACACAAATTTATTTTATGGAAAATATCATGTAATATTACTAGTTTTTGCTATCTCAAAATTGTTGTCAAACTAAATCAAGAGAAAAAAAAATGAAACAATGCAATGTCTGTTAGAAATATTTTACTTTAAATGGCATTGAACTGTTTTTGTCTGGTACAGTACAATAAAAGCTAAACACAAATAGTAGGCATCTGTTTTTCGTCATGAATGTTTGAACACTATAATTAATAATAGCATTCCATATCTACAGTCAAAACTGGATTTTACATCCGAACATGTCAATGTGTTAAATTATCTGTGTAATGTGTAACAAAACATGAATGTGAAACTGAATAAACAAAACTTAATATATGGGTGTTTGAATTTTTCTATCTTATGATAAACTGTTGTTATCAATTTCACATTATTCGTCAACAGTCTACAGCATTACCAGAAGTTGTGAGTTTGTTCAATACAGGCTTTACAACTAAGTTATGAAAATTTGTTCTCTTAGGTACGTATGAATAGGAATGTTACATAAATGCTTTACTATGCCTTACAATTAATTACACCACAAAGAACTAAATTATAGTTCCTTATCTTTATTTTTCTTAGTGAAACCTCTTTCCTGGACGAGTTCGTTGCACTGCTGGCGGGTTAACTGCGACAGTTGCAAACGTTCCAGCTCGTTGTCGCTTTCACCGAGCAACACTAACTCTGGAGGTGCTCCCGAGATGAAATTCACTACCAAGTCATTGTAAAAAGGAGCATCTTCCATCACAAATTTCTTTACTTCCGGGAGGCGATTTAGCGAACATCCTCTGCAAGTCTAAAAACAGGCAATTTAATCATTATAACAAAATTATGGGCTATTATATATTGGATAAGTGGGTGTCGCAAAGCTAACCTCAATTCTTGCCGATTTAATGTCGGAATTCTCGTAAGCCAACGTTGTAGCTAAGATAGCACAAATAGCTAATATTATGAGCTTCATTATGGAAAAAGTTTCCTGACTGCCACTGAACGGAACGAGAAATAAACTGAATTTGAAATTACTTAGTAAAATGTAAATGACGTATTGTATGTATCGGCACTATTTTTGACGTCTGTCTAAACGTAGACCATCCATAGACCCAAAACTTATCCACAGACTTCCAATATTCACATGACATAATTTACGTTAATTTAGATGGAACTAGTATTGACGAAACAAACAAAATTTTCAATGAACCACAAATAATTTATGTGAAAACTGATATAAAGTAATAAATACAATCCACGAGGTTATACGAAAAAATACTTTATCTCATTCTGATGTTTCAAACCCCAGTGCCTCCTGTGATAGTACAGCAGTGCAAGCTTGGCCGTGTCTAGCCGACTGGCTTGTATGACGCATTGCTGGGTGTTTTGACATTATGGCATGGGTTTGATGTACAGCTTGGTAAAAAAGAGTCAGGAAAAAATGAGGGCGCCTGTTTAACAGGTATGGCCACCCCGTATACTAGGACTGAAAGTGATAAGATACTTGTTGTTTTAATCAACATACACGAGATCCTGGAAATTCTCAACAGTCAAGATTTCAAGACTTGATAGGCACACAGGCTTTTACTTTCATTTTATTTAGTAGATTGCACATTATTTCGCTGGAATAACCTTTTATCTTAGAGACGCGAGTGCTATCATAATAACATAATGAAAACTTATTCACTATAAAAATAAATTAAATTACACTCAAGGATTGCCGATTGAACCCGATACACAAGAAATGATGTTCAGCAATCGCATTTGCGGCCACCATCTAGGGTTTTCACAACCATTCGATGGTTGATATGACTGTATCATATTTGTTATGAATGATATGATAATGAATGAATCCTGTTAATGCTTATATTTTTTTTTTTATTTGCCATAAAAAAAAATACAGATGGGTACCTAGGTGGTTCGTATGAAACACTGTACATTGTATACATGATTATCAGGATCTATGTTAAAATCTGTACTCAAGTATTATAACCCTGCCTCTTAAACTAGGTAAACCTGTATCTTAAGAGACAGTGATCAGCCGTGAGGGTCTTAAACATAGTTGATTAACAATTTAATTACAAAAATAGACGTGAGTCGATCCATCTTTTACAAATCTTAATATTTTATGGTAACAGAAAAAAAAGGAAAATTAATAATAATAATAAATTGACATTGATAAAACTAGCTTAATTAATAAAAGTGATAAAACGATAATATGATATAGTTGATGAGCGATGAGCAGTTGTTATGTATTAAGGAAGTGTAAGTTGTGTCTGCGTGAGTGTGTTATATGTATGTCTGTAAGTGTATAAGAATATATGAATGTGTTGTGAGGGTTATGTTTGGTGAGTATTTTTGTTAAGTGTGAGCGTATTGAGTGTAAAGTATAAATGGAGATTAGGCGATGAAGGAGAGCAAGGACTCTGTGAAAGCATAGTCCTTCTGTAGAAGCCACTCTGTTACTTTTGATTTTACCATTTGTGTATTTAGGTCTAAAATACAAAGCACTTGATGAATTTTTTGATATAAGTGAGTGCTTAGGATGTAGTATTGGTGTTTAGCAAAACTGGTTTTGTGCTGAATGCGTGGGAGACGAAGTGTTCGTTTATTGCAATCATAGGGTGGTAGGCAGACCGTTAGAACCATGCTGTCGGAGTAGATATCTGTTGTTGGGTATCTGTAGGGCTTACTCGACATTACTTTGAGAATTGCTCTTTGCGCTCTTTCTACTCTAAGAAAGTTAGTTTTCCATGCACCACCCCAAGCAGTAATACAATACCCAAGGACCGATTGACACAGAGCGTAGTAGACCATCTTAAGCGTATCCGCATTAGCGGACTCCCTAAGTGACTTGAAGATGTGAATGAGTCGTAAAGTTCTGGTGGTGAGAGCATCAATTTGCTTGTCCCATTTTAGCCCATCATCTATAAGTACACCCAAATATTTCACACTATTGGTTCTGATGAGTGTGGGACAGTCACAGGGTCCAGCTGAGTTCAGGCAAGAGTGAGCTGTTATAGAGAAGTCTTGAGGCGGTGAAGTGTTACGACGGATTGCGAATGGAATATAATTAGTTTTATGCAAGTTGAGAGTGAGTAAATTTGAGTTAAGCCATTGCATTATCACAGACAAAGCTGCCTCTGCTTTTGTTTTAACAACATCCCATGTGGATCCACTAACTAGAATAGCTGTGTCATCCGCATAGACCTAGATCTTGGAGTTTGGTAGTTGCATCTTATATAGTTCATTGACGTAAATCAGAAAGAGCGTGGGGACCAAGATGCTCCCTTGTGGAACGCCGTAAGTGACAGTTGTCTCATTGCTAATGTAGCTGTCAATTTTAACACATTGAGAGCGATGCTGCAGTAATGCAGCAATGCTGACAGTTTATAGTCGACAAGAAGGCGACTAACAGCTGCTTACCGTCGGAAACTAATCGGAAGTCAGAGAGTACCTATAACATTTTGCATTCGAAAGGTACGGGCAATATTGAATAAACTTGAATAGTTGACTAATGAAGCCATCGGGTATGTCTATGTGTGGTATGTACATAACACTATCACTATCCACATGACAAGGAAAATGAAAGAACACGCTAAAATTGAGGTTTTATATAAAAAGAAAAAACCTGACATAACTTCATTCGTGCATTCCTTTTCGGTGCTATGATAGATTTTGCCTTTAACACTGATGTGTCAGTTTTACATTTCTTATTTATGAAATCTAAATAGTGTAAAAATCTTTCTTAGACGTTTACGGCTCCCATTATAACCCAAGTCTCCTCAAACTATAGGTAATATATTACGTAGAATAGGCACCTGAAAAATTATAAATGTAAATTATGCTCTTTTTTACTGTGGTATGTGGTATGCGATAACAGCATTAACAAAAAAATACTTGCCTGTTTCTTTACAGTGTTGAACATTTTGTCTAATTGCACACAGATCAAAATCGTCTAATTCTTTCTTCCGTCAACTGTTTTGCTGCTTCTCGAGATGTAGAAAAATACCTTAATTTTTTTCACCTTCATTAACAACTTCTCTAATTGTACTGTGAGATTTACCTTGAAAAAAATATAAAGACAATCATATTAATTCCATGTACATTTTAAAATTTCAAGTATCAACCATTAAGAGTCAACGTACACGTGATTTGTCAAACTAGAAAACATAACCTCAATAATCTATAAGTAAATAAAACAATAAAATGGCTTGAAACTTATAGTACCGATAAAACTTAGTATTACAAACGAAAAACAATGACTGGCATTGTCTAAAAGATACATTTCTTGGATAAATACCTGTCATGTCGGCAGTTCTTTCGAAAACATTGTCAATCGGAGACAAAATATGTTTCGCTTCAGAGTCCACCAAACATCACGGATAACTGTGATATAGATAGAGAGCGCAGGGCATTGGCCGTACGATGCAACATGCCGGCCCGAAGATTTGCAAAGTGCGACAGTAATGTTAAATTAACACTGCTTAGGGCATACTGCCAGGCTTTTTATACCTGCAGTCTGTGGACCAGATACACGCAAAAAACGTTCAATGCCCTGCGCGTGCAAAACAACAATGCTTTTAGGATACTGATGTCGCTGCCACGTTTCTGTAGCGCATTAGGAATGTTCGCAGCAGCGCGCACAGATGACTTCTTTGCGATCATACGTAAAAGATCCGCATCATTACTGCGTCGGATGCAGGACAGCGACAGCAGTCTTCTGAGAATTGTGGCTAGCAAAACTGAGGGCCATATGATGGGGCACCTGTGCGGAGTGCATGTATTGTTGCCGGGTGTGTCTAGAAGATGGCGTGATAGATATGGTGTTCCTTAAGTTGCATTGAAAACAATGTAACTTGAGGAATACTATAGTGTAATTTATTGTTTCTGATTTGTTGTACCTTTTTATTAATTAATTATACTGACATAGTTGTAATACTAACAAAATTATGGGTTATGTGCCTGATGTAAAGATAAATAAATAAATAAATTTACAAAAAAATAACAATAGACTTCCTTAAAAAAAACACTACAAAGTCAAAAATAACTTTAATTTCGGAAGTCGGTGGCAAAAATACCTTAAATACAGATCCTAAACACCGACTTCCATAATTAAAGTTATTTTTGACTTTGTGGTGTTTTTTTTTTAACACTTCGTCACTTCGGTTCTTATTTTTTGTAATAAGTTTTTCATTTATTTTGTTAGGTATCTTATTTTATATTATTGTATGTAGCGTCTCGGTGGGGAGCGAATTAAGATAATTATTTTATTTATTTACTGTAAGCTTCAACGCTGACAGTATGTAAGTATAACATTACTATTATTCTAAACATTACACCAAATAAGAAATACACTGAAAGTAAGGAATACAGGGAGTGATATACTCATTAATCTTTAAATTGTGTACGTGTGTACAGCTTGGCAAAAAAGAGTCTGGAAAAAATGAGGGCGCCTGCTTAGCAGGTATGGCCACCCTGTATACTAGGACTAAAAGTGATAACATACTTGTGGTTTTAATCCACAAACACGAGATCTCGGAAATTCTCATCAGTCAAGATTTCAAGACTTGATAGGCACACAGCCTTTTACTTTCATTGTATTTAATAGATTGCGCATTATTTCGCTGGAATAACCTTTTATAGAAGAGTGCCATCATAATAACATAATGAGAACTTATTCAGTTTCAAAAATAATTATATTACACTCAGGGATTGCTGATTGAACCCGATACACAAGACATAATGTTCAGCAATCGCATTTGCGGCCACCATCTAGGGTATTCACAACCATTCGATGGTTGGTATGCCTGTATCAAATTTGACATGAATGATACTGAACGAATCCTGTTAATGCTGACAGTTTCTAATCGACAAGAAGGCGACTTACAGCTGCTTACTGTCGAAAACTAATCGGAAGTCAGAGAGTACCTATAACATGTCGCATTCGAAAGGTACGGGCAATATCGAATAAACTTGAACAGTTGACTAATGAAGGCGTCAGGTATGTCTATGTGGGGTACATAACATTATCACTATTCACATGACAATGAAAATGAAATAACACGCTTAAATTTAGATTTTATTTAAAAAGAGAAACGTGACATAATATCATTCGTGTATTCCTTTTCGGTGCTATGATAGATTTTTTTATTGACACTGATGTGTCAGTTTTACATTTCTTATTTATGAAATCTAAATAGTGCAAAAATCTTTCTTAGACGTTTACGGCTCCCATTACAACCCGTCTCCTCAAATTATAGGTAATATATGATGTAGATTAAGCACCTGAAAAATAATAAATATCAATTATACTTTTATACTGTGGTATGCGATAATAGCATTAAAAAAAAAATACTTGCCTGTTTCTTTATAGTGTTGAACTTTTTGTCTAATTGCACACAGATCGTAATCGTCTAATTCTTTCTTCCACCAACTGTTTTGGTGTTTCTCCAGGTGTAAAAAAAATCCTTACTTAATTTTTTTTCACCTTTATTAACAATTTCTCAAATTGTACTGTGAGATTTACCTTGTAAAATAATAAATATAAAGACAATCATATTAATTCCAAGTAGGTATATTTTTCAATTTCAAGTATCAAACATCAAGAGTCAACGTACACGCGATTTGTTAAACAAGAAAACATAACCTCAATAATCTATTATTAAATAAAACAATAAAATGGCTTGAAACTTATAATACCGATAAAACTTACTATTAGAAAGGAAAAGCAATGACTGGCATTGACTAAAAGATAAATTTCTTGATAAATACCTGTCGTGTCGGCAGTTCTTTCGAAGACATTGTCAATCGGAGACAAAATTTGTTCCGCTTCAGATTCCGCCAGATTTCTTAAGAAAACTTGGTATATCACAGCTCACACCACTACTCCTTATTGTTTTATTCATTTTTTATATGTGCAAAAGCATTAATAATTGATAGTTAATTAGAAATAAGTAAAATACAACTGGGAACATAACACAATGACAGATTAGCTACTTGTTGATGATAAACAAAGCAGTGCTGCCACCAAAAAAATATTTTAGTTCCAATGGTTACCACGACAGACTCTTTTTTGCCAAGCTATATATTTGTGCGATGTAGACGCAGGTGATGTAAATACTGATATTCAGCTGCATCCTGTTAGAACAGAAGCCAACTCCAACATAGTTGAGAAAATGCTAGGCAGATGATGACGGTCTGTGTCATCATACTTAGCATATATTGTTCCCACTGTTGGGACACAGGGCTCCTTTTTTTGAGATGGAGTCAGCCGATCTATCACGCGGGCCCAGTGCGACTTGGTGGCTGTCACATGTCTTCAAATTTTTGGTTCTAGAACATGCCTGTTTCCGCACGATGTTTTCCTTCACCATTTTGAGAGGAAAGAGGAATTCGTTACATTTACTAGAGCGTCTATTCTATTCTATTTTTTTTTTTATGATTTGGCACGTAAAGCCGATGTCGACTATTCTGCCAATGTCTAAAGTGAGTTGAGGAAACAAGTGTGTATGGCAAAAACAATATTATGGGAAAAAAAAACAGTTGAGAACACGAGTAAAATTCTTCGATTGATACAGTTGACACACATGTAGATCTTGATGGGTTAGTACGGGACTGAAACAAACAGATAATAAAAATAAATAAATAAATATTAAAATTGTTAAAACCTAAAATATATACGTGCACATGCCACAGTTACACAGACAGAATAACTTATAATTTTATGTTATTGTGACGGATGAAGGACATCAGCGCCACAAGCAATTCGGGAGAGGAATATGTTAACAATGAGGGGAAATTAATGGGAAGAGGGATTTTAAATTTAGGGAGACGGCTATATAGATCTAAAAGTGGATCATTGCTTGAGCATTCGAAAAATATGTGATCCAGCGTGCCCTCTTCCAACCCGAACTCGCAGAGAGAGGAGTCACGAACGTGGACATTCCACTGTTCTTGCCATGACGATTGGACATTAATTCTTGACTCAAGAACAGACTCTCATATTTTTCGAATGCTCAAGCAATGATCCACTTTTAGATCTATATAGCCGTCAAGAATCTTGAGAGGTTTAGCAAGTCATACCCCTGAAGAGTATTGTGAGTGAGGTCAGCTACTGTTGATGAACAAGCATCTTTTGCCAAAGCTTCAGCGCACTCGTTACCCTTAATGCCACAATGACTAGGTATCCAGACCAGTTGAACCTCTTTTTGATGACTAGCACAGGATAATAGTGCCTTTTTAATTTTTAGAACAAGGGAGCTGTGCAATTTACTTTTGAATGGATTTTGAACTAGTGCTTGCAGACAGCTAAGAGAGTCTGTGAATATTATTGCTTTCTCAATATTAACGTATGACTCTATAAAAAGACAAACTTCCAATATAGCCACACACTCGCCAGTAAATACGGAAGACTCCTTAGGACACTTATACTGTAAAATGATTCTAGAGCTTTGGTAATAGACCGCAGCTCCAATGTGGTTAAGATTAGTTAATTTTGAGGCATCCGTAAAAAATAATTGGAAACCGTTCCATCGCTCGCCCACCACCGCATTGAAGGGCGAATTAGCTGACGGGGAATTTTTAGAAATTCCAATATTATAAACAATTTTTGGAATGTAACTTAAAGTTTCATAGGTAAAATTAAAAAGGGGTAGTCTGGGATACTGAACAATCGGGCATACTAAATTTAGAGTTTGTCGAAAAGATTTTAGGAATAAGGGGATCTCTTTATTTTTCCAATACTTTGAGCTTCTGCATAAGGCATCTAACTCATGCAATTTCCCTATAAGAGGATGGGAAGACTTACATATTAATCTAGACAAGAAACGGGAGGCAAGGTATTGCCGTCTCAGGGCGAGGGGAGGTTCAGTGCACTCGACCTGCAATGCGTTAACGGGGGAGGATTTCATGCAACCTGAGATGATTCGAAGGCATTTAGACTGAACCTTATCCAGCCCAACCAAAGCACCTCTATTACACGGAATCAGGAGGTATGTTCCATAATCTAAAACACTACGAACTAAGGCGTTATATGTATACAAGTTTCATGGTGTAGGGGTGAGCACCCAACCAAACACCCGCAAGAACTTTTAAAATTGGAATAATTCTTTCGCACTTTTGAGTTAGAAAATTTATATGATATTTACCTGTTAATTTTGATTCCAAGATAACGCCTAAAAACTTTACTTTATTTACTATGGGGATATTTTGCCGTAAGATATTAACTGAAACATGAGGAATGAGTCGTTTACGAGAGAAAATTACTGCCGAACTTTTTGGCGCAGATCGTGATAGGCCATGGCTTAGAAGCCATTGATTCAAAGAGTCCAGAGAGAGGCATAAAGATGCCGACGCGTCAGATATGGACGAATCTGTCACTAGAGCAATATCGTCGGCGTATTGTAGGATCTGACAATTGTTGTTAAGGCAGGACCCAATATCAGCTGTATATAGGTTGTAAAGTATGGGACTGAGGACAAAGCCTTGTGGAAGTCCCTTCCACGTCTGTCTTTTATCGAATTCCTCTCCCTGGACTCTTAGAACCAATGAACGAGACAACAGTAACTCACAAATGCATTGTACCATCTTGGCCGGAAGACTCAGCTGTTGCAGTTTCATTCAAGTTTTCATTGAAGGGGAGCAACCTCGTCTGAATCTATTGATGCTCTTCCAGACTACCGAGACAGGGTTAGAGGGGCATAAGGAGGTGCAGAATTTAACCCAACCTGCACGTTTCTTTTTGCGAAGGTGGCATTTGGTTTTAGCATCAATATGACAATAAGCTAACAGGTTTTCAGAGCTCATATCTGCGTTGTAACGTTCCTCAGCCTCGTCCCTATTCCTGACAGCTGAAGTGCACTCTGGATCCCACCATGGAGGAGAAGGAATTTTGCCACGGGCACTGTTTTTCAGCGGAAAGCAGGAATCCGCAGTGGAGGTGATGGCGTTAACAAAGCCCTCATAACAGCTCTTGGCATGGCAGTGACCAGAAGGGTCTAATAAATCTGAGTTTAAATTTGGAAGAACATCAATTTTATCCTACAATAGTGATGCAAATTTTGCCCAATCTGGTTTGAACAAGTTGTGCCTCAAAAGTGGAGGAGAAGTTTTTTCTAAGTAAGTCTTAGTAACCAACGATATGACAATAGGGTAGTGGTCACTGCCATGTGACAAAGTCGTACACTCCCAATGAGTCGAAGCTGCTAACTTAACTGAGCAAAAAGTTAGATCAACACAGCTCCTTTGCTGTCCAGGCGATCTACGTGTTGGGCAACCATCATTGAGAATGCACAGATCCAGGTCATCCAATATCTCGACTAAAGCCACACCGAAGGCATCACAGCGTTCAGATCCCCATCTGTAATGGTGACAGTTAAAATCGCCCATGACCAAAATTGGTCCTTGCACACTGGAGAAAATATTTTTCAAAATATCCAAAAAGTGATGCTGAGGATGAGCAATGTATATTGAAAACACCGTAATGCACTCTACCTTTCCTGCTACTATACTTATTTCACTTGTGAGTGAAGGCAAGGGGAAGGACAAAAGAGGGACCCGATTATTGACTACGAGAGCCGAACCTCCATAGCCATCAGATCTGTCACATCTGAGAATATTGAAGTGTGGCATACGAAAGCTAAGACTTGGGGTGAGCCAAGTCTCAGCTATAGAACAAGCCAGTGGCTTGTACTTATTTAAGAGAAATATGAGGTCGTGCTTTTTATGCCACACGCTCCTCACATTCCACTGAAGGAATACTAGGCGGGACGCCATTTTTAATTTGAAAAAGTAATGAGATAAGTTGATCGGCAACGTTGGACGGTAATTGAAAGTTGGGAGAAGAAGAAGAAATAACAGTAAGTAGAAGTTTTATAAAGAGTTCAATAATTGAACCAGTATTATTACATGGGGCATTATTGGGGTTAAGAGCGCAGCCATTAGGCTGAGAAGGTTGGGGAGAACTAACTATCTTTTGATGAGCAGCTTTATCATATGATGGGGAAAGGGGGGCATGGGTCCTGGGTTCAAGTGTCACAGTTTTGCGATACGAATGAGAAGTTGGGGTTTTGGCAATGTTGGCATAGTTGCGGGAAACTGCTGGGATAATTTTGCTGGCCTCAGCATAGGGAATAGTTTTCTCAGCCATGACAGTCTTAATAGCCTTTTGTCTACCAAGCTCGGGGCATGACTTGCTATTAGCAAAGTGATTACCCGAACAAAGCACACAAAAGGCCTCGCCCTCAGAAATGTTGCAATCATCACCTGGGTGATCGTGGCCACATTTACTGCAGCGTGGTTTCGATCTACATATGTTTGCCACATGGCCAAATCTGCAACACTTGCGGCATTGGATTGTCGGGTATATATACGTATATTGTGCAGGAAGGGATGTGTAGCAACAGAAAACTCTATTTGGTAGTATTTGTCCGTCAAAGGTCAGAACACATGTTTCAGTGGGCCTCCACTCATTAACCCCGTCTCTTTGAGATTTCCTATTGATACGGCGAACTTTAAGTATTTGTCCGCAACCTGAGGGCACAGACAAATAAGTTATGGCTTCTTCTTCTGTAATTTCTGAAGGAACACCGGTAACAACACCCATTCTTGTGATGTGAAATGTAGGGATTGATGCAGTATAACCGTATTTGGACAAGAGACTATTTACCAAGAAAGAGTTGGCCTCCTGAGGGGACGCAAACTCCACTGACACACGGTTCCTATCGACTCTGTTAACGCCACCACGAACAATGTTCGCAATATTGTTATTGATAAGAAATTTACCAAAATTAACGGGGTGTAAGGTGGTGCCGGCATTTGGTTGACTCTCCATGCGAGAAACATGTACAATATAAGGAGCCTTATCCATTACTGAGTATTTTATACGACCAATTTGGCTTTTTGACTGCTTGCTTGGAATAGGATTTTTTTCGTCACCGGAACGTTTGCGTGGGTTTTGTTGTGGTTGAGAAACATCCATCTGTGTAACACTACAGACAACGTCCGCGAATTGGGATAGTGGATTAGGAGAAAATGGAGTAGGAGGACGTGGAATATCGGGTGGGTCAGGATCAGGAGGTTTATTCTTATCCATCTTGGATAAAACGAGGCTTAAAACTAAACAAATACAAATCTTACTTGGTTACGAACACAAGGACAACACACTTAAACAATAACAAGTCACAAAAGTATCAACAATCACTCAAAAACACCTAAAAAATTCTAAACACACGTGCTAACCAACAACACCGTGGCGAGAATCCTAGTAAAGCGTCTGTCTGGGTTCAACCCCACGACTTACAACTCGTAAGTTGGCGCCGCGCCGTACAGTGGGCTGGGATTACAAGATTGGGTCTTAAGAGATCAATAGTTATTTGTTATACAAGTGCAAAGTTGCTTTTTAACCGCGTGTTCAATTTTGATGACCGAGCAAGCGAAGGATTCTAAAATTTAGAATCCTGAGCGTTAGCGAGGGAATCAAAAGAGCACGAGGAGAAAAATCTTTGCACTCGAGTGCAACACGTAACTTTTCATTCCACCTCATCGAGGAAATGACTAAGTGCAAAAAAAAAACCTTTACAATCACAAGACAGGTACACTTTTATTTCAGTAGTATTAATTACTACATTATGACAGGTAAGTATTACAGAATAATCTTTAAATTATAACAAAATAATACTAAGGTATAATTAAGAAAATTTTAAAGTAACGTTGCTACAGTTATTTAAATTGAGTGTAATATTTTTGTTTGGTACTGTAATATTGGTGTTAGTCACTTGTGTACTGTTTTTCGGTAAACTATCTGTCATACTTAATAGTTGTACCGATTCATCGGATTCCCTTGGCGTGAATGTTGGAGAGAGAGGGAGATGGTTAGGTGTTTCATAACGGCTTATTTTTGATGTAGAAGGGCCAGTCCAAGGATCCGATTGAGGCTCTTTCAGTGTAATGGCTCCTACGATGCCTTCACATATTTTAGACTTATTTTGGATGGAATCCTCTATGTATCCCTCTACAACTGCATGACTTCCAGCCTCCGTGGCGCTTAAGGGACAGGAGATCAGCTCCGGAATCAGCCAAGTGTGGCTGAAGTTCGTCGGAAACAATGACCCGTGTACAACCGGGTTCTGGAAGTTCAAGAAATGTTGCTATTTCTCGTGGGATACTGCCAATTTTATTAGTACCCATAGGCTGTCTAACACACTTTCCATTGCGATACTGTAGAAAAAATCGATTGATTGGAGTGTTAGGCGGGCGTAAGGCTTGATATTTCTCAACAATCGTTACGTATTCCTTGCGAATGACGAAGTTGCGGTCTCTTTTTGTCTTTGTATTAGGTAAATTAATTAATAGTAAGTCATCTGAATGTTTCTCAATGTTTTTGACATTAAGTTGTGTTAGTTCATTAGTTCGACATGCTCCGTTTATTCCAATAATAAGAACAACCTGTAACGTAAAGAGTATTGTAGTAGATAAATGAATAAAATTGATATGAACGCATAATTATGCCTATCAACATCTACCTAAGTATACTATTTAATTGAGATTAATATACTTAAGTAGATACTGAATGTGCAACTGACTTACTTTTGCCGCCAAATATACGGAATCGGGTGCTTCGTTAAGAAACTTTTCAATATCAGATATTGTGAAAACCTTCGATTTTTTTGGTTGATGACCAGATGAGGCTCTTTTTAAAAATGCCACTAATTTAGGATAGGTATCGATATGTTTGTCTTTTTTCATCTTTATTGTTGCGTTTAGCATCGAATACGTACTCCATAGAGTGCTTGCTTTCTTGTTCTCGGATAATTCTTTAAAATATGCCAGCAAAACGTTTTCTGAGAAAGTTTTGGCTCCTTTTGCTAGTCACCACGTGTTGAACATATCGTACTGTTTTAAGGCGAGGTTGCAGTACTTTTTAACTTTTTCAAACCTCTGTAAATCGTGCAAAATGACAATATTCCGTAAAAACAAAAATAGGTTAGGAAAATTGAACATATTGTCCAGGGTTGTGTGAAGATAGAAACGTGAATTAAAACAATTGACTCGATAAAAAAAATCATAAAGATAACACTAAATCACTATTTTAAACGTGTGCCTTGAAGAGATTCCATCATCAAACCATGTAAAATTTATACCAAAAGATAGGGCTTATTGTTTTTAAGGGTTTGGTGAGAACACATTTTATAATTTCCTTATATTTTTTTTCTACGAAACTTTACACGAAATCTAGCAGTGCAAGCGCTCGTAACGACCGGCCAGTGCACGCCGAGACGTCTTCGAGGTTGGACGCACGCCGTTTGTTCCACAGACTTCCCCCCCCCCCCGCTTGCGCTTTGTAATAGATAAACAATTTAATAAAAACTTGTGTTGGTTTGTAACAAAAATGGGTAATAAAAAGAATAAAAGGATATTCAGAAAGTTGAAAACTAAGGTATATCGAAAATTCGTACTTGAGTCGTACCTACGTAATTTCTAATAATTTACTGTAAATAAATAATTAAGTAGATAATCTACTTATTTACGGTAAATAATTTCGTTTGATAACGTTCAGTTCCAAACATTATTTACCTACAATCATTGCTTAGACGCGCCACAATATAAAAAAGTACAGTAGGTAAAGATTTACTGAACAGATTGAATTTGTTCAAAATATTTTTATGGTTGCTCAATAACTTTAAATATCGTATAGTAAAATAATTGATATTAAAAAATCTAGGTAATTATACCGAGATTTTTCAAAATCAATTATTATACTATACGATATAATATAAATAAACGTCGTTTCACGTCATTAAAATTATTTAACGACGTAAAATGTATCAGATTACATGAAGTTTATTTTGCAGCGCTTCAATGGGAACAAAAAAGCCATGGGTAGTTGTCACTCCTTAGATAAATTTGAATGCAATTTGCGAAAGTCCCACATAAGTACTTTAACTTTATTACTTGTGGTTCGCCTAGAACTGAGACCTCACAATGCATGTTCCGATTTTTCCATCTTTGCATAGTTACTAAAAGTGTATGACGTCAAAAAACAAAACATAATTTACACATGTCCAAAAACATTACAACAGTTACAGTTTCAATTAATCTTCGTTTTGTTTGAGGAGTGGTTGAGTCAAATACAATTTTTAAGTTTGAATCTGAGCATAATCGGTCGCAGGGGTACCTAACGATCTAAGAGGGGATCGAAAAAATGAATATAAGAAAGTATAATGTTCGAGTGAGTCAAAAGAAAGGCCTTCATCCACACTATCCACACTAATATTATAAATGCAAAAGTAACTCTGTCTGTCTGTCGGTCTGTCTGTCTGTCTGTCTGTCTCGCTTTCCCGCTAAAATTACTGAACTGATTTAAATGAAATTTGGTACACAGATAGTTTAGAGCCTGAGAAAGGACATAGGCTACTTTTTATCCCGGTAGTATGTTCCCAAGGGATAATTTCCGACCTCCACGCGGGCGAAGCCGCTGGCAAAAGCTAGTTTGTAATAAGTTAACGAAGTAATCAACGAAATATCTAGTCACATGGTCTCTGTTCAGAACGAACTACTAGTCACAGTGAGTTCACCATAATTTAATAGATACATTATCTCGTACTATGTTATGTATTATAAGTAAATAACGAATGTATCTGTATTTTGATATATTTTAAATGAACAAGGAAATATTCAACATACGACATTGCATAATATAGTCCCAGACATTAAAGTTTCCCATACACTTTCTGTGACTATGTGTTGTGATAATGCGTTTCTTTAGTAGGTTGTTTTCTAATAAAGTTATCGTTATTATAATAGACCAGCCGACCTACCCCAATTCGCAAGGGTTATTCTCGGTAATATATCCCAAATAATCATAAATATTTCTCTAAACATTCCTCTTGGAATAATCGATTGAATGGTAAAAATTCGAATAAAATCTGTTTGAGATTTACATTATTATGTATTTTGTGTATAATACTTTATAATTATCGATTTATTATAGAAGCCACTAAATGTAAGCAAATAAAATTATTATATTACTGCCATTTTTTCAGCGATCTGAGTTTTTAATATTTTTGATATATTAAATTCGCTTGTTTTAGGACCGATGGAGACGATTCTTTGTTTGTTGAGGTAAAGAATAACAACGCAGATGAAAAAAGTGTTGCTTGTAGAACTATAGCCGCGAATTATTTCTTACGTCAATTGCAAGAGAAAGTATAGCACAACGCGTTGTTTGAATGTAAAAAAGGCTATTTTAAAATAATGGGCGAAAGAAAATTTGGGCTCATGGCAAAATTCAAGCTTCAATCCAACATGTGCCAAGAAATTGTGTCAGTTAGTTCAGAAAATGTTGCTGATACTGAAGAGAAAAAGTCTTTGGACTCAAACATAAAGGCTACGACTGGCACCATAGCTACAGGCATCGGGCATTCGTAGTTCGAAAAACTGTTTTTTGCAATCGACATTCGCATTCCCATTTTCTCCACCCATGCACTACAAACAAAGTTTAAGAAATTAATAAAAGAAGAATACAAAATAAATCTCTAACGTCAATTTAAAGGAACCCAATATACCTTACCTTCTGCATTTACGCTGCATTGTGGCATGTTCAAACGCTTGCGTCGGCTAGCTGCCGGGCGCTCGCTCGCTGCGTCTATACGCTCGATACATACCTATTATGCGGGGGGTGAGGAAGCGTTTTCATGCCTACACACCGCACTACAAGCCGGCCTTAAATACTTCTCGCGTGATTGTTGAAGGAGAAAGCTCATTTGCGCAATATTAACAGTTTCAGTCAATTCTGTTGGCGTCAAGCAAACTTCCTCGTCGCTAGAATCACTCATTTTAGTTTTTTCACTTGTTGTCAAGTTTCTTGTTTTTAATATAAGGTTTAACAATGACGTGAAAAATTTGCCGCGTAAAGAACCGCGTACAAAGCAAATTGAAAAAAGAACACCAAGAAGGTTCCGAGTCTGAGTTTTTAACAAATTAAAAAAAAGTTGTATGATATATTCGGCACCATAGAGGTAGCAGTAAATAGGTTTAATGTTTTTTTTAATTCACAAACTTAGTGCACACGATGTTCTAAATTCAATTTACTTTATCCTCTAGAGAATAAAAACGGCTTTTCCACTCAGATATTGAAGATTAAAAATATGACTGTTTTGCATTCCAACAAAACAGGTATTATGTGTGAATAAAACACACAGTGTTGCTAGGTGAAGAAGCTGTTGTAAATTTGCCCTTATATTGATAATCTATGGTTAAAACTTACCGAATTATCCATGGTTTTATACCTGTCTCTCTCTCTCACCAGCATGCGTCCCTTTCTAATCAAGAAGGACGCTTGGCGCGAAGTGTCAAATTCATAGGGTCTTCAGCTCACCAGCTAGAGAATAGCTGCAACACTGTGTGTTTTATTCACACATAATACCTGTTTTGTTGGAATGCAAAACAGTCATATTATGTGTTTTCTAAAACACAGTGTTGCTAGGTGAAGACCTGGGCCTCAAGTCTGCTATTACAATAGTGTCAGAATAGTCTATCATTGATTTCATAATTGTTGATTTTGACAAGTTTAGTAATCTACTAATATAATGGCGTCATTATGACTTTCCAATGGTCAACCACTGACACTCCATTGAAAGAAATGGCTTAGAATGGTAATCTCGTACATAATGACAAATGAATGACTGAATTATGCGGTAATCTGCTCAAATTTTGACAGTTCCTTTGATCAGTGACCTACCATTGGACCGTCATTGTGCAGTCATTGCTTGTATTGTAATAGCTCGGTTGTCAAAAAGTGTTTGCTAGCTATCGTGTTTGTGGAATATTGAACGGATAAATGTATTCACTACGAGTAAATATTCTTGAGCTAGCCAACGCAGTGGATGCTAAAGAAAGAAGATGGGCAGAATGCAAAAGACGTCGTCAAGCCCGTCACTTGACGAGAATGAATACAAACCCCTTTATTGATATTTCCGAAGCGGAATTTATAAAAACGTTTCGCCTTGGAAAGGACTCAGTAAGGGGGTTAATTGAAGAACTCATTCCCCTTATGGCCAGACCGCGTCGAAACGATAGCGTATCGGCAGAAATTAAGGTGAGAAAACTGAATAAATAATTAACACACAAAACACCGGCCGCTAGAAATAAAAACAGATTAACGTCAGTAAGCAGTAATGCCACATTTGACTTTGACAGCTAAACAGATAAAATATTATTGAGTTGTCTATTTTCACATTTATCCGCGTTACACATGTAAATGCAATGTTTTTGCTATTTACGAACTTCTTACTACTTCAGATTGTTTAAAACACTAATAAATAATAATGTAAATATATATATAAATGAAATCTGGCATAATTAAATGTTCAAATTGAGTAGTAGTTTTTAGAAAATCATTTCTACTAACGGGTTTTGTAATAATGGCAATACGACAATGTCATTGTACCACGATTCTATTACGAGACCACTGACCGACCAATGATCCACCATTATGAATTAGCAGATTACGAACTTTTAGCAAAATGACAATGGGATTGTGTTGGAATGACGAATTAATAAAAAATAGCAGACTTGAGGCCCTGTTTGGTATCTGCTGGTGGTAAACACAAACGCTATGATGAGTGAATTATAACTATTGATCTAGAAAATAAATCAGTTTTATTGCAATTACAATAACATCAGTCTATGTTAAAATTTAAATAAAAATGTATAAATAATAAACTTTTCTTGAAATCAAACGAAGAAAATGAATTGATAGATTTGAAATTAACTTTAGAGAAAATAAAGGAATTAAATCCCTGAATAGCTATTTAAATTTAACCATCAATAGAAAAAAAAAATGAATGCAATGAATCAACATTAGAGTTGGTATTATCAACTCTGTTTACTGGACACAGTAAATTTTTTGAAACATTTTAATACTTTACCAGTTTCCTCTGTCAAGTATTTCTTGTACAGGTCTTTTCTCCAAGCAACTTCTAGAAGCTACTGCTGACCTGATACTGCCTGGTGGGACATCAATATTAACATCTTTGAAAATGCTACGAATCCAACCTGCAATCATTGTTCTTGAAGCAGGTTTTAATTTCCCTGATAGAGAAATAAATAGACTTGAGACAGTTACGTCTGCATTTCTTCTAATTTTAGACTTTTCTTTAAAGTTATTAATGTGTTGGACAGGGCAGACACAATTGTCTAGGTGTTTCCGCAACAACCAACCGCCGCTGTGTGTGTTGGAGTCAGTTTTTGAGCCAAACCTTGGCCAGAGAGTAATCTCACTTTCCGTTGTAATTAGATTCTCAGGACTGTTTTCAAATAATGTGAGATCATGAATCCACCATGAGTATTAAAGCTGTTCGTCTACTGGTTTAGAATAAAGAATCTATAGAAATCCTTACCCAGTTAAACAAAATTGCAGTGTCCCAAAAAATGGGTTTTGTACTGCAGCAGGTTCAGCAAGTGAAATGGCTTTCAAAACTTGCTGAACCAAAGAATGTTTTGAGATATCTATTTTTGATGGTTGCTTTAATTATGAAATGGCTGCTTTATGTAGGAAACTAGATTTATAAGCTAACTTATGTTCTAAAAATAATTTTGCCAAAAATCTAGCAACCCTTTTGACCCTCAGGAGTTTTTGGGTTAACGTTATTGGTGTTACACTCCAATACCCATTTTCTAATAGGGGTACTATATGTTGTTAAAAGTATATGTCCGTCAACTACTTTTTAACAAGTTCTGTTCCTCTATGGACCAGTGAGCAACTTGATCTGTCCACCCCCAATATCCCAGGCAACAAGAGTCAATTTGTCTACTTGTGCAGGGCAATTGCCTGTCTTCCGATCTATTAGGACCTTCCGCAGGTTCTTTATCGGAAGTGGCTCTACTATGGCTCTCGCTCGCAGGTCGCATAGCCAAAAACATTTGATCCACTCCAGTGCTAATAGGATGTAAATTCCTTTTGCACTGAATGAGCCCGTACTCGTGGAATTAAACTGGGTGGAGGAAATGCTCACCCTAGATGATAGTCCCATTTTCGGCTGAAAGCGTTGCACAAAACTGCAGAACAATCTTTCAAATGCAATGTTACGTACGTTACGTTATGTACTTTGGCAATATAGCCGTGTCTCTTGATGCGAATAGATCTACGCCTGGGACACCCCACACTTTTAATATAGCCTCCGTGGCTTGGGGCAGAAGATGCCACTCTGATACATTGCGACCCCTTGCTAGGCGATCTGCTATTCCGTTTAGACTCTCCGAGAGTAAGTGGCTGAGAGAGTTAAATGTAACTGCTCTGCAAGTTTTAGGACTCTGGTCGTTAACCCTAGTAGTGCCAGGGAACGTGTCCCCCTTTGTTCTTGAGGTATGCGACCAGGGTTCTGTTGTCCGACTGAATATGAATGTGCGCACCTTCAAGAGCCATCCGCTGACTGTTGATGGCCACCAATATGGCATACATCTCTATCGTCTATAAGCGCTAGTGCCCTAGATATGGGACCCACTATATTGCTGTTTAAATGAGCTCCTCAACCCAAGTGCTCAGCATCCATCGTCCAGAAGTGAATCACACTTTTCTTGACGTTAGTGTGGAGCTGTAATCTTCAGCTGTTAACCACCATTTTAGGTCTTGCTGTACGGGTAGGGGAAGTTTTTTTTTTTTTTGTTTTTCTTTCTCATATTCGGATTTGGTTGAATATTTTTAGAAAGAGTTGGGCTCTGCGGCAGCGCAGTCGATCTGCTGATACTGCATAATTTGCGAAGTTCAGCAAACCTAATAAACTCTGAGCATCAGGCAGAAAACTGTCTCCGTTGGTTAACATCTTGGAAATTATTACCTTTATCTTTTTTATCTTCCTGGGAAGAAGTTTTACCCAGTTTTGCTGAGTGTTCCATACCAAGCCAAGATATTCTACCTCCTGAGACGGCTACAGAACGGACTTCGGTAAATGTATGTGCCAGCTCAAAGTTCCTAATGTTCTCAGTGTTTCCGAAACCTGAGAAACCAGTATGGTCCGATCCTGATTGACCAAGAAAAAGTCGTCCAAATACACAATTATGAAGAAACGTGTTCAAAGGATCTCCGCAATCCAATTTGTTACTAAGACAAACATTTTTGGGGCCGATGACACAGTGGAACGAATGTATGGGAGCGGTTGGACGTAGACATGTCCGAAAAATAAGAGTAAAATTATGACAAACTAATGATGCCATCTTATTCGATTACTTAATGCCTTCATAAATTGTGGTGATGAATTTCTTCATAACTCCCATATTTCGGGAGTAATTTGAGAAAATGTGAAATTTTACTATGAAAATGAGTGTATCGAGCTCTCTCCCTCCTGATTCCGGGCTTGTTTCAAGTAGCGGTCTCTAATATCGTAATGCTATTACTAAGAGCTATATTTAATACTAAGACACATAGTGCGCCAAATGTGCACTTTCTGGGATAAAAGGAAATGAAAATTTAAAAAAAAAAAACGTTTTTTCCCCATTTGTATTTACTTTAAACCGCAGACAGACTTATTAAGAGGTCTATAAATATATTATATATATACAGAAATATATATTAACAAAAATATTCACAAGAACTGATGAGAGTATGACTTTTAAGTAAGTTGATAATAAATTACCTAGTTTCATTAAAAGTACAATAAATAATTAAGATGTAAGCTCTAATTTACTAAGTTACACATTTTAAAACAATAACATCATTTAATTATCTTCGTCATCATCATCATCATCAATTAATTCAAATTCAGAATCGATGTCCGCTAAATCATTTATGTTAACAAATTCGATATCACTTTTCTCAGAATCCGTAAGCTCATAAAATTCCTTAAAAGAAGATTTTTTTACAAACTTATTTCCTTTTGGACGGATACTTGTAACAAGTGGATCAGAAGACAGTAAAAGATTGTGCATAATATCTTCATTGCATGAGATACTGCTATGCTTTCGAGAATGCCCCTCTCTATATTTTCTAAAATCTTTATTTCTAGCCTCAGATGCCTCTTCGGATAGAAAACCAATGGGCACAATTGACATGTTCTGAACTATGTCTGGCCCATGCATTAAAATTTTATGAAGTGAAGAAGGCATATAATACCATGGGTATAACTCCACGTAAAGCTTAGCAGTATCAAAGCAGAACTCTCGGAATTTAGTTACGTTGATCTTCTCTCCTGATGAAATACACTGCAAGATCACACAGATTTTTCTTAAAAGCATAGCATCTATTCCGGTCAGTTCAGCAGATTTAGTGTAGTTTTCAAAAAATCTCCTTGCCGAGTTGCCATTGTTGGTGGATCCACTGCCTTGTTTCACAACATCGAGAAGTAAGCCCGTTTCCCTTCTTACAGCCTCTTGAACTCTTTTCTTCCTGTCATCAACTTGCCTTTTTGCTATATCACCCCTTACTTGCCATGATTTTATGTCTAATTTGTAGGAAATGTGTAATAAGCATTCCATTGAGCGAATCCAAGCGTGAAGGGTGCTTAAGCTATATTTATACATGTCCTCGTTTGCGTGTTTATCTTTGATTAACTCTAAATTATTCATTTCTTTAGGACAAGCCTTGCATATGTCACACACTGAAGCTGCTGTATTGGATATAATGGAATGAATTTTACCATCAATCATTGTCAACAGCAGTTGGTGTTTGACACTAATTCCATCAGTGATGGTGGATGGAGTTAAGGCTTCAATCTCTGCTTCGATTTCAGCCATCTCTCTCTGCACATTTTCTTTGGTTTCCTTTATAAACTTAAACAATATTGGCCGGCAAAATGAAGTGGAAGATGGTCGCTCGTTTTCCCAAATTGTTACACCTTTTGAGACGAGCCGCAGTGGTACAAGACTAATCATAAAATTACTAGCAAGATCGATTTGCTCATCTTCACTCGTCCTTTGATGATAAATGCTTTGGCTAGATGATCCGTCAAAACCCCATTTGCTGGTCAATACGAGCTGTTGATTGGGATCAACAGGGGTTTCTAACGACCTAATAAGTCTTCTTGAGGTTAAATCCATCAAGGCTTGTAATTTGATTTTTGCAGAGCTCTCTGTAACTGTGAGATCTTCTTTGGCCGGATAGCACTTAATTTTTTCTTTAACCAACATGTAGTAACTCGGGTATTGAAGAGCTCCTTCTTGAGTGTTGAAATCCCGAAGAGTGTTATAGCGCCATTTCGATAAGTTCATCGATACATAAAGAGCCAATGCCTTCAAAGGGGATATTTCCCGTACCTGAATTGATTTACCTTCAATGAAGGCTTTGATTTTTGAGGCCTCTTCTGGATTCTCCGTCAAGTATTTCATAACATAAGCTGTATCGCTTTGTCCTGCCTTTTGAAGCGCCCTTTCGGCCGAAAACATAATTTCAGCGCTGCTACTGCTGCATGAAAGACTATCTTCAGTGCGTCTTCTTTTTTGCCGGTTACTAAGGTCCTCAAAAGATTTACGAGGACTAGGATGTGTACAAGTTGAAGCATCAGATTTAGCAGGAGAAATTATGGGCTCGATGACGTCACTTATATTTTCTGTAGAAGGTTCCATATTTTCATTCTGTAATTCCGGCCATTGAATTGCAGCCTGTAGCCAAATCTCATGTTTCTTCCGAAACTTATCTGTGCTTCTTCCAGACTGTGTCCATTTTGCATAAATGCGGTAGCAAAATCGACGACACCAGTCTTTTAAACTTGTTTCAGCACTTTCACATAACTGAACACAACTGTTATCTTTTAAAACACTGAACAAATAGTTAAAGTCGCGTAAATCTTTATGTGCGCGTGCGCATAAAGCAACGTGAATATCAAGATTTGTATTAAAATTTGGAAAATACATTGCGAGATTAGCTTGGATACAACGAGGTGTAAATCAACACTGATTTTAAAGTTACTAATAGTGACCTATTTATATAAAATCCAGGTATCCCAGGTATCCTTTGTTAAATATTGCAAGGTAATTAGTTATTGTGATAATTAGTAAATGATGCATGCTAAATTAGTGTATTAAGAGCCATTTAGTAATTAAATAATAGCAATGTTCTTATCAGTAATCATTAGTGCATCAGTTTTATATGTAAACCTTAAGTCCCTAATTATATATCCTAATTAGCTTATATCTTCTCTAATTGGCTGCTCAGAAATGTTATTGTAATAAGGTAAACCTTTAGAAAAACGGTTTTAATCAACAAAATAAACAAAAAATAAAAAAATTGTGTTATAAAATAAACATCACTCTTTATCCCAGAAAGTGCACATTTGGCGCACTATGTGTCTTAGTATTAAATATAGCTCTTAGTATTAGCATTATGATATTAGAGACCGCTACTTGAAACAAGCCCGGAATCAGGAGGGAGAGAGCTCGATACACTCATTTTCATAGTAAAATTTCACATTTTCTCAAATTACTCCCGAAATATGGGAGTTATGAAGAAATTCATCACCACAAGTTATGAAGGCATTAAGTAATCGAATAAGATGGCATCATTAGTTTGGCATAATTTTACTCTTTTTTTTCGGACATGTCTACGTCCAACCGCTCCCATACATTCGTTCCACTGTGTGACAGGCCAAATGGTAAGGTTGTCAATTGTAACACTTCGTTGTTGTAAATCACTTGGTTGAACCTCCTGTATTTATCTGCAATTGGTAAATGAAAATAGGCTTAGTGAATGTCTATTTTCACTTACCAATCGTTTGACTGTGGGAAGTTGGCTACATCTGTTAGTGAAATTAAATGGAAATGTTTCACTGACACATACGAGTTGAGACCTCTGAGGTCGAAGATAGGACGTAGCCCTCCGTCTGATTTTTTACTTGGAAAATTCGACATAGGAAAAATTGATTGAGAATTGGCGGTATCTCTAATATTTTTTCTTGTTTTAAGTGGAGGATAATGTCCGTCATGTCCTTTGTTATCTTAGTTGTATTTTTTTTTTTAAACTCATGTTTGTCTGTATACTGAAAGGTAGGTTTCTTGAAGTATGGGGTGCGGCCGCCTCTTATTAATTTAATTAAATATAATTGTTTGCTCGCTGTTGTTGCCATAAATTGGCATGATCATTTAAACAACCCCCTTTGAAAGCTCTAGTTTGATAGTAATTTTTTATTAGTGTTGGAGGGTGTGTTATTTGTAGTATATATATATATATATTATATACAACAAAAAAAAAATACAATTACTTTCACAATCAATATTTACGAAAGGGATGATTCTGTTTATTTTTAAATTTTGTATTTTGCTTATTTTGTAAAATGTAATCTTTGTTCTGTGTTTTATAACGGCCCTGATATTTCTTGTTTTGAACATAAGACTTATTGAAAGCTTTTTCTCCCTAATATAAGCCAGAGTATTAAGGCACACCTGAGAACCACCTTAAGAGACTATGATAGGCTGCAAAGCCTGTCGGCTAAAAAGGTATGCTTGGCTAGGAGAAAAATCTTGAACAGTTCCTTTTAAATTTGGATTTACAATTTCTTTTAAAATTCGACCTCGTCTAATTTCAGTGCATTCTGACCACCTACCGCACAATATGCATTGCAGTCTCTGAATTTTTTTTTTAATAGAAAGGTGTAATGCAATGTGCCAATATTTAAGATATTTGGATTTGCTGATGCCCAGTCAAGCAATTCTTGTAACCTTTGTCCCAAAATATTATTAGTTATGCCTGCTAATAACATTTCCATGGAAGCTAAGTAAACTTTGCCCTTATTAAAATGGCACCTCTCTTCGTTAAGTTTAAGACCTCAGGACTGGCAAAGCAAGATTGTAGGGCTTTTTTGTATCGAATGCCCTTCCAAGCAGGGGAATCAAGCTTTTGAAAGTTAGCTAATTATTATTTTAATCGTTTTTTATCAGCCTGTGGAAAATTGCTTTTTCATCAAACTCTGTACCAAGTACACCTTAAGAGAGTTGACATGAAATGTCGGATGTTGATGGCTTTCTCAAAAAATCTGATGTGGCAAGTTAATTATGTAACTAGATATAAATCCCACTTGTTCAATAAGAGTGTCTACACGTGTCTCCGGTCATTTCGGAACATGTGTGTACTTCTGTGAAAGTTTTCATCTCTTATTGGGAGGAGATGAAGGTATACCCTCTTCGTCCTCCGAGGAATGAAGAAGATGATGACGATGAGTCATTAGGTCTCGCATTATTCGATTGCTGAACTCCATACGAAGCTTCAACATCCGAACTATGCTCACCTCCATCACTTACCCGTACAATTTTTTCCGGATTAATCTTGAAACACTAATTTATATGGGTAAAACCCGACACGTATACTAAATTGACACTGTGTGTTAATTTTACGCGGTAAATTATTGTAATTATCGCGTTTTTTGTAACTTTGAAAATTTTTCCATGTTTTACCGGGAAAATTTACAAACGCTATGAATTTGACACTTCGCGCCAAGCGTCCTTCTTGATTAGAAAGGGACGCATGCTGGTGAGAGAGAGAGACAGGTATAAAACCATGGATAATTCGGTAAGTTTTAACCATAGATTATCAATATAAGGGCAAATTTACAACAGCTTCTTCACCTAGCAACACTGTGTGTTTTAGAAAACACATAATACTCTTTCCGAGATGGTGGGATGAAAATGTTTTTTTTTTTTGGTATCTAGGCATAAATTTAAAACGTTTTTATTCTTTGACTTTTTTTAATTTAACGAGTACTTTCGGAGATATAGCCATATCAAATTTGTATGAAGAGTCATGTTATTTTAGTTAAGCAATTTATTCCAATTAAATTTAAAATAATGTATACTAAACGGCCTGAAAACCTCAATACCTGCTTAGTTCTTTAAAGAAAAACAATATTTGACATTTTCCACCACCATAGGTAGGTATGACGTAATTTGTTTTGAGACTTATTTCCGGGAATCAAGGGATAAGAGTGCGCGAGCGCAACAACAAGTTATGACGTGTCGTAACGTGATTGGTGCAACGATAGGAATCGTATCTACGGAATGTTCGGTTGCATTCAAACGTACTTCAGTGTTCTATTACCCACCATAATAGACGTACTACCACATTCATTACGAAAATGTTTGAAAATTTAGTGACAAACCTTGATCTTTTCCTTATTTTAAAAAACAGTGGCAGTATTAAAAATAATGACAGTTTGTGTAGTGAGATAAGGTTTAAATTTTTAGTCGAATTAAGTGATGATCACGAAAAGACCTTTAAGTTGTTTTGTGCAAAATTTTGTTATAATTTAAATAGAAGATGGGAAAACGCTTATCGTAAAGAAAATATATTCAGAACTAAAAATAGTTAATGGTTACAAGAAAACATAATATGGCCAGACTTTACCAAGTGTTTAATAGGCAGTAATGAAGATCAACCAGCACCGAGTACATCAACTCAGTATGTATCACCATCAAAAGTTTCTATCGGTGTCTCCACCGAACAAAGCCCAAGAAAACCTTTTTGTAAATTAGCGCCTAAACAGAAAAAAAGACGTGCAGAAAACTTTCATTTATCTTCGGACGAAATAAAATATGCATATTTTGAGCAGTTGAAAGCGGATGGGAATGAGGAGGTTGCTAAAATACTAGAACATTTACTAAAGAATCCCCAAGATGTAAAAAAAGTTAAAAAGTGCATATCTGTTAAAGAAACAAAACCTGTGTTTTCTCCGGATGAGGCTTTAGGGTTATTTTTATCACTTAAGCTGACCAAGTGGCAATAAAATACTTTAAGAAAAAGTGTTAACGAAAAAGACAGTAATATATTTCCATCTTATTATCAAGTGCAACATGCGAAACAGAAATGCTATCCACCAAAAGATGCTATTACAGTGACAGAAACTTCAGCTAAAATAAAGTTACAAGCTCTATTGGATATAACGACAACAAGAATAATGACGTCATTCGTCATAGATAGTGGTTGTAAAGAATTTACACTAATCAGTAAGTAGGGATTTGACGGTGCTTCTAATCAAGCCAATTACAAACAAAAAATGCAAACAGACGATGAACAAGAAAGTCAACTTGACGATTCAAGCATATTTATGGGTAGTTTAGTGCCAATAAAATTAGTGTGCGGCGAACAAGTTATCTGGCAAAACTATTCACCAAATTCATCTTACTGGTGTCGTCCAATCTTTTTCGAATTTGTGAAAGAAAATAAAATAACGATATTGCGGGAAAAAAGTGCTATTGAGGAAGAGATTGTAAATTTAGTAAAAACAGAAGTTGGAGAAATAAAAATTTCACACTCTTTATTAATGACTATGATAGACGGAAAAGCAACATCAATTTTATGTCATACTTCATCTCAGAGATGCGACATTTGTAAAGCCACTCCAACAGAGATGAATAATTTGCCCTTAATTGCATCAAAACCGACTGATCCAGATCTCTGTAAATACGGATTGTCATCATTGCATACCTGGATACAACAAGTGCATCATGGAAAGAAGAAAGAAAGACATACAAGACGCTTTTAAAAATAGAATGGGACTTCTGATTGATGTTGTTAAACAAGGGCACGGCTCCACGGATGACGGAAATACTGCTAGAAGATTTTTTGCAAATCCAAACATGACTGCTGAGATAACTGGTGTTAGTGAAGAATTAATAAGGCGATTTGCAATCATTTTAGAGGCAATTTCATCAGGTTACCACATTGACACAGCGAAATTTCACGAATATGCTCAAGTGACCATGCAACTGTATTTGGAATTATATAGCTGGTATTATATGCCTTCAAGTGTTCATAAAGTTCTTATGCATGGTGCAGCTATTATTGAAAGTTTTGGTCTAATACCAATTGGACAGCTATCTGAAGAAGCTGCTGAAGCTAAAGACTTTCGTAGGTACCGCCAACACCATTCCAGGAAATGCAGTAGAAAAACTACAAATGAAGACATTTTAAATCATTTATTGACCAGCTCTGATCTACTCATCTCAGCGAAACGTCACAAACTTCGCAGAAAACATAAAACTTTGTCAGTAGAAGCACAAAGTTTATTAGTAATTGAACAAGCGGAAACATTTGATGATGACGAATACGAAAATTTTGCATTCGTTAATGTGGATACCCTTGACAGTGATTAAATTAAAACAGTGCAGTGGCCAGTAGTGATTGTGATTTTTACTTAAGTATTTATTTATTTATTTTATTAGTCCTTAGTTGATTAGGCCTAAAGGGGAGACCACTACATAAAAAAAACGCGCCTAGTTCTTAACCTCTATGGTGGTGTGGAATAGAGAACAAAATTTGAAATTGCGACCAAATCGCAGAAAATCGCAACCCGAGAATAGGCGCTAAAATAGGACAAATATACGTACTATGCATACGTAGAGTCAATTCTTTGAGAAAATTTGAGAATTTCGAGATTTTCACATTTTTTTCTTTTGCTTCATACAAAAATTACTTTGGATATTTATAACTCCGAAAATACTAAGTTATCTAAACGACCCTCATAGAAATAATTACTTATAATCGATAGATAAATCCAAAACAATATTTAAAATTTCAGAAAAATAAACTTTTTTTTTTTTAAATGCTAAGTCCTTTACCGGCCCGTTTCAGCCCACTGCCGGTACAACTGTTCCACCACGCTGTCCGCGTTATCGCGCTCACACCAATTCGGAACGTGTGTCAGCACGCTCAAATCGATGTGTGTGAAACACGAAACGCAGTTTTTATGCAACATTCAATGTTTGTTTTGCTGTCAATGTCAGACAAATTGACGTTTTATTCTATTACTCATCCTCATTTTTAATTCTGTTTCAATTCATTCGAGCGACTGTTCTTTGATTGAGTGTTTGTATGTAATAATCTACTTTAGAAAAGACCCTTTCTGTATGATACTTTTTTTGAATTTTCTCTACCTTGGTGTTAATTTGTAAGTCATTCGTAGCATATGTTTATGCTTTAAATAATCACTGGTGCACAATACAACATGCAGCAAGAACACAGAGATGCTATTCGAAGTAACTTTACTTCACTGGTGGAGAGAACGGACCTCGACTCGGTAGTTACAGCTCTGTATGAAAAAGGTGTATTCTCCGAGCAAATGATCGAGCGGTACAAGGCAAGTGAAACCTATGACCCCAGCAATGAGTCATAATAATTTAATTTCATGTTTGCGGAAACCCCAGACTCAAGTTTAATTTGTTATAATATCTAATGTGAATGTATCTAATTCCACAATATCATGAAGTGCTGATGTGCATAGCCCAACCACTAGCAATAGTATAATAAGAGCTACCAAACTGAATTACTTGTTATGGGTTTTTTTTTGCACAACAAACTTCATCATATTATTATAAATAGTACACATTTGGATTGTGCAATATGGGTGTGGTTCAAACTTGTATTAAATTTAAAATATCTCACCTAAATCAGGGTGAGATATTTTACATTTTTCCTGAAATTATTTTATGAAGATGCCACAGAACCAAATAAAACAGAATTTAAAATATTTCCAGAATACTGCTGAACTAGAAAGAGATCGTAAACGTAAGCTCTACAGGAACATTGTGCTTCGTGGACCTTCTGCATTTGGCCATCTTGTAGATACGCTTGGGGAGTTGGGCTACTGGGACCTGGTGCGGGATCTAGACCCCAATAGCCCTTTTTCATTCACACCACGAAATTTCAATCCTATCCCAAGTAAGTTGTACAAAATTTTAGTTATTTTGAGAGATACACAGAAACTTGTCATTGAGTGCTTCATGTTTCTATTCTCTAAATTAACAATCATTTCTTCAACCAATCTCTCACAGAATCGGTGTTCAGTGTTGCTTTGGGTGAAAAAATGACATGGCATTCTTGGAACTTAACAACAGGAGAATGTTGATTATATTAACTTTTACAGACAATATTTATTGTACCATGTTATTATTTTGCAGAACACAAGCCTGCTCCATCAGACAATGATGATTTCCACAGTCTCAGCAACAAACCATTAAACAGAAACAAAGTTGATGCTAATAAAAGTGAGTAAAGTGAAAGTAAGGAGTCCAATTAAGTCCAACATATTCTTATTTATGAAATACTATTATGTATGTAGATTATTTAATACTTTGTAAATATGAGAACGTTGTAGGCTTTGTAGACTGTAGACATTTTTCTATCTTATTCAGTACCTGGTACTTGTTTACAGCCCCCCTAGCCAAGTTACAACTGCTTTGTGTCGAATTCCGTTCTCCAATCGGTAACGCCTCGGTGTCAACAATTGTAGAAAACGATAAGTTGGTAGCCATGTTGACGCGCCTGAGTCGGCCGCTCATTCTACAATGTCTTTAGAAAAACGACACATTATAACAAAGGAAATAGTGTTGAACATTGTAGAAACGACAAAAATCATTTTGAACGATGTGAACTTAGCTACGAATTTTCTATTCGTTTGTTCTAACCACATGACTTAACGTTGAGATAACGTTTTCGACTAGCGTTAACGATTGCAGATTATCAACTTGGCTAGGGGTGCAGGCCTACACCCTCCTCCCATACCTATTAACACTGTAATGTGAAACCATTGTAAAAACCAATTATTTTTAAGGCGTTCAGTGCCAAACACAGATTGATGGTAATCCCATATGGCCACAGATTTAGAGCGCATACAAAATTGTTAGTAGCAAGCACGCGATATCGCGTGATCGGCACTCACGTGTTAAAAGCGTTACCGTGGAGTTTCTTGCCGGCTCTTCTCCATAGGAATCAACAATTTGGAACCGCGCACCTAGCTTCTGACGTGACAAGTGCCCTTGTAGGCTTATGTGAAATAAAAATATTTCGATTAGATTTGATTTACATATTATGTAAGTACAATGTAAGCTTAAAGATCTGTTTCGTGTTGCAGATAGCACACGGACGTCACCGCCTCCTCCACCGCCACCGTTAGCTACCTCCGAAAATGATAACTCAGGCTGCGACGAAACAATGGTGCCCCCATTTACTGTCATCAAAAGCCAAAAATTCATGGAAAACGACGACACTAAAGGTTTGACCCAAGATCATACAATATCAGCTAGTCTCCAGAAGTTAGCATTACATTACTCTATAGGAAATCTAATGCTAGGTACAGACGCAGTATGTTTAGTTACCAGCATCTTCAAAATACCATATCCTCACACAGATTTTGCTAGGAACAAATCGGCTGACAAAATTAGTCACCTAAGTTTTGCTTGTGTACTTTACCCATAAGGGGCTGTCCATTAATCACGTGATGTTTTTTTTGCATTATTGAACCCCCCTCCCCCTTGGTGATACATGGTGAGGTTTAAGACTACCCCCTCCCCCCCCCCGCCATATTACGTGTATGTTTTAGTGCCTACAAAGTTTTTTTTTTATATTTATTAAATACAGGTATAAGTATCATCTCATAAAATCATAAAAATAAATACACGTGATATATTACTACACCCCCCTCCCCCTTTGTGATATTTGACCTTTCGACCCTCACGTGATTAATGGACAGCCCCTAATGTTTGTTGATGCGTCAGTCTACACAGTTGCTTTGTTACAGACTTGAAACTATACCGGACGCGCGGGCGCAACCGCGGCATGTTGCTTGACTTTACATACTCGGAGTTTAAGAATGAGATTGAAACAAAACGGAACGGCAGCGACGTGGACAGCAACAACCTCAAGTACCTGTTCCACGAGCTCGGCCTGCGCAGGCTCGGCTACCTCAACCTTACTAGGAACGTAAGTGCCTTAATTGTATTGCATGTAGTTCAGTTTCTTATGCTGTTAAAAAGTTAACGATCTTTTACTGTTTTGTAAATCTTGGGTTATTTTATCTTAAGGGCCCACCTTGAAAGTGAATGATAGTAGGATGGGCGTGGTTTATGGCGGGTCAACCTAAAGTGGCCGGCCGCCACAAACTTATATCTGAACCGTTTATAGAGAATAGGAAAACCAGCGGCGAAAAGTTGAACTAATGACAGAACATGTCTCGAAATAAAAAACGTTACTAACTTAGCATAGCCTTGCTGTAAGCACTATTCCTGTCACTGTTGCACATCTGTCAAACTACAATAGCAAGGTAGAGACGGAAACATCTTAGAAAAAAGTACGTGAAAGTAGCATTAATTTAGTCGGTCTATGAAATTTTTGCACATAGCGTGCGGTGGAGTAGACAAATAATACAAATATTTAATTATAAGCAATAAAACTATCTTACAGCAAGAAATTATATTCTTTATCTATACGTAATATTATAAATGCGAAACTAACTCTGTCTGTCTGTTAGGGTAACAGACAGACAGAGTTAGTTCACGACTAAACCTTATTCGTTACCCACTAACCCTATTTATTCCGCGACTTCACCTGCGTCCGCGTGACGTAAGATTTAGTCGCGGGAAAAAGCTAGCTAATATTTATGTACGGATGTTGGGTTATACGAGATTGATTAACTCAACATAATTAAAAATATACAATAAACAATTTAAGTATTTATTAAGTCATCCCACTTCCAGTGTCATATTTTTTATTATTATTTTTTTACAAAAACTTACTACTATACTATATAACCTTGTGACACTAATCAATAATCTCCACCACTATTAATCACTCGCTCCCAGACTGCTGGCAAATCTTGAACACCATTTAAAGTACCACTTTCATTTAATTCATCAATAATGCTCTTTAGTTTAATATCTAACTCCTTTTTGCAATTGTATCGAGTACCCGACAATTTCCTCTTCACATGGCCAAAACAATTGAAATCACAAGGATTCATATCCGGGGAATATGGCGGCTGAATAATTTTAATCCATCCTTTATCTTCAATTAAATTCTGAACTATTTTTGATTTGTGCGGTCTGGCGTTATCATGTAAAATTATAGGACTCGTTATATGATGCTCGTCTGCCCAAATAGGAATATTTTCTTCTAAAAATGACTTATATCGCTCTCCACTCATAGTTGTATTTTCATCATAAGTTCTTCAAAAAGCAATGCCTCTGACATCCATAGCTACTATTAGTAGTATTTTTCGTTCATGTAGCTCTGCACGTGGTAAATGTTCAGCTGAAGTGCCCGGTTCCACCCAACATCGTGACTGGTGTCTTTGACGAGGAGTATAAAATTCGACCCAAGTTTCATCAAGGCATATGAATCTATTAAGTATATTTTTTTTACGGCGATACCACGATAAATGGCTACGCGCAGTTTCATAACGAAACTCCTTCTGATCTGTGTTTAGAGTGTGGGGCACCCACACTACACTTTTATTGACCAGACATAAATCCTCCGTGAGTACTCTATGTACCGTGGAATGTTTCGTTTCACCGATTACTATACATTTATTTGGTAAATGACAATTACAATATTTTACATAGACTTCGTCCATTACGTAATACTAGTTATGAGTATTTTTTTCACCTTGAAAACCAAAACCGATATTATTGCCGATATTTGTAACTATGTCTAGATTATATCTTTTTATTTGGGTGTTTTACCCGACTGCAGACGGCAATGTGTTTGTCAGCCTATTAACTCGTATGTATGTTTGTTCTTTTATCAACTTTATTTTTCATTACAGTTATTTTGGGGTTAGGGGTAATTCAGAGATGGAGTACACAAATAATTTGCTAAACAGTCTTCATAAGATTATAGAAGTATGTTTAGTGTTATTCAAAACAGAGTAAAACACCATTGTTTTGATCATCCATAAAATCTTGTAGGAATGAAAAATTATAAATAGCCAATATGTTTTTAGAAAGCACTCTTGTAGACCTTTGATAAGATAGCGATTAGATATCGAGAAGCAGTGGTTGCTCAGTGGCAACGGCTACTACTTACGAGTTCGAACCCGAGCAGGCGCTTTACTCTGTGTAAATTATTTCAACACCACTGCTCTCAAAACTGTGAAAGAAAACATCGTGAGTAAACCGGCTTGTCTTAGAACCAAAAAATCGAAGACATGTGACATCTACCAACCCGCACTGGGCCCTCGTGGTGGATTATGTCCCACTCTCTCTCACCGAGAGGAGGCCTGTGTCCCAGCAGTGGGAACGTTATAGACTGCTAATGATTAGGTATCAAACACGGTACATATAGGGTTCGAAACAGCTAGGCCCGGCTTCAGGCCACGTGCCTGACATGGATGACTTCGTGAGAGGAAAAAGAGGAAGAAGCTTCATAGTCGGAACCAGTGTTGGACCGCGCTAGCAGGACTCAATATGCTGCTGCGTTCAGCTACACTAACGACGCAGCTCTATGTGTCCCGTCAACATTACACCACGAAGGTTGAGGAGATCGTGGAGTTTGCACGTGTTAAGTCCAACTGGACCTTGAGGGTCGAAAAGTTGGAACCGTGCCACAACACGAACTTCAAGTCATTCGTGGTGCGAGTTCCAACTCATCAAATCGAGACCTTCATCAAGGAAGAGTTTTGGCCGAAGGGTGTCGTGTATCGGCGATTCCGCGGAAGGCTACGCGATACTACGCAGTGCAACACGTCGCCGTCACTTCGTGTACAATAGTTATGTTTACGTGGTTTTTATTTGTATGTATGATAGTCTGTATGGTATTATGATTTGGGTCTTTTTAGCCCGAAATAAACTGATTTGATTGATTGATTGATATATGAAATTTAAATTTAAATTTTCAATAAAACTTCACATCTGCTATAAATGATAAATGATTTTATTCCTGTAAGTAGGTTTGTACAAACACTTATACATGCCAATGATATTTTTTTAAACTAGTTCAGCGTTTGACATAGCCTGTTTAAATCATTACCTTCCTTTGGGCTGCTGTCAAGTAAAACCTCACCTTTTTTACAATTCTAATGCTACTCCATTCATTCGTTGTGCTCTTGCATTTGAAGTGACAGTACTTGACGTATAGATATATTGTTGACATACTTCAAACCTACAAACAAATTATATAATTATTTTATTTTATTTCTAAATGAATGATTATTATAAGTTTTTGGGATAAAACAGACGTTCTTCTCTAGAAAATAATGTGCTTACTCAATATTATTTTACAAAGTGAGAATAGATTGTTGCTGTAATGCTTTAGTGAAGGTGCTGAATTCGATTTATTGTTATCATCATCTTATTGGTATTTCATTCTTGCAAAATGAATAAATTAATTGCCCTGTGCAGGCACTCCTAACCTCGAAGGTACCGTTCAGTTTTGGTTTATGGTTCTTCCCATTTTCATACATAATTTGGGTCGTCTCTAAATAGTAATAGAAAAAGAATGTTATATTGTTCACAGTCACAAAAATAGACACATATACAGTCGAAATACAAAGTTATTTGGAAAGCCAACACTTTTTATAATAAATAATTATAATTACAGCAAAATGCTTAACTACTACCTTTTTCTGTAAATACAAATATTTAAAAAACGTAATTTTGATCGCACCGATTTGTAAAAAAGTGACATAGGTTCGTCGTCGATGAGCCCTACTGGGCGACTGATTTATGAACGAACGAGAGTGATGACACTACTTATGATAGGCAAAAGAAGAGATGGCGATAATATGTGTGCGCTTGGAATAAAATAACGTATGTGCCAAAACGAATTGCCGTTTTTTATGAATGAAAAGTATTATTAAAACGAAAACTGTTTTACAAAAACTTAGATACAATTATAATCAATGTTTTAAAGTAAACTATGTTTAATAATACATACGCATCGAGCCTTGAGGCTAAAAAAATCATAATCATTGATAGAACTTTGCGATTTTTTTGTATCGAGAAAATTTCATCGCATCGTGTATTCCTTTTACAGGATACTAGATCATATAGTAAAAAAACATGCACTAAAAGATTAAGTACGGATGTCATACGGTAAGAAAGGTACGCTAAAAAGAATAAGCACGTTTTTCTCAACACGTCACCTTAATCAACGAAATCGACACGCAAACTTTAACCATGAATTGAGCACATAATTCTAGACACAAAATAATCGGATATCAAAACAAAATATGGCTTTCCAAAAGTGCGTAAGGTTGATGATATCGTCACAGTCGCGGAAAACACTTGGATGAGGGAGGGTCGCAAGGAACCACGAATTATTGGGAAGGGGAGGCCTATACCCAGCAATGGGTTATTCCGGGCTGGATGAATAATGATAATAGAGAAACCGAAGAAATTTGAAGTCGGTTGTTAAAAATTGCCTATCCATATTTTAACCGCGTATATAATGCCATATACGCGTTTAAAATTTGGAAAGGCAATTTTTAACATATTATATCATCAACCTTACGCACTTTTGGACAGCCATGGTTTCTTTGGCCGAACCTTAGCCACCATTTAGTAGCTTTACTCCATCGGCCATCTCCTCGTCTAACTAGATATCCAGCCCAACTCCACTTGAGAGTCATCTCCCCGTGCACGACGTCGTAGACTTTTGAGCGACGACGGATTTTGATGGTACCCACCTAAATCTCGACGTATTTCGGGCGAGGCGACTAAAGGACTTTAAGAGAATGGGCAGCTAAAAAATATGTTTTAGCGTACCAAATGCCGCCCACCGAAGCTGTATTCTCCTGAAATCTCTTTGTCAAAATATGTCTCAAGATATTACAAGTAGACACCATTGATGTGTACATTACTTTGGTCTCGTTCCTGTTTTCAACACAAAGCCTGATTGTGCTCTGAATTCTTCTTTATCAGCTGTTTTACGGTGTGTTTGTGGTCGATGGTGGAGAAAACTCCGGAACCCGGCCTGTCAATCGGTGTGTTGTCAATCGTGTAGTTAGGCGGGTGGCGGGCGAGACGATTGCATATAGTGTTGGCAAACAGCTTATAAATTTGAAAAAGGCGAGATATATGAACGGTAATTGCTTATGGTTTCAATTGTTTCCTAATGGTAGGATATCTTCTGTCGCATGTGGCGGCGTGGCACCGAAGATTACGCTGTTACAGAGTTTTAGAAGAACTTGTACGAGTTGAGCACTAGCTTGCAGCAACTCAACCGTGATACCGCCATCACCAGGAAATCCACTCTACATTTGGGAAAAATAAATTTAAAAAGCCCCTGACTTGACCATAACGAAAACCTTTAAAAAGTAAAAAAAAATGTACGTATTGGCTCTTTAAGTTTAATATGAAATTGTAGGTAATGGTACCGATTCCCTTGTTCACAAACTAAACTAAATTTAAGTTCAGTGCATCTCTTTCTTTGTATTTCATTAAGAAGAGGACAAAAGATAAATTTTAGATTAGTCCTGTCAAATTAATCAGCGCTTGACGTAAATTGACGTAATTTTAGTAGGCAAGTTTTTAATCTCGTCTAAACTTGTATGGAGTAGTGACAGGCGCTGATTAATTTGACAGGACTAAACTAAAATTTATCTTCTGTCCTTTCCATAATGAAATAGAAAGAAAAAGATGCACTGAACTTAAATTTAGTTTAGTTTGTGAACAAGGGAATCGGTACCATTATCTTGATCGAAGGATTATCGTGTCGAAACGACTGAACTAATTTTGATAAAACATGTCTAAGAACCGCCGCCGATAGCCTACTTTTAAATAAAAAACCGCACCCAAATCGTTACAACCGTTTAAAAGCTACGGTGCCACTGACAGAGATACATAGCGGTCAAACTTATAATACCCCTCGTTTTTTTTCTACCTCGCAAGCTGTGCATGTTTGGTAGACTTTCTGAGCTAGAGTTTTTACATGGCCATGTTGATTCTGCTAATTTTGAGCCATAATGTTCTTCGTAAAAGTTTTCCACATTATTGCAGTCTGTAGTAATCCGACCATCTTCTGCTCTGAAACGCCACGCTGGCCAACGTGTCCTGACGAGTTTTTCGCTATATCATCGTTCTCTCGTTAGCAAGGGTACACGTGCAAGCTAGGTTTGATTTGGATAGCAAGAGGTGACGTCACTCAAGACCCCCGGTTTCTGAATATGGCAAAAACCTATATATCTGCCTTTTTTATACCTCTTTGGACCAGTGACGTTTTCATTTTTACGTTTTGCCAGTTGCCACAAGTAGCAAGACGGTAGCTGCAGCATAATCTTTGTCTGAGATACTTACGGATCACTAGGCAAGGCTTACGCGAAAACGTTGACGCTTATGAACTATCAATGTGATTGCGCCAATATAATTGATCATTTGAGTGCAACGGGTGATTCAAAATTGATGCACGATGTTATCGTGGGTTTAGGACCCGCCTTAGGGAGCTTGTTGCGCCGCTTCTTCTCCCCATTTTTTTTTAAATGAATGAATGAATGAACGAAATATTTACATAAATACATTAATGTCACTTATGTTCCTGACGTTCGTATCCTGGACGTTACAGGAGACTGTCGAGACCCTGAAGTCTCTGAACAGCGTGCTGGTGGACATCGAGAGCGTGTTCATCGTGGTGTCGTCGCACGGCTACGAACGCGCGAACTCCTCCGACCTGAGCGTGCGTTGCCAGGACGGCCAGCTCATCTCGCTGTACGAGATCATTGATTACTTTAACAACAGCAACATGCCCGGGCTCATCGGCGTGCCCAAGGTCTTCATTTTCCAGATGTGCAGGTAAGTAACAAAATATACCAAGTATCCTCCTGGCCGTGATCTGTACCCCGATTACGTATGTTCATCGATCGCCCATCGATCATCTCATGTAATTGTTTACAGTTAATTCCGTTTCCGCTAGGGCAGTTACCACTGACGTGTGGGCTTCTGTACTATGCGCTGTCCAAATGTCATCAAATACGTATTGTATTTCAAAAAAATAATGGGTTCAAACCCACCCTATGTTCCAAGGAACACTTGCGCAATATTAGTAATAATGCATGTGATTAACAGAGGCAGCAGCGACGACTATACACGGCGCTTGGAGCCCGAGGAGGCTCCGCCACACATGGCCATGCCGCAGGGCGACGCCGGCGTGGCCGTGGAGCTGGACGGCCGGCCCGAGGCGCCCGGCGCACGCGCCGCCTACCGCGCCACCAGCCGGCTGCAGGAGAAACCGCTCTACTCTGATATACTCATCGCGCACTCCACGCTACCCGGTCAGTCTCAGACTCAAAGCATTTATTGCAGTTAAACCATTTACAAGGACTTTGAACTGTCAAAAAGAAATCCGATAATTGAAATGAATTAATCTAGTTGGTCAGTCCAAAGCTAAGTATGCTCTTTTGAAAAAAAAGGCAAGATGCATATTTTACATCCGAAATTTCTTTCACCCTATTAGCTAATCATAGAAAGATATGAATAACATTTGATTGTCATCAAGGTCTGGTGGCCCACCGCGACGGCAAGCGGGGCTCCTGGTACATCCAAGCCCTGTGCGAGGTGTTTGCAGAGCGCGCACACGACTGCCATGTGGAGAAGCTGTTCACGCTGGTGGACCAGTGCATGCAGTCCAAGTTCCACCGGCAGACCTCCTCGGTGGACCGCTGGGGCTTCAACAAGCGCCTCTACCTGCACCCCGGCCTCTATGAGCCCTGAACGTAAGCTTCGTTCGGGTATTGCGTAAGAAGTTTTAAGAAGTAAAGTTACGTGACCTATTTATTATGGGGTTAACTGAATGTTGGAGTGGTTCTGGATGGCAACTTATAAAAATTAAGTATTGAAGCAGTCTGTTGTATATCATAATTTTATATTAATTTAGTTGTAATACCTTTAATTGCTCAATATGTATCCATTTAGCCATGATAGCTTTCTTCGTACTGCCGAGAATTTATGCATTTATTTATGAGAGAAATTAAGATACTTGCTAGGATGAATATATCTATAGTATGGTGGCTTCGAGGAGGCGGAATCTGACTGAACTTCTTACGTAATATGAGTATGGTACGTTTACAATACTGGCCTGAACCCGACTCTATTTGTATGTAATTTGATGAATAGCATCATAATAAAGCAATAAAGGTGTGTCTGCACCGTCCAGCCACATTCCAGGGTAGGCACCGTGTGTTACATATCAAAGGCTGCGCACAATTATACGTCTAAGAATAGTGCCAAATAAGGATGTTGTAGAGTATAATTATTGATTAATACTAGTAATAATGAAATGTTAAAAATGAATAAATCAACGAAAACTTTTACAAATGGGATATGATGTTGATATTTTTGTCCATTATTATTTTAGTATAGTTTTATATAAATTTCCATATAAACCATTTTAAAGGAATATGGCGATATTATTTGTATTTTAATCAAATATATCATAGAACCAGCCACAACCTACAACATTGTTAGATTAATTCTTGGTTGCGCTGAGAAGCCTCATTCTTAACTAATAATCTCTTTGTCTTCACAAAATGCTAGCGGCGCTATATAGTCTTTACTCTTTTTCGAGTAGGCAAGATTGGCCACAGCTGGGCGGCAAGATATATATTCGATTGAGCTGCCCAGCCGTACAGAATCATGCCGAGCCGAGCCGACCAAGTCTTTAGCACCATTTATTATATACTAAACCATTGCGGTCATTTCACTTAGTGTCTACCCCAACGACGGAACGTTGCATTTATGTCTTTAATTTCCGGGGCTCATGCGCATGATCAAATCTGTTCATTTATTTGTAATAGGTGAACAGTATAATTATTTTATTAACCTTATTATAGGACAGGCATTTAGTTTTACAGTTTTAATGTGATCTGCAATTATTGTAATCATCAGGCCGTGTCACTGAAAGCGATCGCCGCACTCCTATGAGTATGACAGACGTCATCATAACTCATACCAACGATCGCTTTCGGGTTAGGACATAGGGTCAGTGTCATGCAGGGAAAAGTAGGTTATCTGCTTGACGCCCTGAGAGTGCTCGATATGTTACACTTCTATGATGATAATGTGCTGTATAATTAAATGTTATGAAGTGTTGATGAATGTTTGTTACTTGTAATAATGTATTGTATAAATGACAAATTGTGATAAGTGTAGCCAATGCAAGTTGTTTGGAAAGAGCGGAAATTTTCCAAGTACATAATGACTAAAAACTCATATTTTAAGAAATATTGTACTATTTTTTTACAAAATAAAACGTATATTTTCATTGCTCATAGTTTTAATACACCACATCACATACAAAAATAGATAGAAATATTGATAGCACTGAGCGATATTGACTAAACGCCGCGCTAATTAAATTACGTGCGGAACAGTTTTATAAAAATATATAACAAGTTTTACTATGTACACAAATGTTCACAGATTTACAGAAATAAAGTGCACGAGGACAAGCTCCCAATGTACTTTTTTAGGAATGGACATTTATTCAGAAAACGGTGATCAGAAACTTCACTTGTAAATTATGTGTAGCACAAGTTTCATTAATATTCCCCTTCTCGCTTTATCCCTGATTGTATTTACTTTTGTTTACACTGTCACTTCTGTAGATCAGTTTACATTCACTGGTTCACTGCTAACATATGTATTTGTCGATAAGAAATCGTTTTAAAAAGAGTATTTTAAATTTTTTATTGGACTTTTTAAAAATAGTATTTGCACGTTTCATTGTGTGAGACATGGAGTGCATTGCCACGCATTGAAAAGTCTCATACACTGGATCCTCTTAGTTAGTCATATTAGTTGGTAGTCACAGAAGGATGGAAGCTTGAGTTGTATTAAGTATTTTTAAATAAACGTTGCTCACGAGACATTTTACAACGCATTCATATCATCGCTACCTACAAAAACAGCACAAAAACATAACTGTAATCTGAAAACAATAATTAAGTAAGTAACAAAAAGTTATTTTAACACCTCAACACTTACGAAAATAAGTTTTTAAATAACAGAACCATCTTAGAGAGCTACACAGCAAACATGGGTTCGCGTTTTACTCTTAATATCAAAGGTTGGAATAATTCCTAATAATATAATATTGTAGGTGTTGTAAATTGCCCTGTGAACCTGGCATCTCTCCTTATCCATATTCTCAGCCTTGTTCGTGTGCGCCTTACCGGTCCGACACAGAGCCCACGAGCGCGCCCAGCTTGCTGAGGTTGAGCCACTGACGCACGCAGCCCGCGCCGCAGCCCCGGCCCGCGCCGCAGTCCTGGCCCACGCCGCAGCCCCCGCCCGCGCCGCCCATGTCCCGCGCCGCCAACGCCGCCACCTGGCCCAGCTGCTCCAGCCAGCGCTGCATGGGAGTGACCAGCGAGCTCTGGTACAGCCAGTTCAGCACCGACGTCGTGGACCACCAGGGCTCAGGCGACTTCCAGTCGTACGCCACGATCGCGTCGTGCCAATTTCTCTTAGTGGCCGTGCTGTCCTGGTACTTTGTCCACTTTGTACAACACTTGAAGCTTTCGGGAACGTTCTCTTCAGTGAGAATATCTAAAGCGGACTGGTCTAGAGTTGCATTGTTTGTGTAGGGGGTCAGTTCCGGTTGCAAACTGTGCGTTATAATATTTGTATCGAGCGTGTCGAGCGAGGTGAGAGGGGCGAGCGGAGGGAGAGGGGCGAGCGGAGGGCGCGCGGCCAGCCAGGCGTGCGACACGAGCAGCGTGGACGTGAGCAGCGCGGCGGCGCTGGCGAGGCTGGTGAGGCAGGCCAGCGCCAGCGCGGCGGCGGCGCCCAGCCCGCGCGCCAGCGGCGCCAGCAGGCCGGCGGGCGCCGCGGCCGCCAGGTCCGCGTACGTGAAGAAGCCCCGCAGCTGCGCCTGCTTCAGCGCCACCTGCCGCTCCAGCCACAGCAGCCCGGCCTCGAACGATTTATCACTCACAAACACATTCCAATCCTGTTCAAAGAAAAAAGATCAGTTAGAAGCCTTTACTGACGTTGGAAGTCTGGAATGGATGATATTATTTAGCTTTTAGGCTAGTTGTATAGATTCTTACTATAGCGTTGAGGAACTCAATTTCCAACTTCTTGAGCTGGTTGAGCTCTAGTCCGCCGGAGGCGGCCCACTCGGAGCATATCACGTCGTCGTCTTCTCCATCGTCTTGCAAGAATTTATTGCCCACCATCTGAAAATAACACAAACTCTTTAGATCAGCCACAAATATGAGGTTGAAGCTTTTTTCGGGGTATTTTTTCAAATGTTATTCTCACCAGTGAAACAAGGAAGAGATCAGCGGGTGCGGCGTTGTGGATATAGTCGGGATTGCATGCATTGAGTCGCTCTAGGTACAGGATGGCCAGCACGAGCGCGCACGGCGACACGCACGCACTGCGCGCGATGCCGGCCGCCGCGTCCGCGTGCAGGCGCCGCAGCGAGCGGCCGCGCTGCGACACCGACCATAGTTCACACGACACTTCTAAAATTTGATGATATCGTTAATCTTGATGTCCATTTATTAGTATTATATGTTAAAATGACATTTGTATTTTAATTGATTGAATTTGAAATCTTTATAAGTTATTCCTTCTTGTTTTCTAAGACTTTCTCCAAGGGTCATGAAAGCCCTTCATATTTATGTATGTGTTACTGTGGTTACAATTCATACCAGTGACGGGCAGGCTCAGACAGGGCAGTGTTGGCAGCTGGCCATAGTACAGCGTCTTGGTGATACGCTTCAGGAACTCCTTGTGGTCACCCATGCTCTATGTTCAGAATAATTACACCTTAACTCATTTGCCTTGTCATGTAATTAAAGAAAAGAAAGAAAATACATTTATACAATTGTATCAACTCCCTACGATGCATCAAGGAGAGCCCCTATGTTCTATGTTATAGGGGTTTGGTTTCAGCACTTAGTCCTTTATGTGGACCATTGTGCATGGGCAGTAGGAGTTCTGGTTATATCTATACTTATAATAAAACTGTAGAGAGGTCAATTCTGTACATTGAAAATACATTCAAAATTAATATTGGAGGATGAATGGTGATCGATACTGATGCCAAAAATGCAATCAGTAAATTTTTTGTCTGTCTGTCTGTCTGTCTGTATGTGCACGCTTGGGTCAAAAACTACTGAAAGGATTTTAATCAAACTTGGTACGATTGTAGTCCATATTCCTGGGCAGGTTATAGGCTATATAACATAACGCTAAGATACATAGGAGCCGAGCAGTGACGATAAATTTGAAGCAAGTCGGATGAAAATGCGCTTTCGGCTCTTATCCTCGCAAAATTAACCTGGATTAACACATAGGCTACTTTTTATCCCGGTAGTACGTTCACGCGGGATATTTTCCGACTACCACGCGGGCGAAGCCGCTGGCAAAAGCTAGTTTATAATAAAATCGTAGTAAAGTCAAAACTGTATCTTGGATTGTTAATTACCTTATGCAGGATCTGGGAATGATTCTAATGCTTAAATAGTTATTTTTAGAATTGTTTATCTGTTAATCAGAAAATGTATGTTCCAGCATCACGCAAAAACTACGAGATCGATTTTGATCAATTCTTATTTCTGAATAGATATTCCATCATCCATCCCACCGCTTTGAAGTGGGGGGTGAACAATATTACAATTTATTCATATTTTTCTATAGTTTACTGCAAATTGTAAAAGACTAGCCAAAAGGTCAATTGCAAATTGATACGGATTTAATCTTTTAAATTATTCTTATACAGCCCTTTCAAGCTACGCAGTCCATCATGATATGATATAAAAATGAACATTTTAATCATCTTACAAAAAAGTAAATATACACATACAATCACGCCTTCAACATGCCTACAATCATGACTTTTCACGCCAAAAGTAAATATTATTTTGTTTATTTCTTGAAATCTATAACAACTGTCATTTATTACAGATAGATGTATCCAATGCAACAGTGAGGTTTTTTACAAATCTATACCTACTAATTTATTTACAATTAAATAAATGTCAATGATAAACTATCCACACTAATCCACACTAATATTATAAATGCAAAAGTAACTCTGTCTGTCTGTCTCGCTTTCCTGCTAAAACTACTGAACCGATTTAATTGAAATTTGGTACACAGATAGTTTAGAGCCTGCGAAAGGACATAGGCTACTTTTTATCCCGGTAGTATGTTCCCGCGGGATAATTTCCAACCTCCACGCGGGCGAAGCCGCTGGCAAAAGCTAGTTATAATATGTATAACAGGTTGTAGAACATACACAGAAAAACAAAGATAGGGCCTCTTCTGGCATCTTTGGTTAATACATATAAATAATATAATTACCAACACGACCCATTGTAATATTATACTACTACTATTACTTTTTTTTATTATTTTTACTTTTGAGTGGTTGGAATGGGAAAAAACAATGGAATATTTTTCCCTAAACAATTATCTTTATTCTTAACTTAAATAAAATATGACTATGACAATCTTAGAATTTCAAACTTTTTATCAGTTTGTGGACTCCATAGCAGTGACACAAATTAAATACATTTTTGCTAGCAACCTACGAAAATGTTCCTCTCTGCGAAATTGTATATTTGGTCATAAGATTTATGTTATGTTCTTATGTCATTGTGTGAACTAGGTATAGACCACAGATAACAGAAACTAAAGGGAGATATGAAAAGGGGGCGGGGCCGGTGTCTCAGCAATATGCGCAAAAGGAGAACACATTACTCGCGGCACGTTTAGTTGAACTTCGACCGTCGGCTGGGATTCTTTAAAAATGCCGTGTTGTTCTATAGTGATTTGCAAAAATCGAAGCAATACCAGTAACTTTAAGTCAAATGGAATCACATACCATCGGTAATTATTGAAAATTATATGTTTTTCTCAATAAAAATTCAAAAACATTATTACTTAGATTGATTTGTTGCTTTTGCATCTTTTTATTATGTGGCAGAATGATAGTCGCAATATTATATTATGCCAGTTTACAATACTTGCATTGTATTAACGAAAATTCGAACGCTGAGTTCTAACACCGCAGTGTATAATGAATATATCGAAACTAACAAAATACGTTAATACCGTGGTGCGGCCGCTGCTCGCAGTCGTCAGTTAGTGATGTGCCTCGAGAATCTTCGAGTGTGACCATGTCGATAATATTTATATTGGCAACTGAAAATTAAGTTTTTAGAGTTCATTATATGCAAAAGTGTTAGTTATAATAAAAAAGTATTATAACTAAGCATCTTTTCATTTTCAAAATTTTAATTTCATTTATTTGTGTAACGACTAACGGATGCTCAAATGGCCCCGGATTTGATTCCTGTCTGATGAGGTAGATATTTGAATGGCGAAGCGGGTAACAAACTTTGAAGATGCTTTAATGTTTGTTAAATCGCTCACTATACATTCCAATGGAGCATCACAGACGGATCTTAAGATACTGAACGAAATCGTTAAAATGTCACGTGATACCTTTAGATGCTGAAATATATATTAAGGCTATATTTATATACTAAATATATCACGTGACATCTGAAGATATTGCAGATATCATTAACATTAGATTGACAGTATTATTATATTGATGGTTATTTATTATTTATTGTCGTTTTTATATTTTGTTAGATATTTAATACATATCTACATGACGTTTTTGTGATTTTAAATAGTACAGCGGTCGATACAGTGAATACTGTCGTTGTAGATTAATAAAACTGATCCTAGTATGGCGCTACAAAAGTGTGCGTTTATTTATATTGTATTACGATTTACGAAGGTAGCTTAATGAAGTTTCTTGTTTTAATTTTCAATCGTAGATATATGAATTATTATCGTTACCCATTTTATCGACAAGCACTCCCTATTGGAAACGCATATTTTGCAGCGGTAGTGGTGCTATACGTACGTAACTTGCAACTTAGTATGCGAACGAGTAATCGCTCCCAAATTCTTGTGTGAGTACATGCATACAGCGCATAGTCTTGTTTTTATTTTGTTTATTTGTGTTGATTTTATATATTTCCGGATAGGTATATGAAAAAAAAAGAAATTATTTAAAGAAAATTAAACGGAAATATTATAATACAAGAATGTGCTAAAATTAAATATCGATAAAAATAATCGACCATAGCTTTCGACTCCCTAATTGCATGCGTGTGCATTGTATGTTCGAGTGTTTACAAGTGAATGCCCCGCCCATTATATGTATGTGTGCTATTAGAAATTGATTTAGTGTAGCTGCTTTCTTCTTGGTGTGCGTGTTCAAATTTTAAGTGTGTGTCGTCAGTACAGTATTTGTTAATGTTGTAATTTTTTGGGTGGGAGATAAGCGGCGACACAAGACTCCTTACTATTCCGCAATGAAGGCATATCTCTAGATATCTATGGTATAGACCGTTATAATTATAGAGTTCTCACAATTATCTTTTAAACAATTAATGTTGTGTTATCAGGCATGGTAATATGAGCTACTTCTGATCACATCCGAGAGCTATCTGCGAATCTTAATACATGGTGCTCCGTAAAGACAAACAAATAGTGACCTTGGTGGTCAGTCTGATGTCATTCATCATAAAGAGCTTACTAATTAGGTTACATTACATTTTATTTTCACATATAAGTTATTTTGAATGTTGTAAGAGTGCACAGTTGCATAGGTACTAAAGTTCATTTGCGTAGTATAAAACAACACATTTATCATCAGCACGTGCATAGATTGTGCGAGTTGTAGTAAGTTGTAAATGATAAAAACATGATTAGTTTGATGATTGAGTCATGCGGAACTGATTAGATGACCAGGTGGTTGAAACATAAATCATAGCGAGAACGACTTTTCATCATTCAGACTATTGAATTTCCTCTATTTTGAGAAGCGTTATTGTAAAATAAGAACAGAAATCATGCTTAGTAGGCCACGACATGACCTCTTTCCGTACCTTGATCTTGGTCCTCGAACCCTCTCTTCTCCTTTTTGATATGTTCGACATATTCCCGGTAATTTTTATGGAGTATTAAACTATTTTAACTATGGAATACAACTATTATAACGACAATTTACATAAATAATACCGGATTCTTCACGACGAAGAACCCTTTTTTATTTTGTTTGGTGTTTCAGAGAACCACGTTATGAATGCATCATTATACATACGAATTGAAGATAAGCATAAACCAAAACCTAATTAGTTAGAAAGAGATGCTCAATCATTGCTATGCACAATTGTGATCTGGAACGCAGTTTGATAAACTTTGGTGACATTTGACCATGAGTGGTGAGGTGTGGGTTTACCTATTCGTATTAAAATTACCAACCAAAGATTTATGTAAATCTTTCCTCCAAAGCTACACTCTGCCGTCCTTACGAAAAGTGCAATAACTCGAGTTTTGTGACGAATTGAGATAAGTACATATTCGGAATTTGCAGAACGAGATCTATATATTCTTTTTAGACACTTTTTACGTATCTATGACGTAGCCAGTTTTAACACTAAGCCTAATTAGTATTGGAGATACAAACAAAACAAAAATAAAATCTGTACACGCGTTTTTTTCGAAATCAGGTTTAACCTAGTTATTGCACTTTTCGTAAGGACGGCAGCACTGTGCACTGCACTCCAGTGGTGGTGACCATAGGGGGCCTCATTTCGGTTTTCCATTCCAGACAAGCTCTCAACTCCATCGCTTGTTTGTCTTAAGTTGGTCACAGCCACTAACTGTATACTATAGTAGTTTAAATAATCGTTGATGGAATAATATGACTTTATAACAAAAGTTGGATTTCAAATCTAGCAAACAAGTGGGTAGCTAGTTATAAAAGATTATAACAAGCCATTTTTTAGCATAAACCTTGTAGCGGAATTCTGGAACAACTCTATGTAATATGTGGATTGTCCTTGACTTGCTAAGACGATGAAGATGTATCACGGACAACCCAGAAAGATATAATTTACAGTACACTCGATTAATCGGACTAATTGTTGTTAGGTATTCGGGTAATCGAAAATCCGGATAACTGAGAGTATGAAAAAAAGTGGGTTTTCTACATATTATTGGTTAATACATATGTAAATTATGATGCGGATAGAAAGGGGGTGACTACTAAGATGACGACTAATAGAGAAGTGTGAAAGAAAAAGACATGTTCCGCCGACCCCAAATAAATTGGGATAAGGGCAGGACAATGATGACTGCTTAAAACGTATTGCTATAAAACTTTAAAAAACAGCAAAAATCTATGTTTAGTTAGAAATTATTACGTGATGACATAATATTTTCTAGTCCCTACTGCAAGATCCAACATGCCCGTGCATGTTTGATTTCGACTTAAAGGTATAAGGTTATTTAATCGCGGTAGTCCTAATAATCACAAATCCGTATGACAGAGGATTACAGTCTGTACTGTAAATATATTAACTTACATCTTTGTTGATTGTCCCGTGATTATAGGATAACATCTCAAAGCTGGCAATCTTAAATTTGGACTATTTTTTAATTTCCTGATGTGAACATGGTCTTTTGCTATAGGTGGTAATTTATTAAGAACAGTTTTACAGGCAAGATACTAAAATAGGCGTCGAAGTACTCGTCCGCATCACAGTCTTAACATCGACTGGAAAGTTTAAAAATCTATACTCGGTTGTAAACTTGTAATATTTGATAAATTACAGAGCAACACTAAAGAAAGATCTACATTGACGATTGAGGGAGAAGGAAAATGGTGATTGGCGGGAAAGATACAAAAAGTTTTCAATAATTTTATATTTATTAATATAATTCAAGATATGGATGAAAAACCAAATAAAGTTGAAGAAATTGATGTTAACAGTTCAGATTTCTACGAAAATGTTAACATTGAAACAGCTGCTTTATTCCACGACGAGATCTTCTATGATTTGCTACTAATTGAGAACGAATCACACGAAAACTTTGAAGATGAAGACTGTGAAGATGAAACGGAAGAGAATACAACAAAAACATAAATACATATTTTAAAGTAATTACTGAAGACATTGAAGCTAAGATTCATCAGTGAAAGCAAATGTACCTATTGTTCTGAAGAAAATGCGGATATAAAACACGTTAGACTGTGAATCGTTCGACATGCAAAGACTGTTACTTGTCAGTGAAATTAGTGATATAGCAGAACAAAACTCTTTTATGTGTTCCCCGCCACGTTCAGGAATTACTTTCCAACACAGTTTATTTCAATTCATTATTTAGATATTTACTGAATACTGTAGAAAAAATTTAATTGTTTCGGGATGTACTTAGCTGAGAATAAGAGTAGTATGTTTAATGATTACGACTGAAGGACATGTATCCATGGTCAGGAATAAATTTAAAAAAAAAAAAAAAAAAAATCTACATTGACAGCTGTCAAACAAAGGCAAGGAAGGAACTGAAGGAAGACAATCGAACGCTTTTCGTTCAGAGCGATTGCATATTGGAATAAAAATATACGACAACATGAATTAATTAAATATCCGCATAAATATTTTAATGTGTGTTCGGCATAACATTGTGTTAAAGTTAGCATGTGCGTACCTGTAATTTAACGTTGGGCGCGTGTGGGTTTGCGGTGACTCGTGTCATTGATATTGATTTCTTTTATTTTGTGAGAGAACAATTTCGAAAATGATTTAGCCAAATCAGTGGGGGCTTCGGACCGTTTATTAAAAGTGAGAGTGGAGGACACAATGTTTGGAGTCGAAAGCAGTGTGTGATAATGTACGGACAAAATGAAAACTAAGAGTTTTTTGCTGTTTTCGACGTCGGTGTTTGCAATAAGTATTTTTCTGATAGTATTTCACTCGCAGCCGCCGCAGTCCATCCAGAGTATTGTAACGCAAACACACCAGCACATAAAAGATTTTCAGGTTTGTAAAGTAGTAATGCAATTTTTCAATTAATTAGGAATTACATTTGTTTTTGTGCAGTAAAATATTTGTCTTCTCAAAGAATTACATATATGGGTTAAATTTTAAAGATATATCATATTAAAAAAGTCCTTAAAATAATTTATGTAACTAAACTTGAATCTTTGAATAATCTGTTGCACATTATTTATAATACAAATTATTGCACTTTCTGAGAACAATGGAGTTCAATGACTAACTTCAGAAGTAGGATAATCCAAAGTAAACAAACAGCTTACACTGTAACCACAATACATAAACAACAAAGATTTGTTCTATAAATGAAATAAACAGTATTTCAGTTGATTGTTACATTAGCTTAGTAACAGATTACAATAATTTTATTATAAACCTTGACCCTATGATCCTTATAAACAAGATTGCAGTACTATTTAAATCCGCTGTCAATGAAAGTAAGCTTTTTTAATATCGAAAAGTGTTCTTAATATGGTCATAAATAATGTTTTGATGAACATAAGATGGTTGTTTGATAGATTTCTGCGACTTTCAAACTACAATCATCTCTTAGGAGTATGTATGATAAATATCTTTAATGTCTTGAATGCACGGGGCTCATGTGTATGATTAGCATACTGTATAACAATTAATGATATATCATAATGGGTTTATTTTAAACTACCAAAAACCATTCATAATTAAAATATTTTATTTTTGCTATGTGTATTGGTACAGTGTTGGTCTATGTTGGTGGAAAGATGCTAATTAACTTCGTAATACACAGCCAGAGAATTGACTGCAAAACTTTACAGTGAATTCATTACTACAGTATAGTAATGTCCAAAGGCATGCTTTATTATAATATTACACTTGGTTCAAAGAGTGGCAGATAGGAAGTAAGTTAAGCGGGGGTCCATTGTAGTATCCAACTACAGAAGACGCCTATCTATAGAATTATTGAGGTATAATAGATAATAAATTAATAATACATGAATAACTGGGAATAACTGGGTACCGTGTGGTGCCGGACGTAAAGTACCGTGTGGTGCCGGACGTAAAGAATAACACCACCCCATTTCTTCCCGTGGGTGTCGTAAAAGGCGACTAAGGGACTTAAAGGAGAATGGGCAGCAGCGTTCTCTATGCATTTAACCACCATACTGCGATCGCCAACCCGCCTGCCAAGCGTGGCGATTATGGCAAAGCCCCCCAAATTGGGGGAGGCCTAAGTCCAGCAGTGGACGTCATACAGCTGAAATGATGATGATGATGATGACATGAATAACTCATATAAACTAGATCCATTGAACAACATTAATTGTTAGTTGTAAACTAGAATAAAGAAACAAAACGAGTTTATTAGGTGATTATGTTAAACTTAAAAATTACTCAACTTTTGAGCTTAATGGATTATCCACCTTTCAACTGCATTGTAACAAAAATGTACTATTTAAAGATTCTTATAGCACACTATGTATACTTCAGTTAATAGTTTCATAAGATCTGGTTTCTCAATAGCCAGTTTCTGTAGGACTTTTATCTAAATAAATATGACTGTTTGACATTTCTTCAGATTAAAGTTAATTGAAAATCAACTCTTTGAAAAAAAGCCTAAATAAAGCATAACTTAAAACTATTTTACTTTTGTTTAAATTGTCTGTCATCCATTAAAATAAGATTTACCATGCACCAGGCGTCGTTGTCCCAGCAGGAGAACCTGCGCGATGTAGAGGAGAACCACCTGGTGCAGGAGGAGCAGTACTCGCGGCTGCTGGGGCTGGACGGGCGCCAGGAGCTGTGGCACAACACCACCACGCCAGCGCTCGTGACGTACGCGCGCAGCGACGCGCACGCGCAGGCCATCAGCTTCATCCGTGCTGCAGCCAAGCTGCCCTACACCGTTCTGCTCTACAATCTAGGCTTAAAGCCCTATTCTTTGGCTGTGGTGAGTGACTATTTCGTAACTAGATTGAGTAACATTTGTTGGGCTTTGGTTTCTGCAGGCTTCTCATGACCTTACGGCCTCACTGTTTATTTTTGTATCGATGTAGAAAGCAACCGCGCGACTGTGGCGCAAATGACCGCAGAGAGATTGAGTTAAAACGATAACGGGCGGTTTTCACTCCACGCGATTATTCATTGGAGTGGGAACATCCGTCAACAACTATCGGCTTTCAGCACTAGCGACACAAACGCGGCCAAATGACCCAATTGCTGATATTATCTTCATGAATATTTCGTCAAAGGAAGGCGTCAGTCATCGGTATATCTGTCACAGGTGTCAAACTACTGCAACTCTTCGAAATGTGCCATTATCGACCTGGACCTGGACGCGTTCCCGTCGCACGTCAGCGACGAGAGCATACATGCTGTGCGCCCGCTCATTATACAGGTGAGTTCAACGGGATTCTTCAGACCAAAGAAGGATCATGCCTTACAAAACACCATAACGTTGCCTATTTTATGATGTGCAAGCGCATCCTGAATTTGTGGGTGATGATCTTTAAAATGAAACACAATCATCTTAATCCCATGGCTTAGTAAAGGTCGCGTAGACCTTTTTTTTTAAACCAGAACAGGTTTAACCGCTTCAGTTAGATGATGTAAAAATACTTTGCGCAAAAAGGTTTCGGTTGTTCCATAGACAATGATCTAACAATAGAATTGAACTTATCGGGTGAGTTTGATTGAAATCTGCCATCGATCGTTTTCCTATACTTCGTTAATAACCGAATGTTACGATTGGCGCCAAAAATACCGCCATACCGACTCGTAATGGCCAACCGAAATAGTTTTCCTGTGGCCTTGCAGATTTTTTGCTTAACGCACTTAGTCCGTCAGTACTCAGACGATACAATAGACTGATTGAACCTGATATGAAGGCGCTACTGTGGCTCAACATTAGACTGATCACAGGGAGGCCCACTTGCTGCCCACGCCTGATTATGGAGCTACGCGGTAGTGTTCTGGTCGCTATGGTAACTGCAGTCAATTGACACAATCTTGAACCACTTCAGTTACCTACTCTTTTGTAATATTTCAAAACTTCTTTTTGCGCTGCGTATCTGTAAACTGTTTAAGGAAAAGTAATGTTGATAATAATGATTGATTACGTTTGATGAACAAGAGAACCTTCGTTTCCATTAGATTACTTGTCCAAATAGGAGTCCCACAAACTAACCTTCATGAAACTGGTCCGAAGTCTGACATCTAATTTCATTTATTGTCACCTAATTTCATGAAATCTCAGAATATTCTCGTGTCCCTGACACTATGTTTATTTGTGATACATCTATACTATATCTAGAACGGTAGCTTTGTACGCATATCACATGTAAATCTGTACAATCTACATTTCCGTACACAACAATTACAGTTTTACGTCAAAGAGTTTTAATATTATATTTTTATTCGCCGCGATCGGTTCAAGTTCATATAATTATATCACACCTATCATTAATCATCAATTCATCACACCAATGTGTAGCAAGATTATCTATTACATTTGAGGTTTATTCCATTTCTGAACATTATAGGTACGAGGAGTACTTAAGAGGAGATTTAGTTAATTTCATAATTACCACATTAAAGCTGTCAACTATCGATTGGAGGCTTTTTCGACGAGTACCTTGAACCTCTTCAACTTGACCTTTAAACTGTCTGCGTAACAATATGTTCGTCAAGTAAATATTCTGAACACTGAATTCTTCTTAAGCCCGAAACTTCGTACCCAGGCATATTCATGGCGATACCGAGAATGGTCTGTGCTCCTAAGATGGCTACCATTGCAATGTTTGCGCTTACATCCTCAGTTGACTGACTGTGTATCTGGATCTATTGATATTGAGTTCTGCTTAAAACCGAAGCTTTTAGCTTGGTAGCAGGGTTGGTGACCAATTTGAAAACTTTATACATTCAGAATAGTTTTGAACTTATATATGTTATGGACCAGGTGATTAATGCGGGCATTATACATAATGTACGAGTATTATGAATAATGTCTAGCTCTATTGGGCAAAGTGACTAATACTATCTTAACTTCATTATTTATCACATTGCACGGTCATTATTATATTGCTACATGATATTTGGGCAATTTGATAATAAAGCTAAATATGACGCGGTGTGAGGGCGGGGAGGGAGGCACGCATGGCGTGGCACGCTTTGACCAATCAGAGACCGCCATTATGACTTTCCTTAAGTTTTAAAAGCAAAAACTAGTGAATTCTTAATGTAGAAGTCCTTGATAATTAATCCAAATAATGAGTCTGATTATTTAAATGGTTTAATATTTCTTTAAGTTTATGTTAAATGACAATAACAATAAAAATTATAATTAAATATGGGAATTAATTTTTACAACTGTTTAATTTTTACAAGTATTGTCTTATAAATTCAATATGTTGTGCTGCATTTAGTGACAGAAACGAATCGCTGCAAAACTGACTGCACGTAGTCTTGTCTGCCCTACCCCTAGAGTGTAATTTAAAACCGCATAGGCGCGGAGGGGCGAGGCGGCCCGCGAGCTAAGGAGCAGGTGGTTTTGAAGCTGCGGTGGTGAGCGTACAACACATCTGCGACGATAAGCTCGCGTGGGACCGCCGGAGCCCCGTAGTACCGGAGCCGTGACAGAAACCATGCTTGCTTGCATGCCTCATCGTTTATAGAACTGCTTAAAATAAAATTTATTACTAACCAATTACGATTTGTTAACTGTACGCGCCTAACCGCCCAGTTCATCTATTCCACGGCTCAGTATTTATTGAACTGCCCGTTAAAATTATTTTATTACTCATTTTTATTTAGTTTACTGCTCAGTTTTTACTACTAAACTAGTTTGCAAACATGCGTTTTTATTTTTTTACCTACCATAACTTGAATACTGCCGCTTTAATTCTATGCCATTAAATATATTTGTATTACTCTGCCCAAAAGGTGATGGACAATATGTATAATGCCCGGTCAATTTGATTATTTGAATAATTCTTATCAAATTGCATTCTCATATTGGGCATTTTTCATAATGACCGGGCATTATGTATAGTGCCCAATTTCTCACTTGCTCCATAACATATACACTGATTCATCCCAAACAGTAGTAGTTGAACTCAATTTTTGCGTGTAACTTTACACCACACGAGGGAATCAAAGCAAGCCTTAATGGCTGAAATAATAAGACGTGTTGTTAGTAATTAGCGGCACTGCGGCACTGAGGCGGCGGCGGCAGTCTGCCGCCCACTTTATTGTTACAGCGCATCGCACTATTAACTCGGAGACGCATTTGTTTTCATCCTGTAAAATTATTACTTACGCTGTGAATATAATGTGAAAACAACACCGAGCGATACTGAATGCTCAGTTAAAGAGTGCTTACACCATTTGGCACCAGTGAGCCAGCTGTGTTAGCCCTTAAGTACAATTGCTTTAACGAGCCTAAATCTGCATATTCTGACTATAGAGGAGCTGCTCACGCCTGAACAACTGTGTATCTATTTTATTTGATTTCCTGGATACGAGATCCTTGTACAACCAAGGTACCTCGAAGAGCATAACAACGTAAGTGGCCGAATTAATTTATCTGGGACAGCTTAATGAGATAAAATGTAATCCTATCCAGCAGAAACAATGTCCGCGAGTTAACCTATAGGTCAATTATATTAAACAAACGTTGTTGGTAAATTAAGAGTTTACTCGTGGAGGCTAAGGGTTAGATTAGTGCGGGATGCACGTACTTTTGTTTTGAACCCATTTAAAGTCACTGCGCATTAGAGATGATCTCGGAATAGTGTTGTGCAATGAGATGGAACCCATCTGTGTCGTTTTATTACAACCGCCTTTACTTGTAGAAAAACAGTTGCTCTTGTACAGACAGTTGAGAACGGTTTGTATGTTGTAATTTAGCAGAAATGAGAAGAATTAGAATGAAGTACCTATCTACGAAAGTCGCATTTGGCCTACAAAAAAAACATAACACACGCGTAGTGCTGCCTAGTAGCAGTGCAGTGTAGCCTGCATGACATTAGTCACTGTGATTTCCTCAACGGCGAAGGAAACGGATAAATGCCTGTTTTGGCAATATTGCACGCCCAGCTTCGAGCAACGTGGGAGTACATGACAGGGCACGGTGTGCGTCGGTGCCAGCATTACTTGTGTCAACACTTCACCAGATAAGATACGGACACATTCACCGGCGCGCAACGGATTGTAATTACTATTGATGACTACAGCGCCGTATTGTTGGCTAAGTAACAATCGGTTGTGTGTAGGGACTGTTGGCAATTTTGTGAGCTGTCAATAATGGTCCATACTAGGCTTGTTCTAAACGCAAGAGTCTAAGTTGGTATAAGATGTACGATTGCAGATCTTTGCGGTTCACAGTAAGCGGGGAACTTCCTATACTTGTCAATTTACGATAGCTTGTAACGACAGTTACTGATGAATTGATGATAGTGATTACTCTTCAAGATGCTCAGCATCAAAGAGTCCGCAACTTTGAAAAAGGCACAGGAACGCAAAGCAGATAAATAGAGCTTGGAAGAAACTTCAACACCAATGCATTTTTAAAATAAGTAATTCAATCAATCAACTCAGCCTATCGCAGACCACTGCTGGACATAGGCCTCTCCCATGCTGCGCCACAACACCCTGTCCTCCGCCTTCCGCATCCAGTTTTCCCCAGCCACTTTAAGTCGTCGGTCCATCTAGCTGGGGGGCGTCCCACGCTACGCTTGCCGATACGCGGTCTCCACTCCAGGACTCGTCTGCTCCATCGGCCATCGGTCCTTCGACAGAAATAAGTACTTATTTCATTATAAATTACTATTGAGCTCCATAGCTAAAACATCAATCACAGAATATTTATGTCAATGCTACTAAAACGAGTCGCAAAAATTAAGTCCGCAGTTTTTAACAATAAAAGCTTCTGAGTAGCTTTCGGGAAACTTGGGAATGTACGGTGCGGCCATTTTGAGCGACATATTTCTATTTGCTACTCCTCAAGTAGTCGTGAGCATGAATTTTCACGGTTTATACAATATGGTTCAGCAAATATTAATTTACAAATGTCGTGTTCTGTTGATACACGAGCACGACTGCGGTGCCATGCCCGTCCTTGGCGTTAGTCGCTACTATTATCACGGAGCGATGCCGCACCAAACCGATACTATATAGACCGTCTACAACTTTTAAACTACATTAACGCTTATTGAAGGTCTTCTTTTGCTGCAGATATAAAACACGGAACCAATAAAAGAATTGCTTACTAGATCACTCATAGTATCCATATTGTCGTGATCATCATTTGTTGCAAGAAATCCGCTATCCTACAACCTAAGCGCCAGCACATGGCGTAAAGCTGAAATAAACTAGGTGAGTTTAAAAAGAAGAGGTTCTCCTGACAAATATGTCTAGAGAACGTCTTTGATTTTCGTCGGCTAAACATCCTCAGTAGTCCCCTCAGGGCGGAGCTTAGTCTAGAACGGTAGAACATAGTTTGGCATATATTGTTTGCGACGAGTCGAGTGTGTCGTTATCACACATAAGTGAATCATGAGGTGGCACCTCATCTACCTAACCTTAAATGAGACTTATCGTGCGAAAGTTGCTTCGCTTGGTCTATAGTTACGAACGCATGTACCTATTCCCTGAAGGATTAGGCTGGTACAAAAAATGCGATAATCCGACGAATTTCATGATGACTCAGGATGTTAATATTTAGAAGAGTAAATGGATCAATATCGCTACATTTATTGCTCCATAAAAAGGGCTAAGGCAATATGAGCGCCCATCACACTCACCGACACAATTTGTTGGTATCGGTCATAAAGTTTATATCAATAAGATAAGCTCGTGTGACTCGCTGATGGTGAACCACATTTTGCCGAAAAACTTGTCGGAAAAGCTGCATCTGTTGGACGCCGATCGTATCCAAATGGGTTTTAACACCAAAAATTTCCCGTGGGAATTGCCATCAGCTTACTCTTGGAAAATCTATTAAATAAAAGTCATGATGCTCAAACAAATTCCACGTCGTTCATTTTAGGGACACCTTTAATTTTTGCTTGCTGTCTCTAAGCAGACAGCCCTTTACCCAGCGGGCTATCAGTAACAGGAAGTGTTCAAGCCCTTTTTATTGGAAAATACCCAAATAAAAAACACCTTCTTGTCCACCATTATATCCGCAAGATAAAATATTGCACCACCAAGTTATTCATCGGCTTATTGTTATCGCCGATGTTTATCGCCTTCCTAAATATAACAAGCATGTATGTTCACCGCATAGGTAATGTCGCGACATACATTTAGGTATAGTATTAATAATTGCTAATCGGCCTATTGTCTGCCAGTACTTAAAATGCCGGCACGTTATCAATTGCGAGTGTCAACAAGGACGCGTGAATCATACGGAGCTGATCCCGAACTGATAGCAGTTAACAGTCCCCCGCTACTCATCGTAGGATTACATCGAATTCGATTATTTGCTCAGCTGACTGATTAGAGCTTTTGGAAATTCGACGGAATAAAAGCATTCTACATAACATGCAATAATGTTAGGTGCCAAAAAATTGTACAAGTATTTCTGCTGTATTTTGGGCTGAAACAAGGTGAATGCTAGGATTGTGTAGGAATTTCTGTGGTCGTCTTGTAGGTTCATTTTGGCGGCTCACGCCTTCGTATTTATTTAGGAAAGTGGACAGCAATCAGACATTTCCTGAGACGGCGGTCTCTCAACGATATTGCACTCACCCAAATGGCTGGTCCCGTGTAACGCTAAAAGGCAATAAACATTAAGCGTCTATTGAGGGAGGAAGGGATGATGTTCAGTTGACTGTAACTGAGATCCCCGTGTGTAATAGCGCCGATTTAATGGAAGTTCTGTGATATTCATTAATTCGATTGATTCGCCAAGGTGTCACGAGATCTTGAACAAAACGTGTTTGTAACCTCACTATCGAAACTAAACGTATCCCGTCACGCGATGGCACGCAGTGAGCGATTAGTGAATCCATCGAGCGGGACAGCCCCGGGGCCCCGGGGCCCCGAGCACCTGGTGATGGGTGTGACCGTGACGTTCCGTCTGCGATGTGTCCGCGTGTCTGGGTCACTGCACGCAAATAGTTGTAAGCACCAATATTTTGGGAGTTATATTTATTTAAGTGGTTTTGTCGAATCGAGAGCAGACTGGGCTATATGCATATCAAGGTATTCGTTTATGCATTTTTTATGTTTTTAATAGATATTTGAGATGTATGCTACATTATTTTATTACCTACAGTTTCTCTTGTTCAAGCGTACTTTTATTTAACACGGAAACATGATAAACCTTGTCATTAGTTGTGTTCAGACATGAACTCATGACCTTATAAAAGGGCACACAGGAAATCTGCTCGTGCATTAATTAGTTGGCAGCCAACTATACCCCAACGAGGAGATTGAATTACTCTCCGTAGATCGTAAGACTAAATACGATACGTTGTGGTACTCGCAGTTCTCGTGTTCACTCATTGAATGTAGATTTGGTGTCACCTTTTCATTTCGCGTCGGCAAACCTTTTAATTTAATTACTGCGGAGGCTCATATGGAAATTAACCGGTAAACGGTTGGTACTCGTATGTCGACCAACACTTCCGCTTAATTGTCGGAACACATAAATTTCCAATATTATAACCGTTCAGCGAATGTTTCAAGTATTGCAGCACTTGAACCTAATTATATCTTTTTAAATGCCCTAACTTTGCGCATAAAACTAATTGCATGCATTTAACCTGCTTTATTTTAAGCCCGAGCGGGAACAGTAGCTGTATTGTTTGAGATATGATAATTAATAACGTAGGAAACTAAAACCTTATTTTGGTCAATTAAGATTAGATCAACTGTTGAATTGATCAAATTCAGCGTTTCACCACCCTGCACAAACTTTACGAAACGTTCAGTTCTACTTGGAGGAACCCTTACGTGTCTCCATTCGGATCCGGACGACCACATGTGGACGCTCTGCCGCATTCCGATGCCGCGGCCGTCTGTTTATCGTAAATACGTGAATCCGAGGGATCTGAATGATTGTTTTAAAGCCCAAACACGTCAACGTAGTATTCGTGTACTCGGCGCATATGTTCCCACTCATTAGTTTTATGATTTGTGATACAAGGAAGCGTGTTGAGTTTTTGTCTCGTTTTAAGTGCTCTCGAAATAACTGGAGATTTGGCGTCTAGCAGCCGGCCACGGTCGCGGATAGACAGTGATCTCTTTAATTTGTATTGTTTATTCAATAAACTTCTATCATTTAATGTGTATTGCTGTTGGCGTACCTAATAAAAATAAATACAGATACTTAAGTAAAGAATATAAAAATATGAATACTAAAATAATTCTCATAATTTATTAAAATAAATGTCTAAGGTATATATACTTATAATAATTAATCTAATTGAGTACATAATAAAAGTGAAAACTTGTAAGAATTTAATAATAATAATGTAATCTCGTGTAAATATATGTAATTAACAACTGATATGTTATATCTATCTACACGAACATAATAATAATATGTATACAATATAATTATATACCAAATGAAAGACAGTAAATGAAAATACTGATTTAATTAAATTGTAACTCAGCCCTCTTCCTCTCTCCTAATTTTTGCGTGCCCGACAGGGTCCATATTTGATCTTGTACCATTTTATTTTTAACCATCTATGTAACATATGGAATGCAATAAAGAATTGAGTATTGAGTATTGAGTAAATAAATATGATGAATGTTTTTATGTCTGACTGAAACGCTATTAGGTGGAGTGACAGCTCTAAATGATTTATTGTATTACAATAAATATCTTCTTCGTAAAATAGAATTAAAGTTTTGATAGCGGTATGGTAAGGTTAACTAACGGACGCGGTAATCATCACATTACTGTTTCACTTCCATCCACCTTGTTGATTCTTTATTGTTTTGTTCAGTGCTTTTGGGGCTCACATGATGGCTCTGACATCGGATAGGCTAGGCTTCACATGTTTAACAAACAGCTTACCTGGTATGTATTAAATAAACAGATTGTAGGTTGGTGATCTCTGTCTACGGAATGTCAAAAGACCTTCGTGGGGCTTTTAGTCGGATTCAATCTAAAAATATCATAATTGGACTTTACAGTAATACGTGCATAATCCTGTGCTAGTTTGTTTGTAGTCTGAGATAATAAAAAATGTTTTACGTTTTCCCCAACTTCCAGCATTTAGTCTGGCTACTGACGTCTATAAATGAAGCGGCGCCACTATACTTTGGAGAACAAAGACTAAGAAAGTGCGGCGCGATACTGCGCTAAACCTAGGCTTTCATACTAATTGCCTGCATCTTCAATTGTGACCTACATTCTGAAAAGTAATGCTCTCTTGTGAATGAACACTCGTACCTTGCTTTAAATTATACGTTTTGTACTGACGTGTTATAAATGTTTCCTTCAATTGAGTGTAATCAACAGCCTCATGTAAAAGGACAAACCCCTGTCCCTATATTAAAGAGCATGTCCACAAATGCCCGTGTAGGGATCGGGTTCGTTGAGCAGGAAAGCCTTTCCTTTATCTTACTCATTGGGGGAGTCATGTCTATTTATCAGCGGAATTATAAATTAACAAGAGTTAACACATACTGATGTAGTTTATGTCGTGTTCGCAGCACGCGTTGAGCCGTGTGGGGGGCGTGGTGTTCTGCGAGGCGTCGCAGCGCTGGACGGGCACGCCGGCCGAGCTGGGCGCGCTGTGGGCGCGCGCCGCGGCCGGGCCCGGCGTGCTGGCGTGGCCGCGCCGCGCCGCCGTCACCAGCCTCACGCACCCGCGCATGTTCCACTACTTCCACGCCACCATCGACGACTTCCTGTTCGTACAGATGATGGACGTGACGCGCCTCGTCGTCGCCAACAAGCCCGCCGTGCTCGACATCATGCGCCCCTGGATCCAGTGCGCGCTCACGCTCGACTGCATCATGCCTATAGGTGCGTATTGTACCGTGGGAGATCGAGTTTTATCTATCATTCTTAAGTCCATGACATTATATCGTTGCGATCGATAGCGGCATCACGCAAGTTCTAATCGCCAACGGTAATCAATGACGTGTCGCATTTAATAACCGAGTATCGACTAGTGACAAGGTGTGCTCGCGCCCACAGGTGCACAGTCGGTGGGGTGTCGGTTCGACAAGAAGCCGCAGTACCGGTACTCGGGCTGCCACGGGCAGGACGCGTCGGCGCTCAGCATCGTGCTGGGGCTGCGCTCGGGCTTCGAGGAGGCGGCCTACGCCGTGCGAGCGCGCCGCCTGCGCTGGCGCTCCGTGGGCGACGCCGCCGCGCGTGCCGAGCTGGCAGCGCTGCAGCGCAACAGCTCGGAGCCCGAGCGGCCCGAGCGGCCCGAGCGGCCCGAGCGGCCCGGGCGGCCCGACTACCGCACGGAGCACAGCGCGGAGGCGCCGCTCACCGCGCACGCCAGCACCTGAGCACGCAGCACGCAGCACGCAGCACGCAGCACGAGTGCTGAGCGTGCGGAGGGAAGCTATTTGTTTCAGTGCGACCGACAGCAGCTCAGTCACCTCCGCGTAGCACGCGTCGTGTGCGAATGAACATTAGTCCTATGAAATATATTTATTGATTTGTAAAACTTCGAGACGACAATTTAACGTTAAGATAATAATTCGATGTGTTAGTGAGACCAAATTTTTTAATTATTTAATATCATTCCATATGTTGAAATTGCGCCAAAAAGTAGAGATTTCGTTGTTTGAATTTTGAAAATTCGTGAAGTTTTAGAAGTTAGTTAAATAATGATTAGTGTCATAAGTACAAGAAGTATATCTGGAAGTTAATAGCAAACCTAGATCATTTTGAGAATGATATAACAAGTAACATTATTATCGACTACTTATTTGCCATATTGGGTACAAATTAACATTGTTTTATGTTTAGTAGATATATTTCGGATCGCGGGATATGAATGTTACCTAAGTCGTTGTTTATATTGACGTCTAAATTCTAAATGTTTATAACAGTATTATTTGTTACTTGGCTTGTTTTATTAGAACAATTATATTTGCTACCTTTAAAAGGTAGAAGGCGGAGTATGCGTCGATATGAGATTAACAATCGCTTACCATTTATTATGTAGTTTTAGTATTATTTATTCGTATAAAAATAATACGTACGAGAAGCGTCAGTCGGCTACGCTTCTGACGTCAGAAGTAGCCGCGCGGACGGTGGCACACGCGTGTCGTGCGACTGTCGCACGCGGCGTGACGTCACGCGCGTGTCGTGCGACTGGCGCACGCGGCGTGACGTCACGCGCGTGTCGTGCGACTGGCGCACGAGGCGTGACGTCACGCGCGTGTCGTGCGACTGTCGCACGCGGCGTGACGTCACGCGCGTGTCTTGCGACTGGCGCACGAGGCGTGACGTCACGCGCGTGTCGTGCGACTGTCGCACGCGGCGTGACGTCACGCGCGTGTCGTGCTACTGGCGCACGAGGCGTGACGTCACGCGCGTGTCGTGCGACTGTCGCACGCGGCGTGACGTCACGCGCGTGTCGTGCGACTGTCGCACGCGGCGTGACGTCACGCGCGGGTCGTGCGACTGTCGCATGCGGCGTATCGCGTGTAGACCACGCCGACTGTACGTAGGCGTCAACCCGACCGAGCGAGATTGTTTCCAAGTTGTCGCCAGCTGTGAAATTATTTACTAGGAACGTACTTTATGTATATTGATTTGTACATAGCAATTTGTACATTAGACATTAGTATGTAAATGTAGTGCTACATTTTTCGTAAAAATTATTAGTTTTAGTTGCTACGGTGTGTCGATCGTGTGACGGTCGACGTGGATCTAGCATTTTTATTGCTATGTTTAGGTTAGTGCAGCGATACTCATTAGTCATAATTTATATACGAGCCTTTCATCGAGCAATATTATATACTTTACATTAAGTACACGAATGACGCATTATACCTTGCAACTTCCAGTTATGTCCAAATTTAATCAAATGATGTGGTTTTAAGGAAATTCGATATTGAAAAATAAATCCAGATAGCCAAATATTTTAACATTATTTGATAACCAACCAGGAATATGGAAAATAAATGTTTTTCTGCCAAATGTGTCGATACAGGAATTGGTCTCGTCTGATAACTGAAATAATTATGATATAACTTTTTAAACTATCTATATTTGCGACCGATTCTTTGCTTTTAACAACAATTATGTCGGCCAGCTTCCTGTTCCTCTATCGATGCGTATAACGTTGACTGAAGCAGTTAGCGACACCCCACAGACACTCGATGTTCGGGCTGATGCGTCAGTCAATGTGTAAGGAAGGAGTCTAACGAACGGTGCATATCGGTGTTTTATTTGGATATATTTATTTAATAACACCAGGTTTGGTTGTGAAACTTATCAAAACTAGCTGTGTATGCACGACCTACTTAGTTCGCCGCGTCCAATGTGATATACTTAAGTATTTTATAGTAACATGTGTGTCTGTGCGTCATGCGTCATGCGCCTTCTGCGTTATTTTGGTATCTGTTGTCCAGTTAGGGAAATTATTTTTAAATCAAATTGAAACACTACGCCGACTTTTCGTGTTATAGCCATTTTATACAACAGTCAAAGATGATAGTTGTGATTTTATGTATAAGCTAAACAATTATTTTCCCTGACTGAATAAAGAGCGCAATATTTTTCCTACCTACCTATTACAAAAAATATGTTTGATAGAATTTAAATAATTTCGCTCATGTAAGCAAATGTCTACGTTAACGACTCGAAATCTGAGTGTAAAAATCATTTATGTTAATGGAAACATATTAGAAAAAGAAATGAAATTGATAAATGACTGTTAAACATGACCCAGGAAGGAGTATTTGTAACATTTATCTTAAAGCACATTTATGATAGCTGTATCACAAGTTTGTAAAGACCTATACATATTTATTTTGAGAATGATCGCGTGTATAGCCTCTAAATGTAAGGATCTCATCGTTACTTAACGCAGCTTAAATTAAGTGTATCTGTAATCATGACCAAGCTGTACATATGTTTATAACGTTTCTACTTTAAGTTAACTATCTCGAACTAAATTTGTATAATTATCCAGTTGATCTTTTACCGGCATTTATTATATTTCATTGAAATCATACTCAGCATGTGAACATTTTAGCAAAATTAAATATTTCTATGTTCATGTAAAAGAATAAATATCGAGTGAAGCGTCTGCCATGTAAATGAACGCGTACGCTAGAGTTAAATACTTAATAGTTGTAAGCGTATGAGCGATCAAAGATTAGATACACCCACGTACTACAGTTATGTATAACCCGTCAGTATTTCACTGTACCAGTACTTCCCTATATGTAACAGCAAGAGCCCAGCACACAACTAGATGACAGTCGCGATACCCGCGCACTAGACAGAGCTGTGTGTGCCGTCCGCGCCGCCTAGTGAGCAGTGCGCGCTTGGCAGTCGCGCGTCGCACATCGTGTCACGTTAGTTAATATGAGATCTAGTCCTTATGGTAATAGATAATAAGAGTTGGATTAAATTTCAAGTAACTTTGTAAATAATGCGCTTACTACGTAACGCGGTACGCCACCTGAGCCAACGTAGCGTTGAATGCAATTAAGATATAATTATGTTGTGATTTATGATACGTTTACATATATTTTGATGCTTTACACGAGCGTTGCAGCTGTTTCATTGATTTTAAGTAATTTATAAGATATTGTACGAGAATGGTGGTGCACAATGATGCGGAGTGCTCAGCCCACGGATAGAGGTCATCCTTACACTGGCCGTTATGTGATGTTGGCTCAGAAAGTACAACGCATTACAAGTAATACATGGTAAATTATAATAATAATAATATACTGCTTAAAAACCCTTTTGACGTTTACAACTCCTAATGGATAGGATACGTATTGATTTTATACAATTTTATCAAAAAAATACGACCACGTTTGGAATTTAGTGTTTTGCCAAATGCATCACATTGTTGTGATAAAAACATTGAAGAAAATGTTAGCTGTAAGAGTTTCCGAATAGATGACGTTAGTCAAGTAACTGATGTGGAGTCTCGCGGAGAGAAGTGGCGTCGTTGCTAATCGGAGTCTTTGTATCATTTCCTCGCACTCTAGTTAGGTTTAATTGTAAAATTATACTGAAACGCAACTGTTGCGGGCGACTCATTAAAATAACTCCATGCGCGTCCGATTGTAACTGCCTAACTAAATTTCATATTTTTAAGTCACGACTTCATGATTTATCACTTTTCGATTAAAGAGGCTCACTATCAACGCAAAAGCCTAGAACACTATCGGTACCTGTAACAGAATGTAACCATTACCACAACTGCTGTTGTCTCGCCGTCACTTCCTGGTACTGTAACCGCCTGGCTACAGCCCGGCGCGGCGCGGATTGCGGCGCGGCGAGAGGCGCGGCAAGCGGTGAGCGGCGAAAACAAATGGTAGAAAACTTATGAAGTATGCCACAGCTACCGGCGACGCGGACCGCGGCGCGAACTGCGGCGCGGCGAGCGGCGCGCGGCTCTCGGCGGCGACGGGCGGCGCGGAGTGCGAGTGAAACAAATGTACTAGCGAGTATCAGGTGGCCACAGCTCAGAGAGGCGCGCGCGGCGGCGTCGGGGGCATTCAGGCTTCGCGCGACCGAAACAAATAATTTTGTTTTTATCGCGCGTTGAGCTTATAAAAATAATGGATACGGAACAATTTATAAGTGAAATACTGAGTAGACCAGCAAGGCGGATGTCTAAACATCCACATCATAAATATAGGCATGTTATAAAAAAAATGTAGGACGAAATAAAACAACAATTTCCTGGTAGTAGTAGTAAATATATATCTACATCGGTACCTTAAAGTAAGAAACAGCTGTTCTAGAGGTGAAACAATTTTCTTAAAATAAACTTTAGTTTTCAAGTCTTCATGTAGGTATGTATCCGAGTTTATAATCAAAAGTTTCTATGCTTGCCCTCGTATATTCAAACAAATTATAAAGATAGTTCCAATATTCATAATAAAGAGTGTGAAATTCCACTTTTGATAGGGGCATTTTAATCGTTTAGCCGTTCCTAAATAAGTAAATACGTCCACCGCTGACGCCGCCGCGGTCGCAACTAGTTAGCTGTGGCATACCACCGCGGACCGCGCCGCTCGCCGCGCCGCCCGCCGCGCCGCTCGCCGCACCGCGCCTCGCACCGCCAGAGACTGTGGCCAGGCCGTAAGAGTAAAGATTATTGTAAGCGGACGGAAAGTGAAATTAATTATATTTAAGTAAGTAGGTAGTGGCGCCACAATATTATTACCTAATTTTTGAGTTACTCGAAACAATTTAAAGTCGTGTTTTACATTAAAAACTAATTGCTTATTATGTTCATGCATCATTTAGCACAAACATGTCGCCCGCAACAGTTGCGCGTCGTCGCGTCAACGCTGCAACGACCAGTGAACGAGTGGTTGTGTGCGTGAGCGCAACTCGTAGTGTTACGTGCCCCTACTGCATTACCTCTGATCTTGTTTAGCGTATTTTTTAAACAAATGCAGCTTTTACATACGCATATCTTTATCAACAAGTGATAATTATTTATTAAACGATGATTACGACATTACTTATTTGTTTTATTTCTCATGATGTAGAATGAGTGTCGGTCAAAGGTACGCAGGATTAGTCCTACTGGGCCAGCCTAACCGACCGACCGAAGTCAAGATGCCCGATTTTTTGCTTTGAATCGATCTTTTGGATCGTAACGGATCGTAACTTTGTGAATCGATTCATGATCTTAATCGTATTGTATTGAATTGATCTTACTCGGAAGATCGTACCGTAATTTTATAACAATAATGAAACAAAATCATAATATATGTTATTTCACCTAAACCTACAAGGGCACTTATGAAACGTCAGAAGCTAGGTGCACGTCTCCAATTTGTTGATTCCTATGGAGAAGATCCGGCAAGAACCACAAACTTATTTATTTTAACTTAATCTTCTTAATAGATCAACTACTTACAAATAGTCTAAGATCCGACTGCAGAATTAGTGCGCTCATCGGTTTTTTGCTGAAAACCAAATTTTTATGTATATTTATAATTAGAAGAATTTATATTTACCAGGTTGCCTATCAAAATTTGGCCGCCAGTATTTTTAATTACATTATTTTTAATTGATTATTGGGAATAAAATTCGTTCACTTGTTTTTTAAATAAAATAACGTCTACATCACGGCAATTTATATGAAGATTCTAAAAAATCACGGTTGCCGTTACGCACCTGGCCGCACCTCTTTGCAGCCAGGTGTAAACAGGTATGATTTCGATACATTTATACGTTCATAACGTTTATTTATTAATCATATATCAAATTGCAGCTATTTTTTTTCTATTTATTATCATATATGGTTGCCTAATTTAATCCGCCCGCAAATAAGGGTTGCTGGCTGTTAAAAATGATAAATATTTAAGGTAGAGTGAAAGAGAGTTAGCGCGTAACATCATTTGTCAGACGACGATAGCGATTGCCGTCTGTGCGACGTTAAAAATTACAGCAAAAAATTTATATTGATTTAACACATTTAATATTGATTTAAAAAATAAAACCAAGGTGACTTAAGTAAAAGAAAGTTTTATTTTGAAAGTACTGTTTGAACATTTTATTAAATTTTATTCAAGTACTAGCTTTTGCCAGCGGCTTCGCCCGCGTGGAGGTCGGCAAATATCCCGGGGAAACATACTACCGGGATAAAAATTAGCCTATGTGTTAATCCAGGGTTAATTTTGCGAGAATAAGAGCTTGAAAGCGCATTTTCATCCGACTTGCTTCAAGTTTATCGTCACTGCTCGGCTCCTATGTGTCTTAGCGTTATGTTATATAGCCTATAACCTACCCAGTAGTATGGACTACAATCGTACCAAGTTTGGTTAAAATCCCTTCAGTAGTTTTTGACCCATGCGTGCACATACAGACAGACGGACAGACAGACAGACAGACAAAAAATTTACTGATTGAATTTTTGGCATCAGTATCGATCACCATTCATCCTCCAATATTAATTTTGAATATATTTTCAATGTACAGAATTGACCTCTCTACAGTTTTATTATAAGTATAGATTTAATCGTCTGTTACTAGTGATGGGCAGGGGATAAATACTCAGAGGATAAATACTCGAGTTTTTATCCGAAACGGATAAATACTCGTTTTTACTCATTTTTATCGGATAAATACTCAAAATGATGGATAAATATCTTTTTTGCGCGTCGGGTGATTATTTTATAATGTAAATTGGTTTTATTGTTATTAAGGCTTTTCAAAATACTACGTTATTATATTATTTAGTTGTAATGTTAATTGTCAGGGCTGTAATTGTGTCAGGAGGCCAAACGTCTCTAATAAAGCATGCTCTTTAGACACAATTTTAGAATCTTTCTTTGTTGAGAGTGTAGAGAATTGCTACATAATTGAACATCTCTGTGAAGAGCTTCTCTTGACTTTTCAAGAAAAATGCGGCGAAGACAAGTTTTTTGTTGTTGTTTGCCAACGCTATAAACATGCAAAGGACTTTTTAATTAGTTAAAAGGTGTTGAGCCTTTAAACTGCGCAGCACACACTATTAATTTGCTGGCTCATGGCGTCCTGAAATGCGGTAGTTTCAAAAATTTATAAACTATGCAGATATGATAAAATATATAAAAAACAATTGGTTGTCTGTAAAGTCGGTTTACGGACGATAATTTTACGTGATAGCATCTAAGTCTCTTCTACTCCGACGCATCGGCCGATGGAGTGGAAGAGAGATAGATGCGTCACAAGTCGAACACTTAGGCTGATCGTGCCTCTCTATTGCTTGTTTCGCGCTCTCGCTTGCACTCTCGGTGCAGGCGGAACGTGACAATGAGTCATGCTTTTTCGTGCGTGCTGCCAGCGTTCATCGATTCCACGCGTGCCTCAAAGAGATGTCAGCACATATTGAAGGGGTCCGCGAGCACCGATGCCTGTCAGGGTTGCGGATGTTTGAAAGAGGTATTGTGGCCCTGGCATAGGCAACTGAAGGAATACGGGTGGGTTTTAGTCAGTAAAAGTCTGACACGCTTTCATATTGGCGATAGCAATGGTGGCCCGGTGGTATCAGCCCCGACTTACGACTTGTAGGTTGTGGGTACGCACTGCTCTCAAATCTTTACATTAATCGCTGAATCCACATCCCACATTGTCGACAACCTTGCAAGCCAAGCCAGGATACTCGATTTCTTTATCTTTCACGAGGAAATTTTTTTGGAACGAAGTTCCTTATGGCGCATTGCGAAAGGGGGCTAGACGGAATTAAGAGAAAAAGTTGTAACGACACTTTTTAACCGACTTAAAAAAAGGAGGAGGTTTCTCAATTTGTCTGTATATATTTTGTTTTGGAACGAAGTTTTTGGAACGGAGGGAGAAAGGGAGATGGCAAGAGATAGATAGAGGGAGAGAGAGAGGGAGAATATTTTTGTTGAGTGTATACAGGTTTTTTGTACATAATAAATAATAAAAAATAATAACAATAATAAATCCTGGAAAGGAACTTCGTTCCACCCGGGTGTCCCTCTCAAGTTTTTTATTATTACAATGATTTAAGCGTTACTTAAATAGTTTCTGCCTACCCCCATGGGAGAAAGACATGAGTTCATGTATGTACGTGAAAGAAAAAAAATGTACAAAATTAAATGTATCATTTTATCTAACTTTGACAGTTATTGACGAATTGTATTCATGATTGAGTGAAATTATTGTCAATATCGGCATTTTGTAATTGTTAAAATGATTAATAAGGTACGATACCAATCTGCATTGTCTGTTTTTCATTATTTTTTATCCTTTTGTTAGTAAAATGACAAAATTTACGTTACGAAAACTTAAAATAGTATTTATCCGCTGTTTTGGATAAATACTCAGTAAAAACGGATATTTATCGAGTATTTCTCCATTTTGAGTATTTATCCGGATAAAATCCCAACACTATCTGTTACATGTTAATTAAACATTTAAGCAAATTAAAAAATGTATCTTATATTTCCGTAACTCTTATTTAAAAAACTTTTTAACAAAAAATTAAACCGCCGAAAAAACTGAAAAGCAAAAAATAATAAACCTTAAAATTATGAGTCGGCGCTTTGAGTGATCTTTGTTCATTGATTTTCCAGCGCCGCACAGTGTTTTATGAAGACGATTTTTCGGACATTGCTTTTTTATATAAAAAACTGGTAGTTTAAGTAATTTCAATGCAATATTTTGTATCCCCGTTTCACTAGTATGTTTAGTTTTTGAGATATAATTTTTTGAAAAACGTCTTTTTTTCAACCAACCATTTAGAAAAAAAATCATATCTCTGAAACTAAATATGATGCGCAATCGTGACCTTAGAATCATCGACGGCGTTTTTTATGCTGCATATTTCAGAGTACAAATAAATCTCGGAACTTCGTTAGATTCAGACTTATACGAGGTTTTTAGTTTTTAGTTTTTATTTTTTTTCTCGGTAATTCCGTCGTATTTGGAAAAGTTATTTATACTAAAATTATGACCTTTATCTTCCCTATATACCATAAAAATAACACATCCTAATTGCGTGGAATCTAGAAACCACAACATTTTTAAGTTTGATCCGTATTCTACGTCGTTAGGGTTGTCACGCGATCATATTATTTTAGTTCATATCCGGATCTGAAGTTATCTCTATATTTAAACCAAAGTTATCCACACAATCAGAAGAATCGCCAAACTTAACAGGCAGTGGGCAGGGCACATTTACAGTTTAATGTCATTTTTGATTTTCAGAACTACCTCCGATAGAACAATTTAGGGGTTTTTAAAGATTGTATGGAGGAATCTTATTTCTTAGGTTAAAAAACTTAAAACTTATTGTTAGCACAAATTCTTATCAAAATAAAGATTGTCATTGGTGCCGATTCTGTTGTACACCGAACTAAACTAACTAAACTATCTCTAAAATTCCTTACTTTTGGCTATGAGAATTGTAACGCTATTCTGGAAGAAAAAATCTCTAAATTTAAAAATTATTTTGACACGACTAAAATCGAAGTTGCATTTTATCACCCTACTGCGATCGCCAACCCTCCTGCCAAGCGTGGCGATTATGGCAAAGCCCCCAAATTGGGGGAGGCCTAAGTCCAGCAGTGGACGTCTTACGGCTGAAATGATGATGATGATGATGAAAATCGAAGTCTTCAACATTATTCTTTTTCATAACTAACTAAAATAAAAATAACAAAATTATATATTAACTTAACCAAAACTATACACAAACTAAAATAAAGCATCGAAAAATTCATCCTCACCGCTGTCGACCGGCAATGTACCCAAGAGACTGGCGGCATTACCACGCTGTATAGCAATGCTTAGCCGCTGGCCAAAATAAAAACCAGCCCTTGGGTCACGAGAAGTGTCAACTAGCCGCTTTGAGATTTCATTAAAAAGGCCATGAGCACTCTGACCCCACGGCCCGAGGGTTTCAACCCCAAACGGCTCGAAAATATAATTGCCAATAAGGTTGCTATACTTTCGCCGCTTGAGGTTTTCCGCAGCCGCAGCGGCAGCGCCAGCGCAGCAAGCCAAGCTAGGAAGATGGGATGGCGCCAGAGTATCGACACACGTTGCGTCCCACACTAAAGGCCTACCCACCTTCCAAGGAAACAAAGACATACCGTCCGGTCTCTTGCCATCGTCGCGTGCCAAGCCATTGGGTTCTAATACAGCTGGAACGCCGACGGTGACAAGAGCTCGTCGGATGATGTCGTTAATGTTTGCGTGCCGCGCTAAGCGACCCGCACTTCGGCTACAAGACAGGCCGTGGTGTCCTAGACTGTTGACAACTTCGCCACAGTGGCAGCGATGAGGAGAACAACAAGGAGCTCCTAGTCTTAGAGAAGCAGCAAGGCGGAAAGTAGTGTCGTCGAGCAAAGTGCCTATGTTCGACGACGGTAGCGCATGAAGCCACAGACCCGACTCCCATTTAACCACAGCCAGCAGGCGCGCACGCTCCGCAGTAGTAGCGGATGAGTTAAGTAAATTGTCTTGTACAACTCTGCAGAGCGGCTCATCCCACCGTCTCTGGGAAAGTGGGTTATCGGGTAGATTTGAATTCGGGCAAGCGAGTTTCCAGGCATCTATAGCCTCGGTGAAGCACGGCACATCAAAATTAATCAGTGTGGAAGCTAAGATTTTCCTGATTAATTTCTCAGTGCCGTAGACCGAGGATATGAAAGCCGGTAAACTAAGACTGGAAATTTTGCGGACGCCGATGCCTCCCATACGAATGGGAAGAGTTGCTTGTGCCCAAGCTCGGTCATCCAAGGCTACATTTAATATTGAGGTTAGTGTGTGCCGGATAATTTGGTCCATTCTGTCTAAAAGGTGAGTGTGCTTCCATAAATGGGAAGCGCGTAGGAAATATGTTAATTTTGGGGCGAAATAACAGTATCGAATTAAGGTGATAGCCGAATGCATGTTAATTTGGAACAGTCTTTCTGAAACATCATTAAAATTTTGTATTTTTTCCTCTATAAAAGAGGGAAAGGAGTTCTCAAAGATTGGAGACCCAAGGAGACGAAGAGAGCTTTTTTCAATAATTTTTATTTCTGGAGCTATTGCGTTAAATTTTGTAAGTGTCAGTTGTCTGTCAGTACTGTCCGTTAAATAAAGTTCACATTTTGATAGGTTTAGATCAAGGCCGATGGAATGAAGCTCATGTTTTAAGAATGTTAGGTCATTTATAACTGTTTCTACATCGCCTCCCAAAGTTCCATCATCGAGATACCAAACATTAAATTTGGAATTTAGGTGTCGAATGATTGGGTGAATGGCTAAACTAAAAATCACTGGCCCGAGGGGGTCACCTTTTTTTAAATCGAAGTTGACAATCGTGACTTAACGTGGTATTTTTTTTTTTCTTTTGGCTTCGCAACCTGTTACTTGTGTGCGCTACGCAATGAATTTTTTGAGAGACGAAGGCGCGCCGACCAGGGCAGCCTGGACGTGTTCTATATGGAATTTTTCACTTTTTGTTTGAAAAATATAAATATATTACCCCCGTGTTGAGATTTATATGTGCAGGGGTATCACATAGGGGTCGAAAATGTCATTATTTTTGCGATAGGACACGCCATTTTCGAGACATAAGCAAAAGAAAAGGAAAACAAAAAATACAATACTGTCTTTGCACGTGAAGGCGAGGCGTTAGTGTGAAATTTAGTTCATGATCACTAGTTTTATTCCACACCTTTTTAATCGCGATTGAAAATAGTCAGATTTAGTTAAAATAAATTATTATAGTAAAAATTTTTGGTGAAAACCAGCAAACTCAGAATAGCAAAATTGACATTTTCACTAAACTAATAATTTAGTGCAATCTTAGTGCTGTCAAACTAAAATATAGTTAAGTTGTGTCACTTTAGTTTATTTCAGAATAGGAAATCGCCGGTTGACAGGGATAAACCAAATTTAAGTGATTTTTAGTTTAGTTTAGAGAATTTTGTGACAACAGAATCGGCCCGTTATTCGTTTTTCAAAACTACCGTCAAAATACAGTTTTAAAGGGTGTTAAAGTTTTTATAAAAACAAGCGCGAACGAAGTTGCTGGCAAAGTGCTAGTTTCAGTATAAATAACTTATCCCAATAATACGGAATTATCGAGAACAAAATTAATAAAAATTAAAAACCTTTTATAAGTCTGGATATAACAAAGTTCCTAGGTTTAATAGTCGAAATTTTAATAACCAAGACGTCCCATTAAATAAAAATTGAGTCATCAAAATTCAGATTCGAAAGTGACAACCCTAGCAAAAACAGTTAATTTGGAATAACTTCTAGATTCCACTCAATTAGGATGTGTTATTTTTGTGGTATGTAGGGAAGATAAAGGGCATAATTTTCGTATAAATAACTTTTCCAAATACGATGGAATTACCGAGAAAAAAAATAAAAACGAAAAACCTCGTATAAGTCTGAATCTAATGAAGTTCTGAGATTTATTTGTGCTATAATTTGTGCTATTCCGTACGACATCTTTTTGTTAATTAAATCCCTTAAAAACACTAATAGTTCTGGTTATGATGATATCACTACATCGGTAATTAAATCTGTGGCACTTATTATAAGCCCAGTCCTTAGCCATATCATAAACTTATGTATAGAACATGGCGTTTTTCCAAGCAAACTTAAAAGATCTGTTGTTAAACCACTCTTTAAGAAAGACGATAAAGAAAACATTGCTTGTTATAGACCGGTATCTTTACTTCCCATTTTTTCCAAAATTATAGAGAAAATTATTTACAAAGCTATTAACTCCTACTTTGAAAAACATAATTTATTTACACAAGAGCAAAAAGGTTTCAGAAGAAATAATTAATATGGCTATACATGACCTTTTAAAACCTATATATTACAACATAGATAATCGAACTCCTACTGCTACATTGTATATGGACATGACTAAAGCGTTCGATTATGTAGATCATAAGACCCTTCTAGATAAATTAAATGCTTACGGAATTAGAGGCAATGTCCATAAATTATTAAAATCGTATTTAACTGACAGATACCAAAGGGTTGAAATAGACAGTATATGTCCACTGAGTAGAACAGTACAAAGCTATCACTCAAATTACATGAAAGTGCAATTCGGTGTACCTCAAGGTAGCGTACTAGGGCCGCTCCTTTTTCTAATTTATATCAATGACTTCCCTAAAGCCATAGAACATCCGATGATTCTCTTTGCCGATGATAGCACCGTCATCTTTACAGAAAAAGAATTAAATTCCTTAGAGTCCGCTATTAACACTACTCTTAAGCTAGTTATAGAATGGTTATTAAGAAACAATTTAGTGATTAACCTAAATAAAACAAAAATTGTCACATACCCACAAGAAATACAACACGCTTTGAATATAGAATATGATGGGACACATATTGAAGAAGTTAATAGTACTAAATTTCTGGGTATCTGGATTGATAATGATATGAAATGGCAAACACATATTGATACAATATGTAAAAAATTAAACCAATATTCGTATGCCTTGTATAAATTAGCTAAAGTAGTAGACCAATCAGCTGTACTGACAGCATACCATGCATATGTGGCATCAACCATTAAATACGGTTTAATATTCTGGGGAAACGCCACTAATACAGAGTACGTATTTAAAGCACAAAAGAAATGTGTGCGTGCTATAGCCAATATTCATGTACCAGACTCATGTAAGCCTTTCTTTCAAAAGTTAAAAATTATGACTTTTACATCTATATATATTTATGAGGTAGCGATTTTTGTTAAAACGAACAAACATCTGTTTGCAAAACCGCAATCTGTTAGGAATGCTTTAAAGATTTCTTCGCTACCTCACAGAACTGCCCTTTTTGACAAGAGTTTTTTTAGTATGTCAACAAGAATATATAATAAACTACCAATAAAAATTTTGAAAACAGGAGATTTACAAGATTTTAAGAAAAAATTGCAAGTATTTTTATTAGATAAGGCTTATTATACTATGTCAGAATATCTAGATGATAACATTAGATAATTTAGTTGATAAAGTAGAACAGAGTTTAATAATTATAATTTAAGATTAATGTTTTTATGTACACTATACTTAAACCTAATATTTGTACGCTTTACTAGCAGGACATAGTGATACATTTATTAATATTAAGCACCAACTTTGTTAACCTATGACCACAAATAAAAGACTTTGAGTTTGAGTTTGAGTTTGAGTTTATAAAATATGCAGGATAAAAACGCCATCGATGTTTCTAAGGTCACAATTGCGTATCATATTTAGTTTCAGAGATATGATTTTTTTTTCTAAATACCCGGTTGAAAAAAAGACGATTTTCAAAAAATTCTATCTCAAAAACTAAACATACTAGTGAAATGGGGATACGAAATATTGCATTTAAATAACTTAAACTATCAGTTTTTTATATAAAAAAGTAATGTCCGAAAAATGGTCTTCATAAAACACTGTGCACCGACTAAATTTTAAGGTTTATTATTTTTTGCTTTTCAGTTTTTTCGGCGGTTTAATTTTTCGTAAAAAAGTTTTTATTTTATATTTTTTGTGGCTTTAATGGACTCAAAATACTTGGCAAGTTATACCCTATCCAATAAAAAACTAATTATCAAAATCGGACTACTCTGTATAAAGTTATGTGTGGTTATACATTACAATCAGTGAGTGAACAATCAATCATCCCCTGTTTTCCGACCCTTAGCGTTCGATTTTGTTTTTCAAATTTATATGGACAATCGGACTACTATGTAAAAAGTTATCTATATATTATAAAAAAATATATACGCGTTGAATTGATAACCTCCTCCGTTTTTTTGCGTCAGTTGAAAATCTGAATCATCGGAACTTTCAGTTACACTATCATCGGAGCTATCACTTTCATCTACTAGTATACACACACAAATATTAGATTAGTACAGCTACAAATATTAGAATCGTCGCCATCATGGGAAGATTTGTTCATGGAATCACATTACACACTCTTAACTTGCGTTGGAGTTGAGTCTCCTAGGAACCATGTTGGTTTTAGAAAACCATCTAATAGCAGCCAGCCATTATTTTCCGGGCTGAACTCGATACAGTCCGGTTCAGTGGCATTTAACCACATCGAATTAACAAAGATTGTCCGCAACAATGTTTGTTTCAAAGATTTCCAGCACCGTGGAATGTGCGTTGAGTCCAAACCTTTAATTCTTTTCATAAATTTTTCATTATTTTGTTTTGAAGCGTACATTTTGTTAAATAATAAAAATCTTGCGGCATTTACTTTGACACTTTGGGAGTCCACACATAAGGCACGTAAACTCTTGCTCTGCATCAATTTTGGTTTCATTAAAGATGTCAGTAGATTCGTCAAAGACGCAAAAACTTATTGAATTTGTAGGTGCTTAATAAATAGAATCAAGGGCCCAAATTTCCCTTTCTTGAAAAATGCAGCCGTTTAGTCTCAACCCGTGTAGGCGTGAAAAGCGGGAAGCAAGACAAAGTCGCGCCTAATTTTATTGATAAATCCGTACAGTTTATGTAAACTTCATCTTTATTTTTACTTTTATTTGATGAACTGTTTGCCAACCAAATTTGTAAATTAGGTTTATGCATATTACCTAATAAACATTACATAATAACACTAACACTCAATGCATGTGCAATGGCTTAAAAGCATCGCACAGACGGCAATCGATAGCGATCCTCGTCTGACAAATGATGTTACGCGCTAACTCTCTTTCACTCTACCTTAAATATTTATCATTTTTAACAGCCAGCAGCCCTTATTTGCGGGCGGATTAAATTAGGCAACCATATATGATAATAAATAGAAAAAAAATTGCTTCAATCTGATATCTGATTAATAAATAAACGTTATGAACGTATAAATGTATCGAAATCATACCTGTTTACACCTGGCTGCAAAGAGGTGCGGCCAGGTGCGTAACGGCAACCGTGATTTTTTAGAATCTTCATAAAAATTGAATTAGAAACTATCAGTTTTTTATATAAAAAAGTAATGTCCGAAAAATGGTCTTCATAAAACACTGTGCGCCGACTAAATTTTTAGGTTTATTATTTTTTGCTTTTCAGTTTTTTCGGCGGTTTAATTTTTCGTTAAAAAGTTTTTATTTTATATTTTTTTGTGGCTTTAATGGACTCAAAATACTTGGCAAGGTATACCCTATCCAATAAAAAACTAATTATCAAAATCGGACTACTCTGTATAAAGTTATGTGTGGTTATACATTACAATCAGTGAGTGAACAATCAATCATCCCCTGTTTTCCGACCCTTAGCGTTCGATTTTGTTTTTCAAATTTATATGGACAATCGGACTACCTACTATGTAAAAAGTTATCTATATATTATAAAAAAAATATATACGCGTCGAATTGATAACCTCCTCCGTTTTTTTTCGTCAGTTGAAAATCTGAATCATCGGAACTTTCAGTTACACTATCATCGGAGCTATCACTTTCATCTACTAGTATACACACACAAATATTATATTAGTACAGCTACAAATATTAGAATCGTCGCCATCATGGGAAGATTTGTTCATGGAATCACATTACACACTCTTAACTTGCGTTGGAGTTGAGTCTCCTAGGAACCATGTTGGTTTTAGAAAACCATCTAATAGCAGCCAGCCATTATTTTCCGGGCTGAACTCGATACAGTCCGGTTCAGTGGCATTTAACCACATCGAATTAACAAAGATTGTCCGCAACAATGTTTGTTTCAAAGATTTCCAGCACGGTGGAATGTGCGTTGAGTCCAAACCTTTAATTCTTTTCATAAATTTTTCATTATTTTGTTTTGAAGCGTACATTTTGTTAAATAATAAAAATCTTGCGGCATTTACTTTGACACTTTGGGAGTCCACACATAAGGCACGTAAACTCTTGCTCTGCATCAATTTTGGTTTCATTAAAGATGTCAGTAGATTCGTCAAAGACGCAAAAACTTATTGAATTTGTAGGTGCTTAATAAATAGATTCAAGGGCCCAAGTTTCCCTTTGTTGAAAAATGCAGCCGTTTAGTCTCAACCCGTGTAGGCGTGAAAAGCGGGAAGCAAGACAAAGTCGCGCCTAATTTTATTGATAAATCCGTACAGTTTATGTAAACTTCATCTTTATTTTTACTTTTATTTGATGAACTGTTTGCCAACCAAATTTGTAAATTAGGTTTATGCATATTACCTAATAAACATTACATAATAACACTAACACTCAATGCATGTGCAATGGCTTAAAAGCATCGCACAGACGGCAATCGATAGCGATCCTCGTCTGACAAATGATGTTACGCGCTAACTCTCTTTCACTCTACCTTAAATATTTATCATTTTTAACAGCCAGCAGCCCTTATTTGCGGGCGGATTAAATTTAGGCAACCATATATGATAATAAATAGAAAAAAAATTGCTTCAATTTGATATATGATTAATAAATAAACGTTATGAACGTATAAATGTATCGAAATCATACCTGTTTACATCTGGCTGCAAAGAGGTGCGGCCAGGTGCGTAACGGCAACCGTGATTTTTTAGAATCTTCATAAAAATTGCCGTGATGTAGACGTTATTTTATTTAAAAAACAAGTGAACGAAATTTTTTACCAAAAATCAATTAAAAATAATTTAATAGAATAATTCAAAAAAAAAAATACGCCGCGTTGGGGGACCGCTTCAAACCTAACAATTTAATTACCAATAGTCTTATTACCTAACTAAGCAGTCAACGACGTCTGCACTCGCGGAGCGGTCCCCCAACGCGACGTTTTTTTTTTTGAATTATTAATACCTTCTTAGGTACTGTAAGATTGAGTTATTTTTTATTATTTTTTACTTTTTAAAGGGAAATTAGGTTTTTGTGTCGGGGGTTTTTTAAATTTTAAATTTAATTTTTTATTTTGTACTTTTTATAGGTATATACTTAATATAATGTAGAATCAAACAAAGCTAAGAACACTCTCGATTAATTCATCAATATTCTCTTTCAGTGCGCTTTCATTTGAGACCCCACTCGAGTATATTTGCTGACATTCGGTTACTCTTCCCCACTTTCCCCCCACAACTTTTAAACGGCTCAACCGATTTTCATCAAACAGGTCTAAGAACACTCGCAGATAAGTCACCTTTAATACATATTTTTTTTAATTGAAATCGCATCATCCGTTCGGGAGCTATGATGCCACAGACAGACAGACAGACACGTCAAACTTATAACACCCCTCTTTTTGCGTCGGGGGTTAAAAATACTGGCGGCTAAATTTTGATAGGCAACCTAGTAAATATATATTCTCCTAATTATAAATATTCATAAAAATTTGATTTTCAGCAAAAAACCGATGAGCGCACTAATCCTGCAGCCGGATCTCGTACTAAAAGTCTTCCACGGACGCCGTCGTGACAGATAGCCGTAGTAGTCATTAAGTCGTATCAACTAAAACCTAAACAACGTACCTACCGTAGATACGAACTACAACTTGTCAGTTAAGTTAACATTTCCTTCCGAACGTCTTCTATCCGATCCTGACGATCCCACTACTCTCCTCCAGGAGAGTCGAAAAGAGACCAGTACAGTGAGAAAAGCACACAGAGACAAACCGTACCGACCTCGCCACCGAGGTCCGCCGCGCGCCGTCGCGACCCCGACTTAATAGTCCCTCTCGACCCGTGCAAGAGCCAGCCCGCGATTCTGCGCCTGTAGCGTTAAATTAGTCCCTACATAATTTAAACCAAGATCCAGCCATTCCCTTGCTGTCCCCCCTCCACCAGTGATTGCCTAAGCCGAGGTTCGTACCCCCCTCGGGGTAACCCTTAGAGCTTTCGCTTTAGTTTTTAAGTATAATAAGCACCGGCTGGAGGCCTAAAAAGGTAACTTTTTAGAACTCGCCGGGCCACCATCCGTTTAAGTAGTAAGAACTGTTTCAGGAGAACAAGATGTCCTACAAAAAAAAAACCGAACGTCTGTTTTCTCTAGCTGGAAATACTTTGATAGATAACTGGCTGCAATAGAATAGATCTAGTGCGTCGGCCCAAATCATTAATTTTGAAAATCTTAAATGTAGACAGGTTGAATCTGTAATGTAAAACATGTTTTATACTTTGAAAATGGGAATGCTAACATACACGATAAGTTGTTATTTATTTAAACTTTATACACAAGTAAAAAATACTGTACAAAGGCGGACTTAATGCCTGAGGCATTTTCTACCAGTCAACCTTAGGGTGATGCAGAGATAAAACATGGCAGGTGCAACAAATGGGATAGATATATCGGAAACAACTATAAATACTAATATATAAATACATATATAATATACTAGCTTATGCCCGCGGCTTCACTCGCGTTAAATTCGGGGCAACACGGTTCCGCTTTCCTGATTTAGAACACAGAAGAGAACTCGGAGCAGAATGTTATTTTAATACGGTACTGTAGACGATATTATATGTCTTTCCATTTGGGGATAGAATGTTTAGATTCTAGGTATTGTAAACATGCGAACATGCTACATACAATTGTCCATTGGAAAAGCACGGCTTTTCTAAGTTGGGGACTTACCACCTAAAAAAATAAAAAAAGTAGCCTATGTCACCCTCCATCCCTTCAACTATCTCCACTTAAAAAATCGCGTCAATTCGTCGCTCCGTTTTGCCGTGAAAGACGGACAAACAGACACACACACTTTCCCATTTACTTATAATATTAGTATGGATATACATACATACATATAAACAAAAAAAGGAATTGTAATATTTTTTTTATGATTAACAAATATAATGTAAAAAGACGAAACGAAAATAACTGGCTTGCTTTCTATGAGAGAGAGAGAGAGACAGACAGAGAAACACGCGCACGCCGCACGGCTTACAACTACAGCAAAAAGTGTCGTTCCAACTTTTGGTCTTAATTTTTTCCGTCTAGCCCCCTTTCGCAATGCGCGATATGGAACTTCGTTCCAAAAACTGTGTCAAGAGAACTAACGATCGGTAGAAGAGAAAACGAAACCAGCAAATCAGCGCTGGTATGTTTCTGCCACCTTGTGACGGATATGTTCACGAGCTTTCATTTTAAGAAATAAGCGACTGGTTGCCGTCCTGATGTCCAGAGGGAGCGCATTCCAAAAAAAACCGCTTGGACAAAGAAAGAAGAATTAATGAAGCCAGAACTGTGAGAAGGACACCGTAGAAGACGATTATTGGTGGAACGAAGAAGAATGGGCAGAGCATAAATATTGAATTTGAGAGGTCAAATAAGAAGGAGAAGTGGGCTTGTCGAGAATAGAGAACAGCGTTGTCAGAACCCTCAACTCTCTGCGCTGACGAATGGGTAACCACTTTAAAAGCAAACGGTGCGCGGATACGTGGTCATACTTACAAATATTGAAAACGAATCGAATGCAATTATTGAGAAGGCGGTCAAGTTTATTGAGGAGATGAAGTTTTAGAGGTGACGTCACCAAAACCGCTAATTTTTACTTTTTTTTTTTTTAAGATGTTTATTTCAGGCATTGTCCATATTGCTGTTAGTAACACAAAAAACCTTATAAAACTATTGTTAGTACATACATAAACAAAATCAAAAAGTGGGATCGCATAGGAGTACCAGTTTATGGCAAGCCCTGGATGCGACCACCCACAGTGTGTAGTCGCATCCAGTGCTGCCACATAGGCGAGTCCCAGCGTCCGACGAACACGCTCAGAAAGCTATTCGAGCTGGCACGCATGCGCTTCATTAGAGAAGCGCTTCGCTTCCGCATGATGGCATGAAAGCCATCAACGCTTCGCACCGCAAAGATTGCTGAAGCGCTGCAGTGGCGCGGCAGCCCGAACAGCACCCTGAACGCATTATTATACTGGACTCGCTAAGAAAACAACATTAGTATAACCTTATGGTACGAAAAGTCATACTGCGATTGCCAACCCGCCTGCCAAGCGTGGCGATTATGGCAAAGCCCCCCAAATTAGGGGAGGCCTAAGTCCAGCAGTGGACGTCTTACGACTGAAATGATGATGATGATGATGACGAAAAGTCAAAGTAAGATTATAATAATACTGTTTTAAGAGCTGGTGGTTGGCCCCCAGGTCGTAGTAACACACATCGCCATAGTCAATTATGGGAAATATCAGGGACTGTACAAGCATTGCTTTTATGTATGATGGGAGTAGGTTTTTCAACCGATAGAGCGACCGCAACGTTCCGGTGACTTTTTGACTGACAGTCGTGACCTGCTTTTGCCAGTCAAGACACGTGTCGCAGACCAAGCTTCTTGACATCGGAGCTAAGCGGGATGATGGAAGTGTCGAAGATTACAGGTGGCACAGTTACACCAGTTAGCTTCCTCATATTGTAAGGGCTCCCTACTATGATAGCCTGACACTTGGTAGGGGTAACCGCTACCCCAAATCGATCTCACCAGTTTTTTATGCGATCTAAATCCCGATTTAGCTCCTCAATCGCATTGGAGATGTCGTCAACACTTGTCCGGCAGTAAAGCTGCGTCAGCATAAAGATGATACGCAGCTCGAAGCTCGGTGGTAATGAGGTTAATAAAAATAGAGAATAAAAGAGGAGATAATATACCGCCTTGAGGGACGCCAGCTGCAAGATCACACCAATTTGACGAAGAGTCTCCAGCAGAAACAGACTGCTGACGTCCCTGAAGATAAGAGGAAAACCATTCCAGTACCTCTGGAGAGACCATAAGATAGGAAAGGATGGATAAAAGGCATTGGAGAAGTATTAAAGTATTAAAAGCATTGGAGAAGTCAATCAACACTAAGACTGTTACTTTAGTATCTTCCATTCCCCGCCTTATATCGTCAGTCACTTAAAGGAGAGCTGAAACGGTACTGTGCCCAGGCCTGAAACCAGATTGAAATGGACTGATGAGGGAATTGTGATGAATAAACTGGGAAAATTGTTTGTGAACGCTCGCCTCGAGCACTTTTGAAAGAAAGGGAAGGGTGGAAATTGGGCGAAAGTGACTTGGAAGACAGGGATTGGGTATCTTAGGCAAAGGCCGAACAAGAACCTTACGCCAAAGGGAAGTGAAAACACCGGTGTAAAGGGAAAAGTTTATGATGTGGGATACCGCAGGCAGGAGTTGATCAAGAGCCGTAACGATCATGTGGCGGGTGATACCATCGCAGCCCACGGCTTTGGATTTAATGGATGTGATAATCTTTTTGATCTCTCTTGGGTCGACTGGGGTGAAGACAAAGGCGTTGATATTGGGACGCGTCAGACTAGCAAGGTAGCCGAGAGTTTGACCTTTGGTTAGACTATCTAAAGTTGGTACGGTGGAGAAATGTCGATTTAGATCGTCCAAACCAATTGTGCTAGGAAGGTCTGACTGTCGACACTTGCCGATGCCTAAAGTTTTAAGGAACTTCCAAATATCGGCAGGAGAAGAAGTGATATTACTTAGGATGTGGCGGCGTTTAGCGTTGCGTATCATCTGATTACACCGATTCCTAGCAGCCTTAAAGAAGGTCCAGTTATCTTCTGACCGATCCTTTTTATATTTCCGAAACGCGCGGTCCCTCCGTCGCATGGCCATCTGAACTCCCCTGTTCATCCAAGGGGCTGGTGGACGCTTCAACTTTATTTTCCTGACAGGAGCATGGGCATCATACAGCTTGACCACAGCATCGTTGAAGAAACTTACCTTTTCGTCAACTGAAGTAGCTGCTTCCAGAGGTGACCAATCTATATTGGATGCATCTTGTTGTTATATAATATTTCATATGTATATTACAGCAGAGTACAGTGCACAATGTACCGAGTACTTTTATGATTTAGTGCACCTCTGAATTTCAGGTGTAACAACAATTACTTAATATATAAACACGGCACCGGTATCTCGTGACAAGAAAAACAAATTTTTAGAGTTACAACTGTTTATTAGGGAATTCCATCCAGAAATGACACTGTCATAGAATAAAACACGCACATTTGATAACTGACCGATTTAACAACTTTACGATATAACTAATTAATACAATCCATTTAAACCTACATTCGTGATTAAAATACTACGCATATTGACGTATACTTGTTTCAGACGCATTTATTTGTTTTATTTAACAAAATAGGCGAGCAGATTACTTTAAATGGACGGGGAGGGTGGCTTGTGAAGAAAACCTCATGATGAAGGGATTTTAAAAAGCTGTCAGCCCGAGCCGTCATGTGAAGCAATCAGGATGCACCCACAATGCTAAAATGACCTGCAATGGGGCATCATATCTGACTAATTTGGTTTATGTATGTGAATCACATCACGCATCTAGTGGTCAAGTGTTTAGACAGAATGAATAATATATATGCAAGCAGTATTTTAACCATCCAATAATACGTAATAATAATGTTATATTTTATTTACATTAATAAAATACACACAAGATAGCTCAAATGATTGTTTTTACTTACAAAGGAACTTGCGCGGGGATTCAACCAGTGTCAACTTTGTACTTATACAATTCATATACAACAAGTATATATATACATTTCTGTGCATTGACTAGATACAACTTTAGTGCTGACATTGAGCTACCAATAAGTTACTACATCACCTAATAAGACTGAAAGGTTGGGCTCTAACAATACCCTGTAAGTAACTACTCACAACACATTCATAAAGTTATTGCGGAAAATACTTTCAGGTTTACCAAATAGGAACTAGGGTAAACACTTGTTCAATAAGAATTTTATTTGAAAACTGATTATTAAATATCGTAGGTACTAAGCAGTAGTTAGTAATCAACAATACTTTTACAACGACCTCTGTGCTTTAGCTAGGCGCAGAGGTCGTTGGTGGAGGTTCTCTGTGATGATATAATTATAAAGATTATATTGCACTCATGTTAAAGTAGTACTACAGAGTTTAAAGTGTTCCATTGCTGCTTGATAGGCGCAAGCAGTGATATGAACTTTGAAACTTAGGCCCCTTGTACACGTCGCACCGAAGAATAAGCGTCAAAGCACCGGTTCAATGGTATGCGGCGACGGCGCGCGGCGTCGTGTTACAGTGTTGCCATGTCTGACAACGAGCTTCCACAGTGATCCGTACAAGACTCACGAACAGCGCGGTAACTGTGTGACGCACAAACAGTAGGCATCGCGTACATTTTGGCAGTTACACAACATTCTGGCCTGACTGACTGGCCTGTTAGTCTAGTGGTTAGTGACCCTGACTCCTAAGACTGAGGTCGTGGGTTCGATTCCCACCCAGGACAAATCTTTGTGTGATGAGCACGATCATTTGTTCTGTGTCTGGGTGTTATTTATCTATAATATATGTATGTATTTAGAAATATATAAGTATGTTTATCAGTTTTCTGATTGCCATAGTACAGGCTCTGCCTAGTTTCGGATCAGATAACGTTGTGTTGGTTGTCCTAAGATATTTATTTATATTTATTGATTGCGGTATTTACGTCGCGCTGATTTTTTTTTTTCAACCATATGAAGCAAATCTACAACGAATTGACAATATCTACAACGTGTCTCAAAATTCAACGATAAGCCAACACCGGAGGATAGACCTGTCCATGAATACTCGGGGAAAAAAAAATATAACTCAATTTGTTTATAAGTTATTTAAAAAAAATGAAATTATACAAAATTTTTAACCTTTTATGATATTTTTCACTACAGTGACCACAATTTTTTAAATATTTCTGTTATTTTTTTTTTACGCAACCTGAATAGCACTACTCTCCATACCATTTGGAATTGTGATTAGTTGCGCCAATTTATAAAAAAACTTGCCATAGTAGTGGTCATACTTTTTTTTACACCACGACAAGTTAAAGTTGGTTAAAAGTAAAAATCTTCAAAAAATTTAGAGAATAAAATAAGTTTCATTAATTTTTGTGAAAAAGCTAGAGGTGTTACATATGGTTTTTTCAAGAATTTTGGTAGAGAGTAGTGCTATTCGGGTACACAAAAAAAAAATAACAGAAATATTTAAAAAATTGTGGTCACTGTAGTGAAAAATATCATACAAGATTAAAAATTTTGAATATTTTTTTTTTTATATCACTTTTAAGCAAATTGAGTTATATATTTTTTTATATTTTTCCCCGAGTAGTCATGGACAGTTCTATTCTCCGGTGTTGGCTTATCGTTGAATTTTGGGACATGTTGTATACATATAAAATTCAAAATCCTGAGTGACTGACTGACTGATATATCAACGCACAGCCTAAACTGCTGGTCCTAGAGACATGAAATTTGGAGGGTGTGTTCTTTGTGAAGAGTAGGTATCCACTAAGAAAGGGGTTTTTGAAATTCCTTTCCTAAGAGGGTGAAATGGGGGGTTGAAATGGTGAATGTAACGACCTCCACGCGGGCGAAGCCGCGGGCAGAAGCTAGTCCTTGATAACTATTCAGATTGCGATTGATAGAGTATTACGCAATTAGGGTACGTGCTTACACACGGCAAATAAACACTAACTTCTTTTTTTTTCGTATTAAATAACTGCCGGAGAGCAACCCATGGCAAGAAAGGTTCATTATATACATCTTATCATCAATAAATTAAAACTTATACAAATATCTACATTCATTAAGGACATAAGTTCAATAAAAGTTGGTTACATTCAGAGCAGTACTTGACTTATCCATATAAAAAATAATAGTTTAAGTCTATGGAAGCGTGTTTTTTTAAACTATTATTTATTTTCTATTTTTTAGGGTGTTTCGAATTTTGAGAGGTCTATCAGCGTAGTTTTAGAAGACAGTTTTTTTGCTGTCCTGGTAACCCTGGCAAAGATAGTGGCACAAATTTATGAAATTATTGCATTATCATCGGTCTTTGACAGGTGTGCAAAGTTTGAATGAAATCTGGTCGTTTAAAGTGGGTCAAAATCCCGCTATAAGGAGTCGGTTACAAACAAACATACAAGTGAAGCTGTTATGAAGCGTGTAAAATAGTAACATATTTTTTGTTTTTACATTTGTATGTGTGATTAGAAATATAACTTTTCATTTAAATTTAAGAGTTTCTAAAATGAGAAACACTCCATACACGTCGAAGTAATAAACATAATAAGTGGATGCTCTACACTCGATTACTATACATAAACTATGTATGTAATTAGTTGAATAACATTCGAAAATTGGTACAATTGAATATCAATATACACTATAATCTGCCTATAATGTTCCCATTGCTGGGACACAGGCCTCCTGCGACCATCTACCACCACCACTTTGAGAGCAGTGGTGATGAAATAATTTACAAAGTGAAGCGGCTTCCTGGATTCGAACCTAGGACACAACTCGTAAGTCGCGTCCGTTACTACTGGGCTGCCACTACTCTTCCGCTCTCCTCTCTTCTTCTGCTCGATTGTATTGTGTAGTTCACTTACTTCATTAATCATTATTACGTACATTATGTGCGGAAGTCAAAAGGTGATATAAGAGTTTTGTGCGTATCTAGTTATAGTGCGATATTAAGTACCTATCACATTACATAGTCTACAATAGATTTAGTCATTTAGAATAGTATCTTATATTAGATGTCTACATGAAAATTACATGTGTTGTTCATCCTCAATTCACCATAAGTAACTATTTGTTTCGTATTAGTGCTATAACTTTGTATATGAAGAATTAATCATTTTACATGCAATATTCATAAGACATAGGGTATTTATTTTGAATTTTCTTTGCCGATAGCTACATCACAAAACTTCTGAATAAGAGATTTTAACTACAGAGACTGAAAACACGTACTCAGCTCGTGAATATACAAGGTGATTGGAAGATGGGTGCAAAGCTTTAAGGTGAAGATAGTATAGACAATTTAGAACCATTTAAGCCATGGTTGTCTTAGACGAAGTCTTACCAAATTTTTTTAACCAAATTTTTAAGTTTTTTTTTCGGAAATTCTCAAAATTTAATGTTAACTGCATAATTATGGCCAAATTGAATGATAAATTAATTATTTTTTTATTTATTTAATTAAAGTAATGGGTAAGCAACCAAGCAAAACATGTTTTAGGCTTCTGTGTCATTAGACATTTTTTTTTACAGATATTTAAAGCTCAGAAAAAATAAGAAATTTGTACAATACGTCTTTTAAAACTTATTTTAAAAAAAACGGAGGGTGCTTTTTTTGTTCAAACCTTTTTGAAGACATGCTTGATAATCGCTCTTTCTTTTGAGGTATCATTTATGCGGATATCTTACAAATTATTGAAATTAGGACCTACAAACCAATTCGAGGGAGAAATTTTAGGCAGTCTAACAAAACACAAAATTTTTGCTTAAAAGAATACTTTATGTGCTCGAAATGATAACATTGTTCAATTCTAAGAATTTTTGGCACATGCAGGAACCAATTGAGGGGAACCCATTGAGGGGATTCTCTAAACAATGGCCACCGAGCGCGGTGCGACGGCATTTCCAGGTAGAACGCCCAATGAATAGCAAAAAGCGATAAGAGTTGGTTTTTACAGCAAAATGGTCTTAGTTACTGAGGCAACAAAGTCGTTTTTCTTTAGTCAGGGTCAGTCGGTCTGTGATGAAGCCGTTACATCTTTTACTTATTAGTCAAACTACTGCCCTTGTGAGTGGACGTTGTCGTGTTGATTCACAATTTACCGTGTTCAGTTGTAGCCCTTTGCGTTCCTGCACGTGTTGTTTGCGTTAGTTTTGAACTTTTTTGTTTCACCGTATCCAGTCGTAGCCTCGCGTTCCTGCACGTGTTGATTTTTGACTTAATTGTGTTGAGTTGACATTTAGTGCACTCCTACGCCGTTGTTCTTAATTGTTAAGTGACTACGGCTACTTTTTCCAATCAAGAATATGCGGATATCGTATTTATGTACGGTAGAGCAGACGGCAATGGATCTTTGGCGCGACGGATGTATCAAGAGCGCTATCCGAATCGCAGGATACCGAATGTCCGAGTGTTTTACAACACGTTTCGTCGTCTTGCCCAAGATGGGTTTCACCGCGTGGAACCTGGAGTCAACCCGGGCAGACACGAAACTGCCGTCGACGAAGACATTTTAGCAGCATTTCAAGCGGATCCTACTACCAGTACTAGAGCAGTAGCTCGAAATTTAAACATTTCCCAATGGAAGGTGTGGCATACAATGCACCAAAATGATAAGTATCCGTTCCATGGCAGGAGTGTGCAAGGTCTAGTAGAGCAAGATCCTCAAAGAAGAATTCAGTTCTGCCGTTTCCTCCTCAACAGAGACATCGAAGATGCGTGGTTTCTGAAATCAATCTTGTGGACGGATGAAAGTAAATTTTCAAGGGAAGGTATTACAAACTTTCACAACATCCATGAATGGGCCGACGCAGACAACAATCCACATTTTAAGAAGCAGGTGTCATTTCAGATGAAATTCTCTGTGAATGTATGGGCTGGAATAATTGGCAGAACATTGATTGGGCCCCACTTTTTGCCTGATCCATTGAATGGCGAAAATTATTTGCAATTTCTACAAATTGATTTACCACTGCTGGTAGAGGAATCAGGTGTCCCGATCTTCGAAAGAGACCGAACAGTCATCTTTCAGCAAGACGGCTGTCCAGCGCATTGGACTTTAAATGTAAGGGAACACCTCAACAATTGCTTTCCTGATAGCTGGATTGGCAGGGATGGACCCATCCCTTGGCCCGCTCGCTCCCCAGATCTGACCCCGTTGGACTTTTTCGTGTGGGGCCGGGCCAAGGAACTGGTGTATAACAACATAGAAATAAACACTAGAGAAGAATTGATACAAAGAATAAATTCAGCATTTGAGACAATGAAGCAGGAGATGATGTTGAAAATAACGACTACAGAAGTTAGAAGACGGGGCCGTGCTTGTATTAGGAATCACGGCCGTCATTTTGAACATGAAAAATAAATAATTTTAATTCAAATGTTGTTTTAATTAGTCTGCCTAAAATAAAAAAATTCTCCCTCAAATTGGTTTGTAGGCCCTAATTTCAATAATTTGTAAGATATCCGCATAAATGATACCTCAAAAGAAACAGCGATTATCAAGCATGTCTTCAAAAAGGTTTAAACAAAAAAAGCACCCTCCGTTTTTTTTTAATGAGGTTTAAAAGACGTATTGTACAATTTTTTTTTTCTGAGCTTTAAATGTCTGTAAAAAAAATGTCTAATGACACAGAAGCCTAAAACATGTTTTGCTTGATTGCTTACACATTACTTTAATTAAATAAATAAAAAATGAATTCATTTATCATTCAATTTGGCCATAATTATGCAGTTTACATTAAATTTTGAGAATTTCCGAAAAAAAACTTAAAAATTTGGTTAAAAATATTTGGTAAGACTTCGTGTAAGACAACCATGGCTTAAATGGTTCTAAATTGTCTGTACTATCTTCGCCTTAAAGCTTTGCACCCATCTTCCAATCACCCTGTATTTTATCTAGGTATATACCATGAGTTGTAAATAATGTATTATTTGTTCATTAATATTAATTACATTGCCTAAGAGGTAAAGTAGTAAATTCCTCTAAAATATATGTATGTATATTAGGAGCGTAAATAGCTTAGGGATATTTAAATAACACATATCAAAAGCCAAAATACATATTCAAATAGGTAAATCCTGCACGAAATGCGCAAAAAATGCACGAGATACGCAAAAACCACGCACGACATGCGCTTGAGTCACGTTCATACGGACATTAGTCGCGCCGTTATAATGCTGTATTACCCATTGGACATCAGGAAGTGTGTATGCTTCGTTAAATATTGCACTTCATAATATTATACATAACTATTGGTCACCCAGAACGAATCTAGGAACCAACTCAGTGGGCGGGACACGATAGCTTAATAGTTACAGTTTCGAGGAGATATGTGTCGGTTACCTATTTAGGTTTCTTGTCGTCGGCTTTTTTGTCGGGTTTCGTTTCTTCGTCTATGAACAGGAGCGGCGTCATGCCCAGGATGCAGCCTATTGTGATGCCTATCACGCGGCCCTGGAAATAACATGGTGTATTATTTCATTTCAAAGTTTTAGTTTTTAACAAGTGCACTAGCTGGCAGGGACTACGACGCGCAAACTGAAATCATGAGTTCAGCACATGATCCTAGACCCCCACCATATTATTTTTTGGGTCGGAAATCATCAAATTTCATTTCCCGCTTTGGGCGTAGCGGGGAGGCGTGTCAGACTTTTACTGTCTAAAACCCACCCGTGTTCCTTCAGTTGCTTATATGCCAGGGCCACGGTAACTCTTACGAACAAATCCTGCGACCCTGGCGGACATCGGTCCTTGCGGCCCCTTCAATTTATGCTGACATCTCTTTGAGGCGCACGTGGAACACAACGTGCCGTCGACCCGGGTCTGGTCCTTTTCGGGGCGACGAGCTACCCATTGCTTGCTGCCCGCAAGCCCGCGCCTGCGATGGCCGGGAGTCCGCAATCAACTCCCGACGCCCGGGGCGTTTCCTTCTGCGGCGGCTAGAGGCGTGAGGGCGCACGGACTGCCTCTCCCTCACGCGCTCCGCCTCCTCTCACTCCGTACCATGGCTTGCACCTGGGCCGGAAGCGAGAGATCGCCGCCGCTGATCGCCTCCACAAGGACACGGCGGTGCTCCGCCCAGGCAGGGCACACCTCCATCGTATGCTCCACCATGTTCTTCAGACGATCCACGTAAAAACACCCGGGCGTTTCCCCCGTCCTATTCGGAACAGGAACCTCCCGGAACAGCCGTGTCCGGTGAGGACCTCGGTAAGGCAGAAGGTGAGGACGCTGTGGCACCTCTCCAACCACTCCTTAAAGAGGGGATTTACCGCCGCAATAGTGACGTGCCCAGCACTGGGTTGCGACAATCGTACCCGCCATGTCGCCATGAGATCCCGCCGGAGCTTTGTCCGCCATGCCGCGATCTGTCGCGGCAGCGGAGTTTCGTATCATGTACTGAATCCATGGTATTTTAACAGTTAGTGCATTGGTGATACCCTGTATTATAAATTAAAATTGATTGTCGTGTATGTCTGTATAACCGCGTTGTTCTTCTAAACTACTCAACGGATTTTGATTTGCATTTTTCACCAACATTTACAGAATTTCGTCCAGATTAATGTGTTTTTATATTGAACTTGCATAATAATATACTTGAAGAAATTTTGATGTTTTGATTAGTTGTTAAAATTATGCAAGGCAGGGGAGCTCAGTAGTATAAAATAATTATGTTTTTTTTTTTTAATAAAAATATTTAGATTGCTGGCGTATTCATATACATAATTTAGTCTTTACCATGTTGGAGAACTGCCTGGAGATGGTCATGTCGAGCTGCACGGGCGACAGCTTGGGCGCTCCCAGCCCCACCCAGGTCGCCGCGCGCTCCACATAGTAGGCGGAGCCAATGCCGATGACGTCGCTGAGTGTGTTGCCGAGCGCGGCCGCCGCCATCGTCGTCAGCGTTATGTACGCGCTCATTGAGCTCTCTATTCTGTCACCCTAGACACATAACTTGTGTTAGTTGGGAGGGAAATTGAATTAACGGGCATACACTGCCTCCAGCAAGTGATTTTTTGTAAAAGTAAGCACTAAAGATTACGCATTAATTCGTTTTGAGCAAAACTTAAATGCCATGCAGGCTGTCCTCTTCAGTTTTTTTTGACAATGCCTTTATGTGTGAAATAAAACTGAAGAGGATTCCATTTTTTTAGATCAATATAGTATTCTATCTAACAGGGGAAGTACTTACAGCAATAATCATGATGAAGTTGTCTAAGAAGCCGAAACCAATAAAAGGTATTGAATTCGCCAAAGACACTGTGAACAAATTATAAATACTTAGGTACTTAATAAATATGTAACAACATAAGATTAAATAATATAGCAGACTATGGACCATAATCGCTATGAATGGTACGGTTACTGGGGATTTTTTTGTTTTTATATTCTTTTGAAATGATAATTATAATTTCTCCTTTTCAGTACATATGTTATGTTGCTTAGGTAATAATAATTATAATTTAGTAGATACAAGATAAGATAGAGTATGTAGTTAGCCTTAGCCACAGATAACACTTACGGTGTAGTAGCTCCCGCGTGGTGGGCGCCGGCACCTTAGCTGCTGTAACAGACATCAATTGTTTGATTGTACTTATCATATCTATAATTTCGTAATTACGCAGACTTAGCTTGAATAAACAACTCGCTTCTTGCAACTTAGATCTAGTACATAGAATAGGGAACATATTCTTTTACTTGACTAATACCTATACAATATTTTTAACTAAAAATAAGAGTTATTATGGCATAATTGTCATAGGTTTCCATGAAATAGGTATACATATATAGGAAATATATAGTCAAATAAGCTTGATGACGCAGATCTTTATGAAACAAGAAAATGTACACAATACAAACTTTAAGAGTCAAGGAATGTAAAAAACTGTAAATGAGTAATCTATACATATGACATCACCTTGGCAACCAGTTTGAACTAGATTTAGTTAGCTGTTCTAAAGATACTTACCATACTTTTGCTTCAGCCAGTCCTCTGGCACCTCACAGTAAGAGCCTGTAGGATCGACGTCACCCAGGGTCGGCACTTTACTGGGCCTGCCTAACTTAGTCCTCCATCTTCGACCAGCAAGCTTATCTGGCAATTTGTAAAAAGTTTGTTAAATCTCGCTTCCAGTTCAGGCGATACATGATAAAATGTCTATAAAAGTAAAACACTTGCCCTCAAAGTCCTCTTTGATTCTCTTGGATTCGTACTGTTGTAAAGCTTGGAGCATCACTTTTCTTTCTTCATCAGTTAAGTGTAGCACGAGCTCGTTTGCGTGAGCTATTGTCAGGGGACTAGTAATTTGTGGCTGAGGCGAATCTTCGAATTCTTTTGAAGTCGGACCAAGTCCCAACCTCCTAATTGTCACCGCTACAGGAGCTAATAATTGGAACTGTGAATTTAATAAACTGGCACTGTGTCGTACCTGTAGTTTTGATGAAATATCTAGGCAACCTGAATTAAATCTATACAGAGGTGAGGCACAAAACCTGCTCACAGCTTGCGCTGCTTTCATGTTTAATCGTTTTTTTATAGAGACCCAAAGCAACTAAGTAAAATACTAAATACAATAAACAAATTCTATTTCTGATGTACAAAACGTTCTGTTCCGCATAGACTGCCGTCAACTGTCAATCACGAACATAATTTCGTATAGCTGTTACGTATAAAGGAACTCATGATTTTATCTCCTCTTGTTGAAAAAAAAACCTTCAGTGCTCGTGGGAAATCTATGAAATAAAAAACCATAGAAACCAATAGAAACCTAATTTTAATTGAGTAAAATGTGGGTTGTTGCTTAGATTATAAAGGTTGATGGATTGTATAACCTTAGAAGTATTTTTTAGTGATTGTTTTTATCTGTAGACATCGCAATTGTCATTGACAGCTGTTAAAAAGATCACAGAATTTGACAGAGTGGAAAGTTGCCATATTTGTTCAGTTTTCCGTAGAGTACGGTTGTTTAATAATGTTTGATAACATTATTGTTGAACAAAATCTTCTATTATTTTGATTGTAAGAATCGTGTTGGGCACTCTTGCAGCACTCTTAAGAATATGGATTATTTTTTCTGGGCCACATGTTTTTCTAACCAATTTCTCATAGGTCCGTCCAGTGACGTAGCTTATCCTAAAGGGGCCCTGGCACATGGGCAACTGACTTTAGTAGGTAAAAATCTGACACGGCTTCCCGCTCCACCCAAGAGCGGGAGACGTCATTAGATGAATTCCCATCCAAAAAAAGGGGCCCAGTATCAAGATTTGTTCGTGGCCCCCCTTTTTACCCGGTTGCGGCCAAGCTCAAAAAGACATAATCTTTATTATACGGCTGACGTGGCGATAGCTATGCCCCTGGGTCCGTCCATAGATATCACGTCGTATTACTACAACACAACATTTGCATCACCAGTCACAACCCTCTCTAGTAAGTGTGAGCTGATAAAGGATGCTATTATACACAATTTATAGTTTATTATTTATTATGTCCTACACCAAATCATGTACGACAGAACTGTTCCTCATAAAAAGTTCTCAAAAAAGTCCGCAATAGCATATGTCTATCTTTTAAGGTTGGTTCACTATAACGATTTTAAATGTAATCGAATTTATACTAATATTATAAAGCTGAAGAGTTTGTTTGGTTGAACGTACTAATTTCAGGATGTTCGCCACCAGGCCAGGCCTCATCATAGAATTTCAATAGCGCAGTGGAAGTTATGATGGTGGGGCTCTGGGAGACAAGAGTGGCTAGCGAACTTGTCCACCGTGCGCGGAGCTAATCTATATAAGTTAAACAAAAGACTCACCTCGTGGTTGAAGGAAACTGCTTCTGGGGCCTACCTGGATATATGTATGTAAGTGAGTGTGTATTATATTGTGTAGTGACGTTATGAGTATTTTCCAGGATACAACATGGCCGCTCCAAGACGTCTGCTATCCAGACATGCGGTCTCCAACACTTAACCTTCAAACTATTTCAGCAAAGATATATCCAAACTCAACCGTATTATTTCGTCAAATTGGGGTTATTTACAATCAAAGCAATTGGGTCATGACAAATTGTCCACAAAAACGACCGGTTCTAAGGGATTACTTTACAACAGGGTCGCACACGCAAATTGGACCGACATCCCTTTTTCAAGCTCAATACCCAAGAGAAGTGTCAAAGTCAAACTTGACAAGTCAGATGTCATTCCGTTCGGGCGCGTTCCGTTAGGCGCATAGAGTAACCAATTTAAACGGGACGGAACACAGGAACTAAGTTTAGTGTTGGATAGCCCCTTTATCGAGGAAGACTAGAGACTATATAACATCACGCTAGGACCCTTAGGGGCCGACCAAAAGAAAAAAGTCACGAAAACGAAGACCTCGCACAGGCTGGCGATTCAATGCCACGGGGTGGGTTGAGGGAGCAAGAAATTTGACGCTGACGAAGTCGCGGGCAGAAGCAAGTTCATAATAAAATTATGGCTGAACAAGTTCTATTTGACGCCGTGTAGACAGATTTTCGGAAGGTTTTTGACAAGTCAGACCACCAACTACTTTTAAAGAAACCTGCTTACAACAGAATCCGTGGCAATTTGTTACGATGGTTCACGACGCAAATATGTCACCGTCAAATTGTAGGTAAACACCGTTAGATTACAATCTATCTAACGAGATTATAATCTGTCGAAAGATTGTGAACTGTAAGTACTGTAACATACTGCTTACAATTTAACGTATTATTTTTCGTTAGATTATAATTTTTCGTAGTGAAAGTAACCGTCAAATTGTGAAATGGCATGCACAAAACGAACCTCGCTTGCTGATTGGTTGAATGTCACGTGCGCCATGCCACCATATTTGTTTGTTTGTTGTAATGTAACATTATGAACATCGTTACCAAAGAGTATAATAATAATATGGATCGTTACATTTTAGGTTGGGTTAGATTAGAACTGAGAGCAAACGCGCGAGCCAAGCGAGCGGTGCCATGGCAGCGACCGGCAACCACAACTTCAAAAAAAAACTTTTTAACAAAAAAATAAACCACCGAAAAAACTGAAAAGCAAAAAATTGTAAACCTTAAAATTTTGAGTTGGCGCTTAAAAAGCAATGAACTAAGATCACTCAAAACGCCCCGCCACACAGTGGAACGAATGTATGGGAGCGGTTGGACGTAGACATGTCCGAAAAAAAAGAGTAAAATTATGCCAAACTAATGATGCCATCTTATTCGATTACTTAATGCCTTCATAACTTGTGGTGATGAATTTCTTCATAACTCCCATATTTCGGGAGTAATTTGAGAAAATGTGAAATTTTACTATGAAAATGAGTGTATCGAGCTCTCTCCCTCCTGATTCCGGGCTTGTTTCAAGTAGCGGTCTCTAATATCATAATGCTAATACTAAGAGCTATATTTAATACTAAGACACATAGTGCGCCAAATGTGCACTTTCTGGGATAAAGAGTGATGTTTATTTTATAACACAATTTTTTTATTTTTTGTTTATTTTGTTGATTAAAACCGTTTTTCTAAAGGTTTACCTTATTACAATAACATTTCTGAGCAGCCAATTAGAGAAGATATAAGCTAATTAGGATATATAATTAGGGACTTAAGGTTTACATATAAAACTGATGCACTAATGATTACTGATAAGAACATTGCTATTATTTAATTACTAAATGGCTCTTAATACACTAATTTAGCATGCATCATTTACTAATTATCACAATAACTAATTACCTTGCAATATTTAACAAAGGATACCTGGGATACCTGGATTTTATATAAATAGGTCACTATTAGTAACTTTAAAATCAGTGTTGATTTACACCTCGTTGTATCCAAGCTAATCTCGCAATGTATTTTCCAAATTTTAATACAAATCTTGATATTCACGTTGCTTTATGCGCACGCGCACATAAAGATTTACGCGACTTTAACTATTTGTTCAGTGTTTTAAAAGATAACAGTTGTGTTCAGTTATGTGAAAGTGCTGAAACAAGTTTAAAAGACTGGTGTCGTCGATTTTGCTACCGCATTTATGCAAAATGGACACAGTCTGGAAGAAGCACAGATAAGTTTCGGAAGAAACATGAGATTTGGCTACAGGCTGCAATTCAATGGCCGGAATTACAGAATGAAAATATGGAACCTTCTACAGAAAATATAAGTGACGTCATCGAGCCCATAATTTCTCCTGCTAAATCTGATGCTTCAACTTGTACACATCCTAGTCCTCGTAAATCTTTTGAGGACCTTAGTAACCGGCAAAAAAGAAGACGCACTGAAGATAGTCTTTCATGCAGCAGTAGCAGCGCTGAAATTATGTTTTCGGCCGAAAGGGCGCTTCAAAAGGCAGGACAAAGCGATACAGCTTATGTTATGAAATACTTGACGGAGAATCCAGAAGAGGCCTCAAAAATCAAAGCCTTCATTGAAGGTAAATCAATTCAGGTACGGGAAATATCCCCTTTGAAGGCATTGGCTCTTTATGTATCGATGAACTTATCGAAATGGCGCTATAACACTCTTCGGGATTTCAACACTCAAGAAGGAGCTCTTCAATACCCGAGTTACTACATGTTGGTTAAAGAAAAAATTAAGTGCTATCCGGCCAAAGAAGATCTCACAGTTACAGAGAGCTCTGCAAAAATCAAATTACAAGCCTTGATGGATTTAACCTCAAGAAGACTTATTAGGTCGTTAGAAACCCCTGTTGATCCCAATCAACAGCTCGTATTGACCAGCAAATGGGGTTTTGACGGATCATCTAGCCAAAGCATTTATCATCAAAGGACGAGTGAAGATGAGCAAATCGATCTTGCTAGTAATTTTATGATTAGTCTTGTACCACTGCGGCTCGTCTCAAAAGGTGTAACAATTTGGGAAAACGAGCGACCATCTTCCACTTCATTTTGCCGGCCAATATTGTTTAAGTTTATAAAGGAAACCAAAGAAAATGTGCAGAGAGAGATGGCTGAAATCGAAGCAGAGATTGAAGCCTTAACTCCATCCACCATCACTGATGGAATTAGTGTCAAACACCAACTGCTGTTGACAATGATTGATGGTAAAATTCATTCCATTATATCCAATACAGCAGCTTCAGTGTGTGACATATGCAAGGCTTGTCCTAAAGAAATGAATAATTTAGAGTTAATCAAAGATAAACACGCAAACGAGGACATGTATAAATATAGCTTAAGCACCCTTCACGCTTGGATTCGCTCAATGGAATGCTTATTACACATTTCCTACAAATTAGACATAAAATCATGGCAAGTAAGGGGTGATATAGCAAAAAGGCAAGTTGATGACAGGAAGAAAAGAGTTCAAGAGGCTGTAAGAAGAGAAACGGGCTTACTTCTCGATGTTGTGAAACAAGGCAGTGGATCCACCAACAATGGCAACTCGGCAAGGAGATTTTTTGAAAACTACACTAAATCTGCTGAACTGACCGGAATAGATGCTATGCTTTTAAGAAAAATCTGTGTGATCTTGCAGTGTATTTCATCAGGAGAGAAGATCAACGTAACTAAATTCCGAGAGTTCTGCTTTGATACTGCTAAGCTTTACGTGGAGTTATACCCATGGTATTATATGCCTTCTTCACTTCATAAAATTTTAATGCATGGGCCAGACATAGTTCAGAACATGTCAATTGTGCCCATTGGTTTTCTATCCGAAGAGGCATCTGAGGCTAGAAATAAAGATTTTAGAAAATATAGAGAGGGGCATTCTCGAAAGCATAGCAGTATCTAATGCAATGAAGATATTATGCACAATCTTTTACTGTCTTCTGATCCACTTGTTACAAGTATCCGTCCAAAAGGAAATAAGTTTGTAAAAAAATCTTCTTTTAAGGAATTTTATGAGCTTACGGATTCTGAGAAAAGTGATATCGAATTTGTTAACATAAATGATTTAGCGGACATCGATTCTGAATTTGAATTAATTGATGATGATGATGATGACGAAGATAATTAAATGATGTTATTGTTTTAAAATGTGTAACTTAGTAAATTAGAGCTTACATCTTAATTATTTATTGTACTTTTAATGAAACTAGGTAATTTATTATCAACTTACTTAAAAGTCATACTCTCATCAGTTCTTGTGAATATTTTTGTTAATATATATTTCTGTATATATATAATATATTTATAGACCTCTTAATAAGTCTGTCTGCGGTTTAAAGTAAATACAAATGGGGAAAAAACGTTTTTTTTTTGAAATTTTCATTTCCTTTTATCCCAGAAAGTGCACATTTGGCGCACTATGTGTCTTAGTATTAAATATAGCTCTTAGTAATAGCATTACGATATTAGAGACCGCTACTTGAAACAAGCCCGGAATCAGGAGGGAGAGAGCTCGATACACTCATTTTCATAGTAAAATTTCACATTTTCTCAAATTACTCCCGAAATATGGGAGTTATGAAGAAATTCATCACCACAATTTATGAAGGCATTAAGTAATCGAATAAGATGGCATCATTAGTTTGTCATAATTTTACTCTTATTTTTCGGACATGTCTACGTCCAACCGCTCCCATACATTCGTTCCACTGTGCGCCAACCCAAAATTTTAAGGTTTATTATTTTTTGCATTTCAGTTTTTTATATTTTTTTTGTGGATTTAATGTACTAATAATACTTGACAAGATTTATCATATCCAATAAAAAAAGAATTATCGAAATCGGACTACCCTTTATAAAGTTATGCGTGGTTATACATTACAAACAGTGAGTGAACAATCAATCATCCCCTGTTTTCTAACCCTTACGGTTCGATTTTGTTTTCCAAATTTATATGAAACCATTTTCAGGGTATACCCTTTCCAATAAAAAAAGAATTATCACAATCGGACAACGACGTAAGAAGTTATGCATGGTCATACATAAAAAAAAATATACGCGTCAAATTGAGAACCTCCTCCCGTTTTTTTTGTCAGTTGAAAATACCAGTTAATAACAACAACACCTAGTACACCCTCCCACTGTAATAGTTTGTATTCATATTTTTACAAACAAGCTACTTCTTTTATTCATAAGTAGCTTCCGCCCGCGGCTTCGCCCACGTGGTTGTCGAAAAATTTACAATGAGGGTTTTTGCATATGAGAAATCCACTAGATGTCGAGACGTAGGCTTGTGGTGTTTCTGCTACGTGATTGGTGAATTTTGACATATCTGACAATGTCATGTCGAAAAAACCAATCATACTGCAGTTGGAACTCACGCCTACGTATTGCCATCTAGCGGATTCTTCATACGGGAAAACCCTCATTTCAACGCCCCATTTCACCCTCTTAGGAATGGAATTTCAAAAAACCCTTTCTTAGTGGATACCTACTCCTCACAAAGAACAAACCCATCAAATTTAGATATAGATTTAAAAAAATCGTAGGTATTTTTCCAAACACGGAAGATCAATTGTTTTAGTTTTAATCAACCTGTGGTTCAAATTCGTAAATTGGCACTGGCAGCACCGATTATTTTGCCATCAATCGTGGAAATTGTTAACGTTATTAGGGATGGCGATCTTTACCAAAAAAGATCGATTTTTGCATCGATTCGAATCGCTAACAGATGAATCGATTCACAAAAAAATCGAGGTCTAAAAGATCGATTCTCCAAAAATCGATCTTTTTTTCTAGTTCATATCTATACATCTATACAAATAAATAAAACTGAAGTGTCTCTTTGTAATTTCAAATTAACAGCTTTTCACTAAATGCATATGCAAGTAAATACGTTGCTTACACCAAAAAATCATTTTTTTAAACTTTTGTCTGTCTGTCTGTCTTATTGTTCCGGGTAATCTCTGAAATAGCTGGTCCGATTTTGACGGGACTTTTATTGGCAGGTGATGTTATAAGGAGTAACTTAGGCTATTTTTATTTTAGAAAAATACGTGCGTTAATTTCCGACATCCATGCGGGCGAAGCCGCGCGCAAAAGCTAGTTTTCAATATAAATGCAATCTTTGAAAACATAAAGGACACCATAATACCTGGTCGATCTTTGAACCTTTTCAAACTAATTAAAATTTTTGTAGGCTGGACAGAATGTTCTTCCTGGGTAGTTTAGACATGCGAATATACCTACGTGTAGCAAAAATATACGCGGACGGAGGGGTATGCAATTTGGTACAGTTCAAGTTTATATGGAAAAAGAGTGAGAGAAAGCTATTATTTTATAAAATAATCTATTAGAAGAAGAAGAAGAATACATTAAGTTTTAAATAAATTATGGTCAAATTTCGACTATTGGGCGACCACTCGTTTAACCTATTTTGCTAAATCTTCTAATCTTTTAATCTTCTTCTTTTTGTGTACCTGATAGTTGAAATCAATATATGTAGATGAAATCAAACCTCGATTTTCAAGGGCGAAATATCGATGCATTGGATCGATTCAGGGCTATGAATCGATTTAAAATATCGATTTTTTCCGTCCAAGAAATCGATTCTCCGATTAATCGATCTCAGATCGCCATCCCTAAACGTTATCTACCGATTTTTCTTCGATCGTACCACTATAGAAAATATACAATAGCCAAATATTATTTGCTCATTGTGTGAGTAAATTGCGCAATAAACCCATAAATTGCCGGACAAAGTTCAATACTATTCATGACATAATATCAGCGATAAAGGACGACAACAACAACAGAGGTGTTAGGTCAATGACAAACAGTGGTGTCTGTTTATAGGCGAAAGTGTACCGCGAGAGCGTGTGAAATAGTGGAGCTAACAGCAGAGAGCACGATGCATGATGTTGGAGGGTCTAGTAGCATGGGTTCTGAACAATTATCTGGGGAAGTACGTGGAGAACCTGAACACGGACCAGTTGAGCGTAGCGCTCCTGTCAGGTACGTTGCTATAGCATACCGCTAGTGCTGCGTAAATGTTTGTCTTGTTATATTTAGATCTTACGCTGTTACAATGACACGAATGATTTACAATTGGTGACACTATGTCATATAACTTAAACACACTTCTTTTTTCATGATAGGATTCTAGTGTTGCATCTGTATACAAACGCAAAAACATTGATATCAAATGTTTGAATTGGAAACTAATACAGAAACCAGAAAGTGTAATGTAGAAACGTTATAGGAATAAGACATCAGTAATAATAAATTTATTGTATGTACAATCAAAGTTTGAAACCGAAGAAGCTAACTATACAGCCTAGCGGGGACATTAACCCACAACCTGTTACCATAGAATCAGAACATGATTCTAGCCCACCCGTGATTCAATTAGTCATAAGTCTTTAAAGAAAACAGCTGATCCATAATTATGGATCAGTTCTTAAAATTAATGCACTTTTGTAGGAAACAGCAGATTTTTTCAAAATAACCAATGATCAATTTCATCGCATGGTAATCCAATCTATCAATGTCCCTACCACCCTGTGTAATTTGAGTGCTTAATTCAAGTGGCATTGCATTTTCGCAAAACTTTAGATTATTACGGACTGGACAGGACTGCCTCGTTGGTCTATTGGTAGCAAGCGCTACTGCTGAGCATGAGGTCCTGGGTTTGTTTCCCAGGTCGGGCAAAGCGTTGGTGCGTTTTTCCATTTGGAATTTCTCAGTGGCAGCCCGGAGTCTGGAATTGTGTCCTGTTGATGGCAATAGGCTCGCCCCCCTATTACATGGGACTTAAACATAACAGGCGAAATGTGGGTGTACTATAGGTACACCTCTGCTTAACCCTTCGAAGAATCAAGGCGTGATGTGATGTTTTTTATGTTTTAGATTATTAAAATAAACAAAAAACTAATGTTATTATTGAGTAGTTCTTGGGTCATTTATGTAAGAAATTAAGGTTTTGCATATTTGTTGATGGATTTTACATTCATTATTTTTCATTATTATGCATCAATATATTTCCAAAATCCAAGTAATTTATTTATGCAAACAGGTATAGATATAGCCAACCCGAATCACTGGTAACAGTTGCCCTAGAAACATCGCCCATACTGCTATGAGATTGTGTATTTAAATATTGAAACCTGGTATGTCCACTCTGAGTGAAAAGTGAGAAATGTAAGAAATATGGTATGGTTATAGATTTGTGGCGAGGTGCCACTCTTTTAGGAGATTGTGTTTATTAGAATAGAAATAAAAATATATTATATGAATAACAGATTAAGCTAAAAAATCCGGTTAAACTATAGAACCGATGTTTGATATAACATAGGGCAACACACTGGAGATTGAAAAAAAAAATCTCATTAAATTTGCTGCCTTCCCTCCTGATACCTCATTGAAATAATAGCTATTTTAGACTTCACATTTTGGTTGGTTGTCGCAGACATACTTGACTACAACATAATCATTGATTTTAAATGTTACTAATATTGTTTGTGTATTACCCAGTGCTGGATACGCATATTTGCCGCCCCAAAGCTTTAAAATTTTTGCTGCTCCTACTGACTGCTAAGATTCGATACACTGTTCACAATAAAGTGAATTCCTTTTTTTAGGGAATAATCTAGTTTCTAGATTATTTTTACAACTTTTTGGGTATATCTTAGCTTGCCGATACGCGGTGTCCGCTCCAGGATTCGTCTGCTCCATCGGCCATCGGTCCTTCGACAAACATGGCCAGTCCACTGCTACTTGCATCCTACTTCCTTCAGTTATCCGCTATGTCGGTAACTCCACTTCTTTTCGAACTGGAGTTACCGACATAGCGGTTAACTTCGTTTCTGATCTTATCCATCAAAGAAACTCCGAGCATAGCCCGCTCCATAGCACGCTGAGCGACCTTAAATTTGTGGACCAGCCCAACTGTTAGTATCCACGTTCGGGATCGTATGTCATAACGGGCAGGACGCACTGGTTGAAGACCTTGATCTTCAAACATTGCAGTGTAGGCGACGAGAAGACTTGACGAAGTATTCCAAACGCTGCCCAACCCAACTGGATTCTCCTGTCGGCTTCTTTCTCCTGTCGGCTTCTTTCTCGAAGTTGTGTCTACCAAGCTGGATGACTTGGCCTAGGTAGACATAATCCTTCACAACCTCGAGAAGCGTCCCTTCGATGTGGATAGGCCTCGGCAAAACATGCGAATTGTACATGACTTTCGTCTTGTCCAAATTTATACCGAGGCCTACCCGCCGAGAGGCTCCATTTAGGCTATGCTGCATCTAGTCTAACTGTTCCAGCGTCTCTGCCATTATGACGATGTCGTTGGCAAAACGAAGGTGAGAGATGTAGTCCAGTCCAGCGTCTTTAAAACGTCCTCCAGCGCATTGGTGAACAGTTTCGGGGAAATCACATCCCCCTGTGTCACCTCTCTGAGCAGGGGCTGGTTTTTGAATCCTGGACCTGGACAGTCATCGTTGCAGCGTCATACAAACACCTCATCACCATCGAGGTCAATTCGACATCGTTGCAGAGAAGCTAGAACTGCCCAAATTTCGATAGAGTCGAAGGCTTTCTCGTAGTCCACAAATACCATACATTCTGGTGGCAGGAACTCGTCAAGTCTCCTGGCCAGACAGTTCATGACGACCCTCGAAAATAGCTTGTACATGTGGCTCAGAAGTGAGATGGGTCGATAATTCTTCAACAGCAAGGTTTTGTCACCTTTTTTGAAGAACAGACCACCACACCTCTGCTCCACGCTTCAGGTGAACCCTCAGGTGGTACCCTCTTGAATGGCGGAAGTGAACAAACTCGCGAGCTCTCTTAGGACTGGAGCCCCGCCAGCTTAAGGAGTTCTGTCGTTATTCCGTTCCGCTCGAGAGCCGCCCTAATCTCGCATCCGGGATGTCCTCCGTGTAGTGGCGCGTTAGTTCGGCTCGATGGCCATCTTCACTATATTCCGTTGGTTTCACCGTCCGCGTTGAGTATAGGTGCACGTAAAAGTTCTCAACTTCCTCGAGTATCTCGGACTTTGAAGTCACGATTCTGCCATCCGCAGTTCTCAGTTTTGTCAGATGGGACCTCTCTAATTTCCGAGCGAACACTTTCGACCTTCGGTTCTGCTCAATCGCAGTGTTGGAGCACCGAAGGTCACGTCGTGTCAGCTTTCTAATTTTTAGGTTTAAGGTCCTCTTATCCGACGAAGATGGCTGCGTGGAAACTCTCGTCTTTCCTTCACAAGTCCGAGAGTTTCCGAGGAAGGTTTAGACACCTTACTTTTCCGTTGCGACGGGAATAGTTTGCGGGATACGTCGAATAGCGCTTTGACCACCTCATCGGCTTTCTCGTCGACAATGCCTGTGGTTTCCAGCAGAGCGAATCGGTTATGAAGTTCCAGTTGGAACTTTTCGGACCCCAAAGGGCTTGGAGCTGCGTAGGTCGGAGGGTAGGCCTCATCATGCGGATTCTCTCAGCGCGAAAATGTATATTTAAAGTGTCTCGTACAAGACTGTGATCGCTTCCGGTATTAAACCTCACGGAGACATCTCTAAATATATGTTTTTCATCCGGCATGATGAAGTCTATCTCGTTCCTCGTCACGTTATCAGAGCTTTGCCAGATCCACTTCTTCTGGGGCTTCTTCTCAAAGAATGAGTTCAACATGAAAAGCCCCTGTGACTCTAGCAATTTGACCAGCATTTGTCCCCTGTGATTCCTGCGCCCCAAACTGAATGGTCCGATTTTAGATTCGCCGCGTTCTTGTACTCCCACTTTGTCATTGAAGTCCCCCATAACAACGTTGTAGTGGGCCTTTTCCGTACTGTGTATTGCCTTGGCAATATCTTCGTACATGGCCTCGGCTGTCTCGTCAGAGTATGTCGAAGCCGGAGCATATACCTGTATCTCAGGTAGTACCTGTCCGTGAGTTTCATTACAAGGTACGCTACCCGTGTCGACACACTATTGAAATCAAAAAACCACAACGCTGTTAGTGAGTTCCTTGTTGACCAGAAAGCCTACACCGCCTTGGGAGAGCTGATCACCTTCGCGGAAGTAGAATAGGTGGCCTGACTCCAAGGTTATCGTGTCCTCCCCCTGTCTTCGGACTTCCGATAACCCGTATATGCCAGTTAATGCGACCTAACTCTACTACAAGTTCGACAAGGTGATGGTCCAGCCTCATTGAACGTCCATTGTACGTAGCTACATGCAGTCTCTTTGGTAAGCTTTTTTTTTAATCTTGAGGTGGAAATCCTCATGGATGTCCGCCCTGATGTGGGCGGAGGAGTCTGTCAGACTCTTAGTGACTAAAACCACCCCGGTGTTCCATCCCACACCTGCGTCGGGGACCACGGGAACCAATGCGTCTTCCGCGATCCCCGACGAGTGCCGGCCTGCTTTGCGGGCCTGCGTCGCCCGAAACGACAGGGAGCCGTGCCTCCTCCCGCGCCAGTATCCGAGTATTGGCCGGACCGCCTCGACGGTGGCGAGGTAGGGCGTGAAAGCCTCTCCTGCCAGCCCGCCACCAGGGCTGCGCGGAGCTGCGACCGACGAAGTTCCATGTGTCGCTCCGTCAGTCGCTCGCCTCGCTCCTGCGCTTCCTCGCGCCATCGATACAGTGAGGCGAGTACTTTCGCCTCGAGGTCCCACGGTGGGGATCCAGCCAGTACACAGGCGGCCTCGTAGAAGATCGTGCGATATCCCCTGATGACTCCATGGACGCTGGACGTTGGTAGCCTACCGTAACCCGGGGATTCTTCGCACCCCCCGTACCGCCATCATCAACACGCTGGGCAAGCGGGTTGGTGATCGCAGAGCCAATCCTTTCGCAGCGATGACGCTGCTGCCCGTCATCGGTCCGGCGAATTTAGGTTGACTTGTGGGATAGTTATAGCGCCATCGGTCGGTCGCCACTCGCCAGCGCTTCGTCTGTCAGTGAAGCGGCACCAATGGAGAAGCGGCAGCTGCCGCCGCCTCACCGCCGCCGCAGCCCCACGTCGTGTCCGCAGCCTTACTTTTTGTCTCCACCAAATATTTTTTGGGCCAATTTTGCCGCCCCCCTAATTTTGCCGCCCTAAGCTTCAGCTTTTTCAGCTTCTATGGTAATCTGGCCCTGGTTTTTTACCTTGATTTAGAAAATGCAACTATATGCATTTTACATTAAATTTGACCCCATTCACAGTTATATTTCCCATATTGGTGTGGCTTACCAGGCTTTATTATTTAACTACACAGATAAAGGTACTCTCAATGTCTGTTGTAACCACTATTGCATGCTTACAGAATGTATAATGATATCTTTGTGTCCTCTTTTATATTTTTTCACACTCTTGCTAATTCTTTATACTAATAACAGCCTTTTATTGTCCCTATGAGTGCCTGTACTGGGACTATAATTGGCTGCTCAAACTAAACAAAGATACAAATAAATGTTCTTTTTTCAGACCAAAAAAAGCTTTTGCTTGTAGCATTGAATTAACATGGCTGTTGTAGCGAGTTATAATACTAAAATAATTATTTCGAACAGGGAAAGTGGAGCTAGAGAATCTCCCCCTGAAGAAAGACGCCCTCCGACACCTGGGCCTTCCAGTGGAAATCAAGTCAGGCTTCATCGGGAAAGTCCAACTCCAAGTACCAGTGCGGCAGATCAGGTCCGCCCCCTGGCTGATAGCCATCGAGAAGCTCTACTTAGTCGCCGCACCAGTCAATTTGGATGAGGTCAGTGAAGAAAAGAAAATAATAGTGAAAAACTTGCTTTAAAGTAACTACATCTATACCAGGTAGCAGTAAATATTAAGATAACCCTGGAAATAGTCTATCCATGTGTCAGATTTATTTTAATCTGTTTAGCTGTTTACGTTTAATTGATTATCAAACATCAGACTGACACCCTTATACTCATATTTATTAAATAACTACTCCTGCCCCCTCATCATCATCATTTCAGCCGTAATACGTCCACTGCTGGACATGACCTCCCCCAATTTGGGGGGCTTTGCCATAATCGCCACGCCTGGCAGGCGGATTGGCGATCGCAGTATGGTGGTAAAATGCATAGAGAACGCTGCTGCCCATTCTCTAGTAAGTCCCGTAGTCGCCTCTTACGACACCCACGGGAAGAAATGGGGTGATGCTATTCTTTACGTCCGGCACCACACGGTACCTCTCCACGGTACCCTCCTGCCCCCTACTTCATCTGTAATCCAGGATGCAAGTAGCTCAGCCAGGGTCGCGAGATTTGTTCGAAAGAGTTACCGTGGCCCTGACACATAGGCAAGTGAAGGAACACAGGTGGGTTTTAGTCAGTAAATGTCTGACACGCCCTTCCGCTCCACCCAGAGCTAGAGACGTAATTTGATGATTTCCCTCCCAAAAAAAAAAGGATGAAACTAGCTGATGTCCTTCTACAGGTCCCAGGTATTTGCCAAATTTTCATAAAATCCATTCAGCTTCAGGTGGGTTGCAGCTCAAAATCAGCATCAGGTGGCACACCGTGTGTATCTGACGTTATGCTAAGCTGAGGCCCTTTTGGCATTTTTATCATTGTTTTTTTTAAAATAGTTTTAGTGTTTTTATGGTCCCATAAACGTATTTTTATTCCTTTCTTTCAACCATTTTTGCATGATTGAGTAGCAAACATACAAACTTGCACATTTATAAGGTTAGATAGATATTAGTGAAATGGGATATCTGTGAATGCAATAACATCCATTATACTGTGAAATCAGCTGCCTAAATATCAGGAAATTCCAGCAGAGTTAATCATAATACTTATGTAACTCCACTTAGTGTGAGAAGTAGAACACTAAATCCTAATCTATGTTGATAATGCAATCTAAATGAAGCTTATGAGTTTAATCTGCACATAATTGTATAATATGTTGCCAGTCAGATAAAAAACAAATTATTTTAGTGAGTGCCTTCTCATCCTCAGACTAACTGTTGGTGTGCTATTTTAATGCAACTCTCCTGTTTGAATAGGACTATATGTTAAGTAAATAATACCTAAATAAATCAATCAAACTGTTAGATGTGCAATAATACTTTAAACCCATATCTAATCACTGCTAAAGATTTATTTCTTGCACTCAAACTTGAAGGTGAACTTGTGTCAGAACAAATATGAATGGTACAAAATTATTGTACAGAAGTATCAATCACGCCACATTTGTGAGGGTTTCACAAACACCAATGTGATATGTGTAAGCGGCGCATTAGAAAAAGTAAAATAAAATCATAACAACGCGTCTGTAATTCCCGGAGGGTTAGGCCGAGGGGTAATTTGTATCACATAAGGCTCCGTATAAATGAAGAGTGCGCCTTCTGCATCTACTTATTTGTTTATTGTGTGACATAATAGATAAGAAATAACTGATTGTGAGATATAAGTAGTTCTGGTATCATCTATGCTATTATACTATATACTATATATACTTATACTATTATACTATAATATTATAAAGCTGAAGAGTTTGTTTGTTTGTTTGATTGAACGCGCTAATCTCAGGAACTACTGGTCCGAATTGAAAAAATATTTTTGTGTTGGGTAGCCTATTTATTGAGGATGGCTATAGGCTATATAATATCACGCTACAACCAAGGGAACGGAGCAGTAATGAAAAATGTTGCAAAACCGGGGAAAATCACACGGGTAGGCTTCGATCAAAAATGTACTAGATTCCCGATGAGCGCTTCAAAAACGGCCCGAAAAATAAGAGCACAAATATTTTTGTGCTCTTATTTGAAATTAGTTTGGTCCAATGATAGCCAACGATAAGACGTCCTAAATGCCGCAGCACGCGTTTAAAAATTGTGTAAATAACCACTGTAGCACCAAGTTTTTGGAAGGAATATCTTTTTTTCCATAAGTTTAAATCTTTAAGTGGTTTTCATAAAATAAAAACAATCAAATAGTAAATATAAATCATTTAGCAAATACATATTATGATTGTTTGACCAATGTTTGCGACAACGCACCAACTATTGTAACAAACATTGTCTGTTCTGGAATAGAGAATGCATAAAGTAGTATTGTAATTTTATATTTTATTTTTGTTTGTAGATTTCCTAGCGAGCCATTTCGCTGTGCAGAATGGGTATCTATTGTAGCGAAAGAAAGAGGAGAAGAAATATACAAACCTTATAAAAAATCATATTTGAACTTTAACACTAGAAGCGCGGAACGTAACGATTGAGGTAAATTTGGATAAAACAATATGTATATTGCAATTACGTGGTTGAAGTCTCGTATAAATAACAAATAATAATAATCATCATATTTCATGAAAAGTCATAAAAAGTTACGATTATATGAATAATAAAATATTATTAGAGCAGGAAGAATATCGAACTAGGTCAAATTTGGGACGCCCGCACTTCTAGTGAAATGAAAAAATAATTTGATTTAATACAAATTTAACTTCTAAATACTGGTACATAAAAGTCGACGCACTCATTTTTATACGGGTGGATCACATTGATTTAACCCGCACTTAATTAAATAAAACAACTATTATACTTTTTTAGTCCTACTACTTTTTTAAATCGATTAAAAATATTTGCCACCATCAAAACATACCTTTTCACCTAAAAAATTATATTCTGCAACTCTACGTCTTTCAATAAGTACTGTGTTCTGAGCATTGAAATGTAATACCAAGAACTACGTCTAGTTCCAAAATAGAGTAAGCACGAAATTGTCAACACATTGTTTTTAACCTTATTGCTTAGACTTTAAGTTTCAGTTTAGAATAAATAATTTTGTACTTATATAAAAATGACTTTAGATTTTTAAGGGACATTTTAAATTTATTGCTCTTTACCTTTCTCCGATGACAAAAGGACTTAAATATGAATATTTTGCAATCGTAATTATGCTTTATGTTTGAGTGTTAAGGATTATAATAAACTGAATTTGTTATTATTATGAAACGTTCTTCTATATTTCGTAGTAAGAAATATAAATGTGTAAGTGTGTGCAAACGTGGCCACTTGAGCGCCTTATTTTTGTTCCTGATCCTTTATCTAGTGCTATTATTGATCGAAGCGGGTAGGCGATTCGACGCGACGGGAAGGGTCGGGGGAGCAAGAAATTTTACGCGGACGAAGTCGCGGGCAGAAGCTAGTGTACGATATAATAGATTCAATCAGCATTTATCTGAAGAGTAAAATTTAGTTATTGAAAGAATTACAAGCTAATGATGATAAGAACTTATTAACCTAGGACAGAGTTGTGTTATTTGTATGGGAAGAGAAGTAACGCCTAATTTTAAATTACTCTACGAAATGGAGAGAACACTGTTGGTTGAGACTGTTCCTCCTTTAACTGCCACCTACGGCTTGTTCTTAGTATTATTTTTTAACTGCCACCTACGGTTTGTTTTTAGTATTATTTTGAATTGTTTTAGCGTTTTACATTTTTCTCACATATAGAAACAACAAGAATTATGTACCCCGGATTCTGTAATATGTTGAATGAAAACAGTGCCCTTGGAGCTTCTTACTTGTTCCTCTCCAACTTCGCAACTAGCTTCAGTTTTCTGACTGATCGAATATATAATTCAAAAGTAAATGGTTTAACTCTTTCAGTCTAGTTGGTTCTTGGTGGTTATTTATGGTATTCTAAAACAAAAATAAAAATGTTCAAAATATTCTTAATGTAAAAACGTGACTGAAAGAGTTAATTGAAATAAATGTTTTGAGTTTTTTTTAATAATGACAAGTTTGCAATAACTAAATGTAATGATGATTCACCACTTTCAGTTAATCATCGACGACGACGTCAACCGACGTCGAAACGTCGGTTGCATCAACTTATTGCTATAATGACGACATATTTTTTTTCATGTGATGGTTAATTGACGTTCACGGATGTAATAAAATTTTCATGTACTCGATTTTCGACTCTCGGTGATTAACCGAGCATTGAGAATTCCACAGAGTGCAGTGCGAGTGAGTCAGCCCGTCGTAAAACACTGTTCGATTTTGAACTCTGGGCGCTAAGCAGAGCGTTGAAGATTCAGTGCGTGAAAATATCCCACCGCGATATTATTACGTCCGTGGAACTTGGGAAACAAATGATAAAGGGAAAGTGTCTCTTATAAAGACTTCCTCAATAAGCTACATTCCATGCATATTGAGGACACGTTATGACGTTCTGGGAATACTTTTCGTGAATCCTGTCGCTATTTTTATTCAAAACCGTGATCTTGAAGGTTTTATCCATACTAATACCATAAATGTGAAAGTAACTTTTGTTTGTTAACTTTTGAACGGATTTGAATGGAAACCAGTCCGAAAACCGAAATCCGTCAGACCTGAAATTTATTTATAACTACATAAAATATAATTTCTTCTTATAACTTAGGATAATATATTGCAGCCAAGGTCTGACTTGGCTAGTTTTCATATATACAAATTATATGATAGCCTTTGCAAGTTCTAAACCTGTTACTTGTCGGTTCTTATTTTATTATTCCGAAAATTTGGCTTGCTGGTAGAAACTAGCCACCGAACGTAATAATTCGTAATTGTAATCAGGAACTAGGATTACTGGGATAAAACTATCCCATGTCCTAACATAGGATAGTTTTATCCCGGTAATCCGTTACATGGAATAATTTCCCCAACCCTATGCGGGCGGTACCGCTTGATAAAGCTAGTTGTCATATACCGCGTAGAGTTCTCTAGTAACTTGGTTCGCTTAGTTAGATGGCAGTTAAAACTGATTCTGCCGAATGCTGTCTGATTACGTACGGACCGCAAAATACAGCGGAAAAGACTAGCAATAAGATGAATGACTTTTATATGGCATGAGGCTTTCTTTTTCTTTCAGTGTCGAACGTATACCGTCTTATTATAGAGAGAGTTCTAATTTTTTAGTCTAATCTTATACCAAATTGATGAAAATTCCCAATACAAAACTGACAACTTGTCCGTCCGTTTTTGTAATTGAGAATTCTGTTTTGTTGGAATAAAGCTCGAAAAAAAAAATACTTGATGGTTTATACCTTAGCAGCAGTGACCTGAGTTTGAGATGTCTAGCCAGAAATAATATTGTTTTGCGCAGTGGGACTGCTCCGTGGAAGCGTCGATAGCGCACGAGCGCAAGACGGCGCTTCTGGACGCCCTAGAGGCGCAATGGAGGGCGGAGCACGAAGCCGCCGACGCCGCCGGGTACTACGCAGCGTCCTACTCGTCGTGGCTCAGCTACGGGACTGGACTCCTCGCGAATATCGTCGAGAACCTCCAGGTAACCATACAGCTGTTCAACGTGGCTTAGAATACGCGAGAGCATGCTATCGGCATAGAAAGCGACGCACAGTGTTTTATGAAGACCATTTTTCGGACATTGCTTTTTTATATAAAAAGCTGATAGTTTAAGTTATTTAAATGCAATATTTTGTATCCCCATTTCACTAGTATGTTTAGTTTCTGAGATATAATTTTTTGAAAATCGTCTTTTTTTCAACCGGGTATTTAGAAAAAATATCATATCTCTGAAACTAAATATGTTACGCAATTGTGACCTTAGAAACACCGATGGCGTTTTTTATGCTGCATATTTTAGAGTACAAATAAATCTCGGAACTTCGTTAGATTCTGACTTATACGAGGTTTTTCGTTTTTCGTTTTTATTTTTTTTCTCGGTAATTCCACCGTATTTGGAAAAGTTATTTATACTAAAATTATGCCCTCCGTCTTCCCTACATACCACAAAAATAACACATCCTAATTGCGTGGAATCTAGAAGTTATTCCAAATTAACTGTTTTTGCTAGGGTTGTCACTTTCGAATCTGTATTTTGATGACTCAATTTTTATTTAATGGTACGTATTGGTTATTAAAATTTTGACTATTAATCCTAGGAACTTTGTTATATCCAAACTTATAAAAGGTTTTTAGTTTTTTATTTATTTTTTTCTCGATAATTCCGTAGTATTGGGATAAGTTATTTATACTGAAACTACACTTTGCCAGCAACTTCGTTCGCGCATATTTTCATAAAAACTTTAACACCCTTTAAAACTGTATTTTGACGGTAGTTTTGACAAATGAATAACGGGCCGATTCTCTTGTCACAAAATTCTCTAAACTAAAGTAAAAATCACTTAAATTTGGTTTATCCCTGTCAAACAACGATTTTCTATTCTGAAATGGACTAAGAGTGACACAACTTAACTATACTTTAGTTTGATAGCACTAAGATTGCACTGAATTATTAGTTTGGTGAAAATGTCAATTTTGCTATTCTGAGTTTGCCGGTTTTGACCAAAAATTTTGACTTAATAATTTATTTTATCTAAATCTGACTATTTTTGATCGCGATTAAAAAAGTGTGGAATAAGACTAGTGATCATGAACTAAAATTCACACTAAGGCCTCGCCTTCACGGGCAAAGACAGTACTGAATTTTTCTTTTGCTTATATCTCGAAAATGGCGTGTCCTATCACAAAAATAATGAAATTTTCGACCCCCTTTAAAATCCTTGCACGTATAAATCTCAACACGTGGGTAATCTTTTTTTTTATATTTTTCAAACAAAAAGTGAAAATTTTCATATAAAACACGTCCAGGCTGCCTCATAGCGCGCGCCTTCGTCTCTCAAAAAATCATTGCGTAGCGCACAAGTACCACGTTGCGAAGCCAAAAGAAAAAAAAATACTACGTTGAGTCGCGATTGTCAAATTCGATTTTAGTCGTGTCAAAATAATTTTTAAATTTTGAGACTTTTTCTTGCAGAATAGCGTTACAATTTTATAGCCAAAAGTAAGGAATTTTGGAGATAGTTTAGTTCGGTGTACAACTGAATCGGCAATGACAATCATTATTTTGATTTGAATTTGTGCTAAGTTTTAAGTTTATTAACCTAAGAAATAAGATTCCTCGGGTCCACCCTTTATGGCAGAATTTTTTTCGTCATAATATTATTTTGCATAACAGCGGATGGCATAAACTTCATTTCGCAGAAAATCGTTTGGCATACACTCATTTATCATACATTCACAACGCATAATTTTATAAGTCAGAATCATCTTTAGGCATCAATTTTATTCCATAATAATTAAAAAGTAGAATCATCATATCGCAGAAAGTTCGCAGTCAGAATCGTCTCTTGGCATAATTTCATATCGTTATTTATTAAAAGGCAGAACTATCATATCTCAGAAACTTTAAACTTAGAATCATCGTTTGGCATACATGTCATATCGAAGAAGCATGCAGCATGTAAACAAGCATGCAGCATGCAAACAAGCATGCAGCATGCAAGCAAGCATACAGCATGCAAGTAACCAAGCATACAGCATGCAAGCAAGCATGCAGCAAGCAAGCATGCAAGCAAGCATGCATCATGCAAGCAAGCTTACAGCATGCAGGCGAGCATGCAACATGCAGCATGCATTGTTTCTGTCACGGCTTCGGCGCTGCGGGGCTCCGGCGGTCCCACGCGAGCTCATCGTCGCAGATAGTTTTGACGGTCGCCGCCGCGGCTGAGGCTGGCCGGCTAGGCCGGCCAGCAAGCCGAAGCCGCGGGCCAGCACCTGCTCCTCAGCTCGCGGGCCGCCTCGCCACTCCGCGCCTACGCGGGCTTAAATTACTCTCTAGGGGTAGGGCAGACAAGACTACGTGGAGTCGGTTCTGCAGCGATTCGTTTCTGTCAATAATTTTTGTAGCACAACATATACTGACTTTTTGAGACACTATGTCATTTTATTTAAAGTTAAAATGCAATTTAATAGAAATGAAAATATGCCTAACAAAATTATTCTAAATGAAATTCTGCCATCGTCGTAGTATGCTAAGTGAAATTATGCCAAATAATCATTGCTCTCAATGAATTTTATGCTAAACGAAATTATGCGGAATTTTAAGTCTGCCAAAGGTAATTATGCGAAATAAAATTCTGCCATCTTAAAAGTATGCCAGCGTAAAGTCGAGCATATAAACATTCGGCTAAACAATGATTATGCTAAACAATTTTTATGCCTTACAAATATTCGTTTAAATAATATTATGCCAAGTGTGTTATGCCAAATAAAATTCGGAGCATCAAGTTTCTGCCAGATAGAGGGAACCCAAGATTCCTCCCTACGATCTTTAAAAACCCCTAAATTGTTCTATTGGAGGTAGTTCTGAAAATCAAAAATGACATTAAAATGTAAATGTGCACTGCCCACTGCCCGTTAAGTTTGGCGATTCTTCTGATTGTGTGGATAACTTTGGTTTAAATATGGACATAACTTCAGATCCGGATATGAACTAATATAATATGATCGCGTGACAACCCTAACGACGTAGAATACGGATCGAACTTAAAAATGTTGTGGTTTCTAGATTCCACCCAATTAGGATGTGTTATTTTTGTGGTAAGTAGGGAGAGTAAAGGGCCTAATCTTAGTATAAATAACTTTTCCAAATACGACGGAATTACCGAGAAAAAAAATAAAAACTAAAAACTGAAAACCTCGTATACGTCTGAATCTAACGAAGTTCCGAGATTTATTTGTACTCTAAAATATGCAGCATAAAAAACGCCTTCGATGTTTCTTAAGTCACAATTGCGTATCATATTTAGTTTCAGAGATATGATTTTTTTTTCTAAATACCTGATTGAAAAAAAGACGATTTTCAAAAAATTATATCTCATAAACTAAACATACTAGTGAAATGGGGATACGAAATATTGCATTGAAATAACTTAAACTATCAGTTTTTTGTATAAAAAAACAATGTCCGAAAAATCGTCTTCATAAAACACTGTGCGACGTTCCATTTTGTGTATTCTCAACAGGGTGTCTTTCAACTTGGGCTAAACAAATTCAAAATCAGAACAAGAGCAAGAAGAACAAAAACAATTTGGTAGAGATCGAATGTGCGTTCGCTCGTTTGGTCTAAGCTGACTATTATTCTGGTACTTGAACATACTTCAAGAAGGCCAATTTCTCAATGAACAATATAATACACTTTTCGCTAATGTAGAAGCTGAATATAAATCAAAGTAACACAAATATCTATGTATATCCTCAGTTGAAATTGAACGACGTGCATATCCGGTACGAGGACTCGGTAACATGCGCGCGCCCTTTCGCGTGCGGGCTGACGGCCGAGTCCCTCTGCGCCGAGTCCTGCGACAGCGAGTGGCGCCGTGGCTTCACATTGCTGGCCGACCCCGACGGTTGCAGTTTCAAGCTCCTAGAGCTCCAGAACCTCGCCGTCTACTGGGACCCCATGGCCGTGCCCTCTGGCATGTTCGCGAGCTGTACAATCCCAGAGCTTACAGTAAGATTTTGATCCGTAGTGAAAATATGTAGCTCTCGCCGAGCTAGTGTTATAAGGTGTTGTAAGTTTGACTGCTTTGTGTCTCTGTGGCACTGTAGCTCTTAAACGGATTTTATGATTTGGAAATTATTTTTTTGCCGGGAGTTTTTTAAATTTTAAATTAAGCTTTTTACGAAAATAAAATATGGCAAAAATATTTTTTTCTTGGAGTGCAATTTAGAACGAAATATTTTCCCGTACAAAAATTCCACTTATTGTAGCTGAATCGCAAATTGTCATTTACGATTCGTAAATCATACATAACTGATGCAATGATGATTGTGAACAAACTTCATATTTATAATTTAGCTTAGAAACATTGTTCTCTGTGTGTGAGTGACTTTGTGTCATATTTGAGAATGAATATCTGTAAAACGAAATACTGTTAAATAAAGCTTTGTTTTATGATTAGTAAGTATGTGTTGGTGACTTTCCAGACTCGCATGTCCGAAACGTGGCGCCAGGCGCACCGCTACCTGGTCCGACCGGCGTCAGCGCGCGCGCGCTTGCGGCGCGAGCGCACCGAGCAGCCGCTCCGCTCGCGCGCGCGCCCGCGCCTCGCCGCGCATCTCACGCTCGACACCGTCACGCTCAACCTCACTTCCGTGAGTACCACCACACACTATACTGGACCTGTTCACAGGCATCCAGAAACAATAACATTGAATTCGTTGTTGATTAAAAACGCACTAAATAGCACACACATTTACATTTCATCCTGTAAATCACACTAAGGGTCGGTTCACATCTGACGGAAGATGCGTCAGCGTATCATCGGTCGCGTCTATTTGGCCTAATAGTGTGTTTTCAAATCTGACGGAAGATGCGTCGGGCGTAATTTTGCATTTCCGTGATAAATCGTTCTGTATCAAACATTTTCAATGCAAGAAAATTTCGAATGGTCAGTACACAAATAACTCCGCAGATGTTACGTCTATTCTGAATGCATCAGTCAATATACGCGTGATACGACGGTGCCGCCCTTTACGTCGGCCGACAATGCGTCGACGGAAACGGAACAGACGCTGTACGCTCGACGCACTAACGCATCATCGGTTAAGAGTGAAAGGTTGAATGTTTTCTCAAATAATTGTCTGTTCTGGCGTTACGCGACCGATGATACGCGACGCATCTTCCGTCAGATGTGAACCGACCCTAAGCACACTCAATTTCACTCTTTATTTCAAGTACCAACACGAAATTATCATAAGCGCCATCTACATTAATAAATGCGCATAACTACACCGCAATACCCGACCTTGTCACTTTTGTTCATGATTCGCTTGTTGCGTGCAAAAATCAATTTTATTAAAAGCCACTAGATCCGTCGCAAAATACGCGCTCAGACGTGGAGTTGGGGACGGTTCCCTATCCATTTGCATAAAATTTTGAGACCTAATATAACTTGGCATACTTTTTTCTTCTAAGTATATTTTCGCATAACAGCTTACGTATAATATTTTTAAACATAATTTCCTAAATCATAATAATGATTAAACATAACATTCTAAAGCATAAAATATTTACGCATAATGATATTAAAACATAATTTTTAATGGCATAACAAGGAAGCATAATAATTAACTCCTAAAGTGTTAGACACTAATGTAAACATCCATACACCAAGCATACAGCAAACATGCAGCATGCAAACAAGCATGCAGCGAGCATGCAGCATGCAAGCAAGCATGCAACATGCAGCAGACATGGTTTCTGTCACGGCTCCGGCGCTGCGGGGCTCCGGCGGTCCCACGCGAGCTTATCGTTGCAGATATGTTTTACGCTCACCACCGCAGCTTCGGCTCGCTGGCCGGCTTCGCCGCTTAGCCTCAGCCGCGGTGGCGAGCGTCAAAATAGGTATGCCAAAGTACATTAGGATAAAGAACATTATGCGAAAAGAAGGGATCCCGTTGCGGACACCAGCCCGTATTACTTATTACCTAAGCCACTAAATGGCGCCTCCAAGTTTACAATTTATTGCTCTACTGCCATACGTATTTTAATTTAATGTCGATTGAAAATGTTAGCATGAGATGTTACCTACATTTATATGGTACCTATATTTACATTTATACTGCACACTGTTGTATCCTATTTTTACGAATAAAGGCTATTTCATTGATGGACTGATCATAACGATAATAGTCTTATCTATAAAGTCTTATGGCGGGACATAACGCTTTTTCATTACGTGACGTTTTTTACCACCCACTGCTAACCGCGCTAAAGATCTTTGTTCCAATAAAAAACAGATGGATATCGAAATTCAGATGATTCCATCCATTCTATGGCAGGAATGATTTGTAACATCGATAGCATCAGAACTTAAAATTCATCTACCATAACACTTAACCATCGACTATCTTTGATAAATTATACTATTTACTTATCTTTGGTTTAAAGACCTGCGGCTTATGTTTTATATGTATACGTATGTTTCTTCTCCCCTCAGCGGCAGTACAACGCGGCCGTGTGCTGCGCCGCGGGGCTGGAGCGGCTCGCACGCGTGCGGGCCCATCGCGCGCTCCGCCCGGCCGTGCCCGTGCGGGGCCACGCGCGCGCCTGGTGGCTCTACGCGCTCGCCTGTCACGTGCCCGAGCACCGGTGTGAGTATGTTACTGGAGCGGCTGGCACGCGCGCCGCCCGGCCGTGCCCGTGCGGGGCCACGCGCGCGCCTGGTGGCTCTACGCGCTCGCCTGTCACGTGCCCGAGCACCGGTGTGAGTATGTTACTGGAGCGGCTGGCACGCGCGCCGCCCGGCCGTGCCCGTGCGGGGCCACGCGCGCGCCTGGTGGCTCTACGCGCTCGCCTGTCACGTGCCCGAGCACCGGTGTGAGTATGTTACTGGAGCGGCTGGCACGCGCGCCGCCCGGCCGTGCCCGTGCGGGGCCACGCGCGCGCCTGGTGGCTCTACGCGCTCGCCTGTCACGTGCCCGAGCACCGGTGTGAGTATGTTACTGGAGCGGCTGGCACGCGCGCCGCCCGGCCGTGCCCGTGCGGGGCCACGCGCGCGCCTGGTGGCTCTACGCGCTCGCCTGTCACGTGCCCGAGCACCGGTGTGAGTATGTTACTGGAGCGGCTGGCACGCGCGCCGCCCGGCCGTGCCCGTGCGGGGCCACGCGCGCGCCTGGTGGCTCTACGCGCTCGCCTGTCACGTGCCCGAGCACCGGTGTGAGTATGTTACTGGAGCGGCTGGCACGCGCGCCGCCCGGCCGTGCCCGTGCGGGGCCACGCGCGCGCCTGGTGGCTCTACGCGCTCGCCTGTCACGTGCCCGAGCACCGGTGTGAGTATGTTACTGGAGCGGCTGGCACGCGCGCCGCCCGGCCGTGCCCGTGCGGGGCCACGCGCGCGCCTGGTGGCTCTACGCGCTCGCCTGTCACGTGCCCGAGCACCGGTGTGAGTATGTTACTGGAGCGGCTGGCACGCGCGCCGCCCGGCCGTGCCCGTGCGGGGCCACGCGCGCGCCTGGTGGCTCTACGCGCTCGCCTGTCACGTGCCCGAGCACCGGTGTGAGTATGTTACTGGAGCGGCTGGCACGCGCGCCGCCCGGCCGTGCCCGTGCGGGGCCACGCGCGCGCCTGGTGGCTCTACGCGCTCGCCTGTCACGTGCCCGAGCACCGGTGTGAGTATGTTACTGGAGCGGCTGGCACGCGCGCCGCCCGGCCGTGCCCGTGCGGGGCCACGCGCGCGCCTGGTGGCTCTACGCGCTCGCCTGTCACGTGCCCGAGCACCGGTGTGAGTATGTTACTGGAGCGGCTGGCACGCGCGCCGCCCGGCCGTGCCCGTGCGGGGCCACGCGCGCGCCTGGTGGCTCTACGCGCTCGCCTGTCACGTGCCCGAGCACCGGTGTGAGTATGTTACTGGAGCGGCTGGCACGCGCGCCGCCCGGCCGTGCCCGTGCAGGGCCACGCGCGCGCCTGGTGGCTCTACGCGCTCGCCTGTCACGTGCCCGAGCACCGGTGTGAGTATGTTACTGGAGCGGCTGGCACGCGCGCCGCCCGGCCGTGCCCGTGCGGGGCCACGCGCGCGCCTGGTGGCTCTACGCGCTCGCCTGTCACGTGCCCGAGCACCGGTGTGAGTATGTTACTGGAGCGGCTGGCACGCGCGCCGCCCGGCCGTGCCCGTGCGGGGCCACGGGTTATGTTTGTATGGTTATGTAAGGTTTATAAAATGTTAAGCAACTATATTGTCTCTTGTACTGTACCGCCTTTAAATTAAAACCCAAGATGGCGGCTGCAATTTTTTTATGTCAAGGCTGTCTTATTCTTGGTTTTCGAGGGTGCAAACACCGCTAGTGAGGAGTATATGAAAGTCCAAGATGATGGGCTACCGAAATAACAAATTTTTGTCATGGGTTACTTTGACAATCATGATATTAATTAAAGTCAAAAAGGCCTTTTGTCCTTAACATCATGATTGTTGAAGTCACTGATAACGATCCTCATATACGTGGGACACTCAGACAGTTTTGCGAAAATAAAAAGAAGTGTTCTATAGGTAAATATTTTTTTTATTAAATCTTTTCAAAATACTCTCCACTAGCCTCTATGCAAAGTTTCATGCGTCTGAACCAGTTTTCGAAACACTTTTTCCAGTCCGCCGCAGACACATCGTTTACACGATAATGTAAGAGATACATGCACAACTAACACGTGCGATAGTCTGTTCCTTCGGCCATATGGTTACAATGACATACAAAAATTTATACTTTCACTTAACAACACAGGAGCGGTCGGATATGATGAAATTTGCACAAAAATTTTGAAGGCTTGCTCACTGGAAATATCTCCTGTGTTGACACACTTGGTAAATTTGTCTTTTTCAGAAGGCTGCTTCCCAGAATTGTTAAAGTTTGTTATTGTTAAGCCTCTTCATAAAAAAGGCGATAGCTCGAAAGCAGATAATTACAGACCTATTAGTCTCATACCAATAATCTCAAAAGTATTTGAAAAAGCTATGCAACACCGTCTCTTAGAATTTATTGGGAAACATCAGATTCTTAAAAAAGAACAATATGGATTTCAAAAAAGGAAATCAACAACGCTTGCATGCTTCAATCTTGTAAAAAGTATAATTGATGAAGTAGACATAGGTAACCGGGTATCTGTTATCTTCTTCGATATGTCGAAAGCTTTTGACTTCGTGTCTCATAGATTGCTACTTTCAAAGTTAGAACGATATGGTATTAGAGGTCCGGCCCTTAGTTGGATTGAAACCTACCTACTCGGTAGAAAGCAATGTGTTGAAATTCCAAGTATGACTGAGAATAAAGAACTGGAGGGAATTAGGTCTCTTTCAAGATTCAACAACTCGGGTGTACCACAAGGGAGCGTTTTGGGACCCCCTTTGTTCTTATTGTATATAAACGATCTTCCTGAACACACATCTAATCAATGCACATTATTTGCGGATGACATTTCAATTATTTTGACATCACCAATTAATACTGACATAAATAATTACAGAATTGACATTAATAATACAATTAAATCAACAATTTCTTGGTTAAGACTTAATAATTTGCATGTTAATATAAGTAAAACAAAAATTATTCAATTTAGGACATATGGTCGTAAGCGAGAGAAGCTTGAAATTAATTATAATGGAAAACCTCTATTAGAGGCAGAGGAAACTACTTTTCTGGGAGTTGCATTAGACGGCTACTTCTCCTGGAAACCACACGTAGAAAAAGTATGCAACAAATTAAACAAATTCGTTTATGTTCTCTACACACTGCGAAAGACCTCGTCGCAGAGTACGATGTTGACTGCGTATCACGGCTGCGTTGCATCGACTCTACAATACGGCCTTATACTATGGGGTAACTCAACAGACGTAGATAAAGCATTCAGAGTACAAAAAAAATGCGTTCGAGCCATTTGTGGCATTCCACCATGGGAATCTTGTAAGCCATTGTTTCTAAAATTAAACCTCCTGACATTACCCAGTATGTATATTTTAGAATGTGCAAAATTTGTCAGACGGCACTTTGACCTGTTTGAAAAGGCTCAAGACCGTTGCCCTCGGAAAGTAAGAGATCCAGATAGAATAGTTCTGCCCAGGGCCCCAAAGACTTCTCTGTATAAAAAGAACTGTTATCATATGTGTGGACTTATTTATAACAAAATACCAAAGAACTTTAAAGAGTTACCTAATAATTTATTTTTTATAAAGTTAAAATCATGGCTAATGGAAAAACGATTTTATTCTGTAAATGAATTTATAAATAATGTTAATAATCTATTTTAAATGTGTATAACAATAATATTAATAATGAATGTATTGTAATGTATTAATTAATAATAGAAACATTTAAAGCATGCCATTTGATTATCTGAAATATTAAATGTAAGCAATAAATGCACTGTAATGTTTTGCATGTCAAATGTCTGACTTTGTATTAGGAACTTATTACTGACTATAACACCAACACTGTACCAATACTTATTGCAAATAAATGATTATGATTATGATTATGATTATGATTACAGCCTGCTCGAACGCTGACAGCGCATCTTCCGGCGACGAAAATTGTATCCTTTTTCCATCTAGTCCAAGAAGTCCGTCGTTTTGAGCGCGGTGTGCGTGGGCGCGTTGTCGTGGTTGAGGAGTAGCCCGCGGAGCCCTGTGTTTGGTCGCTTGTTGCTCACAACAGAGAAAACTTCTGCCAAGCATTTGGTAGTATACCATTCGGCGTTGATGCTTGTTTGGTTTCGTAAAGGGATTGACACCAAGTAGCCAGTCAAATGAAAAAGCTCGCGATCAAAATCTTCCCCCCGCTTCTAGATCGCTTCACTTTGGTAGGCGTTGATTCGTTTTGAAACACCCAAACCGTCGACTGGCGCTTCGTTTCTGGATCGTATTGATAAATCCTGGACTCATTACCTGTAATAATGTTGTAAACACGCCGAGACAACGTGTTATACAGGTCACGGCACCGTTCCACACGGGCTTGCTTCTGAGCATCGGTGAGGTTGTGCGGCACCCAGCGTGTAACTATCCTCCTCACGCGAAGATGCACGTGTAGAATCTCGTGAAGGCTTCCCGATCCAATCTGCAGTATGTGTTGAATCTCCTGATACGTAATTCGCCTATTGTCTTGGATTAAATTTTTCACTGCTAGCACGTTTTCCTCCGTAACAGCCGTCAAAGGGCGACCACTTCTTTCTTCATTCCCCAAAGTTAGTCGCCCACGTTTGAATTCGTTATACCAACGATACACAGTTGCCTTGGAAGGGCTTTCATCCATGATTGCAATTTGAAGTCTATCGTATGATTCGTCCGGTTTCAGGCTACACATGAAATCGTAAAAAATCATAGCGCGAAAATGTTCCCGGCGCAAATCCATTTTCCAATGAGACACGATAATTTAATTAGCTCGCAGAAAAATGTAAAGGGAAATTTTGAAATTGGAACGTACCTATTTTTACTTATAAATAATCATTATTTTTATAATAGTTTATAATGGCCAGTCTCATACAAAAAAACTTTTTTCGCAATACTTTCTGAGTGGCCTGGTATGATCTTCGAAATGCCTTCTCAGATTTAGATCGAGTGACTTCATAAATCACGAAAAAAAAATCTAGATGACAAATAATGATAAATGATAAGTGTAAAATAATATTTTTATGGGCGCAAAAAAGCAATTATTAGAGTTTCAGTTAAATACATACCGTATTCAAGTTTTTTTATCAATATGAGATTTGCAATACGTTGCACAATACGGCAGATTGTCTTCGAAAGTAACGTGCTGTTATCACAGAATGCGACGTGTCATGTGGGGCGAAATACACGACTCATTGAAGTTAATTGAGCGACGTGCAACCTGTGGCCCTGATGTGAGTTTCATTAAGTTTTATGTTAAATAAAACTTCAAATAAAGCATCTCGATAACGCATCGACAACGCAACGATCGAGACGGAACGCAACGAGTTTGATCGAGGAGGCTAAAAGAAACTTACTCTAGGGCCACTGTAGGTTACAATACGTAGATTTTGATGTTTTTCAGTTTGTCGCGTATGTCGTGAGTATCGTTGTATGAAGCCAATATTGTGAGGATAAGTTGTTCGGCAGGGACGGAGCCCAAGCCGACGTGGGCGTCGTGCGTGGAGCGCGCGCGGCAGACGCGCGAGTACGTGAGCGCGTGCCTGCTGACGCTCAGCAACCCCGCCGCCACGCTGCCCGCCGAGCGCAAGGCCGCCAAGGACGACTTCGAGTGGCGCACGCCGCTGCATCTACTCAAACCACTTAGAGAGGTCAGTGTATACTACTTCGTACCATTATATAGTGGTCTTAGGTACAAAAGGGCCATACTTACAAAAAAGCAGAAACCTTATTAGTCTCACGTCATTAGAAAACAAGCAAAAAATTATCTTTGTCTATCGAATCGTCAAACAATAATTTTAGTCTACACACCGAATATTTGTTTGTAGTAACCTTATTGACTATAAAATACTAAAATAATATCAATAAAATAATATCTTGTTCACAGGTAGCAATGCGCAAAGTTCCAAAATCGAGTCCCGTATCTACTCCTGATAAGCCAGCGAGTTCAGGCCGCAGCATGCTGGTGCACTGGTTCCCGCAGTGGTGGGGCTGGTACGGCGCGCCAGCACAGGAGCCCGCCCCCGTCGCCCCCGCACCCGCGCCCGCACCCGCCCCCGCGCCCCACGAACCCGCAGACTTGGAGGAAGAGATCCTCGACGTGATAGCCGACTCCTTAGACAATAATACGATGTTGAAGAGAGATACAGTGTTCGGGAAGTTCGAATTCATACTGAACAAGGGCTCCTTGAATTTGTGTATGGAGACTGAAGATGATGAAATCAAGTGAGTAGCTGTACCAATTGTAATGTTACCCTGTCCTGTAATGAGCACGCCACTATTGCGGCGGTAAGTCCCTTCTTTGAGGAGTGGAAAGAGAGGCGCCACGGCATCCTCACCTTCCGCCTGATGCAGGTTCTCACCGGGCATGGGTGCTTCGGAGGGTTCCTGTTCAGGATAAAGCGGGAGGAAACGCCCGGGTGTTTCCATCGCGATGATCGTCTGGAGGACACTGTGGAGCAATGGGTTTGGCGCGTAGTGATCCACGCGCGCCTCAAAGAGATGTCAGCAGAACTGAAGGGGTCTGCTAGGACCGATGCCTGCCAGGGTCGCGAGATTGTTCGAAAGAGTTATCGTGGCCCTGGCATATAGGCAACTGAAGGAACACGGGTGGGTTTTAGTCAGTAAAAGTTTGACACGCCTTCCCGCTCCGCCCAAGAGCGGGAGACGTCATTTGATGATTTCCCACCCACAAAAAAAAACCCTGTTCTGTGACACGATTTGAAACGGTTGGGACACTAACATTTTAATTAGGTGTTATTTTATTTTATGAATTTTAAGAAAACTTACAGCTAATACATTCGAATAATTAAAAGTAACATGTAGAAAAAAGCCAATTACAAGTTTCCACTTATATACCTTATGTATAAAATGTTCAAGACGGTACAAACTGCGTGAGCGTGAAACAGGGACAAATAAAGAGAACTAATAAAAATTAAATAAATGACACAACAAATTTACACTCCAAAGAAAAGGTTATTTAACATTTTTTTTAATTTCTGGACACTGTGTGAGAATAGGTCAAGCTCAACATCCGTGCACACCATATTGAACATTCGACAGGCTCTCAAGATATACATATGTATTTTGCCTATAGTTCGTTTTGACAATAGGAAGATTCAGTTTCAGATTCATTTATTTGCTTAAAATATGGTATTTTACAGATTTTATAACACACTTAATAGTTCTTCATATTCCGCCAACTAAATTCGGCATGCAAATTTTGTAATGATAATGACGAATTTTATAACTTTAAACAAAATAATTAAATTGCAATGTCAAAAAAGTACTAAATAAAAAATTGCCTACATATTAAATTACAAATGTCAAAGAAAAATAATTGAATTACAATTGTCAAAGAAAAATAATTAAATTACAAATGTCCAAGAAAAACAATTAAATTACACATGTCAAAGAGAACTAATTAAAATTACAAATGTCAAAAGAAATTACACAAGCCAAAGAAAAATAATTTCATTACAAATTGTTATATTTAATTTTCGTCTCATGCAACTTTCCCATTTGTCTTAAAATCCAGAAATTCCCTAACCGTGTAAAAACAATTTTCGATGAGCCATGCTCTGAGATGCTTTTGGAATAAGCTAGTTCGCAGTTCTCTAATAACCTTCGGTATATTATTAAAAATGTTTATTGCCATTCGATTACTGTTTTTACGGCAGTATGCTGTCCTACATCTTGGCATTGCCAATTTTGTTGGATCCCTTGACATTTTGCCCATCTTATAAACATTTTCGCTATCGGCTGTATTGAATAAGTGAGGATGTTTTTTTTACAAATACTCCCAATTCCAATATATATAAGCATGCTAATGTTAAGAGTTTATGTCTTTTAAAAATAGGCCTGCACGATTCTAGTGGGTCTGCACCAAACACAGCTCGTAAACACTTTTTTTGCACAATAAATGCCTTATTGCTATCTGTGGAATTACCCCATATAATTAAACCGTATCTTAGCACGGATGAGACATATCCGTGATAAGCCAGTAGAGCGGCATTACGTCCAACAGTTTTCCTGAGATTTCTTAGTGCAAATGCAAAGCTGTTTAGCCTATTACACATATTTTCAATGTGCTTTTTCCAATTACAGTTTTTATCAATTACTATGCCTAAAAAATTCGTATGGTCAACTTCTTCAATTTCATTATCACGTCCAAAAATGTTTAATGCATCATTTGTCATTTTGTAATTAGAGAATTTAATATATTTTGTTTTGGAAACATTCACACATAAGTTATTTTGTTCAAGCCATTTTATTATAGTTTCTACGGCAGCATTTATTTTATCTTCAAATCGCTCATCTTTATAATCCTTATTTATGATCAATGAGATATCGTCTGCGAATAAGACGCATTTATTCTTCGTCACTGTTGGCAAATCATTAATGTATAGAAGAAAAAGCAATGGCCCCAAAATACTACCTTGAGGCACGCCGTATGTATTGGTCCTGTATTTAGATTTATACTTTATCACTTCTCTATCTTTATTAACGCCTAAGATTTCATCCCGTTGTTGTCTGTCAGTTAGGTAATCTTTTAGCCAATTTAACGCATTTCCTCGTATCCCGTAGCTCTCACATTTTTCTAACAGTATATCATGTTTTACAAAATCAAATGCTTTGCTCATGTCGAAGAATATTGCAGTGACCGGTATCTTCTAATCTATATTATCTGTAATCAATTTTATTAGTTGGAAACAAGCTAGTGCGGTGGACTTGCCTCTTTGAAAACCATTTTGTTCCGGACGTATTATATTGTATTTGGATACAAATGACAGAATTCGATTATACATTGCTTTTTCGTAAATTTTTGAAATTATAGGTATTAAGGTCACTGGGCGATAATTGTTTAAATCATGTTTTTTTTTATATAATGGTTTTACAATAGAGAACTTTAACTTGTTCGGGTACTTTCCTTCACAGAAACTTAAATTAAGAAGATGTGCAATAATATATCGGCACATGATTTTATTATGTGGGTGGGAATGTCATCATGACTGCATTAATATTGATTTATTTCTATCAAAACTAATCTATTATGGATTTGATCTAAACACGATACTCTGGTTTCAAAGTTATCTCACCAACCGTCAGCAGCGTGTGGAGATACAATTAAGCAATGGCTCTTCCCTTGTTTCTTCTCTTACATCCGTTTATAGAGGAGTTCCACAAGGCTCAATACTGGGTCCCATCATCTTCATTTTGTATTGTGCGGATTTAATAAATTCCTTAAAGTGGTGTAGGTACCACATTTACGCTGATGACGTGCAAGTCTATATATCTTTTAAGCCAAGTGATTATGACAGCGCGTTAAAGGATCTTAACGAAGATATTGACCGGATAGCATGTTGGGCTGAAAACAATGGTTTGGTACTTAACCCTACAAAAACGAAGTATATGCTGTTTGGAACCAAGTGCCAGATCAGTGCAGTGCCAGCAACACTTAACGTTACCCTACTGGGTGAATCGGTCGGTCGAGTCAGTGAGGCACGTAACCTGGGTTTGACCATGGACGTTGGACTGAGATACGAAGCGCACGTGGCAGAGTCAGTGCGCATTTGTTTCTACCGGCTTAAGGTCCTTTATAAAATAAGGCCTTATCTGTCAGAAGACCTTCGGATCCAGCTTGTTGAGTCACTCGTGCTGTCCAACCTAAACTATGCGGATACAGTCATCGGTCCTCGACTATTGGCAAAAACTGATCGACTGATCCAGAGGGTGCAAAACGCCTGCGCTCGGTTCTGTTTCTCAATCCCACCTAGAAGTCATGTAACGCCATTTTTAAATAAGCACTCTATCCTCAAAATGAAGTCACGGCGTAAGTTGCACTTAGCATGTCTACTATTTGGGGTTGTAAAGTATAAGCAACCGTCCTACCTGTACAGTAAGCTAAGCTGGGTCGCTAGTAAAAGGGAAATCGCAAGTAGACAGTGCTCCCAGCAACTGACCACTCAATCGCACAAGACGGCTGCCTTCAGGGGAAGTTTTAGATATGCCGCATCCAAATGCTGGAACAATATTCCCCCGCCGATAAGAAATCTTAAATCTCTTGGCATCTTCAGAATTAGACTGCGGCTGTTTCTTATCGACTCGCAGAGAAAACTGGGTATGACGATTTCGAATACGTCCATAATATAACTGGCTGTCATGTTCTTCCCGATTCGTCCTGTTTTCAAATCGCATCTTGGTCAAACACCTGTAAACAAATGAAATATTAAGTTTTGAAAAGTCCATTGTTGTTGGATTCTTGGATTTATTGTTACATAGTTATTAGATATAGCACACATACCTATTTTTATTTATTGCAAACACTTTTCAATCCAGTCAAAATGATTATTTATTCACACATAAACCATATGTACTCATATTTTGAATATTCATTTACTTATTTATTTATAACACACTAGCAAACCCGGCGAACTCTGTTTCGCCACCAGATGGCTTCGTTTTATGTAACATTTCGTTTGGTGATTAAAAGAAGAAGATTTTTTTTTTGTTTTATATTTGAAAAGGAAATTTTTTATTTCATTTCACAACAGTAATGAATTCATTTCGATTACAAAAATGAAGTGTTATTTAGTTGAACTTCTCTAAGTAAATGAAAGTGAATCCTGAAGTAAATACTTCATCGAAGCGTTATACGTGTCCGCAAATTATCCGTTTCATTGAAGTGCTCTTTGGTAAACCACATTTTTGTTTTTTGGTCTGACGTTAACACAAACAAAGCGGATGGTTTCCCAACTCCTGAACACGCAACGTATAACTGCCCATGTGAAAAACAATGATTTTCTAAATTTATCCCGCAAACACTAAGCGATTGGCCTTGCGACTTGTTAATTGTCATTGCGAACGCAAGACGAACTGGAAATGGGAGAATCGTCAGACGTCCAATATTCTGAACATCACCATCTGAATGAATAGCATCACGCAAGTGTATATGTATAGTCCTCAGATCGTAGCTTTGCCTGACTGAATCGGATGAACGCTAAACGTTCGGTCTCGACTTTGACATACATGTCGACAGCGAATTGCTGGAATAGCCGACGGCACTTCAGAATGACATTCTCCTCATGTGTACGAATCATCATACGATACGCATAGTAATTCATTGCGCTTAGATTTTTATTCGTTGATACGCCTGAAAATGCAAAATTAAATGAATTGTTAATAGAAACCAATAATAGCAATAATTAGTGTGTGAATATTGTACCTGTAATTGGATCGACCATCTTCAACGTGATGTCGTATCCGTCTTGCCCTTGCCAATAAATGATTGGATATTGTAACGCATCGTATAAACGATGTGTCTCGTTTACACGATGCATGATATTACTTCTTCGCCGAACGACAATGTCTCGCGATTTAGTTGGATCGCCAACAATAATTGCAGCAACATCATTAACGGTGGGTGCATTGAATCTTCGCACATGTTCACCTGTTGGGGTACAATCCGCTCTTATGACAAATTTGTGCGTATCCGATGGCATTCGTTCCAATGCTGTTTTGAACATATTAACCACAGCATTATTAGCGTGAAACATTGCTTGCAACTGTTCAATAATTCGTCTCTTTAACTGTTGTGTTCCCTGTATATTGCACCGCACATTCAGCTGATCCACCATCGACGAAATGAAATATATTTGCAGAAATTGATGCGGTTCATCTGGTGTTGGCACCATTGAACCATGCAAATGATATATTAGTCCTTGCATCTGTAATTGCAAACAATCATTTGTTGAAGAATACGGTGTAACTTCTGATCGTGTGATGGTGTAGTGTGTGGTGTATATGTAGTTGTTATGTGTTGCAATTCATTGTGTTGGTGTGAGTGATTGGTTGTGTGTTGTATCTTTTACCTTGCAAGTCGGCATGAAGCCGCCTTCTCGAATGATATTAGCTCCAAAGGAAGTCATGCGAAAGCAGTTATTGTATTCAAGGATGTGTTGAAGAAAATGGCTGGAATCGGTATCACTTCCATCGAACAATGGTTTCAGTGGCTGTGGTGGTGTAAATAATGGATCCACTTTGACTTTTCCGCTTGCGCAGCACAATCCAGCCGTTTCTCTTTTGAACTTTAACGCATTGCAATATCGGCATATAGTCGTCATTGGTCCAATATCTAAATTTTCATCATCACTGTAGTTCGCAGTGGGATCATATTGGAATGCCAAGCGATTGTATGATGCCAATGATCTTCGTGTGCTCACGCGTTGTCTCAATCGGGCATTTTCTCTTATTATATTTTGTCTTTCTTCGCTAAAGTTCTGTGAATACACTTGTTGCTGGCTTGCATGTCTTGTGCGGCGGCCGATGTTCGCACGTCGTCCTCTAGGCATTTTGGACTATGGACAGAGTGGTGAATTTAACCTCAAATGCACGATCCACATAATTTACACAGTTCAACTTACCACCTTAAAGACAAATGCCTGCTGTTGAAATTGAATAAAAATTTGCACAATTCACGTGATTGATTTAATGGTTTCCAATTGAAATGTTAGGAAACGAATAACTTATTTTTTTTATTTTTTTTTTCACAATTTCACAGTGAACACAATACCGGTTTGTCACATGAAATTAACTGAGCAGAGAACAATGAGTAGCTGTCAAACAATGTATCACGCACCGGCGCCATCTACTTAAAATATTGGTTTGTAGTACATGCTATGTATCAGAGATGGCGCTGTATGTGAAAAAAGATTTTCCCACTTTTCTTTTGAAATTTTTCCTCAATTTTCTTTTTTTTTCTGCTATAAACCTCACGGAGCCCGAGACCTTTCCAACGAATGCAAAACCGTGGAAATCGGTTCGTGCGTTCTGGAGTTATAGCGTCAGGAAGGAAAACCCGACTTATTTTTATATAGTAGATTATATATTACATTACACATTTATATATTTAAATAATCAAGTTATCAACTAAACAATCATCATCGAACAAGAATGTTTCCAAATGTCATATTATCTTTACCGAAGTATACATTGTATAAACATTGGAGGTACTTACATAATTTCACTCCGCAAGTACTGCTTTTCACAACATCAAAAATAATTATTCCCGTATTGATTGTATCTGCTCGATGTCCGTGGGGCACTGCAGGGATCCAGCAGAATATCAGCGTCAGGTATATTTGCCTGACACATGCTGAGCTGGACTCCCATTTGGTGCAACTTTGAGACGCACACCGCACTTTCGTACTCCACCGCACATTATTTACATTTCATTTTTAATTTGTGTCACAAAGTGTCATCATTACTGTCTTCCTTTCTTTTTTTTTTCTCTCTTTGTATATTGGCATTTTGTACCTACTTTGTTAATTTGTTACCACACTCAATTGTTATTTCATCGTGATTTGTATGTTGTGTTGCGTCTTTTGTGTGCATCAAATAAACGTTTTATCTATCTATCTATCTATCTATCTATCTATCATATCCCACTGCGTTGGTATTATTTAGTGACGTAATTATTTTATGGATTTCATTGGGCGTGCAAGGTTCGAGATATAAACTATTACTTCCTTTGTTAGTGTTTTTTTGGAATTTGTTTTTGTTATTGGTTATGTCAATATTTGTGGTGTCAATGAAATGATTATTAAAAGCTTCCGCTATCTCTTCAGGATTTTCTATCGTAGAACCATTCAGTTTAATGGCCTCTATATACTGGGAATTTGTAGATTTAGGTTTATTTTTAATTAATTTCCACGTTGCTTTACATTTGTTTTTTACTTTTAAAATAAATTTGTTAGAAGATTGTTTTCTGGATAAGTTGATACACTTTTTTAATATTTTAGCGAAGTTATTATAAACCACTTTATTTTCCTTCGATTTATTTTCATGATATTTCGATTTTAGATATCTTTTAGAGAGGGAAGATTTTTTTATACCTTTAGTTAACCATCTTAAAGTAGGTGTTTGATCGCTTACTTTTATTCTTTGTAAGGGAAAATTTAATTTAAATAATAGGCAAAAAGTTTCATGAAAATTGTTAAAAGCCGTAACATGAAAATTGTTAAAAGCCGGAACATGAAGGAGTTGAGGTCTCCGAAGAAACACAGACGGGACACGTAGTCCAATTTTGGCCACCAGCTCAGGGACGTCAGTAGACCCGTTCAATAAATTAAATAGAAAAGCAAGATCTGCAATCTTTCTCCGCTCGTGTAAAGGAAGAATATGAAATTTCTTACACTGACTAATATAGTTAGGAAGATAAGTATTAGAACGATATTGAGTGTACCTTAAAAATTGCCTTTGTATACTTTCAAGGCCATCGATTATTTAAGTATTTCTGTTTGTTCTGGACACTAGCTTCAGACAGCATCTGTCTGACATTGGTACTGAAAAGGACCTTTTTTGGCGCAACCGTAAGGCATCACTGTTTTTTAAAACGCTTGCACTTTTCTATATCGTGTTTCTTGAATTGTCACCAAATAAATGTAATTCCTGTTTGGTGCAGAAGCCCTGCGGCAGAGGGCGCGGCGGAGGGTGCGGCGGAGGGCGCGGCGGAGAGCGCAAGCGGCGTGGAGCTGCAGTTCTCGTGCGTGCGCGTGGGCGTGGAGTCGCGGCCGCGCGCCGCGTCGCACGCGCTGCACGTGTCGCTCGGCTCCGTGTGCCTGCGCGAGCGCATCACGCCCAACACGCTCTTCCCCATACTAATCGCGCCGCAGGTAATCTATTATATGTTTAGTGATAGTTTACATTGTTAATGTAATGATTTCAAAACGCTATGCATTGGTTTGAAAAGCGGCTTTGACTGAATGCTGTTGCGTTCAGTGTGGCAAAGAAAGATTTCAAACAACTTTGTCAGAGTTAAGTAAGCCACAGTCACGTGTTACCACACTGGTTGGCAAATCTTACATTTGACAGATAGTTAGTAAGAGTGAGTTGCACCAACTAACTTTAACCATAACCAATGCCTTGTCAGCTGTTAAATCTCCACCCCCGGGTCACAAATGTGACCAGTTGTGACAAGGACGGGAGTGGGGGTCAAAAAATCATGAAATTTGTGTGATGTAATTTACGGACATGGTCCCAAGCCGGAGATTTGACGGAACCAAGACATTGGTTATGGTTAAAGTTAGTTGGTGCAACTCACTCTAAATCAATACTAATATTATAAAGCTAAAGAGTTTGTTTGTGTGTTTGGTTGAACGCGATAATCTCAGGAACTACTGGTTCAAATTGAAAAATTCTTTTAGTGTTGAGTGGCCTATTTATCTACGAAAACTATAGGCTATATAACATCACGCTAGGACCCTTAGGAGCCGAATAAAAAAAACGTCACAAATAGGAAGACCTCGTACGGGCAGGCGATTCGATGCAACGGGATGGGTCGGAGGAGCAAATGTATTGGGAGCATTTGTCGCATTTTAAATATCTTATTTTACTTTTTCCTTCATTATTTTTTGTCGGTCAGGGTGTAATCCGCGAGGGCCTGAGCGCGCTGAGCGCGTCGGGCGCGGCCATGTCGTGGCGCCGCTCCCACTCGCAGTCCGGCACCAACACCACCACGACGCAGGAGCCGCTGTTCCAGCTCACGTACGAGAAGAAACCCTTCGGCATCAACTGCGACTACAAGTTAGTAGTTACAAAATAAGGAAATCATAAAAAAGTATGGAGAGTGATTTCTATAGTAAGAATAGACATGTCCAAGTTCCTTCTTCCCTCTGGTTATTGGCAAGGATGTTATGGACATGTAAATTCGTATCTGGAAACGTATGTATATATGAATAATATTGTATTATATCGGTTTCGGTTACGGATATGAAATAATTTCGGATTATCCGTTAGTTACGAATAATTTCGGTTACGGTTTTTGTTTTTAAGAATAGTAAAAGTAAAATACAAATAGGTAAATGACGGTCCACACGGACGTAAAGAATAGCATCATCCTTTCGGTGGGTCGTGTAAAAGGCGACTAAGGAACGTACTAGACAGTAGGCAGCAGCGTTCTCTATCGATCTTCATCACAACCATACTGCGATGGCCAACCCGCCTGCCAAGTGTGGCGATAGTGGCAAAGCCCCCCAAATTAGGGGAGGCCTATGTCCAACTGTTGAGCAGTCTATAGCAGTCCACTGCTGGACATATGCCTCTCTAAATTCACGCCATTCTGCTCGATTCCCAGCAACTATCATCCAGTTGCTACTAGCCACCCTGCGAAGATCGCCGCTCCACCTAGCCTGAGGGCGACCTACTTTACGTTTGCCGATTCGTGGTCTCCACGCCAGACGCTTGAAATAGAATTGATTCTACTCTAACACTTTCAATGGCCTCTGTTCTTCAAGTTTGCTCTCCAGAATACTCAGGCCCCCTCGAGGCAACTATCAGGAAATAATGTATTATATCAGGGATACACCTCCAGTCTGATTTAGATGCATCAGGACTCGGGGTATCAAACTTAGAGGAGATTTCTTTATTTGAATGCGAATACATTGTGTCTGCATGCTCGCATATCTCCTTGACCTAGAGTTACATGACAAGATTCTCAACTGAACGCTCTAAAAGTAACGAAGTCAAGTTTTGGTGACCTTCGGGTTACCTATCATAAGTTCGAAAAATATTTGACCAAATTTCATTTCACCTAAAACTTTTCAACTATGATCGTTTCGTTTTTTTTTTACTTCATCGTATTCACGTCTGCCACTGTATCGGTTGACCTATTATCAATTCAACTTTTTTCGTTTCTCCGACGTTTTATTTGGTCGAAAAAGTTTTTACCGAAATTACACTTAGCCGAAATAACATTAGTTCGAAGTATTATGTTTCCAAACATTAATTATACCACTATTCAGATTAACTTATTCTTTTGTTTAATTTATTAATTATTTAAATGTAAGGGCACTAAATAAAACTGTTTATTATGAACAAAGGTTTTTTTAAAGGGTCCCAGTAAGAAACATGCAAACAAGGATGCTTGCTTCAAGCATGCAGCGTGCAAGCAGGCATGCAGCATGCAAGCAGGCATGCAGCGTGCAAGCAGGCATGCAGCATGCAACCAGGCTTGCAGCATGCGAGCAAGCATGCAGCATGCAAGCAAGCATGCAGCATGCAAGCAAGCATGCAGCATGCGAACAAGCATACAGCGTGCGAACAAGCATGCAACATGCAATCAGGCATGCAACATGCAGCAAGCATTGTTTCTGTCGCGGCTCCGGCACTGCGGGGTTTGGGCGGCCCCACGCGAGCCTATCGTCGCAGATGGTTTTAACGCTCACCACCGCAGCTTCTCCTACCCCTTCGCGCCTACGCGGGTTTAAGTTACACTCTAGGGGTAGGGCAGACAAGACTACGTAAAGTCGGTTTTACAGCGATGTATTTCTCACTAAATTTTGTAGTAGAATATATTGATTTTTTTTGACAATACGCTACCAAGTAACCGTAATATATTTCGGACCAAATAATATTCCCTAAAATGTTGTTTCATTGCGGTGAAAATATGGCAAATAAATCGGTTCTCTATTGTGTGACCTAACTTTTTTATCCATAATCTAAAGAGCCATAATTTTTTTTGTCCTAATCATCATTTGTCTGAATGATAAGTTGCCCGAACTAAATGTCACATAATATCACATGTCATAAAATTGAAATCCCTAAATACAATATGCCCTAAATCCGTTTGTCATAAATATTACTATCAATAATATACAAAAGACTTAAAACTGTTTTCCATAAAAGTTATAAGTTCTAAATTCAAATTATTTTATGTTTATTTATCCTAATCATATTTTTAAAACAAATATGTATTACGGAGTTCATTAAGAATTCCATTATTTTATCAAATCCAACTGATACCAAAACATAAATAGTAAAGATGCAAAATCATTATGGCATTTATCAAGGCCTGGCATGGCGCTGCATGTATTATCACTCAATAAATATATATTCACTCAATAAAACTGGTGATTGTGAACATGTGATTTTATTTCCCTCTAAGAAACATGCAAACAAGCATACACCATGCATGCAGCATGCATGCAACCAAGCAACATGCAATCGAGCATGCAAGCCAGCATGCATTATGTAGCATGCAAGCAAGCATGCAGCATGCAAGCGAGCATGCATGCAAGCAGGCAAGCAGCATGCAATCGAGCATGCAAGCAAGCATGCAGTATGCAAGCGATCATGCAGCAGGCATGGTTTCTGTCACGGCTCCGGCACTGCGGGGCTTAGGCGGTCCCACGCGAGCTTATCGTCGCAGACGGTTTAACGATCACCACCGCAGCTTCGTCTTGCTGGCCGGCTTCGCCGGCCAGCCTCAGCAGCAGCGGCAAGCATTACAACCACCTGCTCCTCAGCTCGCGGGCCGCCTCGCCCCTCCGCGCCTACGCGATTTTAAATTACACTCTAGGGGTAGGGCAGACAAGACTACGTGGAGTCGGATTTACAGCGATTCGTTTCTGTCACTAAAACCTAACTTGTAGCAATTTTATACTACTAACGATTTTATTATAAATGAACATTCGGCAAAATACACTTTATATAATACAATACTTAGGACATATGACTTTATAACATGCAAAACTAGAAGATTTAATTATTATAGTATTTGATATTATGACAGAATAGTTTTAGAAGCAAAGATAATTATGTAAATCAAAATTTCGACTTTTTGAATATTATGGTTATTGCCGTTTATAGCTAACGTGTTATGGATAATGATTTTCGGACAAACAATTTTAGGAGAAGAAAGGGAGTACCAAATAAATCACTTGGCAAATGAAAAAAGTTCAAAAGAGACTTCGGCCAATAGCAAAAAGTTATTTTGTAAATCGGCGAAACATAGTTCGGTAAAATAATACTTATGACATATGATACTTCGATGATCTAAAAATATGTCAAATAATGCATATAGCAAAAAAGACGTCGGTCAATAGTTAAAAGTTCCCGACCTTCGAGTATCAGCCTTTCGGATTTATGATCATGCTGCAAAATTAGGTAATGACTTAAACCTGTATTGTGATGGCTTTGTAAAATTGTGTCCACAGGTTGTGGGTGAAGTCAGCGTCGCTGGAGGTGGTGTACAACGCGGAGGCGGCGCGCTGGGCGCAGCAGTGGGTGTGCGCGCCGTGGGCGCACGCCTACGCGCACGTGCGCGACAGCACGCGCGCGCGCCTGCTCACGCAGTGGGAGCACATGGTGCACGCGCACGCGCACCCGGTACGTATACTGTGCCGGCAGGTGCTACACAACGTGCAGGCGGCGCGCTGGGCGCAGCAGTGGGTGTGCGCGCCGTGAAGAAAGAGGTCAAAAACTAAAATCTAAGATAGCGACTGCGAACATTCCTAATTTTCGTCATGAGTGTCGTGTTCATCGTTTTCGTATGCGGCTTAAACCAATAGAGTCATCAAAATAAAAATCTAAGCTGTGGATGGCAGTGGTAATATCGTAGTTCTTCACCATGTTTGGTAAATGCGCTCCTATAAAGTTATACTCTCTTCAGGGCGACCGTGGCACATGGCAAGTGGAATTGGACATCTCAGCGCCTCAGATCTTGTTTGTGGAGCAGCTATGCTCGCGCGATTCGGCCGTGCTCGTCGTGGACTTCGGAAGACTTCGGCTCGCCAATGCCAACCTGGCGGACTTTGCACCGCATACTCCTCCTGATGACGAAGGTGAGACTAAACTAAAATAACATATTAGAATTTAGTGCCAACAATCTTTTTGCCTAGGATTTGCGGTATCTTTCTCTAAGTTTATTTTTGGTTGCTTCTCCTTGTAACGAGCTTCTGTTTGCGCAGAGATGTTCATGACCCCCTGCTCCACCCCGCCGGGCAGCCTGCTGTCGCCGGGCTCGCCCCCCGACCCGCCGCCGCAGCACCAGCTCACGCAGCCCGCGCTGGACGCCGCTAACTTACACAACAGACTGTACGACAGGTATGTTCAGCCCCTGTAGTACACCAAAATATGGTGGTATTGTAAAACAAACGCAACTTCCGGATGCTTTCTGATCGATTTCCGGGCTTTCGACTGTGTGACTGAAATCTAAATGTAATTTTACAGATACAAGATAGAACTGAGCGATCTGCAGATCCTAGTGGGTCGCGCGCGGGACAACTGGAAGTACGCACACACCAAGAGTACATCTTCGCTGCATCTGCTGGACAGGTTCAGCATCTTGCTGCAGGTAACTGCCTTCGGTTGTTATTTAAGAGCGGTTTTGTGTATATTATAAATTCAATCTTATGCCACTGGCAGAAAGCGTAAACTTTAATTACCGCAAGGTAGTTAGCCTTACGCTTTAATATCGAAAATTGAACTTTATGCAAATGGTAGAAGGTGTAATTTCCGACGTACACTAACATCGTGTTGTCCCCTTTGATTCGCCAAGCCCGTGTCCCCAGGCGGAGCGGCGCGTGGTCCACACGAGCGACCCGCAGTACCCGACGGCCACAGTGTGCGGCTCACTGCCTTCCCTCGTCGTGCACTTGAGTGAACAGAAACTGTTCGCTGTACGTGCTGTTTTCGCCAACTCGACGCTTATGGGAGGCAACAAGTAAGTAGTTGGTTTTCGAAAAAATAGGTCAGATTTAAGTCTCCCTCTCATACGAAAGGTTTTGTGAACTATTAAAGTTTCTTCTTTATGTTATTAACCACAATAACGCTGTGTAATGTAACAATGCCCACATTTAAAAAGCCGCTACCAGAATATGTCGTAGGCTTAGTGTTTAGAAATTAAACAAACTAGTTTTTAAGGTATAAAACTATGAGTGTATTTAGTAAATTTTACGGTCTTTGCACTTGTTACGTTGATATTAAGGTACGAATAAAAGGCGCGCAAACACGCGAGCCGAGCCTGTAGTTAGGGAGGTGGCGAGCATTTCAGTATATGATTTGCACACGTTTGACGTCGAGGTGGATTACAGTTTAAATCATTACGAATCGATTTGGTCTAATCAATTAAGGTTCTATGTCGCTGCGTTTTCGCGTTACAGCGGATTGAAGTTGCTTAAAAAAATCGGAGTATTAAATCATTTGCACATGTATGCCTCTGGAGTACATGGTCACAATCATCTTAGAAACGAAGAAAATCGAAGAGGCAGACATTCAGGATTCTGCATTATCATGCGACGGAGTTGTACAAATGTCAAAAAAAAAGCTCTACTAAGTCATTTGCACGCAGTTCTCATTGCGCCCATTCGATTCACTATGACTCTGTGGAGTCGAAAAAACATGTGGCAGACACTTTGCTCACTGATTTTCAGCTGTATAACTGTTTGAAATTCACGGAATCAAGGGACAGCGAGTATTGCATGGGATTATTGTTATTGTTTATAGTTTTATTCTTATAATTTTGTTTAATGTATCCTCTAAAATCACGGTAACGATTAAACTTCTGGAGCTGAAATCTATGCAATCATATTTTTTCTCAATGCCAAGCAGAAACCAAATGCGCTTGGAACTCTAATTAGAAAGTATTTTTTTTCAATTGCATGCTTGAATGTAATCTGAATAGGATTAGGATCTGGATAGGAACAGTCTTTAACTTTTTAAATCACGTTTTATTTGTGTAAAATACGTACATAAGCTGTATATAGATATACGCTCTATACATTTAGTTTCACAATACGGAAAAGGTCGGAACTGAGTTATACCGTTCTTACTCATATTCCCAAAAAAAAGAGAGACACCACGAAAGGATCTATGGGGATATTTTATACCTGCTTGGTTTGGCGCGAGCGTCGGGTTGAAAAAAGTACATCAAATGGTCTGCCTTTGGAATATCAGAGGCCTGAACGTCTGCCTCATCGGTTTTCTTGGTTTTCATAAGTAATTCAAACATCTGTCCAAGAGGCAGACGTGTGCGCATAATATAGCATACCTTCTTTTTTTTACATTTTTGGAGCACTGTCAATAGACAACGCAGAGGCAACATATTGGCAGACTATTTTTCCGTGGTTCTTCTCATTGTTTTTAATCGAACAATTCAAATCTGCCAAGTGTGCACTTTATATACAGTTTTTTAAATCATAAAAATAAATTAAAAAATTAAGTACTACAAAAGTCAGAGCTCTGTATGTCTGCCTTTTCGATTCTTTGCGTTTCCAGGATGACTGTGATCATCAGCCCCAGCGGCAGACGTGTGCGCATAATATAGCACACCTTTTTTTTTAAACATTTTTGAAACGCTGTAAATTTACAACGCAGCGTCACTATGGTGGCAGACGAGGTACTTGATGTTTCTTAGGGTTTAATTATCACTATTAATAACGTCTGCCTTGTGTGCTGATCATATCGATATTTTGCTCGCCACCTCCCTAACTACTGGCTCGGCTCGTGATTCAGCGCGCCACGCGCTGTTTAAGCAACTACGCTCGGCGCGGCTCGGCGAAGATCGCACGATCCGTCACTCGTCGGTTTTTTCGACACGGATCAAAGGCGCGCGCCATCTTCGGCTCGGCTTGTGTTAATACCACGGAGCAAATACAAAGAGGAGTCGGCCTAAACAACTGTGCACTGTGATTTTCAACTAGGTCTTGACGTCATCAAGTAGGCGTGGCCTTAGTCAGTATATTGTTGGCGTTCGTCCTGTGCACAACTAAGTAAAAATTCAGTATATTCGCGCTAAACAAACATACGAATGAAGTTTTGTGTTTTATCTTGTAAAAACTACTCGAATAGACGTTCTGATGCTATGAATGGTATCACATTTCATTTGTAAGTCATTTTTACGTAATTTATAAAAATTCTTCTAGAAAAATGTCATAACTTCGGTGTTTCCAAATATAATTCTACCCGACATTAGATGGCGACACTTTGTGACATGGGTACTAAAATTATTTAGGCACGTAAAGCTCAGTATTAATATATTTCAATAATTATATGTACTGAAATTTATTCAAAATTAATTCCCAAAAACCTTTCAATCGCCTAAATATTGTTTTTGTAGTTTTTATCGTGATTTTTATATCATTATGTCAACAGGCCGCCATCTATCGTCAACCATGAACAACAAACATAAATATAAAAAACAGGGCCGTAATCGGATTCTAATTATTTTACCAAATGTGCCGCGACTGTCTCATAAATGGAAAGTGAAAAGTGATTTTTATTTCATACGAGTTTGTCATTGTGAGAAATCGACATTTTGAGAAATTGACATTATGCGGATTGGATATTCTAAGAAGTTGACATTCTGAGAAGTGAACATTTTGCCTCTGGTTGAAATTTTAAGACTTTGGCAGTATGCGATGATACGGTCGTGTTAGGTCCAGTAGCAACATTATAATAAGCGTGTTCTCGAATAGGTGGGTCTCTCCACTGCTTTGCCACTGGATATGTTTACATATTGCACTGTGAGCAGCGGACAGTGCTTCCCGGTCTAATGTTTTTAACCGCTATATTTCGTGTGTTCTTTTTGCTTTCTTTGTTTTATTGTTGATGTCAATTAGTTGTATATGTATAAAATGTGTTTGTTTTATTTGTGTGTGAAATATAGATGTTTTGAAAAATAAATGTTTATGTTTAATGCTTGTCATTTAAAAATAAGAGACACACTGATTATCTTCTGTCGTCATGCATCAAAAATATTTTTATTCTAAAATTATTGTTTTTCGTAAAAAAATACGTATTAACATGAGTAAAAAACAAAGTACTCCCTGGTACGCAAATTCTGAGTACGACCCTGTTGCCTCCTGCACGTAGTGACATCTAGTATGAGATAGATAAATAACTACAAAAGCAAAATTGACGGTACGAGCATCTAGTTTTGCTATTAACCGGTAGATGGAAAATAAAGAAGTGGGCGGGATCTAACACCCCGCACCCCGCAAAATGTCACGCGTTGTTTCTTAGGAAAATCTAATTACAACATCTCCTCTTTGTATTTGCTCCGTGGTTAATACGCGCCGTCTAAACAGATAGTACAGAGCGCGCCACGAAGGAAGAACCATTTTGCCGCATCTTCACGGACTACTCGGCTCGCGTAGGATCGTGCTATCCCGCGCTGTTTAAACGAGCAGGCTTGCATCCGAATTAAGCCGAGCCGCGCCTACACGGATGGTGCAGCGCGGTGCGGCTCGTGTTACAGCGGGCCGTTTAACCGCACCTTTACGGGTGCTTACTACGTGGTCGGTCGTCGTTTGCGGAGTGTCGGTCGGCGCGGCGGCCGGCGATGGCTGCGCTGGCGCGGCTCCCTCGTCCCCCTCTCACGCCTCGCTCGCGGTAGGGCGAGGCGCGTGCACGTAGTAAAAGGCTTTCTTGATATTTTTTGGATGCGAACTCTGATCAAAAATGTACTAGATTCCCGATGAGCGCTTCTAAAACGGCCTGAAAAATAAGAGCACAAATATTTTTGTGGTCTTATTTCAAATTAGTTTGGTCCAATCATAGCCAACGATAAGACGTCCTAAATGCCGCAGTACGCGTTCAAAAATTGTGTAAATAACCACTGTAACACCAAGTTTTTGGAAGGAATATCTTTTTTCCGTAAGTTTTTATCTTTAAGTGTTTTTCATAAAATAAAAACAATCAAATAGTAAATATAAGTCATTTAGCAAATACATATTAAGATTGTTTGACCAATGTTTGCGACAACGCGCCAACTATTGTAACAAACATTGTCTGTTCTGGAACAGAGAATGCATGGAGTAGTATTGTAATTTTATATTTTATTTTTGTTTGTAGATTTCCTAGCGAGCCATTTCGCTGTGCAGAATGAGTATCTATTGTAGCGAAAGAAAGAGGAGAAGAAATTAATATACAAACCTTATAAAAAATAATATTTGAACTTTAATTTAAATGAAAAAATAATTTGATTTAATACAACTTCTAAATAGAGTACATAAAAGTAGACGCACCCATTTTTTATACGGGTGGATCACATTGAGTCAACCCGCACTTAATTAAATAAAATAACTATTGTACTATTAAATCGATTAAAAATGTTTGCCACCATCAAACCGGACTTTCACCTAATAAAATATATTCTGCAACTCTACGTCTTTCAATACGTACCTACTGTGTTCTGACTATTGAAATGTAATACCAAGAACTACGCTAGTTCCAAAATAGAGTATGCACGAAATTATCAACACATTGTTTTTAACCTTATTGCTTAGACTTTAAGTTTCAGTTTAAAATAAATAATTTTGTACTTATATAAAAATTACTTTTGATGTTTAAGGGACATTTTAAATGTATTGCTCTTTACCTTTCTCCGATGACAAAAGGACTTAAATATGAATATTTTGCAGTCGTAATTATGTTTTATGTTTGAGTGTTAAGGATTATAATAAACTGAAGTTGTTATTATTATGAAACGTTTTTCTATATTTCGTAGTAAGAAATATAAATGTGTAAGTGTGTGCAAACGTGGCCACTTGAGCGCCTTATTTTTGTTCCTGATCCTTTATCTAGTGCTATTATTGATCGAAGGGTGCGAAACAAAAAATGAGAGTAAAGTACTGTGACTTGCGTACGATCGTAACTTAATCTTTTCTCATAACTGCCTTTAAACAACACTTTCAGATTTTTCTGCGACTGGTTTCTAGGAATGAGCGGTCGAAAACAATTTTTCCAGTGATATAATTTCGGCATTTCGGTATTTTTGCCTCGTTGGTCTAGTGGTAGCAAGCGTTACTGCTCAGAATGAGGTCCTGGGTTCGATTCCCAGGTCGGGCAAAGTGTTGTTGGCTTTTTCTATCTGGAATTCCACAGCAGCAGCCCGGAGTCTGGATTTGAGCCCGGTTGATGGCAATAGGCTCGCCCCCTATTACGTGTGACTCAAACATAACAGGCGAAATGTAGGTGTACTATATGCCCTGGTGTAATGTAGGTGTGGTGTGCCCACCCCGGGCAGAGATGTACCTATAGTACGGAGAAACAAGGCGTGATGTTATGTACATTTCGGTTTCGTACACAGTGGTCGCGAGACTGCAAGTCCGACGCAGGCTGGGACCGACGACTTCGAAGAGAACAGCGTGAGCTCGGAGACAGAGCGCTCCGAGTTCTCGCAGCATCACAACTCCACGCTCTTCATGCTGCAGTTCGCTATAGAGCAGATGTCGCTTGAGGTATGTAGATTTATAGCAGACTGGCTTCTGCCCCGAACTTTGTTCGCGTGAAGTTTGTCATTTTTAAGCCGCTTTTAGTAGCTTCTCCTGTATGTTTGTAACCGACTCTTTTGGACTTGATTTTGACCCACTTCAAACGGTCAGATTTCTTCAAACTTTGTAGACTTATCGTGGACCGATGACAATAATATAATTTCATAAATTTGTGCTATTATCTTTACCGGGATTCGCTAGCAGATTGAATGTGAGCGTGTATAATGTGTACGCGAGGCGCGGTGCAGGTGCAGTCGATGGGGCGCAGCATCGCGGAGGTGCAGGTGTGCGGCGTGAAGGCGGCGGCCACGGCGCGCCCGCGCGACCTGTCGCTGTCGCTGTCCGTGCACTCGCTGCTGCTGGTGGACGCGCTGCAGACCTACGGGCCCGACTTCGAGCTGCTCGTCGCCAGCCACAAACATGTCGGGTACGCGCCAACTGTAATAACACGGAAACAAACAAAAACCTTCACGTTATTAAGACAATAACGTGAAGCTTTATTTTTGTTTTATATTTATACTAGCTATTGCCCGCGGCTTCGCCCGCGTGGATGTCGGAAATTATCGCAAGAGGACGTACTACCGCGGTTAATGTATTGAATGCATTCATCCAGGTTATATAGGTAATGAGAGAGCAGTTGAGTGAGAGCAGTGGTGGCTCAGTGGTATCAGCCCCGACTTACGAATTGTAGGTCGTGGGTTCGAACCCAGGCAGGCTCTTTACTTTGTGTAAATATTTTTATCAACACTGCTCTCAAAACGGTAAAGGATAACATCGTGAGGAACCCGGCATGTCCTAGAACCAAAAATTCGAAGACATGTGACATCTACCATCCCGCACTGGGCCCACGTGGTAGATTACGGCCCACTCCCTCTCACCGAGAGGAAGCCTGTGTCTCAGCAGGGGGAATAATATAGACTAATTATATATAGGTAATAAATACTAACTGGGTTCCATTTTCGACCCAGATCCATTGAGCCGCTTTTGCGTGATTGTGAAACAAACATCCAATCATACAAATGTTCACATTTATAATATTAGTAGTAAGTAGGTTTATAATTCATATTACTTTGGATTCATAGTTTATGAGAATATCATGTGTGTTTGATGAATAGTATTCAGAGTAAGAAGACTGTGAAATAGGGTTGGATGGAATTGATATAAGTCGTCCTGGTTTTTCTTAACGCTCGTATTCTACCTATTACCTATACAGACATTCAATCATTTACCAGACACCAAATCGATCATAGGAAAAAATGATCATCATCAGGATCATCGGTAATAGTACTTTTGCCAGTGGCTTCGCCCGTATAGTTGACAGAAAATATCACCTGGGAACCTACTACCGGGATAAAGTATCCTTTATTTACCATAAAGGATACTTTATCCAGGATAACCAAAAATCCAAATCCATCCAAAAATCTAAACATCTAAGCCATATTTCGCGGTCTCTTACTTGGAATAATACAATTATGTTTATTTTGAGTACTTCGAACACACATGATATGCATTTACTATGAAGCCCAAGTAATATGAATTACAATCCTACTAATCCTGCACTACCCGACCGCTACCAACCGGGACGGCCGGACGCGGGACGGCCCGCTAGCCGCTCTGCGGCTATTTTATTATAATCTCTGATATCTTCTAAAATATTCATTTTAATGATATGCTGTAAAAGGCAATTTTGATCTACATGAAATGCACAACATATCTAATGTATTTAATTGGATAAGAATTAATGCTGTATTGCTTAAAATTGCTTAGTAAATAAGCCATTATTTCTCATAAAAATTAAAGGATAAAAAATGGTTATTGTGGGTTATCCCTAAGAGATAGACATACCATCGCGGACTTTTTTGTAGAACTTTTTAAGGTGTACAATACTGTAGTACATTATTTTGATCTATTTCGTAGGGTTCAGCCAGCGTTCGCAATGTAAGCGCAAAAAAATGAGTTTATTTATGACATCACATTAGAAACCTCTAAAATGATCAGTGTTTCTTTACTATATTATGCATGTTATATACATATAAACCTGCCTGTTGAATCACTCTATCTATTAAAAAAACCCGCGTTAAAATCCGTTGCGTAGTTTTAAAGATATAAGCATACATAGGGACAGACATAATATGTAATGATGAGGGTAGATCTTGTAAGTGAGAAATTATAATATCACTTTTACGCTCTTTGTTGCTTACCATGGGTTTTGTTTTTATTGCAGCATGGACACGCTGTCAGGCAGCATCCGCGGCTCGGAGCCGTGCTCGCCCACGTCGCCCACGTCGCCCACGTCGCCCACGTGCCCGTCGTCGCCCGACGCGCGCAGCACGCATGCGCTCGCGCACCCGCACGCGCTGCACCAGGCGCTCAACTCGCTGCACTGCAACAATAAGAGTAAGTGCCCAACATAAACACACTCGTGTGAATCTTTTGGCGGTGGAATGCTGAAGTAGATAAGTCAATCTGTTCATTTTATTAATGGTTTTAGCAACAATAACCATATTACTGCAATATTTACACACGCCTTCAGTCGAAACTGTTCAGTTTAAGTGGTTGCACGTTTCCAGCTGAGCCGGGTGCGGAGGCCGGGCGCGCCAGCCCGCTGCCCAGCTGGGCGTCGGGCACAGGCTTCAACTGGAACGGCAGCGGCATGTTCGGGGCCGGCTGGGGCGGCGCTTGGGCCCCGGCCTGGAGCGGCGTGAGCTGGGGGCCCGCGCCCAGCGCCTGGGGCGCCGCCGGCCTCGTGGACTCGGAGGCGCTCATCGCGGTGGACCTGTGCCTCGTCAGGGGGGACGGGGACAGCGAAGACCTGCGGATTGCCAACATTTTGTTTAACAATCTTGATATCATTGGTAAGTTGAAGAACTATGCTCGTTTTTTAGCGTAATGAATTATCACTACCAGCTATTATTAAACATTGGAAATTAAATGAGGGTAGCATTATTATCGTTTTTTTCTCTTTGTCTAGCTAATCAAGAGACGATAGTGGAGTTGATTGGCTTTACTCACCGCGTGCTGGGTCCCACGACAGCTAAAAAGCATTCGACTGATATGGGACAATCTGAGCCGGCTGCAGCTACCACCTACTCCTACCCGACACCTGAAGATGAGCCTAAGGTAAGATGCTATAAACGATTTTTAAACTATTTAATGTTTCACTTCTTTGTCTAATGTAGAATTTAGTTAATTAGTCTCAAGTTAACGAAGTTATGACTGGACCGGTTCACTAGTAGCCACTGAAGAGTTCCACTATCCACCTTTTGGCTCCATCATTAGACACTCGGTACCAAACCTAATCTATTGGTCTTGTCAAAGAAGCGCATATGAGCCCAATCTCGAGAGGTTTACTAGGAGCTACTAAAAAGTTCCAGTATCCACCTCCTGGCTCAGATCAGCTCAAAGATACCAAATTACAGTGTTGTCATCCGATCTATAAATTCATACAAAGTTGCAATTCAATATGAGAATTAGGTTTAGCTATAACTGCAGCTAATGCGATAAGTTGTTAAAATTATAACCGGTTTACAATAGACTTCTACTAGATATATCAATACGAATAAGGTCTTTTAGGTTCAGCGCTGAGCACTACTCTCCACCATTTACGTACCAACCATTATTTTCGTAGTCTTTGAATCACTGTGGTGTATGAATCGGCTACCTTGTCCAAGTGAGCAGGAACTGACGATCGACGACCGGCTGCTCGTTGCACACACAGCTACTACAATCTGCTTACTTCTTTAATAGGTTTTCAACTTTATCGCTAAAGTATAAAGTTCAAGGTTGCTTGGGAAAATTTTACAGCTTGATGTGCTGGCGTCTGTACATATGCAAAAAGTCTTGGACCGCGAAGCGTGGTGATATTGTAATATACAGGGTTATTTCTAAAACACAGGCAACTTCTCAGGACTATGTTACTAATATCATAATCAACAACTTTTGTTCTATGACTTTTAAAAATTCATGATATTTTAGTTCATCAGACTTTCATACAAAAATCGGCCGCCCGTAAATAGGTCAAGTTCAAGCGCCCCCGCCGCCCTAACCCTACTCTCCTTGCTAATGTACTATCGCTTTCTTTTGCTTCGCATAGACTTCGTAAGATTTAGAGGGTTCAATTTAAATATTTTTATTTTTGTATGAAAATCTGATGAACTAAAATATGATGAGTTTTTAAAAGTCATAGAACAAAAGCTGTTGATTATGATGTTAGTAACATAGTCCTGAGAGGTTGCCGGTGTTTTACAAATAACCCTGTATAACTGAATGATGGTGTGTATTTGTGTAGCGGGAGGTCCGCACGGAGATCACGTTCGACTTCCACCGCCTGGGCGTGCTGCTGCTGCGCGCCGCCGTGCACGAGGGCACGCTGGTCGCGCGCAAGATCGCCACCGCCACCGTCAGCGAGGCCAAGATACAGGCCACCGTCGGTGCGTACGCTCCACTCGCCAACGGCTTCGGCACATTCTAAATTCTTTGATCAAGTCAGGATACATAATATCTTTCGATGTTACGGCACAGGGCACTTAAATATAAATCTTATACCTTTAAACGAGCAATTCTTGTATATATATATATATATAATCTGAATCTCGGAAACGGCTCCAACGATTTTCATGAAATTTAGTATACAGGGGGTTTCGGGAGCGATAAATTGATCTAGCTAGGATTCATTTAAAAAAATGTCGTTTTGTTCATGTTTTCAATGACCAACTTTATCGATAATCAACTTGAATATAAATTTATTATTTTAAACACAATTTACCAAAAAATACTTAGCAAAGCTCGGTCATCCAGATATTTTTATTTAAATGTGAAAACAAATCAAAGTCTCATTTTTATTTGGTCTAACATGTAGAAGAAGGTCTAAGAAGATAGCTAAATATCATTCTGTGATATTAATTTTACGAATCAATATATTTTATATTGATTTGTAAGGTCAAGGTAAATTAGATTTTATCATACTATGAGTAGACATTAATAGCCCTGACGACTAAATTTTGGCTATGACTAGCAGTAGTATTTCTTTATTGTTTTGTCAACACACTGCTAGCAGGCGAGGTAATCAATGTTCCGTGTCTTGGTAAGCCATATAAAAAAAAAACTACTTGACTTTTGACATTCCCTGTTTGCATAATCAATGTCTGCTTTCTGAAGATTCCTTATTCGGCAGACGGCAGCCGCGTGGAGGTGAGCGGGTCGCTGGGCGGCGTGGGCGTGGTGTCGCTGTGCGAGGGTGGCGGCCTGCACACGCGCGTGCTCAGCGCGGGGCAGGCGCGCGCGCACGACGCGCACGACGCGCACGCCGCGCACACAGCGCACGACGCGCGCTCACACGACGGCGATGACGCTAAAGCGTTGCTGTTTACCATACACCGCACTGTTTCCACGCGGAGCGATGCCGACGCGCCAGGTATATCAGGGGCTATCTGATCTAGTACTTGAACATTTTGATCTTAATGGAACTGTTAAAAATAAAATGTCAGTGCATATCTTGGGTCGAGTAATGCAAAATCCGCCTAAGTACAGGGTGTAAAAAGACTAACCCATTTGGATAAATTAGCCAGCTAATTGGACGCCTAGGTCGTTCATTAAACGCCGACAGCCATTTAAATAGCTGAAGCATAATTTGCAAATTGATTGAGCGCAACGCTTAACCAAAATGCTGAATGTCGTGTAGTCATTCAGTTAAATTGTGGAATAAAAAAAATAAGTTAAACCTTCATATATGTCCACAACCATAAAGTTCCCAAGTATAGTTCAAGCCGAAAAGTATCGAATGACGGGAAGAACAAGTGACTTTTGGCTTAATTAAGCGTCATTTGACATCCCTTTATAATATTGCTTCCCGACTGCCGATGTGTCTACTGAACACATCTGGTCCATATGAAACTGCGTCAATGTGTCCGGCCGCGTGTAAAGTGTATCATGTGGTGCGCAGTGGTGGAGTGCGCGGTGCGCGTGCGCGTGGCGAGCGTGTGGTACACGCACTCGGGCCCGCTGCTGCGCGAGCTGCGCTCGTGCCTCACGGAGTTCAAGCAGTACCTCGCCAACCTGGCGCGCTCCATCCGCGCCGCCGCCGCCGACATGGCGCTCGGCCTCGTGCAGCCCAGGTACGAGCGGCGCCCCACACGGCCCTCCCGTCTGTGAGGGGGACTGTGCCATGAAAACTATTGTGATCCTAAATATTGATTTTAAATAATTCTTCATATAGTTGTATAATTTACATAATCAACGTCATAGTAATCTTTATTTAGTAATTTTTGCTCGCGTGTTCGTCCGCAGGGTTGTGAAAAAACATTCCATTGAGTAGATAGTATTTTAGAATTTCAGGTCACTTCAGTGTGCCTACAATACTCATACCCATGTACGAAATTATATCGAATCTGAGAATACGAATGTGTTAGTATGTTTTGTTCAGGGGCGAGTCATTATACTCAAATCCGAAGCTGTCTCAATCAATGGAGGGAATGTCTCCGCGCCGCCGCACCGTCAGCTTGGGCGCCTCCCTGGACGAGCCCCCTTCGCTCAAGTCCGACAACATTGTGCTCAGGCAAGTAACCTGACCTATTTCTTGACAACTATAAACTTGAGCGCAGTGAAAGACTTCACAAAAAAAAAGTTTTTTCTTAATTGTCCGCGTACAAATTCCTGGCTTTATTTGAGGTGTATTGTGTTGTGTTGCGCAGCGTGTCCATCGAGCTGGAGTCGCCGGTGGTGGTGGTGGCGCGCGGCGCGCACAGCCCGCAGGTGTTCGTGGCGCACCTGGGCCGCATGGCGCTCGCCAACCGGCCCGGCCCGCCGCACCACACGCTCTACAAAGTGCGCGTGCGCGACATCTCGCTCGCCTCCGTACGTACACTACTCCAGAACATTACTAAACCTACACACCTCCAAACTCCAGATAAATCTTTCCACATGGTTGACTTCTAAGTCAGAGCCGTCCGTGTACAGTAATTCTTAAAACGGGCACATTCGTGGTCGTTAGGATAGGACATAAATTTTGTCCATAGTTTTTTCGCTACTCGAGCAGTTTGCGCGAAGTGATAAATAGCTTATTTGAAAAACAAAAAAGACGCAAAAAGAAACAAATTTTGTTTCAATTTCGAAATCGCTAGATCCCCCGCAAAAATGTGGTGGTTATTACCATGGAACATGTAACAGATTCCATAGCTTATTTGTATATTACCCAGGTGGACGTGGCGGACAAGTTGAAGCTGCACCAGCTGTCGTCCGAGAACATGGCGGACATATACGACGTGTCGCACGGCAAGCCCGTGCTGCACAACACGGCGCTGCGCTTCACCGTCAACTACTGCGACACCGAGGCCGACACCGACGCGGACTATCAGGTAACACCTGTTCAGGTGTCCGGACGCCAATGTAGAACAAAAGCTTTTCCTGCATTGCTCTTTTTGCCTGTATCAAGTTTATTCTAGCAGCAGCTCCCCAGGATATGCTGTAGTAGTCTATAAGCGACTGGCACGAGGCACAGTAAAACCATCTTGATAGAACGAAGGTCGGCTATATATTTTTGAGTTGTTGTGGTTTGAAGCTGTAAGTTGGTAAATGATTTTATTTCTATAAGTAGGTTTGTACGTACAAACACTTTTACATGTCAATAAAAACCAAGATATTTAAGGTTATCCCTTTTACGAAGAAAAGGACATAATTATGGATGCCTGGTATTGACCGTTATTGAAAGTGAACGTGAGGGTAGCTGGTTTTTATCGAGAGGTTCCCGTTCCGAATAAGGCGGCTGGAAACGCCCGGGTGTTTCCATTGCGTGGATCGTCTGGAGGACACGGTGGACACGGCGGTGCTCCGCCCAGGCAGGGCACACCGCTCTGCCTGGGTGGAGCACCGCTGTGTCCTCTTGGAGGCGATCGGCGGCAGCGACGTCTCGCGTCTGGCTCTGGTCTAAGCCATGGTACCAAGCGAGAGGGCATGGGAAGCCGTCACTTCCTTCTGCGAAGCAGTAATGCTCGCGAAGCAGTGCTCCTCGGCGGGGCGCGTGAGGGAGAGACAGTCTCTGCGCCCTCACGCCCCTAGCCGCCGCAGGAGGAGACGCCCCGGGCGTCGGGAGTCCATTGCAGACTCCGGGCCACCGTAGGCGGGAGCTTGCGGTTTTTTTTTGTGCGTGGGAAATCATCAAATGACGTTTCCCGCTCTGGGTGGAGAGGAAAGGCGCGTCAGACTTTTACTGACTAAAACCCACCCGTGTTCCTTCAGTTGCCCATATGCCAGGGCCACGGTATCTCTTTCGAACAAATCTCGCGACACTGGCAGGCATCGGTCCTGATCAGACCCCTTCAGTTCTGCTGACATCTCTTTGAGGCGCGCGTGGAACACTTCGCGCCGTCGACACGGGCCTGGTCCTTACCGGGCGGCAAACTACCCATTGCTCGCCGCCCGCAAGCCCGCGCCTACGGTGGCCGGAAGTCCGCAATCGACTCCCGACACCCGGGGCGTCTCCTGCGGCGGCTAGGGGCGTGAGGGCGCATAGCTAGTCTCTCCCTCACGTGCCCCGTCTCCTCCTGCGCGAGCATTACTGCTTCGCAGAAGGAGGTGACGGCTTTCCATGCCTTCTCGCTCCGTACCATGCCTCGCACCAGGGCCGGACGCGAGAGGTCGCCGCCGCCGATCGCCTCCACGAGGACACGGCAGTGTTCCGCCCAGGCAGGGCACACCTCTACCGTATGGTCCACCGTGTCCTTCAGGCGATCCACACAGTGGTAACACCCGGGCGTTTCCTCCCGCTTTATCCTGAACAGGAACCCCCCAAAGCACCCATGCCCGGTGAGGACCTGCGTCAGGCGGAAGGTGAGGACGCGGTGGCGCCTCTCTATCCACTCCTCAAAGAGGGGACTTACCGCCGCAATTGTGGCGTGCTCAATTGAGACTAATCTTTATTGGTTGTGGCAATGTGTGGCAATTTTTTAAAAGTACTTTAACCAGTCACAAAATGAGGTTGTTGAACTCAGTCTCATCATTAGAGGCGATGATCCATCTTTTTTCTTAATGTATTTTTCCATAGGCAGTAGTATGCAGTAATATAGATCCCATCAAAAACATAAATGTGAAATGAGAGCCAAGTTCAATATTATGATATATGCCTTGGTTGTTGACTTCAACGACAAAAGAAGTAAGATCTAAATGGGTGCCAAGTTCAATGGTTAATCCTGAAATTTATTTATAACTACATACAATATCATTTCTTCTTATAACTTAGGATAATATATTGTAGCCTAGGGTCTGACTTGGCTAGTACTCATATATTTATGTAGTTATAAATAAATTTCAGGATTAACCAATGAACTTGGCACCCATTTAGATCTTACTTCTTTTGTCGTTGAAGTCAACAACCAAGGCATATGTCATAATATTGAACTTGGCTCTCATTTCACATTTATGTTTTTGATGAGATCTCATTACTTTTTGTACATGTAATAAAATTAAAATCTTACACTATTGATGTGCGCCACAATAATTAATACTAAATCCCAGTTAATAACGTAATAAATACGAAAGTCGACTATACTGCTAGTTAGAAGTACTTAAACGGAAATATTTGGATGAAAAAAAAAATAAGGGTGGTATTCAACTCGTTATATTCATGAGAAGACCTTAAAATCCACATGAAGACCGGCTGTCATGTTTTGATTGCTCATTACTGATTCTTACATATTTTTTTTACATATACAGTTATTACAGGCACTAAGTATATAAGTGTTCCTAATAGAATCAATTAACTGAAAAATTACAATAAAATGATAAAAGTTTACCAGTTTCTGATTTATTCCTTTGTATTCACCTTATTACCTATCTGCATGCCAAATTTGAACTTTCTAGGTCATCTGGAACTGGGTTAGAGTTTTGATCTATAGGTCAGTCAGTGATAAAAATGACGAATTTTGGACGTTAATATGTAAATAACCGTTTGAGATGTGTTTATGAAATTTGGAGCACATATGTATCTCGCAAGTCTCAATATATGAGCGAAATTTGACATGTTTATGTGAAATAATTTTTGAGTTATGAGGGGGTCAAAAGTGGCTCCAAATGGTTCGTGTAATATTACACACGGTGCTGCTCGCCAGTTCTATTACTTGAACTTGGCTTGACACGTTACCGCGTGTCTAGATATTCCAAACTGAGTATCCATTTTATATCCATCAAATTAAAATGGTGTTGAAGGCAGCTCTTAAATTTTCTATCGTAATTAATCTGTTTCGTGTTCCACGGCAGTGTGAAGTCCGCGGCAAGGTAGTGGGCGGGCTGCACGTGTCGGCTCGGCGCGAGCAGTACGAGCAGCTGCTGGATACTCTGCGCTGGCTCGCCACCGACGCGCCCGCCGACGGCGCGCCCAGCTCGGGGCCGGAAACTGTACCCTCGCAGAACCCTCAGGTACGATACCAAGAAAGCCATGACCACCATGCATGAAAATGCAGCCTAAGTTTAGAGTTTAGGCTGCTGTTCATATGGCACATTCTTGCAAATGACTGTGTGGTAGTAACTTGCATGTGTTTATAGTCTTAAAATACGGTAATAGAAAGATATTCCTTCATTTGTTATTTGATGATGGCAACATTTATATGTGAGATATCATGTACATTTATAAACCGTTAACGGGTTGCCTGGCTGAATCGGTGCTTATATCTTATACCTTTAAACGAGCAATTCTTGTATATATATATATAATCTGAATCTCGGAAACGGCTCCAACGATTTTCATGAAATTTAGTATACAGGGGGTTTCGGGGGCGATAAATCGATCTAGCTAGGATTCATTTTTATATAATGTCGTTTTATCTGTGTTTTCAATGACCAACTTTAGCTATAATCAACTTGAACATAAATTTATTATTTTAAACACAATTTTCAAAAAAATACCGAGCAAAGCTCGGTTATCCAGATATTTATTAAATAATATAAATCATTTCTAGTTTTTAACAAATTAACACTGGTAAAGGCATATTAATAACGCATGTCTACCTGTTTCTGCGTAGTTTATATATACATTATTAACTCACGCTTAATCCAAGGGTTAGGCAGAGACTACAAAATGTAACCTATTATGATCCTTACATATTCCTTTTGTACATGTGAAGTATAATAATATGGGGATGTGCGGTCCTAATGATTTTGGTTAGTATATTGTACAGAGTCCGGCACGAGTCGTGAGCACAAATGGGCAGTAGTGGGGGCAAGCTCGCGCATGTACACTTTCGGCCATAGGAGGATCGGACAAAATGGTAGCATTAGATAGGCATTTTAATACAGAGCAATAATTTCTATGGCGATTTGTTTCAAATCGCTGTGTGAAAAAAGTTATGACGATATTTTGCAAGTCGTACTGGACGCTAGGAAAAGGAAAACTTGAATTCAATACTTAATCACTTATAGTGGTATTTGTTTGAATTCTCCAAAATGTAAGTATTCCGATGATAATAAAATAATATGGTATCCTCCAGCTGGTCTGATGATGAATCTGAATGCTAGATAACGGAACTCTTAAATAGCTACTAGTAAATCCAACGTGTTTGGGCTCATTAGATGTGTCTCAACAAATCCTGTTCATTTGACCTGATGACGATGACCAGAAAACTGACCTGAACGGAATACAACGGAACCTATATTTTTTTTGGATGGGAAATCATCTAATGACTTCTCCCGCTCTGGGCGGAGTGGGAGAACTTTTACTGACTAATACCCACCCGTGTTCCTTCAGTTGCCCATCTGCCAGGGCCACGGTAACTCTTTCGAACGAATCTCGTGACCCTGGCAGGCATCGGTCCTAGCCGTCAACCCAAGCCTGGTCCTTACCGGGCGGCGAGCTACCCATTGCTCGCAAGCCAGGTGGCCGGGAGTCCGCTATTGAGTCCCGACGCCCGGGGCCTCTTCTCCTGCGGTGGCTAGGGACGTGAGGGCGCAGAGACTGCCACTCTCTCACGCGCCCCATCTCCTCCTTCGCGAGCATTACTGCTTCGCAGAAGGAGGTGACGGCTTCCCATGCCCTCTCGCTCCGTATCATGGCTCGCACCAGGGCCGAACGCGAGAGGTCGCCGCCGCCGATCGCCTCCACGAGGACACGGCGGTGCTCCACCCAGGCAGGGCACACCTTCACCGTGTGCTCCACCGTGTCCTCCAGACGATCCTCGCAATGGAAACACCCGGGCGTTTCCTCCCGCTTTATCCTGAACAGCAACCCACCAAAACACCCATGCCCGGTGAGGACCTGCGTCAGGCGGAAGGTGAGGACACCGTGGCGCCTCTATCCACTCCTCAAAGAGGGGACTTAACGCTGCAATTGTGGCGTGATACAACGGAACCCTTGAATAGCTACTTGTTCGACGCCAGGCCGAGGGCTCACCATAGGATTTTAATTATTATGTGGAAGCGTGATAATCGTGGGCCCTGGGTCAAGAGTGGCGAGCGAAATGTCCGCCGTGCGCGGAGCTGAGTAATACAATCAAACAAAAGACTCACCTGGTTGTAGAAGAACACCTGCTCTGGAGCCTACCTGGATTTATGTATGTAAGTGAGTGTATAGTGTATTGTGACGTTGTAAGTGGTATCCAGGACACCAGGCCGCTGCACTAGGCCAGAGATTTACTACAACATGCGGTTCAGTCACTTAACCTCAAAGTTCTTCAATTTCAAGAAACTAAACCCGTATTATTCCATCAATGGGGTTGATTATGCACAAAACAACTGGGTCACGACTGATTGTCCACAAAAACGACCGATTCTCAAGGATTAATTTACAAAACGCGTCGCGGAAGCAAAATCTATCCGACGCTTTCCGAGACCCAACCAAAAAGAAAAAGTGTCAAACTTACAATGACAGATGTCACTCCGTTTCACGTCATGGTGTGTTCACGGAGTAACCAATTTAAACGGGACGGAACACTACTAGAAAACATATCGAGTGTGGTCATCCAGCGTCCAAGTCAGTTACCAGATCATCGTCATCAGGCAAAATGAACAGGGCTCGTTAAGACACATCTAATGAGCCCAAACTAGATGGGTTTACTAAAAGCTATTCAAGAGTTCCGTTATCCAGCGTCCAGGTCAGTCACCAGGTCGTCGTCATTAGGTAAAATAAATAGGACTCGTTGAGACAAATCTGATGAGCCCACACTCGATAGGTTTACTAGTAGTTATTCAAGGGTTCCGTTATGTAATGACCAGGTCCATAATCAGACCACCGCGCTAGTACTATATTATTGTCTTATCATCGGAATTAGTACACTTGCAAATATAGAAACCAAGACCACCAAAAGTGATTTACTCTTCGACTGCTCCATTTCGTCACCGTCCAATACCTACGTTCTACCAAACATCGGCAAAACTTTTTCCACACAGTGAATTGATATGAGCCGCCATAGTAGTTATTGTTATTCATTAAAATACTATTACTATAATTAAAATATTAGTGGTACTTGGAATTTAACTTTGATACAGTAATGGTAGAATAATTATGTCAATAAAACAATTATTGTAATTTAGTTAAAAGCGCTTTGTCTTTATTTTTGTTTCTACAAAAAATCACCTCACTCCGGAGGAATAGGTAATATGCCTTCAATAAAAGTAGACACTGCGTTGGTGCTGGTAGAGGCCACTTGATCACTCATCTCTTCATCGTCGTCACTGTCATCATCACCAACGTGAATTATAAATTGTTCTGACATTGCATCCACTATGATCGTTTTTTAGTTATTCTTTCTCAATTTCCTTCACTGTTAGACATAATTTTGTCTATTTACTAGCTCCCATTACATTTACTTTTTCCTTAACAAGATTCATTGCGTGACTTACGTTCCACGTCACATTCTTACTTCCAACATTCGACGGTTAAAAGGTAATAGGGTATAAGCGACAAAAACCAAATTGTTCAGGAGAGCGGTTTAAAGTTTAAAATTGTAGAACAATTGACATAACTATGTTGTTTATTGTCATATCGTGAAAATTTTAAAGACATCGTAGAGCCATGGGAGTAAGCGCATTCGAAAAAGCAGAAAATTTTAAGAAGGATGGAATTCATAAGTCATTGGTATCGATTCCCTTGTTCACAAACTAAACTAAATTTAAGTTCAGTGCATCTTTTTCTTTGTATTTCAGTAAGAAGAGGACAAAAGAAAAATTTTAGTTTAGTCCTGTCAAATTAATCAGCGCCTGTCACTACTCCATACAAGTTTAGACGTGATTAAAAACTTGCCTACTAAAATTACGTCAATTTACGTCAAGCGCTGATTAATTTGACAGGACTAAACTAAAATTTATCTTCTGTCCTTTCCTTAATGAAATAGAAAGAAAAAGATGCACTGAACTTAAATTTAGTTTAGTTTGTGAATAAGGGAATCGGCACCATTTTCGACCAAAATGGCGCTTATGCCCGTATTACCTTTTAACCGTCGATATCCTTTTATTGCAGCCCATGTCATCTCAATTGGATCGAGGTCTGGGTGGTATGGAGGTATTTTTATTACATTGTGGCCGTGCTCAGCCATAATCTTATCGATATTAAATGTTTTGTATTGATCTTTATTAATTTTTATTAAATGATGTAGTTGGGGCTTCAGCATTCTTTCTTCGTGTTGAATCCCTGTTTCTCTTAACCATTCAAACATCTCTGACTTCCTGGCATTTGAGCTTGGTGCAGGGTCATATTTTTTATTGTGGTAAGATGCATTATCTACTACCAAAACATATTTAGGAGGAATGTTCCCGGTTTTCCTCCACTTGAAATCCAACATTTTGATTATACGGCGAAGACTGCGCTCAGACCCTTGAAAATGTATATCTTCCCGCAACTTCTGTCGTAGTTTTTCAACAGTAGGCATTTCTTGATTGGTGAGGTGGTAGTTGTGAATACACCTTTTAATAACCCCCTGGTCAAAACTATCCACATCTGTGACAGGGTGATCTCTAGGTCTTTGCTTTCCTGGCGTTCTGAATACGGTCAGAAATACTGAATCATTAGCTTCTTTGACGATCCGCCGTACAGTTGCTACTGAGGTGTAGGTCGCCTCCGCTGTGTGTTTATAAATTTCCAGCATACTTTTGTCAATATCTAACTCAGCGTTGCTCTTTATGAAACAATACACTGAATACACCATTTGCCTTGCTTGTCTATTTAAAACTATATTTTTTCTCCTAGGCTTTTTTGAAGAGTTCGTGTGACTACGATTATAAAACCAAAAAATTAATAAAATATAACTATTGCGCAGGTGTCAGTTTGTGCTCACGACTCATGCCGGTTACTGTAACTCATTTCATAGAGTTTTTTTTTTCTTTATTTATTTAGGGACATTTATAATCGCAATGCGTATGTCAGTCCCATCGTACCCTAACTACACATTGGTCAAATCTGGGCCATGAACCTAAACAGCCTCTTCGCATCATCGCCATTTGGCTGAGCCAGGATTTTATGGAATGTGCCTACTTCAAGTCTGTTCAACTTCAAGACCCTAAACAAATCATGTCTCTCAGACTCATACCTAACACAGTCCATCAATAAGTGATGTAGGTCTTCAACAACTCCACACTCCACACAGTTAGGCGAGCTCGTTTTCCTCATCATGAACGCAAACTTATTACATGGAATGTGTCCAGATCTAAGTCTATGAGCCGTAACAACTAATTTTCTACTTAAATTATTATTTATGAACCAAGGCACACGAAAAGGTCGACCTTGCATGGTTTTATACCAGATCCCTTTGTCTAAAGAGCGCTTATCAAAATACTCCTTCCAATCATCAAAACATTTCTTTTTAAATTTGGGTAAAATTTCTGAATAGTCTAAAGTTATATTACTTTCTTTTCCATTTTTAGCTGCATCTTTTGCCAGCATGTCGGCCTTTTCATTGCCCTGTATTCCAATATGGGCTGGAACCCATTGCAATCTCAATGTAACACCTTTACGCATTAGTTCATCTATCTTAGATAGGATAACATAAGCTAGCGATACACCTCTGTGGCCAGAGGCGCATCGAGCTAAATGTTGTAGGGAACTTTTGCTGTCTGTGCAAATAACAATATTGTTATGTTTACTTCTGTTACAGAACGTAAGTGCTTCAGAGATTGCAATGAGCTCCAACGTCATTATGGATGCATTCTTAACTATTTAAAACAAATACTATCTATTGGTTCACTAGGCACATAAAAGGCTGCTCCACGACCTTCCACACTCTTCGACCCATCTGTAAATATACTTAACCATTCATTGTACTTCAAATACAACTCTCTAATAACTTCAAATTTTAATAAATTACTATTATAGCTTTGTTTAGATAATTTCACTACATTTAAGTCCCATATAATTACTTCTTGAATAATAATGTTGGTCATCCATGTCCTCAGTGTAAACATTAGCAAGGGATGCGATGATGCTATCTCTTCTTCTTTTACTTCATTATATAAGGAAACCAGTAGTTGAATCTTTTTATTTCTCCAAAAACTATTCTGTCGAAGAGTATGAAGCTCCTCTAACAAAGTATTGGTAATATTATTTTCCATAGATTTAGATTTTAAACAGAACTTATAACCTAAATATTTTCTCCGTAACAACAGTGGAGCTACACAAAGCTCGCTTTCCATAACATGGATGGGTGTAGTCTTGATAAAACCTCCTATTATTCTCAAAGCCTGGTTTTGAATTTTATTTAATTTATCTAGGTGACACTTTGCACTCACATCATATAAAAAGCTGCTGTAGTCTATGCGACTTCTAATCAAGGCTATGTAAATGTGTCTCAAATGTTTAGGGTGCAGACCCCATGCAGTGCCAGCCAAGACTTTGAGTAAACTTAGACTCCTCTGTACTTTTTCAGTTGTCATATTTATATGTTTACTCCAGCGCAATGAACTGTCTAACCACACTCCCAAATACTTGTAATTGTCTACTAACTGTAAACTATGACCATTTATGTTTAAATCTATTTCTAATTTCCTGAACCCCCTAGTGAATATATATACTTTAGACTTAGGTGCCTATAATTCTAAACCCATACCATCCAAAATACTACAAAATGTATTTAATGCTACCTGCAATTCATGTTCACTCTGACTTAGATTTCTAGAAGAACAATACACAACAAAATCATCGGCGTATTGACACATACTCACATTTTTCATCTTATCGAAACAAGCCATTGTGACCACATTAAAAAGAAGGGGAGAGATTGGGGTCTCCTTGTGCCAAGCCTCTATCAGTATACCTAATAAAATAATTGCGCTGATCAGTCTCATCTTTCATCATAAGATGTCTTTCGCTTAGGAAGTTCCATAGATATTGACATATTTTTTGTCCAACTCCTATTTCATCTAGCGTATTAATCAGAACGTCTACTAATACATTATTATAAGCGTTAGAAATATCTAAAAAACAAGCTATAGTTGGTATCTTATGATTTTATCAATGTACTTACACTTCGACATCTTTCAAGAATCCCGTTTGTGCTGTATTTAGAATGTGTTATCGGTTGATGTGTGTAATGTGGTGTGGTGGCGCAGGCTGGGTGCGGCGCCACGCTGCTGGCGGGCGCGGTGCCCACGCTGCAGCTGGACCCCGCCGTGCGCGCCGCCGTGCTGGCCGTGCGCCCGCCGCAGCACGCGCACGCGCCGCCCGCGCCGCACGCGCAGCCGCGCGGCGCGCCGCTTATAGGTATGCCTATCTCATTCTAACTTAATTCTACTCCAAATATTTTTCAACTGCCTTGAAGTTCAGCATACTGTTAGTGACCTTCAGCGTCCGCATATTTCAATATGAAAATGATTTTTATTAATAATTTTTTGTGTTATGTGTTGATAAACATGCATTTGGGTTGACAGTGAACTTCGAGCTCCCTACATTCAGTGTGGAGCTACGCGCTGACCTAGGCGAAGGTGAACGAAGCCTTGTAGAACTGTCCTTCAGGGAGTTCAAGTTGAGCTACCAGAAGACACACCCTTACGAGAATATGTTGCAAGTAAGTCATTATTTGAACATCAACTAGAATATAAACCACAACTATTATGTTGCGGTCCTTGCCTTATTAGGAGCATTCTCTTTTTTGGAGTCTGTTAAAGGTCTTTCCGATCACAAAAATTATATTTTGACACACTACATCCTTTCGTTACTAGTTTCTAACAGTCGTCAGCGTAGTGAAATCTTATAAATCAATTCCCCACCTCAGGTATCCCTCCACTCCATAACAATGGAGGACCTGACCAAGGAGCCCGACTCAAAGCACCGCATGCTGATGGTGTCGCACACTCCGCAAATGCCCCCGAAAGCCGTGTTCGTGTCCAAGTCATGTCCGGACTTCGTGACGGAGTACGTGGACGACATGTCCAGCGTCAGCAGTCTACAGTACATGAAGTGCTGGTCCTGCTCGCTGCCCAGTCAGCTCAATGTGGCGACTAAAGAGGTGAAAACAGTATCTATACCTATATTAATATGAAGCTTCCTTTTTGCGGTCAAAGAGCCTGCCCGCTAATTTATGCAACTTGAACAAGGATAAATGTGGGTGTACAGTCAACCATACGTCCTTGGGTCACCGTGAAATCGTATTTATTCCGTTACTGACTTGCGCTTGACCGTCCTAAATATCTCTAGATATTTAAAAATTTAATTCAGGCGTCAGAAATTGTTTTGTGTCTAAAAAAAAACCATGTTAATTGAAATAGAAACTATATAGAAAGCACAAATATAAATTACATGCAAAATGGTTTGGCAGTATATTGTGTTTTCGTAATGTTAGCCTATGTATGTTTGTCATATATGTGAGTTGGCATCCCCAGAGCGCGGAGCGTCGCAGCAAGCGCGATAGCGCGTGCGGCGCCACGCCGCCGTGCTCGCCGGAGTGCGGCGCGCGCGGCGGGCGCGTGGAGCCGGGCGACAACCTGGTGTGGCTGTCCGTGCACTCGCGCGACCCGCTGCACCCGCACTTCGCCGACAAGTACGACCGGGTACGCTACACGACATTATATGCATTTTGAAGTGATAACTTCTTAGGGAGGGTAAATCGCTTCGTTACGTAACGCGGAACGGCGCCAGTCTGCCTGGCTTCTTTTGTGCCTCGTAGTTGGTTTGCTAGGTTGAGCTACACTTCCGAAGATCACCCTTTGGATGGATGACAATTAAGTTCTTGTTTTACCTTGTGTCCCAGGTTCGCTAGGTTAAGCTGCACTTCTCAAGGTCAACCTTTGGATGGGTGACTTTTATTGAAGTGAAAACTTCTTTAACGGCGTTGTCCACTTTTTTTGTAATGGGTAAAAAATGTTAAACTCGCGTCAGATCACGTGACCCTGATCGAAAATTCCCAAGACGGACGGAGAGTGATTTTTCTGAGAGATAAACTTTTTAATGTAATATAAATTGTCATGTTTGTGTACGATAGCGCAATAAATAAATATTGTATTCTACCACGTAAATGATAATACTTTTATACTGATAATTAAAGCAATTCGTGCAAAATTATTCCCTAACCATTCCAAAATGTCAAAAATGCACAACATTAATATTCAAGTTTTCACTTCTGCCGGCACTCCCGGAGTGCAACCCGTCGTTTTTTTTTTTGTTTTGCCTTGTTTCACAGGTTCACTAGGTTAAACTGCACTTCTCAAGGTTAGCCTTTGGAAGGGTGACTACTTAATTTTTGTTTTGCCTTGTGTCGCAGATTCACTATGTTAAGCTACACGTCTCAAGGTCAGCCTTTGGATGGGTGACTGTTTAATTTTTGTTGTGCCTTGTGTCGCAGGTTCACTATGTTTAGCTACACTTCTCAAGGTTAGCCTTTGGATGGTTGATCATTTAGTTTTTGTTTTGCCTTGTGTCGCAGGTTCACTAAGTTATGCTGCACTTCTCAAGGTCAGCCTTTGGATGGGTGACCATTTAATTTTTGTTTTGCCTTGTGTCGCAGGTTCACTATATTAAGCTACACTTCTCAAGGTTAGCCTTTGGATGGGTGACCATTTAATTTTTGTTTTGCCTTTTGTAGCAGATTCGCTTGGTTAAGCAACACTTCCCTAGGTCAGCCTTTGGATGGGTGAAAATTTGGTTTTTGTCTTGCCTCGTAGTTGGTTTGCTAGATTAAGTTACACTTCTGAAGATCAGCCTTAGGATGGTAGACCATTTAGTTTTATGGAGTTTATTGGAGTTTACTCCTTCTGATTCGATTTTTATATACAACATTAATTTTTGTTTATGCAAAACCCGAAACACGGGTCTAGTATTTTTATGTAAAGAATCTATGAAAAAAATTTCAAAACTGTATCATTAATAATCACAAAGTTATAAGCTTGTTACGGTACCTGATTGTCCTCGCAAAAACTTATGCAGCCTACCGGAGGGCACCCATGCCAGCCGCGCGCGCGGCTCTCACTCTCACTCATTGATAATAATTTGCCACAGTGATTGTTTATGTATTAGTTGGTGATAAACATTTTCCATCACACTTGCAGGCTTTGGACTGTCGTAATGGTCAAGTGTAGGTAGATATTATTATGTACTTTATTCGTAAATGCAGTAGTAAGTGGTAAAATGTAATCAATACCATTTGTTGCACCTTATGTCAACAACTTAAAGTTCAAAATGGATGAAAATTGTTAAACATCGCATTACTGAACCACAGCAGGCTGTAAACAAATAATAAATTTCTACCCTTGACTATCTTGGCGTATTTAAAAATGTTAATCATCACTATCTACAATAATTGGCGTAATCACTATTTACAAACTGAAGCAACTGTTCGAAACTTTCTTTTATGCACTGACGCACTGCCAGGGATATGTTATCACCACAAACAGCTAGTTTAAGTACCATCTCCGTGTAATGGACGTTTGAGTACGAGAAAGACATGATAATTTTAAAATCGAAACAAAACACTGTCCGCCCGCGGCGCGCGCGCGCGCGCGATACGTGTGCATCGATCGGTGGCATTCAGGCGACTGAGGGGAGGAAGGGAGTTGTTACCCGCCATCGCCGTCTCGCAGTGCGCCCATGCCTCGATAAACTGCCGTGACCCGCACAGATATTTGCGGATACGAGTTGTCGTTCGGTGTCCTACTTGGAAGCGTAATTAAATATTTTTGGTATAAAATTTAACATGGTGTAAAAATTATTGGAATCGATTCAGTTACTGATTCTGAACAAACTATATTCAGGTTTCGTATATACTAAAAATAATGTTGTATAAGCCCGGGGTATGAAAATTTATGAGGAGTAAAATCAAACTTTTTCCGTTACGTTACGTTATGCGTTAGCTTTTTTGCAGATATCGAAACTGACAAAAGTGGATTTTAACTGTCTGAATTTGGTGGTGAGCATCGACAGCTGGGTGGCCGTGCTCGATTTCTTCGGAATAGCCGGCGATGACGTGCCCGATAGCGAACATGGGCCCGAGCCGCAGCAAACTGGTAAATATGATTCAACTGAATCAGGTATCATTGCAGACAGTACATATTCAAAAAACCATTAATTACCATGACTATACTAATATTATAAACCTGAAGAGTTTGTTTGTTTGGTTGAACGCGGTAATCTCAGGAACACCTGGTGCGAACTGAAAAATAGTTTTTGTGTTGGGTAATCTATTTATTGAGGAAGGCTCAACACGCTACACGGAAAATCACGCTACATTCAAAAGTAGCGGAGCAACAACTTAAAATGAACGAAAACTGGCTGGCAGGGAGTAAAAATTTGACGCGGGCGAAGTCGCGGACAGAAGCTAGTGTTACCATTTAAATATACGATAACTCGTTTTTGTTTAGTGACTAACTTGTTGGCAATGGATGTCAGAGTTTGAAGTTAACTTTTTAATTATAACTTAATGGCATTAAAAACACCAATACTTTTGGAATAAATTAGGCTCAAGTAATGTTGCCCCGCAGCGTCCCAGAGCCCGGCGGCGGACGGCGGCGTGACGCAGACGGAGGTGTCGGTGCGGTCGCTGAGCGTGGTGCTGGTGGCGGCGCGCGGCGAGGCGTGCCGCGCGCTGGTGTCGCGCGCGCGCACGGTGGCGCGGGGCGACGCGCGCGCGCACACGCGCCACGTGTCGGGCCGCCTCGGCGCCATCGCGCTCACCGACCTCACGCCGCACTCCGCGCTCTGGCGCGACCGCTTCCGCACGCACGGCGACCAGGCGCTCACCTTCCAATACCAAAGGTTAGTCTTATCTAATATGTATAACCTGCCTGCAGAGATTCGATTGTCCTTCTGTGATAGGGAAATCCTGACAAAATCCCAGTGCTGGTCGGTCAATATCACCGTGCTTTAGATTTAATTGTCCGAATATTTCGTCACTGTCCAAATTAAAAGTTGATTATGCATCCAATTCGTCAGTCTTCAGTCAAGCTATTATGAACAAGGTAAAAACTAGTTCAATTTTTACCAATGACGTTGTTGCATCTCACCAACCCGAACTCGAAATAAAATAAATAAAAAGCATGTATTGCAGGCAAACATATCAAAACACCAAAAAAAAAAAACTGTTACTGTTGTTTCTTTAGCAATGAACTTGGTGAAAAAGTATCTATTCCCACACAGACTGAGCGCCGTAGAGGCCGCATCAGCCGGCCACGAGACAAGCCTGAGCATCGAGATGGGCCCGGTGACGTACGTGCACACCAAGCGCTTCGTGCAGGAGCTGCAGGCCTTCGCGCGCGACTTCAGTCTGCTGCGCAGGGTCATCCTGCAGGCCAGGCTGAAGGTAGACTTGGTACTGCACGTCATCACTTACTAATGCACAACACGACTAACACTTTGTAGCTATTAGATTATTATGTTTCCAAATCATGAGTATAAACCCACATGGCATGCAAAATGTTACTCTTATTAATACTGTTTTGTTTCTTTTGTTTAAAAAGGCTAGACTAGCTACTCTAGACTATCCGTGGTTTTAGCTCTCTTTTGTACTGTATAAATTATGAGTTTATGATACAAATAAACAACTGTATCCATTTCTCAGTGAATATAACAACTCCGCAGGTATCAGTAGTATCAGGCGGGCCGGGCCCGGACGGCGCGCGCGCAGCCCGCATGAAGCTGCGCATGCGCTGCTCGGCGCCCGTCATAGTGCTGCCGGTGTCGGGCCGCGCAAGGAACGCACTGGCCGCTCATCTAGACCAGCTGACCTTGGATAATAGTTTCATGTATGCAGGAGATGAGGGGACGGTCAGCACTATGACTGATCCTAACTGTGGTAAGTGTTAACTTTTACGGCCTATTCTTGTGTCACATATTTTATAAGCGTCGCGTCACGGATAAGTAGTTCATGTTTATTTTATGGTTCAACTGTGCAACTGCAAACCAATGCGCTATGGCGTTGCATTGTGCATCGTACACGGCCCGTCAGGCTACGACGCATAAAGTTTATCACGACACGTGTCCGTTGATATGTCGGGCGAAATTGAGCGACAACGGGCGACTTCGCACGACACGCCTGACAACATCGAAAATGATGAAACGGGTCGTGACTTCGTGACACAAAATATCTAAGGTTGAACTTTTAATCCTATTCAGTAACATGGCAGTTGGAGGGATACCAGGTTTTGACAAAAGAAAGATAGTAAGGTGGTGCAAGAATGAATGAAATTGAATGAACTTGAAATAATGTACAGACGCCACCAGGTCAAGCTACCCGAAACTGTCAATTTTTCCCAATGAACCTTGAACCTAATGCTCTAGAAATAAAGTCGAAAATCTATCAAAGAAATCTGACAGATTGTAGTAGCTTGATGTGTTGGCGTCTGTACTTACATGCAAACTTTGTATTTTAAATTTAATAATTTGTCATAAAACACGATGACGAACACTATATCGATATATATAAGGTATATCTATTCATACACGAAATATTTTAAGAGGTACACCTGTAGGTGGTAAAGAAACTATAGAAGCAAAAAGAAAATTTTTATCTAAGCGTTTTTGAATTTTCGTAATTATTATAATTTTTTTTTATTTTTTTTTTTATTTAGGTTAGCCAACAATTGTTTACACAATACATTTAAATATAATTTTGATAAAAGAACATTCTTAAGTGCAACAATTAATTATAGGCTAACACAGCATGCACCATTTATGGTTTTACTTATTATTACAAAGACAGTAAGGATATTAACAATTAAAATAATGCAAAATTTTTTGGTAATTCATGCGTAACAATAATACAATAACAAAAAAATTAATAATAAATATTTGAACAAATAACAGAATGATATAACTAAATAATAGAAATAATTTAAGTCTCATTATTAAATTCAATGCATAAGATTTTAAGTAAATAGAGATAAATTAGCGCGCGCCGGCGGCACAGGCGGATGAAAAAACGCGGGCGCCTTTAGGTATTGCCGTACTGATAGATTACAGTGGGGTCAAAATCAAAATCAAAATCAAAAGTCATTTATTCAAACTAGGCTGAGAGTCAGCACTTTTTGAACGTCAAAGTTACAAAAGACAGTCCCCCCAAAACGCCCACCCTTCGACACTTCCTAGTGCTGTAGCTGGGAAGAAGAAGTGGCGGAACAAAGGGTGAAAGGTTGCTCAATTTAAAAACACTTCCGTATCTGTAATTAAACCAAATCATTTGAAGCTCTCAGTCCAAAGCCGTATCAAAGTTATTGTGATGGTCAGATGGAATCATTATTTAACTAGTTAGCAATAATAGTTGTACGATAATGTTGCAAATTATTAATATCAAACTAAGTAATGTTCGGTCATTCAACGAACAGATACATTCCTAATGCGTAGCTTTCTGTCCGTACCTACTCGTAGGCACGCGCCTCGTGCGCTATGAGTGTGTGCATAGGGATAGAGTAGTATGTTCGAAGGTTTTACGTTAAGTCAGAACACCTATTTCATTAAAAAAAAACTGGGTGTTCTTTAAGTAAATTAAATTACAGATGTTGTTTTAGTTCTATAATATAATATTTTAATTGGGGTGTCTGAGGTCTTGCGTTTATTCCGTTACACGTTGTATAGTCTATGGCTGCCAGAGGAAATAAAATGACTATAGTAAAAAAAAGAAAAAAGGAAATAACTGTTATTAATAATTATCAATTATTCTCGTATATTCCACACCTTAAAAAGGATTTTTGAAATTTTTATTGAATTTAAAATCATTTTATCATATATTCCTTACGCGAAATCGTTCACTACCTCAACACTATTTGTTTTAATATGGTATCATTATTTTTCGTTGAACTGTCAAGTTACTGAATAGGATTAAAAGTTCAACCTTAGCGACGTTATGATCGACGTCGTCGCCCGAAGTTACAAGCAACGGGTTTCGCGGGACATTTGTTTAGTGAATAGCGGGACATTTGGCTTCATTGGAAATATTTATCAGTAAGCTTAATGGGACAACTGTGAGTCGTGATGTGACATTTATAAAATACTTACAATATTACTATAATAACAGTGTGTTTGGCCATGTCTAATACTTTATTATATGCATGCAAGGTTCAAAGGCAAATGTAGAATTTCTAGTAGTGACATTAAAATATGACAATTATGAGACTTCTGATTTGAAACTGACATCAATGGATTGTAAAGTTGTCATGAAAACTAAATTCTCCAAAAAATACGTACATGCTGGATAAGCATCTGCCTGTGACTTCGTCCGCGTTAATTTTTTTCTCCTAATTTTAAAGACTCGACTCAATTATGCAAGACTCAGTGTTCTCCAAAGGCTCGGAGTCTACAGATAAGCACTCGAGTCTTAAAAAGGACTCAAGTCTTAAAAAGGACTCGAGTCTTAAAAAGGCTCGAGTCTTAAAAAGGACTTGAGTCTTAAAATGAACCCGAGTCTAAAAGAAAAACTCGGAGCATGAAGATGAAACTTATACGTCATCATTCGAAAAGACTCGAAAGAAGGCAATAAATTCAAATGAGTGGTTATGATGTAACTTTGCGTACAAAAGAATCTGACGAGTTATTCGAGTTTTTTCGAATGATGAGCTACAAGACTCGAGTTCATTTTAAGACTCGAGTCGTTTTTAAGACTCGAGACTTTTTTAAAACTCGAGTCCCTTTTTTAGACTCGAGAATGACTCGGGCTCGGCTTGACTTTAGACTCCGAGCCTTTTGAGCTCACTGAGTTTTGCATAATTGAGTCGAGTCTTTAAAATTACGACTTGAGGACTCGAGTCCTTTGCAACACTAAATGGACATTGACATAGACGTGTTCTCGAGTGAAGACCGCGAATCGGGAAGCGTATAGGAGCGACGATCTTCACAGGGTGGATGGTAGCAGCTGGCTGAGAGTGGCCAAGAATCAAACTGTATGGCGTGCAGTTGGAGAGGCGCCTCCAGCAATGGAGTGCTGTAGGCTTATGATGATGATCGAGATGTTTGTTGTCGTGTGTAGCTACGCGCGAGCTGCTGGACGTGCGTGAGGTGCGGCTGTCGGGCGCGGCGCTGTGGTGCGCGCGCGGCGGGCGCGGCCTGCGCGTGCGCCGCGTAGGCGCGCCGCTGCTGCACGCGCCCGCCGACCTCGCTCTGCGCATCGAGTACAACATGCACCACACGCACAACGGTAACTCTACACTCACTCTTCGTGTTTAGCCATTCTCTGTCTTCACACAGTGCTTTTTCAAGTTTTAATCAACCATTCGGCAAAAATTGTCATGCCAGTTCGCGTTTAGATCTCTTTGCAGACACATACATACATAAAGTCACGTCTTTTTCACATGGGGTTAGGCAGAAACTACAGAACGCCTACTTTTACGATCCTTACATAGTTATTTTGCCTCGTTTACGGCACCTCATACTATAAAACCATTGCAATTTCAGTATACATTTAGGTACCACAAAATTCGATTTATATTATTTACTATTTTTGTAACTAAGTGTTATTGTGGCTCAATTTATTTATTTTATTTTATGCTTTAGCTATTTCCCTTATAATTCAAAACTTTAACTTTTACCAAATATACCATACTAATACGGAAATTGTGTATTAGGTCACCTTAGCGCCGAGCACTACTGTTCAGTCCCGTTTAAATTGGTTACTCTATGCGCATTCGGAACCCGCCCGAACGGAGTGACATCTGACTTGTCAAGTTTGACTTTGACACTTCTCTTTGATTTTGTTCTTGAAAAGGGATGCCGGTCCAAATTGCGCCTGCGACCCTGTTGTAAAGTAATCCCTTAAAACCGGTCGTTTTGGTGGACAATAAGTCATGACCCAATTGTTTTGTGTTAATAACCCCAGTTTGGTGAAATAATACGGGTTGAGTTTGGATATATCTTTGTTGAAACTTTGAGGTTAATGTGTGACCAGTTGGAGACCGCATGTCTGGATGGCAGACCTCTTGGAGCGGATTGTAACCTGGAGATACTCATAACGTCACAACACAATACAATACACACTCACTTACATACATAAGTCCAGGTACGCCCCAGGAGCAGTTTCCTTCAACCATGAGGTGAGTCTCTTGTTTGTTGTATTGTTTGTACTTATTGAATTATATTATTATATTGTTCTGCTCCGCGCACGGCGGACAGTTTCGCTCGCCACTCTTGTCTCCAGAGCCCCATCATCATAACTTCCACTGCGCTATTGAAATGAGGCCTGGTCTGGCAGCGAACATTCTTGGTAGCAGAGCGTGGTTCTAAGACATATAACCAACAAATTGGTAATTTACAGTAGGCTAATTACTTGGCAGTCTCTATAAGGGAAGTAGTAATTCGCTGTAAATATTTGTTAATTATGATTGTTTGTTTATTTGAAATAATTTGTTTAAATAGTAACTGATGTTGCCGGGGTCAGCTGAGTTGCATATGCTAGTAAAGTTAATTGGGTTGGGCTATGTTATACCTCCTTGTAGGTTCTGACCTTTGTTGTATTGAATGTCAGGAAGACATTAAAATATTGAGTTTGTACCATCGATATGGTTGTTTGTGAAAATTGACATTTTGGACATTAAAATTGTTTAAATTGGAATAAAGGTTTATTATTGTTGTACCATTGACAAAGTGGTTTGTGAAATTAACATTTGAATTGAATTTGAAGTAGAATTTTTGAACGTTGACATTGGTTTTGAATTAAACTATAAGTTTGTTGTTGAATTGAATTGAAACCAATATTTTGTTATTTCTTGAGTTGCTTACTAACAGTTTGGTAGTTTGATTGTTTGCTTGTAGTTATTTTGTAATTGATTGATTGAACTTTGTTATTTGATTATTTAATTATTTGGTTTACTTGAATTGTTTGTTTGTGCAATGGCATACAAAGCGGTGAGAGAGGCAATCAGTGGATTGACCACACAGCTACGGTGGTTTGGTGACCTCGTCCAATTTTTGGAGGATGAGTGTCGGTTTGTGGACAACTCTGGCGTTGCCACTGAGTCATGCCAGCCGTCTTCCCGGCCACGAGACCAGGGACGGACTAGGGCTCGCGGGCCTGTTGATGGTCGCCCCGCCGCTCGTTTTGCTGGCACCCAGAGTCGTCCTGGTTGTGAGTTTTGTAGGGACACGGGGCATGGCATGGCAACTTGCGCGGCCTTTTTGAAATTGCACGTGAGTGCCCGCCGCCGAATTGCCAATGCACGCCGCCTGTGCTTCTCTTGTTTGGCGGCTCACTTCCATCGGGACTGCCCCAACCCCCGCCCTTGTAGAATTTGTAGGGGGTCCCATTTGGACATTTTGTGCGCTAACGCGAACCACGCTGGCAGACCAGCCTCTGATGAAGGTTCGCGCACGGGGGGGTACCATGGAGTTGGTCACCGGGCTTCTGGCTCGCCGGTTCAGAACCGGGGAAAGGCCCGCAATTTTGAGCGCCGCACTCCACCCCCCGCGCAAGTTGATCGGGAGCCGCGCGACCGCCATTTGTTCTCCCCGCGTAAAGGCGATTACGCAGTTGTTGCTAGGCAGCGCTGGCCAGACCAGCACCGCCTTCCCTCCCCTCCATTGGCGGAATGTCCCCGGTTGGAGTCACGCCCCCCGCCATTCAGGCATCCGGTGGGATATGCCCTTCCAGCGATGGCGCGTGGCTCGGGACACCGCGCGTACGAGGAATTTGAACTCCATCCTCGTCGGGAAAGACTTGGGCCTGGGTGCGGCGATCGGTCGCCGCCCAGGCATTGTTAGGACATTGGCGCCTGCCTCGCTAAGGTACCCCTCAGATCGACACGGTTTTGTTGCCAACGGCATCGGTCAGGTCTGGGGGCCCACGGGGGACTCTTTTGTGGTCCGTCCCATTTTGGACATGGGAGCCCAGGGTTGCCTTTTGTCTATTGTTTTGTTGTTTTGTTTGTGTATTGTTTTGGGCGAAATTGTTTTCTGGAGCGCCTTTGGACTGCGGAACTTGGTTGGGACGAGCCACTTCGGTAAACCCTGTTGGAAGATTGGCTCCAATTTGTATCCGCACTCCCCGCAGTCAACGAGGTCGTGTTACCCCGCGCTATCCTCCCCCCTGGGAGCTACACTGCTACCCTTGTTTGTGATGCGTCTTCGCACGGTTATGCAGCTGTTGTTTGTCTGCGCACCGTCTGCGCGACAGGCCAGGTGAATTTGTCACTGGTCTTGGCCAAGAGCAAGGTGGCCCCCCTCCGGACGGCACTGACCATCCCTAAGTTAGAAATGTCAGGGGCGGCGCGTCTTGTGCGTCTATTGAACCACGTTGCTCACACTTTGGGTGGAACTGTGGACATTCGGGCTTCTTACGCCTGGACGGACAGTCAAATTGTTTTGTGTTGGTTGAAGACGTCCGTCCACTCTTTGGAGGTCTTTGTTGCGAACCGAGTGTCCCAGATTCAAAATTCTGAAACGCCTTTGATTTGGAGGATGTCGGGTCCTTTGCCCGGGCTCAAGGTGCTCGCTGTTGGAACGAAGGACCCTCCGTTTGACCCTGATTTTTGTTGAATCGATTAGCTCCCTCGACATGTTGTTGAATTGTTGGTGACTGATCGTCACATTAAGAACTCGCATGCCGGTTGCAATGCGCTGTTGGCCATTCTGCAGCGAGAGTTTTGGATATTGTCGGGAGCCGTTAGTAAGTTGAACCCCTTTTTGGGCGATTCGGGTCTTTTGTTGTTTGGTTGTTGACGGTTGAGGCACTCTAGCCTTCCTTATGGGGCCCGTCACCCCCTTTTGTTGCCTAAGGAGGGCCATTTGGTTAAATTGTTGTTGTTGTTGTTTGGTTGTTGTTGTTGTTTGGTTGTTTTGTTGTTTGTTATTGTTTTGATCCGCCAGCCTGCCCCCATTGGGGGGGTATTTTAAGGCCGCGGTGAAAGCGGCACAGGGACTCTGGCGCAGATTGTTGGGAGACACCGTTCTCACCTTTAAGGAGTTAGCTACGGTATTTTGCCGTTTTGAAGTTGTATTGAACTCGCGTCCATTGTGCCCGCTGTCTTCGGACCCGAACGTCTTGGAGGCCCTGACCCCGGGCCATTTTTTGATTTGACAGCCACTTGCCGCCCTGCCGGAGCACCCTTTTGTCGATGTGAGCCAAAATTGGTTATCGCGGTTTCAGTTGGTGCAGCAGCTCGCTCAGAGTTTTGGAAGCGTTGGAGCTTGGAGTATTTGCACATCCTCCGGCAGCGCGTCAAGTGAACTGATAAAACGTAACCTTGTCAAGATTGCCAAGTGATTAGCGGACGGGAAGGCCCGTCCGGGGGGGGGTAGATGTTCAGTCCCGTTTAAATTGGTTACTCTATGCGGCTTCGGAACGCGCCCGAACGGAGTGACATCTGACTTGTCAAGTTTGACTTTGACACTTCTCTTTGATTTTGTTCTTGAAAAGGGATGCCGGTCCAAATTGCGCGTGCGACCCTGTTGTAAAGTAATCCCTTAGAACCGGTCGTTTTGGTGGACAATAAGTCATGACCCAATTGTTTTGTGTTAATAACCCCAGTTTGGTGAAATAGGTAATACGGGTTGAGTTTGGATATATCTTTGTTGAAACTTTGAGGTTAATGTGTGACCAGTTGGAGACCGCATGTCTGGATGGCAGACCTCTTGGAGCGGATTGTAACCTGGAGATACTCATAACGTCACAACACAATACAATACACACTCACTTACATACATAAGTCCAGGTACGCCCCAGGAGCAGTTTCCTTCAACCATGAGGTGAGTCTCTTGTTTGTTGTATTGTTTGTACTTATTGAATTATATTATTATATTGTTCTGCTCCGCGCACGGCGGACAGTTTCGCTCGCCACTCTTGTCTCCAGAGCCCCATCATCATAACTTCCACTGCGCTATTGAAATGAGGCCTGGTCTGGCAGCGAACAACTACTTTGTTGATACGTTGAACTTTTAACTATACTTATTTTCTGTCTCATAGTACCTCGGAAATTAGGTTAAGCTGTTGGTACCGACTGACATTAATAGATCTTTGATAGTTATAACGGGTAGTCAGAGGCCCGAAAGTCTGACAACCGGTCTTATCGAGGGATATCGTGGTACTCAGCAATTAGCTTGTGGAGGTCAAATAGGCAATCGCTCCTTCTAAAATCCTGTTAATCAGCTGCAACCGGTTATACTGGAAGGCATAACATAGTTGAGAGAAGGCTGGACAGCTGATGATAGTTTGTGTGCGTCAGTGGCGGACATGACGATCCAGGGCTCGCTGAGCACGCTGCAGTGCGCGCTGGACCCGGCGCAGTACCGCCTGCTGCGCGGCGTTCTGGCGCACAACCTGGCCGACAGCCTGGACGAGCTGCTGCCGCGCCAGCCGCCGCACCACCTGCAGCAGCAGCAGCAAGATGTAAGTGATGTGGTTTAAAAATATGTATGAATACTTTAAGGTTAATGAGTTATCTCGTGTTTTATAATCTACTGTTATATTATTTTACTATTAGCCGTTCGTCAGGAATAATCTGTAAAACGCATCAGTTAGTTTATCAGAGTTGTGCCATACCATAACATAGTATATGCAGGAAAGAAGGTATTGATAAAAAATAAGCATCTGATCATTTTAGCCTTTAAGAACAAAGAAATGTTTACAGTTTATATATTAAATCTAAAATAACAAGACAATATTGTTAATGCTATTTTTTTTCTAGTCAGGTAGTTCAATATTACAAAAATACATCTGTCAGAAATAATGTGCAGTTGTTTGTTTGTGTGTTACCTAGGCACACTGCTAGTTCAGCTTTGTGTTTGATTGCCAATTTCCAAGCAAGTTCTGTGTTATTGCCACTGGATCTGTGTCAAAACCTCCAGTATAGTCATGTATCCAATTATAATAAGTCAATGTTTCTGAGTTGATGAAGGCAACACTTAATTCCCAGGTGTGGACCACAAGCTCCCTGAAGCTGGACCTCCACGACGTGACAGTGAAGCTGGAGCCGGAACACGGCGTGTCTTCTCTCGCCTGCATCAACTTCATCAAGTCCAGACTCGTCGTGGAGACGTACTCCGACCTCAGCCAGGACATAGACCTCGTGTCACAGGTAGTTTATAAGTCCTCAGTATGTTATAGTAAAGAATAAGAAATCATCCCTCTTGTAAATAAACGATCCTACCCAATTTGATAGCTTTCAAAATCGTGCTGTGACTTTTCAGTTTCGGGGTCTTATGGTACGATAAATCGGTCATGACTGACACAGTGTACAGCCCTGATAAATTTTACGTATTCTTCTGATTCCGTTGGAAATCGCTTCTTCAGGCAATAATAATACGCCCAGTTTCAGTTTACCTTCCAACCTCATCTATCTTTACCGATTAATTTCGCAGGAGATCTTAGTGAGTGACACGCGGTACGCCAAGGAGCCAGCTAACCGGCGTGGCAACGTGTTCAGCCATATTGTACAGCCCATGCCCGAACAACGACACAGCGTACAGGCTGAGGTCCATGCCAGGTACGTGGACAGATACTTCACTCCCTACAATCATACTGGTGCCCGCGTGCGCTTATTTACTCCGGTCGCGTCCTAGCACACTAAAATCTAGCGAGAAAGCATTTGAATAACACAAAAGAAAAATCACGAAAATCAAATAAGTGATTCTTAAGTTGTAATCGCACTAACGGACAAGCAGATAAAGAGACGTTGCATTTTATGAATATTATATACTAGCTTCTGCCCGCGACTTCGTCCGCGTTAAATTTCCTGTCCCCCCGACCCTTCTCGTCGCGTCGAATCGCCTACCCATGCGATTTTCCGTTTTTGCAACATTTTTCATTACTGCTCTGCTTCTCTTGGTTGTAGCGTGATGTTATATAGCCTATAGCTTGCCTCGGTAAATAGGCTACCCAACACAAAAATAATTTTTCAATTCGGACCAGTAGTTCCTGAGATTAGCGCGTTCAATCAAACAATTAAACATACAAACAAACAAACTCTTCAATTTTATAATATTAGTATACATAGTATAGATTTCACGTCCACAGCATATAATGCGTATTTGATAAAATGACTATTCACGGCGATTGTGAATGCATTGATTTGTATGAACAGAAAGCGGCGTGACTCGTCGGCGTACACGATCCTGGTGAACAACATGCGCCTGATGGCCGTGCTGGACTGGTGGGAGTGCGCCCACCAGTTCATCATGCAGCCGCCGCCGCCGCCCGCCGACCCCGACCAGCAGCATCTGTAAGTAGGGCGGCACTCCATAGCCCAGCTGCCGAACACAACAAGCTATATCTTCCTTGCAATGGCTCTCTCGCTGCTGAGAAACGTGACTCCCGGATTTAATATGTTAACGGTTTTTTTTTGTCCATATGTTACGATCAGTGGCTTGGGAAGTCCGGCGCTGATAGCTGTCTTCAGTTGGTCGGATATTAGAAGCAACTAGTTATAAAAATAATAATATGTTGACAGCGAGGAGGCTCTGCACGCAGCCCGCAGCTCGGCCAGCTCGCAGCCGGCGCATGCGCACGAGGAACCGCAGATGGAGCTCAAACTTAACATCACTGACTCGCAACTGGTACTGGTCGAAGACCCTTCAGTTTGGGACACTAATGCTGTCATCCTCAGGGTAAGGCAATTACCATACATTCGTATAATAATAAAATATTTATTTCAGGCTACAATGACCCATACACGTATACTCGATACTCCACTTTAATAGCTTGCTTTAGTGCTGTCCTGTAGCACTTCTCCGCGGAAGTTATGGAACAGCAGTCCAGTGGCCAAGACGACGGGCAGATAACAATATTCGGTACACGCACCATGAACGCCTTGAAATTGAAGGTGAGGTGCAACTGCAGTAACTGCACCCTCGGCATTTACTTCGTCTTCTGGCGTACGTGCTCCACAATGTCTTCCGCCTTAGTGGTGTAGTGTAGGCGAGAAGTGTTCGGCTTGCAGCGTGCAAGCTGACTTCGGGCATCGTAGGAGCTTTCCCGCAGTCGTTCTTGTTCGTTCGCGATCGGCGCTTCCTCCTTTGCACCGTCATGAAACAAAATGGATTTTCTTGCTTAATTCTTGAATATTTTCTTGTAAATATTGACATTCAAAAGTCTTCTTTATGTGCCTAATTGGGATAAAAGATTTCGCTTTAACTTTTAAAAAGGAAAGGACTATGCGATTTTGTACCATATGTGCACCAACTATAAACTTTCAGCTCAACCTACCTTGGACATCACATACTCTGCAACTGATTATAGTACGCGTTCTTGCTGCACGTAATATCTATGCGAGGCTCGATTGGCACTTTTTTAATGTTTAACCCGTCATTGTTTTTATCCAAGCCAAAAGTGGCGCAGGGAGAATACTTGCGTGTCATATAATTTCCTAGCTTAGAATAATTGATACGAGTATTGTGTTTCACCTGTTTTATTGTAGAGTACAACAGTAATAACCTACCGCTGCGCAGACGCACAGAAGCCCGTATCGTGCGAGCTAAACGAACTAGAGGTGTTCTCGTGCGTACTCGGCTTAGAAGAAGAGACCGCTCTATCTATTGTGGAACCGGCCGCCGTGCACGTCGCTATTGACGCCAATAGGGTGTTACATGTAAGTAGTATGACACACGCACGTCAGTCATTGTAATTTAAACCGTATAGCCATTCAACTGTCCAACCCGCGCGGCGATTATCTCCCAACTGTCCGGGCATCAAATTTCACTTTCTTTTTTACGACATTGCGAAATTTTTTGCACAAAAACGATTACGACTGAAAAACTACTATAGCTATATTCTAATAATAAATACTCACGGAAAGCTAATAAGATATTGAATTCTAATTGGAAAAAACTAAATTAATCAAACAAAAAGCTAATAAGGTATTGAATTCTAATTAGAAAATAAAGTCGGGGATTTCAAAAAAATATCGTATTTATTTTTTATTTCGTGTTTTACAAGAAAAGTATAATAGTTACTAGGCAAAATTATTTTTATTATAATAGTACATAATATACCCTTCAAAATGACACCAATATCTAAATATAAGTATTTAGTTTTCTATCAAGAAAAAACAAGTACTTCTCAGAAGGTCCCCGAGCCAACACTAAAATCGTGAATTACGAGTTGCGTTTGAATAATTTGTAGACCCCATCTCAATATATTTCGTTTGTAAATAGCTGTTATAGTGCTAATAGTAAAGTATTCTCTTATATTTAAGCATTCATTTAACAAAAACAACCAATTCGCAAAATCGATCAACTACAACCAACGAACAATGTCCGCGCGGTCATCATAAAACTTTTCCAGCTATATTACTCCATGTAAACGTTTCGAAATTGGCGTAGTAATGCATATTTCGCAAAGGAAATATCTTCACGTTTAATTTGATGTACAATAACAATATAAATGTGGTATAAAAACAGAAAACTTACCACATTTTAGTTGAAGATCCACACACAAACATAGTTCACTAGACAACAAGGATGAACTGTCATTTTCGTTTTTTTTCTAAATTCACTCTCCTGGATGACAAATCTCATATAGCGACATCTAGTATTTCTCTAATGTACGACTATCAAAGGACTGTAGCGATAAACACGTTTCAAGTGACGAATGACGCATAAAACGTCCTTGGTTACAAAAGTAACCATGGACGTTTCGACAAGATTTTATTTGGTTACTTTTGTAACCATGGACAGTTGAGTGGATAGTAATGTTTATAAAGTACACTATCATGATGCGAGTTTAGTGATGGGCAACAATTATATCTTGGTAGAAGTAATTCAGGAATTTAGTTTTATCTCTGCTGAAGTGTAAGATATAAATATTTTTTTGGTTTCCATGTAGATTGCGATGAGTACGCTGAACTTGCGACTTTCTTACCACGACATGCGAATGTTTGCGGCGATGCTGCAGTCCCTGCCCGTGCAAGCGAGAGCCGCTTTATCTGGTAAGTTTACAATGAATGCTAAGTTAAAATAGTAAAAAAAAGTTTATTATATCTGAAGTTTATTTGCTTTGTAGTATGGTAGTGCCTCTATTATTATTATTTCAATTTTGCTTCGATATTGACTTCATTGCATTGTATATCGATATCTCGTGTCCTTAACTCGGGAAAAGGTTTTTAATGTTAATTCTGTGTTTAGGAAAATCCCTGGTGCCCTCGGAGGAGGACGACGAGCCGGCCAACAGCGTGCACATGCGCGCGGGTGGCGCGGGCGGCGCGGGGGGCGCGGCGGGCGCGGGGGCGGGCTGGGTGTGCCGGCCGCGCTGGCTGCGCAGCCAGGCGCCGGCGCCGCCCGCGCCCGCGCCCAGCGCCTCCATATGGCCGCTCAAGGCCGTGCAGGTCACCGCTCTTAAGTATTCTAGTGCACTGCTGAATTAATGAAAACCTTGAGAGTCCTTTGTAAGCCCCGAACGCAACTCATTATTGTTCGAAAGTCGGCCTTCGTCTATTCGTTATTTTGATAAAAAAATTAAATCATAAACGCAGCGCACAAAGCACACAACAACACAGCGTATAGTAGCGTTTTGTGCATATGATACTTTTGCGCCATATTGTGTAACGTGGGTGTCGTTTTCATGATCTTCGAGGATGCTAAAGCTGATAGTGAGGTCAATTTGAACATTATAAGAGCTTATATTAGATGGCTCTGTATTAAAAACGCGCATTATATGCATATTTTTTCGTATATTGTGCGAGTATTGTATAAAAACTTCGTTCTTGGCCATCTGAAGCTCACTCGTTTTTTTAATTCACAAATTTATCTTTATTCTTTTGTTACCTTTTGATTGTGTTAGATTTCTGATATCAAATCTCTTGCCTACAGGTTGCGGCGGACTGTATCACGCTATGTGTGATCGACGACTGCTTGGACTCCGACGTGCCTCTGCTGGAAGTGTCGCTCAGTGATCTCAAAGTCGAACAGGTACCTTGTTAATTTGATCTTTTTCATGAATAGCTCAATATGCAACCAAAATCGCCCATGTACGGTGTGACGTTTGTTTGTGTATCTGGCAATTTTTTTACATCCAAGCTTTTGTTTTCCATGAATGACTTGAATTACTTAGAATGAATGTTCAATATATTTTTTAGACTCTCCAATACCACAGTAAATAGGGTTTTTAAGTAGCATTCATTTGTTTTGGTGCATCAAGCACTTAACACTTTATTGTTTAGTGAAAGTTAGAAGAAATGCTTAAAATAACAAAACTCCAAAGAATTTGCCAAGTTTGATGTTTTTTTTTTATAAGACGCTCTTTTTTTTCTTACTATTTTAGAATAGTTGTAAAAGTCGATACCTAAACTTCACATAAACATAATAACATGACGTTAATAAATACTTTGAATTTTCATGACTACAATAGGCGAAAAATGTTCTAATCTTTTTATCAATGTACAACGTCATTACACAATTTATATGAAAGCTTTCGCGAGATTAAAAACATCAACATCTATCAGATCAAGTTATTTCATTTACATTTACACAGGTATATCTCGCGACAAGCTATTATATCATTTAAATTGTGTAATGACGTTATAAGTTGATAGTAAAAGTTTTAAAGGAAATGTTTATTCTATTCTTTTTAGCGCATATAACATGAAATCTTATTTTCAAAAAAGGTTATTTTTGCTTTAAATTTATTTTTTTCTTTTTAGTTATTTATCGAGTTATTCCCAGTAAGCCTTTTCATTTCATACCCATATTGTTGGAAAGCATTAAATATATCTAGTCCGCCATCTTGGGGGTTCGGCGTTTGGCGGCTCACTGTTGCATTTAGAACGACGTCATAAAGCTAACCATGCGTTGTCATCCAAACTAAACGTATATATACTAAATTTCAGCTCAATCGATTGAATATATCTGCTTCAACATTGAGTCGCAAGATTCCACCCGAACAAATATGTTACATACATACATAGGTACATTGCAAGTTCAATAAAAGCTTGTAAAAAGACCCCGGCTATTTCATAAAAAATTAAGGAATTACTTTTGTTCTACAATAAGTGTTATTTTTCGTGTGTAGGATTTACGCAAAGTGGAAGAGTCATTTGAGGATCCAATGCTGGTGTCGACACCGGCGGGCGCGGGCGGGGCTCTAGTGGCGCGCACGGCGGGCCCCCCGGGTGCCGCGGGGGCGCGCGCGGCCGGCGCGGGCGGCGGCCGGCTGGCGGCGCTGCTCACCGTGGACTACTACAACCGCACGCTGTCTGGCTGGGAACCCGTCGTCGAACCCTGGAGGTCACTGGACTTTAACATTACTTCCACGATATCGAGTCTTTTTAAAAACATCACTCGTTTAATGAGTATACCATTTAAAGATAATTTGACGTATTTGAAAATAGATTTAAGGAATAAATGAAGTGTGATGGACTCTTTATCAGCCTTTGCGACACTGTCACCCAAATAGATAAAAAAATTGAACTGAAATTAATCAAAATAATTTGCCGGAATAGTTAGCCAAAACTTATTCTAGATTGCTGATTGCTGAAACCAACTCTTAATAATTTTAGGATAGAAATATCAAAGACTACATAACCAGTTTACTGCTGTAATCAATTCATAAATAATTTTATTAAATTTGCAGCTATAATCCATTTAGCTGAAAGTCGTACACTAAGTATGTATTAATTGTGTTATTATCGGTGTAGAATGTAATGTTTCCTTTGCTGTTGTATGGTTAGGGACCTTACACCTTGAGTTGATGCTGATTGATACACTGATACTGATTGATTGATATTTATTGATAAAAGTATGATTGCATGATAGATGAGTGCACGCGGTATGAATGCTATTCGTGTACTAAATTAGCCGGCCCGGCGCAGGTAAAATGCTGACATATTGATATGAAAACTGTGCTGTGCTTGCACTGTACATGCTCCAGGCCCGGAGAAGAAAAGGGTGCACAGGGTGATATGAATCGTGATGAGTTACAAAGTGATAAAACATAATTGCCTATAAAATAACTTAAATAACACTACATTGATCTGTATTGACTTCCAAAACGTGGTGATGACGCCCTGTCAACTATACGTGTGCTGCTGTGGCTGTTGTCGACAGTAGCGGTCTGTGGCGGTCTCCTTGCAGCTGTCGTATAGTGCACGTTGGGTTCCTGATGATCCTGTTGAACCGTGTCCCTGTGCGCTCGCAGCCGTCGCAACCCGTAGATGAGAATACTGATTAAGATCACTGCGACCACAGTGTATATGGCGATGTAATGGTGGATGTCGTGGGAAGAAACTTGATCTGTCAATGCCTCAACTTCCTTCACTCTGGCATTCTTGATGGCGAGAGTGATGACTTCCAAGTCCTGTTGCCGTTTGATAGTCTCTTTGGTGTCGTTCAGTGCGGCAGCGGATGGTATAGTCAGATTGATGATGTGATTTATAGTTGGAATCTCGATATCCAGGACGTCTGTTTTTGTATGGATTGAGTTAGTTAAGCTTTGGTGCGAATAAATCGTAAATGTTTGACCTTTGATGACGCAACCGTCACCGAGTGTCAGTACCCCGGCCTTGCTGAGTCGTTCAGCAGTAATATGATCCCCACATATGACTCGCACCGTGCATTGTCCACAACGATAATACAAATATGAGTTGACGATGCTTAATTCCGTCCATTGATCTATACATTCTTTGATTTCGGTTTGACATTGATTTGCAACTTGATCTTTTACACACAGATTGTTGTCTGAGGTCATCTGATAAATAGGCCTTTTTAGAGAACAAATGAAGTCATCCTGGTCGTAAGGCGTACATCTTCCCCAATCGGCTTCCGATATCGGAATGTAGGAATCTTTGTGGATGTTTATCGCTAAATGCTGCGCGATAGGTGTGATGGTGACCATGCTTTCAGCTACTTGCAGTGGGATTGGTATGAGGTTGTAAAGCTCATAGTCTTCTCTAGTCACAAGTGGGATCTTGACTTCAAAAATCATGTATTGTTTTGTTGTTCTCGCTTTTACTTTGAGTAAATGATATATCTTTGCTAGATCCGTTTGAATGTTATTTATGGGTATGGTCAGCTCCTTTGAAAGTTGCCCTGTTATTGTATTGAGTTCATCTCTCAGCTGTGTTGGTGTTAAGAGGTGAAAGTTGAATTTTTCATAGAAAATATTCGCTACTGTATCCACTAGCGTTTCCTGGATATTTTTCAGGTCTGACAGCATAATGTTTGCCACCAAGGCTGATAAAGTGAAGTCACTTCTGCTGTCTGTCTTTTGTATCTGCTCTTTCAGTTTGTTCATTCCCAGGTTGCAGTTGATTATGTATTGATTTACGAGTTTATGTTGTTTTTCCAAGGCGGTTTCTACTCGTTTGATAACATTCAATTCTGCTTCAACGATTGATGTCTGGTTTTTCCACAATAAGGCAAGATGTTTTTGATCCTTCTTGATAAGGTCAATATCTTTCTGATATTTTTCGGCAAAATCTTCGTCCAATATTCCAAATAAACTTCGTGCGATGTTGCCTACTCCATTGATAAAGCCTCTACGTCGGCGCAATCGGTGCATTTGCTGACCGAGTAAAATGCTGTTGTAGTGTTCGAGTTCGGCGTACCCATGACGTAACTGTAATCGGACTACGTCACATTGTGGTATTTGATCCGTTGAACATATGTTTTCCAGGTGATTCATGTATTTGTTGATTACATCTATTCCTCGCCAATATGGAGCCATATCGCAGTAAACTATTAGCTTCCATTCTTCGCGTTGTAGCCGCATATTGGCTACCTTGTCGAAGTAGATGCTTTGATTGTTGCTCAGGCTTGAAAACTTGTATTCGCCTCTTGCTGTAGGTACCATTACCATAAGAATCATGAGAATGGTATAAATTAAGTTGCATAATTTTGATGACGATTGTTGTGTTCGTTGACTTGATACGTTACTTGCGGATTTTTGATGTTCTTGTTCTTCTGATTGATTTTCATTTATAGGCAGTAATGATAACTTTGATATTGGTCTTTTCATTGTTCCATTTTTTGTCCGAATAGTAACCACCCGGACGTACCCATCTTTTCCGGGATGAAGTTGCGTGATTCTTCCCATTGCCCACTTTCCTGATGGTAACTGTACGTCGTGTATGATGACAATGTCGTTGATCTTCAAGTTTGTGTGCGGTTGGCGCCATTTGCTACGCACTGATAATTGGCTTAAGTATTCTGTTCTCCACCTTTTCCATAAATCATCCATGATTTTTTGGGTGAGTTGCCATCTCGTACGCAAATCTTTCTCCGTTTCGATTAACGTCAAGGTTGGTCCGCTTGCTAGAAAGTGGGATGGTGTGAGGTAATCCAAATCTTCTGGATCTTCACTTAGAGCGCACAATGGTCGTGTGTTCAAACATGCTTCGATTTGTGCTAGCACTGTTGAATATTCTTCAAACGTGAGCCTTTGTTCGCCAATCACTCTCTTTAGGTGGTACTTTAAGCTCTTCACAGCTGCTTCCCATACACCTCCCGCGCTTGGCCAGGATGGGGCGTTAAAGTGCCAATTGATCTCCATGTCGGTGATTGCTTCGTAAAATTCCACGTCTAACACTTTTTGAATGTTGATGAATTCTTCATTAAGAATTCTGCTTGCTCCTACGAAGTTCGTACCATTGTCGCTGTATATATGTTTTGGGGTGCCTCTTCTTGCTGACATTCTGCGTAATGCTGATAAAAATGCTGAGGAGCTCAGATCTGAGACCAGTTCCAGATGCACAGCTTTCGTGGCCATGCATACGAACACAGCGATGTATCCTTTTGTTGTCTTTACTCCTCGGCCTTTGTTTGTTTTAATGTAGACAAAGCCAGTGTAGTCAACCCCTGAGTGATAGAAAGGTCGTGCTGGATTGCTGCGAGCTGCAGGTAAGTCTCCCATTAACTGCTCTTGTTTGATTGGATCGTGACGTCTGCACTTGACACAGGTTCTAAGGCGTTTCTTGACTGCTCGATTTCCGCCCTGAATCCAATATTGTTGACGCAGCCAAGCTTGCGTGATTCGAGCTCCGCCATGATACGTCATCTGATGTCCTTGGTCAATAAGTAAGTTACTGAGATGAGAGTTTTTAGGTATTATGAGAGGATGTCTCATATTTTGACTGATATTCGCATTAGCGATCCTCCCGCCAACTCTCAGTAAGCCTTCTTGATCCAGGAATGGGTTCAACTTCAACAGCTTACTTTTTGCGCTGACTTGTTTATGTTTCTGAAGACTGATGATATCTTCTCTGAATTCCCACTGTTGTACTTGCTTGATGATAAAATGTCTGGATTTCTTCATTTCGCCGATTGTTAAAAACTTTGGTTTGTGCTGATTACGTGTTATTGCGCGCAAAGTCCAAGCTAGAACTCGCGTTGCTCTGTTGAAATTGCTACATTTATTTAATATGTTTTGAGCAATGTCATCATTTTGTTGAATGACGCTTGTTTGTACTGATTTTTTCATTTCGTCTTGCGTAACATAAGTTTGTTGTTTATGTTCATCTTCATCAAATGATGGTAGCCACGTTGGTCCATGCCACCATAGTGAATGTTCTTTGAGCTGCTCTGCTGAACATCCTCGGCTAGCACAATCAGCTGGATTTTCAGCCGACTTCACATAGTGCCAGTTCTTGATTGGGATTACTTCAGTGACTTGTTTCACTCTATTTGCCACAAATGGCTTCCAGCGATTTGGGTCTCCCTGAAGCCAGCCCAAGACCGCTGTTGAATCTGACCATCCATATATCTTGATATTGTAGTTCTGTAAAGTATTCTGAACTACTTTCATCAGAAGTGATAATAAATGTGCTGCGCTAAGCTCCAATCTTGGTAATGATATCGCTTTATTGACAGGAACCAGTTTTGATTTTCCTGCTACTATGGTCACAGGAGTTTGATTGTTCTGATTGTTCTGTTTGATGATCCTGCAATAAATTACGCAAGCATACGCTTTTGTGGATGCATCACAGAAACCATGCAGTTCAATTTCTGTGTTTTGCTGTGTTTGTAGCCATCGCGGTACATTGATATGTTCTATTTCTGGTAGATCTTTCTTGATCTTCTGCCATTGCTCGTTGATATGTGCCGGTACTTTGTCGTCCCATTGTAGGGTTAGTGACCAGACATTTTGGAATAAAAGTTTTAGCTTGGTCGAGACAGGGGCCAGCCAGCCTAGTGGGTCAAATATTTTGGATATATCTGACAATAAGGACCTCTTAGTAGCTGGAGCTGTCGATTTTGTGTCGATCTTCATTTCGAACTTGAATTGATCGTCCAGCGGGTGCCAACGTAACCCCAATGTTTTAGTTGACTCTTGATGTTTGAATTCAAATGATTGCGCTGTGTTTGCGGTGACGTCATCTAATACCTCTAATTTATTAGATGACCACTTTCTCAAATTAAATCCGCCTGATCTGAGTAATTTGATAAGATCTGATTTTAGTTGCTTAGCTTCTTCGATGCTCTGATGTCCTGCCAACAAGTCGTCCATGTAGAAACAGGTTTCAACAACTGCGGCCGCAGCAGGATACCTTGAGCGTTCATCTTCTGCTATTTGCTTTAGAGTCATCATGGCGAGAAATGGTGCTGATTTGGTGCCATATGTAACTGTTGTTAACTCATATTCTCGTAATTTCTCTTGAGGTGAGTCGCGCCAAATGATTTTTTGATATTGCAGATCATCGTCATGACAGTAGATTTGTCTGAACATTTTCTCGATGTCCGCTGTAATCGCATATCTATGTTGTCTCCATCTCAATATTAACGTAAGTAAGTCTTGTTGGAGATTTGGGCCACTGTACATGAAATCATTTAAGCTGTAGCCAGTCGATGTTTTTGCTGACGCATTAAATACCACACGTAATGCTGTTGTTGTTGATTCGGGCCTCAATACACATAGGTGAGGTAAAATGCAATCTGGCTGTTTTTTACTCGTACACTCGCGCATGTGACCTAGTCTGATGTATTCATCGATGAATGCTTTGTAATCTTGCGCAATTTTTGGGTTTTTTCCAAACTTCTTTTCCAATTGATAAAATTGTGCGACTGCCTTGGGTTTTGATTCTCCCAAATTTTCCTTTATTTCTGGCTTTAGCGGTAGTCTTACAACATATCTGCCATCCTCCCGTCGCAAAGTTTCTGTCTGATACTGCTGAATGCACTGATGATCCTCCTTCGACATGTTGATATTGCCATCTGCTATGTCTTCAATGGCCCAAAACCTTTGTATGTCTTCAAGATTGTTCATTACGACGTTGCAGTGATATGATTTGACATTTCCGCTTAATATCCACCCAAGTTGAGTTTGTTGTGCTACAGGGAGTGACTCATTTTCTTTGATGATACCTCCCATTATAATTTGTGAATATACGTCGGCTCCTAGTAGTAGATCTACTGGTCGGCTTGTATAGAATCCTGGATCTGCTAGCTGTATGTTTTGTAGGTATGCCCATGATGGTTTTGAGAATGTCCTGTTGGGCAAGTTGTGTAACAGTGTGTTCATTATCAGCACATCTGCTTGAAGTGTAAATTCAGTATGCATTGATGACGCAGTAATACGGATCTCTCCCTTACAGTTGGCTTGACTAGTGCCGATGCCAAATATGACGCCTTTGCATGCTTGTCTTGGGAGTTCTAGTTTTTGAGCTGCGCTTTCTGATATTAGAGAGACTTGTGAGCCTTGATCAATTAGGGCACGCAATGTGTGATATGTCCCATTTCGTGCTTTGACACGAACAAGAGCTGTTGCTAGCAGTATTTCTACAATACTTTCATTTGAGACATGGTTGACAGTGTCTCGTGTTCTGTTTTCTCGTGATATGGACAGTTGTTCTTCTGCTGATGACTTCGTGTTACTTGTCCCGCCGTTGCTGTGGAGCGTATCGTGCAGCAAGGTGTTATGCTTTCCTTGACATACTCTGCATTTTGTCTCCGAGTAGCATGGCTTGTCTTTGTGATCATAGAGACAATTTTTACAGAGGTTCAATTGTTTCACAATATCTCCTTTGGCCTCTGGCCTAGATTCTAAAAATGTCTTGCAACGGAAAAGTCCGTGGTTGTCATTGCAGAGTGGACAGTTTGGTTTATTCATTGCAAAACTTTTAAACGTTGAATTGCGGAAAAATGGTTTGCCTGCATCGTTCTTATTATTGTGCTGATTAGGTTTGCTTTGTTTGTTAGGCTGATGTTCTGATTCTTTTCTGTTGAATGTTTCTTGCTTTGATTTTGGAGTATACTGCTTACGCCTAGATGATTCAAGAGCGGTGTATTTGTTTTCCAGAAATGATAGGAAATCGTCGAGTGTCGGCAGTGCTCTAGGATTGGTTAGCGATTGAATGTATTCCCCATGCGTATCGCTGTCCAACTTAAGTGCCAGTAGGTGCACAATAAGTGGGTCCCAGTTTGATATGTTGACGCCGAGATTCTTTATGGCGTTAAGACATTCGTTGGTAGTATCAAACATCTTCTTGATCTGATAATCTGCTTGATTTTGCATTGTAGGTATTGCCAGAAGTGCGTTGATATGCGAGCTAAAGATGAGCTTTTCGTTGTTGTATCGATGATTCATGATGTCCCAGCATAATTGATAATTTTCAGAACTGATATTTAAGTGTTGGACTAGCTTTTCCGCTTCACCTTTTAGCTTGCTCTTCAAAAACTGCATCTTCTGAGCACTCGACATTGACTTGTTGTTGTGGATTGTTTCTATAAATAGATCCTTGAATGATGTCCACTTGAGGTAATTCCCGCTGAATATGGGAATATCGATTTTGGGGGTGCAATTTTCACGGTGTGAAATTGAGCCCATCTTGATATTGATTGACTTTTTCATGTCATTGTATAGCTGCTCATATCTGCTGTATGTTTGCTCATAATCTTCATCTTCCTCGTACAACTCACTGTCAATTTCCCAGTGCAACGAGTCGATGATTGACCACCTTTTTTGTACATTACGCAGTAGATCTTCGAGTTCCCATTTTTCAGAGATGTCCTCTAATACCACGCTCTTGATTGTACGAGACAACGCCTTTTTTTTTTTTTTTTTTTTTCAGGATGGGAAATCATCAAATGACTTCTCCCGCTCTGGGCGGAGCGGGAGGGCGTGTCAGACTTTTACTGACTAAAACCCACCCGTGTTCCATCAGTTGCCCATGTGCCAGGGTCACGGTATCTCCTTCGAACAATCACGCGACCCCGGCAGGATCACGCGACCCCGGCAGGAGACAACGCCTTGAAGTTGCTTTTTTGCTTTCGCAGCATTTCCTCCAGTTTGCTTGCATTTCCTTGAGAAACAGTTTTCCACAGTGATTTAGACTTACTGTTACAAGGATCGCTGTTTGCTTGATCGGGGTCAGCTAATGAGGTGCTTGAAGTTTCTTGATGGTGTTTACTAGATGCCGGTGTCGATACTTGTATTGATGGCTTGCCCGGAGATTGGTCTCTCTTACTTTCACTAGGATCCTTCCGTTCGTAACGTTCGATAGTTTCCCGCGCTTCAGTGTAAAAGAGTTTCGTCCTTTGATAGCAATTATCGGCGAAATAGCTGGCACTGCGAGTTTCGAATTCACATAATTTCAAATGATTAGACTGGAACTCAGACCAATAACTATCCAGAGTTTGCAGTCGTTTCTTGATATTGTATGGAGTCTTACGTTCTGCAGAATCTTTCTTGAAGTTCCTTAATAGCTGCTCCATTGCTTGCATGATTTGATCTTGATTTGTTAAAATGTTTTCCATTGTGGAAGTCATGATTGATAATTTTCTTGATTATATTCCTGACCGCTAGTCAACAAGAAGTGCTTTTGCAAACTCTCCGCGATATTAGCGCCTTCTCAATCCAACCGGTGAGACCCGCTTGTGGGAGGCCGGCTGAACCGATTCGCAACCACGGAAAGAAGAGCAAAGCACCCTCTGCGATGATGGAGCCAGCAGTCGATGGCTTGATGATGTTGGTAGACCGTTGACCGTCGTCCGCAGGTCGTGTTTACAGGAACAATCACTATTATGTTCACAACGTGATTGGATCCCGCTCATCCGGCTCGAAGGACCATTAAGATGTATGGTTAGGGACCTTACACCTTGAGTTGATGCTGATTGATACACTGATACTGATTGATTGATATTTATTGATAAAAGTATGATTGCATGATAGATGAGTGCACGCGGTATGAATGCTATTCGTGTACTAAATTAGCCGGCCCGGCGCAGGTAAAATGCTGACATATTGATATGAAAACTGTGCTGTGCTTGCACTGTACAGCTGTTCTTTATATAATGGGGCGTTTAAACTTAGAGCCATATATCGCCATGCTGTGGCAGGTTCGAGACGTCGTGGGAGTACACGCTGTCGAGCTCGCTGTCGCTGGGCCGCGTGCAGCTGGACGTGTCGTCCGCCGAGGTGCTCAGCACCAACGTCACGTCCGCGCTCATCGACCTGTGGCAGCTCGTGCGCGCCAACTGGACCGCCGACTACTACGCGCCGCAGGTAACTACTGCTAGTATTATAAGTCAAATGTTCAAGACTTTGTTCAAGGAAATCAGTAAATATATAGCGTGGAATGTCCCCGTAACATTGGACACAATAGCCAAGATATCAAGTGCCGCATTGTTTGTGGGACAGCACCACATTTACACTCCAGAGCAGAGTCATCAGTGAATCTCCACCTGAACAGGTTTTCTTTACTCAGGCCTATCCGAGTCCGGAGTATTTTTAAAAGCTTCCAGGAAAGCCAAGGCAACTCGTGTCCAGGTGCGTGATTTTCAGCAGGTTGAATGAATGGGTTTGGTAGGGAAGCGCCATTTCGCCACAGGCCTAGTCTTTCCTTAGACCGTTCGCCAGTAAGTAGGTACACACTTCAAAAAGCTGTTGCGGCTTTTCAGTCTTTGTAACACGAGGATGTTGTCGTGCAAAGGGTGTTATGTGTCGGAAACCATCTTGGCTCTTTCATTTGAGCTTGCCAATCAATCAATCAATCAAATCAGCCTATCGCAGTCCACTGCTGGACATAAGCATGTTGCGCCACAAAACCCTATCCTCCGCCTTCCGCATCCAGTCTGCTCCAGCCACTTTCCACTTGAGCTTGCCACTGATCTGCAAATTTCTGATGGCGCTATTCTAGCCAGTGGATACAGCATTTGCACCGGGGTCGGTTTGAGGCAGCCGGTGATGATCCGGCACGTTTCATTCAGAGCTGTATCCACTAACTTTGCATGTGCTGAACGACTCCACACAACACACCACAAATTAATCTGCAGAGAGAGCTAGCACCAGCCCACTAGTCCTGGACACACCACAATTGCGGCGGTAAGTCCTCTCTTTGAGGAGTGGATAGAGAGGCGCCACGGCGTCCTCACCTTCCGTCCGACGCAGGTTCTCACCGGGCATGGAAGCTTCGGAGGTTTCCTGTTCAGATAAAGCGGGAGGAACGGCCGGGTGTTTCCATTGTGAGGATCGTCTGGAGGACACGGTGGAGCATACGGTGGAGGTGTGCCCTGCCTGGGCGGAGCACCGCCGCGTCCTCGTGGAGGCGATCGGCGGCGGCGACCTCTCGCGTTCGGCCCTGGTGCGAGCCATGGTACGGAGCGAGAGGGCATGGGAAGCCGTCACATCCTTCTGCAAAGCAGTCTGGCAGGACCGATGCCTGCCAGGGTCGCGAGATTGTTCGAAAAGGACACTGTGACCCTGGCACATGGGCAAGTGAAGGAACACGGGTGGGTTTTAGTCAGTAAAAGTCTGACACGCCCTCCTGCTCCACCCAAGAGCGGGAGACGTCAATTGATGATTCCCCATCCAAAAAAAAAAGCCCAGTAGTCCGAAAAACGTCACGCGAAGCACCCCACTCTGAAGAGACAAGTCGTAGTAGGTGATTGTTGCGAGAGTGAACTTGATGTCTTGTCCAGCGTGTCCTGTTGTTTGCACGCTACGGGAGTTGATGGACGCTACTGAAAATGCTCAAAGCCAAATTCTAGGCTAACTCTATTTAGATTGCTTTCGACACGCTAATAAGAAGAAGATTGGACACAATTTGTTGAACAACAAAGCCTACCCGAAGCAATTTAATTTCAAATATTGCCAGTTACTACACGTATTTGACTAATAGCACCCCTTACTTATTAAGACTAGGAAAAGTCGGCTTTATGAGTGTTTTCGGTTTTTCGGCTTCTTTTGCTAGTAGTCGGTTTACCTAGTAGATTTAAAAAACCCCTAGACCCTTTGAATGTTTGACGGCCCCACGTATTATACGTGTGCGCATATCCCGAGCTGGCCGGCTACTAAGCCCCTTGTGTACGTGGTCCCGCGGCCCGCAGGAGCAGTCGCCCAAGGGCAGCCCGGCCGGCCACCGGCGCCGCTCGCCCTTCGTGCCCTACGCGCTGCGCAACCACACCGGCCATCGGCTGTGGTTCACCACGCTCGTCACCACCTCCGATGTGTGAGTACTTCAGTATATATTATTTAGGTATGGCTTTCTTAAATGGTTTCTGTATGTTCAAAGTTGGAACAGCCTTAAACGCTGTTAAATTGTTTATTTAAAGCTTTATACATAAGCAAAAAAAAAACTGTTCAAAAGTGGCTTTAATAGCCTCGACAGCTGGAAGAATGAGTGTGCAGTATGTGTTAAAATTATTCTTCGTTATGTAATTATTTTAACAATCGCTAAACACTGGTAGACGTTGCAATGCTTGAGGAGGAGGCCTATGGCCCACAGTGGTCGTCTTTTGACTAAATGTCGACAATGAAAGGCTGAGACCTGCTCGAACGCGTAGAAAATTGCGAGCTGTCATGAGAAGCTTAGTCGTGCTCTAGAAAATTGTGGGTAGTGAATAGACAATAAAAAGAATGCGTGGTGCTACATGCAGGTTGCGGGAGCAGTCCACGTGGTCGGGCCCCGACGACTCGTGGCAGCTGGTGCGCGCGGGCGACACGGAGCCCTTCTCGTTCGGGCTGCGGCGGGGCCGGCGCCGCGCGCGCGCCCCGCCGCCGCCGCACAGCGCCGCGCTCAACCAGCTGGCGCTGCGGCTGGACGGCTGGTCGCCGCCCGACCCCGTCTGCGTCGACAGGGTCGGCGTGTTCTTCAGGAATCTCACGCATGCCGTGAGTACTCACCAATTTAAATTGACTCACCTTCGGCTCGAATAAAATTACAATTTTTTTCTAACTGATGCGTCATAGATCGCTCACTGAAGACTAATTGTTTTCTATTTTTGTTTTTTAATACCGTTCTCCTGGAGTAGATCTTATTGAAGTCGTCGTCCATTACAGAAATCTGGGGCCGAAGCTCGCATAGTTTTCGAAGTGTCCCTGGAGGGATCAGCTCGGAAATTGGTGACGGTGCGGTCAGCCTTGCAGCTAGTCAACAAATTACCACATCCTGTGGAAGTCAGGGTAGATCATGCACCTTCAGCAGGTGAGAATACCTTTGTTTTCATCACAGGTTTCACCTTGATATTTCGGCTCGCCAACAGAGGAATATCCTTTTAAATTGTAATATGGCTACATTAACAGACCTCAATTCAATTTCAATTATCTCCTTGTTATTGTAATGCTCGAATTTCGATCTTTTCCCAAAGTCACATGATTGTATGAGTTTCATCACTTTTAAGGCTATATTACATGCGGACACTTTGAATTGCAGAAGCATGGTAGCGCTGCTAATTAATATTTACAACGTCTGACTGATTGCGTCACAATGCGTATGACAGATGCAAGCGGGTTTTCGGGTTTGACTCAGTTCGATGTTTTAATTGTTTCGAACCAAATCGTTTAAATGGGTATATCATTTATTTGCATGAGCGATTGATTTTGTGGCGACATCTACATCGCCACATATATAGAACATACGTCCTGGAAGCTTCTTGTACATTTTCATCACTTAATAAGTACACACGCACCATATCATAAAACTCGCGAATGGTGTAGTCTGATATCGTGACATATAACACGTTCGGCGCGGTGCTTGCGCGGGCAAACGATTAGACACGACTTTTCGACAGCGCGTGTGAAGTGCAGACTGTCGCGACCGGCCATAGGAGCGCTGCCTGGCCGCCCAGGGGGTTCGCCCGCCGCGCACGATCTTTGATTTTATTACGAATAGAGTGTGTCCATATTGATACCGAACTACCAAAAAAACATTTGCGCACTGGAAAAAAAAATCTTGTATACAATGTCCCGAAATCATTCGTCAAACAGTATCCTACCAGACACAACACCCGTGTAGTCAGAGGTCCTCCCTTTTCTATACAGGATGAGTAAACTTTACACCATGTTCCTCATGCCTCTAACATAACACGGGACTGTTCTACCCGTATCGACTTGTTTGTACCGGGAACCCATTTCTGAATGCAAGCTCTCAAAGAACCCCAGCATGGAGCTGTATGAATGGTAGCGCTAACATGGACTCTGAGTGTAATATAGCCGTAAGCCGGTAGATTTAGTGTTGTGTGTTACCGCACTTGACAACGATAGGGTGTGCTATCCGTTAACCGCCTTGTGTTGTTGCGCGTGTAGAGCGCGTGTACGCGCTGGTGCGCGCGCAGCTGGCGGTGCGCGCGTGGAGCGCGGCGCTGAGTCGCGCGCGGGCCACCGGCGGCCGAGCGCCCTACTACCCGCTACATCCTATACTTGTCAACTGCGGTACCCTCCCTTGTCCTTACTTGTTGTTGTATTACACCCTATGCACAGCGTTTACTAGAGTATGGAATAAGTTAATAGTTTGCTGTATTTAGTGCATTTATCATGTAATCATTTTTAGTTGTAGTGTGCTTATTATTTGTAAAGTAACATAACTTACATAATTTGACCCCTGTAATCCCCGAAGGCAGAGGTGTACTTATAGTACCAATATATCAGTCGCGAGACTTGACATTTCGTAGTAGGCAACCCGAAGAAGTAGTTCTTTATATCCATACTATAATATTATAAATGCAAAAGTAACTCTGTCTGTCTGTCTGTCTCGCTTTCCTGCGAAAACTACTGAACCGATTTTCATGAAATTTGGAACACAGATAGTTTAGAGCCTGAGAAAGGACATAGGCTACTTTTTATCCCGGAAGTATGTTCCCGCGGGATAATTTCCGACCTCCACGCGGGCGAAGCCGCTGGCAAAAGCTAGTATTATTATAAATGCAAAAGTAACTCTGTCTGTCTGTCTCGCTTTCCTGCTAAAACTACTGAACCGATTTAAATAAAATTTGGTACACAGATAGTTTAGAGCTTGAGAAAGGACATAGGTTACTTTTTATGCCGCGACTTTGTTTGCGTCCGCGATAACCGACATTTAGGCAAACGAAGTCGCGGGCAAAAGCTAGTAGTCATATAATTATATTATAAAATGAATTTAATTACGCAGAAATAAAAATTGCGACGGAAAAAACAGATTAAAAAAGAGACTATCAATTGGCAAAAAACCTTTACAAGTAATATGTCAGTGTGCTCATTGCCAACATATATGTACATTTAGATAGACCTGTCTTCCCACTGGGTTAGGGTTGTCTTCTTTTGAACAATATTTAATCTGACTTTTTAATTACCAATTATATGTAGTTAATCCGTGATAAGTATCCATTAAAACAAATTGAGTTCACCGTATACTTGTAACTTCATGCCTTAATGTGGTGTTCCGACCCGTTTGGCTGTTTACTCTATGCGCCTACGTTTCTAGACGTGAACAGAGTGAGAACTGTCACTTGTCAATTTGACGTTGACGCTTGGGTTTTGATCTGGGGAAGAAATCGGTCGAATTGGCTTGTGCGGCCCTGTTGTAAATTAATCCCTGAGAATCGGTCGTTTTTGTGGACAATCAGTCATGACCCAGTTGTTTTGTGCATTATCAACCTCTTTGATGAAATAATACGGGTTTAGTTTGTTGAAATTGAAGAACTTTGAGGTTAAGTGATTGAACCGCATGTTGGAGTAAATCTCTGGCCTAGTGCAGCGGCCTGGTGTCCTGGATACCACTCATAACGTCACTACACAATACAATACACACTCACTTACATACATAAATCCAGGTAGGCTCCAGAGCAGGTGTTCTTCAACCAGGTGAGTCTTTTGTTTGATTGGATTAATCAGCTCCGCGCACGGCGGACAGTTCGCTCGCCACTTCTTGTCCCAAGGCCCATCATCATAACTTCCACTGCGCTATTTAAATTCTATGGTGAGGACTTGGCTTGGCGTCGAACATGTGGAGTGCGCGTGACCTGACAGCGGTGTTTTGTATAATTTCAAGGTTTTTGAAACGAATCTCCTTAACGCGGTTGACTGGTACAAATTGTCACGTAACGAAAAAGCGAAAGATCCCGACATGCGACTTTCTGTTTTTCTTTCTATCTTTTCTTTTATCTTCTTTTTAGGGTTCCGTTGCCAAATGGCAAAAAACGGAACCCTTATAGATTCGTCATGTCTGTCTGTCTGTCTGTCTGTCTGTCCGTCCGTCCGTATGTCACAGCCACTTTTTTCCGAAACTATAAGAGCTATGCTGTTGAAACTTGGTAAGTAGATGTATTCTGTGAACCGCATTAAGATTTTCACACTAAAATAGAAAAAAAACAATAAATTTTGGGGTTCCCCATACATAGAACTAAAACTCAAAAATGTTTTTTTTCATCAAACCCATACGTGTGGGGTATCTATGAATAGGTCTTCAAAAATGGTAATGAGGTTTCTATTATCATTTTTTTCTAAACTGAATAGTTTGCGCGAGAGACACTTCCAAAGTGGTAAAATGTGTGTCCCCCCCCCCCGTAACTTCTAAAATAAGAGAATGATAAAACTTAAAAAAATATATGATGTACATTACCATGTAAACTACCAACGAAAATTGGTTTGAACGAGATCGAGTGAGTAGTTTTTTTTTAAAACTTCATAAATCGTAAACCGCAATTTACCTTACATTCAATCTACTGAAATATAAAAATTAAAAAAAAATATATATTTTTAAACCGAGAATACCTACAGATTTGTACGGAACCCTCGGTGCGCGAGTCCGACTCGCACTTGGCCGGTTTTTTTTATTTTTTTCTTTTCTTTCTATCTTTATAATCTGAATCTCGGAAACGGCTCCAACAATTTTCATGAAATTTAGTATACAAGGGGTTTCGGGGGCGATAAATCGATCTAGCTAGGATTCATTTTTATAAAATGTCGTTGTATTCGTGTTTTCAGTGACCAACTTTATCGATAATCAACGTTAACTTGAACATAAACTTATTATTTTAAATGCAATTTACCAAAAAATACCGAGCAAAGCTCGGTCAACCAGATATTTATATATATTATGAGGGTATGTGCGTGAGAGTATCGCGTAACGAACGTGATGAGGTTCTCCCGACGGTACATATCTTTGGCTGTATTTTTAGTCTTCGCTGCCGGCAAAATCATCATCATTTCAGCTGAAAGACGTCCACTGCTGGACATGGCTTCTCCCAAGTTCCACCATCCAGTGGATTCCTTGGCCTACACAAGGTCATCGGTTCTCCTTGTGGGAGGCCTTCGAATTCTACGGGAATATAGTAGCATATTATTGTGTTGTTGTTGTATGTGTGGTTATTACTTCATTGCCATATAGCTGTAGCTAAGCTAATGTTGTGTATCCGCGCGTGTGCAGCCCAGTGGAGCGCGGGCGGCGGCGGCGTGCGCTGCGCCACGGTGGCGGCGGGCGCGGCGTGGGCGGCGCCGCTGAGCGCGCACGCCAACGCGCTGTGGACGCGCCCGCTGCAACGCGCCGCGCCCGCCGCGCCCTCGCCCGCGCCCATCGACTGGCGGGCCGCGCCCTCTGCGCGCGCCTTGCTGCACTACGAGTGCAGGGCGCCGCCTGACCATATCTACAGGTGAGCTTGAGAGAAAATTGATTCGTTTATTATTGTCCTTTCCACTCGAAATAAGATTTAGACATGTCTCGCGTCATATAGTTTTGTAACCGATACAGTGTCCTATATTTTTGCATCGCTTATATAGTCACATACTTATGGTGTTCCTTCGATGTCACTTAATTGTGTCACTTGTATATCTATTCCACAAATGATCATGTTTTTAGTATACAGCATAAACTATCCACATTTATAATGGTTTAAAAGTTCCATAATACTTGTCCAATACTGACCTAAAGCAACGATATATTACTACGATTTACAAATAATAATAAAAAATATTTTGAACAATTGACTTTCACTTCTATCCAGATTCTGCTGCGTAATAATCCGGGAAAGATTCCCCCCAGACAGAGGTACACCGATAGCCGGACATACTCTCACATTAGTACCTGCCTTAAGACTAGAGAACCTTCTACCGCTAGAGTTGCAGTACCGGACCAATCCTGCCGGTCCGGGGTCTGCATCTGGCAGTGTTGCTGGCAACATTCCGCCCGGAGATACTATGCCTTTCCATGAGGTAAGAAATAATTAGTAAGAAGTTCAACATACATTGCTGTAAAAGGTAAATTGTATGATTCAGCTTTAAATGTCATACAATATACTCATTTGAAATAAATGGGAAAATAAGAGCAACTTATGCTACCTTACTTACGGGAAAACTTCCCAACTCAGATTACTATTATCTACATATACTATGCCATCAATCTATACTAATATTATAAATGGGAAAGTGTGTGTCTCTGTTTATCCGACTTTCACGGCAAAACGGAGCGACGAAATGTCGTGATTTTTTAAGTGGAGATAGTTGAAGGGATGGAGAGTGACATAGGCTACTTTTTTTTTCTTTTTCTTTTTTAGGTGGCTGGCTTAGATAAGCCGTGCTTTTCCCATGAACAATTGTATGTAGCATGTTCGCGTGTGTCCAATGCCCAGAATCTTTACATTCTGTCCCCAAATGGAAAGACATATTATATCGTCTACAGCAGCGTATTAAAATAACATTCTGTTCCTAGTTCTCTTCTGTGTTCTAAATCAGGGCAGGGGAACCGTTTTACCCCGAATTTAACGCGAGAGTTAAGGAACCCCAACCTACCATTATTAGCTTTGTCAGCCAATAATTATTAACTAGATTATTAGTTCCCAATTTCCCACTGCGCGATCAGCATTTATAATATCTAGAACATGCGTCGGTCTGATCACGTTGTGCTTGTACTACGTTAGCAATTAAGTTAGTATATAAGATCAATATTTTATTAGATTTAGTTAATTACTGTTACGCTGTAACTCTGTCGGAATAAAGTTATTTTTTAAATACTTCCGTTGTCGCTTACTTAATTGGCGCAGCCGGTAGGATCTCTGTAGTCAGTCTGCCGTGTATACAATTCTACGTGGAGCAACCGACGTCCGTGTCTACGGTTTAGCAGAGATCGCCGAACAAATAAATTCATTAAGAAGCCACTTCGAGTTACGGAAGAGGACCAGCCACAGCAGTAATTCAGGGAGCATGGAGCTAGCTGCGGAATTGTGAGTAAATCTTTTTCACCTTCCTCTCAGCTCTTCCATCTATATCCCAACCTTGTAATAGTCTATGTGTTTGTGTATTATTAGGGATTGGACAACGCCGTAATAATATTTGCATAGATTTTAATTGTATTAATAATTTAGAGTAGTGATATTTTAGTACCGTATACATTAGTGTGATTTTTTTTTCTCTCTGCCTTTGTTAGTTTCATAACTTTTCGCAATGGAAAACGTAACCCGTGTTCCACACGAATTGGTTAACATCATACCAATATTCAGTGGTGACACTAGAATGTTGCCTTTATATATAAAAAAATGTGAATACATTTTGACTACGTTCTTAGGAACCGCAGCCCAAAATGAATATTTATTTCATGTAGTAACAAGTAGGTTATCGGGCGAAGCAGCCAGTTTGGTAGGCGAAAGAGAATCTATAGGTACGTGGGATGAGCTAAAGAAGTTGTTAAACCAACACTTCGGTGATCCACGCACAGAGGATTGTTTAGCAATGGAGTTAGAATCATGTAGAATAAATAAGGGTGAAAGTTATTTAGATTTTTGCCATAGAATACAGCGGATGAGAAGTATTTTATTTGCTAAAATATCAGAAACTATCATTGATGACTCTCTACGTAAGGCAAAGCAAATAATTTATAGTAACAGAGCAATGAATATTTTCTTGTTTAATTTACCACCATTTCTAGTTAGATTAGTTCGTTTGCGCGACGTCACAACGTTAGAGGATGCATTAAAAATAGTTTTAGAAGAACAAAACTTCCAGGCAGTCTATGAGTCGAAAACAAACGACAGGCGTAATTTTAGTAGAAATAACAGACCCAATTTGCCTAATAACCAAAATACATTTGAATCTAATAATCAAAAGAAAGATTCTCATAGCATATCAAGTACACATGTACCGAATAGTGCTACAAACAGCACATTTACACCGAACAATTCGCATCAGCTCAGACATTATAAACAACATAATAATACTCAAAGAAATCAAGACAATTTTAATCGTACAAACAACAATAATGCGTCACCGCAGTCAAGTAGGTCATCTGTTCCGGTTTCACAACAGAACCAACAGTTCGCAGCACATGCACCGGGCATGCCGTCTTTTGCAGCGCAAGCATCTACGTCGGGTGCGAATACTGATGTCACCATGCGTACTGCAAGTTCGCGACGTGTTAATTACATAAATAATTCTAATAATAATGAACAGAGTTCAAGTAATTCGTATAATGAGTGCCAAGAATTTTCTCCCGAAGAACCCAGGGCGGAAAATTTTTGCATAACGGCCTCTACCATAGAGAACGAATAAAAATAAATTGTAATAAACGCTTAAATTTACCACATATAGTTATACCAGAATTAAAGGCAGTTTTTATGATAGATACGGGGAGTGTTAGATCGTTTATAAGCCCGTATATAGCGAATAAATATTTTAAAAATTATTTACAGTATGAACCCTTCGAAGTTGTTAGCACTCACGCATCGAGTGTTCATAGTGAAACGGCTATTATTCCATTACCGGTTACCTTTGGAAGTATAGAGTTCCATAAGTTTTATGTCTACAGTGTTGACGATAGGTATGATGGGTTAATAGGTAGCAATTTGCTGAAGCAATTACAGGCAAAGATTAATATGGAAAATCAGATATTACATTTAAAAAATACTGATATTCCTATCATATATTCACCGCCTATGAGAGAGGTATATAATCTACCATCTCGTAGTGAACTTAGAGTAAGGCTCCCGGTCAACTTACTGGACGGGGAAGCTGTGTTAGATTTTAAGCAATTTACGGAAGGGATTCGAATGCCCGCCGCATTAGTTACGTGTATTGAAGGCTATGCAACAACTGTTATTCAGAATTACAGCAATGAAAATAGAAAGTTAGTAGTTACGGGACCTTTTCAAGTTGAACCATACATACAGGACCCATCTGTTAGTGTTAATTTTATAGATAATAATATAGAAGTGGACAGATTGCTCACAAAGAATTTAGAAAAATTACAGTTAGATCATATGAACTCAGAAGAACGTGCGGTTATTGAGGGACTTTGTAAAGAATACAAAGATATATTTTACTGTGAAAATATTCCGTTAACCTTCACAAATCAGGTCAAACATAGAATAAGAACAAAAAATGAAGACCCAATAAACATTAAGGCACATAGATTGCCACCTATTCAAACAAAAGAGATCAGGAGTCAAGTTGAGAAAATGTTAAGGGATAACATTATCCAGGAATCTCATTCTCCCTGGAGTGCTCCCGTACATCTAGTGCCAAAAAAATTAGACGCATCAGGCCAACAAAAATGGAGGATGGTAGTTGACTATAGACGGCTCAATGAAATCACAATTGATGATAAATACCCTTTGCCCAACATTAACGATTTATTTGACATGCTAGGTAATAGTACCTACTTTACAACTCTCGACTTAGCTAGCGGGTATCATCAATTAGAGGTTCAGGAGGAAGATAGAACTAAAACCGCGTTTAGCACACCTTCAGGTCATTATGAGTTTAACAGAATGCCGTTTGGGTTAAAGACTGCACCCGCAACCTTTCAGCGAGCGATGGATAACGTCTTACGAGGCCTGCAAGGCTTACATTGCTTAGTATATCTCGATGACGTCATTATTTTTTCCAAAAGCTTGCCTGAACATGTAGAAAAACTTAGAGCAGTTTTTGACCGCTTCCGTCAAACAAATTTAAAAGTTCAATTAGATAAGTCTCATTTTCTTAGAAAGGAAGTACTCTACCTAGGGCATACTATTACGAGTGAGGGTTTGAAACCAAATAATGATAAAATAGACGCTGTTCTTAGGTATCCTATACCGGAAACGGTTACACAGATTAAAAGCTTTTTAGGACTAATCGGTTATTATAGGAAATTTATCAAGGATTTTGCCAAAATAACTAGACCATTAACAGCTTGTTTAAAGAAAGGTCGCAAAATTGTAATTAATGAGGAATATAAAGAATGTTTTGAGACATGTAAAAAGCTTTTAACAAATGCACCTTTGTTACAGTTTCCTAACTTTAGTAAAACTTTTATTTTAACCACGGATGCATCCAATTTTGCAATCGGGGCTGTATTGTCACAAGGAACAATAGGCTCAGATAAGCCTGTAGCCTATGCTAGTAGAACCTTGAGTGACACAGAAGTAAGATATAGCACTATCGAGAAGGAACTTTTAGCCATAATATGGGCTGTTAAGCACTTTCGACCATATTTGTATGGTAATAAGTTTACCATATTTACAGACCATAGACCATTAGCTTGGCTGTATTCATTGAAAGAGCCCAATAGTAAACTCACGCGATGGCGGTTAAGGTTAGAAGAGTACGATTTCGAAATAAAATATAAGAAAGGCCCTCAAAATACGAATGCAGATGCTTTATCTAGGATTAAGATTAATGCAATTGACGACGATTTAGATTCAATATTCGTAAATGTAGGAGATAGGCAGGAACGTATACAAAAAATTATAGAAAACGAATTGCAGGACCTCGAAACTCCAATAGAAACGATAGAACTTTCGGATTCTGATGATGGGGTCACTGCCAACTCAATTTCAAATAGAGAACATGAAGGTATTTCTATTTTAAACGAAGCTGTCGATACTAAACCAAAACAGATTTTAATTCATTCATGGTTTAAAAATAAATTAGCCGTAAAAGATATTTCTAATAATAAACAAAAAATTCTCGAAGTTCACTTACCGACAAATAACGATATATTAGTTAAAGACTTTTTGAAAGAGTATATAGATCCAAAACATAAGTACTTTATATACTTCGAGCATCCATCTTTTAGAAAAAGTTTTTCAGACATGGTAATTAAGTTATTTAAAAAGGATTCAGTTAAGTTAACCGAATGTACAGAAAGAGTTATAAATTTGACAGGATCTGAAGAAGATCAAAAAGAAGCTATTTTAAAATACCACGACGGGAAAACGTGTCATAGAGGTATTAAAGAAACTTTAACAAAACTTAAAAGACATTATTGGTGGGCAAACATGAAAGAGACAGTTACGGCAATCATAAATGCTTGCGAAACATGTAAACGCATGAAATATGATAGAAAACCGATTAAACCCCACATTCAGTTAACACAAACCCAGGATGCCCCTTTTCAGGAAGCTTTTATGGATTTATTATATATAGAAGGGAAATATTATTTAACTATAGTGGATGCATTTAGTAAAATAGCACAAGCCATAGAGGTACCGAATAGGAGTACACCAGAGATAGTTAGGGCATTGATTAAATATTTCAGCATGTATGGTCTGCCTAGGAAAATTAGTTGCGATTCCGGTACAGAATTCAATAATACTTTGATTAAAGAAATGTTAAGCTTGTACAAAATTGAACTTCATATTGGGACGCCAAATAACCCCAGTTCAATGGCAGTAGTAGAAAGGTTTCACTCTACCATTATTGAGATTTACCGTATAGCAAAATACGATAAAAGCGATTTAGATGCAGCATCAGTTATGACTTATGCCATCATGGCTTATAACAATACCATTCATTCAGCAACAGATTTTACGCCTTTTGAACTAGTATTTGGTCACACTTATTCAGATAATGTATTTAACGTGGATAGGGAGAAAAACTTAACTCAGAAATTATTGTTAGATCATAGAAAACGCCTTAAAATACTCTATGAATTCATAACAGAAAAATTAGAATACGATAAAATTCAAGTAATTAATAAAAAAGGTGGCGAAACGACACCGGTACTTGAACCAGACGATAATATTTACATGAAAGACACTAGGATTAGAAAAGCTAAAGAAAAACCGCGATATGAAAAAGCGAAAGTTATAGGTGAAGTTGAAAGAAATATAGTGCCAGTAGAAGTAAAGAAAAGAAAAACTAGAGTAGCGTTAAAAAATGTAAAACGTCCTCCACGGATCGTGCCTGGTACTTCTGGTACTAGTGGTGCCAACATTCACGCTGGACCTCCAAAACCTCGATCAGAATCCGGGGATATCAGCGATAAAGCGGGGAGTAGCAGTGAAGAGGAATAGTTATTGGACAATATATAAAATTGTAGATTTAGAATCATTAAGCTTACAAATTGATAATAATATTCGAGATTTTACTAACTTAAAAATTAAAATTAAGGAAAGTAGAGTTAGTAACGAAACTATAGGAATAGAAACTCAAATAGAATATCTCATTAAACTAACTAGGGATAGATTTTTTCAAATCTTACCTTTTCATTATAGAAATAAAAGAGCTTTGTTTAATCCATTAGGCTCACTTGTAAAAGCTATTACAGGAAATTTAGATGAAGACGATGCAATTAAATATGATAGAGAAATCCAAATGATACAGAACAAAGAGCATGTGGTCGAACGTAAAGTATCATCAATGCAAAAAGCTTTTGATAAATTAGTAAATGACTCCGAAATAATAAATTCAAATATTAAAAACTTGGGTTTACATACCAATGAAATGGAAAAATTAGTTGAACATGAGTTCAGGTTTAATAAACTTTTCCAAATATTGAATACTATGTATCAAATTTTAAATAACTTTCGAACCTGTTACGAAAACATACAAGAGATTGAGACGGCAATAGCCTTCAGCAAATTAAATACATTGCACCAATCCATTATAAATAATACAGAATTATATAATACGTTAGAAGTCATTGCTAAACATGCTAGAACAATATATCCAGTAAGCAAACGTAATTTAATAAAATTAGAACGTAATATCATACTTAAATCATATATAAATAACAACAAGTTAGTTTTTGTTTTAGAAGTTCCCCTAATTAATAACGAAACATATAATTATTACAAGGTTATACCCATCCCTATATTCCATTCTCCAAATACCTTTACAATTATACCCAAATACCCTTACCTGATGGTGAATAGATTGAAATACATGCCCGTGGTAAGCCCATGTACCTACTGAGATTGAAAATGACAAATTTCTTTGCGCTGAAACTAATTTAGCCCAGTTTCCAACCGAGACCTGCATTGAACAAATAATGCTGATGAAGAACAACTACAAAAACTGCATACAGAACCATATTGAAATAGAAAAAACTAAGATACAAAAAGTAACCGACAATCAATGGTTGGTTTACTCAGAGGAAAGTCTCATCATCACCGAGAATTGCAATGCAGAAATCCTGAAGTACACTATTCTTGGGACCTATATCGTGACACCTGGCCAACAATGCGAGACACAAATAGGCGAAGTCATCGTTGCCGCCACCACAAACACTACAGTTTCCAGTCTCCAGCTGCCATTGATCCAGATGCCGGATCTACAACAGGACATCCAGAGAAGATCAAAGAAAGTGGATTTAAGAAATGTGGACTTCAGTGATGTGAAAGAAGTGTTACAAAGTGCAAAATTCAGTGAAATAGATGATACGACACAAACAGCGACAATAGAAATTAGTATATGGACCATCTTAGAGTATGTGATTATTGTAATAGCAATAGTTATCTTTATAATGTATAAATTTCAGTTCATAAACTTTTGTCGAAATTCTCCGAAACCGTCTGCGACACCTTCGGATAATTTCTCTCTTAGGGAGGGAGGAGTTAAGGAACCCCAACCTACCATTATTAGCTTTGTCAGCCAATAATTATTAACTAGATTATTAGTTCCCAATTTCCCACTGCGCGATCAGCATTTATAATATCTAGAACATGCGTCGGTCTGATCACGTTGTGCTTGTACTACGTTAGCAATTAAGTTAGTATATAAGATCAATATTTTATTAGATTTAGTTAATTACTGTTACGCTGTAACTCTGTCGGAATAAAGTTATTTTTTAAATACTTCCGTTGTCGCTTACTTAATTCGAGCGAAGCTGCGGGCAAAAGCTAGTATACATATAATAATAAAGAATCACTTAATTCTGGCGTCAAAAAATCGCAAAACGAATTAATTTATAAAATTATCCTAATTTTGATGATTCGTTTTAGGGATTATTTGCATCAGAATGATAAAAACTTTCGTATGAAAATTAAGATTACCTACTAGTTTCAAACAGTACAATCAACATAGATCGATACGAAAAGGAGAGGTTGGGAATTCTTAGTGATTATGAGCATATCTATTTATTCAACCCAGGTGAACGTAGAAGAAGGCGTAGAACTAAGCGTAAAACTGGAAGGCTTCGGCTGGTCCACCGCGCTCAGCGTGTGCGGGTCAGGAGGTGGGAGCAGCAGCAGTACGGCTGTGGGCAGCAGTGGCAATGGGTCGTTCAGTGCCAGGCTCAAGCTGAGGGACTCCCGGGGGAGGAGGCTGTATCTCAACGCAAGAGTCACTATCAAGAAGACTGATGGCATCAAGGTAAATAATTCTAATGTTGATATAAATCATGTACATAAACTTTTTATAACTGGTTCTGCTTTTTGACGTTTTACTTGGCAGTGTCGAAAGTGAATTGACAAAATAACGCCATCATACTGTCACACAAAATCAGAAAGAAATTGTACACATGAGTGTGAACTACAGCTGGTTTAGCATTTGTTGGGGAAAAGGTTCTGCACCGGAAAGTAATTTGTTAGCGTCTGAACGATTGTTAGTTTTGTATTAGTTTTATTTTCTGATTTATATTATAGGTAGGGGGGTAGGTCTTTACCTATGAAAATGCCGTTTTGTATGAAAAAAATTAAACGAATTTTTTTCATGTATTTTTTATTTGTATTAATCGAAATAATCACCCATGCAATCAATGCATCTTTGCCAACACAGTGGCAGTTTATTGATGCGCTTCTTAAAAAAATCTGCTGGACGGGAGGCAACAAATTCTTCAAAGGCATTTTGTACTGCCGCTCGGGTATTGAATTTTTTTCCCGCCAAGAAGTTATCCAAATTCTGGAAAAAGTAGTAGTCTGTAGGCGCAAGGTCTGGTGAGTAGGGCGGATGACGGAGAGCTTCCAACCCCAGTTCTTGCAACTTGGAGACCGTCTGCTGTGCAGTATGAGGTCGCGCGTTGTCGTGCAGGAGCAGCGGAGACGAGCGATTGACCAATGCTGGTTGGAGATGTGCCAGCTTCTCCATCATTGAGTTCAGTTCTTCACAGTACACATCTGCAGTAATGCTCACCCCGTTTGGTAAGAAGCTGTGATGAATCACACCGGCGCTAGACCACCAAACAGTGACCATCATTTTTCTAGGGGTAAGTTTTCGTTTAGGGCATTGTTTAGGTGCTGAACCAGGATCCAACCAACTTGCTGAGCGCTTGCGGTTATCAAACAGAGTCCATTTTTCATCGCAGGTAACAATGCGATTCAAAATTCCTTCATTTGTGTGTCTGTTGAGCAGTGCAAGGCACGTCTCGACGCGTACTTCGCGCTGGCGATCATTGAGTTCGTGGGGCACCCATTTGTCAAGCTTTTTTACCTTGCCAATTTGACGCAAATGGACCAATATTGTTTTGACGCTAACGTCGAAAGCTGCTGCTAATTCAGCCGTAGATTGTGTATCATCAGCTTCCACAATCGCCTTTAATTCGTCATTGTCGATCAAAGTCTTCGGACGACCGCGAGGTTCATTTTTCAGGTCGTAATTTCCAGAACGGAAGCGAGCAAACCAATAACAGGTGGTGCGTTGGTTTGTAGTGTTAGCTCCGTAAACGTCGTTGATGTTGCGTGCCGCTTGTGCCGCGTTGCTGCCACGACGGTACTCATATTCCATAATTACTCGAATTTTTAACGTATCCATGATGACGAAAAAGATTGAAATGCGATGAAAATGTAACACTAATCAATAAACAAATGACTACTTTTGGAAAAAGAATTCCATGTTTTTAAAATAAAATTAATTTGAAATTAGAATTCTTAGACAAACAAAAATTATTTTGATTTGAAATGGCCAGTACTGCAGAACCGCAATTTCATAGGTAAAGACCTAATATTTTGTAGCGACTTTTTTGTTTTTATTTGTGTTTACCAGTGGAAAAATATGAAAATGAAGGCCATTTACTAGTTGTTTTTCATATTTTTAGTACACTGTACGTAAATATACTGTACGTGTAATTTAGTTGTAAGTTTTCTGAATATAATCAAATAAAATTAGGGCAGCCACAGCATGAGAAGTGTGGCTTATGCATATTTCATCACAACACGGGTGGGAATGTCTCTTCACCCGTGTAAATGTGCTTTAAGGCTCACTGATATCACAAATCACTTAATGCACTAAATGAATTTAATAGCTTGTTTTATTTCTCTCGATCCTTTAACGACGTCAGAGACAGAATTAAGTTTTAGATACCTATAGAGATAAATGCAATTAATGATGTGTGGTGTCAGCGTGCTTTTGTGTGATCAAACAAAGCTGAGCCTATGTGTATGTGGCAGGTGTCGATCTCGGCGGCGTACTGGCTGGTGAACCGCACGGGGCTGCCGCTGGTGTTCCGCGCGGAGGGCGGCGCCACGGAGGCGGCGGGGCAGTTCGCGGAGCACGAGCTGGCGCGCATGGTGGCGCCGCTGCTGTTCTCCTTCGCCGAGGCCGACGGCGGGCCCACGCTGGCCGCGCGCCTGGGCCGCGGCCTGCCCGGCGAGCCCGAGGTGAGCCAGCTGCCGCCAGTGGCGCTTAACACAACTCTTTATACTAGTAGGGTATCTGACTGAATTCTTAATTGTTTTTTTTTTAGTTTAGAATTGAATTACAGTAAAAAAAAATGTCGAAGTTGTATGCGTTGTAAAGTGTTTTGCTTTTCACCGATATTGTATCTATTAAATCGTCTGTATTAATTTTTGTATAGTATTGATTGTAGCCGAATACCCTATGGGGAGTGGAAGCATTGAAAGAAAATTAGAAATTTACGTAGATGAAATCGCGGATACGACGCTTGTGCTAAATAAAACTTTAGTCCAAGTTAAATCGTTTATTGCAGTTGTTACTTTTGATTGTCAACACTTAAAAGAAATTAAAATTCATTCCATTTCGTTTTTTACAAGGTTCTGAAGGTTCTTTTATTTGGAGGTGGGTTAGAATGAGTGCTAAACAAACAGCACCAAGGCTACAAGCCTATTTGCTAAATATCTGTGATATTCGCAGTGGTGCTCGCCATTCGGGCTGGGAGTGGGGGTGGCGGTGAAGAAGCTGGAGGTGCGCGGCGAGGGCGAGGCGGGCGCGTGCGAGCGCGTGTACGCGGTGGGCGTGCGCGTGCGCAGCGGGCGCGGCCGCTACCGCCACACCAACATCGCCACCTTCACGCCGCGCTACCAGCTGCACAACAACACCTCCCACCACCTGCAGTTCGCGCAGAAGTGCTGCGCCACCACGCTCGTGAGTTGTACAAATATATATCAGTGGCGAAGGGCGATTTTATTAGAGAGGTAAGCCGGAGCAAAAAAAAAATGCTTACCTAGGCCGGACGTGGCGCACGTAGTCGAGTTACTTAAAATCTGTGACTGACTTCCTGGCTTCAGTCTTCTAGAAGCAGATGTCTTCAGTCCACCTTTACTATACGTGTAAGCACTGGTGATTGAAACAGTGTCTTGCAATTATAATAACAGTGGCTTTGAAAAAAGCCGTTTGTGGTGTGATCAGTGTGATGACGTTGACGTATGATGTCTACTAGAAAAAACTACTTAACTACAAGACTACTGACTTATTCTACTTATAATACTACTTATACTCTAAAGCTATTCGTCTATTCTTTAGTACAAAGTGCGCTAAGACATTATCATAAAAGCCGAGATGATTCTTAATTCGTGACGTCACGGACGGATTACGGCACACATCAGCTGTTCGTGTCAGCACTAATAACAAATAAAACACCCGAAACTCTTTAGTATAATTCGTGTCTACTTTTGCACTGTAGTGTTCCTTACGCGTGTGGTTGTTTTAAAAGCAGTTTAACAGCAGTTCGGCAGTGTAAAACCGTATAAAACAATTCTGCATTTTATTAACTATTTTACGTTGCAGTTACTTGTTGGTTACTTTGTTCCACCGGTACCCCCAAAAAAGTGTCAGTTTTTACAATTTTTGACAGGTGTAACCACAGATTGTGTATGTGAATCTATAGTTTGCTGAGTGGCAGACGCCATCTATCGTTGCAAAAGAGCCTTAGAAAAGTGTGCGCCATCTATTTTTTGCTCCTAGCCGTACTATGGTGAAGTGCGCAGCTTGTGGTAGATTTTTTTCGGCAAAAGGGGGCGCTACGTGTAGCAACTCGGCGTGCCACAACCGGTATCACCTTGCCTGCTTACTGCTGCCTGATCCAACTCAGATCAGCAGCGACTGGCTGTGCCCTGAGTGCAGGAAGAAGTTGCCCAGGGGAGATAACAGCGCTACACCCGTAAAGGATCTAGGTAGTGGTCCGCCTGTAATTCCAGCAGCATCGTCGACAGCGGCGGCAGAACCTATCGATCTGAAGTCAGGATCCGCAGTAGATATTGCTACGTCAGTGGCAGCAGCTTCGGTTGCGGCACCAGTCACTGGCGCGATGATCAGGTCACCGGTCGCGGCGACTCAGGTTCGGGGCACGGTGACCAAGCCCCCCGTTGCCAACGCTAAGGTTCTGTCTCGGGCTGGAAGCGAGCAGGGTGCTGATGGGGAGCCCTCACCAGATACACAGCTCACCCTCCGCGAAGAAATAAGACTCTTTCGGTCCGAGCTGCGGGAGGTTCGCGATGAAATGAGGGAATTTCGTCGTGAGATGGCCGGCCTACACTCGTCGTTGGGCGTCTGTACCGAGCGGGTTGACAACCTGGAAGCCAGGATTGAGGCTCTAGAAAGTCGGCAAAATGCGGCAGTGCCAGACGGTAAAGTAAGCCACCTCGAGCGCGTGGTTACACCATTACAGCTTGACCTCAACGATCGTGAGCAGGATTTACTTGGCTCCGATCTTGAGATAGCCAACATCCCCGAGACTTCGGGGGAAAACGTGTTGCACACCGTCGGGCTGGTGGCGGCAAAGCTTGGGGTAACTCTTGACGAGCGGGACATAGTGTTTGCGCAACGGGTGGGCCCACGAGCCGAACTAGACGCACAGACAGGCTCGGCGGGCGGCGCCAGTCCGGACGGCGGAGCGAGCCCAGGGGGAGCCGCGGCGGGGCCGGCGCGCGGGCGGCGCATCGTGGTGCGCCTGGCGCGCCGCGCACTGCGCGACCACCTGCTGCAGAGCGCGCGCGTGCGGCGCGGAGCCACCACCGCTGACCTAGGACTGGCCATACCCCCGCGGCGCTTCTATCTCAACGAGAGGCTCACCAAGACTAACAAATATTTGTTTTATCGCGTGCGTGAAGCTGGCAGCCGTCTCGGGTGGAGGTACACCTGGACAAAATTTGGCCGCATTCTGGCCAAGCAGGGCGACGGCAAGCCCACCCACTGCATCCGCTCGGAGCAGGACCTTGCGCGGGTTTTTGGTTGTGAGGTGTCTACGACAAAGGAAGTCTGATAACTTGGTACCTAACAATCACAGTATTGCATGTCATAATGGTATTGATATCCGGTATCTGTTTTTTGTTATTGTTTTGTTCGCACTTAGTTATTTAAGTTTGTCTTGTGCGTGGCTGGCTGTATTCCTGTCTCAGTATACTTTGGTTTCTTTTAGTGGCCCAGCTCTCCTGCATATGACTATCTATGTATATTTTGAACGTATCCCACTTCCACTTTTAATTGTCACATTTATATTTATTATGATATATGTTTCTTTACTATCTTTACACATTATTACAGTTTGGCTGACTAAGCATTTTTGTGCAATATTTCTAATGCTTCACACTTTATTATTACAATTTACCCCTAACACTATGTACTTCAATATATTTACTCATCGTATACTAATGCAAGACCTTACACTTATTAATATACACAACATTTTTAAAAATGAATAAGACAAAAAATCTAGCCGTTTTTTATTTAATGCCGGGTCGTTAGGATCGCGCCATGAGGAGTTCCTAGTCGCTATGGATAGCCTTTCTGTAGACGTCATGGCCATAAATGAGACGTGGCTCAGGCAGGGCGAGGAGGGTCGCGCGCCGACCGTGCCGGGCTACCGGCTGCGGCATGTGCCGCGCGCGCGCACCGTGCGCGGCGGCCGCGGGGGCGGCGTGGGCTTCTACGTGCGCCGCGGGGTGCGCGTGCGGGCCGCGCCGCACCCGCCCGCGCCGCAGGTCGAGCAGATGTGGCTCCGGCTCAACATCAATTCGCAATCAGTCATCATTGGTACCGCTTACAGGCCGCCATGGCTGGATGTCAATGTTTTCTTGGATGCGATTACTGATTCTCTCTCCTCCTTTGCAAACGCGGACAAGGCTATCTTGCTTGGCGACTTCAATATTAATGTCCTGAACCAAACTGACAACAAATCAAAGCTACTAAATAATTTTATACACTGCTGCAATCTTAAACAAGTTGTTACTGAGCCAACCCATTTCACAGACCACAGTGAAACTCTAATTGACGTTGTGTGCACAGATGCCCGTGTTGTGTGGTGTCTGTATCACACATACCGGAGCTCGGTCACCACGCAATTATATCGGTGGAATTAAATTTCAAATTGGAGAAACCTTCCCCCCGCTGGATTACTTATAGACCACTTAAGGATATCCTCCCCGAATTCTTTGATGACGACCTAAATAAAATGGACTGGGAATATATTGAAAGTCTGGAAGATGTGAACACCATGGTGGCGACGTTCAATCAATACGTCTTGGCACTGTTTGACTTGCACTCTCCCTTTAAAAAAATCTTAATTAAGGAGAAATCTTATCCCTGGATAACAGATAATGTCAAGGAAATGATGAGACTGCGTGACAATTACCACTTGAAGTCCAAAACTACAAAATCCGAACATCAAATCAAATCCTATAAAGAGTTAAAATACCTTGTTAGAGCTGCTTTTGATAGTGAGAAGTGCGCATACTTTAAAACATATATTAATAATAATATTAAACAACCTAAGAAATTATGGAGTCACATCAAGTCCACTATAGCCACTTCAAAGAAACCAGAGCATAGTCTGCCACATTTTTGTAATAACCCAGAGTCTATCAATCAACACTTTTTGGATGTACCGGGCAGTGGTGAGGTTACTGCTGCAGATTTAACTTATTTTGAGAATCATAGACATGACAATAATCATTTCCATCTTGAGCCGGTTCAACAGGATGCAGTGCTACGGATCTTGCGCAGTCTTAAATCCAATGCGCAGGGCTCTGACCATATTTCACTGGAGATGTTGATGCTGACACTTCCTCGAACACTTGCAGTCATCACAGCTATCATTAACAGATCCATAGGCACCTCTTCATTCCCTGATCTGTGGAAAATGGCAATAGTTAGACCAATACCAAAAGTACCTAACCCCACTAGTTTAAAAGACCTTCGTCCGATTAGCCTACTGCCATGTCTGTCCAAGATCCTAGAAAGGGTTGTCTCTGACCAACTCAGGGAATGTCTAGAGCACCATAGCATTTTGCCGCTGGCTCAGTCTGGATTTCGCAGAGCCCACAGCACAGCAACAGCTCTCCTGGATGTAGTAGGTAACATTCTTGAAGCCAGAGACAAGGGTATGGGAAGCCTACTTGTCCTACTAGATTTTTCGCGTGCTTTTGACTCCATTAATGTTTCACTTCTTCTCTCCAAGCTGTCCTACTATGGGTGTGACGTTGAAACAGTTAAGTGGTTTGAGAGTTACCTCAAAGGGCGATCACAGTTTGTGCAGGTGACAAGAGACAGCGGAGACATTATATCCTCTAGTGTGAAACATGTGGACAGGGGCGTACCACAGGGATCGATCTTGGGTCTGCTTCTCTTCATCCTGTACAGTGCTGACATTATCAAATGTTTAGTCAACACCAGGTTCCACCTTTACGCTGATGATCTGCAGCTGTACCTCTCTTTCCGCTCGCAGGATGTTTCTGAAACCGTAAATAAAGTAAATGAAGATTTAGAAAGAATCTCAGCTTGGTCTAAAAGAAACTCCCTGGTCCTCAATCCAAGTAAGTCCAAGTACATTGTGATGGGGTCTAGAGATTTCCTGAACAAAATGCTTACTTGTGACCTGAACCTCAAGATTGATGGCTGTAGTGTTGAGAGGGTTCTGGAAGCTCGTAATCTTGGGGTAGTATTTGACGGGCAGCTGCATTTCGAAACTCACATATTGGAAGCCGTCCGCAACTGCTTCTACCGACTCAAACTCTTATATCGTGTCCGTCCCTACATAAGTGTGGATATGCGTGTCATGCTGTGTGAGTCACTTGTTCTATCCAAGCTGGACGTAGCGGAAATTCTGAAGAAAACTACCCTTGTATATGTGTGACAGGAAAAGAAACTTTACCTAAACAATTTGGCATGGCAAAGCTTTTGAGATCGTTAAAAATCGAGAAAATAGTAAAGATGGTATATAAAAGTGCATTCAGGGTCCTGGTCTATTTTGAAAATAAAGAAAGTGCTTTGAAACTGTTAAATTGTGAAAGTTTTATTAGCTCAGGGTACAGAGTTCAGAGGACTGACGAAACTAACTTATGTTATGGTATTTTAACACAGATAGATCTTGAAACAGAAGAAATAGAAATTCGTGAAAATCTATCATGTGAGCATGACATAGTATCAATAAGAAGGTTAAAGAGAATGTCCGACAGTGGGGAATGGATAGATTCAGAGACAATACGAGTTTGTTTTAAGAGCGCCACTTTACCGCCGTATGTATTTGGGTACGGTTGCAGATTCAAAGTGGAGCCTTACACTTTTCCAGTTTCTCAATGCTCGGGATGCTGGAAATTTGGCCACCTCTCCAGAACATGTCCAATTAAAAAAATTATGTGTCCCAAATGTGGTGGTAATCACTCAAATTGTGAAACAAATAAGTACGTTTGTGTGAATTGCAAAGGACCGCATATGGCTATGTACAAAAAGTGTCCAATCTTCCTAAAAGAAAAAGAAATCAGAGACATCATGACTAAGCAAAACTATACATACAGAAAAGCGTTAGAACTATATTTGAAAGAAAACAGGATCCAAGAAACAAGTGTTCATAAGGGCGAAATTGAAAATAATAGTAACTACATCAATTCTCAACATCTAAATAAACAGAATACCCAGGAAACAAATAAAGAGATACTCCTAACAGAAAAAATGTCTAATAGCAGTAGAACTGATGATATCATGCTGAATAATGTAACTGAAGAGAGGAACTCAAGAAAAAACATAAGCCAGCAAGAAAATGTATCGAAAAAGAAGACGATGGAAACTAGAGTGTCGGACAGGTGTTGTTTAGGTGAAGAGAATTCATTATCACCACCCACCACCGAACCTACGTCTTTAGCGAAAGAAAAAAACTCAAAAGGTACGAAAAAGTCAAACGTCACCTTAGATTTCTCTAGTACTTTCCAGAAGGTGAAAGATATATGTACGTCTGACACTAATTGGAATACCAAACTTAATCAACTAGGTAAACTTGTAATGGAAATATTAGGTCAACTTATTGTTAAAGCTTTGAAGAAAGATGACATTTATACTAAATTTATATCTATGTTTAACGATGGCTAACAACACAACACAAAGAAAGAAAGAAAGAAAGAAAGAAAAAAAGAAAAATATTTTATTTGGGACACGCACAGGACATAAAACAATAAAAAAGAACATAGGAATAATACAAACGTCTAATATACGTATAGTACAGTGGAATGCACGAAGCTTACGACCTAAACGTAATGAGTTTGAGTTGCTAATGGCACAAGAAAAAATACATATAGCTTTAATATCCGAAACATGGCTGGAACCTGACTCTCAATTCAATGTAAGTGGGTATAATATTTTTAGAAAAGATAGGATAGATGGTTATGGGGGGATAGCTATTGTTATTTGTAAGTCGATAAATGTACAGCAATGTTTCATTTCTACTAGAAATTCAGGCATGGAAGTTATGTCAATTAAGCTTTTAAACTGTAACGAAATTAAAAACATAGTATTGTTATATTGCCCCTCTTCAGTTCGCACAAGCCTTGCTGACTGGGAACAAATTTTCTCACTATATCCTAATAAATGCATAGTAGCTGGGGATTTTAACGGCCACCATGCAACCTGGTCCTCTAAAGCAGATGGGCGAGGAATACAGATTTATGACGCGTCTTTAGATGCTGGATTTATTCCTCTTAACGATGGGAGTGCCACTAGAGTAACTTTGGTAAGTAATACTGTTCAGAGGACATTCCCCGATGTGACTTTCGTTTCGACCGATTTGTCTATCTTACTAAGCTGGACTGTGATGAACGAAAGTCTCGGGAGTGACCATCTGTTTATTAAAATTTCATATAAATATAGAAATAATATGAACGCTGTACATACAAATAAAAAGCGAAATTTCAAGCTAGCAAAGTGGTCAGAGTATAGTAAATCTTTAGAAAGTTATTTATTACAACCTTTAGATACATTTAATGTGCAAACCTTATATGATAATTTTATCAAACAGATAAATAAAGCAGCCGATAAACATATACCTTGGATCAGGAGCTGTGATAATCCAAAAAATAACTTTCGACCTAAACCTTACTGGAACGCAACACTCTCTCATCTAGTGGCGCAACGTAGGTTAGCGTTAAAAAATTTCAGAAGTAATCCTACACCAAGTAATTTAACCATAATTGAACGCAAAACAAAAGCTGCAAAAGATGTTATCTGTCAAGCGAGGACAAAAGATTGGCAAGGTTACTGTAGTGGCATTGATGAACAAACGTCAAGTTCTGATATGTGGAAACGTATGGGCTGGATCAAGGGAGTCAGGACGTCCAGATCCCGCATTTCAAATGAGCAGAAGATTGAACTTCTTTCTAACCTCGCCCCAGACTATGTCTATCCAAGAGTCCAACATTTTAATTCAAATAATATTTTACTAGATGCCAATTTCACCTTACAAGAAATGTGTAATTGTTTTAAGCGAAAGGATACAGCTCCCGGTAATGATGGCATTACATATTCTCTCATATACCATTTACCTCAGGCAGGCAAATTATACTTATTAGATCTATACAATCTCATTTTTAATACCGGTACTATTCCTATACAATGGCGTGACATATTAGTGATACCAATACCAAAACCTGTACCTAACGGTGGTACCAAACTCCGACCAATCTCCTTAATCTCTTGTGTATGTAAAATCTTTCACGCAGTGTTAACAAAAAGACTAGAGTGGTATTTAGAGAAAAATAAATTACTGTCTCCGTTCACTTCTGGATTCAGAAGAGGACAGTCGTGTCAGGATTGCCTAGTCAAATTAGTAAGCCAAATTTACTTAGGATTTTCGCGTAAAATTTCGACGATAGCGTGTTTTTTGGATATAACTAATGCCTATAATAATGTTATAATAGATGTATTGATAAAAACATTAGACGAAATAGGTGTTGGGAAAACCTTTTGCCAGTATCTATGGAACTTTCTTAGTGAACGACACCTTATTATGAAAGATGAAAGCGATCAAAATAAGTACTTTTTAAGATATACAAATCGTGGTCTGGCGCAAGGTGACCCAATTTCACCTGCCTTATTTAACGTAATTACAATTAAATGTTTTGATAAAATTAGAAATGTAACTATGTGTCAGTATGCAGATGATTTTGTATTATATTCACCTTCCATTAACCTAAGAGAAAGTCAAATAGAATTTCAAACAGCGTTAAATGCATTCTGTCTCATTCTGGATGAAATTGGGTTACAATTATCAGGCGATAAATCGAAGGTTTGTATTTTTAGCAGAGGTTTCAAAAGATTACAAATTGAACTTAAATTAGATAAGGACAATTTAGAGATAGTAGACAATTATAAATATTTAGGTGTATGGTTAGACAGATCGTTGCGCTGGAGTAAACACATTAACATGACTGTTGAAAAGGTGCAAAGGAGTCTTAATTTACTCAAGGTTTTGGCAGGTGCTTCCTGGGGTTTACATCCTAGACACCTAAGACGTATATATATTGCACTAATCAGAAGTCGCTTAGACTATAGCTGCTATTTATATGATGCGAGCGCTAAATGCCATCTAGATAAATTAAGTAAAATTCAAAATCAGGCTATGAGGATAATAGGAGGTTTCATCAAAACTACACCGATTCACGTTATGGAAAGTGAGCTTGGTGTAGTTCCACTGTGCTTACGAAGGAAATATTTAGCGTATAAATTCTGTTTAAAGTCAAAGGCTATAGAAAATAATGTAACTTGTCAGTTATTAGAGAATCTCTACGCTCTTCGACAAAATTCTTATTGGCAAAATAAAAATATTCCGTTATTGGTATCAGTTGTGAATGAGGTGAAAGACTTGCAAGTAGCTTCTTCCTGTTCACTATTAATGTATACTTTACGAACATGGGTAACTAATATTAATGTTAATGAAATAATTGTAGTAAATTTAGAATCAATAACAAAAGCTAAAAGGTCATACGATACTAATTTGTTAAAATTTGAAGTTATTAATGAATTATATACAAAGTATGGTGGTTGGTCTTACATATTTACAGATGGGTCGAAGAGTGTAGAAGGTCATGGGTCTGCATTTTATATACCTAATATGGATATGAGAACTCAGGATAATTGTTTTAAAATAAGTCAATCTACATCCATTATGACGTTGGAACTCATTGCAATCTCAGAGGCTTTGGCTTATATAATTAATCATTTTGGATATAAAAAAGTCGTCATTTGTACAGACAGCAAAAGTGCATTACAACATATAGCTCGATGCGCCTCTGGCCACAGAGGTACATCGATAGCTTATGATATTTTATCTAAAATAGATGAAATTACTTTAAAGGGCATCCGACTGAGGTTGCAGTGGGTTCCATCGCATATTGGACTGCGGGGCAACGAAGAGGCTGACACGTTGGCGAAATTAGCAGTTAGAAATGGGAAAGAAAAAAATATTATATTAGATTATTCAGAGTTTTTACCAAAATTTAGAAATGTATGTTATGATTATTGGAGAGAATATTTTAATAAACGGTCACTAGAGAAGGGTTTATGGTATAAAACCATACAATGTGAACCTCTTCGCGTGCCCTGGTTCATGAATAGCGATGTGAGTAGAAAACTGATTGTTACTGCCTTTAGACTCAGATCTGGACATATTCCATGCAAAAAATTTGCCTTCATGATGAAGAAAATCGCATCACCCAATTGTGACGAATGTGGAGTTGTCGAGGACCTACAACATTTATTGATGGAATGTGTCAAATATGAGTCCAGTAGAAATAATTTAGTGAGATCCTTGAATTTGAACAGAGCTGATGTAGGCATGTTCCATATAATTCTATCCCAACCAAATGGCGACGATGCGAAGAGTTTGTTCAAATTCATGGGCCACGTCTTATGAAAGTAGCATTGTTTAGGATACGATGGGACTGACATACGCTATGCGTAAAAGCCCCTATAAATAAATAAAGAAAAGAAAAAAAAAAAAAAAAGAACTATGCTGACACTGTGTATCGGGCGTGCATTCTCGGTAGAACCGAAAAACTTATCCAGCGGGTGCAGAATGCTTGCGCAAGATTCTGCTACAATGTCCCTCCACGATCCCACATCACTCCATTTTTAAACAGGGGTAATTTGATGAGAATGTCAGCACGCAGAAAGCTTCACCTGGCTACCCTACTCTTTGGCACTATTCTCACACAGAAACCTGATTATTTATATAAGAAACTGTCTTGGTCGCGCGATGTTAACAAGATCAAAACTAGGGCTTTCTCGTACCTCATGTTAGCCACATCGCACAGAACTGCTGCTTTCCGTGGTAGTTTCAAATTTGCTGCGTCTCGTTGCTGGAACGACTTGCCACCTCCTTTTCGTGCTATAAAAACAGTTGGCACTTTTAGATATAAGTATAAACAACATTTACTACGTATACAAAAGGAATCTAATCAATAAACTCACCCTGGAACTGAACGCAGTTAGTCTTGGGTCAATCTTTTTCCTCCTCAACACATTACAGACAGCTACACAACACAAATCACATTAAGTATTTATTTTGCACCACTCTCTTGTCATAGCTTTATTCTAACAACTCGTAATTTGTTCTGAATTTCTGATGCTATTTTTTGTTGTAAGTCCTTAGCGTCGAATTAATTTATACTATGAGTTTCCTGTTTGTTGTTGATAAATTTTGTACACTGACATATTTTGAAGTAATTAAATCATCTGCGCTCGCGTCCCTTCGTTTGTCATAGACCATAGATAATTGTCTGTGGCATGGACAAGCGATTTTGGAGCGTCGGGTCTAGGTGGATCATGTATTCAATTGTTAATTGTAATAAATACTGATTTCATAAATATTTTAAGTATATTTTATCCTTTTTTTATATATAGTAATAGTTTTCAATGTGGGATTCATTGTTATGTCCGTAAGTGTGTCCGTGGCATCACACCGGGCCCTATCAGAATACCAGCGCTGCGGTAGTTGTTTTTTTTTACAAATATCGCAGCATTATGCTGAGATAGGAGCCTTTTTGGCCTCGCACAGGTCTTACTTTTTTATATTTTTTAGCTTTTAGAAATATTATTTTGTTATCTGTATGTTAAATGTAGAAATGTTCCTATGTTCTTTTTTATTGTTTTATGTCCTGTGCGTGTCCCAAATAAAATATTTTTCTTTCTTTCTTTCTAATTTTTAGCAATAAATGTTTTTCTATAGAAAAAATGGCTAGATCAGATAATCGTTCTTGTTTTTGAGAATTACGCATGTACGTATGAATTCGCTTCAAAGCCGAAAACGACTTCTCCGCGGATGCAACTGTAACGGGAAGTGTCAAAAATATACTACACTAGCTACGGGCAGAACCCGCGATTTCGTCCGCGTTAAATTTCTTGTTCCCCCGACCCTTCCCGTCGCGTCGAATCGCCTACCCGTGCGATTTTCCCCGTTTTTGCAACATTTTTCATTACTGCTCCGCTCCTCTTGGTTGCAGCGTGGTGTTATATAGCCTATAGCCTTCCTCGATAAATAAGCTACCCAACACAAAAATAATTTTTCAATTCGGACCAGTAGTTCCTGAGATTAGCGCGTTCAATCAAACAAACAAACAAAGTCTTCAGCTTTATAATATTAGTGTAGATAATGTTGTAATTTGTGGAAAAGTGTCACCAATCCTACGGTGGGATAAGTGCCAATAGGATGAATGACTGATGGGTTATCAGCCACGAGCGCCAACCTCAATGGACCTGGCTCACATTGTTGTATAGTGCCTTCACATGGGAATGGGCGTTACCCTGTGTGCGACCTGTTTAAATCGACCCTACTCGTGGGAATACTATGGAAAATAAAGAACAATCTAAAACTCTCTCTCAACTTGAAAAACCCGAAAATAAAATACTAAGCCAACAAATATTTCACAAAGCCTTTTTTAATAAAACAAGAACTCAGTCACTGAATAATCTCGACAACCTAACACCTGCTGACACCGAAATGAGTTCAACTAGAGCTGATAGCGACCAATGGACGAAAGTACCTGAAAGAAAAAGACAACGCAAAAGTCCTGAAATAAACAAAGCACAAAAACAAAAAAAACTCGACACCTACTGGCTGAGCCAACCTACACCTACACCAACTTCAAACAGATTTTCCGAGCTAGATAATGACAAGCAAGACACACAAACGACTGAAATTGCTGAAATACCTGCCAAGGCCCCGCCCTTATACGTAGACTGGGTCAGCAACATCCAGCCACTTCTAAAAATGCTTGATGAGGTAGCTCCAGATAACTATGAAGTGAAAATTCTCCGTAATGAACAAGTTAGAATTCAACCCAAATCTACAGAGTTGTATACAAAAATAGTTAAAAACCTGCAAGAAAAAAATACAGAATTTGCACCTACAAGCCCAAACAAGATCGCTGTTTTAAAGTAGTCCTTAAAAGTCTCCATCCTTCCACTGATATGGATGAAATTAAAGCTGAACTAGAAATGCAAGGACACAAAGTTACAAATATTTGGAATGTCAAACAAAGAAGTACCAAAAAACCATTACCAATATACTTCATAGAATTAAAATCCAACAGCAACAAAAAACACATCTATGACATAAAAAATCTTTTGCACTGTCGAATCATCTTCGAACCACCAAGACCGAAACGAGAAATTTCACAATGTGGCAATTGTCAACAGTATGGCCACACAAGGAAATACTGTTTTAGGAAGCCCAAATGTATAAAATGCGCTGGAGATCATGCATCGTCCAAGTGCGAACGTAAAGAAAGGTCGGACTCAGTTAAATGTGTACTATGCGATGGCAACCATCCTGCAAACTATAAAGGCTGTTCAATATATAAAGAGCTCCAGCAACTCAAATACCCTACTCAACCAGCAAAACAACGACAACTAACGCACATCAAACATCAACCAGAAAAGGCGGACACTTCTAGACAGGGAGACCGAACATCATATAAGCAAGCTTTAACGTCCAATAAACCTTCACACGCACCTGCTAGCAAGCAAAGTCTAAACGGACTACCAAAAGTCCAGACAAACAACAATGACACATGAACGAAATTATGAATAATATGACACAACTGATACAACAATTAACCTCAGTAACAAATCTCCTAATGGAAATCATGACCAAACTGGCAAATTCTGTTCATTAAAAATAGCTCTTTGGAATGCTAATGGGCTCTCACACCATGTCTTAGAAGTAGAGCCATTTTTAAAAACAAACAAAATAGATATCTTACTGGTATCCGAAACACATTTTACGACAAAGAATTATCTCAGAATCTTCAATTACAAATTCTACCAAACAATGCATCCGGACGGTACAGCCCACGGAGGATCCGCAATTCTAATTAAGAATAACATCAAACATCATAAGGTCGAGCCGTATAAAACTCCTGAGATACAAGCCACAAGCGTTGTTGTCGAGGATTGGAGGGGACATTTGACTGTCACTGCACTGTATTCTCCTCCAAAACATGCTATCAAGAAAGAAGACTACAATTTCTTCAAGACACTGGGACCAAGGTTTATAGCAGGAGGAGATTATAATTCCAAAAATACTCAATGGGGCTCTCGTTTAAAAACTCCAAAAGGACGTCAATTACAGGCAGCTATAAATTACCTACAGCTAAATACAATATCGAACGGGGAACCAACTTACTGGCCGACTGATCCAAAAAAAATCCCAGACTTGGTAGACTTCAGTGTCGTAAAGGGAATTCCGAATAATTGTTTCAAATGTACTTCTCTTCCAGACCTCTCATCTGACCAAAGTGTGGTTCTGCTTGAGGTTTCCCAGAAATTCTTACTTGTTAAACCTATAGCAAGGCTACATGAACGTAGGGCCAACTGGGATATGTTTCGCTCCATAGTAGATTCTACGATTAATACTAACTTGCCATTTAACAATGAAGAGGACATTATGGCAGCAGTTGAACATTTCAACGAGTGCGAAGTAACATGCTGCTTGGGATAGTACTCCTGCTCCCAAGAAATACACGGAACCAGACTACTCAAAACCCATCCGTGATCTAGTAGCCGAAAAAAGACAAGCTCGTAAATTGTGGCAAACTACTAGATTCCCCAGAGACAAAAGACGGCTGAACTACCTATCGTCTAAACTTAAAAATCTACTGCATACTGAGCAAAATGATAATATCCAGAAAGACCTACGTAATCTGGATGCTACGGGCTAGCGACTATTCTCTTTGGAAAGCAACCAAAAAACTGAAAAGACCCACTGCTTCGAATCCCCCGATACGCAGGAAGGATGGTTCCTGGGCAAAAAGTGACTTAGAAAAAGGCGAAGCATTTGCCTCTCATCTAGCCGATGTCTTTGTACCAAACACAGCTCAGAACTTATCGAACACCAACAACGAAGAACTCATTAGCTGCCTTTATGAACCTTATCAACTTGACCTGCCCAATGAAAAGATTACGAAACGAGAGGTAATTGACACCATTAGAAATTTTAATCAAAATAAAGCTCCAGGATACGATTTAATTACTGCTAAAATACTCCGCGAAATACCTGATATAGCAGTATTTTTTTTTTGACAAATCTGTTTAACTGCATACAGATCAGAGGAATCTTCCCACCTCAATGGAAGGTAGCTCAAATTAAAATGGTCCTTAAACCTGGTAAAGCTCCTGAAGAGGCATCTTCCTACAGACCAATCAGCTTACTACCCATTCTGTCAAAGGTTATGGAAATACTTTTTTTAAAGCGATCAAATAAATAATAGCAGAAAATAAAATCATACCTGACCACCAATTTGGTTTTAGAAAACGCCATGGCACGATAGAGCAGGTGCACCGACTGGTAGAAGAAATCCATAGGGCTTTTGAAAACAAGAAATATTGCTGTGCGGCTTTTCTAGATATCTCGCAGGCTTTTGACAGAGTTTGGCACGAAGGTTTACTATACAAGATAAAAAAAACAGCTCCCGACCAACTATTACATATTCTTGAAGTCGTATCTTGGGGACAGGTTATTTTATGTCAAGCAAGGAGATGATATAACCAAACTTCACAGGGCACATGCAGGAGTGCCACAGGGAAGCGTGCTTGTTCCGATCCTCTATTTGATATTTACGTCAGACCTACCAATGACAGACGGTGTCGGGATCGGCACTTTCGCAGATGACACAGCAGCCTTAACTGCACATGAAGAACCAACACAAGCAAGCAAAATGCTTCAACGTTCTCTAGACAACATCACGGAATGGCTAACAACCTGGCGGATAAAAGCAAAAGAATACGCGCACACACACACACACACACACACACACACACACACACACACACACACACACACACACACACACACACACACACACACACACACACATACACACACACACACACATACACACACACACGCACACACGCACACACACGCATACCCACGCCCACTAACATGCCCACACAATCACACTTTTTAGCTTCACACTACTTTTATATTATTTTCGTTATGTATTAGCTTTACTCATAAAACTGTTGTAGAAGAAAAGTCAATACTGTGTAAGTGTGTACAATACAGTTATAATATCGAATGGGGACTGGCACTGTACTCCCTTATACAGGTTATTCTATAACTTCTATAGCTGGGAATGCAGCACCTCACCACCATTTCAGTTGTAGTTTTAGTACACTCAATTTTTCAACCCTTTAAACTGTACTACAATGCTCTTATGATAAATAAACAATTTTAATTTTTAATTTTAATGCTCCTTGGTTCATAACAAACCAACAGTCACACCACGACCTTGAAATCAGAACAGTACAAGAAGAGATTAAGCACTCAATGAAATCATACAGAGACAGACTACACAATCACCCAAACATACTAGCTACGCACTTGATGAATAGTAATTCAACATTCAAAAGGCTAAAAAGAAAGGCCCCTAGAAATTTATAGGGAGCATTACACGTTAAGGGAGCACGTCACTGGACTGACTACCCTCCAAGACAAAAATTATATATCTAACCATACGCTGAATGTTCGCATGGAACAGATTGCAAGATAAACATTAAAAAAAAAAATTACACTAGTACTACACTAATTACTTACAGCTTGGCAAAAAAGAGTCTGGAAAAAATGAGGGCGCCTGCTTAGCAGATATGGCCACCCTGTATACTAGGACTAAAAGTGATAAGATACTTGTTGTTTTAATCCACAAACACGAGATCCCGGAAATTCTCATCAGTCAAGATTTCAAGACTTGATAGGCACACAGTCTTTTACTTTCATTGTATTTACTAGATTGCGCATTATTTCGCTGGAATAACCTTTTATCTAAGAGTGCCATCATAATAACATAATGAGAACTTATTCAGTTTAAAAAAAATTAACAAAAAAAAAACAACCGACTTCCTTAAAAAAAACACTACAAAGTCAAAAATAACTTTAATTTCGAAAGTCGGTGTCTAAGGATCTGTATTTAAGGTTTTTTGCCACCGACTTCCGAAATTAAAATTATTTTTGACTTTGTAGTGTTTTTTTTAAGGAAGTCGGTTGTTTTTTTTTTTGTTAAAAGTTTTTATTTTTAACTTTTTACTTATGGTAGATACCCCGCACTAATCTAATCGCGTTATTCGTTCATTTGTCGCGCAAATACTTAATGCAAATTTAAGACTTATATGGTTTTCACATGGCCCCATTGTCCGAATGGAACCAAATTAAAATGGGACTATTCGGGAAGCACCAGCTTTCAAATAAAAAAAGAATCATCAAAATCGGTTCACCCAGTCAAAAGTTATGAGGTAACAAATATAAAAAAAAAAAAAAAAAAAAAAATACAGACGAATTGATAACCTCCTCCTTTTTTTGAAGTCGGTTAAAAAATACAGACGAATTGATAACCTCCTCCTTTTTTTTAAGTCGGTTAAAAATTAATTAAATTACACTCAGGGATTGCCGATTGAACCCGATACAGAAGACATAATGTTCAGCAATCGCATTTGCGGCCACCACGGAATAAAGAAAACTAGAGGAAGTGCCCCTCACATATCGTGCGCGTGTCAACAGCTTATTCGCCGTCAGATACTTGTCGCGATTGGATGTCTCAGAAATACGCGAAATATTGCAAATTATGCCTTGTTGTGCGGTTTTGACCTGCAAAAACGAAAGCAGAAAAAAAAATGTATCTTGTAGAGGTGTATCGTATCATTGGTAACTGCTAAACTTTGTTAATTTTTAATATAATTGATTTTAATTACAATACCACATGTTATGACTTCAATGCAAACTATAAACAGCCTTATATTCATTGAAACAAAGTCTAAATGCACTTGGTCGTCATCTGGACAATCACAAACTAAATTCTAGTAACTTCGACGCTACTCGATTAGGGATGGGACACATCCGTAAAGTAGGTCGGTATCGATAGTTTTGTCTGATTTTAGTAAGGAATCAATAGCTCACATAGCTGGTTAAATAATATGAAAGTTGATAACATAAGTGTGATATTTGCGTTAGTGATTTAGTAACAGAAAACAAATCAATAGGTAATTACATAGATTTATTGTAGGTAAGCCTAGAGGGGGTTATTATGCCCATCAGAATCTGTGATTAAGTTATGTCAGACATCCGAAATATTTTTATAAGACGGTCATATATTTAATAAAGATTATATCATGGCTCAAATAATGCACCAGTTTATTGGGTCATCAATATTCCAACACATAAGCTATAACCAATTAGGGGATTTTCCTACGTCTAATCATATTACTGTCTTAATGAAAGCTATCACGGCAAAATATATTAATATTCGACTATCAAAATGGCAAATATTAAATAAATATGTGTTATTTCAAGGTCAGTAAATATTTTTAGCACCATCTGTTATCGTTTCATTTATCGTTAGCTTCTGTCAGCAGCTTCGCCCGCGTACTTAATTTTATGAAAATAATATTACCCCCCTACATACAAACATACAAATATCTCTTTAACATTGATATTTTAACGATAATCAACCTTTTTCGTTATTAAGCATTTGTATGATGTTAACAAATTAGTACATTGCTCACCCGAATAAATTACGTAACATCAATATTAATATATCGATATATGTCTACATCTCTAACTTTTTTTTTTGTACTCACCACAAGAGATTATAAGTGCATATGAATATGACATCTATTTCAAAGGAGCTAGCGTTCTGAATAGAATGAATTGGTTACAGCGCCATCTAGCGTTGAGTTGCTGAACTCGTTGTAAACTTGTCTATTTAAAGTTTTTATACGAAAAACGTCTTTATTGTTTGTGTCATGTCAAATAATAACAACTTTCATTAGTTGCAATAAGACACAATTTTTGAAAGCAATATGATGATTTGTAAAAGTTGCGTTTGTAATTTGTAGCCAATCATATCACTGTTTTTTATGTGTGTAATGGAGAATTTGATATGCAAATGTGTGAATTTGGCGACACTGGTTCCCGTGCTTAGCCAGTGTAGGGGCACTTCTCTGTATTCTTTGTTCTGTGGCGGCCACCATCTATGGTATTCACAACCATTCGATAGTTGGTAGGCCTGTATCAAATTTGACATGGATGACACTGAACGAATCCTGTTAATGCTGAGGCCTCATTTATGGAGACGCGGGGCGTCGCGCGTTGCGTGCGGCGTGGCATCGCGCGGTGCGTCGGGCGTTTTTGCTGTTTACGGAGAGGCGGCGCGTGTAGCGGCACGCGTCATTGCACGCGTAAACACAAACATGGCAATATACCATGTTGTTCACAGAGACGCAAGGCGGGCAGAGTGGCGGTCAGAGTGGCCCGCCGCCGCCGCTCGCCCGTGGCGACTTTTTAAGCGTGTAGTGGCGCACGCGCGGTACTTAATAAAACTGACTATTTCGATGTTGTTTACTATATAATCAAAAGTTGTAGTAGACATCTGTGTATAGCCATGAAATACGTCATAACCACTTTCTCTTATTCACCTATAAAGAATTGCATATTCCTCAAACTTCTCGTGTCTTCCGTTGCTGAAAACTGGGCCTATTTTTATATTAAATAATTCACGTTTAACATAAAATTTTCTGCTAAAAAAAGTCGATGATATTGTACTCCATTGTGACGGTAAATACCTCTGCGTTATGCGATTTCCAAACAAGACAGGCAGAAGTTTCCACCGCGGGCACCGCTTCATCGAGAATTGCCGCTGCGTGCGCCGCCGCGTTGAACGCCGCGTGCGACGCGTCGGTGCCCGTCGCGGGCTCCGCCGCAAAAAACGCTCCATTTGAAACAAACGCGTGTAAAATTGCCTCTCCGTAAACGCACTCATACAACGCTATATGTTTGAATTCAGTGCGGGCCGCGCCGCCCAACGCCACGCGCGACGCCCCGCGTCTCCGTAGATGAGGCCTGACAGATTATAGTCGACAAGAAGGCGACTTACAGCTGCTTCTTGTCGGAAACTAATCGGAGGTCAGAGAGTACCTATAACATGTCGCATTCGAAAGGTACGGGCAATATCGAATAAACTTTAACAGTTGACTAATGAAGGCGTCAGGTATGTCAATGTGGGGTACATAACATTATCACTATTCACATGACAATGAAAATGAAATAACACGCTAAAATTTAGATTTTATTTAAAAGAAAAACGTGACATAACATCATTCGTGTATTCCTTTTCGGTGCTATGATAGATTTTTTCCATTAAAACTGATGTGTCAGTTTTACATTTTTTATTTATGAAATCTAAATAGTGTAAAAATCTTTCTTAGACGTTTACGGCTCCCATTACAACCCGTCTCCTCAAACTATCCACACTATTAATATTATAAATGCAAAAGTAACTCTGTCTGTCTGTCTGTCTGTCTCGCTTTCCTGCTAAAACTACTGAACCGATTTAAATGAAATTTGGTACACAGATAGTTTAGAGCCTGAGAAAGGACATAGGCTACTTTTTATCCCGGTAGTATGTTCCCGCGGGATAATTTCCGACCTCCACGCGGGCGAAGTCGCTGGCAAAAGCTAGTAGGTAATATAGTATGTAGAATAGGCACCTAAAAATAATAAATATAAATTATACTTTTTTTTACTGTGGTATGCGATAGTAGCATTAACAAAAAAAAAAAAATACTTGCCTTTTTCTTTATAGTGTTGAACTTTTTGTCTAATTGCACATAGATCAAAATCGTCTAATTCTTTCTTCCGCCAACTGTTTTGGTGTTTCTCCAGGTGTAGAAAAAATCCTTAATTTTTTTCACCTTCATTAACAATTTCTCTAATTGTACTGTGAGATTTATCTTGAAAAAATATAAAGACAATCATATTCATTCCATGTAGGTACATTTTTCAATTTCAAGTATCAATCATCAAGAGTCAACGTACACGCGATTTGTCAAACTAGAAAACATAACCTCATTAATCTATTAGTAAATAAAACAATAAAATGGCTTGAAACTTACAATACCTACCGATAAAACTTAGTATTAGAAAGGAAAAACAATGACTGGCATTGACTAAAAGATAAATTTCTTAGATAAATACCTGTCGTGTCGGCAGTTCTTTCGAAAACATTGTCAATCGGAGACAAAATTTGTTCCGCTTCAGATTCCGCCAAATTTCTTACGAAAACTTAGTATATCACAGCTCACACCACTACTCCTTATTGTTTTATTCATTTTTTATATGTACAAAAGCATTAATAATTGATAGTTAATTAGAAATAAGTAAAATACAACTGGGAACATAACACAATGACAGATTAGCTACTTGTTGATGATAAACAAAGCAGTGTTGCCACTAAAAATATATTTTAGTTCCAATGGTTACCACGACAGACTCTTTTTTGCCAAGCTATATACGAATACAACGAAATAAATGCTAATTAACCACAAGTATCAACAAAATAAAAGGTTTGTTTTAAGGTTATAATTCTCTTTACGTCAATGGTCAAACAAACATTTAAAATGACAAAATTACTGTCGCGTCGAGCGGGGGCTCAAGGGGGCGGGGGAAGGGCCCGAACACTTACGAAATTCCACGAAAGGACGATATTGCTACTCAGTTCGTTCGAATAACCCGACGTGTTGTGGCTTCCCAAGGCCTCAAAAAAATGCGTGTTACGTGACCTGATGTGACGTCATGACGAGATGATTTTGTATAGATATTGATGTACTTCATAACCCGGCGTTATCAGCGTGTTATACTGCAGAAAAATGTTCACGCGCGGTGCCGCGCGAAATTCGCGCGCACTTTAAATGTTTTGTTTTCGTTGGAATATAAAGACAAATATTTTTTTATGTAGGTTGCGGTTTTGTAATACTTTAATTTTATGGTGTAAGATTAAATACATTCAGTGTGATTATTAAACACTGCTGTGAACTACTGACTGTCATAATTTCGTAAGGGAAGTCGACAGGAATCGGCTTATTAGTTACCTGCGCCACTGATATACATTAGGTCTTTACCTATGAAATTGCCGTTCTGCAGTACTGGCCATTTCAAATCAAAATAATTTTTGTTTGTCTAAGAATTCTAAATTGAAATTAATTTTATTTTAAAAACATGGAATTCTTTTTCCAAAAGTAGTCATTTGTTTATTGATTAATGTTACATTTTCATCGCATTTCAATCTTTTTCGTCATCATGGATACGTTAAAAATTCGAGTAATTATGGAATATGAGTACCGTCGTGGCAGCAACGCGGCACAAGCGGCACGCAACATCAACGACGTTTACGGAGCTAACACTACAAACCAACGCACCACCTGTTATTGGTTTGCTCGCTACCGTTCTGGAAATTTCGACCTGAAAAATGAACGTCGCGGTCGTCCGAAGACTTTGGTCGACAATGACGAATTAAAGGCGATTGTGGAAGCTGATGATACACAATCTACGGCTGAATTAGCAGCAGCTTTCGACGTTAGCGTCAAAACAATATTGGTCCATTTGCGTCAAATTGGCAAGGTAAAAAAGCTTGACAAATGGGTGCCCCACGAACTTTATGATCGCCAGCGCGAAGTACGCGTCGAGACGTGCCTTGCACTGCTCAACAGACACACAAATGAAGGAATTTTGAACCGCATTGTTACCTGCGATGAAAAATGGATTCTGTTTGATAACCGCAAGCGCTCAGCAAGTTGGTTGGATCCTGGTTCAGCACCTAAACAATGCCCTAAACGAAAACTTACCCCTAGAAAAGTGATGGTCACTGTTTGGTGGTCTAGCGCTGGTGTGATTCATCACAGGTTCTTACCAAACGGGGTGAGCATTACTGCAGATGTGTACTGTGAAGAACTGAACTCAATGATGGAGAAGCTGGCACATCTCCAACCAGCATTGGTCAATCGCTCGTCTCCGCTGCTCCTGCACGACAACGCGCGACCTCATACTGCACAGCAGACGGTCTCCAAGTTGCAAGAACTGGGGTTGGAAGCTCTCCGTCATCCGCCGTCCTCACCGGACCTTGCGCCTACAGACTACTACTTTTTCCAGAATTTGGATAACTTCTTGGCGGGAAAATAATTCAATACTCGAGAGGCAGTACAAAATGCCTTTGAAGAATTTGTTGCCTCCCGTCCAGCTGATTTTTTTAAGAAGGGCATCAATAAACTGCCACTGCGTTGGCAAAGATGCATTGATTGCATGGGTGATTATTTCGATTAATACAAATAAAAAAATACATGAAAAAAAAAAATCGTTTAACGTTTTTCATACAAGACGGCATTTTCATAGGTAAAGACCTATTATTATTATTACAAAGGTTCAGTCGCATCTACAATAATATTATCAAGACACAAAAAAAATTCTTTCACAAATATTTAAAATAAACCATCAGGGTATATATGATCCCGTTAAAATAAAAGGGCTTGTCGTGGAGACAGGATATTACAACGTAAAAATGGCGTAAAATCAATTGAACTAATGCGTTTCTTACGAACGGTCTCTTTAACCGTAAGGTATAATATGTGAATGCTTTTTATAAAAAGTGGTAGAACAAATTCCTGTGAGTAAGTCCTCGTTGACAAAATCAGCTCTCTATGTTACGTACTGGTCACGTGAATAATTAGTGATTGAATACCGTGTGCGCAGAACGACCCGGGTGCGATGGCGACGCACGTGTCGGCCGTGGCGGGCTGCTACCTGCCGTGGCACTGGGCGCGCTGGGAGCGCGACCAGCTGCTGTGCGTGCGCGTGCTGGCGCGTGGCACGCCCGGCACGCCCGGCCCCACAAGCCCCGCCCCGCCGCTCACGCTCTGGTCCGGCGGCTTCCGCGTCGACGCGCCGCGCACGCTGCACATCGCCTGCAGGTGACGCCTCGCACTCGCAATCTATCTTACAAGGGAAGATAAAAACGGTGCAACAATAATGAACGAAATTTATGTTTTTCGAGGTTCTCATAACCGTCAATGGAAAGTATTAAAAGTAGCTTAGAGCTGTCCAACTGTGTTATAAACATACATTAAGTACCAGGTTTACTAGCAAATCCGAAAAAAATGTCTTAGTAAGGTTTAGTGTGAAGAAGGTTTTGTTTACAGAGAGCCGGGCGGCGGGTACCAGTTCGTGCGCGCGGAGGTGGTGTCGCAGGGCGCCAGCATGTTCGTGGTGCTGACGGACGCCGACTGCGCGCCGCCGCCGCTGCGCATCGACAACTACTCGCCCGTCTCCATCATGTTCCACCAGGTATGCGCCAGGTGTGCGCTCCACGAGTGTCCGAAAAATAATTAACTTATAAAAATTATAATGAATTCATATTAATTAGGTTAGGCTTTTTTTAAAATCACTAAGTTGATGGTAACATTGGTATGGTATGGTATTGGTATGGTAACATATTAACACGCTTTTATTAGGTTGACCTGTATGTAACTAATTATGTAATGGAATCCAAGGTAACTAATTTAACCATCTTCCGTATGATCGTAGCGTCATGAAAATTGGCAGCTTTATGTACTTCTGTTGACAATACAATAATATGGTACTGTCGAACTGATCTGATGATGGAGCCGGAAGATATGAACTGGAACTTCATGATGGAACATCGTATCATAGTTGTGTTTAGACTTGCTAGAAAGGGCTTGTAATGAACTTTGACTACGATAAGGTTTTTAGAGATTAGAGGAAGTCCATAATTAAAGGAAAACAAACGCCTTTTTCAGAGTGTATACTTTTTTCAAAAGTATCTGATGCAAATGTAAACAAATGGATTATAAATTCTACTTTGAGATGGCAGTTTGCAGTGCCATTTACAAGTACTTTATCACTATCGCGAATACTTAGCGTCCGTCCGTCTGTCAGCCAGCGGGCTGTATCTCATGTACAGCTTGGCAAAAAAGAGTCTAGAAAAAATGAGGGCGCCTGCTTAGCAGGTATGGCCACCCTGTATACTAGGACTAAAAGTGATAAGATACTTGTTGTTTTAATCCACAAACACGAGATCCCGGAAATTCTCATCAGTCAAGATTTCAAGACTTGATAGGCACACAGTCTTTTACTTTCATTGTATTTAGTAGATTTCGCATTATTTCGCTAGAATAACCTTTTATCTAAGAGTGCCATCATAATAGCATAATGCAAACTTATTCAGTTTAAATTTTTTTTTTTAATTGGGGACAATTTATTAGCTTAAGATACTGTTCACATTACAATATACATATAAAGCCGTCAGTAACAGTCACAATACCCCCCGTACTAGTTGATACCGTATTACAGTAGGGTCTTATTCCTCATTGCTGTGACCCGTATAGTAACAAACGAGTGAGAACTTAAGATAATAGGCTCCATAAGAAAAAAAAAGAAACAAATGAAAAAACTTACAATAATTTAGCAATGAAATTAATACACTTATTACTATTTTGGCTTGTCTGTGATTGTGATGTTTGATAGTGTGTCTGTATGTATGCATGTATGTATGTATGGAGTTTGCTATTTCAGAATTATTAATGTGTCTTCAGTGCTATTATAATCTAAGCAGAGTAAGTGGTTTCGTAAAATCTTTTTAAATATGTGAGAATTATATTTCCGAAAACGTAGAGTTACATTAAATTTATTATAAATATAAAAAGCTAGAAAGAAAAGAAAACGCTGGGCAAATTTTGGCCTATGTATAGGTTGTTTGTAGACTTTGTAATTAATTAAATTACACTCAGGGATTGCCGATTGAACCCGATACACAAGACATAATGTTCAGCAATCGCATTTGCGGCCACCATCTAGGGTATTCACAACCATTCGATGGTTGGTATGCCTGTATCAAATTTGACATGAATGAAACTGAACGAGTCCTTTTAAAGCTGACAGTTTATAGTCGACAAGCAGGCGACTTACAGCTGCTTACTGTCGGAAACAAATCGGAAGTCAGAGAGTAGCTATAACATGTCGCATTCGAAAGGTACGGGCAATATCGAATAAACTTGAACAGTTGACTAATGAAGGTGTCAGGTATGTCTATGTGGGGTACATAACATTATCACTATTCACATGACAATGAAAATGAAATAACACGCTAAAATTTAGATTTTATTTAAAAAGAAAAACGTGACATAACATCATTCTTGAATTCCTTTTCAGTGCTATGATAGATTTTTTCCATTAACACTGATGTGTCAGTTTTACATTTCTTATTTATGAAATCTAAATATTGTAAAAATCTTTCTTACACGTTTACGGCTCCCATTACAACCTGTCTCCTCAAACTATAGGTAATATATTACGTAGAATAGGCACCTGAAAAATAATAAATATAAATTATACTTTTATTACTGTGGTATGCGATTAACAAAAAAAAAAAAAAATACTTGCCGGTTTCGTTATAGTGTTGAACTTTTTGTCTAATTGCACACAGATCAAAATCGTCTAATTCTTTCTTCCGCCAACTGTTTTGGTGTTCCTCCAGGTGTAGAAAAAATCCTTAATTTTTTTCACCTTCTTTAACGATTTCTCTAATTGTACTGTGAGATTTACCTTGAAAAAAAAAACATAAAGACAATCATATTAATTCCATGTAGGTTCATTTTTCAATTTCAAGTATCAAACATCAAGAGTTAACGTACACGCGATTTGTCAAACAAGAAAACATAACCTCAATAATCTATTAGTAAATAAAATAATAAAATGGCTTGAAACTTATAATACCGATAAAACTTAGTATTACAAAGGAAAAACAATGACTGGCATTGAATAAAAGATAAATTTCTTGGATAAATACCTGTCGTGTCGGCAGTTCTTTCGTAAACATTGTCAATCGGAGACAAAATTTGTTCCGCTTCAGATTCCGCCAAATTTCTTACGAAAACTTAGTATATCACAGCTCACACCACTACTCCTTATTGTTTTATTCATTTTTTATATGTTCAAAAGCATTAATAATTGATAGTTAATTAGAAATAAGTAAAATACAACTGGGAACATAACACAATGACAGATTAGCTACTTGTTGATGATAAACAAAGCAGTGTTGCCACCAAAAAAATATTTTAGTTCCAATGGTTACCACGACAGACTCTTTTTTGCCAAGCTATAGGTAGATAATTTTACTATTTGTTGTTATGGTGGCAACAGCAATACACATTGTTTGAAAATTTCAACTGTCTACTTATAGCGGATCATGAGATACGGATGGATGGCTTAGTAATAGGGTCCTGTTGGTTACCCTTCGGGCTCGGAATCTTAAAAATGGTTAGATATAAAGTTGTGCTTAGTAATACATATGAATGTGTTAGTAATTTCCATTTATAATTGATTATGTAAAATTTTAACCTAATCCGGTTGTTGACACTTTGAACAGACACTATTAACAAACCATTAATGGTTCACCACAACTCATTTTTCGTCGACGCGGGTCAACCGCAACAGAAGTGACATGTCCCCCTCGGCACAGGTGGGGTGCGGCGAGGAGTGCGTGGTGGGCGCGTGCGCGCGCGCGCGCTGGGCGCTGCCGCAGCCGGAGGGCGCGCACGCGCTGGCGCTGCGCGCGCCGGGCGGCCCGCGCAGCGCGCTGCCGCTCGACACGCTGCCCGCGCACCACCAGCTGCTCTACCAGAACTTCATCTACGTCGCCTTCACCGCCACGCACCAAGCGTACGTACACCACGAGTGGGCTTACTCATCGACACTAATTACGATCCATCATATAAACTTGCTTCCCCTATTTAACCAATATAGAGAGCACCGAGGAAGGATTACTAAAAATCGGCGTGTTTTTTGTTTCCTTCTCATTTTTGGTATAAATTACACTTGTGTTATTTTTAATTTTTGCTGTTGCTAGGTACTCAGCGAGTAAGGCTATGTTTTCTAGTGCTATTGTTGATTACCGCGTCAGCGGCCGCTAATCGTTCTCTAATTTTTTTTCTTAATAAAATCTTTTTTTTTTGCTTCATCGACATCACATATCGATACCCATCACGTTTGATTTTTGTTCTTTAATTTTACAATATTTGTAAGAGCAAGTCGTAAGTTATGTGGTGAGATTGTTCATACCTTGAGCAGCAGAGACAACGGTGTAACCGGCAGCGGCAAACAGTCGGCAGCCACGCCTGACGACAACGTACTGGTGCTGGAAGTGCCGCTCGGGACCACGCGCGTCGTACTCGCCAGGAAACGATATGGAGACAGGTTACAAATTGAATACCTAAAGAAAACTTACAAAGTAGCTCTTATACTAATGAAAAGAAATACTTAAATGATTACAGTACTCCTATATTCTATTTCGAATCTGAAGATTCCCGAAGACGGTGTCATTTTGTGACATCTCAATTAATAATTTCCAATGACGTTTAGATCTCAACTATGGCGCCGCGGTCCCAATGACCAGTTGATCCACGAAGGCAGCTCGCCGCCGCAGCCTACAGACGCGCTGTTATCTGATGATGCACCGCTGTCACCTCATGCTATGGTAACTCACTTCCTGTTTTGTTCTCCGCTCGTAAAGCGCAAATAAAAACGTAATTTAAGTGAAAAATACATCGAGCGCATTTTCATCATTTTATTTAAACTTTATGTGTGTAAATAAGTAACAGAGTTTTAAAAAGAATCAGTAGTCGTAGTTGAGTTTTACAAAAAAGAAATGACTTTGTTACGTACCACTAGACACCAGATTATAAAACTCGAAATTTTGGGAGTGTTAGCAAACGATGTGTATTACATGAGTGAGTGTTGTGCGTGCGGCAGGTGCTGGACATCGAGGACGCGGCGCCGCGGCCGGGGCGCGCGTCGCGCCTGGTGCTGCGGCGCGCGGACCCGCGGCGCGCCTCCACGCAGGCGTGGCGCCTGGCGCCGCCCGGCCGCATGGCGTGCGCGCACGCCAACCTGTGCGTGCAGCCCGACGGGCTCTCTCTCATGGCGCTCACTCCTGGTAACTCGCGCCATTACTATCTGCCGTCTACACTCATTTTCTATTTTGTTATGTATCTTATTGACAGGCCTACGCTGTCCTGCCATACCTACTTATTAACACTGTATGAACGAATGCATGAAATGCCAAACCGCAGCATGGTTTGACAAATTTGATTAATCGAATGAAACCCACTATTTGTACTAGCCCATGAAAGCCTCATGTTTCAAGGTGCTACAGAGACCGTTGAGTATCAAAGAGTAGACCGGGGGGCGCTTAATGGCAGAGAAGACATACCCTTAGGATAGGGAAGGATTAACTGTACCGGATTGCATCCTAGAGTAGGTATTGCAATATTGGTAAGACAGGTAATATTAGGTAAATTGCCTTTCTGCAATACTGGATTTCAAATCAAAATAGTTTTTGTTTGTCTAAGAATTCTAATTTCAAATTAATTTTATTTTAAAAACATGGAATTCTTTTTCCAAAAGTAGTCATTTGTTTATTGACTAGTGTTACATTTTCATCGCATTTCAATCTTTTTCGTCATCATGGATACGTTAAAAATTCGAGTAATTATGGAATATGAGTACCGTCGTGGCAGCAACGCGGCACAAGCGGCACGCAACATCAACGACGTTTACGGAGCTAACACTACAAACCAACGCACCACCTGTTATTGGTTTGCTCGCTTCCGTTCTGGAAATTTCGACCTGAAAAATGAACCTCGCGGTCGTCCGAAGACTTTGGTCGACAATGACGAATTAAAGGCGATTGTGGAAGCTGATGATACACAATCTACGGCTGAATTAGCAGCAGCTTTCGACGTTAGCGTCAAAACAATATTGGCCCATTTGCGTCAAATTGGCAAGGTAAAAAAGCTTGACAAATGGGTGCCCCACGAACTCAATGATCGCCAGCGCGAAGTACGCGTCGAGACGTGCCTTGCACTGCTCAACAGACACACAAATGAAGGAATTTTGAACCGCATTGTTACCTGCGATGAAAAATGGATTCTGTTTGATAACCGCAAGCGCTCAGCAAGTTGGTTGGATCCTGGTTCAGCACCTAAACAATGCCCTAAACGAAAACTTACCCCTAGAAAAGTGATGGTCACTGTTTGGTGGTCTAGCGCCGGTGTGATTCATCATAGCTTCTTACCAAACGGGGTGAGCATTACTGCAGATGTGTACTGTGAAGAACTGAACTCAATGATGGAGAAGCTGGCACATCTCCAACCAGCATTGGTCAATCGCTCGTCTCCGCTGCTCCTGCACGACAACGCGCGACCTCATACTGCACAGCAGACGGTCCCCAAGTTGCAAGAACTGGGGTTGGAAGCTCTCCGTCATCCGCCCTACTCACCAGACCTTGCGCCTACAGACTACTACTTTTTCCAGAATTTGGATAACTTCTTGGTGGGGAAAAAATTCAATACCCGAGAGGCAGTACAAAATGCCTTTGAAGAATTTTTGCCTCCCGTCCAGCTGATTTTTTTAAGAAGGGCATCAATAAACTGCCACTGCGTTGGCAAAGATGCATTGATTGCATGGGTGATTATTTCAATTAATACAAATAAAAAATACATAAAAAAAAAATCGTTTTATTTTTTTCATACAAAACGGCATTTTCATAGGTAAAGACTTATTATTTATCTACGGGTCGTAACGACGTCGCCGTTATGTTGATTCAGGTCGAGCTTCACCGGTGCATCTTTTGACGAGGTTCAAATGTTTAATACATCTTTGAGTTTTTTATGAATAGTAGTAAATATTTGGCGTTTCTTGTGGCCTGTTCGCATTGTTTTCTTATAATGATTTTCTGCTTAATGCGGATGTTAACCAAGTTTGGTTTCTTCAACTGTCAGTATACTCATTCATTTCGTATACGATACCTTTTTTATGGGTCCAAACCATCAAATGACGGAGACACTCTGGGCGGAGCGGGAGGAGCGTGTCAGACTTTTACTTATAAAACCCACCCGTGTTCCTTCAGTTGTCTATATGCCAGGGCCAAGGTATCTCTTTCGAACAAACCTCGCGACCCTGGCAGTGGTATACGATACCTTCTAGTCCTCGTCATCGGTTATGAGGTCGTCCGCAAATGTAGTATCGGGGGAGCAGGATGTCACAATTCTGATCTATTTTGATTATTTGGGATTCCTCTTCAAGGGTTCTAAGGACTTCGTCGATGAGCAATGTAAAAAGGCTAGGGAACAGAATTCAACCTTGTTTGACTCCCTTTCCTTTGATAATTCAACTGTTTTGCTGGCCACAAAAAATGTGAAATGTAGAAAATAATTGAAGAAAAAACCTGGGGTGCTTGATACTAATTAAAATAACTCAAAAGGCATCCAGCGGTTTTTTAAATTATTTTCTACTTTTTAGTTTTGTTTTCGAAACTATTATTCATTTTTGAATTAAGTGTGACTGGCGGAAAAGATCGAAACTTAAATAAAAACAGCGCTTTATTTACTTCGTATCTGAGACTCTTTTATTCAATAAGTTGTATTCGCAGGCACCCGCGTAGTGCTCGGGCTGCCTGCGTCCGGGCGGGCGGGCTGGTCGCCGACGTCGCCGGTGCCGGCGGAGCAGGCCGTGTCGTGGCACACGCTGCGGCCCGGCTCCGGCCGCCTCGACGTCACGCTGTGCGCCGACGGGCCCACGCGCGTCGTGCGCATTCGAGATCATAAGGACCCTGTATGTACCCACTACACTGTTCATGTTCACGTTTTTTTACGTTTTTCTCATATCACTCACTCACAGAGGATCCCAATTTGTTTTGTCGTGTAGACCATATTTCAAATTTTACTAGTTCCGTTCCGATATTTATACCATATTCCCAAAACGCGTCAAAAATGTGAAGATTACATCTAACAAAGACACCTGTCGAGTTTCCCGTGCATCCCCCGGGGTTTACCTGGACCAGTTTGCGAATCACTGGTCTCAAAAGATAGATGTTAAAGGGGCAGTTCATGATTGTTTTATTATTTGGATAAGGTTTTAAGTGATAAGATCAAGTTAAAGTCAAAGTAATTAATTTGTCAGAAACATGGCATTATGCATTTTTTTTTGTTAGCCTTTACTGTCCCACGTCTGGGCAATGGCCTCCAAATCTTCCCTCGTTCTCTGGAACTGTTCCCGCGCACTTTGATTTTATCACATGTTTGCCCAGGACTCGGGCTGGATCGAGGGAGGCGACGAAGAGGACAGTCCGTCGGAGAGCGTAGCGCGGCGGCGCGAGTGGGGTGTGCGCGTGAGCCTGGCGGGGCTGTCGGTGTCGCTGGTGTCGCGCGCGCCGCCGCACGAGCTGGTGCACGCGCTGCTGGACAACGTGCTGCTGGAGCTGGCCGGCGCGCCCAACAGCCTGGCGCTGGCGCTGCAGGTCGCGCACATGCAGTGGGACAACCAGGTCAGTACCCACGAGCCTGCGATGGCTCTTCTGCTATGCTCAGTTCCAAAAGTCGCTGATGGATGTGAAAACAAACTGTTCTGAAACTTACGCAATCACGCACTAAAGGGCATTACCAACTCATTCATCTGTATCTGTAATGTTTCAACTTTATATCTTATAGGTAAAAAAAAAAATTGAATAACAATAATAAATTGTAATGTTAAAAAGTGACAAATATTGAGATAACCCCAATTGTCAGATGAAAATATCTTTAAAGTGATTTTGAAATAGTTTCGGATCTGGCTCTTTGTATCTAGAAATGTATAATTAGTACCGCTATGTACAGTCGAAGTTTCCTTATTGTTTTCAAAAAATAATCGCCCGGTCAAGACGTTAAAATGTCATATAAAATCAAAATCAAAAGTAATTTATTCAAACTAGGCTGAGAGTCAGCACTTTTTGAACGTCAAAGATACATAAGACAGTCCGCCCAAAACGCCCGCCCTTCGACACTTCCTAGTGATTTAGCTGGGAAGAAGATGTGGCGCAACAAACTCCCCAGCAGCACTGTTAAGTTAGAAGAACTTGATTCTATACAGTATTATGTAAGTAATTAATATTAAAAAACAAAACATACATCAAATTATTCGCCATACGTCAGCTAGCACACGCCAATAAACCAACAAAACATATCTAAACTCAAGCTGAAATAATAAAATCGTAAACAGAACTTAAAACCTAAATAAGAGCCTCCAAGCATAAAGGGCGTGCCCGCTTACATACACAACGATGCAAAATGTTACATATAAATATACAACATTATTTTTAGTATATGCGAAACCTGAATATAGTTTGTTCAGAATAAGTAACTGAATCGATTCCAATAATTTTTACACCATGTTATATTTTGTACCAAAAATATTTAATTACACTTCCAAGTAGGACACCGAACGACAACACGTATCCGCATACATCTGTGCGGGTCACGGCAGTTTATCGAGGCATGGGCGCACTGCGAGACGGCGATGGCGGGTAACAACTCCCTTCCTCCCCTCAAACGCCTGAATGCCACCGATCGATGCACACGTATCGCGAGCGCGCGCGCCGCGGGCCGACAGTGTTTTGTTTCGATTTTAAAATTATCATGTCTTTCTCGTACTCAAACGGAGATGGTACGTACACTAGCTGTTTGTGGTGATAACATATCCCTGGCAGTGCGTCAGTGCATAAAATAAAGTTTCGAACAGTTGCTTCAGTTTGTAAATAGTGATTACGCCAATTATTGTAGATAGTGATGATTAACATTTTTAAATACGCCAAAATGGTCAAGGGTAGAAATTTATTATTTGTTTACAGCCTGCTGTGGTTCAGAAATGCGATGTTTAACAATTTTCATCCATTTTGAACTTTAAGTTGTTGGCATAAGGTGCAACAAATGGTATTGATTACATTTTACCACTTACTACTGCATTTACGAATAAAGTACATAATAATATCTACGTACACTTGACTATTACGACAGTCCAAAGCCTCCAAGTGTGATGGATAATGTTTATCACCAACTAATACATAAACAATCACTGTGGCAAATTATTATCAATGAGTGAGAGTGAGAGCCGCGCGCGCGGCTGGAGCGGGTGCCCTCCGCTAGGCTGCACATGTTTTTGCGTGGACAATCAGGTACCGTAACAAGCTTATAACTTTGTGATTATTAATGATACAGTTTTGAAATTTTTTTCATAGATTCTTTACATAAATATACTAGACCCGTGTTTCGGGTTTCGCATAAACAAAAATTAATGTTGTATACATTGATGCGCATAGCTAAGTTGAAGTAACAATTGTTAAACTAGGACCTCAGAGTAAAATAAAATAACAGTTAATACAAATAACAATACCAAAAACTATGGTCAGCAAGACCACCAGTCTCCACAAGCAGCCCCGTTCACGAGCATAAAGGGGCATTTCACGTCAAGCGGACAGGGAAAAAAAAGTGAGGTTCAGAAATTTGTTCATATTAGGTCCAGTTATACTTCTAGTAGACATAAATACGGACACAATTTTTTTTTATATATATATAAAGAAAACGACGATTCTCATTTACTCGAGACGTCACTTCCTTTTTGAATCTGCCGCGTTCCCGACAGCGTTATAGACTCCATTATAGAAACATACTCTGTGGTAATTTTGCTCTGTGGTCTGTCTGAATATTCAGCATTGAAGATTATAATTTGTGCTAGAAATAAACAATAAGTTGTAAACCACCTGAAGTAAAAACTTTTAATGTTGTTTTCTGTTTTTATTGCAGGTAAGGCTATTTCTAATTGATTTGTGTAATCTTCAGTTTATCTTGTAAACAGAAAGAAATAAATAAAACTGTTTTTATTGCAGAAACCCAACTGAGTTTTTATTTCAAAAAGGAGTATTAACAAAGATTATTATAAAACAACATTATTGTGAATACTTCGAGAAAAATGGAAAAACTAAGGTTTGATTTTAAAATGCGAGGAGCGTCAGATGGAAAAACAACAATATTGTGCCTAACCTCAATCGGCACACAAGATGGTCGTTCCTTTGCAATACCTGATGAATACCAACCAACAAGTTTACACAAAGAATTGATAACATCACAAGTGTACGGCAGAGTGAAAAACACATTGGGAAAAAGAAACCAATTCAGGAAAGTTTGGATAACCTTAACAGAAAATATGAAAAAGGCTTATTTAGATGAAGAAGGTAACTTATTATTTGAAAATTTTTATTTAGAAGAGATCCCAGAAGAAACAACTGAAACATCTACCACAGTCACCTCAGAAGACACAATAAAGAAGCTGCTTGAAAAAGTTCTAGAATCCAAAGAACAAACTTCTGAAGTTAAGAACTTAAATAAAATTGCTAAAGATTTCATGATTGAAAAATTTGATGAAAAAACCACCAATGCCAGCCAATGGATTAATCAATTTGAAAAAGAATGTGTTCGCTGTGTAGTGGCAGAAGATAGGAAAAAAATAGAGATCTTGAAGTTTTTCCTTGAAAAGTGTAGTGCTGACTGGTACACTAGCATGATTTTGAAATACTCTATAGAATCAGAATGGAATGACTGGAAAAAAATCTTCATTGGAACTTTTGGGAACAAAGGTTGGTCACCTATTCGATATGCCTTTCACTTCAAATATCAATCAGGTTCCTTGCTTGAATATGCCCTAAAAAAAGAAAAGTTACTACTTCAAATCAGAAAATCCATAGATACTGAAACATTGATTGATCTCATTGCCATTGGTTTACCAAATTATGTATCCGACAAGATTGACCGAGAAACTGTTCAAGAAACTCAAGATCTTTACAACGAAATAAGTAGACTAGAGCATCTTGTCAAGAAAAATATAAATGAAAAAAAAGGAAAACCTTTCTTGGATAATAAACAAAACAAAAATGAAGACAAAGCTCCATGTGAAATATGTGAAAAGGCAAACAAAGGGAAGCGTTTTCATCCTGAATCAATATGCTGGTTTAGAGAGAAAGAAGACAAAAACAAAAAAATTGGATCATTTAAATCTGTTAACAATTCGGAATTGGAGGTGGAATTGAATACAGAGGATCCAAAAAACTTAAAGTACCACCATTAATAAAAATCAAGTTATTAATAAATGACATATTAGAAATCTCTGGTATTTATGACTCGGGTTCAAATGTGTCATTGATAAATGCAAAATTGTTAAAAATTAAAGAAGAAAACATGGAAAATTTACAAAATGTAAGCTTGAAAACTATTAATGGTGCAGGAAAAACAAAAGGAATGATAACCTTAAAAGTGAAAATTTACAATATTGAGAAAATGATCAAAGTGTTTATTGTAGACAGTGAGAATTTCAGTTATGATTTTTTGGTTGGTTTAGACTGTATTGAAAATTTTAAATTGACCCAGACTGAAGATCTAAGGATTACTCAGAACAAAGACTTTCAAAAACACGAAAATGAAACTGATTTAAATAAAGTGACTGAGAATCACACAAATGTCAATATTCCTGTTTTGTTGGGAGACATAAAAGAAAAAACAAACAATGTGAGAAAATATGAAGTAAACTTCAACAGCCATCTGAATACTGATGAATTTGAGATGATTGTGAATCATTTAGATATGTATGAACAGTCTGAAATCGACAAATTGTTAGACAAATATAAATCCGTATTTGCCAAAGATAAATACGACATTGGTACTGTTAAAGACTATGAGGCTCATATTGATCTAATGGAAGAAAAATACTGTTATAAACGGCCTTACAGGTGCACATTCGAAGATAGGAAAGAGATAGAAAGCCAAGTTGCAAAATTATTGGAAAAAGGCCTTATTGAGGAGTCATACAGCCCTTTTGCTGCTCCAGTTACTCTGGCTTTTAAGAAAGATGAAAATAAAAAAACAAGAATGTGTATAGATTTCAGAGATCTAAATAAAATTATAACTCCTCAAGCACAGCCTTTCCCACTGATTGAGGATTTGATAATAAAAAGTGTGAACTGCGAATATTTTACAACTTTAGATATAAATTCTGCGTTCTGGTCAATTCCTCTAAGGATTCAAGACAGACCTAAAACCGCATTTGTAACACAAGAAGGACACTTTCAGTGGACATGCCTCCCTTTTGGATTAAAAACAGCACCTGCAATTTTCCAAAGAATATTAAATAATATAATAAGAAAATACAAACTTTCTGATTTTGCAGTGTCTTTCATCGATGATATATTAATATTTTCACAAAATTTTACACAACATATACAGCATCTTTCAAGACTATTGGAAGCAATTCACAAAGAGGGATTCAGACTAAAATTCTCAAAATGCTCATTTGCGAAGAATCATGCAAAATACTTAGGACATATTATTGAAAAGAACTCAGTAAAACCACAGAAAGATTACTTAATTGCAGTGAGAAACTTTCCAGTTCCAGAAACAAGAACAAATGTAAGACAATTCCTTGGAAAAATCAACTATCACCATAAATTCATCCCACGCATGGCACAAATCTCAGACCCATTACATAATCTTCTGAGGAAAAATGTGAAATTTGTTTGGTCAGAGGAATGTCAAGATTCATTTGAGAAAATTAAAACATTGCTTTGTTCGGAACCAGTCCTCAAAATTTTTAACCCAAATTCTCCAATTAAAATTTATACTGATGCTAGTATCAAAGGAGTTGGAGCTGTGTTGAAGCAAGAAGATGAAAATAAAAGTTATAGACCTGTAGCATATTTTTCCAGAAAATTGAATGAAGCACAAAAGAAAAAAAAAGCAATATACCTTGAATGTTTAGCCATTAAAGAAGCAGTGAAATATTGGCAACACTGGCTATTTGGGAAACAATTCACAGTATACACGGATCACAAACCTCTGGAAAACTTGAACATAAAGTCTAGGACGGATGAAGAGCTAGGAGACTTAACATATTACCTATCTCAATATGATTTCACAATAAAATACAATCCTGGAAAATCGAATCAAGAAGCAGACTGCCTAAGCAGAAATCCAGTTTTAGAACCGAATGATAACACAGACGACATCCTGGAAGTTGTAAATCTAATAAGTCTCGAAGACATAAAAAAGGACCAGAATGAGAACATGGACTTACAGCAAAAGAAAAGAAACATTATATCAAAAAATGGCATTTATTATAAAAAGTCAAAAACAAAAGACAAAATTCTATTGTCTGAAAACCTCAGTAAAATATTAATAAAAGAAGTACACGATACTTACTGTCACTTGGGAAGATCGCAAATGATCAGCAAGATAACTCCATTTTACTCAGCAACAAATATGATAATGAATATCAAGAAAGTTTGCGATAATTGTTCTGTATGTATAAAAAACAAATCAAGGAAAAAATCTAAATTTGGGTTCTTATCACATTTAGGCCCAGCTGAAAACCCATTTGATATTATGTCCATTGATACCATTGGTGGATTTGGGGGATCAAGATCAACAAAAAAATACTTACACCTTTTAGTTGATCATTTCACCAGATATGCTTATATTTTAACATCGAAAAACCAAACTGCTAATGACTTTATAAAACTAACAACGAAAGTGACAGAAAGTAACGATATAGGAACAATACTAACGGACCAATACCCTGGCATTAATTCAAAAGAGTTTAAAAATTTTTTGAAGATGAAGCAAATTAAGATGATTTTTACGGCCGTAGACGCCCCATTCTCAAATGGGCTTAATGAAAGATTGAACCAAACCCTGGTGAATAAAATAAGATGCAAAATAAACGAGAACAAAAATAACAAAGCATGGACGGCAATAGCTCAGGAATGTGTTAGAAGATACAACGAAACGGAGCACACGGTTACTGGATTCGCTCCGAAATACTTAATGGAAGGTGAAAGTGTCAATATTTTGCCCCACGAATTGAAGACAAATTGTACAAATGAAGACCTAGAAAAAGATCGGAAATTAGCGTATGAAAACACCAAGAAGTCCCATACTCAAAATGCAGAACGATACAACAAACACAGGAAAGAAATTACATTGGATGCCGGAGACTTAGTGTATGTGGAAAATGGGAACCGCCTCAACAGGAAAAAGCTGGATGAAATAAGAATCGGACCATATAAAATCCTACAGAAGATCTCCAATTCAATCTATGAGGTTGATACCGGACACAAGAAATCAGAATCAAATCTTTTTCATATAACAAAATTAACTCCGATAGCTGACCACACGACGAACAATCACACAGATGTTATGTGATTGTTCTCCTCCTAGGGGGGGGAGATATAAAGAAAACGACGATTCTCATTTACTCGAGACGTCACTTCCTTTTTGAATCTGCCGCGTTCCCGACAGCGTTATAGACTCCATTATAGAAACATACTCTGTGGTAATTTTGCTCTGTGGTCTGTCTGAATATTCAGCATTGAAGATTATAATTTGTGCTAGAAATAAACAATAAGTTGTAAACCACCTGAAGTAAAAACTTTTAATGTTGTTTTCTGTTTTTATTGCAGGTAAGGCTATTTCTAATTGATTTGTGTAATCTTCAGTTTATCTTGTAAACAGAAAGAAATAAATAAAACTGTTTTTATTGCAGAAACCCAACTGAGTTTTTATTTCAAAAAGGAGTATTAACAAAGATTATTATATATATGATGTGTATTTGTCTAGTTATAGGCTCCTAAAGATTCGTCTAAATTGAAATTAGGATTTTTTTGAAGATTTTTTTCGTATTCTAAACAATGTAATTGTTTAAACAATGTATTTCTGCATTCGTATTAAAATCATGTTTATAATAAAATCAATTCACAAAATTGAATCTATTTTTAAAATGTTGAGAGGCACCGTCGGTTATATGTATATATAATAAAATTTAAGACACATCTATAGCTTGTTCAAGAAGGTGTTTGTGTAGTATTTTTAGGTAAGAGTAAACTTTTGATAAGCTAAAGATAAAATTATCTTTTACTTCTTCCTACTAATATTTGTAGCCATTCAAAATGTTTTTTATCAATGTCTTGATATTATTTTATTTTTAATAAGTACCCCTAATTATTGTTAGAGCTTCAACAGACATAAACAGGATGATAAATGTTAATAGTGTCGCGTTTTAATTCCATAATTCGCATATTAACCGACATAAACAGCATACTTACTGCTACATGTACATACATTAATTTACCTATCTCCTTAACTAATGCAGATCCCATTTCAAAACTTCTGGTGTATTATTTAGGTACTCTAAGCTATATTTTGAAATAAGAAAATTTAAAAAAAAAATGGTCGAAGTTTCCAAAATTTTGTTTTGAAATGTTTAGGTACTTCCGGTTCAGAAGACTAAAAAAAATTTTTTTTCATATTTGCTTCCTTTTTTGAAAAGATCAGGAAATTTTCTATACAAATCGCGTAGTTTGAAAATTTATTGTAATTGTATACAATACGAAAAAAATCTTCAGAAAATCCTAATTTCAATTTAGACGATTCTTTAGGCGCCTATAACTAGACAAATACACATCATATATATAAAAAAAATTGTGTCAGTATTTATATCTACTAGAAGTATATTTGGACCTAATATGAACAAATTTCAGAACCTCACTTATTTTTCCCTGTCCGCTTGACATGAAATGCCCCATAACGCAAAGGTCAGCCATTACCCCCCTCGCCATATTTGAGGGAAGGTGGTAACCCGACCCCGACGCTACCGCAAGCAGTGACATCTAAGGGAGTATGACGAACTTGCTGCTGGTTGGTCAGGCAAGAATATTATGAACAGCTGACGAGGTCGCTAGCTAACTACATTAAATTAAATTAAATTATTTATTTCATAAGCCTAATACATTAAGGAGAGAAAAGCGTTAACAAAAATATTAATAAAATAACTTTATCCTTAAATTAATAGACTTATCACTAGGTCGTTCTGTGAGACTCCTGACACCCAAACTAGGACAAATCCTGTATCTCAGGTGTCAGCGTTCCTCCCTGGCAGTCACATTTGTAAGCCTAACATTCTTTTAGAGTGAATCTAGCTTCAGTGATTCTGAAGAGCACACAATAGAAATACAAAATAAATAATTAAAAAAAAATTACAATAAAAGTTTACGATTAACAAACAGTGTAGAAGAAGAAGCTAACCTATTGTATCTCTGCTATATTATGAGAGTGTAGAGAAGTGAGTGTAGTGAATGTGGCAGTGTAATGTAAGGGGGAGTATAGTGTGAAAGTGAATATGGTGTAAGAGTGTGTTTGTGTGTGAGTTGATAGGTTGCGGGAGTGTGTTTTAAGGTGCGTACGGTGTGAATACAATGACTCATCCAGTGCCGCTACTCAGCAACTCTTCAGTTTCCTGATAGGTTAGAGAAGTGAGCCATTCTTTCACCTTCATTTTGCAGTGTATTCTGTTTAGGTGAAAGATTCTTAACTTTTTGTTTGCCCTATTATACACTATTACGCTAAGGATAAAGTAGTGTCTACCCGCAAAAGATGTTCTTGTCCGATCAGGTTTAAAGACTGTATATTTAATTCTACCTCGAGGCTCCAGCAGAGGTCGCGACTTGTGTTTACGGGCTATAGTCAGGTGGATATACAGTTGCCTTACCGTTAGTACTTTACATTCAGCGTAAAGCTGAGCCGTAGGGTACCTGAAGGGTCTTTTAGTCATAACCTTTAGTACAGCGCGCTGAGCGACCTCAAGCTGCAGAATTGTTGATTTTGGTGCTCCACCCCACACCGGCAAACAGTACGATAGTAGGGACTGGCATAGGGCCAGGTGTATCATTTGCAGGGTTTTTGTGTCCGCTGACTGACGAAGTCTTTTAAATATAAATATGAGTCTTCGTGCACGATTAGTAACAGTTTCAATTTGTTTATGCCAGCGGAAACTTTGATCTAAGTATACTCCTAAATATTTAACACAGGGAGATGTGGTTATGCATAAGCAAAAGCATTCAGGAGTAGGCACCAAACACGAGTGCGCTTTAATTTTGAAAGTCGCAGGGGGTAGCCGGTCAGCCCGCATTGCAAAGGGGATACACAGGGTTTTATTAATGTTGAGTGTCAGGAGATTATTTGACAGCCACTCCATAATAATTTTAAGGGCAACTTCCGCATTTTGTTTGGTTTGGCACCAGTCTACTCCATTCACAATAACAGCTGTGTCGTCAGCATAAGTGAAAATTTTGCAGTTTGGTAGAGGCATATCGCATAACTCATTTATAAATATAAGAAATAGTGTGGGACCGAGGATGCTTCCTTGTGGGACGCCACAGTTGATAGCTTCCTCATCACTGACATGTTCACCTATCTTTACAACTTGTACACGACCACTTAGATAGTCGGCAAAGATTTTTAAGGGGATACCTCTAATTCCCATGCGTTCCAGCTTATTTATAAGGATAGGGACAGAGACAGTGTCAAAAGCTTTTGCCAGGTCTAGGAACAATCCCAAGCATTTTTGTTTTTTATCTAGGTTCCTAATAGCATGCTCTGTTAGAGCCAATACTGCATCCTCTGTCGATATACCAGTTCGGAAACCATATTGGTTCCCAGATATTAATTTATTTCGTTCAAGGAAGTGTGTGAGACGTTTATTTAGAATACGCTCCAGTACCTTGGAAAGAGTTGTAAGGACTGATATTGGTCTATAGTTATTGACACTGCCTCTGTCACCCGACTTATAGACTGGATGCACAACTGCCCTTTTAAAAACCCTTGGAAAAATACCCGTCGCTATAGACAGGTTACAGACATGGGTAATAAGAGGGATCAAGGTTTGGCGGGATGATTTTATTAAACTAGCTGGGACACCATCCCATCCCACTGCGCAATCAGATTTTAAATTTAATATAATTCTCTCAACCTCGTCTGCGTCAGTTTCAAGAATAACTATGGAGTTTAAGGTACTTCGATCATTTTGAGGAATAAAACTACTGGGGGTAGAATTATTACTTGATATTTTACTAGCCATTTCTCTACCAATGCCGGCAAAGAAGTTGTTAACTTTATTAACAGAAGCTTTAGGGTCATCCAGATTAATAAGCTCGGTGGGTGGGGTAGATTTAGGCTTTAAATTTGCTACCCTATTTATTACATCCCAAGTTGATTTTGGACTGTTTTTCGCTTTTAAGAATGCCTCTCTCTCAGAGTTCTGTTTTAACCGCCTTAGTAGATCATTGCAATAATTGCGATACCTTTTATAGCTTATCAGCAATATGCTGTTCTCTGGAGAGCTATTTACTTGATCATGGAGGTTATCACTGTGGGTTATACATCTAAGAAGACCTGGAGTAATCCAGGGTTTTATATTTCTGTTTTTCCGCGGAATTGAGGATACCAGAGTGTTCTTTTTGATAATTGAAGAGAGGGTATTAACTAACATATCAGCCGCCAAATTAGCATCAGAAGCGTTCAAAACAGTTGTCCAGTCCGTATCATCTATTTCAGATTTCACAGCTGCATAATCCACTTTTTTAACTGTCTTAGGGGGCTTTAATTTTGGTTCTTGGTTCTCAATGAAGAGAATCAGGGGCTCGTGATCCGTGATGTATGTCTCCAAAACTACTGTAACGGCAGGGGCATTCGTGCGAAGTAAAACATGATCTATGCAATTATTTAAGCGGGTTGGAAATAAATGGGCGGGGAGAAAACCTAGCATGGCGGTGAAGGTTAGGTATTCAGTACGGTTTGCATCAATACTTCCGGTCTTTATATCAATATTCATATCGCCTATAACAGCAACCGACTGGAAATCCGTTAAGGACGCTAGAACACTTTGAAGACTATCATTAAAGTTAGAAATATTTGTGAACGAAGGAGAGCGATATAGTGCTACTATGCAACACTTTAAACCTATTTTAAAATGTTGCAATACAACTCATTTAAAATCATTGTAATGAGTAGATTATGTCCACAATAAATGAAATGAAAAGAAAATAAAAATAAATTAACAATGTCAGTTAAATAAAAAAAAAACAATTATATGAACTACCCATATAAACTGTCAGTAAGAGATAAACAAAAGAAACCAAAAAAAAGGTGAAACCCATAAATTGACTCACTACAGGTGTAGCCAGCTTGAGCGTCCGACTTGCACGTGTCTTTGACTTGCCCCACAAACAAAAACATTTACAATGGTTATAATTGTACCCATTTCAAAAGACGGGAATTGTCTGTTTGGAGCGATAGCTCACCAAATTAACTATCTAATGGGCCTAACATTTGATCATAAGAATGTTCGTCAAGACCTCGCCGCATACGTCTTGGAACATCGCCATGATGATAGAATTCACCTAGCACTTCTAAATAATATACATGGATTTCTCCCCAACAGCATTCTTTCCCAGGAACAAAGGATTACAAATACATAACTGCGCAATTTAAGAAATCAAATTGACGCCGAACTGAAACGCAGGGGCATTCACATAGCTAACCTACAGGAAACAGGGATGAACGCAGGAACATTACAACACTCCGACTGGTACCTCTCAGGAACTGCGGGTAACGCACACCGGGGTCTTGCAATTTTTTTAAGAAAAAATGCCCAAATAGAAATAGTCAACAGTAAAAAGGACACCGACGTGATGTCAGCTACTCTTGAGGTTGGCATGGGAAATGACAAACCAACTCCTCTGTACATAATCAACTCACACATCAACAGCTGTTCTGTGAAAGCAACCAGATCATTCACAGGCTTATTAAACTTGATTAGACAAAAACCAAGGAAATGTACTCTCATAATACTCGGCGACTTCAACGCCCATATAGGTCGACAAGATACATTAACCTTTCAACGCAAAGGGTTGATACAACAAAACCTTCACCATGAATTTTCCAACTACAACGGCGAACTATTAATGGATATAGCCAACAGGGAAACATTTCAAATAGAAACAACAAAAACTAGAACATTATGTAGAATAACATGGTCGAAGGGTACTCAAAAATCGCAATGAGGATCAGCGACGATTTTAGTTAAATATGTAGAATTACAGTCATACCTAAACCAATTATTTCAGTGAAAGAATTATTAAAATTGGACCAGAAATGACGAAGTTAGAGCGGTTTTAATTTTGCATTTTCAAAAACGCCCGCCAATACGCACAATTTGTTGATGACGTCATTTTCCACGTTCGCGTCCGCGGCACCGCCACGCACGTTCTTTCTGCCTTTAGTTACGTGACTCGCAGAACATTTAAACGAATAATGTCTTCATAAAATATTGTATCGTGCCACGATGCGAAAATACAAGTGTTGCTACACCGGACAAATTGTTATTTTGTGTCCCAAAATACCCAAAAAATAGAAAGAAGTGGTGTACTTTCATGAGGAGCGACGCCCCATGTCCCCTTAACTAAAAGTACTTTATACTGCATTTCAAAAATTTTGACTATAATAATTTATTTTAACTAAATCTATTTTTAATCGCGATAAAAAAGGTGTGGATTAAAACTAGTAGTTATGAACTAAAATTCACACCAACGAACGCCTCGCCTTCACGTGCTTTAAATAGTACTGTATTTTTGTTTTCCTTTTCTTTTGCTCATATCTCGAAAATGGCGTTTCCTATCGCAAAAGTAATGAAATTTTCGACCCCCTATGTAACCCTCTCACATATAAATTTCAACACGTGGGTAATATGTTTTTTTTCATTTTTCGAAGAAAATGTGAAAAATTCCATATAAAACACGTCCATTGCGCGCGCCTCGCGCCTTGCCTTCACGTGCCTCGCCTTCATGTGCAAAAACAGTACTGTATTTTTGTTTTCCTTTTCTTTTGCTTATATCTCGAAAATGGCGTTTCCTATCGCAAAAATAATGAAATTTTCGACCCCCTTTGTAATCCCCTCACATATAAATTTCAACACGTGGGTAATATTTTTATTTATTTTTCGAAGAAAATGTGAAAAATTCCATAAAAAACACGTCCATTGCGCGCGGCTCGCGCCTTGCCTTCACGTGCCTCGCCTTCATGTGCAAAAACAGTACTGTATTTTTGTTTTCCTTTTCTTTTGCTTATATCTCGAAAATGGCGTTTCCTATCGCAAAAATAATGAAATTTTCGACCCCCTTTGTAATCCCCTCACATATAAATTTCAACACGTGGGTAATATTTTTTTTTTATTTTTCGAAGAAAATGTGAAAAATTCCATATAAAACACGTCCATTGCGCGCGCCTTGGTCTTTCAAAAAATTCATTGCGTAGCACACCCAAGTAAAAGCTGAAGAGTTGTACGTTTAGTGTTGGTTATATAAGGTCACGCAAAGACCCTTAGGAGCCGAGCACAAAGAAAAACGTCACGCATACAAAGACCTCGCACGGGCAGGCGATTCGATGCGACGGGATGGGTTGGGGGAGCAGTAAATTTTACGCGGACGAAGTCGCGGGCAGAAACTAGTAAGAAATATTATTTAAAATAGGTAGAGAGGTGCCTACACATTGTAGAAACACGAAAAAGGTACCTGCCTGCCAAATCAAAACATTCTAAAACGTAGTACCTACCTGTGCACTGGAATAAATTGTTTTTTTTTTTTACTTTTCAACCATAAACGAATCAATCTTCGCGAGATTGTCCGATTGGGCCTTGGGTAAATCCGACTTTCATGTTTCCTATCTACCAATATGTATAAAACATAAATTAAAAAGAAACAACGATTAAATTAAACTCCGCAAATCATAACAAAGCAGTGCGGCGCGTGGCGGGCCATCGAGCCTTGTGACGTCATCAGCAGTTTCGCGCGCGCGGCGTGCGTTTTAAAACTCCCTTTTTTTAAAGTTTAATAACTTCGTAATTTCTCGATGGATTTGAGTGATTCAAAAAGAAATGAACTCAGATATTTATATTGTATTCGATGTAGTATTCAAAATTGCTATATCCTTTTGTCGAATTGATCCTCATTGGATCACATCATCACGCCACAGGCAGCAGAAAAACTTTTTCACTTTATTAAAGGTGAATGGGTCACCGGTCGCATCTCCGACCATAACCTCCTGAGACATTTTTCGGGCCGATTGAAGAGTGACCCAAAGTACTAATAGTATCACAAACTAGACTATACCAGATAGACCCATAGACAAAAATTACGATATTTTCTTTACTGTTGGGTATTTCTTCTGTATGTTTTAAGGGTATATTTGAAACTATTATCTTTGTTCGAATAATTTGTCCTAATACTAGTACGCAGGAACATAGTTCAGTAAAAAATAAATAAAGCCTGGGCCTATCCGACATAGTGATTTTGTTCTAAAAAAATCACGCGGGGTCTCAGGAGGATAAAATAATCTGGGGACTACTAAAATCAAACTTTATTGTAAATACAAATAAAAATAAAACACTAAAGCAAGACAAAGGCACCAAGGAAACAACAAAGGAGCCCAATTACTTCAACTACAAACAATGCAACTATGCCGCTCTCAACAGAGCAGCCATCAAAACAAAATATCAAGATTGCATTACAAAAAAGTAGCAAATATGGGAATCCCAACAAATGAAAACACCGAAATACCCTGGAATACCATAACGGATGTACTAAAAGCCGCTGCTCAGGAAACTTTGAGGCTTCAGGCAATTTACTCAAGGGACCATCGAATAGCCCTCGCTAACGTACAAAAGGCCAAATTCCTACAAAGCAGGCAACCGGATAACCCCAATAGGCATAATCGCGTCAAAGAATGTCAGACAATACTTCAAAGGGTTACATATCTGGAGGAACAAAAAACATGCAGAGCCTGCTTCTCCGGACTGGGTAAAACGCACCCCGCAAAACGCATGCAAATGCTCTATTCATTCTACAGGAAAAACAAACAGCAAACGAAACGCCGAAAAAGAACCGCGTTCATACCGATGTCCAAATGGGAGAAAATACTAAAAAACTCCGAGGGCCTTCGCATACCAACGGTAAACATAACAAAACCGATAATAGAAGCACAAGGCGAAGAACCGAAATAATAGAGGCGAAACCGAACCGGTGGCCGAAATAATAGGAATCATCAACAAAATGCGAAACGGGATGGCCCCCGGAACGGATCAAGTAGTAATCGAGCTTTACAAAGCGATGCCCCAAACATTACAGGAAGCCGTAACTAAACACATAATTAAAGCCTGCTCACAGAACACAGTACCGGACACGTGGCTCGAGACCGTACAGGTACCAATTCCAAAAAAATCAATCCTAAAGATGTGAACGAGTATCGCCGCATAACGATTTTCAACACGGGCTTTAGAATTTACGCTACATACTTACTTAAAAAACTTGACGACATAATAATGGAACTAGGCAGTTACCAAGCGGCTTTCTTAAACAATAGATCAACAGATGACCACATTTATACGCTCAAAAGGGTTCTAGACGAGGAATGGCGTGCAGGTAAACGAACGTACGTTCTCGCCCTCGACATAGAAAAAGCATTTGACAACATTGACCTCAAGGCATTAAGAGACATATTATTACAACGAACCAACAAATCGATGACCAACAGGATAATCACGGCATGCTTGAATGAAAGAACATGCAGCAAATGGTGCGGCCAGCAAAGCAGCTGGATTATCAGAGGAAAGGGAGTTAAACAAGGTTGCTCCCTGTGCCCCCGCCTTTTTACATTGGTCATCGATGAAGTTCTGAGAACCCTCGAAGAGGAAACTCATTTAATCAAACTAGATCAGGACCGCGAAAGCTGTGTACGTTACCCTAGCAAGAAATTGTCTCCTAGAGTTTTATGAGTAGAACGTATAATGTGTGCCTTATCTGCTGTAAATGTGCCCCCAAATAAAAAATGTGTGCCCCCTGTCGTTTTGGAAAAAAACGGAAAAAACGATTCTTGCTGGGGTAACGTTTTTCTAGCAGGAAAATTCTAAACGAATGATCGGAGAGAGAAAAATTGTGCATGGCCAGAGAGCTTATATGTGTGCCAAAATGTGCCCCCAAAAATAAAATCTGTGCCCCTTCAGGTTTTCGAGATATTGCATTTCCTGCTGGAGTAACGTTTTGATGAATCGTATATCTCTAAAACCATTGCATGTGCCCCTGTAGAGTAAACATACACGAGTAGCTCTTAATGTGTGCCCCTTAGTGCCCCAATTAGATTCAAGAAAATATTTATAGTTTTCAAGTTATCGCGGTTTTATGAAAATCCGAAAAAACATCGCAGCGCCTAAATGAGACAAGGCACAAGTTCGCTGAAAACTGTATTCGGTCCTTCTTGACGCTAATAATAACCACACAAAGTTTCAAAACTGTTCATGCATGCGTTTTTGAATAATCTTGCTAAAAGTCTAAACGATGGTGTCATAACTTTGACGGCAAAATACAAGGAACCGGCTCAATCCCAGATGTGTACGTGTAAACCAAAATCTTGTGCCTTTAGTCAAAAATATATGGTGAAAATATTCAGCTTGGAATGTTTCGCATTAAGTAAATAGAAACAAAAAACCAAAATATGTAAACAACGGCTGGTTATCCGACCAAATTCCAATGACTACTAAAAAGCGACTGATTCATACATATCGATGACCTTCTTTATTGGACGTATTATACCTAAGCTGTTGTCCGTACAGTCGCGTTCAAAAGTTTTGGGGGCTAATTAAAAAATATATTAAATGCACCTTGTGACCATATTAAATGAAACAGCTTGTTGATGTGGAAATTATTATTTTTATTCCCTTAATTTCAATTCTTAAAGTAATTATTGCATCAAATCACAGATTAAATTTCCTACCTTTTTCGTATTAGAAATTATTTGCACGTTGTGTAGTCATTATTATTTAAATCACAGATCAGTTTTTCATCTAACAAGGAGACCGCCAAGATTGTCCGCCTCCGATTTCAATGATTTTTATATATGATGTTATGTTTGAGTAACTGAGTCATTACCCAAAAGGAATTCACGCAACGCTCAATAGTTTCAGAGTTGCTTCTACCGAGCAACTTAAATATAAGTTCAGTATACAAACTCAAAAACATTTGCAACTCTATCTGCAGAGATATAAGGTTCACATTTCTTGCAATTTTGTATGTTTCTTGATGAATAAATATTCTAATTTTATAAGAAAAAAAAAAACGTTAGCAGGAATCGAACCCTGACCATCTGCGTGCCAGCCACGTCACCCTGCCTACTAGGCTACGCACCGCTATGCAATTTCAATTTAAATGATTTTTTTAATAAAATTATCATCAAATCAAACATTGCAAGTTTGAACCTTATATCTCTACAGTTAGAGTTGCAATTGTTTTTGAGTTTTTATACTGAACTTATGTTTAAGTTGCTCGGTAGAAGCAACTCTGAAACTATTGAGCGTTGCGTGAATTCCTTTTGGGTTATTACTCAGTTACTCAAACATAACAACATATATAAAAATCACTGAAATCGGAGGCGGACAATCTTGGCGGTCTCCTTGTAAGTCTGAAATATCATTATAAATGAGGGATAGGTACGTAATACGACATAAAAAATGGAAACACGTTGTTGAAACACAGATTATTGTGCGGTTGACTAAAGGAATACAGTAAATACAACTCTCAAAACTGTAGGTACCAAGATTTATTTGGTTAAGGTGAATGCTCCAACCAACCCGCGAAATTCAAATTTTATTACGTTTTTTGCAATTTGCAAGCCAGTGCTAGGTTGTACAACCTTACTACCTCTAGGTATTCATCACACATTTCATGACCTATATTTTTTTTAAACATCGGGACCAATCAAATTTTGAGTCAAAGACCTGGCAAATGGCAAATATCTGGATATTTGCCATATCTTTAGTTCACACATAAATGACTGGATGTCATCATCATCATTTCAGCCGTAAGACGTCCACTGCTGGACTTAGGCCTCTCCCAATTTGGGGGGCTTTGCCATAATCGCCACGCTTGGCAGGTGGCTTGGCGATCACAGTAAGGTGGTAAAATGCATAGAGAACGCTGCTGCCCATTCTCTAGTAAGTCCCTTAGTCGCCTTTTACGACCCCCACGGGAAGAAATGGGGTGGTGTTATTCTTTACGTCCGGCACCACACGGTACTTACGTCCGGTTAAAGGATGTATTTTAATGAAATTTAGAATGGAGAAGATAGCTTACCTTGGAATAGCACTTAGGCTACTATTTATAATGTACTTAATAATGTCTATGGTCATAGAAACAGCTAGTAGAATATAATCCAATTACAACTTTATTTTATTACTTATTACTTTTCTACTTCAGTGTACTCAGGCACAACACGTGTGAACCGGTTACTGAGTAAAGTAAAGAAGGTCATCGATATGTATGAATCCGTCGCTTTTTAGTAGTCATTCAAATTTGGTCGGATAACCAGCCGTTGTTTACATATTTTGGTTTTTTGTTTATATTTACTTAATGCAAAACATTCCAAGCTAAATATTTTCACCATATATCTTTGACTAAAGGCACAAGAATTTGGTTTACACGTACACATCTGGGATTGAGCCGGTTCCTTGTATTTTGCCGTCAAAGTTATGACACCATCGTTTTGACTTTTAGCAAGATTATTCAAAAACGCATAGATGAACAGTTTTGAAACTTTGTATGGATATTATTAGGGTCAAGAAGGACCGAATACAGTTTTCAGTGAACTCGTGCGTTGTCTCATTTAGGCGGTGCGATGTTTTTTCGGGTTTTCGTAAAACCGCGATAACTTGAAAACTATAAATATTTTCTTAAATCTAATTGAAGCACTAAGGGGCACACATTAAGAGCTACTCGTGTATGTTTATTCTACAGGGGCACATGCAATGGTTTTAGAGATATACGATTCATCAAAACATTACTCCAGCAGGAAATGCAATATTTCGAAAACCTGAAGGGGCACAGATTTTATTTTTGGGGGCACATTTTGGCACACATTTATGCTCTCTGGCCATGCACAATTTTTCTCTCTCCGATCATTCGTTTAGAATTTTCCTGCTAGAAAAACGTTACCCCAGCAAGAATAGTTTTTTCCGTTTTTTTCCAAAACGACAGGGGGCACACATTTTTTATTTGAGGGCACATTTACAGCAGATAAGGCACACATTATACGTTCTACTCATATAACTCTAGGAGACACTTTCTTGCTAGGGTAACGTACACGCGAAAGCTCCCTCCCCCTAGTCTTATCATTTGCGGACTAGAACGCATCTTATACCACATAAAACCCTTTCTTAATAGTGTAGGCCTTCAAATAAACGAAACAAATACAAAAATTATAATTAGAAACCCCATAAAAACACAGAAAACGACTGACGTGACTCTCAACGGAATAAATATACCAACATCAGATGAAATCAAATACCTACGCACTTACATAATGTCCGCATTAAGCAGAAAAAACTCAATTAGAAAACGATGCCAATAGGCCACGAGAAACGCTAAATTATTACTACCATTCATATTGAACTCAAAAATGGACTGGAAACTAGCTACACTTATGTATCGAATGATTACCGTACCTTGTATGATATAAAAGCATCAGGCTTAAAAGTATCAGCACTCACAAAGGCGAACCGTTCATGACTGAGAAGATATGAAAGAGTTATCATGAGAGACTTGATCAGCCATGCTAGGAACAAACCGAGGCTGAAGAAAATGCATCAAATCTTACACGGTAAAACTATAACAAAACGCATCAAGAACCACAGGATGTGCTACCTGGCACACATTTTCAGACGCGCTGAACCACACCTGTTACATGCAGCGATGCAGTACAGGGCCAAATCTAAAAAGGTCTGACGACCTATTTACACATGGAATGACAACCTAAAACAGGACATGAAATACTTCGACAAGGAAATCCAGTTTTGGAGGGACACGGCTGGAGACAGAAATAAGATCAAGAAAGCGGCTAGTGATATCTACAAAAAACCAGAAACTGATAGCAGCGAGAACTCAGAAGACGACCAAGAAAACAACAACACGGAATATAGCGAAGCCTTGACATAGAAAAAAGCCAAGCAAACGGTTAACCCCACCAAAGGATCCATCTGTGAAGTTCGATCTGGATTAACATGGCCGGCGACGACGTGAAAAGATGCCCTCGTATAGACAAATATCACCCTTCTCTCCACTAGCCCAATGCTTACTTAAGGCTGCATAGTCGGTAGGCTCGTAATCCTTTCCTATCCTATGGGCACGTCTTCCCTACCATTACAGCGCCCCCCGGTCTACTTCTTAATATGCAATGGCCCATGTAGCACCATGAAATATGAGGCTTCAAAGGCTAGTGCAAATCTTGGGGTTCATTCGATTAATCGAGTCTGGTCAAACCACGCTGGGATCGGTGCAATTCATTTAATTTAATTTCATACCCATATAAACTGTCAGCAGGAAAGCTAATTCTGGATTATATTGACTTTTTGGTTGTGTCTATTTATTTGAATCCCCTGAGTGTGAGTAACTATCTGATGCTGAGTGTGTGCGCTGGCCCGCAGCTGCTGGGCACGCCGAGCCCGGTGCTGCTGTACTGCCTGCCGGCGCGCGCGGCGGGTGCGGGCGGCGCGGGCGCGCTGCCGGCACTGCACGCCGCCGTGGAGCTGCAGGCGGCGCCGGCCAAGCGGTACAATGCGTACTTCTTCCGCCACCTCGTGGTGGCGCTGCGCCCGCTCGCCATCCGTCTCGAGGAAAGGTAAAATGTTTCGAACCGAACACTTTGTTACTCTATGCGCCTTCGGAACGCGCCGCCCGAACGGAAAGACATCTGACTTGACAGTTTGATTTTGACACTTGTTTTTCCTCTTGGTTTTTGGTGGGAAAAAAGGGAACACGTCGCCGGGTTGTATCTCGCGATCTTTTGTAAAGTAATCCCTTACCCCGGTCGTTTTGGTGATAATAGATCATGACCCAGTTGTTTGTGTTAATAACCCCTATCTTGGTGAAATAATGCGGGCTGAATTGAAGAACTTTGGAGGTTAAGTGATTTGAAGACCGCATGCTGTGATTGCCTCCAGCCTTGTTGCAGCGGATTGTAACCTGAAGAGTACTCGTAACGTCACAACACGATACATATACACTCACTTACATACATAACTCCAGGTAACCCCAGAAGCAATGTCCTTCAACCACCAGGTAAGTTCTTTTGTTGTATTATAGGTGAGTCATTTGTTAATTGTATTGCGTCTTGCTATGAATTGTACTTGTATTGTCTGCTCCGCGTACGGCGGACTAGTTTCGCTAGCCACTCTTGTCTCTAGAGCCCCACGATTATCACACTTCCACTGCGCATTTGAAATCGTATTGTGAGGTCTAGTCTGGCAGCGAACATAAACATTACATGAATAATACTCGTCATTTACATACACACTGATGATCGATGACTCTCGGTTTGTGAACTTAACATTTGGAATTGGATTAGAATTTGAATATTTGAATTGAATATGAAATAGAATTTTGAACGTTGATATTGGGTTTGAATTAAAATAAAAGTTTATTGTTGAATTGAATTGAAACCAATATATTGTTATTTCTTGAGTTGCTGATTAGTCAGTTTGGTAGTTTGATTGTTTGCTTGTAGTTATTTTGTAATTGATTGATTGAACTTTGTTATTTGATTATTTAATTATTTGGTTTATTTGAATTGTATTGTTTGTGCAATGGCACACAAAGCGGTGAGAGAGGCAATCAGTGGATTGACCACACAGCTACGGTGGTTCACTTCAGCTGCAGCAACCGCTGAGCGCCCGGATCTTGAAGCGGTCACTCTGGCTCGGTTCGAGCAGTTGAACGTGAGACTCGGCAACGTTGATGCTCTGCTTACTCGCTACAACGAGTACATTTGTGATGTGGCTCTGGAAGTGCTGGATCAGGCAGCACGTGACAAGGTCCTTGCTGACTATGACCAGATCTTGGACCTGGGGGATGTCATTGGTCAACGTGCTCGGGAAATATTGGAGAGCCGGACACCTGTCCAGGTCAAACCGGAGACCTCGGTTGTTTCAGGTCCCGGACTATTGAGTAGACTGCCTACTTTGGAACTGCCACACTTTGACGGTCGTCTGGACCACTGGTTAGGTTTCCAAAACCTGTTTGAAAGTTTGGTTGATGCACGCTCGGACCCCAGACCCGCCCAAAAGCTGACCTGTTGAACCCGTTGGTGGCAGCGACCAACGCTTTAAAGCGATTGGACTTGCCGGTGGACCATTGGTCTTACCTTTTGGTGCACGTTGTGCTGCAACGGCTTCCTGCCGATTTGAGGGCTCGTTTCGAGCAAAAGTATGGTGGGGATAGTGTCACACATCTCCCCCCATTTGATGACCTCGTCCAATTTTTGGAGGATGAGTGTCGGTTTGTGGACAACTCTGGCGTTGCCACTGAGTCATGCCAGCCGTCTTCCCGGCCACGAGACCAGGGACGGACTAGGGCTCGCGGGCCTGTTGATGGTCGCCCCGCCGCTCGTTTTGCTGGCACCCAGAGTCGTCCTGGTTGTGAGTTTTGTAGGGACACGGGGCATGGCATGGCAACTTGCGCGGCCTTTTTGAAGTTGCACGTGATTGCCCGCCGCCGAATTGCCAATGCACGCCGCATGTGCTTCTCTTGTTTGGGGGCTCACTTCCATCGGGACTGCCCCAACCCCCGCCCTTGTAGAATTTGTGGGGGGTCCCATTTGGACATATTGTGCGCTAACGCGAACCACGCTGGCAGACCAGCCTCTGATGAAGGTTCGCGTACGGGGGGGTACCATGGAGTTGGTCACCGGGCTTCTGCCTCGCCGGTTCAGAACCGGGGAGAGGCCCGCAATTTTGAGCGCCGCACTCCACCCCCCGCGCAAGTTGATCGGGAGCCGCGCGACCGCCATTTGGTCTCCCCGCGTTAAGGCGATTACGCAATTGTTGCTAGGCAGCGCTGGCCAGACCAGCACCGCCTTCCCTCCCCTCCATTGGCGGAACGTCCCCGGTTGGAGTCACGCCCCCCGCCATTCAGGCATCCGGTGGGATATGCCCTTCCAGCGATGGCGCGTGGCTCGGGACACCGCGCGTACGAGGAATTTGAATTCCATCCTCGTCGGGAAAGACTTGGGCCTGGGTGCGGCGATCGATCGCCGCCCAGGCATTGTTAGGACATTGGCGCCTGCCCCGCTAAGGTACCCCTCAGATCGACACGGTTTTGTTGCCAACGGCATCGGTCGGGTCTGGGGGCCCACGGGGGGCTCTGTTGTGGTCCGTGTCATTATGGACATGGGAGCCCAGGGTTGCCTTTTGTCTATTGTTTTGTTGTTAGTTTGTATTGTTTTGGGCAAAATTGTTTTCTTGAGCGCCTTTGGACTGCGGGACTTGGCAGGGACGAGCCAATTCGGGAAACCCTGTTGGAAGATTGGCTCCAATTTGTATCCGCACTCCCTGCAGTCAACGACGTCGTGTTACCCCGCGCTATCCTCCCCCCTGGGAGCTACACTGCTACCCTTGTTTGTAATGCGTCTTCGCACGGTTATGCAGCTGTTGTTTGTCTGCGCACCGTCTGCGCGACAGGCCAGGTGAAGTTGTCACTGGTCTTGGCCAAGAGCAAGTTGGCCCCCCTCCGGATGGCACTGACCATCCCTAAGTTAGAATTGTCAGGGGCGGCGCTTCTTGTGCGTCTATTGAACCACGTTGCTCACGCTTTGGGTGGAAGTGTGGACATTCGGGCTTCTTACGCCTGGACGGACAGTCAAATTGTTTGTGTTGGTTGAAGACGTCCGTCCACTCTTTGGAGGTCTTTGTTGCGTACCAAGTGTCCCAGATTCAAAATTTTGAAACGCCTTTGATTTGGAGGCACGTGCCTGGAGATTTGAACCCAGGCGCCGTGGCCTCACGTGGGTGCATGGCACCCCGCTTGATTGCTCACCCCCTATGTTGGGGACCAGACTGGCTGACTCACCCCGAGGATGATTGACCTCGATCGCCAGTCTTGATGTCGGGTCCTTTGCCCGAGCTCAAGGTGATCGCTGTTGGAACGAAGGACCCTGATTTTTTGTTGAGTCGATTTAGCTCCCTTGACAAATTGTTGAATTGTTGTTTGTTGTTGTTAAATTGTTGGTGACTGATCGTCACATTATGAACTCGCATGCCGTTTGCAATGCGCTGTTGGCCATTCTGCAGCGAGAGTTTTGGATATTGTCGGGAGCCGTTAGTAAGTTGAACCCCTTTTTGGACCATACGGGTCTTTTGTTGTTTGGTTGTTGACGGTTGAGGCACTCTAGCCTTCCTTATGGGGTCCGTCACCCCCTTTTGTTGCCTAAGGAGGGCCATTTGGTTAAATTAATTGTTGTTGTTGTTGTTTGGTTGTTTGTTGTTTGTTATTGTTTGAACCGCCAGCCTGCCCCCATTGGGGGGGTATTTTTGAGGCCGCGGTGAAAGCGGCATAGGGACTCTGGCGCAGATTGTTGGGAGACACCGTTCTCACCTTTAAGGAGTTAGCTACGGTATTTTGCCGTTTTGAAGCTGTATTGAACTCGCGTCCATTGTGCCCGCTGTCTTCGGACCCGAACGACTTGGTGGCCCTAACCCCGGGCCATTTTTTGATTTGACAGCCACTTGTCGCCCTGCCGGAGCACCCTTTTGTCAATGTGAGCCAAAATTGGCTACCGCGGTTTCAGTTGGTGCAGCAGCTCGCTCAGAGTTTTTGGAAGAGTTGGAGCTTGAAGTATTTGCACATCCTCCAGCAGCGCGTCAGGTGGACTGATAAAACGCAACCTTGTCGGGATTGCCAAGTGATTAGCGGACGGGAAGGCCCGTCCGGGGGGGGGGGGGGGTAGGTGTTTCGGACCGAACACTTTGTTACTCTATGCGCCTTCGGAACGTGCCGCCCGAACGGAATGACATCTGACTTGACAGTTTGATTTTGACACTTGTTTTTCCTCTTGGTTTTTGGTGGGAAAAAAGGGAACACGTCGCCGGGTTGTATCTCGCGATCTTTTGTAAAGTAATCCCTTACCCCGGTCGTTTTGGTGATAATAGATCATGACCCAGTTGTTTGTTTTATTAACCCCTATCTTGGTGAAATAATACGGGCTGAATTGAAGAACTTTGGAGGTTAAGTGATTTGAAGACCGCATGCTGTGATTGCCTCCAGCCTTGTTGCAGCGGATTGTAACCTGAAGAATACTCGTAACGTCACAACACGATACATATACTGTACGCTGCCAGACTAGGCCTCCCAATACGATCTCAAGTGCGCAGTGGAAGAGTTATAATCGTGGGGCTCTAGAGACAAGAGTGGCTAGCGTACTGTCCGCCGTACGCGGAGCAGACAATACAAGTGAACAATTACAAATACAACAAAAGCACTTACCTGTTGGTTGAAGGACACTGCTCTGGTGCCAACCTGGAGATATGTATGTAAGTGAGTGTATGTGTATCGTGTCGTGACGTTATGAGTATTCTTCAGGTTAGATTCCGCTTCAACCCGGCTGGAGACAATCACAGCATGCGGTCTTCAAATCACTCATTCACAACAGCGTCACTTTCACTTGACCTTCAAACTATTTATCCAAAATATGTCCAAAACCCGTGTTATTACACCAAGATAGGGGTTATTAACTCAAACAACTGGGTCATGGTCCATTGTCCACCAAAAACGACCGGTTAAGAGATTGATTTCAACAAAAGCCGCGAGACCCCAAACGGCGGCGTGCTTCCTCGTTTCCCCCCGAAAATCAAGAGAGCTGTCAAGTGTCAACGTCAAAAAATGACAAGTCAGATGTCACTTCGTTACACGCGCATTCCATTAGGCGCACAGATAATAAACGGTACGCAACATATACACTCACTTACATACATAACTCCAGGTAACCCCAGAAGCAGTGTCCTTCAACCACCAGGTAAGTTCTTTTGTTGTATTATAGGTGAGTCATTTGTTAATTGTATTGCGTCTTGCTATGAATTGTACTTGTATTGTCTGCTCCGCGTACGGCGGACTAGTTTCGCTAGCCACTCTTGTCTCTAGAGCCCCACGATTATCACACTTCCACTGCGCATTTGAAATCGTATTGTGAGGTCTAGTCTGGCAGCGAACATAAACATTACATGAATAATACTCGTCATTTACATACACACTGATGATCGATGACTCTCGGTTTTCTGTGAACAACTCATCTATTATTTTACGATGTTACATCAACCAATATACCTAGGATTTTTCAACCGTGTTGGGGTCGACTTCCAGTCTAACCGGATGCAGCTGAATACCAGTATCTTACATGGAACGACTGCCTATCTGAACTCCACAATCCAGTTACTGGGTAGTACAATACTCCTTGGAAAGAGTGGAGTGTCAGTTAACATTGCTTCGTGCGGAAAAGGGATCATGCAGTTCGACCTGTGTGGCCTCATCTTGACTAAAATCAACCAAAATTAAAATAATATTTTCGTCTGTAGACTGATCCTCAGCCTGTGGGCATGGGCGGGGCGAGGCGAGGAGGAAAGTGCGCGAGAGCAGCCGGACGAGGCGGACTACGAGACGCAACGCATGCTGAGCGAGCTCACCGCGCTGCACAGCACCAGATACTACTTCGCGGTCATCAAGATCATACCCAGCCAGGTGAGTAGCATGCCCACATCACTGAAATTATATGTCATCATCATCAGCTCAGCAGAAACACTTTCACTGTTGGACATAGGTTAATTTTTTGGGAGGTTTACCATAATCACTACGCTTGGCAGGCGGGTTGGCGATCGCAGTATGGTGGTAAAATGCATACAGAACGCTGTTGCCACCCATTCTCTTATTAAGTCCCTTAGTCGCCTCTTACGACACCCACGGTAAGAAATGGGATGGCGCTATTCTTTACGTCCGGTACTACAAGGAAGAAATGATAACCACTCAACCGTTCATGGTTACAAAAGTAACCAAATAAAATTTCGTCGAAACGTCCATGGTTACTTTTGTAACCATGGACGTTTTATGCATCATTCGTCACTTGAAACGTGTTTATCGCTACAGTCCTTTGATAGTCGTACATTAGAGAAATACTAGATGTCGCTATATGAGATTTGTCATCCAGTAGAGTGAATTTCATCTATGGACCGGCAACATAAAATTTAGAAAAAAAAAAAAAAATGACAGTTCATCCTTGTTGTCTAGTGAACTATGTTTGTGTGTGGATCTCCAACTAAAATATGGTAAGTTTTCTGTTTTTATACCACATTTATGTTGTTATTGTGCATCAAATTAAACGTGAAGATATTTCCTTTACGAAATGTGCATTACTACGCCAATTTCGAAACGTTTACATGGAATAATATAGCTGGAAAAGTTTTATGATGACCGCGCGGACATTGTTCGTTGGTTGTTGTTGATCCATTTTTCGAATTAGTTGTTTTTGTTAAATAAATGCTTAAATATAAGAGAATACTTTACTATTAGCACTATAACAGCTATTTACAAACGAAATATATTGAGATGGGGTCTACAAATTATTCAAACGCAACTCGTAATTCATGATTTTAGTGTTGGCTCGGGGACCTTTTGAGAAGTATTTGTTTTTTCTTGATAGAAAACTAAATATTTATATTTAGATATTGGTGTCATTTTGAAGGGTATATTATGTACTATTATAATAAAAATAATTTTGCCTAGTAACTATTATACTTTTCTTGTAAAACACGAAATAAAAAATAAATACGATATTTTTTTGAAATCCCCGACTTTATTTTCTAATTAGAATTCAATATCTTATTAGCTTTTTGTTTGATTAATTTAGTTTTTTCCAATTAGAATTCGATATCTTATTAGCTTTCCGTGAGTATTTCTTATTAGAATATAGCTATAGTCGTTTTTCAGTCGTAATCGTTTTTGTGGAGAAAGTTTCGCAATGTCGTAAAAAAGAAAGCGACATTTGATGCCCGGACGGTTGGGGAGATAATCGCGCGCGGGTTGGACATTTGAGTGGCTAAGTCATCATCATCATCGTTTTAGCGAAAAGGCGTCTACTGCTGGACATAAGCCTCCCCCAAGCACCCCCTCTTCGACCGGTTCTGTGCTTCTCGCATCCAGCGAAGCAAATTACAATTACCAACACTTAATACCACATTTATACGCGATGGAAGCTAGTACAGCCGTCCACCGTGTATATTGTGATGTATTTTCGATTCAATAACGTGTTTCGACGCTTACGCAGCTAATGTCTACTTCGCCGGTGTTAGAAATACTCGTAGTGCGAAATCTCAATTTTGTCTGCACATTCGAGTCTGTAAGTTACAATGATTGCTTTACTGTGTTCGCGCTTAATAAAATATTTGTTTTGTTTTCAACGCGCTCAGCTAATGGCGTCCAATAAGGTCAGATTCGTTATCCCTGCATAACATTGAGACTAAATTGTTAGCTGTCAGAAGTCATAACCCACTTTATATGTTTCGACCCTTATCCAAATACGTAAAAGTTAGTCCGCAGTAAGTTTTAACAAGACGTCAAAATGGTTTACAGAACTACTGCAATAGATTCCTCCTCAATAAGTCGCTATTATTTATGGCAAACCTGTACCTTTAACGTTTTAAACCTCAATGTATCATCATGCTTGTTGGCCCAATAAAACACATTTATAATTAACGTAAGCTCGTCGTAATGTTAAATACGTAAAAAACAGAACTATAAGCTTTGATGCAACTGCAGCACTTTATCGTCTCTTCACCTCCCCAGATCCGCCTCTCGATGTGTACAGCAAACAAGCTGGAAGGATCCCTGAGTGCGCTGAAGCGGCGACTAGGACTGACGTTTATCAAGTTTGAAGATGCAGCAGTCGAGCTCGAGCCATTCGTGAGAGCGCACGTGTTTGATACCGCTTCCTACCTCGGCAGGCAGATGCTAGCGCACTTCAAGGATGTAAGGACACGATTTTTTATGCTTTTTATAATAAATGTGTATTTTTTTAGTGCTAGGCCTTCGGCAAACTCTCCGTGCAAACATTTACTGTAATTCAACGTTATCCCACAGGAGCTAAAATGGCAAGCAGCGAAGATCCTGGGATCAGTAGACTTCCTGGGCAACCCGTTGGGTTTCGTGGCCGACGTGTCGGAGGGAGTCACTGGTCTTCTGCTAGAGGGCAACGTGGGTGCGTTGCTCAAGAATGTCACCCATGGTATATCAAATTCCGCCGCAAAAGTTACAGGTACGTGCCAACACTAGAAACATATTGAAAAATAAAGTGAGCCGTCGCGGGACGCCTGGCGGATGTAAAACATCGAAATTATTTTCTAAAGATAATATTTATAAAGCATACTGTACGAAAGGAAATAAATATGGTATAATCAAAAATAACATATTAATTATATGTTAATTTAACAAAATTCGGATATTTCACAACAAAATATTTCCCAAAAAGGGGGTTCCGCAACTTTTCCTTCGCAGAGGGGGCTCTACACCATCGCATCGATATTGGAACTTTGTTGCCTAAGTCCACTCATTTTCAGTATGGGCCCACTGCGCGTCACCACGCTCGCCACGCCGAAATTTAGGTTTACCCTCGCCTATATATGTTTCACATCAATAATACTTTGAATCATGGAACTCATGGAATCATGGTACTTTGCTCTTGAATAATTGGGAATACTAAAAATTAAGATGTAATTGCGTTTCTTTGTAAGAAGAAAAAAGACATTTACAAATTTTTATAAACAATTGTATTACTTATCTGTGAACAAACAATTCACTCACCAAGAATAAATTAAATAACATTTAAAGCCTTTATATTTAACAAACATGTCGCAAGTTTCTGCAATTATTAGCTGCAAACCATTTCGAAAGAATAGCTACACTATCTTAAGACATCCTTATCTTTTGTTTTTATTTAAAAAATAAGAGAAGTGTCATCAGTGAATAAAATAATGTCGTAGAAGTTAACCATCATGTAATGAAGGTAATTAATGTAAACTAGAAATAAGAAAGGACCAAGAATTGAATCTTGTCACGCCCATCTTATCTAGAGACCCCTAGGACGTCGTCTCGTTAACGTTTATTTTTTGCTGCCCGTAGATAGGAAAAAACAAGGTCAGCACCTTATCCACGAACTCCGTAGTGGTGTTATTTTCAGATCACTGTATTGTGGTCAAGGCAGTCAAACGCTTTTGAGAGGTCACAGAAAATGCCAATTGCATCCTGGGACTTCCCCCAGGATTTCAAAATGTGACTGATGAGTTTTACTCCCGCGTCGGTCGTCGACCTACCGTTTGTGAAACCAAACTATCGACTATGTATAATCCCATTTGAGTTAAAATGTGACATCATCTGGTCCAGCATGATGTTTTCATAGATTTTGCTCATTGTACAACCTTTTTATATATATATTCGGTATATTCTCGCGGTATATTCTCGTCCCAATTACCGCAGTGTCTCAAGACAAAAGTCTTTGACCAGTGTGTGTTGCCAGTGATGACATATGGTACTGAGACGTGGTCGCTCACAATGGGCCTCATAAGAAGGCTCAAAGTCACCCAAAGAGCAATGGAGAGGGCTATGCTTGGAGTTTCCCTACGTGATCGAATCAAAAATGATGAGATCCGTAGGAAAACCAAGGTTACCGACATAGCCCGAAAAATTGCCAAACTTAAGTGGCAGTGGGCAGGGCACATTGCTCGCAGAACAGATGGCCGATGGGGTCGGAAGGTTCTGGAGTGGCGACCGCGTACTGGAAGACGTAGCGTTGGAAGGCCTCCCACAAGATGGACCGATGACCTGGTGAAGGCCGCAGGAATGCGTTGGATGCGAGAGGCACAGAACAGGTCGAGGTGGCGGTGCTTGGGGGAGGCCTATGTCCAGCAGTGGGCGTCTTTCGGCTGAAATGATGACAACCTTTTTGCTACTATTTGATACACAACTTAAAACGGGTCACGAAAATAAAAAACACATCTTTACCAACAGCGCCCCTCTATCATCGTCATTCGGGCGCCAAAAGATCCATGTAACAATATTTTAAAGGATCGTAGCAGTTGGCGTTTTGTCTAACTCCATGGGTAAAGTGTGTTTTTTATGTGTATGTATAATATAACTTTGACTGCGTACAGAATCTCTGGGCGACGGGCTGGAGCGCGTGGTGGGTGACGAAGCGCATGAGGAAACGCGGCGCCGTATCCGCTCCGCCGCGCCCGGCGCTCACCTGGCCGCCGGCTTCCGCGGCCTGGGGCTTGGCATACTGGGTAACTGTGCAGTCACTAAATTACTTTGTTTAATATAGATTTAACATCGATACGCATTGGAGACGACGCGTCGTGTCTAGTTAAAATAGCCCGAAACTAGTCGAGACTAGTCTAAACGTAGTCCGAAACGACTGTTGTATAATTGATCCCAGAGGTGGTCTAGCTAATAATAGTTGTGATCTCTAGGTGGAATGACGTCATTGGTGAAGCACAGCTACGAAGGCGCTACGTCAGAGGGGCTGGGGGGCTTCCTGGCCGGCGTGGGCAAGGGGCTTGTGGGTACCGTCACCAAGCCCGTCATCGGTGTGCTGGACCTGGCCGCAGAGACCGCGTCCGCGCTCAGGGACACCAGTCGCAGGTATCAGCACGTCCACCAACCATGAATATGATCCCTGTTATAAAAATAATCTAATATCCTTTAATATTGAGCCCCATCACTCACATATGTGGGGAAATTCGTCTCAACTGCCCCAGCGCCACTGCAAGCGGCCCGCTCAAGTGCTACACACAACATTTTGACTGCGTTGTTTCGGCATCAAAACATAAATAAAAAAATATCAACCATATACATTCTGAAGCGTCTTTACATCCGCTTTCGAAAGGTATTATTTATTTTCATGATTTTTCTTTACATAACCTCGAAAAATGTAAATTAAAATTGAAAACGTGTTTTCGGCATGATCTTCAATTTTCTCATGTTTTTGGACCACACAGATCGCAAGATCTGGTGTTTTTACTTCGATATAGATTATAAAAAAATAGGTGTTTTTCGTTTTTTGTGAATAATTAAATGCGAAGCAAAACGATATTCGCATGCCGCGCGCGCCAGCCGGGAGTACCGACGCCCGCCGCACGCGTCGGCTGTCGGTCTTTCTGTCTTCCTGAATAACAACAATAATTAGAAAATTTGACGGGCTGTAAATAAAATTAGTTTTTAGTAAGATTGTGACTTGATCGAAAGATTTTTCGTTACGTTTTTCGCGTTCTTTCGTAATCGTAAGTGATTCAATTTTACATTGGATACAAATCATCGCATCTTTCGGTATTATCGAAATCTTGCAGGAATTGTGGACATTTGACAAGACCTTTGTTTACAAAGTGATTATCTTTCATCAAAGGGTTACAGCATCGTGATTCAATCGATTTAATGTAGGTATTAGCTCACTGTAATGACCACACAAAAAAAAAAACATAAAATGATTCACTGTCTGTATTGTATATCTGAATTTTAAAGTCAAAAGTTCGCTTTGTGGCATGAACAGTTCAGACAGTAATGGTAACTAATGATATCATCGAGCGAATTTTATGTGACAAGTACAAACACAAAGTGGGGTTATGCACATTGTTTACAATTTGACCATTCGTTTTGCAGAAGACAGAAAGACCGACAGCCGACGCGTGCGGCGCGGCGGCGTCTTCGGTACTCCCGGCTGCCGCGCGCGGCGTGCGAATATCGTTTCGCTTCGCATTTTATTATTCGCAAAAAACGAAAAACACCTATTTTTTATAATCTATATCGAAGTAAAAACACCTGATCTTTCGATCTGTGTGGTCCAAAAATTGAAGAACATGCCGAAAACACGTTTTCAATTTTAATTTACATTTGTCGAGGTTATTTAAAGAAAAATCATAAAAATAAATAATACCATTCGAAAGCTGAGGTAAAGACGCTTCAGAATGTATATGGTTGATATTTTTTTTATTTATGTTTTGATGCCGAAACAACGCAGTCAAAATGTTGTGTTTAGCACTCGAGCGGGCCGCTTGCGGTGGCTCTGGGGCAGTTGAGACGAATCTCCCCATGTGACTTATGTTTCTCAAAGGGAGTATTTCCGAGGTCCTTAAAGAAAGCGATATCTAGTGCATCCTATTCACAAGAGTGGAGACAGAGGTAGTGTCAATAATTAGAGACCAATATCGGTTCTTCCAGTGCTGTCAAAGATTTTGGAAAAGGTCCTTAAAAGTCGTCTTGTCAGCTTCATGGAAAAGTACATAGTATTATATCAGCTAATCAATACGGTTTGCACAGAAACAAATTCTGTGAAGATGCTGTGGCTGCCTTTGTTGATAGTGGTGTAAAGGTACTTGATATAAGGTCTAAATGTCTGGGTCTTTTCTTAGACTTATCTAAGGCATTTGACACTGTCTCTGTCCCTATCCTGTTGTCTAAATTGGAGAGGATAGGAGTGAGGGGTCCAGCGCTAGCAATTTTTGAGAGCTACCTCTATGAAAGGATTCAATGTGTCACAATTGGCACAATTGGCACATACGTAGTGACGAACACTTATTGGCATTTGGAGTTCCCCAAGGATCAATTTTGGGACCTACCCTTTTCTTGATATACGTAAACAACCTCTGTAACTTATCCATCCCATACTGTAGCGGGTAAACGTATACGGACGATACAGGTTTGCTCGTTCATGGTCTAGACTGGAGAGAAGTTCAGGAGCAAGCAGAGTTTGCGCTGGGCATCGTGATGTCATGGTTAGGAGTTAATAGTCTTAAATTAAATATAGAAAAAAAAAATATATATATTTCGTTTTCAGTTAAATCATGTACACAACCTTATGACATTATTAGATTTATTATTAGACCCCACATTTGTAACGAACAGTTAGACCAATGCCTCCGCCCTCCCCTGGTCAGATCAACACAGCTCTTTGTGTTTAATACCATCTTGCAAACATGGTTCTGTCAAGTGCAATACTGGTCGTCTGGCAAATACTAGGTTACAATGTCTGTCCTGTAGAACATTACAGAACTAAATTTGCTGAAAGACACTGTCGAGTATTAGGTAATCGAATTTATAATACAATTAACAAACAATGCAGTATTTAGGGTATAAATAAATTATTCATTTATAAAAAGAAAATTAATCAAATTCCTAGTAAGTTTTCAATCTCCTCGTAGGAAAGAGTCGTAATGACTCTTTCCTACGAGGAGATTGAAAACTTACTAGGAAAGCTTTTTTAACATTACCTGTTATTCAGACAACTCAATATACACCACAAATACACATACCACACATACACACACTACACATACACACGTCTCATACACCCTAGAGACACACATAATACATACACGTACTAAACTTACACCGAGAGAGACTATATTTTTTATTTAAAACATCTTTTTTTTGTTATCATTCAACAGTTTGTTTCTATACTAGTGTGTATAAATTGGATGGCGTATTGATAGAGTGAGCCCTGGCATCCAACACAAGTGGAATGTAATGTTGTCCCGGGCCACAGGTCGGACAAGTGGGTGCCGGCGCGCGCGCGCGGGCCGCGCTGCGTGGCGGGCTGCGGCGGGCTGCTGCCGCGCTACTGTGCGGCGCAGGCGGCCGGCGCCGCGCTGCTGTACGCGCTCAACCACACCGACTACTCCGAGCACTTCCTGGCCTACCGCGTCGTGCGCGACACGCCGCACGACATCCGCGCGCTGTTCTCCGACTGCTACCTGCGCATCATCACCTGCAAGAACCAGGCGCCGCAGGTCGTCATGGAGACGCATCTCAGGTACGACCTGGCTCCGTTTCGCTGGAGCCGTCCGCTGTCACGACAGACGCGACAGATGTGAACGTTTCAGTAACGGGCCGTTTGTTCCGCAGCAACCTGGTGTCGTGCACGGTGGTGTCGGCGGAGGGCGCGTACTTCGTGGAGCTGGGCGTGCGCGGCGGCGGCGGCGCGGAGGGCGTGCGGCGGCCGCGCGTGCAGTGCGACAGCGCCGAGCTGGCCGCCTGGGTGGCGCGCCACGCCGCCTACGCGCGCCAGCTCTACCACGAGCACGTGCACACGCTGCTGCCCAGCGCCGACCTGTAGCGCACCACACACTACGCTGACCTGTAGCGCAACACGCACTAGGCCTACCTGTAGCGCAGCACGCACTACACCGAGCTTGCGAACACATTCCATGCAGCGTCGACGATCAAACTGAAGAGGGCTCTTGAACTAAGGCCATATTCTTCGCCTCGATAAGTTCTATTTTTAAAAACAGTGCCTCAATATTATACATCTATCGTGAATCGTGAGTGTGTGAGCAACATATTGAATGTGTTTCTAAACTTTTCGTCTCTCTTAGCATATTATCTAGAATGAATACACACAACATCGATATTCTTCTAATTTGACCACACTTGACAGAAAGATGTATGTACGAGTAAATTTAGCAAAACATTTGGCTTCAGCATAGAACTAGCAATCAACTATTTGCGAATGACGCGAACGAATCCAACAACTTAACAAGGATTTACGAATAAACATGATTCGACTACCTAATCGACATTGCATAGTATGATAATTAAATGCTTAACATTTGTGAAATCTAACCTAAGATTTACAATACAAGACCAACGACATATTTCAATAATATGAAAAGAAAAAATGTTGTCATCCGACAAACGAGCTTATTATAGCTAATGTTTTTTTTTTTAAATTGAAAATATAGAATATGCATGCACAAATATGTGTGTGTTTCTACCTATCTATAAATGTATTCTAAATAGTTGAAATTCCATTTGGACCGAAGACCTAAAAAAAATAAACCTTATTAGACTGACGACTCCCTGAAGTTATTAATAATGTTATTACATAGTGAAGGTATCGATAAGTACTCGTAAGTATTATTGTAAAAGACATCACGAGGCAACTATTGCAGTCTTACGTTTTATGATACTCGTTTAATAATTTCGAATCTAGTTATGATATTATAACATAATAAAAAATAATAAAAATATTTTCACATATAGTGATCAGTCCGTTCACACAACATCCACTGGTATTTCTAAGGACTCGCAAATGAATGATGAAAATCATTAAATAATAATTCCGGAAACGGACTGTTCATTGATAAATATAATTCAACTTTATGAAATATTGATTTTATCTGGACTATGCAGGTATTTCCTTAATATATATTTGTAAGCAATAATTTACCAATAGTAATCCCATTTTACCGAATCAGTATACACCGTCAGTATAATAGTTGTTTTATAACAAGTTTCTAAATGTAACACTTTAATAAAATACTGAATTATTTAAAACTAAACTCTCAATGGTGATATATAATCATAGGCTTTCAAATATATCATAGTACTTAGGATTAGTATTCCAATTCCGTTGACTCTTACAATAGACCAGGCGGTGTGGAACTTAATAAAATAAGCTATGCACTATAAAATGGTTTTAATATAAAGACGCAATATTACTACACTGCCAACAGCACAGATGTGTCACACATTAGCTGGTTTATTATAAGGTTATTATAATTCATAATAATGCAACAACATTGTTGTGATTTTCTAGTAGTAAGAGATACAGTGTCGAAAATGCCCATCACAAGATGCTGTTTAACTAATAATAGGAACTCCCGGGCAACGTCTGCTGTTAAAATGTTGTATGTTCTTATGTACAATGATATGTGACGAAGTCATGACGCGCCGTGTCGAACTACTTCATGTGTGATACTTGTATGAGTCTGTATGAGTGTGTCTTTGATTTAGTGTAAAATGAGAAAATCTTTTTAACGCGTTCTAGCTGTGAAAAATGAGCTGTTAACGGCACTATCCAAACCTAAGACAGTAAAAAACGCAACATCAAAGAGAATTGAATGATACTTCTTCAAAGTCAGTCCATAGTTGTAGTCTGTCGGGGCAGAACGCGTTAGGGACATTATCTCCGATTTAAATTATTAAAATTCCAGATTAATATATTTTGTGTACGTATGGGGGGAGAGTTAATGAGTCTAGAATGATCAAAATTATCTTAGGCTGTGATATAAACCTATGACAAGTCGGCATATGGGCCCAACTTCGGAACCGGGCAATACTTCCTTTTCGCATACATTCCATTGCGGGTTCCTTGACGTGTTAGTTCCATGACTTCGCAGTGATAGAGCAATGTAATGGAGGTTGTACTACATTACGGGTTAGACCGCGTATCCCCTATGGAGTGTTGCCAGTTTCTGCAGTAAAACGGTTCTACTATAGTGTCGTGAAAAACGAAAATTATGATTATATAAGAGTGAACGTCTTGATAAATTAAAAACGTTGGAACTTTAAATGGGTTTTTGGGATTAAAAATAATTGCTAATAATAATTATAACGTGTGTGGTAAACGGAACGTTATAAGATAATTGGGATAAAACAGTTGCCAGTAATAAATTCATTAATATTGTATCAAAACAATGTGAATTGCCTATGATAAAAGACGCAAGTAAAAATAATGAGAAGCGATTATGTTTATAATAATTTGATTTATTTGTCTGTTTGCGTAATTCTTTAATAACATTGTCTGCAGGCTATGAGTTTGTTACAGATTGCTCATTATTTTATAAGTGAAGTTGTTTTTTTTCTGACGTTACATCACAACAGCTCTCCGGAGGCCCGTTTATGTTCAACTGGTCAGTACAAGTACTTACGTAATTAAAATAACTTACATTTATACATATAAGTACTTCTCATTTACTGATCTTTGAAATTCATCAAAGTGTAAAACAGTCTTCGGTTGTGCATAAAATAGTTTTTTTAGTTGTTTAAAAACAAGCTCAATAGCATAATGAATTAAACTACTCGCTTATTAATTGTAATTAATGCTTCAAGCTATGCTCATCTCGAATGGGATAGAACACAATTAATAATAATAGTTTAAAATATTCATATCATTTAATAATGCAAGTTGCTAATTTTATCTTTTATGTACATGGAATGTACCGTCGATTAACATTTTAATTGTTTTAAAAAGAAATTCAAATGTGACGTCAGAGTTAATTTTAGTAGTAATTAGTTTAGTTTACCCAACATTACCAAAGTTCGGCTTAAACTATAAGTGGAGAAGGTTTCTGTTTGTATTTATTTATTTATTACAAGTATGACAGTGATAGAAGTTAACTAATATTTATGTAATACCAACTGTTGTGGTTTAGTTCCATAGAAATAAAAACTCTTCAAAAATATCTTGTTTTATTGTAAACTGCAGATGACATTCAATAATCCCGAATTCCTTGTCGTCGATTCAGAACAAAATACTTTTTGCATGGAATTATTATATAACAATTATACAAAACTTACCCAAAAAAAATCATTACAAAAATATTAGGTATGGAATTGGTGTTTTGTGTGGAAAAACCATGTCCATTGTTATCTATGCACTTTCGCCATTTTATAGGTAGTTCATTGATTCCTCTGCTAAAAAAATTGTGGGAGTGAGAATCAATCAAATCTTTGAAGGTGGTTTTGACTGAGGTAGTCAGTATCGGAATTGAATGTGGTTCCTTCTAACAAATTATTCAAATTCCGGAAAAACTGATACTTCGTTGGAACTAGGTCCAAGGTGAATGGTGGGTGTCGGGAGACATTCCAATCGCAGCTCCTATAATTGAGCGACCATCTGTTGTACAGTGTATGGTCTACTGTTGTTCTATAGCAGCAGCGGGCTAGAGCAGTTGACCAGTCTCGGTTGTTTACGGCTAGCTTATTCATCATGGTTTGCAATTGTTGACAATGCAGATCTGCCGTAATCATCTGGCCACATCTTAGGAAGCTGTAGTAGATGACACGAGCTCTGGTCCACCTGATACTCAGTACGTGCTTCTGAGTCAACTGTCGCTTGCGGCATTTGGCTGGTAGTACCTACTGGGTTGAACCATTGTGATGAGCATTTCCGATTATCGTACAGTATATATTTTTCATCACAAGTAACAATACGATTCAAAATCTCTTCGTTAATATTGTGACGGTTGAGTTATGTAACGCAGTACTCGACGCGTGCTTGTGGGTGGGTCACTCATTTCATGCAGTACCCATTTATCGAGCATTTTCACTTTTCATATTTGTCTTATTTTTTTATTCCCGACTCAAAACAAGCGGGGGTTCTTAATTCAGTTGTGTTTTTTATTTTTGTTAAAACTGAAATCGGTTTATAAATGACGGAGTTCTGAAGTCCGCCATTTATAAACCGATTTTTTTTATTTTTATCCCATATAAATAAGGTCGTTCTGATTAGTAACTTTAGAGTAAACTTAAGTAATATGTATTTTTTCTAATTAGTGTATGTAGGTCAGCAGAACAGTTGCAAGACATGGTGACTGTAATGGAGGAAGCATTTAAGATGAAGGGGATGAATATAAATGTGAACAAGACGAAGGTCGTGGTGTTTGAAAGAGAAGATAACGTATCGGTGTGTGATGTGAAAATAAATGATAAGAGTGTGGAGCAAGTAAGTGAGTTCGTATATTTGGGGAGTTTGTTTACAAGGGATGGAAAGATTGATAAAGATGTGGAAAGAAGAGTGAATGCGGGAAATAAAGTAAATGGTGCTTTACATACGATTGTGACCAACCAGTTGATGTCCGATAAGGCTCGACTGGCTGTTCACAATGGTGTACTGGTGCCTACACCTTATGTATGGAAGTGAATGTTGGGTGTGGCAAAAGAAGCATGAAAGTAGAATAAATGCTGTGGAAATGCGTTCCTTGCGAATCATGCGTGGTGTGACTATGAATGATAGGCTGCGGAATTATGTGATAAGAGAACGGTGTGGTTTAAAAGATGTAGTGACAAAAATTGAAAAAGTATGCTTAGATGGTTTGGTCATGTTGAGAGGATAAATGAAGGACGGCTCACAAAAGGTATTTACAAGGCAGATGTGAGTGGAAACACCACACATATAGTGACCTTATTGGTGATGTTCTTCAGAAAGGTCAGGTGCGTAGTACTCGCAACCGGCGTGTGTGTATGTCCAATTGTATGAACCTAAACGAGGCAAAAGGATTGTGTAGAGATCGTAGCAGATGGCGTTCCGTGGTGTCTGCCTACCCCCATGGGAAAAACGCGTGATTATATGTATGTATGTAGGTAGATGATATCATGATAATTTCCTGTGACCGTTGTTTCCCTAGCAACTGTAGGTGCCAACTAAAAAGCGAAAAATATTTTTTTTTATTTTGTGTAAAAAACAACCAACTTCAAAAACAAAAATAAAAACACTACTAAGGCAAAAATAACTTTAAAAGAAAAGAAAAAACAAAACCGAAATTAAAGTTATTTTTAACTTTACTTAGTTGTATTTTTTGGGAATCAGTTGTTTTATTAGGGTGTCGGACCTCACACGAAAAAAAACGGAACCCTAGTATCACTTTGTTGTCCGTTCGTATGTATGTCTGTCCGTCTTTCTGTTAAGGCCTTTTATCTCAGGACGCGTGGAAGCATCGAGTTAAAATTAAAATCATACACTCAGAACTACGTCTTTTGAAGCTGTGATGGTGCTGTGCTTCCCCATCATCATCATCATCATCATCCTTTCCCCATACATAGTATTTATTCCTAGGGCTGTTTTTGCAGCGCTGGTCCCACGGTGGCACTCGTTTTCGTAAACAATGCGATATTTTAAGATTTCCATATTATACACAGTGATGATGGCAAAAAAATAAAACAAATGTATCATCATTTCAGCCGAAAGACGTCCACTGCTGGACGGCTCAGGGGTGGCCTATCACCCAAGCTCCGCCACTTCGACCGTTTCTGTGTTTCCCGCATCCAGCAGATTCCTGCGGCCTTCACAAGGTCATGGGTCCACCTTCTGGTAGGCCTTTCAACTCTACGTCTTCGGGTACACGGTCACTACTCAAGAATCTTTCGGCCTAATCGACCATCTGTTCTATGCAATATGCCTTGGCCACTGCCACTTAAGTTTGGCAAATATTCGTACTATGTCAGTTATCTCAGCTCTCCTGCGGATCTCTTCATCCCTGATTCAATAAATTCACAAGCCTTAATTTGAATTTGGAATTCTTAACTAAATGCCAGATATTTGGGATCAAAGTGGCCAGTTGGACAAAACGCTAATATAATACCTATTAAACACGAACGGACCTACCTATTCTTATTTATGCCAGACCTGGGAATCGAATACAAGACCTTGCAGCAAAGGAATAACAAACCAAGAACCAGTAGACACCTCCTTCAAAATTCTTAATAAGTAACTGACGACTGTCAGTCATAGCAATACATGTTTAATTATCATCACAATTAGATATATGTGGCGACCTCGACATTAGTAGTAATTAAAGTGGAAGCTCTCAAACAATGATAAAGCGCACTCCTCAGATAACGCGCAATCTCGGCGACATTCACGCGGAGACCGCCACAGCCGCGCCGCGTCAGTCGCACGCCGCCACTGGCCCGCTCACCTCCGGCACAATCACTGAGGTCACCAGAGGTCAACAAAATCTCAACAGTTGAACCCCCACGCTACATAACAACGTACGTATTACATTACTTCATTGACTAAGCTTAGAATGCTCGCAAATATATTGGCCGCGTGGTTGCTTATTGTGGTAGTGAACGCGGCGACCTTGAACGCTCCGAGGTGAGTAAAAGCAATGACTTGTTAACTGCGAACTACTTTGTTTACTGTCAATCGAAACTTTTATAACACCAACGAGAGTGAAATATGTTTATGTAACTCCAAAATTTACTATGAAACACTGAATTTACAACGGAGTGCGTACCTACTGAAATACAGCTGCTTACATACTAATGTTGATTTTTAATAAGCGTTGTGCTAAAATACCGCGGTGCAGTGAACTGAAACGATGATACCTACCTACCAAACGATAATAACTGTAGTAAAATGTTTCAGCATGACGTCTGTCGACTACAAAAACATTCCTATAAAGGAGAAACAATTATTCCAGCCGCCGCTGCAGGAAATAGTGGACGGTAAGTTCTCCTTCTATCTACTCAGGCCAAAAGAACCGCTTCCTTCTACCTTCCCCATACCTGCATGCCAACAGCCCTGGTAAATACCTACCTACTTAATTCGTTTTTCAGCTAATTAACTACTGACAAAATATGTAGTAATTTCGCTGGGATCGCTTGCTACATGATCACAGACCCTATGCTAGCTTCTTTCCGGATATCACGCTGCTTATTATTGAGCCAAGGTCGCGAAGACTATGTGTACTTGAAACTGTGTGTATTTTGCAGTACTGTCTGTTGGACTGACCAGCACGTTCGAGTCGGTCGACGTGTCTGCGGTTGACTCTCCGGACCTCACAAAGTCGCCATACAACCTCGTATCACCAGGTATGATCAAACAACGTAGCTTTTATAAATGAAAAGATGTAATTTGTTTTAAAAAAATACAAGAATTAGACTCGGCTGTCATGGTATTGTTGAAATTATGTCACGTGGCAGGTGAGCAAAGTATTCAATTTTTATGACTGGAACGTTTTCCTGTAAAACTTAATAATACGCGCAATATTGTTTACAATAGTGGGTTATGTCATATACGTATAACTTGTAGGTATTTAATTATGACGCCTAAGAAACAATTATATAATCATCATATTTTGACCTATTAATTGTTGTTACAAATCTCACGCTATCTAAAGTAAATAAGTGATAAAGTGAGACAATATTTTGCTACAGTTATCTATCAGATGAGTTGCCTACTGAATATAACAGTCGTTACAGCATCTACTGCAATGAAGTTTAATAAACAAATATTGGGATCTTGTGAAGAAAAGTGTGTTGGTTCTATACCCAGTTCGAAAATCGTCATAGCAGCTTAACACATACATATTGAAGTATTTTTTGGTAGGTACCAATTTTTAGTATATTCATAACGTGGTCCTATTTAAACAGGTTTGACTGGCAATGCTAAGCTCATCGAGATCGGTGGCCCCCCATACCTGCTGCCACTGGTGCAGCGCAACAAGATCTACGACCTGGCGGCTCTCGCGAGACACCTTAACAGCGACCCCGCAGTCATGGCCGGCGCCGGCGCAGGGCCCTGGCCTTATCTCGGTGTTAATTGTGAGGTAAGCTACGTATCACTACGAGAATACAAAAAACCGTCTAAGAAACACCACAAACGCCAAAAAACTGCAGGCAGTGTAGGAAACTTTTCGTCGGTTATCAAAACAAAAGTTGTTTTATAGAAATGTCCAAATGTATGAAAAGGCATTTTTGATTTCCCTGCCATCCTGTGTATTAGGTACTAATTCATTCTGAACATGGCTGCTTGACTAAAATAGCTACCTTCACCAAGCAGCACAAAACCAAGTTACTGCACCGAAATCTGTAGGTCAACAGGATAAAAGATGCCTTTGATAAGTGTATGTCAATATTATCACATTAAAACACTGACCTCCCTTTTCCTTCATATTTCCAGGGTATAATAAACCTGAGCATCCGAAACGGCACAATAGACCAAGGTACCCGAATAGTGTCCATAGAGCCGGTGGGAGCCGCCAAGGGCACGAGCGGCTACCTGCAGCAGCGGCTACCGAACACCGAGACCAGGACAGCACTGCTGGGGAACTACCTGCTCAGCGAGGGAAAACCTGGCAAGGTTTGTGACTTACTGTTTTAGGACCCATTAACTCAAGCTTTTCAACAGCCTCCTGACCTTGTGATTTAAGGAGGATTCGCGTACGTATTTACAGACTTATAATAATGATTAGATTCAACATTACAACTCTCTAAGTTCATATAGATAATCCCATTGAATCCCTGGCGCTTCCTTCTTAAACCATTAGCAATAAGTTCTCGCGAATGGTTTCGACTGTGTCCTAAAAACACTTTGTCCGTGACAGTAAGTCACATAGCGTATGCATAAACATACGCATCAACCTATAATGTTCGCACAACCGGGTCACAGGCCTCCTCTCTGTGAGAGGGAGTGGGCCGTTATCCACCACGCAATTTAACAAGTCTTCGATTTTTTGGTTCCAGGAAATCCCGATTTCCTCACGATCGTTTTGAGAACAGTGGTGATGAAATAATTTACACAAAGTAAAGTGCTTGCTGGGTTTGAATTCACGTCACACTACCATCACTCGTAAGTGGCGGTAGTTTCTAATGGGCCACCACTGGGCACTGGAGTAGTTTTCGAGCTTTTGTATGCTCACTAAATAATAAAAAGAAAACTTTAGTCCATGCATACGAAAATATAACGTCTTGGGTAATCTAATATGAAATGGATGCAAGCCATAGCTTGATTCCAGGTCATTTTCTTTCCTTTCCTTAGCAATAAGATAATAATCTTGCAAGTAGTGGTCAATGCAATCATCAACAAACACTATTTGTGTATGTTTCAGGTCATCAAAGTAGTAGCAAAGAAACGCATCGGTCCATCAAACTTCATCACGGCAATCAGAGAGACGCTCAAAAATCATTATGGCGATAAAATTGTTGGTGCGTAAAGAGCTCATTCCTTTTTTCTCCTTCACTCTAAGCATGGTTATCACTTTTGATCTCAGACTTATGACCTTCCGTGTGTCAGGTCTGGGTGGCATGTTCATGCTGCGCTCCGGCAAGGTGAAGTTCCACGTGATGCCGGACTTCTCCAGCAGCCGGCTGTGCACTGACGCCGACGTGGACGACTGGCTGCACTTCTTCGAGATGCGCGCGCCCATCACACATGTTGGCACCCTCGTTACTGGAGACCATGTTAGTATGCCAACCAGTTTAACCCCACGTACGCACTTGCGTTTCAGATTGTCTAATACTAGATTTAATTGAAATAAATCGTTTAAGTTTAACGTCATTCGGCTACAACAGTCTCAATAGCCCGTAGTCGTGAGAAACAAACGAGCAGCAGACATCTTTCGACATTTGAACTCCTGTTTGAAGACATTTGGCAAAATCATTTCAATCGTTTCACACTTGCTCACCCATCAGTAACTACCACAATTATTTAACTTTTTAGTCACACAATTGCGGTTTCTGTCTGCCACCAATAATACCTATTGACAGACCGTCATTTGGTCATCTGATACTAGTGCTTTGAAAAATAATAGCACATTAAATCCGAACTTAGAACGATTCCCGTCTATGGCAGCTACACATATTTAAACATAAAACAACCTTCTGCCCAGGGTCTGGACCTGCGCGTGCAGCACTTCCACGGCTTCAGCGAGCACGGCGACGGCGGGCACTACCACTACGACACCACGCCCGACGACGTGCACTACGAGGGGTACTTCGCGCTCGCCTCCTCCATCATCCGCGTCGACGCACCGGAAGAGACCCACGTTATTGGACGAGACTAGATGCAACACCAGACCTTAAGAATAAAGTGAAGAGGGTCATTCGAATAGCTAATTGAATAAACTACCATTAAGGATGAAGTTTCAAATCGTCAAATAAAGACTGGTTACTTTATTAATTCATATTGCTCAGATGATGAACGGAGCGCGACGACTGATTGAGCGTTGACCTCGATTCTACGCTGGTTTGAACTTATTTATTGTGATTGTAAAATATCAAAATGGTGCCTTGCCTACTTACATAATAAATATTATATTTCTTTTTGTAAAATATATAACTATTAAGGCGTATCATTCCGGTCAGTCTAAGGTTTTGGTGCAAAATTGGACGTTCGTGATTATATTCAAATACAGGTTTGTATCAACCGAGTTAAGTAACTTTAAAATAAATTTATCGTTAATTTTCTGTAGTCATCAGTAAAAATATTTTCCTTAATTATATAATATGTTCCTATAGTATATATAAATATATAATAATAAGTTCCTTATCGCGCGTTGCGAAAGGGGGCCAGACGGAAAAAATTAAGACCAAAAGTTGTAACGACACTTTTTGCTATAGTTGTAAGGCGTGCGGCGTGCGCGTGTTTCTCTGTCCGTCTCTCTCTCTATCTCATAGAAAGCAAGCCAGTTATTTTCGTTTCATATCATTAATCTTACTGATTAAGTTTATATTACATTATATTTGTTAATAATAAAAAAATATCTCTATAACTTAAAAAAAAATCATATCATTAATCCTACTGATTAAAAAATATTATTCTAACTTAAATAAATAAAAATTATAACAATTCCTTCACTAATTAATCGAAAGGAACTTCGTTCCATCCGGGTGTCCCTTGACACCTCTCAAGTTTTTTTTAAATCTCTGCTTCGGCGATACAATGCACTGTTTTCTTCATCAGCGGCTGAGTTGGGTAACATGCTCGCAGGCTCAAGATTGGGCTTAAGATAAACATGTCAAAGACCAAATTCATGACAAACAGCATCAAAAGAACTCTATCCATTGGGGGCGAGGAGATTACATAACGAGGGTGGAAATTTCAAATGTTGTAAGAGACGTTAAATCCCTGTATCCCCAAGACTGTGTCTATGCTCTTCCTTTTGTGTCGATTGTACTCTTCTTCGATGTTTTACACCTTGACCACGACATCACCGCTCGCGCGAATTACGTCTATGACCGCGGCGAAAACAAATGCTAGAAGTTATTTAGAGCGTGCCACGAGTCGCCGCGGTTCGACTTGCGGCGTGGAAACACTCGAGCGACCTGGGCCGGTGGGGAGCGGAGAGGCATGCAATGTAAACAAAAGTACTAGCTCATAGCGCGGTGGCAACAACTCAGAGCGCGACCGGCGCTCGTGCGACGGACAAATTAAGAGTCAAGCGGGTTCTATATTAATTGTTGTTTATCCGCCGCCACTGACGCGTCGTAGCGTGGCGATGCCAGTCTTAGCACATCCCGCGCCGCGAAACGCACCGCCCAATGTCGTGGCTGGTCGTTGTATAGGATTTTTTTTTTAACCAGTGTGCAAATTTTTTTGGTGGTTCAGTATCAGTAATATAATACATTTCAATTGTTTTGTTAATACTTTTTTTATTTTTTTTATCCGACCTTATATCAGTAAACTGTGGGCATCCTACATATTTCGTAATATGATATCAGCAATAGGAATAGGTCAGCAACCGCGCGCCGGCGTAGGTACTTCGAACTTCTTAGAATTTTGATCAATCGAACAGTCGGTAGGTACTAGTAGCTCCGCTCGGTCGTTCGCCTTCGCCGCCGCGCGCACGTTACCTTAGAAACCAGTTTCAAAATAAACATCTTTCGTTAACGATAACTTATTGTACTAAGATATATCAAAATAAAAATTGCATGGTTATTATAACTTGTTTAAGTTTAATTTGTTAAAATTTGCGCACTAATTAAAAACTTATCCTGTATGTTCGAGCACAGTAGTGGCCACGTTGATTGCGGTATGGTGTCATTCTTTAGGTCACTCGAAGAGGTCAAAGTTCGAGGTTTTCTATTTATTTATTTTATTATTTATGTACACACAGTAAAAAAAAAAACAGAGTTATAAGGCATATTAATACAATTAAGTACAAAGTACTGCTTATTTCTTAAGAAATTTCTTCCAGCAGATCTGCGAAAGGAGAAATGAAAAAGAAATGTAGACAATGTGTGTGAAAACAAGAAGAGAAGATATGAATATACAAATAAACATAAATATATATATACATATATATATAAATACACACAATTATAAGGAAAGGTAATGCACTTTTACTCGACATTTGAAAAGGGAAATAGTTTTTAGATCTCGAATGCTAGGCGGAAGTGAGTTCCACAATCGAACAGCATGAACAGAGAAGGAATAGGAATAATAACTGGTTTTATGGGGTTGGGATTTAAGGAGAGATCTAAGGTGTGATCTGCACGGTGCATCGCTAGGGCGAGCGTAAGTAAAACGTTCACGAAGATAGGAAGGGTAGGACGGGTTGTTTAGGAGGTTGAAGAGGAGACATAATATCCGAGTGTTCCTGCGAAGGCGGATTGGGAGCCACTTGAGTTCCTTGCGAAGGTGAGAAACATGGTCATACTTTCGAAGACCGAAAACAAAGCGAATGCACAGGTTTTGCAGGCGCTCAAGCTTGTTTAATAGCTCCTCAGTAGCATCCAAGTAACAGGCGTCAGCATAATCTATAATCGGCTGAATCAGTGTTTGTGCCAAAGAAATTTTAGTCTTCAAGGGCAAGAGACTTTGAAGGCATTTCAGCGAATGAAAGGAGAAATGTACCTTTCGACTGACCTCATTGACCTGAGCACGCCACGAAAGATTGGAGTCAATAACTACACCCAGATCTTTTACAAAGGCATCAAAGTTGCAACATCAACCGCATTGCGAACAAATCTACTGCCTATGATCATGGCCTGAGATTTAGATGGGTTGGTTTGCAAACCAAATGACTTAGCCCAAACACTGATGCAAGCCAGGTCACGATTCATTGCAGCAAGTGCAGAGCCCGCGTCAGCTACGGTAAAATGCAAGTCATCTGCGTAGAGATGAAAACTAGAGGAAATAACCGTGGCAACAAGGTTTATGAAAATTGAAAAAGAATAGGAGAGAGAACGCTACCCTGGGGAACACCCTCAGTGAGACAACACCAATCAGAGAAGGACTCCTCCAGGCGAACACACTGAGACCGCCCTCGGAGATAAGAACTGAACCAGGCTAAGGAGGGAAAGATAAATTTATAGATTGGAGGATACCTAATAAAATGTCGAAATCCACAGAGTTGAAGGTACTACTAAAATCAAGCAATACGAGAACAGTCAGGGACTTATTCTCCATTGCCCAGCGGATGTCGTCAGTTACCTTAAGAAGCGCGGTTACAGTACTGTGACCTGAGCGAAAACCGGATTGGAAAGGGGAAATTAAAGAGTTTGATGTCAAGAAAAATGATACTTGTCTATGAACTATGTGCTCAAGAACTTTAGAGAGAAATGGAAGAATAGAAATAGGTCTAAAGTGGGTTAATAAAGTAGGGTTATTAGTTTTAGGTGAAGGTATAATATGAGCCTGTCTCCAGACTGATGGAAAGGAGCAAGAGGTAAATGAGTGATTGAATATGTGAGTGAGAACAGGAAGTAACGAGGAAAGGATAAGAGTTATCATTCTTGAACACAACTTATCATTACCGACTGCTGAAGAAGTAATAGCAAAAATAGATTTCTTAACGTCATCGTCAGTAACATTGCTAAGCTCAAAGTGAGAACATTAAGGTAACGGCAAACTAGCAAGACTCTGCAGTGTCGTAGCTTTGACAGACGGATCTAGAGAAAAGGCAAGGACAGAGAAATGTTTATTAAGATCATTAAGTTTCACATCCTTACACTGGTTAGCAGGTGACTTGCCTATGCCTACAGATTTGAGGAATTTCCAAACATCGGAGGAATTGCGGTTTTTGAGTTGATCGTGGAAATAGCGTCTCTTGGCATCTTGACACAGATGACTGCAGCGATTACGCAAGGATTTGTAATAAGAGAGATTCAGTTCTGAAGGTCTGCGCTTATATCTGCTCTTGGCTTTATCCCTACGACCCATAAGCACTTTAATTTGTTGCGTTATATCCATGGTGCTGGGTTATGTTTTACTTTGACACGTCGGATAGGGGCATGCTGATCAAATAAGGCGAGGACGGTTGCATTAAAACATTGCACCTTATCCTCGATGTTATCGATCTCGAACAGAGGGGTCCAATCAATGTTGGCGGCATCACGCTGCAAAGCCTCCAGATCTATGCCTTTGTAGTTACGGAGATATAAAAGCTGACATTTACGCTTGGGAACTCGGATGCGATATGAGAGATAAATGAGATCATGGTATGAAAAAGTAGCCGTAAGTTGACCATGGTAAGAGACATTATTAGGAGAGGAGACGATCATAAGATCTAGGAAAGAGGGTGTACAGTTAGGAAAATAGTGAGTTGCAGAAAGAGGCAAAACTTGAAGATTGTAAGAAGACAAGAGTGAAAGGAGCTTAAGGGAGCGAGAGTCATTTTTAATCTAGCAAGTATTGAAATCACCCATTAAAATAGTGAGCCATGGAGCGCAGTATCTTGAAGTAGGGGTCGAATTTAGGACCTTATAAGTAACACACTACTAACACTACCCGACAAAACCAAGGTTACAGGCGTTATCTAGATAGCCACTTAACTTTAGTGAAATTGGGCGGGACACATTTGCCGTATATCAGAAGACAAATTGGCTAAGTGAGCCACCAATTTTGATAATATCCCATCCACATAAAAAAAAGTGAACCACCAATTGGGTCTCACTAAATGCGGTGATGATGGGACGAGTTTGACTGCTACCGAAAGGATCGGCCGCAAGCCATGGAGTAGCAACATACATAATTGTGTGGAAAAGGGAGAGGGATGCCTCTGCAGGGGGCCAATATAGATAGGCTAGTTACAATAGATAACGTTTATATTCTGTAGAACTTCCAGTCAAAAAGAGCCACGTTTGAAACACTCTAGTGTTTCAAATAATATAATATTACTTTGTAACAACAGCGCATCATAATAAGCAAGTTGGTACCCGTATATCTTTCGGACTTATCAATAAAATGACTCTTAGGTTACGTTACTCGCGAAGCAGCGGAGCAACGAACGGAAATGCACAATAATATCATCAACATTCCACTGTCGGCTGGGGAGTTGTGATGGCATCGTACTTACGTGCTTGATTCATATGTCTCAATTAGCCTTTACGTTGTGATCGAATTTTTTTATTCATCATCTACATTTGAGCCGCAAGACATCACCGCCCCTGGACATAGGCCTCCCCAATTTGTTTATTAACTTACAAATTATTTAAATATTTGTTACGTGTATGTCGTGCATGGTTATAAAATAAAATGACAATAAAGGCTTTACCGTGTATTCAACTTATCTATGTTACAATTTTATTGATATTATTCCAATTTTCTTTTTATTATTTACACGGAACTTGTTTTCTAATTCTGTATAAAAATTGTCCGTATGGTACAACGAACGTCGGCTATTATAGAATTGCAAAAAATACAGCCTAGCGATCCTGTGAAAATCAATTTATTTTCACAGAATAGGATCACTAGGCATGGCAAGTTTTGTTATTTAGGGCTAATTTCGCCAAGGGAACTGAACGCGAGCATCACATATAAGCCGCGTTCAAGAGCAGTCAATGTCAATACTCGTAACAATGATGCCACTGACAGCTCTTGAACGCGGTTCAGATGTGCTGGTCGTGCTTTCCGTTGCATTGATAAAATACGTCCGTAATGAAGTTACGAAGATATAAACTACAGGAATTCAAAAGCTTTTTACATTCCAAGTATTCGTTCCAAGTGTATTGTTCTACACCTTGTACTGTGTTCTACTTGAACGCTCACAACTGAATTTTTTCGTCCACTGTAGCAACAGAGCAAATTACTAATTTCGTGAATCGTCAACATAATATTTTTTTCATAATTTTACCTTGTGAGTGAATATTGGAGAAACATCCTTATAGAATAAATATATGGCGTACCGCGCATAAAGGTACCAGTAGGGAGGTATTGAGTTAAGGCCGGATGTAGAATCTGGAAGAGTCCCTTTATAATGCTGATTACAAAAAAAAAAAAAAAACTTAATACTTTTTTTTGTAACAGACCAAAGTTGAAATTCTAGTTTCGAAAAAATGGAGTTTGACAGTTAAGGTTACAAAAAAACAATGTTGCACTCCTTTGTTACATAGATTTTTCCACATAGATCCCAACACAATTATTATGCTTCAATGTATCATTAACATAATCGAGACTCTACTGTCAATATAAAAATAGTATTAAAATTCAAAAACTCAACATAATAATTTTGAAAATATCGACATTTTATAAGTCCTTCTAACACCTGGTACTTTTTACTAAACATTTCCTTTCAAAAAATGTACTTGAATGACGAAACTAAATGCCGACATCTGGTACGTTTATGCGCGGAACTCCACATATCCTAGACCAAGTTCGCAAGGACGTCAAAATATCGTAGCGGGATTTTTTCGCAGTCTGTATCTTCAAAGCATTGTGCTTCGTTCAACACTAAAAGTTGGAACTCCAGTGCGCGGAAAAATGTCACCACGATTTTTTTACGTCCAGGGTCACATGGTCGCAAGGTTTAACTAGTTTGTGTGCGATCGATGTCATCGACCGGTCAGATTGAACCAGATCCAGCCTGGCAGCCGAAATACGTTCGTAGATCGGCCGCAGTCTAGATGCACGATCACAATGTTAGCGGATGCTGTACGGACGCGCGTAGTACCATACGAGTGAAGACGGTTTCTCGCCATCGTCTGTGGGCATACATTCACAGACTGACTCTCAGCTACATACAAAAATAAAGTACATAATATATTATATACAGTTACATGACGGCCGCGATCCACACGGCGCGATTATTATATCACGTCATATTATTACAACATTTATGTTAAAACGTTCTAAAACTATTATACGACGTATAGCATATACGCCTCTTCACCATCTTTGTTTCTTTTTACAATCCTTGAGGATGAATGGAAATAGGAGAACTTTTAAATATGGGTGACGCTGCTTAACAGGTCTATGATTACTTAATTATAACGATACATAATTTGTAAATAATACATTTTGGAACTCAGTCGTGCAGCGCCATCTAACGTAATAAAACGGGAATCTATCGATTGACTTAAAATCTTTTAGCTAATTAACAATCTTGTAATATACAACACAAATACAACCCATTATTGTTCGAGAATATAAACAAGACACGGAATCAAAATCAAACATTTCCAAGAGATGAAATATCAAAGGACCAAAATCTTCCAAAATGCGTTATTTATAGATAAAACATTAACTTCATGAATGACACATAAACAGCGACATCAATTGTTTGTGTTGTTTATATGAAAGTGTACATACTAGTAACACCACTGCCAGCATGTGTCACGCCACCCACATGGTTGGCTCGTCGTCACAACTCGCACGACAACGCACTAACATAAATCTTGAAGCATTCCACAGCCTGCACTTGCTAGCATACTAACAACAATTTAAAAATAAATAAAATATAAAAGACCAAACCGCGAATATAGTTGACCGCATAACGTGAAAATATTATCTTTTAAATTGAAAAAAAAAAGAACCACTTCTGCGTGGGCGCTGAAAGTAAAAGGTTTGCTAAAGTGTCAATATTCCGCTCAAATAACAGCGCATACGCTCATAAGCTTAGCACAACATATGTGTGTGACTAACAGATGCAAATAACCAACAGGGCTTACTCCTTCAGAAATGATACCAGCGCGACAACTTGTGATGCATTTCACTATGCGGCCGGCTACAGTCGAGTATTTAGACCATACAATTTTTGAGCTAATTCTAACCAATGATTTAATTTTTACACCTAACTACACCTGCGAACGTACTATAAATCATATGAACTTGCCGTATTTCAATAACTAATGTTCGCTTATTGTCAGGCCAGTCTATCCCGGATGAGACGCATTTTATAATAGGTCTACAACTTAATTCCCTTTAGTGATATGCGTTATCAAAATAAACGAGTACAAACATTAACACGCCAACGCCCGTACCACGTCGAATACACCGGCTCTCGTCCGAGCCCCGAGGATCACCGACGTTAACGTTCCGTGAAGCATAAGCAGCTATTTGTGACATCTGTATGACACCTTTAGAAATAGTTTTGTTCTCACACTTTGTACGGAACCCTAAAGAAGCAAGTAGAATCAGTGATAATATCAGTACGTTCTCAGCTTATAACTTGATAATAAATTCACATTATATTGTAGTACACGACTGATCCGACTACATGATCATTTGTTTACGACTACAACGGCTGCAGATTGACAATTTGAATACAACAGCAGTTCAGAATTCTATAAAAACTGGTAAAAATATTAACAGGTTTAATATTTACACAATCAGTTCTGTACTTTTGGCATAGACTGTGTGACGTAGCCACCGAGTTATATTGTCCATTGCAGGCCCCTAACATGTCCTGAGCACTCTCCTACGTGAACAGCGCAAACTGCGTCGAGACGACATCTTCGAGTACTCCGCGAGTACGGTCAACCGCACGCTCGTAACATTTGCACTACGAAAACAGCTCTTACTGCTATGATATAAAGGCGGTGTATTTGTTTTGCCAAGGGCGTACGTTTGACTGTAGAAGTACGTGTGAATATCATTAGGGACCGACTAGGGCTGGAATTATACTACCGCTTCGCCAGACGGGTTGGCTGTGCTGTGGCTTAGTATGAAACTCTTCGTAATGCACTATATGAACTGCTGCGCAACTGGCCGCGTAGTATAATTTAAGCCACTGAAGCTCAAATCTTAATTTGCTTGCCTGAGTAAACCATATCTAATACGTCGTGAGATGCCCAGTCGGAATGAGTAACCATCACAAACTGTAGCAGCGCGGATGTGACCACTATTACTATAACCATTAGCTAGCACTCACCTTTGGCTTCTAAAGCTAAGCGATGCTAGGCATATAAAGTAGCGCTTGTAGATCCGTCCCGAGTCGCCGAACACAAACACTAGGAAATTCTAAAAATACACGATATTTATGATTTCACGGAAGGAGTATTTTTGTCTCCTATTCCATCATCCGAATACGTGATAAAAAATCGTTTCTATCATAAGTTCATACGAAATAAAGCTTTAAATCAATTCTTTGTAGTAAGAATCCGGGCCGGTGCAGGCGGCGATGTGTCCGTACTCAGGAGCGGAAGAAGCGCACGGCGCGCACGACGTACTGGCGACAGATGGGACACTCCGCCAGCTGCTTGGCGCAGGCGGTGCAGGCGGCGATGTGTCCGTACTCAGGAGCGGAAGAAGCGCACGGCGCGCACGACGTACTGGCGACAGATGGGACACTCCGCCAGCTGCTTGGCGCAGGCGGTGCAGGCGGCGATGTGTCCGTACTCAGGAGCGGAAGAAGCGCACGGCGCGCACGACGTACTGGCGACAGATGGGACACTCCGCCAGCTGCTTGGCGCAGGCGGTGCAGGCGGCGATGTGTCCGTACTCAGGAGCGGAAGAAGCGCACGGCGCGCACGACGTACTGGCGACAGATGGGACACTCCGCCAGCTGCTTGGCGCAGGCGGTGCAGGCGGCGATGTGTCCGTACTCAGGAGCGGAAGAAGCGCACGGCGCGCACGACGTACTGGCGACAGATGGGACACTCCGCCAGCTGCTTGGCGCAGGCGGTGCAGGCGGCGATGTGTCCGTACTCAGGAGCGGAAGAAGCGCACGGCGCGCACGACGTACTGGCGACAGATGGGACACTCCGCCAGCTGCTTGGCGCAGGCGGTGCAGGCGGCGATGTGTCCGTACTCAGGAGCGGAAGAAGCGCACGGCGCGCACGACGTACTGGCGACAGATGGGACACTCCGCCAGCTGCTTGGCGCAGGCGGTGCAGGCGGCGATGTGTCCGCACTCCAGCAGCACGCACTCCAGCGGCGCCGCCATGCAGATCTTGCAGCACTCCTCCGGCGGCAGGTTGTCTATGTCTGCGGGCCGGGCATTGTCACGTGTTATGGACCACACTCTTCTACAAAGTTACTGCTCGCAGTGAGCAGCGTTGTGCTCGTGCCTTTGATTATGGATACTGCCGTAATTCAAAAATAACATCCCCAAAAACCATGAAATATTATAATGAGGATCAGCGACGATTTTAGTTAAATATGTAGAATGAGGATCAATTCGACAAAAGGATATAGCAATTTTGAAAACTACATCGAATACAATATAAATGTCTGAGTCCATTTCTTTTTGAATCACTCAAATCCATCGAGAAATTACGAAGTTATTAAACTTTAAAAAAAAGGGAGTTTTAAAACGCAAGCCGCGCGCGCGAAACTGCTGATGACGTCACAAGGCTCGATCGCCCGCCACGCGCCGCACTGCTTTGTTATGATTTGCGGAGTTTAATTTAATCGTTGTTTCTTTTTAATTTATGTTTTATACATATTGGTAGATAGGAAACATGGAAGTCGGATTTACCCAAGGCCCAGTCGGACAATCTCGCGAAGATTGATTCGTTTATGGTTGAAAAGTAAAAAAAAAAAAAAAAATATTCCAGTGCACAGGTAGGCTACGTTTTAGAATGTTTTGATTTGGCAGGCAGGTACCTTTTTCGTGTTTCTACAATGTGTAGGCACCTCTCTACCTATTTTAAATAATATTTCTTACTAGCTTCTGCCCGCGACTTCGTCCGCGTAAAATTTCCTGCTCCCCCAACCCATCCCGTCGCATCGAATCGCCTGCCCGTGCGAGGTCTTTGTATGCGTGACGTTTTTCTTTGTGCTCGGCTCATAAGGGTCTTTGCGTGACCTTATATAATATAATAATATAGTCTATAGCCTTCCTCGATAAATGGGCTATGCAACACTAAACGTACAACTCTTCAGCTTTTACTTGGGTGTGCTACGCAATGAATTTTTTGAGAGACCAAGGCGTGCGCAATGGACGTGTTTTATATGGAATTTTTCACATTTTCTTCAAACAAAAAAAAAAAAAAAATATTACCCAGGTGTTGAAATTTATATGAGAGGGAGTTACAAAGGGGGTAGAAAATTTCATTATTTTTGCGATAGGAAACGCCATTTTCGAGATATAAGCAAAAGAAAAGGAAAACAAAAATACAGTACTGTTTTTGCACATGAAGGCGAGGCACGTGAAGGCAAGGCGCGAGGCGCGCGCTATGGACGTGTTTTATATGGATTTTTTCACTTTTTCTTCGAAAAAAAAAAAACATATTACCCACGTGTTGAGATTTATATGTAAGAGGGTTACAAAGGGGGTCGAAAACTTCATTATTTTTGCGATAGGAAACGCCATTTTCGAGATATGAGCAAAAGAAAAGGAAAACAAAAATACAGTACTGTTTAAAGCACTCATTACAGTCGTCTAAAGCAGTTATTTCAGTGAAAGAATTATTAAAATTGGACCAAAAATGATGAAGTTAGAGCGGTTTGAATTCTGCATTTTAAAAAACGCTCGCCAATATGCAAATTCGTTGATGACGTCATCTGCCACGTTCGCGTCCGCGGCACCGCCGCGCGCGTTCTTTCTGCCTCTTATTACGTAAGTCGCAGTACATTTAAACGGATATTGGTGCCGATTCTGTTGTACACGAACTAAACTAACTAAACTATCTCTAAAATTCCTTACTTCTGGCTATGAGAATTGTAACGCTATTCTGCAAGAAAAAATCTCTAAATTTAAAAAATATTTTGACACGACTAAAATCGAATTTGACAATCGCGAATCAACGTGGTATTTTTTTTTTTCTTTTGGCTTCGCAACGTAGTACTTGTGTGCGCTACGCAATGAATTTTTTGAGAGACGAAAGCGCGCGCAAGGGGGCAGCCTGGACGTGTTTTATATGGAATTTTTCACTTTTTGTTAGAAAAATAAAAAAAAAATATGACCCACGTGTTGAGATTAATATGTGACGGGGTTACAAAGGGGGTCGAAAATTTCATTATTTTTGCGATAGGACACGCCATTTTCGAGATATAAGCAAAAGAAAAGGAAAAAAATACAGTGCTGTTTTTGCACGTGAAGGTGAGGTGTTGGTGTGAATTTTAGTTCATGACCACTAGTTTTATTCCACACCTTTTTAATCGCGATTAAAAATAGTCAGATTTAGTTAAAATAAATTATTATAGTCAAAATTTTTGGTGAGATCCGGCAAACTCAGAATAGCAAAATTGTCATTTTCACTAAACTAATAACTCAGTGCAATCTTAGTGCTGTCAAACTAAAATATAGTTAAGTTGTGTCACTTTAGTCTATTTCAGAATAGGAAATCGTCATTTGACAGGAATAAACCAAATTTTAGTGATTTTTAGTTTAGTTTAGAGAATTTTGTAACAACAGAATCGGCACCAATGTCTTCTTAATATTGTATTGTGCCAAGATGCGAAAATACAAGTATTGCTACACCGGACAAATTGTTATTTTGTGTCCCAAAAGACCCAAAAAATAGAAAGAAGTGGTGTACTTTAATGAGGAGCGACGCCCCACGTCTCTTTAACTAAAAGTACTTTATACTGCTGTAAAGACCATTTCAATTTAAAATTTGAAAAGATATTACCTATTAAGGACAAAAGAAGAGGAAGGAAAAAGTTTGACTAGAATAAGAAATAATAAATCTATACTAAGATTACAAAGCTGAAGAGTTTCTTTGTTTATTTGCTTGAACGCGCTAATCTCAGGAACTACTGGTTCGAATTGTTAAATTCTTTTAGAGTTGGGTAGTCCATTTATTGAGAAACGCTACAGGATATATAACATCACGCTGCGATTAAAAGGAGCGAAGCAACAATGAAAAATATATGTAACGCAACAATCATGTAGGACGGCATTCTATTAAAAAGTTCTTAAAAAATGTCCTGATACCATATGTCTATCTTTTAAGGTTGGCTCACTATAAAATTTTTAATTGTAATAAAATCTAAATATTATAAAGCTGAAGAGTTTGTTTAGTTGAACGTACTAATCTCAGAAGTTACGTTTAGTGTTGGATAGCTCATTTATCGAGGAAGGCTATATATATAAGGCTATATATAGACTATATATATAATATCACGTTAGGACCCTTATGAGCCGAGCACAAAGAAAAGCGTCACACATACAAAGACCTCGCACGGGCAGGCGATTCGATGCGATGGGATGGGTTCGACGAAGTCGCAGACAGAAGCTAGTAAGAAATAATATTTAAAATAGGTAGAGAGGTGCCTACACATTGTAGAAACACGAAAAAGGTACCTACCTGCCAAATCATAACATTCTAAAACGTAGTATCTGCCTAGTACCTAACCTAAGTACCAGCCTACATATAGGTACTTAATAGATCAAGAACTGTAGATGAAAGCAAATATACTTATCTTCTCATTTTATCTCATCGTATCTCTGCACTGAAATAACTTGTTAAAAAAAAAAAAAAACTGCAACCATAAACGAATCTATCTTCGGGAGAATGTCCGACTGGGCCTTGGTAAATCCGATTTCCATGTTTCCTATCTACCTATATCTATATTGAATCTATAAAACTTAAAGTGATAATTTGTTGCTTATTTGTCTCTATAAAACTTAAAGAATCTATTATAAAAACAAGAAACAACGACTATACTCCGCAAATAATAACAAAGCAGTAAGGCGGGTGGCGGGCGAACGTGGCTCGTGACGTCATCACATGTTCCGCCCGGCCGGCATGCGTTTTAAAACTCCGTTTCTGTAAACTTTAATATCTTCGTAATTTCTCGATGGATTTGAGATAATCAAAAAGAAATTAATTCAGATATTTTTAATGTACCTATTCGATGTAGTATTCAAAATTGATATATCCTTTAGTCGAATTGATCCTCATTGTTTCTATGATTAAAAAACGCTTAATTTAGTAGCCAACATCGTAGTCAGTACGTTAACACATCCCCGAAAACCTTGGAAACGTCATCTTTGACGGTATCTTGGATTTTGAACTGTTAACGAATCTTTTGAACTCTCAAAAGATTCGATAACAGTTCTGTAATCCTGACGTTGACAGTAGCTCACAGTGTTCGTGATCTTACCATCCTTGTACTGTGCGTGGTTCCTCCACAGCGTCTTGGCGCGCTCTAGCAAGTCGCGGCGCTCCAGACAGCCGCGGTACTCGACGCGGTTCCTCACGAGGAGTTCCTTCAGCTCCTTCACGTTGAGCGCGTCCAGCTCCGACGCACGCGAGAACTGCTCCAGGCGGATATGTTTAGGTGTACCTGTCCGTTAACGTGCGTGAGTGATCAGTTAGCCAGTCGACGAACCTTAAGAGCACAATTTTTCTAAGGATAAATGCTTTTATTGGAGACAGAAATCCATTCTAGTTAGGCCACCTGACCACGTCTGGTTTTCCAGTCGAGTCAAACAAAACTGATGATGCGTATGGATGGTGTACACTTGCATAAGAAAATACCAAAAACCGAGCCGTAGTTGTCTTATTTTAGCTATTTTCATATTTCTAATACTCGTTTTTTTTTTAATACCTCCAAAGCATATTTATTGTACTCTTTAGTAAATGGCGGTTTGAAAGATCACAAAACAGATGATATATATTGTTTCTAACCTGAATACTGCTATCTTTTGAAATGATTTATATTATTTTACAGCACTGGGTACTAGCCCTTTTGGTACACTACTGTCACCAAAAGAAACCAGCTTATTATGAATTCCAGTTTTAATGGGAAGTAAAACAATAATTGATATCTTTTTAAATATTATTGGTCAAATAGGATTCATATTATTATTATTTTTACAAAACAGGCAAAAATATTACCAACAATATACATTATCCGTTATGATCTATTATTTTTCACCTTCCTAACGTGAGGTACCGTAAACTTAATGCATTAGGTTTTTTTTTTCATTAAGAAGTAAATGATTAACATTGAACCAGTGAATTTCGAGATCACGCTATTTACATCATTAGTAACTAGCTGTTGACGTTTAAGTTTAAACAAAATGAAGTGTCATCTGCAAACATCACTAGATTATCCTTTATGAGACAAAGCGAGTCATTAATATAAATAAGAAAGGACCAAGAATTAAGCCCTGCGGGACTCCAATTATGAATATGGACCCGGGATATATTTTTCCATTAACGTCAACGCTCTGAATCCTATTACTCAAGTAAGGTTTAGAAGATCCAGAGCGGTATTCCAGATCCCGCAGTTTCCTCATTAACGTTTCATGAAGAACGCAATTGAATGCCTTGTACAAATCACAAAAGATGCCCAATACTTCAAATTTATTTTCATGCATTATAAAACGTCCAAGGTTCAACACCTGCACCTATAGGGACGTCTATGTTATAAATTTTTAACATATTTTTTCTCAAAACCTGCTTTAAAATATCGGAATTACAATCGTAACCCACCCTTCATGTATGTTTAAAAATATTGTGCGTACCGTTATCAGTGTTGTCAGTGCCATTATCATCGGAGCCGTTGTCGGTGTCGTCCATGAGCACCGCGTCGTCAAGGCTGGCCGTGTCATGGTGCGCGTCGTCCAGGCTGGCCGTGTCGTGGTGCGCGTGCAGACTGGCCGAGTAGCGCTGCGCGTGCGGCGCGCGGGCGGCGTCGCGCGGCGGCGCGCCCGCCTGGCGCAGGTCCAGCTCGGACGCCGCGCGCTCCGCCGGGCCCGGCCGACGCGCGAAACTGCCCGACGTGCTGAGGAGGACGTCTGAGTCTGAGGGAAACGAGGATAGGTCACTTGTACTGTATATCGTCACAAGATTAACTTCAGCTAACAATATAACATTAGTAACTATGGAGTTTCTTGCCCATTCTTCTCCATTAGAAAGTAACTTTTGAAAGGGGTGAATAAAATCAATTCTATTTTAATGTAAATGTTGACGTTCAAAAGTTCCTTTAAGAACGCGGCGCCCTAAACTCGCAACCACGAGCCGACGCACAAGAGCAAAACTCGATCGGAATATTGCTATCTCTGTTTGACAATGCTGACGCGGTGTGCAGCCGTGTGTGAGTGAGTAATAGTACCTACCCTTTATTCATAACGACTCGACGCATTTTTATTTAGTTGTAATTAGGTATGTTCGTTATTTGCTTTATTTTTGTTGACTGCTTTGGGGAATCGTTAGTAAATGTACAGACTAGTAATGCGTTTTGTGGAATTTTCTTTACAATGTCCATATCTCAAATTATTATAATATCTCGAGATCTAGGGCTTACATACCTTTCCTAACTTGGTACTTGTAAACCTGTAATTATACTGTTTGTGTTCTTCAATAAATAAATACATGAACGTTGTGAGTCCAATAACCCGATTAGTTTTATTACCTCATAATACGCAATGTATCGTAACCGCGCCAAATAGTGAACGGCAGCGCAGCGAGCCTTCGGCCGTTAGGCAGAAAATGAACAGTTGATGGCGGCGGCACACGGCGCAAAAATTGTCACACGCACGCTGCGTAAATATAAATGATAGGGATGTTTATTATTATTGCCTTCATTTATTTTAAGCCTATTTATGTTTGTTCATTCCCTTTGGAGTCAAATCAAATCAAATCACATCACAGGAGTGGTCTCAACTTTAAAAAACGAAGGCTTGTTCTGTCATATTTACGTAAATAAGTATTCTTTTTACCAATTTAAAAAAATGTTATCACTACATAATATAAAACAAAGTTCCCCGCCGCGTCTGTCTGTCTACTTGCGAAGACCTCAAAAAATGTTGAACGGATTTTCATGCGGTTTTCATCAATAGATAGTGTTTTATGAGGAAGGTTTAGATGCATTTTCCAGCCTCCACGCGGGCGAAGCCGCCGGCAAACTTAACTACTTATAAATCTATACTAATATTATAAAGCTGAAGAGTTTGTTTGTTTGAACGCGTTAATCTCAGGATCTACTGGTCCGAATTGAAAAATTCTTTTTGTGTTGGGTAGCCTACTTATCGAGGAAGGTTATAGGCTATATAACATCACGCTAAAACCAAGAGGAGCGGAGCAGTAATGAAAAATGTTGCAAAAACGGAGAAAAAGCGCACGGGTAGGCGATTTTCCCCGTTTTTTGCAACATTTCGGGGAAACAAGAAATTGAACGGGGACGAAGTCGCGGGCAGAAGCTATAATGAATAAATGTCACTAAGAGTGTTACGCAAAATATTAGTAACAGACAAATATTCCAATAGTTTCTACATATTTACGCGATGTGCAGATATAAAAGAGGATAAGTAAAAAACAAGGACTTTTAATTAAAATTTATTTGTAATGTTCTTACACGTTACTCCCCTGACGAAAAATCCTTATAAAATAAAAATCACCGACTTCCGAAATTAAAGTTATTTTTCACTTTGTAGTGTTTTTTGGCGATATAATAAAGTATGCACCAAGCCGGTGTAGAAGAAAAAAAAATTGCCATTGCTAATGGTAATTTGGATCCTGACGGCATTCCTTATATTACAGTTGTAGTAGACGGTTTATGGGCTAAACGATCGTATAGGACTAATTAAAACTCTTTATCTAGAGTATCGTGCATAATCGGTTTTGAAAGTAAAAAAAATCTTATTTTAGGGCATCAGGAATGCATATTGTTGCGTATGTGCTTTAGCTAAAAATAAAAATACAGATCCGAAAGTTCACCGTTGCTTTAAAAATTGGTCGAAAAGCTCGACGGCTATGGAAGCAGATGACATTGTAGAGGGATTCAAATGTAGCATTGAAATGCATCAATTACGATATAAAACGATGATCGGTGATGGTGATAGTAGCGTTACTAGCGCTCTCAACGAATCTTTGCCGTACGGACACTGCACTACCATTAAAAAAATTGAATGTAGCAATCATTTGCTACGAAATTATTGCTCAAAATTAAAAAATCTCGTTAAAAAGACAGAAAATAAATTCGGTGTGGTCCCAATAAAACTAAGAAAAACCCTGGATGTGAATATTTTGAGATTACGAAAAGCTATAAAAGGGGCCGTCGATTATACGACGAAACTTCCAAATATGACCACGAGCCAAAAAATTAATAGTTTAAAACAAGATTTAGGTACTAAATAGCCCATGTCATGTGTTTGGTGATCACGAAAACTGTAAACCTTATTTTTGCAAAGGAGAAAGTGGTGAAAATTTAGTTCCTGAAATGAAAAAATGTGGCTTGTGGTACGACATTTTTTCGATTTTAAGCTTAATTGTAACAAATGTAGAAAGTATTTTAATGGCTCAAACAAACAACATTGCAGAACAATTTAACTCGATTATCGCAAAATTTATCGGTGGAAAACGAGTTAACTACTGTCTGCGCGGTGGCTACGAAGCACGGTGCTTTGCAGCAGCGGCAAAACAAAACACTGGTAATTTAGTAAATACGTTGGCAAAAAAAACAGAAATAACAATAAAATATTTGAAGCGCATTGCGTCAAAAAATAAAAGGAAAGCAGATACAACAGATAGAAGCGCAAAACGAAAAATAAGAAATGTTGCACCTGCAGATGAGCATTATGGGAATATGGAAAAGGAAGCTGACCTCGACAGTGAAGTTTTTAATAAAAAGAAAAACGAGCTATTGTTAGAATTAAACCAAAGTGCGTGTCAGAGGCAAGAAATTCAATCCAAAACCATAGGTCAAGGAACCAATCAAGAATGGCTGAAGCAAAGAAAAATTCGGTTGACAGCTTCATTCTTTGGCCAAGTCTGCAAACTAAGAGAAACGACGTCTTGCAAAAACATAGTTAAACAATTATTATACCATACATTTAAAGGCAATGCTACAAAATATGGAAATGAAAATGAACCCATAGCATTAAAAGACGCCGAAAAACTATTAGGGCTTCATATTGAACCATCTGGGTTGTTTATTGACGAAAAACGTCCTTTTCTTGGAGCAAGTCCAGATGGTTTGATAGGTGATGACACTATCATAGAAATCAAGTGTCCTGCAAGTGCAGTACACTTTACACCATATGAAACAATTGATAAAAAAAAATTACATTTTGCACCAAGGATATAGAGAATGAAGGAAGATCGGCTACTTTGGACCAACTACTGTTTTACAATTATACCTATTATTATTTAATTAATAAAAAATCTCATTTTCGTCTTAGGGACCGTTCAAGTATTACGTAAGCACATTTATTACAATTTTTTACTCCCCCGTCCCCCTTGTCAGCAAAAGTAAGCAAAGCTCTAACCCCCCCCCCCCCCATGCTTACGTAAACATTGTTATATACATTTTTCTTTTATTGTACTCTGTTTTTTTATTGATTTATGAGCAGCAGTTATAATTCTAGAAATAAGAAAATGGATTTAGGATAGGGGATTTTAACGCGTATAATATTCATTTTAAATACATCAAACCGTCAATCGTAGCGAAAGGAAACGATAGGTTGACGGAAGAAATTTTGTCAAGTGAATAGAGCGCGGTCATTTCCCTACTCGGTTCTAAGCGAGTACCTAAACGTCGACAATATTTGTGAGAATCCCCGAAAAATGCGTTTCATTTTCAAACATAGATAATGTGTGGGTTGCCATATGTGTAAAAAAGTAAATAACTACTGCTCACGTAATCACCATCTAGACCTGGGGGGTCCGCCCATGTCATCAAAAATAAGCAACTCAAAGACCCCCCGCCCCCCTATAGTGCTTACGTAAAACTTGAACGGCCCCTTACGTGATATTACAAAAATTCTAACAACATTCACAATTCTCTTCAAACTTACTGTAATCAGTCTAATTAGATTAAATATCTTCAATAAAAAAAATGCTTTAGGTAGGTACTCCTAAGATTAATTAAATAAAATTCAATTTTCATTAAAAAAATATTATTCTTCGCACGCATTGCTAAGCGTCGACATTTGAAAATCGATCACTCTGTTGTCGCGCTGAACTCACCCGCGGCCGCGGTGCACTCTGTTGTATTCTCAATACTCGGTTCAATACCCAGTGCGCTAAAAGATCTCGCCGCGATTTTGTTACATCCGCGTGAATGTCGACTCCGAAAATCATTTCGAATAATACCTGTTGTTTTTTTTTTTTCAGGATATTATGTTTATGTTGCTTTAACCAAGGAAGAGGTCAGATCTTACACATCATATTCGACCACTATATGGGTTGCTCATTTTTTTTAATAACCGGATAACAGATGGATTTAGAATCTTGAAGTGATCTATGGTAATTGGTAACAGTTTGCGCGTCCATGTACAGCTGACTCTCTGTATAGGTATACGATGCTTCGCTAGTAGGGGCATGGCGAGGTATAAAATAACTTTGTGCATTCACGATGGCGGCATGTTTACTTTCGGTGACAAACGCGCTCCTACTGTATGAACTCTGCACATAACTACACCACTCGCGCATCCATAGCTTCCATCCATAACACGCACTCTTCCATGTAAAAACAGAGCTTAGTTGAACCCGTCTCCACCAGTACTACCTATGGGGGCCAATGAATATGATTGGTGAATATCAAACGCATCCATGGCAACGTAGCATAGCACATCTCTGGTGGAAAAGCAAACTAAGTCTGAGGACAGTCCTTGAGATAATTACCTACGCCCGGTCGGTGACATGAGAAAAGAAAGGGAAGAAATAAAAGTTGATAGGTACCTACCTATAAAGCTTTGTTTGTTCCGTCCCTACATATCTACCTAGATAGGTAGGTAAATACACTTATACAAAACTAGCTGACCGTACAGACGTTGTCCTGTTTCCTAGAACTCGATAGCAGCGCCACCTACCGGGTCCAATAGTGAATTTAAACCATCCAGGGTGCCACCCAAACACATACAAAAAAGTTCATTCAAATCGGTCCAGCCGTTTAGGAGGTTCAGTTACAACGAAAAGTGGCATTGATTTTTATATAAATAGATATACTTAGGTATACTTACTACTAACTCGGACCACAAAAAATCTTTATTTTATTGGGCTGAGGTTAAAATAATGTAAGTAAACAATTTGTACCGTGTGGTGCCGGACGTAAAGAATAACACCACCCCGTTTCTTCCCGTGGGTGTCGTAAAAGGCGACTAAGGTACTTACTAGAGAATGGGCAGCAGCGTTCTCTATGCATTTTACCACCATACTGCGATCGCCAATCCGCCTGCCAATCGTGGCGATTATGGCAAAGCCCCCCAAATTGGGGGAGGCCTAAGTCCAGCAGTGGACGTCTTACGGTTGAAATGATGATGATGAAACAATTAGTAGCCAAGAAAATATTAGGCAGGTAACTTATAATATCTGTGAGACACATCCCAACGTTCGGAGTCCATGTTGGCAGCCAAACCGAATCGTAAACAATAAATCCAGGTCCGTAAACAAAGCAAAGTTCGTCAGAATGTAGAGTACTCGATACCAAGTCACAAGAAAAATCAAAATCCAAGTTCATAGCATAGGTCAATAATATTGTCAGAAATATCACAATACAATTGAAAAACAAATAAAAGTACGCTCCGCACCGTAAGGCAATCGTCTCGCACTGACAAGGACAACAAACACCCCGAGTGAACTTCCCGCTACCCAAAATGCATGTTGCGTTAGTGTGAATCTATGTCCGAGCGATACACAACACACCCACCGCGTCCGTACGCAACCGTGCACACATTGACATTTTTGTGAGACGCGATAGCACTATTAGCTATTGAAAATGTATGATAATTTGGCTGTGTTCCGTAATACAAAAAATGATGAATGAAAACTTAATGATTTTTAAATTGGTTTTCGTTATTTTGTATCTTGATAATATAAGCTGTGTTATGGATAAAACATTATTACAGATATTGTTGTTTTTAATGCAGATAAAACAAAAAGAAAACATGTCATTTATGTTGTAAAAATGTGCGAAATGCAATTCGCTCAAACTTCGTTTTAGCTCAGTTTTTTTTTAAAAAAACGTCACCATAACCTAGATAAATACTGTCAAAAGCCGAATATCATCTTAAAATGGTGGAAATATGCTCCAATTGCAAATGATTTTGGTATTACGTTTGTATGGACAGATTGACCGTCGCCGGGCCCTTAATGTGCTTATTTGAAATAAATACTTTGACTTTTTTTATAAAGATCACAATCACGCTGTCAAGGTCGGTCTTGAACGATGGAATGGATGAAATGGACTTTTGGAATTATATGATCTTCCAATTATGCTACGACTATGATCCTCTAGTTACGGTTACGATGAGAAGCTTTTTTTTATGGGAAATCATCACTTGACTTCTCCCGCTTTGGGCGGAACGGGAGGGCATGTCAGACTTTTACTGACTAAAACCCACCCGTGTTCCTTCAGTTGCCCATGTGCCAGGGCCACGGTATCTCTTTCGAACAATCTCGCGACCCTGGCAGGACGATGAGAACCCTGACTTAGTAAAATGCATAATCTTCAATTCTTCAGTAATATTGCGTCAATGATAGCCATGAAAATTGCCGGCAATATTGCCAAAGTTGCCAAAACTGCCGGGAATGTTTCCAAACTTGCCGGCAACATTGGGCAAGAAACGTATAAATAGAAAACAAATTTTACTATAATAATTGCTTAGTAGAATAAAATTGCGGTATGCAGGATGGTAGTTGTTATGCTTATCTATAATTTCCAACCTAAAATTTTTGTTTTTACATTTATTTACTTACTGATAAACTAAAGAAAAGAAACAAGCTATCCATGATTGTTCATTGGTGATGAAACCATAACTATTTTAGAGATATCGTATTTATTTTTCTTTTACGTTCTTGTAATTTAACTGCACTTGAATATAAGAAAGTATATACATCTATATGTACACATATCTGTATGTATAGAAGGGTCAAACCTAGCAAGACGATTTCATCAGCAACAACAAGTTGATGTTTTTAACCGATTTTAAAAAGGAGGTTTTTTATTTGATATTAATGTATGTATGTATATTATATGTTTGTTTGTTTGCGATTTTCTCAAAAGGTAAAAAAAAAAATCTTTTGATGGCATGATTTGTGCAGTGGTTAAGCGACTAGTGTGGGGTACGTAGTATTCAACATTTAAGCTATCGTAAAACAACATAGGTAAGGGTACAAGAAGTCCGCTATGGGATCTGGAGACAAAGGTCCTCGCGCACATGTGGGAGTGGCGCGAGGAGGCGAAACGCCGGGGCAAAACTCCGCTGCCGTGTCAAATCGCGGTACGGCGGACAGAGCTCCGGCAGGAATCTCATGGCGACATGGCTTGTACGGTTGTCGCAACCCAGCGCTGGGCACGCCACAATTGCGGCGGTAAGTCCCCTCTTTGAGGAGTGGATAGAGAGGCGCCACGGCGTCCTCACCCTCCGCCTGACGCAGGTTCTCACCGGGCATGGGTGCTTCCGGGGGTTCCTGTTCAGGTTAAAGCGGGAGGAAACGCCCAGGTGGTGCATGGGAAGCCGTCACCTCCTTCTGTGAAGCAGTAATGCTCGCGAAGGAGGAGGCAGGGCGCGTGAGGGAGTGGCAGTCCCTGCGCCCTCACGTCCCTAGCCGAGCCCGCTCCAAGAGCGGGAGACGTCATGTGATGATTTTCCATCCCAAAAAAAAATGTCATAGGAACATCAGACAATGGAGCCGATTCTGTTGTCACAAAATTCTCCAAACTAAAAAAAAAATACAAATCTAACTAAAAATCACAAAAATTTGGTTTATTCCGGTCACCTGTCAAACTAAAATTTCCTATTCTGATAAAGACTAAACTGACACAACTTAACTATATTTTAGTATGACAGCACTAAAATTGCACTGAGTTATTAGTTTAGTGAAAATGACAATTTTGCTATTCTGAGTTTGCCGGTTTTCACCAAAATTTTCACTATAATAATTTATTTCAACTAAATCTGACTATTTTTAATCGCGATTAAAAAGGTGTGAAATAAAACTAGTAGGTAGTCATGAACTAAAATTTACACCAACGACTCGCCTTCACGTGCAAAAACAGTACTGTATTTTTTGTTTTCCTTTTCTTTTGCTTATATCTTGAAAATGGCGTGTCCTATCGCAAAAATAATGAAATGTTCGACCCCTTTATTAAACCCCTGCATATATAAAAAAAAGTGAAAAATTCCATATAAAACACGTCCAGGCTGCCCGCTTGCGCGCGCCTTCGTCTCTAAAAAACTTCATTGCGTAGCGCACACAAGTAGGTACTACGTTGCGAAGCCAAAAGAAAAAAAAATACCACGTAGAGTCGCGATTGTCAAATTCGTGTTTAGTCGTGTCAAAATAATTTTTAAATTTAAAGATTTTTTCTTGCAGAATAGCGTTACAATTCTCATAGCCAAAAGTAAGGAATTTTTGAGATAGTTTAGTTCGGTGTAGAACAGAATTGGCACCATTGTCATGGAGAGTACGCGGCAGCAAAACAGTGGCGATTACTATAATCAATATGAATAAATTTTAGGGTTTTATTAGTATTTTATTTATTTATTTATTTTTAAAGACATACTTAACACATTAAATTATCCGGCAGACGTACCCACCACAAGAGACCAATCTAAAAAACCCAATCTCGTTTGGTTTAACAGAGCGTAGATCCTATGACCACCTTTCAACTCCATCATCAGGCTGGCACACACTGTCATCATAACATTGCGTTCTCACCAGACATACATAAATATGTATAATTTTAGCGCTATCAGACTTCAGGAAATGATTAAAATCGATTTTTTCAAACAGATGAAGTTCTTGATGACAAGTTGAAAATATTTACAAAATAACACTACACAGTTGTGTGATTTATATTTACTTTATTTGGTATCAATACCCTCTTTCTTTTTGTATAAAATTTTTAAGTGATATTCTTAAAAAAACTATGGGTTCGGCGATCATGAAGTTACCAGTGGCATAATTTAACTTTATCTTCACATATAAGCATGGATAATTTAAAAAAATATTATAATTATGAATGAATAATACAGGTTTACTAATAATACGTATAATTACACCATTACATAAAACCTCACGAGCGCACAAACTTTGAAAATGGCATTTGAAAAACCCTTTGTAATCTGGCAACTTTGGCAACATTCCGGCAATATTGCCCAATATTGCCGGCAATATTGGAAACTTTCCTGGTAACTTTCGGAAACATTCGGCAATTTTCATCCCTAGTCAATGACGATGACGCTGTACATATCAACACTGGCAATGTGATAAATAACTAAGGTGTTTGGTAGTGGTTACCGTTGGGCAGTGGGTCGGCGGGTCGGTTGACGAACTCCCAGCCGGTGTCGTCGATGTCCTCTATCTCGAAGCAGTCGGCCGTGTCGACGCGCGCGCTCTCGGCCGACGTGCTGCGCGACACCGACGACTCCGGCACCGGCACCAGGATGTCCGGCTCGCCACCTGCGCACAACGGCGATGCCGCCCATCATTCTATCTACTACCCACGTCTTCCCAAACATAGCAGACGAAATCCAATTGATATTTCATGCGGTATCATCAATTTATGGATATCGTGATGGTTCAGGCCTCGCCTCTCATGGATGAGGTTGTGGGTTCAAATCCGGGCAAGTACCATTGACTTTTTAATTCATATGTACTTTCTACGTGTATGTTGGACATTGCTGATATCAGTGGAGGAAAACATCGTTAGGAAACCTGGACTTATCTATCCTAATAATAAAGCTGAACAGTCTGTTCGATCGCCGTAATCTCTGGAACTCACTCTAACGATTCCAAAAAATAAACGATCTCTGTTTGAACGATCAAAAGGCAATGATCAAGAGGGCGCAAAACATTTTCGAGTTCGATGCGCTCGCTGTTTTTTTCTAAATTTAAATTATTCTGGAGCTTTTCTGGATAACTCGATAATTAACTCCTATTTATGTATGAATTCAAACGTTCAAAAGACAATCTAATCTGGAACTCGGTTCTAGATTGGATTTTCATGATCATAATATTCGTAAGTTTTTCTCATCACCAAAATAACTCCTATTTCTGTTTTAACGATCAACTTGACAACTAGAATTTCAATCATTTCAATCAATTGTTTGTCAATATATTCTGCTTATTGTATGTTAATTGTGTGTGTATGCTGACCTGGTGTGGTTGTAAATCGTTCTCCATGCGGCCACGGCCGGCTGAGCGGAACATCATTCCCTGCGTCATTGTGCACGTGAGCCGAGTTGAAGCAATTGCCTGCAACATTTACTTGAACAGATCAGTATAATATTCTTCTATATGAGTATGAAACTTATTGTAATACATACAAGGAAAATAGGTACTTAATCAATATGGCTGGATATAATGCTTAAATAATTGGTTATACATATACCGATAATAATGCTTCTATTGTATCCACGTAATTACCAAATTTATTCTAATCACATGTAAGGGAAACCTTTGATAAGTAGTTAAAAGGTAGAGAGATTATGCGAACTATAAGATACTTTCTATAATATAAATTCCCCAGCAGCGTGTTTAGCAAAAGGACAAAGATCAATATTTAGCACCTACTCGTGGTGTTGCTGTGCGTGTGCCGAACTGCCTGTAATCACATTATGATTCAGCGGAATATTCAATAATAAAACTAAACCCACGTGTTAGAATGACAGACTTAAGATAACGGGGACCAAAGTAAATTATTACGTTTTTATAGGCAAGTGGATAACATTGACAAATTGATAAAATATTCATTTATCTATCCTGATACCCACTTTACCTTAGAATTTAATTCATTAGTCATTGTAATTTTATTATTTAATCAGAACTATCATGACAATACGCATCAATGACACAGTATGACATGTGTAAGGATATAGTGGTATATTAAGTCGTGAACCACTTAGTCTTTTCGTCCCCTATATCACAAAGTTTAAGCTCTTCAATAACTGTTCTTAAAAGTCGCTCGGCTAACTATGGACAGGACTATGATTGGAATCTTTCCGACGGATCAAATGTTTAATGAGGTGATCTTACAGGGCACTAAAATATCTTAAGTAGCTCTCAGAACAATAAATGGGTCATAGTAGCGCTAGAATCGATGGGTATTTGATTGAACACAACAAATCGACAAGCGTATGAAAGGATACCGTCAGGTGGAGAGATCTTAAGTTGGCTAGTAGCACCTGGGTGAGAGGGGCGAGGAGCGATTTCAAAAACTTACGTTAATCGTCATCATCATCATCATTTTAGCCAGAAGATGTCCACTGCTGGACCTAGGCCTCCCCCAATTTGGAGAGGGTTTGCCTTTGCCATAATCGCCACGCTTGGCAGGCGGGTTGGCGATCGCAGTATGGTGGTAAAATACATAGAAAGCGCTGCTGCCCATTCTCTAGTAAGTCCCTTAGTCGCTTCTTATCACACCCATGGGAAGAAATGGGATGGTGTTATTCTTTACGCTCGGCACCACACAGATAATAGGAGCCCTGTTCAATAGCAGTCCATTATTGATAGTGGACTGCTATTCAATGATAATGATATAACCAACCAGTAGTTAAAAACGTAGTTAAAAAAGTTGTATTTTGATATTACTTGCGCATCCCCTAGAGGGCGGCGGCGGCGCCGGGTGCGCCGTGTTGCCGATGTCGAAGGCCGAGTTGATTAAGTCATTGATATTGTTGGTGAGCCCCTTGAGTGAGCTGAAGGGGCCAGGGCCGGCGCGGGAGCCCCGCCGCCGGTACGCCGCGCTGTTCACGTGTGATACGCACAGGCTCAGAAGTTCCTCCTTCTCTGGAAATTGATGTGTTGCAATGCATTAATATGATTGTAGAGATAGGGGCATACATGTAAATGTTTTATTTAATTTTCTCCTAGACCTCTGCACAATTGTCATCCTGCTATCAACAATAATACTGATACTGACTCTGACTAACAGACCTGAAGGTCGTTTTTTGAAACTGGTAAACCTATGGCATCGTTTTGGTAATTACTTCTGATTCTATGAAGTTGTATCGAAGACCATTTGGTACACTTTCATGAGAAAGACTCATATTTACTTAAGGTGAACAATTCAGTTTTTCTTACGTTTTTTGCAACATGCAGGCCTTATTGGCGACCGTAATACACTTGGCTTAACACCATTAATAATTATTTTGAATAAATGAATTGACTGTTGTGTAATTCTTTAACTAATGAAGAGTAGTAAAATAATACCTTTGTTTAAAATGGGCAGCACATAAGACCCCTCGAATTTTAGACCAATTTCTGTGCTACCCACCTTCAGTAAAATATTTGAAAAATTGATGCTAGGTCAATTACAAAGACATTTTAATAAATACAAGTTTATATGAAACAGTAAACAATTCGGTTTCACAAGGGGTCACTAGACTACCAAAGCTGGTGTTGAGTTTCTTGAACATATTTTTGAGGCGTGGGAGAAGTCACACAATGCCCTAGGTATTTTTTGTGATTTGTTTAAGGCTTTCGATTGTGTTCCTCATGATAGGTTTGCATTTGAAATTCATTAGTATAGTAGTTGATTTCCCTAAAGGTTGTTATCAAAAGGAAACTCGTTATGATAGTGGTAAATTAATGTTGCTGAAATGGTTGTAGTAACATTTGGCAACCAGTCAGTTTGTTTTTGTTTGTTACAATTTTAGGTATTATGAGCATGACAGCTTTAAAATAACTACAATTCTAATTGTTCTCCTATATTATAGCTGATATTTCAGTTCAATTATAAAAACTAGATGAGGTTGGCCTTTCCTATCTGATTACTCTGAGAAGAAAGGCGGAAACAAACTCAAGTGGTCAGTCTTTAAAACACAGACATAAACTCATAATTTCCATGATGTCTGAATGGAACCACACAGTGAGTGGACCTGTTCAGCCAGTGCATGCATTTGTCAGTAATTATGCAGCTCAACTCAAAACTTATGAACACTATGTTTGTAATAACTATTATGTATACTTATAAATAAGCATAATTTAAAAAAGAAAAAGTGTAATATAAGTTTCTGATGCTGTCAAATGATGTAGTCGCATGAAGGTCAAATATATTGTATCTTGTTACAAGTACAAACAAACCTGTTAATTTTTATATTGTTTTAATATTTAGCATCAATACTGTTTAATGAAGATAACTACCGCTTTTAGCCACACTGTTTTCATGCTTAGATTCACCTCTTTATCTCGAAATACCCAATTTCTCATAGAATGAAAAAGGTAGAAAGAGTTATGGTTAGGTTGATGACATAAATCCTATGATGACTTAAATTTTTTAATGATTATTTGAATGAAATCCCTTTTAAGGTTATGTGCAGATTCACCCCTGCACCCCATTTTATAGTATCAGAACAGATAGACTAAAGGTGCCATTGAAAACCTGACCTGATATAGCTGGGGAATTACCGAGACTTACAATTATGTTCAAGGTCAGATCAAGACAGCTTTCAGCTTCAAGTATTTGTGTAATGTTAATTTTTTCTTACGTTTTCGTATTTATGTTTTGTTATTATCTACGCTTACTGGCAGATAACATTTTAAACTTATATTTATGTTTTCTCTTTATGTGAATGTATGTACATTCTTTTGAAAAAATTAATATCTTTAACTGTAGCTTCATAGTCACAGCTTATAGCAAAGTATGTGGTTGGTGTATCTGTATAAGAAGCCCTTTTGTGATCTTGACTTTATGACAAAAAGGAATCTAGAACAATGTACTAAAACAATATTTGTTACCAGAAGTTTTTTACATTGTATTTCTTTATCAGACCCTGACTTCCAGTAATAAATTGGTGTTGTTCAGCATGAAATATTATTCTAAGATCTAAAAGACCAGAATAGTAACCAATTTCGGGATATCCACATTGTTATGACCTTGCTATTAATATTACTGTGGCCTACCCAAGTGTGTATTATAACGTTTGACATCGGTACTTTGAACAGCGTAAAGTATACTAAACATATTAACAAGTAATAAGTTTCACTGAAAATATGTCACGTTTGCCAATAAAAATACTGATCATCGGTGTAAACACTGTTTTGGCAATGATTTAAGATGGTGTCATAAGTGACTATTTAAGTTAGTCAACTTTGGCTGCAGTCCAGTCATGTGAATGTATTAAAAAATGTTAATAGGACTGAATACATTATAATTAGCATACTTTAATGAAGTTTGTTTTGAAGCGTATACTACAGTTAAGTGACAGTCAAAGCGTGGTAATGAAACATACCGACGCATCCCCTGGTGGAGACGTTCTGTCGCTGCAGGAAGCACTGCAGGTCGCGCACCTTGAGGTGCGCGATGGCCTGCCTGGTGAGCGGGCGCGTGGACAGCACCCGGCACGGCGCGCACATGGCACCGCCGCCGCGCCGCAGGCAGCTGCTGCAGTAGTAGCGCTCACACTCACAGCACGCTCGTTTGCGCTTGAACATGCTGAACTGCACCGCGCAGCTCTCGCAAGGCATCTTACAGCACCCGCGTCCCTCCACTACCGTCTAGCATACTCCGCGCCGCGCACTGCACTGCTCCAGTCGCGTCACATACACATTACAGTCACGCAGACACTACTGTATTTACTATTTTTTTATTAAGATTATCAGACATTTGATATTTTTCTAACGTAGTATTTATGTAAAAAATCAAAACATATGAATGACACACCTGCCATCATGAAAATCTCGTTCCTTTCTACGCAGGTTACATAAAGTAGAAGGACACATAATTTTATAAATATAGTTTATATAATAGCTTTAAAACATATATTTGAAATGTAAGTAATTTAAAACTATTTTTTTTATTGAATTTCTACGTCTGCAGGATTGAATGAATTGGCAAAATACTAAAAACCCTTCGCTGAAACGAATATGTAAACGAACGTATAATGGAGTACTGACATTTACTTTTTTTTCAACATTCCGTGTATGACGCAGAGATGAAAGATTATACAGCCTAAACACGCAATACGCAAGAATCCCCCTCAGCTTTTATTGTTATCATTATTATTGATTTGATAACGCTTTGTCGAGTAAGTTTGCACTAATGTGTCATGAAGCTGGTGCTTCTTAAAAAAAGTATTTGAATCAAACCAGTGCTCCTAGTTTGGATCGACTTAGTTGAGACAGGTTCAGCTAGTTGCTTCTGTTAACACTTTTAGTGCCCAGCACCCGGCTACCAGGTAGAACGATAATTCATTCGCATGCCCATAACTTGCCTCCTAGTCCTACGTATAAGTGTTTTGCGACCATGCCCAGCACCCATCTACCGGGTGCAAATCACAAAAATAAGCTAGGTATAAATAGTGTGTAGTTTTGAGGAGAAAAAATTTTTTCATCGTACCCATACGTGTGGGGTATCTATGAATAGGTCTTCAAAAATGATATTGAGGTTTCTAATATCATTTTTTTCTAAACTGAATAGTTTGCGTGAGAGACACTTCCAAAGTGGTAAAATGTGTGTGTCCCCCCCGTAACTTCTAAAATATGAGAATGATAAATCTAAAAAAAATATATGATGTACATAACCATATAAACTTCCACCGAAAATTGGTTTGAATGAAATCCAGTAAGTAGTTTTTTTTTAATACGTAATAAATCGTAAACCACAATTTACCTTTAATTCAATCAACTCAAATATAAAAATTAAAAAAAAAACATTTAATGTCATAAACATAAACCTTATGCATAAACCGAGGATATCTACAGGTTTGTACGGAACCCTCGGTGCGCGAGTCCGACTCGCACTTGGCCGGTTTTTTTTATTTGACGCTAACTACAAAAGCGGTTTTTGGTTTTTTTCTGCTATCCTGGTAATCCTGGCCAGGATGATGACACAAAATGTATTGTTATCGGTGCTTAATAACTCGATAAGTGTGCAATTTATCAAATTAATTCGACGTTTTCAAGGAGGTGAAAATCACGTTAAAAAATCCAGTTACATAAATACAAACTAAACTAATAAAAGCGTGTTAAAAAAAATCGAGCCTACTGGATTTTCTAGTAGAATTGAGTTGAATAAAAAATTTGCAAATGAGACTGAATGAAGCAATGCAGCAGATGAGATGTTTATAGACAACATTTTTTTTTTTTGGGTCGAGTCAACTTTCACCAAAGGTAGGTGAATCATATTTTTATTTGACATTTTAAATTTAAGTCACAACATTTAATAAACCAACAAACAGTACCCGGTCAATCCTATTAAGATGAAGTTCCGAATTACAAAAAAAAAAAAAGATTCGCTGAGGACAGGATTCGAACCTGCGCGGGTAGAACCCATTGGATTTCAAGTCCAACTCCTTAACCACTCGGACACCTCAGCTGTGCAAATCAGTGTTTAATTTATTGTTGTGAGGCGCTCAACATTTAGTACCATTGTAGATATCCGTTCAGATTTGTTTATTCAAGTGTAGGTATTTAGCTTTCAGAACCGTATAGGTACAGGTGTTTCATTTTTCGTACAAACATTAAAAGGAATACGTAAAGAGCTCCACAGAGAGACGAGGTCGCCTCATGTGTACAGAGTTCGCCATTCGAAGCTAAAACGTGTGAAATGTGAAACAAACATGAGTGCAGCGACGCGCTGTTTTTAGTTTCTGACGGACGGACTACCATTTTTGCTAGGTATAGGCGGAAATAGAGTTTTGCAATTTATTTTTCTGTTCACAAAAGATGTTTGATTGTTGGTATGTAAAGTCAGGGAAAATAAAAGTTTAGCAAATTGACTACTAACTAAATTTTTCGTGTACTTAATTAAATCACAACTCACACATTTTTTAACAGTTGAACGAAATATTTTTTAAGACGGGAAATGAAAAGGTGTTATATATAAGTTAGTTAATAATTGAAACATAATCGTATCGTCTTTATATAGTACTAGCTTCTGCCCGCGACTTCAAGCGCGTAATTTTTTTCTACCCTGACCCTTCCTGTCGCATCGAATTGACTGCCAGTTTTCGTTCATTTTTCGTTGCTGCTCCGCTCCTTTTGATCGTAGCGTGATGTTATATAGCTTATAGCCTTCCCCAATAAATAGGCTACCCAACACAAAAATAATTTTTCAATTCGGACCAGTTCCTGAGATTAGCGCGTTCCACCCCCCATTTTAGGGAAGCGGAGGGTTAGAAAGAGACAAAAAGTAGCCTATGTCACTCTCCATCCCTTCAACTATCTCCACTTAAAAAAACACGTCAATTCGTCGCTCCGTTTTGCCGTGAAAGACGGACAAACAGACACACACACTTTCACATTTATAATATTAGTATGGATATTAAACCGCCGAAAAAACTGAAAAGCAAAAAATAATAAACCTTAAAATTATGAGTCAGCGCTTTGAGTGATCTTTGTACATTGATTTTTCAGCGCCGACTCAAAATTTTAAGGTTTATTATTTTTTGCTTTTCAGTTTTTTCGGCGGTTTATTTTTTTGTTAAACAGTTTTTATTTTTATTTTTTTTGTGGCTTGAATGTACTAATAATACTTGGCAAGGTATACCCCATCCAATGAAAAAAGAATTATCAAAATCGGACTACTCTGTATAAAGTTATGCGTGGTTATACATTACAATCAGTGAGTGAACAATCAATCATCCCCTGTTTTCCGACCCTTAGGGTTCGATTTTGTTTGCCAAATTTATATGGGACCACCTTGGGAGTATACCCTTTCCAATTAAAAAAGAATTATTACAATCGGACTGCCATGTACAAAGTTATGCGTGGTCAGACATAAAAAAAAACCAAAAAAAATATAAGCGTCGAATTGATAACCTCCTCCTTTTTTTTTCGTCGGTTAAAAACAAAGTCCCTTCCCGATATTGTACGCTTAGATCCTATAAACTACGCAACGGTTATTATTGCGGTTTTCATCAATATTTATAGAAATTCTAAAAGGAAGTTTTATATTTATAATACGTGGGTGAAGCCGCTGGCAAAAGCTAGTTATGATATATACGGCAGTTCAGCCTGATCAGCGCTCTAGAAAGACAGTTTACAAGCAAGCGAGTTTAAATGCCGCTAAAAAACTGGAGTGACTTTATAGCGAGTTTCAGCGGCTTGGTAGCCCAGCAAGTTAGTGAAGCACCCTTTGTGCAGCGTCAAACAAATGCATTGGCGAGTGCGCACCACTCGGCTAGCGCTATGTCGCACCAGACTGGCGTGAGCGCCTGCTGTTACAATGAATGCAAGTTGGCGCACAACTGTATCAAATTGCTGCATTTTCCTTTTCTGTTGATTACTAGCCACTTTGTATATATTTTTCATAATAACCAAATTGACCATAGCTACAGGTCATAACGTTCTTGCGACTTACGAGCAGTAGGTCGTGAGTTCGGACCCAGGCAGGCGCTTTACTTGGTGTACCACTGTTCTCAAAACGGTGAAGGGAAACATCGTGAGGAAACCGGTATGTCCTAGAACCAAAAGTTTCAAGACATGTGACATCTACCAACCCGCACCTACTTGGTAGATTACGACCCACTCACTCTCACCGAGAGGAGGCCTGTGTCCCAGCAGTGGGAACAATGTAAACTGATTATGATGACAGGTCACAGGCAAACATGATGGGTACCAGCTAAGTGCTATTCTGACGTCGAGGTTTAATTATACAGCTGTTGAATTATCGGTTTGTTGTTCTACGATAGCTTGGACAGTACCTATGAGGTGTCGATCACTAAACTAACACGTTACGTTAGCTTGACGTCACCATCGAAAGTGATAGCAAGCAAAACATGTGGGACACTTGATCTTTAGATATACCTTTATTAAGGTTACATCTTAAATAACCTTTTACATTTCAATTAATTGCTTAATTATGTATTTGGAACCAACTAACTATAACAGCACAGGCGATCCCTCTTAACTGTCGTAACTGGTACACGTGGGTATTGCTTAGTTGGAACTGTCCTGTAATTTGAAAACTAATTACTAAACTAAAAAAAGAAGTATCTTCTAAGTTAGGACCCACTTTAAAGTAAGAAAATTCACAAAACTCTAGTCATTAGGTACTCCGTCCTTTAATTATTATTTGCCTGCTTGTATTTTCGAGACTAGATATCCAACTACAAAGGAATTCCGATTTTTAGTGGAAAATAAAACAGAGAAATTTGGCAACAAACCCTGCCGTAACACGAGGCTCTCCAGTCTATAAATGGACACTCTTTCACAAATCGACATAAAATCAATAACTCCTGGGTTTATTGAAAAAACTAGCTTCAGCCCGTGGCTTCGTCCGCTTGGAAGTCGTAGGACACCATAATTTACACACCACATTTTATAAAAAAAAAATCGTTCATTGTAGTTGTGCTCTCAGCAGCCAAAGTACGAAGTGAGTCAGGACTGGTGACGCGGGTAGGTACAAGCTGTCCGTGTGAGAAGCAGATCGTCCTGATGTCGACACCCGCAGCCTTCAGTGGCAATTTTCCATTACTTGTGAAGTTTTTCGTTTTTTGTGAATTAATGAACGCTGATGAATTAGGTTTGCAAAGCAGTCATTTTTATTGAAAGTTGATTAAAATAGTTACTCTTATTATTATGTCATGATTGACTCCTCTCGACCGTTTCACGCACTCATTGAGTCTACGTCAAAAATGGCGCATTCGTCCTTAGAGGTATAGCGAGATGAAAATAATTTAAAAGCTTACAGCAGTAATGGAATAATTTGAGTGTTGTCAATGGTACGTCTGCCATACACTGATGTGTTCTGTCTCATTCCCTACAAAATTTATGTGAAGTTCTGGGTTTTCTGACTTTTTTGGTACCGAAACCTCAGTTGGTTCGACAAGTCCCAGTTTTATGATCCTTAAAAGAAACAGGATACATTGGCATCCTTTTTTTTTGTGAAAGTTATTCGTTTTTTCCGACTGTACAGTGTTCTCAAAATCTGATAGTGCGATCAAAAGTAGGTAAATAACAGTTTCAGACCGACAACTGTTTCCTTGTAGCGACAACGAATAAGGTCCCTTATTGCTCCACCCCTAAAATCCGCCCTGTAAATGTCACTATTGACTGCTTAGCTTAAAATTATTTAAAACGTTAAATCTGTAACAGTACCTACCTATCTGCAATATTTGGAATAATACGAACTAATTGCAACTTTGCTCATCCCCCACAGCAAGTAGCGCAATAATTTATAAGTAGCCTCGATACTGGCTGGACTTAGGGACATATTTCTATGTAAATTTTGAACAAAACCTATCCAGTAATTTTTGCGGGAACCTGAAAAATAAATTCAGAGACAAAAAATAGATAATCCATACTAATATTATAAACAAGCTTCTGCCCGCGACTTCGTCCACGTTAAATTTCTTGTTCCCCGACACTTCCCGTCGCGTCGAATCGCCTGCGATTTTCCCCGTTTTTGCAACATTTTTCATTACTGCTCCGCTCCTCTTAGTTGTAGCGTGATGTTATATATCCTATAGCCTTCCTCGATAAATAGGCTACCCAACACAAAAATATTTTTTCAATTCGGACCAGTAGTTCCTGAGCGCGTTCAATCAAACAATAAAAACATACAAACAAACAAAAAACTCTTTACCTTTTTATTCTGCCGTTTTAATAAAAAAGGGCACAACTAACATTTTTCATGAAATTGAGTTATATATATCACCGGAATCAGGAAAAAAAAGCCTATATGCTTAATTTATTTTTTATTTTTAGCAAAAAAATTAACAGAGATACCATAAGCTTAAAGGGCACAACTGCAACATTTTTAAAGTTTTTAACCAGGAAAAGGGCACATTGTGAGATATGCCTTTTATTTCACCTTTATATTTTTAATATATTTAATTGAAAAGGCGTAATTGGCTTACGTCAAATATAAAAGGCTTATGTGGCAATTGTGCTTATTTTTAGGGTTCCGTTGCCAAATGGCAAAAAACGGAACCCTTATAGATTCGTCATGTCTGTCTGTCTGTCTGTCTGTCCGTCCGTCCGTATGTCACAGCCACTTTTTTCCGAAACTATAAGAGCTATGCTGTTGAAACTTGGTAAGTAGATGTATTCTGTGAACCGCATTAAGATTTTTACACTAAAATAGAAAAAAAACAATAATTTTTGGGGTTCCCCATACATAGAACTGAAACTCAAAAACTTTTTTTTCATCAAACCCATACGTGTGGGGTATCTATGAATAGGTCTTCAAAAATGGTAATGAGGTTTCTAATATCATTTTTTTCTAAACTGAATAGTTTGCGCGAGAGACACTTCCAAAGTGGTAAAATGTGTGTCCCCCCCCCCCCCGTAACTTCTAAAATAAGAGAATGATAAAACTAAAAAAAATAAATGATGTACCATGTAAACTACCACCGAAAATTGGTTTGAACGAGATCGAGTAAGTAGTTTTTTTTAAATCGTCATAAATCGTAAACCGCAATTTACCTTACATTCAATCAACTGAAATATAAAAATTAAAAAAAAAAAACATTTATTTTTAAACCGAGAATACCTATAGGTTTGTACGGAACCCTCGGTGCGCGAGTCCGACTCGCACTTGGCCGGTTTTTTTTTATACCAACACCCTAGCAATTATTGTATAGAAAAGTCACAACTAGCAGTTATGTCTTTACTATTTACCCTATACCTTAATTTTTTATAAATAAAGCGTTTAAAAAAAGGCACACTGGCGGTTATGTCTTTACTACTAAACATCTATGAACGAAGATGAAGTGGTGGGTCAAGGTTATTTACACGTCCCACTGCAGAAACACAAGAAAGTGCACAATAAGATTGTTTTTATTCATCAAGAAGTATAAAATATAATATATTCTAATATTTTACTTTATGTATACTATTTTAATAATATGTAAAAAGGCACAATTGAATAAAAGTGCCTTTTCAATGTAACATTTTAAAATTTTACATTGAAAAGGCACATTTGGTTCTATATGCCTTTTAACTGTAATATTGCTCCTGTTATGTAATTTTTTATGTTAAGTTGAAAAAAAAAATAAGCTAATTATTTATTATATGCATTAAAAATAATAAAAAATATTGCTATAGTCTTATAAGTACTATATATATACAACTATTTAAATTCACACAATTTCGAAAAACATAGTTTAGTCGTGTTTTTTAAACATAATTCAAAAAATATTTTAACATCGATTTTCTCGACATTTACAAAATGCTAGTTGTGCCCTTTTTAATAACGACGGCAGTATTATTATCTAATAGACTATAGACTAATATTATAAATGGGAAAGTGTGTATGTCTGTTTGTCCGTCTTTCACGGCAAAACGGAGCGATGAATTGACGTGATTTTTTAAGTGGAGATAGTTGAAGGGATGGAGAGTGACATAGGCTCTATCTCTATCTTTTGTCTCTTTCTAACCCCCCACTTCCCTAAAATGGGGGGTGGAACGCGCTAATCTCAGGAACTACTGGTTCGAAATGAAAAATTATTTTTGAGTCGGGTAGCCTATGTATTGAGGAAGGCTATAGGCTTTATAATATCACGCTACGATCAAAAGGAGCGGAGCAGCAACAAAAAGCTGGACGGAAACTGGGAGGCTGCGATGTGACGGGAAGGGTCAGGGGAGCAAATATTTGACGCGGACGAAGTCGCGGGCAGAAGCTAGTAGAGAATAAACAGACCAACAGACAAAGATTATAAAACTTAATTTTCGGCATTGTTCCCAGACAAAAACAAACGATGTACAGTTAAGACTTTGCTACGATTTCATTGTTTATATAGATTTAATTCCTTTCGAAAGTTTTATTTCACCAGTCTTTCTTTTATTAACAAAGGTCGGCCGGGAGGTAAGCCTTGGTGACGCGGGGGTGTGATAAATTACTTTTATTTATGAGTCGTAGTTATTTTCCTAATAAATTACGCCTGTGTGCGTGTAAATAACATTAGTGCAGTAGTCAGCAGACACATTAACCAACTAATAAACTAGGCTATAAAACAACTGGGTTGCTTTTAATGGAATTCATCAGCGTTTTTTGGATAGAGAAGAAAATTGAGGTCATGTGACGAACTCGACGTGTTATCTCTTTCTAAAGGTCGTTCATACACAAACAAACTAGGTATCTGTTTGATCAAAATAATAGCACCTGTAAAGTGTGTCACCCTAGTCATATTTTTTATTCATAATTATTGTTATGGGTCGAGCATTATCCTTTTATGGAATCGCATTAAACAATTGCATATAATGAAGCCGTTCCTATTTCTATTTATTAATAAGAAACTAGTAACCGCTCCGTCATTAAACTCTATTGTTAATAGTGAATAATGCGCGTGCGACTACAGAAGGCGCTAACGTATCATTATAATATGTATACTTACGTCATAATAAGCGCACTGTGTGACTGTAGAACATGATTCAAAATTTGGCACAACACATCACAGCTGAGGTGTCCGAGTGGTTAAGGAGTTGGACTTGAAATCCAATGGGTTCTACCCGCGCAGGTTCGAATCCTGTCCTCAGCGATTCTTTTTGTAAAATTATATATTATTTTGTTTTACAATTTTATGTCATACTGATTTTATTTTGGACGAATATCATTTTCTTTTAAGAAATGATAGTGATTTTTTAAGTAATTTTTATGTATAAAATTATAATATCGGATATTTGATAATGTGCTACTCTTTGAACAAATATTCGCTAACGTTCTATGCGTTATCAGTAGCATCCATCAGAGCAAACATTATTTTAGTTATCAATGTCTCTGTGTTACGTACTTATTCAGCAGTTTTAGAGATTATTTTGAACACACAAGCTGACACACGCAACCTATATTTTATATTTCGAAGGCGATTCTAGCTACATCTGAATTTAATCCATATCCACCACAACTAGTTTGGAACTTACCTAGAATACGTTATGAGGAAAATCAATAGAGCATTATTGTAAATTTTTTACTAAACCATTTGGCCTGTTTCCTCGAAATCACTATCCATCCAATCGTTGAATCACCAACGGTTCTGTGAAACCGTTGCGCTCAGTCTATTGGACACTCGTGGGTGACCGCAATTATTTCATTGTGTACCTAGTATTCCTGATTGATAGTGGGTATTATCTCTTATTGACGTCGGTTCGGAGGGGGTTTGGGTACTTTTAAAATAATCTTGGCAAAGGATGTAGTTAATTTGCTGTATCGTGTGGTGGGTCGACTTAATTTAATTAGTAAGGCTATAAATTAAAAATTGAATAGTAATAAACTAATTGTTCGTTCTTGTTTTGTAATAATGAAAACCGGTAAGTGCGTGTTGGACCACGCACAATGCAGGGTTCCGTATTTGGGATGAATTTATCCCAAGAGAAAACTTAACACTGCGGTTGAAAAAGATGCTCTTACATTAGTTCCAACTGCAAATATAAGTTGGGTGACTATTACTTGTTAACCCTTTTTAACGTAGAGGCAGTATACATGCCACCAACGAAATTATTTGTTTTATTCAACTGTATTGTTAAGGGCCCACCTTGAAAGTGAATGATAGTAGGATGGGCGTGGTTTATGGCGGGTCAACCTAAAGTGGCCGGCCGCCACAAACTTATATCTGAACCGTTTATAGAGAATAGGAAAACCAGCGGCTAAAAGTTGAACTAATGACAGAACATGTCTCGAAATAAAAAACGTTACTAACTTAGCATAGCCTTGCTGTAAGCACTATTCCTGTCACTGTTGCACATCTGTCAAACTACAATAGCAAGGTAGAGACGGAAACATCTTAGAAAAAAGTACGTGAAAGTAGCATTAATTTAGTCGGTCTATGAAATTTTTGCACATAGCGTGCGATGGAGTAGACAAATAATACAAATATTTAATTATAAGCAATAAAACTATCTTACAGCAAGAAATTATATTCTTTATCTATACGTAATATTATAAATGCGAAACTAACTCTGTCTGTCTGTTACCCTTTCACGACTAAACCTTATTCGTTACCCATTAACCCTGTTTATTCCGCGACTTCACCTGCGTCCGCGTGACGTAAGATTTACGCAGACGAAGTCGCGGGAAAAAGCTAGCTAATATTTATGTACGGATGTTAGGTTATACGAGATTGATTAACTCAACATAATTAAAAATATATAATAAACAATTTAAGTATTTATTATATTAATTACTAGTGATCGCCCATTGGTCGAAATTCGACCGTGCTTCATTTGAATAGAAATACATTATTAAGTGAAAAAAATATATAATAATGAATATAAAAAAAATAATATGGTTAAATTTGATATTCAGTAACACTATAGACAGATTATATTAAAAACAAATATTCTCGATATGATCATAGATTTAAAAAATGAAATAGGTTATATATCTATAAAATTAATTTATTACCTATGGTTATACTTGACATTCAGTAAGCCTATAGACCACAGATTTGGACTACATATAAACAGAAGAATATCTATGCATGTGTGTATTATTAAATACACGGTAATGAATAGTAGTGTGTGTAACGTGTTATTTATTGAAAATAATGTATTTTTACGCATAATTTAAAAAAAAAATATTAGCATATGTCACTTTTTCTCCGTATAAACTATACGTGTGCGAAATTTCATACACCGACGTCCGCCCAATTTTCGTAAAAATGGATCCAAAGTTTTCGCTTCACGTATTAATATATAGATTTACAACATGAAATTAAAAATAACGAATGAATCTTCTAGAGGTCTATAAATAAAATATATGACGGTGTTTAAGAGATTAATAAACCTCAATTTCGTTTCACCGATTACTATACATTTGTTTGGTAAATGACAATTACAATATTTTACATAGACTTCGTCCATTACGTAATACTAGTTTTGAGTATTTTTTTCACCTTGAAAACCAAAACCAATATTATTGCCGATATTTTGTAACTATGTCTAGATTATATCTTTTTATTTGGGTGTTTTACCCGACTGCAGAGGGCAATGTGTTTATCAGCCTATTAACTCGTATGTATGTTTGTTCTTTTATTAACTTTATTTTTCATTACAGTTATTTTGAGGTTAGGGGTAATTCAGAGATGGAGTACACAAATAATTTGCTAAACAGTCTTCATAAGATTATAGAAGTATGTTTAGTGTTATACAAAACAGAGTAAAACACCATTGTTTTGATAATCCATAAAATCTTGTAGGAATGAAAAATTATAAATAGCCAATATGTTTTCAGAAAGCACTTTTGTAGACCTTTGATAAGATATCGATTAGTTATCGAGAAGCAGTGGTTGCTCAGTGGCAACGGCTACTACTTACGAGTTCGAACCCGAGCAGGCGCTTTACTCTGTGTAAATTATTTCAACACCACTGCTCTCAAAACTGTGAAAGAAAACATCGTGAGTATACCGGCTTGTCTTAGAACCAAAAAATCGAAGACATGTGACATCTACCAACCCGCACTGGGCCCTCGTGGTGGATTATGTCCCACTCTCTCTCACCGAGAGGAGGCCTGTGTCCCAGCAGTGGGAACGTTATAGACTGCTAATGATTAGGTATCAAACACGGTACATATAGGGTTCGAAACAGCTAGGCCATGGATGACTTCGTGAGAGGAAAAAGAGGAAGAAGCTTAGTAGTCGGAACCAGTGTTGGACCGCGCTAGCAGGACTCAATATGCTGCTGCGTTCAGCTACACTAACGACGCAGCTCTATGTGTCCCGTCAACATTACACCACGAAGGTTGAGGAGATAGTGGAGTTCGCACGTGTTAAGTCCAACTGGACCTTGAGGGTCGAAAAGTTGGAACCGTGCCACAACACGAACTTCACGTCATTCATGGTGCGAGTTCCAACTCATCAAATCGAGACCTTCCTCAAGGAAGAGTTTTGGCCGAAGGGTGTCGTGTATCGGCGATTCCGCGGAAGGCTATGCGATACTACGCAGCGCAACACGTCGCCGTCACTTCGTGTACAATAGTTATGTTTACGTGGTTTTTATTTGTATGTATGATAGTCTGTATGGTATTATGATTTGGGTCTTTGTAGCCCGAAATAAACTGATTTGATTGATTGATTGATATATGAAATTTAAATTTAAATTTTCAATAAAACTTCACATCTGCTATAAATGATAAATGATTTTATTCCTGTAAGTAGTGCAGCGTAATTTCGCTGCGGACGAAACTTTTTGGTTTCTAAATCAACCTTTTTTTTAGAAACACTGGCCTTTATATTTTTTGTTCTATTTCAAATTTCGATCCTGTAAAATCTTACGCCAAAAATTTTTGCTTGTCAACTGGCAGACTGCAGATGGGAGCTGAGCGTTTCACATCAATATTCTTATTTTCGGAACTCCCAAGTTTAAATTAACAATTTTAACCCTATAATTATATTTCTAAACCTACGTGTGTCCTATCTGGTGCTACTTTTAAAATTGTTCATATTGATAAAGTTCTTTGTGCAACTCTTCCATTTAACTGGTACGTATTACGTCTTTTCTTTTCCTTTTACTATTCTAATCTGTTCTACCGGCGATTCTCGCTAGCTATATCGAAGATTCCGCTTGTAACCTTGGTCTGACCGTCCTGTTTATTTGTCTTTAGACGACGACCATACAAGCCGAATTTCGGCTTTTCCCCCCCGACGGGCTATCAGCCGTCGGATTAAACTGAGGTCAGCGGCGTGTTGCGAACGATTGCCACCGACGCAGAGCCCGACGCCCACATAGACGGTTGCTTGCTGCCGTCGCTGCACGCAGCACCGACTGTCCTTCTGGATAGTTTCGCCCGGCTGGTTATAAGGAACCTTTTAACTTACCTATTTTTTTCTATTTTTCTGTAATAGATTATCTAGATAATTTTCTATTTTTTACGTATCCTGATGTAACGTGTATTTCACGATTCAACTAGGTGTTCGTTATAAAAAAGAAACCTATAAATCGACGTGCATAGGCCTGTTTTTTTAATCGATTGCAATCGTATTGGGGATAGGTCGTGCGCGAAGATAATTTCCGTTAAATCTAATTAACCACTAAGTTTGACTCGTCCCTCTTTTTAAACAAAACCAAATATTTTATCGCCACATCTGCAGTCAACCATATACTTACTTGTTTTTTTATATTTTTTTATATTACTGCTGTATTTTTTTTACTTCATTTTTCGTTGAAATTATAAAAGTGGTGTGAATATGGTGTTTTTCTTTAACCGTCTCGCTACATTTTGTAGCGAGACGGTAAAAAACAAGTAAGTATATGGTTGACTGCAGATATGGCGATAAAATATTTGGTTTTGTTTAAAAAGAGGGACGAGTCAAACTTAGTGGTTAATTAGATTTAACGGAAATTATCTTCGCGCACGACCTATCCCCAATACGATTGCAATCGATTAAAAAAACAGGCCTATGCACGTCGATTTATAGGTTTCTTTTTTATAACGAACACCTAGTTGAATCGTGAAATACACGTTACATCAGGATACGTAAAAAATAGAAAATTATCTAGATAATCTATTACAGAAAAATAGAAAAAAATAGGTAAGTTAAAAGGTTCCTTATAACCAGCCGGGCGAAACTATCCAGAAGGACAGTCGGTGCTGCGTGCAGCGACGGCAGCAAGCAACCGTCTATGTGGGCGTCGGGCTCTGCGTCGGTGGCAATCGTTCGCAACACGCCGCTGACCTCAGTTTAATCCGACGGCTGATAGCCCGTCGGGGGGGAAAAGCCGAAATTCGGCTTGTATGGTCGTCGTCTAAAGACAAATAAACAGGACGGTCAGACCAAGGTTACAAGCGGAATCTTCGATATAGCTAGCGAGAATCGCCGGTAGAACAGATTAGAATAGTAAAAGGAAAAGAAAAGACGTAATACGTACCAGTTAAATGGAAGAGTTGCACAAAGAACTTTATCAATATGAACAATTTTAAAAGTAGCACCAGATAGGACACACGTAGGTTTAGAAATATAATTATAGGGTTAAAATTGTTAATTTAAACTTGGGAGTTCCGAAAATAAGAATATTGATGTGAAACGCTCAGCTCCCATCTGCAGTCTGCCAGTTGACAAGCAAAAATTTTTGGCGTAAGATTTTACAGGATCGAAATTTGAAATAGAACAAAAAATATAAAGGCCAGTGTTTCTAAAAAAAAGGTTGATTTAGAAACCAAAAAGTTTCGTCCGCAGCGAAATTACGCTGCAGCACCCCTTTTCCAGCAAAAAAAGGTGTGGCAACCCTAAAAGGAAAGAGACAACCCTAAGTGAGTGACCACAATATATGAGTGCCAAATCTATAACTGAGTAAAATGTATAAGGAGGAGACAATCCTAGTGAGGAAGACAACCCTGCCAAAATTAAATAAGCTAACCTAAATAAACTAACTTAATCAACCTATAAATGTTATGACTAAGCAAACGAATTAAAGACTAATTAAATCTAATCAACAACATCGCAGTGCAGCTGATACAGAATAAAATTGAAAGTCGACCTTCACTTAAACGTTATCAGTGCGAGCTCCAGATGTGTCCACTAAACCTAACAATAACAAAAGTCAAGAAATCTAGGAATTAATTAATGAAAAATAAACGACCTAATTAAATCCTGGGGATCCCCTTTATATATACAAGAGCAAAGAATAATAAACGACTTCCGTCAGACTTCAGAAGGACAAAACATCTTCAGTCAGACAAAGAAAATTAATACTAATAAGAAAGGTTAAATTAACGTAGTTAATTATTTAAGAATATCTTTTATATGATATTTGCCGGTATGAGAGGAATCACAGTCTTGTAGGACATATGTGGTCCTAGAGACGACCCTGATCACTTGGCATTTAATAAAGCGAGGAGCAAGCTTTCCTGAAAAATATTCACTAGCTGAAGACTTTGAAAAATTACGCCTCCATACAATGTCGCCAGTGTTAAGTGTAATTGCTGTCCGGTTTGTATTATAAATTCGAGAATTTCGAAGAAAAGCAGAAGAAAGGTTGTCTGCCACTTTCGCATAAACCTCAGCCAGAGAAGTCAGATTCTTTGCGTGTTGTTCCCGACTTGCAGCTAAATTAGTGCTTAGAGTCTGGCTACCAGCGCGAACTGAATCCATGCAGACTTCTCTACCGAATATGAGGAAGTTTGGTGTAAAACCTGCCGCTAAATTAATACAGGAATTAAGATAAAGTTTGACTTTGGGTAACAATTTTGCCCAGTTTCTTTGGTTTTCACCAACCAATATGCTCAAACACGTCACGACACTTTGGTTATAGCGTTCAACCGTGTTGGCTTGCAGAGTATAATAAGGGGTATATGTTGGGGAATCAATGTGAAATGACCTAAGAAAATTTATAAACTGATTACTACGAAAAACTGTAGCATTGTCACAGAGTATAGACCGCGGAACTCCGAAATTAAATTTTTTTTTCAGATTCCAAGGATTTAATAACTGAACTCGCGTCAACCTTTTTAAGAGGAAAAAGCCAGACATATTTAGAGAAAACGTCGACAATAGATAGAATATATTTGTTCCCAAAATAAGCGAGAATCTTTTTTTTTTGGACGTAAGGCGGACTATCTTCAGATTTCATAGGAGATGGAAGACTAGAACCTGGAGTTGCCCTAGGTGGGATCGGTGGCGGTCTAGAAATAATCGGACTTTCGCGAAGGGGTGTCTCACTAATAGAAGCTTCTTCTGCCATGTTTTATAACTCAAAAGAAAAATCAGGGATAAATGATAAATCTGCTGAACCTAGCTGGAATGCGTTAGATACCGAGTGGAAAGATCGATAGAGAAATAGGACGACAAATACACGACAAAGGAAACAGTTGGGCTAAGAATCAAAAAAAGAAAATAGACACTAGCAAACCAACATTCAAAAAAGCTTACCTTATTATCGCGACGCCTAAACATCCACACATCAAACACACACTACGGGAAACTAACTACAGCTACCTACAGGAATGGAATAAAACATGGGATGAATATGTATTTCTTTGGGGAAGAATTAAAAGAGATAGATATTGGGTATGGTTACAAAGTTATTCTTTGAAATTATATTCACAAACATCACATTAAAACAAGGAACACAAACTTCAGTAAGCAGTTCCGTAGCCCAATCGCGTATGAGGTATATTCAACGAAGCATCAGAGACACAAACTCCTTTCTAGTTCCACACCAGATTCTGTCTGATACTAAAATCTGAAACTCACAATGAAATTAAAATTTGCTCATATGGAGCAACCACACACGAGATAACAAAAAAAATGAATTATTGGTGATGAACTTACCTTTATTTCGGGCGCCATTTTGTAGCGAGACGGTTAAAGAAAAACACCGACATTCACACCACTTTTATAATTTCAACAAAACATGAAGTAAAAAAATACAGCAGTAATATAAAAAAATATAAAAAAACAAGTAAGTATATGGTTGACTGCAGATGTGGCGATAAAATATTTGGTTTTGTTTAAAAAGAGGGACGAGTCAAACTTAGTGGTTAATTAGATTTAACGGAAATTATCTTCGCGCACGACCTATCCCCAATACGATTGCAATCGATTAAAAAAACAGGCCTATGCACGTCGATTTATAGGTTTCTTTTTTATAACGAACACCTAGTTGAATCGAGAAATACACGTTACATCAGGATACGTAAAAAATAGAAAATTATCTAGATAATCTATTACAGAAAAATAGAAAAAAATAGGTAAGTTAAAAGGTTCCTTATAACCAGCCGGGCGAAACTATCCAGAAGGACAGTCGGTGCTGCGTGCAGCGACGGCAGCAAGCAACCGTCTATGTGGGCGTCGGGCTCTGCGTCGGTGGCAATCGTTCGCAACACGCCGCTGACCTCAGTTTAATCCGACGGCTGATAGCCCGTCGGGGGGGAAAAGCCGAAATTCGGCTTGTATGGTCGTCGTCTAAAGACAAATAAACAGGACGGTCAGACCAAGGTTACAAGCGGAATCTTCGATATAGCTAGCGAGAATCGCCGGTAGAACAGATTAGAATAGTAAAAGGAAAAGAAAAGACGTAATACGTACCAGTTAAATGGAAGAGTTGCACAAAGAACTTTATCAATATGAACAATTTTAAAAGTAGCACCAGATAGGACACACGTAGGTTTAGAAATATAATTATAGGGTTAAAATTGTTAATTTAAACTTGGGAGTTCCGAAAATAAGAATATTGATGTGAAACGCTCAGCTCCCATCTGCAGTCTGCCAGTTGACAAGCAAAAATTTTTGGCGTAAGATTTTACAGGATCGAAATTTGAAATAGAACAAAAAATATAAAGGCCAGTGTTTCTAAAAAAAAGGTTGATTTAGAAACCAAAAAGTTTCGTCCGCAGCGAAATTACGCTGCAGTAGGTTTATACAAACACTTATACATGCCAATGATATTTTTTTAAACTAGTTCAGCGTTTGACACAGCCTGTTTAAATCATTACCCTTCTTTGGGCTGCTGTCAAGTAAAACCTCACCTTTTTTACAATTCTAATGCTACTCCATTCATTCGTTGTGCTCTTGCATTTGAAGTGACAGTACTTGAGGTATAGATATATTGTTGACATACTTCAAACCTACAAACAAATTATATATTTTATTTTATTTCTAAATGAATGATTATTATAAGTTTTTGGGATAAAACAGACGTTCTTCTCTAGAAAATAATGTGATTACTCAATATTATTTTACAAAGTGAGAATAGATTGTTGCTGTAATGCTTAAGTGAAGGTGGTGAATTCGATTTATTGTTATCATCATCTTATTGGTATTTCATTCTTGCAAAATGAATAAATTAATTGCCCTGTGCAGGCACTCCTAACCTTGAAGGTACCGTTCAGTTTTGGTTTATGGTTCTTCCCATTTACATACATAATTTAGGTTGTCTCTAAAAGGTAATAGAAAAAGAATGTTATATTGTTCACAGTCACAAAAATAGACACATATACAGTCAGACATGTACCGTGTGGTGCCGGACGTAAAGAATAACACCACCCCATTTCTTCCCGTGGGTGTCGTAAAAGGCGACTAAGGGACTTACTAGAGAATGGGCAGCAGCGTTCTCTATGCATTTTACCACCATACTGCGATCGCCAACCCGCCTGCCAAGCGTGGCGATTATGGCAAAGCCCCCCAAATTGGGGGAGGCCTAAGTCCAGCAGTGGACGTCTTACGGCTGAAATGAATAAATGATGATGACAGTCGAAATACAAAGTTATTTGGAAAGCCAACACTTTTTATAATAAATAATTACAGCAAAATGCTTAACTACTACCTTTTTCTGTGAACACAAATATTTAAAAAACGTAATTTTGATCGCACCGATTTGTAAAAAAGTGATATAGGTTCGTCGTCGATGAGCCCTACTGGGCGACTGATTTTGAACGAACGAGAGTGATGACACTACTTATGATAGGCAAAAGAAGAGATGGCGATAATGTGTGTGCGCTTGGAATAAAATAACGTATGTGCCAAAACGAATTGCCGTTTTTTATAAATGAAAAGTATTATTAAAACGAAAACTGTTTTACAAAAACAGATACAATTATAATCAATGTTTTAAAGTAAACTATGTTTAATAATACATACGCATCGAGCCTTGAGGCTAAAAAAATCATAATCATAGATAGAACTTTGCGATTTTTTTGTATCGAGAAAATTTCATCGCATCGTGTATTCCTTTTACAGGATACTAGATCATATGGTAAAAAAAACATACACTAAAATATTAAGTACGGATGTCATACGGTAAGAAAGGTACGCTAAAAAGAATAAGCACGTTTTTCTCAACATGTCACCTTAACAACGATTTTTTTTTTCATCGATGATAACATAAACATATACTATACATTTTACTCAAATATCCCATCGATATTCCAATTTGAAAAAATACTTAAAAATATCATAAATATCAAACAAATATCACATACTAAGAATCATAACAACGATCATTACTAAGAATTGATTACTAGTCCATGTCTAGTTTTCTCTGCCTTATAAAGGGTTAACTTGTAAAGCCTACTTAGCTGTGATAGTTTTAGATGCTACTACCGTGATTTATTTCACATACTTATACAAAAATCACCATTTAGCTGGCAGGAGGAGCAGAGAGTCAAGTGTCCCCAACACTTGACTCTAACAGAAATTAACACTTTAAAGCATAATATTTCATAAATGACGAATCGACAAACTAGCCAGCCAATCAACCAGCGAGTCGGACTCACACACAAAGGGTTCCGTACCACAAGGCAAAATAGTCCAAAAGAAACATGTGTCTTGTATGGAGAACCCCTTTAATCTAATTTTTATCATTTTTTGTTCTAGCAACAATAGAAATACACGCTGTGAAATTTTCAACGGTATAATAATTACGATACTGCCCGCCGACAGACAGACGAACGGACAGACAGTCGACAGCCAAGAGCTTAGTAGTAGGGTCCTGTTGGCACCCTTTGGGTACGGATCCCTAAAAAAATATTTGTAAGCAAATATGGATATAGGAAGTATCGAGACAGAAGGGCCAGAGTCATCACGCTTAGGTGCTAGCGCGGCGAGACGACTAAGATGCGTTTGCGGGAGATTGGTCGGAGAAGGCAACGCATAAAGGACATTGGAAAGATATGAGGCAGACCTTTTGCTGAAAGCTTTGGAGAGTAAACATGTTGTCTGGAGTTCTGGACACCTTGCAGCATCATCTGTCGAAACATTGGAAATGTGAAATTTCGACATTGAACACGACTGAGGCCCCGTGAGCTTACAGTTTGCTTAAACTGTTTCAAATCTAAGATGCCATAGGTCAAGAAAACAACTAGATAAGGAGGCCACACGTCTGACTGAGAACAGGCAGATGGAAAAAATGTTCACAAAATAAACCGCAGGTTACTTCTGATGCTACAGAACATAGGTACTTCAAATACTGGTGAGAGTCGGTTTTGACAAGAAATGTCGTCGAGGAGCACTCCTCACACCACTGGACTTTTCCACGGTTGTTGACCTCTCCAAACTCTGGAAATTGAGGGAAAGGAGACATGAAATCATTCGGAAACATACTCTCACTTTACAGACATAAAGCACGATTTTGTGTGTAAATTCTTATGTAGATGTTAAGTTTCAGCTGTTACATTCTAATTTATACTCTGTGGCGTGAAAATACGGTTGAGGTTAGTCAGTATGGCATCGTTTAGCAGGAAGTAGGTTAAGCACAAGTTATTTTTCACAGTTCCTCGCGAAACTGCGAGCGACCGGAGTCGGATTGAAACTGGGATAAGTTCAGCACAATGTAGGAATTGAAATGGTTTTATGCTGGAATCTGGAAGTAAGAATCTTAAACGAGTTGCACAAGATTCCTTTCGATTTTCTGTGCTGTTCTATTATGCATTCTAATGAGGGTTTTTTAATTGTTGTGGCTCGCGGTAAATCCTTCTTTTTGTTTTCAGTAACCTAGGTAATAGGTACTACTTATTTGGTCATGTCACCGTCCAACTTAGGTCCATAGTCTTAAAAACCTAAGGTCTTAAAGTCGAAAATATCTAAGGCTTGCAATGCTTGAGAATAGGTCTCAACCATAGTTTTTCAGAACGCGTTGTTATTCTGAAAAATAAAACTGCATGTCTATTCTAGATAGGTTTAGTATTCGCACTATTGCCGGCCTGAAAACTGTAGAACGTGTAGGTACTCCTGTTACAATATTTATCTGTCGATGCGGGCTGTGCTCACCGCGCCCCGCAGCAGGCAACTATGTTCACTTTGAGGATACGTGAATGACTCTTGCGGGGAACCTTTTATTGTTTCAAAGTGTTTGCTTTCAATAAGTTGGTACAGGGGGGGTGGGAAAAAAAACATGTTCAATACCTATAGGTACCTATTGAACATGTTTTTCATCACTATTGACGGCTATAGGCTCTTTCTCGTAAGCACCCGTGACCCAGAAGTGAGAACATCATAGCGTTTTGTACGTTATCTACTGATAATTGCTAGATATGGAATAATCTTTATTGAGTTGAGCTGTATGATTACTAAATTAATTATTGGACAGGTCCACTCAACATATGTGTTTCTTTCCTCAAAAGACCATTTCACACACCAATCCACATGGTCTTCACATGATCTGACCAACATTATGTCTAGACTTTAAAAGAGACTGTGACTTCTTAGTTTGTTTTGGACTTTCGTCTCAGAGTAGTCAGATAGGAGACATCAACCTCAGCTAGTTTTAAAAATTATGATTGACGTGTGTTGTGTGTTTGTATAAACCTACTTGCAGAAATAAACTCTTTAATCATTTACTAAAAATCATTCTACCTTATTGTCTGTGATGTAGATAAATCGTATTATTACATTCATAACGAGAAACAAGGCGCCGCACAGGCTAGGACAGTCGTCGCGGTAGGTACCTATAGGTAGTGACGCCAACTAAGTTAAAACATATTCCAGTTGACTCAATATGACCTCCATTATTTCTGTATGCTACAAAATACAACATAGTGACACATTCTAGCAAAATAGACAAATTATTCATGTTTAACGTGCAAACTATTTAATTTGATGCATCGTTCACTTTCAGGGGATTTCCTGAAATCTGCTGACAATGACTAACAAATCCATATTGTAATAACTATTTCGGTTGAGTAATACGTAGGTAACGTAACAAATAACTTACACGTGAAAGAAGATTATATGACAAGTATCTAGGACTGGCCTCAGAAAAAAAAACGAGTAGTCTTTTAACTTCATTTTATTACCTACTCCAGCTGCCACAAGATTCGGCGCCTCTTCTTTAAATTGGAGCTAGTTGGATGAACACCGCGGGGTTTCATAAGATGAGGTTTTCCCCAACTGGGTGTTATCTGAAGCCTGCTGGGGTAGGTTTGTATCAGGGCTATTTTGTTGGGATCATAATCAATTGTACAATGTAAAGGATTGTGCGCATTCTTTTTCATATTGAGTCTTCGTAGTTGTGTCAATTTTATCGAAGTGACCTACGACCAGCCGGGAATGTTTATGGCCTTACTATGTCACGATGAAATATGCAGAATATTCAACAGGCCGAGACACATGACCCGAGGTATCCGTGAACTGTGTCATTTGACACGTCGCGCGCCGCCATGATTGATGACAGGCGCGTGGGCAGCTCTGTGTTATGTTGACATTCTCAAGTGTGGGGAGTGGGCGTGGTAATAATGATAATAAATGAGTATTAGAATGTTTGGTACTAACTAGTATGATTAATGGTCTACTACTAGGCATTGGCAGAATCCGCTCAGTTGCCAAAGAAGAAAGGAAAAAGAATTTGTACTACTAACGGTTTGGGAAAATTATAAATCTGTTGATAACAACAAACTTATAAACATGGTGTTTCCTAGTCACGTACACATAATTAATAATGGGTTGCTGAATACGATGCCAATATAAAAAAAAAAAATAGAATTAAATTAACCATTGTTAACGAATAATAGTAATTTAATTTCTAATGTTAATAATGGCATTTTGTTTAGTGGCCCAATGTACAGGTGTGTGCGTGGTGACCGGCGCACACGCATTGTGTCACACAATGCAGATGCAGTGGCGCTGAACAACAATAGGAATATTGTTAGTCTTTATTTTAAGAATTCTCTATTGAGTTCAAATACAAACAACTTTTTTATGGGTTTCTTGTGTTAGATCAATATGGTAGTCTTTAATTTGATTGCTTCCATAATTTTGCAAAATTAATGATTAGATTACATAATACACACGTGCCTCGCTGGGGTTTATTGAGAGAAGTCGAGTAACCGGCGGCACGTGTCGGGGATTGGCAGCAGTTTCATTTGGTTTCAGTAAATATTATCGGATGTTCGCGCTGGGCGGGCGCGCGGGCGGCGCGCTGGGCGGGTCGATACAGGCTCCTGGACCGTAACCGACACAGTACAGTCGTATGCAGCAGATCCACTAGAAAAGAGACATGTCGTGATTGGATTATTGTTTTGATAACTTAAATTGTATCACTTTCTTTGATTGTTTGCCTGTTAGCCTAGTGGTTAGTGACCCTGACTGCTAAGACTGAGGTCGTGGGTTCGATTTCCACCCAAGACAGATCTTTGTGTGATGAGCACAATTATTTGTTCTGTGTCTGAGTGTAATTTATCTATAATGTATTTAGAAATTTATACATATATTTATCAGTTGTCTGGTTGCCATAGTACAGCTCTGCCTAGTTTGGGATCAGGTAATGGTGTGTTGGTTGTCCCAAGATATTGTTAAACTTTTTTATATTGATTTGGTTTTTAGATTTTTTATACATATAGAGTTTTGTAAGTTTATTTATTTATGCAGGAAAATAAATTTGCCAAGAAATACATGGTGTACAGGCTATATTTCCGCTACCCTAATTTTAATAATTGTTGATTAATGTAGGTGCATATAGTTTAAATTCATATAAACGATATCAATCGATGTGAAAATACCAATATTCACTGGCGATTCGCAGGCATACAGAGATGACGTCACTACTCAATATTGCCGATCTGTGAAGCGATGGCTGATGACATAAGTCTCAACCATGCTGACCGCAAAACATTGCACAACGTTGCACAATATTGTCAATTCTCATCGTGTCATCTAAATTAGTTGCCTATTGATTAACGGGCATTAAAGTGCGACGTCTTTGGGTTTCCAAGATACCTAAATACCTTGAATTATTTAGTAGTTTAGACGCATAAAAAATAATATTTTTCCTTCTTCGTTTTATACCTAAACAAAATACGGGAAATACCTACCTTAGACATCTGAGAATGTGAGTTATGCGTGATGTATTCTTAATGCGATCGTCTTACAAATAGTTCTACGACCTATCTGAAGGAAGTTAATTCTGCATTGATGACTGATCCAGCTACTACTTAGCAGCTATTTAGACATTTAGATACAGAAAGCTGTTGAAGAAAATAGGCATGATGGTAGCAGTTCCACATGAACTAAATTATTATGTAAGTAAATACGTAAACTGTGCTGGAAAAAGCACGTCAACTACTTTTATGTTTACTTTGAATATTTTCAAATACGAAGTTGGTTTACTGTTATCTTTCCCTACAGTTGCCTGTAGGGGTTCCTTTTTGCTTCCCACGTGCCGCGTGACCTGACTCAATCAGAGGCGCTATGAAAATATGACGAACAAACTTTTATTTGATTCTCGCTCCACTGCTGTTTACTGTCGACCAACGTGGAAAAGCTTTCAAACGAAAATTGCAATGCACTGCGTAATAAGTACGTTTGGTTAGTATTCTTGTAGTAAATGGTAGGAGGGCTCACGTTTGGGCGGAATATATTATTGAATACGATGTTCATTGAATTTTTACATAACTCCGCATCGGGAACATTTAAACACCTATACGTAGTAGAAGGAATGAATTATTTTTCCGACTAAATTAAGATCTTTTTTATATTTACCGAATTATAAGTACTTAATATGTAAAACTATTGAGAATTTTCACAGGTTTCTTATGACATTGCTGGACAGCGATTTTAATATCTGTTAGATGATTTCGAACTTCATCATCAGCTTATAAATAACAGGCCACTGTTAGACATAAACCTGTCCGATAGCACGTCATTCAGCTCGATTCCACCCAACTCTCACCCAGCTACTACCACCCAAACTTTATCAAAATATCTCCAGATTTTAACACTATTTGACTGTATTAATTAAGCAAATTCGCAAAACAAATCACCAGGCACACATCTCATATACAGTTCACTTGCTTCAACGATCCTATATTCAGTATCATAAATGTATCAAGCGACGCGAAGGTAAAAAAGCTAAGAGGCTTATGTCCCGTTGCCCGCGCCAAGACTCCGGGAGCCCAATGTTGCGTAAAAATAAAGCAATTAAGGCGCGGACGGTTTACGAGCGCGCCGCCGTGCCGGGGCAATATCACTATAATGCCGCGGTCTCACGGCCCGTCAACAAACGGGCCGTGGCAGGATTTGCTACGCTTGTCTAAGCCGGTCACGGCCAGTACCGACCATTCCCATAAACCCATAGACCATTCATAAATATAGCAAAAAGAAACACACTCTTACAGGCCGTACATGCCGCGATGACGCTAGACCACATTAGTTGCAACGTTAGACCGCAGCAAACGTCCGTAGTCGAACCTCGAGCGTCCATTTGGACGTTCGGGGTTCGGTTACAGGCGTTTAATCGGACGAGCGGTTCGTTGCTGCTCGTCCGATCCGTCAGGATTCGGTAAGTTCAAAGGCGCGGCGGCGGTGTGGCGCGCCGCGAGAGCGCCTGTCGCGGCCTGTAAAATAGCCTTCTCGACAGGAGTAGCCTGCGCGACCCATCAGATAACGGGCCGTGCGATCGCGGCATTAAGCTCATACAAGCGATTAATTTCGGGATGCCGGCAATTTTTCGACATGGCCTACTTTATGTTATTTTAGTATGGGTGTAAACAAACAGCGACACAATCAACATAGAGTTGTTCTGAAATTATGTTTCGCGAAAACTCCATAATTTTATAAATACCTTTACATCGGTTTATCACATATGTGTCTATTATCTTGGCATATATGGTAATAAAAGGCCTATGTCCAGCTGTGGACGTAACTTTCTTATTGTTGCCTACAAAGAAAGTTCAATAGGCATTCCAGTTTATCTACACAAGATTTGACGTATGCACGTAAATCTTACTTTCCGCCGAACGATAACTACCGTTGGGCGGGAAGTAATAAAGCATCGATTGCCTGGCCGAGCTAGGAAGTGACTAAATTAATATTTGGACAGATATTTAATAGTCTGCAGTCTGCCTGAGCCTTCAGTATTTAGCATCACAAGGGTGAAATAAAACTTACTGTTACTTTTACCGACTGGTCGCTTACGACTTAATCGCCAGTCAGACGGCCCGGACACGGGCCGGTCGCCGGAGTCGGCGCAAACTGTTTTTCATTATGTAATTAATAGTTGCATGTTGTTGCAACATGATGGAGAGCTCCCTGAGTTGTCAATTCGCAGCCTCCTCGCGTCGTCGTTCGGAGGCAGAAGGCGTTATCACTGAAGTGACAGCTTCGTTATTATAATTAATGAGCGTATGAGTTGGATATTACTTTGTTGAATGTGTTTAATTTTCATAAAATATTCATTCAATTTACGCGAATTTAGATTTAGATTCAAAGGTTCAGAAAACTTATTGTTTTAGATTATTCTGCTAGTAAACAATTAATGGTTTTAAATATGAATACTTTCAAATCCGTAGAGCTTAAAGATTACGTGTTAGTTAGCATTACAATACACAAACACTGTATGCACGTCCTACTTCATGGTCAGAGATACTCGTGTAGCTCTAGATCCCCTTGTTTGCTTTTATATTTGCGTTGCTAACTGCCCCTGCCCCACTGTGCAGTCACACTGTACACTCACAGTGTGACTTAATTAAGCTCCTGCATTATCATAGGGCTCACAATTGAATGTAACGTGGTCAGTAACGAACGTGTACGATCACGTCCAGTTGTGACGCGCTACATTGTTTGTGTGAGTTGTCGGATCATAGAAAATAGGGAGACCTCAAAATTGTGTAGAAAGGTAGATTATCATATTCGAAGGGACGTGTTTTAAGAGATAGTTTTGCATACGATTATACCACTTGTAATAAATAAGAATTTTTTATTTAATAATAATAATAATAATAATAATATTCCACAACTATCACACAATGCCATCTAGTCCCAAGTTAAGCAGAGCTTGTGTTATGGGTACTAGACAACTGATAAACATACTTATATATTTCTAAATACATACATATTATAGATAAATTACAACATGATATACATACACACATGGCATGCAAGATGATACATTAAATTATTTCACAGTGAGTATAAATAGGTAGTTATATAAATAAGTATGTAGTTGTTCCTTTACTAGTATGGAGACCCTGGTCTGGCACTCATGCGGACTTGGCAATAGGCAAGATGTTCTTCTGCCGCAACTATATAATACTATTGTTATCCGTCACCGGATCATGCTGGGAATGCATATCAATCATGAACCCCATCTTCTGTTTTTATCAAAAAGCGACATGTATTATGTGGTAGGCAAATGAACTAATATTTATAAGAAAGGAAATAGAAAATCACAGCTGCTGCGAAAGTTTGGGTATGAAGGGTTACCTGAAAATACCCCAATAAACCATGAATAAGATCAACTTTTAGACCTTGGCAGTTATATTGTATTATAGTAACTGTTTAATGTAGATCTACTGCTAACGCTCAAATAAAATAATGCTTCTAGCCTCTATTATACTGTCAAGTTTTTACGAAAAAATGTTTTTTTTTTTCTAAGATCAAATATCCAATTTATGTTAAGGAGTGTTCGGGAAGGTTGCTCATGGGTATTATTACACAACGTAACATCACGCCTTGTTCCCCCAAAAGGTTAAGCAGAGGTTTACCTATAGTACACCCAAATTTCGTCAGTTTTGTTTAATTCCCATGTAATAGGGGATAACACTATTGTCATCGACCGGGTACAAATCCAGACTCCGGGCTGCTACAGAGTAATTCCGAATAGTAAAACCCAATAACACTTTGCCCAACCTGGGATCCGAACACAGAACCTCAAGCGCAGTAGCACTTACAACACAGAACCTCAAGCGCAGTAGCACTTACAACACAGAACCTCAAGCGCAGTAGCACTTACAACACAGAACCTCAAGCGCAGTAGCACTTACAACACAGAACCTCAAGCGCAGTAGCACTTACAACACAGAACCTCAAGCGCAGTAGCACTTACAACACAGAACCTCAAGCGCAGTAGCACTTACAACGACGCATTCATTGGGATTAGTATTCCAGGTACTTTTGTATCTCTCTATGCATGAGCTGTGTTTTTCCGGGTTGTAAGCTATCTACGTCACTTACCGCTAGTGTAACCCCATCAACAGATGGCCCAGTTCATTACTACCCGGAACACACACCATAACCGTGTCTATTTGTTGAACCACTGTCAGCTGGCAGAGAGCCAACTAGCCAACAACCTCCAACAAGGCTCATAGTCACAGCGGCAAGTTCCACGTACTCAGCCTCGTTCCGAGTCATATTGCTGTTTGTTCTATTTAACTCTGTTTCTAACAAATAAGCTGTATTTAGGTATCGTCGTGACACTTATTGCTTAGGCTTAGTGAATATTTAGTGCCCTGAAATGTCGTCCGAAGAATATTAATTATTTACAGTAACATATAAAAGAATTGCTGATGTAGTTTTCAGGACCTGATGGTTTTTGTACTTAATGTTTATCTATTGCCTCTTCTTCAAAAGTCACTCTCCAGTCACTTATGCACCAATTTACGTTTTTTTTGGTTTTATTAGATAATATGAAAAAAAAAAATAATACGTTAGTATGAGTAAGAGCAGGGTTTGTGTATTGTTTATACAAATCCTCTTACTAATTTCATCCTGTTACATTCTTGTATTCTCTACTTTTCACGTGGTTGGTAGTTCAAAGAGAACATAAAACACAAACATCCTCAGATATAGGAGACATCAAAGGATGCAGCATATTCAAATGAACTGATCTCATGTATACCTTACGCCAGGGTGACGGAATCTCCTACAATAACTCTAAGACATCGCTAGAATTCGTAAACAACGCATTAAGATTGACGCACTTCTGTCATAATGGACGATGGACACTTTTAACAATATGCTACATGCGTTGACAATCGACATTCACCACCTCGACTGTCATATACAGCGGTTGCAGAAGGACAAGTTTACACAGTTCTATATGAAAGCTCCCGTGGGCAAACTCATTGAATGGGATTTTAATTTAGAATTAGTCAGAAAAAAATTGAACAGATTTCAACAGTATTTTTGAGAGCCTTTGAAAAAGGCTCTCAAAAATACTGAATCTTGAACTTGTTAGGAATTTAAGTAACTTAAAGTGTAAAGCTAGCTTTCGTATAGGTTTATCAATAAGGCTGCCAACGAGTAATGGCTATAACGGATTATCAGGACTGTATGCTGAACCACCGCGCGCCGTGGGTGAGCTCAACTCTTTGAAAGGCTTCACAGGTAGCCAGTTCAGTACTCTCAAGATATCGCCAAAGCGGTTCAGTATTACGACTGCGATGTTTAAAGAGTATTTCATATACTAAGCTAGTGTTTCTAAATAGGTATTCTGCCTTTTGTGTGATAAAAAGGTCATTTATTTCTTATTTACCGGCTCAAGCATTCCGGGCCCTCGTGACGTCGAGGGCAATGCGTGCGCGCATATCGGTGCATCATTCGCACGCATCCTTCTATTGTTCTAAATAATGCGTCAACAAACGGACACACAGCGGTATTGTGTCATCTGGCAAATATTTCAAACCAACCGCAGATGATGCATTTTGTGTAAACTAGTGGACATGTGGGGATTATGTCATGAACCAAACCGCAATCAGGGTCACTAGTAAACGTGCAAGGCGTACAAAACACATTAGGTACATAAGGCTTAAAGAAACTTTATTCTCAATAAAAACATAACATGTCGCTTACTTGAGAACAATAACTATTACTTAAATTAATACTAATATTAGGTTCGACTACATCCGTCACAAACGAATTAAAAACTACACGAAACCCGACCCACCCAACGCATTCATTTTTCAAGTAATGTCTGGTTTGCGATTAGGTATTGGCTAAGCTGAGTTTTGAATGCATTGAATGAGTGTAGGTTTCTTATGCGTGAGGGTAGCTTATTGTATAGCTGTGCTCCTTCAAATGTAAGCATTTTTTTGCCATAGTTGGTCCTGGTTTTTGGTAAAACTAATAGACTTGCTCGTCGTGTCCTTCGTTGGCTAACTTGTCTATGTTGCGTAAGTGTGATATTTGTGTGGATGGTTTTGTTTAGAATTTTTCTGATAGAGAGGCATGTCTTATAAATGTAAACTTGCTTTATGTTCATTATTTTTGCGTCTATCATCATTATCCACTTCTTCTTAAAACTAGGGGCCTAGCTTACTGATTTTCTACTAGAGCCATTAGATGTCAAGCAGTGGCCTAACACCCAATGTAAAATCCGTTACATAAGCCCTACATGTAATTCAGGCGTTACCTCACAAGTCCTCGCCATCCATTAATTTTCAACGATCAATCATTGTACTTGCACGTGTATTTATTGTAACGGTATTTCATAGTAAACTGGGTCTTGCAATAGCTCAACTTCACCAGTGAACTAGATGCGCTCAGGCTGAATATAATCACTGTACCTATGTAGTATGTGTTACGTAGCGATAGTAAATAGATACGAATTGGCAGGTGAGTAAATCTATTCTTTGACAGGTGAGCAAGCCGATTGTTTGACAGGTGAGCAAGCCTATTTCTGCTGACAAAAATTGTAACAATGTTCATTCACATGCAACTTGGGTGGCTTTATCATTTTGTGTGACCTGCATGTTTTTATTAACCGGAATAATTTCAAAAAGTCTGACGAATACCTGCCTATTTTGCATTACCTTTACCTTGTGCATTTAGTCACTTATTTTCTGATTAAATTCAATTATGCGGATTGCAATCAGCAAAATTTATCGGCTATGGTTGTATGATAGTCTGAAGACTGCATTCACACATACCTAAATTGAAATCAAGTGAAAAATTATCATATGCATCACTTTAACTATTAATTTAGATTTATAACATACTAGCTTTTGCAGGCGGTTTCGCTCGCGCTAATTTAGAATTTGACAATCAATTCGGATTGTAGGTACTCTGCTTGTATAAATAAAATTCAATTACGATTCGAACGACACGTAGCACGAGATTCATAAGAATGTTTTTGCGGTTTTCCTCGGAAACAGTACTTTCTTTCGAGATGAAGGGTACTCTATGTCCGTTTCTGTACACCTCACAACCTATGTGCAAAGTTTCAGGATGATCGGTTCAGTCGTTTAGGCGTGGAAAGGTAACAGACAAACTTATTCTCGCATTTATAATATGAGTTAGATTTTTTTTGACTTTTCTATTAATTACTCGTTACATTTCAGTCTAATAGTGCTGTATCAGCAGTCGATACATCGCGCTATGCCAGCGACCGGCGCAGGCGCACCTGACAGTGTGCAATATGACACCAGCACCCTAGTTATGTGCGCAGACGCAGCTGTAACATGTGTTCTAAGTAAATGCTAACGATGATGTTTGTAACGACATAGGCTTAGTTTTAATAGAACACCATTTGGCAAAATATTATTTTAACACGATAATTGTTGTGCTAGAATTTATTAGTTTCATTTGATATCTATGTTTATTTCTTTTAATTGATAAGGTAACGGAACAATGAGTAGGGAATGTTCCCATTTTTAAATTCATCATCATCACCTACCTAGCCTTTTCTTTTTCTTTATTTTTTACCTTGGAGTCGGGTACAAGTCTAAACAGTATTTTATATGAAACTATTTCCATCTGATCTCCACAATCTAGATACTGCTAGGTTACACGATATCTCTTAGTAAGACTGATTCGTAGACTTTCGGGCTGCAACGATAGCTGGACCCAACGGAACCACCGGAACCAACTTTACGTTCTCCGAGGCACGGAGAGGTGTCGATTTGTAACGGATAATCACCCATCAATAGACCGACCCTGGCCGGCGTTGCTTAACCTTGAATGTCGACCGGTGCGGCTGTTATTATTTAGCCACCATCTCCATTATACCATACATGGTTCTTATTGGCGATGGACTTTCTTTCGAATATAGTTGTATTCTCAACTGATTAAAGAATGTTTATTTTTGTAAACAGGTTTTATGATACGCGTCAAGTTATATATTTTTTTTTTATATTTGCATGGGTACGATAAAAGCATCATTTAAAATGATAGGCAACAGTGTCCCTAAATAAAAATCTCCAACATTGCTCCTAGTAAAGTAATTATATTCACAAATAAGTAACTCCTCATATAAGTTCTCTAGCGTAGCGTAGATTCGCTAAGTTAACAAACAAATCTTAGCTCCTTGTCGTGTAGCGTAGCTGCATGGACGTACACAAGTACATTATGCAGTACACTGTGTATACGGCTCGTATGTGTGTTAAGTTTAATGTACACTTCTGTCGAGTGCCTGACGTTGCATTTCTCGCAGTTTAAGTGAGCTTCGAGCTTAGTTTAGTGATATTGCAAGCTCTTACGATGTGCACAAATCCCGCAAATATACCTTTCTAGCATACTACTACTACCATCATAATTATATTACCTATCTAAGTAGGTAGCACAAAATGCTTTTGTGCCGGTATGAAAGTCGAAGAAGAATCACAGAGATCCCGCTAACATGCAAAAAAGGATGATTAAGTAAAAATAACCGTAGATCTAAAGCAGATAGTAAACCAATTACTTATCGACAGCCCACTGAGCCGTTAAGATATTCCGCCCCGGTAACATCCGGGTAATAAAGACCAGAAATATTTTAATTGGACATCGGAAATATCTCCATAAAATATCGATGTAAAAATGTATTTCTGAAAGTGATTCGGTTGGGCGGCCGCCGCCCGCCTGCCGCCCGCCCATCGCGTCCGCCCGAGCGCGCTCAATTTCCATCGCTCGCTTGCGTCAAAGCCTTTACGCGCCGCATTATGCAGAGCCTCCGTAGCGTGAATATCAGCTGGGAATAGATATAGAACCTGCTAACAGATACGAGGGTCATCCCTTAGAGCCATGGTCATTTATGCTTGAACATATTTATATTATGGTTGTAACACACAGCGGGAAATATTATACAAATGATCAAATAAAATAAGTAAAATACGTAGTGTTTTACGATACACTACCTACGTATTTTACGGGTTTCCTACGGGTTCAATATTTTTGTGTAACTAGAAAATTAGTAGTACTAATTAACTCAACTTCACGGGGCGCATCAAAATAATTTCGAAAAAAAAAGAAGGAAGGGTTCCGTAGCTGGGAGGAATTTATTCCAAGAACGAACTTAACACTGTGCTTGAAAAACATATTCTCTTATATATTCCAAGTGGAGATGTGAGTAGGTCGTCTACTTAATATCTTGTAAAACTAGACCACTAAGCTGTGATACTTTTTCTTTTAACTTCGTTATACTACTGCCGTGATATTTTTACATACACAAAACAACTTTCTGTGTTATATCTAATTGTAAGATGTAATAATACTTATTTATTATAGACATAAACCTTTTGGAATAAATACTCTAAAATTCTAATTGATGGTGAATCATCATCACCATCGACATCATTTCAGGCCGAAAGACGGCCACGGCGGACTGGCGCGTGGCGTGGCGGTTCGTGTTTGGGGGGTTTTGCCATAATCGTACCGCTTGGCAGACGGGTTGGCGATCGCAGTATGGTGACAAAATGCAGAGTCACCACTGCTGCCCATTCTCCAGTAAGTCCCTTACTCGCTTTTTACGACACGGATGAAATTTGATGGCGCAGTGGTGCTATGCATTACGTCCGGCACTACACAGATCGCATTAAATCCATTGTGCAGTCTAAAAGATCTAAGCGATAACACAGACAAACTCGAAAAGCGACTTTATACTAACCAAAATAAGTAAAAGGTAGTAGAGAGAGAGTAATAGAGTAGTAATAAGTAGTTAGAATAGCTGTTGATTTTACGTCATCACCTGGTTGAACTGAAACTCTTCGCCGAATTGATGAATGTTAGGAAGTAGCCGGACATACCTATATTTATTTTCACTAACAATTATCAAAACAGTTTGCTATACACTTTCCCTTGCACTTTGAGCACCGCTGCTCCGGTCGAGCCGCGCACCGGCGCATGTTAACAATGCATTGTTTTACAGCTTTTTGATACAAAATGAATTTCTGGCCAACGGTGAATAATTTTTACTTTGATAAACTATCACCATGGTTTGCTGGGAAAATGTCGCTCGCAGGTAAAACTGTATGTAGTAATATTTAACTGTACATACGAATTTATTATATAAGTAAACATCAGTTTAATAAAATTGCATATATACCTGCATTAATTGATGTGTTTTTTTTTGTTTGGACATCAATGTGGTTCATATAATCAAAATTTTATAAATAATATTTGAGTACAAATTACACTTTACCTTTTTGAGTACTAAAAATACGCTATGTGCTACGCGAGCGCTACGACACGCTACGCATTGCTACGGTGAGCTACGCGACGCTACGCTACGGCGAACTAACAAAATGTTCCCTAAGTTCCGAGAACGGTACACCACTTAGATCACATAATATGAATTAATGTGTAAACAGTATTTTATGAATATAAAATAATATAATTCAAAGAATAATGTACTGCATCAGTAGATGATTCATACCTGGGTAGGTAAAAATACCTTTTACCACAATAATTCTCAGTATCACCATATTTCATAAGAAATATTGACTTTCTCAATATTCCGGGCTGTGTTGATAAATGGTTAAAATTTGTGAATACAAAATCCCGTTAATGAGCGTTTCGTAGGAAAGTGTCCAGTCATGTGTTTTAGTTAGGAAAGTGCGGCGTCACGTTGTGGCGCGGGTTTGAGCAATTTGATGAAAAGAATCTTATCTTCTCGGTCTTTTATTTTCAATTACGGGTTGTGTTGAGCTTAAGTCTTATCTTAAGGATAAAAATGCATAAAAGTAACAACTTAAGCATGATTTGTATTTTTGGCGTGGTCACTCTTATCAGCACGCGTAGCATGTCCACCATAGAAACGTTTTTTTTTTTGTAGTAAGATATATTCCGTCTTAAGCATAGCGATGTTGAAACTGAAGAAATACATGTTTTCATTCTTCAGTCGACGAAAGTCTACGATAATACCTACCTTTGACAATTGGGGATAGAGACATTTTACAGAAATGAAATAATTAAACTCATCAATACAACCCGCTAAGTTAATTTAATCCCATTGAATGACAATTTATTGAAGAAAAAAAAATAGTACTTTACCTCCCCGTTGCTATACCTGTGGAAAGAAGATCTCTTTTTTTTGTGGGTGTGAAATAATCATATGACGTCTCCCGCTCTTGGGTGGAGCGGAAGGGCGTGTCAGACTTTTACTAACTAAAACCCACCCGTGTTCCTTCACATGCCCATGTGCCAGGGTCACGGGATCTCTTTTGAACAAATCTCGCGACCCTGGCTGAAGACTATGTCTTAGTCTTCATGGAAACGGTATGGGCCGCCCTGCGCTCGGGTAGATGAGATGTGGAGTTGGATAGAAACAACTTTGTCTATTATTGGTAGAATACTCGAAGAGATAGAATTCAATTATAAATTTGCTGACTGCATTTCAGTGTTCATAATTAAATATTATTATTTCATTGTTGGTATGAAGTATGACATCGCATTATCGCGTTACATAATTAAATTCTAAAAAAGATTGTTTCCACAAACAAATTAAAATATTTTTTCCTTAAGTTAAATACATATAGAATAAATAGCGTTATAAAATAGATGCGAAGTGGATGCACACTCATTAGATCTTCAAAGTCTCAATATAAACTCGCAAGAAGTTAATTTATCCGACAATACCAAAAATTCGTATTAGGCAACTAGCATGTTTTTTATCGAAAAGTTTAGGAAAAAGTACACTAACTTTATTACATCAAATACAAAACGTGCCAGTTGCTAATACGATTTTTTGGAATTGTCCATTCGCCTACAAATAAATAAACTTTGTGCGAATCGCCTTTAAAAAATATTATAAAAAAAGAGAGAAATCGCTTGTTTCAGGCGTTATTTCATACGAGTTGAATCATTAGTCAAACAATTACCTTCGATTGCTGTCACTTATTTTTAAAACGGATAACTTCTTCCGAGTTTAGACGGTTTTTACAGCACTTGAATAGATTTCACATAAAAACTTGGTTTTGAAGACAATTCTCTGAATAACAAAGGTACGGGCGGACAATGACGTGTTTTTGTTTGCAAATAATCGCTTGGACTCATCTTTTCTTTTGGCATGTCTGAGGGTTATTTCCGTGGTGGTCGGCAAAGATCCGCAAAAATACGGTTACAAATATTTTTATATAATTCATATAAAAATATTTGTAACCGTAAAATTGTATTTGTAAAGGAATGGGAATCTGAACTTTATTATAATGGTCTAAAATTGCCAACTGTAGTATAAAAAAAATCCTTGTGAACAAAGCTCGTACACTTGATATCATACCTACAGGGGATAACAATGATGTGCAGGGCGAAAGGTCAACGTATCAAAAATAGGGTAACAATAGATACAGAGGACATTATAAGTTAATGTCCGACATGCATAAATGTCCATTGAAGGATCATTTACTACTTATATGGATGCTTTAGTAAGGCCAATGTGGGCTGGCTGCTGGCTATAAGGATAATGAGACCATACTACTTACTTCCAATGTACGAGTAGGTTCGATGGGACGTGTAGGTGCGCTAAATTAATTTAGCGTCTTAATGTTCTTTTGTCGTGGGTTTCGCAAGATATTTACAAGGAGTACCTAATATGTATTTCATTTTTCCATAGTGTTTTAATTAACTCTGTGATACCTATACTTGAGTATTAGTATAGGTTTATACACCTCGATCGATTTTTTAATCTTCAAAGACAGTGTTCTTCAATTATTTATGAAGATAAACCTAATACCTCATTGATTAGTCGATTGAAATGCTAATATTACTCCAGTGCTTGCGCCGGCGCCGCGTGCCGGTCATGAAGTTAGTTGCGTGCGCCACGCTCTGTCGTCGCGCACGCAACCTAGGGCGATGACTGAGACGCACGCGCATCCTTCTTGTTCATTGATTATAATAACAATACACGGTGTAAGTAACTAAATATGATGTTATACTGAAACATTTTAGAGATGTACGTTAGACAATCCTTGCTGCATCATCATTTCAGCCGAAAGACGTTGACTACTGGACATAAGCCTCCCCCAATTTGGGGGGGTTGCCATAATCGCCACGCTTGGCAGGCGGGTTGGCGATCGCAGTATGGTAGTAAAATGCATAGAGAACGCTGCTGCCCATGCTCTAGTAATTCCCTTAGTCCTTACGACACCCACGGGAATAGGTGGGTTTCTTTTGGGGTTGGTGCAGCAACCCCAAATAAACTGAGAGAAGAGCAGAGAGGCAAGCGGAAGTACGATGATGAAACTGCTGTTTAAAGGTATGTTAGGTGCATAGAGGAATTCAAAAGCGTTGTAAAGAGATTTTTAAAAACACACCTAAAATCCTTGTATCAGGCCTTTCCCAGATTAATACCACCTTTTTAATAGGTTCCGTTTTTGTAAGGATCGGTAACTCATAGTCATCACATCACTTTATGCACTGTAAAAAGTAGCAAAATGTTTACTGAGTCCATTGCGCATTTTCCATTCTTATAAATAAAATAAAAAAATAAGTAGGTAAAACGGCACACTCCACGCACTCTTATAGTAAATAGACGCAACGGAAACTGAATAAATGATCACAGGTCAGTAATGCCTAGTGAGTAGCAGTAACACTACACGAATAGTAACAAATAATGACAGTACAATGTTATGGTGCGTTCTGGGTGATTGGCTGGCACGCTCGGCTGCGCCTGCGCGTCACACGTCGCGCTCGGCAGGGAGCAGTGAGGAGTCGTGGTGTCGTGGCATTGACTGACGACGGTAATGTTCAATGAGCCCATAAAGACTGTAGTATCCTTACGCAATGAAGAAATACCTATAATAAGAGAAAGACATATTGACTTTCTTAACGAGTTATAGTATATACCTATTGCTATTATACTTATTACAAACTTTATTATATTGTTCAGATTAACAAATATTAAATTTTATATAGATCTACTATCTTACTTATTAACCATTTCAGTCTTCGTTTGTTTGTAAGTTTAACCAAAATTATCACCATTTTCAGCTCCACTTAACCGATCCTGAAAATAACGTACGAAACAAATTAGTGTAGGTACTTAAGTACTTATTTCTGTCCGCCTCTTTGTTTCCTAATAGAGGCTAAATTACTTGACAGATCTGGGTAATTGAGCAACAGAATGCATCACAAACTCTAGTTTCTAGATATTCAAGGTTTCCTCGAGTTAGGCTACTAGTTTGTAAAGTTTCGTACAAATTAAATGCACCTAACTTTTCTTCCTCCATTCAGTTAGCAGTTGGTTCTCGAATACGTTATATTTTGTAGTTTATGTACGGCCAATTTTAACTGCTGTAACAAGTTGTTGACTAGTTTTCAATGCATTATAGTTCCAGCCATATGATCGATAAACCGATTTCATGGCAGTTACGATAAAACACATAATGTAGGCTACGGCTCGACATGAGTTACACGCGTTAGCACGTCGAGTGTGCTAGTTGTGCCCGCGGGCGCAGCGAGCAGCGCGGCCGCGGGGCTGTGCTGCGGAGTCAGCACGTCAGGTCAGGTTGAAGATGGGTCGCGTGGCCGTGGCGTGGCGCGCGGGCGGGCGGCGCCGGGCCGCGCGTGCTTGCCGCCGCCGCGCTCACACCCACCCACTCGCGTCCTAACCCTCGCCGCGAACGGACGGCATGGCGGCCGCGCGCTGAACGCTATAACGAATACGTGTCTGTGCTGTGAAACAACACGCTGCTGCTCCGCTCCGAGTCGAACATCAACAACAACATGCTCCGGTGAGTACCGACTACACGCTGTACCGCGCCGCTGAGGCCCACTCATTTGGCAATTTCCATTTTCCCCGGACCGGTGTTTTCCCTCCGGAAAATTGTAACTACAGATATCCTTACAGATTCGGTTTTATTTATTGAATTTATCAAAATGTGTGTTATTTCGATAACAGTTGCGCGTTTAAAATGAGTGTTTCGTAGATTGCCCTCGAGTAAATCGTTTCAATTGTATTGTATCGGCAAGATATTTGTTTTAATGTCTCAATACAGATGCCAATGAAAGGTCACGAAATTTCAATAACAGTCGAAGAGGTGAATCACTGCTGACTACTGAGTCACTGCGGAACACTCTGGAGGAGCTATAGGAGTAGAGAACCTTTGTTGGGGGGTGATGGAAATAATCCTGTGAATAATTGACAGACGTACAAACTAACTTCGAGTCTTCACGATAGCGTACAGTTGAACCAAAGTGTCTTAATCAACAGACGATTCTGTGATGGATTGTTTAAAAGTCGTTTAGTTTTCTGTGTTTAGTTTTGCACACAATATAGGCGGTGTTGTATAATAAAAGCTATTATCGAGATGCCATTATGTCGGAGCAGATTAGTGTGAGTGACGGCTCATAGTGTGTGCTGTGATGTGACTGCCGAGCTAGGTACTGGTGCTGGGGTGGGCAGTGGTCTGCGCAATTACTGAGCTCATCATCACGTCGATCTGCCATCGAAGGCTGAGCGACCCCACACCGCACAAAGAATTTTAATAAGTGACGCAATGACCTCTGACGCCTTTATTTTTTGCATAACGCCAAAAAACAATGCAATAACCTGTTGTATCATCGACATCGTCCAGTCAACGTGAGTCAGGCTGGTTCTCCTTGTAGCACTGCGCCGGCCGCAGGAGCCCGGTGTGTGGTGCGGGCTAGCCGCGCGGCCTGCACGCGACGCGCCAACGTACGACCAAATACCGGTACATTACATTACAACAATTGTGTTCTCGGGTCACTTGTTCTTCGATTAGAACTAGTATAACCGAATGTAGGTTACGGTTGTAAGTAGTTGTTTATGTGCTCACCGAGCTCCGCAACTCCGCAGCTCCGCACCAGACGGATGGCGGACGGTCTTGATCTTTCAATTGTATGCAGATGAGACGATGCAATGTTAATGTGAAACCAGTTTTAAGAAAATAGCAGCCGTCATAAATTCGCATTTAATGCCTATATACAGCTTATGCAATTAAAAATCTGAATTAAAGTAGTCGGGAGTAGGGTTACCAGATGAACAAATCAAAAGTCCGGAGAAAAGGCCTGATTTCCATTGAAAAATCCTGAGGTTTTTTACAGTTTGAGAATTTTCCCTCAAACGTACTTAACAATTTAAAAAAAGTCGTAATATTATCGTTTTTATACCCTGATAAAACTGATTAAGTACCTACTTGGATAAATAAGTATTGATTTTAATTGTGCAATTAATTGCAATTAATAATTATTACCAAAGAAATATTATTTTTAGTTTGTTTAACTTTTTACTAAAGAGATCTTTAAAATGTAAGCTGAATTTTATTGAAAATTCTAAAAATCCTGAGATTTGCAAAATCCGGCCGCAATCCTGGGAAGAGTCCAAAAATCCTGAGATCTCAGGACAAATCCTGAGATATGGTAACCCTAGTCGGGAGTGACGCGCGGCGAATATTAAAGTTTGAATGCGGATACTTGCGCAACATAATTGTTGGTGCGCCGCGTGAATCGCGAATAATCCATGTTAATAATTATTGTGTCGTGTGTGTAGAATGTCGCGCGGCTGTCGCAAGCGGCCGCGCGGCAGCAGGCCGGCGCCGCGCCGCGCCGACAGGAATCGCAATTAGTCGTCATGTGTGATCGCCGGCGCATAGCAACAATGCACCGGACACGATCAGAACACGATAACGCGAGCTTCAATTTCATTTACATACCGCCGACCTCCGGAGCGAGTGCCTGAGCACGACACGCGGCGTGCCCGCATGCCAGCAGCGTGCCCGCGTGCTGCTCATACCATTCACAGTAGTACACTTAGCAGTTTTGTAACAACATCAGAAGTGATATAGTTAGTGTATTGCGCAGGCCACTCACTAATGCGGTATTTGCAATGTGTAATTAAAAATCTAGTACAGAGGTAACTTATTCAATAAATAATCCATCTATTTGTTCTACGAGAGATGAGACTAATTGCAAGTTTGTACAACAATGAGTCAATTTACGTCCATTACTTGTCGAAGCAGGAACGACCAACCTTCGGCGTGGCGATGGCGACGAGGACGAAGGCTACGTTACTTGTGTACTTAGCTAATATTCAAGCAAACAGATTTAAATTGAGGACATTTAGATTTTGTTCCGCTCGGGTGTCACGGAGCGTTGCAGCCGCTAATTATATCGGGCAGAGACGCAACATCTTGATGTTCATGGAGATAAAAGGAAGGCTCAGCAAGCTATCCTTATAACGTTTGCATTATTCACTGTTTCCACTCCCAATGCCACTGTTTCGGAAATATTTAATTCTATATCTAATTGATTCAGAAAGCAAAGATTTAAAGTTTATTTCCAGTGCAGCTCCCAAAATACCGTACATTTCGCATTAGCTGAGCTGCACGTATTCGCGGACGCCTGCGAACTAACATGTTTAGCGTGGGAGTGGGCGCCGCGGCCGCCGCCGCCGGGCGGTGGCGTGCAGCGTGCTTCGTTACATCCATCACGTTGCGGTATTTGTTGAAGACGTCACCACATTTACATGTTAATGCAGATTTTTTGTGGTTTTATTATCCGTCGTGTTTGAGGAACAATCGAGTTAATACTTCCTGGTCAAAAGGCGCAGTATATTTTAGGGCCGGACAATGCGGCAGTCCCCGAAAATGCGGCGGTATCAGTCGGCATCTCGTACCTGTCCGGAGCGCTCCGCCATGCGCCATCGCCACAGGAATGCGAAATTCAATTATCTTTTTTTCTGCTCCGTCCATCTTGAGTGTTTCTGCCAGAGATAACGCGCCCAAACATTATGTGAGGTAAGACGTTTTGGCGCCAATGCGTTTATTTTTTGTGTTTCAAAATTGAATTTATCAATTTAACCAACAAGATGAAATCAATTAAGTAATCAAGGCTCTAAGTAGTTAGTTTCCTTAGTTTTTTACATAATTGAAATCTATCTTGTCTATTAAAATTTATATAACGCTCCTTTCAAGTGAAACGTGAGACGTGAAAAAATAGCAAAATGTAGTTTGATGTAACTTTCAGCTAATTAGATAAGATGTTGACACAAGCTGTGTAGTGCTGGTCTAGTGTCATTCTAGTGTTCAGCGGAACAGAATTCAGTTGACATGTGAAAGTACCTGGCGATGGCGCGCTAATTACCGGGCCGCGGTTAGATCAGCAGTGATTGGCGAAATCTGAACGATCCCTATGTAAGACTTTAGTGTTGCTTTCACTGTACTTAATTTATTATTACTTAGCTTAAATATTCAGGATTTCCTCCTTCTACGTTTCCTATACTATCTCAATTTAACCGAGAATATCTGAGTTTAAAATATAATTCATTCGATGATTATAAATGGGATATCTGAGTTTGAAATAATATTTAATTGGTAACTGTTAACTATCATTGGCTAAATAAATGAAAAAAATTGCACTTATAACGATTTTGTAATGCCACTGTGTCTCTTCTCTCAATTGGAGAGCTATGGTCCTGTTATTACGTATAAATAACTTTATTAAGCGAAAATTATCCCGCGGGAACGTAATAAATGTACCCTATGTGTTAATTCAGGTTATAATCTATACGTGTTCTAAATTTTATCCAAATCCGTTCAGTAGTTTTTGCGTAAAAGAGTAATAAACATCAATCCATCCGTTCATCCTCACAAGGTTTCACATTTATAATATTAAGTAGGATATTGTATTCCTTCTTACCATATCCCCGAGGTTAAGAGTTTCAAGAAAAGTATACAATTTAAAAAAATAGGAATAGTTTTATTTGTGAAATGTGTTACTTTGGCACGTTCAATTTATTATACGTACGACCCTAAGTTTTAACTTATTTATCAAGATGTTAACACCAAGTTACAGGTACTAATCTGTGCTCAACACGTAGAAAGACATTCGAATGCAAAGCCATCGTAGATGTAGAATGTAGATAGTGCACGTTTGTGATACAGACAATTACACGGTTACTGAACGTTCTCAGAATTTTTCGCAACCAACATAACTTAGATTTTCTGAATTTTTGACCATTTACAACTAACAAGAATATTTCTGTGTTGAATGAAATGCTCCTACAATACGTCGGAGCTTTTCATTTAGCACAGTAATCTTTCAACAAAATGTTGCCAATTCGATATTCATTAAAAAAAGCTTTGCTACGCTTATAAGTTGAAGCTTTTGGTAACGGAGACATCGTAATTACAAAAGGCTCTGACGACAATTTCGCCTGTTATGTAAATACTTTTAAACGATGAGAGGGGTCTTTTGGTGAAACTATGAATATTAGCGAAGCTTCAATGTTAGCGAAAGTTAGTGAGTTACAGGAATCGGGGATCAGTAAAAGTTCCTAGAATTGGTATTAAAGCTTATGTAAAGGTCGCTTAGTAAGCAGAAGGCTTATGCTTACAAGAGTATTTGCTGACGCCAAAGCAGATTCCTCATTTATTTCTACTAAATTAACGCAATTTTGCAGCGTCAGAATGTATTGTGAAGCAGAATATGATTTTAGGTTAAATGATAAATGATTTTATTTTTGTAAGAACGAAGATTTGTACAAACACTTTTACACGTCAATCATATTTTTTAAACTAGATGAGGTCAGCGTTTCCTAACTGACTAAGTTAAGATGCAGAATGGCATATTATGCGTTTATGTTTCTTGTACTAAAAAGCTCTTTTTAAATCCTTATTTGCAAGTTGAATTATGGTTGTCAATCTATATTCATGTCCACTCTTGATCTTTGTCGAGCAGTGGCTCTTGGTTCTTATCATTTTGTGATTGTCTTTTCTTGGTCCATCATTTTCGTCTCCAAAGACCAAGTCGCAGATGACCATCACTATAGGAAGCAGACGTTTTCGAGGTCCTCAGGCGACTGCCTAGTGCATACTGCTCCGACACATCGGTATTCACGCCGAGAGGCTGAGCACGTGTCGGCGCACTCATTAGGTTCATTCAGATTCGTTATTCAAATCGAGTGTGCGTCGAAAGTGGAAACTGTTTTATGAAATGTACTTGTATTATATTATGTACAACGCTTTGACTGAGTTTCCCAACTTGCTTAGATGTGGTGCTGAATGTAGAGGGGTCTTGTTAGAGAATGTTTTAACTTAGTTGTGAGTCTATGTTCAGATACTGTTGTTCATTAAACAAAATATGTTTGTATGTCCAATCCACAACAGTAAAGTTGATTAGGTAATATAAAACGAACGCGACAAGCACTAACATTTCGGTCGGTTTTCGGCTTTTTTGAGATCATTATAGCTCTTAGGAGCGTTATAAAGAATGCACAAATTAACTGGTTCATTTATTTAACCACTAGCTTTTGCCAGCGGCTTCGCCCGCGTGGATTTCGGAAAATATCCCGCGGGAACTTACTACCGGGATAAAAAGTAGCTTATGTGTTAATCCAGGTTATAAACTAACTGTGTTCCAAATTTCATCCAAATCCGTTCATTAGTTTTTGCGTGAAAGAGTAACAAACATCCACACATCCAAACTTTCGCATTTATAATATTAGTAGGATTTATGGTACATATAATAACAGACAAGACGAAAGGATTAGAAAAATACGTATAAAGGTGATGAAACAAACCTCTTCCAGCTCACCTGGATGTGAAAAAAGATGAAGGCCATGTACCTAGAAGTAATAGTTATTCAAAGATGTACCTAGGTATAGACTTAAAAAGTTCATTAATACAGTATCTCGTCTCTCTCGTCTTTCTTAGAGCATTCGTCAACGGGTTTGTCTGAAAGTATATCGCTAGCTCAGGTTAGTACGATTAAAAGTAAAATTCCATGTAACTTACTATGTTGCGGCAAAGATAATAAAACATTAATGAGTAATCAATATTCTCAATTCTGACTGCGTAAGCTAAGATAATAATAGTTTAAAGCTAAAATAGTGACATATTAAACTAACAAAAAATTTAACTAGAGGACAATCACCGAAAATTCATTTGACTTTGCTTCACAATAATTTCAATAACAGGTAGGTTCTGCATATATTTGCCATGCTTCAAATGATGTCGATGGACATACGTATAGCCACAGTATATGGTATAGCGGTTCATGTTTTGACTAATTGGTTCAAAACAAGATATCATAACTTGTCAGATTACAAGCAGATGATCAGTTCGAACCTCTCTTGCTACAAGCATTCGGCCATAACAATAATTAGGTATCTTCTAACGTATTTACAAATTCTGTTTGTTCTTTGGATGTCAAAAGACCAGACTCTCTCGGTCAGAGGATTAATTAACATTACAAGAGAATTTGTGGTAGCGTCCGTCTGTAAGCTTAATACACTTCTTAGTTCATTAATTAATTGATTGTGGCGAGGGCAAGCTGCGGCTGACTGGCTTAGGTACCTGTCTCATCGTGACTGCTGAGATATATTGAGATGTCGTACAAATTTTATAAGGAGGTTTCGCTTCATTCTTTTGTCGCTCTAACTTCAACAGAAACAGATGAAAAGACGATCCCAAAAAGGTCTTAGATTCTGTCAGGTTACAAAACAGTATTGCAGTAAAAACTAGGCACAAGATGCTGACGCAACTCCTGCGCATACGCTTTCACTCGCGTGGACAATGGCTTCAGACTCTTGTTGTGCATAAAATTCCGCCGGTAACAATAGCCGGACGATGTATTCTTCACTAATAGTAAACACACTAGCAACTGACACGCTCCAAGACAAATTGTTTTGACAAGAACCTTTGTAGTTTCGGTGAGGACATATTGAGCTATTTGTTGGTTTTGCTATGGGTTTGTGCGAGGTCACGCTAGTACTCAAGACGTGGTTATCGGGTTGTGGCCGTTATATTGGCTGAACTTCTCTTCAGATGTTTTTTTTTGTTCTCTTAGCATAACACATAATATCGCGCCTTGTTTCCCCGAAAGGTTGTGTTGTTTTTTCCTCTTCAACTACGTAATTTGTGAAAAGAAACGGATCATGTAAAAGTTCGATTTGTAGTCAGATGTGTGCACGTATATTATACGAATTTGTTACGAAAGCGAATCTTATTGTGACTAACATAGAATCTGATACTGACCTGCAAATTCCAAAAAACGTAAGAACAATATTATGACAAAGGTTGTCAAATCATTGAGTATGGCAAACAAAATTGACAAAAAAAATTCAACAAAGTAGTGGATTGCAATAATCGTAGCTATTGTAAAGAAAACTGCATAATCAACGTAAATATGTTCTCTATGTTTTTATGTAACGCGTTTTTTTTTAAATTGTGATACTCATCTTGAGTATCTTGTTGCTTGTGTGAGTAAATTAAATGCGATCCACAATCGTGTTTTTGTAGACAATATGGAATGCAATAAATAAATAGATGCGAGTGAGTCTCGTATAAAATATTATAGCACAATTAAATGACTTAACTAGAGTTAATTTATTAGTAGGTATTTAATTTTTACTTCGGTTCATCATCATCATCATCATCATCATCAGCCTATAGCAGTCCACTGCTGGACATAGGCCTCTCCAATTGCACGCCATTCAGTTCGATTCTCGGCAACTCTTATATTACTTCAGTCAATAGTACCATAGTCTAGCGTCCCAATTCAACTGCCTAAGAAAATACTGAAAGGCATAGAGAGATTGTGATAATGAGACAATCTTCTACACAAACCTTTTGCCCAGCTTAGATAAATTACTATGTTTTTTCAGGATAGGTTTATGTCTTCGGGTTTCTTGTTATACAAGATGCAGTTTTGAACCTGCAAAACATTTCAGGAGGTTGTTATGAGACTCGTAAATAACCATATAACAATACGATACCAAGTCAATAATCAATAATACTTTTTATTTTACATTTTTAATTTTTATTGTTTTTCGGAATAACTAACAAATCTTAACAACCCTCGGGCTTTTGATCTATGAAAGAAATGTCGGTTGCGTTTGTTTGTGTGTGTGAAAGCGCAGCTTAAGGACATTGTACAGACTGGCCGCGTTTTAAAAAAGGGAGTTCACACTTACCGGTTTCCGTAAATAAGAATAAAATGAAAAAAAAAAATACCTGCCCATTTTATTGTTGATTCGGGTCGAGAATCACTAACATAATTACCTCCTGAAATGTTTTGCAGATCCAAAACTGCACCTTGTATGTGTGAATACACAGAGTTACTTCTCTCTACTTACTTCGCACCACTATTACCTAACAGTCATGTTGAAACAATTGAAAGGGATTTGTGACTAAATACTAACAGCTGCACGGGTCGATAGATTGGGTTAAGCTATGATTTTTACACCGCGTTTGGTCCGCGGATGGGACCATCTCTACATACCAAGATCCCTCCGTGCCTCGGAAAGCACGTTAAATTGTTGGTCCCGGCTGTCTTTTGTGGATCTATGACCACTTTTACGGGTTATCAGAAGCCCGACTCAAACAACCAGTCTTACCAAAGATATACTACCCAGTAACTGGTAAATATTGGTATTCAACTACATCCGGTTTAACTGGAAGCCAACCCCAACATACAGGGAAAAGGATACACAGATGATGTTGTAAGAATTCCATACAACGAGTTATCGAATACACTAAATCTATTTATAAAAAAATCTGAGACCAGTTTCATCAACAAGAGATTAGTACTGCTTACCCGTTTGTAAGCCACGCGTGACAATATGCATGTGTACCGACTACCGATCAATAGTGGTCGTTATCTCCCGTCGATCTGTTTGTTGATCGACTGATCGCGGTTACAAGCGAACGATCAACCATGTACATCGTATATACATATATGTATATCGTGTGCTATGTATTTCTAGTCTAGACGTTATCTAAATATTTCACTGCCTACATAAAGGCTGCACTGATAAGGAAATAGAGAAACTATTTTCTATTTTGACATTAAGTGCAATAGTAAAAAGTTTTTCATTCTTTCAACGTGTTTATAAAATTATTCTCAGCCTTATGAAGCTGACCGCTATTCATAAGCTCTAAGGAAGTCTGGGTACAAAAGGTACCAATTTAGAACAATATTTTGTACAAAGAAATATTTTGTGATGCACTTATTGTCCACAGAAGTGACCCACTTTCCAAATTTTTACAGTACATTTAGTTAACAATTACGATTGTGCAACGTTTTCCTTGCGATCAAGATAAATGATAGAAAAAAGGCAGAGCTAGACTGTTACGAGGCTTAGACTGTGGTACTGTAATACTTTCCTGACCTTTATCTGACTTCCTAACACAGAACTTAGAACACGAAGCATTTAAGTCACGATCCACTGCGCTTTTTCCGTGACCTTTGAATTGTACCTACATAAACATGCTGCAATGGATTCGGAACATCCCACTATAAATCTAAAAGCTTGGATGTTCGTTAATTTGTTGCTTAATCATACCTTACTATCAAGTCGTGAATAAACATTATTTTTACAGCACAGCGGCTACAAGAAATAGTTGATACTGTCGCAACAAATCTTGGTAATTTAATGCTATTCAAAGAAGACAATTGCTGGAACAATTAATTACAAGCGTACTTCGTAAGGATAGTACAGAATAGATAGCATCGCGCCATTGTCAGCGGCTACCGGTCGCGCGCCGGTGCCGTGCCGCCGCGCCGCGCCGCCCGCCGCAGCCGGCTACCGGCCGCGGTCGGCTCGCATTGTTAACTACCGTTACTTGGAGACCTTTCACACTTTATCGGATAACATCTACGGCTTAATCAGGGAGAATCGATAGGATCTTTGCTTTGTTATGACAAATTAGCGCTCAATGACTTTGTTACTACCGTTTCTATTTGTTTACAGGTATAAAATGTTGGAACAAGAAACTTGTTTGTTAGAAACTTAGAAGTTTAGAGTCACGGAATGGTTTATTTATCAGATACATTTCAATCAGGAAGCGTGTCGTGTCCTGGCTATCTTACAACACGTTGCTTAGAAGATTAATGTCTCACTTCAGTAGACGTCTAAACCAACGTTCCGATTGAGAAGCGATTACTTTTGTATTCACAGTGGTAATATTGTGCGCATATCTTATTTGATAACATCGCGGTGCGCGCACGCAGCCCGTTACCCACTGACTCACGCGCACTCACTGATTCATTATGGCATACTTTTACTTGTCACACTCACACCATCGGCTCACTCTCGAGATAATGATGCTTTTGGAGCGGCTCGCAGCATCATTAGGAAGCCCATTATGTTTGCACGAAGTGGAACGAGCATAATTTTTTTTTAATGGATATTATAAATGTATTAATCTTCGGTTTATTTTGAACGTTCACGAACAGCCGCGAAATATATTTGCTTACTCACTGCTGTACTCTCACACGGCATTAACTAAGGCTTGCACAAAACCGGCACTAGGAACGAGCATTCTTAGTTCTTATAACTTGCTAAATTCAGTGTGACTTCGCACATGAAATATAATCCGAAGTGCGGCAGTGGTGCGTTATCTTGAACCTGACTTGACCGCATGCGCGCTGTTATGCGCCGGCCACGGGCCAGCTGCGCGCTACTGAGACCGATCTTCACCATGAACCGAAGGTCGCTGTGTTTGTGCTCTTGCTACAATTTGCTGGCCATAATTACCTATCTTTTAATTTGTGACCCTATCTCCTCTATATCTTCAAGTAGGCTTTTACTTCTCCTGTGACTGATAAATATAACTTTCTATCTAAAGTGAACATTCTTAGATAGTAGGCCACTCACTTCTATGGACAGGTCGCGCTTACTATCGACCATGCATTCAACTTACTCCGTCATTATTAAGTGTGCGCACTTATTATAGTGACCTGCTTGTTTGGCACGCACTTCAAACACCCACAAGAAGAGTTAGACCATGTTCACCTGCGATGTATCTATGATGTAGGCACTCTTTCACTGTCTACGGTTACCAGGCCGATCCGCAGCCCCGGGCCCCGTGACCCGCCAACATACTTATTTGTACTTGTCTTATTGTTGTCTAGGCATCAATTTAATAATAATGACTATTTTATTGATATTAATTTGTAGCCCATGAATAATAACGTCTGCTTAGCAAAACATAGATTCGAGTTTGGAATATAGTAGTTTTATTGGTATATTCTATTTTAGTGGTTTATATTGTCCTCGCGGAATTGTAGTTCTGACATTATTCTACCTAAATAAGCCGTCGGAGACAATAGTTTCTGTTTGGATACAAAGGCAACTCAATTACGCCTGGGTCGTGCCTCCGCAGCCGCTCGCTGAAACTTTAGGCCATTCGGGATTATCCGCATTTACATAATATGTAACACTAAACATGATCTCCAATTTGTAGTCAGTTATGTGACTGTATATGATTAACTTGTTGTGGCGATTCGGATACCCAGATCACTTCAGGTCTGTGCATTTTGATACGTTTGTGATCGTGAAAGTGAATGTTAATGTAACGCACATTTGTCCTAGACTACTGACGTAATATCATGTTTGGGGTTTCCCAAGCGAAACGTTGTCTGGTGAACCTTCTTAAAAATATTTAGAAGCAATAAGCACATTTTAAATATTAGTCAGATGTAAATAATTGCACTAACTGTACTCGGATTGCAATTCGTATTGACTTTGATGAGTGATTCACGAGACACCGTTACCGGTCTATGTTCTGGCGCAGTCTAGATGTGATCATGTGAACGATTTTTGCTCTAGATTCTGCGCGTGCGCAAGGAGGCCGCGTTTGATTGACGCCTGTCGCCCGCCAGGCGCCAGGTGAAAGTGTACGGGACTTTCGCGCTAACCATCTCTCTCTGTCTCTTTCACGCACGTTTGCAAAAATCACAACATCTTAATAGCTGTTCCAAATATTTTATCGAACAAAAAATTCTGTGACAGTTCGTGACTCAAAATGGAACATGGAAAGATCTGACGGCCCAAATGTTAGCTCTTAACGTGTTCTAGTTAGAAACGCACTTTTACTTTTTATTTTTGTCCGGTGAAATAAGGCTTACAATTTGTTTTGTTTTCATGTATGAGTGGGCTGAGTCAGGAGGCGCAGGTCTTGACGCGCGGCACGACACAGGATGTCATAATTAGCTGCGCGGAGTTCGTTTAACCGTGACTTTTGCAAGCACATAATAATATATGTAACTTTACACCTTTTGTGCTCCTTCCAAGTCGCGTAAGCGATCTATTACTCACATTATATAATTCACGTAACCGAGCAGCCGAGGACCAATTACTAAAGTGCCGTTAACCAGCGCAAATTACGAGCAACATCAACATATTGGGCGTCACCTCTGAACAAGGTGATCGGATCAATGTCAACGTTTATTTTTGAGAAATTATTAGCAATACTGTAATAAATGTAACGCTCTAAGGTGGCTCCATATTGACGCTCTAATTAAGTAAATTTTCGGATGATAAATCATCACGGTCGCATTAGTACCATTAGACCCTTCAATTTAGCAAGTTAAGACGTAATTTGCAGGCGGCGGTTCTTTTTAGCTCCGTTTTGTTTATTGCTGAGCGAAAAGTCCCGTAGAGCATAAGGACCAAAAATCCGTGACTGAAATGAAGAATTATGACTTTTAAACCTGACGGGGCTTATCGACCCCACTGTGGATACTCTGAAAATGTTATTTTCTTTTCTTTTGGGAATGATTTTTTTTGTTCTACAAATAATGTAAGTTGTATTTACGAACCTATATTTAAATAGCTATGGACAGATAAGTATACCTTGTGAAAAGATAAGTATCGACATACTATTGACATTCGTGCTTCTGAACTAGTGACCAAACATTTGAATGAGGTATTAATCGATTTTAGTAGCGCGTGACTCGAAGGACCAGAATGTTGTTCATCGTTCTTTTCAACTTTTAACTGAATATTTTTATCGTGAATCAGTGTAGGTACTCGGAGAAGCTACTTAGTATTCAGAGCAGTACATAAGATGATGGATGAGATGTGGGTCACGTCTATAGGAAGCTATGAGTTGTGAGCAACCCAGGGTTTTCCTCCGTCGGTTAGTACCGCGGCCTCTGTCGCCAATGCCAGGCCCCTACATATGCATTATATATCGCCGGTAATAAAATATGACATTGTGGCTCCGGAAAGGAAATTCAAATCTTATTTATTCCAGTACATTTTCCCGAGACATTGGCTATGTATTTTCCCGGCGGTAAATCGTGTTTAGTGAATAATATCTCGGCATACAAATTCGAAGAAATAAAATAAATAAATATCAAAAATCGAAGACGTGACATCTACAAGCCCGCACTGCGCCCGCGTGGTGGATTGCGGCCCACTCCGTCTCCAGAGGAATGTGTTCTATCAAGTATGCTTATGCTTTTAAATAAATTAGACCCGCTTCTTATGGAACTACTCAGTAACATTGTTGTTGCAATGCGCATGTAATTAAATTATAAAAATTATTGAAAGGTGGATTTTTTTAATATGAAACTGATTTACTGATTTTCCAATTATAGGCCGTAGAAGCTATAAAAATAAATACAATTTACAATCTACGCATGCGTGCTAATCAAATCAAGAGGCATCTATTCAAGCTAGGTTGAGAGTACTTTTCGATCGTCAATGTGTGTCATGTTTTCGGTTACACAGCTTTATGAAATCTTTTCTTGATCAGCTCATGAATGTCTTTATAAACAAACTGCCTTCTTTGAGCAATATTTGGTCCTATGTCTTCGGCGCCTAACTACATAGTTCTGGTCGTCGGACCAAATAAATAATGTTCTGCTATAAATAGCGTGGAAGCAGGCTGATATTCTACATGTGCAGCAAGCATGTCCGTACATAACACTTGTGTAACCGTGCGTCTGCGCCCTCCGCATGCGGCGCACGCGCATCATTCACTTAATAGATATTGTTCATACAAACATTTATATTATTTTCTATTTTACTACTCTCTTTTATGTACTTCTGGTAGTATTTGCGTGTAGGTACATTAAAACTTAAAAAAATAGTGTTATTGTACTTATGGTATGGTATCTACAAAATAGTGTGTATTGTACTTATGGTATCTACGATATTTACAAATTTCTGATTGAAAACACAATGGACATGTAGCAATTTTCATAACAAACCTAGCATTTGTTTATCCGCTCAATATTAAAATAGATTTGCTACATATCTAGATAACACTAATTATTTAATATAGTAGAGAGAGTAAAGCCACAAAGTAGTCATTACATTAGCTGGTCTACTTCATATTGCTACATTTCTGTGTTAGAATTTCCTTTTTGCTCCCACCATTAATATTACTTATTTACTTTTCCTTTCTTATATGCGGCCTGAATAGAGCCCAATATCAATAAATAAGGCCCCGGTACACACCTCTGCATAGTAACGATCGCTACATCATCCACATAAAAAGAAATTGCGGCCCGTCATAAAGGCCCGCGCCCACGGTCCTACTCTGCAGGTTCGATAGATCGCCGATATTTACGTTTCGGACACCAAAAAACTATGCGTATTTTCGGTTAATTTGATATTCTTGTGGCGTTTGTCCGAAGGTCGCGATGAGCGTACGGTGATAGGCTCCATGCATATAATGTATGTGTATAATTTAATAGGTATGTGCCTGTGAGATATGTTCCGCGTACGCTTCACGGGCGCGGGCTTTACACGTTATTGTTTTCCATACAGCTAGCTGACGTGGCCGGATTTGTTATTATTTTGTGGCGGTCGTCTACCCCTGTTTTCCGTGAACCTATAGTTCCTATAGGGTTTGCTTTTTACGAGGGTTTATCAAAATTTGTCTGTTTAACGTTAGGTATAATGTCATTCTCATATTAAATTGCAAGTTAACTAATTACATTGCCTCTTTAAGTGCATAAATAGCAAAGAAGTCTGTGTATTTCTGTATGTGAAAATGCACTTGTAAAATAAAAATTCCAATCTGAGAAATGACACTTTTGAAGCTGTTAGTGCTAGTAAAGATTAACCTTTCCACATTAACCCTGTCACATACCAAACATACCTTGGTATGTGACGGCGTTAAGACTTGGTAAGTCAGCCGACTACTTGAAGTAAACACAACCAGATAATAATATGTGTATGCACAAACAAAAACAAGAAAAACAATAACATGAATATGCAAGCGCATAATTCACGAATACTTGCTCATTACATGATGTCTAACCACAAGGCAGTTGTTCTGTTCCGGTAACTGAAAACACGAGGGCGACCACGAGACGAACAAAAAATGTGAGGGATTTCTCTTCAATTATAAACAAAGTTTAGGTATGGCGTTTATGTTGCAAACAAATTTGATTTTCAGAATAATATGTATTAGCAAAGTAAGGGTCAGTTCTACAGTATATGTATGTACTAGCTTCCGCCCGCGGCTTCGCCCGCGTGAAAATTCAAACCCCCATTTCACCGTCTTAGGGATATAATTTCGAAAAACCCTTTTTTAGTGGATACCTAATCTTCACAAAGAACACACCCTCCAAATTTCATGTCTCTAGGACCAGTGGTTTAGGCTGTGCGTTGATATATCAGTCAGTCACTCAGGACTTTGAATTTTATATATATAGATATGGAAAAACTTTTGAAAACAATAGTACACGCTGAAATTACTTAATCCAAATTGAACTTTGAAAAGTTAAATAAAAAAATTTAAAAACCCCTCAGCCTTTTCACACGTTTGTCTGTTTTGTTAGCTGCGGTTGGGTTCTTAGACTCATGTGTATTTACTTAAGTTTCAAACTTAAGTAAATAATTATAAGTCTAAGAATCCAACCGCAGCTAACAAAACAGTCGATGGCCTTAAAACGGCTGAACCGATTTTAATAAAACATGTATATGAATCACCGCTGGGAAACCTACATTTAAATAAAAGAAACCACACCCAAATCGGTTCATCCGTTTAAGAGCTACGGTGCCCCAGACAGACACACATAGCAGTCAAACCTATAACACTCCTCTTTTTGCGCCGGGTATTATCAACTAAGTTGAGACACAGTCCAACAAAACACAACAAACCTATTATAAATAAATAAAGTACGACTTTTCATGGTAATCCACTATGGTGAATTCTAATTCTATTCTGTTACATAATATATGTAAATATTCTAATAGTATCAAGTAAAATGTTACTGTAGTCCCTGCCCACCTTAAATCTGCTAATTAGGTTAATTAAACAAACTGCTGATAAGATATTGTGTACGGACGCACTAATGACCCAATTACTATAAGATTTACAGTTTTTTTGGTAGCTTAAGAGAATTGCTAACTGCTTGCGTCACACCACACAGTATGAATCACGTTTAGTAAGCTAATATTATTGCTACTATTATTGCTTGCTTGAATAATAACCTGAATATTGCCCAGACTTCGTAGCGCCTACCTTGACTCGCTGAGCTGCCATCTAGTCTACATTGGCTAATCTATATTCTGCAAATAATAAGCGTTTGCATAATCATAAAGTGCATGTCGCATATGTACGTCACTACATCGGGCGAATACAAAGCCTGTGTGCTCAAGTACAGGGTGTTGTGCAAAAGGTTCATTTCTTACAACGTTCAATGTATTTGAATTAAAAAGTCCAGTCTATTCGTCAGCCTGTTTGTCCAGTATACAGAAAATATAAATGTTTTCATGCTAAAATGGCATCCCTTTTAAGGAATTATCACAGAATTGACAGTAGACTAACAGTCATAAAGCTCTCTCAAAGCATAGGTAACTTTCAGTGGCGAGGTGTAAATTTTTCTAAAAGAGAAGCCGAAGCGAAGTCGGCTTTAACTTACTGACTCATCAATAAAGAATACTTACTATCATTCTAAAATTAATATAGGAATGTGTAATGAATTAAATGCAATTAAATTGAACAGCTGAAAACCGAATAAAATATGCAATATTCCTCTATCTCGTTCTCGCTGACGCATTTTTCTATACCTGTCTCTGTCATAACCCGTTGCACAGCGGCTTGCTCTCGTACATATCAAGCGGTGCCACGTGACCTAAAGTGACATCATTACGGGATCGCTGTTGTATGAATTTTTAGTTCCCGATTATGACGTTTTGGCGCCGGGTTAATTTAGAACATTTCTCTTTTGTTGTAATAAAAAGCTATAAATAACCTTTTTTGTTGTTTGAATGTTATGGTGAATTAAATACCCGTAGTGTAACTATATTTATTGACAATAGTAGCCACTATTTACATACTATTTTATTTTTAATAGTGATAGAGTTACCAATGCGATTCCCCGAAGGCAAGCCGGTAGGAATCGTGTTATATGGCGCTTTCGCCACTGGTAACTTTAAATGATCATAAATATTTTCCAGAGCTTCGTAGTTCATAATGTGATTTGTGCATCTCATTGTTAAATAATAAATGACTATATTTTTGCAACAATTTTACACGTCAATGTTACTTTGTTTCAAATGTTAAGTTGACCCTTCTGTAATATCTATTGAGTGTAACTAAACTCAGATGGCGGTAGCGGACGCATCCGGACGCCGCCGGATCGCACGCGTCCGGTGCCGGAAGCACTGACAGACTCGCTCGTGTCCACCTCTATTGTATGAGCGAAACTATGGCAGGCCTAGAATGGTTGTAGGCTATCTGTTGTTTAAAATTTCATGTCATAACTTAGATTTACTGGGTTTAAATATTATAAGTATTGCGCGGAGCGTTCGTAAGCTTTTATTCCTCACTTATTCAATAATAATCTGCGTCTTTATATATTCTCTTTCTGTGCACAACGTCAACCATTTCAAACATTTTTTAGGAATTGAATCAAACTTCTCAGCTTAAGACGAAAATAACAACTTTGTGTTCCAAAAAACCATTTCATATTCCGGCAGAACTTTGGGGCTTCCCAAACGTTGTGAGCTTGCGCCACATTATTAGTTTTAGTAGAATGATAACTTGCCGTGTTTGGCGTGACCCGGGACACTCTGTCATGCTGCCATGTTTGGTGACTATCATGCCTTGTTCACGTCAGTTGTGGGTAGTACAACATTTTTGTATGTTGCGGGAGGGTAGTTGTGAAACGGCTGCAGTTTAGCTTGAATGTTTCTGTAAGTGATGTTGTTATTGCGGAAATTGAGGATTTCCTTGCGAATAGGTCAATAATGTATGTCTGTGACATTTTTCATTCATCGACCAAGTGACAAAAGCTTTGCATAGAGATGAAAGCTGATGAGCTTTGCTTTGATGATGATACTTTGCTTTCAATGTTGTCATCGGTAGAAGCTTTTACTGTGTCAATAATTGCTTATCTATGTTAATCTTTGTGGTCAGCGGGATTACCAAATCAAGCAAAACACAGATTATCGCATTAATATAATCGAAGTTTTTATGTAGCTCACTGATGGGGTTACATCAACCTATGTAATACTTATGTTTTTGTACTAAATGGGATCAAGAGCCATCAGCTCCCACAGCAAAAACATCAGTACGTATAGAATTATTACATTAACATGAGGTAATTCGTTCCATACAAACATGAGCACATAATTTGGGGCTCCATACATTATAATAAGCTATTCGTAAGCGCGGGATGTGTTTGTATTTCAAATTCTACGAATGTTTGTAGAGTTAATATTTGAATGTGCATGTGTGTGTAAAGTACACAGGTTAGGGAAATCCACGACCTTTAAAGGGTAAGGGAAGATCCAAATTTAGAAAGTGGAGAGTAAATGAAAAGTATTGGAAGGTTCGTGAGTAGCGTGTTTGTGGCTGTTATATTTTTTAGGAATGTCTTTACAGTTTCTGGACTCACGGTGTGGCATACGAATTCTCTTCTCCAACTTCTTATGATTACTCATCAGATTACTATCAAATGCATAGCTGAAAGAAAGAAAGAGTTCATAATTAATAATTTACTTACCTCATCACTCCTACAGCCTACTCAATAATTCCTTTCACCCGTAATCGATCCTCCCCAGCTTACAACCAGACCTCAAACTAATGACCATGTTGACAAGTGAACAGCAATAGGTGTACAGTAATAAATTCCCCTAACAAGTACAGACAGCGCACCTACTACCCACATACATGCCATAGATCATGGCAGAGTGACGTGTCGGCTGTCACAGACTGCGGGAACCCATCAGCTCGACACACAATATGCCGGGAGTTACGACCGTTCTGTTATATTGAAGCGTCGCTGTAATCATTTTCCTCCATGACATTGTTTACGTGGCCGGTGGAGCGTTCTAATTTTGGTCTTTCTGTACGGAATTTGGAACGACTGACTTTGATAGAAAGAACACAATTACATTACAGTTAAATCACATTCCAATCACTTTGTCAACAACAGGTGACAAAAATATCTGAGATATTTGAAAGCAATCATATTTAGGGCCACAGAAATTATTCAGTTGCAAAATGAATTTCAAAATAGAACATAGAAGGATTTTCCCCTATCACTCGGTTCCGGTAGACATAATTATGTGACACATTTTTACAATCTTTTAAATGACTTGGTGGATGATCACTGGTCAGACCTTAAGCAAGACAAAAACTCCACAAAGTTGCATTACCCAGCCACCAACCGGTTGCTAAGCTAAACTTAGCGCAAGTTAAATAAAGTCATCCTCCCTTGGAGCCCGCTGTTCAGCACACACCTTGCTCGCCCGGACTAGAACCTGTATCTATTTATATCAGGCAGGTTCCCGTCATCCCGGCGATGTTGTTGGCAAATTACTATCGCGATACTAACCTGGACATATTGATGGCACAAACTTGTAACTGATAATTTACATCGAGTAGGTACATCTAATATGATGGTGTTCATATTTTGTGTTAGTACGCATTATTGCATCTTTCGATAATGACTGAAGCTATGGGAATACTACTAGAGAGAGGTTGTCAGGATAAGGTATGCTCTGAAATGTGGATGGTTTCGTTTAAGTTGCCAGTAAAAAAAAGGTCTTTCGCATCTGGTTTTGTCAAGAAACATCTCATGGCGTTTCCTCCTGGTGGTCAATAGAATTAAACAGCGATCACCAAATTTAGCAACAATACGAAATAAATAATTAACGTGATCCTCATATAATCTGACCAAGAGAATGGCTGGACCTTAAGAAGAGTTTGTGACTTCTGAGTTTGTTTCGGTGTTTGTTCTCGGAATAGGAAAAGCCGATCTCATGCAGTTTTAACATTTTTTTTTTTGATGTGAAAATTTGTTCGTTAAAACCAATTCACAGAAAAATCAGCCAATCAGTTCATCAATGCCAGTTTTCTTATTGCCGCTTAAATGTTGCTTATGTTGATGTTTTATCTCTAATTGCTTATTCACCTACACGGTAGGAACATTTCCAACCAATTCCGATTACAACAAGGAACTGCTGTGCCTACTAATTGTTAACATCATCAGTTAGGAGTTTCAGTGGAACTGTAAAGTTAAGTGTTATTTATGTAATGGCTACTACGTCACGCGGTCGGTCGGGGTCCGCCGATAACGTCACCCGAATTGCACCGGAATGTACATTGTGTGTTCTATTGTTACCTACTATAAAGTGACAATGCCTCGTTGTAGATATTGGTGAACTTTTTTAATATTGTAACCAGTAACATCAACATCGTTTATTTAATATACAAGCGAAATTTGTTTAACGACTCGTGAAAAGTGATCCGCCGAATTCAATACATTGTATAGAATTCCGCGGAATTTTTATTTCGTGAAATTCATCTAGGTTACTCGATGAAAATTGTTCCAGTGTCATGGTCGAAATACAAATCATCGTCCTAAACTCATCCCAATTTATTGTGGGTGGGCATGGTATGTCTTCTTACTCGTATGTTCTTTCACACAATCCACCCAATATCTTCGGTCTTCCCGTACTTATAAAGATTAATAATCAAAACGGTTCTAATTCACGGCACGAGATCCAAATTCAGTCAAAAGAATTAAATGTCTACGTATGCAAGTGCAAACGTATCGATTCTACATAAATAACAATTAAAAGTATGCATCATGGATGCGGGCATGCGCGGCACACCGTGCACCGGCGCGGGCGCGGGCGCAGCTAACTGGGTCATTGACAATGCGCGGCTGTTAAACTGCGCCCGACGAGACGCGACGCAACGCGACACTCAGCCAAACGATATGTGATGACGATGCAGTTCCTTGGTTGCAGTGAGTGTAGCTAAATGTTGTGTAAGACATAACTTTGATAGGTATATAAAATCATTTGCTAAAACACCACCGATTTCTGAATGACTGGATGTCCTGTAATCGTGAATAAAAATTAGACATATTCATTATGTTGCATAGATCAAGCTAGATGCTATAAAGATTACATCCAATATTTCTTTAAAAAAAATGTTAAAAAAAAATAATCGTCTCAAAGTACAAATTCATTTAAATAAAGATTAGTTTAATGTGATATCGTATTTAGAGCGTGAAGTTTTTAGCACACAGATGAAACTACTACTTATGTTAGGGTAACCATAAAATGAAATAAACGTTGATATTAACAAATTGAATGCGTTGTACGGAGTGATCAATTTGTGTTAAGTCAATGCAAATCTGCCGATGGATTTCGTTATCAGCTAATTATACCTACTAAATCTATGTTTTAAGCAAACTGGGATAAACAAACAAAGACATTATTTACGTTGCAAAGCTCTGATCTGTCATAATTTAATAAAAATTCCCAAACTAACAAGAAAGCTCTTATGAATAACAAATTCCAAACGGCTTTGTATTTTGTATTTCATTACGCCGCCATTCTTATTCATAATATTTTAATATTTAAATCAATGGTAATGGCATTGAAGATGTAAAGCTATGTGTTCAATATTTACGAGGGTTATTCATAGAGCTTTCTATAATAAACGCAAAGTACTAGCTTACTGCAGGTATCGAGATATTTCGCTGAAGAGGCATCATTAGTTGGAGTCAATGACTTGGCCGCTTGTGCTATAAAAATCAACTGCGCAAATAACTTGCGGCGGAGACATAGTGTAGTGTTGTCAGGATGTCTGCACCATTACAATTAATTTGCTATTTATGACTTGGAAAACCTAATATTTGCTGTAGTTTGTGGAACCGACTCAGTGTGGAAAAACCTGAGCTAATTATGAAACTTGCTTTGAAGATAATACAATCCAATTTTCGGCTAATCAAGTTTTTTTTTTTTTCAAAGAAAAACTGTCTTGTAATTGTATTCATCAATTCTCCTTCAGTATTCATCCTTTAAGTTATAATTATTTTTCATTAATTCGCTTCTAGCCCCAGAGCCTACACAGCTTCTACTCCGAGTCACTGATGCGCCGCCGCCGCCGCCGGTGCGCGATGTGCGAGAGCAACGTTCCCAGCGATTATCTGTCGCGCATAAAGTGTGCCATGTAAGGGTTACGCGCGAATGTCTGGAAACTAGTTTGACTTGTGTGCGAGAGGAAAAAACTAAAAGAATATGGAGATCCACGGACGATGCTCTGACGTCTGATTACTATGTCCTCAGTTATTTTTAGGTACTGGAATCCTTCGTGGCAATGAGCGAAATAATCTTTGTTGACGAGTAAATTTGGAAAAGCAAAGATGATTATAATAGGTTTCGTGATCCAAGTTCGAAATGTCTGTAACAAAGTTGCAGAAACAAAAGCTTCATTTATTCCGATAATATTATGACAAAAAACATAGACACAGTTGACAGTGCCTTTGAAATTGACCTACAAGACTAGAAACACGGACATGAAACTAATAACAGTATTCGAGGAAGACAAGAATTTAAAGTAGTGTTACACAGTTCAGCTAGAACAGTGCTCAGTGCCAGATGATGATGGCTATACCAGATAACGATATCTGAGCAGAATGCCAGACGCGGACATTTGGCAGCACATCGCCGGATGGTCCAAACGACAGTTGGAAGTTTTAATAGTAGTCCATGAAAGTAGAATAATGTGGACTCACTACTCTCTGTAAACTTATGTTTTCCTAATCGGTCTGCATTACTGTCGGCGCATGAATATTCATAGCCTTCATTATGTTTCGCTATATTTTTCCTTTGCTCTGAGACTTTCAGCTCGTTTCCATGTAGCGTCCTCTCTTTATGCTAATGTACACTTTCACGGGCGCGGAGCCTTTCCTAAATTCAGTATAGGAATTTCTAATGTACGGCTGAATAATGTTTTACTAGAAATGTTATTTTGTTTAACTTTATTATGATGTAGTTTATCCTTGTTCAATCAAACCTTCCAAAACAGCGTTTAACTTAATAACTTAGCCACATTTTCTTCCAACGATATTCAAACATTTATTAATAAAATGTTTTCTCTTTAATGACTTTATTTACGTCCACAAACCACAACAATACGCTACACAGATCGTATCGCCGAAGCCATCAAATTGACAATTTGTTTGCCGCTAACAATTCAATTTTCTCGAAGGTTCCTCTCGTCAATCATAATTTCCCGATGAATCTCAAGTAATGGAGTTTTCTTTTATTTTTTATCCATCTTTTGTGTTTACAATAGTCTCATATTTTTATTAACAAATGTGTTCTTGTTCAATAGAATAACTGAGTTTCTCCGCAGATTTATATCAATTATATTTCATGAAAATCGAGTGTGTTTACTTGTTTGGCGACGGCAGATTTGTAAGAGTAACAAATATTTGCATATCGCATTAGTCACTTCAAATCATTATAATATATGTAAGTATATTATACATATAACTGTTTGAAACGTTCTCACAGTCTCAGTAATCTAACCGCCTGACATTCTCATCTAACATGGCTACAAAATAATGATTCCTTTGTTTTTGCGGAATATGTAGATAAAAAAGTAGATGATGTCTGAACGTGAGCTAGGTGTGGCCGCTGAATACACTGGCTCACTGGCCATATCCTGCAGCGGCTATAAATTAATATTGATGAGGTGTCCGGCAGAAGTGGCATGATCACTTGGATCATGCCACTTCTGCCGGCATGTTATTTATTGCCTATTTTGGTGGTTTTTATTAGTTGTAGATAAACTTAATAGAGGAGCTTTGAATTTGATGGCTTTGTAATGTTTTGTGATACTTCTTCCAATGCAGTATTCTATTGTCTGCATAGATTTGAATTTCATTGCTATTTATTAATTTGAAAGATGGACAGCTAACGTTCTATCACATGATTTCTATGTGTGTAGTTTGAAAGGTACAATTTCTTTAATTTATTAATGAACATCTCTGTCATATGTACCTATCAACTAATTTGCTGTATAACTTAAGGTTATAGTTGTTAATAATAAATAAGCTCTAGCTAACACTAGTCCCGAGGTTGCTAACTATCAGTAGTCCGACATTTCCAGCGCCCTGCTCGTTAATTACTACTCTCTACTATTTACCAGGAGTTCGTCCAACTAATTGAAATGCTCATCATAACGTAAAAGTTAGTTTTCACTTTATAATTAGTTTAACTACTTATATTATTAAAATAACTGTTCCCATATTGTATGTGGTAAACATGTCATCTGCGGTATGTGTTATATATCTCATGAAATTATGACAATCGTATTTAGAGGATAGGCGGTATTAGGGTTTCGCGGTCGGACAAACTGTTATTGGTATTGATGGCAACAGGCTCGCCTACTGGTAAATGGGACTCAAAGATAACTAGAGCAATGTGGGGAAACATGGTGTATCTAATGTTATGTTATAAGAGAGAGTTCAAAACCAAACAAAGAGTTGCTTGAAGGTAAATAAATGAAAGCTATCGGATAGAGCCCTCATATGCAGTTGGAAATTGTAATTAATTTCTTCGTTCTGCGAATTTAATATGATGTCTAGATGTTTTTCATTGGTGTTAGTTCGTAATTATTATTAAGTAAATTATTTATTTTAACGAGTTACATATAGCACGTACTGCTAGGTTATTGATAGAAATAGAAATTTATTTCACGACTCCCTGACGATTAATAAAATAAACGTTAATTTGTAGGAGCTTAGCACCTATCCCACGGGAACAAAATAATTTACTTACTGGAATAAAAAATAACGCCTGGCGTGTGGTCTACCTGTGTGAGAAATCTATCAGACAGACAAATATAGTTACTTTCGGATTTATAATATTGTTCTGTCCCGTTTATTATCTGTGCGCCTAACGGAATGCGCGTGTAACAGAGTGAGAACTGACTTGTCAGTTTGACGTTGACACTTGACAGCTCTCTCTTGTTAATTTGCCGCTAAAATAGGTCCGTCGCGTTTTGGAACCCCCGCGACGCTTTTGTTGAAATTAATCCTTACCCCGGTCGTTTTGTGGACAATCTGTCATGACCCAGTTGAGGTGAATGTAGCTAACCCCTAATTTGACGTAATAACACGGGTTTGGACATATCTTGTTGAAATGGTTTGAAGGTCAAGTCAAAGTGACGCTATTGTGAATGAGTGATTTGAAGACCGCATGCTGTGATTGTCTCCAGCCTTATTGCAAGCGGATTGTTACCAGGAGAATACTCATAACGTCACGACACGATACACATACACTCACTTACATACATAACTCCAGGTTGGCACCAGAGCAGTGTCCTTCAACCAACAGGTAAGTTCTTTTGTTGTATTGTAAGTGTTTGATTTGATTGTCTGCTCCGCGTACGGCGGACTAGTTGCGCTCGCCACTTCTTGTCTCTAGAGCCCCACGATTATCACACTTCCACTGCGCATTGAAATCCTATGGTAGGGGTCTAGTCTAGCCTGGCAGCGTACAAATATTAATATGGAAATCAATTAGTGAAAACCAGTCCACAAAATTGTATCAGAGATTCGGAGCACACATTTTACCGTATTTTGATCAGTTGCATTCCGACGGCGGGCGCCATGACGGGTGAAAATAAATAAATTGATCTTATTAATTTATTGTTAATTCCGGATCAGAGGTCTTGTTTAAATTAACAATTAGTGTTAAAACCGATTTAATTTTCGCTTATATCCTGCTGGTCGTTCTATAAATCTGCCGTATTTTGGTACGTGGAGTCAGAGTTCACTTCATATTTGTCTAGATTTCTGCATAAACAACTTCATCATTCGACTTTTACTGTAAATAATTAAGTTTTATATATAAAACACTGTTATTTAAATAGCTTTTTATATATTCGTTTATATTGTGACTGTGGAGAACCTTTTTGCTCTATCTATTTGTAAAATATAATGTGTAATTGTTTGTTCTTCGGAATAAAATACAATAAATTAAAATCCACATTATCGTAACCTAGGGCTTCACAAATTGCCTATTTTCAAAAATTCTTTTTTTTTTTTCAAAAACATGCTCAATATGTATTAAAAATCTTTTCATTCATATTATAATCACATTTATAAATATAACGGAGTTTAATCACATGCTAATAAATTCATAGATGTCGCATCGGAATGTTGTCTTTCAGACTGACATCAATACTTTCTGAGGGAAATACTTTAGTATGACATGTTTCACGTGTTTATTGATTCCAGTCATATTACGTCGACTTTTACGATTTATGTGTAATATTATGTGATTTAATATCGACAACCGAGAAATGCCTATATTTCCACGTGTATGTTCCTGAGATGAAAACGATTGATGGTCATAGGTATACCATTTTCCCGCATTTAGTGTAGTTACCACTCGTTAATCAAGTTCACGGGATGCAGTTTCTACACCAAATGTTTTAATTATGGGAAATAGCAAGACACACAATATATCCAAAGATTTGTTTAACAAAGAAACAGTTTGCGAGGAATGCGTGTCTTGGGTTAGATGTCCGTCAATATTTGCGCAGCACCGTGCCGGTCAGGAACCGGCCGACCGGCGCTGACCGCCGGACGCGTACCGTTCATTGAGAGCGATGATCTGTCTGTATATAGTTCTAGTACGATATCTATACTAATATTATAAATCTGAAGAGTTTGTTTGTTTGATTGAACGCGCTAATCTCAGGAACTACTGGTCCGAATTGAAAAATTATTTTTGTGTTGGGTAGCCTATATCGAGAAAGGCTATAAGCTATATAACATCACGCTACAACTAAGAGGGGCGGAGCAGTAATGAAAAATGTTCGACGCGACGGAAAGGGTTGGGGGAGCAAGGAATTTAACGCGGACGAAGTCACGGGCAGAAGCTAGTTGGGCATATTAAGGTAGTGGTCGGTGACGATGATCTTTCTTTCTTCAAAGGTAGTTTTCTGGATGCAAAAACAGGATTATCCACGTACTTTTTCAGTATGAAGTCTTATCTAAGTGCAAAAATTGAGTTGCCTTGGTTTTCCTGGAAGTCTTTAAATAGACTCTGGACTCTGGTAAGCCGAAGTAAACAAAACCTGCTCAGGTGGAAATTCACAGATGACCCTGTCATCTGTGAATTTCCATCTCTGAAGTGTAATTGTGGTGCTGTCCCACACACAATGCAGCACTTAATATCTTGTCCAGCTTGTCCCATTGTTTGCACGCTACAGGAGTGGATGGACCCTTCTAAAAGTACCCAGCTCGTAGCCAATTTCTGGGCTGACTGTAGATTGCTATCGACACGCTAAGCTAAAGAAGATTAGGAAAAGAGAAAATTGATATTAAAATATGGAATAGGTGTTCAATACACTGGATGTACTGTTGGTATTTTGAGAACCGGCAACTGTGTATCATGGCAATCCTATATGTATCGCATGCCATATTGAAAAAAGTGTTATATTTATATAGTGTTACATTTGTATTTCAGGAGTTTGTTTAATAGACTTTTCCAGATAAACCACAATTGAACTGCACCTGTTATCCGAATAATCGAGTGATTACGCACGTCCACAACATGCCACTCCACTCTGTCCGCAAAAAATATTAAACCGCAATTTATAATCGAAATTCTGAATTGGGAATCGGTAAAAAATCGATTGGGGCGCCGTTCGTCATTCGATTGTCAATTGTACACAGTGGCGCCAAAACCGCTAGCTCTGTGGCAGTTTTTATTGGTTTTAATACGTTATTGGGTCAATGGACTTGTGCAGTATTAAGGCCGGTGCCCACTTGGCTGATGACGCGCTGATCAGTTGGGCTTTCGGCTAACTCAAGCGACGGTTACTGATCAATCAGCCAATCAAGTCAGCCTAGTTTACGGAGGCAGACAATATAAATCACTCGACGCTTATTACTTATTGGGTTCAAAGCCAACACCAATACATCTAGGAATTCGACTAAATATAAGCAGTTAACAAATATTCAGCCCGTCATACGTCATTGAACAAGAAAATTGTTTTTCCGTCGAACAGTTTGAACAAAACAGTAGAACGAGTGCTAATTGATACAACGCGCAACGGCCGATTATGTTTATGTTACAATCGATTCGCGTATTTATCGATAATTGTGCGCCTGCGCCTGTCGCTAATGAAAGTGGCGTAATTAATGTACGTCGCACCGGTCATAATGGGTAGTTAGTGCCTAGCTCTATAAACCTCTACTGGAAGTAAGGTTTAATTTGACGTAAACTTAACTATTATGATATCGAAGATATTAATAGTAGGTATTATTAACTATGTTTAGAACAATTTAATTAAAGTTGTACAGTGTACACATTCAGAATCAGTCTCAAGATATTAATTTTCCTCTCAAACATTTCCATATTTTTATACAACTACGAAGATAAATCCTATAGGGGAATCTTAGTATAGCTTCTGAATATGGCTACTATACGATTACCTACTTTTTTTTTTACAAAACTGACGTAAGCAGGTATTCTTACCAGTCAGTGCGATGCAACGACCTTCTGTTTACTTGCAGTTTTTCTTCCACTTTTTGTGCGTGCGACGCTAATAACGATGATTTCGGCGAAAATCGTGTTTGGTCGACAATCGGATAAGGTTTAACAGGCTGAGATGTTTGCTAACACATTTGTGTGATTTTACATAGACTTTGACAGTAATTACATTTAACCTTATTAGTTTAACTAACTTATTAACTAAGGTGATTTTTTTAAACTCTTGTGATTCTTAGCAAGCTCAAAAATCCGTAAAGTAGAAGAGGTGTCATACATAAGTGAAACAATACGCATCACTCAAGATATGTATTTTGCAATAAAGAAAGATGCCTTTATGAAAAAAAAAAAAACACTACAAAGTCAAAAATAAATTTAATTTCGGAATTCGGTGTCTTAGGATCTGTATTTAAGGTTTTTTGCCACCGGCTTCCGAAATTAAAGTTATTTTTGACTTTGTAGTGTTTTTTTAAGGAAGTCTGTTGTTATTTTTTTTTGTAAAAAGTTTTTATTTTAAACTTTTTAGTTATGGTAAATACCCCGCACTAATCTAATCGCGTTATTCGTTCATTTGTCGCGCAAATACTTAATACAAATTTAAGACTTATATGGTTTTCACATGGATCCCATTGTCCGAATGGAACCAAATTAAAATGGGACCATTCGGGAAGCACCAGCTTTCAAATAAAATAAAAAAATCATCCAGTCAAAAGTTAACACACATTAAAAAAAGTACTGTCGAATTGATAACCTCCTCTATTTTTTGAAGTCGGTTAAGAAGTAAAACGCTCAAACCTGAAATATTACAAGTTACTGTGTGATTCATCTGGAGACTTTTCTGTAATAAGGTACAGTTCAGACCATATACGGTAATATACCTACCCTAACACAAACGGAAAATTCAATAAGACATCAAAATACAACAACATAAAGCAAAACTCAAGATAAACTGTGCAAGCTCCGCAGTGCAAGATCAATAGCGTATGTTATCTATCAGTCATCACTACATCTGTCCGGGCTGCTGTCTGAGACACATTGATGTATGAGGTCTGTGTCAACGTATTGTAACTTTGGAAAGGCACAACACCACATACTCGACCCCGCACGTTCATCATATTTTACTGGACTAATAAATAGGTCGATAATGGTGCCGATTCTGTTGTACACGAACTAAACTAACTAAACTATCTCTAAAATTCCTTACTTTTGGCTATGAGAATTGTAACGCTATTCTGCAAGGAAAAATCTCTAAATTTAAAAATTATTTTGACACGACTAAAATCGAATTTGACAATCGCGACTCAGCGTGGTATTTTTTTTTTTTTTTGGTTTCGCAACGTTGTACTTGTGTGTGCATTGCGTAGAATGAATTTTTTGAGAGACGAAGACGCGTGCTAGGGGGGCAGCCTCAACGTGTTTTATATGGAATTTTTCACTTTTGTTTGAAAAATATAAAAAAAATATTACCCACGTGTTGAGATTTAAATGTGCCGGAAGATACTAAGGGGGCCGAAAATTTCATTATTTTTGCGATAGGACACGCCATTTTCAAGATATAAGCAAAAAGAAAATAAAAAATACAGAACTGTTTTTGCACGTGAAGGCGAGGCGTTGTTGAGAATTTTAGTTCATGACCACTAGTTTTATTCCACACCTTTTTAATCGCGATTAAAAATAGTCAGATTTAGTTAAAATAAATTATTATAGTCAACATTTTTGGTGAAAACCGGCAAACTCAGAATAGCAAAATTGACATTTTCACTAAACTAATAACTCAGTGCAATCTTAGTGCTGTCAAACTAAAATATAGTTAAGTTGTGTCACTTTGGTCTATTTCAGAATAGGAAATCGTCGTTTGAGAGGATTAAACCAAATTTTAGTGATTTTTAGTTTAGTTTAGAGAATTTTGTGACAACAGAATCGGCACCATTATTTTGTTTTATGACGAATCAATTTTATCGTAACCAATGTTGTAATTTGCTTAGCCTTTTCTCAATTATGTTGGGGTCGGCTTCAAGTCTAACCGAATGCAGCTGAGTACCAGTATTTTAGATGACGCGACTACTTACCTGACCTCCACAACCTTCATGTACTGGGTAATACGATACCCTTTAGTAAGACCGGTTGTCAGACTTTCAGGCTTCAGGAGACTTGTAACGACTGGCTAAGATCCACGTCTGACAGCCGGGACCTAAGGTTTAAAGTGCTCTCCGAGAGACAGAGGGAACTTGGTTTGTGAAGATGGTCACCATACATAGACCAACCTGATCGATTGACCCGTGCGGCTGTCGTTACTTAGCCACGTGACTTTCCCCCTTCAATTTTGTCGGACCATCGATATATATTTTTTTCTATAATTTTAAAATCGGGAGTTTCTAATTCATACTTTTTCAAAACTTTAAACTCGTTTTTCGTCGTCCGGCTGCATTACCTAGATGTGGATGCATAAAGTATTTGACTGAGGGTAGACTTCTAGGAATTGTAAGCATCAGAGATGTAGTGAGACTGTTGCTATAAACCTTTCTGTAACCACCAGCGTCAGACACCGAGTGCCAAATTCGGATATACCCCTTCCCCGAAGTCCTCCAAAAATTGGTCAGTGCAGCTTTGACCAACTACATAGCTCGATCGACCGAGTGTCAGTCATTTACCTCTTCGTGGCACAGTAGCATAATCAGTCTATATTGTTCCCACTGCTGGGACGCAGACCTACTCTCTGTAAAAGCGAATGGACTGTAATACACCACACTGGCTCAGTGTGGGTTGGTAGATGTCACATGCCCTCGAATTTGGTTTTACGAAATGGTCGGTTTCCACTGTATTTCCTGTGTTTTCCTTCACCTTTTGTGAGTTGAGTATATATAAACTATTGTGATAGTATAATGTCTGTGTGTCATGTATGCATGTCTGTGTGAATGTTTTTACTTTCGCGTCCGGTGTCCAGTGTCGTGCGCCTGCGCAGCTCATGTAATACTGTTCAAGAGGGTGATTATTTGTTAAGTGTTGGTTTGTTAACGAACCAAGTTCTGCTTGTCGAAAGGCTTAGATTAACACCTTTTCTTAGGTGTGCTCGTGTCTGACTTCTGAGATGAATGGAGAAACCTGAAAGTTGTTAAGACGTCTGAAGATATTTCTTAGTTCAAGTTTGATAATATAGTATTAACATATTAGCAACATTAACAAATTCTTTATCTTACGACTCGGCTAAAATTCTCTACCCTATGTTTGAAATTCACTGTGTCTCATAAAATTTTGAAAATCGTATTCAAAATTATTGGTTACAATTTTGGGTGGCCACAATTATTTCATGGATACGACGAGGTTTGTTTACTCAGCTGTTCTCTAACAATACTACTCTATAACAGACAAGTAAGAGCCACTTAACGAGCTTGACTGATGTGTCTGTGTTGACAGTTATCGTGAAATATTGTTCAGAGCCATTTAGAACCCATTCATTAGAACATGTTTATTTGTTTTGCGCAGAAGGAAATCTTGTGGGTCTATTTCGCTTATCGTATGACAAGTACAAAATTCAGATTTTGTGCAAACACTGTTTCGCTGAAAAACGGGGTAGGAATCTGTTTTTCATTCACTATTTATTTACAAGTTAGACGAAGTTAGTAAAGTCAAATTATTCTATTCGCCCACGCCAGTGCTGAAAACTAAATCTTTCATAACTCCAATAAAACAAAAAGTTTCACTCCCTATAGAGTTTAGTTTTAGACATTAATAGTTGGGATAAGCTTTACAAGTCAAGATGATGATCAATATTATGATGAGGGTTTTATAATATTCTTTATTTAGGCTCTCATTACAGTCTATACAAGTGTACCTATTTCCTCCTGTATAACATGGCCATACTGTCTCTTCGTCTGTCTCATCGTAACCGATACCCCGGAACGTTCCCAGGGACGTCTTCGCACGCTGATCGGTCCGGAGGTAACGGAGCGCATTATCCTATTGAGAGCGATCCGCGGCGATTGATGAATCACTTGCGCGGTCGTCCACCCGAGCTCGTGGACAACGGGCTGCCACGCCAGGGTGCTCGCACACTCACTCGGAGTGGCTGGGCCGCTGAGCGCTTTTGTTTGCTGGCTCGTCATGCTCGGGTTCGTTAAGAAAATGTTGGGACTTTCATTAACACTACTGAAGGGTTAAGGCGATGGCTAGGAACAAGGAAGGAACGTGAATAACGAAGGTTTGATTTATCAATTTTATTATTTTTATTAATTAAATATTTATTGCCATAGCAAAATCTGTAAGGTACCTAGTCGTTTTCTTTCATGTTTGTCTAAAAAGTTAAGAATTTGAGTAGGTAGATACTCAAGAAGATTACGTTATGTTGCCCAAAAGTATGTTAACTAATTTACCAGAAGCATCAAGTTGATGCGACAAAATATTAGTAGAATTTTCCTTATCCGTCATGAGTCAGTACCTCTTCTTAAAAGTGGTTCGAACTCCGAAGGACCATTCAATTGCATCACTCTAACAAGACCGTTAAGTCGTTACAGTCCAGTGCGAGCATGGCACTAATGTGACACGGTTCCCATATCGGGGGACATTCGTCTCCCAGAATGGGACAGTGGGTGGCGATAAGTGGGTGTCGTTCTTTATTTATTGAACCGCTTAGCTCCCGAGGGTGCTCACTGCGCTCAGCTCCTTAATCCGATTGATTCTTTGTATTGGTGCTCCAACCGTTTACTTATGTAAATGCGGCCATTACTTCTACTAAGTGGTCTAGTGATTGTACTTGTTTATATATTATTGGCACATGTAATTGTTTACTTGTCTGGGTTACAGTGAATTGTTGCTATTGTCTGCCGTTTACGAATCTACAAATTATCCAAACCCCCCAGTTTGGATAATTTGTACCCCAGTTTCGTAATATTGTTGGTAGTAAATACTCAGTGGTTTTAACAGATCTTAAGGTTTTACATCTAATTACTTGGCCAATACTCCATAATGCAACTAAAGATGATACGAAATTTTTGCAAAACCATAGAAACAGTAGGTATTGAACAACTTGTCTTAGCAAAACACTATTTCTATCTTGTCTAGTAACTAACAGAACATTATTTTTTATACTAAAAAGTGTTTAGTAAAAACTGCGGTTCAGAGTTCAGACTCCGCGGAACTGGTCTAGGTTATTACGTCACGTGTTTTTAAGGAATTCCGATAATATTTTATTTTATTATGGAAAACTGGCAATTTTAAAAGTCAATGTGATCTGAGCTAGTCAAATAGCAAAATCATAAAATGTGGGAGTGGTGGAATGTGCTGGTCATTATTAGTTTAAGTTAAGTTTCCGTTACAAGTAAGTTACCTTTAAGTTTTGTTTAAGATTTTGCGTATGTTTCAAAACTCGGCTTCGAATGCGTGAGATGATCTCAGCGAGTGATTCAAATACTCAACTTCTTTGACCAGTCATCAGCAGCTGACTAACTATGAAATGGCAGGTACAAACTGTCGATAAGTCACTGCACTAGTTGCCTACAGCTACTTGCATTATTATTGTCATTATGACTTGAATGGCGTCGTCACTGAAAACTTTAAACTACTCAAAAAGTCATCAATTTAATAATCTCTCAAAGTCTCAACAATATATGTTGAAATTCAGTCATCCATATTTTCTCATAAGCTAGGTACTCAAAAACATCACGCAGGTAGGTAAGTATTGACGAGTCTAAAAAGATAAAATGGCGTAGTTTTATTTGTGTTGAACAGGCTCCGGCCGTTGGTACTTGTGCAATGATGATCAAACAGGCTTTTTTCTCGAGTAATATTACGCAGGCTGATCTAGGGGATGTGATTGCGCAGGAATGGGGTCGTTGACTGCGTCGGTGCGCGGGCGCCGCTTTTTGCGATGCGCCTGATATGCAATTTTGTTCAGCGTTCTCTTACTTGGCGATTGATTACCTTGTAAATTACGTGATAGTGTACAGAAATGCTATGTGCATACGTAGTAGGTATCGATGTGAACGTACTTAGATATGATGTTTTATTTCACATAAAACATCATATCTAAGTACTCAGGGTTTATTTTTCAACGTTTTGGACTGTTTTTTAAGTATTGAGGTGACTCAAAATGGTGCAATATCATTTATCTTTTAGCAGGATTTTTGTCCTTGTGTCAAAATACTTTGTTTGTTCGGAGCAATAAACAAGTGTATTTTGTTAAAGGAAAACTAAGAAAAAACCCTTTGGTAACTTGCAGTCATTAAGTTTTTTGTTATCGTATGATGACATTTGTTTTGTTGTTTGTTGCAGATCGCGAGGCAACATGGTGTCGCCGAGGCAACTGTTCATGTTGCTGGCAACACTCAACATTGTTGCTATCTGTCGAGCCGGTAAGTTCTCCTTGTAACTTAGTAGGTTGTTAAGTTATATGGATATTTTAATCAGCAGATTGGTAACGAGTGCTATGATCTTGAAGCCACGCCTTATTAGAGAGTGATATAGGTTTTGTGGTTTCTCTGTCTTTAACATTGTAATTTGTAACTATAGACTATTACGGGAAACCAACTATTTCCATGTTAACAATGATATTATTAAAAACTTCTCTCTAGTAACATGAGCAAACATCGAAATTCTATAGCTTTTCTATCATGGATAAGTAGATAGGTACCTGCTTGGTCTAGCTAGTATAATTATTTTCTGTAGTAAGCCTTACGAGATAGTACACTATCTATTCTAAAATATGCAATATAAAGGCTGATTATTACAACTTTATGAGACATCCTTAGTTAAGCCGTTCAGCTAGAAATAGTAGTGTCACATGTGGTTATTATAGCATTTGTTAAAGATTTTATTAGATAATTGTCAGAACTTGTATACCTAGGGTAAATTATCTATCTGGTACCCGGGAAAATGCTAATAATACCGTTTCGTTTATTAACGCCTTTAAAACGAGACATAAATCAACCAATAATAAATAAATTAGAATCGGAGTTTGCGTGAAGACAAATAAAACAAGCATTTGAGTGTTTTGCAGCCAGTCTACCACATAATGCGACGACTAGGTAGTTGAAAGCCGACTGCACGTCATCAAGCAAAACTGACAGTCTATAGTGATATCAGTCTGAGCCACTCTAAATGATTACTGTTTTCCGATAATATCCCTCATCCCATTGATGCTGGACCCCGTGCTATCAAAAATCATCAGAGAACTTGCATCTTTAGAATAAATATGGCGGTTATATAATAGGTACCTATATTTTCTATAGAAAAGCTGTGAGACCGTCCTAATTATTACTCAAATAAAAGATTTCTGACTGTTGAAAAGTCAGACATAAACTTAATAAGATTTCAAATAAAATTGACGTCGAAGCACGAAATTAAACGTTTAAATGTTGCATCAGTCGCGACAGTCAGGGCTGTTGTAATAAGAGGTTTAGATTGTTAGGCAGTACGCGCTTTACAGACAAACGGTCAATATTTCTTGTTCGTCTACAACTGGCTGACTCATCAATATACGACGCAAAAACCAGTCCATCTTTACAAAATGATTTGTTTTGGTTTTAAAAAGTTATGCGCAAATAAAAAGCAATAAAATCTATTATTTATAATCAAACAAACGTGTCCATTTGTTTGTTTTTCCTTATAAACAAACAGTGGACAATGTCAGCCGGTGTGGCGTACCGTTTTTATTTAGTCAGCTGAGTCATGGACCGAAACCGAAGGTCATGACTGGTGACGTCAGTCAGTTCTCACGTCTAAAGCCTAATCAGGATATAGTGTTACATCTTCACGTTGATTTGAGTCGGTAGTTATGCATACCTGCACGAAGAGCCAAAGGCGGAATTTGGGATAGGAGAATATTCTTTATCTGTTCTGTGGTATAGTAGATGCTCGAAATATTTAGCTCGAGGCAGGTTTATGAGATTGATAAGTGTGTTTTTGGTAATATTTTTGTCCAATTTAATTGTTTTGATTTATGTAATTTATCATTTCTATTTCCTTTATTCTTCTGTTTGTAGCCCATATAAAGACTTCATAGAATAATGAGCAGCTTCTGAAAACTCATTGTATACATCTCACTCGCTTTTGACGATATACCAGAAGCTTAGCGACATAAGCGCGTTCGGTGTGTGGACGCCCACTACGAGATTGGAGTGGTAGATAAAGCCAATTTGATGGAGTGCGGTATTTCCCGGCGCCTGAGAAAGTGCAGCCCGCCTTATTTTCCTGTTACCGGCCCTCTCAGGAATGTGGGCCTATCTTAATGTTATTAAATAATGAAAGGGCTTTCCTTGGTATTTTTGGAATAGAAATGTTTGGAATAGGTATAATCTCTATATACCTACATATAAAGTGCAATTTTATTGTTTTGAAGTAATTTAAGGCAAGATAAACTTTTTGTTTAAATGTAGTTTTATCACATTGATATCTTATCTCATAAACTTAAACGTATATATGATAGTCACTATTAAGCTTTATGACCTGTACAAGTTTAATCATTACCAAATTATATTCAATATTGATATGTTCCAACTGAAACCATAGAAAATCAACTTCATGAAGTAAATGTTTATGTGGACATCTTATATTAGGTACACAAGCCAAAATATGATCAATTTCTGTTGACAGAGTGTCAGTTTTGTCACGTCACGCGTCAGTGTCATGATATCTCGAGTCAGTATCGTTTCCTTTGTATTGCTCTTAGCTTGTCTCGAGCAAAAGATGAGATGCTGCGTCTGTCGCGGAATAGCAATAAAATACGTGACCCGACTGCCGACGCGAACGTAAATATTATTTCTTTCATAGTAATAGAACTAGATATTATTAAGTTTTATATATTTAGTACAAAACAGTTTATGTTAGCATTTATCGAAAGAAAAGAGCTCCCATTATGAGTGTCGGTACTGCCAAAATGCTGTCAAGGGTAATGTGGTTATGACATTTTACTGAAGTGTTTCTACTATGACACATCATGTATAAACTGTATAATGTATGCTTACCCGTATTCATTATGTTGGTGGAAAATTGTGAGTATGTGGTCGATGTCTTTTTATGATTCCAAGATGTTCCACTAACTAGAGCAACAATAATTATAAAGTGTAGGAATACACACACATTATGTCTCCACGGGGTAATTAAATGATTAAATATTTTAAAAACATCCGATGAATTTATGAAGTAATTAAATTAAATCAACAATGCCAATTAACACATAATTTTAAGCATATTATTGCAAATTAACAAATTCCAGGTCTTTATCAGTGAGAATGATTTATTTAATGTGTCCAAAGGAATTTTAGTACAGTTTAAACAGAGATTTATTATCATAATCACGATTAACTTAAAGTTATTATTAAATAGGTAAAAAAAATCATACGTTGGGAATCGGGTCGCATTGTTCTGGAAACTGTTGGACGTAGGGCATAGCATCTCACAACACTCGCTGCGACACCTTCATTCAACAGTCTATTAAAGTCTACTGAGACATAGCACCTCCTAAGTCCTGCCACCACGCCTAATTTACCCCGCTAACGCAAACACGACATAAAATAACCGAGTAATAGCGACTATCATTCCTATCTAGTTTATAAACGGCGCCTTATCATCCAGTTAATTACAATTACTGACTAATGAGAATTGATGGTGTACGTGCTAACAGCGCCTGCTCCGCTATCAAGCCTACCAACCAGCCTCTAGGGTTATATACCTTTTATTTACTATGTGATCCACTTACCACGAATTATTGGAAACATTAAGGTTATGAACATAATAGACATTATTTATTGACTCAAATGTGATTATGTGTGTCAAATAAGAATTAAAGTGCATGGACCTCGAATTCAGAAACTTTAATATTTCCTTTAAACGAAAATTAGTTTTCTTGAATAATTTAAACCACCATATTTTTGTGAATAGTGTCCGAAAATTGGTGACAGGTTGTAAGATTTAGGAATGCACACTCTATTAAAACTCTGATGGACTAAAACAGTCAAAGTAATGTTAATTGCCATTGTTTAATTAGGCTCTTGTAAGGTTTAGCAGGCCTAGATTCTTCGTCAAACCCTAAAACTAGCGTACACTCGTAGTTATGTATGTGTATTGTCGATAACACATTCCGGCAGATAGTGATGCGCGGTCATGACAGCCTGCGGCCGCCCTGTGGTATGTAGCCGGCTACTGTGGGAAAATATCAACGATGCTGTTTAAGATGAAAATTATCTATTTCATTCATTATTCTTGTGTTCTTGGAGGTGTTATAACTGTTGAGATGTTGCTTTTATTTATTTATTTATTTATTTATTTATTTTATTATTTATGTACACACAGTAAAATACAAAGGGATAAGGCATAGTAAAAGAATTGAGTACAAAGGTACTGCTTATTTCTTAAGAAATTTCTTCCAGCAGACCTGCGAAAGGAGAAATTAAAAAGAAATGTAGACAATAGTGTGTGAAAACAAGAAGAGAGAATATGAATATGCGAAGTCTTAAACTTAAATATACTTATACATATATAATGCAAGAAATTAACATATACTTAAATAAATATATATCGCTAAAATATATAAATAAATATATATATATATAAATACACAAAATTATGAGGAAAGGTAATGCTCTTTTACTCGATATTTGAATAGGGAAATAGTTTTTAAGTCTCGAATTGTAGGCGGAAGTGAGTTCCACAATCTTACAGCATGGACAGAGAAGGAATAAGAATAATAACTGGTTTTATGGGGTTGGGATTTAAGAAGGGATCTAAGGTGTGATCTGCACGGTGCATCGCCAGGGCGAGCATAAGAAAAACGCTCACGCAGGTAGGAAGGATAAGACGGGTTGTGTAAGATGTTGAAGAGGAGACATAAAATCCGAGTGTTCCTGCGAAGGCGGATTGGGAGCCACTTGAGTTCCTTGCGAAGGTGAGAAACATGGTCATACTTTCGAAGACCGAAAACAAAGCGAATGCACAGATTTTGCAGGCGCTCAAGCTTGTTTAATAGCTCCTCAGTAGCATCCAGGTAGCAGGCGTCGGCATAATCTATAATCGGCTGAATAAGTGTTTGTGCCAAAGAAATTTTAGTCTTCAATGGCAGGAGACTTTGAAGGCATTTCAGCGAATGGAAGGAGAAATGTACCTTCCGACTGACCTCGTTGACCTGAGCACGCCACGAAAGATTGGAGTCAATAACTACACCCAGATCTTTAGCGGTTTCGGTATAGTCAATGCGAACACCATCAAGATACAAAGGCATCAGAGATGCAACATCAGCCGCATTGCGAATGAATCTACTGCCAATGATCATGGCCTGGGATTTAGTTGGGTTAATTTGCAAACCAAATGACTTAGCCCAAACACTGATGCGAGCCAGGTCACGATTCATTGCAGCAAGTGCAGAGCCCGCATCAGCTATAGTAAAATGACGGTAAAGCTGCAAGTCATCTGCGTAGAGATGGAAACTAGAGGAAATAACCGTGGTAACAAGGTTTATGAAAATTGAAAAAAGAAGAGGAGAGAGAACGCTACCCTGGGGAACACCCTCAGTGAGGCAACACCAGTCAGAGAAGGACTCCTCCAGGCGAACACACTGAGAGCGTCCTCGGAGATAAGAACTGAACCAGGCTAAGGAAGGAGAAGAGAAATTTATAGATTGGAGAATACCTAGTAAAATGTCGAAATCCACAGAGTTGAAGGCGCTGCTAAAATCAAGCAATACGAGAACAGTCAGAGACTTATTCTCCATAGCCCAGCGGATGTCATCAGTTACCTTAAGAAGCGCGGTTACAGTACTGTGACCCGAGCGAAAACCGGATTGGAAAGGGGAAATTAATGAGTTTGACGTCAAGAAAAATGAAACTTGTCTATGAACTATGTGCTCAAGAACTTTAGAGAGAAATGGAAGAATAGAAATAGGTCTAAAGTGGGTTAATAAAGTAGGGTTATTAGTTTTAGGTAAAGGTATTATATGAGCCTGTTTCCAAACTGACGGAAAGGAACAAGAGGAAAATGAGTGGTTAAAGATGTGAGTGAGAACAGGAAGTAACGAGGGAAGGATAAGAGTTATCATTCTTGAACACAACTTATCATTACCGACTGCTGAAGAAGTAATCGCATGAATAGATTTCTTAACGTCATCCTCAGTAACATCGCCCAACTCAAAGGGAGAACATTGAGGTAACGGCAAACTAGCTAGACTCTGTAGTGTCGTAGCTTTGACACACGGATCTAGAGAGAAGGGAAGGAGAGAGAAGTGTTTATTAAGGTCATTAAGGTTTACATCCTTACACTGGTTAGCCGGTGACTTGCCTATGCCTACAGACTTGAGAAATTTCCAAACATCGGAAGAATTGCGGTTTTTAAGTTGATCGTGGAAATAGCGTCTCTTAGCATCTTGACACAAATGACTGCAGCGATTACGCAAGGATTTGTAACAAGAGAGATTCAGTTCTGAAGGTCTGCGCTTATATCGGCTCTTGGCTTTATCCCTGCGACCCATAAGCTCTTTAATTTGTTGCGTTATCCATGGTGCAGGGCTATGTTTAACTTTGACACGTCGGGTAGGGGCATGCTGATCAAATAAGTCGAGTACGGTTGCATTAAAACATTTCACCTTTTCCTCGATATCAGCGCTCTCGATCAGAGGGGTCCAATCAAGATTGGCGGCATCACGCTGCAAAGCCTCCAGATCTATGCCTTTATAGTTACGGAGATATAAAAGCTGGGATTTACGCTTGGGAACACGGATACGATACGAAAGATAAATGAGATCGTGGTATGAAAAATTAGCCGTAAGTTGACCATGGTAAGAAACATTATTAGGAGAGGAGACAATCATAAGATCTAGAAAAGAGGGTGTACAGTTGGGAAAATAGTGAGTTGCAGAAAGAGGCAAGACTTGAAGATTGTATGAAGACAAGAGTTAGTGGAGCTTAAGGGAGCGAGAGTCATTTTTAATCAAGCAAGTATTAAAATCACCCATTAAAATAACGTGCTCGTACATGGGGCAAAGATCGCTGAGAGTGGAATCGAGGGAACTGAAGTAGTCAATGTGAAGATTAGGACTGTAGAGCACTGCTAGCAAAACTTTGGTGTGATGAACAATAACTTCAAGAAACAAGTATTCAACCGACTCAGAATACCGTGTAGGAGATGAACTGACCACCCTGTATGGTAAATCAGCACGCAAATACATAGCAATACCTCCTCCACCTTTGCCGGTCCTATCGTTGCGGATCAAGACGAAGCCGGGAAGTGAATATTGAGAAGAGGGAAGGGACGGCTTCAAAAAGGATTCTGATATCAATAGCGCGTCCAGGTGAGCACTACTAAAGGATGCCAGAAGGTCAGAATAGTGACCAGGAACACTCTGAGCATTTATATGAGCAATATGCAGATTCTTAGGGTCATTGGAGAAGAGAGAAGAGATTTTATCATTCAAATTAAGGGGTAAGGAAGAGTCACTGTCCGCACTAACAAAACTAGTAGACGAAGAGCACGAGAAGAAGCTGTCGTTAAGATCAGCTACGTCATCCATAAATATACCTAAATTATAATATTAATATAAAAATAATATAAATATTTAAACTACAAGAGTATTATAATAACTCAAATACAAAACAAATTACACTAATTAACTATAGATTTTCCTTTGAGAAAACCCTCCCCCACTCGCTGGTATATTGGCAGAAATTTTACAATAATAAACAAAGTTACACAACAGATATGGATGAAAAAAAAAAAACTAAAAATAATAATAATAATAATAATAAAGAAATAAAATAATGAAAACATCGTACTGTACGTAGAATGGAACGCGACACAGGCGGATAGAAATGAGCTGTGAAACTGACATTGACATCCGTCATTGTCAATTCTGACAAAACATGTTTAGACTTCTAAAAATAAAACTTAATACGTACATACCGGCATGCGGCAATAGTAAAAATTAAATCTAAAATGATTAGCAGTGAGACCTTTATAGATTACTTATTTAAATACCGGCCCATGAAGATTGTTATCATGTAAAACTGTCAAGTTGAGAAGTTGTGCATGGCAAATGGAATGACAAAAACAATGACGAATATGTTACTTGCGCAGACGCGTCTTCCTCGTTCTCTTAGCGAGAGTATCCAAGGTTGCGGCTTTAGGAGATACAGGTTCTTCAGATTGCGCAGAATCCTCGGTGTCGACTGAACAAGACGGGTATTTGACTATCAGATCGTGAAGTTCGCCCGCCGTTTCGATCTTGCGGCGGGATTTGTCTGGGCAAATAACAACAATCTTGCCTTCCATGGACCAGCAATTTGGCATACCGAAATGCTTACGAGCTGCTGCAAACACGCGATGCCGAACTTGAGTCAAGAACTCGGAGATGGTGATCCCGGTGCCCTTGAGAGCTTTCTTGCTTTCCCACACTAGTTGCCGGTGCTCCATTTTGAAGAATCGTACCAGTATGGGTCGGGCCTTTTGCTGTGAGAATCCGAGTCTATGACAAACATGGATAACATTTTTGTCCTTACATACCTCTGTCAATTTGATTTGGTTGGATATGATGTTGTGAACCACATCAAGTAACTTTTCATTATCCTTCTCTGGAACACCATGGAACAACAGGACCTTTCTTCTCATGATGGTTTCATGCCTATCAAACCCAGCAGCTAGCAGCTCAATTTGAGTCTTTAACTTGGAGAGTGCTTGACAGACAAACTGCTTAAACTCTGAGAACTCACGTGCAATGGAAGCAATGTCAGGTGAAGGTGAAATGGTACTGGTGGTAGCTTGCAGTAATTTTGCTTCATATTCCTGCATTTGGGAGCGAAATAACTGCTCGAGGTCCTCCATGCTGGCAGCAAGTTTAGTGTCCATATTTAATGTGTGAAAGTGATCCAGGTACAAGTGCCACAGACTTGATAACAGTAGATAGCGGGTGTGAGGGGGTCTAATATAAAATGAACTGATTTATTTCATTAATAAATATAAATTACTATGTTTTAAATTTATTTTCTTAAGAGCACACAAAAATGTATGTTAGTTCTACGTCTACCCACAAAGGAACTTTTAACTACTATCCTGATGGAGATATTCCCATAGAAGAAGATATAGCAAAATATAGAACGTTCGCAATTTCGGCTTGTTATTCTTAGGCATTATAATTTCAAAGGGAGTCAACAAAAATTAAGTCGTTTCTTCTTATCTAGTTGAAAATATGGAAAAGGCAGACCGGAAACATTTATCTTTTGACAAAAACTAAACATCCTACTAGTCTGTAGACAGACTCTAATGACGCTCTTACATTTAAGACAAATAGCAAATATTAACCTTTTAAGACTTTAAAGAGCCCACCAGACAAACTTCCTGTTTCCCACAAAAAATGGCGAATTTAAACCGCAAAGATGAGACACCATGGCTCCAATAAAATTACGAGACGGTTACTTACTCGCTCGCGTCCGGCTGAGTCACGCTCGGAATGCTGTCGGTCCGGCCGGCGCCCCCTGCCTCACCTGCTCCCCCCCCCTCTATGAGAGGTTGAAGTGTCAGTGTCTACGGAGACTAGCCATGGGAACTGCATAGCTTACTTAGCTCATCTATGGAGGAAAAGGGACAGTGCGAAAATATGAGACGGTGACATTCATCGATTTTGGAGATGTGGGGCAAAGTATGATATTATGGGGTCATTATGGTGTATAATGAGAAAGTGCTTAGAGTTTTTGGCATCTTGAAATTTGAGATTTTTGATCGAAGCTTTAGTTGGCGGAAGATGTAAAAAGCGGCAAAAATAATAACTTTAATAAGTTGGTAGATTAGATTTGTTTTGGCTCGGCCCACCAAAGACCTGACGAGATATTTTCTTTGAAAGTTTGTTGACTTCTTATTAGTTTAGAACCATTGATAAAAACGCTGAAGCCAGAACAGGACGATAGGGACCAAGCTCGGGTCGACGGCGCGCAGTGTTCCACGCGCGCCTCAAAGAGATGTCAGCAGCAGTGTAGGGGTCTACTAGGACCGATGCCTGCCGGGGTCGCGTGATTGTTCGAAAGAGATACCGTGACCCTGGCACATGGGCAACTGATGGAACACGGGAAGGGTTTTAGTCAGTAAAAGTCTGACACGCCCTCCCGCTCCGCCCAGAGCGGGAGAAGTCATTTGATGATTTCACATCCTGAAAAAAAAAAAAAAAAAGCCAGAACAGGAACGCAACACAATTTAGATTTGTATCATCAGCAAGAACATTCTCTCAGTAATATCAATATTTCTGTTCAACAAACACATAACGAGATAGCCGAGCTACTTGCTAACGTAACTATTTTACATCCCGAAAAGGTAAAGGTGTCGTACCGAAGGGTAAGGAGAGGTGTTACATCGTATATCTCTGTATATCTACAGTTAGCTGATAGCGGCGTGATGGTCCGGGGTCCCATGTGGTAGGGGACGGACCTTAACATGCTATTAATTCTTGTGAATACATTTATGGCGTACGTTTGGTGCCTTGGCAACCAAATTATTTAGATATTCAAAAGATCCAATTTTTTACCGACGAAAAAAAAAGGAGGAGGTTATTCTCCTCAAAGGAGTTTGAGGAAAAGCTTTAAAATATTTTTGTATGTAAAACTACATTTTGGTATTTAAAAGTTGGAATTGGATTGGTTGTTGGAATTTGTTTACGGGTTTAAGTACTGCAATAAACTAGTACAGGGTGATTTAGATGATTCATGAGTTGTTTCTACTTCTGATTAAGCTCCGCACAAATTGGTTCAAGGTATTTTAGTTGATTCATTGGAATAGCGAAATAAATACGCCAGTAGATTGGGATTGAGATCTTTGCAAAGTTCCAGGCTACTCAAGAACTTTAACAATTTTTCACTTGAAGACAAGCTAGGGAATTGGAGTTTGGCAGAGCAGTTTGTCACAGTTTGACATTGAGTGAGAAAAACGAAGGGTCTAAAGGACGGAGGGATCATTCCTCCATCTACCAAACTGTATAAGTTCGTAATATTATGCATAGTTTTTCTTCGTGAAAATGAGATTTGAAATATGGTAGGGTTTGGTACTTCTTGATCATACGTATTCACTAAACAAGTACTATATAAAGGGTTACGTTTTATCTGATGAGATGTAGCTGTGAAGCTCATTTTGCAAAGTGTTAGGGTATGTGTGTGCTGACTCGTCTTGGGGTAATCGTCTGTCGATAGCTGACTCATCTTGTATAATGGATGAAGTAACGATCATATCAATACAAAACACATTTCCCTAATATAATGGTATTCGCTAGTCAATAAACTTGCGATTAATAAGTTTTGTGTTTATTGGGGAGGATACCTTCGGGAATTGGAAAATAGGCCAAACATCACTTAAAGAATTAGAAAGAACTTTACTTTAACTTTTAACAAGTAAGGAAAGATTTGTTGAAAGAGAAAAGTCTTTTTCATAAAAATGGTATTTCAAATCGGAAGTCATCATCATCTGGGGCAATATAAAAACGGTAAACTTTAAGTCAATCGAATTGATTGAATTCAAAACATTATTTACAACTCAGAATGGCATGATGTTTGATAAAACGTGGCTGTAAAGTTGAGAGCATAAAAGTGAAAATATACGATAAAGTAACATAATATGTGTCGTAAATTGGAGTGCACTGCAGGTGGCTCGTGCTGTGTGTCTGGACCAATTACCTGTGGTTTTGTGTTGATGATCGTGTAATTCGGTACGTTTGTTGCCAACGGACTCGGAAAATTATGTGTATTGTGTCTTTTCAAGTTCATCGGGAAATCCTAGTGCTGAAATTACATAATTTCCCCAATGCAAACTGAGTGTGAACTACTCTGTAAAATATTCACAAAACATTATAATTTATCACAATTGTGAATAATATTACGCTTGTTTTCCCCCAAGGGTTAGGCAGAGATGTTGTTATAAATAGTACACCCACATTCATCACTTTTCAATTCTAATAAGGTAATATTTACTGCTATCTTGCGGACTCGGTACAATTAAGTACGGCTTTTTAGGGTTCCGTTGCCAAATGGCAAAAAATGGAACCCTTATAGATTCGTCATGTCTGTCTGTCTGTCCGTCCGTATGTCACAGCCACTTTTCTCCAAAACTACAAGAGCTATGCTGTTGAAACTTGGTAAGTAGATGTATTCTGTGAACCGCATTAAGATTTTCATATAAAAATAGAAAAAAAAAACAATAAATCGTGGGGTTCCCCATACATAGAACTGAAACTCGAAAATGGATTTTTTCATCTAACCCATACGTGTGGGGTATCTATGAATAGGTCTTCAAAAATGGTATTGAGGTTTCTAAAATAATTTTTTTCTAAACTGAATAGTTTGCGCGAGAGACGCTTCCAAAGTGGTAAAATGAGTGTCCCCCCCCGTGACTTCTAAAATAAGAGAATGATAAAACTTAAAAAAATATATGATGTACATAACTATGTAAACTTCCACCGAAAATTGATTTGAACGAGATCCAGTAAGTAGTTTTTTTTAATACGTCATAAATCGTAAACCGCAATTTACCTTTCATTCAATCAACTCAGATATAAAAATTAAAAAAAAAAACATTTAATTTCATAAGCATAAACCTTATACATAAACCGAGGATACCTACAGGTTTGTACGGAACCCTCGGTGCGCGAGTCCGACTCGCACTTGGCCGGTTTTTTTCTTTTGCAGAATTGTCAAATGTTTTAAATGTTTCAAAATAGTTATCCGTTAGTCCTTCCAGTTTCTCTCTCTCCTGGTTTTCCGAGAAAGGTCCTGGTACATTTCGTGTTTGATAAAAGTCGTAACAAGGGCGTGGGCTGGTATCGATCGCGCCCGTGACATGCCGTATCTATCCCTAGGAGCCCGGCGCGGCGACGGGATGAACTATTGATTGCCACCCTCAACATCGAACCCTCTGTGCCAACTTTAGGGAATTCGGTGAAGGTCGATGCAGCAATGGTTGACGAACAGACTTTATAGTAGTATAGTGGTGCAGATTGTTGTCATGCTTTGTTTTCGCGGTTGCTAAGTTGCTGCCGAAGGGCTAATAAACATAATAAGTAAACAAAAGTAGATTTCTAGACAGTATTCCTAACTGCTTTACTTACCCTTGTTATGCCGTAAGGAAAACAAGTTAAGAAGGTTATTTTTTCACTAAGTTTGTCGACTGTATCTTAGTGGATCCCATACTTTTCACCTCATTGTTAACCTTGATCTTTAAATGCGGATTAATTAACCATAATTGCGCAAAGTAACGCCACTCATTGCTATAGGTATAGGAAGTACTGTAATCAGATTCACACTTTAAACTGTAACATTATAATCAAGTTGGAACAATGCGTCGTAAATCGATGGGCAGCAATCGAGTTAATAACACGGTGTTAATCAGAGTAATCGTGACGTCAGGCAGTGTCGACCATTGTCGGGCAACGTCGGGCGATGACGGGCAATGTTGGCGCCACGTGTGTCATCAGATGACCGGCAGTGTTGGCACTGTGACAGATGAGTTTGTGGTCAGATTGCCGTTAATCTTGGCAATGCAATGACTTGGCCCACATAAATATTTGACTAGGTATGATGCTCTTAAGTCAAGATTATAGGAAATGCAGTAGTGGCCTTTAAGGTTGGCATGGTGTGACCAGCAATGTTGGCACAGATGTTAATCGTTCGAGACAGGTATGGGTGCGGATTGCACATGGATAATTTATGACTCATTGTGTGTCCATTCGCTCTTCAACAGTTATCTACGATTTGAAATAAAAGGAAGATGATAGAGTTATGAAATATAGAAGTGGAGTAACCAAAGATATGTAGAGCTTGTCCCAGTTGAAATCCATTGCATAAAACTATGGCCAAAATTATTTTGAAGTCTGATAAGCGAAGGTATAGCTCTAGCTAGATGTTAAGTCAGCCCTAGTAAGAAAACGCACCGTTACTAGATGAACACGCCCAATATTGTATAGAAACAGTAATTCCAAAATTTAAATAAAATCGCAATAAAAATGGTAGCCTTGTTTATATTTGCGAGAAAATGCGAGGAAAAACGACAAAGTTATAAGTTATAAGCTATGAGTTTTGAGCAGGCGACGGCCTAGCGCAGCGTTGTGACACGCAATGCAATCTTTATCGATTTTACCTTATATATTTGTCTAGTAATGTTAATACAATCTATGAATCCATCTGCATCTTTTTAATTCTAAAATTAAAACTGTACGTCTCTCTGAGTTTTCTTTAACTGGTAATCTGATCAGAGGGATAAGGGTCAGCTGTTTGATTTCAATATATACATTAAATTAATAATAAAACAGCGGGCGTAAAGTAAATCTGAAACGTTACATGAGTGTCTTATAAAATTCGCGTGTACATAAGAAAACGTGCTTGTTTCGTAGATCGCTCGGTTTGGTTGAATTTGGGGTCCCAGAAAGTTTCTGAATATTGAAAATAACATATTACATAATGATGTTTTCATACACACAGATAGCTGGTATGGTGGTCGATGGTATTCCTTTTTATTGAGTTTAGCGTTCCTAACTCTGATTACTTCGCGGGCTTTTCTTATTTTTTGGTAGACTTCCGTCATAACGACACCCTTCTTCTTTATTAAACAAACTGTTTGTATTTCTACGTAAATTGTAAGGTGTTGATGGTGGTTAAAACTTTCATATTTCATACAGTTTAACTAAAGACCTCAATGTCAATGCGTTGCTCGTAGTTGTTCTAATGCACATATCTATCTGATGATGACATTCAAACTCAAACACCAGTTCAGCAAACATTGGTCTCCGCTCGGAGTATGTAGTGAGTCGGGACGTGACCGACGACATGATTGCTTATCCTAACGGTGCTCATTAACGGGATCAGCAGGTTTATCCTCCTCGCTTGACGGAGCTTGAAGAATAATTTGGTAAAATGAGGAGGGGGGATTACTGAAGGAACCTAATCTTGTGAAGATTCTTATCATGTCTTCAGTCATTTATGCACGTTGATAAGTGAAGTTTCGCAAGTTTCTTTATCCGGAACATAAGTTATCTATCACCCGTATTATGTCGAGTGTCCTCGCTGTAGATGATCTACGCTTGAGTAAAGATTCATGTGGCCTACCACAGAGTACCTACCATGATCTTTACTCATGCGCGGCGGTACTTCATAGTTTAGTTTGTTTATTTCCATCAGCACAATAAGAGGTGCGGAACAATAGGGAAGACCTTTGCCTAACCATCTATACTTATATCTATCAATTGTGATGGCTTCGTGTTGTGTTTTGATTCTCGGTCGGGCTAGGTGTTTTATGTAGGTTTTCCTTTTGGAAATATCTCGGTGGTTATTTATTTATTCAATTTATTTAGAATTTGCTTCAAAAGATATACACAACATTACATAAGTAAAGGCAACATCAGGTATTAAGTAGGTGTCCTCCTTCACTTATAGGAGAGCATGCTGTGCACAAGACAGTTAACAATATTTAGATGGGATTTGTTCGCGATTCAGAGCATTCTAATTGTTGTGATATCTCCTTCCCTACTACAACTTACTCAACGTATCGCTGAATACTGACGTAATGTTAAATAATGTTCTCAGAATAATCTCCGCAAAATCACGACAAAATAAATTCCGACGTGTAGATTCTGTTTCCCAAGTTAGAACGAAAATCTCAGCGCCAGCGAGTGTCATTAACAAGCCATGTTCAAAGGCAGAAGCGAATATACTCAGAAAGCTTAATTAACTTGTATGACAAAGAAGTCGGTGTCACTAGAGAGGCTCCGGCTAGCATATGTTTTAATTAAAGCCGTCGGCTATACGGCCACGGCTATGTCTGGCCACGGCTAACGAATGTCCGGGATGTGAGACGGCTTATTACGGCCCACGTCGGAGTGCAGAATTAATATTGTGGATGTTGTAATTTTGCGGCATGGCGTATGTGTTTCTAGGGGCTGTACTTTTATTATTTTTTGTCGTAGCAAGGGTTCTTTTTATTGCTTCGCATTTCTGTTTTGTTTTCCGGATGAAGGATTGCTGAAAGCACTTTGTTTTGACTTGTTAAATGTTCTTTTTTTTGACGGAGAGAATAACAACCTTTCTTATACTGAAGTCATAAAAGCGAGGATGATTTGTTACATCAGTAAAAAAAGTCTGAAAAAGTAAAAAAACTAACTGTCGTGAAACCCTTGTAGGTACCAAAATAATTAGTACTCCTCGGCCCCTTTATTAAAGAACTGCCTATCAAAGTCTTTGATACCTATTCTAAGAAATGATGTTAGTGTTAGTTATATTGAAGTACTCTTAACTCTCTTCTAGTGTAACAAGAAACTCATCGATAAATAGATCAGATACATTGACCCTCCCATCCATTAACGACATCCTGCGCCAGATAACTCGACTACCATCAGTGAACTGAGGCGGCTGCGAGGTTAATACTCTCGGTCCTGATCGCCGCCCTACTTACAGTTCAGCCGCCCGCCCTTCATGAGGCCGCGGCTCATGGGTCCATAGATACTTCCTATATCTGTCGCATGTCGCACGCACACATATGTGACTATAATTTATGTGGAAATTAGGAAAAATTTGAGGAAAGTTTAGTATTATGTCAATATATTTCTACTCCTTATTGATAACGACTTTATCGGAATGTTGGGCAGTAGCGTTCTTTTAAGTTCACAGCAATATGTGGACATCCCAATATGTCTGAACATAGGGAATATTGAAGCCCTGTCAGCTTTGCGTTTGAAGTAGCAACGCACAGGCGATATCTCCAGTATTCCTAATTTTACTGTCAAACTCTCTCATACATATGTCTAGTTAGTAGATGTCAATGATTTCGCATCATCCGATATAATCAAAGAAGTTGAGTATCCAGTCTATGTAACCGATATGTCCTGGCCGCCCTACTTCCAGTTCAGCCGCCCTGACGCCCGCCCTTCACGAGGCCAGAGTCACTGACTCCAGCTAATCGCAGCCTTCGCTAAGGTCGCTCTGTGGGTCGGACACAGTTCGCCTTTGTACAAAAATTATACGAAGGCTTTGACGGCGTTCATTATGAAGCTCCCGTTTCATGTTCATTAATTTTATCTTTATTTATGTAGCTCTGTATGTTTTGTAGGTACGGAGGTCTAAGGACCTGCTGTTACAGTATTGGGTCACGGGTTTAATGTTTGAAAAGTACTAATGAGAATTTTAGTTTGTTTAAGGGCCAACTGAAATACAGGGAAGGAAAATTTTCTCAAGACGCTGTAAGGTAACCTTGTATCTAATCCATGCTCTTTCCTTGTTAGTGTTTAGTTACGGTATTAATTCCTCTATCTTTAAGTTTGTGGTTCTTTGATCAATATTTATTCATCGATTTTTTCAGTAACCAAGTATTTCGTTTATCTCGTACTTCCACATAACTTCTAAAGAATGCAATAATTTCAAACGGTAGAGTCGCCCTGGGAGGCTATTAGTAGCTACTCAGACGATTATTGCATGGTCATAAATAGTAATATCGATATAATATAATCGATTAGCGCTGGCTGCATTCGATGCTCCAATCGGAAACAATAACACATACAATACCTAGGTAGTATATAAATAGCTATGATAGAAAGGTCACTAATATAACCGTTTGACATTTTCGAAAATATGTGGCAGGATTTTTTATTGGCTCTAAAAGACGAAGTTTTTTTAATAATAATATCATATTATTCATATTAAAATTATGTATTTAAATAACATAATTTTGAATTCAAAAGCATGTATTTCTCAGGCATAAATATGACTTGGGAAAACTATACACATTTTCCAAAGTATTTAAACAAAGTAAATGAGCAGACAGTAACAAATACATCTTCACTAATGAACATTCAATAGTCAAGATGTATTAATATAATAAGCATATTAGTTTTCAATAGCATTTGCATACAAACACATGTGCTACGAAATTAACTGTTTGTACAGTGCAAGTTCAACATCACATCATTTACATAACATTCATATTTATATTCTCTATTTGTTTTAAAAGGTACTACCTTTCTTCTCCTAAAATTTTTTGTCCGAAAATCATTATCCCTAACACGTTAGCTATAAACGTCAGTAACCATAATGTTCAAAATATCTAAATTTTGTTTTACATAATTATCTTTACTTATAAAACTATTCTGACATAATATCAAATACCATAATCATTAAATCTCCTAATTTTGCATGTTATAAAGTCACATGTCCTAAGTATTGTATTATATAAAGTGTATTATTCCGAATGTACATTTATAGTAAAATTGTTAGTAATAAAAAAAATGCTACAAGCTAGGTTTTAGTGACAGAAACGAATCGCTGTAAATCCGACTCCACGTAGTCTTGTCTGCCCTACCCCTAGAGTGTAATTTAGAATCGCGGAGGCGCGGAGGGGCGAGGCGGCCCGCGCGGAACCGCCGGAGCCCCGCAGCGCCGGAGCATTGACAGAAACCATGCCTGCTGCATGATGCATGCTGGCTTGCATGCTGCATGCTTGCTTGCATGCTCGAATGCATGTTGCTTGCGTACATGCATGCATGCTCGATTGCATGCTGCTTGCTTGCATGCATGTTAGATGCTTGCTTGCTTTCATGCATGCTGCATGCGTGGTGTGTGCTTGTTTGCATGCTTCTTAGAGGGAAATAAACCACATGTTCAAAATCAACTGTTTTATTGAGTGGTATGATAATACATGAAGCGCCATACCAGGCCTTGACAAAAGCCATAATGCTTTTGCATCTTTACGTATTTGTGTACGTGTTTATGTATTGTATAAGTTGGTTTTGGTAAAATAATGAAGTTCTTAATTAACTTTGTACTATTTTGTTTTTAAAATATAATTAGCATAAATAAACATGAAATAATTTGAATTTAGGACTTATAACTTTTATGGAAAGCAGTTTTAAGTCTTTTGTATATTATTGATTGTAATATTTATGACAAACGGATTTAGGGCATTTTGTATTCAGGGATTTCAATTTTATGGCATGTGATATTATGTGTTATTTAGTTCGGGCAAGTTATCATTCGGACAAATGATGATTATGACAAAGAAAATTATGTCTCTTTAGATTATGGATAAAAAACTTCGGTCACACAATAGAGAACCGTTTTAAAAAGGTGTTTAATGAGAAAAATTGAAAATTAAATAAGGCTTCAGTGAAATTATCATAATACTTATATGTACAGTAATTTAATTTTCTCCAGTCAAAATTGAAGCGTTAAATCACTAAATTAATTTCGCAACTTAATCATTACGTAACGAGTAGATTCTTGAAGAAGGCGGTGAAATATTTCCAACAATATTAACTACTAGAAACCCTTCAATTTATAATTGCTTCTAAATCAGTTCAATTTACCTTATAAGCTTTAACAATCCGTATAAATACATAATGATAATATTACCGTCTGCTCTAATTCGGTACGTAAGAGCTCTATTAAGAGACGTAATTAATGAACGTTCCATTCGACGCTGAACACGGTAACGCTATTATATTACTTACACGTGTGTAATGGAACACATAATGATTGGAGCGTAAATACTAGTACACAGAGGAACGTCATAATGTGTACAATTATTACAAATATTGACGCCTTATGTGCTGATCAATTTGGTTACTAGGTAAGTTCATTGGTACATATATTCAGTTGTTTTTTAAGGAAATAAATTACTTGGGTCGTTTGCGATTCTACAACCTGTAGTTTCTTTCATGTCTGAAAACCATCTGAATGACGCATGGCGGTTTTTTATACATAAAACATTAATCTTCATCGTCATTCCAGCCGTAAGACGTCCACTGCTGGTCACAGGCCTCCCCAAATTTGGGGGGCTTTGCCATAATCGCCACGCTTGGCAGGCAGGTTGGCGATCGCAGTATGGTGGTAAAATGCATTAAGAACGCTGCTGCCCGTTCTTTAGTAAATCCCTTAGTTTTTACGACACCCACGAGAAGAAATGGGGTGATGCTATTATGATACGTCCGCCACACGGACATAAAATCTATTTTTAGTAATTTCGATACTGGAATCGTAGAGTATTCCTGCTCATGTTTGTTACAGATCACCAAGTTTTAACGGAAAAATAAATCTTGATTTTACTTGGTGTTCATTTCTAAAGAAACGAATGTCTGCAAGATGGCAGTAATAAACTAGGATGTTTTTGTTCCAACCCTATCTTGACCCAGTTTAAAGTTGTGAACGGCAGTTTTGGCTCATCGCGAACAAAACTTCTGAATCTTGAGGAAACTTTTAGAGCACCAACTAAGATTGTATACTCGTATATACAAGCTTCGTAACATGATGAAAATGTCCCTGTGCAACTGAATTTAAATGAAAAAATGCAACGTATTTAAAAATTCAAGAGCAAACATTACAAACACGTGAAATGTACGACCACTTGTGAAAATATTTACGATTTTGATGTTTATTCTGAAGGTGACGGTCGTCATTAGCTATTGACGTTTACATTATTAGGAGTTACGGATGCACATCGTATACACTAGGTAGTGACGTCACATGCGTCTAAGTTTGTGATGACTCGTGCGGGGAACGCACGAGTCATACCCCAGTATAATTTATGCTTGGGCTTTGTTATGCAAAGTTAATGGACAATCCTGAAATAAATATTGAGTTCTTTATGTATCTAAACGCTTTAAAAAGAATCTGGGAACAACTTGCAATGTGGTTAATTTTATATGTTTATTTTATTCTATTTGGAAAACTTCCAGCTCGATAGTGTTCTTAAACAACATGAAACTGAAGGCGATTTATAAGTTTCCACTGATAAACACTAAAAACAATAAAGGTTGCTAAAAATAATTATGGAATAAATAATACACGATCGACTACTACCATTAAAAATTAATTGACACGCAAACAATTACTTTTCCGTGAAGTCGCTTAACTTTTATCCCTTGTTTTCTAGGGTAGAGTTTCGCGTAGAACTTACCAACACCGACTAACCGCGCCAAGCTGTCGCGACGATGCGAATCTAGTCATATCGAACATTTATAGATGTTGCAATAATTTACTTGAATTTAGAATAAACATGTCCGAATTGATTGAGAAAGTACAGTTTATTACGTACCGCGATGATATAATATTTCTGTTGATAAAATTAAATAATTCGCGAAAGGTGGCCGATTGATGTCGAAACACATTGCTTCACGTGCCACTTGGGACGATAACAACCGAACATAAATACTATAGTTTCAGCAATAACGTCTGAATTTCAAAGCAATTTGATTGTTCTGAGGTCGATATGTACCGGCCGACCACTTTCAAATATTATACGTGATTTGCCATTTGACCTATGAATTGCAATACATCCGAAAATAGATAGTAATAGATATAAAGGTAAGACTCATCCCCATTAATGATGATTAATGAAAGACGTCAACACTACACAAAAGACTTGTCAACAGCTATTTTGTAAAAGAAATTCTCGAGTTCCTGACACACACAATACTAAAGCAAAGATTTTTTCTGAAGAGCAAGGCGACATCAAAATAGCGAGCTGAATACAGCGGGATTCGGGACGTAAATCAAAGAGCTCCGTAATGGCGGGGGGCGCCCATACACGGCCCGACTGGAAGGGTTGTCGCGAGCTCTGCGCGATCTGTTCAATTACGTAAATAGGAAGTGGGTGCTCTCATGAGATTGTCATAAAAGCTTCGGGTAGCATTTTATGTACTTTGTATAGTTTGAAATGTTATGGCTATGTCATTAATTGTGCTGCGATGTAATTTACCCGACTGTGCGGTACTTAAAGATTTGGGTACAACATCCAATATTTACGAAGTAATATTTTTCAAGGTTTCGGTTGTAATGTGTTAATTTCTACTAAAGTGAAACGCTTCGGATAAACAAAAACTGGTATTTCCTATTTACCGGTACATTATGACCGACTTTACCTATTTGCTTATTGTACAGAGATATTGCCAGACAGTGATATCTGATGTTGCAGTAAACAGCCGTAAAATTACTAAGCAGAATGGAAGTCAGTTGCAACGTTGCAATCTTGTAACGCTGTATGGTTGCTTTTATGAAATAAGTGCATTATCATATTCGTTGATTATCTTCGTAATGTATTCCGTAAAATCTCCGTGTGCAAATATATACATAGAAAGGATTATTACGGAATTTTACATCTGTAATAACTTTTACTACTTAAAGTCTGATATCGCAGTCACAAAATTATGTTCATCTGCGATTGTAGTACGGTGAATGGTGCGTTTTATTCATGTATTATGGGTCCAGTGGATGGGGGAAGCTAACCCCCGTGCTTGAGAAAAACAAAACTTTTCTAGAGAGTAATTAGTCGCATTGATTTGACGTTAGCGACTTACAGTGACGAGCTTGAGTGGTGCTCCGGCGAGGCACGAGGGGGAAGTTCAGATGTTACTTAATAGCAAGTACTACTTCAACTTCGTTCTTTTACAACCATTTTTCAGTGGGGGAGGGTGACTGAAAGAAATTGAACAACTTAAAGTTTAACTGCTTTTGGCACGGCTCTAACAAACGTAACTGACGATTAGGAAAAACGTTTTTTTATTCAATAACAAACTTATTCCTAAATTGCAATTGTAGTGAAGTAAAATCGCCGTTGAATAAGTTTCTTAGAACCAACATAAGATAGTTAATATTTTTCTGATCAATGGAACCCCACTTTCCTACTGAATAAGCCCTAATAATCAAATGAAAACAATCTCGAAACATATAGGTACACCCGCCATACCGATACCATCATCTGGCGCTCGCTCATTAACATTTCACAATCAAGTCTCAGATGGGAGAGAATCGATAGTAACGAAGTTATCCGAGTCGGAGTTTTGTTTCTAATTCATTTGTCTGCACAGCCGGGACTTGCGGAACTTGCGGGACTTGCGGGATTATAGAACTTGATGCAAATTGTCGGCAGCCCAGAGACCTCAATCAAACACAATTGCTGTCGGAATTGGATTTGTGAGTCGTTGGTGTGCTGGCCGTGTGCCGGATGACTTTACCGGATTGCCTAGATGTTCCGTAGAATATATCTTGTTTTGAACAATGTGTTGTTAATTGGTGACAGAATACGGTTCTGAAGAATAACACTGTTTACCAAAAGATCTAGACTCTATTCTGAATATCTCATGGTTTGAAATTTTTTGTTCTTGACTAATTCAGGTTTCTAGACTTCATTCGCCTTATTACCAAACAAGGTTTTTACTTGGGTCAGGTTCAAACCACTAAGCAGTTTTTGAATGAAAACTTTTTAATTATGGTAGATACCCCGCACTAATCTAATCGCGTTATTCGTTCATTTGTCGCCGCAAATACTTAATGCAAAAAGACTTACATGATTTTCACATGGATCCCATTGTCCGAATGGAACCTTTCAAATAAAAAAAAAAAACATCAAAATCGGTTCACCCATTCAAAAGTTATGATGTAACAAACATAAAAAAAAATACAGTCGAATTGATAACCTCCTCCTTTTTTTGAAGTCGGTAAAAAAAAACTGATAACTTAGTCCTGTGCTAAGTTGTTAGTTTTAAGAAGTTTTAACCCGTTCGAAATAAAGTTGCAAATCCAAAAATGGCTCACAGCTTTAGCTTATCGCGTTTTATAGTAAGAAGGTGTTGTGAGTAGTGTATTTGTTACCTCTATTATTAAGTTCTAACCTATGTCTACTTTTAGTACACTGCTGTTTGTTGTCCCTAAGTAAATAAATAAATAAAGATAGTATTCGTTTCTTGAAACACCATAGCAAAGGGAACACTTAAACATTTGTCTATACAAATCAGAATTAAATCAAAATATTTAATTATACATAAACAACAAACACACTTATGACATAAATAGGTAACAGTTTTTATTGATTTCAAGAATACAACCCTCTTCATCACAATATTTTATGCTGACAACGCGAATGATATTCCCAGCTCAGTGTTTCCCGTGCTAGCCCGGTTTGTGAGTACGATTGTATTAAGGAGTGTTCTTTTGTTGCAGGTCCCCTGGGCCCGCTGCCGAACGTGACCAGCTCCGACGTCGGCTTGAAAGAAGGTGAGTCGACTTTATTGCTTTATGTTGTGATGCTGTGCTGATTGAGTGGAAGACACGGTGTTTGGGGAATTCAGTGTAGAGCATGATAAGTATCTAGAATTATTTGCATTTTGAAGGATGTAATAATAATGAAACTTACGCCTGAAAGTTTAAAGTCCTTTGTGGGGCTAATTATAAATGACAACTGATTTTATTTCTGTAAGTACAAACACTTTTACACGTCAATCCCACGTCCCATGTGATAAAGGGGTGAGCTTATTGCCATAAACTGGTACAATAAAGACTCCAGGTTGCTACTGAGGTTTCCTGATAGAATAATGCACTAACTCCAAAAGTCAGCTGAAGTTGTTTCACTTCGGACACCCATTATTATTTTAGAGCATAGCTAGATCGATGAATGCTATAATTGCTTATGAGAGTTTCAAAATTTTCCAGGAAGCTGTGCCCTAGGCGACGTGGTGTACATGCCAGGGGACGAGTTCCCGGGCTCGGAGCCGTGCGAGCGGTGCACGTGCGCGCTCGGCGACGTGCAGTGCGCGCGTCAACGCTGCGAGCCGCGCCCTGGCTGCAAGGCGCTGCATCGTCCCGATCACTGCTGTCCTACTTACCAATGTGGTGAGTACTACTACCATATTAATTTGGCTCATTAGAGCCAAATTTTTTTTTGGCTCTAATGAGCCAAATCCGCCAATCCGTATGCAACGAACATATTTGAAAAAAAAAACGTAATCATCCTATAATGTTCCCACTGCTGGGAGAAAGGTCTCCTCTTAGTGGGAGGGATAGGTTTGCTATCCACCATGCGAGCCCAGTGCGTGTTGGTAGATAGATCATGTGACATGTCTTCGAATTTTTGGTTCTAGTACATGCTGGTTTCCTCAAGATGCTTTCCTTCACCGTTTTGAGAGTAGTGATGATGAAATAGTTTACACAAAGTAAAACGCCTGTCAGGGTTCGATCCTACGACCTATAAACTTATAAGTCGAGGCCGTTACTACTAAGTCACCACTGCACACTGCTCCGAAAAAAAATACGGATAATAAACAAGATGAAACGCAGTCACGTGGTTGTCGGCGTTTACATATTTTCCTATTTAATTGTTAATTATACTAATTTTAGAAGAGAAAAATAAATAGTAATTTTACCTACGCTAAAAACAAAACATAGGGACATGGTAGTAGTAGTTACATTATATAGAAAAAAAAATATTTGGACTAGTATCATCATCAGGTAGAAAACAGAGGAATGACCTAATAACCACGTTTTCCCTAAAATAATTTAAGAACTCTGTATTTCACTTTTTCGGTTTGTATCATGGAGCATGATACAAACCGAAAAAGTGAAATACAGGGAAAGTGAAGTGAATTACTAAAGCCAGTTCATGGAGCATGATACAAACCAAAAAAGTGAAATACAGGGAAAGTGAAGTGAATTACTAAAGCCTTCTTTGGTATAGTAAAGTCTCTAAATAGTTTACTAAATAATTTTCAGAATGCGAGCAAGAAGGTCGGGTGTACGGCAACGGAGAGAAGCTGGTGGACCCAGCAGACCCCTGCAGAGTGTGCTACTGCCAGGGAGGTGAGGTGGTGTGCCGGCGCATCGCTTGCTTCGTGCGCGATGACTGCACACCGCGCCTCGTGCCCGGCCGCTGCTGCCCGGAATACGATAACTGCCCACTCAGAGGTGAGTTCGAGTACTGGCAAATAATCTCAGTGATCATAGTTATTTTAAAAATGTCTTGTTCTCTGAAGGGCTAAACTACGACGTTGAATGATGTTGAGTAATTTAAAACTTTTATTTTTCATGTTTTCAGGTGTTACCAGTTTACCGGGCGTGGCATCTTCAATTTCAAGTGCAACCACATCTGAAAATATTGGATCTCAGCCAGCACTACTGAAAGAGATCATTAAACAAAACATCACGATTAAGGAAATTACCCCAGTGTCCGAGATCCCTGTCATTACCGACGTCAAGATCAAAGAGATTCTCCCTTCACCGAGCATTGAAGTAGCTGAATACTCTTCATCCAAGTCCCCCCTCATCCCACGAGAGGCGACCTCCGAAAAGAACGTTAAAGGTATTGAATCCAGAACTGAATCTCCTAGCGTTATTGAAGTTCATTCCTCGTTACCAGTTATAGTTTCATCACCAGACGCGACACAGTACACTGATACTACAAACCAAAATGAAGATGCACCTCCATCGAAAATCAGTTTCTCTACTCAAGATTCCACACAAAATGCCGTTTACCCATCAAATGTCCCAATAGTAGCGACTATGGGAATTCCACCTGTGACCCCTGAACCACTACCAGTAGCAACAACCAGAGCACCAATTATTGAAGAGGAAGATTTCGAACATAATCCTGCTTTTCCTCCACTTCCAGATGATTTAGCTGTTCTTAGAAATCACGAGGATGAAATAGTACCAGAGCAAGCTGCTGACAACGACCATGTTTCTGGTCACGACATCACAGTGGCAGGGGCAGCTTCCACAGTCGAACCTGAAGTTAAAGCTGAAGACAAACCTGAAGAACCATTGACAACTACAGCAAAAGATCTTACGGATCCATCAGCTGTAACAATGACTACAGAGAACCCTCAAACCTCAAGCCAAGGAACGACTGCCCAAGCAATCCATATCCCCGTTAGCACTGAATCTCCTAATTTTAAAGAAAGTCCAATGCTAAATTTGAGATCGGCAATACCCACAGAAATACTTAACGCGCCTTCAATGGTACCCGAGGAGTTAACTGGAGATTCAGACGAAACAACAACATTTATCGATGTTATCACACAGGCAGCGGTCACTACGACTGAAGCACCAAAAAAATTGGAAGAAATCGTCACCGAAAAAGTAGAAATATCTACGGTTGATACGAAAACATCAAGTGAAGTTGTAACGTCGGCACCCGAGTTTGAGATCACTACTCTACATAAGGCAATGGAAACTGAGCTAGAACCGAGTACTAAGGAACAAGAACAAACGACCAGCTCTATAGCAAAGTCTAATGTTGCCACTGAAGTTACCTCGCAGACCGAACTTAGCTCTCTACCTATCGAAACAAGTGATCAGAACCCACCTGAAGTACCAGAGAATACGACTAATGACAAAGAGCTTCCTTCTACTTTAGATCCTTTAGACATCACCTCAAAAATTCCAGCGACAAGTTCGGAAGTAATTACTGTATCACGATCAGCTTCGAATGAAAACACTGGCTTTGAGAACGTAGAAACCACTGAATTTATTGTGTCGTTTGGATCCTCGGAAACAGCAACAGATGCTGTTGAGTTAATTAAAATATCAGCAGAACCTGAGAAGAGTGCAGCAATTATTGAATCAGCCGATGGCAAACATACTAATGACTATGCAGACCTTATAAATCTCGTACGCGACGTCGCCTCTATCAGCGATAACACTGACGAATCAGACGCCGGGCATCACGTGACAACTGCTGTAAGTATTTCTGATTCTGAAGAGCTAATACCTGTCAATGCGGGATACAAGAGTAAAAACAAAAACTTTAATCAAAATTCCATCACCGAAATACCTCTCAAGAGTAAAATCCCAAATCCAGTCAACAAGCAAAAGGTAGTAGAGATCGAGGACGATGAGGAGAGCGTAACGGACTCGCCACCTCCTTTCGACAAGGTGGAGCCCACCACGCGGCGGCCCATCATAGACAATGTGTCGGATGACGTCAACATCGCCCAGAACAAGACCGACAAGAAGGACATCGAGATCATCACGCAGTCTTACGTGCCCACCATAAATCACCGACGACCCACCAAGGTGGTGATGAAGAAGAGCAACGACAAACCGGCGTCGTCTGACGAGTCAATCGGAGTGTCCGCCTCAGCTGAGACTACCACCGACACGAGCGCCTCCGACGAATCACCCTTTAGTGCATCCAGCGAAACTGACGGAAAGGAGAAATTAGCGAGTGTCACAACGCACGCACCCGTGAGCAGTGACTTCCCAATTGCTACCACCAGCGCTCCCTCGAGCAGCACCGACACCGCTACGACGAGTGCACCCGCGAGCGCCTCTGGCAGCGCCAGCTCGGCCGTCCCGCCGAGCGCCGAGCACGTGGCCAGCACGGCCGCCCCCGCGCGCGAGGCGCCTGCCAGCACCACCCCCGCGCCCTCCAGCTCGGCGCAGTGAGCAGCCGCGCGGCGCCACCCGCATGGAACCTCAGCTAATTAGCATTTTATAGAGAGTAAGTTTCGTTCTTGAAACTGTAAGTTAACGTAGAGACTATTAGGTTTATAGGCGTATGCGACCCTTTCGGAATCGGTCATATTCCTCGTCAATTGATGGCTGGCGCCGGTAGACCCGGCGTCGGCTGTTTGTATCTTGTAATGTAGGTAGACGGCCGGGGCCGGCCGGCCAAATTTATGTGTATTAGCTGGACAAATTATTTATAATACTTTAGCGTTAGGGAGCGAGCGTGGCCGGCGCGGCCGCAGCCCGCGTTGTGTCAAATTACGGCGAGGCGAGTCGGTGGCTCCTCGCGTTAGCGGATAAGTTATTTATTTGTTTAGTGAGAGATCGTGAGTAGAGTGATCATAAGTAAGCAACCAAGCTAGTCAACATGTGACAGAGCGCGCGCGCCGCCCGGCCGCCGCACCGACGCCACGTTGCCATTACTGCTAGCTGTATTTAACATGACAAACGCAGACATTAACGTAAGCATCCGCGAATAGATTTAGTTCCTCTTTAACTTGTGTAAGAACAAACTATAGCGTCCCACGCAACTGACGGGTGACGACGCGGCACGACACTATATCATAACTAAATTTGGTACAAAACGAATTTGATATTTAGAATATTGTCATCCTTATGAGAAGATAAAGTTTAGGTGTAGACGAATTAGAGTTATATGTGATCGCACGTACACTTTATTTATTGCACTTAAAGGCGGTGTATCGCGAGGGATTCTATCGGAAGGCTCAAGCGTAGAGTAGGTAAGGTTAATTTATTGTAATCTACGTACGTTGTAATGATGAAGCATGTGACGTTTACTTTTCATAGGTTCGTTCGGTTCCCATTGTCTGCATCGGTCGGTTCATTAGTTGTGACTCCTGTAAGTGCCCTTGCAGATGGGCCACCGCCGCGCGTGTCGGCAGGGGGGTCGTTTGCGGGGGCACTATAGTGCGGCTTCTTGCTCCGGAAGACTGTCACTTTTCCCGGGCAATAAGCGCACGTGCTCACTGTATTATTTAATTAATAATTATTGTTTTTTTTACAAATAAAAGAAACCTAGACTGATTAATCGTTTCATTTCTATCAGCCTACAAGAACGCCCCAGGTTAAATTTGGATTTAAGATAAAAGATAACAGTCCGCAGTACAATACAACGTAACTAACACGAGATCAGCATCTGAGTTATCATAAGTTATCACATGCAGATCAGACACTCAGAGATCCACAACCTGATAGGTAGGTACTTAACGAAGACAAGACAATTGAATCACTAGCTAAAGGACGCTGCTGCAATATGTGCACACTCCTGGGGACACAGATGGGTGAACACTTTGTTAACAGATAACCCATGATACAAAAAGGCATGACTGAAGATAAAAATGTACTACTATTATCATCATCATCATCCTAGCCGAAAGACGTCCACTGCTGGACACAGGTCTCCCCCAATTTGGGAGGATTTACCATAATCGCCACGCTTGGCAGGCGGGTTGGCAGTCGCAGTATGGTGGTAATAGCATAGAGAACGCTGCTGCCCATTCTCTAGTGAGTCTCTTAGTCGCCTCTTACGACGGTTACCTAACATAAGCTCGAAAAATATTTGACCGAATTTCATTTCACCTAAAACTTTTTAAATATTATCGTTTCGTTTTTTTTTACTTCATCGAAGCCACGTCTGCCACTGTATCAGTTGACCTATTATCATTTCGACTTTTTACGTTACTCCGACGTTTTATTTGGTCGAAAAAGTTTTTACCGAAGTTACACTTAGCCGACATAACATTTTTTCGAAGTATTATGTTTCCGAACATTCATTATACCACTGTTCAGATTAACCTACTCTTTTGTTTAATTAATTAATTATTTAAATGTAATGGCACTAAATAAAACAGTTGATTATGAACAAAAGTGTTTTTAAAGAGTCCCAGTAAGAAACATGCAAACAAGGATGCTTGCTTCAAGCATGCAGCATGCAAGCAGGCATGCAGCATGCGAGCAAGCATGCACCGTGCGAATAAGCAAGCAACATGCAATCAGGCATGCAACATGCAGCAAGCATTGGTTCTGTCACGGCTCCGGCACTGCGTAGTTTAGGCCTCAGCCTGCTCCTCAGCTCGCGGGCCGCCCTACCCCTCCGCGCCTACGCGGGCTTAAATTACACTCTAGGGGTAGGGCAGACAAGACTACGTAAAGTCGGTTTTACAGCGATTCGTTTCTCACTAAATTTTGTAGTAGAATATATTGATTTTTTATGACACTACGTATATTTTAACTTCATATTGAAAACGCTACCAAGTAACCGGCTAAGTATATATTTGAGACCAAATAATATTCCCTAAAATGTTGTTTCATTATGTTGAAAATATGGCAAATAAATAATTTGGCAAATCAAAAAAGTTCAAAAGAGACTTCGGCCAATAGTAAAAAGTTATTTTGTAAATCGGCGAAACATAGTTCGGTAAAATAATACCTATGACACATGATACTTCGATGATCTTAAAATATGTCAAATAATGCATATAGCAAAAAAGATGTCGGTCAATAGTTTTCGGTGAAATGAAATTCGAACAAAAATAATTCGGAAAAGTAATCGGTTCCCCTTACGACACCCATACGGGAAGAGCTATTCATTACGACCAGCACCACACGGAACATCTACTACTATACTTCCTTCTAATGACAATAGATGGCGACACTGACACACAATCCTCATGACACACCACACATATATTCACGATCCGTTCTAATGTAATCACTCCACTCAGTGACGAGTGCGATGCTCGCATACGTCCCGATATGGTGGCCGTTGCCTCACCGATGTGCATGCGCAGTGGAAGGCCGAGACCCTTGTTAGGAGCACACCTGACCCACTTACGGACGAGTGGCTCGGTGACAATAATGAGCATCTAGTTATGTATTCTAATATGCATGTGGAACGATCTAATGATTGGATAGTTGACTGTAGTAACTTTGAACAGTGGGGATTTTTGTCCATTAAATGATTTAGTTTTAACATCCAAGTAAGAGACGGGAATAACACCCTTAGTGGTGTTTAAAATTATTATCTTATTCGTGAAACATCATCGCTATCTACTGCTGATGATAACGTATATTTTGCGATCTTCATACTTTCGGCATTTTTTTACCTAATAACGTGAAAAAACAGGACCATGTTTCAATATCAAGGGTTGCTCATGCTGAGGGCACTGGAGTACGTTTCAGATGATCTGTTTAGTTATTACACCTGTATGGTTCGAAAACGCCTGCCGCCTAACTGTTGCAACTCTTCGTGAGTCGGTTTGCTAAGTATGATTTAAGCAGAGGTATATTTATGGTATTATATTTTTTATGGCTCATGGGAAGATAATTAACAGCCGCACGGGTCCTTTCATCAGGTTCAGCTACACTTGTCGGGATTGGTCCTGTGGTGGACCATCATTACATACTGAGACTCCTCCGTGCCTTGGCAAGCTCGTTCAGTCGTGATACCGGCTGTCAGTCGTAGATCGTTGACAGTCGTTAGGTGTCGTCAGAAGCCTTAAAGTCTGACAACCAGTCTTACCAAGAGATCCTCCTACTTAGTGGGTTGTGGACGTCAGAATCAAAATCATTTATTTTTGTTTCACATAAATCTTCATAGGCATTTATAAAATTTCAAAAGCTAAGTCACCAATCGGCAATGAAAACTGCATGTAATCCTGTTTCGTTGTTAAGATTTATAGATTTCTTAATTTAATGTACCTAAGTAATAAGCAGTTTTTTACTTTTTATTTTTATTAATCGAAAGACAACACACTTTCATACACATGTACAGCACAATGACTTATTTGATTTTTGACTTTCTTCATTTATTATTACGGAGTACGGACACACTCTATGTATTTATTATTCTAGCGTATTGCACTCGTGGATTGCAGCTGAAAATCAGCGTCAGACAGCACACCTTGCGTTGTCATCTGACATTATGCTAAGCTGAGGCCCTTTGGGCATTAGTATCATTGTTATGTTTTCTCCTTTTTTATAGTTTTAAGTTTTATTTTAATGATATAATGCTAATAAACACATCTTTCTTTCTTTCTTATTTTCTAGGTGCACAAATAGGCAGTCGCTGTATTTACAATACTGTATTTATAATACAATGGTATACAGCTGCATCCGTTTATCCAGACCATCCATTCCGGTCCAGTCTGGAAGTCGACCCAAACATAGTTGGGAAATGGCTAGGCAGTTATATTGCTTATACGTGTCTCCTACGTTTATCAAAATAACGTTCCCAGAGAAGATACCTAAGCTATATTTACCTACTAAGAAACTGTCTGATAATTTATTATTTTACTTCATGTAACAGAAATTATTTTTCAATAATTCTCTAATACTTACATATTTACAGGTACACACAAATTAGCTATTTGTTCAAGACAGTATTTCAAAGCGAGTTAGTCTTTAAAACTATTATATTCGGCAAACACATTCGTTTGTTCACCAAACAGCCGAGCTTCTTCAAATATCACTGTGTGGGTACAAATTGACGGACTGTTAACAAAATGTTTTAACAATTATTTTCTGATATGTGTTGCGTTGTGATTTATAAAATAATAATAATATTATACAGATACCTACTAGCTTCTGCCCGCGACTTCGCCCGCGTCAAATTTTTGGTCCCCTAACCCTTTCCATCGCATCGAATTGCCTGTCAGTTTTCGTCCATTTTTCGTTGCTGCTCCGCTCCTTTGACCGTAGCGTGATGTTACATAGCCCATAGCCTTCCTCGATAAACAGGCTATCCAACACAAACTGAATTTTTAAATTCGAACCAGTAGTTCCCGAGATTACCGCGTCCAACCAAACAAACAAACTCTTCAGCTTATAATATTACTAACTTCTGCCCGCGACTTCGTCTGCGTCAAATTTCTTGCTACCGCGACCTACCCCGTCGCATCGAATCGCTGCCGCCGCCGGCCCGTACGTAGTGTTGTGCAATCAGGTTATTATATCTCGTAAGATATTCATTTATCTCAAATAATGTAAGGGCAACTTAGTTCAAAATTAAACACTTCTGATGGATAAGGATTATATCCATGTTTATGAAAACACCTTCGCAAATAATGCATTTTTAATAACGAATTTGAAAAAAACATAGTACGCCAACCTTAAAAGATGGACATATACTGTCGCGGACTTTTTTTATAACTTTTTAAGACGGACAATTCCGTCATACATGATTGTGGCGTTACTTTAACCGTTTACACAGCGCACGCAATGGAAACTCTCAAATGTATCTTTTTTCAAAATGTAATATTTATAAATTATTTGACGCACATCAGAAATACTGGCTCCTTTTTATTTTTTACGGCCCGAGACACCGCGGCCATGCTCGTGCCGTCCAGTCGCCGCCCTCGCAGCGTCAGGCGGGTCATTCATAGAATTTGGAGAAGGTTTTATACAAAACGTCTCAAGCAGTTTTAAAATTATAATAATTACGAAAATTCAAAAACGCTTAGATAAAAGTTTTCTTTTTGCTTCTGTACGCTGCCAGGCCGAACCTCAATTCAATTGCGCAGTGGAAGTTTTTGATGGGGGGCTCTGGAGACAAGAGTGGCTAGCGTACTGTCCGCCGTACGCGGAGCAGACAATACAAGTACAAGATACAATATACAAATACAACAAAAGCACTTACCTGTTGGTTGAAGGACACTGCTCTGGTGCCAACCTGGAGATATGTATGTAAGTGAGTGTATGTGTATCGTGTCGTGACGTTATGAGTATTCTTCAGGTTAGAATCCGCTTCAACAAGGCTTGGAGACAATCACAGCATGCGGTTTTCAAATCACTCGTCCCAACAGCGCGGCGTCACACTTTGCTTAACCTTCAAACTATTTCAACCAAAGTACAAAGATACACCCGTTCTAGTTCTTCAAAAGGGGTTATTACACAAACAAACTCAGGATCATGACAAATTGTCCACAAACGGATCCATTTACAAGGGATTAATTTCAACAAACGCGTCGCGGAACTCAACACGGCGACGGGGCTATTTTAGCGGCAAATCAACAGAGCTGTCAAGTGTCAACGTCAAATGTCACTCCGTTTCACGTCATGGCGCGTTCACAGAGTAACCAATTCAATCGGAACGGAACAGCTTCTATAGCTTCTTTACCACCTACAGGTGTACCTCTTAAAATATTTCGTGTATGAATAGATATACCTTCCTCGATAAATGGGCTACTCAACACAAAAATAATTTTTCAATTCGAATCGCAGTTATATTAGCGCGTTCAATGAAACAAAACAAACAAACAAACTCTTCAGCTTTATAATATGTATATGTAGTATAGATATATAAGGTGTATCTATTCATACACGAAATATTTTAAGGGGTACACCTGTAGGTGGTAAAGAAGCTATAGAAGCAAAAAGAAATTTTTTATCTAAGCGTTTTTGAATTTTCGTATCATCATCATTATCATTATTATTATTACATATTATAAAATAAAGTCACTTCGCTGTCTGTCTGTCCCTATGTATGCTTATATCTTTAAAACTACGCAACGGATTTTGATGCGGGTATTTTTAATAAATAAAGTAATTCAACAGGAAGGTTTATATGTATATAACATGCAAAATATAGTATAGAAACGCTGATAATTTTTGGGTTTCTAATGTGATGTCATAAATAAACTCATTGTTTTGCGCTTACAATGCGAACGCTGGCTGAACCCTACGAAATAGATTAAAATAATGTGCTACAGTATTGTACACCATAAAAACGTCTACAAAAAGTCCGTGATGGTTTATGTCTATCTCTTAGGGATAACCCACAATAACCATTTTGTATCCTTTACTTTTTACAAGAACTAAGTGCTTATTTACGAAGCGATTTCAAACAACACAGCATTAATCTTTATTCAATTAAATACATTAAATACGTTGTGCATTTCATGTAGATCAAAATTGCCCTTTACAGCATATCATTAAAATGAATATTTTAGAAGATATCAGAGATTATAATAAAATAGCCGCAGAGCGGCTATCGGGCCGTCCCGCGTCCAGCCGTCCCGGTTGGTAGCGGTCGGGTAGTGCAGGATTAATAGGATTGTAATATTGTAATTCATATTACTTTGGCTTCATAGTAAATGCGAATATCATTTGTGTTCGAAGTACTCAAAATAAACCTAATTGTATTATTCCAAGTAAGAGACCGCGAAATATGGCTTAGATGTTTAGATTTTTGGATGGATTTGGATTTTTGGTTATCCTGCATACTTACCATATAGGATACTTTATCCCGGTAGTAGGTTCCCGGATGACATTTTCCGACAGCTATACGGGCGAAGCCACTGGCCAAAGTACTATTCTTATAACTACATATGTTTGATTTGGTGTCTGGTAAATAATTGAGTGTCTGTATAGGTAGAATAGGAACGTTAAGAAAAACCAGGAAGACTTATATTCAATTCACTCCAGCCCTATGTTGCAGTCATCTTACTCTGAATTCCTACTATTAGTTTTATTTTAAGTACATCAAACACACATAATATGTAAGGATCGTAGCAGGTGGCGTTCCGTAGTTTCTGCCTACCCCCATGGGAAAAAGGCGTAATTTTATGTAAGTATAACATGGATTAATACATTCTTACCGCGGTACGTCCTCTTGCGATAATTTCCGACATCCACGCGGGCGAAGCCGCGGGCAAAAGCTAGTTTATTATAATTTTAAAACTACTTGAGACGTTTTGCATAAAACCTTTACTCCAAATGCTATGAATGGCCCGCCTGACGCTGCGAGGGCGACGACCGGACGGCACGAGCATGGCCAAGGTGTCTCGGGCCGTAAAAATAAGAAGGAGCCAGTATTTCTTATGTGCGTCAAATAATTTATAAATATTAAATTAAAAAAAAAAACCCTTTGAAAAATTTTTTTTTCGTTGCTATAGCTTCTTTACCACCTACGGGTGTACCTCTTAAAATATTTCGTGTATGAATAGATACACCTTATATAAAATATATATAATAAATATAGAATAGATTATTCCACGACTAGTCGACCATCAGACGACCAGTTTTACTAACGGGTATGATATTACCCAGTTGCTGGGTTGTTGAGGTGAGATAGGAAGTCACTCCATGTAAAATGCTATTCAGCTGTATCCGGTAAGACTGGAAGCCGACCACAAAATAGTTAGGAAAAGGCTAGGCAGATACCAGCCACACTGCGGAGATCGTTGTCGAAAATTATTTTATAATGAAATCAATATGTAATAGGTAGAACGGGCTGGTGTCCGCAACTCAACGTCTGAGTGCGTATTTTGCGTACGGAATCAAAATGTAAAACATAATATTATGTTTGATTGCAATTATTGAACTTTTGGGATTAATAGCCAAACATATCAATATAAGTGACTCGTTAACAGTGACATATAGGTCATAAGTGGGAATGGATTTGAAGTTAAAAACGTACTGGAGTGTAATGTTTTTAAATCTTTTTGGAAATTAGGCCGATAAACAATCAATCCATCATCAAAAAACTAATGTACTTGACTGCAGGACACACTTAACTTCACTGCTGGAACACACACTTAACTTTATTGATGAACACACTTTATTTCACTGTTAGAACCCGCTTTACATCACTGATATAAACACTTTACTTCACTGCTGGAATACACACTTTGTTTCACTGGTAAACCCACCTTATTTACTGTTGGAACACACACTTAACTTCACAGGTGAACAAACTTCACTCTTAGAACCCGTTTTACTTTATTGATATACACATTTTACTTCATTGCTGGAATACACACTTTATTTCACTGGCAAACACACTTTACTATACTGCTGAACACACTTTCTCCTGTAGTCCTGACTCCTGATTTGAAGTCACCGGAAACATAGTTCACTAACCAATTAACTACAAGGTCCAGGAGTTCGCCAAGTCTAAATTATTATTATGTTTCCAACTTCAGCGCAATAAAACCCACATTTATATCCGAAAGTGAATCGTTTATTATTGTCCAAGTTTTGAAAGTTTGCGGTGGACGTGTTAATGTTTGGGTTCCAAGAGAAAGGACATCTAATTCAGTGTCGCAATACAACGCGTTGTGACAACGGTTGAAATTGGCATTGATGATAGCGCAAGATACTCTCTTCAATGTCAAACGTTTTGGAGATGACTTCAAGAGGTTGTTAGTCAAGTTGGTAGATGCGCAGTTAAGTTCACATGAGGTCTGAAACCGACTGTGTAGATGCAAAGTACTTTGCATCTACTCAGTCGGTTTCAGTACAAATACAAAAGCAGACACTTCTTTCGATCTAGGAAGGCTCTCTTTTTACTAAGAATGTGTTCTATAGGTGCTTTGAGTACAGGGTTTGTCGAATCCAGAAAAGTGAGAAATCATTCTTAAATCGGGAGTCGGTAGCACGAAAACTAAAATACAAATCTAAATGTAAAATATAGGTACATCCGATATTCAAGTTACTTTTCACTTCGTAGTGATTTTCGTGAAGTCGGTTGTATTTTTTTTTTGTAAAATGTATTCAACGCCGTGCGCCGCGCGCCTTGGAGCAATTTAACATTTATGTTTGGCACAATAATGCTTTTGAACACGTCAAAGTTGGTGCAGCATCCGCAAGGTACGGGCGGAAGCGCGAGACAGTAACATAAAAGGACCAAAAACTTCATAAAAGCTGTGTATTTAAATTTTACGTCTACTTCCTATCTTTATAATTACGGACTAATACGGACGTCATTTTTTTGTGATGCCAATGATTATACTTACCATACAAAGTACGAACAAAAGGGATAGTGAACAAACAATATGAACAAATGCACGGTAATATGATTTTTTGTAAAACGATTGGTCCATTTTAATGTTTATTTTTTTATGTGACCAAATTGGGGTTGGACGTCTTTCGGCTGAAGTGACGATGATGGTTATGAACTCCATTATTGTGTGTAAAAGGTTAAAGTTGTCGAAAAAGCTAAGCTCCGCTGCATACGCTGTTAGAAAAATTCGGAATTTAACTGACATAGAGACAGCCCGTTTAGTGTATTTTGCCTACTTTCATAGTGTAATGTCGTACGGTATTCTATTGTGGAGAAATGCCGCCGATATTGAGACTATCTTTGTCTTACAGAAAAGGGCTATTCGATCAATTTATAAATTAAGCCCGAGACACTCACTCAGAGAGAAATTTAAAGAAATTAATGTAATGGCTGTGCCTTCACAGTATATTTTTGAAAATCTTTTATATGCCCATATGAATATTAAATTGTTTAAAAAATTCAGTGACATCCATAATATAAATACTAGGAATAAACACAAAGTTGTACCTTCAACAAGGCTCAAGAAAATAGGAGGCTCATTCAGATGTCAAAGTATACGTTTTTATAATAAACTTCCAAGCCATGTTCAAGATCTAAGTCTCAATAAATTTAAATCATTCATTAAACGTAAGTTGTGCCAGAAAGCCTTTTATACAGTTAAAGATTATATTGAGGACAAAAAAGCTTGGGATTAAGCTGCTCCAATTTATGTATTATTGTAATTATACTGAATGTTTTTTTTTATTATTATGACTTCCTTTATTTTTTTTTATTATATTATTAATTTGGAAATATACACTTTGACACTTGATGACTATTGTTTAAACTATGACATGAATATATACTCTGAGGAGTATAATATTATTTTTATTTTAATGATTTTGAATGTGAGGACTATGTAGGTGATGTTTGTTTTTTTTATATCTCTCTTACTCATTTCATTTTTAATGATAATCTGGCAGTTTGAGTACTTAACGCGGCCTACCAAAATGTCCTTTCTTTGGTATTGTTCGTCGAATCTTGGTGCTCCTTATGTTCTGAGTTGAGCTGCAAGATTATTGACAAATGCGTGCATTGACTGGACAGGTCCACTCAAGCTGTATGGTTCTTTCCTCAAAAGACCATTTCAGACACCCCCATGTACATGGTCCTCAAATGATCAGACCGGGACTATTTCCTGATTTTATATATACATTGACATTGGTGAATTTTACTTATACAACGACATGAATATTTACTTTTAAAGTATTATATTGTTTTAATTATTGTAAATGTGAAGACGAAGTGGGTGTTCTTTTTTTTTTGGTTTCCTTTTCTTCTAATTTAATTTTTTACATTGTCTGGCAGTTTGAGTAATTTGTGCGACCTACACAAATATCCTTTCTTTGGTATTGTTCGTCGAATCCTTGACCTCCTTAAGTTCTAGGTGGAGCTGCATGATTACTGACAAATGCGTGCACTGATTGGACAGGTCCACTCAAGCTGCGTGTTCTTTCCTTAAAAGACCACTTCAGACACCAATCCACATGGTCTTCACATGATCTGATTAAGATTATGTCTGGACTTTAAAAGAGACTGTGACTTCTGAGTTTGTTTCGGCGTTTCTTCTCAGAGTAGTCAGATAGGAAATGCCGACCTCACCTCATCTAGTTAAAAAAAAAATGATTGACGTGTAAAAGTGTTTGCACAAACCTACTTGCAAAAATAAAGTCATTTATCATTAAAGAAAGATTCCATTTATTTATAACTAGCTTTTGCCAGCGGCTTCGCCCGCGTGGAAGTCGGAAAATATCCCGCGTGAACGTACTCCCGGGATAGAAAGTATCCTATGTGATAATCCAGGTTAATTTTGCGAGGATAAGAGCTCCAAAGCGCATTTTCATCCGAATTGCTTCAAATTTATCGTCTCTGCTCGGCTCCTATGTACCTTAGCGTTATGTTGTATAGCTTATAACCTGCCCAGGAATATGGACTACAATCGTACCAAGTTTGGTTAAAATCCCTTCAGTAGTTTTTGACCCAAGTGTGCACATACAGACAGACGGACAGACAGACAGACAGACAAAAAATTTACTGATTGCATTTTTGGCATCAGTATCGATCACCATTTATCCTCCAATATTAATTTTGAATGTATTTTCAATGTACAGAATTGACCTCTCTACAGTTTTATTATAGTATAGATATTTCACTAATGCATGGTGCCACCCGCGCTCGCACACGCTCGTCACTTGACGTTGTTGTGATGTGTGAAGAGGGCACGGTTACTCAAGCGCGTTGCGCAGACTACGACCTCTGCCCTCGTCGCTGGCTCACTCTCTTTGTAAGCCTTACTTCGAAAATATATACATTGTACTTTTTATTTTACTCCGTAAGTTTTAGTAGTTTCTTCATTTTTTTTCTTTGATATATCTATCTTTTTGAGGCAATTTAGTGTTTGTTTTTATACATGTATGAAGGCCAAGAGAGCATAATGAGAACGAGATGAGTAATAAAATTTATTGGACCATTGCAATCGTTGCTTATTTTATTAAAACTTGTGTTTTCCCTCTTGACCATAGCCCGCTTTGTATTTTGATCTTAATTGCGCCACTTTTGTTTGTTTATTGAATTTCGCAAAACCACAAACTGTTTAAAATGCGAAAACGAACGTAACATTTTACAATTTGAATGAAAATCTCGCAACATAACATTATGAATTATTAAAAAATCACTTTCGTTGTCACAATATCATGTTAATGTAGGGAGTAGGGAATTTTTCGCAGTTCTAATACTGTGGTCATCGCGTTTGGCAAGATTGCTCGGTGAGTTTGTGGTGAAGACAAGTCTATGCTAGTGATGATCTAGTGGCGTGTACTCGAGTTGTTAATATACAGCTACTATCACTTCGCACATAGTCTCGAACGTTGAGTCTTCACAGGGCAAGCAGAAAAATATGTAACATCAGAAACGGCAAGAAATATATAAAAAGATTGTAAAACATAATAACTTACAATAACACGGAAGTCTCAAATTCAGCAGCTATGTGTAACTGTGTTATAAAGTATTCAGTTATTAGTATTGTGCTTACGACAGTTGAGTTGCGAATGCATCACTGCATTGTTGCGCCATCCAGCATCCACGGTTGCAGAGATTAGAGGATCTCTGTGTGGTGAGTTAATTATAGAGTACTTGTTAATTCATTGTGTGTCTGGACCGCAATCACGGCGATGAGTAACGATGTTTTCTAGGTAATATGAAAATATAGTCACTTGTAGCACCATTTATTGTGCCAACTCAATTTCTAGTCATTATGAATTCGCTTTATGCTCAGCAATGTACATTGTTGAAGCGTCAGAAAGTATGGCTCAGGTATATATTTTACATTTGAGGTTGTTTTATGTATTGGCTTTTGTATGTTTGGCATTGTTCCAACGGATTGCAGCCTTCGATTTCGAATTTATTTATCAAAGCTTTATCTCTCAGTTTTACGGAGTCAGTTAATATTCTTTCAATCTTGATGGTCAACTGGGTTTGGGCTACTGAGCATTACCATTAATATACCTACATTGTCAATTATTTTTAATTAATTTGGCGTGTGGTCTATACATTTTTTCCTTTTTATCTTTCATCTTCTGTCTATTTTTCTTCTCTTTAGATTAAAAGTTACAAGGTAAGGAAAAGGAGATTACCCTTTCCGGTTTTTTGGTTGTTATCAATAAAAAATACATATTTTTAATCTATTCATCGAAAAAAATATTTTTAGAAATACAAAGTTAAAACTAACAAAACACATGGGAAGGGGCGCGGCAGGAGTCTCCCGCGCTCCATGTGTTCTCTTATGATGCTATGTTTTATTTAATTGTAATCCTTACAACGCCGATTACAGAAAGGCTTGTAAACAATGTTGTATGTGTCAGATCAAAATTGCGTAACATTTTATCACACGGGACACGAATGGCGGAAGGTTATCCTTATCACTTATTTCAATTATAGATCGTTGTATATCTTTGTTCGCTAATTAGTTGTAGTGCTGTAGGCATGCAAAGACATGTTTTTACTACTGTCACAATTTATATAAAATATTATTCATTCTTGGCTTTGTTGTTTTTATCCCAAATGGTCGAACAAAATAGGTAGCCATTTTTTCCTTTTGAAATTCCGTCTCTTTTAATATCGAACTAAAGCACTTGATAATATTTCAGTTACTTTATGTTTGTACCGACGTGCGATGCTGCAAGCCTGTCTTCAGACGTTGGTGCAACGTTTAATAAATAAAGTATCACTTTCACATTTCCATAAACAAGTACCTAAATGTACGGATTTTATTACAATGGAAGGATTACACAGAATCAACGATAAGATAATCAATGTACTTACTCGTATGAACTGATGAAAATATTAAGTGAAATTACCATAACTTGAGGAATATGGAAAACTGACTCGTTAAATATTTGCAACTGAATTAAGAAATCATAATTTTATTAGTAATTTCATGATAATGTAATTTCATACTATGCACATGGACATATTCATATTTCGTAACTTAAAATATCATGTATACAACCTATAAATGTTTTTTCTCAAACTTAGTGTGTTGGTGCCTACTCAAAGTGGTAAATTAACGCAGTTTTGGCCTTATTATTAAATTTTCATTGTGATCTAATATTGAAATGACGATAAGACTTGATCCCATTAGATGAACTAGCGCAGCTAACGCTTTAGTTTATTCAATTAAGTTACGTAAGTATGGTAATAAACTCGACGTGAGCAAAGTCACGGCGAACTACTCTACTTGATGTAAACGTGCGAAGTTGCACAAAACTTGGGCACAATAGCGGCGCAGGCGCATGCGTAGGTTGCGTGCGAGTCGTGCCGAATCCGTATCGATCGAGTGAATAACTCCAAATAACACTAATATGTTATTCGGCTTATGTTAGGTATCCGTGGGGTCGGAATAATAAACAATCGCACGGACCGGTCCGAATGATCTTGTGTCGATAGGCCAGCTTAGTTTTATTGCGGCGCGAAAGATATTGGAGTTTCTAAAATGATATTAATTTTGCAAGATTTATAGGAAGCTTTTTACTTACAGAAGTAATTGTATTTTTTTTCTTATCTTACGCTGTTCTATTCAGGCCTTCTCCACTCTTTCCATCTTTCGTGAGCCCACGCGTCCTCCTTCCAATTTTGTTTGAACCTATCTCCACCTCGTCCCGCTATCTCCTACGTGGTCTACCGTGACTTCGCCCTCGCTCACAGTTTGTACGGCACACATTGTAATTGTATATGATCATCTTAATTGTCATACATGACGCTTTTCTTGTTCCAAGTTTAGAAAACTTTTAACAAACAAATCATCATATACTAAATAGATTGGAAATATTGTTAATTAGTGAGTTACCATTGATGCTCTAGTAGGATTTCTTTCTTCCTAATTTCCCTTCCTGAACGTTCAGTGACGAAAGTTAGCAAACCGTCAGCACCGTCAGTACGCGTGTAGGGACGTAATTGTTAGTCTCAACAAAATTAACAACTTTGTCGTACGGCGCCGACTGTGAGACACTATTGCCTAAATTATGCCTTTGTTACGACAAAGTTAAATGCGGAATGGTACCGTGGAGGAGGCGGAACCTCCAACGTGACGAAGAGTTTTGCAATCTTATATGATTAATGTATGTTGTAATGTTTGTTTACTGTTTGTTTTGTTTTTGCATTTATAATTCAATGGTCTGATCACCTAATGAATAAATATGGCGGTTTTACATTTTTTTTAAATTATGTTTTCTTTAGATGAAAATTATCTGATGATTGAAAAATCAACCCTAAATACAACGCAATTTTAGGATAGGAGGTAATTGAGTGTACGAAGACGCTTTGTGAATCATAAATATAACATAATAGTCAACTGCAAGAAATTACCGTGCAATTATAATCCTGTTTACAGAAACTCAATAGTGAAGGATTTCTGTTTAAGATTCCGATAACCTAGCTTTTATAAATATCTAGAAAACGGAAATATAGAAATCACATACCAGTTATGCAAATGCTGTCAGCCTTAATTAAATCAGCATCTTTGAACACAAACTATAAACGTTTCCAAATCTTGATCAAATTTTAATAAAGTGAATTCCTAGGTGAACATCATTTCCATCGGACTCATAAAGTAGAAGAACAAGGTAAAGAAACAAAACAACAGTAAGTTGCGGTGGTTATGACTTATGATATAATCGCGACACACGATAGCTTCCGAGGTAGGAAGCTCGGAGCAAGAGCAACTGCTTCAACCAGCACTAGGGTTGCTAACTTGCTAGTAATAGGATTAGACTATATATTCTTTATATTTGGCTAAATCTATGTCTTTTAAAATACCTTGTATACCATCAAACATTTTCTGGGAAAACAACTTTTTGAAATTTCAGAAAGTAAGATCTTTTTTTTTGTATTCAACAACATTTGCAAAGTTTTTCTTGAAAATATTTCGGATTTGCAACCAAATAATGACTCACTTTTTTTTTTTGAAGTTGTAGCAACCCTGATTTAGGTTAGTATGAAACAAATTCGTTACATAAATACACATACGTGTTTATTACATCAGCAATGAACATTAATATCAATAGAAACAAAATAACTATTGAATACACTGACGTACAGTATAAATTTCGCAATACAAATAAAAGCTACTGATGATAAGAAAAATAGAAGGGAGAAAATTAGAGAAAAAGGCATTTATCATAACTATAACTTGGATGAGGATATTGAAATCAGATCAGTTATGGTAATCGACCGACAGGACACTGTGGTTTCCCGTAAGGCAACATAGGTTATGTAAGGTAGGCAGTACATCCGCACTGATAACTTCATAGTACGAACAGCTGGTTTCCTGACAGGTTATACAGGTCAAGCAATACGCTGATTTATTGATTAGGAAGTTACTGGTTGACATAATATAACTCGTCAACGATCCATGGTTGACTTCTTCAATAATCTACGAACGCACTAAGCTGTAGTTAGTCGTTCGTCTCGTTTATTACACTTCAAATACCATGAATATAATTCTAAACTGCCTCTTGTGTATCGACACCAATTGGTATTTATCGGAATCCATAAATATTGACTGTTATATACGTTGCAGCGTTAACGATGTACCGATGCCCAGTAAACCTTTCTAAATGTATAAACATCTGCTTCGCTTAGGACGCAATCTATATGTACATAAAACATTCGATTTCGAGACCTTATAAACAACTACCTCTTTGGCTAAACTTACATGCTTCTTGGGATCATTATGTAGTCTTCGATCGATTCCCTATCCAGCATAATGTTAGGAGCTTCTTTTTGCACAAATCATAACAATTATATTCTTTAGTTATTGAGACAATTTTTGATGACAGTGTTAAGACTTACCAGTTGTACCATTATCACTAAAGTGAGGACCCTTAGCAATCCTGAACGAGTTAGTTACGTAACTTCTAATTCATCTAATCCCCATGATCCCATCATTTCAGAAGATCCCTATAATCTTCTTAACCATCTCATACTACCAGCTGTGAAGCTGATTGGTCCAAACTTATGAGCTTTCTATATTTAATAGACGCTGAATATCTAAAGTGATTGGAATAGATCGTGATCCGGATGTTACTTCGAGTTTTGAGTTTTTTCTGCGTCAATGCTTTAATTCCGAATGTTGGCTTAATCCTCTGAGAGATTGGGGCCATTGATAGAGCGGTGGGGTCAGCAAGAGCGATTCTTGGAAATCAATTTGCGAGTCGATGGATATATCAAATTATCTAAATATTAGATGAATGTTCATTTTAGTTTCATCAAAGCCGTTTAATTGCTTTCATCACAATCATTATTAAACTTATTTCGTCCACTGCTGGATAAACACTCAAGAACAAATACTATCATATTAATCATGCATATTCATACGTATCGACACAAATGCACATGGCTGTTCTATGTTAACTTCCGTAAGCTAAGCTTTTTTGCAACTTACTCTTTGTATGTCGTGAACGTGGATCCACGCGAGACTAATTGGTTTGTAATTGTCTGTTATTACGGCATTCAATGGGTTAACAGTGCCAACGGTTGCTTTTTTTGTACGCGGAAAATCATCAAATATCGTCTCCCGCTCTAGGGTGGAGCGGAAGAGCGTGTCAGACTTTTACTGATTAAAACCCACCCGTGTTCATTCAGTTGCCCATATGCGAGGGCCACGGTACCTTTTTCGAACTGATCTCGTCACCCTGGCAGGACCAATGGTTGCTTAAAGCTTAAAAGTTAACGAGTATTTTTAAAGCATTTACTCACGTACGATGTAATCGCTGTCGCTCTGATTAAATATAATAACAAAACGATGAGCTTATCTCGTGGCCACGCATAGATCGTCAGGATGGTTGCGCAGGCGCTCCTCGCGGTGAAAGTCGTGTGCGGGGAGGGGGCGGGGAGGGGGAGCCTATATCAGGCTGCGTATGCTCGCGCGCACCACTCCGCAACCTCACAGGTGAGATATGGACACTTGTGCCATCAGTTACAGGGTACAGAAGGCTTTCCAAGTCTCCATATCAAGCTCACGCACCAGATTAACGCAATAACTCGCGCAAACGCAACTGCAGTGCTCCCAGATCGTTCTGTTTTGTAAATAGTCATGAATCAGTGAGATTTTTGTCGCTGTAAGCCTTCTGTACCTTATTAATTTAGTGTTAACTAGGACGACAAACCCTTCACTAGTGAAATGTGTTGAAAAAGTGGTAAAAGTGTGTGTTGTACTGATTAGCGGCTTTCACGGCGCCCGCGCTGATACGCATCTCGTCTGCGTTTATGTAACTAAGATTTAGGAAGACATCTGTGGTTTTAGAACTATCTCAATATATATATAATTCATATTTTGTGAGTATGTAAAATCAAGATTCGCGTTGTAAAATAATCGAGATCGAAGGCTGAAAGCTCATCAAAGCTTTTTTTGTTTTGTTTACCAAAAGCACTCGTAGTGTTTCTTTTTCAACCATTTATTTAGTGTTTCACTTCCGAAAATATTTGCCAAAATACTAACTTATATTCTTTTTTATTCCACAGTTTTTTGACGTGTCACAAGCGAAGTTCTCTTCTCCTTCACAATGAAATCCGTGGTGCTGTGCTTCCTGCTGGTGGTGGCTGCCGTGGCCGCGGCGCCGCAGCGGGAGGGAGCCGCCTACACGAGGGAGGCCATCAAGCAGGCCCAGAGCACACACCTCATCCCCAAGGATGCAGAGATCCAGAAGGTAAGGAGGGTCTAAATGGAGCGTAGAAGGACAGTATGTTCAGATGAGGTGAAAGATTTAACTAATTACCAGAAAAAGCATGAATTCAGGATTTCAAGAGTCCACTATTGCACAGTTTCAATTTTTCACTCCTTCGACGATTTCAACATTTTGTGTTACCGTGTTTTAGGGTAGATATTATGACAGTGTTACCTTATTATTAAGTAAATTCTTTCGGAATATTTTTGTATATTTTACACATTACATAGCTAGTTTATTTTAATTCATATTCGAAGAGGTTTTGTGTTAATTCGAATTAGATATTTAAATTGTAATGTATAGCCATGAGATTGCAATTTAAGCTGGAAGCTACAATTCTTTGAAGTTTTACTAAGCAGTAAACTAAATTTAAATATGTAAGACACGGCGCCACTAATGCATGCGTGAGCGCATACAAACAATTGTGCTAAACATCTCATTAACAACACTGAGACATTCTCCACGTTGTTGGATAACTTCCTCCACGATCATTATTCATTTGTTTCTGACTGCGGAAGCTGAGGCTTTGGAAATAAGACAGTTTGACATTTCAGTTAGCTTCGTCACTTCCTCTATCAGTTACTGTAACAGAAGGTTCAACAGCCTCCATGACATCTAAGCCCCTGGAAATCGTTCGCTTTATCGATGAAAGGACAGTCATGCCAGCACCATCAACTCAGCCTATCGCAGTCCACTGCTGGACATAGGCCTCTCCCATGCTGCGCCACAACATCCTGCCCTCCGCATCCTGTCATGCCAGCATACTTAATAATATTTTTTCATCACCAGGTACAAGAGGGTATCGAGCTGGCGGCATACGAGTCGATCCCTGTGAACCAGAGGATCAACCTGTACGAGATCCTGGGTGACCAGGTGCCGTCCGAGGTCATCAACAACCTGCAGGGACAGATCGACCAGATCGGCCACCACTAATACCTTAGAAACAGTGCTTCATGTAGACGCCAGTAGCGGGTGGAACGACCTCACTAGGAAATATGTGGAGAAATTAATGAGCAGATGTAAATACAGATTAGATTTGTGTTGTTTTGCAAAAGTCGCTTATAAATCGGCGATTATGGATGATAATGTATGTCGGCTCGGCTGTCGCCACACGAGCCACTTGCACAGCCTACCCTGGCTGTTGCAACCACTACTGGCCCCACTGAAGACACCGTCGAGTTATATTTTAATTTATTGGTGACGCAAGTCGAGTACGAGACAGTGAATGTGATATTGTGCAACATCACCGTTTTATACGTTTGTACATAAATAATGTTAAAAAATAAATTGGTCGTGCGATGTCCAACCGGCTCGTTTTGTTTTACGTAACCCGTAGGGACAATACCGTGACGCGGATGTGATCCGTATCTCGGTTACATAAGGTGGAAGATCGTGTGATACCACGCTCCGTGCTTATCGCGGTGAATGACATAATATATGTGTATACACTGAATATTCATAGACTTTCATCTAGGTGAGAAAAATAACGTTTAGATCGGATCTCAATCCGGTCCGACGCAAATAGATCAGTCGGTAACATTATGTTAATAGGTCTCAGAGTACATAATATTGTTGCCATGAGTTCCAGCTAAACCTGTGATATCAATGACACTTCTAAGGTCAACATATTCATAATGGCCAAATACTCGCACGAACATCATAAAGCAAGTTCATATTCTAATAAAATATAGCAAGATTTTGGCGAGTATATGTCAGTAGCAGGAATTAACATAAATAATATTGCTACTGTGAATGTAACAGGTAAAAAAAATATAAACAAAGAACTTTGTCATTTGAGTGTTAGACATTGGGTTGTGAAAGCATCCAAGCTACTTAATTACGTATAAGTTCTTGAAACAGAAGAAATAACATAGATCTCAATTAAACATTAATTTCGTGCAGAAGTCAAACATAAAATATTTTTTGTACCCATCCATTCAGCCGGGTATCCTCTGTTTGACATAGCCCCCTCTCAAGTTCAAATGATCCACTTAGTTTGTCGAATGCTACAACCAGTTGATCCAGTCTATTCTAGGGGCGTTCTTAAGGTAGCTGATCCTCTCAAGCATTTGAGTCATATGTATCGGAACACTTCTAATTAACACTGAGAAATTCCCAAAACTGTGTGTTTTCTCTAAACGAGCATTCCATTATTCTACCAATCATGTTTTCATCCAAAATGCATTTACCAAAGTAAAAGTTTTGTTTGTTTTAATTAAAAGTGAATCAATCGTAACATTGATACTCCATATACGGCTAAAGCCACTTACTTGTGCGGATTATAATTGAGGCTAATGTAACAAGATCATGCAAGTAATGGTAACTACTGCTTTTCAATAAGAATACTTGCAATGAAGTGATGATGTCGTAATTATTTTACATGTTTAAGTTGTTTAATATACCTTCAAAGTCTTAAAAAGGTTGTGAAAAACATTGCTCTGTATAGTAAGTATAGCCGCTATTCCTTATGGTCCCTTGAAAATGGTTGAGCTGAATGGTGCTGATCCATACGTGTCTCGTTCGTGAACGGGTGCCGACAGCCATCAGTAGAGACTGGTCATCTCTTAGGAGCCAAGGCTTATTTTTATTGTTGTTTTTTTTAATTTTATTACAGTCGCTTTTAATATGCACGTATAGTTTCAACATGAATGATGTAACCAATTTTTTGTTACAATATTTTGATTTGAAAGAGCGTGTGTGTTGTTTCTTGCGTGTTCTTCTCCATAGGTACCTACTACTGAATGGGTAACTTAGCTTCATTTTTCTGACTGGTGGTGGACCCCTTGAAAATTCAAAACTATCCGAAGTTGGTTTACGAAATATACGCTTTAAGATTGAGGATATTCATAACGAGATTTTAATAAACAGTTATAATAGGAGGCAAAATAATATTTATTTTAGTATCGACATAAAAGTCAGCTAAGTATTCATTCGTTATAGCTTTCTAGACGAATAAATAGTTTGAATATGTCATAACTCTACTCCTTACTTTCTAAATGTTTGTGCTGAAAACCTAATGGTGTCATTTATTAGATTTGGTCAGACATCATTAGTATTTATTTATAGAAAGTAGAGCTCACAATAAAAACCTTCTTAAAGTTTTGAAATAATAAGTTAAAATAAATTGCCTCCCTGAGATTATGCTCGAAAATATTATGTCATACATAATACATTATCTATCTGCGCTTTTATTTATTACGTCAAAATAACAAACCACTTTTGATTTTGTTTAGACTCTCGGTTTTCCTGTGAAGTAGGACCAGTTTGTTTCCAAGCATATCTTACATATAATCCTCTAATTTGCAATATATTTAAATAGACACGAGGAAAGGAATAGAACAATGCGAGCAAAGGTGAAATATATTTCTTCTCGGTTGTGTACATAAACGTAATTATGTACTTGGCCATAGGTAAGTATTACTAATCACATCAACACGAATTATGTTGTAATAAATACTTTATAATATTATAAAGCTGAAGAGTTTGTTTGTTTGATTGTTTGAACGCGCTAATCTCAGGAACTACCGGCCAGAAATGAAAAATTCTTTTTGTGTTGGGTAGCCCATTTATTGAGGAAGGCTATAGGTTATATAACATCACGCTAAAGTTAAAAGGAGTGGAGCAGCAAACGAAAAGTGGAGGCAAACTGGCAGGCAATTCGATGCGACGGGAAGGGGAGCGAAAATTTTACGCGGACGAAGTCGCGGACAGAATCTAGTTTATAATATAACGTATATATTTTATATAGATAATCCTATATAAAATTATTTAAACTGTACAGAAATGTCCATTTGAAAGTAACCGTTTATATTATGATAATTTTATTGATATTATCGACTTGTGAATATTCTAGTAAGTGGTGTCCAATCACTGGGCGCTATGTAAATAGCGTGACATTTAGCGACCCTATTCGATTGGCTCATCGTACTTACTCCGGTAATTAGAATACTATTGACTACATACCAAATTCCTTGTCCACATATGACTTTACTTCTCGAAATTCTACTTTTTTTTTACTGACTTTCGTCAATCTTATATTTAGTGGTCACATATGTTTCTGCTGAGTATGAGAGTTGGGTTCACTTCCAAAATCGGGCACAATGTTATTGGGTTTTTCTATCTGGAATTTCTTAGTAGCAGCTCGGAGGAGTCTGTGCCCGGTTGCGGGCAAAACGCTCGCCCCTGTTACATGGGAGTAAATATAACTGACAATATGTGAGTGTACTAAGTACACTTCTGTCTAACCCTTTGGGGAATACAGGCGTGATATTATCTAAAATGTGATATGATGTTAATTAGCTGCTAAAGTTTAGAGTTTTTTTTTTTCCAGAATGAGGGCTGGGCTTGGACCCAAATATTGAAAGATATCCGTAAGATCATCAGCACAGGTTAGGAATAACTCTGGTTAATCTTGTTATACTTGCTGCTGATCTTGGCAGCTAAATCTAGGTTTAGACTTATTTTTAAATAGTATTTTGTTCTTCAAAAGGGTCTGCCCTCAGGATGATTAAAATCGTATTACACATGTCCTAATTTCAAAACATAACATTATCTAAGTAAATACTAGAAATTAAGTCTTAAATTGAACAGTCTGTTGGCTCTCTCATTCAAATGGAGGCATTGTAATTTATAGCCTTCCCGCCATTAGCTAATGTAACCTTTCCCGGAACTGAAAGCCCGGTAAAGTTCATTTCATTTCATAATGATATGGTAACACTAATATTGCAGTATTTGCAGTGCGACCATCTTAGATAGTTACGTCATATTTGGGAGATGGCTCACTTTTCGACCAAAGCAAAACAAAGAAAGAACTCTTGTTAGAGTACATTAAGCTAAGTTTAGCGCTAAAATATTTAAAAGAATCAAATTATGCGCCATTAATATCAAAACAGCTTCTGCCCACGACTTCGTCCGCGTAAAATTTCCACATCCACCTGATCTTATCGCCTGCTCGCACTATTACTTCATTTTGGCTTACCGTAATTTCTGACCTGTTTGCTTTTTATCAGCTCCTAATCTTCCTCAAGTGATAGTAGCCAAGCTACGATTGACACATACCACCGTTGCTACTGATCACCGTTCATCCATCTATTTTTTTTTTTTTTGTGGATGGGCAATTATTATTTTTAAATTCTATGTTATATTGTGATATTTTGTATTATCTCGTGTTTCGTGTAGTGGTCATATGGGAGAACCTGAAATAAATGGTTTTTTTTTTTTTTTTTTTTATTTTTTTTTTTAAAACCCACCCGTGTTCCATCAGTTGCCCATGTGCCAGGGTCTTCATCTATCTATTGATTGAGAATCTTTCCAATAAGTCCAAACACGATACGTCTGCTATTTGTTGGTGAGGGAGGTATACTGCAAATTCCAAGTGATGCTGCAGTATCAGTTCATGGTCGGTTGCTTCGTTGTTCTTGCTCTAATATCATTGAGATAATAGAATTTCAAAAGTTGACTCGAAAATATCTGTAGAAGATGTTCAAATCCCTTCATTAACTAGAAAATACCTGATAATATTTAAATGGCTGAACGGATTTTCTTGAATCATAGCTAAGAACACTCTCGAGTAAGCCACCTTACAGACAAAACAAAAAAATCAACCAATTCAGCCGTTTACGGCGCCATAGATAGATACACACATTAATTAAACTTCAATAAACGCAGAACGCAATGTTGTTACCATTAAAAATATATTGCTAAATTAGTCCTGAATTTACCACAACATACTGCTTACTCGACTGTCTAATAAAGTTACTAGCTCAAAAGCATATTTTTAAAACTCTTTTCGGTAAAGCTAAAGTAAATTAAGTGCTTCTAAACACTGACAATAATTGTGTAATGTTCACAAGTGTAAAATAATTAGTTGGGAGATATTATGTTGTACTCGTACTTTTGTAATATTGTTTTTGCGAAATAAAGATAAGCACTAATATTTAGTAGTGTGGTTAACACCACACCACGACACCCACCACGTCGTTTTATAACTAAAACGAGCTTAATTCATTCTCATAATGTTATGCGAACAAAACTTAATAGGCCCCATAAAAAAACGAGTGGTAAAGACGAAATTAGAAGCATAGCATTACGAGGCATGCCTTTTAAGTTTTGTCGTTTGAAGAAAAAAACACAACTAGAACCTTATAGTAGCTTGTATAGCTACACAATATTAAAATGGTATTTGGCTCGCCTACGCACCACCACGTGCTTGCGGGCTGGCGGTTGGGCATGGAATGACCCCCACTCAGCCCGCACCTTGTGACGTATGCGCTCGAGACAAACCATAATAATATCTAGATCGATCTAGATACACTACATCCCTTTCTTATTTTAATTTATTTTATATCAGTATTAATTACCTCTGGCATCAATAATAAGGATCTTATGAAGAAATAATAAGTTTTAGGTATTTATTAAGTTACAAGTATTCTGAATGATACTATTTTTCTGTATTGAATCACTTACTTTTTTACTAACTGGGTAGGACCTAATGTAAGCAACTTTTATAAAATAAGATTTCAAATAAATCATTGTAAGTACATAATTGCTTTATATTAACTCCCTTAATACAATGTCCAGTCTACTTTGTTTATTATGTCCCGGCTCCTTCCTTTTCCTTTCCCTCATTTTTTTTTTAATATATCTGTTCTTAATTGCTCGAAGTATACGCATCTCTTAAATTTAGTTCTTCAGGATCTTTATCATTAAAACTTTCCACTGATCATATTTTTTTTTTGTGTGAACTACGTTTCTCTTAAGAACTTGTCCTGTTGAATCTTTTCGTACCGCGATCTCTCTCCAGCTGTTTTTTCGGGTCCGTGGCTTACGCCCCCAGTGGTCGACGCACCTGTGGCGGACGCCCCCGATGCGAATAATTTAATTCAAAGCAATTTTTTATCAAATGTACTGTCAGGCACATAAATGATTTACAAAAATAATAAATGTATATTGATTGTAAGTATATGTATACTATTAAATCATAATTATACTTCTAACATAGAAATGTTTTTTATTGGATATATGTTTTGAAAAGTGAAAGTCTTAGTAATTTTTCATTATTTATTTATTTATATCAATAAGAAATCTAGTAAAAAAATTGTATACAAATCACAGTTTTTAGCACATACAATCAAGAGAATCATTTAACTTAATTACAATAATCAGTCTCAAATGTAATAAAGTAAGATAATTATAATTATATAATTATTAATAATTAAATAATCAGTCTAAAAAATTTCTGCAGAGTAACTAAGTTTTTACATAATGAAATATTCTTTTTATTACTGTACAATAATAATTAAACATAATCAACTGTGAAAACTTAAACAAATGAGAATATTTTTACCTAATTATAAGTCAGTTTCAATATAAATAAAGTAACAAAATAATAAGGCTTTAAAATGAAACGTACTCACAGAGTAGCAAATTTTTTACATGTGAAATGATTTCAAATTTTGTAAGCATAAAAATAATCAACTGTAAAAACTTAAACAAACATAAGAAACTAAATTTTAAAAATTTAAACTTAAAAATATGAAATGAAATGAAATGAATTGCACCGATCCCAGCGTGGTTTGACCAGACTCGATTAATCGAATGAACCCCGAGATTTGCACTAGCCCCTGAAGTGTCATGATTCATGGTGCTACATAGGCCATTGCATATCATGAAATAGACCGGGGGGCGCTGTAATGGTAGGGAAGATGTGCCCATTGGATAGGAAAGGATTACGAGCCTACCGACTATGCAGCCTTTTTTTTTTTTTTTTTTTTCAGGATGGGAAATCATCAAATGACTTCTACCGCTCTGGGCGGAGCGGGAGGGCGTGTCAGACTTTTACTGACTAAAACCCACCCGTGTTCCATCAGTTGCCCATGTGCCAGGGTCACGGTATCTCTTTCGAACAATCACGCGACCCCGGCAGGCATCGGTCCTAGTAGACCCCTACAATGCAGCCTTAAGTAAGCATTGGACTAGTGGAGAGAAGGGTGATATTTGTCTATAGGAGGGCATCTTTTCACGTAGTCGCTGGCATGTTGATCCAGGTCGAGCTTCGCCGATGCATCTTTTGGTGGAGTTAACCGTTTGCTTGGCTCTTTTCTATGTCGAGGTTTCGCTATGTTCCGTGTTGTTGTTTTCTTGGTCGTTTTCTGAGTTCTCGCTGACATCAGTTTCTGTTTTTTTTTTTTTTGTAGATATCACTAGCCGCTTTTTTAATCTTATTTCTGTCTCCAGCCGTGTCCCTCCAAAACTGGATATCCTTGTCGAAGTATTTCTTGTCCTGTTTTAGGTTGTCATTCCATTAGTAAATAGGTCGTCCGACCTTCTTAGATTTGGGCCTGTACTGCATTGCTACATGAAACAGGTGTGGTTCAGAGCGTCTGAAAATGTGTGCCAGGTAGCACATCCTGTGGTTCTTGATGCGTTTTGTTATGGTTTTCCCGTCTACGATTTGATGCATTTTCTCTGTCTCGGTTTGTTGATCGGGTCTCTCATGATAACTCGTTCGTATCTTCTCGGTCTTGATCGGTTCGCCTTTAGTCATATATCATACAAGGTACGATAATATCTCCAGCTGTGTCCGTCCAAAACTTGATTCCCATGTCAAAGTACTCGTATTTCATGTCTTGTTTTAGGTTGTCGTTCCATTTGTAAGGAGGTCGCTCGACCTTCTTAGATTTGGCCTTGTACTGCATTGCTGCATGCATGCGTGGTGTGGTTCACCATGTGCTAGGTAGCACATCCTGTGGTTCTTGACGTGTTTTGTTACGGTTTTACCGATTTAAATTTGATGCATTTTCTTATGTCCGCAGTTTCCTGGTTTCCTTTTTTCCTAGCTTGGTCAATGAAATCATGACTCAACTCGTTCATTTCTTCTGAGCCGCAATAATGTGGTATTGGATTCGTTTTAGTTCTTCCAGCTCATCTGTAATGAGGATAAGGTCGTCCGCAAATGATAATACCATCGGGAGTGATGATGATTTCCTTTGTTTCTTTCGTCGTCGGTCGAAGCAGGCCGAAGGCCGAATTTTTTTCTCTCATTTGGATATCGGTACCCTGCTTTTTTTCGGTTTCGTTTGTTGCTTTTTTTTCCTGTGGAATGTGTTGAGCGTTTGCATGTGTTTTGCGGGGTGATTTTTTTCCCTAGTTCGGTGAAGCATATTTGTATTCGTTGTCTGTATGTTTCTTGTTCTGATATTTAACCTTTTGGAGTGTTGTCTGGCTTTCTTTTACGTGATTATGAATATTACAGTTATTTGGTTGCTTGCTTTGTAGAAATTTGGCCTTCTGTAGGTTAAAAAGGGCTAATCGGTGGACCCTTGAGTAAATCGTCGGAAGAGTCAGAGTTACTTCCGTTAGAATGTTCCAGGGTACTTCGATGTTTTCATTCGTTGAGGTGATTACTACATTTGCTGGTTTTTTGTTATACTGTCTTGGTATTTTGGTTTGGTAGAATTTCTATTCAGCGCAGCACAGTTGCATTGTTTGACATACTTGGTCTCAACCGTTGTTACATTCGTACCTTGTCATTGTTTTTGTGTTTGTTTTTTTCCCCTTTTTGTTAACTGTTCTATGATGTTTTTTGATCTTGGCATTCCCCAAATTATTTTATTGTATTCTATTTGAAGTGTTTCTCTGTTAGCAATATTCATTAATAATTCGCCGTTGTAGTTGGAATCTTCATGCTGAAGCATGTGTTGCATCGAACCTTTGCGTTGGGTACTTCGACCTCGACCAATATGGGCGTTGAAGTGTCGTATTTGCAGTGCACCTGTCCTTGTTTTTCGTCTAATCAAGTTTAATACGTTTGTGAAGGATCGGATTGCTTTCTGAGTACAGCTGTTGGGGTGTGAATTTATTATGTACAGAGGAGTTGGCTTGTCTTTTCCCATGCCAACCTGCGGGGTAGGTGACATCGCATCCGTATACTTTTTATTGTAAACTGTTTCAATTTGGGCATCCTTTCTTAATAAAATTGCAAGGCCCCGGTGTGTGTTTTGGTTTTGAATCGCCGCAATCGTTTCAAGCTGCAATGCTCAGATTTGGGCAAGTGTACTTTTTTGCGGTTGTGGTCAGGTTTATGGTGTAGGTACATGCAGTATCGTCTGCGATTATGTCTGATAATGGTGTAAGGAGTGTTGCTTCTCGTTGTTCGCACGGTGTTAATGAGGTAACTAATTGGGGACTGTTCGTTTGAAGCTGACGTTTTGTGGCTTTTTCATGTACTTCTCCTGTGTTGTACCGGTTACCTAAAGGTCTGATATAATGTGTGGTTGTATGATGCGTTGGTTGAACTTTGCGTTTTGTTTATCCAGTTATTGTTGTATTGTTACTTTGATCAGGACCCAGCTATCATAGTGCTTCGTGTAGAGGATGTGTATATGTATTGGTGGATTCTCTCGATCGCCGATCGGTGTTTTTCTGCGTTCTGTTTATGTGTACATTCACATTTACGAGGAACAATTCGGACGCGGTGATGATGGTATATTCGATATACTAGAATGTTTAATTAATTGCACGGTTATGTATTTTGTTATCCTTTGTTCCTGGAAAAGAATGCTGTTGGGGAGAAATTCCTATATATTATTTAGAAGTGCTAGGCGAATTCTATCATCCTGTCAATGTTCCAAAACATATGTAGCGAGATCTTGACGGATATTCTTGTGATCAAATGTTATTTGGTGAGATATCTTACTAGACAAACAGTTCCCGTATTACAGTTCCCGTATTTTGTGATGGGCACGATTATACACATTGTTATTGCTTTTGTTTAGTCAAACACATTTATGTCAGTAAGGGGCTGAAACTGTCTAATTTGTGAGCTTGACCTTTTTTTTTTGTTTTGTATCGTTATCTGTAGAGCAAAAACGTCTGGTGCAAACTTAAGAGTTCAGGGTATTTTTTTTTATTATCTCTTCAGTCCACATGTATATTTACATTCCGGTGACCGTGGCCTTTTGCAAAGCAATTTGAGGAATTTGTTACCATGGTACACACGTCGACAAATCAAGACATTCATTTCCAGTATAAACTGACTTCTCTTTGCACAGAAAGCCTATACAATGCGAGGTCTGTTAAAACTGAAAATCCATAGCTTGATATGTAGCTGTGTGTACAATTATAAGATCTTTAGGTAAGGCATCTTTAACGATATTACATTTAGTGTTAGAATAATAGCGTGAATTTGTTTGTGTGAAGACACTGGTCCGCAACGGCTGCTTGAGATGACGTTGCGTGCGCGCGCGGCATATACAACGTTAATTTTTGTTTATGCGAAACCCGATACACGGGTCTAGTATTTTTGTGTAAAGAATCTATGAAAAAATTTTCAATACTGTATCATTAATAATCACAAAGTTATAAGCTTGATAAGTTACCTGGCTGTCCACGCAAAAACATATGCAGATCACCACAAACAGCTAGTGTACGTACCATCTCCGTGTAATGGACGTTTGAATACGAGAAAGACATGATAATTTTAAAATCGAAACAAAACAGCGCGGCCCGTGACTTGGAAGCGTAATTAAATATTTTCGATACAAAATATAACATGGTGTAAAAATTATTGGAATCGATTCAGTTACTGATTCTGAACAAACTATATTCAGGTTTCGCATATACTAAAAATAATCTTGTATAGGCCCGTCTACGCAGTTTAGCTAACGTATCCCTGTAATATTAAGAACGGTCTCACCGGGTCTAGCGCCATGGGTAACTCGTCCTCCGGCAGTCAGTCTTCACTACAGCCTGAACTTATGACACTTTTGCACAGAGAGACACACACAAAAAACGCGTTTTGATTTCGAATTCGGCCGAGCCAACATGTGTTGCGCGCGCGCATAGACGACCGCTTGCGACGAGGGTTCAACTTGATCTAAAAATTTAAACTTAAAAATAGTGTAAAAACAAAATACAAAGTTAGGTAAATTAAAAAAAAAAAATTAAAAATAGTATATAAGCAAAATACAAAGTAAGTTAAATTATTACTTTTTTGGACGGACTGCCACATATGGGCGGATATGTTCTAAAAACATGATCGTGTTAATTTATTTGTTTTCATATTGTTCAGTCAAATTGTCAATATTTTTGTACTCACTAATCTTTCTTATCAGTTGCATATTTCAATATTCAATAACTTGACTCTGGTGTGAAAGAGATAGACATAATATCTATTCATACTTCCTTATTGTTTTCAATTTTGTCGACAAAAGCTGGACTTTTTATTGTTACCAATATTTGGTTTGGCTCAGTTAGTTGACGAGTTGCTTGAAGTTAAAAGATAAAATTTCCATATGGTAAGAATAAGGGGCAAAATGTCTCTTGTAACACTCCCATATATGTATCAAATTAAATTACTTGAGAAGTGTATCGTTTGATTGTCTGACAAACCTTCTTTAAGTGGCATTACCTAGACAAATAATCAGCAAAGTTCTTTTTGCCTGATTTATAGACAACCATACAGAGAAACGTGAAAGTGTGTTACAGCCCATACTAATGCCAAAACTTCCCTGTCTGTTTGGCAGTATCACGTTTCACAGTCAGTCAATGTCTTAACCCCATATGCTATAATCCTTGGCTCTTATCTATATCAAGCGGTCTATCTATATCAAGACACCACCCAATGCTACTGGACTAGCATCATCTATAACCACTTTCCAATCTTTCCCGTCACAGCAACCCAAAGTAGAAATACAGGATAGAGCAGACTCCAGTTCATTAAACGTAGCATCCAGTGTGGAACCCCAGAGTTTAATAATTTTGGATCCTTTTTCTTGCTTTTTCCGAAGTAACTCTTTGAGAAGTTCAGTTTGATCGCAAAATTGGGAATCCATTTCCCGGTATCGTATAAGCCCAAGAAGCTCTGGAGCTCACTTATGTTAGTAGGTGGGTTAAATCCCTGGATACTTGATACAAATCTCTGTCTGAAAATTCATGTCCAAGACATTGTATCTCAGTCATTCATAATAAACCTTTCTAAACATAATCAGCTTGTTCATCGTTGGTAACAGATGGTTTTCCCCCAAGATTGCTCTGTTAGCTCGCCTCATGTCCACGCATAGGCAAACCTCACCATTATCTTTTTCAATTTTTTATGCCAATATCTACCTACATAATTATTGTATGCCTATAAGGCAGGACATATTGATACTCTAATATATTGTTAAGACCTCTAACTTACATATGCCCACAATAAAGATACTTTGACTTTGACTAGCCAGCGGCTTTGCCCACGTAATATACATATAAACCTTCCTCTTGAATGTCTCTGTCATTCATAAATACCGCATTAAAATCCGTTGCGTAATTAAAAAGATCTAAACGCACAGGCGCAGGAAGAAACTTTGTTTCATACTATACTAGCTTTTGCCAGCAGCTTCGCTTACGTATTATACACTTAAACCTTCCTTTTGAACCACTCTGTCTATTTTTGAAAACCGCAATAAAAACCGTTGCGTAACTTAAAAGATCGAAGCGTACAAACAAGAGAAGCAACTTTGTTTTGTACTATGCAAAGATAAAGATAAAGAAGACAGGCACTATCGGAGATACCCACTTCGAAGAGCTATAGACCTCTCCAGTTATATTTTTGTTTATTTCTCGTAGTTCTTTGATTTTACTATTATCTTTTTCTTCGAGATGAATAGATATTCTCTGAAGTGAAATTGGTTGTACACTATCGTCATAGCTATTTCAGTGTGAATATGCTTAAATTTTGGAGATGGTTTTTCGGTTTCCATTTGGTTAATCTGCAGTCCAATTAGGAGAAATCCCATAGTGACATTTATAGCTGTCTGTTTCCGTAAATATTCCTGGTTCCATCTTTTATTACGTGGAAAGTTGCACCGTTAGGCTTGTCACTTATTTTGGCATCAGCTTCAAAAGCTCCACTGAGTTTTAAAGGTTCGTTACTTCCATATCAATAAAATATTTGATTAGGGTGTTTTGTTTGGTTATTTGTATTCCATTGTTTTTCAAGTCTTGACATTGTTTGCCTGTGGTTCAATTACATTTGCATCCTGAATCCACTAACATGTTGACTTTTTCCCCATCTATGTCATACTCTAACTCGCTGTATCATCTTTTCTGAATACGTAATGTATGTCATCTACACGCATCCTTATTTGTGTCGGCTCTGCTATTTTTTTTTTTTTTTGTGGTAAATTTCTTCGTGTTTGTGTTCACTCATTTCACTTTTCCTTTTCATTGGTAGTTTATTTCTGCAATATTGTCTAAAATGCCCTTTTAATCCACATTTTAAATAATCTTTATCCTTTGCTGGTTACATGTCTGTGTTTCATTTCTTAGTCCTTGTAACGAACATTTTTCAGTTACCTGATCTACAATATGTATAATTTTTTTTCTGTAAATTGATATTTGTCGGATTGTGTCTAAGCATTTTTTTTTAATTCGATGTTTGCTTAATTAAACTAAATAAATAAATTTCATACACCTTGCTCTGCTTCGGTGTAAATAGGCATCAAGTTTATGCAATGCAGTCTTGAATATATCTGATTCAAATGTCCCAGTTAGGTTGATGTCAGGAATATTGTAGAATATTTCTTGCAATTCTAAACAACCAAAATGTAATAAGATTCTCTTTTCTTTTCACTCCTATCAATACCAGAAGCAGCTCGAGCTCTAACCGAAAAAGGTTCTCGTTCGCTATCGAATAGGTTCGATAAGCATGAGCTGGGATATTGCAATTGTCTAGAACTAACAAGTATATTGTTCTTTCAATATCAATTTAATGATCAGAAAATTCTGCTTATTTTAATTTCTTAAGCATGAGTTGGGACACAGCATTAACCTGGAGCCACCCAGTTTACTATCGTTCCAATATCAATTTAATGATCAGATAATTCTGTTTATTTTAATCATCAATTGACAACATTTCCATGGCGTGACATAGTGTGTATTATACCCATTGATGTCAAGTTTAATTGACATATACTAAAGATGCTAGTAAAATAAAATCATTTAAATTACCACAACGATTAGGTACATCTACATTATAAACGTAAGATATTGTTATCTATTATTGTTATTTTTTTTTTGTTTTTGACAATTTATGTTCTATTGTTTTATGGGCTCGTTAATTTCTCATGTTGTCAATTAGTGACCATTAATGCTGTTGAGGACTAATTGTCCTCTGAACATTGTCGAAATGAATCAATTTAATGACCAGCAGTGCTGCTTTCACATCATAATATTGTATCAATTTAATTATTAGTTTTGTTGTATTTTCAACTGTCAATTTGATGACCAGGCATTTCGCCAGCTTACGTGGAAATTGTTACTTAGGTTCAGGGTTGTCAACCATGCTGATTAAACCGTATTTTACTGTGTTCCTCTTTTGTACTGTTCTATCATCATCTGCCTAGCCTTTCCCCAACTACGTTGGGGTCGGCTTCCAGTCTAACCGGATGTAGCTAGATACCAGTATTTTACATGGAGCGACTGCCTGTCTGACCACCACAATCCAGTTACTGGGTAATACAATACCCCTTTGTAAGACTGGATGTCAGACTTTCGGGCTTCTGACGAACCATAGCGACTGTCAAAGATCCACAAATGATAGCCAGGACCAACGCCTTAACGTGCTTTCCGAGTCACGAAGGGGTCTAAGTATGTAAAGATGGTCAACCATCCACGAATCGACCGCGACAAGCATAGCTTAACCTAATCGATCGATCGATCCGTGCGGCTGTAATTACTTAGCCACAAGCCCCTGCCAAAATTTGTAGTATTCTAAAATTGTGTAAATTGTTTGTTGTTCGAAACATTAAAACCTTACTGTCCATTATTTTATATCAAAATTGGCAACCTAATATGTGACCATGACCACTCTGCGTTAACCGTTCTACGATCTTCATAGTCGTAACATGGCCGGTTTTTCCAACGAACGTGGCCACCATCTTCTTTGAAGTGCTTCGAGAACGAACAACTTTAGTCGGCTTTGGCTCGTCTTGAAAGACCCAGATTGTAGATTGTTGTTTGGAATCAGGATCGTAGGCATAGATCCAAAATTCGTCACCACTGATGATGTCGTAGACGTGATTTGACTCTCCTCGGTTGAACCTTTGCAGAGTTTTCTTACACCATCTGACGCGAGCCACCTTGTGATCGTCGGAAAGCAGATGCGGTATCCAACGGCAAACTAGCTTTCTCACACCGAGCGCTTCATGCAAAATCTTATTAATGGTTGTCCCTGAGATGCCTAATAGAGCCTCTATCTCTCGATATGTCACATGACGATCTTCGAGAATTAGTTGTCTCACAGGAATGATGTTATCTTCAGTGAAGGCGGATTTTGGGCGTCCTTCGCGAGATTTGTCACTAACACTAGTATGTCCACGCTGGAATTCTAAATACCAGCGTTCGACAGTCCGCAGACATGAGCTTTCATCACTGAACACAGATGTTAGCTCTTCAAAACACCGAAGCCGTGTCAGGCCTCTTCTAAAGTTGTAGAAAATTATTGCACGAACATTTTCCTTAGAAAGATTCATTTTCGTACGTAACCTGACAGATTCCAATCGACGCTGTGACTAAACAATAGTATTAATCCTAATACTTTCAACTGTTTTGAGATTCAAAATTTAAACACATTCTAATATAGAACAGTTCCAAATTCAAAATTGCCGGGAAATATGGAAACGACAGAACTTAAAAGGCATGCCTAGTATGTGGGTACTTCATGAATTTTAATGTTTGTCTTGTAACTTTGTAAAGTTATTCGCGACATAAAATTAAGGGCTTGTATCAACACTATATTGATACTCTATTTATTTAATAAGTAGGTAAGAACTAATATCTATAAGTATGACATACTGGTGCCGATTCCCTTATTCACAAAATAAACTAAATTTAAGTTCAGTGCATCTTTTTCTTTCTATTTCATTATGGAAAGGACAGAAGATAAATTTTAGTTTAGTCCTGTCAAATTAATCAGCGCTTGACGTAAATTAACGTAATTTTAGTAGGCAAGTTTTTAATCTCGTCTAAACTTGTATGAAGTAGTGACTGGCGCTGATTAATTTGACAGGACTAAACTAAAACTTTTTTTGTCCTCTTCTTAATGAAATACAAAGAAAACAGATGCACTGAACTTAAATTTAGTTTAGTTTGTGAACAAGGGAATCGGTACCAATATCTAGTTAAGGGTGCTGGATTTACCATTCGATTTAGAATAAGTAGGTATTAACTGTCTTCAACACGTTCGCTATGTGCTTCATGCATTTACCTACAAGTTGGCAAGATGTCATAATTCTACTTTCTATATTTTGTATCTTCCTTCTAGCCTGATCCTAACTAGCCTGTATTGTTCCACTGCAGGGCAACGGCCTTCTTCTCCCTTTTCCACTGAATACTGTGCATCTATTCATTTTAGAGATGTAAAAAAAAATCAAGCAAATGAAATTCAGTTAAAATTCGGAATGATGACTGTGAATTATAATGACAGGATTAGCCTTTTCACTTACTGTCGAACTTAGTCGGTCACCAAAAGAAATAATTTACTAGGGTCGTCGGATATAGTTGAAATTGAGTAAGAAACCAATGAATGTTTTCGATTTCATTCGGAATGAAAAGGTTTATCAAATTCAATTTCGTTCGCCATTTATTTCTTGCTGCAACGCATGAGGTATTCAACACTTAAACTGTACTGTACATTTAAGTACTAATTACTTCTACTTATATTCTGATCGCGTAGGCATAATGTAATTTATATGTTTTATTGTTTTTCTCGTCATTAATGATGATGTAAAGAGCGACAGGTAGTCATTCAAGATTCTTGCGTTTAATTAATTATTGTCGTTACTGGTCATTCTGGTTTCCACCAATTATGGGAATCACAAACACATCAATGAGGTTTTTGACCCAAGTTTTATTACTTTGGCTGTTTAAACATTTTTACTTGGTATTTATATATTAAGATACAGGTTATCCATTCTCTAGTGGAAATTTGTCTCGATTAGTCCAAAACATATTACGAAATTAGATAATCTCCATTCGTTCCTTCTTCGTCGCGTCGATGATTGGTTTTATACCAATATCTTAGTATTGACCAGAAAATACGTAACTTATTTATTTATAGATTCAGAGAATTCTAGCCAGACACTTTTAAGCCTAAATAAAATCAGAAGTAACTTCAACACATGATATAACATCATAACATTACGCCATGTTTCCGCGATGTATTGGGCAGAGGTGTTCCTATAGTACACCGACATTTCGCAACCCACATTTTCATGTAATTGAGGGAACGGCAATTGCCATCAACCAAGCACTGAGCAATCTAGACTCCGAGCTGCTGCTGAGAAATGCCAGACAAAAACGCAATAACAATTTGCCGGACATGGGAATCGAACTCAGGACCTCATGCTCAGCAGTAGCGCTTGCGACCACTAGACCAACGAGTCACTTTAACTAAATTAAAATATTTAATTGTGCTTTATTATTGACTTTCTTCGAGTTTTATGACAAAGTAAATATCATAATAATGGAATTATGCAACTAAACTCATAGATAGCGTAATAAAATAATTATTACTGATAATTATTAGATACCAATGAAGTGTAGGCCGCAAAAGGTAATCTCTATATCAAAATTTAACTGTATATGTGTAATGTCAATAAAACAGCACTTTGCTAAATGCATAATTATGGAAGTATTTATGTATATAAGGTGTATCTATTCGTACACGAAATATTTTAAGAGGTACACTTGTAGGTGGTAAAGTAGATATAGCAACAAAAAAAAAAAATCTAAGGGATTTTTTTCAAATATAATATTTATAAATTTTTTGACCCACATAAGAAATACTGGCTCCTTCTTATTTTTTACGGCCCGAGACACCGCGGCCATGCTCATGCCGTCCGGTCGTCGCCCTCGCAGCGTCAGGCAGGCCATTCATAGAATTTGAAGTAAAGGTCCGCATATGCAAAACGTCTCAAGCAGTTTTAAAATTATAATAATTAAGAAAATTCAAAAACGCTTAGATAAAAAATTTTTTTTTGCTTCTATAGCTTCTTTACCACCTACAGGTGTACCCTTTAAAATATTTCGTGTATGAATAGATACACCCCTTATATAGTGCTAACAGAAAACAATTGAAAAAATGTTGTCTGTTTGTAGATATATCTGTTTGTTCCGGCTAATCTTGGAAACGGCTCGACGGATTTTGATGAAATTAGATATTGGGATACTTGGAATTCTGTTAAAGAATACAGGCACCTGTTATTTTGTTGTGTTCCACGCGCGCCTCAAAGAGATGTCAGCACACACGGAAGTGATCCGTTAGGGCCGATGCCTGCCAGGGTTGCGGAATTGTTCAAAAGAGTTACTGTGGCCCTGGCACAGGCAACTGAAGGAACACGGGTGGGTTTTAGTCAGTAAAAGTCTGACACGCTGCAGCTGCGCCTAGAGCGGGAGGCGCCATTTGACGATTTCCCACCAAAAAAACAAAGGCACCTGTTATTTTATCGACATACCACGCGGGTGAACCCGGGGGCAGAAGCTAGTAAATAAATATAATTGATCGTAGCAACATCTTCTAATAACATAATTAACTGTTAGGTACTTCGCGCATCGACTCATAATTACCGGGTTACTGTGTTTATCTCAACTTCGGCAATTAACGCGACTTAATTACTTAACCGTCGCAGTTATCGCTTTAGGAGGAGGTAAATCCCTCCCTACCAACCACATACCTTTACATTATGTAAAGGTATGTGGTTGGTTTGTTTACTTATTCGCTTGTAAACTTTAAGCTGTATAACATAGTTCTACGAGTTAGTAGTTGATGGCTGTGCAAAAACATATTCATTAAGACATGTTTAGCAATTGTGCTTGTTTGATAATAAAAGAGATTAAGTACATGATTTTTTGTGAAAGATATAAAAAGAACATAGGAAAGCACCACCACCTCTTAGTGCACTCCGGTTTTGTTTGTTGATGATTTAACCCCAATTCAATGCAACAGATGCAAAAATGGTCTGGGGCATCTTTTTTCTCACAATAGTCTTAGCTTTGGCTTTGGACCTAAGTAGATACTCTGGCCCTAACTACACAGAACTTAGTTTCTTGAAACTTCAAGAAACGAAACCTAAACATTCTTTTAATCGACGTCAAAAAGAAGGTTTTCAACTCGTCTGTATTTTTTTTGGTGTACCTTTTATATAATATGTTCCGCGATTTCTTCGGCAATTGTGAATGGGTTTCGTTTTTTTTTTTTACACTGGATAGGGTTTTCTTTAGGGGTGATCCTATGTATATTATTTATATTTATTTACTATGCTTGGGTATTCTGGGCGTTAGTCTTCATAATACGTTTGTAATCGACTTTGTTTAAATAGATAACTTTCTGCTGCAAGGCTTGCTGTCACTGTTGCTTACATAGCGAGTAGTGGTATACGAAAAACTAAAATACAGATCCAAAGACACCGACTTCCGAAATTAAAGTTATTTTTCAGTTTGTAGTGTTTTTTTTCGGAGGTGCTTCCGCAGATCTTGGTAGGGTAACAGTTGGATAAGTGTAGACATGGATTGAATTGTATTGTAGACTGTTACAGTCTTTCTTATTTATTAGCCGATCCCAAAACAGTACCATTCCCGACCGCGGTCCGCACGTGCGACGTTCCGGGCCAAGTGTTACGATATCATGATATTACGCCACGCAGGAGGCGCCGGGCGCATAGCAATCATTCATAGCGCGTCACGACTAGAAAGTATGGCGTTGATGTGCTCATCATTAGCATGCTTCTCACTGCTGAAGAATGTTCTGGAAGAACTGCCTGTGCTGAGGAATCGATACGAAACAGCTGAGCTGTGTGGCATACTAGAATGATTTTAGTTCACTCTAAGGAATGAATGAAAAAAGCTAGCAGGAAATGTTAGAAATATCGGATAAGGTGGAACTGTTGGCATAGTGATAGCAGGTTCGATTCCTGCACGATGCTAATAGGTATTCGTATGGCGCACAAATCTTTACGCCAGGTCCTACTGTTGTTTTTATGAGCCTACGATGTGTCGATACAAGAAAAAATCCTAAGAGGGAACACATGTTTATATTAAAAAAATGTATGTATTTTTCGTTATTGATATACAAAAAACATGGTTCCATTTTCATTTATGTTTACCACGCGTATTTTTTTTACGAATTTCGTATGTTTGTGGCTCCACCTTCCTCTTTTTGTTGGCAGCGTTATGAAGAGGGCTGAGGTTGCATTCAAGCGTTGTTGGTCTCAATACACAGATGGCGCAGCTTATAATAAAAATAAGTATTTAATGAAAACGAAAAGATACTGACTGCAAAAAAACCATTTTAATTATTATGAAAAATGTAAAATTAAAACAGTTGTGAGGATCGTGTTTTCTTTTTATTGTGATTTTATTTGAATTTAAATGTAATTTATGCAGTGTTTAAACGTTACGAATTTTGAAAATTAACTGCGAGGATATTAACAAGATGCAGAACGGTGCGGTGTCACAGTGTATGGTGAGCAGTTAATGTGCTCACACGGTAAGTGCTCGTTAATTATCGTGTTAATTGGCGCCGAGCGACATTCGCGACGCACTGCCTGCTCCGTTACACACATTATACGCGTTATGATACTGACATTATACCACTTATGAACTCTTGTTAATGTAGAATGTTTTGAACAACTCAATGTGGTTATGCTTTATGCTTTTTAACCATTTGCCAATGGCCGTTGGCCTAGTTCAATCCTATTAATGAAAACCATATCTTAAAGGAGAAGTTACCGGAACTTCAGGCTAACAAATATTGAATTTGAACTGAACTCGACTGGGACCCACCTAAAAATTGCCTTGAAACAATCTCTTCTTGCGTTTGCAAGTATACCTGCCTGAAACACGACAGAAATGGGACAGCCCCAAAAGGATCCTAAGACTGTCTACTGAATATCTTTGACGTCAATTTCTCTATGCTTGTATTCGACACGGGCTATTTTAAACCCTTCATAAAGTAGTGGGTACTTCTTTATAAACAGTGTGAAAGAAAGATATAGGACAGTACTTTGATTATAAAAGGGACGGTAGTTGTATACTACGGTTTTTCTGATGTTTCACGGAATCATAAACCAACTGCGTACTTCAAAGCTCGGCAAACCATGAGAACTGAACTAGTACAAAGTAGAAACTGTACAGAACCGACAGATTCCATTAGATTATCAAAGAATTTAGCAAAAACCAATTTAATCCACATAAAGCAAAGAGCAAATAATGACGCGGTACGAATAACTTGTAGAGTTCTTGAAATCATCCACAAAGACACGCGACACTTAATTTAATAGGTACTAAGTATAAGATTACTAAGTGAGTTAAATATTTCAACGCGCTTTTTGCCGTTTAGGTGATCTTAATTGGTGGTTAGAATGTGGCAGATCGCGGCCGAGTCGCGGGAACTAACGGTCGCACCGCGGCGCGGCGTGCGGCGGCGCCGTGTGTGGCCATCCTTAGACGCAATGCGCTTTTAATTAAAACAAAAAAATGTATTCTTTTTAATTGTTCCCATTTGACGCACCGGGTGTGAGGTTGGCAGGGATTCTTGTCCTGCTTGCGGTACACGGTACAGTCGCCCCCTACTTGCGCGTGTGCATGTGAGCATTTTCTTTCTGAAAAATGACAAGTGACTTCCTAAAAAAAACACTAAAAAGTGAAAAATAACTTTAATTTTGGAAGTCGGTGTCTTAGGATCTTTAATTAAGGTATTTTTGCCACTGTGAGCGGACTCAGGTCAAATTATACACAGTCTTCCATTTCCTGAAATGCTTTAATCAGTAGACTACAACTTGTTCTTAAAATATAGTTACAAGCGTTAGGCCTAACGTTACAATCGATAATGCCCGTCCGGGCTGCTCCGCTTCGACTATCTGTCAAATCAACAATGTAATTCTACCTTCACTTATTATTATTTTTCTTTAAAAGTGAGGATCGCTAACAGACGGCCATTCTGCAATAGGAATGTCCACATTCCTAAATTAAACTCGGCCATTCTACCGTACAGGGTATGGCCTCATACCAGAACAAATAAAACTAACTAACTACAAATACTAAATAATTAAAAAAAAAATCGAATTGTGGCAAGTAATTAAATCAAGTAAGTCTAATAACATTTAGTAAAATAAAGTTTCCTTTACCCACAAATAATTTAAATTTGAACATAGTTTTAAACATTACATCAAGCAATCACATACTATATACAGAACAAAACAAAAAAAGATAAACTAAAATATGATGCACAAAATATGAGAACATGAGCTAATTTTCTAACAAGAAGTAGTTATCTTCCGAAGTGAGGTCATCCAACGGCTCGTACTCACGAATAAACTCGTCGGTACATTTGTAATATTTTCAGGAAGCTCCCGTTTAGCCATCCGAAAGCCACGGTCTGCTCATCTTCTTAGGTCATCATTCATCAATCACATTTATCAAGCCACCCGAGAGCCATTACCTTGTAATTTCACAAACAATAATCAATGATCTGCCGTTTAGCCACCCGAGAGCCACGGTCTACCAACAGTTTGTCACCAGCGTTCTCTTAACCGACGCTCAGTTTTATAATAACCGGGTATTGCCGATACTCCGTTGTCGACACTGATCTAAGCTGTAAATGATTATGGAAATTAGGTGAAGGGCTACCGGCCACTACCACTATAAATCTACTATAGTACCTTCATCATGTTTATGTATTTATACCATTACATACATATGTACATATACAGAAAACATAACATATCACACTTTTTTTTTATACTATTCATCTTGCGAATCCGAATCGCTATGGTCACTTTTATCGCTACCTAACGGTGATAAACTTAAATTAATCCAGGATTTTAACTTATCAGCCGGGAAAATATTCTTATACTGTCTCTGACTCCCTTAATGCTAAATACTTCGTACTGGTCTTTCTCTAGCACTGCTGTTACCTTAATTGGACCTTTGAATTTAGGAGCTAACTGTTTGCTCTTGCCCCGATCTGGATTATTATATGGGATCATGACGAGTTCACCTTCATGAAACGCATACTACCGCATTTAGAACATGTTTGGCTCCAATCGATATGGCAAAACTTTTAAATTCGCCAGACGTAAAACTTATGCCTTGTTCTGATAATAATAATTATTTGTTTTTTCTTTGGGTATCCATATGTTGCGAAAATATCCCCGTGTGTTTTAATGGTAGCCTTAGACCTAGTGTTCTTCACAGGTCTGACAAATATGAATTTGCTAAACCCATCAATGACTCCGAGAATGTAGGCATTTCCTTTTTTTTTAATTGTTATAAATGGACCGAAATGATCAATGTGTATTGTGTGAAATATTGCGTTTACCTTGGGGATCGGATTTAAGTATCCCGACTTTTTCCCTGACATTTCTTTGTTAGGTATAAGCACAGTTGAAGCAAGCATTAACGTACTTCTTTATGAAACGTTGCATTTTTGGGAACAAATAATCGGCTCCTATCTTCTCAATCGTTTTCTCAGTTGATAAATGACCCGCTTCATCATAATTAAGATGATGAATTCGACAGAAATGAGATGAGTTCAGAGCATCAACATGCTGCATATTATGACCTGGCCGATACTCGATAGTAAAGTTGTATTCCTTCAACATCAGCCACCACTTTGCAATTTTAGGTATTAAATCACGCTTAACCAAGATGGTGCGTAATGCGTTACAGTCCATTATAACTTATAATATAATTCTAGACCAATCAAACAAACTCTAAATTTCTTTAAGGTAAGTACCACTGCCATCGTTTCTAGATCATAGGAGTGCCAAAATGCTTCCTCGCGCGTTGTTTGGTGACTGGAATAATCAACTGGCTTCATTAGGTCTTTGAAGTAAGATACCTCCAATTCCTAATTTACTGGCATCATAATTGTAGCGATACGATTGCTCAGTTGCATTTTTGATATTGTACAGGAGCGCCCGCGCTGGGCTCGCTAGTCACTTACATACTATCCGCCCTGCCATGTCCTAAGTTACTGTACTAATTATAACCAAGTTATTGTGAGCCTTTATTTAATATTTATCAAATTCAGTATAAACTAAATTCGCATATCATTTACCTGGACCCCATTAATAACACGCACAACACAATGAACCTCTGTGGTATAGGCTGGGTTGTACAAGGCTAGTACAGGTCTAACAATCAATTTGGTTGTATTTCTTTAAATGCACTGTCTTGTTCGGAATCCCAATGCAGGACACATCAGTTTTGGTCAGCTGTGTGTGGTCTCGCAATGGAAGCGAAGTTAAATAAAAACCGCCGAAAGTAACTGGCCAAGCTAATAAATTGACGAACTTGATGTACATTTGTAGGTTTTCGGAACTCAGAAACCGCCCGCTAGGTTTAAGACCAGCTTCCGAAATCTCATACCTATAATAGTCTATTTCCGATTTCATTGGAAAAAGAAACATTTTTCAGATTGGTTATATTGGCATTACGTAAAAGCTGCTAAATACCTTCTAGTTTACCGAATGCTTCATCAAAAGAACTACCTGTTAATACTAAATCATCTAAGTAACGGATAGCCAGCTCGAATGGTTGTGCTCCCAGAGCTCTAATGATAATTATACTTTGAAATACGGCAGGAGCATTTACAAGACCAAATGGCATCGTCATATACTCGTATTTACCGCTAAGTCTGTAGAGCTAGTCGTCAATGACCGACATCGGCTAGCTGTCTTTTACTGTCTTTTTATTTAGTGCCCGATATTCTATGGATAGCCTGTATACATTGTCTTTTTTTTTTCGAACCAAGACTATTGGACTGGCTTAAGCTGACTGTGATTCTCTTATAATATTACTAGCTAACGTGTCACCTATCATTTTCTGTCCCTTTGCGCGTTCACTAAAAGGGAGTCTATGAGGTCTATACATCACAGGCGTATCATCTTTGAGATGTAGTGTAATTTCGGTTATTTGAGTCAGTCCAAGCTCCTACATATTAAATTCAAAACAGTCCCGTAACTCATTCAGGAGGTATAATAACTGATATTTTTTTAGTCTCAGTTACTTTGAGGCCAATATCTAACATATCTAAAGTAATTATGTTCTTTTATGGTGTTGGATTTATGACAATTATCAGATAACTGGGTATTAAGATGAATAGCATTCACATCCAAGGGTTCATGCTGTGATGTAAATGGCCCTAGATTATTTAATTTTATTGCTCGAGACAATAATTTGGAATTGATTAGAATAATTGAATTTTCTACAAATTGATGACTACACATCGACTCCACCCATTATGAAATTGATAGACACCTTGCAATAGAATGTATTGGTTGCCAGGTTTCGTGCATGCGCTGCCAGGGACAAATAATGATCCTGAAAACGTATCTTGTGTATTTATATATATATATACTAGCTGACCGTACAGACGTTGTCCTGTTTCCTAGAACTCGATAGCAGCGCCACCTATTTGGTCCAATAGTGAATCTAAACCACCCAGGGTGCCACTCAAACGCATACAAAAAAAAATCAATCAAATCAGTCCAGCCGTTTAGGAGGAGTTCAGTGACATACACACGTACAGTAGAATTATATACATATATAAAGATATCTGTTAACCCTCTCACGGAGATGTCATAAGTATTATAAACATCCATTCTTTCTATATCGGAATCGTCACAATGTAGTACTACTTTAGTGCTAGTCTCATGAACGGTAACAATGGGCAGCTCTGTTAAAGACTAACATTTAAGAACATCGTCTTAAGTAAATGATCAGGTAGAATAAATGCTTCTATATCTGCTTGGACCGCATCTACGACAACAGTAACAAATATCCTAGGAATTGGTACGACACTTCCAAAACAGAATCCCCTATTAATAGGAAGTGCCATCTTATTTGGAACAACATTTAGATGTTTAACAACTGTTTCTCGAACTAAACTACATTGGCTTCCAAAGTCTACGAACGCTGAGGCCGATATGCCATTAATATAAATGTTTTTAACATACTTACTGTTTGATTTTCCGTTGGTTGTTATTTTTAAAACGTTTTGTGTATGATTATATGGTTCGTGATATCTTATGTTTGATCAGGTTTTGGTCGAGAACCTATCAGCTTACAATTATGTGTCATATGTCCTAGCCGTGAACACTTATCACATCTTTTTAATAGTTTATTGCAGTTACGAGCCGTGTGCCCAGTATCACCACAATTATAACATTGAAAAGATCTAGACCTTGTTCGGGCAGTTGTGGCAAACGATTTATTTGACATGTTGCTGCGATTAGTGTCTGAGTTTTGTAAATGTTGCGGTCCTTGTATAAGTAACAAGGGTTCCGTCTTTGAGATAAGATTACGTTTTGATATTCTACGTAAATATTTTAGCAAGCCCGATGTCCTCTTAAAACTACCTCCTAGGGCGTTTAGTCTTACAACATTATCAAAGATACAACATATTATGCAATCAACGGCGTTTCTTCCTTTAATGTCGCACATTTTCACCAGCCTGGCCTTCTCATGGAAATATTCCTCCATCAATCCTCTCCTACTTTTTGCTAAGCATTTTTGTAAGTCGGTCGGCGTAGTTGCGATCGTCTGGGAAAGTTTTTATAATCTTTCTATGTGAGTACTGGAACATCTTTCTTTCCAGTGAGAACACATACTCGAACGAGATCGTTTTCAATTGATATTTTCGATATTATTTACGAACGCCGATTTATCGGAGAGATCGGACGAATCTAGTTTTCGTTTATATTTGTTTTTATGTTCGGAGCCACCAGTCTTGATATCATCACTGTCATCACGCGCTGAGAAAGATTTAAAACTGCAACTGTGGTATTGGGTATAACGAGACCTGCGTCTATTTTGCGTGTGATAATCTGACTGACTGGTTTCGGAACTGGTACCTACTATTATTCCTATGAGGCCAATATGATAACGAGGACGACGAAACAGATACGACGAGATCTGTTCCGGTAAGTATCACGTTTCTGTTGTCTTGATTCAGCCTTGTGGTAGGTATGTTTATTTGTTCGCGGCGCCTGGATACGCCCGGGATTCCGTGATGATCTACTAGGTTTATTCAATTCCAGAGGTGGAGTATAATTGGCACTACCACTGGAATCCATTGGTACTATGTTTAAAGGCGGAGACTATGTGTGATAAGTTGAAAACCAATATATCAATATTTTAAACACATAACAGGGTTTTATTTAATTTTTATTTGTAGGTACATAGTGGAGTGGGGACGTGGTGTAAGTTAGTATCGTGTAATAGAATTAGTCAGGAAAAAAGAAACATAAAAACAATTATTAGTCATTTGGCATAATTTCCACACTAACACTAACAGCTGTCTGCAGCTGTTTCGCTACCGTACCTACAGTAATGAACGTACAAAATAAACCAAGTCGACCCGTATTTGCAAGTTACGGAATCGTCTAACGAACGAATAGTGATACAAATCTCAAATTAAATAATAATTATATTAAAGTACATACCCATGCAGCAGCAATAACATCCGTGATGGGTGTAAAATCACCCATAAGAAGCTTAAATACAAATAACCAATTCTGCAGCACCCATCATGCCTTAGTAGCTACCTCAATTCAATTTATTGATGTACTCAAAATTCGTAGCTACTGTGCGTGGTATAATTATGTATAATACATGTAAGCGGTTAATCCGCTATATTGCCCCTAAGTAGTTTATATGTACGTGACTCGTGAATCAACCAAAACATGGAAATGTCCTGTTGAGTCATTAATACTGTTTCTCATAATTAACCCACAAATATCGAATAGTTTAATGTCAACATTATTTTAAAATATCGGCGATCTTCATGATCAGATTTAATTACATATAAGTAGCTACTTTAAATCATAAAGACACCTATGTAAACATTAAACTCAACTTTGACAGGTGATTGATATTCTATGATGGAAATAAAAGTACGTAGGCACAGAGATATTTCGTACGCACGTTTTTATTTATTATTTTATACAATCATTTAGTGCCATTTTTGTAGTAATTTTTACCTAGGTATAATATTTCAACAGAAGCTAATATCAGAATTTCTCCACTCACCTCATACATAAACGGACCGGGCAAATACATGACCTACGTTTAATTCTGCCCATAGTCTGAGGGTACCCACGCCACGCACTTTGCCCCGCGTCGGGGTCGGTGTTAGAAACAACTTATTACATAATGTTAATGATACACAACTTTTTACATGTAAACAAATCATAACGCGCATAAAATTATCTGTTTGAATATGCATTAGCATGGCAGATATTAATTTTCAACCATAAAATTCGGTAGGCGTCAACTACCGTAACTTGTTTTGAAATAATAAATCAAGTAACATACCTGAAAACTTTCTCCAACACTCTTAGTTCTTACCACTTCTGACTGTGAGCGGACTCAGGTCAAATTATACACAGTCTTCCATTTCCTGAAATGCTTTAATCAGTAGACTACAACTTGTTCTTAAAATATAGTTACAAGCGTTAGGCCTAACGTTACAATCGATAATGCCCGTCCGGGCTGCTCCGCTTCGACTATCTGTCAAATCAACAATGTAATTCTACCTTCACTTATTATTATTTTTCTTTAAAAGTGAGGATCGCTAACACCACCGACTTCGAAATTAAAGTTATTTTTCACTTTATAGTGTTGTTTTTAGGAAGTCGGTTGTCATGTTTTTGTAAAAAGTTTTTATTTTTAACTTTTTAGTTATGGTACGTAGATACCCCGCACTAATCTAATCGCGTTATTCGTTCATTTGTCGCGCAAATACTTAATGCAAATTTAAGACTTAGGTATATGGTTTTCACATGGACCCCATTGTGCAAATGGAATCAAATTAAAATGGGACCATTCGGGAAGCACCAGGTTTCAAATAAAAAGAATCATCGAAATCGGTTCACGCAAAAAAAAATATAGTCGAATTGATAACCTCCTCCTTTTTTTGAAGTCGGTCAAAAATGAACTTTGATGACTGATGTGCTCTGTTAGTGGTTCGTGTATGATATAAGTAGTTTTTGTTGATCATGTTCGCACTAGGTGATTACATAAATTACTGTCAGTAGCAATCGCTTTCATTTTGACAGCTCAACAACATTAACTGCGTTGTTTACGTCGCTGAGCAGTAATGGATGAGAAATAACTTTCAAAATTATTAAGTTTCCGATTTATAGTGCGTTATGGTACAGATTTCGGGCGCGGAAGCAACCGATGCGGACGTTGTTAATAAAACGGGAGTCAGGTGTTGTAGGCGGGGGTGACGGTGTTCCCTTGACGAAAGAGTGAAATTAAACCAGTCAGAATGTCGTAATAATTGAGTATATTTGGCACACATAAAATTACACAGAAATCACTAAAAATGGTTGTAAAAGAGTACACAGCACACAATATAAAATACAATCAGAATAAGCAGTACACATAATTAAATCCTAGCTATATTACACTTGAAGACTGGCTAACTAGATATAGGGTACATCGCGACTAAGCAGTGGACAGCGGAGCCACTTACTTCACAAACACTACGTGGTAACTTGATGATTCATGTGAACTTGTAACAATACTAAATCCAAAAATAGACGCTCGGCCCTTTTATAACTTTTGTTGTCTACTGCAAGTAGCGTATACATTTCTTTACTTTGATTAGCCGCTCCGCCAATTGAGAGCGAGAAAAATGGACTTTCCCTAAGGTACAGGTTTCGACTTGTCGAGAATTTCAAAACACGTGTAAGCGAGTTCAAGGTTTCTGCTTTCTTATTGGATTAACAATGTGGCTCGTCCTATTGGACATACGCTACTTTCAAAATCGTGTATGAACTACATAAGGTATTTTAGGTATATTCATACCTACTCACAGCTAATTAGTGCTTTACAATAAATGAGTTAGGTAACTATAAGCTAATTAGTTTTATACAAACATAACACAGGCATTACAGACTAATTAGATTCCAACAGGTTATTGTTACAGGTAATTGCAGGTTAATTAGAATTCAAAAGGTCAAGACAATGGTAATACAGCTGATTATAAACATACATCGGTATTTACTTAAGTATCTTCATGGAAATCTACTACTTTTATTAAAGAACAGTATAGGGATTTGTTTAGGTATTTTACAGAGGCTATACCGGAGTTACCGAATACAATAGCGAGGAGATATTAATGTTAAAAGTTAGCTAGTCTCATTGGGCATCGCCCACAACAATAAAGAAACATAAATACTAACTATAGCTTGTTTTATTGGGCTTCGCCTACATTCCACCCCCTGTAACAGGGTTCAACCGACTTACAATTCTTGGTCTGTGGGAAGCACAATAATCTTCGCTACGGGTCGACGTAGGACCCCATTTACAGTCTTAACATCTACTACACGGATAATACCATCGTGTCCATGATACACAGCTTTGATGAGACCTTTGGTCCACGCACTTCGCGGTCTATTATTGTCCACAATCACTACTACGTCACTGATACGTACGTTCGGCACATTGTTTGACCACTTTTCCCGACGTTGGAGCGTAGGCAGGTACTCTCGCAGCCAGCGCCGCCAGAACATGTCGGCGAGCGCGTTCACGCGCCGCCACTGCCGGCGAGAGTCGATGTCTTCGGCGTCGCTCGATGCAAACGGAGTACTCCCGGACGCAGTGCCCAGGAGTAGATGGTTCGGCGTCAGGACCACGGGCTGGTCGTGGTCGTCGTTCACGTAGCTCAGTGGCCGGCTGTTTACGATCAGCTCGGCTTCGGTGAGGAGGGTGTAGAGGACCTCCTCACGAGGGGCACGCTCCTTGAGCGTACTGCGAAGTGCGTTCTTCACGGATCTCACCAGGCGCTCCCAGCAGCCACCCATGTGTGGGGCCGCCGGGGGATTGAAGTGCCATTCGATGCCACGGTGAATGGCCTCGGCCCTTATCTGACCTTGGTTGAGGTCTTTCAGGGCTGCTCGAAGCTCGGTATTGGCCCCGATGAAGTTGGTACCCTGGTCAGAGTACAGATGTGCTGGTTGCCCGCGGCGCGCTATGAGGCGCCGCAAGGCTAGTATGGCGGAGTCGGCGCTTAGGGAAGCGGCCAACTCAAGGTGGACGGCGCGTGTAGTGAGGCAGGTGAATAGGGCACCCCACCTCTTCTCGCGCCGTCGCCCGATTGCGACCTCCATCGGGCCGAAGTAGTCCACCCCCACTCGCACAAAGGCTCGTCTGGATGGTTCCAGCCTTGCGAGCGGCAGGTCACCCATCTTCGGTGGCGCGGGCTTGGCTCGGCAGACGCGACAGAGTTGGCAGTTGGCAACCACTGTCTTCACTGAGGTTCTGATTTTAGTGACCCAGTATTTTTCCCGTAGATTGTTGACGACGGTCTCGTGGTTGGCGTGCAGAGCCATCGCATGGTAATGAGCGATTAGCTTTCTTGTCAGAGGATGGCGGCCCTCCAGGATAATAGGGTGCCGCTCGCCAAACGTGAGCACCTCACAGGCACTCAGGCGCCCTCTCACTCGTAGCAACCCGTCGTCGGCTATCATGGGGTCGAGAGCCTTGATGCTGCTGCTGCTGGGAACGGGCAGGCCTTTAAGGATGGTGGCCCGCTCGCTTTGAAAGCTTTCTTCTTGACACAGCCTCAACAGGCTGTTGTGAGCATCTTCTAGGTCTCGCTGACACAGCTCCGTAGTCGACCGACGTTTGCGACATCGGCCGCTGAAGATGAGCACGCGCGCCATGACACGCTGAATGCGCGTCCACGATGAGTAGCGCTCGTACTCTAGGAGTGGTGCCGCCGGTGCTGCCGCGGCGTGGACCCGCTGGATGCGCTCAAGGTCCGCTTCCGACGCCTCAGCCTCGGGACACGCAGGCCACAGCTCCTGTGGGTCACATAGAAACGAGGGGCCCGAGAGCCACTCCGCGTGGTCATCGGGCCAACACAACCTGGTGGCCTTATCAGCTGGGTTATCCTGTGAAGGTACCCAGCGCCAGTTGCCTCTGTCTGACAGCCTATCTATTTCGGCTAGTCTGTGCGAGACGAATCGTTGAAATTCCTGTGCATCGGAGTTTATCCATTTTAATACAGTCTTGCTGTCGGTCCAAAGGAATTTCTTTTCGATTCGTATACCTAACTCTTTGTGGGCAGTGTCTGCTATACGACAGGCTAACACGGCTGCTTGTAACTCTAGCCTGGGAATGGATACTACTTTTTGTGGAGCTACTCGCGCTTTCCCTAGTAACATAACCGATTCCCTCTTTCCTTCAGAGTTAGAGCCCACTAGGTATACTACTGCGGCGTAAGCAAGCTCGCTGGCGTCCCCGAACGCGTGTAATTCTAAATTATCGAGTTTTAACCCGTACCACCGCGGTATTTTTAATTCGTTTAAGCGGTATAAATTATGGAGCCAATTAAACCATACTTTGGCGTCCTTTTCTTTTAAGGGTTCGTCCCATTGTATTCCCGACTTCCATATTCGTTGCATTAATATGCGTGATTGAATTACACACGGGTATAGGAAACCTAGCGGGTCGTAAATAGACATTATCATACTAAGAAATTGTCTTTTAGTGGGCACTAAACTACCATTCATAATTTCCGGTGGTAGTCTCTTAAATGACAGATCAAAACCTAACTCGTCGTCTTTAGGTGACCATATTAAACCTAGGGTCCTCTCTACTGAGCCTGTTCCCTTCTCAAGGGCTACCTTATCAGGCATTTCTATTTTCAGCCTTTCCCTTAGCTCCGATGAGTTAGTGACCCACCCCCGGATAATGAATCCACCGGATGCATGTATTCGTGTCACTTCCTCTATTAACGTGTTAGCCTTCTCCTCGGTCCAAGCACTATCTAGATAGTCGTCCATATAGTGCCTAGATTTAATGGCTTCCACAGCTTCGGGATAAACATCAATGAAATCATCGGCATTTTTGTTGAGTATATATATTGCCGTAGTAGGGGACGAGGCTGCACCAAATATCATGGAATTCATCGCGTATGTATCTGGTTCTTTATGGTGATCCGCGCCTCTCCATAAAAATAATTGCGCGCCTTGATCTTCTGCCCTTATTTTTACGCGTAAGAACATATCAGCGATATCCCCTGAAAACGCGACGGGGCCTATCCTGAACTTAATTAAAATGCCTAGCAAAGAATTCAGTAAGTCAGGTCCGGTTAGCAGATTATCATTTAAACACGTCCCATGTGACGTAGCGGCTGCGTCGAACACTAAACGTAGCTTGCCCGGTTTGTTCGGGTTAACGACTCCGAAATGCGGTAAATACCAAACCGGCGAGCTGTCTATGTTACCGTCTACTTTACGCGCGTAACCTTCGTCTACTAACCTACCTATCTGAGCTGAATATTGCTCAGCGAAACTAGTGTCTTTACGCATACGTTTCTCTATGCCGTACAGCCTTTGCCTGGCCTGATTATAATTATCAGGTAACTGAATATTGTCATGTTTCCATAACAAACCGACCTCCCATTGTGACTGGTCAGGGATACGATGGCTAGTGCTGTCTAACACGGCTAATGCCCTTTCGACATCTTTATGTTTACGTAAATTCTCTGAAATACCTATCGCTTCTAGCTCAAACTGTGATTTAACTAGATTATGTAAATCAGGAAGGGAAACGGTCATGCAACTAACACATTCTTTACTATTATTATTGTTATTAATATTAAATGGTCCATGTATGACCCAACCTAACTTAGTGAGTGAGGCAACTGGCTTACCGCATTTTCCTTGGCGGATGTCCTGACTGACGAGCAGCTCCCAGTTGTCCTGTCCGAGAAGCAGCAGCGGTTTGGCTCCCCTCATCTCTACGCAACCCAAGTCGCGTAGGTGCGCGTTGTCGTCGATCACTGTGGCGGACACTGTTTGCGTTGGTAGGTTAATGTCCACTATTGTCCGACACGTAATGTTATGGCACTGACCGTTAGGTCCTTTTACGCGCACTTGTACCACTCGCGACGTTGAGTCTGTTACTCCGTAGCCACCCGCGGTTTTTAAGGAGAGAGGAACACATGGGCCCACTAAGTCTGTGGCGAGCGAGCTGTCGATGAGTGACACGGTCGCACCATCGTCCAGTAGTGCGTAACACTGATTATCGTCACTGTTTCCATCGCTGACCGTTACTGGCATAATTTTCAGTAGTGCCGTAGCTCGCCACTCGCCGTTATTTGTGACACTTTCCGTCTTACTTTCTGGCGGCGTAGCCACCTTTTCTTTCGGCTGCTTATCCGCGTGTAACAGCAGGTGATGTCCGAACCCGCACTTCTTGCATCTACTCGCACGGCAGAACCTCTTGGGATGTTTACTCACGAGACATTTGAAGCATGTGTTCTTCTCCTTTATCGTGTCCCAACGCTGTTGAACGGTAAGCTTTTTGAACTGGTCACACTCTTCTATGTTGTGCTTTCGTTGACATATAACGCATTCTTCAGGAGCGGCAGACTCGTCGCTCTGCGTGTTCACTCGTTGCGTCAACGGAGGCCTGCTCGCGGCCGAGCGCGCGGCGTTGGCTGGCCGAGACTGACCGGCGCCGCCATACTTCTGCTGTTGCTTGGCAGGGGGCTTCGATGGACCGGGCTCAAACATACTCGCCTGAGTGTAGTACGACGTTGAGCGTGTCAAGTGTATTAGAAAATGTGATAATATTTCTAGATTTGGAGACACTCTTAGGTCCACCCCCTGTGTGTTGTCCAGGCCCATTGCGAAGTCACCGTATTGCGCGCGCTGTACAGGGGTCAGCTTGCTCAGCAGGTCACTCACCAGCTGTGGATTATTTATATATCCATCCGCACGAATATTTTTGAGTAACGAAACACAATTTCGGACCGTTGACGAGAATTTCCTTAGTTCGCGTCCACTTTCCGTTACTCTAGGTAATTCTTTGACCTTTTGTATGGCGTACTGTAGCACTAGGGTCGGGTGACCGTACTCATCCTCTAGCGCGCGCATTATCTCGGACGGATCAGTTGACGATCGTAGTAAGTCCTCTACTGATACCTTTGCGTCGCCTTGTAACGAGGTTTTTAATCGTGCTAAGTTTTCGTGCGCCTTGAAATTGTATAATTGTGATGTTTCCCAGTACATGTTCCGATATGATATCCAGTCGGCTGGGTCACCTTTAAAGTAGGGCAATTCATATGCCTGTCTTGGTACCGGTCGTGGTGGTCGTGCCATGTTCGTGATAGCCTCTGCCAGTCTGTCTATCTTACGGTCTCTGTCCCCTGACGATTCTCTCCGCCTTTCTCTTTCATCCGCTCCGTACTGCATCTGCCGCCGTGTATCCGACTCGAGTGTGGCTACTCGAGGTACACTTGCGACCGGAGTGGTAAAGGCGGTATAACGGCTGGGTAACTGGAACCTTACTCCATCTGACGTTACTGGCATGTACCTGGACGTAATTGGTGCCGTTATGTTAGGTAACGGTACAGACGCGGATGTCCTAGGTACTCGGGACTGGTCTAGATCACACGGCACTGACGACCCACGGTGATTATTCACAAGATTCACCCTACTTACGGTTTGTTCACGGGGGTCAGATGTTTCACGGGGCGCAGCCATTTCAATAGGTGCGCCTGACACAGCCGGCGTCCCCAATACTTCTATCAATTGGGGGACTTGGGGCGTGGTTTTCACCCACTCTTCGACGCGCTGTGTCGTACTCACATCTGACTGTGAATCATCGTTTTCAGCGGCCGCCTCTATCTCAGCTATTTCCGCTTCCATCCTTTTCTTGACGAGGTTTTCCTTGTCTTTGACCAGGTTCTCTTTCAACTGCACTAATTCGCGCTCCGCTTCGTACTCGATCCGTTTTTTAAGGTAATCGACGCTCCTGTGGCTATTTCTTGACGATATTTTGCTGCGCGGCGAGGTGTGGCGACCCTTGGGCGCTGCCTGTCCCCCGTGCGCTCTCTCTGACGTCAATTTACTGTGGTCAATTAATCGGCCACCGGTGAGCGGAATATTGCGAGCGGACGTCGATGCCAATGTCGGTGCTACGGACGGAGAACCTGGAGCCCTTTCGGATGGTAAGCCTGAGTCAGAGACGATGTCCTCTGCTTGTCGCGTACCCATTTCTTCCGCCAGTCTTCGTAACTTGCTGCGTGTGGTGATTTCACTTCTGTGACTCATGATTCTGACTGGTTCACTCTATTCTAATTGAACCTGATCCGGCTCGCAAGGACCAAAATGTTAATAAAACGGGAGTCAGGTGTTGTAGGCGGGGGTGACGGTGTTCCCTTGACGAAAGAGTGAAATTAAACCAGTCAGAATGTCGTAATAATTGAGTATATTTGGTACACAGAAATTAAACGGAAATCACTACAAATGGTTGTAAAAGAGTACACAGCACACAATATAAAATACAATCAGAATAAGCAGTACACATAATTAAATCCTAGCTATATTACACTTGAAGACTGGCTAACTAGATATAGGGTACATCGCGACTAAGCAGTGGACAGCGGAGCCACTTACTTCACAAACACTACGTGGTAACTTGATGATTCATGTGAACTTGTAACAATACTAAATCCAAAAATAGACGCTCGGCCCTTTTATAACTTTTGTTGTCTACTGCAAGTAGCGTATACATTTCTTTACTTTGATTAGCCGCTCCGCCAATTGAGAGCGAGAAAAATGGACTTTCCCTAAGGTACAGGTTTCGACTTGTCGAGAATTTCAAAACACGTGTAAGCGAGTTCAAGGTTTCTGCTTTCTTATTGGATTAACAATGTGGCTCGTCCTATTGGACATACGCTACTTTCAAAATCGTGTATGAACTACATAAGGTATTTTAGGTATATTCATACCTACTCACAGCTAATTAGTGCTTTACAATAAATGAGTTAGGTAACTATAAGCTAATTAGTTTTATACAAACATAACACAGGCATTACAGACTAATTAGATTCCAACAGGTTATTGTTACAGGTAATTGCAGGTTAATTAGAATTCAAAAGGTCAAGACAATGGTAATACAGCTGATTATAAACATACATCGGTATTTACTTAAGTATCTTCATGGAAATCTACTACTTTTATTAAAGAACAGTATAGGGATTTGTTTAGGTATTTTACAGAGGCTATACCGGAGTTACCGAATACAATAGCGAGGAGATATTAATGTTAAAAGTTAGCTAGTCTCATTGGGCATCGCCCACAACAATAAAGAAACATAAATACTAACTATAGCTTGTTTTATTGGGCTTCGCCTACAGACGTACAGTTGCAATTTCAATTGATTGCGAAGTTTTTCGTTTTTATTGAATTAATGAATCCCTGAAGGAACCGAACCGAAGGGCAACACTGATGTGTATCAGTCAGTGCTGACTGATGCTTTCTTACAGATTATTTCTGATGAACACCGATCACTTCGATAATATAACAGTAGATTGTCAACACCAGAGATTTGTCCTTAACAGTACGTATGGTAAGGGGACCATAAACAATAGGTATTTACCTATGAAAACCGTTTTGTATGAAAAAAATTAAACGAATATTTTTCATGTATTTTTTATTTGTATTAATCGAAATAATCACCCATGCAATCAATACATCTTTGCCAACGCAGTGGCAGTTTATTGACGCCCTTCTTAAAAAAATCAGGAAAAAGTAGTAGTCTGTAGGCGCAAGGTCCGGTGAGTAGGGCGGATGACGGAGAGCTTCCAACCCCAGTTCTTGCAACTTTGAGACCGTCTGTTGTGCAGTATGAGGTCGCGCGTTGTCGTGCAGGAGCAGCGGAGACGAGCGATTGACCAATGCTGGTTGGAGATGTGCCAGCTTCTCCATCATTGAGTTCAGTTCTTCACAGTACACATCTGCAGTAATGCTCACCCCGTTTGGTAAGAAGCTGTGATGAATCACACCGGCGCTAGACCACCAACCAGTGACCATCACTTTTCTAGGGGTAAGTTTTCGTTTAGGGCATTGTTTAGGTGCTTAACCAGGATCCAACCAACTTGCTGAGCGCTTGCGGTTATCAAACAGAATCCATTTTTCATCGCAGGTAACAATGCGGTTCAAAATTCCTTCATTTGTGTGTCTGTTGAGCAGTGCAAGGCACGTGTCACATTTGTCAAGCTTTTTTACCTTGCCAATTTGACGCAAATGGGCCAATATTGTTTTGACGCTAACGTCGAAAGCTGCTGCTAATTCAGCCGTAGATTGTGTATCATCAGCTTCCACAATCGCCTTTAATTCGTCATTGTCGACCAAAGTCTTTGGACGACCGCGAGGTTCATTTTTCAGGTCGAAATTTCCAGAACGGAAGCGAGCAAACCAATAACAGGTGGTGCGTTGGTTTGTAGTGTTAGCTCCGTAAACGCCGTTGATGTTGCGTGCCGCTTGTGCCGCGTTGCTGCACTGAGAAAACTGACAATCATAAAAGAGGTGAATTCAGCTTAAAGTATGATGAATTCACTCAAAGGACGGAGCATAGTGATTCACCAAAAAGAACGATGATAATACTGATGTTGATGATAACAGTATTTAAGATGATGTGTCACCATGGATTTAGTTTTAGTTACCTACTATTTTTCGATGCCTTCCTCATATATCCAGTTATATCCTATTAGTTTTCCTACAATTTTTCGGTGACTTCCTCACATATTCAGTTATGTCATACAATTTTTCCAACTATTTTTCGGTGCCTTCCTTATATATCCAGTTATATCCTATTATTTTTCCTACTATTTTTCGGTGACTTCCTCACATATTCAGTTATATCATACAATTTTTCCTACTATTTTTCGGTGCCTTCCTCATATATCCAGTTATATCCTATTATTTTTCCTACTATTTTTCGGTGACTTCCTCACATATTCAGTTATGTCATACAATTTTTCCTACTATTTTTCGGTGCCTTCCTCATATATCCAGTTATATCCTATTATTTTTCCTACTATTTTTCGGTAACCTCCTCGTATTTTAGGTTAGGTCCTCTTACTTTTCCTACTATTTCCTCATATCTCTGGTTATAGCCTATTATCTTACGGAGGTCGCCCTCAATAGGAGGATTGTGTTTTTTAATAAACCAATTAATATCTCTATAATACACCAGTGATTAGTTGTAGTTCTACTCATTCTCCATCAGTAGGACTACAACTAAATACTGGTGGATTACACAGAAATTGTTTGGATTATTAGAAATCACAATCCTCCTATAATTGAGGGCGCCACTGGACTTACATGATCCCCTTATTTTTAAGTATCCAATATTGGTTCTTTCCTTTTAAATATTATTAGGTGTGAGCTCAACATTAAAAAAAACTGAAGAACCCTAAACTTGAACCTTAAAAAAATGGAGAGTAAGTAAAAAAAATAGAAAAAAGTACCTTGGCAAGAATGGTAAGAAGGTGAAAAGGGATGTATGTATAAATTAAACAGAAAATTGAATGGTATTTTTATTTCCATAGTATGAATGAATAATTATTATATACTCTAAACATTTATATTCAGTATAAAAGAAGACTGTTTTGTTTAGAAACATCCTCGCCTTAATGATTACAGTATCTATTTGTCGGTCATTATAAAGAATCATTATATACATTATGTTCAATAATTCTAGTTTTTACAAATTAAAATAAAGGTTGAGACGAGTAGAAATTTAATTTACAAAAAATAACAAACTTTACATTAATGTACCTATAACTAAAACATTTTTGCCCTTAAGGTGATTGCTTCAGGGTAGCCGTTTTTTGCAATTTGCAGGCCAGTGCTAGGTTGTATGTTAATTAAATGTTGCACGCGGGTGTAAGTACATAAGTTGTACTACATACGTCTTACACCCGCGTCTAAAATTTCAATCAAAACCTATCACTGGCCTGCAAATTGCAAAAAACGTAAGAAAATTTGAATTTCGCGGGCTACCCTGACGCTTTCACCTTAAAGCTGCATACAATAAATTGGTTATATTATTATAGTAAATATCTATTTTCAAGTAAAGTGCTACTATAAACACTCCGATGAGACTAATCTATCCCTCATACAAATACTTTACTTTAAAATCTATTACTAAAGGTGAACGCACACTTTTCAGAGCCGAAGGAGGCGAAAGAATCGAATTTTAGAATTACTTGTATGAAATCCTATGGAACCTCGCACACTTACCGAATCGGACGAATAAGGTCGTACGATTCGGTGCGGATAAGTGTGCGAAGTTACATTGGACTTCATTTAAGTAATTCTAAAATTTGATTCCTTCGCCTCCTTCGGCTCTGATAAGTGTGCGTTCACCTTAAACCAGCTATTGGTGCTGGCTCATACCATTACTTTATGCGGACACCGTTATCGGGCCGTCTTTATAGGATATCCTAAAGGGATATCCGATAAATACCGTAACTAAGGGTAGATTACTAGTTGAGCGCACTCTGCTATAAAAAAATAACTGCCCTTGGACTCTGCAGTGCCTCAAACTAGCAACGCCGCGTACGGTATAAGTACATAATTAATTAATAATTATGTAAACGTTTCCAAAAAAAATTGATATTACTGGATTCAAAATAAAAACACCTTAAAAATGAGCAAACGAGTTAACTCGTTTGCGCATTTTCAAGGTATTATAGCAGCGACCGTAAGCCGTTAGAATACCTACAGAATTTTGAAATTTTTACTCTAGGTACCATCTACTTGTAATATATGACGTGTTACCTCGCATTAGAGTGAGCGTGTTAGGACACGGAGAAACGGCATTTTGGCAAGGAAAGCACAGATAATCATTACCACGTTTAACTTCATAAGAATTGTAATGAGAATTAAATTCAATAGTTTCAAACATACAGCAACGGAAAAAAACCTCTTCAGTATCTGTCACCAAAATTGCATCAATTTGGCCAAAAGTGGGTAAGAATTGTTCATCATCTATATCTACAGTAACAATAGAGTTCCGCTGCCATATAACACCAGCTATTGTAGCGGAAGTAACCGAATATTTGAGGACAACGCCAGTGCCGAGAGAAAACTTGACAGTGTCTCCTGAATTTAATGCAGATTTTTTTCCTAGTATTTTTGTTGTAGGTATTGTATTTTTCACAAACAAGTCATTGAGCATAAGTTGACATTTTATTGCTAGAGTCTTGCAAACATTGACTCGATTAAAAGATGATCTAGCCACTAACTTAGATACCCTGTGCTTGGCTTCAAAACGCATAGCCCACATGTTACGTACGGGGCCGAACTTCATTAGCATGGTAGGATAATGAGTCAGAAAATGAAACTTTGGCTGCAGGGGTGATTTTGTTAGCTCCGTGTACAATTGATTAAATTCTGCTATTATAACCCGGAGTTGAATATTGGTGTCACTGAAGACCCTATGACTTAATAACCTGTCGGTGATTTGCCGCAACATAATGTATAATTTCCATACTTTATTTTCTAAAGGAATGTAAAACCCGGCTATTAGGCTGAAGTATCTAATAAGGGTAAGCATTTCTGATGCTGAAGTTTTCAATTTTACTTTCGAACCTTGGACAACTAAACAATTACTTGGTTTTGAATTCCTATCTGGTCCATAATCAAATGAAATTATTCTTTGTTGCAATACTGAGATCTTTAAAAGACCTTCGGCAAGGAAGTGGTTTATGACAAAGGTCATTACATAACGAGCTACACCTTCTAATATATCATGCATTGGGTCTACTGCTACATTTTGAAATAAATCAAATCCTGTCACCTTAAGCCAACAGCATGATTCTTTAATGCCCGTGTTAGGTGTATCGTTTTCGTGCAATTGAGCGTGGTATGAAGTCATATTTCTAAGCAAGTTACTGTTTTCATATAGAGCAGTTTGCAAACCTTTCTTGTCAATGTTACAGATTCTGCAACACTTGTTAGCTGAAAAACTTTCAGTAAACCCGAGAATTGAATTCAGGCCTAAATTATCGCCAGTTATAGCAACAACCTTCAATTTTACGGTTCCTTTAAAAAACTTATTTTCTATAAAAATTCCTTTGTTTTGCAAGTAATTCAATTCCTCAATAACAGGGTCAAAAATAGCTTTGTTTCCATATTTAGTTTTGTCAGCAGAATGGCAAATAGCTAACAGCAAAATGTTATTCAACAATGAAAATAAATGTGGTGGGAGTGCTGGCAAGGAAACGTATACACCACCAAGCTTATGCACCCCAGCGTGGCTCCCCAAAGGATTTCCAATTTCAAAATCATCATAGTATACTACTAAAGGAAGAATAATGTCCGACGCCTGCGGTGTACACATTGCCAGCCATACAGATCCCTGCATTACATTTTCTAGACACATTGGCCTCATCGGATTTTCTTCACGGATTATTAAATTACCCCTTAGGTGGTTCAAATAATCCGTTACATCTTTCCAAATAGTGTCAATGGAAAAAAAATTCTTCAAAACCTGGCGAAGTTGAATTACTTGCATTGTACGTGGCTTGGTGTGTAATGTTAAAGTGTTACTCCTTTGTGAAATGTCAGGACAATAACCAACGATTACTTCATGTGGTGGTATAAAAGAACCTAATAAATTCAATTCTCGGAATCTCAAATATTCTGAACGAAACGGAAAAAAGATGCCCTTCAAAGCTGTGTTGAACTTATGAAGTCGTTTATTAATTTCGCTTCCAGACATGCTTTCCTCATCAGCTAGCACAGGGCCGAATACGGACATTAAAGACGGTGCGATATTGTCAAGAAGGGTTTGCAAATGACTAACCATAGCTTGTACAGACGATCGAGATACAGAGGGATTTACATAGAGCGTTGAAATAAATTTCAAAACTTCTTTATGAATAATACTATCAGCATTATCAAGGACTTCCGGTTCACTATCAGCTTCAATGTATATGTGCTCAGTTGCTACTTTGGTAGTCTCTGTTTCACACATAGGAACTACGCAAGCCTCGTTTGAGGTGGATGGCAAATAACGAGTGTTTACTTTATTCAAATGTTTTAAGTTAACATGTTTTCTAAATTGTCTAACGTCCGTGAAATACCGGTAGCATGCGTCTTCACCACATTTATAAACTCCAGTAATATCAATTTTTTCACATTCTTTCCTTATGTGGGTAATAAGTGAAGAAAACGTGGGAAAAGTCCTTTTACAACTGTGACACTTCATCTTAATTTAAATTGTGACTCCGAGAGTAACTAATATCTCCTTCACAGATTGTGACATACGATCGTACGATGTTTTGACTTTGTAAAAACCAATTTGGATAATAAGCCAAATGTTATAGCTTTCAGTAGGATATTTAGCCGCAGTAGCATGAAATATTTTAAAAGTCACATCAACAGCCTCAGTTAGTGTTGTGAACTTGTAAAACGTATTGTCACATACTGTGAAGGAGACACCTGACTGGCGGCACCAAATTATAAATGGTTGGAGGCTAATACCTAGGTTTTGAAGCTTTTGGCGACGCTCCTCAATTACCACTTGCACGTCTGCGTCATCATCCACGATGGTCACAAATCCATCCAATATCTCCGCTCGTGAAGCTTGCCAGTCTTTTCTAGATCGACGGGCAGGAGGAATATTAAAGAGACAGCCGAGTAGCAATATCGCTGCTATTAATTTTGTCTCCGGTTGTTCATCTGGAAAGAAAATAATAATAGTATATTTGACACAACACATCATCATTAACTGAGCAAATAGGGAAAAGTATCAGAACAAAATAAAATCTATCTATATAAGTAAAAATGAATTGCCGAAATGTGTGTCCGCCCGCCCGTTACTTCTGAACGACTGCACCATGTTAGATAATTTTTAAATTCTTTTTTGTCTATATATTTTATAACGGGTTCACCGACCCAGGGAGGTCGAGCACCTAGAACTATATAACAGAATCATTTCCTTACCGTCACAAATTGCCAATGTATCAGCTATTTTTCGACGAAGAAACGAGTCCTTTGTGGTGTTAAGCTTCTGCTGAGCAGCTTTTAGTATGTTTTCCGATGAAGCATCCAAGGCGTCGAGGCCCCCGGATTTATCAGGGAACAGTGCTTCGTAGTCATGAGTCAGGAGTCGCCATCCATCACTTGACTTCAGGATAGGATACTTATTGAAGTACTCCTGTAATGTCCCTTCCTCGTAGTACAAGTACCGGAGGCGAGCTCGCACCGTCTCCCGCCACAGGGCACTGACCTCCTGCCACGGACCAGCTGAAGGACTTGACAGCTGCTCTAATGCTGACGCTACGTCCTCCACTTCACCTGCACACAAAAATTAAAACGATTAATAATTAGTACAATGACAATAACGGTTCTTAGATTCAGATATTTTGTAATTTGTAACGAAAATTTATACTAATTCAGATATTTTTCTCAATAATTTTGTTCTTGATAATTTAATTCAATCTGAAAACATAAAATTTCTTGAAAAGGAGTTACCTTCTTTAAGTCCGGTCAGGTCGATTCCAGCGAGTGGAGGGGTGTCTAGCCTAGGACTGGACTTGGAGCGAGAACGTGACTTGGGCTTTTCAATAAGGCCCAACGAAACTAAATGCTGCCGTCGAGCCCTTCTGGCGGTGACTAACCAGCCAGAGATATTGCGCTTAGCCTGGTAAGCATCAGCCGGCAGGTACGGCGCGTAGTATAGGGGTGGTGACTCCTCTTTAAATAATCTGCCAATGTCGTAGGATAGAGCAAGCAGCTGCGAATCTGTCAGAAGTACCGGGTTTTCGGCCGTAATGAGCTTCTCCATAAGCAGCTTGCATAAACGCCCACGCACGTTTGAGGGTAAGGTGCCCGTTTTCTGCCCAATTGCTATTATTTGTTTTCCCTCGACTGATGAATTCAGTATGGTATTCACCTGAAACACAAATAGTATAAGTATGGCATTACAAACTAAATATGCAAGGTAAAAGTTAAAAAAAATGTCACTAAAATGTTGAAAATACAGGTTCAATACCTACCTTCCATTCAGTATAATGATCAGTTGGAGTCGGTGCCAGTCTAGGCATCATGCATTTAGTTGTTAGTTATAGCTGTCACCAACTCCAAATATATTACTGATCTTTGTGACATATAGTATAGCTCCTAAACGGCCGTCCGTACACACATACAGGACAGGACAGGTACAGACGTTAAACTTATCTGTTTACGCCGGGGGTTAACAATATTGAATGTCAATTTAAATTCCTTATCAAAAGTACAGGATAATAGGCAATAACTTACTAAATTGCTCCCGGTGGACTCTTGTCTAACTGCTTCACCCACTGACGACGACGAGTCCAGTGGTATCACCAGTATGTCACCATCCTAAAATAATATTTACTTTGAGACAATGTTATAATAGTACATGTAACAAAAAGGTGTGATAATATGAGTATGTACGGTCAATTAACCTCAATAATCGTTGAAATAATCACTAAATGTGTCCGAGTGCGACCGTTAACTAACAGGCTATAGCTAGCCCTAGCCGGAGATAACTCAAGGGAAGTGTTATATTTTTTTACTAGTAATCGGTTCAGCATTGCAGGTGTGAACGGTCCTGCCCTCGTCCCTTGATCCGGCCCTGATAAAAACTAATCGATCAAGATCAGGACTGATCCTGGTCTCAAAGAATGTCTATACCAAATTTTGCATCGGTTCAGTGTCTTAGGTATGAAAATGTGAAAAGGTCCTGCCCCAGCCGACAGATAGACAGACAAACTTACTTTCGCATTTATAATATTAGTATGGATGTAATTCCAAATTAATACATATTGCTCTTGAACCAAAAAACAGTAAGTACGAGTACTTTTCTACAATTTTGCAGAACTTACCAAATTTTCCTGGTTAAGTCCTGCTTCGCAGTCTTGGTTGAGGATTGAGCTTTGCAGTCCTTCACACGGTGGCAGAGGCTCTAAGTTACAAGGTAGACTAGTTAACAAGTCATTCCTCAGGACCTCTTCAAAGAGTGATGAATTGTAGGAGTTATCCTGAAATTTAACAAGAAATTTAAAAAGGTAATAATAATGTACTTAGTTGGTAAACTAACAAGACTGATGAAAAGTTATGATTTTATTCCACTTTTTAAATAAATACTGCACCGGTTAAATTGTTAGGTATCTTAAGAAGACTTTAAAATAATAAAAGTTAATAAGTAGGTACCTACCTACCTACATGCAAGTAGGAGAATGTGCATTTAAGCGACGCAGGGCATGTGTAAGCAAAAAGTTTAAAACAAAATTTACTTTTTTGAAATACAATTTTACATGAAAACAAACCATATCTTTTGGTTGGTCGCTTTTTAACATGGCCAGAGCTGCTTCAAACCGGAGTCTGTCCCCTATTTGAGGGAACATACTATGTATGTCTTGTTTACTAAGCATCTGCATTGTTGCGATATCAATTCTTTCAGCTGAAAAAAAAAGGTAAATTTAACAGCGCCCTGATTGCAGCTGTGAAATGCACTACGTCGCATCGACTTTATAAAATGTAGGTTGGTAGAGCTCGTCTAAGCTGAAATGACGCGCCCCACTACTTAAATTTGTATACGTACACTACGGTAAATGCGGTAGTGGGCGCGTCATTTTAGTTTAGACGCACTCTACCTATTTGTTTTTTTTTGGGTTGCAGTTGCACATCGAATCTAGTGTATAATATAAATATGAACGTATATCTAGGTAGGTGGGTAGGTACCATACGACAAGACTATTCTTGGTTGGAGTGTACAGCGGCCAAAAAAGTGTTATTTTCGCAAATCGTTTATTTTCTCGATTCTATAGTATGTAACACCTAGAAAGGCTAAAAGTGTCTGGGTGTTTTTTGTCTCCGACCAACCGTTTGTCGTAAAAACGATGTCGAAGGGATCCATAGGTAAGGTTATGTTAGAACTGTGACCTTGAAATTGGTCGCGAAATTTTTTTAAGTATATTTTCATAGTGCCTCTAAGACGACACTCTGACCCTATTCTTGCTAGAAATTAGAATGTGTGAATGTAATGTGTGAGCTCATGCTAGCAACTTACTAGGTAGGTTTGTCAACTTACTTTCAAAACGATCGATGTAGCGTTCCAAATTCCACTTCTTCAAAAGATCACGCGTAGCCATATCCATTTTTGCACTGATCAAACACGTTCACTGGCACTAATGGAATTGTTATTGCTATTAATTAAACGAGTCGTGAGTCGTGACTTGCCGGCTGTAGCGGTGAAATACAAATGGCCGACCGAAATGGCGCGGCGGCGGAATGAAGTGAGAGAGGGAGACCTCATTATATAATGCCGTCACCTTAAATTTGTAGGACATCATTCAAATGCTACTCATAAATGGGTCTCTGTAATAATAATTTAGTAGGATACACATAAAATAATATGACTATATTATTGAACTTTGATGCTTACTCTAAAAATATGAGATTATTTAATCGTATTATCATAGGATTCACATAAAATAATATGACTGTAATATTAAAAAATGATGCTTACTTTAAAAATATAAGTTTAAAGCATTATAATTTAATATAGTACATTAGGGGGAGGTCATCGTATTTTTAGAGATACTTCTTCATATTAAACTATGAAATCTATTTATATTACGGTGACTGTCATTGTGTTTTTTAATTAGAATCTTATTTATAATTATCATACTAATTTATGGGACAGTGGACCATTTTCTATTACATTGTGTTATTATTTGAAGAAGACAATGTTATTTCATAATTACAAATTTTTACGATGACAAGTATCATAATATTGCATTATTTACCCAAAAAATTCGATTCCATCTTAACACATTTCAGTTCTAGCGTAATATTTACTTATTATCAACATATTATAAGACAACGCATCTATTTTAAACCAACGTCACGATATTTTAAGATTATGCCAAAATGACATTTTTCTCAGTGTGCCACGACGGTACTCATATTCCATAATTAAGTACTCGAATTTTTAACGTATCCATGATGACGAAAAAGATTGAAATGCGATGAAAATGTAACACTAATCAATAAACAAATGACTACTTTTGGAAAAAGAATTCCATGTTTTTAAAATAAAATTAAATATCTGGATGACCGAGCTTTGCTCGGTATATTTTGGTAAATTGTGTTTAAATAATAAATTTATGTTCAAGTTGATAATCGATAAAGTTGGTCATTGAAAACACGAATAAAACGACATTTTATAAAAATGAATCTTAACTAAATCGATTTATCGCCCCCAAAACCCCCTGTATACTAAATTTCATGAAAATCGTTGGAGCCGTTTCCGAGATTCAGATTATATATATATATATATATACAAGAATTGCTCGTTTAAAGATATAAGATTTGAAATTAGAATTCTTAGACAAACAAAAATTATTTTGATTTGAAATGGCCAGTACTGCAGAACGGCAATTTCATAGGTAAAGACGTAATATATATTTTCATCATAACCAAAGATTACAGTAGGGCCTCAACTTTAGGTTTTTCTGTGTACGTTCCACAAAGCGTGTTACAGATTTTTTTTTTAATTTACCATTTTCTTCCTGACTAATTTTGTTTCAAAATCTGTGAATATAGATCACAATGTTTCAAAATGTAAAGGACAGTAGATCTTAGATCGTTTTCTTGTAGCGACAATCATTAAGATATCCGAAGGCTCTTATACCTTTTTGGCCCTTTTTAGAGTTAATTCGTGATTGTACAGTCAATCTCATATCTACGTCCGGTCGGCTGCTGCAAAACCGCCGAGTTCAGTGTGGCTGTAGGCTTGCACCAGGGGTTGGCTCTAAGTCCTTACCTCTTTCTGTTGATCATGGACGCTCTCACGTCGGACATACAGGAAGAGGCACCCTGGTGCATGCTGTTTACCGGTGACATTGTTCTTGTCGGTGAAGATGTGTGTGAGATCCAGAGCAGATTAGTGAAGTGACTACAGGAGCTGGAGAATGTTGGTGGTTAAAAATCAGCAGAACCAAAACCGAATATATGTTCTGCGATTTCGGTGGTCTCCAGCTCTGGAGCCATGTCGCTTGATGGTGTGCTTCTCCCGGTCTGCTCCGAATTTCGGTATCCCGGTTCACTCGTGTAAAGCGATGGCGAAGTAGATCGGACGGTTTAGCACAGAATAAACACGGGATAGATGGAATGGCGGCAGGTCACGGGGACAATCTGCGACTCCCACATCCCCCTTAACACGTTAACTGCCATGGTGAAAATCAGAAAAAGTCATAAAATGTACTTAGAATTATTTCACTTCAAATAGTTTATTTATTCCACAAAAACATATATAGGTAACATATTTATTACATTACTAACTTTTGCCCGCGGCTTCGCTCGCGTTAAATTCGGGGTAACACGGTTCCCCTTTCCTGATTTAGAACACAGAAGATAACTCGGAACAGAATGTTATTTAAATACACTACTGTAGACGATATTATATGTCTTTCCATTTGGGGATAGAATGGAAAGATTCTGGGCATTGGACACACGCGAACATGCTACATACCGTTGTCCATGGGAAAAGCACGGCTTTTCTAAGTTCACCGCAGCTACTTAAAAAAAAGTAGCCATGTCACTCTCCATCCCTTCAACTATCTGCACTTAAAAAAAACAAGTCTATTCGTCGCTCCGTTTTGCCGTGAAAAATGGACAAACAGACACACACACTTTCCCATTTATAATATTAAGTATGGATACACACTTACACAGCCTATTGTCATAATTTAATTCCTTACTTTAATTTAGACTTCATACTTTCCAAAAAGTGTAAACAAAAGTTATATCGACACAGTGGTTTTTGTGCTCTACGGGAAACTTAATATAGCTGAAAGAGTAATAAACATGGCCGCCGGACAGCATCAACACGTTCAGATTTGGTATGTGTTGTCGGTCATATAGTCCGACAAGGCCTGAATGGAAGAAAAAGTGTCGGACACATAGTCCCACATGGCAGTTAACGTGTTAAACTTAAGGGGAAGATATATAAAACCATGGTCAGCCCTGCTGTCTTGTATAGGTCAGAATGTTGGGCCATAAAAGGGATGAATGAAAGGCAATTGCATGCAGCTGAGATGAGAATGTTAAGAAGGATGTGTGTGATAGAATACGACATGAGTATATAAAAATAATAGTTTAAAAAAACTAAAAAATACGCTTCCATAGAAAACCAAACTAAAAAGTAGAAAATAATGGAAAAAAAGCGCTACGCTACGCTTTTTTTCCATTATTTTCTACTTTTAGTTTCTAGTTTCTTCTAGTTTCTTTTTAGTTTCTTGTTTTTAGTGTCTTTTTTGTTTTTTTCACTTATATAAATGCGACCAAATTGCAACGTTGCTCACTTTATAGGAAATAGCGTGATAATATGTAGCCAAATGACTGACCTTTAGATAATAATTAAAACGATATATTATATTGTGCATTAAAACTTGTGGAGAATACAATATAAGAGCACATTTGTAAAATCCAATAAACATCTAAATCGACTGAAAAAATCATATCTGAACTCTTAAATTCACTGACAGATAGATAGGGTAATAGACAGGGTAAAAAACAGATAGGGTAACAGACAGGGACCAGACAGGGATGGGTCTAGAAATATGACATTTTTCAATAGTTCCTTGTGTAACGCAAGTGATCAATTATGGAAAGATTATTATAAATTCTCCCTCTAAAGGACAAAACGGGTTTAATAGGGGATGAAACTTTGTATGGTAGTGCACCATTATTACTAGTGGAAAATTCTCATCGTGCATAGGTACGGCTTGTAACGCTTATAAACGGGGTACTACCATTGTTTGAACTTAGTACGAGTATGTCACTGTGGCCCGCATCAGATAATACGTAGCCAGTTTTTATTTAACTATGCGTTATCAGTGTCTACTTTCACTCTCGTTATTGGATAGTATCTATACCTACTTACCACTTACATATACACCTAAGTAGATGGTTAGTTCAATATAAATCCTAATCCTTATCTTAACTAATCCTACTTCCTACTATCCTACACCTAATATAATCTATACTAATATATAATATAATATATTATAATATTATAAAGCTGAAGAGTTTGTATGTTTGTTTGTTTGTTTAATTAAACGCACTTTAATTTCAGGAACTACTGGTACGAATTGAAAAAAATATTTTTGTGTTGGGTAGCCTATTTATCGAGAAAGGCTTTAGGCTATATAACATCACGCTACAACTAAGAGGAGCGGAGCAGTAATGAAAAATGTTGCAAAAACGGGGAAAATCGCACGGGTAGGCGATTCGACGCGACAGGAAGGGTCGGGGAACAAGAAATTTAACGCGGACGAAGTCGCGGGCAGAAACTAGTCCTACTTATATTATAAATGCGAAAGTTTGTATGTATGGATGTGTGGATGTTTGTTACCCAAAAACTACTGAACGGATTTGGATGAAATTTGGAACACAGTTAGTTTATAACCTAGATTAACACATAGGCTACCGACCTACACGTGGGCGAAGCCGCTGGCAAAAGCTAGTAATATAAATGCGAAAGTAAGTTTGTTTGCTACGCTTCCACACTCAAACGGCGAATGGATTTAGATGAAATTCTGAACACAGAAAAACCATGACCTGGGTTAGGACATAGCTAGGCTACTAGATCCTAAATCAATCGTCCGTCGTATTAAATTTATCCCCAAACAATAATCATTCCGCTCCAGCCCGTCCCTTGATGCCCTCTTCTAGCGATGCTCTAAGCCAAGGTCCGTATCCCACAGGGGGTGGGTGCCCTTAGCGAGCAGTCGCTCTAGTTTTAAGTTTAAGGTAAGCCTTGACTGTAGGCCTTAACCTCATAGATTGACAAAAAAAAAAAAATAGATTGGTCGAACCCTGAAATCATGAGAAACGAAACAGCCCTTACATTTGTGTTCGCATAACTCGACAAAATATAGGGAATAAGATTTTTTTAGAACCTTATTCAACACATTGATATAATTTTACTTGAGTGATCTAAATATGTAGGTGAAATATTTCTACCGTTTCATTTCACAATATTTGTTTCCAACGGGCTCTCTGAAATTGCAAGGGTTTCAGAATTTTAAAACCTTTGTTTTAAATGTTGTTTTTACTTTTTTGCCGTCGTAACACTTATTTCTCTCGTCTCGTGTGGTGCCGGACGTAAAGAATAACATCACCCCATTTCTTCCCGTGGGTGCCGTAAGAGGCGACTAAGGGACATACTAGACAATGGGCAGCAGCGTTCTCTATGCATTGTACACTACCACACTGCGATCGCCAACCCGCCTGCCAAGCGTGGCGATTATGGCAAACCCCCCAAATAATGACAAGCACTAATAAAAAACGGCCCCTAGTACCCGGCGGCCCACCTACCCTTGGCTATGGTAGCGGTCAAGGCCACGGTGAGGCAAGGGGTGCTAAGAATCCCCGGAAGAAATCCAGCTACCACAACCACCGACAACTGGACCTGGCAACATACAACACGCGTACACTCCGGACCGACGAGAAGATCGCCGAGCTCGAGGAAGAATTGAGCAGGTTACGATGGGGTATAGTAGGGTTATCTGAAGTCCGAAGAAAGGGGGAGGACTCGATAATCCTCAATTCCGGAAACATACTCTTTTTCTGGGAGGGTGACCAGCGGTCCCAAGGTGGTGTCGGGTTCATCGTCCATAAGTCCTGGTCTGGTCCACAAGAAGTGGACCTGGCAGTCCTAACGGTGCAACCAAAAATGAGATTGACTTCATTATGTCGACGATGAAGCAAATATTCAATGATGTCTCTGTGATCAACGCGGTAAAAACCGGAAGTGATCACCGCATGGTAAGAGGCACATTGAATATCAATATCAAGCTGGAAAGATCTCGACTGATGAAGTCAACGCTCCGTCCAGCACCGATCCAACTTCAGAACCCCGAGAGCTTTCAGCTCGAACCCCAGAATCGTTTTGAGTGCCTAGGGAGCTCCATGGACGATTATAACAATGGTTTCGTGGAAACTGTCCATACGGTCGGGTCTAAGTTCTTCCAGACCCGCCGTACGAATAGAAAAAAGAAACTCTCAGATCCAACATTACAGCTCATGGAACAGAGGCGCGGAATGATCCTGCAGTCTTCAGAAGCTACACTCGAGTACCGGCAGCTAAATAGACGGATTTCTAAGTCCTTGAAAAGCGACCTTCGCCTCTTTAATACGGAACGTATTAAGGACGCGATAGAGCGGAACAAGGGCTCCAAAGTCTTTGCAAGAGATCTGTCTATTGGGCAGAGTCAGCTTGCAAAACTGAAGACTGACGATGGCAGAATCGTGTCCGCCAAACCTGAGCTGTTAAGAGAGATTGAGAAGTTCTATGGACAGTTATACACGTCCACCAGAAACCCCGTTATGAATCTAGCTAACGACCCGAGAGCTAGATTGACTCGACACTACACTGAAGATATCCCGGACGTCAGCTTGTACGAGATTAGGATGGCTCTGAAGCAGCTTAAAAACAACAAGGCGCCGGGTGATGACGGAATTACGGCTGAGCTCCTGAAGGCCGGCGGGAAACCCGTTCTAAAAGCCCTTCAGAACCTATTTGATTCCGTCATACTCGAGGGCAAAACGCCACAGGCATGGAACAGAGGTGTGGTGGTACTTTTCTTTAAGAAGGGTGACAATACCCTACTTAAGAATTATAGGCCCATCTCACTTCTGAGCCATCTCAGTCTACAAGCTGTTTTCAAGAGTCATCACGAATCATCTCGCGCGCAGGTTTGACGACTTCCAGCCTCCCGAACAAGCCGGATTCCGTAAAGGCTTTAGCACCGTAGACCACATACATACGCTGCGGCAGGTTATACAGAAGACCGAAGAGTATAACCTGCCTGTCTGCTTAGCGTTTGTGGATTACGAAAAAGCCTTTGATTCGATCGAGACCTGGGCTGTATTGCAGTCTCTTCAACGGTGCCAGATTGACTATCATACATCGAGGTGCTGAAGTGTTTGTATGAAAACGCCACTATGTCAGTCTGGCTCCCGGACAAAGCCTCGAAACCTATCCTTCTGCAGCGAAGGGTGAGACAGGGAGACGTAATCTCTCCGAAACTGTTCACCGCTGCACTGGAGGATGTCTTCAAGGTTTTGGACTGGAAAGGGGCTGGCATCAACATCAATGGCGAGTACATCACTCACCTTCGATTTGCCGACGATATAGTAGTCATGGCTGAGACTATGGTGGACCTCAGTACAATGCTCGATGACCTCAGTAGAGCTTCTGAAAGTGTGGGTCTTACAATGAACATGGACAAGACAAAGGTCATGTCCAATGCTCGTGTTATACCCAGTCCATTGAATATCGGAGGCGCTACACTCGAAGTTGTGGACGAATATGTGTACCTAGGACAGACTGTCCAGTTATGTAGGTCCAACTTCGAGAAAGAGGTCAATCGTCGAATCCGACTCGGCTGGGCAGCGTTCGGGAAGCTACGCAATATCTTCTCGTCCCACTTACCGCAGTGTCTCAAGACAAAAGTCTTTGACCAGTGTGTGTTGCCAGTGATAACATATGGCACTGAGACGTGGTCGCTCACAATGGGCCTCATAAGAAGGCTCAAAGTCACCCAAAGAGCAATGGAGAGGGCTATGCTTGGAGTTTCCCTATGCGATCGAATCAGAAATGAAGAGATCCGTAGGAAAACCAAGGTTACCGACATAGCCCGAAGAATTGCCAAACTTAAGTGGCAGTGGGCAGGGCACATTGCTCGCAGAACGGATGGCCGATGGGGCCGGAAGGGCCTGGAGTGGCGACCGCGTACTGGAAGACGGAGCGTTGGAAGGCCTGCCACAAGATGGACCGATGACCTGGTGAAGGCCGCAGGAATGCGTTGGATGCGGGAGGCACAGAACAGGTCGAAGTGGCGGTGCTTGGGGGAGGCCTATGTCCAGCAGTGGACGTCTTTCGGCTGAAATGATGATGATGACGATGATGATACTTATTTACTGAATATTTTTTGCACCAACTAGTTTTATTTTGACCTATTCATATGCACTATAGAGTTTTGTTTTACTAACATGATTATAAACAATTTATAAGGCAGCTAACTGTTACGAAACTAACACTAGGTACTGTATTAAATGACCAACTAACGAAAAATACATGGTGATAATGAGTGATACTGCTTTTTTAATTTTGTTTTTCTGCATGCACGTTTTTATTCTTGTATGGGTACACGTTTGAGAATATCTTAAATAACCAATAAATATTAAAAAACAAAAGACGTGTGTCCTCGAAGTTCTCGTTCGCATCACTGTCATCCGGAAACGGTCTAAGAAGACTGGCAGCGTTGCCACGTACAATAGCAATTCTCAAAATAAAATAAAAATGCTTTTGATTAGTCTATTTTTAATAAAATTTATTTTAATCCACACACCTGAATATGGATCACTATTTCCTCTTACGATTTTTTACAATAAGGACTTCCTTTACGACTTACAAGGAGCTTTCATATTATTGTTACAATGTAAGGATGTAAGTGTTGTGTCCCATGTTCTGGCGGGCACAGTCGCACAGGGCCCGAGTTGCCTGAGAGCGCAGGCTTTTTGTGGCGAGAGCGAGCCGCGCGCGCTCACGTACCGCAGCCTCCCTGGAAATAAGCTAATTACCGACACATACTTAATTATACTCATCGTGCCGCTCCGAGGCCGCCCCGGGAAGCTGTGGACTCTCAGATGGGAGAATCTTTGAGTAGATCGTTATCAGGTGGAGGAAGAATAGTGTGATGGAGTTATTTGCAAAATTCAATTGGTATTAACTAAGGCAGGTATTAATTATTTTAATGAATTAAATCCTTTTTCAACCGGTAACGTATAGAAAAATCTCGTCTGATTGTATGAGATGGCTCATTACGATCACACCAGCCGGTACTGTTGTGATCATTATGATCGTCTAACAATTGTGAAAAAGTGGTATTCAATGCTTTCAGATTGTCGATCCAATGTTTTTATTTCAAAGGTAGTTAAAGGAGAATAAAGAAGTCTTCTAATGAATACATCAATGCGCGTTGCGTCAACTGAACCAGCTCATAATAGTAATTGTGTGAAGAATGAGATAATCTAACACACCACACGAATTTCCAATCCGCTTTCAAAAACAATGAGTCACAGAATCCTCTGTTTGAAAATGAAGAAATCCTTTCAAATCCTTGGGCACTGTCCCTGTTTTATAAGATTTTGATAAACACTATTGTTTTAGGGTCAAAATATTTTTCCTGGTTCATGAAAGTGTTTAGTCGTCAAGATTTGACTTCTGTCGTAAGTGGTGTGCTGAGTACTACTGACCTCACTGAGTTGGTTTCACATAAGTTGGTTTGCATTTTATTTTTAGGGTTTTTTAGTCCATTTTTTTAAATTACCTCTTCGGTGTCTGACTCGAGTAATTCACAAGTGCCAATGTTTAAAATAACAGTGTTTTTAACAGGAAATTAGAAAGTGCAGCATCATCACCTAACCATAATATTTTAACGTATTAATTAGGAAGAAGTAACGTTTTTGTGGGAAATCTTACACTTTGAGTTAGAAGCAAGAACAGTTAAGTATTCTGTTTACACAATGTTTATTGTACTCGTAATAACGTGAAAAAGACTGTGGGCGTTAAATAGGTGTGTTTGGCTGCTGATAACTATCATGGTGCAATTTTTTGATAGTTCATTCCCGTCTTTCAAAATTTGGATGAGAATCATCCCTCATGAAGCCAAGTCCGAATCTAATAACTTGCTTGGACTAGTTGTTAGATTCGGACTCAATTTCAATACTTCTGCGTGTAACATAGTTAACCTGGGAATGATAAAGAAACGATAAATATAAAATAAGAAACTAAAATAATTTAAACAGTTGTCAGTACTGTGCATGATGATATTATCCATAAAATCGGATTTAGGTTTACTTTCTCGTAAAGCAACGATGATTTGTAACACGCTCGTATTGTATTGACCCAAGTTCACACTTTAAGTGGTCTGTGCAAATACGCACAAGCCAACATGGCCAAGTGCGGCAAAAAGGCGGAAAAGTACGGCGGCTTGTCTGTGAGAGATGCTACCAGCTGCGGGCTACCGGTCGCCGAGGACACCCGACTGCCTGGGTCGATGACATCTCACGAGGGACGAATGGCGAGACAGGGTGCCGCACTTACTCATGTCTGAGTTTTTGGTAGAGGAATCCCTAACAGTTTCCGGTTGCTGGATATTTACCATTATCCTGGTCACATAAAATGTATGCTTATTGTTTTTTTTTTTTGTATTAGAATATTCGGTTTTGTTTTAGCTTATCTCCAGAGAACTTCAATTAGCGATACGATTTTTACGACTGTCCGTTCACTCAAGAATTAAGACAAAACGGCGCTAAAATGGCTTCGAATAATATGGATAGATACATACAGAAGCACATTCTATAAAACTGAAGTATTGATCCTAACCCTAATATGTAGTATCATTCAAGCTCCGAAACCTAGCCTCCAAGTATAGGCATGATGGTCAAGGACAATAAATCGCGAGCTTCACTAGGACGCGTCCTTTATCACGTGCACCCTGCGGCGGGCGGCGATTTGGGCGCCCTGCAGACTTATAAACATTTAGAGAAGTACTACTTCTAATATAAATTACATGGCAAGCAGTTACTGCAATCATGCACGTTTTTTTTTCTTGTTTAATCTTATTAACACGAGCGGCTGCTCCTGCTGCTGAGCTGTATGCCTGCCGGCTGGCAGGCAGACAGCTGGAGCTGTCTTGGAATCAGCAAGATCAGTCAAAGACGCGGACATATTAGATCTTTCGTCTATTTTAGCGGTCTCATATATCTTCCTACGAGCAGCGACAAACAGATTTTAGGGCACCACAAATTACTTGAAGATGCAAAGTTAGCAAGCTAAGTCTGCTGTTAACAAAAAATGTTATAGACAATATCTTTTCAGTGCTCATGAGAACCACGTCGTCATTGTCCACCGCTATGCCATTCGCCTACTATCATCTTTTCTCTCTGCAGTACACAGATCACCTGAGTTGTCCTCGATTCTAAACCTTGCAAAGATTTTCATAATAGATGCGGCCTGCATCATCATATTGATTTACAATTTAAAGTATACTCCTGAGGATTGGGAAATAAATTCATTCCACCAGTGTTAATCTCCAGATTTAATTAATGTGAAAGAAATTAAGTATAAGGTTCCGTATATAATATAGGTTCCTAGGGAACCCTTAGCCTCATTCTCGTCCAGAGGTGACACCTCTACACATTCGTAACGTAATTGCGTGGTATGCGTGCGCCTGCGCCACCGGTGCTCGCTGCTCGGGCCGGCGCGCGACGTCTGCGCCAGTGCAGTGCTGTGCGTCGCCGCCGTCGCCCGCCAGCATGACTCTCGTGCTCTTCGCGGTCACCGCCGCCGCGCTGTTCGTCTGCGCACGCGCAGGTCCTTTGTACCACCATGCAAATCCATCGGTCGACGACCCCAGTGATATATGCGAACGATTTACCGCCCAGTTTACGTTTTATTGCTTTTTTTATTCATTCGAATAGATTTGGTTCTGATATGGTCACAGTTGATTCATTTAATTGATGAATGGATCCTAAGTTTGAGTCTTGTATATTTTGGTTAACATGTTTTAGATAAGCAAAGTTTATGTGTTTGCTCAACGGTTTTAGATGTGAAGCTAAAATTAAGTTTATGGCTAATCCTACTGTGTGCATACTTAACGAATTACGTTTCTATTTTTCTTCTTAAAATGTACTCTTCCAATGTTAGATCAAATCTTAACATAAATATGTATTTTCTGACAATTCATCGAAATAATTTTGCGTCCCATCTTGTGAAATTAGCATAATTTAACATAAAACTATCTTTAGTACCTTTTCTATATAATTTGCGACAGTTTTATCTCGACTGCTAATTTTTGACATCTGCAAGTAAAAGCTCTACATCGTCTCTCCTTACCGAAGAGTTCAACGCGCGATTGAGAGTGTAACGTGAATTCTGTTCAAGTTTGAGTGTTTAACACGTGTTTTTATGTACTTAACTTTAGGTTGTTGACAAACCGTAATTGATTTTTTGCGACATTTGGCAACTAATTCTGGTAGTTGATCGATATAAAATTCGTTAATAGTTTACGTAAATACTTCACTAATGATTCGCAATTTTTAAATCGGAAATTAATTGTATCTAATTGATTTTAATGTCTGCGTGCATTGAACACATGTTTCATGGGTGTTAATAGCAAAATCGAAACTATTTCGTAGTTGTTATATATTTCACAATTGAGAAATATTACAGCATACTACGGTGCCGGTACCGTGTAGTGCCGGACGTAAAGCATAACACCACCCTATTTCTTCCCGTGGGTGTCGTAAGAGGCGACTAAGGGACTTACTAGAGAATGAGCAGCAGCGTTCTCTGTGCAGTTTACCATTATATTGCGATCGCCAACCCGCCTGCCAAGCGAGGCCTATGTCCAGCAGTGGACGTCTTTCGGCTGAAATGATGACAGCATACTTCTAAATCGTATTGTTCTCATACTTTTCGTGGCAAGTAATGTATGTAACTACTGTTATTCGTAACGAAGTGCTATAGATACAGGCACGTCACTCTCGTGCGGCACTGTGTCACTGGAGCAGGCACAATGGCAGCCAGGACTACTCATTAGCATTACAAAGCCACAATAGAGTCATATGAGCTGCCTTCACTTTGAACATCCAATGTGTCTATAGTAGGTTTTAGTAATAAGTTGTTCAAGAAAGAGTTGTTAAATAAATTTAAGTTTAAAAGTAGATATGGTGACGTACTTAAATTATCGCTCTTTTCAAACTCTATTTATGTAGTCCAGGAAAATTTAAAAAAAAAATACGTTTCTACAAAGAAATTTTGAGTGTCGCAGGCTTTAACCTAAGTAAAGTTGAAGTAGAGCTTCACAAGTTCTCAACTTCAAATCCACAAGTCAATTAGATAGTGGGTTATATTTTGATCTACCACTTTCCTTAATGTTGTTGTTGTAAATAAGCGATTTTCACATGTAACGACCAGCCAGGATCGCTATTAATCAAAGTATTCCGCCTTGTCCTTGAACGGGTCACCTTGCAGACCAGTTTGGTAGGCAATAGCTTTGTCATTCAAAGGCGTTTTGTCTCAAAACATTTGGGAAAGAGACGGCATATGAGGTCACTCGTGTGATCTAAGGTTATTAACATTGTTGTGGTCTATTGTTAAGAAGTTTTAATATGTCTTTTTATAGTTTTGGAAACTGCAAAGTAAAAACAAATTGGTACCTCTAAAAAGAAAAATAGGTAGCTCTAGCTAGTAAACACTAGGTCAGTCAATGGGAATACAGTTGCATTGGAGCTCAGCAATTCTATTGGGATTTGAGCTTATAAACTGTCATCTTACCACACATCTGAATCACAGATAAGTGAAACATCGGTTCCTTAAGATTCCAACGTCGAAATAGTTGAGTCATTTTTGCTTCAAATGCGATAATTTCTTGGAAAATTATCAATATTCCTTGTTATTTTCTTTCTTCCTTTCAATCGCAACAGGCAATATTTTCAATTGACAACTGGGACATAACTATTTGTTTACTATCATCAACAATTTCCTCAATTCTTTCTAAATGAAATGTTCTTTTAACACCGTAATTTGAAACCATTGTAAAAGCCACTTTAAAAAAAAGTAACCATGGAGTTTCTTGCCGTATAGGAATCAACAAATTGTAACTTTTTTATTCTTTTTTTTGGGTGGGAAATCATCAAATCGTCTCTTCCGCTCAGGGTGAAGCGGAAGGGCGTGTCAGACTTTTACTGACTAAAACTTACCCGTGTTCCTTTAGATGTCCATATGCCAGAGCCACGGTAAATCTTTCGAACAAATTTCGCGACCCTGGCAGTAAAAATTGTAACCCTTGCACCTAGTTTCTAACGTTTAATTAGTGCCCATGTAGGTGTATGTGAAATTAAATATTTGATTTTGATTTCTTTCTCACACGCTCTATTGTTGAATGTTGAATGTATCTATAAAAAGTTTTGATTAGGAAATACTTCTTAGAACAAGCAGGCTTCTTCAGAGATCGATAGAACGCTGTATCGTGCCATTGCACTGTAAATAGGTTGTTAATTAAAGTATTCAATCTAACGCCAGCCGCGCCGTTCCTAAATTACTTAGAGAGGATTTTTAAAGTTCACCCGCGACGTAATCTATGCTAATGGTAGGGTCCGCTATGCCAACGACAACATTGTACCGGTCTTAGCAATCGCATGTGACACTGAATATTGACCCTTATGTCGACACAATAAGAATGACAAGCGCCTTATTGACATGTAAGGTGACAGTTTATCGGTGGTCTACCAGTTAAACACAAAGTGGATATGCACAGAAGATCCTTTTCGTTATAAAGGTAGAGAAAAATCTGAGCAAAAAAATCGAGAGATTTTTTCTCGCTGTTGTGCAAACTGCGACATGTATGTTATTAAATTTAATAATAATACAAACTCAGCAGCTAAATACGAATATTAATCTCGTTTTGTTGAAAGGGCACTGCAAATTACTCAATTTAAATTTCTCATTGATACCATACGTCCCGTAAATCGTAAACTTTGTCATCTTTCATGTGAAAAATATTTAGAAATATATGTATATTATATATAAATATATATATATTTTTTTCGATTTTCGAAATTCTGCTTGATTAAACCTTCAACTACATAGCTCTTGATAACATTGTAATGGTAAAAGTGGTCCTTCTGTGCTTTATAATTGTGTGTTGCATATGCAATGAATGAGCGCCAATACAAACGTGTGTCCCATGCGCGGGCGCAGGGCCAACCGGAATACGTAATGCGATGCGAGGCGAGTGCCGTTTGTTCTACACGTAGTTCACTTCGCTGCTAGTGCCAAGTTCAAGTCCACTGTAAATTTGTGGAGATTTTGATTACAGAAACTATGGAAGTTTAAACGTCTGTTATTTTTTAATCCACCCAGCTTAGTTTTAAAACGAGTAGTTTTAAAGAATAGTTCTCAAACTTCTGTGGCATAGCAGGGATAAATGGAAACCCTCTAATTCAGAAATAGAGTGTCTAATTTGCGTAGCTTGTGTAACAATGTTCTTTAAAGCCTAATAACAGAGAACCTTTGATGATTTTAGGTAACATCATAATAATAGATAAGATGTTTCGATCGAACATGAACTTGATTGTTGGTGTAACCGCAGATTTGTAAAGATAATGTTTAATTTGGAGATTCAAGTGGAAACGGTATTTCTGTATCGACGTGTTCAAACAAATCTGTTTGTAATTTATATGGGAAATCCCAATGGGCGTATGACTAAAGAAACAGCTTTTTAAATGTTAACTTAAGCTTTTAACAATAGTTTATCTCGTCTTAAACACTATTACACTAGATTTTTGCTAAGCACTTTACAGTCACGACGCTATCTGTTTTAACTGAACATTAGAGATAGGTCGCAAAAAATAACGTATCCTCGATTTCAATGGTAAAGTTAAATGTAATAAACTATATAGTTTAATGAGTGGTTATAAAACTAGCGGTACAGTTATTGTAGCGATTGTTGGCGAGCGTCGGTGAACAGATACAGATCTGGTTGTGAGACAATGGTCAGACGAGTCTCGTCCACGAAGCCCAGGGCTGCTACGAAATGGGAGGAAGAAAAGTTTTATAAATTACATAATTCAAATTGTCCTTCGAGCTCCGTTAAGCTGTTAGCCTTTAAATTCTGTGTTTGTAATCGATTTAATGAATATAATCCGACTTCAAACCTATTATGTTGGTTGCTATGGTGGTTTGTTTCAACAAAACATTATAATTGAAATCCAGGATCTAATGAGCAAAGTCCACCCTAAATAAATTTTAATGGATGAATTAATGTTCGTCTCACTCTCATCCTAATTTGTACTTACTTATAGGTTAATTTCGAGAATTAGTTTATTTTGAGTTAACTGCAGCCCTGATTCAGTGACTATTCCCGGGCTGGTCTGCGGAGCGGAAGCCTCTGTCGGCGAGTTCCCATCGCGACGCCATGGGAACCCCATTGTCTGGGAGCTACAGTTACTGCTGTCATATTACTATAATATGACGGACTTCTTTTTGAATTGAAAATTAAAACTCGTATATTGATACAATACTTGAAGCAAAAACTTTGAACCCCTTTTTACGAAAATTATACGGACGGTGGAGTATGTTTGGTATATAAAGTTTATGGAGTGCAGAAAGTTAATAATTTTATATTAAAACACATTAAAATTGAAGTAAATTATGATCAAATATCGACCACATGTTTTAATAAAAGTTAGTGGTCGCTTGCCACTAAATTTTATTAAAATGCATTGTCATAGTTACCGTAGACGCGGCGTGTTCTGTTAGAGGCAAGAACGTGTCTTGAGGAAAATATTTTTGCTGAAAAATATCATTATATAGATGACTGATGGTGCCTCACGCCTAACTTCTGCCAGCTCTACTATTTTCATTCGCGGCAATTCTTTTCATTTTAATACTATTGAGAGATATGGAAGCCTACATTTAATTAACTTTCTTAAAGTGTACTAAAAGATCATTCAAAATATAAAGTACCGATAATTTTGAACATAATGAGTGAAACGACTTTATTATGGCGTTTCGCACTGAAAAATAATTAGTAAGTAGATAACTGTAACAGCCTTCACTTTTGATATCACATTACACTGTATGCATCGACTGTGACGGCCATGGGAAAGTATGATCAGCATCCATCATAATGGTGGGACAATTCCGAAAAATTTCGCCAAAATTTGTTGGGAAATAGCACGGAGAAGAAACATGGCGACCACGATTCATTTACGGTCGTCTATGACTCGCACGCCCCACTTCCAACAGCACGAACTTCTAAGACGACTATTGTATTTACTTACTAGCTTTTGCCAGCGGCTTCGCCCGCGTGGAGGTCGGAAAATATCCCGCGTGAACGTACTACCGGGATAAAAAGTAGCCTATGTGTTAATCCAGGTTATTTTTTTTTAGCTCGAAAGCATTTTCATCCGTCTTGCTCCAAATTTATCGTCACTGCTCGGCTCCTATGTGTCTTAGCGTTATGTTATATAACCTATAACCTGTCCAGAAGTATGGACTACAATCGCACCAAGTTTGGTTAAAATCCCTTCAGTAGTTTTTGACTCATGCGTGCACATACAGACAGACAGACAGACAAAAAATTTACTGATTGCATTTTTGACATCAGTATCGATCACCATTCATCCTCCAATATTAATTTTGAATATATTTTCAATGTACAGAATTGACTTCTCTACAGTTTTATTATAAGTATAGATTTCGTTTGTAAGAGGCTGTTCAAACTGGATTCTACGAAATGTCACTTTTTAGTCTAATTAAACGTGGTCCTTCATTCAACGAGACTACCAGTCACTGCAAGTCTCATAAGGAACTTTGGACCACCGGCATCCATTCACCAGTCAATCTACTTACATTTATATATACGAACATATGTGATTCCTGTCAGTTTTCTTGTCTGCACATAACCGCAAAGCAGCCGACCGTATTAGTGGCCGGCCACAGCGCGTTTAGCGAAGATCAGGGTTTGGGGTCAAAGGACCACCCATCATACCTGAATGAACGCTTGCGCAGCCTCGCAGACCCGTGAGTTGTCTACTGACGTATAGGTTATATCTAGTGCCTGTTTTAATTGAGGTTTATACGTAGTAGTGTGGCAAAGCTTTATAATAGTCTACAAATTCAATTGCTGTAGCAATTATTTTGTTCTTAGCAGAATTGACCGTTTTATAGAAATGGTTAGTATCGTCAGTGACTGAGCCCATAAATTCTGGTCCATGACTAAGCCTTTAAAACTGTCTAACTTAACCTAACCTTCTCATACATTTCTGGGTTGAAAATTAGCTATAGTTTACTATACTGAACTGCTTTTCCTTTAAACTGAATATACCACTAATCAATCTTAATACAATGTACACCAATCGAATTTTATCAATCCTGTGTACATTGTGTTGTACAGGTAACTCTTAGTGCTAAATCTTCGTTTGCCCATACCGTAGGACCCGTTTCACCGCAGAGTGATTCATGGGAAAGGCTTCCAGCCGCCAAATTACACCCTCAGTACAGGCAGCGGCCTGGGAGACTTGAACTCACCCGCTAATTGCTTGACAACTGCCACCTGACTATAGAATCGTGGCATGATAATATATAATTGATTTGAAAATATACTATAGGCTAGTACGCATGCAATAGTAATTGTGTTTTCATCGTGATCTAATGTTGATTTCAGTTTTCAATACAATGGCTAGAATTGTTGATACGAGACGATATCATACATATATAATATTGTGGCTATGCCAAGTGTAACATTACCGTCGCTTTAGTTTGTAGAATCTTATTAAAGAATGTCGTTTTCAATGCAGAATTTTTGTTGTTGCTTTAATCATGTTGACATAACAAAGATAGCATGTATCCTGTTTACGGTCGCGCAAAATTAATATTATGACGGAATACTTGTCCGTTAGACTGTTCAAATGTTTTTTTATTGCCAAACACGATCATCGAAATAATTAACTTAAAAATCAATAACAATGAATTCCAACAGCCTAATTACAACCATCTAAATCTGTGAGCCGTTACAAATATCACAATTCGAATCAGACGGGTCGAAACTCCCAGTAAAGCTAGCATGTCTGAAGTCTGCCATAAACCCGGTAGGTACGAGTACCTATACTACGTATAGTGCGTGTGACGTGGGTGGCTCATTCAAGTGGAGTGGCCGGCGGTTCTCACGCGCCGCTGTGCCTGGACATCGCAATACAAGTTCTCGCGCTATCTCTCAGATCATCGCGACGCGTAAACTGTGTTGTTATGGGTCTGTTTTGATTGGCCGAGGGTCACTGCCTTCTTTATACTTCGCTGTTAGTTAAATGATTGGTTAATGTTGGTTTTAGATGATGGTTTAAATTGTGGGTATTCGCATTGACACGTATCTGATCGGCACGTACAATTTATGTTTTTTTTTTTTCTGGATTATTTATGATATTATCGTTAGTTTGTTCATTGCTTACTATGACAATACCAGTTTAAAGAGGCAATTATCTTATACCTTAAACGAGCAATTCTTGTATATATGTATATATATATATATATATATAATCTGAATCTAGGTAACGGCTCCAACGATTTTCATGAAATTTAGTATACAGGGGGTTTCGGGGGCGATAAATCGATCTAGCTAGGATTCATTTTTATAAAATGTCGTTTTATTCGTGTTTTCACTGACCGAATTTATCGATAATCAACTTAAACATAAAGTTATTATTGTAAACACAATTTACCAAAAAATACCGCGCAAAGCTCGGTCATCCAGATATTGTAAGTAAAAGCTACAAAGTACAGGCATTACTTATTTCAATTTGGAAATTAATCACTTAGGAAAAATTTCATCAGGTCACTATCAGCAGCATATAATGTTCTTACTGCTGGGACACAGGCCTCCTCTGTGAGATGGGTCATAATCCACCACGCGGGCCCCGTGCGGATTTCACGTCTTTGATTTTTTGGTTCTTACATGCCAGTTTGCCCTCTATGTTTTCGTTCACCGTTTTAGAGAGAGCAGTAACGTGGCGATAAGATCAAATATACAAAGTAAAGTGACTTCCTGGGTACAAAATCAAGTCTTATTAAACCCCTTAGTCGGGGCCAATACCACTGCTCTCGTCCCTGTTGGCTAGGAAAAATGTAAACCAAATAAATCAGTATTGGCTACGATCCAGGTCCTTAGCAATAAACACAAAATGATGGATCAAGTAAAGAAAAAATTGATTTCCATTTGAATGAGCCACGAGCGAACAAGAGTATTGAATTAAATCGCACAATACATTGGTATAAAGAGTACCAACATGTCAGCGCTGGCTGCCCGCGCTGGACTGGTCCTGGTTTTTATTGCGCCCGCGCATCGCCCGGCGCATGCGCGATCTAACTATGTATAATCGTGTAATGTATCACTAGTATGATAAGTTAAATGTTTGCTGATTCTTTCATGTAAGTTCTTTGAAATCAATATATTGCCTTAAATGACGTGCAGTGTCACAGGGCGTTGGCAAACTTACTTTGAGAAAATTTATTTTGACTGTTATTATAAATAAGTACCCTGCATCCAAAACGAACCCCGTACCCCCCCATGAATTTTATCATGTCTCGAAGGACTAGTTTATCTAACTAATTTGTGCAAACATTTGAGAATAGAAATAATATAGGTAATGAAGGAAACTGTGGCAATAATATTCGCAAATTCACTGGTGTCATCGACAAGGTGAGCTTTTATATGATCTTCAAAGTTCTTCTGATTAAGAAGTATGCTTTTTTCAGATGCAAGTTTAGTAGATATCGTGGATAGGATATTACCGGATTTTGGAGAAGACAGAAGATACTGTAAGTGTTAAAATTCCTTTTTATACAATCTTAATTATGGCACTAATAGACTTTTACATAATTACTATAAGATTAGATTAATAATAAAACAAATAATGGCTGCAACATTCGAAAATTCACTGATGTTGCCTCACGAGTTACCTACCATTGCGTTTTTTTGTAATATCATTTCTTCTGGCTCACGAAATAACTAAACGTTGTATTCAGATAAACAGGAACATAGAGAGACATCGGTTTCATTTAAAAATGACCTGTACACAATATACTGTGAGTGGGCCTTAAGATTACTCCATAGACTAAGGGGCAGATCTATTGTACACAAGGGCTTTTTGCGCTGCAGCCCAGGGCCCTGTTTTGATTACGAGGGTTATAAGATTTTTTGACTTTTGGTAAGCAAGAAAAAAAAAATACACAAATGTTTCTTTCTATATACTAGATAGAAAGAAAAAATTGTGTTTTATTCCAGTATAAGCTAACTGCTCTTTGTACGGAAAGCCCATATAGTGCGAGGTCTGTTAAAACTGGTTTTATACAGCTTGATATGTAGCCGTGTGTACCAATCAATATTGGGCCACTGAAGCTTTATATGAGACAGTTGGTATTTTGTCGCGATGTCAATATTTGCCCTATTAGGAAAGTCGTTAGTTTGATGGCCTATACCGCACTCTTAAATTTGACCTCACCTTTCTGATACACGCTGTATACAAATTCAAATATGCAATGACAGCATGTAGTGGACTATTAACGTCTGATACCGTGGATGTCAGGCTTTGTCTGAAAAATAATGAGTCTGGAATTCGATGCTATGAAAATCATCATCATCACAAAAATATATGACATAGGCCAGGCGTATCTGTCGAAAAATATTGCATGGTCTAGCAGTCAACAATGTTTAATTTGTAGCATTATCTTACCCTTTTCAATATTTTTTTGTATTTGTTCATAATTCTGTGCAAAAAAATTATCTGGGCATTTTTTCCTTGTGGTACGGAACCCTTAGCGTGCGAGTCCGACTCTTACTTGGTCGTTTTTTTCCTATACCACATACCTAGTACGTCATTATCCAGTAGTATTAGCCCAGGGCCCACAAACTTACCGTCAGCCCCTGAGTAGACTAATGCCACGAGTTTTCAGCAGGAGAATTTCCATTACTACAACTAACTCTCCCCCTCTCTCTCTCTCTCTCTCTCTCTCTCTACTTGAAATAGTATTAAACTTTTCTATATTTACCAATCTCAGTGTATTACCCCGTATATTTATATTTATTAACTTTAGTTTTAGATTCGCTGAAAAAAAGTCGCAGCTTAAATCCAAGTAATCTCGAGGACAATACACACTGTGAGTAATACAATTAATTTCAAAAACTTTTAGTAAGATGTATTCATCGTAACAATTTGTATTATGATTGTAAATCTGGCCCTGACGATTATGTCTGTTGGAAACTGTAGCTGTTTACTTACGGTTTCCGCCGGTCCACAAAAGAGATCGTAAACATGCACCAATTATCTCCAAACCTATTGCACTACTAAACACTCGGTCTCTAAAATGTTTTAGAGAATCTTATATCTTTCATTGAAAGAAATGATCTCATATCTGGTAACAAATTTGGTTTCCGAAGAAATGGGTCAACCGAGGCTGCTGCAACTCTCCTTGCATTATGTTCCCTCTCATATCGAGAACAGTGAAAAATGCCTTGCTATCTTTCTTGATCATGCAGTGGCATTCGTCACGATTTGCCTTCTTCTTAAGAAACTAGAATAGATATGAATACATGAATGTCTTAAATGGTTTTAACTACCGGACACACAGGAAGCAGTACAAAAAAAAAAAATTCAAGCTCTTCCACTAGTAATCAACTTCCTATTGACTTTGAAATTTCACAGGGTAGTTAACTTGGTCCCACGCTTTTTCATTGTCTATATTAGCGACATACTAAACTTCTCAGTGAATAATGTTTCAAAACACTAAGTTATGTAGACTTGAAACAATTAATATAAAGTTCCTGAGCTGCCACTAAACCAAACGAAGCACAAATTGAACAAACACGCACACTTCCACATGCACACACACGCCACACCGTATATAATATAATATCTACTAGTTTACTTAAACAACGACATGTATATTTACTTTTCTTCTTGACCTTTTCTTTCAGTTAGTTTTAATGTTGGTTTGGCAGTTCAATTCCTTTTTGTGGCACACCCATATGTCCTATCATTTAAACATAGCACGTACTATATATTATACCTGAAACAACCTCTCTAGTCTCCACTCTAGAATTCATTCCCCGACCCCTAGATACAGAATCACTGTTTAGTTTGAAGGTGTATTGTAGCCTAGTTGCAGGTTGCATTTTAAGCTACTCATGTCGTTTCAGCTTCCTACAATATGCTTATCTGAACAATAAATATGTTTTTATTTACTAACATACACGGATCGTACTTATCCTTAGAATCCCTGGAAATGACACAGTTTTCCTGATACTTTTCACGAAATCCGTATCTTTTCTCTTCAGATACTGATAATGGCAGAGGGATCCAGCAGAGTATTCCAAATGATCAACAAGATAATGTATACTATGGTAAGTTTTTAAGATATTAAGAACTTTCCTTTATCTAATGCCATGAAAATGCTCAAATCAAATCAAATCAAATATTTTTATTTGTAGAACATAGGTAAACAAAAGTACAGATGTCAGAAATAATATTTAGAACGCTATGTCTTGCCATCAATGGCGTACAAATGTTGTTATCAATAAATAATCAACTAATAGTAAAAATTCAAAATCAATTAACAAAACTCATGTGGCAAATCAAAATGCACAAATAAATCACAAATTGAACGAAATAAATTAAGGTAAAATATAATAAAACAATTAAATTAATTACAAATTGAAAATGTCAATAGATGTGTCTTCCAAAAATAAAATTATAAGAAACATTCATAATTAATAATCAAAGTTCAGAATCTAGTTTCATTAGTCATTCATCATGCTACAATGTAATTTATATTATTTTACGCTCGGCGCATGAGACTTAGCTTAATTTAAGTCACCACGATAAAGCACACCTGTGTAATAAAGTCAAAATAACGTTTCAAAGTAATCTGTTAATGGCAAGAGCGAATTTCTCTATCTGTCTTTCTATTTTTTGAAACTCGTTCTTTTCTCCTGACTCCCAAAATCGCAATCCTTTCTTTACAGACACTGAGGTTGATAGTGAAATACACCAGATTGATCCAAATAATCACCAAGACACAACACATGGTGAGTTTTAAGGAATAATAATACATTTTTAAAGTAGATACGTAATTCCATCAGAGTCTAGCTAGAGTGAAATGGCGTATTAGTGATTCGCACGAATTTACTCACCCGAACCGGGCGAAAATCACTTTGAAATAAATAAAATATAGATGACTCGCACGAACTTTTTTTTTTTGTGGGCGAATAGACAACCTCAGAAACACATATTAGGTAACTAGCACGTTTTGTATTATATGTAATAAAGTTAGTATGCTGTTTCTTTAACTTTTCATTGTTTTCTTAACGTTTAGTCAGGTGAGTACACTCGTGCGAATTGAGTAACAAGCCTCGAAAATCGACATTGATTGAATATCGTGCCAAAGCCACAACGATATTTTAGTATTCTCTGGTCATTCTTTAATTTTTCAGCTAGTTTTCTTAACTAATCAATTTTATTTTTAGATCCACCGAAAACAAGACGGAGGACAATACTCTTAAAAGATTACCATGAAAAAGCATACGGTGAGAAATTAATTATTTATTTTTGTTAAAGTCCTTTGAGATTGAATGATTCACCAGTTCCGTACGGTGCCGGACGTAAATAACAGCACCATCCTATTTCTTCCCGTGGGTTTTGTAAGAGGCGACTAGGAGAGTTTCTAGAGAATGGGCAGCAGCGTTCTCTATGCATTTTACAACCATACTGCGATCGCCAATCTGCCTGCCAAGAGTGGTGATTATGGCAATACCTCTGAAATGGCGGAGGCATTCTTATGACCAGCAGTGGAAGTCTTTCGGCTGGAAGGTGATTCACTAAAGTTCATTTAGCCTAGGCTTAAACTACGTGTGTTGTCACTGCGCAGTTTTGATTTTACTTTAGTACGCGCAACATATCAAGCTATACATTTCCAGATCTAGCTAACCTCACCTTTTCGTAAAATGCGAAATCAGCTTATACTGGAAATCTATACCTTGATTTGTCGCCGTGTGTACGTCAAAGTTTCGTTACGATGATGACTGATTACAACTACTCAAATGTGAACACTCGGATAAGAAGCAGGGATCACAATGACCTATCCTTACTTTCAGGTTCTGATATTAATAGTGAGACAAAGAAACAGACTGATGAACAAGACAAAACATATTATGGTGAGTTTTAAGATATAAATAATAATTAATAATGCATCTTTTAAAGTACTTTAGTACCGACGCACGGCTAGCACTCCAGTTGCGTAAAACACTTTATTTCACAATTCGAACTATCTTCAAAGAAATTCCTAATATGTGGATTGTCTGAAAAAAATGGGTGTCCGACAGCGAAAATAAGGCAATGGATGTTGTAGAATTGTCAACATTTAAGGCATTGCATTTGTTTGTCTGTACGGATTACCTACCCCGCTGGTTCCTTAGAACTAAGTTTTCTTAGTACTATATCAATATAGACCAGCAGGTCTTTAGCTTTTCGATACTCGAACTGCGACACGTCCCATGAGTCATGCTGCCATTTCAGCACCCTGAGAATGGCGGTATTCGCTCCACTACGGCACTAAGATAACCTTTGTCCTTTTATACTTACGTACCATTGAAATCAGTTTGTATCTCTAAAATTGTTGGCGTGATTTAGTTCCTCAAAATCAAATTTCTCTACTTCTAATAGTTTCATACTTTTCCATATTCACCTATCTCAAAGTACTAACACCAAGGTATACTCGTTTTATCACCCACTACTTCAGTAACATGAATTATTTTTAGATTCCAAGAAAATGAGACAGACGATAATTCAAAATGATCAACAAGACAAAGCTTACGGTGAGTAATACATTTTTTATGACATTAATTCAAAAATAATTGGAAATGGTTTGATTAAATTATAAATGCTTTGTAATAGAATTATTTCTGTATACTTCTTTAAGAATAAAAATCTACTAACTTTAGGAATAATGACAGTTTTTGACAGTAGCAAATATGATTGTAAACTTTCCATAACTAATATCAAAGTTTTATTGCGCTAATGAAAAAAAGCAAGAGAGTAAGAGTGTGACTGTGATCTATTTATTATTTTCAGATACTGAGACTGATAGTGAGGTTCATGAAATTGTTCCAATTGATCGCCAAGATAAATCGTATTATGGTGTACTAGGTAAGACATACAATCATAGATCTATCGTTATAACTGCCTTAGTAACGATGAGCCCGAAGTGCGACGACTTTGGTGTTTAGGACTAATTTCCCTGCTTTTGATATTTTTAATTTTTCGTAACTGACCCATCTCAATCCTGTTTTTTCAACTAATGAGCCATTCACTAATGAACTATTTTTTTTAGATTCGCAGAAAAATGCACAGATGATAATTCCGAATGATAATGAAAACGAAGCATCCAGTGAGTACCTAATAGAGTCAAAATATCAATTGGAATACAATTTTGAATGCTTCTTGAAAGTCGTTTTCGACAATTTAGTACCCAAGTAGATACCAAGCAGTTTTAATTTTATAAAAGTAGGTAGAGCGGTGGTGGCCGAGTGGTAACGGCCTAGACTTACGAGTAGTAGGTCGTGAGTTCGAACCCAAGCAGGCGCTTTACTTTGTGTAAATTATTTCATCACCACTGCTCTCAAAAGGGTGCAGGAAAACATCGTGAGGAAACCGGCATATCTTAGAACCAATAATTCGAAAACATGTGACATCTACCCAACCCGCACTGGGCCCGCGTAGTGGATTATGGCCCACTCCCTCTCACTGAGAGGAGGCCTGTGTCCCAGCAGTGGGAACATTATAGGCTGCGGATGAGGTAAATCAACGTTTCATCGCGCTGTTGACTAAATAAAAATTGAAAACACGAAAAAAAGCATGAATCACACGACCTATTTTCCCATTCTTTGAAACTCACTCACTTGTACCGAGTCATAAAATTCACACACTTCCTAAGTCAAGAAACTCACATACTTGTCCTGAATCAGAAAACTAACACACTTGCCCTGAGTCACAAAACACACTCACTAGTGCTGAGTCACAAAAATCACACATTTGTCCTGAGTCAAGAAACTTACACACTTGTCCTGAGTTACGAAATGTCTGTCTTTTTTTTATCAGATACTGAAATACACCAAGATGTTCCAAATGATCACCACGACAATGCAGATGGTGAGTTTATATTTTTATTACCTTCCTGATAATGCCATCTATGTCTATCTCGAACAACCAATACAGAACGGATCTCGGCCAGAATGTACCACGTAAATAATATTTTTATCCTCCGGTTTTAGTTCAATTTAGCACCTAGTTCTTCTTTTACTATGAAACTTAATTTATAGATTCCGAGAAAATAAAACGGAGGATAATTTCAAGTCGCAAATCACAAAACCAAGCATACGGTGAGACTGATAGGGAGGTACAACAGACTGTTCCAAATGATCGTCAAGATGAAGCAAAAGGTGAGTTTTAAATTAACAATACCTAATCAGTGGGCCGTCTTAAGGACGGGCGGTAGCTGCAACATAATTAATATTACTATGACCTGGCCTTCCTTTAATTATCACATAGTTTGACCAATAAGCCTGATTATAGATTTGCAGAAAACGAGACGGAGGATAATAATTAATTTTAATGGTCGCTAAAGACAAAACACACTAAGTAAATGAATCAAAATGACAATCCGAAAATACCTGCAACTGGTTTGATTGAAATCAGTAGTGAACAACAAGTATTATTTTTAATTACACCTTTCAAACACACACACAATGAGAAACGTGAATCACAGACCAATCTCATAATTCTCTGAACCTCATATATTTCTTTAGACTCACGAGATCCCTATACTTGCTTTTCAGATACTGAAAATGAAAGAGAGATACAGGAACTTGTTCCCCATGATCACCAAGACGAAGCATTTGGTGAGTTTTAATCTTGGGAAACAGCAACAGCATAATGTTATCAGCTGTCCTCCATATTTTTTATCTACAAAACTTTATTTTTAGATTCGCAGAAACCGAGGCGGAGTATGACTCCAAATGACCACCACGACCAATCGTACGGTTAGTAATAAAATCAAAATGACATTACGAAAATTAAAAAAAAGGTTGAAATATTTATTCTTAAAAGTAGTGTAGTGTAGAGAAGTAACTATATTGTTTCATTACTTGGAAGACACTTGACCACACAACCTGTTCCTCTGAACCTCTCACAGTTGTCTTGACTCACGACGTCCCCTTACTTTCTTTACAGACACTGAGAGTGATAAGGAGAGGCATCGGTTTGTTCATAATGATCGCCGTAGCAAAGCACCTTACGGTGAGTTTATAACAACGTACTTATTTCACTTAAATTAGTATAGTAGTAGAAACCAATGATAATAATTGAACGACAAAAAAAAAATAAATCGCTCCCTCCTCTTTCTCGATGATTAGCGTGCCCCTAGGAGCACCTTTAGATTCTTCCACTGAACCTTGGAAATTGCATTAGCTTTCTGATCTAATTAAAATCTATAGGCGGCGTTGATATTGTTGAGAATATAGAACTAGCGAGTGTTGATCGAACAAGTGTCCAAGAACATACTATTGTTCACTATAACCTACTGTTAAATGTCTTTTATTTTAATTAAATAATTGTGTGGCTCTTACTGTGGCAGGAAAAGAGATATGTATCTTTTACTTGGTAAGTTTTGCTACACCTGTTTGCACAAATAACCGTAATCGTTTTTTTTAAACATGCAAATTGATGTAGTTTGAAAAACAATTTGAAATATATATTTTTACCTCGTTTTCAGGTGAGAAAAATAACCTAGCTATACAGAACAAATTTTATTTTTTAGATACGGAGAAAAATAGTGGTACAAAAATTCCTAGTGGCCGCCAAGATAAAGCATATCGTGAGTATAAACGTACATACTTTATCTTTCGTAAATTTTCACTTAAAGCTAGAAAACTCAATCAAACCTCATATAAAATTCTACCAGAGTCGCGAGATTTGTTCGAAAGAGATACCGTGGCACCCGTGGTACCCTGGCGTAAGCAATTGAAGTAACACGCGTGGGTTTTATTTCGTAAAAATCTGACATGCCTTTCCGCTCCACCCAGAGCGGGAGCCGTCATTTGATGATTTCACAACCAGAAAAAAAAGTCTCTTATAAAATGAATGAAAGAAAATGAATCCGGTTAGCAAATCCGAATGCTATCTTCTCGAATATCTCTATTTAGACTTCACACATTACATATAGAAGTATCGCTACAGTTGTCGGTTTGATTATTGAAATTGGGCAAATAAATGATTATTTTATCTTATCTTTGATTATTGAAGACTGTAGGTGGGTAAATGTGTGGGAAGTCTTGAGGATAGTAATTTCACGCACGGTTAAGTAAATTATATTAATTTCTCCGGCTCGTCGTCATAGTAAGATAAGAAAACACACACAATTTTGTTTAGAATGTGCAATTAGTTAGTTATAACGTTAAGTAGGTACAGTCATACTAGTACTGCGAGCACAGTGTATTAAGTACTCAGTAGCGAGACAGTTTAGTTCTCTGATGATAAATGATAAATGACTTTATTTTTGCAAGTAGGTTTGTACAAACACTTTTACACGTCAATCAATTCTTTTTTTAAACTAGATGAGGTCGGCATTTCCTATCTGACTACTCTGAGAAGAAACGCCGAAACAAACTCAGAAGTCACAGTCTCTTTTAAAGTCCAGACATAATCTTGATCAGATCATGTGAAGACCATGTAGATTGGTGTCTGAAGTGGTCTTTTAAGGAAAGAACACACAGCTTGAGTGGACCTGTCCAATCAGTGCACGCATTTGTCAGTAATCATGCAGCTCCACTCAGAACTTAAGGAGGTCAATGATTCGACGAACAATACCAAAGAAAGGACATTTGTGTAGGTCGCACAAATTACTCAAACTGCCAGACAATGTAAAAAATTAAATTAGAAGAAAAGGAAACCAAAAAAAAGAACACCCACTTCGTCTTCACATTTACAATAGGTAATTAAAACAACATAATACTTTAAAAGTAAATATTCATGTCCTTGTATAAGTAAAATTCATCAATGTCAATGTGTATATAAAATCAGGAAATAGTCCCGGTCTGATCATTTGAGGACCATGTACATGGGGGTGTCTGAAATGGTCTTTTGAGGAAAGAACCATACAGATTGAGTGGACCTGTCCAGTCAATGCACGCATTTGTCAGTAATCTTGCAGCTCAACTCAGAACATAAGGAGCACAAAGATTCGACGAACAATACCAAAGAAAGGACATTTTGGTAGGCCGCATTAAGTACCCAAACCGCCAGATTATCATTAAAATGGAATGAGTAAGAGAGATAAAGATTAAAAAAAAAAACAAACATCACCTACATAGTCCTCACATTCAAAATCACTTAAATAATAATAATAATATTATACTTCTGAAAGTAGGTATACATTCATGTCATAGTGTAAACAATAATCAAATGTCAAAGTGTATATTTCCAAATAAATAATAATAATAATTAAAAAAAAAACATTCAGTATAATATTATAATATAAAATTGGAGCAGCTTAATCCCAAGCTTTTTTGTCTTCAATATAATCTTTTACAGTATAAAAGGCTTTCTGGCACAACTTACGTTTAATGAAAGATTTGAATTTATTGAGACTTAGATCTTGAACATGGCTTGGAAGTTTACAAAGAGATTTAAGACAAATAGAGTGGCCATCTGAAGAAATGTCAAAGAAAAATTGTTATCCCATGACAGTAACGCCATCTAGCATGGTATAGCAAAATTAGAACGGCTATGAAAAACATTTTTGTACAAAATTTTACTCTCCAGCGTCAGTAACGCCATCTAGCTTTGAATAGCAAACATTCAAATACCAAAACTTGATTAAGACTGAATTTCATCAATTCTCTATCGATATAATATATCGATAATATTGAAAAGTGACTACATTTTTTTCACATTTGAAAATTCCAAACAATTTGGAATGATTACTAGATTCAATGTTTACAAGTTATTTATTTATAAAAATCTTTTTACAGACTAATTACTAAATTATCATTATTATGGGCACTTGACACGTCTAAAAACTTTTACACGTCAATCTTATTTTTTTTTTTTTTTAAATACATGAGGTCGGCTTTTCCTAACTGACTACTCTGAGAAGAAATGCCAAAACAAACTCAGAAAAGAGTCTGTGACCTCACAGACTCTTTCACCAATCACTAATGTTAATGTGACAAATTAAAATTAAAGCTTAATTAAAATTAAGGCATAAGTTACATTTGCATTAACTGGTGTAGTAAGTCTGGTGGTGGATTTATTTCATCATCCTGAAATTATAAAAAAAAAAAAACGTCTGAGTGTGATTCGTACTCACTCTAAACTGTACTAAGAACGTTGTACTGAATCGGTATTATTTTTGTTAATCTATACTTATAATAAAACTGTAGAGAGGTCAATTCTGTACATTGAATATACATTCAAAATTAATATTGGAGGATGAATGGTGATCGATACTGATGCCAAAAATGCAATCAGTAAATTTTTTGTCTGTCTGTCTGTCTGTCTGTCTGTATGTGCACGCATGGGTCAAAAACTACTGAAGGGATTTTAACCAAACTTGGTACGATTGTAGTCCATACTTCTGGGCAGGTTATAGGCTATATAACATAACGCTAAGACATATAGGAGCTGAGCAGTGACGATGAATTTGAAGCAAGTCGGATGAAAATGCGCTTTCGAGCTCATATCCTCACATACGTTGATCATACACCAAAACTAATTTCCCGAGGGTTTATTTTCCGACCTCCACGCGGGCGAAGCCGCTGGCAAAAGCTAGTAACAACATAAAAACTGAGATTTGCCTTTTCCTTCGCATCTTCTTTAGCTGAAAACTGGTTGCGAAACTCGATTGCTAATGTGGCCGTAGTAATATTTCAACATTGTTTTTTTTTTCTTGGGGAAAAGGCCTAAAATAGTCGAGCAGACAGATATCAAAAGTCAAGTGAGTAGTGGGAATTATAAGCAGTGTTCTAATTTACCATACAAACATAAAGAACGACTACGAAAAATTTATAAACGTGCTACTAACTTCTCTTGTAGTACAAGGTACCGATCCTTTTTTTAAATTTGGTCGACCCGTCTTTCCAAAGTAAAAGTCTTTGCTTTTAAAATGCTTGGAACATAATTTTGACGAAGCAGATGGAAGCCAATTTACTTTTGTACGATCTTTTTGAACAAACTGTATCCACTTTTCATGTTCAATTTTATTTACATTGCGAAACCTAAAATAACAGAAACCATTTTACGTACGCACATATACAAACAGATAAGAATAGCAAAATACATGTGCATACAAAAGTAATGCTTATTTCTAAAAAAAATATCTTCCAGCATACCTCTGATGAAAGAGAAGATAAAAAGGTGTAGTCAGCGTGTGTAAAAGTAAAAGAAAAAAATATAAAAAAAAACAGTTCACTTAAGAAAATAAAACAAATAATATGAGAATACTACTTACATAGGTGCATAAAAACAAACATAATATAATTATACATACAGAGTTCTTAAATAAATATCTACGTGAGCGAACAGCACTATTGTTGCTAAATTGATATTTTATTTAAATTACATAAATAAGTTGAAATAGTTTTGAATTTTACTAACCTAATTAAATATTATCGATAACAAAGTCGATAAACATCATAACATCTCTGCAAGGCCGTAGTAAAGCTTCTCAGCAATAGAGGGCGTTTATTACAAAATTATCGTATGTTCTAGAACTATCCATGAATATTATTTAATTAAAATGACTGAGAAATATTAAAAAATACTTATGAAAATAAACCGAAGTTCGGTCCAGACGTTTTACCATAGCGTGATTTACAATATCGTAAAGCGCAACTCAGCATATTTATTTAAGAAATGTTTTTCTTTTCTTGTCAAACGGACACAAATGCGTGTTGACATGCAGACATGCCATCCTAGACTAAACGCCATATGACCACTAGGACACAAGTATTGGATTACGAGTTTGTTCGTTATGTCCCGTCTATATAATTTAATGTCTTTGGAAGTTTATTATAAAAGCGTATACATTGACATCTGAATGAGCCACCTATTTTCTTGAGCCTTGTTGAAGGTACAGACGCCAACACATCAAGCTACTACAATCTGTCAGATTTCTTTGATAGATTTTCGACTTTATTTCTAGAGCATTAGGTTCAAGGTTCACTGGGAAAAATTGACAGTTTCGGGTAGCTTGACCTGGTGGCGTCTGTACAACAAATTTGTGTTTATTCCTACTTAGTATTTATATTATGGATATCACTGAATTTTTTAAACAATTTAATATTCTTATGGGCATATAAAAGATTTTCAAAAATATACTGTGAAGGCACAGTCATTATATTAATTTCTTTAAATTTCTCTCTGAGTGAGTGTCTCAGGCTTAATTTATAAATTGATCGAACAGCCCTTTTCTGCAAGACAAAGATAGTCTGAACGTCGGCGGCATTTCCCCACAACAGAATACCGTACGACATTACACTATGAAAGTAGGCAAAATACACTAAACGGGCTGTCTCTATGTCAGTTATAGCATCGGAGTGTTAACATCGGAGCGGACGAGGTGTCGGGTAGAAGCAATAGCTTTTTTCCACCTATATTTTTTAATGAATATTTAATTTCATAACAAATCAGCTTCAAGTAAGAAAGCCGAGCTGCCATCGGCGTGCCTGTACGACGGGCGGTGGCACAGCGACGGCACCGCGGTGAACACGCGCGAGGACTGCCTGCGCTGCGTGTGCGCAGGCGGCGCGCTGTCGTGCCGCCGCCGCGCCTGCGCGCCGCTGCCCGACCCGCTGCCGCCGCGCTGCCACGTGCGACACCGCCGCGGCGTCTGCTGCCCCGAGCTGCACTGTCCAGGTAAATACCGCACGGCTTCCATAAAGCCGTGCAGTAAAAACCTCGTAAAGAAAAAATCGTTGTGTAGAAAATCTCGTACGTTTAGAACAAACGTGAACAGCTCTAAGTTGCTTCCAATATCATTTTCATTGATGATAATGAACCTGGACAACGTCAATGGTGGCTAATAACGTTTAATGCAATCATGAGGTTTTCAATGTACGGCGACATTATGTAAGTAATGTGTCGAGCATGTTGCATGACTGGATCCTATTAGAAGTGTTAATAATGCAGGGAATGGAATCAAGACATTGAGTGAGTCGCTTTTTGCGACTCTTATGTTCAAATGTTAACCTAGTGGTCTGTAGAATTCACCTGGCAAGACCAATTTTAAGGTTTATACAATTGTTTTATAAATAGTAAAATTGGTCTTGCAGTATAAATACATCAGGTAGGTTCGTTAGAAATGATAATATTGTTTTGATCTAGAACTTCTAGATGGCTGTAATCTGTAACAAGTCTCCTCTAACATGTTGGACTGTTCAGACGGAGTGCAGCTCATGGAGCACGGAGCATCAGCACGACTCGACAGCACGGCGCCAGCCACTGCCAAAAATGGTATGTTGCTTTACTGATTTAAAAATAAATAAGTTCTCCTGTGCTCAGCGCCAGTAAGTAATACCAACAATCGTTCAGCCGTTTCTACTAGTTATTACCGTCAAGTTGAACCTCTCTCAGGTTCGTCACAGTACCTATAGCAAAGTTATTTTTATATCTCGTGGTATTAATAATGATACCCTTTAGTCTCGTATCTTACGCCCCACGTCACAGGTTGCACTGTGTACAAAAGAAAATTATTTTCGAACAAAATATGCCGAACTTTATTTACTTTTTGCTATTAACTGGATTTAACTATAGTTTATTTCCCCCGTCCACACTAATATTGTAGGTAAAGAGGAAAGATTTGTTCATAAAATTGTTTAAAAAACTAATTAACCGATTAAAAAAATTTTTTCACCTATTGAAAGCTAATTATTCCGGAGTAACATGAGCTTTAAGTTTCACGCGGACGTGGTCTCGGGCAAAGTGCTAAAGTATTGTATAATTTACTAAGAATAATTTTCTTAGATAATGTCAACATATCTGACTTTTGGTAATCAAATGTTCGTGTCGATAAAGTGTATCGCGTCCAAGGAACTTGAACTCACTACGGCGGTATCGTGTCCGATTTGACTATTATCTAATTTTACTGTATTATGCTTGATGGCGTCATTGAGTCATGGTTTTCGAGGACATTTTTTCTGGTCTATTGTATCTGAAGTCTCTTTGTTCGGCCGTGTGTTTGGTGGCGTCACTGACGTCTGATGATACTGGAGTGTTCCCAGCGTGCGTGGAGGGCGGCAGCGTGTTCGCTGCGGGCTCCGCGCTGGCGTCGCGCGTGGCATGCGAGCAGTGCTTCTGCCTGCGCGGCGCGCGCCACTGCGTGCGGCCCTCGTGCCTGCCGCCGCCGCCGCACTGCGCGCCGCGCCCCGCGCCCGGCGCCTGCTGCCCGCAGCGCTACTACTGCGACTCCACGCCCGACCGGCCCGACCAGCACCGCAACCGCTTCGGTGAGAACTATTTCTAACACGTCATGGCCATCATCATTTCAGCCGTAAGACGTCCACTGCTGGACTTAGGCCTCTCCCAATTTGGGGGGCTTTACCATAATCGCCACGCTTGGCAGGCGGGTTGGCGATCGCAGTATGATGGTAAAATGCATAGAGAACGCTGCTGCCCCTTCTCTAGTAAGTCCCTTAGTCGCCTTTTACGACAGCATGATGGCCATGAGGCATTTGGCCATGAAGGTTCATAATTCTAAGTAATAAAGAGCGACCCTAATGCCATTGACCGGCTACAAATACAGACTCCGTGCTGCTACTGAGTAATTCCAGATAGAAAACCGAATAAAACTTTGCATGAATTTAGGAAAGATATCTGGAGCTTTCTTGCAGCCACTTCACTAACGAGGCAATATTTCAAAAGCAAGTACAGTAACTGGTTACACTTCAGTAACTGCTGAGCATGTGTGGTGTCCGCAGACTGTGAAGTGGAAGGCGCGCTGGTGAAGGAGGGCTCGGCGGTGGAGTCGCGCGGCAACTGCTCGGCGTGCTTCTGCCTGCGCGGCGCGGTGCGCTGCCAGGCGCTCGGCTGCGCGCCGGCGCTGGCCGGCTGCCGCCCGCTGCTGGCGCGCGGCGCCTGCTGCGCGCACCAGTACGTCTGCGACCACGACGAGCCAGGTGGGAACCATCACAAGCCAGGTACACACACGCACACTTTGGGTGAATCTTATCAGTGTTCAGCACGTCTAAACTTCGTTCAAGCTGTCACTGTCAAAATCGTTCTGGAACCAGTATCAATAACTGGTACTTCTTAAACGCGGTTTAGAAGTGCTGATCGCGTAGTCAGTCTAAAACATTACTATAACCCTAAATCATTATTGTTGAATCTTACGTCTTCTCTTCATGATGCCGTAACCACCATTATGGGTCCAGTGCCAGGGTAGCTAAAGTCCTTCCAACCCCAAGACCGCGTAATTTGTATCGGAAAGTCGAAAATCTATGCGAGTGAAATCGCTGGAAAGTTGCTAGTTATATTCATAAAATACAGACATGTAGTCAGAAAACTTGGATGCTGTGCTTCTCTGGTATTGTTCTGATACTCTTACTGATACTTATATTCCTACTCCGTCGCAACAGTGTCAGAGCTCGTGTTAGATGAGCAAGAAGTACGAGTGACACAGACGAACAAAGGACAGAGCAAAGATGACTTGAAAAAAGAAGTGCTAGGTCGAAGATTTAGGTAGCAGTATCATATTCTATCGAAATTAGATTTGTTTCTGTATTGAAACACTAACAATTGCATCTAGCATTTGTAGATATATCACTGAACAAGATTACAATAGTACCATAGTGATGTTTATTCTTAACGTTACAGTACAGTCCCCGGCACGTAACTTGGCATGGTTTTGGCGCAGTGGGGGAAAGTTCGCACATCGTGCACTTAGTGGAACAAAAAACTGGTCACTTTTTTGCTTGTCATTATTAAAGAAAGGAGAGGAATTCGTAAAGTTTATTAGGTGTTATAAATAAAATATATACAAGCAAAGTAAAAAAAAAATGTATTTAAAAAATATTAAGTTTTATTAAAAAATTAGGTGGTTTCGTAGTCACTATCAGTTGATAAAACTGTTACGCCTTCCATCAAATTAAAAGTACCACCTGAGCTGGTGGAAGCAGTTGGCTCCTCATCCTCGACAAAACTATCTTCACTCTCGTCGGAGGAGTCGCTAAATAATGAAACTTTCAGTGACTGTGTCGACTATATGGTCGCTTTCGATGTAGTCCGCCTCAATTTTCTTGACCTTCCCACATAATTTCGACCATTCATCGGTGCCCATTAATGCCACTTTCTCCCTAACTAACTCCATTGCACTGGTCACATTCCACGTAATATTTTTAGTGGCTACATAACCTTTAATTGCCGCCCATGCCATTTCTATTGGATTTAAGTCCGGATGGTAGGGCGGCAATCGCAGAACACTATGGTTGTGTTATGCCAGTATTTGGTCAATACTGTACTTTTTGTGTTGTGGTTTGTACAATTTAATTAATTTGTACAACTGGGGTTTGAGCATACTTTCCTCGTATGCTATGCCCTTTTCCGCCAACCACTTCTGCATGTTCGCTTTCTTGGCATTCGAGGTAGGTGCAGGATCGTACTGCTTATTATGGTACGATGCGTTATCTACCACTAACACCGCATTTGGCGGCAGGTTCGGTATTAGTTGGCTGCGAAGCCACTTTGAATAGTTATTGTAATTCATGTTGTCATGAAAGTCCCCCGACTTTGTTCCAGCTTTAAATATGAGCAGCGCATTGGGAAGACAGTGAGGAATTCAGAATTTCTACCTTCCTTGACTATACGTCTAACAGTTCTTTCGGACGTTTTAGTAGATTCTGCAGTCCGTTTTACCGTCTCTTTTTCAGTTCGAACTTCTTTCTCCATGAAACAATACACATCGTATACCATTTTTCTGGCATGTCTGCGTAAAACGGTATTTGGTCCTGGCATTGTTATCAACGTTACAAAAACTAAATTTAAAAACAACAACAACTATAACAAAAACTAAATTAAAAACAATAACAACAACTCGTAACAAAAACTCAACAAAAACAAAGGGTTCAACTTTCGTGCACGTAAGTGTAATCGGGAGCGAACGCAATGTAGACGCGGTGCGGGAGGCAGGGGTCGACTGACGGACGAATCGCGCGCTCGGATCGGCGCTACCTCATACCCCGCGTCCCGCTTGACTGCCAAAGAGACCTATAAAACGACTTGTGCGCATCTGACTCTTGCTTGTCGATAAGGTAAACGCGGAAGTCGAACGCAAAGCCTCACTCCCGCCCGTTGAAGACCCTGATGATCCCCTGCCCCCTGTCACACCTGACGAGGTGCACGAGATCATCAAGGGTCTGAAATCCCGTAAAGCCCCCGGATCAGACGGCATCACTAACAGAGTGATCAAGCTGTTCCCCGCTCACCTGATTATGCTCATGTGTACCATCTTCAATGGTGCCTTGAGTAATAACTTTTTCCCCCAAGCGTGGAAGGAAGCCACCGTCATTGGCATCCCTAAGCCCGGTAAGCCCAAAACCGAGCCCACGAGCTATCGCCCCATTAGTTTGCTCAAAGTTCTCGGCAAAATCTATGAGAGACTTATTTATAAGCGACTCAGAGATTATGCCGAAACCAAGGGCCTCATCCCCAACGAGCAGTTTGGTTTTCGAACCCAACACTCGTGTGTCCATCAGGTACACCGCATCGTTGAGCATATCAATGCTGGTTTTCAGCGTGGTATGTTCAAGGGCGCTGTATTCTTCGATATAGCGAAAGCGTTCGACAAAGTCTGGCACAACGGCTTATTATATACGCTGTACCAACTCGGAGTGCCAGACCGTCTCGTGCTCATCTTACGGGACTTTCTTGCGAACCGTACCTTTCGCTATCGCATCGAAGGGGCACTTTCCTCCCCTCACCCGATCCGTGCAGGAGTCCCTCAAGGCTCTGTACTAGCCCCCCTCAGTTTCACGCTGTTCACTAGCGATATCCCCAGAAGTAAGAAGGCAAGGTTAGCTCTGTTCGCAGACGACACTGCCATCTTCTTCTCGGGATTTAGTGACACAGCGCTGGTTCGCTACCTCCAAACCGCAGTCGACGAGCTCGGCGAATGGTTCAGGAAGTGGCGAATCGAGGTCAATCCCGATAAAAGTCAGGCGGTCTTTTACACCCGACCGCGACGTAATCACCCCCCTCCCCGACCCATCTCAATGTTCGGCAAGCAGATCCCTTGGGCGAAGCAAGCCAAATATCTAGGTGTCATCCTCGACGAACACCTCACCTTTTCTGAACACATAAAGCAGGCCCGCTCGCGAGCCGCTTTCGCTTTCGGTAGGCTCCATTGCGTCCTGAACAAGCGGAGTAAAATGTCTCTTCTGTGTAAGAAGCGACTTTACACCGCTTGTATCAGGCCCATTATGACATATGCAAGCCCAGTCTTTGCACATGCTAAGCCCCGATTCATCCATAGGATGCAGACGCTCCAGAACCGTTTTCTCCGTCAAGCCACAGGCTCGCCATGGTTTGTTCGGAATATCAATCTTCATTTAGATATGAAGCTCCCGACTATCCATCAATATATGAAACGCGCTTCGAAGCGTTTCTTCGATAGGGCCGTAGCCCACCGCAACCCTCTGGTTGTGGCGGCAGCTACTTACACCCCCTCCCGTATTAGTAAAGTCCGCCGATCGCGGCACGTTCTATCCGATCCTGACGATCCCACTACTCTCCTCCAGGAGAGTCGAAAAGAGACCAGTACAGTGAGCAAAACACACAAACACAATTCGTACCGACCTCGCCGCCGAGGTCCGTCGTCGCGACCCCGACTTAACAGTCCCTCCCGACCCTTGCAAGAGCCAGCCCGCGATGCTGTGCCGTTAGCTTTAAATTAGTCCCTAAATAATTTAACTCAGATCCAGTCAGTCCCTTGCTGTCCCCCTACCAGTGATTGCCTAAGCCGAGGTTCGTACCCCCCTCGGGGTAACCCTTAGAGCTTTCGCTTTAGTTTTTAAGTATAATAAGCCCCGGCTGGAGGCTTAAAAAGGTAACTTTTTAGAACTCGCCGGGCCACAATCCGTTTAAGTAGTAAGAATCTTTTCAGATTAACTACGAGATGTCCTTCAAAAAAAAAAAAAAAAACTGACTCTTGCCAAGTTACGTGCCGGGGACTGTACTTTACTAGTAGCACTACACACTGTAGGTAACACCGTAGCACTAAACACATCTCATATTAAATCATCGACTAATATGGTGTTAATAATAATTAATATGTTTGTTATTCACCTCACACTGCTTATATCGAATTCACAATATTGTAGGCGGATACAGTACTGATGTACATCTATTTCTATAATTTCCAGGAACTCTGTCAAACGTCACCGCGGCTCTAGGCAGCTCTACAATATCTTCAAGGCACGACGAAAGGACACTCCATCCATCAAAGTCAGACATGTTAGACAGTACAACCAAGAAGATTATGACGAGTCTGTACACTTTAAAACACACGTCCTTCGCGTCAGCCACCAAAAACCATCTCATCACCACTACTAAGGTTAAAAGGAAAACCGACGAACCGCCTGCAAATGCCAGCATGAAACCAGAACAAAATACTAATACCACATCTAATAACATCACAACAACTCAAAAGCCGATGAACGCCGCCAAACTGATAGCTATGCCTGAATTTTCTGAGTTGTTTGAGGATTCACCAGAAAAAACTACAGAACAACCTGAAGGAACTGTCAAAATAGTAATCAATGGAACTATAAACTGCACAACTGAACTATCTTCAACATCGTTGCCTCTGAGCATTACTGTGAACGACACGGACAAGCAACTGGAGGTGTTGCCGAGGGTACCGGTCGTGAATGTGGAAGCACAGACGTACTCGCCCAACGACATCATCACAGATAGGAATGTGAACGGAGGCTTTGACGAAGACGAGACGTTCACCATCAATGTGACCAGCTCTCTGATGACCAACTCCAGTCCCTCGACCTCTAAGCCAGTGATGACCGGTCCCAAGATACCGATACCAGCAGACCTCGCGGAAGCACTCAATAGTTCTAAGAAGAAGAAGGGTGAATATGACTACGACTACACTGAGCCGACATTACCGCCATCCTTGCCGAACTTAAAGTAAGTGGTATTGGGTGTTTTTATTTCCCGACGGAAACAGAGGGGTGTTATAATTTAATCATCTGAATCGGTGTTCTCAGCTATGATCAAAATAGTTCTCACAACTTATAATAAACATAATTGTTTTACTTTTGAGAGGTTTTTGTTTGTGTTGGGGTTTTATAATAAATGACCGTGTGCTGTCGGAGAAAAGAATAACACCACCTCAATTCTTCTCGTGGGTGTTGTAGAATGTAACTAACGGGGCTACTTGAGAATGGGCAGCACCGTTCTCTATTCCATCCCATCATTCTACGATCTGCCTGCCAAGAGTGGCGATTGTGTAATTAGAGTAGAAAATATAGCTTATCGTTAGAAAAGCTGCTGTTTATCTGCTGAAGCCGCATTTAATTTAACGCTGCTTCTGTTTTCAGAATCATCCCCTTTGTGGCCGCCGACGCTGTGGTCGACGATGAGCCGACGAAGGAAACCCTTACCTACCCGATCCTTGAACGAGAAGATAAGTTCCCGGTGTACTACCCCAGTACCGCCACCAAGGACACCAAGTTCCCTGTCAGACGAGAAGACACGTACCAACCTACTCAATACCCAGTCTTTGTGCTGGGTAAAGTGGAGTCAAAGTACTCCCCCACCAGCCACGAAGTAGATGAGCCCAGAGACAGGTATCCTGAGCTCAGTGATGCAGGAGTCCATGAGTACACCGTGTCAGCTTCGTTGGGCAGTCAGGGGTCTGACGTGAAGCCAGTCACGCAGGTTCCTCTAACTAGCACCACGTTAGCAGTGGAGACGCCTGCTGTTAACCGGTTCTCTCCACCAGTGGAAACTGAAGGTAAAAAACATTTACGAGCTTTATACACCGTGAATACTTTTCACCATTTCTTCGAATAGTCCGTCTCGAGGTTAGTGTTCGTTGCGTTGTACTAATACGGAAAAATTTTGGCACTGGGCCCACTTCGTGGAATAAGACCGACTTTCTCTCACTAAGAGGAGGCTTGTGTCCCAACAGTGGGTTCATTATAGGTTGGTTAGGCTAACGTATTTAAAACAATTAGTACTAATCACTTTTTTACTATATACAAGCTTTGCAATGTGAGTACCTGCTTTATGTGTCTTACATAATATAATTTTTATTTTTTAGGTGGCTTTCTCCCGAAGGGTTCGGGCGTTATCGACGAGTACTTCGGGGTGTACCCCAGCACCCCGGCGGGCCCGGCTGTGCCCCATCTCACTACCTCCATGCAACTTGATATCATCAAAGATTTACAGGGTGAGTTATTGATAAAGAACTTCACGGTGAATCAGACATAATGGGATGAGTTGACAAATGTTTGATACTTACCGGAGTAAAGATCGTCGAAACTGACGTTTGTATAGACGCAACACACATCACATGCATGGGCTGCCATGAACGTGGCGCTGCACGGGGAGAAAATTATGCGAATAGTAAGTATAAATGAATAAGATTTAGTGTGTGGTGTTTGGATGGGTGGCCATCTTTACATACCAAGACCCTTCCGTGCCCCGGAAAGCACGTTTAGCTGTTGGTCCCGGCTGTCTTTCGTAGATCTTAGACAGTCGTTACGGGTCGTCAGAAGCCCGAAAATCTGACAACCAGTCTTACCAAGGGGTATCGTATTACCCAGTTACTGGATTGTGGAAGTCAGATAGGTAGTCGCTCCATGTAAAATAGTGGTACTCAACTGCATTGTACCGTGTGGTGCCGGACGTAAAGAATAACACCACCCCATTTCTTCCCGTGGGTGTCGTAAAAGGCGACTAATGGACTTACTAGAGAATGGGCAGCAGCGCTCTCTATGCATTTTACGACCATACTGCGATCGCCAACCCGCCTGCCAAGCGTGGCGATTATGGCAAAACCCCCTGTTCCGTCCCGTTGACTTGATTAATCTATGCGCCTAACGGAACGCGCCCGAACGGAGTGACATCTGACTTGTCAGTTTTGACTTTGACACTTGGTTTTGGCTTGGGAAAAAAATGTCGCCGTTTTGGTTTCCGCGACGCGTTTGTAAATTAATCCATTAGAACCGGTCGTTTTGTGGACATTTGTCATGACCCAATTGCTTTGATTGTAAATAACCCCAGTTTGACGAAATAATACGGGTTGAGTTTGGACATATTTGTTTGTTGGAAATACTTTGAAGTGAAAGTGACGCTATTGAAGAACTTTGAGGTTAAGTGTTTGAAGACCGCATGTCCTGGTAGCCAGGCGTGTTGCAGCGGCCGTGTGGTATCCTGAAGAATACTCATAACGTCACTACACAATACAATACACACTCACTTACATACATAAATCCAGGTAGGCCCCAGAAGCAGTGTTCGTCTACCACCAGGTGAGTTCTTTTGTTTGATATTATTGTTCTGCTCCGCGCACGGCGGACAAGTTCGCTAGCCACTCTTGTCTCCAGGGCCCCACCATCATAACTTCCACTGCGCTATTGAAATCCAATGGTAGGGGTCTGGCCTGGCAGCGAACACCCCCCAAATTGGGAGAGGCCTAAGTCCAGCAATGGACGTCTTACACTGAAATGATGATGATGACTCAGCTGCATCCGGTTAGACTGGAAGCTGACCCCAAGATAGTTGGAAAAAGGCAGGCAAATGATGATGATGATGATGTAGTGTCGCGGTGTGCAATGTTAATGTAGACGACATCCGTGTGTGTGTCGCAGGCGAGTGCGTGATCGACGGGCGGCGCGTGCCGGGCGGGCAGAGCGTGGCGCTGGGCTGCCAGCTGTGCACGTGCTCGTGGGTGCAGCTGTCGTGCGCGCGGCGCCCGTGCGCGCGCGCCGCGCCGCCCTGCCGCCGCCTGCCCGCCACCAACCACTCGCGCGACCCCTGCTGCGGGGACGTCGTCTGCACACCAGGTACCGTGAACGGTGGAAACAGTAACCATGGAGGTTCTTGCCGGCTCTTCTCCATAGGAATCAACCATTTGGAACCGTGCACCTAGCTTCTGACGTTTCATAAGTGCCCACGTAGGCTATCCATACTAATATTATAAATGGGAAAGTACGTGTGTCTGTTTGTCCGTCTTTTACGGCAAAACGGATCGACAAATTGATGTGATTTTTAAGTGGAGATAAGTGAAGGAATGAAGAGTGACATAGGCTACTTTTGTCTCTTTCTAACCCCCCATTTCCCTAAAATGGGAGGTGGAACGCGCTAATCTCAGGAGCTACTGGTCCGAATTGTAAAAATCTTTTTAGGTTGGGTATCCTATTTATTGATGAAGGCTATAGGCTATATATCATCACGCTCCCATTAAAAGGAGAGGAGCAGCAATGAAGAATGGTCGTAAACCGGCAGGCAATTCGATGCGACGGGAAGGGTCAGGAGAGCAAAAATTTGAGGCGGGCGAAGTCACGGGCAGAAGCTAGTGTGAAATTAAGATATTTTGATTTGATTTGGTTTGGTGATTTGATCATAACTATCGTCACGTTACTCTTGTCTTGTGAATGCACCTTTAAAATCGAGTAGATCTATCAAGAATGGAATAGTATGCTTTAGGCCCCACCTAGCTAAGGAAATGTTACTGTGCATGTCTATACTCTGATGTCTGTTAAAAAACTCGTGGCTATAACCGTTATTTAATATTGTCAAGATGATTTCGGTAATTCATTGAATGTACCTACACTACGACGACGACTTGATATTTTTTATTATTTTAGAGTGAAATAACGATGAATATACATGATTCAGAAAAAACCTAATTGTGTTTAATATAATAAAACATCTTTTTATTTATCAAAATCAGTCACATAATTTGGGCCAAAGAAGTTAAGAAAACCATAAATTCTCACTTTTCGGACAAAAACTTAATGTAACATAATTTGTAAATTGCTGAATCTAAGATTGACAATTAATCAATGTATGTTATCATTTTGTGGTGTAAGCCCGATTTGAATCACTTAGTAAAACATTTTATGGCTTTTTTTATAGAAACTAGCAATTGTCGGTACACCGGTGCATTTAAATATTCACCAATATCAGACATTCACAATAACATAAATATTTATCATCGACATCTCATCTCATCTTATCATCGACGGTATCTTTGCAACCTGTTCAGGTCCATTTTACAAGACAGTTTGAATTCTAGAATAACTTCTTATGTATGTTTTCTCTACAGAAAAGAAAACCACTTCCGCAAACACTACTGAGGCAATAGAAAACAAAGAAAATGGCACCAAATTCGCAGAGACATTCGCAACATCTGAGCCTTTAGCAGTTGTCCCCCTTATTAATGACACAGACACATCTACCACTGAAGCAAGTATTATTGAGGAAGAGACAGAGGATGACGTCAGCACACCACCGCCAGAAAATAGTTCTGTTCAGACAACCACTACAACAGTTACGCCTACTACAAGCTCCACAAAACCGACTCCCAAACTAACGAGCACCACCAGCATGCCTGCTCCGGTCAGGCAGGTTGACAACACTTCTTCTGAAGAAGACGAAGATGATGACGGCGAGTTTTCGTTCGGCAGCGTTCTGAAGCTACTTCTCAGTGATTATGAGACGACACCCTCTCCGACTAAGAAGCCCACCCGGACTCCCAACAGGCCGCCCCCCACCACCCAGCCAACCCGAAGCCCTTCCACCAACACACCCTACACTAGCAAACCTGCAGAAGAGACATTCTTCAAACCTCTCCCGCCGCGTCCGTACGTCATCCCTATAATACAACCAAACACTGTGAACAGGATAGACCATCTGGTGCTCGGGGAGGCCACCGCCATAAAACGAACAACTCACCGACCAATCACGAATAATACCAGCAAACGCCCGTTTGAGCGTCCGACACCCCCAACATATCAGCGGCCTACACCACAAACGTACGAGCGTCCGACACCTCAGACGCATGACACGACAGAGAGAAGACCAGTGATGCTGGAGGAACATGTCCCGTTCAGCCCTGTGACGTCGGAAGCACCCCGGCCTCCAAGCCTGGGAAATCTACCAGGCGTAGGCTCAGGTCTTCTGAAGTTAGCTGGTTGTAACATCTACGGGAGGATGTATAGAGTCGGGAGGATTATCACAGAGCTGTCCACGCCTTGCACGGAGTGTTGGTGCACGGAGCTGGGGGTCCAGTGCAAGCCGCTGAACTGCTGAGGATCAAAGAAGATGCATTTAGTGTACAGCGTGTGATTGAGCGGTTGGTTATATAGCTCCAGGAATATGCATTCAGTACTTGACGTGTTTGGACCTTAAAACTGTGTGATATTTGTAATATTTGCGCAGTTTAACAGGACACAATCATGTGTGATCTTGTCCAGGTTTAGATTGCTATTATAAATAATAACGGTGTGACTGCTAAGTAATGCTAAGTAATAATTTGTAAATTAATAACTAATTGTGAAATGTAAGTAAGACTGTTTCTGAAAAGTTAATACCTATGCATTGCATACATAAAAACTCATCGGTAGCATCGAAAAGGATTCAGTGTCCGGTAGTGACTGTTCATATTCTTTCAGGGGTTTTAGTTAAAATATTTATTTAAATAAAATGGCCGGCAATGATCTCATACGACATAGACTATCATAGACTTGAATATTTCGTACGCAGAGTAGTGAACAAATGGAGTGCCTGTGAGTAATAGCCGAGCAAAGTGTGTCGCTGCAGTAATTGCTAAGAGTGCGACTACACAGATTGCAGTCGATCGATGACATGGACCGTTCTCATCGACGCAGTGTGTTGCACGGCAGTCAGATAACCTTTATCAATCAGAAGAAGACCGCATGTTGGCACTCCAGTTGTTGACACCCCGTGTCACCTTCGGCGTTACATTTAATTGAACGCGTCACAAATCGCAGTGCCTTAACAACGTTACTTGATAGCCTCAATGTATTTTAGATTCGTATTGTAGATTTATATAGCAGTTAAAGATAATATCTAGTATTAATTTAGTAAATAAATTTAATAAAACATTAAAGATTGTTTTCTTAAGGCTCACGATATTTTCATGATCACTTAATGTGTATTTTCATCGCTTATGGCAAAGGGTACCTAATACCCAAAAAGTTAAGGAAAGGTAAAAAGAATAATACTACAAAATATGCAATTTGAACTTTAATAAGATCACAATAATCACAAAGGCGATATATGTAAGTATACGACACTGGGCGATACTATCGTACAATACAACATAGCAACAACGTTATGACATTTTCAGTAGGTAGATAAAATGATATGTATTTTGTGGGCCGTTGAGTAGAAGAATTCAGCGATATCAACCAAAACGAATGACTTGTGCGTGTGTGTGACATCATTTGAAACTACGTGGGTCTTTGCTTCCGAGATAAAAGACAGAGTCAAATTCAGGGACTACACCTTTGCATTTAATATTGTTTCTTTTATCTCTGGTCTACATCCTGCACCGTACATGGGTGTACCTACCATAGATATGGCGTTGCCTACATCAGTAGCGTTCAGCCTACTCTTTTGGTACAATTAGGCGTATCCATACAAAAATGCCATATTTAGACTTTAATTTTCTTAACTTCGACTCATCAATGTCTTTTAAAGCTGCACTCTAATCGTGTAACAATTGGAGAGCTTTGAATGATATTTGTTAATCCACTGCTTCGTGAGTTTGAAAAATTCGTCAGCTGAACAACGGAAATAACGCAGTGCACAACAACCGATCAATTGTCATTATAGGTGTGTTACGGAACTACCCTACAATTCCATACTTTCACAGAACTACAAAGCCACCCCGTAAACGGAATGAACTATTTTATTGAGTCGAATGTGTATTTATTGGATCTTATCCAACTCCAGATGAGATGCCGACTTGTATGGTATAATTGATGCTCTGTGCATCATTTGACATTATGAACAATAATAGTGACTTCACATGTTGTAGATACAGTCAGAAACAAAAGTCGAACACTTAGTGACCAAAATTTTAAACTGAAACAAAATTACAATTTTAAAATATTATTAACTCTTCAAATAAAGTGTAAAACGGAAGTTATCGATTCGTTTTGTTTCAATTCAGATAATGTGTAGCAATACTAGCAATGTTAATCGACGTTACTGACTTTACCTTAAATAAGCATGTAAGGTTACAGTAGCTAAGATATTTTTTTATGTACGGAATAGTAAGTTATTTATTATATTTAATGATAACGTAATAAAATAACAAAAACACAAGTTCAATAAAGTCATGTATTATAACTTAAGTCAGTGTTGACTAGAATACATCAATCTCTTTGGTCTTCACACTCATACACTTCTTGTAATTGATAGAATGAGTTGGAAAATTTTTGTTAGATACATATAGACTCTGAGACAGTACATGTTTTTCTTAAAGGCTTGAAACAACTAGGTACCTACTTAAAAGTAGTTAACATTTTTATGTTTGTGACCTGAAGTTCAGCCTGTTTATCAATGCTTTTAGTGTTAACAGATAAAACCGAAGTTAATAGTATGTCAATGTATACTTTAGCTAAAATTGATGATAGTTCGTTGCTTAGTTATCTACTTTAGAGCCAATTAAAGATGCGCTAATGAAGAATATTAACACAAACAAAATCCGCGATAAAAAAGAATATCATTACTTATGTGGAAAAAAGACGATTAAACAACGACATTGGAGATAACAGTCATGATAAATATGAATGGCTTTCTGAGGATATTAAATTACAATTTCTTGGTCGCTACTTACATTGGAATAGTAATTATATTGCATAAATACAAAGCTTACAAAATATCACTAGCCGTTTATCCAACGTTTTGATGCAAAACAATCGAAAGGGTGATTTCACAGAAATCAATAAAATTCATAACTCCGCCATTACCACACAAGTAAATCGAAATGTAACAATTATATTTTATTAGGCACGCACCGCATTCGGCTGTTTAGAATTTATAATCAGAGACAGGGTGCAAACAAACAATAATTGTTTATTTACATATTGCTACAGCTGTTCTGTAGTTATTTTGAGTTAATTTGAGGGTGGCAAGGCGGAGTCACAATTTAGAATTAACGACTTATTTTACATTTTTCTTACAACATTACTTCGAAAGAACATGTTTGTACATAACGCTTACTCCTAGAACGTGAAAAAGATCCATAAATCGTATTATACGACGGCGTGTTCATACTGCCGACTATCTTTGTACTACTTATAGTTATACAGTACAAAGGTGTAAAATTCCCATCAAAAGCTATTCTAAGCCACGAATAGCGGACGGATGAGTACAAATTGCACTTTTCATTGAGACGCAAGTGTTCCGCGGGCCAGGGTTCAGGTCTGGTCTGCGCAGTCGTCGACCCAGCCGTAGTAGACGGCGGCGGCCACCGCGCCCGCCGCCAGCAGCGCGCCCGACACCACGCGACATGCTATCACGTACGCCTTCCTGTTATTTTCACCTGTAACCAAAGAATCAAACGACATTTAATATTAAATCGAGTGATTTCGATCTGAACCATCATTTGAGCAAAATTAAAAACTAGATTCTACTTGTAAAAAAGTAAGATTGTGTATGACTCATACATAACCATACATTTCAGCAATAATGTTACATATGCAGTCTGACGCTGATTTTCAAAAGAACCTTTACGTATGAGAGAGCAAAAATGTTGTTAAATGTTACAAGATTTTCCCATAATATTAAAATAAAAGAAAGCATAAAATCAAAACTCACCAGTGAACACAATGAAGGCGAGCGGTATCCCGACTCCCGCGCCGAGGATGTGCGCAGCCCAGGCCACGTACTCGTAGGAGGCGTGCGCGTGCGCGGCGGCGGGCGCGCCCAGCGGCGCCGGCGTGCGCGCCAGCGCCCAGCACACCTCGGAGGTGCCCAGCACCACCACGCTGAGCGGACGGAACCACCACAGGGGGATGTGGCCGAACCTGAGAGGAAACATCTCGGTTAGATATCGACACTGTACTTTAGAAGGAAAATATGGTATCATCAAAAATAGAGATCGTCTGAATACTACACACATACATAAATATAAGAAAATGAATTGTGTATTATGATTTTATTCATAAAAGTAAAACTGTATCGATTGGCAATTACCTACTGTCTGAGTTCAAGGATAAACACGAATAAATAATTTGTCCCTAAGTACTCAAATATTTTTTTATGAAAATTAACTTACCTAAGGCACACATTAGCAATATGCGCAGTCAGCAACCCATAGACCGCTGCAGACGCACCGACGACCCGCACGCGTGGCTGCAGCGCGCCCGCGCCCAGCGCGCCGGCCGCCACGCCGCCTGCCCACAGCACCACCACGCGCCACGCACCCTGCTCACGCTCTAGGGGCCAGCCCACCTGGGGAACATAGCTGAGGTTAATACACTGAACCATTTTCACAAAAGTAACATCATCCATCATCCATTCAATCTTTAAAACCGAACATCTAGGTGATCAAAATGGTAATCAGTACTCATGAATAACTGACTGGTTACCAGATATATTTTTCCAGTGAAATAATGTTGCAATTACTAAAGACATGCCTGGCAAATTAAGTTAGAGATAGAAGATTAAAGAATACTTACAGCCAGTGCAACGAGCGCGTTCAGAGCCAGGTGCGCGTGACTCGCGTGCACGAAGCCGTAGGTGAAGAGCCGCCAGGGCTCGCGCCACCACTCGTTCGGAGACCACTCCAGCGTCGCGCGCATGTCGTCCGACAACGATATGTGGATCACTACCTACAAACAACAAGAAGTCAGACGTTAACATCCCGCTGGACTGATTCAACCAACAGAAAGGTAAAATGAATAAAGGGATAGGAAAAGGCTTTATTGATGAATCTTAGTTTCAAGATATAAGATGAAGTGATCAAGACAAAAGATGACTAAGATAAATATACTTACAAGAAAAATTATCATAGAGACTATAAAGTACGGTGGTTTCAATAATGCTATGAGTTTGTCTTTTCTTTTCTCAAACTTGGTCTTCCCGAAAGCTTTCTGTGACTTCGTAATTTGAGGGTATTTGTTGTGTACTCCGAGCGTGAGGCCAGCCTGCAGCCGCGACTTGTGCTTAGCTGGGGGCCCGCTGGTGGGGAGCAGGCGCCTGTTCTCTCCAGGGCTGTTGGTGTTGTCTCCAGGCCGCTCTTCCTCGTTCTCGGTCCAGGCGCTGGCCGGCTGCTGGCCATTCGGCAAGATCCTCCTGCCATGATGCACAGGCACTTGCTCCACATTCAGTCGTACTGTCTCGCAGCTTTCGGCATCTGGCGCCATGGTCGCTGCTCCTCATGTTCTTCCGTCAGCACGACATGACAGCTCCGCTGCGCACTGCTCTCCGTCGCCTGAGTGCCACAAATGTAATCAGTCAGTAACGCGCTCGCAGATTTATACAAAACGAGAAGGAAAACCTATTTCAGTTAACTAATTAGGAATTCCATAGTAAAGGGAGTTATCCTGATTAATTGTGTTGGGATGAGACCACACACTTGCATTACATTAGGTAATCTATTGTGAGCATCTACCTACTTTAGATAATGTATTTTTTTCTATCTAAGAGGTAAATTGAGTTTTAGGAACTTCATTGAATTGATACATACTAAATGAATTGGGTGAAAGCTTATCAAGCAGGGAAAACCTTCAACGATTGTTGCGGTGAAATACGGAAAACGGTATTCAAAAAGTGTCCTGGTTATATTAAAAGTGCAAATAAAAAAACCCACGAGAACCATAATAACGTTCGAAATTTTCTTTTATAACGATAATTTAAAAATAATAATAAACAGATAAAATACGATATTATAATTCCTCATAAAAAGTGCTAAAACATAATTGCATTAGAAACCGTAACATTAGCACAGTGTGGCGCTACCTTTACAGGTTTGCGGTTAGTTTCACGTTAAATACAATCATTATAATTTACTGGTTACTTTTTGAAGATATATCAAATTGGAAGTTTGCGTCACGTTAGATAATATTAACGTCAGTAATGTGTATGATCTTGATTGATGAGGTATCAAATATTGGTTTTAAAGTTTAGGTTTCACTATGATTTATCAATATACATACGTACCTAAATCATCCGTTATGATTGGATAAAGATAGAGCAATTAATTGAAAACCGACTTTATATTAGCATTTACTTATTCATAATAATTTATCTTTATCAACATGCACTTTGTGACCATTCTGAGATAGTAAAGAAAATTAAAATGTAAGTATTAAGTACTCTAGCAGTAGTGGTGGCCCGGCATTATTGGCAGGCGCATTCTGGTGGGAAGTCCCGATTTTAGCTCGAAATTAAATGTCCCCATCAGGACAGGCTTAGTCCCGTTTCTCTAGAAATGGTCGACGATGCGGTTTTTATATGACTTTCTATCATAATTTTAACTTAATATGAAACTCCAATAAAAAAATAAGCAAAATAAAGTCGGTCAATAATATCACGACTAATTCACGATTATATTTACGTTTTCATTATTATGTCCGATTTCGAAGAAAGAATCCCGCTTTTGCACAAAAAGGGTTTAAAAATCACAATACGCACAAAAAAATAAACTGGAGACACTAAGACCCAGCGGTAACGTCGCGACTTACGTGTCATACGTTCAAATCCAGACTGGCGAGTTACATTGTGTTAATTATTTCATCACCAACGCTCTCAAAATACTAAAGGAAAACCATCGAGAGGCAACCGGTAAGACCAAGAACCAAAACGTCAGGACATTTACCAACCCTACGATGGGCCCGCGTGGTGGATTACAGCCCACTCCCTCTCGAAGAAAAAAGGCCTGTGTCCCAGCAGTGGGATCATTACGGGTTGATTATATTAGGTATATTGGTCACAAAGAGAACATTATGGGTTGATTATATTAGGTATATTGGTCACAAAGAGAACATTATGGGTTGCTTATATTAGGTATATTGGTCACAAAGAGAACATTATGGGTTGATTATATTAGGTATATTGGTCACAAAGAGTACATTATGGGTTGCTTATATTAGGTATATTGGTCACAAAGAGACCAACCAAACCAATGAATGACTCATGTTATGTGCAATGAAACAGTAACAACATGGGTAAGAATCGTTTAAATCACAGTAAACCTTAACAGGATGAATATATAATAAAATGATATAATAGACACACCAATAAAAGATAATACTTATATAATATCATATTTAAATGCACACAGGTTTTCCCACTAGGATTAATAATAGTTATTAATTGTTAATCCCGATTTTTATTAGTTTACAATAAATAAACCGGAAAATACAATTATGCAATTGTGTGGCGATCGGCGCGTGCGCCGTGTTCTCGTGTGCAAGTACATTAGGTACAGGATCACATGTGTTTATACCTATTTATTGCAAAATTACATAAACATAACATCATCACCCCCGTATTCCAGTTAGGGGTAGGCACAACGGTGTTTAGAACACTCACATTTAGTCACTGATTGAAATACCTTCCCAGGTGGCGCGAGACAAAGCCAGACTTGGGGCTTCTACTGACGTATTCCTTAACCCATCGCCCGAAAAGGAACTCAAACCAGATTCTGAACAAAGCACCCACCAATCTTAATCACCAAATGGAGTCATCCATTTATTTAAAGGCAATAAAATACCCGTTTCCGGCGACCTAACTGATTAAATTAAAGGTCACAGAAGCTGTTTTTTAAACCGAGATATTCCATAGCAGTTGGCAGTATTTACATTTTAGAAGACAGTAAAGCTTAAATATGAATAAATATTTGATAATCAATTAATGCCCAGCGGCGCAGTGGTATCGGAGTAACATAGGTCAACAATCATAACAATCTGCGGTAACATAGGTCATCATCATCATCATAGGTCATCATCATCATCATAGGTCATCATCATCAACACAGGTCATCATCATCATCATAGGTCATCATCATCGACATTTCGTCGAAAAGACGTCTACTGCTGGACATAGGCCTCCAACAATTTGGGGGGTTTGCCCGCTTGCCAAGCTTGGTTTGGCGATCGCAGTATGGTGATAAAATGCATAGAGAACGCTGCTGCCCATTCTCTAGTAAGTCCCTTTTACGACACCCACTGGCAGAAATGGGATGGTGCTATTGTTTACGGTCGGCACCACAAGGACAAGGCAACATACTCGTAGGTATCACACGGTAAAAAAAGATCTTCATTAGCGTAGCTGGCCAAAGGCGGACACGCTTTTCTCCGAATTATTTGTGGTTTTACTGTACATTATTGTACGCTTATCACCGTAGCAACACATCAACAATTTATGCAAAAACGCAAATATCCATGTTATTACGTACGTACAACATATTGTATTACGTATTTGATGATATATTCCTCAAACGATACTATTTAATTCGAAACATGACGGTAATGGCGGTCGCTATCACTTAGCACAAATATTTAAGGAAAATCGACCTGTCTCGTGCTACAATCTCGCTTCTGAAATACTAACTGACGTATTATCCATATGATTGACGTATGTTACCACAGTAACACGATATTTGTCATATTTAAATACAGGTAAATAATTGGATCTTGACCAAGGAACTTAAATCCAACCTGGAATGCGCACAGGCTGCCAATACGCGGTCCGAGCGAGATAGCTTCGCGAGAGCCCTCTGTCCCTTTCATTAGGGTGACCAAGCAATATGATGTAGGTAGATACGAATATAACAGGATAAAATATATTAACCAATAATTTGATTTAAAAAAAAAATTGTTACGATTTAAAGATGGATTAAAGTAAAACGCAGTAAACATAAACGCAATGCAACGCATAAACTCTGCTGTCGAGTATTATTGTATAACCTGGAATATCTGGCGCGCTGGGCAAATAACCATTTTGTTTAGTATTAATTGTCGTAAAAATCTAACAGACGTCGTTTTTAAGAAAAATGGTTGGGACACTTTTTATTGGTCAAATGCGTCAATTGAATTTACCCGTAAATAATCTTATAATTTCGTTCATTATGGGCACCCTACTTCAATAGTCCGGGAGCCAGGTGCAAATTTGGTTAATTATTTCCTCTCGAGATATAATTCGTGAGACGACAGAAGCATCTACTCATTTCCTCTCAGCTAAAAATTTGTCAAATTGTAGCTCATCTAATATCTCAACGAAAAAAATAATCAGCTGGTTACAACATAGTGTATTGTACGTCAGCTGGTGTCACGAACATATTTTTTTTTTGTGAGCTGATTGTTAATATACTGATGCGATAAATAAAAAAAAATCAAACAATAAGTCGAGGGAAACCTAGTCAGCTGCTGCATTTAAATTGGCAGTAGATGCTTCTGCCTAACTCCTATGTACTAACTTTCAAAGTATCAGCTGACGGTTTTTCCACCAAGATACAGCCAGCTGACCTATATATTTATCCACCGTAACATATAACCTATCATCAGGAAAGTTTTAGCTTGAGAGGAAATCACTGAAAAAAAAAAAACATTTTCGAGACACCAGCTGACGTACAATACACCATGTTGTAACCAGCTGATTATTTTTTTTCCTTGAGATATTAGATTAGCTACAATTTGACAAATTTTTAGCTGAGAGGAAATGAGTGAATGTATTTTTTTTTTCTTCGTGTTTGGGAGGCTACAACCGCTCATCCCCCCAACCGAGCGCCAGCTGACGTTCACGAGGCTTTATAATTCTTTACTCTGATGCATTTTACTAACTACCGCTTAAGAGGAAATTGGTCATGAAAATCTGTTGCTGGCTCCCGGACTACAAGAAAGGGACACAGGGCTCTCGCAACGCTTTCTCTCTCGGACCGAATTTCTCTCTGGCCAAGTGATTGTCTGTAATAGAACTTAGTAACATATACATAAGGTTTATTTTTATAATGGTGTCAAATTGACAATGCACATTCCAGGGGTCGGGTATAAGTTCCTTGATCTTGACCCGAAAAGTAGAAATAAAAAAGATAAAAAAGTTTTTATTCAGTTTACAAATTGTGTACAATTTGTAAACTGAATAAAAACTTTTTTGAGTAAACTGAGTAAAAAACAAACTGGAAGATTTGTCAATATGTATAATATAAAGCAAGAAGTAATATAATTTCCCGTCAACTCCATAATTCACAGAGCCCCGATATTTAGAAAACTGAACTTAAACATATTTCTAGCTTAGATAATGCGGATAGATCGACATACGTACAGCTTAAAGACATCTCATAGTATTTGAATCTGACCCCGGCTTGCACCAATACAACTATGATCGCAAAAACATAACCTTGTCTTTGCCGTCGCGCAGTCAGGTAATAAATTAAATTTCAATGCAAATTAATAGCTACAATATTATGCAATTTTCAGTAGATAGGAAAATTTCATTATAGAAATTGGAAACTTTTACACTACTTAAACTATATAAACTACTACTTTATACTACTTAACTTTATAACTATATTAAGTTACTTAAGCTCTGTGGTAGTTGTACGTTGAAGATCCAGTGCTTAAATAAATCCGCCGCGATATTTTACGTCCGAACGAACGCGAATTAACCTATTTTGCTGTGTCCGCGCGTGTCATCTACCGAGTTGGACGTGCCTGCCTACTGAGTATGCCTGTGTCCATGCAACTAGCAACCACCAGTAGGTAGTGTAGGTACTCGAACAAAACTCATGTGCTAACTAATGTCAATATTGTCCTGGTAGAAGTGCTCAAAAGATACATATTTCACACAATATAGGCACCTATGGTATGGACCATGTCCAAGTATAAACAATAATATTAAAATATATTGTTAATTTGAATGCTAATTATTACTGAACCCGTTACTGAATTAGGTTACCCATATATAGGTTGTTTTGTTCATAATTACCGCTTTCCTGAAATGTGAACAATGACTGCAATTCGAAATATCAAGAACAAAAGGTGAGGTAAATCATTGAATATGTAAAATATACAACACTTACGTAAACCCAGCTATTGTTTAGTATCCAAAATTCAGTCTGTCCGTTAGTAATTTATTTCCTCACCTGACTTCTTAAGGTTACCAATGAAAATAACAGAGCTAGCTCTATTGAATAATTTGAATGTAAATTTCACTTCGCAATGTGTAGCTAGGTGTCCAACACTGTGCAGACAGCTGGGTAATAAACAATGGTGTTGTTATCATGTAATAGCAATTTATTATGATAGTAACGGTACAATTGGCAGGTTAGCCCGATGGCTCGCCAAATTCTGCCACGAATAATAAATAGCTACATATTGTTGTAGACAATGTATTGGCGAATAGATTTAGTTTGTGGTTGTATTTGATTAGAAATTGCGTATCTATTATTCATAAAAGAAGGTACCCATACTAGTACTAGGTAGACTTAATTTATTTAAATTCAAATCGTCTTGTAGTGGACGAGCGCTAACGAGCTGAAATTTCCGGGTTTGACTGAATTTGAGCAGGTATTTTATATTTCATCAGGTGTTTATTAAACACCTCCCTAAATCTACTATCGGGAAAATACGGTTTCCATGTTTTACCATATTTTCTCATATCGGGAAGAAGGAAACAATAAATCACATTACCGTTTGTTTCAAAAATGCCTAAAAGACGTTCTTCAGGGTAACGTAGTAACCTGTTAATGATTTAATGAAGGACGTAACAATGTCGAACATTTGTTTTGAATGATTGTCCATTATACAATAATAACAGAAACATGCTTAACGCCAACACTCACAGCTGATTGCTTTGAAATGTCTACTGTAAAATAATATTTTTCAATCTTTAGTTTTTTTAAGGCTGCATTAAAATTGTCTTATATTAACGAGTTTGTAGTATTGACTTACTATTGTACTCCAGCTTACCTGCTGGTAACATCTTGAACAGAGCACAACCTTCATGTTGTCAAATACTATGAGAGCAAAGACCTTCACCCCGCACCGGGACAGGTGATAACAGGACTCGAAAAAAAAAGGTTTGAAAGAAAACTACCTGATTTAGTATAAACATAATAGACTGTGTGGAATCAACACCTGTTGTGTATAACTTAAGGCAGCTTTAGCTCTAACTACTATTACTTCCTAAGCCCGTTCCATACATCCATTATGGACTAAACGGTGTCATAAAAGTGTCCCGGACAATACCTGCGCCAGGATGGCTGGCAGGATATTTAACTAATGATGGTTTTAAACCCGCCATCAATATTCATTGCGGGTTACCAAGGACTTGTACGTAAATGTCTATCGATTGTCTATCGCGATCGGGCAATACGATAAACGGTAAGGCTGCGCATGATTCGCAGTATGGCATTGAACTGTGAGCTTTCAAGTGCGCATGTTTACGATCAGACTACTTATACTTAGGTGTACGCGCTATACATTTCCAGTAAACGATTACTTCTCATTCTACGGAAAGTCTATACAATGCGAAGTCTGTTAAAACTGGAAATGTATAGCTTGATATGTAGCAGTGTGTACTTATATTAATCAACTAGCTTTTGCCCGCGACTTCGCCCGCGTGGATGTCGGAAATTTACGCAGGTATTTTCTAAAACAAAAGATTTTTACTAAAATAAAAGTAGCCTAAGTTACTCCTTATTACATCAGCTACCTACCAATAAAAGTTTCGTCAAAATCGGTCCAGCTATTTCAGAGATTAGTCGGAACAAATAGACAGACAGACAAAAGTTAAAAAAAAAAGATTTTTTGGTGTAAGTACCGTATTTAATTTCATATGCATATAGTGAAAAGCTGTTAATTTGAAATTACAAACAGACACTTCTATCTTATTTATTTGTATACATAAATTCTATCTAGTGACCGATGATAAGTGAATTAATTAGTAAAGCAGCATAGTTAATTCATTTAGTGCACAATTTGCATAACAGCATATACCTAGGGTCTTTTAAATCCTAATTGTAACTTTGTTTTATGGAAGTGATATCTTTCAGCACCTAATAACAAGTTCCTGTTAGTATCAACTGTGGTTTTATTTCAAGTCATTCGGTCATTACCTTGCAACCATCTTAATTTCAGCGATACCGAGAGCAATGCAAAGGTTGTTATGAAAACTGGCGTAATACTATAGTATGTAAATTGACCACATCACCATCAGCAGCCTATAATGTTCCCACTGCTGGGACACAGGCCTCCTCTTGGCGAGAGGGAGTGGGCCATAATCCACCACGCGGGCCCAGTACGGGTTGGTAGCTGTCACATGCCTTCGAATTTTTGGTTCTAAGACATGCCGGTTCCTTCACGATGTTTTCCTTTACCGTTTTGAGAGCGGTGGTGATGAAATAATTTACACAAAGTAAAGTGCCTGGGGTCGAACCTATGACCCACAACTCGTAAGTCGATACCACTAAGTCACCACTGGTCTCTACACACCACATCTACGATTGAGGAAAAACCGAATACCTAAAATATATTCCAATAGAGCAAATTATAGACTCAGATTACAGAAGGACGTAATAGGTCAAGTTCAACAATATTGTGACTGAAGGAAACGATTCCTGTGTCGTCAACGTTCCTATCTATTGATCGTTTCCGCGTGTCAGTCCGTCTGTCCCTCGTCATATCGTTTTTATATTTCAATAGTATCTGCGAGGCTATCTCTGTGATTGTCACGGCCATGTGAGGCGCATGTCACCAGGTTTGGGATGCAGTGACGGATAAGGTGCAGGTACTGAGATGTAATCTTACGGTTATAAGGACTTATGATCGACGGGTGATGGAAGCTTGACAAGTTTGTGATGACTTTTATAGGTGGTGGGTTTTATATTTGATTGTATCTGAATACTAAGATATTATTTACTTTGATTATCTTGATTGTAGTTTGCTTGTTTAGAAAAAAATCGCTTTGGTATCATGAAATACAAAATTGAATGTTGATCCGAAAAGAGAGTTGAAAAGAAATTTAATATGTAGTTAAAATATTATAAAACTCAATAGTTACGCATAAAGTTACTAACAATAAAAATATAAATGACAACCATTAAATCAAGCAAAAAACTCACCGATAAAATGCGCATTTAATAGGCGCCGAACAGTGCACTAACAAAAAACAGCTGATCTATGTAAACAACACGCCGCGCCGACGCGACGTGTGTGCTTATGACTATCACACGTACTCATATAATAATATGCTAAACAAACAAAGTCACTCGTGTCACAACTAACGACCACAGACACTGCACTTATTTGCACGAATGAACGAAAATATCCCTAAAATGATATGACAGAAAAATAATTAATATTATAAACGGACGAGCTCAAAAGCTGAGTGGAGAATGAGTGGGCACCTGCGCGTGCGCCGACCTGCAGTCCCGAAACACCCACACAGACGCATTTCCATTGTGTAAATACACCTTTAGTGTCTGTGTGAACAAGAACGTTGATAAGATTCGGGCAGACTTGCAGTGCACTGCAGATTACTTTGTATTTTTAGAACGAATCTGCTTTATCTCCACGCGAATGAAACAAAGCATTGAAATAAATCTCACATGAAATGATAAGCAGTTTACAGATGAATTTTGTTCATATTTGAAATATTATCTCAGTTAGCATGAGTTTTTCATACCAAATTGTAATTATTACACATTATACCATAAATACTTTGGTTATCATAAATATTAGAGATGTTGGCCGCCAAAAATGAATTTTAGGATTTCCCGAAATTACCAAAACCATGGTAATATAAATTGATAATCGATAGCTCAATTTATTTAAGAGCATTGGTTTGTTGACTAGGTATATTTTTGTTAATTGCCATATTGACTTGCTAGCGGGACGAGGTTAGGGTGCGACGACCTTCACGGGGTGCCTACTTCTAGCTGAAAGAGAAGCCGATTTAAGGACCGTGATTAATGGGGTTAAAGAAAGAAGAAAAGTTTGCCCAGCAGTGGTCTGCTGTAATTGTAGCCTGAATACTACAATCACATCTAAAGAATAACTTCGACAGTCATTTCTTTTTTCTAAGATTGAATCAATTTTCAATTAGAATAAAAAATATCCTTTCCATTAATCGACGATTATGACTTTCTTTATTCCACATTCATTAATTAACACGTGGCAATGGTATTATTATATCCTACCTGCCTCCTCGATATCGTGCCCACATCACGTGTGCAGGACTGGTTCGAGTGCAAGCTGTGCGCAGCGGACAGGTGTTGTTGCTGTGGCGGCAAAAAAGGCACAAGGCGCAACATCTGTTCCCAGCATTCCTGCATAGGATTACAGAGAGCACGCTCACAATTATGTGCCGCTGGAGTGGAAATATAATTATGTGATTTTGGAGTTCGTTTGTTTGTTTATTTATTTAGTATTGGCGATGGAATTTTATCATGTCTTGTACTTACATCCACGAACATCGATCATCGTTAAATGACGTGAATTAGCCTACTGGGCTAATTTACTTAATTCCATGACGCACCGATCAAGATGAGCTATTCAAGTTTGCGTAGCAGTAGAATGCGCTCTTATTGTACTCGCGTGAACCGAACTCAACGCGAGGGTATCTGGCAGCGCTAGAGAGTATGAAAAGCGTTGTTTTGACAACTTGCACTGCAAATGAACTTAATTAGTTACGTCATTAGTCGAAAGATCGACAACTCCAGAGAGCGACAACATAAAGAGGAAATAGCGGAGCGTCGTATATATAAGTGTCAGAAACTAGAAGCAGAATTTAAGAAAAAAACCACGCAATGCGAAGAATAAATCTTTGTATGAAATATTACTACGGGTGTCGCCATTCACAAGTTAAAAACCACGTGTTTATTAATTGAATCATTTGTTTCTGTTACACATTGCATTATTCAGTGGATAATTTCTCGAGCGTCACTGGCGAGTCGTTGAACTATCTTGTGGTTAGTTGACCTAGGGTCGCCTTATGGAGACGATGACTTAATAAACACATTGCACAGTCACAGGATTATCTAATAAGTACCTTGTACGTACATAATATGTCAATGGAAAACTGTAAGTCGTTTTGATCTAGGGCCAAATTCAGGGACGTTTAACTTTATGATCATAATCCACAACGCGTTGGATTGGTTATCCCGTCCAACGCTAGCCTACGGTATTTTTCTTGGTATTGTAAGACATATAGGAATAATATCCTTTTTGACATAAATACTATTTGTTTTTGTGACATGGGATCAGAGTGGTATTTTTCGTTGAAAATCAGGTAGCACACTATTTATCTATACTAATATTATAAAGCTGAAGAATTTGTTTGTTTGTTTGTTTGATTGAACGCGCTAATTTCGGGAACTACTGGTCCGAATTGAAATTTTTTTTTGTGTTGGGTAGCCTATTTATCATGATCATGAGGGAGGCTATAGGCTACATAACATCACGCTACAACTAAGAGGAGCGGAGCAGTAATGAAAAATGTTGCAAAAACGGGGAAAAATTATTCCTTTTGAGAGTTTCCGTTGCGTGCGCTGCGTAAACGGTTAAAGTAACGCAAAAATCATGTATGACGGAATTGTTCCTTTTAAAAAGTTCTAAAAAAAGTCCGCGAGAGCATATGTCTATCTTTTAAGGATGACTCACTACATATAACTCAAAAGGAGCGAGCTGCAACGAAAAATGGACGAAAACTAGCAGGCAAATCGATGCTACGGGAAGGGTCAGGGGAGCAAAAATTTCACGCGGACGAAGTCGTGGGCAGAAGCTAGTGAATTTATATAATCTTTAGGACAGTAATCGTTTTATTATGATTCTTTAAAATGTTTTAGTTCGGTATGCACTTATTCAGTTCGCCTACCTGAGTAGTTTGTTTTGTAGGTAAGTTGAAAAGGAATTGTATTATTTTAGTGGTAAGCTGAGATAACAATTGCTTCCTATTGTTTCTAGGAAAGTCCGTAACCGTCACTTCGAAATAATCCTGTGAATATAAATATTCTTAGGATTATTTCATAAGCAACAAGCAACTTTGGTTGAGTTTACTTGTACAAGAAATGCATTAAAAATCTGCCTTTTCTATGGGGAGGTTTAAAAAATCAGTATGTTACTGAAAATATACCACGTGCAAGATAATTCGAGTTTTTTTCATAATTACCTGACCTAGGAACTTGACGTTTTTATCATCCCTAACACAAACTCTTTTATTTATTTTGATTGTATTGTTGTCGTTTGAAGTGTCGTTGCTAACAGCTGATATTTCGGTTACTTTTGAATTCATTATTATTTTGTCTGCAATTAGGCTCAGTTTGTCAATTTCCATGTCTTCCGTAACTGCTAGAACCGTAGTAACTGATGTTGGTAAAAGCCTGAACCATAGTAGTTTAATTGTTTCGTCACTGATTTTTCCTCTCCCGAGGACTCGCATTTGACGTAATAACTGCGAAGGTTTTTGATCACCGAGTTCTGTCTCCGATATTAATTTTTGAAACTGTCGCTGTTCTGTTTCTTCGTAACAATCAATTAAACGTTCCTTGATGTTTTTGTATTTATCTGTAGTCGGTGGCGAAGTGATTAGGTCACTAACCTGTAGTATTTCTTCCTTGGATAACTTTGCTATTACCGTACAGTATTTGTATTCGTCTCCTTGCTTCTGTGGTGCTAATATGGCTTCTAGTTGCGTGAACCATAATCTGGGTTGGTCTTTCCAAAATTCCGGAATGCGGGATAAAACCGAGGTGCCAGCAGCTACTTCAAGTGTTCCTTGCTGATTTATGTTCGCCTTGCACGGTGATTGTGCCATGTTTCTTGCTGCGTATTCGTTCGTCGGGGTCACCAATTTGCCAAACTTCTTGGCAGTATATGGTTAGGTATAAATGAGACCAAAGATGTAGTATAGTCTGGTTATAATTATCCAAAGGTGCATCTTATATACTAACGACTACGTGTTGATAACAGATAGTAGAAACATTTAATAGATATTGAACGTGCGATAAAGAACATAAGATTGCGATGTAGATTGTAGATACAGCACAAAGATATTGTACTGCAACACGGCTCTAATACTACATAAAATCACCTATCATACAGCAACAAGTGGTCGACACCTCAAATATAACGATGACTGGCGTCGTATCGTGGTAACTCGGTGTAACTCGTAAACTCGTAGTTACAAGTAATCCGTACATTTCCTAGTAACCCACTAAAGTTCTACTAGGAAACGTGAGATAATTCTACAGTAATTACTATAGGATTTCTTCGTAATACAATACATTTGAAACATTTAATATATAATACTATATAATAAATCGGAGGAGGAAAACTGAGGTAACGGGAATTCACACCGTGGATGATACTTGTGTATCTATTGTTATTTCGGTCCTGCAACATAATATAAATAAGATTTTGAAATAACATTTTGTTTACATCCATGTGCACATAGAACAAAGAATCATCATAATTAAACATAACATAGGTACTGTTCAACATACGCAGTATGAAGTATTACTCAATACTAGGATAATTGCAGAAAAGTAAACATCATGTTCTTTTTACGTGTAAGATATAATCCATGAAATTTGTTTATAGAAGTTCACGTATCAGGTCGCTTACTATACAGTCATATGGATATATATTGAACTAGAAAGGACTGGCCGAGCTAAAACATGACTAAAGTTTAACTTACTTACTTACTTGTAGGCGAACTTTAGCAACGAGTTCATAAACTAAAGTGGTAGAGTCATTTAGGTTTAATAATATCGTATTTACTACAATAATGGAAGACTAACACGAGGTTATGGGGTGACGATCTCCGCAGGGTTGCTGTTACCAGCTGGAAAAGATGCCAATACGAGGGTCGTGTTGAGCGCGGTGTCATTGGAGAGGCATTTGTTCAGAAGTGGTCTGCTGTAGCTCTAGGCTGAATACTACAATGCTCAATTTCGCTAATCGAAGCTCGTCGAACAATTTACAGTGGCACAAGGCAATTACAGGGCAATAACACACAAACTAGTTAATTGATTAACACAATAAAACACCAACGTACTGGGAACTCCAACACAGATACATGTAGTTAAGGAATATTACACGAGTAATTGCGAAACAGATTAAAGTTTAATAATTAATTAGACTCGGAAACCGGGAAACTTAGTGTGGGAACTGTGGGATGCCCCCCAGCAAGATAGATAGACAGACTGAAAAGGGGGGATGAGGTGATTGCAGATAGTAATTAGTTGTAGCCTTATGGTAGGTATAGTGCAAATTTGGTATTAGTAAGCAACAGATGAAAACAAATCAGGCACCCAAACCTTTCAAATAAGTATGTTTATATCTAGTGCCACCTTTTACGTAAATTCATTTACTAGCTTCTTCCCGCGTTCCGTCCGCATGAAATTTCTTGTTTTAACATAAAATATTTTCTCGGCAATATTGAAGTTTCCCATTAGTGATATAATTTTCGGAATCGGTCCAGTACTTCCGCAGATTACCCCTATATACAAGTATAATTAAATAAACAATAATAAACTAGCTCATGGGGATACAGGTTTTAAGTTGGAAAGTTAGCCAATGAAAGAATACTTTCCCATACTTCATTGAAAATATATCATTTATCCACATCCACACTATAATAATATATATAATATATTTAATATATCCACATCCACACTAATATTATAAATGCAAAAGTAACTCTGTCTGTCTGTCTGTCTCGCTTTCCTGCTAATACTACTGAACCGATTTAAATGGTACACAGATAGTTTAGAGCCTGAGAAAGGACACAGGCTACTTTTTATCCCAGTAGTATGTTCCCGCGGGATAATTTCCGAACTCCACGCGGGCGAAGCCGCTGGCAAAAGTTAGTATAAAATAAAAAAACGATTGGATAAGAAAAGCTCTTTTGCCAACTACAAAGAACGTCATCAAAATTCAACTTGACTAGCGTGTGGTGATTAATGAAAACGTATCGCAATACTTCAAATTGACTGTTGAATGGATCAAATGGATGGCCAATTAACCGAAGTTTTAATCAACTGAACATAAATTAATTACACAGACGTACCTAATTTATCCTCAACTGTGATTGAATACGTGTTTTACCTTGCATAATGATGTATCACTATGTTATATCATCCAAACGCTACGCTATCCTTGTGACATGGGCACGCCACAATTGCGGCGGTAAGTCCCCTCTTTGAGGAGTGGATAGAGAGGCGCCACGGCGTCCTCACCTTCCGCCTGACGCAGGTTCTCACCGGGCATGGGTGCTTCGGTGGGTTCCTGTTCAGGATAAAGCGGGAGGATACGTCCGGGTGTTTCCATTGCGAGGATCGTCTGGAGGACACGGTGGAGCATACGGTGGAGGTGTGCCCTGCCTGGGCGGAGCACCGCCGTGACCTCGTGTAGGCGATCGGCGGCGGCGACCTCTCGCGTCCGGCCCTGGTGCGAGCCATGGTACGGAGCGAGAGGGAATGGGAAGCCGTCACCTCCTTCTGCGAAGCAGTAATGCTCGCGAAGGAGGAGGCGGGGCGCGTGAGGGAGTGGCAGTCTCTGCGCCCTCACGTCCCTAGCCGCCGCAGGAGGAGACGCCCCGGGCGTCGGGAGTCGATTGCGGACTCCCGGCCACCGTAGGCGCGAGCTTGCGGGTGGCGAGCAATGGGTAGCTCGCCGCCCGGTAAGGACCAAGCTCGGGTCGACGGCGCGCAGTGTTCCACGCGCGCCTCAAAGAGATGTCAGCAGCAGTGTAGGGGTCTACTAGGACCGATGCCTGCCGGGGTCGCGTGATTGTTCGAAAGAGATACCGTGACCCTGGCACATGGGCAACTGATGGAACACGGGTGGGTTTTAGTCAGTAAAAGTCTGACACGCCCTCCAGCTCCGCCCAGAGCGGGAGAAGTCATTTGATGATTTCCCATCCTGAAAAAAAAAAAATCCTTGTGACCAGGCGAGCCATCCTGTCTACAGGCTATGAGTTGTCTCTCTACTCACGAACAATACTATCACTAGGCTACTATTATAGGTATATACTACATGAGTTTCCCGAGCTAAAAATAGCATTCTATATATAAAAACAAAGACATAATATTCTATAGTTAGGTCTATTTAAGACATACCCACGCCCGCCCGCTGCAATTCCTGTGCAATTGAATTAATAATATTGTTTTAATTTTAGCTCTACTTTATTTCCCTAGAATTTCCGCTAGGCTGCAGTACAATATGCATTATATTTATAGCTTTGTTTTATTTTAATGAATTCTTCGAACGGTTCTGTTACCTACTTTTTACACGGAAACGTGTAACTAGAATGGTCACTCATCATTAGCGAATGATAACATTGGATACTGTTTGCTAAGGGTAGACCCGTGAAGCTGCGCGGGGGGAGCTGTGTAAGCGTTGAGTGTCACGTCGCAGTTCAGAGCCCGTAACCTATGTACTAATTCCTTCGTGAAAAATTGACAAAATACATTTATTCCACGAGTTCGATTTGCGTTGACATCCTGGGGATGCGAAATTTGTGAGTTTGTATTCTTCGGAACTCCTTATCCGACTCCAAACATTCTTTTATTAACGGGAAGTAGTTTGCCAAGTGTCTTAGCATATATTTTATGTTATAACAAGAAAATTCCCATGATCGAAATCACGGGGAGTCTAATCATATTTTAAGGCTTGCTCGGCTGATTGATAGGTATATGGTTACATTTCCCAATCAATCAGCAATAAACGAAAATAATTTTAACAGCGAGCTATATCAATACGCTACGAGTTAGCAACTCGTTACTTTTTAAAGCATAGATAGTAACTCTAACGAGTTTGTTGGCACCAACGGAACATTATATTCACCGTGCTAGGAACAAAAATAAAATTACTTTTATAATATCACTCTAATATTGTTTTAGCAAGATTGCGTATGCGAAGACAGATGATGATGTTATAATACAAATTGAAGTTCGCAAAATAAACGATTTCATTTGTAAAATTCGTAGACGGCAAGGTCGCGGGCGCATCATAAATAGCTCATTATATTCTTAGTTGCTTATGATTTCGGAGTTTACAATGTGGGGTGTTCTCGAAAAAATGCTAAACGTTGTATGTTGTAAACATCACAGATTTTTGAATGTTTACAATACATTATGAGTCATCATTAAGTGCAGAGTTTTTGCAGCTGATTTTAAAAATAAAATTCTAGTGTATGTTAACGAAATATCAAGATGCACTTGTAGAAATTTGCAACGCAAATATGTTGATTCATTCAGTTGATTGGTCGACGATTTATAAGAGGAATAAATGATAACGTAAATACGAAAAACCATAACGGTAAACAAAAGCATCTTAAAATTGGACTAAACAAAATAATAACAATAAGTAACAGTTATGGTTTCAAATCACTATTTTTGAATTAGTGGTTTCTAATGGTGTACGTAACCGCAACAAACGCGGAACCACTCCTGCAAGAGAGGATGTCCGCGTTGCGATGTCCAGCTTGCTCCTGTACATTTCACAGTTGGACCCACAGACAAATCGGTGACGAGGAATCGAAGACGCTGAAGCTGTCGCGGTTGGAGTCCTCCAGGACGTAGGATATAAAATTGATAGTCGCGGCCCGGCGATGCAGAAGGTTTATAAAATGATGATTTTTTACTCTATAAGATATTTATATCATGGGCCTTTGTTGCCCGAATTAAGTTATTCATTTATATTATAACACGCGCGCGCACGCTACTGCTGAGCATGAGGTCCTGGGTTCGATTCCCAGGTCGGGCGAAGTGTTATTGGGTTTTTCCATCTGGAATGTCTCAGTAGCAGCTCGGAGTCTGGTCTGTGCCCGGTTGATGGCAATAGGCTCGCCCCCTATTACATGAGACTTAAACATAACAGGCGAAATGTGGGTGTAATGTAGGTACACCTCTGCCCAATCCTTCAGGGACACAAGGCGTGATGTTGTGATCTTATATTTTAATAGATCTCGGGATTATGATCGGGTCATGGCCCCATCCATGTAACGTGTTTTGGAAGACGTGTGAGGGGTCGAAGCCGTGGAGGCGATCAGCGGCGGCAACCTCTCGCGTCCGGCCCTGGTGCGAGCTATGGTACGGAGCGAGAGGGCATGGGAAGCCGTCACCTCCTTCTGTGAAGCAGTAATGCTCGCAAAGGAGGAGGCGGGGCGCGTGAGGGAATGGCAGTCTCTGCGCCCTCACGTCCAGCCGCCGCAGGAGGAGACGCCCCGGGCGTCGGGAGTCGATTGCGGACTCCCGGCCACCGTAGGCGGAGCTTGCGGGCGGCGAGCAATGGGTAGCTCACCGCCCGGTAAGGACCAAGCTCGGGTCGACGGCGCGTAGTGTTCCACGCGCGCCTCAAAGAGATGTCAGCAGCGCTGAAGGGGTCTGCTAGGACCGATGCCTGCCGGGGTCGCGTGATTGTTCGAAAGAGATACCGTGACCCTGGCACAAGGGCAACTCATGGAACACGGGTGGGTTTTAGTCAGTAAAAGTCTGACACGCCCTCCCGCTCCGCCCAGAGCGGGAGAAGTCACTTGATGATTTCCCATCCAAAAAAAAAAAAGAGGTCGAAGCCAACTCATAGAGGCCATTAGAGAATTTTAATGAAATACAGCACCAACCGACGATTATTCCTGTATGCACTGTGCAAATGTACCCAAAGACAATTTTGCTGTAGGACCATAGCAGGATATTGAAAAAAAAAAAAAAAATGGTCTGTTCTGGGTAGCTAAACTGGACTGGACCAAGAAATTTGGAAGGACTATATGCCCCTGCCAAATCAATGTTTTTTCAATCAACGGATAAAATGGCAGGGGTGGCTTGCAAACTCAATAATGGGCCCTTGGAAACTCTCGCTAGCTCATGGTGACGTAGCGACATGTCCTGTGGTGCTTGAGGAGTAGATGGCTATTCTACTGCTATCAGAATATTCCCAGAGCCCGGCAGTATTTATTATCAACACTTCAAGTTCAGGTTCATTTTATTGAAAATAATTCATCGTTTACTATCCACTCACTGGATGTGGCCACCACGCGAACTGAAATGTTTATCGCGGGCCCGTTACAGCTAATGATCACGGCTGTGGTTATGGCCGCCTAGCCATCTGGCCATATAGCCGAATGGCCGTGTAGCCGCGGAGTCATGCGGCCACTCAATACTAGTTATTTATTGGATGCATTACGGCATATCAGTCGGCAGATAGTTTCACTGTTTTTCAACTGTGAAATATTATGTGTTGAGCGAGAATTGCGTGGGTGTTACGAGAACGAAGACTACAGGCTCAAGGTCTTTGGAAACTGTAGACTCAACTAACTACATACTCCTGCATATTCTTAGTATGTACCGTCTGTAGAGATTATAAGGTCCTGGAGATCTTCTTTTTCATAAATAGCGAATCGTTTGTCGACCTGTTCAAGCTGATAATGAGTCTACAAATAATGTTCGTAAGAATCGTAATACAAAACAAATAGTATACCATTTTGATCCAATTAAAATTAATTCATTAACCTAAGCAGTTTTGGGCAATTGCAAGATTGTTCTGCAAGGCAAGCAACCAACCTGGCAGGGTTGCGAGATATGTTCGAAAGAGATACCTACCGTGGCCCTGGCATATGGGCAACTGAAGGAACACGGGTGGGTTTTAGTCAGTAAAAGTATGACACGCCCTTCGGCTCCACCCAGAGCGGGAGAAGTCATTTGATTTCCCAACCAAAAAAAAAACTCAAATATTATCAAATATCAGACGGTATTGTCATCCACATTGCTAAACTAAATGAAAAAGATATGATAACCCACTATAGGGGGCGAACCAACGCTACGTAACAAATATAGTTATATAGCATTTGTTTCCGGCTATTCATGAATTTAAATGAAATCAAGGAAGGAAATGCATGCGTTTTTTGTTTCACAATTAGGTTTTTTACCATTCCATTTCGGCTGATCGGCTGAAGGATGAGGATTATCGCCATCAGGTTTTTTTACTGAGCATAAACTAGTGGGAAACCCGATGGCCATATCTAGGGATAAAAAAAAACTATTTGTATACCAGTTTTGGTATTCCAGGTGCTCTTAATAAATAAACTCGCACATACACACGTGACCCAAATACAGGCACATTTGTGTTATCTTAATCACACAAACTCGTAATGTAATCGAGGTGGCGATCGTAAGCGAGCTGGACTAATTAATGACGTTTTTACGAGAATGGTTCCATTGTATGATCAACTATGAAAACCACCCTTACTGCCATGCAATAGAGGCGCTGTCGCCCCGAACTTATAATATAGTGTGGTTGACAGTACCAACTACTGACTGTCGTCAGGGGTATTGAACTGTCGTGTGTAGTGTTGTGTGCCACTTACGGAGTTATGAACAATCGGCTTTTATTGCTGTTCGTGCAGGCAGGGTGCTGCGAGGATAACATTCATTTACTTAACTGTGGCCTGCTGAGGAAATAGGGATGGGTAGTCCAATCAACACCTTCATATAACAGCCCATCCCTTTGTCTGTGTCATTGGTTACTTCGGGCGAAACGTACTACGTACGTACACGTGTACGTTTTTGACACTTATTGAAAATCTAGAGAATAAGTTTTGAGTTGTGCCTGGATAATAAACTTTAAGATATTCTAATAATAAACAGTTACCAGTGTTGCTTTACACACAGCACCAGTACGCTGGTAAATGGGAGTGCCAAAAAATCTCATTAATCCAGTTTTCAAACTACGTATGTAACGAGTGATCACACGTGTCTATGGCATCCAGACCAACTAGGAAGTAAACTAGACTTACCAGATATCGTAAAAAAACTATTTTCGATGTCATTTACATTAACTACTCGTATGTTTTACGCAATAGGCATAACATGATTGGCTAAATATGCGATCTACATTTTTTTTTTCCGACTATACGCTAAACTTCATTACAATCCAACTGGATTATTGGTTCAAGAATAATTAAATTACATTAGCATACAGATTGAGACTTGGCAAACATAATTAAAAAAAAACGTGAGTGCCATTATAAGAATGGTAGATCAAAATAGTCTAGGAGTTGAAATGGAGTCCGAAGGACCTCCTGAAGCGTTGTCATCGCCATCTCTTGGGGTACCATTAAGGTTGTCCGTAGTTGTAGTCATGACTGATTAATGGACCAAAAAGCGAACATTATTTTGATGCCATGACGCGAAGCGCTCGTTAACACTATTTTTTAATCTAAGTCTAGTCATGTATTAAGGTCCAGGCACTTCTCCCCTCTTTCTTCAGCTAAGCCATAAGCCATGGTCACCGTATGGGTCTTGTCCATGAGAGTCCGATACCCACCCCCGTCACAGGCACCCTTTCACAAGCGGAGGTTTTTCAGGATAATCCACTCAAAAAATATTCCACGAAGTTAATGGTTATTATTTCCATATCATTCTGTATCTTTACATTTCGTTATGAAGCAATTCCGCGGAGCTGTGGCCCTGTTCAAACAAGGGGCGAGTTGTTGACCCGATGGTGCGTCACCAGCGAGTGTTTGCTTCACCCTTGAGGTGACCACGCCGCGAGGAGGAGGTGGGACCATAGGAGTGCCTGTTGACACGGGGCTGGTGGAATAGGGAAGGAGATTGAGTGGATTGGAGGTTTGGAGGAGCGTGGGAATGAAAAAGTAAAGGAAATGATAGGGAGTCAAAAATAGAATCCGAAGAATTTATAGCTTGTCAGTGTGACAGGTTGTCAGTTTTATGAGAATTCCTTAACTATAGGTACCTAATCTTTCGGTAATGTTTAATTACAGTATGATGTTGTAAAAACATCATTCAAGACTAAATTATAAGACCCAAATTAAGGTCTTTAAACTTGAAACTACTCAAAAATATTAATGAGACCCACATCTGCTGTATAATGATAAACAAACGCTTCTACAGATTAAGTTATCGGTAGGAACTTATGCTAATATGTCGTTAAGTTATCGCTTAATAACGTACTATGCAGTTACGGTTAGTTGCAGCCATAGTGTGCCCTATAGAACTACTGTATAAGTATAGATGCAATGATTCTCAAAGAAGATTATGATACAGGTAAAACAAAATGATATCGGCAGTACAGTTTAAAAAGTAAAAAAGAGGAACCACCATATGACACACCGAAGTCAATCTTGTACTAAAGGAGAGGCAAATGAAGTATGTCTTGAGTATGTATGAATGCACAAGGGGTTCTCTAGTACTTTCTGACTATGTCTATTCAAAAAGGGGCTAAGTTTATGTATGTTAAGAAATTATTATCAAAATAAAAAATTACTGTAAACAACTGCACTGCCGCTGGTCACTGACCACAGTTCCACGAAAGCAGCCGCTGCAAAAACTTGCGATAACACTGAATGTATTTTTCCTGCTGCTTGGTCACTGCAGTCTTATCAACAAACGCCTAATTACCTGTTTTAATTCGAGGTCACGGCATTAGGCGGGGTCACAGGGGGAGGGGGTCACCGTGTGGCACAGCAACACGTGGGTGCTCTTTGTGCCCCTCGGTGGGTCAGTGGGGCTCGGTGACGTCACGGGACAGAGGGCCTAACCTTATCTAGAACATTGAACTTGGTGACAAAGTACATGGTTAAGATAAGGATGCCTGATATAAATAAATGTTTTGTTGGAATAATTTGAAAAAAATATGTTTTCAGAAATGACACCGTTGTCTTTACGTGTTTTACAGAAATGTGCATGCCTAATATTTGGAAGTGTCAGACAGTCACTTTCACTTTTCACACACTTTCTTCACCCAATTGTCAGTCTAAATAATATAGTATCAGAAATTCACGTATAAAATCACTATTTAGTATCAGACATCTCCTTCAGTTGTCTCAAAGTATCTGACATTTCAGGAAGCGATTGTTTGACACTGCCTTCCTGCATTAGTTTTGATATTTTGGATATTATTTTCCTTTTCGATGTTCTCATCCCATTGAGAGCAATATAGGTCAAAGTCAATTTATTCTGTAGTAAAGCTGATAAGGTTATCGATTCGTTATCGTAACGACACCATTTCCGAACTAGCTATTGTATGGACTCCGCTTACTAGATAAGACAGAGAAACGCTGAAATTTCCCACGTTTCTGGAATTCTTTTAACCGGTCAATTACCGTAATTGGGTCGATCTCCAGAGGCATTTTTTTTCGTGTCGGGCTGGATAAACCCATTTTAAAATCAAAAAACGTTTTCATAATATTTTTTTGTATACAGTTCGGTGTCTAATCTACGTGATACAAGACTAATATTATGAATAAGGTTATTTTAAATATTAAAAAAAAAATCTTAAACCCTAAAATCCTGATCGCTCTGGGTTGACCCAACTCCCGATTGAATGAAAAAAATATTTTTTAACTTTTTAATGAGAAGGTTCATATGAAACAACTTATTTGGATTACATAACAAATAGTTAATCTTCATAGTCATAAAATATTTTAAGTTATATTAACAATACTTTTGCCACAATTTTAATTTAAAGTCGTGACCGGGCATTTTATCTCATCGCTCTGCGCTGAGGTAAAACATCGCGCTCATCCCTAGTTACGCGTTATAGACACTCTATTCCCCTCCCGCGGAGCAACGCCAGCAGTGGTCTAACCACCGAGAAGGATACCTGTGTGCCACGTTCCCGCGCTCCAACATTACGAAGGTAAGTTCATGATTGCTCTGGATTTGGTTCTCGAATTTTATATTTGCTATGGCACGTTATTTAAATTAAATAGTAAGCTTGTGAATGTGTTTGATAGGCGAATTAAGTGATCGTTATGATGTTTTTTATGAGCCGTAATCACAACTTTCTACTGCTGTTAAATTCGGCTATATGTATGATTTTGTGACTTTTTCTGATCGCTATGTCTGTGATTGCTCTGTCCAAAAAGACCAGAGCGATGATATTTTGCATTAATTATTCGTTATAAATCTATTTTAAATAGTAGCACCGGACCGTTACAATGACAAATGATGAACTATGCATATAACCTTTAATTTATAACCTTTCCTGGGTTTCTTTGGGTATCCTAAACCCATAAACAGATTTTGACGTATTTTACCTTGATGATATTATTATATTAGCATTTAGCTAACCACAACTGTAACCTTTCTTCTCTAAAATTTAATGGCAACTATTGTTGCAGATTGAAATCATGCCTAGAAATAAATTATCTATTGAAGAAAAACGTCTTAGGAAGAAATTGGCTGAGCGTCATAGAATGGCCAAGATAAAAAAATGATCCAGACCTATACGCACAATAGCTTGTAAAGTCAAGAGAGTTACCAAAGGAAAAAAGTTCGGAGCACAGTACTACCAATGAGTGATTTGACTCCAAGCCAGCAAAAAGGTCGTAGGAAGAAAAGTAGGCAGAGTTCTCGACGGTATTATTTAAAGAAAAAAGTGGATATGTTACCAGCAACTGATGAGCTCCCAATGAAGAACCTATCTATATATTTGAGAATCTGATCTGATAATTTGAATTGCATTTTACTTTGTGTTGTTCTTTTTAATTGTTTACTTTCCACTAAAGATATAGTTAAGGCAAATGTGATTATTACAAATCTCTTAGATAATCGTGAAAAGACTGTTATTTTAGTCATGATTCTAAGTCCTATTAAGCATTATTATTACAAATAGTTACGTTTAAAAGTTGCTTATATTTAAGAATTTTATTTTGTTCTTTATAAACGTTAGTTTTCTTTAATTACTTTAAAAAAACTAATATTGAAAGAGTCTAAGTCATTATATAATTATAAAAGACTGTAGGTATTAATGGTTGATTTCAAAAGGTTTTTAATTTTGTCTCATTTACCTAGAAGTGGTTTAATTAAGTCCAAATAAATGAAACTAAACCAAAAGTTGATTTTTATAATTATGTTAATTTGTTATTTTAACAATTATTTTATATAAAATATTCCGTATTTTTGATATGTATGACTGATAATATGCCTTGACCTTTTTCTAAAAAAAACTTTTTAACAAAAAATTTAACCACCGAAAAAACTGAAAAGCAAAAAATAATAAATATTAAAGACAAACTTTTAACTAAAACTTTTCAGTTTTTCAGCGGTTTAATTTTTTGTTAAAAAGTTTTTTTGTGGCGTTATACTTGGCAAGGTATACCCTATCCAATAAAAAAGAATAATCAAATCGGACTATTCTGTATAAAGTTATGCGTGGTTATACATTACAATCAGTGAGTGAACAATCAATCATCCCCTGTTTTCCGACCCTTAGGGTTCGATTTTGATTTTCCAAATTCATATGGGACCACCTTGGGAGTATACCCTTTTCAATAAAAAAAGAATTACCACAATCAGATTACTATGTAAAAAGTTATGCATGGTCATACATAAAAAATATATATACGCGTTGAATTGATACCCTCCTCCGTTTTTTTCGTCGGTTGATAATATATTTCTCTTACATATTATAATCTTGTTACACGTACACTGAATATGACTGAAAACGGCTAAATAAATAACATTTTATCAATATTAATTATTTTGTTTCACTGATTTCACCATTTATGATCGCTCTGGCACCAGTTATGATTGCTCTGGTCACGAAATTTTTTGAACCTAAATATTTCCATAACTCTTTGTGTAAATTGAAGGCCAATAGTAAAAATGTACTATTTTAATATCATTCTTTTTAATGAGATACATAATTACCATTAAATATCAATATCTGAAAAGCACCAGAGCGATCACACGAATACGCCCGTTTTGGAGATTGATCCAATTACAGACACAATTAAAAAACGATTGTTTACATACCAAATGTGGTATCTCAGGGACTTAGAGGTTAAACCAGAATATAGCAAGCTTTTTGAAGGTAGATCCTTATCTACCTGTACATATAGTTAATAAAAAAAACGAATTCCGAAGAATCTTTACACTTGCAGCTAAGTAGGTAAGTATTCAGCACATGTTATCTTGTTATTATGTTACAAAGGGGTGTGGTCAAATTTAAGGGGGTAAAACAGAAGCCCTACAGTCTGAGAACCAGTCTTGCCAAGGGGTATCGTTTACCCACTAGGTTGTGGAGTTCAGATAAGCAGTCGCTCCATGTTAACAAGTCAATTACCGTAATTACAGACACAATTAAAAAACCATTATGTCTGTACCAAATGTGGTATCTCAGGGACTTAGAGGTTAAATACTACCAGTATCTCAGCGTCATCCGGTTAGACTGGAAGCCGACCACAACAAAGTTGGGAAAAGGCAGGCAGATGATGATAATGAAACAGACAAACCATCAATCTGAATCACTTTCTCCATGGGACTAACATCGTCATTGTGATTAAATAATCATCTACTCCACAAACTTCTGTACCTAGTCGACCTCCGATCCGATTTCTTCACGATTGCGATGTTGGTCCCATGGAGGAGAAGTTCTTCAGTATGATGGTCTGTGACCACACTTCTATAACACTGTGTAGTGGCATGGCAGTGCAACTGTGATTATAATTTTACTACCCAATATCTGGATGACCGAGCGTTGCTCGGTATTTTTTGGTAAATTGTGTTTAAAATAATAAGTTTGTGTTCAGGTTGATTATCCATAAAGTTGGTCATTGAAAACACGAATAAAACGACATTTTATAAAAATGAATCCTAGCTAGATCGATTTATCGCCCCCGAAACCCCCTATAATATACTAAATTTCATGAAAATCGTTGGAGCCGTTTCCGAGATTCAGATTATATCAAGAATTGCTCGTTTAAAAATATAAGATTTGGAAAATGAGCTAATTTACCAATTTACAATTAATTTTCTTACCAAAATAAACCGATCGATCTGCTCTTTAACTGGAAATATTTTCTAATCTATAATCATTAGTTCAGTCCTTATAAATATCTAAGTATTGTGGGTCAACAATCGCCTGACTGTGTTATAGAGAAACAGCTTCAGTAAGTGTATTATATTATTCATTAACGTTATGGTCAGCCCCCAATAATGGGGGAAACTTGCCCTAATGGGTATTCTTTATACCCCAGTTATACACGCACGTGGCTGTTTAAGAACTGCCTTTTGTAAAGGAGAGTTATTTTTAACAGTATGTTAATTTCGATACGAATTTACAAACGTAATGAAAAATAAATGACAATTATTATTTACAGTTGAGCATTTCAGACTTACCAGAGAATAGGCAGCAGCATTCTCTGTGCATTTTATCATCATACTCCGATCACCAATCCGCCTACCAAGCGTGGCGAAAACACCCTTTTGGGAGGCCTATGTCCAGCTGTGGACGTCTATCGACTGAAATGATGACCAGCATTACATGCATTTAGTGGATAGTTTGCCTTTCATGGTGGTATTCGAATATAAATGTAGCTGGTGTCAATTACAATGATAAATGATGACGTATTCAAGCTTAAATAATAAAAGATAATGTTATTGTTCTACTTGGTTTGACCGTCCGGCGGCATGAGCTTGAGGTCGACTCTCAACAGCTGATAATACGCGTTATCAGTGTTATCAGCACTGCGGTAGGTAGGAGGGATGATCGCCAGTGCGAACCGTTCAGTCACGGACACTGTTCACGGGATTTTTTGGTATATTGGCGTGTGCCAGCTGACATATGGCGAATAATGTATGTTTTGTTTTATAATATTAATTACTTACACAATATTGTATAGAATCAAGTTCTTCTAACTTAACAGACAGCTGTGCTGCTGGGGAGTTTGTTCCGCCACTTCTTCTTCCCAGCGAAAGCACTAGGAAGTGTCGAAGGGCGGGCGTTTTGGGGGGACCGACTTTTGTAACTTTGACGTTCAAAAAGTGCTGACTCTCAGCCTAGTTTGAATAAATGACTTTTGATTTTGATTTTGATTTTGGGATATGTCACCAGACAGGGACGTATTGGATGCTGGGGGAGTGAAGTGTCTGATGACAATGTGAGTCAAACCGATAGCGATGTAAGGCCTACAAAAGTACAAATATTTGGCCTTTTTATTTTTTTGTTAATGGATTATAACATTTATTATATACCAGCTTTTACCCGCGGCTTCGCTCGCGTTATATTCGGGGTAACGCGATTTTCTTTTCCTGATCTAGAACAGATAAGAGAACTCAGAACAGAATGTTATTATATTTTAATACGCTACTGTAGACGATATTATATATCTTTCCATTTGGGGATAGAATGTAAAGATTCTGGGCATTGGACACACGCGGACATCCATACTAATATTATGCTACATACAATTGTCCATGGGAAAAGCACGGCTTTTCTAAGTTCACCCCAGCCACCTAAAAAAGAAAAAAAAGTAGCCTATGTCATTCTCCATCCTTTCAAATATCTCCACTTAAAAATCACTCCAATTCTTCGCTCCGTTTTGCCGTGAAAGACGGACAAACAGACACGCACTTTCCCATTTATAATATTAGTATGGATGTACATTAGTTTCACTACCGTAGAACAGCTGGCATTGTGGTTTCATCTTTTTAAATATCTTTTTCGAACTCCTGGCATTTAAATTAATTATGAAGTTCTTGAAGCATATAGTAACATTATACTTTACTATAAGTGGATATGCAGTCACATTTTTTAAACACATGATGTACTGGTTGCCGGAAGAGATTGTTGTGCTCTATTCTTGTGCGTCGGTACAACGCAACAAATTCCCTGGCGTTGAGTGTGTCACGCAATTAGATGTGCCTCATTTGGTCTGGCCTGGAATACCAGCAGTGCGGAGAATATGGCAGACGATACACATCAAGATTAGGTTGTTATCTTAGCTTCTGTATCGCTTTGTAGTGCAACGGAAGCCTTATCTTATTTGTTATCGTTACTGATATACGTTTTTAGCCAAATCACAAATCTGGGTGTTTATTCTACATTTAAATTGCTTTGTTATCTGAAGCGGCGATTTATGCATATTTACATTTAAATAAACCGATAAACATGTTAATTAGTGTTTTTTTCTAACTTGCTTACGAAACATTGCAAAAATTGTGGATTTTAATGTGTGTTTTCCGCTCTTTTATAAACGCTGAGATAAGATAAACCCACTAATCAAAACTTTTTAGGCAAATGATTTCCTTCCCACTTCTGTTTTTCAATCACTTGTACTGCAATCCTTGCAGGATAAACTATTATCACCTGTTAGAATTTATTTAGTGGGGGAAAACCGAACAGAACAAACTCGTGTTTAAATAGACAAATTAACAATATAATAGTCTATTAATACACGCACAATATAAATAAAATAAGAATTAAAGTTTACCTCAATATGTGGGTATGTTATTGTTATCCTTTACTCCTCGAGGCCTGAGGTTTTAGTTTACAAATAGACGTGAAGAGTACTTAGACCTTTTAACAATTTGGTACAAAAATGTGCACTTAACTAAATCGCGTTAAGTCGTAATATCGCGCTAAAACTCGCGAAAACGCGCGTCTAGATACGTCTCGTCGACGTGATAACAAACAGCTGACTGGCGCGCTGCGTGCCTTCGTCGTGTTGTGATATCTAACGCATGTTTATCAAACACGATACTGTGGCAAGGAACTGTTTACGATCTAGCCAATGCTTGTTCTGAAGCTGAGCTGACTAACTGACTACTGGCTAGTAGGATGCTTGCTGGGCAGGTTTATGCGGTAACTGTTAATGTTACATCAATATTATTTTATTTTTACTCTTGCTAAAGACACTCAAGGTCTTTTTTTAAGTGAAGTCTAAAAGCGGGAAGCAAATTTTTTGTGTTGTTTATGTAGGTAAAGTTTAGGTTTAATTTAAAAAGTAATTGTCCTCGCGACAATTAAAGTTATTTATACGAGAGTGATTTACAACAATCTAACCCATCTTTAGTACATTCCCAAAAATGTAAAAACTGAAATCATTTAATTTAATTTAATACGGTTGGTAATAATGATGAAATCTATGGTTTCTATTTTCAACCGACGAAAAAAAAACGGAGGAGGTTATCAATTCGACGCGTATATTTTTTTAATTTTTTTTTTATGTATGAGCACGCATAACTTTTTACATAGTGGACCGATTGTGACAATTCTTCTTCTATTGGAAAGGGTATACTTCCAAGGTGGTCCCATATAAATTTGGAAAACAACATCGAACCCTAAGGGTCGGAAAACAGGGGGTGATTGATTGTTCACTCACCGATTGTAATATATAAACACGCATAACTTTATACAGAGTAGTCCGATTTTGATAATTCTTTTTGTGTTAGATAGGGTATACCTTGCCAAGTATTATTAGTACATTAAAGCCACAAAAAAATATAAAATAAAAACTTTTTAACAAAAAATTAAACCGCCGAAAAACTGAAAAGCATAAAATAATAAACCTTAAAATTTTGAGTCGGCGCTAAAAAATCAATGAACAAGGATCACTCAAAGCGCTGACTCATAATTTTAAGGTTTATTATTTTATGCTTTTCAGTTTTTCGGCGGTTTAATTTTTTGTTAAAAAGTTTTTGTTATAATACCTTACAGCTTTTTTATTCTTATCTAATTAAAAAATTATTTAACGATTTAGAGATTTTTTAAGTATAAGGAAGTAAAAAGTAAGTCATTACTGTTGTTTCCTGAAGCTTTAATAGGCTTACTTATCTGTCTCTTGTCTTGTGGTGCATATTCGTATTTATTTTAATTTAAATTTTCATTACTTATGTACACATTTTTGAAAGGTAACTTTACTTAAAAAATGTGGATCACTGTTTCTCTGAATTCATCAAATCTTATATCTTTAAACGAGTCCGAATCTGAATCTCGGAAACGGCTCCAACGATTTTCATGAAATTTAGTATACAGGGGGTTTCGGGGGTGATAAATCGATCTAGCTAGGACTCATTTTTATAAAATGTCGTTTTATTCGAGTTTTCAATGACCAACTTTATCGATAATTAACTTGAACATAAACTTATTATTTTAAACACAATTGACTAAAAAATACCGAGCAAAGATATTATGATTATTAAATGTGCCATTGACCCTACCTACTTGAGAGTCGTTGATCGTAGCATTTGTAGCACTCGTAACCGTAGCCTCCAAGAGCAGGTAACTTACCTGCACTACCCATCACTCTCACTACACTATCCTTCTTTGTATTATAAGAAAACTAAGTAAACTGTAAGTGCACTCAATTAAAAATAAATATTTGAAGAAAAAAATTCTTACGAGGAAGTTGTGTATATCCCTACGATTACATCTAAGACTGATGAAGAAATCTGTCTATGCTGTACCACGTTCATAATATGTTCATAAGTACTCCGTTTGCCAGCACAGGGCCATCACCTGCACCCTGCACGTGTCAGCTCATAATCTACTCTTAGGTTACAACAGGTTATCGTAGAGAGATAACTGCACTGGATTACAGTGCTTATCGGGTGAACTCCAAGGAGAGGACGGCTAGACGTCGCTATTACAATGTAACCAATGAAACACTTCAGCAAATATGGATACTTTTCCTTGGAAAATAACTTTTTATTGCACTTTTAAATTTACGATTCATACAGCGATTAAGATGTAAGTATCTACTTATGTGGCCCTGGCATATGGGCAACTGGAGGAACACGGGTGGGTTTTAGTCAGTAGAAGTCTGACACGCCCTCCCGCTCCGCCCAGAGCGGTAGACGTCATTTGATGATTTCCCACCCACATAAAAAAGTAGCTACTTATCTATGGATAAATACTTGTACTTGTACTGGTATTGCAAAAACAAATTCATTCTACTTCAACACCACAGACTTCTCATTCTTAACTCATAAATATTTTTTCTTTTTATCCGAGCCCGCCGTTACCACTTCATTGAATCTGAAATCCTTACTTTTCAAAGTGATTGTATTCGCGCAGAATGACGCGACGCGGCTCGAGTCGATAAATTTTCATGAAGTTTTCGCCACAATGTCGCACCACACCTGTCTGCGGGAGCCTTTGTTCTTCAAGCCTTCTGTGAGATCACACGTCTCACGTTATATTAGTGTGCTTCGCATTTCAATATATTTACAAATAAAATAATACAAAATACAGTCAAATTGATAACCTCCTCCTTTTTTGAAGTCGGTTAAAGAACAAGAAACGTATTGAAGTCCCTCGAACGGCCTTTCCTTTGTTGTCCCCTAAACCCTAACAATATTAGCGCTGGAACCAATAAATTGGAGGCGGGATCACGGCGACTTCAGTAAGTTCTTTGTCACCAAATCAGTGCGTAATTTATTTAATCTTAGAGGAAATTGTATATGTAGCAATAAATCTTGCGCTTTTCCTGTCCGAAGGGCCGGGGACCGGGGGGGCTAACATGATAAATGCGGGCATCACTAACAGCAGACAGTGTAGGGATCTTCACAGATACAGGGGTAGGCAGGGGCCACGGTTGGTTGGCTGGGTGCCGCCTGCATTATGCATGAGTACGTGTGTCTTTGTGTACGGCCTATGCTGCGCTGTGAAAAGAGCGTGCAATTTTTGCATAAAATATGAAGTACCACCTATGCGAATAAAAGGAAATAAAGACGCACTGGCTGCGAGTGAATACGGGCGCGAGTGATATGTATTTACATTTTATTCTAGTGAAAAACAAAATGGATTCTAATTAACCGCGCCTTATGTGTATATTTGTCTGCAAGGGTCGCGAGATTGTTCAAACGAGATACCGTGACCCTGGCATATGGGTAACTGAAGAAACACGGGTGGGTTTTAGTCAGTAAAAGTCTGACACGCCCTCCCACTCCGCCCAGAGCGAGAGAAGTCATTTGATGATTTCCCATTCATAAAAAAAATGTGTATATTTGTAGTGAAAACCACCTAGTTATAATACACAGCCTAAGAAGAAAGAATCATAAAAATATGTACACATTTGGATATCGCCAAAGAAAAACATGAAGTCAAATACATAGATTACGTATTAACCAATAGTAAAGGAAAAAATACAAATATAGAAATACTCGTATTAACCAGATCCAGATTATCGTTCTCCAGCGATCACCTAGATACTAATACAAAGCACCTTTAAAATCTCAATTTCGAAGAAAAGCAGAGCCAAGTACAATAATAATAAATCAAACTAAACAAAACAGAAGAAAAGACTTCCTTGTCCTCTGTTGTGTTTAGTTTTCTATTCATCGAAGCTTTAAATAGCAAAATTACCACGATAAAACTAGAAGAAAACGAGGACATTGAATATTTATTTAGCAAAATTAATGAGGCAATAGGTGATAGTTCGAAATCCATTAAAAGAGAATATTTTGTATCTATTTAATTTTTAATTGCACCGTGTAGGATACGTATTACGCAAGTCTTGCTGACGCGAAAACATTGAAGCTTCTGGGATTGTTATAGCGTGAAAACAATGGATCTTCTAACTGGAAGAGCTGTTTCAATTATATTGAGCAATATAAATATTGTGCAAACTTATTGAAGGTGTAGGGGCTGCCTTATTTATGGGTACACACAGTGAACACGGTACACAAATAAACTGACACAACTAGACTGGCCTGTTACTCTAGTGGTTAGTGAACCTGACTGCAAAGACTGAGGTCGTGGGTTCGATTCCCACCCAGGACAAATCTTTGTGTGATGAGCACAATCATTTGTTCTGTGCCTGGGTGTAATTTATCTATAACTAGCTTCTGCCCGCGACTTCGTCCGCGTCAAATTTTTGCTCCCCTTACCCTTCCCGTCGCATCGATTTGCCTGCTAGTTTTCGTCCATTTTCGCTCCTTGAGTTATAGTGAGTCAACCTTAAAAGATAGACATATGCTCTTGGGACTTTTTTTTTGAACTTTTTAAAAATAACAATCCCGTCATACATGATTTTTGCGTTACTTTAACCGTTTACGCAGCGCACGCAACGGAAACTCTCAGAAGGAATAAATTTTCCCCGTTTTTGCAACATTTTTCATTACTGTTCCGCTCCTCTGAGGTGTAGCGTGATGTTATATAGCCTATAGCCTCCCTCGATAAATAGGCTACCTAACACAAAAAGAATTTTTCAATTCGGACCGGATTCGATTCGGAGATTAGCGCGTTCAATCAAACAAACAAACTCTTCAGCTTTATAATATTAGTATAGATAATTAGTTGACCCAGCGAACTTCGTATCGCCTCAGATTCAATAAATGTTGTTATAAACGTACCAAGTTTGACAACCTGGTACGCGGTGGTGATCTGGTAAGCGTTTTCTAGCTGACACTCATATGTTAGGTTAGCTCCTACCCAGTTATGATGACCTGGTACTTCGAAGGCATAAAGCGTTTTCTAGCTGACACTCCTTTGTTTGGTAAGCTCCTGTCAAGTTATGATAACCTGGTACTTCGAAGGCAACGTTTTTGTCATAGTACCACGTTTTATAGTGACTTGTATTCTCTTTGACGTTTTATGTGACGTCTCACGGGAACGCGGTCGTAAAAAGGGGAAAAAAAAAAAAAAAAAAAAACGGGATAAAAAGTATCCTATGTCCTTCTCCTGGCTCTAAACTACCTCCCTGCCAATTTTCAGCTAAATCGGTTCAGCCGTTCTTGAGTTATAAGTGAAGTAACTAACACGACTTTCTTTTATATATATAGATATGTATGTATTTATAAATATATAAGTATATTTATCAGTTGTCTGGTTACCATAGTACAGGCTCTGCCTAGTTTGGGATCAGATAACGGTGTGTTGGTTGTCCTGAAATATTTATTTTATTTATTTATTTAAACTCGTAAATAAAGTGATTATAGTGTGAATGTAAATAAATTGTTTATTACTGTCAAGAACCGTTATGCTTATTCTGATGATCATTATTATCCTGTTTTCTCTTTGTTAGCTCTAAATACAAACTGTTTTGACAAAATTAAAGTTAATGGACAATAAACATCAAACATAACTGTGTTTTAACGAACGCAGATGACAGTTAACTGATGTTTTGAACCAACCCCTTCGCCGCGGAGTTAGTGGCTCTATGGTACTATGTAGGGCATGGTACCAACTTGGTGACAGTTTCTGATCAGGGTTAACTCAATAAAACGCCAATTTAATATTAAAACATTTGGAATTTGCGGACGAAAAAGTTTTCGTGTTTAATAACACAAGACACGCTAGCTTTTAAAACTAATTGAGATTTTCTGAGTAATTTACTATTCTACTAGAAAAATATAATTCAATGTGCGTGCAGCTAACGTCTATTCTAGTTAGGTCCGGTTGCTCGAAGCTCGGTTACGTCAACTTTAGGGTTAAGTTTTGGTTAAAGTAAAATTAACCGAGGGACAAATTTAAAAAGCGTTGTTGAAGGAGCGGTTACTTTAACGAGCGGTCAAATTATCGATTTAACGGCGGTCAAAATTACCGACAGGGTGGGGGTGGTTTAAATTTTGACGTTAGTAGAATTTGAAGTTAATGGTAACAATTTTTAGGTTATTTACAAAATATTTCTTTTCGAATACCATTTAAAATGGGATCGGAGCGTTTTCTTTTGGATTTAATCAATGAAGACAGTTCTTCTGATGACGAATTCATATTTCGACAAGTAGTCCAACAAAGACAGAGAAATTTTCGGCCACGAACTGATTTTTTTTTATGGGAGGAAACAGATTTTAGAGCACGCTACAGAGTGTCGAGGAATTTAGCTAAAGTGCTTGTAAATTTATTAGATTCGCGTCTCAAACGTTTGACCAAGAGGTGAGTCAATTTTTATCCATTTAAATTAATACTAGTATGGTTTTTAGAAACAATTTTGTTAGTTTCCTACCTAAAACCTGTGGTAAAACCTTTAAAATATTTAACAACTAATGATGTATGTTCATTCACTTTTTTCAGAAACAATGCAATTACATCTACGGATCAAGTCTTGTTAACTCTACAGTTTTACGCATCTGGATCATTTCTCAGATGTGTTGGGGATTCAAAAGGAGTGCACAAATCGACAGTATGTAGAGCTATTCACACTGTGAGCAAAGAGTTAGCTAAACTTAGATCCCATTTTATTTATATGCCAAGAAATGAAGATGAGAGGAAAGCCACTGTTAACAACTTTTACACTATTAGCCGCTTTCCAAAAGTTATAGGTGCTATAGATTGCACACATGTATATATACAATCACCTGGTGGCAATAATGCAGAGTATTACCGCAATAGAAAGGACTCATTTTCATTAAATGTCCAAGTTGTTGCTGATGCTAATTGTTATATCAAAAATATTGTTGCAAGATGGCCCGGAGGAAGTCACGATAGTCACATATTTGACTCAAGCAACGTCAAAGGCAGAATGGAAGATGGAGAATTTGGTGATACATGGCTACTAGGTGATAGAGGATATGCCTTGAGGTCATTTCTTTTGACGCCACTAGCAAACCCTATAACAGCAGGAGAGCATCTTTATAATGAAAGCCAAATAAGAACTAGAAATGTGGTTGAGAGGACATTTGGTTGTTGGAAACGAAGATTTCCTGCAATCGGATCCAAGTTGAGAGTCAATTTGAAATATATGCAAGCAATAATAGTTGCAACAGCTGTTCTACACAACATCTGTCGTAAGATGAATGAGGAACAACCTCCAGATTTAGTAGATCTATACGAGGAGATGGACATAGTTCATGAAACTGCTCCGAACTATCAAGATAGTACTAGAGGAGAATTAATATCGACATATTTTGACAGATTAGCTGCTACTTATACATGACAAATGTTTTCTTACTATGTACCTAAACAAAATTTGAAATAAAAAATATTCATTTAGGTATCAGACTCTTTTATTTTGTACTAAAATTACTGAGCTTGAAAAGACCAAACATTTTTAAATCACAAAGTAAAAACTTATACTAATTACTATACACTACACTACACACTATTACACTATTATTACTATTAATTTAGGGTTAATTAAAATACAAAAGATTTTTTGTAACAGGGATCTGGAATGCTACATTATAAATAAATAAATAAATCTTAAACCAATCGTTTTAGTTGTGCCTCCTGAATTTTTATTTTTAAATCTAATAGTTGTATTTCTTTTTGGTGGCGTTCCTCATTGTGTTTTATGAGTTGTTCATGCAGTTCTTGTGACTGTCTTAATTTTTCCCTGTGCTCGACTTCTGCACGTCTATTCGATTCTTCAATAACTCTTTCCTTTTCTTTTGTGCAGTGAAGTTTCTCTTCACTCAGCATCTTTATAGATCTCCTCACTGACACAGGAGTAGCTCCGAAATTTCTTTTCCGACCTAAAAATAAACAATTTAATATTCATCATCCCATCACAACTGACACTTGACAGCTAACTAACACTCTCTACTATATCTACTTACATTTTAAGGGTGATGACACTGGCTGTCTTAATAAACACCCAGGTGCACCGGTATCTTTTATTAAGGATTTCTGAAACAGAATAAATACATTTATGAAATAATATAAAATGCAGAGATTTTCCATTAAGCACGCAATAAATTAATCACCTTGATACTCACAACATTCTCCAATTCACCAGATGGGATTAATGATACTACATCGGTATTAGGCATTTTAAATTGGCTTGATGGGCTTGGTGTACAGGATGGTTGTGTGACAATCATATCATGAGACAGTAGCAGCATATCCTAAAACAAATAAATAAAAACTTAAATATCCCTTTATTACACAAAAAAGGAAAGCACATATTTGAATAATAAATGAATGTTCTATTTATTGTACAAAAGTGGATTGTCATACAAACAAATATTATTTTGTGTAATACTTCAACATTGCATACACAAAGAAATTGTTATGTGAATGTGTGAAACTTGAATAATTATAGGGATTACCTGAGAGTTTTCTATGCACTCCAATTTCTTTTTTGCTGGCGGTGTCATCACACAATGTGTTTCTATTATTTCATCAACATTCTACAAAATAAAACAAAATGAACATTGCATAATTCACAAAGATTGGAGCAAAGCTTTTTATACCAGCAAAGATACAGAATACAAATAAAAAGTCAACTTTACCATATGAGCTAGGGGTGCCAGGTTTCCTTCACCACCAGTAGGTTCAAGATTCTAATAAATAGTAAAACATAATATGTTAATTGATTATAATATAGTTATGATGAGTTTCCAATGTCTACATCCGTCCAACATACATAGGAAAATAATTGTATTTTTTTTTGCTTTCTTTTGATATTAATACAGATTGAAAACTAAAAATATTCACACATTTAGTACAGATAAAAGTGCATACCACAGGTAGGGCGTCATCATCGCATGTTGATTCCAGACCTTCTGCAGATAAAACCATCAAAGATCTCATCCAGTCTTTGTCGGGGTGGTCACTGTTTGATGTGCCTGGTATTTGACCTCCTCCAGTCCTTCGTCTTTCTTGACGTTCTTTACTTGCTTCCTACAAATAATTCAATGCATATACTCAATACTTCGGCATTCAACCTGCTTAGAGGGACGTTTCTGGTAAAACTCGTGTAAGTAAATCAACTGGGCATGTAGAACTGGTAATTTTAACAACACCACCACATAAAAATACTATATTTACTTCAGGTAAGTACTTACTTTCCGTGCACACTTTTTCATATTATCAAATTTATATTTTAATTGTTTTAGTGTTCTGTGTCTCGAGCTACTTGCGTTAAATTCCAGGTGAAGGTTAACCCATGTTTTTTCTTTCTGTGCCTGAGAAACTGCATCTGTTTTCTTACACAGTAATATGTGTTTTTTTTCATCAAGTAAACGTTTAAATAGTTCAAGTTCATTACTTGAAAAGTTAGATCCTCTTTCCCTGGAACAAAACATGTGATAAAAATTATTTTAGACACAAAAAGCCATGTTATAAAAACACCAAGGTTGCTAAAAAATAACATGCACTTACTTTGATTTAACGTCCATTCTGGCGAATACACTTGTAGTCAGTAGGTGTGAAATGGTATTTTGCTTCCGTAGCAACAAAAATCTATGTCGAATGGTAAGAAACCGCAAGAGAATTACAAAAATACTGAAATTTAAATCACCAACAAAATAATATTTCTTCCAAAACAACAATGACAAGTTGACAGCTAACACAATGTTGGCAGTCGAAAAAATATTACCCATCAAAAAATAAGGGAAGCTACACGAAAATGTACTGACAACACTTTTAACCCTCGTCAAATTTAACCGCCGCGTAAAATATTTCTGGGCAACTGAATGCGAAGATAACCGACGTTATTTTTTTAACCGTGGTCAAAACTGACAACAGTTAAATTTTAACTTTTACTTTACTGTAATGTACGAACAACCGGACCTTAGTTAGCTGATGTAACACGGCGTTAGTCTTTAGCAATTTGGTAAATGTTTTTCTGTGGATTTACCTGTTTTTAATTTAATTAGAATAAATCAAGTTCAGTGATATAAGCAAAACTGTCCGTTTTCTGTAAACATTTTGGATGTAAAAGGAAAACTGTGTGTGAGTAGGCACGTACGCACGACGACAAAATCAGACTATACATTTCCAGTAAAATATAAGCTTTAATTGTACGCAAAGTCTACACAATGCGAGGGATATTAAAACTGTAAATGTAGAGCTTGATATGTGACCGTGTGTACACCATATATAGGTACAGATATTAGGGATGATTTCAGTAGTCAAATCGAGAAAAACGGCAAACATGTTGTTATTGTTTTAAACAGGTAATTGATGATGCTTACTGTCCTCAGCCTCCATGTATACCTACCTCCTGCAATTCTGCATACGAGCCTACTCTGACAAATCTTTCAAGGCAAACATTTTGGGCACACAAAAAGTCAAAGCCTAAAATATGAAATATAATAAATAAAAATCGTTTATTTGCTTTACAGATTTTGGTAATAACAATATTTGATTTGATTGAAGCCTCATTTTAGGCAAGATATACCTGTAAAGCACCGCCTGCCTGCCGCCTGCCTGTGGTATGGCTGTAATGGCATCCAGTGCTTTCACCTTGTGAAAACACTGGACGCTATTAAAAAAGTAAATGTTCTTATTGCCTAGGTAGGCATGGCGTGTGCAGACAGGGCGCAACTCTTCGTGCCAGACCGTCAGACACGGTCAGACTGACTACTTATCACGACATGCTGACGGGCGCGTCTGACTGAAGATATTAACGGAAATATTAACTGTTTCTGTCTCACTTCAGGGCGTCGATGCCTCTAATAGAACATTACATGAGTTGGGTGGTTGATGCTTAGACCAATACAGGATGCAATAAAAAAAGGTTGTTCATGTGACGAAAAGACGCAAAAAGATGAAATATCTAACGTTAGTTATTATTTGCGGCGCTGATTTAAATTAATTATTGTAATTTTTGTAAACCTAAATTAATGAAAATGCATGTTTATTAACAAGTTTGTCAATAAAAACAGAGCATTTATTTATGTTAGGCTACACTGTCCCACTGCTGAGCAAAAGCCTCCCCCATTTCCCCCCAGGCATTCTTTTCCAGGGCCACCTCAATCCAACCCTTGCAATACGCGTCTAGATCGTCTCGCCACCCTCTTCTTCGGCCGACCTCGGCGGCGCATCCACAGGCACCCACTGTGTGGAGATTATTGCCCAGCAGACACTATGCATGCGGCTGGCGTGACCCGGCCAGTCCCAAGACGAGTAATTAAATAACATAACATCACGCCTTGTTTCCGCGAAGGGATGGGCAGAGGTGTACCTTTAGTACACCCACGTTTCGCCAGTTAAGTCCCTGTAATAGGGGGCGAGCCTATTGCCATCACACGTACCTAATTAAATAAATGTGTATTAAACAGTAAAACTTTTTAACAAAAAATTAAACCGCCGAAAAAACTGAAAAGCATAAAATAATAAACCTTAAAATTATTAGTCGACGCTTTGAGTGATCTTTGTTCATTGATTTTTCAGCGCCGACTCAAAATTTTAAGGTTTATTATTTTATGCTTTTCAGTTTTTTCGGCGGTTTAATTTTTTGTTAAAAAGTTTTTATTTTATAATTTTTTGTGACTTTAATGTACTAATATACTGGGCAAGGTATACCCTATCCAACAAAAAAAGAATTATCAAAATCGGACTACTCTGTATAAAGTTATGCGTGGTTATACATTACAATCAGTGAGTGAACAATCAATCATCCCCTGTTTTCCGACCCTTAGGGTTCGACTTAGTTTTCCAAATTTATATGGAACCACCTTGGGAGTATACCCTTTCCAATAAAAAAAGAATTGTCACAATCGGACTACCATGTACAAAGTTATGCGTGATCATAAATAAAAATAAAATAAAAAAAAAAATATACGCGTCGAATTGATAACCTCCTCCTTTTTTTTTCGTCGGTTAAAAATGGCTCAACTGGCAGTTAATTGTGGGCAGTTAATAAATCGGAATTAGACGCTACGAAACGTAACTTAGAAGTAGCAGATCTAACCTTACCTTACCCATTTGGTCAGTGTGCCCTGGGCTACTGCGACCAATACAGCTCGCGCGTGGTTGGACACAGTTCCAGCCTAGCCTAGGATTTGCCGAGCTATTTACCTAATTGTTTTTAAAACACGCTCATCAATTATTCCGACATTGATTTTTAGTAGGCTTACCATTTTGGAATTCCTGGCCACCGACATGGGAGTGCCTAGCCACAACGTCTCTCAAAGAAATTGGAGTAACTGAAATTTCTATAGTCAATTTAAACGTTGTAGATCCAAGTCATTTGCCTAACTGTTTCATGAATGGCTGAATATTTCATGCATTCAGTTAGTTATTTGAACGGCGCTGTTTAGTGAAAAGGTTAGGCTATTCACTGTAACGGTAATTGTGCTAGTTGGTTACGATATGGACATATCAAAGACTAGTTTTTGCCAGCGGCTTTACTCGCGTGGAGGTCGGAAATTATCCTGCGGGAACGTAGTACCTGGATAAAAAGTACCCTATGTGTTAATCCAGGTTATAAACTATCTATGTGCACATTTCATCTAAATATGTTCCATCGTTTTTACGTGAAAGAGTAACAAATATCTATACATCCTCAGAAACTTACACATTTATATTATTAGTAGGACGTAGGATTTGGTTGGTAGGAATAATATCTACTATGTCTTTTTAACATATAAGATAAAAGTTATGATCCTATTATAATTATGATCTGAGATTTAAATTGTAACAATATCATCTTATTCATTGAAGCGTCGATAACTACAGGTAGACCTATATAAAATCTATTTCCATTGTTAGCATAATCATTACCTACGACTACGACTATTGTATTCCATATATAAGCACATTGTTATTACTAGGGTAAAGCAAACAAATACATATTTGGCATTGTGTTCGAAAATAATTAGGAACCATGTATTATTATGCTATCCAAAATATGACATGTACCATATTAGGTTGAGGCAAAACTATTTAGGTTTTACCCGCCACCTAATTCTCAGATATCCTAATACAAAAATAGTAAAAATTATCCTTTAAATAGAATAGCGTGCGTGTGGCGTATTTTAATGAAAAGTAGTTTAATTTCAAGGGCTCGTCTAGTTTGCACACAACCACCCCATATCTACAATCTTGCCACCACGCTACGGCGGAATTAACTTCAAATTTATGTCGCCAGGCGGGTGCGGGCGATTTATGGGAACTAAATGAAACTATTTTAAGCTCGCCATGAATAATATGAAATACTTTCATGGTACTTTTCGAAGGGGTTAAAACAACACACACGCTAGTCATTAAAAACAATAACATCACTTATCATTTTGTTATTAAAACGAACCATAATTTCATGAAGTAAACCTTGCCGCACATTAAAAATCTATTACAAAAAAAACAACTTAAAAGGAATCAACTACTTACAGACAGCGTCACATCGTAAACAACCCGACAGCGATGACCATCAATTACTGGTGTCTGCGGGCGCCGCCCTGCAGCACCTCAATTAGGAGTGCACTCATAAACCCACAGCCCCCCAACACTTCACCATAACACTTGTTATCGATAAGGAATAGTTTGACAAAACAATTGTTTGTAAATAAGGCCGGGGCGGGCGGCGCGCGCTGGGCGGGCGGCGCGAGTGACGCGGGTCAACGACCGCGCTGTTGGCGCGCGTCGCCATGGCAACGCTGCAGTCCTCCTAGACCAGTTCCGGTAGAGGCGAGAGAAGGTAAAGATTGCAGGTGATGCAGTAGGTACCTAATAATAATGTCATCAATGGACTATGAAATTCAATTATTAACAGAAAATTCCCTGATTAAGTAAACTAATATGAAAGTTTTTACGAGAAACTTGTTACAAAATCCCCCACAGTTAGGTACCTAGATAATTGGCCAGCTGCACTGATTTTTAAATCTAAACGATAATAAACATGTCGATATTATTTACAGCTGTAAAGAGGAACAGCACATGCGCCACATGTGGAGATAGATCTGTGGCCTTCAGACAGCGCGGAATGTTAGTATTTTGTATATTTAATTATGTTCTGTCTAAAACGATTCTTTGATGAATCATGAACATAGCAAGAAGAATAAATATGTACACAGTATTGCGATTTGCGAGTAGGTAGCTAATGACAAAAGTCTTTTTTATTTTTCAATCTGCAGATGGATGTCACCATTTTTTTTTTAGATTTCGTTATTTCTTTTCTAGTCCCTTCCGACTGAAAAAATGCCAACTAACTTTATGTCCCAAATAGTTATATACAGGCACATTGAAATGGGGGTTACAAACGCTTGTGGTAAACTGAAAATCTTGCAACAAAAATGTCTACAACTAAAAATTTTTAGAGTTTTAATATTTATAAATGCCTCTCAGAGTGTCTCTAAAGCTAGGCATGCCAGAACTACTGGGAGACTGTCTAGTCTATGCGTTGCATTATGTGAGCACTGCACTCGGTCAAGGCTGAGAGGTGCCTGCTCCTTGTTGCCACGTCGCATTGTCTGTCACTTGTTATGTCTCGGCTTGAAAATATGTCTCAGAACAGCAGAATTATGAGTTGGCAAAACGTGTAATAATCTCTGAAAAGGCACACCATCGAGAAAATGGTCCAGGCTAGGTGGTTTATTTATTTATTTATAAAGTTTAATACTTAAATAAATATTTTGTTTCATTATTTTGTTCTAAATGATTGATTGTGTGAGTTTTGAAGAAATCAAGAGATAATTAAACTAATTGGGTGCGGGTCGGTGTGGTTTAGTAATTTATGAACATAGATTATGACGTCATATATATCTGTTGTTTCATTAAGGCGGAATATACCTATACTTTTTAATTTACTAACTCTGTTGGCGAAAAAATTCTATGAAATTAGGTTTTGCCAACGATGCTGAAAGTTACAGGAGGTTAATAGTAACTTACTTTATGGATTAATAATTCGCCGCCGCAGCGACTAGGAGAAATACGCCATCTTTTGGTGTTGAAAGTTATTTCTATAGTGTGATCCTCTGAGAAAAATAAGTGTTCGATAGTTTGGAATCCAAATGAAAAAAAAAAATCTGATTCATAACAAACTTTTTGAAAACCTGTGAATTGTGTAGATTTTTTTTAGTCCTTAGTCACTACTGCTATCTAGTTTTACTGGCCAAAACTAAGACAACCATGGACAAGTCTTGGTAGTTCCACTTATGTTTAATGGAGGGCGCTGGTGCGCACGATAAATGTTTAGCTGGCACTGCCATCTATACACATTCATATGAACAACGTTTACATTACTTAAGTGATAATGGCATTATTTGCTAAAAGAGGGCGCTACTAAACACATTGTTTTGATTATTTTTGGCGCAATTTACTTCGAGGAACTGAAAGTCATGGAAGGTGCTGTGTAGCATTCGTGGAACTCCGTCATACGAAACTTTATTTCATCACACTTTTTACTATTCGACATTATTGCCAGATGGTAAAACGAAAATTTAAAATCAAATTTCGTGAGGAACCTAGACTTTTCGCAAAAAGATTTAAAAACGTTACACCGTTTTGAAATCCTTTGGAAAATCGTAAACAGAACAATACTGACTAATATGATTTAAGTATTAGGTCTAATTACCTTTCACCTGGCTGACCTCATTAAGTAATAATGCAAAAAGAAAAACATTGGAATCCACTTATGACATTTAATAGTGATGTGTACAAGTGTTTTTTAATCAAGTAATTGATATTATATCCTAATTATTGCCTATTATGACAATGTTGTTGTACTGTTTATAGTATTGCCAATATTGCTAATGTTTTAAATCCTATAAATGGAATATTCATATTCTTTTCCTAGATATTATTGTTATATTTTGATTATATTGATATTATTCTGAATTCTCTTGGACAATGGTCCAAGAGATAGAATAAATGTATTTAAGATAATGATAATGTATGGCAATATAAGAAATGTGTTGATATAATACTTCAATACTGTTTCCATGGAGTTTCTTGTCCTTCTTCTCCATGAAGACCTAGTTTTGGAACGGACAACTAGCTTTCTGATTAATTGCTGACAAGCCTAATTGAAATAAATGTCTATTCTTGTCTTCCTGTGCTTTACTTATTGAAACCCTTTCCTATACCCAGTAAATAAGCCGTTACCATTCTGACATTCAAAGCTTGATAATTGGTACATACTAGGCTGTTCAAAAAGTAGTGAGAATGACGTAGTAATGGAGGGTACTTGCAAAAAAAATTACTGTCACGGAATGATTAGGTCTTTGTCATAATACCCTCAAATATGAAATGCCGAACTCATCTAGTTTAAAAAAAAAATATGATTGACGTGTAAAAGTGTTTGTACAAACCTACTTGCAAAAATAAAGTCATTTATCATTTATCATTTAATAATTAGCTTTCTATCTTGTCTGTGTCAGTTGTATTAATTATTTGTATGTGACGTGTCGATAACTCTCGCTAAAAATGGATAAAATTGAAATCCGTGCGGAGATAAAATACTTTTGCTTGAAAAATTTTACTACGGAACAAATTTTTAAAGACTTACGTGAGACATTGGGGAAGTCTGCTCCTCCATATTCTACAGTGGCTCGGTGGTGTGCAGAGTTTAAACGTGGTAGAACATCGGTTAAAGATGACCCGCGCTCGGGCCGCCCTTCGACGTCAGTCACTCAGGAAATGGTCGAAAATGTTGAAAAAATTGTTTTGGATGATCGCCGTGTCACAGTCCGTTTTATAGCTGAAGAGTTGAAGATTTCAACTGGTAGTGTGCATAGCATTTTGCAAGATCACTTAGGAATGAAAAGGTATCCGCGCGTTGGGTCCCGAGAATGCTAACGAACGCACAAAAGCAAACGCGACTCAACATTTCAAAGAGTTCATTGGAACTGTTTCAACGAGATCCTGATCTTTTTTTGGCTCGATTCGTAACAATGGATGAAACATGGCTTCATCATTATGATCCAGAAACGAAACAAAAATCAATGTCCTGGAAAAGACCGTCATCTCCCACACCAAAGAAATTCAAGACTCAACCATCTGCCGGCAAGATCATGGGCTCAGTTTTTTGGGACAACCAGGGGTTGATAATGATTGAATACCTTGAACATGGAGCCACTATCACAGAAAATGTCTACGCAGAACAAATAAAAACATTACGTCAGGAAATCATTGAAAAGCGACGAGGCAAACTCGCGAAAAAAGTTTTGTTCCATCAAGACAACGCACCGGCGCACAAGTCTGCAGTTGCCATGGCAGCAATCCAAGATGCTGGCTTTGAGATCCTCAATCATCCACCATATTCACCGGACTTGGCCCCTAGTGATTTTTACCTATTTCCACGTTTGAAAGAACACTTGAGAGGCACAAAATTTGAAGATGACGAAGAAGTGAAAGCCGCCGTAAACGATTTTTTAACTACTCAAGATAAAGATTTTTTTAAAAAGGGAATTTTGGCTGTAGAAAAAAGATTTGCTTAATGTATTGACCTAAAGGGTGATTACGTCGAAAAATAAAATAATATTAAATAAATTCATTTTCTAACATAGCTATTCTCATTACTTTTTGAACGCCCCTAGTATATATACACTTAGAGTTATATACTGCTTAATATAACTGCTGCTTGTTTGTTTTTTTTTGGATTTTGTTTTTTTTTAATGTTTTTTGTGTTTTTATATCTAGGGTCAAATTAAATTAGCGAATAAAACACCGTAGACGAGATGGTTATTGATATATAAACATGATAAAACAATAAATTAATTAACTTGTCCATTATATTCTGTGGGTTCATCGACTGTTTTATTACTTGAAAAATCAGTTTCTTTGTTATACTTACCAGAAGTATCAGTATTTGAATAAGATCAGACAATAGAAAACAAACTTTATGAATTCATACCTACTTTAAGAAACAACAATATCGGCGGTCGTTGATCCCCGAAAAATGCAAAAAAAAAAATTGGTTTTTTGTTTTATCATGTTTAGATGATCGATACCAATCTCGTCTGTGTAGTTTTGCTAACTATTTAACTTGACCCTGAATGTATTTTTTTTTTAACTGCAGTACCTACTTTTATGCAATGTTCATTGCGTCTTATTGCAACTGTTATAGTCGTGACTCATATCGATAACCGCTACTTTTAACTACATTATTATTGTGTGCCGCCGACCGGAAACTTTACGCCGGTTGAAACTCAATTTCGACACTTTTATTCACGTTCGCCTGAATTTCGTTATTTCATGTAATGGGAGTAGTTACCTGCCCTCCAATTAGTTTCCAATACCCACATAAGCACCCTATTGATTGGCAAGTTCATCAATTAGTTTCATACAATAACATTAATGTTTGAAACTACCTAATTAAAATCAATTGATTTAGTAGAGACGTACCTAAGGGCTCCTGTTGTATACACTTTACAATATAATAGTGAAGCAATCTGGCTCAATACAATCGTCTGTTAATTGATTACAATTAACTATTGATTGATAATTACTTGGCAACTGGTAGGTGTTCATTAATTGTTACACATATTGATTAAATGTATGGTATTACTGGAATACTTGAAACCACTTTACAATACAATACATTATTCAGATTCAGTTTACAATATCTACAGAACTTGTGTTAGATAAACACTTTTTGTATGTATAATTACATCAAGGTTTAACAATAATTAGCATACTATATTCAGTCTATAACGTTCCTACTGGTCACACAGGCCTCCTCTCAGTGAGAGGGAGTCGGCCGCAATCCGACATACTTAAAAAACAATAATTGAAGTCATATATTATTAATTTATTACTTACAACTCTTAGTAAAACAATTAGCGGTTGGCGACAATATATCGGCTTTTGATTTAAAAAAAAATCTTATTATTTACATTTAATTTATTGGTAGCGTAATATATTTCTTGCCTGCTATCTGTGTGCCGCCTGTCAGCCAAAGATTAATTCAAATGAAATCAAATCAGAACAGTTACCTAAGTCATTTGATTCTTCCATTCCAGTGACACCCACCTGATTTCATAAAGGAGTCATTTCAAAGCCAATCAGGGACAAAGCTCGCTCTTCATTATTATAATACAATTAAAAAGCCATTAAATTAAAATATCTTCTGTTTTATGAAGCTCGACGCAAAATGGTGGCACTGAGATATAATAATAAGACAGGAGAAAGGAGTCAGAGAAATAATGGAGTGTAAAATTAGATGTAGTTTCTCTTGAAACGGCGTGAAATAGTTTTAATTAGCAGCTAATTGGAAGTAAAAGTAATGTTCCGTTATCTTTAATCAAAAGTGGTTTACATTGATGCCACTTTCACGCTGATCAGGCAGCCAGGCCGGCTGTCTGGGTCTTATCTCGTCGATAGGACAATAGAGTTTGAATAGACAGCTGAAAGAAGCAAGCAAGTTTATTCTTGCACTCTTGTTTCTACACGCACATCTAATGTTCTGGTCCCTATAATACAGTTAACACTAGTTTAGGGACCAGGGGATTCACATTTATGTTAACATTCATGTCTATAAACTTATTGCTTACTTACTAATGTAATCTAGAACTTACTTAAACTTTGTTAAAGTGATTTTTATTATGGTCATATTAAACTTAGTGATGTTTGCATCAAGACCCTTTTTAACTGAAGAGCGAGCCTAGAACTGCCATCTCGGTATGATCTAATAAATACAATAAACAACAATAATACTTCCTGATTTGGTAATCGAATTGGAACCCTCACAGCATCCCAGCAAAAAATGTACAAACCACAGGATTGGCTCAGATACGTGACCATATCAAACCAATTGACACAATTCCAACAACCCGGTTCCCACGTCCGGATATGAGTTGAAGAGTTACAATTATTAGTACCATCTCGTGTTACCTTCGGGCTCTCAATTGGCTGCTAATTGTGCCGTTTGTGCCGCCGCCCGCGCCGTGTGACGCGCATTCTTCGCTCGGCTGATAATTATATTCAGGACACGAGTGAATACGTTTACAAACCTGAAATATGATTTTGAATTAGGAACGTGTGACACAAATCAAGGTCGATACAAAGGGATTCTGGGTCCCGTTATCCTGTTGTGAAATTAGGAATACAGTAGGAATGCGATATTTGATTTTGTTGTACGTACTATGAATTTCCTTTAACTACATCACCTTATGTCAAGGTAAAGTTGCGTTGCACTACGAACGCTTCGATAAATATGTAAAGTATAGTAACTGCATAGTAGTTATTGTACCATTATTGGTTTTACAAGAATGTAGAGTACCTACGTTGAAACAATCGTAAATAAATACTATTATCGTAGGTACGCAAAACACTACGCTACGATAACAAACGGAAGGTTAGTCGCGCTAATCATTTCAATTGAATTGTTTCCATGTTATGTCAACTGTAATGGACATTCAGCCGAAGATGAGTCGTAAGTGAATAGAATTGATTCTAGGAGGGGATTCCCGGAACCCAGAGCCAGGGACCCCGGGGCCCTCACAATCAGGCCTCGGGCAAGAAGGTAAATCTAATTTGAACAAATAATAAGCGCCCCAAACGAATGTCAGAATGTCACTGACAATAACACTGTTGTTTGCTGGGTCTGACATTTGCCTGCAGGCGACAAAAACCTGATTTGCAATAATTAGACCGGTTTGTGGATGCAAAGGCGCTCCTTTACTGTCAGTTCCATTTGCTTGCCTACGGAATCCTACAAATAGGAATCAGCCGCATTCAATAAGAAATAGCGCTTACACAGTCTGGCAGGTTCATTTCTAATATTATAGATAAAGATAAGATAAGATATATTATAGATAAGCAGAAAAACTATTTATTTCTGTCTAAGTATACCACATGCATTTATGTGTTTTCTTTATTTTCTTCATCACTAAACTTTTGTTATAATTTTGACATTTTCTTCCTATAGTAGGTAAACTTATCGATAAAATAGTCTCTATGTAAGTTTAGTAAGACCACCCAATCATACAAAAAACCGGCCAAGTGCGAGTCGGACTCGCGCACCGAGGGTTCCGTACAAATCTGTAGGTATTCTCGGTTTAAAAATATATATTTTTTTTTAATTTTTATATTTCAGTAGATTGAATGTAAGGTAAATTGCGGTTTACGATTTATGAAGTTTTAAAAAAAAACTACTCACTCGATCTCGTTCAAACCAATTTTCGTTGGTAGTTTACATGGTAATGTACATCATATATTTTTTTAAGTTTTATCATTCTCTTATTTTAGAAGTTACGGGGGGGGGGGGGACACACATTTTACCACTTTGGAAGTGTCTCTCGCGCAAACTATTCAGTTTAGAAAAAAATGATAATAGAAACCTCATTACCATTTTTGAAGACCTATTCATAGATACCCCACACGTATGGGTTTGATGAAAAAAAAAACATTTTTGAGTTTCAGTTCTATGTATGGGGAACCCCAAAATTTATTGTTTTTTTTTCTATTTTAGTGTGAAAATCTTAATGCGGTTCACAGAATACATCTACTTACCAAGCTTCAACAGCATAGCTCTTATAGTTTCGGAAAAAAGTGGCTGTGACATACGGACGGACGGACAGACAGACAGACAGACAGACAGACATGACGAATCTGTAAGGGTTCCGTTTTTTGCCATTTGGCAACGGAACCCTAAAAACATCTCTGTATTTTGTGGTGTTCGCACAAAAAGTGATCGATAAAAACAATTTGCAGTGGCGCAGACAGCCCGTTCGCCGTGAGTACGCTCATACCGGTCCAGTCATTAAGCCTGTATCGGCTTACCGCGGCCAATTCCGCGGCCGCCACGCTCGGCCCGCTGCGCACAATAGCCCGCAGCACCCACACGGCCACATCGCTGATCGTTTGTTTCCATTCTATGCCACTATTGTTGCTTCCTTTTACAGAAATAATTGCCCTTTCAGCTGAGTCAGATGCTCATGTAATGTAGATTCACTTTTGTTTGCGCTCGTAAAATTGATAGTGAATTGTGGGAAGCGTCTGGTGTTTTAAGTGGCTTAGCCAATTTTTGTTTAAGGTTACGTAGCCATTTTTGTTTCCAACCATTAAAGCCTATACGTACTTCTTTATATCAATTTAGAAATATGCATGTGTGTGATGCGTGGAAAATGTTGTATGCGACAGACACGTTCCCGGCGGTGGTGGAGCCACTCGGGAGAGGCCCCATGTCCAGCTATGGTCTGCGGTAGACCGAGTTGATTGATGGATGCGGATATTGTGTGGCTGTCCTCAATTTAAAGATACTTAACTAATTTATTCGTTATTACGTCGAGTACATCGAATGATTGCCTACTTAAGATCCACTTTCACATTGTTTGATTATGATTCATCAATTTGTTCGTTTGACAAATCAAACATCTATTAGATACAAGTGAGAGACGATTTATTCAATTATATTACGAAGCAAACACTCGAAGTACTTAACTAAATTACACAATCATAGAAATTATGTCTTAGTTCTCCGTGTCGGTATCCATTTTCAGGAATATATTTGTAATTGCTGAAGCTACTCGCTTCACTTGACGTGTTCACAAAGAAATGTGAGAATAAAGAAAAGAGCGGAATACCGGAATACGCTCCGTTGTGTGGAGTTATCGTTATGACTCGGTTTGACAGACATGTATATTGAACGCAGCAGATGGAAATATTGTCTGGAATATACTTACCTACCGCGCCGCTGAGTAACTCAAGCGTTACAGTGTTATTTTCTTCATTGGTTTGAGGAATATTTCTTTCGTGTTACGATAAAATGTAATCTAGCTGCTTCGGTTCAAAAGATCAGTTTGAGGTTTACGTACCTCAAAGGGATAAAATGGAACCTTTAGATGGCTTTGTTGTCCGTCTGTCTGTCTATCTGTCTATAAAGCCCTGTTACTCAAAAACGCGTGGAGATATGAAATTAAAATGAATACCAAATACAGCTAGAACTAATACATAGATCTACGTTCCCTTCTTCTTCTTCGTTGTTTCACTCTTGACAGAGTGATCGTGGGCGTCACATCTGGTGTGGTGGCAGCCTTGTTTTTTTTTTGGATGGGAAATCATCGAATGACGTCTACAGCTCTAGGCTGGAGCGGAAGGGCGTGTCAGACTTTTACTGGCTAAAACCCACCCGTGTTCCTTTAGTTGCCCATATGCCAGGGCCACGATAACTCTTTCGAACGAATCTCGCGACCCTGGCAGGCATCGGTCCTAGCAGACCCCTTCAGTATTGCTGACAACTCTTTGAGGCGCACGTGGAATACTACACGCCGTCGACCCGAGCCTGGTCCTTACCGGGCGGCGAGCTGTCCATTGCTCGCCGCCCGCAAGCTCGCACCTACGGTGGCCGGAAGTCCGCTATCGACTCCCGACGCCCGGAGCGTCTCCTCCTGCGGCGGCTAGGGACGTGGGAGCGCAAAGACTGCCACTCCCTCACGCGCCGCGCCTCCTATTTCGCGAGCATTACTGCTTTGGAGGTGACGGCTTGCCATCCCCTCTCACTCCGTACCATGGCTCGCACCAGGGCTGGACGCGAGAGGTTGCCGCCGCTGATCGGTGGTGGCAACCTTCACAATCGGTCTCTTAGAGCTTTAAACAACAAGCTTCTAAGTCAACGCAATAAAAAATACGGTAAATGGCCGTATTTTTTATTGCGTATTTTTTACTCAACATATTTTGATACTCGCAAAGAAATCAGAGCCTATAGGAGAACCTATAGGGAAATACCTCCTGTTGATTCAGAATCGTGAAATTTGCCAAGGTTTAAAATAAGTAGGTTATAGTTGTACCATGTTTATTTTTTTGCGATTAGGAACTACTTTTTAACTGACGAAAAAAACGGAGGAGGTTCTCAACTCGACGTATATTTTTTTCTTTCCAATAAAATTATTTTTTTATTGGAAAGGGTATACTCCGAAGGTGGTCCTATATAAATTTGAAAAACAAAATCGAACCCTAAGGGCCGGAAAACAGGGGATGATTGATTGTTCACTCACTGATTGTAATGTATAACCACGCATAACTTTTATACAGATTAGTCCGATTTTGATAATTCTTTTTTTATTGGATAGAGTATACCTTGCCAAGTATTATTAGTACATTAAAGTCACAAAAAATATAAAATAAAAACTTTTTACCAAAAAATTAAGCCGCCGCAGTTTTTTTTTTTATTTAGCAGTTGGAGAATTGACCGTGACGAATGGGCGAATGAGATTGGGCGTAATGTATGGGGAACATGTTTTTCAGCTACATTGTTCAGATTTGTTTTTGTGATAAAATCATCTCTGTGACGGAACCCTTCATTGTGCGTGGTCCGACACGATTTTAGCCGGATTTTTTTTAATCACTTCCAAACTAGCTGGTGTCTCCGACGGATTTACGGCGACAATCAAAACCAATTAGGTATAGTAAATAGTAGGTAAATCACTAAAAACAATATCGGTAGCATTAGCAATCACATGAGTTAGCTTCGCAAAATTAATAGGACTTTTGACTTAGCTTCATGAACTGATACCTACATAAATCAACGATTTATCCTTAACTAAACTCCTTTATATTTCATGACTTCTAAGTTACATTAAGTTTCTACTTGTCGGCGTTAGTGCTTACATTTAGTTAAATTGAATTCTATTTTCAGAGTTGCTTTGTGAGAAATGGCTGCTTTTACTCGGCTTTGCATTCCACAATTTAAAATAGGAAGTTGGACTCAAGCTTTGTGGCAAGTCTGCTGTTTAGTTAAAGCTATTTTACTTTTTTAATGCCCGTTCACTTTGCGAGAGACAGAACTAAAAACTTTCATATTCCACTTCATTTTTTTGTAATCGTTGTCTTCTTGTATGGTCTAACTACAAAAAAACAACCGACTTCCTTAAAAAAAACACTACAAAGTCAAAAATAACTTTAATTTCGAAAGTCGGTGTCTTAGGCTCTGTATTTAAGGTTTTTGCCACCGACTTCCGAAATTAAAGTTATTTTTGACTTTGTCGTGTTTTTTTTAAGGAAGTCGGTTGTTTTTTTTGTAAAAAGTTTTTATTTTTTAACTTTTTAGTTGTGGTAGATACTCCGTACTAATCTAATCGCGTTATGCGTACATTTGTCGCGCAAATACGTAATGAATTTTAAGACTTATATGGTTTTCACATGGACCCCATTGTCCAAATAAAACCAAATTAAAATGGGACCATTAAGAAAGCACCAGCTTCCAAATAAAAAAAGAATCATCAAAATCGGTTTACCCAGTCAAAAGTTATGAGGTAACAAACATACGGTATTCGTTCATTTGTCGCGCAAATACTTAATGTAAATTTAAGACTTATATGGTTTTCACATGGACCCCATTGTCCGAATGAAACCAAATTTAAATGGGACCATTCGGGAAGCACTAGCTTTCAAACTAAAAAAGAATCATCGAAATCGGTTCACCCAGTCAAAAGTTATGAGGTAACAAACATAAAAAAAAAAAAAAAAAAAAAAAAAATACAGACGAATTGATAACCTCCTCCTTTTTTTGAAGTCGGTTAAAAAGGTGTATGTTTGCATCATGATAAATGTATGAAGATATGTGTACTTCCAAATAAATGAATAATAAATATAAATGTAAATATAATATTTAAATCACAGGCGCCACTCATTGCTCATTTCTATCATATCAACCGAAAGACGTCCACTATTGGACATACCCCTAAAGGGGGGGCTTTCATAGTAACTTGCATAGAGAACGCTGCTGCCCATTCTCTAGTAAGTACTTTAGTAGCCTTTTACGACACCCACGAGAAGAAATGGGGCCGTACCGTAGTAATGTTATAATGTTTTTTTATGAAATGGTCATTAAATTAAATTGAATGAGTTTAGGGGGTTTTATTGATGTTTTTTTAATGATTATAATTACGCAAAGCTATATTAGCTACGGTCGCAAATCATATTTTGCTCAACTTACCTACGGCTGCCATTTTCATACTATGGTATGGTTGATTGACATCCAAAATATTTTACAATCGCCTATGTACCTATGTATATTGGGTAGGCACATACGTCCCTATCGTCGACCACAAGAATCAATTTTAGGTGCTAATATCAAAAAGGTCGCCGTGTTTCAGCGAAAACTTGACGACTTTATTGGTTTATATCGGATCTATATATTACATTTAATAGTTCGAGCGTAATTTTGCGGGCAGTCCTTTGACTAAGGAAACAAACGATGGCAGACATTAGTTTCCGTAATACAACCAGAGAGGCAATACTATTGTTAAGTTTTAAAACCACTATCAACTTTATACGACTTTTGTCGATATTTTGGCCTGTGAATCGTTCAAATCAATAACGTGGGTACTCTTTGAAGTTAAGTTTTCAATAACTGCTTAAACCAATCAGCAGGTCGAAGCCAGAAACTGACAACCAATCTTACCAAGAGATAACGTGCCGATTAGCTGGGTTTTAGAAACCAGATAGGCAGTCGCTCGACGTAAAATACTGGCATTAAGCTACATCCGGTTAGATTGGAAGCCAACCTCAACGCCGTTGGGAAAAAGGCTAGGCAGACGATGATGACTTAAACCGGCCCTTGCTAAGGAAATGTAAAACATAAGTAGGCGGATTTTTACAAAGAATCTACTAGTCATTATTCTTTATCTATCTAAAGTGTACCAGATTACCAGCGACGTCAAGTTTCCACCCCGCGGCACTATCCATTAGCTATAATAAGTTTAACTGTACAAAAAAACATTGCTCTCGGCAGTACCAACATAGCTCCTATAGAACTAAACACACATCTCATTATTTCTAAATTAATATTGAAACACGTAACGTTACAAGGTCGCGAATATACAAGCGTTTATGTATTATACGAGTATATTGTTTCTTTGATTGACGCGAGAAAGCTCTTATGTAATGCAAGTTTATTTAATCGGGACTTTCTAAAACCGTTGCCAGCGATACATACAACACAATACAATTCAAATGAAATTACATTCAATAGATAAATAGTTGTTGTTGTAATAAGATGTAAAGGATTAGAAAATTGCTATACCTTTACATACAAGAGAAATTGGGTTATGTAATGTTAATGAACAGAGTTGATTGATTGGTTTAGGTAATTGCAGAATGACGATGTGTAAGTTGAAATTCTGAGAACAGAAATCGATACCTGCAAAATACTTATTATTTAAATTAAAAAGCACTTCACTGAGGTTAAAGTTTAGAACACTATTTTACAGACACGTCGACATAGATCCTGTTTTAAGGCGGGCGTAACGTTTCATTGAGAATGGTAAAGGAATCACGAGCTCTACCATCGTATATTATAGATCTATATTATATTTTTCCCTAAAAAATATATTTGATTTGTACAATAAATGCTCCAGCTCGCTAAGCTGTTTCTCTACTAGGATGTATAAGATGCAGAAACGCATTTCGATTTAAAAAGAAATAAAGACCTCTACGACTATTACTGACACGCACGGCCGCCGGCCGCCTCACAGGTGATTTACTCTTACTAGCTTTTAAATGTTAAACGGTACGATTTAATGCCTTATTCTCGGAGTCGCAGGAATTTGAAGAACTTGTTTTTCTACAGAAATTCTACATAGGATTTGCGTAATGAATAGGAACTTGTAAAAGATTTGTGCTTTTGAGAGTACACGTATACTTTAGTCTTTTTCTACAGCTTAAGCTACTAAAACTATTAGAGTAATCTTTTCAACCTCTATAATTAGTTTATATCTTGATTAACATTTTTTGTTGCTTTTCTATCTCAGAGCTGTCCGCAGTATTATTTTTTACTCAATAGTTCTTCATCAAACTACCGGATAGTAAACCGGGCTGCAACACACCTTATAGTGCCGTTAAACGATCAGTTTACTGCTGCACGTGCCTCCAGCAATAACATCAGTCTAGTGTTACTGCTTCACACGAGCGTTATAAAGAGTAGAATGATGCACAATTATGACCCATCTCACTTAACCTTCACTTAAGTGAGGCATCAAGCTCTGGCCGCGGGGCCTGTATACGTGCTAATCTTTATCTTTAATCCCATGATTTATTTAATTACAATAGTATTATGTATTAAGGTACCAGTTCAGTCAATGACTCTAAATATTCTAAAGTTGTATATATTTAATTAGCTATTGCTGGTAACTTCGTCCACGTGAATGTTTGACCCCTGACCCACCGCGTCACATTACATTACCCGCCCTATCAAAATCCAAATTCATTTATTTAAACTTGGCTGAGAGTCAGCACTCTTTTAGCATCAAAATTACTTAAACAGTCCCCCAAAACGCCCGTCTTCACCACTTCTTAGCGCTTTAGCTTGGAAGAAGTGGCGGAACAAATTCCTTAGCATTACAGCTGTCTGTTCAGTTAGAAGAACTTGATTCTATACAATAATATGTACTTAAGTAATAAATATTACGAATGAATGAACGAGGATGAATGAAGGACGGCTTACAAAAAGTATTTACAAGGCAGATGTGGATACGCCCTAGGAGGACACATAGTAACCTTATTGGTGATGTTCTTCAGGAAGGTCAGGTGCGTAGTACTCGCAACCGACGTGTGTGTATGACCAATTGTATGAACCTAAACGAGGCAAAAGAAATGTGTAGAGATCGTAGCAGGTGGCGTTCCGTGGTTTCTGCCTACCCCCATAGGAAAAAGACGTGAGTTTGTGTATGTGTATGTGTAAATACGAATAACAAAACATAAATTAAATTATTTGCCGTATGTTAGCACACGCCAATATACCAACAAAACATTGAAACTATATTCAAGCTAATATAAATAATAAAAACAAAGCCCGCGCTATTTACTAGTTCTTTTTTTTACTTTTTGCTCGGCTAAATGCAAAGTATTTTTTTCAAATCCGGCCGGTAGTTCCAGAGATTAGCGCGTTCAAATAATCAACAAAAAACAAGATAAACAATCCTTTCAGCTTTATTATTAGTATAAACAGATCGATAGGAAACCGGACACGGTATCATGAGCGTTCAGCTACAGCGCCTACAGCTAGTTCCACTGATATCCAACCTAAACATTCTTATTAAAATCTCAAGTCTATCTTAATTTAAGAAAAAAATCGGTCAAGTACGAGTCGAAAACGCCAAATAATACACGTTTCTTGTATGGCATAAAAATTAAAGGGGTAAGATCCTTTAATTTTAAATATCTTTATTTTATTTTTATGCAGTCTTGATACTGTGGTTATAGAAATATATGCTCTGAAAATTGCAGCGACGTACCGGCCAAGTGCGTGTTCGCATCTTTTAAAATGTGTTAATAAGTAGTTTTATCACATCTTTTTACTGACGATTTTCAGACTTTTTCCTTTATGTTTTGTGAAATCTTGCTTCTCGCCAAATTTGATGATTCTAGACAACGGAAAGTACCCGATTCATTTTGATTTATTTGTGAGTGTCAAAATATAGCGCATAAATTGGACGTATTTTTTAATGCATGGTCTATGTTTGATTTTTAGCTCCAAGGGACCATAGTCAACTTATATCTCCACGTGTTCCCGAGAAAAAGGATGTTGGCAGACCGATTGCCTTTGTTCCATTTGAGGTAAAGATCTGAGAAATATGATTTAAAAACAAGCTATATTTTAACTACGCATACATCGATCTGTTCTTTATTAGTGATCGATGAAGGCAATGCCAAAAAACACAATTTTCCTGTTACGTAATGAAAAATACCACTTGTACTCCATCGAATGATAGTTTACAAATACCATCGAATATTGAAAGCTTGTTGACCTACCGCGGGCGCATACCCTGCAATCTGTTCATAGAAGAGTTTACCCATGACCCAGTATCAACCATTGATCGTATGGAGCCAGTACAGCATGAGAGTGGTCATCTGGCTTCAGTTGAAACCACTTCAATCGAATTACGAAACATACTCGTTTATTTTTTTTGCTCAGCCAGTAACGTAAACAGAGTTGAATCAAATACGTTATCTGGATGTTTCTCAAGAGATTTTAATGAGACACAGATGTTGTATCTGCAGTCCTTGGGAGCCCTTACATTATATTTTTCTTATTTCATTCGTTTCGATGCCAGTACTGCAGTACATTGTTTACATTTTTATTTTTCTTGCTTGAGTAAGTGAAGGGTACAGGGGCAAAACAAGGAATGTTACTAAAACAAGTTTTTGTGTATTTAACATTTTAATGTTTGAAAGTTTATAACTTTTTCTTATATATTAATTGTTTAGAAACTACTAATAGGAACTTTAGTTTACCTTACAGAGATAAGCTGTAGATACAAATAAACTTTTGGCAAATATTAACAAATATGTAAAATTAGAAAAAAGAAAGTAATAAACTATTATAAAGTACTAAAACATGGAATGTCCTATAGAACCCATACAGGGAATGTCCAAATCTAGTACTATATATGGCTAATGCCTTCAAAATAGGCTTGTGCTTCAGCAGAACAAAATCTTTTTAACTCCATAAGGTCCTTGTGCTTCTCTGCACTAAGTGGCAAGTAATCTTGGTAGGCAAATCTAGGCAATTCAAATTCATTGCTACATTCTGGTTGATTCGCTCTTTGCTTATACAATATGGGTGACTTCTCCCATGAACCATTGTAGTTGCTGCGATAAAGAATGAACCTTGGATGTTCTCGCACACTCATTATTTCTCTTTGGGCCTGGATTGGAAAAGAACACTTTTTCATGTACAGATTCTGAAAAAAACTGTATATTTCCTTATAATTTCACCCTTACCACTTCCCTTCCTCATGGAGGCGATCGGTGGCGGCGAATCTGAATCCAGCCCTGGTGCGAGCCATGGTGGGGAGCGAGAGGGCATGGGAAGCCGTCACCTTCTGCGAAGCAGTAATGCTTGCAAAGGAGGAGGCGGGACACGTGAGGAAGAGGCAGTCTCTGCGCCCTCACGTCCCTAGCCGCCGCAAGAGGAGACGCCCCGGGCGTCGGGAGTCGATAGCGGACTCCCGGCCACAGTAGGCGCGAGCTTGCGGGCGGCGAGTAATGGGTAGCTCGCCGCCCGGAAAGGAACAAGCTCGGGTCGACGGCGCGTAGTGTTCCACGCGCGCCTCAAAGAGATGTCAGCAGAACAAAAGGGGTCTGCTAGGACCGATGCCTGCCAGGGTCGCGAGATTGTTCGAAAGAGACACTGTGACCCTGGCACATGGGCAACTGAAGGAACACGGGTGGGTTATAGTCAGTAAAAGTCTGACACGCCCTCCCGCTCCACCCAGAGCGGGAGAAGTGATCTGATGATTTCCCATACAAAAAAAAAACCACTTCAATAACTTCAAAGGGTTTGGATCGTTGGCGACTTATTTTTAGCAGGTCATACCATTGATATGTGATTTCCGTGTGAGTTTTTATTGATTAGGCCCATATTCTTGACGCATTCTAAATATGAATGCCGATATTATTTTAATGGAGTCCAAAATTTTCATGATGTGGACCACTCTTTTTTTTTTCACAAATTGACTGAAAAATGTAAATCTAAACTCGCAGTCACAACAACATTACATACGCTCTCTTTAACTGATATTGACAGTTGGACATTTCATGTTATGTTCCGTTTCACTAGGGACATTCCCATTTTTGCACCTGTACAGGCTTTTGAAATATTGAAAATAGGAAGGACTATGATTGTTTTTATGCTTTTTACACAATGCTACATAAAAATACGCGCGAAAACCCAAGTGGTACCATACTTAATTTATATTTGAATGTTTTGTGACATTCCTTGTTTTGCCCCTGTACCCTTCAAGTATGCTTTTCATTGTATTTGTTGGTATGGACATGAGTAGCTGACATAATGGCAAACTGTGCTTATAATGTACTTATACTTTACAAACCTACTATTTGTAGCGTTAATCGGTTATGGTTAAATCTTTTTTTATTTGTATTTCCACCTTTTTAAACAAATACGCCAGAATCTACTACAATTAGAATATTTCTTTGATAAAAGGTTTTTTTTTGGATGGAAAATCATCAAATGACTTCTCTCGCTCTGGGCGGAGCGGGAGGGCGTGTCAGACTTGTACTGACTAAAACCCACCCGTGTTCCTTCAGTTGCCCATGTGCCAGGGTCACAGTATCTCTTTCGAACAATCTCGCGACCCTGGCAGGCATCGGTCCTAGCAGACCCCTTCTGTGCTGCTGACATCTCTTTGAGGCGCGAGTGGAACACTACGAGCCGTCGACCCCCGGCGGCGAGCTACCCATTGCTCGCCGCCCACAAACTCGCGCCTGCGGTGGCCGGGAGTCCGCTATTGACTCCCGACGCTCGGGGCGTCTCCTCCTGCGGTGGCTAGGGACGTGAGGGCGCAGAGACTGCCACTCCCTCACGCGCCCCGCCTCATCCTTCGCGAGCATTACTGCTACCTTCTACCATGGCTCGCACCAGGGCCAGATGCGAGAGGTCGCCGCCGCCGATCGCCTCCATGAGGAAACGGTGATGCTCCGCCCAGGCAGGGCAAACCTCCACTGTTCTGTCCCGTTTATTATCTGTGCGCCTAACGGAATGCACGTGTAACGAAGTGACATCTGACTTGACAGTTTTGACGTTGACACTTGACTGCTTGTTAATTTGCCGCTAAAAGAGGTCCGTCGCGTTTTGGAACCCCCGCGACGCTTTTGTTGAAATTAATCCTTACCCCGGTCGTTTTGTGGACAATCTGTCATGACCCAGTTGAGGTGAATGTAGCTAACCCCTAATTTGACGTAATAACACGGGTTTGGACATATCTTGTTGAAATGGTTTGAAGGTCAAGTCAAAGTGACGCTATTGTGAATGAGTGATTTGAAGACCGCATGCTGTGATTGCCTCCAGCCGACGTTGCAAGCGGATTGTTACCAGGAGAATACTCATAACGTCACGACACGATACACATACACTCACTTACATACATAACTCCAGGTTGGCACCAGAGCAGTGTCCTTCAACCAACAGGTAAGTTCTTTTGTTGTATTGTAAGTGTTTGATTTGATTGTCTGCTCCGCGTACGGCGGACTAGTTGCGCTCGCCACTTCTTGTGTCTAGAGCCCCACGATTATCACACTTCCACTGCGCATTGAAATCCTATGGTAGGGGTCTAGTCTAGCCTGGCAGCGTACATTTTGGTAGCAGAGGCGTGGTTTTAACCTACAAAACCACCAAATTGGTAATTTACAGTAGGCTAATTACTTGGCAGTCTCTATAAGGGAAGTAGTAATACGCTGTAAATATTTGATAACTATAATTAATTGTTATTTGAAATAATTTGTTTGAATTTATTGAGTCGAGTAACTGATGTTGCCAAGGTCAGCCGGGCTAATAAAGTGGATTGGATTGGGCTGTGGTGCAGCCCCTTGTTGTAGCCCCTTTTTGTGTCTGATCTGTGTTGTATTGAATGTCAGGAAGACATTAAAATATTGAGTTTGTACCATTGATATGGTTATTTGTGAAAATTAATATTTGAAAAATTATTGGCATTTTTGAGTATTACCATTGTTTTGAGTTGGAATAAAGGTTCATTATTGTTGTACCATTAACAAAGTGGTTTGTGAACTTAATTTTGGAATTGGATTAGAATTTGAATATTTGAATTGAATTATGAAATAGAATTTTGAACGCTGATATTGGGTTTGAATTAAAATAAAAGTTTATTGTTGAATTGGATTGAAACCAATTGTTTGCTTGTAATTATTTTGTTATTTCTTGAGTTGCTGATTAGCGGTTTGGTAGTTTGATTGTTTCCTTGTTATTTATTGATTGAACTTTGTTATTTGATAATTTAATTGTTTTGTTTATTTGAATGGTTTTGTTTGTGCAATGGCATACAGATGGAAATATTGCAGTGCCGGACACCTGTCCAGGTCAAGCCGGAGACCTCGGTTGTTTCAGGTCCCGGACTATTGAGTAGATTGCCTGTTTTGGAACTGCCACACTTGACGGTCGCTGGGACCACTGGTACAGTTTCCAAAACCTGTTTGCAAGTTTGGTTGATGCACGCTCGGACCTCAGACCCGCCCTAAAGTTGGCCTATTTGTTGTCTGTCCTGGAAGGTGAGGCCCGAGCCTTGGTACAGCATCTGTCGTTGACTGACTCAGCCTACCCTACCGCTTTGGGACTACTCACCCAGCGGTACCAAATGAACGTTGTTTGGCTGATGTTCATCATATTGCATTGATTTTGGGGTTACCGGTCATTACTAGTTTGTCAGCATTGCGTACTGACCTGTTGAACCCGTTGGTGGCAGCGACCAACGCTTTAAAGCAATTGGACTTGCCGGTGGACCAATGGTCTTACCTTTTGGTGCACGTTGTGCTGCAACGGCTTCCTGCCGATTTGAGGGCTCGTTTCGAGCAAAAGTATGGTGGGGATAGTGTCACACATCTCCCCCCATTTGATGACCTCGTCCAATTTTTGGAGGATGAGTGTCGGTTTGTGGACAACTCTGGCGTTGCCACTGAGTCATGCCAGCCGTCTTCCCGGCCACGAGACCAGGGACGGACTAGGGCTCGCGGGCCTGTTGATGGTCGCCCCGCCGCTCGTTTTGCTGGCACCCAGAGTCGTCCAGGTTGTGAGTTTTGTAGGGACACGGGGCATGGCATGGCAACTTGCGCGGCCTTTTTGAAATTGCACGTGAGTGCCCGCCGCCGAATTGCCAATTTGAACTCCATCCTCGTCGGGAAAGACTTGGGTCTGGGTGTGGCGATCGGTCGCCGCCCAGACATTGTTAGGACATTGGCGCCTGCCCCGCTAAGGTACCCCTCAGATCGACACGGTTTTGTTGCCAACGGCATCGGTCGGGTCTGGGGGCCCACGGGGGACTCTGTTGTGGTCCGTGTCATTTTGGACATGGGAGCCCAGGGTTGCCTTTTGTCTATTGTTTTGTTGTTTGTTTGTATTGTTTTGGGCAAAATTGTTTTCTTGAGCGCCTTTGGACTGCGGGACTTGGCTGGGCCCGAGCCAATTTGGGAAACCCTGTTGGAAGAGTGGCTCCAATTTGTATCCGCACTCCCTGCAGTCAACGAGGTCGTGAACCCCGCGCTATCCTCCCCCCTGGGAGCTACACTGCTACCCTTGTTTGTGATGCGTCTTCGCACGGTTATGCAGCTGTTGTTTGTCTGCGCGCCGTCTGCGCAACAGGCCAGGTGAATTTGTCACTGGTCTTGGCCAAGAGCAAGGTGGCCCCCCTCCGGTCGGCACTGACCATCCCAAAGTTAGAATTGTCAGGGGCGGCGCTTCTTGTGCGTCTATTGAACCACGTTGCTCACACTTTGGGTGGAACTGTAGACATTCGGTTTTCTTACGCCTGGACGGACAGTCAAATTGTTTTGTGTTGGTTGAAGACGTCCGTCCACTCTTTGGAGGTCTTTGTTGCGTACTGAGTGTCCCAGATTCAAAATTTTGATACGCCTTTGATTTGGAGGCCCTTGCCTGGAGATTTGAACCCAGGCGCCGTGGCCTCACGTAGGTGCATGGCACCCCGCCTGTTTGCTTACCCCCTATTGTGGGGACCAGACTGGCTGACTCATCCCGAGGATGATTGGCCTCGATCGCCAGTCTTGATGTCGGGTCCTTTGCCCGGGCTCAAGGTGCTCGTTGTTGGAACAAAGGACCCTGAGTTTGTTGAGTCGATTTGGCTCCCTCGACAAATTGTTGAATTGTTGTTTTTTGTTGTTGAATTGTTGGTGACTGATCGTCACATTAAGAACTCGCATGCCGGTTGCAATGCGAAGTTGGCCATTCTGCAGCGAGAGTTTTGGATATTGTCGGGAGCCGTTATTAAGTTGAACCCCTTTTTGGACGTTACGGGTCTTTGTTGTTTGGTTGTTGACGGTTGAGGCACTTAGCCTTCCTTATGGGGCCCGTCACCCCCTTTTGTTGCCTAAGGAGGGCCATTTGGTTGTTGTTGTTGTTTGGTTGTTATTGTTGTTTGGTTGTTTTTGTTGTTTGTTGTTGTTTGACCCGCCAGCCTGCCCCCATTGGGGGGGTATTTTGAGGCCGCGGTGAAAGCGGCACAGGGACTCTGGCGCAGATTGTTGGGGGACACCGTTCTCACCTTTAAGGAGTTAGCTACGGTATTTTGCCGTTTTGAAGCTGTATTGAACTCGCGTCCATTGTGCCCGCTGTCTTCGGACCCGAACGACTTGGAGGCCCTAACCCCGGGCCATTTTTTGATTTGACAGCCATTTGTCGCCCTGCCGGAGCACCCTTTTGTCGATGTGAGCCAAAATTGGCTATCGCGGTTTCAGTTGGTGCAGCAGCTCGCTCAGAGTTTTGGAAGCGTTTGAGCTTGGAGTATTTGCACATCCTCCAGCAGCGCGTGAGGTGGACTGATAAAACGCAACCTTGTCGGGATTGCCAAGTGATTAGCGGACGGGAAGGCCCGTCCGGGTAGATGTTCTGTCCCGTTTATTATCTGTGCGCCTAACGGAATGCGCGTGTAACGAAGTGACATCTGACTTGACAGTTTTGACGTTGACACTTGACTGCTTGTTAATTTGCCGCTAAAAGAGGTCCGTCGCGTTTTGGAACCCCCGCGACGCTTTTGTTGAAATTAATCCTTACCCCGGTCGTTTTGTGGACAATCTGTCATGACCCAGTTGAGGTGAATGTAGCTAACCCCTAATTTGACGTAATAACACGGGTTTGGACATATCTTGTTGAAATGGTTTGAAGGTCAAGTCAAAGTGACGCTATTGTGAATGAGTGATTTGAAGACCGCATGCTGTGATTGCCTCCAGCCGACGTTGCAAGCGGATTGTTACCAGGAGAATACTCATAACGTCACGACACGATACACATACACTCACTTACATACATAACTCCAGGTTGGCACCAGAGCAGTGTCCTTCAACCAACAGGTAAGTTCTTTTGTTGTATTGTAAGTGTTTGATTTGATTGTCTGCTCCGCGTACGGCGGACTAGTTGCGCTCGCCACTTCTTGTGTCTAGAGCCCCACGATTATCACACTTCCACTGCGCATTGAAATCCTATGGTAGGGGTCTAGTCTAGCCTGGCAGCGTACATCCACCGTATGCTCCACCGTGTCCTCCAGACGATCCTCGCCTTGGAAACACCCGGGCTTTTCCTTCCGCTATATCCTGAACAGGAAACCCCCAAAACACCCATGGCCGGTGAGAACCTACGTCAGTCGGAAGGTGAGGACACCGTGGCGCCTCTCTATCCACTCTTCAAAGAGGTGACTTACCGCCGCAATTGTGGCGTGCCCAGTGGTAAGCGGTAAGGACCAGGCCCGTGTCGCGGCGCGTAGTGTTCCAGGCGCCCCTCAAGAGATTTTATTTGTTTATTTTATTAGATTTTATTTATTATTTTTTTAGATATCAGCAGTCCTGAAGGGGGTCTGTTGGGACCAATGCCTGCCAGGGTCGCGAGGTTTGTTCGAAAGAGATACCGTGGCCCTGGCACATGGGCAACTGAAGGAACACGGGTGGGTTTTAGTCAGTAAAAGTCTGACACGCCTTCCCGCTCCACCTAAAAGCGGGAGACATCATTTGATGATTTCCCACCCACAAAAAAAACCCATGGGTTAAAAGACACGGGTTTAGTTTAATGTAATTTTTGTCAATTTTTTTTTGAAAAAGTGTGCTAATTGAGTTATCGTTATATTTTCCTGTAATCTTTACATTAACTTCTGCCACATAGAATAATTTCAGATTGAATATTTCAGTATGAAAACTTCGGAGATAAGGGGGGAAGGTTTTTCGTTTTACGTCCAAAGTCGTAAACTATGCGACCTAAAAATGTTTGAAACTGTTCAAATAGCGTTATTTCTATGAGACCCCACATGGCCTAGTGGAGCTACCACTTCGAATTTTTGTGACTCCTGTTCAGTTCCTGTTAACAAACATTTTTTTTAAACATTTTTATTTCTTTCTTATTTGCAAAATAGTAGGACAATCGTCATCTAAAACCATTCCAAACAAGTTGATAACATTAGTAGTTCTTGAAATACCCAGCTGTAACAAACAGATAGACAACTGAGTCTTGCCATGAGAATGGTTGCTTTTTACCATTTAGGGTCGGAACCTTAAAATGGAAAAATGGAGCATAAGTTTTGCACTTTTTAAAGCCATTTATTTGAGTCCATCAACACACAAACTTTATTTCATAACAAAATTTCACGAGAGTTGTAATATTTTCAACAAACTTTACGTTCCGCGTACATTACCTGCAGGGAAGTTTTTATTAGATTGCGGTAGTCAAACCGACGCGCCACGGACACTGAATTGTTTGCTTTCATCACCGCGGAGCTGTGAGTGCTGGGACGGAGTTAAGGTGCGTTCTCACCGGCGCATTTTGCCGACGAAAATAAAAGACTGGTTTCAGTCATCGTGGAATAGTTTTCTTACGTTTTCTTTTTTTGTAGTCGCTATAATGTGATCTTGATAACATTCTCCGCCCTTATATGTTAGGAGGAACTGACTCTAATGTTCTTTACTGCGTATTTCACCTTGTTTGGTGACACCATATTGAGTATAATGACAGCACTACATAGTGGAATCCGATAAGGATATGCAGTAGCCAGTCACAGTCGGTATTAATGGTACAAAGTTAAAGAAGTCTGTTTGACCCTTCCCCGAGAGACCCTAAACGTGCTTGTAATGATAATCAGGAAGGGTTACACTTTGATTTATTGTTATCATTTTATGGAAATTGAAAGTCCCTTACGTGACTAATTACTAACTAAAATTCTGGAATATAGTCACGATAGGCACGGTTATAACAAAGTTACGATTATGCTATCGTAAAAGCTGTCCTGAATGAAATGTTGTTACTCATCGAGTATGAAATAAACCTGTAAATATTATGACTCTAATATTTTATACAACTTTTAGCACAATATACCTACTGACTCTTCCACGCTCTAGCATCTATCATGACATGACTATAAACAGTTTTCAAATCAAAATAAATGAAACCAATAATATTTTTTTCTGAGTTCTGAGAAAAAGCTCCAAATATTTTTATTTTCAGGGCAATATTTGATCTGCAAGGGTCGGCGTGTGTTTTCATAGATTCGTGGAAAATATCCCGCGGTTTATAATGTTGACCGAACGTAAACAGCAGTTCCCGATTTAAGTGCTCACCAGAGATGCGGAAAGTTTATTTTCAGTTGAAATTCATATATCTTAAGGTGTGGTTAATCTCTGGTTTGGAAATGAAAAATGTAATTCCAGTTTAATTTTAACTTTTTCCTTGTCTGCCCTCTTGTGTGTTCATAAGAAGTGCTATATTTCGGTGTTACGGAGATATCGTAGCAAACATTTTATTGTACAAGTTTTCAGTGACTGAAACCCAAAACGCTCTAGAAAAATTAAAGTCCTGAGTTAGTAATATTTTTCTTCATCAAGATTTATAGCTCCCATAACAGACACACAGTGATTTGCAGAAGTATATTTTATTAAAAAACTCGAATGGCTTGAGAAGAAAAGGAAAACAACTGGCTTGTTATGAATTTACGACCCTCCGTTACCTAGTAAAGCCCCGCACAAACCGAGCGTGACTCACTCGCCGGAAAGCTGCAGATTCCGCTCATTAACTTAATAAGAGCCCACGTATTGAATTAATGACTTCACCAGATTAACTGTATCCTCATCAGTTCTAATGTAATTGGTCAGGAAGCTCTACTTAACCTGCGCTGTCCATGGTTGCCCACGCGTGGGAAGCAAAGCTAATGTGTTCATAGAAGCGTTTTTCATAGAAATAGGAGATGACAGATGTGGCGAGGGAAACCAACAAACCGATAATCTGAAATACATTGCAATAGTTGCATACCTACCGGTATTACTAATTTGTACGATTTACCTGACCACTGTAGGTGCCTGCCACAAAGCATTATCGAGTTCTCTTCCTTCAGATTCAGAGAAAAACCAGTCTCACATATCCCCGGTTTTATTGTAATTTAGGTTCCTATTCTCACTAGTACAATTATTTTTATCCATTTTAATTGCAGTCAACCTATCTTTTAATCTTCGTAAAGCAAAGGTCGGTTGCGGTAACCAATCTCCTAGTTTCCTCGCTCTGTGGTGTCTAATAACATGGTTAGCACTAATTGGCGCCGGCCGCAGCGCCTGCACCGAAACATCCGCATGTAATCTGGCATTACGAAACGAAGACAATTAAATTATCGTGTGCAATACAGCTCTGCGGTATTTATGGCCGCCTGGTACTTTTACATTCATTGTCGGTGCAATAAACTTTGGTTTGCTAATTATTTCTAATTTTAGACGCACATTGGGTACGAGTCTAGTAATTTGGTGTTAAAGTCGTTATGTGATTCCTAATAATTATTTCACATTGTTTGGTTTGGATTAAAATACTTCTTCTAATTACTTCACAAAGACATCGAAACAATTATTTTTAAAAGCAAATGATCGAATGTTAACGTAATTCAATATGCAATTGTGGTGACCAATTTCGAAGAATTACATTTATACAAATGTAGAAATGTGATCCTTGCATGAGTAATGAGTGACCGCAAGGTGTCATGCGCACCTATGTACCTCAGGTGTTAGTAAACACCTCTGCACTTGACAATGACAATGACTTGTGGGAATATGATGTTTACTTACAAGGAGACGTACACAATCACAGTATCGAAAGCATGGTAGAATTCAAGCGAACCGCGCGCGTTTAATGTTACTCAATACTCAATATCTTTATTGCTTTACCATAATGTGAACTTAGGTGGTAACTGACCAGCGCACACGCACGAAGCGTGTTTACGGAACAAATTAATGATACCTACGTGTTTCTGTACGAATTATAGATTTAATTTTGCTTCTCTAAAATCTCACTGTTTGACTACTATGGCGTAAGTGAACAATTTCCCTGACCTAAACAGTCACATTCTTTAGAGAGTTAGATATGGTAAATTTAAGACAAGCCTTTTACCAAAAAAAAAATCGTCTATACCGAAAAGCATTGCAATTCGCTTACAACTGTTCCAGTGTGTATGGTCCCACCTTGACCTGCCAGAACATTAGAACAATGGTGTTTTGATAGCGGTTCCGGTACTTCAACACTCATCGTCATTACCCCGGTTCTGTTGTTCCGATCGACCTGCGCTGATGGTTCCGCGAAAGCGGTCATGTCCTGTATACAATGGGATGGATATATTTGTTTCACTTTCACGATGACTGAATTATTTGGCCACAATTCGGATGTCACACAATTAGGAAATAAAATATTAGCATTAAGTGAATATTAATAGTTTTACTAACACTAATACTTAAATACTTCATAATATTAAATTCTGTCTACAAAAGATCCAACAAGTTGATTGTTAGGCAGATTTTAACAGTTTAGAGACTTTTGATGTTGATGTCCGTCACAGAAGTTCTGACTTCTAATCGTTTTCTCACTCAATTACAGTTTTCACAGCTCTTGAACGGAAGTTGATTTTCAGCAAGTACTTAGGTACCCATCTATTTGCCATATACTATTTTCTTATATTTTCCTCTGTTTGTTATATCTAATTGTTTACACGGCTGCCCTACCAAATTACTAGTTTGTTTCTTTTTGAGGAGAGTTTCGAGTTTTATTTGACTCTAAGTGTCTAGATATATCCTTTATTCATTCAAAAAAAAAACCGTTTACAATTAACAAAACTAAATAGGCATAACATACTTTTTTTTTTTTTTTTTTCAGGATGGGATATCATCAAATGACTTCTCCCGCTCTGGGCGGAGCGGGAGGGCGTGTCAGACTTTTACTGACTAAAACCCACCCGTGTTCCATCAGTTGCCCATGTGCCAGGGTCACGGTATCTCTTTCGAACAATCACGCGACCCCGGCAGGCATCGGTCCTAGTAGACCCCTACACTGCTGCTGACATCTCTTTGAGGCGCGCGTGGAACACTGCGCGCCGTCGACCCGAGCTTGGTCCTTACCGGGCGGTGAGCTACCCATTGCTCGCCACCCGCAAGCTCGCGCCTACGGTGGCCGGGAGTCCGCTATTGACTCCCGACGCCCGGGGCGTCTCCTCCTGCGGCGGCTAGGGACGTGAGGGCGCAGAGACTGCCACTCCCTCACGCGCCCCGCCGCCTCCTTCGCGAGCATTACTGCTTCGCAGAAGGAGGTGACGGCTTCCCATTCCCTCTCGTTCCGTACCATGGCTCGCACCAGGGCCGGACGCGAGAGGTCGCCGCCGCCAATCGCCTCCACGAGGACACGGCGGTGCTCCGCCCAGGCAGGGCACACCTCCACCGTATGCTCCACCGTGTCCTCCAGACGATCCTCGCAATGGAAACACCCGGATGTATCCTCCCGCTTTATCCTGAACAGGAACCCACCGAAGCACCCATGCCCGGTGAGAACCTGCGTCAGGCGGAAGGTGAGGACGCCGTGACGCCTCTCTATCCACTCCTCAAAGAGGGGACTTACCGCCGCAATTGTGGCGTGCCCAGGCATAACATACTTTAATGTATGTTTAGTTTTTGCTTGATTAAACTAGTTCAGATTGTAACTTTGTTTTTCATCACAAACAATTCTAATTTGCAGGCAGGCAGAGCTGCAAGTACAGCTATTATATAAGCCGTATCGTTCGCTACCTCTTTGTAATTTGTAAGATAAAGACCTTCTTCCAAAAGACTTCCGGCCTCTTCCGCCATGTTCCGACGGACTGATTATGACGTAATTAGTGCTTTCGGTTCCCTTTGAGAATCATTGTCAGGAATCCCGTTATTTACATTAGCATCAACATTACTTAGCAGTGAATGCGCGGTAAATTATGAATTTAATTAGGCGGGATTCTGAGGGCACGGAGGTTAGTTGTTACTGAACATATTTCTTTAGGTACGTTATAATAGTCATTACTTAAATATTGACGTTACAGAATTGATGCTTACATAGACTGAGAACTATTACCAAAATATAATAAGAAACCAATTATCTTTAACAAAATTTGTGTCGTTGAAAAACTTAATGTCAACTATAACAGGTAGACGGTCATCCGAAGGGCAAAGAAAATTAGTTCACTTATATAATCCAAATAGTTGTTCTCAGTAATTGGTACACGACTGCTAACAATGAAGCCTGGCCTGCCGGCTGCTGGTACCCATCAGTACATTACTAACTGTTATTAAAATTTCAACGGCTTCACTTTTTTGCTGAAATTAATTTTGGTTTTCAATCAAGTCGACTGTTAAGAGAAAACAACGGATTTAATTAAAAACAAAGATTTGGCAATGCGGGAAAGTTTTGGTGAGTATTGTTTCCTAGATTATCTAACCAAAGACTTGTTAACATATTTACCAACTGTAACACCTGAAGTGAACAACATTTGCATGAAAATATTATTCAAACATATAGCATTTATTTCAATTTAACCGTTTACAAGCATTTTTGAAGTGTCAAAAAGTCGTTCAATGAGTTGGAAGTTGAAGCAAGTTGCCTATTCCAAAACATACATACATCTATACGGACAAGAACTAATCATGAAACTCTAAGGACACTTTTTAAAATAAGATTTTACAAAATCTTGTGTACATCATTCTTCTTGCTTCTTACAACAGGCTAATCGACGTGTAAAAGTGTTTGTACAAACCTACTTACAGAAATAAAATAAAAACATTTATCATGGTCATTTGGAGCTGGATTCCTCCCCGTGCAACTTTTTACTGGGCGTAGATGTGTGTGTTGCGGTTGAGAAGAAAATCTCGAAGATGATTTTTAATTTCTAGGTTTTTATTTTTACATTATTTTCACATACCGTACTCATGTCTCTTCCGATATGTTATCACTCAAAATTACTGAATGAAAGTACTTACTTTGTATAAAGATACATTTTCTATTTCTTTCGACAAAAAAAAAAAAACTTTCTAAATGAAAAAATCTTTCCACACAGCAGTTAAGAAACTTTCTACAGTCAGTGAATTTTAAAACCCGAGTATTGGTACGTTTACCTTATACTATAATGTACAGAAATTCTAAGACCAGCCTTATGCTTTGCGACTGAAAGTTGTAGTCACTGAGCTCGAAATGCGAATGATATTTTGTTACGAATTTCATCAAAATTGTTTTGGTTATACAAAATCTCGGACATAATAGTCACAGGAAATAGTGCTATAAACTAGAAAAACTTTCACCCATTAACCAATCGGGTACTAGGGCTCTATCGGGGCGATAATATATTCCATCGCTGGCTGAGCAGAATTTTATAGTGGATAGTAGCGCGCCCTTGCGCTTTACGAGTTCATCCCGGGGGTAACGGTCGCCTGCTAACAATGCTACACAGTCCCGGACTCCCGGGGGGCCTTCGACGTCGTACACAGGCAAGTCCAGCACCTCGTTATGTATCGGTTATTGAGGGAACGAACTATATTGAAAATTATGGTGCTGCGAGAAATTTATGTAGAGAGCAGTTTTCGAGTAACTCGACTTATTTTTAAAAAGGAATGAGCAATTGATTTTCCCAGAGGGTTGCATTTACTATTTTCTTTTGTGCGTAATTTGTAGGAATTGCGGGGTCTAAACGCATGAACTCTAGTCTAAAAACCCTTCCAGGCTCAAAGCAAACGTCATGATCCAGTGGTCATGTTTGGAAGATATTATACGTAATTTCATGACTGCAATTAAAAGCCTACAACAATTCAGTAATATAGGTACATTATCGTTATCTCGCATCGGAATAATTAAATTCAACGAGGATAAACAAGAATTAACCCTGAATCCAGCGGAGTGCGTCGAATGACCAGCCACTCATCCGGGCTCTCAACCCACTGACCCCCGACGTCCGGCGCCTCGCCGCACGTCACTACGGCTCTCACTTTTCACGCCTCACAGGCGTGTGAACAAAAACGAGTCTCATTCACTCGTTCAAATTACAATGTGAGCAGATACAAAAGGTTTATTCCATACTATCATCGACAGAAAAGCTTCAACTGAAAGCCCAGTGAAATTCCACTAAAGTCCAGGTAATTGCCAAACTATTTTCCACTTAAAGTCCAATTCAGCCCCAGTCGGAGGGACGATTCTGACCGACTTGATTAAAAATAGCGCGCTACAGTATTTTCAGTTTAACAACGAAAATAAAGGTCACTGAGATGCAAAATCAGAGGTGAAATAACTGTCAAAGGACTGCACTAGGCGGTTGGCTGTCATCGAGTTGGTCAGGTGCTTTGGCTGTAGAATAATTAGCCAGGTTTGTTATCGCTTATCAGACATGTATATTTGAAAAGTACTTTTAAAATTATGGAACGTTTTACCTCTTTCTCTATCACCTGGCCTTCTGCATCAACATCAACTGCATAGCAATTATATTCGTGAATGAACCGTCCTTGTACCGACACAGCCGACCTGTTTACTGGTGTTTTAAATTATATTTTAAAAGCTTGATCTCAACTGTGGCCTGATACAAACGAAGTCTAGACTTGGAATAAACTAATTCTCTTCATAGATCCGCTGAGATTTTCGTGTTTACACGTGATTGGTAATTTCCGTGAGGTTATTACCTACCCTTGAGAAGCATTGATGGAATGGAATATAATACAGGATTCTTTGATTTCTTTCTGATGAATGATATATATATAGTAGGTACTGTGAGATAATTTGCTATGAGTTTCTTAACTCAAAAATACTCTAAGTTTATTATTAATAAACAATTTATAAATGAGTAGTTTATTTTAGTTTCTGTGAGATTAACTTTGCAAAAACCGGCCAAGTGCGAGTCGAACTCGCACAAAGGGTTCCGTACAAACCTGTAGGTATTCTCGGTTTATGCATAAGGTTCATGTTTATGAAAATAAATGTTTTTTTTTTTAATTTTTATATTATAGTTGATTGAATGAAAGGTAAATTGCGGTTTACGATTTATGACGTTTTAAAAAAAAACCACTTACTCGATTTCGTTCAAACCAATTTTCGGTGGTAGTTTACATGGTAATGTACAGACGCCAACACATCAAGCTACTACAATCTGTCAGATTTCTTTGATAGATTTTCGACTTTATTTCTAGAGCATTAGGTTCAAGGTTCACTGGGAAAAATGACAGTTTCGGGTAGCTTGACCTGGTGGCGTCTGTACATCGTATATTTTTGTTAGTTTTATCATTCTTTTATTTTAGAAGTTACGGGGGGGGGGGGGGGACACACATTTTACCACTTTGGAAGTGTCTCTCGCGCAAACTATTCAGTTTAGAAAAAAATGATAATAGAAACCTCAATATTATTTTTGAAGACCTATTCATAGATACCCCACACGTATGGGTTTGAAGAAAAAAAAAGTTTTGAGTTTCAGTTCTATGTATCGGGAACCCCAAAATTTATTGTTTTTTTTCTATTTTTGTATAAAAATCTTAATGTGGTTTACAGAATACATCTACTTACCAAGTTTCAACAGCATAGCTCTTATAGTGACGAATCTATAAGGGTTCCGTTTTTTGCCATTTGGCAACGGAACCCTAAAAATGGTGTCGTGGGCCACTATATGTATGATTCCAACTCCATGTTGTTTAAGTAAGATAAAAGATTTTTATTATAAAATTGGCATGTATACTTACGTGACCAACTCTACAAACCGAAGAAGCTTTTATTTTATATTAGAGACAACTGAAAGCTGTAACTATTAAAAACTATATGAAGTGCACTCAATAACGTGCAATTAAGTAGCATTCCTGGCGAGGCCCGTGGGCATTGGCGTGATGGTTGCAATGCGGCCGCGTTGCTCGGGGAACCGATATTAAATACTTCAACTTCATAGAATCACCACAGGAAGCACATTCAAAAGGTTCACTCCAAAGTCTACCTCTACAAGGATTTTGTTTTCTATTCTGGGAATATTTTCCTTTAGACAAATTGTATCATGTTGCTTGCTAATCCATACAATCGTTTGGTTACAATAATTTAATTCGCAAGTAGATAATAAGGTAAGTGTAGATTAGATCAAGTTTTTGTTTTAATACAATAAACATACTTGCCACAAATTGCAACTGATTGTGAATGTATGACCAAATGCATGTCGCTTGCTCACTCATAATTATTATAATTATGTCATGAATTGTACACTCGACTACAAATCAAGCTATACATTTCCAGTTTTAGCTCACCGCGCATTGTTTAGGCTTTTCATAAAGTGAGAAGTCTGCTTATATTGGAAAAGTATAGCTTGACCTATGGCTGTGCGTCCAGTCCTTGCTATCACGATTGGGACTTCTGTTTATTTTACATAGTTTTGTTAGGGTTCAGGGTATTGCCTCCATCAGAAAATATTTGCTTTGGAATAACTGAAGAACGCTCAAAATATGAACATGTTCGATAGTAATAATATTATTTTTATTTCGGAGCTCGATTTTATTATATTATCCGTTTTTCTGAGCGAAGGCAACAGTTTACATTATTAATTTGTGAGTAAGCCCAGGAGGATATCCGAAAAGATATTGAATATTATGGACTCATAAAACAAGTCTTCCGATTGACTTATTTTTGATATCCGAAATGGAAACCCTTTTCTCAATAAAATTAAAGAAAACGACATGATTCACAAGAAGTTAGATGAACAAGTTTCTTTTGTTTTATTAGGAACTGTGTCTATATACCTACAATAAGTTAAAATACTATTGTAGCTCTAGATTTCACGTGTCGGTAAACTGATATGTACAGTCGTACACCCAGCGCCTTGTTCTTCGAGCGGGTGATAAAACACGTGCGCGCGATGCGACCGGTGCGACCGGCGCGACACATATACAAACGCTACCGAATACATTCGGCTGAACTTCCGCAAATCCTACATGTTCCCACACGCCGACCTGCCAAGCGGGCTGTGTGTGGCCTTTATGTAAGCCAAGCATTGAATTCACAATGGATTAGATTGAATACTGCTTGTCTTTTCAGTAATTTGAAGTACTATTCATTTCGAATACGTGTTTTATTTATTTATTTTTTAACATACAGCTACATTATGCAGTGTTACAAATATAGAACACATAATGAACTTAAATAATAATGTAGCTTACAACACTGCTCACAGATAAATAAAACTTTAAATCCCCCAGGAGCTGAACTATATACACGCACGACAGTCCATGCCTACACGCTTTATTCACCAATTCCGGATTCGGCAGACCGAGATACCTTTTGGCTTCATTAATAGGTTTGTTCGGGAAACCCTTCGCTGCACAATACAATAAATGCTCATCAAACAAACTTCTTTCAAAGCCATAAAGCTGGAGCTTGAAAAGAAAAGCTCCGTGATTAAAAACTGAAATAAAACGAGCGATGGAAAAACACAAGACAAACCACAACAAAGATAAAAAAAATAGGTTTATTAGCTACAACTGCCACAAGAGATTCGTCAAAATCGTGCGGCCGCCCTGCCGTCCGGCCGCCCGCTTTCATCTGGCGCTGACGTACAAATGAAGTTAATTTGTTTACGGTGTGACCAAGTGAGATGTAAGCCGACGCATATAAACGTAGCTCTGATTTATTACCGTGTAGCTTTTGAAGTGAAGCACCGGGTTTACGATGAAGTTAATAAGGTCCTTAGTGCGTTTTAAAACGGAGGAGTAATTTATTTTACAGTAACAATAATAATAACTTTACCGCTATATCTGTACGTTGACGTTGTAAAGCTTGCCGCTCCTGAGTTTTGGTTTTGTACCGACACAGAATTCAGCAGGGCAGCATGTGGCGAGCTGTTGGGCAGTAGCGACTCCACAGACCCTGTCTCCCGGGAGAAGTCTTGTTCCTCATACTTGCCGTTATGGGCCGGCTTCAGTGGAGATTTGAAAGAGCAAACGTGCTCGGAGGTAGGAAGTTCTCCAATAAGTACTGTTTACCAATTTTCCGGCTTTGGAATTATTCTGATAGCCGTGGAATACCTCTCCACTCCTCAAGCACCTCAGGAAGTATTGCCCCCTTGCCGTTATTTCACTTTTTTTTTGTTCTGGGTTATTTCCCATATTAAGAAATAAGTTATTTTAATGTTTATTTTATTTTTTTAGTACTAACATTAGTTTCATAAGTTTTGCTATACTCACATTCTATGGATTTTTAGTTTTATGTATTTATTTATTTATACTAGGTATAGTATTTAATTAGGAGTAGGTAAAGCTCAGTTACGCAACTTCAGAAACCTAGCACAAACACGTAACATGATAACAAACACAAACTTTATTCAAGCAATAAAACACAGAATAGTGCCGTACTATTCCTTATGTAGACAATATAAAACAGTATTCAAAATTCAATAAAGAGACGGAACAATTTTATGACACTGAATAAAAACTTATCTATCTCTAACAGTCCTTGTAAACCACGAATTGTGTACTTTGTCCGAACTAGGGTAAAGCGGCACTGTTCCGGTGATTACTTTTATCCTCGCGGATAACTCGGATAAGATAGTCGCCCGCGCCGAGATTGATGGACAGCGTGATAAACAAACTAACGTTTTCTTTGACTCGTGCCGACCGCGGCGATAAATATTAGTTTGAATTGCTTCGCTAACTTTAGTTACAGTTTAGGATGATAGTAATTTCTTTCAGCATTGAAGTAGTTTCTTTTTGTTAAGCATTCTGTATATTATGAATGACATGCATCATTTCAGCCGAAAGTCCACTGTTGGACATAGTCCTCCCCAAGCTCCGCCACTTCCACCGGTTCTTTTTCTCGCATCCAGCGGATTGCCGCGGCCTTCTTCGTCATCGGTCCACGTTGTGTGTGTTCACCCATTCTATGCATGTCTTCCGGTACGACTCCAGAACCTTTCGCCTCATCAGCCATTTGTTCTGCGAGAAACTTGCCCTGCCCCTGACAGTTTAGTTTGGCAATTATCCGTGTGATGCCGAACGTAAAGAACAGCACCATCCCATTTCTTCCCGTGGGTCTATGCATCTTGCCACCATACTGCGATCGCCAACCCGCGTGCTAAGCGTGGTGATTACGACAAAGCCCCCCAAAAATGTTCTCATTCTACAACTTTTACAGGTGTATTTTTGGGTATGTACCAAGCTACTCGATTCAGTACAAGTGGCTTCTTGTGTTGAAGAGACCAATAAAACAGCTTTTAAAGCTCAACCTAAAAATAAACCAATCAAGTCCACACTCAAGCATCAACACGCACATTAGCCATTATCACCCAATTCCACCACTCTCTCCAACAAGCGCGCATTAGCCGGGTAAACATCAAAATAACCGTTATGTTCGTCCTAGTTCCGTGGTGTGCGCGTGCGCAGTATGAATGGGCGCGATGAAAGCTCTTCCTGTTGGCCGCCGCTGGCTGGTCTCCGATGTTCACTTGTGGAGCATTTATACATAGACAACGAATGTTGCGATTTGTTGCCCGACATATCAAAGTTTTTTTTTAAATACGAAAGCCCTGCGAGTATTTCTTGTTCCCGTTATGCCACTCGACTGAGTATGTGAATCAAGGTTAAAATATTGGGTTACTGAAATTCAACGCGTGGCGGTTCAAACAACTGGAAATTATGGTACCTAATTTTAAGTTTTATCTAGTGCCGAGATTTTTGAGCATTGATTAAATTCTGCGGTCTGTAAAATACATACGCAGCAATGTAGCTGTAGTGCCTACATATAATACCATCACTCTGTACACCAGCGACGGTAGTTGGACGAAAAGGAGTTGATACATTTTTCCGTCCAACTATCGTCACCTAGTGAGCACGCTCCTTAACGCCTCACCTCGTCCACCACCGCGACGCGCGACGTGCTCATTCTTAATTGTGTGCGATTTATCTTTCACTCTCTGGGCGCCTGGTACCGCGCGACGATAAATAGGTGACAGAGCCGTGAGAATCCAGTTCAGTTTACATTCCAAATTACCTGCTTCCTGTATTTAATATTGTTAGAATGATATTTTTAAAACATCTGAATTGTATGTTGACACAGAAATGAAAACTAACATACATATCACGTCCGTAGACTGTATTTTAACAGTGCACCAGTTTTTGGTCTCATGTCGGTAAAAAAAGTGAATGAAATCAGTACGTATATGTATGTAAGGTTCATAAAAATATAGACGCAGCAGGTTGGAATTTCTACGACCGCGGTTTATTTTATTGAGTAGCCAGCCGCCAGATGGCTCAAATTGAATATAGGTAAAATGCAATATTCTCTGCATCGTCACAAAAGCTCAGCTCTTAAGTCTACCTCACCTTTGTGCTCTAGCCCCCCACGGCTCTACAAAGTGCAGCCATAAGTTAGTTACGTGGGGTTCAGACAGCGCTGAACGGATTAGGCAGGAAGAACCTTCCACAACTCTATGTAATTTTATTTAAACTTTCCTGAACCATTTACCGTACCGTTCACTACATACATTGATTCCGTGTGATGCCGGACGTAAAGGATAGCACCATCCCAATACTTTCCGGGAATAAGGGACTTACCTACTAGAGAATGAGCAGCAGCATTCTCTATGCATTTTACCACCATACTGCGATCGCCAACACGAATGCCAAGTGTGGCAATTATAGCAAACCCCCCCCCCCCCCCGCTTTCTCCATGTTAAATTAGACGCTCCGATGTATTTGATCTTGTTTACATCACAATTTATGATCTGTCGAATGATAGGTTATTAATAATTATGCGTTTCCTCTTCCGGGAAGTTAATATTACCTTTCAACGCTCTTTTAACTTTTATAGTGTATTTAAATGGTGAGGGATAAAATTCGTGTCAGATAAATATAGGTTATAGTTTTAGGAAAAAGTCTAATATTATTTTGTGCTGGATACTATGTTCACTATTGTACTAGTTACTAGGTACCTACACTAGGCACATACAATTGTATCCTTCCTGGATAAAATTTTATAGGATAAACTTTTGTGGTTCAAAATTGTATCCTTCCACCTCGTATCCAAAACATAATAATAATATTAACAGGGTCTAGCTGTCCCGGGTTTGGAATATTCTTTGAGAATCAACCATATTTTATAAGCGGAATATTCGGTGTGATCAATATTACGCCCCCAGTGTTCAGGTTTTTGCGTCAGCCATGGTTCCTCTGGTGTGCTACCATCCACTACAGTTATCAGCTAACTGTGAATGTTATCAAGATGTGTAAACACCATAAACAGTTCCTCTGTACTGTCACCGCCATTGTGAATCACTGAACAGGTTTAATGTGGCTTTCACTAACCCTGCGCCGGCGCATGTTGGTACCACCTAATGAATGTGGGTAAAATAAACATAATTTATACTAGTGTCCGACCGAAACAAGATTTTCAGCCGAAACCGAAACCGAAACCGAACCTTCGGTCTTAGTCCCAGTTTCGGCCGAAACCGAAACCGTAACCGAAACTTATTTGAATTTTTAAAGCATGTTAAATCTTTTGTATTTTTACGCATATAAGACAGTTAACACGTACAAAAAAATAAAGTGCAAGAATTAAAATACCTATGTAACAAAAATATTTCTTTATTTACGGAATGCTTCGCCTTCCACTAAAACATATGGCACTATGTCTACAATTATTAGGTCAATTATTGCTTTGTCAATCCTTTTTGTAAATTCATGATCATCAGGCCATTGTGCAATTTTAAATTTAGAGGTCAAGCCTGGGGGCCGATTCTACTAACAAATTTGTGCAAAAATCGCAATAGCACCGCGACTGGATCACGACTTTTAAGGGTTTTCTCATTCTGCTAATGAACAACGATCCAACTGCGGCTACGTTTTAGTGGACGCCAACGATCGATCGAAACAATGTAAAAATCTATTCTGCTAACAAAGTCGTACATGAGCGTGACGTTTAGTCACATTCTGCTATTATTTTGACACTCGCTATAATCGAATCAAAGCTGAAATTCGGCATTTCATCTGTCAAAATTTGCGGTTGAACATAAGTCAGTAAAATGCAACTTTTATCGCATCGATCTAGGACTGCTTTAGTTTTATTTCCTAAAAATATAATGTTTATACAGATTTCGTTGAACTTGCCCATGTGGGTGACGTTGGAAAGGTAAGAGGAAGAAATTTTGCGTCAAGAGTATGCAGTAATGCTTTGGCCCTTACGGATCGTCAGTGCGTTACGACATACCAATTCTCCAGAGACCTCTTATGAGCTTTGATTGACGAGATCAGTGACCACACATGCTTCGTTTTTACGGTATTGATGACGGAAAAGGTAACATAGTTACAGTGTGTTACTACGTGAAACTCTATTGACTCAATCTTGGACCGCAACTTGCACCGGCTTTTTATGTGCCGCAATGTATATGCAGTGTCAAAACTTTTAATTTCTTGAGTTTTAGTAATAAACTAGCTACTGTCCACAACTTCATCAGCGTCTAATTTTGCTCCTCTGAACCTTCCCGTCGCACCGCATTGCCTGTCAGTTTTCGTCCATTTTTTGTTGCTGCTCCGCTCCTTTTGATTGTAGCGTAATGTTATATAGCCTATAGCCTTCCTCAATAAATAGGCTACCCAATACAAAAAGAATTGTTCGATTCGGATCAGTCGTTCCTGAGATTACTGCGTTTAACCAAATAAACCAACTCTACAGCTTTATAATATTATATAGTATAGATATAATGGAATATTTGGTAGTTAAAACAACACAAATTTACAGACTGCCCTTGTAACATATTACGCCTATGTCTATGCATGGCTTAGTTACGGCATAATAATTTGGGGAAACAGTAGGTACAGATGCACCAACATTAGCAAACATTTAAGTGATAAATCCCTGAAATGCAGTTAGAATGCCCAAAGCATGTTTTTAATTTAATTTGATTTTAGAATAAGTTAGATTATAAGTCCTACTCCTACTACTATATTTCTTTTGATGTGCCCGACAGGGTCCCACAATTGTAACTAAATCCAATGTTTACCACCTAAGCATATACATTGTGAAATGCAATAAAGTATTGAGTATTGGAATGGTTCATGAAATCAAAAAACAAATAATGGAATAAAGCATTTTTATTACTATAAGTATATCAATTTTAACGTCAGACCACTTGAGAAGTAGATACTTAGTATTTCATCTAAAATAGTAGGGTCGTTTCACCACTCATGTTGATACCGTGTGCCAGATAGAAATACATAATATATTAATACTGCATGCTCAACATTATAAGTGCACAACAGTCAACAGAATGTCTGCCTACCAAAAAATTTACCGACCACGATCAACTCTTAAGTCAGAAATTGATTTTTGGGTGTAACTAAGTAATGTTTCTGAAAAAATATATATTTATGTTAGAAGTGGCTAACTTATATTATTATTTTTCTCATCGGTGTGCTGGTACCTACTGCAAAATAATGTTTTTTCCCCACTGAGTCAACAGGTATAGGTAGTATGTTTTTGTTTTTGCAGATTGCCATGGAATGTAAATATTCCTGTATCCAGATTTCCATATTGAATAAACAGTTTAAATTCTTCTTGCATCATCAATACACACTTTCCTCAAACTGCATCTAAATGGTTTTACTGAAGACAGGGAAACATTCATAAGTTATTTCAAATCTGGAACAGTCTCGGGCAACATCTTCACACATTGTGTTGAAATCTTACTGAACAGTTAACAGCACATTATTTTGCATTAAATGCTGTACCATCTTGAAGATTCTATTTTCATTATAATTCTACAAGTACACACATGAAAACAAATATCAATTTCGTGCAATTAGAAAGAAACGGATTAACTACTCCCTCTCACAGAGTCACAGAGAGGAGGCCTGTATCGCAGCAGGGGGAACATTATAAGCTGCTTATATAATATGTATGTTAAGAGGAATAAGAGTATTATTATAAATCAATTAAAACTCTGAACTTGAACTAAAGTAAATAGTGTTGCTGTCAGTTGACAGTTGACACTTCTTTTTTTTTTTTTTTTGAATTTTATTACCTGGTAACTGGACCTTTAGGTCAAAGTTGACACTTCTCAATAAGCTATGTCAGGTAGTGATGCGATTCGATTTTGTTTAACTCGATACTCGAGTAACTAAAGGCTCGTGATCATTTTATTTATTTATTTTCTCACGCGTTGTCACTCGATGGCAAAAAAGTCTGGAAAAAATGAGGGCGCCTGCTTAGCAGGTATGGCCACCCTGTATACTAGGACTAAAAGTGATAAGATACTTACTGTTTTAATCCACAAACACGAGATCCCGGAAATTCTCATCAATCAAGATTTCAAGACTTGATAGGCACACAGTCTTTTACTTTCATTGTATTTAGTAGATTGCGCATTATTTCGCTGGAATAACCTTTTATCTAAGAGCGATTTTGCCATCATATTAACATAGTGAAAACTTATTTAGTTTAAAAATTAATTAAATTACACTCAGGGATTGCCGATTGAACCCAATACACAAGACATAACGTTCAGCAATCGCATTTGCGGTCACCACCTAGGGTATTCACAACCATTCGATGGTTGGTATGCCTGTATCAAATTGGACATGAATAATGCTGAATGAATTCTGTTAATGCTGACAGTTTATAGTCGCCAAGGTGACTTACAGCTGCTTACTGTCGGAAACTAATCGGAAGTCACAGAGTACCTATAACATGTCGCATTAGTAGCGCTGGCGACCACTACACTAACGAGGCTGTCGAGGGGAGACAAATTAATCATCATCATCATCATCACTTCAGCCGTAAGACGTCCACTGCTGACCTCAGGCCTCCCCAAATTTGGGGGGCTTTGCCATAATCGCCGCGCTTGGCAGGTGGGTTGGCGATCACAGTATGGTGGTAAAATGCATAGAAAACGCTGCTGTCCATTTTCTAGTAAGTCCCTTAGTCGCCTATTACGACACCCACGGGAAGAAATGGGGTGGTGTTATTCTTTACGTCCGGCACCACACGGTACGACAAATTAATACTACTTGTAAAATAATTATTATTTTGTAGGTGATATTGTAGCCGGCTCTGAACAAAAATCGTCCAAACAATGATAGTCCCCAGTCGTTTGTCCACAGAAAGTCTGGAAATATCTGCTCTTTATAATAAGCTTAAGCATCTAACGCTAAACTAAACTAACTTACTTTAAACTTATATTTATTATAAGACGGCACGATCCATGCACAAGGACGCGGGGAAGTAATTGTATTTAACTAACTTTACCGGGGATAAATTAGAAAACTAAAAATATCCTGTGACACTTAATTTCATTTTCTCGTTTAGAGATTAAACTAGATAGAGGCGCCGCGCGCCGACGTGGAAACTTTATTTATATTTAATAAAATTATAACCTCATGGTAATTGAGTATTTTATGAAGCGCTACTTTGTTAAATAGGATTTATGTATGTATGTAGGTACACCGCATTCTAAATCATTGTATTACTTATTGATGCCTTGTCTTAGGTCATTGTTGCTGTTGAAAGACACCTAGTTACTAACGTAGTACTATTACGAACGATATTAAGAGCCATTTTACATTTTTGCGCGAATATCTAAGATTTTAGTCGCCTTATTTACCTCTCATCTCATCATTATAAATACTCTGGCATTGACGAATACATGTAAAAAATAGATCAATCTTTTGTTTTGTCACTTTTAGTAGAACATTTACAAAAACTTGTTTGTTTACTTTGTAGTAATTAATCTGCCACAACTAGTTTTCGTAAAAATCAGCGCAGGGTCAATTTCAGACTCCTATTTCTATCATTAAAATGTAGAAATTTGAGTAAAAAAAATACACAAAACAACAGACATATAATCTAGTTGTTACATTTAGTACAAGAATATTGATTTTTAATAACATTAATTAGTAAAAAAAATAAAGTCTTATGGCAATTTTTACGATTTATTCGCAAGTTTATCGCGTTTTTTTGGTTTGAATAAAGCATAATTACATTAAAAAATTTATGTCAATATAAAGTATGCTCTATAACAAATCGAATTCTCAAGTTTTATTTAACACTGTTTATTTAATTAGACATAATATCGTTTTTGAAATCACTCTAAATTAGAATAAATTACGATGCACAAGCGGGCAGCGTTTAGTACGGCGCAAGCGCCCAACGGGGAAGGATCTATGTCAATTTTTCCCGCGTCTCAGTTTACGGGTACTCGTATCGTGAAGGCAAAAATATACTACGACTACAAAATTTTGCTACTCTTCGCATTTTTTTTTTTTTTTTGAATATGAGTTTCGTTAATTATCAAGTAAAGCATTATTTTAATAGATTGTAGAAAAATTTTGACTAAAATAATTTATTTTAACTAAATCTGACTATTTTTAATCGCGATTAAAAAGGTGTGGAGTAAAACTAGTGGTCATGAACAAAAATTCTTTTCTTTTGCTTATATCTCGAAAATGGCGTGTCCTATCGCAAAAATAATGAAATTTTCGACCCCCTTTATAAAACCCCACACATATAAATCTCAACACGTGGGTAATATTTTTTTTTATTTTTCAAACAAAAATGAAAAATTCCATATAAAACACGTCCAGGATGCCCCCTTGCGCGCGCCTTCGTATCTCAGCAAGTTCATTGCGTAGCGCACAAGTAGGTACTAAGTTGGGAAGCCAAAAGAAAAAAACCGGTCAAGTGCGAGTCGGACTCGCGCACCGAGGTTTCCGTACAAACCTGTACGTATTCTCGGTTTATGCAAAAGGTTTATGTTTATGAAATTAAATGTTTTTTTTTTTTTAATTTTTATATTTGAGTTGATTGAATGAAAGGTAAATTGCGGTTTACGATTTATGACGTATTAAAAAAAATACTTACTAGATCTCGTTCAAACCAATTTTTGGTGGAAGTTTACATGGTAATGTACATCATATATTTTTTTAGTTTTATCATTCTCTTATTTTAGAAGTTACGGGGGGGAGGACACACATTTCACCACTTTGGAAGTGTTACTCGCGCAAACTATTCAGTTTAGAAAAAAAATATATTAGAAACCTCAATACCATTTTACCCCACACGTATGGGTTTGATGAAATTTTTTTTTTTGAGTTTCAGTTCTAAGTATGGGGAACCCAAAAATTTATTGTTTTTTTTTTCTATTTTAGTGTAAAAATCTTAATGCAGTTCACAGAATACACCTTCTTACCAAGTTTCAACAGCATGCTCTTATAGTTTCGGAGAAAAGTGGCTGTGACATACGGACAGACAGACAGACAGACATGACGAATCTATAAGGGTTCCGTTTTTGCCATTTGGCAACGGAACCCTAAAAATACCACGTCGAGTCGCGATTGTCAAATTTGATTTTAGTCGTGTCAAAATAATTTTTAAAAGAGAATATTTCTTGCAGAATAGCGTAACAATTCTCATAGCTAAAAGTAAGCAATTTTAGAGATAGTTTTGTTACTTTAGTTCGGTGTACAACAGAATCGGCACCAATATGTAATTGTTTTAATTTTTTATTTTTATTGTATACTTTACATAACATATAGTTGGTTTTTTTTTTATTAGTCTAGAAATCTTTATTAGACTGGATAAATAAAATAAGTATTTTCATAAATATCTAAATACCGCATTATAATTCTAACGGATCAAGATTGTTTAGACCGGCTCGACACTCGCGTTACACTGTTTGTATTGTGCATGTGTGGATAGCTACGCACACATACATAAGATTGCCGTCTTTTACCTAAACTCGAGCGTTCAAATTTTGTAAGAGGGCTCTTAAGGTATCTTTGTGTCAAATATTCATATGTTATTTCAAAATCATAAAAGTTTTCGTCAATGTTTTTTGTTGAAATGTATTTTCTGGTGTACAATAAAGCATATATAAATAAATAAATAAACGTTCACAGATTCCCTCTGACTAGTCGCAATCTGTTTATGTAGAACATGAATTTTCTGTATTTCCCATTTGCTTGTTGCTTATTTTCTTTACATCAATATAAATAAACTATATGTACACGAGTCGGTAATAAAATATGATCTAAACTATAAATCTGATATCATTAGTTTAATTTCGATATGCCAAATGTGCGCGGATTGACGTGAGCGGAACCCTTGCCAAATCCATAAAAGTATTGGTTACGGCCCGTCGTCGGTCGAAATCCGGCGCTTCCCGTAATGGCGGCAACCGTATCCGGCGCCGCAACTGAAGCCAACCCATTAGGCTCGTGTAGCGGCTGAGCCGGGCTTCCGCGCTACTCCTGCGCATGACGCAAGGTACACCGCCGGAGCGGTTCACGCCAATTATAAACTTACAGATATTTTTTAAGCATTTCTCTACCAATCTTCAAAAGTCTGCAAAAGAAAGGTAACCTCACTGTCAAGCAATGTCTTGCGGTAAACAAAGCTTGAGTGATCGATTGAAAACGCGATTACGGAGTTTATGGAAAACATATTTTAATTTATTCTCACACAAAATATGTTGTTATGTATTCGTAGATAATTTATTCATTTCCTGATACCAACCGCAGTGCATTGTACTGAATTCAGTTGTTATCACACATTGCAACTAATTATTTATTGGTAGCGTTAGCTGCTCACTTGCGTCTGCATCCGAATTCGTCCGGATCTCGGCGGCTGCATCTCCTGCATTGTTTACGAGCTCCTGCTCATCGCAGCGCCGCCGCTTATCCGCGCGGATCCGGCCGGATTAGAGCGACGCTTTGCGGATAGATGCGGACTGACGCGGATGTAACTGCGTACATTCGATTACGGACGTTATTTATCGCCGCTCTGAAAGCCGTGAGAGAATTTATCTGCACACATTTTGCATGGCTACGAAGCTTCTGCATATACTGCGTAATACAAGACTGCAATAATAACTAGAATTTGTAAAATTGCTTACACGTGTTCAAATAATTTCGAAGAAAGTTATTCGCTTTAGGTACTTTGTATGTACAATTGAACTACTAAGAAATGGGGCGTTCATTGTTTGACGGACGATGTTCTGCGAATGATGGCGACACTATAACAACGCCGGTGTAATGTAATTCGACGCGTGCGATTTGTTTCTCTACTTGTTCACGATTGTGTATCTTTACTTAATTTTGGCGAATAATGTATGTTTTGTTTTATAATATTAATTACTTACACAATATTGTATAGAATCAAGTTCTTCTAACTTAACAGACAGCTGTGCTGCTGGGGAGTTTGTTCCGCCACTTCTTCTTCCCAGCTACAGCACTAGGAAGTGTCGAAGGGTGGGCGTTTTGGGGGGACTGTCTTTTGTAACTTTGACGTTCAAAAAGTGCTGACTCTCAGCCTAGTTTGAATAAATGACTTTTGATTTGATTATTAGAATTGTCTTTAAGTTAAAATACTATCTACTTAGTATCACAGACATTCTTGATATTTATAATAAGTACTAAACAAATTAATTATATGTGACTCATAAGAAACTTGTATAGGCAAGGGCACATATTGTTGCTACCCAGCACGGCTATCGTGATGTATACCATACTCAATGACCATGAAGAATCCTTCCTCATATTTGTTCAATTGTTTAATCAGCTAACAAACTCACGATAGCCCACAGTGTCTCAGTAGGTAACTAGGTGCGTCGTAAACCCATTCCCACGGCGATACAGATCTAAATCTACTCAGTTACCGAGCGCTGGCGGTAACCGGCTGATTGACGACGTGACGCCTGGCGCGGCGCCCGGCGGCGCCTGGTGAGGAGCGAGGCGCTTCGCACGGGCAGGGACGTGAACTTGAGACGCGAGGCACAAGGCTGAGGTCGATCAACATCGATCGTTTCGATAAGAATCTGCGTGTCACATCACTATTATTTCGTGTTTGTTGCGTGCTTCTTCCTGTTTTCTTACTATTATGGGTAGCTGGAAGAAAAACAGGAACTTTATATTTTCTGTGCATTGTAAATATCACATAGTTACATGCTTTGAATGTTCGTAGAGTTGTTGATGAAGAGTAATTATTTTCGTTTCCATCAAAAGAAAATCCGCAATCCCTATCAGATTCAGATTAAGTAAGTTTAGCGGAGGGTGACCAGCTGACCCCTCAGCAAGAAAGACACAGATAAAGAGAGTTAAATTAACTTAATTAAATATTTATCTTAATCTCTTCATGCCGAATGGTCCAGATTAGGTCACCTGGAAGTCAGAGGCGTAAGTAATAAGATTATTTATATTTGCTCTATCGTAACTTTAATGAGCTCTATCTAAAATACTGCTCCATATAAATCTAGATTGGCTAGTCCAAACACTAGCGGTAACACAAACACCTAACATTTGCTCAGTACCGTCAGCATATAAAATCAATTACAGGATGATTTTTTTGGTCAACACCGCGTGTTACCGACGCGGACGGCTCGTACAAATAACAATTAGCTACGAGTAGTGGGACGGAAGTGCGACGTGGTCTATTAACTATGTGGGAGTCGCGCGCCGAGCTGGTGACCCGACCAGCGGATGGCCGCGGTCACGGGTACTGAGTGCGTGTCAAGATCAAAGGTAAGAGTTCGTCGCCACTTGACTGTGTACACGAACTTGTACACAAGAGGTGAAAGTTTGTTCTGTAGACGGGACAAGAGCGGATTGGGTTTAGTTTATAGTTGAGTTGGTCCTGTCCTGTTTAAATCAGTCGATAAGACAATAATACCATCCTATTATCGTTCCACTGCAGATTAATTCATAAAATTGTAAAAATAATGAAAAGTTATAATTTGTACGTTAAAGTTTATGCTCTCCTAAGTAGCTCTCTACACAGAACTACATAAAATATGAATATACAGAATTTAGATGTTTCTGCTCTACACCTTATCATTGATTCACCTAGTCTTCTATTTGTAAATAACTAAGTTGAGCTTCCCATTAAATTCTAAAAATAGAGATGAGTATAACCGAACAGGAAATTGCTCTAAAATTGTCTTGTAAATGGCATAAGTGCCTCCCATACAAAATGTCACGAACACAAACGAAAAGTTTAAATGATTGAATAGTTGATACATAAACATACTGACTACGTATGTAGCGCATACGCACATTTTACAGGGTTTCATGTAATTTGACATATATTTTCAAGGATGAGGGCGTGTGACCCATTCGCAACAATTAAGCACCCCACATAGCCTGAGCAAAGTTCATGGAATTCGAGAAAACCCTTGTATAAACATAATTTCGCAAATTCGTCACTAAATAACACTTTTCTCAAAATTGACAAATTATTTATCATAAGCAGTTAATAAGTTTAAAACTGATTACAACGAAAAACGACAGCATTTTCACAGAGTATAGCCCACGGAACTCCGAAATTAAATAATATTTTAGAATCCAAGGCTTTAATAACTGAACTGTTTTTAGGGGAACAAGCCTGGCATAGTTAGAAAAAACAATAAAATGTAATTGATAGTGGTCCTATGATGTAGATAGAAATCATTTGTAACGACAAGGAAATTGAATGTCCTATCTAACGAGCTAAAATATTTAAATAATATGTAGAGGTGCAGAGGAAACATTTGGTACTGCTGGCAATAGTCGAATTGGTCGAAATATTAAAAATGTTATGATATTCAAATTAATTAACTTGTTCTGTCGTCATGAGCAGGTCACACGTCGAGAAGCGACTTTTGGGTTCTTACCATTACTCACGGTCTGCTTGCTGGTCACGATTACTTGTCGCTTAGTTTGCTACCGAGATGGTTAGGCCTATTTACCATTCAATGTAGATACATTGTCAACAAAACTTAGATACCCACTTAAGTAAAAAAATACGTAAAGTTTTTAGTCAATCTTTATTTTGCCAAAAGTAAAGAACTAACCCAAGAACATCAAATATTTGCTAAACGCCGTTGACTATTAGTAACCTTGAAACTAATTGCAGTGTGATGTCAGTAACGATTACCGGAACACGTGAACTGTAGACTGGATACAATAAATCTTAGTTTACACCATGTTTGTACATTTGTGGTTCAGGAGAGACGATTAAACAAATTGCGAGAAGATAAACTATGAACCGTAATGGATGTTATGTGTTCATCGTTACATTGGAAACAATGATAGTGCTAACAGTATCCTCTATTGCTTTAGTTAATAGCTATTATATGACAATCAGCCCATTATTTGAAAATCGATGGTGACCGCAGATCATGAAAATATGATATCTGATCCTGAAAGTAGCAACCGTGCTTATGATAAACAAGAAGTAGATATAAGTTTTCGAACAAGACTATAAACTTTCAGAAACGAACACAATCTGAATCATTGTTTATTGAATTACAAATGAACAGCTTTAAAGAATTGTTTACATAAAACAAACGGTTGATTTCATTGTAACATTAATTTACTGGCTACGAGGGGTTATTGTTAAATTATGGCCAAACGAATGACCATGGAATGGAACCATTGGTGCCCATGTGCTAACAAGACTTTATTTGCATTACTAATTGGAGTTCTAACAGCAAATCATTAATATTATCATCAGTCTGAAGTGTGTTCAATAACGTTAAAAAGAATGGCAAAGTTATGAGATCATTAATCACTGTGTCTACTGTCCTTTGTTCCTACAAAGTAAATTATTTTAGTAGCAGACTAATATCTGAACAAATGATGCTGTGATGCCCTCCGAGCTGTTGGCACTGCGCTGTAGCCGGGCAGTTAATGTCATGGATTAATAACATTTTTATTTCGACACTTAAGAGCCACCTCTATTAACTTCGGAGGCAGTATTTTAACCCTTATCCTTCAGTGATAAAGACGGATGTTGTATGTATGAGAAAGTATCGGATTGTGGCAGTAATCAAGGATCATTAATCGCGTTTACGTCGAAGGGCGGCGCGTGCGACGATGTGCGAACGGTCGTTCACTTCTACATTGTTAGTTTTGCTCGCTAAGAGCTGTTTCATTAGTTACTTAATCTTTTCTCTGAGATTGATTCTGTTCAATTGGCTCTGATTTCCCGAATAAAAAAAAACAATTTTTATTCATGAACTTAATGAAATTCGAAATAATACAGGATATACTCTGTTTCTTTATTAAACATATGAAGTAAACCGAATTTATTCTGAATAATATGCGGTTCCAAGAGACGACCACAAAGACATACCATCTTTGACGAGGAGCACCTACTCTTATTTTAACAACGTACATGACATATTTTCAGTATCGTCAAGAACTAGTCGAATTATATTTCAGTATCGTCTGAAAAATATGGAAATAATATGAAATAAGATATATTATACCTTTGATATGTTTAGATAAAAGGTGAGCTTACTCGGCTTACTCGAATTTGTTTTGGTCATAAACTTGATCGTAAAAATCAATTTATGACGTGCGACATATATTTACTGGCTTCACTTTGTTGAATCATATTAAGTACATAGTAATCAGTCGGTGCAGCAATGCGCTGCAACTCTGTAGTAATTCAATTATTTATTATAATAATATTATTATATACTTGGCCCAGAAATAACTACCGTTTGTTTATACTATTCGACTAAGCGTAACAAACTAAATTCATTCAATTCAAACTGTGCCAAGTAGTTACTTTAGCATAAATAACATCGGTAAATACAATTACTTTATGGTCTACACTAGTTTGGCTGAAAACAGAAACGGTGATTAAATTAACTAACCCTTTTGTAAATAATTAGATCACTGGAAGTATTTCGGGTCGGTTTGTCTCTGACGACTTTATCTTTGTGAAACTGCTTTATTACTTTTTATATCGCACTACATGAAACAGTGCTTCAAATTGTCTTTGATTCTTGAACTTTTTGTCGGCTCTGTAACTATGCTAAGAGCGCCATACACGTGCATATGCACAATGCAGCGTGTATGGCTGCCTTAACTCTAGGTGTCCTCTCTATCCCTCTATCGTGATGCTGTTCGTGTCGCTGATCTCAAATCAAAGGACAATCAGGTCACGAGTCACTAGAACAGTCAAGTTTAGTTAATTGCTAACAATGAGAGGCTCTCCTTGTCGACGAATATTAATTATGAGAGGTGAGAGAGCTTCCTTTGATAGAGAGTGTTCATTGATGAAGCAAGGATAATTGAATCATTATAATTATTGTGCTCTTTATACTGATTGTGTTGAACGAAAATATCAATAAAGGGGTTGGAGAGAGTTGTAAACTATATTTGAGATGATTATGTCAATTGTAAAATTATTTCCCATTTAAAATCACTGAGTGATCTTGTACCCTGTTTTTCTTGTTTTTTAGAAAACCGTAACTAAACTAAACAGTTGTTAGATTTATAATTTACTGTAATGGCATGGCCGAAGTGTAGATTGCAGCGGCACTAGTTCTAGCCGTAACTTTAATTATTTACCGCAAGCCCGCAGCACCGCGTGGGCTCCACCACGAAACTAGTTTAATTTCAAATGTTCATGTAAATATTACAAAGACTGGTCTGTTGTTATTGCTTTACTGCAGTTGAATTTTTGTTGATTCATTCATGATCAGAAAACATTACGTCCACATTTAGTCCCAATGTCTAAAGTGTCGACTACTCGCACCCCGAGATACGACAACTCTAAAAAACCGGCCAAGTGCGAGTCGGACTCCGCACCGAGGGTTCCGTACAAACCTGTACGTATTTTCGGTTTAAAAATATATATATTTTTTTAATTTTTATATTTAAATTGATTGAATGTAAGGTAAATTGCGGTTTACGACGTATGTCGTTTTAAAAAAAAACTACTCACTCGATCTCGTTCAAACTAATTTTCGGTGGTAGTTTACATGGTAATGTACATCATATATTTTTTTTAGTTTTGTCATTCTCTTATTTTAGAAGTTACGGGGGGGGGGGGACACACATTTTACCACTTTGGAAGTGTCTCTCGCGCAAACTATTCAGTTTAGAAAAAAATGATAATAGAAACCTCATTACCATTTTTGAAGACCTATTCATAGATACCCCACACGTATGGGTTTGATGAAAAAAAACATTTTTGAGTTTCAGTTCTATGTATGGGGAACCCCAAAATTTATTGTTTTTTTTCTATTTTAGTGTGAAAATCTTAATGCGGTTCACAGAATACATCTACTTACCAAGTTTCAACAGCATAGCTCTTATAGTTTCGGAATAAAATGGCTGTGACATACGGACGGACGGACAGACAGACAGACAGACAGACAGACAGACAGACATGACGAATCTATAAGGGTTCCGTTTTTTGCCATTTGGCAACGGAACCCTATAAAACGCCCCTTTCATTGCTCCGTGCGAAATCTTTACAGTTTGCCGCATTTGATGAATCGACTACAAAGGATTATTTGATAGTAAAAGTCGCATAATAAATGTGTAGACGATGGATGCTAAATCCCTATAATTCGCACGAAGTCACAGCGCGTGTGCAGGGGGCAATGCACAATGCGCTCCCACGGGACTGTTTGCACGCTTAGTGGGTACTAACTTTTATTGTTTATATTATATTGCACTTAATATTCACACTTCTATCCAGGTATACAGTTACACATTATATTTGTTATCAAGCCATCCAGGCAAATAAACTTTTTCTGTTTCTCTATTATCAGCTTTTCTCAACTCCTGGGTCCATAGTTCACCAAATCTTACACCGCTGCTGAAATGACACTATGCTAGCTAGCAGGTACTCACTGTGCTTAATCGCTGTATTGAGGGTAGTTCAGCAAACAATCATTAATCACTCTCAGAGCGGTTTTGTGGCCGAAACACAGATATCGATTCCTTTACATAGCAACACAACCTGGAGTTCGAACATTGTTTCTGTGGAACATCCAGATAAAGATAGTTCCTATTTCATGAAACACAATCATGAAATCTTTTATTATATAAAGCGTAAATTATGTCAGAAAGCCTATTATACTGTTAAAGACTATATTGAGGATAAAACGACCTGGGATTGAGCTGCTCCAATAAATCTACACTGAATGTGTTTTTTTAAATTAATATTTTACTATTTTTACCCCTGTTTTATTTTATTGTACATGACATGAATATTAATTGTATGAATATTACTTTCATTATTAAGAATTTGAGGACAATGTGGGTCATTGTTTCACTTTTGATTATGGTCTGGCAGTTTGAGTAGTTTGTGCGGCCTACCCAAATGTCCTTTCTTTGGTATTATTCGTCGAATCGTTGAGCTCCTTAAGTTCCTAGTTTAGTTGTACGATAATCGACAACTGCGTGCACTGACTGGACAGGTCCACCCAAATCTGTGTGGTTCTTTCCTCAAAAGACAATTTCAGACACCGATCTACATGGTTATCAAATGATCTAACCAACAAATTATACCCGTTTCTTTTTTTATAAACACATTAATCTTAATCTTTATTGGCACTTTATACATATATTTTTGTGAATTCCCTAGCTCCTGCGCTAGTATACACTGTATTACAGGAGCTAGTGTCTTCCCCTAATTACTAAGTAAGATTGACATTGATAATTTATATATATACAATGACATGAATATTTACTTTGTAAAGTATCATATTGTTTTAATTATTGTGAATGTGAAGACTATGTGGGTCTTTTTTAATTTTGTTTTCTTTCTTTCTCAGTAATCATGATCTGGCAGTTTGAATAATTTATGTGGCCTACCCAAATGTCCTTTCTTTGGTATTATTCGTCAAAGCGTTGGGCTCCTTATGTTCCGAGTTGAGCTAAACTATTATTGACAAATGCTTGCACTGACTGGACAGGTCCACTCAATCTGTGTGGTTCTTTCCTCAAAATACCATTTCAGCCACCAATCTACATGGCCTTCACATGATGTGAACAAGATTATGTCTGGACTTTGAAAAAGACTGTGACCTCTGAGTTTGTTTCGGCCATTCTTCTCAGAGTAAAAATCTTAGACATGTAAAAGTGTTTGTACAATCCTACTTACAGAAATAAAATCATTTATCATTTATTTATCACAACTATATTACAAAACAAGGAAATAATTTAATATCCTCAATAATACAATAAAATATCAAGGAAGTCTATCGTACCTAACCTACATGAACACTTTGAGAGAGACAATTTGGCTATCGCTAATTTATTCATTCTTCTTATCATCCAAATCCTGACAATCTGTTCCAAAATCGTCCCAGTACACCTTCACGAGCTTGGCGACCTTGGTGAGGAACCAAGCGATCATGACCAGCACGGCCATGACGTCGAGGTGGAACCGCTCCATGGTGCTGAGCTGAAGGGCTGGGGAGCGGAGGTGCGGGGCGCCGCGTGTGCTCATCACAAACTCGATCCAGTACAGCAGCTCCTGGTCCACTGGTACCAGTGGATTCTGCAGGATGCGGGATGCTTCCATTGCGTTGCTGCGGTAGCTGTGAAGAGTAGTTTTAAAATTATTTTATTAATTCCTTTTTGAATACCACCCAACATAGATAGGTACGCAAAATTGTTGTCAAGTCAGGTTTTCACACTTCTGTGGTGTGGAAACAGTTACCAATACTGATTTCAGATAAGACTTGAAGACAGAATTAAGATCAATAATTAATCAAGTTGAAGATAAAAGGTTTAAGATACTGGAAGGGTTGCGGCTTCTTACTTTATTCGACACTTTGAATCAAGATTAATTGTTTCTGCAACTCCAACGTCGGGTTTCGAAGATCTTAAAGTTTCGACGACTGTAAACGCTTTATAATGTGTGGAATATTTAATTTCTTTTTCTTAGAAAATTATATCAGGCTTATAATGTTTTGAGTGACATCTAAATTGAGAATCAAACAACTTAAAACTGTCAGTTTTATTTTTCGCTAGAGTAAATTTATTTTATTTCGTGAATAAAGCGGGGAATGTATAAATCATGACACTACATTACCTCACATCCTCTAAATGGCCGCCATAATCCACGACAAGATTGATGGACAACACAAAAAATAAAATAAAGTAGTCCTCTGGAGATCGGCAAAAAATAAAGTAAGTAAACAAAGAAGTGTTGATTCAGTTATCAAAAATGTCTCCAGGGAAATAAACTGACGGAGTTGCTATAAAATGTTTGCTGTAAAATTAATTAAAGAACAGTTTTTGGATCCGTTAACAAAGACCAGCTATGTATTTGTATCAGTATGCCATATACCTTGATCTGGCCTAGCGTATTACGGAGTTCCAAAAGAATAAAAAGCCAGCTCATACTGCTGGTGATACTAGTGACATGCAGCCGACCGTACGCACTCATATGATGATGAATAAATATGAGTACATACCTATAGTTCCCAAGTATTTCCATGATAGCTTCCTTGACCCTGTACCCAAGCATGCTGGACAAGGGCACGCGGATGCCGCGGCCCCTGCTGGCCGCCACGTCCATGGTAAGCAGCTGCTCGCCCTTCAGCGGCATGCCGATGATGGGCACGCCGTGGTACATCGCCTCCATGTACGACAGGTGCCCGCCGTGCGTGATCGTCATCACGGTGTTTGGGTGTCCTGGTTATGAAGAACAAGAGTTTTTTCAGTGTCGTTATCATCTCGTCAAGCATCAAATTCTCATTCTTGTTAACACCATTAGCTCCATGTTGAACAGATAAATGATGTGTATTTTTAACTTTTCTGTATAATGCTGAGACAATCAACCAAAAATCCATGGTCACAGCTTGACTTAGAAAACACTTTTATTTCGTAGCAAGTTTGTGTAGTTCAAGTATGTATTACTCACGTGCGGTTGACCCTACATGAATGAATCTGTTCATAATTGTTTACAGTTTTACGCACATGTTTGTGGGGTACACCCGAAACGTTTCATTTCAGTTACGCTCACGTGTGTTTAACTTATTCATTCATAATCACATCACATGGTCAACAATAATAAACACGAGCGTCGGTCATGAAAATAATAAATTAAAAGATGAATCATCAAACAACTTCAGATCGGATTCTAATCTCAGTCTGAATCTTTCTCTCTAATTTCCTTACATTTTTATCAGTTCCTTAGCTTATAATCAGGTGACCCAATTGAAAAAGTTTTTGAGAACCCTTCTCCCAATCAAGGTGCCAGTGTAGAATTAGGTTTTAAATATGAACATTTGTCCTTGGGCCACGAGCTGGTTTGGCATCCAGTAATATAATATAACAAACTTACTAAGCACGGCCAGTTGTGGCGCTTTCTCCACCAGATGCACGTTCCCTGGAACATAGTCCAGCTTCCCCCGGTACCTCCAGACCACGGTCTGCTCCACCTGCCGGAAAGCCCTCAGCAGTTCCTGCTTCATCTCCACGGACAGGTCCTCGCTGACAGTGAAGCCCAGGTTGAAGTAGATCACGCCGTGCTTAGCCTTATCCAGCAGGTCTTGTAGGTTCTGAACCAGAGAAAACATTATCTATGTAGTTCAAATTTTTGTTTTTTAATTACGAAACGGAAACATTGAATATTTTTTACCAATCCATGTCGCGGAAAATAAAAGCAGCGGTTGCCAACATTTTGCCGTGTTTAAGTACATAGTTCTTAAGTACTTAGTCAGTTTAGTTCTTGTCGAGTGTTAAAGTTCAGTAATTCTATAATTTTATGAAAAACCTCTAAACGTGGATAAGTTGTTTTACATATCGGAGCTGTTTTCTACCTGCGACGTTAACAATGAACACGCGGAAAAAATCAGCTACTCGATATATAGCTCGGGCCTAAATTTCTGTCCAAAATGATGAGTACAATGACCCCTTTTCAGGTTTTCAGTCCAATTAATTAATTGAGCTAACGTTGCATGTCTGTGGGTGGTTACGTGTGTATGATATATACGTTACGGTGTCGACTATGTGGTTTTTGCCACAGTCAAGGTAAAAGAAATGAGCAAATGTAAATATTTCATAATGTACCTTTGTCTCATTAATTATGTACCGTATTGTTTTCAAGAACTCATACTAATGAAATAAAAAACGAACTTATTTTTTCTATATTCGGACATCACGCGAAGGCAGCCGCAGTAATTACATTATACATTATTATGTAAATATGTAAATAAAGTTATTAATATTCATAATTTCCGTTCAGGTACCTAACTCTTACATAAACAATGGCTTAATGAAGCGAGTAGGTTTATTTAAATTAACTGTTTCTTTGAATATTAAGATCCTGGGTTTTATTCTGTATCGTAGTATATTTATAGAAAAACAGAGAACTTAAAATAGTACTATTTTTGTAAAATTCTACTCGGTTTTGAGTGTTCAGTATAGTCTGATGAACGCGTGAGATTGTCAAAATCAAAATCCAATTTCGCTGAGTAGGGACGTCATTTGATGATTACCCACCCACAAAAATGAAAGGAATACTAACATCAAACTATAACCTTCTACCTACCCCACAAACGTGTTAGATGAAACACGTTTATACATTTCGCTGAAAATATTCCACAAACCCCACTTTAAAGTTTATCTTTTACGAGAACATTTCAATTGACTCCGTCTGAAATAGAAGTTAAATCACGTCTGGTTTAAACGTCAGCAATATAAGTTTATGATGGAGTTACCGCACTAGCTCACTCTACTATAAAATGGTTGAGTTCTGTAATGAAATGGGGTCACGGGTTAACAGATCCATTGGATTTATGTTATTTATTTCATTCAAGAAGCTAAACTACGCACGTCTACTGTTCAGGTGGTCCAGATAAGGTATTTTGCACACGGTACGTCTTCGTTTTCCGTCTTTTATTATTCTTCGAGACGAAGTGAAGGTTTAAAACGTGACTACTGCGCTATACTTGAAAATCCTCAGTAAAAAGCTCAATGTTTCTTTCCATCGATAAAAGCGCACCACGCGCCAACGAGCTATTTGAGATTATTCGAACGAATAACTGCTACAAGTCGAGAGGATGGTATTCTATCGATAACGCTGTTTCGGCAGTCGAATATGAAATAATAAAAAACTTTTTACAAAAAAAAAAAAAACAACCGACTTCCTTAAAAAACACTACAATGTCAAAAATAACTTTAATTTCGGAATTCGGTGTCTTAGGATCAGTATTTAAGGTTTTTTGCCACTGACTTCCGAATTAAAGTTATTTTTGACTTTGTAGTGTTTTTTTTTTTTTTAAGGAAGTCGGTTTTTTTTTTGTATAAGTTTTATTTTTAACTTTTTAGTTACGGATACCCCTCACTAATCTAATCGCGTTATTCGTTCATTTGTCGCGCAAATACTTAATGCAAATTTAAGACTTATACGGTTTTCACATGGACCGCATTGTCCGAATGGAACCAAATTAAAAAACTGAAAAGCATAAAATAATAAACCTTAAAATTATGAGTCGGCGCTTTGAGTGATCCTTGTTCATTGATTTTTCAGCGCCGACTCAAAATTTTAAGGTTTATTATTTTATGCTTTTCAGTTTTTCGGCGGTTTAATTTTTTGTTAAAAAGTTTTTATTTTATATTTTTTGTGGCTTTAATGTACTAATAATACTGGGCAAGGTATACCCTATCCAACACAAAAAGAATTATCAAAATCGGACTACTCTGTATAAAGTTATGCGTGTTTATACATTACAATCAGTGAGTGAACAATCAATCATCCCCTGTTTTCCGACCCTTAGGGTTCGATTTTATTTTCCAAATTTATATGGAACCACCTTGGGAGTATACCCTTTCCAATAGAAAAAGAATTGTCACAATCGGACCACTATGTAAAAAGTTATGCGTGATCATACATAAAAAAAAAAAAAAAATATACGCGTCGAATTGATAACCTCCTCCGTTTTTTTTCGTCGGTTGAAAATGGAGCTATTCGGGAAGCACCAGCTTTCAAAAAAAATCATCAAAATCGGTTCACCCAATCAAAAGTTATGAGGTAAAAAACATAATTGATAACCTCCTCCTTTTTTTGAAGTCGGTTAAAAAGTGCAATAAAGTGTGATAGCTTCGGCATTCGGTACTGTGTGACGAGGAATTCCAATCTCCATTTCCAATGTGTGTCATAGTGTCGCGACACCGCAAATAATTTCATAGAATTGAACCCAAATGCCAAAAGCGATATTAGATGAAGAAAAATGTAACAATTAATCAAAACACTACGTTATTATATTGGCATTAAATATAATAACCATCATAAAATGCTTTGATACCCTTAGTTCTTTGACCAAAAATATATACTTGACACTAGAAAAATAAACTCTAAAATTACATTATGTAGTAGCTAGCTATTTTAGTCACGACTGCACTTCAAATTGTATTCGAACACCAAATGTAGTATATGATCACCAAATCATAATAATATTGGTGTTCATTAACTATTTTTGGGTTAACAATGATTATTTTAGAGTCAGTTTGCTTAAATAGGATAGATAGCAAGATGTAAAAACTTTGGTTATAATTTTACATTGAAATGCTGGTTTATTTTTGGTGATCATTTACTATTTTGGTTTAACAATTATTTATTTGGAGTAATTTTGCTTAACTAGGATAGCGAGATGTTAAAACTTTCGTTATAATCTATATATTAATACGTGAAGCGAAAACTTTTGATCCCTTTTTACGAAAATTGGGCGGACAGAGGAGTATGAAATTTCGCACACTTATAGTTTATACAGAGAAGAAGTGACGAATGCTAATATTTTTTTTAAATTATACGTAAAAATACATTATTTTCAATAAATAACACGTTACACACACTACTATTCATTACCGTGTATTTAATAGACACATGAACAAATCAAGTTTATATTTGTTTTTGGTATAATTTGTCTAGCCTTACTGAATGTCAAATAAATTATGGATTACGAAAGTTTATTGTCGAAATCTGTGGTCCAATCGAGAATATCTGTCTTTAATATTTTGTGTCTATAGTCTTGCTAAATATGTCAAATATAACCATAAGTAATAAATATGACAACATGAAGTAAATGCTGTTCTGTCACCTATCAAAACTGTAATGTTATGTAATACTTTGAAATAATCTATATAATGTATATACGTGAAGCAAAAACTTTGCACATCGTTGTAGGAACATTGTGCGAACGGCGGTGTATGAAATTTGGCACATTTAAAGTTTATTTGGAGAAATAGTGCTGAATACTAATATTTGTATATATTAACGAATAATGGTCGAGTTTCGACCTCTGGGCGACCACTAGTTATACATTAAAATGCGGGTTTATTTTGGTGATCATTTACAATTTTTGTCTGTTATATGTTACTGTATCTGGTGGTAAGTTAAAATAAGCCTATTGTATTCACTTAGCTAGTAGGTTGTTAGACCGTTATGGCTTCAGCTTGACTTGTAAGCTCTAGTGTGTTTCCAGCTAATGCCTTCCACTCAACTGACTTACACTTGTTGCTGCGGATTACAGTCAGCTCAATACTACTACAACTACTAGTACAAGTTACTACTCAGTTACAAGTACGGCCCCAGAAGAGATAAGTAACCGGGGTCGTCGGATATAGTTGAAGTTTAGTAACGAACCGATGGATGTTTTCTAATAAAATAAAATAAAATAAATAGAAAACAAACAGTTCATTTATCAAATTAAATTATTTCGAAATCATTTATAGTTTCCTTAATAAACTTGAACTATTTCCGACGAGCGTGGTGGTTAACCACGCTCGTCGGAAATAGTTCACCAATCGTGGTTACTTTTGGTGACTGTACATACATGACGCAGGCACCTGCTTAGTTTTTGTATTATAATTATATTAATTCCAACTTGGGCAACATTTGCAAGAATATTTACAACATCAAAATCATTGGAACTGCTGACAAGACTTCTAAAATTACAAATAGATATCCAAAAGTCATCTCACCTTTGGCAGTGTCGTATCAGATCTTTGTATGTGATGTCCTCCGACGTACTTAGCGTTGTGCGGCAGCGGCAGACCCTGGCCCAGCAGGGGCTGCGAGTTCACGAGTAGCATGGCGCCAGCGTACACCAGCTCGTCGTAGAAGGGGGGCGAGCGCCCGCGCCGCTGGATGGCGAGCTGGTAGATCTCGTAGTAGGCGGGGGACTCCACGTAGTACGTTATGTAGCTGTGAGGCAATCGACAAAACAGAAGCATTATCAGAATATTCCACAAGCATTATCAGAATATTCCACTATATCATCGAAATATAAATGACTTCTCTCCCAAAATTTTACACGTGGAAATGTTAAAAGATTTTTTTCCATAAGGATAACTTATGTTTTTGTGATCCCAGGATGTTGTTTAGTGTAAATATTTTTTCAGTTGCCAGCCAGTGTGTATGCAGGACCTCAATAGGGTTGTTTTAAGATATGAGCCAAGAAAGGATATGCTTGTACTGTTGATCGCTTATCTGAGTTAAAATGTGCAGAGGTTGAAGGATGTTGTGTATAGTTATCTCTCTCTCTCTCTTTCGAAAGGCTCAAAATCAGCGACCTATGAGACCCCAAATTCATGCTGTGAATCAATATTCTTGGCCCCGACTACACCTAATGAAGTATATCGAATAATACAGGATCTAAAAAATAAAAGTAGCGTAGGGTATGATGATATTTCAACAAAAGTATTGAAAGTTTCCGATGTGATATCTGGCCCTATTTGTCACATCATTAATGGTAGTATCTGCTCTGGAATCTATCCTGATAAACTGAAACCTACTATAATTAAACCCTTATTTAAAAAAAATGACAAAACTGATATTAATAACTACAGACCTATTGCCCTAATACCAGTAATATCAAAAATATTTGAGAAGGCTATTTATCACCGTATGAATTCCTTTTTCACGAAACACATCATCTTGGTGAAGGAACAGAAGAGTTTCAGAAAAAACAAATCGATAAATTTGGCTATCTATGATTTTATTAATGTTATGATGACAGGTATTAATGAAAGGATTCCTATTAGCGCTATATTTATGGACATGACGAAAGCCTTCGATCTAGTTGATCCTAATATACTACTTCAGAAACTTAATGCATACGGAATAAGGGGTAATTCACTTTCTCTTATACAATCTTATTTAGACAATAGAACGCAGTGTACGGTAATTAGACGGATTTCTAAAAAGGATAAAAAAGAAGTTAAATATATATCAGGAAAACGTATAATCTCTTTTGGCGTACCACAGGGTAGCGTATTGGGTCCGCCGTTGTTTTTAGCTTACATAAATGAATTTCCAAAACATGTCGCTTTTCCAATAGTTCTTTTTGCTGATGACAGCACGATAATTGTAAAAAATAATAAAACTAGTAATTATGAATGTGATATCAAAGACGGATTGCAACAATCAATTAGCTGGCTTGAGAATAATAAACTAAAATTAAATTTAAATAAAACTAAAATTATGCAGTTTCAACAAAGATTGACCACTCCTGATCTAAATAAAACGTTTGACAATAATAAAATTGAAGAAGTAGAGCATATCAAATTTCTAGGCTTGACAATTGACTCTAAACTGACTTGGAAACAACATGCATCAAGTCTTATAACAAAATTAAGTAGGTTCGCCTTTGCTCTATACAAACTTAAGAAAATAGTTAATCAGGCAGCTGTTGTAGCCGCTTATTATGGCTATGTAGATTCCATATTACGATACGGAGTAATTTTTTGGGCAAATTCCTGCAAAAAAAAACATTTTTAAAGCACAGAAGAGGTGCATTAGATCGATGTGTAGTCTTAAGAGGCCTCTTACAAAATTTGAACGCTCGAGTTTAGGTAAAAGACGGCAATCTTATGTATGTGTGCGTAGCTATCCACACATGCACAATACAAACAGTGTAACACGAGTGTCGAGCCGGTCTAAAAAATCTTGAGCCGTTAGAATTATAATGCGGTATTTAGATATTTATGAAAATATTTATTTTTATTTATCCAGTCTAATAAAGATTTCTAGACTAATAAAAAAAATACAACTATATGTTATGTAAAGTATACAATAAAAATAAAAAATTAAAACAATTACATATTGGTGCCGATTCTGTTGTACACCGAACTAAACTAACAAAACTATCTCTAAAATTGCTTACTTTTAGCTATGAGAATTGTTACGCTATTCTGCAAGAAATAATCTCTTAAAAATTATTTTGACACGACTAAAATCAAATTTGACAATCGCGACTCAACGTGGTATTTTTAGGGTTCCGTTGCCAAATGGCAAAAACGGAACCCTTATAGATTCGTCATGTCTGTCTGTCTGTCTGTCCGTACGTCACAGCCACTTTTCTCCGAAACTATAAGAGCATGCTGTTGAAACTTGGTAAGAAGATGTATTCTGTGAACTGTATTAAGATTTTTCACTAAAATAAAAAAAAACACTAAATTTTGGGGTTCCCCATACTTAGAAATGAAACTCAAAAAAAAAAAATTTTCATCAAACCCAAACGTGGGGTATCTCTGAATAGGTCTTCAAAAATGGTATTGAGGTTTCTAATATCATTTTTTTCTAAACTGAATAGTTTGCGCGAGAGACACTTCCAAAGTGGTAAAATGTGTCCCCCCCCCCCCGTAACTTCTAAAATAAGACAATGATAAAAGTAAAAAAAATATATGATGTACGTATGTATATAAACTACTACCGAAAATTGGTTTGAACGAGATCCAGTAAGTAGTTTTTTTTAATACGTCATAAATCGTAAACCACAATTTACCTTTCATTCAATCAACTCAAATATAAAAATTAAAAAATAACATTTAATTTCATAAACGTAAACCTTATACATAAATCGAGTATACCTACAGGATTATACAGAACCCTTGGTGTGCGAGTCCGACTCGCACTTGGCCGGTTTTTTCTTTTGGCTTCGCAACTTAGTACTTGTGCGCTACGCAATGAACTTACTGAGATACGAAGGCGCGCAAGGGGGCATCCTGGATGTGTTTTATATGGAATTTTCCATTTTTGTTTGAAAAATAAAAAAAATATTACCCACGTGTTGAGATTTAAATGTGTGGGATTTTATAAAGGGGGTCGAAAATTTCATTATTTTTGCGATAGAACACGCCATTTTCGAGATATAAGAAAAAGAAAAATAAAATACAGTACTATTTTTGCATGTGAGGCGAGGCGTTGCCGTTGGTGTGAATTTTTGTTCATGACCGCTAGTTTTACTCCACACCTTTTTAATCGCGATTAAAAATAGTCAGATTTAGTTAAAATAAATTATTTTAGTCAAAATTTTTCTACAATCTATTAAAATAATGCTTTACTTGATAATAAACGAAACTCTTATACAAAAAAAAATAAAATGCGAAGAGTAGCAAAATGTTGTAGTCGTAGTATATTTTTGCGTTCACGATACGAGTACCCGTAAACTGAGACGCGGGAAAAAATGACACAGGTCCTTCCCCGTTGGGCGCTTGCGCCGTACTAAACGCTGCCCGCTTGTGCATCGTAATTTATTCTAATTTAGAGTGATTTCAAAAACAATATTATGTCTAATTAAATAAACAGATTTAAATAAAACTTGAGAATTCGATTTGTTATAGAGCATACTTTATATTGACATGAATTTTTTAATGTAATTTTGCTTTATTCAAACCACAAAACGCGATAAACTTGCGAATAAATCGTAAAAATTGCCATAAGACTTAATTTTTTTACTAATTAATGTTATTAAAAATCAATATTCTTGTACTAAATGTATCAACTAGATTATATGTCTGTTGTTTTGTGTATTTTTTTTACTCAAATTTCTACATATTAATGATGGAAATAGGAGTCTGAAATGGACCCTGCGCTGATTTTTAAGAAAACTAGTTGTGGGAGATTAATTACTACAAAGTATACAAATAAGTTTTTGTAAATGTGCTACTAAAAGTGACAAAACAAAATATTGATCTATTTTTTACATGTATTCGTCAATGCCAGAGTATTTATAATGATGAGATGAGAGGTAAATAAGGCGACTAAGATCTTAGATATTCGCGCAAAAATGTAAAATGGCTCTTAAACCAACGGAAAGTTGTAAACCGCATTTCAAATCTCTAAAATTACTAACGTTACCTTGCCTTTACATATACGAGACCGCATTGTTCGTCAAAAAAAAACAATGAATTATTTAAACAAGCTTCAGAGCGACGCTATAGATCGACAAGACAAAAATATCGACACGAACTATGTCTAAAAGCCTCAAAAACCGCCCTTATGCACAAAAGCATCCTCTGCATGGCTCCTAAAATATTCAATAACTACCAAATCACATTAAAGATCTAAACTTGATACAATTTAAACGGAAACTTAATATTTTTTTAATTGAAAAATGCTACTATACCATTGACGAATTCCTTCTTGACAACATTTAGACAGTAAACTAAATGATAATTATGTATTTATGCATGAAAATTAAATAATTTGACATTTTAATTGTATTCTAAATATTTATATTTCAAATTGGATGTATGCTTAGTATTTTTTTTTTTAATTTTTAAAAGTAATCTCTGTCACTGCATTACTTGCCTTGCCCCTCCGCGCCTACGCGGTTTTAAATTACACTCTAGGGGTAGGGCAGACAAGACTACGTGCAGTCGGTTTTGCAGCGATGTTTGGATTTTGTGTTCTTCAGGGTAAAATAAAGATGCTCTTCCTGGTTTAATACTATAATTTCGACTGACTCTAGTTACAAGTTCTAAGTTTTATATTAGAAAAACCGTTATGAGTTTAAACAGTAAGTAGTTGTGATTTTGATGTTCACAATTTGGGAAAAAGGTTGAATTGACTTTGACTTTCTCTCTCTCTCTTATGTGACCAGTAGCCTGAAACTTGTGATAATTTTGATCATTATGGAACTAATACGAAGCAAACTTACAAATTAGTTATTGCTTGTGGAGACCTAAATATTGATATACATATTCGTTAATCCATCCGAAGTTTACGACGTCAGTATACCTACATGTGGAATGCAATAAAAGTATTGAGTTTTGAAAAATGCTAGCTTATCTCATTATTTACATCATTTAATTAAAAATGTATATTATGTAATGAAGCGACTAGAATAACACCAACTTCAGCTGCAGGTATAGACAGTGTAATACTCATTGTGAAATGATTCGTCCATAAAAAGTGGTGTCAAGTCTGTGTATCGTTTGACCTAGATAATTGAGCAAAAAATAATTGAAAATATTTATTCTTTCTACAGTATTCTAAAAATTAAATAAAGCGTATCCTATAAAAAATCTTAAACATTCGTTACTAGAAGGAAATTAAGTGAATGTGCTGGCATTAGAAAAAAGAGAGATATTTTGCATATCGCTAGAAATCATTGTCTTCTGATTAAGCCCTTCATAATGTAAAAACCAATTCTAAGATATTCAAAAGAAGACCCTTTTGTATATGTTACAATAGCGCAGACGCGCTCAAGCTAAATTTAAATTAATATTCATGTTTTTTTTTTAAGTAAAACGCGGTGTAGCTGTCTGGCAGGCAGTTACTTGTTGACAGGACATCACTGTCCTCTCTAACCTATTAACATTGCAGTTTGAAAACTTTCTAGATGCAAATTTTTCTTAAAAGAGTAACCGTGGAGTTTCGTGTCCGCTCTTGATGAAGAGCACGACACGAAACTCCACGGTTACTCTTTTCGGCATCATGGAAACGACCAATTGGAACCATACACCTAGTTTCTAACGTTTCATAAGTGCCAATGTAAGTTTATGTGAAACAAAATAATATTTTTATTATGATTTTGAGGACGCATATACACATGATGTTCATTTAAATTTCAGTAAAGTAGAAAGCTGTAGGTCTACTTCCGTAATATTAAAACGTTCAAATCTAGTCGTCATCTCATCAGTGACTAGCCAAAATCCTTGTAAATGTTTTACTTGACAGATTGCGACCGATATTAGACTGCGAAAGTTTTTCAAAACACTGGAATTGGCCCCGTACTGTAGTGTGGAAATACAAAGGAATGTCAAGCGTTTCACAACTAGGGTTAGTCGACCATATGAGTACATGCATATGATCGGTCTACTCAAATAGAATAGGTAAGGATAGACAGAGACATCGATAATGTGTGTTGTGAAGGGTCCCCATTCATGATCCATCGCACATTGCTTGTAATTTTAACAAAAAGAAAGACTGAAGTGGTTCGGTCGACTGTCAATTTACGGTTTATTAAGCAGACGTTATAAGAAGCGACATTGCCATTCTCATTACGAGCATTCTGCATATTTAATGGCAATTTAAAATAATTGAAACGTCATGTGTTCGTGCACTTGAAACCAATTACTCTTGAGAGTCAGTGGCCTGCTTGACAAACAAGAGAGACCTTGTGCATTTCTTATTTTCCTGGTGAGACACAATCACGTATTATCAATTTCTTGTCACCAGACAATTGATACCTAATAAAAGTATTCTCTGTTTGTTATTGTTCCTCTGCAAAGTACTTCTTCCAAATAAAAACCGGCCCAGTAGGTATCGATCGTTTTGTTTTTATTTTTTTTATAATTACTAATTGCTGAATAAAGGCACTACCTAAGTAATTAAAATATTTTGCCACAAATGTTTGAGCATATCATGAAATTAAAGTATTTATTCTGTTAATTGGATGTCAGAATCACTTTTGTTCGTCTTCTAACCTACCCGTGTGGTGTGCAGTGGCGTAGCGTGCCTTGGCGGGGCCCCGTATAAAAAATTTTTTGGGGGCCCTTAAGAAGGAAGGGTAACGATTTCTCACAAAAGGAAAAAAAATGTTTGCATAAAATTAAGAGAATTATTTATTCATCATAATTTAGTCTTGTCAATAAGTTCAAAAACGTGACAAATAGAGATAAAGCTCCTAAAAATATGAGCGATGGCTCATTTGATTCAGAATCACCTCTAGAAAAAATTTTTTGAAGGATTTTGGTGCAGGTAAAAATTGCAATTGTTATTAACAAAATAAGATGAAAAAAGAAAAAATGATATTTTGTTTTTTGTTAATAACTCAAAAAATATTAACATTTTAGCAATTTTGAAAAAGCTCGTTAAAGAGGAGGAAATTTCCAATAAAAAAGTCCTAACTCCCGGAACTCTATCTCCATCATTTATAATTTTAATTTGACGTTGAAAATAGGGCTCCGCGCGCCGCCGGTAAAGAGAGTTCAAAAATTAAAAATCTAAAAAATGTTGATAATTTTTGCTTTTTCAATTAATATTTATTTATATTATTTTATACCTGTTTGCACATTAACACTTTTTATCAACATTTTATAGATTTTTAATTTTTCAATGGTTATAAAAAATCATAATTAACAAATTAATAAACTTTTATGAAAGGAGAATGCTCAAAAGTGGTACCAAAAAGTCTCACGCATCAAGACGAAAATTTTGGAGTAATTAGTTTCATAATTTTTTACGACGTTTTTCGTCGGGGATTTATATTTTTGAACAGGGAATTTATTTTTAAGTATAAAAGTATGGATATTGTTTTACTTCCTATAATTGACGTTCCGTTTCACTTCACGTGATAAATGATTAACATAACCTTGATTTTTGAAAGTGCCATGTTCACTGTAAAAGTAATACTCTGCTGATTCTACATTAATAAAAAAAAAGCTAGAATAGAATATCTATTTAAAAGATTATCATTATTTTATTTGGTTTTATTATGGTTAATTAGCCGTTCCCAACTGGTAAAAAAGATGTAGAATGCAACAGAATGGATTTGATATCTGTGCATCTGACATTTTGCGCGTGTACTCTGTAGTCTGTGGTTTGCGCTAGCGAGTAGCGAGTGCGAGTACCGTCTGTGTTTTTGAGAATTGAGATTGAATAATTATTGAATTGTTTTGAAAAGTAGAACTTTTTTGTATTTCGTGAACTTTTTTTGTGAGTATTTCATTGTGCAAATATGTCGAGTCGGTCGACCGATTGACATCGTCAGTCACCCGGCAAAACCGGCGATGTATCAATAGTTCATTTTTGATACCCAGAAACCTACACACATTAGAACAAGCGTCTACTCCAATGATTAACTTGTTACAGTCTTGGATAACTTCTACTCAGGTAAGCAATCTTATTTTACTCTTTGAATACTTATATAGTTACTTATGAATGTCAGGCACCTATTTCCTGACTAATCTTTTAATTAATGCACCAGCTTATAAAACATTATTTTTATAGAATGAATGAAAGCATTTTTGGACTCGCACAGGAAATATCCAACAAATAAATAACAAAAACAAAACGAACCTGTTTGAGGCCAAAAAACACTTTAGTCTTGATTACTTGTAGGTGTAATTTCTTTGAAAATGCTACAGAAGATAGATAACGTCATAAAGGGTAAAAGCACACTTTTTCACTCATGGTTTTAATTGCAGATGTCTTCAGAATGTGTGCTTTGTACAGAGTGTTTGAGACTGCTTCAAGATCGAGCAAACACACTCAGTGAAGGAAGTTTATCTTTGCCTGCTTTTGGTCATGGAAAATTATGTTGTTCTTGTGGCAATTCTATTCTACGTGCAACTAGACCATATCCTGTAAGAAAAGATCGACAAGAGAGAAACATTTTAGTTGAAATATTCTGCTCCATTTGGTAAATATTTTTATTTATGTTGCAACATAAAAATGAAACTTAATTATTATCTATTTTGACACAATTACTGCCTGATCATTATCATGTATTCCTAGTTACATCACATTACAGTAATACTTTTATCAAGTCTATAACCCATTGTGAAATGTTTTGTATTACATGTATAATCATGTTATTTTTATAGATATCAAGATTGGAAAGAGTATGTGCTGCTTGCTGGAGGTCAGCTACAAGAGAAGTTCAACGTCGTGATGTATACAACTGCAATCGCCCAGGTCTGCCAGATGCTGGACCATGTGGAGATCTCAATATTCCTAAGCCATAATTTAGATGGCTTACTGTGATTGACAACAACATATTTAAAACAGTTAGCTCTTGAGACCTACCAACTCAAACAGGCTAGATCTTATTATGGGGAACACATCCGTCGGACTGGTATTTATTCAGTTGAGGTGAATAATTCTATTGATGATGATGTACCTTAGATTTTAGGGCTTAATAATTACCTCTTAAGAGGTAGGATTAATTCGAGACATGTCAACAGTCGTATATCACATGCATTTATTGATTAGCAGAGATGATGCTGTGGCCAACACATTAGAAACCATAGTAGGTTATTGCTGCAGTCGCCTCGTCGGTAAGCGAACAGTGGGCTGCTGTGCTCATGTAATGACGATAGTATAGTATTTGAGCTGGGGACGGTATAATGACATAACTTCGCCAGCAACAGATTTAGATGATTTTTTTTCAGGAGTATGATCAATGATTTATGTAACAGTTTTGTTAAATAAATATTTTTGACTTTGATCCCTATTAAAAACCCAAATGAACTTGTTTGTTTCATTTTTCTATCACTTTACCTATAAGTCTGACTGGTCACCCTTATTTATGATAATGTATTATTGGTATTGGTGAGTAGTGGTGGCCCAGTGGTAGCGGCGGCCCAGTGGTAGCGGCCGCGACTTACGAGTAGTACGTCGTGAGTTCAAACCCAAACAGGCGCTATACTTTGTGTAAATTATGTCATCACCACAGCTCGCAAAACGGTGAACGAAAACATCATGAGTAAACCGGCACGTCTTAGAAGCAAAAAATTGAAGCATTGTCACATCTACCAACCCGAGCTGGGCCCGCGTGGTGGATTACGGCTCCCTCTCACTAAGAGGAGACCTGTGTCCCAACAGTGGGAACATTATAAGCTGCTCTTTCTTATTAGATTTACGACTCACCCATTGTAGCCAACTTCAGGGCGGCCAAGAAGTTTGGCAAGAATTATACCCACGTTACCGGCTCACACTGTTGATCATATAAGGGTCGGTCAAATCACTGAGTGTCACATGTGCCTGGCTGGAGGCTATAGTTTAGTCTCCACCGGGAAGACTGCTTAAGCAGATAGTGACTTGTATCCAGTAGGTAACTGTGAGACTCAACGTATCTGTGGCGGGGCTAGACGTTGCTATAACTCGTAATTCTTCCTAACTTATATACGTGGATTACGCTGTTTTAGAGCAATAATATTCGTCCGTGTATAACGTGTCTAAGTAGATACCTATATAAAACAAGTCGTTGGCAGCGTCGAACAAAACAGACCTAGTTTTTAGGTTATTTTGATTTCACTAAATAACTCTGAAACCCGGGTTTATTTTTCAAAAAGAACTTTTGTAGGAGTTAATATGATCAATGTAGTATATAAAAAACAAAGTTTGATTTTGATGCAACATGGTACGGGATTCCATACATCCATGAGCATTGTCCTTTATCGCAGGATCTTATAAAGTACATGTATCAAAAGGGCTCCACAAAGTTCAAAATTTATAGGCCAATTATTTACACCTTTCATCTCATTGTTTATGCCAATGGAGATTGGGAAAAAAAATTTTAGTTAACAATTGAATAACTTTTTGAAAAATGGTGATTAAACTTTTTTTTCTTCAGGGCTCGATTTTTTCAAGTCTTAAAAAGATACTAGATTTTATTCAAATTTTTAAAATCACAATTTATGTTATAAAAAAATATTTTTATTACTGAACTCTCTCCGCGCGGAGCCCTATTTTCAACGTCAAATTAAAATTATAAATAATGGAGATAGAGTTCCGAAAGTTAAGATTTTTTATTGGAAATTTCCTCTTCTTTAACGAGCTTTTTTCAAAATTGCTTAAATGTTAATATTTTTTCAGTAATTAACAAAAAACGAAATATCAATTTTTTTTTTCATCTTATTTTGTTAATAACAATTGCAATTTTTTACCTGCACCAAAATCCTTCAAAAACCTTTTTTCTAGAGGTGATTCCGAATCGAATGAGCCATCGTTCATATTTTTAGGACCTTTATCTTTATTTTTCACGTTTTTGAACTTGTTGACTAGACTAATTATGTATCTGTCACTTTTTCCAAAACTTTTAAAAAAATTCAAATTAAATAACTCTCCTTGCCTTTTTTTTCGGCAAACTGGAGGTAATAAGTACATAATTCTACTGTTATCCAATTTTAATAAGTTATTTTACCAGTGTGTATATTTTTAAAAACGAGAAAACAAAAAAATAATTTAAGCGTTTGATGCGAGAAATGAGCCGCCCAGTAATAGAGATTGACGCAGCATAATCGATAAATCAGGTCGGCTATTTTACGAATGCGTCTGCTTCGAATGCTTTCCGTGTTTCTTATTGTACAAGTTGTTTAAACTGAATGTTGTTAAATTGTCAAATTTTGATATCTGTGCAGGACGACTACTAGAACGGAGATGATGTTTATTATTGACTTAGGTGATTCGGATGACTGTTCGTCTTTGCCAATGAAATCTGACAACGAATTAGATTAAAATGATTTTTATGAATTGTTGTGTTTTTCTTTTTACATCCATAATCTTTATTAGAAATTATTTATAAGTAACCACATCCATTTAAAAAATAGATTAATGTTCAATCGCAAAACTTCTCGATTTTTGCTAATAATCGAATTCATTACGCAAAGGGACCTCACTATTTAAGTCACGTGATTAAGTGTCACTGTACCCATCCTATGTGAAAAAGACTATAAACGGGGAAATCCTGCAGCCTGCGATAACCGATGTAGGGTGTTACCAAGTTTACGTGGAAAAAAATAAATTTCTTTTTGTGACTTTTGCCATTTCTGAAAAAAAAATTGGGAAGTTTATTAATTTTTGCTCATGAACATCGGGGCCCCCCCCCCCGCCCGGGGGCCCCGTATAATTTATACGGCAGATACGGCGGTAGCTACGCCCCTGGCCCCCTGGCTTTCTATATAAGGTAAACGCAGCTATCAACGACCCATCGAAAATCTGTAGTTATTACCGACCTATAAAAGTAATTCGAAATCTTTACGTTTCCAGAACTATTCTAGCTATAGGTAGGTAAAGTTACACCGCGTTTATTCCTTGAGCATCGTATACTTTTACGTAAGTGTGAGTAGCTGTGCAAAAAAGAGATAAAATACATCAGTTACTGCGGGGCAGCGTGGATGCAGGACGTGTCGTACTGTTCCCTTGTTCCTTCAAGTAAGTACGTGACTTTTCTATTTAAGACATATAAACAAACAAATGACGTCTGTACTTTATTTTATATTACTAAATGTGTTCATTTAAGTGTCAACTCTTGATTTCTTACGACATTTTATTAATAAAAAGTAATTTGAAAAGATAAAACTTTAAATTAAAATGGGACGGTGTTAGCTTCATCAGTTTTAGTCGTGGCAGCTATCAACGACCCATAAGTCGGCAATGGCAGTAACGTAACTTTTCGTTTTATTTTTCTTTTATGTTATTATATCACACTAACACAAGTATTTTTATGGACCAGTTTAAATCTAAGCTATCAGCCTTTAGAAAAATCTATTAGCGACTAAACTTTTTTGTGTAGTTTTTACCTTTTAGCGTTGTCAATTTAACCAAAATTATGATATTTTTCGAGGATCGATATTTAATAGTTACAATAATAAATCATTGTTTTTGTGTTTAAAACTGTGCATTTGTTCATATTTATTGTGACATAAATCAATTATAATCTATTTTATAGTACGAAGTTCAACTGAATTAAAATAAACATTTTTTTATGAGTCGGTAATACAATTTAATTTTATACTTACCTACTTTATTACCGACCCATGAGGGTCGGTAATAGCAACTATAAGAAGCTATTACCGATCGTATTCAGATTATTTAGTTTCTTACCTACTTTTATGACATAATAGGTACCTATTAATAAATGCTACTTCTTGGCTAAAGCAACATGAAACATACAATTATAATTTTTTCCAGAAGTATGGAGTCACAAAAGCGGCGAAAAGTATACAGTAAAACACAACTCGCCGAAGCAATCAAAGCAATTAATGACGGTACAAGTGTATATGAGGCATCAAAAAGGTTTAATATTCCCAAAACTACATTACGAGACAAACGGGACGGGAAATATAAGAATGAAATTTGCGGTGTTCAGCCTGTTCTTAATTTAAGTGAAGAAAAACAGATTGTAGACTGGATTCACTACCTTGGAAAGATGGGATTTCCAGTTACAAAAGAACAATTATTAGAAGCAGTGGCTAAGCTAGTCCATAACTTAAATCGTCCAAACCCTTTTAAAAATGGTGTGCCTGGCAGATATTGGTTTGAGAATTTTATAAAAAGACATCCAACAGTATCTAAACGCGTTGCACAAAATCTTCCTTCAAGCCGAAATCAAGTCACAGAAGCGGCTATACGTGGATGGTTTGACAGAGTGAACAATTATTTTATGACAAATAATCTGCATCATGTTTTAGAAGATTCTAGACGAGTATTTAACTGTGACGAAACTGCTTTCTTTTTATGCCCAAAAGAGAAAGAAGTTTTGGTCAGCAGAGGTAGCAAACGAGTGTATAATCGTGTTGCTAATGACGAAAAAGAGTGCTTGACTGTGCTTGTGAACGTTTCAGCTGACGGAAATCTAGCACCTCCAATGATACTTTTGCCGTATAAACGTTTGCCAAAAAATCTTGTGCCTACATTACCTCGTGGATGGGGACTTGGTAACACGGAATCGGGTTGGATGAACACAGAAGCATTTTATGAATATGTTACCAACTGCTTCTATCCGTGGCTTGTGACAAATGAAATACCATTTCCAGTACTTTTGTTTTTGGATGGTCACACATCTCACATATCACTTCCACTATCAACATTCTGTAAAGAAAAAGCAATCATCCTGATAGCGTTACTTCCCAACTCTACACATATACTACAGCCGCTTGATGTAGCTGTTTTCAGACCAGTCAAAGGAACATGGAGGACTGTTGTGCATGAATTCAGAATTCAAAATAACTATGCCAAGCTTAAACGCACTGATTTTGCTCCGGCAGTAAAAAAATGTTTTGACCAATGCCTTAAGCCTGAAACCATACAGAGCGGATTTCGATGTTGTGGATTATATCCATTTGATCCATCTAAAATAAAATACAGTAAACTGTTGCCAAATTTAAAACATACTAAAGACATCAATCACATAACCACATCTGAAAATGCAGAAACATTTAAACATGATTTCGAGGCTAGATTGTCACCTATAACGTTACAAACATTCAAAGATTCGGGAGGCCAATGGATGGGAGATCCAACTTATAAAAAATTATTCGAATATTGGAAGAAAATTACCCCCGAAAACGCCATAAATCAAGAGAGTGGGAGTATTCTGCAGTTAGGGGAATCAACACTAAATAACAATTTTGTGAATGAAACGCCGGATATATCTGAGGCTACCCTAAATTTTGATATAGTTACTGAGAGTAATCTAATGCTGCCAATGGAGCAAGGTTCAGAAGTATTGGGAGAAGAGGCATCCAACTTATCCTTGTTTATTGAAAATCCTCTACCCTCGTCGCCTACTGTAAACTTATTAACTGTACAAGATGAGTTAAACCAGTTTCTGCAGACATCTACTCCTCAACAAGATAATATACTTCTACCGTCTATCAACGAGTTAACACCCTTGTCCACTTCGATTCTTGCACCAGAAAATAATACTTTGATTGAAATAACCGCGGAGCCGCTACAAACACTTCAGAAGTATACACCATCACCCAAAAATGCAACCATAGAGGCCGCTCCAAATACAAGTGGTAGCTCTGCTATTTCCACACCATTTAAGAATTATGCGACACCTTTCAAAAATTCTCTTTACTTTCCGAAGAATAATATCGATTACAATAAAAAGAAGACATTAAATAAAAAACTCACGCCGACAGTAGCTATATCTGATGAGTTTATGGAATATCAAAGGAGAATTACAAAAGAAAAAGAAGACAAAGAAAATAAAAAAATAAAAAGAAAACAAGAAATCTTGGAAAAAAGGGAACAAAAAGAATTATTGAAGAAAACAACGACCTTAAAGAAGAAAATACCTATTAAAAAAGGGAATGCGGTTAACAAAGAAGATTCTCCTGTAGCAGGACCTAGTAAATATCAATCAGATACCGAATTCGATTTTAATTTACTTCCAAAAGAAGCAGCAAAGCGTCGCGTGCTTTGTAACAGTGAGTTAGAAAATGAATCTAAAAATGGAGATGAATATTCTAATAGTACTTTAATTAATGATAGAGATTCTTTTGAAACGGAAACTACCGTACGTCTATTAGAGTCAGACTCTGCAAGAGAGACAGTTAAACGTCGAGTCTTATATAGCAGTGAGTCTGATGATGATTGTATTTTTTAAGTGACTTTTTATGTTTCGTTTGTAAGCACCAGTTGTACCAAATCATATATGTTACTAATTAGTTGCAATTTATTTCTAAAAAGAGGTGAATGACGGTGATGATTAATATTATAATTTTCAAAAAATGATTATGATCTCAATAGCATAAGGAAATATCCTATAGTTTGAAATCCTTAAATTAAAATATATATGTGTATTAATAGTATTATGTTGATTAATTTAAAAGTTTATAATTATTTAATTCGTAGGTATTATTAAGAAGTACTAATTTGTTTTATTAATAATAACTATAATAAAAAAAAACGAATAAGTATTTGCATTTTATTTTATTAAAATCGGGAATCATCATCATCACTAGCCTATATACATACTATTGCTGGAAAAAGGCCTCCTCTCATATAGGATCGCGAATAGCTGCATAAAAATCGTTAATAGCTTCACAGCCGTTTTTATGGGTCGGTAATTGCAACAATCGACTAAGTCACATTGTAAATTATTTTTTACAAGATAATCCTTTATTTAAATGTATTTGATTCAGTAAATACATTTTTTATACATAACACTAGCATATAAAATGAAACTATTAATCTTTAGAGGAACCAGTATACTAAAAAAATATGGTTGAATTTAAAATTGCCTTAGAGGGGTCGTTAATACCTGCGTTTACCTTAGCAGCTTTTTATGTGCTGAGTTCAAGGCTACAACATCATCGATCTTTAAAAACACGAGTCTATCGTGCAGTTTTCTATTTATCAACTGCAATTTCTAACTACAATTTTTAAACCACGCAAAATCCATTTTAACTTTTGTCTCCGTTGGGATCAAAATGTACGATCATGAAGCATTTGGTGACAGAGTTCACATACAGTGCTACGTAAATAGGCAATGTACAGCTACACTTCGTATATTATGGATGATCTCATAATGAACGCTACTGAGGGAACATTTCCAAGAACACTACACTTGACAATCATCATCATCATTTCAGCCGGAAGATGTCCACTGCTGGACACAGGCCTCCCCCAAGCTCCGCCACTTCGATTGGTTCTGTGCTTCTCGCATCCAGCGGATTTCTGCAGCTTTCACTAGGTCATCGGTCCATCTTGTGGGCTTTCCAACGCTATGTCTTCCAGTACGCGGTCGGCACTCCAAAACCTTCCAACCCCATCGGCCATCTGTTCTACGAGCAATGTGCCCTGCCCACTCCCACTTCAGTTTGGTCATACTTGACAATACTTAATATATACCTAATGATTTGATATAACCACGTAATAAATACATACCCATTGTTGAATAAATGGCCAATATTATACCTCCCACAATATCATAGAGGAGACAATGTTTAAAAAAGCGAGGGATTGGTGCATTCCTTCCTAGTATCAAACACAACAACACAGATATAACTATGATTTATCCAAAGTATATACCCACTATACCCAAGCGGAGAGGTACGCCTGTCTCCCGATGCGGTGGACCCGGTCACCTACGCTGGGCGGTAGGGTCGGCATGGCGGCAGCCATGGGGTCCACGAAGAGTGTGGGGCTGCTAGCCTCGTGCACCAGCTGCAGGCTCATCCAGGAGGCGTCCATGGAGCTGTACCACACTAGGGGACAGTCGAACACGGCTGCTAATCTGGAACAATGTAAGTAAAGCGCTACACTAAGACTGGATAGGGATCAATGGCAGATCTGTCATTATTTTAAGCTTAAGCGTATTACTACTTGACCCTTAAAAAATACAGGCGTAATTTTACGTTAAGTATATGTTATTTGTCGTCTTTCTGAACGCTACTGTTAATAATTCATGGAGTTGTCGGTTCATTATAGTCGTCGCATTATGAGCGCTGTATCGAGTCTCCGCTGATCTATTGTGCCGGTCTCGACGAAGATTAAGATCTGTATTGGAAGCCCTCATCGACAATATTACGACAAATCTTTCTATTTGGCTGCATTGTTCGTGTAATCCCAGACTGGGATGATTAGAATCCATTCCTCAATTGTCCCATTCTGTTTTGTGCGCTCGGATTTATTATTCCTTGATTAGAAATCCTTGTATTATTGTAAATTATGTAGAATATACTAATGTGGAGGCTTTTTAGGGTTCCGTTGCCAAATGGCTAAAAACGGAACCCTTATAGATTCGTCATGTAAGTCTGTCTGTCTGTCTGTCCGTCTGTCTGTCTGTATGTCTGTCTGTCTGTCTGTCTGTCCGTCCGTATGTCACAGCCACTTTTCTCCGAAACTATAAGAGCTACGCTGTTGAAACTTGGTAAGTAGATGTATTCTGTGAACCGCATCAAGATTTTTACACTAAAATAGAAAAAAAAAATTTTGGGGTTCCCCATACTTAGAACTGAAACTCAAAATTTTTTTTTTTTCATCAAACCCATACGTGTGGGGTATCTATGAATAGGTCTTCAAAAATGGTATTGAGGTTTCTAATATCATTTTTTTCTAAACTGAACAGTTTGCGCGAGAGACGCTTCCCAAAGTGGTAAAATGTGTGTCCCCCCCCCCCGTAACTTCTAAAATAAGAGAATGATAAAACTCAAAAAAATATATGATGTACATAACCATGTAAACTTCCACCGAAAATTGGTTTGAACGAGATCCAGTAAGTAGTTTTTTTTTAATACGTCATAAATCGTAAACCGCAATTTACCTTTCATTCAATCTACTCAAATATAAAAATTTAAAAAAAAAACATTTAATTTCGTAAGCATAAACCTTATACATAAACCGAGGATACCTACAGGTTTGTACGGAACCCTCGGTGCGCGAGTCCGACTCGCACTTGGCCGGTTTTTTATTAACAGTCTAATCGAAAAGTTATCTACTGATTCATAAAATGATCCTTTTACCCTTTTTTGCTCATCAGCTACCATAGCTATAAAATTGCAAGAAAATTGCCACAAAACATGCTGAAGGCTGTGGTGGCAGACACTTCCTCCACCATAATAATGCAATTTGTGAGACGACATATACCCTAGCCCTACCCTAATGAATGAACTGATATTGATAGTGAATATCTATGGGCGCTTCCAAACACTTACGGAGCCAACAGCCCGCTGTAGTACCACTCGGCGACCACGACTTCGAAGTCTTCAGCTGTGTCCTTCAGCAACGTCTGCACGGCAGGGTGCCGGAGTGCACGCTCCGCAGTCCTCGTCCCTTCCAGCAGGAACTGATGGGATGGCAGGCGGTAGGAGGCCAGCTCTTGCAGGCGGGGGATACTCTCCGTTTCTGAGCGAAAATCGAAACTGAATTTCAACTAGAATAAACGCCGACAGATTTATTGAAACTAGCAATGGAAATAAAAATTATAATTCAATTGAATTAAGTCATCATCTGCTAAGTTGCCTGCCAGGGTCGCGAGATCTGTTCGAAAGAGTTACCGTGGCCCTGGGATATAGGCAACTGAAGAAACACGTGTGGGTTTTAGTCAGTAAAAGTCTGACACGCTGTCCCGCCAGAGTAGAACACGCCATATGAAGATTACCCGTCCACAAAAAAAAACTGCTAAGTTTTTACCAACTATGTTGGGATCGGCTTTCAGTCAAACAGCATGCAGTTGAATACCAGAATTTTACAAAGAGTGACTGCATATTTGACCTCCATAACCCTACCTAAATATCTACTAGAAATGTTCTTATTTACTTGTTATAAATAAAGTATATAATATAAGAGAACTTGTACCAACCCGTGTTATCGTCGGCAACTGAGCTGATGTCAATCACACGGAGGCGCTCACTCGCCTTCACTCGTGTGAATGTCGTTATGTATGTCACCTGAAAAAGTTATATAAGACAGAAGAATAAACAGATGTATTTTTTAGTTCAATGAATATTCAGTTCCGATATATTGAAAACAACGGACTTTAAATATTAGGTACAGGTAGACAGGAACCCTAAAGTTTAACCACAAAAGTAATTCAGGATGCGACGGTCGTATATCACCACCACCGCCCTGTATATACAACCACATCTAGTTACGGTGGCACACAACCCTAACTTAGTTACAAATCAATAAGCAACTATGACGGTCTGCAAGTACGAGCGAGGCAAGTCAAATTTAACATATAGATCTCCGAAAAAACAAAACTGCAAAGTTTATAAATAATCTTCTTACCCGTGGTTAGTTAAGCAAAACAAATAAAAAGGTTCACAAGAACGTCACTGCGATGCTTCATTAAACTCTGTTACTTTAGTGTCGGCTTGTCCTCGACCTTGTGCAGCTTTGCATCTGGCTTACGAGCAATTAGAAGACTTCAAACAGTAGCCAACTCAGCAAAGGAAATAATATAATAGTAAGGTTCCTGAATGCATCTTGCAGTGACCAATTTGTTAAGATTAGTTAATCCTGACAATTAGCATTAGATAGGATCGGGTACCGACCAAATTCTACTACTACTATCTACTAATAACACCCTATAGGCCTTGACGCCTCATTTTTAGGGTTCCATTGCCAAATGGCAAAAAACGGAACCCTTATAGATTCGTCATGTCTGTCTGTCTGGGGTTCCCCATACATAGAACAGAAACTCAATTTTTTTTTTTCATCAAATACGTGTGGGGTATCTATGAATAGGTCTTCAAAAATGGTAATGAGGTTTCTAATATCATTCTTTTCTAAACTGAATAGTTTGCGCGAGAGACACTTCCAAATTGGTAAAATGAGTGTCCCCCCCCGTAACTTCTAAAATAAGAGAATTATAAAACTAAAAAAAATATATGATGTACATTACTATGTAAACTACCACCGAAAATTGGTTTGAACGAGATCGAGTGAGTAGTTTTTTTTAAAACGTCATAAATCGTAAACCGCAATTTACCTTACATTCAATCAACTGAAATATAAAAATTAAAAAAAAAACATTTCTTTTTAAACCGAGAATACCTACAGGTTGTACGGAACCCTCGGTGCGCGAGTCCGACTCGCACTTGGCCGGTTTTTTTATTGGTTCACTTTGTTACTTACATGTCATTTAGTCCAAATCTACGCCAGTTGCATAACTTCGACAACATTAGTTTGATATGGCTTTTAGCAATTTGGAACCTTGGTATGATGTGAAAGTTCCTGTAGATACCACCACGGCAAGGATTTTAAAATTATTTTTCCTGTTATTTGTATGACTCATACTAAATTTTGTACCAGAAAGACTTTCTTCAAACGAAACACTTTAAAATTGTGTTGTCAATCTAGCAGGACAAACAACTACATACATTATGGCCTCCGTTGAGCAGGGTGGTGACGAGGTGGTCTCCGAGCAGAGTGTGACTGCGGCTGGCCACGGGGAACACCACCAGCACCCTCTTGCACGCACACAGATGCACAAACGCACACAACAACAACACATATTTACACCACTGCATTTTTCATACGTTTGTCAATTTTTCAAAGGTTTTTTTTTGTTAATATAGTTGACATTACTTTAGAAAGTAATTAGGTTATCAGTAAAGTTTTTTTTTTTCGGAATTCTCTAAAATGTATTGACTAACACTATTGTTTTATTAAATTCTTTAAAAATACCTATGTATAGTTTGAGTGGTGTCCTGTCTGTTAACAGATAAGCACTGTCAGTTGACACATTACTTCGGCGCAGGTACAAGTATCGGTACTTCGCTATGTATGTGTTATCTAATCAAGATCGTTTGTGTGTCTGTTTGTGCATCGATAATGTTATTAATTAGGATTTCTTTGATTAACACATTATATCTATTGATTAAATTAAGTAGATAAAAAGAAAATATTTCCGCAATGTCTTTAGATTGTGTATAATTATCTAGGCACCTACAAAAGAAAGTAAACAAATATGTATTAGGGTTTTAAGTAAACATGAATGCAACTATGTCCGGTGGCTATCGAACCTCAATTAGAAGAAAATTGTGTTGGATTTGAAACCTTTTTTATGTATGAGTAAATTAAACATTCTCTGTCTGGTCATTTTGATTTTATTTGACATTAAAACCTTCCACTATCTCGGCAAACCCATGTGCCTCACACAATATATGGGATGTCGAGTAATCTGGGACACGAGTATTATAACTTTAGTGTCAGTCGCTATCAGCGCTGATAAGCGAGATGACTGATCAGTCGTGGGAGTTCCTAGTGCTTATCAGTGCCTAGCTCATAATTGATAATATCGCTTACAAAGTATTAAAAATAATCAATCTTAGCCGAAGATAACCGCCCCGGAACTTTGGTTGGTCAGTTATACAAGTTTAGCTAGTTAGTCTGGAAACGAATTATTAGTCCAGCTTGTCCCAGCTTATTAGGAGCCTGTCTTGGCTGTCTTGGTTGTAATATCCTACTATTAGTTTTACTGATATTACACACAGGTACTTTCGGATGTCGGTCTAAATAAACAGGATGTAATATTGAAGCTCATACAATATAATTATCACAATATCCGCAAAAAGCTTTGAATGTATACCGACGTTTTAGACACAAAGTGGGTCAAGGTTTGATATGAGAATGGTATCTCACGACTTCCTTTGAATAATGGAGGTGTTCCTCTTGGTCTACTTATCGCCTGTCTCTTCCGGTGTGTGTTCTAAGAGTCCACTAGAGTGTACGGCAGCGCCTGATTGTTAGACATCGCTGCTATTGATGAGCTGATAACCGTATGAAATTGTGATACATTACCAACGTTTGATATCATTATGGCAATATGTTTTAAGAAAACTTAGTAAACATTCTAAATCCACTTTTGTTGCTTGGATACTTCAGTATTTTTTTAAGTCTTCATTATTTATCAAAACCGATTCTAAAATGAACTATTCCAAAAATAAACCGAAAAAGCTAACCAAACATTGCACCGTAATACGATCATATATACCAATATCATATGTATAAAATTTTTCGTAGAATTTTATGGTTACTCATAAATGAAACACCTATTCAGTTTAATTAATCAAGAAGGAAAGTTAATGAGGGTTGAACCCTATTAGAGAAAATTATTTCAAATCATACCTACAACGTTGTTGACGGTATACGGAATTATCAAAAAAATAATACGTTAAAAGCACTGCCTCATTGCAATGTTGATTTAATCATGCTGAAGTCGAAAGGGTAGGATAACTTTCAAGTAATCATTAGTATCAATAATTCTCCAAGGATTAACTGCATTTTCATTTTGCGAACGCCTTGTATAATTATATTAATCAGCTTTGATATTATGGAGCAGGACCACCCAGCTCTGATATTCTTCAAGATCATTTCCTTTTACCATAAAACCATTACATTAAATTTGCACACGACGTAATATTCCGACTCCTTACAATTAACGAGTACAATAACACTACATCATCATTATGAGGCGCCTACAAGGTCTGTTGTTCTGCGGTCATACAGGGACCTTTAGGCAAGCGGGTCAGGGTCCTGGCTCCGACTGGGATGTGTCAGGGTCGGGCGTCTTCAGGGAGTATGCTGCGTTACGTCTCGTTGAACAAGGAAATGAAATCGAACATAAATTGGAACATTTGCGTGCAGAAATGAGATGGATATATAATTTTGTGAACGCTTAGCTTCAAGGAATATGTGGTAATTTTTATAGGTTTCATCTAACATCTTGTGCGGTTAAATATTCCAGAAATCATAATATGAAGTGAAGCTGTTACAATTCCACAAAATAACTTTAATGCCGTCGATAAAATCGTCTATTAACTTCATAGCTACTGGGAATAATACCAAAAATATTAAATGTTAAATGTGTATAATGTTCAACGAATAGACTTCAACGAACCGCAACAAGATTCGCAACGCTATTAGGAAAGCGCCGCGTGAAGCTTAATTGCGACGACTATGAGAGCACCGCTACATCAAATAAATTGTTTGTATCAGCGTGTCACAGTCCAAATAATCCACTTATAATAACTAGTTAATTCGGCAGTGTCACAGTCGCAGCACTCGCATTAAGACAAGCTGTGTCACAGTTGAGATCCTGCCACGCTCTGCCTGCCTTGCGGTTTGGAGCGACTTTGATCACCAGTACCGTTACTCTCGTGGTCGTTGTGTTGACCTTGATCTGCGCATTGTTTCGTGCAAACGTCTGATTGTTTTGTTATAGCCGTTTAATTTGTCATGCATTACATTCACGCTCACGAGTGACTTCGTATCATTGTTTTATTTTTCAGTAAGAGTTGTGAGCCTCCATAAAAGAACATTTTCGACGAGCGTTGTCCTTGTCATCAGCTTCAACCTGTAAAGCCATACAACCGTTGTGGTTTTTGGCTAGGTTACTAAAATAAAACAGTCCTAACAGTTGACATTTCTCATGGAATTTTCAGACTCAATTGGAAACACACTAAGCGTTTTAAGAACACATAGAGAGTCTTCTTATAACTTAATGTTTTCTTAACAATCGTAAGTAATATTTAGGATCTATTGTAAGTTACAATCACAACATACAGTTCAAAGTTTAAACGAATTAATAACAACAATAGCCATTTTAATGAAACAGTCATAAAATAACTGAACAATAGACAATCAATTCTACACACTTTAAAAAACTGTCGGTCACTGCCGCCGGTCGACGACTCACGCTTGACGGCTCCGGCGCATCTCCCGAACAAGAGCACTAGGTCACCACACCGAGCCATACAGACCGACACTTGATACCTAAATATGGCCTTAATAGAGGCCGTCTGTGCGCAGGCCTCGAATACATAACAAATAAATATTTGATTGGCCTGCGAAAATGAGTTTGCAGCTGAATTTTGTGTATGTTAGTAATAAGGTATTGTATTGGAATAAAAACCACTATAAAACTTTTAACTAAGGGAGATTTCATCATCATCATCATTTCAGCCGAAAGACGTCCACTGCTGGACATAAGCCTCCCCCAACTTGGGGGGGGGAGGGGTTTGGGAACGCTGCTGCCTATTCTCTAGTAAGTCCCTTAGTCGCCTCTTACGACACCCATGGGAAGAAATAGGATAGTGCTATTATTTACGTCCGGCACTACACGAGACTAGGGAGTGCAAATCTCGCGAGATTGAGGCTCAAGCGAGATCCCGCGAGATTATGTATAACAATACTGCGAAATCTCGCCAATTTCGAGATCTCGCGAGATTGGCAGTTTTGTGTGTTTTTTTTGTAAACAATCACAATCTATATACATATAATAAAACAGTAAAAAAACTGTGTCTGTACATTGAATATATTAAAAAAATAATGATTGAAGGGGGTTTAGAAACAGAAGTAGAGCACGAAACCAAAAAAAAAATCTGTCTGTTTGTCTGTTTGTTTGTACACGCTAATCTTCGGAACTACTGAACGGATTTGAATGTTTTTTTTTGTTGTATTGGTATTAAGTCTGGGCAACATATAGGCTATAATTTATCTTGGAAACCTGAACACCTGATGCAGAACCGCAACAGACCAGCTAAACTATAAGAGATACAAAAATAGTACCGTAGCAAAAATTGTTTCACGTGATAAGCATTTTCTGCTAAGAGAATAAATTTGAAGATCTGGAACACCTGATGTGGAACTCCAAGAGCCCAGCTACACTATAACAAATATAGGAATGACGTCTTAGCAAGAGTTGTTCAACCTGATGAGCACTCTTTGTTGTCGTATAAAATATGAAGATCTGGAACAGCTGATGTGGAAATTCAACAGCCCAGCTACACTATAACAAATATAGGAATGATGTCTTAGCAAGAGTTGTTCAACCTGATGAGCACTCTCTGTTGTCATATAAAATTTGAAGATCTGGAATAGCTGATGTGGAACTCCAAGAGCCCAGCTACACTATAACATATACAGGAATGACGTCTTAGCAAGAGTTGTTCAACCTGATGAGCACTCTTTGTTTTCGTATAAAATTTGAAGATCTGGAACAGCTGATGTGGAACTCCAAGAGCCCAGCTACACTATAACATATACAGGAATGACGTCTTAGCAAGAGTTGTTCAAACTGATGAGCACTCTATGTTGTCGTATAAAATTTGAAGATCTGGAACAGCTGATGTGGAACTCCAAGAGCCCAGCTACACTATAACATATATAGGAATGACGTCTTAGCAAGAGTTGTTCAACTTGATGAGCACTCTCGGTTGTCGTATAAAATTTGAAGATCTGGAACAGCTGATGTGGAACTCCAAGAGCCCAGCTACACTATAACATATATAGGAATGACGTCTTAGCAAGAGTTGTTCAGCCTGATGAGCACTCTCTGTTGACGTATAAAGATTGTAGATCTGGAACACCTGATGTGGAAATCAAAGCTATCCTAATTTCACTGTATAATTATAAAATAACATAAGCTGGGAGTACCTCCACGCGGTGAAGGCGGTAACAGATTAGGACTGATTTTCGATGAAAATTCTATGAATCATTGAAAATTTGACTCTACTGGCTAAAACTCCCATTTATTATTTTATTTTATCGAAGAAATATGCCTTCGGGCTTATGGTATTGGAGTGTTTAATTTCCTTTTCCATTTATCTTCGTGACACGGTAGCCTACCCGGTAACGCAGAGGAGCAGTCACTTAGATTTTAATTGATCAGGTATCTTCAGAATAAAACTATAACCATGCCTAGAAAGAGGTCAAATCCTTCCCAACGTTCCAAAGGAGCTAAAAGATTGCGGATCATAAGATCCCAAGAATCTACCGAAGAGCGTCAGGATAGACTTGATGCTGTTCGAGAACATCAGGCTGCAACTCGCTCCGTAGAAACATCTTCGGATCGCGAAGCTCGTTTGCGTTCTCAGCGTATTTATGCATCTACATCCAGGTCTCTAGAGACCAGTGAAGAATATGATGCGCGACTGTCCGCTGATCGTAAACGTCATGCATTGTCTCGCGAGTCGGAGACGTTTACGGATAAAGAATTGCGCTCGAGTTCTCAGCGTATCTACGCATCTGCTGCTAGGTATCTAGAGACAAGTGCGGAACATGATGCGCGACTGTCCGCTGATCGTGAACGTCACGCATTGTCTCGCGAGTTGGAGACGTTCACTGATAGAGAATTGCGCTTGAGTTCTCAGCGTACCTACACATCTGCTGCTAGGTCTCTAGAGACAAGTGCGGAACATGATGCGCGACTGTCCGCTGATCGTGAACGTTACGCATTGTCTCGCGAGTCGGAGACGTTCACTGATAAAGAATTGCGCTTGAGTTCTCAGCTTATCTACGCATGCTGCTAGGTCTCTAGAGACAAGTGCGGAACATGATGCGGGACTTTTCGCTGATCGTGAACGTCACGCATGGTCTCGCGAGTCGGAGACGTTTACCGATACAGAATCACGTTTGAGTTCTCAGCGAATTCGCACATCTACTAACAGGTCTTTCGAAACGAGTGATGAACGTGATGCGCGACTAACTGCTGATCGAGATTATCATACATTGTCCCGAACACGCACACAACAAAATATTCATAATCAGTTAGAAAGTGAGAGAGAAAGAATTACTGGAGTACGGCATGAAGAGACAGAAGAAGAGCGCAACGAACGTTTGAATTCTGATCGCCTTCGACATTTTCTGAACAGAATGTCGATATCATCTGAAGAATCGGATGTGTCTCAAGATATCGCCGTAGGGCATGGCGACCTTCCTTGGGTTGATAAGGAACGGAGTGCATTTACGTACACTCCTATAATTGACTACGCCACATATTCCGCCATCGGAGGTGTGGTTCAAAATTGTACATTTTGTGAAGCTGTTAAATGGCAAAAAGAAACAATCGGTATGTGTTGCTCAGGTGGGAAAGTACATATTGAAATATTACAAAATAGGAAATAGGAAAAATAGGATTTGGTGGCCATCCACAGTCAAAACATTTCTTGGACAACCTATTGACATACAAAAATGAAAGATCTGGAACGACTCCAATCGTCTCGCTCATCCCGTTGTTGTCCCGTCCCCGGGCCTTAAAATTGTACATCAGACGTTTCAGATCTTCGATTTTGACGACCCCGTTGTCGCTGGCATAATCAACAGGATCCGCGTACGAAGTCGCGGGCAGAAGCTAGTATTAGAATAAATTAGGAAAAAAATACTCATTTATTTTCACGAATTTTTTCAATAGACATTTATGCATCAAAAATTGTTTGAAAAAAACATCCAGTCTTCTCTTCTAATATCAAACAAAAATCTTTTAGTAATAAAACAAAACAACGAAAACTCAAAAAAAAATGAAACTTATTATCTAAGTTGAGTTGACTATTAAACTGAGATATTATTATCAATTAAATAAACCTATATCTACTCAGTAGATCAATTAAATATTACAGATTAATTAACAAAATATACCAATAAAATGAAAGATTTCTTCAGTTCAAATCACAAGCCATTATTACGAATTATTTTGAAAGTAGCTCCTTAAGAAGCACAAAATATCCATAGAGTCGTCTACTAAACGACTTCTTATTTTGTTGGCCAGATAGCCAGCCGCTGAGAAGGTCCTTTCTTTTTTTTTTATTTATGCTCGAGTGCAATCTCGTTAAACTCGCGAGATCTCGCTAAAAAAGGCCGAGATCTCGCAAGAAGGAAATCTCGCGAGATCGAGATTGCGTTCCGTACAAGGGAGTATAGGGTAAGGGAGATTTAAAAGATTTGAAATATCCTGATTAAGAAATGGCTCTTTAGTTAATACTCATAGATTAACTAATTCACTTACTACGGTACACGCTGAGTATGATAAAGGTACTTTGCTACTTACTCATAGTAATTTTATAAGTACACCTTCATATAGAGTACAAGAATCTACTCTTTGCTATACATGTTATAATCTTTTTAAATTGTATGCGTTTATGTGTGAACTAACATAGTTTTAAGCACTTGTTTACTAACAAAATGGATCATGTTGTCTGAATTAATAAATAATAATATTATTGTAAACTTGCTTATCTGTCCTCTGGTTAATTTTCTTGATTTCGTCGCAGTTGTGTGGTAACTCGTAAAACTTAAATAACTTAGTTATTGAGCTCTGACATGTCTTCAGATTTATGAGGGTAAGCAAAGACCCGCAACATATTGCTATATGAGTGTTTATTATGCTTTAAATTATTGTATGTCTTTTAGGTCTCTTATGTGTACACCGTCGAAACAAGCCGTGTGTATAGATATAGAAGTTACATAAAACAATGTAGTTAGCAAATGTTAAATTATGGTACACATAAGTATAACTGACTTAATTTGTATAAAATCAAAGTATTTATGGACCGTTCTGCCTTAGTATATCTGACCAAATACGAATGTGCGTGGAACCAGGGCTCGGAACCGGTTAGAAAAATACCGGTTAGCACCGGTTTATTTCGGTTTTCCTCCGAACTTTTCTTAAGAACGTGAACGTTTTAAGAACTTTATTTTAACCTAAATTAACCGGTTTATTGGACGAACGGCATGTCGGTAACGCGTTGCAACTTGTATGGATGCCGCGCATAGCGGCGCGGTATGAAGACGATATTTATATTTCTTTTCATTCGATTCGTGACTTCGTAGGTAGACGTCTGCTGCGCAGTGGGATTTAATCACCAGTTTATATTATTTGTCTATTATTTGTGTTTAAAATGGGTAGAAAGCGGACGAATTTAATCTATACATACTTTGACTACAATGAAAACAATAAAACTTCAAAGTGTCTAATAGAAAACTGTGAACAAGTTTTACGGGTAAGTAAACAATTGATTGGCATATTAGTTATTTGCTTAAATGTTTAAAATTCGCTGGTAGACTGGTAGTGAACAGTAGGTATGTTACAGCACAGAATATAATAAAGTACCTACTTTAGTAATTACTTTACTAAATTCTGTGCTTATACATAGTTAACGTGATGGATAATTAGGTCAGATTTTTTTTTCTGCCGAAATATTATAATATAACATGTAGGTAGGTATAGTTAATTTTGTTGATGTAATTATATTCAGGTTGTTTTTGTATTTGTAAATTTTATTTATTTGTAAGTATAGCTAATGACAATACAATAACATTAACATTGGACGACCAGTTAGTACCCACGAGTCACGACACAAATACAGGATCAGATTTTATCCAGTGCGCAAACTGTAACCATGGATTCAGCATAATTATCATTCTAGACTCCCCGGCGTAGAAAATTTTCGTCGGTTATACAAAAAAAAATCAGCTGTTGAAACATTTTGACCCCGTAGGGTTTGCATTTTTCTATGAAACAGCAGATTTTTTTTGTAAAACCGACGAAAATTTTCTACGCCGGGTAGTCTAGAAAAATTTCTGCGCAAGGGGGTCTAGAATGATATGCTGAATTCATGGTTACAATTTACGCACTGGATAAAAACTTATCCTGTATAGCATTAGGCAGAATAAATTGTGACCTTTTCGTCCATTATGCGCTTATTATGTAGTAACATTCAATACGCTAGCTATATGTAGATATTAATTTTTTCACGTCATTATTAAGGTGAAAGATTTTTTTAAGTACCTACAATTTTTGTTTTAGGGTAATCATGGTGCTAATTTATTGAGACATTTCTACACACAACACAGAAGGCTGCACGACCAAATCCTTCAAGACAATAATAAAAATAAAGAAAATGTACCACCGAAAAAACATGATAACCATGTAAAAGTAATGAAGCATTGTTCTGAATTAGTTACGATTCATGGTCGGCCGTTTTCAATTTTAGAGGATAACGCTTTTAAAAACTTAATATCATTAATACCAAATTCAAGTCCACTGTCTGTGAATATTAAAAACATTAAAACAATGATTCAAGAACATGCTTATAATATACGCAAGAATGTCCATGATGAGTTAAAGGATCAACTTATATCGTTAAAAATTGATGTAGCTTCGGTAAAATCTAGAAGATTTCTCGGTATAAACATTCAGTATATTGCAAATGGTAAAATTGTACTTAGAAACCTTACTGTCCATGAATTACACGAGAGAAACACTGCCGATTTTCTAAAAGAAACAGTGATGATAGTCCTAAGTCGCTACGGTATTGAGCTTAAACAGTTATATTCCATAACCTCTGATAATGGAGCTAATATGATTCGAATGTCAAAGCAGTTGGAGGAAGAGATGCAAGAGAATACATCTGAGGAACATGATTACGTTGACGACGAGGATTCTGAGCATGAGATGTGGTTCGCTGAAGCAGGTAACTTAAATCTCAATATTGATAATCAAAGCCAAAACAAATTGACTACAGTGCGTTGTGCAGCGCATACGTTGCAGCTCGCTATAAGAGATGCTTGTAGCGAACTTCGTGATCTGTTAGAACAGTGTCGCCAGATAGCTCGTGTACTCCGCTCACCGAATAATGCTCTTCAGTTAAGAGTTCAGGGCTTACCACAAGCGATCATCGATTGTCCTACGAGATGGGATTCTACAGCAGACATGGTAGAGCGCATATTATTATTCAAGGATTTCTTGAGTGGACGCATAGAACCGGTGTTCCAGACATTTGCAGTAGAAGATACATGGCAGAAACTTAATGAAACTCTTGATGTTTTAAAACCATGTCGTGTTCTGTCGAAAACTATACAGCATGAACAATTGACTTTTGGAGATTTATATCTTGCCTGGTTTAAATGTATCCTAGAAATAGAAAATATGAACACGGTTTTTGCCATATTTTTAGTCATTTGTATGAGGGAAAGAGAGAAAGCTCTTCTTGAAAATGAATGTTTTCTGGGTGCAATTTATCTAGATCCGAGAGTAAATTCAATGTTGTCAAATCAACAGCTGGAATTAGCGCGTACCCATTTAGTCCAAACTTACCAAAGATATCTAAGGTTGAATTCGAGCGTTAATGTAAGAGAAACAGAAAATGAAACTCCAGATGATCCCATGCCATCAACTTCATCCTCCAAGCTTGACAATTTTTTGCAAACGGAGTTCAGGCAACGATATCAAGATTTACCTCATTTAAATCATAGTGATAATTTACAAATTAGTTTGGTTGCTTTTCTTAATGAACCGTTGCTTCCTTCTAATACTGATATTTTAAATTTTTGGGAATCAAAGAAGCTTACTTATCCACAATTATACTTGATTTCTAAAATTGCTTTGGCTACCCCAGCGACACAGGTTAGTGTGGAGAGGCTGTTCTCATCTTTAAAATATATAATGAACAACTTAAGAATATCGTTAAAGGATACAACCATTGACGACATTTTGATTGTTAGAAATAACCATTTGTATCATTTGTGTCAGTTTTAACAAAATTATTATTTTAATTTGACAAAACTGATTGGCTGATTGTTCATTTGTTCAGTTTGTTTTTAGAGAACTTTTTACTTATAGGACTTCGAATAAGTCAACAAAATAACATTTTCATGTTGTCCCAGACAATGTTCTTTTTTTACTACTTAAGAATGACTGAAATAAGAATCATTAATAAAAATTACCTATATGCTCTCATTTTGTGAAATAACCAAAAATATGTTTGAGACTGATTTAATATAATGTAAACGAGAAGTCTGATTAAATAACTGGTATATTGAAAAGCATTTTATTTATCTTTTTCAAAATATTTGTAAAAATGACAAATTATCCGTAAGAAAAAAAATATATACATATATATTTTGCAGATGAATAGAATCTAAAATAAAAAATCCAGAAAAAAAATCCAGAATTTAAAATAAAACTTCGCTCTTATTTTCCTTTATTCATTTTTATTGGTTACATTTAAGTACGAATGATCCACATTGATATTTCGCATGTTCGTTCAGGCACATTGTACAAATTAAATTGTATTTATTTGTTTGATTTCTCACGGTGTTGATGTTTATATATACTTTAAAATATTGATGGTTCAGAGCGCAGACATGGCGGCAAAAAATGTAATTCACCTATTAGCAAATTTCCAAAATAATAGTTTCGTTTATCGAGGGCCTTACCAAATATACATAAAACACATTGTTTGACATTAGAAGTAGTTTCTTCTCCTAGTTTAGCACTGATATCTTCGTCTGATTTGTTTTCGTCACTATCATTTTCTGCATCCTCTTTCACAATTTGGGTGTTTATTTTATACGTGTTAGATGCGTTGATGATACGCTTTTTAGGTGTTAGCAATGATTGGGATTCATCAGAATATTCCTGTCTTCTTTTTCGTGATTCACCTGTTACAAAGTAATAATACACATTTATTTAAATAAACACTGAAATAGTTTTTCTTTACCACATAGACACACAAACACACGACCAGTTTCACTGGTCTTCAATACCACCAGTGAAAAATGGACCTTTGATCATCTACATATCTATGTGTGGTGGATAGATCTTAGAATTGATCATTCCATGCAGTGTTCGACCATTTCATGTAATGCTTGTATTCAATGACGGGGAATGAATGCGACGGGGTGGACCGGGGGGGACAAGAAATTTCACGCAGACGAAGTTGCAGGCTAGGTATTTATAATTACGATTGATGTACACGTTTTGTGGCCTATTCATACTTTAATTTTGAGTTTTAATGTCGGACACAGAATTGAAGTGATTACTTACCTAGATATTGAGAGTTTTCTTCTTCAATGGAAAATGGCTGACTATCTAACTGGTCCATAGGATCTGTGAAGAGTAATATTATGTTTACCGATAATTTATCGTCATTATCAACTTAATTTCACCAAAAAAATATTAGATACTTACTCATTTTTTTTATGTTCTTGCAGCGGAGCTTATTGTTGCAATGACTCGGCTCGTTACAAAAATTCTTTCTATTGACTAAAAACTGAACAGCGCGCGGCGTTTCTTTATAGTGCGTCCGTATTAACCGGTTTTTATTGCTCTAAACCGTTTAATTAAACAAAACCTTTATAAAAATACTCTTCCAAATATCGGTTTAAAAAAACCCGCATGTATGGTTGCTCGTAAGGAACTCGAAAAGAATTTGTCGACATTCAGAGTAAACTGTAAGACCTACTGAACAGCCCGACACTTCCGCATTCACAAATCAGCTGAAATACGGTTTCTACTCGACTTCAATGACCATCAGGCATATTAACGGAATGCGACCACCGTTCACAACATGTCAATAAGGACACGAGGAATTTGTCAGACGGCATACGCACGTCATCACAGCGGTGACCGATTAATATGCCGTCCGAATATAGCCGAGTGCGACCAAACGGGCCCGACCGACGCGAATACGCGGGTATTTGTGGAGTAACTGATTTATGACCGTAAAGTGCTCGGAACGGCTCGGAACATGACAGATTGTGGTGTAGACCAGACTGTTGTAAGGGTTCGTTGTGTTCTTTACCGTGTTGTTAATTTTAGTACATCTGGGCTAGATTCTCCAAATCTCGGCCTGTCTATTCATCACATTAAAATTAAGTTGGGGGTCTCATTTCCCACGAAGTATGGAAAGGTTTTTTTTGTGATTTCTGACTTCTCTAGTATGTACTCAATCCTTAGTAGATCCGATAGAGTTTTTGATCCTTAAAAAACTGGATCGATTTGCATCCATTTTTTTGCGAAAATTCCCCATTCTCTTGCTAACTGTATTTTTAATTTTCTCTAAAGAGTAAGTCTGTCTTTTGTATCTTGTAACTACAATGGTTAAGGTACCCTTAGGTACTGCCCCGTCTCAAAACTCCACCCTAAATAGTTCCTTAGCAAAACACTGCACTCTACCAGGTTAGAATATACAAGGCCAATTGAATACTACTACAATAAAACTGCGTTCATTCATTAGATATATAAGTCAGTGATCGTCGACAAGAGCAATAGTTGCCGCGGCGTCACGCGATCCGTTCACAAATATCTGCGATTCTGCGTGACACTGACCGCCACGCCACCGTCCCGCCAAGGCACGCCACCGCGCCGCCCGTGTCACGTCACTCAGTGGCGTAGCGTGCTACCGCGAGGCATATTTTATTCATGCGCTATGATTGCAAGGAATTACACAATTCCAGGCAAAGATAAAATGGCTAACATTAAATATATTATGTAGAGCGCTTTAAATTCATGCTTATACGAATGCCGAATAAGTTCGGTTACAAACTTAAATAATTTATGTATATTTAAGTTTGTCACCGAATTCACTTAAAATTGCTACCCCTTAAATAAAATAAAACTACTTGCAATAAAACTCACACATCTCTCATAGTTGCATACTTACAGGTACCAATATACATGGACAGAGTCTCATGGACAGACTGGACAGACAGCCGACACGGTCGAGTCGTGCGAATGCAATCGTGTTGGTCACCGAATGTTTACGATTATAAACTCTGATAGCAAGTATTCGATATAACCGATGACCTTGTGAAGGCCGCAGGTATCCGCTGGATGCGGGAAGCACAAAACCGGTCGAAGTGGCGGAGCTTGGGGGAGGCCTATGTCCAGCAGTGGACGTCTTTCGGCTGAAATGATGAAGAATTCGAGCGAGTGTCGCGCTACGCATCGCATCGCATCATATCTCTCACGTTTGTTTTGTAGGTATTATCAGTCTCGCTCTCACAAAAATGAAAAACAATTAATCTATACATCAATAGAAATAAATAAAACTGAAGTGTCTGTTTGTAATTTCAAATTAACAGCTTTTCACTAAATGCATATGAAAGTAAATACGGTACTTACACCAAAAAAACATTTTTTTAAACTTTTGTCTGTCTGTCTGTCTGTTTGTTTCAGCTAATCTATGAAATGGCTGGACCGATTTTGAAGGGACTTTTATTGGCAGGTAGCTGATTTAATAAGGAGTAACTTAGGCTACTTTTATTTTAGAAAAATACCTGCTTTAATTTCCGACATCCACGCGGGCGAAGCCGCGGGCAAAAGCTAGTAAAAGTATAATTTTAAAACAAATTTACTTTTTTAGCTCTACTTACGCGTGAAAAATAATCCCGTGTCTTTAGAACACTCATTAAATACATAAGAAGGCGTTTGATGCGTATCTTCTTTACATATCTTAAAATAGTATAAAACAACGTCGCAATTCGTGTTTGTACGTTTAAATCTTTTAAATTACCGCTTTTTATACATACAAACACAAATGAGTTTCATGTAACAGGAACCCGAGTTTTATGCTGAGCCATTGAGTAGTAAGAATTTTTCAAAGAATTTTGCTGTTTATCTGAGACAACTATATTTAAAATTGTAGCCACGGAACCTTCTCGGTTCTCGTAACCTACTCATTTGTCTGAAGTTTTACGATCTTTTCGACGGCGGAGGTGAAGTGCTGATGTTTATGGCAGACATAAACGTTGAATGTTCGGCCTGACAAATAATTGCTCCGACAGCGTCTAGGTGAGCTGCCGTGATTGCTTGACTTTGTGGGGGACAGGCTGGTGTAACCAGGATTATTAACATATCCTAGTGTTTTTTTTTATGTTGCTCCTTTGGTCTAGCGCAGGTTTTTCATCGAACAACCGGTTTTATATTTCGATTTTAGGTACCACTTAATTTCGCCAACTTTACCTGTCGGAAATCTATCATATTAGACGAAACTCAATTTAAACGATTAAAAAGTGCGAAAGATGTGTTGTCTCGGCACTTTTGTACAAATACCAAACATTTCTCACGTACTTGCCTACAGCCAACATTTGTATTGGCAACTTAATCGTCGCTCTCGCCCCCCCGGGGGGCGTTTAGCAAGTATCGGTGCTAATATCGCACCCCGAGGGGGTCGTTTCCTTGTATCATTTCGACGAATGTTTCTGAGTGCTTAAGAGATTTGTTTATACCCTAAGGCAGCTGTCGTGATGACATATGATCCATGCCAAAGTTGTGTTGGGTTTCTATTGTAGTTTCTGGTGAATTTCCGGCTTTTGCTTTGAGACCAACTCTTTGCAACAGCAGGCTGTCAGTGTGTTTGTTAATAGCAGTTTATTTCTTCCGTCACATATATTACACAAAAAAATTATTGGCCCTATTTTATCAAATACTGCTGTATTGGCCTATCTTTACATCAATAGAAATAAATGAAACTGAAGTGTCTGTTTGTAATTTCAAATTAACAGCTTTTCACTAAATGCGTATGAAAGTAAATACGGTACCTACTTACACCAAAAAATCATTTTTTGCTACTTTTATTTTAGAAAAATACCTGCGTTAATTTCCGATATCCACGTGGGTGAAGCCGCGGGAAAAAGCTATAAGGTCATAATCCTTTCTTCTATTTCTCTTCGTTCTGATTTTCGTGATGTCATCAACGTTCAAAATGACACCGTGTAGATAAGATATGAACTTTACACAACTAACAAACATATTCTGTTCTCTAATTGACAATAAAGGCCGCGATATACGACAGTGGTGGTTATTCCCATTCACTGGCGAGACACGGAAGCTCATCAAATCTCTTCATTAGCGGATTATTTGTATAAAAGTAACGAGTTATACACAAACACGTGCGAGGCGGGAATACTAACCACGTAGTAGTGATGCATTGTAACCAAAACGTGAACAACACAGAGATATAACAGTATTCCTATTACAAATAAGAGGAAAATTTGTATCTATTAACGCAACTGGATCAGAGTGACTGAGTTGCTTGTCGTACGATTAGAGATTTTATCTTGCAGTGAACCTCTTTACAATGGTGACGATGAATTAGTATTTAAAGCACCAGCATTTTCTGACTTTTATCGACTTCACTCACATAGAAGGAGATCGCTAGCGGATTCCATTGAGTCGCCAGCAGAAAAATCTAGGAAACGGCATAAATAGACTTCAAACAGAAGTAGGTCTTCTTCACCTTTACCTTTTTAGTGGCGCATGAGACCAGCTCGCCAGCTGCGGCTGCTGGCGATGGTCCAGCAGTTCAACAGGTGAGTCAATAACTCCACAGTAGTTCCCGTCGGTACATTACATCATAGTGTCATCCACACTTGATGACGAAGCAACATCTGTCTGCACTCCAACAGGTGGCGTTGTTGAAACGAAGTAGTTCTCACTGGTTAGGTACATGAACGATCCTGATACCGATATTACCGAACTTGTTTTGAATCCTCGTCCCTTCTTACCTGCATTCAAATCGGTTAGTGGCGGGACTTACTTACGACACCAAAGGTGGTTGGAGTTTATATTTTCCATTGTGTAAGCACGGCTACATAGCAAGCATTACATTACCAATTTTAGCTGAGCTCGCATAGTATACATTGTTCATACAACGAGAGATCAGCTTATACTGGAAATATATAGCTTGCATTTTTTCTAGCTCACTTCAATACCTAGTAATTCGCATTTAACTCGCAAAACGAATTAAGATGAAAGAGATACCAGATGTTCTGTTGTCAGCTATTTCCTAAGAACGCTCGTATTAAAACTCTGCTACTGCCATGTTTTCCTGGTACTGCTAAATTACATTTTCGTAGTAGTGAACTGAACAATGTACATTATTCCGTGGAATGAGTAGTGTTGCGTCGGCGCAGTGGCGGTAGACGATCGGTATACGAGTATGTGGCCCATCCAGTGTTGTGTGGTATTAATAACGTCCTGCGTGACTTGACCGCTCGTACTTAGTATTACAATATAACAACCATAACGTAACGGAAGCAGAACAAATAAACATTAAAATAAACCTTATGTTTAGCACGTAACAGAACATTTACATTTTCGAAGAATTCAGATCTAGACTATTGTGAGTATAAAATATTTCTTGTTAAAAACAATGCATAATAGTAAATCATGTAACAATCAGGACGATTAATGGACAATAATTCCATACTCTCGCATACCTACTTCCAGGACAAATAAAAACAATGGACGAAAAATCCCAGAGGATAAGTAGGTATTTCACTTCTTCAACAAACTAAGATAAATATCTGGTGCGTATTTTCTGCCTAAAATACAAAGAAAAACAAATAAGTTCTGATTCAGATTGCGGTGTGGGGCGCGTCTCACTAACTCTGCTTAAGTTCACTAATAAACTAAGTTTCAGGCGTAAAACCGACAATTTAACAGTTACTTACTTTACACCGTATATTTAATCAAAATAATTATTTCGAAGTCAGCAACAGCTAAGCAAAATTAATATCAAACCTCATTTATTCCAAATACCACTTTAAGAATGTTAAAATTACAAAGGATAGCCTGCGAAAAGCCTGTTCATCGAAAATATAATGATGACAGCCTTTCTAAGAACAAGAATAATTGACTATATTGTTAGCAGTATCAGTTGGTGAGAAGGGACTCAGACAGAGTCTTACAAGTAAGTTGGATTCCAGCATTACTCCGTAAAACCCATTTAAGACAGTTTCGGGTAACTGACGTCCTTTCCAGAACTCGTTTTTGTTCCAACTGGTTTAAATTAGGTTTAAAGAAGCTAGGCTTTCGAGGAAATGGGTGTTAACTTAAACTAAGCTTTTAAGCTGTTCCCGTTCACTTAGTCTTCGTAAATTCCTCGTGTCCCTATAACAAAAAGTTGTCTTTTCAACCATTTTTTGGTTTAAATACAGCTATCAGTTATTTATACTTGTATTCTTGGAGCTTAATTGGCGACAGACAATCTAATTAAACCAGAGAAAAGATAAAAATATGAGGTACGTATACACCATGTACATTAACAGATACTAATCTGGACGGCTATTGAAATCTCGGAGTCACTAATGGCAAATTAACTTTGCAAAGCTAATCCTCACTCAATACGGTGTGGTATTAATATTTACGAGAAGATTACCATGTTCCGTGCATGTGCTCGTCTCCTAAGAGGCTGTAAATATTAACGTCGCATGTAATTACTCAGAAATGTTCGGAGATAAAACGATATCTGTAGGACGATGTGGGGTGGGCTATGGAGAAGTCGTTTAAACGAACGAGAAGATATGACAGTGTTTTGTTCGAATCTATTGATTGACTTTCTTTGCCAAGTTCAAGTCGTCTAGGCCCTTCTAACCAAAAATCCCTGAATAAGAATATACCTACATACTTACAAAATTTTGAAAAATTACTGTAGTGCCGTTGGGTTGCAGAATATAGAAACATACCTATCCATCCGCTATTCAAAACGGGTTCCCTCTATCTGGCAGAAACTTGATGCTCCGAATTTTATTTGGCATAACACATTTGGCATAATCTTATTTAAACGAATATTTGTAAGGCATAAAAAATGTTTAGCATAATCATTGTTTGGCCGAATGTTTATATGCTCGACTTTACGCTGGCATACTTTTAAGATGGCAGAATTTTATTTCGCATAATTACCTTTGGCAGACTTAAAATTCCGCATAATTTCGTTTAGCATAACATTTATTTAGAGCAATGATTATTTGGCATAATTTTACTTGGCATACTATGAAGATGGCAGAATTTCATTTAGAATAGTTTTGTTAGGCATATTTTCATTTCTATTAAATTGCATTTTAACCTTAAATAAAATGAAATAGTGTCTCAAAAAGTCAGTATATGTTGTGCTACAAAAATTATTGACAGAAACGAATCGCTGCAGAACCGACTCCACGTAGTCTTGTCTGCCCTACCCCTAGAGTGTAATTTAAGCCCGCGTAGGCGCGGAGTGGCGAGGCGGCCCGCGAGCTGAGGAGCAGGTGGTTTGACGGCGGTGGTGAGCGTAAAACCATCTGCGACGATGAGGTCGCGTGGGTCCGCCGGAGCCCCGCAGCGCCGAAGCCGTGACAGAAACCATGCATGCTGCATGTTGCATGCTCGCCTGCATGCTGTAAGCTTGCTTGCATGCTGCATGCTTGCTTGCATTCTTGCTTGCTGCATGCTTGCTTGCAAGCTGCATGCTTGGTTGCTTGCATGCTGTATGCATGGTTGCTTGCATGCTGGATGCTTGCTTGCATGCTGCATGCTTGTTTGCATGCTGCATGCTTCTTCGATATGAAATGTATGCCAAAAGATGATTCTAAGTTTAAAGTTTCTGGGATATGATAGTTCTGCCTTTTAATAACTATCGATATGAAATTATGCCAAGAGACGATTCTGACTGCGAACTTTCTGCGATATGATGGTTCTACTTTTTAATTATTATGGAATAAAATTTATGCCTAAAGATGATTCTGACTTATAAAATTATGCGTTGTGAATGTATGATAAATGAGTGTATGCCAAACGATTTTCTGCGAAATGAAGTTTATGCCATCCGCTGTTATGCAAAATAATATTATGACGAAAAATATTCTGCCATAAAGGGTGGACCCATTCAAAACACATTCATGTATTACAACATCTCAATGAACCATCCCGTACATTATGATGTAAGCTATCCTCTCGGTAACCGTATATCAGAGCTAATCGGCGCCGGCTCCGCGTGCGTCGTTCGTGAGAACAAGGCACGTTAACAAGCTCTCAACCTATCACAGTAACACTGCGCAGATGTGGCGCCTCGCTGCACGCGCACTGCTCGTACAGGCACTCGAAGCACTGCATGCCTCGAGTGGCAGCTGGCTTAGAGCTGTGACTGCACAACTACGTATACTAGGTCTACTTCTTGCCTCCGATCGAGGGGGCAGTAAGATAAGATAGATAGAGCTAAGAGCTTGGTATAGAGGAGACCTAAAAGAAATGATGTAGTTTTGCTCATGCATTCACGAACATATATATCTCACATGCACGAATACTAAGATTTAGAAGTTTAGCAGACCATACTCATGTTAGTTTCATTCGGAAATCACCATAGCCCAAGAAAGTAAGTAGCTTACACAGATAATTGTATGTTAACCACCGTCACAACAGGCAACTGAGCTCACAGTTCAAAAATGTCTAGATAGAATTATCTAGATAGAAATTCTGATTATGTCGGAGTCCTGTCTGGGTTTCCAAACTAAACTTCAAGGTCAGTGTGAAGTAATCTTTCATCTTAAGTGCGGACATACAGCGACGTTTTTCATGTTACACTCAATAAAAAGTTTTCAGAAGCTTTTGAGACTTATATCTCAAAATTCGAAAACTTCGCTCTTTCGGCACAGACATCTTTGCGAAACTCGAATATAAGACTGAAATAAACATTGGAGAGTACATAAAATTCTGAAATAAGACTACATATTGTGTTGGCTGGCACCTCTTAAACTGCCATGACCACAACAGACACAATCTCTTACCACATGACAGTACTTTCATCAACTAACCCAGTGGTTGTAACTAAGGTCTCGCACACATACCCAGTTAAACACGCCATTCATTAATAGCCTACATTACGCTAAAGGCTCCCTCGCAGACACACGCGACGCCACGATGCAACGCGATTATCGTAGAAAAATAGGTATACATGAAGTTTTCATAAAAACTGTTCAACTGGAGTCACATCGCGCTGTCACGTCGCGGCCGTCTCCGGAAGCCCTAATTAAGAAATATATTACTGAAACATTTTCTAACGAAACACTTCAACAAAAGGAGCTGTTCATCTCTCACCCATTGGCTATCCAGTACCTGTAATCTCCCACTCACAGCTAAGGATCTCGACGTATTAACCTTTTCGTTTTTAGCAGATCAGCGCACGCCAAAACACAAGCGCGAAAATATGTCACGTGTGGGTCAATTATTTTATGATCCCCAAACTTGTACATTCCATTAATAAAAACTATTTTACAAAAAAAAAAAAACAACCGACTTTTTTTTTTTTTGTAAAAAAGTTTTTATTTTTAAATTTTTAGTTATAGTATCTACCCTGCACTAATTCCAAACAAACAATGCATATTTATGCGATAGCAGAAATCGCGGTTGATTTGCTGTCATTTTTTAAAGAATTCCGGTTTCTGTCTCCGGAAGTCATCATCAGATCTATATGGGACCGTATCGGAATAAATCCCTTTCGAACAAAAAAAGAATTTTGCAAATCAGTTTATATCTGACGGAGTTATGGCCGAACATACATAAAAAAAAAAAAATATAAACATCCGAATTGATAACCTCCTCCTTTTTGAAGTCGGTTAAAAAATATCTTTTGCGATGAACCAGATTCAACATTTAATTAAAGACGGAAGAGAAACATTGTTAACATTTTTATTATTTCGGCTAATAAAATCATAAACACAAACATAGGTAGACGAGCTGTTTGCTTTTAATTAATTAATGAAGACAAATTGTTTACGTTGAACCTTACCTCCGTTACTGTGTTTACGTTCCCTTCACTTTACTATAAAGTATAAATATTAATCCCTAATATGCCTACTTTGTATCTAAACTTTGATTGGTTTCGCTTCATCTCGGTATAATATTTTGGAAGCCAGTTAGAATTTGTTTGTATAAACAGGGCAGTCGTCGGGGTTTGCTTTCAGAGGAAAATGACCGCGTCTTCTGGCAAGGCTTCATTGGAACTCACAGAGATGATGATAAGGGGTAACAATTAATGGACCTAGGACTTTATTAGGGAGCGAAACGGAACTTTGATGACCCCAAGACACAGTTCAGTCAAATTGTTGTCAGTAAAATCAACTTGAATGTAGCTTCACTTTACTAATGACAACAGAATTGTAGGAGCTCGTAGCTAAATAATAACAGCCATACAGGTTGATCTTCAAGGTTAAGCAACGCTTGAAGTCCATGGATGGGTTAACATCCGTTACATATCGAGGCTCGTCCGTGCCGTGCCCGGTGGTCTCGGATGTCGTTGGTAGATCCTTACCAGGGGGTATCGTGTTACCCAGTAAGTAACTGGGTTGTGGAGGTCCGTTATGCAGTCGCTCCATGCAAAATACTGATATTCAGCTGCACCCGGGATAAGGCTAGGCAGATTTGATTTATACAGGGCAACATACTGCTACAGTACAGTAATGTTCTAAGGATCCATAATTAATTCAACTGCCACAGAAGAATGAACTGCGTTTGCATACAGTGATAAATTTTCATAAATACGAGAGAATAAATAATTCCCGCTAATAGCGCATCAACATGACACACGAGGCGTGCGGCGCTTGCGCTCGCGCATCTCAACGAGGGCAGCGCGCGCGCAGCATCACAACGCACTTTCTTACAGCATCGCAATACGTAAACAAATGTTGAGTAGCGACGTTCATTGACTGTTCACTAACAATCGTGATCGATAGGTCATATACAAACACAGTTATGTATGTCAAGCAAAATAACGTGTTGTACGTGAGGCGTCACATTACCCAATAGACAGTTATGTGTTGTTTGCGCAAACACAATCGGCAGCAGCAAGTATCCTCGTCTCGTGACGATCCGGTTCACATCCGCCTCCAAGTGGACCGACCTTTATTATTTCGTAAATGTCAGAGATAACATTAATTGCGTAAGTAAATGAAAAGAAAGCTGAGGCGGAAAGGTTGCAAAATGAGTTAAGAGACACCTACATACCTACTTGAAACCGATGTAAGTTAATCTCGAGCGTGAAATCTGCAAATATACGTATGATGTTGTTTACACGTAAGTTTCGTCCCGTTTCTAAAGTCGCAACGACTTGCGAACTAACCGTTAGAAGAGTTCCACACGATATTATGTTGGTGTTCGAGCTTTGTGCCGCACTCGTCGCAAACATCAACAGCTTAGTGAAACTGTGCGCAGAGCTGGAGTGGTTAGACTTATACCTTTATACTAAGAAGTCTGAAATGTTTATTCCTGAAAATGGGACTAGTACAAAAGTTTTAGTTCATGTTAAACTCGCGTGTAGATTGGTAATAGGATAAGATAGGGGACTATTCTCATTTAACCGGGAACAAATTCTAGCTAGTGAGAAATCTCCGATAGAAAAACCAAATGAACACTGAACACTTTTTCGGGAACTACACAGTAAACACTGCTTCGTTCTATTTCAGTCGAGAATTGTAGTTATTTTCTCCATCGACTACAGTATTCCACGTAATTCGGCCGGTAAACAATAGTCGTATTAACAGAAAGATTTGATAGACTAGTACAAAGCTACGATTTTAAATTTTCTTTGTAACGTGAGGACGTCTTTGATTCTGACACATCATGTTTCTCCGAAGACCACAAAGTATTAACAGATTTTTATGTACCTAGAGGTAAGCGAAGCCAATAATCGAACACTGCTGTGAAACACAACAACTACTTATTGCTGAACGCTGACTAAGAGGAAACCCCGTTTGTACAAGCTGTGACGTCAAACACAATCCGATCATAACATCATGAAAGTAATGAGAAAAGTTTGCATGATCACTATCTACTGCGGAGTGTCGGCCGGTGCATTGATAGCTTTTTATTTATTTCGTCTGAGTAACTGACTACTTATTTTCCTTATCCATATCAACTCAATAAATACCAATGGGATTATAGTTTATTTTTGTTCTAAATAAATATTTAGACGAACACGTTGAAGTGGTACTCTAAACTGCAAAGTCAACAAACATAAATCGCGGATCTCGCTCGGAGCTTTTCTGTAATCCTTAATCGTTTGATTTAACTCAGCCTTTCTCTAAATGAAAGCTAGTAAGACTGTGAGTGCACTACACAATTAATAAGCTCCAGATGTGTTTCTTCAATATCTCGTGTCAAGAAAGTGTGTAAACATGTCTATATTCCATCCTCCGATTTAATTTATGCCTTGCATACAATATAGCAACCAGGAAGTCAGTGAAGTACATCTCAATTCCAGCAATAAGATATTCAGTATAAAGAGCTAATTATCGGGCGGAAGCTGCCATCGGATGGCTATCACGTACCGTTATGCTATAAACTAGGGTAGGCAGAGTACTAGCCCGGGATAATTAGCTCGGAGCTGATGCGGGAGATAACGTGTTTACCAACAGGTTAGCACTTACGTACTTACAATTAACTAGCTCAGGTTTGATTTGCGATAACAATTTATATTTACTTATCACCGATGAGATCAAGTGTAAGGTACTTCTCCGAATGTAATAGAAGACGTATTCTCAAAATTTCACTTAGGATTTAAATTAAATTTCACAAAATGGTACTGATATCAAATCAAAGATTAGATCGATATTTTTATCACCCCGTATAACATGTTCTCTGACATTCGTGGAATAACGATATCTTCATATTATTATAGCCAGGGCGACTTAAAGGGTACCTAATATGATAATGACATGTTCCCGGTAAACCCTGAGTTTAATAGTGGACCGAACAAAATTGTGTACACCGCTACAGCTTGGCTCTGATGGAGACCACTTCCAAGAAAGTGGTGATTTTGCTTGAAACACAGGACATTGGAAATATCTATTTATTTTTAAATCTCGACGATCGATTCGCGAAGATGAGTTTTACGAGTATTTCATATTTACCTACATACATGGACACTTATGAAACGTCAGAAGCTAGGTGTACGGTTCCAATTGGTCGATTCTTATAGAGGAGTAAGAAGCGCCACCCACGATTACACTTTTAAAAATAATGGGATTTTACAATGGTTTCAATTTACAGTGTTTAGTATGGGAGGACAGTGTAGGACTGTCAACAAGTATAAGGTACCTACTAAAATAGAAAATGGTTGAGGAACACGGCAAATGGATAAAAATCTAAAAACTTAGGGTTTAAACCGCGCCCTGAAAGTATGCTTTAATTCAGCAGCAGAACCTAAAGAAATCCTGCAGAATAGAGGCAAAATACAAGATGAACAAATTAAAATATTCTCAGACAAAACCCCTACTCAACAAGCACGCATGAAACAATTACGGGACGAACTTTTAAATAGACAAAACCTCGGAGAAAATAATGTCAAAATAAAATATATTAAAGGCGTTCCGAAAATAGTCACAGTTACAAAAAACTAAGAGATCTAACACAATCTATTAATACTAAGAGCAAAGATAAGATTACATACCAAATATTACAGAATTATGATGATCTGGAGACGGAAAAATGTTTCTTTAATTTTTTCTACTGTAACATTAGAAGTATTGTAAAGCCTGGTAAATTGGATGAACTTAAATGCGTCTTAAAATCGTTCAGTGTAGAAATACATGCTGTACTTTTGACTGAAACCTGGATTAAATCTGAAGAAGAAGCAACTACTATGGAAATTCCGAACTGTTCACATTATTACAATATTAGAACAAATAAAAGAGGTGGAGGAGTGTCGATATACATTCACAATAACATCAAACACTCCTTGAGTCAAGAAACATATATTAACGGAAATAACTTTCTATGGATACATACAGAAAAGTATATTATTTTTTAATTAGTATATAAAGCCGGAGACATAAATACAACACATTTCCTAGATGAATTTGAAATTCAACTACAACAGAGGAGTCGGGCTCTTATATTTGGTGACTTCAACATAAAACTATTAACAAACGGTAAATCTACTGAAAAATATAGAGAAATAATACAAGAAAGTGGTAGTGTATTATATAATGAACAAGATAGACATCACATATTCAACTCGAACAACAGCCACCACGCACAGCATTTTAGATCATATTATAACAAACCTAAAAGACAAAACATTTAACGTGGCAGTGATGGATTCGGCGATTTCTGACCATCAACAAATTATTCTAGGGTTAAAAACCCACAAGCCTGAACCACCAGCCAAATTACAATTCGATAGCATTAACTACGAAAAACTTTACCAGCTAGCTAAAGACTCATTTACAAAAGAAAGCCACGATTACAACACGATAGAACAAACTATCGAAACCTTAATAAAGGCAAACACGACACAAAAAAACCAAAATTCAAAATTTACCACAAGACCACTGGATTCTCATGGCGACATGGCGGGTACGATTGTCGCAACCCAGTGCTGGGCACGCCACAATTGCGGCGGTAAGTCCCCTCTTTGAGGAGTGGATAGAGAGGCGTCACGGCGTCCTCACCTTTCGCCTGACGCAGGTTCTCACCGGGCATGGGTGCTTCGGTGGGTTCCTGTTCAGGATAAAGCGGGAGGATACGTCCGGGTGTTTCCATTGCGAGGATCGTCTGGAGGACACGGTGGAGCATACGGTGGAGGTGTGCCCTGCCTGGGCGGGGAACCGCCGTTTCCTCGTGGAGGCGATCGGCGGCGGCGACCTCTCGCGTCCGGCCCTGGTGCGAGCCATGGTACGGAGCGAGAGGGAATGGGAAGCCGTCACCTCCTTCTGCGAAGCAGTAATGCTCGCGAAGGAGGAGGCAGGGCGCGTGAGGGAGTGGCAGTCTCTGCGCCCTCATGTCCCTAGCCGCCGCAGGAGGAGACGCCCCGGGCGTCGGGAGTCGATTGCGGACTCCCGGCCACCGTAGGCGCGAGCTTGCGGGTGGCGAGCAATGGGTAGCTCGCCGCCCGGTAAGGACCAAGCTCGGGTCGACGGCGCGCAGTGTTCCACGCGCGCCTCAAAGAGATGTCAGCAGCAGTGTAGGGGTCTACTAGGACCGATGCCTGCCGGGGTCGCGTGATTGTTCGAAAGAGATACCGTGACCCTGGCACATGGGCAACTGATGGAACACGGGTGGGTTTTAGTCAGTAAAAGTCTGACACGCCCTCCCGCTCCGCCCAGAGCGGGAGAAGTCATTTGATGATTTCCCATCCTGAAAAAAAAAAAGACCACTGGATTCATAAAACTATGTATATTAACTAAAATAAACACAAGGAATCAATATTGGAGAGAACTAAAAAAGAATCCGAAAAATCTAGTTTTAAAAAGCTCTTTCAAAAAACACAGAAATGAAACTATTGCATTAATTGCTAAAACAAAAAAAGACTACTATTATCAAGCATTTAAAAAGCTAAATAACGATCCTAAACAAATGTGGAAGCTTATTAATACCTTATGCAAAAATACAGTTAAACCAGACCCTAGTCCTCCAAAACTAATGACGATCGCAAGTTTAGTTACTGAAGGTGACGAAATATGTGAGCAGTTTAATAATTTTTTTGAATCAAATCAAATCAAATGTTTATTTGCAAGAAATACATTTTTAGTGAAGGTGAGATCTTATAACCTAAGAGTAATTGTATTCTGCCTGCGAGCAAGCGTGCAAATATTAATTATACATATACATTATACACATAGCACATTGATTACATTTTAAATTACATTCAATATTATACAATTGCTATTCACTACATACTTAAATTTTAATTTATATTAGTTATATTCGTATTTTAATAATTACACTAAATTTAAATTTGTATTTGCATGTCCCATAAATTCTTTAATACTGTAAAAACAACACTTTAGAAGCCATTCTGTCAATTTTGTCTTAAACACATTACCGTTTAATAATTTCAGTTCATTCGGTAAGTTATTATAAATTAAAACACACATATTATACACATTTTTCTTATACACATCTTTATGACAGGGTGGTTGATACAGTAGGTTGCGAAATTTTGCCCTTTTTTGTCTAGTTAGTACCTCACTACGTTCATTAAAGTAGTGCATGTGTTTTTTTGTAAATATGCAGATATCTTTTATGTACATACAAGGAATTGGAAGAATTTTATATTTTTTAAATAAAGGTTGACAACTGTCTAGAAACCATGCCTTATTGATGACCCGGATGCATCGTTTTTGAATTTTAAAAACTCTATCGACGTCGGTCGAGTTTCCCCACATTATTAATCCATACCTCAGAACCGATGACACATAACCATGGTAAGCAGATAGGGCAGCTTCTACAGAAACGTTTTGTCTTATTTTTTTTAATGCAAACACAAACCTATCAAGTTTCTGACAAATTGTCTCTATATGGCTCTTCCAATTTAAGTGTTTATCTACGTTAAGTCCTAAAAATTTAAGACTATCAGCTTGTTCTACTTTTTTGTCGTTTTAAGAAATATCCAAAGTTAAAGGTTTTGTATTGTAGGAGTTAAATTCGATTATTTTTGATTACGTTTGTTGCCACAATAGGTCCCCAATTAGCAATGCAAATTCCCCCAAAATATCATACTAATAATTTTTACCAAGATGGCAAGTCAGATGAAGAAATAAAATTAGATAATTTGACACCATGTACTGAGGAAGAAGTCGCTAAAATAATAAATGCCCTAGACTCAAATTGCAGTATCGGTATAGACAAAATCAGTACAAAAGTAGTAAAATGTATAAAAGAATTTCTAATCCCAGGCTTAACTACCATTATAAATGACTGTCTACGCGTAGGCCACTTTCCAGACGAGCTCAAAATAGCAAAAGTCACTCCCATATATAAATCAGGAACAAAGACAGATCCTAGTAACTACAGGCCGGTGTCAGTGTTACCTGTAATTTCTAAAGTTTTTGAGCGAATTGTCTATGATCGATTAAATAGGTACTTAAACAAAACAAATTTCCTTTTTGATCGACAATACGGCTTTCGTTCAAAATCAAATACTTTATCCGCTACTGTAGACCTTGTAACCAAAATCAGAATGCACATTGATGGAAAACAATTAGGCCTAGGCATATTCATAGACCTCAAAAAAGCCTTCGATACCGTGAGTCATTCCCTCCTTCTAAAGAAGTTGAAACATATTGGAATCACCAATAATGCGCTCAAAATTTTAGAATCTTATCTATCTAACCGCTTTCAAGTCGTAAAAATTGGTAAATATCAAAGTACTACCCAGCCTATTACATGCGGTATACCACAAGGCTCAATTACTGGGCCTTTGCTATTTTTAATCTACGTAAATGACATATTTCAGGTGTCTTTAAATGGCGAAATCAGTCTATATGCAGATGACACATGTTTATTTTATTATGGTTCCTCCATAAGCGAAATGATGGCCTTTGCACAAAAGGATTTAGACAAATTACACGATTGGTTCCAGTATAATTTACTCACAATAAATATTTTAAAGACGAGTTATATTCCACCAAGCAATAGAAATATTAGACAATTTCCTAATTTCCCTCGATAAATGCCTTCTTGAATACTCGTCTTTTAAGAATATTATTTTGGTTGGTGATATCAATATCGATATTGCACTCGGTACACAAGACCAGAGATCCTCCACCTTTCTTGATATGATTGCGTTTCATGGTATGCTTCCAGCCCACACAATCCCTACTCATAGCCGCACATGTTTAGACCATGTGATATTGAAAACAAAACTGAACGCTCATTGTTACATTGCACAAACATCTATTACTGATCATGATTCGGTCGTACTATTTTTGGAGACTGAATCAAAACGACCAATTAAAAAAACATACAGTCGCATCAATTCCGAAGGTTTAGACAAAAGCGTTAGAAATATTGATTTCAGTCCCATATATAACATGACCGAAGTAAATTTAGCAACAGATTATCTCACAGAGTCGCTCTCTAAAGCTATAAATGATAACACGCACAGCATTATAAGCACCGGGCGCAAAACACAGGTTGTTAGAGTGGATGGTTGGGTCAGTAATGAACTGCCGATAGAATACGGAGTCCCACAAGGCAGTATCCTCGGCCCGACCTTATTTTTAGTTTACATGAACAACCTTTGTAACACAGAATTGAGGAATGGGAAAATAATTTCATTCGCCGATGATACTGCATTACTTTTTTATGGTGATACGTGGGAAGAAGTTTACGAACACGCTCAAAATGGGTTCAATCAAGTATCTACTTGGCTTACACAGAACATACTCACTTTAAGTGTAGAAAAAACCAAGTTCATGACCTATACACTCAGAAAACAAGACCTACCAAACCTACCCATCATCTCGCACACTTGCAATTTACGATCCCAAAATTCATGTAATTGTCCGCATTTGTTAAAAACTGACACAATCAAATATCTGGGTATTGTAATTGACAGCCGACTGAATTTCCAACATCACATTGAAGCCTTAGTTCCTCGAATTCGGAAACTCATTTATATATTTAAATCTCTTCGCCATATTGCTGACACTTCTATTATTAAGACAGTTTATCTCGCATTGTGCCAATCCTTTCTGGCTTATTGTATAACTTCTTGGGGTGGAGCCGCTAAAACTTACCTGCTGAAACTGGAGAGAGCCCAAAGGGCCATATTAAAAGTGAGTTTCTTCCTTCCGATACGATACCCTACGTTTGACTTATATCAGCGCTGTAGGGTACTTACCGTTAGACAACTTTTTATTCTACTAATAGTTACCAAGAAGCATTCCGAACTTTCTTACGACCCCAAAACAATCTCCGGTAAGAGAAGGGCCACCGATGTTTGCGCGACAAATAGATATAAATTCAGTCTGGCTCACAACTTTTACGGATTTCTGGGTCCATATTTATATAACTATATAAACAAGCAACTCCTAATCTATTCTCTTTCTAGGGCAGAGTGCAAGAAAAAAGTCTCTCTGTGGCTTCAAGGCATTGATTACAATGCTACAGAACAACTATTAAAACCCTTAAGGTGACGTTTTATACTACAGAACGATATACAATTAACGTACACATACTCATCACATCATCACCTACACTCTCACTCTCACAGACACACACCCACACTTCACAACCCAAATTAATATTAAGCCACCTTTACCACATGAATTGTTTTACATTAATTTTAATTTTCCATTTGCTTTCTTTTTGTTATTATAAATTAGTAATACTATGTACAACCTGTATGTGCATTCAAAACAGTCATAGTTTTATGTGAGTTGTCCGATGGAGGAAAAGCCTGGTGATCTGTAATACAGGTTTTACCTACAACAGACACCAGTCTCTATTAAGTGTTACCTTGACTTTGTACTGTGTTTGTGATTATGAGAAAACAATAAAGTATATTACTATTACTACTATTACTATTATATTTAAGGCAAAAAACAAAAAATTACAAAGCTATCCCAAGCTATACATTAATAGCATTCCACTAAAGGAATCAATCGAAGAGAAATACTTAGGGCTAATTTTGGATAGTGGATTAACATGGAAGTCGCATATAAATAAAATAAGATCTACATTATCATCATTATCAGGGCGTCTTTGCAGTATTGTTCGATGTTTACCACGACAGGTTAGACTGAATATCTATCATTCCCTGGTCAAATCACATTTAGATTATCTTATAGAAATATGGGGTAGCGCAGCTAAAACTAACTTAAACTGCATCCAAAGAATACAAAATAAGCTAATAAAAATCTTATTTCATTATGACTTTCTCACACCAACAAACAAAATTTATTCCGATACCAAATTAATGAATATAAAGCAAATTTATTACTATAGTACATGCATCTTAAAAAAAAAATTAAAGAAAAACTACACTCGGAACTAATTTGTAAAACTAACACCGAACAAGGATTAAGACCTCTCCATAGCGCTAATGATATCTGTCTGGCGAGAACACGTAGCAATTACGGAAAGAAAAATATAACATACGAAGGGGCCCAGATGTTCAACAAACTACCACAAGAAATAAAAACCTCTAAAAGCTTACAAATATTTAAAAATAAACTAAAATCTTTTATAATTGACAAAATTTAAGTACGGCCCTGGTTTATGTTTTAAACTTACCCACAAAATTTGATTTTTGTTTCGCATGAATCTTTTACTGCTACCTTCATGTCTTGTTATCTACATTAAAATACTTCTGTCTTCATTTAATATTTGTGCATATCATACTAGCTCTGCTCACGAATGTAATTATTATTATATAGTTTAAATATTTCTCATTAAGTGAAATTTGTAGTAAATTTCTTTTGAGTAAAATAAAGATTCTTTAACCACAAAACTTATTTTCGGCATCAGACTCGTTCTCACACCTCGCAATAACTTTTTTGCTAAAATATTTAATGTACAGTTTTGACTGCATTACTATCTCGTTACATCGACGCCCCAAAGCAATAATTCCGTTATCTTAAACTCTTTTACAGGAGAAAACTGTTTTTGTAGAATATCTCTCTTCAATATTTCAACTCTTTGTCTAAGTATTGAGGTTATAGATATATCAAACGAAAGCTGCAATTCAATTACGCTATCAACATAATTTATGTGTGGGAAAACAACTTGGAATTTAAGAAAATAAATGTTACAAAAATATGATAGACAAATAGTTTCAGTAGTAAGTATACACGTACGCCATTATTGCCGTGAATTTATTAAATAAGTAACATTACAATACGGGCATTTCCAACATTTTCCCTATCAAAAAGACGATAGGTACATAATGTGTTTCACGGTTTATTGTGGTTATTTTAAGTAGACGCAATAACAGTATCGTTACAAAATATTATCGTCGTCGAAAACGGCACCGAAACATATTTTCTGTCCGGTGGTATGGGCTTTTTGGTTTAGTACAAGCATTTATTTTAAGGACTGTGTGTATGTGTGCTTTTATTTTATAATTTAATCTTGTTTGTAATATTTTGGAATTTAATAATGTAATCTAAGAATTTAATCACCTTGTAACATGGATGTTGTGCGTGCCTATAAGTGATGTATTTACATAGAACTAAAATTCGTCATCACATTATGTTAATTTAATATCACTGTAAATATGTCATTGGTGTGCCTTGCTTAATAAATAAATAAACTAAAAACAAAATAAATAAAATATTTATTTATCTTTTATTTACCATAAAATCCTTGTTAGTTCTCGTTATAGTTTGAGATAACTCAGGATATTTCGACAAGAACAACATTCTAGTATTTAATTTACCAAGTGCCACGCAATACATTTACGCCAATATGTCGGTAAAAAATAAATACGCAAATTTTGTTTTTGAATGACCCTAAGTAAAAATGTTTATCACTAAATCATATATCCGTAAATACTACTGCACAAAATATGAGATAAATTACTTTTTAGTCATTTATTTCATACTAGCTTCTGCCCGCGACTTCCTCCGCGTCAAATTTTTTTTTGGAACTTCATTACTGGAATGCTTTAAGTAGCTAGATTTTGAGATTTTTTGGCAATCAATTTTTTTATCTTTCGTAATTTTGTTTTTTAATTTTAAGACTATTTAGATTAAGATTTGACTATTTTTTTTTTTCAGTATATTAGCTACACTGGCGGACAAGGTTGATGGTCCATTTATCAGGCTCTGGGCTGGCCGGCACGTGCGTGCACATGTTCAAGTACCTAATTAATGTGTTATTATTTTATTTTATTAAATTTGAGTTTACTAACATAGACTAAGTTCTTACTAACACTATGGATCCCTGGTCTGAAATAAAATGTTGAATTTGAATTTCATATTATCATTCATATTATTATTTCATTTTATTTTTTTTATTTTTTTTTTATATTTTTATTTAATTTTTTTATTTTGTTTCATGATGATCGGTTAAGTAGTTTTTGCATGAAAGCATAACAAACAAACTTACATTCACATGTTTAATATAAGCAGGGATACTTTATTTATTTCGTACCCCAGGCCACAGGTGCCGAATTTGACATATAAATAAAAGTTCATAATAGTACATTACCGACTTATTGCTTGGAGGCTTCGATATGTATATAAACGCCCACATTGAACTTGAGCTTACTGCAGTAAAACTGATAGAATTATAGCCATGCACCACGTTAGTCGCACAGACATGATGTTGTTCTTGGCGCCTCGCAAACCTGACAACTCCTCTCTATGCTGTTTCTTACGAAGTAAAATTTTTAATAGTGAATTAAAATGTAAGCTTGGGCGCTGGCGTATTGGATAACATCCTTTTGGCATAATCTATCTAGAAAAAATCCTTTATTATAATTTAGATGCGACGCCAGACGGCCAGTGTATTATAAACTATTTTTACGAAATAGTTACAAACATTATGCAATACGGGCTCTACACGATCTCTACACGGCCTCTACACGGTCTCTACATGGCGTTTAGACGGTCTTTCCACTGACTCTACGCGGGCACTACACGGGCTCTAAGCGGGCTCTACACGGACTCTACACGAGCTCTATATCTTAGCTTCTGGTGAGAGATAGTTTCTCCCTAAATAACGTCAACTGCAGGATGGGACGAAGTACGTTAATCACTTGAAAATTCAAAGTTGTGGAGCTGCGAATCCACGATGACTCACTTTAAGAACAAATACAGATGCACTTCAGTGAACTATGAAACACCCAGTCGAGATTACTGTCGTTTAGTTTTTGTTCTTTCGAAGTTGCAACTTTGACTTAAGTGGTCATCTGTTATAATACCAGATACCAACGCAAATAAACAAAGATATTAGGTTTTTTTGTCGTCAAATGCAGCAGCCTGGTGTTGGGTGTTGGTGCCCAATTAATAAGTGGTTTGCCCTCACTATTTGAAAAATGTAGACATCATCCACCAAGGCGCAGAACAAAAATAAGTTTCAGTTCACCTCTAATGACAATACCTACGTCATCATCATCTTATGGCAATACCTACGTCATCATCATCTTATCAGCCGTAAGACGTCCACTGCTGGACACAGGCTTCCCCAAATTTGAGGGGGTTGCCACGGTTGTCAGGCGGGTTGGCGATCGTAGTGAGGTGATAAAGTGCGTAGAGCTGCTCATTCCCTAGTAAGTCACATTTTGCGACACCCACCGGAAGAAATGGGATGGTACTGTTCTTTACATCCGACACCACACGTAACAATTATATCGGACATCATAGCCTTCAAACAATCAAAACTAAAAACGGATACACTTCTTGCGTCATTATGTTAACATTACCGACTATTCAAAAATTGTTGCAAATCCAAGCCTCTCTCCACTTAAGAAATGTCCGTTGCAATCAATCGCCATTAATTGCTCCAAGACCGGTCGGTGCAGGCTCCGGTCCGCTCCGGTCCGCTCCGGGCCGGTGGTGTCCGTTCCCACATCGTAACGGTGCCGGCTCATTTGCGTTCACATTTGGAATATGTGACGATGTCCACTTTATAGGGTTCCGTATGAGACCGATATAAACTCGTAATCTTTACTTTGACAGTTCAACCGTTCTACTTCAGAAAAACAACTACCAAACCAACGAATTATATGTATAATTTTCTTCTGTTTGTTGCAATAGGCTGAGTTGAATCATTGTATTAAAATCGATTCGAACATAGTAAAACCGGAAGAATTACCTCATTTAAACAAAAGCTTTGAACAAAGTAAGTACATAATTTCTATCATATACCTAATGTTATTAAACCACATCACATGATTTTACAAAATTCAATCATACACAACAAACAAATAACATGGATTTCGGTCCAAAAACAATAATAACAGACTACCTGGCACTCCGCCATTTTGAAACGATTAAGCGAACAATGTATGAAGGTGTACAAGTTTATAATGTTAGGCGCACATTCCTCAGAGTGTGAGGCTTTTATATCATAGTAAAACGTAGGATGTAGGGATTTAATGTCGTATTACGTTCTTCATTATATCCCGGTTTTATGGCCAGATAATCTTAGAATAGCGTATCTCGAGGACATAAAATGTACTTACATAATATTTAATGGTTCTGTCATGTGGTAAGACATATCTTTAGATTTCTTCTAGATATCTTTTTGTCTTCAAAAATAAAACCCTACTTCAGCAATTTGTCAATAAAGTTTTCACTGTAATTTTATATTGTTACTTTTGTAACATCCTACAAATATGTATCAAAACAGGTTTGCGTTTACATAACTAAGAACTGTCCTTTTTGTCAACATTAATTCATAAACTCCACAACTTCATATCATTGTACTTTTCCTCAAATATTCTCTATTCCTGAAGTACTATAGGTAACTCAAATAAACCATAACGTAAAACACACGGAACCTCACCGCAACTATTAAGTATTTATTTTCTTTGATCGTATTTTTCCTAATCGAAGCATATTCTAAGAGGTGCGTGTTTTTACGTGAGTCGCTGGTCGCTAGTCGCGGCCGTTTAACTAGTTTTTTGCTTCGTTACCTGAAGGTCCGGGGTTCAATCCCCCGGCCGGGAATGCTGCTCTTCGTTAGAGATAATGACTGGTTGATACAGGTTCCTAATATAACGATTTTTACCATGTATTCTAGAGCTATACATGTAAGGATCTTGTGGCTAAATAATAATAGCCGCAGGAGTCCGTCGATCAGGTTAAGCTACCCATACTGCGTTTGGTCTGTGGATGACCATGTTTAAATATCAAGACCCGTCCGTGCCTCGGAAAGCACGTAAAGCCGTTGATCCCGATCATCATTTGTGGATATTTGACAGTCGTTAAGGGTCTCCAAAGGCCCGAAAGAGTCAACCAGTCTCACCAAGAGTCTAACCAGTCTTATCAGTAACTGCGTTGTGTGGGTTAGAAGGCAGTCGGTTTAGCTAAAATACTGACTGGTTAGACTGGCAGCCGACCTCAACATAGTTAGGACAAAGTTTAGGCAGATGATAACTAGAGCCTATAAATAGCAATCAGTGGAAAGAGTGACTACACGTGCAGTGTCTAAAGTGTTTCATTGTGGGCTTGTGAGGGCTGAAGATCAAGGAGCTGTCAGTTGTACGGAATAATAGATTAACTAACACATCAGTCTAACCGTTAACTCAGGCCAAATGCCAGTTGAAGTGAACAAAGATTATGATATTTTGTACCAAAGAAATAGAAAACCTACCGATGTGGAAATAACTTGTTTACCATCTAAGCGTAACATGTGATAAATGATTTATTCTCAATCAAACTATTAGCTACGGTATTCTAATGCTTTTTAATATAAAATATTTTTCAAGAGAAGTTAAAACACCTCCCAAACGTTTATTATTTCTGTTTAAATATTGAATATGAAGAATATAAAACGTTTTAAAATGAAAACGTTATATAAATAAAGTCTGTTGGAAATCAATCGACAATTATTGTAACCTATTTCTGTGAAGGGGCGCCGATCATGTAACCCACAGATTATTACGTAACGTTCTGATAAAAAGAAAATTTTATTTTATCAAAGCAACGCAGCAAGGGAAAGGTAGCTTCTATATTAACACGTGAAGCAAAACTTGGTCCCCCATTTACGAAAATTACGCAGACGGTGGAGGATGAAATTTAGAGGAGTGGAGAAAGCTAATACTTTTAAATAATAATGTCTAATACATTAAATTGATAAAAAAACATGCTCACATCAAATCAAATCAAAATATTTTATTTCACGTAAACTTACATGGGCACTTATGTAACGTCAGAAACTAGGTGCACGGTTCCAATTTCAATTTCGATTTGTCTAATTTCGACAAATCGAAATTGAAATGGGCAACCACTAGTTTTTATAAAACAGTAAATCACAACAGCATGCCTGTAATCCGCTAAATATTAAGCAGAGGTGGATACCCTATATTTCTCCAGTTATGATTAAATCCCATGTAATAGGAGCGAGCCTATTGCCGTCCACCATGGACAAATCTGACAACGGGTTGTTACTGACAAATTCCGTCATGGGAACATCCCAAAACAAGGTACCTATATGTTATACTCAGCGGTGGAGAGGTCAGAAGAAATGAAGAAGTTTCAAATAAAACTTTAAAATTAAATAACCCGAATGAAGTTATAGTCCATTGCGTTGAGTGCTGTCTAGTGTCTCTAGTCTAGCGCAGCACTTACCAGACTTAGTTCAGTCACTACCCGGGGGGAGTCGCGGGCCAGCGCTCGTGTTGGGTTCCCTCTATCTGGCAGAAACTTGATGCTCCGAATTTTATTTGGCATAACACACTTGGCATAATCTTCTTTAAACGAATATTTGTAAGGCATAAAAAATGTTTAGCATAATCATTGTTTGGCTGAATATTTATATGTCCGACTTTACGCTGGCATACTTTTAAGATGGCAGAATTTTACTACCTTTGGCAGACTTAAAATTCCGCAGAATTTTGTTTAGCATAACATTTATTTAGAGCGACGATTATTTGGTATAATTTCACTTGGCATACTATGAAGATGGCAGAATTTCATTTAGAATAATTTTATTAGGCATATTTTCATTTCTATAAAATTGCATTTTAACCTTAAATTAAAATAGTGTCTCAAAACGTCAATATATGTTGTGCTACAAAAGTTATTGACATAAACGAATCGCTGCAGAACCGACTCCACGTAGTCTTGTCTGCCCTACCCCTAGAGTGTAATTTAGAATCGCGTAGGCGCGGAGGGGCAAGGCGGCCCGCGAGCTGAGGAGCAGGTGGTTGTAACACTCGCGCCGCAGCTGAGGCTGGCCGGTGAAGCCAGCCAGCAAGGCGAAGCTGCGGTGGTGATCGTTAAGCCGTCTGCGACGATGAGCTCGCGTGGGACCGCCGGTGCCACGCAGCGCCGGAGCCGTGACAGAAAGCGTGCATGCTGCATATTGCATGCTGGCCTGCATGCTGTGAGCTTGCTTGCATGCTTGCTTGCATGCTGCATGCATGGTGCATGCTTGTTTGCATGTCTGCATGCAGCGTGCTAACTATGATTTTTCTGTAATGTAATAGATGAGTGTTTCAATTATTATGGATATGAAATGTATGCCAAAAGATGATTCTAACTGTAAAGTTTCTGAGATATGATAGTTCTGCCTTTTAAGGAATATCGATATGAAATAATGCCAAGAGACGATTCGGATTGCGAACTTTCTGCGATATGATGGTTCTCCTTTTTCATTATTATGGATATAAAATTTATGCCTAAAGATGATTCTGACTTATAAAATTATGCGTTGTGAATGTATGACAAATGAGTGTATGCCAAACGATTTTCTGTGAAATGAAGTTTATGCTATCCGCTGTTATGCAAAATAATATTATGACGAAAAAAATTCTGCCATAAAGGGTGGACCCCTCGTGTTACGCTCAGTTAGCGGTCGATCAATTGCCAAGTTGTGTTTTCCGTGGCTTCACTTCATTACCTAGATGAGTAAAGGGGACGAGGAGAGGGGTATGAAGAGCGTCCCTACTAATTACTTACATTTTTCTTTAAACAAACAACTAAAAAAAACGTATGAATAGTTTTGCCCGAATACCGCGAAGCAAAAAGGAGGGTTATGATTTTGACCGGTATGCTTGTATGTTTATTTGGTCCGTCATAACTTCTAAACTGCATAGTTATCATAATTTAACTAATGAGGTACCTTTGGAAACCTCTTGATCGTCCGCTGGTTATACATATATGATGTCACATTAAATTGAATATGACGCCATGTAGAAGAACTGTTTTTTTAAATCATGCTGTATTGGGTATCGAATTAAAAAGCTTAGCACATTGCAAAAAATATAATTATATATATATTGTTAGCTCACCCACATAGGATTTTAATAAAATTAAGTTGAAAAAATGAAACCCATCTACTGAAAAATCACGCTCTAAAAAGTATGAAACAAAATACAGTATACGTTGGGCAAATTCTGTTTTTGTAATCTATACTAATATTATAAAGCTGAAGAGTTTGTTTGTTTGTTTGATTGAACGCGCTAATCTCAGGAACTACTGGTCCGAATTGAAAAATTCTTTTTGTGTTGGGTAGCCTATTTATCATGATCATGAGGGAGGCTATAGGCTACATAACATCACGCTACAACTAAGAGGAGCGGAGCAGTAATAAAAAATGTTGCAAAAACGGGGAAAATTTATTCCTTTTGAGAGTTTCCGTTGCGTGCGCTGCGTAAACGGTTAAAGTAACGCAAAAATTAGGTATGACGGAATTGTTCCTTTTAAAAAGTTCTAAAAAAAAGTCCGCGAGAGCATATGTCTATCTTTTAAGGTTGACTCACTATAACTCAAAAGGAGCGAGCAGCAACGAAAAATGGACGAAAACTAGCAGGCAAATCGATGCGACGGGAAGGGTCAGGGGAGCAAAAATATGACGCGGACGAAGTCGCGGGCAGAAGCTAGTCCTCAATATTTTTTTAATAGTTGATGCTAGCAGTTTTCAAACTCTCGTACCTAGTCGTCAGATTAAAAAAAGCCTAAAGTGTCGATCCAAACCTTTGTCTTGCCTACCAAGTGATGGACATTATGTTTCACGAAACAAGCCCATCAGGAATTGTAGATACGTGAAGTTCTTAGTTATCAGTTTATTTCATACCGAAAAGTTCTCAGTAACAGTTGTACTTAAACTGGACTTCAACCTGCTCTGTCAGCATTCCGAGACCAGCATTTACCAACCTACCCAGGACGACGCAAATAATTGCGCGAACTATTAACCCCGTATACATAAATGTCCTCTGTAATCACCTAACGACTTGCCAGCCATCCAAAATGGCGCCGGATGGACAACTAACTTTTTTGACAACCACCGGTAATGACCGGATGGGAAAGTAACACGAAATAACCCACTGACTACCATCACAATATCTTATTATGATCGTGAGAACTAAGTGCTGCGCCGAGATCTGCTCATCTCATGCATATTCATTAACATTCCAGCACATGTTTACTGACACAAGTAACTGGATATTGACACAACATTAACTAGTACATTTATTTATTGGTTTGTAACGAGGATAGGCTCTTAAAATGTAATAAGTAAATATATTCACGCTGTAGCGTTGTGTCACGAAACGATATCTACTGACCTATCTATGAACAACAATAACCTCTGTGACTATTCTAAATGATGTCTTAAAAGCAGCAGGTGGAACACCGAATAAAAATTACCTTTTATCAATTCACGACTGTATTGTCAAAGGAAACTAAAATATATATTTAAAACTGATCGATCTCTTTTAATTCGAGTCACAATTTTGTAAATGAGCTAGGTATGTTGAAAAATGTATGTGTTTATGTTTGCTCCATTTTCCTGGAAGCGATTATTTATTCAAGGGACCGCTGTCGGCCCCGGATGTAATTCGGCAACGAAGGCCAGGGTTTGGTCCCGTGCCGCGCATTCCGGCTGCGCGCCGGTTCCGCACAATTTGTCCGATAGCCTCCTTGGTATTCCGCTCCAATCTATGGTACCTTCTGTATCACCTGTTTAAACACCATTTGCCATATTAACTTTTTAAACATCATGTACAAAATATACGGTATTTTCTGCTCTTAATGACAAGTAAACAAACGAATGACTTTGTAAAAATCAAGTAGATATCTATTCTATATCATTTAACCTCAAATAAAATGTCCAAAGACTACGTCGGCTATTCGCTGCAAGTAGTTGCAAGTTGCAATCAATTCAGTGAAACAGGTTTTGTACGGCCAGGCGGCCGGCGCGCTCCGGGGCCGCGGAATTATGAATTTGTCTCCATTTACGCACCGCAGGACATTAATAACCGCAATCTCGAGCACTGCGACAATCACACAGATTTATGATACCACACAATGTAGCAGCTTGTTGAAGCGCCGATGGTAAGAAAGTTGCTGTGCTCCGGCTTTCTTATTTACATACAAGGAAAAACTACTTCAATTGAAGCAGTCGCCGAGCAACTTACAATAAAATCTCTGCTCAATTTATGTAGATTTAAACAGATAGTTTCTATTAGAATTATGATCGTTAAAGTGTCGCGGTCCCAACAAACGAGCCACCGACGACGTTAATTAAATGGCACGTCGCATGATTTATGAACGCTAATAACTTACGGAATGCGACAAATATTCCGACAAGTCTGAAATGAAATTCATAAAAATAATTCTAAACGTTCGAACGTACAATTGAGCGGACAGGCGGCACAACAGCGTGACAGATGCGCGGCGCGGCGCGACACGCGGCTAATGGCCGCCGCGCTAAAAGTAGACGCCACTGAAATACGTGACAGTGAATAGCCCTTCGATATATCAGTAGCAAGGTCTATGTGGGCCGAACATCCATGGGGCTCCACGTTACTCTCATGGTGGGTGTACGTTTTGCAACGCAAATAAGGATGAGTCATCGAAATTCGATATCATTGACCTCAATAATGTTGCAAAACGGCTGCCGTATAAGAATAAACATGCGTCGTATAAGGATATGCGTTGTATCCGTCGCGCCGCCCGGAGTGCGGCGGCAATGCATTACACTGCGACCTTGCGACTTGCACCATACTTGTTTGTTCTGCACCACACATTTCAAATATTTTGAGGAAATTTTCGGTGACTCATGGGTGAAATCTGTCTCTTTCCTCTACGTTTCCAAGTCACGCGCCCCCGTCACATGTCACGGCGGAATTTCCTCGCGTCGGTTGTGACATCTATGAATATTAATCAGCCGTGTGTTACCGTAATCCTATTGCATCATAAGTTAAACGTAATGAAATGTAAATTTTTCAACAATATCTATTATACTGTAAGTTATGATGGAAGAAACTGATATTTTTATGACACACAGATAGAGTTATCGAATCTACAATAAAATTATCCGGCGACTTAATCTTGAAATTCTAAATCAACTCGACGGCCGATGTAGAAGAAAAATAAAATATAAAGATAGTCACACAAACGACAAACAACGAACGACAGACAACGATGTAGCCAAATGTTAACGATAGATAACTTTATTTTTCTTGTTTTAAAGCAGTTTCCAATCGTTCGTTTTCATCAAGACAACGATGATAAAATCAAAATCAAAAGTCATTTATTCAAACTAGGCTGAGAGTCAGCACTTTTTGAACGATAGTTCACAAAATTGTGGTCTTAGGGAATGTTTCCGAAACATACTCATGTTGATGAGGACTCACAGAAGTGTAGCAGCTCAAAATTCTGCTACTGTTTTTGATACCACACTGTTAGTTGGAAACTGTAAAATACTCACAATAAAAAACCACCCTGTTAAAATGAAATTATCCGGAAAAGAACTGGAGTTACCGACATAGCTCGCAAGGTAAGCAGACTGAAGTGACAGTGGGCTGGCCATGTCTGTCGAAAGACCGATGGCCGGTGGAGCAGACGAGTCCAGGAGTGGAGACCGCGTATCGGCAAGCGTAGCGTGGGACTCCCCCCAGCTAGATGGACAGACGACTTAAAGAAAGTGGCTGGGGCAAACTGGATGCGGAAGGCGGAGGACAGGGTGTTGTGGCGCAATATGGGAGAGGCCTATGTCCAGCAGTGGACTGCGATAGGCTGAGTTGATAATAGAGGCGATAAATTAATATCATAGCGAGTGCGTCAATGTGTTAGCGACGCGTTGTGCGTGTGCGTTGTCGGATAGTGTCAGTCTGACCGACACCGACCGACATCGATTTCAGTCGGATTACAGTGTCAATACAGTGCCTTTATCGGAGCCAACAGGCAAACATTCATTTTGAACCTTATTAGCTTCTCACCAAAACTGTAAAAATGGAAGAGAACACCTATTGATCAATATTCGATTGGTCTCTGTAAAAAACAGATTTACTCAATACTCAATTCTTTATTGCATTCCATATGTTAGATGAGAGCTAAGAGCCATAGCCAGCGGCAACTATTTATAACATAATAAAAGTAGCCACTTAGACCCAGATGATGTAAAAACTCCACACCTTTGAGGCATAATAACGAACCACTTTCTACAGAGCTAGTTATTTAGCAGACACTAATTACCTGCTATCACGACTATGTTATTTCGTCGGTCACTGGAAAATACCCGACAATCCGACAAACACGTCCCGCGGGATAAATAACAGATACACAGCATCTCTCTAGCACCTGCGAATTATCCAACCATCGCACTTTGATAAACATACGATTTGTCTTTATTCTGCTAAAAACTTAAACATTTAAATAAAAATAGAATGTCTTTCGATGTGCCAGATTATTTTTTTGCAAAAAAACAATAAACTCGAATTTCCACTCGTTGTCTCATTTATTTGAATTGATCAATTTACCCTGATTCCATTGAAGAAATTCAAGACATATCTACAACTCTAATATTTCCAAATATAAATCGCTTGGAAAATATAAATGTTTGACGACATAAAGTCACGCATCGAGTAAAAATATGTTTCTTCAGTGATCTCAATGTAAAGCAAGTGTGTATATGTAAACTTTATAAATGCAACTTCATGTTCTACAATCGCGATACTTTATCGAAGGACAGGTAGAATACAGATAATGAAGAGACAGGCCGACGAATGATACTCCTCAATAAGAGACAAGAAAGCAAAAGCTCTACCAGACGCCGACAAAAGCTCTACCAGATACCGACAAAAGCTCTACCAGACACCGACAAAAGACCCGACCAAGACACCGACCTTCGCATCATCTACAAGATAGCTCCTGGTGACGCTGCACCAACCTGAGGTTGGTAGTCTTTCGATGAACCCTGACAAGTTAACCCGGTCTCCAACCACTTTTCGCCAAAACGCTCTAGATAATTTAAAATGCGTTTCTCACACGAAATAAATAAACACCGATGTCTTTGATCTTTTAAAATTTATGCCAAATAAAATTAATTATTCTCTCAAAAATTATGTTCAAAGAGCTGCTAAAAGTGTAGCATAAAGTAAACTGTAAAGGAGGTTACAATTACGTCGTAACTCACGCGGAGCCTCTCCACTAGTGCACTGGCCTGTGGCCTGGACTCCATCGCCGCGGATGTACGCCAACTGTGTCAAATGTATTTATAATATATTTCAGTAAAACAGTGATGTAGTGTTGGATCTGCGGTAAAGGGGTCAATACCCAATAAATACTCCAGCCATACAGTGATGTTCACAATCGCGCATCTTTCTGCGCGGGCGCCGCCCGTACAGGGCGGGGAGGTGGAGTTGGTGCGGGGTATGAGGCGCCAACTCGTGACGCATGCGCATAAGTGCCACCAGTACATAATTTGTGCTGTTATTTTTCAATCTAATTATTCCGAACGGAAATACTGACCATAAATCAAAACATCGATTGGAATTGAATCATTCACACGTTGCTCCACCACATTTAATTCTCAACTAGTTCGTACAAACAACATTGACGACTAGCTTTGTTATTTCCGTTCCGTTTCCATGTAAGTAAACTGCCGTTTATTTATAGTTATTACACCAATATAAATATCAACAAGCGGTGAAATCTTATAATTAGAACCGCTAAACTCATTCTTCACGCGTTGTCTCGCGGCGCCCGACTCGCGACGTTATGACGCGATCATTAACGGACGTTTTGATGGATATTGTCTAAAAGAACAAAACTGTCCTCTGATGAACGATGTGAAAGTTTATAATTGTTCAAAATGCTCTGTAAATGTACATCATAAATTCTCAGCATCTTACTAAAATACGTTTTATTATTTAAAAAGCCTTTACAAGTTATTTTAAAGGCCCCGAGAGGCATCTCGCCGCATAAAGGAGCTGGCACAAAACCGCGGAAGTCGCGCCACTCTTGTTGATCTGAATGGCCCTCAGGTGCATAGGTGATGCTGCGAGCCGCACCGGACATGAGGTCACCGACCTGGCGAGGTACTCTCGCGGGACACACCGGCGCATTGATGCAATAGCCCTGTTCAGCGATCAAAGATACCGTGCGTTTGATCGTGGAGATTAATGCAGGGGCACACGGTATGAGCAGAGATCACGAATATGAATGGACTCAGGCGATTTCACAATGAACATTCAGATTGAGTTAAGTGACAGCCTACCATCGTGCTCTTACAAAAGTACGTATTTAAGTTATTCGTGATCATGTGACTACGAATTATTTCCGCATGCCTCAAAGAGGATCATCAGGTCTCGCTTGAGAGTATGAGAAGATAGGAACATAGATTTTTTTTTCCATGTGTTCGCGGGTTATCATAATTTAATAATTATTAATTTATTTTCACTTCGTGTCACAAACATCAGTGTAGCCTGGCTCTTGTATCACATGAGCCAAACATCAGAGCAGTTATCATAAAAGCTAACTGAAAAGATCACCAACCATACAGGCTCCTTCAAAACTCATAGCAGGACAGTTTATTCAACCCTTACTGTCCTGCACTTTCTGTAATATTGTATTACTCCAGACTGCATGGTGCTGATCAATGGACGACCAGCCGCTAATTAATGATGTTCACACCTGCGTGCACACATTCGTATATGAATATGTTCGAACAAAGACGCGGAAGTTGTGCTGCTCTGTGGAGAGTACCGGCTCGCATCGGGTTGCATCGCATAGTTAATGCGCTTGCGATATCCGCTGTCTTCACCCGCCTACCTCCGCCAGCGAGCGGTCAGCGACCTGGCCGGACTCACATGGACTTGATACTTGAGGTGGAAGGTGATATGTAAACACACAACACCTTGTAAGGCCAGTATCAAATTAAAGAGGTCAAATACATGAACTTGTCTGTGGTTCCCTTATGATTGGTCAATGGCCTTTGTAGGTAACTATTAAAGTCAATCAAACATTTAGCCAAACGTTCATCTTTGTAATAAAAACTTCAAAAACACTTCGCCAGGACCTCTTAATTGGCACCCTCTCGTTTTCTGAACAAAGCGGTCAATCAAATGAGGTCAACGGAACCATCAAGCCAAAAACTCATTGTTTTAAAACGATGCCAATAAAACGATATCACTTTTCTTTGGGTTACTTTCAGAGTGACGTCACAGCACTTTATGGTCTATTGTTCGTCGACCTATTGAATTCCTGACAGGTAGCTATAACTAAACTGTCTGGCGGTAACAATGACTGTGATTAACTGACTATTACGAGGTAATAACATAAGATGTTATTGAATAATGTTTCAAATAAACATCGATCATCGGTCTTTGAGAAAGGATGTAAGTAGAAACGAAATTGTTATAACTTTTAATAGTTAAAGAAAACGTTACTGTGCGCTGGTAGAAACCGCCATAGCCATAGCAAATTGACAGGCAAATTAATGATCAATGTTATGTGCGTCTTCTTTCCACATTCTGAAGTCACTATTGGTTTCGCCACCTTTAATCAAATTCAAGAGTATGAACTATCGACTGAATTGGCGACACATTTGGCTAAGTTGAAATTTTCAGAATTCTTAACCCAAATGTCCTTACCGAGCAAGGGATGTTTGGATACCTATCTCTTTTTCTCGCTGTTTTCTTACAATATAGACTATGTCTAGACCCTCCCACCACTACTACCTGGAAGATATAATTCAGTTAATTAATCAAACCTATATTATGTAGTCAATGTAACTGCAATTTATCTGATGAGCGTGCTTCTGCGCCGGTGCACTGTGGACCGGTCTGCGCCGGCGCAGGTCTGCGTGGACTTCCGCGTCCAGCTGCAGGCACTATCGATGCAAATGCAATACATCGTGCGTAATGATACGCATCACTGACTCGGCTGATTTACTAGAAGCTATACATAAGCAATTATGTAGATTTTGGTATGATCTTGTACATACATTATTAGCAAGAAATATATTTGTTCCGCTTGGAGTCACATTAGAGCAATGTCGAGTAAGTAAGGCCCCGAAATATCGGGTGCGTGACAGTTGTCTCTTTTAACTCCAAAAAGGACTCCCCATTTTTACGAATAAGATAGCAAGGCTTTTCGGGAGTAAGACGAGAAAATTCACACATTTTAATATAAATAGCGGGGACCAAAATATGTTGACAAATTCTTGTATATCAATAGAGTTCTTTGTTTCGTCATTCACAAGAAAATCAATCCATTTATCACTAATTAGCGCACATATTCGCCTGGTCATCGATAACTGCGTAACTGCGAAGTGTTGTGCCAATTCACACATCTGACTCATTAGACCACTTCACTTTGTGTTCAAGACAAAGAAATGCACAAATTACTTAAGAGCTACTATAGCCGGCCTCCAAGCGACCTCACAATTATACCCTAGTATTAAAATAACTAGGTGCTAGTCAGCCATGGTGAGAATCTGACCCGAATATGTCAAAGACGCATATAATACCAATATAGGATTGTAAACAACTATTATAAAGTCATGCTCACACGCATAACTCGTAAATATCTCTTCAATAAGGTGACTGCCTATATTAATCGCCATCACTGACGATCTTTCCATAACGATTACACACTAATTAAATAATTGATGAACTCGACCTACCGCGGCTCTCTAATTAACATTGGCTGCACTAAGCGTTCCGCATCCAGTCTGTTCCACCCGTTGCCTTAAGATGCATCTAGCTGGGAGGCGACACAAACAACTATCTCCAATGTCCTATGTGAAACAATTGCAGTAAGCAATCGCTCATGACTTCAAAACACCCTTACGATTGAACGTTAGATGCCAAAAATACATATATTTCCGTAACCTAGAATACAGTCCTTCCACCGCAGCTCATTCCGTTGTGCGCCGTCAAGGCTTCCAACATATTAATATCTGTGGAGTTGTTAATGTAAATGCTGTCGGAAGTGATGTTGTCACCCTCTCATAACTCAAGCTCGGTTCCTCATCGCTCGTCACAGTGATCACGAGTCGCGACACTCGCGACCATCGACCAAAGAGTACGCGGAAGAGCCACAGAGTCAATATTGTGGATCTGTGTGAGTTATAGTTCGTGCGAGGCGGAAGCCTGGTCGCGCAGTGCTGTAAGAGCTGCAGGATCATAAATTTAATAACCTACAGGAATCAATGAAAGGCCTGTTTAGTATTAATATATCATAATATTACTAGAATTAAGAAGCTAATGCTGTAAGCAAACTAGAATCTCTACAATACGCGTTATTGTGTGGGGACCAGTTGCACGAAATTAATGCACCGTTCCAGGAGAGCCACTGTTGGATGTGTCTTCATTAATAGCACGTGAAAGTAGGCAGCGTAAGTTCTTATTGATATTGCATGAGAAGATAAATGATATACATAATACAGTAGTTATACACGATTATTTGTGGTAATAGGTACTAAGAATTTGAGTCACAACAACCACTCGGCTTATGATGGTGAAAGACGGTCAAATTACAACATTTTGAAGGCTCAAATGCAATCTGGAGAAATATAATTCCTCGAATCTATAAATGTGAGAATGTTTAGATCCGCATTTAATTTACCTTATCATCACATACGATCGTGACTTGTTCTGATTTGAACACGTTCAAAACGATCATAACATGTCGAATTAGAATCTGCCATATCACACATCTTTCCCAATATGCACACATATCATGTTCTTGTTATTTATCGGCGTAGCTGTGTCCTAGTTTATGTCGTAGGTACATGATGTACCAGGCTAGGCGATCGTTCATAATCGCTGAGTCATGGGACATAAACGCCGGTCGGCAAGTCGGCCGAATGTTATCCGAACGAGGGTACAGTACAGTGATGAATATACATGTTTTATGAACCCCAACGTTTATCTGGCTGACCGATTTATTATATTTATGAACGCCAAAATAGTTTTCTTAAGATTGTGATTTATTTTTCTTATCTTTTTAAACGCAATCATAGCGTATACGCGAGTTATTTATAGAACGTATTGTACATTGATGTTTGTTACCATTAATTATGTGCTCGTGACTAGATTTTTCCTTGTATCATATTATGTTGTTATCCATTCAATATCTTGATTTATGTATATTCAGTTTAAAGCAATAGAGAAACAATAAAGTCATCAAATCATAAAAAGCGCATTAACTTTTAAATTGCCCTTCTTTGGTACACCTGTGTAGGTGTACCAAAGAAAGGCAATTTACACACTAGGTACTAAATATCTGCAGCGTAGATTTAGTTTCTATGTTATTATTGTTTATAATATTTTCTATTCTTTTCATACATATCATCAAACAGTGCTGCTGACAGTGTTGTTTTTTTATTATTAATAGTAACGAATATATTACAGCCTGTCCCTACTGACATCTTGGAAATGGCGAGGATAAGCTTGCGAGATAGAGCTCTTATTAACATAGTAACGTGGACATGGCACATGACGCCCGGGGCGGACTTGGACATGGCAACATGACGCCCGGGGCGGCAGGACCCCACTACTTTTAAAATAAACATATTTTCGTGAACAAAGACAAAGAAAGGTTTACGATCTTACTCAATATTACCTTGTTTACGTCCGCCTGCGATATCGTAACGTTTTTTACTGTTTCCATTTACATATTATGTATTTACAAACTACTAGTAGTAAACAGCCCAATCTTCACTATCTTTATGAAAAGCAGCTACAGATAAATAAAATATAATATCTGGCACTGAACCTATCAAATTATGCTCGAATTTCTTAACGAAGCTTCTGAGAAGATTAACTATCAAGTGGTTTTATCTAAAACTATTTAGATATTTTGTTTCATGTTCTGTTACAAACACAAAACTGAAGATTTTTAAACCGGAAATCGTGTTTTCATTCCATTGACATGACATAAACAAACCAAGAAAGGCAAGAAATAACACTGATACCAATTAGTACTGTGTGAAAGCGATCACATAACACTAATCGGGTATCTAATTTTATAAACAAACGAGTTTAGAGGACACACTTTCTCTGTAATATGTATTATGCATAGGTATTAAAACATCACATTCATTACATAACAAGACAAACTGATATTTAAGTTCGAGTATTTTTTGACACTACATATAGGAAGTGTTCAGGAACTTCACCAGTCATTAGTTACCTAGCTGCCCCCAAATCAGAAAACGTCTATCACTGTTTATTTTTTTATTTTATTGGAATGCTTATTAGAGTTTTTGACAGTGATTGACAAGCAGTTATCAATACCCTACCTAACAGTGATATCAATCAGCCACAGACGAACATCTCAATCAAATCGTTGTTGCGGAGTTACATCTGCACAATGATAACAGTCACGGAGCTGCGTGCGAGCAGACACGTACTAGTAATGACCACTAGTACTATTGCTAAGACTAATGACCCTTTGTACTCGCCCGGTATGGAACACTGGATCACTGGACGCGAGTGCTGGAGTCATTGACTCGAAGGCTTCTTGTCGATGGCATAATGGCGCGGATAGTATTGCCACGTCATGAGTGGTAATGAGACGGTCATGTGCTAATGGTGTGTAATCTTCATCATAAACTGGAATTATAGAAATTATTTTTTTAGATAGCATTGAACTCTTAAATCAGGGAGGATTTTAGAGTTCAATGATTGATGATTAATTCGTTTCGGCGAAAACTACATAGCTCTATTATACATGAATAGCTCAGGGTCTCAGGCTGTGGTAACAATATTATCAGCCAGTCGGTAAGATGGTACTACCCAGATATAGCAGTTAAAGCTACTTGTCTCAAAAAAAGTCTCTTGGTGTTTTGTGTTAGAAGATATCTAATAGTTTACAGGGGCCTCTTATTCATAATCTATATAGAGTATCTCTTTTCTCAAGTTTTTTGGGTCGGCCTTAAGCTAACGAGATGCGGAATAATATTCTCATAAAGAAACGGTGCCCTCATCCCTCATCCCTCAGCCGCGAGCCGAGAGGCTCACTGACAACTTTTGTTTTAAGAAGTTGTTTTTTATTCATTGTATTTCTTACGAATATATTTCCCTATGACGAACAGAGATAAAGTTACTTTTTCTTCCTCTTATATTATTGTAAAAACTGATCTATTAAATCACAATTTTGATCAGTTGGCCGTCCTTTTTCGGCCGCTTTCCATATTCCCTTAAGCTTTCTCATCCCTTAAACGACCCTCGTCTCGTATGTTAAGTAGAATACGAGTACTAAAGCAACAACACCGTTGTTCCGCATCGATCTGATATTCCAGGCAGCCGCTAATCCATCATGACAGTGTTGGGCCTGTCTAGGAAATCATCATAAAACATAATAAGGAACTTGCACGCCCGCATGTAGTATGCTAAGTGTGTGCCTGCCTCCTGGGAACAGTCGCCGCGCCGTAGAACTCGCAGGCGCGCATACCTACGAGTGTTCGGAGTACGTAGGGAGTTGGGACGTCCGTCAAGTGTCGAGTGTTCAATTTTCCGCACCAACGATGAGTGGAATACAAAGTGAATGCGACAAATAATTTATTGATAGGGATAAAAAATAAAATACGTTTCCTTTCCTCAACCGTCTGTTTGTTTAGATTTATTTATTTTCGATCGTAGATTTCAAACATCGGTTCTGGAGGACAATAAACGGTTTTATTATTTTAAATATTCAGCAGTCCCTAGGTATTTTTGAAATCCGCAGTACGTACTACATTTAGGAAAACTTTTTAGATTTAATAATATTTTCCTTACTCCAGATCGAAATATAGGCAAATTGAACACCATTTTACTACCATATCTATTTCATTATTTTCCTGTAGCTACTTAGCACAAACACACTCAAGCTGTACAGTCGAATAGGTTCGAAATTCAATCAAGTCATAGTCAAAGGCTTCTGTCTGTGTGTCAGATACTCTTGGGACGAAGCCACTGCACCATGAAACCAACACGTCCATTACTGCGCCTACTGGGAAGCTGTCCCGACCTGTGGACACCCTCACCCTGCCAGGTCTGCGGCCTGTGACGTCACGGATCAACAGCTCATTGACTATTCAATGGAATTCAATCAAGCCCTTATATGCATGAGTACGCGACGTGGAACAACATGCAGAAGGTCAACTTAACAACAAGTGATCTAAATGACAAGTGACGAGAACTTCAAAGTCTTCATAACCCACGGTAGTCTTCTAAGCACATTAGAAGCTATTCATGCTGGAGTGTCTCTTCTAGCAGCTCCTGTCTTCGAAGACCAACCAGGTAGCCACGCGTTGGATGCGCGCTAAGGGTCGGCTACCACCTAGATGTGGCTGAGGAGTTATGAGGGGTGGCGCTGCAAGAGATGCTGAGTACTGGCATATTTTTAAAAGAGTAACCATGGAGTTTCTTGTTGACTCTTCTCCATAGGAATCAACAAATTGGAATCATGCACCTAGCTTCTGACGTTTCATAAGTGCTTATGTAGGTTTATGTGAAATAAAAATATTTTGATTGATTTGATTGACAGCTACTACAACTAAGGACAGTATATTTTGATTGATTTGATTAACAACTACTACAACTAAGGACAGTATATTTTGTCGAAAATATTCCGCGAGAAGCCTGCTCCACCATCAAACCTGATTGCTTTTTACGTGAAACTCGCCATCGAAAGCAAAGGAGCGTACCATCTCCGCTCTCTGTTTCTTAAGTACAGCCGGTACGAGCGGTGGATGCTTGACCTCGTGTTCGCTTCGCTCGCCGTGGACATTGTGTTCTGGATTTTAGCTGTCAAGAAACCTTGGCTGTTGAATGGGTTTTTTGATAACATAAACCTTCTGCATCCTTTCGCGTGTACGACACACAAACACACAACGCGTGCCTTATGTATGTAGTGTGCGTCCGTCATTATAATCTGGTGGATGGCGCCCGCGCGACCGTCGACCGCCGCTAACAGATAACTGCATAATGTTTTGTTGCCCTGGTACCCCCGCTAGAGATGCAGCCACGATCTATTGTCGATAAAATGTAATTAAAATAGTCACATACTTTGAACAATTCCACGACTTTAGTGGGCAGTATTATGTAGACTAAACAGACTGAATGGTCTCTATCACGAAAAGATATACCTAACAGTTTACCTACACGCAAACATAATAAACACTTACCTATTTAGACAAGGACAATCTAGGTTATAGACTATAAATCAACGTTTCTATCGAATTCAAATTTATTTAAAAAACTATCATCCAGTTTACAGAGGTGACACATTACACAAGTAAATACCGTTAGACGCGACTAATTTCAATAAAACAAACTTGTGATTGAAACTCGAGCCTTTTTCACATTGAGATTGATAACTGATTTGTGTGACTTGTGTGACTGATTGGTTATTCATGAACTGGAGGCAGAGTGGCGCTAATCGGCGCATCTCTAGCCGTTAGTATGCACATCACTAGTGCGTGTCTGCGTGACACTGCGCGTCTTTGTTCCGACACAAATGCACAACTTTATGCTTTAAGCGCTGCTTAAAGAGAGAAATCTGTTATTCATATCAGTCCTTCAGAGTGCGTTCAGACATAAAATCACATAAAACATAATAAACGACGCTCTTCTACATTCGATACTGTTTGGTCGGAGATAGGACGCCACTTTAGATAATGTGGCGTCAGTAAGTGGTGAGTTAGACAGTAATCTGACTAGTCAGTGACGTGACAGTCTGCGCCAATAACAAGCCACTCACAGTAACTACGTTACGCCTTAACAAGATTTTGTGTAATAAACCTTTAGGGGACAGTAGAAAGTGTTTTATTAACTTATGCCGCCGCACTGATGTCCTCGTGGTGCGCGAGCAAAGTTGATTGCGTACTGGATTAGTTTTCGAAAGCTTATCAAGTTATCAATTTTCACACATGGAATGTAGGTAATACCCACATAGTGGGTGTGGGTGTGCTACTATAGGGAATTGAAATACCTATAAGAAAGCACAAACTTTTTATTTATGATCTCGATCTAACGACTTCTCGAAGAAAATTAACAAGATGTGAGTACTTTTGACCACGTAAACTATACGTAGAGGATCTTCGTGTAGATATGTACATAATCATTACACACAAACAGCTTTTCAGGTTAACGAGCTTGTAAAGTATCCACAAGTCTGAAAATTAATATTCCCTAAATATTAATTTTCAGACTTGTGGATACATTCCTAGCACACGTGTATTTACGTGAAAGCTGTAATTATAATTGAGCAGTGGCCCTGCGGTAACGGCCGCGACTTATGAGTAAGTTTGAACCTAGTACGTTTTACTTTGATTAAATTATTTCATCATCACTGCCTTCAAAATGGTAAAGGAAAATATTGTGAGAAAACGGTTTCCTCACGATGTCGAAACAACCGAAAATTAAAAAACATATTAAGTATGTGAAATCGATCAACCTACTAGGCCCGCGTAGTGGATTACGCCCTATTCCCTCTCACAGAGAAGAGGACGGTCCGAACTGTGTAGGAACATTATAGGGTGCTTGTGCTATAATGATATTGTTAATGTTCATTTTCAGCAACAACAATATATGCGGTGTAGCTATGTGCAAGGCCTGCACCGGGCGTGATGGACCCTAACAATAAATGCATACCTACTTACAACATTTCAGATTGACGTTTGATGGAAAACGAATTGAGGGTAATTCTGAAGTCCGACATTATGCTATTGAGTATCCCGAGATGCAATCTAAATGTAGGAATATACGGCTACAGTTATCTAGAGAGCAATCTTTGAGTAAATACCAGCACAGATGTGAGTAGTATATAATCGATAAGATAGCGTATCGCTAGCTATCAGCCACAATCCCCAGTGGCTTTCACCGCTAAAGCTATTTACGACTCCATTTTCCACCTATAATTCCACTCAATTAATGCTGGGAATTAAGCTTCTTATTATATAATCTCATTACTTTCTACAGATTAGATTTAAGCCGATACTTATCGGATATTGTAGCGATCCAGCCCAGCTATCCGATCTACTTCCGAGCACTGAAAGCCTCATTACTTTCTGATGGAAACTGTCAAATGTCATATTAGCTGATAAATTAACGAAAATAAGTTGGAGTTGTGATTACTTTTTTATAAAAAGGATAAGCTAGACATTTTAATCCAATTATGTAACCAAAACCATATTAAACTAACTACAAAGATATTAAAATAATTTCTAATGTAGGTACTACATATCTACGTAGCCGGCTTGTCTCGTTCCGAATCACGATGGTGTACTAAAAACAGCACGTCCCATTATCCCCTCGTTTCTCTGGTATCTGAAAAAAGCTGTGCTAACTACGTAATGGAAGTATTTCAGGCAGGTTGGAGCACTCAGTCAATTACAAATAAAAACATCCTCCCTCTGTCCTACCGAACCGTCCGCGTCGCGCCGCGGGTAACAATAGGATTGATGGGGTGTTTGGCGCCTGAAACTGCCCGAAAGCCTACGTGTACATACATGTCTATGTATAATGTTCAGGTAGATGCATTCGGATTTGTAGAACTCTTTGATTAATTGAAATGCAATGCATGAATATTCCTGCCGGGGTCGCGTGATTGTTCGAAAGAGATACCGTGACCCTGGCACATGGGCAACTGATGGTCAGTAAAAGTCTGACACGCCCTCCCACTCCGCCCGGAGCGGGAGAAGTCACTTGATGATTTCCCATCCAAAAAAAAAATGCATGCATATTTCGAAGGAGTCCGAACACACTAAATATTAACCGAAGGTATATAAATATTATCATTTCGCGTGACGTTCAAATTTCAATGCAAAATATAGTTAACAAAATAGTATGTTGCGTACCGTTTATTATCTGTGCGCCTAATGGAATGCGCGTGTAACGAAGTGACATCTGACTTGACAATTTGACGTTGACACTTGACAGCTCTGTCGATTTGCCGCTAAAAGAGGTCGGTCGCCGTGTTGAGTTCCGCGACGCGTTTGTTGAAATTAATCCCTTTAAATCGATCCGCTTGTGACAATTAGTCGTGATCCAGTTGTTTGATTGTTAATAACCCCTAATTTGACGTTTGATAACACGGGTTTTGGACATATTTTGGATAAATAGTTTGAAGGTCAAACCAAAGTGACGCTATTGTGAATGAGTGATTTGAAGACCGCATGCTGTGACCTCCTCCAGCCTAATTGGAAGCGGAATCTAACCTGAAGAATACTCGTAACGTCACAACACAATACACATACACTCACTTACATACATATCTCCAGGTTGGCACCAGAGCAGTGTCCTTCAACCAACAGGTAAGTGCTTTTGTTGTATTTGTAAGTGTTCACTTGTATTGTCTGCTCCGCGTACGGCGGACAGTACGCTAGCCACTCTTGTCTCTAGAGCCCCACGATTATAACTCTTCCACTGCGCACTTGAAATCGTATTGGGAGGCCTAGCCTGGCAACGTACATTTTGGTATTCAGAGCGCGGTTATAAGACATAACCAACAAATTGGTAATTTACAGTGAGCTAATTACTTGGCAGTCTCTATAAGGGAAGTAGTAATGCGCTGTAAATGTTTGTTAACTATGATTGCTAGTTTATTTGAAATAATTTGTAAATTTGTTGAGACGGGTAACCTGATGTTGCCAAGGTCAGCCGGGCTAATAAAGTGGATTGGATTGGGCTGTGGTGCAGCCCCTTGTTGTAGCCCCTTTTTGTGTCTGATCTGTGTTGTATTGAATGTCAGGAAGACATTAAAATGTTGAGTTTGTACCATTGATATGGTTATTTGTGAATATTAATATTTGAAATTGGCAATTTTGAGTATTACCATTGTTTTGAATTGGAATAAAGGTTTATTATTGTTGTACCTTTGACACAGTGGTTTGTGAACTTAACATTTGGAATTGGATTAGAATTTGAATATTTGAATTGAATATGATATAGAATTTTGAACGTTGATATTGATTTTGAATTAAAATAAAAGTTTATTGTTGAATTGAATTGAAACAATTTAATGTTATTTCTTGAGTTGCTGATTAGTCAGTTTGGTAGTTTGATTGTAGTTATTTTGTAATATATTGTTTGAACTTTGTTACTTAATTACCTTTTGCTTGGTTTATTTTATTTGATTGTTTGCGTTGGATTTCCTTGTTATTTATTGATTGAAGTTTGTTATTTGATAATTTAATTGTTTTGTTTATTTGAATGGTTTTGTTTGTGCAATGGCATACAGATGGAAATATTGCAGTGCCGGACACCTGTCCAGGTCAAGCCGGAGACCTCGGTTGTTTCAGGTCCCGGACTATTGAGTAGATTGCCTGCTTTGGAACTGCCACACTTGACGGTCGCTGGGACCACTGGTACGGTTTCCACAACCTGTTTGCAAGTTTGGTTGATGCACGCTCGGACCTCAGACCCGCCCTAAAGTTGGCCTATTTGTTGTCTGTCCTGGAAGGTGAGGCCCGAGCCTTGGTACAGCATCTGTCGTTGACTGACTCAGCCTACCCTACCGCTTTGGGACTACTCACCCAGCGGTACCAAATGAACGTTGTTTGGCTGATGTTCATATTGCATTGATTTTGGGGTTACCGGTCATTACTGGATTGTCAGCATTGCGTACTGACCTGTTGAACCCGTTGGTGGTAGCGACCAACGCTTTAAAGCAATTGGACTTGCCGGTGGACCAATGGTCTTACCCTTTGGTGCATGTTGTGCTGCGGCTTCTTGCCGATTTGAGGGCTCATTTCGAGCAAAGGTATGGTGGGGATTGTGTTACACATCTCCCCCCATTTGGTGACCTCGTCCAATTTTTGGAGGATGAGTGTCGGTTTGTGGACTCTGGCGTTGCCACTGAGTCATGCCAGCCGTCTTCCCGGCCACGAGACCAGGGACGGACTAGGGCTCGCGGGCCTGTTGATGGTCGCCCCGCCGCTCGTTTTGCTGGCACCCAGAGTCGTCCTGGTTGTGAGTTTTGTAGGGACACGGGGCATGGCATGGCAACTTGCGCGGCCTTTTTGAAGTTGCACGTGAGTGCCCGCCGCCGAATTGCCAATGCACGCCGCATGTGCTTCTCTTGTTTGGGGGCTCACTTCCATCGGGACTGCCCCAACCCCCGCCCTTGTAGAATTTGTAGGGGGTCCCATTTGGACATATTGTGCGCTAACGCGAACCACGCTGGCAGACCAGCCTCTGTTGAGCGTTCGCGTACGGGGGGGTACCATGGAGTTGGTCACCGGGCTTCTGCCTCGCCGGTTCAGAACCGGGGAGAGGCCCGCAATTTTGAGCGCCGCACTCCACCCCCCGCGCAAGTTGATCGGGAGCCGCGCGACCGCCATTTGGTCTCCCCGCGTAAAGGCGATTACGCAATTGTTGCTAGGCACCGCTGGCCAGACCAGCACCGCCTTCCCTCCCCTCCTTTGGCGGAACGTCCCCGGTTGGAGTCACGCCCCCCGCCATTCAGGCCTCCGGTGGGATATGCCCTTCCAGCGATGGCGCGTGGCTCGGGACACCGCGCGTACGAGGAATTTGAATTGCATCCTCGTCGGGAAAGACTTGGGTCTGGGTGTGGCGATCGGTCGCCGCCCAGGCATTGTTAGGACATTGGCGCCTGCCCCGCTAAGGTACCCCTCAGATCGACACGGTTTTGTTGCCAACGGCATCGGTCGGGTCTGGGGGCCCACGGGGGACTCTGTTGTGGTCCGTGTCATTTTGGACATGGGAGCCCAGGGTTGCCTTTTGTCTATTGTTTTGTTGTTTGTTTGTATTGTTTTGGGCAAAATTGTTTTCTTGAGCGCCTTTGGACTGCGGGACTTGGCTGGGACGAGCCAATTCGGGAAAACCTGTTGGAAGATTGGCTCCAATTTGTATCCGCACTCCCTGCAGTCAACGAGGTCGTGTTACCCCGCGCTATCCTCCCCCCTGGGAGCTACACTGCTACCCTTGTTTGTGATGCGTCATCGCACGGTTATGCAGCTGTTGTTTGTCTGCGCGCCGTATGCGCAACAGGCCAGGTGAATTTGTCACTGGTCTTGGTCAAGAGCAAGGTGGCCCCCCTCCGGACGGCACTGACCATCCCTAAGTTGAATTGTCAGGGGCGGCGCGTCTTGTGCGTCTATTGAACCACGTTGCTCACACTTTGGGTGGAACTGTGGACATTCGGGTTTCTTACGCCTGGACGGACAGTCAAATTGTTTTGTGTTGGTTGAAGACGTCCGTCCACTCTTTGGAGGTCTTTGTTGCGTACCGAGTGTCCCAGATTCAAAATTTTGATACGCCTTTGATTTGGAGGCACTTGCCTGGAGATTTGAATCCAGGCGCCGTGGCCTCACGTGGGTGCATGGCACCCCGCTTGTTTGCTTGCCCCCTATGGTGGGGTCCAGACTGGCTGACTCACCCCGAGGATGATTGGCCTCGATCGCCAGTCTTGATGTCGGGTCCTTTGCCCGGGCTCAAGGTGCTCGTTGTTGGAACAAAGGACCCTGAGTTTGTTGAGTCGATTTGGCTCCCTCGACAAATTGTTGAATTGTTGTTTTTTGTTGTTGAATTGTTGGTGACTGATCGTCACATTAAGAACTCGCATGCCGGTTGCAATGCGAAGTTGGCCATTCTGCAGCGAGAGTTTTGGATATTGTCGGGAGCCGTTATTAAGTTGAACCCCTTTTTGGACGATACGGGTCTTTTGTTGTTTGGTTGTTGACGGTTGAGGCACTCTAGCCTTCCTTATGGGGTCCGTCACCTCTTTTTGTTGCCTAAGGAGGGCCATTTGGTTAAATTGTTGTTGTTGTTGTTGTTTGGTTGTTGTTGTTGTTGTTGTTGTTTGTTATTGTTTGACCCGCCAGCCTGCCCCCATTGGGGGGGTATTTTGAGGCCGCGGTGAAGGCGGTTAGGGACTCTGGCGCAGATTGTTGGGAGACACCGTTCCCACCTTTAAGGAGTTAGCTACGGTATTTTGCCGCATTGAAGCTGTGTTGAACTCGCGTCCATTGTGCCCGCTGTCTTCGGACCCGAACGTCTTGGAGGCCCTGACCCCGGGCCATTTTTTGATTTGACAGCCACTTGCCGCCCTGCCGGAGCACCCTTTTGTCGATGTGAGCCAAAATTGGCTATCGCGGTTTCAGTTGGTGCAGCAGCTCACTCAGAGTTTTTGGAAGCGTTGGAGCTTGGAGTATTTGCACATCCTCCAGCAGCGCGTCAGGTGGACTGATAAAACGCAACCTTGTCGGGATTGCCAAGTGATTAGCGGACGGGAAGGCCCGTCCGGGGGGGGGTAGATGTTGCGTACCGTTTATTATCTGTGCGCCTAATGGAATGCGCGTGTAACGAAGTGACATCTGACTTGACAATTTGACGTTGACACTTGACAGCTCTGTCGATTTGCCGCTAAAAGAGGTCGGTCGCCGTGTTGAGTTCCGCGACGCGTTTGTTGAAATTAATCCCTTTAAATCGATCCGCTTGTGACAATTAGTCGTGATCCAGTTGTTTGATTGTTAATAACCCCTAATTTGACGTTTGATAACACGGGTTTTGGACATATTTTGGATAAATAGTTTGAAGGTCAAACCAAAGTGACGCTATTGTGAATGAGTGATTTGAAGACCGCATGCTGTGACCTCCTCCAGCCTAATTGGAAGCGGAATCTAACCTGAAGAATACTCGTAACGTCACAACACAATACACATACACTCACTTACATACATATCTCCAGGTTGGCACCAGAGCAGTGTCCTTCAACCAACAGGTAAGTGCTTTTGTTGTATTTGTAATTGTTCACTTGTATTGTCTGCTCCGCGTACGGCGGACAGTACGCTAGCCACTCTTGTCTCTAGAGCCCCACGATTATAACTCTTCCACTGCGCACTTGAAATCGTATTGGGAGGCCTAGCCTGGCAACGTACATAGTATATGTATAAGAATAAATTCGAAATGTTGTACTTTCGAATTTATTTTAAACTGTTTATGCATACTTACTTACTTTTACTGCACGCATTGTAAGTTGTGTAACCTATGTTATTTATCCCTACTAATCTATACAAATACAAATAAATAAAATTGGAGTGTCTGTTTGTAATATTAAGATAACCACTTAGTATATACACGGTACATATACCAAAACAACATTTTTTCTTGTCTGTCTGTTTGTTCCGGCTAATCTCTGAAATGGCTGGACCGATTTTGACGGGACTTTCACTGGCAGATAGCTGATGTAACAAGGAGTAATTTAGGCTACTTTTATTTTAGAAAAATACCTGTGTTAATTGCCGACATCCACGCGGGCAAAGCCGCGGGCAAAAGCTAATAATATTATAAATGTGAATGTAAGTTTGTTTGTAACGCTTTCACGCGAAAAATACTTAACCCATTATCATGAAACTTTGTACACATATTATTGGAGGTATTAGAAGTAACATAGGATACTTTTTATGAAAAAAAACTATATTTATTGTTATTTTTAACGCGAGCGAAGCTGCGGGCAAAAGCTAGTTAACCTATAATATATGTTACATTTGCAGAAAACCTGAATTCCTAGCCATTTCACGATATGCTGACTCTTCGCTTCAATTTTGACCAAAATAATTTAATAGAAACACTGATACAAGTGGAAAGTTTATACTTATAATACGCGGGCATAATTTAGGCTACTTTTATTTTAGAAAAATACCTGTGTTAATTGCCGACATCCACGCGGGCAAAGCTGCTGGCAAAAGCTAGTTGTTGTATAAAACGAATCAGCTCACAGGCTAGTGGCCATGTCGTGCTAATGCCTAGTAATAAAATATTCACATGAACCCACCGCAGCCCACTGCGACTGATGGGGAAAAAGACCAAAATATAACGATCGATAGTTTATCACAGGCTTTTTAAACTTACCCAAAACACAACTTAATTGGATTGAACTGACAATTACCTAACCAGTAAACAGATTGAAATGTTTGCAAAGTTATATTAATTTGGTTAATAACTTTGATTCTGTACAACAAATATTACTTAGATTATAATAAAAAGTCAGCTTAACAGAAGTGACCTAAAGCTACGCTTAGCAACGAGTTAGTTCTCCCCTCAGCAGTGACCAGAGACCACAGCTTCGCGGTCACAAACTACGAGGACTCGCATTCCTGACGAGATTAACTTAGGCAACACGATCGATAGTGATCCGTACTTTGTTAGATCTTGTTTTGATACTTAAGTTTTAAGCTTATTATGTACTTGTTTTATGGAGAATGAAAATAAAATATTAAGAAGAATTTATTCAGTCGGGCACCTTCACCATGTTAATCGAGAAGGCACCTTCAACTTGAATAGTAGACACATATGTTTTGTTCGAACAAAACGGTTTTAGTAATTTACTGCTATTAAATTAATAGACAATTTACGTAGTAATACAGTGGGTGGCTGAGTGGCCCTTATCGATAGATTGTAGTCGTCATACGAATATTTGACTCAACTCAATAGATTTATTTAAAATCAATCTGAACCGTGTCGAGTGGTGACACTCATTTTCTGTATTCGCAGAAATGTCGAGTATTATCTATTTCAAGTTGTTCATATGTCATATTTTCGCAGAAACTTCGTATAAATTGTGTCGGCCATACCCTCAGGCATGTAAAGATCACTTCGACAGACCTTTGTTATCTAATAATGAATGTTGCTACTTAGATACTTTAACCGTTACAACGCCCAAATAATATTTAGTTCCAAAAGCAGCTATTTTTGACCCAGACATGTTCAATGGTACTTTGTGATCAAGATTGATATTAAACGATTTCTGTGTAATTAATGATTAATAGATATTTATACATCTCCCAAATTTTTATAAAGGACTTCCGAAACTAAGCCAGCTGTCGTGAAAATCGATAGCTCGGACGTATTTGTATCACTTCACTTGTATCCACCGGCCGGCAGCCGGCGGCGGCGTGAGGGGACGTACACGTGGGGCGGTGATGTCTACGAAAATCGCGAACACCTCGCGCCCAAAGAGAAAAAAATGTAAACGAACAAATTTCGCGAATTTTACCTCCCAGTGTAAATGCTCACAACAGCTGAATTGAGTTGACAGCTGCTACAAACAAGCAGCAAGCAGCTCAGTCATTTCAACGCAAAATAAGTACCGCCAGATAAAACCGAACTACTTTAAGTACAGAAGTAGAGAAACAGAATTAATATTTATGAGCTTTCATTTCGCAATGTTTAGAATAACTTTGATGAATTGCCGTTAACAAGCCGACGATCTAGTCAAATTGAAATATTATAAAAATTATGTCCATTTTATGAGTTCACGAGTTCAGGTTCAATGAAGCATTCATTTGACATTTTATTGGATTCAGTTTCAAAAAGTCTTCTTTAACAAAAACAGTTTCGTTAATTATTTTCTTCGGTCCGTCGATTTCATTCTTTGAGTCTGAAACATTGTGGTTTTTAAATTTAGTATATAACTAGTTTTTCAGGTGTGAGAGGTGCCGTGTTGAAGCCGTCATTCTCAGGCAATTTCATAATTTTCAAACTTGAATATACAATTGCTGTAAAAGAAGTCTCCTTTGAAATGCCACTTTGATCGTGGGTTTATCTTTCATGTGTTTATTATAACATTTTTAAGATAACATTCGTCACTTTGTTCGCGAATCTAACAGGATGCATAAATGCTTTATGCCAGTGTGCAACATCAAAGTATACCAGTAGCCGGCTACCCTGCATTTTATAGAAGCAGAACTTTATTAGATACTTTTATAAGTATCCGAATCAACAAAATACAACAGCTGGTCTGATAGAATTCAGTAGGTAAGTATACTTTTGCGTACCTCTGTTGTTTTGTATCTTCCGGAGTTGTTTCTTAAACTTCTCCGTTTACATGGACTATACAATTAATTAGTGAAGCAAAACTTTGTGCCCGTTATTGCAAAAAATACGCGGACAAAGGAGTTTGAAAGGCACAGTTAAAGTTTATATGGGGAAGGAGTGCATAAAGCAAATATTTTCATATAGTGATCCATTAGTTCAAACTTCTAATTTCGATCACTGGGCGACATAACTATGGTGTCGTTCGATCTTAGAAATGGCCATATTGTGATCAGCCAGGCTATTTCACGATACGCCACGATACGATGCTTGGGCATATCGACCCGGATAGAGGCATAAAAAACATAAACCTTACTTTGCTGCCGCGCAGTTGGATAATAACTCCTATTGCACGGTTGCACCTATACCTACTCGAAAAATTACTAACTTAGGGTCTTAAAAATCAAGACAAGCAACTGCGACTAACTTGGATTGGTACTAGGTGTGGACTCAGTTGGGTTAGAGCTGTAACCAAACGGCCGCGTTTGTTTGTTATTGTTTGTTCCAACCCAACCTAATCTAATTTGGTCGGGGTGCCTTTAGCGGCTTGAAACGGTGAAATGATACTAAACTTAACAGAATTTCATTAACATTTTGCTTATATCAATGTAACAGGTCTACGAATAGAGGTTATGTTAAACAGCGTGAAATGAAAAGTCAGATTGTAAATTGTAGTAATACCTAAATACAAAAACTAATATAATACCTAAATATAAATCGCTCGTGACGTATATCATAACAACAATAATGGCGGTAAAAGAGAAATAAATAAAACAAGTGACAATTAACGTAACTCAAGATGAAAAAGTGTTTATAAGGACAATCCTACTACTAGTAATATTATAAATGCGAAAGTTTGTGAGTATGGATGTATGGATATTTATTACTCTTTCACGCAAAAACTACAGAACGGATTTGGATGAAATTTGGAACACACATAATTTGTAATCTGGATTAACACATAGGGTACTTTTTATCCCGGTAGTACGTTCCCGCGGGATATTTTCGAACCTCCACGCGGGCATAGCCGCTGGCAAAAGCTAATTTAATATAAAGTTATCAGAGTATCATGTAAGTCAGTCCTAAAAATTCAGTTCCATCCTAACCTAAGCAATTGGTCAGCTTAGTTACTACAAGCGATTGAAGCAGATAAGTCATTCCGCATTACGTTTCAATGAGGATGGCAGTTTTGTAAAACGTAACGCAATGACAGTTCAGCAGTTTTACATAACGGAGCGATTATGTAAAACAGCGGATTCGACAATTCATTTACGACGTAAATATCTCTCTTTTATATAATCTCATACTGTAAACATCGTACCTAACTTAGACAAAATTTTGTCATATAGGGCATCGTTTGGTTATAACAATAACTTGTACGAAATAATTACGAAATCCGGATACCTGGGATGAAACGAGAGCAATCTTGTGTACCTTACGATTTAGGACCAGTTCTATGAAATACTTTGCTTTTAAAAATTAAGTTATTAATTCAGAGCCGTTTCCGAGTATGTTTGAGAACTTACGTAGGTCACTTAAGTAGGTCGATATAGCCGGAAGATATAGTTATTTCATGAATCAAAAATTCATTCAAGATTTAATATACAATCAGCTGCACCCGGGTACAAACTATCCTACAGTGTATAATTTAGTAGCATAGCCACCACACATGAAATGTTTAATCAAGATTTCATGATTCAATTTTAATTCTACTTTCACAAACAGCGTGTTTTCACGAAAATATTATGTTAACATTGGGCAGCGTTAGTCAGTGAAGTAAACAAAATGTGTCTGATGGTAATTGTATCACAATTTCTAAACAAAATCTAGTGAACAAGATAAAAACGTTACAAATGAACAAAGTTATCTAGACTGTCATAATTTTGCTTTGTGTAACGCTGGATATTTCCATCACGATCAATTTTTATTATCTGTGGTGTGCCGCTCGCCTCGGCACCAGTCAGTTTAGAAGTAAAATTCATGAGTCAGCATTTTGTTATTAGCAGTTTTGTGTTTCAGTGCCTAAGCCCTAATGTTGTTGTTTTCCAACAAGCCCATCACACTGTCATATTACCTTATTCTGCTCCCCTACTTTCCACAACAGTTGGTAGCAATTAAGGTCAATCACACAACGGTCAATAATTTCAGAGAAAATTCAACAGCTGATGTTTAAGGCGCTGCAGCTGCGCAAACGTAGGACACCAGAAAACGCTCAGTTTTTGCCGCACAGTTATGTATATTGACATGGGTACATATTACAAATCAAAAAAAAAAAAATGTCAAATGTGCAAAGATAATTTAAAAATATTTCATAAAAATAATATCGTATCTCAAAAAAAATACTTTTATTTTGTTGGTCATTCAATTCAACTAATATCACAACCTTATTTGGTATATTACAACCTTATTTGGTAAAGTTATTTGGTACTAGCTTCTGCCCGCGACTTCGTCCGAGTTAAATGTCTTGTTCCCCCGACCCTTCCCGTCGCGTCGAATCGCCTACTCGTGCGATTTTCCCCGTTTTTGCAACATTTTTCATTACTGCTCCGCTCCTTTTGTTTGTAGCGTGATGTTATATAGCCTATAGGCTTTTTCGATAAATAGGCTACCCAACACAAAAATAATTTTTCTATTCGGACCAGTAGTTCCTGAGATTAGCGCGTTCAATCAAACAAACAAACAAACAAACTCTTCAGCTTTATAATAATATTATTATATATTATATATATTAAGTATAGATTTGGCAAATACCAAATAATTTGCTTCTTACCGCGCCCTAAGACAAAAAGTGACTTTTCCGTGGTCACTGACTACCAAACGTCACACTGTGGGCTGAAAATCCGCAGTTGTCATTGTTATATAAAGTACACCAAAAATTTACAAATAAATTGTAGAACAACCGTCTGTAAGGATATATTGGTTGAAACCGCGGTTTTGAAGATATTTGGATAGTTACTTGGGCACAGTGCGGCGTAGTATAGATTCTGCGGAAGCTTTGTGTGCAACGACGGGTGTTATTATATGAGGAGGGAACAATTTCACAGTGTTGGGTACGTTATGTGCAAAGCTGTGCTTGGTAGCTCAGCTGTGTCGCAGTCGCAGCGTTCCGCGACAATCGCACCAATCATCGGTTTGTCTGTGTACGCGCGCGCACCCGAAGCGACGCGACGGCGACGTGCCGTTACACAGGCTAGCGGGACCCGTCTGTGCGCCACTGCACACGTCACAACGTAACACAGCTCCACCATTGCCGGGCATTTCCCCAAACTAAACCAGTACCCAAGATATCCAGCTAATGCTGTCCATCGCCATGTGCCGTTGTGTTGTGTGTGTTGCTGGGACTTAGACATCAAGGCTAAGTAATTGCGTTTAACATAAACATGATGCATGGCTATTCCAGGTACCATTAAAGCTTCTCTACGAGTACGGTATCGATAACGGTGTCGATCAAGAACTATCATTATAGAAACAAGCCACAAAGGTGCGTATAAAAGAGAGCTGCTAATGTATGTGTTACAATAGTAATGATATGTTACACACGACGTCCGGCGGCGCCCCTTCATTTGTATTACTTACCTGGTATTTTAAACTTTACGTAGAGAACGAAACGCGTCATTATTCGAGAAATATAATTTGTATCATTACCACCTGACATACCACGCCCTGCGCCATTTCGAGGGCACACAGTCTTATTTATTTTTAACTCGATAATATAAAATTCACCGATAGCTTCTGGAGATGTTGTTCAGTGCATGGTTTACAAGTCTGTTTAAATATTTGATGTTGAACTTCTAAATTTAATTATATTCAGCCTCGATGGAAGTCTTCTCCAGATTTTTTCATAAAATCTAGTTAATTTCATCATATACTAATACAAGTTAGTAGAGATGTAGAGTTCAAGACATTTATCTGAAATCACCATCACCAGACCAACCTAAAATAGTAAACATTGAAGAAGACCAATTAGCAGTTTAGCGTTTTAGGTAGTAGCTTAAAACGTTAAACTGCTAATTGGTGTGTGTCTGAGGTACTGCGTACTGCGTTATAAACTGACTCTTACAGTGAATAGATGTTGCCGCTAGTTGTAAATTGTTTTTTCGACTACAAAGAGATTAAGAATAAATAAATAAAATCACTATTAACTAAAATCCATAAATTGTTGATTTCTTAAAATACGCATGAATGTGAAGACCACCCAACAACTAGACACACCGACAAACAAGAACGTCGTTCAGCCTTTTGAAAGCTGTAATCCTTGTAATATGTTGTATGTATGTTGTACATACCAGTAGTACACAACATATTTTACTACAAGGTACCTACGTGCAGACGACAGCTGTGCGGACAACGTAAGTGCATTTGTTTCGTGTTTCTTACTCGTTATTCCTTTTGCTGAGACTTGTTTGAAGAGAGGCAAAGGAATGCGCAGCCAATTAGCGAGTAGAGACCCACTCTCAGCAGTCCTAGTAGTAATACTTCCTGATTCGAGAGCAAGTAGTAGTATTATTGTCAAACGATGCCGCCTGTCACTTTGTGCTAAGAACTAAAGATAATATGAGGATATATCGCCATCCGATGATTGGCACAAGTAACATTAAGCACGTCACTATCAAGGAGTTAATCAAAAATCGATTACGGCCCGCAATTACAGATATACGTTTCATAATTATGGTTCAAAGCGGATATGATTGTATTAGGTACGTACTAAAGATATTTTATGCTTTTATATTTCGTGGTAATCCCTCACTAATGAATTGACGTTAGAATATGAATGTCAAGACGATATAAATAAAAAAAAATGTGACTACTTGATTAGGTACCAATTCGTTTCGAAATTGTAAGAATTTCTTGTTTGACCGCACGTCCCTTGTTGAAAATGTACAAAGTACTCTGTGAGAAAATGACAAACAATGGTCACATGTCACAACACTGTCTGTCATAGACTAGAACTGAGCTGGTTGCAAAGACTACAATATTTATAGGCTGGTTGGCAGACAGCAAAGTTGGTATCGGTGCAGCAGCGCTTTCGCCCGTCCCGGACACTCCCGAACTTTGCCGAGCTCCCCGACTGGCGCCAACTTCGTCCTGCAAACAACATGTTTTGCTTGTGAAGCCCGTTTATGCAAACTATAGGCAATGTGAATACTACTGATCCCGTATTGTGTGCACAGATGGAGTGCATTGAACAATCGATAAGAGATCGACACGGAGAGCTTTGATCCTAGATACAGTGTAACAAAAGTATGAGGTCAGTTTTAAAGCGTAAGAATAAGGTGCGTGAGTCCGTAACATCAAACGTTACATTGTACTGTACTTTGCTTTCTATGGACCACAATCCTGATATACCCATTGAGATCGTTCTTTAGATCCTTACAAAGTTCTGTCAATATCCTTTAACAATGGAAGTCTTAAAATAGGAAAAAGTTGCCAAAGATTTCACTCATACAATGGGATAAAAGAGGAACTCATTTGTTACTATATAGCAAATATCTATTGATCGAAAGTAATCGCAACTGATCGGAAGTAAGCAACCCGAACGAGAAAAAAATACACCGATGAAAACGCTAATAAAATTAATAGCGTTATTTTTTGCGCATGTCGATCTCATGTTACATTCAGCATTCTTCAACTTTCTATCATCCACGTTCGTAAGCGAACTCTATGCCAGAACAAACACAGTATGTTTTTCCATGCAAGTGCCATATCAAAAGTGAGCGCTTGTACTTCCACCGACCCGGTGATGGTCGTGTGTCTGGTGCGGTGTGTGTCGGTATGTGACCGGCCTTGACGGGCCGCAGCTCCATCTGCACCACTCCCGGAACAAATCAGTTTCGATGAGTATAACATGCATTGAGTTGAGTACCTAATGGTCTGTTCCAAAAGTACCTATCTCATGAAAATGTAACAAAACCATTTGATCACATTTTATCAAGGATATTTACAGAAAACGTTCCTATGGATACCGCTTTGTACTGCCACTAAAGAAATTATTTAAATCCAAAATTGTAGTTTTAAATCAACAAATCTAATTTTACTCACTCAATTTTCATCGATGATCTGATTTTTCAATTACAATTTAATGATATATTTATCCAAACAGTCATTGTTGGAAAAACAGGTGAGATATTCCTAAAGTTGGACCTTCTAAGTAGATGCTTTCCCTTTATATAGTGAGTGTGGAAGAACATAGCCTGAACAGAATGTATTTCAATGTTTATCACAGACTTTTGGGACAGACATTACTTATTGCAAAGTCAGGTCATAAGTGGTTAACTTATTCAAGAATGCAGTTATTTCTATGAATACTTTTGATTTTAACAAGCACACTTCTCTTTCCTCTCAGTTTATTTCCATCCCCAATCATAGTTTTATTCGCTCAAAGAGCTGCGCTCACTCTGAGTGCGAACTTTTTGTGACGAGAAAAGTTCTCGGAAGGATTTCTAATAGATTTTCCATTTTATATGAGTTTCTTGGCGCTTGAGTCAACGCTTTACCTAATGCACTTCCTGAGAGCCGTCCTAGTTTTATTGATGCAGAATTGAATAAAAGGTTTTGTACCAGCTTTACTTTACGAATAAATTGAGGAGAGAGTAAGCGTCAGCGCACACCGAACTGCAAAATGCTCGCGCATGCTCGAGCAAAATTTCGCAAAATGTATCTTATGACAATTTCTTACATTGCAAATTTAAATACACGTCCAAACTTGATGCTCGAGCATGCGCGAGTATGCGCGAGCGCGCTCGCACCGCCGCCGTCGCGCGCCAGCTGCGCTCAGTATTGCCACAGTGCGAAAACTGTCTTGACGAGTGTTTACCTACGGCGCAACCGGCGTAAGGGTCGGTTCACATCTGACGGAAGTTGCGTCGCGTATCATCGGTCGCGTAACGCCAGAACAGACAATTATATGAGAAAACATTAAACCTTTCACACTTAACCGGAGATGCGTTAGTGCGTCGAGCGTACAGCGTCTGTTCCGTTTCCGTCAACGCATTGTCGGCCGACGTAAGGAGCGGCAACGTTCCGCCACGTGTATTTTGACTGATGCATTCAGACTAGGCGTAATATCAGCGGAGATCGTTTGTGTACAGACCGTTCGAAGTTTTTTTGCATTGAAAATATTTGATACAGAACGATTTATCACGGAAGTACAAGTTACGCCCGACGCATCTTCCGTCAGATATAAAAACACACTATTAAACCGAATAGACGCGACCGATGATACGCTCGACGCATCTTCCGTCAGATGTGAACCGACCCTAAATTGGAAATCATGGACGAAGAAAAAATGATCGGTTTGGTTCAGCATTTTGAATGTTTGTATAACGTATCGAGTCCAACATACAGCGATCGGATGTTAAAAGCCAATGCTTGGGAAAGAATAGGTATCTCAAGAAATGGGAAAACCTCTTTTACCAAATTCTAACACAATGTGTAATATTCGCCTAAGGTACATTTTTCTTTTTTGTGGGTGGGAAATCATCAAATGACGTCTTCCGCTCTTGGGCGGAGCGGGAGGGCGTGTCAGACTTTTACTGAATAAAACCCACCCGTGTTCCTTCAGTTGCCCATGTGCCAGGGTCACGATATCTCTTTCGAACAAATCTCGCGACTCTGACAGATGTCTATGGTTCTGAGTCGAAACAAGCGAAGTAGAAAAAAGGTACATTTTTCCTGCCCTGCCCTTCCTGCACATTTCTTCTATCAATACTGTTCTTCTCATTTTATGACATCTTATTTTACTTATATATTCTTCAATGTTCCTCTTCCTCTACCAAAAGAGCGATAATTACTAAGTCCCAATGAACTATATTGAACACGCCTGCCAACGTCGGATTTTGGCATCAAACTGGTAATGCTCGCCCACCTGGCAACCCAGAGCATTGTCAACGGAGCTTGCTCACGGATGCGCGAGCATGCCGCCTGCATGCTCGAGCAGTCAAAATTTTGCGCGAGCATGCGCGAGCATTTAGCAGTTCGGTGTGCGCTGACCGTAACCCTGGCCATTTTTAAACTAGTCTATAGTTTAAAGAAAAGAGCTTTAACGGGGAATGAGCTTATCTGTACTAACACACTTTACAAATTATAGTTAAAATATTACAACTAAATGGAGTCATACATGAGACATTAATCTCTTGTAAGTAATGAACACAACATTAGGTACCCAGGTACCCACTCGTATTCATTAAATTGATGAGCTCTGCTAATGTAGCGTCGTTTGTCGTTGTCAAATGTTTCAATTGTAATGTTTAACTAAATGATTCGCTCACACAAGTCGGATCAGATTATCGTGTTTAGACTCAATGCGCGAATATATTATGTAGATGTAGAATTTGTACAAAATGGCTGGAGCTACGTGTTTACTCGTTGATTTTCTATGTGGATGAGAAAATAAATAAATAAACAGGGCCGGAAACGGAAACTGAAAGCATTGTGAAGTCAAAAGCTGATTGTTACACGCGCGGTGTACAAGTTGTTGTCGGCAAGGAATGCTATAATTCTAATTTACTGTAGGCCTCCCCCACATTAGGCGTGCGCGATCCTCGGGCGTGTGAGTAGCGCGAGCAACGCGCGCGCGTCGCGAGTGCGCTGCGTGAGCGTCGCGTTTAGCTGCCCTGCGGCGCGCACGCGGCGCTCGCCTTGGCGTTTAACCCCCTTCAGCCAAGTCAGTCACAATTTGGACAATTTTCGTTTCAAAATCCACACTATCCACACTAATATTATAAATGCAAAGTAACTCTGTCTGTGTGTCTGCCTGTCTCGCTTTCCTGCTAAAACTACTGAACCGATTTAAATGAAATTTGGTACTCAGATAGTTGGTAGTAACTTTGTCTGCGTCCGCGATAAACGACATTTACGCAGAAGAAGTCGCGGGCAGAAGCTAGTCTTTTATAAATAAAGTGCTGATTTCTTCCCACACCTTTTTTTTGCAATACGATCACTATACTCCTTTGTAGTCATGTCCCATATCGCAGGACGATTCTGTATTTCTAGGATAAAGCTTTCGATATTAATTTCACTCAGTGACTCTATTTTTAACGTGTGTCAACACAACACTGCCCACCATGTGACTGACCGGAACAGTAGCAATATACAACAAGTTACCAGAATCCATAAGGACAGAGAAAAAAATAGATGGCTTTTTTTCTCTGTCCTTATGGATTCTGGTAACTAATAACAATAAAATCTGGTAACTGGTTTACTAATAAATTAAAAAAGCTGCTGTTAAGCAAATGTTATTATAGCGTCAACGAATTTTTAAGTGATAAATCCCTGATATTAGTTTAGAAAAGTCCAAAGCATGTATTTCATCTATTAATTACTATTTTAGAATAAGTTACATTATAAGATAATCAATAGGTCCTCCTCTCTACCTACTGTATTTTCCTTTGCTGTGCCCGACAGGGTCCACAATTGTTTCTAAATAAAATGTTTTACCACCTAAGCATATACATTGTGGAATGCAATAAAGTATTGAGTATTGTAGCGGGCGAAGGGGTAAGAACGCGACTCGAGCGCCGCAGGGCAGCTAAACGCGACGCTCACGCAGCGCGCTCGCGACGAGCGCACTGCGCTCGCGCTACTCACACGCCCGAGGATCGTGCACGCCTAATGTGGGGTCAGCCTTAGACAACGCATCGACAAATATACTAATTTTCATCCATAATGTAATGATCGTCATCATCATCATCATCAGTATTTCAGCCGAAAGACGTCCAAGTCTAAATGTTTCATCCCGTTTAAAGTAGTTACTCTATGCGCCTTCGGAACGCGCCCGAACGGAATGACATCTGACTTGTCAAGTTTGACTTTTGACACTTGTCACTTCCGTTTGAGTTTTGGTCTTTGAAAGCGTCGGATAGATTTTTGCTTCCGCGAGTTTTTGTAAATCAATCCTTGAGAATCGGTCGTTTTTGCGGACAATAAGTCATGACCCAATGGTTTTGTGTTAAATAACCCCAATTTGATGAAGTAATACGGGTTGAGTTTAGGATATATCTTTTGTTGAAACTTTGAAGGTTAAGTGTTGAAGACCGCATGTCTGGAAGGCAGACCTCTTGGAGCGGCGGATTGTAACCTGTTCCTGAGAATACTTACTCATAACGTCACTACACGATACATACACACTCACTTACATACATAGATCCAGGTAACCCCAAGAAGCAGGTGTTCGTCTACCACCAGGTGAGTTCTTTTGTCCGTTGTATGGTACTTAAATTATATATTGTAATTAAATTATATATTGTCTGCTCCGCGTACGGCGGACTAGTTTCGCTCGCCATTCTTGTCTCCAGAGCCCCACGACTATCACGCTTCCACATAATAATTAAAAACCTTATGGGGGCCTGGCCTGGCAGCGAACATTTTGGCAGCAGAGCGTAGCTATAGGACATATAACCAACAAATTGGTAATTTACAGTAGGCTAATTACTTGGCAGTCTCTATAAGGGAAGTAGTAAGTCGCTGTAAATATTTGTTAATTGTATTGCTTCTTCATTTGAAATAATTTGTTTAAATTTGTTGTGTCGGGTAAACTGAAGTTACCATAGTCAGCCTGGTTATATATGCTAACAATGTTGATTGGCATTATTGAGCATTAACATTGGTTTTGAATTAAAATAAAAGTTTATTGTTGAATTGAATTGAAACCAATATTTTGTTATTTCTTGAGTTGCTGACTAACAGTTTGGTAGTTTGATTGTTTGCTTGTAGTTATTTTGTAATTGATTGTTTGAACTTTGTTACTTAATTATCTTTTTGCTTGGTTTATTTGAATTGTATTGTTTGTGCAATGGCACACAAAGCGGTGAGAGAGGCAATCAGTGGATTGACCACACAGCTACGGTGATTCACTTCAGCTGCAGCGACTGCTGAGCGCCAGGATCTCGAAGGGATCACTCTTGCTCGGTTCGAGCAGTTGAACGTGAGACTCGGCAACGTTGATGCTCTGCTTACCCGCTACAACGAGTACATTTGTGATGTGGCTCTGGAAGTGCTGGAACAGGCAGTACGTGACAAGGTCCTTGCTGACTATGACCAGATCTTGGACCTGGGGGATGTTATTGGTCAACGTGCTCGGGAAATATTGCAGAGCCAGACACCAGTCCAGGTCAAGCCGGAGACCTCGGTTGTTTCAGGTCCCGGACTATTGAGTAGATTGCCTACTTTGGAACTGCCACACTTTGACAGTCGCTTGGACCATTGGCTAGGTTTCCAAAACCTGTTTGAAAGTTGGATTGATGCACGCTCGGACCTCAGACCCACCCAAAAGTTGGCCTACTTGTTGTCTGTCCTGGAAGGTGAGGCCCGAGCCTTGGTACAGCATTTGTCGGTGACTGACTCAGCCTACCCTACCGCTTTAGAACTACTCACCCGGCGGTATCAAAACAAACGTTGTTTGGCTGACGTTCACATCAAACAGATTTTGGGGTTACCGGTCATTACAAGATTATCAGCATTGCGTACTGGCCTGTTGAACCTGTTGGTGGCAGCGACCAACGCTTTAAAGCGATTGGAGTTGCCGGTGGACCATTGGTCTTACCTTTTGGTACATGTGGTGCTGCAACGGCTTCCTGCTGATATGCGGGCTCGTTTTGAGCAAAAGTATGGTGGGGATAGTGTCACACACCTCCCCCCATTTGGTGACCTCGTCAAATTTTTGGAGGTTGAGTGTCGGTTTATGGATAACTCTAGCGTTGCCACCGAGTCACGCCAACCGTCTTCCCGGCCACGAGACCAGGGACGGACTAGGGCTCGCGGGCCTGTTGATGGTCGCCCCGCCGCTCGTTTTGCTGGCACCCAGAGTCGTCCTGGTTGTGAGTTTTGTAAGGACACGGGGCATGGCATGGCAACTTGCGCGGCCTTTTTGAAATTGCACGTGAGTGCCCGCCACCGAGTTGCCAGTGCACGCCGTCTGTGCTTCTCATGTTTGGGGGCTCACTTCCATCGGGACTGCCCCAACCCCCGCCCTTGTAGAAATTGTAGGGGGTCCCATTTGGACATTTTGTGCGCTAACGAGAACCACGCTGGCAGACCAGCCTCTGATGAAGGTTCGCGTACGGGGGGGTACCATGGAGTTGGCCACCGGGCTTCTGCCTCGCCGATTCAGAACTGGGGAGAGGCCCGCAATTTTGAGCGCCGCACTCCACCCCCCTCGCAAGTTGATCGGGAGCCGCGCGACCGCCATTTGGTCTCCCCGCGTAAAGGCGATTACGCACTTGTTGCTAGGCAGCGCTGGCCAGACCAGCACCGCCTTCCCTCCCCTCCATTGGCGGAACGTCCCCGGTTGGAGTCACGCCCCCCGCCATTCAGGCATCCGGTGGGATATACCCTTCCAGCGATGGCGCGTGGCTCGGGACATCGCGCGGACGAGGAATTTGTCCTCCATCCTCGTCGGGAAAGACTTGAGCCTGGGTGCGGCGATCGGTCGCCGCCCAGACATTGTTAGAAACTTGGCGCCTGCCCCGCTAAGGTACCCCCTCAGATCGAAACGGTTTTGTTGCCAACGGCATCGGTCAGGGTCTGGGGGCCCACGGGGGATTCTGTTGTGGTCCGTGCCATTTTGGACACGGGAGCCCAGGGTTGCCTTTTGTCATCTTCTTTAGCGGGACAGGTGGGCCTTGATTTGCGTGACTTTTCAAAATTAGGGGAGTGGGCGAAACAGATGTCACCCCCAAGGGACTGGCTTGGTTTGAGGTCACTCCTCTGAATTGTATGGCACCTAAAATTGTTGCTTCGGCCGTTGTTCTGACGAATATTTTGGGTAGTCATCCATCATGTCAGCTGTCTTCAGAAATCGTCCGGTTGACGTCAGGCCTGGAATTGGCTGACCCCCGGTTTGATTCCCCTAGTACAGCGCATTTGTTGTTGGGTTCCGATGTACTAGGGAGAATATTTTTGGGTGATATAAAGGTTCTGCAGCCACGCGGTTTGGTATCTGTCTCGACCATCTTTGGCTTTGCGTTGATGGGACCAGTGTTGTGGGTCCCCCCTACACCTGAACCTGATTTCGTGTTGTCATCCGGCTCCGCCCTCTCTGACGCCGTTCAGAGGTTTTGGGAGGTTGAAGAGTCAGGTAGCCCGTTTGAACCCGGAACACGAGGAGTGCGAGTTGTTCTACCAGAACAACACAGGTCGACTCCGTTCCGGCCGGCTTGTGACCAGGTTGCCTTTTGTTGCGGTGCGACCACCTCTCGGCGAATCCAGACCTACGGCCGAGAAGAGATTGTTGGCAATGGAGCGCCGCATGAGCAGGGACCCAGTGCTGCGGCAGAAATATTTGGATTTCATGCGGGAATACGCAGATTTGGGACACATGTCGGTGTCAAATTTGGATTGGCGCTCAAGTGATCATTATTTCCTGCCGCATCACGCGGTCCTCAAGCCATCCACCGGTAAGCTGCGCACGGTGTTTGATGGGTCCGCGCGGACTTCGTCTGGTGTCTCCTTGAATGATTGCTTGCATCCAGGCCCCAAATTGTTGAGGGATCTTTGTGACGTCATTACGTCTTTCCGTCGTCATCAGGTAGTTTTTGTGGCCGACATCAAAATGATGTTCCGCCAAACGGTTATTCACGAGGATGACCGACGTTATCAGTTGATCCTGTGGCGAGAAAATCCCCAGGACCCCATGATTGTGTATGAGCTCAATACGAATACGTACGGCCTCCGATCGAGCCCTTTTGTTGCTATTCGTTCCCTTTGGGAGCTCGCAGACCGAGAGCGTTTGAAGTTCCCTCGTGCGTCCGCCATCTTGAAAACAGACTTGTATGTTGACGACGTGTACGTTGTACTGGAGCTCCCACAGTTGGGGAAGCCGTCCTGTTGCGTGACGAATTGATTGGTATTTTGGCTTCCGCTGGCTATGAGTTGCGTAAATGGGTGTCCAACTCGCCAGCGCTATTGGAAGGTTTGCCGGAGGATCATAGGCAGGACCCGCTTTTGTTTGAAAATGTTGACAACCCTGCTATGATACCAGTTCTCGGCGTTCAGTACCGACCAGTCCAAGACATCTTCACATACGATGTCGACTTGGAGTCACCTCACACTTGGACTAAACGACCGGTGTTGTCTACTGTCGCGAGGACCTTTGACCCGAATGGTTGGATATGCCCGGTATTGTTTTGGGCGAAATGTTTTCTTCAGCGCCTTTGGACTGCGGGACTTGGTTGGGACGAGCCACTTCGGGAAACCCTGTTGGAAGATTGGCTCCAATTTGTGTCCGCACTCCCTGCAGTCAACGAGGTCGTGTTACCCCGCGCTATCCTCCCCCCTGGGAGCTACACTGCTACCCTTCATGGGTTTTGTGATGCATCTTCGCACGGTTATGCAGCTGTTGTTTATCTGCGCACCGTCAGCGCGACAGGCCAGGTGAAGTTGTAACTGGTCATGGCCAAAAGCAAGGTGGCCCCCCTCCGGACGGCACTGACCATCCCTAAATTAGAATTGTCAGGGGCGGCGCTTCTTGTGCGTCTATTGAACCACGTTGCTCACACTTTGGGTGGAACTGTGGACATTCGGGCTTCTTACGCCTGGACGGACAGTTAAATTGTTTTGTTTTGGTTGAAGACGTCCGTCCACTCTTTGGAGGTCTTTTTTGCGAACCGAGTGTCCCAGATTCAAAATTCTGAAACGCCTTTGATTTGGAGGCACGTGCCTGGAGATTTTAACCCGGGCGACGTGGCCTCACGTGGGTGCATGGCACCCCGCCTGATTGCTCACCCCCTATGGTGGGGACCAGACTGGCTGACTCACCCCGAGGATGATTGGCCTCGAACGCCAGTCTTGATGTCGGGTCCTTTGCCCGGGCTCAAGGTGCTCGCTGTTGGAACGAAAGACCCTCCGTTTGACCCTGAATTTTTGTTGAATCGATACAGCTCCCTCGACAAATTGTTGAACGTTACCTCGTGGATCAGGCGTTTTGGTCATAATTCTAGGAACTCCGGGAACAGACGCCTGTCTCCGGTTCTCTCTCCTCAGGAGCGACAGGAATCACTCCTCCTTTGGGTCCGCTCCGTGCAGGCTGCACACTTTGAGAAGGAGATTGCAACTTTGAAGTCTGGTAAGGCTAAATTGTCGGGAGCCATTAGTAAATTGAACCCCTTTTTGGACGATACGGGTCTCTTGCGTGTTGGGGGACGGTTGAGGCACTCTAGCCTTCCTTATGGGGCCCATCACCCCCTTTTGTTGCCTAAGGAGGGCCATTTGGTTAAATTGTTGGTGACTGATCGTCACATTAAGAACTCGCATGCCGGTTGCAATGCGCTGTTGGCCATTCTGCAGCGAGAGTTTTGGATATTGTCGGCCCGTCGTACTATTCGTAGCATCGTCTTCCGTTGTTTGCCGTGCTACCGGACTAAGGCCTCTACTATGCAGCCAATGATGGGAGACTTGCCGGCTGATCGTGTCAATGAGGCGAGACCCTTTGCAGGCGTCGGAACGGACTTTGCTGGTCCCTTTTTGGTGAAGACGTCTCCTCTTCGGAATAGTAAAATTGTTAAGGCTTATTTGTGTGTTTGTCTGCCTGTCAACTAAGGCAGTGCACTTGAAGTTGGTAACCTCCCTCTCGACGGAGGCCTTTGTGGCGACCTTGGATAGATTTGTGTCTCGCCGTGGGTTACCTACTTTGATCAGGTCTGATTGCGGTACTAACTACAAGGGTACAAGTAACTATTTGAAGGAGGTATACGCCTTCCTTGCTGAGAACCAGGTTGACATTGGTAACAAATTAGCTCGCCGAGGGGTCAGTTGGTTGTTTGACCCGCCAGCCTGCCCCCATTGGGGGGGTATTTTTGAGGCCGCGGTGAAAGCGGCAAAGGGACTCTGGCGCAGATCGTTAGGAGACACCGTTCTCACCTTTGAGGAGTTAGCTACGGTATTTTGCCGCATTGAAGCTGCACTGAACTCGCGTCCATTGTGCCCGCTGTCTTCGGACCCGAACGACGTGGAGGCCCTGACCCCGGGCCATTTTTTGATTGGACAGCCACTTGTCGCCCTGCCCGAGTACCCTCTTGTCGATGTGAGCCAAAATCGGCTATCGCGGTTTCAGTTGGTGCAGCAGCTTGCTCAGAGTTTTTGGAAGCGTTGGAGCTTGGAGTATTTGCACATCCTCCAGCAGCGCGTCAAGTGGACTGATAAAACGCATCCGCCCAAAATTGGAGACCTCGTCCTGATTAAGGATGCCAACCTTAAGCCGTTGTATTGGCGCCGGGGGCGCATTCTCAATTTGGTGGCTGGCACCGACGGGGTTCCTCGTTTTGCAGAGGTTTTGGTGGACGGATCGGTCGTGAAGAGAGCGGTCGCAACCTTGTCAAGATTGCCAATTGATTAGCGGACGGGAAGGCCCGTCCGGGGGGGGTAGATGTTTCATCCCGTTTAAAGTAGTTACTCTATGCGCCTTCGGAACGCGCCCGAACGGAATGACATCTGACTTGTCAAGTTTGACTTTTGACACTTGTCACTTCCCTTTGAGTTTTAGTCTTTGAAAGCGTCGGATAGATTTTTGCTTCCGCGAGTTTTTGTTAGTCAATCCTTGAGAATCGGTCGTTTTTGCGGACAATAAGTCATGACCCAATGGTTTTGTGTTAAATAACCCCAATTTGATGAAGTAATACGGGTTGAGTTTAGGATATATCTTTTGTTGAAACTTTGAAGGTTAAGTGTTGAAGACCGCATGTCTGGAAGGCAGACCTCTTGGAGCGGCGGATTGTAACCTGTTCCTGAGAATACTTACTCATAACGTCCCTACACGATACATACACACTCACTTACATACATAGATAGATCCAGGTAACCCCAAGAAGCAAGTGTTCGTCTACCACCAGGTGAGTTCTTTTGTTCGTTGTATGGTACTTATTGTAATTAAATTATATATTGTCTGCTCCGCGTACGGCGGACTAGTTTCGCTCGCCACTCTTGTCTCCAGAGCCCCACGATTATCACGCTTCCACATAATAATTAAAAACCTTATGGGGGCCTGGGCTGGCAGCGAACACTAAAGATGAGGAGTTCAGTGATCATAAAAAGAGTTAGTTATAAAGGCAACCAGCTGGGCTAGTGAGCTACTTTTTCAGTTGCGTGTTTTAACAATACTCGCGGGACCGCGACGAGCACGATTCTGGCAAACTATTGCCTTAGTCCCATCTAGTGTAATAATAATATAACCAGCGTCATGACTATGTATCGTTACTACTAACCGCCCTCGAACGAGCCTAACTGTTCGCTAATGTGTTAAGTTGGTGAAAGTTCTCATTTTAATTGTGACAATTTAACGACCTGGGTATTCTAAATTATTTACCACTCGTGGTTAATACGTCCCAAAAGTTATAACAGTTAGGAAAATATTTTAGCCGTGTCGTAGCTTCGAAAAACTGATGACTTTCAATGAATAATTAAATGCTTCTTCTTACTGCAGTGAAGACGTGCTCAAACATCTTCAAAACTGACACTTTTCCGAATATAAAGATTAATGAATTATAACATAACTGCAGTACGTAAACTTGAAATCAAATTGTGGACCAACTCAATGTACTTATGTCACCATCGACATGCCAAGCACATATAGTACCTACGTACTTATCCACAATCATAAACAAGTCCAATAACAAGCAATCTTTCCCTCGCCTCCGCATTTGTATCGCCATGGTCTAGAGAAGGGTTCCTAAACCTTAGTTTTCATATACCACTTTCAAAATTTTACTGGACCCAGTGGCTAAATTTCTACCATATTCCCAAAACGAGTCCAAAAATGTGAAGATTAGATGTAAAATAGACCCCAGTCACATCACCCGTGGGCCCCTGGGGGTCCACCTGGACCACTCTAGGAATCACTGGTCTAGAGCCTAGATATCGAAGGTCAAATAATTTACCTTGTTATAGTACATTCAAGTAGGTGTTTCTGTTTAGTTAACTGTAGTTGTAGTTGTTTAGTCTGGTTAGTTGACTGTACGAAAGTCAAAGCATTTATTTTAATAACACCATTCAAAGACACTTTTCAACTATCGATCAAGTAGACTGTCAGTTACTTTGAATGCTAGTTGTTTTAATACCCATGGTCAAGAACGAGCAAGTCACTTATAACTATTATTTTCTAAAACTCAGCACTATATTTGTATTCCACAATGTGTACTTAGGTGGTAGCTACAGTATAATCTAAGTACTAAAATAACAGCCGGTTTCTGATTTGAGAAAACTAGCAAATCTCAACAGAGTATTCTCAAATCCTTAAGTATGCTTTTAAGTATTTTGCGTTTCACAACTGAAAATTGTCTTTTGTCAAACCATAATCAACTGATTATTTACTTTAGTTTTTTGATCAAAGCTAACACGTTCCAATTCACGTTCAAAAACCGGTACTTTTCAAAAACTCATAATATTTTTAAATTTTATTATCATAAATTTAAAATAGACTCAAAAATAAAATTTAATGCTAAATAACATCGTTAATTTCAACAAACTACAACAGACTTATGTGAATAGAGTTTCTAATGCATATATTTAAGAAAATTAATATTTGACGTGTTTGTCTGAATCGACTCGTGAATGTCAAACTGTCAGTAAATAAACACAAGTTTTATTCGAATTCTGTTCGCATTTTTACATAAACTACAAATAAATTGTACCAATTAGATCGGATAAAGATAAGAAAAAGAGATCGTCTAACTATACTATAGAGGAGAAGGACAATATTCTTTAAATAATAACAAAGTAAGTACATAGCATAATCAGCATATACCGTTCCCACTGCTGGGACAGATGCCTCCTCTCGGTGAGAGGGGGTCACATTCTACCACGCGGGCCCAGTGCAGTTTGGTAGATGTCACATGTCTTCGAATTCTAGGATCTAGAACATGAAGATTTCCTCACGATGTTATCCTTCATAGTTTTTAGAGCAGTGGTGGTGATAGTGCCTGCCTGGATTACAACCCACGTCCTACAACTCGTAAATCAAGGTTTACTTGCAGCAGTGGTGACCCAACGGTATCACCACTGGTCCACACTGCAGCAAGTAACACAATAACCTGCAATGTTTACCATAATGCCATGCCATGCCATGTTTAGCATGAATGTTATACTGTTTATTTCCTTCTATTCTTTTTTTTGGTAACTGTGTTGTCATTGTGATGTCCACACTCTTTCTTTCTTTCTAATTTGTTCCTTTAAGTGATGACTTTTAATTGGCTGTCAGTCTCACACACAATTTTTTATTCTGTTTGTTTTAGCTGTAAGTCATCCATAGTTATTAAATAAATAAATAAATAATATAATTTTACCTTTCACCACATTAGTAATTTAGATGTTTGTGATTTATTGCTTCAGATACCACTCCGCCAAAAACCCCAAAATGTAATAAAGTGCAAAAGGACAAGGGCATACTATATACAGAAGAAACAGGAATCCTGGAACTCCACTGCTAAAGAGTACAAGAGCATCAACATAACTGGGCCTAGGCATGAAACAATGCTAAAACATTTTATAAAAGTAATAAAAGCGTCGCGCAAGAAAGTATTTGGCAAATATTATGTAAATACCTACCTATCTGTGATTTTATATGTAACCGATGAAAGTAGGAGTAATTAAAAATATTCCATTGCCTACATATTTTTATTGTACTACATATTTACTGGTTAGACTGGAAGCCGACCCCAACATAGTTGAGTAAAGGCAGGCAGATGATGATACACACTTTTATTCGAGTAAAATAATTTTGTACCATAGGTTATAGGTTACTATAGGTAGGACAGCAAAATTACACACTTTCTTCTTATACAAGTTCATAATATTCCACGATGTAGTCATCACAGAGTACTATTTTTAAAGCGGGATGTAGTCATCAAGACGAAGAGTCATGTTGTGAAGAACAACACACGCCACAATTACCTTCAATACTTTTGGAAGTTTTAGTTGCATTCCTGAATGTAGGCATGGAATTCTTTTTTTAAGAATACCAAAACACCTTTCAATATTTTATTTCGTGATGCTATCTGGGCTCTGTTATAGGCTTCCTGCGATAGAGAGGCCTGCCTCTCCTACTAGATGCCTACCTTTTTGAACCCTAGTTCAAAAAGGTTGTCATGAGAAACCTAAGGCATGGGTAACAATTATTATCCCCGAGAATAAGGTATTACACAAATATGCTAGCTTCAAATTGAGCTGCAAGTGGTGAGTCAGTCCAAATAGTAGTGTCACGCATGGAACTTTGCCAACGTGCATTGATACTAGTAATTTATAAATCGGCATCACAGTTGGCTTGAACATTAATAGAAAAAAAACCTTTTTGTTCCTATACAGCTCAGCTTTTCTCCCTCTTGGTGATTTTTTTTATATGTGTGCAGTCTACAGCACCTATGAATCTAGGGAATTCAGCTTTGTCAAAAGATCGTGCCGCCACTAATGGTCTCCCTGTGCAGTGTGCAGGCATATGAACATATTGCCATCTCAGTAATGCTATCGCACTAGTCACCCTACCTACCACGCGGCACAACGTCGCCTTGCTGACATTTACAGTGTCCCCTACAACAGCTTGAAATTTACCAGTCGCGTAAAACCTAAGAACTTTTAGAAGCTGCAACATGGGAGAAATGCAGTCCCGCCGTTGAATACGATAGGTCAGTTTAGGCTTTATTTTGTAAAAAATAAATCTAAACGACTCCTTCATAAAGGCTTGTGCAGACTTGCGCGACGCGACGCTCGCACGCGATTCAAAGATTTATATCCGTAAAACAATTTCTATGAAAACACGCGCGACACTACCTGTCGCGCCGCGACACTGTCGCTCCGCATCGAGCAGCATGACAACATAAGGTACATTTTGTGTGGCGTCGTTGCGGAGCCGCGACGGCCGCGACGCCATACAAAATGTTCCACAAGCTGTCGCGCTGCTAGCCGCGGCGCGACGAGCGGTCGCGCTAGTGTGAAAGGTTGCGAAAGTTGCGTCGTGATAAATCTTAGAATCACCTCCGCGACACTTCGCGCAACCTCTCGCGCCTGTTTGTACGAGCCTTTAAAGCGGAACCGACTCTTTAATTGCCGCTCAGCGTGATGAACAAGTTAGGCCGATGTACTGCTATTCTTTTGCGGGTTTATCTGCGTTGAGGCATCTTCAGAGGCGACAGGAAGTATCGTCGTCACTCATTATGATCAAAATTACTTACAAAATCTCTAGTTTCTATAGCTGATTACAGTTTGAGTAGATGAAATTGGTGTGTCAACTTTCAACTGATTAACTTGCCGTTGATTATGCTTTGAGTATAGTCAAACACGTTTTTTTCAATTCAGAAACGCAACTGGCGACCTTAATCAAGAGTTAAGTACGCGTTATGTCAAATTTGAGTAAATGACGTACGACTTTAACCATGCTTTGTGTCAAATTTGATTAAATGATCAAATCTTGATTAGAGTTTGAAAAACTCAATTCAGAAACGAAAAAGTGTTTAAGTAATACTTAAATACTGATCAAGGCGTTCTCAAATTCAAATACTTAATTCAGAAACCGGGGGTAAGTGTTTTAACTTTGGTACAGTCAACATTTGACAAAACAAGACACGTTATTATCAGCTCCCAGTAATTATATTTAACAACCAGTATTGTAGAATAGCCCGCCCAAAATACTGGAGTAGAACTTGCTAATACAATATTGAGTGCAAGCTTTCCCATTAGCCGTCAACCCGCGTCCTAACCAAAAGCGAATACGTCATCTTCATACAAATATCGTGAAGATCACGTATTCGCGACTGTCGCTTCCCGTAAGGACAGTATGTCGCACGTTCTGGTCGTGCGACCAACTTGAAGGCTCCCACAGACAGGCGCGACGAGACAGCGCGATGCAACTCTAGTAGAACAGTTCTTATTGAAACTTCATGGAAATTGTTCTGCTAAAGTCGCGTCACACCACCTTTGGGAGACGTGAGGTGGGGCGTCGCACATACGTCGTACGTCGTCCTGCGTACACCACTTATCTTACTACACTAACTTAAAAAAAAAAAACGCTACATCAGTCGCACGGACATATTCGACCATTCGTCCACACTGCACCGGTCTACGCGGTGTTAATATTTTTATCGGCAATTATAAATCCAGATCGCCCCGATATATTGCGCGTGGGTAAAGTTGCTACAAATAAATATCAAATTATAGCACTGTTATTATGAAGGTTTTTTTTTTTTTTGGAAGCTCAACAAATGATTGGCTGTTAGATCCTGGTGCTACCCAGAAGCAGACTACAGTGGAATGTTATCTAATATTCTTGCCTCCAAGATTTATTTTCTATTCTTGTTTGGAATAACTCTTACCGAATATCCTGATAAGCAATTTCCTTATGCCAGAGGATTTGCATATAGCACGCTGATAGTCAAATACACGGATATGAATAATAAATAAATTTAATAAAAGTATACAAGTAAAAAAATCGTGTTATTTCTCGCGTTGTTTTCATCGAATCTCTTGGAAAAATAAAATATAAATCGTCGGCAGAACTCTTCCAATCCCGGATAAGATGAAAATCCGATAGAAATCCCGCGGAAGCGCCCTGTGGCCCACCGGCATGTACTTACACGTTATTTCTAATTGAGAGAAGTCGCGCAGGTACCTAGTCAATGTTTATGATAAGTATGGGTCGGTACCTAACGAAATGTTGTTTTTTACTGTGTAAGGGGAAGTCAACATTACGAACAATGCAAGTTTATCAATAGTGTTTTACCGATTACTGACAACCAATCAATGTGCCTAGTCTCAACTGTGATGGAGTCCAGTTCTAATCCAATCGGATACACAGAGACATTAAAAATCCGGCGTTACACACAGACTACAGTCACAGACCGATTTATGCCTAATAACAAAACTCCGGATTTAATTTGCCTGTAGGTACCATAAATTATGTCTTGTTTATACCATTTTAGTAGTTATTTTTCATGCATCTTCAGCTCCACGACGTTTTTCCATTCCTACAATGATTTACTTGATCGACTTATGCAGAAGCTTAACAGTTATGAGAATTTAGGATGCAAAACGACCTCGATAATTTTTCCATCTGCCCTCGAATGGGATAGCTTTTATTTGCCCATGCATTCAGGAAGAGGACTAACCGTGTCGATTTATTTAAAGAAGCTTAATACTTAAGATAGAGCAGGATGCCCGAGCGAGCGAAGCATGCTGGATAATGTTAGCTGCTAAAGGTTGATTAGATTTTCGGAAACAGGAGTTCTAAAAAAATTAAAGTAAGAAATCTATTAAATCTCGTCTCGAATAGGGTGAGTTCTCTATTATTCTACACTAATAAATAGGCGTTTTAGAATATTTTTTAGTTCTGTTTTATATCTATATTTGATTTTTTTAAAAGCGGGGTGCAAGTGCTCCCCGTTCCCGGTGCCCATGCTGGTATTGATGAACTTGGATTTTCAACTTCAAATAAACTGCCACCACAACATTTGTGTTTTGGCTGTTCGTTATTGCTATTAACTATAATTTACTTTGTGGTTGGAAGAGTAAAATCGTCCGTTAATGTGGCTGTAAAGAATTTACTTCCCCAAGAGACCGCAATCAAAGTTGTCATGGTTATTCAGAAGTACATACCTACAGTGCCATTTAAATAACTTAAAAACTTTGAAGTTATAAAAATTTCATCGTGGTGGTCCAACTGTGTGGTCCGTAACATTTGAAAACTTTCAGTTACTATAAGAAAGAAAGAAAGAACAAATGTTTCTCATAAAAACCGCAAAGATAATAATAAAATTGTAGCAGTAGGTAAGTCAAACTTTGTAAGTCAGAACTGGAGATCAGTTCGGTACTACCTACTTATTAAGAACTTATAATTCTAAGGGTGTGAAAACTTCTGGAGTAGGTGACAAAGTTTTCCCCGTGGGAGTAACCGACCATGTACACAATAGGACCCTTCTGGACGTGGATCTCGCGCGGATACAATATCCTGTCCAAAAGTTAACATATTCAGAACTTCCAGAAGCAAACAATCTGACTGGAAATGGGAAACCCCGTTTTACAAATATTTCAAGCACAATATAAATTTATTTATCAAGAAATTAATCATTGCCCTTTAACGAACTTACAACGATAGCTTGAAAATAATAAGGCATAGTTGTGTCGCGTGTCGGGGCCGCGCGGGGAAGCTCAAGGAGGATCGGTCACATTGAAAGATGCGGGACTGTCATGCCTGGAAGAAGGCTAAAAAATCATAACCCTCCTTCTTGCTTCGCCGTAGTCGGGTATACATGCAGTAGTGTCGTACCTTCTATTGTTTAATGGTATTGAGTTTAAATTATTTTTCAATTTGTGAGACTCTTACTCTAGTTAGTTATTAAACCGACTTCAAAAACAGGACGAGATACTCAATTTGGTTGCTTCATTATATTTGTTTCTTCAGACCTCCGAGATTTATTAACTGATTTGAAAAAATATTATTTTTATTGAAAGGGTTTACTTGCCGAGTGGTCAATGGGGTGGTTCCATATACATTTTGTCAAGTTGTGATTAGAGATTTTTGAGGTTATAATAATAATTTCCTGTTAACTGTTATGCACATAAAACTACTCCAATCTGTCATATTTTTTAAGAGGTTTTCAACTTTATCACTAAAGTATTAGGTTCTAGATTGATTGGGAAAAATTTACAGTTTTGTGTAGCTCGATGTCCTGGCGTCTGTACTTAGCAAGTGAAGTTATTCGAACCTTGTGCGGTAGGTTAAGTACCACAGCTAAAAAGGAGAAATAAAAAAACTTTTTTTTTTTTAAAAAAAACATCGAAAAACACACTACCAAGATGAAAATGACTTTAATATCGGAAGTCAGTTGGAAAAAAATTAAAGTGCCAAACCAAAGACTTCCGACGTGAATGTTATTTTTCAATTTATAGTGTTTTTTTTTTTTTGGAAGACGGTTTTTGTTTTAAAATATGTCAATATTTAAGCTGCTGTCATTTCTCTAGACTACATAATATAACATTTATGATATTAACATAAACAAGTGCGTGGGTTTGAGTCTCGGGACGTGGTTTATTATGCCATAAACTAACGTAAACTGTCGTGATTGTGCACTTTATGGCGCCGCACTAAGGATGGCGATTTCGCACTATGAGCTAACGTGGGTAGCATCACATCCCCCGACGAGGATAAAACTTCCTTACTTATTGGCGTCGCACCGTCCAGATTCAGGCTCCCACACATGTAGGGAGAGGGGGGAGGGTTTTGGTGCCGGGGTGTATCGTGTCTAGAAGTCCCTGGACTTTTTGTAAATTAACCAGTCAATTACAGACACAATTAAAAAACAATTGTGTCTATACCAAATGTGGTTTCTCAGGGACTTAGAGGTTAAGCACCACAGCTTACAGTCCTAACATATCACGATTTTACTTCTAATATAAGTAAAACATGCACTAACTGCTTTTGCGTCCGGCGTTCAGCATCCATTTTCAAAAGTTTACAAAACCATTGTCTATATTACAGGCTTTTGAAAATGGACGCTGAACTTAGTACCAGTAGCTCTACAGAACCCGAGGAACCCGAGGAATCGTTTCAAAGTCAAATGTTACAGGAAACCAAACAATCTTATAAAAATGTAACAAAAACTCTTACAAGAAAAACATTGAGCAACATTACAGAACACACATGAACCTTGAAAACATAACACTCCTTTTTTGGGCAGTCGTGTAAAAAGAATTCCAATTGTTGGAAGCGACCGGAAGACGTAGGTACTGGAAGTTTGGACGGTTGCGAACTTTTTGAATCCAACCGACGTTGGTTGAAAACGAGAGTATTCTTTTTGACCGGTGGCATTAGTACAAAAATCTCAACCTAATTGCTTTTTTTATTCCACCTAGCCCAATACTATCTCGAAGTCCCGGGACGTTCCGCGACTTTGATCGTGAGTCGAGTCGTATCCCGAGACTTTGAGACTGTTGAGAGTTCCCAAACCCTAATGATGACCATTCTCTCTCACTTAACTAATGCAAATTTCAACTAATCATATCAATCTACTGCACTCAAAATTTCATTATTCAGTCAACTTCTGTTGATTCTAGAGACACAGAAAGTCATATAAATAAACCCGAAATTTGTCCTTAGAATGTCACAAATCTATTGTCCTTAAATTGAAATCAAATAGGTAATTAGACTTTGTTTACTGGCAGATAAATCTGTTACATGACATATCTATGCATGACATATCAGTCGGTGACAGCCCTAGGGCGCGCAGATTGCGGATAATCCAGGTGTTATCACTATCTCGGCGCGTGTCGCCCGCGAGGCTGCCTGTGTGTCTGTCGCGCTATCGCTACACAAACACCGCTGGCGACACTTGCCACCCAGGAGCACAATCAACACTGTTATAGGCTACCATAAAACAAAAGATATAAAGAAATGCATAGAACCACGCAACACAAAACTGATGAAACTGGCCACTCTAACGCTGCAGAAGGGAGGGGGGGGGGGGGGGTGAGGGGTGGGATAATAACTAAAGAAGCAATAAAGTGTAAGTTTCGTAACTTGTAAGTCTGAGATTATAAAACAGCATCATATTGTGTTGAATTGAACAAGCAGTAAACAGTACTGTCTGTTACGTGCAGTTCTTAGTGCAACCACTCAGCGAGACTGAACAGAAGGGTTGATGAAATAGCGCACTCGTGTATAAACTAATTGAGCGATATCACTGTAGCAAATCTTACTTAAGCATTAGGAAGTTGAAACAATGAGTTTTTTTTTTCAAAGGCTGTGCACAACGAGCATCTTTGTGCATAGTACCAGGATATACTGCCTTACTGCTACGTGCGGTTGATTCAAATCCTTACCAATATAATACTCCAGTTTAAACACTAATTACACTATTTTGCAATGTTTGATACCATTTGATAGCATGCACCTAATTACATGTCAACCTTATTTTTATACAAAGCGACTATTGAAAATAAAAACTACTCTGCATATTCTGCTCCGTAGCTACTTGGTGCCATTCGCGCGCATCTAATTACATATTTGTACTCCTAATTTTTGTTAAAAGCTACTTACTATGAAATCTTGAAAATGAAAGCTACGTTTGCTTCTGTCGCCCTATTATTCGTGAGCCCCATCTGGTGCGCGCTGCACTCATACAAACTGTTGTAAATATCAGTTTAAACTCGTTCATGGTGCGTTACGAAGAAATCATAATTCGGTATGAAGCTATTAGTTTGATTGTTCCTGGTAGCTGTGTTATTGTTTACATTAACGATCGCGACCCGACACCGCGCCCGCCGCGTGCGCCTCGATGTTTGGAGGAGCCACATCAACACGAACCCGCTCTGAGCACCAGCAGCGCGTGATACGTGCGTTTTATTAACGTTTCACGAGCGAACTGTCAGGGCCGAAGCACATCATCATAAAATATCTGAAATTCATGATTATTAATGTTGGAACACTCCGGTGCGTTCACATCAAGTTTGTAATTCTTTTAATATACTATACAGTGCGTCACGCTTTAAATATATAATAGTTTTAAGCCGAGCGATAAATTTCGGCTTACAGTCAAAAATAAATAACGAGGCAAACAGCATCCATCTTCACATCACGCGAGAACTGTTCAATTGAAAGTAATGTGTTTATTGATGTACACTGTTCAGTACACGCTCAGTCGTACTCGTAACTACCTAATTCGCTCCGCCGCCGCTGCCGCCTCCGCGACAGTGATGCATTCATGAGCAGTTTGTTTATAACTGAGGTTACAGACCTATATTAACACTCAGTTATCCAACATGGTCGGTTTTATTGTATCCGCTCATGTTCGCACACAGCCCTTACAAGATATCTCTGTTCTCAGTTGAATGCACTCACAGTTGCAGCGTCTCCAGTTTATTTTATTTTCCAGCTGACTCCCGAGCTGCGAGCACCAGGCGACCAGGGTTTGTAAAGAGATCTTATTTCTATTTACGTTTCGTTGCGCTTTCCCCGTATCACTTTTGACTTTGCTTTTTGAAGTATCAGTTAAGGAAAATGGTCTGTTTCTGTTAAAACGTTGTTTGTGAGATCCGCAGACTTCGTTGTAACCGCAACATGCGATGTTTAGCACTGCGGCTAACTGCTCGAGAGCTGTGGTATGGACCAGGCGAACTTTTTGTATAAACACAGTACATTTTATGTGCGCTGACTCTTGAGGTTAAACAGAGAAACATTTCTAATAAATATGTATAGAAATATTTACAAGATTCCAACAAAACCGCTCTCATGTTCTGTAATTTTAAGTTTTTGTAGAAATTCTCCTAAACGCTGAAGATGTTTACCTGAACTATCAGTTAGTTTTAGAATAACCTGTACTATTTTTGTTACATTTTACCTGAAAATTATTTCAACTATTTTGGGATGGAGCTCTAGGCGCTGCTTCAGTAAACATCATAGTTGAGTAAGTCCCACACAACTCTGTGAGTATTCATAGCTCATCTGCCCACACTACGGACGCGTCATACAGGCAGACCGAGTCTTACTCATGATATAACAGACCGCTTGCCGTTCGTGTGCCATCGTCTCGGTATTCAAACACCGTAACCTTTAAACCCCATTAAATAGTAGGACACCATACAACAAGAAGAGAAGGTCTGCTACTAACTACACGCTATAAGAAAGGGTCTCATAAACTAGCAGAGCAAATATACATCTGGTATATTGACGATACGCGTTGATTACGAAATTCCCATCCATTTCAATGCTGGCCTCTTTAAAAACACGGTATATTTGGAGCAGGAGACGGCCGGAATCTTTTCAACCAGCTTGAAAAAAAGAAGAGGTTCTCAGGTCGGCTGTTATTTTTCTTTTCATGATGCGTGCTTTTCTCCTTCATTTCAAAAAAAGGTTTAATTAGGTAGACTTTCTAAAATATTCAACAATGTATTTGGGGAATACTCTGTATCCGTTTAATCCCAAACTTAATGAAAGATTTACACGCGGAGCTAACTTCTATTTTATTTAGTGGGCAGATACACTAGGTTTACTCGTGACTAGTGACTAGTGACCGTGACCCTGTTAACCTTCTGTGTGTGTCTGTGCAGTGGTATCACGGATGCAATAGTAACGGATCTGTCAATACCGTTCCGAGTTCCACTTATCAGCCTCAAGTGTAGCAACGTGAGTGATGTTCTGAGGAAGTTGGCTCACCGGTAACTTTCTATTGCGTAATGTTGGCCAACACTGACGTTACATCTATGTGCGGGAGCAGAAGATTAATGAATCGCTAATTAGAAGCGCAAAGTGCTAATTGATGAAGTACTCGTGGTCAAATATGCCTATCAACACTATAGTATGGTGGGTATTTTAAAAAAAAATTCTTCAAAATAAAATTCTATTCTATTCTATTCTATCAAGATTATGTCGATACTTCGATAGTTGTGCATTTTAATTTAGTTATCATTTTTTTTTTTATCATAAACCATTGTCAGCAACATTCATACCCGTTCCAGTAAAATACGTAGTATAATGTCGTTACTAGACTATACGGACTACCAAACCCAACCGTCCAGGCTGCCGGTTGTAGGTGCTTCGAGCAGCCTCACTGGGTGGTCCAGCTGTTAGTTTACCACCTCACACTTCTCAATCTAACAGTTAACACTTAAGCTAACCACAGCAGCACGTGCACCGTTATCTGTGCCCGTGTGCTATCACATCTCTACTGACGTCTAGTAAACTTTACAAAATAAAATGAATAATGCCCGTTTCCACCAATTCTCTGCCACTTTACCATCCACAAGTTCCGAGAAACATTGTTCAAATCGACAGCTTTCTTAGTCTCAAGAAATAGCTCATCAAATTATGGTAAAGCTCACATACTTACTCTTACTCAAACTTATCGTAACACAAGGCAAGTGCAACAAGATGTAATCACAGTAAACAATGCGCTAGTGTAGAGTATAAACAGCGATACGACCGGTAAGGAGCAGATAGCGTCTAAATATACAGCAGTAAGGACCAAGACAGACAGGCGCTGATAAGCCGCGGTGAAGCCGCACTCATTGTCGCCGCCGTCAGGACTTGTCTCCAGGCGAACACTCTGAAGTGCCGCCATGTATTGTTTACGGTGTTCATAGTTGCTGTGGTTTCTGTTCATAAATAATACGCAACAAGTGTCTTGACTAGCTAGTAAGACGGCTCAGGAAGACCAAGCGCGAACATCGAAAGTAACGCAGTCCTAAATTGAATGACATACGATTGTAACTCACACATTCCTCCCAGGTAAGCCCAGGTTATCAATAACTAGCTAGACAGTTCAATTTCATATATCCCTACGGCTATCCTCTAGTGACAGACTGCATATAATGAAGAAAACCAAAAACAACTATTACTGTTCAATACAGCCAAGTGCCACTGTCAGTGTAGAGTTTTGCAGTAGAGCGGAGCTTCGACGTCGTTTGATCGTGACGGTTGACACGCGGCGGGTGAACCGCTGACACGTCAGGCCGCGCGGGCGCACCACTGACACAGAGAGCGCGGTGACGGGTCACCGGGTGACGAGCTCATGGGAAGCATCAATTACTTCCCCGTCACAACACGCCGCCATTGTCTGACGCGCATTGTTCCCGGACTGCCTCGCGACACTAATATATCAACCGCTCGTCTGTGTTAATATAATAGCATCAATATTGGATAGCATGTTCCTACACTGTGCACTGTAGAGTATTAAATAAGATAGCCTGGCGTTTGTACAGGTCTAAACAGGAAGTTATTTATGTTCAAAGTAGAAAAAAAAAACGAAATATGGTTTGTTTTGTTTTTGCATTTTCATGTTGTGGATTATTTTGTGTAAACTTTCTCTACCAACTCACTAGGCCTCTACTATCCATATTTATGTAAACACATGCACATTGTAAACTCTTGCTCATGTTGTTAGTATTTCTCATTATTTGTGCTAAAACTACACAGAGCTGTGCCAAAAGTCCAACTGTCTGCCAGATGTCTGCAGCACATACTGACTGACGCATCAGACGAACAGACAGACAAACGGACAGATCGGGGCGATGCCGGACTTGTATCTGATTTCGCTGAAAATACATAAATATAGAACGATTTCTTACTACGTTATGTCTTGTTTTTGCAAAAACATAAGTGTTCTGTACCAGCCGCAGGCGCTTATCAGGATGTGTCATATCAAGTGTGCGCACAAACACGTTATCTCCAGCTATATTAAGAACAGCGCCTTGCGCTGATAATACGACTCCTTATATAGCTCCTAGTGGCGACGACTAGCCACAAGTAGCGGTCACCGACGCGTGGAGCTTATTATACGACACAACAACAATGCAAATTGCGCCTCACGACCGCCGCGCAATCATTGAACAATCATCTCTAATGACAACTGTGATAAACCACTCCGTTGGCGTATGTCGCAGGTGCATTTGGAGAACCAAATCATCATCATTATTATCAACCCGTAGATTTCCACTGGGCAACATCCTAACGACGACTGCAATTAATACCTACAAACAAAAAGCAAATACTGTCAAATATATAAAAGGAAGTCATAACATAATCAACAGGATTCATTATAAAATAGTGTTCTTAGTTAGTACGCTGTAATCAGTGCAAAGCATGCTAATCCGTCCCCATTCAGCTGCTGAGACTCAAGACTGTATAAATAACCTAGCAGGCAACCTTAGCGCCTCGTTCCGTAATGTTCGCTTAGCATGCAGGACCAGGCCCCCGGGCCCCGGCGCGGGCTCTGCAGGCACGGATGGTTTATGTAACCGCCACACATCATACATTATACACCGCGCCATTTCCAAATTACAATATGTGCTAATAGCAGCCACATTCCTGAGGAGCGGAGAAGCGTATGTTTGAGGAAACACATTTCGAAAAAGCCTTAACCAAAAACTCTGAATACATTTACTGAACTTTTCCAGCTGCGCTTATAGCTGACACACGAATCAGACATTATTGTATCTATATAAAGTTATTATTAAGCTAATGACCAACAGTACTAGGTACTGCGCTGATCTCCGTCAGCTGCATGATCGATTTATTTATGACAGAACGATTAGGTGATGGTGTTTCGAAGCGCGCTCATTACAACATTCCCGCGCCGGAGTCCCGATTAGCAGGACTATTCAGTAACTGCTAACGATGTTTACAAACGGATCGCCGTAGTTTATGACAGTCACGATCAACGCACGGACAGACTCACAGGACGAACGCTCATATATTACGCTATAATAGCGTGCCAGAGATAGAGGCTGTCTCGTATAGATAAATTCAAAGCATGCCGCCCGAGCGCGTGTGTGAGTCTCCGAATAGTTCAGTAGGAGGCGATACGCGACGATGTTGTCAAGCATTACTTATATTTTGGATGTTGAAATTCTACAAGCGTGTAATTACAGCGGCGTGTACTTCCCAGCGAGTATACTTTCACATACAATCGCTCTGTGGCGTTGTGTGCCCGAATCAACATGAAAGTAATGTAAGTGACTGTGAGAACACTCGTGACGTAGTACGAGTGGAGTTGTTTGGAGGGTTATGTCGATAATGTAGACAGCTTAACGTGTGCCAGTCCCTAAATCGTGGAGATTGAATTAATTTTGTAGTACTGGTACACTGCATGGTGTTGGTGCACATGGAGCAAATGGTATGCGGCGCACTTTCTCCTGCATACCGCGCCGCTCGCACCGCCGCCCGCCGCGCCGCCACGCCGACGACCTCCACATTAATACCAAAGATAAGTGGTTTGTTTACCGACTTTTACGAAAAGCTGCGACCATTAGCGAACTGACTGCGTGACATGAATCATCAAAATAAAGGCATTACCTCCGCGAGTCGAGTAGCGCCTGCCAACTGGGACACCGACCTCGCGAACATGTTTCAACACGTACTCGTATTTCCCGCGCCATCTGCTTTCCCGATTTGGAAAACAATCAAGGTATCGATATATGAGCCGTCATCAAAATGTAAACCATGTCACCATGTAATGCAGTGTTAAGTAAGATATCTGAATATTATTGTATAAATAACAAGGATTCGTCGTCGGCTATAACAACAACGTTGTTTAATATTATTATCTTCGGGAAAGCTGTTCTCAAAGTCGATTGTGCGGTATGTCCGGGAGCCGGCCCTAGGGTTTATAAGAAATAAGTACTAACTATGTCGTGGGCCGCGGACAACTGCGGCGAAAGCGGCCACTGAAGTAAACACGGAGAAAGTCCCCATTCTACGCACAGTTTAGTTCGCAGAAACTTCGCACATACAGCTTGGAGTAATTGTTGTGACACACTTGAAATCCGGCCAAACGAATTTATGAAGCGGTCGATATAATATAACATGGTGACATACTTACAGAATGTCTTACAAAACTAAAAAATGTACAAAATGATGAAGGACCGGCTCATTGAACGCTATTGTTTAACGATACGATATTTGCATGTTAAGTGTGAAGCACTGAAGGTTGAAACAACCACAATCGGTACAGTTGATAACGCAAGTGGTTGTGAGTGTAAAAGGTAAAGTAGGTACGTCACAACTGCGGGTCGTGGTCTACGGCACAGTGGCGGGCACAGGCCACACTACTACTGGCAGTGTTGCCAGGTCTCCTGTTTTCACAGGAGATATACTACTTTCAGGCTATGTCTACTGCTCTACTGATTTTGCAAGAGAATCTACTGGATTTTATGAGTTTACTCCTGGCTACATCAACATTTACCTGATTTTCAAATAGCTTCAACAAAATAGCAAACCGATTGGAAGCGTAAGCCAAGCTTAAACGAAATCTTCATAATATGTAACGAACCCTTTATTACTTGTTTACTGAACGAAATGCAATACTTCAAACGTTTGTACTTCTGTCAAATGTAGGACCTACTACGTTTCTGCGGACTCCGGTGAACTATCAAAGCTCATAATGGAACTTTGACAGTTCACAAAAAAAAATTTGATCGTTTAAGTGTCAAAGTATCGAATCGAGACATTCGTTGGTGCTTAAACTATTGAAAGTCTTAACTATCCCTATACATATTATAGTCTTTGGTCTTAACGGTCTAAGATAACTTGCTAACTGCAAAGGACGAGAAGTGTGTGGATGTAGAAAGCTGATATTGTGTGTGATCCTGGGTTCGTAAGGTGGGTAAGTAAGGAATATAGTTAATGATGTAAATAAAAGAAAACTTTTAATGGAATGAAATGAGCCTCTTCAAATGGAGATCATAGAGCCGTATGAGGGATAATAGAGTGAAATCATCACTGAAATGACATGCACGGATATAGTATGTGTAATGTAAAATACTTTCTTTCTGTGACAAAACTTAAATCTACTGTTTGTTTTTCAATCTCCTGATTTTTTTGGGTACATTTCTTCTGTTTTTTTTTTTCAGATTGGTCCTGGCAACACTGACTACTGGTTGTACTGCAGCTACATCAGACACCAGGATGTCGCAGTCCTGTGTGTTGTACTGTATTGTCTAATACTATGGGACCCTACTATGGGCATTCCCCCTGGGAAAGAAGATGAATTTCATTGTTGAATCACGATTTAGACATTTACAATCTAAAAACTAACATAGAAATGATTGATACATGGAAACGACGGTTGCACAAGAGTAGCGCCGCGCCGCGCAGGCGACATGGCCGTCGCTGCCTAACGCCCATAACAATAAAAATTTAATTGAATTTCCTCGACAATAATAACTGCTTATTGATTGCTAACAGTCCAGCACTCGCTGTGAGTGGTGACCTACAATAAAGTTATTACAATCACTCACTTTCCTATTCTAAAATACGTTTCAATAAAGTCTTATTTACGATCTCATTTGTTAACAAGGCTAGTTGACTTGTTTACTACTTCACTCTATACAAACTTCTCATGAGCGGCTCAGCTCTACTAATTAGTGCCAACTCAGTACAATAGTCCTCGCTGCCTCACGTTATACGCGTGTTAGGAGGGTAAACAGCAGTAGCGTGCTACTGGCGCGTGGCGCAGGCGCGGCCATAACGGAAAGAAGTAAACTTGTTGTGTGGCGCGACCTTGCCCGCGTCCCTGTGACGTCACGGTTCAAGGACGCGTGCGACGTCACCGCGCCCTCCGGCCTCGTTAGCATGCACCAGTGCGCGCCACAGTGTTTTATGAAGACGATTTTTCGGACATTGCTTTTTTATATAAAAAACTAATAGTTTAAGTTACTTCAATGCAATATTTCGTATCCCCATTACACTAGTATGTTTAGTTTTTGAGATATAATTTTTTGAAAATCGTCTTTTTTTCATCCGGGTATTTAGAAAAAAAATCATATCTCTGAAACTAAATATGATACGCAATTGTGACCTTAGAAACATCGATGGCGTTTTTTATGTTGCATATTTTAGAGTACAAATGAACCTCGGAACTTCGTTAGATTCAGACTTATACGAGGTTTTTCGTTCTTATTTTTTTTCTCGGTAATTCCATCGTATTTGGAAAAGTTATTTATACTAAAATTACGCCCTTTATCTTCCCTACATACCACAAAAATAACACATCCTAATTGCGTGGAATCTAGAAGTTATTCCAAATTAACTGTTTTTGCTAGGGTTGTCACTTTGGAATCTGAATTTTGATGACTCAATTTTTATTTAATGCGACGTATTGGTTATTAAAATTTCGACTATTAAACCAAGGAACTTTGTTATATCCAGACTTATAAAAGGTTTTTAGTTTTTATTTATTTTGTTCTCGATAATTCCGTAGTATTGGGATAAGTTATTTAAACTGAAACTAGCACTTTGCCAGTTTCGTTCGCGCATGTTTTCATAAAAACTTTAACACCCTTTAAAACTATATTTTGACGGTAGTTTAGAAAAAACGAATAACGGGCCGATTCTGTTGTCACAAAATTCTCTAAACTAAACTAAAAATCACTTAATTTTGGTTTATCCCTGTCGAACGAGGATTTCCTATTCTGAAATAGACTAAAGTGACACAACTTAACTATATTTTAGTTTGGCAGCACTAAGATTGCGCTGAATTATTAGTTTAGTTTTCACCAAAAATTTTGACTATAATAATTTATTTTTTCTAAATCTGACTACTTTTAATCGCGATCAAAAAGGTATGGAATAAAATTAGTGATCATTAACTAAAATTCACACTAACGCAACGCCTCGCCTTCACGTGCAAAGACAGAACTGTATTTTTTGTTTTCCTTTTCTTTTGCTTATATCTCGAAAATGGCGTGTCCTATCGCAAAAATAATGAAATTTTCGACCCCCCTTATAAGACCCCTGCACATATAAATCTCAACACGTGGGTAATATTTTTTTAAAATTTTCAAACAAAAAGTGAAAAATTCCATATAAAACACATCCAGGCCCCCTTGTGCGCGCCTTCGTCTCTCAAAAAATTCATTGCGTAGCGCACACAAGTACCACGTTGCGTAGCCAAAAGAAAAAAAAATCCACGTTGAGTCGCGATTGTCAAATTCGATTTTAATCATGTCTAAATATTTTTTTAATTTAGAGATTTTTTCTTGCAGAACAGCGTTACAATTCCGTAACTCCGGAATTCCGGATCAATTTTATTGATTTTTCAGTTCCGGAATTGACGGGAGTAATTCCGGAATTCCAATATTTATATATAACTAGCTGCCCTCCACAGCTTTGCCTGGGTGCAATTTCTTTTTCGATTTCTTTCAATTTTCTTTACAACAGACCTTGTCCTGACAATACGAACACTATAAAAAAAAAGCCAAATAGGTGCAGTCGTTCTGAAGTGATGTCCTTAAGTGTGACATAACTGTAACAGTTAGACATATGCTGTGAGCTGTCGCGACACTTTTTATAGATAATGATGTATTCTGAAAAGCCGTAGTACATTATTTTGTTCCATTATCCATAGTTTTCGCAGCGCATGCGATGTAAGGATACTTTTTTAACTCCTTCCAGTCCTTCCACTATGATCATCATCATCATCATTTCAGCCGAAAGACGTCCACTGCTGGACATAGGCCTCCCCCAAGCTCCGCCACTTCGCCCGGTTTTGTGCTTCCCGCATCCAGCGGATTCCTGCGGCCTTCACAAGGTCATCGGTCCACCTTGTTGGAGGGTTTCCAACTCTACGTCTTCCGGTACGCGGGTCGCCACTCCAGAACCTTTCACCTTCCATTATGATATTTTGTCGTAATAATAATTTTAGACAGGAAGGAGACTATTTAGAGTACATTTTTTTATGTTTTTGTTACTGTTTAGTTACATTATTTTATTTTCTATAAACCTTGTTGACTTTACTATTGTGAAAATGGCTAATAGAGTAATAAGGCAAAATGATGACCAAATATGTTTAATTTGTAACTCAAAATGATTGAAAGACTGATTTATTATAAATTTTGTTTGATTTGAAACAATTTTTGTTTATTTTCCTAGATAAAGAAGAGACACTGAAACAATTAAAAAGAAAAAGAAAGAAAAAATCTAAAAAAGAAAAACGATACCAGTTCCGGAATTCCGGAATTAGTTTTCCAGTATCGGATCTCAGTTCCGGAATTAAGAACCCTCAGATATTGCACGCCCTAGTTACAATTCTCATAGCCAAAAGTAAGGAATTTTAGAGATAGTTTAGTTCGGTGTACAACAGAATTGGCAAAAATGACAATTTTTATTTTGATAAGAATTTGTGCTAAATTTTAAGTTTATTAACCTAAGAAATAAGATTCCTCCATACAATCTTTAAAAACCCCTAAATTGTTCTATTAGAGGTAGTTCTGAAAATCTAAAATGACATTAAAATGTAAATGTGCCCTGCCCACTGCCCGTTAAGTTTGGCGATTCTTCTGATTGTGTGGATAACTTTGCTTTAAATACAGAGATAACTTCACATCCGGATATGAAGTAATATAATATTATCGCGTGACAACCCTAACGACGTAGAATACGGATCAAGCTTACAAATGTTGTGGTTTCTAGATTCCACGCAATTAGGATGTGTTATTTTTGTGGTATGTAGGGAAGATGAAGGGCATAATTTTAGTATAAATAACTTTTCCAAATACGATGGAATTACCGAGAAAAAAAATGAAAACTAAAAACTAAAAACCTCGTATAAGTCTAAATCTAACGAAGTTCTGAGTTTTATTTTTACTCTAAAATATGCATCATAAAAAACGCCATCGATGTTTCTAAGGTCACAATTGCGTATCGTATTTAGTTTCAGAGATATAATTTTTTTTCTAAATATGCGGTTGAAAAAAAACGATTTTCAAAAAAAAATATCTGGGGAGCAATGGGGAGAAATGGGGATACGAATTATTGCATTGAAATAACATAAACTATCAGATTTTTATATAAAAAAGCAATGTCCGAAAAATGGTCTTCATAAAACACTGTGCGCGCCCACCACACTGCGGAGCAGCACACAAGATCAACTGCTATAACGCTGGACACTCACGTACTTCATATAATGGTGGTGACATAAAAATAGTTCAGAGTCATCAATCGCAAGACACGCCCGTGAAAATATATTGCAAGAACCAATATATTTTCACTAATCGATCACTCAATTGGATTATATATGGGCGGATATTAGGGTGATCGGGTAAAGAACAACACTCAATGCACAATATTCACTTTTAATAATAATCAAATACAATAGTCACACAAAACGTAGGACAGTTCCTAGGTTGGAGGTTGTGTTCTCTAGAACGGTCGGCAGGGAAGTGCCTTCGCCCTGGCGTCCCTCCACTAGCTAGGCACTGTCGTAGCACAAAGTAGCCGAGTGTTAGTGCTGACTCGGCTCATGTGCCGCGCTTCGTTTAGCGACCGTCTCCGACATATATTTCTGTAACTCTCTATTTTGAAGTCGGAATAGTGCCGAGTGCAGAGCTTGCACTAAGAAAGGGAAACGACTCTTTGACAACAAAAGATTAAACAAATATTATACGTTATCTCCTTAAAGATGTGATTACAAGCGCACTCTCGTTCCCATGGCACACCACGTGACAGTTCAGTCAGGTGGCACTTGAACCGAGAGTGAATAGTTCACAGTTCAGGAATCATGTCAAGTGTCTCGTCATCAAAGAAAGCACCTCCACACTCCATGGCTAACGGTGTTCCTCAATCAAAGCATATTGTGTTCCGAATCCTTTTCAATCATGAATCAACAAGGAAATGACTTCGCATATAATAATATCGTCATTGTTTCCGGGTAAAGTTTACCTAATTCTTTCCAAGAACCCTAATGAACAGAAGTTTGACAAAAACAACAAATTCAAGATGAATAATGAAATAAATGTATCCAGTGAATATATTAACCAGCAAACAAACTCATCAGCTGGTTATTACCGGCCGACCGGGAATATGAAATAATCCTTTAAAATTCAGCTGTCCATAGTCTTGCCATGTTTGTCCAATTCACTTATCTACTAAGTAGGTACCTAAAATAAAATGGTGAGGCTAAAATATGAACATCCTTCAAAAAGTGAGCACTTAAAACCAAAATAACTTTGACAAGGACAGCTCCCTGGCTGACACTGACAGATCAATAAGAACATTTAACACATAAGTTATTTGCTGGAGGCGGTTAACAAAAGGCGAGCCGCACACGAGTGTCCTCCACAAGCCACGCGTCACGCTCTACTCATCATCTGGCGCACGTGGTAGTGTAGCCCGCCTATATTTTGCCACTCAATATGAAAAGAATGACACATCATTCTAATAATTATGTGAGCTCTTTTGTTTTAGTTTATTTTTATACACTGGTTAGATTCTGTTATGTATGAATGAGTACTTATATGAAAACAATAGATAAGTTCTTGCACAATATTGATTATTCAGATTCCTTGCATTTAAATGTAAATGTTTGTATTTGCATGTACTTGCGACGCAGACGTCGCTTCCGCGAAAATTCTGCATTCATACATTCATGGCAGCTGTAATCCATGTCTAATAGGTAGGTTGCATGTCCGATAAATGCATGCATATCTATGCAAAACATAACAATAAACCTACGCTCAAAGGTGCAAAAATGAATCTCCAAAATCCTCTAAATTCATACAAACTCAGTTCACATCACATAATTATCACCAATACACATATAAGTTAGATGCCTGCCTACTACTCTGGAGCTGGGGGCTGTGTCCTTGACTCAACTCATGAGATGTAAGCGGCCGCATTCAGTCACGTACGTACCGTTTGTTTGACAAACAGACTCGGTCTATACGCACACCGACGACGGGCTCTTCAACAGAAAATACTAGCTCGGCCAACTGACCAACCACGCAGGCTGAGCGCGAGGCTTTCAAGGTGGCCTACATTCGGTCTGAAGAATAATAACCGTCCAATGTTCACTCAATCGTGTTCAAAAGTAAGACAAATGTGGGTCTAGCACTAGCGCGGATTACCTCACAGTAAGAGTGCGGGTCAGTGGACTGACGTCCTCTCACCGAAGCGACCTTGTGCGCGCATTCCGAACATTTTATTGTAATGAGTAAACTAGTCCAGTAAGCCTTATATTTATCAAACACATCCGGTATAGGATCAGATTAGTGATTGACTACAACAGTTCAAACTCTACAGTCACTTTGGAGAATTTGTCAAGTCATTAAATAATTTCTCCATTAGCTTCGTCATCATTAATTAATCATGACTCAGTATAGAAAGTTTATAATGTCGTAACAATTTCGACTTATATTGTGCAATCGGTGCAAGTTTGGATGTTACGATCTCTGCGAAATGTAACATAAAATCTTTCACGAAAGGTTCCTTATTTTCGCAATGAATAATGGAATAGTGATCGTACGCGCGGTACGTGCACCCAGCTCTTTCCATTAGTAGAACGAGTTGGCTTCTTCAAGAGCAGATTGATATATCTCTTCCAAAATCTTCACCGCTGTCATGTGCCGAAATAAAATATTCGACTAATAAACTGTTAGTAACCACAATGTTATGGATAGTATCTATCCTAACCGATATGTTTACATAATACCACTAATCATTAGTATTGGTAACCACAACATCTTGTTTACACACATAAAGTTCCACTGGAAGGCGCGAAAGGGAATATTTTGATTGCTACGGCACACAAATGGCTCCCTTCACCTTGAGTGAAGTCCCTCATGTCATTGGTGGTGTGCTAAAGGCTGCCTTCGGTTGAGCGACGGAGTGGGCGAAACTAATCACGAAAACAAAGCCTAAGTATTAAATGTTGAACACTCTGTACAGTTACTTGCTAAATTACGTACTAGCTTACCGTTATTTTTCATGTCATCCATAGGAAAATATCGGGGGGCACGGCAGTGCCCCCGCCAAGTCGAGCGCGAAGCAAACACTGCCGTACCATCCTTTACTGGAACCATTTCGCCGCATTTTCAGGCCCCTATTTGAGAACCTCTGGATAAGACCAGAACGCAGAAACTTTCGTCATCCAGTAAGCTATAATCACATACTTAAAATCCAAAATTTCAAGTCTGTAGGTCATTTAGTTCCGAAGTTAAGCGAAAGCAAAGTTTCGCATTTATGACACTCACTCACTCATGATCATCAGAATAGAACTAGTACTTCCCATAAACTCAGAGAGCTGAAATTTGATACAGAGCTAGGGTTTAATGGCCACATAAAGGGAAAACTATAAAAACTAGGATAATCGAAGATCTGGAGTACCTGGTGACCCTGATTAGAAAACACAAGAGCCCAACCAAACTTTTAGAGATCGACATACCGCCTTTACAAAAAATATTCAACTTGGTGGTCCGCTTTATTTGATGTCAAAAATCGAAGGTCTGAAGTATCTGTAGTAACATTAACTATAATAATAAAGGAATCGCAGTAAGGAACCTTAGACTTGGCACAACTGATTTCTTTACTTTTTAGAGATAAACAAGCAGCTCCATCGAGACTTGGCTAGTTTTTTACAGAATGTTTTTGGTGGGATATATTTTACAGGAAAGATTTAAAAAAATATATCTTATGTCATTTTCAATACAAAGTTTTGAATGACAAATCCTACTAATATTATAAATGCGAAAGTTTATGAGTATGGATGTATGGATGTTTGTTACTCTTTCACGCAAAAACTGCTGAACGGATTTGGACGAAATTTGGAACACAGTTTATAACCTGGATTAACACATAGGGTACTTTTTATTCCGGGAGTATGTTCCTGCGGGATATTTTCCGACCTTTATGCGGGCGAAGCCGCTGGCAAAAGCTAGTGATTTTATATCTGTAAATAGGTAAGTTTGTGGTACAAACACTTCTATACGTCAATCAGATTTTTTTAAACTAGATCACGTCGTTGTTTCCCATCTGAGTACTCTGAGAAGAAACGTGCTGTTTACTTGGACAGTGCTATCTTCCCACGGGATTTACACCTCCTTCCCCGGAGCCGCCGTATTTATGCAAGAACTTACTCGAGTGGGGCGGCGGCGTGAGACAATATAACTTTCATCGTACAAGTTGTCACTATTACGAAAAATCGATTATATTTAGAGCCTGAATAAAATCATTACCGCTTTACTGTAGGTACCTATGTTTCTCTTTTATGTAGCTATTCCGCCAACAAGAATCGGACGTGCGTGACGGTTTCTTATATTGTACTAAGGCTAAGAGATCCGCAATGGATACAGAAGGAAGGAATCCCTTGCGAATAAAGTCGTAGGGAATTCAATACCTCCCTACATGTGAAAATATATGCGTATTACTCCGTGACCTTGGCAAGATTTACAGACTGCCTGCATGCTAGAGAAATGATACGTTTCCGTCTGTGGCATTACTAAGCTAGCTTTACGCAGTGTTATATCACGTTTTGTGTGACTGTATGTTACGACATTGCGTTACAGAACACTACTGTCTACACGTCACATTACGGTCACGGTCATTGCTCACTGGAATGTTAAACACAGTTACGTTAGTGGTTATAGGATTGTGTATACCACAGTGTTCATTAGCTACGGTTAAAACTATTTGATTTCTATTACAAACTTTTTGAGACATCACTCCTAATTTTTTGGTCAATTTTGCCAGTGCCAGTTTGAAGTCACGTGTTTCGGACCGTTGGATTAGTTACTCTATGCGCTTTCGGAACGCGCCATCGAACGGAATGACATCTGACTTGTCAGTTTGATTTTGACACTTGACACTTCTCTTGGAATTTGGTGGGAAAAAAGGGAACACGTCGCCGCTTGAGTCTCGCGATCTTTTTGTAAAGTAATCCCCTACCCCGGTCGTTTTGGTGACAATAGGTCATGACCCTTGTTTGGATTGTTAATAACCCCAATTTGACGTAATAACACGGGTTGAATTTTGGATATATCTTGTTTAAGAAGTTTGAAGGTTAAGCAAGTGACGCTATTGGGAACGAGTTATTTGAAGACCGCATGCTGTGATTGCCTCCAGCCTTATTGCAGCGGATTCTAACCTGAAGAATACTCGTAACGTCACAACACGATACATATACACTCACTTACATACATAACTCCAGGTTGGCACCAGAGCAGTGTCCTTCAACCAACAGGTAAGTTCTTTTGTTGTATTGTAGGTGAGTTGTTCTCTTATACATTGTCTGCTCCGCGTACGGCGGACTAGTTTCGCTCGCCACTCTTGTCTCTAGAGCCCCACGGTTAGCACGCTTCCACATAATAATTAAAAACCTTAAGGGGGTCTAGTCTGGCAGCGTACATCACGCATGGTAGCAGATTTTTATTCTAACTAAGACACCTAAAATTAATTGTTTATTCAGTTATCCGAAACATCCTAATAAAATATGTAGAAAGATTTCCTCGCTATTGGAAACAATATAAAGAGATTTTCTTCCACGAAAATTGACTTCGACTATTTAATGCAAGGCAAATTTTGGGTCCCCCGACGGATTATAAGCGACGTGGTTAGTTTGTGATCTACGCCGAGGTGAGTATGGATCGCTTGGAAGACCTAATGTAGAGACGACGGTCTCTCTACTCGGCACCCACTTTATTTATCCGTTTTTTTTGGTTGGGAAATCATCAAATGACGTCTCCCGCTCTGGGTGGAGCGGAAGGGCGTCTCAGACTTTAAATTACTAAAACCCACCCGTGTATTTTCAGTTGCCTATGCCAGGTCCACGGTAACTCTGTCGAACAAATCCGCGACCGTCGCAGTTATTTACCCGTTTGGAGCGTGGCAAAGGTTACATGGACAATTCGTATTCACACTAATTATTTAGAAAATTAATTTAATGTAATTAATAAATAGAATAATAAATTGTACTTTAGTAAATATATTACTATCCATTCCTTTCTATTTTATAGTTTAATTAGTTTAATAACCGTAGTTTTGTTTTATGTGCATAGGCCTGTATTTAATCGATTGCAATCGCTTGAGATAGTTCGTGTACCAAAATACTTTCATAAAACCTGATTAACTACTAAGCTGAACTCATTCTTCAAATTCAGATTTGAATTGTTGTTTTAACAAAATTATACGTTTTTCAACTGGCAGTGGTGTTTTTCTTTACGCTACATTACCTAGGTAAACTCTCCCACAAAATTCACCCGTTAAACCCAAACCTACTTAAAATGAGTGCTCATTCAATAAATTGCAATCATTTGAATGAATTCGGTCGCTAATCACAAATTCTGTATCAAATGAAAGTAAAAAGTTACGAGCGGTACATTACTGGCGCTTTATTGCATAAAAGACTTTCTCTTATACGGCAGGTACCGGAGTGTATACACTTATCTATGAGATGGATCGATGTACAATATGGTACCCACGTGAGCACATCTGAAGTGCTACAACCACAATGAACTGTTGATCTAAAGCATGGCACGGCAGTTACCTACTCGTACTACACCCAACTCACTGGAAAAACACTGCGATACGCTAAATGATCAGAGCACGCTACTCATAGGGAACATTCCACGCAGTCATTTGAACACTTTACCACAATTTATTATTCCGCACTTACATCTGCGTCGTGGCGCCAAAAAAGCCATAACATTTTTATTTACTTAGTTCATAAAACACGGACGTATACGGAAACAGATAATATCTAGCCACAGCAGCCACAGCCCGGTTTCTGTTGATGACTTAACTCATGTTGCCGGTTGCTACCCTACGCAAAGCGATACAAGTCTGTGAACACATTTAACCTGAACCTTCAGCGCCATTCCGCGGTTTCATAATAGAATTCTTGGGACAAAGTATTTTATTAAAATTGTGACATAGTTCCAAACGCTCAAAATTCAGTAAGTACGCCAGAGAATTTGTGTATGCGTGTATGGTGTCATAAAAAGTAAAAGTTTTATATATCCAACCCCCTAAAGTTTAATTGAAATAACGCTCTGGGTTCATGATGTGCAGCCCAAGTATCTGTAATAACAAGGGTTCGAGGTTGAGCAGATGCTTAATAAGCATTCCAACATGATCCCCCATCCATTAACCTAACCTGCCTTTGCTGTCCAGACGACAGACATTAACTGATTCGTGGTCATGCCACTACAGTTAATCTATTCGTAAAATTTACTGACATGACTTAATTTTGTCTTTAATGTGAGTATCCCCCATTCAGTGAGTCACCAACAAACAATGCTACTTGAAATGGTGAAAGTGTAATTTGTTCATTGATGGCTCTCGTAGTAATCACTTCCGAATAATTCCGAACAGTTCCGAGGCAGTTGATTGCGTAGTGCGCGCGCGTCCGACTGCTAATCACTATACATGGAGCAAGTAGCGAGGTATACGTGGGACCTACTGAGTAATCTGCCAAGTAACTACATTATTCATGAATTCATTTGGATAAATTCTATTTTGAACGAAGTTACGGACCATTAAGTACTGAATTGATTCTTTTGTCAGTGGTTTATTCGTTGTATGTTGTTCAGAAACAAAACGATTCTAGCTATGGATTTCACAGTGCAATTTATGAAACAAAACAAAACGATACTAGCTATGGATTTCACAGTGCAATTTATGAAAGGTAATGAACGAAATCACTTTCATTTAAGTATTTAAATAATTCAGGGTGGCTCGGATTTTGACAAGCAAACTATAAGCATTGATTCAGTACATGATTCTGAACGGTTATTTAAAAAAAAATGCTATTCCCTAAATTTTGACCACGTAGGTATATCGGGTGGCTCGAAACTCTGACAACCAGTCATACCAAGGGGTATCGTATTACCCAGTAACTGGGTTGTGGAGGTCAGATAGGCAGTCACTCCGTGTAAAATACTGGTAGGTACTCAGCTGCATTCGGTTAGACTACAAGCCGACCGTAACATAGTTGGAAAAAGGGCTAGGCATATTATGATGAGGTATATTGGGTGGCCGGTAATTAATGGATAACTATAACTGAAATGAGTTATGAAGAACATAAAAAACAAGTAGTAACAAAGTTATGTTTTGTTTCATAATATCGATGTTTTTTGTTATATTTTCTTACATTCTTGTACACCACGATCACAAATTATTGAATTACATCGGTATTTTTATTGTTATAGTAATTTAACTGAGCTGATAGATAAGTTCATAAATTGATAGTATGACTGCTAATAAACGGTTTTAAAAAAACAACGTGAAGGATTCTAGTGAAAAACATGTACAAAATATTGATTACGATAAAGTTTAACCATCCGTAGCATAAAAAGGTATCGCAACACGAGTGATCAATAATTAAAAATAATATGTGGTTATAGCGGATTTCAAAATTATATTATTAATTATTATGTATATCTATTATATCACTACATATTATAAAAGAGAAATCCCCACCGCGTCTATCTGTCTGTTCGCGATAAACTCAAAACATACAAAGCGTAATTTCATGCGGTTTTCACCAATAAACACAGTGATTATAAATGCATTAAGTGCAAATAAACCTTTACAGCTCCATTACATACGAAGCTTATGTCGTCTAATGACATATGCGCGAGGTCAACGAACTCTACTGTAGCTCAATATAATATTAACTAATGATTATGAGCAAATCAACATAATAACATCGTTATTGTAATGTTCTACTCATGATTTGTATCTTCCGCTGGTCATTATTATTCTGTTTCATTGATCGTTCTTTCGATATAGACAACTGTGAGAGTATTCTATATATTAAACATTCAATTTCTTCTCTGCCGAACTCGATAAGATATCGTTATCCTCATTGTGAAGTGCATCATATAACTTGTTGCAGAAGAGAACTTTATATAAAGATATCACAGACGGTGAGTGAGCTGCCAGCGTTACGGTTCTACTACACCATTGTCGTCCTACCGCTACGATAGTGTTACCTGACCGCTGAGCCAACGCTACGAGCAGCTACGTACCCACCACCACGAGCTGCTACGCTACGAGCAGCTATGTACCCACCGCCACGAGCTGCTACGCTACGAGCAGCTATGTACCCACCGCCACGAGCTGCTACGCTACGAGCAGCTATGTACCCACCGCCACGAGCTGCTACGCTACGAGCAGCTATGTACCCACCGCCACGAGCTGCTACGCTACGAGCAGCTATGTACCCACCGCCACGAGCTGCTACGCTACCTCGTTGTCGCGCTACGCCACCGCAGCGCTACGTCGCGCGTCGAGTCGGTAACTAATGCAAGTTGTATACCTACATGACAGTGTTTTCAACTCGTAAAATTGTTCGGAATCTGCCGCTAATAAACTGTTGCGAAATAAAAGAAAAAAACATTGTTGTTTTACATTATTGTGGACTATCCAAATAGCACAATATCTGCCGCCCGCACTGTACCTACCGCGTATAGCACATCATTCGCAGATTGCTCACTGTTTACTCTGCAAAGAATTAATTAACATGCATTTGTTTGTTCCACAGAACTGCTTACACTGAATGCCGCTCTGTTTGTATAACTATCTCTCAACTATTCACTTCGCGTAAACTTTATACTGGCAGTCTCAACATTTCAGCCTACACCATTTCAGATAAATCTCGACCTGAATGCTTTAACATTATTCACTCTGGCTAGCAAATAAATAAATTTTATACACCATAAATTCCTCTCAGTTCATCAGCACATCAGCGCAGACAAAATGCCTCCTTGACTGCTGACCAATCGTAGTTCGTAGCCGCGAGTCGTAGGCAACCGAGCGAGCGGTAGAGATAACGAATGGCCTCGCATTCCGCGATCGTCAATACTATGAATGTGTAGATCGAGAGCTCCACGGCTAGCGGCCCCGTGCAGGCCGCGCTAGGTTTCCTCCTAATAAATCTAGCAGATAACGCCGCACAAGATCACTATCTGCACACAATACGACGTTGTTTAAAATACCTGCCGACCATAGCAGCTGGCTTAAGAGCCCTCTTACAAAATTTGAACGCTCGAGTTTAGGTAAAAGACGGCAATCTTATGTATGTGTGCGTAGCTATCCACACATGCACAATACAAACAGTGTAACGCGAGTGTCGTGCCGGTCTAAACAATCTTGATCCATTAGAATTATAATGCGGTATTTAGATATTTATGAAAATACTTATTTTTATTTATCCAGATTCCAGTCTAATAAAGATTTCTAGACTAATAAAAAAAATACAACTATATGTTATGTAAAGTATACAATAAAAATAAAAAATTAAAACAATTACATATTGGTGCCGATTCTGTTGTACACCGAACTAAACTAACAAAACTATCTCTAAAATTGCTTACTTTTAGCTATGAGAATTGTTACGCTATTCTGCAAGAAATAATCTCTTTTAAAAATTATTTTGACACGACTAAAATCTAATTTGACAATCGCGACTCAACGTGGTATTTTTAGGGTTCCGTTTCCAAATGGCAAAAACGGAACCCTTATAGATTCGTCATGTCTGTCTGTCTGTCTGTCTGTCCGTATGTCACAGCCACTTTTCTCCGAAACTATAAGAGCATGCTGTTGAAACTTGGTAAGAAGATGTATTCTGTGAACTGCATTAAGATTTTTACACTAAAATAAAAAAAAAAACAATAAATTTTTGGGTTCCCCATACTTAGAACTGAAACTCGAAAAAAAATTTTCATCATACCCATACGTGTGGGGTAAAATGGTATTGAGGTTTCTAATATATTTTTTTCTAAACTGAATAGTTCGCGCGAGAAACACTTCCAAAGTGGTGAAATGTGTGTCCTCCCCCCCGTAACTTCTAAAATAAGAGAATGATAAAACTAAAAAAAATATATGATGTACATTACCATGTAAACTTCCACCAAAAATTGGTTTGAACGAGATCTAGTAAGTGTTTTTTTTTTTTAATACGTCATAAATCGTAAACCGCAATTTACCTTTCATTCAATCAACTCAAATATAAAAATTAAAAAAAAAAACATTTAATTTCATAAACATAAACCTTATGCATAAACTGAGAATACATACAGGTTTGTACGGAAACCTCGGTGCGCGAGTCCGACTCGCACTTGGCCGGTTTTTTTTCTTTTGGCTTCTCAACTTAGTACTTGTGCGCTACGCAATGAACTTGCTGAGATACGAAGGCGCGCGCAAGGGGGCATCGTGGACGTGTTTTATATGGAATTTTTCATTTTTGTTTGAAAAATAAAAAAAAATATTACCCACGTGTTGAGATTTATATGTGTGGGGTTTTATAAAGGGGGTCGAAAATTTCATTATTTTTGCGATAGGACACGCCATTTTCGAGATATAAGCAAAAGAAAAAAAAAATACAGTACTGTTTTTGCACGTGAGGCGAGGCGTTGCCGTTGGTGTGAATTTTTGTTCATGACCACTAGTTTTACTCCACACCTTTTTAATCGCGATTAAAAATAGTCAGATTTAGTTAAACAAATTATTTTAGTCAAAATTTTTCTACAATCTATTAAAATAATGCTTTACTTGATAATTAACGAAACTCTTATTCAAAAAAAAAAAAAAAATGCGAAGAGTAGCAAAATGTTGTAGTCGTAGTATATTTTTGCCTTCACGATACGAGTACCCGTAAACTGAGACGCGGGAAAAATTGACACAGGTCCTTCGCCGTTGGGCGCTTGCGCCGTACTAAACGCTGCCCGCTTGTGCATCGTAATTTATTCTAATTTAGAGTGATTTCAAAAACGATATTATGTCTAATTAAATAAACAGATTTAAATAAAACTTGAGAATTCGATTTGTTATAGAGCATACTTTATATTGACATGATTTTTTAATTATGCTTTATTCAAAAAAAACGCGATAAACTTGCGAATAAATGGTAAAAATTGCCATAAGACTTTATTTTTTTACTAATTTATGTTATTAAAAATCAATATTCTTGTACTAAATGTAACAACTAGATTATATGTCTGTTGTTTTGTGTATTTTTTTTAATCAAATTTCTACATATTAATTATAGAAATAGGAGTCTGAAATTGACCCTGCGCTGATTTTTACGAAAACTAGTTGTGGGAGATTAATTACTACAAAGTAAACAAATAAGTTTTTGTAAATGTTCTACTAAAAGTGACAAAACAAAAGATTGATCTATTTTTTACATGTATTCGTCAATGCCAGAGTATTTATAATGATGAGATGAGAGGTAAATAAGGCGACTAAAATCTTAGATATTCGCGCAAAAATGTAAAATGGCTCTTAATTATTAGCCGGGACCTTATCGTACCAATCAAAACGGCGTAGTAAAACATCGTTAGGAAACCTGCATGTCCTAGAACTAAAAATTCGAAGGTATACCAATCCGCGCTGCGCTCGAGCGCTGTATTACGACCCGTTCCCACTCACAGCTAGAAGGGCTGCAGTGTAGCGCTTCTTCTTCTTCTTAGCGTGTCGATAGCAATCTAAATATAGTCAGCCCAGAATTTGGCTACGAGCTTTGCACTTTCAAAGGCATCCATCAACTCCTGTAAGGAGCCTCCCCGAGTGACGTACCGACTGAGTCATTATACGTCCGGCGCACCCTGGACAGTCAGCGAGTTTCCACGCTGATTGGCTAATGCTTTCACCACGATGGCAATCCAAAGTGTAGCCCTGTGTCCAGCAATGTTCCCACATTACAGACTGATAATTTTTAAGTAGCAATCATGCCATGAACTGTAATATTACAAAACAAATCGTGAGGTTAAATGTATAGTTTTAGCCACATATTTGCTTTTAAATAAATTGTGTTTTTTATTTCATAAAATGTTTGAATCAAAAATAGTTCATTTCAATAAATATACAGCGCTTCTTACTGCTCCATCTGACTGACACTGACATAGACTAACCGTCGTTCATGTAGTTTTCATCAGCATCGTGCGCGTGCGCCGAATAAAGACGTAAGGGGTCACTTTCCTGCCAGGGTCGCGAAATTTGTTCGAAAGTGATACCGTGGCCCTGGCATATGGGCAACTGGAGGAACACGGGTGGGTTTTAGTCAGTAAAATTCTGACACGCCCTTCCGCTCCACCCAGAGCGGGAAAGGTCATTTGATGATTTCCCACCCACAAAAAAAGGGGTCACTTTGCCTGCCAGGGGTCGCAAAATTTGTTTGAAAGAGATACCGCGGCCATGATGATTTCCCACACACAAAAAAAGTAGTTCTTTTTTTATGGGCGGTAAAACATTAAATGACGTCTCCCACTCTGGGCGGAGCAGGAGGGTGTGTCAGGCTTTTACTGACTAAAACCCACCCGTGTTCTTTCAGTTGCCTGTGCCAACATTGACCTAACTTACACTTTGCCAAGCGCCTTACAAATCCCATTCCGTTACAAAATGGTTGTTACTTTCATCACGTTCTACAGCGAGCGGATAACAGATGAAAGCTGTCATCACGATATCAATAATTGGGAGATATAAGTTTAGTAGTTGCCGATTAATTCATTAGGACCCAATATGTACAGTAGAAGCGAATTGATTCGGTTTTGGTACAGATTGTGTCATTAGCAGGAGGCACCAGGCGACTCGCACTGGCGCAGCACCAGCCGGTATTAATACAAGTCGCGACGAGATTGATCGCCGAAGGTGTCCGGGCTCAGTGAGATTAATGGTCTCTCTACATCAGTGTTATCTATTTGCAAACGTATTATCCTACAGCCGATTGTCTCAACCTACGTTAATGATTAGTTTTTCCAAAAGAAGAGACGTTGCTAGGTTGAATATATGTACCTTGTTCTCTGTCTTGTGGTCGAAGCTCTGCGCTGCACCCTACTCATTGCATCTCAACCTTCGTTTCCCATATACTCCGCTCGTCAGATTGAAAACTTTGTTTAATAAAACCTGGAGGTTTAATTAATCAACGGAAGGTAATGTCAAAGTTTCACTAAAGAATTGCGGACATTTTTGTCCGTACACTGTACAGTCACTCTGAATTACGGCGACCCTCGTCTAAAAGCTTTGTGGTATTTTAGGATACTTTTAAATAAGGTTTGTTTCAAGTTTTCTAACTTGCAGTAAACCTTATTTAAGAGCATCAGAAACACTAAACTTGGTTTTAATCTAGGCCATATACTTGATCAGAATTAGCTTACCGGTAAGTGAAGTTCTATCATAATAATATGAGAGCGTTGTCTGTACAGACTAGCATGGTATCACATAATATAATCGCCTCCTACCTATGCACTTTATTTTAACCGCCTTTCGTTTTCTTTCAGGTGGATCCCTTATTCTGGCTGTCAATTTGCATAGTAAAAATCTCCGTTCCACTAACAACCGTCTTCTGCGATGTCCTTCTCACCGCTCTGGTTTTATAAAATCTTCTTTCTTTGGCCAGGCGGTCTTTTTATGGAATGCGCTTCCTCTGAATATCAGGATGGCAACCAGTCGGTTATCGTTTAAAGTGAAAGTACGTGAGCATATTCGTAAGAAGTTGGCAGATTCATCACAGCGCTGATTTGCTGGATTCGTTTTTCCTCCACCTATCGTTATTTCTCCAGACAATTTTTATTTTCGTTATATATACATGTATGTATGTATATATTTATGTATTTGTATTTATTATTTTCCGAAATATCTATCCCTATGTTGCACCTGCCATGTTTTGTCTCTGCATCACCCTAAGGTTGACTGGTAGAAAATGCCTCAGGCGTTAAGTCCGCCTTTGTACAGTATTTTTTACTTGTGCATAAAGTTTTAATAAATAAATAAATTTGCCGTCAAGAGTTCATTAAGTTGCATCCAATTTATCCACTATCATATAATCAACAGGGTAAGCATTGTATAACAATGGGTAACGTTACAGTTTAAAGATGTTATTTTTTTATAAATAAAACAAAAGTAAACCACAATAAAATATTGTGTCTTCAGAACACAAAATAAAACACCTTGGGCTTGTGCTGTGGTGTGTGTGTGTGTGTGTGTTGTGTAGGGTTGTGTGCATGTGTGTTTACTGTGTGTAGGTGCTATATCAAGGCTTCGATGTCGTTGTGCGATACTATTAAAAGAGCCGAAGTTAGGATATTCTTACAGTTCGTGGTTGAGCAGTCCCCTCAGGTCGCAGATTTTGCTTACTTTATTGTAAGTATTGGGATGGGAAACAGGTACAGCGTCTAGCGAGTTCGTATCTAGCATTTGGTATGGCTACTCTGAACTGAAGGCACGCTTGTTTAGGATGTCGCTATACACAGGCCGTTTTTTATTGTAACGAGTATATTTGTCGTAACCTGAGGCCATACAAAGGAGTTTAACCGTCCCTTTAGGCTAGTTTAAACTAATCAATGGTTTAAACTGCCAATAATATTATCAATAACTTAGCATTGATCTTATTAAATAGTCGATGCCCGACGATTAAACTGTCTTGTTTAAACTACGGTTGACCTAACGGTCCTTAGTACAGCACCTGTATCAGTGCCGGTTGTGCCCTCTCTTTTTTTTTTTTTTTTGTGGGTGCGAAATCATCAAATGACTTCCTTCGCTCTAGAGTGGATCGGAAAAGCGTGTCAGGCTTTTACTGACTAAAACCTACCCGTGTTCCTTCAGTTGCCCATATGCCAGGGCCACGGTATCTTTTTCGAACAAATCTCGCGACCCTGGGAGTTGGCCCTCTCTAGCGTCATAAATGTGCTTTAATCAGTGCGTCCCCTGCTGCTACAGTACTGTATGATTGACTGGCAAAGGGCTAAGTGCCCGAATAAAGTTAGTTTTCACTGGATTGTGTATCATAATCAATTACATATTTGTATTCAGAACTTCGTTGATTTTTATTTCGATCTGTTCGACTTTTTCTAGACTCTAGATTGTCCTATGGAACAGGAACATCATGTTTGAACCCCCAAACAAAAACAGTAGGTAACACCAAACAATTTAATCATCAAATCTCAATCTTGATGATATAATCATTACACCCATCAATACATCTAAGTTGAAATAATTTCATTGAATGACTACATTCTTACAAATAAATAAATTCTGATTCTGACTATTTCATGAAAAAGTAATTTTAATGGAATTATACATAATGTAACTTAGAAGGTCGTATTGATAACTCGCCGCCCGGTAAGGACCAGGCCCGTGTTGACGGCGCGTAGTGTTCCACGCGCGCCTCAAAGAGATGTCAGCAGCACTGAAGGGGTCTGCTAGGACCGATGCCTGCCAGGGACGCGAGATTGTTCAAACGAGATACCGTGGCCCTGGCATATGGGTAACTGAAGGAACACGGGTGGATTTTAGTCAGTAAAAGTCTGACACGCCCTCCTTCTCCGCCCAGAGCGGGAGAAGTCATTTGATGATTACCCGTCCAAAAAAAAAAATTAAAATACTCGCATACTAAGGGTTCCGTGCCACAAAACAAAATGCGTCGTAAAAACATGTTATTTGTGTGTATTTTTTATGATGTAGATCTGTAAAGCCATGTTTGTTACGGTTACGAATTATGTTTTAATCAACATAGGTACAATCCGACACTGACCTGCAAATTGCCAAAAAACGTAAGAAAAATTTCTCGGGATACACATCTTACTTAGCTTAGATTAGATTAGCACATCTTACTTATCTGCCCATTTAGCAGGCGCCGCTTCGATACCCTGATACTACATTATATAAGGTGAATCTATTCATACACGAAATATTTTAAGAGTTACACCTGTAGGTGGTAAAGAAGCTATAGAAGCAAAAAGAAAAATTTTATCGAAGCGTTTTTGAATTTTCGTAATTATTATAATTTTAAAACTGCTTGAGACGTTTTGCATAAAACCTTTACTCGAAATTCTATGAATGGCCTGCCTGACGCTGCGAGGGCGGCGACTGGACGGCACGAGCATGGCCGTGGTGTCTCGGGCCGTAAAAAATAAGAAGGAGCCAGTATTTCTTATGTGCGTCAAATAATTTATAAACATTTTGAAAAAAAAAAAATACATTTAGAAAAAAATTTTTTTTCGTTGCTGTAGCTTCTTTACCACCTACAGGTGTACCTCTTAAAATATTTCGTGTATGAATAGATACACCTTATATACTCAAACCGCTGCGTAACGTAATGGAGGAAAGTTTTTTGAACGATTTGCAAAAATATCAATCAATATTCTTTTTTTTCGTTTAGACAGTATTACAGTATTCAGTTTTCGTTTAACTGTATAGTTATTCTTCTTCAGAAAATAAAACTACGAAAAAAGAAACGCAAATATCGGAGAGATAATTATTCAAATAAATATTGTGAAGTGAGAACCAATCTGCACGACTGCGCGATTTAGGTATGTCACTTAAAATCTTGAAGGCACTTCGCGTTATAACGTACCAGCGCGCGGCGGCGCTATGCAAACGAGGACTAAGCGTTCGGGACTCGCGTGCTAATGGTGCGTGCCTGATGGCTGCACCTCCTCGATACTTCACGTTCCTTCCCGTCGCCAGGGCTGCCAGCCGTCTGGAATGTGGGGCATTTCAACCGCCAGCAAAATGTGCCGACAAATAGCCCACCGTTACTGTAGAGTTACATGCACGGTAATACACCCAGTATATTTGAACCCATCATTGTGTTTTTGTTTATCGTTAATTTAGTTCCTTGGTAAAGTGCCGTAATTTAAGTACCAAAAAGCGATAATTAAGTTAACATTGGTGCGTTGGACACGTTTGTCGTGAAGCCGTGAGGCATCGTTGCCAATAGGCGCGGCTCGCGGCAGACTGAGCTAGGGTTGCCAACCATACTTTATAATAACGTATCCTACTTTATTTTTGATAACTATACTTTATACTTTTACATACAAATAAAGTATGCAAAAATACTTTATTTTCAACCTATACTGTAATGCGTAAAACAAAATACTTATTATGGGTATTTAACGATTTACAATTGCTGAACGAACTGTTTAAAACGGATAATGGAAACGATTTATAATTACTGAACGAAATGTCTGATGTCAGTTGTGAAATTTGTCACAGATGTCTCTCACTATCTGTCATTATCGACGAAATTGTTCAAAACTCGTCCGTTGTTTTTGTTTATAAGTGAAGAATGCATTTTAAAATAAATATTAAAACATAATGACGAGTAATTAAAAGAAAAAGTTACTGGTGTGTTGATAGCAACACACCAGTAACAATGACGTAAAATTTAAACAATTTGAAATGGTTATTACAAAGGCCCAATTACAAGACAGATAAAATATTAAGATGGACGATGTGTATTCCGAATCTATAAGACTTGCAGAAATCCAAAGAAAATTCACTAATGATGATAAAGAATTTTCAGTGAAAAGTACAGTAGAAAAATTGCAATATATACTTAAAATGCATCTGATAGCTTACCAAATATAAAAAAATATTTCTTACCTACTCTCCATTTCCGCCACTTTAGCTTTCACTGAAAGAGTTTTTTTCAGTAACGAATCTAAAGTGGCGAGAAGAGAGAAATAGAGCATGAATAAATTTAATTAAAAACGAATTGTTTATTTATTTAAATTTAAATGTTGATTGTCAAAGCTTTATAACATTTAAAGATAACAAAGAAAATATTAGCATGTGCTAAAAGCACACAAAAATACGTTTTTAAAACAATAAAAACATAAAATTTTAAAAATACTTTTTTTGTCCCTAATACTTTATTTTTTTCCTATCCAAACTAGTTTATACGTTTTTTTGGCAAAAAATGTTGGCAACCCTAGACTGAGCGCCACATTGAGAGGCGACGACGCCGACGCCACTAGCCGAGTTATTGAAACCAGTGTAGCACTGCTCGAGGACAGAACACTTACTCTGGAATTTACTGTTTTTTTTAATATGAACCTTCAATGAACTGACACGAACTTGTCGCTATGAATACGACACTTTATTACTATTGCAATTTACCGCTATAGTCTAAGAGAGGCTAAGGTCTTGATTAAGATGGGGATACTACTCCCAGATAGTCCCGATGTGGACTCTATCATCATGTAGAACTTGCCCTTCTGTCCTGTCTGTGCGATGGTAACATCGTCAGTGTGCCTTCATCTGCAACGGGACTGGTACTATTGACTGCGCTAATAACTGCTCCAGACGCTCACAGCGCGGGCGTCTCGGGTCGTGGAAAAGCCGATTTATGAGGCATTCAGTGCGACGTGACACTGTTAGTGCAGTGCATTGTTGTGCGAGCGGCTGCGAGGGCTCTGCGGATGAGCGGAGTGCAAGCATTGTCAGTGCTCATTAACGCAAGCTTCAATGATGAAAAGCTTGTTTGAAAGCGAACGTTTGCTAGGTAAACTAAATACATGAATGTTTAAGCTTAAACTTAAGTCTTTGGAAAACATAATCAAAAATATTATCTACTTTGCGTCTTCACGAACCAAATGAGCAAGCCTACATAAGAGTTCAGCAGCTTCTAACTTGGCTATGTCATGTAAGATCACATAGTTAACGCAATCTGAGAGAAGTGTCTGACACCTCTACGATATTAATGGAATACGCAAGGTGGGCGTCAGACGATGTATCTCTGCGAGGCAGGCGGCCGCGGCGCAGCGTGTCGGAGGCGCAGCGTGCCGGCAGCACGTGTTGTCTACAGATTAAACTAATCTCCCGCCACCCGCCGCGCCGCCGCGCCGCGCGCCGTCGCCGCTGTCTCACCGCGCTGCCACCACATAGATAGGTACAGTACAGAAGGCCGGTCAAATGAGCGAAAAAGACGTTGATTGCCCATCCAAAAAAAAAAAGTGTGTGTACGGCGATCTCAAACTGTTGGTATAATTTATGTAGAGTCGTGGCGTGTCTAAGTTTGCTCATTGTGTTTGTAAGGAACAAACCTTCTGATCTTTTCTCTATTTTCTGTATGTATCGTGCCGCGTCCGTGCCGGGACACCCGACGACAAATAGTTGCGCATCGCTTGATAGCTGCTGTACCGCTTACGACACTCTTTTATTGTTAATGATCCTGCAATATTTTGTTGCGCGCATTTATGTGTAGGTACCCAAAGCTTGACAATCGTGAAAAATCCGAAAACGTCTACCGTAGTTATAATATGTCCCAAATTACAATACGATGACATCTTGTAGTCATCATCATCATCTTCGCAGAAAAAATACAACCTCGTAGGAGCCGCAGCCTCGTTCCTATGTAAATACATAGAAATAATAAGTGCAGTCGGTTTACGGAGAAAGGCCAGGTTCTATAATGGTTCCTATAATGTAAGTGCGCGTTTTGTCGAGGACTGCTATTACAGTACTTTCACTGCGCTGTCTACATCTGCAGTAAGAGGGCCGCACATCAGCTGGCGTCATCACGCAAACGAGTTGTTCGCGAGTTTATCGATATCATCAGCTGACGAGAGCCAACCGACCGACGAGTGACGACCGAACGTTTGAACATTGTTTAGAAAGTTCAGAAAGCTCCGTTGATTACGTTTCAATAAATCTAATTCCGACATTTTTGGGGTTCTTTCTACTCGTAAATTTAATTGCAAGTTCGAGACTGCTGTGGAATGTGTCGTTTATTGAAAGTGAATGGGTGGGCATTTTCAAAAAATCTTGTACCCCCGTATTTTGCCTTGTCCCTCAACTTTGTTAATTATTTTTTTTGTGATGAATGACGTCTAGGAGAATATTTTAATTGAAGTGAAAAGAACATATTTTAAAATATATTTATAATTTCTCGTTAAGTTGTTTTTTTACTAAATATAAAACTTACGAAGATTTTAAAATATTGAACACCATCGAATTTAGCTGTCCCCTTCCCTGCAGGCCTCAGAAAATCTTTGATTTCTAAAAATATTCGTATGTGCGAGTGGTTTAGTAAATATAATTTGAATTCTTAAAAGTCCAATTTATCAGTTAAAAGAATCATTTATTTTTTATTTTTTCATATTTTCTATTAAAAATAAATCTATATTAAAATCGCAAATTTAAGCTAACCGGAACATTCCGTTTTGTGACCGGTCTTTTTTGCAAATATTCTTCCAATTGTTGAATAATTCGGCACGAAATGGCAAAATAATATGTCGTTCTTCATCGGAGACACCAGTTTGCTTTCATTGTCTAAATAATTAGTAGCCAGCGCCGACGCATACTGTTGAAGTGTTCTGTGTTTCAATTTCTTTGCTCAGGTATGTGACCAAGTTTTACCATTATAAATCACTTAAAAAAAATATTGTTATTTTTAAACTTTGCAAAATTGGTATAGTATATGAAACTACAAAGTGAATTATAGTGCTAAGTACGATGGGTAATTTTAAAATAATTTAAAACTACAATAAGGTGCCATTATGTGACCTCCGTTTTGTAACTTATTCTACGGTCACATATAACGGAACGGCAAGTCACAACAGGTCGGAATGCATAAAACTTAGTTCACATTGCAAAACCTTACTTACCAAATTTATGAAAACAGTTACAAATAATCTATCTTTTTATATTTTTTCATTCAAAACAGATTGAACTTTACTTACAAAACTTGAACATAGCACTTTTACATGTCAATGTTTTTTTTTTTTTTAAATATTATTGACATGTAAAAGTGTTTGAACAAACCGACTTACAGAAATAAAATCATTTATCACTAGCTTCTGCCCGCGACTTTGTCCGCGTTAAATTTCGTGTTCTCCCGACCATTCCCGTCGCGCCTACCCGTGCGATTTTCCCCGTTTTTGCAACATTTTTCATTACTGCTCCGCTCCTCTTGGTTGTAGCGTGACGTTATACAGCCTATAGCCTTCATCGATAAATAGGCTACCCAACATAAAAACATTTTTTCAATTCGGACCAGTAGTTCCTGTGATTAGCGCGTTCAACCAAACAAACAAACAAACTCTTCAGCTTTATAATATTATATAGTATATATAGTATAATATAGTATATATAGTATGTAGTATATAGTATATATAGTATTATGTGATTAGAAACTACGGAGTTCCTATTATCCTGTAAAGTTTTAATAAGACTTTTGTCAATCAGTGCAATTTATAACGATAATTATAGTAATATATGAATAGTTACAATTATTGTTTTATTTCTTACCTACTAATAATGGTATTTAGGCAATTTTTAAGTTGTATGCACACAGCCTTATGATTTCAAGACTTCCATTTTATCACTGTCCCTCCAAATGGGTGGAATGAAATCTATGAAATTAGATAGAGGTTTTAGCTTTTAAACCTGTGCGGCCACAAAAACGTTTACAGTAAATATATATATTCGAAAAATATACAAATATTAAGTAAATTACTACGATTTTAGAGTAAAATTAAAAAATAACCCATTGAAATTCGACAGAGTCACAAAACCGAATAAAAAAACAATTATTTTGAGTTAATCCTTTAAAATAAGGCTATTTTCTTACAGTTATTTATTAATTACATGTATTATTTAGTTTAAATAAATTTGAAAATCGCTTATTAATTTCATACTTTCCTTAAATTTCGCTTTTAAATCTAGTCACACGACGGAATCAGTTTCGCTACAAAGTCCGTTTTGTTTCGATATTATGGAAAAACTGCCTATAATTCCGCGTTCCTTTTTATTTTCCTCTATAATAAACTGTATTTCCTATTATATTTTGGCGAAATTTGTAAAAACAAAAAATATAAAAAATATAATCGAATATTACAGCAGGGTACACTCTTTTTTGAAAATGCCCGGGTACACTTGCAGTTTACTAAGAACGCCCGGTGTGGCACATTCCTTTCCGGGGTCGTTGCGCTTTGCAGGAACAAACGCGCCAAATCTGCATACAAAATGGACTGGAATGAATTTAAGAGCCGACCCTCAACTTGCCTCACTTCCCCCTGTCGCCCCCCTCTCTCGCCCTGCGTATTTTCACGTATCGAATTATATCAGGGCAATGTATATTGTGGGTCTCTCGAACTGCGCCGCGGCATTGTACGACAACCCTTAACTTATTAATTATTTTCACACAAGAGATTGTAAACTAGCTGAGATGGGGCGCACTGGCGGGGGGGTGGCGCGGCGGGTCCCGTGGGACCCACGGGTACACTATTGGGGATTTATTATATTGTTTGCGTCGTATTACAATTCTATGCAATACAAAAAGTCACACAAACAGATTTATGTGTAATAAAACGTTTTTTGTTTAGGAGAAACACGTGAAACATTGGTACGCAGCTAAAACGGTGAATAAATGAAAGAGGCGCAATACTACCAGCAAGTATTAGCAAACTTACACAACTTATGATCAAATATTTTATGAAAATTATTCCTCTTATTATTTCTTAGATAGCAGGTATTGCAAGCTCTCATAGTGTCTATATCATCCAGTAAGCTAATCAAATGATTAATTCTAATAGCATGTGCACAGGTCAGTGCGCGGCCGAGCAGAGCGCTGCAGGTCCGTCCATCAATGAATCAATCTCTTCAACCACGTCACGTCGACCACACTACTAAACTAACTCTACTCCGTATATTTTCCTTAAGAAATGCAATCTATAACCGTAGATCCGATACAAAGACAAATTAAAGAAATCATTCAACCGTTTTTAACACGTTCTGTTGTTTTCGTAACTTTTCTTTGTAGACTAAATAATAAATAAATCTTAGTTTTTCGTTGGGTATTTTTTTAGGGTTTCGTACCCAAAATAAAGTTAAAAATTAAAGGGGGCCTGCACAAAAAAACATGTTTTTACGGCGCATTTTGTTTTGTAGCACGGAACCCGTAGTGTGCGAGTATGACACGTAATACGTGATCTTTTTTTGTATATTGCTATTTGGTTTTTACTATAAATGATTGGAAAATATTTTATTGCTAGTATTTACTAAACATTAATGAGGAGAGTAAAGAATGCACTTACTTGCATTTAACTACCGTACCGCACACGCACGTGCTACAGTCACAACACAATGACGGACGTGACGTGCGAGCGGCGCGCGGCGCGGCGGCGATAAAGTACGCAGCGACGCGACGCGCGACCCCGTGTCACGTCACGACACTCAATCATAAAGGAAATATTAATATTACAAGATAAACCATCAGCGTCGGCGCGAATAAAGGCAAATCTAATAATACTCAAATGTATTTGTACACGTCGCTTCCGCATGAGTTCGAAATGTCGAAGGGAGCGAACAGTAACGATTTAAGGGGATACACAAAATAATATTAAGAACTGTGTTATAAAATATCGTGACGTTTTTAGTGTAATGAAAAGCATGCAGTGTTTCCTTATTTATTTTCATTCAGTACCTAAGTAGTACCTAACACTGCAATCAAATTATTTCTACTGCATCAGGTCATTTTGAGTAGATGTCGATGGTCCCTACACAGCGCGTAATGGGCACGTTTGAGCAGTAATTGGGTGAGTGCGGGCCTGAAGGCGGCGCGGCGGTGGCGTGGGCACGACGTCAAACGAAATAGCCTGCACAGCCACCGAGCTTAGACATAAAGGAAAGGACAGAAAACCCACCCAGAACTCACGTATAATAAACAAGCTACTGTGAACTGGTGCTTGAATAAACACAGTGGGTAAATAGAGGGTGCTATTGTAAAAGGGAGAAAAATAGGGTTTTTGAAAGAGAGAACATGGGCACTGCGGGTAGTAGGCGTAAATTTCGTTAGTATAGGGCGAGATACTATGCGTCACCGAGACGACCAACACGTTATTGACTCCTTTACCTTCTTATCTCCTCAGGCATATCATCAGCAAAACGAAGACGATTAATAGTAGAGCTTATAACATTGAGAGAGTCAACTTAGGTGAACATTTGTGCGAGTGCAGCGTTGTCGGGTCTCTGAATATGTCTACATAGTGGTTTAAAGCTAATCGAGTTAGAGCTCACGGGCCCCGACTTTCTCGTACCGCTTTGTGGAAAGTTCGCCGGCGGCGCGGGCCCGGCGCGAGTGCGCGCGGTTACAATCATTGTTCTTTTTATTTATTTATTTAATACTTCAAGCACATAAATGTACAGAGGCGGACTTAATGCAATAGGCATTTTCTACCAGTCAACCTTTGGGTGATGCAGAGACAAACAGTAGTAGGTGCAATGACTATGAGCATGCAATGACTATAATGATAAATATAAACGCTTAACATATTTAAATCATAAACATAATATATATATAGATAGTTCATTCCACGACGTTCCACTTTGTTTTTAACCGCTCTCGGTAAAATTGTCAAAGAGTGGGGCGCGTCTTCATGGATTGAACTATCTATACCTAACTCAACAACAACAACAACAACCACAACACACACAACTCTCACTGGTCTCAGAGTTTTACATGGAACTGGTAATAACATTTTATTTATATGTTAATAGCTGGCACTAGGAGTATGAGTAGGTTGGCACTGAACCACTTAAAAGCTTTAATATCGTAATCGATGAAAAATAAGTAGCCGTCGCTTGTATTTGGGTCGCGTAGGTGTTCAAGTGAGGTATGGGATAGTAAGTTGATAATTACTTCGCGATTAGTTGGTCCCATCGAGGCAGTCGTTCAATTTGACGGTCTGTGCCACACCCTACTGATATACACCGTATAGCTGAGAGCTATATTCAAGAACATATTTTATCCTATAATGGTCGTTAAATATGACATTATATATAGTATTGTGTTCCAGATTTATGAAAATAATCCCAACAACACATGTAGCTCTAACAGGAACGAGCACAAGGAAAAATAATATCCACATCTCACGCCACGCTTTCGGCTCGGCCGTGCTAAGCCGGGGAGCAAAAAAAAACAAAAAAGAATTTAATAATAATGTTTATTTACAAACAGAGCTTTTGGAGCCAACGACCGCGCCAGTACTATTACAAGTTGCTCTGTGTGAAACTTTACCAGTAGGTATAGTTAAGTTTTGATGTAACTTGTTGTTCAAGTCATCACACTATTCAAAACATTCAAAACCGGGGAGACGAAACCCGCGAGACCTAATGAAACATAAATTACATTTCGGCTACAGTCAGTACAACGTTACGGTTACGGCTTTTCGTGACAAATTATTTTAATTCTGTAAGAAGCTTTGTCAAACACGTGCACGTCATTTCAGGGGTATAGAATCAAAACTAGTTATGTCCAACAATTTTCAAAAACGTGTTTTTAATGGCAACATTTTCATTTTGGAACTACATTATACGTCAAAAACAATTGAGCATCAAACATGGCTCAGTCGCTAGTTATTTCAATTAAAATTTGAGTTTAGAATCAAATTTGGTTTTGTCCCTTTAAATTGAGTATCAAAGATAGCTATGTCCAAATTAACCAATAGGAGTGCTCCATTTGAAACAAAACAGTAATAGCCGTTCTTAGGAATCTGTGTAATGAGTTTGTTGTTTTTATTTGTTTTTTAAATAACATCTTATAAGTTTCGTGTGTTAAATATTGTGATTCTTCAAAATGAAAAACAATCCTACATCTGTTGATAAAAATATTGCAAGAAAACGAACGCCGCCCGAAAAATGGAAAACAAAACAAGCAAAAAAAACCTGAGGTAAGTTAGATCTTTCCAGGGCCGCATTTCAGTACCTGAGAGAGTTGTGTGTTATTCATGAAATTAATAGATTTAAGTAAATAACAAGATTAATTAAGGTCGTTTAAAATTAAAAACTATAGGCACAGATTTATGTTACGGCTAGATTGCGTGAAAGAACAATCGCGAAATCTTTTAACTATCTACGTTTTTAGGGTTCCGTTGCCAAATGGCAAAAAATGGAACCCTTATAGATTCGTCATGTCTGTCTGTCTGTCCGTCCGTATGTCACAGCCACTTTTCTCCGAAACTATAAGAGCTACGCTGTTGAAACTTGGAAAGTAGATGTATTCTGTGAACCGCATCAAGATTTTTACACTAAAATAGAAAAAAAAAATTGAGGTACCCCATACTTAGAACTGAAATTCAATTTTTTTTTTTCATCAAACCCATACGTGTGGGATATCTATGAATAGGTCTTCAAAAATGGTATTGAGGTTTCTAATTTCATTTTTTTATAAACTGAAAAGTTTGCGCGAGAGACGCTTCCAAAGTGGTAAATGTGTGTGTCCCCCCCCGTAACTTCTAAAATAAGAGAATGATAAAACTCAAAAAAATATATGATGTACATAACCATGTAAACTTCCACCGAAAATTGGTTTGAACGAGATCCAGTAAGTAGTTTTTTTTTTTAATACGTCATAAATCGTAAACCGCAATTTACCTTTCATTCAATCAACTCAAATATGAATTTAAAAAAAACATTTCATTTCATAAGCATAAACCTTATACATAAACCGAGGATACTTACAGGTTTGTACGGAACCCTCGGTGCGCGAGTCCGACTCGCACTTGGCCGGTTTTTTTATAACTATACTAATATCTGGTAAAGCTGAGTAAAAACAAAAAAATTGTAAAAATTATAAAGCGATTAAGAACACGTCTTGTTTATTTGTGCCGAATAGGTACCTACCTTGTTCTATAGCTCATTTAGGTACTTACCTACAACATGGGGTTGACTGTATTCGGTTGCAGACTGTTTGCGGTCACAGATTAAGGGGACGTAGAGCGAAATCATTCAAAATAGTCGTCACTGTTAAAGTAATACAATCAATACTTTTACCACAATTACCATAAAAAATATATAATGAACACCGCAATGAATGTGTTAACCGATTATAGTTGGCAAAAATTAAAAATATTGTATAGTTTAATTAAAAAAAATTCGTAAAGTTGAACAAAAATCTTAAAAAGCATGCTCGGGTTTAGTTGAATTTTGATAGTAAACTGTTAAATTTTTTCACTAACTTGAATTCATATTAATCTCTTATTATTATACTACAATTTATAGTTTTTATATTTTCGAAATGTCATTTAATTATTTTATTATTAATTTTTGTTTTGATTCCCACCCTGTTTTGAGTCATACGCAACATACACGAGTCGAAAATTCAGTCATCCACGAGAGCTCGGAGAGTGGTCACGTCGCATCGTGGAGCGACGCACCGGTAACGATAATTCGCGATCTATTGTGTACGTATACGTTGCCGCAAAGAGTGAAATAGGGTAAGTCACATTTGTGTCTTTTTCAGTATGACTTATATTTAGTAGGCATAACTAAATTTTACTTTTTGTTGTTTTTTTTTTTCTGCTTCCATATTACTATAACATTTTTCTTAAATATTTGTTTTAGTAAATATGGGAAAGCGTAAGGACAGCTATTGTAAGAAAAAAGTTGGCGCTCATTTCCGTAAAAAAGCCGTTATCATAAAATGTACGTATTTATATTTTATCATATTAGTTCCAGTTTTTTTTTTTTCTCTAACATTCGATATGAGTGTCGTGGCTTTTGGGGGTGGCGTTTGCAAATCTGGCATTCAATTTGAAATCCAAAATGGCGGATGTAGCTTTTTCTCAAATGTTCGATATGGGTGTCGTGTAATGGGTTTTGGGGGGTGGGGATTGCAAATCTGGCATTCATTTTAAAATTCAAGATAGTGGATTCAACTTCAACTTTTCCGTTACACTCTATATAATATATATACCACATTTACCTATGATTTTCGCATGTTTTTGTAAATTAGGCAAGGTTTCTATTACATTAGGTAATTATACATTTTTTATCACGGACTGGTTTTATTATTACAATACCTACCACCTACCTATCTACCCTGCCTACCTACTTACCGAGTAATATTCCCGGGCGTGCAAGTAAAATTCATAATGCCAAAATTTCATAGCAATCAGATGAGTAGTAAGAAATGGATAATGTAGGTATTTTCGTATATAATACTATATTTATACCTACATTATCCGCTCTATAAACTACAAACGTTAATTTTTATATAATACAGATTATTAGATTTAATTTCTGGATTTATGTAGGTACCTACATAAAATCATCGAAATAATCAATATGCGTATTTTCAAGTCACTCAACACAACGAATCAAATTTTAAAAATCCTAGGTTACTACCTTTTGTCGTGCAACTGCATGCGGGCCTCGAGCAAACTTGTCAATGTGTGCGTGACGACGGACACGACTAGCGCGCTGTAGTAAATACCTATTTGCCGCGCGCCTTGTACGGTCGGTGCAGTCTTAATGTATTTTGTTATTCTATTGGTCGTTTTCAGTATTCTTGTCACAAACAAGAAATAAACTGATATAAACCAAAATCGGTTGATGCACTCGATCACAATCCCTCGATATTTTTTCTTTTGGAGAAAAGTGGCAGGATCTTGAGGAATTACATTTTATTCGAATGTTGTGAACAATGCCGAAAGCCAAACCAATGACGCAGAAGAATTAGAATGCGAGCCCAGAGACGAGGCGCCACTTTTATTAATTTAAGTTAAAAGGCTTAAGAAATATTCTTAAATTGTAATGCTAAGTCTGATTATTTAATTACGTAATCTTATTAAATGAATGTACCTAAATAAATAAAAAGTTACTTTTTTATTAAAATAAAAGTCCCAGTTCTTGAAACCGACCATGGCTACCATGTTGGAATCAAACTTGGCTAAGTCCTGGGAACTTGGTATCAAACGTAAATACGTGCAGTGCTTGGGAACAAAACTAGTTACGTCCAACAGTTATTTACGTTTTTGGCTTATTTCTTTTATAGTATGCATGATTACTATGATATCATTGTAATGAGAAAGAAACGTTTCATTTATTTAAAATTATTACGTACATAATAATGAAGCGTTGGACATAAAAATAAAACGTTTTTTTTTTATTACTGTGATTTTTTTTCCATTGACATAACCAGGTTTGATTGAGATGACCCCTGTTATATTTTAAAAACCAGATGAGGTCTGCGTTTCATATCTGATTACTTTATGAAGAAAAGCCAAATTAAACTCAGAATTCTCAGCCTCTTATGAAGTCCAGAATAATCTTGGTCAGATCATGTAAAATCTATGTAGAAGTCTGAAATAATCATTTGTGGAATTGAACCACACATATTGAGGGGATCTGTCTCTTTGCACGCAATTTTGTCAGTAAACCTGTAGCTCAACTCAAAGCTGAGCACAGAGCTCTACGATTCGCCGAAAAATAGGAAAAGACCCTTGAACCGTATAAAGTAGAAATAAAGAAAAATATTTTATTTGCGACACGTACTGGACATAAAAACAATAAAAAGAACATAGAAACTTTTAGGATAACAAAAAGGTAAAAGATATAAAATTAAAAGAATAAGACCTGTGCGAGGCCTAAAAGGCTCCCATCTCAGCATAATGCTGCGATATTCGTTCCAGCAACGAGATGCAGCAAATTTGAAACTACCACGGAATGCAGCAGCTCTGTGCGATGAGGCTAACATGAGGTTCGAGGAACCCCTAGTACTCTTACTGCCAGACCATGATTAAAACTAACTGAGAAAGATAAAAAGATGTCAGTCCTCACATTTACGATAATGGAAATAATAATATTACATTTCACAAACGGCAAAAATTATATAAAATGGAATTATATCGCACATAAACGATTCTGCGTATTACAATTAAGTATTAATTCATTAAAAAAACAAAATTTCATCCATACTATTCACAAATTAAATTAAATATATGTCGACTGATAGTGTACGCAAGAGACTGGCAGCATTACCACGTTGTATGGCAATGCGTAGCCGTGACCCAAGCGCTGACCAGAGGTGAGAGCCTTTGGCCATCGCTTGGGTCACCAGCATGGGTCACCAGGGAAGAGTCAACCAGTCGTAAATATTCATGTCATTATGTTTATAATAATAATCATTTAATGAAATTGTTAATTGGTAATGTCCTTTTCACACCGCCTGCTCCCTAACGTCAAATTATATGTCAAGACGATAACGATATTATTGATGATATTGTATGAGTTAAGACTTAATCAATTGAAAAATGAAAAACCCGACGGTAAGTTATATTAGTTCAATCTCAGATTTGGTGGCACTGCATCGGACTAGTTGAAAAGTGACCTTGTTTTGAATCTTAGTTGCAGTCGGGTTTATCGATTTTGTTTGCCTATGTTTAGTGTATTATCTATATTTTTGAAGGAGTCGTCTCTTGGAGCCCTTTGTTATAAACTATTAATTCGATAATCGAATTGGTTTTCACTGCTTCGCTCCTCGGAAATAAAGGTGTAGCTTGGCCGAGCTTGAGTCCCTCCCCGAATCTTTTTTGATAATCCACAAAAAAAATATATTTTAAGGGTATATATCTATGTACCTTTACAAAAAAAGTTGGAAAAAAGCAGTCCGTCTGTAAAATTGGATCAGCTCAATCCCAAGCCTTTTGGTCTTCAATATAATCGTTAACGATATAAAAGGCTTGCTGGCACACCTCGTTGTGTACAACAAGTTCGTGTTTGTCCTAGTACTAAAATTATGGATATCATTGCATTTTTTTAAATATTTTTATGGGTTTTAAATTTCTCTCTGAGGGAGTGTCCCGGACCTAATTTTGTAGACGGTTCCTTGCTTCAAAACAAAGGTACTCTGAATGTTGGCGGAATTTCCCCACAAAAAAAAACCGGCCAAGTGCGAGTCGGACTCGCGCACCGAGGGTTCCGTACAAATCTGTAGGTATTCTTGGTTTAAAAATATATATATTTTTTTAATTTTTATATTTCAGTTGATTGAATGTAAGGTAAATTGCGGTTTACGATTTATGACGTTTTAAAAAAAAAACTACTCACTCGATCTCGTTCAAACCAATTTTCGTTGGTAGTTTACATGGTAATGTACATCATATATTTTTTTTTAGTTTTATCATTCTCTTATTTTAGAAGTTACGGGGGGGGGGGGGGACACATTTTACCACTTTGGAAGTGTCTCTCGCGCAAACTATTCAGTTTAGAAAAAAATGATAATAGAAACCTCATTACCATTTTTGAAGACCTATTCATAGATACCCCACACGTATGGGTTTGATGAAAAAAAACATTTTTGAGTTTCAGTTCTATGTATGGGGAACCCCAAAATTTATTGTTTTTTTTCTATTTTAGTGTGAAAATCTTAATGCGGTTCACAGAATACATCTACTTACCAAGTTTCAACAGCATAGCTCTTATAGTTTCGGAAAAAAGTGGCTGTGACATACGGACGGACAGACAGACAGACAGACAGACATGACGAATCTATAAGGGTTCAGTTTTTTGCCATTTAGCAACGGAACCCTAAAAATTCATATGAGTGGCGCCCAACGTGGGACCGATGTGGCCTACGCGCCACGTCGGTCCCACGTTGGGCGCCACTCATGTGGAACTAAGGTTGAACTTTTAATCCTATTCAGTAACTTCACAGTTCAACGAAAAATAAGGATACCATATTAAAAAAAATAGTGTTGAGGTAGTGAACGATTTCGCGTAAAGAATGAATGATAAATTGGTTTAAATGAAATAAAACTTTAAAAAATCCGTTTTAGGGTGTGGAATATAAGAATAATTGATAATTATTAATAACAGTTATTTCCTTTTTTATTTTCTTCTGATAGAAACAAAACTAAATATAAAAACCATGTCATTTTACTTTTTTTTTACTCTAGTCATTTTATTTCCTCTGGCAGCCATAGACTATATATAAGGTGTATCTATTTATACACGAAATATTTTAAGAGGTACACCTGTAGGTGGTAAGGAAGCTATAGAAGCAAAATGAATTTTTTTATCTAAGCGTTTTTGATATTTCGTAATTATTATGATTTTAAAACTGCTTTTGACGTTTTGCATACAACCTTTACTCCAAATTCTATGAATGGCCCGCCTGACGCTACGAGGGCGGCGACCGGACGGCACGAGTATGGCCGCGGTGTCTCCGGCCGTAAAAAATAAGAAGGAGCCAGTATTTCTTATGTGCGTCAAATTATTTATAAATATTAAATTTTGAAAAAATACATTTAAAAAAAAAGTTTCCGTTCCTTTAGCTTCTATACCACCTACAGGTGTACCTCTTAAAATATTTCATGTATGAATAGATACACCTATCGATATAGTATACGTCGTGTTTTATGACAAATTATTTTTAAAATACAAAGTTTGTATGTAAGTACATTATTTCAAGTTCATTCAATTTCATTCATTCTTGCACCACCTCACTATCTTTTTTTTTGTCAAAACCTGGTATCCCTCCAACTGTCATGTTACTGAATAGGATTAAAAGTTCAACCTTAGTACGCATCCGACCTGGGACCGGTGTGGCGAACGTTAGCGCATTCCTACTCGTAATGGTAAACGGCGACCCACCTACCCAACAAATACGGAGCTTTTCCAAGTGTTAAAGTGTTTTAAATACATAGTTGCTTAAATAGGAAGGATTGTCGATGAATGAAAACAGTAGTGCGGATTTTGAGCTAAGATAAACAAAATTATTTCAGTTTAAGCTGTATAATATTCCTGTTATAAATTCTATGTGCATGGTTAGGGTAAATATCCTGTACTCTTTGATGTACCGTTTAAAACGTGTGGGTAGCAGAATGTTTGCGCAGGAGATTTCTCCTACGCACTCTGTATGTTAGCGTGCCGGCGCGGGAGCAGGTAAGCGATACACCGTATAAAAGTACACCATACATCGTAAACTGGTACATGATTTTCATATCTATGTTCGAATTAATATAATTAAATATAATATTATTATAGTATAATAATGTTGTGTCTACGTGTAAGTCATGCGAAATTCTACAAAATATTCATTATTTAGGTTAGATAATGTTGATGTATGTGAAGTGGTTAGAAAATGTAGATCCAAGTTTAAAACATGGTACGATCCAGCTTAACATACCAGTAATGCCAGTTTTACGGTATTAATTTGCGGAGAAGATCTCCTTTCATAATGGCTCTCATCGAGCAGTAGCTCTTCCAGGCGTTTTCAATGCGGCGGGCAACGTCTTTTTTCGTCTCGTCTGGAGACTGTTTGGCCGAGGTAGGTAGATATATTCTGGCACATATGCAATCTCCACACCCTCCCCATACTGTTTTTGTTTGACGCTATTGATCATGAGTTTGGTCTTAGACATGTTCTTTCGTAGACCAATTTCAAGGCTGCTTTGTTTAATTCATTAATAATTTCGCCTAATTCAGCTGCCGAAGATGAAAACAGAACAATATCGTCGGTGAAACGTAGATTTGTCAACCTTTTTCGCCGACGACTATTCCTTTATTGGTCCAAATGTCGGACAGGTTTTAAAAACCTCTTCAAGGGTGGCAGTGAATAGCTTAGAGAGCAGCGGATCCCCCTGCCTGACTCCTCTTTCAGTCGAAAAGGATGATCTGGTGTTTGAGATTTTGATAGCGGTTTAATGGTTAGCTGTACTATTGGGGAAGATATTTTGAAGGATATTTATGTATGAGGTTTTTACATTTGGTTTTAATAGATATAATAGTGAGTTAAAATCATGATATAAATATTACTTTAAAACACATAAAGTACGACTAGTTGCATGGAAAATACATCTGCGTGCAACTAATAACTTGGTCATATTTATACAATTAAAGCCGGCGTGGCTCGTAACTTCTCTCTAGCGCAAACATTTGTCTGGACTAGCTAGTAATACTCGTATTAACACTAGTCAGATATACTGCACAACTAAACTAGTTTCGGGTTTTCCAGCTGTATTAGAACCCATTGGCTTGGCACGCGACGATGGCAAGAGACCGGACGGTATGTCTTTGTTTAGTGGGGGCCTTTAGTGTGGGACGCAACGTGTGTCGATACTCTTGCGCCATCCCATCTTCCTAGCTCGGCTTGCTGCGCTGGCGCTGCCGCTGCGGCTGCGGAAAACCTCAAGCGGAGAAAGTATGGCAACCTTATTGGCAATTACATTTTCGAGCCGTTTGGGGTTGAAACCCTCGGGCCGTGGGGTCAGAGTGCTCATGGCCTTTTTAAAGAAATCTCAAAGCGGCTAGTTGACACTTCTCGTGACCCAAGGGCTGGTTTTTATTTTGGCCAGCGGCTAAGCATTGCTATACAGCGTGGTAATGCCGCCAGTCTCTTGGGTACATTGCCGGTCGACAGCGTTGAGGATGAATTTTTCGATGCTTTATTTTAGTTTGTGTATAGTTTTGGTTAAGTTAATATATAATTTTGTTATTTTTATTTTAGTTAGTTAGGCTAGTTTTCTTTATGTACAACTACATACTTATGAATATGATATTAGTTTCGGGATACTCAAAGTTCACGCCAACATACTGTATGTTCAAGATAATATAATTATGGGAAGACTGCTGTGAATGTCAGACAAACTATGTATCCTGAAAGGTTCCTTATGGATCCCTATCCATTTGCATAAAATTTTAAGACCTAATATAACTTGACATACTTTTTTTTTGTCCTAATTATATTTACGCATAATATTATGTACGCATTAACAGCTTACGCATAATATTTTTAAGCATAATTTCTTTAATCATAATAATGATTAAGCATAACATTCTAAAGCATAAAATATTTACGCATAATGATATTAAAACATATTTTTTTTAAGGCAAAATAAAGAAGCATAATAATTAACTCCTAAAATGTTAGACACTAACAAACATGTAAACATGCATACATCATGCATGCAGCAGGCATGCAGCATGCTAGCAAGCATGCAGCACGCATGCAGCATGCAAGCAAGCATAGAGCAGGCATGCAGCATGCAAGCATGCATCCAGCAGGCATGCAGCATGCAAACAAGCAAGCAGCAAGCATGCAGCATACAAGCAAGCATGCAACATGCAGCAGGCATGCAGCATGCAAACAAGCAAGCATGCAGCAGGCATGGTTTCTGTCACGGCTCCGGCGCTTCGGGGCTCTGGCGGTCCCATGCGAGCTTATCGTCGCAGATGTGTTTCACGCTCACCACCTACTCCTTAGCTCGCGGGCCGCCTCGCCCCACCGCGCCTACGCGGTTTTAAATTACACTCTAGGGGTAGGGCAGACAAGACTACGTGCAGTCGGTTTTGCAGCGATTCGTTTCTGTCACAAAATTTTGTAGCACAACATATTGAATTTTTAAGACAATACTTTAACTTTAATTTGCGGTTAAAAATTGAATTTTAAAAAGTATGCCTAAATACTAGTATGCTTATAGTCATTATACCTCGTAACATTATGCGAATTAAAATTATGGCAAAACAAATTAGCCTTGAAGATCATTATGCCAACATAAACTGTGTGCCAAAAAAATATATGGCAAAGTATTATTATGGCAAAACAAACTATGCCAATAAAGGTATGCCAAAGTACATTAGGATAAAGAACATTATGCAAAAAGAAGGGATCCCGTCCTGAAATATGGTTCTCGCCTCTCGGATGGATGGAAGGCGCGGCAACATCTAGTGAGTTCGTGATAACCCAAGTAGCACAGAACTGCATTATAAATGGTCACTTAAGGCCCACAGCGGTAATCTAAGCATTTAGAAAGACTTATTAGTATTCACCTGTGCTGCAACAGCTGTTTCGAAAAAAACGTGGCCAACTATAATGCTTTTTTCTGTACAGTAATTCTATTAAGCACCACAAACACGCCACAAAGTCACTGTTATTCAGCGCTTAGTACTGCAGTACCCTATTAGCTGTAAGTTTTCTGAATAATAGCCCACACGTGTACTATACAACCGTTGCATTTTAAGAGAGAACATATCACCCACTATAACATAATCAGTTACTTTGTGAAGTTATTTAATGCTTTATGCTGCATACAGATTCACTTTTCCCCTATTAGTCAGGTGTTTACCATACACTCGAATAACAGCATGTATCCAAGTGTCGGCATGCGCGAATGGAATATTGGACGCGACGGGTTCCGTATGTTATATTTATTAATAAATAAATAAATAAAATGAAATTAATTTATTTCACACATAACCCATATTACAAAAATTAAGATAAAAGTAACAATGCTGCAGCAGAAAAGAATAAAATGTCACTAACAAAATAAAAATATACGTCACATAGTTGAAATAAAATAAAATTTCAAATTTACGTCGGATTTAAATTAAAGCACATATGAACAAAACAATACAAAAAAGCCTTTATAAATAGAGGTCAGTGTGTTTGATGACATTAGGCTGAGTAGGTACAAAAATGCCATGCTACAAAAATCTTCTTATAACCTACCCATTTTCGGGACTAATATGTTTGCGACAAAATTAATATTGTTGTTTTATATGTTTCTGGTACTTACCTAAAAATAAAGAAAATTTATTAAGAGAAATCCAAGATTTTTTTAAAGTAATAAATTAATACCTTTCGAGACTTTTTAAGATTCCAGATTTCGACAATTTTTCTCAGTGGTAGTCAGTTAGGAAATACCGGTACAGCTAGCATCTAAAAAAAAACAACGTAATTTTCTTTATGTTTATTTAATGTTCCCTTTTTAAAGTACAATTTAGGGTGTACCACCCTGGTCCAGGCCTTGAATTTTCATCTTTTTATAATTTCAAGGAGTACAAAAGTACTTCTCGGTGGCCACCATAGAATTTCCTTAGTTTTCCACTGTGCAGGAACGAATGTTAGATCGACAACACCTCTCTCTATAGTCTGAACTATTTTGAATGTCTCGTTCTGTAAAAACAAGAAAAATATACTTATTATAATAGAAGTATCAGTTTCTTAATGACAACATTATCTATACAGTTTTTGAGGAAAACAAAAAAAGGAACCAAATTTTGTCGCATATTGAATAAATCAATAACTTATGTATTATACATATAATTAAATTATAATCTCAGGTACTTAAATTACAATTTTAATTAAGTACTTATCGTCGAATAACAACTAAAAAAGGGAACAAAATGGCTTTAAAAGAACCACGGCGGAACCCTAAAAGCTTGGATCCATAAAGGTACTTATCTAGGTAACTGACGCAAATGTGACCTACTACTACTCTCCTAATCGATCCATGTCTGATTTGTATTTCACAAGTGCTAAACTATTTTACTCTTGGCTGAATTACAGGCCACATGTGAACACCCGTACAGACCTTAGCATTACATTAACATTAAAACTGTTCACCTGCCATCCGCCATATTCTCTGCACTACTGTGTATTATTGTAATATTTTATCTTTTCATTTTGGTTTATTTTATATGATATCAATTGTAATTCATTTGGATTACAAATTATTTAGATTTTTTTTTTTAGAAAACAGTTTTATATCCTTTTTTTTTGTACTAAAACAAAAATATTTATTTTATCATCAGCCCATTTTTGTTAGTTTAACTTTAGTATTTAGTGGTATTTCGAGGGCGCGTGAAAATTTTGAACTAAATATATATGGTATTTGACAGTAAAGTTACTTCCCCAATAAGATTTCCAATATAGGAAGAAATTAAAGTTTTACTTACCTTAAATTTGATATACTTAATTCTCCAAATGGCACGAGATCTTGCACACAACGCTACACTTCATGTTTTACAAACTGACAGTACATAATAATGGAAAAAAAAAATATTAAGTTATTACATTCCACAATTTCCGTCAGTGTGTAATTTCAACTGTATAAATGTTCACATTTGTCCTTCTTGCTGCATTATAGGTAACACGTGCCTCGTTAATCAGGCAATATTCAGCTCTTGAGGTGACTGTTACACTCATAAATGCTGATATAATGTTGTTATAATGCAATTATTTGTCAATTGGATTTCTTATACAGCGATGTGCTGAATAATTTGTGCCCAAATTAGAGTTATATCCTCTGAGGATGCGCTGTCTACGCTATTATTCAGCAACTAATGGATCCACTGTGCACTGTTAAAATGCTGTTATTCAGCACTTTTGTGCTACTTGGGAATAACAGTTATCTCTCCTGCTGACTCAATATACCGCTTCTTGTAGCGTGTTGTAAGTTGTAAGTATTCTTATACAGTATGACAAAATGCTTCTCGGCACCGTTGATGTCTCGAATGAAAGTTTGAGCACCGCCGTTCCACCCAGATAAGTATCAGACGTTGCCTTGTTAGCGTCCGGCCCCGTCCGCTGCTGTCCGTGCCTGTCCGCACTGCACCGCGCTGCTCATTACACTGAACAGGTGGCTAAACATTCTGCGTAACCATAACATGTCCATCGTCGGCGACGGCGGCGGTGCGAACCGTGCGGTGCAGGCCGGTCGGTGATATTATAAAGCTGAAGAGTTTGTTTGTTTGTGTGTTTGATTGAACGCGCTAATCTCAGAAACCATTGGTCCGAATTGAAAAAATATTTTTGCGTTGGGTAGCCTATTTATCGAGAAAGGCTATAAGCTATATTACATCACGCTACAATTAAGAGGATCGGAGCAGCAATGAAAAATGTTGCAAAAACGGGGAAAATCGCACGGGTAGGCGATTCGACGCGACGGGATGGGGGATCGGAGGGGGGTCGGGGGAACAAGAAATTTAATGCAGACGAAGTCGCGGGCAGAAGCTAGTGTACTATAAAACATTCTTTCATGCCAAATTTCAAGATTCTGAGTTCACGGGAAGTACCCTGTAGTGAAGGTTTTGTTTTTTTTTTTTTTTTTTTTTTTTTTCAGGATGGGAAATCATCAAATGACTTCTCCCGCTCTGGGCGGAGCGGGAGGGCGTGTCAGACTTTTACTGACTAAAACCCACCCGTGTTCCATCAGTTGCCCATGTGCCAGGGTCACGGTATCTCTTTCGAACAATCACGCGACCCCGGCAGGCATCGGTCCTAGTAGACCCCTACACTGCTGCTGACATCTCTTTGAGGCGCGCGTGGAACACTGCGCGCCGTCGACCCGAGCCTGGTCCTTACCGGGCGGCGAGCCACCCATTGCTCGCCACCCGCAAGCTCGCGCCTACGGTGGCCGGGAGTCCGCAATCGACTCCCGACGCCCGGGGCGTCTCCTCCTGCGGCGGCTAGGGGCATGAGGGCGCAGAGACTGCCACTCCCTCACGCGCCCCGCCTCCTCTTTCGCGAGCATTACTGCTTCGCAGAAGGAGGTGACGGCTTCCCATTCCCTCTCGCTCCGTACCATGGCTCGCACCAGGGCCGGACGCGAGAGGTCGCCGCCGCCGATCGCCTCCACGAGGACACGGCGGTGCCCTGCCCAGGCAGGGCACACCTCCACCGTATGCTCCACCGTGTCCTCGAGACGATCCTCGCAATGGAAACACCCGGACGTATCCTCCCGCTTTATCCTGAACAGGAACCCACCGAAGCACCCATGCCCGGTGAGAACCTGCGTCAGGCGGAAGGTGAGGACGCCGTGGCGCCTCTCTATCCACTCCTCAAAGAGGGGACTTACCGCCACAATTGTGGCGTGCCCAAAGGTTTTGATTCCCTTGCGAATGTCAAAAAGCGGAAATTTGCGGCATAAACGGCTTTATCTTTTGATTGCGTTGGCTTAGAAGTTTGATTTTTTCACAGCTCCAAGGGACAGTAGACCTAAGTATTTGATATAAATTCCAGCTTGATACTTCCACGCATTTCTGCGAAAAAGGGTCTTGACAGACAAACAGACGGACGGACGGACGGACAACAAAGTGATCCTATAAGGGTTCCGTTTTTTCCTTTCGAGGTACGGAACCCAAAAAATAAAAATCAACGCCAAAAGTTACGATAACCAATTACCGAAAAAGTTACTTGCACCATAGTGCAACTTTTAAATATAGTACACATTTAATCTATACTTACATATAATATTATAAAGCTGAAGAGTTTCTTTGTTTGGTTGAACGCAGTAATCTCAGGAACTACTGGTCCGAATTTAATAATTCTTTTTGTGTTGGGTTGCCTATTTATTGATAAAGGCTATAGACTATATAACATCACGCTACGATCAAAAAGAGCGGAGCAGCAACGAAAAATCGACTAAAACAGGCAGGCAATTCGATGCGATGGGAAGGGTCAGGGGAGCAAAAATTTTACGCGGACGAAGTCGCGGGCTAAAGCTATTTTTAATATAATTAAAGGGATATAAAAATAACGGGAGATCTTTGAGTGAATAGAAAAAAAATAAATAAAATCTCTTTGCAAGGAAGAACGTACTGTAGCCGTTCACTTGGATTTCTACAAATACATATCTATTGGCAACATTTGCGACCAATGTGCCCCACACTCGCATGCTTCTAGGATGACAAAAATATTTATACAATAACTATACAATACAATCCTTTATTATTAATTTATTTTGTTGTGTTTTTATCATTGCTTTTATAAGCTTGAGACGGTGCATGAGTGGGAAATTTCTCAAACTCGGTCAAAACATAACGTTTTTAAAGAAAATACAAAACCAAGTGTGAGTTGCACCTTGCAGTATCCCGGAGTATCCCGTATGTCAACTCTGAGTGGTCACGAGAGTGATAGATGTCGGCTGACCGCCACTCAGGCCATAGCGTGTGAGCGATACCCATCTCATCACTACCCGCCTGTTCGTGTCGTACTTTACAGTCGCCTTTTCAATATACCGGCGCAGGCGCAGGCGGCTCCACCAGTACCTACATGAGCATTTTCCGTCTGCCAGTATGTTTACCCGCGCTACCGACAGATTTACCGCCACCGCGCGCCGACCAATACCTCGGTACTCTCCGTTAATCACACGAGAAAACAACTCAATACGCGAAGAATCATCAATTAGTGTACACAAACTGTTTCTTTTGTTTATTGCCTCTAGCTTTCCTCGAATTCTTCATTAAACAATGTTTAACGACGTATTAATCAACGCTGTGTATTTGTTTGCGCGCACAATTATCGTAAACCGGCGTCGGATCAAACAAGCGGGTCGCGGTTGGCACGGGACGCGACCGGCACGGGTGCGGGACGGGCGCGGGACGGGACTGAATTACTGGCACTCCTCTTTATACCGGCCGTTAAAGTTTTACGACGACGCTGGCCGCCGCCGCCTCACGGCCGCGTCACTCTCGCTCGCATCAGGGTCATCAATCAACAGGAGCCACTTGTTCTACCTGCGGGGCGAGATAGAGTCAATAGGTCTACACTTCATTCAGTATTTTATTTCCTACCTGCAGTTAATAATGCTTTCGGCCGACTTCATTGCGATGTAATTGAATCTGCGTGTGAGGTGAGTGACCGACCTTTAGGGCCGTCCGGCGCTCGAGGCCGACGTGGTCGAGCTGCAGGCAACTGTCCACATGGCCACACTATACAACACAAGCTCTTTACAATGCAAGTTCTTATTTCACCGAGAGAGCCTAAATGTATTAAACTAATTGTAAATAAGTATTCAAAAGCCTGAAAGGGTCAGAAATTTTAAAATATCATCAGCGACCCACCAGTAGATACACTGCCCACGAGCGCGTGCCGAGCGCTCTGCTCACAAGGCCGCACATTGTCGAGACTCGCAGCTTATTTATTAAATAGTCGTCCATTGTCCTGCGCCACTGCGCTCACTGCATTCACTGCATTGTCCTTTCTCCGCATTAAACTTAAAAAATAGCGCATTGCGAACACTGTGGTGACCATGGCTGAATAAACAGGAAACTTTGTGAGTTGTAAGGACGTTGAAAAGACATTCGCGAAATATAATGTGGCGGTTGTATTCAGGAAACTAAACCTTCGAATTTTGACGACAGAAGAGATAAATACATAATTTTCCGAACTTAGTTAACATTCTATAAATAATATTCTACGAGTACAAGTTCTCTAATTGCCCGTTCACCGTATGAATTGAACAGGAGATATATGTATAAGGTAGGCTCCAAACACCTAATAATGAATTGCATAATTTTACTTTCTACGTAGGTGATAAAACCGTTAACGTAAATTACAAGGCCATTAAAGAGATTATTTTCATGAACAATCGTCTCAACGTAGGTAAGTACGATGCAATAAAGATTAACAAGTAACGGAAAGTATTTCGGCCCTCGGCTGAAGTTGAGAGGCTTTCACGGTCCCTCGCTAAGTGTATTTGTCATTATTTTCTTCACTCGTATAAGCTCAAAAACGTTTTACTTTTATGAAAGCCAAAGTATTTATTTAGTACAAATGTCATTTTTCGACAGAGTTTGTCAAGTAGGTACAATTAAGGAAGTTACAACAACCTAAATATCATTGGTGTGCGGAAGACCTTACGATACATATAAAAGGCCCTTCTTTACAAGAGTTGTATTTCTAAGTACATAATAAATATGTTGAATTCCCGATATCCTAAGTAAGTGTGGTGTCCGTAGCGTTGGTCCTGTACGTTGCAAGCGGCACGTCCTCGCACTCGCGACGTCCTGTGTGTGCACAATGCGCTAGTCAGGCGACTGCGGGGCTCCGGTGTGTCGCGGGTACAGGGAGAGGGGGGCACTGGAGGTCCTTGCAGTGCAGGCGAGACGAGCTCGGGGCACTCAATAGCCAAGTACAAAAGGTTTAGAACTTTCAAAGACCAACTCCACAATGCGCGTACAATCTGCGACAGTTCCGTATCTCGCGCTGTCACGTGAGCCTTCTGTGTATGTGCCCATGTGTCTGTACCGGGGGGCTGCGCGCCGGCTGACGGTCGACAGTGCTCCACCTGGCTCGCAACGCGATTCTTTATTGTCTACATTAACTGCCAACCGCTTTGTGTTCCACTGAATACATTCGCACTACGTTCAAATAATAAGCTCTTTAGTTCATGTTTTATAGTTATTTTGAAGCAATTCAGTTTATGTAAGTACTTACATAAATTGAAAACGTTGCATATAGGTAGGTACGAACCTACTTAGTAATGTATAAATTTATTGTAGTACCCATTTCGATATTTCATTAGCATTATAAATAAGTATATAATAAGTCGCGTAGATCTGCTGCCCCCGGGCGTGCGTGCTCTGTGTACGAGCCGTGCGCCGTGGAATGGTGTCACTTGAGCTTCACGTCACACGCACGACATTCGATGGCGTTCGGAGTTCAGGCGTCATGAAACATTCATGATGTCATTATACGATGGAGACGTAATAATATCGCCTCCATTGGATTATGAACAGCTGACCATGATGAAAATAAAAACGAACTTATGGATCATTAAGATAGGCATAATTTCTATCGAGTCTAGGCAGTTGTCGATTTATCATCATAAGAAGAATGTTATGTGATAGGTCACAGACTCCCAGTTATCTTAAGTATAATTAATAACAATTATAATGACACCTTGTACACATTGCTGTCTTTCTGCAGTGTGGAACGATCAGAGAAGTCTCAATACTGTGACCTCACAGATCCTTTCTATGACGTCACAGGCGGGCTGTGGGTAGATCGCGGACTAATACTACACATACTACAAATTATATGGCATTTAGTTTTAATTAACAGAGAGAAAAGGTAATGTGTCATGAGTTCATGACTTGTGTAGGTTTATTTTTCGTATCCTAAACAAATAAATACAAAAGTAACACTTAACCAGACACACCACCATTCCTAACTGATCTCAATATCGTTATGTAATGCGGCGCGTGGGCAACTCGACTGAAACAAGGGTTGTTTACGCTTCGCTTCATAAAACGAGGCACTAGCGACGAGACGGGCGCATTCCTCTGACCAGTCTGACACGTCGCTAACGACACTAATGCATCGCATGACACACATTAAATATGTCTCGAGGGCAGTTCGTGATGCGACTAGCGTGACAGATAAACTATGCTCCTTTAAAATTTGTTCCACTTCCAGACTTGCAGACACCAGGTTATTAAAGAATAGCTTCTACCCGCGACTTCATCCGCGCGTGGGAGCCTATTATAGATAACATAATATCCTAACTTACAAAAAAAAATCTCTTGCATTTATAAAAACGTTGGGTTTGAGTTCCTCCTTCTATGCAACCTCGTGATTAATGATCTTGTCACCATACTCAACGCCACCCGCTATTACACAATATGTTATGCAGACGACCTCGCAATCCTTGTGTCGGGGAAGGTGACGGGAACGGTCTGTAACCTTAGTCAACAACCGCCACGTATCGTAGAGAGATGGTGCAGGAAATTTGACCTATTAGTGAACCCCACTAAAACTGAATAAATCAAGTATATGAGGTTGGGTTTATACTTTGTACAGACGTCAGCACATCAAGCTACCCCAAACTGTTAAATTTTCCCAATAAATCTTAAACCTAATGCTTTAGCGAAGAAATTTGACAGATTGTAGTAGATTTGTGTACTGGCGTCTGTACATCTATAAAAAGTACTTAATACATAACACAAATAAAGTACTATCTTGAATTCAAGCAAGCCTTTTTGCTACTTACTAACTTTTGCACTGAGTGCCGTGAACAGAATAACGTTTCCACATGTAAATTGCCTCCGTGCGAAGCCGAAACGGGTCGCTCGTATAAAATAAACTGAACCATACAATTCTAAAACCTAGTTTCAGTCTGACAACTGCCAATTGGTGAACAATGTAGGAATCAGTGCAAGTGGTCAGCGCTAACTGGCTCTGATGAGTCGACCACGTGAGCATCACTTGACATCTCAACACGCTCAAGTATATCAAATGATATCTTTTAGCAACATGGCGCATCAGTGCGTCGTGTGCGTCGTACTCGTGTGCGTCTGCCCTTACACAAGGACGCATTCATTTAAATTACTGCGGTGCAAAGGATCATTGCACATAAATTAACATAAATGATCAGAGTATATTTGTTACTATTTAAGCCCGTCCGATTGACCCGGTATGCGTCTGTCCGGGTGTCCGGTGCGGAGGCGAGCCATCTGCTGACATCACCACGTAAGTTGTTATATTGTCTAATATAATATAACATACATTTATGTTTTAATCTCTAAACGGGGCTTTTTATTATGGTAAAGATTTATAAAGGTTTAAACAAAAAGACGTGGTAGTACATTTAGATAATTAATTCTTCACATCAATCAGTTATTAAAACGTTAAAGCAATAAACAATAAACTGACATATAAACGTTTCCGTCTTGGAAGGAAACCCGCGACATAAGTTTGCTCACACGGCGCACATCTTATGTACCTATCACTACCGCAAGGCGTACCAAATTATAACTATTACTAGCTTTTGCCCGCGGCTTCGCCCGCGTGGATGTCGGAAATTAACGCAGGTATTTTTCTAAAATAAAAGTAGCCTAAGTTACTCCTTGTTACATCAGCTATCTGCCAGTGAAAGTCCCGTCAAAATCGGTCCAAAAGTGGTTATCTTAATATTACAAACAGACACTCCAATTTTATTTATTTGTATATATTTTTTTTTTTTTTGTAAAATTGGAGTGTCTGTTTGTAATATTAAGATAACCACTTTTTACGAAGTGTATATGAATGTATACACGATACATACACCAAAACAACATTTTTTTAAATTTTTGTCTTTCTGTCTATCTATCTGTTTGTTCCGGCTAATCTCTGAAATGGCTGGACCTATTTTAACGGGACTTTCACTGGCAGATAGCTGATGTTACAAAGAGTAACTTAGGCTACTTTTATTTTAGACTTTTTTTTAGTTTAAAAAAAATACCTGCGGTAATTTCCGACATCCACGCGGGTGAAGCCGCGGGCAAAAGCTAGTAAATAATAAATAAAATGGGATGCTAATATTACATGTTACGTAAAAACTATATTAGTAACATCCTGCATGTTGCGTCTGCCCGATCATGACGTATGCAAGCGCGGTCTTTGCACACGCAAAACCCCGCTATATCCATAGGATGCCTGATGACTCTCCAAAATTTCTCCATCAAGCCACAGGTTCGCCTTGGTACATTCGGAATATTAACCTTCATTTAGATCTCAAGATCCCGACTATCCACCAGTTTATGAAACGCAGTTCGAAGCGTTTCTGTGATAGAGCCGCAACCCACCGCAACCCTCTGCTTGTCGCGGCAGCTAGATACACCCCCTCCCACATTAGCAAAGTCCACCATCCGCAGCCCACTACCCTCCTCCAAGTGAGTAGAAAGGAATCCAGTACAGATCGTAGAACACCACACACAAATCGTCATACCGACCTCGCCGCCGAGGTCCGTCGTCGCGACCCCGACTAAATAGTCCCTCCCGACCCTTTTTTTTTTCAGGATGGGAAATCATCAAATGACTTCTCCCGCTCTGGGCGGAGCGGGAGGGCGTGTCAGACTTTTACTGACTAAAACCCACCCGTGTTCCATCAGTTGCCCATGTGCCAGGGTCACGGTATCTCTTTCGAACAATCACGCGACCCCGGCAGGCATCGGTCCTAGTAGACCCCTACACTGCTGCTGACATCTCTTTGAGGCGCGCGTGGAACACTACGCGCCGTCGACCCGAGCCTGGTCCTTACCGGGCGACGAGCTACGCATTGCTCGCCACCCGCAAGCTCGCGCCTACGGTGGCCGAGAGTCCGCTATGGACTCCCGACGCCCGGGGCGTCTCCTCCTGCGGCGGCTAGGGACGTGAGGGCGCAGAGACTGCCACTCCCTCACGCGCCTCGCCTCCTTCGCGAGCATTACTGCTTCGCAGAAGGAGGTGATGGCTTCCCATTCCCTCTCGCTCCGTACCATGGCTCGCACCAGGGCCGGACGCGAGAGGTCGCCGCCGCCGATCGCCTCCACGAGGACACGGCGGTGCTCCGCCCAGGCAGGGCACACCTCCACCGTATGCTCCACCGTGTCCTCCAGACGATCCTCGCAATGGAAATACCCGGACGTATCCTCCCGCTTTATCCTGAACAGGAACCCACCGAAGCACCCATGCCCGGTGAGAACCTGCGTCAGGCGGAAGGTGAGGACGCCGTGACGCCTCTCTATCCACTCCTCAAAGAGGGGACTTACCGCCGCAATTGTGGCGTGCCCAGCACTGGGTTGCGACAATCGTACCCGCCATGTCGCCATGAGATCACACCGGACCTCTGTCCGCCGTGCCGCGATTTGTCGCGGCAGCGGAGTTTCGCCCCGGCGTTTCGCCTCCTCGCGCCACTCCCACATGTGGGCGAGGACCTTTGCCTCCAGATCCCATCGTCCCTCCCGACCCTTGCAAGAGCCAGCCCGCGATGCTGCTAATTTTAACCCAGATCTAGCCTGTCCCTTGCTGCCCCCCCTACCAGTGACTGCCTAAACCGAGGGTCGTACCCCACCGGGGTTACCCTTAGGTCTTAGTCGCTTTAGTTTTTAAGTATATATGGTGTATCTATTCATACACGAAATATTTTAAGAGGTACGCCTGTAGGTGGTAAAGAAGCTATACAAGCAAAAAGAAATTTTTTATCTAAGCGTTTTTGAATTTTCGTAATTATTATAATTTTAAAACTTCTTGAGACGTTTTACCTTTGCATAAAACCTTAACTCCAAATTCTAAGAATGGCCCGCCTGACACTGCTAGGGCGGCGACCGGACGGCACGAGCATGGCCGCGGTGTCTCGGTCCGTAAAAAAATAAGAAGGACCCAGTATTTCTCATTGCGTCAAATTATTTTAAAATATAAAATTTTGAAAAAAATACATTTAAAAAAATTTTTTTTTCTTTGTTTTAGCTTCTTTACCACCTACAGGTGTACCTCTTAAAATATATCGTGTATGAATAGATACACCTTATATACATATCGACGGTTGTAAGGCTATTTGATCTACGCGACATTTGCTGAAAGTTGCAGGAGAGTGATTCAAACGTTTATTTTACAAAACCAAAAACGTTTTAAAAGAACTAGTGAGTGGATTTTGGAAAAACTATATTATATTTACCAAAATCCACTCACTAGGACTTTTAAAACGTTTTTGTTTTTGTAAAATAAACGTTTGAATCACTCTCCTGCAACTTTCAGCAAATGTCGCTTAGATCAAATAGCCTTACAACCGTCGATATGTCCCGGCTGAAGGCGCAAAATTACGTTTTTGGGAATCGCCGGGAAAAGTCCGTTTAAGTAGTAATAACTTTATTTAGGTTAACTTTGAGTAGTCCCACAAAAAAAAAGACCTTGCTTGTGCTACACTAAAAAGAAAGAAAAATAAAATCACAATCACAGGAAGGTTTAACAAGCTTTTGCCAACATGTAGCTTGGCACATCTGTTTAAAATACGATTCATGAATAAAACTAAATAAAGATGATGAATCTACTTAGTGTAAGTTAAAGAACGTCAGGAAAGTTGTGGCTTGAGACTCACTTATACATGTATAGGTACGTTTATGTCGAATTGTGCATGCCGCCGACGTACCTACGCCGCGCGTCGTGACGAACAAAAAGCCGTTATCGTTACAATAAAGGCTACCATAAGGGTTCCTGTACAAGTACCGGGCAGCACGGGTTGTTTCACAGCTGTTTCCTCGGACGGACTCGTCCACTAGTGAGGAGTCGGACGTCACGAACACTTTCACCTCAGTGCGCGTGACCGTTACCTACTCAATGTGAACCACACAACGCACGTACGTAAGGATTTTGATGGAATTTTACTATTGTTTTAGAATACCTTCAAGAATGTTGTGAACAAGATACTGTGAGCTTCATTTAAGTCAAGTCCAAATGAAATGGGCCAAATATTTTCATTACTGATAGTTGCACAAGAAAAACAGTTTTTTTTTTTACAAAACGGTACTGTCCGGTCGATTGATGACAAATTGTTTAATTCGAATGTGCAATTCCGGCATTGCCTTTACTTTACGCTGGCGCAGTGCGAATACTTGATGGTGCAAAATAGCCAACACACAGACACTACCCGACGACCGGTAATAAAAGATGCGATGGTAGAGCATCATCAAAGTGTATTCCAGTATTCGCTAGTGGAGCCATAGGAGTGCCTCGTGGACTCGGGACGGGTGCAGTGCGCACAGAATTAGTATTGTAAACATTACACCACCACATACATATACCAGAAAAAAGTAATCATTTCTTCTTATCATTACTTAATTTATAATACCCATTTCTCGATTTTGTACATCTAGCTCTACTCTATTATACGTTTATACGACGCGTCGCGGCGACGTTTTGCAATGCTTCATTAAATTCCGTCAGTTGTATAAATGACGGGATACGCGGCCGTTTCCTACGATAATGTCAGTAAACTGCACCCCGCACGTCGTGACAAAACTGATCACCACTTTATTACGAATACAGCTTCACGTCGCCGACTGTCTCGATTCACGAGGGAATTATCTTGTGATATAAATTCCTGTTATTTGTGGATGTTTAGGTGCGCGGGCGCTGGTATTAATCATAATTATTGTGGAGAGCTGTGTGGCGGGGCGGGAAATAAATAGAGCGTTCGTGAGAGAATGCGCGCATCGAGGAGGAAGTTACCGAGACGTGGCACGAAGCAGCCACCGACGAGCGACGAGCGACGACAGCGGACTGTACTAGTTAGTGAACGCAAAGCGACGAGCTCCTGGATCATTGACAGACACCCTGGCGACGGTGATCTTAGCTTAGCAACCAGTTCCGACTTAAGGCTCGTACAGACTAGCGCGACGCGACGGTCGCGCACGATTCGGCAATTTATATCCGTAGAACAATTTATATGAAAACGCGCACGTCGCTTCACACAGGGGCGACTAGTCGCGCCGCGACACGGTCATAGAAATTGTTCTACGGATATAAATCGCCTGCACGAGCTTTTACGAGCCAAACTCACAGATATAAAAAATATTTATTTATTTAGAGGATCTCCAACAAAAGATGTACACAATACATTGACTCATAAATAAAGGGTAACATGAGGTATTACGTAGGTGTAATCCTTCACTTATAGGAGACCACAGCATGCACAATAGAGGACCATGCATCATTACGTGCGGTAATAATGTACCTATTTGTTCAAAATACGATACGTTTTCAAGATTTCAGGAGTGCCGGAGTAAGAGCTACAACTCTGCAAACCACATGATTCCACGATTCCACCACACAGCTCGCGCGGGCTTGATTCATTCCCTTATTGTTTCAGTCTGGTAGTTGAACAGTTCCAAGATAAAGGACACACAGTTCACAGATTTTACGGCGATTTAAACTATACGCAGACTGCAACGGCTTCTTTATCGAACTGGTTCAGTACGTTTCTGTTTATTTTTATTCCACGTGTTCCACGAGTTAGCGGCAAAGAACTTGTCGTCTAAGGTCACGGGATCTAAAATAGACGCGTCCGTATAAATAAATATCTCTTCAAAGTGTAAGTCAAGGGCGGCGCGGGCGCAGGCGAGGGTCGCTGATGCCGATCATAAATCTGAACACGTCTCCATTAACAGTATAGTTTCATCTAATGTAACACACGTTTTATTCGTTTATACGCCGATAGTAAATCATTTGCGACATGATAGACGTGACAATAAAAATGCGTGTGATGTGCGCGAGCGCAGATGCGCAACAGTGTGTAGCATCGTGTCGTATGTAGTAGCGAAAGAATTCTACGCAGGCATGTATTCGACACCTACAAATGTGCGGTACGCATCAGTTTTGACTAGTTGGAGACTAGTATTTTTCTCATTTGCAATAATCTCGCATTAACGGAATTTACAAGCAGCTGGGCGGACTATCTATTAACTAGGACTACGACATCCCAAACACCGATCGATTTTCAGAATACCTTCGTATGTCGAGGGAGCAAGCACACCGATGAGATGGCACCTTTCGGCCTTCTGCTGCTGCGTATACGTCGCAGTGGAGGTCGACGCGTGGTACGCTGTGGCAGCGTGGCGACGGGGCGTGCCGGCGTGGTACACAAATAGCCGCGCGACGGTAAATAACGCGCCGCATTCCGCGCGCGTGTCGCGGTGTCGCGCGCGTTAGCTTTAGTTTATGAAACTTTTCTAATAACTCGCGAGCCGCCTATACAGCCGTGACGACAATTTTTTATTTTTTTCATTCATTCTCTGAAAACTTTTCATCAAACGTATTTTAGTTGTTTTTTTTTTATAGCATCTTATCAGTTCTTACACTATGTTCAAAACGTTCAAAACTCCGATGAAAGAAAATTCACATTTGTGTTCAGTGTAACTAAGTGTACATGACCTGACCACGCAGATAGCTTCGTGCTACGCTATCTCGTAGACCTTCAGTTATCCAACACAAAAGTACGTAATTTTAGTTTCATAAGTAGGTCGAGTTAGAACATGAGTATAACGTATACAGTAACCATCAGACTCACTCGTCGCCATTATTGTAGTAATGAAGAGCGACTGGCAACCCGACACGCGCCGCCGCGCCGCGCCACCGGCGACGGCTACCTGCCCGTGACGTCACCGCACCTACCGCAAGAACCATCACGGAACCGAATATATCGCATCGATACTCTCCACTCAACTCACACTCACAGTCTTATTTATTTTTGTCGCCGATACCAATACTCCGAGCAAAATACAAATATCAAAGAAATATACAAACAAAACTACATATGAAATGAAGAACTGAATTGTTAACAAGCTCACGAAATATTAACAAGTTTCAGCTTTTTTCATGATTTGGAAATAAAGGAAAACTCACAGTTACCAGACGGAAAGGGTTCCGTAACGTGAGGCCTGGCTCCTGGGGTGCGCACCGTTTGAATATTTTAGCTCCGTAATATGTTGAGCGTGATTTGTGCCGATGTGACTGACACGTGACATTCACGCCTGTACCCGCATTAGCATTGCTCACAATAGGCACTCATTTGGAACTCTCTGTATTTTATCATTAGAAGACTTGATAATCATGGGCATCGTCTAAGTGCGCGAAGTGTCGTGCGAGAGTCAGAAGTGGCTAAATCAGTAGTAACGGAAAGTCAAAAACATGCCCACTGCTAAAAGACAATGTTTTCACCAAACTTGTAGTTATATCAAAATGAATGAGCATAGCCACTAGTTTGTAGTTTGTTGTATTTATTAACAACTTGTTCGGAAAACTTCACAGCCGTTCACGGCACGTCTCGTGTTGTCGTCGGCAGACCGTCACTGGTTCACACACCCCCGCCCCCTGCGACCCGCGCCCCTGCCTGCCTGTCCCCGGCTTCTCTTTAATATTGTTTACCTGAAACTCTCAACAACTAACGGAAAGTTTCAAGCTGTAAAACTTCGTTTAAAGATAAGCCTTCCAAGTTCCGCTCTTGCGAAGAGCAATTCAGTCGTCTTATTGGCACGGAAACAAAGATACGATAACTTTCAAGTCTTTTCGCAAATATTCGTGTGTAAACCTATCTATGTGGAAGAACGTCGGAGGGGAGGGGGTAGGGGGCATTCGTGAACTGATTTAATGAAACATACCGGGAATACTTTCGGATCAACCGGAAACTGTTCCAGGCACTCGCGGAACACAGCGTGTGCCGGGCACTGGACTGGACTGGACCATGTAACGCTCTGCTGAACTGGTGGCATTTCAAACTTCGTTCAGAATACTTATTAACGCAGATACCGAAATAGAAAATAATTATGTACCTGAAGAAAGATGTATGAGAACTATTCCGATCACTTTGCAGTACTAGTTCAACTAGTCAATATTTGACGTACCTGCCTGTGGAGCTATCTGTTAAGTGTTCAGCTAAAGGTCTAAATTTCACTGGTATTTTGTCGTTAGTTTGTTAGTGGTTTTGTATAGAGCCTGGTCCCGCCGTGTGCTGTGGTGTAGTGTGGGTAGAAAGGTGAGGCATTGTGCTGCCTGCGCGTGTCTGCGAGCCGACTGACAACTTTCTCGCGCTGAGCTGCCGCCCACCGGCTGCTGGTACAGATAAAGCTGTCCTAAGACGATTTAAATAATAAGAAGGGACCTTGTTTCCTCCATTTTAAGTTCCACTACTACTATTAGGAACAGTACCTAGGTACTAATATCCAAAATATCGTAGTCGTTAACTAAATAACTATTCACAACGCCAGATTTCCTAGTTTTATCGACATCGACCCAAACAAACTACAAAGTGTTCAGGATCTACGTTTTCATAAAATAGCTAGGTTTACAGCTTATCCCAGAACTCACAGTCAGTCGTATCTGGATTAGCTAACACTCACCGTTCGTAGCATTACAAGAATACCCTGCTGCTCCCTCATAGGTACCTGTTATGTAGTCTAATAGTTAGCCCTTATTACACTTTCATAATTATGTGAAACTTTAAATTAATCTGCTGTTCAAAAGACAACGCTAAGTTACATAAGTAAAATTATATAATTCCAGCTGAGACTATTTCCGTCGCCTGCACACTTCGGTTGCAAAAACAAGCAGTGGGTGTAGTAGTAAACTAATGAGTGGCACTAATTGCTGGCGGCCGAGCAGCTGCGCCAGAGTACAGGGAGCGCACACATTCTGCCTTCTTGTGATCAGCTTCGAAGCTCTAAAGTGTACGAGTATCTACCTACTAGTGAAGTGATCGGCGGTATTAAGTAATCATTACGGCGACCGCTTTCTACCTTCCGGCAAGTTTATTATGGTCGCGAAATGTATCGGGTGACGTCACCGCGCGTCCTTGCGCTATTAAGCTAGCTTCCCACGGTCCGTGATATCGCGGACGGACGCGGACCATCTCGCACGACACACCGTGGGAAGGGTCTCGTCCGTGGTAGCACAGGACGTCTGTGACGGTGCGCCGGTATCCGTCACGAGGCGGTAACTTCAAAGGTGCGGTGCGACGCGATCCGAGCGCGAACGACGCGGTCCACAAACGTCCTGTGCTACCACGGACGAGACCCTTCCCACGGTGTGTCGTGCGAGATGGTCCGCGTCCGTCCACGATATCACGGACCGTGAGCGCGTCAGCGTCGGTGTGGGCTGGTCCGCGTGCGTCTGCAATCCGCAGTATCACGCACCGTGGGAAGCCCGCTTTAGACGCGCCATCATTAACGCTCAGTTGCTCGCTAGGCCCACGCCCACACACCGAGTGTGACTCACGCGCAGGTATCGCACCCACCTACTTGAGTACCTACGTGCTTCATGTTCTTGTTGCATTGCTGAGGGACTGCTAAAACAGTCGCGCGTCTGTTGCCAGCTAGTGCAGAGTGCCACTGAAATAGTTTCGCTTGGTATTCATTTGTTTAATGTTTTGCTTTTCCGTCGTCCCGGAAGTAACATTGCACTTTCATCTTTGCTGTCACATAAATACACTAACTATTTTTCTTAGATTTGTATTTTGTCTTTCCCTAACTGTCTGAAACCAAACAATGTTTCCGTACTCCGACCATCCTGTCGTGTTCGAGACTAATCTCCGTTTGTAGCTACAACAACACAGACCGGTCTGAATACTTGCATTATTCCAGTTTATTTAGCGCAATGCAATATAAACCACTTAAACTTAAAGTCGCCTTCAAACAAGCAGCGTCTGAGACGGCGAGTTCACTGAGACTTCATAAGTGTTCTGTGTTGGAGAGCAGACAATCATGTGGCAAATAAAGGCGAGCAGAGCCGCCGGTGCGCGATGTAGACCGCAGGCTACACGACTCACTACGGAAACGGATATTGCGGCGAAAAGTGCTGCGAGGAGGCGCGACGTAACTCGGGGTGGCTCCTACTATATCGAGATGCAGCACTACCTACATCAGCGCGGAGTTCAGCCGAAATAGTTCAAGTAATCCTGAATTAGTACCTATATAATTTACTTATCACTACCTACGCAGATATATTGTGAAAGAAAATATGGAAAAATATAATATGACCTGATAAGTGTCGGGCAGTCATCAGGCCAGGTTAATCCGGCAATTTCCTGCTTCCGACTAACTGCACCACCCTACCCTCGGGACAGTGGCGACTTGAGTGCAGGGTACTCCTCCAGTACTCATAAAAATGAGCGCGCGACGTCGCGGCACTCTCGGTCGGACGGCATGGATGAAGACCGCACGGTATGGTCGTCACGCTTCCCGGTGCACTATTATTACCGGGACTGCACACTAGTGCGCTACGAGAGCGGTGCACTGCACTGCGCTGTCTCGACATACATAAATAGCTCGTCTGAAATTTCTACTTGTGATGTCATCTCAGTGCAATAATAAGAACCTAGTGACCATTGCTGCGCTTTCATTGACCCCTAGCTATTGGTCAGAAGATCGGCCAAGAGCTTCATGTACTGTGATATCACTTTGAGACAAAATAACCTATCACATAGAAGGCGTGATATGCGAAATTGACCATTTTAATACTAGTCACATATCTCTTACGAACCCACACTCAAAATAAATTCAGCTGGAGTTGTTTAATGCTGCCCTGGTAATCGAGAGGGCAGTAAGTCTAAGGTTGGCCTTCGACTTACCGCCCTCTCGATTAACGGGGCAGAATGTTACCCAGTAGTCAGAAAGCCGTGTGAGTTGTGTGCCTGGGGTCGCCACGCGCCGGTCGGCTGACGACTGCACTTGTTTGCGCGGATTACCCGCCGCCCGACGGCCACTGTGTGCACAGCCAGGCCGCGCGCCGCTCGCCGCGCTCCTGTGTGCTGTGTGCCCTACTAACATACGCGCAAACACTAGCCGCACTGTTTGAACTGCTACTACTTACACATACGCGGCTTCTAATAGACAAAATGTATCGGACACAATCACTGCCACCGCTACCGCTGCTTACAAATTCAAGAATTTAAAATTGCAATTAATTTAATTGTGTGATAGGAATCGATCGGCCCGTTATGGATGTGTGAGGTCACGGACTCAACCTTATAGGTACAGCTGTCCATTGTTGTGTGCGTCACCGTTGTCGTCGGGAATTTGCCAGGCCAGTAGATTGATTATGAAACCAATCATCACATTGACTCGTATGGAACACTGCTTAGTGAATTGATATTAAAATCAACTGTCAAAGCGCGAGGGGCTTTCAGTGACTACTCTTACTGGAAAACTCAACTTTAACATATTATCGCGAGGCAGGCTTATAGCACAAGTTCAAAGGCTTAGGCCCGTGAGCTTATAAACCACATTCCACATCTGTACCAGAGGAAAGTTAATAAAACGATGTCATTTACATACGCCTCATAAGTTGGTTGAGAGTACGAAGGCGAGCCTGCGAGCTCTTTGACACAAACTCTACCACGGTACGAGTCGACGAAGCATAGCCACTCACATCCCTCCAAGCGCCAGTTCGCCTTATCCATCTGAAGTAGGTTGAACAGCCCACCATGCTCACATTGCTCACCGTTTTCCCACCCTGAGGTGTTGACGGATGCACAACATTTTCCAACTGTGCCATGGCATCATCGTCATCCACTCTACAAAATAAAATCTTTTTTTCAACCAACGAAAAAAACGGAGGAGTTTCTCAATTCGACGCGTATATTTTATTTTTTTTTATGTATTTTTTTATGTTTTTTTTATGTATGACCACGCATAACTTTTTACATAGTCGTCCGATTGTGATAATTCTTTTTTTATTGGAAAGGGTATACTCCCAAGGTGGTCCCATATAAATTTGGAAAACAAAATCGAACCCTAAGGGTCGGAAAACAGGGGATGATTGATTGTTCACTCACTGATTGTAATGTATAACCACGCATAACTTTATACAGAGTAGTCCGATTTTGATAATATTTTTTTGTTGGATAGAATATACCTTTCCAAGTATTATTAGTACATTAAAGTCACAAAAAATTATAAAATAAAAACTTTTTGACAAAACATTAAACCGCCGAAAAAATTGAAAAGCATAAAATAATAAACCTTAAAATTTTGAGTCGGCGCTGAAAAATCAATGAACAAAGATCACTCAAAGTGCCGACTCATAATTTTAAGGTTTATTATTTTATGCTTTTCAGAGCCCTCTTACAAAATTTGAACGCTCGAGTTTAGGTAAAAGACGGCAATCTTATGTATGTGTGCGTAGCTATCCACACATGCACAATACAAACAGTGTAACGCGAGTGTCTAGCCGGTCTAAACAATCTTCCGTAAGAATTATAATGCGGTATTTAGATGTTTATGAAAATACTTATTTTATTTATCCAGTCTAATAAAGATTTCTAGACTAATAAAAAAAAATACAACTACAAGATTATTTTTAGTATATGCGAAACCTGAATATAGTTTGTTCAGAATCAGTAACTGAATCGATTCCAATAATTTTTACACCATGTTATATTTCGTACCAAAAATATTTAATTACGCTTCCAAGTCGCGGTCCTTAGTGTTTTGTTTCGATTTTAAAATTATCATGTCTTTCTCGTATTCAAACGTCCATTACACGGAGATGGTACGTACACTAGCTGTTTGTGGTGATCTGCATATGTTTTTGCGTGGACAACCAGGTAACTTATCAAGCTTATAACTTTGTGATTATTAATGATACAGTTTTGAAATTTTTTTCATAGATTCTTTACATAAAAATACTAGACCCGTGTTTCGGGTTTCGCATAAACAAAAATTAATGTTGTATATGTTATGTAAAGTATACAATTAAAAAAAAAATTAAAACAATTACATATTGGTGCCGATTCTGTTGTACACCGAACTAAACTAACAAAACTATCTCTAAAATTGCTTACTTTTAGCTATGAGAATTGTTACGCTATTCTGCAAGAAATAATCTCTTTTAAAAATTATTTTGACACGACTAAAATCAAATTTGACAATCGCGACTCAATGTGTATTTTTAGAGTTCCGTTGCCAAATGCCAAAAACGGAACCCTTATAGATTCGTCATGTCTGTCTGTCCGTATGTCACAGCCACTTTTCTCCGAAACTATAAGAGCATGCTGTTGAAACTTGGTAAGAAGATGTATTCTGTGAACTGCATTAAGATTTCAATCAATCAATCAATACTTTACTTTGTAAAACATAGGTATGGTTACAGATAGTAAATTGTCTACATTATGTGCACTATGTGTCGTACAAAATTAACATGGAAACAAGCAAGCAAGAATGGAACAAGCAGCAAAGCAAGCAAGCAGCAAGCAAGCATGGAATTTTTACACTAAAATAGAAAAAAAAACAATAAATTTTTGGGTTCCCCATACCTTAGAACTGAAACTCAAAACAAAAAATTTCATCAAACCCATACGTGTGGGGTAAAATGGTATTGAGGTTTCTAATATATTTTTTTTCTAAACTGAATAGTTTGCGCGAGAAACACTTCCAAAGTGGTGAATGAAATGTGTGTCCTCCCCCCCGTAACTACTAAAATAAGAGAATGATAAAACTAAAAGAAATATATGATGTACATTACCATGTAAACTTCCACCAAAAATTGGTTTGAACGAGATCTAGTAAGTATTTTTTTTTAATACCTCATAAATCGTAAACCGCAATTTACCTTTCATTCAATCAACTCAAATATAAAAATTTAAAAAAAAACATTTAATTTCATAAACATAAACCTTATGCATAAACCGAGAATACATACAGGTTTGTACGGAAACCTCGGTGCGCGAGTCCGACTCGCACTTGGCCGGTTTTTTTTCTTTTGGCTTCGCAACTTAGTACTTGTGCGCTACGCAATGAACTTGCTGAGATACGAAGGCGCGCGCAAGGGGGCATCCTGGACGTGTTTTATATGGAATTAAAAAATATTACCCACGTGTTGAGATTTATATGTGTGGGATTTCATAAAGGGGGTCGAAAATTTCATTATTTTTGCGATAGGACACGCCATTTTCGGCAAAAGAAAAAAAAATACAGTACTGTTTTTGCACGTGAGGCGAGGCGTTGCCGTTGGTGTGAATTTTTGTTCATGACCACTAGTTTTACTCCACACCTTTTTAATCGCGATTAAAAATACTCAGATTTAGTTAAAATAAATTATTTTAGTCAAATTTTTTCTACAGTCTATTAAAATAATGCTTTACTTAATAATTAACGAAACTTTATTCAAAAAAAAAAATGCGAAGAGTAGCAAAATGTTGTAGTCGTAGTATATTTTTGCGTTCACGATACGAGTACCCGTAAACTGAGACGCGGGAAAAATTGACACAGGTCCTTCCCCGTTGGGCGCTTGCGCCGTACTAAACGCTTGTGCATCGTAATTTATTCTAATTTAGAGTGATTTCAAAAACGATATTATGTCTAATTAAATAAACAGATTTAAATAAAACTTGAGAATTCGATTTGTTATAGAGCATACTTTATATTGACATGAATTTTTTAATGTAATTATGCTTTATTCAAACTAAAAAAACGCGATAAACTTGCGAATAAATCGTAAAAATTGCTATAAGACTTTATTTTTTTTACTAATTAATGTTATTAAAAATCAATATTCTTGTACTAAATGTAACAACTGGATTATATGTCTGTTGTTTTGTGTATTTTTTTTTACTCAAATGTCTACATGTTAATGATAGAAATAAGAGTCTGAAATTGACCCTGCGCTGATTTTTACGAAAACTAGTTGTGGCCGTTGTGGGAGATTAATTACTACAAAGTAAACAAATAAGTTTTTGTAAATGTTTTACTAAAAGTGACAAAACAAAAGATTGGTCTATTTTTTACATGTTTTCGTCAATGCCAGAGTATTTATAATGATGAGATGAGAGGTAAATAAGGCGACCAAAATCTTAGATATTCGCGCAAAAATGTAAAATGGCTCTTCAGTTTTTTCGGCGGTTTAATTTTTTGTCAAAAAGTTTTTTTAATCCTTTATTTGAAATTTTCGGTAAGCATTTTAACCATTTTACTGTACCAACTTCAATATTGCTTTCGTTGGTTTCTCTTTTTAGCGGGTTATATGCATATATGTTCTACCTACATTGTATTGCTTTATAAGAATAAATCCTTCCCCTCCCGCCTCCAGCTACACGCAGCTTTTTGCACAGTAATCAATTACAACGTCAATATTAATAAACTAGAAAAGGGTATGTTTGCACACGTAAGTTACTACCGCAGCAGAAATGGCGGCGCGTGCGGGCTGCGGCGCGCGATAAGAGCCGCCGCACACGGCGCGTGCTCGCCAAGCTCGGTACGCTGCTGGCCTGCGGGGACTGCAGGGACCATAGTTATCCATATCGATATCCGTGGCAGGGACAGTGAGCGCATACATCTCGTAGGGGTCGTGCTCTTCTCCATAGCTACCTACTACGCCATGAAATGGGCAACTACCCTCATCTTCTTGACAGACCGACCCCTTGACAATTCACAAGTGCCTGTAATTAGTTTGTTTGAAATAAATGCTTTGAACCTGAATTTTGAGTTGAGGGTAATTGAAAACACCGAATCTTTGTGAAACTTACGACTATTTTTTTTTTTTTTTTTTTTTTTTTTTTTTCAGGATGGGAAATCATCAAATGACTTTTCCCGCTCTGGGCGGAGCGGGAGGGCGTGTCAGACTTTTACTGACTAAAACCCACCCGTGTTCCATCAGTTGCCCATGTGCCAGGGTCACGGTATCTCTTTCGAACAATCACGCGACCCTGGCAGGAAACTTACGACTATTGACCGGGATTATTTGAAGTCGGAAAGTTTCGTTATCATTTGAGCTATCATTTGTAAAAAAAAAAATCCTATAAAACCAGTCTGTTTAGGATGCTTAGAAACTTGGATGTTGATGGGCATAGTGTAGATTATTTCATAAAATCTTTGTTCTGGTTTATTTTTTACATACACCTACATTTAAAAGCATACAGTATACATAGGTGCTTCTAATTAAACTCAATAATTGACAGCATCTGAGAACCTGTGTGTAATGTAGTTTTCATGTTATCACAAAGCTGATAAACGCGTAGGTGTCGCTAAATATTTGCTTGTTCTCAGATAATGGCAGAGACGTCGTGGGAGGCTTAGAAATGAGCTAATAAATAATTTATTACGTACAGGTGAATACAATGTGTTTATTTTATGTAACAAATAATTACACATATACACGTTCTGAACAATATTGATATGTATTTTCCAGAATTTTCCTTATTTAGCCCACTGTCCAATAAATGTCCCCTGAGCTAGAGGAGCCGGGGGGCGCGGAGGGCCTGCGGAGGGGCGGCGACGGCGCGCGGCGGGTGCGGAGGAAATTACTCCTGAAATGTGTCAATACACATTTCATTTGATACTAGGACATGTAATGCCTACTAGTTTCTGCCCGCGACTTCGTTCACGTGGAAGTCCTAAGATACCAAAATATGAAGACTTGTGGCGCGGCAGCAAGCGACGTTCCGTACTAATGTCCCATTGCCTGCGAAGTTTTTAGTTTTTAATAAATTTACGAATGGTACAGCACTGATACATTGAGATGCAGTTTTACAGATTATTTGCTGACGAACAGTATACATTAATATTATTAGTGGCATAATGTTATATATATATATATATATATACCTTTCTCAATAAATAGGCTACCCAACACAAAAATATTTTTTCGATCCGGACCAGTAATTCCTGAGATTAGCGCGTTCAACCAAACAAACAAACTCTTCAGCTTTATAATATAAGTATAGATCAGCCTTTCCCAAAGTGGGCGATAACGCCCCCTTGTGGGCGCTGCAGGGCCTAAAGGGGTGGTAAGAGACCCAGAAAATAAATGGGGGCGTTTCATAGACTCTACACAACGCCCATTTTTCTTCTGGGTCTCTTACCACCCCCCTTTAGGCCCTGCAGCGCCCACAAGGGGGCGTTATCGCCCACTTTGGGAAAGGCTGAACTATAGATTAATAAGTGTAGCAAATCTTTGTACCTACACCTTTTTACGAAAATTACGCGGATGGAGGAGTAAGAAATTTGGCACAATACAAGTTTGTAGTAGAAAGAGTGAAAATAGCATTTTGATGAATTATGGTTGAATTTCACCCATTTGCTTTGTTGCAACTTGACTAAATAAAATAGCCGTTGTTATAATATGTCGTAATAATTCACTTGTAGCTCCAGCACCAGTGGGAAGATATAATCATTTAAAAAGTAGAATCTGTAACTACCTGCTGTATTCGCTCCCTATTCAGCCCGGTGAACCAATAGAATAATACGACCGTTGTCATCATAGATATCCGTGGTTGTCATACACTGGTACATTGTGTTCTCTGTCACCGGTCTCGTTTGCTACGTAATGTATGGAAACAATTTCCGATTTTGACTTTTGTAGTACTCGAATCTCAGTGGTCTTGTAGAGTTCATTTTATCCATATATGGAACAGAATGGTTGCCTGTTTTTTTTTGAGAATTGCTATTTTTTTACTGACTGTATTTTTTTTTTCAAAATCAGCGAATACACATCAACATGTTTCAGAAAGTTAAGAAAAGTCCTACGACCGTTTTCTTATAGCGATGACGGTTAATGTACCTTGTTTTGTCACTAACTAGCTTCTGCCCGCGACTTCGCCTGCGTCAAATTTTTGCTCCCATGACCCTTCCCGTCTCATCGCATTGCCTGCTAGTTTTCGTTCATTTTTCGTTGCTGCTTCGCTCCTTTTAATTGTAGCGTGATGTTATATAGCCTATAGCGTTCCTCAATATATAGGCTACTCAACACAAAAGGATTTTTTGAATTCGGACCAGCAATTCCTGAGATTAGCGCGTTCAACCAAACAAACAAACAAACTCTTCAGCTTTATAATATTATATAAAATATAAAATATAAATACAAAAGTATATAAGCCACCCTCTAAATTTCATAATTGACTGCTTAGCTCCATAAAGCTGTAGCGTAATGGTAATTATTTAAAGGGAGCTTATTGCACATAGTTGCAGACAGATTTAAATCTATAACCATCTACAATATTCTAACCTTTTAGCTTTTTTTTACAATTTACAGTAAACTATAGAAGAATACGAATAAATTGCAATATTGCCCATGCCGAATGGCAAATAGCGTGATTACTTATAGCCTACAGACTGACCAGACCTAGAGGGAATAGCTATGCACAATTTGAATCCATTCAGACGTAAGTACCTACAGTCAATAAGACAAAAATTAAAAAAAAAACCGTCGTTAGTATACTTACAATCGCTCCCAAACCCCGTAAAATGTACTAAGGTACAGTTTTGACTTCGCTACGATTTTATCATATGTATCAGATTATAGACAGATTAAATCACTGCGTGGGGAGCACTGTAATGTAAGAAATGAAGACAACGCCATAAGCGCTACCTGAAAAAAAGTTCGATGATGAAAACCCCATAGATATGTACTAGCTTTGTATTATGCTACAATTCTACATTTAGTGACACTGTGCGGGTTCGCGACCGAGTGAACAAATAATATACAAAAATAAGTTGTAACGCTTAAATTTATTAAAATATAAAGTAACTAAAGCTAGCAGTTACACTTGACCTTAAAATGTAAAATTAGATAAGGCTATATGAAAAGTTACAACTAGACAGACAAGATCACGGCGAGCTTTGGCGAGTAATGATCGGGGTCAGAAAAAGGACCTCGCACGATCGTAGCTAGAGAGAGACTGCCTGCCTCGTCCAAAGCTCGGAACATCCTTCCCACACCTGCAGTTTTCTAAACAAAGGATGCGGCAAAACTATTGTTACGTAAAAGTATAATAAGACACAGGAAATATAAATACAAATGGGTACAATAAACGATAACTAAAAATAACAGAACAATGAACCTTAAATAAAGATAAAGAATTCCAAAAGGCAATAGTACCTATAACTATAAAGAATTATAGAGTACAATAGTACCTATTACTTAAATTGCTTTGCAGATGTAGGAACGTGGGAAAACACAAAATTAAACTTTCTAAAATAATTACAATAGAAAAATATTAAATTAATAACTATGCAAGGGATGAGTACGTGAGACACAGTCGCCACAACACTATTTAGCACAATCTTTACTTCAATAACTATTACCATTATTATCGTTTTCCGAAGGTACAGGACGTTAAGCAAGACCTGCGCTAGCTTGCGACAGTAGTGGTGCGGACTGTAGAGGTTTTCGCTTGTTAACTTAAATTAGTGTAATGACCCTGTCGGCGCCACGTCGCGTCGCCAGCCGCCTGAGATTAGACGAGTGGGACTCGCCGTGGGTGCCTAACAGTCAGTCAGGACGTGGCCCAGTGGTGACCACTACCGACTGACGCCCGCAGACAGGTGGCTGCGGTGGATCGATCCTAGTCTCCAAGGAGCATAGACAGGCGGCCAGAGTACGACGAAATGTTTCGCACACGCGGACGACGACCTGCCACCGAATTAACCGCCGCACACGAGTCCAGCTACACGTGCACACCTCACTCGCGCTAGCCAACGATACGTATAGTATACTTATATCTAGATTCCAGACCACTTCTATACTAGCTTCTGCCCGCTACTTCTTTGCGTGGAAATCTGAATACACAACAATGTTTAGTACTTACATAGGTACAACATCGACCACACTTTTATAAAAGTTTACGAAACGGGGGCCCCGTTTCGTTCATTGTATGGAGACCATCTGTAATGTTCAACTTTATTTTGTTTTTACTTAGAGTGAGTTGCACCAACTAACTTTAACCATAACCAATGCCTTGGTTCTGTCAAATCTCCGACTAGGGGCCATATCCGTAAATTACATCACACAAATTTCATGATTTTTTGACCCCCACTCCTGTCCTTGTCACAACTGGTCACTTTTGTGACACGGGGGCAAGAACCAAGGCATTGGTTATGGTTAAAGTTAGTTGGTGCAACTCACTCTTATTGTTTATAGCCTAGTGGTTCAAAAGATGACTGACGGACGGACGAACAGTCAGCGGTGCCTAAATTATAGGGTTGATACCACCGAAATCTAACTAAGTCGGCACCTTTTAAGTACGGAAACCTAAAAATATGCACAAAAATATTAATCTTTGGGATCTTACATAGATCCTGAGGGCGTGAAATCAGTACCTAATGAAAGATTATATCGTCGTTGCGACTTTAAGACCTCTTATATGTTACTTTTGGCAAAATCACTTTTTTACGCTAGCCTTATTCACATTTTGAGGCTGTTTTTCTTTTTTTACTATCATACTACTTTTAATTTCAACTAACAATAGCAAAATAAAAAGCCGGAAATCATATGGCTGATACCTAAATTTTTTGTTGTAGTTGGTTTCATTATACATATTTTTTTCAGTAGACGGTTTATATCGATTTTCACATAAAGTTGAATTTAACACATGAGAGGTCTTAAACTCTCAACGACGATATGGGAAACTTAGCATTTCTTAGTTAGGAATACGAATAGGTATTTAAATTTATGCTTTTGGTAAGAAATCAAAAATCATTTGTTTCAGTGGTTTTGTAAAATCACCAAGGAGGAAAAATACGGGATATTTTTAAAATTCACATGATTATTTATTTAAATGTTTGTGTATCTCTTTCGAAGAGATTTAAGATATTGGATTTTTAAAGGGATTATTAGAATTTCAATTAATTCATCACCACAGCTCTCAAAATGATGAACGAAAGTGTATTTAGTTAAGTCCGTCCACCCGCTTAAAATGTATAACAATTTCATGTTATAAAACAACTTATTTTTAGCTAATATTATAGGCAATACGGAGTCATTGGTGGCGGTAGAGTATTTCAAATTAGTGATGATACTACTAAAATTGAGATATTGTTATTTTGAAGAAGATATTTAGAATCATAAGACAGCCCAGCCAACACATAAGCCAGATAGTGGCGAAAATATACCACAATAAGCAGTGTCAAGCTTTATTACTTTTGTATTACAGCTGATGTTATGGCTTTATTTTGAATAAGAGAGTTCTTAAATTAAAATTCTGTATAAAGTTCGCGGTATTTTTTTTAAGCTGAATAGTAATCAAGAGTAGAATCTGCTAAACAAGCGATATTCAAATAAAAGTAATTGAAACAGCTATTATCTGCACAGTAGCTGAAGTTTTTGCATTGTCCTGTATAACATATTTAAGCAAAGCAGTTAAACAGCAAAACGCTGAATATTAGACGAAATATTTTCTTTAAGCTGCATAGTGTACGAAATGGTACTATTTTATTCAGATGCTGAATATTTTAGATGTTTTCTTCTTTACACAGCTGACTTCTGCATAACTGGAAATAAACTCCTTGTTTTACCGCGACGATTATTATAGCGCTATAAGCGTACAATTGTCTTTATGTTCAGCTTAAAACAATATCAGTTAAAAATGTGGGTATTGCTGCTTAAGAGCAAATAACTGATTAGTTGAAGATATCGTATGTTTATATCCAGATATTTCACCATTTTGTGACAAAACTGATAAATGTTTCATCAACAATATGCCTCCTCAGAAAAATAATAACAAAAGCGTAAATGGTTCATGGAAAATAAGAAAGAGAACGGGAGGAATAAGAAGAAAGTGTTCACGAGAGTATGTAAAGATAAAAAATAGTATCTGTGCAGTAATAGAAAAAAAAAGTAATAGAAAAAAACTTTTTAACAAAAAATTAAACCGCTGAAAAACTGAAAAGCATAAAATAATAAACCTTAAAATTATGAGTCGGCGCTTTGAGTGATCCTTGTTCATTGATTTTTCAGCGCCGACTCAAAATTTTAAGGTTTATTATTTTATGCTTTTCAGTTTTTCGGCGGTTTAATTTTTTGTTAAAAAGTTTTTATTTTATGATTTTTTGTGGCTTTAATGTACTAATAATACTTGGCAAGGTATACCCTATCCAACACAAAAAGAATTATCAAAATCGGACTACTCTGTATAAAGTTATGCGTGTTTATACATTACAATCAGTGAGTGAACAATCAATCATCCCCTGTTTTCCGACCCTTAGGGTTCGATTTTGTTTTCCAAATTTATATGGGACCACCTTGGGAGTATACCCTTTCCAATAGAAGAAGAATTGTCATAATCGGACCACTATGTAAAAAGTTATGAGTGGTCAAACATAAAAAAAAAAAATATACGCGTCGAATTGATAACCTCCTCCGTTTTTTTTCGTCGGTTGAATAGTGGGTCTTACCTACCTACATTAGTATAGGTCCCATCGACCTCAAATATTCATGGATTTATTTTCTATAAAAAAGAACCCTAAAAAGCTGAATAAGAGTATACTGCATTATGTAATTTAAGACCTTTCTCTGAGAAATGTATAATTATTGTACTATTAGATATCAGAAGTAGGTTTTATTAAAATAAATGCGCAGCACCAATCAACTATAGAATTTATTACTTTTAACAAACAAAACTTAATATAGAACCGAACTATTTGAATAAAATGAGAAATGAATAAGCTAATCACTTGGCACCGAGAATACGTTACACTGAGGTGGAGAGAGGTCCGTCGCCGTCGGCTGTCGATCCCAAGGAGAGCGAGCACTCCTCGCCATCTGCCGATGCCGCATACTATCCCCACTCTTGACTTGCGGATGTCTTGACCACGCCCTTCGTTCCCGCCAACTTATTTATTCTTCTAACACGGCCGTTCCTGATTGCGAGACGTCCTCGTCCGCTGCTAGGTCACCTGAAGCATGATAAAACAATCCATTAAGCCTCTGAGGTATATGTTCTAATCACTGCAATAGAACCAATCATTCAGTTTTCATTCCCATAACATATTTATGTGAGCGCTCCATAACCATGCTATGGTTCTAGTACATACATCTCTGTCATAAATATCAACCAAAATAACACAAGAAGGGAAATATCAATTACCCATACATAATCATGCTCTCACATCTATCTAACATTCTTTCACCATTCAAATGACAGAGGTCCGGCCCTCTCTGCCATTACAAAAGTTTGCAAGTCAAACAATATCAGCCAGGGCTCGAAAGCACCCGAGGATATGTGAATACCACCACGTCATATGACGTCTGCCAGGGCTCGAAAGCACCCAAAGATAAGTTAATACCACCACGTCTTATGACGTCTGCCAGGGCTCAACGAGCACCTGAAGGTAAATTAATACCACCACGTCTTGCGACGTCTGCCAGGGCTCAACATGCACCTGAATGTGACAAAAGTCACATCTGCCACAAGAACTGCCTTAAACAGTAATCTTGCGAATACCCAATGCCTTTTCAAACATGGGGTCTGTCATGACGAGTGTCCCACCGTACACAAACATCATGAAAACACATACTCACTATCAAAGAAAGCAGCACTGGTGTCCGGTGTCCATTCACCTCACCCCAATATCATGAATTCGGATTGCTTGTATGCGCTTGCCAGACAACAATTCCAGGTCGCATCACTACAGATATGTCGCATCTGTAGTGTGGAAGCTCCTTGACTACTTTGTATGGCCCATGCATACCAGAGTCCAATTTACCCGAGCTTTGTGAACTCTTAACAACAAAACAAAATGTCTTAATTAATAAGTGCGAGGTTGTTCACAACCCATGTTTGTTAGGGTTGCCTGTCTATGTTGTTTCGCAGTCGATAACTTAGAGGATCGTTGTCGCCTTAACGATAGCATAGCCTCGAGATCATAGCCATGATATCGTAACTCTGCTTCTTGCGTTGATTTACTAATAATTTTTATTACACTTCCGTTTTCTCCCGTTTCCAGAGAAACAGCACAGCGCCGTAGCCAATAGTGCCAGCATCAGTATGCATCTCCGTTGGGAGAACAGTGTCAAAGATTTAACTTACTGGCTCATTTATTAAACACGCAAACATAATCGCGTGCTCTGTCTTTGTCATTGCCCCAATGAAATGTCACATCTTTACAACTTAAATTGGCTATACACGCGGTATTAGAGGCACTACACGGAATGCATCGGAATGTTTAACATTTGTAGGTTTGGGGAATAAAATAACGCATCCACACACTTTACTCTGACTCGGCCGTACCTGACCCTGACTAATACATCGACCTAAATATTCAACATCATTATGACCACCGATGTAAACAGAACACTTATTTCAAAAAATATTGATGGTCTTTGACCTTTATATTTATGGTGTAATTTAAGTAAATCGTTCATGATTTAATACGTTTGTTCCAATCAAAATGAGACAACTAAAACAATCACCGACAGAGACAACAAAAATATCTGCTTCTAATGACATTTCAGGCAACTCAATAATAAACGTTACATTAAAATCTGATTAAACTATTTGCCTACCTAAACCAAGTAAGGGCTGCGAGGTAGGTGTCTTTATAAAAACAAAATATTTGAGGGTAGATTGGCGAATTAATGAGACATGACGACCACTAATCGCTCAATAGGAATAATAACAGGTGAAATAATGTCATTGTTACGATGTTATTTTATGTCGCAAGAAAGATTAACATTAGTTTGTTTTTTTTGTTCGTTTCTGATCGTTGTTTAGCGAAACAAAAATCTATGGAATGCCCAGTATTTTTACAAAACGTGCAAACAATCGATGCTTTTTCTTTATCCACTACTGTACTAGACTCGATGGAATCAGTTTTAAGCTTTTTGGGACAGTTTATACGTTTGTGACCCGATCCACCGCACAAAAAACATTTAAAATCATCCGTCGTAACTAATGTGCGCTTAGAACTCGAATTACCCTCAGATAAACGACCAGGATCGCGGTGGCTACGCAAGTCACTGTTGGGTTGAATAAAATGTGATAGAAACTCAACCAATTCATGTGGCTTTAGTTTTGCATTACTAGCGGCAGCTTTTACTTGAGGACCGGTAATGCCTCGAACAACTATAGCCGCTTTTAAATCATCAGACAAACCGTTAACTCAGGAGTGACGTGCATATTCTGCGTAGGTTGCATATTTGGTCGAATCAATACTCATCACTTCAAATAGTATTCCAGCAATATCAACACTTCTTGGACAAAGTGCTCTAAATGCGGATTTAAAATTACTCCAAGTTCGGTCGTTGCAAACCCACTCGTTTAGCCATGATTTAGCGTCACCCTTTAAACAAGCTCCAACTCGCGAGAGACACTCATTGTCACCCCAGTTATTTGTAACGCGAGCCCGATCAACTTCCGTACACCAAACGTCAAAATCATGCACACACGGATCAAAGTTTGAAACGTAATATTGGTTAGATCTTACTTGAACTAAAGACGACAATGCTCCCGCGATCCTGTTCGCTACATTGTCCGCGGTACTGTCCCTATGAACCACCGGCACTTGTGGGTGCCCCGATGATGCCGCAGTATCTGCAATGGGACCGGCACCTTCCACATCATGAACCTGTACTTGCAGAGGAAACGGGGTTAATAAAGGCGTGGTTAAATCAGCAGGAGTCGGCACCGCCGCTAACAAGGAACTCATTCCACTCTCAATTGCACTTAATCGGCCAAGAATAGCTTCTAAAGCACCACGTGTCGTTACACGTGAACTCCTTCGTCTAGTACTAGAGCTTCTATCTTTCATTATGAGAAAAAAATAGACGTTAACACTTTATGAATCAATCTGACGGTATTTATAAAAAAAATAGTTATCACAAAATCTTATCAAACTATTAACAAAAGCGATAGTCAGAACAGCTACAAGCAGTATAGGCGATTCGTGGCGAATCCCACTTCTGATATTAGATATCAGAAGTAGGTTTTATTAAAATAAATGCGCAGCACCAATCAACTATAGAATTTATTACTTTTAACAAACAAAACTTAATGTAGAACCAAACTATTTGAATAAAATGAGAAATGAATAAGCTAATCACTTGGCACTGAGAATACGTTACACTGAGGTGGAGAGAGGTCCGTCGCCGTCGGCTGTCGATCCCAAGGAGAGCGAGCACTCCTCGCCATCTGCCGATGCCGCATACTATCCCCACTCTTGACTTGCGGATGTCTTGACCACGCCCCTCGTTCCCGCCAACTTATTTATTCTTCTAACAGTACTATAAATCAAATAATTTCTGGATATGTAGTCGTATGTGAACTATTATGCAGAAATAAGCAAAATAATCACTGAAATAGACACTTTTATTCAAATTGGCCGTCCGCCATTAACTAACGTTCGACATAACCACTTTTTATAAAAATCATCAACATTTATCTAATGAAACACTGTTTAGTGAGTAGGAAACATTAGCAGTTATACAAAATTTGATTCTCATTATTTGCTGGGACTGAAATTTTATAAAAAGTAAAGATAATTTAATTTCAATATTATTTCACATTTGTTTACCTTTTAAATTATAGCATTATCTTAAGGCGCTCAAAAAATGTACAATAATCATATTGATAATTCACAGTAAAGTGCCATGCGTTTATATAATTCACCTTAAACTTATACTTAAAATGTATGAAACCATTATGAAACAATTTAAATACCAAATGTTTGAAGACTAAAGGTTATAGCACATTATACCGGCACCGCTACTGCACAGCTACAGCACGGCGTCTCCTCGAATTTAGGCTACAGCTAGCTGCCAGCGCGCTAACTACGCGTCGGCCTCGAGGTGCAATCTCGCAGTCCGCGCGCTGGTCGCGAGGTGTAAGCTCGCAGGCCGCGCGCTGGCTGCGAGACGCAAGCTTGCTGTCACCGTTGAACACAATTGTTATATGGCATCTTCGTACTTCCTCTATTAGTTTTTCTTTACTCACGTTTCGCTGGCGACTCGGAGTCGGCGCGTAGTAAGCATGCGGTCGGCGCGCTGTAAACACATGGTCCACTCGCTAGCACCACGCGGGCTGCGCGTCGAGTTGTATGGTAGCGGCAAGCGCGCTGACTGCCCGCCGTTGGCTTTTCATATTGACATTATGAAATATATTATACTACACACGATTTAATGCTCAAAATTGAATGACAAGTTAATTCCTGGTTTGGAGCCGTGCCGTTGCGGTGCCGGTATAATGTGCCATGACCTTTAGTAACACAAAATAATTTCGTCATAATGAAAAATACATTTATACTTTTTTTACTTGCATAATTTCTTTGTAAAACTACTCCTGAGATCGGAATTTCGAATATCATTTGAATATCTGAACTCACAAATTAACAACTGCATAAAATATGTATAATTTCTGGACTAAAGAAAAATCAGAATTTATGCAGAAGATATTCAGTGTGTTGTACATTTATTCAGCTGCTATGTGGCTGTTAATCAAATTTTATCCAAATTGAAGCAAGATATTTTGTGCCCAAATTGCTTGAATATCATCTGTATAAGCGCTTACACAGAAGTTATACAAATACTTTATCCAGCTTAAAGTCAAAAGAATTGCTTTTACGCAAAATTTATTCAGCTAATCTGTGTTGGCTGGGAGGTTCTTATGTCGGACGAAGTGATATCTCTGATGAATTAAAACATGCACAAATGAATGTCGCTATCTCAAGTCGCCGCACCGCTCTGGGTGACGGACCTGCCTCAACACGACACTCGCAGATAACCGTGACGGACGTGATGGATGCGCCGCGACCCGCGCGACCCGCCACCGGCACCGCGACCCGTGACGTCATCGCCGCATGTGGCCCACAGCACCGCATCTCTCGGACGGTTAGGCTGACCCCACATTAGGCGTGCGCGATCATCGGGCGTGTGAGAAACGCGAGAGCCGCGCGCGCGTCGCGAGCACGCTGCGTGAGCGTCGCGTTTAGCTGCCCTGCGGCGCGCGCGCGGCGCGCACGCGGCGCGCGCGCGGCGCGCACGCGGCGCGCACGCGGCGCGTACGCGGCGCTCGAGTCGCGTTCTTACCCCTTCGCCCGCTACTGTTTCGGTCAGTCACATGGTGGGCAGTGTTGTGTTGACACACGATAAAAATAGAGTCACCGAGTGAAATTAATATCGAAAGCTTTATTCTAGAAATACAGAATCGTCCTGCGATATGGGACAGGACTACAAAGGAGTATAGTGATCGTATTGCAAAAAAAAGGTGTGGGAAGAAATCAGCACTTTATAAAAGACTAGCTTCTGCCCGCGACTTCTTCTGCGTAAATGTCGTTTATCGCGAACGCAGACAAAGTCACGAAATAAAAAGTAGCCTATTTCCTTTCTCAGGTTCTAAACTATCTGAGTACCAAATTTTATTTAAATCGGTTTAGTAGTTTTAGCAGGAAAGCGAGACAGGCAGACAGACAGACAGAGTTACTTTGCATTTATAATATTAGTGTGGATAGTGTGGATTTTGAAACGAAAATTGTCCAAATTGTGACTGACTTGACTGAAGGGGGTTAAACGCCAAAGCGAGCGCCGCGTGCGCGCCGCGCTCGCGCCGCAGGGCAGCTAAACGCGACGCTCACGCAGCGCGCTCGCGACGCGCGCGCCGCGCTCGCGCTACTCACACGCCCGAGGATTGCGCACGCCTAATGTGGGGAAGGCCTTAGCGTGTCTCCCACGCCGGCATGCGACAGTACCTACCTACGTCCCTACTGCCTGCTGCATACTGTCCCCAGCCGTACCCGCACAAGTCCTGCATCTGCACTCATTACTGAATACTGGGTACCTACCTACATGCGACCTACAATGACCGACTTACATGTAAAAGTTTATTCAACTTAGATGATTTGTTAAACTAGCAAATCTAACTTTAGCAAACCCCTACACAAAAGTTACCTTAGAACGTTTGCGCACTGCATCTTTCTTGCAATTAAAGTACATTGGTTATTAAAGGTAAGAAAAAAAAGTACATAATATAAAATTAAGTATGATTTATTTGTCTTTATTTTTATATTTAAAAACATATTGTTTTTGCAGTTTGTATCACATACATTTGGTTTAACGAAAAGGTGCTTACGACTAAACTTTTCAAAATCCCAAAGAAATCAAATCTTGCAAAATAAAGTATTTTCGTGTAGGTACTTTATTGTGCTCATAAAGTATAGAGTACAATTATGTGAAACTAGCTTTTGCCCGCGGCTTCGCCCGCGTAGATGTCGGAAATTATCGCAAGAGGACGTATTACCGCGGTAAGAATGTATTAATCCATTTTATACATACATAAAATTACGCGTATTTCCCATGGGGGTAGGCAGAAACTACGGAACGCCACCTGCTACGATCCTTACATATCATGTGTGTTTGATGTACTTAAAATAAAACTAATAGTATTCAGTAAGAAGACTGCGACATAGGGCTGGATTGAATTGAATATAAGTCTTCCTGGTTTTTCTTAACGCTCCTATTCTACCTATATAAACACTCAGTTATTTACCAGACACCCAGCCGGACGCGGGAAGGCCCGCTAGCCGCTCTGCGGCGATTTTATTATAATCTCTGATATCTTCTAAAATATTAATTTTAATGATATGCTGTAAAGGGCAATTTTGATCTACATGAAATGCACAATTTATTTAAGGTACTTAATTGCATAAGGATTAATGCTACATTGCTTAAAATCGCATTCATAAATAAGCCATTATTTCTCGTAAAAAGTAAAGGATAAAAATGGTTATTATGGGTTATCCCTAAGAGATAGACATATGCCATCGCGGACTTTTTTGTAGAAATTTTTAAGGTGTACAATACTGTAGTACATTATTTTGAGCTATTTCGTAGGGTTCAGCCAGCGTTCGCAATGTAAGCGCAAAAAAATGTGTTTATTTATGACATCACATTAGAAACCTCTAAAATTATTAGCGTTTCTTTACCATATTATGCATGTTATATACATATAAACCTTCCTCTTGAATCACTCTATCTATTAAAAAAACCTGCATCAAAATCCGTTGCGTAGTTTTAAAGATATAAGCATACATAGGGACAGACAGACAGCGAAGTGACTTTATTTTATAATATGTAAAGAAAGATAAAGATAACGTACATTACTTTATTATAAAGTACGGGTGGCAACCCTAACTGCATTCGGTCCGGATTCGATCCATAGGGGTTGCATCCAAGAATTCGCATCTTGTTTAATTTACGTATGGTCATTTCACAGGTCAACCTAAGATGTTGTCGACTAATTATCCGGATTATCCTGTGTGTGCCTAAGACCCCAAGCAAGAGTTTAAAACTTTGTGTAATAGCGCCAGCACGCTTAAGGCACCCTCGGAAGTAGTTCGTAACCTGTCATGACAATAGTAGGTAGGTACCACAACACACTTAGGACCGCCATTTCTAGAATTCAAAGTCAGAAATTAAGAGAGATATTTGTATATCTCTCTTAAGTAAGTGCTCAAACACAAAATATAATAGTAACCAGTGTATCAGAGTACAGTGTAGGTAGCACTGGTTACTTTTATATTTCGTGTTTACATATCATGTATATATTATGTATAGCATGTTGTATATTTTCAGATTGGTATGTTGAACAGTTCCGTAGATACTTGCTGTTCGCTATTGTTTACCTCGGAAATTGAGCAACCCCTCATAAGTGAATGGTAATAGCAAAATCGACAAGTTTTTTACCTAGTAGTACCTACATAGGGACAAAACCTGACTTTTACTTGTATCAGCAAAATAGACTAGCAATAAAAACCAAAGTCAGTATTTATTTAATTTATAATAATATTTCTCGGATGTTCAGTTTTAATCTGATTAATGTTATGATAGCTGGCAAAATAATCGTGTCAACATTGGTACATTACTACAGTTAATGAAAATAATTGTTTCCGCGGCCGGTTAGCCACTGGTACCTACTACATGACACATGCCGACGTACCTGCTGAGTGCTGACGGCGAGACTCCGCTACAAATAACATGATCTCGCACGTCACGACATCGCATCCCATTTGTCTCTAGTTGACAGGCAAGAGGTGTCACATCGGTAGCCAGAAGTGTCCTGTCTTTTCACATAGACTAGGTATTTGCACGCGTAATACATTCACACAAACTCACGCCTTTTTCCCATAGGAGTAGGCAGATACATCGGTACGCCACCTGCTACGATCCTTACATACCTACTCCGATGTATGAGTAGGTATATGAGAATAGACCAGATTTATGAACGTAAACGAGGCTTTTTGCCTCATTTCCTATCATACACTTACACGTGTTTCTGACAAATAAATGCATCTTATCTCTTATACATATGGTCATACACCGCACGCACGCCAGTTGCGACTACGAGTACACTTGACCTTTCAGAGGAACATCACCAATAAGGTCACGATATGACCTAGGGCGTACCCTCCCAGTGTTAACACTCACACCTGTCTTGTAAAAAATGAAATGAAATGTTTGTGTTTAGACACTTTTACACGTCAACATTTTTTGATCAATATTTTAAAAATTATGTGGCATCAGCATTTCCGTCACCCAAAGAGCAATGGAGTGTCACCCAAACAGCAATGGAGAGGGCTATGCTTGAAGTTTCCCTACGCGATTGAATCAGAAATGAAGAGATCCGTAGGAAAACCAAAGTAACCGACGTAGTCAAACATAAGTGGCAGTGGGCAGGGCACATTGCTCGCAGAACAGATGGCCGATGGGGCCGGAAGGGCCTGGAGTGGCGACCGCGTACTGGAAGACGGAGCGTTGGAAGGCCTCCCACAAGATGGACCGATGACCTGGTGAAGGCAGCAGGAATACGTTGGATGCGAGAAGCACAGAACAGGTCGAAGTGGCGGTGTTTGGGGGAGGCCTATGTCCAGCAGTGGACGTCTTTCGGCTGAAATGATGATGATGATGATGATGACCAGCATTTCCTAGCTGACTGTTCCCTGAGAAGAAACGCCGAAACAAACTCAAAAGTCATGGTCTCTTTTAAAGTTCAAATATTATACAACATTAATTTTTGTTTATGCGAAACCCGAAACACGGGTCTAGTATTTTTATGTAAAGAATCTATGAAAAAATTTTCAAAACTGTATCATTAATAATCACAAAGTTATAAGCTTGATAAGTTACCTGGTTGTCCACGCAAAAACATATGCAGATCACCACAAACAGCTAGTGTACGTACCATCTCCGTGTAATGGACGTTTGAGTACGAGAAAGACATGATAATTTTAAAATCGAAACAAAACACTAAGGCCTGCGGCGGGTGCGCGCGCGCTCGCGATTAATTAAATATTTTTGGTACAAAATATAACATGGTGTAAAAATTATTGGAATCGATTCAGTTACTGATTCTGAACAAACTATATTCAGGTTTCGCATATACTAAAAATAATCTTGTATAAATATCTGGATGACCGAGCTTTGCTCGGTATTTTTTGGTAAATTGTGTTTAAAATAATAAGTTTATGTTCAAGTTGATTATCGATAAAGTTGGTCATTGAAAACACGAATAACACGACATTTTATAAAAATGAATCCTAGCTAGATCGATTTATCGCCCCCGAAACCCCCTGTATAATAAATTTCATGAAAATCGTTGGAGCCGTTTCCGAGATTCAGATTATATATATGTATACAAGAATTGCTGGTTTAAAGGTATTAATATATGGTTGACCGAGCTTTGCTCGGTATTTTTTGGAAAATTTTGTTTAAAATAATAAGTTTATGTTCAAGTTGATTATCGATAAAGTTGGTAATTGAAAACACGAATAAAACGACATTTTATAAAAAATAATCCTAGCTAGATCGATTTTAGCCCCCGAAACCCCCTGTATAATAAATTTCATGAAAATCGTTGGAGCTGTTTCCGAGATTCAGATTATATATATATACATATATACAAGAATTGCCCGTTTAAAGGTATAAGATTATTAAAATTTTATGTGAGTCTAACAATACGGCAATGGATTGAAGAGCCTTTTGAAGAAAGAACCATTGCAGCTTTGAGCTGATCTGTCCCAATGGACGGCATGTACATATGTATCAGTCATCGTGTAGCTCCACACTTTTGCTAGCCGCCCTTTATTCATCCTCTCAACATCGTCAACCATTTGATACGATCATGCATGCGTAGCATCAAATCAAATTAAATAATTTATTTTCTTGAATATGGGTAGGTAGTACACACGTCTCCATATCTAGCTACTGGCTTCTGCCCACGACTTCGTCCGCGTCAAATTTTTGCTCTCCTGACCTTTCCCGTCGCATCGATTTGCTTGCTAGTTTTCGTCCATTTTTTGTTGCTGCTCGCTCCTTTTGAGTTATAGTGAGTCAACCTTAAAAGATAGACATATGCTCTCGCGGACTTTTTTTTAGAACTTTTTAAAAGGAACAGTTCCGTCATACATAAATTTTGCATTATTTTAACCGTTTACGCAGCGCACGCAACGGAAACTCTCAAAAGGAATAAATTTCCCCCGTTTTTGCAACATTTTTCATTACTGCTCCGCTCCTTTTAGTTTTAGCGTGATGTTATATAGCCTATAGCCTCCCTCGATAAATAGGCTACCCAACACAAAAAGAATTTTTCAATTCGGACCAGTAGTTCCTGAGATTAGCGCGTTCAATCAAACAAACAAACCCTTCAGCTTTATAATATTATATATATACTAGCTTCTGCCCGCGACTTCGTCCGCGTCAAATTTTTGCTCCCCTGACCCTTCCCGTCGCATCGATTTGCCTGCAAGTTTTCGTCCATTTTTCGTTGCTGCTCGCTCCTTTTGAGTTATAGTGAGTCAACCTTAAAATATAGACATATGCTCTCGCGGACTTTTTTTAGAACTTTTTAAAAGAAACAATTCCGTCATATATGATTTTTGCGTTACTTTAACCGTTTACGCAGCGCACGCAACGGAAACTCTCAAAAGGAATAAATTTTCCCCGTTTTTGCAACATTTTTCATTACTGCTCCGCTCTTCTTCGTTGTAGCGTGATGTTATATAGCCTATAGCCTCCCTCGATAAATAGGCTACCCAACACAAAAAGAATTTAACAAACAAACAAACAAACAAACAAACAAACTCTTCAGCTTTATAATATTAGTATAGATATATATAATAATTAATTAATAATAAAGTATAGATCATACATTACCCTGCCTGGGTCGCGAGATTCGTTCGAAAGAGTTACCGTGACCCTGGCATTTGACTGACCTGTTAGTCTAGTGGTTAGTGACCCTGACTGCTAAGACTGAGGTCGTGGGTTCGATTCCCACCCAGGACAAATGCTTGTGTGATGAGCTCAAACATTTGTTCTGTGTCTGGGTGTAATTTATCTATTATTTATGTATTTAGGAATATACATATTATACGTATGTTTATCAGTTGTCTGGTTACCATAGTACAGGCTCTGCCTAGTTTGGGATCAGACAACAGTGTGTTGGTTGTCCTAAGATATATTATATTATATATATTATATTATATAGGCAACTGAAGGAACACGGGTGGGTTTTAGTCAGTAAAAGTCTGACACGCCCTCCCGCTCCGCCCAGAGCGGGAGAAGTCATTTGATGACTTCCCATCCAAAAAAAAAAGCTATACATTCCCAGTTATAGTTGTCTTTGCTTTGTGTCGGGTTTTCGTACGATGAGAAGTCAGCTTATACTGGAAATGTATAGCTTGATTTATCGCCGTGCGTACATGAGATGTGACATAGGTACAACGAAAGTTCTTTAAAGTAAATCCTATAATATATAATACAATACGTGTGCCAAAATCCAGTATACCTACTAAAAATATACACAAACCTAAAGTCACGTCTTCCTCCCATGGAATTAGGCAGGCAGAAACCACAGAGCAGAGTTCCACGAGCGAAACGAGGAAAAACTAGTATCTATATGTAAAGATCGGACTATACTTACCTAGGTACTAGTTTTTCCTCGTTTACGTTCACACATTAAGTCAAACACGCACGCCGGTTGCGATAAAAAAAATATTAAATTAATCCATTATAATAACAAATATTATCTATAATAATTATTCATATTACTGCATTTATTGACAGTTAATAATTATATAATTTTTATAATCGTACATACATACCTGACTAAAAAAAACATTCTATAAAGCTGTAACCTATTTTTAAATCCCATAGGCCTGTGTCCCAGCTGTGGGAACGGTTTGAACTGATTATGCATTATGTTATGTTATACATAGGCTCGCCCCCTATTACATGGGACCTAAACATAACTTGGGTGTACTAACGTTACACCTCTGACCAATCATTGGGACAACAAGGCGTGATGTTATGTTATGTGTAAATTAAATTAAATTAAAATTTATTGTAACAAGAACTAAATTTACAAAAACACTGTGTTCGATAACCACTGCATTAGTATAAACTGTGTCGCAGTCATTAACGCCCACCACCACATAGTAGGAGCAAAGAATAGACAAGTAAAAATCAAAAATTAAAAAATAAAAGACCTTAAAATGTAAAATTAAAATAAATAATATATATAAATTAAAATCTCCTAAGATTCGCCTTTTGCCAGCGGCTTCGCCCGCGTGGAGGTCGGAAATTATCCCGCGGGAACATACTACCGGGATAAAAAGTAGCCTATGTCCTTTCTCAGGCTCTAAACTATCTGTGTACCAAATTTCATTGAAACCGGTTCAGACTTTTTAGCAGGAAAGCGAGACAGAGAGACAGAGTTACTTTTACATTTATAATATTAGTATGGATATATATAAAATATATAATATAATATATATAGTGGTGAAGTGTGGATTTTCGGGCCCATACCGAATCTACGGCGTATTGCTGGAAGTGTGTCGTGTCACGTGTGAGATGCCGCGCGTCCTTGTGGCGCGGCTGATTGTCGTCTCCCATGATAATGATTACTGGCGAGCGTTGGCGATTGTCCACGCACTCCAATAACAAACCGCGGGTTGACGACTCCCTCTACACGTACTTACATTCACACATGTACTGGACATACTATTGTACATATATGAGTCATATAGGTAAAGGCACCAGTAGGCCTAATCCTCAGAATACTCGGTCGCCACTGACACACACCTGGCGCCCAATCATACACAAATACGAAAAAAAACCTGCTATGAACCTTCTTGGTCTCAAATGACAAAAGAGAGTGTTCAAATATTCCTTAATAGTGTAGTGAATAGTTCCAGAATATAGCTATGTTGTATGGAGCTTCTGTGTGATCTGTGTAGCAGTGTGTGTCTGAACTGGAGCGATGTGCGCGCCAAATTACAAACGTGATATATGTACGTGAAGTACGTCATACAGACGCGAGATCAAAGCACGCCGCGCTGCGCCCGCGCCGCTCCACCTAAAACTAGCTCCAGCTAGATATAGGTAGTGCTCCGATAACGTTATTAACATCATTCGGGATTCAGAGGCCCGAACCATAAAAAAATGAAGACCTAAGTAATAACAAAAAAATAAATTTCCTTATTTTTTATTAATTAAAATTATGTGTTAATTTTGTATTGTCTTCTGTTAGCAAGACCAAATGGTAGATAGTCATGAATATGGGTATTATCCCCACATCTTCATATTCTACGAGAGGTTCTTACAGTTCAGAGTGCCTGACAAAACGAGATATCGCTCAGCTGCTCGGCTAGATATCTCGCACTACATAATTATGACTATCGCGGTAACAAATGCATCTTCTGTGGCCAAGGAGTGAATGCTTTTCAACAATTTCGCACGAACGAACTTTTGATACCTATGAATTAAATTATGAGTGTATCCCATCCACCCCGGTCGTCCCGCCCCGTTAGCGAATTTACAAAGGCTATATACTATTTTAGTCACGAGTCAGACTCTAATCAGTGAGCTTTTGTTTCTGAATATTACTCGACAATACCTAGTCTATCTCAGTAAAAAAATTGACTCAAATAGACTAGCTTTTTGTTTTGATATTTTCAAAGAAAATGCACGGACAAAATCTAGTACCATTTCAGTCACGCGTGGACGAAATCCCATCCATGGTTAATACCCCGACTCAGAGTACCCCGACTCGGATAGGTTAGGTTAGAAGGCTAAGGCGGGAGCGAAGCGGAGCGGAGCTCCCGCCTTAGCCTTCGTGGTTATTTTTTTTTAAACCACCCAGAAATAGGAACCCCGCGTAGCGGGGCTCCGTCAACCTATCTTAGCACAGGTGGCAATCAGTTACATACATATTAATTTTAAATATACATATATTAATCAAATAGATAAGCTTCAATTATAGGTTGATAGTTACATGGCAACTATTATCATTTTAATTGCTCGTTTCTATTATATATTTGATAAACAAAAATAAAACGAATTAACAAACGAGAAGTACTTTTATTAGGTAAAGAACACTACCCACTTGTTGCGAGTATAAATTTAAAAATATCTCGCCAAAAGCTTAGCTATTCGAGTGATGTGTATTATATAGAACTAGATTTAGTCCGTGCATTTTCTTTGAAAATATTAAAACAAAAAGCTAGTCTATTTGAGTCAATTTTTTTACTGAGATTGACTAGGTATTGTTGAGTAATATGCATAAACAAAAGCTCACTGATTAGAGTCTGGCTCGTGACTAAAATAGTATAGCCTTTGTAAATACGCGCCCCGTTAACCGGGCAGTTGAGAAAAATTGTTGCATCGACCCCGGTTGAGCCGACCCGTCGTTTAACGGGGTGGATGGCACAGATCTAGTCGCATCTACCCCGGTGTGTTTTTAATGAAGTGGACAGCACAGACTGAGTAGCATACGCCCCGGTAGTGTTTAAAGAGATTTTTCATTTTCTTACACATTTTGTATGTCAGCTAGAAAACGCTTTATGTCTTTGAAGTACCAGGTAGCCATAACTCTGTAGGAGCCCATCTAACCCGTTGTGTCAGCTTGAACACGCCTTATGCCTTCGAAGAACCAGGTTGTCATAACTGGGTAGGAGCTTGCTAAAAATAGGAATGTCAGCTAGAAAACGCTTTATGCCTTCAAAGTACGAGGTTGTCAAACTTGGTAGGTTTATTACAACAATTATTGATTCTGAGGCGGTACGAAGTTCGCTGGATCAGCTAGTTATTTGTATAAAAATAAGTATGAAGTGTAATTTTATAATATTTAATATTCTCGTAAATGTTATATTACTATTTTTATTACATTTTTTTTAAATTAACAATGGATTTTAAGCTCCTGCCAAGTTATGTTAACCTGGTACTTCGAAGACATATAGCGTTTTCTAGCTGAGACTCCTATGTTTAGCAAGTTCCTACCCAGTTATGACAACCTGGTACTTCAAAGGCATAAGGCGTGTTCTAGCTGACACAACGGGTTAGATGAGCTCCTACAGAGTTATGGCTACCTGGTACTTCAAAGACATAAAGCGTTTTCTAGCTGACATACAAAATGTGTAAGAAAATGAAAAATCTCTTTAAACACTACCGGGGCGTATGCTACTCAATCTGTGCTGTCCGCTTCATTAAAAACACACCGGGGTAGATGAGACTAGATCTGTGCCATCCACCCCGTTGAACGACCGAGTCGTCACTACCGGGGTCGATGCAACTATTTTTCCCATCCACCCCGTTAACGGGACGGGACGACCGGGGTGGATGGGATACACTCTGAATTATAGATATCCCCAAATGGCGCGCTCCGTGCGTGGCGGCGGCGGCGCACAGTGGTTCGAAATCGACGCTCAGTGGACATTGAAATCAAAATTTCTGTAGGCGAGAAATAAAAATTGGAACGGCTTTATTTCAGTACTATTTATAATATTTGGTAATATGACAGCTATAGACAGCACCATCTCCGAAAACAAAACAAAATAATATTTTTTTTGTATGAAGAGAAACACAAATGTCGTTTTTTTTTTTTTCACAACTTAATAAAACTTAAAGCCTGCGGCTTACATGGGGTGTTGTCCCACATGAGGCGATTCCTAAATGATATAACACCCACACCCATGCGCGCCGCTTCACTCACAGCTGAGTGTTGATTTCGAAAAATACAGTTACAAATTTTTACGTTGTTTTAGGTGTGATCTTGAAAATATACAAAGTAATTGACGTTAGTGTGCTAATTTTAGTCATTATATAATGATAAAAAATGGAATATACAGTATAAAAATACTAAAAAAAAAACATTCAAATAGAGACTCGTTTACAATATATGTTCGCGGCCAGGCCAAGCCTCACCATCGGATTTCAATAGCGCAGTGGAAGTTATGATGGTGGGGCTCTGGAGACAAGAGTGGCATACGAACCTGTCCGCCGTGCGCGGAGCCGAACAATGATATAAGTCAAATAAGTACAATTACAATACAACAAACAAAGGACTCACCTGGTTGAAGAACACCTGCTTCTGGGGCCCACCCGGATCTATGTATGTAAGTGAGTGTGTATTGTATTGTGTTGTGACGTTATGAGTATCTCCAGGTTAAAATCCGCTGCAATAGGCCAGAGATTTTCTCCAACATGCGGTTCCAAACACTAACACATTAACCTCAAAGTTTTCAAAACAGATATATCCAAACTCAACCCGTATTATTACATCAACTTGGGGTTATTTACAATCAAAGCAATTGGATCACGACTAATTGTCACAAACGGATCGATTTAAAGGGATTAATTTACAACTGGTCGCGAAACTCAACACGGTGACGATTTCCCTTGTTCAAGCCAAAAAAAACAAAAAGAAGTGTCAAAGTCAAACTTGACAAGTCAGATGTCACTCCGTTCGGGCGCGTTCCGAAGGCGCATAGAGTAACCAATTTAAACGGGACTGAACAATATACTTAAATAGATTTTGCAGTATTTCTTATGATAATTTAATTCGTTGTTAGTAGATTATGTTAGTACTAGCATGCATGGATCAGATCCATGGAATGCCTGCTGCATATCACTTACCAATTAGATTTAAAAAAATGGCAAGCCAGATATGAAGCTAGTAAAGCAGCTTTGAAAAGTCGCAAACAGACGATACAGCGAAAATTTTGAGAGGAAATGGGACTCCTAGAGGATATCGTAAAACAAGCTTAGTTGATTTATTTATTTTGTGTAATATTAAAGGGTTTTTTAGCTAGTGTAATATTATAAAACTTATCTAATAATGTTCTCATATCAATATTTTTAATATCTGGATGACCGAGCATTGCTCGGTACTTTTTGGTAAATTGTGTGTAAATAATTAGTTTATAATCAAGTTGATTATCGATAAAGTTGGTCATTGAAAACACGAATAAAACGACATTTTATAAAAATGAATCCTAGCTAGATCGATTTATCGCCCCCAAAACCCCCTGTATACTAAATATCATGAAAATCGTTGGAGCCGTTTCCGAGATTCAGATTATATATATAATTATATATATACTAGAATTGCTCGTTTAAAGATAAAAGATATAAAGGTGCTGGAACCACGAATGATGGTAACACGGCTAGAAATTTTTTCCAGTGTCCTGAGAAGACTGCAAATATCACTGGATTGAGTCAGGAGCTCATCCAAAAAAATTTGCAACTATTCTCCGTGTTGTATCATCAGGACAGTGTATTAAATATTGATGTGTTTGCCAATCATCTCGACGAAACTGCGCAGCTGTATGTGGAACTGTATGGCTGGTATTTCATGCATTCCAGTATCCACAAACTTCTGCTACATGGAGCCGAAATAATAAAACATTTCAACATTTTGCCTATAAGAAAGCTATCAGAAGAGGCATCTGAGGCCGGAAATAAAGATTTTAGAAAACCCAGGGAACATCATACGCGGAGGTTTTCGACAAACCAAGACATCTTTAATGGTTTCGTCGTATCCTCAGACCCATATTTGGCAAGCATTTGACCTATTTGTCAGTACAAATAAGAGTAGGAATGATTTAACTGAAGAAATGATGTTCCGTCCCGTTCGAATTGGTTACTCTGTGAACGCACCATGACGTGAAACGGAGTGACATCTGTCAGTTTGACACTTTCTCTTTGATTTTGGTTGGAAAAAGGGAGCATCGTTCGCAGTGGCGGTACCTCCATATAAGCTCAAAAGCCTTACTAAAATGCTCGATAGAGAATCAATATCAAACCCGAACTATTTAAAAGTTCACGCGCTTAATTCTTATCAAAATAACACAAAGTATCTACCTATGCCACACTACTACACATCGCGATTGTTCGCGCGCAGAGTTTCGCATTTGCAGCATCTACATATAGCTATCTCGCTTACACGTACCGGCTTTTGCCGGGCTTTCAAATACTATCTCTGTCACTTTCGCACTTATAGCGATGTGCCGTATAACGAGTTAGAACCTTGTGCGTCTACAAATCGATCAGTATGGAAGATTTAAGCCGTGCATGCGTATGAAATTGCACGCGTATGATGCGTGCACTTGTCACCTTGCCAACTCTGCAGTGTTGCCGTTTTAGCGATGTTGTGAGATCTTGGAGATTTTTAACGGGTTTGGAGACTTTTTTAAGATTTAGCAACAATAAAAATTAGCGACTTTTTAAAATAACCAAATTAAATATTCAAGCAATATCTTAAAAATAAAAAAATTGCGACATCTAGCTAGATTTTTCATATACCTGGCGACTTTTTTTGCCTAAATGACAACACTGCAATTCTGCGTAAGTAGTTCTCGACACCCGAGTGCAACTCACTTCAGTTTAATTTGCTTGAGTGAGAAAAGTTTTGTTATTAAAGTTTTTTGTGTGTTTTTTTAGATTTTCTCAATACAATTGTTTTGGTGACTTACCTACAACAATGGAGGTAATTGTACCTTGTGAGGATTTAAAATGCGTTCAAGTTTTGATTGGCGAAGATAAGGTAAAATCTTTAAACTTTGCTCAGAAAAAACAGTTAATTTCTAAATTAAAACCGACGCTTAATCTGTGTATTTCTCAGACTAGTAAATCGCATAAACGAAAATTTAATAGATCAGTGTATAAAACTAGTTGGATTGTTGGCTGTTCGCACACTAATAATTTGTATTGCTGGTGCTGCATATTTTTTTCGAATGAAGATTCCGTTTGGAATACATCTGGTTATAATGATTTAAATAACATATCTGGCGCCATTAAAAGGCACGCAAATTCCCATAAACACCTGTGTGCAATGGTTTCTTTCGGTAATTTTGGTAAACAACAAATTGAGACATCTATAGCACGCCCGTTATCTGAGGAAATTTCAAAATATAACACGCGCGTTGATAACAACCGTAGTGTATTTCAAAGATAAGTTGATATCGTTTGTCATTTCGCACAACAGGAACTTCCTTTAAGATGACATGATGAGTCCAAAACTTCATTAAATAAAGGCAATTTTTTAGAACTGGTCTCGTATTTTCAAAATACGATGTCGTTTTAGAAAAGCATATGCAGCATCAGGAAAGTGACAAACCGGCGCCGAGTTATTTATCTATATTAAACAAAATTCAAAAATGTATTGTATGTACCTAACCAGTAGTTTATGAAAAAATTGGGATGATACATACTCAGTCGAAAACTGAACTTTCTTTTTTTGAAATCGGTTAAAATTTTATTGGGCTTGCCTTATTTTGAAACCCTAGGCACGCCAATGATCGTTCGTCGCCGTTTGAATCGATCCGTTTGGGACAATTTGTCATGATCCAATTGTTTTTGTGTGTAATCAACCCCCTTTGACGTAATAATACGGGTTTAGTTTGAACTTTAGTTGAATACTTTGAGGTAAAGTGGCAGTGGAAAATGCGTGTTGGAGACCGCATGCCTCTTGGTAGCAGGGCCTATTGGAGCGGTGTTTGCGGTGTATCCTGGAGAAACTCAAAACGTCACTACACAATACAATATATACTCATTTACATACATAAATCCAGGTAGGCTCCAGAGCGGCTATTTTTCAACCATGAGGTGAGTATTTGAATATATTATATTATATATTATACCAGTTCAGCTCCGCGCACGGCGGACAGTTCGCTCGCTACTTCTTGACCCAGGGCCCACGATTGTCACGCTTCCATATAATAATTAAAATCCTATGGTCGGGGCCTGGCCTGGCGTCGAACAAATGAAGTCTCTTCTTTTAATTTTCCCTGTTACCAGGTTAGGAAAACATTGAATTTGTTGAAGTGTCAAGTATGATGGATTCTGATTTTGAATTCTTTGATAGCGATGACGAAACTCATTAGACTAGATTTTAATGTTTGATGTTTTTGTGTAAATTTTATATATTTCTCAATTATACATTTGCCTATTCTTAGTATTTTTCTGTATTAGTTATAAGTTTTTGTACTAAAAAATAGCTCTATTTTATGTTAATTATGAAGTCAAACTTTTAATCTACTGACATAATCTACTATAAACGAATTAAATTGTCTTAAAAAATATTTAAAAATTGATTTATACTGTAAATGGGTCTCTACTTGAGTGTTTTTTAGTTTTTTTATACTGTATATTCCATTATTTCTCATTATAATTAATAAAATTAGCACACTAAAGTCAATTGCTTTGTATATTTTTCAAGATCACACCTAAATCAACGTTAAAATATCTAACTGGATCTCTCGAAATTCAACTCTCTGCTGTGAGTGAAGCGGCGCGCATGGGTGTGCGTGTTATAGCATTTCGGAATCGCCTCATGTGGGACAACACCCCATGTAAGCCGCAGGCTTTAAGTTTAATTAAGTTGTGAGAAAAAAACGACTTTTGTGTTTTTCTTCATACAAAAAAAATTATTTAATATATTTTTTTTCGGAGTTGGTGCTGTCTATTGCTGTCATATTCCCAAATATTATAAATAATACTGAAATAAAGCCGTTCCAATTTTTATTACTCGCGCTACAGAAATTTTTTTTTCAATGTCCACTGAGCGTCGATTTCGAACCATTGTGCGTCGCGGCGGCAGTGACTATTCGAGTCACCGCCCCACTACACCACACCACACTATACGACGGCACCACGCCACACTGTCAATCGCCAGCCTTTTAGCGACGCAGCCTGAATAATGCAGCAGCCGCACAGATAGCCGCCCTTCCCTCTCCCGCCCCCTGCCCCCACGGTAACATACAAAGCCCCTCATTGCACATACCCATATTATGCAGAAGGACTACTCGTAACTGGTGACGCTCCCGACACTCACAAGGGCACCTCAATGCCATGCTGTGCGCATATAATTATATGACATAATCACAATCGCATGACACTACAATTTTTGTTTAACTTTCACCGGATGAACGGAAGGTTCCGTTTCTGGCAACTAAACTCAATCATGGAGATAATGGCTGGACCTTCTGAACCATTACTTTTGTGTGAGTTCCTCTCTCCGGGTCCTTGTTGTCAACGACGATTTTCGTACGGTTTCAATCGATACATTATTATATATTCATTCGGTATTCAAATGAGCAAACATCCTTTTATTATAATATATTTTTGCGAGGAAATTGTGTCAAATTGTATTATAGACTAGCTTTTGCCCGCGGCTACGCCTGCGTGGATGTCGGAAATTAACGCAGGTATTTTTCTAAAATAAAACATTTTTTCTAAAATAAAAGTAGCCTAGATACTCCTTATTACATCAGCTACCTGCCAGTAAAAGTCTCGTTAAAATCGATCCAGCCATTTCAGAGATTAACCGGAACAAACAGACAGACAAAAGTTAAAAAAAAAAAGATTTTTTGGTGTAAGTACCGTATTTACTTTCATATGCATTATAAGTGAAAAGCTGTTAATTTGAAATTACAAACAGAGACTTCAGTTTTATTTATTTGTATAGATTTTGAAATTGTTTCATGCGACGCGTCTCGGGCATTATTTTATGTTTAGGATCGAGAGAGTTGCGTACTGAAGACGAATAATTCATAAACAAACTCAGAAAAGCAAAAGAAAGTCATAAATTAAATACAAAGTGTGAAAACATAATCAACAATCATATAACCATGAGCACCAACCAGCACCGCGTGTCCGCGTTATAATAAGCCGACATTAAAGAAATGAACCTTGTAAATAAGTTAATCGCCAAGTGCTGATTACCAAGAACTTCCATTACGTTAATGAAAGTGTCTCGTTATGATATCAGTAAGCCGACTGAGCCAAACTGGGAGAATCAAATCGTTCGTTTCAATAATGTGAAAGTAAATCATAGTAATCACTGGCTTTCGCCTGCAGCTGCACCCGCTTGTTATGTCGATGAAAAGCTTATATCCTTCCCCAGGGTTCAACGTATTCCCCTGCCAAATTTCATAAAATCCGGTCCAGCCGTTTCGGAGATCAGCCGATACAAACAGGCAGGAAAAATTCAAAATTTGTTTTCGTTATAATTACCGTTAATACTTTCCTACGAATTTTGTTAAATACTCTTCTGTTGTTATTCACGAGCTGATATTTCTCGGAACTTGTAAGCGTTTTGACACCATCAACAGGAATTGACAGTATCGAACATGCCCCATGTGTGATGGTACAGTACCTACTAGGAAGTGTGAGCTTTCTCACAATAATAACTGATAATCATTGTATCAGTCTGTGCTTCACGCTACGGTTGCGAGTCAACCGCATCGTCCGCATCGTCCGCACTTTGCGCACCGCACACACTCCGCAGATACGTTTTATTGGTAGTTTTAATATCATTATCAACCCTCCGCTCATATGTATATCAATTCTTGACAGTTCTTGACTTAACAAATATTGTTTTAATGACTGCATAAAATTTCAAAGTTATGTGTTTTACATTCTACGATGAGTAAGTAAAGCAGCGAATGTGCACCACGGTATTTGTACGGTGCTTGTACTGCATAGATGATTACGTACAGATTGTGTAGTGACTCCGTAGCAGAAGCATACAGGCTACAGCCAGCTTAGAAACTAGCATGGTTTCAGTTTCATTCAAAGACATCATCGAAATTCAGCCGATTATTATTAACATACATTATCATCCTACGTTTGCACATAAATTTTATTGCATAAGTATTGTAAAAATATAAATATCATGACAAATGCCTAAAGTCATAAATATAGGAATACAAAAAAACTAAATATTATAAATAGGGTTAGTATTTCTTTAAATTTTCTGTAAAAATCATACACGGACGATGAGACAATATTTCATAGCGGTTTAGTTTCTGCGAGTCACTGAAACAGAAAAACTTCCTGTTTACACACACTACACACATTAATAAAGTGTATCATAACTTCTTAAGAGACGGGATTCATAAAAATGTTTTATGTGATATATTTCACCCACGCTAAGTGGGCACTACATATTCTGTGGACATAATTATAATAATGCCGTGTAGATAATAAACTGTAACGAGCCACTAATTGACGGCACCCGAAGTACGGCTGCGCGGGCGGCGCGCGGCGCGCAGCGGCGGGCGAGATACATCATGTGCCGTCACAGCATCACGTCACGTGACAACGGAGCGCCGCTCGCCGGTCATCAGCCGCCAACCATCTCGAGCAAATGACTTTTGTTAACATGGCTCCCTCAGATTCGTCGCCAGCTGGGGTTGCATGGTCCACTCAAGACTGACTCATAGGAGAAGTAAACCACTGATCCCTCACGACCGTTCACATTGCAGTCAGACAAACCCTTCCAGTTTCCGAGCCACGCGCTCAACGTGCCTACATTCGGGATAATACCAAGTGAGACCATTCTAAGTTCATTTCAATCCTTTGTATATCATCTCCTTCGATAATTCATTTACTTGAGAACATGTTGTTACATTGTGGAAGCTTTTACCTGACCGCTTTCTGACAACGGTCAGGTAAAAGCTTAGCAGGCCATAGGCCATATTTTTTTGGCGGCAGTATTTCACGGGGCAACGGAACCTAATGGATTAGGTTCCGTTGCCCCGTGAAATACTTTGGCAGAACCCGTGCGCCAACGTGTAATGGTGTTGGTTATGTATGTATTAGTAGCATCCACGTCTGATCGGAAGCACCTAGATTCTCATAAATACCCAGGCAACTATGTATCACTGTGGTATGCCATTACCTGCCCGCCGCTGTGGGCGCCGCCCGCCCCGTGTCAGTTATCGTGGAGTATCACTGCGCGTGGCATAACATAGTCCACTTGCTCGGCGCAAGGAAGAAGAAAGGAAATTGAAATTCTTTAGTGAGAGCTATTATCTTGAGCGTAGGTACTCTCAAGATAACCTGTTCACAGAATAATAAATTCTTTAGTGAGAACTATTATCTTGAGAGCACCTGTGCACAGAGTAATACAGCGCACATAATGCTTAAAAATAAATAAAGATTCAGAAGAATGAAAATTGTAAAGTAATATACAAGGTTGTATTTATTGCCTAATATAAATATTAAATTAAATAAAACTGGATTCCAGACTGAGGTCCATTTTTTTTTGGAATTTTGGTGTTATGAGTTCAAGTTCAAGTTATTTATTTCATAACAAAAATACATTTGTGTCGAAATATCAAAAAGGAAAAGGAAGGGAAAGGAAAGGAGCAATAGTGCTTACACCCGCTACTCTAACGCTTACGCTTTGTTTATTTAATATACAAACGCCACGTAAAGACTCCATCCTGAACCGCCACAGTGTATACTCTATAGTGTGTAGTGCGTCCAGTTCGTTGGCCGCTAGTCCGCCACATGCTGGAATATCCAGCGCGTTGTGGACCTTCTGTGACCCTTGCTGTTGTATGTTGCTGCGAATGTGAATTCAGTGAAGAGCAACACAACGCGGTAAGAGCGCGCCGCCACCGCCGGACGCACTGAGTGTTGCGCCGCGGACGCACTCGAGTGGCAACATTCACTACGTCCGGAGAGCGGCTAGCTTCACTTACTTCAAGTAGTAAGCACAACTGAATCGCCTAATGTTCACTATGTACTTATTGCGAAATATTCTGCCTCTTCATTACCAGTTCACATCACACTGCTTGAGCCGAACAATCACCTCTTCGATGTGTGTGATAAAACGTAGATGCTGGTTCTCTACTCAGCTGGCGAGCTGCGGGCGGGCGTCGCGCGGCGCACTAGTGCTGTGGGTCAAACATACTGTAAGACATCCGTGGCTCGGCACATTCAGCGACGCGACGAAACAATGGACATCGAGTGAAGTTTTACAAGCAGAATATGACCTACGTCAAGCGGCTACATTTTGAAATGTAAAAGGTTTCCCCTGTAGGAGTGCACCAAGCGTATCCCGGAGCCCGGCCCCGGCCCCGGGCACGTCGTGTTACGTCAGTGCGTCGCTCTTCATTAATTAGCTACAGCGATGGACTTCACTCTCGGGCAATACTTTAGACGATCACTTAGTGTCAGCTTATCTCGCACCAAACACATCGGATAGTGCGCTCTATTAATGTACTGTGATGCATTAAGATTGTTTTATGAGAATATTGCGGCGTAGCAATGTTTACTATCTATTTAAACAGGTTTCAATTCTGGCGGGAACCTGACCGGGTCGGGAGGCATAAGCCCAGCCTAAGTCCTAGAGTAGAGGAACGAGAGTAGAGCGGCCTTTTACCTACACAACAGGAGGTGGTAATACAAATGTTAAACAACGAATAAAGGAATAACTTCAAACAGGCTGCTGTGCGTGATGAGGGTCATTGCCCTCCGTCTCACTTCACACGAGGACCATTATCTTAGTAGTAGGCAATAATCTATTTTGACAACATTTATCCTTAACGACGGCTTCTATATATAAGGTGTATCTATTCATACACGAAATGTTTCAAGAGGTACAACTGTAGGTGGTAAAGAAGCAACAGCAACGAAAAAAAAACATTTCTAAATGTAATTTTTTCAAAATTTAATGTTTAAAAATTATTTGACGCACATGAGAAATACTGGCTCCTTCTTATTTTCACGGCCCGAGACACTGCGGCCATGCTCGTGCCGTCCGGTCGTCGCCCTCGCAGCGTCGGGCGGGCCATTCATGGAATTTGGAGTAAAGGTTTCATGCAAAACGTCTCAAGCAGTTTTAAAATTATAATAATTACGAAAATTCAAAAACGCTTAGGTAAAAAAATTATTTTTGCTTCTATAGCTTCTTTACCACCTGCAGGTATACCTTTTAAAATATTTCGTGTATGAATAGATACACCTTATATATACCCACGGGCACCTGCGAGCTACAGTTACACACACGCCGCCGACCCCTGGTCCCGAGACCCGTCCTCTGCCTCTGACACATACTCTAACTTCTTCTTCATAGCATGCAAATATGTAATGGCTCATTATTACTAATTTATCTATTTATTTTGCAATTATCTGAGATACACAAAGAACAATGCGTTGTCGACTTAAAACATTCAATATTAGTTATCAACGAAATGACCGCACGTCTATTAGCATAGTTCGGTAATGTCTGTCTCTTTACTTACTTATCTGTGCTTTGTTTACGCACAAACAAGCGACCGTCTGCTCCTGCGCATATCGCTCCTAATGAGAGTGCGCCGCGCCCCATTAGTGCTACTACATGATAGTACCGGATTGATAACATGTAGCCAGCGCTCACATTACTGTCCCGACGCACGATATAAGAACTCTTTTCATACAGCCTTCCAAGACTTACTGATATAGAACCCTATTCAAGGACTTCCATGTGTAGCGAGTGTCCGTATATTCTATCACAACTATATTAATATTTATACTAATTTTACAGGCCGAACCCCAAGTAAGGCTGGGGTCTTGTGCTGTACGTATCGTTTGGCGTCAGCGTAGTCGTCGCAGACTACTTGAAGCTGCAGCGACCAGCGAGGGCTCCAGAGAGGCAGTATATTCCTATAACATTTATGTTTTTTTTTCTATACTTTATTATTAAGAACTTGATTCTTAGTAATTAATTACGATCTAGCCAAAAAGGATAATAAGCAATTTAACTCTAACTTAATATGTTACGTAATAGATTTCGTTAAAACTAAGAATAGTGTCCATTTGCACTTTTACACAAGTCCGTAGCACTTTCTTAGAGTCTAATATTTTTAGCCTTCGCACTAAGTCTGTGTTGTCTAGCAGCTGGATTGCCTCAACATTCACGTGTCGGTGAAGTCTGTGTTCGTGGGCTTCAGCAAATTTTTGGATAATGGTGGTGACGAATTCCATTTTTAGGTCACGGTGAAGGTCGTCATTTCTTATGTACCAGCATTGACAGCATCCCTGAGTACTTTATTTTGGAATTGTTGGATTATTTTGACGTTGCTTTGTTTAGTACAGCCCCAAAGGTGGATACCATACGTCCATATTGGCATCAGAATATGCTTGTATAGGGTTATTTTATTATGTAATAGGATTTCCTTCCGAGTAACCAATATAGACTTTTATAACGTACTAGCTTCTGCCCGCGACTTCGCGTTTTTCTTGTTCCCCCGACCCTTCCCGTCGCGTGTCAAATCGCCTACCCGTGCGATTTTCCCCGTTTTTGCAACATTTTTCATTACTGCTCCGCTCTTCTTGGTTGTAGCGTGATGTTATATAGCCTATAGCACTCACGAATAATGTAGGTTTCTACCAGTGAAACAATTTTTAAAATTGATTCATTACTTCCGGAGATTACCCCTACATACTAACTTTAAACTTACAAACAAATGTTACCTCTTTATAATATTAACTAGCTTCTGCCCGCGACTTCGTCCGCGTCAAATTTTTGCTCCCCTGACCCTTCCCGTCGCATCGATTTGCCTGCTAGGGTTGCTGCTCGCACCTTTTGAGTTATAGTGAGTCAACCTTAAAAGATAGACATATGCTCTTGCGGACTTTTTTTTAGAACTTTTTTAAAGGAACAATTCCGTCATACATGATTTTTGCGTTACTTTAACCGTTTACGCAGCGCACGCAACGGAAACTCTCAAAAGGAATAAAATTTCCCCGTTTTTGCAACATTTTTCATTACTGCTCCGCTCCTCTTAGTTGTAGCGTGATGTTATATAGCCTATAGCCTCCCTCGATAAATAGGCTACTCAACACAAAAAGAATTTTTCAATTCGGACCAGTAGTTCCTGAGATCAGCGCGTTCAATCAAACAAACAAACAAACAAACAAACAAACAAACAAACAAACTCTTCAGCTTTATAATATTAGTATAGATATAGATAACATTTATGTTCAGGTGGCACATTGGCTAACCCGATACCTAAATATAGATCGCGTGCGCCTCTTCTACAATAAGTATGTATTAGGAATGTACTTCAAGGGAAACACAGTTGAAGTTCATTATCGTCAAGTTTGTACATAACTCCATATCGACTCCATACCTAGAAAATATACAGTCGTCGAAGACAGCTTTATACTATTGGTCGACCTCATCTCTATTTACATATATGATATCAGCCCCCGTGCAGACTGGCGTGCGATGTGTGCAGTACACTCGTGTGTCTGTGGGCTGTGACGCTCTAGCAGGACAATTTAATTTCCTGGCACGCGCCGCACACGCTCGCCATTACACAAATATAATCGTTTCACTTCGCCGCCGCCGCCGCGCCGAACATTTCGATTTAATTGAAACGTCTGCGCTTCCGTCATCCCCCGCATCGTTGAGTGTGTGCCGCTGTACCTATGTGCCGGGTGTCTGCGCTGTCTGTGAGCGCTGCCGTGAGAACCGCGTGTTGCTGAGTTGCTGACACTCGGCACCTTTATTTACCTTGGCGATTTTTATTTGAACTGAGGCAGTATAGGGGACTACTCAGTTCAAAAAAATATACTATAGTAGGTTCAGATAGTATATTTGTAACCGAAACGACAACAGGCAATATGGGTACCCGCCAGTTGTTTCGACCTCACGATGGTTCGCGTTGCCTCGCGCTCGCGCATAAGTTCGCACGACATGAATGCTTAGTGCCTTACGCCTGATGCCTGATGTACGATCATGTACTGTGAACTAGGCTGATCGCCATCTTTGTGCCACCGACGTCGGACACCCGCCGCGATACTCATGTGACTATACGTGATATTTAATTGGTATTGAACATTCATCATCATCATCATTTCAGCCGAAACACGTCCACTGCTGGACATAGGCCTCCCCCAAGAACCACTACTTTGACCGGTTCATTTTTTCGGGGGTTTTCCATAATCTTGTTGGTTTGGTTGGCTAGCGTGTTGACGATCGCAGTATGCTGATAAAATACATAGAGAACGCTGCTGCCCTTTCTCTAGTATGTCCCTTATTCCCTTATAAGACGCCCACTGGAAGAAATAGGAACTGGATCATCATCATCATCAGCCTATATTGTTCCCACTGCTGGGACACAGGCCTCCTCTCGGTGAGAGGGATTAGGCCGTAATCCTCAGTAGATTTTGAGAGAGTTTTCAAAGCTCAAAAAATATGTATCCGAGCAATTTGCGGTGTTCACTTTTTAGACAGCTGTAAGCCGTTGTTTCAGAAACTTAAAATTATACCTTTGCCTTGTTTGTATATTTTTGAAATATGTACTTTTGTTAAGAATAATTGTAATTTATTTGAAACGAGCACAGTCAGGCCAAATAGCCGAACACGGCATAAAGATAGACTTCAGCTGCCACCAATAAAACTAAAATTATTTAAGAAAAATGAATACTGCATGTCGATTATTATTTACAATCATTTACCAAATAGTTTGCAAGACTTACCTCTGACATTATTTAAAAAAATACTTTTCATACTATTGCTGTTTAAAAGATATTAGGTATACCGTTAATGACTATTTAGAAGACAAATCAATAGTATCTATAATTTATAAGTTAGAATAATTGACATCACTGATTTAATTGACATTTGCACGCCAGGTTATGGCAGGATATGCTGAAACAAAATGAATGTAACACCTTCTATACCATATTCTTGCAAATAAATATTTTTGATTTTTTCATTTTTTTTTATTGAATCTACCACGCAGGCCCAGTACGGGTTGGTAGATGTCACATATCTTCGAACTTTTGTCGTTTTAAGGCATGCCGGTTTCCTCACGATTTTTTCCTTCACCGTTAACCGTTAAGTAGTAACACCGCATTGGCACGTTGAGCTGTTAGGGTGTTATTTACGTAATTTTAAATAAATAAATAATAAAAAAAAAATAACATGGAAACCATCACCTCCTTCTGCGAAGCAGCATTACTGCTTCGCAGAAGGAGGAGGCGGGGCGCGTGAGGGAGTGACAGTCACTGCGCACTCACGTCCCTAGCCGCCGCGGCCCACAACTCGTAAGGCGTGGCCGATACCGCTGGCCCACCACTGCTCTACTGGAACTGGATATTAAACGTTAATGAATCATAAAGATAAGAACACACAACGCTGCGGTGCAGGAGCCGGCCGGCCTAGTGGGCTACACGGTCGGAGCACATTGGTGCACACGTGTTGCGGTCGCAGTAACCCGAGCCCGGCGCGCGGCGCGCGGCGCGCTGCAGCCGGAGGAGCGCGACACGTGCACATCACGCAGACACACAGGATGTAAACAGGTCCATCACATAACGAATCTAAGCGTTCTGTACAAACTAAATATAATTGAGCAAAAATTATTGCTGTTAAACGACTTGCGAATAACCTCAAAAAGTGAAATTATAACATTAAAACCGGTTTTCGTGAAGAAAAGTAAAAAATGTTGGAACTTTGACCTTCAACGTCTCTGTAATCATTTCTTAGGTACCTATGGTCCGGTACATTAAATAATTATCAATATGACGGGGAGAATAAATGACTCTTGGCTTCCTAAAGCATCTTTTGACAACCGTTAGGTGGAATAATAATACAACCACGTAATGGTTTCACGGTTTCATCACTACTGTCCAGAACTCCAGATCATACATAAGTATTAGAATTGTATAATTATACTAGCATTTGCCAGCGGCTTCGCCTGCGTGGAGGTCGGAAATTATACGGCGGGAACATACTACCGGTATAAAAAGTAGCCTATGTCCTTTCTCAGGCTCTAAACTATCTGTGTACCAAATTTCATTTAAATCGGTTCAGTAGTTTTAGTAGGAAAGCGAGACAGACAGACAGACAGAGTTACTTTTGCATTTATAATATTAGTATGGATTAGTGTGGATAGTGTGGAAATGTGGATGGTTCAGATGCACAAGAAGTAGTCGGAAGGTTGCGCGTCTGCGATCATTTACCTTCGTCTAGCTTTAGATCCGTCTAACCTGAACCCCATTTCTTCCCGTGGGTGTCGTAAGAGGCGACTACGGGACTTACTAGAGAATGGGCAGCAGCGTTCTCTATGCATTTTACCACCATACTGCGATCGCCAATCCGCCTGCCAAGCGTGGCGATTATGGTAAAACCCCCAAATTGGGGGAGGCCTATGTCCAGCAGTGGACGTATTACGGCTGAAATGATGAACCTGAATCAAATCGGTTCCCGTTGAAACAACTGAATACCTACTTAAATATTTTGTTATACGCAGTTAGCGTTCGGTTCATTACCGCTCCCCGCGGTGCCCTCAGTGTCGCACCTCCAGCAGGTAAGCGAGAGCATGCGCATCTAAATACCAAAGTGAGTGCACTCTCAGACACGTGAGCAAAACATTCGTATGATGAACACCTACCTTTCATTTGCTAAACATGTTTATAAATTAAAATCCTCAGCAAATCACTAAATCGTATAGAGATTCCAAGTTCACACAACCTGAGGAGAGAGTCGGCTGACTCCGACCAGCAGAGCCGGAGTGCGTCAGGGTGGCCGTAGTACTTGGGTGTCGGAGGTCGGAGGTCGGAGGTCGCGCCGACCAAGCATTGTTGCGATAATGTAGCCATTCCCGGAATCACGTACATTTAAGCGTCACGGACAGACGGATCTATTATCAGTATCACAAATGTTTAACCACCACAGTGTATCGAATACTTTAACAGCTCGAGTGAACTTCACAAAATTGAGTAATAACTCAATCTTGTGAAGTTAGGTGCTCCCTCCCTGCTTAGTTTATGTGAGGAAAGGTATTGGTATTGTATGGGTTAACGATCAGGACTCACTCCAATAAACTGTGCGTGTTAATACATCTGGAGTGTCCAAGCGCTGCCTGAACAGTTAGCTATATATAAATACTATGTGTCGGCACGACAGGAGAGAGGTGTATTAAGACGCACAGTTTATTAATGGTTAATTTATGCTCATTAACAATATTTATATTATATCCGTGGAATATGTGTAGTATATTCGACGTATACATTAACTTTAGCTTTAACTGGATGTGTACCCCGTTGTGACGTTGTACTGTCAAACCGTTAGCGATACTATCTGCTGCTGAGTGCCGACACACAACACAGCACAGTGAGTACAGCACAACGTTATTATTTATCAATGGCATAAGTTAAATACTACATTAATGGTGCCTGTCAGTAAGAGTGAATTGCGTGTCAAGTGTCAATTCGCTGATAACGGCTGTGTTCGCCAACGAAAATAGAGCAAAGTTACAAGCAGCTGTGTACATTGAGTCGTTTACTTGACAGTGACGCTGCATCCTAACGGAAAAGAAATCGGAATGTTTTTGTGTCGGAGCGACGGGCGAGGTGCGAGGTGGAGCCGGTGTCAAGCGGTTCGTGACCGTTACCGGCGCACGAAGCCGCCCGGCTCTCACCGGCGCCGGCGCAGGCGCGCGGCGGCAGCCGACACCCGCGAGTACTGGGGGCGCAGCAATGGTTTGAACGTTACAATTTAATTCCAAGGTTTGCTGTGCCTGTGAACACCTTTAGTGTTAGCCCTTGTGCAACCTTAGATATGCACGGATTAACATATCGCATCTATATCAATGGAATGTCAGTTTGCATTTACACAGTAGAACACCATAACTACGCATTTGCGGCGCGTCCCGACTTCCCGAGGGTTCCGTCCCTCGGACGCCGCGCGCCGGGGGGCGTGGCGGCTCTGTCACACGTCGCGTCGTCGCTCACTCTTGGACAGTATATTCGCACAGGGGTTCGCAAGAGTTGAACTCCGGCCCATCTGCTTCATCGGTTTGCTGCTTGTTGGTATGATACTTGAAATTGATTGAGTTCTAATTGAATAAATAGTATGCGACAGCTGTTTTTATTATTTCGTACCTTTTTTTTTTGGGCTTGTCAGACTTTTATTGACTAAAACCCACCCGTGTTCCTTCAGTTGCCCATGTGCCAGGGTCACGGCATCTCTTTTGAACAATCTCGCGACCCTGGCAGGATAATTTCGTAACTTCAGGTTCGGTTCGGTCTCATATAAAAGTTGTTAAGAATGGTGACTTTTAAGGTTGACTGGTAGAAAATGACTAAGGCAGTAAGTCCGCCTTTGTAAATTTTTTGTGAGTAGGTAATGTATTAAATAAATAATTACATAAGTAATTAAGTACCCCTTTTCGGATTTTAAGTAATTACAATAACACCGTTTTCATTACGTTTCACACTGTTTTGTTTCACAGGACATAAACGCGTCGTGTTTACTTAACCAAAATAATAAACACTGTGACGTCAGTCCTTTTGTTAAGGCGAGCGATTGAGTTTCACTTCGACATGGTATCCTTACACAGTTTAGGACAAAGGGCCTGCGTGTTGAATTTCACAACTACTTGCGGTCACGACTATGAACATGCACAACCGCCACCGCCGCAGACGGGCTAGTGATCACCACTCAATATCACTGCACAGTGCACGGCACAGACGGGCTAGTGATCACCACTCAATATCACTGCACAGTGCACGGCACAGACGGGCTAGTGATCACCACTCAATATCACTGCACAGTGCACGGCACAGACGGGCTAGTGATCACCACTCAATATCACTGCACAGTGCACGGCACAGACGGGCTAGTGATCACCACTCAATATCACTGCACAGTGCACGGCACAGACGGGTTAGTGATCACCACTCAATATCACTGCACAGTGCACGGCACAGACGGGCTAGTGATCACCACTCAATATCACTGCACAGTGCACGGCACAGACGGGCTAGTGATCACCACTCAATATCGCTGCACAGAGCACGCGGCTTCATTGCACACATTACGGGTTTATTTAGTGACAGTATGGAGAGCTGGGGAGCTGTAGACCTGTACATTCAGGTGGAAGACGACGTCGTGTCATCAACTGTGTCACAGTCTCACAGACCAAGATCCAACATTGGGCCAGATAACATGAGGGGAGCAGACCGGTCGGCTCGACTTAGACAACACAAGCGGTGGCAATAAGTCGTTTACATATTTATTTGAGGTATTCCTCGAAGGGCTACCATTTTGAGGCGCACCTAATGAGGCGCTCCTTTTTTATTCCTCGGAGCGCACCTTTTAGTAGCGCTCCCGATAGCAATTCAAAATATTAAAATTTTATTACTTGAAGCGCACCTATGATTAACTTTTGAATAGAGATAGGATACTAACTGAAACTATCGATAATAAGTAAAACACGTTATTTTATACAATTTGCAAAAACTCTATACTCCTTGACCATAGATAGGTTTAAAAAAAATAAGTGATCCTGGTTAGTATGGACAAAGACAACTGTATCAGTCGGAACGTTCTTTAATCTCTGGCGATGCGGCGCGTGCGGCGCGGGAGCACTGTACACATAAGCCGCAGCCCCGCCTGCCCATTGTATTCTAGAAAGTCACGTTCACCGAGTTCACACGAATCCAGCACTTGGTGACGTTGCATAAAACGCCGCCGGACAAAAACAAATGGCTGGTCAAGCACTATAAAAAGCTTTGTACAACTTTTGCTCAAGACTAGTATCTACCCTACTTCAGTATGTATCCAAGTGTCGAATCCTAAATACACTTATTGTTACTTACTGGGTCATGTTAAAGTGAAAGACATTATAACTGAGATAACAGTCTTCTCGCCTGCGCGTGTAGGAGGTCTCTTATGATGAGGCCCCTCTAGTTACCATTCCACACTACTGCAGCTAAATTTATTCAGGTTCCCTACTGCCTGTCAATCCTACTGCATCCTGCAACATCCTACCGCATTTTAGCGCATCTTGCTGTCGACTAGAGCGTCCAGATTCGCGCGAAGCCGAAGTTTAGAAGCTTCGAAAACACAAAACTTATAAAACGTTGATGTGGCAGACCGGATCAACCTTTTATAAGTTTTGAATTTTTTGTGTACACATAGTGGGGGACTGATGCTGCGATCAACTGGCCACTTAGTAAGGCCTCATGTAGTTTAAAACCACCACCAGTACCATCGATTATAAAACAAGAAGATCATTTTCAGTTTCGGAAACTCAGACTGGATCAAACCATTGATCTCTTGTAAAACACCAAATACGTGAACATATTATTAGAAAACTGTTGTTCTTTGCGGTGTCTTACCGCGTTCAGTTTTTTTATGTATGTATGTCGGCGTCGGCGCCGTCTGCCATGCAGGTTACAGTTTATTTATACAATGCGTTGCTACAGCACATCTCAAGCATGCGACATAATCTACTAAAAAAATTTGCGAATTTGTAAGACGAGACAAAAACGAGCCGGTGGTCACGCTACAGTCCACGGCGTAAACTAAATACTTTGTAATCAGTCTGGGCAACATAGCTGCCCGCACAGCTGCTGTGAGTGTGACACGCGATCTGTGAAGTTGAAGCATAAACCAACATGTGCTACGAATGGATGAATCGAGCCGCTGCGCTGTCTAGACAATTACCGTGACGAAAATTAGGCAGTGAGCGTGTCACTGTGTCAGTCCCATGATCCCATCACGTGCTTGGTTTCAAATAAGCCTCTTGCCAGTTTTGCGAAGCATGACTGGTGCAGTTCAAAATCAAAATCTAATTAGAGAGCTCGTCAGTTCAGCTCGAACAAGGTACAGGTAACCGCACGCCATGCGTCGGTGCTAAGACTTTGACCTGGAACTGCCCTAACGTAATACGAAGAACTTCAATTGAATAAAAGGCACGCTCATTGGCCGATACAGCTTTAGTTACCGCTGACGTGGGGCCAACTGTACTGCAGGGTGAAACTGTCAACCATAGCTGGCTCTCGTCGCGTTGTAACTAGTCAATTAATGACAAAAAATGTTCTTCGATGAACTCTAAACCATAGTGTAATTGCATCAAAATCCAGTGTGTAGTTTAGAAGAACTAAGTGGTAACACGGACAGACACGCAAAGCAGCTTTGTATTATACTAGATATATAGAGATAGTAGCAGCTCTGCCATGGCTTCAGTTACATTATAATTATCCCAGAATTTACAGAACATACCTTAGGAAGTAAATACTACGCCTTACGGTGCCATTTCAACGATGCGTCTACGCGACATCTACGAAGCGTTCGAGCAGCCTCTACCTTGCGACTACGCATACGCACGACGACATACTACACATTTCCAGAATAATTTAACTTGTCATTGTACACACGGCTACACATCATGTTATAGGTACATTTCCAGTTTTAGCTGACCTCGCATTGTATAGGTTTTTCGTACAATGAGAAGTTAGCTTGTCAACTGGAAATGTATAGCTTGATCTGTAGCCGTACGTACGAAAAGCATATACATACAATGCGAGGTCAGCTAAAACTAGAAATCAAGCAAGCGAGCAAGCACCAAGCTTTGTCCATATTTTTCTGTTCCTTTATTCTTGACTGTTTATAAATGTGCATAAATGGTTAAATAAATAAATAAATGTATAGCTTGATATGTCACCGTGTGAACAACTGCCGCCAAATCTGAACCAACACCCAACACGGTTATACTCTATTCTATCTTAAAGTCTAAACACCATACATATTAGTGATTTTGCTTTCGAATCGCGTTCGGTCACTTAAAGTGAGGTCGGAGAAACTTTGCGCAGATCAGTAATTAGCTGCCGAGTCAGGCACTTAAGCAAATCAACATTCAATAAAATATTGTACTCATTATTTGCTGCAATGTTTTATGCATCTTATGTCAGTTTTGCAATACACACTAAATAGGTCAACGTAATGCATAAACGGTGAAATTTTGATTAAGTACTTCTGATGACGGAGGTTTTATTGGCTACACGTTTGTGTTGGTTCACATTATAAGCAATCAATCCGTGCGCAGGGCAGCGAGCCGCGTATCAGCAGCTCAGCACAAATACTTGTGCACTGACCTCGATCACTAATTCATTTTTGATTACGCAGACTATAGAAGTACGGGCGCACGACGCCGCTGCCCGCACCGGTAATCGCCGCGCTGCCTCTAAACATTCCTTCCTGTGAGATATGAGTTGAGAGGTCAAACTTGAACATTATCTCTATCACACAATACTCACTGTCACTGTGACAAGGAGCGGGCGTCGCGCGTCGGCGCGTCGTCGTCGACTCAGACGCAGCATTGTGCGCCAATCAATGCGCCTCTCATACGTTGCGGCGACATCCTGTGCCACTGTTGCGCGACCCGAGTCGGCCGTGGACCCACTTAATATGTACAAAGGTGTCATATAAAAGTAAAAACTTCAGTAGTAAATAGTTTTTCATAAGAAATGCCTTAATGTAATCAAACCATTTTGTTCCAGTAACTTTCAATGGATGTGCTGAAAACCTTATCACAGTAAAAATTAAAACTTCTATTACTAGCAGGACGAGACGCATCACTGGCGTCTCGCACCACGTTATCGTATAGGTACTATTATTTTTTTTCTTTTTACATGCATTGTTTGAAAACCTAATCTTAAAAAAAATGGATACAATATGAGTAACAACTCGTGTTGTATCCATATATATATATTTAAATTTTTATGTCGGTGTTAATGACGTTTAATTTTGACTGTAAAACATTTCGATACCGTGTTAAACTTGTTACTTAATTAAATAAATAATAATCACTCCTTCACACGTACTTAGCTCACATCGATACGTAAACCACTCGGTTGTCATTGTATCAACTGTCGTATCGGACAATGGCTCACGTTAGGTGGTTGGATCAAGGGCTTTTTTTTTTTTTTTTTTTTTTTTTTTTTTTCAGGATGGGAAATCATCAAATGACTTCTCCCGCTCTGGGCGGAGCGGGAGGGCGTGTCAGACTTTTACTGACTAAAACCCACCCGTGTTCCATCAGTTGCCCATGTGCCAGGGTCACGGTATCTCTTTCGAACAATCACGCGACCCCGGCAGGCATCGGTCCTAGTAGACCCCTACACTGCTGCTGACATCTCTTTGAGGCGCGCGTGGAACACTGCGCGCCGTCGACCCGAGCTTGGTCCTTACCGGGCGGCGAGCTACCCATTGTTCGCCACCCGCAAGCTCGCGCCTACGGTGGCCGGGAGTCCGCTATTGACTCCCGACGCCCGGGGCGTCTCCTCCTGCGGCGGCTAGGGACGTGAGGGCGCAGAGACTGCCACTCCCTCACGCGCCCCGCCTCCTCCTTCGCGAGCATTACTGCTTCGCAGAAGGAGGTGACGGCTTCCCATTCCCTCTCGCTCCGTACCATGGCTCGCACCAGGGCCGGACGCGAGAGGTCGCCGCCGCCAATCGCCTCCACGAGGACACGGCGGTGCTCCGCCCAGGCAGGGCACACCTCCACCGTATGCTCCACCGTGTCCTCCAGACGATCCTCGCAATGGAAACACCCGGACGTATCCTCCCGCTTTATCCTGAACAGGAACCCACCGAAGCACCCATGCCCGGTGAGAACCTGCGTCAGGCGGAAGGTGAGGACGCCGTGACGCCTCTCTATCCACTCCTCAAAGAGGGGACTTACCGCCGCAATTGTGGCGTGCCCAGCACTGGGTTGCGACAATCGTACCCGCCATGTCGCCATGAGATCACACCGGAGCTCTGTCCGCCGTGCCGCGATTTGTCGCGGCAGCGGAGTTTCGCCCCGGCGTTTCGCCTCCTCGCGCCACTCCCACATGTGCGCGAGGACCTTTGCCTCCAGATCCCATGGTGGATCAAGGGCTTGATTCAGAAGGCAGTGTTCCTAAATACGGGTCCACGATGCGACTCTGGTTCCTGAGTTGTTCCTGTATCTGGACCCCGCGAGAGTCCGCTTGGACCCTGCTCCCGACACCAGCAGATCACTATTTGTATTTTTATATGTAGAGTTTTATTAAAACACATTCGTTTTCGATGGACTTGCGAAATTAAACTGAATTGCGTTGCTTTGAAGCAAATACTTCATTGATTGTTGATTGATTTTGTTTAATCTATTACTTTATTAGCTATAAGTATAGCTATCAACTTTATAGCTATACTTATAGTTATAACTTACCTGAAAGGAGCAACAACATTGAATAAAGCTATTACTTTTAAAGTCTTTTACTTTTTTTATTTATGCAGGACATATATGTAGGTGTACCAGAATCTCGTGTCAAAAATGGTAAACAAAATGATGTCAGCAACACTGGGAAGATTGGATTTAAACGTTTTGATACTTGTATTTTTTACCTTAAAAAATCATATCTTTACACTTATTGTTTATACACTAAGTGTAAGGGTATGATATGCACTATTTTACAATAGTGCAGATTATTCAACAGTGGTGTTAGATTAGTGGTATTTTTCTATGAGCTGATGGGATGATTGGGACCCACATACTTGCGGCCTACTCTGGGCAAAGCTACAAAGACTTTATGCACTATGAGCAACCTCTATCACAGTCTAGCTTCTTCTTAATTTTAGCCCCGAACCATGAGTAACAAAAATTAAGATATTTTTTGATAAAGAGCGAAATATTATATCTGGATAATAAAAAATTAATCAAAATCAACCCATTCACTATAATATATTTTATTTACACAACAAAGATGAAGAAGAAAAATGGTTGAAAAATTGTTTGAATCGACCTGATTGCCTGTTAAGAAAAAATGATTCCGTGCTTTGGAGGGCACGTTAAGCCGTCGGTCAAGGTTACTGCCTCTGGTAGTGGTCGTTACATGAGCCACGTCAGATGCCTTTAGGCGGCTCTGAATATGAATCTGACACCAAGGCTTCTGCCTTCACGTTAAGCAAGCAAGCAACTATGAAGAACTTGAAATTTTTTTTATGAACTCCACTTGAATATTTTCTTCTCCATCTGATGATGAGGATGATGAAGACACGGATGTATTTATAATAAACCGCTCTTCCTGCCTCTCATCAATCTGTTCTGTTTAATGAAACCCTTTTCCACTTTTATGTACAACATACTTTTCCACATATTCACAACATTTTCGCTATTCATCTGCCCCAATTTAAGAGAAAGCTTCTTCTGTTAATGATTTAATATCACTTGCCAGCCTATTTACATTTTTTTCGCTTTCTTTTTGTTTCATTATGCCCCAAATCATTTTATGGGATTGAGTGTACAATGATACGGTGGGAGACTCAAAACTTCGAGACCGTGTGGTTTTAAAATTTCATCTATTTCATACTTGGGTTCAGGTAAGTTTCTTCTTACTGCTTCAAGTAATTGACATTTTCTCAAATGATCATCAAAATGAATGTTATTTGATTGGAGCCATTCCTTAATATCAGCAACACGGTTGGCTTGTGTAGGCGGTTTGTTCAGTTGAACAGAATGTGGTGGCTCAGTGGTATCAGCCCCGACTTACGAATTGTAGGTCGTGGGTTCGAACCCAGGCAGGCGCTTTACTTTGTGTAAATATTTTCATCAACACTGCTCGCAAAACGGTGAAGGATAACATCGTGAGGAAATCAGCATGTCCTAGAACCAAAAATTCGAAGACATGTAACATCTACCAACCCACACTGGGCCCGCTTGGTAGATTACAGTCCACTCCCTCTCACCGAGAGAAGGCCTGTGTCTCAGCAGTGGGAATAGTATAGGCTGATTATATATGTATAGGTAATATATACTTATGACTATTAGGCCATTTTTCATTATCTGTGTGCCATTTTCGACCCAGATCCATTGAGCCGTTTTTTGCGAGAAATAAACATCCAATCATACGAATTTTCACATTTATAATATTAGTAGTAGGTAAGTAAGTAAGATTATAATTCATATTACTTCGGATTCATAGTCTATGAGAATATCATGTGTGTTTGATGTACAGTAAAAGCTCCTTAGGGGCCATCCATAAATTACGTCACACGTTAAGGAGGAGGGGGTCGACGAAGTGTGACATTGTTTGACAAGGGGGTGGGAGGGGTCCTAAATTTCATGACGTCACATTTCAAAATCAATTTTAATCTAAGTTTTAAGTAAAACACATATTCGTATTATAGCTATTGCCCCAGTATCGAGGGATACTTGTTTAAGCGATCATGTGACATTTATGGTCTATATTTTGTATCATAAAGGCCACTAATCAACACAAGCAAATATGTAAGAAACAACAAGTTTTGCCCATCGTGAAGATTCGTCCTCAAAGAATTTCTTCTAGACGAGCCAGAGAAATTCTTTGTTTGGATGATGACGATGATGCTGTATGGTTTGATGAGAAAGATGTGGACACAACGAATATTCCTGACATCAACAACCCAAACGAGAACGAAGTGGCTGCTATGCCATGCATATGCCTACCTATATGGACTCAAGATGATTAAGTTTGATCTTTAATTAATATAATTAATCGTTCTTTGTTTTGGTAATTTCTTGCAGTGTTTGATTTGATGTTCATTTTATTAAAAAAAAAAAACATTTAAATTTCGGAATTGCTGTTTTAATTCAATAATTATTTCTAGATGTAAAATTATAATATTCGTGACGTCACACTAGGGAGGGGGGGGGTCTCACAAATGTGACCAGTTGTGACAAGGACGGGGGAGGGGGTCAAAAATCATGAAACTCATGTGACGTAATTTATGGATGCCCCCTTATTCGCACTTCGTTAATTTGCGTTTTCACTCTTCCCAGATAAAAAAATGCGACCCAATTCCTATAATCCCGGCAAAAGATTTCTTTATTCGCGGATCCAATCGGTACATCGGTACATACACATTAATATTTAATAAATAATAGTTTAAAAACTAAAAGACACGCTTCCATAGAAAACGAAACGAAAAGTAGAAAATAATTGAAAAATAAGCGTTGACAATGGAATAGGATGACATGGGTTCGAACAGATAGAATCAAGTGACATTCAGGAGTGGCTTGAAATGTTACATTCACAGTCCATTGAAGAAGAGGCATTAACAATCACTGGAAACGTGACATTTTTACTTTGAACAATCATAGTGAAGGGTTAAGAATGGCAAATGAGCTTTGTGATCTTTATGAAAATTTATCCGTGTATGGAATTGGCCTTATTGGCCGTTGCCAAATAGCAAAAAACGGAACCCTTATAGATTCGTCATGTCTGTCTGTCCGTCCGTAAGTCACAGCCACTTCCTTCCGAAACTATAAGAGCTATGCTGTTGAAACTTGGTAAGTAGGTGTATTCCGCATTAAGATTTTCACACTAAAATAGAAAAAAAAAAACAAAAAATTTTGGGGTTCCCCATACTTAGAACTGAACCTCAAAATTTTTTTTTTTTCATCAAACCCATACGTGTGGGGTATCTATGAATTGGTCTTCAAAAATGGTTTCTAGTATCATTTTTTTCTAAACTGAATAGTTTGCGCGAGAGACACTTCCAAAGTGGTAAAATGTGTCCCCCCCCCCGTAACTTCTAAAATAAGAGAATGATAAAACTAAAAAAATATATGATGTACTACATAACCATGTAAACTTGCACCGAAAATTGGTTGAACGAGATCTAGTAAGTAGTTTTTTTTTTTAATACGTCATAAATCGTAAACCGCAATTTACCTTTCATTTGCATCATCACAAATATAAAAATAAAAAAAAAAAAACACATTTAATTTCATAAACATAAACCTTACGCATAAACCGTGAATATCTATAGGTTTGTACGGAACCGTCGTCGGTGCGCGAGTCCGACTCGCACTTGGCCGGTTTTTTTAAGAGGCAAATTGCTAATGCCACTGCTGAATATCAGTTTAAATTGAAGGAGCTTTTCAAAACTGCCAAGCAAGACAATGAATTACAAAATTCTTCAAACCATTGCCTAAGCCTGAAAATTGATGATTGATGAATAAATATGGTCTTCTTCTAAAACTTCAAATAAATTGTTTTTTTTTTTAATATATATATATTGGTTTTTTATTTGGTCACCAAAGAACGTTCCCCCATAATCCCAAATAAATTACCATTCCATATTCACAGTTTCCATGTTAACGGTGAAGGAAAACATCGTGAGGAAACCGGCATGTCTTAGAATCAAAAATTCGAAGACATGTGACATCTACCAACCCGCACTGGGCCCGCGTGGTGGATTATGGCCCACTCCCTCTCAGCGAGAGGAGGCCTGTGTCCCAGCGGTGGGAACGGTATAGGCTGCTGATGATGATGATGATGATTCACGGTTTCTGTATTCGCGGCATATTGCCGGAACATATACCCCGCGAATAAAGAGCTTTTTACTTTCTTAAAATAAAACTAATAGTATTCAGAGTAAGAAGCCTGCGAAATAGGGCTGGAGTGAATTGAATATAAGTCTTCCTGGTTTTTCTTAACGCTCGTATTCTACCTAAACAGACACTCAATCATTTACCAGACACCAAATCGATCATAGGAATAATTATAGGAATAGTACTTTTGCCAGTGGCTTCGCCCGTATAGCCGTCGGAAAATATCACCTCGGAAACTACTACCGGGATAAAGTATCCTATATGGTAAGTATCCAGGATAACCAAAAATTTAAACATCTAAGACATAAGCCGCGGTCTCTTACTTGGAATAATACTATTAGGTTTATTTTGAGTATAACGAACACATGATATAAGTAATAATAGGTCTTTACCTATGAAAATGCCGAATTTTTTTCTGACATGTTACCGACGCATACGGATACATAAAATTACTTATTATGCACTGGGGCAGCATCGTGATGTCAAAGAAAGGGATATTCATTTTAGAGATGTTAAAACAAATGTTTCTGCAAAATTAATGAATTAGATAGAAAGATACCAAGAAGCTCTATGTAATGACTAGGGCATGCAAACCGGATACCCGGATAACCGGGAAAACAGGATAACCGACTGATTTGAAAACCGGGTTTTTTCGGATATCAAAACCGGAGTTTTCGGTTTTTTCGGTTACCATTATAAATAATCATTTTTCGACTACTAAACCGACGGCAACTATAACTCAGGAAAACTTAGAATATACAGTAGTAAATGTTTCATGGAACATCAAGGACCAACTCGGACAAGAAATAAAGAAGACGCTCAAACAACATACCTCTGGTGCAAGCCCATGTACAGAACTTGATTTAGATACTAAAATGAGGGTGGAGATGGCACTTTACGACGGTGGAGGAAAAATGGGAGAGCACTTAATAAAAGTATATAAAGCTTTGGAATCTATACCTCCAACAAGTGTGGCATCAGAGAGAGCCTTTTTATCAGCAGGTCGCCTCTATACTACCTATACTAATATTATAAAGCTGAAGAGTTTGTTTATTTGGTTGTTTGGTTGAACGCGCTTATCTCAGAAACTGCTAATTCGAATTGAAAAAATCTTTTTGTTTTGAGTAGCCTATTTACTGAGGAAGGCTATAGGTTATATAACATCACGCTACAATCTAAAAAAGCGGAGCAGCAATGAAAAATGGATGAAAACTGGCAGGCAATTCAATGCGTTGGGAAGGGTCACGGGAGCTAAAATTTGTCGCGGACGAAGTCGCGGGCAGAAGCTAGTGTGTAATAAATCTGTAGTACTCTAAATTATGACTCCCTCGATGCACTTGTATCCTATCAAAGTAAAAAATATATGGTCATATATGGTAATTTTATCAAAGTAAAAAATAGTAATTTGATTTAGCTGTTGATTTTGCCAGTTTGTATTTTATGACAGTTAAATTGTTATTTAACATTCTGTAATTTTAGGCCTTTATCTACCTACCAAATGTTCCTAATTGTGTATGTTAGATACCTTAAGACGTCTTAAAGAATATGTTATTTTCCTAAATAATAAGCTTTATGATTATTATTCTATGTATAAAGAAAAGAAACTTTTTGTATTTCTTGTTAGTAGTTGTAGCTTATTTCAGTCCGTAAAAAATACAAATTTTCATTAGACTTGAGCATTTTCATTTATTTACAGACATATTTCTCATTTATTTAACAAAAAAGAAAAAACCCGAAAAACCCGATTTAACCGGTTCCACCGGTTTTGTAAACAAAAAAACCGAATAAAACGGTTTTTATAAACAACCCGGTTTTTGCATGCCCTAGTAATAACCAAAACCCGCTATTACAATAGCATCAACGGATGCCACCGACATTTGCTCACTGCGGTTATTGAGTTTCATGATTGTTTTGTTCGGACACATGCAGGCTTAAGCTTAGTGTAAAATAACTACATATTTGCAGGAAGTAAGATATTTCGTTAAAAATATACAGAATAAGATCGAGAGCAAAATTTATCCGTAATAATTATTTATTTTCTACATCGTAGAACTTTTTCGACAGACTGTACCCTTGCATCTAAAAGTCAGTTAAAAAAGCGGGCGAGTTGGGACTGGGGATGAGATGGGACGAAGCTGATTTTTTTGCTGTCGGATTTGGGTCTATTTCGTTTTTGTTGCTGTTGTTGTAATGTTCGATTTCAACTATTTGCTCCCTATGTTTTAAATTAATAAGATACAAACCAGTCATAGCATTTGCCGCGGAGTCCTATATTATATAATTTATTTAATAATATTTCAAATTGAACTTTATACTACTACTTTTTACTTTTTTTTTTTTGATTTTTTTCTTTTTTTTTTTTAAGTCCTCTCGCGTACTTTTTGTTATTAATAATGCCAATGGCTTTTTGGATAAATTTGTAAACGGCTAAGGTAGTGGAACGGTTTTTTCGGAAGCCGTTTTGGCAGTCATTAAATATATGATAACAAAAGGCATATACTCGATTACACATAGCTTAAGCTCGTAAGGATCAATTGGACTTACAAAGATAGTATTCTCTGTGGGGCATACAACTGGAGATCCTTTCGGTTTGCCTGTTGAGTTGTTCAAATCCTCCCCAATAGAAGCAAAAATATTTTTAAATATATTTGCAACCTCTTTGGGTTCAGAAGTTACGCTATTATTCATTTGTAGGGTTATGTTACATTTCTCACTTGCAATTTTTTTGTTTTGTGGGTTCATTTATTATGCTTCACATTGTCTTAACATTATTATTCGATCTAGTAGTTTTATTTTTGTAGTGTAGTTTTTTTGATGTCGTTACTGTCCTCTTAATTTTTTTTTTATACTTTTTGTAATGTTGAGTTAATATCGGATTGTTAGTTATAGTTGTAAATATTTTTAATAGTCTTTTATTTTTGCAAGAGTTTTTTTTTAATGAATTTTGGTTTTAACTTTAATTTTTTCAATGGCACACACTGGTTTAATATCTTAATAAGTGTGTCATTACAGGCAGTTACAGTTGTTATAATAGTTATAATAGTTGTTATAATATCACTCCAATTTATTTCTTGTAATTTTGACTTAAATTTTAATATATTTGTGTGGTTGTAAAGTCTTTTTTTCACGTACCAGACGATTTTTGTTTGTTTAGGCAAGTTCAAATGTAAAATGGTACTATTATGGTCTGAAAATCCTAGCTCTTCTACAGTTGTGTACATGTCTGTGAATTTAAAATTTGTAAATATTAAGTCTAAGCATGTTGTTGTGTTTGGCGTTACACGTGTCGGGCGATATACGTATGGTAAACTAGTAAAAATGTGAAACAAAATCTGCCAGGGTCGCGAGATTTGTTCGAAAGAGACACCGTGGTCCTGGCACATGGGCAACTGAAGGAACACGGGTGGGTTTTAGTCAGTAAAAGTATAACACGCCCTCTCGCTCCGCCCAAGAGCGGTATACGTCATTTGATGATTTCCCATCCACAAAAAAAAAAAATTACAAAGTATCAAAATTAGCGAGTCATACTAACCAGTCAACGCATGCACGCGGTCTAAAATCGAAGATTGCGTTTGAGCTGCACCTTCTTCTTCGCAGATGTTTCGGTACACATTATAAACAATGCTTTTTTCTGGATTGTGACCGCAGTGGTTTCTTAGACATTCTTTCACTTTTTATTGAAGATTTCTTGAAAACAACAAATTCCAACAAACACGTAATATCACTTGACAGATGACATGACAAGATTACCATATCAAAATCATTATTTGTTTTACTTTTTTTTTGTTATCAGTTTCTGGTACACCTATAGTGTTGTCATCGTGTCATTCGTCGAAAGTAAAGCAGGCCACATGCACAATGGATTGAAGTGCTACTTAGTACCTATACCTACTTCATTTACACGTCTTGAAATGAAATAAAGGAAATAATAATAACTGCTAAGTGGGGACGCAGCGACCGCAGACTCCGGCATCGGGACAGGTATCCGAATATCGGATGAGAGACAATAGCCCTCCGTGGAATGTTCCAACTAACAGCCAGGTTTATCGGAATGCAATGCCATAAGAAACGATAACATGTAGGGAACAAGTATATCTATCTGTAGATACTGTGTCGCTGTGTCTCGGATGTGGCACTAATCTCCCTGCACCGGAGCTGCATGCCGGTTCTGCCGTACAGAGAGAGCTGTCATCGGCGCGGTATGCGCGAGCGCACTTATAGGTACTTAGTCGAAGATCGACGCTACTATTTCTCTCTTATCGAAGTCTCCTGTTAGGTTTGCCTCACAATAGTCAGTGACAACAAGTGAGAATTACGTAAATAATTAACTGAATATTCATAAAAAAGGAAGCAATCAGCGGTCTGTTACAGTCTGCATCTAATACAAATACCTACCTACATAATGTTAAGAACCAGTTTTTGATAGTCGTTATCAAATTGAAGAGAATTAACTTAAGAACCTAATTTGTTGATGGAATCTAAATAGTACCTATTTCTTAATAGTAGCAGTAATTCGTTAAACCGACTTACAATATCACTCACGCGCTATAACATGTCGCGTCGGAATAGAAGTAGGCATGCGCAATATAGGGTAGCTGGGTAGGTGGTATTGGTGTAGACCGTACAAAGTGCGCGCGGCGCCAGAGCGGCAAAGGTTCGCCGGTTTTAGAACGAGTCGCACAACTTGGTCATCAATCATAAAATACGAACTAAGTATGTATTACAAACTTTATGTACCTAGTGTGTGACGCAATGCCTACAGGGCGGTGCGTGTGCGCATCTCGGCGGCAGCTCGCTATCGCGCCGATGACGTCAGCGGCGGGACAGCGCGGCAGCGGCGCGGCAGCGGCGGCGCCCGACGCACGCCAGGCTATACTGCTATACTGCTCCATAATTTATTTCAAAATATAGTAGGTAGGTGCTTAACCTTTAAATTCTTAAACCATTCACATTCCTATTTATTTTCAAAATATTGCCAATGAATTACTGCTCTACTAGGCACTATTACTACCTAATCTTAGTGTACAAAAAGTCGTGCAGTGATATTATTACGTCCGTGTGAGCGTCGACTAACACATTCTCTGCTGAATTCTGCCGTTGACAACAGATTGACACTTGAGAGTCAACTTAGGCGTCTTTAATTGAGTTACGTTAAAAAATGCGGCCATTAGTTGCACAGTTAATAGCTGATGTACAAAACAATATGCTTATTTTAAATTATTATTACACACTCTCAGATCAAATATACACAATGACTTAAAAATAATGTGAATTAATGAAATGTGGAATCTATTATGGAATGTCAATAAATGTGTAATCATAAATAAAAAGTGGGAATAATATGTGTGGTCCACACACACACACTCATAACCCTACACATACAAACACAGCTACATATCAAGCTATTATTTCCAGTTTTAGTTAACCTCGCATTGACTTATCATTCAATGGGATGTACTACACAGCTCGAAAAATGGATGTGCGAATAACACTTGTGCGACAAAACTGTACCTACTGCGACTCACCATAGTTCGAATGCACGCTTGTGCGACACACTGAATCAAGTCCACGTGACACGTGACCACGTGGTATTTTCGCTATAGAAATCTATGTTTGCCTGATAATTTTAGTTACTACCTGCCATCAGCTGTCGCGAAGGTACATACGTGCGGCCGGTCGGGGTATTCACCTTTTGTAAAAATATATACGTAGCTATTAAATGTTAACGATTCCTGACCTAACTGCTGACTGCTGTCATAGCATTCGTCGTCGTAAGTATCGGTTGCGTCAGTGCGGGACTGCAAATGACTGCACACCTGCCACTCTGCCAGGAGATCGACACATAAGGCTCGTGCATGGATGCCGCACTTGACGAGCAAGCATTTTGATAATGACGTCAGCGGCACTGTTGCGTAGAAATGAAGTAACATTCAATTATCCATTAATGATAGGCAAGGTGAAATGGAAATAATCGCATACTAACAAGGGGTTTATCATGAACAACTTGTACCATCGTGCAACGGTGAGACCAACCCTGACTTTGTGAAAAGTAACAGATGCACCATACATTCGGCTCTGTTCGCAATTCAACTAAATGTAGAGAACAGCACATTTTTTTTCAATTTTCGGATGGTGACGTATGAAAAGTTGGTCATAATAATGAGTAGAGTACACTGATCGCTTTCCAGGTTTTCATTTATTAAAACAATAGTGCAATATGATAGTGAATAGTGCAAGTGTATGATGATTAATCAATGAAATCGCCTTTCATACGACGGTTTTCAACAAACTTGTGAGGTAAAAACAGACTTGTATTGTTAATTACTCTTCTTCCCTACGCGAAGTCTACATTTTTTATAATAATCTATACTATGTAATATTATAAAACTAAAGAGTTTCTTTGTTTGATTGAACGCGCTAATCTCAGGAACTACTGAGTCGAATTGAAAAATTCTTTTTATGTTGAGTAGCCCATTTATCGAGGAAGGATATAGTTAAGGCCATACAACGAAAACATAACCAAATATTTATGAAAAGTGGTTTTATAATAACCGTGCGCCGAGCTTGCAATGTGCGCGCAGGTGTCAATAAAGGCACTGGCGAAACCGCTAATCCACGTTTGCTCCGTGCGCGTGCGCTGAACACACGAGTATAGCAACTGTTTGCGTACATTGATAATAAAGTAAAGTGATTAGCTCGAGTGTTTAATAAGTTGAGTTACGATATGAACCTTAATACGTTACAATAACACTCACCGTAAAAGCAAGTGTGTTGAAAAGTCAGTTCTCGTTTCTGCCTGTGTGTGAATTTGGATGCGGTTTTCACCTTCGTTTAGAAAATGTACTCCGAAAGGTTTATGTGCATAATAGGTAGGTGTTTAGATGACCTCGCGTTGTATCTAAGGCTTTTCGTACAGTGAGGAGTCTGCTTATACTGGAAACGTATAACTTGACCTGTGGCCGTGCGTGCATCAATATTTAACCTCCATAAAGAAAATCAATCTCGCTGATGTTTTGTATTTATATGTGCAGGTAATTAGGAACATTATATACGAACACATTTGTAGCATACAAGTCCGGCGCGGGCGGCGCGGTGCTGTATTGAGGCGAGCTAGCGAGAGGCGCACGCGTACCGCACCGCGGGCACTCCGTCGCGTGCGCGCGTGTGCGTGCGGCCGTGCAGCGGCGTGGCGCTGGCGTGCGCTAGCATGCGTAAGGGCTATATGGCTCCGGTAGGTCCTTTCTAAACAAGTTCTTGAGCACACAGTTGCCTAAAGAAATACAAACACAAATTACAAGTCACAATGTAGTCGACGTTTGTCTATTACAAACAACACTTAGATATTGGCAGTAGGCACATATTATGATTTCCATATTCATCACGTTTCACGGTTTTAAAGCCGAGCCTTCTGTTCGTTTTTCTGTGGTAACGCAGCGGTGCGAGTGCTCGCGGCGTCCTCGGCCGCAATAGCGCGCGACAGTCGGTCCTCACCTGCACCTGCACGTAGGCAGTAGGCACACACACGAGATAATCTAGGAGTCCCTACAGCAGTACCTAGCCTTATTCTACTTGGGTTTTTAGAATTTAGATGTCTAAATGACTCTTACTGAATTCAGTTACTTTTAATAGCATTTTGCAAGTTAGCCTCCTACAAAGTAATAACCTAATTAGAGAGAAGAAAGGTCGCGCGGGACGTCCGCAGATGTACCTAGGTATTCGGCTGCGGTAGTGTAGTCTCTTTCATAACACACGATACATTTCAAATTCCGGACTGATTTTAGCTATGTGGAGTAGCAGCCCCTCGCCACCAGGCATCTACGGGCTGAGACAGCACGGTGATTATAGTCACTAGTGTACGAGGCATGCCTTTTAAGTTTTGTCGTTTGAAGAAAAAAACACAACTAGAACCTTATAGTACTTTTCATTGTTTTTCAAGGTATTTACCACGTAGCTTAATACACTTTTCCATTCGCTCAAACCAGTTATTATAACATTTATTCCACTCTAAAGTGGGGGTGTTCAATATGGCTGACTTGAAAGCGTCGACTGCTTCTTCACCGGACTGGAACCTTTGACCACGGAGACTTTTCTTAATTTTAGGAGATGTAAAGAAATCGTTAGAGCTTAGGTCAGGACTGTGTGGAGGATGGTCAAGAATTTCTACTTTTCCTGCTTCAAATACTCAATCGTTTGGCGAGCGCTGTGTGAGCTTGCGTTGTCGTGATGCAGGTTGATGCGTCGCTTTGAGTTAGATTTTCGAAGTTCGGCGATGACTTGTGGTAAACAAAGTGTGGTATACCACTCTGCGTTAACCGTTCTACGATCTTCAAGTGCAATAGTCGCAACATGGCCGGTTTTTCCAACGAACGTGGCCACCATCTTCTTTGAAGTGCTTCGAGAACGAACAACTTTAGTCGGCTTTGGCTCGTTTTGAAAGACCCAGATTGTAGATTGTTGTTTGGGATCAGGATCGTAGGCATAGATCCAAGATTCGTCACCACTGATGATGTCGTAGACGTGATTTGACTCTCCTCGGTTGAACCGTTGCAGAGTTTTTTTACACCATCTGACGCGAGCCACCTTGTGATCGTCGGAAAGCAGATGCGGTATCCAACGGCAAACTAGCTTTCTCACACCAAGCGCTTCATGCAAGATCTTCTGAATGGTTGTGCCTGAGATGCCTAATAGAGCCTCTATCTCTCGATATGTCACATGACGATCTTCGAGAATTAGTTGTCTCACAGCAATGATGTTATCTTCAGTGAAGGCGGATTTTGGGCGTCCTTCGCGAGATTTGTCACTAACACTAGTATGTCCACGCTGGAATTCTAAATACCAGCGTTCGACAGTCCGCAGACATGAGCCTTCATCACTGAACACAGATGTTAGCTCTTCAAAACACCGAAGGCGTGTCAGGCCTCTTCTAAAGTTGTAGAAAATTATTGCACGAACATTTTCCTTAGAAAGATTCATTTTCGTACGTAACCTGACAGATTCCAATCGACGCTGTGACTAAACAATAGTATTAATCCTAATACTTTCAACTGTTTTGAGATTCAAAATTTAAACACATTCTAATATAGAACAGTTCCAAATTCAAAATTGCCGGGAAATATGGAAACGACAGAACTTAAAAGGCATGCCTAGTACTGGCAGTGTCAACAAAGAGTATAATTTCCTCTGCCACAAGCTCGAATTTGTTTAAACTTTCTTAATTTTTGAATTGTACAATACACATAGACGTTCTGGGACCAATTTGTTCAATGACAGTGAAAACCATACCAAAATCCATTGCTTAATTTCGAAGAATACGCACACACAGAGACTGTCAGACAAGTCGAGCGACTTTGTTTCATACTATTTAGTCGAAATACACACGAACTTTATAAAATCGCGGCGCGAATTTTTTCGCACTGAAGTTTCAAATCGCTGTGTTGTATCATAGATAGAGTGCAGAGCGAGTATCTCAACGCGCCGACAAGCAATGTGTGTTCGATTTTAACTTTCAGATCTAGTGCGCAAAACATTCGGAATGTGGACACGTGGGATTATATATTATCCGACAGTCAGGCTATTAACTGACTACGAGGAAGGTCGGATAATCTGTAAAACGGAGCGAACCATAATCACTACATTCATGACAAAGCGGCGCGGATTGTCGCCGATTGTTTATGTTCCACGTAAGACGGCGACGCGCGGCAGCTCGGCGGCAACACACCCGGCAAGAGACATTTCTGCGAAACTTTCTCAAAACAATGAAGTGAGGAATGTTGAACATAATGTAGGTACTGGTGGCTACACCCGCTGCTGTGAGGCCATTCATGTCGGCGGTGCATTGTAGCGCATTCTCGGAACAGCGCTCGCGGCCGCACCGCAGCGCTCACCCACAGGTGCCCACAGCGAGCGAGGAGAAAGCGGTCCCGCTCCGCCCTCCCGCCCTGCTCAGACCCGGGATCCACGCGTCGCGCTGCACTTTCGATTTACCATTATTTAATTTGCATGCGGAATACATGCCACACGAGTAGGTAATTGGGCATGCGTGTACTGAACCTTACAAGTAACACAATCACAACGCTAATTTCGGGAAAACTACCAAATAGAGTTTACATTAGAGAAACCCTGACCACCGTACCATTTTTTTTGCCGACTTCAATAAAGGAGGAGGAGGATTCTCAATTCCACGGAATATTGTTTGGGCATGTTCGGCGACGGTAAGGTACGGACGGGTACCTTAGGGGCGATGGCATACGAATGAGTCATGCTTGTCTATTAGCTTGAATAATAAAAAACGTTTTACAAAAAAATAACAACCGACTTCCTAAAGACAAACACTACAAAGTGAAAAATAACTTTAATTTCGGAAATCGGTGGCAAAAAAACCTTAATTACAGATCCTAAGACACCGACTTCCTTTTAACTTTTTAATTATGGTACTCCTCCTTTTTTTGAAGTCGGTTAAAAAGTGAGTTAGCTTCAATAATACATATTAATCTACTTCATCAAGTTAATGATGTTATATTACCACGCGGTATACTATTACAGAAAAAAGAACTTTTCTTTTCAATGAGTTTGCCTAAAATCGTGTATATTTATGACTTACGCAATACACTATCAATCAGAAATTAATCAACGTGTTCAAATATACATATATCGCAGTTATCAAGGTGTTGAGAACTTGCTCGTTGCACGCACCGCGCACCGTGCTGAGTGCTCATTGCACGCACCGCGCACCGTGCTGAGTGCTCAAATCAAATCAAAATATGTTATTTCACATAAACCTACATGGGCACTTATGAAACGTCAGAAGCTAGGTGCACGTCTCCAATTGTTCGCTGAGTGCTGACTGCAAGGCACCGTCACCGCGGCGCGCCTCACTCACCCAGCTCTGTCTGCTCTGCATGTCTACTTATCGTGTGATTCACTTGTAGCTTGCTCTTGCGTTCCTTTATAGTATGTATCTCAATTTCAACAATAGCTACTCCCCGGCCACTGCATAACGATGTGCGATAACTTACGAACACCATTCACTATCTTGTATTGTGATAAATAGCAGTGACGTCACTCTGTTTACATTAAACTTGGCAACTTGTTGCACGTGCGGGGTGCTGCGAACTGTATGAACGGAACATCATAATACCTTCCATATCGTTCGTAAAGCGTTAAACAATAGGGCTCTATGTAAACATTGCTAATACTACTGCTAGATAGCTGACAACGTCGCCTACACGGGCGCATGCGAAGGGCAGCGACAGCCCGTCGTGCGTCTTGTCGGTAATTATCTTCCTGTCGACAAATAAACGTGTCGCAGGGCCGCGCCACGCGACACGCGCTAGCCGCTGCCGGCGGGCGGACGCGCGAACAAAAGATATCAACGCGCGACGCACCGCGGTGCTGCAGACTGCGGCGCGTCGCGCGGTTGCGAAGTAAAACAACATCCTATGGTTTCAACATTTATTTTTTGTTCAACAGCCAATCTAACAGGGCAAGATTTTACCAAAGCTATTAGGAGCTTTCATCGTTCGATTCAGTGCACGGATCATACAATATGTATGCCGTAATCATATTATAAACACGTATACAATACACATCAGGCACAGTTCGGTCCGTCATCAGCGGTCAATCATACGAGGACACCGATCGTAATCGTTGCGGGAGTACAAAATAATACTGAAGAATAAATATTCACTATGACTAAGTACGTTAAAGTACATTAAAGCTCGAGCCTCAGCGGGCAAAGTGTTCACGTCACTACACTCGGCGCATCCACCCGGACAGTCCGACACTACCACAGCGTCCTGGTGCCGCGCGCGCCTCAGCATACGGTCTCCATGGGGATGCGCGGCGCGGGCGCGGCGGGGGGCGCGGCGGGGGGCGCGGGCGCAGGCGCGGGCGGCGCCGGCGTGGTGTGCGTGAGCGACTCGCCGCACGACGGCAGGTGCGTGGACGAGTGCGTGTTGCGCGCGCCCCCTCCCCCGCCCGCGCCGCCGCGCGCGCAGCACGCCGCGGCTGCGCGCTTGAGCGCCGCCCACGCGTGGGGCTGGCAGCCTACCACCAGGAAGATGAACACGCCCTGCAGCGCGTTGAGCAGGTCGGTAGCGTACCACACGTAGTCCGGCCCGCCCGCCGCCCACGATACCACGTCCGCACCCCACGTCACGCCCATCACCACCACCAGCTTGGCGCAAACGCGGCCCAGAGCCGCCCTGCAAGTATTAGCGTTGTGGAAATTGTTCCTAGAGCTCACAAGAGATATCCAGAACTGAGTACATCAGTGACGTCACGTGGCTTACCGTTCGGAAGTGGACTTGACCTCGTCGCGCCGCCAGAGGCCGCAGGTGAGCTGGCGGGTGGTGGACACGAAGAGTGCCAGGTTGACGAGCAGCAGCACTCCCACCGGCCCGAAGAAGTACACGAGGATCTCCATGTCGCCGTAGAACCAGCAGCGCTGCACGGCGAAGCGCGGGCGCAGGAAGGGCGCGGCGGCGTCGGGCGGCAGCGCGTCCAGCGCCGCGGCGGCGCCCGCCAGCAGCAGCGGCCCCCCCCACGCGTACACCATGTACACGCGCAGGCGCCACAGCTCCTGGCCGCGCTCCAGCGACGTCGGCCGGAAGTCCCTGAGGACCACACACGCACACACGTTAGCACACTAACCTAGTCACAGTACAAGTAGGCCACAGCATAATGTTTTTCAAATTACCTACTCATATGCTACCTACTGCAACAAATATTGAAGGGTACAGTATATTGTGAAGAACGGAGAAGGGTTACGATACGCTTTAATTGATTAGGCACTATTTTATCAAATAATCGATATAGTCACGCCAAATTTTCATGATAAATCTCGTTTGCGTGAGACTTCTTGTCTTGATCAACGCATCCAGCTGAATCAGGATTGAATCTGTGAACACGGCCTGAATCCTTATTCAACCGACGAAAAAAAACGGAGGAGGTTCTCAATTCGACGCGTATTTTTTTTTTTATGACCACGCATAACTTTTTACATAGTGGGACGATTGTAACAATTCTTTTTCTATTGGAAAGGGTATACTCCCAAGGTGGTCCCATATAAATTTGGAAAACAAAATCGAACCCTAAGGGTCGGAAAACAGGGGATGATTGATTGTTCACTCACTGATTGTAAAGTATAACCACGCATAACTTTATACAGAGTAGTCCGATTTTGATATTTTTTTTTTTTTTGTGGGATAGGGTATACCTTGCCAAGTATTATTAGTACATTAAAGCCACAAAAAAAAATATAAAATAAAAACTTTTTAACAAAAAATTAAACCGCCGAAAAACTGAAAAGCATAAAATAATAAACCTTAAATATTTGAGTCGGCGCTGAAAAATCAATGAACAAAGATCACTCAAACCGCCGACTCATAATTTTAAGGTTTATTTATTACTTTATGCTTTTCAGTTTTTCGGCGGTTTAATTTTTTGTTAAAAAGTTTGTTTAAGCTTCCGTTGCGTGCGCTGCGTAAACGGTTAAAGTAACGAAATAATTATGTTAGACGTAATTGTTCCTCATAAAAATTAAAAAAAAAGTCCGCGATAGCATAAATTATGTCATTCTTTTAAGATTGGCTCACTACAACTTTTTTAAACTGTCATTAAATCTTAACATTATAAACAGTTTGGTTGAACGTGATTTTAGTAGACCTACGAATTGAAAAATTCGTTCGTGTTGGATATCCCATTTATCAGGAAGAAAGATATACTTTATAACATCACAAAAACCGGCCAAGTGCGAGTCGGACTCGCGCACCAAAGGTTCCGTACAAACCTGTATTCACGGTTATGCATAGGTTTATGATTATGAAATGAAATGTTTTATTTTTTATTTTTATAGTTGAGTTGATTGAATGAAAGGTAAATTGCGGTTTTCGATTTATGACGTATTAAAAAAAAACTACTTACTAGACCTCGTTCAAACCAATTTTCGATGGAAGTTTACATGGTAATGTACATCATATATATATTTTTAGTTTTATCATTCTCTTATTTTAGAAGTTACGGGGGGGGGGGGGACACATTTTACCACTTTGGAAGTGTCTCTCGCGCAAACTATTAAAAACCTCAATACCAGTTTTGAAGACCTATCCATAGATACCCCATTCTTAGTATGGGGAACCCCAAAATTTATTGTTTTTTTTTCTATTTTTGTGTGAAAATCTTAATGCGGTTCACAGAATACATCTACTTACCAAGTTTCAACAGCATAGCTCTTATAGTTTCGGAAAAAAGTAGCTGTGACATACGGACGGACGGACGGAGGACGGACGGACAGACAGACAAACAGACAGAAATGACGGATCTATAAGAGTTTCGTTGTTTGCCTTTACGCAACAGAACCCTAAAAAAAGTCACGGATACGAAGATATTGCACGGGTCAGGCGATTCGATACGACGGGATAGGTCGGGGGAGCAAGAAATTTGACGCAGACGAAGTGGCGGGCAGAAGCTAGTCTATACTATCTAGAATACTACTATTATAAAGCTGAAGAGTTTGTTCATTTGTTTGAACGCGCTAATCTCAGGAACTACTGGTCCGAATAGAAAAAATATTTTTGTGTTGGGTAGCCTATTTATTGAGGAAGGATATAGGCTATATGACATCACGCTCCGATCATAAGTAGCGGAGCAGTAACGAAAAATGGTCTAAAACTGGCAGGCAATTCGATGCGACGGGAAGGGTCAGGGGAGCAAAAATTTGACGCGATCGAAGTAGCGGGCAGAAGCTAGTACTAAATATAATTTTAGAGTGCATTTTTTAAGCCAGTCACAAAGTGATAATTTTTTAGATTGGTATTTTTTCTTTGTATAAACAGAGATAAAAGGACTTATGGAATATGGAGCAGAAATAGACAGTCATACATACATATAAAGCAAAGAGTATGCATATTCGATTTTGACAGGCTATCTTTAGCTTGCGATCACATTTTGAAAACGTAATCCTATATGGTTGCAATTTCCATTTGGGTTAAATATTTTACAGGCAAGTACTAAAGTTCTATAAATCTACTATCTTAAAGTTATTTTTCTATATAATCTAGTCGTTTCTAGCACTCGTCCCCATTGATGCGCACATTGATCGTTTAACCAGTCAATTACCGTAATTACAGACACAATTAAAAAACCATTGTGTCGATACCAAATGTGGTATCTCAGGGACTTAGAGGTTAAGCAAATACAATTGAAGCGATAGACATTTGACTACAATAGCAATTGATTGCAACAATTCGTTTCGGGGGAACCTTACACACATGTGAACGCCTGTTCTGTGCGCTGACCAATGCGTACCCTGGCTGGACAGGGCTACTCAAATCTGTATGAGTCTTACCTCAAAAGACCATATCAGACAGCGATCGACATGGTCTTCACAAGATCTGACCAATATTAAGTGTAGACTTTAAAAAACCCTTCTCGGCCTTTCTTCTCAGAGTCGTCAGGCAGGAAACGCCGGCCTTATCAAGTTTTTAAAATATGATAGGTACCTAGACGTGTAAAATTGTTTGTACTAAGCTAGTTACAGAAATAAAATCATTTATCACTTACAAATTACGAAATTCCCGAGTTCACCCAAATCCCAGTGACGGAAATGATCGTTGTTGTTTTCATATTTTTATTAGTAAATTGTAATAACTACTAGGCACTAGGTAGATCAGTCACTTAGGGGGCGTCCATTAATTACGTGAGGTGTTCCTGGGGGGGGGGGGCCGGGATCAAGCTAAATCTTTCCAAATCTAACTTAGGCGGGAGGGGGGGTCTTGGCAAATATCACGTAATTATTTTTCTCGAAGAAAACGGTGTAAAATTGCGTGAAAAGTTATTTCTACAATAAATATGGCCAAATCTGAGACAATAGTACACTGATAAAAAAAATAACTTGACTCAAGAGCCAAAATCTTGAACCAAGAATACCATTTTGAAAAAAATGATTTCCTAGAGTCAAGAGAATAAATTCTTGAGTTAAAAAATTATTATTGGTCTAAGAACATCGACGTGCGGCCCATCATGCACGTACTCTGCAAACGCGCAAATTGCGACCCTCGAGGATTGTCACAAGACGAACTTCTGTGCGCGAGCAACAACGGCTTAGAGTGGCTAATGCAGAGCGAAGTTGAAGGAGCAGATGATTTTATTAAAAAAACACTTGGATATGTTGGTTCCAGTAGTCACTCTTGAGGCCGTGTACGAGTCTCCATGGACTGAATTAGAATAAATCTTTTCTTAATTTTGTTTGATATTCATTATTTAATTTTATGATTGTGATTTTAAATTACGGTAATATTCACAAATACTAGTCTTTGCTAGTCTTCAATAAAAGTAATAGAACAGGTTGTGTTTTTGTTTGTTTTTTTCTTAATATTCCAACACGTTTACAGCCCAAATAGAAGATTTGAAGAATCTCGCGTGAGATTAGGGGAGAGGAGGGAGGGAGTTAAAGAAAATCTTACGATATCTCACCAAGCGGGAGTCAAAAAATTCTCAAAAATGCCTCACGTAATTAATGGACGCCCCCTTACTTAATACAACATATGAAAAAAAAATTGAATGATGCGAATTTTAAAGATTTTTTCTTATCTAAAACCAAACTTGGACTGACTGATCAAAATGTACGCGTTAGCATTTTTGATCAGTGTAGGTATAAAAATATTATTTAGTTGTGTTTTGCGTTTAGTAAACAATCAACAGTTAGGGTGACTACGCTAGTTCGCCGACCACCGCTGGTTCACGTAAAAATAGTTAAATCGAAGCGCGACAAATGTTCGAATTGTATGCAAACGTACGGTTTATCCTGTCTCCTTCCCCTGTGCCATTGTTTGTCCACATAAGACGGTTTGATGCCGCTCAGTGAGGTAATAAACTTGAGCCACAGTACTCGGGTCACCAAATTATAGCGAAAAGTAGTGAGCGGACAGTTTTTCAAACGTAAGAAAAACATGTTATTACCTAGTTTTGAACATAGATATTGTGCTTTGTGTATCAAAATACCTTTGTATTTACTTAATAACTAATCATATATTAGAAATTAAGAGTGTTTTATTAAAATAATGGGTGGTCGGTCAACTAACTTACAAAATTACGCATCCGTTAGCTTACGACCACCTGGTCGGGAACTAGCTATATTAGACTATTAATTTTTTAAAGATTGTGCACATACTGCGTTATATGACGTGAAATACTTCGATTTTTTGTATTCATTTCGGCATGGCTAATTTGCTCGTCAGATTGCGACCGGCTAATTATACAATATAATCGAAGTTTTAAGCATTTAAAAATTATCAAATCATGATGGTCGACAACTGATCCATTGTCGACCATTGAGTTTACTCTGAACAAAATCTACCCGTTTTGGGAAACAAGTAATAAGAGGAGAGGAAAAAGAATGAAAAAATAAGGGGCGAGATAAAGAAAATATTAAAAAAGAAGAAAACAGTACAGAAAACCACAAAGAAGCCGTTTTTAAAATGCAGCTAATGTTCCAATAATTTGAACAGCGATGTCGAAGATGACTCAGAAAAGAACATTGGTTGGTATGAATGTATGCGTTGGTTTCATCTAAGATGTACTAATATAAACTTATTCCTTACATAGAAGCAGCTCAATTTGATTATACCTGCCAGTTTTGAACCCTAATATTAAATAAACATGATTATTCAAAACATTTATTTAATGATTTTATTATCGACTTTAATCACATACTCTTAGAGTTGTTTTTACAGTGGCTTTCTAATGGTCGAGAACTAACGAAATAAACGGACGTAAAGTGACTGTAGGTGTCCGGGAACTGAAAAAATCGCACTTTTCGATATATCTTTAAATTATAAAATAATACATTAATATAATGCAAAAAAATATATCTCATCGTGTAGTTTAAACATTCTTCTTTCGAATGTAAGCCCAATTTCAAAATATTAACACTTACTATAATAATAATGTGATTTTAAAGAATGCAAGTCGACTAAGTGGTTGTGAACCGGCCTAATCACCTTAGTCCTACACACGCACGTCTCTAGGTTGATTATGTGAGGGTGTGACTTGTGCTGGTTAAACACAGCTCACTTTATTCTTATGAGTAGAACCTGTACTTGATGACATTTTTCACATTTAGCCCACGTTCCCACGGACGAAATAAAATCACGGCGGGATTTTATCGCCGCGAGTTGAAAATCAAACAGTATGTTTTTTATACGCGCTGAGACATTCAGGATGTACTCTGTTGTGTTGTACAGTCCCGCCGAAAGATTATGTCGGTGTGGACTCGTATGGTCACAGAACATTTATGATGCGGACAACAGAATCAAATATTAACTCACCGGAATGTCCACCAGATGTTGAAACACATTGTGTTGAGCCAAAAGAACGCCGACAGGAACAGGAAATGCATACACACCGCTGCACGGCACATGAAACAAACGAGGCACGTCAGCAACCAGCCCACGACACATCACCACAAACAATCTCAGCACTGCAGCGTCGCTCACCGAGCGCGCGACACAGCGCGGGCGGCACCACGTCGCCCGCCAGCTGCGTGGCGGCCAGCAGCACGTCGCCCAGCATGAGCGCCGCCACGTAGTGCGTCTGGCAGCGCCAGTGCAGCGCGTGGTGCGCCGCCGGCAGCGCGAAGCCGGCCGCCAGCGTGGCTGCCAGGAACGCCGCGCCCACCGCCAGCCCGGCGCCGTACAGCAGGTGGCGCGAGGACTGCGCGCCCCGCGAGCGCGCCGCCGCCTCGCACGCCAGCACGCGCGCGCCCGCCTCGCCCAGCAGCGCCTCCGCGCACCACGCGCCGCCTGCCAGCGCCTCGCCGCCGCCGCCCGCCGCGCTCAGCACCAGCGCGCCGCGCGCCTGCAGCCGCGCCCCCGCCAGCGTGCCCGCCACGGCATAGCGCGACTCCAGCGGGCACGCCGGCCAACCGTACCCCACAGTGCTGGCACTGCCAGCCTCACTTCTGTTTATAAGCACTTTAAGCTCGTCCAACGCCTCCTGCGCGCGCTCGCTATGCTCCACACAGTCCTTGCCGTCGAAGACGTGTCCCTGGGCGCAGCACTTGGCAGGCTCCCACATAACGTCGTCTGCGCACACGAGCGCGGCCTTCACGTCCGTGCAGTACCGGCTGGGGGGCAGGTGGGACTTCGGAGCAGTGCGTACCATCATCAAGCCATCCTTGCCGCGCAGAGCGTAAGGCGCCGCGTGCTCCGGTAGTAGGCGCAGCGACTTACAAGCAGGTACGCCCGTTTCGTTCCTCCAGTGGCGTGGTTCTTCATTAGTGAATGATTTCTTCAGAAACGAGTAAATCCGCGTAGCACGAGTGGCATTCCCGACGACCGGACCACATGCCGTGGCGACGGCCTCCGGTGACAGCACGGCAGCCCGCAGCGCGTCGTCGGCGAGCGCTTGGTCGGGCGGGCAGCAGTGCAGGACGGTCACCGTACTCATCGCTGCCACCGCCGCCACGCAGAGCACGCTCCATGCTGCTAGAACACTAAAGCGGGAGGACATCTCGCTTCGAGCTCACCGATCGCACCGACGACGACACGGCCACTGGGCCTGCATCGCAGCACACCACACACTTGTTCGTAATTTTCAGAATAAATAAATACACTGCGAATTTTACATACCGAGTACTTAATTTTTTTTTTAACTTGCTTACTATACACAAAGATGGTTTCCGAACTCGATAACAAACACGTGCAAAATGGCCCAGATCACAGCTGGCACAAACTTCCGCCTCGAGAGCTAGCGCGGTACTGTCGGGGTCGGCACGCCAGCTGACGAGCCGGCGTTGCCCTCGCCCCCCACGTCTGCTCGCCGCCTCTGCCCGCCGCCGCCGCCGTCGCACTTCACCACGCACACTGCCACTACTACAGCACTGGCAGTCTGGCGCGACACATTACACTCCGCACGCAAGCTGTTCGCTCCGTGTGTGTACCAGCTCCAGCACAACTGCCACGATGCAACTGATGTGAATGTGTCACTTTACCTTTTATGCTTATCAGAAACTAAAGAAATAATTTTGTGAAATTTGTAAGATTCTTTATCAAAAGAAACTGTCCCAAACCAGTAGGTACTACGCTTATTGAAAACATGGGTAACGCGTTCTGTAATACATAAACATACCTTGTCAAGTTGTATGGGAAAGTGGGTAAAATCGGGCCGCTAAGATAAATCTACATAATAATCCAGGATAAGTTTTAACCAGTGCGCAAATTTTAACAAATTTTTATTTTGATATAGGTATCTTAAGTACAGACGCCACCAGGTCAAGCTACCCGAAACTGTCAATTTTTCCCAATGAACCTTGAACCTAATACTCTAGAAATAAAGTCGAAAATCTATCAAAGAAATCTGACAGATTGTAGTAGCTTGATGTGTTGGCGTCTGTACAACAATTAAGTTATCGTTAACGAAAGATGTTTATTTTGAAACTGGTTTTTATGGTAACTTGCGCGCGGCGCCAGCGCCGTGGCGAAGGTGAACGACCGAGCGTAGCTACTAGTACCTACTAGCTGTACGATCGGCCAAAATTCTAAGAAATTCGAAGTACCTGCGCGCGGTTACTGACCTTTTACTATTTCTATATCATATTACGAAATATGTAGGGTGTCCACAGTTTCCTGATTTAAGGTCGGATAAAAATAAAAAAAGGAATTGAAATGTGTTCTATTACTGATACTGAACCACCAAAAAAATTTGCGCACTGGTTTAAAAAAATCCTGTATAGCTGAAGAATGTCTTTTTTTGTGGGTTCCATAGCTCAAAAAGGAAAAAAAAAACGAAATAACGAGAAACAATGTTTAAACCAAGGCACGGGACAAACCCGACCCAAAGCCCCTTAACAATGGAACTCATCAGTTGTTTGTAGTTCCCAACGTTCGTTTAGATCAAATGTAACAACATACATTTGATTGCGATCCTTACGTTTTTATTGAGCAGACAAATTCTTCGAACATAAAGCAATTGATTGGCAATATATCTTTGTATAAGGTGTATCTATTCATACACGAAATATTTTAAGAGGTACATCTGTACGTGGTAAAGAAGCTACAGAAACGAAAATAAAATTTTTAAATGTATTTTTTTTTTCAAAATTTAATTTTTATACATTATTTGACGCATATAAGAAATACTGGCTCCTTCTTATTTTTTACGGCCCGAGACACCGCGGCCATGCTCGTGCCGTCCGGTCGCTGGCCTCGCAGCGTCAGGTGGGCCATTCATAGAATTTGGAGTAAAGGTTTTATGCAAAACGTCTCAAGCAGTTTTAAAATAATAATAATTACGAAAATTCAAAAACGCTTAGATAAAAAAAATATTTTTGCTTCTATAGCTTCTTTACTACCTACATGTGTACCTCTTAAAATATTTCGTGTATGAATAGATACACCTTATATATCCTTCAAAGTGATTCACATTGTGGTCACACAATAAGGGTGCTGCACCGATGCATGGCTGCTTATAGTTTTCAATGTCCATACATAGTATGACAAAATCGTAGCGATGTCAATACTGTGCATAAAATATTTTTGAAAAAGGAACTGTAATGAGGCGTGGATCGATTCAAATGCCGAAAATATCGTTTTTAGAATTCTAGTCTGTTTGTGTGAATGTAACATACAACCATCATTTAGACGGATTTTGCTAATCCATTGGTTCATGATATAATCGAAAAATGTATCTGCACAACAACGTAATTACGCAATGCATATTGCTGAACTATCGAAATAAAAGCGACTCCTACTGTTATTGTGTCATACTCATCATCATCATCATCATCATTTCAGCCGAAAGACGTCCACTGCTGGACATAGGCCTCCCACAGGCACAGCCACTTCGAACAGTTCTGTGCTTCTCGTATCTAGCTACATGTCATACTCATAACACACTAATATTAGCAATCACTTTCAATTACCCCGCAGGTTGAGAACAGAAAAGACTTGATGAGTCCCATTGTTAAGGAGCAAAGGGTGTAAGTACCTATTCAGTTCTGGATAGCAAATATATTTATATGTATAAAAGTTATGTGTTTACTAACAACACATAGGAAAATATAGTTTTTTTCTTTAAACTTAGTGAGTATCTGTCGCAGAATGTCCCCGTTCGCAGAAAGTCCCGTTGCTCACAACACATTCGCACATTGTCCCAACTGCACGATGTTCTATTCGGGACCACCAATCATAAAACAGGAAATCAGCTGTTCCATACAAAGTGTGTACCTACGCGACCTGATGTTACTCCGCGATATGACTGGCGCCTCTCCAATTTTAGTTTTTTTTTTTTTTTTAGTATTGACTAGTGCACTCCATCTGTTAAAGATTTAGCACTGATGAAACATATAAAAAAATAGAGTACGAAGCCAACCTAAGCACAATATGTACATTTGTGCTTAGGCTGGAACACCTCGGTGGAGGTGTGTCCTGCTTGGTGCTCCCGCCGTGTCTTCGTAGAGGCGATCGGCGGCGGCAACCTCTCGCGTCCGGCCCTTATGCAGGCCATGGTACGGAGCGAGAGGACATGGGAAGTCTTCACCATCCTTCTGCGAAGCATCAATGCTCGCGAAGGAGGAGGCTGAGCGCGTAAGGGAGAGGCAGTCTCTGCGCCCTCACGCCCCTAACCGACGCACGAAGAGACGCCCCGGGCGTACACATATGCTCCTAACGAGATTCGAACCCGCAACCGTTGGTTTCGAAGACTGGGTCACTACCAACAACACCAATCGTCATCGGACTTTTTTTACTATTATTTTTGACACTGATTTACATTCTGTGATTACTGACTTGGTAACTTGTTAAAATTTTAGGAAATTCGTATTCCCTTTGCAATTTTTGTAAATACATAATGCTCACGCACCATGTTTCTACAACATTATTTTTTGTTTATGCGAAACCCGAAACACGGGTCTAGTATTTTTATGTAAAGAATCTATGAAAAAAATTTCAAAACTGTATCATTAATAATCACAAAGTTATAAGCTTGATAAGTTACCTGGTTGTCCACGCAAAAACATATGCAGATCACCACAAACAGCTAGTGTACGTACCATCTCCGTGTAATGGACGTCTGAGTACGAGAAAGACATGATAATTTTAAAATCGAAACAAAACACTAAGGCCCGCGACTTGGAAGCGTAATTAAATATTTTTGGTACAAAATATAACATGGTGTAAAAATTATTGGAATCGATTCAGTTACTGATTCTGAACAAACTATATTCAGGTTTCGCATATACTAAAAATAATCTTGTATAATATAATTATTTCTCATTGCTTCATTTCCATTTTTTTTTACCTGTTGTGGTATAGTAATTTTACCCTAGGTGCATCGACTTCACATACAATTATATAAATATTGTATATGTACTAATATTGAAAAACATTTTAAAAGAGTAACGGTGGATTTTCAACCGACGAAAAAAAACGGAGGAGGTTCTCAATTCGACGCGTATATATATATTTTTTTTTTATGTATGACCACGCATAACTTTTTACATAGTGGTCCGATTGTGACAATTCTTCTTCTATTGGAAAGTGTATACTCCCAAGGTGGTCCCATATAAATTTAAAAAACAAAATCGAACCCTAAGGGTCGGAAAACAGGGGATGATTGATTGTTCACTCACTGATTATAATGTATAACCACGCATAACTTTATACAGAGTAGTCCGATTTTGATAATTCTTTTTTTTTGGATAGGGTATACCTTGCCAAGTATTATTAGTACATTAAAGTAACAAAAAAATATAAAATAAAAACTTTTTAACAAAAAATGAAACCATTTTTTGTTAAAAAGTTTTTCTTTCCCATTCTTCGCCATACGAATCTATAATATTACTATTACTATAAAACTATTACTTATACTAATAATCTTTTTAGGATGTTGTTGAGACTACCCCGTTTTTGCATCACCTCGGAAATGTTTGCTGAAACCCACACTGATGACTTTCAAGCCATAATTGGTAAAAAATACCGCGTCGCTGCTGAGCAGAGTGCGCAACCTCATCGCGTCTTGAGTGTGGTGGCAGGAGAGCTATACTCCAAATATTGCACATTTTGTGCGGAGATTGATCAGGTAGGAAACATATTTTATTGTCTGGTCATATGCGGAATATGCAACATTTTAATTACAAAACCTATATTTATTTTAAATCAATACTACTGCCATTATCACACACAACATGGATTCTTTTTGTCCAACATAAATGAATTTTATCCTGCTTTCCGAATTGCGATAAAAGCGATAATATCGCGAATCCGACCAACGCGGAACGTCATAATTTTAACTCAATAGCCCGTAAATTTTGCGACTATTAAATTTGGTAGGATTCGCGAAATAATCACTTTTATCGCAATTCGGAACCGGGCCTTAATTTAGCCATTTGACTACGGAATGTTAAAAAATATGTTTCTACGATTGCGTATTTCGCACGACGCATTACACCCCCTATAATGCGTAGTGACGAGTTCGCGAACTCTTGATAACTGTGGCTGGAATATTATCCCACCCTGAAGCACAGTCACTGCTAAGGTCATGGATAATTCTACCTACTTGTTCCTCATCGGTAGGGAGGATTCATAATCATACTGCAATCATGTTTTTGTCCATTACATCCCAAACTGGAATTGAGGGGCAGGAATAAACAGATAGGCTGTTGAACAGTAATGTGGGACTCTAGGACTAGCACAGTAGACGTCTTCTTAGATTTTCGCGTTACATGATTAAGTTGTTACCTCTGGTCGGTAGAGAATGCGCAGGAAGTAGTCCGAGAGTGGTGGTGAGTGTTAAATAGTCATTAGCGTGCCGGTCACTAGATCCTGATTTGATGTCAACGTTCATATCACCTATTAAGATAATGTTACCGTGGGAATGTAGAGAAGATATTACAGACTGTAATAAAAGTTACCTAGAGTATGGTAGGATGAGATGAGACCGATAGACTGAAACGATTGCCGTAGAGCTTTAGCAGTATATAATGCAGTTAGCGTACTGAAAAGGTGGTTCCATCGTCACACATTTGAAACTTTCTCTAATATAAAGTATCAACTACTCTGCCATTTTTTTACATTATCATTTGTAGTGAAAGATGAATACCCATGTAATGTTGGAATAGGTCCAAAAATCTACAACCGTTATTCTGCCGGAACTATTACATCAAACTCAATTTTCGCTGATGTAGGTAAATTTTAATTGACTCTTCTAATATTAATATCGCTTATTTTTAAGCTATTATTGAGCATCGGGACTAATTTCGGGCATTTTTCAGGAGAGCATAAGAAAGATTGAGCAACCGAAATGTTATTCAATTCCTAGGAAATTTGATTTTAAGTAGTCATACCAATGACTGATAAAATGACCGGTAAAATTGAATACAAAATACGCAGCATGGGATTTGGTTTGGCGATGTGGAAATTAATACGTAGCCAGATAAAGTCGCGGTATGAAATAGATAGACATCTATTTATTAGGTTGTCCCAAGCAAACCCATCCATTTTTGACGTGTCGTTTCTTGTTCATTTTTGGACTGGTTGTAACGTGACTGGTGTCAATAGAATCGCTGCACTCTAAGTTAAATCTCAGTGGTGTTTGGTTCTCGTTTTTGCAAAATGTCTTTAAAGGAACAGATAATTAATTCAATAAGTGATTATGAGCAACGGGTTTTACTCAAATTTGCTTGTTTGTGGGACTGGTCTGTAGGTGTTACTCATTCTAATATTACGAAAGCAGTCGGCAAGAAAGCCTTAGCAAGAAGCACTATAAAAGAATGGTTTCGAAAAATTAGAAGTGGCGAAACTGACGTCGGTGAGCATCGTGGTGGTAACCATACGTCTTTGGCTATAAAAGAAGATAGAATCATCAGAATTAAAAATGCATTTAATGAGTCGAGACACTGGAGTCTAAGAGCTCTTGCCAATCTATTGGACGTCCCAAAATCAACAATCCAAAGGATTGTCAAACATGACTTGAAAATGAAGAAAGTTCTCGGAAAGTGGGTACCTCATGCACTGACAGAAGCGCAAAAGGAACATAGGGTGTTGTTATGTCAGGCGAACTTAGAGCGATATAAGAAGGACAAATCACTGCTTTCCAGAAGTGTAGCTGTTGATGAAACTTGGGTTGCCCTCTACATGGAACCGGATCGTGAGCAGTTCCGCGTGTGGCTAGCAAAAGAGGAGCCAGTGCCGTCAACGACCCGCCAGCCGACGCACGGCAACAAGAGGATGTTGATTATGAGTATGGACTGGGATGGTATCTATAGCCTTCTGGGAGTTGCTGCCTTAAAAAGAGTCTGTCATTTTCGTAAATTATAAACAGTTCCTTGAGAGGCATATACAGCCATGGCTTGATGGAAAGGATTTCAGTACGCCAGTACTGTTAGGGCGCGTTCCCACTTTGTCGTGACGACAGATAATCGTGTAGTTTTAAGTGTCGTGGCTTATATGTTTAAATGGAGGTGTTCACATATAGAACGACACGATTTACTGTCGTCTACAACATTTTTTGCAGTGACAACAGATTTTCATGAGTAGTCTATGGACCTTTAGCCCACTACCTACCCTAGCATCAATTTTAAAGGAAACTGGAACTTTTTTATTTCTTTTTGTACATGCTTCCGCCTGAACCGGAATAAAACCCGATTCCTATTTAAATAGCATTTTGTATTTTATAGATACTCTGCGATAATTTTGCTAACAAGGATAAAATACCGCAAAGGAATATTTTCTATAAAATCAAAGGAAGTACCAGTTCTTGCAATATAGTTACATATATGTTTAACAAAATAAAAAATTAGGTAGCATTTCCGTTGATTTGTCACACTATTCATTAATTCACAACATTTGATCTAAACCACTACACTATCAGGAAGTGCAATAAAACAGGTTGATGTTATGTAAAAAATGTGTTCCTTTAAAAATAAATGATGCAGTTTTATTTTCCTTAAAATCTGAGATCATGGTTCCTTTGATTACACCACTTTACCCATAGTTTCGCCTTTGTCTTGATGTGCCATTGCAACAATCATGTTCGTGTACTCGACTGACATAAATATTCCTCCACTGCCATGCAGTTGACTTTTATTTAAGGTTTCAAGATGATCCTAAAAACCGTCCGATAAGGGTTTGGTACGATAGTATGAACTTTGTTATGCTGTAACTTTATGATTCCTCTTGCATGTGGCAACTGAATCTCACATTCATGATTGTTCAATGTTAAACCACTAAATACTAGAAATTAAATAAATTCGGTATTAAATTGGTCGTTAAAATCAAGCAGTAGGTACCTCTCCTATTGTTAGTACAGGACGGTATCGTAACAGAAACACACACTAGTAACGCCATCGAACGGATCATTGGTGTACGAGAGCGGTCCCGCACGCTACTGCACGCTCGTCGTACTTCCACGTGCCAGTGTCGGCGGCGAATGCTAGATGGCGCGCTCGACGTACGACAACCCCGACATCTTCCGGCTCATTGGGTGACGACAAGCTCCCTGAGACACAGCCTTTCAGTGATAAGAGAATGAAGTTATTACAGAGTACAATACTTTATGAACTGCACACATCATTATAGTTTTATTTATCATCCATATCTACCTACTCTGAGTTTTAATTTATGAATACATTTTTTACCTGTACAGAATCTTACGCCGAACTGAGACAGTAGAAGGCGCACCTCTAAACACCACGTATACAAACTGTCAAAGACACGCGCTATAAAAAATGTCAGCCACGATGTGCGGTCGCAACCCAATAGTTTGGGGGTCACCATGGATGCTGAGGAATATTCTTAGAAAGGTACATCTTCTCGTTAGTCTAGTGGTCGTACGCGTTACTGCTGAGCGTGTGGTCCCGGGTTCGATTACCGGGTTTTTTTAATCATACCAAAAGTAAAGGTATCAAGAGAATGTAAAACGCAAGAGTGAACGAAGCGAACCAGAAAATTTTAGAACCTATGTTATCGTTATGCCACCACCTAGGTGATGTTTCCTTTTGTCCATTATATTAAAAAGCTTAAACTCGTTTTTCTGCAGCTTATAATAAATCGCACACCTAAATAAAGACACAACTCAAAAAACATATTTTTCAGGAACAACCAAAAACGTTTTAATTTAGACCGATTTAAAATATTGTTTTACCAAGATATTATTTTACTTCCCCCCCCCCCCCCCTTCCTTCCCCCTTCCCTTCCCGTCCGTCTGTCTGTCTGTCAAGACCCTATGTCGGGAACGCGTGGAGGTATCAGGTTGAAATTAAAACGATATGTCACGAAATGTAAAGTCTCTTGAAGCTGTGAAAAAACCAAACATCTGTGGCAGCACACACATCTTACGCACGCGCCCCACGGCATACACTGGCGGTCAGCTGTGTGCAGCCCATATTTATTACATCGCAAAATACAGAGTTTTAATTCTTCTACTGACTAATCGCCGTGAAAAAAATAGGGCCATTTATGCCGCAAAAAACTATATTTCGACACTCTCAAGGGAATCAAAATGTATAGGGTATCCCGTTGACCTAGAATTATGAAATTTGGCAAGTAATACCGTCTTATACTACAAGTGTAGTAAAACTTAGGTCACTATGTTTTATAACTGTTTTATTATTATTGCATAGCCAATTTTACAACACAAAATCCCGCTGACACACGTCCACACCAGCGAGTCTAAAAAGGCCACTTTGGCAGAATCATAATAGGATAATAAGAATCATATTATAAATCGTAAAATGGCATATGGTCACAAATTGACAACCCATAATGACAGTTCATTCTGAACTGAATTGAGTACGATTGTGCTAATATGTGTCATCATTTGACGTAAATTACAGGAATTGCGTTTTATGAAGACCATTTATCGGACATTGCTTTTTTATATAAAAAAAAACTGATAGTTCAAGTTATTTCAATGCAATATTTCGTATCCCCATTTCACTAGTATGTTTAGTTATTGAGATATATTTTTTTGAAAATCGTCTTTTTTTCAGCCGGGTATTTAGAAAAAAAAAGTATATCTCTGAAACTAAATATGAGACGCAATTGTGACCTGAGAAACATCGACGGCGTTTTTTATGCTGCATATTTTAGAGTACAAATAAACCTCGGAACTTCGTTAGATTCAGACTGATACAAGGTTTTTAGTTTTTATTTTTTTTTTCTCGGTAATTCCGTCGTATTTGGAAAAGTTATTTATACTAAAATTATGCCCTTCATCTTCCCTACATACCACAAAAATAACACATCCTAATTGCGTGGAATCTAGAAGTTATTCCAAATTAACTGTTTTTGCTAGGGTTGTCACTTTCGAATCTGAATTTTGATGACTCAAATTTTATTTAATGGGACGTATTGGTTATTAAAATTTCGACTATTAAACCTAGGAACTTTGTTATATCCAGACTTATAAAAGGTTTTTAGTTTTTATTTATTTTGTGCTCGATAATTCCGTAGTATTGGGATAAGTTATTTATACTGAAACCAGAACTTTGCCAGCAACTTTGTTCGGGCATGTTTTCATAAAAACTTAAACACCCTTTAAAACTGTATTTTGATGGTAGTTTTGGAAAACGAATAACGGGCTGAATCTGTTGTCAAAAATTCTCTAAGCTAAACTAAAAATCACTAAAATTTGGCGTATGGATGAAGTATTACACAAGATTAGTAACTCAAACAAGTCTATTATTGTTTGCGGGGATTTTAATGTTAATTTATTGGAAAACTCGGGTTCTTGTAGTAAAATAATAAGTCTATTTCAGTCCTACAATCTTGTAAACCTGTTTATGGAGCCCACAAGAATAACCCCTACTAGTGCCACATGCCTTGATAATATTTATACTGATGTTATACCAAGCCACAAAGAAATTCTTAATTTACTAGATTCTGATCATTGCGGGCAACAGATTACTATTCAAAATCAAAACAAAAATGTGGGTAAAAAAGATATCACTGTAAACCCCAAAACTGCAGTTCGCCTAGAAGCCTTTAAAGTTAAACTAGTTCAGAAATTGCCACTTTTATCTATTAATGGTGGTCCCAATAATTTATATGATGATTTTTTTAAGATATATTGTAATGATTTTAATTCCACTTTTATTCCCCAGACTATCTCAGTTAACAGTAACGTATCTTTCAGTGATTGGGCTACCATTGGTATTCATAAAAGTAGAACACGGCTTTATGAGCTGTACAATGAAAGGATTTTTGTCAACACTGCTGAATTTAATTTGTATGTTAGAAATTATTCGAAATTATTTAAAAAAGTTTGTTGGATGGCCAAGTCGCGTTACTTGAGTTCAAAGATTAAAAACAGTAATAATGTTATTAAAACGACTTGGAATATTATTAATAGTGAAACGGGAAGGTCTAGTAAACGAAATAATGACTATAGCCTGTCAATCAATGACAACATAGTAAAATCAGACTCACAAGTCGCGGCGGCTTTTGAAAATTTCTTTTCAGATATTCCTGTTTCAACTACAAAATCCCTAAACTCATCACCTTCTGTTGCTGAGTCTTTGCTTATTGAAAATGTTAATGTTTGCGATTCGGAATTTCATTTCGAACATATTACTTGTAAAGATATAATTAAAACCTTCCACACTTTAAATGTAAAAAAGACTGCAGATCTGTGGGGTAATTCTGTAGAAGTCGCCAAGTCTATTATTGACATTGTAGCACCTACTTTAGCTCTTATATTTAATAATTGTATCGACTGTGGGGAGTTTCCTGACCTTATGAAGAATAGTAAAATAATACCTTTATTTAAATCTGGTAGTACATCAGACCCCTCTAACTATAGACCTATTTCAGTACTACCTACCTTCAGTAAAATTTTTGAGAAATTAATTTTAGACCAATTGCAACGATTTTTTAATAAACATAAATTATTACATACCAAATAGTTCGGTTTCACAAGGGGTCGTTCAACTACCGATGCCGGTGTTGAACTCCTAGGGCATATTTATAATGCATGGGAAGATAAATGCGATGCTTTGGGCATCTTTTGTGATTTATCTAAAGCATTCGATTGCGTTCTTCATGAAACTTTAATCAGGAAACTCCGCCACTACGGGATCCGGAACAGCGCTTTGGATCTTCTTACTTCATATTTGAGTAATAGAATTCAGAGTGTCGATGTCAATGGAAAAAGGTCTCCCGGATCTATCGTAACAATGGGCGTCCCACAGGGCTCAATTCTTGGTCCTTTTTTGTTTCTTATTTATATTAATGACTTGCCTTACCTCATTAAAGATATTCATAATATAGTTTTGTTTGCGGATGACACCTCACTTTTGTTTAAACTTAAACGGCAGCAGCTGGTTACTGACGATGTTAATAGCGCGATCTCAAAAGTAGTTCACTGGTTCAATGTAAATAATTTGCTTCTTAATGAAAAAAAAAACCAAATGTATTAAGTTTACGCTACCTCACGTTAGGCAAGTGAAAACGAATGTCTTGATAAAGGGCGAAGAATTGAATCCTGAAGATAGCACTGTATTCTTGGGCTTAACTTTGGATGCCAAGCTTCAGTGGGGCCCACATATAGATAAATTGTCGAAAAAGCTAAGCTCCGCTGCATATGCTGTTAGAAAAATTCGGAATTTAACTGACATAGAGACAGCCCGTTTAGTGTACTTTGCCTATTTTCATAGTGTAATGTCGTACGGTATTCTGTTGTGGGGAAATGCCGCCGACATTCAGACTATCTTTGTCTTGCAAAAAAGGGCTATTCGATCAATTTATAAATTAAGCCCGAGACACACACTCAGAGAGAAATTTAAAGAAATTTATGTAATGACTGTGCCTTCACAGTATATTTTTGAAAATCTTTTATATGCCCATAAGAATATTAAATTGTTTAAAAAATACAGTGATATCCATAGTATAAATACTAGGAAAAAACACAAATTTGTTGTACCTTCAACAAGGCTCAAGAAAATAGGTGGCTCATTCAGATGTCAATGTATACGCTTTTATAATAAACTTCCAAGCCATGTTCAAGATCTAAGTCTCAATAAATTTAAATCATTCATTAAACGTAAGTTGTGCCAGAAAGCCTTTTACACTGTTAAAGATTATATTGAGGACAAAAAAGCTTGGGATTAAGCTGCTCCAATTTTTATTTTTAAATTATTATTGTACTGAATGATATTTTTTTTATTTTTATAATTAATTACTTTCCTTTTTTTTTATTAATTATTTATTGGGAATATACACTTTGACATTTTGATTATTGCTTATACACTTTGACATTTTGATTATTGCTTATACACTTTGACATTTTGATTATTGCTTAACTGTGACATGAATATATACTCTGAGGAGTATACTATTATTATTATTTTAATAATTTTGAATGTGAGGACTATATAGATGTTTGTTTTTTTTTTATATATATCCCTCTTACTCATTTCATTTTAATGATAATCTGGCAGTTTGAGTACTTAATGCGGCCTACCAAAATGTCCTTTCTTTGGTATTGTTCGTCGAATCGTTGTGCTCCTTATGTTCTGAGTTGAGCTGAAAGATTACTGACAAATGCGTGCATTGACTGGACAGGTCCACTCAATCTGTATGGTTCTTTCCTCAAAAGACCATTTCAGACACCTCCATGTACATGATCCTCAAATTATCAGACAGCGACTATCTCCTGATTTTATATACACATTGACATTGATGAATTTTACTTATACAAGGACATTAATATTTACTTTTAAAGTATTGTATTGTTTTAATTATTGTAAATGTGAAGATTAAGTGGGTGTTATTTTTTTTTCTCTAGGTTCCTTTTCTTCTCATTTATTTTTTATCACAGTCTGGCAGTTTGAGTAATTTATGCGACCTACACAAATGTCCTTTCTTTGGTATTGTTCGTCGAATCATTGACCTCCTTAATTCTGAGTTGAGCTGCATGATTACTGACAAATGCGTGCACTGATTGGACAGGTCCACTCAATCTGTGTGGTTCTTTCCTTAAAAGACCACTTCAGACACCAATCCACATGGTCTTCACATGATCTAACCAAATTATGTCTGGACTTTAAAAGAGACTGTGACCTCTGAGTTTGTTTCGGCCTTTCTTCTCAGAGTAGTCAGATAGGAAACGCCGACCTCATCTAGTTTTAAAAAATATGATTGACGTGTAAAAGTGTTTGTACAAACCTACTTGCAAAAATAAAGTCATTTATCATTTATCATTTATCCCTGTCAAACGACGATTTCCTATTATGAAATAGACTAAAGTGACACAACTTACCTTTATTTCAGTTTGACAGCACTAAGATTGCACTGAATTATTAGTTTAGACAATTTTGCTATTCTGAGTTTGCCGGTTTTCACCAAACATTTTTACTATAGGTACCTACTTAATAATTTATTTCAACTAAATCTGACTATTTTTAATCGCGATTAAAATGGTGTGGAATAAAACTAGTGGTCATGAACTAAAATTCACACCAACGCACTATGGGACCAACCGCTATTTTCCATCTCAAAAATCGATAACTCTGTTGTTTTGTGATTTATCTCCTTGATTTTTTTTTCACATATTTGTGAATATCTAGGCTATAAAAGAAATGAAACATCATCATTCTAAAAGCAATACTTTTTCCGAAAAAAATGACAAAAATAAAGTTATATGAAATTTCATACATAAAATTATACAGCTATATTAAAATAGCAATTAAAGTTACACTTATGCTTAAAATAAGTTTAAAACTAAATTATTATTATCAAGCAAACAGATACATGACAAAAAAAAATTTCACTTTCTATTTCCAACAATTCTTTAGCTTTGTCAAATAATTTTTGGATATTAGAAAACTTGGTTTATTTAAGCTAGATATATAAGGATCAGATGTATATAACAAAATATGCAGGACGTCTTCGTTTGTTGCTGATCTGGAACACTTCTAGCCTGATGTAACCTATATTTCTAAGAATATCACTCACACTTCCCAACGCACACACACACCCTCCACTCACACACACTCATATTCCCACCCACACACATACACCACTTCCCTTACACTTTCACATTCAGACACTAACACACTACAACTAACACGTGCGAGCGCATACTGCCGGGCTGGCATAACACTTTCAGTAAAATATTTTGTCGTTTTTTTTATCGCGTCGAACACGAACGAATTCACTCATTGTTAGATAATGATATGTTTTTTGTGCGTTAATTGTTATTGAAAAGAAGTATCTGAACACTTTGATGATCGTATGCTGAAATACGGGTATTTAAAGGACTAATATTTTAGTGCCTTGTGCAAAAACTATGGGACAATTGATTATAACAGTCCGTATCGAAATAGTGTAATCAGTACTGATTGTAATTAATTACCACAACAGATAAATAGAACTTCCGCAGCAATATAGTTTATCATACTTGTGGTTAAGGTGACCACCCCAAAAAAAAGTGCCATGGGAAGATTCTTTCAAATATAATAGCAGTTTATTAATTTGTAAATGTATGTTATTGTCATATAAATAGAAAAAAACAAGATAGACATCAAAGGATAATAACTAAATATATTTCATAATAAAAAAGATGAACCGTAATTTTCAAGGATTTTTCTCCGACTGATATTATTGCTTCAAAATCACCTCTGGCGCAAAAAACGCGCAAGTTTTTTTTTAATCCTCATATTACTGAATAGATAAGGTCTCTTATAGAGTAATTAACTTGACACCGGCTGCTTTCGGCAACAACGAAAACTCAAATTGAAATTAACAAAAACTAATTTTTCTTTACTTCATTAAAAAAATATTAAAAAATTAAATAAAAATATTTTTTCACAAAAACTGAACGTGGTTGCAAAGTGTATATTCTCAGCTATCTAATGATGTATAACACTAATATATTTCCTTGGAAAACTTCCGAATAATTTTGTGTTGAACTTCCTTAACCGTAATTTAATTGGCATGAAAATATTTATGTCCAATGTTTGAGGTTCATTTTATAAACGTAAAACTTTTTATTTTTTTATATTTTGTAATTTATTCGTAAGTTCCATCTTTTGAGAGAATGAAACCATAAAACAATCTATGGATTTACGACTTTCGACAAAACCATTTTTGAGATGGAAAATACTGTTTGGTCCCATAGTGCAACGCCTTGCCTTCACGTGCAAAGATAGTACTGTAGTTCTTTTTTTCCTTTTCTTTTGCTTATATCTTGAAAATGGCGTGTCCTATAGCAAAAGTAATGAAACTTTCGATCCCCTTAATGAAAACCCAGCACATATAAATCTCAACACGGGAGTAATATTTTTTTTTTTCAAACAAAAAGTTTATAATTCAATACAAAACACGTCCAGGTTGCCCACTTGCGCCCGCCTTCGTCTCTCAAAAAAATATTTGCGTATTGCACACAAGTACCACGTTGCGAAGCCAAAAGAAAAAAAAATACCACGTTGAGTCGCGATGACGACGCACGATGGTTCGAAATCGACGCTCCGTGGACATTGAAATCAAAATTTATTTAGGCGAGAAATAAAAATTGGAACGGCTTTATTTCGTTATTATTTATAATATTTGATAATATGAGAGCTATAGACAGCACCATCTCCGAAAAAAATATATTTAATATTTTTTTCGTATGAAGAAAAACACAAAAGTCGTTATTTCTAACAACTTAATAAAACTTAAAGCCTGCGGCTTACATGGGGTGATGTCCCACATGAGGCGATTCCGAAATGCTATATATAACACGCACACCCATGCGCGCCGCTTCACTCACAGCAGAGTGTTGAATTTCGAGAAATTCAGTTAGAGATTTTTACGTTGATTCAGGTGTGAACTTGAAAAATATACAAAGTAATTGACTTTAGTGTGCTATTTTTATTAAAAAGAATGAGAAATAATGGAATATACGATATAAAACACTAAATATTTCTTAAGATAATTTAATTCATTGTTAGTAGATTATATCAGTAGATAAAAAGTTTGACTTCTTAATTAACATTAAAAAATATATATTTATTAGTACAAAAACTTATAACTAATACAGAAAAATACTAAGAATAGGCAATTGTATAAATACAAAATATATTATTTCACCACTTCACTCAGAGTGATGAACTTCAAGAAATTCAGTGGAATTCTCGAAGGAATTTAGTGCATATTATTTGATATCTTTGGGATAGGTACACATACCAAGTGGAAACGATAATTACATAGTAATGAATTAATGATTGTTTGTTGTAAGCTGTTCTTAATCTCAAGTTTAACAGAAAATCGATGCTAAATGCATGCTAATTAACTTATGATAGTAATTTAGTCATAAATAGGGACAACAGCGTCAAAATCATTAGTTTTTGTCAGCAACTGTTCGCGCTATAACATTAACTTCTTGCTTACGTACTTACTTATTATCATGGAAGGATATTATACAAATTTAGACATATTCATATTTGTGAAAACAAAAAGTTGATTTTCGCAGCCCAGTATTTTGTTAGAAGCAATTCTAACCAAAGCGACAAATTTGTCTGAAGAAGACCAAAAAAAATTAAAACAGTTTTGTCAAGTGTATATATGTGTTTTGCATAGAAATTGGAAATCGTGTAATCGAACGATGCATAAATTCGTCAAGAAGAATGTGTGAGACTTGGCTAGAAAAAGAGATCAAATGGTCCAACTTCATTTAAGACAAATTTGTACAAAGTGAAGAAATTGGATTGGTATCATAAGTCATAAGTCATTTATTTCTTAACAAAATACATTGTGTTGAAAATCATCATAAATCAAATAGAAAAATCAATAATACTAACTACATCAGTGCATTCATACCGTAAAATAATAAAAAATAAAATTAAAATATGTCAGTAGTTCAATAACAAATATCAATCGACTCTGTTAGATACTGATACTGTTGCACCTTCAACCTCAAGTGCTAGTGGTATAAATGAAGGTGCATCCACGTCCAAAGTAACTACATGTACTGTTAGCCCTACAACACCAAAAAGGTGCCCAAGAAAACCTTTCTCAGAATTATACCAAAAACAGAAGAAGTGAAGAATAGAAGAACTTTTAACGCACGACTCTCAGGAACTTGCAAATACTGCTGCAGTGAGTTGTGGTGAGGAGAATGAGGACGTGAAAGATTTATTAAAATATATTACCGACTACCGAACATCCTGAAAAAGCCACAGAGATCAAGAATTTTTTGAAAGGCAAGACAATTACTAACAAGTATTCAGCAGAGAAAGCGTTGAGTATATTGATTTCTTTGAAATTGTCTTAAGTGGCAGGCAGTATATAACTTTAAGGGAAACTGCGAAAGAAGGTGGAGTAGATTTGTACCCAACATATTATTAAGTTTTAAATGCCAGGAAGGCATACTATCCTCCTGAGAGCGATATTGAAGTGACCGAACGAGGAGTTAAAGAAAAACTTCAAGCTATTTTGGATATCACTGTCACTCAACTTGCCAAAACATTAAACTTGGACCATTTGCAAGATAAAGAACTCATCTTAATCTGCAAATGGGGCTTCGATGGTGCGTCAAATCAAAACGACTACAAGCAATGCATGAATGCAGAAGAAGACGACTCTAGTGTTTCTAATGTGCTCTTTTGTAACCTTGCAATTGATGTGTGGTAACGATTTGGTCTGGAAAAACTCAAAACCTCGTGTAAATTTTATATATTTCTCAATTATATAATTTCCTATTCTTAGTATTTTCCTGTATTAGTTATAAGTTTTTGTACTAAAAAATAACAATTTTTTTATGTTAATTATGAAGTCAAACTTTGTATCTACCTATAGATTATGTTGATTATATATATATATATATATATCTAACATATAGATTATGTTGTTACCAACAATTAATTAAATTATCTTAAGAAATATTGCAAAATCTATTTATGGACATGGACCCCATGTGAAAACCATATAAGTCTTAATTTGCATTAAGTATTTGCGCGACAAATGAACGAATAACGCGATTAGATTAGTGCGGAGTATCTACCATAAAAAAAAAAACTTTTAACAAAAAAAAAAAACAACCGACTTCCTTAAAAAAACACTACAAAGTCAAAAATAACTTTAATTTCGAAAGTCGGTGTCTTAGGATTTGTATTTAAGGTTTTTTAGACTTTGTAGGTAGTGTTTTTTTAAGGAAGTCGGTTGTTTTTTTTTTTTTTTTTGTTAAAAGTTTTTCATATAGTTGAAGAGAGAAATAAAAATCATGTCATCGAGACAATTTTTAATTTCTTATCTGCTGTTGTATCCGTATTCTTTAAATTAAGTATAATAATTAAACATTTGGGTAGGTTTAACGACTAGATAGGCTATAAAAACATTAATAGGATTTTTTGTCTTGGGGACAGTCGCAGCCACAAGATTACTTGTTTCTCTTAAATCTAGTTTTCGAACGCATTTTGATAGGTGAAAACGGAACTTGTTGCCAACTCAGGATCTTGTGCGCATTGTAAAACACATTGGGCTTGGGCTGCTTAGTCGCTTCTAGGAGTACCGGTATGGACGATATTACTGTAGATGATATTGATGATGTCTTTGTTTGACTAGTTACCTGGAACCACATATAAAATAAAGTAAATGAAGAATTCTTGTCAGCTATATTTTAACTAAACTTGAAGGACTCCTTGTCAGTTTACTAGTGAATTTATGAATTAATTTCATAAATACACGAATAAATTGAAAAAGAGAATAGAAAAGTTTTGAGGATTTTTATTCCTTAAACGTATCTCCAAAGAGAATTATAAGTTATTGTATATAGACCGAAATACAGCCTATTTAACAAAATTACTTTAATATTACGCTGATTTAAAACCAAAAGTCGTATAATAAACTATATTAATTACGTAGTATAGCTAATGAGACTACACTGCTCTCCAAATAATGTTAAAGCTGTCAAAAATTGACGCCATTTTCTAATAAACAAAACAAATTTTCAAATATCATTACATAAAGACTTGACAATATTTGCATTACATATAGCCGTATCGTGATGACCAGCTAAAATAATGTTAACTTAGCCCTCTAATATCTGCCGGGGTCGCGTGATTGTTCGAAAGAGATACCGTGACCCTGGCACATGGGCAACTGATGGAACACGGGTGGGTTTTAGTCAGTAAAAGTCTGACACGCCCTCCCGCTCCGCCCAGAGCGGGAGAAGTCATTTGATGATTTCCCATCCTGAAAAAAAAAAACCCTCTAATATCTATTATTCAAAAATATAGTTTCGTTATTATAACCTTAAAAAGCTTTTTAACAAAAAATTCAACCGCCGAAAAACTGAAAAGCATAAAATAATAAACCTTAAAATTATGAGTCGGCGCTTTGAGTGATCCTTGTTCATTGATTTTTCAGCGCCGACCCAAAATGTTAAGGTTTATTATTTTATGCTTTTCAGTTTTTCGGCGGTTTAATTTTTTGTTAAAAAGCTTTTATTTTATATTTTTTGTGGCTTTAATGCACTAATAATACTTGGCAAGGTATACCCTATCCAACACATAAAGAATTATCAAAATCGGACTACTCTGTATAAAGTTATGCGTGTTTATACATTACAATCAGTGAGTGAACAATCAATCATCCCCTGTTTTCCGACCCTTAGGGTTCGATTTTGTTTTCCAAATTTATATGGGACCATCTTGGGAGTATACCCTTTCCAATAGAAGAAGAATTGTCACAATCGGACTACTATGTAAAAAGTAATGCGTGGTCATACATAAAAAAAAAATATACGCGTCGAATTGAGAACCTCCTCCTTTTTTTCGTCGGTTGAAAAATTAAACACTTACTTACCGATATTTAATGTTTTCTTTGTTTTTTCTAGATTATTAGGCTGGCGCGTGAATATTTTACCGAAAACCACACAGGTTCACAATAAATATTAGTTAGCATGTCAAATTCACCAAAAACATCAACAAGTTCAATGCCTATATTTTTGTTGTTACTTTACAAGTAATTTATTTAGTTGCGTTGACATTAAGTAATATGCATAATGTAATTTTAAATGATTTTCAATAATATTCCTTTGTTAGTAATAAAAAAAAAAACGTTTTAGAATTTTTATTCTTACAAAATACGTATCAAATATTCTCTGAAGAATTATAGTTTATTTTTACGCCAAATAACAGCTCTAGCACAGCTTACTATACAGCGTCTCTATTGACTATACAGCTACTCTACAGCTATGTCAATTTTGCACTTATAAGGGCTGTATAAGCGCTTGAACAGTATCTAGACAGCTAAGTATACAGCTTTTAGTATAAAAATTAATTCAAGTACAGCTAGTAAACAGCTTGTAATGTTACTTGGGAAAGATGGTCACCCATTCACGGACAAACTGCGGCAAGCGTAACCTGAACGATCGACTCGTGCGGCTGTTGTAACTTAGCCACAACCCTAATATGTTATTATATTTTTTATATTATATTGTTTTTCTTCGACATGGTGGTTTTAGTCTACGAAAAAGGCTGACTCAAATTCTACTAAGTGATAAAAAATAACAGGTTAACAAAAAAAAAACAATTAAAAGTAACTAGAACATTTTTAGGCAAATGTATTATATATATATTTTTTTTTTCTTTTTACAATTATATAATGTCCATAAATAACTTCACGACACTAATATTCCTGCACAAAGGAACTCGTCGCGGGCGCCGACGAGCGGAAGGGCGCTCGGCGAGCTCGGAATAAAATACTATGTGTTGGTGTTATCATTTATTGCGTGTGACGAGCGTGCGCGGCGGCTAGGGCGGACGGCGCTCCGTGACGGCGTCGGCCGTGGCGTCGTACCGCGGCGGGTTGGCCCACGGGTCGTAGCCCAGCACCGACAGCATGGGCGCCAGCTCCGCCATGTCGGCGCGCACGTCGGCCGGGATCTGCCCCACCCACTTATCTAGCGCGTCCAGGTTCACCGGCCGCACAACCTGGTCCGACGACCGCTCCACACTGAGGACGAAGGGACACATTAGAAAGAAAAGAAAGAAAATTGCCTTTATTGGCACTATATCATTTTAAACTAAAACCTTAAAACTAAAAAACAAAATAATGCAAAAACAATGATAATAATGCCAAAAGGGCCTCAGCTCAGCATAATGTCAAATGACAAAACAAGGTGTGCCACCTGACGCTCATTTTCAGCTGCAACCATAGAGCAACACGGACCACCGGCGGACCGGAGGGGAGACGCCATAGCGTTTTTTCCCGATACAAAACTGTCTGTCATTTTTTGCGGGGGGAAATCTGCTCTACCCACACTTTCTCAAATTCTCACACAAAAATAATCGTCTGTTACTACGAAACTCACACATAAAAATTAAAGCATACACTAACAATTTCACACACACATAGATACATTATGTGTCTTAACAGTACAATGAGATGACGCAACTACACTGACAAGTTGCTTACAGCCATGGTTGCAACTACTGTCGATACGCATTATCGATAAATTTAAGAACTCGGTTCGGAATATTACGTTTAAAAAGTGATACAAAGATAGATATTATAATAAAGATTTACTTTATTTATTATGTACTACAATAATTATCATTTAACAAATAAAATTAAGGTTTACGTCATTTTAAAAGCTAGTTATAGTTGTATCTATCATTGGTTTTTAAAGTGGATTAGTTTTGTATAAATATGAATACATTTTTGTGGGTCTGCTTTAAATTCGTGGTGGGTGGGTGGAACGAATCAGGAATAGTGAGAGTGGCACTAATAGCATCATAGATGATAGTCTGTCATTTGGTAGAGTGAATGATTTTTAATGACTCTGGAAAATTAGGTTTAAAACTGTTAATTTTTCAAGTTGAGAAATCTAAGCTTCATTTCGCCACTATGATTAATGTGTAGTACATCAGGTGCACTGTACGCTGTTTTACCTTTTCCGTGATATAAAAAACTTCCGGGACAAATACAGTGTGGCGTTAGAGTTGATTTGGTGCCCTCGACTAATCTCCTCCTATTGTTCGCCAACACATGAAAGTCAGAGGTCTTGAAATGATTTGAGCAAATGACACTATTTCTTGTGGGAATCCAGGTTAGTCTATTATTACAAAATTTCTTCCATGTATCCCTTAAATTTGGATCTTTAGGAAACCTGCAATAAATAAATAAACAAAGGATTGTGTGGTTTTTATAAAACCACGATAAAAGTGAAACTTTTTTCACATTATAGACATTAAACCAAAAAAAAATCGGAATATATGCAATAGCTTAATAAAAAGACTTAATTTAATGTTCATAGGAAATAAGTTAAATAATAAATTCAAGCATTCAAAATTGAAATAAATCCATAAACAACAACATGCACCAGCGAGCGCCTTTCACTTTATCCCTACTTCGCGACCGACCGTCACGCGACATGCAACACACAGACGAAAAAGTGTGAGACGAAGTAATAAAAGTTTCACTTTAAAAAAAAAATATATAGTTGAAGTTCACACTAAGTAATTTTAATAAAACGTGTTAACTCTTAAGTTTTGTAATATTTTTAATTTATACAACTATGTACATTAATATACAGCTTACATTATAATATTTTAAATAAATCAGAAAACTTATTCTCAAAAATGTCTCTGTATGAATATAGACTCCTTTGCCAAATTTATCGATAACTATCTACTAACAAACCAGTAACAGCACTATCGCTCGGTGACAGCGTCTACTCGGAAACAAACTCGGATCAGTCGCTCGACCGATCCGCATATTGTATGAAGGCGAGCGGCCTGTGTTGGTAAACAAATCCGAAACAACACGAACGATAAATATTGTAGTTTTTAAGTTTTATGGAAGTAAATCGGAATAATGTGATTAAATATTAGTTACATATGAAAAGTAACGCCATCTTATTGTAAATTTGGCGTGGCAGATCTCTTTTTGCAGCAAAATACAGAACAATTCGTCATTTTTGTAGGACATCAATTTAGTCGCGCAACTAGATTTAGTCTACTGAGCAGTGCAGTTGCAACTAGTTTTAATAAACGCATAGGACCGCGTGGACTTGTACTTTGACAGAGGGGAACGCCTGCGTATGGCTACTCCCCTCTGGTCCGTGTTGCTCTATGGCTGCAACCCACGAGTGCCATACGCTAGAATAATAAATACATAGGGAAGTATGAGTCTGTAATAATAAACTAAGAAAGTACAAAAAAATAAAATTGTGGCATACATGAGTGTGAATGTATGTTGTCTTGAGATTAATGAACTTTAAGAAACTAATATCTGCATATAACCATTAAAATAAGAAATGTATAAATATAAAGTACCTAGAAGTATATACCTAAAGCACGCTGTAAGGCAAAAAACTGACTGCGGCATTACCTACATTGTGCATGTACTCGTATTGTTTGTTCGATTGGTCCGATGAATTGTATGGATGGTCTAATTACTATCTGAAGAAAATAAAAACATACGGATCAGAAAACTAGGGACTAGGAGGATTTTCAAATCCCCGTATTTGACAACTGAGGCACATTTCATTACCTGAATTTTCGTAGATGATTTTTCAGTAACTAAATTGTTGTGTGAAAAATCATCTACGAAACTGAAGGTTTAGAATCAGAGATAGGCTAATCGGGCGCTTATATACCTAACCTTCTTCCCACTAAAGAATAATTTGGACATTCCTTTCTGAATAAATTTATTAATCTCGGGTTCCCGGGATTGAACAATTTTGTAAAAACAACTATTATAATAGGTAAAGTATGAAAATGCCGTTTTGTATGAAAAAAATAACGACTTTTTTTCAAGTATTTTTTATTTGTATTAATCGAAATAATCAGCCATGCAATCAATGCATCTTTGCCAACGCAGTGGCAGTTTATTGATGCCATTCTTAAAAAAATCAGCTGGACGGGAAGCAACAAATTCTTCAAAGGCATTTTGTACTGCCTCTCAGGTATTGAATTTTTTTCCCGCCAAGAAGTTATCCAAATTCTGGAAAAAGTAGTAGTCTGTAGGCGCAAGGTCTGGTGAGTAGGGCGGATTACGGAGAGCTTCCAACCCCAGTTCTTGCAACTTGGAGACCGTCTGCTGTGCAGTATGAGGTCGCGCGTTGTCGTGCAGGAGCAGCGGAGACGAGCGATTGACCAATGCTGGTTGGAGATGTGCCAGCTTCTCCATCATTGAGTTCAGTTCTTCACAGTACACATCTGCAGAAATGCTCACCCCGTTTGGTAAGAAGCTGTGATGAATCACACCGGCGCTAGACCACAGTTTTCGTTTAGGGCATTGTTTAGGTGCTGAACCAGGATCCAACCAACTTGCTGAGCGTTTGCGGTTATCAATCAGAATCCATTTTTCATCGCAAGTAACAATGCGGTTCAAAATTCCTTCATTTGTGTGTCTGTTGAGCAGTGCAAGGCACGTCTCGACGCGTACTTCGCGCTGGCGATCATTGAGTTCGTGGGGCACCCATTTGTCAAGCTTTTTTACCTTGCCAATTTGACGCAAATGGGCCAATATTGTTTTGACGCTAACGTCGAAAGTTGCTGCTAATTCAGCCGTAGATTGTGTATCATCAGCTTCCACAATCGCCTTTAATTTGTCATTGTCGACCAAAGTCTTCGGACGACCGCGAGGTTCATTTTTCAGGTCGAAATTTTCAGAACGGAAGCGAGCAAACCAATAACAGGTGGTGCGTTGGTTTGTAGTGTTAGCTCCGTAAACGTCGTTGATGTTGCGTGCCGCTTGTTCCGCGTTGCTGCCACGACGGTACTCATATTCCATAATTACTCGAATTTTTAACGTATCCATGATGACGAAAAAGATTGAAATGCGATGAAAATGTAACACTAATCAATAAACAAATGACTACTTTTGGAAAAAGAATTCCATGTTTTTAAAATAAAAATAATTTGAAATTAGAATTCTTAGACAAACAAAAGTTATTTTGATTTGAAATGGCCAGTACTGCAGAACGACAATTTCATAGGTAAAGACCTAATATAATAAACTTAATGAAATTATAGCAGTGGTTATTTTGATTTAATATTATAATTGTTTCAATTCCATAAGTAGTTAAGGCTGCTGGCCTGTTACTAAACCAGTTCTCATAAAAACTTTCATTGTAATTTAAAAGTTCCATTGGAATCGGCTATTTAAATCTATGAGAGTTTAAGAAGAAACAGCCGTCTTGAAAGTATGAGTAAGTATGTAAGCATTATTCAATTAAAGTTTTTCATTTTCACAAAGAGTTCTAACTATATTTTGTATGCAGATAACATTTATTTATTTGCTAACATGTTAAATACCTATTAGTAGACATGCATTAACATTTCATGGCAGTATTAAGACATGCACCCTGTAAGGGTATTTGCAAATTTCACTTACTTATCAAAGTGTAAACGATTGAATAATGTATATTTTTAGTAATCTCAGGAATTTCAAACGATTCCAGGATCCAAGATTCTGAAAGGCATATCCGTATTATTCTTTCGTGCGAATAAAAGTGAAGTTTAGGTGAATTAGCTTCACATCCCCTCACGCTCCGTACCATAGCCAGGGACGGACGCGAGAGGTCGCCGCCGCCAATCGCCTCCACGAGGACACGGCGGTGCTCCACCCAAGCAGGGCACACCTCCCCCGTGTCCTCCAGACAATCCTTGCAGTGGAAACACCTGGGGGTTTCCTCCCGCCTTATTCGAAACTGGAACCTCCCAAAGCACCCATGCCCGGTGAGCACCTGCGTAAGGCGGAAGGTGAGGACGCCGTGGCGCCTCTCTATCCACTCCTCAAAGAGGGAACTTACCGCCGCAATTGTGGCGTGCCCATACTGTTCCCTCTAGTACTTGAGTGATAATTTAACCTTCTTTTTTTTTGGGTAGGAAATCTTCAAATGACTTCTCCCGCTCTGGGCAGAGTGGGAGTGCGTGTCAGAATTTTACTGACTAAAACCCACCCGTGTTCCTTCAGTTGCCTGTGCCACGGTAACTCTTTCGAACAATTCTGCGCTCCTGGCAGGCATCGGTCCTGGCAGACCCCATCAATGTGTGCTGGCATCTCTTTGAAGCGGGCGTGGAATACAACGCGCTGTCGACTAGGGCCTGGTCCTTACCGAGCAGCAAGCTAGAGCAACCCATTGGTCGCCGCCCACAAAAGACTCCCGACGCCCGGTGCGTCTCCTCCTGGGGCGGCTAGGGGCGTGAGGGCGCAGAGATTGCCTCTCCCTCACGCGCTCCGCCTCCTCCTTCACGAGCATTACTGCTTCGCAGAAGTAGGTGATAGCTGCCCATGCCCTCTCGCTCCGTACCATGGCTTGGACCAGGGCCAGACGCGAAAGATCGCCGCTGCCGATCGTCTCCACGAGGACACGGCGTTGCTCCGCCCAGGCAGGATAGACCACCGTATGCTCCACTATGTTCTTCAGGCGATCCACGCAATGATAACACCCGGGCGTTTCTTCCCGCCTTCTGAACAGGAACCTCCCGAAGCAGCCAAGTCTGGTGAGAATCTGCGTAAGACGGAAGGTGAGGACGCCGTGGCACCTCTCCAACCACTCCTCAAAGTGGGGACTTACCCAATGAAAATGGGAAAATGTTGCTAATTTAAAATAGGTGGCGTTTATTATAAGCACAAAATGTAAGACATGTCGGCTTACGGGTGTGCAACCAAACCCGGCGGCGCTGACCGTTCGCAGGCGGGGTTGCAACCACGTTACACGCTTTCACAAAAAGCCAAACTAAAATGTTTGGCTTCCTATGAAAGCGTGTAACTCCATGCTAACTTTGTTAATAACTCTAGTACATCATTCTCAAGAAATGAGGCAAAAATCAGCAAAAATTTAAGAACGTCCTTCCTAGAACCCAATTTATAAGTATAAAGAAATTTATGAGTTATTTACGAAAGTTTTTTGCGCATTGACAAAAGTAGGGTTTGGATATTTGTGACAAATGTGAAGTAGCTGTTATGTAGTGTCATCGTGCCACGTAGATAGAGGAACTCGCTCGGGCTCGAACGTGTTGCGGAGCTGACGTTAGTAGAGCTAACAGCAGCTCGCAACTTGTACTGACTACTGTAGTAGTACTGCTGAGACACTCACGGCATCATACGAGTGCTATACGTTCGTTATATTACACCGCTGCTTGTGGTTTTACTTCATAACTATTTTCCTTAATAAGTGCTATATTTAGCCATATATTAGCGAGATATTTTCCGGTCGGTAATTAATCAACCGACTTCAAAAAAAGGAGGACGTTCTCAATTCGAATGTATTTTTTTTATGTTTATTAGCTCGTAACTTTTGACTGACTGACTAGAAAGCTGGTGCTTCCCGTGTGGTCCCAATTTGGTTCTATTCTGACAATGGGAACCATGAGAAAACCATATAAGTCTTAAATTTGCATTAAGTATGTGCGCAACAAATGGACGAATATCGCGATTAGATTCGTTATGGGTACATACCATAACTAAAACGTTAAAAATAAAAAACTTTTACAAAAAAAAATAGCAACTGACTTCCTTAAAAAACACTACAAAGTTAAAAATAACTTTAATTACGGAAGTCGGTGGCAAAAAAAAAACTTAAGACAGATCCTAAGACACCGACTTCCGAAATTAAAGTTATTTTTCACTTTGTAGTGTTTTTTTTTTTTTAAGTAAGTCGGTTGTTATTTTTTTGTAAAAAGTTTTTTTTTATTATGATTTAGATGTTGCTGTTTTTAACCAACTTTTAAAATAAGGAGGTTCTCAATTAGTTTTTCACCGGGCTGTCAGAAGGGTTCGCGCGTATCTTGTATGTTTAGGTACTTTTGTTTGTAATTTTTTTATTACCTCGTATCTTCCAAACGGCTGGATGGATTTTGACAGGTAAGGTATCGTTACATTCGTCTTAAAAACCCAAGTGTTGAGCAAAATATAGGTCTTTGAAAAAAAAAACAACTCACACATTACGTGAAATAGTAATACGTTAGTAAAAAATCGGTCAAGTGCGAGTCGATTGCCCCACCAAGAGTTCCGTACAAACTATTTAGAGATCTCTCACGAATAGATGAACTGTACTGAGGGACAAACTTAACTTTGCCGTTGGAAAACTGTTGTCCCAATACATCGACACAAGTCGCAGTTTACCTACTGCATATATGTTCATAATCGCAAAAAAAATAATTATTTTGTGATGGGACTACAAAATTATGGTTTTCGGATTCTTTTCTTTACTTGTGCTATATGGCAATGCTTCTTGTCAAATTTCAAGACTCTAGTCTAGGTCAACGGGAAGTCCCCTATGTATATTAATATTTTTATTTATTAAGGTAGATAAAGGTTTTGTAGTACATAAGGGACTTAAAAAGTAAGCGTTATTAGTATTGGCGGCGGCGACCTCACGCGTCCGGCCCTGGTGCGAGCCATGGTACGGAGCGAGAGGGCATGGGAAGCCGTCACCTCCTTCTGCGAAGCAGTAATGATCGCGAAGGAGGAGGCAGGGCGCGTGAGGGAATGACAGTCTCTGCGCCTTCACGTCCCTAGCCGCCGCAGGAAGAGACGCCCCGGGCTTCGGGAGTCGATCGCGGACTCCCTGTCACCGTAGGCGCGAGCTTGCGGGCGGCGAGCAATGGGTAGCTCGCCTCCCGGTAAGGACCAGGCCCGTGTCGACGCCGCGTAGTGTTCCACGCGCGCCTCAAAGAGATGTCAGTAGTACTGCAGGGGGTCTGCTATGACCGATGCCTGCCAGGGTCACGAGATTTGTTCGAACGAATTACCGTGGCCCTGGCACATGGGCAACTGAAGGCACACGGGTGGGTTTTAGTCAGTAAAAGTCTGACACGCCCTTCCGCTCCACATTAGAGCGGGAGACGTCATATGATGATTTTCCACCCACAAAAAAAAAGAAAAGCGTTATTAGAATATGTTTTGATTCCCTTGTGACCGCCAAATATAATTATTGTAAATGTTCGAATTATCTGTGATTGAAATTTATAAAATGACTAATTTTAAATATTAAGTATTCCAGAAATATATATACATATATACAACATTAATTTTTGTTTATGCGAAACCCGAAACACGGGTCTAGTATTTTTGTGTAAAGAATCTATGAAAAAAATTTCAAAACTGTATCATTAATAATCACAAAGTTATAAGCTTGATAAGTTACCTGGTTGTCCACGCAAAAACATATGCAGATCACCACAAACAGCTAGTGTACGTACCATCTCCGTGTAATGGACGTTTGAATACGAGAGAGACATGATAATTTTAAAATCGAAACAAAACAGCGCGGCCCGCGACTTGGAAGCGTAATTAAATATTTTTGGTACAAAATATAACATGGTGTAAAAATTATTGGAATCGATTGAGTTACTGATTCTGAACAAACTATATTCAGGTTTCGCATATACTAAAAATAATCTTGTATGTGGGTGTTATCTATACTAATATTATAAAGCTGAAGAGTTTGTTTGTTTCTTTGTTTGATTGAACGCGCTAATCTCAGGAACTCCTAGTCAGAATTGAAAAATTCCTTTTGTGTTGGGTAGCCTATTTATCGAGGAAGGCTATAGGCTATATAACATCACGCTAAAATAAAGAAGAGCGGAGCAGTAATGAAAAATGTTGCAAAAACGGGGAAAATCGCACGAGTAGGCGATTTGAAGGTCGGGGGAACAAGACATTTAACGTGGATAAAGTCGCGGGCAGAAGCTAGTAAGGTTTTACAAATGGTAAATTAATAATTGAACATAATAAAAAAGTCTGTTATCTAAGAATATGAATATTTCCAGCCTTGTTTATAATCTTATATCTTTAAACGAGCAATTCTTGTATATAAGGTGTATCTATTCATACACGAAATATTTTTAGAGGTACCCCTGTAGGTGGTAAAGAAGCTATAGCAACGAAAAAAAAAAATTCTAAGGGTTTTTTTTTAATTTAATATTTATATTTTTTTTGACGCACATAAGAAATACTGGCTCCTTATTTTTTACGGCCCGAGACATCGTGGCCATGCTCGAGCCGTCCGGTCATCGCCCTCGCAGCGTCAGGCGGGCCATTCATTGAATTTGGAGTAAAGGTTTTATACAAAACGTCTCAAGTAGTTTTAAAATTATAATAATTACGAAAATTTAAAAACGCTTAGATAAACATGTTCTTTTTGCTTCTATAATCTGTATCTCGGAAACGGCTCCAACGATTTTCATGAAATTTAGTATACAGGGGGTCTTGGGGGCGATAAATCGATCTAGCTCGGATTCATTTTTAGGGTTCCGTTGCCAAATGGCAAAAAACGGAACCCTTATAGATTCGTCATGTCTGTCTGTCTGTCTGTCTGTCTGTTTGTCCGTCCGTCCGTATGTCACAGCCGCTTTTTTCCGAAACTATAAGAGCTATGCTGTTAAAACTTGGTAAGTAGATGTATTCTGTGAACCGCATTAAGATTTTCACAATAAAATAGAAAAAAAACAATAAATTTTGGGGTTCCCCATACATAGAACTGAAACTCAAAAATGGTTTTTTTCATCAAACCCATACGTGTGGGGTATCTATGAATAGGTCTTCAAAAATGGTAATGAGGTTTCTATGATCATTTTTTTCTAAACTGAATAGTTTGCGCGAGAGATACTTCCAAAGTGGTAAAATGTGTGTCCCCCCCCCCCCCCCCCCCGTAACTTCTAAAATAAGAGAATGATAAAACTAAAAAAAATATATGATGTATGTAAACTACCACCGAAAATTGGTTTGAACGAGATCGAGTGAGTAGTTTTTTTTTAAAACGTCACAAATCGTAAAACGCAATTTATCTTACATTCAATCAACTGAAATATAAAATTTAAAAAAAAAACATTTATTTTTAAACCGAGAATACCTACAGGTTTGTACGGAACCCTCGGTGTGCGAGTCCGACTCGCACTTGTTATAAAATGTCGTTTTATTCGTGTTTTCAATGACCAACTTTATCGAAAATCAACTTGAACATAAACTTATTATTTTAAACACAATTTACCAAAAAATACCGAGCAATGCTCGGTCAACCAGATATAACGTATTTATTTGATTAAGACATTATAACTATGTATTACTTTCCTAATTTAATTACTGTTTTTAAGTGTCTGATTACAAAATACCAGTTCAAATGTTTAATTTTAACAAGTTATTCATACCGAAATCAAAATAAAAAAGTATTTCAATGCACTTTATCTTTTAATAGAGATTAGAGGCAGGTTTAGAATAAGTTGCCTCATCCTTTTATTCTCTACGATGGAGAAAGCGATGTACAGCGAAACTGAAGTGGGGGCAATGACTGCCCAGTCACCACTGGTGGCGACTGGGAATTTTATTCCCATTTGCCTGCGGTGGCAATCCCCGCGGGGGCGACTAGGAATATTCGGATGTTATAAAGCCTATATATAGCCTTCCTCAATAAATGGGCTACCTAACACAAAAAGATTTTTCAATTCGGACCAGTAGTTTCGGAGCCTATTCAATACAAACAAACAATCAAATCTTTCCTCTTTATAATATTATTATTGCGACTATAAATTGAGATGTAAGCTATCCTATCTTTCAAGTTGGATCAAACTGCAAACGGTGTGCAAATTTTATTAAAATCGGTTAAGTAGTTTAGGAGTTCATGCCGGACAAACAACGTGACGCGTTATTTAAATATAAGGTGTACACGAAATACACGAAATATTTTAAGAGGTACACCTGTAGGTGGTAAAGAAGCTACAGCAACGAAAAAAAATAATTCTAAATGTATTTTTTTTTTTCAAAATTTAATATTACTAAATTAATTGACGCACATAAGAAATACTGGCTCCTTATTTTTTACGGCCCGAGACACCGCGGCCATGCTCGTGCCATCCAGTCGCCGCCCTCGCAGCGTCAGGCGGGCCATTCATAGAATTTGGAGTAAAAGTTTTATGCAAAACGTCTCAAGCAGTTTTAAAATTATAAATTCAAAAACGCTTAGATAAAAAAAATATTTTTGCTTCTATAGCTTCTTTACCACCTACAGGTGTACCTCTTAAAATATTTAGTGTATAGATACACCTTGTTCTGTCCCGCTTATTATCTGTGCGCCTAACGGAATGCGCGTGTAACGAAGTGACATCTGACTTGACAGTTTTGACGTTGACACTTCTCTCTTGATTTGCCGCTAAGAAGGTCCGTCGCCTTTGGACGCCCGCGACGCTTTTGTTGAAATTAATCCTTTTAAATCGATCCGTTTGTGACAATTAGTCGTGATCCAATTGCTTGATTGTTAATAACCCCTAATTTGACGTAATAATACGGGTTACGTTTGTTAAAACTGAAGTTCTTGAAAGGGATGGTCGCCGCTTGGTATCTCGCGATCTTTTGTAAAGTAATCCCTTAATCCCTGAGAACCGGTCGTTTTGTGGACAATCTGTCATGACCCGATGTGTTAGTGACGCTATTGGGAATGAGTGATTTGAAGACCGCATGCTGTGATTGCCTCCAGCTTTATTGCAGCGGATTGTTACCAGGAGAATACTCATAACGTCACGACACGATACATATACACTCACTTACATACATAAATCCAGGTAGAACCAGATACCAGAAGCAGGTGGTCGTCGCCCATCAGGTGAGTTCCTTTGTTCGTTTTATTGTAGTTAATTTATTTGTAATTGTTCTCTTATATTGTCTGCTCCGCGTACGGCGGACTAGTTTCGCTCGCCACTCTTGTTTCCTGGACCCCACTAGCACGCTTCCACATAATAATTAAAACCTTGTAGGGGTCTAGTCTGGCAGCGAACACACCTTATATATTAAGAGCCATTTTACAAAATTTGAACGCTCGAGTTTAGGTAAAAGGCGGCAACCTTATGTATGTGTGCGTAGCTATCCACACATGCACAATACAAACAGTGTAACGCGAGTGCCGAGCCAGTCTAAACAATCTTGAGCCATTAGAATTATAATGCGGTATTTAGAGATTTATGAAAATACTTTTATTTATCCAGTCTGAAAGAAAAGATTTCTAGACTAATCAAAAAAATACAAATATATGTTATGTAAAGTATACAATAAAAATAACAAAATTAAAATAATCACATATTGGTGCCGATTCTGTTGTACACCGAACTAAACTAACTAAACTATCTCTAAGATTCCTTACTTTTAGCTATGAGAATAGTTACGCTATTCTGCAAGAAATAATCTCTAAATTTAAATATTATTTTGACACGACTAATATCAAATTTGATAATCGCGACATGTGCGCTACGCAATGAACTTGATGAGAGACGAAGGCGCGCGCAAGGGAGCAGCCTGGACGTGTTTTATATGGAACTAGCTTTTGACTGCGACTTCGTCCGCGTGGGGTTCGGTTATATCGTAGCGTAACGTAGCATAGGCGACCACTAAGAAAGAAAGTAGAATTGCACGGACGAAGTCGCGACCAAAAGCTAATAAACTACAAAACTTCTTTGTACACCACATTTTTTGCTAATCTATTACTGTGTAAGTATTTAAGTATTTCCTTAGTATTTCTTTTGATTTTGCCATTTTATTAATTTGAAAAAAAGAATTTTTGGTTTGGTTGTTTATTTTTGTTGTTTTTTAAATTATTCATATTTGTTCAGGTGTAATTTTGTGCAAATTTTTTGTATAAATCTTCTTGTCTATTTTGTTTTACGTTTTTGTGCATTTTTGTGAAATAGTTGTTGTTTTCGTAATCAGCGACCCGATAAACCATAAAAACGATACCCATGTTGATTTTCAGAATTTGTCACCCCTTTTCCACCTTTCAGGGATTGAATTCTGTAAAAGCCTGAAACACTTGTTTGCTCATTTATTGATAGGAGTACTCCTATGAAATTTCGAATAAAATAGTTTAACTAATCTTGTTTCCCCATACAAACTTGCAAGCCCTTTTTCACCCCCTTAGGGGTTGAATGATCAAAAACCCTAGGACATTTAACTGTTTATTTCTAATCATTAACCTACAAATACAAAGTTTCAGGCTTCTAGCTCTAAAAATGTCGGACTTCCATACAAAATGTTAACCCCTTTTTCACCCCCTTAGGGGACGAATCTTCAAAAATCCTTTCTTAACGGATGCTTACGTCATAACAACTATCTATATGCCAAATTTCAGCAAAATCCGTTCAGTAGTTTCGGCTGTGCGTTGATAGATGAGTCGGTCAGGTTTGCCTTTTATATATTTAGATTTTTCATTTTTTGTTTGAAAAAAATATCAAAAAAATATTACCCACGTGTTGAGATTTATATGTGGGGGGATTTATAAAGGGGGCCGAAAATTTCATTATTTTTGCGATAGGACACGCCATTTTCGAGATATAAGCAAAAGAAAAAAACCGGCCAAGTGCGAGTCGGACTCGCGCACCGAGGGTTCCGTACAAACCTGTAGGTATCCTCGGTTTATGTATAATGCTTATGAAATTAAATGTTTTTTTTTTAATTTTTATATTTGAGTTGATTAAATGAAAGGTAAATTGCGGTTTACGATTTATGACGTATTAAAAAAAAACTACTTACTGGATCTCGTTCAAACCAATTTCCGGTGGAAGTTTACATGGTTATGTACATCACACATTTTTTTGAGTTTTATCATTCTCTTATTTTAAAAGTTACGGGGGGGGGGGGGGGGACACACACATTTTACCACTTTGGAAGCGTCTCTCGCGCAAACTATTGAGTTTAGAAAAAAATGATATTAGAAACCTCAATACCATTTTTGAAGACCTATTCATAGATACCCCAAACGTATGGGTTTGATGAAAAAAAAAATTTTGAGTTTCAGTTCTAAGTATGGGAAACCCCAAATTTTTTTTTTTCTGTTTAAGTGTAAAAATCTTGATGTGGTTCACAGAATACATCTACTTACCAAGTTTCAACAGCGTAGCTCTTATAGTTTCGGAGAAAAGTGGGTTCCGTTTTTTGCCATTTGGCAACGGGACCCTAAAAATACAGTACTGTTTTTGCACGTGAGGCGAGGCGTTGCACTATGGGACCAAACAGTATTTTCCATCTCAAAAATGGTTTTGTCGAAAGTCGTAAATCCATAGATTGTTTTAAGGTTTTATACTCTCAAAAGATGGAACTTACGAATAAATTACAAAATATAAAAAAAAAAAGTTTTACGGTTATAAAATGAACCTCAAACATTGGGCATAAATATTTTCATGCCAATTAAATTACCGTTAAGGAAGTTCAACACAAAATTATTCGGAAGTTTTCCAAGGAAACATATTAGTGTTATACATCATTAGATAGCTGAGAATATACACTTTACAACCACGCTCAGTTTTTGTGAAAAAAAAATATTTTTATTTAATTTTTTAATATTTTTTTAGTGAAGTATAGAAAATTTAGTTTTTGTTCATTTCAATTGGAGTTTTCGTTGTTGCCGAAAGCAGCCGGTGTCAAGTTAATTACTCTATTAGAGACCTTATCTATTCAGAAATATGAGGATTAAAAAAAAACTTGCGCGTTTTTTGGGCCAGAGGTGATTGAAGCAATAATGTTAGTCTGGGAAAAATCCTCGAAAATTACGGTTCATCTTTTTTTTTTTTAATATATTTAGTTATTATCCTTTGATGTCTATCTTGTTTTTTTTTCTATTTCTATGATAATAACACACATTTACAAATTAATAAACTGCTATTATATTTGAAAAAATCTTCCCATGGCACTTTTGTTTGGGGTGGTCACCTTAACCACAAGAATGATAAACTATATTGCTGCGGAAGTTCTATTTATCTATTGTGGTAATTAATTACAATCAGTACTGATTACACTATTTCGATGAGGACTGTTATAATCAATTGTCCCATGGTTTTTGCATAAGGCACTAAAATATTAGTCCTTTAAATACCCGTGTTTCAGCATACGATCATCAAAGTGTTCAGATACTTCTTTTCAATAACAATTAACGCACAAAAAACATATCATTATCCAACAATGAGTGAATTCGTTTGTTTTCGAAGCGATAAAAAACGAAAGGACAAAATATTTTACTGAAAGTGTTATGGCCGCCCGGCAGTATGCGCTCGCACGTGTTAGTTGTAGTGTGTTAGGGTCTGAATGTGAAAGTGTAAGGGAAGTGGTGTATGTGTGTGGGAGGGAATATGAGTGTGTGTGAGTGGAGGGTGTGTGTGTGTGTGTGTGTGTGTTGGGAAGTGTGAGTGATACTCTTAGAAATATATGTTACATCAGGCTAGGAAGTGTTCCAGATCAGCAACAAACGAAGACGTTCTGCATATTTTGTTATATACATCTGATCCTTATATATCTAGCTTAAATAAACCAAGTTTTCTAATATCCAAAGAATTATTTGACAAAGCTAAAGAATTGTTGGAAATAGAAAGTGATGAGTAGGATTAGCGCAATTTTTTTTGTCATGTAACGGTTTCCTTAATAATAATAATTTAGTTTTAAACTTATTTTAAGCGTAAGTGTAACTTTCATTGCTATTTTAATGTAACTATAATTTTTTGTATGAAATTTCGTATAACTTTATTTATTTATTTTATTATTTATTTTATTTATTTATTTATTCACAAATGTAGGTACAACTTATCTATCCTAAACAAAAAACACAATGTACAAGTATTTGGGTACTAAAAAGATAGAGTAAACGGCGGTGACTGTGCTAGTATGAACTGTGTTACAGACACCAGCGCCTTCCTCCTACAACATTAAGTAACAAGCTAACCTGAGACTTAATAATTTGCTACAGTAATAATATAATGAATACAAATATTTTTGGTACAAATTAAAATATACTTATTTAAGTTAAGATATTAGAATAAAAATTTAATTGAATATAATTGAATTTTATTAGATTGAAAATTATTTATTTTAATTTTATAGCATGCATGGAAATATGTGAATGTGAGAGTGTGTATATGTGAGTGTGTGTATGTGTATAGGTGCGTGTATGTTTTAGCGCTTACTTTTTACGATTCTCTGGCGAATAGTCTTTCAGTGTCGTCGTAAGTAAGACCCTGAAGAAATTGTTTTACAACGGTTTTACACTTGTATTTTGGAAGGGGATATATCTTACATGTTTTGTTAATTGCATTGTAAAGGCGGCCACTCAGGTTCAAATAGTTTCGACTTGCCAGGGCAGTTCTGATTCTAACAGGAGGACAAACCAGATCTTTACGCCGTTTATTTGCTAACAATTTTGGGTCATAGTTAAGGGAGGAATGTTTACGTAGGATTATATTAAGTGCACAGAGTTGCCTGCAAGTGAGTACAGACATATCCTTGTATAGTTGGTTCGTACAGTAACGATACGGTTTGTGAAGCATCACCTTCAAAACGGCCCTCTGTGCTCTCTCAAGGCGAAGCAAAAGAGTCTTAAAAGTGCCACCCCAAACCGTAATGCAATAGGTTAAAAGTGACTGAGCTAAAGCATAATATATGGTTTTCAAAAGAGGGAGGGAAACTACGTTTCTGAGCTTTTTAATTGGAAATATAAGCTTTCGAACACGAGATACTGTCACTTTTACATGTTTGTTCCAACTTAGTGTGCAATCAATGAGTACTCCTAGATACTTTACGCAAGATGTCTTTTGGATAGGCGGACAATTGCAGGTGTTATACACTAGATGAGTGCATCTGTGAACCTTTATGTCCGGAATGCTAGGCTGAGTGGAAGAGTTTGCTGAGAAAGTAACATAGTTGGTTTTGGAGACATTGAGTGTTAGTAGATTACAGGAAAGCCAGTCCATTACTACACGAAGAGCATTTTCAGCTGAGCGGTGAGCAGAGGCCCAGGTATCTGCACTTATTATAAGTGCAGTGTCATCAGCGTAGACAAGGATTTTACAGTCCGGTATAGTGAGTTGGCATAGCCTGTTAACGTAATCAAGAAAGAGGGTAGGACCCAGCACACTGCCCTGCGGGACTCCAAAAGATAAGATCTCATCATGGCTAGTGTAGTTCTCTACCTTAACTCGCTGACTACGACCACTGAGGTAGTCGCAAAAGATCTTCAGAGCGGTATCTCTTATTCCTAGTTCCTCTAATCTGTGTAAAAGGATGGGAGTAGAAACCGTGTCAAAAGCCTTGGCCAAATGTAAGAATATACCTATCGTTTTAGTCCTGGTGTCAAGATTCTGAGTGATATGATTCGACAGGTCAAGTACAGCATCCTCTGTTGATTTGCTTTTCCTGAAGCCGTATTGGTTTGAGGCAATTGCATTATTGTGCTCTAAATTAAATAGTTCAGTAGTCTTTTATTTAAGATTTTTTCTAGGATTTTGGACAGGGTCGTAAGAACAGATATAGGTCTATAGTTTTCGACACGGTCTCCATCCCCACCCTTAAATATAGGTGAGACTAATGCCTTTTTGAAGGCGTTTGGGAAGGTGCCTTTAGCCAAGCACAGATTGCACACGTGAGTGATTGAGGGGATGAGAACATGCCTCGCAGATTTAATAACGGAAGCAGGTATACAATCGTAGCCAACAGCAGAGTTATGTTTAAGTTCCGTGATTATACTGTTTACCTCAGCAAAGTCAGTCTCAAGCAAAACCAGAGTTTCCCTGCGGGTTGGATGGAGAATTAAAATCAAAGGTTGAGCCGTGTTGACTTTGCTGTATCTTCTGAGCAAGATTAGTTCCAACATTTGCGAAGTAATTATTTATATAGTTGACAGAGGCATCCGGATCACTGCAGATATTAAGGAGATCCCCTGACTTATTTTTGGGTGAGGAATTTTTGTAACTAATTGACTTTATGATATCCCAAGTTGCTTTGGGATTACCACTGGCCCTTTGGAGCTCACTTTGATCATATTGACATCTTATTGTCTTCAACAAGTTATTGCAATAATTTCGGTATCTTGAGTAAGTTAATTTGTCTACGACATTTTCAGGATCCTCCATTGACTTTAAATGTAGTCTATCACGATTCCGTATGCATCTTAAGAGGCCAGGAGTGATCCATGGCTTAATAATTCTCTTTCTGTGTGGTACATTCTTTAATTTGCTGTGTACGTTTACTGCATCTGATAAAATGGAGATAAGTAGCTCCGCACTTTGATTGGGGTCTTGGTTGTCAAGAATGCCAGAGAAGTCCGAGTTTTCTAAGTGGCTAATAACACCCGGAAGATCAATTTGGCGGACTATGCTTTTAGGTTTCTTGACAAAAGAGACAGATTCAAGGCAAAACAGAACAGGTGCATGGTCAGTAAAGAACGAGTCTAGGACCAACGTCGTTGAACACTTGTCTGATTTGAGAAAGACGTGGTCCAGGCAGTTATCCACGCGTGTCGGAAACTGGTGGGCTGGAAGAAGCCCATGAAATGCCATTATATTTAAATACTCTTCAGAGTTCGAATCAGTATTTTCTGGACGAATATTAATGTTCATATCACCAATCATTACTACTGTTCTCATCGATGAGAGGGAAGACAGTGTGTCATTTAAAGAGTTAACAAATTGTTCAGTATTTCTGACTGATGGTGATCGATAAATTGTCACAACCGCAACGTCCGGTTCCAGCCTTAGAATGAGACAGTTAGCATCCCGGAATATCGGTTCAGTAATCTTATATTTTAGCTCAGACCGAATATAGATAACAACACCGTCGTTTTGGTTATTGAACGAAGATCTTGCTGAGGCAAAGCCATCCAAAACAGGGATGTCAGAAACCTTACTCAGCCAGCATTCGGAAAGAATAACTATATCTTTTTACTTTTCGTCGTTCGACTTCCGCTAAGAACAGTCGCGTCGCACACGCTCTTGCGCTAGTTAGTGTTCGGGTATAGCGCTGACGCAGCAGCATACCGGTCGTTACCTCTAGCCGTGCGCGGTCGCCGCGATGACCCAGTTACCGAATGAATTTCGCAACTATTTGTGTAAACAAAGTGTTAAGGTGAAGTTGTAATTTTCTCATAATAATTATGGCTTGCTCACCATCAATTAAAATAAAAACCGAAACGGAACATCTTTTGTATAAACATTATACAGAAGAAAAGTTAGAAAGAGAAAAACTGCAACGTTTGGTAAATGACCTTAAAAGTCAATTAGAAGAACTTCAGCAGCAGCTGAAAAAAGTCCAGGAGCAAAAAACTGCTGACCTAGAAAATAAAAATGTCACTACCGAGAAGCCAATACCAATCGAGTATGAGACAGACGAAGAGGAACTAGCAAAGGAAACGGAGTGGGTACGACAGAAGAGCAGAAAAAAAAGGAAATTGAACACATCACTGTCCCCACCACCTCAACAAGGACCCGAATCCAGCGAAAAACCTAAGGAAAATGTTAAGACAAGGAAACAGCCTACACCGCCACCTATAGTAGTGGAAAATGTTAAGAACTACCAACAGTTCTACGATCTTCTTTCGACTAACCTCACGAAAGACTCATTTATTACAAAAATGATGAATGGAGAAAAAGTTAAAATTAACTCCCATAATGATGACTCATACAGATGCATTACTAAGCTATTGTTGCAAAATAACTGCCTTTGGTACTCGTATGAGAATAAACAAGACAGGCCGATAAGGGTGATGGCAAAAAACCTTCATTCTTCCTGCCTGCCAAATAGAATAGTTGAGGACCTAACATCTCAAGGATACAAAATAGAGGACGCGGTCAACAAACTGAGCTGGAAGAGCAAAGAGCCCCTCAGTATGTTTATGCTCTCATTTCAAAAAGATGAAGACATAAAGAAAATTTACGGAATTAAATCCATACTAGGCTGCAAAGTAGATATACAGCCGTTAAAAACATCAAAGCTAATCCCTCAATGCAAAAGGTGTCAAGCATATGGCCACACACAGAAATACTGTTCTAAAGAACCCCGGTGTGTGAAGTGTACAGGCAAGCACCTAACCAGAGACTGCAATAAACCAGCAGAAGCAAAGCCAAAATGTGTTCACTGTGGTGAGCCTCACCCTGCTAACTATAGAGGATGCATAGTAGCTAAAGAGCTTCAAAATATTAAAGATAAAAATACTAGAAAGAATGTAGTGGTACCAACAAACTCTCAGCGTCCAAGTGCAAACGGAGACAAAAGACCTAGTGTCATCAAGCCAGCTACTAAAAGTGTATCGTATGCACAAATGGCGAAAGGAGCCCAACCACCGCCACAATCACATATGAAACCAGTGAGCCTTAACATGGATGAAAAGATTAATAAAATCATAAATCTTTTAACTAATTTTGATGAAAGGCTGAAGAAGCTTGAAGGTGGCACTAAAGCAGCTACCAAACAACAAAAAAACATCATAAATGGCTAACATACTAAGAATTATGGCTTGGAATGCGAATGGACTGCTCAAACATCAGAATGAACTTACGGCTGTCCTAAATATGGAAAGTATTGATGTGTGCCTTATATCAGAGTCACATTTCACTAAAGAATCTCATATTCAAATTAAAGGTTATAAAGTATACCATGCATTGCATCCCAATAACACATCAAGAGGTGGTAGTGCAGTTATTATAAAGGAGAATATATTTCATTATGAACAACTCAAATATGAAAAAGAAGAAATCCAAGCAGTGGCTGTCTGTGTCAAAACGAAATATTGCCCTGTTTCCATATCAGCCATATACTGTCCACCTAGGTATTCGGTAAAAACAGATCAATACATGACCTTTCTAAACGGTCTTGGAAATAGATTTATATTGGGAGGCGATTTTAATGCTAAAAATACATTTTGGGGATCTAGACTGACCACAACCAAAGGAAGAGAGCTACTGTGCGCAATTGAAGGAGCACAATGCAAAGCTTTATCAACAGGTAAGCCTACTGACCCAAACAAGATTCCAGATCTCATTGACTTTTTTATATATAAAAATCTATCACCAAATCTTCTCCGCATTGAAGAAGGTTATGATATGAGCTCAGATCACTCACCTATAATACTTACTGTAAGTGAGTCTTTAATGTTGAAAGAAAACTACCCCACATTAGTAAATAAGAACACTGATTGGGCAAGCTTTAAAATAGACTTGGACTCTATAATAGATTTAAAAGTTCCACTAAAGAAGCCAGAAGACCTGGATCGGGATATCCGTCAATTCATTACTCAAATACAACAATGCGCCTGGAAAAACACACCTACATTCAAGTTAAAAAATAGATTAACCTACTACCCAGCAGAAATTACAAAACTCATAGCCGAAAAGAGGCGACAGAGACGAATATGGCAACAAACAAGATTTCCACAAGATAAAAGGCTTCTGAACAACCTTACAAAACAACTAAGGAATGCAATTCAGAAGTTCAAAAATGAATCAATGAGCAGTTATCTTAATCAATTAACCAGCGATCGCACGACAGATTACTCCCTATGGAAATCTACAAAAAGTTTTAAGAAGCCAATTATGCATATCCCACCTATCAAAGATATTAACGGGCGGTGGGCAATAAGCAACGAGCAAAAAGCTATAAGGTTTGCACAACACTTGGAACTCATTTTTAAGCCGAATGAAGAAAATGAAGACTGCGCTTTGTTAGATGAAACACCAAATGATGATGAACAAGAAATAAAATTCGTAACACCAAGAGAAGTTTTCAACGAAATCAAGCGCCTTAGACTAAAGAAAGCACCTGGCTACGATCTTATTACTGGAGAAGTTCTTAAAAACCTCCCACGTAAAGCCATCGTAAAACTTACAACTCTTATCAATGCTACGTTCAGGCTTAAGTCTGTGCCTGATCTGTGGAAAGTTGCCGAAGTTATAATGATACCAAAGCCTGGTAAACCACCTCACGAAACCACATCATATAGACCGATCTCTCTGCTGCCGATCATGTCAAAATTATTCGAAAAGCTTCTCTTGAAACGGCTAAAACCCATCATCGAAGAAAGAAATTTAATCCCTGACTACCAATTTGGATTTAGGGAAAAACATTCGACAATAGACCAAGTACACAGGATTACCAACATTATAGAAAAGGCCTTAGAAGAAAACAAAGTTTGCTCAACGGTCTTCCTGGACGTAGCGCAAGCATTCGATAAAGTTTGGCACAAAGGGCTTATTAGAAAACTAAGAAACATGCTCCCAAAACAGTTTGCTGATATCTTAGAGTCTTACCTATCACAGCGTAAGTTTAGAGTAAGACAAGATGATGCATATTCAGAACTTAAGTCGATAACAGCTGGAGTACCGCAAGGAAGTGTCCTAGGTCCCGTCTTGTACTTATTGTACACTTGCGATATTCCTGAGTTAGAAAACAACACCATTGCAACATTTGCGGATGACACAGCTATAATGGCCACAGGTGTCACTCAAGAAGAAGCAGTGGAAAAAGTTCAAACAGCCGTCAATACCATCTTTGACTGGACAAAAAAATGGCGAGTGAAACTCAATGAAACGAAATCCATTCACATAGACTTCACAAATAAAAAGCCAAATTATCATGCGGTATACATAAACAACCATGTCATACCGCACGAAAACACAGCCAAGTACCTAGGCATGACACTAGACACAAAGCTTCGCTGGAAAGCTCATGTTAAAAAGAAACGCGACGAGCTAGAGCTTCGCTACAAGTCAATGTACTGGCTGATTGGAAAACATTCCTCGTTGTCAGTACAAAACAAAATACTTTTGTACAAACAAGTCCTCATGCCTGTATGGACTTATGGTATTCAGCTTTGGGGCTGTACCAAACAAAGTAATATCAAAATTATTCAACGATTCCAAAACAAAGTACTCAGAGGAATCGTCAATGCGCCCTGGTACATTAGAAATGACGACCTTCATCGGGACCTCAAGGTAGACCTCGTCACAAACATAATTAAAACGAACGCCGAAGCTCATGAACGAAGGCTTCATCATCATGTGAACGTCGAGGCTATCCAGCTCCTCGACAACACGGACATAGTGAGAAGACTAAAAAGGACAAAACCTTTCGAGTTAGTTTAGTGAAGTGTTAGTTTAATGTAGTGAAGTGAGTGCTACCCATAAAGTACACAAGAACAAAGTGTCTTCCCCTTAATAGAGACAATAAGAAAAGTGTTAATGGACACATTCTTAGGTTTACTCTTCCTAGCAAATTAAGTTAGAATTAAATTACTCATTAGCTTTAGTATTAAGCTAGATTGTATTTTTTTATGTTGTTACCTTATTGGGATACATCATATAACAAAAAAAAAAATAAAAAAAAAAATAAACACTTAACATCTATGGAGTGTATGAGGACGTTTAGGCCATCAAAGTTCCGGTTCAAACTTCGAATATTTATATGTAAAGTGTTTAGCGTTCGTTTGGAGGATTGCAAGTGCTGTAAGCATTGGTCTGGCGAGCACACAAAGGATCGGGATACATTTAGGGATTCTACAGAATCCATAAACTTATTCATATGATCCACAAGTGTGGTAAAATATACTTATGGTGCTAGTAAAAGGAACAAGGACCGGACCCCGGTAGCAGATGTGGTTAAATACAATAGTAGTTTTTATTCTAGTTAGAGAAACTGATTTTTCCAAACAAATAATGTGAGTGACGGCAGTGTAAGTGGATGTATGTTGGGTACGCTGTGTGTAAGCTGTGTGTGTTAGAGTGACAAGTGCGCTATGTATATATTTCCAAAAACTTATATAAAATGAAGTGAAGCATGCATATTTTGAAACTAAAATTATAACTAAATTAAGTGGAAGATAGTGATTATTAAAGAAAAATAGTCAGTCTTCAACAATTAGGGTCTTCAAGTCCGATTCGTTATTAATGCAGTGTGCGGATTCTCCTTCCTTCTTGCGTACAAAGAACTTTCCATGCGCAGTCCAGCAGAAGGTGTACCCATTTGTTTTAGAAAAATCTCGAGCTAAAAAGTAGAGGCGTTTAGCCTTGTAAGTAAGATATTCCGATATGTATACAGGCACATCAGGCCCATTCATTTGTATTTTAGATGTTGATAGCTTATTGTCTTTGTTGGCTCGATTGTAAGACTTAATTGAATGAATTATCTTTTCCTTCAGGATTATTGTCGTAAGGTTGACCAAGATGGGCTTGTTTGCTTCATTTTTTGTATTTAAGCGATAAACATCTCGTATGTCGGAAGCGCTAATCGGAAGATTTAAAGCTTTACCAGTGTCGATTACAATTTTTGACAGATCCTCTTTCGTTTCTCGTAATTTAGCGGGTATGTTCCTCAATTCAAGACAAGAAGATCTTTGGAGCCTTTCTAGGTTTTCAACCTTTTCTTCCAGTATCTGAATATAAGCTAAGTTCTCTTTACGTTCTGTTGTTAGCTTATTAAATTCTTTCATCAGATCGTCATATTTTCCTGTCACAAACTCACAAGATTTTTTTATTGAAGCGTTCAACTCTCTAATGTCATTCATAGATACCAGCAGAGCATTGTATTTATCATTTTGTTGTTTTTCAAATTATGCGAAGAGGTTCTTCATTTCGGACATTACAATATCATTACTTTATCTTTGTCATTTTTTTTTTCGGAAAAAATATTTTTTTTAGAATGATGATGTTTAATTTCTTTTATTGCCTAGATATTCACAAATACGTGAAAAAAAAATCAAGGAGATAAATCACAAAACAACAGAGTTATCGATTTTTGAGATGGAAGATAGCGGTTGGTCCCATAGTGCGTTGGTGTGAATTTTTGTTCATGACCACTAGTTTTATTCCACACCTTTTTAATCGCGATTTAAAATAGTCAGATTTAGTTAAAATAAATTATTTTAGTCAACATTTTTCTATAATCTATTAAAATAATGCAATCTATTTTATAATAGATAAACGAAACTCAAAAATAAAATGCGAAGAGTAGCAAAATGTTGTAGTCGCAGTATATTTTTGCGTTCACGATACGAGTACCCGAAAACTGAGACGCGGGAAAAAGTGGCACAGGTCCTTCCTCGTTGGGCGTTTGCGCCGTACTAAACGCTGCCCGCTTGTGCATCGTAATTTATTCTAACTTAAGAGTGATTGCAAAAACGATATTATGTGTAATTAAATAAACGGATTTAAATAAAAAATGAGAATTGGATGTGTTATAGAGCATACTCTATATTGACATGAATTTTTTAATGTAATTAAGCTTTATACAAACCAAAAAAACGCGATAAAATTGCGAATAAATCGTAAAAATTGGCATTAGATAAGTCTAATGCCAATTTTTACGATTTATTCGCAATGTTATCGCGTTTTTTCAAATCAATATTCTAGTACTAAATGTAACAACTAGATTATATGTCTGATGTTTTGTGTATTTTTTTTACTCAAATTTCTACATATTATGATAGAAATAGGAGTCTAAACTTGACCCTGCGCTGATTTTTAAGAAAACTAGTTGTGGGAGATTAATTACTACGAAGTAAACAAATAAGTTTTTGTAAATGTGCTACTAAAAGTGACAAAACAAAAGATTGATCTATTTTTTACATGTATTCGTCAATACCAGAGTATTTATAATGATGAGATAAGAGGTAAATAAGGCGACTAAAAATTTAGACATTCGCACAAAAATGTAAAATGGCTCTTAAGATAAGATTATGAATTATGCTCTCGTGCGAACCGCAAAACTTATTATTGTTATTAAATACTTATATATTTATCATGACACTAGCTACTGCCCGCGACTTCGTCCGCGTGAAATTTCTTGTTCCCCCGACCCACCTAATCGCATCCCATTGTCTTCCCGCGCTGTCTCTTAGCTTAGCGTTCTTTCTTACTTTATATTTTCCTAACGATAGGGCCGTTAGGAAAATATAAAGTAACAAAGCATGATGTTTATTAGCTTATAGCCTTCTTCAAGAATTTAATCAAATTCAAAAATATTTGTCCAAGTATTCTTAAATAAGTGTTCTTAAATTTTCTCATTTTCCGCGCAATTTTTTAATTTTTTTCTTTCATAAGAACCTTCTCCTGACAATAAAAAACACAACAAAAAAAAAGTGAAATCGGTCCAGCCGTTCACGCGTGATGGCGTGCCCAAGGGAAATAGGGATTCATTTTTATATATAGAAGATTTGCGTAGATAGTTCTCGAGTCCTATGAGCAGATCCCAGCGGGGCGGGCACAGGCGTACCGAAGAATGGCGGGTACGATTGTCACAACCCAGTGCTGGGCACGCCACAATTGAGCCGGTAAGTCCCCTCTTTGAGGAGTGGATAGAGAGGCGCCACGGCGTCCTCACCTTCCGCCTTACGCAGGTCCTCACCGGGCATGGGTGCTTTGGGAGGTTCCTGTTCAGGATAAGGTGGGAGGAAACGTCCGGTTGTTACCACTGGTTGGATCGCCTGGAGGACACGGTGGAGTATACGGTGAAGGTGTGCCCTGCTTGGGCGGAGCACCGCCGTGACTTCGTGGAGGTGATCGGCGGAGGCGACCTCTCGCGTCCGGCCCTGGTGCTGATCATGGTACGGAGCGATAGGCCATGGGAAGGCGTCACCTCTTTCTGCGAAGCAGTAATGCTCGCGAAGGAGGAGGCGGCGCGCGTGAGGGACAGGCAGTTTCTGCTCCTTCACGCCCCTAGCCGCCGCAGGAGCCGCTCCAGGCGTCGGGAGTCAATCGCGGACTCCGTACCGGCCCAAAACAAACAAATATTCCGGAGAAACATTCGGTAGGTACTCCTATAACCCGTTCCAAAGGTCGTCGTCAAAACACTCGACGAATTGGCCCCGCTGAGAATCGTTGACTCCAAAGACAGACTTCCAACATACATAAGAGAAAGAACATCCGAGCGCAATGACAAGAAGCAACGTGCCTGGTGACTTAGACACACTTATCTCAGGACAGTGGCAAGAAGGCAAAACAATACCTGTAAACATCAATTGGCTAAAGAAATTGTCCAACATAAAGATGCCGACTGGACTAAATTACTCAAAGACACTAAATATAACTGGAAACGCATGTAGGCTGTGGAAAAAGCAATGAAAATGCCCATCATGAAACTTCCGCACTTCAGCGATTGCACCAATGAATTAGAAATCACCGATAGAATGGTCGATACAGCCATCGTTAAGGAAGCTACTAACGATGTAAGTGACGAATACACAGAAATCACTACACCATTCGCACCACTCGATCGAACACCAAAACACGAGCTCAAATTAGCTCTTAGACGCTTCAAGAACAGCAAAGCCCCCGGACCTTACGGCATCAAAGCCGACATACTTAAACTAGGCGGCGACACCATGATTGCATTATTCAAGCGTGTTATGGAGTACATACTCGAGACGGGTTACTTCCCTAATCGATGGAAAACCAGTACATGTATTTTTCTGCACAAGGCAGGTAAGGATCACAGTGATCCCAAATCGTATAGACCCATCAGTTTACTCAACATCATGGGCAAATGGATCATTCAAGCATGCTTACTGTCAGTGATAGACTACGGAGTAATAAAACTGCTGCCGAGGTACAGCAAAACAAATCTGCTCAAGCTTGAGAGGCAGTATAAAATGGCATTGAAGAGCGCCGCACGGTTACCCAGACATACTGACACCGATCTACTCTGGGGGATCTTACAACAAGACCCGTGGCACATTCGTGCGCATGATCTCCACGTCGACATGATAGAACGTCTCAAATCTCTGTCGATCGAGGGGCTACAAGAACAAGGCCGGCGTACATGCGCTATGAACAAAACAATCCCTTTCTCTTCGCAACTAGAATAAGAGAAATTGAGTGCATAAATAAAAAAGATAGGGAAATGCCGCTTTTCAAACGACTGGCCTCCTTCCGACAGCGTAGGCTCTGACTGTAGAGTCACTCTATAAAATAATATGCGGCTTGCCGCTGGGGTAATCCCCACTGCCTCATCGTTATCCTCACATTAAATTATATAGTCACTAGTAATTTAGGAAACGACCAGGAAAGGCTTCAAAAGCTCCTAGTCTATGGACAAAATGAAACACGCAATTCAAAATGAGATTTTTAAGTGATATGTAAAGAAAACTAGATAGGTATATAAATAAATTCTGATTCGGATTCTATAACCCGTTCAGGTTGCCAGACTACGAAAAATTGTCGTTTGCATCGTTCCCACAAAGATATCTCGAAAGTTATACGAAGTTGTAAAACTGTGTGATACCCAAATGATGCTAAAGGAACCATATCACTAAGCCTCCGCTGTCTGTTAGCGGGCTGCATGCATCTCATGAAATGTTATATGTAGTCAGTTTTAATTATGACAGCGTATGTAATTATATTGCCGCTAAAACAAAAAATAAAAAAATGAAAAATAGACGGCCATGGGACTGCCGACAGAAGCAAATAAAAAAACAACATGCCACATTAGCACGTCGGTAACGCGGACACATTAACATGTTCATGACGCAAACTTGTAAGCTTTCCTCCTACCAAATTAAAAAAACACGCTTCCATAGAAAACTAAACCAAAAAGTAAAAATTATGGAAAAAGCGTGGGGTGCTTTTTGAGGTATTTTTTTAATTGATACAAAGCACCCCACGTTTTTTTTCCATTATTTTCTACCTTTTAGTATGGTTTTCTACTTTTGTTTTTTTTTTAATATTATTATTTTCTATTTGTAGCGTGTTTCGAATTTTGACACAATATGTCACCGTAGTTTGTGACGTATGTCAGCGTAGTTTTCAAAAACAGTTTTTTGCTATCCTGGTAACCCCGGCAAGGAAGATGGCACAAATTTATAAAATTATTGTATTGTCATCGGTTCTTGATAAGTATGCGAAATTTAGAGTTAATCCGACGTTTTGAAGGGGGTCAAAATCATGTTCAAACTTTCCGTTCCATACTAACATACATATGAAGCTAACAAAAGCGTGTTCAAAACACGCAACTCGGTTAAACAAGTTTTCACTTCAACAAAAACAAGCAACGTGTATTTTTTTCATTTTGAGTGTTCGACTCACCCTAGGCCGTTTTATTTTCTTCCATAATACATCTCAAGAATACCAAATTAGCTCAAAAGCAACAAACCAAATCAACAAAACAACAATTCGTACAAATTGAACATTACAAAAAAACATTGCTTGTATGAGGCCCTCCTTAATTTTAACTTTATTTGATTGAAGTGAAAACTTCTTTAAACTTTTCCCGCGTTGAGCGATTTTTGGTAGAAGCAAAACTTATGCGTCTCCGACATGCGAATGCGACGTGTTGATTTTCTTCAAAGTCCTGCTCTGTTCAACAGGACTGCTTATTTTTTTATTTGTTATTAGAGCGGCAACAGAAATAAATAATCTGTGAAAATGTTATCTGTCTCCACTGTCTACCTATTAGGGTTCATGAGATACAGCCCGCTGACTGACAAACGGACAGTGGAGGCTTGGTATGAGGGTTCCGTTTAAGCCCTTTGGGTACGGAATCCCAAAAAGCATTAATTATCACAACTTTGTATACCTTTCGAGAAATCTTTGCGGTAAGGACGCTATTGACGGCATCGAGTCTGGCAACTCGAATGGGTTAAAGAAATCCAATATGTTTCTTCGGAATATTTTTCCGGTTTGGGCTTCTTGCCTTTGGGCACGAACATAATCTATACTAATATTATAAAGCTGAAGAGTTTGTTTGTTTGTTTGTTTGTATGTTTGTTTGATTGAACGCGCTAATCTCAGGAACTACTGATCCAAATTGAAAAATTCTTTTTGTGTTGGGTAGCCTATTTATTGAGGAAGGATATAGGCTATATAACGTCACGCTAAAACCAAGAGGAGCGGAGCAGTAATGAAAAATGTTGCAAAAACGGGGAATATCGCACGGGTAGGCGATTCGACGCGACGGGAAAGGTCGCGGGAACAAGAAATTTAACGCGGACGAAGTCGCGGGCAGAAGCTAGTAAAATAATATTTTATTGCCATTTCATACAGTAATTAGCAGCAAAATATTATTTGATCTTATTTTCAAATTTTAACACCACCTCCCACCGAAAGTGAGAACATTTTCATAATCATCTGTCCAAATGCGAAATTTGTGATAAAATGGGTGCGCCCATATTAGCAAATAAGACATAAAGAGTGTCAACTATACGCTGGTTATGTCACATGTCAAGAAATTATCTCACGACGCCGCACTATGGGACCAACCGCTATTTTCCATCTCAAAATCGATAACTCTGTTGTTTTGTGATTTATCTCCTTGATTTTTTTTTCACGTATTTGTGAATATCTAGGCAATAAAAGAAATTAAACAACATCATTCTAAAAAAAATGTTTTTTCCGAAAAAAAATGACAAAGATAAAGTTATACGAAATTTCATACAAAAAATTATACAGTTATATTAAAATAGCAATAAAAGTTACAGTTATGCTTAAAATAAGTTTAAAACTAAATTACTATTAGTAAGCAAACAGTTACATGACAAAAAAAAAATGCGCTAATCCCACTCATTACTTTCTATTTCCAACAATTCTTTAGCTTTGTCAAATAATTCTTTGGATATTAGAAAACTTGGTTTATTTAAGCTAGATATACAGGGTGATTGGAAGATGGGTGCAAAGCTTTAAGGTGAAGATAGTATAGACAATTTAGAACCATTTAAGCCATGGTTGTCTTAGACGAAGTCTTACCAAATTTTTTTAACCAAATTTTTAAGTTTTTTTTCGGAAATTCTCAAAATTTAATGTAAACTGCATAATTATGGCCAAATTGAATAATAAATGAATTAATTTTTTATTTATTTAATTAAAGTAATGTGTAAGCAACGAAGCAAAACATGTTTTAGGCTTCTGTGTCATTAGACATTTTTTTTACAGATATTTAAAGCTCAGAAAAAATAAAAAAATTGTACAATACGTCTTTTAAACCTTATTTAAAAAAAAACGGGGGGTGCTTTTCTGTTCAAACCTTTTTGAAGACATGCTTGATAATCGCTCTTTCTTTTGAGGTATCATTTATGCGGATATCTTACAAATTATTGAAATTAGGACCTACAAACCAATACGAGGGAGAAATTTTAAATTTTAGGCAGTCTAACAAAACACAAAATTTTTGCTTAAAAGAATACTTTATGTGCTCGAAATGATAACATTGTTCAATTCTAAGAATTTTTGGCACATGCAGGAACCAATTGAGGGGAACCCATTGAGGGGATTCTCTAAACAATGGCCACCGAGTGCGGTGCGACGGCATTTCCAGGTAGAACGCCCAATGAATAGCAAAAAGCGATAAGAGTTGGTTTTTACAGCAAAATGGTTTTAGTTACTGAGGCAACAAAGTCGTTTTTCTTTAGTCAGGGTCAGTCGGTCTGTGATGAAGCCGTTACATCTTTTACTTATTAGTCAAACTACTGCCCTTGTGAGTGGACGTTGTCGTGTTGATTCACAATTTACCGTGTTCAGTTGTAGCCCTTTGCGTTCCTGCACGTGTTGGATGCGTTAGTTTTGAACTTTTTTGTTTCACCGTGTCCAGTCGTAGCCTCGCGCTCCTACACGTGTTGATTTTTGACTTAATTGTGTTAAGTTGACATTTAGTGTGCTTCTACGCCGTTTTTCTTAATTGTTAAGTGACTATGGCTACTTTTTCCAATCAAGAATATGCGGATATCGTATTTATGTACGGTAGAGCAGACGGCAATGCATCTTTGGCGCGACGGATGTATCTAGAGCGCTATCCGAATCGCAGGATACCGAATGTCCGAGTGTTTTACAACAAGTTTCGTCGTCTTGCCCAAGATGGGTTTCACCGCGTGGAACCTGGAGTCAACCCGGGCAGACACGAAACTGCCGTCGACGAAGACATTTTAGCAGCATTTCAAGCGGATCCTACTACCAGTACTAGAGCAGTAGCTCGAAATTTAAACATTTCTCAATGGAAGGTGTGGCATACAATGCACCAAAATGATAAGTATCCGTTCCATGGCAGGAGTGTGCAAGGTCTAGTAGAGCAAGATCCTCAAAGAAGAATTCAGTTCTGCCGTTTCCTACTCAACAGAGACATCGAAGATGCGTGGTTTCTGAAATCAATCTTGTGGACGGATGAAAGTAAATTTTCAAGGGAATGTATTACAAACTTTCACAACATCCATGAATGGGCCGACGCAGACAACAATCCACATTTTAAGAAGCAGGTGTCATTTCAGATGAAATTCTCTGTGAATGTATGGCTGGAATAATTGGCAGAACATTGATTGGGCCCCACTTTTTGCCTGATCCATTGAATGGCGAAAATTATTTGCAATTTCTGCAAATTGATTTACCACTGCTGGTAGAGGAATCAGGTGTCCCGATCTTCGAAAGAGACCGAACAGTCATCTTTCAGCAAGACGGCTGTCAGCGCATTGGACTTTAAATGTAAGGGAACACCTCAACAATTGCTTTCCTGATAGCTGGATCGGCAGGGATGGACCCATCCCTTGGCCCGCTCGCTCCCCAGATCTGACCCCGTTGGACTTTTTCGTGTGGGGCCGGGCCAAGGAACTGATGTATAACAACATAGAAATAAACACTAGAGAAGAATTGATACAAAGAATAAATTCAGCGTTTGAGACAATGAAGCAGGAGATGATGTTGAAAATAACGACTACAGAAGTTAGAAGACGGGGCCGTGCTTGAATTAGGAATCACGGCCGTCATTTTGAACATGAAAAATAAATAATTTTAATTCAAATGTTGTTTTAATTAGTCTGCCTAAAATAAAAAAAAATCTCCCTCAAATTGGTTTGTAGGCTAATTTCAATAATTTGTAAGATATCCGCATAAATGATACCTCAAAAGAAAGAGCGATTATCAAGCATGTCTTCAAAAAGGTTTGAACAAAAAAAGCACCCTCCGTTTTTTTTTTTTTAATAACGTTTAAAAGACGTATTGTACAATTTTTTTATTTTTTCTGAGCTTTAAATGTCTGTAAAAAAATGTCTAATGACACAGAAGCCTAAAACATGTTTTGCTTGATTGCTTACACATTACTTTAATTAAATGAATAAAAAATGAATTCATTTATCATTCAATTTGGCCATAATTATGCAGTTTACATTAAATTTTGAGAATTTCCGAAAAAAAACTTAAAAATTTGGTTAAAAATATTTGGTAAGACTTCGTCTAAGACAACCATGGCTTAAATGGTTCTAAATTGTCTGTACTATCTTCGCCTTAAAGCTTTGCACCCATCTTCCAATCACCCTGTATAAGGATCAGATGTATTTAACAAAATATGCAGAACGTCTTCGTTTGTTGCTGATCTGGAACACTTCCTAGCCTGATGTAACCTATATTTCTAAGAGTATCACTCACACTTCCCAACACACACACACACACCCACCACTCACACACACTCATATTCCCTCCCACACACATACACCACTTCCCTTACAGTTACACAAAATTGCCATGGGAAGATTCTTTCAAATATAATAGCAGTTTATTAATTTGTAAATGTATGTTATTATCATAGAAATAGAAAAAAACAAGATAGACATCAAAGGATAATAACTAAATATACAACATTAATTTTAGTTTATGCGAAACCCGAAACACGGGTCTAGTATTTTTATGTAAAGAATCTATGAAAAAAATTTCAAAACTGTATCATTAATAATCACAAAGTTATAAGCTTGATAAGTTACCTGGTTGTCCACGCAAAAACATATGCAGATCACCACAAACAGCTAGTGTACGTACCATCTCCGTGTAATGGACGTTTAAATACGAGAAAGACATGATAATTTTAAAATCGAAACAAAACACTAAGGCCCGAGACTTGGAAGCGTAATTAAATATTTTTGGTACAAAATATAACGTGGTGTAAAAATTACTGGAATCGATTCAGTTACTGATTCTGAACAAACTATATTCAGGTTTCGCATATACTAAAAATAATCTTGTATTTCATAATTAAAAAGATGAACCGTAATTTTCGAGGATTTTTCCCAGACTGACATTATTGCTTCAAAATCACTTCTGGCGCAAAAAACGCGCAAGTTTTTTTTTAATCCTCATATTACTGAATAGGTCTCTAATAGAGTAATTAACTAGACACCGGCTGCTTTCGGCAACAACGAAAACTCCAATTGAAATTAACAAAAACTAAATTTTCTTTACTTCACAAAAAAATTATAAAAAATTAAATAAAAATATTTTTTTCACAAAAACTGAACGTGGTTGCAAAGTGTATATTCTCAGCTATCTAATGATGTATAACACTAATATGTTTCTTCGGAAAATAATTCCGAATAATTTTGTGTTGAACTTCCTTAACGGTAATTTAATTGGCATGAAAATATTTATGCCCAATGTTTGAGGTTCATTTTATAAACGTAAAACTTTTTATTTTTTGTAATTTATTCGTAAGTTCCATCTTTTGAGAGTATAAAACCATAAAACAATCTATGGATTTACGACTTTCGACAAAATCATTTTTGAGATGGAAAATACTGTTTGGTCCCATAATGCGCCGTGCTAACATAAAACACACACAAAAAGGGTTTATCGCCCAAACTATGATATAATGTGTGACTCGAGCCATGTCACAGCGGGCTGTACTCGTCCCGCTGTAAGTAATATATTTTAATCGCATGAGCTGCGGATGAGTTCAAGGTGTGGCTTGTGGGGGTGGTACTCACTTGGAAAGCGCGACGCCGTTGGGCTGGTTGATGTAGCGCTCGTGGTGTAGCACGGCGTCGTGCCACGGCAGCTGCAGGAAGTCCAGCACGCGGCGCATGGTGGCGTGCGGCCGCAGCACCAGCGCCTCGTAGCGCACCACCAGGCACTTGTCGGCGCCCATCGTCTTGCACTGCTGGTACATCAGCTCCACGGCGTGGTTCCACTTGGTCAGGCACTGCCGGTAGCTCGTCAGGTCGAACCCCGTGATCGTCACCTGCGCATTAACTGACTTCACACCGAGGGGTTCGAGTAACTCACACGATCACGTCACAGGCAGGTACATCTAGGCAAAGTGGCATCGATTACCAAACAATACCAAGCAGTGATCGCAATAAGTTGGGCTTTTTGAGGTGTACCAATATTTTCTTCAAAAACTAGACCAAAGGTAAAAAAAAACACGCTTCGATCGAAAACCAAACTACTTATAATAAAAAGTAGGAAATAATGGATGGGTGCTTTTTGATGTATTTTTTAATTGATTTCAAGCACCCCACGCATTTTCCATTATTTTCTACTTTTTTCATAATATTCTACCGTTTCCGGTGTACAAAAATATGGTATTTAAAATTATGGGTCATCATTACATTAAAAGGCCCTAGGGGTATAAGCATAGTGAATTTGCCCTTGAAACAGATCGGGACGATACTTAGAGGATTTTTAGGTATTAATAAGACAATAAGATCCTGAAAGTTTAGGATCTCTAACCCATTTGTATTTTGAGAAAAAGAAAAAAATGTAAAAATCTGACAAAATCAGCAAAAAAATAATTTTCTCAGGAACGCTTGAATCAATTGATTTGAATTTTGGATATGTTTTGAGGATAGTAGCTTCTAGGAAAAAAATTAACACCTTTAACGGTTGATAAGAACTTTGAAAAAAATTGCACTTTTGTTTTAATTTCTATTTTTAACTATGATACGATTTTGGCACAATTATGAAACTATTTTTTTCGAATTCCCCATTCATTTTTCTACAGATTTACATGCTTTTAAGATTTTTAAACGAGGTACGCCATATTGCAAAAAAATAAAAACCATTTTTGTGCAAATATTTATTTCACGTATTTTAAGCCTGCATCTTTATTTGTGTCGCTCGTTTATGTCTTTTATTCTTATTTATAGTAGTCATGTTCAAACCAATAGTTAAATCTTAAAATTGTACACAAAGCATTTCCAATATAAGTGGACTTCTCATTGTACGAAAAGCCTATACAATAGACGGTCAGCTAAAACTGGAAATGTATAGCTTGATATGTAGCGGTGTTTACACTTCTAAAATAAGAAACAGATTTTAATTGATAAATTATAAATCAAAACAACAAATGTTTGAAAGGTATATTTGAAAAGTTTATAACCACATTTTATCGGTCTTCATCACTATCATCTTCAATCACAGGTGAACTGCCAGGGTCGCGAGATTTGTCCGAAAGAGATACCGTGGCCCTGGCATATGGGCAATTGAAGGAACACGCGTGGGTTTTAGTCAGTAAAAGTCTGACACGCCCTTCCGCCCAGAGCGGGTGACATCATTTGATGATTTGCCACACACAAAAAGAAAACACAGGCGAAACATTGTCTGAATCAAATAATTTGCTTAGTGTTTCAGCAGGCCTCAGAATCTGTTCAAATATCTTTCGTGTGACAATTAATAAAAAATACCAGCAACGTGAGAGTAGCATCCAATTGTGCTAAGACCATTTGCCGCCTCACAACTATGCTTCAATATGTTTTTGGGACCAATAGCGTTTTTTTATACTCATTAAAACATCTATAAACCTTCTTATTGATATGACGAGACTGAATTTGAGTTTCGCGTATGTTTGAATGGTCTTTTACGTATTGAATGGTATGATTACCTGTTTCATCAAGCATTGCTGCTATCGCTTAATTTGTCGCCGTGCGTACAATGTTTAAAATATTTTAGTTGATATTCACTGATATTTTAAGATTTAAATATTGGGTTAGACATGACTACTTTAAATAAGAAAAAACTTTTTAACAAAAAATTAAACCGCCGAAAAAACTGAAAAGCAAAAAATAATAAACCATAAAATTATGAGTCGGCGCTTTGAGTGATCTTTGTTCATTGATTTTTCAGCGCCGATTCAAAATTGTACGGTTTATTATTTTTTTGCTTTTCAGTTTTTTCGGCGGTTTAATTTTGTTTCGATTTTGTTTTCCAAAGGGTTTAGCCGGATAAGTATGACGAGTCTGCCCCCAAATAGAAACCTGTATCGAAACTTATGTTTTATTATCGGCTTGATGAGTAAACACAATTTATGTAAGTTTTGCGATCGGCTTTCGCTTTGACCTTGAGATACGAGAAAAAATAAACGAACGCACAACTATTTTTCAAAATAGTATATCTCAAAATCTAATTAATCTAGAGGAATAAAACCAATGTGAAGCTTTAGATTACATTACAGGGTATATCATATATTTAAAAAAAAATATTTTTAGAATAACTTTTTATATAAAAAAATAAATAAATAAGTAAATCATAATTTCTTTTTTTGTGTTCTCTAAAACTTACAATCAAGTAAGTAATATATGTTATGCTCCTTTATATGTAATATTACTCATAAAAAATTGCGTAAGAAAAAAATTGGTGCAACACTTCGAAAAAAAACAAAATGTGATTCGCGCCTGATAGTACCCTTGTACAGACGCCACCAGGTCAAGCTACCCGAAACTGTCAATTTTTCCCAATGAACCTTGAACCGAATGCTCTAGAAATAAAGTCAAAAATCTATCAAAGAAATCTGACAGATTGTAGTAGCTTGATGTGTCGGCGTCTGTACTATAAGGCCCACATCACAATTTTTTTCGAAGTATTGCACTGAATTGTTTCAGAATATAGATAATTATGTTCAAGAGGTAGAATAAAAGGTTAAAAAAGAAAAGAAAAAACATACAGTGCTCAATATTTATAACTATCGCCACTTTTATTACTTCATGGAATTTTGCAATTAATTAATAAATTGCAAAATTCCATGAATTCAAGGCGATAAAATATGATTTTTAAAGAATAATGTCAAATCATTAGATACATTTTTCGTTCAGAAAATCTTCAGTCGAATTGAAAGTTTGAAAGTTAAATAATTTACATTTGAATGTGATGAGGCTGAGAGTTCCGAGCCATCAAATAATTTGCTATAAACAGTAATGGAAATGTAGAACACATTATTAGAAAAATAATCTAATTCTACGCGGAACATTAAGCATAATATGCACTTTGCGGCTGAGTCTGGATACAACATCATTAAGTATAGGAATACTAACATAGGGGTAAGAAAAATTGTTACTAACACAACTGAGTCTTGTCACTTGATTAATAAAGAAATATATATATATATAAGGTGTATCTCTTCATACACGAAATATTTTAAGGGGTACACCTGTAGGTGGTAAAGAAGCTATAGAAGCAAAAAGCAAATTTTTATCTAAGCGTTTTTGAATCTTCGTAATTATTATAATTTTAATACTACTTGAGACGTTTTGCATAAAATCTTTACTGGAAATTCTATAAATGGTCCGCCTGACGCTGCGAGGGTGACGACCGGACGGCACGAGCATGGCCGCGGTGTCTCGGGCCGTAAAAAATAAGAAGGAGCCAGTATTTCTTATGTGCGTCAAAAAAATTATAAATTTTAAATAAAAAAAAAAAACGCTTAGAAAAATTTTTTTTTCGTTGCTATAGCTTCTTTACCACCTACAGGTGTACCTCTTAAAATATTTCGTGTATGAATAGATACACCTTATATATATATTATGCAGAGCGATGCGCGCTCATAAACGGACGTGTTTCCACGGTGCACGGAACGAATTTTATTCGCGTGTCGCGCGGCCGTAGCCGCTGCCCGTACCCTCACTATGAGTTCCAAACCACTCATAGTCAACGAATTGCTGGCTTTCCTGGTCCATGCCATCGACTACATGGACGAAGTGAGCATCCTGCAGATATGCCGGTCCAATTACAAGGAAGACAAGATCAGCAGTGGTAAACTGTTACTGTTCCAGTCACTTGGAAAGCTGGACTAGATGCCGTCTCGCCGCAGAGATGGAACAGAGAAGAGCGTTCAAGATATTATTGATATGTTGAAGAAGACCGACCCAGACGACGTGCCCGATTTCGTGGCAAAGGAGTTGAGTAAGCTGCCACCTGTTACGTTCAATCACGTCGACGTTACACGGCTGCTAAATCAAATCAAATCAAATCAATTTATTTCGGGCTACAAAGACCCATAACATAAATACCTTACAGACTAACATACATACAAATAAAAAACAATTTAAAACTATTGTACACGAAGTGACGGCGTCGTGTTGCGCTGCGTGGTGTCGCGTAGCCTTCCGCGGAATCGTCGATACACGACACCCTTCGGCCAAAACTCTGCCTTGAGGTAGGTCTCGATTTGTACAGTTGGAACTCGCACCACGAATGACTTGAAAGGACATCACTACCTTGAAAGTGGAGATGACCAAGATCAGTACCGTCTTTACCATAAGGGCACACGGGGCCCGTGCCCAGGGCCCCCATAGCCAAGGGGCCCCCGAAAAGCGAATACACAAATAAAGCGATATATTCGCTCACACTATACAATTATTTTTCTACTGTAGGTATTTTACGCAATCCACACTTTATATTTTATATTTTTATATAATTTTTATATATTTTATATTTTTATATATTTATATTTTATATATTTATATTTTATATATTTTATATAATATTATAAATGCAGAAGTAACTCTGTCTGTCTGTCGGTCTGTCTGTCTGTCTGTCTGTCTGTCTGTCTGTCTCGCTTTCCTGCGAAAACTACTGAACCGATTTAAATGAAATTTGGTACACAGATAGTTTAGAGCCTGAAAAAGGACATAGGCTACTTTTTATCCCGGTAGTATGTTCCCGCGGGATAATTTCCGACCTCCACGCGGGCGAAGCCGCTGGCAAAAGCTAGTGATTATATAATTGCATAAACGTGGCATTGCCAAACTTCCCAGATAAAAAATAGGTTCATCGGCGTTTCGCCACCGTCTAACTTTTTTGTGGGGCTGTAAAATTGTCTTACTTATAGCCTGCATTTTTTTTTCTTAATTTTTAGTATTTCAATATATTTATATAATTTTGGCTCTGTCTCGCATAGGGTCACTGGCCGTTTCCCGTGGATATGACGCATGATTTTACCCATCTTTTTTTTGTATTTATTGGTCATCTCTCCGCGTCATGTTTGTCGCAAATAGACGTATTTCTTTCTTCCAACAATGTTTTTGGTCAAATTGATAACAGGATAAGACATGAAGATAGTATAATAGTAGCTTAGTGAATTTTTAATCGGACCCCAGAACATTTTTAAAATCTTTCCTTAACAGGAAACATTTTACGTCATAAAAATACCTAAAAACTGTGGAGCATATTAGTCCGGTCAAATTAGACTAAAAAATAGGGGTGAGGTTACAAAAATTCCGACTTGGCTGAATATTGGTAGGATTGTTCAAAACACTATTATAAAGGAAATGTGAAAAGTCCTCATCAATCTGGCACGTGCAAAAAAATTTACTCGGGGTCAAAGGTCACAAAAACGAGTTATTCGCGATTTTCAGCAAAACGATAAGTTTTATCATACAATTAGCTTTGACAAAAATTGTAGATCAAATAATTATCTATAAAAAATGTCCAAATACTATTTTTCCTAAGAGCCACCGTTTTTGAGATATAACGATTCAAAAAGTTGAAAGAGTTGTAATCGTCATAATATGCACACGTTTCCACGCCAGCTTTGTGGTAGTGTACTTAGCGCGTTTTTTTTTAAATGTGGTAAAGATCAGTGGAATAGGCCCAACGGGGAAACCGTTGGGCCTATTCCACTGATCTTTTGTAATTAACCCCAGTTTTCGGTTTTAAGAAGGAACTGTAGCAGTCATAATGATACTTAGCCTCAGCAGCAACTAAATCGAATTCGTATTCTACTTGAGCAAGAACAGTTTTAGCCATGGCATCAGAACCTGAGGACCTGCCTCACCGGACACGGCTGGTACGGAGCGAGAGGTAATGTCTCGCGTCCGGTTCTGGTGCAGCTCATGATACGGAGTGAGAGGCCATGGAAGCCGTCACCTCCTTCTGCGAAGCATTAATGCATGCGAAGGAGGAGGCGGAGCGCGTGAGGGAGAGGCAATATCTGCGCCCTCACGCCCCTAGCCGCCACAGGAGACGCCCCGGGTGTCGAGAGACCATACTCGACTCCCGGTCACCGTAAACGAGGCGAGGCGAGCAATGGGTATCTCGCCGCCCGGTAAGGACTAGGCCTGGGTTGACGACGAGATGTGTTCAACACGTGCCTCAAAGAGATGCCAGGAAAATTGAAGAGATTCGCTAGGGCCGATGCGTGCCACGGTCGCAGTTTGTTAAAAAACTTACCGTGGCCCTCAGGCAACTGAAGGAACACGGGTGGGTTTTAGTCAGTAAAAGTCCGACACGCCCTCCCCCAATCAAAAAGAAAGGGGTCACCACCGTCATACTTTTCAAGCATTGAGCGGCACCTATCAAAACGACAGCGTTTCTGACCTTCCGTCAAATTACCAGGCTTTTTGACGCCTAACATGTTACATGAACATAGCCTAACATGTTACAAGACTTTTTGTAAATTCTTCATATCAATGCCTAAAGCTGCCCAAATCTGTCAATATGTGTCCTTTCTATCAGATTTTGTCAGTAGCCCAAACAGTACTATAAGATAATTAGCCACACAACACTCGCGTTATCTTCAGTAGTCACCGTGGAATGACGTCCTTCTCGCGAATCGTGGGTATGCTTCGACCACGTTTAAGCTCATTAAAACAGTTGAAAATAGTGGCACTGGTTAGGACCTCGTCATAAAATGTTAATTGAAGTCTATCGTAACATTAAGACCGCAACTAAAGTCGTAATTACATCATTGAGCGAAAATTTTCTCCTGCACTCAATTCCATTTTGACGCACGACAGACTCTTTTAAATTTCCGCCAATTTGTAAAAACAAATGACAGATGAATTGACACATTTACAGATTCCAAAAGAGATCCTAATTCGAAATTTAAATAATTTTTTCATCGCCTGCTTTCCTTACTGGCCTATTCTAAAAACTTTCAGTGTGACTCCCGTTTATAGAAATATTAAAACTAATAAGACATATAAAAACAATAAAGTACAGCAAATAATTTTACATAAATACTTTTAAGGTTTCTAAGTTCTAACCAATCAATAAATAATGGGGAATAATACAAGATTTTGCGCGAAAAAGTCACGAAACAAATCATTGTCATAATTGTAACTGCTTCAAACTTCCAGCACCACACTTATTTAATTAATAATTTATGTATATTTTGGTTTGCACCAATTAACCATAATAAATAAAATATCATAATTCATAACACACAAAAAAAAATGTCTTTCGATTTTTTTAATTTTCAATAGGGCCCCGAAATCGTGTGTGCCCGAGGGCCCCGGCATGGCCTAAGACGGCTTTGACCAAGATGCAGTCCCGTATGGAGGTTGCGGAAAAAACCAACACTGAACTACGAGTAGAAATAACACTATTGCGCAAAGTGGGTTCAGTAATTGGGGCACCTGAGGTCTCTAAGGTGAGCACTCGTCGAGGGGCGCAAATTGCATCAGTCGGCAGTTTTGAACCGATGTGCACAAGTGCGTCACCAGCTGCCGATAATGCTGACCAAGCGCCGCCCGCCGCCGCCGTCGCCCGCGCCACAACACCGGTTGCGGAAACGTCACACGTAGGTACGTCGACTAGAGATGGGTCGTACTAGGTAAATTTTGTACTAAGTGCACCTAGTCCAAGTCCGTACAAATACTAGATCCAAATACCTATTCCACCTAGTCCACCTAGTCCATGAAATACGCATACTTCATAGATGCTTAGTCTTTGCGTACCAACGATACGTGTAGATACCTACGTCAGCAGTAATAAATTGTACCTTCATAATTTACGCAGGCTTAGGACTATCAACGTAAAATTAATACATGTTGGCCTTTGTCCGTAAAATGATCACAAGCGACACTTCTTTTTTTGGGAGCCATTTTTTAAAACAAAACTTGAGAAGTGTCAAGGGACACCCGGATGGAACGAAGTTCCTTTCCAGGATTCATGATTGTTTTTTTTTTTACTATTTATTATGTACAAAAAACCTGTATACATACACTAAACAAAAATATTATCTCTCTCTCTCTCTCTCCCTCTCTCTCTCCCTCTCCCTCTCCTTCTCTCCCTCTCCTTCTCTCTCCCTCTCTCTCTCGAATTGAGAAACCTCCTCCTTTTTTTTAAGTCGGTTAAAAAGTATCGTTACAACTTTTTCTCTTAATTCCGTCTAGCCCCCTTTCGCAACGCGCCATAAGGAACTTCGTTCCAATAAACAAATTAATTAATGTCACAATAAAAATAGATCTAAGTTCTTAAGGTGACGTAGCGAGATAAACGTGCTTTTTCTTTTTAATGTACCTTTCTTACCGTATGACTTCCGTACTTAATCTTTTAGTGTATGTTTTTTGACTATATGATCTAGTATCCTGTATTATTGTAAAAAAGGTGAGGTTTTACTTGACAGCAGCCCAAAGAAGGGTAATGATTTATGTCCGTTTCCACCGCACGGCCAACTCTTAAAATTTGATGAAATTTTGCCAGGAATTAGTTGTAATTTGTTACAAAACACACCTCTTTTCCTGAATTTGTTACAAGAAAAACTAAGACGCTACGACCAAAAACAGTTGGCCGCTAGAACCGCCACTTGCCGTAGTGATCGCCCGTGATTACACAGAAACTAAATAATGCAGATAAGCGAATGATACATCAAAAGAAAGGTCTTAATTTGTTGTATTTGTTACAAAAATAAAAATCATCAAAACTTAAATATACAAAAAGTTATGCTATATTTAGTTTTCAGGTTAAGTGTAGGTACGTATCTCACCATAAAATCAAATTAATAGAGGCTAATGTGTATGGACAATTAGTTGCTAATTTGTTGCAGCAAATAAACAAGAAAAATACTAGAAAATAGGTTCAATGTTTTTTTTACAGTCGATTTTAGTTGGCCGCGCGGACGGCAATATGCCTAAAATACAATGGCGTTTATTTCGATATTAATAGTAGGTTCAAGCTTAGTTCTAGTACTAATCGACAGGTATGGTAGCCTAGTTTGGATAAATGTGCCGAATATAACTACAGGCTTTATATTTTAGGAGATATTCACTAAAATATAGTAGTATGAAACTGTATTAGAGTAGAGTGACCATAAATTTTCATAATAAAGTGAGACTGAATCACCATTATTGGAATGTTCGGTAGTCTTATCTTAATTTTTTAGGGTGAAACTCTTTAAGACATCCTATAGCATAGGTACTTTATAAAATTCAAATTCACAAATCGATAAAAATTTCTTTATTCAAAATCAGCATACAGGCAAAAATCAAGTAATATAAGTCAACAAAATACTTTTTTTTTTAATAGGTAAACTATAATAAAAAAAAAACTACATTATAAATTAACTGAAACTAATGTAAGACACAGAATGTAGACACATTTTCTTACAGGTACTAATTTCAATTTTAGGATAATTTTAAAAATATAGTAATTTTATTTACGCCACATTTATCCAAACAAGGTTACGTTACATGTCGATTAGTACTAGAACTAAGCTTGAACCTACTTTTAATAACGAAATAAACTCTATTGTAATTTAGGCATATTGCCGTCCGAGCGGCCAACTAAAGTCGACTCTAAAAAAAATATTGAACCTATTTTCTAGTATGTTTATTGTTTATTTGCTGCAACAAATTAGCACCTTATTGTCCATATACCTTAGCCTTGTTACTCCAAAAACTTCAAAACATCAAAGTTAATTAAAATCTAAACAACGCCGGACTAGTTCCCTGACTAAAAATATTTATAGAAAAGAAAAATGTTAATTCTAAACTGTAGAACTGAAATAACAAAAACTTTTTTCTAAAATAAAGACTGCAATTGCAATGTAGCGCACTCAGTTTTACTCACTGAACAACCGATTAGTATTAACATAGAAGATTTTTTCTTAGTTAGTGCTATAGAATTTATACCAGGCACAAAAATAGATCATTATATCATTTTTAAAATAACATTACCATATTATTAAAATAATTCTAAAATTGAAATAATTACCTGTAAAAAATGTGTCTACATTCTGTGTCTTACATTAGTTTCAGTTAATTTATAAATTTTATGGTAGTTTAACTAATAAAAAAATTGTTGACTTATATTACTTGATTTTTGCCTGTATGCTGATTTTGAATAAAGAAATTTTTATCGATTTGTGAATTTGACTTTTATAAAGTACCTATGCTATAGGATGTCTTAAAGAGTTTCACCCTAAAAAATTAAGATAGACTACCGAACATTCCAATAATGGTGATTCAGTCTCACTTTATTATGAAAATTTATGGTCACTCTACTCTAATACAGTTTCATAATACTATATTTTAGTGAATATCTCCTAAAATATAAAGCCTGTAGTTATATTCGGCACATTTATGCAAACTAGGATACGATACCTGTCGATTAGTACTAGAACTAAGCTTGAATCTACTATTAATATCGAAATAAACGCCATTGTATTTTAGGCATATTGCGCGGCCAAATAAAATCGACTGTAAAAAAAACATTGAACCTATTTTCTAGTATTTTTCTTGTTTATTTGCTGCAACAAATTAGCAACTAATTGTCCATACACATTAGCCTCTATTAATTTGATTTTACGGTGAGATACGTACCTACATTTAACCTGAAAACTAAATATAGCATAACTTTTTGTATATTTAAGTTTTGATGATTTTTATTTTTGTAACAAATACAACAAATTAAGACCTTTCTTTTGATGTATCATTCGCTTATCTGCATTATTTAGTTTCTGTGTAATCACGGGCGATCACTACGGCAAGTGGCGGTTCTAGCGGCCAACTGTTTTTGGTCGTAGCGTCTTAGTTTTTCTTGTAACAAATTCAGGAAAAGAGGTGTGTTTTGTAACAAATTACAACTAATTCCTGGCAAAATTTCATCAAATTTTAAGAGTTGGCCGCGCGGTGGAAACGGACATAATGATTTAAACAGGCTGTGTTAAACGCCGAACTAGTATGTTTTTAACATAACATTGGTATGTAAAAGTGTTTGTACAAACCTACTTACAGAAATAAAATCATTTATCATTTATAGCAGATGTGAAGTTTTATTGAAAATATAAATTTTAATTTCATATATCAATCAAATCAGTTTATTTCGGGCTACAAAGACCCAAATCATAATACCATACAGACTATCATACATACAAATAAAAACCACGTAAACATAACTATTGTACACGAAGTGACGGCGACGTGTTGTGCGCTGTGTAGTATCGCGTAGCCTTCCGCGGAATCGCCGATACACGACACCCTTCGGCCAAAACTCTTCCTTGAGGAAGGTCTCGATTTGATGAGTTGGAACTCGCACCACGAATGACTTGAAGTTCGTGTTGTGGCACGGTTCCAACTTCTCGACCCTTAAGGTCCAGTTGGACTTAACACGTACAAACTACACGATCTCCTTAACCTTCGTGGTGTAATGTAGACGGGACACATAGAGCTGCATCGTTAGTGTAGCTGGACGCGGCAGCATATTGAGTCCTGCTAGCGCGGTCTCACACTGGTTCCGACTACGAAGCTTCTCTCTACCTTCACGAAGCCATCCATGTCAGGCACGTGGCCTGACGCCAGGCCTAGGTGTTTCGAACCCTATATGTACCGTGTTTGATACCTAATCATTAGCAGCCTATAACGTTCCCACTGCTGGGACACAGGCCTCCTCTCGGTGAGAGAGAGTGGGACATAATCCACCACGAGGGCCCAGTGCGGGTTGGTAGATGTCACATGTCTTCAATTTTTTGGTTCTAAGACAGTTTACTCACGATGTTTTCCTTCACAGTTTTAAGAGCAGTGGTGTTGAAATAATTTACACAGAGTAAAGCGCCTGCTCGGGTTCGAACTCGTAAGTAGTAGCCGTTGCCACTGAGCCACCACTGCTTCTCGATATCTAATTGATATCTAATCAAAGGTCTACAAGAGTGCTTTCTGAAAACATATTGGCTATTTAAAAATTTTCATTCCTACAAGATTTTAATCAAAATCAAATAATTGGATGATCAAAACAATGGTGTTTTACTCTGTTTTGAATAACACTAAACATACTTCTATAATCTTATGAAGACTGTTTAGCAAATTATTTGTGTACTCCATCTCTGAATTACCCCTAACCCCAAAGTAAATTTAATGAAAAATAAAGTTAATAAAAGAACAAACATACATACGAGTTAATAGGCTGATAAACACATTGCTATCAGCAGTCGGGTAAAATACCCAAATAAAAAGATATAATCTAGACATAGTTACAAAATATCGGCAATAATATCGGTTTTGGTTTTCTAACCGCAGTCACACGTAATTACTAAAATATATATGTATACGTCAAGTAATTTTGACATTTATCATACACATTGCCATACGTAATTGACCTTGAAGGAAATATAAATGACTTGTAAAATAAGGTGAAAAAAAAAATCATAACTAGTATTACGTAATGGACGAAGTCTATGTAAAATATTGTAATTGTCATTTACCAAATAAATGTATAGTGATCGGTGAAACGAAATTGAAGTTTATTAATCTCTTAAACACCATCATATATTTTATTTATAGAGCTCTAGAAGATTAATTCGTTATTTTTAATTTCATGTTGTAAATCTATATATTAATACGTGAAGCTAAACCTTTGGATCCCTTTTTACGAAAATTGGGCGGACGGAGGAGTATGAAATTTCGCAGACGTATAGTTTATACAGAGAAGAAGTGACGAATGCTAATATTTTTTTAAATTGTGCGTAAAAATACATTATTTTCAATAAATAACACGTTACACACACTACTATTCATTACCGTATATTTAATAATACACACATGCATAGATATTCTTTTGTTTATGGTCCAAATCTGTGGTCTATAGTCTTATTGAATGTCAGTTCAGTTCAGTTTATTTATTTGTTAATATAGGTAAAATATAAAGATCTTATTTGTTTGTATTATTGTCAAGTATAAATATAGGTAATAAATTAATTTTATAGATATATAACCTATTTCATTTTTTCAATCTATGATCATATCGAGAATATTTGTCTGTAATATTATCTGTCTATAGTGTTACTGAATGTCAAATTTAACCATATTATTTTTTTATATTTATTATTGTATATACAACATTATTTTTAGTATATGCGAAACCTGAATATAGTTTGTTCAGAATCAGTAACTGAATCGATTCCAATAATTTTTACACCATGTTATATTTTGTCCCAAAAATATTTAATTACGCTTAAAAGTTAGTATCCGCAATCATCTGTTTGCACACGGGTCACGAGTTCACGACAGGTCATAGCGCGGGCTAGGCGGCGTGAACGCACTGCTGCGGGGCGGCGACGGCGCTCCTCAGTCGCCCGAATGCTATCGATCGATGCATACGTAGCGCGAGCGCGCGACCGCCGTGAGCCCTGGCTAAAGTGTTTTGTTTAGATTTTAAAATTATCATGTCTCTCTCGTACTCAAACGTCCGTACACTCGCTGTTTGTGGTGGTGTGGCAGTGCGTCAGTGCTTATGAGAAAGACGGGCCCTTTTTTAACAGTTGCTTCAGTTTGTTTGAGTGAATAGTGATTACGCCAATTATTGTAGATAGTGATGATTAACATTTTTAAACACGCAAAGATAGTCAAGGGTACAAATTTATTATTTGTTTACAGCCTGCTGTGGTTCAGTAATGCGATGTTTAACAATTTTCATCCATTTTGAACTTTAAGTTGTTGACATAAGGTGCAACAAATGGCATTGATTACATTTTACTGCATTTACGAATAAATTACATAATAATATCTACCTACACTTGACCATTACGACAGTCCAAAGCCTGCAAGCGTGATGGAAAATGTTTATCACCAACTAATACATAAACAATCACTGTGGCAAATTATTATCAATGAGTGAGAGTGAGAGCCGCGCGCGCGGCTGGCGTGGTGCCCTCCGGTAGGCTGCATATGTTTTTGCGAGGACAATCAGGTACCGTAACAAGCTTATAACTTTGGGATTATTAATGATACAGTTTTGAAATTTTTTTCATAGATTCTTTACATAAAAATACTAGACCCGTGTTTCGGGTTTCGCATAAACAAAAACTAATGTTGTATATATTTTCACTTAATAATGTATTTCTATTCAAATGAAGCACGGTCGAATTTCGACGAATGGGCGATCACTAGTAATTAATAAATACTTAAATTGTTTATTATATATTTTTAATTATGTTGAGTTAATCAATCTCGTATAACCCAACATCCGTACATAAATATTAGCTAGCTTTTTCCCGCGACTTCGTTTGCGTAAATCTTACGTTACGCGGACGCACGTGAAGTCGCGGAATAAATAGGGTTGATGGGTAACGAATAAGGTTTAGTCGTGAAAGAGTAACAGACAGACAGAATTAGTTTCGTATTTATAATATTACATATAGATAAAGAAGGTAATTTCTTGCTGTAAGATAGTTTTATTGCTTATAATTAAATATTTGTATTACATATTTGTCTACTCCATCGCACGCTATGTGCAAAAATTTCATAGACCGACTAAATTAATGCTACTTTCACGTACTTTTTTCTAAGATGTTTCCGTCTCTACCTTGCTGTTGCAGTTTGACAGATGTGCAACAGTGATAGGAATAGTGCTTACAGCAAGGCTATGCTAAGTTAGTAACGTTTTTTATATCGAGAAATTTTCTGTCATTAGTTCAACTTTTGGCCGCTGGTTTTCCTATTCTCTATAAACGGTTCAGATATAAGTTTGTGGCAGCCGGCCACTTTAGGTTGACCCGCCATAAACCACGCCCATCCTACTATCATTCACTTTCAAGGTGGGCCCTTAATGATTTATCAAAATTTCGTTACGAAAACCGATCACTAAATAAGTCCGATAGTACGTGTTTGCGACGTCGAATCAAGCGAGATCACATTCGCATGAGTCCGTACTTGATACTAGACTGCATCATCATAGTCTTCATTAGTATCGAGTATTGTCAAAGTACCTATTCTATAAAATACTCCTATTCTGGTCTAGTATCGAGTCTCGAGACTAGTCCGACAGACAAGGATGGAAGGACTGCGGAATAGTGTAATTAAAAAAAGACAGTATATATTCTAGCACAACACAGTGCGTGTCATGATACTTTTATGCCATTGAATTAGGGTTCAAATTCAAGTGTCTGACACACGAATGATTTTGTCAAACATGAATGAGCTATGACTATGCTGCTATCTCGCTTCGCCGCGTAGTCGGTACTTCGATTCGCGCGGACCACGGCGCGGGTGCTGTGTACTGCGGAGGCACAGTGAGACTAGGTGGATCTAGTATTTAAAAAGTTGGAATAGGTACAACCTAGTCTCTTTAAATACCTATTCCCTGTATCTATTCTAGTACATACGCCTCATCTCTAACGTCGACCCCTGAACGTGCCTACGCTGCTATTGTCACCGCCGGCAAATCAGGTGTGTCGAAACCCTAGCGACAGAATAAAATAGGGGATAACCAGAAGAAGGGTGCACAACCTGCCCTGGCTGCGGTCCGTAGCTCGTTGCCGAGAACGCACGGAGGAGTATTTGACCCAAAAAACTGGTCAAAAGTCCAATATTCAAATTATGGTATAACTCAATGCTACCACCATTAAACAACAACTGGATAACCTGTTCATTATACCCCGCCCCTCTCGCGCCGTTCGGCGTATCCCAAACGGCACATAGGTAGTCGGAAGTCAGTCGTCGTCCACTACGCTCTATTGTTTTCTCGACAACGCGATTTTTTATGTAAATTACATTTGGTGTTTTGGTTGTTTTAAGTGAAGTTTGTAAAATTAAATTGATGGATATGGAAGGTGAAGGTATGTATTTTAATATTAATTTATATTACATTTAATTTACACACACATATATTATGTTTTCATGTGTAATTCAACGTTACAAAAAATACTCAATATTTTGGTAAAATTATTCATAGAAAGGTGTTTTAGTAAATGATCCGGGGACTTCCGAGCTATTTACTCTATTACACTTTTAAAGCTGTGGCTTTCCTTAAGATAACTATCGAAGAAAAATTTCCGCCTTTTTCCGCCATTTTGTTTTACAGCTATTGAAACATAACACTATTTAATTTGGTATTTTACACGTTTTGCTAAAAATTCTGTTTAATTTTTAGGTTCAACTGGAATGTTTAAAAACATATCAAAAAAACAGTTATACGATATAAATATATAATACAAGAATGTCCGGATAAGAAAATAGACAAAAAAATATTATTTTTGGAGAAAAAAGTGATGAAATTGACCAATTGTCCAGACAGTGAAATTGGCCAACTAAAACATACGTTGAGTCATTTCAAGTCTGAATTTAAGCAAAAATGGACAGCTGTGAATTATAAACACGACCGTTTTATGAGAAAGAACGAGTTATGGCTTACTAACACAATTAAATTTGCCATTTGGGCAGAGAAACAGGGTCGACCAACAAAAGAATTCGGGGAATCGAGTGATAGATCCAAGCGAAGGAAAACAAAGGATTTGAGAGAGAGTGTTCCTGCAGAGCAGTTAACTTACGCTGCTCACATGAGTCAACGTGCAAAAGGAAATAAAGATATGTCTAAAATAATAAAAGACATTACTTTGACACCAACTAGAGCTACAAAGTACCGAAAGCTTATTTCATCGGCAAATCATAACAAAGTTGTAAAACACACACCATCTGAGGCCTTGGCTATTTTCGTTGAAGGAGATTTTAGTAGGAGACAATGGGAAATCCTACATGACGCAAACAAAAACATATATCCTTGCTATTCTGTAATAAAAAAAAGCAAAAAAGATTGCTATCCAGACGAGGAATCGATGAGAGTGACTGAAACATGCGCGGAAGTTAAGTTGCAAGATTTACTCAACCACACATGTTGAGTATGTATTTGGAGTCAGTTTTAGAAACTATTTCAGAAGAAGAAATGGCAAAACAACTTATCGTAAAATGGGGCTGTGAACTGTGATGGATCACAGCAGTCAAAATACAAACGGAAATTCGAAAATCAAACAGACAGTGATGCAAATATAATATTTTCCAAAGTTCCCTCGTACCATTACGTCTGCAATCACATGTAAACGGACAAAAAAAAACTTTATGGCAAAATCCAGTGCCATCTTCTCCCAGATTCTGCCGACCAATTAGAATACGTTTTATTCATGAAACCAAAGATGTTACAAAGGAAGAGATTCGGTATATCGAAAACCAAGCAAATAATTTGAACAAAAGCGAAATACCCACTGCTAACGGGATAGTATATATTACACACAAACTGCTACCGACAATGGTGGACGGAAAAATATGTAATGCAGCTACCAACACATCATCAACAATGAGGTGCTATATTTGTGGACTTACTTCCAAAAACTTCAATGATTTAAAGAGAGGTATTCAAGTGGACCCTGAAAGCCTAAAGTATGGGCTTTCAATTCTCCATGCAAGAATTAGATTCTTTGAGTCTTTACTACATCTCTCCTACAAACTGACCATTAAGAAGTGGCAAATAAGGGCCGCTGAAGAAAAAAAATAGTAAAACAGAGGAAAGAAGAAATCCAAAAAGCATTCCGCGAAGAAATGGGTTTACTTGATGATATTCCAAAGGCGGGATTCGGGAACACTAACGATGGAAATACATCCCGAAGATTTTTTTCTGATACGGAAACTGCTTCCCGAATCACTGGAATAGACTCAACATTGATCCACAAGTTTAAAGTGATCTTGGAAACGATTTCAAGTGGCCATAAGATTGATGTGAATAAATTCGAAGAATATACATACATTTGAAACTGCTACCCTTTACGTGGAATTGTACGGGTGGCACCCAATGTCACCTACTGTACATAAAATATTAATGCATGTTGGAACAGTAATTTCGCACTCTATACTACCAATTGGGCAGCTTTCTGAAGAGGCTGCCGAAGCTCGTAATAAGCACTTCAGGCTCTATAGGCAGAACTTCTCCCGAAAGTTTGACAGAGTCAAATGCAATAGGGACGTATTAAATAGACTTTTGCTTACGTCCGACCCATTGCTTAGCAGCAGCCGAAAGCAACCTAGAAAGAAAAGCAAACCATTTTCCCCGGAAACTATAAGTCTTCTGCTCCCTGAAGCGAGAATCGAACTGAGCGACACCGAAGAGGACGATTCAGACTAATTATATTTAAAATGAAAAAAAAAGTATAATAAAAAAAATTAAAAAAAATTAGAAATTGTTTGTACATACCGAACCAATCGATAGATCTCATAAAATATTTTTGGCCAGCTTTTTAGGTCAAATACTCCTATGTGGAACGGTCCAAACTGATGAAGAGGGTTTCACGAAAGTGGAAAGGAAGAAAAAGAAGCCCTGTTCTCGAAACTAGTGTGGTACCGCTCCGAGTGGACCCAACATGCTGCTGCGCCCTGCTGTGCCTACGACGCAGCTGTATATTTCACGTCTGCATCACTCCACGACGATTGAGGAAGTTGTGCAGTATCTGAAAATAAAGACCAACTAACTGCACTCTGCGGGTCGAAAGGTTAGAATCGCGCCACAACATCAATTTTAAATCGTTCGTGGAACTCGTACAGTTCCAACCCATCATCTACAGACCTGCCTGAGAGAGGACTTTTGGCCGCAGGGTGTCTTATATCGACGTTTCCGAGGACGGCTGCGCGACACCACGCAGCGAAACACGACGCCGTCAACATTACGTGTTTAGTGATAGTTTAAGTAATGTTTATATAGAATATGTATTAGTTTATAGTCATTGCTTTATATTATTTATGTATTAAGTTTTTATGGGCCTTAGTTGCCTGAAATAAAGGATTGTATTATACAAATCAAATTCATATCTGTTTCGGTGTAGGTATAAAGATTTCAAAAATTATAGTGCTGGAATTGGCAGTATTTTAAGTTTCTTAAATAGTGGAACACAACTGGTCAGTGGGTGCGCTCCACAAATTGAGCGTTCGCGTTTTTTCTGAGCTCGGAAAGCTCTTTAAGTTCAACTGAATTACACCATATTATAATGTCACAGCATAATAAAAGGAGTTCCTAGTAGGCTATCTCTGGCCCAATCCGCGATATACAAACTTGCCTGTCCCAGGGTTGTCACTTTTAGCTAAATTTTTATTCAGTGCCTAGAAATTGGCAACGGCCGGGAAGTTCTATTTTTTACTTATGTGTTGTTTGGGTTCAGGGTTTGTGAGGTCGGTTTTACCTAAACGATGATGTTCATAGTGTTTCTATGAATGACAAAGTTACCTATATTTGCGATTTTTGAAAAAGTGCTATATCTCAAAAACTGCTAACTATATCTCCTTCAAACCAATTTTCTTTGAAAGTGTTTTTTGACATCTACAGCATATATTTTTATTAGATTTTTTTACTCTCTTACTTTAAAACTTAGAGGGGGGGGGGACACATTTTACCACTTCGGAAGAGTTTATCTTTCAAACGATTGACTTAGAGAAAAAATGGTTTTAGAAACCTCTATGGCTGTGACATACGGACCGACGGACCTTTTGGTCATGCTCCCTTAGATGTCAATGCTTGCGGTAGCGTCGGGGGTTCTGCCCACAAATATGGCGAGGGGGGTAATGGCTGATCTTTGCGTTATGCTCTTGAACGGGTGCTGCTTGTGGTGACTGGTCGTCTTGCTGACCTTGATGTTGATATTGTTATTAATATTACTTACCTGTTTAATTTATTTTACGTCGTTGGTCCTAGTTTATCATTTGTGGCCTCGAGTTGTAACTCAGGTCGTAACAGCTATGTGAACATAATTCAGCATTACATATGTAAGCTGTCACGCCCTTTATGCCAGGAGGCTTTTATTTTTGCAGCCATGTTTACATTGTACATTTTTTTTTTTTGCTTATGCTTGAGTACAGTTTTCATTTTATTTGTTGGTATATTGGGTTGGCTAGCTGGCATATAGCAAATCATTTAATTTAATGTTTTGTCTCTTAATGTTTTACTATATACCATTGTATAGAATCAAGTTCTTCTAACTGGACAGACAGCTGTGCTGCTGGGGAGTTTGTTGGCCACTTCTTCTTCACAGCTAAAGCACTAGGAACTGGTGACGAGTGGGCGTTTTGGGGGACTATCTTTTGTAATTTTGACGTTCGGAAAGTGCTGATCCTCAGCCTAATTTGAACAAATGCCTTTTGATTTTGATTTTTGATTTTGGACAGAGACAGATAGACATGACGAATCTATAAGGGTTCCGTCTTTTGTCATTCGGCTACGTAACCCTAAAAAGGGGATAAAATAAACCAGCACGCGGCGCGGTAAATAATTTCTCAATATATAATATAAGAATAGCGGTGCCGAAAAGCCGTGTCGCGCGAACCTTGTGCGGCGTTAGCCCCGATTGGCGCACTGAGAAACGGATCGAGATTTTGTTTGAGTGTGCGTGCGGCGACGCATAGATACTATGGCGCACACAAACAAGCCGCGCGCGGTGCGTTTGTATGAAGATAGCGTACTTCTACTCTTTGTACTATGGTCATAGCGCAAAATTGATCACACATAGCCTGGTATGCACTAGTGCCGCATTAACACTAGCCACACGTGTTAGTCTATATAAAACGAATACAAATCTACCTATCTTCTTACATATATCGTCAATATGAGATATGCAGTTACAGTTTTTGTCGATAATCATACCCAAGAATTTTCAAACTTCCATTCCCTTCAAAATTGCAAACTGGAATCAGAATTCATGCTTTTTTGTTTTTTTTTGGCATAACACCACTGAGTTGACATTTCTTTGGTGTGATAAAATGATGTTCAAACAGTATTTTATATGAAATCTTTAAAAGGTTTTAGTTTTTATTTTATCTCCTTGACTTCACGCAATTTTGTAATGAATTAATATCTTTTACATACAAAAAAAATAAATGTTTTGTAATTTGAATTCTAATGATTAATAACTAAACATTAACTAAATAACTAAATTTTAATGTAATGATGACCCATCATTTTAAAAACCATGTTTGTACGCCGGAAACGCAGAATATTATGAACTAATATTATAATCCACGTAACAGCTTTGAACAATATTCTGACAAATACTTGTTTTCTTTCTCACTATTCAAGATACCTAGGTATAATGTTAGTGGTACCCTGTAGCTAGGGTTGCCAAATATACTGTTAAAAACAGTATTTTTCTTTTTTGCACTACATTAACTGTTTACTGTTGAACAAAAATAAATTTTACAAAATACTGTTTTCAACATCTAAATGCTTAAACTATAAGTGAAAGACTTAGACGCTCACACAGTTTTTACAGCAATAGATACAATTTTACTTAAATAGACACCAATTTGTAACTACTTTGTTAGCTTGGATGTTGACTGTCCAATAGTTATACAAAATTTATTAAAGTTGGATAGAGAAATGGAAAATAATGTAATTCATTGTTACCTTTTTTTATGCTAGTCACATATTCAATGTTTTCAATAAAACAATAAAAAAAATGGAAGAAAATAATGTAACTATTTTAGATGTTTATGACATTATGACTGGCAAAGCAAAAATGATAAGTATTTTGGCCATGAAAGAAAAATGTACTAAAAACGATTATAGAGTCTTCCCGAGAAGTTTTTGATAGAACTATTTATGACTTCGTACTTTTTATTGATACGGATAATTATATTTATATTTAAAGAAATGGTTCGATTTCAATCAGACTAATTGGCTTTCTTTAATTAGCTGTTTGTCATTAAAGTCTTTGGTCACATTTGATCATTTTGAGAAAATTATAGATAATCTAAAGGGCAAAATTTATTAAAGTTGGATAGAGAAATGGAAAATAATGTAATTCATTGTTACCTTTTTTATGCTAGTCACATATTCAATGTTTTCAATAAAACAATAAAAAAAATGGAAGAAAATAATGTAACTATTTTAGATGTTTATGACATTATGACTGGCAAAGCAAAAATGATAAGTATTTTGGCCATGAAAGAAAAATGTACTAAAAACGATTATAGAGTCTTCCCGAGAAGTTTTTGATAGAACTATTTATGACTTCGTACTTTTTATTGATACGGATAATTATATTTATATTTAAAGAAATGGTTCGATTTCAATCAGACTAATTGGCTTTCTTTAATTAGCTGTTTGTCATTAAAGTCTTTGGTCACATTTGATCATTTTGAGAAAATTATAGATAATCTAAAGGGTAAGTATTATAGCAGGTTAACTATTGAGCATGGGCCCCCAGAGCCAAATGTAATGAATATGATATTGTTAAGTACGCTGCTCATTTGCATTACTATTTATGTAGTTTTTGACTGCCTAGCTCTAACTGTCACTGAGTAACCTTGGGAAATGTCCTAATAACAGACAATTTTTAAACTTTTTGTTCTCTTAAACTAATAGGGCTAGAAATGTGATTCCAAAGCCAAACTGTAGACAACATTATGACGAATATTACGTATATCGATCTTTGTTAGTTAGCTAAAAATCAATATATTTTTTTAATGAAATATTTTTTTTTTGCTATTATTAGTAAGTTCTAACAGAGTGACCACTTTAAAAAAAAACTCAGAAATAGTACTTAGTGTGTTGACTTTACTGTAACAAGTTTCATCGAAATCCTTTACCTGCAACATATTAAAAGAAAAGAAAATGTTGCTCAGGTCCCTATTTGTGACACTACACATACAATTTTAAATGCTATGTTTAATAATAATCCTACTAATATTATAAATGCGAAAGTTTGTGAGGATGGATGTATGTGTATGTTTGTTACTCTTTCACGCAAAAAACTACTGAACGAATTTGGATAAAATTTGGAACACAGTTAGTTTATAACCTGGATTAACACATAGGCTACTTTTTATCCCGGTAGTACGTTCCCGCGGGATGTTTTCCGACCTACACGTGGGCGAAGCCGCTGGCAAAAGCAAAAAGAAAAAGTAGCATAATAAGAAAAAGTTATTCTCCATCCACTCTGCTAACCCCGTAAGAGTTTGGCGTGCAGTTAAATATTCGCTCTCTGAGAGTTCTTTAATATTGTAATACTCTAGAATGAAAAATTAATCAAAATAATATTTATTTTGAATTAAATTATGGACTTTGCCTGCTGACTGCTAACTAGCTTTCAAAAATGATTTTGTGTTATGATGACCAGGTAAGTGCTTATCGATTCTCAGTAACGGAGTTAGTTAGGATCACCAAACTTTTAACATTTAGGTTACAGAATACAACAAAACAGCTTTTCCTTTCAACAATGCATTAGGTACACAATCAAAATGTATGAAAAAGTTGTTTTTATTTTCTTTTAATATTGGTCCCATACATGACATAGTAAACGTTGCTCATATTCATGAACAGGTAACTGTACCTACTCATGAATATGTGCAACATTTACCGTGTACCGATATTATTGATTTTTAGTTGCGTCTATTTATTTGAATATCCTGATTGTCACTTACTATTTGAAGCTGCAGTCAGCATCAAATAGAAATATAGTAAACTACAAACCAAGTTTCCTTATTGTTGTAAACAATATAATCGCTCAATTGGTCGAGACGTTTAAAATATCATATACAAATAGATAGGTTCAGTCAAATAGCCAGGAATATGCTAACAGTCACCTCACCAATGGCATTCTAAGTACCTATTTTATTTTAAGAAATGAACGTCGACAAAGCTAAAGACTGCCGAAAAGTAATCAGAACTACATAATGCTTGAAAAAAATAGGTGCAAGCGATTTTCGACCTTTTTGAATTTCATTAAAAAATCGCTATTTTAAACATAAACAAGGTTAGAGCAGATAAATAACTAAAATAAAGCAATAAAAATAATGTCCATAAAATTGAAAACCGCTTGCTCCTATTTTAACCACTTGGAATCTAACTATCTTTTGTGTTCGACTGCTTACCATCAGGCGGGCCGTATGTTTGCACCTTAGTAGTATACAAAAGGAAGAAATCTATCTGATTCCTGTCGACTGTACTAATACGGTGAAAAGAGATTCCGAAAAAATGAGAATCCGATGAAATGCTAATCTGAAGTAGTGCGAATCCGAAAAGTGCAAATATACGGAAATGAGAAACTGAAGAGATGCGAATAATTCGATGGGTAACTCATCTAAAGCGATACTTACGGATATTGCAACTTAGCGCTTAGCAACCCGCTAGAGGAACCTAAGCTGCCGTTTAAACCTTTTGCTTCCAGTATTACAGTTTCGTGTACATATGTGTGTAAAGACTACTACTAGCTACAATACTGCAGATAATTAACTTTATCCTATTCTATTCCAAGTTCATTTGAAATATCTGTTACGTAGACACCTCCTCTCTCAAATTTAGAATTAATAGAATAGAATAAAGTTTATTATCTTACCACAAATCACAGCTTAGAGTTAAATTAGTCTACAGATACAATTTTGTAATTAATTTGTGGAAGACTGGTGCCTAAACTAGGTTTTTTCGAAACCTGTAAGTCAGGTCACCAGGCAATTGGCACTTGTGCGAAACACTAATGCGATAAGTAGCACTATTCAAGTATGAACCACTATTATTGCTGTCATATTTATATTGATATGACGGATAGATAATGGAATGACATGCAAACATAACTAGATTGCCTACAGAGGTTTTCATCTTTCGGAAACCGTTTATTCTATACCATGCGAATTTTTATTTGTCTAAAGTATTTTTTTGAACACTTAGAATGCTTGGACACCATAGAGCAACACGGACCACCGGCGGACCGGAGGGGAGACGCCATAGCGTTTTTCCCGATACAAAACTGTCTGTCATTTTTTGCGGGGGGAAATCTGCTCTACCCACACTTTCTCAAATTCTCACACAAAAATAATCGTCTGTTGCTACGAAACTCACACATAAAAATTAAAGCATACACTAACAATTTCATACACACATAGATACATTATGTGTCGTTACAGTACAATGAGATGACGCAACTACATTGACAAGTTGCTTACAGCCGTGGTTGCAACTACTGTCGATACGCATTATCGATAAATTCAAGAACTCGGTTTAAAAAGTGATACAAAGATAGATATTATAATAAAGATTGACTTTATTTTTTTTTATCGGAATATTAGGTTTAAAAAGTGATACAAAGATAGATATTATAATAAAGATTGACTTTATTTATTATGTACTACAATAATTATCATTTAACAAATAAAATTAAGGTTTACGTCATTTTAAAAACGAGTGGATGTGTATCTATCACCTTAGAGCATTTATATATACCATGCACGTTATATAAAACTAATTGAATGCGCGGCCGCCGCCATTATATATCGTATTGTGTCGAAAATAAGTTCTCTCCAAAAATGGTTAATTGTGCAGTTTCTAGCTGTAAAAATCGATCTGCTACTACAAATCTGCGAAACCATGGTGTTTCTTATCACATGAAAGTAAATGTTATGCGCCAATGTAGTTTTATTGAAGTACATTGTCGAAATCAACTTTATACCATTACGATAGAAAAATATAGTGGTACGTGAGTAGTATAAACGCAGTACAGGGGCATGGTTTGCATAGTGCTGCGACAATGTAAGTGAATGATAGGTAAAATAAAAGGATTTTTCAATGATTTAAGCAGTATATTCAGTAATGAGTATGAATATACTCATTACTGAATATAATCAGGAATAGTGAGAGTGGCACTAATGGCATCATGAGATGATAGTCTGTCATTTGGTAGACTGAATGATTTTTGATGACTCTGGAAAATTAGGTTTAAAACTATTAATTTTTCAAGTTGAGAAATCTAAACTTCATTTCACCACTATAACTAATGTGAACTACATCAGGTCGGCTGTTTTACCTTTTCCGTGATATAAAAAAAAACTTACGGGACAAATACAGTGTGGTGTTAGAGTTGGTTTGGTGCCCTCAACTAATCTCCTCCTATTTTTCGACAACACATGAAAGTCAGAGGTCTTGAAATGTTTTGAGCAAATGACACTATTTCTTGTGGGACTCCAGGTTAGTCTATTATTACAAAATTTCTTCCATATATCCCTTAAATTTGGATCTTTAGGAAACCTTCAATAAATAAATTAAAAAATATTATGTTTGAAGTTCACAATAAGTAATTTTAATAAAATGTGTTAACTCGTACGTTTTATAATATTTTTAATTTAACGCTTTTTTTAAACAACTATGTATATTAATATACAGCTTACAATATAATATTTTAAATAAATCAGAAAACTTAATCTCAAAAATGTCTCTGTATGTATACAGACTCCTTTGCCAAATTTATCGATAACTATCTACTAACAAACCAGTAACAACACTATCGCTCGGTGACAGCGTATTCTCGGAAATAGACTCGGATCAGTCGCTCGACCGATCCGCATATTGTATGAGGGCGAGTGGCCTGTGTTGGTAAACAAATCCGAAACAACACGACCGATGATTTTGTGATTTTTAAGTTTTATAGAAGTAAATAGGAATAATGTGATTAAAAATTACTTACATATGAAAGGTAACGCCATCTTTTTGTAAATTTGACGTGGCAGATCTCTTTTTGCAGCAAAATACAGAACAATTCGGCATTTTTGTAGGATGTCAATTTTGTCGCGCAACTAGATTTAGTCTACCGAGCAGTGCGGCTGCAACTAGTTTTATTGTACGCATAGGACCGCGTGGACTTGTACTTTGACAGAGGGGAACGCCTGCGTATGGCTACTCCCCTCTGGTCCGTGTTGCTCTATGTTGGACACCGATGGCAGGATGACTGAAACCATATTTATGACAGTTTGACTGAACCTATGTATGTGACATTTTAAACGTCTCGACCTTATTAAACGATTTATATCGTTGACAACAATAAATATTTCTACCGATATTATTAGCTTTTTGGTTGCATCTATTTATTTGAATACCCTGAATGTCACTAACTATTTGACGCTGACTGACGCTATGTTCTATAACAGTTTACCCAGATATTTTGTTTACACCTTATACACAAGATGAAATAAGCTGCGGAAACTTTATATATGTGATGAATTTCGCCAGTTAATTTAATTGACCCAAACACATTCCCATCATTGAGTAAGAAAATTGGATGTCTGATGATGACTGGTATATCTATAAAATATTGCAAGCTTACTTACTCTATGACTAGTTAAAAAAACCGGCCAAGTGCGAGTCGGACTCGCGCACCGAGGGTTCCGTACAAACCTGTAGGTATTTTCGGTTTAAAAATATATATATGTTTTAATTTTTATATTTCAGTTGATTGAATGTAAGGTAAATTGCGGTTTACGATTTATGACGTTTTAAAAAAAAACTACTCACTCGATCTCGTTCAAACCAATTTTCGTTGGTAGTTTGCATGGTAATGTACATCATATATTTTTTTTGGTTTTGTCATTCTCTTATTTTAGAAGTTACGGGGGGGGGACACACATTTTACCACTTTGGAAGTGTCTCTCGCGCAAACTATTCAGTTTAGAAAAAAATGATAATAGAAACCTCATTACCATTTTTGAAGACCTATTCATAGATACCCCACACGTATGGGTTTGATGAAAAAAAACATTTTTGAGTTTCAGTTCTATGTATGGGGAACCCCAAAATTTATTGTTTTTTTTCTATTTTAGTGTGAGAATCTAAATGCGGTTCACAGAATACACCTACTTACCAAGTTTCAACAGCATAGCTCTTATAGTTTCGGAATAAAATGGCTGTGACATACGGACGGACAGACAGACAGACAGACAGACAGACAGACAGACAGACAGACAGACAGACAGACAGACAGACAGACATGACGAATCTATAAGGGTTCCGTTTTTTGCCATTTGGCAACGGAACCCTAAAAAGCAACACGAAATTACAAACTACTTTATTTGTATGTACATAATTAATTTCTGTTCTTATTTTACGAAATATTTATATTTGTAATATTTACAATATTATTTAATTCAGAAATCATTAAAAACGTGAACTTTTAGATTTTATTTGGTGAAAATAACGCGCGTATGGTCCACCCTTCACGGCAGCCATCAAGGCACTGATGTATGGCGTCATTAGCGTCGCACTCGCGAGTATGTGTCACAAGAAAGCAACGGGTTTCTCGCGCAGTTTCGGGTTTTTATTTATTATTTAAAAATGTAAAAAGAAATAAGTAGTAAAACAAAAGTAAACAATACAAATTATTAAATAAATCAGTACGCATATTTTGATATAAAATTCATGTCAAACGATTCAGCCGTTACAGAGACAATTTTCAATTTAGGTTGAAGGAGAAGCTGTTTACTGCCAGATATTTCTAAAATTTGGGAAAATTTATTAAAATTCTAAACAATACAAAGTATTTATGACCTTAAGTATGACATATATTCTTCATATTAAAATCGCACGGTAGGATTCTTCAACAAAATTCGTTAAACATACGGTATTTTTCGGATTTCAGCAAGGTAATCCCCTTAAATATTACGTTCGAGGGATGCTAGGCTTACGCTTTCATTCTGATTGGTTTACATATTCTGTGGTACCGCCACGGCCGTTGTATTGAAAGAAGTACCTACCCACCCAAGCCAATTGTGAGAATATATCAATTAAATTGAACATACGCGATACGAGTGGCAAATTAAATGTTTAGATACGCCAACTTGTTTGTTCATTTAAGTTAGGCTACTCTATCCCGCACAATTCTACAACATTAATGTGAACGAAATAAGTAAACCTACCTACCTACTGCTGTTGCTTATCATCGCTAGGCAACGATTATAGTTAATTATTAAATACATTATAACGGTAAACCTACTCATAGAATTATATTGTCCTGCCTACGTAGATATGCCATAACGAACAAACCTACATCCATTTTTCGGAACAGGTAAATCATCATCACAATATTTATTTCAAGAGGATGCGTTAACATACATAAATATCAAATTAATTAATAACATGAAAAACAAATGACCCCTACAATTTTGAAACTGATTCTAAAATCCGTTTGAGTGATCATTCGATCAGCAGATTTTTTTTCTGGCAGCCAGCTTGTTGAAAGTTTTCCTTTTGCAGACCACTGTCACAGTACCCACCACAGAGCTGTGTGCAGTTAGTTGGAAGCGTGACCTGACTGCGCTGATATGGGGCGGCCGCAGTGAGGGGTAGAAACACAGTTGTTTGCGACGAACGAGACGAATTGTAGGATTTTTATTTGACAATTCTATGAAACACCAATCTGTGCCGAATCGTCCAAACACAAGAAGAATTCGGGTGACGTCATGAATCGGCGTAGACAATGTGGACTAACGCTATTCCCGCTATCACTGGCGTTTTACGAACGTTGCCGCTTCTCCAAAGTCTGCGCAGCGCCAACGTTGCGCAGACGCGACGTTAATGTCGCGAGTTTTTAGTGGCAAGCGTTACATACATCCGCTGCACGCAAACGTTAACGTCGCACATACGTAGATTTCTAGGAACTAGTGATCGCCCATTGGTCGAAATTCGACCGTATTTCATTTGAATAGAAATACATTATTAAATGAAAAAAAACATATATAATAATAAATATTTAAAAAAACGTGGTTATATTTGACATTCAGTAACACTATAGACAAAAAAACTAATATTCTCGATATGAACATAGATTTAAAAAATGAAATAGGTTATATAATCTATCTATAAAATTTATTTATTACCTATGGTTATACTTGACATTTGCTTGACATTCACTAATAGTTAGGGAGCTGGCGAGCAAAATTTCGATATGATCAGCACACAAGGCAGACGTTATTAATAGTGATAATAATTATATCCTAAGAAACATCAAGGACCTTGTCTGCCACCATGGTGGCGCTGCGTTGTAAATTTACAGCGTTTCAACAATGTTTACAAAAAAAGGTGTGCTATATGATGCGCACACGTCTGCCTCTGGGGCTGATGATCACAGTCATCATGGAAACAGAAAGAATCGAAAAGGCAGACATCTAGGGCTCTGACTTTTGTAGTATTAATTTTTACATTTATTTTTATGATTAAAAAACTCTATATGAAGTGCACACTTGGCAGATTTGAATTGTTCGATTAAAAACAATGAGAAGAACCACGGAAAAATAGTCTGCCAATATGTTGCCTCTGCGTTGTCTATTGATAGTGCTCCAAAAATGTAAAAAACGGTGTGCTATATTATGCGCACACGTCTACTTCTTGGACTGATGTTTGAATTCCTTATGAAAACCAATAAAATCGATGAGGCAGACGTTCAGGCCTCTGATATTCCAAAGGCAGACCATTTGATTTTTTTTTTTAAGACTACGCTCGCGCCAAACCAAGCAGGTATAAAATATCCTCATAGTTCCTTTCGTGGTGTCTCTCTTTTATTTGGGAATATGAGTGAGAACGGTATAACTCAGTTCTGACCTTTTCCGTATTGTGAAACTAAATGTATAGAGCGTATATCTATATACAGCCTCCCCTTTTATTTTGCACGCTTTTCCTCTCTCTCGCTCTCAGGCACTTTCACACGTCTTGGTTCAAATTCTACGTATTTTACACAAATAAAACGTGATTTAAAAAGTTAAAGACTGTTCCTATCCAGATCCTAATCCTATTCAGATTACAATCAAGCATGCAATTTAAAAAAATAGTTTCTAATTAAAGTTCCAAGCGCATTTCGTTTCTGGTTGGCATTGAGAAAAAATTTGATTGCATAGATTTCAGCTCCAGAAGTTGAATCGTTACCGTGAGTTTACAGGATAATATTAACCAAAATTGTAAGAATAAAACTATAAATAATAACAATAATCCCACGTAATACCCGCTATCCCTTGATTCCGTGAATTTCAAAAAGTAATACAGCTGAAAATCAGTGAGCAAAGAGTCTGCCACATGTTTTTTCGAATCCACAGAGTCATAGTGAATCGAATGGGTGCAATGAGAACCGCGTGCAAATGACTTAGTAGACCTTTTTTTTAACATTTTTACAACTCCGTCCCATGACAATGCAGAGTCCTGAATGTCTGCCTCTTCGATTTTCTTAGTTTCCAAGATGATTGTCACCATGAACTCTAGAGGCACACATGTGCAAATGATTTAATACCCCGATTTTTTTAAGCAACTTCAATCCGCTGTCACGCGAAAGCGCAGTGACATAGGACCTTAATTGATTGGACCAAATCGATTTGTAATGATTTAAACTGCAATCCACGTCGACGTGAAACGTGTGCAAATCGTATACCGAAATGCTCGCCAGCTCCCTAACTATAAGACTATAGACACAAAATAAAGACAAATATTGTCGATTGGACCATAAACAAAAGAATATTTATGCATGTGTGTATTAACTACACGGTAATGAATAGTAGAGTGTGTGACGTGTTATTTATTGAAAATAATATATTTTTACGCATAATTTTAAAAAAATATTAGCATTCGTCACTTCTTCTCTGTATAAACTATAAGTGTGCGAAATTTCATACTCCTCCGTCCGCCCAATTTTCGTAAAAAGGGATCCAAAGTTTTCGCTTCACGTATTAATATATAGATTAGGCGGCCATAAGTCGAAATTCCAATAATAATAATATAATTCCAATATTTTATGTGTCGTGTCATATTTGCTTGTTTAAGTGATGGATACCAATAATACAGGTAAGCCTTTATTAAATTAATATGAAATTGTATTAAATATATTGTCAATAAATGACTTAATGAGCCGTCAATAATACCCTTTTTTAGAAATGATTTTTCTTTATTTTTCAATTTCAATCGAAAAAAAACTTTACTTCCGCACCTTTCCGAGTTACATTTTTGATTTCATTATATAGTATAAAGTCTTATAAAGAAAACTGCTTAAAATCAGCTGCTAGTTTTAAAAATAAACGAGTTTGAATTTTTTTTTGACAAAAATAGAAAAAAAATCGGATTTTATGTTTTTGTGTTAATATTATTTTTTTATTGTTATAGGTTCACCTGGCTGCTCGGGGGGTGAAAATGTTGACTCGTAAATATCTCTTCGATAAAATGAACGAGCAACATTCATTATCGATAAATGAAAAAATTAAATATTTAGAAAATTATTTACTCGTGTGTTACGGGGACACAGAAGAACATAAAAATGTGATAAAAAAGAAGTTTTCGTATTTTAAATGTGATTTGATAAAGAGGTGGTCTCGGGCGCATAGAATACTTGAAAACTTTTTGGCGGCCAATAATTCTTGGTTGGAAGGAACATTTGAGATCCCCGTAGACACGCATCAAAGGCCAGGACGACCTACCAAATCTTTTACCGAATCTAGCGAAAGAACAAAGAGAAGAATAACTAAAGGAGTCCGCGCATCTTACGACGAAGAAGTAATTGTTCACGCGGCACAAGTAATTTTACAAACAGAAGGAAAAAGAAACGCGTCTACTGTTTTAAAAGACATTACGAATTCTTCTGCGTCTGCCAGTGATTGTAAAAACAGACATTCAAAGTCTAAAGAAATAGAGCCCCTTACTCCTCTGCAAGCACTGACAATGTTTGTTGCAGCCGATTTGACCAGAAGACAGTACGAAATTATTCGAGCAACGAACAAAACAAAAGATTCTATCCACATTATGAATTATTATTGAAGGCCAAAGAAGATTGCTACCCACCCAAGGAGTCATTACGAGTGACGTCTACCTGCGCAGAAGGAAACTTACAATCTTTGTTGGATCACACTGTAACCAGATTATCCCTCTTCTTAGAAGAAGTCTTACTCACACTTGATGCCGTTGAAAGGAACTCGTTACTGTTCATCTGCAAATGGGGTTGTGACGGCTCTCAACAAGCCCAGTTTAAACAGAGACTCTCAAACGAAGATGAATCTGATGCTAATATTTTTATAAGCTCATTTGTGCCTCTACGAATTGTTTGTGGTGAGGATAAAAGTAAAATCGTGTGGCAAAATCCAACTCCATCTTCACCTAGATATTGCCGTCAAATAAGATTTAGATTCGTAAAAGAATCTACGGACATCACAAAAGAAGAAATCAATTATGTAAAGAATAGTGTAAACTCATTAAACTTGACGAAAGTTGACCTCAATGGAGAGAATTTTTTCTTTCAACATAGTTTTAAAATGACTATGGTTGACGGAAAGGTCTGCAATGCAGCTACAGACACCAAATCGACCAGCAGATGTTATATATGTGGAGCTACATCAAAAGATTTTAATGATTTAACAAAAAAAAAATGATGTACGCCCTGAAGCTCTTAAAGTAAAGTAAAGTAAAGTAAAGTAAAAGTAAAAATTTATTTGCATAGATTGCAGGTACAGTAAATAAGATGTGACAAATAATATGGGTGATCCTTGTACAATCTACCTTAAATTAGGCATGCAACATTATTAATACATCAACAATTAATATTATTATTTTATAGCATAGTTAATACATATTCGGCATGGTACATTCATATAATAAATCATTTACTCAAAAAGCTGCAATACAATTGGAATAATAATCATACATTACAATGTCAATTTCAGGTAGGTAAGTCAAAAAAAAAATATATATATATATATATATATATTATTTAGTACAAAGGTCAGTATCATTAAGATGGTCATTCACAGAATAATAGCATTTCTCAATTAACAGAGCTGTCAGTTTCTTTTTACAGTTTTGAACTGTGTCATTTTTAATGAAGTTGGGTATTTTATTATATATTATTGGGCCCATACTAATAACACTTTTTTTGTGTAAAGCAGTATTACAACTCTCAACATGAAGTAGATATTTATACTGACTTCTTATAGGTCTCTTTCTATCTTTCGAAACTGCAGTAAAAATATTTATGTTACATTTAACGAACATTGCAACTTCTAAAATATGCATAGCCGGGAAAGTCAGTAGTTTGAGGGACTTAAACACAGGTACGCAACTATCTGTCATTTTCATATGAAGTATTGCCCTTAGGCAGCGTTTTTGGACTTTGAAAACTTGCTCTCTTAGAGTACAGTTTCCCCAAAAAATTATACCGTATCTTAAAATGGACGCGACTAGCCCATGGTATGCAGTTACTGTTGTGGTGATGTTGACCTTTTTCGCTAGATTGTATAAGACATACGCGGATACGCTCAATTTTTTACAAACCTCCTTTGCTTGAGGTTTCCACGTCAACTGACTATCTATCAGTATACCTAAGAATTTTGCTACTTGTACTTGGTCTATATCACAATTATTGTATTCTATTACTACATTAGGCACTGACGTGCGTTGATAAAAATGCATTACGTTTGTTTTTTGCAAGTTAATTACTAAATTATTTTCGTCAAGCCAATTTATTATGTCTTTAAGCGTATTATTTATGTGTAATTACCTATGTCTGTACATTTAATAAGTGCGGTGCTATCGTCCGCAAATAAGACCATTGGGTGTTCAATGTGGTATGGTAGGTCATTTATGTATAGCAATAATAAAAGTGAGCTAAGAACTCCACCCTGGGGAACTCCATGTCTGATAACTCTTGCTTCGGATATGTATTTCTTCTCACGTCTAGTGTTTGTGCAAATTCTAGATATTTCCGTATATTGTTTACGGTCACTTAAATATGAATTAATGAGACTAAGTATATTTCCCCTTATCCCATACATGTTAAGCTTATTAATCAGGGTTGCGTGATGGACACAGTCGAAAGCTTTTGTCATATCTGTCAGGATTGCGCAAATTGGCAACTTCTTGTCAACATTTCCTATTATTATACTGAGCAACTCGTAAATAGCATTATTTATACCTGTGTTCTTTCTAAATCTTTTTTGTTCATCACACAAAATATTAAATTTACATAAAAAAATATAAATTGATTCATACATTATCTTTTCGATGACTTTTGAAAATATAGGAATTAGGGCAATGAGTCTGTAATTTACTAAACTTTCTTTATCGTGTTTTTTGTACAGTGGTTTTACGATAACTGTTTTTAGACCATTCGGATATACTCCAGAGCTTATGCACAAATTTATAATATGACTTAAGTGTGAGGCAATATTATTCGACACAAATTTTACTACTTTCGTAGCTATATTATCATATCCAAAGCTGTTTGTATTTTTTAATGACTATATTACTCTTATTACGTCTTGAGGTATCACTGGATTCATAAACATTGAATGTGTATTACTAATTAAACTAGTAGCGACATGTTTTGGTGAGGTATTAGATTGTACCTGGTCAATGAAGAAATTGTTGAATGCATTTGCAATATCTGTTGGGTTACTGACGATGGTGTCTTGGATTTTGATTTTGCATATTGGCTCGACATTGCGTGTATTGTTATTTATAATACTCCATGATGCTCTGGATTTGTTACTGGAAGTGTTTATAAAATAATTGTTCTGAGCTCTTTGGGTTAATTTTATAATTTTTCTGAGTTTTGAGGAGTACATTTTAAATTTATTTTTATTTTCGTCTGAAGAGTCACGTCTGTATTTCCATAACAGATGTCTCTGTCTTTTACTGCAGACTCGTATACCACGTGATACCCATTTAATTGTTCGATTAGCTTTAACAGTGACTAATCTGTATGGAAAACAAAGGTCGTATAGCATACGGAAGTGTTCAAGGAAGCAGTCATATGCTTCGTTTGCATTTGCTGTAAGGTAAATATCCGAGAAAGAAAGGCATTGGAGATAATTTTTGAACATCATTAAATTTTCGATTGAAAGATCACGTTTCTTAATGCGCCAGGAATTAATTCTACAGGTTCTATTTACTTTTGCCTCCAGTAACTGTGCAGTGTGATCGGACAGAGCAAAGTCCATTATTTCACATTTACATTTTAATTGAGAACTGCTAGCAAAATTATCGAGGCAACTGTTACTGGATAATCTAGTCGGTTCACGTAGTTTTAAATTAAGATTGTACCCTAGTAGAAAGTATTCAAAGTCTTTGGTAACGTTATTTCTTTTCAAGATATCTATGTTGAAGTCCCCACATACAATAGTCTCCTTATTCGATTTAGTACATATCATTTTCAATATAATGTCCAAGTTTTCATAAAAAACAGTTAGGTTATTTAGATTTGGTGGTCTATAAATACAAATAATAATCAGTCTTTGTTTGATGAGTTCTATTCCGCAACATTCGAATACGTTTGTTTTTGATTGGCGTGCGATGTCCGTTAATTCCTTATATTCAAGATTTTTTTTAAATTAAAATGTAAGCTCCTCCACGTTTCCTTGATTGTCTCGCATAACATGCAGCCAGTTTATAGTTCGCAATGTTCAACAATCTTTCATGGCCACGCACAATGAAATGTTCTGTGATGCAGACAACATCTATGCCTTTTTGTTTTCTGGATAATTCCTGTAGGTGGACGGTAAGTAAGTCAGCTTTATTCAAAAGACCGGCTATATTTTGGTGCAGAATATTTATGTTGCTATAGACGAAAAAGGTTATTGCTGCCTGTGGTCACATTTGTTTCATTAGTATTGTCAGGTGGTGTCTCTAAGCTTATAAAGTTTGTTTCATTCCATTCATAGTAAAGGTCATTTATGAATACTTTTAAATTTTGGAAGATATTGAGCATTCCTTTTTTGTTTAATCGGCCAGTATACCAGGAAAACATATCCCCTCCAGAAGATAACTTTAAATTAGAGTCAAACAGCCATGCATAACAGTGGCTTTGATTATCCATGTAAAGCATATTGTTAAAAGTTTCAATTCTACAATTGTACATCGTAAGGTAGTCGCTGCATTTATATGTGGGTAGGCATAATATAATATTTGTTTGATTTATTTTTGTTATAACCTCCCTTATGTGAACAACCAAATCATAGAAGTTGTTTGTTTTAAGAAAATCTTCCTCTCCTATAAATATAATACAGCAATCTTTTAAGGTGTAGTTTGAAAGTTTTGAGTGTAAGTTGTCAATCAGTTTCTTAATGCCACAATTAGGTGTCAGGTAGTGGCATATTTGATAGTTATCAAATGTGTCTTCTGCTGTTGATAATATTTCATTCGTTTTATTGCTGCTTATAATACATAGTTTGTTCTTTTCGATGAGAGATTGAGCAGGTGTTCGTTCGGTAGTAAGGGATACCATCTGAATTGAGGGAGATGAACAAGAGTCATGTTGTGGTTTTTGGCAAAAGTCCTGGATGCCGTTTTTGTGTGGTGTTTTATTTTTAATCTTTTTATTATTCTTTTTATTAGGGATCTCGCTGGATACTATTTTAAAAGCTTTTTTTGCTATTTCATGCTTCGATTTTATGTCAACTATGGATTTTCTTAACTCTGTATTCTCTAGTGATAAGTTGTTAATTTCTTGGTGAGCTGAGGACAATTCGAGTTTGAGTTTCGCTATTTCATCGTTGAGAACCGCTATTTGTTTATCATTTTCGTCGTCGGATAGGTTGGGTAAGCTATTACTAGTGCCATCTAGCGTCAAATTGTTGCAACTATTATTGCTATCGTTGATTGACGATGATCGAATACGAGGCATGTTTTGTGATGTTGTTTTCCGATTTGTAATTGTGATATTCTCTAAGAAATCCATCATTATAAATGAATCGAAAACATTTAGAAAAAGTACACTGTTGAACTTGGATTTGAACCCACGACCGCGGAGTGTATATTAATGCTGCAAAAAACCAGCGTTCTTAAAAACTGCGCCAACTGTTCGATAGGTTACTGGTTGAAATAAGTTAGTATTTTCTAAAAAATATTCATTAGAGCTTTAACAAGACGGTTATTTTTCTTGATTACAAAAAAATTGCACGTAATTGTATTTGTGTAATTTTTGAGCCGAACTTGACAAAATTTGGTTGCACTTCACTATTTCACTAAGAGTACCAGTTTATTTAGTAAAATTCATCAGTTTTTGTCCACTTACATTGATTTAGGTATTAATTACACCTCACAGCTTTAAAACACTAATTCAAGGTCCACTGTGAGATTTCGGTGGAGATAAAAATTTTACGTAATGTTTATACTGTCTAGTTAATTATAACATAACACGTAACACGAAATAATCACTTTAAATATTTTTAAGAATAAAATTACTCGGAGCGCATTGTTTACGTGACGCATCAGCGTTCCGTTTTGGACAACCAAAACGGAACGCTGAACTTGAACTGAAACTTGAATTTGGCCTTTCCGTATTACATGCAAGAATCCGGATATTCGAAAGTGTGCTGCATTTAGCATATAAATTGCCCGTGAAAAAATATCGCGAGAGACGAACCGAAGAAGAAAAAATCTAGAAAAGCAGAAAAAACTTGATATTCAGCAAAGATTTAGAGAGGAGACAGGTCTTTTAGTCGATATGCCAAAAAGTAACTTCGGAAACACAAACGATGGAAATACCAGCAGAAGATTCTTCGAGAACCCTGAATTGGCTGCAGAAATCACTGGGATAAGTTATGACTTGATTATTAGATTAAAAGTGATATTAGAAGCCATATCAAGCGGCCATAAGATTGACGTAGCAAAATATGATAAATACGCCATGGAAACTGCGAAACTATATGTTGAGTTATATGGCTGGCATCCTATGACTCCAACGATGCATAAGGTCTTAATTCATGGAGCTTCAATAATAGAAAATTCGTTGTTGCCGATAGGGCAACTTTCGGAAGAAGCTGCTGAGGCCCGCAATAAACATTTTAGGTCTTATCGCCTAAACTTTGCTCGCAAGTTTTCGAGGGAAGAATGCAACTTAGATATTTATCATAGGTTACTATTAACATCCGACCCATTTATTAGTTCCATGAGAAAGACCAAAAAAACCGCTTCAAAATTATTTTTGCCTGAGACAATGCAGCTATTAATTCCTGCTGAGCCAAACCGACCAATGGAAATTGATGAAAGCGGCGAAAATTTAAATGTAGATGAATAAGTCTCCAATGTATGATTGATTATTTTTAGTGATTATCTATTTAGCTTATGTAACTTTAATATTGTATAACGAATGTAAAGATCCTTTTAATAATATAATATATATACTTACTTATTAGAACAAAATAAACTTTGTTTTATTTAATAATACATACCTGAAAGTATTACTAAAACGTAGACAGCTGTCCCTCCTTGGGGAAAGCCGTGAGTATGTCATATGTATTTTCAATATAATATTAAAAAAACACTTTGAAATCAACTACGATCTCGACTAAAATATTTTTTGATAAAAAATCACAAGTAGGTGCGCCTAACCACCGTGCACCAACAAATAATTTCGATAAGTTATTCCAAACACAGAATTCTTTTTATGTAACTATTTTGTAATATAAATATCACATAAAATAATTTTGGCCGCCTAAATCCTGAAAAACGATCTATGTGCGTCGCACGCTTGCTGCAATTTGAGGTGTAATTAGGCACCGCCATGAATGTCCTCGTAGAGGCGCTCGACGGCGGCGACCTCTCGTGTCCGGCCGTGGTGCAAGCCATGGTACGGAGAGGACATGGAAAGCCGTCATCTCCTTCTGCGAAGCAGTAATGCTCGCGAAGGAGGAGGTGGGGCGCGTGAGAGAGATTCAGTCTTTGTGCCCTCACGCCCCTAGCCGCCGCAGGAAGAGACGCCTCGGGCGTCGGTAGTCCATTGCAGACTTCTGGCCACCGTAGGTGCGAGCTTGCGGGCGGCGAGCAATGGGTAGCTCCCCGCCCGGTAAGGACCAGGCTCGGGTTGACGGCGCGTTGTGTTCTATGCGCGCCTCAAAGAGATGTCATCAGTACTGAAGGGGTCTGCTAGACGTTGGAGAAGCGCCAACGCTCGTAAACGCCAGTGGGGTAGCGGCCTAACGCGCGTCAACTTTACGTCACGTACAACCTAACGATTCCTTCGATAGTCGAAGTCGAAGTTTCTGAAGGAGTCGCCCCTTCAGAAACTTCAACTCTGTCGGCTCGGCAGCCCGCGCAATTTAAAATTAATTACCTACGTTTTTTGCAATGTACAGGTCAGTTTAATATGTTTTTTTAGTAATAAAATCATTAGAATCATAAAAACACCTCTCCGAGTTAGAATTCAGTGGGATAATTTGAACATAGAGATTGTATTGTATTGATGATTATAATTCGAAAAAGAGAGATTTGTTACGGTCGCGGACTATATCGCGTGATCTGATCACAAAGTTTTTGCAATTTGCGTAAGAAATATGGAAATTCGTGAGCAACCCTGCTGCTGAATGTTGGGATGATTATGACTAATTAACATCAAGCTTTGAGATACATCGCTATACTATGCGGATTTCCAATTCTCTTATGAACTCACCATAGTTTACAATGAGGAAACGATCAAAATGTGCTGGTAACCAGTCAAAACGCCCAGCTCGGAGTGGTTGGCATGTCGATTAGTCACCTTTAGGCGCTGAGCAGACGATGAACAATTAGTCCGCGTTGCGACGATAGAAAGTAGTTTGTAGTCGCGGCGGCCAATTTGTCCTCCAGGTGCGTTATTGCATAGATTTCCGTACGTCCAATCGTCACGGACAAATTGTCCGTCGTCCGCCCAGCGCCGTAAGCACTGCCAGTAACCGAAGCTGCCGAGTGGAGCCTGAGACACAGTAGGCGCGAGTGACATACCTTGCGAGTGATGATCGAGTGCACAGTGGCGCGGCCATCGCGCACCATGAACAAGAACTTGGCGTTGGGGAACAGTTCCAGCACATAGGTGCCCATCTTGAGCACGAGCGGGTCCTTGTTGCAGAGCCGCGGCGCCGTGTCGCCGTGGCGCACGATGACCTCTAGGCAGAAGGCGGCGATGGCGTTGTCCAGCACCGCCTTCGACACACCCGCCTGCTCCAGCCGCACGCTCTCCTTCTGCGAACGCATCCAGTGCTGGCGCATCTGCAGGATGCGCGGCACCACGCGCGTCTCCTGTCCGCAGCGCACGTCGGGGTGTGCATCCAGCATGGCGCGCATAAGCGTGGTGCCGGAGCGCGGCACGCCGCCGATGAAGATGAGCGGCAACTCGCGGCCCTCCACCGGCGCGTCCTGCTCGCGGCGCCGCTGAGCGCCGGCCGTGCGCGCGCCGCCGCGCCACAGCCACACCAGCAGCGCACCCGCCAGCAGCGCCGCCGCCACACGCCACCGCGCGCCGCGCCCCATCACTACCCGCCTTCTCAGCCTGCACATCACACACATTCCGACATACACACATCGGCAGCGCACCCGCCCGCAGCGCCGCCGCCACGCGCCACCGCGCGCCGCACCCCATCACTACCCGCCTTCTCAGCCTGCACATCACACACATTCCGACATACACACATCGGCAGCGCACCCGCCCGCAGCGCCGCCGCCATGCGCCACCGCGCGCCGCACCCCATCACTACCCGCCTTCTCAGCCTGCACATCACACACATTCCGACATACACACATCGGCAGCGCATCCACCCGCAGCGCCGCCGCCACGCGCCACCCCGCACCGGGCCTATCACTACCCGCCTTCTCAGCCTGCACATCACACACATACCGACATACACACACCGGTAGCGCGCCCGCTACCAGCGCCGGCGCCGGCGCCACGCGCGCTTCGCTCAAGCACTACCTGCCTTCTAAGCCTGCATATCACACACATACCCACGTACAAGGCATCGACTTACGAATCAGACAACATTCATAGCTTTACGCCTGCGGGCAACATACATTTTGCTTATCACAAAATGCACAATAAGAACGAAAATCATTCAATTCTATTTCTCGACGTCAGAGCCATGTGGACCGATATAAAATATTTGCAAAAACTAGTTTTTTACTAAATCGTATGTCGTTTTTCAACCGACGAAAAAAAACGGAGGAGGTTATCAATTCGACGCGTATATTTTTTTTTTTTTTTTTTTTTAATGTATGATCACGCATAACTTTTTACATAGTGGTCCGATTGTGACAATTCTTTTTCTATTGGAAAGGGTATACTCCCAAGGTGGTCCAATATAAATTTGGAAAATAAAATCGAACCCTAAGGGTCGGAAAACAGGGGATGATTGATTGTTCACTCACTGATTGTAATGTATAAACACGCATAACTTTATACAGAGTAGTCCGATTTTGATAATTCTTTTTGTGTTAGATAGGGTATACCTTGCCCAGTATTATTAGTACATTAAAGCCACAAAAAAAATATAAAATAAAAACTTTTTAACAAAAAATTAAACCGCCGAAAAACTGAAAAGCATAAAATAATAAACCTTAAAATTATGAGTCGGCGCTTTGAGTGATCCTTGTTCATTAATTTTTCAGCGCCGACTCAAAATTTTAAGGTTTATTATTTTATGCTTTTCAGTTTTTCGGCGGTTTAATTTTTTGTTAAAAAGTTTTTTGTTGTCTTTCTTTCTGTATAGGCGAAATAATTTGTAAGTTAAACATAAACATATGACCGACCCCGTGCCCCGCCAACGGCCCACCGCTGCACCGTGCCGGTATTTTGGCTAGTACAAGACGCTTGTTTTCTCTGAACGAATCAAATCGTCAACCCAGGGCAGTAGGGTGCGTCGAAAGGATCCGGCAATTGAGACTCGAGGTGGCCCGGCACAAGTACAAAGCCATGGGTTTACATGGTCCTCGGAACGCGCCACCGTCAGGTTCCCAATTAACGGTAGAAGGGGTTCACATCGGCATCAAGTCGACGATGAAGTACATGGGACTTGTCCTCGACAGCCGGTGGAACTTCGTTGAGCATTTCCTTTGGCTCCCAGACTGAGCGGGCCGGGGCTGCCTTAAAGCAGCTCCTACCCAATCTAGGGGTCCAAACGCCTCCAGCTGGAGGCTCTACGCGGGGGTCGTGCGGTCCAAGGCCTTTTACCGGGCGGTGTGGGCGCGCTCATTGAGGCTGCGCCCAGCGCGCTGGTTGAGTGCGTGACCAACCTGCTAGTCCTCCTAGCTTGATTGGCCGCTGCCGCGACAGATAACGGCACGGCGAACACAGCTCCGGCGGGATCTCATGGCAACATGGCGGGTACGATTGTCGCAAACCAGTGCTGGGTACGCCACAATTGCGGCGGAAAGTCCCCTCTTTGAAGAGTGGCTAGAGAGGCGCCACGGCATCCTCACCTTCCACCTTAGACATCCGCATCAGACATGGCTGTTTCGGGAGGTTCCTGTTCCGAATAAGGCGGGCGGAAACGCCCGGGTGTTACCATTGCGTGGATTGCCTGGAGGTCATGGTGGAGCATACGGTGGAGGTGAGCCCTGCCTAGGCGGAGCACCGCCGTGTTCTCGTGGAGGCGTTCGGCTGCGGCGAACTCTCGCGTCCGACCCTGGTACAAGCCATGGTACAGAGCGAGAGGGAATGGGAAGCCGTCACCTCCTTCTGCGAAGCAGTAATGCTCGCAAAGGAGGAGGCGGAGCGCGTGAGGAAAGGCCTGGCTCTACGCCCTCACACCCCACTCCTAGCCGCCGCAGGAGGAGACGCCCCGGGCGTCGGGGTTCGATTGCGGACTCCCGGCAACCGTAGGCACGGGCCTACGGGCGGCGAGCAATGGGTAGCTCGCCGCCCGGTAAGGTCCAGGCCCGTGTCGAGGGCGCGTAGTGTTCCATGCGCGCCTCAAAGAGATCAGCAAAACTGAAGGGGTCCGGCAGGACCGATGCCTGCCAGGGTCGCGAGATTTGTTCAAAAGAGTAACCGGGGCCCTGGCATATGGGCAACTGAAGGAACACGGGTGGGTTTTAGTAAATGTCTGACACGAAGAGCAGGATATGTCATTTGATGATTTCCCACCCACAAAATAAACGGGCACGAAGGTGCAGCGAACCATCTGAATCGTCCCTGATTGTACAAGCAACGTGAGCCCAAAATCATCTTTGTTATACAATGCCCGATTATCATCTACCTACCTAACAGCGCCCGGGTACAATCGATAGGAAGATAGGTTTCTGTTTTCTTATTCATCCCTGACTAAGTAGTAGTAAGTTGTTGTTGAATCTTCGATAAACTTTAAGTTAACGAAGAACTTAGTTTATCGAAGTTTAAAAAACGCTGTTTTTTTTGTATTTAAATTACTTTTCAGGGCTTCGATCAAAAATGTACTCGAAGTTTCAGGGCAACAGATTCTTACACAAACGGATTTGTGAAAGATAGAATCATATTCTATTGAACGGTTACAATGTTGTTTAGAAGAGTAATTAATTGAATATTACAATCATGTATTTGTGTGCGTTTGAAACGAATGCCCTTCGCACCATGAGGAAGAAGAACGGGGTTGTTTAGGTTTTACACCGCTAGATGCCGCAAAGTTCTAGTCGGTTGGCCCATAACCAAATGCAAATCCAACGGTTTCTCCATTAAGATACAAAAATCTTGAGATCTCTTGAAAGAGTTTTCGGCCAACCGTAACTTAACAACCAGAGCATTTTGAATGACTGAAAAACCATCGATCAAAGAAGAACCGATTGTAATGCACAACATATTTCCGTGGTATGGTGGTTGGACTAAGCGAAGCCACTCTTACGTTACCACACGACCACCTTACAATATTTGGTCCTAATGGTTTTGAGAACGAAATTCACGCGAGGTGAGTAATCTTACACATAACATAACATCACGCCGTGTTTCCCCGAAGGGTTGGGCAGAGGTGTACCTATAGTACACCCACATTTCACCTGTTATTTTTCAGTCCCATGTGATAGGGGCGAGCCTATTGCCATCAACCGGGCACAAATCCAGACTCCGAGCTGCTACTGAGAAATTCTAGACGGAAAAACCCAATAGCACTTTGCCCGACCTGGGAATCGAACCCAGGACCTCATGCTCAGCAGTAGCGCTTGCTACCACTAGACCAACGATACAGTCGAGCGTAATCTTGTTAAGAGGTATCTACGAAATAGTATAAGTTCTATGTCGTGAGGTGGGGCTTTCACATAGACCTTCTGAACTTTAGAAAATCATGCTCTTTGACAATTCAGCAGGGTCCACGCACAAGGTTTGCCAGAGAGCTTCGAACGGAGTATCCCAAAACCTAATTTAAAAATAATTACTTGACAAGCATTGATTGGCAAAAACATGATTTGTCATTTCATCATTATACAACAAGTTTTCCAAATAATTCACTTCAGAAAATAATATTATCCTATAAACTTTTTATAACAACGTAATATTTAACAATCAATTATTTTTTTTTTCAATTTATCTCATGAAACAACGTTTGAAATAAAATCTTTTTATGTAATGAACTATTGACTTATATTATAATACGCCGTTTCCTTGAAAATTAAACTCATTAATTAATAGGCGTTCAGTTTAGTATAAAAGATATTTTTACAAAATAACCTAAATATTAAATGAAAAATTTCTATTATTAAGGGGGAAGTCCATGTAAAAGCTTCAAAATCTGTAATTTTTTAAAATATTTTTGATGGTGATAAAATAATTTTATTGTTTTTAAACTTTAACAGAACTTTATTGAACCTTTCCAGAGTACAAAAGTATTTTTTTTTCCTTTCGAAATGGCAGCTCAGGATAATTTTTTGCCTACTGCCTCCGAGGCGAGGTCCCAAACTGCTCATTCATTAACCATGGATCTGAATCAAAAAAATTAAAGTGTTTTCTTTTTAGGACATATTAACGGAAAGGAAAAACAAAACATTTGCGGAATAGGTTGTTTGTGAAATAAATAGTATACGAAACATTGGTATTAAATATTTGCTAATGGTATTTTGGTGAAATATTAATGAACCATTCCGGGTATTAAATTTGTTGACCGGGTTAAGAATATAACAATCCGTTCCGTTACTAAAATAACTGATGTCACTCGGAAAGCTGCCGGCTTAAACGAAATTGGGCTGTACAAATCTGCCGTATGTCAGACGATCCATGTGCCAAACTTACGACCCAATGCCCGCTTAATGGTAAAGGACATCGCGGCAGGGACAGATGCGAGATGCCGGGATGAGCTGGACTCCTTTAATAAAGATGTCAGCAGCTCTGGACGGAGAGAGTAGGAAGGCCTTCGCAGCTTTTTCCCAGCATATATTATATAATGGATATTGGGATATTAATGATTATTAATAAAATATGTCGTAATCTAGGTCATGTTTTATTTCGTCCAGTCGTTGAGAACGTACAGCCTAAACCGCTGGGTGTAAAAGCATGAAACTTTGACAATGAGTTCCTTACAAACAAAAGGAGGATTTTTTAAAGAGGTAATATAAGGACCGATAGTTAGTCTGTAATCTTCATTTTTTCCGATGAGAAATTCTACAGGACGCACGCACGACTTGTAATAATATAGTTTGATTTTAAGCTAGCTACAGTTTCTGAACCCGCATAAGTAGATTCAGGAACTGCTGGCAATTTCGCCTTGCCTTTACAAATCAGTTTTTAAGGCAACAGCAATTTATTTATCCTCATATTCTTTTCCTTACTATAGGAGACATCGGGTACTCATAATCAATGCTAGCTGAATGAGTATCTTTGGAAATCCCAATGAATGAAGTGCGTCTATATGTTTCTGTCTATCCGCACGCCACAGAATTCGTTCAACAATTTTTTCGATCAGTATAATGTATGGATGGCTATTAAGACTCATTTAACAATTAAATACGAACAAATTAAATAAGCCCATTGCCAAATAGTCTGATGTAAAGTATATCTTATCTTATCTTATACCTTTAAACGAGCAATTCTTGTATATATATATACAAGATTATTTTTAGTATATGCGAAACCTGAATATAGTTTGTTCAGAATCAGTAACTGAATCGATTCCAATAATTTTTACACCATGTTATATTTTGTACCAAAAATATTTAATTACGCTTCCAAGTCACGGGCCGCGCTGTTTTGTTTCGATTTTAAAATTATCATGTCTTTCTCGTATTCAAACGTCCATTACACGGAGATGGTACGTACACTAGCTGTTTGTGGTGATCTGCATATGTTTTTGCGTGGACAACCAGGTAACTTATCAAGCTTATAACTTTGTGATTATTAATGATACAGTTTTGAAATTTTTTTCATAGATTCTTTACACAAAAATACTAGACCCGTGTTTCGGGTTTCGCATAAACAAAAATTAATGTTGTATAATCTGAATCTCGGAAACGGCTCCAACGATTTTCATGAAATTTTGTATACAAGGGGTTTCGGGGGCGATAAATCGATCTAGCTAGGATTCATTTTTATACAATGTCGTTTTATTCATGTTTTCACTGACCAACTTTATCGATAATCAACTTGAACATAAACTTATTAATTTAAACACAATTTACCAAAAAATACCGAGCAAAGCTCGGTCAACCAGATATTTTAACCTCTAAAGGTGTCTTCACACAGCGGGCGGGGCGCGGCGGGACGTGACGGCGACGCGCCGCCTTCATACAAAACCGTCGCGCCACGCCGCGTCGCGCCGAGCGCTCTGTGTGAAGGCGTCCGTAATATCTAGTACATTACAACTACTCAGCGTCGCGTCGCCGCCACGTCACGCCGCGCCCCGCCCGCTGTGTGAAGACACCTTAAGTTCCTGAGATACCACATTTGGTATAGACACAATCGTTTTTTAATTGTGTCTGTAATTACGGTAATTGACTGGTTAAGCTCAAAAAAGGACTCAGCTTTTTTGGTGGGAAATCATCATATCTGAGTTCTCCCGCTCTGGGCGGGCGTGCAAGACTTTTACTGACTAAAACCAACCCGTGTTCCTAAACTTGCCTGTGTCATGGCCACGTAACTTTTTCGAACAAATCCGCGACCCTGGCAGGCATCGGACCTAGCGGGCCACTTTTTTTTGTGTGTGGGAAATAATCAAATGATTTCTCCCGCTCTAGGGTGGGGCGGAAGGGCGTGTCAGACTTTTACTGATTAAAACCCATCCGTGTTCCTTCAGTTGCCCATATGCCAGGGTCACGATATTTCTTTCGAACAAATCTTGCGACCCTGGCAGGAGCAGCGGACCCCCTCAATACTGCAATACATCTCTTCCGGGCGCGTATGAAACACAACGCGCCGTCGACCTGGGCCTGGTCCTTACCGTTACCCATCCATAAGCCCGCGCCTACTGTAGCCGAGAGTCCGCTATGGACTCCCGACGCCCAGACCGTCTCCTGCGGCGGCTAGGGGCGTGATTCTTCAAAGATTGCCTAGGCTTAAGGCCTAAATATGCTTTACATAAGACAATCAGAACAATATATTGATCATTCAACAATACAACACATACCAATCAAATTAACTTAGTGCTAAATAGTCAGATTTAAATGAAATTTAGGCATTAAGTTTTGCATGATAAAAAGTAAGTTTGTGTTTATACAAATTAAATTGTATTCTAATGCAGTAAGACCATTTATCCAATTTATTTTACAGGATCTAAAGTCATATGTTTATGTATACAACCACATCGTAAAAAACTGTTGAAATGGTAATTGTCCTGAACCATAGTGTTAGTTGATAACACATCTTTTTTACATACAATATTTACATATTTGAACCAAATGGCCGATCAAAATAGCATCCACTATATTTGAACACAAATATTCTTTTATTTTTATCAAAAGGTCTGATAACAACTGAATTGAATGCAGCTGGACCTTACAAACTGGGTCAGATGTAACTACCCTCAGACATAGAATCTAGATCTCTGTCTGAAATTATTAGGGGAAATGCTTAAAAATTGTCATCCCTCGAATCTAGAATAACCGAGCATAAATAATTATAGCCGTGTTCTCCTCAATCTTAATAATCATAAAACAATTTCTATAACAATGTTTATTTTGCTGTCCTGAAAAGTTGCAAAAATGAATATTGGTCCAAATGGCTCTGATTTTGAAATTTATTCTTTTGTTTTGGAATAAAAGAACAAAAATTATTTGCTTTTCTGGGCTCTTGCCAATTCTGTTACACATTTTTTAAGGTTCCATAGCCCAATAGTAAAAACACAATCCTTATAATTTCAACATGTTCATCCACCCAGAAGACACACGGTCATTTAACTCAGAGTACTCAGACACTATTTCGCGCTATTTTTAATTGTTTTTTTTTCATGCCTACATGGGGATTGATTTTTCATGCCTAGATTTTTTGTAATTTCACTATCCAATTTTTATAGATATATCTATAAAAATTGGATAGTGAAATTACAAAAAAAAATCATTAAGGTTGGCAATCCCCATGTAGGCATGAAAAAAAACAATTTACATAAGTGTGCAAGGTATCATTGGATCTCACAGTAAAAGATGATGTTTCTGGGTGAATTTTCAATTTATGTCAGTTTATAATGACATGGGGCATTTTCATTAACAACTGCAGAAATCTTTATTTTGTTTAAAATTATTATAACTCTGGAACCCTTCACTGGTCATGGTCTGACAATTGAAATGTTAAATGGACACAGGTGTTATCTGAAAAAATCTAAAATCCGACTTTTTTGTGTTAACACATTTGCAAATCTGAAATATATGTATACTTGATTGACAGGACCTTTGCTAGCGTCTGTAACTATGTAACGAATTATAATTGGTGTGTTTTAAATCCATGAATCGATTTATCATCAGTTAAAACCTATGTTCAAGCAAAAAAGTAGTTTTTTTTATTTTGTCAGATAGATAGATAGAATGTTTATTTGATGCACACAAAAGACGCAACACAAGATAGCACGATGAAACAATAATTGATTGTGATAACAAATTAACGAACTAGGTACAAAATGCCAATATACAAAGATAAAAAAAAGAAAGGAAGGCATGATATAGTAATGATGACACTTTGTGACACAACATAAATTCAAAAGTAAAATAATGTGCGGTGGAGTACAAAAGTGCGGTGTGCGTCTCAAAATTGCACCAAATGGGAGTCCAGCTCAGCATGTGTTAGGGGCCGTTCAAGTATTACGTAAGCAGATTTATTACAATTATTTACTCCCCCATCCCCCTTGTCAGCAATAGTAAGCAAAGCTCTTACCCCCTCCCCCCGTGCTTTTTTTTTCAGGATGGGAAATCATCAAATGACTTCTCCCGCTCTGGACGGAGCGGGAGGGCGTGTCAGACTTTTACTGACTAAAACCCACCCGTGTTCCATCAGTTGCCCATGTGCCAGGGTCACGGTATCTCTTTCGAACAACCACGCGACCCCGGCAGCTCCCCCCGTGCTTACGTAAACATTGGTATACCTATGCATTTTTCTTTTAATGTACATATTCTGTTTTTTTTTATTGATTCATGGGCAGCAGTTATGATTCCAGAAATAAGAAAATAGATTTAAGATAGAGGACACGCACAACATTCATTTAAAATACATCAAATCGTCAATTGTACCGAAACGAAACAATATATTGACGGAATAAATTTGGACAAGTGGATAGCGCGGTAATTCCGGTACTCGGTTCTAAGCCAGTACCTAAACGTATAAATTATTTGTGGGAATCCCCGAAAATGCGTTTCGGTTACAAACATAGACAATGTGTAGGTTGCTATATGTGTAAAAAACTAAATGACTACTGCTTACGTAATCACTAGTGGTGGGCGTTGCGACAACGAACCGTTTCCGAAGACCGTTTTATGTTTTGCAACGATGAGACCGTTTTACGTCCTGGGTCCAAACAGTCTTCGTTGCACAAACCAGTCTTCGAATAACTAGATGCGATTATGTATTTTACAGCTAAGAAAATACGGTCGAGAACCCATTGATTCAACTATCACACTCGTCGCGTCGTCGTCCTTAATCCGTTCCAAAGACCGTTTTATGTTCTGCGATGACTACGACGATGAAACTGTTTTTACGTCTTGGATCCAAACAGTCTTCGTTGCACAAACCAGTCTTCGAATGACTAGATGCGATTATGTATTTTACAGCTAAGAAAATACGGTCGAGAACGCATTGATTCAACTATCACACTCGTCGCGACGTCGTCCTTAGTGAACCGCGTTCGTTTACAAAACAGTTCTTACAGTAAAAAGTGAACTTTTTGTCAATGGTATAGAGTCTATATTTTATTACTACTTCTCGAAGAAACTGCAACTATTTCACGCGACACAAACGTAATTCTATTCTATATTCGATAAGTTTCGTTTTTTACAAAACAGTCGTCGTCGCAACAACTGGTTTGAAGACGGCTCTTCAAACCAGTTGCGACGACGACCGTTTTCTGCAACCGTTTTCGTCGTTGGGAAAACTGTTGCGTTTCGTCCGTCAAAAAATCGACAACGACCCACTACTAGTAATCACCATCTAGACCCCCCCATCCCCCATGTCATCAAAAATAAGCAAAGCAAAGACCCCCCCGCCCCCCTATAGTGCTTACGTAATACTTGAACGGCCTCTTAGGTAAATAACACACAACACCTTAACACCTTTGTCCAATTAACCCTTCAATTCCTTGGCCTACTATTTATTCATTTCAATTCATAGTATAATACTGTCTGTTTTTTCATTTAAAATAATGATTAAATTATGTTATTTCATATGTTTCACAGTTGATGGGACATTTGTAAAGTATATATGATTAAAGCATATTTTTGTTACCATGATGAAATATTAAGATTTTTAAAAGATGGATTGACACACATCTATTTTTGTAATTAAATTGTTAATTAACTATGTTTAAGACCCTCACGGCTGATCACTGTCTCTTAAGATACAGGTTCTGGACGGTTGGGTTCAGGATCTGTACTCAAGTATTATAACCCTGCGTTAAGACGCAGGGTTATAGATTTTAACATCGAACCTGATAATCATGTATACAATGTACAGTGTTTCATAACGAACCACCGAGGTTCCCATCTGTATTTATTATGGCAAATAAAATTTATTTATTTATTTTAAACAATAATCTAGTAAGTTTTCAAGACACTAAGTATTGCAAACTGAAAATAGTATCTCTGAATAAATTGCACACATTAAAATAGGGTAAACTAGACATACACTGCTCTAAATTAAAACAATTAGCTATAAATTATGTCTAATCTACATGCAAGTGTCCCATGAGGATTCACCTTTACTGCATGTGATATATTTCTTACATGAATAAAAATGTCACTTTGAAGTTATTATTTTTCTTCCTAAGATCATCTTCAAACCAATCATTCAACCAGGCATTAAAATAGACAAACTGAAATGTCTCTTTAACATCTTATTTACGGGCGGATCAGTCTCGTAAGTTTTGGGATCATTGATGCTTTAAGATATGTAGTTAGATCACAACATCAGGTCAAGGAAAACAGCTAAAGAAAATATAAAAAATGACACCTAAAAAGAACTTAAGGTCCAGGTAATGGTCACAATGAGAGCGGGTGAGTGTTGTACCTCAAGTAATTAACTATAAATTACAAGCTTGACTTACGATTATTTTTAGCTGTTCCTGTTATGATTTTTAATCAGACCCTGGAACAATTTATAGGTAACTTCGTTTTTGAGTATATCAGCATGAGCACTTGTGGAATGTGAGCCACATACATTATGTCCATAGCCCAGCTATGCATGGTAACTATGAAAGCACAGTCTGATGGAACAAAATGTTTTGTCAAGGAAACACTACTAGGATGATTCCAACCATAAAATACAACATGGTCGTAAAATACCCTTATCAAAAGGTGTTTATCGCATGTTCAAGTACAAAAGAATTTGAGACATTTATGGCTTATTCCAAACATGTAGCAACTTTCAATAATAGTTGATAACAGTAGAAAAGTTTCAATTTGGGGTTTGCAGGACAATTAACAATATAATTATAAATCATCTTGTCAACTTGGTGGCGAAGGAATTAGGCTGTACTTTTAGAATCAATAAGGCTATGTTATTCATCTGGTACAAATAAAATCGAGAAAAAAATCGCATGTTTATACTTACTTGTGTTGTTGCTAGCTGTGTGTTAGTGTCATTTTTAAACTTACCTACATCAATATGGTTGTGATTCAAAGACAGGTTTATAAATTTCTTTCGTGCCAACTCATCTGTTTGCACAAAATATCAATAGTTAAATTACTAACTGCCCGACGATAGGTAAGCACTACGCCGATATGAACTGTAATTTATTGTACGAAATAATACAAGATCACTTTACGTAATACTTCTAATGTGTTTTCTAAGAGCAGTTATGAAATATAATGTGATCAAAAATTAATTTTGAAAATGTAGTAGTCAATTATTTGTTTTATTCGTTTTCTAATAAATGAACTCAGATTTCCCTATTTCTGAACTTCTAAGATAGGTACTTTTGACGTTAAACGTCAAATTGATACACGACACAACGTGACGTAAAATTTTGATTTTTGAGGCACTTGGATAGCAGCTTTTTAAGATTGATCAAATAGGATACGCAGCTAGTGACATTAATACAGACAATTAAAAAGTACGAGTTACAGTAGCGTACCGTAGGAATCACTTGAAAGGAGTTATTTGTTTTTTTGTCATAAAACAATGTGTGTGAATTCAATATTATTGATTTTAAAAAAAAACATGTCAGATTTTAACCGCTATTATCGACGCTACTTTCGGTGCTAGAGTTATTTGTGGTTGAGCATTCAACACAAAATAATTATTGAAAAATTTAAAGTGGCAAACTGGCAATGCTGCCAGCCTTTTTTTTCTGGATGGGAAATCACCCGTGTTCCATCAGTTGCCCATATGCCAGGGTCACGGTATCTCTTTCAAACAGTCACGTGACCCCGGTAGGGCCAGCCTTATGTGTTCTATGTTATAGGGGTTTGGTTCCCGCAGTTAGTTCTTTGAGTGGACCACTTTGCGTGGGTCATGGCGGCCGTCGGTGTTTATTCCAACCAGTCCACCTCTCTCCAGAAGTTGGTTATGTCTCCTGGTCTGTTGAGAACGTCCGTGTAAGATTTAGGTGTCCTGAGGGTATTTGTCCTAAGCTGGGTGACGCCGGACTGTATAAGTACTGTTAGTGTCAGATCAGTGTCGGGGAGTCTTAGTTTTGGTGCGGCTTGTGTCAGCCACGTCAGGGCGTTGTCGTTCTCGCACCACATCTGCACGGTGCCTTCCGCTACTCGTGGGTATCCACGGATGGCCAGGAGTGGTGTCGTCGGGTCGGTGTGCATGAGGAAATCCTCTAAGGTCGTTTTATTGTGCTTGGCCTCTTCCTTGGTCAAGTCTTTGGAGGGAGGAGGGAAGCAAATTGCTACGGTCTATTCGCATGAATGACTTTCGTGGCTCGCGCGTAGGTTCTCTATTCCCCCTGAGTGGAATGGACCCTCACACGCTTGGCGTATCCCTGGAGCGTGTTTTTTTTACTATCCTGGTTTTTTACTATACTATGTTGGTGTTGGTTTCCAGTCGAACCGGATGCAGCTGAGTACCAGTAATTTACATAGTGTAACTGCCTATCAGACCTCCACAACCCAGTTAGTTACTAGGTAATACGATACGCCTTGGTCATCATCAGCCTATAGCAGTCCACTGCTGAACATAGGCCTTTCCAATTGCACGCCATTCAGCTCGATTCTCGGCAACTCTCATCCAACTGCTACCAGCCACCCTGCGAAGATCGTCGCTCCACCTAGCCTGAGGGTGTCCTACCTTACGTTTGCCGATTCGCGGTCTCCACTCAAGAACACGTCTACCCCAACGGTCATCGGTTTGACGGCTAATGTGGCCAGCAAACAGCCACTTGCTAATCTTATGAGCTATTTCGACAACTTTGATTCTTTGCCGGATCACCTCATTCCGGATTCTATCCCTCAGAGATACTCCAAGCATAGCTCGTTTCATAGCACGCTGAGCGACTTTAAATTTGTGGACCAGCCGTACCGTGAGTGTTCACGTTTCGGCTCCGTAGGTCATAACAGGTAGGACGCACTGGTTGAAGACTTTCGTCTTAGGCTTTGTGGAATACGTGACGAGAAGACGTGGATGAAGCTTCCCAAATGCTGCTCAGCCCAGCTGAATTCTCCTGTTAGCCTCCTTCTCAAGGTTGTTCTTACCAAACTGTAGAGTTTTCCCGAGGTAAACGTATTCTCGAACAACCTTGAAGGCACCGCCATTGACCGCAATCGGTCCCGGAGTTGCGTGATCGTTGAACATAACCTGTGTTTTGTCCAAGTTCATCCGGAGACCAATGTGTACAGAAGAATCATCTTAGCCGTCCAGCATCTATTGTAAGTCCTGCAGCGATTCAGCCAGTATGACGATGTCGTTTGCAAATCTCGCGCCTTGCCTCACGCCTTGGTAAGACTACCTATCTACACCTATTATTCCATTATATTAAACACTAGCTTTTGCCCGCGGCTTCGCCCGTGTGGATGTCGGAAATTAACGCAGGAGGACGTACAACCGCGGTAAGAATGTGTTAATCCAGATTATTTAGGTAGGTAATATATTATGTACTCTGCGTACCATTTTTGCGTGATTGAGAAACAAACACCCAATCATACATATTTTCGCATTTATAAGATTAGTAGTAAGTAGAATTATAATTCATATTATAGCTCGGCAAAAAAGAGTCTGTCGTGGTCAAAAATGGAACTAAAATATTTTTTTTGTGACAACACTGCTTTGCTTATCAACAACAAGTAGCTAATCTGTCATTGTGTTAAGTTCCCAGTTGTATTTCACTTATTTCTAAATAACTATCAATTATTAATGCTTTTGTACATATAAAAAATGAATAAAACAATAAGGAGTAGTGGTGTGAGCTGTGATATATCAAGTTTTCGTAAGATATTTGGCGGAATCTGAAGTGGAACAAATTTTGTCTCCGATTGACAATGTTTTCGAAAGAACTGCCGACAAGACAGGTATTTATCCAAGAAATGTATCTTTTAGTCAAAGCCAGTCATTGTTTTTCCTTTCTAATACTAAATTTTATCGGTATTATAAGTTTCAAGCCAATTTATTGTTTTATTTACTAGTAGATTATTGAGGTTATGTTTCTAGTTTGACAAATCGCGTGCACGTTGACTTTTAATGGTTGATACTTGAAATTAAAAAATGTACATGGAATTAATATGATTATCTTTATATTTTTTTCAAGGTAAATATCACAGTACAAATAAAGAAGTTGTTATTGAAGGTGAAAAAAATTAAGGATTTTTTCTACACCTCGAGAAACACCAAAACTGTTGGCGGAAGAAAGAATTAGACGATTTTGATGTGTGCAATTAGACAAAATGTTCAACACTATAAAGAAACAGGCAAGTATTTTTTGTTAATGCTATTATCGCATACATTACCACAGTAAAAAAAGCATAATTTACATTTATAATTTTTTCAGGTTCCTATTCTACGTAATATATTACCTATAGTTTGAGGAGATTTGGGTTATAATGGAAGCCGTAAACGTCTAAGAAAGATTTTTACACTATTTGGATTTCATAAATAAGAAATGTAAAACTGACACATCAATGTTAATTCAAAAATCTATTAAAGCAGCGAAAAGGTATACACAAATGATGTTATGTCACGTTTTTCTTTTTAAATAAAACCTAATTTTTAGCGTGTTCTTTCATTTTCATTGTCATGTGGATAGTGATAGTGTTATGTACAGACGCCAGCACATCAAGCTACTACAATTTGTCAAAGGATATGACCAGAAATAGCCTTCAAGAACGGGGACTTGTGCAGGATAACAGTTTATACACATTTTAAAAAATAATTAAGGTTTTATTTATCATGGTTATATTAATCCGGCATAAGGCAAGGATAAAATACCTGAATAAACAGTATGCTAATTGCTTCTGCTATTCTAATAAATGCATTTCCTGATTTTGGCGTTCCGTTGTATCTATAATCATCTCATTACCATAGCAACCTACCTTTATTATGGATATGGATACAATAAATTAAGAACTAGTTATTTTGTCGATCACGTGAATTTTATTGCCTAGGAATACATATGTTTTGTATACCTATAATTAATTTTATTTGACATGGCACACGTCAGGTTAGGATTTTATAGACACAAGACTGTGTATAATTCTAAGATCAAACACCATCTTTTTTAGACAATGACTGCATGAAAAGAAGTGTAATAACATTTTATGTCAGATACATTGTCAAAGAAATATCTTTGACAATCCATCTGATATTAGTGGTGGACACCTGTGTAGGGAGCAAAGCGAATATTCCCAGTCGCCCCCGCGGGATTGCCACCGGAGGCAAATGGGAATAAAAATTCCCAGTCGCCACCGGTGGTGACTGGGAACTCATTGCCCCCACTTCAGTTTCGCTGCACATTGCTTTCTCCACCGTAGAGATTAAAAGGATGATGCAACTTATCCTAAACCTGCCACTAATCTCTAAAAAAAGACAAAGTGCATTGAAATATTTTTTTATTTTTATCTCGATATGAATAAACTTGTTAAAATTAAACATTTGAACTGATATTGTGAATCACAGATAATCAGACTCTTTAAGAAATTAGGAAAGTAATACATAGTAATAATTTCTTAATAAATACGTATTATAAACAAGGCTGTAAATATTCATATTCTTAAACAGACTTTTTTTACTATCATCGATCATTCGCTTAATCGTTATGCAGTATTCGTAAACAAAAAATACCGTATTTTCTATATTTTGAGATTTTGTGTAATTTAATTATTGTAAATACTTTGATTAATCTGTGATAATATTAAGTAGGTATTCCGGAAATATATATATGTGGGTGTTATAAGTTTATACAAATGGTAAATTAATAATTGGCCATAATAAAAAAAGTCTGTTATCTAAGAATATGAATATTTACAGCCTTGTTTGTAATACGTATTTATTAAGAAATCATTACTATGTATTACTCTCCTAATTTAATTACTGTCTTTAAGAGTGTGATTACCTGTGATACAAAATATCAATTCAAATGTTTAATTTTAACAAGTTTATTCATATCGAAATCAAAATAAGAAAACATTTAAATTCACTTTGTCTCTTTTTTAGAGACTAGCTGACCCAGCGAATTTCGTGCCGCCTCAGAATCAATAAATGTTGTGTTAACTTATCAGATCCCACCAACACAAAGCAAAGAGCACCAAGTACCATATACCCATGTTAGTCCAAGTTATGACAAACTGGTACTTTAAAGGCATAACTAAAGCGTTTTCTAGCTACTACACACCCATGATAGGTGAGCTCCTACCAAATTATGCCAACCTAGTACTTCCAAGACAGCGTTTTCTAGCTACCACACACCCATGTTAGGTGAGCTCCTACCAAGTTATACCAACCTGGTACTTCGAAGACATAAAGCGTTTTCTAGCTACCACACACCCATGATAGGTGAGCTCCTACCAAATTATGCCAACCTAGTACTTCCAAGACATAAACCGTTTTCTAGCTACCACACACCCATGTTAGGTGAACTCCTACCAAGTTATGCCAGCCTGGTACTTCGAAGACATAAAGCGTTTTCTAGCTACCACACGCCCAAGTTAGATGAGCTCTTACCAAGTTATGACAACCTGGTTTGAAGACATAAAGCGTTTTCTAGCTACCACACACCCATGTTAGGTGAACTCCTACCAAGTTATGACAATCTAGTACTTCGAAGACATAAGGAACTTTTTTGGATGATTTCTACACCTTGGGTCCGAAAAACCCAAATATATTACGGACCCTTAATTTTTCTAAAATGGTGGAAAGTAGAAGGATTTTTAAAAACAAATTAAAATGGTGCCAGAATAGTACGGACCAAATAAAAATGAACATCATTGCAAGTCATCATGACGCAAAGAATTTTGGTAGTTTTTGGAAAGCCACGAACAGCTTGAATCCCAGGTCGAGTTTGCCCGTGAGTTTTGAAGGTCTTAGTGACCCTAATGAGATCGCTAACCTATTCAGTAGAGCTTTTATGGTTGTGTCTCCCCTAGGTCCGTCGTCTGCTGGGTCGGAGGTGGTGGAGGGGTCCAGTGACATGCCTCTTAGGTTTGGGGCCGGGGAAGTAGCTTCTGTCATAGGTAGCTTAAAGAGAGGCAAGTCGCCTGGTCACGACAGCCTAAGTATAGAGCACCTACGATATGCAGGTAAACACTTACCGCGAGTGCTAGCAATGTTTTATAGTTTGTGCCTCAGTCACTCGTATCTTCCAGGTGACTTACTTAAAACTATTGTTGTGCCTATAGTCAAGAATAAAACTGGAGATACGAGCGATAAGAGAAACTACAGGCCTATTTCCCTGGCAACCATCATTGCAAAGGTGCTGGACGGTCTGATTGATTGGCAGCTGGATAAGTGCTTAACACCCCACGACGCCCAATTTGGGTTTAAGCCACATTTATCCACGGAAACAGCTATCCTCTGTCTCAAGCAGACTGTTCAGTACTATGCAAGCAGGAAAACTCCTGTATATGCATGCTTTCTGGACCTCTCCAGGGCTTTCGACCTTTTGTCTTACGGCTGCCTATGGAGGAAACTATCAAATGTTAAGAACTTTCCTAGCGATCTCGTTACAGTGCTAAAGTATTGGTATAACCACCAATACAACTATGTGAAATGGGCGGGTGTCCTGTCGGATGCATACGGGTTGGAATGCGGGGTGAGGCAGGGGGGACTCAGCTCGCCCAAGCTTTTCAACCTGTATGTGAACGAGCTGATCTGTGAGCTCAGCAATACCGGTATCGGGTGCTCCATTGACGGGCAATGCGTCAATAACATCAGCTACGCGGATGATATGGTATTGCTGAGCCCATCGATCAGTGCACTTAGAAGGCTTCTCCGTATCTGTGAGGATTATGCGGTGGCTCACGGCCTCAGGTACAACTCAACAAAAAGTGAACTTCTGGTTTTTAGAGCAGGTAACAAATGTTATGATACTGTTCCACCAGTTATCCTGGGAGGCGCTCAGCTTTCAAGGGTGACGAAGTTCAAGTACCTGGGGCATTGGGTAACCGAAGGTCTGACCGACGATGTGGACATAGAGAGGGAACGCAGAGCATTGGCAGTTCGATGTAACATGCTGGCCCGTAGGTTTGCACGTTGTACTAGTGAGGTAAAAGTCACTCTCTTTAGAGCTTATTGCCAATCTATGTACACGTGCGCCCTATGGGTCGGCTATACAAAAAGCTCGTACAATGCTCTGCGAGTCCAATATAATAACGCCTTCAGAGTTATGTTGGGGCTACCGCGCTTTTGCAGTGCGTCGGGGATGTTCGCGGAGCACGGTGTGCCTGATTTTTATGCTATTATGCGGACACGAATAGCGTCCCTGATGCGGCGAGTGTGCGATAGCTCCAACAGCTTGGTGGCTATCATGGCCGACAGAGTGGACAGTCCATTGATGTGGAACTGGATGACCACTCACCGTGCGTCATTCCAGTACATAAAATAGAGCTTTTTTGTATTTTTTGTGTATCTTTTTGTTTCTTTTTATTTTTTGTGTGTAAAACTGTAGTGTTTTAAAATATGGACTGATGGTCTAAAATAAATGTTATTTATTATTATTATTATCCTTTATTCCATTTAAACATTCTTATAAATTATATTTTTAAATATTAGTTTAAAAAAATATATATTTAAAAATATAAAAAATAGTAGCCCACTGGTATCGGGAACAGGGTCCAAGCTACCGGCGGTCAGGGCTCCAGAGATAGGAACCTCCTGACAATAAGAGCCGTGTCCAGAAGTACCGCTTTCTGAATCAAGCCCTTGACCCAGCTGCCCAACGAGAGCCTCTTCAGATGTTGTTCGAGACTCTTGGATATCAAGCCATTGGCTGTGACGACTATCGGCACAATGATCGCTGAGTCCATATCCCACATGTCGACAACCTCGCGAGCCAAGTCAAGATACTTGATTTGTTTATCTTTTTCGGCTTTCACGAGGTTCTCGTCATGCGGGACTGTAATGTCTACAATCATTGTGCGCCGCACTGATCGATCCACCACCACTATATCAGGCTTATTTGCAACAATAGTCCTGTCAGTGATGATGGATCGATCCCATTACAGTGTGATATGTCCATTTTCGAGAACTGGGTCGGGCACATAACTGTAGTACGGCACTTCCGATTCCACAAGGCTGTATTTCAGAGCAAGTTGCTGGTGGATAATCCTGGCTACAAGGTTGTGTCTATGCAAGTACTCCTCGTTAGATAGACGAGAACACCCGGAGATAATATGTCTCATGGATTCGCCCGGACGGTGGTATGCCCGACAGATGTCCACCGTGCCGTCTTTAACAATATACCTCCGGTAATTCTTCGTCATCATAACTTCGTCCATAATTGCACAGACAAAACCTTCGGTTTCCCCAAAGAGGTCACCGAAACGCAACCAGGCTACGGACGCTAGTAGATCTACATCGGGTCCATGTAGGACCCGGAAAAAGCGTCCGTGGAGCTCCTTACTCTGCCATACCTCCATGCGGTCATTAGTGTTAAGCACTACCAGCTTGCGCCAGTTCTCGTTAGCCAAGGAGAGCGGGGTGAGGCCCTTGTCCACCGCGATCACATCTCGATGCATCCCCACGTCGGCTTCCAGGAAATATTCCCTAAGACTGCATATCTCGCGATTGTGGACAGTCTTAGCGTTTAAAAAGCCTCGACCTCCACACTTTCGCGGGATATACAGCCTCATTACCGATGACCGTGGGTGATGCATACGATGCATCGTAGTGCAGTCAGCAGTGTCCGGACCCTCCTATCTAAGGCATCGAGTTCGGTCTGAGTCCATTTGAGTATGCCGAAAGAGTACATCAAAACCGGCATGACCCAACCGTTGAAGGCGCGTACCTTGTTTCCGCCTGACAGAAGACTATTAAATACTTTCTTCAGGCGGCCAAAGAAGCGGTCCTTCAACGATTGCTTCATGTCAGTAACATTGATGCCCAACGCTTCCGACATACCCAAATACTTATAGGTTTCGGATGCTGGGAGGGCTCGAAGGTTTATGGAATCCGAGAGTTGGGTTCCCACGGATTCCACAATCTCTCCTCGCTTTACATGCATGACCGCACATTTGTCCACACCAAATTCCATCCTGATGGCGCTACTGAAGGTTTGAGTTACCTTCAGTAGCTCCATAAGTTGCAAATTGTTGTGGGCAAAGAGTTTAAGGTCATCCATGTACAGGAGGTGAGAAATAACCTGACCTCCTCTCCTCAACCGATAGCCTAAACCTGAATCCTCAAGCAGTGTGCTCAGAGGATTCAAAGCTAGGCAGAACCAAAGCGGACTCAGACTATCACCCTGAAATATGCCTCGCTCGATCCTTATCGGCTCGCTATTCCTCCGAATATTTCGACATCCTGGATAGCGAAGGACTGTCCTCCATTGCCCCATACATGACATCAGGAAGGTGCGCAGAGTTGCATCAATTTTATACAACTCTAGCACCCTCATGAGCCATGTATGTGGCACCGAGTCATAGGCCTTCTTATAATCTATCCAACATGTCGACAGATCCTTTCGGGAACGACGAGCCTGTTGGCTAATGGCCATATCAATGAGGAGCAGCTCCTTAGTACCGCGGGATCCGTTCCTACATCCATTTTGACAGACAGACATGATGGAGTTAGTGTCTATATGTTAGCAAATTTTAGCTCTCAAAATGGATGTAAGAACTTTATAGACCGTCGGCAAACACGTGATCGGTCTATAATTTTTGGGTTCCGCGGTGCTTCCTGATTTATGGAGCAGGTGGGTTATGCCTGTTGTTAGGAAATGGGGTAACGATCTGGACTCTAAGGCTGACTGGAATTGAGATGCCAAGCGAGCGTGTGACTTTTGGAGCCACTTGATCCAAAAGTTGTGCAGTCCGTCCGGTCCTAGAGATTTCCAGTTAGGCAACGGGCGGACTGCACAAGCGACATCTTGGGGGCTGATCGTAATTGCCCCCATTTCTATTATTTATTTATTATTATTTATTTATTTATTTTCCAGCTTACATCTATCATTACAGGTTTGCACCTAATGCGATAGTGAAATACATTTAAATTCTAAATTCTTACTAATTACCTTATAATTCTTCCTTTTTACAATATTTATATTTTGTAACACATTTATTTATTTATGTAAGATAGTTGTGAGAGGTAACCTCACAACCCCATCTTAACAGACTTCATAACCATCTCAACTAATTCGATAGTGCATCAATATTATTCCTTCTTATATCCTTCCTTCCTACATCATTAGTCTAAAATACATAAAACAACTTAACAACTAACACATAACAATTAAACCTTAGCTTTATCTTTTATAAATATAATAATACCTACTATTTCTAAATAAACTCTAAACATTTTTAAATAACATAACATACTACATTTAAAAGAACTTTTGCGAATTCACTCAAATTGCAAGAAAATATGTCTATTCTGTCATGAACTTCGTTTACTATGCGGATGGATTGTGTGAGGGGTTTTCGCCAGAAGGTTGGTCCTGGCTACCGGCACGGCTAGTAGTTGTGGGCGCCGCCGCCGCCACACGTATCGGTTCGGCACGCACAGCTTCAGGTGACGCAGCACTCCCGGGTTGTGCGCTACACCACGCAGTAGCTTTACTACATACGGGGCGAGACTAAATGCCCGACGCACCCTGAGCTCATTATGCCCCACCATTCCCAGCACAAATAATGTAGGGTACATTAGAGGGTAGAACGGGTATACCCCGTACAGTTTAAAATACAAGTGTCTTGTAAATTTATTTTGGACCCGCTCCAACATGACACCGTATTTCGCTTTATGTGGAGCCCAAATTGCTGCACTATGCTCAAGATGACTCCTGACTAGAGCGTCATAAAGTACCTTGAGAGTGGCAATGTTGGTGAACCCCTGCGTCTGCCTCAGTACAAATCCCAAGTTTCTGTAGGCCTTCTTACAGATCTTAACAATATGTTCGCGAAAAGTAAGGTCTGGAGAGAGAGTCACCCCTAAGTCCCTGACCTGTGTTACTCGCTGCATGGGCGTTCCTTCAACCCTGTACTCGTAGCACATAGGGGTACGTGCACGAGAGAACGTCATCACTGAACATTTGGCTACATTAAAGTACAGTTTATTTGACCGCACGCCCGCTCGATCTCCCTAGTCCAGTCACCTTCGGTGTGACTGACAGGCACCGACCAGATATTCCGCCAGAACGAAGACATGGCGTCATCATCCGGAAGGGGCGCGTCAGTCACACCTTGGTCCGGTCGTTCCCAAGTCCTATAAACTCACCTCTTATCACTTTGGAAGGTACGATTCTGAGTGTATCGGTCCACTCGTCGCTTATACCTACGAATACGGTTCGCCCATGCATAAACTTTCTGCTTCAGGAAGTCTATGCACTCTGTGACACGGGACATATAGTCCTGAGGGCCAATATCGGTCCCTGAGAACGCCCGCCTCACAAAGCGCATCACTCTAGGGCGAGTGTTGCCCTCCCTGAAGCAGATTAGTTTGCCGATGAGGGCTCTGGCCCCACCAATACGTCGCTCAATTCTGCACTGCCAAACTGGTACGGCTGGTTTCGGTCGTGTAGCTCTAGAATCATTAGGGAATTTAACGTGAGCTACACGACATGCCGCTACAGCTGCGCAGTACAGAATCGAATGAGTATCGGTGAGATCGCGAAGATCTCATCAAAATAATTTGACAACTGCGAATCCAAAGCCGCCACCAGCGCCCTATTTTTATTATGCATGGGCAAACGAGGTAACCGTGGTCTAAGTTCGGGTGTCGTGAACCGATATTCCCGGATCGCACCCTCCAAAGCACTCCTCAATTCATCACTGCACTACTTACGTTTGTAGCCCTGTCATCACATCCCACGTCAGCATAACTTGTTACGGGCTGCGGTGGTACTACAGCATTCTGCGGCGTGGGGGTGATGACTTGGCTACTCCGCATTTCATTTTGCAAGCGATCAAGTACGGTGTCATCCAACATACGATTACGTTGGATGACCCGCACCTGATCCGATAGTCGTTGGCTTGAAACGTTGACAGCTGGCTCAAGCACCTGAAAAAGAGAGAGCATCCGAACACGGTACGCGGTCAGATTCTTTCCCCCCTCTTTAGCCCCATATTATGAGCGCATGACATTCTCGTTGATGGATCTTGTCCATCTCATGCGCTGCACACTTCCGCCGGGAGCTGGGACCCTATCAGAGACCGGTGGGCCTCGAGGTCCTAAACCATCCGGCGGCCGGCGTCCTCCCCGTCGACGAGCAGGTGGTGGCCTCGTGGGCGGGGAGAAGTACTCATCGCTCGAGCTCGACGCAACTGCCACGGCCGGTGTCGTCACAGCGCCCGCAGAGGGGCTGGGTACCGGCGGCGGCGAGGCGGAGCTGAGAGACGAGTCCGGAGTTGGTGGGCGTGCTCTCGTGCTGCTGATCGGGTCAACATTGTCTTCACATTCCTTGTTGTATTAATTCGTCCATTTTATCTTATACCTTTAAACGAACAATTCTTGTATATATGTATATATATATATATATATAATCTGAATCTCGGAAACTGCTCCAACGACTTTTTATGAAATTTAGTATACAAGGGGTTTCGGGGGCGATAAATCGATCTAGCTAGGATTAATATTTATAAAATGTCGTTTTATTCGTGTTTTCAATGACCAACTTTATCGATAATCAACTTGAACATAAACTTATTATTTTAAACACAATTTACCAAAAAATACCGAGCAAAGCTCGGTCAACCAGATATTTGTTATTTTAATCGGAGATGACATGACAGATGTCATCTCCGATTCGCCAGTTTTAACGTAAGTTTTATTATTATTATTATTTTCCTTTATTCATTTTTACAAACTTATAAATTATATTTTTAAATATTAGAATATAAAATAAAAACATTTAAAAATATAAAAAATAGTAGCCCACCGGTATCGGGAACAGGGTCCAAGCTACCGGCGGTCAGGGCTCCAGAGAGAGGAACCTCCTGACAATGCGAGCCGTGTCCAGAAGTAACGCTTTCTGAATCAAGCCCTTGACCCAACTTCTCAACGAGAGCCTCTTCAGGTGTTGGTCGAGGCTCTTGGCTATCAACCCATTGGCCGTGATGACTATCGGCACAATGATCGCTGAGTCCACATCCCACATGTCGACAACCTCGCGAGCCAAGTCCAGATACTTGATTTGTTTATCTTTCTCGGCTTTCACGAGGTTCTCGTCATGCGGAACCGTTATGTCAACAATCATTGTGCGCCTTTCTAGTCGATCCACCACCACTATATCAGGCTTGTTTGCAACAACAGTCCTGTCAGTGATGATGGATCGATCCCAATACAGTGTGATATGGCCATTTTCAAGAACTGGGTCGGGCACATACCTGTAGTACGGCACTTCTGATTTCACAAGGCGGTATTTCAGAGCAAGTTGCTGGTGGATAATCCTGGCTACAAGATTGTGTCTGTGCAAGTACCTACTCTTCGTTAGCTAGACGAGAACACCCAGAGATAATGTGTCTAATTGATTCCCCGGGACGGTGGCATGCCCGACAGATGTCCACCGTGCCGTCTTTCACAATAAATCTCCGGTAATTGTTCGTCATCATAACTTCGTCCATAATTGCACAAACAAAACCTTCGGTTTCCCCAAAGAGATCACCGAAACGCAGCCAGGCTACGGACGCTAGAAAATCTAAGTCGGGTCCGTGTAGGGCCCGGAAAAAGCGTCCGTGGAGCTCCTTACTTTGCCATACCTCCATGCGGTCATTAGTGTCAAGTACTACAGGCTTGCACCAGTTCTCGTTAGCTAAGGAGAGCGGGGTGAGGCCCTTGTCCACCGCAACCACATCTCGATGCATCCCCACGTCGGCTTCCAGGAAATATTCCCTGAGACTGCATATCTCGCGATTGTGGACAGTCTTAGCGTTTAAAAAGCCTCGACCTCCACACTTTCGCGGGATATACAGCCTCATTACCGATGACCGTGGGTGATGCATTCGATATGCAGTCAGCAGCGTACGGACCTTCCTATCCAGGGCGTCGAGTTCAGTTTGAGTCCATTTGAGTATGCCGAAAGAGTACATCAAAACCGGCATGACCCAACCGTTGAAGGCGCGTACCTTGTTTCCGCCTGACAGAAGACTATTAAATACTTTCTTCAGGCGGCCAAAGAAGCGGTCCTTCAACGATTGCTTCATGTCAGTAACATTGATGCCCAACGCTTCCGACATACCCAAATACTTATAGGTTTCGGATGCTGGGAGGGCTCGAAGGTTTATGGAATCCGAGAGTTGGGTTCCCACGGATTCCACAATCTCTCCTCGCTTTACATGCATGACCGCACATTTGTCCACACCAAATTCCATCCTGATGGCACTACTGAAGGTTTCAGTTACCTTCAGTAGTTCCATCAGTTGCAAATTGTTGTGGGCAAAGAGTTTAAGGTCATCCATGTAAAGGAGGTGAGATATAACCTGACCACCTCTCCTCAACCGATAGCCTATACCTGAATCCTCAAGCAGTGTGCTCAGAGGATTCAGGGCTAAGCAGAACCAAAGCGGACTCAAACTATCGCCCTGAAATATGCCTCGCTCAATCCTTATCGGCTCGCTATTCCTCTGGATATTTCGACATCCTGGATAGCGAAGGACCGTTCTCCATTGCCCCATACATGGCATCAGAAAGGCGCGCAGAGTTGCATCTACTTTATACAACTCTAGCACCCTCATGAGCCATGTATGTGGCACCGAGTCATAGGCCTTCTTGTAATCTATCCAACATGTCGACAGATCCTTACGGGAACGACGAACCTGTTGGCTAATGGCCATATCAATGAGGATCAGCTCCTTAGTACCGCGGGACCCGTTCCTACATCCATTTTGAGAGACAGACATGATGGAGTTAGTGTCTATATGATTGTAAATTTTAGCTCTCAAAATGGATGTAAGAACTTTATAGACCGTCGGTAAACACGTGATCGGTCTATAATTTTTGGGTTCCGCAATGCTACCTGATTTATGGAGCAGGTGGGTAACTCCTGTTGTAAGAAACTGGGGTAGCGAACCAGACTGCAAAGCATTCTGGTACTGAGCCGCCAAGCGAGCGTGCGATCCTACAAACCATTTTATCCAGAAGTTGTGCAGCCCGTCCGGCCCTGGGGACTTCCAGTTGGGCAACGGACGGACTGCACGAGCTACATCTTGGGGGCAGATAGTAACAGCCCCCATTTCTGGTATAGGATCGCAGGCCCGCTCGATTTCTCTAGCCCAATCCCCTTCGGGGTGACTTACAGGCACCGACCAGATATTGCGCCAAAAAGAACACATGGCGTCATTATCCGGCAGATGCGTATCAGCCACACCTTGGATCGGTCGCTCCCAAGCCCTATAAACCCACCTTTCATCACTCTGGAAGGCGCGATTCTGAGTGTATCGGTCCACTCGCCGCTTATACCTACGAATACGGCTTGCCCATGCATAAACTTTCTGCTTCAGGAAGTCTATGCGCTCTGTGACACGGGACATAAAATCCTGAGGGCTGGTATCAGTCCCTGAGAACGCCCGTCTCACAAAGCGCATCACTCTAGGGCGAGTGTTGCCCTCCCTGAAACAGATTAGTTTGCCGATGAGCGCTCTGGCCCCACTAATACGACGCTCAATTCTGCACTGCCAGGCTGGTACGGCTGGTTTTGGTCGTGTAGCTCTAGAGTCACTAGTAAATTTGACGTGAGCTACATGACATGCCGCTACAGCCGCGCAGTACAGAATTGCATGAGTATCAGTGAGGTCTTCGCAGTTATCAAAATAGTTTGACAACTGCGAATCCAGAGCCGCTACCAGCGCCCTATTTTTGTTATGCATGGGCAAACGAGGTAAACGTGGTCTAAGTTCGGGTGATATGGATCGATATTCTCGAATCGCACTCTCCAAAGCAATCCTCAATTCCTCATTGCACTGGGTACTTACGTTTGTAGCCCTGTCATCGCTCCCCTCGTTAGCGTGACTTGTGACGTACTGTGGTGGGACCACAACAGTCTGCAACGGAGGTGCGATGACATGGCTAGTCAGCATTTCATTTCGAAGGCGATCAAGTACAGTGTCATCCAACATATGATTACGCTGGATGACCCGCACCTGATCCGATAGTCGTTGGGTTGAAACGTTGACAGTTGGCTCAAGCACCTGAAAAAGAGAGATTATTATTATTATGATTCCCTTTATTCATTTTTACAGACATATAAATTATATTTTTAAATATTAGAATATAAAACAAAAACATTTAAAAATATAAAAAATAGTAGCCCACCGGTATCGGGAACAGGGTCCAAGCTACCGGCGGTCAGGGCTCCAGAGAGAGGAACCTCCTGACAATGCGAGCCGTGTCCAGAAGTACCGCTTTCTGAATCAAGCCCTTGACCCAACTGCTTAACGAGAGCCTCTTCAGGTGTTGGTCGAGGCTCTTGGCTATCAACCCATTGGCTGTGACGACTATCGGCACAATGATCGCTGAGTCCACATCCCACATGTCGACAACCTCGCGAGCCAAGTCAAGATACTTGATTTGTTTATCTTTCTCGGCTTTCACGAGGTTCTCGTCATGCGGAACCGTTATTTCAACAATTATTGTGCGCCTTTCTAGTCGATCCACCACCACGATATCAGGCTTGTTTGCAACAACAGTCCTGTCAGTGATGATGGATCGATCCCAGTACAGTGTGATATGGCCATTTTCAAGAACTGGGTCGGGCACATACCTGTAGTATGGCACTTCTGATTCCACAAGGCGGTATTTCAGAGCAAGTTGCTGGTGGATAATCCTGGCTACAAGATTGTGTCTGTGCAAGTACTCTTCGTTAGCTAGACGAGAACACCCAGAGATAATGTGTCTAATTGATTCCCCGGGACGGTGGCATGCCCGACAGATGTCCACCGTGCCATCTTTCACAATAAATCTCCGGTAATTGTTCGTCATCATAACTTCGTCCATAATTGCACAAACAAAACCTTCGGTTTCCCCAAAGAGATCACCGAAACGCAGCCAGGCTACGGACGCTAGAAAATCTACGTCAGGTCCGTGTAGGGCCCGGAAAAAGCGTCCGTGGAGCTCCTTACTTTGCCATACTTCCATGCGGTCATTAGTGTCAAGTACTACAGGCTTGCGCCAGTTCTCGTTAGCTAAGGAGAGCGGGGTGAGGCCCTTGTCCACCGCGACCACATCTCGATGCATCCCCACGTTGGCTTCCAGGAAATATTCCCTGAGACTGCATATCTCGCGATTGTGGAGAGTCTTAGCGTTTAAAAAGCCTCGACCTCCACACTTTCGCGGGATATACAGCCTCATTACCGATGACCGTGGGTGATGCATTCGATATGCAGTCAGCAACGTACGGACCCTCCTATCCAGGGCGTCAAGTTCGGTTTGAGTCCATTTGAGTATGCCGAAAGAGTACATCAAAACCGGCATGACCCAACCGTTGAAGGCGCGCACCTTGTTTCCGCCTGATAGAAGACTATTTAATACTTTCTTTACATGCATGACTGCACATTTGTCCACACCAAATTCCATCCTGATGGCGCTACTGAAGGTTTTAGTTACCTTCAGTAGTTCCATCAGTTGCAAATTGTTGTGGGCAAAGAGTTTAAGGTCATCCATGTAAAGGAGGTGAGATATAACCTGACCACCTCTCCTCAACCGATAGCCCATACCTGAATCCTCAAGCAGTGTGCTCAGAGGATTCAGGGCTAAGCAGAACCAAAGCGGACTCAAACTATCGCCCTGAAATATGCCTCGCTCAATCCTTATCGGCTCGCTATTCCTCTGGATATTTCGACATCCTGGATAGCGAAGGACCGTTCTCCATTGCCCCATACATGACATCCAGGAAGGCGCGCAGAGTTGCATCTACTTTATACAACTCCAGCACCCTCATGAGCCATGTATGTGGCACCGAGTCATAGGCCTTCTTGTAATCTATCCAACATGTCGACAGATCCTTACGGGAATGACGAACCTGTTGGCTAATGGCCATATCAATGAGGAGCAGCTCCTTAGTACCGTGGGACCCGTTCCTACATCCATTTTGAGAGACAGACATGATGGTGTTAGTGTCTATATGATTGTAAATTTTAGCTCTCAAAATGGATGTAAGAACTTTATAGACCGTCGGTAAACACGTGATCGGTCTATAATTTTTGGGTTCCGCGGTACTACCTGATTTATGGAGCAGGTGGGTAACTCCTGTTGTAAGAAACTGGGGTAGCGAACCAGACTCCAAAGCAGTCTGGTACTGAGCGGCCAAGCGAGCGTGCGATCCTACAAACCATTTTATCCAGAAGTTGTGCAGCCCGTCCGGCCCTGGAGACTTCCAGTTTGGCAACGGACGGACTGCACGAGCTACATCTTGGGGGCAGATAGTAATAGCCCCCATTTCTGGTATAGGATCGCAGGCCCGCTCGACCTCTCTAGCCCAATCCCCTTCGGTGTGACTGACAGGCACCGACCAGATACTGCGCCAAAAAGAACACATGGCGTCATTATCCGGCAGATGCGTATCAGCCACACCTTGGGTCGGTCGCTCCCAAGCCCTATAAACCCACCTTTCATCACTCTGGAAGGCGCGATTCTGAGTGTATCGGTTCACTCGCCGCTTATACCTACGAATACGGCTCGCCCATGCATAAACTTTCTGCTTCAGGAAGTCTATGCGCTCTGTGACACGGGACATAAAATCCTTATAATCCTTATCCTATATTTATTATGATTATTATTATTTATTTTTCTACATATTTCATTACATTTTTAAATATTTTTACAACAAAAAAAGAATACAAAAAACATTTAAAAATATAAAAAATAGTGATCCACTGGTAGCGGGAGCTGGGTCCAAGCTACCAGTGGTTAGGGCTCCAGAGACAGGAACCTCCTCACGATGCGAGCCGTGTCAAGGAGTACTGCCTTCTGGATCAGGCTCTTGATCCAACCGCCTAACGATAGCCTCGACAGGTGGTGGTCGAGGGTATCGGCCATCAGCCCGTTAGTTTTTACGACAATCGGCACAATGACAGCCGAGTCAACATTCCACATGTCAACAACCTCGTGTGCTAAGTCAAGATATTTAATCTGTTTGTCTTTCTCAGCTTTCACGAGGTTGCCGTCATCCGGAATGGTAACATCGACTATCATTGTGCGGCACGCTAACCGGTCTATCACCACTATATCAGGCTTATTGGCGACAATAGTCCTGTCAGTAATGATAGACCGATCCCAGTACAACGTGACATGGTCATTTTCGAGAACTGGGTCGGGCACATACTTGTAATACGGTACCTCAGAATCCACTAGTTTATATTGCAAAGCAAGTTGCTGATGAATAATCCTGGCTACTTGGTTATGCCTGTGCAAGAATTCGCCGTTAGCCAGACGAGAACAACCAAAGATAATATGTTTGATGGACTCACCCGGATGGTGACATGCCCGACACACGTCAACCGTCCCATCCCTCATAATATGTCTCCGGTAGTTATTCGTCAAGATAACTTCGTCCATAATTGCACAGACAAAACCTTCAGTTTCCCCGAAAAGGTCACCAAAACGTAGCCAGGATACGGACGCTAAGAAATCTGCACAGGGCTCATGAAGAGCCCTGTAGAAGCGCCCGTGAAGCTCCTTGTTTCGCCATACTTCCTTGCGGTCATCGGTAGTAAGTACTACAGGTTTGCGCCAGTTCTCTTTAGCCATGGAGAGTGGGGTGAGGCCCTTGTCCACTGCAACCACATCCCGGTGCATACCCACTTCGGCTTTCAGAAAATATTCCCTGAGACTGCACACCTCACGGTTGTGGAGGGTCTTTGCATTTAAATTTATTATTATTATTATTATAAAATAAAATATAGCCTATGTTACTTGCAGATAATGTAGCTTTCTAATGGTGAAAGAATTTTTAAAATCGGTTCCGCAGTTTTTGAGTTTATCCATTACAAACATACAAATAAAAATACAAATTTTTCCTCTTTATAATATTAGTGTAGATGAAAGGCAGGTTTAGGATAAGTTGCCTCATCCTTTTATTCTCTACGATGGAGAAAGCAATGTACAGCGAAACTGAAGTGGGGGCAAAGAGTTCCCAGTCACCACCGGTGGCAACTGGGAATTTTTATTCCCATTTGCGTCCGGTGGCAATCCCCGCGGGGGCGACTGGGAATATTCGGAGCAAAGAGGCAGCAATCTTTTTGTCAGAAAATCGATTATTCGAAGCATGAAAAATCGGTTCACTAAAATCGAGGTTTAAATAGATTGTTTACTAAATTGATATTTAATTTTACCGTTTTTAACTGAGTTTAATTAATAATAAGTATAGATTTATTTTAAGTTATGTAAAAGCGAGGTTTTCACTTTTAATAGTACCATGTTTTTTTTTTGTTTTAGTGCCTAATATCAGTTCTGTTTCTGAAGTAAGATAATTGATTGAAAATATGGTTCTACAGTTGACTTGTTCATCATAGACAGCCTACTGTTCCTCCAGTTGGAACACAGACATATTTTCGGTTACAGAGAATGGGCCGTAATCCACCACGAGAGCCCAGTACGGTTTGGTACATGTGTGTCACACGTGTTCGATTTTTGGTTTTAGGATATACCGCTCTCCACACGAAATATTCCTTGTGGTGATTAAATAATTTACACTAACTAAAGCGCTTGTCTGGATTCGAACTTACAACAACTTACTCGTAGGTCGTTCCCACAGTCACTACCATTTCTACTACAGCACTGTTATTCAATATAAACAATTGACTTCGATGTTGGCGAGTTAGGTTTGAGAAACCACAAATAATCGATTTATCGATCTCAGATCACCATTCATCATCCCTAGTTGCTCATGAGATCTTGACGATTCATTGCAGTTCCCGACGAGTTCTTTATTTTTATCATTTTCTTTACCTTTTAGACCAGTGAAACTTTTTTATCTGTGAACTATAGACTACAACGATTGCAAAAATAAAACAATATTTGCTGCACATTAATTGTTACACCCTTAAGCCCACTGGTCATGTCCTTTCTTTAATAGATTTCAATTTTATCGCTAAAGTGTTAAGTTCAAGATTTATCAGGAAAATTTGACAGTTTCGGGTAGCTTGATGTGCTAGCGTCTGTACCTGACGGCTTCGTTAGTCAACTGTTCAAGTATATTCGATATTGCCCGTACCTTTTTAATGCGGCATGTTATAGGTACTCTCCGACTTCCAATTAGTTTCCATCAGTAAGCATCTGTTAGTCGCCTTCTTCTCGACCTTAAACTGTCAGCATTAACAGGATTCGTTCATTATCATTAACGTCAAATTTGATACAGGCATACCAACCATCGAATGGTTGTGAATACCCTAGATGGTGGCCGGAAATGCGATTGCTAAACATTATTTATTGTGTATTGGGTTCAATCGGCAATCCCTGAGTGTAATTTAATTTATTTTTATAGTGAATAAGTTTTAATTATGTTATTATGATGTCACTCGTATCTCTTAGATAAAATGTTATTCCAGCGAAATAATGCGCAATCTACTAAATACAATGAAAGTAAAAGCCTGTGTGCCTGTGTTGAGAATTCCCAGAATCTCGTGTTTGTTGATTAAAGCACCAAGTATCTTATCACTTTGTCCAAGTATACATGGTGGCCATACCTGCTTAACAGGCGCCCTCATTTTTTTCAGATTCTTTTTTGCCAAGCTGTAATTCCATGTACATTTTTCAATTTCAAGTATCAACCATTAAGAGTCAACGTACACGCGATTTGTCAAACTAGAAAACATAACCTCAATAATTTATTAGTAAATAAAACAATTAAATGGCTTGAATCTTATAATACCGATAAAACTTATTATTAGAAAGGAAAAACAATGACTGGCATTGACTAAAAGATACATTTCTTGGATAAATACCTGTCTTGTCGGCAGTTCTTTCGAAAACATTGTCAATCGGAGACAAAATTTGTTCCACTTCAGATTCCGCCAAATATCTTACGAAAACTTGATATACCACAGCTCACACTACTACTCCTTAATGTTTTATTCATTTTGTATGTGTACAAAAGCATTAATCATTGATAGTTAATTAGAATTAAGTGAAATACAACTGGGAACATAACACAATGACAGATTAGCCTCTTTTTGTTGATAAACAAAGCAGTGTTTCCACAAAAAAATATTTTAGTTCCATTTTTCACCACGACAGACTCTTTCTTGCCAAGCTATACATCTTTAAATATTGCTCAGTCCGTCGAAAAAATATAGTCTATGATGTAATATAAATTATAGCATTGTGTCAACGGTCTCGTACAAAATGTATGACGAGCGATAAAATATTATAATTATCTCAACTAATATACTATATTACATTATATCCGATAGTCAGAAACCGGCTTAAGACTTTATCGTTTATTTTTGACGGTTTGTCGATGATTGAGCTCGACAATTTACTTCATGCAACACTAAATGCAAAGTTGCAAACATATAATCTAGAAAAAGAAAGAAAATAATACTAACATTCGTTACACTGGCAACACTGGTGCCAAAAATTTGCCGATTGTGCATTTTATATAAAAATATATCTTTAACGTAATTGTTTCGCCTATAATGAATCAAGGAATATGTTTATTATAGCATGATGTTATTTCAGTGTAGTAATATTTAGGGATTACTTTTTGCCGTATGCACAGGACGCGATAGGTACAGATTGATTTTATCCAATATGGCGGCTTCATTATATTTTTCAAAATGTTGTTTACTAGGGTGTTAGCGGCTGTAATGTTTATTATTTTTATAGACTCCCATTTATCCAAAATAGTTTAAGTGTTCATATTAAGAGATTATGTCGAGTGCGTTTTGTGAATCGTCGAATGAAAAGGAACCTTACATTTCAGAAAATTACACTCGTTATTTGAAGTGTTTTTGGTGTCGCAGACAGTGGAATTGAGTGCAGTTCTCATTATATGTTTTATTGTGAAGACATTACGTCAGTAGCGAACTCGCCCGCGATGTCACAATATGAGCGGCCGCGATGAGTCCGCCGCGCCACCCACCCTCAGCATCGCGCTGCAACTCATGGTAAGAGCACATATTTACACTGCTAACTTGAGAGTATACACCGTTAGTAGTTTATTTAACGCACAATTCACTTTTGTAGTGATACCAAAGCTATATAACGTTGGAAACAGCTAAAAATGTTTTATTTGCTTCATAGGTTTAACAATCTATTTTTTTTAATTTATTTAGTTGATTTGTAGGCTATAAATATCTTTATCCTTACATTCTGTGATTCTCATTACTCGACTTTGTAACAGCTAACTACATAATTGACACTCGCAATCCATTGGGACGATATTTGATTGATTTCTAAAACCATGTATCAGTTTACATCAATATTGACTAATCTTTTAAATTAAAATCTTAACATTAAAAACTAGTGATCGGATTAGGAACTGGAAGTGCAATTAAGGGTCAAGGGTCAACAACCTCATACAATATTAGTATGAATAAGTTCATGGCAATCTTGGAACGCGATATTTTTAGTAAACATTTTGATGATAGTGTTTCATGGGTGAAGTCCAAAATATTGACACAATAGTGACACAAAATGTTGTGCGGCAGTTACACAAAAGTGGCACAGAAATTTACACTATTGTGACACAATATTGGCACAAAATGGTCACAAAAATCTATAAAGTTGAGGTTACATTAGGAGTTTTATAAATGTATAGTTTATTATAAAAAATATATTGCCCTAAGACGAAATTAAAACAATTATAATCTTGAGCAAGTTTTATTAAGTCTTCTACTTGGGTTTGAATTTTCACAACGGACCGTTGCCAGGCTGTGCAGTGTTCTCTAAATGAGTGTAATCATTTGTTCAAGCACTGCGTCAGCTTAATACATGCCGTGGGCTCACGCTTTGTTACAAAAGAATAAATTTAAAGAACACAGCGCAAAAGACTGCCCTTTGTGAGTTAACAAGAGGCCTAAGGGGTACCTGTTTTCAATATTCACCTGTGTTATTACACAGGTGAATCCATCCTCTGCTCTGATACACATTATCAGCGTCACTTACCCACCTTTTCTGGTACAAGCTGAACTAGCAAATTCCTTAATAAAAACATTCCAATTACTCAATTATTGATTGCTTTCTGAAATGCTAAACAACTATAGAACTAAGTGTATCCCAATCTTAAAATGGTAGCACAATTGTGGTGACACAGAACTTGTTCAACCAGTAATACAAATGTATCACAATTGTGTGCTAGCCCAGTGAGTTAATACTGATTAGTTCGAAACTATGATGTAAATAGTATTGTAATAAACATTACACAAAAGTCCATGCTTTTCTGTACCTACAGCACTATAAATCATAGTTAAAACACAATACTTGCCTTGCCATAAAAATCAATGAAAAACCTACTGAAAAATTACTTTGATTTTGACATCACAAATGATTCAAGACGGCCACTAATCTCTAGCTGCCATAGAAAATTATGCGCAGTATTAAGGGTTACGTACCATAATACCTAAGTTTATTCCAACTATTTTTAGTATAACTACGCTCAAAAGATGTATCGTTTAAAATATCTAATGATTGTTTCACCTATTTTTGTAATAACTATTGAACGAAATCCATAAAGAACAATTCAACTACGGTTTATTCAACTACAATTAATTAAACTGCTTGATTCACCTACTGTTGAATTATCTGTGGTCTTGTGTTTAATTTACTGGTGATTTTGTATATGTCGATTGGATGATTTGCTAATTCGAATTTTCGCAAAAACCCTAGGGATATTGCGAAAACACGGATAATTAGACATTGGTAAAAACATTTCTGCGAGCAACTTGGAAGTAGCGCGGATGGTCACAGTTTTAACCTACTTCCAAGTTGCTAGCAGAAATGTTTTTTCCATTGTCTAATTATCCGTCAAAAGAAAGTTAAGAAAACACAAAAATCGTTGAATCATCGTTTATTTACAGATTGACATTGTAACTACCCACCACTTTAGAAATCAATCCAGCGTGCAGTAGTGAATGCTCCAACCAACCCGCGAAATTCACATTTTCTAACGTTTTTTGCAATTTGCAAGCCAGTGCTAGGTTGTATGTTGATTAAAATATTATTCGCGACTGTAAAACGTATGTAGTTACAGAATTATAATCATCAAAATCACCAATACAACCCTCCAAGTTCATTTTAACGCAAGAAATTTTGAATTTCGCGGGCTGGTTGGAGCATTCACCTTAAAAAAACTGTAGGCGAGTCGTCCATTATGTATTTCATACGTAGTTGAAATACCTTAAAAAAAACATTAGATTACTCGTTCGTTAGTGCAATTAATTTTAGTTTAATCAACATTATGTGAGTTAAACAATAGTTGAGTCGATCAATATGCGTTATGAACTTATGTGAATCAATCGTAGTTATCTTGAAAATAGTTAGAACAAAATTAGGTATTATAATACGTAACCGAACTAAGAGTTCTCCAAACCGAAATCCTACCTTGTTTCAAGTCTAAAGAAACTGCCAATGAAAACGGTTGCACATAAAAAGTAGCACAATTGTTTAGTATCACTCATCATGAAAAAAACTCAAAATAAGCATATTATAGCTGTTATTTACTTACACCATCTATTAGAAAAAGTTTGGCAAATATATGCTTTTGCTGTAGAATTCGATATTTAGCCTATGTATGTGACATAAAACTTATTCAGCTATATGCTCAAAGTTCACGCTCCAAAATGGCAAATTACCATTTTGTTTAGTATTAATTGTAGTAAAAATGTAACAGACTTAGTGTTTAAGAAAAATAGTTGGGACACTTTATTGGGCAAATAATAGGTTGGGGAAAAAGTTTCTTCGCATTTTTTAAGAAAATTCAAAACATTTTTTAATAAAGTTTATTTACATTTAACTAAAGTATGTAGGTACCATTTTGTTCGATAACTTTTTGCCATCTTGTAGGTAGGGACATGATCCCATTGCTATAGAAATTTTGGGACTGCTGGTCAAAATACCGCGACAAGTGGTTTTGGCAGTCCTCTCGTGATGTTAACCTGACACTGCGTAAAGAATTCTGAAGAGACCGAAACAGGTGGAAATCTGAAGGTGCAAGGTCAGGACTATACGGCGGATGCATTAACACCTCCCAGCCAAACTCTCTTAATTTTTGTTGGGTGGCTAAAGATGTGTGAGGTCTAGCGTTATCATGATGAAAAACCACACCCCTTCTGTTGATTAATTCCGGCCGCTTTCTCTCAACTTCTTGCTTTAATCTCATCAGTTGTTCGCAGTAGAGTTCAGAATCGATGGTCCTGCCTGGTGGTAACAGCTCATAATGAATAATGCCCTTCCAATCCCACCACACACACAGCATCACCTTGTTGCGAGTTAACCCGGGTTTCGCCACAGTCTGTGAAGCCTGACCGGCCTTTGACCACGACCTTTTTCGCACGTTCTTGTCATACGTGATCCACTTTTCATCACCAGTTATCAGCTTCTTCAAAAATGGTTCACGGTTCATTAGGTTTCTTTCAGTGAGCTCGTGAGGTACCCAAATGTCGAGGTATTTTGTGTACCCAGTTTTTTTCAAATGCGCCAAAACTGTTTTGTGGTCAATTTCCAGTTCTTCAGCTACGTCGTAACTACTGGTATGCCGATCTTGCTCCACTTTTTCAAAAATGGCATCCATTTTATCCGTAATAGGGCGACCAGAGCGACGTGCATCTTTGACATCAAAATTTCCGGATTGAAAACGCTTAAACCAAATTTTTGCTACTCCCACAGACACTACACTAGGTCCATAAACATCGCAAATTTTTTTCGCGGCTTGCGTTGCATTTTTACCTTTTTAGGGTTCCGTTGCCAAATGGCAAAAAACGGAACCCTTATAGATTCGTCAAGTCTGTCTGTCCGTATGTCACAGCCACTTTTTTCCGAAACTATAAGAGCTATGCTGTTGAAACTTGGTAAGTAGATGTATTCTGTGAACCGCATTAAGATTTTCACACTAAAATAGAAAAAAAAAAAACAGTAAATTTTGGGGTTACCATTACCCATACGTATGGGGTATCTAAATAGGTCTTCAAAAATGGTAATGAGGTTTCAAATATCATTTTTTTCAAAACTGAATAGTTTGCGCGAGAGACACTTCCAAAGTGGTAAAACGGTTACCCCCCCCCCCCCCCCCCGTAACTTCTAAAATAAGAGAATGATAAAACTAAAAAATATATGACGTACATTACCATGTAAACTACCACCGAAAATTGGTTTGAACGAGATCGAGTGAGTAGTTTTTTTTAAAACGTCATAAATCGTAAACCGCAATTTACCTTACATTCAATCAACTGAAATATAAAAATTAAAAATAAAAATCTTTTTTAACCGAGAATACCTACAGGTTTGTACGGAACCCTCGGTGCGCGAGTCCGACTCGCACTTGCCCGTTTTTTTGTAGTAAAATTTTAAAATGTATCGAATTTCTTCATTAGATTCACTCATCTTGACGGTACGAAAAACAAATGAAAATCACACGTTTTCCTAATTTGAATTTGGAATTATGTGCTTTAAAATTTAAACTTTCAATGATACCAAAACCAGCCAGATACAAATAGTATAGCCAAAGAGATTTTATTACAAGTTCATACATACTATAATGCGAAAAGACTTTTTCCCCAACCTAATACGTCAAAATTTTGGACGTTACCCTTATAAGCTTTTATAGCTTCTGCCCGCGACTTCGTCTGCGTCAAATTTTTGCTCCCCTGACCCTTCCCGTCGCATCGATTTGCCTGCTAGTTTTCGTCCATTTTTCGTTGCTGCTCGCTCCTTTTCAGTTATAGTGAGTCAACCTTAAAAGATAGACATATGCTCTTGCGGACTTTTTTTTAGAACTTTTTAAAAGGAATAATTCCGTCATACATGATTTTTGCGTTACTTTAACCGTTTACGCAGCGCACGCAACGGAAACTCTCAAAAGGAAAACATTTTCCCCGTTTTTGCAACATTTTTCATTACTGCTCCGCTCCTCTTAGTTGTAGCGTGATGTTATATAGCCTATAGCCTCCCTCAATAAATAGGCTACCCAACACAAAAATAATTTTTCAATTCGGACCAGTAGTTCCTGAGATTAGCGCGTTCAATCAATCAATCAAACAAACAAACAAACTCTTCAGCTTTATAATATTAGTATAGACTAGTGACCCGCCCCTGCTTTGCGTGGATTTTATGTTCATCCAGATTTCATAGAGCTTCCCGCGAAGAGTGAAGAAGAGTGTCCATGGAGTTTCTTCCACATTCTTCTACATAGGTACCTACTACGCTTCGCAATGAGCAACTAGCTACTTTTTTTGACCGACTGACCCCTTGACAATTCAAAAGTGCCTGTAATTAGTTTTTATAAATAAATGCTTCGAGTTCTGACACTTTAGGCAGGGGCAGACTATTATTGTATTATTACATATAGATCTCTTTCTCGGAGTTACTTCTCTTATATGCTTCTGAGAAAACAATACCCCTTGCATGTATTCTCATTTTGTTTATGAAGAAAAATAGAGCAGTGAGCTTTGACAACCTGATTACGCATTCTTGAAAAATTCAAACCAAATTCTAGCAAATAGGTCAGTTACCATAATTTCCAAAATACGCAGTTTCAATGAAAGAACTGTTTACGATTTATGTTCGGATACACTATTCGAATACGTACAGTAGGAAATTCCCCGAAATTCATTTTGTTTTCTTAGATATTTATCTATGTTTATGTGCTCACTTCTTGAATTGAGTGCGTCAAAAGTCAGTAGAAATATGAAACTTTTAACGATTTCCGATACTCTCGCGGTTTTAAACTCATTTATTAATATTGTTACATTATTTATTGTTATATTATTTAGGGCAGTGTGGGTAGTTAAAATTTAATAAAAAAATATTGTGAGGTGATTTGACTGTTTTTGAATAAATAATGGCTCCGAGACGAAAATTAACTATAGAAGAATTAATGGAGATCGAGGGCAAATCTAAAAAAAAAAAAAATTAGTGCTGTGGGAAAATTATTTAAAGTTAGTCCAGAAGGTGTGCGAAACATAATAAAGAAGAGTTTAGAATGTCCCACTCTTGCAGATAGGCCACGGTCGGGGCGTCCTAGGGCTACTACTTCTGTTGATTATTCCATAAATTACGTCACACGAATTTCATGATTTTTGACCCCCTCCCCCGTCCTTGTCACAGCTGGTCACATTTGTGAGACCCCCCCTCCCTAGTGTGACGTCACGAATATTATAATTTTACATCTAGAAACAATTATTGAATTAAAACAGCAATTCCGAAATTTAAATGTTTTTTTTTTAATATATAAAATGAACATCAAATCAAAGACTGCAAGAAATTAACAAAACAAAAAACGATTAATTATAATTAAAGATCAAACTTAATCATCTTGAATCCATATAACCTCTCTGAAGTTGGCATTTTTTTTTTTTTGGCAAAAATAGCAGACAAACAAACGAAATACGGGATAATTAGCCGTAAATTAACCGCAAATTAAACGTGAAAACCATATATTTACCGCACATACGGAAACCCAAAAATCTGTTTGCATGCTAGCTTCAAATGAAGTTAGCATGCAAAAATCGTAAAATCGGTTAGAAACATCCTAGGGAACTCTACTTGAGCTCATAATTTGCCGCTTATTAGCCGCTGGCGATATAGCCCGAGACCGAAGGGAATTTTTTTTTTTTCGAAATAACCCATACTTTTCATATCGGCGGCTCGCCAATCTTTGTAAAATCGAACCCGATCGCTCCAATGAAGTTAGCATTTAAATTACGATTTTTGCATGCTAACTTCATTGGAAGCTAGCATGCAAACTGATTTACGGGGTTTTTGTACTCGCGGTTAATTCTTGGTTTTCACGGTTAATTAGGGCAACCATCACAGCATCTTTCAGGCCCAAATACAGTTTGTCGGAGCGATCGGGTTCGATTTTACAAAGATCGGCGAGCCGCCGATATGAAAAGTATGGGTTATTTCGAAAAAAAAAAATCCCTTCGGTCTCGGGCTATATCGCCAGCGGCTAATAAGCGACCTCTCTGAAGTTGGCATGGCAAAAATAGCAGACAAACAAACGAAATACGGGATAATTAGCCGTAAATTAACCGCAAATTAAACGTGAAAACCAAAAATTTACCGCACATACGGAAACCCAAAAATCAGTTTGCATGCTAGCTTCAAATGAAGTTAGCATGCAAAAATCGTAAAATCGGTTAGAAACATCCTAGGGAACTCCACTTAACCCATACGGTTATTTCGAAAAAAAAAAATTCCCTTCGGTCTCGGGCTATATCGCCAGCGGCTAATAAGCGGCAAATTATGAGCTCAAGTAGAGTTCCCTAGGATGTTTCTAACCGATTTTACGATTTTTGCATGCTAACTTCATTTGAAGCTAGAATGCAAACAGATTTTTGGGTTTCCGTATGTGCGGTAAATTTTTGGTTTTCACGTTTAATTTGCGGTTAATTTACGGCGAATTATCCCGTATTTCGTTTGTTTGTCTGCTATTTTTGGCATGCCAACTTCAGAGAGGTTGGTGTGAGAAAGCTAGTTTTCCGTTGGATACCGCATCTGCTTTCCGACGATCACAAGGTGGCTCGCGTCAGATGGTGTAAGAAAACTCTGCAAAGGTTCAACCGAGGAGAGTCAAATCACGTCTACGACATCATCAGTGGTAACGAATCTTGGATCTATGCCTACGATCCTGATTCCAAACAACAATCTACAATCTGGGTCTTTCAAGACGAGCCAAAGCCGACTAAAGTTGTTCGTTCTCGAAGCACTTCAAAGAAGATGGTGGCCACGTTCGTTGGAAAACCCGGCCATGTTGCGACTATTGCACTTGAAGATCGTAGAACGGTTAATGCAGAGTGGTATACCACAGTTTGTTTACCACAAGTCATCGCCGAACTTTGAAAATCTGACTCAAAGCGACGCATCATCCTGCACCACGACAACGCAAGCTCACACAGCGCTCGTCAAACGATTGAGTATTTGAAGCAGGACTAAATGTAGAAATTCTTGACCATCCTCCATACAGTCCTGACCTAAGCCCTAACGATTTCTTTACATTTCCTAAAATTAAGAAAAGTCTCCGTGGTCAAAGGTTCCAGTCCGGTGAAGAAGCAGTCGACGCTTTCAAGTCAGCCATATTGAACACCCCCACTTTAGAGTGGAATAAATGTTATAATAACTGGTTTGAGCGAATGGAAAAGTGTATTAAGCTACGTGGTGAATACTTTCAAAAACAATAAAAAGTACTATAAGGTTCTAGTTGTGTTTATTTCTTCAAACGACAAAACTTAAAAGGCATGCCTCGTAGTTAAGATAGATAGGGGTAATCTTCGGAACTACTAGAAACTGCAACGACTACTACTCAAAACTGCTGTGAAGTTAAATGATAATTGTAATGAAATAACGTAAAAACAAATACAATTTTATTTTATAATTTTTTCAATTTTACTTTGAGAATCTATGCAACGGGTTCTTTTTACAAGGAGACCTTCCGTTGTTGGAATGAAGGTATGCAACTTTTTAGTTCCTGGAATGGTTGTTCACGATTAATATCATCTTTGGAACAGTAGTAAATCGCTGTTTGTTTTAAAGATAATTTTGCCCATTCATATAATGGCATTGGTGAAAGGATTGATCTACTTGCAGGTAACTGTAGACGTGCACGCGTCGCTTAACATTTGAGGTTCCCCCCAAGATCATCACATGGCCCCTTTCCATGGGACGTTGCGTGAAAATGTATTTCTGCATTCGTATTAAAATCATGTTTATAATAAAATAAATTCACAAAATTGAATCTATTTTTAAAATGTTGAGAGGCACCGTCGCACACTGGGGCCCTTTTGTATAAAGTAATGCTCAAAAGTCCAAATATAAATAAAATTGCTATAAAATCTTACATCTTTAAACGAGCAATTCTTGTATATATATATTTAATCTGAATCTCGGAAACGGCTCCAACGATTTTCATGAAATTTTGTATACAGGGGGTTTCGGGGGCGATAAATCGATCTAGCTAGGATTCATTTTTATAAAATGTCGTTTTATTCGTGTTTTCGATGACCAACTTTATCCATAATCAACTTGAACATAAACTTATTATTTTAAACACAATTTAACCATTTTATACCGAGCAAAGCTCGGTCATCCAGATATTATTTATTTTAATTGAAATATTAGGCAGAAATTAACATTTATAAAATATAACATTATATTTCGAAATCCGAAGCGTCAGAATCATTAGAAAAGGTTAGTCATTCTTCTAAAAGCATATCTGTAACTTCAGGATCAAACAGTCTTCTTTTAACTACTTTGGAAGTACTTAAATTTGTTATGACAGGGTCAGTAGAAATAAGTAGACGATGAAATATATCTTCTAAGTTAAGAAGCTAAGCGGCTAAAGAAATCTGTTTAATGTTGGTGCTGGTTACAGCTTCTTTTTGTGTAATAATTAAACGATTAGCTGTGTGGTCCAATAGAGATTGCAGTGGAATCTCACTTTCAACCTCAGTGGTTTTTATTCCGTCAGGCAGACATTGTTTTTTCGCAGTACGGACACTTTTATAGGAAGGAAATACATCCTTGGCGTAATTTCTTGTAATATTATATTGCCTCCTACTTAACTGTGCCTCCATCATTAAAAATAGTGCTTGTCGTTAGTTAACTTGTGACATTCAGGTACAATTCTTTCGATAGATGTATTTGGACTAACAAGTTCTTGAACTTTTTTAGCTTCTTTGCGTTTTCCACTAGCTCGCAAGCTCATTTGTGCTGCGTATGTTAACTCTTCAGTAGAATGGCTTTGACGAAGTTCTGCAGTTTTCCTGCGTTTTGACTAGTCACTACATTCATCAAAAGATTTCTTCGGCCGTCCTCTGCAGGCTTCTGATATAGTTTGAACTGGGAAACATTCTCCAACCAAGTTTTTTCAGCTTCAAAAAACCTGTTTTTGTGTCTACCACATCTATCCCACTTATATGTAAAAGACTTCTTAAAATTTCGCAATTATAATTTTAGTTCAGATTCTTTTCTCTGAATCCGTACAGTTGGTATGATGTCTGAGGTAGGTTTCTAGGTCCATGAACTTCTTTTCCATAGATTTAAGCTACTTTGGGATATAATCTCACATAAGTTTGCATTTTTCAAGGTGAAGTATGATGATGAACTTTCTTCTGAAATGTAATGAAAATAAAGTTGTCTACAACAAAAACAATATCAAAATAAGGTGCGACAGACATGACTTATAACTGGTTTCTTCAAAATATATCTTATTTATTGAAATTAATTGCAAGGGACTATTGCTAGATACTTTGGTTTTATTGTAACATCATAACGCCTAACAAAAATTTGTGCGCAAGAAAACTTTTATTATCTCGAAAATGCGCAAAGTTCTATTGCTAATAATCTCTTTAGTTCATTACTAATTAACACCTCGCAGATATTGTTAAAAATATTTCAAAAATAGAACTTTGCGCAAAAAGGAAAAAATAAAAAAAAAATCATTCAGTACATAAAAAACCATACTATCACATATAATTAGTCATTAATCCAAAAGTACTAATCGTTAAGTACTATCGTAACAATGGGAGTCCCACAGGGCTCAATTCTTGGTCCTTTTTTGTTTCTTATTTATATTAATGACTTGCCTTACCTTATAAAAGATAATCATAATATAGATTTGTTTGCGGATGATACTTCACTTTTGTTTAAACTTAAACGTCAGCAAGTGGATACTGACGATGTTAATAGCGCGATCTCAAAAGTAGTTCACTGGTTCAATGTAAATAATTTGCTTCTTAATGAAAAAAAAAACCAAATGCATTAAGTTTGCGCTACCTCACGTTAGGCAAGTGAAAACGAATGTTTTGTTGAAGGGCGAAGAATTGAATCCTGAAGATAGCACTGTATTCTTGGGCCTAACTTTGGATGCCAAGCTTCAGTGGGGCCCGCATTTAGATAAATTGTTGAAAAAGCTAAGCTAATGCCGAATTTTTCTAACAGCGTATGCAGCTGGCATACGCTGTTAGAAAAATTCGGAATTTAACTGACATAGAGACAGCCCGTTTAGTGTATTTTGCCTACTTTCATAGTGTAATGTCGTACGGTATTCTGTTGTGGGGAAATGCCGCCGACATTCAGACTATCTTTGTCGTGCAGAAAAGAGCTGTTCGATCAATTTATAAATTAAGCTTAAGCCCGAGACACTCACTCAGAGAGAAATTTAAAGAAATTAATATAATGACTGTGCCTACACAGTATATTTTTGAAAATCTTTTATATGCCCACAAGAATATTAAATTGTTTAAAAAATTCAGTGATATCCATAATATAAATACTAGGAATAAACACAAATTTGTTGTACCTTCAACAAGGCTCAAGAAAATAGGTGGCTCATTCAGATGTCAATGTATACGCTTTTATAATAAACTTCCAAGCCATGTTCAAGATCTAAGTCTCAATAAATTCAAATCTTTCATTAAACGTAAGTTGTGCCAGAAAGCCTTTTATACTGTAAAAGATTATATTGAAGACAAAAAAGCTTGGGATTAAGCTGCTCCAATTTTTATATTATAATTATACTGAATGTTTTTTTTTTTTTAATTATTATTATTATTTATTTGAAAATATACACTTTGACATTTGATTATTGTTTACACTATGACATGAATGTATACTTTCAGAAGTATAATATTATTATTTAAGTGATTTTGAATGTGAGGACTATGTAGGTGATGTTTGTTTTTTTTATATCTCTTACTCATTCCATTTTAATGATAATCTGGCAGTTTGAGTACTTAATGCGGCCTACCAAAATGTCCTTTCTTTGGTATTGTTCGTCGAATCTTTGTGCTCCTTATGTTCTGAGTTGAGCTGCAAGATTACTGACAAATGCGTGCATTGACTGGACAGGTCCACTCAATCTGTATGGTTCTTTCCTCAAAAGACCATTTCAGACACCCCCATGTACATGGTCCTCAAATGATCAGACCGGGACTATTTCCTGATTTTATATATACATTGACATTGGTGAATTTTACTTAAGTATACAATGACATGAATATTTACTCTTAAAGTATTAAATTGTTTTAATTACCTATTGTAAATGTGAAGACGAAGTGGGTGTTCTTTTTTTTTTGGTTTCCTTTTCTTCTAATTAAATTTTTTACATTGTCTGGCAGTTTCAGTAATTTGTGCGACCTACACAAATGTCCTTTCTTTGGTATTGTTCGTCGAATCATTGACCTCCTTAAGTTCTGAGTGGAGCTGCATGATTACTGACAAATGCGTGCACTGATTGGACAGGTCCACTCAAGCTGTGTGTTCTTTCCTTAAAAGACCACTTCAGACACCAATCCACATGGTCTTCACATGATCTGATCAAGATTATGTCTGGACTTTAAAAGAGACTGTGACCTCTGAGTTTGTTTCGGCGTTTCTTCTCAGAGTAGTCAGATAGGAAATGCCGACCACATCTAGTTTAAAAAAAGAATTGATTGACGTGTAAACGTGTTTGTACAAACCTACTTGCAAAAATAAAGTCATTTATCATTTAAGGTTCATAAAAACAACAATAGAATAACCATACTGTAGAGGTCTTCTAGTGAATAATAATACTGGTTTACTTCCAAACACGCCTTTATTCTCACTCCGGATCTAACCTACTAATATCTCCCTTTTTGACAGCTATAGAGGTGTCCATCAAACAACTATAAAGATAGAGATGTTCCACACTATAAATCCTACAATCCCTTCCTTTCTTTATAAACAAAATAGCAATTAATAAGCATAATGACTAGCCTTAAACAAAAACAAATTAAGTACGCGATCAACACATCAGACGCCCACTAAACCAAATGGTGCCTTACATAAGTACACATTCAATAATCACCACCTCGAGCACTAATACAACTAGCCTCAAACAAGTATGCACGAAGTAGTCAACACATCAAGCATTAATATAATTTATCTTTAAACATGTAAATTGAGTAATCAACATAATTCAGTCATTAATACAGTTTAATATTAGGCTTAACACAAAGTCTTTATATTTGGCAGGAGCCCTACATTCTCTTGAAGGTCTGTCTGTCTTAGTCCCAATATTAGCATCTGTCAAGTCCAGACTTTCCTTATCTTTGCTTTTCTCCCTCTGCCCTTTATCACTCTCATGGCTGTCTCTTAAATCTGTTTTCTCTTTTTCACATACCCCAGTTTGTTCACTGCTTTGCATGCTAAATCTACTCATATCTCTTCTCTTGATAGGTTGAAAATAGGTAGAATTTCTTCTCAGTATTTTTCCATCTGGTGATTGAGTTGCCATTGAATTTCCTGTTTTCCATATTACTGTATGCTCTGTAGGTGAGAAGTCTGTACTCAGTTTATTCTGCTTCATCTGTTTTACTAATACTTTATCTCCTGGTTTGATATCTGTAACTTTGCTGTGTCTTCTCTTGTCTGCATACTGCTTCTGTATGCCCTTCTGGTATCTGTCTCTATCTCTGATTTCCTCATCTTCATAATCAGTTTTTTTCAGTTTTGTTATTTCTGGTATCTTTGTTTTTATAAGTCTGCCTCTAAACAGTTCTCCTGGTGGTACTCCAGTAGTACTGTGGGGTGTTGTGCGGTAAGCAGATAGATATGTAAGTAGTTCTTCTTTCCAATCCTGTTTCATTGCCTGTGCAATCCTTAATCTTCTTAAAACATTACGGTTCTGTCGTTCAACTTCTCCGTTGGCCTGTGGCCATAGGGGTGTGCTATGCTTAAGCTTGATGCCATACGACTTCAGGAATTGCACAAAACGATGATCAATAAATGCTGGTCCATTATCACAGATTATATTATCCATGATACCCTCTCTAGCTATAATTTTGTTCAGGATATTTATTGTGTTTTCAGCTGTTGGATGTTTCACAATTTCTACTTCATAGAATCTGCTGTAATAATCCACAATGAATAACAGGTAATGTCCTGATGGTAATGGTCCAAGATAATCAATTGCTACTTGTTCCCACACTTTACTTGGAAGCTCAGTTGATACCAAAGGCTCAGGTGGTACAGCCTTCCTAACCAACCTACATCCATCACAGGTGTCTGTCCAATACTCAATATCTTTATCCATGGTCCGCCACCAAACCTTTGACCTTAATTTACTCTTCATCCCATTTGCAGAGATGTGCCCCTCATGTCCTATTTCTAGTATTTTGGCAGTCAGTTCCTTGGGTACTATGATTCTGGGCCCTCTTAAAAGAATTTCTTCCACAACACATAACTCTGTCTTTATAAGTTCATATTTCCTCAATTCCTTTGGCCATATGTCTTTTTCTATTGATTTCTTCACCTCTGTTAACTCTTCATCTATTAAAGTAGCTTCTCTCACTTCGTCCACTGTCACTGCAGGTGTAGTTATTTCAATCAGGCCTAAAAGAGAATTTTCCTCTGTTTTATCTTCAGATGATTCTGGCTTCCTGCTGGTGTTTAATAGTCTTGATAACGGATCTGCAATGTTGTTTTTACCTGGCTTATAGATAACTTTAAAGGTATATGGTTGCAATCTTAACACCCATCTTTGTATCCTAGCGCTTGGCCTTGACCTTGCAGAATAAATTATCTCTAACGGTTTATGGTCAGATATTATTTTAAATTCTTTACCCAATAAATACATATAGAGATTCTCACAAGCCCATATAATAGACAGAGCTTCTTTTTCTGTCTGAGAATATCTCTGTTCAGTTGGTGTGAGAGCTCTACTAATATATTTGATTGGCACTGGTTGTTTCTCATTGTTAATATTTTGGTGTTGGATCAATACTCCTGCAATGCCTACAGGACTAGCATCGGTTACTAATGTAGTACTTGCATCCTTGTCATAGTAGCCCAATGCAGGTGCCTTTGCAATAATACCCTTCAGCTGCTGGAATGCCTGCTGGTGCTTGTCCTGCCATGTAAACTCTGTGTCTTTCTTTGTCAGGTCCCTCAGTGCCTCAGTGATGGTGCTAAAATTAGGTATAAACCTTGCTGAAAAATTCACCAGCCCTAGAAAGCTTCTTACTTCTGCTTTACTTTCAGGTGCCCTAAATTCTTGAATAACTTGTTGACTGGTCAGTGTGGGTTCAATACCCTTAGCTGATAAATGGTGTCCTAGGAATGTGATCTCCCGCACTCCAAATACACACTTGTTTTCATTCAGGGTGATGCCATTTTCTTGCAGCCTCTCAAGGACCATTTTTAGCCTGATATCATGCTCTTCACGTGTTTTACCTCCGATTCTGATATCATCCTGGCTGTTTGCCACACCTTCGATGCCTTGCAGCAGTTGGGAGACAATTCGTTGAAACATTTCACTTGCGCATCGAATACCAAAGAACAATCTTTTGTATCTGAAGAGTCCCACACTACAACTGAACACTGTGATGTTCCTGGAGTCCTCGGAGAGTAAGATCTGATGGTACCCCCACTTAATGTCAATTTTAGAAAAGTACTGACAGCCATTGAGGTCATCCAGTAATTCTTCAAATGTAGGAAGTGGTACCCTTTCACGCAACACAGCTTCATTTGCCATCCTCATGTCGACTACTAGTCGGTGCTGCCCCTTCTCCTTCTTCTGAACGATGTGTGAAGGTGAGACACAGGGTGTCGGTCCTGTCACGGATTCAATAATATCATTGTCAAGTAGTTCCTTAATTAAATCTTTTTCTATCTGTCTCACATTAAATGGTTGTCTTCTGACAGGTTGAGCAACAAGTGGTACTTTAGGGTTAATGGGTATTTTAAGTTCAAAATTTTTCAACTTGCCCACTCCTGTGAATATATTGGGATACATTGCAGTTATTTTGTCCTTGGTTAGATAACTGTTGTTGGGCTCTGTATATGCTGTCATAACCGTGGCTTCAGGCCCTACTCGCAATAGTCCTAACTGAATAGAAGTATCTCGGCTTAACAGTGCTGGCCCCTTGCCATCATACACTAACACAGAAGCTGTTACATTTATTTTTGTGTCTGGTGAATACAATTTTGTTTTAAAAATTCCTAATTTAAGAATTTCCTTGCCACCATAGGCACAATATCTTTGAGACTTACTGTTTACTAAATCACATTGTAAACCACACCTTAACAATTCTTTAAAAAGCTTTTTGTCAATTATATTGATCATCGCACCAGAGTCTATAATAAACTTATGATTTTGTCCACAAATCCTAATGTTACATTTATTATCTGCAGCACACATCACCGGAAATACAGACTGCACATAACCTTCTTCATCACATTCACATTCATTGTCTGATTCACTTTCACTGTTTGATTCTTCTTCTACTACATATTTTACATATCTTTTCTTGTTTTTCTTTTCATTCTTCCTTGATTCCTGTGTCTTGCATTGTTTCTTAAAATGACCTTTCAGCCCACACTTTTCACATTTTTTGTCCATAGCGGGGCATGATGAATCTTTAGCAAAATGCCCTGTATATCCACATCTAAAGCATTTTTGATTTCCCACTTTAGGTTTCACTAAGCTTACTTCCTTCTGTTCCAGCGCTTGAGACTGAGTCTCAGCAGATTTGCATGTCACATTAGACATTTGTTTTTCCATTTCCAATATTCTTGCTACTTCTAGCAATTTATGTAGCGCTAACTCTTTCTTTAAAAACTTTCTTTTTAGCTCCCTGTTGTTACATTTTTCAATAATTTGATCACAAATTGCTTCTTCCTTGTTGGCAAACTTGCAATATTTTGCCTTTCTACGCAGACGCACGCAAAAACTGTCAATTGTCTCTCCCTCCTCCATATTCAGGCTTCGAAATATCTGCCTCTCATAATTTAGGTTAACTTTAGGTTCAAAATATCGGTTCAACTTGGCAACCGCTTTTTCAAAATCGTCTTTTCCGACATCTTCCTCACGGTCTTCTAAGCTCTCAAATATCTCCTGAACTTCTGGACCAGCCTGATGTAAAAGTCGTGCCACCTTTTGTTTTGTCGACAGTCCGATCTGTCCCTCCAAATAATAGTTAAAATTTCGCATCCATGACAGCCATCTTTCGTTCACGGAATCTGGTTCCAGGTAAGGCTCGAATTTAGGCCCCGCAGCGCCAACCGCATACTCGGCCACTGCCATCGCCATGTCTTCGTGGTTTTTTTTTTTTTTTTACTCGTCGCCAATAAATCTGTAGAGGTCTTCTAGTGAATAATAATACTGGTTTACTTCCAAACACGCCTTTATTCTCACTCCGGATCTAACCTACTAATATCTCCCTTTTTGACAGCTATAGAGGTGTCCATCAAACAACTATAAAGATAGAGATGTTCCACACTATAAATCCTACACATACCTTGCCTAGTTGCAGCCATGATGCACTTCAATTAAATATGACGATTACTTACAAAAATAAATATTTTAATATTCACTACAAACTCACGAACGTTATCGGGTTAGTAATGATGTGGGTATAAAGTCAACTTTGAGCTGATGCACTGGACAGCAGATAGCAGTTACTGATTCAGTATTTGTAGAAATGATGTGATACATTCTTAAGTCTACCCTTACATAGGTAATTTTTTGAAATACCCTAATTTTGAACATCGAGTTTTGAGCACTACGTTGTATGAACGGGTCCCAGTGTGCGTCGGTTATATATATAATTTAAGACACATCTATAGCTTGTTCAAGAAGGTGTTTGTGTAGTATTTTTTGGTAAGAGTAAACTTTTTGACAAGCTAAAGATAAAATTATCTTTTACTTCTTCCTACTAATATTTGTAGCAATTCAAATGCTTTTATCAATGTCTAGATATTATTTTATTTTTTAATAACTACTCTTTATTATTTTTAGAGCTCCAACAAACATAAACAGCATGATAAATGTCAAATGAAAATGGTCGCAAAATTTTGTTTTGAAATGTTTACTTCCGGTTTAGAGGACTAAAATTTTTTTTTTTCAAATTTGATTACTTTGTTAAAAAGACCAGCTAATTTTCTATACAAATCGCATAGTTTGAAAATTTATTGTAATTGTTTTCAATACGAAAAAGTTCTTCCAAAAAATCGTAATTTCGATTTAGACGTTTCTTTTGGAGCCCGCCCATAACTAGACAAATACACATCATATATAAAAAAAAAATTGTGTCCGTATTTATATCAACTAGAAGTATAACTGGACTTAATATGAAAAAAATTCAGAACCTCACTTTTTTTTCCCTGTCCGCTTGACGTGAAATGCCCCATACAGCAAGGATAACTAAAGAATATTTTGAAGATAACGAAGTGGACTTATTGGAATGGCCTTCAATGTCATCCGACCTTAACCCCATTGAACATTTGTGGGATGAATTAGACCGCTGGATCCCTGTTTCCATAAGACGCAACAGGAATTTGTATAGAAATAAAATATTTGAAACATGGTCGACTATACCGGGCAAAACATTACAAAATCTTGTAGAATCAATGCTTTGACGACTTAAAGCAGTTCTACTGAATAATGGCGGTCATATAAAATATTAAAAGTTAAGACATTGGCAAAGACACAATTATAATAATAATTCTTCAAATAATTTTTCAACAATTTCAACTAACTTTTGGCATCGTAATTTCACTGTTTATCTACATAAACATGACATAAATCAAAATTATTAAAATTGTTATGGTTCTCTTATTGATAGAAATATTCTAAATTGATTATATTTTAATAATATAGTTCTTGAAGCCATGATTTTATTTGGTTTTATTATAATTTCATCACATTTATTACATTATTGATAATTTCAACTTTTGTAGGGTACTGTATGTCAGCGTAGTTTGTGACGTATATCAGCGTAGTATTCGAAGACAGTTTTTTTTGCTATCCTGGTAACCCTGGCAAGGATAATAACAAATTTATGAAATTATAGTATTGTCATCGGTCCTCGATAAGTCTACAAGAGTTCAAATTAAATCTGGTCGTTTAAAGTAGGACAAAATTGCGCTATAAGGAGTTGGTTACAAACAAACATACAAGTTAAGCTAATATAAAGCGTGTAAAAATCACAGGTAATGAATAAAATAAAGCATTTCATAGAGGAAATAAATGTATGTAATGTATTAAATTAACATGTACAGTCGGCCAAGAAAGTGGTGTACCACCCTAAGGTTGAATATCGCTTGCAGATTCATAGGTGATAAAGATTAGTTTCGCTTGCAGATCGATCTGACAACTTCTATTGCTGTCTTTATCTGATTATTGATAACGACTATTACTGTTTGTAACGTGACAGCTGTTCTTAGTTTGAACTTGATGGAACCAATGACGTCGTAAAATCAACGGCGGGGGGCTGTAGATTTTGATGACAAAATTGTATCTACAAATTCAGAATTGTAATCAACAAGTTACATAAAATTGTAAAGGCACAAGGCGAATCCACAAACCTACAATTTCTGTAAACTTGTAATTACAATATCAATAAAAAACAAGCTAAAAATAGATTTATCCTTTTATTAAATTTCTACAATCAATTTTAAAATACTTATAACAAACAAAAACATAGCATATATCGAAAATTACAACAAGTAATATTTAGAAGATATTGAATTTTTTTTTAAATTAGAAACGGGTGTAACCGCCGTTGGCCTCTATAACCTCTAAAAGACGAGACCTCATTGAACCAACAAGCCGTGAGCAAATATCGGTTCCCCGCATTTCCTCCCAAATATAATTACAGTGACTAATAAGAGCTTGTTTGGTTCTTTCATTTTGATGCGACCATCGTTGGACCATAAGGCCCCAAAGATTTTCTATCGGGTTGAGGTCCGGCGATCTTGAGGACCACTGAATTACCCTTACGTCAGTGTGTGAACGAAACCAGGCTCTTACGATCCTCGCATTATGAATTGAACAATTATCTTGAACAAAATCAAATTGTGGCACTTCGTTCTCCGGGTAAACATTACGGACTGTCGGTAGCATTGCATTCTGAAGCACGTCGATATAATTTACAGCCGTCGCTCAAGGAGGTAGAGAACACAATTCTCCTACACCATCCGCACTCATCCAGCCCCAAATATTTACGGAAATTCGACCTGATTCTCTATTTGGGATTACATGATCATCTTTATACCGTGTTGAATTATATCGCCAAAGGTGAAGACGTCCATGCTGACTGGATTTAAACGTTTTTTCATCACAAAACACTGTATTAGACCAATCAAACTCTAAGTGCTCTCTGGCGAAGTTCAGACGAGCAAGTCTGTGAGCATCCGTCAAATATATTTTCTTGGCGTAATGCCTGTGGTGCAACCCCATGTAATGTAGATGATTCCTTATTGTTTGGGCACTCACATCGAACATCTCCGCAAAATGTTTTGTGGGCTTAAAACCATTGATTTCATATTCCCGTCTCATGAATTCTCTATCGTTATTGGAGAGTGCAGGCCGGCGACCACTTCTTCTGTGATCCAACAAACTTCCCTCCTCTCCTTCACGACGAATCCAAAAGCGGACAGAACGCCTCGATATATTCAAATTCCGGGATATCGCACTGATACTGCTTCCCTCATTAAATTGGGGAATTATTTGTGCTCTTTCGGCAATGGTCAAGTTGGCAGGCATTGAGATGATTTTATATGCAGTTGATTGAAAAAACACGGAAAATATATCGATTTTTTGCATATATTTGACAAAATGTCAATTGTCAGTTTTCTTTTTCAAATGGAATTCGGTTGTCTATTTAAATAGTTTTTATTACTTTTGTTTGGAAACATTTCAATTGCTTTGTAGAAACTAATGTCCTTTTCATTTATACTAAAGGTTAAAATGTCATGTACTTATATGTGACATATGACGTATGAATACTAAATACATAGGTTTACGTCATGATAATGTTGTCTCTTTCAGTAATATCTTTTTATAACGAACCTTGTTGTAATTTTCGATGACCGGGAAACTAAATCAAAACTGGTACACCACTTTCTTGGCTGACCGTACATATCGTCTCTTTATTGGTAAAACCGATTATCTGCACTTTTTTTCAAAAATGAGTTATTTACACCAAGCTACTCAAATTTTTGAGCTCTATCTACTGGTAAAACCGATATTTCGATACGATGCATAGTTTTCGAGATAGATAGGCAAAAAAAGAATTATATTACAAGCTTTTATGTAACATCTGCATTAAATAACACCTAAAGTCTTATACCTGTACGATTTTTTGGAAGCCTTGCAATCAAAAAAACACATTCCGTTTCATATCTTATTTTAGTTGCAATTTACTTATATTCTGAACATACTGTAGCATTGTACTAATACAAATTAAAATACTTTAAATGGTTCTGATACTGCTGAATTATTGGAAAGTACTTAGAATCTTACACATTAAAAAGAGAGTAAGTAGTTCTACTTGCTTTTAACAGAACATAATCCTTCGCACTTGTGCAGATTTTAATTCAATTAAAAGAGATTACTTATGCATCTTTATTTGTTTTTTCCACAACATCACGTTAATAGTAATTTACTTAAATTGTGCAATAAACATTTTTATTTTTTTATCTGCAAAATGTTCATGGGTGAATCTTCAGAAAATATTATTTTTGAGTAAATTTTGTGGATTCTTAAAAACCTGCGTGCATCGCTCTTATTTTTTAAAAGTATTAATAGGTATGTTCAGATAACAAGTTTTTCTTTATTTTGCCTCCAGATAAACAAGAATTTCAAGAGATAATCATGTTTTTCTCTAAACTACTGTTGAGCATAATGATATAGTGTGAGAAAAATGATTTTCAAGCATAGGAAAATGACGATATGTTGAGAACAATGATAATATGCTCATGAGTTTAGTTTTTTACTTCTGTAAACGACGTAGGTAGGTAAATGAAAATAAAAGGAATTAAGTATATTAATTATATTTTTATTTGGTTTAAAGTATAACAATCAACCCGTTCTCAAGGCCCTTCAGAAGCTGTTTGATTCCGTCATACTCGAGGGCAAAACGCCACAGGCATGGAACAGAGGTGTGGTGGTATTTTTCTTTAAGAAAGGTGGCAATGCCCTTCAAATTATAGGCCCATCTCACTTCTGAGCTATGTCTACAAGCTGTTTTCACGAACCGTCTAGCACGCAGGTTTGACGACTTCCAGCCTCCCGAACAAGCCGGATTCCGTAAACGCTTTAGCACCGTACACCACATACATACGCTGCGGCAGGTTATATAGAAGACCAAAGAGTATAACCTGCATCTCTGTTTAGTGTTTGTGGACTACGAAAAACCATTCGATTCGGTCGAAACCTGGGCTGTACTGCAGTCTCTTCAACGGTGCCAGATCGACTATCGGTACATCGAGGTGCTGAAGTGTCTGTACGAAAACGCCACTATGTCAGTCCGACTTCAGGACCAGATCTCGAAACCAATCCTTCTGCAGCGAGGGGTGAGACAGGGAGACGTTATTTCTCCGAAACTGTTCACCGCTGCACTGGAGGACGTCTTCAAGGTTCTGGACTGGAAAGGGGCTAGCATCAACATTAATGGCGAGTACATCACTCACCTTCAGTTTGCTGATGATATAGTTGTCATGGCTGAGACTATGGAGGGCCTCAGTACAATGCTCGATGACCTCAGTAGAGCTTCCGAAAGAGTGGTTCTCAAGATGAACATGGACAAGACAAAAGTCATGTCCAATGCTCATGTGATACCTACTCCAGTGAAGATCGGAGGCGCTACACTCGAAGTTGTGGACGAATATGTGTACCTAGGACAGACTGTCCAGTTAGGTAGGTCCAACTTCGAGAAAGAGGTCAATCGTCGAAGCCGGCTCGGCTGGGCAGCGTTCGGCAAGTTACGCAATATCCTCTCGTCCCACATTCCGCAGTGTCTCAAGACCACCAGTGTGTGTTGCCAGTGATGACTTATGGAACCGAAACGTAGTCGCTCACAATGGGCCTTATTAGAAGGCTGAAAGTTACCCAAAGGGCGATGGAGAGGGCTATGCTTGGAGTTTCCCTACGTGATCGAATCAGAAATGATGAGATCCGTAGGAGAACCAAGGTAACCGACAAAGCCCGAAGAATTGCCAAACTTAAGTGGCAGTGTGCAGGGCACATTGCTCGCAGAACAGATGGCCGATGGGGCTGAAAGGTTCTGGAGTGACGACCGCGTACCGGAAGACGTAGAGTTTGCAGGCGTCCAACAAGGTGGCCCGATGCCCTTGTGAAGGCCGCAGGAATCCGCTGGATGCGGGAAGCACAAAACCGGTCGAAGTGGCGGAGCTTGGGGGAGGCCTATGTCCAGCAGTGGACGTCTTTTGGCTGAATGATGATGATGATCACAATCAACTAATATAAATTAACGTCAAAATAAGTCGAACAAAAAACAATTTCTAACACTTTTATAACTTTATTCATATTTCGTAAATTTTAAGTATCAAAACAACTCGAATCGAATTTGTTCTCGATGTAGATTTCTCCCAAAGACCTTGGTACACAGAAAAGGTGCCTACTGGAACTTACTCTGATCTTCGTCTCAACCAAAAAGTGTTGGTATAAATCTTTCAATGGCAAGCATAAGTACTGTTTTTACATTTGTATCTTATTTTTTTGTATAATATATTGTTTCTTACCTGCACATTGTACAGTTGTACACTGTTCGAATCTTGTTAATATTTTTTAATGGTTTCAATCACTGACTCTTTCTTACTTTTTGAATTCGTTTTTAATTGTTTTGTTTTATCTGCGGTAATGGCACATGGCGATTTGATTGTGAACCCAGGGAATCTGCATTTGATTCCGTACCCAAGAAGTTAATTTTAATCATCTGTCGGTGGAGTTTAAGTAGCTTCTAGTGTCTGTAACTTTTTTGCTTGTCTTTTGTTTTTTCCTATAAGAAATGAGAAGTCTTAAAAGCCGTATTCTTTTCTTTGTCTCTTCATATCTAACTTTGTTAATTGCTGATTGAATAGCTGCATGATTTAAGTCAAAAGAGTCTTCTTTATTAACAAAGCTTGTATCCAAAGAATAACTCACACCTTGATCACTATCAACTGCTTTTACCTGAACTGGCTCGAATGTTGGTGATTTTTCTTCCTTTTTTCTTTGTACCTTTAAATAATATTATCACCATTATAATATTTTACCTACTTATAACAATTTTGCTAAAATCTATCGTATAAATACATACTGGTAAACATACTGAATCACAGACTAGCTAACAAAACTTATTTACCTTTTAGAATTTTCCTTCTGCTGTTTTCGTTGTTATTTGATAGCGCGAGGGCTTTTTGCTGAATTATTTTTTGCTTTCTTTTTTAAGTATTTCTGTCTCCTTTTTTCTTTTTCTACAGCTAGCGATTTGGGATATTCTTTTCATTTCTGCATACCGTCGCTTTTGAGATAGTCTTTGTTTCATTAGTCTATCTTCTCTGCCTATTTTTGATTTACGTGTCATATTCTTAAAAATACATAAAAATGTTGTGTATTTTTGTATCTGTTAGGATGTTTCCATTATCATTTATTAACTCCTCAAATAAACTCAACAGCTGTCCCTGCTTTGAAATATATACTTCATCGTATTTATGGCTGTTTGCGTCATATATATTAAAAAATCTTTAGTATTCTAGTCTAGTATCTTTTATATTAAAAATTTTTTAGTGTACACACACTATCTTCACACAAGGTCTTGCATTGGGGACCTTCATATGTAGCGTTTATAACGTTAACATGTTCGAATATACAAAAATCGTCTTTCATCAAGATCATCCAACTGTCGTAGTTGATGAAATAACATATTTCATCTGCGGTATACCGGCAGCTGTCACTGGAAGACTGAAGATTTATATAATTTTTTAACCTCTAAGTCCCTGAGATACCACATTTGGTATAGACATAATGGTTTTTTGATTGTGTCTGTAATTACGGTAACTGACTGGTTAAAATATAATACTTGAACTTCATGATAGTATTAACCCAGATTATGCGACCAGGTGTTATAACGCCGCCAAAAAATATTTTAAAATACCCGCGTAAAAAAGTTATTGTAAACGAAAAATCCCCATTTTTTTACTCTCATTTAGTTGTTTGCTAAGTTTGGATCGATACAGAATTCGTTTCGAATTTCTTGTTATTTTAGTATTATTGCATAATTTAAAGTGAACAGTGTTTATATTTTGGAGAATGACTTCTGAAAGGTAAGGTATTAAGATATAATTATTTATTTTTACGTACTATTTTTATTCGAATTTAAAACTAAGGACATTAAACAATAAAAATAGTAATTTTGATTCTAATGCTTAGTAATATTACGTGGTGTTTTTCGTGTTCGAATGTCACAGGCGTTATAACGCCTGGTCGCATAATCGGTGTCCAACTCATCTATTTCTTTATTTTTAGGCTAAGACATGGAAAAACACTTAGACTGTATGAAATAATAGAGGAACTGGAACAATCCGATGATAACGATGACACACCCTACTCTGTGGCTATTTTTCCACCAGAAAACGCTATGCCGAAGTGACTGACGAAGACTCAGGCGACGAAGAAGTTGTAAACTTGCATAATCTACCAGGTATATAGACTCATTTTATTTTATGCATCTTGTTAATTTTGTTATTTATTTAAAAGTTAGGCATATTTATAATAATGTGTATTTGACTACGTTAGGTTCACAGCTGAGAGCTAATGCCGAGGTGGAGTTCCTCCGTGTTATTTCCTCGGAGTTGCTTCCTCGGTGCGTAATCGTTTAGCCAAATTTATCAGGGGAATGTTATCTTCTTCATCGGAGGACTCATGGCAAACTGCAAGGCGCTTTTCACAGCAACTCAAGAGATACGTCCAAATCAATCAACCGAACGTGATAAAGAATTATAATGCGAACATGGGCGAAGTGGAACGAGTTGACCAAAATATTGGATTGCATCGAACATCCGTAAGAGAGAAAAAATGTTATTTCCCTCTGATTGCTCACTCCCTAGATATGGCAACTCAAAACACGTGGCAATTATATCGATCTAATGGAGGTGACCTGGACCATTTTAATTTTCGAAGAGCTGTGGTAAGGAGCTTACTAGAAAATTTTAAGAGAACCAAAACCCATGGACCGTGCCCAACTCCCAGGACCCACAGAGAAATATCTCGTTTTGACAGGATCGACCATATTGTCGTATATAAAGATGCCCAACTTATATGCAAAGTTTGTAAGAAGAAAACAAATTTCATTTGCCAGAAATGTGGGCTACATTTACATCCTAAATTCTGTTTTGCCGCCTTCCATAGTCCTGGTAATTAAAAAAATATTTTACATTACGCTTGAAATGCTGATATGCTCTTGGTCTTTACAGTAAATTAAAAAATATAAATCAATCATTTGTTTTTATTATTCTACATTACTCCTAACTACCTATAGTTTTTCTTTATTACATATACTTTATTCTTTAGTACATTATGTACCATCATAATTATGTAATGTACGAATGAATATAAAATAATATGTTTTTTTAAGGTTATTCGTGATAATAGTAGATTATCCGACCAGGCGTTATAACGCCACCCATTTTCCGAGTTTTCCTTAGCTCTGGTATTTTTTTAAATATTTTTCCAGGACTTTAGGGGGGGTAAATAGCAACATATTAAAAAATCACAAAGATCTGATATGTTAAAAAGTTTCAGGATAATCTGGGTTAATATTCAATTCTAGAAACACGACCTTAAACAAATGCATAATTACGAATTCCCATCATTATCCTCAACATTTGTCATTATCATTTCTCGTAATGTCATTCTTCTCAACGTGTGTCATTATCCTGGCAGTACAAATTCAGGACAATGACGGTGAGAAAAATGATGAATTGGAAAAAAACATGTTCAAAAATGTTTTGCGCCCGTGGTATTTCAAAAAACGTTTTATAATTGCGTATGTACACAAAACCTACATACTTTTTTGTTAAATGTCATGTAAAGTCACAATAGAATTTGACGGATATATAAATGAAAATGTAAATGACGTTTGAAATGAAACTTTTTGGAGAATGAATTTCAAACCCTTACCTGCAAAAAACGAGCGCATGTATCATCACCATAGCACATCGCCTGAATAGGGTGCTGGGAGGTCTTTTCGCCGAGACACCAGTTTCCCCTTCTCCTGTCTCTTACTCGACATAATATTGAAAACAAGCATAGCTCAGGATAATGACGCACATTTTTTGAACATGAGTTTTCTCTTTATTAACCTAGTGAGTATTGGTAATTTTATCAAAATTATGGAGATTGATTATGTATAAATACGGCCGCCAACAACAAATGGCTCCATGAAGTCACATTTTTTTTAAATCATCAAAATATAGGCCGCGCGTGCCGAGGCGACACTTGAAAAAACGACAATTTTACTAGTTTTTACTTAATATCTTTTTTATTATAAATTATTTACAATCGTGGTATAAAACAACATTTTCGTTGATTATTTGACTATTAAAGATAACACTTAAAAGAAAAATACATACACACGTTTCCGAGAAATGTTGAGAGACATGAATTTAGAGCCTCTCAAATATTGACCCTCTGAATACAAGGAACTGGAACAGGCCTGGTCATTGTTATTTTTATAATTACAAAAATACCAAAAAATCATTATTTACATGAAAGTAAAAAACTGAATAATGTAGAAAAATAACACTAATTTACAAAATGTAACTTTTTTTATACTCCAAAAAAAAATGTAGTTAGGTTTTTTAATTATGTTTACCTTTAACCTAAAAATGCAAGCAGAAATATTTTACCACGTCACAATGTCTTTTTGCAGTCAATTGTTTTTTGTAACCTAACATGGTGACCACAGTTTATTGTTTATTTGTTCGCTTCAAACGACAATTTTCAACAGATGGGAGTAAACATGTCATTAGAGATTGGTCATTGGATTGGATTGGATTGGATTTGTTTTGGATTTTTTTGTTTTTTCTGCACTCCCATCTGAGGTTTTTCCCTGAAAACTTAGGAAGTATGAGTGGCGAACAAGGGGAAAGTTTCCACCAAGATTTAAAGGTTTTTGAAGAACTACATAAAGGATTTTGGGATGAAAACATGTTAGGGGATTATTGTTGGGCCATTATAAGAGTAACTGCAACAAATAACTATAAAAAGAAGGCGAAAATATTTTTTTTTTAGTATTAATACCAAAATGATGTCTTTAAATAAATGTTTCTTAAACCAGACGTGACAGAATTTTTTTATTATTTTTTCTGGATTATAGCTCTACCTAAATGAATAATAAAATAACAACTTTCAGCTGGGGTATGAAAACCGTGTAAACTAGTGTAATTAGAATTATATATTAGGAAATAATCAACTTTTGTACACAAAACAATTTGTGAAAAAATGAATGAATTTAGATTTTCTATCTAAGTACTTATACAAAACAATTTGTGAAACCATGAAATTAATTAATTTTTTCACAAATTGTTTAGTATACTTAGATAGAAAATCTAAAACTAAATTAATGTATCTTTCATGCATCAGCTGATGAGTCCACAGATGACTCAGATTGAGACTCTTCAGAGGCGGACACATCAGGTACGCGTTCAACGCGATCCCTATCTACAAGGAAACTTTGTACCATCCATGGTGATCTTCTAGTATAACCCCCTTCTCACATAGCTTAATGAGATCTTTTTTCATAGCTTCCGTTATTGGAAGAGGTCTATCATACAATTGTTCTAGCAGTGGGAACTGGAGTTCCGAGGTAGTTGGTATTTCAATTACCTGTTCTGCTGCCAATCGCTTTGCTTTGTTTCTTGTTGCATAGCTGTGGTCTCCATGTGCTGAAGATGTCGATGCTGAATTTGTATTAATCTTATTTTGTGTGTCTGAAACAGTTACATCCATTGTCATAAATGAGTTTGTCATGTCATAGTTATAGTATACTTGCTGTTCATATGTGTTTTTGGTTATATTCAAAACTAGCTTCTGCCCGCGACTTCGTCCGCGTCAAATTTTTGCTCCCCTGACCCTTCCCGTCGCATCGATTTGCCTGCTAGTTTTCGTCCACGTCGTTTTGAGTTATAGTGAGTTAACCTTAAAAGATAGACATATGCTCTCGCGGACTTTTTTTTAGAACTTTTTAAAAGGAACAATTCCGTCATACATGATTTTTGCGTTACTTTAACCGTTTACGCAGCGCATGCAACGGAAACTCTCAAAAGGAATAAATTTTCCCCGTTTTTGCAACTTTTTTCATTACTGCTCCGCTCCTCTTAGTTGTAGCGTGATGTTATATAGCCTATAGCCTCCCTCGATAAATAAGCTACCCAACACAAAAAGAATTTTTCAATTCGGACCAGTAGTTCCTGAGATTAGCGCGTTCAATCAAACAAACAAACAAACTCTTCAGCTTTATAATATTAGTATAGATAAAGTATATATTAAAAAAACACAGATGGACAGCAAGTGATATGGTTAAAAATAAAATGGATGAAGTACATAAAAGGAGACAAAAAATATACTATACTATATATATGTATACTATAACTATTACATGACAAATTCATTTATGACAATGGAGGTAACTGTTTCAGACACAAAATAAGATTAATACAAATTCAGCATCGACATCTTTAATTCATGTTTTCACAAATTGTTTAGTATACTTAGATAGAAAATCTAAAACTAAAATAATGTATATTTCATGCATCAGCTGATGAGTCCACAGATGACTCAGATTGAGACTCTTCAGAGGCGGCCACATCAGGTACGCGTTCAACGCGATCCCTATCTACAAGCAAACTTCTGTACTTAGATAGAAAATGTAAATTCATTCATTTTTTTCACAAATTGTTTTGTATACTTAGGAAAAAATAAAAAAAGTACTAATAAATTTGATTATTTCCTAATATATAATTATAATTATTTTTCTACTTTATTCAGTTTTTACTTTTATGTAAATAATGATTTTTTGGTATTTTTTTAACTATAAAAATAACAATGACCAGGCCTGGTGTAGTTCCTTGTATGAACATATTGCAGATAAAAAAATAAAAATGTTTGTTGCACAACTTATATAAATTACTAGTAACCTATGTTTGGAGGCACCTTTTAAGCAGATAGTCTACCACAATTCTTAATTTTACTCAAGTAAAACCAATTATCATTTTTAAAATTTCAATTTGTGGAATGTTTCAGAGTGTTATTTTTACAGTTGTTTTTGGTACCTTATTATTTAATATTACTCGAAAGGTTACGGTGAACCTATAAGCTCCAAGTGATTTAATTAATTATATATATGCTTATGTCGTTATTCAAGAAAAACCAACTAAATGACCTCCCTGAAGATAGTGTTTGGCATTTTTTCAAGCATTATCAATGAAGTACTTCTATTTTTATGATTTACAAACATACTTTATTATTTTTTTCATTATAATTACATGATTGCAGGTAAGATAGATGTAATTTAGTTACATAATTTTTCTGTCAAACTTTTAAATCATCATTGCCACAAGTTTAGTTTTCGGTAGATAATCGGTTTTACCAATAAAGGGACGATATTATGTTATTACATAGTTTTAAAATAATCCTTAATTGAGGTCTGCTTTTATGCAACTTGTAGTCCTTGCTTAAAAACCTTTTCGCGCATGTTGCGATGAATTATAATGTAGAGGGGCGAGGGAGGCGTGGCCTGAGGGTGCCGGATTATTAGACGTGCCGATCAATCGAAGTGCCGGATTAGTGAGATCACAGAACAAAGAATACAGAGAAGTGCCCCTACGCTGGCTAAGCACGGGAACCAGTGTCGCCAAACTCACACATTTGCATATCAAATTCTCCATTACACACATAAAAAACAGTGATATGATTGGCTACAAATTACAAACGCAACTTTTACAAATCATCTTCTTATTGCTTTCAAAAATTGTGTCTTATTGCAACGAATGAAAGTTGTTATTATTTGACATGACACAAACAATAAAGACGTTTTTCGTCTAAAAACTTTAAATAGACAAGTTTACAACGAGTTCAGCAACTCAACGCTAGATGGCGCTGTAACCAATTCATTCTATTCAGAACGCTAGCTCCTTTGAAATAGATGTCATATTCATATGCACTTGTAATCTCTTGTGGTGAGTACAAAAAAAAAAAGTTAGAGATGGAGACATATATCGATATATTAATATTGATGTTACGTAATTTATTCGGGTGAGCAATGTAGTAATTTGTTAACATCATACAAATGCTTAATAACCAAAAAGGTTGATTATCGTTAAAATATCAATGTTAAAGAGATATTTGTATGTTTGTATGTAGGGGGGGGGGTAATATTATTTTCATAAAATTAAGTACGCGGGCGAAGCTGCTGCCAGAAGCTAACGATAAATGAAACGATAACCGATGGTGCTAAAAATATTTACTGACCTTGAAATAATACATATTTATTTAATATTTGCCATTTTGATAGTCGAATATTAATATAAATTTTGCCGTGATAGCTTTCATTAAGACAGTAATATGATTAGACGTAGGAAAATCCTCTAATTGGTTATAGCTTATGTTTTGGAATACTGATGACCCAATAAACTGGTGCATTATTTCAGCCATGATATAATCTTTATTAAATATATGACCGTCTTATAAAATATTTAGGATGTCTGACATAACTTAATCACAGATTCTGATGGGCATAATAACCCGCTCTAGCCTTACCTATAATAAATCTATGTAATTATTGATTTGTTTTCTGTTACTAAAGCACTAACGCAAATATCACACTTATGTTATCAACTGTCTTATTATTTAACCAGCTATGTAAGCTATTGATTCCTTACTAAAATCAGACAAAACTATCGATACCGACCTACTTTACGGATGTGTCCCATCCCTAATCGAGTAGCGTCGAAGTTACTAGAATTTAGTTTGTGATTGTCCAGATGACGACCAAGTGCATTTAGACTTTGTATCAATGAACATAAGGTTGTTTATAGTTTGCATTGAAGTCATAACATGTGGTATTGTAATTAAAATCAATTATCTTAAAAATTAACAAAGTTTAGCACTTACCAATGATACGATACACCTCTACAAGATACATTTTTTTTCTGCTTTCGTTTTTGCAGGTCAAAACCGCACAACAAGGCATAATTTGTAATATTTCGCGTATTTCTGAGACATCCAATCGCGACAAGTATCTGACGGCGAATAAGCTAAATGTTGCGCATCTGCGCTTAATGTTGACACGCGCGCGATATGTGAGGGGCACTTCCTCTAGTTTTCTTTATTCCGTGAGTGAGATTATGCTGTATTAGCTTCTGCCCGCGACTTAAATGTTTGCTCCCCTGACCCTTCCCGTCGCATCGATTTACCTGCTAGTTTTCGTCCATTTTTCGTTGCTGCTCCGCTCCTTTTGATCGTGGCGTGATGTTATATAAGTTTACTGATTAAAGGTCGGATAAAAATTAAAAAAATAGTATTGAAAAAAATAAAAATGGAAGGAAATGGAGGAGGCCTTCACCACCAGAGCAGTCCTTACAACAATACATAGATAGGTACTAATCTATACTAATATTATAAAGAGGAAAAGTTTGTATTTTTGTTTGTTTGTTTGTAATGGATAAACTCAAAAACCACTGGACCGATTTTAAAAATTTCTCACCATTAGAAAGCTACATTAATAATAATAATATAATATAGCCATTTATTTCCCAAAACATAAAAGATTACAAATTTATAACATTCCTTAAATACCTATGTCATGCAGTATTAGAATAACATCATCATTACATATTATAAAATAAAGTCATTTCGCTGTCTGTCTGTCCCTATGTATGCTTATATCTTTAAAACTACGCAACGGATTTTGATGAGGGTTTTTTTAATAGATAGAGTGATTCAACAGAAAGGTTTATATGTACATAACATGCATAATATAGTAAAGAAACACTGATAATTTTAGAGGTTTCTTATGTGATGTCATAAATAAACTCATTTTTTTGCGCTTACGTTGCGAACGCTGGCTGAACCCTACGAAATAGATCAAAATAATGTACTACAGTATTGTACACCTTACAAAGTTCTACAAAAAAGTCCGCGATAGTATATGTCTATCTCTTAGGGATAACCCACAATAACCATTTTTTATCCTTTAATTTTTACGAGAAATAATGGCTTATTTACGAAGCGATTTTAAGCAATACAGCATTAATTCTTATCCAATTAAATACATTAAATATGTTGTGCATTTCATGTAGATCAAAATTGCCTTTTACAGCATATCATTAAAATGAATATTTTAGAAGATATCAGAGATTATAATAAAATAACCGCAGAGCAGCTAGCGGGCCGTTCCACGTCCGGCCATCTCGCTTGGTAGCGGTCGAGCAGTGCAGGATTAGTAGGATTGTAATTCATATTACTTGGGCTTCATAGTAAATGCATATCATGTGTGTTCGTAGTACTCAAAATAAAGCTAATTGTATTATTCCAACTAAGAGACCACGAAATATGGCTTAGATGTTTAGATTTTTGGATGGATTTGGATTTTTGGTTATCCTGGATACTTACTAGGGATGTTATGGATATGAAATTTCGGATACGGATTGGATACGGATGTAGGAATGATTATTATACCGGATACGGATACGGATATGAAATTATTTCGGATTATCTTTTTGTTTCGGATAATTTCGGTTACGGATATTAAACTTTTAAGGAATTTCAAAAGTAAAATACAAATAGCTAATAAAATGGTTTTATTTATATGTCACCATTTGGTAGGAATTACAATCAGTCTGTGAGTAATTATTACAGCTATTTAAAATAAAAATGATTCTAATCTACCTAAAATAAAAACGTAATAACAAATCCGATATTATCCGAAACTTTTATTTCGGATTCGGTTACGGTTACGGATAAATTTTTATATCGGATATCCGATAGTTTCGGTTACGGTTACGGAGCTCCCTAACATCCCTGATACTTACCATATATAGCATACCATAGATATTTTATCCCGGTAGTAGTTTCCCGGGTGATATTTTCCGACAGCTATACGGGCAAAGCCACTGGCCAAAGTACTATTCTTATAACTATGTTTAATTTGGTGTCTGGTAAATAACTGAGTGTTTATATAGGTAGAATAGGAGCGTTAAGAAAAACCAGGAAGACTTATATTCAATTCAATCCAGCCCTATGTCGCAGTCTTCTTACTCTGAATACTATTAGTTTTATTAACCCCCGACGCAAAAAGAGGGGTGTTATAAGTTTGACGTGTCTGTCTGTCTGTCTGTCTGTCTGTCTGTGGCATCATAGCTCCCGAACGGATGATGCGATTTCAATAAAAAAAAATATGTATTAAAGGTGACTTATCTGCGAGTGTTCTTAGACATATTTGATGAAAATCGGTTGAGCCGTTTAAAAGTTGTGGGGGGGAAAGTGGGGAAGAGTAACCGAATGTCAGCAAATATACTCGAGTGGGGTCTCAAATGAAAGCGCACTGAAAGAGAATATTGATGAATTAATCGAGAGTGTTCTTAGCTTCGTTTGATTGTACATTATATTAAGTATATACCTATAAAAAGTACAAAATAAAAAATTAAATTTAAAATTTAAAAAACCCCCGACACAAAAACCTAATTTCCCTTTAAAAAGTAAAAAATAATAAAAATAACTCAATCTTAAAGTACCTAAGAATGTATTAATAATTCAAAAAAAAAAAACGTCGCGTTGGGGGACCGCTCCGCGAGTGCAGACGTCGTTGACTGCTTAGTTAGTTAATAAGATTATTGGTAATTAAATTGTTAGGTTTGAGGCGGTCCCCCAACGCGGCGTATTTTTTTTTTGAATTATCAATACATTCTTAGGTACTTTAAGATTGAGTTATTTTTATTATTTTTTACTTTTTAAAGGGAAATTAGGTTTTTGTGTCGGGGGTTTTTTAAATTTTAAATTTAATTTTTTTTTTAAGTACATCAAACACACATGATATGTAAGGATCGTAGCAGGTGGCGTTCCGTAGTTTCTGCCTACCCCCATGGGAAAAAGGCGTAATTTTTTGTATGTATAACATGGATTAATACATTCTAACTGCGGTAGTACGTCCTCTTGCGATAATTTCCGACATCCACGCGGGCGAAGCCGCGGGCAAAAGCTAGTGCAATATAAAATAACCAAATATAACAATAATAAATATAACAATAGAAAGCTACATTATCTGCAAGTAACAAAAGCTATATTTTTTTTTTTAAATAGTGGTCGATGTTTATTTAAAAAAAAAAAATACGCTTGAATTAGAAATGATCGATCCGCAGGGGAATCGAGGTAACTTTGAAAAATTGACTTTTTTGGGGTAACGCCAATCGCTTTTTTTTTTACTTTTAAGAAGATACTAGAATTTTTTCAAATTTTTAAAATCACATTTGATGTTATAAATAAAATATTTTTATTGCTGAACTCTCTTTAGCCGCGGCGGCGCGCGCATGCCGTAACAGCCGCGCGGAGCCCTATTTTCAACGTCAAATTAAAATTGTAAAAAAGGGAGGAGTTCCGGGAGTTCGGACTTTTTTATTGGAAAGGGTTTAGCCGGATAAGTAGGTATGACGAGTCTGCCCCCAAATAGAAACCTGTATCGATATGCGATATGCGCGGCCGCCCGCGGTGCCGCGAGCGGCCTCGCGTCGCCGCTGGGAGCCGCGGGCGGAAACACCTGTTGGTTTTTCAAGCGATACTGGTCTTTTAAGTACATATGTAGTTAAAGTTTAAAATTATTTCACACTGAAAGTGCTCGCCGCGTCGCTGCCGGCCGCTGCCAATCCGGTGTGACCCGGCCCTTAAAAAAAAATTGGTGCAACACATCGAAAAAAAATAAAATGTTATTCGCGCCTTATAGTACCCTTGTACTATAAGGCCCATATCACAATTTTTTTTCGAAGTATTGCACTAACTTGTTTGAGAATATAGATAATTATGTTCAAGAGGTGGAATAAAAGGTTAAAAAGTTCCGGGAGTTCGGATTTTTTTATTGGAAAGGGTTTAGCCGGATAAGTAGGTATGACGAGTCTGCCCCCAAATAGAAACCTGTATCGATATGCGATATGCGCGGCAGCCCGCGGTGCCGCGAGCGGACTCGCGTCGCCGCTGCAGCTGGCAGCCGCGGGCGGAAACACCTGTTGGTTTTTCAAGCGATACTGGTCTTTTAAGTATGTAGTTAAAGTTTAAAATTATTTCACACTGACAGTGCTCGCCGCGTCGCTGCCGTCCGCTGCCATTCCGGTGTGACCCGGCCCTTAAAAAAAAATTGGTGCAACACATCGAAAAAAAAATAAAATGTGATTCGCGCCTTATAGCACCCTTGTACTATAAGGCCCACATCACATTTTTTTTTTCGAACTATTGCACTAACTTGTTTCAGAATATAGATAACTAGCTTTTGCCCGCGACTTCGTCCGCGCAAATGTCGGTTATCGCGGACGCAGACGAAGTCGCGGAATAAAAAGTAGCCTATGTCCTTTCTCAGGCTCTAAACTATCTGTGTATCAAATTTCATTTAAATCGGTTCAGTAGTTTTAGCAGGAAAGCGAGACAGACAGACAGACAGAGTTACTTTTGCATTTATAATATTAGTTAAGATATATATATATATATATGTATATATATATATATATATATATATTATATTAGTGTGGATTATGTTCAAGAGGTAGAATAAAAGGTTAAAAAAGAAAAGAAAAAATACAGTGCTCAAAATTTATAATTATCGCCACTTACTTTTTGTGTTAATCAAAATTAGTTATTCTTTTCCTGTTTGAGGGGGCGAAGTTGGGGTTCGCTGTCATCTGGAAACTCGAATGGGGGTACGTGGAGCCAGAAGTTTGAGAAACCCTGTAATAGACGATCGAAATAATCTTTCAGTACAATATGTGAAATCAGCACCTAATATTACTAAAGCAGAAGTAAAATCAAGACATAAAAAGCAAAGTCTATCGTATTTACATTCATTATATTTCCGACGGTAATGATTTACACAGTGTTCGCCGTTATTGCTGTGATTGCCCCAATGGCAACCGTACAGTGGGATGCTGTTCACATACAGCAGCTATTATATTATCTGTCATATGGACGATATTTGTCCAAAATTGTGCATCCTGCTAAGATTCTAAATAAATTATTTGCGACTCAAAATGTTCCAGTAGTCACAACAGTGATGATGATTAATATTTTTTATTTCTGGTATTTTGATTAACACTAAAAGTAATAAAAGTGGCAATAATTATAAATATTGAGCACTGTATGTTTTTTCTTTTCTTTTTTAACCTTTTATTCCACCTCTTGAACATAATTATCTATATTCTCAAACAAGTTAGTGCATTACTTCGAAAAAAAATTGTGATATGGGCCTTATAGTACAAGGGTACTATAAGGCGCGAATCACATTTTTTTTTTTCGAAGTGTTGCACCAATTTTTTTCTTACGCAATTTTTATGAGTAATCTATACTAATATTATAAAGCTGAAGAGTTTGTTTGTTTGATTGAACGCGGTAATCTCAGGAACTACTGATCCGAATTGAAAAAATCTTTTTGTGTTTGGTAGCCTATTTATTGAGAAAGGCTATAGGCTATATAACATCACGCTACAATTAAGAGGACCGGAGCAGTAATGAAAAATGTTGCAAAAACGGGGCAAATCGTACGGGTAGGTGATTCGACGCGACGGGGAGGGTCGGGGGAACAAGAAATTTAACGCGAAGTCGCGGGCAGAAGCTAGTAGTACATATAAAGGAGCATAACATATATTATTTTCGTGATTGTAAGTTATAGAGAACACAAAAAAAGAAATGATTATTTACTTATTTATTTATTTTTTATATTAAAAGTTATTCGAAAAAAATAAAAAAAAATTACATGATATACTCTGTAATGTAACCTAAAGCCTCGCATTAGTTTCATTCCTCTAGCTTAATTACTTTTTGAGATATACTATTTTGAAAAATAGTCATGCGTACGATTATTTTTTCTCGTATCTCAAGGTCAAAGGGAAAGCCGATGGCAAAACTTACATAAATTGTGTTTACTCATCAAGTCGATAATAAAACATAAGTTCGATACAGGTTTCTATTTGGGGTTTATATCTCGTCATACTTATCCGGCTAAACCCTTTCCTCTTCTTTAACGAGCTTTTTTTCAAAATTGCTTAAATGTTAAAACTTTTCGAGATATTAACAAAAAATTAAATATCATTTTTTTTCATCTGATTTTATTAATAACAATTGCAATTTTTTACCTGCACCAAAATCCTTCAAAAACATTTTTCTAGACGTGATTCCGAATCGAATGCGCCATCGCTCATATTTTTAGGACCTTTATCTCTATTTTTCACGTTTTTGAACTTGTTGACTAGACTATTTGGGGAAAAGAAGTTCACGAAAACTCTGCAAAAAATGCTTTCTGGCAATCTTTGATAAAAGTAAGAAGTTTCTTTCACGGCCAGCTAAAACGATAAAGGATTTATTGAGTGGCATAGCACCAATGAGCTCACAAAGCACTATTTCAAACCCCAAGTGATCTGAAGAAGACCTTGAAAAAGTTAACCATTATCTTTTATCCTTTCCACAATACGAGAGTCATTATGTTCGAAATAAGCCATCGAAAAAGTTTTAACGAACTCATCTTAATTTAGATACATTGTATTACGATGAAGAACCAGGAAACCAACATGTGTGTACAACTATAAACACGAAACTATTTGAAACCTCGAACTTATCTTTCGAACCTCAAAAACTGTATACTTGCACAAAGAGTAGCGTGTTATAGGCTCATATTCAATATTCTAAAGCTCCTAAAGATAAAGAAGAACTTATTGACAAAGGGAATGATCATCAAGAAGAGACTGCTTATGAATACAAGGAAAATAAAAAGATAAAGTTGTACCAGAAGCTGATAAATGTTCAACAAAAATGTTCAATGTAAAACTATTGAACATTTATCAGCTTCTTATTTTATGAAATAAATCTTTGGACTTATAATTTGATGATACACGAATGCAAAGAAACAAAAGCCACTTGCTACTTTTGTCACGAAGCTTCTGGTAAACGTGGCGGAAACCAAATAGCTTCACGTTTGTTTGATTACATAAAAACTACCAATCACTCACTCACTTCAGATCAGATGGCTGTCACCTATAAAACCGACCTTAATTGTGAAATTCATGATTTTAATCAACTTTCAGTCAGGATATTGGAAGAGCCAGAAATGCATGCATTCATTGTCATCTCTAATACACCTATCCCAATTTAGCGTGCAGAGAAAACGAGATATATTGACACTTCTACCATTTATAAACACAAAATGTCTCAATTTCTAAAAGAATTTGCTGTCTTCTGAATCGGAAAGAGCAAGAGACTATCCTTTTTTTTTTTTTGTTAAAATCCTGGTGTGTACGGGCAAAAATATTCATGGATGTCCTCCGCCCCGGAGTAGACGGAGAGGTGTGTCAGATTTATATTAACGAACCACCCCGGGGTTCTCGCATACTTGCACCGGGGGCTACGGGGTAGGTAGAACGGGCTGGTGTCCGCAACTCCACGTCTGAGCGCGTATTTTGCGTACGGGGGCTACGGGGTATTTAAGCATTCTTCAAAGCAGCCCCTGACCAGAAGACGATTCTGCCTTATGTTTTGTACCTACTGGGCTATATAAGGACAGCAAGGACAATTAAAATGTTTTATTTAAAGTGTTAAATCTTTACATATTATAAAATAAAGTCACTTCGCTGTCTGTCTGTCCCTATGTATGCTTATATCTTTAAAACTACGCAACGGATTTTGATTCAGGTTTTTTTAATAGATAGAGGGATTCAAGAGGAAGGTTTATATGTATATAACATGCATAATATAGTAAAGAAACGCTGATAATTTTAGAGGTTTCTAATGTGATGTCATAAATAAACACATTTTTTTGCGCTTACATTGCGAACGCTGGCTGAACCCTACGAAATAGCTCAAAATAATGTACTACAGTATTGTACACCTTAGAAAGTTCTACAAAAAAGTCCGCGATGGTATATGTCTAACTCTTAGGGATAACCCATAATAACCATTTTTATCCTTTACTTTTTACGAGAAATAATGGCTTATTTATGAATGCGATTTTAAGCAATACAGCATTAGTCCTTATGCAATTAAGTACCTTAAATAAATTGTGCATTTCATGTAGATCAAAATTGCCCTTTACAGCATATCATTAAAATTAATATTTTAGAAGATATCAGAGATTATAATAAAATCGCCGCAGAGCGGCTAGCGGGCCTTCCCGCGTCCGGCCGTCCCGGTTGGTAGCGGGCGGTCGGGTAGTGCAGGATTAATAGGGTTGTAATATTGTAATTCATATTACTTTGGCTTCATAGTAAATGCGATATCATGTGTGTTCGAAGTACTCAAAATAAACCTAATTGTATTATTCCAAGTAAGAGACCGCGAAATATTGCTTAGATGTTTAGATTTTTTGATGGATTTGGATTTTTGGTTATCCTGGACACTTACCATATACATAGGATACTTTATCCCGGTAGTAGGTTTCCGAGTGATATTTTCCGAAAGCTATACGGGGGCGAAGCCACTGGCTTTTGGTCACTATTCTTATAACTATGTTTAATTTGGTGTCTGGTAAATAATTGAGTGTCTGTATAGGTAGAATAGGAGCGTTAAGAAAAACCAGTAAGACTTATATTCAATTTAATCCAGCCCTATGTCGCAGTCTTCTTACTCTGAATACTATTCATCAAACACACATGATATTCTCATAAACTATGAATCCGAAGTAATATGAATTATAAACCTACTTACTACTAATATTATAAATGTGAACATTTGTATGATTGGATGTTTGTTTCACAATCATGCAAAAGCGGTTCAATGGATCTGGGTCTAAAATGGCACACAGATAGTATTTATTACCTATATATAATTAGCCTATATTATTCCCACTGCTGAGACATAGGCTTCCCTTCGGTGAGAGGGAGTGGGCCGTTATCTAACACGCGAGCCCAGTGCGGGTTGGTAGATGTCACATGTCTTCGAATTTTTGGTTCTAGGACATGCCTGTTTCCTCACGATGCTATCCTTTACCGTTTTGAGAGCAGTGTTGATGAAAATGTTTACACAAAGTAAAGAGCCTGCCTAGGTTCGAACCCACGATCTACAATTCGTAAGTCGGGGATGATACCACTGAGCCACCACTGCTCTCACTCAACTGCTCTTTTATCTATACAAATAAATAAAATTGGAGTGTCTGTTTGTAATATTAAGATAACCATTTTTACTAAATGTATATGGATGTATACACGGTACATATACTAAAACAACATTTTTTACAATTTTTGTCTGTCTGTCTGTTTGTTCCGGTATGTAACAAGGAATAACTTAGGCTACTTTTATTTTAGAAAAATTCTTTTATTTTAGAAAAATACCTGCGTTAATTTCCGACATCCACGCGGGCGAAGCCGCGGGCAAAAGCTAGTTATGAAATAAATTAAAGATTTCGTAGAGCATTGTTTTAATTATAGATTTTTTGTTAGTAATTTAAATCTTTGACTCCGATTGCAGAAGGAATTAAGTCGTTATATTTGTCTTAGGCATTAATAAAATAATGGAGTAACTCGTAATATTACTTTAAATATGACCAAATGGACTAGTGTTAATGATGTTATTCCATTATTACTTCGTTAACAAAGGAACAACTCGACAAAAACTAATTTTTTTTTTAGTAAGAGTGACTAAATGAGAAAGTGATTCACTTTAAATGAAAGGGCTATTTTATTACCTACAATGTCAATCTGAAAAAGTTTTGATTTTAATTGCAAATTACTAAAAAACATTAAAAGTGTTGTTTTTTGTGTCTCCTGAAAAGTGACGAATTTGAGTTGTTCCCTTTTTTACTGGAGGCACTGATATAAACTCTATATTTTCCATGCTGCATCAGTCATTCTATATGACAGCTCGTTCCATAGAATCAAACATCTTCACAGATAAATAATAAATGAAGTGTCACGCACTTTGTTTACATCTATCTTCTTCTTCTCTATATTATAAACCTGAAGAGTTTGTTTGATTGAACGCGCTAATCTCAGGAACTGCTGGTCCGAATTGAAAAATTATTTTTGTGTTGGGTAGCCTATTTATCGAGGAAGGCAATAGGCTATATAACATCACGCTATAACCAAGAAGAGCGGAGCAGTAATGAAAAATGTTCCAAAAACGGGGAAAGTCGCACGGGTAGGCGATTCGACGCGACGGGAGTCGCGGTCAGAAGCTAGTCATACATATAAATGGAGCTAAAGAAGTTTTACTTCAATCGTGTGGTCTAAAGCACACTCGTTTTTTTTTAAACATTAATTTGCGCACTCTTTTAACGAGACTTTCAATATCGACTCACTGAGATGTTGAAATGTGTTGAAAACTCATAGTTATTGTATCGCAGGGTGTGGAGCGCATCGGCGCTCCGGGCGGCGGCGCAGCGAGCGCGCTCAATGGGGGCACGCCGCCCTCGGCCGGCGCGCCGCCCGACCGGCCCGAGCGGCCCGAGCGCGACGAGCCGCCGCGCAAGCGCGCGCGCCCCACCGGCGACGAGCCCGCCGCGCTGCGCCGCCGCATCCTGGAGGGCGAGCTGCAGCGCCTGAGGAGCCTGCGCGAGCGCTTCACGGAGCAGCTGAGCGAGCTGTACTTCCTGCAGGCGGGCGGCAACATGATGGACTACGCCGTGTGGCGCAAGCGGCCGCCCGCGCCGCAGCTGGTGGCCTTCCTGGAGGCGCGGCGCCCGCCGCCCGTAGCCGCGCCGCCGTCGCCGCCCGAGCCGCCGGCCGCGTCGCCGGCCGACGAGATGGTGGAGAAGGCCAAGCAGGAGGCCTACGTGGCGGGGCGCGTGGCCGAGCTGGCGCGCGCGGGGCTGTGGGCCGAGCGCCGCCTGCCGCGCGTGCTGGAGCCGCCGCGCGGCAAGTCGCACTGGGACTACCTGCTGGAGGAGATGGCGTGGCTGGCGCAGGACTTCGCGCACGAGCGCAAGTGGAAGAAACAGGCCGCGAAGAAGGTAATTCAGCACCCTACTCCTGCTTTAAGAAACTAGCCCAGTGCGTGTCGACATTCTCCGAGTAAAGCGGCCGTGTGGCTAACAATAAACTACTTACTTACTATTACAGTGTGCTCGAGCGGTCCAGAAATATTTTCAAGATAAAGCTCTAGCAGCACAGAAGGCAGAGAAAGCACAAGAATTACAATTAAAAAAAATTGCTGCCTTCGCAGCAAAAGAAATACGAACATTCTGGTCCAATGTGGAAAAGGTAAAATCTATTGAAGTCACTATATTTTTTACATTTGCTTTAATTTTTTTCCAGTTTTAGATATTTTGCACTGTACACACTTAAACCGAATAGTTAAAACATCAACTCTAGAAAAATAAAGTATTGATAAGCTATTCACAAGCTTGTTTGAACTCGCTATGCGGAAAATTAACTCGAATTAAAGTTTGAAGAAGAAGAACTATTTTTCTTCTTCGTCTTCGCACTTAATTTAATTCGATTTAATTATTTTTTCATGGAATAGTTATCAATCGAATATGAGCTTAGACTTACACACCGTGCTTTAAATAATTATAATTGTGTAAAGCCATTATGTTACGGTCGTGTATCATATTTTATTCTCTTCGATCGAGCAGGTTAAGCTACGCTTGCCGCGGTTGGTTCGTAGATGTGTGGCCATCTTTTCATACAAAGACGGAAAAGCACGTTAGGCATTAAGGTCCCGGCTGCCATTTGTGGATCTTTGACAGTCGTTACGGCTTGTCAGATGCCCGAAAGTCTGACAACCAATTTTACTAAGGAGTATCTTATTACCCAGTAACTAGGTTGTGGAGGTCAGATAAGCAGAGTCGCTCCATGTTAGATAGTGGAGCATGTCGCTCCGTGTTAATTAACTATAAATAAATAAATAAATAATGGAATGTAGCTGGTACGGCTAGTCCATAAATTCAAAGTCGCTCAGCGAGCTATGCTTGGAGTATCTCTGAAAGAAAGAATCCGGAATTAGGTGATCTGGCAGAGAACCAAAGTTGTCGACATAGTTCACAAAAATTAGCAAACTGAAATGTGGAATGGGCCGGCCATATTAGCCGTAGAACCGATGTCCGTTGGGGTAGACGTGTTCTTCATTTGAGACCGCGAATCGGCAAACGTAAGTTAGCGTCCTAACTTACGTCCCTCAGGCTAGGTGGAGCGATGATCTTCACAGGGTGGCTGGTTGCATCTAGATGAGAGTTGCCGACTATCGAGCTGAATGGCATGCAATTGGAGAGGCCTATGTCCAGCAGTGGACTGTTGTAGGCTGATGATGATGTTGTAGCTGCATCCAGCGCGTATGTCGCACGTCCATGTCGATTGGAAGCCGACCTCAACCCAGTGGGAAAAGACTAGGCAGGTGATGATACAATCCGCAAATTGCAAAAAAACTTAAAAATATATGAATTTCGCGGGCTACTGTGGGGCTTCCTGCTTTCAGGTACTCGGCTGCATCCGGTTAGACTGGCAGTCGGCCCCAGCATAGGCCAGGCAGATGATGAATGTATCTATATGAGGCGTTTCACGTCAACTCTCCTAGCTCGGCGCGCGAGCGCCAAAACATCTTTTTTTCAGCTCACGATTACAACAGTAAAATTAAGTCATAAAAAATTTTGAAAATACGTTTCTGCTGTATTTTTTCCTCAGCTTTCCGTTTTCAAAAAAAAAATGAGTTCCTAACCTCAAACAAATACAAAACATGTTATATCTGTTATATCTCAAAAACTGCATTTTATTTTTTTTTCTATATAGTCTAGATCGAAAGAGCAGCTTTTTTTACATCGAAATAGCTTTTTTCCAAAGAGGAGATTTTTTGGTTTTTGAGAGTAATACGGTGACGAACAGTAGGTACCGCGCCGCGCGTCGGTAGCTGTCTGTTACCGCGTATACCAGTAATTCAATCATCGTACGTGCGATATACCGTCAAGTATTTATTTATTCCCTTTGCAATGCATCCAAAAGTTAAAGTAAGACTATGGTGACCAAGCCTCTTTTTAGTACTTCAATACAAGTGACGTCTCAAGACGACACGACTTGGTACGTAGTGACCAATAGCCGCCAACGCGCGGCGCGGTACCTACTGTTCGTCACCGTATTAAGGTGTCTTCACACAGCGGGCGGGGCGCGGCGGGACGGCACACTGTGGATCGAAAATCGCCTCTAGAAGACTTAGGGATTTCAATTTGCAAGTGCCGGATTTTTTGCCGGTTATCGTTTCTATTAGTTATCACTTTATTCAAAAATGACACCCGAGTTAATTCTGCACAAAAACGAAGGAATTGTAATTTTTTTACGAAAAATTAGTATGAAGCTAATATGAAAAAGTTAATTATCTCGTAAACAGCAAGGAAAACCGTAATATCCTCACAGGTGGTTATAGTACTAATTATTTATGATTTTTTGACATATGTCATATAACGGTTATCGTTGCTATTTTTTTTTTTAAATCGTCAAAATATTTTTATTTATTTTTACATATGCAACGGTTTCTTTTAGTGTTTAAGTTGAGGAACACAGACTTTTAACAACACGTAACATAAAATAGCATCACCCCTATATTCCGGAAGGAGTAGACAGAGGTTTATAGTACACCCACACTTAGACAACTATGTTTAAGCTAGATATTCATCAATACAAAATGAGTTTTAAAACTTTACATAGAACCAAAATACCAAATAACAAATGGTTTAGTCTTCTAGTGAGTCTGAAAATAAGTGATTAAGTAATTACAATGATTTAGTCTTCTAATAAGTCTGAATAGGTGATTAAATTATTGTCAATGATTTCTGATAAGTAAGCTAATTTGTTGATTAGTTGTGTTGAGTTCTAAGAAATGTTTTTGACGATTATAAATTTTCATTAGCACATCTTCTAAAACTCTGATGAGGGTAGTTAACTAATTATCGATGTTTAGCAATAAAAGCGCTAACATTTTGCTTTATAATTTAGATTGTTCACAACTGTGTAACTGCTAACACTAAATTTTTGCTCTGCGACTATAACATCTTAAAATGGAAAGTTTAATCACCAATTTAGACTTTTTTGTTCTTCTAAAAACCGGCCAAGTGCGAGTCGGACTCGCGCACCGAGGGTTCCGTACAAACCTGTAGGTATTCTCGGTTTATGCATAAGGTTTATGTTTATGAAATTAAGTGTTTTTTTTTTTAATTTTTATATTTGAGTTGATTGAATGAAAGGTAAATTGCTGTTTACGATTTATGACGTATTAAAAAAAAAACTACTTACTAGATCTCGTTCAAACCAATTTTCGGTGGAGGTTTACATGGTTATGTACATCATATATTTTTTTTAGTTTTATCATTCTCTTATTTTAGAAGTTACGGGGGGGGGGGGGACGACACTCATTTTACCACTTTGGTAGTGTCTCTCGCGCAAACTATTCAGTGTAGAAAAAAATGATATTAGAAACCTCAATACCATTTTTGAAGACCTATTCATAGATACCCCACACGTATGGGTATGATGAAAAAAAGAAAAATTGAGTTTCAGTTGTAAGTATGGGGAACCCTAAAATTTATTGTTTTTTTTTCTATTTTAGTGTGAAAATCTTATTGCGGTTTACAGAATACATCTACTTACCAAGTTTCAACAGCATAGCTCTTATAGTTTCGGAGAAAATTCGCTGTGACATACGGACGGACGGACAGACAGACAGACATGACGAATCTATAAGGGTTCCGTTTTTTGCCATTTGGCAACGGAACCCTAAAAAGTGAGAGTACTTCATTTAATCATGAAGTATTGTTTGGTGCAGTTTTATCCCGCATAGGCGATTGCCTTTCTGCCGAAGATCGAGTAACTCTCAAAGAATTTTGTCGGAAATTCACGCGAGCTGCTTTACAGAGGTGGCAGAAATCCAACCGATTCCTTGATCACTTCAGAAGACTGTTCGGAAATTGGCTGCAGGCAAATATTGATTGGCCATGTTGTGTGCAAACTTTAGTTAATCAAGAACCAACTGTTGATGAGATACCAAGAGCACGATCAGACTCTCAAGAACCGTCGTCATCATCTTCCGTTGGAACAATGACAAAAAGGTGCCGTAAACCATCAAGATTTGGGAAGTAAACAGAAAAAGAGAAGATCTGATGATCATACAAGCGAAAACTCCAGTGAATTGGCATATGCAGCTGCAGCGCGTTTAAAAGAAGAAGGACATGAGGATATCGCATCTGTGATCGAATACATGATGAATAATCCTGAATCAGCCGTAAAAATTAAAGAAACGCTTAAGAAACCAGTGAAAACAGTCATATTTACACCAGAGAAAGCGCTTGGATTGCTTCTTTCACTAAAACTGTCAAAGTGGCAATATATTTATTACTTTGCGAGAGGCTGCCATTCGGGCAGGTGCTAAGGATATTTATCCATCCTACTATAAAGTGCAACAAACTAAGCTTGATTGCTACCCTCCGAAGCAATCAATGTCAGTTACGGATTCCTCGGCTAGGATTACACTTCAAGCTTTAGTTGACATCACGGTGACGAGGATCTTTCAAAGTCTTTCTGACTGTGCCGATGCGCAAAATAAGCCGCTAAAGCTGATATCCAAGTGGGGATTTGATGGTGCTTCCAACCAAAGCCGATACAAGCAGAAAATGGAGGGTGAGCAAGATGATGCAAGCATTTTTATGACCTCCTTGGTGCCACTAAAACTGACAGATGGAGATAATACTGTATGGACGAACCCAAAACCATGCTCAACTCTGTATTGTCGTCCAGTTCAGTTTACTTTTGTAAAGGAGAGCGAAGCAGTTGTCATTGGTCTCAAAAGACAAATGGATGATGAAATTGAGGCCTTTATCCCCACAGAGTGCAGTAATAATAACATGTTAACTCATCAACTAATGATGACAATGATCGACGCCAAAGTCTGCACGTACCTTTCTGAGGCCAGATCAAATGCATCGTGCTACCTGTGCTTAGCAAAACCTACGGAAATGAACCACTTAGATGTTGTAACATCAAAGACTGTGTGTGCTGACATAAACAAATTTGGCTTGTCATCCCTACACGCACGCATAAATTGTATGGAATGTCTGTTACATATTGCGTACAGTCCCGACTTCAAAAGGTGGGCAGCGAGAAGTAATGAGGACAAAGAAATGTTGCAGAACAGAAATCAATGTATTCAAAATAAATTCAAAGATCAGCTCAATCTGTTGATTGATATTGTGAAACAAGGCTCGGGAACTACCAATGACGGGAATACCGCAAGAAAGTTTTTCGAGTTTCCCAATAAAACTGCAGCTATTACCGGGTTGGACGAAGATCTTATTAAAAGATTTGCTGTGATTTTGCAAGCGATAACATCTGGCGAGAAAATCGACGTAATAAGATTTAAAGATTTTGCCCGCAAAACACCAGAAAAGTACGTGGAATTGTACGACTGGTACTACATGTCGTCAACCGTACTTAAATTATTAATACACGGGGCTGACATAATCGAGAAAAATGATATTGTGCCGATTGGGACTCTCTCGGAAGAAGCCTCAGAGTCTCGAAACAAAGATTTTAGGAGGTTCCGGGAACATCATTCGCGAAAAAGAAGCAGACAAGATTCTAATCAAGATATCTTAAATATGCTTGTTGTTTCTTCGGATCCTTTCCTAAGTGCACAAAGGCCTAAGTTAGATGCCAAGAGAAAGCAGAGCTTTTTTGCTGAAACTCTAAGACTTAATTCAGTTTCAGGAAAGTGAGTTCGAGTTTTTAGATATATCCAATCTGGATTCTGACTCAGAATTGGAGTCCGACAACGACACAGATAAGGAAAATGAATAATGTTTGAATTATTTTTTTCTATTTTTTTAAATATTTATCTCGTTTTATATATTCTTAATATTTGGGTCAGTAAAATTCTTCATAATGAACAATGATCTTAATTTAGTCACTAAAAGAAACTGTCTCATATGTAAAAATAAATAAAAATATTTTGACGATTTAAAAAAAAAAAACAGCAGCGATAACCGTTATATGACATATGTCAAAAAATCATAAATAATTAGTACTATAACCACCTGTGAGGATATTACGGTTTTCCTGGCTGTTTACGAGATAATTAACTTTTTCATACTAGCTTCATACAAATTTTTCGTAAAAAAATTACAATTCTTTCGTTTTTGTGCAGAATTAACTCGGGTGTCATTTTTGAATAAAGTAATAACTAATAGAAGCGATAACTGGCAAAAAATCCGGCACTTGCAAATTGAAATCCCTAAGTCTTCTAGAGGCAATTTTCGATCCACAGTGCGGCGACGCGACGCTGAGTAGTTGTAATGTACTAGATATTACGGACGACTTCAAACAGAGCGCTCGGCGCGACGGTAACCGTCGCGCCACGCCGCCGCCGTGCCGAGTTGGAATACAACTGAAGCCTATTTCATACGAGGGCAGAACAGTGAGGCAGAATAGTGGGCAGCACAGTACTGCTACTGTTTGAACGCAAAGAACAGTACAGAACAGTACTGTCTTGACAGTAACCAAGACAGAACAGTTAATAGCCCGCCGGTCTATTTTTCGGGGCAGTTTGTTTCCCCCACCACCTTTCTCGCACGTCTGTCTGGACTGGACTCGTGTGAACGCAATGGCAGTGCAGTCTAAAGAGCAGGACAGTGAGTGCGCGCTCGTTTTACTTGTTTTGCATTTGGTGTTTGTTTGTTTTACTTAAAATTTGTTTGTTTTTATATTAAAATGGTTTTTCTTTTTTATTTATTTCATTATAAATACACTCAATCAGCTCATCCAGAGCTATTTGTGCAGAAATTTTTAGTAAACGGCGCAAATATTGCCATTGTCGTCGTCGACGCTCCATCGCTCACTTGGACTGTCCTGTCTATCCAATCCTATGTTTAAACGAAATAGGCTTCAGGGCCGCGGGGCGGGGCGCGAGCACAGCGTCGTCGGCAGGACGCCGATGCACAGTGGATCGAAACTACTATATGAGGGACATTCGTTTTTATTTACAAATTGTTTTTTGTTTTTACATACTTATCGAAAGATCTCGTCATTCCGACGAATAATTGTTACTACTTGTTTTTCTCTAAAACTGATAGTACGCCCGGAAAAAAAATTAGTTTTTTTTTTTAACTTTTTAATTCAGACTTCAAAGAAATCCATAGAATGTTAGTACAGTAAAACTTATGAAACTAGTGTTAGTACTGACCCAGTGGTGGACGTAACGCGTGTCCAGCCTATCCGCAATAATAGCCAGGATGCTGTTGGTGCTGGCGCGCAACCTGCAGAGCGCCGCGGCGCATCGCTTGCGGAGCACGGCGTGGAAGCCGTCAACGTGTGCGTCCGCGAACATACCCGACGCACTGCACCAGCGCGGCAGCCCCAACAACGCCCTGAACGCATTGTTATTTTATATTGCATATTGGACGCGCAGGGCGCTGAATGATCGTTGCGTATAAGAAGCCCACAGGCAGCACGTGTATAGAGATGTACAATGCGCTCTGAACAGTGTTATTTTGACTTGCGCGTTACAACGTTTAAACCTGTGGGCTATCATGTTCGCCCTGATCGACAGCGCCCTACGCTCCCTGTCCATGTCCTCATCGTCTCGTAGGGCATCAGTGACTATGTGCCCAAGGTATTTAAAACAGGTGACCAGTTTCATGGGTTTTCCGTTCAAAGTAACGGGAGGAACCTGATCAGGTGACTTGGTTCCTGCTTTAAATACCATGAGCTCACTTTTTGTGACTATTTAAGGCCAAAAGGCCAAAACGTTTTAAGGTTTTTATGGAATGAAACAGGAACTGCTAATTATAAATGTTTTAATGTTCTATTATTAATGAAAAAGTCCTTTGAGTTACTTTTTTTTCCTTTTTCCGAATCTCATAACTCTTGAACGAACTATGAGCGCGCGCTGATAGCGTAGAATTATAGCCAGCAAAAGAAAAAAAATATAGTACTTTGAAAGCCTGGTCTTACAAGACATGGCCAATTTAAGAAGTTTCTGTTTCAATTCTTACAAAAACATCTAAAATATTTTAGATATTTTGCTACTTGTAATGATAATTATTTATCGAATGACGAAATATTTCGATAAGTATTTGGAAAATGCAATTTGTAAAAAAAATACGAATGTCCCTCATATAGCAGTTTCGAGCCACTGTGCACCGCTTTGTGTTGTATGGTTTACGTATGTAGTAGTCACACAGCAAGCGGGCACCGTTTAGTACGGCGCAAGCGCCCATCGAAGAAGGATCTGTGCCACTTTTTCCTGCGTCTCAGTTTTCGGGTGCTCGTATCATGAACGCAAAAATATACTACGACCACATTTTGCTACTCTTCCTATTTATTTATTTTTGTACAAGATGAGTTTCGTTTATTATCAAGTAAAGTATTATTTTAATAGAGTGTAGAATCGTATTATATTTTTGTTTTATTGTTTAGCAATGGGGCGTAAATAGGGAATGCAGAACCGGTGCTGTTTTAAAGAACCGGGATTTTTGAGACCTTCTGGCTTAAGAACCGGGATTCCCGGTACTATCGATACTTTTGATACTTTAATAAGTCTTTGTAAGAGAGTTGAAAGTGTTGAAACGGAGAAAGTAAAAAAAAAACGAAATAACAGGGCAAAGTAAAAACATTTTAATCAAATTAAATAAAACGTTTTATTTCTTGTATTGTAGACACTAAATCAGTCTTATTTATTATAATTTTACTGGTAATTACGCATATTATGCCAGCAACATTTTTTAACATTAAATGATTTTTATACCTAATCCTACATACTATATAACAGAAACATTTATTAAACATCTTTACTTTACCAAACAAATTAACATGACTCTTATTGCAATTCTGCATAACCAAATTATAATTTAAAACTTACGTAACATCTACAAAAAAAGGAACTATGGAGTTTTAGCGTAGCATTAATCAGTCTCAATATTTATTGATTAGATAATCTTAACAAACATTTTTTTATTTAATTTTAACCTTCTATAATAATTCAACAATAGTTTGGAACAACTTCAATCGACAAATTCTTTATATCAACTTGACTCTAATTATACATTTAAGAAAAAAATAAAATAAAAATATAACTTTAAACTGAAATATTTTTGCAAAACTTAAATATAGATATTCATCCTTACAATACTATAAATAAAAAAACCCAACCTATAAAATTATAAAAATTTGGAATACTTGCTCAGACCAATATTACATTGCACATTGGTCTGATTCTTATAGTTACAATGGGGGCACTCAATAACCTAGGTTAGGTGGTAGCTAGGTAGTATAGTAACAGTGCAGCGGCCGGATTTTAGGCAGTAAAATTAGAAAAATTCTAAACGCGAAGTATCTTTTGCCGAAAGTACCGAAAGAACCGGGATTTGGTTTTGGAAATTCCGGTTCCTAAAACAACGGAAATTTCCGGGATTTCCCGGTACTTTCGGTTCCGGGATTTCCCGGGACTATTCACTAGGCGTAAAGGTCGTTTATACCATTGTGTCAAAAAAAGGCAAAATAAACATTCTGCAGCCGTACAATAATTGCGTATTGCCAGAAATCATAGATCCTAAAAGGTAAGATCAATGCCTTTACGATAAATATTTAATTAACGAAGTGTCAGTCATTATTACTTGACAATAATGTTTTGTTTTTTTTTTTTTTTAAATTATTATATACTTAACATATATTTGTATTTTTTTATTAGTCTAGAAACCTTTATTAGACTGGATAAATAAAAAATAAGTATTTTCATAAACCTCTAAATACCGCATTATAATTCTAACGGCTCAAGATTGTTTAGTCCGTCTTGACATTCGCGTTACACTGCTTGTATTGTATATGTGTGGAGAGCTACGCACACATACACAAGGCTGCCGTCTTTTACCTAAACTCGTGCGTTCAAATGTGAAATGGCTCTTAAAAAATATTATATATTATAATTTTCAAAGCATTAATCAATCAATGTTAATTGAAGTCTTATTTAGATACTTCATTAAAAAATAGGAGTTTCCACGTCTGAATCGCTCAACATTTTTTCGATGAAAGAATCGCGGCTCGGCGCCGTGCGCCGGCGGGGGACGGGAAGTGATCGCGCCCGCAGTGTGAAGGCTCCCGCCGCGCCCCGTCACGCCGCGCTCGCTGTGTGAATAGACCTTCACTCTCAAAAACAAAAAAAAACTCCTCTCTGGAAACTAGCTATTTCGATGTAAAAAAAGCTGCTCTTTCGATCTAGAGTTCTAGACTATAATTTTTTTGATTAAAAATGCCGTTTTTGAGATATAACATGTTTTGTATTTTTTCGAGGTTAGGAACTCATTAAAAAAAAAAAACGGATGGTTGAATCGGAAAGCTGAGGAAAAAATACAGCAGAAACGCATCTCCAAATTTTTTTATGAGTTCATTTTACTGTTGTAATCGTGAGCTGAAAAGTAGATGTTTTGGCGCTCGCGCGCAGTAGGTATCCACTAAGAAATGGTGTTTTGAAATTCCATTTCTAAGAGGGTGAAATGGGGGGTTGAAATGGTGAATTTTTCGACATCCACGCGGGCGAATCCGCGGGCAGAAGCTAGTATTAGGTACATAAAAAGATAAAAAAAGTTCAGAACAATTGGTTATGTAAATAGCCAACCTCAAAATTATTGAATAATGTGTATAATAGACTCACCTACCCCGTTGTTTTTCAGTATGTGTAAGTGTCATTATCCTGGGCGAGTTTGAATACTTTGCTGCAGTCAGGATTCTAGTTTTCTAGTTTTTCTCCTCTACGCTCTGGGGCCCTAAAATCCTTAGTAACGTTTGGGTTTCCTGATTTCTGTCCAATTGCCTGTTGTCAGGGTACTTAAAGATTTACAATTATTTAAATATTAAAGATGAATTGTCGTTCCGCAGCTGGTGGAGTGGAAACGCGTCCGGCGAGTGGAGCGCGCGCGCAAGGAGGCGCTGGACGAGCAGCTGAGTTACATCGTGGACAAGACCGAGCGCTACTCGCGCCAGCTCGCCGCCAACCTGCACGCGCCGCCCGCCGACGACGACGCCGAGTTCACGCCGCGCGGCTGCTCCGACGACGACGAGGAGACAATCGCCGCGGCCGAGCGCGACTCGCCGCGCCGCGACCACCGCGACGAGCTGGAGGCGCTGCGCCGCGACCTGCGCGCGCCGCTCGGCGACCTGCTGCCGCCCGGCTACCTGCCCGCGCACTCGCCGCCGCCCTCCGACTACGGGCCCGAGGACGACTCGGCCGACGACGAGCGCACCATCGCCGAGCAGGAGCGCGCCGAGCCCACGGACGCCGCCGCCGAGCTGGCGGCGCTGCGGCGCGACGCCGGCCTGGGCCTGGCCGAGCTGCGGCGCCGGTACGCGGCCGGCTCGGAGCGCTCGTCGGAGTGCTCGTCGGACTCGAGCGAGTCGTCGGGCTCGGCGTCGTCGGCGCTGGAGGCGCTGGTGGAGGCGCCGGCGCAGGGCTCGGAGCGGCGCGTGGAGGCGGCGGCCGTGCTGGCGGCGTCGCTGCAGCCCACGGGCACGACGCTGTCGGAGACGGCGGTGGGCACGCCGGTGCCGCGCCTGCTGCGCCACGCGCTGCGCGAGTACCAGCACGTGGGCCTGCACTGGCTGGCCACCATGTACGCGCGCGGCCTCAACGGCATCCTGGCGGACGAGATGGGGCTGGGCAAGACGGTGCAGACCATCGCGCTGCTGGCGCACCTGGCGCTGGAGCGGCGCGACTGGGGCCCGCACCTGGTGGTGGCGCCCACCTCCGTGGTGCTCAACTGGGAGATGGAGTTCAAGAAGTGGTGCCCGGCCTTCAAGATCCTCACCTACTACGGCACCATCAAGGAGCGCAAAATGAAACGTGTCGGGTGGACTAAAGCTAACTCTTTCCATGTGTGTATAACCTCGTATAAACTCGTAGTGCAAGACCATCAAAGTTTCCGAAGAAAACGATGGAAATATCTTATCCTCGACGAGGCACAGAACATTAAAAACTTCAAATCTCAAAGGTGGCAGATGTTATTAAATTTTCAAACGGAAAGGTGAGTGATCTCTATGCAGTTTTATTGACAAAGATTTTTTTAAATTATTTTGCTTTATTAAATAAAATTTTATTTTGCAAATATGGGTAATACACAATAGTTGTTATAATTCGAGATCAGATATTCAGATGCAAATTTACCTAAAGTTGTAATGTTGGCCAACATGGAATGTGCGTTTTTACCGTGTTTTGTGTTTTACACATACCACCTTAGTCCAGTCATTTAAGGCATTTTAAACCTCAATCTGCGGAAAAAATCCTAGTGAGCTGAATTTTTGTATACACCTTTATTACGGTGTTGTAATTAAGATGTGAAAAATCGACATCGATATCAACGCGACTAAAAAAGTTATAAAGGTCAAAAGGTCACAAAATCAGTTTTTCGCAATTATTTCGCGACCTATTGCTCGGAGGTCAATAGCGGTCATTATAAAAATGTTCCTAGTAAAATTATCTACAAAAAATGTCTTGCATTTTTCTGTAAAATCAACCGGTTTCGGAGTAGAGCGCTGAGAAAGCGGTTAGAATAGACGTCTCGGGAAAAATATACCTATCTTATAGAGGTTTAGGAACTTAGTAAAATCTACTACAACTTATCCAAATGACATCCACTGGCAGATGTTCCGTATTTCATCATTCCGAGACCCGTCCCTTTATACCTGCTACTACCTGTCGGACTGTGTTTCGTTCAGTTGAAAATTATTTCTTGAGTGTTAAGCACGTTATTTTAGTTGTTTTCTGCTCTTAAACGGTGCATAATGAGTGATACATGTTTTATATGTAATGAATTATTATCGAATGGTGATGTTGTAGAAGTTAGGCGTGGTCTACAAACATTAAAAAGTGCTAGTGTCGCTAGAGGTGATGGTAATATTGAAAGTCATGACGATGGTTGAAAAAAGACCTGATTTAAAAAATTCTGCAGAAATATTCCAACAAGAAAATTGATCTCGGGATGTAATTGTCAATGCTGGAATACATTATCTACTAATCTGAACAATCGATAGATAATTACAGATACTGTAGCTTTGCTAAACTAACAAGACAAAGTAAAGCTGTGAAATTTCCTTTATTACCACCTCGTTCTTTAGCAGCTCACAGCATATTTATCGAGTATATTATCAATTTTTAGGGTTCCGTTGCCAAATGGCAAAAAACGGAACCCTTATAGATTCGTCATGTCTGTCTGTCTGTCTGTCTGTCTGTCCGTCCGTCCGTCCGTCCGTATGTCACAGCCACTTTTCTCCGAAACTATAAGAGCTAGGCTGTTGAAACTTGGTAAGTAGATGTATTCTGTGAACCGCATCAAGATTTTTACACTAAAATAGAAAAAAAAGAACAATCTCGCGACCCTGGCAGGATACTACAGCCATCACGTGAATGTCGAGGCGATTCTCGAACTCCTTGAAAACACTGAATTAGTGCGAATACTTAAAAGGATAAAACCCTTTCCAGTTATTTTAGTGCAGTGAACTCAAACTGTAGTGAAAAGAATTGGATGATTTCTTGGTATTATAGTTAACAGTATAAGTTATATTTAAATTACTTATTAGCTAATATGCTAGATTCTAATGTGAATAAAGTATTGTCAGTATCATTTGTATTGATAACGAGCTTCTGCCTGCGACATCGTCCGCGTTAAATTTTTGCTCCCCTGATCCTTCCCGTCGCATCGAATTGCCTGCCAGTTTTCGTCCATTTTGCGTTGCTGCTCCGCTCATTCAATCAACTGAAATATAAAATAAAATAAAAAAACATTTATTTTTAAACCGAGAATACCTACAGGTTTGTACGGAACCCTCGGTGAGCGAGTCCGACTCGCACTTGGCCGGTTTTTTTTTTGGGTTGAAAATCATCAAATGACTTCGGAGCGGGAGGGCATGTCAGACTTTTACTGACTAAAACCCACCCGTGTTCCTTCAGTTACCCGTATGCCAGGGCCACGGTATCTCGTTAGAACAATCTCGCGACCCTGGCAGGATACTACAGCCATCACGTGAATGTCGAGGCGATTCTCGAACTCCTTGAAAACACTGAATTAGTGCGAATACTTAAAAGGATAAAACCCTTTCCAGTTATTTTAGTGCAGTGAACTCAAACTGTAGTGAAAAGAATTGGATGATTTCTTGGTATTATAGTTAACAGTATAAGTTATATTTAAATTACTTATTAGCTAATATGCTAGATTCTAATGTGAATAAAGTATTGTCAGTATCATTTGTATTGATAACGAGCTTCTGCCTGCGACATCGTCCGCGTTAAATTTTTGCTCCCCTGATCCTTCCCGTCGCATCGAATTGCCTGCCAGTTTTCGTCCATTTTGCGTTGCTGCTCCGCTCATTTTGATCGTAGCTTGATGTTATATAGCCTATAGCCTTCCTCAATAAATAGGCTACCCAACACAAAAATTACTTTTCAATTGGGACCAGCAGTTCCTGAGATTACCTCATTCAATCAAACAAACAAACAAACTCTTCAGCTTTATAATATTAGTATAGGCGACTGTCTACCGAGTAGCCAATACATTTTTTTTGTATCGAATATCTTATTCGGCTCATTTCTTTTTGACATGCTCTTTCCAGCGCATTTTTCCATCCTGGGTCATGCCAAGATACTTAACAGTATTCGCGTATGGCATTTGTAGATTATTAATGAAAACCGGGAAGTATTGTGGCGTTTTATTCGTGAAGTCAATGTGGATAGACTCGCACAATGATCCACTCAAAGGACTCAGTGCGAAAACCAAACCCCTATAACATAGAATATGTGGATATACTTGCTTTCATTAAATTTGATACACCATGTTGCAGTCCACTCATAAATATGATTTACGGACTCTTGCACCTTTTCTACGGCTTACCTCGTGACTATTTCCAGCAGCCGTGATAGCGGTGTCATCAGCAAAGGGTGCAATTACCCCATTATGTTGCTCAGGAATATCACAGGTCTACTAGTACACTTCCTTGTGGTGCCCTAGCTTTTATTTGCCTAAGGTTTGAATAGGTATTTTTTTGTCTTATTCTAAACAATCTGTTTGATTATATAGGACTCCACGTTATAATTTTGTGATAATTTAAATTTGTTACTTGTGATGTATGCACGTCTGACTTCATGATGGAGTAGTGCGCCTGTTGCTGCATGACATTGATTTAAATATACATACATATCGTCCCCGTAGAGCGAAAAGTCGTTAAGTCAAAAATCACATTTTGAGATAATGAGAGTTAATTTTTTTTTTTAAATAAAAATCGTTATAACTTTGGCTTGCCATTACATATCTCTATGTTTTTAGCTTTAATTTGAAGGAAATAAAATAAAGTTTGTATTATAATAGCTAAAACGTGTGAAAACCTTCTAATAATTGAGAAAAGTTAAAAACATTAAACCAGTTAATTGTTCTCTATAAAATCTGTTCTTTTTTGTGAGTTAGTTAATGGATATAATGGATTGATGATTTCTCGCGTCTGTAGTATGGTACGAATCAATGAAAAATAAAGAGCGAGTAGTTACTAAGTTGAGTTAGTTAATTTACGCTTTTGTGAGTTTTAACAAACTACTTATTTTAAAAATTCACTAAATAATTTTTAGTAATTTTTAAACTACCTAAAGGCATACATGTGCATTGATAAATAATTTAAGAGAAAAAATAATTAAGTCGTTTTAATTTCGAGTTATGTTCATTTTCGAAAAATCTAAAATAATTTAGTAAATTAGTTATTTCTTCTATTACGCTGTAGGGTGCAAATGGTAGACTTACTTACTTTTTATATTTTTTAAAATAAAAGTGTGGACAGCTACAAAAATGACGGTAAGACAGATATTTAGAGAAAAAAAAATGTTGATTTTAGTGACATTGATAACTCATTTTGGCCATTTTTCGACTTAGTGACTTTTCGCTGTACGGGGACGATATATACGTCACAGTGTTCAATGTTGTGTTAATGAATGTGATTAGAGTGGAGCACTGTCCGGTTGCTAACGTGCCGAGTATCGCAGGCGACTGTTGCTGACGGGCACGCCGCTGCAGAACAGTCTGCTGGAGCTGTGGTCGCTCATGCACTTCCTCATGCCCGACGTGTTCGCGTCGCACTCGGAGTTCCGCGAGTGGTTCAGCGAGGTGGCCGGCATCGCCGACGGCTCCAACCGGTACAACGAGGCGCTGGTGCGGCGCCTGCACGAGGTGCTGCGGCCCTTCCTGCTGCGCCGCCTCAAGGCCGACGTGGAGCGCCAGATGCCGCGCAAGTACGAGCACGTGCTGCTGTGCCGCCTGTCCAAGCGCCAGCGCTTCCTCTACGACGACTTCATGTCGCGCGCCAAGTGAGTACCGCGCCCGCACGCCGCTTACCTACCGCGCACTGTCCCGCCCGCGCGCTCACCTCACGCGCACTGCCGCAGGACCAAGGAGAGCCTGGCGTCCGGCCATCTGCTCAGCGTCATCAACGTGCTCATGCAGCTGCGCAAGGTGTGCAACCATCCCGACCTGTTCGAGCCGCGCCCCGTCGCCTCGCCGCTGCAGCTACAGGGCCTGACCCTCGCCGCGCCCGCGCTGGCGCTGGCCGTGGGGCTGGCCCGCCGCAACGAGCTGGCCGCGCGCCTCGGCGGCGACCTGGCCTCGCTCGAGGCGGCCGGCGCCGGCGCCTTCGCGGCGCACCGCGCGCGCCACCTGGCGCCGCCGCGCCGCCTCGTGGAGGAGCTGGGCGCGCCTGGCCGCGCGCCGCCGCGCCCCCCGCCCGCCGGCCTGCGCCTGCACCTGCGCCTCGTGCCGCGCGCCGCGCCACCCGACGCCGCGCCCGCGCTCTCCGTGCCTGTGACGCCGCCGCAGCGCGCCCGCCCGCCCGCTGCGCCCACCCGCACGCCGCCCGGGGGCGCGGCGGCGCGGCTGGAGGCGCGCCGCCGCGCCTGCCTGCGGCGCCTGGCGGCCTGCAACGAGCGACGCTGTTGGCGCCTGCCGCTGTACGGTGCCGACCTGCGCGCCGCCGTGCACGCCGGCGGGCCGGCGCTGGCGCCGCGCGATGTGCACGACGTGCTGGCCGAGCTGCGGCCGGTCATCGACAGGTGAGTGGGCGGGCGCGCCCCGCTACACCTGCAGTACAGCGCACAGGGCACGCGTGACGTATGGTTGTGCGGCAGGTTCTGCGTGTGCTGGGCGAGCGCGCGCGCGCCGGCGCCGCAGCTGGCGCTGGGCGGCGGCGCGGCGGCGCGCGCGTGGCGGGCGGGCGGCGCGGCGCTGGAGCGCGGTGCGGGCCCGCACGCGCGCCGACTGCTGCAAGTGTTCCACGCGCCCGCGTCGCGCCAGGCCGTCGCCTTCCCGCACCCCTCGCTGCTGCAGTACGACTGCGGTGAGTCTTCTCGATCAGTTTTAACTTTCCATTGCTACTAATAATTTAAATTATCACCAAAAGTTCATTATAGAATAAATGTAATCTACTGACATGTCACCCTAATTGTAATGTTTGTTTGTGTTAATTTTGTACGCCATTTATTGGCAAAACATAGTGCACATAATTTTGATAGTTTACTATCTGTAACCATAACTATGTTTAACAAAATAAATGGTTGATAGATTGATGATATATATTAAATGAGGAGGTTAGGAACAAAAGGTGTCATATACGTATTTTGCTCCATTCGGTTTTTTATTTTTTTTTTGTTTAATCGGCTCAAAATGTTAAATTCTATCTGTAACTCCGAAGATTTTGTTAAAAAACTGACTAGTTTCATAGAAAAATTGATCTGAACTGCTGCTTTCGGCACAAAAAGTTACATTTTTATTCAATCACAGTGATTATTAAGACTTGAATTGAAAAAGTGACAGTCTTTAGTCGGTTCAAACTGGGTACAGTACCAGACATAAATGCTGTGTGATTTTGTATAGGAGGGTATAGGATACAATTTTTGAGGCGTTAATGCACTAATAATACTTGGCATGGTATACCCTATCCAATAAAAAAAGAATTATTAAAATCGGACTACTCTGTATAAAGTTATGCATGGTTATACAATACAATCAGTGAGTCAATAATCAATCATCCCCTGTTTTCCGACCCTTAGGGTTCGATTTTGTTTTCCAATTTTATTTGGGACCACCTTCGGAGTATACTCTTTCCAATAAAAAAAGAATTATCACAATCGGACTCCTATGTAAAAAGTTATGCGTGGTCATAAAAAATATATATACGCATAACTTTTTACATTTTTTTTCGTCGGTTAAAATCGCATGTATAACCTTAAAAAAAATTAAACAGCATTTATGTCCGGTACTGTACTTAGAAAGAATTGGGACACTTTATCAAAGGTGCTAAAAAGAAGGATGTTGAAAGTTTATAAAAAAAGCAGTTTGGAGAAGACTGTAAAAATTAGCCTTCATTAAAATGGTATTGTGATATTTTGTATGAAAGTAATATCGGTGAAAATGACAATGAAGATAATGAAAATCGTTGTGATTGTTTGGGAACCTGATTGTGGAGAATTACATGTAAGAAATAAAAATATTTTGTGTGAATCTATTTTTATTTTCATACTGAATGTTTCATATGGTAACATTTTTTAGACAGTGGGTTTCGAAAGGTGACATTTTACAAAATTATTGAATCAAATAGTGACATTTACAAGCTATTGGATCAAAGGGTGTCATTTGATATGTTTTGTTTTTCCAAATTTCAAAACCAGCAAGGTAAACTTATGTATAATACATTAAATTTTATACGATAATTGACACATAAATGGTTCATAAAAATAGTAAAAATTGCTTAGATCAACTTGAATATTATTTTATTTTCTCATATTACTCAAAAAGTTAAAACTGTAACTGACACTTTTTGTTCCAAACCTCCTCAAATGTCGTGCCATAATTTTCCTATTTCAAATAATAATGAATTCGATACAGTGCCTTCCAAAAGTTAGTTGAAATTATCAATCATATTATCTATATCTATAAATATAAAAGAAACTCGTGTTAGTTACACTATTTACAACTCAAGAATGGTTGAACCGATTTGACTGAAAATTGGTTGGGAGGTAGCTTAGAACCAGGAAACGGATATAGGACTTTTTTTTATCCCGTTCGACTGGGTTCCCGTGTGACGTGACAAAAAACGTCAAAGACAATACAAATACTAGTTACAATAAAACGTTTTTTGAAGTTTTATTTAATTTAAACCATTTTTATCATTCATTCTTTACGCAAAATCATTCACTACTCCAACAATATTAGTTTTAGTATGGTATCATTATTTTTCGTTGAACTGTCAAGTTACTGAATAGGATTAAAAGTCCATCCAACCTTAGTATAGTATACCATGAAAATTATGTGACATGATTCATAAAGTGAATTAATTTGAAGTAAGTTTTGGAGGGTACTGTATATTCCGTGGTGCGCGTGCTGACGTCGTGTGTGCGCAGGCAAGCTGCAGACGCTGGACGCGCTGCTGCGGCGCCTGAAGGCGGGCGGACACCGCGTGCTCATCTTCACGCAGATGACGCGCGTGCTGGACGTGCTGGAGGCCTTCCTGTCCATGCACGGCCACGCCTACCTGCGTCTGGACGGCGCCACGCGCGTGGACCGGCGCCAGCCGCTCGTGGATCGCTTCAACGCCGACCCGCGCGTCTTCGCCTTCATCCTGTCCACGCGCAGCGGCGGCGTCGGCCTCAACCTCACCGGCGCCGACTCCGTCGTGTTCTACGACTCCGACTGGAACCCCACCATGGATGCGCAGGCGCAGGACCGCTGCCACCGCATCGGCCAGACGCGCGATGTGCACGTGTACCGCCTCGTCACCGCCGCCACCGTCGAGGAGAACATCCTGCGCAAGGCCGAGCAGAAGCGCGCGCTCGGCCACCTGGCCATCGAGGACGGCCACTTCACCACCTCCTACCTGCGCGGGGTCAGTGCCGTCGCATCGTATCGTTTTTCTCTCGTTATGTGTAACGGCCAATAACCCATCTATTTTTCTGGCAGGCTAACATTAAGGAGTTATTTGGCTCGGAGGCAGAAAACAATGAGGCCGGAGCCGGGGACGCCGAACCCGCCGTCGGCGGTGAGCTCGAATCCGCGCTCGCCGCCGCAGAGGACGAAGCCGACGCCGCCGCCGCCATGGCCGCGCGCGCCGAGGCGCAGGGCGACCTCGCCGAGTTCGACGAGACGCTCCCGCTCGACGACGAGCCGCGCGCCGCCGCGCCGCGCGCCGAGTCCGACGACCTCGCCACGCTCATGAGCCAGGTCAGTGTCGTGTCGCGCCGCCCGCCCTCCGCCCTGCGTGCCCGGCCCGCTCACCGCCCGCTCTGTCCGCAGCTCACGCCCATCGAGAAGTACGCCATGCGCCTGGTGGAGAGCAGCGAGGCGGCCACGTCGGCGGAGCGCGCCGCGCTGGGCGAGATGCGGCGCCAGCTGCGCGAGTGGGAGGAGGCGCGCCGCCAGCTGCGCAGCCAGAGCGCCGAGCGCGCGCGCTCGCCCGACCGCCTCGACCTCACCTACAGCCGCGCCGACGCGCGCGCCAAGGTGCGTGCCCGCCGCCGCCGCCCCGCGCCGCCGCCGCCGCCGTCGCCGCCGCCGTCGCCGCCCGCGCGCGCCGCGCCGCCCGCGCGCACGCGCTCGCGCGGCACCGTGCACATCAACCTGTGGACGCTGGACGAGGCGCGCGCGGGGGGCGCGGGCGGCGCGGGCGGCGCGGGCGGCGCGGGGGGCGCGGCGGCGCGGCGCCGCCCGCTGCGCAACGGCACGCTGGACGCGTGGCTCGCCAACGCGGCCGAGCGCGACCACAAACTTGACGATAATAAATGATTTTGACATACTGCTCGTGCGTTTTATATTTCTGACGTTCGACGATTCGGTGCCGCTCGATGTTCGTCCGTAAATGCTTGAACTGTCCCCGAGACGGCGGTGTTTCCTCGTGATCGGCGAAACGGCGGCACCGATCTGAACGTCAGGGATGTATGGCGTACAAGCATTTACGGGCGAACCGAGTCGGCCCGGTCCGAGAACCGATTCCCGTGCGATGCGCCGGCTCCGTCCAGGGCCCGGCCTTCCGTCCCTATGACCGCATTCATACATTGAAAGTTGCTATTACATTTACAAAAGTAATCCATCTGCATATCGTTACAGAGTAGGGCTAATCCATAAGTCGTTAGAGCGCTATCAATAAAAAACATTAATAATACTACCATCTATGAATATAAATATTTTACCCTTTCGGCCCATTTGGCCTTGGGAAAGTACCAGTTTAAGTTAATCCACACTACAGACGGGACACAGGCATCAGCCATCGTGAGCTGGGTACCATCTTGGGGACTTTGGACGAATCGCAGAACGTTGTCACGAGTGGGACCATAAAAATGGGAATTGATTACCTACCTAAACTGCTACACACATGCATAGACTACCTAATAGAAGCATTAACACGGTCACTGAGCTATAATTTAAATGGAAGAAGGTGAATTACCTGGGTTAATAAACTTGTAACGTAAAAAACTAAAGAAACAGACCATGTTCACTTGACACGTCCGTAAAAATGTTGTGGACGGATTTTATCGGTCACTGAATTTTCAGCACTCTGCTAAGCTCCGAGAATTGAATCCAACAGCAGTGTGTAAATGCGCTGGGTGCACTCTGGTAGATTTTTATCGCGCGGCTCTACACCGACACTTGATAATCCTGTGGACGATAAAATGCCGCCGCGATATTTTAACAATCATGCGAGCGTCTGCTTTAGTTTCGCCTTGTCCGTCCGTAAGTCACAGTCATTTTTATTAACCATAAAAAACAAGTCATGTATGTATAATGTTTCACAGTATTTATTTATTTAGTACATGGACTTGCAGCTAATTAAAACATACAAAAAAGGGAAACATCAGAAAGCCAATTACAAGTCAATTAATGTATACGTGAGGATAAGTATAGATTAAAAATCTATAAAGTTGAAGAGTTTTGTTGTTTGTTAGTTTGGTTGAACGCGCTAATCTCAGGAACAACAGGTTCGAATTGAAAAAAATATTTTAGTGTTTGGTAGCCCATTTATCGAGAATAATAGGAGCTACAGGCTACAACTAATAGGAGCGGAGCATCAATGAACAATGTTTAAAAAACGGCGAAAAGTTATTTCTTTTGAGAGCTTCCGTTGCATGCGCTGCGTAAACGGTTAAAGTAACGCAACAATCATGTATGATGGAATTGTTCAACATAGGAAATAATACAAATACTGTTGAAAGTGTTTTTTTATTTTTTAAATTAATACTGGATTGTTTTTTTTATCGATTTTATGTCGATGGGTATAAGAGTAGAGGGAGACCAAAGATATGAATAGAAAGGGGGTGACTACTGAGATGACGAATAATAGAGAAGTGTGGAAGAAAATGACATGTTGCGCCGACCACAAATAATTTGGGATGATTGAAGATGATGAAGATGGGAGAATGATGACAGGATGTTTTTTTAACCATTGCCAAATTTTTTTTTTTGTATGTTCGGTATCAGTAATAGAAAAATCCAACCTTAAATCGGCAAAAGACACGAATCTATTCGTAATAATGAAGAGCGCGCGCGCTGTGCGGCACAGTACAGTAGCGCCGCGCGCTGTGGACGCGTCGTGTCGAACCGTTGGCTCCGCAAGCACCGCGCCGAACGTGTTGTACTTCACGATGTCAGACTTCACCATTCGCGAGTTTTATGATATGGCGCGGGTGTAGTTATTGAGTGGTGAAAATGTACGAGCAGCTTCAGGATTTATACCTCGTATGCAAGCCCATGGGATCCATAACCCACAGTGGCGAAGGGTGATTTTATTAGAGAGGTAAGCCGGAGAAAAAAAATGCTTACCTACGCCGGACGTGGCGCACGTAGTCCAGTTAATTAAAATCTGTGACTGACTTCCTGTCTTCAGTCTTCTAAAAGCAGATGTCTTCAGTCCACCTTTACTATACGTGTAAGCACTGGTGATTGAAACAGTGTCTTGCAAGTATAATAAAAGTGGCTTTGAAAAAAGCCGTTTGTGGTGTGATCAGTGTGATGACGTTGACGTATGATGTCTACTAGAAAAAACTACTTAACTACAAGACTACTGACTTATTCTACTTATAATACTACTACTACTTATTCTCTAAAGCTATTCGTCTTTTCTTTAGTACAAAGTGCGCTAAGACATTATTATAAAAGCCGAGATGATTCTTAATTTTTAGCAATATTTTTTTTTTCTATAGAAAAAATGGCTAGATCAGATAATCGTTCTTGTTTTTGAGAATTATGCATGTACTTACGTATGAATTAGCTTCAAAGGCGAAAACGACCTCGGTGTATGCAACTGTAACGGGAAGTGTCAAAAATATACTACACTAGCTTCTGCCCGCGACTTCGTCCGCGTTAAATTTCTTGTTCCCCCGACCCGTCCCATCGCGTCGAATCGCCTACCCGTGCGATTTTCCCCGTTTTTGCAACATTTTTCATTACTGCTCCGCTCCTCTTAGTTGCAGCGTGGTGTTATATAGCCTATAGCCTTCCTCAAGAAATAAGCTACCCAACACAAAAATATTTTTTCAATTCGGACCAGTAGTTCCTGAGATTAGTGCGTTCAATCATCAAACAAACATACAAACAAACAAATTCTTCAGCTTTATAATATTACTAGCTTCTGCCCGCGACTTCGTCCGCGTCAAATTTTTGCTCCCCTGACCCTTCCCGTCGCATCGATTTGCCTGCTAGTTTTCGTCCATTTTTCGTTGCTGCTCGCTCCTTTTGAGTTATAGTGAGTCAACCTTAAAAGATAGACATATGCTCTCGCGGACTTTTTTTAGAACTTTTTAAGAGGAACAATTCCGTCATACATTATTTTTGCGTTACTTTAACCGTTTACGCAGCGCACGCAACAAAAACTCTTAAAAGGAATAAATTTTCCCCGTTTTTGCAACATTTTTCATTACTGCTCCGCTCCTCTTAGTTGTAGCGTGATGTTATATAGCCTATAGCCTCTCTCGATAAATAGGCTACTCAACACAAAAAGAATTTTTCAATTCGGACCAGTAGTTCCCGAGATTAGCGCGTTCAATCAAACAAACAAACAAACAAACAAACAAACAAACTCTTCAGCTTTATAATATTAAAGTATAGATTATAGATAATGTTGTAATTTGAGGAAAAGTGTCACACAATAATGAATTATGACCTAACCTAATTACGTGTTTCTTATTTTGAAAACATAACCTTGAAATTCATGTTTCCTCACGAAGCAAATAATCTGTCACAAAACAATCTAAAACTATTAATACTGCCATCCTACTAATAACTGTTCAAATCTACTCTAAAAAAGTAATTTCAACTTGCTAATCTATCGACTTACCACAAATTCCTAATTGCGAACGCACAATTTCACAACAAACTCACAATTATCAAATTCTGATTGTTACACTAGTACTACACTAATAACATATGAATACAACAAAATAAATGCTTATTAACCACAAGTATCAACAAAATAAAAGGTTTTAAGGTTATAATTCTATTTACGTCAATGGTCTAACAAACATTTAAAATGACAAAAGTACTGTTGCGTCGAGCGGGGGCTCAAGGGGGCGGGGGAAGGGCCCGAATACTTACGAAATTTAACGAAAGGACCAATATTGCTACTCAGTTCGTTCGCATAACCCGAGGTGTCGCGGCTTCCCAAGGCCTCAAAAAAATGCGTGTCACATGACCTGAAGTGACGTCATGACGAGATTATTTTGTATAGAAATGTTTGTGTTCATAACCCGGAGTTTAGACCGGGTTATACTGGTGCAAAACGTTCGCGCGCGGTTGGGGGAGATTCGCGCGCACTTTAAATGTTTTGTTTTCGTTGGAATATAAAGACAAATATTGTTTTATGTAGGTTGCGGTTTTGTAATACTTTAATTTTATGGTGTAAGATTAAATACATTCAGTGTGATTATTAAACACTGCTGAGAACTACTGACTGTCATAATTTCGTAAGGGAAGCCGACAGGAATCGGCTTATTAGTTACCTGCGCTACTGATAACCCATAACCTCGTTGTCCCTAATGGAAGGACCATTTTAGCAGCCACTCAAAGCTTCCTTGTTCGTAGGCAATTCAGGACCCCGAATCATGCACACGACCCTCGCCAGTCAATACGACACCTGGCCTCTCTGCAACGATGTCGTATTGACTGGCGCTACATCGAAGTGTTGAGATGCTTGTATGACGCTGCCACGATGACTGTCCAGATCCAGGACCAAAAAACCAAGCCCATCCAACTGCTGAGAGGGGTGAGACAGGGGGATGTAATATCCCCGAAACTGTTTACCAACGCATTGGAGGATGTTTTCAAGACGCTGGACTGGACTGGACAGGGTATCAACGTGAACGGCGAGTACATCTCACACCTTCGCTTTGCCGATGACATCGTCATAATGGCAGAGACGCTGGAACAGTTGGACCAGATGCTGCACAGCCTGAATGGAGCCTCCCGGCGGGTTGGCCTCGGCATGAACTTGGACAAGACGAAAGTCATGTTCAACTCGCACGTCTTGCCGAATCCAATCCGCATCGAGGGTTCGCTTCTCGAAGTTGTGAAGGAGTATGTCTACTTAGGCCAAGTCATCCAGGTTGGTAGACACAACTTCGAGAAGGAAGCCGACAGGAGGATTCAGCTAGGTTGGGCAGCATTTGGAAAGCTTCGTCAAGTCTTCTCGTCACCTATCCCGCAATGTCTGAAGACTAAGGTCTTCAACCAGTGCGTCCTGCCCGTAATGACATATGGTGCCGAAACGTGGACACTGACAGTTGGGCTAGTCCACAAATTCAAGGTCGCTCAGCGCGCTATGGAGCGGGCTATGCTCGGAGTCTCTTTGAAGGATAAAATCAGAAACGAAGTTATCCGGAAAAGAACTGGAGTTACCGACATAGCTCGCAGTGTAAGCAAGCTGAAGTGGCAGTGGGTTGGCCATATCTGTCGAAGGACCGATGGCCGGTGGAGCAGACGAGTCCTGGAGTGGAGACCGCGTATCGGCAAGCGTAGTGTAGGACGCCCCCCAGCTAGATGGACCGACGACCTTAGGAAAGTGGCTGGGGTAGACTGGATGCGGAAGGCGGAGGACAGGGTGTTGTGGCGCAACATGGGAGAGGCCTATGTCCAGCAGTGGACTGCGATAGGCTGAGTTGATTGATTGATTGATTGAATCATGCACAAGGGTCTGGCAGACCCCGACAGGCGGTCGAAGTCGATGAAATCAGTTTTGATTTCTTCGAGCGAGATCCAAAAGCCAGTACCTACGATACGGCACATCGAATAAGATAATTTTGATTGAACATTATTGTTCAATCATAATGGTCCAGTTTAGCCCATGAAAGTATGAAGAAAACATTGGATTACTCTTCAAATAACTTTAGGTCACGGCCTAAACTTAAAAAAAAACCCAGTTCGAACCTGATAAAAGTCGCGGTCAGTGACCCGTGTGAATACCTACTTATATACGCCGGCGAATCGAGCGAGCGGTCAGTAGACCGCTGTTAGGTATAATACGTACGTACGGGGCTGTCCATAAATCACGTAAGGCTCGAAAGGGGGGGGGGAGGGGTCCATAAAAAATCACGAAATATCACAAAGGGGGAGGGGGGTCTAGTAATATATCACGTCTATTTTTTCTTTTTTTAATTAGATGATACGTATACATGAATTTAAAAAAAAATACAAAAATATAATTAGATTCTTTGTAGGTACTAAAAAATACACGTGATATAGGGGGAGGGGGGGGGGGGGGTAGTCTGGCAAAAAAAAACATCACGTGATTAATGGACGGCCCCTTCCTTGCGAAGCGCCGCGCGTCGACGAGTTTCCAATTTTTATCTTAAATCAGTAAACTGCCCTACATATTTCGTAATATGATTTCGAAATACTAATAGGTGAGTAACAGCGCGCTGGTAGGTACTTCGAACTCCTTAGAATTTTGGCCGATCGTACAGCTAGTAGGTACTGGTAGCTACGCTCGGTCGTTCACCTTCGCCGCCGCGCCGGCGTACGTACTTCGAACTTCTTATTTTGACCGATCGAACAGCTGGTAGGTAGTAGTAGCTACGCTTGGTCGTTCACCTTCGCCGCCGCGCCGGCGTAGGTATTTCGAACTACTTAGAATTTTGACCGATCGAACAGCTGGTAGGTACTAGTAGCTACGCTTGGTCGTTCACCTTCGCTGCCGCGCCGGCGCCGCGTGCAAGTTACTATAAAAACCAGTTTCAAAATAAACATCTTTCGATAAGAAGATGCGCGCCCCAGTTATGAGCGGTTAACGATTTTTTTTTTTTTGTACTAAGATATATGAAAATAAAAATTGCATGGTTATACGTTTAAGTTTAATTTGTTAAAATTTGCGCACTGGTTAAAAACTTATCCTGTATAAAAATAAAAAATGCATGGTTATTACAACTCGTTTAAGTTTAATTTGTTAAAGTTGGCGATCTGGTTAAAACCTTTTCTTGTATTTAATATATAGACCTTTTTAACATCACAATTTTTTGCGCGCTATAGATGACTTCACATGCACGTTCAGTATTGTTTACTATGTGCATAGACGGTTATTAATTATGGATTCGCAGTTTTAAGTGTTATGCCGATCATGGAAAATAAAAACGGATTGACGGTGCGCGATGTGTGAATTTTATTTAAATAGAAAAAAAAAAACACTTTTATTGAAATCCGAACTGTAAAGTAGAAAATAATTTTCAATAAACTTAGAATAAGAATAGAGTAATATGCAAAAAATAATATTAAATCGTTAAAAAGCTTGGTTTGCTTTTGAAGCCCCTACGAATAAAGAGAGCATGTCTCTGCATGGTATCGTAGTTCTTAAACGGCTGAACTGATTTTGTTTTGTTTTCATTTTCTATTCCTAAAAATTATTATTCAATTTTTTTTTGTCAGATATGGGTGAGCAGCAGTGCTGGAACTGTGGAACGAATGCCTGTGAGTATAGTTAGGCAACGTCACGATCGACCGTCTCCCCCCGGCCTGTCCGCGCACGCTCACGTGCTTCTCGTTACAGATGTGGTGTCCGCCCACCCCGCCCTCCGGTGACGGCGACGTGTACTGCTCGCGCTGGGCGCGCGCGCTCTACCGCGCCGGGCCCGCGCCCGACGCGCTGCTGCCGCCCGTGCCGCGCCGCGAGCCGCGCGCGTCGCGCGAGCCGCGCCGCGCCCGCGCCGCGCCGCGCCACGACCACGCGCCGCTGTCGCTGTTCGAGCGCGCCGGCCCGCGCGTGCGGGTGCGCCTGCGCGCCGCGCCGCACGCGCACCCGCACCCGCACCCGCACGCGCCGCAGCCCGACTGGGCGCCCAGCGAGGACGCCGCGCTGCGCCGGGCGCTGCGCCTGCAGCGCCTGCCCGCCGAGCCGCCCGCCGCGCTGGCGCCCAACTGGGACTGGGCCGCCGAACTGGTGGGAGGCGCCGCGCGCGCCTACCGCTCGCCGCGCGCCTGCCGCGACCGTCACGACGCGCTCGCTGACCCCGAGCGCGCGCGCCGCCGGCACCGCCGCCCGCCGGCCGCGCGCCGCCGCCTGGACGACGACGCGCCGCGCCCGCCGCTAGCGCGCCTCGACGCCATGCGCGACGCCGCCGAGCGCCGCCGCGCGCAGCCCAAGCGGCGCCACGACGAGCAGGCGGCGCACAACCCCAAGCACGCCGCGCTGCTGCACGAGCACGGCGTGGAGCTGGACGCGCCGCCCTCGCCCATGGACGTGGCGTCGCGCCGCGCCGAGCGCATCGCCAAGGAGAAGCTCAAGGCCGGCGCCGCGCCGCCCGCGCCCGCGCCCAGCGCCGCGCCGGCCGCGCCCCCGCACGCCGCGCCGCCGCAGCGCATCGTGGTGGCGGCGCCCGGCAAGGCGGACGCCACGCGGCGCGTGCGGCCCGCGGCGGAGGCGGCGCACGCGGCGCACGCAGGCCGCGCGGGCGCCGCGCCGACGCCCGCCGGCGGCACGGCCGGCGCGGCGCAGCTACTCTATCGCCAACAAACGTTCCCAGCGCGACATCTTAAAATCCTTCACCAGACGACCGCGACCCACGCTCAGGTGAGTGTTTTTTTTCCAAATCACGTCTGTCGAAATATACTCCAAAACATTCGACATGTTCATCTTGAAGCACTTATATTCTATGTAGTCAGGTCATTAGTTCTGCCACTTATCAAGTGTGGAATAAAAGACACATTTTCAAATTTATTATAATCTATACTTTATATATTTTATATATAATATTATAAAGCTGAAGAGTTTGTTTGTTTGTATGTTTGTTTGATTGAACGCGCTAATCTCAAGAACTCCTGGTCCTAATTGAAAAATTCTTTTTGTGTTGGGTAGCCTATTTATCGAGGAAGGCTATAGGCTATTTAACAGCACGCTACAAATAAGAAGAGCGGAGAAGTAATGAAAAATGTTGCAAAACGGGGAAAATCGCACGGGCAAGCGATTCGACGCGACGGGAAGGGTCGGGGGAACAAGAAATTTAACGCAGACGAAGTCGCGGGCAGAAGCTAGTAATTTATATTTGGGAAGATAGGTTTACAGATTCAAAATTATTTACTTGTTTTTCGATACAAGCCCGTAATCTGGAAAGCCAATCATCGATACAATCGCGCACGATACTAAGTCCATTTCAGCCACTGCTTTGATGAGGGATACCTTCAGCGTTTCCAAATTTCTATAGTGTTTTGCGCAGGCTTTTTCGTCTAAACCTAAAATATTACAATCCAAGGGATAAAGGTCCGGACTGGAGGAAGGCCAATCTTCATTCTCAACAAAACACGTGATCGTTGAAGCCATTTTTTTTTTTCAAACAAGCTTTTAGGAGGAATAATGTTCTTTTACGGTAAGCCCGTAGCCGGAGGTCTTCATTCACGGCACACGCACACCACACGCTTTTCACCGTGTGGGTCAGTTTATACCCATCTGATGAGCCAATCGTTTTTGCGCCTTGATGGCTTTGATCACCGCTGCATTGCGAACCATACGAGGGCGACTACTCCTCTCTTTGTGTTCTATTCTTGAATCTTTCTGGTATTGCTTAAAACTGCGACAAATTAACCTTTGTGTTTATTTCATATCACAACGATTCAACGCAATTACAGCCTTACCGTCTTCTTTTTTTTGTGTGCACTCCATGTTGAAAATCGTAGAAAAGTCCGCAAAACCCAAGTTATTAAAATTGCGGATCATTCAAAATTCGAACGTATTTTATTGTTTTTTTCGGCTGCATTCCAAATTAAAAATTCAGAACCTATGATAGTATTTTTGACACGACTACGCATAAAATTTAACTGTACTAGTGGGCAGGTATCTGTATTTCCATTCTGTACATGGCCAAAACGCAACCATAGGAATCTGCTCGCGTATACTTTGCAATGCAATTTTTAAAGAACAGTGGCGAACTTCCAAACAAATTTTTGTTGACATTTTTTTTAGCGCCTGCCAATGAAAAATATGTAAAAGTATAGAGATTGAATTGCTGAACAGTTTTGTCTTCAGTTATACTGTTATAGGAAGTCAGGAATTTAAGATATTTCAGGTTGAAGTTTTAGAGGTTATGTCTCGTCAACAACAGACTTATCGAAAAAGATATATAGAAATACCTACTTATTGCTCAAACTATCATTGATAGAAATGCATTTTAAATATTAAATAAACTACAGACTACGTATTCAGAATATTAAGTCCAACCGACGTGCGTAAGTCTGGTCCACGTAAGTAGGGAGGTACTTACCTACTTAATTATATGTTCAGAAGAATATTTATTTAATAATCTTAGTCAACTATCTTTAGAGCAGTTAGTTATAGATATAGTATGATTCATTACATGGCAAGGGGACCTACCCTTTTGGTAGGTAAAAAAAAAACTTTTTTTTAAAATATTTATTCCTCTTCTTCTCTAACCAAAATGTCATCAAGAAAACCTGCGGGTACTGTGATATATGGTTGATGTTTGGCCCATCCTAAATATCATACTACAGTCATTGTATGAGCGCAACATTCAACTCTCGAGATAAGTGCCAATGCCGGGTATCGGCGCATTTTATTGACACATAATATGTTGCAGTTGACACACATGATGCGTGTAGGCCTTACACAGCTACTCATCGTGATAAAAAAAATCGATGCACACACAACAAAATCCAAGGTATTAGGCAGAATCGGAATCCAATCACAGTAAAATGTCATCGTATAAGCAAACAATAAGAATCCTTAGGCAAGCACTAGTCACACAGGGACCCGTAAATCTCAGTCCATAAGCAGAAGCAGTCGATGAAGTAGAAAATCACGGAAAATCGATGGAAAACAAAATAACGAGACGCACGCGAAGACAACGACAAGTTATCAGTGCCGGCCGATTGACAATTGAAATGTCATGTTTTTTTTTTGCGACGTTGCCATACTCGAATTGCACTACGATGTCATATGTACGTATTAAAAAATTATGACCGTTATAATTTTTAGCACAAGCAATCATTTTTATTTTAACATTTGTATTCTGATGCAGAAATATATTTCCTAAGTATATTAATGCAATAAGTAAAGCCACAGCGTATGTAACTTGACTAAGATTTAAATTGCATGGCAACATTAAAAGTATCGCTTACCCAAAAGTCATGGAGCCAAGCAAGAAAGAAAAAAAACTAAGCCATGATTATTTATAAGCATCAATAATCTAGTCAAATAAGCTCTTTATTATTATGATGATTTTTTTTTTCAGACTTTGATAGTACTTATGTTTGATTTGATAAAACTTAATAAATTATTTCGTTGGTATCTAGTAGGGACATACGTAGACGCTTAATAATTTCAGCAACAATTCTCTCGCCGGTATCCTTTGTGATTACAATGTACACACGAATTTTGCGTACTACTCGTAATATAGTTTGTAACATAGATGCGCACGTGCATCTTTCCAATTTATACAAGGCCATAATGCCACCATAGGAATTTGATAGGACTTCTGATTGCCGGGCTTCGATTTAAGGGGGGGGGGAGGAGAGGGCCCCTCCTGTGAAGGAAGAGTTTCGGAACGCCCCCCCCCCACCTTATTTGAGAAATATATTTTTTAATATTCTAACCTAACTTTCGAATTTTCGTGTATCGACATCGATTTAAAGGCCGGAAGAGGTGGGGGTTGACGAATAAAATGAAGGGGAAGTAGCAACGCTCGACAGGACACGTCGCTGACAGGGCTCGTCAACAGAATCAAGGCGTTTCCATAGGAGGTCACAGTTTTAACCTAACCTAAACTCCCCAAGCCATGTCGTTTCTGGCACTCGCCAGCCGCTAGTCTATACAGGATTAGTTTGCATGCGGACTAGTACTGTATATTATGGAACAATTTAGTTACTTTGGCCACTACAAAGTATACACGAGTATTTGCGTACTAATCTTGTATAGATTGGAAGACCTTGATTAAAAAGTGATTTCCAATCTATACGCGACCAGTTTCACACCCTTGCGTTCTAGCCTTGTATAGAATGGAAATACTCGGCAGTTATTCTTCCTCCTAATGAATGTGACACTTACCGATGTGGTCCCACATCAACAAGAGCACATCAGTAAACGTTTGTCAGTTTTGAGCCAGAGGACTAAGTCGTCCAAACAGGTCCAGATAGATATAATATTTATTTGCATAAAACATACTATATAAAGTAGTTCTAAAATAAACTATAGAACACACATATTTAGCTTATATCATAACATGCAAATATTATTATTGATGTGAAACATCTATAGGCGAGGGATAAACCTAAATTTTGTACTGAAAATTTGTGGACTTAGGCAACAAAGTTCCAATATCGTTGCGATTTTTTTTGATGTGATAATTAACATATAATTAATACGTTATCTTTGGTTATACCATACTAGCTTCTGGCCGCGACTTCGTCTGCGTAAATGTCGATTATCGCGGACGCAAAGTCACGGAATAAAAAACCGGCCAAGTGCGAGTCGGACTCGCGCACCGAGGGTTCCGTACAAACCTATAGGTATTCTCGGTTTAAAAATAAATGTTTTTTTTAATTTTTATATTTCAGTTGATTGAATGTAAGGTAAATTGCGGTTTACGATTTATGACGTTTTAAAAAAAAAACTACTCACTCGATCTCGTTCAAACCAATTTTCGGTGGTAGTTTACACAGTTATGTACATCATATATTTTTTTTAGTTTTATCATTCTCTTATTTTAGAAGTTACGGGGGGGGGGGGGGGACACACATTTTACCACTTTGGAAGTGTCTCTCGCGCAAACTATTCAGTTTAGAAAAAAATGATATTAGAAACCTCATTACCATTTTTGAAGACCTATTCATAGATACCCCACACGTATGGGTTTGATGAAAAAAAAGTTTTTGAGTTTCAGTTCTATGTTTGGGGAACCCCAAATTTATTGTTTTTTTTCTATTTTAGTGTGAAAATCTTAATGAGTTTCAACAGCATAGCTCTTATAGTTTCGGAAAAAAGTGGCTGTGACATACGGACGGACAGACAGACAGACAGACAGACATGACGAATCTATAAGGGTTCCGTTTTTTGTCATTTGGCAACGGAACCCTAAAAAGTAGCCTATGTCCTTTCTCAGACTCTAAACTATCTGTGTACCAAAGTCCCTAGGAGCATAAGCATAGTGAATTTGCCCTTGAAAGATATCGGGACGATACTTAAAGGATTTTTAGGTATTAATAAGATAATAAGATCCTGAAAGTTTCGTATCTCTAACCCATTTGGTTTTTGAGAAAAAGAAAAAAAATTAAAAATCTGTCAAAATCAGAAATAAATAATTTTCTCAAGAACGCGTGAATCGATTAATTTGAATTTTGGATATATTTTGGGGTCTGATAGTAGCTTCTAGAAAAAAAAAAAATTAAAACCTTTAACGGTTGACAAGAACCTTGAAAAAAAAAAAAATGCACTTTTGTTTTAATTTTGATTTTTAACTATGATACGATTCTGGCACAATTATGAAACTATTTTTTTCGAATTCCCCATTCATTTTTCTATAGATTTACATGCTTTTAAGAAAGATTTTTCAAGATTTTTAAAAAAGGTACGCCATATTGCAAAAAAATAAAAACCATTTTTTGTGCAAATATTTACTTCACGTATTTTAAGCCTGCATCTTTATTTGTGTCGCTCGTTTATGTCTTTTATTCTTATTTAAAGTAGTTATGTCCAAACCAATAGTTAAATCTTAAAATATCAGTGCATATCAACTAAAATATTATAAACATAGTACATCATTTCAGCCGTAATACGTCCACTGCTGGACCATGACCTCCCCCAATTTGGGGGGCTTTGCCATAATCGCCACGCTTGGCAGGCGGATTGGCGATCGCAGTATGGTGGTAAAATGCATAGAGAACGCTGCTGCCCATTCTCTAGTAAGTCCCGTAGTCGCCTCTTACGACACCCACGGGAAGAAATGGGGTGATGCTATTCTTTACGTCCGGCACCACACGGTACCATTAAACATTGTACACAAAGGGACAAATTAAGCGATAGCAGCAATGCTTGATGAAACAGGTAATCATACCATTAAATACGTAAAATACCAGTCAAACATACGCGAAGCTCAAATTCAGTCTCGTCATGTCAATAAGAAGGTAGATGTTTTATTGAGTATAAAAAAAAAAACGCTATTGGTCCCAAAAGCACATTGAGGCATAGTTGTGGAGGCAAAACGCCGGGGCGATACCCCGCTATCGCGACAAATGGCGGCACGGCGGACAGAGCTCCGGCAGGATCTCATGGCGACATGGCGGGTACGTCGCAACCCAGCGCTGGGCACACCATAATTGCGGCAGTTAGTCCCCTCTTTGAGGAGTGGATACAGAGGCGCCACGGCGTCCTCACCTTCCGCCTGACGCAGGTTCTCACCGGGCATGGGTGCTTCGGTGGGTTCCTGTTCAGAATAAAGCGGGAGGAAACGCCCGGGTGTTTCCATTGCGAGGGTCGTCTGGAGGACACGGTGGAGCATACGGTAGAGTGCCCTGCCTGGGCGGAGCACCGCCGTGTCCTCGTGGAGGCTATCGGCGGCGGCGACCTCTCGCGTCTGGCCCTGGTGCGAGCCATGGTACGGAGCGAGAGGGCATGGGAAGCCGGCGCCTCCTTCTGTGAAGCAGTAATGCTTGCGAAAGAGGAGGCGGGGCGCGTGAAGGAGTGGCAGGCTCTGCGCCCTCACGTCCCTAGCCGCCGCAGGAGGAGACGCCCCGGGCGTCGGAAGTCGATAGCGGACTCCCGGCCACCATAGGCGCGAGCATGCGGGCGGCGAGCAATGGGTAGCTCGCCGCCCGGTAAGGACCAAGCTCGGGTCGACGGCGCGTAGTGTTCGACGCGCGCCTCAAAGAGATGTCAGCAGAACTGAAGGGGTCTGCAAGGACCGTTGCCTGCCAGGGTCGCGAGATTGTTCGAAAGAGACATCGTGACCCTGGCACATGGGCAACTGAAGGAACACGGGTGGGTTTTAGTCAGTAAAAGTCTGACACGCCCTCCCGCTCCGCCCAAGAGCGAGAGAAGTCATTTCATGATTTCCCAACCAAAAAAAAGGCATAGTTGTGAGTAGGCATATGGTCTTAGAACAATTGGATGCTACTCTCACGTTGCTGGTATTGTTTATTATTTGCCACACGAAAGATATTTGTACAGATTCTGAGGCCTGCTGAAACATTAAGCAAATTATTTGATGCAGACAATGTTTCGCTTGTGTTTTCTTTTTATGTGTGGAAAATCATCAAATGGCGTCACCCGCTCTGGGCGGAAGGGCGTGTCAGACTTTTACTGATTAAAACCCACCCGTGTTCCTTGAATTGCCCATATGCCAGGGCCACGGTATCTCTTTCGAACAAATCTCGCGATACTGGCAGTTCACCTGTGATTGAAGATGATAGTGACGAAGACCGATAAAATGTGATTATAGACTTTTTTCAAATATACCTTTCAAACATTTGCTGTTTTTATTTATAATTTATCAATTAAAATCTGTTTCTTATTTTAGAAGTGTACACACCGCGACAATATCAAGCTTTTCATTTCCAGTTTTAGCTGACCTCCTATTGTATACGCTTTTCGTACAATGTGAAGTCCACTTATACTGGAAATGCTTAGCTTGATTTGTCGCTTTGTGTACAATGTTTATAGTATTTTAGTTGATATTCACTGATATTTTAAGATTTAACTATTGGTTTGGACATGACTACTTTAAATAAGAATAAAAGACATAAACGAGCGACACAAATAAAGATGCAGGCTTGAAATACGTGAAGTGAATATTTGCACAAAAAATGGTTTTTATTTTTTTGCAATATGGCGTACCTTTTTTAAAAATCTTAAAATCATGCAAATCTATAGAAAAATGAATGGGGAATTCGAAAAAAATAGTTTCATAATTGTGCCAGAATCGTATCATAGTTAAAAATCGAAATTAAAACAAAAGTGCAATTTCTTTCAAGGTTCTTATCATCCATTAAAGATGTTAATTTTTTTTCTAGAACCTACTATCAGCCTCCAAAACATATCCAAAATTCAAATAAATCGATTCACGAGTTCCTGAGAAAATTGTTTTTATCTGATTTTGTCAGATTTTTACATTTTTTTCTGTTTCTCAAAAACCAAATGGATTAGAGATCTGAAACTTTCAAGATCTTATTATCTTATTAATACCTAAAAATCCTCGAAGTATCGTCCCGATATCTTTCAAGGGCAAATTCACTATGCTTATACCCCTAGGGCCTTTCATTTAAATCGGTTCAGTAGTTTTAGCAGGAAAGCGAGACAGACAAACAGAGTTACTTTTGCATATAATATTAGTGTGGATTTATTTTCTTTCGTAAAGTATGCTTTATAAATATTACCTTTACAAAATATTTTTTTTGTTTTGCCTTGCGTCGCAGGTTCGCTAGGTTAAGCACACTTCTTAAGGTCAGCTTTTTGATGGGTGACCATTTAGCTAAAGTTTTGCCTTGTGTCGCAGGTTCGCTAGTGTTCCGTACCGTTTATTACTCTATGCGCCTACGTTTCTAAACGTGTAACAGAGTGAGAACTGTCACTTGTCAAGTTTGACTTTGACACTTCTCTTTGATTTTGTGCTTGAAAAGGAATGGCGGGTCCTCTTGGCGTCCCGACCCTTTTGTTAAATTAATCCCTTAGAACCGGTCGTTTTGGTAGACAATAAGTCATGACCCAATTGTTTTGTGTTAATAACCCCATTTGGTGAGATAATACGGGTTTAGTTTCTTGAAATTGAAATAGTTTGAAGGTTAAGTGTTGAAGACATGTCTGGATGGCAGACCTCTTGGAGCGGCGGATTGTAACCTGGAGATACTCATAACGTCACAACACAATACAATACACACTCACTTACATACATAAATCCAGGTACCACCCAGAAGCAGTTTCCTTCAACCATGAGGTGAGTCATTTGTTAATTGTATTGCTTCTTCATTTGATTTATATTATTATATTGTTCTGCTCCGCGCACGGCGGACTAGTTTCGCTCGCCACTCTTGTCTCCAGAGCCCCACGATTATCACGCTTCCACATAATAATTAAAATCCTATGGGGGCCTAGCCTGGCAGCGAACAGCTAGGTTAAGCTGCACTTCGCAAGGTCAGCTTTTGGATGGGTGACCATGTAGTTTTTGTTTTGCCTTGTGTCGCAGGTTGGCTAGGTTAAGCTGCACTTCTCCAGGTCAGCCTTTGGATGGGTGACCATTTAGTTTATATGTGGCATTTTGTCGCGGGTTCGCTAGGTTAATCTGCACTTTGCAAGGTCAGCCTTTGGATGGGTGACCATGTAGTTTTTGTTTTGCCTTGTGTCGCAAGTTTGCTAGGTTAAGCTACACTTCTCAAGGTCAGCCTTTGGATGGGTGACCTGACCATTTAGTTTATGTGTGGCGTTTTGCGTGGTACAGAGTAGTCCGAATTTTTATAATTAACATATTATTAATATGTTATTTTTGATCTTACGATATTTATTTCTTTTCAGACAGACATGACGAATCTATAAGGGTTCCGTTTTTTGCCATTTGGCAACGGAACCCTAAAAAGGAATACCTCGAGGACGACATCGAGATTAGATGTTGCTTGGAAAGCTGTTTTATATTTTATAGAGGATACATTCATGCCAAACTCTATCAAACGCTTGAGAGATGTCAAAGAATGCAGCAACACAATATTCCTTATCTTCAAATGTATTGTCAATCTTACTGGGTTGGGTACTAAATGTTTTTCTTCCATTTAATGCAATAAACAAGCGCTTCATAAACTTTTAAAGCTATTGGAATTAGACTTAAGGCTGGTATGACTTCAATAAGTTTTCATGGTTTATGAACATTAAGATTTCAGCTGTTTTCCATTGAAGAGGAAAACTGCAAAGTTGAACATGAACATGGCATTGAAAATCGAAGGGTAGGACGGAAAATGGAAGTTGTTAAAGAATCATGCCAGTTATCAAATCGTAGCCGTCATTTATATCTCTGATTAGTTTTTGCTTTGTAAACGTTATGACGGCGTAGAGGAATCACAATCCAGCCGAACTTCTCTCAGAACTTCTTTGTGCTCTCGTAGGAATGAGTGTGAAACGCGCCTTTTAAGTGTTCAGTGAATCTTTAATGGCAGTTAACGTGTTAAAATGTCAGAGGGAGATCAATTCTCAGTTTAATATGTGTTTTTATGTTTTAACCTTCTTGAATTACTCCGTCTACTGATGAAAATCACATGAAAATCCGTTGCGCAGTTTAAAGGATCTGTACGGTTTACGTACAAGCCAGTAAGTCGCTGACGCCGCGACCTGCTTTCGTTAATTCATTTTATATACTTTTATTATACTCTAAGGAAACATGTCTGCCTACCACCCTATGATTGCAATAAACGAACACTTCGCCTCCCACGCATTCAGCACAAAACCAGTTTTGCTAAACACCAATACTACATCCTAAGCACTCACTTATATCAAAAAATTCATAAAGTGCTTTGTATTTTAGACCTAAATACACAAATGGTAAAATCAAAAGTAACAGAGTGGCTTCTACAGAAGGACTATGCTTTCACAGAGTCCTTGCTCTCCTTCATCGCCTAATCTCCATTTATACTTTACACTCAATACACTCACACTTACATAACAAAAATACTCACCAAACATAACCCTCACGACACATTCATATATTCTTAAACACTTACAGACATACATATAACACACTCACGCAGACACAACTTACACTTCCGTAACACATAACAACTGCTCATCGCTCATCAACTATATCATATTATCGTTTTATCACTTTTATTAATTAAGTTTAGTTTTATCAATGTCAATTTCAATTTATTATTTTTATTAATTTTCCTTTTTTTGTCTGTTAGCATAAAATATTAAGATTGTAAAAGATGGATCGACACACGTCTATTTTTGTAATTAAATTGTTAATCAACTATGTTAAGACCCTCACGGCTGATCACTGTCTCTTAAGATACAGGTTTACCTAGTTTAAGAGGCAGGGTTATAATACTTGAGTACAGATTTTAACATAGATCCTGATAATCATGTATACAATGTACAGTGTTTCATAACGAACCACCTAGGTACCCAACTGTATTTTTTTTTTATGGTAAATAAATAAAAAAATTACTTAAATTACTTAATACTAAACGTTACTTGACCCATTAGCTACCTTAGCGATAATACCACTGCCAGGGTCGCGAGATTGTTCGAAAGAGATACCGTGACCCTGGCACATGGGCAACTGAAGGAACACGGGTGGGTTTTAGTCAGTAAAAGTCTGACATGCCCTCCCGCTCCGCCCAGAGCGGGAGAAGTCATTTGATGATTGCCCATCCAAAAAAAAAAAGCGATAATACCACGGATTAGCATCCAACATCATTTTGTAACTTTACAATAAACTACTTGGGATCGTGTAGTCTGTGGTTTTCGTCAACTCACCTGACTGCAACTTGACCGCTCTGAGCCGTACAAGATCTAAGCGTACAAACACGAAATGCGACTTTGTTTTATACTATGTAAAAATTCAGGACCAAAGATTGTAGCCAATTAAGTGAATTCTTGTTTATTTTTTTACATATTTTTGAGGCTGGCTGTACTATATGATAACGGTTGTATTTACTAAGTAAGATACGCACTGTAACTAAGATGTTCCTATAACTTATACGCGGAATAAAAGAGTTTTTAAGTTTACATAATATGTGATCGTTTCGCAGAGTGGCGCCGGCAGCAGCGCCGGCAGCGCCGAGCCCGCGCCCGCGCCCGCCCTGCGCAAGCTGCAGCTGCAGCAGCTGGGCGTGCGGCGCGCGGGGCCCCCGCCGGCGCCGCCGGGGCCCGCGCCGTCGGGGCCCGCGCCGCCGGGGCCCGCGGGCCCGCGCCTGCTGGCGCGCCACCCGCACTCGCACGTGGTGGTGGCGCACCTGGCGGCGCCGCGCGCGCCCGACCCGCGACAGTAATAAACACTACCACCGAAACCATCGACTACTTATTTTATCACTACTAGACCTACGACTGACCAGAGTTCCCACCCATAGTACGAATACGATTACTAGATCACCTTATTTCCTATATTATTAACCTAGACGTGTATACCAGTGAAATTCCGCCATTGTCCACTACAATGTTATGAAAAACGTTTTCGTGGTTGAGATTAAATAATACTCGTAAAGTGTCAAATAAAAACATTATTTTATAAAATAAGAGAAAACGGGTTGGTAGGTCAATTATCACAAAAAATCGTTTAATTCTCTTGGGAGTAGCCCCGCATACTCCAGTCAGCCTGGTGTGAAGAAGCCCGCAGAGAGTGTCCCAGGCTGCAGAGGCGCGGGAAGGCGACGCTCGACGGACGGTGGGGCCGGAGCGGAGCTCGATGATACTCGGACTTGCCGGAAGGTGGCCTGGAACTCGGCGTTCGGATGCCTCCCATAATTTCGGTTGAATTTTGGTGATGATAGTCCGGAACTTTGGAGGGGGTTAAGCTGAAACTTTTGAAGTGTTAAGCCGGTACATGAACCGAAACTTTGAACCCTGAAATGATGTTTAGCTTCATAAGATGGCCTATAGTCATCTAGGTTGCATGATTGTGATATCAAAACAAGCTAAGAGTGACTTACAAAACCATAACCCGCTATGAAAAATTACGCTCTAAAAAGTACGAAACAAGAAGCATTCTGGAGACAGAAATCAAGGCATAGGTATAACTATACCACTTTTCATTTAAATAATTTTGGGGTTAGCTCACAGCATATTTATATACATTTGATAGGTATGTACCAATTAAGTCCATTCATTTCATACCCTTCATGGCATCTTTGAAAGGATCGTCACTTTATCCTCTAAACTTCTGAGGGAACAGATGAACATAGCAATCAAAATCATAACACTAACCGTAGTGGGGTGAAAATGGAAGTGAGAAGTACGATATGGCCTGCACATTTTGATAGTATGAAAAATATTATCACAATGTACCTAGCACCTGCTGTGTTAAAATATACCGAACAATATTGAACACTAAGAACCATTTAGAATATTATAGAAAAATCTTAAAAAAGTACTATTACATAAATGTTATAATTCTGTAGCTGATAATCTACTTATATTATTAAAGATTTGTTTGGACTTAGACGTCGTAAGTTATTTTATTTTATGGTAAAATGGTCGTAGTGTTTTTGCATGCCTTAAAATAAATCTATATATATAAAAGAAAGTTGTGTTAGTTACACTATTTATAACTCAAGAACGGCACTATTTATAGCTTAGAACCAGGAGACTGACATAGGATACTTTTTATCCCGTTCGTAGCCAGAAAACGTTTTATGCCTTCGAAGTACCAGGTCGTCATAACTTTCTGCCAGGGTTGCGAGATTTGTTCGAAAGAGTTACCGTGGTCCTGGCATAACCAACTGAAGGAACACAGGTGGGTTTTCTATACTATAATATTATAAAGAGGAAAGATTTGATTGTTTGTTTGTATTGCATAGGCTCCGAAACTACTGGTCCGTATTGAAAAAATCACTGTGTTTGGTAGCCTATTTATTGAGGAAAGCTATAGGCTATAAACATACAACATATAACATCACGATACGATCAAAAGGAGCGTTGCAGCAACGAGAAATGGACGAAAACTGGCAGGCAATTCGATGCAATGGGAAGGATCAAGGGAGCAAAAAGTTGACGCGGACGAATTCGCGGGCAGAAGCTAGTAATATATATTAATACTGTTTACAATGATATGCATGTAAATAAATGAGATATCTGCCGAGTTCCCTCAAACAAAAAATAGCCATCAACAAGAGATGTAATTTTTTAGATTTGCACAAAATACAATAAACAAAGAAATAAGGTTTATAGTATACGAGGACTAACATCATTTGTAACATCTGATTGCTAAAAACATTTTTTGCAAATAAATATGTCGGGTTTGGTCCAGACATCAGAAGTAAAACTCAGGTATGGCAATACACAAATTTATTTCAATTGAAAAAATCAGTTATCTTAAATCTAGGAAATATAGAAACGAAATAAGACCGAATTAAATAAAATAACGAATAAAGGCAGTGAGGGCGGTCACATAGGGCAGTACTGACTTTCAGGGACAGTGGTCCATGCACCCACCGCAATAAAGATAGTACTAACTGTCGGACACAGTGTTCCACATCTAATAACCGGGCAGTACTGACTGACTGTCGAGAGACAGTGGTCCCTGCACCGAGACGCTTCCGTTTGAAATTCGTGCCGCCTCTTTTTTTTTTTTTTTGTAGGACATCTCGTAGTTAACCTGAAAAGATTTTTACTACTTAAACGGATGGTAGCCCGGCGAGTTCTAAAAAGTTACCTTTTTAGGCCTCCAGCCGGGGCTTATTATACTTAAAAACTAAAGCGAAAGCTCTAAGGGCTCCGAGGGGGGTACGAACCTCGGCTTAGGCAATCACTGGTGGGGGGGACAGCAAGGGACTGGCTGGATCTGGGTTAAATTATTTATGGACTAATTTAAAGCTAACGGCGCAGCATCGCGGGCTGGCTCTTGCAAGGGTCGGAAGGGACTATTAAGATGTCAGTTTCCACCGCGCGGCCAACTCTTAAAATTTGATGAAATTTTGCCAGGAATTAGTTGTAATTTGTTACAATACACACCTCTTTTCCTGAATTTGTTACAAAAAAAAACTAAGGCGCTACGACCAAAAACAGTTGGCCGCTAGAACCGCCACTTGCCGTAGTGATCGTCCGCGATTACACAGAAACTGAATAATGCAGATAGGCGAATGATACATCAAAAGAAAGGTCTTAATTTGTTATATTTGTTACAAAAATAAAAATCATCAAAACTTAAATATACAAAAAGTTATGCTATATTTAGTTTTCTGATTAAGTGTAGGTACGTATCTCACCATAAAATCAAAAAATAATAGAGGCTAATGTGTATGGACAATTAGTTGCTAATTTGTTACAGCAAATAAACAAGAAAAATACTAGAAAAAAGGTTCAATATTTTTTTTTACAGTCGATTTTAGTTGGCCGCGCGGACGGCAATATGCCTAAAATACAATGGCGTTTATTTCGTTGTTAATAGTAGGTTCAAGCTTAGTTCTAGTACTAATCGATAGGTATGGTAGCCTAGTTTGGATAAATGTGGCGAACATAACTACAGGCTTTATATTTTAGGAGATATTCACTAAAATATAGTAGTATGAAACTGTATTAGAGTAGAGTGACCATAAATTTTCATAATAAAGTGAGACTGAGTCGTTATTATTGGAATGTTCGGTAGTCTTATGTTAATTTTTTAGGGTGAAACTCTTTAAGACATCTTATAGCATAATTTATAAAAGTCAAATTCACAAATCGATAAAATAGCTTTATTCAAAATCAGCATACAGGCAAAAATCAAGTAATATAAGTCAACATTTTTTTTTTTATAAACTTTCATAACATTTATAAATTAACTGAAACTAATGTAAGACACAGAATGTAGACACATTTTCTTACAGGTACTTATTTCAATTTTAGAATAATTTTAAAAATATAGTAATTTTATTTACGCCACATTTATCCAAACAAGGTTACGTTACATGTCGATTAGTTTACTTAATTACCAGAGGCGTCTCTAGCCCTTGTGGCGCCCGTGTGCAACCAGTACCCTGGCGCCCTCTAGTCTAGTAGGAGCGGGGTCAAAATGGAATACTAATACATAGTTATATTTTCAAACGGAAATTCGGATGCAAATGGTGCAATTTTAAATGATGTCGGGAAGCAATAAGTTTTTGTAGGAAGGAAGGGGTTATAAGAATAAAAAAATCACAACTTTGTAGTTCTTTCAAAAATATTTAATTTAAAAACTATTATAGTTAAGTACATAACAGGACGCTCGTACACACAAATGTATTTACAAAAAAGTTACTTTTCGAGCTTTTGCATTAGCGAAATCTTTAACAATGTCACTAACTTCAATTTTGATTTCATGTTCAATACTTATTAACGATAAATTTGTCAATCTACTTTGCGACACTGTTGATCTAAGGTAGTTTTTAATTATTTTTAGTTTAGAAAATGACCTTTCGCTATGTGCGACCGTGACTGGAAGTGTCAGGTATATCCTCAGTGCTGTGGACAGATTTGGAAACACTGAAATTAATTTATTCGTAAACAAGTAATTTAAAATATCCAACGGCGGCGTAGTGGAATCATCAATAAACATCGGTAATAATTCGATTTCATTATAGAGCTCGAACTGTTCTACATCTGAAGAGCCAGCATGGCAAAGTTTATTTTCTAAATTAGAGCAATGTGTTTTTTTTGTATCAGAGTCCAAATCTTTCCAGTGTTTCAATTTTTGAAGAAATGAAAAAGTTTCATTATTTTCATTCAAAAGTTCGAACCGTTCGTCGAACTTAGTAATTGCGGTGTCTAACAAATAGTAGTAAAAATTTACTTTAAAATGTGTTTTCGCGTCTGTTATCGGTTCATCCTCCGCCTCATAATTAAAAAACCTTTTACGAGCGCGAGGGCGTGCAGGTGTGGGAAATTCTACTATTGCCTCGACTTCTTCCGCTACAGTTTTCGCCCTGTTAAGGAGCTCCTCAAAAGCGGGCTCATTACGAAATTCAGACAAACTTATTTTTGCATTATTAATCATTTTCACCGCTTCTGACAATACAACGTCTGACTTTTGAAGGGCCTTGCTAACTATATTTATCTTGCTTAAAATTTCAAACCAAATAAGCAGAGAGCAGATGAATTTAAACGACTTAATTTTTGCCAGTAATGAATTTGCCATATTTCTTGACGCTGCATCTTTGCTTCTATCAGAATATATAGTAAACAAGGCATCATACACTTTTCCCAGTTCAAAACGTAGAGCTTTTACTGCTTCAACCCTGCTCTCCCATCGAGTATTTGAGAGTGGTTTTAGACTTAAAGTTGGCACTTCTTTAGCAAGTATTTGCCAACGTGCTGTTGACGCAGAAAAAAAAAACATAAATTTCCTGCACAATTGAAAAGAAATTGACAATTTCTAATGAACTTTTAGCAGCGTCATTCACTACCAAATTTAGGCTGTGTGCCGCACAAGGTACATAAAATGCGTGCGGGTTTAAATCTAAAATTCGTTTTTGTAGACCTATATGTTTCCCTTTCATGTTTGCACCATTATCATAACCTTGACCACGCATATCTTGTATGTCAATTTCGTTTGAGATTAAACAATCTAACAAAAATTGAGTTAAGCCCAGGCCAGTAGTGTCTGTTATAGGAAAAAAACCCAGAAAGTGTTCTTTTACTTCAGCCTTGTTGTTGCTTGTATTTAAAAGAACGTACCGTACGACAACCGATATTTGTTCTTCGTGTGCAATATCTGGAGTGCAATCTAAAATAATGGAAAAATATTTAGATTGTGTCAATTCCAAAACAATAGCTTTTTTTATTCTTTCTCCCAATAATTGTATTATTTCATTCTGAATATTATGGCCAAGATAATGAGTTAGGCGTGACTCAGATTTTTGAATAAGGGCAATGTGTTCCGCAAGCACATTATCAAAGTTAGAGGTATATTCAACCAGCTTTAAAAAATTACCATTATCAGAATCGTAAATTTTTTGAGATCTTCCCCGAAAAGCCAGACATTGCCTCGCTAAAAAATGAATTATGTTGATTATTCGTTCGAGTACTGCAACCCAACGTTTTTTTTCCCGATCAATTTCATTTTGGTGCAAGAAATCTACCGACTTTTCTTTTAAAATAACAGTTTTCAATGTAATTTGTTTCTTAAGACATAATAGGTGCCCTAAGCTCTTTTCATGACGTTCTATAGCAGTAGACAAATGCTGCCAATCTTTGTAACCCATTTCACCATTAAAAGGAGTCGGAGTCGCATCAGCATGAAAAAGTTTACAATAAAAACAATAAACAGAATCAGTTGACTTAGAGTAAACCAGCCAGTTTCTTAAAACGGTTTCATTATTTAACATCTTTTTAGTATAATAAGCATTTGAAAAAGATCTTTTCGAACTATTCGAAGGATATGAACCCACTTTTACCTGTACTGGCTCACGCTCCATCAAAAATATTCTCTGTTTATCGGATAACACCTGTGGGCATAACGCGAGATCATTAATTATATCTTCTCGAAGTATATTCTCCGGAGACGCTTCGGCACTAGGAGGTTCTTCGTCTTCTTCAACTACCGACGATAAAGACAGCAGCGGCGGCGGCGGTGAAGTAGAAGTGACGAGTTCTGCTGTAGAATTATCTAGGTTTTCATATGTCTCTGACTCCAGGTGTTCGTCCGAGGATGGACCGGGTCGAACAAAAAACTTTTTAATAGAACTTGTATTCTTTTTCAGAGACTGTTCCTTCTCCAGCTTTCTTTTTCGACTCTGTGCACCAGAAAGTTTCTTTTTTCCATTGCCATCAGACATCTAAAATAAATAAAAAACTAAGTATAGGCACCTAAAAGAACTAACAATGTAAATTACTATAGGCCCAGAGAACTAGTTGTTGCAACTTGGACTACGTATTATTTAATTTTATTTCTAGCTTCTGCCCGCGACTTCGTCCGCGAGGAATTTGTATATCGTGATTCCCCTGGGATCTATGCACTTTTTCGGAATAAAAGTAACCTATGTCCTTCACCAGGACTCAGCTATCCTATCTCGATACCAAAATTCATCCAAATCGGTTCAGCAGTTGAGCCGTGAAAGTGTAAAACACAGACAGACAGACAGACAGACAGAAAGACAGACAAAGTTACTTTCGCATTTATTTATAGGTAATATAAGTATGGATATGATATGACACATCAATCAACGTCGCGGTACCTAGGTAACTAACTACATTAGGCAATCAAACGGAATAAATAAATAAAATAAAAAAGTAGTTCGTTGTTCAAATAAATACCTAAGTATACTAGTAGGTACATATTAATGCACTTTAACTTACCTTGTTTGTTCCGCACTGCAGTAGGATAAACAAATGAAAAATCCTAGGTCGTATAGGTACGAGCATAGATTTAACTTCAATATCAGTATTTATCACTCGATGTTTGGTTTTTTTTTCATGAATTTCGTTAGCTATTTTGATGACCTCCGACCTCGAGGCATGTCGCAATAATTGTGCAAGCAAATAACCAAATCTTACTTTTTATATATTTTTTATCAAAAGAAAAGCCGATTTACTTCATATTTACATGTTTATTCAAAGATGATACTTAATCAAATTTAATCAAGGCTTATTTTGCAAAACTACGGTGTGGCGGTAAAACAAAAATTGCGGCGCGCGTACACAAGCCTTTGAAAATGACCGCCGCACGTCCCTGGGAATTTTAATTTGAATTTTATAGCATTCTAATACAGCCGAGTTAGCAATGATTGTCGGCGTGTTGTCAAACGAATCAAAACAAACAGGTGCCGATGCCGGCACGCGCCTTTGTTTGGTAGCGATGCAAGATGCGACATTACGCCAATTTAATCTTTAATTATCTGTTTTAAGGCTGATTTCACGTTGAAACAAAAGTTATTGTGTAAATTTAAATAGAGTAGGAAAAGGAGTAGTCTTGCTTTGCCACGGTACCTACTATTATCTATACAGCATTGTAACTCGCTCGGCCGTAAAATAAATGCCTACAACCGCGCGGTACCTAAACATGCGATAGGGCTGCCCGCCTCCAGCATTTTAGTTACATTTGCCTACTTTGTGTTTCCATTTAGTTTTGTTATTGTAAATATATTTTTTTTATATAAACAAATAAAATACTTTGTGAATTTAAAGAAGTGTTCAATAAAAATGCGTATGCGTGTTGTTTTTTGATTGGTAGATTTAATTAAAAAACCTCGTTAATGTTTGAGTAGGTAACAAATCGGTCTTATAAAAAAAATATTTGCGCCTCGTCTGAGACGTACGAAATGCTTTATTATTAAATTTTAAAGTATAAATAAACCGCATTATAATATACTTAAAGCTTAAAGGAAGTTCGGAATATTTCCTCCATTTTTTATATATATCCTACTCGTTATATTAAATACGTACCTACTTGAACTTATTTTTTGTGAAAAAGTCGCGCGGTTATTGTTATAAAAACAACACACCGTCCGGCACAGTCGCGACTGTCTTCATGCCGAGCGCATGCCGAGATCGAGGCGCGTAGATATAGCTCGCGTTGCGTCCGTTTGTATGAAGTTGGAATACTGTATAGATAATATTACCGTGGCTTTGCTACCGCGCGCCCGGCGTCGGCCATAACACGAGCGCAGGGTCTTTAAAGAGCGCCGCCGCCGGGCGGCCGCGGCGCCGCGAGTGACGCATCTTTGGAGGTGTCGCATTAGAGGGCGTTCGGCGCCCCCTTAGACCCGGCGCCCGTGTGCGCCGCACACCCTGCACCATAGGTAAAGACGCCTCTGTTAATTACGAAATAAACGCCATTGTATTTTAGGCATATTGCCGTCCGCGCGGCCAACTAAAATTGACTGTAAAAAAAATATCGAACCTATTTTCTAGTATTTTTCTTGTTTATTTGCTGTAACAAATTAGCAACTAATTGTCCATGCACATTAGCCTCTATTAATTTGATTTTATGGTGAGATACGTACCTACACTTAACCTGAAAACTAAATATAGCATAACTTTTTGTATATTTAAATTTTGATGATTTTTATTTTTGTAACAAATACAACAAATTAAGACCTTTCTTTTGATGTATCATTCGCCTATCTGCATTATTTCGTTTCTGTGTAATCACGGGCGATCACTACGGCAAGTGTCGGTTCTAGCGGCCAACTGTTTTTGGTCGTAGCTTCTTAGTTTTTTTTGTAACAAATTCAGGAAAAGAGGTGTGTATAGTAACAAATTACAACTAATTCCTGGCAAAATTTCATCAAATTTTAAGAGTTGGCCGCGCGTTGGAAACGGACATCTATTAAGTCGGGGTCGCGACGACGGACCTCGGCGGCGAGGTCGGTACGGTTTGTGTTTGTGTTGTTTGCTCACTGTACTGGTCTCTTTTCGACTCTCCTGGAGGAGAGTAGTGGGATCGTCAGGATCGGATAGAACGTGCCGCGAACGGCGGACTTTACTGATACGGGAGGGGGTGTAAGTGGCTGCCGCGACAACCAGAGGGTTGCGGTGGGATACGGCCCTATCGAAGAAACGCTTCGAAGCGCGTTTCATGAACAGATGGACAGTCGGGAGTTTCATATCTAAATGGAGATTGATATTCCGAACAAACCAAGGCGCGCCTGTGGCTTGGCGGAGAAAACGATTCTGGAGGGTCTGCATCATATGGATGAAATGGGGCTTAGCATGTGCAAAGACTGGGCTTGCAAAAGTCATGATGGGCCTGATACAAGCGGTGTAAAGACGTTTCTTACACTGAAGAGACATCTTACTCCGCTTGTTCAGGACGCAATGGAGCCTACCGAGAGCGAAAGCGGCCCGCGAGCGGGCCTGCTTTATGTGCTCAGAAAAGGTGAGGTATTCGTCTAGGATGACACCTCGATATTTAGCTCGCTTCTCCCAAGGGATCTGCTTGCCGAACATAGAGATGGGTCGGGGAGGGGGGTGATTACGTCGCGGTCAGGTGTAAAAGACCGCCTGACTTCTATCGGGATTGACTTCGATTCGCCACTTCCTGAACCATTCGCCGAGCTCGTCGACTGCGGTTTGGAGGTAGCGAACCAGCGCTGTGTCACTAAATCCCGAGAAGATTGCAGTGTCGTCTGCGAACAGAGCTAACCTTGCCTTCTTACTTCTGGGGATATCGCTAGTGAACAGCGTGAAAATGAGGGGGGCTAGTACAGAGCCTTGAGGGACTCCTGCACGGATCGGGTGAGTGGAGGAAAGTGCCCCTTCGATGCGATAGCGAAAGGTACGGTTCGCAAGAAAGTCTCGTAAGATGAGCACGAGACGGTCTGGCAATCCGAGTTGGTACAGCTTATATAATAAGCCGTTGTGCCAGACTTTGTCGAACGCTTTCGCTATATCGAAGAATACAGCGCCCGTGAACATACCACGCTGAAAACCAGCATTGATATGCTCAACGATACGGTGGGTGTACCTGATGGACACACGAGTGTTGGGTTCGAAAACCAAACTGCTCGTTGGGGATGAGGCCCTTGGTCTCGGCATAATCTCTGAGTCGCTTATAGATAAGTCTCTCATAGATTTTGCTGAGGACTTTGAGCAAACTAATGGGGCGATAGCTCGTGAGCATGGTTTTGGGCTTACCGGGCTTAGGGATGCCAATGACGGTCAATTGATCTGTTTTTTATTTTCAAAATGTAAGGACAAATTATAATAAATAATGTAAATGTTTGCATGCCGCATGGTAAAATATGGCTGAGCTTTGATACGTCATAATATAACAACTATTGTATATTACCCATATTTGCAAAATAAAAATTCTATTCTATTCTATTCTATTCCTTCCACGCTTGGGGGAAAATATTATTACTCAGGGCACTATTGAAGATGGTAGCCATGAGCATAATCAGGTGAGCGGGGAACAGCTTGATCACTCTGTTGGTGATGCCGTCTGATCCGGGGGATCTTTACGAGGTTTCAAACCCTTGATGATCTCGTGCACGTCGTCAGGTGTGACGGGGGGCAGGGTATCATCAGTGTCTTCAACCGGCGGGAGTGAGGCTTTGCGTTCGACTTCCGCGTTAACCTTATCGAGAAACGCTTGGTCTACTGGCTGCGAACTGGGTGTGCATTGGGCTTCGAGGCTATCGGCTAGGCATTCAGCCCTGTCGATATCCTCGAATGTAATGGTCGCATCGGGGCGGATCGGGGGGGGGGGCATAGTGGAAATCTCAGAGGATTTGAGTTTCCTCTGAAGTTCCCAGAATGCGAGATGAGTCGGCTCTAGTTCGCCCACGCCCAGCGTCACGCAGCTCGGTCACACGTGTCCTTACAGCACGCTGTATGTAGCGCATGTGAGCTTTGTTAGCGTCACAGGGAAAGTTGCTGTAGGCACGAACGGCCGCGTTCTTCTCAGTCAGCAGATCACGTATATCGTCGGGGAGCTTCCATTTTCGGTCATCCGTATCTGGAACCTCCCGTGAACTTTCGTTCACGATCGATTGTACGTGCTCTGTGAGAGAGTCGATCGCGGCCGTGGTGTCGGCGACAGAGTCGAACTGATCTGGGATAGAGTCTAGGTGATGTGACGTGTTAGATTGTAAGCGTTCGCTTACTTTCTTCCAGTCAGTGATCACTTTAGTGGCGGGGGGTTGAGAGGGGTCGCGGGTACCTAATCGGGGGGCCAGGTGCATGACTACTGGTCGATGATCAGAGTCGAGCTCGTGTATAGTTTCTATAGAATCCAACCATAAGTTGATGTTCTTTAGAAGTGCTATATCGAGTACATCGGCTAACAGATCGGGCTCGAAAGGGAAATGAGTGGGAGTCATCGGGGCGATGACGTCAAAGTTCATGGTAGAACAGAGATTAAAGAGTTGTCTACCTCTAGTCGAGGTCCTGGTGCTATTCCAGGCTGGATGTTTGGCGTTGAGATCGCCCGCTATGATAACGGAGTCACTCATGCCGAAAAGTTCGGAGAGGTCATTAGTGAGGAGTTGGGGATCCTCAGGACCGACTCGGGGAGGAAAGTAAGCCGACACAATAATGATTGGCTGGTGACCTGGCAGTGCTAACCGACAGGCCGAAACTTCTAATCGGGAGAGTTCGGGGGGATCCATAGGTATGCAGTACAGGGACTTCCTATAGTAGCTGTCTTTAAGATAATTAGAGGAAAGATACACAATGCGGATATATTGAGAAGAGTGGAACTTGTCGTGCCAGACGGGTATGTGGGTCGTCGTCGTCAGCCGCGGTTGCTGGCGGTACCGCGCGCGCGAACTAACTTGCTCCGTGAGGCGCCGCTGACGAGCGCACTCCGCACTCTCAACCTCATTGCTGATGACGTCGACATATTCTGTTGCACTTTGGGTGAATTTGATAAAATGGCTACCTATAAAATTTGTTATGGTACTTGAAATAGTGTAACTGTTTAATTTTTAAGGGTGCTACAATGTCGCATTGGGTCTAGCCTGTAAGGATGTTGTATGTTTGGTGTAAATAAATAAATAAATAAATATGAGGGTGCCGCCTTTGTGACAACGCGACCTGTCGTTGCGAACTAAACGATAGTTTGCAATTTTCGGGTCGTGTTGGTGAGGCTTTAAGAGCCATTTTACATTTTTGCGCGAATATCTAAGATTTTAGTCGTCTTATTTACCTCTCATCTCATCATTATAAATACTCTGGCATTGACTAATACATGTAAAAAATAGATCAATCTTTTGGCTTGTTACTTTTAGTAGCACATTTACAAAAACTTATTTGTTTACTTTGTAGTAATTAATCTCCCACAACTAGTTTTCTTAAAAATCAGCGCAGGGACAATTTCAGACTCCTATTTCTATCATTAATATGTAGAAAATTGAGTTAAAAAAATACACAATACATCAAACATATAATCTAGTTGTTACATTGTACAAGAATATTGATTTTTAATTACATTCGGACTCGGAACCTTCTTGGTGTTCTTTTTTCAATTTGTTTGTACGCGGTTCTTTACGCGGCATTTTTTCACGTCATTGTTAAACCTTATATTAAAAACAAGAAACTTGAAAACAAGTGAAAAAACTAAAATGAGTGATTCTAGCGACGAGGAAGTTTGCTTGACGCCAACAGAATTGACTGAAACTGTTAATAATGCGCAAATGAGCTTTCTCCCTCAACAATCACGCGAGAAGTATTTAAAACAGTAGGTACGATATGTTCAACACGTGGCGACTAGCAAAAGGAGCCAAAACTTTCTCAGAAAACGTTTTGCTGGCATATTTTATAGAATTATCCGAGAACAAGAAAGCAAGCACTCTATGGAGTAGGTACGTATTCGATGCTAAAAGCAACAATAAAGATGAAAAAAGACAAACATATCGATACTTATCCTAAATTAGTGGCATTTTTAAAAAGAGCCTCATCTGGTCATCTACCAAAAAAATCGAAGGTTTTCACAATATCTGATATTGAAAAGTTTCTTAACGAAGCACCCGATTCCGTATATTTGGCGGCAAAAGTAAGTCAGTTGCACATTCAGTATCTACTTAAGTATATTAATCTCAATTAAATAGTATACTTAGTAGATGTTGATAGGCATAATTATGCGTTCATATCAATTTTATTTATTTATCTACTACAATACTCTTTACGTTACAGGTTGTTCTTATTATTGGAATAAACGGAGCATGTCGAACTAATGAACTAACACAACTTAATGTCAAAAACATTGAGAAACATTCAGATGACTTACTATTAATTAATTTACCTAATACAAAGACAAAAGAGACCGCAACTTCGTCATTCGCAAGGAATACGTAACGATTGTTGAGAAATATCAAGCCTTACGCGCGCCTAACACTCCAATCAATCGATTTTTTTTCTACAGTATCGCAATGGAAAGTGTGTTAGACAGCCTATGGGTACTAATAAAATTGGCAGTATCCCACGAGAAATAGCAACATTTCTTGAACTTCCAGAACCCCTGTTGTACACGGGTCATTGTTTCCGACGAACTTCAGCCACACTTTTGGCTGATTCCGGAGCTGATCTCCTGTCCCTTAAGCGCCACGGAGGCTGGAAGTCCAATGCAGTTGTAGAGGGATACATAGCGGATTCCATCCAAAATAAGTCTAAAATATGTGAAGGCATCGTAGGAGCCATTACACTGAAAGAGCCTCAATCGGATCCTTGGACTGGCCCTTCTACATCAAAAATAAGCCGTTATGAAACACCTAACCATCTCCCTCTCTCTCCAACATTCACGCCAAGGGAATCCGATGAATCGGTACAACTATTAAGTATGACAGATAGTTTACCGAAAAACAGTACACAAGTGACTAACACCAATATTACAGTACCAAACAAAAATATTACACTCAATTTAAATAACTGTAGCAACGTTACTTTAAAATTTTCTTAATTATACCTTAGTATTATTTTGTTATAATTTAAAGATTATTCTGTAATACTTACCTGTCATAATGTAGTAATTAATACCTAAACTGAAATAAAAGTGTACCTATCTTGTGATTGTAAAGGTTTTTTTTTTTTGCATTTAGTCATTTGCTCGCTGAGGTGGAATGAAAAGTTACGTGTTGCACTCGAGTGCAAAGATTTTTCACCTCGTGCTCTTTTGATTCCCTCGCTAACGCTCAGGATTCTAATTTTGAATCACTCGCTGCGCTCGTGATTCAATTTTAGAATCCTTCGCTTGCTCGGTCATCAAAATTGAGCACGCGGTTAAAAAGCAACCTTTGCACTCTTGTACCTATAACAAATAACTATTTTTGCATTTAGTCATTTCCTCGCTGAGGTGGGATGAAAAGTTACGTGTTGCACTCGAGTGCAAAGATTTTTCACCTCGTGCTCTTTTGATTCCCTCGCTAATGCTCAGGATTCTAATTTTTGAATCACACGCTGCGCTCGTTATTCAATTTTAGAATCCTTCGCTTGCTCGGTCATCAAAATTGAGCACGCGGTTAAAAAGCAACTTTGCACTCTTCTATAACAAATAACTATTACATGTCAATGATATTTTTTTAAACTAGATGAGTTCGGCGTTTCCTAACTGACTACTCTGAGAAGAAAGGCCGAAACAAACTCAGAGGTCACAGTCTCTTTTAAAGTCCAGACATAATCTTGTTCACATCATGTGAAGATCATGTAGATTGGTGACTGAAATGGTCTTTTGAAGAAAGAACCACACAGATTGAGTGGACCTGTCCAGTCAGTGCAAGCATTTGTCACTAATCGTTTAGCTCAACTCGGAACATAAGGAGCCCAACGCTTTGACGAACAGTACCAAAGAAAGGACATTTGGGTAGGCCACATAATTACTCAAACTGCCAGATCATGATTACTAAGAAAGAAAAAAAACAAAATTAAAAAAAAAGACCCACATAGTCTTCACATTCACAATAATTAAAACAATACGATACTTTACAAAGTAAATATTCATGTCACTGTATACATAAAAATTAATGTCAGTGTATATAAAAAAAAGAAACGGTTGTAATTTTGTTGGTCAGATCATTTGATGACCATGTAGATCGGTGTCTGAAATGGTCTTTTGATGAAAGAACCACACAGATATTGAGTGGACCTGTCCAGTCAGTGCACGCATTTGTCGATAATCGTACAACTCAACTCGGAACTTAAGGAGCTCAACGGGGTTCCCTCTATTTGGCAGAAACTTGATGCTCCGAATTTTATTTGGCATAACACACTTGGCATAATCTTATTTAAACGAATATTTGTAAGGCATAAAAAATGTTTAGCATAATCATTGTTTGGCCGAATGTTTATATGCTCGACTTTACGCTGGCATACTTTTAAGATGGCAGAATTTTATTTCGCATAATTACCTTTGGCAGACTTAAAATTCCGCATAATTTCGTTTAGCATAACATTTATTTAGAGCAATGATTATTTGGCATAATTTCACTTGGCATACTATGAAGATGGCAGAATTTCATTTAGAATAGTTTTGTTAGGCATATTTTCATTTCTATTAAATTGCATTTTAACCTTAAATAAAATGAAATAGTGTCTCAAAAAGTCAGTATATGTTGTGCTACAAAAATTATTGACAGAAACGAATCGCTGCAGAACCGACTCCACGTAGTCTTGTCTGCCCTACCCCTAGAGTGTAATTTAAGCCCGCGGAGGCACGGAGTGGCGAGGCGGCCCGCGAGCTGAGGAGCGTAAAACCATCTGCGACGATGAGGTCGCGTGGGTCCGCCGGAGCCCCGCAGCGCCGAAGCCGTGACAGAAAACATGCATGATGCATGTTGCATGCTCGCCTGCATGCTGTAAGCTTGCTTGCGTGCTGCATGCTTCTTGCATGCTGCATGCTTAGTTGCTTGCATGCTGTATGCTTGCTTGCTTTTTCGATATGAAATGTATGCCAAAAGATGATTCTAAGTTTAAAGTTTCTGAGATATGATAGTTCTGCCTTTTAATAACTATCGATATGAAATTATGCCAGGAGACGATTCTGACTGCGAACTTTCTGCGATATGATGGTTCTACTTTTTAATTATTATGGAATAAAATTTATGCCTAAAGATGATTCTGACTTATAAAATTATGCGTTGTGAATGTATGATAAATGAGTGTATGCCAAACGATTTTCTGCGAAATGAAGTTTATGCCATCCGCTGTTATGCAAAATAATATTATCACGAAAAAAAATCTGCCATAAAGGGTGGACCCAGCTCAACGATTCGACGAACAAAACCAAAGAACGGACATTTGGGTAGGCCGCACAAACTACTCAAACTGCCAGACCATAATCAAAAGTGAAACAATGACCCACATAGTCCTCAAATTCTCAATAATCAAAGTAATATTCATACAATTAATATTCATGTCATGTGAAATAATAAAAAAAGAGTAAAAATAGCAAAATAATAATAATAAAAAAAACAACATTCAGTGTAGATTTATTGGAGCAGCTCAATCCCAGGCCGTTTTATCCTCACTAAAGTCTTTAACAGTATAATAGGCTTTCTGACATAATTTACGCTTTATAAAAGATTTGAATTTATTTAGGCTTATTTCTTGAATGAGGCTAGGAATTTTATTATAAAAACGAATACATTAGCATCTAAACGAGCCACCTATTTTCTTGAGCCTAGTCTTAGGAACAACAAAGTTTTGTTTGTTTCTAGTATTGACATTATGGATATCACTGTATCTTTTAAAGAGATTAATATTTTTATGTCCATACAGCAGATTTTCATAAATATACTGAGAAGGCAAAGTCATTATATTAATTTCTTTATATTTGTCTCTGAGGGAGAATCTGGGACTTAATTTATAAATCGAACGAATTGCCCTTTTTTGTAAAACAAAAATTGTCTGAATATCGGCGGCATTTCCCCACAGCAGAATACCGTACGACATCACGCTATGAAAATAACTAAAGTAAACTAAACGGGCTGTCTCTAAATCAGTTAAATCACGAATTTTTCTAACAGCGTATGCTGCAGAGCTAAGCTTTTTTGACAATTTATCTATATGGGGGCCCTATTGAAGCTTGGCATCCAGAGTTATGCCTAAGAATACTGTGGTATCTTCGGGGTTCAACACTTCACCCTTTATGAGGACACTAGTTTCTACTTGTCTAACATGAGGTATCGTAAACTTAATACATTTAGTTTTTTTCTCGTTAAGAAGTAGGTTATTAACATTAAACCAGTTAACTACATTAGCAAGGGCTCTATTTACATTGTCAGTAACCAGCTGCTGACGTTTGAGTTTGAATAAAAGTGAAGTGTCGTCTGCAAACAACACTATATCATGTTTATTCTTTATGAGGTAAGGCAAGTCATTGTTCCGGACCGTTTAACTTAGTTACTCTATGCGCCTTCGGAACGCGCCCGAACGGAATGACATCTGACTTGTCAGTTTTAATTTTGACACTTGACGCTTCTCTTGGTTTGGTGCTTGAAAAGGGATGGCCGGTCAAAATTGCGCGTGCGACCCTGTTGTAAATTAATCCCTTAGAACCGGTCGTTTTGGTGGTCAATAGGTCATGACCCAATTGTTTTGTGTTAGTAACCCCAATTTGATGAAGTGATACGGGTTGAGTTTAGGATATATCTTTGTTAAAACTTTGAAGGTTAAGTGAAAGTGACGCTATTGGAAATCGCGTGTTGAAGACCGCATGTCTGGAAGACAGACCTATTGGAGCGGTGTTTGCGGTGAATTGTAACCTGGAGAAACTCATACCGTCACAACACAATACAATACACACTCACTTACATACATAACTCCAGGTAACCCCAAGAAGCAGGTGTTCCTTCAACCATGAGGTGAGTCATTTGTTAATTGTATTGCTTCTTCATTGTAATTGTTTGATTTGATTGTTCTGCTCCGCGTACGGTGGACTAGTTCGTTCGCCACTTCTTGCTCCAGGGCCCCAGCATCACGTTTCCACCTACTCGATTAAAATCCTATGGCTAGGGCTCTAGCCTGGCAGCGAACATATATAAATAAGAAAAATTGGTAATTTACAGTAGGCTAATTACTTGGCAGTCTCTATAAGGGAGGTAGTAATTCGCTGTAAATGTTTGTTAACTGTAATTAATTGTTTATTTGAAATAACTTGTTTAAATTTGTTGAGACGGGTAACCTGATGTTGCCAAGGTCAGCCGGGCTAATAGAGTTGATTAGATTGGGCTATGTTACAACCCCTTTGTTTTTGTATCTGACCTGTGTTGTATTGAATGTCAGGAAGACATTAAAATATTGAGTTTTGTACCATCGATATGGTTCTTTGTGAAAATTGACATTTTGAACATTAACATTGTTTTAAATTGGAATAAAGGTTTATTATTGTTGTACCATTGACATGTGGTTTGAGAAATTAATATTTGAAATTGGCATTTTTTGGAATTGGACTGAATTTGAATTTTTTCAATTGAATATGATATTGAATGTTGAACGTTGATATTGGTTTTGAATAAAAATAAAAATTTGTTGTTGAATTGAATTGAAACCAATATTTTGTTATTTCTTGAGTTGCTGACTAACAGTTTGGTAGTTTGATTGTTTGCTTGTAGTTATTTTGTAATTGATTGTTTGAACTTTGTTACTTAGTTATCTTTTTATTTGGTTTATTTGATTTGTTTGTTTGTGCAATGGCATACAAATGGAAATATTGCAGTGCCGGACACCTGTCCAGGTCAAGCCGGAGACCTCGGTTGTTTCAGGTCCCGGACTATTGAGTAGATTGCCTACTTTGGAACTGCCACACTTTGACGGTCGCTTGGACCATTGGTACGGTTTCCAAAACCTGTTTGCAAGTTTGGTTGATGCACGCTCGGACCTCAGACCTGCCCAAAAGTTGGCCTATTTGTTGTCTGTCCTGGAAGGTGAGGCCCGAGCCTTGGTACAGCATCTGTCGTTGACTGACTCAGCCTACCCTACCGCTTTGGAACTACTCACCCGGCGGTACCAAAATAAACGTTGTTTGGCTGACGTTCATATTGAATTAATTTTGGGGTTACCGGTCATTACTAGTTTGTCAGCATTGCGTACTGACCTGTTGAACCCGTTGGTGGCAGCGACCAACGCTTTAAAGCGATTGGACTTGCCGGTGGACCAATGGACTTACCCTTTGGTGCATGTTGTGCTGCAACGGCTTCCTGCCGATTTGAGGGCTCGTTTCGAGCAAAAGTATGGTGGGGATAGTGTCACACATCTCCCCCCATTTGTAGACCTCATCAACTTTTTGGAGGATGAGTGTCGGTTTGTGGACAACTCTGGCGTTGCCACTGAGTCATGCCAGCCGTCTTCCCGGCCACGAGACCAGGGACGGACTAGGGCTCGCGGGGCTGTTGATGGTCGCCCCGCCGCTCGTTTTGCTGGCACCCAGAGTCGTCCTGGTTGTGAGTTTTGTAGGGACACGGGGCATGGCATGGCAACTTGCGCGGCCTTTTTGAATTTGCACGTGAGTGCCCGCCGCCGAATTGCCAATGCACGCCGCCTGTGCTTCTCATGTTTGGGGGCTCACTTCCATCGGGACTGCCCCAACCCCCGCCCTTGTAGAATTTGTAGGGGGTCCCATTTGGACATATTGTGCGCTAACGCGAACCACGCTGGCAGACCAGCCTCTGATGAAGGTTCGCGTACGGGGGGGGGTACCATGGAGTTGGTCACCGGGCTTCTGCCTCGCCGGTTCAGAACCGGGGAGAGGCCCGCAATTTTGAGCGCCGCACTCCACCCCCCGCGCAAGTTGATCAGGAGCCGCGCGACCGCCATTTGGTCTCCCCGCGTAAAGGCGATTACGCACTTGTTGCTAGGCAGCGCTGGCCAGACCAGCACCGCCTTCCCTCCCCTCCATTGGCGGAACGTCGCCGTTTGGAGTCACGCCCCCCGCCATTCAGGCATCCGATGGGATGTGCCCTTCCAGCGATGGCGTGTGGCTCGGGACACCGCGCGGACGAGGAGTTTGTCCTCCATCCTCGTCGGGAAAGACTTGGGCCTGGGTGCGGCGATCGGTCGCCGCCCAGGCATTGTTAGGACATTGGCACCTGCCCCGCTAAGGTACACGGTTTTGTTGCCAACGGCATCGGTCAGGTCTGGGGGCCCACGGGGGACTCTGTTGTGGTCCGTGCCAGTTTGGACACGGGAGCCCAGGGTTGCCTTTTGTCAATTGTTTTGTTTGTGTATTGTTTTGGGCGAAATTGTTTTCTTCAGCGCCTTTGGACTGCGGGACTTGGCTGGGACGAGCCAATTCGGGAAACCCTGTTGGAAGATTGGCTCCAATTTGCATCCGCACTCCCTGCAGTCAACGAGGTCGTGTTACCCCGCGCTATCCTCCCCCCTGGGAGCTACACTGCTACCCTTGTTTGTGATGCGTCTTCGCACGGTTATGCAGCTGTTGTTTGTCTGCGCACCGTCTGCGCGACAGGCCAGGTGAATTTGTCACTGGTCTTGGCCAAGAGCAAGGTGGCCCCCCTCCGGACGGCACTGACCATCCCTAAGTTAGAATTGTCAGGGGCAGCGCCTCTTGTGCGTCTATTGATCCACGTTGCTCACACTTTGGGTGGAACTGTGGACATTCGGGCTTCTTACGCCTGGACGGACAGTCAAATTGTTTTGTGTTGGTTGAAGACGTCCGTCCACTCTTTGGAGGTCTTGTTGCGAACCGAGTGTCCCAGATTCAAAATTCTGAAACGCCTTTGATTTGGAGGATGTCGGGTCCTTTGCCCGGGCTCAAGGTGCTCGCTGTTGGAACGAAGGACCCTCCGTTTGACCCTGTTTTTTGTTGAGTCGATACAGCTCCTCGACAAATTGTTGAATTGTTGGTGACTGATCGTCACATTATGAACTCGCATGCCGGTTGCAATGCGCTGTTGGCCATTCTGCAGCGAGAGTTTTGGATATTGTCGGGAGCCGTTAGTAAGTTGAACCCCTTTTGGACGATACGGGTCTTTTGTTGTTTGGTTATTGACGGTTGAGTCACCTTAGCCTTCCTTATGGGGTCCGTCACCCCCTTTTGTTGCCTAAGGAGGGCCATTTGGTTAAATTGTTGTTGTTGTTGTTGTTTGGTTGTTTTTGGTGTTTGTTATTGTTTTGACCCGCCAGCCTGCCCCCATTGGGGGGGTATTTTTGAGGCCGCGGTGAAAGCGGCACAGGGACTTTGGCGCAGATTGTTGGGAGACACCGTTCTCACCTTTGAGGAGTTAGCTACGGTATTTTGCCGCATTGAAGCTTTATTGAACTCGCGTCCATTGTGCCCGCTGTCTTCGGACCCGAACGACTTGGAGGCCCTGACCGCGGGACATTTTTTTTTGATTTGACAGCCACTTGTCGCCCTGCCGGAGCACCCTTTTGTCGATGTGAGCCAAAATTGGCTATCGCGGTTTCAGTTGGTGCAGCAGCTCGCTCAGGGTTTTGGAAGCGTTGGAGCTTGGAGTATTTGCACATCCTCCAGCAGCGCATCAGGTGGACTGATAAAACGCAACCTTGTCGGGATTGCCAAGTGATTAGCGGACGGGAAGGCCCGTCCGGGGGGGGGGGGGTAGATGTTCCGGACCGTTTAACTTAGTTACTCTATGCGCCTTCGGAACGCGCCCGAACGGAATGACATCTGACTTGTCAGTTTTCATTTTGACACTTGACGCTTCTCTTGGTTTGTTGCTTGAAAAGGGATGGCCGGTCAAAATTGCGCGTGCGACCCTGTTGTAAATTAATCCCTTAGAACCGGTCGTTTTGGTGGACAATAGGTTATGACCCAATTGTTTTGTGTTAGTAACCCCAATTTGATGAAGTGATACGGGTTGAGTTTAGGATATATCTTTGTTGAAACTTTGAAGGTTAAGTGAAAGTGACGCTATTGGAAATCGCGTGTTGAAGACCGCATGTCTGGAAGACAGACCTATTGGAGCGGTGTTTGCGGTGAATTGTAACCTGGAGAAACTCATAACGTCACAACACAATACAATACACACTCACTTACATACATAACTCCAGGTAACCCCAAGAAGCAGGTGTTCCTTCAACCATGAGGTGAGTCATTTGTTAATTGTATTGCTTCTTCATTGTAATTGTTTGATTTGATTGTTCTGCTCCGCGTACGGCGGACTAGTTCGTTCGCCACTTCTTGCTCCAGGGCCCCAGCATCACGTTTCTACCTACTCGATTAAAATCCTATGGCTAGGGCTCTAGCCTGGCAGCGAACATATATAAATAAGAAATAAAAATGGGCCTAAAATTGAGCCCTGGGGGACCCCCATTCTAACTATAGATCCAGGTGATCATTTTCCGTTGACGTCAACTCTCTGAATCCTATCACTTAGGTATGAAGTAAGAAGATCCAGAGAGGCGTTCCGGATTCCGTAGTGGTGAAGTTTCCTGATCAAGGTTTCATGAAGAACACAATCGAATGCCTTGGACAAATCGCAAAAAATACCCAAAGCATCGCATTTATCCTCCCATGCATTATATATTGTAACGAATCTACTTAGTGAATGAGATAAGGCAGATCTGATACAATTTATTAAATGAAAAAGAGTAAACTGGCTTCCAGAGTAGAACGCTTCAAGAGGGCTTCAGAGTAGACCGGCTTCAGAGTTCAGAGTAGACGGGCTTCAGAGTGTGAGCGCTTCAGAGTAGTTTCCCCAGAGTGCGGGTGCTTCAGAGTAGTTTCCCAGAGTGTGGGCGCTTCAGAGTAGTTTCCCAGAGTGCGGGCACTTCAGAGTAGTTTCTGAGAGTCTACAGTCTTCCAGAGTCTGTCCTCAGCGGTTCGGACGCCCGTTTTTATATCCAAGACGTCTTCTCTTTCCAAACATTTTTCAAAATATTAGTTTAGCCATCATCTCATCTGACAAATGTAGTCGGCCAGGACATATCCATGAGTGCGTGTAGCTGGCCACATGAGTGAGTGTAGCTGGCCACATGAGTGTGATATATGTAATTATTATATGTAATTATTATGTGTCTAATATTGAATTATGGAATTAGTAAATGTTTTTTATTATAAACTTATTTTTGTATAAGTCAAACACTGATTTGACTCAAGCTGTCAGTTTTTGAATCATATTTGTTTGTTAACGGGTATAAAAGGCCGGAGCCACAGTGAAACTGTCAGTTGCTTGACAGATGTTCAGTTGGCTAGTTCTAGTGCTGTTGTTGTGTGGAAGGATCGATCAGAGGTGACGTAAGTTAAGTAATTGATATTATATCGTAATTATTGCCTATTATGACATTGTTGTTGTACTGTTTATAGTGTTGCCAATATTGCAAATGTTTTAAATCCTATAAATGGAATATTCATATTCTTTTCCTAGATATTATTGTTATATTTTGATTATATTGATATTATTCCGAGTTCTCTTGGACAATAGTCCAAGAGATAGAATTAATGTATTTAAGATAATGATAATGTATGGCAATGTAAGAAATGTGTTGATATAATACTTCAATACTGTTTCCATGGAGTTTCTTGTCCTTCTTCTCCATGAAGACCTAGTTTTGGAACGGACAACTAGCTTTCTGATTAATTGCTGACAAGCCTAATTGAAATAAAGGTCTAGTCTTGTCTTTCTGTGCTTTACTTATTGAAACCCTTCCCTATACATAATTAGTACATATATATACACTTATAGTTATATACTGCTTAATATAACATCAGAAGTGGCGATTGTTCCCTGTCCTTTTAAAACTGCTTACTAATGAATGTTATTTTCTTATTTTCATGCTCGATGGTGGGGCCACTAACGGTCTATTGGAAACCGTTCGTTGGCGGATCGCTGACTACACTTGCACCTTGACATCTGAGCTGCGGTGCTGCAAGTTGCTGTATGAGGTTTGAAACTGCGGAACCTCGACTTTTTGTAATAATATCACGAAGTTTTCAGGAAATAAGTAGTAAATGAAATCGTTGAAATCCTTAGAGGCCCTTCTACATTAAAACGAAATACAAAGGGATAAAATGATTAAATTAAGTGATTAAGTATTGCCAATCACTTTTACATCATCATTCAATAGATAATCAAGTACGAATGGGTTATTGTGGATGGAAACATATTAACTACTTAATAGTCATTGTACCTTTGTTCCTTTCAAGTATTATAAGAGGATACAATTTTGAAAAAAAAGGGGAAGTAGTATGATGCAGGTGTTCACAGAAATGAAACTTCACGATGTCAGATGTTTAGAAAGTATTTATTTGCACAAAAAGAGGTACCGGTTACAGATGTTAAAGTTTAAAAAAAGAACCTAGCCACTTTTTAAGGAGGTCGGTTGTTGTTTTTTTTGAAAAGCGATTTCTATTTTTAACTTTTTAGTTATGGTATGTATCTCCTATATCACTGCTGGCCACGTGAATAGCAGTGACAGGACTATTAGAATATTATCATGATAAACAAAGTGGATTAAATTCGTATTATCGAAGCTAATTCAAAAAATACCAAAGCAAAGTCAATGAAATTCAAATGGGACTACCAATTAAAAAAAAGAATCATCAAAATCGTTCACCCAGCCAAAAATTATGAGGTAACAAACATAAAAAATACAGTTGAATTGAGAACCTCTTTTTTGAAGTCGGTTGAAAAAATAGTAAAGTGAATCCGTTTTTCGTAAAGTTTTAATGATGATACATACACCTACTAACACAAGAAATCGTTACATTAGGGCCGTAATACATACTTGGCTGGTCACGTATTTTATTATTTAGTAGCATTAGAAAAGTTTAAGGAGAAACCGTTCTTCTTCTTAGTGTGTCGATAGCAATCTAAATATAGTCAGCCCAGAATTTGGCTGAGAAACCGTTGATTAGGTTACAAATAAATCGGGAGTGCCGAGCGATATATCGTCAGGGTTTGGAGTTCCCATTTTATTGGGATAAACAAGAAGTATAAACGGTTACAGCGTTTTAATACAATATTAATAACACGATATAAAAAGAAACACAATAAAAAGGTAACAGATGGTAAAATATGTTAAAACAATACAGTTCGACGAACAAAAGGTTACAGTTCGTATAGAGGCCTAAGCGACCCAAATACAAAGTGTTTCTTTCGCTATTTAGCTAGTCAATACAGCTATGTGAATATACAGCAGCGCTGTAACAGGTAAACCGACAGTTTTGTCGGGAGCAGAGGCTCTGTAATGAGTCTAATCCGAAGATAGACTGACTTGCTCACTGAGTGCCAGCTCTTTTATAGGACAATATCTCGCCTTAATATCCATGACAGCTCTGTCCGATGGCGCGCGGAAGTACGCCACGTGTTTACTTAATACAAAACGCTAAAGTATGCTTAATCTAATAAGACTTACATTATTAAGTAATCAAATATTACAAGAATAATTGTCATAAATAAATAACGTTGAATTTAGCAACGCAAATCATTTTAAAATTAAAGTAACAAGTCATTTGTTGTTTTGAACAAAAGTATCGGTTACAATTATCGAAATAAGTAGCCAAAAATCAATTAGTGCGTACACCAAGTACTCAATAAATTATGCTCTGATTAAGACAATATCTGATAGAAACATCACCTAAATGAATGATAATAAAACAATTCATAACAAATTATGCGGACTACCCACAATTTGTAATTGTTAACAAACTCCGACAAATATATGAAATTACTTTTAGAAAAAAAAAAGGATGCTAAGAACGTCATAATGCTGACTAATTGTTTTCTGCATTTTTAATTTTTGTCTTAATCTGCGTTTGCTATTTAATTTTCAAACAAGTAAACAAATTAGTTCAGAAATAATAATCTTGATACCTACACGTAAAGCTAAATAGATATTCAAGTTTCTATAAAATAAATTTGTTATTAGGATTTGAATACACTATAGATAGACTTATTTCTCCGACATAAGATATATTTTAAGTGTTAATTCTTCACAGCTTGTTCATTATTAGCTTTGGAACATGTCACGGACGGTGTATGCCCAAGGTTGTTCTAGCATTTTGAAAACAATCGATTAACGGTGTAAATATGAAAAAATATGTGAGATGGTAGTAAACGCAGAATTCATAGATCAGATAACACTTTGTTTAATTATAAATGTGATTATGTAGATCTCAGTACTTAATGCAATTTTAGTTTCATTTCTTTTGAGGGTTAGGTATATTATTTTAAGATATTTAGAATTAGCTTGTGAGGTTTTTATTATAGGGATATACTCACAGGAATGAGACCTGAGACAAAACCTAATTATTTAGGTTTGGTTAAACTGAAATAACCGGATTTATAAAACAACACAAATAAAAGAAAAACAAACAACACAATTCGAGGTGAATTTAATTGTTGAAATAAATGAAAATTAACCGCTGGAGTCTTAGGCCTGGTGTTAGGAGACTCACGTGCAGCGGGTGAGACCATAACATCACTTGGGTCATAGACCAATGAAAACAATATAAATGTTCCTCTTATCGCTTTTGACACTTGCACTTCGAGATGACGTACAGTTCGGCATGGTCGTAAAAGGTTATTTTCAAATTATAAGCATTTTTGTCCATTTCAGTTGTACTGAACGTTCAAACGATATATTGACAAAGATTAGATTTATTATAATTTATTGGATAATTATTTTGGAAGATTAAGAAAAAGGTATTGTGAATACTGATGTAATAACATGATGTAACCATTGTAATGGGCATTTACCATTATTTATTTTTTTGTAGTTATGGTCTGATCCTTTATATCTTCAGTTCTCAAATTATTTCCTTTATCAAGCTCACCTCATTAAGCTACGATACTGAGCAGATTATCACATAGAAAATTAAATTAAATTGGATTACAGCGATTACCGATAAAGCAACCCAAATCTTTTATTTTCAATGGCCTGACCATTTTATGAAAAATAAATAAAATAAAAACAACAGAAAATAATGATGCTGTTAGTGTCACACTATTGATTTGGTTTGACATATTAAGATGATAGCTGAATGTCATTCTGTGCTAATAGACGTTACAAACATTTACAAACTGTTGAGTCGGTGAAGCTGTACGAATATAGTTTGGTTGACTGTACAAGTACTATAAAAACGATGTTATTTGAGAGATATTTAAATGCCATTCAAATGTTCATGGTAATTTAAAATTACTTGTTTAGGTTCTGATGTTTATAAATTGTTTCGGAGACAATTTTAACGAAGAAAACAACACATAGTTAGTAGTAGTTTAACGTCCTGAAAATTCAATTTATACTTCGGTATGATCCTCCATTTTTTCTTCAATCGGTCTTTCGTTGCTGGAGACCGTGGTCACTGGACCCGTTTAAGCGGACAGACAGGCTCCGTTGACTCTGTGAGAAAGTAGCTAACACCACCTACTGAAATTAATTTGAGGATGTGGCTTCTTTTACTTGGATTAATTCTTTATTTTTTTTTCAAAGTAGTGAGCATCACATAGTACAGAAAATAAATAGCTTTTCTCAAGATTAACTCTGTGAAATAATTGTTCTTACTTTGGTTTGTTAAGTATTAGTTACAGTTATTACTTCCAAAGTGAAGTGGAAATGTTGTGGTCGGAGTGGCCATGTCAAAAATTTGTGGGAATGTTAATAGTAAATGATTATTGAATACGATTTTCGGTAATATTGTCAGATTGACCGAGCGATGAATTATTCGAATCATTTTCATGATCACTGGCTACTGTTTTGATACAACGGTTAGTTTTTCATTTCAATAGTTAAAAGTTAATCAGTAGGAATGACTTTTTCAATTATTTCTATAATAATTGTTTTGTAAACTAAATTATACCGATAAACGATTCATTATTTGTCAAAATTGTTAAAGTATTTAACCTGTTTCTATTACATTAGGGAGGTAAAGAAAAAAAAAAACAAAAGGTTTCGATACATAGGTAGATAAGTTTTATTACGCTTAGAGAACCTGAAATGAGAATCAAACGAAAAGTAAAAAAAAAAGTAAAGATTCGCTGGGCGATCGTTTACTTGGTGCTTGTCTATCTCACCAGCAGTGGGTGAATAGGACTTGCATGACGAAGTAACCGATAAAATTTGTTTCCGCTGGCCGGTCATTTGCTTGGTGCAAGTCTATACCACTAGCAGCGGGTGGAGGGGACTTGGCACGTCTAGGCACTTGGCAAAACAAAAGGAGAAAAAACAAAAGAAAAAAAAAACAGTTGTAGAAACGGTATCTAATGTACTTCGAGAGCGAAGTACTTGTCAGTATGGCCGTGATATATGTAATTATTATATGTAATTATTATGTGTCTAATATTGAATTATGGAATTAGTAAATGTTTTTTATTATAAACTTATTTTTGTATAAGTCAAACACTGATTTGACTCAAGCTGTCAGTTTTTGAATCATATTTGTTTGTTAACGGGTATAAAAGGCCGGAGCCACAGTGAAACTGTCAGTTGCTTGACAGATGTTCAGTTGGCTAGTTCTAGTGCTGTTGTTGTGTGGAAGGATCGATCAGAGGTGACGTAAGTTAAGTAATTGATATTATATCGTAATTATTGCCTATTATGACATTGTTGTTGTACTGTTTATAGTGTTGCCAATATTGCAAATGTTTTAAATCCTATAAATGGAATATTCATATTCTTTTCCTAGATATTATTGTTATATTTTGATTATATTGATATTATTCCGAGTTCTCTTGGACAATAGTCCAAGAGATAGAATTAATGTATTTAAGATAATGATAATGTATGGCAATGTAAGAAATGTGTTGATATAATACTTCAATACTGTTTCCATGGAGTTTCTTGTCCTTCTTCTCCATGAAGACCTAGTTTTGGAACGGACAACTAGCTTTCTGATTAATTGCTGACAAGCCTAATTGAAATAAAGGTCTAGTCTTGTCTTTCTGTGCTTTACTTATTGAAACCCTTCCCTATACATAATTAGTACATATATATACACTTATAGTTATATACTGCTTAATATAACAAGTGCGTAAAGAATTTTATAAATATAATTTTAAGTTAAGTTATTTAGTAAACAATCGTAATAATTAATAAAATCAAATAGCTAGACATATTGACAGGCCTGTTGGTCTAGTGGTTAGTGACCCTGACTGCTATGCCGGAGGTCGTGGGTTCGATTCCTACCCAGGACAAATGTTTGTGTGATGAGCACGATCATTTGTTCTGTGTCTGGGTGTAATTTATCTATAATATGTATGTATTTAGAAATATATAAGTATGTTTATCAGTTGTCTAGTACCCATAACACAAGCTCTGCTTAGCTTGGGACTAGATGGCGTTGTGTGATAGTTGTGGAATATTATTAAAATTATTATATTGATAAAAATAATTTAAAATTATATAAACCAAAAAGTAGCCATTCATAGACTAAGCAGAAAAGTAACTGACAGTTGACAATTTGGCTTGTCATAACATGAAAATTTGAGTTAATATTTATTTCAGCTATTTTTAAGTTAATAAATCGTATTTAGATCGATTTGCTGAGTGTAGACATATAAACAAATAAAGATAAGTAAAGCATGAATAGTGTAAACATAGAAACAAATAAAAAGGATGATAAATAGGTATTAGGAATCATGAATTAAAGTGTAAGTATAGGATGAACACTATAATATATGACCTAAAAGTTCAACTCCGGCATCGGTAGTTGAACGACCCTTTGTGAAACCAAACTGTTTGTTGTGTAATAAGTTATGTTTATAAAAAAATCGTTGCAATTGATTTAGAATAAGTTTTTCAAAAATTTTACTGAAGCTACCTACGCACTGAAATTGGTCTATAGTTAGTAGGGTCTGATGTGCTACCCGATTTAAACAACGGTATTATTTTACTGACGACGGTATTATTTTACTGAATTAGTAAAATAATACCGTTGTTAGTAAAAGTTTAAAGTTAAGTAGTTTTTGAAATCACTCTAAATTAGAATAAATTACGATGCACAAGCGGGCAGCGTTTATTTATTTATTTATTTATTTATTTATTTATTTATTTTTTCATTTATTTGCGTAAAACATGGTATAAAGAGGTCTTATAGTAAAAAAATAGAGCAGACATGTTTTGCCAAGATTAAACATAGCATGCAAATATTCAAAATTATAATTGTAGTAACAATTTCCCAACCATAATTATTATTATAATATTACAACAACACTATTTTCGCTCTAGGAATTGCTTTATACTGTAGAAGTTGTTATCATTTAGCCATACATACAATTTATTCTTAAAAGCATATCTCGAGTTTAACATTTTCAGATCAGTAGGTAATTTGTTATAGATTCGTACACACATAGTTAAGCAGCTTTTATTGTACTTAGCAAGCCTGGGAGCATTATTAAGCATGAGCCTGTGAGGATCTCGTCGGCTTCGAGGATTTACATCATTAGCTATTTTAAATAATTCCTTATGTTTCCATACAAACATGCATATTTCATTAATGTATAAACAAGGTAGCGGTAACAAGCCAAGTTTCTTAAATATTGGCTGACATGATTCCTCAGGATGAAGTCCGTATAATGCCCTAATGCATTTTTTTTGAGCAACAAATGTTCTATTCTGGTCGGTACTGTTACCCCATATTATAAGTCCATAACGCAATATAGATTCCACATATGCATGGTAAGCTAATATAGCTGTTTTTAGATTAGTACTTTTTTTTACTTGTCTAAGAGCATACACAAATTTGTTTATCTTGCTTGAAACACTGTCTACATGCACTTTCCAATGTAGATCTTCATCAATAGTTACTCCTAGGAACTTGGTATGTGTTACTGGTTTAATTTTGGGTATATTTAATTTGAGGTTAAATTTATGATTATTGGATTTATTAAATTGTATATAAACTGATTTGTCAAGGTTTATTTTCAAGTTATTTACATAAAGCCAGTGAATTAAAATGTCAATTGTATTGTTAATGTCAGTTTCGTGATCAGAAATTGTATTTTTTTTTTTTTTACTGGATGTCACAATAATAGAGATGTCATCAGCAAACAATATGCACTTATGTTTCGTTATTTTAATGATGTCATTTATATATATCAAGAATAAGATAGGCCCTAGTATGCTTCCCTGTGGGACACCAAACTTATTACATCTATATTTCGACGAGTGTTGCGTTACTTCTTTATTTTCATTAATATTTGTGATGGTAACGCATTGTTGCCTGTTCTCTAGGTATGATTTTATCCACTGTAAGGTAGGCCCTCTAATCCCGATTGCTTCTAGCTTTTGCAGTAGTAGATCGTGTGATACTAGGTCGAAGGCTTTCGATAAATCAAAGAATAATCCTGTGGTTAGGTTGTTGTCATTGACGTTAGTTAATATAACATTTATGAGGGCATAGATTGCTAATGTTGTAGACTTCCCCTTTTGAAAACCATACTGTTCTTTTTTTATAATATTGAACTTTGTACAGTAATTTGCAATTCTTTTGTACATACATTTTTCGTATATTTTAGACAAGATGGGTATTAGGGTTATAGGGCGGTAATTGCTTAGGTCATGTCTGTCTCCTTTTTTGTAAAGTGGTCTAACAATGGAAAGCTTTAAAGCTTCTGGAAAAATTCCCTCATAGAATGACAAATTGATCAAGTGTGTTAGTACTTCAACAATTTCGTCGACACAGGCTTTAATGATTTTGGTGTTAATTTCGTCGTGCCCTTCAGAATTTGTGTTATTCAAATGCAGTATTTCCTGCTTAACTTCAGCTATCGACATCGGTCTGAGGAACATAGAGCCAACAGTAAGACTATTGCTAGTGTTACCTGTGACGTTCGGCGGCATTGATTTGTTTGTTGAATCGATATAATGGTCATTAAAGGCAGACGCTATTTCTACTGGGTTGGTAATAAGTGTGTTGTTATATTTGATACTGTCTATATTATGTCTAGGCTTTGTATTATTTAGCTCGTCTTTTATAACATTCCACGTAGCTTTGCATTTATTGTCGTTTTTAGTTATGTATTTGATATTTGCGTTTTTCCTGGAATTAAAGATGCATTTTTTAAGGAGATTAGCATATTTAAGGTATTTAATCTTATTAATCGCAGTTTTGTTTTTATAAAATTGATGGCGCAGCGAGCGTTTTGTTTTACAACTCTTTTTTAAGCCCTTGCTTATCCAACTTTGCTTCTTTTTGTTATTTAAATTTACTTTTACTTTTAATTTAGGGAAACAAAGATTGTAAAGTAAGCAAAACGTATCATGAAAATGATTGAATGCTGAGTTTGCGTTGTTAGCCGTATGTATATTAGACCAAGAAAGATTACTTAAGAATTCCTTAAACTTGTGAATATTATCTGAACTATAATCTCTTTTGTATGTATAATATATTGCTTGACTTTGGGTTTTATGTTTTAAGGGAATAGTCAACATTTGTGCTGTATCGTGGTCTGACAAGTGAAGTGGCAAGACTGCAGCAGTAGCGTCGTGAATGTTACTCAAAATGTGATCTATACATGATGACTTACGTGTTGGTACATCAATGTGAAATTTCAGATTATAGTTGTATGCTAGATCTTGCAATTGAGTAGTAATGTTGCCTTTTTTTAGGGTGTTAATATTCAAATCACCCGCTAAAACTACCTTTATTCTAGATTTATATTGTTGAAATAAATTATGCATGAGACTATTTAATTTTATTAAGAATTGGTTCGGGTCTGATTGAGGTGTTCTGTAGACACAAATTATTATTAAATTTTGATGTGTAAGTTCAATTCCGCATACTTCGAAAGTGTTTTGCGTGGCGTAGCTTTTTATTAGAGGCAAATCTTTGAATAATAGGTGTTTTTTTACAAGAATACAGGTACCACCTCTTTGTTTTTCTCTACAGTAGTTAGAAGCCATCTCATAACCGTAAATTTTAATGTAGCTTTCGTAGTCTCTTTTGATAAAGGTTTCGGAAAGGCATATTATGTCTGGGTCGTTATGTTCTTCTTGTAGTTCTTGTAGGGTTAATTCTAGAATTTCTTTTTTTGATACGATACTGGCAATATTTTGGTGAAGTATTTTAAGGTTATGAGTTACTGGAGGTGATATGTTGGGCAAGAAAAAATGTGCTATTTCGTTTTGTTTTCGGAAAATAGTACGGAATAGTTCCTTTTTGAGGTTTTCCTACGGGATGTATAGAGTTTAGTGTTTGTGGTGTTGAATTCTTGGGTTGAAAATAGAAAGGAATTGTTCCTTTCTTGGGCTCATTAATATTGGCTTTCAATTTAAGGCTTGGTTTGTTACTCGCTATCTTCTTAATTAGCTCTCTTGGGTTTAGATAGTTCTCGCTGTAGTCATTATAGTCTATAAGGAAATTTAATTTGTTACATAATATGCCGTATGTGTTAGAGGTTCCACATTCTAAAAATTTACACTTTTTGTAGTGTTTACACAAGTTTTTAATACGATAGTTAAGATTATTTTTATCTAAATTCTCATTTTTAAACACATTCAGGACAATAATCATGTTGTTATAAAATGTATCTAGCACAATCCGTAGTTGCGATAAAATAGAATTTAAATTATGGTCGTTTTCTCCCACACAAATTACAAGTTTGTCGTTAGGGTTTAACTTAGTATGACTACAGTTCAATATGATTTGGTGACTTAAAGCATTAGGTTTTGTTTCAGAGATTATTTGATACCTTTCGTACTGAGTATTTTTCCTTGATTCAATGACAGCTGCTGCTAGGCCGACGCATTGTTGAGAGCCAAAAATTAGGATTCTATTTGGCAATTCACTTTGTTGTTCTAGAGTACACGCAGACATTTGTGGGCAGATTTTTGACACCCGGGGTTGTTGACGGTTGGTATCATTATAGTGTTTCAGCGCGTCTATTTGTTTCTTGAAAGTTGTAAGCTGTTCCTGTGCGTTTTCAAGATCTTTTTGTAGGTCTGCAATTGTCTGTTGTAACAACACAATTCTGTTGCTTTTGTTGTCACTTATAATAGTTTTACTAGTAAGAGGAGTGGAAGGTGTAGAGAAAGTCTGTTGTAGTAGGGACTGTTTTCTTCCTCGATTCATATCTGCGTTGTTTTCGATGGTAGGAGAGTGGCAAATTGTTTTTAACATTTTTATTTCCGTAGTTAGCTTATTTATTTGTCGCCGAAGATCGTTATTTTCTAATATTGTATTTTCTAGCTCATTCTCTGTGCAATCGAGCTTATTTATAAGTCCTTTTATTGTGTCTTTCATTTCTAAAATTGTTATTGTTTCAGAAATTGTCCCGTCTACGCTTTTAGACAGTTTACTAGGAGTGTTGTACGATTCCGTTGATGTTTCGTATTCGGACAGTATATGGGAGTCTAGTACTTCGGACATATTAAGAGTTGCTGTTTGTACAGCTTCAGACTGGTGGTTTTTCTCAGCAGATTTACATATATGTTCCTGGGGGGAGCGGCTTGCTTGTGGTTTTTTCCTTGATGTTATGTTAGATACGTAGCTTGTATTAGAGACTTTTTTATTTTTGATGCATGTCGTACATCTCCATTTTTTCCTAGATTCTTGGTCCATAAGTCGGTACGTTTGTTCCGGATATCCAATGCAATCTAGTTCGTAGCGGTTGTTACATGTTGCACATAAGGCTGTTTTTTTAATATCAACAGATTTCTTGCATTTAAAGCAAGTCACTTTCTCTGGCATCTTGCGGTCATTTCTCGTGCTCATTTTTGCTGACATTGTATTTTTGTGCTTATTTTCCCTAGCTTGGATTGTTTTTTTATGAGTGGTAATAACGAATGACGGGGAAATGGAGTTTAATAATATGGCAACACATCTATGTACGAATTTCTTTCGATGTGCCAAAATGCTATGTTCCAAGTCGGTAGAGCGAATGAATGAAATGAACGTAATACATATGTCAATCGTGTTTTGCTACTCGCTGATAGATGTCGCTATTGCGCTATACTGCAATCATCGAATTGTTTGAATTTCAAATAAAAATAACGAACAGCTGTTGTGAGAAATTTTTATCACTTTTCCTTTTTATCGCCAAACACCATAAATTATTTATTATGATGATTGTTTTGTAAGTTATTGTCTTAATATTTGGATTTTTACACTGGTAAACTGAGTTTATTGAGTTTTTAGTCAATGTTTACTTATTTGAGAATCAATGTTTATATGATAACCCGGTATTTTTAAACTATGATAACACTGTTACTGCTTATATAAGAGTCTATCTTCACTTTAAAGTATAATACACTGTTTGAATACTGGTTTTCCTATATTAAATAATTCTTTAATTACGAGCACAATCACATCTAATGTTTACTTGTCAGCTGTCAGCTGTCAGCTGTTTAGTACGGCGCAAGCGCCCAACGAGGCAGGACCTGTGCCACTTTTTCCGTCGTCGCAGTTTTCGGGTACTCGTATCGTGAACGCAAAAATATACTACGACTACAACATTTTGCTACTCTTCGCATTTTATTTTTTGACTAAAATAATTTATTTTAACTAAATCTGACTATTTTTAGTCGCGATTAAAAAGGTGTGGAATAAAACTAGTGGTCATGAACAAAAGTTCACACCAACGCCTCGCCATCTTATAGTACTCTTTGGCCTCGCCTCACGTGCAAAAACAGAACTGTATTTTTTTTTCTTTCTTTTGGTTATATCTCGAAAATGGCGTGTCCTATCGCAAAAATAATGAAATTTTCGACCCCCTTTATAAAACCCCACCCACACATATAAATCTCAACACGTGGGTAATATTTTTTTTATAGAATTCAAACAAAAAGTGAAAAATCTAAATAATATATAAAAGCAAACCTGACTGACTCATCCATCGACGTACAGCCGAAACTACTGAACAGATTTCGCTGAAATTTGGCATACAGATAGTTGTAATGACGTAGGCATCCGTTAAGCAAGGATTTTTGAAAACTCGTCCCCTAAGGGGGTGAAAAAGGGGTTAAAATGTTGTATGGAAGTCCGTCATTTTTAGAGCTATAAGCCTGAAAGTTTATAGGTTAACAAATAGAAATAAACAATTATGTGTCCTAGGGTTTTTGAAAATTCAACCCCTTAGGGGGTGAAAAAGGGTTTGAAAGTTTGTATGGGGAAACAAGATCAGTTAAACTATTTTATTCGAAACTTCACAGGAGTATTCCTATCAATAAATGAGTAAACACGTGTGTAAGACTCTTTCAGAATTCAACCCCTAAAAGGAAGAAAAGGGGTGATTAGGGGTGACAAATTCTGAAAATCAACATGGGTATCGTTTTTATGATTTATTGGGTTGCTGATTACGAAAACAACAACTATTTCACAAAAATTGCACAAAAACATAAAACAATATAGACAAGAAGATTTATACAAAAAATTGCACAAAATTACACCTGAACAAAAATAACATAATTTAAAAATTAAAAAAACAATGAAAATAAACAACCAAACCAATTTTTTTTTCAAATTAATTAAATGGCAAAACCAAAAGAAATACTAAGGTGAGAAATACTAACCTATTTTGTATTGATCCTGAATGATCTTCCCTTTGAATTCAAACGAATACAGTTTCCCCTCAAAGTGCTTTACAATGACCAGAATCACAAGGGCAGATATTAAAATTTGTGGGTTTAGACTTGAGAGAAAACTGTTTTTCACACGGGCAATTCTATGTGGCTTGCTCTCGCTTAAGCTCCCCCAGTAGTCTGATAATTTTGGCATACAGTAATAGATTAGCAAAAAATGTGGTGTACAAAGAAGTTTTGTAGTTTACTAGCTTTTGGCCGTGACTTCGTCCGTGCAATTCTACTTCCTTTCTTAGCGCTCGCTTACGCTACGTTACGCTACGAAGTCGCTGGCAAAAGCTAGTTCCATATAAAACACGTCCAGGCTGCCCCCTTGCGCGCGCCTTCATCTCTCAACAAGTTCATTGCGTAACGCACACAAGTACCAAGTTGCGAAGCCAAAAGAAAAAATAATACCACGTTGAGTCGCGATTGTCAAATTTGATTTTAGTCGTGTCAAAATCATTTTTAAATTTAGAGATTATTTCTTGCAGAATAGCGTAACAATTCTCATAGCTAAAAGTAAGGAATTTTAGAGATAGTTTAGTTCGGTGTACAACAGAATCGGCACCAATATGTAATTGTTTGATTTTATTTTATTTTTATTGTATACTTTACATAGCATATTTGTAATTTTTTATTAGTCTAGAAATATTTATTAGACTGACTAAATAAAAGTAAGTATTTTCATAAATCTCTAAATACATTATAATTCTAACGGCTCAAGATTGTTTAGACCGGCTAGACACTCGCGTTACACTGTTTGTATTGTGCATGTGTGGATAGCTACGCACACATACATAAGATTGCCGTCTTTTACCTAAACTCGAGCATTAAAATTTTGTGAGAGGGCTCTTAAGAACGACTCTTGTATGAGTAAAATGTCTACGTGATGGTCGCGGAGGAACGTGGCGATCTCATCACGTTGGCCGTGAATGCCATTGGCATTGAAGAAGTCTAGCTTTAGGGAACGGGGTTTTAGTTTAGTTACTATTCCTCGACTATCCATAATGGGGGCGTTGGGAGTTCATGACGTGGAGGGCTTGCGTGATCTCGGAATACGCAGTATAAATTGATTGAATACGAAACAGGTTGCCGCCGGCGGCAACTAGTGCAGAGGGTGCGGTGTTTTGGCCGGGTACAGTCGGCTGTACCGTGATCTCCCAGGCACTTGACGCACCTGGGAGTGGCGAAACAATTATAGGCTGAATGCCCGTAAAGTTGGCATCTGTGGCACTGGCCAATGATGCCCGACTTACGGGGCTTTTCGATTTTAAGGCCTGACAGGTTGCAGACTGCCTTGACCTTAAATATGGGGTGGTGACCCTCCGTGGGAGGGCATACCACCAGAACCATATCAAAGGCAATGCCTTGCCTGGACCGGTGCATGCGATGGACCTCTAAGACAGGCACGTTCTGCCGTTCGAGGTCCGCCTTAATATCGCTGGTGGTGATTTCGCAGGGGATCCTGCGAATCACGGTCGCGGTGGCGGGGGTCGCCTGCGTAACGGGGAGGGGATTGTTCGCGATGGCGGAGGTCGCCTGCGGGGTGGGGGCGCGGGACGGAGGAGCAGAGTCCTCAGCCGCTATGATTTTGGCGGCTTGGGCTTAGCTACTCGCCTTATTCTTCTTCCTCTTGCTCCCTTTACCCTTTGAGCTGGAGACTAACTCATACGCCTCTGTGTCCGAGGACGAGGAGGGGTTTGAGTCAGCCTGGGGAGCAACTGAGGCAGAATCGGTGTGATCTTCCGTGTCCATGGACACCGGAAGATCGGCTACTGGGTCAATAGAGGAGGGGATAGCCGGAGACTCAAGTGCATCGCTGAAAACAGCGATGTTTTAGTTGGCTCTGGCTTTCCTCTCCTTGTTTGCTTTCCATCTCTTTTTAAAAGAAACACTAAATTCCCTGTCATCCTCGAGTAATTCGAGGAAGGCCTCTGAGAGGGCTTTTCTTTCCTCAGGAGTCATGGGGGTGTCCATGATTCTCGGGGAAGGAAGAAAGAAGGAGGGGGGGACCTAATCACTCATGAGAGTGATCCTGAACCAAAACCCTACTCCTAAATAGCCTAATCCCCGGCGGATTGCCGGGGGTGAGTGTTAAACTCCCTGTCGGGTATAGACAGGGAGGTGAACCTAGGTGAGCCCTAACAGTGTACCCCGTCGCCAATCTTATTGTGCGAAATGGGTTCCTAACCGGTCATGCGTTGGGTACTGAGGGTACCCGACCAGTCTAGTGCGGGGGGTATAGAGATTCCCGCGGCACTAGTACGCGGCTGTGGAGGAAAGACTGTCGCCAGGACTGACGAGGGAAGCCCCCAAGGCCAGTGATCTGGGACCCGTCCAACTTTCGCCTAGCCCTGAAGGGGATAGACGGGTGCGTTGGGTCTGCACCCACTCGGCTTCGGTGGCACCGTTAAGGTATCCACCGAGTGACCACAAAACTGTGGATTTGCCCTGAAGGGGCCACAACACAACACAACGTTTTGACTGAATCTGATAAAGAAACAGAATGTCTGAATTTTGTGATTTAAATTTATTTAGATAGAAAAATAGCGGAGAGTAGTCGGGGTGACTACGCAGCGTGGCGCACGGAGCACTACTGGCGGGCGATCGAGCGGCGGGCGGTGGAGGGGATACGCGCAGCGGAGCAGCAGCGTAACGTCCTTCCTTGGCGAGCGTCGAGCGTAGAATGCGTGCCGTCAACGTGTGGATTTCGCTACGTCCCCGTAAGGGGGCGCGGCGGGCGGCGTCGGAGCGTAGCTCCCCGACCGCGGAGGGTTCACGGTGACCCGCTAAAGCGGGCCCCTCACTGTGTTGCCTCTTGGGCCATAGATAGTTTTGGACGCGTTAAAAATAACGCGTCCATGTGAGTGGTTGCTATATGTGTCTCTGTAGGCGCGCCGCGGCGTTGAGTTATTGTCAACGCCGCTTTCTTCACGACATCTTGGCGGTCTGTCCCCGCCAGGTGAGACCCCCGGTTGCCCGGGGGAGGCCCGGTGAGAGATGACCAGCGATAAGATGCCGACTCGACGCTCCCACAGAGTAAGGTGCGCGCCCCCGCTTATCCCCTTTTTCCAGAGCGAGCCGGTAGCGGTCTAAGCTAAGGGGCAGTATGTGCGTATGGGCGGCAATGTACTGAGTGACACCGCCCATGTATACGCGACATGCGGGCCCGTCCGCGTGCACGCGTGTGAGTCTTGGCGCCTGTTTAGAGGTGGGTGTCTGATTTCGTTACGTGACATGCCTATATTAACTTAGAACACGCCACGCAGCGAGTGTGTGTTGTGAATGTAGAGTTCTGTTTGTCTAGGTAAGCCACGTGTAACCTGGGTGCGGCTTACCCGGGAGTCAATCCGGTAATGGTATCAGTCGTCCCTTACCAGGTCACGGGGCAGAGGTCTCGCGTCAGGGGGCCGCGTATGCCAGGGCGCGATCTGTTTGACGTGAGGCCAAACAGACGCGTCGGCACGCGCGAACAACCCCTTCGCGAGGCGCCGCACATGATGATCCAGGCTCTCGATTCCGAGATCCCGCTGGATGATGGCGTTCCTCACGTAGCGCCAGATTCTGCTGGGTGCGGAGCAACTTCCGACTCGCTCGTGAGGGCGAACCAAGCGGGGGCGGCGTACGTCAACACCCGGCGCACGTACATTTTGTACACGCCCAGCTTGACGCGCGCCGGGATTCGGGACGAGAGCACGGGCCGGAGGAGATAGCGGGCGACTCTCCCCTTGGCAGCGACCTGGCGGACGTGCTGACCCATGGTGAGCCGACTATCGATGGTTACCCCCAGGTACTTGACCCGGGGCGACCACGCGATGTCAGCTCCTTGCAGCTTCAAGGGTGGTGGGAGTTGCACGTGGCCGGTGATTATGGCTTGCGTCTTACCCACGTTCACCGATAGTCGCCATTTGGCGAGCCACTCGGGAAGGAGCTCTAGCGCTCGCTGAATTTGACGGCCACGTACTTCGCACTAAGCGAGGTAGAGATGTACGCGGCGTCGTCCGCATACAGCGCGAGCATCACATCCGGAGTGGTGGGGATGTCGTCGGTGTACTGTGAGTAACACGCCGGCGAGACGCAGCTGCCCTGCGGTACGCCCGCGAGCACCGGCCTGGCGCTGGAAAGCGCCCCATCGACCACCACCCTGAAAGTCCTGTTGGTGAGGAAAGTAGAGACCACTTTAACTACGCGACGGGGCGCGTCGGTGGTGGCCATCTTGTATACAAGGCCCTCATGCCACACACGGTCGAAGGCCTTCTCCATGTCGAGGAATACTGCTAACGAGTATTCCTTCTTGTTCCTAGCGGCTGCGAGGTGGTGCAGTACCCTCGACAGCTGCAGCGTCGTGCTATGCTCCGCCCGAAACCCAAACTGTTCCGGACGGGGCGTCACGTGTGGGAGGAGGTATCGCAGCAGGAGTGCTTCGAACACCTTGGAGACTGTCGGCAGCAGGGTGATCGGCCGATAGCTCTCCGGTTTCAGCACGTTCTTTCCCGCCTTGGGCAGCATTATGACGCACCCTTCCTTCCACGACTCGGGGAAGGCGCCGGTGCGCAGTATCGCCGTGAACAGGCGCGCCAGCGCCGCTACCATTCGGTACGGCAGGTGGCGCAGCACTGTATTGGTGATACCGTCAGCACCGGGGGCCTTCCTGGGCTTCGTCCTCAGGATGGCGCGTCGTACTGCATTGGGCGAGAAGAAGATCGGCTCTTCATCGGGAGCTATCGGCAAGGCGAAGTAGTCTCCCAGGTGTTTCTCGATTGCTGCGACATGGTCTGTGTCGTGAGTCGGGTTTGGGCGGATGTTCGACGCCAAGCCAGGGCCCGGCCATAGGATTTAAATAGCGCAGTGGAAACGTGATGGTGGGGCCCTGGAGCGAGAGTGGCTCAGCGAACTGCCCACCGTGCGCGGATTTGATTAATACAATATTCAAAAGACTCACCTGATGGTAGAAACCTGCTTCTGGAGCCTACCTGGATTTATGTATGTAAATGAGTGTATATTGTATTGTGTAGTGCCGTTATGAGTATTCCAGGATACAATCCACCGCTCCAATACGCCCTGCTACCAAAGGCATGCGGTCTCCAACACGCGGTTCAATTACTATCACATCAAAGTACTTCAATCAAACAAACTGAACCCGTATTGTCTCGTCAAAAGGGGTTGGTTACACACAAAACAATTGGGTCACGACAAATTGTCCACAAATCGACCGGTTTAAACGGATTACTTTCAAATGGTCGCGAGATCCAAGCGGCGACGAGCATCCATTTTTCAAAGACCAAACCAAAGAGAAAAAATCAAACTGACAAGTGACAGATGTCACTCCGTTCGGTACGCTCCGTTAGACGCACAGATTAAACAAGTCAAACGGGACGGAACATCTACCCCCCCCCGGACGGGCCTTCCCGTCCGCTAATCAATTGGCAATCTTGACAAGGTTGCGACCGCTCTCTTCACGACCGATCCGTCCACCAAAACCTCTGCAAAACGGGGAACCCCGTCGGTGCCAGCCACCAAATTGAGAATGCGCCCCCGGCGCCAATACAACGGCTTAAGGTTGGCATCCTTAATCAGGACGAGGTCTCCAATTTTGGGCGGATGCGTTTTATCAGTCCACTTGACGCGCTGCTGGAGGATGTGCAAATACTCCAAGCTTCAACGCTTCCAAAAACTCTGAGCGAGCTGCTGCACCAACTGAAACCGCGATAGCCGATCCCGGCTCACATCGACAAAAGGGCGGCACTCGGGCAGGGCGACAAGTGGCCGTCCAATCAAAAAATGGCCCGGGGTTAGGGCCTCCAAGTCGTTCGGGTCCGAAGACAGCGGGCACAGTGGACGCGAGTTCAATACAGCTTCAAAGCGGCAAAAGTCCCTTTGCCGCTTTCAACGCGGCCTTCAAAAATACCCCCCCAATGGGGGCAGGCTGGCGGGTCAAAACAACAACAAACAACAACAACAACCAAACAACAACAACAACCAAACAACAACAACAACAACCAAACAACAACAACAACACAACAATTTAACCAAATGGACTTCCTTAGGCAACAAAAGGGGGTGACGGGTCCCATAAGGAAGGCCAGAGTGCCTCAACCGTCAACAACCAAACAACAAAAGACCCGTATCGTCCAAAAAGGGGTTCAACTTAGTAACGGCTCCCGACAATATCCAAAACTCTCGCTGCAGAATGGCCAACAGCGCATTGCAACCGGCATGCGAGTTCTTAATGTGACGATCCGCGATGCGAGTTCTTAATGTGGCAATCTGCGCGCGCGCGTCACGCTGACCTATGCGGTCAGCGTGACGCGCGCGCGCAGATTCGCTCAGTGAGAGCTCCAGTTCGCTCAGTGAGAGTCGAAACAGTGAGAGCTCCGTTAAAAAAATATTTATAAATTACGAATATGAGCATGGGCGTACCCAGGGGGGGGCAGAGGGGGGCAGCTGCCCCCCCTGGAGTTTGCTAATGTCCCTACTAACTATCTACGTTTGTCGATAAAAATTAAGAAAAATAACTTTTTGCTATTTGTAATACACATTAAAATTTTAAAAATCGCGCGACGCGTCCGTTCTACCTACTCGCTAGCAGAGCTGCAAGCAAAACTAAGTTTATTTCGGAAGTCGGTATATTTGGATCTGTATTTTAGTTTTTGACACTGACTACCGAAATTAAAGTTATTTTTCACTTTGTACTGTTTTTTTGGAAGTCGGTTGTTTGTTATTTTTATTTTGCAAGAACGTTTTTATCTACCCTGCACTCATTCGTATACCACTACTGACCAAGTCAATAGCAGTGACAGGAAGTATTAGAATATTATCACGCTACACAAAGTCGATTAAATACGCATTATACTATAAGCTAACTCAAATCTATCAAAACAAAGTCAAAAAAAAAAAATATATCGGATCACCCCTGACGACCTGACCTGACCCATCCATTAAAAAATCACTGAATATCAATTTCAAGCTCAAGTGAAGTCGTTTGATGAAGTCTAGGCTCCGTCCAAATACGCTCCAAACTATGATAGGATCTGAAGCGTTCCAGCTAGACCTGGAGAACAGATTCGCTACCGTGGAAACCACAAATAACGTCGACTAGGCCCTCCAACAACTGGTGAGAATCCTCAGGGAAGAAGGATTTTGCAAAATGCGGCGTACGTGCAAGAATTCCAAACTTTTGGAAGAGACCCTGATTACGGAACGACGTGAAAACCCACCTGTCACTTCGTTAGAACAACGGGCACTCAATAATAATATTAGAACATTGATACGACATGAAGAGATCCGTAGGAAAACCAAGGTAACCGACATAGCCCGAAGAATTGCTAAACTGAAGTGGCAGTGGGCAGGGCACATTGTTCGCAGAACAGATGGCCAATGGGGCCGAAAGGTTCTGGAGTGGCGACCGCGTACCGGAAGACGTAGAGTTGGAAGACCTCCAACAAGGTGGACCGATGACCTTGTGAAGGCCGCAGGAATCCGCTGGATGCGGGAAGCACAAAACCGGTCGAAGTGGCGGAGCTCGGGGGAGGCCTATGTCCAGCAGTGGACGTCTTTCGGCTGAAATGATGATTGATACGACACGACTTCCGATGCTCCAATACACGCTTTATAGAGAAATCGATTGAGCAAAATCGGGGGTCGAAAGTGTTCCTCCAATCATCTGACGAAGTTGACTAAATCTAGTGAGCATATCGTCGTTTCGAAGCCGGAGATCCTTTCGGAAGTCGAAAACTTCTACGGCCAATTGTACGCATCGCAATGCATGCGATCATCTCAAATCTCAAATCTCAGATCTCAAACTGATCCCGAAAATGAGGATTCCAGAGCCAACTTAACCCGCCACTTCACAGAAGACCTGCCAGAAGTGAGCCAAGACGAAATCGAGGCGGCTCTAAAACAGCTTAAAAGTGGAAAAGCTTCTGGTGAGGACGGTATTACGACTGAGCTCCTGAAAGCGGGAGGAATAGTTGTCCTTAAAGAGCTTCAGGAGCTCTTTAATTCTGACCTGTTCTCTGGGAGAACTCCAAAAGCGTGGCGAAGGAGCGTGGTCGTACTCTTCTTTAAAAATGAGGATAATATATATTTTTAAAGAACTACAGACCCATTTCGCTCCTGAGCCACGAATACATATAAGTTGTTTTAAGAGCTGTCACGAATCGTCTAGAGCGGAGACTCGACGAGTTTCAGCCGGGTTTCGAGGAGGATACGGCACCATATACCACATCCACACAGTGCAGCAAATTATACAGAAGTCCGAAGTGTGTAATCGGGCGCTATGTCTTGCGTTTGTAAATTATGAAAAGGCTTTTGACTCTATCTGGTGTGTTTCGGAGTCTTTGCAGCGATGCCAAGTCGACTGGCGATACATCCAAGTGCTGAGATGTCTTTATGAAAACGCGGCAATGACTATCCACCCTTAGGACCAGCGAACTGAACACGAGGAGGCGACAAGTGGACGTAATTTTCCCAAAATTGTTCTTTAACGCATTGGAGGATGTTTTCAAGATGCTAAACTGGACAGGACGCAGTATTAACGTCAACGGCGAGTAGATTTCACACTTGAGTTTTGCAGAAGACTGTCATACTGGCTGATTCGAATTAGTTTATTCTTCTGTACGCATTGTTCTCCAGATGAACTTGGACAAATCCAGGTTATGTTCAATGAACACGTAACTCCGAGACCGATTGCTGTGAATGGCGGTGCCCTCAAGGTTGTTTCAGAATACGTTTACCTCAGGCAAACTCTGCAGTTTGAGAAGAACAACTCTGAGAACGAGACTAACAGAAGAATTCAGCTGGGCTGAGCAGCGTTTGGGAAGCTTCGTCGATTCTTCTCGTCGTGTATTCCGCAGAGCCTAAAGATGAAAGTCTTCACACAGTGCGTCCTGCCTGTTATGACTTACGGAGCCAAAACGTGGACATTCACGGTACGGCTGGTCCATAAATTCAAAGTCGCTCAGCGAGCTACGGAACGAGCTATGCTTTGTGTATCTCTGAGGGACAGAATCCGGAATGAAGTGATCCGGCAGAGAACCTAAGTCGTCGACATAGCTCATAGAATTAGCAAGCTGAAGTGGCAATGGACCGGTCATATTAGCCGTAGAAACCGTAGAAGATGTATGCTTAGTGTATGTAGAAAATATGCTAACGCTATGGGCGATTCTTTCACGAAAGACGTCATAAGCCGTTTTGCTGAAGACCCTTGAAAGTTACTTTTGAAATAGCTATTGAAGGTATATTTAAAGAATTAAAAAAGGACCTACTTTAATATATCTTATACCTTTAAACGAGCAATTCTTGTATATATGTATATATATAATCTGAATCTCGGAAACGGCTCCAACGATTTTCATGAAATTTAGTATACAAGGGGTTTCGGCGGCGATAAATCGATCTAGCTGGGATTCATTTTTATAAAATATCGTTTTATTCGTGTTTTCAATGACCAACTTTATCGATAATCAATTTGAACATAAACTTATTATTTTAAATACAATTTGCCAAAAAAATACCGAGCAAAGGTCGGTCAACCAGATATTGTTTATTAATTTGACTGAGTGCTTATAAAAAATCTGCTTTGCCCCCCCTGGCCCAGAACCGTACCCAGGTTCTGCCCATGAATATGAGTATATATCATTGCAACATAAACTAATCAAAAGCTAAACGTGTGAGTGTTACGTTATCGAAAACAAAATTCAATTACATTAAACGGTGTGTGAATAAACAACAAAATAAAAATCACTACAACAAAAAGTTCTATTACACTTGTGCACTCATGTGACTCAGAGTGATTCATCGTGACAAACAGTTTTTTGCAACTCATTACCTTAAATGGTCATCGAGTGAGCGCAAGTCGATTGCTAATCACTGGGACAAAATAAATTACTGCACTATTTCGACTAGCTAACAACGTAGCGCGGTGGCGCAGTGGTTAAGGAACGTACACAAGAGTGACGAGTAATCGAAGAGGTAGCGCGTTCAAAACCCACAAAAGTCACTTTTTGCATTTGTGACTTTTATGTTTTTCTTTTTAAACAAGCTTTATTGTCACTATGGACAACTTAGAAAATGAAAATATTACTGTCCGTAAAATATCAAGAGCAAAGTCAGTGGAGAATATTTTAAATAACAACTTAAGCACTAGCTCAACGTTACTTGACGCCACAATGATGAGCTTACCGAATGTTTCACTAAATGACAGCGAGTATTCAAACCTTAAAGATGAAATAAAAAGGCTAACAATGGAATTGGAAAGTGCTCATTTAGAGATCGACAATTTAAAAAGCGAAAATTTTCGTTTAAAAATGGACATAGGCCAATATCAGAAAACTATAGATACTTATAAAAAGGTGAATTTACTTGAAACAAAAAAGTTCTCGCCGATTTCTGCACGGAAGAGTATAGTCTCAAAACAAGCTGCTTCTCTACACCGACTAAGAGTTTCTCACCTGCGACTCATCAACCTACTCGTAACAGTGTCGCGACCGCGATAGAACCTGGAGACAACTCGTTTAACACAGCCGGATCGATCTGCAGTACGGATGGAATTCTTCATACAAAACCGCTACCGACTAATGACGTTCAAAACTCCAGCACGTGCGAGAACCGAATAAACCACGATGCCGACGAGAACGAACGAATTAAACACACATCTTTGACCTCGGATAAGAAGTTGGAAATAGGTAATACGAGTATACAGACATCTAACCAAGGGCCAGAAACAATAAAACACCAATCTCAGTCAAGTGATACACAGAGACAGAGAGTTATGATCTTTGCCGACCAATCGGGACATGGTGTCCGAAACATTCTACAGTTCTACCTTGGGGAGAAATTTGCTGTGACATCATTCCTAAAACCGAATGCAACCACTGAAGAGGTACTAAAAACCTGCGTAAATACATGTAAGGACTTTAATAAATCTGATTTTGTAATTATATTGGCAGGTTCAAATGACACAAACCCTATGGACATACAAACATATTTACACCATACATTATGTCAACTAAAATTCACCAATATGTTAGTCGGTCAAAATTACAAAAATAAGGCCCTAAATGAAAAATATGTTAATAATTTATTAAGGATTGTGTGTTATAATTGTAAGAATTCGTCTTTTGTACATTTACATAATGATTTTAATGTGTCAAAGAAATATATCACAAAGCTGAATGCTTGTAGGTTAATTCACAGGCAAATTTTACATGTAAATTATAAAAGTAATTTTCAAAAATATACCGAAAACGTAATTATTCAGAATAGACAAAAATGCACCAAGGATGTTGCTGTACAGACCTGTAGTTTAGAAGATGTTAGTGTTCAAACGGATAATATTAATATAGTTACCCAAAATATCCTAGTAATTTTAATCTTAATTATTAGTTTTTCATTGTTTATATGGCCTATTTCCAATTACTCATCTAGTACATAGAATAATAAAGTGTATTTCGTGTTAGATTCACATAACAAGTGTACAATAAGTTTAAATATTTCAACGTGAATCGGTGACAGTTGCCGGCAGAGGTGAACTTTTGCATTGTCATCTTAATATCAGGTACAATACTTTGTATTTTACATGCTATTAGTTTGTTTACGTACTCTTTTTTTACCAACTTTTCCGTTGTTCACTTTTAATACGATTACTAATGTCAGTGACCTTTGTACGTAAACATAACCTTACCTTGGTTTGGTGACAGAACTCCTTCTTTACATCTAAATTTCATTTTTCACTTAAACTAATCTTCCTATAGACTACTGGCACCATCTTCTCTCTTTCAATTTCTTGTCCGTTCCTTATTCTTTATAATCATGATTATGACTCGCAGCGCCCGTGCTCGCCTCGAAGAGTCCAAACTCAAACAGGCTTTGAGCGAATTACAGGCGTCAAAGGAGCTCTGTGACCAACTGAATAAGGAAATGGATGACAATGAGAAGGTGCTCTTCGATGCCCATGATAATAGGAAATTAAAAATTGAAATGGCTCAGATATACACTCAATACACTGATGCCATAGAAGAACGCGACAGACTTCAGCTTGTTGTGGACGGATTCAGCCAGTGTAGCATAGAGTATGAACAAGCTCTTAATCACAAACATTTATTACAACAACAGCTACATGAGGCACAAAGTCAAATTTCAGAACTACAGACCATAAACTCTAATATCACCGCCTCGCTGAATCAGAGTCTATTCGATGAGCTGATGCCTGTTGCCCCCTCAATGGTTTCCGCTATCAATCCCTCTTGCACCATAGATTTGATAGGTGATGATAATTCAAAGTCATGCAACTCAGTGAGGGTAGTCACTAGTAAAAACAAACTTAAAAAATACATAAAAATGAATAAATACATTGTTAAAACCAAAAAGTTGGTCAAAAAACATCAGTTCTTCATTAAAAATGTTAAACTTAATAGAAAAAGACTAAACTTACTCAAAATATTAGATATGTATTCTTCTAATTTGGAAGAAAGTAACAGGAGGTACAGCATTGACACAGAGCACTTACAATCTGAACTTGATCACCTACAGGAAAAACTAAGTTCAATGACTAACAAATATAATACCTCAGAAGATCTCATGAGGGAATATGTGTTGGCAATGAATGAGCTGGTAAACTCGCAAACAACCAACTGTGAGCAATGTCAAAAATCATCAAATTTACCTACACCAGACCATTCATTGACAACTTGCAATACCACTCCATTGCAACCCTGTGTTGATTTTGCATTTCCTGTTACTAATAGTTCCAATAAACAGTGTAAGCAAATTGTAAAAAGTGATGTAGTGTTATTTTGCGATGAAATTGGAAAAGAATTAGGCAACTTGTTGACAGATGAATGTCCAGGTCAGTCAATAATAAATTACTGTATGCCGGGTTGTTCCTTATTTAATATTATGAAGGAAATTATTAAATGTAATTTTACCCAGGAGACCACATTATTAATTTTTATGGGTAATAGGGGAAATGTGAACAAAGGGGAATTGCTCCAATACTTTCAAACATTGAGTAATCTTAGTTTAAGAAAGATTGTATTATTTACATTTCCCTACAGTAACAGCTTGCCACAGGAGGAAAATAGGTTAAGATTTGAAATCAACATGACATTGCACAATTTGACATTTAATAATAATTTGTTTCATTTAGTTGATACTAACAATTATGTTAGTAATAATTGGTACTTGACAAAAGACAGATATAATAGTGTTATGTACTATCTTTCTAACTATTATAAAAGACAGATAGCTGTGTCGCTATCATATTTTTTTTCTATTTCAGCCAAGAATTTGGCTATTAACCCCCTTCCTTTTGAGCAATGCAATGGCATGTTGAACAATTCTGCTAATAATTTGGTAACAATTGATAACATTGATTTTAATTTAAATTAGAAATTAAGACAATAGAGGCAACCTCTTGCACAAATGTATGTATGGCAAATGTATGTGTAAAAAACTTACATAGTATCAACCTGGTGCATCAAAACATTCAAGGATTTTTGAACAAAGATTTAGAAGTAGATTTATTCCTTAATTGTAAAAATATAGATATTCTTTGTATTACAGAACACTGGCTTAAAAGCCACCAGTTCATGTTCAATTTTAATAATCACCAGGTTGGTAGTTCGTTCAACAGAGTAAATGCTATACATGGTGGCTCACTAATTTTAGTAAATAACCAACTTAAATTTAAAGATCGTAAGGATATTGTGAGCCTCTCCGTTGAGCGAACAGTAGAAATTGCCTGTATAGAATTGGAGCAGTTTATTGTATTAAGTGTGTACAGACCACCATCAGGATTGTATGACTGCTTTGAAAAGGTCATGGATGAAGTATTACACAAGATTAGTCACTCAAACAAGTCTATTATTGCTTGCGGGGATTTTAATGTTAATTTATTAGAAAACTCAGGTTCTTGTAGTAAAATAATAAGTCTATTTCAGTCCTACAATCTTGTAAACCTATTTATGGATCCCACAAGAATAACCCCTACTAGTGCCACATGCCTTGATAATATTTATACTGATGTTATACCAAGCCACAAAGAAATTATTAATTTACTAGATTCTGATCATTGCGGGCAACAGATTACTTTTCAAAATCAAAATAAAAAAACATTTTTACAAAAAAAAAAACAACCGACTTCCTTTAAACACTACAAATAACTTTAATTTCGGCAGTCGGTGTCTTAGGATTTGTATTTAAGGTTTTTGCCACCGACTTCCGAAATTAAAGTTATTTGTAGTGTTTAAAGGAAGTCGGTTGTTTTTTTTTTTGTAAAAATGTTTTTATTTTTAAATTTTTAGTTTTGGTATCTACCCTGCACTAATTCCAAACAAACAATGCATATTTATGCGATAGCAGAAATCGCGGTTGATTTGCCGTCAATTTTTAAAGAGTTCCGGTGTCTGTCTCCGGAACTCATCATCAGATCTATATGAAATTTATATGGGACCATTTCGGAATAAACTCCTTTCGAACAAAAAAAGAATTTTGTAAATCCGTTTATATATGACGGAGTTATGGCCGAACATACATAAAAAAAAAAAAAAAAAAAAAAATATAAACATCCGAATTGATAACCTCCTCCTTTTTGAAGTCGGTTAAAAACTGAGTAAAAGAGATATCACTGTTAACCCCAAAACTGCAGTTCGCCTAGAAGCCTTTAAAGGCAAACTAGTTCAGAAATTGCCACTTTTATCTATTAATGGTGGTCCCAATCATCTATATGATGAGTTTTTTAAGACATATTGTAATGACTTTAATTCGACTTTTATTCCCCGGACTATCTCAGTTAACAGTAACGTATCTTTCAGTGATTGGGCGACCATTGGTATTCATAAAAGTAGAACACGGCTTTATGAGCTGTACAATGAAAGAGCTTTTGTCAACACTGCTAAATTTAATTTGAATGTTAGAAATTATTCGAAATTATTTAAAAAAGTCTGTTGGATGGCCAAGTCGCGTTATTTGAGTTCTAAGATTAAAAATAGTAGTAATGTTATTAAAACGACTTGGAATATTATTAATAGTGAAACGGGAAGGTCTAGTAAACGAAATAATGACTACAGCCTGTCTATCAACGACAACATAATAAAATCAGACTCACAAGTCGCTGCGGCTTTTGAAAATTTCTTTTCAGATATTCCTGTTTCAACTACAAAATCCCTAAACTCATCACCTTCTGTTGCTGAGTCTTTGCTTATTGAAAATGTTAATGTTTGCGATTCGGAATTTAATTTTGAACATATTACTTGTAAAGATATAATTAAAACCTTCCACACTTTAAATGTAAAAAAGACTGCAGATCTGTGGGGTAATTCTGTAGAAGTCGCCAAGTCTATTATTGACATTGTAGCACCTACTTTAGCTCTTATATTTAATAATTGTATTGAGTGTGGGGAGTTTCCTGATCTTATGAAGAATAGTAAAATAATACCTTTATTTAAATCTGGTAGTACATCAGACCCCACTAACTATAGACCTATTTCAGTACTACCTACGTTCAGTAAAATTTTTGAGAAATTAATTTTAGATCAGTTGCAACGATTTTTTAATAAACATAAATTATTACATACCAAACAGTTCGGTTTTACAAGGGGTCGTTCAACTACCGATGCCGGTGTTGAACTCCTAGGACATATTTATAATGCATGGGAAGATAAATGCGATGCTTTGGGCATCTTTTGTGATTTATCTAAAGCATTCGATTGCGTTCTTCATGAAACTTTAATCAGGAAACTCCGCCACTACGGGATCCGGAACAGAGCTCTGGATCTTCTTACTTCATATTTGAGTAATAGGATTCAGAGTGTCGATGCCAATGGAAAAAGGTCTCCCGGATCTATCGTAACAATGGGAGTCCCACAGGGCTCAATTCTTGGTCCTTTTTTGTTTCTTATTTATATTAATGACTTGCCTTACCTTATAAAAGATAATCATAATATAGTTTTGTTTGCGGATGATACTTCACTTTTGTTTAAACTTAAACGTCAGCAAGTGGATACTGACGATGTTAATAGCGCGATCTCAAAAGTAGTTCACTGGTTCAATGTAAATAATTTGCTTCTTAATGAAAAAAAAACCAAATGCATTAAGTTTACGCTACCTCACGTTAGGCAAGTGAAAACGAATGTGTTGGTGAAGGGCGAAGAATTGAATCCTGAAGATAGCACTGTATTCTTGGGCCTAACTTTGGATACCAAGCTTCAGTGGGGCCCGCATATAGATAAATTGTCGAAAAAGCTAAGCTCCGCTGCATACGCTGTTAGAAAAATTCGGAATTTAACTGACATAGAGACAGCCCGTTTAGTGTATTTTGCCTACTTTCATAGTGTAATGTCGTACGGTATTCTGTTGTGGGGAAATGCCGCCGACATTCAGACTATCTTTGTCTTGCAGAAAAGGGCTGTTCGATCAATTTATAAATTAAGCCCGAGACACTCACTCAGAGAGAAATTTAAAGAAATTAATATAATGACTGTGCCTTCACAGTATATTTTTGAAAATCTTTTATATGCCCATAAGAATATTAAATTGTTTAAAAAATTCAGTGATATCCATAATATAAATACTAGAAATAAACACAAATTTATTGTACCTTCAACAAGGCTCAAGAAAATAGGTGGCTCATTCAGATGTCAATGTATACGCTTTTATAATAAACTTCCAAGCCATGTTCAAGATCTAAGTCTCAATAAATTTAAATCATTCATTAAACGTAAGTTGTGCCAGAAAGCTTTTTACACTGTTAAAGATTATATTGAGGACAAAAAAGCTTGGGATTAAGCTGCTCCAATTTTTAATTTCAATTTTTAATTTTTATTTTTAAATTATTATTGTACTGAATGATATTTTTTATTTTTATTATTAATTACTTTCCTTTTTTTTTATTAATTTTTTATTGGGTATTACACTTTGACATTTTGATTATTGCTTATACACTTCGACATTTTGATTATTGCTTATACACTTTGACATTTGATTATTGTTTACACTATGACATGAATATATACTTTCAGAAGTATAATATTATTATTATTATTTAAGTGATTTTGAATGTGAGGACTATGTAGGTGATGTTTGTTTTTTTTTATATCTCTCTTACTCATTCCATTTTAATGATAATCTGGCAGTTTGAGTACTTAATGCGGCCTACCAAAATGTCCATTCTTTGGTATTGTTCGTCGAATCTTTGTGCTCCTTATGTTCTGAGTTGAGCTGCAAGATTACTGACAAATGCGTGCATTGACTGGACAGGTCCACTCAATCTGTGTGGTTCTTTCCTCAAAAGACCATTTCAGACACCCCCATGTACATGGTCCTCAAATGATCAGACCGGGACTATTTCCTGATTTTATATACACATTGACATTGATGAATTTTACTTATACAATGACATGAATATTTACTTTTAAGTATCATATTGTTTTAATTACCTATTGTAAATGTGAAGACGAAGTGGGTGTTCTTTTTTTTTGGTTTCCTTTTCTTCTAATTTAATTTTTTACATTGTCTGGCAGTTTGAGTAATTTGTGTGACCTTCACAAATGTCCTTTCTTTGGTATTGTTCGTCGAATCATTGACCTCCTTAAGTTCTGAGTGGGGCTGCATGATTACTGACAAATGCATGAACTGATTGGACAGGTCCACTCAAGCTGTGTGTTCTTTCCTTAAAAGACCACTTCAGACACCAATCCACATGGTCTTCACATGATCTGATCAAGATTATGTCTGGACTTTAAAAGAGACTGTGACCTCTGAGTTTGTTTCGGTGTTTCTTCTCAGAGTAGTCAGATAGGAAATGCCGAACTCATCTAGTTTAAAAAAAAATGATTGACGTGTAAAAGTGTTTGTACAAACCTACTTGCAAAAATAAAGTCATTTATCATTTATAGATGAATTTTTTCGTGACAAAAAATGAGCCACACTTAACAATCCTACATCAAAATATTGCCAGAGCCTTAAACAAACGTGACTATATTTCTGTTGCCATATTAGATTTGCTAAATAACGAGATCAGCGTAGATGTACTGTGTCTTACTGAAACATTCTTGCTTGAAGGTACTGAAAAAAACTTTCGCCTAAAAGGCTTTACGACTGCAGCGTACTATCCAAGGAAAACTTCAAGAAGAGGGGGCGTTATTATTGTCTTAAAGAACGAAATTGAATTTAAAATAGTACAGGAAATACAAAAAATAAGCGAAACATGTGTATTTGAATGTTGTGGTTTAGAACTAACTAAATATGGTATATAATTAATATGTGTATATAGAACCCCTTCGTCATATGTAACGATCTTTCTTAATAAACTCGAGACTCTATTGAGAACATTGTGTCGTAATACAAGAAAGAAAATTATTATATGTGGGGATACAAATATCGATATTTTAAAACAGTCAAAGGAAAGTAGAGAATATAATTATTTGTTAAATAGTTACAACATAAAACATGCCATTTTGATACCTACTAGAGTAACAGAGAAGACACAAACTTGCATTGATCACATCATATCCAACATAGAAAAAGGGTGTGCAAAAATACATAATTTAGATTTATCGGATCATTTAGCCCAATCATATTCTTGGGCTGTTACAAAAATACATCAACCAGTTTCAAAATGGTGGTATCAATTTAAACGAGACTATTGTAACGACAATAAGGAAAAATTTTTAAACTCAATTTCATGTCTGTCCTTTAGTGACATATTTGAAGAAAAATCACCAAACGAAGCGTTCCACAAATTTATCGATACATATCTTTTATTTTATAACTTATGTTTTCCTACCATTCGCGTAAAAGTTACAAATAAACCATTAAATAAATTAAACTGGCTTTCTAAAGGTATAAAAATAAGCTGTAAGCAGAAGAGTAAATTACACTATAAACTAAAATATAAAAATAATGAAACCCATAAAAACAAGTACAAAAGTTATTGTGATTTATTGAAAAAATGCATTTTAACGTCTCGGAAAAATAATAATACCAAATACATAAATAAATCTCAAAATAAGTGAAAGGCAGCGTGGAATGTAATAAAAAAGCATACTGGCACAGATATAAAACGCTCCTATATTTCAAAAATTTCTGTGGACAACAGTGAGTGTATAAGTCCTGATTCTATCGCAAATCATTTCAATGATTTTTTCATTAACACGTTACCAATAGCCTTGATAATAAAAAAGATTCAAGATTAAAACAAATGGATCATATTGAATCAATCAGTAATTCAATATTTTTGTCCCCACTGGATGGTACTGACCTTAAAAAAATAGTAATGTCTCTAAATGATTCCAAAGCTAGTAGTTATGATAATATTCGCACTGACATCATAAAACTGTCAGTCAACATAATTCTAAAGCCACTTTTACATGTGGTTAACCTTTCTCTAGAACAAGGAATATTTCCCGATCTATTAAAGAGATCAATAGTGAAACCTATATTAAAAAAAGGGGATAGCACTCAAATGGACAATTACAGACCCGTGACGTTGATACCAATATTTTCCTAAATTTTTGAAAAAGCTTTTCATAACAAATTAGCAAACTTCGTTGAAAAGCACAAGATTATTAAAGACGAACAAAATGGGTTTCGTAAAAATAGAAGTACATCTTTGGCAGCCTTTCAATTAATAAAAGAAATAACGGACTGTATTGATAAGAAAATACCTGTTACAGTTTTATTCATGGATATGAGTAAAGCATTTGATCACGTCTCTCATGAACGATTATTGGAAAAGGTTTCCAGATATGGAGTCAGAGGAACAGCATATAACTGGCTGGAATCTTATTTGTCCGACAGAGTACAATCAGTGGAAGTAACGAATTATAATGAACAAACTAAAACCTTAGAATCATTCCAATCTTCATTTATGTGTAATAGATATGGCGTGCCGCAGGGCAGTATTTTGGGGCCGCCATTGTTTTTGCTCTACATAAATGATTTCCCAGAAGTTATGAATCATAAATGTGTACTGTTCGCTGACGATACTACAATTATAATTAAAGGACGAGATAGAAATTCGTACGAACAGGAAATAAACATTGTTCTTCAAAGAACTATAGAGTGGCTAGAGACTAGTAATTTAAAAGTTAATATTAATAAAACTAAATTCATGCAATTTCATACCTATAGATCAAAACCGCTGGCCCTAAATATATCTTATAAAGGGGTCGCCCTGGCAGAAACTGACTCTGTTAAGTTTCTTGGAATCAATTTAGATAAATTTTGTTCATGGAAAAATCATATAAATGACATCTGTGTTAAAATAAATAAGTTTATATATCCTCTGAGACGTATTAGCTGCGAAGTATCCAGAAATGCCGCAATAACGGCTTTCCATGGCTACATAACCTCCACTCTAAGGTATGGTGTTATCCTGTGGGGTCGTTGTGTGGAGATAGATCAAGCATTCGTAATGCAAAAAATGTGTCTAAGAGCTATATTTGGGTTGAAGCAAGTAGAGTCATGTCGTCCATTCTTTAGGAAATATAAAATACTAACGCTACCATGTATTTATATATTAGAATGCTGTATATTTGTTTTTAAACATAAGAGACTTTTCCAGCAAGCAACGAACTACTATGCCCCACGATCTATGTATACTAATAAGTTATTTAAACCGAGGACGAATCTCACACTTACAGGTAACAACAGCTATATTATGTGCATAAAGTTGTATAACAAAGTACCGAATTCCATAAAAACGCTACCATTTTCTAGATTTAAAAATAATTTGACGAGGTTTTTAATTGAAAAATGCTTTTACAGTGTACATGAGTTTCTGGATTATAAATTGTAAGTTTTGTTAATTGCACGACCATCTCAAATAATTATTGTAGCGAACCTCTCCCATTATTGACATTATTATTGACATTTATGCTTGTTAGTTTTTCATTATTACATAGTCATTTATTTAATTCTATAATACAATTTTAATGGGATTACTTGTTTAATGACTGCATCATTATGATCAATTTATTAATTTAAATCAAAATACACTGTATATGAGGTTTTAGGTTATAAATTGTAAGCTTTATAAACTGCACGGTCACTTTAAATATTTTTCTTATATTATTGGGTGGCGAATCTCTCAAATTATTGAAATGATTATGATTGACATTTATGATTATTACTTTTATTATTATGTTGACATTTATTTAATTCAGTAATACAATTTTAATGGGATTATCTACTTAATGACTGCATGATTGTGATTTATAATGTTCACTGCCAGGCTAGGCCCCCATAAGGTTTTTGATTATTATGTGGAAGCGTGATAACCGTGGGGCTCTAGAGACAAGAAGTGGCTAGCGAAACTAGTCCGCCGTACGCGGAGCAGACAATCAAATCAAACACTTACAATACAACAAAAGAACTTACCTGTGGTAGACGAACACCTGCTCTGGTGCCTACCTGGAGTTATGTATGTAAGTGAGTATATATGTATTGTGTTGTGACGTTATGAGTATTTTCCAGGTTACAAGCTGCTGCAACAAGGCTGGAGGCGATCACAGCATGCGGTTCCAATAGCGTCACTTTGCTTAACCTTCAAACTATTTCAATGTCAAGAAACTAAACCCGTATTATTACACCAAATTGGGGTTATTTACAAACAAAGCAATCGGATCACGACTAATTGTCACAAACGGATCGATTTAAAAGGATTAATTTCAACAAACGCGTCGCGGGGTTCCAAAAGGCGACGGACCTTCCAAGCGCCAAATCAAGAAGTGTCAAGTGTCAAAATCAAACTGACAAGTCAGATGTCATTCTGTTACACGTTTAGAAACGTAGGCGCATAAAGTAACTAATTTAACAGGACGCAACATATAATTTAATTTAAATTAATAAGAAATGTGTAATTTTAGCTTATATTTGCACGCCGAAATTAAAGGCAGAATAAGAGAACAAATTCATATATTTTACCAACCTTCTGTACCTTATTTACGCGAATAAATGTTTTTTTTTTTTTGATCAGTCACCAACAATTCAACAATTTGTCGAGGGAGCTGTAACGACTCAACAAAAAATCAGGGTCAAACGGAGAGTCCTTCGTTCCAACAGCGGGCACCTTGAGCCCGGGCAAAGGACTCGACATCAAGACTGGCGTTTGACGCCAATCATCCTCGGGGTGAGTCAGCCAGTCTGGTCCCCACCATAGGGGGTGAGCAATCAGGCGGGGTGCCACGCATCCACGTGAGGCCACGTCGCCTGGGTTCAGATCTCCAGGCACGTGCCTCCAAATCAAAGGCGTTTCAGAATTTTGAATCTGGGACACTCGGTTCACAACAAAGACCTCCAAAGAGTGGACGGACGTCTTCAGCCAACACAAAACAATTTGACTGTCCGTCCAGGCGTAAGAAGCCCGAATGTCCACAGTTCCACCCAAAGTGTGAGCAACGTGGTTCAATAGACGCACAAGAAGCGCCGCCCCTGACAATTCTAACTTAGGGATGGTCAGTGCCGTCCGGAGGGGGGCCACCTTGCTCTTGGCCATGACCAGTGACAACTTCACCTGGCCTGTCACGCTGACGGTGCGCAGATAAACAACAGCTGCATAACCGTGCGAAGACGCAACACAAAACCCATGAAGGGTAGCAGTGTAGCTCCCAGGGGGGAGAATAGCGCGGGGTAACACGACCTCGTTGACTGCAGGGAGTGCGGATACAAATTGGAGCCAATCTTCCAACAGAGTTTCCCAAAGTGGCTCGTCACAACCAAGTCCCGCAGTCCAAAGACGCTGAAGAAAACAATTTCGCCCAAAACAATACACAAACAAAACAACATGTTGTGGACGCTGACGCTTCATTTTGTATTCGAGTTAAATGCGCAGTGCCCGGCGACCGACAGTTCGCCCGCAGACACCATAGCCTATAGACGCGCTTACGATCTTAATACCAAATTACTGTATCCGTCAGAATGGCGGGTGTATGACTTCCAAAAAAATCAAAAATAACCTATATAAATGTACGTAAAATGTACGTTTTTGTACTAAAATAAGTATAAATGTACGTGTCTGTATGCCTAGGAAACATCATTTTAAAGTAATCCGCCATCCTGATGTCAGGTTGGCGGGTGCATTTTAATTCAATTAACTTTTTTCAAATTTGACAATAGGAATTAAATGTACGTCAATTGTACATATAGGAACACTATTTAAAACCTTCTTAAATGTTATACAAGCTCTGATATTGTAAAACGCACGTGAGCCGCCACCCTGACGCCAGAATGGCGGGTTGATTCTAAACCAATTAAATTATTTTAATCAACCAAATAACAAATAAATGTACGTCTTATGTTCTTGTCAGATAGCAAAACAAAACTCGATTTAATAATTCACAGCATGATTTAATCAATTTTATAACATTTGACCATAAAGAATACAGTGGGCAATCAACATTTCTGGACTTCTATTTAATCCTGGCTTCAGATCATCATAGCACATCCATATACCATCACCCCTATATGAATGCGCTTTATAGTGCCCTATTGCATCATAATTAGAAATTAAGCTTGGAGGTACATATTCAAGCACTCCAATAATATAATAAGTATTATTAGAGTTGAGTGTTATTTCTAACGGAATATTGTCAATACAGACAAATGCCGATTGATTATATTCAAAAAGTATGATGTTTTGGGGTATGTATTCAAAGGTTCGCATGCCTTTACAGCCATTTCGATTGCAAATGACCAAATTGCTGTCACCCCATAACATGGATTCAGTTCAGCTGCCTCATTTATTTCAGAAATCTCTTTTGATGGGTCAATTGACAGAAATGTCATTTTTCTTCGAACATTGTTGGTCGCACAAGTCTCACTTGTACAGGTTTCTATCCTCTCGGCACTCCAGATAATATCAGCAAATAGCCTTTCAAATACGTATGTCACGCTACATTCACAATGTATTGTCCTTGTTTCTCCTAATAAATGTGTTCTAAAATAATTCTTTACAACTTGAGCACGAAAATTGTAAAGATCGTTGACAGAATTACTTTCATCAAACATACTTTTTATAAATAGACAAATCTCATTTTTATTATGAAGCACTTTGGTATTAAACGCAAATCCATCAGCGCAAGCTTTTGCAATCAAGTAACAAGCGGAATCAAATGCACATGTGTTTGTTACATTAATATTTATTGAAGAAGACTGTGTAAGAATGCCATTAAGTAGTATTGGAATATTTTTAAATGCTTTCTGCTTGCCATCGGTTTCTGTTTCTTTCCGATTTTCTATGTTATTTTCAATTTCATTTAACTTATCTTCCTCGTTCTTTAAATATTCTGTTAAAGTATTTTTATTTTTATTTCCTATTTCTGACTTACGTCAATTTCCTTGTAATGCCTTAAATGGTCGTTTTCGTTTTCTTCCTAAGCCTTTCCAATTTTCGATTAATGACGGTTTTTCGACAAAAGTGGATTCTTTCTTGAAGTCTTCTATTATTGAATTTTGCTTACCAAGCATGACAATTTTACGCGGTTTCTTTTTAATTATTTTTGGTAGTTTTTCTTTCACTAATGCTGTTTTTATTTCTCCTTCTATAAATTGTGTGTGTTTTAAAATAAATTCATCAACTCTCAGACGGTGACTCTTAGTTGTTATGTTGCAAAGATACCTTTTTATGTTTCGAAAATTACTTTCAACATTAGATGATGAAGGTCTTTTATTTTCGGAACTATACACTGGTACCATAATATTAGACCAAAGAGGCAGTTGGCTAACTAATCTTGTTAATGTCGATAAAAGAGATGGCATAAAATATAAATTATCATGATTGTTGATATCTTCGATCTCAGATAACGTGACAATTAACTGTTCTTTTTCTATTAAAGATGTGTACCATTCCGGAATATTAGTCTTTTTTTTTCAGATGGTTTATGAAATTCTTTTGTAACTTTCGCAAATATTGAATCATTGGTTTTATCTTTCATTGCGTTTAAGTCTTTACTTTCTTCTGTTTTATTTTCATCTAAATTATGATCTCCTGTTTGTTTGGTTAGAATTTTTTTAAGTTTTAATATTGATTTTGCACACCTTGATCCATGACAATCATTTTTGTTCAACATTATAGTTAAAATGTCTGCAATGACTTCCTTTACAGTATCGTAATCTTCAAGGGACATGATGTGTAGATAGCATCGACAATAAAACGATGTTACTCTTACGTCAATGTTTTTAAAACAGTTTAAGTTGCATATTATTTTAACAAAGTGGCTTACATCAAGACGAATATATGTTTCATTTGGAGTTTGAGCCCGTTCCTCCAATTTATTAAATGATTGTATTATATACGCTTTTGTAGAATCGCAATTAGTGAAAGCTTTTACTACTGCTCCTATCAATGCTGCCGAATCATCCAATATTACTTCATTGGGATTTTGTTTGTCTTTAATCCAAGTTTTTATCCATTTCGTAATAGTATCCATGTTATGACTATCAGATAACATCTGAGTGATAGGAACGCTTCGTTCATTGTTCTTATCATACATCATAGCATTATACAAAAAAATGTGATTTGTCATAATAATTTTATTTGAAGGGCCAACCCCTTTGAACAAACTACCAGTAGCGTCAATAGCCATAATGACTCTATTAGAAGAATTGTGATAGTTTTTGTAGTGTATTTCCTGAGTTGATGACCAATAATAAATGTAAAATGGATACAGGGATATTTGTCGAATTATATCATTATATGGACGTATATTTGTCATCATCCAAATGGCCAAAATAGGATTTTGATGATAATATTGACTTTTATTATATTCGTACTTTATTTGCCTTAAACAGCCAGTTGTCGGCAAATGACTAGGTTCGAAATCTCCGGCATTCATCGTAGCATTAGCAAGCTTATTACGAACGACGATTGAAGATTCCTGTTTCAAATCTTCACAAATTTCTTTTCGTTTTAAAGGAGACAATTTTATCTTTTTTTTAGAATTGTGCTGAAATTTTTTATCATAATTCACAATGTTACCGTTACAAACAGCAATTTTTTCCGTTGGCCACATAATCACAATATTCAATTTCGCGTTACATTGAGTACATGCGCCGTAGCAAGTTATTCGCTCTTGATATTTTACCGAATGAGTTTTAAAAGTCTAGCAACTACATGGTATCTTAGTTTTTGACCAAACCTCTTCACGGAGTAAATGTGCCCATTCGTGTTTAGCCAACACATACTTGTTTTGATACGAAGACGATGGCTTATTTCTAACTATAGTTTTTGCTATTGGTCGTATTTTTTCCCATTTGTATATGTCTAAGCAAAATGTAAACTCAACACTTTCTGAGGTATGATCCTCAATTTCTTCGAATTCAGTTTTCGATTCAGTTTGAACTTCCGATTCCTTTGTTTTGTGTTCACAACTATCAAAAGACGACTGACTTATTGATTCTTCTAAATCAGATTCGTCACAAAGAGAAAAGCTACGATAATTTCTCTTTAACGATAAATACAATGCCTTTGCTGACATCTTACCTTGTAATTCTTTACTGATTGTGAAATAAATTTCATCAACTGACGGCGGCAAATCACTTTCATGTTTAAAAAAATATTTGTATTTCTTAAATACTTTTTTTTGTTCTTCTAATGATACTAAACTCTTTTTTCCTCGCTTCATTTCGAATAAATAATATTTAAAGTATTCACTAGCACTATATTAACTTCAGACAGTTTCAATCACATTTGACACTGCGCTTGAGTAACATAAATTGCTAAAAAATCTTACCTACCTTCGAAAAAGTTAAATCTCAAAACCTCTAACTAAAAGATTAATTGTTTTTATTTAGATTAATGACACAAACTAAGTCAATATCTATACTAATATTATAAAGCTGAAGAGTTTGTTTGTTTGATTGAACGCGCTCATCTCAGGAACCACTGGTCCGAATTGAAAAATTATTTTTGTGTTGGGTAGCCTATTTATCAAGAAAGGCTATAGGTTATATAAAATCACGCTACAACTAAGAGGAGCGGAGCAGTAATGAAAAATGTTGCAAAAACGGGGAAAATTGCACGGGTAGGCGATTCGACGCGACGGGAAGGGTCGGGGGAGCAAGAAATTTAACGCGGACGAAGTCGCGGGCAGAAGCTAGTAATATATAATATATTAATATTAATATAGGCTATATAACATTACGCTACAATAAAGAGAAGAAGAGCAGTAATGAAAAATGTTGCAAAAACGGGGAAAATCGCATGAGTAGGTGATTCGACGTAACGGGAAGGGTTGGGGAAAAAGAAATTTAACGCGGACGAAGTCGCGGGCAGAAGCTAGTCACTAATAGATTCGTAGCTTACTGCTTATGAGGAAAATGTGTAATTACTTTAGCCTGATAGGTAGCTTAAACCTTATTTATGTTACAGACTACTTGCAATAGGGCACTATAAAGCGCATTCATATAGGGGTGATGGTATATGGATGTGCTATGATGATCTGAAGCCAGGATTAAATAGAAGTCCAGAAATGTTGATTGCCCACTGTATTCTTTATGGTCAAATGTTATAAAATTGATTAAATCATGCTGTGAATTATTAAATCGAGTTTTGTTTTGCTATCTGACAAGAACATAAGACGTACATTTATTTGTTATTTGGTTGATTAAAATAATTTAATTGGTTTAGAATCAACCCGCCATTCTGGCGTCAGGGTGGCGGCTCACGTGCGTTTTACAATATCAGAGCTTGTATAACATTTAAGAAGGTTTTAAATAGTGTTCCTGTATGTACAATTGACGTACATTTAATTCCTATTGTCAAATTTGAAAAAAGTTAATTGAATTAAAATGCACCCGCCAACCTGACATCAGGATGGCGGATTACTTTAAAATTATGTTTCCTAGGCATACAGACACGTACATTTATACTTATTTTAGTACAAAAACGTACATTTTACGTACATTTATATAGGTTATTTTTGATTTTTTTGGAAGCCATACACCCGCCATTCTGACGGATACCAAATTACTTATGTAAATCCTTTCGTAAAGTAAAGTACATATTCCAATCTATTCCGCATTTGATTTCTCTCCGTACACACACACCTAAAGAACATAATACACGCACCCACAAAATTGGTGACCCCGACGTGATCTAAAAAGTGTCGTAAAAATTGTGACGTGACTTTAAAGTGTGTACGTCGAGAGAACGGGCAACTCAACTCGCGTCTATACGGTTATACTTTCGTCCATATCCATCCGTATCCGTGAACAAAAATGGAAGCAAAATTGTCCACCGATGAATATGTCCTCTCACCCGTCTCCATAACTGACAAGATCGAAGATTTTTGGCCAAGGGCACCGGAATTATGGTTCGTCAAAGCAGAGGCGATCATAAATCCGCAGAAGATATCCGACGATTCCAAGTATCGGATTTTATTATCAAAACTGAACCTGGAAGTCACCAAACAAGTCGCGGATATTCTACTAGATCCACCGAAAGAAAAGAAATATGAGGCTTTAAAAAAAAAGCTTATTTCGGTCTCCAAGGAGTCAGCAGAACGTCAAATCAAGAAGTTGATTGGAGAAATGGAGCTAGGCGATCAACAGCCATCGCACCTCGTACGAAAAATGCGAGACCTGGCCAGAGGAAAAGTTACCGACGAAACACTCAAAGTAATGTGGAAAAATCATTTACCACCATCGGTACGTGGCGTTTTGGCAGTGACGGATGAGGAAGACATGGAGAAATTGGCGTCGATCGCAGACAAGGTCGCTGAGACTATCACCCCGATTCACAGCGTTTCAAGCGTTAAGGAAAAACCAGGACAATCGGACAAAGATAATTAAGTGATAGCAGAAATAAATAAACTAAGCGACAGATTAAGCAAGATCGAGAACAGTTCCAGAGGTCACTCGAGACGTTACGGGTCCAGAAGATTTCGATCCAGATCAAGTTCCAGGTCTAGAAATGTGAGAGCACCTGACGACGACCCCAACTGGTTGTGTAAATACCACTTCAAGTTCCGCAACAAGGCGAATAAGTGTGTTCAACCGTGCAACTGGAAGAAGAAAGACGCCCAGCCATCGGAAAACTAGAGTCGGTGCAGTCAGCGACGGGAGGCTGTGACCGCGCGCACGTCAATCACCGTCTATGTGTCCGGGACAGGAATTCAGGTTTGAACTTTTTAGTGGATAGTGGCGCAAATGTGTCTGTTCTACCTCGCAAGGCAAACAATAGATGTTTCATCCCGTTTAAAGTAGTTACTCTATGCGCCTTCGGAACGCGCCCGAACGGAATGACATCTGACTTGTCAAGTTTGACTTTTGACACTTGTCACGCCCTTTTAGTTTTGGTCTTTGAAAGCGTCGTATAGATTTTTGCTTCCGCAAGTTTTTGTAAATTAATCCTTGAGAATCGGTCGTTTTTGCGGACAATAAGTCATGACTAGGGGTCACAAAACCGCTCGTATTTTAGAAAGCCGGTTTTTCGATTTTCATTACGTCCCTAAACCGGTTTTCCGGTTTTTTCGGTTATTTCGATTATTTCCATGTTTTTTTTTACTTATACCTATTTTTATGGTTCTAAGTCTTTTTGTCGTCAACAGTCGTTAATAAGCGTTATTGCTAAATCAGAGAACACTAGAATAAATTGAAAAACTCCTTTTGAGTGAATAAATTAAAAAAAGAAACAACAATTGTTGTATCTGAGTATCAACAAAACATCTGGCTCAAAGCAACGACAAATTAAACTCCATTCTTATTTTTGTAACTCACCCGTAAAATTGAAAGAATGTCTAAACTGTTATCATTCAGTGAGATTCGGAGCCTGATTTACTTTATAATTCAGCCGTATTTTTAGTGTCTGTTTGACGTCAGTTAATCAAAATCAAATTATAAAAATAAAAACGTAGCTCATTAATTTCATCAAAACTGAAATGATCATACATAGTTTGATCAAAATTGAAATGATAAACGAACATAGAAATACAGTATTTTAACTGTAAAATTACATACATCAGCAAAAGAGAAAAAAAAATATTGTGCCACGGCCTTTAAGTGATTATAAAGGTAACTGGCTGATGAGAAGATTCTTTTAGCCTCGACACTCGGAGGGAGGAACTTTAAACAAATTATTGTACACCTGCAAAAGTTTCCATTTTCATAAAGGGCCAGCTCTACTTTAGTGATGGCAGTTAAATCATTCTCGAATACCGTATCAATAGCGGTGGACGTCCTTTTTTTTCGGGTAGGAAATCATCACTTGACGTCTCCCGCTCTGGGTGGAGCGGGAGGGTGTGTCAAACTTTAACTGACAAACACCCACCCATGTTTCTTCAGTTGCCTATGCCAGGGCCACCGCTCTTCCGAACAAATCCGTGACCAGGCATCGGTCCTAGATAACGCCTTCATTAATGCTGATATCTCTTTGAGGCGCGCGTGGAATACAACGCGCCGTCGGCCGGGCCTGATCCTTACCGGGCGGTGAGCTACCCATTGCTCGCCACCCGCACGCCCGTGCCTATGGTAGCCGGCACTCCGTAATGGACTCCTGACGCCCGGGGCGTCTCCTGCGGTGGCTAGGGGCGTGAGGACGCATATATTGCCTCTCTCTCACGTGATCCACTTCCTCCTCCGCGAGCATTACTGCCTCGCAGAAGGAGGTAACGGCTGCCCATGCCCTCTCGCTTCGTACATAGCCTGAACCAGGGCCGGACGGAAGAGATCGCCACCGCCGATCGCCTCCACGAGGACACGGTGATGCTCCGCTCAGGCAGGGCACGCTTTTACCGTATGCTCCACCGTGTCCTCCAGGCGATCCACACAATGATAAATACCCTTTCTGAATTGAACCTCGTGAAGCATCCGTGTCCGGTGAGGACCTGCGTAAGTCGAGCCTCTCCAGCCACTCCCCAAAGAGGGGAAGCGGTGGACGTCGCACGTCTATTCTTAGGATGAGACTCAGACACAAACTTTTCAATTGATTGATACTATACCTCGGTAAAGACAGTGGTGTGATCAATATAATAATTGTAATTGATGAGACAATATGTGTACATTGTAAAAATGTCATATCGTCGGATAAGTTATTATTTTTAAAGAAAACCGAAATAATCGATACCGCGGTTTTCGCTAAACTGAAACCGGGTTCCTAAAAATGACGCGAAAACCGGTTTAACCGGTTTTTTCGATTTCGGTGAAACCGGTTTTGTGACCCCTAGTCATGACCCAATGGTTTTGTGTTAAATAACCCCAATTTGATGAAGTAATACGGGTTGAGTTTAGGATATATCTTTTGTTGAAATAGTTTGAAGGTTAAGTGTTGAAGACCGCATGTCTGGATGGCAGACCTCTTGGAGCGGCGGATTGTAACCTGGAGAAACTCATAACGTCACAACACAATACAATACACACTCACTTACATACATAAATCCAGGTAACCCCAAGAAGCAGGTGTTCGTCTACCACCAGGTGAATTCTTTTGTTCGTTGTATTGTACTTATTGCAATTAAATTATATATTGTCTGCTCCGCGTACGGCGGACTAGTTTCGCTTGCCACTTCTTGCTCCAGGGCCCCAGCATCACGCTTCCACCTACTCAATTAAAATCCTATGGCTAGGGCTCTGGCCTGGCAGCGAACATCTTGGCAGCAGAGCGTGGTTCTAACCTACAAAACCACCTGTTTATTACTCTATGCGCCTACGTTTCTAAACGTGTAACAGAGTGAGAACTGTCACATGTCAAGTTTGACTTTGACACTTCTTTTTGATTTTGTGCTTGAAAAGGAATGGCGGGTCCTCTTGGCGTCCCGACCCTTTTGTTAAATTAATCCCTTAGAACCGGTCGTTTTGGTGGACAATAAGTCATGACCCAATTGTTTTGTGTTAATAACCCCATTTGGTGAGATAATACGGGTTTAGGATATATCTTTTGTTGAAATAGTTTGAAGGTTAAGTGTTGAAGACCGCATGTCTGGATGGCAGACCTCTTGGAGCGGCGGATTGTAACCTGGAGATACTCATAACGTCACAACACAATACAATACACACTCACTTACATACATAAATCCAGGTACCACCCAGAGGCAGTTTCCTTCAACCATGAGGTGAGTCATTTGTTAATTGTATTGCTTCTTCATTTGAATTATATTATTATATTGTTCTGCTCCGCGCATGGCGGACTAGTTTCGCTCGCCACTCTTGTCTCCAGAGCCCCACGATTATCACGCTTCCACATAATAATTAAAATCCTATGGGGGCCTGGCCTGGCAGCGAACACCACCAAATTGGTAATTTACAGTAGGCTAATTACTTGGCAGACTCTATAAGGGAAGTAGTAATACGCTGTAAATATTTGATAACTATGATTGCTTGTTTATTTGAAATAATTAGTTTAAATTTGTTGAGACGAGTAACTCATGTTGCCGGGGTCAACCGGGTTTGTATATGCTAACAGAGTTAGTTAGACTGGGCTATGTTATAACCTCTTGTTGTTGTATTTGACCTCTGTGTTGTATTGAATGGCAGGAAGACATTAAAATATTGAGTTTGTACAGACGCCAGCACATCAAGTTACCTCAATCTGTCAAATTTCTTTAATAGAATTTCAACCTTATATCACAATTATGGAAGGTTAATTTTCGATTGGTAAAATTTGACAGATTGGGGTGGCTTGACCTGCTGGCGTCTGTACCATTGACATGGTTGTTTGTGGAAATTAACATTTGAATTGAATTTGAATTAGAATTTTTTGAACGTTGACATTGGTTTGAATTAAAATAAAAGTTTGTTGTTGAATTGAATTGAAACCAATATTTTGTTATTTCTTGAGTTGCTGACTAACAGTTTGGTAGTTTGATTGTTTGTAGTTATTTTGTAATTGATTGATTGAACCTTGTTATTTGATTATCTTGTTTGGTTTATTTGAATTGTATTGTTTGTGCAATGGCACACAAAGCGGTGAGAGAGGCAATCAGTGGATTGACCACACAGCTACGGTGGTTCACTTCAGCTGCAGCGACTGCTGAGCGCCAGGATTTCGAAGGGATCACTCTTGCTCGGTTCGAGCAGTTGAACGTGAGACTCGGCAACGTTGATGCTCTGTTCACCCGCTACAACGAGTACATTTGTGATGTGGCTCTGGAAGTGCTGGACCAAGCAGCACGTGACAAGGTCCTTGCTGACTACGACCAGATCTTGGACCTGGGGGATGTTATTGGTCAACGTGCTCGGTAAATATTGCAGAGCCAGACACCAGTCCAGGTCAAGCCGGAGACCTCGGTTGTTTCAGGTCCCGGACTATTGAGTAGACTGCCTACTTTGGAACTGCCACACTTTGACGGTCGCTTGGACCACTGGTTAGGTTTCCAAAACCTGTTTGAAAGTTTGGTTGATGCACGCTCGGACCTCAGACCCGCCCAAAAGTTGGCCTATTTGTTGTCTGTCCTGGAAGGTGAGGCCCGAGCCTTGGTACAGCATCTGTCGGTGACTGACTCAGCCTACCCTACCGCTTTGGAACTACTCACCCGGCGGTACCAAAATAAACGTTGTTTGGCTGACGTTCATATTGAATTGATTTTGGGGTTACCGGTCATTACTAGTTTGTCAGCATTGTGTACTGACCTGTTGAACCCGTTGGTGGCAGCGACCAACGCTTTAAAGCGATTGGACTTGCCGGTGGACCATTGGTCTTACCTTTTGGTACATGTTGTGCTGCAACGGCTTCCTGCCGATTTGAGGGCTCGTTTCGAGCAAAAGTATGGTGGGGATAGTGTCACACATCTCCCCCCATTTGGTGACCTCGTCCAATTTTTGGAGGATGAGTGTGGGTTTGTGGACAACTCTGGCGTTGCCACTGAGTCATGCCAGCCGTCTTCCCGGTCACGAGACCAGGGACGGACTGGGGCTCGCGGGCCTGTTGATGGTCGCCCCGCCGCTCGTTTTGCTGGCACCCAGAGTCGTCCTGGTTGTGAGTTTTGTAGGGACACGGGGCATGGCATGGCAACTTGCGCGGCCTTTTTGAAATTGCACGTGAGTGCCCGCCGCCGAATTGCCACTGCACGCCGCCTGTGCTTCTCTTGTTTGGGGGCTCACTTCCATCGGGACTGCCCCAACCCCCGCCCTTGTAGAATTTGTAGGGGGTCCCATTTGGACATATTGTGCGCTAACGCGAACCACGCTGGCAGACCAGCCTCTGATGAAGGTTCGCGTACGGGGGGGTACCATGGAGTTGGTCACCGGGCTTCTGCCTCGCCGGTTCAGAACCGGGGAGAAGCCCGCAATTTTGAGCGCCGCACTCCACCCCCCGCGCAAGTTGATCGGGAGCCGCGCGACCGCCATTTGGTCTCCCCGCGTAAAGGCGATTACGCAATTGTTGCTAGGCAGCGCTGGCCAGACCAGCACCGCCTTCCCTCCCCTCCATTGGCGGAACGTCCCCGTTTGGAGGCACGCACCCCGCCATTCAGGCATCCGGTGGCCCTTCCAGCGATGGCGCGTGGCTCGGGACACCGCGCGGACGAGGAGTGTGGCCTCCATCCTCGTCGCGAGGGACTTGGTGCGGAGCCTGGGTGTGGGCCGATCGGTCGCCGCCCAGGCATTGTTAGGACATTGGCGCCTGCTCCGCTAAGGTACCCCTCAGATCGACACGGTTTTGTTACCAACGGCATCGGTCAGGTCTGGGGGCCCACGGGGGATTCTGTTGTGGTCCGTGCCATTTTGGACACGGGAGCCCAGGGTTGCCTTTTGTCTATTGTTTTGTTTGTATTGTTTTGGGCAAAGTTGTTTTCTTCAGCGCCTTTGGACTGCGGGACTTGGCTGGGACGAGCCAATTCGGGAAACCCTGTTGGAAGATTGGCTCCAATTTGTATCCGCACTCCCCGCAGTCAACGAGGTCGTGTTACCCCGCGCTATCCTCCCCCCTGGGAGCTACACTGCTACCCTTGTTTGTGATGCGTCTTCGCACGGTTATGCAGCTGTTGTTTGTCTGCGCACCGTCTGCGCAACTGGCCAGGTGAATTTGTCACTGGTCTTGGCCAAGAGCAAGGTGGCCCCCCTCCGGACGGCACTGACCATCCCTAAGTTGAATTGTCAGGGGCGGCGCGTCTTGTGCGTCTATTGAACCACGTTGCTCACACTTTGGGTGGAACTGTGGACATTCGGGTTTCTTACTGTTAAAAGGGAAACTTCCGGAATCTTTTTAAAAAAGGTTTATTTTACCTTCTAAGATTAATTACAGTATATTTTGGGAAAACCCGGTAAACGTCCCAACTAATTGAGTGCCAAACCCGAACTGGCTAGAGGCCCGTTGCAAATCAAGTCCCAGGAATGCCGGTGCTGACTTGGCGTTAGTGTCAGCGTTTACTAGTACAAAATAGGGATGTAACAACCCCCCCAACAAGATGAAACTTATATTTTGATACTAAGTTTCAGGGAGATATGCGGAGTTTTGGGACTGGAATTTCTTCTAATTCCTGGACTTCATCAGTTGTATTATTAGATTCTATTTTAGTTTTGAATGTTGGACATTTACCGAATTTTTTACACATTTTATATAATATAAAAATTAAAAGAAATACAAATAAACAATAGGTAATAACAGGATAATGGGATTCGTATTTTATGAACGGACTAGGTTCATTAATAATCTTATCAATGTCTGACATTAATTGGTCATTTGAATCAGTTACAAGTTTTTCAAGGTGTAAGTCATTTAGTTTCAAAGGTTTTAGTTTTGATTTAAGTAAATCAATCTTCGGAGGTCTTCTGCTACAGGTATCTCCATACTTAAAAGGAGGCCTCTACAACTTATTTGTTAAAAACCTGTTGATTATGAAATAAATGAAATGAATGTTGAACAAGGATCGCTGATAAGATTAAAATCAGAAATTATGGGTTTAATAATTATATTAAAGTAAGGTTTAGGTGAGAGTTGTCTGTTTTTACAATAAGCTTTACATTCTTGCTCTATACTGATTACACCAGTACCTAATAGTTTGTACTCTGTTAACTGAGAATTACATTCAAGGGTAAGTTTGGCTGGTTCTGACTTGACAAATAACCACTTATTGTTTTTCAATTCTTCCCAAATATCTATATTTCCGTAAACTAATTTGGTTTTACATTGTTGGGGTAATTTATTTATAATTTTACATAACATTTCCGTTTCACAGGTTGGCATATCTTGAACTGAATATATATCGGGATTATTACATACATAAATTTGATTAATAGTTTTGATACATTTATTTAATTCTTGAAGGCAAACATATGTTAATTTATCTTTACTTATAGCTATATGATGACAATGAGGTATAATCATAGCATAGGAATGAGGCTGGTCCACATCATGTGGGATAGGTACAGAGATAGGTTTATATAGAACGTATTCTGACTTATATACTAAGGGAATCTTAATGACAAACACTACTTTACTATTGATAAAATAACACGATAATTGAGATAAATCAATTAGCGTATGGATACTATCTAAACTTAAACTAATTGGTAGTTCACTATTATTATTTAAATCCTTAACACTATGTGTCAGCTCTTCATATAATTGTTTTGGAGTTAAGATAGAGGGATGTATGGAGTGACTTTTAGTAAACATTATAGCATTAATAATATCATCAAGTCTAAACGACAAAGTAAGTAAACTAGAAAACAATTCGTTATAGATTTCATTCAATTTAGATTCTATATAAGGTGTATTAGATACATTGTTTAATACGGCTGATAGATTTTCAATAGCATTGCCTAATCGAGCTTCATTGGTTTGGATTATTCTAAGTGTTTCATTATAATTCTTTAATGCTGTATTAGTTATCAAAATATTATCTTTCAGGAGATGTGAAAGTTTCTTATCGTTATTTTCTAAGTGTAGAATAGCGGAACTATACTTGATTGAGTCGTCTTCATCCATTGTGCCAATTACTTGTTTAAAAAGGGAACCGATACCAGCAAGCCACGCAGATCCCTTATTTCTATCGGGAATAAGGTGAGATATAGCACTATAATCTTTTACAATATTATCAAGGCGAGATGTTAAAGGTTGTAAAAAGTTATGACATTTTGAGACACTTAATTCGTTCTCTTGGCAAAGAAGTCTAGCAGTTCCTAAAGTGATCCTAATATTTTCTATATGAGGTTGTTTATACCCAATATCAATCGGAACTAATATATGGAGATGATTATTAGAAGTTTTCAAGGTTCCCACAGGGTCAAAATAGATTCCAGTGCTTTCTTTAATCGGCTCTATTACGTCGGCTGAAATAACTGAAATACACGCCGAGGCGATCCTGAAATAATATTCTACGTTATAAAACTAATCTATATAACTAAATATAACATAATAAAACTAATCATTCGTTTCGGCAAGTTTAACTTCATCATAGTGATGTTTTACATGCCGACGGTTTATCGATAAGGTAAGTGTGTTATTTCCATTTATTCTAATTACTTTATAGGGACCTTTCCATATGGGTGATAAAGCTTTACGGAGTCTTAAATGATTTTTAACGTATACCATATCACCTGCTTTATACTTTACTGGTTTGGTATGTTTATCATAATAAGTTTTGGAGGTTATTTTTGATTTTAGTATGTTTTCTATAGCTTTTTCCCTGGAAATTCGTAGACGTTGTTGTAAAATCCTAACGTAATTATTATATGTGGATTCTAAGGCAGAGTCGTAAATAGATGAGGGCATAAGTGCTTTATGATCGAATACTAGCTCATAAGGGGTGAAATTTGTAGTACTATGAACTGTCGTATTATAAGTGAGCATGGCTGTGTAAACATATCTAGGCCAATTAGTTTGGTTTTCATCTACAAAAGATTTAAGGTATTCTTTTAATGTTGAGTGGCTCCTTTCAAGAGCTCCCTGTGTTTGTGGGTGATAAGGGGTAGACCAGAGCTGTTTAATCTTTAAAAAGTTGCAAGTTTGCTTGAATAGTTCGGCTGTAAAATTTGTGCCTTGATCGGTTAGGGTTGTTTTTGCGAATTGGGCGATGAAATGAATTAGATATTCAGAGGTTTCCTCTGCGGTAGCATTAGAGATAGGATAAGCAGCTGAATATTTAGTCAGGTCATCTTGTAATGTTAGAATAAATTTCAATTTAACATTACCAACTTCAGGCAAGGGACCCACAATGTCTAGTGCAACGCGCTCAAACGGTTGCGTCGATGTTGTAGTAATCTGCATCGGTGCACGGTTAGTTTGGCGTAGCGCTTTATTGGCTTGACAAGGGACACACTTACGAACATAATTTTCAATGTCACTGCGCATATTTCGCCAGTAATATTTTTCTTGAATTCTTTTTAACATTCTGTTAGAGCCTAAGTGACCCGAAATAGGGATGTCATGATTTTCACGCATAATTTTGGCAATTTCGCTTATAGTCGGATACATTATAATGTTTTTATAAATATGAATGGTTATGTTTGTGTTATGAAATAGGTACGTGATTATATTATGTATCTTTATAAAACTATGGCTATCAAAAGGATTTCTGAAATCCGTGATACTGAACTCATTTATATTTCCAGATAAAAGGTAGTTCTTTAGGTTTTTCAGGCTTTTAAAAATGTCTTCATAAGTAGTTGTGTCATAATGATACACTTTAATGAATAATAAATAATAAGTGGTATTTCTTTTTCAGATATCAAGAATGAGTATAAAGTTCTCTCTAGTGCAAGGAATTCTTTACTTTCAGTCATATTACCGATAATTTCAGATACATAGCGGTTCGACTCGTCGAAGTCAATTGAGGTAGGTATCACAATATGTTTTGATTTTGTCTTTAAAAGATTTTCATTATGTTCAAGAATGTTAGTATCAAATGTCACTAATCTGTTATTTATTGTTTTTAGGCACTTAGAATAAGTACTATCATCGTTAATGACATCACTAGATTGTGGGGTAGGTATATCAAAATCACAGGGAGTTCCAGGTTTTCAGGGAGGGCAAAATCATCAGGTAAGTTTAGGCTTTCAGGATTTGATTGCGGCGAGGACTGCGAAGGAGGGGCATCATCGGTAAGTATTTGGTCAGGGTTAGTAGATACATTTTCGGGATTAGTATTTTGATGGTTATTAGGTAGTGTATTATTCGTCTGAATTTGCTTTATGCTTCGTAAAGGATTTATTGGATACCGCGAAAGAGCATCAGCGTTGGTATTTGTCTTACCTTTTCTGTATTGAATCTCATAATTATATTCCTCTAATTTAAGGCGCCAACGGACTAGTCTGGATCCAGGGTCCTTGCAGTTAAAAAGCCAATTTAGGGGTTTATGATCTGTTAATATTTTAAACTGACAGCCGAAAAGGTAGGGACGGAATGTCTTGGTTCCATACACAATAGCCAAACATTCTTTTTCCGTTACACTATAATTACATTCCGCTTTATTAAGTGTCCTTGACGCAAAGGCGATTGGTTGGTCTTTACCAATTATACCCTGGGATAATATAGCCGAAATGGCATAATTTGACGCGTCGCAAGTTAAAATAAAAGGTTTAGTAAAATCGGGGTAAATAAGGACTGGTGCAGTTACTAATTTTTCTTTCAATTGTTCAAATGATAATTGTTGGCTATTGGTCCAGTTAAAAGGAGTATCTTTTTTCAGAAGGGTAGTAAGGGACTTAGCGTATTTTGAGAATTCTGGTATAAATCTTCGATAATATGATGCTAAACCTAAAAATGATTTTATGTCTTTAGTACATTTTGGCACAGGATAATTTACAACAGATTTTATTTTATCAGGGTTAGGTCTAACGCCTTCACTGCTTATTATATGGCCTAAGTAGGCGACTTCTTTTCGCAAGAACTCACATTTGTCTGGCTGAAGCTTTAGGCGGAATTTCCTCAATTTTTCAAAGACAAGGATAAGTTTTTTAATATGTGAAGATAAATCATGCGAGTATATGACGATATCATCCAAATAAACGAAGCAATGTACACCTTGTAGTCCGGATAAGACAGTGTTCATTGTTCTCTGAAAAGTTGCGGGTGCATTTTTTAAATCAAACGGCATTCGTTTGAATTTGAAATGTCCTTGGGGCACACTGAATGCTGTTTTAGGTGCGTCTTCTGGAGACATTTGTATTTGGTGAAAACCGGAAGCTAGGTCTAAAGTCGTGAAGTATTTACTTTGATCTAATTGATCTAAGATTTCATTGATTTGAGGAATTGGGTAATTTTCACCAATCGTGATATCATTCAGTTTCCTATAGTCGATTACTATTCTCCACCTCTTTTGCCTTGTGGAGTCATCTTTTTTAGGCACTATCCAGATAGGAGATGACCACGGGGATTTTGAGGGTTTAATAATTTGCTGATTTAACATTTTGGTTATTTGTGACTTAACCTCTTCCTTGTGTATTTCGGGAAAACGATACGATTTTACGTTAATTGGCTGTGAGGAAATTGTTTTTATTTCATGTTGGATTACATCCGTACAAGTTAACCATTCAACTGTCCAACCGCGCGGCGATTATCTCCCCAACTGTCCGGGTATCAAATTTCACTTTCTTTTTTACGACATTGCGAAATTTTCTGCACAAAAACGATTACGACTGAAAAACTACTATAGCTATATTCTAATAAGAAATACTCACGGAAAGCTAATAAGATATTGAATTCTAATTGGAAAAAAACTAAATTAATCAAACAAAAAGCTAATAAGATATTGAATTCTAATTAGAAAATAAAGTCGGGGATTTCAAAAAAATATCGGATTTATTTTTTATTTCATGTTTTACAATAGTACATAATATACCCTTTAAAATGACACCAATGTCTAAATATAAGTATTTATTTTTCTATCAAGAAAAAACAAATACTTCTCACAAGTTCCCCGAGCCAACACTAAAATCGTGAATTACGAGTTGCGTTTGAATAATTTGTAGACTCCATCTCAATATATTTCGTTTGTAAATAGCTGTTATAGTGCTAATAGTAAAGTATTCTCTTATATTTAAGCATTTATTTAACAAAAACAACCAATTCGAAAAATCGATCAACTACTATGAACGAACAATGTCCGCGCCGTCATCATAAAACATTTCCAGCTATATTATTCCATGTAAAAGTTTCGAAATTGGCGTAGTAATGCATATTTCGCAAAGGAAATATCTTCACGTTTAATTTGATGTACAATAACAATATAAATGTGGTATAAAAACAGAAAACTTACCATATTTTAGTTGGAGATCCACACACAAACATAGTTCGCTAGACAACACGGATGAACTGTCATTTTCTTTTTTTTTTTTCTAAATTTTATGTTGCCGGTCCATAGATGAAATTTACTCTCCTGGATGACAAATCTCATATAGCGACATCTAGTATTTCTCTAATGTACGACTATCAAAGGACTGTAGCGATAAACACGTTTCAAGTGACGAATGACGCATAAAACGTTCATGGTTACAAAAGTAACCATGGACGTTTCGACAAAATTTTATTTGGTTACTTTTGTAACCATGGACAGTTGAGTGGTTAATTGGTCTCCTGGTAGATGAAATATGTCAGAGTACTGATCACATATATCATTATGATGGTGTAATTCTTCCTGATTTAAATGAGATGTTCGTAGTAATTCGGATAATTGTAGGGACCTTTCAAGACTATTAACGAATCTGTTGTGTTGTATTATATTACATTGAGTAGGGTCAAATGGACTTAAAGTAAGCATAAGATTGGCGTTTAAATGGACTGGTTTTTCGGATACATTGACAATTGTCACATTAATTCTATTATTGTCTTTTACTTTAACAAGGCAATTTGATATAAGAAGGGAATCGGAAATATGTTGATCCAATACGATTCCCTCTTTTAATTCAGGGTTTTTTACTGAACACTCTATTACCGTTTCGGTACGAGGTTCAATGACATATGATGGTTCATCAAAGGATAATGTAATGTTATGATTATTTATTTCTAAAGAATCTGTTTGATAATTAATGCGACACTTATATAGTGTGAACAGGTCGCTGCCTACTATACCATCATAAGGTAGGCTTATATCCTCAAATATTTGGAAAGGATGGGTTATAGTAAATTCTTTATTGAACTGTAGTTGTAAGTTAAAGCTTCCTACACTCTTCATAGTTTCCTTTTTAGAATCTATTCCTTTGATTTTAACGACACTATCTTCTAATTTTATGGTATTTGTTATACTTTTCTTTTTCAGGACGCAGAGTGTCGCTCCAGAGTCTATCAAGAGAGTAAGTGGATTTTTGTTCACAGATGTCTGTAGTTTAATAAAAGGTAAGTATCTTTTCCCGGTAAGGATTTCATATATTTTAAGTTCTTTTTCAGGTTTGGAACTAGTTTGTAGGTTCAGACTTTCCTTGTGGGGCTGGTTACCCTGCGGCGTAGTCCTACTATTAGAAGGGTTCAGACTTTCCTTGTGGGGCTGGTTACCCTGCGGCGTAGTCCTACTATTAGAAGGGTTCAGACTTTCCTTGTGGGGCTGGTTACCCTGCGGCGTAGTCCTGATTTTAGAAAGGCCGTGAGTTTGGGGCTGGTTACCCTGTAATGTTGGGTGTTATTCAAGGAAACGACCACATCGGTTAACGTACTATTTAATGAATGCACTCGTAATAATGTAGAATAATGCATATAAGGTATATTGCAAACTCAGCATACATACGATTATAAAGGAGCGTACTTATTAAACTAAAGGAGCATACATACGATTATTCTTACACTTCACCTCCCGGGGACATAGGAAAAAAAAGAATGGAACTTTCTTTTTTTTTTACATAATTATTACTAGATATTTATATAACTTTCTTTTTTTTTTACATAATTATTACTAGATATTTACTAGAAATATCATCTCTTAAATAATAGTGTTTAATAGACATACAGTTATTATTACAAAAAAATAAAATGCTATTGAAATTTATCCTAATCATTATACATTGCAATGTTATCTAAAATTAAATTTTACATTCAAATCTATTGACAAAAAGGCCTTGTCCTATTCTTATGTACTAATTCAATTTTATTATTTTTAATTATTTTTACGTTACAACCTAAATCTTCCATAACTGTACAGGGACCTTTAAATATTGCATCTAATATCATATGGTGTGTAATTTGTTTCTGAATGGACTGTGTTGTTAAAACTGAAGCACCAAAATGGTAGCCAATCGCTCCATGTATCCGTATGATTGTCACACTGGATCCTTAAAAATGCACCCAAAGTTTTGTGAGCATTTTCAAGAGCTCCAATTGACTGATGGTGATAGGCTGTAGAAGATAATTTTTCAATATTAAGTATTTTACAAACCTGTTCCATGGTTGCAGAAATAAACTCTGTACCTCGATCCGTAGCTATTGTCGCCGGAATACCAAATCTTAATATAAACTGTCTAACAAATGCATCTGCAATGGACACTGTTTCTTTGTTTTGCAAAGGAATAGCTTGTACAAATTTTGTTAACTCGCATTGCATAGTCAATATATAACAATTACCATTTTCGTCTCTGTCTAAGGGACCCACTACATCTAAGTATATCTTTTCAAAAGCTGAGGAAGCTGTTGTGGTAATTTCCATCGGTTCTTTTATGTTTCGAAAATATTTATGGGTTTGACATTTTGTACACTTTTTAACAAATTCCTGGACATCCTTGTCGATGCTTGGCCAATAGTATCGACTTTTGATTGTCTTTATCATTCTGCGCACTCCAGCATGACCACTGGATGGCAGTAAATGAAAGTCATTCATAATAAGTGTCTTTTCGTTGTCGTCATCTATTATTTTTACGCCTCGTAATATGCATATTCGTGGTCCGGACCAATTAGTAAGTGTTGTTATTTCATCACAAACACTTTTGATGAATTTTATATTATCATTATTTTTAATTATACACACTTCATTAATACGTATCTTTTCACAAAAATATCTTAATTTCTGCACAAATTCGGCTCGCGAGAAATGCGCCTTGAAATTAAGATTAATGTATAATGTCTTTTTACCCGCTATAAATGTAAAACATTCATATTCTTCAGTTATCATATCGTTATCTCTAAATTGTTTTAATTTGTTGCCTTCAATCAAACACATTTCTACCGAATCACACGGTTTTCTTAATATATCCACAACTCTTGGTTGATCAGTCCAATTGTGAATGGATTTATTAAGATCCTTCTTTTCATCGTCATTCTTACTCTTACTTAGCTCATTCAGCTTTTTCTTTTGCGCTCTTGTCATTACAGCCATTACTTGTTCATTCATACTTTTAAGTTCATCAGAAGTTATACAAAGTCTCGATAGAGCATCGGCCACAACATTATCCCTTCCTTTCACATAGACTATTTTAAATTTATATTCTTCTAAAGTTAATCGAAATTTAAGTAATCTACTTGACGGATCTTTCATACCAAAAAGATATATTAATGGTTTGTGATCTGTCATTATGGTGAATTTGTTTCCATACAAGTATGGTCTGAAATATTTAACGGACCACACTATTGCCAAAAGTTCCTTTTGAATAGTTGGATAGTTTCTTTCTGCTTTATTCAGGGGTCTGCTGGCATATGCAACTGGTCTAAGATCTTTATTACATAATACAGAACCAATAGCAGTACCCGAAGCGTCTGTTTGTAAAATAAATTCATGATTTTCGGTAAAATCGGGGTACTGTAAAATCGGTGACGATATTAAAGCATTTCTTAAAAATTCAATAGCGTGTTGACATTCATCAGACCAAATAAATGGTTCATTTTTCCTACTTAACTTATTCAAAGGTATTGCTATATTCGAAAAATTTCTTATAAATTTACGATAATAGTTGCAGAAAGCTACAAATCGTTTTACTTCATCTGCATTTTTGGGAGTAGGATAATTTTTCAATACTTTAGTTTTTTCTGGATCTGGTAGAACACCTTTCTCTGTAACCAAATGCCCTAAATAAAGAATTTCTTTCTTTAAAAATTCACATTTCTGAGGATATCAGATTCTGAGGATCTCAATCTCTCCATGACAGTTATTAAATTTTTGTTATGGGAAGACAGATTTCTTGCAAATACAATGAGATCGTCCTGATATACTAGACATTTATCGTAAGTTAAACCAGACATCGCTACAGACATCATACGACTAAAGGCATTAGGACTGATCTTTAAACCCATCGGTAAACGTTTCATGCAATATTGACCAGTATTTGTAGTGAAAGCTGTTAATTTACGACTACTTGGCTCTAAAGTTACCTGATAGTAACCTTGGTGAAGGTCAAGATGAGTAAAATAAATGGCTCCAGTAAGCGTATCTAAAATTTCATTAATATTTGGTAGAGGAAATTTGTCGTCACAAATAACCTCGTTCAATTTTCTGTAATCTACAACTAAACGCCATTTCTTCTCATTACCTTTGCAGCTTTTTTTAGGTACTAATAAAATTGGACTGGACCATTCACTATTTGACTCTTCGATTATATCATTTTCTAACATATTATCAACTTGCTTAGTTATTTCTGGTTTTAGTGCCTGTGGTAATCTATACGGCTTGACGTAAACTGGAGTAGAGTTTTGTTTTAAAATTATTGATTGCTTATAAATATTAGTTGTGGTTAACTTATCTCCCTCTAAATGAAAATTGTCAGAATATTTTGCACAAATTGCTTCAATTGATTGTTTCTCTTCTCCGTCTAAATAATTTAAATTTAACTCTGTTAGCAAAGTTTTAACCCTGGTAACGTCAATATTGGTCTTATTGAATTGACAAATATTATACTCGTCCAAACTTTCCAAATCTGGTGTAAAAGATGACAAGCTTACTTCCTTGTCACTAACATTGAGTATTTTAACAGGAATCCTATTATTGCTAACTGTGGTTATTGCGTTTGCTATAAAGACATCCTTCGCTAACTCTTTACTGCATACTACTACTTCTCCACTCACATTCTCATTTACAATGATAAAATGAATTGATTCCGAGCGTGCCGGAATAATCATAGAATTTTTCATCCTATCATGTTCATCAACAAAATGTAGATAATGTTGTTTATTACCGTTACATAGTGTTAAATTATTTGAACCTAAATCAATATTCGCACTAAATTTTTCTAAAAAGTCTAAGCCTATAATTCCATCTGCTTTTAGTGGTAGTGAATTAAAAACAAGTAATTTATGCTGAAACGTGGCATTGCCGTATTTTAACATTAAATTTACAGAACCTTGAGAGCGTCGCTGACCACCTATTCCATTTATTATAGTATTATCTTTATTAACAATGATATCTTTTGGCAAAACTTCATTTTTAATAATTGACAATGTTGCACCCGTATCAATAAGCCAATAGTATTTAATGTTTTTAATATAAAAAGTAACATATTTCGCTTCACCTTGTAATGATAATATAAAATGCTTAGGATCGAAAAAACTGATTCGATGTACCTGCATTGTCGTCTTTATCGCATTGACGAGTGTCAGCTACTTTCTCTACTGGAAATGTGTTCTGACCTCGTCCACGGTTCATAACATATGTAGAACCTCTATTTCCTCGCTGATTATTGTATGAAGGCCGATTATTTGTTCTAGACTTCCCTCTAGAACCCTGACCTTGATTGTAGTGGTTATTAAATTGATGCCCACGATGGTAATTGTTACCATATTGACTACGGTAAATACCTCTTTGACCTTGAGAACGTCTAATATTGTGTGACGAGTGGCGTCCATTTTTAGATGCATACAAAATGTTACCTGGTGGTTGGAAAGACGTGCACTCCTCGTCTTTTGCTGCTTGTATGGCATCTTTCAGGCTGCTGAAGCCGCGTGCCGAGATGATGGTGCTCATTTTCGCGCTACGTAGATCTGAAAAACGTTTTATGGCAAAAGTTTCATTGATTGGTTTTAAAATTGTAAATATTTCCTCTTTTCATAATTGTCAGCTCTGTAAACAACTTTTCTACCTCCGTACCATAATCCTCAATGAATCTCGAGCCTTGTTGAATATTCTGAACCTTCGTCTGTATGGCCATAAATGATTTTTTAGGTAAAAGAAATTTCCTCAAATCACCAATTAATTCTCGGATAGTTTTGTATGAGCTTGCAATTCGTAATTTTGCGTTTTCATTCAACCGACTTTTTAAAACGAAAGTAATTAACAATACTTTACCTGGGCTGTCCAGCATGTCAGCATACATCTCCACTGAGTCTATTAAGCGCTTAGTGGTGGCCTCTACACCGTCCATTACTGGAATCAAACTACACGCCACCTTTATGTCAAAATCCATTTTGCCTAAATCTAAATTTTCTGTAACGGGAAAAATACACAATTTCTCTATTTCCTCGTACTTTTGTTTTATTTTCTGATAAAGATCTATTGCCGATTCTAAATTAATATCTTTACTTTTTTCAATAAGTAAATATATTTTGCAACAGTTTTCGTATGCGCTTTTTGCTTGATCTAACTTAGTTGAAATAACACTACCCTTATATCTAGTTTGCCCCTTTTTTACTAAATAATTACGTATTTCTACTAAAAAGACATAATTTTGTTCCAAAATATCAACCATAATATTCTTAATCTAATAATTCAATTACACAGATATAACACATTCTACATAAATGCGAAGAAAAAAGTCCGACGTTGCATTTTGTTTCCGTTTGGTGTCTTATTACTGAATGTCCGCGCACGGTTTTAGCACCTTTGGAATTATAGCGTTATGAAATATGACACCGCGTAACTAGCTCACTCACTGATATTCACTTCCAATTACTGATTCTGGTTACCTTCTGTGCGCCCTCTGATGGATGATCTAATTCTCTGCATGGTACTCATCCCAATTTCCTGCTGGATCCATGTGCGGTGGCAGCTTCTGTACATCCGCAGGCCCCCATAAACTGCTACGAGTCCAATAATGGCCAGAACAATATAGGTCACAGTGCTAAGCCGTTCCACGTGGCCTCCGATTTCTTTTAACGTGGCGTCATTGTTGCCTCCAGCCGCGTTTTGGCTGAGGAAAACGTCCTCTTTTTCCACAGTTGACTGACACATTTTAAACTATTAAGTAGCTATGTTAACTATACTATAACTAGCAATCCCCTTGGCAGAGTCCCGTGGCAGGGTCGCCATGTAATGTTGGGTGTTATTCAAGGAAACGACCACATCGGTTAACGTACTATTTAATGAATGCACTCGTAATAATGTAGAATAATGCATATAAGGTATATTGCAAACTCAGCATACATAGGATTATAAAGGAGCGTACTTATTAAACTAAAGGAGCATACATACGATTATTCTTACACTTCAACCCTGTCCATTGGTCTTAATAGTGATAGGTGTAGTATCGACTGGATTAAAAGGGGTTTGCCCCGTGCGATACTTAAACGGGACATAATTTAGTTTAAATCAACGAATTTATCTACTTCGTCTTTACCCTCCTCCTCAGGGCTATCTGTGAAGTTTACACGACAAGGTTTAGATGGAGTAAATGGGTGAGGACCATTTGAAAATCTTTTATTATTCAAATCACGCAATTTGCAATTTTCAAGGATGTGTCTTGTTTTTTTACAGTATCTGCAGAAGGGGGAATCATTGGAAGAAGTATTGGGTTGGTTGGTGTAGCTTTTAATGAATACTTTTGCTTGGGGTGTGTTATTTGTTTCATTCCTTTTATAGACGGAAAGAAAGAAAAGAAGAGAGAGAAAACGAGAAGAGAAAAACGAGAAAAGAAGAAAAAAGAAGAGAAGAAGAAGAAGAAAAAGAAGAAGAAGAGAATTACGATAAGAGAACTGCTGTATTTTCTCTTCGGATATCGCAGCATTAATGGCATCATTTAAGCTCTTATAATCTCTACATCTTACGATATTCGCTATTCTTGGGGATAATCCTAATATGAATGTATGAAGAGCTAGGTCTTCCATCGCGGCTAATCTGCCCGGGAGTTCGGTTTTCCTCGAATTTGAGACTGTTACTTCTGTAAGAAGTTTCTGCAGACAGGTTTCTACTCTCAAAGAAAATTGACTAACGGGTTCCTGGTTTCCTTGCCTACAGTCTTGTAAGTCGGTGAGCAGGTGAGCATAATGTTTACGTTCACCAAACTGTTTTTTTAGAAATTCCTTAAGTGATGGCCATGTTTCGAAATCTTTAATAGAGCACGCAGTTTCTGCCTTGCCTTCTAATTGACTTAATACATATTTAAAGACGACGTCTTCCTGTTGAGGAGACGCCAAGGATATTGCGCTATCGCAGTTCCTTAGGAAAGCTGTTAGCTTATCCCTATCACCGTTAAATGGTTTAATAAATTTTAACACAACACTTAGTGGAATTTCCTCATCACCTTTCAATTCTTTAACGTCTCTTTTAGATTCAGATTTCGACATATTTATGTGGCGTTATGGTACCGATATGGACTTATAAAACGTTATCTACTTCTGAGAATTACGTTGACTCTGCTCGGATGTGAGAGTTATGCACAACTGATAAGGACGACTGAGATCGAAGTGTAGGCCTCTTAACAAAGTTACCTTGAGTCTAATTATAGATGCTTTAAAACTAATCTTATTTTAAGTTAACACACGATTATGACGCTATATACGCGAACTTTACACACAACACACACGAATTGCACTGAAAATTCACTGAATAGAGTAATTTGGACTTACAGGAACAGCTTGTAGGAGTTTTTCATGCTGGATTACGTCTACCTTAGACGTATGGATAAGAAGCCTAAGGTTGCCGTAGGGTCGGCGCTGGATACAATATGGGTTGGGTGCGCAAGTGCTACCCAACTGCTTAGTACCACTTATGACGCAGTGGACACGGAGCGGCGATATGCAGCTTTGGACCAGGTCGAATAGTATCGACCTTCGATGTGATGAGTTCGGGTTGAGATGTTTGTTAGGCGACACAATCACTAGGCACTTTTAGGATCACAGATATACCAACTTTTATTTCCGGCGACGTATTTACCGTTTATTATTAGGACACTGGGGATGCCTTATCCCACCGCTGCCACCAAATGTTAGAAGGGAAACTTCCGGAATCTTTTTAAAAAAGGTTTATTTTACCTTCTAAGATTAATTACAGTATATTTTGGGAAAACCCGGTAAACGTCCCAACTAATTGAGTGCCAAACCCGAACTGGCTAGAGGCCCGTTGCAAATCAAGTCCCAGGAATGCCGGTGCTGACTTGGCGTTAGTGTCAGCGTTTACTAGTACAAAATAGGCATGTAACATTACGCCTGGACGGACAGTCAAATTGTTTTGTGTTGGTTGAAGGCGTCCGTCCACTCTTTGGAGGTCTTTGTTGCAAACCGAGTGTCCCAGATTCAAAATTCTAAAACGCCTTTGAATTGGAGGCACGTGACTGGAGATTTGACCCCAGGTGCCGTGGCCTCACGTGGGTGCATGGCACCCCGCTTGTTTGCTTACCCCCTATGGTGGGGACCAGACTGACTGACTCATCCCGAGGATGATTAGCCTCGATCGCCAGTCTTGATGTCGGGTCCTTTGCCCGAGCTCAAGGTGCTCGCTGTTGGAACAAAGGACCCTGAGTTTAGTTGAGTCGATACAGCTCCTCGACAAATTGTTGAATTGTTGGTGACTGATCGTCACAGTGAGAACTCGCATGCCGGTTGCAATGCGCTGTTGGCCATTCTGCAGCGAGAGTTTTGGATACTGTCGGGAGCCGTTGGTAATTTGAACCCCTTTTGGACGACACGGGTCTTTTGTTGTTTGGTTGTTGACGGTTGAAGCACTCTAGCCTTCCTTAAGGGGCCCGTCACCCCCTTTTGTTGCCTAAGGAGGGCCATTTGGTTAAATTGTTGTTGTTTGGTTGTTTGGTTGTTGTTGTTGTTTGGTTGTTTTGTTGTTTGTTATTGTTTTGATCCGCCAGCCTGCCCCCATTGGGGGGTTTTTTTTGAGGCCGCGGTGAAAGCGGCACAGGAACTCTGGCGCAGATTGATGGGAGACACCGTTCTCACCTTTAAGGAGTTAGCTACGGTATTTTGCCGTTTTGAAGCTGTATTGAACTCGCGTTCATTGTGCCCGCTGTCTTCGGACCCGAACGACTTGGAGGCCCTGACTCCGGGCCATTTTTTTGATTTGACAGCCACTTGTCGCCCTGCCGGAGCACCCTTTTGTCGATGTGAGCCAAAATTGGCTATCGCAGTTTCAGTTGGTGCAGCAGCTCGCTCAGAGTTTTTGGAAGCGTTGGAGCTTGGAGTATTTGCACATCCTCCAGCAGCGCGTCAAGTGGACTGATAAAACGCAGCCTTGTCAAGATTGCCAAGTGATTAGCGGACGGGAAGGCCCGTCCGGGGGGGGGGGGGGAATGTTCCGTACCGTTTATTACTCTATGCGCCTACGTTTCTAAACGTGTAACAGAGTGAGAACTGTCACTTGTCAAGTTTGACTTTGACACTTCTCTTTGATTTTGTGCTTGAAAAGGAATGGCGAGTCCTCTTGGCATCCCGACCTTTTTGTTAAATTAATCCCTTAGAACCGGTCGTTTTGGTGAACAATAAGTCATGACCCAATTGTTTTGTGTTAATAACCCCATTTGGTGAGATAATACGGGTTTAGTTTCTTGAAATTGAAATAGTTTGAAGGTTAAGTGTTGAAGACCGCATGTCTGGATGGCAGACCTCTTGGAGCGGCGGATTGTAACCTGGAGATACTCATAACGTCACAACACAATACAATACACACTCACATACATAAATCTAGGTACCACCCACAGGCAGTTTCCTTCAACCATGAGGTGAGTCATTTGTTAATTGTATTGCTTCTTCATTTGAATTATATTATTATATTGTTCTGCTCCGCGCACTAGTTTCGCTCGCCACTCTTGTCTCCAGAGCCCCACGATTATCACGCTTCCACATAATAATTAAAATCCTATGGGGGCCTGGCCTGGCAGCGAACACCACCAAATTGGTAATTTACAGTAAGCTAATTACTTGGCAGTCTCTATAAGGGAAGTTGTAATACGCTGTAAATATTTGATAACTATGATTGCTTGTTTATTTGAAATAATTTGTTTAAATTTGTTGTGTCGGGTAAACTGAAGTTACCATAGTCAGCCTGGTTTTATATGCTAACAGTGTTGATTGGCATTATTGAGCAATAACATTGTTTTAATTGGAATAAAGGTTTATTATTGTTGTACCGTTGACATTGGTTTTGAATTAAAATAAAAGTTTATTGTTGTTCATTGAATTGGAACCAGTATTTTGTTATTTCTTGAGTTGCGGTCTAGCAGTTTGGCAGTTTGTTGTTTGGATTTCCTGGTTATATTGTTTGCACTTTGTTATTTGATTATCTTGTTTGGTTTATTTGAATTGTATTGTTTGTGCAATGGCACACAAAGCGGTGAGAGAGGCAATCAGTGGATTGACCACACAGCTACGGTGGTTCACTTCAGCTGCAGCGACTGCTGAGCGCCAGGATCTCGAAGGGATCACTCTTGCTCGGTTCGAGCAGTTGAACGTGAGACTCGGCAACGTTGATGCTCTGCTTACCCGCTACAACGAGTGCATTTGTGATGTGGCTCTGGAAGTGCTGGACCAGGCAGCACGTGACAAGGTCCTTGCTGACTACGACCAGATCTTGGGCCTGGGGGATGTTATTGGTCAACGTGCTCGGGAAATATTGCAGAGCCAGACACCAGTCCAGGTCAAGCCGGAGACCTCGATTGTTTCAGGTCCCGGACTATTAAGTAGACTGCCTACTTTGGAACTGCCACACTTTGACGGTCGCTTGGACCATTGGCTAGGTTTCCAAAACCTGTTTGAAAGTTTGGTTGATGCACGCTCGGACCTCAGACCCGCCCAAAAGTTGGCCTACTAGTTGTCTGTCCTGGAAGGTGAGGCTCGAGCCTTGGTACAGCATCTGTCGGTGACTGACTCAGCCTACGCTACCGCTTTAGAACTACTCACCCGGCGGTATCAAAACAAACGTTGTTTGGCTGACGTTCACATCAAACAGATTTTGGGGTTACCGGTAATTACAAGATTGTCAGCATTGCGTACTGACCTGTTGAACCCGTTGGTGGCAGCGACCAACGCTTTAAAGCGATTGGACTTGCCGGTGGACCATTGGTCTTACCTTTTGGTACATGTGGTGCTGCAATGGCTTCCTGCTGATTTGAGGGCTCGTTTCGAGCAAAAGTATGGAGGGGATAGTGTCACACAACTCCCCCCATTTGGTGACCTCGTCAAATTTTTGGAGGATGAGTGTCGGTTTATGGATAACTCTAACGTTGCCACCGAGTCACGCCAACCGTCTTCCCGGCCACGAGACCAGGGACGGACTAGGGCTCGCGGGCCTGTTGATGGTCGCCCCGTTGCTCGTTTTGCTGGCACCCAGAGTCGTCCTGGTTGTGAGTTTTGTAAGGACACGGGGCATGGCATGGCAACTTGCGCGGCCTTTTTGAAATTGCACGTGAGTGCCCGCCGCCGAGTTGCCAGTGCACGCCGTCTGTGCTTCTCATGTTTGGGGGCTCACTTCCATCGGGACTGCCCCAACCCCCGCCCTTGTAGAATTTGTAGGGGGTCCCATTTGGACATATTGTGCGCTAACGCGAACCACGCTGGCAGACCAGCCTCTGATGAAGGTTCGCGTACGGGGATGTACCATGGAGTTGGTCACCGGGCTTCTGCCTCGCCAGTTTTGAACCGGGGAGAGGCCCGCAATTTTGAGCGCCGCACTCCACCCCCCTCGCAAGTTGTTCGAGAGCCGCGCGACCACCATTTGGTCTCCCCGCGTAAAGGCGATTACGCACTTGTTGCTAGGCAGCGCTGGCCAGACCAGCACCGCCTTCCCTCCCCTCCATTGGCGGAACGTCCCCGGTTGGAGTCACGCCCCCCGCCATTCAGGCATCCGGTGGGATATACCCTTCCAGCGATGGCGCGTGGCTCGGGACACCGCGCGGACGAGGAATTTGTCCTCCATCTTCGTCGGGAAAGACTTGAGCCTGGGTGCGGCGATCGGTCGCCGCCCAGGCATTGTTAGGAACTTGGCGCCTGCCCCGCTAAGGTACCCCCTCAGATCCAAACGGTTTTGTTGCCAACGGCATCGGTCAGGGTCTGGGGGCCCACGGGGGATTCTGTTGTGGTCCGTGCCATTTTGGACACGGGAGCCCAGGGTTGCCTTTTGTCATCTTCTTTAGCGGGACAGGTGGGCCTTGATGTGCGTGACTTTTCACGCAAAATTAGGGGAGTGGGCGAAACAGATGTCACCCCCAAGGGACTGGCTTGGTTTGAGGTCACTCCTCTGAATTGTATGGCACCTAAAATTGTTGCTTCGGCCGTTGTTCTGACGAATATTTTGGGTAGTCATCCATCATGTCAGCTGTCTTCAGAAATCGTACGGTTGACGTCAGGCCTGGAATTGGCTGACCCCCGGTTTGATTCCCCTAGTACAGCGCATTTGTTGTTGGGTTCCGATGTACTAGGGAGAATATTTTTAGGTGATATAAAGGTTCTGCAGCCACGCAGTTTGGTGGCTGTCTCGACCATCTTTGGCTTTGCGTTGATGGGACCAGTGTTGTGGGTCTCCCCTACACCTGAACCTGATTTTGTGTTGTCATCCGGCTCCGCCCTCTCTGACGCCGTTCAGAGGTTTTGGGAGGTTGAAGAGCCCCCTCAGGTAGCCCGTTTGAACCCGGAACACGAGGAGTGCGAGTTGTTCTACCAGAACAACACAGGTCGACTCCGTTCCGGCCAGCTTGTGACCAGGTTGCCTTTTGTTGCGGTGCGACCACCTCTCGGCGAATCCAGACCTACGGCCGAGAAGAGATTGTTGGCAATGGAGCGCCGCATGAGCAGGGACCCAGTGCTGCGGCAGAAATATTTGGATTTCATGCGGGAATACGCAGATTTGGGACACATGTCGGTGTCAAATTTGGATTGGCGCTCAAGTGAGCATTATTTCCTGCCGCATCACGCGGTCCTCAAGCCATCCACCGGTAAGCTGCGCACGGTGTTTGATAGGTCTGCGCGGACTTCATCTGGTGTCTCCTTGAATGATTGCTTGCATCCAGGCCCCAAAATTGTTGAGGGATCTTTGTGACGTCATTACGTCTTTCCGTCGTCATCAGGTAGTTTTTGTGGCCGACATCAAAATGATGTTCCGCCAAACGGTTATTCACGAGGATGACCGACGTTATCAGTTGATCCTGTGGCGAGAGAATCCCCAGGACCCCATGATTGTGTATGAGTTCAATACGAATACGTACGGCCTCCGATCGAGCCCTTTTGTTGCTATTCGTTCCCTTTGGGAGCTCGCGGACCGAGAGCGTTTGAAGTTCCCTCGTGCGTCCGCCATCTTAAAAACGGACTTGTATGTTGACGACGTTTGTACTGGAGCTCCCACAGTTGGGGAAGCCGTCCTGTTGCGTGACGAATTGATTGGTATTTTGGCTTCCGCTGGCTATGAGTTGCGTAAATGGGTGTCCAACTCGCCAGCGCTATTGGAAGGTTTGCCGGAGGATCATAGGCAGGACCCGCTTTTGTTTGAAAATGTTGACAACCCTGCTATGATACCAGTTCTCGGCGTTCAGTACCGACCAGTCCAAGACATCTTCACATACGATGTCGACTTGGAGTCACCTCACACTTGGACTAAACGACTGGTGTTGTCTACTGTCGCGAGGACCTTTGACCCGAATGGTTGGATATGCCCGGTATTGTTTTGGGCGAAATGTTTTCTTCAGCGCCTTTGGACTGCGGGACTTGGTTGGGACGAGCCACTTCGGGAAACCCTGTTGGAAGATTGGCTCCAATTTGTGTCCGCACTCCCTGCAGTCAACGAGGTCGTGTTACCCCGCGCTATCCTCCTCCATGGGAGCTACGTTGCTCACACTTTGGGTGGAACTGTGGACATTCGGGTTTCTTACGCCTGGACGTACAGTAAAATTGTTTTGTGTTGGTTGAAGGCATCCGTCCACTTTTTGGAGGTCTTTGTTGCAAACCGAGTGTCCCAGATTCAAAATTCTGAAACGCCTTTGATTTGGAGGCACGTGCCTGGAGATTTGAACCCGGGCGACGTGGCCTCACGTGGGTGCATGGCACCCCGCCTGATTGCTCACCCCCTATGGTGGGGACCAGACTGGCTGACTCACCCCGAGGATGATTGGCCTCGAACGCCAGTCTTGATGTCGGGTCCTTTGCCCGGGCTCAAGGTGCTCGCTGTTGGAACGAAGGACCCTCCGTTTGACCCTGATTTTTTGTTGAATCGATACAGCTCCCTCAACAAATTGTTGAACGTTACCTCGTGGATCAGGCGTTTTGGTCATAATTCTAGGAACTCCGGGAACAAACGCCTATCTCCGGTTCTCTCTCCTCAGGAGCGACAGGAATCACTCCTCCTTTAGGTCCGCTCCGTGCAGGCTGCACACTTTGAGAAGGAGATTGAAACTTTGAAGTCTGGTAAGGCTAAATTGTCGGGAGCCATTAGTAAATTGAACCCCTTTTTGGACGATACGGGTCTCTTGCGTGTTGGGGGACGGTTAAGGCACTCTAGCCTTCCTTATGGGGCCCGTCACCCCCTATTGTTGCCTAAGGTGGGCCATTTGGTTAAATTGTTGGTGACTGATCGTCACATTAAGAACTCGCATGCCGGTTGCATTGCGCTGTTGGCCATTCTGCAGCGAGAGTTTTGGATATTGTCGGCCCGTCGTACTATTCGTAGCATCGTCTTCCGTTGTTTGCCGTGCTACCGGACTAAGGCCTCTACTATGCAGCCAATGATGGGAGACTTGCCGGCTGATCGTGTCAATGAGGCGAGACCCTTTGCAGGCGTCGGAACGGACTTTGCTGGTCCCTTTTTGGTGGAGACGTCTCCTCTTCGGAATAGTAAAATTGTTAAGGCTTATTTGTGTGTTTGTCTGCCTGTCGACTAAGGCAGTGCACTTGGAGTTGGAAACGGGAGGTTCTCGACGGAGGCCTTTGTGGCGACCTTGGATAGATTTGTGTCTCGCCGTGGGTTACCTACTTTGATCAGGTCTGATTGCGGTACTAACTACAAGGGTACAAGTAACTATTTGAAGGAGGTATACGCCTTCCTTGCTGAGAACCAGGTTGACATTGGTAACAAATTAGCTCACCGAGGGGTCACTTGGTTATTTGACCCGCCAGCCTGCCCCCATTGGGGGGGTATTTTTGAGGCCACGGTGAAAGCGGCAAAGGGACTCTGGCGCAGATCGTTAGGAGACACCGTTCTCACCTTTGAGGAGTTAGCTACGGTATTTTGCCGCATTGAAGCTGCACTGAACTCGCGTCCATTGTGCCCGCTGTCTTCGGACCCGAACGACTTGTAGGCCCTGACCCCGGGCCATTTTTTGATTGGACAGCCACTTGTCGCCCTGCCCGAGTACCCTCTTGTCGATGTAAGCCAAAATCGGCTATCGCGGTTTCAGTTGGTGCAGCAGCTCGCTCAGAGTTTTTGGAAGCGTTGGAGCTTGGAGTATTTTCACATCCTCCAGCAGCGCGTCAAATGGACTGATAAAACGCATCCGCCCAAAATTGAAGACCTCGTCCTGATTAAGGATGCCAACCTTAAGCCGTTGTATTGGCGCCGGGGGCGCATTCTCAATTTGGTGGCTGGCACCGACGGGGTTCCTCGTTTTGCAGAGGTTTTGGTGGACGGATCGGTCGTGAAGAGAGCGGTCGCAACCTTGTCAAGATTGCCAATTGATTAGCGGACGGGAAGGCCCGTCCGGGGGGGTAGATGTTTCATCCCGTTTAAAGTAGTTACTCTATGCGCCTTCGGAACGCGCCCGAATGGAATGACATCTGACTTGTCAAGTTTGACTTTTGACACTTGTCACGCCCTTTTAGTTTTGGTCTTTGAAAGCGTCGGATAGATTTTTGCTTCCGCGAGTTTTTGTAAATTAATCCTTGAGAATCGGTCGTTTTTGCGGACAATAAGTCATGACCCAATGGTTTTGTGTTAAATAACCCCAATTTGATGAAGTAATACGGGTTGAGTTTAAGATATATCTTTTGTTGAAATAGTTTGAAGGTTAAGTGTTGAAGACCGCACGTCTGGATGGCAGACCTCTTGGAGCGGCTTCGATTGTAACCTGGAGAAACTCATAACGTCACAACACAATACAATACACACTCACTTACATACATAAATCCAGGTAACCCCAAGAAGCAGGTGTTCGTCTACGACCAGGTGAGTTCTTTTGTTCGTTGTATTGTACTTATTGCAATTAAATTATATATTGTCTGCTCCGCGTACGGCGGACTAGTTTCGCTCGCCACTCTTGTCTCCAGAGCCCCACGATTATCACGCTTCCACATAATAATTAAAAACCTTATGGGGCCCCCAGACCCTGACCGATGCCGTTGGCAACAAAACCGTATCGATCTGAGGGGTACCTTAGCGGGGCAGGCGCCAAGTTCCTAACAATGCCTGGGTGGCGACCGATCGCCGCACCCAGGCTCAAGTCTTTCCCGACGAGGATGGAGTTCAAATTCCTCGTCCGCGCGGTGTCCCGAGACACGCGCCATCGCTGGAAGGGCATATCCCACCGGATGCCTGAATGGCGGGGGGCGTGACTCCGACCGGGGACGTTCCGCCAATGGAGGGGAGGGAAGGCGGTGCTGGTCTGGCCAGCGCTGCCTAGCAACAACTGCGTAATCGCCTTTCCGCGGGGAGACCAAATGGCGGTCGCGCGGCTCCCGATCAACTTACGCGGGGGGTGGAGTGTGGCGCTCAAAATTGCGGGCCTCTCCCCGGTTCTGAACCGGCGAGCCAGAAGCCCGGTGACCAACTCCATGGTAACACCCCGTGCGCGAACCTTCATCAGAGGCTGGTCTGCCAGCGTGGTTCGCGTTAGCGCACAAAATGTCCAAATGGGACCCCCTACAAAATCTACAAGGGCGGGGGTTGGGGCAGTCCCGATGGAAGTGAGCCCCCAAACATGAGAAGCACAGGCGGCGTGCATTGGCAATTCGGCGGCGGGCACTCACGTGCAATTTCAAAAAGGCCGCGCAAGTTGCCATGCCATGCCCCGTGTCCCTACAAAACTCACAAACAGCACGACTCTGGGTGCCAGCAAAACGAGTGGCGGGGCGACTATCAACAGGCCCGCGAGCCCCAGTCCGTCCCTGGTCTCGTGGCCGGGAAGACGGCTGGCGTGACTCAGTGGCAACGCCAGAGTTATCCACAAACCGACACTCATCCTCTAAAAATTTGACGAGGTCACCAAATGGGGGAGATGTGTAACACTATGCCCACCATACTTTTGCTCGAAACGAGCCCTCAAATCGGCAGGAAGCCGTTGCAGCACAACATGCACCAAAAGGTAAGTCCAATGGTCCACCGGCAAGTCCAATCGCTTTAAAGCGTTGGTCGCTGCCACCAACGGGTTCAACAGGTCAGTACGCAATGCTGACAATCCAGTAATGACCGGTAACCCCAAAATCAATTCAATATGAACGTCAGCCAAACAACGTTTATTTTGGTACCACCGGGTGAGTAGATCCAAAGCGGTAGGGTAGGCTGAGTCAGTCACCGACAGATGCTGTAGCAAGGCTCGGGCCTCACCTTCCAGGACAGAAAACAAATAGGCCAACTTTTGGGCGGGTCTGAGGTCCGAGCGTGCATCAACCAAACTTTCAAAATGGTTTTGGAAACCCAACCAATGGTCCAAGCAACCGTCAAAGTGTGACAGTTCCAAAGTAGGCAGTCTACTCAATAGTCCGGGACCTGAAACAACCGAGGTCTCCGGCTTGACCTAGACAGGTGTCCGGCTCTCCAATATTTCCCGAGCACGTTGACCAATAACATCCCCCAGATCTAAGATATGGTCGTAGTCAGCAAGGACCTTATCACGTGCTGCCTGGTCCAGCACTTCCAGGTCCACTTCACAAATGAACTCGTTGAAGCGGGTGAGCAGAGCATCAACGTTGCCGAGTCTCACGTTCAACTGCTCGAACCGTGCAAGCGTGACCTCTTCAAGATCCGGGCGCTCAGCGGTTGCTGCAGCTGAAGTGAACCACCGTAGCTGTGTGGTCAATCTACTGATTGCCTCTCTCACCGCTTTGTATGCCATTGCACAAACAAAACAATTCAAATAAACCAAACAAAAAAATATTTAATAACAAAGTTCAATCAATAAACTGCTAAACTGCCAGTCAACAAGTCAAGAAATAACAAAATATTGGTTTCAATTCAATAGACAACAACAAACTTTCATTTCAATTTAAAACCAATGTCAACGTTCAAAAATTCAATTTCAAATTCAATTAAAAAAATATGCCAATTTCAAATATTAATTTCACAAACCACTATGTCAATGGGGATAATAAACCTACACCACCACAATAATAAACCTTTATTCCAATTTAAAACATTGTTTATGTTCAAAATGTCAGTATCAAATGTCAATTTTTACAAACAACCATGTCAATGGTACAAAACTCCTATATTTTAATGTCTTCCAGACATTCAATACCACAGGTCAGAACCTACAAGGGGTTATAACATAGCCCAATCCAATTAACTCTATTAGCATATGTAACCCGGCTGACTTTGGTAACATTAGTTTACCCTTCTCAACAATTTAAAACAAATTATTCCAATAAACAAACAATCATAGTTAACAAATATTTACAGCGAATTACTACTTCCCTTTAGAGACTGCCAAGCAATTAGCTTACTGTAAATTACCAATTTTGTGGTTGTATATCTTACAACCACGCTCTGCTACCAAAAATGTTCGACGCCAGGCCAGGGCCCGGCCATAGGATTTAAATAGCGCAGTGGAAACGTGATGGTGCAGCCCTGGAGCGAGAGTGGCTCAGCGAACTGTCCGCCGTGCGCGGAGCTGATTAATACAATATTCAACTGATGGTAGAAACCTGCTTCTGGAGCCTACCTGGATTTATGTATGTAAATGAGTGTATATTGTATTGTCTAGTGACGTTATGAGTATTCCAGGATACAATCCACCGCTCCAATACGCCCTGCTACCAAAGGCATGCGGTCTCCAACACGCGGTTCAATCACTATCACATCAAAGTACTTCAATCAAACAAACTCAACCCGTATTATCTCGTCAAAAGGGGTTGGTTACACACAAAACAATTGGGTCACGACAAATTGTCCACAAATCGACCGGTTTAAACGGATTACTTTCAAATGGTCGCGAGATCCAAGCGGCGACGAGCATCCATTTTTCAAAGACCAAACCAAAGAGAAAAAATCAAACTGACAAGTGACAGATGTCACTCCGTTCGGTACGCTCCGTTAGACGCACAAATTAAACAAGTCAAACGGGACGGAACAGTGGAACTGACGCTCCAGGTGTTCGGCGAAGACCTCCGCCCGGTCCTCCGCTACGTACTTGAGCGCCCCGTCGCTGTTCAGCAAGGGACGTACCGGGGCTGGGGTGTTCGAGAGTTGGCCGCACAGCTTGTAGATCGACGGCCAACTGTCCGTCGCTTCGTCGATTCGGTCCTCCCAGCCCGCGGTGGTCTGGGCCTATAACTCGGCCTTGACCCTTTACGCGAGACGGTTGAGCTGCGTTTTCAGAGTGGGGCAGCGGAGCTGTTGCCACTGCTTGCGTAGGCGCCTCTTCTCGGCGATCATCCTCGACAGCCGCGGAGGTAGAGGCGGTAATAGCCCCCTCTCACGCGGCTGTACAGTAGTCGCCGCTTGCAAGGCGCTCTGTATGCAAGCAGTGACGTCACACGCCGCCCTGTCAACGTCCGCGGAAGTAGTGATAGGCCGAGTCGGCGCAGTGGTCTCTACTTCCTCTGATAACTGGGTCCAGTCGGTACGTCGACGTGGCGCCAGGGGTTTCAGACGGCTCGGCACACCCGAAAGGACGACGAGTACAGGGTGATGGTCCGACTGTAACTCGTCATCGATCACGTGCTGCGTGATCTGACAGTGTAGCCCTGGGTGGACCACAATGTCCAGCACGTCCGGCATGTATACCTGTGCGTCCGGATAGTGGGTTGGCGTCTCTGGGCCGGACACTGTGTAACCGAAGGCTTCGGCATCAGCTAGAAGCCGTCTTCCCCCGGTATTCGTGCTGCACGAGTTCCACGCCGGGTGCTTGCAATTCAAGTCACCGGCGAGGAGAGTGGGACGCGTAGAGCCAGATATAAGGGCCCGCAACTCAGATGTATCCAAGTGGGTCGCGGCGGCTTATAACAAGCGTACATAACTATGTCCTCGCCGGCTACGTGCAGCTGTACACCCAGCGCGTAAAACGTGCCGAGTGACGGCGAGGGGAGCTCTTGGTGGACGACTCTTCGCCTTACCAGTACCGCCAGACCACGGTTATTCTGGTGTGCCGACCGCTCGTCCTGTCTATAAACGAGATACCCCGGGAATCTGATCCTGTCCCCGGGGCCCAGCAGCGTCTCACTTATTAACGCCACGTCGACGTCCTGTTCCCTCAGTAGGTGGCGGAGGGGGGCGACCTTGTCCCGAAGGCCGCGGGTGTTCCAGTGGATCACCCTCAACGGTCTAGCCATGGTACAGGGTGAGTAACTTGGCCAGACCGTCGTGGATGACGGTCTCTATATCTTGGCCCTGCCTGATGGCCTTTATTAGGTCCATCAGGAGCTGTATGGCGCAGGCCGTGAAATCGCTCCTGATCGTACCAGGAGTCCGAGCTGTGGATGCGGCGTGGGCTTGTGCGCCGGCGACGCCGCGACTCGGTTTGGGCTCGGGGTATTTTGTGGTTTTGGTTGGTTTTGTTTTAACCTTAACCGGCTGCGGCGCTGTGCCGGCGCTGGTGGTGGGTACCACCTCTGCGGCCTGCGCCCCGCTGATGGCAGGGCCTGCCCTCGGGACAGCTGCTGGTTGAGTTAAGGTACTCATGGTCACCGCGGGGGGTTTGGGCTTCTTGCCTCTCCCTTTTCCCCCGCACCTCTTCTTCCTTCGCCTGGTGGAGGATGGTTGCTCATTTCTGGGTGTGGGCCCGTTGGCCACCGCCATTAAAGACGCGCCCGGTGGCCCTTCTGGCTCCACTTGCCTCTCGGTGGCCGCCAAGGGCCGGCGTGTAGAGGCGGATCTGGCGGCGGTCCCCGCCCGCCTGTTCCGTATCTCGGCCTGGTAGGTGGGGCACTTTATGTTGCACGCGGGGTGCGGGCCACCACAATTAATGCAGGCGGCCGGCTCCTCCCGCGGGCGTGGACAGTCCCTCGCTGTGTGCTCGCCCCCGCATCGCACGCAGGCGACCGGGTGGTGACACTGGTGCGAGCTGTGTCGAAACTGCTGGCACCAGTGGCACTGAGCGGGCCCACGCTTCCCACGCCAGGCCTCAATCTTGATCCCCCGCATCATCATGAATACAGAGGTGTCAAATATGGCCCGGACGTCTGGGGTCTTCTTTAGTATGGCGTGGAACACGCAGCCGGGTCTTCCTTGTGCGCCCTTAATATGGCGCACGTACTCCGGCTGGTATCCCAGCGCACGCAACTCATCCTCAATCTCCTGAGGGTCGGTATCTGCCGGCAGCCCCCTTATGGCCACCTTTATGTTCTTTTCCGTCGGTAGCGAGTAGGCGAACCAGGCGACGCGCGACGCCCTCTTCTTTTTCCAGGCCCGTCAGGTACCGCTGGACCAGTCTGTACTCCTCCTCTGAGTCGGGGGTGAATCGTACCCCATCCCCATAAGGACGACCGTTGAGAGGCCGGCCCAGCTTGGCAGCAATGGCCCGGAAATGTGTTGCCCAGTTCGGCAACTTCTCAACTACCAGCGGAGGGTATCTTAACTTTTTCCTCTTACCTGCTAGAGTCGTCGTCGTCGCGGCCCCAGGGGCAGCAGTGGCGTCAGCAGGTGTGGTGGCAGGGGTGGCAGGGGGCCGCGCGGCGGTGCTGGACCCAGTTGCTCTGCCTCGGGTGGACGCCGTCGGAGAAGGCGTAAGGCGCGCCGCGTCAGCAAAGGTGGGCGACGCGGGCGTGTCCCGACCCTGCGGCGCGCTATCGCGCTGTGGCCGCGGCGGGTCTAGGCAGTACCGCTTCGCCTCCTCCGGTTGGTCCCCCGAGCTGCGTCTTCCCTGTGTCGCTGGGGCTTCGGGTCCAGTTGAAACTCGAAGCCGAACCCCAACGACGGCGTCGGCGAGAAGGCTGGGGTGGTCGCATCGGCCTCCGCTTCTCCCTCGTAGGGCCGCTGACCGGATCGCAGTGTCGTATCGTATGACACGTCGTCGCGACCGGAGGCAGCCGAGCCCGCAGACGCCAGCAACATGCTTGATCCCGCATGGGACGAGCACGCCGACAGCATCGCGGGCGAGTCGTAGGCGGAGGCTCGCGGGGGTGCGGGCGAGTCAGGTGCGTACTACACCGCTCGCACCGGGCGGCCTTGTGGCCACGTGCTGGCCGGGCGCTCCTGCTCCCTCGACGCGCTTGGTCCCGCCGGCAAGAGGCGGGGGTCCAACGCGGAGGTGCGTGGAGCTGGGCCAGCACGAGACGACTTCGGTGTCGGTGTTGGCGGGGCGCCGCTGCGCGCCGGCGGCGAAGTGAATCGCGGCGGCGGCGCAGCCGGGCGCGCTGGTGGCGCGCGGGGGTGCGCGGAGGTCGTGGTGGGGTGCACAGGTGGCGCGGTGGCTCGCACACTGAGCACAGGATGCGTGTGGGGCGCGCTGGTGCGCGCAGCAGGCGCGGCTGGGTGCGCCGTAGGCGTATGGTGCACCGTGGGCGCAGGGTGCGTGGGCGACGCGACGGAGCGCCCAGTAGGCGCGGGCCGAACGGCCGGCGCAGCGGGGCGCACGGGCGGCGCGGCAGGGCGCACGGGCGGCGCGGCAGGGCGCCCACTCGGCGCAGCGGGGCGCACGGGAGCGGGCACGCGCGCGGGCGGCGCTGCGGTGCGCGCTGGGTCGCGGCCCGTAAGGGCGGCAGGACCCGGGGCCTGTATAGGCACCGGGCGGAACGCCGCGGGGCGGACGGCCACAGCGTGGTGCCGGCCCGACGACGGTGTCGGCGCAGCGCGCGCAGGCGCCAGCGTCGTCGACGGGCCCGCAGTCGCAGCGGCGCTCGTTACCCCTCCTCCTCTTCGGGGGTCTTCCCCCCCTCTTCTCGGTGTGGCCAGCGGCGCACCGGACGACGCGACGCCGATGTTCGGCAGCGACGTCGTCCGGTCCAACGCCGGACGCCCCTCCTCTTCTTCTGCAGCCCCGGCATCGCGGCCCAAAGAGCCGCGCTTGCCGGGCTTCGGCATCACGGGGGCGAAGGCCTCCCGCGACCGGTGCGGTGGCGAGCCACCGGGCAGCGAGCCTCCGTTCGTGTCGCCCCAGGTGCCGGCTGGTCCCTGAGTCGACACGTACGGAAGTAGTTAAAACTGAGCACTATGAAGCACTAGGTGCGGTCCGCGCAGGGATGAGCAGGTACTTGTGGGATAGTACCGCTTTGGCCGACGAGCCAATCCTCTGCGTGCCGTCTCAACAGCGCAGCTCCTTATAAAGGCGGTCGCTAGTGGCCGAGGGTAGTTACAATATTTTACTCCACTGAACTTTATGTCAAATGATCGAAAGAGTGAAGGTTTGTCTATGATGCGTCCGGTGCACGTTCCACTAGCGCCATTTAGTCGCCTTCTCTCGCAGCTGTCAATTAATATGGCTGCCGTCAAATATATTTTATATTTTAATGCACAGATAAATAATAGGTTGCACAGATTGTACAGTGCAAGCACAGCACAGTTTTCATATCAATATGTCAGCATTTTACCTGCGCCGGGCCGGCTAATTTAGTACACGAATAGCATTCATACCGCGTGCACTCATCTATCATGCAATCATACTTTTATCAATAAATATCAATCAATCAGTATCAGTGTATCAATCAGCATCAACTCAAGGTGTAAGGTCCCTAACCATACATCTTAATGGTCCTTCGAGCCGGATGAGCGGGATCCAATCACGTTGTGAACATAATAGTGATTGTTCCTGTAAACACGACCTGCGGACGACGGTCAACGGTCTACCAACATCATCAAGCCATCGACTGCTGGCTCCATCATCGCAGAGGGTGCTTTGCTCTTCTTTCCGTGGTTGCGAATCGGTTCAGCCGGCCTCCCACAAGCGGGTCTCACCGGTTGGATTGAGAAGGCGCTAATATCGCGGAGAGTTTGCAAAAGCACTTCTTGTTGACTAGCGGTCAGGAATATAATCAAGAAAATTATCAATCATGACTTCCACAATGGAAAACATTTTAACAAATCAAGATCAAATCATGCAAGCAATGGAGCAGCTATTAAGGAACTTCAAGAAAGATTCTGCAGAACGTAAGACTCCATACAATATCAAGAAACGACTGCAAACTCTGGATAGTTATTGGTCTGAGTTCCAGTCTAATCATTTGAAATTATGTGAATTCGAAACTCGCAGTGCCAGCTATTTCGCCGATAATTGCTATCAAAGGACGAAACTCTTTTACACTGAAGCGCGGGAAACTATCGAACGTTACGAACGGAAGGATCCTAGTGAAAGTAAGAGAGACCAATCTCCGGGCAAGCCATCAATACAAGTATCGACACCGGCATCTAGTAAACACCATCAAGAAACTTCAAGCACCTCATTAGCTGACCCCGATCAAGCAAACAGCGATCCTTGTAACAGTAAGTCTAAATCACTGTGGAAAACTGTTTCTCAAGGAAATGCAAGCAAACTGGAGGAAATGCTGCGAAAGCAAAAAAGCAACTTCAAGGCGTTGTCTCGTACAATCAAGAGCGTGGTATTAGAGGACATCTCTGAAAAATGGGAACTCGAAGATCTACTGCGTAATGTACAAAAAAGGTGGTCAATCATCGACTCGTTGCACTGGGAAATTGACAGTGAGTTGTACGAGGAAGATGAAGATTATGAGCAAACATACAGCAGATATGAGCAGCTATACAATGACATGAAAAAGTCAATCAATATCAAGATGGGCTCAATTTCACACCGTGAAAATTGCACCCCCAAAATCGATATTTCCATATTCAGCGGGAATTACCTCAAGTGGACATCATTCAAGGATCTATTTATAGAAACAATCCACAACAACAAGTCAATGTCGAGTGCTCAGAAGATGCAGTTTTTGAAGAGCAAGCTAAAAGGTGAAGCGGAAAAGCTAGTCCAACACTTAAATATCAGTTCTGAAAATTATCAATTATGCTGGGACATCATGAATCATCGATACAACAACGAAAAGCTCATCTTTAGCTCGCATATCAACGTACTTCTGGCAATACCTACAATGCAAAATCAAGCAGATTATCAGATCAAGAAGATGTTTGATACTACCAACGAATGTCTTAACGCCATAAAGAATCTCGGCGTCAACATATCAAACTGGGACCCACTTATTGTGCACCTACTGGCACTTAAGTTGGACAGCGATACGCATGGGGAATACATTCAATCGCTAACCAATCCTAGAGCACTGCCGACACTCGACGATTTCCTATCATTTCTGGAAAACAAATACACCGCTCTTGAATCATCTAGGCGTAAGCAGTATACTCCAAAATCAAAGCAAGAAACATTCAACAGAAAAGAATCAGAACATCAGCCTAACAAACAAAGCAAACCTAATCAGCACAATAATAAGAACGATGCAGGCAAACCATTTTTCCGCAATTCAACGTTTAAAAGTTTTGCAATGAATAAACCAAACTGTCCACTCTGCAATGACAACCACGGACTTTTCCGTTGCAAGACATTTTTAGAATCTAGGCCAGAGGCCAAAGGAGATATTGTGAAACAATTGAACCTCTGTAAAAATTGTCTCTATGATCACAAAGACAAGCCATGCTACTCGGAGACAAAATGCAGAGTATGTCAAGGAAAGCATAACACCTTGCTGCACGATACGCTCCACAGCAACGGCGGGACAAGTAACACGAAGTCATCAGCAGAAGAACAACTGTCCATATCACGAGAAAACAGAACACGAGACACTGTCAACCATGTCTCAAATGAAAGTATTGTAGAAATACTGCTAGCAACAGCTCTTGTTCGTGTCAAAGCACGAAATGGGACATATCACACATTGCGTGCCCTAATTGATCAAGGCTCACAAGTCTCTCTAATATCAGAAAGCGCAGCTCAAAAACTAGAACTCCCAAGACAAGCATGCAAAGGCGTCATATTTGGCATCGGCACTAGTCAAGCCAACTGTAAGGGAGAGATCCGTATTACTGCGTCATCAATGCATACTGAATTTACATTTCAAGCAGATGTGCTGATAATGAACACACTGTTACACAACTTGCCCAACAGGACATTCTCAAAACCATCATGGGCATACCTACAAAACATACAGCTAGCAGATCCAGGATTCTATACAAGCCGACCAGTAGATCTACTACTAGGAGCCGACGTATATTCACAAATTATAATGGGAGGTATCATCAAAGAAAATGAGTCACTCCCTGTAGCACAACAAACTCAACTTGGGTGGATATTAAGCGGAAATGTCAAATCATATCACTGCAACGTCGTAATGAACAATCTGGAAGACATACAAAGGTTTTGGGCCATTGAAGACATAGCAGATGGCAATATCAACATGTCGAATGAGGATCATCAGTGCATTCAGCAGTATCAGACAGAAACTTTGCGACAGGAGGATGGCAGATATGTTGTAAGACTACCGCTAAAGCCAGAAATAAAGGAAAATTTGGGAGAATCAAAACCCAAGGCAGTCGCACAATTTTATCAATTGGAAAAGAAGTTTGGAAAAAACCCAAAAATTGCGCAAGATTACAAAGCATTCATCGATGAATACATCAGACTAGGTCACATGCGCGAGTGTACGAGTAAAAAACAGCCAGATTGCATTTTACCTCACCTATGTGTATTGAGGCCCGAATCAACAACAACAGCATTACGTGTGGTATTTAATGCGTCAGCAAAAACATCGACTGGCTACAGCTTAAATGATTTCATGTACAGTGGCCCAAATCTCCAACAAGACTTACTTACGTTAATATTGAGATGGAGACAACATAGATATGCGATTACAGCGGACATCGAGAAAATGTTCAGACAAATCTACTGTCATGACGATGATCTGCAATATCAAAAAATCATTTGGCGCGACTCACCTCAAGAGAAATTACGAGAATATGAGTTAACAACAGTTACATATGGCACCAAATCAGCACCATTTCTCGCCATGATGACTCTAAAGCAAATAGCAGAAGATGAACGCTCAAGGTATCCTGCTGCGGCCGCAGTTGTTGAAACCTGTTTCTACATGGACGACTTGTTGGCAGGACATCAGAGCATCGAAGAAGCTAAGCAACTAAAATCAGATCTTATCAAATTACTCAGATCAGGCGGATTTAATTTGAGAAAGTGGTCATCTAATAAATTAGAGGTATTAGATGACGTCACCGCAAACACAGCGCAATCATTTGAATTCAAACATCAAGAGTCAACTAAAACATTGGGGTTACGTTGGCACCCGCTGGACGATCAATTCAAGTTCGAAATGAAGATCGACACAAAATCGACAGCTCCAGCTACTAAGAGGTCCTTATTGTCAGATATATCCAAAATATTTGACCCACTAGGCTGGCTGGCCCCTGTCTCGACCAAGCTAAAACTTTTATTCCAAAATGTCTGGTCACTAACCCTACAATGGGACGACAAAGTACCGGCACATATCAACGAGCAATGGCAGAAGATCAAGAAAGATCTACCAGAAATAGAACATATCAATGTACCGCGATGGCTACAAACACAGCAAAACACAGAAATTGAACTGCATGGTTTCTGTGATGCATCCACAAAAGCGTATGCTTGCGTAATTTATTGCAGGATCATCAAACAGAACAATCAGAACAATCAAACTCCTGTGACCATAGTAGCAGGAAAATCAAAACTGGTTCCTGTCAATAAAGCGATATCATTACCAAGATTGGAGCTTAGCGCAGCACATTTATTATCACTTCTGATGAAAGTAGTTCAGAATACTTTACAGAACTACAATATCAAGATATATGGATGGTCAGATTCAACAGCGGTCCTGGGCTGGCTTCAGGGAGACCCAAATCGCTGGAAGCCATTTGTGGCAAATAGAGTGAAACAAGTCACTGAAGTAATCCCAATCAAGAACTGGCACTATGTGAAGTCGGCTGAAAATCCAGCTGATTGTGCTAGCCGAGGATGTTCAGCAGAGCAGCTCAAAGAACATTCACTATGGTGGCATGGACCAACGTGGCTACCATCATTTGATGAAGATGAACATAAACAACAAACTTATGTTACGCAAGACGAAATGAAAAAATCAGTACAAACAAGCGTCATTCAACAAAATGATGACATTGCTCAAAACATATTAAATAAATGTAGCAATTTCAACAGAGCAACGCGAGTTCTAGCTTGGACTTTGCGCGCAATAACACGTAATCAGCACAAACCAAAGTTTTTAACAATCGGCGAAATGAAGAAATCCAGACATTTTATCATCAAGCAAGTACAACAGTGGGAATTCAGAGAAGATATCATCAGTCTTCAGAAACATAAACAAGTCAGCGCAAAAAGTAAGCTGTTGAAGTTGAACCCATTCCTGGATCAAGAAGGCTTACTGAGAGTTGGCGGGAGGATCGCTAATGCGAATATCAGTCAAAATATGAGACATCCTCTCATAATACCTAAAAACTCTCATCTCAGTAACTTACTTATTGACCAAGGACATCAGATGACGTATCATGGCGGAGCTCGAATCACGCAAGCTTGGCTGCGTCAACAATATTGTCTTCAGAGCGGAAATCGAGCAGTCAAGAAACGCCTTAGAACCTGTGTCAAGTGCAGACGTCACGATCCAATCAAACAAGAGCAGTTAATGGGAGACTTACCTGCAGCTCGCAGCAATCCAGCACGACCTTTTTATCACTCAGGGGTTGACTACACTGGCTTTGTCTACATTAAAACAAACAAAGGCCGAGGAGTAAAGACAACAAAAGGATACATCGCTGTGTTCGTATGCATGGCCACGAAAGCTGTGCATCTGGAACTGGTCTCAGATCTGAGCTCCTCAGCATTTTTATCAGCATTACGCAGAATGTCAGCAAGAAGAGGCACCCCAAAACATATATACAGCGACAATGGTACGAACTTCGTAGGAGCAAGCAGAATTCTTAATGAAGAATTCATCAACATTCAAAAAGTGTTAGACGTGGAGTTTTACGAAGCAATCACCGACATGGAGATCAATTGGCACTTTAACGCCCCATCCTGGCCAAACGCGGGAGGTGTATGGGAAGCAGCTGTGAAGAGCTTAAAGTACCACCTAAAGAGAGTGATTGGCGAACAAAGGCTCACGTTTGAAGAATATTCAACAGTGCTAGCACAAATCGAAGCATGTTTGAACACACGACCATTGTGCGCTCTAAGTGAAGATCCAGAAGATTTGGATTACCTCACACCATCCCACTTTCTAGCAAGCGGACCAACCTTGACGTTAATCGAAACGGAGAAAGATTTGCGTACGAGATGGCAACTCACCCAAAAAATCATGGATGATTTATGGAAAAGGTGGAGAACAGAATACTTAAGCCAATTATCAGTGCGTAGCAAATGGCGCCAACCGCACACAAACTTGAAGATCAACGACATTGTCATCATACACGACGTACAGTTACCATCAGGAAAGTGGGCAATGGGAAGAATCACGCAACTTCATCCCGGAAAAGATGGGTACGTCCGGGTGGTTACTATTCGGACAAAAAATGGAACAATGAAAAGACCAATATCAAAGTTATCATTACTGCCTATAAATGAAAATCAATCAGAAGAACAAGAACATCAAAAATCCGCAAGTAACGTATCAAGTCAACGAACACAACAATCGTCATCAAAATTATGCAACTTAATTTATACCATTCTCATGATTCTTATGGTAATGGTACCTACAGCAAGAGGCGAATACAAGTTTTCAAGCCTGAGCAACAATCAAAGCATCTACTTCGACAAGGTAGCCAATATGCGGCTACAACGCGAAGAATGGAAGCTAATAGTTTACTGCGATATGGCTCCATATTGGCGAGGAATAGATGTAATCAACAAATACATGAATCACCTGGAAAACATATGTTCAACGGATCAAATACCACAATGTGACGTAGTCCGATTACAGTTACGTCATGGGTACGCCGAACTCGAACACTACAACAGCATTTTACTCGGTCAGCAAATGCACCGATTGCGCCGACGTAGAGGCTTTATCAATGGAGTAGGCAACATCGCACGAAGTTTATTTGGAATATTGGACGAAGATTTTGCCGAAAAAATATCAGAAAGATATTGACCTTATCAAGAAGGATCAAAAACATCTTGCCTTATTGTGGAAAAACCAGACATCAATCGTTGAAGCAGAATTGAATGTTATCAAACGAGTAGAAACCGCCTTGGAAAAACAACATAAACTCGTAAATCAATACATAATCAACTGCAACCTGGGAATGAACAAACTGAAAGAGCAGATACAAAAGACAGACAGCAGAAGTGACTTCACTTTATCAGCCTTGGTGGCAAACATTATGCTGTCAGACCTGAAAAATATCCAGGAAACGCTAGTGGATACAGTAGCGAATATTTTCTATGAAAAATTCAACTTTCACCTCTTAACACCAACACAGCTGAGAGATGAACTCAATACAATAACAGGGCAACTTTCAAAGGAGCTGACCATACCCATAAATAACATTCAAACGGATCTAGCAAAGATATATCATTTACTCAAAGTAAAAGCGAGAACAACAAAACAATACATGATTTTTGAAGTCAAGATCCCACTTGTGACTAGAGAAGACTATGAGCTTTACAACCTCATACCAATCCCACTGCAAGTAGCTGAAAGCATGGTCACCATCACACCTATCGCGCAGCATTTAGCGATAAACATCCACAAAGATTCCTACATTCCGATATCGGAAGCCGATTGGGGAAGATGTACGCCTTACGACCAGGATGACTTCATTTGTTCTCTAAAAAGGCCTATTTATCAGATGACCTCAGACAACAATCTGTGTGTAAAAGATCAAGTTGCAAATCAATGTCAAACCGAAACCAAAGAATGTATAGATCAATGGACGGAATTAAGCATCGTCAACTCATATTTGTATTATTGTTGTGGACAATGCACGGTGCGAGTCATATGTGGGGATCATATTACTGCTGAACGACTCAGCAAGGCCGGGGTACTGACACTCGGTGACGGTTGCGTCATCAAAGGTCAAACATTTACGATTTATTCGCACCAAAGCTTAACTAACTCAATCCATACAAAAACAGACGTCCTGGATATCGAGATTCCAACTATAAATCACATCATCAATCTGACTATACCATCCGCTGCCGCACTGAACGACACCAAAGAGACTATCAAACGGCAACAGGACTTGGAAGTCATCACTCTCGCCATCAAGAATGCCAGAGTGAAGGAAGTTGAGGCATTGACAGATCAAGTTTCTTCCCACGACATCCACCATTACATCGCCATATACACTGTGGTCGCAGTGATCTTAATCAGTATTCTCATCTACGGGTTGCGACGGCTGCGAGCGCACAGGGACACGGTTCAACAGGATCATCAGGAACCCAACGTGCACTATACGACAGCTGCAAGGAGACCGCCACAGACCGCTACTGTCGACAACAGCCACAGCAGCACACGTATAGTTGACAGGGCGTCATCACCACGTTTTGGAAGTCAATACAGATCAATGTAGTGTTATTTAAGTTATTTTATAGGCAATTATGTTTTATCACTTTGTAACTCATCACGATTCATATCACCCTGTGCACCCTTTTCTTCTCCGGGCCTGGAGCATGTACAGTGCAAGCACAGCACAGTTTTCATATCAATATGTCAGCATTTTACCTGCGCCGGGCCGGCTAATTTAGTACACGAATAGAATTCATACCGCGTGCACTCATCTATCATGCAATCATACTTTTATCAATAAATATCAATCAATCAGTATCAGTGTATCAATCAGCATCAACTCAAGGTGTAAGGTCCCTAACCATACACAGATAAATAATAGATTGCACATAAAGGGTATAGCAGGTTAAGTATTGAGGATGTGCCCCCAGAGCCAAATGTTATGAATATGATATTGTTAAGTACGGTGCTCATTTGCATTACTATTTATGTAGTTTTTATCTGCCTAGCTCTTAGTCATTGACACAGAACAAAGAATACAGAGAAGTGCCCCTACACTGGCTAAGCACGGAAACCAGTGTCGCCAAACTCACAAATTTGTATATCAAATTCTCCATTACACACATAAAGAACAGTGATATGATTGGCTACAAATTACAAACGCAACTTTTACAAATCATCTTCTTATTGCTTTCAAAAATGTTGTCCTATTACAACGAATGAAAGTTGTTATTATTTGACATGTCACAAACAATAAAGACGTTTTTCGTCTAAAAACTTTAAATAGACAAATTTACGAGTTCAGCAACTCAACGCTGGATGACGCTGTAACCAATTCATTCTATTCAGAACGCTAGCTTCTTTGAAATAGATGTCATATTCACATGCACTTTTAATCTCTTTTGGTGAGTACTAAAAAAAAGTTAGAGATGTAGACATATATCGATATTTTAATATTGATGTTACGTAATTTATTCGGGTGAGCAATTTAATAATTTGTTAACATCATACGAATGCTTAATAACGGAAAAGGTTGATTATCGTTTAAAATATCAATGTTAAAGAGGTATTTGTATGCTTGTGTGTATGGGGGTAATATTATTTTCATAAAATCAAGTAAGCGGGCGAAGCCGCTGACAGAAGCTAACGATAAATGAAACTATAACAGATAGTACTAAAAAATTTACTGACCTTGAAATAAAACATATTTATTGAATAATTGCCATTTTGATAGTCGAATATTAATATATTTTGCCGTGATAGCTTTCATTAAGACAGTAATATGATTAGACGTAGGAAAATCCCTTAATTGATGATAGCTTATTTTTTGGAATATTGATCACCCAATTAACTGGTGCATTATTTTAGCCATGATATAATGTTTAATAAATATGTGACCGTCTTTTAAAAATACTCCGGATATCTGGCATATCTTAATCGCAGATTCTGATGGGCATAATAACCCCCTCTAGCCTTACCTATAATAAATCTATGTAATTATTGATTTGTTTTTCTGTTACTAAAGCACTAACGCAAATATCACGCTTATTTTTTTAATCAACTGTATTATTACCTATATAAGGTGTATTTAATCATACACGAAATATTTTAAGAGGTACACCTATAGGTGGTAAAGAAGCTATAAAAAAGAAAAAAAAATCTAAGGGTTTTTTTTTATTTAAGATTTATTAATTATTTGACGCACATAAGAAATACTGGCTCCTTCTTATTTTTTACGGCCCGAGACACCACGGCCATGCTCGAGTCGTCCGGGCATCGCCCTCGCAGCGTCAGGTGGGCCATTCATAGAATTTGGAGTAAAGGTTTTATGCAAAACGTCTCAAGTAGTTTTAAAATTATAATAATTACGAAAATTCAAAAACGCTTAGATAAAAATTTTCTTTTTGCTTCTATAGCTTTTTTACCACCTACAGGTGTACCCCTTAAAATATTTCGTGTATGAATAGATACACCTTATACCGGATGAAATTTTTTACCGTCTCGACCTTCATATGGTGTGTTATGTAACTAGAATAGAAGCCATATACGCCAATATTTGCATGGTACCATTAGAGAACTTAAAGTTCGGAATATCCTCAAAATACATGGAAATTAATACTTCCTACGGCGTTTGCGTAAAACGAATAATACCCAAAATAGGGAATAGTAAACGGCGTAGGTTGCGATCGCGCATAAATGAAAGTGTGAGCCAGACACTAGCATTGATTTCTCCTTACGTCTTTGTGGCTGCGCACTCAAACCGCCTAATCCCTACACACTCACGCACACATTTGCGAGTGTACCTACATTACGTCAGATTGCGATACCGAGAACTACAAACCTGTTGATATTACATAGGTACTAAAAGCAATTTTAACTTGATGTGTAATGATAATGAAAAATGACCCTATCATTAGGAAATTTTATGCAGTTTTTAAAGATTTAACAAAGGGCTTACTTGTACCATAATGCCGTTATAAGCACTTTCAAGAATCTTCTAGCAACGCGCCTGAAACCTAATTACCTATTTTGTGTCCGATTGTAGTTGGATAGGTACATACACGTCATATGTTTACTTTGTTTGTACAAATTAATCAAATAAAAAAATCTAACAAAGTTGTTTTACGTAAATCTGATTCTACAACTTACTAGGCGTATTTAAACGATTGTAATCAACTTATTTACAAATAATTACATTGATTAATATTTACAAAATTACACTAAGTTATTATTTACAAAAGTACCTTTTCAATGATACCGCAGTAAGTGTTCGAAGTGTCCACTGTTTCTTTTCAAACACAAAATAGCACATTTGCAGATTGTTTGTTAGACTTCTAAGCGTGTCTCTGTCACTTTTTAGAGTGTTAAAAGTGTCTATTGTTCGCTGTTTTAACTGATCCACACTGCTAGCTTCTTCACACACTAGGTAAGCGTTTTAGTTCGGTTCACAAATAAAAGTCTAACGGCGTTAGGTCTGGTGACCGCGCACTCATCATCGAATTCACTGTTTAAATCACGGAATAAAGAAAACTAGAGGAAGGGCCCCTCACATATCGCGCGCGTGTCAACATTAATATAGCTTATTCGCCGTCAGATACTTGTCGCGATTGGATGTCTCAGAAATACGCCAAATATTACAAATTATGCCTTGTTATGCGGTTTTGACCTGCAGAAACGAAAGCAGAAAAAAAAATGTATCTTTTAGAGGTGTATCGTATCATTGGTAAGTGCTAAACTTTGTTAATTTTTAATATAATTCATTTTAATTACAATACCACATGTTATGACTTCAATGCAAACTATAAACAACCTTATATTCATTGAAACAAAGTCTAAATGCACTTGGTCGTCATCTGGACCATCACAAACTAAATTCTAGTAACTTCGACGCTACTCGATTAGGGATGGGACACATCCGTAAAGTAGGTCGGTATCGATAGTTTTGTCTGATTTTAGTAAGGAATCAATAGCTCACATAGCTGGTTAAATAATACGACGGTTGATAACATAAGTGTGATATTTACGTTAGTGCTTTAGTAACAGAAAACAAATCAATAATTACATAGATTTATTATAGGTAAGGCTAGAGGGAGTTATTATGCCCATCAGAATCTGTGATTAAATATTTTTATAAGACGGTCATATATTTAATAAAGGTTATATCATGGCTGAAATAATGCATCAGTTTATTGGGTCATCAATATTCCAAAACATAAGCTATAACCAATTAGGGGATTTTCCTACGTCTAATCATATTACTGTCTTAATGAAAGCTATCACGGTAAAATATATGAATATTCGACTATCAAAATGGCAAATATTAAATAAATATGTATTATTTCAAGGTCAGTAAATATTTTTAGCACCATCTGTTATCGTTTCATTTATCGTTAGCTTCTGTCAGCCGCTTCGCCCGCGTACTTAATTTTATGAAAATAATATTACCCCCTACATACAAACATACAAATATCTCTTTAACATTGATATTTTAACGATAATCAACCTTTTTCGTTATTAAGCATTTGTATGATGTTAACAAATTACTACATTGCTCACCCGAATAAATTACGTAACATCAATATTAATATATCGATATATGTCTACATCTCCAACTTTTTTTTTGTACTCACCGCAAGAGATTCCAAGTGCATATGAATATGACATCTATTTCAAAGGAGCTAGCGTTCTGAATAGAATGAATTGGTTACAGCGCCATCTAGCGTTGAGTTGCTGAACTCGTTGAAAACTTGTCTATTTAAAGTTTTTAGACGAAAAACGTCTTTATTGTTTGTGTCATGTCAAATAATAACAACTTTCATTCGTTGCAATGAGACACAATTTTTGAAAGCAATAAGAAGATGATTTGTAAAAGTTGCGTTTGTAATTTGTAGCCAATCATATCACTGTTTTTTTTTTTGTGTGTAATGGAGAATTTGATATGCAAATGTGTGAGTTTGGCGACACTGGTTTCCGTGCTTAGCCAGTGTAGGGGCACTTCTCTGTATTCTTTGTTCTGTGGTTTAAATACTCGCGCACTGATCGCTCGTAGTGAGCTGGACTCCCGACCCGACCCAAAGCTTGCACTCGTAAGAAGTGGTATGGATGCATGTCCATTGAATGGAGTAGCTTCCATAACCGGGATCCCGACCCTTCGTAACGACTGCAGGTGTTCTTTCTCAGCGTACATTTGCCGCGCACCGTCTAAGTTATCACCAGACAGGATATAAAATCGTACCATTGCTAGGTTCTCAACAGAATATTTGTACATGTTTACGTTAAAAATCATAGACCGATGCACACGCGGAAACGAACGCAACGCGACGTCACGCCGTGACTCATCGCAGGTGACTGAGGAAGCGCGGGACGCGGGCTGCCGGGAATGCCTGTGTGGCTCGTGCGCCTGCGAAAGATCAAAGAGGCCGCCTATCGGCCGGCTTCAAAGGGTAAGACCGGGCTACGAAATCATTGATAAATTCCGCGCATCGAGTAGGGTGCGTATAATTTCAGTTTCGATAGATTTTTATCGATTTTTTCAAAATTTTCGTTTTTTTTGTTCTAGTATGAAAAGGTTACTTTAAATGTGTGGTATTTATTGCTAGATCAATTTCAATACATGTTACTGAAGAATAAAAATAATACAAATTCCTATGCCATAGGCTTCTACATCCTTCACCTGTTACACCCAATTTTTTTCAAGACGGTAGAGTCATACGGTATAACCAGCTATGTGAGCTATTGATTCCTTACTAAAATCAGACAAAACTATCGATACCGACCTACTTTACGGGTGTGTCCCATCCCTAATCGAGTAGCGTCGAAGTTACTAGAATTTAGTTTATGATTTTCCAGATGACGACCAAGTGCATTTACACTTTGTATCAATGAATATAAGGTTGTTTATAGTTTGCATGCGGTATTGTAATTAAAATCAATTATATTAAAAATTAAAAAAGTTTAGTACTTACCGATGATACGATACACCTCCACAAGATACATTTTTTTTCTGCTTTCGTTTTTGCAGGTCAAAGCCGCATAACAAGACATAATTTGTAATATTTCGCGTATTTCTGAGACAACCAATCGCGACAAGTATCTGACGGCGAATAAGCTAAATGCTGTGCATCTGCGCTTAATGTTGACACGCGCGCGATATCTGAGGGGCAGTTCCTCTACTTTTCTTTATTCCGTGGTCATTGAGTAACTTTGAAAAATGTCCTGTTAACAGACAATTTTTTAAACTTATCGTTCTCTAAAACTAATACTAGGAATGTGATTCCAAAGCCAAATTGTAGACAACATTATGACAAATATTATCTACGTATATCGATCTTACTTATTTTGCTAAAAATAAATATTTTTTTAACTGAAATATTTTTTTTTGGCTATTATTAGTGTTTCTTTATCTTAATTATTCATGTTCATACATATTTAAATTTTAAAGTTCATTCCAAATTCCCGCCCAAAGATCGAATGGTAATTGCAACGTTGTGATTTCCGCGACCGGAAGGGAAGCTCGAACCAATGGCAGAACGTAAGGACACCGTTCATACGCCTTGGCCAATCCCGGGCCTTCATTTCGACCGCGTCCCCCGCGTCCCTGCAATATGGCGTGGGAGTCGTAGTTTCGCCGGCGCACGAAAAAAAAACGTGCTCTCGTGCAATAAAAATCATAGTGAAGGACCTTTTATTTTTGTGTGTGTGAAGTTATCAGTCTCAACATTCCGTGTATTTTGAAGCCTCAAAACGAAATTTTACAAGCTGGAAAACAAAACGTGGGAGCTCCCAGCCACCTACCTACTGCTGCCGTATTCAGCTCCTGGACCAGGGCGTACGTAGCCAAAAGAGTGACCACTTTCAAAAAAATTACAGAATTAGCACTTAGTGTGTTGATTTTACTTTACAAGTTTCATCGAAACCGGATACCTACCTGACACACACTCAAAAAAAAAAAAAAAATATGCTCATTTCCCTATTTGTGACACTACACACATGCAATTTTTAAACGATAATGTTTAATAATAATAATACATAATTGCCTTCTTATAATTGGATAGATTATAAGAAGGCCTATGAATCCGTGCCACATACATGGCTCATGAGGGTACTAGAATTGTACAAAATAGATGCAACTCTACGCACCTTCTTGATGTCGTGTATGAGACAGTGGAGGATAGTCCTTCTCTATCCAGGATGTCCACAAATCCAGCAGATCAATGAACCAATCAGGATTGAGCGAGGAATATTTCAGGGCTACAGTTTGAGCCCGCTTTGGTTTTGCTTAGCCTTGAATCCTCTAAGCACACTGCTCGAGGATTCAGGTCTAGGCTATCGATTGAGAAGAGGTGGTCAGGTGATATCACACCTCCTTTACATGGATGATCTGAAACTCTTTGCCCCCAACAATTTGCGACTGATGGAGCTAATGAAGGTAACAGAAACGTTCAGTAGTGCCATCAGGATGGAATTTGGTGTGGAAAAATGTACAGTCATGCACGTAAAACGAGTGGAGATTGTAGAATCCGTGGGAACCGAACTTACGGATTCTATACACCTTAGATCCCTCTCCTCAACCGAAACCTACAAATATTTGGGTATGTTGGAAGCATTAGGCATCAATACTACCGACATGAAACAATCGCTGTGGGAACGCTTCTTTGGCCGCCTGAAAAAGGTATTTAATAGTCTTTTATCAGGCGGCAACAAGGTGCGTGCCTTCAACGGTTGGGACATGCCGGTTTTGATGTATTCTTTCGGCATACTCAAATGGACTCAAACGGAAGTAGACGCTCTTGATAGGAAGGTCCGTACATTGCTGACGGCAGATCGGATGCATCACCCACGGTCATCAGTGATGAGACTGTACATCCCGCGGAAGTGTGGGGGTCGAGGTTTCTTAAACGCTAAAACCCTCCACAACCGCGAGATCTACAGTCTCAGGGAATATTTCCTTCAAACTGACGTGGGAATGCACCGAGATGTGGTTGCAGTGGACAAGGGCCTCACCCCGCTCTCCTTGGCGAACGAGAACTGGCGCAAACCCGCGGTATTAGATACTAAGGGTCGTAAGGAAGTATGGCAAAGCAAAGAGCTTCACGGTCGCTTTTTCCGGGCTCTCCATGGGCCTGATGTAGACTTTCTGGCGTTCGTATCCTGCCTGCGTTTCGGTGACCACTTTGGGGAAACCGAAGGTTTTGTCTGTGCGATTATGAATGAAGTTATCATGACGAATAATTATCGGAAATACATTGTTAAGGACGGTACGGTTGACATCTGTCGGGCATGTCACCGTCGCGGTGAATCCATCTGACATATTGATTCCGGTTGTTCTCGTCTTGCTAACGGCGAGTACTTGCACAGACACAATCTAGTAGCTAGGATCATCCACCAGCAAATTGCTTTGCAATACAACCTTGTGGAATCTGTAGTACCATACTACAGGTATGTGCCCGACCCAGTTCTCGAGAATGGTCACTCCACATTGTACTGGGATCGATCTATCATCACAGACAGGATTATTATAGCCAATAAGCCTGCTATTATGGTGATAGATCGACGAGAGCGTCGTGCAATGATTGTTGATATCGCTGTCCCTCATGACGAGAATCTCGTGAAAGCTGAGCAAGATAAAAAAATCAAGTATCTTGCCTGCGTGCACACGAGGTTGTCGACATGTGGGAAGTCCTGGACACGGCACGCATAGTCAGGAGGTTCCTCTCTCTAGAGCCCTGACCATCGGCAACTTGGACCCTGCTCCCGATGCCGATGGGTCACTATTTTTTATATTTTTAAATGTTTTTGTAGGATTTTTGTAAAAATATTTAAAAGTGTTCTTAATATGTTCCGTCCCGTTCGAATTGATTACTCTATGCGCCTACGTTTCTAAACGTACGTAACGAATTGACAACTGTCACTTGTCAGTTTTGACTTGACACTTTGTCTTTGATCTTGAAAAGTGGGAGTTTCGTCGCCGCTTGGTTTTCGCAACCTTTTGTAAATTAATCCCTTTAAATCGATCCGTTTGTGACAATTAGTCGTGATCCAATTGTTTGTTTGTTTAAATAACCCCATTTGGTGAAATAATACGGGTTTAGTTTCTTGAAATTGAAGAACTTTGAGGTTAAGTGGCTGAAACGCATGTCCTGGTAGCAGGCGTGTTGCAGCGGCCGTCCTGGAGAATACTCATAACGTCACAACACAATACAATACACACTCACTTACATACATAAATCCAGGTAGGCTCCAGAGCAGGTGTTCTTCCTCAACCATGAGGTGAGTATTTGAATATATTACTGTTAAGCTCCGCGCACGGCGGACAGTTCGCTATGCCACTCTTGTCCCAAGGCCCCACCATCATAACTTCCACTGCGCTATTAAAATCCTATGGTAGGGACCTGGCCTGGCGGCGAACATAATATGTTAGAAAATGAATAAATGAAAAATTCACACGTGGTAGAAGTGAAACCTTCAAAACTGTTGGCTTCAAGATAATGAGACGAATGTAAAAAGTCAAATGTCTATTTGTCCAAAAACCCTGCTCGAAAAACGTTAAATAGAAAAAAGTAAACTTTCTAAAGGAGCACCCTTACTTAAGGATTTCCATTACCCCAAGTGTTAGAGAGAGATACAAAACATAATGACGTTCAGGCCAGGCCCCCATAAGGTTTTTAATTATTATGTGGAAGCGTGATAATCGTGGGGCTCTGGAGACAAGAGTGGCGAGCGAAACTAGTCCGCCGTACGCGGAGCAGACAATATATAAGAGTACAATTACAAATAAATCAACTACAATACAACGAACAAAAGAACTCACCTGATGGTAGACGACCACCTGCTTCTTGGGGTTACTTGGATCTATGTATGTAAGTGAGTGTGTATGTATCGTGTAGTGACGTTATGAGTAAGTATTCTCAGGAACAGGTTACCATCCGCCGCTCCAAGAGGTCTGCCTTCCAGACATGCGGTCTTCAACACTTAACCTTCAAAGTTCTTCAATGTCAAGAAACTAAACCCGTATTACTTCACCAAATGGGGTTATTTAACACAAAACCATTGGGTCATGACTTATTGTCCGCAAAAACGACCGATTCTCAAGGATTGATTTACAAAAACTCGCGGAAGCAAAAATCTATCCGACGCTTTCAAAGACCAAAACTAAAAGGGCGTGACAAGTGTCAAAAGTCAAACTTGACAAGTCAGATGTCATTCCGTTCGGGCGCGTTCCGAAGGCGCATAGAGTAACTACTTTAAACGGGATGAAACATCTACCCCCTCAGACGGGCCTTCCCGTCCGCTAATGAATTGGCAATCTTGACAAGGTTGCAACCGCTCTCTTCACGACCGATCCGTCCACCAAAACCTCTGCAAAACGAGGAACCCGTCGGTGCCAGCCACCAAATTGAGAATGCGCCCCCGGCGCCAATACAACGGCTTAAGGTTGGCATCCTTAATCAGGATGAGGTCTCCAATTTTGGGCGGATGCGTTTTATCAGTCCACTTGACGCGCTGCTGGAGGATGTGCAAATACTCCAAGCTCCAAAGCTTCCAAAAACTCTGAGCGAGCTGCTGCACCAACTGAAACCGCGATAGCCGATTTTGGCTCACATCGACAAGAGGGTACTCGGGCAGGGCGACAGTGGCTGTCCAATCAAAAAATGGCCCGGGGGGGGCCTCCAAGTCGTTCGGGTCCGAAGACAGCGGGCACAATGGACGCGAGTTCAGTGCAGCTTCAATGCGGCAAAATACCGTAGCTAACTCCTCAAAGGTGAGAACGGTGGAACCTCATTGACACGATCAGCCGGCAAGTCTCCCATCATTGGCTGCATAGTAGAGGCCTTAGTCCGGTAGCACGGCAAACAACGGAAGACGATGCTACGAATAGTACGACGGGCAACAATTCGACTGTCCGTCCAGGCGTAAGAAGCCCGAATGTCCACAGTTCCACCCAAAGTGTGAGCAACGTGGTTCAATAGACGCACAAGAAGCGCCGCCCCTGACAATTCTAATTTAGGGATGGTCAGTGCCGTCCGGAGGGGGGCCACCTTGCTCTTGGCCATGACCAGTGACAACTTCACCTGGCCTGTTGCGCTGACGGTGCGCAGATAAACAACAGCTGCATAACCGTGCGAAGATGCATCACAAAACCCATGTAGGGTAGCAGTGTAGCTCCCAGTGGGGAGGATAGCGCGGGGTAACACGACCTCGTTGACTGCAGGGAGTGCGTACACAAATTGAAGCCAATCTTCCAACAGGGTTTCCCGAAGTGGCTCGTCCCAACCAAGTCCCGCAGTCCAAAGGCGCTGAAGAAAACATTTCGCCCAAAACAATACCGGGCATATCCAACCATTCGGGTCAAAGGTCCTCGCGACAGTAGACAACACCAGTCGTTTAGTCCAAGTGTGAGGTGACTCCAAGTCGACATCGTATGTGAAGATGTCTTGGACTGGTCGGTACTGAACGCCGAGAACTGGTATCATAGCAGGGTTGTCAACATTTTCAAACAAAAGCGGGTCCTGCCTATGATCCTCCGGCAAACCTTCCAATAGCGCTGGCGAGTTGGACACCCATTTACGCAACTCATAGCCAGCGGAAGCCAAAATACCAATCAATTCGTCACGCAACAGGACGGCTTCCCCAACTGTGGGAGCTCCAGTACAAACGTCGTCAACATACAAGTCCGTTTTTAAGATGGCGGACGCACGAGGGAACTTCAAACGCTCTCGGTCCGCGAGCTCCCAAAGGGAACGAATAGCAACAAAAGGGCTCGATCGGAGGCCGTACGTATTCGTATTGAGCTCATACACAATCATGGGGTCCTGGGGATTCTCTCGCCACAGGATCAACTGATAACGTCGGTCATCCTCGTGAATAACCGTTTGGCGGAACATCATTTTGATGTCGGCCACAAAAACTACCTGATGACGACGGAAAGACGTAATGACGTCACAAAGATCCCTCAACAATTTGGGGTCTGGATGCAAGCAATCATTCAAGGAGACACCAGACGAAGTCCGCGCAGACCCATCAAACACCGTGCGCAGCTTACCGGTGGATGGCTTGAGGACCGCGTGATGCGGCAGGAAATAATGCTCACTTGAGCGCCAATCCAAATTTGACACCAACATGTGTCCCAAATCTGCGTATTCCCGCATGAAATCCAAATATTTCTGCCGCAGCACTGGGTCCCTGCTCATGCGGCGCTCCATTGCCAACAATCTCTTCTCGGCCGTAGGTCTGGATTCGCCGAGAGGTGGTCGCACCGCAGCAAAAGGCAACCTGGTCACATGCCGGCCGGAACGGAGTCGACCTGTGTTGTTCTGGTAGAACAACTCGCACTTCTCGTGTTCCGGGTTCAAACGGGCTACCTGAGGGGGCTCTTCAACCTCCCAAAACCTCTGAACGACGTCAGAGATGGTGGAGCCGGATGACAACACAAAATCAGGTTCAGGTGTAGGGGGGACCCTCAACACTGGTCCCATCAACCCAAAGCCAAAGATGGTCGAGACAGCCACCAAACCGCGTGGCTGCAGAACCTTTATATCACCCAAAAATATTCTCCCCAGTACACCGGAACCCAACAACAAATGCGCTGTACTAGGGGAATCAACCGGCCAATTCTAGGCCTGACGTCAACCGGACGATTTCTGAAGACAGCTGACATAGACGATGACTACCCAAAATATTCGTCAGAACAACGGCCGAAGCAACAATTTTAGGTGCCATACAATTCAGAGGAGTGACCTCAAACCAAGCCAGTCCGTTGGGGGTGACATCTGTTTTGCCCACTCCCCTAATTTTGCGTGAAAAGTCACGCACATCAAGGCCCACCTGTCCCGCTAAAGAAGATGACAAAAGGCAACCCTGGGCTCCCGTGTCCAAAATGGCACGGACCACAACAGAATCCCCCGTGGGCCCCCAGACCCTGACCGATGCCGTTGGCAACAAAACCGTTTGGATCTGAGGGGGTGCCTTAGCGGGGCAGGCGCCAAGTTCCTAACAATGCCTGGGCGGCGACCGATCGCCGCACCCAGGCTCAAGTCTTTCCCGACGAGGATGGAGGACCAATTCCTCGTCCGCGCGGTGTCCCGAGCCACGCGCCATCGCTGGAAGGGTATATCCCACCGGATGCCTGAATGGCGGGGGGCGTGACTCCAACCGGGGACGTTCCGCCAATGGAGGGGAGGGAAGGCGGTGCTGGTCTGGCCAGCGCTGCCTAGCAACAAGTGCGTAATCGCCTTTACGCGGGAAGACCAAATGGCGGTCGCACGGCTCCCGATCAACTTGCGCGGGGGGTGGAGTGCGGCGCTCAAAATTGAGGGCCTCTCCCCAGTTCTGAACCGGCGAGGCAGAAGCCCGGTGACCAACGCCATGGTGCCCCCTCGTACGCGAACCTTCATTAGAGGCTGGTCTGCCAGCGTGGTTTGCGTTAGCGCACAATATGTCCAAATGGGACCCCCTACAAATTCTACAAGGGCGGGGGTTGGGGCAGTCCCGATGGAAGTGAGCCCCCAAACATGAGAAGCACAGACGGCGTGCACTGGCAACTCGGCGGCGGGCACTCACGTGCAATTTCAAAAAGGCCGCGTAAGTTGCCATGCCATGCCCCGTATCCTTACAAAACTCACAACCAGGACGACTCTGGGTGCCAGCAAAACGAGCGGCGGGGCGACCATCAACAGGCCCGCGAGCCCTAGTCCGTCCCTGGTCTCGTGGCCGGGAAGACGGTTGGCGTGACTCGGTGGCAACGCTAGAGTTATCCATAAACCGACACTCATCCTCCAAAAATTTGACGAGGTCACCAAATGGGGGGAGGTGTGTGACACTATCCCCACCATACTTTTGCTCGAAACGAGCCCTCAAATCAGCAGGAAGCCATTGCAGCACCACATGTACCAAAAGGTAAGACCAATGGTCCACCGGCAACTCCAATCGCTTGAAAGCGTTGGTCGCTGCCACCAACGGGTTCAACAGGTTAGTACGCAATGCTGATAATCTTGTAATGACCGGTAACCCCAAAATCTGTTTGATGTGAACATCAGCCAAACAACGTTTGTTTTGATACCGCCGGGTGAGTAGTTCTAAAGCGGTAGGGTAGGCTGAGTCAGTCACCGACAAATGCTGTACCAAGGCTCGGGCCTCACCTTCCAGGACAGAGAACAAGTAGGCCAACTTTTGGGCGGGTCTGAGGTCCGAGCGTGCATCAACTAAACTTTCAAACAGGTTTTGGAAACCTAGCCAATGGTCCAAGCGACCGTCAAAGTGTGGCAGTTCCAAAGTAGGCAATCTACTCAATAGTCCGGGACCTGAAACAACCGAGGTCTCCGGCTTGACCTGGACTGGTGTCTGGCTCTGCAATATTTCCCGAGCACGTTGACCAATAACATCCCCCAGGTCCAAGATCTGGTCATAGTCAGCAAGGACCTTGTCACGTGCTGCCTGCTCCAGCACTTCCAGAGCCACATCACAAATGTACTCGTTGTAGCGGGTAAGCAGAGCATCAACGTTGCCGAGTCTCACGTTCAACTGCTCGAACCGAGCAAGAGTGATCCCTTCGAGATCCTGGCGCTCAGCAGTCGCTGCAGCTGAAGTGAACCACCGTAGCTGTGTGGTCAATCCACTGATTGCCTCTCTCACCGCTTTGTGTGCCATTGCACAAACAATACAATTCAAATAAACCAAACAAGATAATCAAATAACAAAGTGCAAACAATATAACCAGGAAATCCAAACAACAAACTGCCAAACTGCTAGACCACAACTCAAGAAATAACAAAATACTGGTTCCAATTTAACGACCAAAATTAAACAATGTCAACGGTACAACAATAATAAACCTTTATTCCAATTTACAATGTTAATGCTCAATAATGCCAATCAACACTGTTAGCATATATAACCAGGCTGACTATGGTAACTTCAGTTTACCCGACACAACAAATTTAAACAAATTATTTCAAATGAACAATTAATTACCGTTAACAAACATTTACAGCGAATTACTACTTCCCTTAAAGAGACTGCCAAGTAATTAGCCTACTGTAAATTACCAATTTGTTGGTTATATGTCTTATAACCACGCTCTGCTACCAGAATGTTCGCTGCCAGGCCAGGCCCCCATAAGGTTTTTAATTATTATGTGGAAGCGTGATAATCGTGGGGCTCTGGAGACAAGAGTGGCGAGCGAAACTAGTCCGCCGTACGCGGAGCAAACAATATATAAGAGTACAATTACAAATAAATCAACTACAATACAACGAACAAAAGAACTCACCTGACGGTAGACGAACACCTGCTTCTTGGGGTTACCTGGATCTATGTATGTAAGTGAGTGTGTATGTATCGTGTAGTGACGCTTTTTCGTTTCATAGACTTTCAATTCAAAACCACAACGGTGCCAAAGAAGTTTTCACTTCAAAACTACAAACTTAAAATACGTACACGTATACAAAACACCACGGTTGTTGTGATGCTTATACTCAAGCCTATTACTACAAATGCGTGCGCGCACAAACGCCTCTCATCTGCCAAAAACGATGAAGTACCTTGATAGCAAAAATAGCTCGATCTGTGTAGCCGTCTCCCTAAATTTAAAATCCCTCTTCCTATTAATTTCCCCTCATTGAAATGAAATGAAATGAAATGAATTGCACCGATCCCAGCGTGGTTTGACCAGACTCGATTAATCGAATGAACCCCGAGATTTGCACTAGCCCCTGAAGTGTCATGATTTATGGTGCTACATAGGCCATTGCATATCAAGAAGTAGACCGGGGGGCGCTGTAATGGTAAGGAAGACGTGCCCATTGGATAGGAAAGGATTACGAGCCTACCGACTATGCAGCCTTAAGTAAGCATTGGACTAGTGGAGAGAAGGGTGATATTTGTCTATAGGAGGGCATCTTTTCACGTAGTCGCCGGCATGTTGATCTAGGTCGAGCTTCGCCGATGCATCTTTTGGTGGAGTTAACCGTTTGCTTGGCTCTTTTTTATGTCGAGGTTTCGCTATGTTCCGTGTTGTTGTTTTCTTGGTCGTTTTCTGAGTTCTCGCTGATATCAGTTTCTGTTTTTTTTTTGTAGATATCACTAGTCGCTTTTTTAATCTTATTTCTGTCTCCAGCCGTGTCCCTCCAAAACTGGATATCCTTGTCGAAGTATTTCATGTCCTGTTTTAGGTTGTCATTCCATTAGTAAATAGGTCGTCCGACCTTCTTAAATTTGGGCCTGTACTGCAATGCTACATGAAACAGGTGTGGTTCAGAGCGTCTGAAAATGTGTGCCAGGTAACACATCCTGTGGTTCTTGATGCGTTTTGTTATGGTTTTCCCGTCTACGATTTGATGCATTTTCTCTGTCTCGGTTTGTTGATCGGGTCTCTCATGATAACTCGTTCGTATCTTCTCGGTCTTGATCGGTTCGCCTTTAGTCATATATCATACAAGGTACGATAATATCTCCAGCTGTGTCCGTCCAAAACTTGATTCCCATGTCAAAGTACTCGTATTTCATGTCATGTTTTAGGTTGTCGTTCCATTTGTAAGGAGGTCGCTCGACCTTCTTAGATTTGGCCTTGTACTGCATTGCTGCATGCATACGTGGTGTGGTTCACCATGTGCTAGGTAGCACATCCTGTGGTTCTTGACGTGTTTTGTTACGGTTTTACCGATTTAAATTTGATGCATTTTCTTATGTCCGCAGTTTCCTGGTTTCCTTTTTTCCTAGCTTGGTCAATCAAATCATGACTCAACTCGTTCATTTCTTCTGAGCCGCAATAATGTGGTATTGGATTCGTTTTAGTTCTTCCAGCTCATCTGTAATGAGGATAAGGTCGTCCGCAAATGATAATACCATCGGTAGTGATGATGATTTCCTTTGTTTCTGTCGTCGTCGGTCGAAGCGGGCCGAAGGCCGATTTTTTTTCTCTCATTTGGATATCGGTACCCTGCTTTTTTCGGTTTTGTTTCTTGCTTTTTTTTTCCTGTGGAATGTGTTGAGCGTTTGCATGTGTTTACGGGGTGATTTTTTTCCCTAGTTCGGTGAAGCATATTTGTATTCGTTGTCTGCATGTTTCTTGTTCTGATATTTAACCTTTTGGAGTGTTGTGTGGCTTTCTTTTACGTGATTATGAATATTACAGTTATTTGGTTGCTTGCTTTGTAGAAATTTGGCCTTCTGTAGGTTAAAAAGGGCTAATCGGTGGACCCTTGAGTAAATCGTCTGAAGAGTCAGAGTTACCTCCGTTAGAATGTTCCAGGGTACTTCGATGTTTTCATTCGTTGAGGTGATTACTACATTTGCTGGTTTTTTGTTATACAGTCTTGGTATTTTGGTTTGGTAGAATTTCTATTCAGCGCAGCACAGTTGCATTGTTTGACATACTTGGTCTCAACCGTTGTTACATTCGTACCTTGTAATTGTTTTTGTGTTTGTTTTTTCCCCTTTTTGTTAACTGTTCTATGATATTTTTTGATCTTGGCAGTCCCCAAATTATTTTATTGTATTCTATTTGAAGTGTTTCTCTGTTAGCAATATTCATTAATAATTCGCCGTTGTAGTTGGAATCTTCATGCTGAAGCATGTGTTGCATCGAACTTTTGCGTTGGGTACTTCGACCTCGATCAATATGGGCGTTGAAGTGTCGTATTTGCAGCGCACCTGTCCTTGTTTTTCGTCTAATCAAGTTTAATACGTTTGTGAAGGATCGGATTGCTTTCTAAGTACAGCTGTTGGGGTGTGAATTTATTATGTACAGAGGAGTTGGCTTGTCTTTTCCCATGCCAACCTGCGGGGTAGGTGACATCGCATCCGTATACTTTTTATTGTAAACTGTTTCAATTTGGGCATCCTTTCTTAATAAAATTGCAAGGCCCCGGTGTGTTTTGGTTTTGAATCGCCGCAATCGTTTCAAGTTGCAATGCTCAGATTTGGGCAAGTGTACTTTTTTGCGGTTGTGGTCAGGTTTATGGTGTAGGTACATGCAGTATCGTCTGCGATTATCTATACTAATATTATAAAGCTGAAGAGTTTGTTTGTTTGTTTGATTGAACGCGCTAATCTCAAGAACTACTGGTCCGAATTGAAAAATTATTTTTGTGTTGGGTAGCCTATTTATCGAGGGAGGCTATAGGCTATATAACATCACGCTAGAACTAAGAGGAGAGGAGCAGTAATAAAAAATGTTGGAAAAACGGGGGAAATCGCACGGGTAGGCGATTCGACGCGACGGGAAGGGTCGGGGGAGCAAGAAATTTTACGCGGACGAAGTCGCGGGCAGAAGCTAGTGTCTGATAATGGTGTAAGTAGTGTTGCTTCTCGTTGTTCGCACGGTGTTAATGAGGTAACTAGTTGGGGACTGTTCGTTTGAAGCTGACGTTTTGTGGCTTTTTCATGTACTTCTCATGTATTGTACCGGCTACCTAAAGGTCTGATATAATGTGTGGTTGTATGATGCGTTGTTTGAACTTTGCGTTTTGTTTATCCAGTTGTTGTTGTATTGTTACTTTGATCAGGACCCAGCTATCATAGTGCTTCGTGTAGAGGATGGGTATATGTATTGGTGGATTCTCTCGATCGCCGATCGGTGTTTTTCTGCGTTCTGTTTATGTGTACATTCACATTTACGAGGTACAATTCGGACGCGGCTATGTTGGTATATTCGATATACTAGAATGTTTAATTAATTGCACGGTTATGTATTGTTACGAGCTGGGGTTCGGGATAAATTAATTTAAACCAATTTACCAAAACACACAAACTGTTTAATTAAATAAACACAAATATCGCAACTACAAGAAACGTCACTTGGAATCACTTGTTTCGCTTCGCTACTGTATCACTCGAATCGTATTCGCTCGCTTCCGAAATCGAACTGCCTGTCGGCCCCACAATCCGCTATTTATATTCCGAGCAGAACATTCGGGAACATTCTATACTGTGCCACAGTCCACAAGTAGCGTAGAAGCTTCGAGTCCTTTCGGGAGCCAACTGTTTAATCCCACTATTAGACGATAGATGGCGGTAGCGTCTACGTACAATTTAGTGTAGTACTTGCTACTTGACAACAGATGGCATCAGAGTGTCATTTCCAGTAGTTTCTAACACTGCCCCGTACTTAGATGGAATTAGCGTGATGTTTCTAGACTTTTCGATTTACGTCACACTGCCCCTTTCTGAGACGGAGTTAGCATGATGCTTCTAGACTTTACGATCTACGTAACACTGCCCCCTCCTTAGACATGCTCGTCCCGAGCATCATTATTCCCGTAGTATCGTGCCAATCGATCTACATGGACAATTTTAGGTGCAGTTCGCATACCCTTTTGTATTCGGTAAGTGACGTCGTTGATCTTGGTCACAATTCGGTACGGCCCGTCCCATTTTGCCTGTAGTTTAGGGGACTTTCCTTTGCTGCGCACTGGGTTATGCAACCACACTAGCGAACCTTCGTCGAAGCCAGTATTGTTCATCTTCCGATCATAACGAGTTTTCATTCTTTCGGACATCTGTTGGCCTGATTCTCTAACATGCTCATATACGTCATTCATCTTGTTGCGCAGATCATTTGCATAATCTGTTATACTCCGTGGTGAATCAGGGGGAATGCCGGTTATTAGATCAGCTGGTAATCTTAGCTCCCTTCCAAAGTTTGCGAAGGCTGGTGTCACAGTTGTACTCTCGTGAACTGCACTTCGGTATGACAGAAGAAACGGTTGTATGTGCTTGTCCCAATCCTTTTGTCTGCTTGCTACAACTTTTGCCAGATATCTTTCCAACGTCTGATTAAATCTCTCCACCATTCCGTCAGATTGTGGGTGGTATGAAGTGGTTCTGGTTTTGTGAGTACCCATAACCCGACATGTTTCCTGAAACACTTGAGACTCGAAATTCCTTCCTTGATCGCTGTGGATTTCCAAGGGTACCCCAAACCGACAGAAGACTTCGTGCACTAATTTATCAGCGACTGTTGAAGCTTCTTGATTAGGGATGGCGAAGACTTCCGGCCACTTGGTGAAATAATCCATGACAACCATGAAATATTTATTTCCACTTTCACTTTCGGGGAATGGCCCAGCGACATCTAATGCTATTCGTTCCCAGGGGGCGCCTACGTTGTACACTTTCAATGCACCCCTGCTGCGTGTGTGTGGTCCTTTTACCGCTGCACAACTGGTGCATCTGCGACACCAGTCCTCCACATCCTCTCGACAATGGATCCAGTAAAATCTTTCTCGGATCTTTAACAGAGTCCTTCTTACTCCCATATGACCACCTGAAGAACCATTATGGTAGAGCCGTAGAACTTCTGGTACCTTCGTTTTTGGGACTACCATTTGCAGGTGACAGCTATTCCCTCGAGCATTTTCCCATTTTCGACACAAGACACCATCCTGGATCACCAAGCTCTCCCACTGTGCCCAATAACTTTTTGTGGTGGTACTCATCGCTGCAACATCACACCATTTGGGTTTGGGGGCATTAGCTTTAATCCACTCGAGAATTGGCCTAATATCTGTGTCACTCTGCTGGGCATGCCGTAGGGTTTCCTTCCACTCGTCACTAAGGTCCGTTCTTAACATCCTGACAGGTACTGTTTCCTTAGCTTCTTGCCTGACACAATGCTTACAGTCTTCAGGACAAGGTCTTCTTGATAAAGCGTCCGCGTTACCGTGAGACTTCCCACTACGATGTTCAATTGCGAAGTCGTACTCTTGTAGCAGTTCAATCCATCTCGCCACTTGTCCTTCTGGATTCTTAAACTGCAACAACCACTTTAATGCAGCATGGTCAGTTCGCAGGTGGAATTTGCGTCCAAGCAAGTATTTGCTGAAATGCTGCAATGTCTTTACTACGGCAAGAAGTTCGCGTCTCGTGACACAATAATTTCTTTCTGGCTTTGATAAAGATTTGCTGAAGTAAGCTATCACAACTTCATAATCTCCTTTCCGTTGAGATAACACACCGCCTATTCCAGTATTACTTGCGTCCGTGTCAACTATGAATTCATTTTCTGTGTCAGGGTAGCCTAAAATTGGGGTATTGCACAAACGTTCCTTTAAATCTCGAAATGCGATGTCACAGTTCTCATCCCAACAGAACGGTCTTTTCTCCTCAGTAAGCTTGTGAAGAGGTTTGGCAATGTCAGCAAAATTCTTGACAAACCGTCGATAGTACGAGCACAAACCCAAAAATGCCCTGACCTGCGTCTTGTCTTTCGGGACTGGCCATTCCTTGACGGCGACGATTTTCTCAGGATCTGTTTGTACTCCTTCCTTCGAAACCACGTGCCCCAAAAAGCTTACTTGCTGTCTGAAGAATGAGCACTTCTTTGGACTTAGCTTGAGATTGGCTCCTCGGATTTTTGATAGAACACATTCCAAATTCTGAAGGTGGTCTTCGAATGTGCGGCCCACGATGATGATGTCATCTAAATAGACAAGGCAGGCGTCTCCAATTAGTCCAGTGAGAACTAGCTCCATTAGCCTTTCAAAAGTTGCAGGAGCATTACACAATCCGAATGGCATGACGTTAAACTGCCATAGTCCCTTTCCCGTAGAAAATGCAGTTTTCTCCTTGTCTTTAGGATCTATTTCCACTTGCCAGTAGCCACTTTTTAGGTCTAACGTGGTAAACCACTTCATTCCTGACAGCGTGTCCAGCGTGTCGTCGATCCGGGGTAGTGGATAGCTGTCTTTCTTAGTAACCTCATTCAATCGACGATAGTCTACACAAAACCGCATGCTGCCATCTTTCTTTTTTACCAGGACCACAGGAGAACACCATGGACTAGACGAAGGCTCTATAACTCCATCCTTTACCATTCCTTTAATCATGGTATCTACCTCCTTTTCTCTTGCCACTGGTAGTCTTCTTGGTCGCTGTCGTATCGGTAACTCATTTCCGGTATTAATTCTGTGTTGAACCAATCCAGTCTTCCCTATGTCAGTATCATTTGTAGAGAATATGTCTGCATATTGAAGTAGCATCTTCCTAGCCTTCTCTCTTTCTTCTTCTGATAGATCTTTACGACAGTCTTCCAAAAGATTTAACACGTTAAATCTTGCACTTTGGGCGTTATTTTGAGGAGGCCCATGTTGGCATTCACGCATCCAAGCTACTTCCTCACAGGAACCCATCAATGTACCCTTCTTGATTACTTGCTCCTTTTCACTTGGGTTCAGTATGCGTACGGCTGCAACGTCGATTGCCTTTACCAAGGTCCGCGCAATCTTCCATGGAAGGTTATCATCCAATCCTTCAATGAGAATACATCGGTTCTTCTGCCCAGAATTATGTGGGAGACTTACTGGAACTATTGTTTCCGATCGGGGAGGAAGAACAATCTTCTTCAAGCAGTACACTTTCCCTGATGGTGCACCTTCCATGAAGACTTCTTCTGATCCACATTTTAGGACTCCTTGATTAACGTCGATCTCGCAACAGTGCTGTCGCATGAAGTCCAAACCTAGGATGCAGTCATCTACTATGTCAGCCATGATGACCTTATGCCGGTAGATTGTGTTACCCAGTTTTAACTCCACCTCCTTCTCACCACGGACGGTTATGTGCTGACCCGTGGCTGTTACTAATTTTACGCCGTCATGCTTACCGAAGAAGTCCCCAAGAAAACGATTCGCTAGTTGGGAACTGACAACCGTGCGAGAAGCTCCAGTATCCAATGTCAGCTTACATGGTCTTCCGTTCACTTCACCTTTTATGACTAGGGTGTTCCCATCATGGGCTTGTGAGACCGAAATTCTTGGGGCTATTTTAACACCAGCCAGCACCCGCTGCGCAGCTGTTCCTGTAGGCGGCGGGCCTGTTCTTCCTGTCGGCGGGCCTGTTCTTCCTGTCGGCGGGCCTGTTCTTCCTGTCGGCGGGCCTGCTCCTGCAGCATCGCCATTAGCGCAGAAAGATCCATGGCTGGTGATGCTGTAGGGACACCAGACGCTTGGGAGACTGGCTCCGTCGTCGGCTGATTACCCCCAGGTGTCTGTCTAGAAGTTCCTTCAAACCGCCTCTGATCCACCTCCTGCTGGCGCTGACTCCTGGTACGGATACCTTCCGTATCCTCCTTCGGTAAAACTGGCATAATTTATCCCTTACTTCTGACACCAAATGTTACGAGCTGGGGTTCGGGATAAATTAATTTAAACCAATTTACCAAAACACACAAACTGTTTAATTAAATAAACACAAATATCGCAACTACAAGAAACGTCACTTGGAATCACTTGTTTCGCTTCGCTACTGTATCACTCGAATCGTATTCGCTCGCTTCCGAAATCGAACTGCCTGTCGGCCCCACAATCCGCTATTTATATTCCGAGCAGAACATTCGGGAACATTCTATACTGTGCCACAGTCCACAAGTAGCGTAGAAGCTTCGAGTCCTTTCGGGAGCCAACTGTTTAATCCCACTATTAGACGATAGATGGCGGTAGCGTCTACGTACAATTTAGTGTAGTACTTGCTACTTGACAACAGATGGCATCAGAGTGTCATTTCCAGTAGTTTCTAACACTGCCCCGTACTTAGATGGAATTAGCGTGATGTTTCTAGACTTTTCGATTTACGTCACACTGCCCCTTTCTGAGACGGAGTTAGCATGATGCTTCTAGACTTTACGATCTACGTAACAGTATTTTGTTATCCTTAGTTCCTGGAAAAGAATGCTGTTGGGGAGAAATTCCTATATATTATTTAGAAGTGCTAGGCGAATTCTATCATCCTGTCAATGTTCCAAAACATATGTAGCGAGATCTTGACGGATATTTTTGTGATCAAATGTTATTTGGTGAGATATCTTACTAGACAAACAGTTCCCGTCTTTTGTGATGGGCACGATTATAAACATTGTTATTGCTTTTGTTTAGTCAAACACATTTGTGTCAGTAAGGGGCTGAAACTGTCTAATTTGTGAGCTTGACCTTTTTTTTGTTTTGTATCGTTATCTGTAGAGCAGAAACGTCTGGTGCAAACTTAAGAGTTCGGGGTATTTTTTTTAATGTCTCTTCAGTCCACATGTATATTTACATTCCGGTGACCGTGGCCTTTTGCAAAGCAATTTGAGGAATTTGTTACCATGGTACACAACACACGTCGACAAATCAAGACATTCATTTCCAGTATAAACTGACTTCTCTTTGCACGGAAAGCCTATACAATGCGAGGTCTGTTAAAACTGAAAATCCATAGCTTGTGTACAATTATAAGATCTTTAGGTAAGGCATCTTTAACGATATCACATTTAGTGTTAGAATAATAGCGTGAATTTGTTTGTGTGAAGACACTGGTCCGCAACGGCTGCTTGAGATAACGTTGCGTGCGCGCGCGGCATATAAAGGCCCGTCTACGCAGTTTAGCTAACGTATCCCTGTAATATTAAGAACGGTCTCACCGGGTCTAGCGCCATGGGTTACTCGTCCTCCGGCAGTCAGTCTTCACTACAGCCTGAACTTATGACACTTTTGCACAGAGAGACACACACAAAAAACGCGTTTTGATTTCGAAGTCGGCCGAGCCAACATGTGTTGCGCGCGCGCACAGACGACCGCTTGCGACGAGGGTTCAACTTGATCCTCTTCCTATTAATTTCCCCTCATTGTTAACATATTCCTCTCCTGAATTGCTTGTGGCGCTGATGTCCTTCATCCGTCACAATAGCATAACATTATAAGTTATTCTGTCTGTGTAGCTGTGGTATGCGTATATTTTATGTTTTAACAATTTTAATGTTTATTTATTTTTATTATCCGTTTGTTTCAGTCCCGTACTAACCCCTATCAAGATCTACATGTGTGTCAACTGTATCAATCGAAGAATTTTACTCGTGTCCTCAGTTATTTTTTTTATTACTATAATTCTGAATTTGCCATACACACTTGTTTCCTCAACTCACTTTAGACATTGGCAGAATAGTCGACATAGGCTTTACTTGCCATTTCATAAAAATAGAATAGAATAGCTCGATCTGTCAGACGCGATTCACGCGATTGGTCGCGATGGTTCATCGAGTAGGTGCGGAATTTCATTTTTTCATTTTAGCATTAATGTTCGACGCCAGGCCAGAGCCCCACCATGGGATTCAAATAGCGCAGTGGAAATTATGATGGTGGGGCCCTGGAGACAAGAAGTGGCGAGCGAACTGTCCGCCGTGCGCGGAGCTGATTAGTACAATAAAATATTCAAATAACTCACCTGATGGTACAAGAACACCTGCTCCGGAGCCTTCCTGGTTTTATGTATGTAAGTGAGTATATATGTGGGAGATGGGGGAATAATAGACATAAATAGGTTTGTTCATTATATTCAGAACCAAAATAACAGTATTATAACCAACAAAAATTTATAGCACATAATTTATGTTTGAAAATAATAACGGTTAAAATAACACACCAAAAAATAAAAAGGTCAGCATAAACATAATATTACAAGAAAACATACCTGACAGTTCAGAGCACTGTTGTGCCGTGCCCACTATTGGACAACTTCTGATCCGTCGATTTTTTTGTGGGGCATCTCGTAGTTAATCCTGAAAAGATTGTTACTACTTAAACGGATTGGGTCTGATCCGTCGAAAGACAGGGCCCCCTTTTATATCACAACTTGCTCGCAAAGCGGGGGAAAAGTCAGTTACAATACTTTTATAGACCGGAGGTAGTTCGAAATATTAAGTGACATTTCTTAAAAATAAATACTAAATAATTTATCTCTCACACGGCCATACTGACGAGCAGCCACTATGGCTCGCGAACAAACTCATAATAAATATATTATAAATTCTTGTAAAATCATAGCATGTCTAATCACCTTATCGTCTAAATGATTTATAAACTACACTGTCTACACAAATCGCATGACCACACACGCCAAGTTACATGGCATTATAATTTTGTATTCGCCAAATCACATGGCATCATAATTTAATACTCGCCAAATCACATGGCATCATGATTTAATGTTCACCAAATCACATGGCATCATGATTTTGTATTCGCCAAATCACATGGCTATTGTCAAGTCACATGACAACTAGATACACGCCAAATCACATGGCCACTGTCAATTCACATGACACGGGTGTGATTGTCAAGCATAACCATGATCGTTGGCCAGACGTTCTGAGATATGCAGGACAATCTTAAAAAATACATAATCAACATAAAACGGTAACGGGTTTCATTAGGAAGTTCATTCTTATCTTCATTACAGTCATTAGAAATATTTAGAGAATCAGTAAATTCACATCCCATATCGGGAGTGACGATTCGTAAATTATCATGTGACACATACAACTTATTGCCAGTTTTATTAACTCTAACTGTATATCTGTTGTTATCGTTCACTTCAGTAATGACGCATGGACCTTTAAATTTATTGTCAAGTTTGTTAATCACTCGCGGATTTTGTTTGACTAATACAATATCACCGACTTTGAAAGGTACAATTTTAGCCTTAGTTTTATCATAATCGGCTTTTCGAGTTTCAGCAAGCTCGTCCATCCTCAGTTTAGACTCTTGACGGCACATATCGAGGTCCATACGTTCAACATCATTTAGCAAAGCTGATATAGCAGGAGGTGACTGATTGCAGCCCATCAGAAGTTGGAAAGGAGTATGACCGGTACTTTTACTAAAGGTGCTGTTAATTGCCAACTGTACTTCACCAACAGCATCTTTCCAACTTCTTTTGGTTGTATTCTCAACAATAGTAAAACAATTTGTCAGAACCTTCATAATTCGCTCAACCTGACCATTTGCACGACTCACACCACTAGCTATAAAATGCAATTCTATAGACCATTTTTCACAAAAACTTGTAAATTCTTTGCCAGTGTAAGAAGCAGCCTGATCACAAATAATACGTTTAGGTGTACCAAAAGTATAAATTAATTCTTTCAAGGTATTTACTGTAGCCACTGCAGTCAAATTAGTAACGGGTTTCATGTAGCAAAATTTTGTGAATGCATCTATGAAAACAACTGCATATTGTTTGGAAGGTTTACTGCCACTCAGTTTACCTGTCGTGTCCATATGAACGGTATGAAATGGAGTAGGGGGCTTATCTATAGGGTGCAATGTAATCTGTCGTGAACCAGATTGACTTTTATTTATCTTACAAGTCAGACAACTGTCAACATATTTACGTGTACACTTCGACATATTCGGGAACCAAAATTGTTCTCTTATTTTGTCAAGGGTTTTTTCCCAACCGAAGTGTTTAAGAGCATCGTGATAAATGTGTATGATATGCCACCTATAACATGTTGGAACATAGAGACGTTTCTTAACTTTATTATTAATGGAAATAACACGATACAACAGTCCATTTTGAATCTCATAACTGGAAGCAATATCTTTGTCAATAGTTTTGTTTTTGATTGATTCAATTATATGTTTGGTCTCTGAATCATTATTTTGTTCTACTTCTAGCCATTCACTATAATTTTGAATATTGTTTATGTTGACAGTTGTCGGATTACGGCTTAAGTAGTCGACATGGGGAATACGTTCTCTCTTTCGATACTCGATACTAAAATCAAACGATTGTAGGTAAGCCCACCACCTATGAACCCTAGGAAGCAACTCTTTTTTGTTACGCGAAGCTTTAAGCGAGTTACAATCAGTAATGACTTTAAAGGGTCTGCCAAGTAAATAATGACGGAAATGTTTTATAGATCTAACAACTGCCAGAGTTTCCAACTCATAAGAGTGATAACGGCTTTCAGTCTCAGTGGTGCGCATGCTAAAATACTCTATAACTTTCATCTGATCATCATGTTTTTGAAAAAGAATTCCTGCCAGACCTGCAGAACTGGTGTGAAGTTCAACAGGTTTAGCAGGATCGAATAAAGTGAGTACAGGTTCAGAGGCAAGATATTGCAGAATCTTATTTCTAGCAGTTTCCTGTTCAATTGTCCAATGCCACTTGACATTATTACGAGTTAAATTATACAAAGGTATCATGACGAGAGAAAAGTTAGGAATGAACTTTCGGAAGTAACTGGCCAGTCCGCAAAATTGTCTTACTTGCTTTACAGTAGTTGGTACAGGAGCATTCAAAAGAGCGGAAACTTTACCCTGACTTGGTTTAACTTCGCCGTTTGAAACAATTCTTCCTAAGTATTCGATTTCAGTTTTTAAGAACTTACATTTTTTTATATTGAGAGAAAACCCAGTTTTTTGTAAAGCTTCTAAAACTAATTTTACCCGTTCGATACCTTGATCAACGGTTTCTGAATAGATTATAACATCATCTATGTAAATTAAAACAAAGTTGTCAACGAACTGTTTAAGAGCTGCGTTGATGGCCCGTTGAAACACAGAAGGTGCATTGCAGAGTCCGAAAGGCATCCTTAGGTACTCATATTGTCCATCAGGCATAACGAAGGCAGTTTTTTCAATGGAATCATTTGCAATTGCAATCTGATGAAAACCGGCTGCCATATCTAAAATTGTAAAATATTTAGCACGCGACAATTTACTAATGTGATCATCAATTATTGGAAGTGGAAAATGGTCACGAACGGTGTTGCTCTTCAGTTCTCTATAGTCGACACACATTCGGTCACTGCCATCTTTTTTCCGAACCAGTAATATTGGGCTTGCAAATGGAGAATTGCTATCACGAATTATATTATTGTCTTTCAAATCTTTAATTATATCCTTGACATGTTCACGCTCAGCAGGAGCTAATCGATAGGGTCGTCGTTGAACTATTTTCTCCGAGTTTTTCAGTCGAATAGTTAACTCACCGGTAGTTACTTGAGAAACTGCGTTGCCAGATGTGAACATTTCAGAATATGATTTTAACAAGTCACTTAACAATACAATTTGTTCTGGAGTTAATTCAGGGTTAATATCTACCCCATCAAAATCAACATCCTTTATAAGGCTGTTGACACTGTAAGAGTTGCGATAGACTTTAGCAAAATTTCCTGAGAAAGTCACTTGAATACCAGGTATTTCAAATAAATTTTGACCAAGTAATACGTCATACTGAATATATCTATCAGGGACTAGAATAAAATCTAATTCAACGTTTATACCATCAACACAGATCATACACAGTTTTTTTACGTGACGAGCAAAAAGCATTATCACCAACACCTCTCAAAATAATTGTTTCATAAGTCATTTTACCCCTAATTGAATCGCCAATACTTTCACGCATTAGAGAGCATTCTGCACCACTATCTATTAAACAGGAATAATCATGATTGTCAATTTGAATCGTATGTAATTTTTTGTTAGTTAAAACTAGGCTATTTACTTGAGAAGACTTTTCGTCTTTAGTTTTCTTATTTAAGCGGTGAAAACAGTTTTCACTGGCATGCCCCTTTTTATTACAAAAAGTACAAAGTGTTACAGGAGGTTTCGAACCCGAATCGACTGGTTTTGAATTATTAGAAGTGACAGTTGAAGTCGAATCTATACTAGAGCCGCGATTGGTACCTAAACGACAGTCTCTTTGAATATGTCCTATTTTGTGGCATTTATGACACCTTTTAGATGAAGTGTCTGGGTTAGACATGGTTTTAGAACGCTTTGATGGAATATTGTGATCAGACTCCTTGCCAGGTCTCTTCCGCTTGTATGAATTCAGGCTTTGAATTAATTGCGGCAAGGATTTCGGTGTAAGGCGTAGCAAGTCAGAACGAATACGAAAGTCAGACATACCTGAAATAACTGCTTCGACAAGGCGTTGATCAGTCATCTCCACACCAATCACTTTCTTCGCCAACTCCCATTTTCGAGTTGCGTATTCCGAAAGACTAGTTGCTTGTTCGCTGGTATAGTCCAAAAACAGCGAGAGGTCATCGTAGTAACGAGCTTCATCTGAAAAAGTTTCGATAAGACCTGCTTTAAGTTCTGGCCAGCTAGTAAGAGTTGAATAATTACGACGTGCCCATTCAGCCGCGCGTCCGCGCAAGTTTTTTCTAGTCAGATTGAGAATTTCTCTATCAGTGAGCTCATATTCAGTTTTAAGCTCCTCTACGTTTCGGCACCACACTTGCACAGTATCAGTCCGATCGTCGGGGTCAAAAGCAGGTACATAGATATGCTCAAGACTGCGCATGCGGGGAATAGGCCGCACATTTGGTGGGTTAAAAGCTTTTGCAGTAGTGTGAATTAATTGTGACATCATTTCCTGCATCATATTTTGCATAAAATTAATAGGTACAAACTCTACTGCCCTTGAATCACGGCTGCTACTAGCTGCCGTTGAACCGCCGAGAGCTGCATCGTCATGGGCTGGGGATGCCATCGTCTCGTTGGTTGCAGCCGCACAGCGCGTTGTTTTTTGTCCCAAGATTGGCGATTGGTGTCCCGGTGTAGGCCTTTCGCTAGACCCTGGAGTGGTTTTTGCAGCGTTTTGCAGTACCCTGGCCTCGACTGCCTCAGATTCGTCGTCGTTCATCATTAAACTTTCCTGAAATCAAACATTCGTAGGCGTAGTTTTTGTTATATGTCCCAGTTCTGATGTGGGAGATGGGGGAATAATAGACATAAATAGGTTTGTTCATTATATTCAGAACCAAAATAACAGTATTATAACCAACAAAAATTTATAGCACATAATTTATGTTTGAAAATAATAACGGTTAAAATAACACACCAAAAAATAAAAAGGTCAGCATAAACATAATATTACAAGAAAACATACCTGACAGTTCAGAGCACTGTTGTGCCGTGCCCACTATTGGACAACTTCTGATCCGTCGAAAGACAGGGCCCCCTAAGGGCTGCTAAATAATTTATCTCTCACATATATTGTATTGTATAGTGACGTTGTAAGTGGTATCCAGGACACCAGGCCGCTGCACTAGGCCAGAGATTTACTCCAACATGCGGTTCAATCACTTACCTCAAAGTTCTTCAATTTCAACAAACTAAACCCGTATTATTTCATCCATTGGGGTTATTTACAATCAAACAATAGGATCACGACTAATTGTCCAACAAAACGATCGGTTCTAAGGGATTACTTTCAAAAAAGTTCGCGAAATCCAAGCGGCGACGATCCTCCCTTTTTCAAGACCAAAATCAAAAAAGAGAAACGTCAAATTGACAAGTGTCAGATGTCACTCCGTTAGGTACGTTTAGAAACGTAAGCGCATAGAGTAAACAGTCAAACGGGACGGAACAATTAATAATCTGCATTTATGATGGTTATGCATGGACGAGTGAGTACCTTGATGAGTACACAATAGACGGACAATGCAATATAATATAATCGCTTATCTCAGCCCTGGAACGCGCCAACGAAGGTTGACAGTTTGACATAAACATTTCGATGAGTGTGATGATCCGTACGATTATAATTAAGTTTTAGTCGACAGTTCATGGACAGTTCGCCGCCGCTACGCTACCGTCTTAACGTGACTCTGGCAGAATAGTCGACATCGGCTCAATTGCCAAAAGCGAAAAAAAAAAGTGCAACGTTGTGTGTGTGAAGTGTTTTTGTTAAAACGTAAGATGGACAGGTAAGTAAAATACAGTTTTTATTGCCAGGATTGTGTTTTTGACAAAGATTTGCACGTAAATAGTTAGTTCAACAAACATCGTCATCCATTTTGCCGCCATTTTTCTGCGGCCGGCGTCGGATTTCGCGGAGTGATAATTCTACTTTTGATAGCGAACTATTGATGTTACTTAGGTTAATATGCATTGTATTATTGTTATTATGCATTAAATTTACCTTTTACCGTAAGATATATGCGTAAGATTGTAATGAAAATAATGAAAAATACGCAACCTAAAAAGATGGAGCTCGATTGTTGAACCGGGAATTTGAGGTCACGTGACACCAAAATCGCCATTTTTATTGTGTTTTGCACGGATGATGAAATGTGTGGATATGACTTCCGTACATTTTAATGGTAAAACTTTTGGGTGATTTGTATTTAACCGACTTAAAAAAAGAGGTTATTGGACACGTATGTAGGTATGTAATGTTACTGTTAATGCAACTGAAATTTTGTATTCTTCCAGCTCGCATGCCAGAAGACGCGGGGTGGTGGAAGGGCACCACCACCACCACTTGTCATGATTTTGCAACCACCGGCAATGTTAGTAACTTACGGACTTTTCTAATTTCCACTTATCTCTAAATATTCAGGTACTACAGCACTGCTTTTGTTCCAGGTCTATGAACAATGACTGACCATTGCCTGGGCCGGCATTACCGGTGCCTCCGTCATCGTCACCAGCATCACTGTTCGTCGTGCCATCGCAATTATAATTTTCTTTTCTTTTTTATTTTTTTTTTTCGTATTTACATATTAAATAAGTACGATAATTTACTTGAAATAATAATAGGTATGTACAAGTACTTACATAAAACATTTTTGATTAAATTCTAATATTTACAGGTACATAAAACGTTTTTAATGTATTTTAATGTTTTGAAGTTCATCATTTCATTTCAGCTGAAAGACGTCCACTGCTGGACATAGGCCTCCCCCAAGCACCGCCACCTCGACCTGTTCTGTGCCTCTCGCATCCAACGCATTCCTGCGGCCTTCACCAGGTCATCGGTCCATCTTGTGGGAGGCCTTCCAACGCTACGTCTTCCAGTACGCGGTCGCCACTCCAGAACCTTCCGACCCCATCGGCCATCTGTTCTGCGAGCAATGTGCCCTGCCCACTGCCACTTAAGTTTGGCAATTCTTCGGGCTATGTCGGTAACCTTGGTTTTCCTTCGGATCTCATCATTTCTGATTCGATCACGTAGGGAAACTCCAAGCATAGCCCTGTCCATTGCTCTTTGGGTGACTTTGAGCCTTCTTATGAGGCCCATTGTGAGCGACCACGTCTCAGTACCATATGTCATCACTGGCAACACACACTGGTCAAAGACTTTTGTCTTGAGACACTGCGGTAATTGGACGAGAATATACCGCGTAGCTTCCCGAACGCTGCCCAGCCGAGTCGGATTCGACGATTGACCTCTTTCTCGAAGTTGGACCTACCTAACTGGACAGTCTGTCCTAGGTACACATATTCGTCCACAACTTCGAGTGTAGCGCTTCCGATTTTGAAGTTCAGATGTGACAGTATTTGCCGTATCCATATTTCTTTCGTCCATGGTTATGACGTCATTTATTTCCTATCTCATTTTCTCCCACGTTAAATCATATGAATTTATGTCTGTCTCTTTTTACTGTCGTTTTTTCGTTTCATTGAGTTTCAAATCACAACCAACGGCGCTAAAGAAGTTTTCACTTCAAAAATAATACATAATAAGAAAAAGTTTTCTCTATCCACTCTGCTAACCCCGTAAGAGCTGGGCGTGCAGTTAAGTACGCAAATCGAATTCAAAAGCCTCCTATCCACTAGGCAATAATTGACGCGCAACACGTGACGCTCAACATGTAGGGCAACATTTCACAACAGCGCGCGATGTTGCCAGCTGGCGCGCAACATAATGCGCGGCTTGTTGTTTGTTTATAGAGCATAGTTGGTTGAGCATCAATTGTCGTCGACTGGAGACGTGACGCGCAACAATATCCGTAGTGTAGTGTAACGAACGAGTGCTCAAATTAATCGAATTGTACCAAAGCTATGAAAGTTTATGGGATACTGCTCACCAAAACAAAAAAAAAAGAAGTTATGCATTTTTCGATAAAATTATAACCACTGCCGCTGCGTTGCGACTATTACCACTGGGCCACCACTTAGTCCATTGAAATGTTACATGGGCTTTGCATTTTTTAGACGACGCAATTTTATTTTCGGGATATATGGGGTCAGTAGAAGCTTAACCTCAAGTTTGTGGGGTTGCCGCCCTTGTACCCCGGCCGCCATCTTAGAAAAAGGGGTGTGTTCGGGGTTGGGGTGAGATTGAGATAAACTAAGATTAAAGATAATAAAGATAACTATATTTCAGTAATGCAAATGGGATAACAATTAAAACTAATGAGGTGAATAGGATGAGATTGAGTCGCGCCCGATATGCTGTCCGAAACGTACTGACTGTTTTTACTTAGATTAATAATTATACATAAAATATTCAAGTCATACAGCGCGGTGTCGCAATTACGCTGACATGTTCATTATTGTTCGGTGATTGACCCGAACATGCTCCCGAGGGAGAAAAAGGTGGGGTTAGTAAATAGGTATAGTTAAATGGGTAATGCACTTAATATTAACAAGGTGAAAACAATATTCAAATAGTTCTAAAATAATAATGTAGGGTTAGTTATGTTAAAAGATGAGATTAAAGTAACATTACAAATTAAACGGAATCGCTACAGTGTAAATCAGGAAGAGAAAACACACGAAAGATTGGTGAAGAAACTCTATCTTCACTTTTTTGTAGGCACTCACTAGATAGAGCTAGTCGTTCAGAATCACTTTTCACTGATTTGCTACTAGACTGCCTTTTTTCCCTAATTTCACTACACTTAAACACAACACTTTCCGTAATGGTGTGTGGAGATGGCAACGCAGTCGTCGCAGAGGCTGTTGACCGCTCTGCTGTAGAAGTGGAACGATTTCTTTTACGTTGCCTTTGTCGCCAACATTTAAAGCCGTAAGCTACTCCCAATAACAGGATTCCCAATATGATGAGATATATAGCAGTATACTGATGGACGTCGTGGTAGGAAATACTGGTGCTCAAAGGTTCACTCTGCTTCATGATCTCAAGACTTCGCTTAATGGCTTCAAATTGCTTGAGGTTGTCTGAGTTATTGGGATTAAACTCATATGAGATTTCTGGCATAGTTATATTTATTAAGTGATTTATTGGTGATATTTCTGGCGAGATAATCTTTGTCGTCGTACTAATTTTACTAGACAATCTTTTGTTGGAATACACTATAAAATCATCTGTTTTTACTAAACAGCCTTCCCCAACACGCAAAAGACCCGCTTCTGAAAACCTAATTGCCATAACCTGATTTTCACACAGAAGTTTGACGTTACATTCATTGCAGCAGAAATAATAATATCTGTTATCTGTTGTCAACTCTCTCCAGTCATTCTTGCACGAGTTAGTTTTAGTTTTACAAGTTCTTGTGCCTGGGATCGTCTCACAAAGGCTATGATCGTCTTTCATGTGGTGAACAGGCTTTCTGATATGACACAGAATAGTCACAGAGTTTTGTAATATGCATGACTGTAGATCCGTGTCTGAGATAGTTAAATATGAATCCTTTCTCACGTTGATGGCTGCTAATTCCGAAATAGTTTCGACCTTCATCATCATGTTATCTTTTACAATACGTGGAACCGGGATAAGATTGAATACCTCGTAAAGATCTCTTTCAATCAGGGGTATTTTTATTTCTATGATTAGGTATTTTCCAGAGTATTTGGCTCGTACTTTGAGCAAGCTGTAAAGATCTTTAAAATTGAAGTTGTCGACAGGAACTACCAAGTCTCCAGATATTTGCGCTGATATTATGCTTAACTCTGATCTGAGTTGCTTCGGAGATATCAAATGAAAATCTAGTTTTCCATTATAAATATCAGTTACTGTGTCTAAAATTGAGTCCTGGATTCGACGAAGGGTATACAACAAGTTGTTGGCAGTGAAAGCCGAGGTTATGAAATCTGTGATAACAGTTATGTTTTGCAAAATCAAAATCAAAATCAAAAGTCATTTATTCAAACTAGGCTGAGAGTCAGCACTTTTTGAACGTCAAAGTTACAAAAGACAGTCCCCCCAAAACGCTCGCCCTTCGACACTTCCTAGTGCTTTAGCTGGGAAGAAGAAGTGGCGGAACAAACTCCCCAGCAGCACAGCTGTCTGTTAAGTTAGAAGAACTTGATTCTATACAATATCGTGTAAGTAATTAATATTATAAAACAAAACAAAACATACATTATTCGCCATATGTCAGCTAGCACACGCCAATATACGAACAAAACATTGAAAAGTAAACTCAAGCTGAAATAAATAATAAAACAAAATCGTAAACAGAACGTAAAACTTAAATAAAGCCTCCAGGCATAAAGGGCGTGCCCGCTTACATATTCAACGACGCAAAATGATACATATACATACATTGATGCATATTGCTAAGTTGAAGTTACAATAGTTAAACTAGGACCTCCGGAGTAAAAATAAAATAACAGTTAATACAAATAACAATAACAAAAACCATGGTCAGCAAGTCGACCAGTCACCACAAGCAGCACCCGTTCACGAGCATAACGCAAAGGTCAGCCATTACCCCCCTCGCCATATTTGAGGGAAGGTGGTAACCCGACCCCCGACGCTACCGCAAGCAGTGACATCTAAGGGAGCATGACGAACTTGCTGCCGGTTGGTCAGGCTAGAATATTATGAACAGCTGACGAGGTCGCTAGCTAACTACATGTTGCAATACAACTCATTTAAAATCACTGTAATGAGTAGATTATGTCCACAATAAGTGGAATTAAAAGAAAATAAAAAATAATTAACAAAATCAGTTAAATAAAAATAAAATAAAAAAAAACAATTATATGAACTACCCATATAAACTGTCAGTAGGAAAGCTAATTCTGGATTGAAAGAACATAAACATTGTCTTGAGTTAATCACAGCGACCAACTATTCTTATCGTTTAAGTAGTCGTTGATAGAATAGTATGCCTTTGAACAAAGGTTGGATTTTACTTTAGCTTTAAACTCATTAAACTGCAAATCTAGCAAAGCAGAGGGAAGCTTGTTATAAAAGGTAATACCAAGACCAACAAAAGAATTATGAACCTTATGAAGCCGGTGAAAAGGAGCACGTAGTTTGTCCTTATTTCTAGTATTAATGTTATGAATATCACTGTTTTTAGTGTACAAGTGTATGTTTTGCCTAATATATAAGATGTTGGCGAAGATGAATTGTGATGCCACCGTAAGAATACCAATATCTTTAAATAAATCTCTCAGAGAAACTCTAGCACCTAGTTGGTAAATCGCTCGAACAGCTCGTTTTTGAAGAACAAAAATATTTTGAATGTCCGCGGCTTTGCCCCACAGCAGAATGCCGTAGGACATTATGCTATGAAAATAACTAAAATAGACTAATCGAGCTGTATCAACGTCCGTGTACTGTCTAACTTTCCTTACGGCGTAGGCGGCCGAACTGAGCCTTCCCGCTAGGCTTGATATATGTGATCCCCACTGAAGTTTGGCGTCTACTGTTATGCTCAGAAAAACTGCCGAGTGTACAGTATCAAGCACCTGATTATTTAAAACGACATTGGGTCCCAGATTCCTAACATTCGGTAAGGCGAACTTTATACATTTCGTTTTCTTAGCATTAAGAACTAGGTTATTTGTGGTAAACCAATCCGTAGCCATTGAGAGCGCACTGTTCACGTCGTCAAAATCTTTTCTATTCCTGTCTACTTTAAAGATAAGTGAGGTGTCATCAGCAAATAGTACAATGTCACAGATATTCTTTAAATAGAATGGTAAGTCATTAATGTACACTAAGAATAAGAATGGACCCAGTATTGAGCCTTGAGGTACACCTAACTGAACTAGTAGCCCGGAAGATTTTACACCATTGACATCTACACATTGGTGCCTATTTTGTAAATAAGAACTTATGACATTGAGAGCTTCGTTTTGAACACCGTAATGACGTAGTTTACGCAAAAGTGTGTCATGGTGAACGCAATCAAAAGCTTTGGAGAGATCACAGAAAACTCCGATAGCATTTTGCGAGTTCTCCCATGCGTTGAATATGTGTTTCAGCAGAGCAACACCCGCATCTGTTGTCGAACGACCTTTTGTAAAGCCATATTGCTCATTATGAAGGAGGCTATTTAAATTAAAATGTCTTAGCAACTGCTTGAGTATTAACTTTTCAAATATTTTACTAAATGCAGGTAAGATAGAAATGGGCCTAAAATTGCCAACGTTATTTTTATTACCTGTTTTAAATAATGGTATGACTTTACTACTCTTCATGAGGTCAGGTACATCTGGGCACACTATTATGCAAAAGGTTTTCAGCTTTAGACGGGGACGAATTTAAGGAGCAAGTCGTAGTTATAGGTATGTTGGCAAAAAACTCATTAAATGCCTCAGCTACATCGGCAGCTTTATTAACCAATTTGTTGTTAATCATAATCTCCAGTTGTTTTTCCTGTTTAACCGATTTACCCGTTTCATTGTTAATGATTTTCCAAGTGGTTTTTATTTTATTGTTTGAATTTTTAATTTGATCGCTTAAAAATTTAGATTTAGCGAAAGCACAGATTTTTTTAAATAACTTTGAATAATTTCTGATATACTCTAGAAAAGGAGTATCAAATATATATTTTTTTAAACCATATAACTCGTATAGTCTCGCTCTACTTTTATAAATACCTGGAGTAGCCCATTGGTTGAAGCTAACAGAGGTGCTATTAATGTCAATAGTTTTGGTCTTGAAAGTAGATTGGTATTCTTTTTGCACAATATCAAAAAGGGCTCCATAGATTTCATTAGGAGTCTCGTGTTCTACTATAGATGGAGTAATCCTATGAGCAATATTATTTTTAAATTTGTTGCAACGACTAACTGTATAGGGCCTACATTCTATTTTATGCGGCTTTTTTAGTAATGGCAAAGGGAAGCTGGCTAATAATCCACAGTGGTCAGACGTTAAGTCACTTAACACTAACTTATTATTGGCATCACAATCACTAAATATATTATCAAGACAAGTCGAAGACGATGCCGTGATCCTAGTAGGTTCGAAAAACAAGTTTATTAAATTAAATGACTTAAACAGATTGAGCAGTCTAATACTTAATGGAGTAACATCTAAAATATTAATATTAAAATCTCCACATAAAATTATACATTTATTAATTGATTTTAATTTGTTGAGTGAGTCCTCCATGACCGACTCGAAACGAATAAAATCCCCAGAGGGTGGACGATAAACGCATATTATGACGTAACGCTCTAGTTCAACACAAGACAACTCAATAGTGCGCTCGATGGAAAGATTAACTAAATCTAAACGTTGTTTACATTTCAACTTGTTTGAAACAAGAACTAATGATCCACCGCGTATAGCACTTTTTCTCACAAATGCACTTTGCACAGTAAAAAAATCATCATTCATAAACACTATTTCATGTTCTTTCAACCAGTGTTCAGTCAAACATAATACCTGAACATCGTGGTTTTCGATAAATAAACTTAACTCTAGTTCTTTGCCGGGCAGACCCTGCATATTTTGATGAACAACATTCAACATATGCGGCTTACCTGTTGTCGCACCTAATAGTTTAAACTACTAGGTGTATCAAAAGTGGTGCTAGAACCACTACTAACAGTAATCGCTGGTACCCTACAAGTACCAGTGTCACGGTGTAAATTGTATGCTAAAAGATTAGCAATTTGTCTCCTACACCTAGGTGGCAAATACGTAGTATAATTTGTTAATTTGTAATCAGTAATAAATTGATTACAATCAAAATATAAAATAGCGTCACTGTGACAACTAGTCCTATTATAAATTAACATATTTAAATTATAAATGTGCCTGTTTTGCTCCTCAGACAAGTATTGAGAATAAGGAAGGGCACAGAAAATAAATTTACAGTGATTGGTCTCATTGAGATGTAACATCAAATGGACACATTGAATTATTTCTTTTTTTCTAACATTTAAACTATCCCCATATAATAATATTACTGTAGAACCAGGGTTTATTTTTGACAATTTAATTTTACTTAATAATTGGCTAATACTGGCACCAGGTGAACAATTATTAATTACATACTGTTGTGAACACTGATTAAATATGCTACCATAACCTTGACCAAATTTGTCAGAAAAAATATAGGTTATGTTAATATGGCTATTATCATCAGAAATACGGCTATTTACTGGCTGAGTTGCTGAGGGTGTGGGTGTATCAAGTTGAGGCTGAGGTGCAGCGGAGCAAGTGCAGCTAAAACAGAGGTTATTTGTCAGAGACTCATACCTCTCTGCATTGCACTTGACCAGGTCTGCCAACTCACAGGCTTCCTGCATGCGCTTACTCAGGTCTTGTTGAGTAGCCTCATATTTACTAAAGATATCCTTTAGTGCAAATTCCCTAACAAACAATTCATCCCGAAGGTGCTGAGTGTCCGTATCATACAAAGTAGTACATAATTTCAAATCACTATAACACTTCTTCAATTCTTGTATTAAATTTAGATTTTTTTGCCTAAGTTTTGTGTTTAATTTATTTACTTTTTGGCATTTCAATGTTTTCTGATACTTTCTAATTAATCTATTAATTTTAATATATTTTTTTAACTTATTGTGGCTAGTAAACAATTCGTTTTTAGAAATGGTATCATCAGTTAAATCTATTGTTACAATTGGCTCAACACATGTAGGTTTGGACCTGATACCAACCAACTCATCATAGAGACTGCTGGTGATCGCAGACTCTTCACCGGCTTTGAGAGTTTCCAAATGGGTTACTGTGTTGTGGGCCCTGCTTAGTTCCAGTTCCAGTTCTGATATCCGTCTCAAAGCCAGTTCGTAGGTGTCACTACAATGCTGGTAATTTGACACTAGTTCACGAAGGTGTTGATGCTGGTCAAGTATGTCCATATGCTGTACATGTAGTTCAGCCAACTGATTCTTAAGGTCAGTGTTCTTTTTATTAATTAACTCTATTTCGACCTCGCTGTCTTCCCTTTCCTGTATCAGCTGATTGCATTGCTTTTTACTAGAATCTAATTCCTTTAACGTAGCCCTCAGTTTTTCCTCTAAGGATGCAGCTCTACGGGTCAACATATTGACAGATCAACCCTAGAGGCACCCTGGAATGAGAGAAGAGAAAGCTAAGTGTGTGAAAGGAATAAGAGAGAGGGGTGAGAAGTAGATAGTAAATGATGGGAGTTCAAATTTTAAAGAGATAAAATAAAAGAATAATACTAATAAAAGAGTGAAATCTCAATTATGAATGAAAATGAGATAATAATTATTAACAACAGTAAAAAGTGAAAAGACTAAAAAAATGTTTTTTTAACTAAATGTGCAAAAATAAAAAATGGTTGGGGGTAGGTCCTACTACTATATTGTTCAATTCAGTTCCTAACATTAATTTATTATAGTGGTTCTAATTTTGGAATTGAACATAAAAACTGCACTTGCTGAGAGAGATTTTTATAAGAATCTTGAAGATAATTAAGTTTTTGATTTATTATTTTGTGATGTTTGTTGATAGTATTCTCCATCCTTTTCATGAGATTAAATTCTGCTTCTACGACGGACGTTTGGTTTTTCCAGAGGTTGTATAAATGGTTTTCGTTTTGCTTCAAAAGGTCAATATCCTTCTCATATTTTTCTGCAAATCGTTGGTCCAACACTCCGAATAAACTATTTGCAACGTAGCCTACTCCGTCTATCAAGCCACGACGCCGACGTTTCTTATTAGTCATAAACGAGTCATTTATCATGACAATATTGTCGTAATGTTTAAGTTCTTCGAACTCGTCCTCAAGTTGTAACATGACGCCGTCGCAAGGTGTTTGTGTTCTGATCGTAGAGCATAAGGTTTCAAGATACTTGATATATTTTAATAATGCCGCCGTTCCTTCTTGATAAGGATTTGTGTCATAATAGACTATTAAATGCCAATCATCTCTAATTCTCACATACACATTTTTCGCGATATCTTGAAAACTATGCGTCTTACACAAAAATTGTGAAGATATAATTTGTAGCAAATTGTTTTGCCTACAACTATTGTTTATGTAACTTTTTGCCCTAAATTTAATATTAAAGAAGTTATAAGCAAAAACGTGAGAAATTTTTTATGAAAATTTTCTTTTTTGTTCTATAACTTTTTTTTTTACACATTTTACAAAAAAATATATTTCAGACCAATCTTGTAGATGGTCTTTTGAGGAAAAATGTTCACTATATTTTTTTTTCAATTTCATTCATCTAAAAAGCTGTTACAGCGCTCCAAAGTTGATCGGGTTCGTCGGTGCTCATGAAAATCCGGTCAAAACCAAATGTTCTTTCAAAACTTTTTCAGTTTTATGATCTGTTTTAGGGTTCCGTAGCCAAATGGTAAAAACGGAACCCTTATAGATTCGTCATGTCTGTCTGTCTGTCTGTCCGTCCGTCCGTCCGTCCGTATGTCACAGCCACTTTTTTCCGAAACTATAAGAGCTATGCTGTTGAAACTTGGTAAGTAGATGTATTCTGTGAACCGCATTAAGATTTTCACAGAAAAATAGAAAAAAAAACGAAAAATTTTGGGGTTCTCCATACTTAGAACTGAAACTTTTTTTTTTTATCAAACCCATACGTGTGGGGTATCTATGGATAGGTCTTCAAAAATGATATTGAGGTTTCAAAAATCATTTTTTTCTAAACTGAACAGTTTGCGCGAGAGACACTTCCAAAATGATGAAATGTGTGCCCCCCCCACTTGTAACTTCTAAAATAAGAGAATGATTAAACTTTGCTTTGAAAATGTTTATGCTTATGGTTTATGTTTATGACATTAAATGTTTTTTATTTTTAATTTTTATATTTGAGTTGATTGAATGAAAGTTAAATTGCGGCTTACGATTTATGATGTATTAAAAAAAAATACTTACTAAGGTTGGACTTTTAATCCTATTCACTAACTTGACAATTGGAGGGATACCAGGTTTTGACAAAAAAAAAAAAGATAGTGAGGTGGTGCAAGAATGAATGAAATTGAATGAACTTGAAATAATTTACTTACATGCAAACTTTGTAATTTAAATTTAACAACTTGTCTTAAAACAAGATGTGTACTATATATGTCTATGGCTCTCAGAGGAAATAAAATGATTATAGTAAAAAAATAAGCAAAATGACATGATTTTTAGGGTTCCGTTGCCAAATGGCAAAAAACGGTACCCTTATAGATTCGTCATGTCTGTCTGTCTGTCTGTCTGTCTGTCCGTCTGTCTGTCTGTCTGTCTGTCTGTCTGTCTGTCTGTCCGTCCGTATGTCTCAGCCACTTTTCTCCGAAACTATAAGAGCTACGCTGTTGAAACTTGGTAAGTAGATGTATTCTGTGAACCGCATTAAGATTTTTACACTAAAATAGAAAAAAAAAAATTTTGGGGTTCCCCATACTTCGAACTGAAACTCAAAAACCCATACGTGTGGGGTATTTATGAATAGGTCTTTAAAAATGGTACTGAGGTTTCTAATATCATTTTTTTCTAAACTTAATAGTTTGCGTGAGAGACGCTTCCAAAGTGGTAAAATGTGTGTCCTCCCCCCGTAACTTCTAAAATAATAGAATGATAAAACTCAAAAAGATATATGATGTACATAACCATATAAACTTCCACCGAAAATTGGTTTGAACGAGATCCAGTAAGTAGTTTTTTTTTTAATACGTCATAAATAGTAAACCGCAATTTACCTTTAATTCAATCAACTCAAACATAAAAAAAAAAATATTTCATAAGCATAAACTTTATACATAAAGCGAGGATACCTACAGGTTTGTATGGAACCCTCGGTGCGCGAGTCCGACTCGCTCTTGGCCGGTTTTTTCTAAACTGAATAGTTTGCGCGAGAGACACTTCCAAAGTGGTAAAATGTGTCCCCCCCCCGTAACTTCTAAAATAAGAGAATGATAAAACTAAAAAAAAATATATGATGTACATTATTATGTAAATTACCACCGAAAATCGGTTTGAATGAGATGGAGTGAGTAGCCACTCAACTGTCCATGGTTACAAAAGTAAACAAATAAAATTTAGTCGAAACGTCCATGGTTACTTTTGTAACCATGGACGTTTTATGCGTCATTCGTCACTTGAAACGTGTTTTCGCTACAGTCCTTTGATAGTCGTACATTAGAGAAATACTAGATGTCGCTATATGAGATTTGTCATCCAGGAGAGTGAATTTCGTCTGTGGACCGGCAACATAAAATTTAGAAAAAAAAAAAAGAAAATGACAGTTCATCCTTGTTGTGTAGCGAACTATGTTTGTGTGTGGATCTCCAACTAAAATGTGGTAAGTTTTCTGTTTTTATACCACATTTATATTGTTATTGTACATCAAATTAAACGTGAAGATATTTCATTTGCGAAATATGCATTACTACGCCAATTTCGAAACATTTACATGGAATAATATAGCTGGAAAAGTTTTATGATGACCGCGCGGACATTGTTCGTTGGTTGTAGTTGATCGAGTTTTCGAATTGGTTGTTTTTGTTAAATAAATGCTTAAATATAAGAGAATACTTTACTATTAGCACTATAACAGCTATTTACAAACGAAATATATTGAGATGGGGTCTACAAATTATTGAAACGCAACTCGTAATTCATGATTTTAGTGTTGGCTCGGGGACCTTTTGAGAAGTATTTGTTTTTTCTTAATAGAAAACTAAATACTTATATTTAGATATTGGTGTCATTTTGAAGGGTATATTATGTACTATTATAATAAAAATAATTTTGCCTAGTAACTATTATACTTTTCTTGTAAAACACGAAATAAAAAATAAATACGATATTTTTTTGAAATCCCCGACTTTATTTTCTAATTAGAATTCAATATCTTATTAGCTTTTTGTTTGATTAATTTAGTTTTTTTTCCAATTAGAATTCAATATCTTATTAGCTTTCCGTGAGTATTTCTCATTAGAATATAGCTATAGTAGTTTTTCAGTCGTAATCGTTTTTGTGCAAAAAATTTCGCAATGTCGTAAAAAAGAAAGTGAAATTTGATGCCCGGACAGTTGGGGAGATAATCGCCGCGCGGGTTGGACAGTTGAGTGGGTAGTTTTTTTTTTAAAACGTCATAAATCGTAAACTGCACATTCTATCTATTCTATATGCACTGCTACATTCAATCAACTAAAATATAAAATTAAAAAAAAAACATTTATTTTTAAACCGAGAATACCTATAGGTTTGTACGGAACCCTCGGTGCGCGAGTCCGACTCGCACTTGGCCGGTTTTATATTTAGTTTTGTTTCTATCAGAAGAAAATGAAAAAAGGAAATAACTGTTATTAAAAATTATTAATTATTCTTATAATCCACACCTAAAAACGATTTTTTTAAAGTTTTATTAAATTTAAAACATTTTTATCATTCATTCTTTATGCGAAATCGTTCACTACCCCGACACTATTAGTTTTTTAATGGTATCATTATTTTGCATTGAACTGTCAAGTTAGTGAATAGGATTATAAGTGCAACCTTAGATCTCGTTCAAACCATTTTTCGGTGAAAGTTTACATGGTAATGTACAGACGACAGCACATCAGGTTACCCTACGTTGACCTTGAACGCTTTATGAGCAACAACAGCGAGAATCGTGCGAAAGAGTATATAGCTTTTTGTCAGTTCCTGCTTGTAATGTTTCGTGTTGCAGTGCGTACATGAGGGTGTGTGCGTACGTGAGAGTGTGTGCGTACGTGAAGGTGTGTGCGTATGCGTATCGTGGTGTAGAATTAGATACTTATGCGATAAGAAATAGCGTCGCGGGTGAAAACTTGAATCAAATCTAAATAATAGCATGATAATAAAACAAGCGGCCCGCGCAATTTCTAAAATACCAATGAAAGCTTATAATCCTTTTTTAATTTAAATGATCTTTTACTTATCCTTAATTTTTACGAATTTGTTGGAAAATTATCCGTAAGTATTAAGTAGGTATTACCTACTCATATTACATTTAACCAGGTAGTAAGGTACGGTATACGCCATTACATAATTAATTAGTGAAATTTCATGCTCTCGATGAGGTATATTCGGATGAGAGAAAAACACTTTTTATTTCATCAGGTTTCCTAGTGGAGACCGCGTTTCGGCAAGCGTAGTATGGGATGCCCCCCCGGCTAGATGTGCTGATGACCTTAAAGGGTTGGCTGGGACAGACTGGATGCGGAAAGCGGGGGACAGGGTGTTGTGGCGCAGCCTGAGAGGCCTATGTCCAGCATGGGTCTGCGGACTGTAATTTACGAAATTTAATACAGAAAACGCGTAACACAATCGGCATGAAATTTTGAAAGATATATGAATATACCCATCACGAACGTGTCTGAAGCTTAGCCAATTATTTATACCTACAAAAAGCCTCTTATCTGTCCGCCGTGTTTGAGATTAATGTTTTGCCCACTATACAATCTTATTACTATAACGTTGAACTTAATAAGAATGAATTAATAATTCAAAAAAAAAAAAAATACGCCGTGTTGGACCGCTTCAAACCTAACAATTTAATTACCAATAGTCTTACTACCTAACTAAGCAGTCAACGACGTCTGCACTCGCGGAGCGGTCCCCCAACGCGACGTTTTTTTTTTTTGAATTATTAATACATTCTTAGGTACTTTAAGATTCAGTTATTTTTTATTATTTTTTACTTTTTAAAGGGAAATTAGGTTTTTGTGTCGGGGGTTTTTTAAATTTTAAATTTAATTTTTTATTTTGTACTTTTTATAGGTATATACTTAATATAATGTAGAATCAAACGAAGCTAAGAACACTCTCGATTAATTCATCAATATTCTCTTTCAGTGCGCTTTCATTTGAGACCCCACTCGAGTATATTTGCTGACATTCGGTTACTCTTCCCCACTTTCTCCCCCACAACTTTTAAACGGCTCAACCGATTTTCATCAAACATGTCTAAGAACACTCGCAGATAAGTCATCTTTAATACATATTTTTTTTATTGAAATCGCATCATCCGTTCGGGAGCTATGATGCCACAGACAGACAGACAGACAGACAGACAGACACGTCAAACTTATAACACCCCTCTTTTTGCGTCGGGGGTTAATAACGGAATTACCTACCGAAATTTGCTTTTACAGGCAAGTTCAACCTTATTGTGCTAGTAATAAGATACGGTTTCAAAGGTTATGAATGTTTAAATAAAATTCTAATCTATTATTATCGTTTCTTCGTTCGTTACATCCGAAATCTATACTTACTAATATTATAAATGCGAAAGTAACTCAGCTGTCTGTTACACTTTCACGACAAACCACTGAACCGATTTTGATGAAATTTTGTACGGATTCAGTTTGAACCCCAAGAAAGGATATAGGCTACTTTTTATTCCGCGACTTTGTCTGCGGCTGCGATAACCGCCGTTTACGCAAACGAAGTCGCGGGCAAAAGCTAGCATTTTATAAATGAGGATATGAGTTTCTGTGTTTGGTACGCATCATCATGAAATGTTGCATGTGACACGTTGTCAGGGGTCAGAAATATCAAAATAAAATGCGGAGTAACAATATTAATGTTTTTATTTATAAACATTAATTTAATTAAAAAATTAAAAAAGAATACTTTAAATTAAAATATACCTACAACGAAATTTATACAACCAATATAGTAGATTAAAAACAAGTAGGTAGATAATATTTATTATTTACAAGTTTTTATTTTATTTGATTTTTGTAACAGATTATTAATTATACAGTTACCGTCAAACGAGGCATCTTTAACTTCCGTGGTTATCTTTACCTAAGCATACCCTAGTAGTTTTAATTAAATATTTTTTTGTCTGGGGCAGTTGACGCAATTTTAGGCATATTTGTTGATTTTATATTAAATTGTGCTATCCCAAAAAGTTTTTTAAGTTAGCCACTTCGTTAGTTTTCAAAATAGGGTGCTATTTCATTCTATGTGGTCAATTATGTTTGCGGCGGGGCATCGCATAAACATTGTTTTTTCCTACAGAAAATCAAAGTGCAGGTAAGTGACTTATATTAGATAGTATGTGGTATATTGTTATTAAGCTGTATCACAATGATTCAATCTTATAAATTTACTATTTCTTGAATGATTGGCAAAGTTAATGATGTTTGATGTTAGGTAAAGTTACCTCGCTTAGCACGAAGGCGACTTTACCTATGACTAGGGTTGTCAAATTTAGTACGCCTAAGTAATCTACTTTTATGTGGGCACTGTTTTGAGCTTTCGTTCAGTTATTCAGGACTTTAAATATAATACCTATCGATATTTTTTTATTCGTTTATGAAATATTTTGGTGTGAATGAAATACATGTGTAACAAATTTAATGACTGGCCTGTTAGTCCAGTGGTTAGTGACCCTGTCTGCTAAGACGGAGGTCGTGGGTTCGATTCCCACCCAGGAAAAAAAAATTGAGTGATGAGCACCATTATTTGTTCTGTGTCTGTGAGAGTTCTTTTTTTATACTGTTTAACGAATATTCTTGATTTAAATACGCTTAGTATTTAATTGTTTACTGTTTTTAGGCAAAGTTTTAATGTCTAGAATAGTTTTTGTTACCGTGTTTACAACCACAATAGATATTAAACTGTAATGCATAAACAAAAGTCCCTATTACTTCGTTTCATAATAAATAATTAATTAATTTAAAAAAAAATGTTAATGTTTTATTATTTTTTGACAACCCTGATGGCATTCACCCGTTTCTATGACAATTTAGATATTCTTGTGGCAACTTTCCCTATATATATTGGTAGTGCTTGTTAAACGAAGATGGTAGTTTCGAAAATAAATACATCGCTTTTTTAGCGCAGGGACTATTAGTAACTTTGCGTCGCGTGCATTTTGGGACCCACGTTCAATATAAACGTAGCCTAGGTAAAGTTGCCAAAAATGTGTCAATTTTACGCTGCTCATACTTTTGGTTAATATAGCGATACTATGTGAGATTTAGTAGAATTCATTGGTTCAACCAAAAGAGACACACCTTTTTTTACAAAATAAATCAATAAAAACTTAAACAACTAGCTCCGTGTTAGAGTAAATTGCATAAAAGTAAAAAAATATAGTAATGTTGCCACGTTTGACGGTACCAAAACCAATGGCTGCCAAGCAAAATCAAATGCTGCCACCAAACAAAAGTAAGCTTTAACCTAGATTAGTAATTTGACTGGCCTGTATAAGGCTCAACACCCTCTGGCGGCACGGCACGTTGTAGCATGCCAAATTGCAAAATTGGCATTTTTTTTTCTGAAATACCTTATACTATGGACAATATCTCAGCCCAGTTTCAACTCTGAAATATCACGCGTTTTTGAGTAAAAAATTTTCAATTTTTTTTTTAATCCCATTTTTCTCCGAATCTACTTGACAATATTAAAAAAAGTGTTTACCCATAAGCACTTTTTTTTCTACTTTTAGTTTTTTTTTCTGTGGAAGCGTGTTTTTTAGTTTTTTTAAACTATTATTTTTCCATTATTTTCTACTTTTTAGTTGGTTTTCTATGGAAGCGTGATTTTTTAGTTTTTTTAAACTATTATTTTTTGACAATTGATTTTCACGGAGGGAACGACGTCGAGTTTTTTTTTTACAAGCTTTTATTTACTTTCACCTGTCCCGTTGTCTGTCTGTAATCAAATCTTGCAAGTTAAAGGCAAAAAATTTTTTTTAGAATATTTTTTTTTAACTATAGTCTAATATTTTGAAAAATCTTAAAAAAAATATATATTGTAGGTCAATGTTAGAGTAATACGTGCAAACAAAAGCTAAAGTGTAACAGACGTTTTTGGCATAATTTTTTTTATTAAAAAATATAATCGCATTTTTACCCATGACCAACTTACCCGATTATCAAGCGATTTTTTCTAGGAATACTAATTAGTGATATCTTAAAACCTATAAGCACTTTTTTAATATTATCAAGTAGATTCGGAGAAAAATGTGTTTAAAAAAAGTATTTAAAAAAAAATTTACTCATAAACGCGTCATATTTCGGAGTTGAAACTGGGCTGAGATATTGTCCACAGTATAAAGTATAACAGAAAATAAAATTAGCTCGATTGCAATGGGGGCATTTTACCCAGGGTTATGTTGGCGAGGGCCTTTGTGCCATTATCCTTGCCGAGGTTAACAGAATAGCAAAAAAAAACAACACCGGCCAAGGGCAAGCCGGACTCGCGCACGAAGGGGTCCCGTACCATTATTGGCAAAAAAATCAAGTTTCTTGTATGGGAGCACCCTTAAATAATTTGTTTTATTTTAATATAATTATTTATTTTTAAAGTGAATAAATAACTAAATATTCTGTGAATATTTCAAGCGTCTGCCTGTTGCCGTTATCAATATCGAGCAAAAACAAAATAAATAAATAAATAAATATCTCAGGACAACCAACACACCGTTATCTGATCCCAAACTAAGCAGAGCCTGTACTATGGTAACCAGACAACTGATAAATATACTTATATATTTCTAAATACATATTATATTATAGATAAATTACACCCAGACACAGAACAAATGATTGTGCTCATCACACAACGATTGTCCTGAGTGGGAATCAAACCCACGACCTGTCTTTGCAGTCAGGGTCACTAACCACTAGACTAACAGGCCAGTCATTGTTTGTTGTATGGGAGCTGTCATACAACAAATGTGATTTTTTGCTCGTTAAATTGCCCTTAAATATTTGTTTTATTCTGTTTTCAAGTATTTGTTGTTATAGCGGAAAATGAAAATTTCAACTCTCTAACTCACGGTTCATGAGATACAGTCTGGTGACAGTCGGACGGACAGACGGAATGCGGAGTCTTAGTAATAGGGTTCCGTTTTACCCTTTGGGTACGTAACCCTAAAACCTGTCGTCGAAAACTACGCTGACATACGTCACAAAATTCGAAACACCCTAAAAAATAGAAAATAAATAATAGTTAAAAAAAAACTAAAAAACACGCTTCCATAGAAAACATTTTTTTTTTACAAAAAAATAATGGAAAGAAGCGTTTTCAGGTATTTTCTAATTGAAATCAAGCACCCCACGCTTTTCCATTATTTTCTACTTTATAGTTTGGTTTTCTATGGAAGTGTGTGTTTTTTTTTCACTATTATTTTTATGCAGTGAAAATGAAGTAATTTATTTAAACGCAAGTTGAACGGTAAATTAAATTTTATAAAAATAATCTCGAATTTACTAATATTATATTATCTAATTATTGTATTTCACGAACGACCTTGGCGTGGAGAAGTGATCGTTCGGTATTATTAACTAAAACAGTTAAATTATCACACATTTGACAGAAACAAATTTCAAAGATTTGAAAACTTTTTGCGCGGAGCGTGCGCGGGCGGCGAGAGGCGGGGTGCGCCTGCATCGCTGTTTTTTTTTATTGTCTTCTCGCAGATCAGCCTATGAGGTTGTCAGCTGCTTAACTAGACTTGCCTGTGGCAACTCCGGTCTGTGGCTGTTAATAAATTAAGGCCTCCAGCCAGGGCTTAAAAAACTTAAAACTAGAGCGACTACTCGCTAAGGGCACCCCCTGTGGGTACGGACTTCGGCTTAGGGCATCGCTGGTAGAGGGCAGCAAGGGAGGGGCTGGATCGGAATGAATCCTACATCGCTGCGTTGCTATCACAGTTAAAGATAGACATAGGTAGATAACGCAAGTGCGCAAGTGCTCGCGTGCCCGGCTTAAGCTTAACTCTTTCAGTCACACTTTTACATTAAGAATATTTTGACATTCTTTATGTTTTAGCATCATTAACAAATAAAATATTACAGAAAGTAGGAAAATAATCTAGGTGTTAAGGCTTTAGAGGAATGAGGTTTAGAGACACTAACCACCGTGACTATTGACACAAAGAAAACTTTGATGAATTATGTATAATACTAGCTTCTGCACGCGACTTCGTCCGCGTCAAATTTTTATTCCCCTGACCCTTCCCGTAGCATCGAATTACCTGCCAGTTTCCATCCATATTTCGTTGCTGCTCCACTCCTTTTGATCTTAGCTTGATGTTATATAGCTTATAGCCTTTCGCAATAAATAGGCTACCCAACACAAAAAGATTTTTACGATTCGGACCAGTAGTTCCTGAGATTAGCGCATTCAACTAAACAAACAAACAAACTCTTCAGCTTTATAGTATTAATAATATAGTATAGATTTATAAATATTTTATGTCATAATTAACTTTTCCACTGGCAAAATAAAAATTACTTTTTATGAAAATCTAAAAACAAGTTTTTCCTTTGCGTAAGCAAAGGGGCACTTTACATGTTTTGCATTGCCATACGGTCGCACTGGAGATATTTATTGAATTATTTATTACTACATGTGTAGCATTTTTCCGGCGTACTAAGCTAGACAAACGGAGGTCATCATCGGAATCAAAGTTGTTAAAATCGGTTACTTGAATTTCTTCAATCAACTCACCTAACACCAGCAAATTTTGCTTTCTGTATCTTCGTCATCCTTGTCGTTAAAATACTCCCGCTACCTAAACGAATGTCTAAACAAGTATTCTGCGCTTTTTTATCTGTTAGACGCTTGTGGCTAAGTAACAACAGCCGCACGGGTCGATCGTTCAGGTTAAGCTGCGCTTGTCGCGGTTGGTCCGTGGATGGGTGACCATCTACATACAAAGACCCTTCCGTGCCTCGGAAAGCACGTAAAGCCGTTGGTCTCGGCTGTCTTTCAACTGTGACGGGCATCTACCCGAAAGTCTGACAACCAGTCTTACCGAGAGCTATCGTATTACCGTGGGTTGTGGAGGTCAGATAGGCAGTCGCTCCATGTAAAATACTGGTACTAAGCTGCATCCGGTTAGACTGGAAGCCGACCCCAACATACTTGGGAAAAGGCAGGCAGATGATGAGCTGGCGCGAAACGTTACGAATACGATAAGACATTTATCGTTACATGCATATGTTTCATTAAGGTTATGACCAGAAACCCGCAAGAGTCATGGTGTCATTAACCACAATCTTTTCGTTGTGAATACACAACGAAAACACAAAAATAACAGTACTTTTATGTAAACACGTATACACAGGCTGCACTAAAAGTATCGGGAATGGAATATTTCCACTGTTCCTGTCATATTAAAATATTTTTAATTGAAAACTCCTCGGTTTTAAAAATCGAATACCATTTATTTATTTAAAAAAAAAAATCTCGGTCTTGTCACAAGGTTTTGTCAAACTTGTTTAGTCGTTGAGAAAATGGAATCGACTCGAGAAAATTCAACAGCGATGATTTATTATGACTTTCGAAGTGGTTTAACACAAAAACAGTGTTGACCGGATGATTTCTGGATTTGGTGATGAAGCCCCATCCAAAACCACAATTTATCGTTGGTTAGCTGAATTTCAACGTGGACGTGTCAAGCTCAGTGATGATCCCCGTCAAGGTCGTCCAAAAACTGCAGTCACCCAAGAAAACGTTGATGCTATAGTAAGCTGATTGAGGAAGATCGACATGTGACATACCGCGAAATTCAGGCAACTTTAGACATTGGCATGAGTCAAATACAAATAATCGTGCATGAACAATTAGGTGTAAAAAAGTTGTTTTCCCGATGGATACCGCATTCGCTCTGTGAAGAGCAAAAAGCGGCTCGCGTTACTTTGCGACAGACCTCTCGAAAGATTCCACGCAGGGTCCTCAAATGCTGTATACAACATCGTGTCAAGTGACGAATCCTGGATATACGCGTACGAACCAGAAATAAAAAACCAGTCACGAGTTTGGGTGTTCGAAAATGAGTTAAAGCCAACAAAAATTGTTCGTTCACGGAGTGTTGCAAAGAAATGGTGGCCACGTTTGTCTCCAAAACCGGCCATGTTGCGAGTTGCGACTATTCCTCTTGAGGGACAAAGAACGGTTAATGCAGAATGGTATGCTAGCATTTGTTTGCCACAGGTCGTTTCTGAACTCCGTAAAGAGAACCGCAACCGCCGCATCATCATTGGTTCCATCGTATGGAAAAATATTGTCAAATGTCGCGGATAATACTTCGAAAAGCAATGAATACATTTTTAAATAGTAATGTTGTGTCACTTCCTTGATTCCCGAAATTTTCAGTGCCGCCCTCGTATTACACGTATATTATACGTGTTCACAAAAAAAACACATTGAGTAGGTGGTCTAAGAACTCGCATTGTCGTGATGGAGGATGATGCGACGCTAGGCAACCCTACCCGTCTCGGGCCGCGCTTATCAGAGCAACGACAGATTCGCCATTTTTTGACTACCTACTATTACGTCACAAGCACTATTTAGTGATGGGAAAATCAAAACGATAAAGCTTGCTTCCTCAAAATGTATCGAACAAATTATGCTATAGTTTTTTGGGAACCAATCTTTATTTCCCGTCGCTGCAATAGATATTTCTTCATGTGGAATTCTAAAAAGAAAAACACAGTACGTTAAAATTATTGATTACGTTGTAAAAATAATAACATCATAGACATAGGCGTCTCCGATTGCACACCATTCATAATAACATAAATAACATGACATTACACCTGTATTTCTCGATGGATTACGCAGAGGTGTACTAACACACTTCGCTAGTTTTGTTTAAGTCCCATATAACAAGGGGCGACCCTATTGTCATCAACCGGGCACGATTCCAGACTCTGGGCAGCTACTGGGAACATTCCTAATGGAAAAACCTTATAGCTTTGCCAGACCCGGGGATCGAACCCAAGACCTCATGCGAAACTACTAGATTAGCCTAGTCTACTAGATTGGTCTAGTAGTCGCAAGTGCGACTGTTTCGCATGAGGCAATCAAAAAATTAAAACGTATAAAATATCGAATCGATTGGTGTTATTCGTAGGATGAACAGCACTAGTTGCAGAAGAATGATAATAGTATCGATTGTTTCGATATTCATCACTTGCTAACACATAACTTTCTATGAACCTCTCCATTTCCCCAAGTAAAAAATCGCAATCTGTTGCGAACATGCAACTTATTTTCGAGAGCCTAAGTTTTGTTAAAAATTTTGTATTGCTATGGGTGTAAGGGCTTGTGGCTAAGTAACAGCCGCACGGGTCGATAGTTCAGGTAAAACTACGCTTGCCGCGGTTGGTCCGTGGGTGGGTAACCATCTTTACATACCAAGACCCTTCCGTGCCTCGGAAAGCATGTTAAGCCGCTGGTCCCGGCTGTCTTTCGTAGATCTTAGATAGTCGTTACGGGACGTCAGAAGCCCGAAAGTCTGACAACCAGTCTTACCAAGGGATATCGTATTATTATATTATTACTTATCGATGGAAGGAAGCGTTTACTTTATTTTTTTTGCTCGCTTGTGTACTGTTTTTACGATTGATCATAGCGCAATTAGGCATTTTGTATTTTTTGTGTGAACTCCGACGACTAGTGCGTCGCACTTTTTTTTTTATTTTTGGATGGGAAATCATCAAATGATTAAAGAAAAAAGTGAAAATATAAAGCATACTTTACGAAAGGAAATAAATATGGTATAATCAAAAATAACTTATTAATTACATGTTAATATGTTAATTATCACATAAAAAATAAAACCGCATCGATATTGGAACTTTGTTGCCTAAGTCCACTAATTTTCAGTATGGGCCCACTGTGCGTCGCAACGCTGGCCACGCCAAAATTTAGGTTTACCCTCGCCTATAGATGTTTCACATCAATACAAACAAGCAACTGTTCTGTTAAAATGTCGTCACAAAACATTAATCGGGCGGTTAAAGTTATGGTCACGGTTATTGTCATAACTAGCTTCTACCCGCGACTTCGTCCGCGTTAAATTTCTTGTTCCCCCGACCCTTCCCGTCGCGTCGAATCGCCTACCCGTGCGATATTCCCCGTTTTTGCAACATTTTTCATTACTGATCTGCTCTACTTAGTTATAGCGTGATGTTATATAGCCTATAGCCTTCCTCGATAAACAGGCTACCTAATAAAAACAGATTTTTTCATTTCAGACCAGTCATTCCTGAGATTAGCGCGTTCAATCAAACAAACTATTCAGCTTTATAATATTAAAATATTAAATAAAGTATAGATTAGTTTAATGATAGATTTATGAATTTATGATGTGATGATATATTCACAATTAGTTTAAATTAGTTTTGTCATTAGTTGTCATATTCGAATCTGAAAAAACTGAAAGTAATTAACATACAAGGCATTTTTTTTTAATAAAGTAAGGATATTCCGTAAATTGACAATGCGATATTTTGTTTATGAACATTTTTGGATAATTTTAGTTCTCAAAGGTAGAAATATGTATGAAACGGAAATCTCAGTTGAATCATGTAAATCGGAGCATTGGTTTGGAAGTTATTAAGAGCCCTCTTACAAAATTTGAAAGCTCGAGTTTAGGTAAAAGACGGCAATCTTATGTATGTGTGCGTAGCTATCCACACATGCACAATACAAACAGTGTAACGCGAGTGTCGAGCCGGTCTAAACAATCTTGATCCGTTAGAATTATAATGCGGTATTTAGATATTTATGAAAATACTTATTTTATTTATCCAGTCTAATAAAGATTTCTAGACTAATAAAAAAAATACAACTATATGTTATGTAAAGTATACAATAAAAATAAAAAATTAAAACAATTACATATTGGTGCCGATTCTGTTGTACACCGAACTAAACTAACAAAACTATCTCTAAAATTGCTTACTTTTAGCTATGAGAATTGTTACGCTATTCTGCAAGAAATAATCTCTTTTAAAAATTATTTTGACACGACTAAAATCAAATTTGACAATCGCGACTCAACCTGGTATTTTTAGGGTTCCGTTGCCAAATGGCAAAAACGGAACCCTTATATTCCCCCTTATAACCCTTAGATTCGTCATGTCTGTCTGTCTGTCTGTCCGTATGTCACAGCCACTTTTCTCCGAAACTATAAGAGCATGCTGTTGAAACTTGGTAAGAAGATGTATTCTGTGAACTGCATTAAGATTTTTACACTAAAATCTATTTTAAAAAAACAATAAAGGAGATCGGCGATTCCTGGCCCCGATAGACAAAGTATTAGACCATTCGAAAAAATATTGAAATAGTTATAAACCCTACTTTAATTTATCATTTCCTAAAAAAACGTAGGAAAAAGGAATAAAAAAAAATTAAAATGTCAATTGATGTATTCCTCTCGTTGCAGTTGTCTGATGTTGCCATATTATGCTATTTTTAAATAAAAATGTTTTTCCCGTTAAAAGATTTGTATTACAATGTTCGATTTATATTTCTTTTCACTTAAAAAAGTTTTTTATGAGTTTATTGCGAAACAATGATTAAAGATAGAGGATTTTTTTACTGTCGTTTTGTTATTTTAATGATTTTATAGAAAAATCGATTTGCATTTTTGTGAACTGCAACACTCGATACGGCTGTCACTCGTCAATCAATCGGTTGTCAACAACAGATTTCCGGATAGCGTCATAACGCTTGACTTGCGTTATGTGTTTATTTTGAGTGCTACATTACCGACCCTTGCTGTGTTTTTGGACAATTGTAGCTGCCTTTTTGACACCTATTTCGTTCTTGGACTCCGTTCTTTCAGAAATACCTATTGACCTTCAAAATCACTAAAACTCATAACCTAATAAAAGAGCGGGAACAAATGATAATGGGATTTATTGACTACGGTCTGATATAAAGTTTTTTTTTAAATTTTCATATCCCATGTTATTTCGAAAAACTAATTACACAGGGCTATAGACTAATATCACCCCTTGAAAACCCAAGTTACTTCATTTTTGTTTATTGAGGCCAAATTTCTTAGGACTGTTTGCCGATCTCCTTTTTGGGTTCCCGATACTTAAAACTGAAACTCAAAAAAAAAAAAAATTCATCAAACCCATACGTGTGGGGTAAAATGGTATTGAGGTTTCTAATATATTTTTTTTCTAAACTGAATAGTTTGCGCGAGAAACACTTCCAAAGTGGTGAAATGTGTGTCCTCCCCCCCCGTAACTTCTAAAATAAGAGAATGATAAAACTAAAAAAAATATATGATGTACATTACCATGTAAACTTCCACCAAAAATTGGTTTGAACGAGATCTAGTATTTTTTTTAATACGTCATAAATCGTAAACCGCAATTTACCTTTCATTCAATCAACTCAAATATAAAAATTAAAAAAAAAAACATTTAATTTCATAAACATAAACCTTATGCATAAACCGAGAATACATACAGGTTTGTACGGAAACCTCGGTGCGCGAGTCCGACTCGCACTTGGCCGGTTTTTTTTCTTTTGGCTTCGCAACTTAATACTTGTGCGCTACGCAATGAACTTGCTGAGATACGAAGGCCCGCGCAAGGGGGCATCCTGGACGTGTTTTATATGGAATTTTTCATATTTGTTTGAAAAAAAAAATATTACCCACGTGTTGAGATTTATATGTGTGAGGTTTTATAAAGGGGGTCGAATATTTCATTATTTTTGCGATAGGACACGCCATTTTCGAGATATAAGCAAAAGAAAAAAAAATACAGTACTGTTTTTGCACGTGAGGCGAGGCGTTGCCGTTGGTGTGAATTTTTGTTCATGACCACTAGTTTTACTCCACACCTTTTTAATCGCGATTAAAAATAGTCAGATTTAGTTCAAATAAATTATTTTAGTCAAAATTTTTCTACAATCTATTAAAATAATGCTTTACTTGATAATTAACGAAACTCTTATTCAAAAAAAAAAAAAAAAAAAATGCGAAGAGTAGCAAAATGTTGTAGTCGTAGTATATTTTTGCCTTCACGATACGAGTACCCGTAAACTGAGACGCGGGAAAAATTGACACAGGTCCTTCCCCGTTGGGCGCTTGCGCCGTACTAAACGCTGCCCTCTTGTGCATCGTAATTTATTCTAATTTAGAGTGATTTCAAAAACGATATTATGTCTAATTAAATAAACAGATTTAAATAAAACTTGAGGATTCGATTTGTTATAGAGCATACTTTATATTGACATGAATTTTTTAATGTAATTATGCTTTATTCAAACCCAAAAAACGCGATAAACTTGCGAATAAATCGTAAAAATTGCCATAAGACTTTATTTTTTTTACTAATTAATGTTATTAAAAATCAATATTCTTGTACTAAATGTAACAACTAGATTATATGTCTGTTGTTTTGTGTATTTTTTACTCAAATTTCTACATATTAATGATAGAAATAGGAGTCTGAAATTGACCCTGCGCTGATTTTTACGAAAACTAGTTGTGGGAGATTAATTACTACAAAGTAAACAAATAAGTTTTTGTAAATGTTCCACTAAAAGTGACAAAACAAAAGATTGATCTATTTTTTACATGTATTTGTCAATGCCAGAGTTTTTATAATGATGAGATGAGAGGTAAATAAGGCGACTAAAATCTTAGATATTCGCGCAAAAATGTAAAATGGCTCTTAAGAGAATTGCAAAATTGGGAAAATCAGACATTTTGTCACCATAAAAATGTCTGTCAAAATTAACTTTGACGATAACTTTAACGTCCATACTACGTTGAATACACCGGTTCTCGTCCGATCACCGAAGTTAAGCAACATCGGGCGTGGTCAGAACTTGGATGGGTGACCGCCTGGGAACACCACGTGACGTTGGCTTTTTACTGCCAGGGTCGCGAGATTGTTCGAAAGAGATACCGTGACCCTGGCACATTGGCAACTGAAGGAACAGGGGTGGGTTTTAGTCAGTAAAAGTCTGACATGCCCTCCCGCTCCGCCCAGAGCGGGAGAAGTCATTTGATGATTTCCCATCCAAAAAAAAAAACGGTGCGCCGCACTAGTCGTCGGAGTTCACACAAAAAATACAAAATGCCTAATTGCGCTATGATCAATCGTAAAAACAGTACACAAGCGAGCAGAAAAAATAAAGTAAACGCTTCCTTCCATCGATACGTAATAATATAATAATACGATATCCCTTGGTAAGACTGGTTGTCAGTCTTTCGGGCTTCTGACGTCCCGTAACGACTATCTAAGATCTACGAAAGACAGCCGGGACCAGCGGCTTAACATGCTTTCCGAGGCACGGAAGGGTCTTGGTATGTAAAGATGGTTACCCACCCACGGACCAACCACGGCAAGCGTAGTTTTATCTGAACTATCGACCCGTGCGGCTGTTACTAAGCCACAAGCCCTTACACCCAAAGCAATACAAAATTTTTAACAAAACTTAGGCTCTCGAAAATAAGTTGCATGTTCGCAATAGATTGCGGTTTTTTACTTGGAGAGGTTCATAGAAAGTTATGTGTTAGCAAGTGATGAATATCGAAACAATCGATACTATCTTTAATCGCCTCGGTTTCGTAGTACTGGCGCTTTTATCATTCTTCTGCAACTAGTGCTGTTCATCCTACGAATAACACCAATCGATTCGATATTTTATACGTTTTAATTTTTTGATTGCCTCATGCGAAACAATCGCACTTGCGACTACTAGACCAATCTAGTAGACTAGGCTAATCTAGTAGTTTTTTTTTTTTTTTTTTGGATGGGAAATCATCAAATTACTTCTCCCGCTCTGGGCGGAGCGGGAGGGCATGTCAGACTTTTACTGACTAAAACCCACCCGTGTTCCTTCAATTGCCCATGTGCCAGGGTCACGGTATCTCTTTCGAACAATCACGCGACCCCGGCAGGTAATCTAGTAGTTTCGCATGAGGTCTTGGGTTCGATCCCCGGGTCTGGCAAAGCTATAAGGTTTTTCCATTAGGAATGTTCCCAGTAGCTGCCCAGAGTCTGGAATCGTGCCCGGTTGGTGACAATAGGGTCGCCCCTTGTTATATGGGACTTAAACATAACTAGCGAAGTGTGTGAGTACACCTCTGCGTAATCCATCGAGAAATACAGGTGTAATGTCATGTTATTTATGTTATTATGAATGGTGTGCAATCGGAGACGCCTATGTCTATGATGTTATTATTTTTACAACGTAATCAATAATTTTAACGTATTGTGTTTTTCTTTTTAGAATTCCACATGATAGTAATTTAAAAGAAATATCTATTGCAGCGACGGGAAATAAAGATTGGTTCCCAAAAAACTATAGCATAATTTGTTCGATACATTTTGAGGAAGCAAGCTTTTTTGATTTTACCATCACTAAATAGTGCTTGTGACGTAATAGTAGGTAGTCAAAAAATGGCGAATCTGTCGTTGCTCTGATAAGCGCGGCCCCAGACGGGTAGGGTTGCCTAGCGTCGAGATAAAGCCGGACGCAAAGTTGTGTAAATAGATAAATTTGATGGTGTCCTGCCAATCCGTCTTTTTGTTAGGATTTTTACTAATTCATTAAAATTTAAGAAGATTTATTTTTAAATAAACGTTATTTTAATTTGTTTTCGTTTCGCGTAGTTACTGCTAACTACTATTGCAACTATTGCAACATATGAAATTAATTTTTCAATGAATATTAAATGATCAATAATAAAGACGATGGATTAATTTTACTGTTGTTTCATTAGACTTTACGAAGATTTCAAAAACCATGTCATAATTGAAAAAAAAAGAAAATGAATATAAAACGTGGGGTGCTTTTTAAGGTATTTTTTTATTGATCAGGCACCCCACGTTTTTTTCCCATTATTTTCTACTTTTTAGTTTGGTTTTCTATGGAAGCGTGTTTTTTTAGTTTTTTTTTAAACTATTATTCATTTTCTATTTTTAGGATGTTTCGAATTTTGAGACGTATGTCAGCGAAGTTTGTGACGTATGTCAGCGTAGTTTTAGACGACAGTTTTTTTGCTGTCCTGGTAACTCTGGCAAGGATAGTGGCACAAATTTATGAAATTATTGCATTGTCATTGGTCTTTGAAGAGTAATCTGATCGTTTAAAGTGGGTCAAAATCGCGGTATAAGGAGTCGGTTACAAACAAACATACAAGTGAAGCTAATATAAAGCGTTTTAAAAAAAATTCGTCATGTAGGACTAAAATAAATAAAGATGTCCGTCTTTTTCACTCAAATGTCCGGCTAAACCGGCTAGTTTAGCCGGACATTTGGACAGATCAGTCGGTCTTTAAAACTGAAAAGCCCGACAGACAGACCAGTCGATCTGTCTGGCTTTTCGGTTTTAAGACCGGCCAACCCTACTTGCGGACCATCTTACATCGCACGCACTTCGATTTAGACTCGTCAATGCGTTTTGGCGCATTCAAGGTCATAGTTCAAAAACTTACGTGCCGCGAATTATAAAGACTTTTTAAGAACACCATGTTTTATGTAAATGATGAATAAGTTAAGGTGGTAAGTGTCAAGCTACACCATGGACTTACCCTGTACGAAGTTGAGGTTACTCGTATGCTCAGCAACGTCTGCAGCCGTCGTGTCTCTCGCGTAGAGTTATGGGTGATGGGATGGAGACTGGTGATGGGCTTTTAAGCTAGGCACCGCTTTCTTGCTACCGTCGAACCCAGAAGTAAACGGTTTTTTCTGGAACGAAACAAATAGCTAAGTATAGTTTATTTGCACATTATTACTCAATTACTATAAGGCAAAGATGTATTAATTAATAGTTCAATTCCCTACAATAATAGCTAACTTATAATCATTAAATTGTTTATTTACACACAAACAGAGGAAACACAGGTTTACACCCAATGGGATAGAACGCGATCGAACTAAACTGTCCCGAGTGGTCGTTGAATGAACGAACGGTTTTAAATAAACTGTATATCTGGCGACAACTGTTAGACTAGTTTACAGTCCACAGATAAACTAGTCTTAGCAGAAGTGAAGTAAATAAATTAAAAGAAAACAATATTTGAAAATAACGGTTACTTTTTAATAACGAAATTCACAAATTAAAGTAATACAAATCAAACGGACTTAATCATACGAAAGAACAAAATTATAAAAAGGCAGAATTGGCTATCCAAACGGGCATAGATTCCCCTTAACAAGTTCACCGCACGAAAAAAAGACTCGGTTTTTTTTTTTTTTTTGTGGGGCATCTCGTAGTTAATCCTGAAAAGATTGTTACTACTTAAACGGATTGTGGCCCGGCGAGTTCTAAAAAGTTACCTTTTTAGGCCTCCAGCCGGGGCTTATTATACTTAAAAACTAAAGCGAAAGCTCTAAGGGTTACCCCGAGGGGGGTACGAACCTCGGCTTAGGCAATCGCTGGTAGGGGGGCAGCAAGGGACTGGCTGGATCTGGGTTAAATTATTTTGGGACTACGCAGCATCGCGGGCTGGCTCTTGCAAGGGTCGGGAGGGACTGTTAAGTCGGGGTCGCGACGACGGACCTCGGCGGCGAGGTCGGTACGGTTTGTGTTTGTGTGCTGGTCTAGCTGTACTGGTCTCTTTTCGACTCTCCTGGAGGAGAGTAGTGGGATCATCAGGATCGGTAAGAACGTGCCGCGAGCGGCGGACTTTACTGATACGGGAGGGGGTGTAAGTAGCTGCCGCCACAACCAGAGGGTTGCGGTGGGCTACGGCCCTATCGAAGAAACGCTTCGAAGCGCGTTTCATGAATTGATGGATAGTCGGGAGTTTCATATCTAAATGAAGATTGATATTCCGAACAAACCGAGGCGAGCCTGTGGCTTGACGGAGAAAACGGTTCTGGAGAGTCTGCATCCTATGGATGAATCGGGGCTTAACGTGTGCCCAGACTGGGCTTGCGTATGTCATAATCGGCCTGATACAAGCGGTGTAAAGCCGCTTCTTACACAGAAGAGACATTTTACTCCGCTTGTTCAGGACGCAATGGAGCCTACCGAGAGCGAAAGCGGCCCGCGAGCGAGCCTGCTTTATGTGCTCAGAAAAGGTGAGGTGTTCGTCGAGGATGACACCTAGATATTTGGCTTGCTTCGCCCAGGGGATCTGCTTGCCGAACATTGAGATGGGTCGGGGAGGGGGAGACTCGACATGAGCGTGCAGCGACTTATATAGGCGCGCGGCGACTAGCTGCTATCCCTTCCTCTTGACGGTTTTGACATCACTTTCCCGCTAACACGGCCTCTCCTGACTGGAGGACGTCCTCGTGCTCCTGTGCTCGAGGCTGTGCAGCACTGGAAGTGCTTGGTATGGGTTCTGACGTCATCACGCCAGAAAACACATCGTTATGTCTGGCAGTGGACTCCGTGTCGTCATCATTACAGTCTGTATCTGGGAACATAGTTAAAACAATTGATTAGATTCTTAAAAAATGACGCGCAATCTCTAGAAATGAATTTCCCAGAAATCACGTTGATTGTAATAATGCAGTTGAACCGCTGCAGACAACCCAACTGCACCATCACTGTTAACCATCTAATTTTATAGTAAGGTCGGGACTCCAGCTCCACCAGAGACACATCGACCCATCGTGAACTACGTTCACCATGAGAGACGTAGGCACGACGTTAGCATATCTCATATTACATCTCCATGTGGCATAGGCACGACGTTCGCATACCACATGGCCCATATGGCATAGGCACGACGTTAGCATACCATATGGTCCTCACACTTGCATGACATAGGCACGACGTTAGCTTATCAGCAAGTGTAGCACAAATTACCTTCGAAGAAGGTTGCACATGTGTCAGGAGTCCATTCCCCTCGCCACGGCACCATGAACTCTGCCGCAGCCTGGGTCGCCTTTCCATACGACCCCACCAGCAATTGCAGCTCGTATCGACCATGGGGAAGCGCCTTGACCACACGGTACGGCCCGCGCATGCCCGAATCGAGCTTGCCAGTCGCTTGTGCCTGTTTTTTAACAAAAACAAATGAATTAACTTCAAATAATCAGGAGTTCTGCGATCAGCGTTTTCAGTGGCCTCTTGCCGTTCTTGATTAGCTTTTAAACGCTCAGAAGCCCTCTGTCTCTGCATCTCTCTCAACGCTTCACGGTTCGGATGAGAGTTCTCTAGAGCAACATCTCTGACCCCTTTTTCGCATGAATGTATAAGTTGATGAGGGGCTCTGGGGACCTTTTTATGCGTTATACAGATAAGACAGTGACTCACGTATTTTTTAACAAATGAATTAAGAGAAGGGAACCAAAAATGTCTTCTGGTGAGTTCTAATGTCTTATCAACTCCAGGATGGTCATGTTCATCATGGAAAATTCTGAGCAGACTGAGTCTATGACCCTTGGGCACAAAACATAAAAGTCGGGGTTCTTCTCCCACTGGAGAATACTTATTTTGTCAAGTCGTTCTTTCGAGTATAATGTCTAGTGTCCAATTGTCCGTCTGTTAGTTTATTAAGAAGCTGTTGGGTCTCTTCGTCAGCAGCCTGCGCTATTTGAGCCCAGTTTCAGAACTGGGCTCAAATAGCGCAGGCTGCAGACATCAGTGTCTACGTTCTTCGCAAACATTTACGGGATTACGGCTCAAATAGTCAGCGTGTGACATACAAGTACCCTTACGGTATTCCAGCGTAAAATTGAAGTCCTGCAAATATATCTACCATCTGGCTACACGTGGCACCAAGTCTTTCTTTTTCTGTGTAGCTTTTAGTGCATTACAGTCGGTTATGACAGTGAAATGAACACCAACCAGATAGTGTCTATAATGCTGCAAGGCTTTAACGACAGCCAAGGTGTCGATTTCATAGGATGGTACCTAGGCTCAGCACCTTGAGTTCGCTTACTAAAATAGCTGACTGCCTGTTTGTATCATTTTACACGAGTCTGAAGAAGCACTGCACCATAGCCAATCGAACTTGCGTCCGTGTGGACTTCGATAGGAAAATCAGGGTCATAAATAGCTAACACCGGTTCACTTATGAGTAGTGAAATTATATCTTGCCGTGCTTCTTCTTGCTCGGTACCCCAGACAAAAGGTACACCCTTCCACGTTAATTTAGTAATAGGGGCAGTCTTGGTTGCAAAGCCAGCTATATAGCGGCGAAAGTAACTTGATAAGCTAAGGAATTGACGAACCTGTTTAACGGTTTTAGGAATAGGTGCCTCAACCAAGGCATGGCTTCCTTCACTCGGCTGTACCTGACCTTGACTTATGGTTCGTCCTAAGTATTCTATCTTAGTCGATAGGAAGGAACATTTCTTAAGGTTGAGAGAAAAACCGGAATCTGTCAAAGTCCGGAGAACCTTACGAAGGGTTGACAGGCCCTCATCTATTGTGTGGCACATTATGAGCACGTCATCAATGTAGACCAGGACTTTGCCAGATTCTAAGTGTCGGGAAAGAGTTTTTGACATTATTCGCTGATAGACAACAGGCGCGTTTGCCAAACCGTAGGGCATCTTTAAATACTCATAATGACCCTCTGGTGTAACGAATCCCGTGAGCGGTATAGAGTCACTATCCAGAGGTATTTGGTGAAATCCTGTGGCCATGTCGAGACTAATGAAATATTTATGTTTGCCCAAACGATCAATGTGGTCGTCGATTAGTGGTAATGGGAATCGATCCTTAACAGTGATTTCATTTAGTTTGCGATAATCGACGCACATACGGTCGGGTCCATCCTTCTTTTTAACTAACAGGATAGGACTTGCGTACTCCGATTCAGACTCCCGGATAATATTTTTCTCTAAGAGGTCTTTGATAATTTCACGAACTTTCAAAATCTCGGGATATGAAAGCCGGTATATGGCCTGTAAGTAACCGGCGTGCTACTATTTAATTTAATTGACATACTGCCCGTATTAACAGTGGAAGTCGCAGTACCAGTAATAAAAAAGTTTGAATATTCATCAATCAAATCGAGTAACTTTTTCAAATCTTGACCGGTTAAAGGAGTTTTAATCGGGACCCGTGTAGATGACGAATTACACGTCATAACATCATACGTGAGACGGGGCTCGCAAGTGAGACATTGCTGCTTGTGCGTACGGACATAGACAACTCCCTCTCGGTTCAGTACATCCGTACCAACAATGATAGGGGTGTTCATATACTCGGGGGACATGACATGCAAGTCTGCTTCCAGAGTTATTTCATTAAATACTATAGGCAAAGTGACAAAATAAGTAGATTCGATTTCCCGACCACCAATGCCTCTCAAAACCCTGAAAGCTGGCTTGCGTGCACATTTAAAATGTTTTAATAAGGATGAAGAAATTAACGAAATACATGAACCGCTATCAATAAGGACATCAACAGGGACCCCTTGTATAATAGCCACAACAATATCTTTGTTCTTATCAGAGCTTTCCTGGCAAAAATTAACATTGTTGGTATTGCGAGAATCGGATTTTAGTTTAGCAAAACAAGTTTCAATTTTATGGCCAGGCTTTTTACAAAAACTACACGGTTCAGATTTATGTGAAGTATGAGCAGGAGGATTTTTTTGATCATTTTCATCACCATTGTTGTTACTCGAATTAGGTTTAGATTTTTTTGTACAATTAGATTGTTTATGGCCACTTTGGCCACACGAAAAGCATTTGCCGTCATTAAATTGTCGTTTGCGAGTACTTGCAACATTTGATTTTGAAAAATTATTATCGTTACGTGAGGTATTATTAGGTTTCTTATTATGAACTGACGTATTTGATTTAACATAAATCGAAAAGAACTCTACTAATTCATTCGGCATCAACTTCGCGTTAGTTGCTGAAGCACGGATTTGCGGATCTGTGATACCTCGAATTACTATTGCTGAAATTAACTCATCGCTCAGCCCTCTAACTATCCGCAATTTTAGCAGCGACCGGCGAGCATAATCAGCATATGTGGGATATTTGTCAGAATTAGTGTTCATAACTTCGTATAAAATATTGGCAATATCCGGCTTCATAGGGCACAAAGGCTTAAACTCCTTCTTAAAATTACTCCAACTACGGTCATTGGTGACCCACTCATTAAGCCAAGTCCTAGCCTCACCCTTCAGGCAATTCCCAATGCGAGATAGGCACTCGTTGTCATTCCAATAATTTAAAACTTTAGCACGGTCTACCTCCTCGCACCAGGTGTCTATATCATTGATGCTCGGATCGAAGTTCGAAATATAATAAGATTGGTTAGATCTCACCGTCGCGCCGACGCGAGTAATTGCAGATCAGGGACGTTGTTTTGCAAGTACCGACTTCCGCGAGTTTTGTTCCTCTCGTAATATTAGTTTGCATTTAATTGCTACTGGTAGTTCTCGCGCGAATGGTCAGGTGGAGAGGGTTATGAGCACTCTAAAAAATATGCTCACGGCAGTAGAGACTAGCAAGGATCGTTCTTGGCAGGCGGATGTGCAGTTAGCTCTTAATTGCACTATGAATAGAGTAACCAAACACAGCCCTCTAGAACTTCTCATAGGCAAAGTCGCACGTCCTCTAGATTTAATGATTTTCGATGAGCCCGAAATAAGTATCGACGAAGTAAGGTCTGACGCTATCGTTAACATGGATAAGAGTACACATTATGAGAAAGCAAGATTTGATTCAAATAAAGCTAAGTTTGATCGATTTGTCTTATGCCCGGTTTCTGAGGTACTCTTATCGGTAGTTTATCTATTCATTAGCGCTATTGGTTCGATAACTTGACAATTAGCGTTTCCGAACACCGCAATGTAAGATAAACTCCGTTTAAACTTATTTTATCTGACCAATGTGTGGCGTTTATCGGTTCCATAACTTTATTTGACGTTTCATTTCAAACTATGTCAACTCGTTTTTAATCAAACGCCTAATCAAGTTTGTTGAGCAATAATGCACAAATACGGCTCATTGCATGAACATTTAGTTTTGAAGAATTTATTTTATAAGTACGTTGTACACTTTATGTTAATTTTTTCTTCTTCATCTTGTCTTTGCATGGAATACAGCTATTAAATCATCGGAAGCTTTCTATTCAAAATAATTCTGGATATAAACCCCAACAGTTTCTTTTCTATTAATGTACAAGTTGTACCTATGTGATGCAAAGTTATATATTCGTGATATAGATGCTCGTTGCATGACAGTACCGTGTATCATAACTCATTCCTACGAGCGCGACTCGATAATAATGAGATAGATGGTCACCTCATGGAAGACAGTGCTTATCCTTGTAGAAAGTTCATGATGACACTATTCTTAAATCCAGCTACAAATGCGGTAAAACGTTACAATGAAGCACAAATAAAGACCAGAAACACAGTTGAAAGAACATTTGATGTGTGGAAAAGAAAATTTTAATGCCTCTCTAAAATTACGGTAAAAATTAGATCACACATTAGCTGTAATTGTTGCAACAGTTGTGTTACATTATAGGTATAACTCTAAAGCAAAATGATTCACTGATAACTAACACTTGATTCTGCTTCTGAACAAGAAATCGTAATAGATTCTGTTGATCAACCCCTTTCCTCTGAAGGAAACCATGCCCGTCGGTTATTGTTGGAGCAATATTTTAGGTTGCTAACCTTCGTTTTTATAAATATTTCAAACTGGAAAATTGTCATATTGTACAATTATGTACGTATAATGGGGAAACAAATAAAAATACACATATGAGCTTGGCTCTACAAAGAAGCATCTTGTCTCTTTCAGTAAAATGTTTACTACGATTTCCAGATTCTATTATGTTATTATTATATAAAAGAACAACAGAACAGATGGCCGATGGGGTCGGAAGGTTCTGGAGTGGCGACCGCGTACTGGAAGACGTAGCGTTGGAAGGCCTCCCACAAGATGGACCGATGACCTGGTGAAGGCCGCAGGAATGCGTTGGATGCGAGAGGCACAGAACAGGTCGAGGTGGCGGTGCTTGGGGGAGGCTTATGTCCAGCAGTGGACGTCTTTCGGCTGAAATGATGATGATGATGATGATATAAAAGAATGGATTAAGCGCAAACGATTCGAAAGACATGTAACTGACAGCGAAGTAAAATTAATATCAGGAATCATAAACAATGAACTGAGTACTGACAATATAAAAAAAGGTTTTACCCATAAATATAAAATAATGACTTTATATATTTTAACTAAAATAATGTTAAGCCAGTTATTTACCCTTGAAAAAAAAAATACATTGTTTATTAAACTAGTTTTAAAGACCATTTCAATAATAAAAATCAATTTTAGATGCAATCTCATAAACAGACCCATCTAGCGACATCTAAAAAACTAGTTGACAGTTTCATAGTTATTGAATGGTTTGTTTTGTATTCAGAAACGCAGTGACAGTTAGCCGACGTTTATCTTATGCATAACTTTATTGAATGAATAGTTGTTGAGAGTTTATCTTGAAACTTCAGAAACCGGGCATTAGGTGATTTTGTTCTCTTGAAAAATGAAGAGCGAAATCAGACAAAACTTGACCCTAAGTATAAAGGTCCATTTAAGGTCGTTGAAGTGTAAGACGGTGACAGCTATACAACTTGAAATCGTTAACAAGTAATCGCCATTATAAATATGCTCACGATCGTCTTAGGAAAATGCCTGATTCTAATGTTCCAATGGAAATTAATGATGATGTAGAGACTGAATGAATGAACCTGGTTGATTTTTGAAATTGTAAATGTTTTATTTCTATCATTACCAATTCCCAATAACCTATCGCTGGTTAAGCGGTAGTGGTGCTTTCGCTGGTTAAGCGTTAGTAGTGTAATCGCTGGTTAAGCGGATTATGTTGGCTTCCGCTGGTTAAGCGTTAGCTCTTGAATCGCTGGTTAAGCGTGTTATGATGTGTGCTTTCGCTGGTTAATCGTTAGTGGGTTAATATCGCTGGTTAAGCGTTATTATTATCACTGGTTAAGTGATAGGATTTGTAACGCTGGTTAAGCGCTACAGTGTTAAGTACTGGTTAAGTACTTTTGTGATTTACACTACTGGGGAAGTAGTGATGCATGGTCCTGGGTAAGTGCTGTGGATTTATTTGGTAGAGTCATAATACTTTCTTAATTTTGAGCCTATTTCTATTATGTGCCCTATTCTTTAATTTTTGTTTGTTTTGTTTGGTTCACAATCAATTAAGCATTAAACGTAAAACTAAACGGTTTAATTTGACCCAATTTTTTTTGTGATGATGTCCCTGACGTGGGTCAGGATAGCCGAGTGAACTAGTTACTTTTCTGGATTATTTGTATTTTCAGATACCTCATCCCACGAGGTCGTGTGAAAGTCAGAAATGGCCGTGTCACAGATCCCATAATGGAATGTCAAGCATTTTTTAATTTTAATTTAGTTTGATTTGATTTTTGGTATGGCAATGCTTGAGTGTGTTTAGTCGATTAAAGTTATCGTTGGTCATTTTTGATGTGAATAAAAAGGCGGTTGACTTGTGCATTTGACACATTCAAATTGTAATCATGGTGACGAACGGTTAACTTGGCTAACCTCACTACATTCCATTTTATTTAATTTTAAGCCGAAAATAGCTCTTCAACCTTTTGTTATTTTTAATTGTAAAGTGTTCTAAACAGTAATGTTTAGTGTACCGAACAGTGCCTGTGTATTATTTCAAGTCGGACTCCACGTTGCATCATGACCGACCAACAAGGTAGCGAACAAATGCTGTAACTGTCCTCATACATATATGATAAAAAGAAATTTCAATGCAAAAAAGATTTAACAACATGGTTACACAATTTAAATTATGATGATATAGAGTTACTTTTACAACGGGTGACTTAATAATAAATTATATAATATGTAGTGATGCTATTAGCTTATTTAGTCACACCATGTACACTCAAAATCTCCTTCTCTCTCTCATACACACACACACATGCACACGCACACACATACACACACATACTTAGACAATCCATCACACTCACACACACATACAATCACACTCACGTATATGTACAAAAGATCGTATTTTCTTTCTTACTTTTTTTTTCTGTTTTGTTGTTTGTATACATATTTATAATGCAAGGGAAGAGCGGAGCCTTCAACTACAGGTATTTCTATGCCTTAATGGAGACTCCTCGATATGCAATGTAAGCTAAAATGATAAGTATGGAATAAACTTAAACTTATTGTAATAAACTTATTAAAGGTTTAAAATTATTCTGCCTAATCTATGGCTAATACACCCCCTTAATTTTACAACCTTTGTCTTTTACAATTTTATATTATATTTTACTATATTAATTTTAATTTTAGAATATTAGTATTTTAGTTTTACATCAGTTTAAGAAAATTAAATAAACTTTATCTTAACAAAAATATTAATTTTATACAAATAAAATTTTATACATATTCTTAGTATCAAAAATATTAAATTTATTTTAACAAAATATTTTTAAATTTTATGAATTTTCCTGACCTTAAACTTTTAGTCATGAAATCAGCTATTTTATCATTAGTATTTATGTAATTAATATTTATCAATCTTTTATTAACAATGTCCTTTAAGAAATAATACTTAATGTCTATATGTTTTGTCCTTTTGGAGTTTTCATAATTCTTTGCTATGCATATAGCACTGGAGTTATCTACTAAAAGTGTGTTGTTTTCTCCAGAGCAGTCGAGGTGTTTTGCAACTCCTTTTATGTTGAGTAGGTCCTGTGCTGTGACAGCTGCTGCAACATATTCAGCTTCTGCTGTCGATAGTGCCACGCAGGGTTGTTTCTTTGATGACCATGCTACAGGATTATTTCCATGGAATATGATGCTTCCAGTGACACTCTTTCTATCTGTGCCGTCACTCGCCCAGTCTGCATCCGAATATGCTTTTATGTTATTATTTTTACTTTTGGTGTATATTATTCCTAGTTCTTGAGTACCTTTTGGGTATCGCAGAATTCTTTTGGCAGCCTTCCAAGCAGTCTCATTAAATTTATCTAGGTATCGACTGAGGTAAGAAACTGAATAAGTAAGATCTGGTCTTGATATTGTAGTTAGGTAGAGTAGGCTTCCTATTAGTTGTCTGTATAAGTCTTTCTTTTCACATTCTTCTTTTTCTATTTCAGTATTTATTTTAAAATTTACTTCCATTGGAGTCTTAGTTTCTTTACATTCTTTCATGTTAAATTTGGTAAGTATTTTATCAATTAATTTTGTTTGTTTAATTTTAATTTTGTCTTTGCTTCTTTCTATCTCTATACCCAAGAATGTTTTTGTTTCTCCTAAATCTTTTGCATTGTAATCTTTCTTTAGTGCTTCTATCATTTCTTCACTCTTTTTTCCTATAATCCAGATATCATCTACATAAATTATCATCCAACAATTTTCTTTGTAATACAGGCATGAATCATATTCTGAACGCTTAAATCCCTTTTATTTTGCAAATTTATTTATTGTATCGTTCCAGCATCTTGGGGATTCAATAAGACCATATAATGCTCTGTTTAATTTTAGTACTTTGTTTGTATTTTCAGGTGTGTATCCTTCAGGTGGCTTGATGTATATTTCGGATTTTACCTCTCCATTCAAGAAAGCTGTAGGAATGTCGAGCTGTCGTATTGGTAAGTCTTCATTTACTGCATTGGATATCATCAGTCTAATGCTTGAAGTAGAATCAGATAATCTCAACTTGCTTCAGAGACATTCTCTGCTTGATAAATTAGTGCAATCTTTTTGGAAGAGATGGAGAATGGAATATTTACATAGTTTACAAACCCGAGAGAAATGGAATACTCCGTCTGTGCCAATCAAGCCTGGCACGGTTGTTGTTATTATAATTTGTAATAATTTGTGGCCATTAGCGATAGTAGAGAAGATTCTTCCTTTCAACGATGGTATAACGCGTGTAGTTACTGTAAGAACAGCTAAAGATACATACGTGCGTCCGGTCGTGCGTTTGTGCCCATTAAGAGCGGCGTTCCAAGTTTTTTAGCTGTGCCACAGCCATAGGTTTCGAAGACCCTAACTGTTGTTTTAGCTCTTCTTTCAGTGGTATTCTGACTTCATAGCGACCGTGACTGTTTCTTCTTGTCGTTCTTGTATAAAAGTCCATACATTCCTGATCTTCTACTGATAGATTTGAGGGTTCTATAATTTCCTCGACTTCCCAAAATTTCTGGATCTCTTCGGTGTTATTTAGAACCACATTACATTGGTATGTTTTGACGTTCCCGCATAGTAACCATCCGAGCTGTGTTTGTTGAGCCATCGGCTGTTGGCCATGTTCTCCTTTTATTATTCCGCCTAGCATAATGTTAGCATAAATATCAGCCCCGAAAAGCAAGTCAACTGGTCGGCTGTTGTAGAATTCCGGGTCAGCTAAATTAATGTTTTTTAGGTAAGTCCAATTTGGTTTGTTGAATGTTTGATTTGGCAAACTTTTAATAAGTTCGTTCATGATGAGCAAATCAGATTCGAATTCGAAATTGCTGTACGTAGAAGCACATTCTATGCTTATCATCCCCTTACAACTGTTTTCCTTTTGCCCCACTCCAAAGATGACTCCTTTGCATCGTCGTCTCTTGATACCTAACATCTGAGCCGCTTCCTCAGTTATTAAGGATATCTGGGACCCTTGATCGATCAACAGTAAACGAACAAGAAAAACAGCACCAGCCACGTTATCGTATGTCGCCATGGCATTAATATTTTTTATGTCAATCTGCAGCGTTGCAAATTGCAGCTACAACGTAACCGCATTAAATAACCAATTCTTCTACTTTGACCCAATATCCAAAGTTAGTCTCGTAAAAGATAGTTGGGTCCTAGTTGTATTCTATAATATGTCTCCGTATTGGGAAGGTATGCAGGCGTTTGAAAAAATAACAACATATTTGGACAAAACATGCAAAGCAACAGGCAGCGAACAGTGTAACATGATAGTCCCTCAGCTGATCCACGAGTGTAATGAACAAAAATACTACAGCGAACTTTTGATGACGCAACATGTAAGTGAACACTCCAGACGGCGGCGGGGTCTTATCAATGCAGTTGGAAACATTGCAAATTCCCTATTCGGCATATTAGACGAACAATTCGCGGAAAAATACACCCGAGACATCAACATGATACAGCAAAATGAAAAACATTTAGCTGGTTTATGGAAGAACCAGACATCGATTGCTGAATCAGAGTACAATTTGTTGAAAAGAACAGAAGAAATCATGGCAAAACAACATAAAATTATTAATAAACATCTGATAACGCTGGATAACATCTCAAACAAATTACAACGAGAAATAAACAACATATCTTACTTCAAGAATTCACCATGACAGCCCTAACAGCCAGTAACTTATTGCAGAACTTAAGAAGAACTCAAGACATACTTGATATTCTGACCAATGTCCACCATGGCCAGGTGAACATTCATCTGCTCACCCCTGAACAGCTCCAAAAGGAGCTTAACATTATCTCTGGGCATTTATCCGATGATTTAACATTGCCTAGTGAATCACATGATATTCGAAAGCTTTATTCTATGATAAGCATTAAAGCACGAATAACTGAAGAATACGCCCTCTTCCAAATAACATTCCCACTTATCAGCAGAGACCGATATAAGTTGTATAGAATACATCCTATACCACACCAGATGAACAACACTATGATAGAGTTTAATGTGCATCTGGATTGAGGGCCCATTTTTTGAACCCTTGCGTACCGAAATAAGATTTATAGGGAAATTAGTTAAAAATAGTAAAAACTTAAAGCAAAGGGTCATAAATTTCTTAAACGTGAATTAAAACTGTTATGATGAAATAACTTGGGCCCTCAATCCAGACGCGTGCATAAAGTGGCATAGCCTAAATCTCAGTAAGTACTATCTCTGGGTTAATAATTTTTGTTTAAGAATTTAGTTAAGAATTTCTTAAATATTTTAAGAAATTCCCAAATCTGTAAAATATAACATTACCGATTTATGGCGACATATCTAGGGCCCTCACTTCATTATTGTTTGTACTGAGGTATCTGCAAAACATGAATATATCTGAAGAAATACATAAATACGACTTTAACATGTATTACTTACATACCTATGTGAATTAGTTAAAAAGAAATAAGGACACAAAACTTAATTGTTAAGAAGTAAATGAAAGTCGAATTTTACTAAAAAGTCTGAATTGAGAGCCCCATATTTTCGGCTTTATTGCCTAGGCTCAACCTCATAGATTAACGCAAATTAGAATAAAAGTTTTAACTATTTCTTAATTAAATTGTAACATATCGTTCGTTCTTCTAAATGTCATAACTATAAGAGAAAATTGATTTTCAACTTTTTGAAAGAGAATTATTTGTAGAGTGACTATAATGTTCAATGTACCTGTACATTTTGTAAAGTGCATTTGGCAAGTCATAATTTGCAGCTAAAAGTACTATATACCTACTAATTACAATTTGGTTTTCCTTATTTTTAATGTAATTTCTATTTATGTGATGTTACTCTTTAAGGTAATAGGAACCTTAAAGAGGCAAAAGGAGTGTGTAGAGATCGTAGCAGGTGGCGTTCCGTGGTTTCTGCCTACCCCCATGGGAAAAAGGCGTGATTGTATGTATGTTGTTGTGTAATACTATGAGCCAAATTGCCTAAACAAATAAAAAAAAATTGTAAAAAAAAACTAAATACGAAAATGGAAGTGATTTTTTTTTTAAATCAAAGATATAGTTGCACTCATCACTAAAAATTACTTTGCTCTCTCGCAATTTCGTATTTTTAGGATATAAGACTATTTTAAGGTAACATTTATGTGAAGTAAATAGTTTTTTATAATTATACCGATCGTGTTTTATTTATCAAAATGATTTTTTTTGATCTGGTGCTAGTGATCCATAGATACGATGACTACTTACATACTACTAGCTGGTTAGTTTGCCTTTTATTTTATGCAAACACTGTTGAAGCTAAATAAATGTTCTAGTTTTATTTATTTTTATAGAAATTACATTAAAAATAAGGAAAGCCAAATTGTAATTAGTAGGTATATAGTACTTTTAGCTGCAAATATTATGACTTTCCGAATGCACTGTACAAAATGGACAGGTACTTACTTTGAACATTATGGTCACCCTACAAATAATTCTCTTACAATAAATTGAAAATCAATTTTCTCTTAAAGTATGACATTTATATGCCGCCATAAATCGGTAATGTTATATTTTACAGATTTGGGAATTTCTTAAAATATTTAAGAAATTCTTAACTAAATTCTTAAACAAAAATTATTAACCCAGAGATAGTACTTACTGAGATTTAGGCTATGCCACTTTATGCACGTGATATATGTAATTATTATAAGTAATTATTATGTGTCTAATATTGAATTATGGAATTAGTAAATGATTTTTATTATAAATTTATTTTTGTATAATAAGTCAAACACTGATTTGACTCAAGCTGTCAGTTTTTGAATCATACTTGTTTGTTAACGGGTATAAAAGGCCGGAGCCACAGTGAAACTGTCAGTTGCTTGGCAGATGTTCAGTTGGCTAGTTCTAGTGCTGTTGTTGTGTGGAAGGATCGACCAGAGGTCACGTAAGTTAAGTGATTGATATTATATCGTAATTATTGCCTATTATGACATTGTTGTTGTAATGTTTATAGTGTTGCCAATATTGCAAATGTTTTAAATCCTATAAATGGAATATTCATATTCTTTTCCTGGATATTATTGTTATATTTTGATTATATTGATATTATTCTGAGTTCTCTTGGACAATGGTCCAAGAGATAGAATTAATGTATTTAAGATAATGATAATGTATGGCAATGTAAGAAATGTGTTGATATAATACTTCAATACTGTTTCCATGGAGTTTCTTGTCCTTCTTCTCCATGAAGACCTAGTTTTGGAACGGACGACTAGCTTTCAGATTAATTGCTGACAAGCCTAATTGAAATAAAGGTCTAGTCTTGTCTTTCTGTGCTTTACTTATTGAAACCCTTCCCTATACATAATTAGTACATATATATACACTTATAGTTATATACTGCTTAATATAACATCAGAAGTGGCGATTGTTCCCTGTCCTTTTAAAACTGCTTACTAATGAATGTTATTTTCTTATTTTCATGCTCGATGGTGGGGCCACTAACGGTCTATTGGAAACCGTTCGTTGGCGGATCGCTGACTACACTTGCACCTTGACATCTGAGCTGCGGTGCTGCAAGTTGCTGTATGAGGTTTGAAACTGCGGAACCTCGACTTTTTGTAATAATATCACGAAGTTTTCAGGAAATAAGTAGTAAATGAAATCGTTGAAATCCTTAGAGGCCCTTCTACATTAAAACGAAATACAAAGGGATAAAATGATTAAATTAAGGGATTAAGTATTGCCAATCACTTTTACATCATCATTCAATAGATAATCAAGTACCAATGGGTTATTGTGGATGGAAACATATTAACTACTTAATAGTCATTGTACGTTTGTTTCTTTCAAGTATTATAAGAGGATAAAATTTAGAAAAAAAAAGGGGAAGTAGTATGATGCAGGTGTTCACAGAAATGAAACTTCACGATATCAGATGTTTAGAAAGTATTTATTTGCACAGAAAGAGGTACCGGTTACAGATGTTAAAGTGTTAAAAAAAGAACCTAGCCACTTTTTAAGGAGGTCGGTTGTTGTTTTTTTGATAAGGGATTTCTATTTTTAACTTTTTAGTTATGGTATGTATCTCCTATATCACTGCTGGCCACGTGAATAGCAGTGACAGGACTATTAGAATATTATCATGATAAACAAAGTGGATTAAATTCGTATTATCGAAGCTAATGCAAAAACTACCAAAGCAAAGTCAATGAAATTCAAATGGGACTACCAATTAAAAAAAAGAATCATCAAAATCGTTCACCCAGCCAAAAATTATGAGGTAACAAACATAAGAAATACAGTTGAATTGAGAACCTCTTTTTTGAAGTCGGTTGAAAAAATAGTAAAGTGAATCCGTTTTTCGTAAAGTTTTAATGATGATACACGTACTAACAACAAGAAATCGTTACATTCGGCCCGTAATACACACTTGGCTGGCCTCGTATTTTATTATTTACCGTAGCATTAGAAAAGTTTAAGGAGAAACCGTTCTTCTTCTTAGTGTGTCGATAGCAATCTAAATATAGTCAGCCCAGAATTTGGCTGAGAAACCGTTGATTAGGTTACAAATAAATCGGGAGTGCCGAGCGATATATCTTCAGGGTTTGGAGTTCCCATTTTATTGGGATAAACAAGAAGTATAAACAGTTACAGCGTTTTAATACAATATTAATTACACGATATAAAAAGAAAACACAATAAAAAGGTAACAGATGGTAAAATATGTTAAAACAATACAGTTCGACGAACAAAAGGTTACAGTTCGTATAGAGGCCTAAGCGACCCAAATACAAAGTGTATCTTTCGCTATTTAGCTAGTCAATACAGCTATGTGAATATACAGCAGCGCTGTACCAGGTAAACCGACAGTTTTGTCGGAAGCAGAGGCTCTGTAATGAGTCTAATCCGAAGATAGACTAACTTGCTCACTGAGTGCCAGCTCTTTTTTATAGGACAATGTCTCGCCTTAATATCCATGACAACTCTGTCCGATGGCGCGCGGAAGTACGCCATGTGTTTACTTAATACAAAACGCTAAAGTATGCTTAATCTAATAAGACTTACATTATTAAGTAATCAAATATTACAAGAATAATTGTCATAAATAAACAACGGTGAATTTAGCAACGCCAATCATTTTAAAATTAAAGTAACAAGTCATTTGTTGTTTTGAACAAAAGTATCGGTTACAATTATCGAAATAAGTAGCCAAAAATCAATAAGTGCGTACACCAAGTACTCAATAAATTATGCTCTGATTTATAAGACAATAGCTGATAGAAACATCACCTAAATGAATGATAATAAAAACAATTCATAACAAATTATGCGGACTACCCACAATTTGTAATTGTTAACAAACTCCGACAAATACATATATGAAATTACTTTTAGAAAAAAATAAGATGCTAAGAACGTCATAATGTTGACTAATTGTTTTCTGAACTGCATTTTTAATTTTTGTCTTAATCTGCGTTTGCTATTTAATTTTCAAACATGTAAACAAATTAGTTCAAAAATAATAATCTTGATACCTACACGTAAAGCTAAATAGATATTCAAGTTTCTATAAAATAAATTTGTTATTAGGATTTGAACACACTATAGATAGACTTATTTCTCCGACATAAGATATAATTTTAAGTGTTAATTCTTTACAGCTTGTTCATTATTAGCTTTGGAACATGTCACGGACGGTGTATGCCCAAGGTTGTTCTAGCATTTTGAAATCAATCGATTAACGGAGTAAATATGAAAAAATATTTGAGATGGTGGTAGTAAACGCAGAATTCATAGATCAGATGACACTTTGTTTAATTATAAAAGTGATTATGTAGATCTCAGTACTTAATGCAATTTTAGTTTCATTTCTTTTGAGGGTTAGGTATATTATTTTAAGATATTTAGAATTAGCTTGTGAGGTTTTTATTATAGGGACATACTCACAGGGATGAGACCTGAGACAAAACCTTATTATTTAGGTTTGGTTAAACTGAAATAACCGGATTTATAAAACAACACAAATAAAAGAAATGAAATGAAATAAATGAAAATTAACCGCTGGAGTCTTAGGCCTGGTGTTAGGAGACTCACGTGCAGCGGGTGAGACCATAACATCACTTGGGTCATAGACCAATGAAAACAATATAAATGTTCCTCTTATCGCTTTTGACACTTGTACTTCGAGATGACGTACAGTTCGGCATGGTCGTAAAAGGTTATTTTCAAATTATAAGCATTTTTGTCCACTTCAGTTGTACTGAACGTTCAAACGATATATTGACAAAGATTAGATTTATTATGATTTATTGGATAATTATTTTGGAAGATTAAGAAAAAGGTATTGTGAATACTGATGTAATAACATGATGTAACAATTGTAATGGGCATTTACCATTATTTATTTTTTTGTAGTTATGGTCTGATCCTTTATATCTTCAGTTCTTAAATTATTTCCTTTATCAAGCTCACCTCATTAAGCTATGATACCGAGCAGATTATCACATAGAAAATTAAATTAAATTGGATTACAGCGATTACCGATAAAGCAACCCAAATCTTTTATTTTCAATGGCCTGACCATTTTATGAAATATTAATAAAATAAAAACAACAGAAAATAATGATGCTGTTAGTGTCACACTGTTGATTCGGTTTGACATATTAAGATGATAGCTGAATGTCATTCTGTGCTAATAGACGTTACAAACATTTACAAACTGTTGAGTCGGTGAAGCTGTACGAATATAGTTTGGTTGACTGTACAAGTACTATAAAAACAATGTTATTTGAGAGATATTTAAATGCCATTCAAATGTTCATGGTAATTTAAAATTACTTGTTTAGGTTCTGATGTATATAAATTGTTTCGGAGATAATTTTAACGGAGAAAACAATACATAGTTAGTAGTAGTTTAACGTCCTGAAAATTCAATTTATACTTCGGTATGATCCTCCATTTTTCTTCAATCGGTCTTTTGTTGCTGGAGACCGTGGTCACTGGACCCGTTTAAGCGGACAGTCAGGCTCCGTTGACTCTGTGAGAAAGTAGCTAACACCACCTATTGATATTAATTTGAGGATGTGGCTTCTTTTACTTGGATTAATTCTTTATTTTTTCCAAAGTAGTGAGCATCACATAGTACAGAAAATAAATAGCTTTTCTCAAGATTAACCTCTGTGAAATAATTGTTTTTACTTTGGTTTGTTAGGTATTAATTACAGTTATTACTTCCAAAGTGAAGTGGAAATGTTGTGGTCGGAGTGGCCATGTCAAAAATTTGTGGAAATGTTAATAGTAAATGATTATTGAATACGGTTTTCGGTAATATTGTCAGATTGACCGAGCGATGAATTATTCAAATCATTTTCATGATCACTGGCTACTGTTTTGATACAACGGTGAATTTTTAATTTCAATAGTTAAAAGTTAATCAATAGGAATGGTTTTTTCAATTATTTCTAAAATAATTGTTTTGTAAACTAAATTATACCGATAAACGATTCATTATTTGTCAAAATTGTTAAAGTATTTAACCTGTTTCTATTACATTAGGGAGGTAAAGAAAAAAAAACAAAAGGTTTCGATACATAGGTAGATAAGTTTTATTACACTTAGGAAACCTGAAATGAGAATCAAACGAAAAGTAAAAAAAAAGTAAAGATTCGCTGGGCGATCGTTTACTTGGTGCTTGTCTATCTCACCAACAGTGGGTGAATAGGACTTGCATGACGAAGTAACCGATAAAATTTGTTTCCGCTGGTCGGTCATTTGCTTGGTGCAAGTCTATACCACTAGCAGCGGGTGGAGGGGACTTGGCACGTCTAGGCACTTGGCAAAACAAAAGGAGAAAAAATCAAAAGGAAAAAAAAAGAACAGTTGTAGAAAACAAGGTATCTAATGTACTTCGAGAGCAAAGTACTTGTCAGTATGGCCGTGATATATGTAATTATTATAAGTAATTATTATGTGTCTAATATTGAATTATGGAATTAGTAAATGATTTTTATTATAAATTTATTTTTGTATAATAAGTCAAACACTGATTTGACTCAAGCTGTCAGTTTTTGAATCATACTTGTTTGTTAACGGGTATAAAAGGCCGGAGCCACAGTGAAACTGTCAGTTGCTTGGCAGATGTTCAGTTGGCTAGTTCTAGTGCTGTTGTTGTGTGGAAGGATCGACCAGAGGTCACGTAAGTTAAGTGATTGATATTATATCGTAATTATTGCCTATTATGACATTGTTGTTGTAATGTTTATAGTGTTGCCAATATTGCAAATGTTTTAAATCCTATAAATGGAATATTCATATTCTTTTCCTGGATATTATTGTTATATTTTGATTATATTGATATTATTCTGAGTTCTCTTGGACAATGGTCCAAGAGATAGAATTAATGTATTTAAGATAATGATAATGTATGGCAATGTAAGAAATGTGTTGATATAATACTTCAATACTGTTTCCATGGAGTTTCTTGTCCTTCTTCTCCATGAAGACCTAGTTTTGGAACGGACGACTAGCTTTCAGATTAATTGCTGACAAGCCTAATTGAAATAAAGGTCTAGTCTTGTCTTTCTGTGCTTTACTTATTGAAACCCTTCCCTATACATAATTAGTACATATATATACACTTATAGTTATATACTGCTTAATATAACACACGCGTCTGGATTGAGGGCCCAAGTTATTTCATCATAACAGTTTTAATTCACGTTTAAGAAATTTATGACCCTTTGCTTTAAGTTTTTACTATTTTTAACTAATTTCCCTATTAATCTTATTTCGGTACGCAAGGTTTCAAAAAATGGGCCCTCAATCCAGATGCACATTAGAGTTTATCCTGTCTTCAGAATACGTCGCCACGGATCTAAAAAGAGACTCGTATCTAAAAATTACGTCGGACGAACTTTCACGTTGCAAGCAAGAAGATGTATATGTGCAATTGGAAAAAGCCGATATACCATCTTAATAACGACAACAAATTTTGTGATCTCGATCGAGACACAGATAAGTGCAAGATACGAAGATCCAGGTGCAAAAACAAATGGATGTCACTAGCGAACCCGTCACTGTTTTTGTACCATTGCTGCAACATGTATGCCGTCAAAGTAATTTGCGATGAACAACTGAACAAGATCCAACTGAACAAGGCTGGTGTCATTTACTTAGAACCAGGTTGCCTGTTGAAAGGTCAGGATTGTACTCTGAGCATTCAGAGTCAAAAGAAAAACATCATTAATATGAGCTCGGATATTTTTATACCTGAGATGGATCAGTTGAATTTCATAATTAACAGTACCATGCCTTTCACAAATTTCCAAGACGTGACAGACTCAGGCGAGATGAAGAACGCCTTAAAAAGGCTACACATACGCATTGATGACATGAAAAACAGCCAAGTGGAAGTAGGAGAAACATTGTCCACTCATGACATCCATCAGTATGCAGTAAGCTACATACTGGTCGGCACGCTGGCGCTGGCGGCGGGAGCGCTGCTGTACAGATGGCTGAGGCTGCGAGCACGCCACGCCCACATCACGTCGGACATGGAGCTTCAACCAACCAGAAGTGTTAGTGATGTGAACGTCAATAGTGTTAGAGTTAGTGCGCGGCAAAACATTAGTGAACATAATTCTAGTGCGACACATATTTATGGTGAATTAAACAATACAATGGTGAATAGGGCATGTCCTCGCGTGCCTAGGCATCCTTTAGGAACAATAAGCTCTTAATTTTATGTTAAATCATTTATACTTTATTCTACTAACATCTTAATCTTAAGTTGGCTTGTTTTCACCTTGTAAACATTATTATTATGATCATTCCATTACTTTACTAACAAAAATTGTTTCATCTCAGCATCCCTATCCTTCGTGGCCCGGAATATGTTCGGTGTTTTCACCGAACACCTTAGTTAGCAATATCGGCGCGACGCGTTGACCTAATTTTATCAACCGACGAAACAAAACGGAGGAGGTTATCAATTCGACGCGTATATTTTTTTTTTTTTTTTTTTATGTATGACCACGCATAACTTTTTACATAGTGGTCCGATTGTGACAATTCTTCTTCTATTGGAAAGGGTTTACTCCCAAGGTGGTCCCATATAAATTTGGAAAACAAAATCGAACCCTAAGGGTCAGAAAACAGGGGATGATTGATTGTTCACTCACTGATTGTAATATATAAACACGCATAACTTTATACAGAGTAGTCCGATTTTGATAATTCTTTTTGTGTTGGATAGGGTATATCTTGCCAAGTATTATAAGTACATTAAAGCCACAAAAAAATATAAAATAAAAACTTTTTAACAAAAAATTAAACCGCCGAAAAACTGAAAAGCATAAAATAATACTTAAACCTTAAAATTATGAGTCGGCGCTTTGAGTGATCCTTGTTCATTGATTTTTCAGCGCCGACTCAAAATTTTAAGGTTTAAGTATTATTTTATGCTTTTCAGTTTTTCGGCGGTTTAATTTTTTTACTAATCATTTATATTAGATTCAGTGCACTTTCGTCTACCGCGTTAGCCGGGTGTATTCAAACATTTTATTTACATTTTAACATTAAGAACAGTTTTGAGTGGAATCAATAAATAGTGTTCAACATAAACATTTGTTTCTCCTCAAAAACACCGACACCTCGCTACCTACCCCAACAACCTACGCAATAAGATTGTTATTTTTTTTGTAACCACAGTAGTTTAAGTGCTAGCAGTTAGTTAGTTTAAGATTGTCGCAGTTTATCTTATATAAATCGCAGTTTCAATATTATATTTTCGCAGTTCTTTATTACAGTTTATGATTGGGTTTAAAGGTGACCCTTTAAAAGGGGGAGGAAATGTTGGCGCCATCAATTTTTATTTTGTTAAACTATTACGCAAGATGTCAAGCTAGTCCTTTTCCCTGCCATCTGCCAATTATATCGTGCACCTCGTGAATTTCTCCTTGACGAGCGTCGCCCGCTTTATGGCTCGCTCGAGACAGACATTATAACAGTCCAAATATGGATTCCGTCGTGATCGCATTTCCGCTGTGTTTTTTTTTCCCGCTGTACCCTTTTATCGCAGAACGATATAATTTGACTATTATAAGTTCATAGCAGTCCCGCTGTGTCTTTAGTGGTGTTATTTGTGGCTTCGACGGTTGAACTGAAGTGCTGTGTAGTGCCTCTGGACTTTGCCGACACGTGGTGAGCCGAGCTCTGAAGACTCCGGAGCTCCCAGATTCTGCTGGAAGATCGAGCGGCTTCACGAGGAGGTAGGTGCACGATTCCCTCACCCCAGGCCCTAGGCGCGACACTTGCGTTCATCAATTTTTCGGTCCGCGTCGAAGGTACCTAATTCGCCTTCCGTCGGAGCCCCACCAGTATTATTAATTGGAAAAATAACCGCCAACGACGGTTATTTTTTATGTAAATACGTAATAATTCGGTTATTCGCCAGAGATGATTTAAAATCAGTAGAAATAGTAACACGTCAACGACGATTACTAAATATTGTTTTTACTTACCGCTATCATCAGATGAAATAATGCGTCTACGGCGCAATCATTTCTGTTCCAATTTTTTTATCTTTTTTGTGATCCTAGATTCATCCTCTTCGCGATGTTTCCTTTTGTTTCCCATATTATTTTTACTACTAAAAATATCTAAAACTAAAATAAAATAACACAGTGGCAACCGAATACGTGCGAAGGCTACAGCACGATAACACAGAATGAGGATTAATGTCGGAACGGTCCGCTACGACAGTAGTGCGCAGTGGTGGGGTGAATGTCAAAAGAAAAATCAAACTTTAAACCATCGTGCAGGGCCTACGGTAGATGGCGCTACTACACCATGTTAAACGTAAATCGCAAAGAATGAAGCTGCTAAGCATAATAGCTAGTATTACTTACTGAAACACAATATAAATATAAGAAGCAATAGGATATTTTGTATTTGAATAATATTATCAAGTACTGTCGCACATAATAGTCGTCCACGTATTGAAGTGCGGCGTGCGCTACACGTGCGCGGCATGGTGGCACGCCACGTGCACGTCCACCAGGCGCACCGCACCCAGCACGCGCGCGGCCGGCTCCAGTGCGTCTTGCAGCGCGCCTGCCAGCGGCCGCAGCGCCGCGCGCAAGCCACGCGCCACGTTACCGCAGAACACCAGCAGCGGTTGCAGCAGCGCGTTGAACGTCAGCGCTAGCGCCGGCTTCAGTGCGTAGTCGGACGCCGTCTGCACCAAGCCCGACGCTGCGCCGCGCAGCGCCAGCAGCACGCAGCGCTGCACGTGCAGCAGCAGCGCTACGGGCAGCGCCAGTAGCAGCTGCGGCGCCGCCATCAGCTCGGCCAGCAGCGCGGCCGCCGCCCGGCCACCGCGCCGCGCCGCGCGCTCCACGCGTGTGGGCCGCGCGCCTCCGCACGCCGAAAGGAAGTCGCCCGAGCCGTGCTCGAAGTAGTACAGCTCCACGCGGTCCGGCTCTACTGGGGAGGTCCGACTCGCGAGTGTTGTCTGTATACGGCTACATGTGTACATGTAAGTGGCCGGTGGGGAGATAAGAGGGAGATACTAGTTTCTACATTTCCGCTAAGAAAAGTGTACAACTGCACGATCGACTGCTTGATATTTCCAATAAGCAGATAGAGTTATTTCTAAAACAGGTCACAATAATATTTTATTTGCTGCTGCAAATTGCAAAATATTTAATAGGAAGGGCAGTTTTCAGTTTTTCAAGGTAAAACTACGGGGGTTATATTGAAAGTTTTAACAATTACATAAACAATGCTGTTTGTCTTTCCTCTCGGCACATAATATCAGTTTTATTTGTATGTAAAACCGTTATATAGGGTGGATGCGTTCTACGACCACTAAACTAAAGGGTCAAATTAAATTAGCGGGCAATACTTTACCCATTTATTGTGTATGGAAACTAATGGAACATGAAAGAAAGTCGAAGATCAATGGCCCGTAATCGAATAGCTGATGTTGTAACTTTTTTGGAAAATATATATTTTTGTTATTTAATCCAAAAACTAAAATATAACCGACATTTGGTTGCATTAATTTACAAAATATTTTTTCATCCTTTCACCGTTCCTACTTTGTTGGAATCTTCCAATGACTCTGACTGAGTGTAATTTTTCGATATCAATACCCAACACTTGGGTAAAGTATTAGAAAATTGTAGAAATGGAAAATATTTCATTGGCCAGGTCATACAATAAGCAAACATTAATTAACATCAAGTTGTGGCGAAATGAGTAGCTTAAATATTACCTACAGTATATTATTTCCAAAGCCCAAACTAGACAGTTACTCTGTATCTTGGGTTGGGATACGAATTCCAGAGTGGACACTAAAGTGGTGATTTCAGGTATGGTACATAGGAGATGTGAAAAGTTGGTGTGGTGTCCGGCGCGTGTGTGGTGTATGTGTGATAGTTAATAATAGCAGGGCAGCATGTGGCGTGCTGTTGGGCAGTAGCGACCCCACGGACCCTATCTCCCGGGAGAATTCTTGATCCTCGTCTCTGGCTTGCCTTTATTGGCCAGCTGGAGTGAACACTGATGAGGTTCAGAGCTCCCACCTCATTCTTGCCTTTATTGGCTGGCTTGAGTGGAGATTCGCAAGAGCAAACGTGCTCGGGGAAAGGAAGTATTCCAGTAAGTGCTCGTAGGGATGTTGACCATCTTCCGGGCTCTGGGATCGTTCTGAAAGCCGTGGAATACCTCTCCACTTCTCAAGCACCTCAGGAAGTGTTGCCCCCTTGTCGCTGCGTCACTATGTGCCAGCGACGGTTTCCGGGGGCCCATTATTGAGTGTGCAAGTCACCCCCTGCCATTTAATCCGTGTATTTACAAAACATTGATGCGGTAGGGACCATAGGCCTTCTATAGTTCTTGGTAACCAGTCCATTTTAGCCATCCAAATACATAGTCTAACTTCTTAGTTTCCATATCCTGCAATAGTCCAACACCAACCGGAGGTTGTCCTTGGGTGCACTTGTACAGTGTACACAGGGATAACCGCCGGTTAGTGCCTCACTTCATTTAAATTTTCTAAGGGGCCTCTGCGAGTTGGCTTCGGCCCCTCGTACGCCTTCCAAAAGACCGGGACCCTAGGGTCCCGAGATATGTTAATTATATAAAAATAATAATAATAATATTCCAGAACTATCACACAACGCCATCTAGTCCCAAGCTAAGCAGAGCTTGTGTTATGGGTACTAGACAACTGATAAACATACTTATATATTTCTAAATACATATATATATTATAGATAAATTACACCCAGACACAGAACAAATGATCGTGCTCATCACACAAACATTTGTCCTGGGTGGGAATCGAACCCACGACCTCCGGCATAGCAGTCAGAGTCACTAACCACTAGAACAACAGGCCAGTCAGTACTATACTTTTGATTTAGTGTATTGCCAGCTAATTTCGTTTGAGCCTGTATATTTTGGGAGTGATGTTTGCATGAACCAATAACACTAATGATATTATCGGGTTTACCACTGTCGCACAATTTGTCCGTGCCGATGTCTCGAAATAACTTCCAGGCTTTCTTTTTATTCTGTAAAATAATAAAGTGAATACGTTCAAATGATGGATAACGTGGGGCGGGTGTGGGACAAGCTAGTAGCGTTTACCGGGCGGGGCGACGGCTGCGGCGCGGGCGTGTGCTCGGCGCGCTCGGGCGGCGCGGCGGGGCTGCGCGCGCCCGTGCCGGCGTCCGTCAGCGCGCGCCGCCTGCACACCGGGCACGTTATAGTGCTGATTACTTTTATTTATTTATTTTATTTTATTCATTCTAAGAAAACTTACAGCTAATATAAGGTGTATCTATTCATACACGAAATATTTTAAGAGGTACACCTGTAGGTGGTAAAGAAGCTATAGAAGCAAAAAGAAAAATGTTTGAATTTTCGTAATTATTATAATTTTTAAATTGCTTGAGACTTTTTGCATGAAACCTTTACACCAAATTCTATGAATGGCCCGCCGGACGCTGCGAGGGCGGCGCCCGAACGGCACGAGCATGGCCACGGTGTCTCGGGCCGTAAAAAATAAGAAAGAGCCAGTATTTCTTATGTGCGTCAAATCCATACTATATATATATATATATATATATCGGAGAGGCATTGTTCTCGTTGACATGGTGATTAGTGTTTACGGGCTTAGTGGGCGTCATTGGGGTAAAATGCGAGCACAAAACACGATAATCACTATTTCACACTGTTTTAATTTCAGTTAAACAATATTTCTTCAGTACACACTATTGTGCAATAAAAAAACATTTACATTTACAGTTAAGACTGAGCAGCGGGTTCAGGGCACCGATCTTATTTCAATCTTATATTTTAACACGCAATGATCCAACTCGATCAGTCGCTATTCCTCAAAAAAAATGTGTGAACAAAAACCATCAACCTCCCTTCAAAAAATCAAGATGGCGCCTCGACCCCGCTCGAGGCCCACGCTCTGCTCTGATTGGTCGTCATGTAAAAAATAATATTCATGACTTTTATTAAATTAGTAAGGTTTTAAATAACAGTAAAATTTAAGTAATCAAATAAAATAAATTAGGATTTTTTAAGAGTAATTAAAATGTAAACAAATAAAATTGTGCAATATAAATGCAAACAACAATCAACCCGACTCATGACTTCCTCCGACACGGCCGTCCTGACGTATTACACGCCCTCGTGTGATGTTGAAGGCCGCGCATCATCGTTATCTGAGAAAAGAAAGAGATATTGTTTATAGTTCGGCCATTCCTGACCAAGAAGATCGCGTACATTTTATCTACTGCTCAACAACTTCTAGTAGACTCCACGCTACGTACTAAATTAAGTTAGTGATATCCAAACAGCCACCTCGCCGTTTATCACGTTACACATTTTGGATTTTAAACAATATCCAAATGGCCACCTCGCCTTCTATTCTACTGATTTCATTTTTTCAATGGCCACCTCGCCTTTTATTCTACTGATTTCATTTTTCATTGGCCACCTCGCCTTTTATTCTACTGATTTATTTTTTTCATTGGCCACCTCGCCTCTCACAAAGCTTAACAAACCTTAACAACCACCACGCTGCTAGGATAATAAAGAGATCTCATAAAGAGATTTTATTCGCCTCACATACTCACACTCCGATAACTTACCATCAGTGTCATCCGATAGGCACGGATCCAGCTCAGTTGGTACATAGGATTGGGGGAGTGGACGTAAGCGGTCTCTCGCATACTTGTATACACGATTACAATTCAAACTCTTGAGATGATACCTATCACCGTCTAGTATTTCAATGACCTCATAAGGTCCTTTATATTTAGGATCCAATTTTGTTTGATTCCGTTCGTGATTTTCGATGAGAACGTAATCTCCTACAGAAAACGAAGTGACTTTTGCCTTACTTTCATCGAACCGCGCTTTATCAAGACATGCGTTATTTTTCATTAACTTAGTAGCTTGTTCTCTAATCTCTTCTACATCAACCTCAACCTCGTCATCGCCTACGGTTAATAAACTTAAGGGTCGAGCTACTCTACCTATTAACAATTCTAGGGGGCTTGCTTTGGTCACTCTATGAATTGTGCTATTAATAGAAAGTTGGACATCATCTAATGCATCTTGCCAGGACCTACTTGGACTTGTTTCTACAACAGTTAACATGTTTTTGAGTGTACTCATTATACGCTCTACTTGACCGTTAGCGCGACAAGATGCAGTTGCTATTAAATGTAGTTGAATATTGTAACTGGCACAAAAACCTTTAAAATCTTTGTTCGCAAAACATCTACCCTGATCTGCGATAACACGCGCAGGGGGCCCGAAAAGAGATATGGATGCTTTGAGAGCGCTAATCGCACTGTCAGTATTAATTCTTGTGGAATGCCTGAGTAACACATATTTGGTGAAAGCGTCTACAAGAACAAAAACGTATTCCTTCAGATCATTTTTGCCACTAAGCTTACCTGTGGCGTCAATGTGGATTGTATGCCAAGGAATATTAGCTTTCGGTATGGGGTGTAACTCTATCTGTTGTTTACCACTACGCGACTTAGCTACTCGACATGTTATGCAATTTTCAACGAATTTTCTGACGTATTTTGACATATTGGGAAACCAATAATGTTGATATGCCTTTTCTAAGGTTTTATCCCATCCCATATGGAGAATTGACTCATGAATATGATTTATGATTGACCAACGAAAAGCTCTAGGTACAATTGGTAGCCAAATGTTGCGATTATTCCTTTGAATTTTTCTGTAGAGCACATTAGATCGCAATTCATAGGTTCTACAATTTTCTAAGTCTAGATCGTCGTTTTCAAGTTTACTAATAATTTCATTGCATTCGGGATCTCGTCGTTGTTCCGCTTGTATCCAGTTCGAAGATAATTCAGCTATATTGACGCGTTTTTCTCCCTCAAAATGTTCTCTACCTAGACTATGAGTACCGCTAATGGCAGTGCTCTTCACCTCAGGCAAGTGATTTCTTGAAAAAAAATCAACGTGGGCCATTCTTCTACCCTCCCTGTACTGTATGTCAAAATCGAAAGCCTGAAGGAAAGCCCACCACCGGTGCACTCTAGGGGTTAAGTCTACTTTATTTCTTGAAGCTTTCAGAGAATTGCAGTCAGTAACGACTGTGAACGTCCTGCCATACAAATAATGGCGGAAATGTTTAACCGAGTTAACAACTGCTAGTGTCTCTAACTCATAAGAGTGGTATCGGGACTCCGCATGTGTAGTGCGTTTACTATAGTACTCTATAGGATGTAATATTGTACCAGCTCTTTGGAAGAGGATCGCGCCATAACCTTCGCTACTAGCGTCCGTATGTAACTCTATTGGTAATTCTGGGTCAAAAAGCATCAAAACCGGGGATGAAGTCAATACCGATATTATGTCTTGTCTAATTGCTTCATATTCTGTGGTCCAAATTATTTTAGAATTATTGTTAGCTAATAAACGGTAGAGCGGTGCCATCTTAAGTGAAAAGTTATTGATAAACTGCCTAAAGTAGGATGCTAAACCCAAAAATTGTCTGAGCTGAGTGATGGTCTGTGGTGGTAAGGAACTAGCCAACGCGGTTATTTTACGAGGGTTAGGCCTGATTTCACCCTCTGATATTTCATAGCCCAAAAAGTGGACCCGCTTCTTTAGAAATGCACATTTTTTTATATTTAACGAGAATCCAGCATCACTAAGAGTTTTTAGTACTACTTGTAAACGTTCTAGCCCTTTTTTTTTTTTTTTTTTTTTTTTCAGGGTGGGAAATCATCAAATGACTTCTCCCGCTCTGGGCGGAGCGGGAGGGCGTGTCAGACTTTTACTGACTAAAACCCACCCGTGTTCCATCAGTTGCCCATGTGCCAGGGTCACGGTATCTCCTTCGAACAATCACGCGACCCCGGCAGGCATCGGTCCTAGTAGACCCCTACACTGCTGCTGACATCTCTTTGAGGCGCGCGTGGAACACTGCGCGCCGTCGACCCGAGCTTGGTCCTTACCGGGCGGCGAGCTACCCATTGCTCGCCACCCGCAAGCTCGCGCCTACGGTGGCCGGGAGTCCGCTATTGACTCCCGACGCCCGGGGCGTCTCCTCCTGCGGCGGCTAGGGACGTGAGGGCGCAGAGACTGCCACTCCCTCACGCGCCCCGCCTCCTCCTTCGCGAGCATTACTGCTTCGCAGAAGGAGGTGACGGCTTCCCATTCCCTCTCGCTCCGTACCATGGCTCGCACCAGGGCCGGACGCGAGAGGTCGCCGCCGCCGATCGCCTCCACGAGGGCACGGCGGTGCTCCGCCCAGGCAGGGCACACCTCCACCGTATGCTCCACCGTGTCCTCTAGACGGTCCTCGCAATGGAAACACCCGGACGTATCCTCCCGCTTTATCCTGAACAGGAACCCACCGAAGCACCCATGCCCGGTGAGAACCTGCGTCAGGCGGAAGGTGAGGACGCCGTGACGCCTCTCTATCCACTCCTCAAAGAGGGGACTTACCGCCGCAATTGTGGCGTGCCCAGCACTGGGTTGCGACAATCGTACCCGCCATGTCGCCATGAGATCACACCGGAGCTCTGTCCGCCGTGCCGCGATTTGTCGCGGCAGCGGAGTTTCGCCCCGGCGTTTCGCCTCCTCGCGCCACTCCCACATGTGCGCGAGGACCTTTGCCTCCAGATCCCATGGCGAACGTTCTAGCCCTTGCTCTATATTAATCGCGGGTATAATCAAATCGTCCATGTAGACGATTGCGTAAGAGTGCGCTAGGTCACCTAGAGCCGTATTAATAGCTCTCTAATACACAAAAGGAGCATTTCGTAGGCCAAACGGCATGGCAGTAAACTCATAATGAGCATCCGGGGTAATAAATGCCGTTTTCTCTATCGAATTAGACTCTACATTTATAGGAACCTGATAAAATCCACTAGCCATGTCAAGACACGTATAAAAGCGCGCGCCTGACAACCTTTGAACTTGATCACTGATTAGAGGTAAAGGGTACCTATCGGGGACTGTATTAGCGTTTAACTCTCGGTAATCAACGCACATTCGGTCTGTGCCATCGCGTTTCTTCACTAAGAGTATTGGACTAGAGAAGGGCGATTTGCTTGGTCTAATGACTCCAGCAAGTAATAGTTCGTTACACTTATTACGTACTTTTACTCGTTCTTCAGGGCTCAAGTGATAAGGCCGTCGTTGAACGATTTTGCTAGGATCTAATAAATTAATTTCTAATTCACCTGTCTTTACTCTACTAGTAGGCGTGCCTTCAACAAATGAGTTCTTAAAGCAGCTAAGAAGTTCTATTAGTTGTGGTTTAAAGTCATCAGGTATATCAGTATCCACGTCATGAAAGTTAGCTACCGCGTTACCTACGTTGCAAATATTAACTAGAGAGGGCTTTTCAACTATAGTAAGTTTATCACTTGATATGTGTACTGACAACCCTAAGGCTAACAAATCGCGCCCAATCAAAATATCGTTATTTAAGTAATCGTCAGGTATAATGTGAAATAAAATTTGTACGTCGTGACCACTAAGAGCGACCCTAGATAAAATTTGTGAGTCACATAATACACTAGATTTTCCAACACCAGTCAAAGTAACAATTGCATTCTGTAATGTACCAACAAGCTTACGAGAGACGCTCTCTTTAATTATGGAACAATCAGCACCGGAATCAAAACAAAATGAGAACTGCTCACCAAATTGCGTAATTATCCCGGTGACAGGTTTCATGCCACATACGTCCACTCGCTTCACAACGCTGGGTGCAGCGGCAGGCTGTGCACTGCTGCTCGCAACTGGCCATGTTTTAGAACACCGCGATGCCACGTGACCCTCAACACCACACTTGTAGCAAGTCACAGGGGCCCGTGTAGCAATGTTCGTGTTGGGGCGCTCAGAGGTCGAAGTTGTTTGTTGCTTGTCATGCGATCGACTGAAACATTCATAAGATTTATGGCCAAGCTTTCCACAAGTATAACATTTTGTTGAAACAGAACTTAACTTAGGACGTTTATTATCTTGAGTAGTGCTCGCAACGGTCTTTGTTATCTCTTGGTAACTCCGTTTGCGATAAGAAAAAGCCATTAGTTCACGTTGCATTTTACAGCGGGTACTTATATCTTCAGAAAAAATATTGCGCTGTAATTTTGGCTCGATTTGCCCCATGTGTGCAAGTATTAAGGATACCACCATTTCTTCCTTATCTAAATTATTCCATCGTGACATGAGTAAAGTAAATAAACGGCTTGCATATGCAGCAAGACATTCGCCTTCTTGCGGTTTACCAGTAAGCATCTTTAATATTGACGCTGCACATGTTTCCAACGTATCGAAACGAGAAAGAAAAATTTCCTTAAATTCTACCCATTTCATATTAGGAAAAGCTATCTGGGAAAACCACGATGCGGCCGAGCCTTTCATGGCCTTACTAAGTATGAGAACCAGTTTACTTCCCTGTATACCACGATCCGATAAGCAGATGTCAGCCGTTGCCAGCCAGGCCCGGGCGTCAGTGTCTGCATCTTCCGGTTGAAATTTAGGCAGTGTGATGCTCTTATCCTCGATATTCAGCGGGTTAGTTAGCGCCTCTACGAGTAGCTTCATACTGGTTTGTTGTGCTTCGAATAATGCGCGCCAACCGTCATCTGCTGTAGTCCGTTCGTTTACGTTTTGTGCCTGCACCGACCCCGCTTCTGATATCGGAGAGGCATTGTTCTCGTTGACATGGTGATTAGTGTTTACGGGCTTAGTGGGCGTCATTGGGGTAAAATGCGAGCACAAAACACGATAATCACTATTTCACACTGTTTTAATTTCAGTTAAACAATATTTCTTCAGTACACACTATTGTGCAATAAAAAAACATTTACATTTACAGTTAAGACTGAGCAGCGGGTTCAGGGCACCGATCTTATTTCAATCTTATATTTTAACACGCAATGATCCAACTCGATCAGTCGCTATTCCTCAAAAAAAATGTGTGAACAAAAACCATCAACCTCCCTTCAAAAAATCAAGATGGCGCCTCGACCCCGCTCGAGGCCCACGCTCTGCTCTGATTGGTCGTCATGTAAAAAATAATATTCATGACTTTTATTAAATTAGTAAGGTTTTAAATAACAGTAAAATTTAAGTAATCAAATAAAATAAATTAGGATTTTTTAAGAGTAATTAAAATGTAAACAAATAAAATTGTGCAATATAAATGCAAACAACAATCAACCCGACTCATGACTTCCTCCGACATATATAATATTATAAATGCAAAAGTAACTCTGTCTGTCTGTCTGTCTGTCGGTCTGTCTGTCTGTCTGTCTCGCTTTCCTGCTAAAACTACTGAACCGATTTAAATGAAATTTGGTACACAGATAGTTTAGAGCCTGAGAAAGGACATAGGATACTTTTTATCCCGGTAGTATGTTCCCGCGGGATAATTTCTGACCTCCACGCGGGTGAAGCCGCTGGCATAAGCTAGTAATTTATAAATATTAAATTTTGAAAAAATACATTTAGAAAAATTTTTTTTTCGTTTCTGTAGCTTCTTTACCACCTACAGATGTACCTCTTTAAATATTTCGTGTATGAATAGATACACCTTATATATTCGAGTAATCAGAAGTAACACGTAGATAAAGCCAAATACAAGTTTCCACTTACATACTTACTTTTTTTCTGCATGTTTGTGTTCCATTGGTTTATTTTACCAAAGGTTTCCCTCCATCCTTTTAGTATTCGGCTTTAAACTAACCAGAACATACGTAGAATGTTTTGTGACGATAGACTTATTCATCATAATCAGCCTATGTTATACATTGTGCCACTTATTCATCATAATCAGCCTATGTTATACATTGTTCCACTTATTCATCATAATCAGCCTATGTTATACATTGTGCCACTTACTCATCATAATCAGCCTATGTTATACATTGTGCCACTTATTCATCATAATCAGCCTATGTTATACATTGTGCCACTTATTCATCATAATCAGCCTATGTTATACATTGTGCCACTTATTCATCATAATCAGCCTATGTTATACATTGTGCCACTTATTCATCATAATCAGCCTATGTTATACATTGTGCCACTTATTCATCATAATCAGCCTATGTTATACATTGTGCCACTTATTCATCATAATCAGCCTATGTTATACATTGTTCCACTTATTCATCATAATCAGCCTTTGTTATACATTGTTCCACTGCTGGGACACACGCCTCCTCTCTGTGAGAGGGAGTGGATCGTAAGCTACCATGCGGACCCAGTGGGGGTTGGTAGATATCACATGTCTTCGATTTTTTGGATCTAGGACATGCCAGTTTCTTTTACGATGATTTGCTTCACCATTTTGAGAGCAGTGGTGATGTAATTGTTTACAAAAAGTAAAGCATTTGCCTTAAACCCACAACCTACAACCCGCAAGTCGGGGCCGATACCACTGCAGCACTGGGCCTCCACTGCTTTGATGCTTTGGCTTTTGGACTCCCTAAGCTTCTCTAATACACAAATCTCAGTGTGGATGGTGTTTATGCCACGGTGTTTCTTAAAGTTAAAAGAGTACAGATTACCTTTAAGACAGCCGTCTTTGCATTGCGAGGATCGTCTGGAGGACACGGTGGAGCATACGGTGGAGGTGTGCCCTGCCTGGGTGGAGCACCGCCGTGTCCTCGTGGAGCCGATCGGCGCCCGCGACCTCACGCGTCCGGCCCTGGTGCGAGCCATGGTACGGAGCGAGAGGGCATGGCGAGCCGTCACCTCTTTCTGCGAAGCAGTAATGCTCGCGAAGGAGGTGGCGGGGCGCGTGAGGGAGTGGCAGTCTCTGCGCCCTTACGTCCCTAGCCGCTGCAGTCGTCGGGAGTCAATAGCGGACTCCCGGCCACCGTAGGCGCGAGCTTGTGGGTGGCGAGCAATGGGTAGCTCGCTGCCCGGTAAGGACCAGGCTCGGATCGACGGCGCGTAGTGTTCCACGTGTCCAAAAGATGTCAGCAATACTGAAGGGGTCTGCTAGGACCGATGCCTGCCAGGGTCGTGAGATTGTTCGAAAGAGATACCGTAACCCTGGCACATGGGCAACTGAAGGAACACGGGTGGGTTTTAGTCAGTAAAAGTCTGACACGCCCTCCCGCTCCATCTAGAGCGGGAGAAGTCATTTTGATAATTTCCCATACAAAAAAAAAAAAAGAAACCACGCTTGTACGGCTTGTACCTACCCAATATATCTACTATATATATAACGAGTGTATACTTCTATCCGTGAGATTCGAGAGTTTTTTGTCCTGTAATCAATTCTGTGGCAAAATTTTCTCCTTCACTTATGTCCCAGGGCTAATGAGTGAGAAGCGATGCAAAAGCTATTTATGTCCCAGCGTACGCTAGAGGACCACACTCTTTTTTCAAAGTACTAATTGCTGCTGCGTGATGGGTGTCTCACGGCAGAGTTAGGATTTTAGTACTTGAATAGAATTTGAATATTTAAAAACTTTTTAACAAAAAATTAAACAGGTATACCCTATCCAATAAAAAAAGAATAATCAAAATCAGACTACTCTGTATAAAGTTATGCGTGGTTATACATTACAATCAGTGAGTGAACAATCAATCATCCCCTGTTTTCCGACCCTTAGGGTTCGATTTTGTTTTCCAAATTTATATGGGACCACCTTGGGAGTATACCCTTTCCAATAAAAGAAGAATTGTCACAATCGGACCACTATGTAAAAAGTTATGCGTGGTCATACATAAAAAAATAAAAAAATAAATATACGCGTCGAATTGATAACCTCCTCCGTTTTTTTTCGTCGGTTGAAAAATAAAATCCGCATTATAGTTCAATAACTTTCGATAAAAATGTTTTCACAAAAATTGAGTTTTATTTCGTTTCAAAATCCTAACTTTGCCGTGAGACACCCAGTACCTACAGCATTCTTACACAAAGCTACAGTAGGCTTCTCATTACCGACTTGTTCATACTTTTCAGCCGACGAAAAAAAACGGAGGAGGTTCTCAATTCTACGCGTATATATACAACATTATTTTTAGTATATGCGAAACCTGAATATAGTTTGTTCAGAATCAGTAACTGAATCGATTCCAATAATTTTTACACCATGTTATATTTTGTACCAAAAAATATTTAATTACGCTTCCAAGTAGGACACCGAACGACAACACGTATCCGCATGCATCTGTGCGGGTCACGGCAGTTTATCGAGACGTGGGCGCACTGCGAGACGGCGATGGCGGGTAACAACTCCCTTCGTCCCCTCAGTAGCCTGAATGCCACCGATCGATGCATACGTATCGCGCGCGCGCGCGCCGCGGCCCGACAGTGTTTTGTTTCGATTTTAAAATTATCATGTCTTTCTCGTACTCAAACGGAGATGGTACGTACACTAGCTGTTTGTGGTGATAACATATCCCTGGCAGTGCGTCAGTGCATAAAAGAAAGTTTCGAACAGTTGCTTCAGTTTGTAAATAGTGATTACGCCAATTATTGTAGATAGTGATGATTAACATTTTTAAATACGCCAAGATAGTCAAGGGTAGAAATTTATTATTTGTTTACAGCCTGCTGTGGTTCAGAAATGCGATGTTTAACAATTTTCATCCATTTTGAACTTTAAGTTGTTGGCATAAGGTGCAACAAATGGTATTGATTACATTTTACTACTTACTACTGCATTTACGAATAAAGTACATAATAATATCTACCTACACTTGACCATTACGACAGTCCAAAGCCTGCAAGTGTGATGGAAAATGTTTATCACCAACTTATACATAAACAATCACTGTGGCAAATTATTATCAATGAGTGAGAGTGAGAGCCGCGCGCGCGGCTGGAGCGGGTGCCCTCCGCTAGGCTGCACATGTTTTTGCGTGGACAATCAGGTACCGTAACAAGCTTATAACTTTGTGATTATTAATGATACAGTTTTGAAATTTTTTTCATAGATTCCTTACATAAAAATACTAGACCCGTGTTTCGGGTTTCGCATAAACAAAAATTAATGTTGTATATATTTTTTTTATTTATGACCACGCATAACTTTTTACATAGTGGTCCGATTGTGACAATTCTTCTTTTATTGGAAAGGGTATACTCCCAAGGTGGTCCCATATAAATTTGGAAGACAAATCGAACCCTAAGGGTCGGAAAACAGGGGATGATTGATTGTTCACTCACTGATTGTATTGTATAACCACGCATAACTTTATACAGAGTTGTCCGATTTGATAATTCTTTTTTTGTTGGATAAGGTATGAGTCGGTGCTGAAAAATCAATGAACAAAGATCACTCGAAGCACCGACTCATAATTTTAAGGTTTATTATTTTATGCTTTTCAGTTTTTTCGGCGATTTAATTTTTTGTTAAAAAGTTTTTTGTGTATCTCTTTTTAATAATATAAATCGGCACATTGTCCATACGCTGACTCATTTTATACGGAAGGCCCTGTCTCCTGTGATAGTTTTTTTTAACTAGTACCGAATACAGGTGACCTTGCTCACAAATGTTGAGTACCTACTGCATTGTATTGTATTAAAAAAAAAAAAAAACACTTCCAGGTGTCTGAGTTCCTCTAAAAACGCAATATGTACCCTTAATGGCAGCTTACGTAAAATAAGTGTGTGCCTGTAGCGCCGAACACAGAGGCGAGCCGGTCGGACACGCCAGCAGCACCGGGTGTGGTAGCACATACACGCCGCGCTCGCCGCCACCCGCGCCGTCGCCGCGCCCTCCCTGAGCAGTGCACCTCGGTTATAACAGTGTCTCGTAATACCCAGTACAAGATAGTCTAGATACGTATTCGGAAGAGCGCGCAAGTATGAGTACCCACCCCCAAGTCCCGACTCATGCAGTAGGAACCGCGGGGTTTTAGTTGATGGGAGTTCGACATACCTCTCCGATATGCACAGTTCAATTTTGCGCAATATTGACATTGTTTGCAGTTTTAAGCTAGGTATATTATTGTTACGTAGATCGTAAATTTAGAAACGACACGCTTATGCCATCTATAATTAAGTAGCAAGTACTACATGCACATTTATACGTAAACGCCACCGCCATCTATTATTGCATAGCAGTATTAGATAGATCTGTATAGTATGTTCTCGAAAGTTCGCCGCTAACTGTGAACTGTGGTTAACATTCGCGAATTTTCCAAAGTGATCATAGTCCGGTCAATTTAGACCAAAATGAGAGTGAAGGTGCATAAATTCCCAACAAGCTGAAAAACTGTAAAAATGATCCAAACATAATTATAAATAAAATATTTAAGTTCCCCTTCATTCCCGTGTATGGGATAAAAATTACTCAAGGTCATTGGTAAAAAAAAATAGTTTTTCGCGATTTTCAGATTGGAACATCTGCCAGCCAGAGCAACGGAACCGTTCAGTTGGACTGTGAGTCCCTTCATGGAGACTATCAGTTCTCGACACCGGCACTAGTAATGCCAAAACTACTCAACAATTTACCTAATTACTCCTTCGAAAAACAAGATTAGCCTCACTTAGAGAATATTTACCGGGCCAACCCACATTTCAACTTATCAAGGCCGATTGATATTTTACTGGATGCTGGAGTATATGGCGACATAGTCCAGCAAGACCAGAATTATTCGAGGAAACATATACGCACCTATAGCACAACAGACCAAGCTCGGCTGGGTATTAGTGGAAAATACGAATACGTTTAAATGTCATGTCGTGGTAAACACTAACGATATCTCTCGCTTTTGGGAAATCGAAGAGATAACAACAGACGATAAGTCCACTAGCTTCGAGGCGGCAATACTGCGAGAGGCTGCACACTGATACAACAAAAAGGCTAGAAGATGGGCGATACGTAGTTAAAATCTCCATGAAGACCAACTTCGATCAAAACCTAGGACGATCAAAGCCTCAAGCAGTAGCGCAATTTAAGCAGATGGAAAAACGATTCGCACGAGATGAAACACTCACTTCAAGTTACAAGACGTTTATCAACGAATACATAGCCCTAGAACATGTGACAAAATGCACAGTGCCGGACACACCAAGCTGTTTTCCGCTTCATCACGGAGTCATAAAACGAGACTCCACAACAACAAAACTCCGAGTGGTTTTCAATGCATCAGCAACCACTAGCACATGTCGCTGTCAAAACCAATTGATGGAATGTGGGCCTAACTTGCAACAAGACTTACAAGCTATGATTCTACGATGGAAAGCATTTGAATACATGTACACAGCTGATATTGAGAAATTCTTCCGACAAATACGTATTCAAGACAAAGACCAACACTTGCAAAAAATTGTGTGGAGGAATTCAGTCACCGAGCCATTATCTACAAGAGTTACAACTGACTACAGTAACATACGGTACCAAATCAGCACCATATCAGGCAACGCGAACCATAAAGCAATTGATCAAGGATGACGGCGCGCAATACCTATTGACGGCGGCTACTCTCTCCAATACTACCGTGTGGTGCCGGACGTAAAGAATAACACAGAACAGATAAAGAGGTTAGAAGGGCCTTGTGGGCGGGGCGGGCGCGCCGCTCATATCTGTGAACGCTCATATGTTGACCGAAATTAGCGTCACCGGCCAACAGTCGCGCTCATATTGTGACAACGAACGAAGCTCCGCGAAAAAAAAAGAATTATGCCGTCTTGCGCTATCATAACGTGTCGTAAAAGAAGCCAGATATGTAATGTAGCCCGAGAAGGGATTTCTTTTCACCGGTGACTCCTAAAACCTTATAATACGAGTGTTATTTGTAATTATTACAATTGTATTATGTAGTTTGTAGACAAAAACGACACAATCGCAAAATGTTGCTTAAATATACATTGCTTGCAATGCATGGGTACCATCTTGTACTACGCGAGTATTCGCGCGATGTATTGCGTTCATTGCGGGAGTCGCGTGTGCCGAGCCAATGCTTGAATGCCGCGAAATTCCATGCGTATCGATAGTGTTGTACCAAGTTGTAAACACTGTCGATATTACGAATGTATTCAAATTATTATTATCAGTAATATTGTTATTAAAATACCTTTGTTAATAACCACCAATTATTGTTAATTGTGGTTACATATTTGTGGATAAAATCAGCATTAATATTTGTATAAATTATTGTTCAATCTATACTATACTACTATATAATATTACTAGCTTTTGCCCGCGGCTTCGCCCGCGTGTATGTCGGAAATTAACGCAGGAGGACGTACTACCACGGTAAGAATGTGTTAATCCAGGTTATATAGGTAATATATACTCTGAGTGCCATTTTCGATCCAGATCCATTCAGCCATTTTTGCGTGATTGAGAAACAAACACTTAATCATACATATTTTCAGAGTAAGAAGACTGCGACATAGGGCTTGGTTGAGTTGAATATAAGTCTTCCTGGTTTTTCTTAACGCTCCTATTTTACCTATTCAGACAATCATTTACCAGACACCGAACATAGTTATAGAAATAGTACTTTAGCCAGTGGCTTGGCCCGTATAGCTGTCGGAAAATATTACCCGGGAACCTACTACCGGGATAAAGTAGGTTCCTATCTGTTACCTGTCCATGACATTATATATCTTTGTGCCAAATTTGATCTAAATTCGTTTGGCCGTCTTTGCATCATTGAGAAACAAACATCCAAAAATCTAAACATCTAAGCCATTTCGCGGTCTCTTACTTGGAATAATACTAAACGAACGCACATGATATTCGCATTTATCATAAAGCCTAAGTAATATGAATTACAATCCTATTTATCCTGTACTACCCGGCCGCTGCCAACAGATGGACGGGACGAACGCTTTTTAAATCTCTGATATCTTCTAAAATATACATTTAAATTACATGTTGTAAAGGGCCATACTGATCTATATTAAATGTATAACATATTTAAGGTACTTAATTGGATAAAGATTAATGCTATATTGCTTAAAATCGTTTCGTAAATAAGCCCTAAAAAAGTAAAGGATAAAAAATGGTAATTGTCGGTTTTTTTCAATTCTCATTGTCAGTATCGAGCCGAGCATAATATAGAAATTCACAGAGAATTTAACATTATCATCATCATCATCATCTTCAGCCTATATTGTTCCCACTGCTGGCACACAGGCCTCCTCTCGGTGAAAGGGAGTGGGCCGTAATCTACCACGCGGGTCCAGTGCGGGTTGGTAGATGTTACATATCTTAGAATTGTTGGTTCTAGGACATGCCGGTTTCCTCACGATGTTTTCCTTCAACGTTTTGAGAGATTTTTTAACATTAGTCACATGTAATTAATTAAATTACATTATGTCCCAACATAATTATATGACGTAAAACAGAACTAACTGCAAATATCAAAAAACGAAAGAAAATTTGAATTTCGTGGCTGTAACGGATGTTCCATGTGTTTTAATTTGACATTATTATTATGTATTTTGAAGGTCCACACTATTTCAACCCCGTCCCCCTCCCGATATTATAGCGAAAAATTGCAAAACTTAAATAACAAAAGTTTTAAGAATTACAGTAATTTTATCGATATCGATTATCGACCTTTTGGTCACCGTAACATGTATGAAAAATAGATTGCTTTTGCGTGTATGTGAGTGCACGTCACGTACAGTTGTGTACACGTAGTGTTTGCGCTAGTGTGACAATCAATAGCAAGCTCGCGATCTAAGTGTGTGTAATTTATTTGTGTGCATAATGCGCGTACGTACGGGACTCTTGCTTGTAGTGGAGTTAAAGAGTGGGAGACAAGCGGCGACACGCGTTCTAATACAAATCAGGAACTATTTCCTTTCTAACCTCTTTAACTGTTCTGTGAAGAATAACACCACCCCATTTCATCCCGTGGGTGTCGTAAAAGGCGACTAAGGGACTTACTAGAGAATAGGCAGCAGCGTTCTCTATGCATTTTAGCACCATACTGCGATCGCCAACCCGCCTGCCAAGCGTGGCGATTACGGCAAAGCCCCCCAAATTGGGGGAGGCCTAAATCCGGCAGTGGACGTCTTACGGCTGAAATGATGAGGATGATAATGATTCTCTCCAATCAACTGTACATGGACGATTTACTAGGCGGATGTCACGACCAAATAACTGCACAAGATGCTCAAGGTGAACTTAGAACAATGTTGAAGGGCGGATTCAACTTACTTAGTGGGCAAGCAACAAAACATGTTTACTAGAAGGCTTGCTGATTGCTGATGAATTGATAAGCCAAAAAATGATTGATTTCAAAGACTCAGAAACAAACAAAACCCGAGGCATTACGTGGAACCCGCGAACGGATCAGTTTACATATAAACAAACACCACTTAGCAACAAACGTGACGTAAACACAAAACGCACGCTGTTGTCGGATATATCGAAACTGTATGACCCACTTGGTTGGTTACGATTCATAAACAATACACGTAACGAGACAAGAGCCAAACGATTGGCACACTTAGCAACAGAAGACATAGTGCTGACTCAAAGCTTATTCGTGAAAACGACACAGAAAAATTGCTTTGGCGAGGATATAGCTTACCAACGCAAACATAACAAGGTACGGGCCACCAGCAAACTTTTGAGTTTGAGCCCAACACAAGACGCACAAAGCATTCTTCGAGTAAAAGGAAGACTTGACCATGCCAAGTTAAACAGCTCTCAAAAACACCCGATAATTTTACCTAACAACCACAAGCTAACAGAACTCTTGATTGACCAAGCCCACAAGAACACCCTCCACGGTGGTGCCAGACTTACTTTGGGACACTTTGCCTCCAGATCCCATGGCGGCACTCCGGCAAGGAGGCTCGCCGCCTCGCACGAGATCGTGCGGTATCCTCGGATTAACCGGATGGCCATGACCCTTTGGGCCGCACTCAACCGGCACGCTGAGCGCAACCTCAATGAGGGCGCCCACACCGGTGCCCCGTAAAGGGCCATGGACCGCACGACCCCCGTGTAGAACCTCCGGCAGGAGGCGTTTGGACCCCCCAGATTGGGCAGGAGCCGCTTTAATGCAGCCCCAGCCCGCTCCAGTCTGGGAGCTAAACGTCGGAAATGCTCGACGAAGTTCCACCGGCTGTCGAGGACAAGTCCCAGGTACTTCATCGTCGACTCAACGTCGATGTGAACCCCTCCTACCGTGAGTTGGGAACCCGCAGGCGGCGCGTTCCAAGGACCATGAAAACCCATGGCCTCGGACTTGTGCAAGGCCACCTCGAGTCCCAATTGCCGGATCCTATCGACGATTGTCGCAACCCCACGTGTCATTAATTCAGCCGCCGCCTCGTGCGACCTCCCTTGCACCAGGACCAGCGTGTCGTCAGCGTAGCAAACCACTCTGACGCCGCTAGGAACGTCGGCGCACAGCACCCAGTCGTAACCGATGTCCCACAGATGCGGCCCCAGGACCGATCTCTGTGGGACACCGTACGACATCTCTCACCGGTTCCACTCTCCCTGGTGACCGGGGTAGGTAACGGCTCTATCTGTCAGATAGGCCTCGGCCACGCGACAGAGGTAGGCATCCGGTGATACCGGAGTGCCTTCCTAATGCAACTCCAGGGCAGGGTGTTGAAGGCTTTGGCGATATCTAGAGACACCGCCAAGACGACCCCACCCCGGCCATTGCATCCCCCGTCGTGAGGGCTCGCACACGCATGATGGTGTCCACCGTAGAGCGCCCCTTGCGGAAGCCGTACTGGCCGTCCGACAAGTCCGGCCCCTCCCGCGCCAGCCACCCGACAAGGCGGTCTGCAATCACTCTTTCAAAGAGCTTGCCCACCTCGTCGAGCAGCACGATGGGCCGGTAAGCGGACGGAGAGTCCGCTGGGCGCCCAGGCTTCTTAATGAGGACCAGTTTCCCCGTCTTCCAACGAAGTGGGAACTGGCCCCTCTCCAAGCATGCGCTTAGGAGCCCCCGAGTCGAGGCCCGAGAGCCTCTAAGGCCAGGACCTATGCTTTGCCAGGCAAGCCGTCGGGTCCTGGGACGGTATTTTTGGCATTTAGCCGACGTACCGCCACTCTCAACTCTACCCCGGTCACCTCTGGAGCGTTGTCGTCGTCATCGGTGGTGTGGTCCGCAGCATCGGGCACCGCAGGAGGCGGAGCCATGGGTGGGGGACTATGTTCCCCTCGCGAAGGGAACTGAGCGCTCACCACGCCCTCCTCGAGTTGGGGCCGGAGACTCTGAGTCAGCGGAGGAGCCCATGGGCGGAGTTTCTCCCGGACGGCCTTGTAGGGCCGTCCCCATGGGTCCCTGTTGAGAGTCTTCAGTGACTCCTTGCGGATCTTGCCCTCCAAGAGCAGGATCTCCTCTTGGAGGGCGGTCTTCGCCGCTCTGTACCCCTCATATAGCTGTATAGGTGTATCAGGCTTAGAAAGCATGAAATTAATTTTTCAAAAATTTCATCGAGATCTTTTGACAAAAATATCATGATACGATGTCTCTCTAAGTTGTGTACAACATATATTATACATAGACATTGATATATTTGTAACGATGAACGAAAAAAAATTTTTTTTTGTAACTTTTATTTTTTTTATTTTCTCGAAAACTAATGCATATTTTTCAGTAATATTTTACTGGTAAGTTGTACTCCATAAGACCATCATACTAACAATTGGCAATTAAATTACCGCTGGGGCCGCTACCCAATGCTTATCCCGCCATGCTCTTTGTATAAATTTAGAAACAAAATAATGTTATTCCGGTGAAATTATGCTCCCTATCAACTTCAAATGCTTTGAACACTAAGTTCCGGCAAGCTTAGACCTGGCTGACCTGATTTTATTTTACGTGTTTAAGTGTCGGTTAACGATCTAAATATTGCCTATTGGGGTAGCCGATGAGGTAGGTATTTTTGCAGCCGGCTCTCGCACTACAACGCCTCGAGTTACACTTTCACGGCCATTCACACACACAGGCGTGGGTTTTACGGGGCACGTTGAAATAAAGGCTAACAAAGGTCGCGGCATTAACACAGTTAAAGCATACACCGCGATCTTCATTTGGCCAAACACAAAAGGTATCCACCTTGAACTGGTATCGGATCTCAACACTGACACTTTCTTAGCAGCATTGAAGCGGCTACGCGGACGACGAGGAACGCAAAAACATGTCTACAGCAACAACGGCACGAACTTTGTCGGAGCAGCCAGAGCACTAGCAAAAGGACGCCAAGACGCAATACAGTTTATAGTCAATGACGACCTTATTAACAACACTGCCGAGTGTGGCATTGAATGGCACTTTAACGCCCCATCAGAGGGTGATAACAGCAGTTTGACTTTATGATGGCGCTTTACAGAAAATATTTACACGGAACTTTGGAAGAAATGGTCCAATGATTACCTTCAAAGATTACAATTACGAGGAAAATGGCAATCCCCAACACACAACATAGCAGTGGATGACATCGTCCTTATAAAGGAATAACAAGTGGCTGCAGCCAGATGGTTATAAGGACGTATTGTAGAGATGCATTCTGGACCTGACAACTTAGTACGAGTCGTCACGTTCAAGACTAAGTTCAACCTATTGAAGAGGCCCATAAGAAAATTGTCCCGGTTACCAATTGAAACAAGGCACAACACCGAAGACACACTAACACAAACCTCGGACAATAAACAACCAGAGGCAACTTCGGGGACATCACAACGACAACGACGGTTGAGACCTAGACTGCAACGAAAGAGTGTATTCAGCACGTGCCTAAGCACGTTACTAGTACTCATGGCTATGTGTTTGACACCGTCCATGCAATAACTCGTCAACGTGACAACTCTCGACCCTACCCGTCTTGTATACTTTGACAAAGCAGCAGACTTACAGATAATACAAGACCAATGGAGACTGATAGTTTACTAAAACATGACGACTTACTAGAAAAGTATTTCCGCCGTTGAACAATACGTCCAGCAACTACACGGACTCTGTCAACGAAACATGGCTTACTTCACTATATCCACACAATTTGAGCACGAATTAAACGAGCTCAAATACTACGACGAAGTACTACAATCTGAAAACGGAAGACGCAGCAAGCGAGGGCTCAAAAACGGGATTGGGAACATTGCTAACTCTCTCTTCGGCGTACTAGATGACAAATTTGCCGATAAATACAATAACGACATCAAACTACTGCACAGCAATGAAGACCACTTGCTAAATCTGTACAAACAACATACTTCAATAATCGAAGGTGAGTACAACCTCCTGAAGAGGAACGAGCAAGTAATGAATCGACAGTTCATCGTCATCAATAAAAGTCTCAGAGACTCGATGCAACAACTGAGAACAGAACAAGAGCAAACAACTTTCCTCACTGCTACTGCACTTGCCGCAAACATGATGGTAGCCAACTTGCGGAGAATACAAGACATGTCGATCGACCTAGTTACAGATCTTCGAAATGGCAAAGTTGACACTCACTTATTGAAACCCGATGCATTCGAAAAACAGCTGAACATCATATCAGGACAAGTACCAAAAGGATTATTCCTACCCTGCGCAAACAAGTTCAAGTGTATTCGGGAAATGTATAAACTAGCAAGTGTGCAAGGAAAACTAACCGAAGACTTTATTATTTTTGAAGTAAAAATCCCGTTAGTAACAGACGAACAATATGAACTAACCGAAGTCATCCCAATCCGAAACATAAAACTTTTTAACAAAAGTCGGCGCTGAAAAATCAATGAACAAGGATCACTTAAAGCGCCGACTCAAAATTTTAAGGTTTATTATTTTATGCTTTTCAGTTTTTCGGCGGTTAAATTTTTTGTTAAAAAGTTTTTATTTTATATTTTTTGTGGCTTTAATGTACTAATAATACTTGGCAAGGTATACCTTATCCAACACAAAAAGAATTATTATCAAAATCGGACTACTCTGTATAAAGTTATGCGTGTTTATACATTACAATGAGTGAGTGAACAATCAATCATCCCCTGTTTTTCGACCCTCAGGGTTCGATTTTGTTTTTCAAATTTATATGGGACCACTTTGAGAGTATACCCTTTCCAATAGAAGAAGAATTGTCACAATCGGACCACTATGTAAAAAGTTATGCGTGGTCATACATAAAAAAAATATATATATATATTATACGCGTCGAATTGAGAACCTCCTCCGTTTTTTTTTTCGTCGGTTGAAAAGCTATACAGCAAGGACGCTTGGTTATTTACGTGTTGTGAGGAATGCACTATGCGCATTTTCTGTCCAGCTGGGATTATGTCAAAGACACTCCGTAATACGGGCACAATCACCTTAGCGACAGGATGCACGATGCGTGGCGATAACCACCTGATTCATTCGCACTACAATATGCAAAGCACTAAGGGAATTAGGAAATGAACAAGAGATCTACATACCAGAGATTAACATAAATGACTTATTAACAAGCAATAGTCAAATTACTAACATAACAAACATGGAAATAGAAACCCATGAAGAACAACTAAAAGGGCTTAAACGAAAAATTGAACTGGTTATAGAACAACAGGATATCCAAATGGTTAAAGCAACGGATGCCGAGCAACATCAAAGTCAAAGTATCTTTATTGTGGGCATATGTAAGTTACAGGTCTTAACAATATACATATTAAAGTATCAATATGTCCTGCCTTATAGGCATACAATAATTATGTAGGTAGATATTGGCATAAAAATTTGGAATTATTATAGATGGTAAGTTTTTATAAATGTAATAGTACAGTGAAACTATCACATGATATACTAATGCATGTCAAATACGATGAATCTAATACATGGTCAATACTTATATATGTCAAAATACAGTGGAACTAATAAATGGTCAACAATTCAGAAAATCTTGGATCGTGTAGAATGCTTTATCAATTAAAAATGTTCGTAATTTATTTTTAAATACTGAAAGTTCCTTAGTGTCTAGAATGCTAATAGGTATTTTGTTGTATATTTTAGATGCAATGCCAAAGGAGCTTTTGTTAAATAGAGCCGTTTTATGTGGCACGTTAGAAATTTTAACTTATGCCTTTTCGATTTAAGTTTATCAAATAGATTTTCATTTGTTGTCCTGTACGGTTTCATAATAACCTGTGCAATAATATTCGGTACATGGTTAACATTTCAAATAAAAACACGCTGCCTCCGTGTCGCTGAAGTAAGCAGAGTATCGACGCAAGCTCAAAACGAAGAGATTAAGATGGTACCAGTCTATACTCAACGGCGTCTTCAAAAGGCAGATGAGCAGACAATAGAAGAAATCATCGGGCATCATCCTAACAGCAACAAGGTGGACAGCGAAACATCGCCAATGCCATTCAGCGTGGAAACCAGAATACACTAACTTTCTTTACATATCTATTTATATATATATAAAATTCAGAGTCCTGAGTGACTGACTGACTGACTGACTGATATATCAACGCACAGCCTAAACCGCTGGTCGTAGAGACATGAAATTTGGAGAGTGTGTTCTTTGTGAAGAGTAGGTATCCACTAAGAAAGGGTTTTTTGAAATTCCATTCCTAAGAGGGTGAAATTGAGGGTTGAAATGGTGAATTTTTCGACATACACGCGGGCGAAGCCGCGGGAAGAAGTACACTATGTGAAATAAATAAATATTTTGGATTTAAATGTTTTTTTTTTGTCTTGGTCACGTAAATATGATTAAATACATTATGTATGTATGTATACATACGTATGTGATTGGAATAAAAATCAAAAATTGTAATTTCCTTTAGTACGACTTCCGGTTAGTACGACGTAATATAACCGGTCCCTTCACCCTCGTTATAACCGGACTCTACTGTACTAGCGAGGGGGTCTGATTATGGACCTGGTAGTTACAGAACGGAACCCTTGAATAGCTACTAGTAAATCTATCGAGTGTGGGCTCATCAAATGTGTTTCAACGAGTCCTGTTTATTTTACCTTATGACGATGACCTGGTGACTAACCTGTACGCTGGATAACGGAACTCTTGAATAGCTTTTAGTAAACCCATCGAGTCTGGACTCATTAGATATGTCTTAACGAGTCCTGTTCATTTTGCCTCATGACGATGACCTGGATACTGGATGACCACACTCAATATGTTTCTAGTAGCTATTCAAGGGTTCCGTTGTCCGACGTTTGGCTACCAGACTGGAGCGGGCTGGGGCTGCCTTAAAGCTGCTCCTGCCGGAGGCTCTACACGGGGGTCGTGCGGATTATTCCGATCTGTCACCCCGCTTTGTCCCCTTAGGGACAGATAGGAAAAAAAAAGTTTGATCTGTCCCCCTGGTTAGCAATGAGGAGACAGTTCGAACTTTATTCACTCCCTAACGGTTTCATCTGTCCCGCTATCACTGATAGGGGGACAGATGAAACTTTTTATTCCTGTTTGTCCCCCACAGAATTTAATATATTAATTCTTAAAAGTAATGCCACACATACTGCAACATTAGATTAAACTAAAGACTAGTGGTTTAGGTTTATAATCATCTGTATTTAAATAAGTTACAAATATTTCTTTTGTTTTTCTTTTAATCAGCCACAGTACCATAAATCACAGTACATATAGTAGATACAATTACAATCAGTCTTCAGATTTGACCTAATTCAACTTAATTACAATAAAAAATATAGTATTATTAAGAATATTTTGTTTTGTTATTGATTGATAGAATCAGTCACAGTCCGATAAATCACAGTAGGTATTGTAAATATTACAATCAGTCTTCTGATTTGACTTCATATAGCTTAGTTACAAATGAAAATTTTAAATAATGATAAACTTAAAGTTGTAAATAATCTCAAAATATAAATTAATGAAAGTTACAAATGAAAACTTCTAAATAAACTAATAATAAACTTAAAGTTGTAAATAATCTCAAAAACATAAATAAACGAAAATCACTAGTATAACGAATTTTAAAACTTTTCCAAAGGTCGTAAGAATAATCTTATACCTTTAAACGAGCAATTCTTGTCTGAATCTCGGAAACGGCTCGAACGATTTTCATGAAATTTAGTATACAAGGGGTTTCGGGGGCGATAAATCGATCTAGCTAGGATTCATTTTTATACAATGTCGTTTTATTCATGTTTTCAATGACCAAGTTTATCGATAATCAACTTGAAAATAAACTTATTTTTTTAAACACAATTTACCAAAAAATACCGAGCAAAGCGGTCAACCAGATATTATATAAATAAAATATCTTTCGCAACTTCTCCAACAAATGACCAATAGTAATTTCACCACCTACAAACTGCATTTGAAAATTTTGTATATATTCGTCTTTCAAAAATGGTAAATTTGCACTAGTGCTCTTAGTAATGCGCATCATTGCGGCTAATAAGGCCCCATGAGTAAAAAAGAAAGAAAGAACCGAAATTTGTTTTGAAATCTATTGTTTATTTCCCGGACGAGCCGGCTTTTTTGGAAACAATAATGGAGTGCCAGTAATTCTCAACCATATTTTATAAATCTTTAAGTTGTTATTCGCAAAATAAGTTTTGATATTAACTATAGTACTGACGTACAAGGGATCTGTCTATTGGGCAGAGTCAGCTTGCCAAACTGAAGACCGATGACGGCAGAGTCGTGTCCGCCAAACCTGAGCTGTTAAGAGAGATCGAGAAGTTTTATGGACAGTTATACACGTCCACCAGAAACCCCGTTATGAATCTGGCTAACGACCCGAGAGCTAGATTGACTCGACACTACACTGAAGATATCCCGGACGTCAGCTTGTACGAGATTAGGATGGCTCTGAAGCAGCTTAAAAATAACAAGGCGCCGGGTGATGACGGAATTACGGCCGAGCTCCTGAAGGCCGGCGGAAAACCCGTTCTAAAGGCCCTTCAGAAGCTATTTGATTCCGTCATACTCGAGGGCAAAACGCCACAGGCATGGAACAGAGGTCTGGTGGTACTTTTCTTTAAGAAGGGTGGCAATACCCTACTTAAGAATTATAGGCCCATCTTACTTCTGAGCCATGTCTACAAGCTGTTTTCAAGGGTCATCACGAACCGTCTCGCGCGCAGGTTTGACGACTTCCAGCCTCCCGAACAAGCCGGATTCCGTAAAGGCTTTAGCACCGTGGACCACATACATACGCTGCGGCAGGTTATACAGAAGACCGAAGAGTATAACCTGCCTCTCTGCTTAGCGTTTGTGGACTACGAAAAAGCCTTCGATTCGATCGAAACCTGGGCTGTACTGCAGTCTCTCCAACGGTGCCAGATTGACTATCGGTACATCGAGGTGCTGAAGTGTTTGTATGAAAACGCCACTATGTCAGTCCGGCTCCAGGACAGAGCCTCGAAACCTATCCTCCTGCAGCGAGGGGTGAGACAGGGAGACGTCATCTCTCCGAAACTGTTCACCACTGCACTGGAGGATGTCTTCAAGGTTCTGGACTGGAAAGGGGCTGGCATCAACATCAATGGCGAGTACATCACTCACCTTCGATTTGCCGACGATATAGTAGTCATGGCTGAGACTATGGAGGACCTCAGTACAATGCTCGATGACCTCAGTAGAGCTTCCGAAAGAGTGGGTCTTAGGATGAACATGGACAAGACAAAGGTCATGTCCAATGCTCGTGTGATACCCACTCCAGTGAAGATCGGAAGCGCTACACTCGAAGTTGTGGACGAATATGTGTATCTAGGACAGACTGTCCAGTTAGGTAGGTCCAACTTCGAGAAAGAGGTCAATCATCGAATCCGACTCGGCTGGGCAGCGTTCGGGAAGCTACGCGGTATATTCTCGTCCCAATTACCGCAGTGTCTCAAGACAAAAGTCTTTGACCAGTGTGTGTTGCCAGTGATGACATATGGTACTGAGACGTGGTCGCTCACAATGGGCCTCATAAGAAGGCTCAAAGTCACGCAAAGAGCAATGGAGAGGGCTATGCTTGGAGTTTCCCTACGTGATCGAATCAGAAATGATGAGATCCGTAGGCAAACCTAGGTTACCGACATAGCCCGAAGAATTGCTAAACTTAAGTGGCAGTGGGCAGGGCACATTGCTCGCAGAACAGATGGCCGATGGGGTCGGAAGGTTCTGGAGTGGCGACCGCGTACTGGAAGACGTAGCGTTGGAAGGCCTCCCACAAGATGGACCGATGACCTGGTGAAGGCCGCAGGAATGCGTTGGATGCGGGAGGCACAGAACAGGTCGAGGTGGCGGTGCTTGGGGGAGGCCTATGTCCAGCAGTGGACGTCTTTCGGCTGAAATGATGATGATGATGATGATGAGCTTATAACGTGTAGAATTACTTTTAAGAATTAATTTAAATTCAATGGGGGACAAACAGAAATAAAAGTTTTATGAAACAGATGGTACAAACAGATGGACAGATGGACAGATGGTACAGATGAAACCGTTAAGGAGTGAATAAAGTTCGAACTGTCCCCTCATTGCTAACAAGGGGACAGATCAAACTTTTTTTTCCGATCTGTCCCCCTAAGGGGACAAAGCGGGGTGACAGATCGGAATAATCCGGTCGTACGGTCCATGGCCATCTACGGGGCACCAGTGTGGGCGCCCTCATTAAGACTGCGCCCAGCGCGCCGTTTGAGTGCGGCCCAGAAGGTCACGGCCAACCGGCTAATCCGGGGATACCACACGGTCTCGTGCGAGGCGGCGAGCCTCCTTGCCGGAGTGCCGCCATGGGATCTGGACGCAAATGTCCTCGCGCACATGTGGGAGTGGCGGGAGGAGGCGAAACGCCGCCGGGGCGAAACTCCACTGCCACGACAAATCGCGGCACGGCTCCGGTGTGATCTCATGGCGACATGGCGGGTATGATTGTCGCAACCCAGTGCTGGGCACGCCACAATTGCGGCGGTAAGTCCCGTCTTTGAGGAGTGGATAGAGAGGCGTCACGGCGTCCTCACCTTCCGCCTGACGCAGGTTCTCACCTGGCATGGGTGCTTTGGTGGGTTCCTGTTCAGGATAAAGCGGGAGGAAACGCCCGGGTGATTCCATTGCGAGGATCGTCTGGAGGACACGGTGGAGCATACGGTGGAGGTGTGCCCTGCCTGGGCGGCGACCTCTCGTGTCCTCGCGGCCCTGGTGCGAGTCATGGCACGGAGCGAGAGGGCATGGGAAGCCGTCACCTCCTTCTGCGAAGCAGTAATGCTCGTGAAGGAGGAGGCGGGGGGCGTGAGGGAGTGGCAGTCTCTGCGCCCTCACGTCCCTAGCCGCCCCAGGAGGAGACGCCCCGGGCGTCGAAAGTCAATAGCGGACTCCCGGCCACGGTAGGCGCGAGCTTGCGGGCGGCGAGCATTGGGTAGCTCGTCGCCCGGTAAGGACCAGGCTCGGGTCAACGGCGCGTAGTATTCCACGCACGCCTCAAAGAGATGTCAGCAGCACTAAAGGGGTCTGCTAGGACTGATGCCTGCCAGTGTCGCGAGATTGTTCGAAAGAGATACCGTGACCCTGGCATATGGGCAACTGAAGGAACGGATGGGTTTTAGTCAGTAAAAGTCTGACACGCCCTCCTGCTCCACCCAGAGCGGGAGAAGCCATTTGATGATTTCCCATCCTAAAAAAAAGGGGTTCCGTTGTATTCCGTTCAGGTCAGTTTTCAGGTCATCGTCATCAGGTCAAATGAACAGGACTAGTTGAGACACATCTAATGAGCCCAAACTTGATGGATTTACTAGTAGCTATTTAAGAGTTCCGTTATCTAAAGTCCGGACGCGAAGCAGGAAGAATTTCGTATTTTAACCTTTTATTACCTGTCTCTGTCACTCCCGCGTAAATATAATGAGTCTCGCTCGCACAGATGCAATGGCCGCCGTCCTCAGGGATTGTAAACCTTTTACCTGAGACAGTAAGGTTTGTTCTTGTTTGCATGTGGTTTTGGTTGGCCTTGAGTCAAAAATGGCAAAATTGCATTAGTCACGTAAAAGAACAGGAATCGAAATTAGATAGACTAGATAATAATGCAGACAAAACTGTCGATTCTTTTGTAATAAATATGACAGGCGAGACTTCTTCGGTAAGCAGTTACTCCGATACAGAGGAATCGGATTCTGATTTTTGAATTTTCTTTTTTTATTTCTGCCGAATTAGTACTTGTCTCGATTTTTATAACTTATAATATAGATAAATCTAAATAAATAATTTAAATAATAATACCAGTTTATTTAATAAGTTGGTAAATTTTCTTTCTCCTTCAAATATTTCACGTAAACCGCACTAAAAACAAAAATGTTTGTGACCACTGTCAGTAGGTAAAGAGGTCATTGTACGAAATTCTTCCTGCTCCGCGACTGGACTTTAGCATGGAGATCCATCATTCGACCAGCTGGAGAGTACCATATTATTTTATTATCATCGGAATGCTTACATTTTGGAGAATTCAAATAAAGACCACTAGAAGTGATTAACTATTGAATTCAAGTTTTCCTTTACCTAGCGTCCAGTAGGTACGTCCTGCAAAATATCGCCATAACTTTTTTCACACAGTGATTTGAAACAAATTGCCATAGAAGTTATTGCTCTGTATGAAAATACCTATCGAATGACGTATATGCGGTTGTTATTGGTCGTGGGGACCATTTTGTCCGATCCTCCTTTGTTTCTAAATGTGAAATATCATCGTGATACAAATATTCATTTTTTTACTACATTTACCTATGGTATGAAATTCCTTCATTTTTACTTATTTTGGAACCATAGTTTTAACACTTTCTTACAACACAACTTGGCATTTTCGATATAATACTTTACGCCACGGACAAGCTTTGCTTCGCTCGCTGCTATTCATCATCATCATCATCATTTCAGCCGAAAGACGTCCACTACTGGACATAAGCCTCCCCCCGATTTCGCGTGGATTTGCCATAATCGCCACGATTGGCAGGCGGGTTGGCGATCGCAGTATGGTGGTAAAATGCATAAAGAACGCTGCTGCCCATTCTCTAGTAAGCCCCTACGCCCCTTCGCCCCGTCGCTCGCTGCTATTAGCCGACTAAATCAAATCACACCAATTGTTGTGATTTGTTGGCAACAATTTTTGCACGCTAATGCCCTATCTACGTATTTTTAGGGTTCCGTTGCCAAATGGCAAAAAACGGAACCCTTATAGATTCGTCATGTCTGTCTGTCTGTCTGTCTGTCTGTCTGTCTGTCTGTCTGTCTGTCTGTCCGTCCGTATGTCACAGCCATTTTATTCCGAAACTATAAGAGCTATGCTGTTGAAACTTGGTAAGTAGGTGTATTCTGTGAACCGCATTAAGATTTTCACACTAAAATAGAAAAAAAACAATAAATTTTGGGGTTCCCCATACATAGAACTGAAACTCAAAAATGCTTTTTTTCATCAAACCCATACGTGTGGGGTATCTATGAATAGGTCATCAAAAATGGTAATGAGGTTTCTATTATCATTTTTTTCTAAACTGAATAGTTTGCGCGAGAGACACTTCCAAAGTGGTAAAATGTGTGTCCCCCCCCCGTAACTTCTAAAATAAGAGAATTACAAAACTAAAAAAAATATATGATGTACATTACCATGTAAACTACCAACGAAAATTGGTTTGAACGAGATCGAGTGAGTAGTTTTTTTTTAAAACGTCATAAATCGTAAACCGCAATTTACCTTACATTCAATCAACTGAAATATAAAAATTAAAAAATATTTATATTTTTAAACCGAAAATACCTACAGGTTTGTACGGAACCCTCGGTGCGCGAGTCCGACTCGCACTTGGCCGGTTTTTTGTATATACAATACACTAGTCACAAAAATTAAGGGCTATAAAAATAATCCAAATTTTTGGGTAAATGATAAATGATAAATGACTTTATTTTTGCAAGTAGGTTTGTACAAACACTTTTACACGTCAATCATATTTTTTCAAACTAGATGAGGTCGGCGTTTCCTATCTGACTACTCTGAGAAGAAAGGCCGAAACAAACTCAGAGGTCACAGTCTCTTTTAAAGTCCAGACATAATTTGGTTAGATCATGTGAAGACCATGTGGATTGGTGTCTGAAGCGGTCTTTTAAGGAAAGAACCACACAGATTGAGTGGACCTGTCCAATCAGTGCACGCATTTGTCAGTAATCATGCAGCTCAACTCAGAACTTAAGGAGGTCAATGATTCGACGAACAATACCAAAGAAAGGACATTTGTGTAGGTCGCATAAATTACTCAAACTGCCAGACTGTGATAAAAAATAAATGAAAAGGAACCTAGAAAAAAAAAATAACACCCACTTAATCTTCACATTTACAATAATTAAAACAATACAATACTTGAAAAGTAAATATTAATGTCATTGTATAGGTAAAATTCATCAATGGCAATGTGTATATAAAATCAGGAGATAGGCGCTGTCTGATCATTTGAGGATCATGTACATGGAGGTGTCTGAAATGGTCTTTTGAGGAAGGAACCATACAGATTGAGTGGACCTGTCCAGTCAATACACGCATTTGTCAGTAATCTTTCAGCTCAACTCAGAACATAAGGAGCACAACGATTCGACGAACAATACCAAAGAAAGGACATTTTGGTAGGCCGCATTAAGTACTCAAACTGCCAGATTATCAATAAAATGAAATGAGTAAGAGGGTTAAAAAAAAACAAACATCTACATAGTCCTCACATTCAAAATTATTAAAATAATAATAATAGTATACTCCTCAGAGTATATATTCATGGCACAGTTAAGCAATAATGAAAATGTCAAAGTGTATAAGCAATAATCAAAATGTCAAAGTGTATAAGCAATAATCAAAATGTCAAAGTGTATAAGCAATAATCAAAATGTCAAAGTGTATAAGCAATAATCAAAATGTCAAAGTGTATAACCAATAATCAAAATGTCAAAGTGTATATTCCCAATAAAAAATTTATAAAAAAAAGGAAAGTAATTAATAATAAAAATAAAAAATATGATTCAGTACAATAATAATTTAAAAATAAAAATAAAAATTGGAGCAGCTTAATCCCAAGCTTTTTTGTCCTCAATATAATCTTTAACAGTGTAAAAGGCTTTCTGGCACAACTTACGTTTAATGAATGATTTAAATTTATTGAGACTTAGATCTTGAACTTAGATCTTGGGTGATTTTCAACAAGCTGTAACTCCGAGGAAAATTATCGTATAGCAAAAAATTAAAAAGAAAATTATAGCTCCATGTATCTAATTTTCAAGTATGACCATGTTTTTTTTTATCATGTTTGAGTCTGGAGAAAACCGAAGGAAACTACCAAAAAAAAAAAAATGTCCAATTTTTTTCTCGCCTTAAAAACCGTCTACGGGCTTCAAAAATGTTTTTCCTTTGTTTCACTCAAAAGTTCTTTTAGAAAATTTAATGCTCTTTAATTTGACGTATCCAGAATGCCTGTACAATAATTTACCGCGGAGTTACCGTTAGTCACAGCAAAAACTACTTTTTAAATTTGACAATCAATAAGTCTGGAAATAATGATTGTATAGGAAATCGAAGAAAAGTTTTGGAAACTACATAATATTTTCTATAAGTTATCGTTAATAGCTTTTGTCGAAAAATTTTTTTTTGAATTAAAAGCTTTGACTGAAAAAAAAGACAAAAATTCACATAATTAAGGCTATTTCGATAACTTGGTATAACTTTGGAGAAAATGGATAAACGAAGGATATCGTCAGTAATTTTTCAACCTCAAAGTGTCCCCTAAAAGCCCTGAAAAATTCACAGCGCTGCAATTTTTTTTTCATAGTGCCCCGAAGCTTCAAATTCTTTGTTTTTGCAAAAATCAACATTATGATCAATTTTACGATTTTTATTCGTTTTTCGATGAACCAAAAATGTTGTCCTCAAAAATCTTTATTTTTTCGATCAAAGAGATTGATTTTCAAAAAATTTGAAAAAAAAACATTTTTCTTCTTTTTTTTCGATTTTTTAAATTTTTTTTTCACTATCTTCAGAATGCTCCATTATTGTCACAAAAATTAACTCGATTTTTTGTGATCGCTGCAACTGCCGTAGTTTCAAATCTCATTTTAAAAATCCTGTAAAAAAAATTGAAATTAAGGCACTTTCTTTGCAGCGATCAGAAAAATCGAGTTAATTTTTTTTTACTACAATGGAGCATTCTGAAGACGGTGAAAAAAAAAATTGAAAAAAAATAAAGAAAAAATTGTTTTTTTTTTTCAAATTTCTTGAAAAATTAACCTCTTTGATTGAAAAAATAAAGATTTTTGAGAACAACATTTTTTGTTCATCGAAAAGGTAATAAAAATCGTAAAGTTGCTCATAATGTTGATTTTTGCAAAAACAAAGAATTTGAAGCTTCGGGGCACTATGAAAAAAAAAAATCGCAGCGCTTTGAATTTTTCAGGGATTTTATGAGACACTTTGAGGTTGAAAAATTACCGACGATATCCTTCGTTCATCCATTTTATCCAATGTTATACCAAGTTATCAAAATATCCTTAATTATGCGCATTTTTGTCTTTTTTCAGTCAAAGCTTTCAATTAAAAAAAAAACTTCGACAAAAGCTATTCACGGTATCTTATAGAAAATATTGTGTAGTTTCCAAAACCTTCCTTCGATTTTCTACACGATCATTATTTTCAGAGTTATTCATTGTCAAATTTAAAAAGTACTTTTTTGCTTTGACTGACAATAACTCCGCGGCAAATCATTGTACAGGCATTTTGGATACGTCAAATTAAAGGGCATTAAATTTTCTAAAAGAACTGTTGAGTGAAATAATGGAGAAAAAATGTTTGAAGCCCGTAGACGTTTTTTAAGGCGAGAAAAAATTTGGAAACTTTTTTTTGGTAGTTTCCTTGGGTTTTCTTCAGACTCAAACATGATAAAAAAAAAATTCATGGTCATATCTGAAAAGTAGACACATGGAGCTAAAATTTGCTTTTTTTTATGTTTTGCTATACAATAATTTTCCTCGGAGTTACAGCTTGTTGAAAATCACCCAAAATTTTTTTTTTTTATATCCCTTAATTTTTGTGACCAGTGTAATATCATTGGTTGAGACGATATCATCCGCGACGGTTGGCGGTGTGCAAAAAAAAAAACAAACGGTTGGCGGACGGTTAATATTTTTGGCATCCCATGTAGAATTATTTCTGACAGGGAATCGGCTATTATGGGCACAGATATTCAAGATTTTTTAAAATATTTTTATATCGAACATCATGCTATTGCCCACGGCAGACCTAGAGCTAACGGTCAAGCAGAAAGACAAATGCGCACTCTTAACCGGTCAATTACCATAATTACAGACACAATTAAAAAACGATTGTTTACGTACTAAATGTGGTATGTCAGGGACTTAGAGGTTAAAGATCACTTTACAGCCATATCGCTAACGCAATCGAGAGTTTGGGTTAATAAAATATGTGAATTGCAATTGGCCTTAAATTGTACGAAATCTAAAGCTACAGGATATTCCCCTTGAGAACTCCTGCTAGGTAAAAGATACTCTCCCCCTGCAATCAAACAGATATCTTTATGTAACGAAGATATAAACAAAGATGAAATCCGTTTAGATGCTGAGCACAGAATGGCCGAAACAGCAGAAAAAAATAAAATATGTTTCGATTCTAAGTGCGCCAAAATTAAACCCTTTCTAGAAGGAGACTTTGTTCTTTGTAAAGACACTCAGTGGTCGGGTAACAAACTAGGACCAAAATATCTGGGACCCTATCAAATAATAAAAGTCCTAGACAATCTATACTAACTGTAGAGAGGTCAATTCTGTACATTGAAAATATATTCAAAATTAATATTGGAGGATGAATGGTGATCGATACTGATGCTAAAAATGCAATCAGTAAATTTTTTGTCTGTCTGTCTGTCTGTCTGTCTGTATGTGCACGCATGGGTCAAAAACTACTGAAGGGATTTTAACCAAACTTGGTACGATTGTAGTCCATACTCCTGGGCAGGTTATAGGCTATATAACATAACGCTAAGACACATAGGGGCCGAGCAGTGACGATAAATTTGAAGCAAGTCGGACGAAAATGCGCTTTCGAGCTAAAATAAAATGACCTGGATTAACACATAGGCTACTTTTCATCCCAGTAGTACGTTCACGTGGGATATTTTCCGACCTCCAGGCGGGCGAAGCCGCTGGCAAAAGCTAGTCTATACTAATATTATAACGCTGAAGAGTTTGTTTGACTGAACGCGCTTATCTCAGGAACTACAGGTCCGATTTGTGTTGAGTAGCCTATATATTGAGGAAGGCTATAAACCATGTAAGTGCAACATTACGCTTCAATTTAAAGGAGCGGAGTAGCAATGAAAAATGGACGAAAACTGGCAGGCAATTCGATGCGACGGGCAGAAGCTGGTCATAGATTCGAAGAAGACATTCGGTCTCAGCGAAATAAAAATACTGTAATCACACATGAACACATGAGATTGGTACCTAATCCTAATTTAACTGAATGAGTAGACCGTGATAGCGAGATTAAGGTGAAAAACTGTTTAAAAAATTGTTTATCCTAATTAGGATAAACAATTTTTTAATTGAAAAGTTAAGTTTAGGGATAAAATTATCTGAAACGTGTCATTGTGAGTTGCTTTTCAAGACAGTCAAGCCAAGTCAAAGACGGGTCTCTGAATCTCTATGATCAAGCCATGATCTGTGACCTCCAGTGGCGAAGGGTGATTTTATTAGAGAGGTAAGCTGGAGCAAAAAAAATGCTTACCTAGGCCGGACGTGGCGCACGTAGTCCAGTTACTTAAAATTCTGTGACTGACTTCCTGTCTTCAGTCTTCTAAAAGCAGATGTCTTCAGTCCACCTTTACTATACGTGTAAGCACTGGTGATTGAAACAGTGTCTTGCAAGTATAATAAAAGTGGCTTTGAAAAAAGCCGTTTGTGGTGTGATCAGAGTGATGACGTTGACGTATGATGTCTACTAGAAAAAACTACTTAACTACAAGACTACTGACTTATTCTACTTATAATACTACTTGAGGCAACATTGCTTAGTCTGGTGAAACTGTCAAACTCAGAGGGTTTGACAGTTTCACCAGACTAAGCAATGTTGCCTCTGAGTCTGGTCTAAAAGTGTTTGCATTTTTTTAAAGTTTTCTGAGTTTTTCAGAGAGATTCGCTCTGCCCACCAGAGACTAAAGTGCAGTAACAGCAAAATCACGATTTCGAGTAAAACGCATTTAAAGTTAAGAATTGATTTAAAAAAATCAACAGAATGTATAAGCAAAAAAATTTGAATGCAGAAAGGTTGTAAAGGCATAGGTTCACACGTTAAAGCAATAAAAAAAAATATATCTTAATAACTGAATTTATTATGGCCATTTATTCTTTTTGGTGCCTATTACTGCATAGCCTTTTTTGTAAAAAATACCATTTTAAACTTAGTAAAATGCAGCAAAAAGCCCTATTACTGCGTTTGGATCAGTTATTTTGTCAAGAAACCCAACTAACATGCAGTAAGGTCAAAAAAATACTGCATTTTAGTTAGTTTTTTAAGAAAAAAGTGTTCAATTTACTAGTGCAGTAAGAAAAATAGCTAGTTCACATTTTAAAGACCGTTTATTTCTTATTATTTAATCACAATAATTCAACTCACTTATGTAAAATTTACATATCAAAAATAAAAAAAACATCTAATTAATAAAGGACCCTGCGCAGAATGCACAACCTCCTTTGACAGTTTTCTCTTAATATTAACATATATAACATAATGTATCTTTATGTTTAACAATAAAATATAGATAGTAAATGTAGGTGAGTATTATAAAGGTGGACATAAACTTGAGATCAACATTACAGTAAAACAATCATCACACACAAAGCATTACAAGCCTTGGTAAGTCTTATGTAGGTACATAATTAGTTTCTAAAAGTAATTTTTAACAGTATAACGCGCTTTAAAATAACATTGGTTTAGTTTAGCTTTTGAAGCCTCTTATTATTCTTACTACTAGACATAATCTTGAGATCAACATTAAAGTAAAACAATCATCACACACAAAGCATTACAAGCCTTGGTTATTAGGTAGGTACATAATTAGTTTCTAAAAGTAATTTTTAACAGTATATTAACGCGCTTTAAAAATAACATTGGTTTAGTTTAGCTTTTGAAGCCTCTTATTATTCTTACTACTAGATTTAAAATAATAAAAATGTATGTATCATACAATTATCAAAACAGATCAGAAAAATATTTACTTAGTTCTTTTGTTGTACTTATTAATAATCAGTCTTAAGTTAACTTTAAGGCACATTGTTTCTTAGAATTTGAAGATAAAAAATACAGACTATTAAAAATAAATTCAAAACACATTAACAGTTTAAGATTATTCATCAATATCAAAATTAAATTCTTCTGGTTCTTGTGACGTAGAACCAACAGAAAGATTTTTCCAGAAGATTAATCTATTTGGTGGAATAAGCGGCCCTAATACGTTTAAGATGTTTCGCTTCCTTTCCCTATCAATGCCTTTAGGAACAGTTTTTACAGTAAAATTAGGCAAGTTCTTTGATTTGAGACAATATAGTTCTTTGAATTCTATATCATCAAAGTTCTTTTTGTAAAAGAAACTATGACTTCCCCTTTTTACCATAAGATGTACAATATCTTTGATGTATACCCGGTTTCCATCTATATCTTTGTTTTTTTTATGTGAAATATGAGATTTAAAATTAACAAAATCTATTATTTCCATACTTTTGACTTCTACCTTCCCCGATTTCAATGATGTTTCAACAGCTTCTAAAAAGTCTTGATAATCGTACAGCTTACCCTTTTTGTCCATCGACTGCTCTACAAAATGGTGGAAGGAATCGGCGGACATAAAAGTATGGCCCGGTTCAAAAAACTTGAGTTCAATTGTTGTGGCAGAAATCTCTAAGTTGTTAATTATACTTATCAAGAAAGTAAAAAAACACCAGTTTTTATTTTGTGCCGAGCAATTATCAAGCCATAAAACGATGTGCTCTGCATCACGATTATTTAGTAAGAATGCTTTAAATGTACTAGTGATGTCTTCTTGCTTTCTCCCTGCCACTCCTTCATGCCAAACTGCTGCAAATACGTGACCTTTCTTGAAGTTTCCTAGAGGTACAAAGGTTTGATTGTACGCCACAAGCCTGGGGCAAAACAGAGCTGCTTTAAAGGTATCAATGCGAGGTAACATTATTACTTTTTGGAGGTCCACAGAAACAATTACAGTATTACGCTGACTATTAGCCTTTGTATCTGCATCGTACATCTCTCGGGCTAGTGTATACTTAATTTTATGATGAGCGTAGGTCTTACAAATTTGGCAATCAGTACACGGTTCTTTTACATGATCAAGGTTATGGAGGTTGAAGGTTTCACATGTCTCGCATTGTTCATGGCCGAGCTTAGCAAAAGAAATGTTCATTTTGTTTGTCAAGTGATCTCTGTAAGTTTCAAGACTGCATTTGAATTCGGGGTACTTCTCTTGGAAGTTTCCATACATATCAACAATTGTAAGGTCACTGGGCAAGTATCTCTTATTGGGTGCATGCACTCGTCTATAATGATGCACACATGGATTGAACGATTCAATATGAGCTGTGATCAAAGTACGATCTATAGCATGACAATTTGTCAAATTACGGCCATCCCTATTATCCTTTTGCTCTAAAATTGACTTTTTCAGGACAGAATTTACACGCCTGTCATTTTTTTTGTCATATCCTAAAGTGCCTAAAAAAAATACTTTGCATACCTCATGCGATAGTTCTTCTGTATCTCTTTTTGTTAAACTGTACTTGTAAGTTACGTTTCGTGGTCGTTTCAAATTCTTTGTACTTTTCTTGCAAGCCTCCTCCGTCACAAGATTTTTGATAAATATTCCTTGATGTTCCCAATTCAAAGACCAATAATATTTGTTAATTTTTTTTCTATCTTCTTCAGTAAAATGTATAGTACATAGTTTTTTACATAAATTTTGACAGGGTTCTCGCACCGGATATTTCTGTATGTTTTTGGCATATTGAAGTTCACTTTTACGTTTCCTACATGACTTATTCCGTATTTTCACAACAGGTAATTGTGCTGGCTGGGTATTGACATTGTTGACCTGAATTTCTGCTGGATCGTTTGTGATATCTAAATCTCTTAAACTCGACGATGTTGAAGATGGCTCAGGAACATAGTTTTTATCTTTTACAGAATCATCTGAATCTTCTATGAATGAATCACAGAATGATGTTGAAGGCAGCGTTTCATTACATAAAAGATCAAAGGTCGCTGTATCCACGAGATTACTAATTAAGCTGTCCTGGTGAGCTTCTGGCAGATTTATGGAGTGGTGTTGTGTTGCTTCAGAGATTTTGCTCAAATCAATATTTTGGACGACAGAGTCGTTGTTTTTATGCACATCCCTTAATATTGCTTTTGGAGGCGAGTCATTGTTATCGTGATGAGGTAGCTGCGATATCATTCTATCCGGTGGTAAGACGTCATTTTCCAAATTGCTTAGCAGTGACATAATTTGTTTTGATCTCACATTCATATTGATGAACCTGCACAGAAAGATAAACGAGAATTGGTAAGTACTTACTGACTAGTATAGGTACATCAATCAAATCAAAAAAAAAAAAAATGTTTATTTCGTTATTACACGTTATACAAAGTTATACAGTTGGTTCATTAAAACTAATTTTAATTTACATTTATACTAAAGTTTTAAATTATTTTGAAATCGAAAATGGACTGAAACTTGATTAAAATGCTAAAACGGCAAAACGGTATATCAACCAAACATAAATTTGACGCAAGTGTATGGCCGTTAAGTTTGCAATGAGATTGTAGACAGGTACCTAGAATAATTTGAATTTAGAATGAGATCATAGCGACACTGAACTGTATTAATGTATGGTTAGGTGAATACCTACCCTATCTATTTTTAGTCTATTCAAAATATAATCTCAATTCTAACTCAGTTCGTTAAAAGTCAAACCATAGGTTACCATTAGTTACGAGTTACGAGAATAATTGGCCTACTGATTGATATAGGTACATAGATACTACTTTTTAAAGTCAATAAATACTTATAATACATAAATAGAAAACCATCCAAACACAAACAAATGATAGTTATTCAACACACGAAACATTTTATGTAAGGATAGAAAATAACCTATTAGTTAAAGTATCTGTTTAAAGTACGTCTTAATACTATAAAAGTTTTATTAATCATAATAAACTTAAGTAATATAATTATGTAATCTTACCCGCCAAATCCTGTCGCCAAAAAAACGTAAGCAGTGCGAGCGACGCCGACGGGCACGTCCACACTGGCACGGTTCACTGGAGCGACTGATTAATTAAGTCAAATCGCATGCAATCTAGCAGTAAATCCTTTGCACACTCTGTCTCACAAATAAAGTTTTATCTATTCAAACCGACTAAAATGCAGTATCAGATCTTGATACTGCGTTTAAATTAGTTTAATTTACTATAATTTGTTAAACTTGATCCCAATTAAAATGCAGTATTTAAAACATTAACTGCACTTTAGCTAGGAATAATCATATCTGTGTCATTATGCTATCCAAACTAATCTGCAGTAATGCTGTATTTTACTGCGTGTTAGTCAGTTTATAATGATAAAAGAATGTTAAGTATTCACAACTAAAATGCGACAAGCTTTGATTTTACTGCATTTTAGTTGGGAGTTCGTGACAATAAATTGTATTTTCTTAATTTGCAGTAAAAATAGCTTGTATGGCGGTAAATTTTACTGCGTATTAATTTTTTTTTGAATTTTTTTCCAGAAATATAAAACTATCTAAAGAACTGTAAAATTATATTGCTTACTGCATTTTAGTTATGAAACCTTAAAATTTAATCTGCAGTATAATTTATACTGTATTTTAGTTGGGAAATCACGCCAAATTGTTAATTTTTTTCGTTTGCAGTAAGTGAAAACTGTTAAATAAAAACCATTCTAATAGTCTTAGAAATAAGTAAGTTAATTCAATAGAAAGCTTAAGAAACCCGCTTTCAGAATCACTAATAAAACGAAAAATCACAAAAGGGCTGTTACTGCTCTTTAGTCTCTGGTGGGCAGCGCTGGCCGTGATAGCGCTGGCAAATAAAAACAGTACCATAGACGAAAACAAACGTCATAACGGCGGATGACGTAACGGAAACACGAATCAGTGCAATAAATAAATAAGTGATTTTGTATTTCATTATAAAATCGTAATAAATGAAGTATTGTTCATTTTAAATGGAATTGGAACATTGTTACTGTTAGTTCTTTTAAATTAAATTATTATTATTACCTAACTAAATTTACAATTTAAAGTGTTTAAAAAATGTTATTAATTGTTTAAAATCAAATATTGTGTGCAATTACATTATTTTCAGTAAATATAATCTGAATTATATTTTAAAACAAGTGTCAACGGAAATAGTTGCAGCCTGACGTTAACAGTTGTTTCAACGAATAAATAGGCTTGCGCTTTGCAGAGCGCACAGTATTAAATTGTATTTTGAACTGTGCACATCTCGTTGAAAAATTAAAGTTGAGTAAATAATTATGATAAGTGGTGAATGATTAAAAGTGTTTACAAGATGTCCAATCGTTATCATTTGAGATCTCTGAGCCCTCTCGCTCTTACATGTATTATAGTGGGTACAGTAAATAATGTACGTTCATATTACCAGCAAGCAAATTGCACTGGGTACATACGTCTTCTCTTCTGTGTAGTGTGACGATGGCAATCGATTTTGTATGTATTACGAGAAATCAAGAAGTATGTGGTGTAGATGTGTAAGTGTGTGGGTGTGCTGTGTGGGCGGGATGCACCTGAGTGTGCGCGAGCGGGCTGGAGGCGGCGGGCAGGCGCGGCGACGTCTGCGCCGCGGCAGCTGCCCCGCGCGCTGGAGACCGCTTGCGCCGGTGCTTCTCCACCACCACCTATCCGATGATGGATTATTCTATTTTGACCCCACCAAGCTGTATCGCCGGCGGGCCAAACTAGAATGTTCATAATTTTATCATGCCCTGTCAAAATCAAAAGCCATTTATTTAAACAAGGCTGAGAATCGTCCTTTATGAACGTTTAAATTACATAAGACAGTCTCCCAAATCGTCCGCCCTTCGCCAATTCCTAGTGCTATACTTGGGAAGAAATACCTAAATAAAAGCCCCCAGGCATAAAGGGCGTGCTCGCTTACATTAATGCAATGTTGTACTATGTTCATCTGGCTGTTCCTTAAAGTCACAAACGTTGAACTTTGACCTTTGTAAGTAATAAAATAAATAAACAGTTACAAAGCCAGTAACAAAGCCATGGTCAGCAAGATGACCTATCACCACAAGCAGCAACCGTTCACGTGCATGACCTGCACCACAAATTGTTGCTGGTGGGGCAATGGGCTGTGTTATTAAATGCAACAGCTTTAAATAACATATCGGTAACGACCGGATGATGACGGAATAACGGTCTTAATTATTTCTATGTACTTAAACTTTACGCATACGTTTATTATCAAATAGATATTTTTATAATCATCATTCAAGAGAGAAAACGAAGCTTTCTTCCTAATTATTCTCTCATCACATGTAAAATGTACCAAAAATCACACTAATAAATGAATTTGAATTTGAATTTGAAATCATAGATTTGCCCATAGGTAGTTTAGTAACTATCACAGGAGTGCATAGGCAGATATTGCCGTGATTGCGCACTAAATCTGATCTGAAAAAATCCGATGCGGTTTGGCCGTTTCATTACTACAATAACAATTGTAATGAACAGTGTATACATTTTTCACCTTACCGTTTTCACCGCTATCGTCACATGGGCATGTGACGATAGCGGAACGGCCAAGCCACATATTATTTTGACTAAGGTTTAGAGTACCTATGTGAAGGTAGGGCTTGTAGAGTATGTCTAAACAACAAGTTACTTTAACGAGCTTTTTTCAAAATTAATTAAATGTTAATTTTTTTTTGAGTTGTTAACAAAAAACGAAATATAATTTTTTTTCATCTTATTTTGTTAATAACAATTGCAATTTTTTACCTGCACCAAAATCCTTCAAAAGCATTTTTCTAAAGGTGATTCCGAATCGAATGAGCTATCGCTCATATTTTTAGTACCTACCTTTATCTCTATTTTTCACGTTTTTGAAGTTGTTGACTAGACTATAAGAAGTTGGGTTTATATGACATCTGATAATTTTTTGGCAGTGCGAGCCATATGGTTTCCTTTTGGCAACATTTTACATGATAATATTTTTTGTTGGATTTCAGTTCTTTTTGTAAGTTGCTTATGTCAATATTTTTTTAATTTAAATATTGACTTCGCACGTAATGGGCAACAATCGTTTGCGCACAACAGGAGCGCGGCGCGAGCGTTCGGACGGCAAGCTTGCGGCGCGCTCTGTTTACTTCATTATTAACCACAGTGGGTACACATTAGGGGTGTTGAGCGCACTCTATTCCATTTCCTAATTTAAAAGGTGGCGGGTAATTTACAAAAAATCCTGAAATATGTATATTATTATATAAGTATAACATGAACTGAGAACGACGAAAACTGTCCCACCGTTATACAGTTTATAACTAGTACGGGGTTCAGAGTGAATCAGTTTCGTAATAACCTGAACTTATTATTGTGCACTGAGGTACTGACTGGATATCTACCTAATCTTTTAGATTCATAGAACGTAAGTACTTGTGTTATTGTTTTTTTGTAAGGTTGTTAGACTTTTGACAAAAATAAAGTTTTTTTTTTTTTAATTTATTGTTTAGAGTCTCTATATCAATTTTCACACCTCTTACATCAAAATTTGCGGAAGTATCATACAAACTTCCATCCCCTAGTTAAAGGAGTTTTGGGTAAAAGTTCCAGGCTTAGAAGTATTTTGTTGATCGTGTACTAATACTAGCCTACATACCAAATTTCAGCACTTCAGAAAGTACCCTAAGAATTTTGTCATCAGTGTTATCAGTGAGTGAGTCAGTAAGTTTGAGTAATTTATGTGGCCTACCCAAATGTCCTTTCTTTGGTACTGTTCGTCAAAGCTTTGGGCTCCATAACTTCCGAGTTGAGCTAAACGATTAGTGACAAATGCTTGCACTGACTGGACAGGTCCACTCAATCTGTGTGGTTCTTTCTTCAAAAGACCATTTCAGTCACCAATCTACATGATCTTCACATGATGTGAACAAGATTATGTCTGGACTTTAAAAGAGACTGTGACCTCTGAGTTTGTTTCGGCCTTTCTTCTCAGAGTAGTCAGTTAGGAAACGCCGAACTCATCTAGTTTAAAAAAATATCATTGACATGTAAAAGTGTTTGTACAAACATACTTACAGAAATAAAATCATTTATCATTTATCATTTAACGAAATCGGAGTTTTTTGGATATCAATAAAATCTAAAGTACAGCTTGACAAAAAAGAGTCTGACGCGTTGAGAAATGGAACTAAAATATATTTTTTGTGGCAGCACTGCTTTGTTTATCAACTACAGGTAGCTTCTCTGTCATTGTGTTGTTTCATTGATGTGAAAAATCTATAGGCGAGGGTAAACGTAAATTTTGGCGTGGCGAGCGTGGCGACGCACAGTGGGCCCATACTGAAAATTTGTGGCCTTAGGCAACAAATTTCCAATATCAATGCGATTTTTTTTGATGTGATAATTAACATTTTAACATATATAAGGTTCTACGTCCGTAAATAAACTCGATTGCGTTTCTGTAAATAAAGTATTTTTATTGTTTTACAAAGTATGGGTTTTATGAAGTAGGTAAGTACTTACTGCTTTACAAAATATTACTTTACCTCTAAATAAAGAAACAACATTCAAAGCTTATAATTTTACGAATATCGTTTCCTTGAATCTAAGTTTTTTCATAACCTCCAAATCACAATGACATACGTAATGTCACGTCAGTTCTCAGTCAGTCATTCATTCCTACATTCACCCAACGCATCTTATCGGTCATTCTATTAATCACTCACGCTTGAAGGAGCGCGGGTAAATCAAAATAAGAGAAATTATAGCTATGTGAGTAGGTAATCATTTCCTTACATCCCCCCCCTTCGGGTAGAAAATTGTATCACTAAATATTCTATAAGCTGTTGTCTTCAAATCTGGAGCTGGGACTAGTTTGGTTATGTGGAAGAGATTTGATTCGGATTTTCTATGTCCTGTATTTATTCTGTATATTGAGTCTGATAGTTTCTGTGTTATTTCGTAAGGTCCAGTCTTCAACTCATCCAGTTTTTTCCGGTTTAATTTATTGCTATTTTCTGCAAATACCATGTCTCCTACATTGAACTCATAATATTTTCTATTTCTATCAAATAGTTTTTTATTGTATTTGTGTGATTTTATACTATTTTCCAGTGCCAATTTTCTATCTCTCAATAATTCGTTTTCTGTTATTTCTTCTTTTATTTCTTTTGGTGTTAATGTAATATCTTTTCCTTGTAATAAGTACACTGGTGCAAAGCCTGTAACAGTGTGCTCAGTTTCATTGTACTTTTCCACACATTTCTGAGCTATTGTTGTCCATGCTATTTTTTTATATTCTTCATTTAATTTGCACCTTATTTTATTCACCAGGGTTTGGTTAAGTCTTTCATTAATTCCATTTGAAAAAGGTGCATTTACTGCTGTGAAAATAATAGGAATATTTTTTTCCTCTAGGAATAGTTTAAATTCTTTTGAATTTATTCCCGGGTATTGATCTGTTAAGATCATACCAATATTATTATCTTCTGTTACATTTTTAATAAGTTTTATAAAGTCACTTGAATTCTGTGTTTTTGAATTGACAATGTATGCATATCTAGTGAAGTGATCCACTAAAAGGTGCATGTACTTCTTTGTCGATCTTGAGCCCCCGAATCCACCAATTGTGTCTATAGACATTATTTCAAAAGGACGTGTGGCTGGTCCTAGATGAGACATTAGTCCAAATATATCCTGGCCTCTTGATTTGTTCATAATGCAAATTTCACATGTTTGACATATTTTCTTTATATTCTGTCTTAAATTCTTAGCTGTGCAGTATGGTGTTATTTTATTCTGCATTTGTTTAATTCCAATGTGACAGTATTCTTTATGTATTTGTTTGATGAAACTTATACTAAAATCTTCTGATAAAACAATTTTATTTTTATTCTTGATTTTCTTGTAGTATATGGACTGCTGTAATATTAATTTGTTTTTTTCCTTTTGTATTTCTTCATTTTTTCCTTGATCATCTATAATATCCTCCAGTTTTATCCAATTGACCACTTTCAACTGTTCCTCTTCATTTTCATGTGCTTCTAATACAGGATTCCTGCTCAGACAGTCAGCTTCTAGATTATTCTTTCCTGGTGAATATTTAATCTCGAAGTCATATTGAGATAGGTAATATGTCAAATCTCCGAGTTCTTCGTCTGTTCTCGATTTAATGTTCATTTTTTCGAGTGGTTTATGATCTGAATAGACTGTAAATCGTTTGCCAATAAGCCAGTGCTGCCAATATTTAACTGCTTCTTTTATTGCAAGGCATTCTAAATAAATTGCTTTTTTTCTTTTCTGTACTTCATTTAGTTTCTTGGAAAAATATGCAACTGGTTTTTCTTTTTTGTTTTGTTGTCTCTGTTTTAATACTGCTCCTACGCCCAATATACTCGCATCTGTGTATATTATTATAGGCAGATCTGGATCAAATATCTCTAATACTGGCTGACAACATAGTAATTGTTTCATTTTTTCAAAGGATTCTTGACATTCTTCTGTCCAAATGAATTTTTGATTCTTTCTTAGTAATTTGTGTAGTGGATCCAATGTTATTGCACTATTTGGTACATATTCATTATAAAAATTTATTTTTCCCAAGAACTGTCTGACATTTTTTTGATTTTGTGGTACTGGGAATTTTTTTATTGATATTAAATTGTCTTTTATTGGGCGTACTGAATTGTTATGAATTATGTGCCCTAAATATTTAACTGAATCCGATGCGAATGTGCATTTAGAAAATTTCAGTCTAAAGCCTTCCTTCTTTATTGCTTCTAATAACTTTGTTAAATGACCCATGTGTTCTGTAAATGATTTTGAGAAAACTAATATATCATCTATGTAATTTACCGTGAATTCTGTGAGTTCGTGTTTCCTTATTATATTACTCAATATTCTTTGAAATATTGCTGGAGATGTTTTTAGTCCAAATGGTAAACAGGTCCACTGATAATGGCTGTCTTGCGTTACAAAAGCTGTTTTTCTTTTGTCTTCGACTCGTAATGGTATCGACCAAAATGCAGAATTTAAATCCAGTGTTGAAAAATATTTGCAATTTCTTGTTTTTACCATCAGATCTTCAATTAACGGGAAAGGTTGTGACTGTGGAATAACAAGTTTATTTAAATCACGGAAGTCAATACAAAGTCTTGATTTTTTATTGTCTTCTTTTTTGAATGCTAATGTTACTGGAGCAGCAAAAGGACTGTATGATTCCTCAATGAGATTTTTCTCCAATAACTTTGATAACTGACTCTCTATTTCCTTTTTATCCTCAATATTGCACCTATAAGGTCGTTTACTGCAATATTTATCGACCAATAAATCAATTCTGGCTTCATAATCCCTGACAGTTCCAACATCGTACTTATCTTTTGCGAAGATCGATTTGTATTTTTCAATTAGTTTATTTATTTCTGCTTCATGTTTATATTCAACCTGGTACATCGAAATTTTAAATTTTGTTTCATCGACATGTTCATTAAAGTTCACTGTAAACTGATCACAACTTTCAGTTTTTTCTTTTCCTGTGTTCATTTCCGTATTTCTAATTATTTCTCGTGTTTTTTGTGTAATTTCTAGTTTTTCATTTTGGATTAACTTAAATTGTTTTATCAAATCCAATCCAATTAAAAAGTCGTAGTCAAAATTGTTCTTGTTAATTACAAACACATTCACTTCTTCTTCTATTTCAAATATTTTAATCTTAATTTTTACTATTCCATTTGTTTTTTTCACACCATTAATCGTAGTTAACTTTACAGTCTGTGCATTATTTATCTCTTCATCTTTTAACTTTAGCAGTTTTGAATTTATTAATGAGATATTTGAACCGGAATCATATATTCCGAATGCATCTAATGTGTTATTTAATGTTAATTTGACTTTGATTAATGGTGGTACTACTAGTTTTTTTGATCCATATTATTTAATTCTGTTTCTACTTCTGAATTGTTAACAAAATTGATAACCTTTGGTTTTTCTTTAATTCCTTCATTTGTGTTAAACCAGCACGAGTCTTCTGGATGATATCTATTTCCTTTATAAAGTTTTCTACAAATCTTGCAAGGTTCTTTAACCTCTTTTGTTTTTATCAAAGAATTGGTCATTTTCTTTTTATCAAAACTTTTTTTGTTTAATAAATGTTCCAAGCTTTTCACTTCATTAAACAAATCCTTAGTCTCGTTTATTTTCTTTCTATCAATCCGGTCTGTTATGAAACTAGGTAGACCTATTGCAATGAGATCAATTAGAGTACTTTTGTTTATAGTTTTGTCCATTTTCAACAATATTTTCTCTTTTCTTATTGCATAGTCTAATAGTGATCCGGTTTTGTATTTAAATTCTATAGCGTATCTTATTGGTGTCCAACCTTTATTCTCATAAGTATCGCAGAAATCTTCTTTCCATTGTTTCCATTCTGAAGTTAGTGTAAGCCTTATTAGCATAGAACTGTACCAATTCAAACACGATTTATCCAAAAACAGTCTAAAAATCTCGATTTTTTCCTCATCCTCTAATATTTCGAATCGAGCACATTCTTTTTCAAAAACAGCCATCCATTGAGTAACATTTGAGTTTTCTCCATTGAATTTTTCGATTACAAATTTGTCTGAGATTTTTTTTTTTAAATTGGTTTGCTTTGATAATTGTGGACTCATATTTGCGAATTTTGCTAGGATTTTTGAAAGTGATTCTTCAGATATACCCTCATTTATTATAGGTTGTGTAATTTCAGGTGTACTTATCACTTCTTCCAAGTAATAATTCTTGAATTGTATATTTTCATCGGCATCCATGTAAGTATTTTTTAGTTCCTCTGTTAAAGTTATCCATAAACACCTTTTTTCATTTTCTCTGCAATGTACTTTTTAATGTTTTATAAGTCTCAGTTTCCATTAATTTCACATGATATTTTATTGATTGCAGTTCTTGTGGTATACGGTAAATTTTACCCTCGTTTGTGTTTATTGAAGTTACTGCCAGTACATTTGTTTTTTGGTCATCGAAACTTTTAATAGTGAACTCGAATCTTAGTTTATCCATTTCTGTAAGTTGTCCTTTGCAAAGAATGTTGTTTTATAAGGTTCTACGTCCGTAAATAAACTCGATTGCGTTTCTGTAAATAAAGTATTTTTATTGTTTTACAAAGTATGGGTTTTATGAAGTAGGTAAGTACTTACTGCTTTACAAAATATTACTTTACCTGTAAATAAAGAAACAACATTCAAAGCTTATAATTTTACGAATATCGTTTCCTTGAATCTAAGTTTTTTCATAACCTCCAAATCACAATGACATACGTAATGTCACGTCAGTTCTCAGTCAGTCATTCATTCCTACATTCACCCAACGCATCTTATCGGTCATTCTATTAATCACTCACGCTTGAAGGAGCGCGGGTAAATCAAAATAAGAGAAATTATAGCTATGTGAGTAGGTAATCATTTCCTTACACATATAATTAACTAGCTTCTGTCTACGACTTCATCCACGTCAAATTTTTGCTCCCGTAACCCTTCCCGTCGCATCGAATTGCCTGCCAGTTTTCGTCCATTTTTCGTTGCTGCTCCGCTCCTTTTGATTGTAACGTAATGTTATAAAGCCTATATAGCCTTCCTCAATAAATAGGCTACTCAACACCAAAAGATTAAAAAAAAAGCACTATTGAAAACTAGTGAGTTTCGGAGCCTGTTCAATACAAACAAACAATCAAATCTTTCCTCTTTATAATATTATTGCGACTATACATTGAGATGTAAGCTATCCTATCTTTCAAGTTAGATCACTGCACACGGTGTGCAAATTTTATTAAAATCGGTTAAGTAGTTTAGGAGTCCATCCCGGACAAACAACGTGACGCGTAATTTATATATATAAAGAAGATATGTTATTTTTGATTATACAATATTTCCTTTCGTAAAGTATGCTTTATAAATATTATCTTTACAAAATATTTTTTGATTTGTCTTGTGAAGGTCAGCCTTTGGATGGGTGACCATGTAGTTTAATAATAATAATAATCTGTGGCCCAACTGTCAAGTTGACGGTCAAAAAAATGTTTTTGTCCATGCATTTATTTTCTAGAATTTTTAAACGTAAATGATTTAACAATGTTTTGATAAATATACCACCATAATATATACACCACCATGTAAAAGTGTTTATACAAACCTACTTACAGAAATAAAATCATTTATCATTATCATTTATCATTCAAAAACACAAATGGCAACATAATATAACAACAATATGCTAAAGAATCATGCGAATATTACGACTAGAAAACGACTGAAATTACGATGCTGACGCGAAGTCGGGCCCGACTTACTAAAACCACACAACCAACATCTTCGGGTTCGTTGCTCAGCTCTGCCTCGCAGTTGCCGGATCCTGCTCCAGACGTGAGTCCAGTGATACCGGCTGCTGCAGTTGCGTCGAGCTCGAGCGACGAATACTTCTCGCCGCTGACGACACCACCACCACTACGTCGGCGTGGAAGAGGCCGACCACCGGCCAGCTTGGGACTCCGAGGCCCACCGGCCTCTGATAGGGTCCCCGCTCCCGGTGGAAGTGTGCGGCGCATGAAGTGGACACAAGCTGTCAATGAAAATGTCATGCGCGCATACTATGGGGCTACAGAGGGGGGAACTAACTTGACTGCGTACCGTGGTCGGATGTTTTCTCTGTTCCAGGTGCTTGAGCCCGCTGTCAACGTATCATCGCAACGACTATCGGATCAGGTACGGGTCATCCAGCGTAACCATATGCTGGATGCCCTCGTACTTGATCGACTTTGCCTCGAATCACGGAATAGCCATGTTACGCCTGCTTCACCACTGGTCGCGGTACAACTGCAAAATTTACCCAGTGTTTCATCGCGACCCAACTGCGTTGATGAAGAGGATGATGACGGGGCTATATCCGTGAGTACCCAGTGCAATGCACGATTGAGGAGCGCTTTGAATGATGCTTTCCGGGAGTATCGCTCTACTCCTCCTTTATAAGATAAGATAAGATAAGGATAATATTTATTTGCTTAAACATGTGTATGTATACAGAAAGACATGCATACAAGATTATTAAAACATTTGAAAGTGCTGACATGTTTGCCACATGATGTGACGTGCAAATCTGAAGACATATTAGACCACGTTTACCTCGTTTGCCCATGCACAAGAAAAACAAGGAGCTGGTGTGTGCTCTAGACTCACAACTGTCAACATATTTTGACGGCAGCAAAGACCTGGCCGATACCCACTCGATCTTGTACTGTGCAGCTGTAGCGGCTTGTCGTGTAGTTCGTGTTAAGTTTCCTAACAGTGACAGAGCTACACGACCAAAACCAGCCGTACCAGCTTGGCAGTGCAGGATTGAGCGTCATATCGGTGAGGCTAGAGCACTCATCGGTAAGCTAATCTGCTTCAGGGAGGGCAATACTCGCCCTTGAGTATGCGCTTTGTGAAGCGGGTGTTCTCCGGGACGGATGTTAGTCCTCGAAATTATTTGCCCCGCGTCACAGAGCGCATCGACTTCCTGAAGCAGAAGATCTGTGCATGGGCAAACCGTATTCGTCGGTACCGGCGGAGCGTGGAGCGGTACAACCAGAATCACACATTCCAAAGTGATGAAAGGTGGGTTTACCGAGCTTGGGAGCGACCGGACCAAGGTGTGGCTGACACGCCCCTTCCGGATGATGTCGCCATGTTCGTTCTGGCGAAACATCTGGTCGGTGCCTGTCAATCACACTGAAGGTGATTGGACTAGGGAGATCGAGTGAGCGTGCGGTCAAATAACAGAAATGGGGGCAATTACCATCAGCCCCCAAGATGTCGCTTGTGCAGTCCGTCCGTTGCCTAGCTGGAAATCTCCAGGGCCGGACGGACTGCACAACTTTTGGATTAAGTGGATCCAAAAGTCGCACGCTCGCTTGGCATCTCAGTTCCAGTCAGCCTTAGAGTCAGGGTCGTTGCCCCAGTTCTTAACAACAGGGATAAACCACCAGCTCCATAAATCAGGTAGCACCGCGGAACCTAAAAATTATAGACCGATCACTTGTCTACCGACGGTCTATATAGTACTTACATACATTTTGAGAGCTAAAATTTACAATCATATTGACACAAACTCGATCTTGTCTGTCTCTCAAAATGGATGTAGAAACGGGTCCCGCAGTACTAAGGAGCTGCTTCTAATCAATATGACCATTAGCCAACAGGTTCGTCGTTCCCGAAGGGATCTGTTGACATGCTGGATAGACTATAAGAAGGCCTATGACTCGGTGCCACATACCTGGCTCAAGAGGGTGCTGGAGTTGTACAAAGTAGGTACAACGCTGCGCACCTTCTTGATATCATGTATGGGGCAGTGGAGGACAGTCCTTCGCTATCCAGGATGTCGAAATATCCAGAGGAACAGCGTACCGATAAGTATCGAGCGAGGTATATTCCAGGGCGATAGTTTGAGTCCACTTTGGTTCTGCCTAGCCATGAATCCTCTTAGCACACCGCTGGAGGATTATGGTATAGGCTATCCATTGAGGAGAGGTGGTCAGGTTATATCTCACCTCCTCTACATGGACGACCTAAAACTCTTTGCTCCATACAATTTGCAACTGATGGAGCTACTGAAAGTAACTGAAAACTTAGTAGCGCCATCAGGATGGAATTTGGTGTGGACAAATGTGCGGTCATGCATGTAAAGCGAGGGGAGATTGTGGAATCCGTCGGAACCCAACTCTCGGATTCCATACATCTAAGATCCCTTTCCTCAATCGACACATACAAGTATTTGGGTATGTCGGAGGCGTTAGGCATCAACACTGCTGACATGAAACAATCGTTGAGGGAGCGCTTCTTTGGCCGCTTGAATAAAGTATTAAAAAGTCTTTTATCAGGCGGAAACAGGGTGCACGCCTTCAACGGTTGGGTCATGCCGGTTTTGATGTACTCTTTCGGCATACTCAAATGGACTCAGACGGAACTTGACGCCCTGGATAGACGGGTCCGCACACTGCTGACCGCAAATCGAAAGCATCACCCACGGTCATCGGTGATGAGACTGTATATCCCGCGGAAGTGCGGAGGTTGAGGTTTTTTGAATGCTAAGACCCTGCTCAACCGTAAGGTATGCAGTCTCAGGGAATACTTCCTAGAAGCCGATGTGGGGATCCACCGAGATGTGGTCTTAGTGGACAAGAGCCTCACCCCGCTCTCATTAGCTAACGAGAACTGGCGCAAACCTAAAGTATTAGATACGGATGACCGCAGGGAGGTATGGCAAAGCAAGGAGCTTCACGGGCGCTTCTACCGGGTCCTACATGGATCCGATGTAGACTTCTTAGCGTCCGTATCCTGGTTACGGCCGATAGTCGTTAAGGCCAATGGCATAATAGCCAAGAGCCTCAATCAACATCTCAGGAACTCTCGTTAGGCAGCTGTATCAAGGGCCTGATCCAGAAAGCAGAAATTCTGGATACGGCGCGTATTGTTAGGAAGTTCCTTTCTCAGCAGCCCTGACCACCGGTAGCTTGGACCCTGTTCCCGATACCGGTGAGCTACTATTTTTTATATTTTTAAATGTTTTCTTTTATTTTTTTTATATATTTTAATATTTAAAAATGTAATTAATATGTATTTACTTAAATGTAATAAAGGAAATAATAATAAGCCCGCAGGGCAGCATGTGGCGTGCTGTTGGGCAGTAGCGACCCCACGGACCCTATCTCCCGGGAGAATTCATGTTCCTCATCTCTGGCTTGCCTTTATTGGCCGGCTGGAGTGAGAACTGAAGAGGTTCAGAGCTCCCACCTCATTCTTGCCTTTATTGGCCGGCTTGAGTGGAGATTCGCAAGAGCAAACGTGCTCGGGGAAAGGAAGTATTCCAGTAAGTGCTCGTAGGGATCTTGGCCATCTTCTGGGCTCTGGGATTGTTCTGAATGCCGTGGAATACCTCTCCACTTCTCAAGCACCTCAGAAAGTGTTACCCCTTCGTCGTTGCGTCACTATGTGCTAGCGACGGTTTCCGGGGGCCCATTATTGAGTGTGCAAGTCAACCCCTGCCATTTAATCCGTGTATATACAAAATATTGATTCAGCAGGGGCCATAGGCCTTCCATAGTTCTTGGTAACCAGTCCATTTTAGCCAGCCAAATGCATAGTCCAACATCTTGGTTTCCATATCCTGTAATAGTCCAACAACAAACGGGAGTTGTCCTTGGGTGCACTTGCACAGTGCATACGGGGATAATCGTCGGTTAGTGCCTCACTTCAACTAAAATTTCTAAGGGGCCCCTACGAGTTGGCTTCGGCCCCTCGTAAGCCTTCCAAAGGACCGGGATCCTAGGATCCCAAGATATATTAACATAATAATAATAAAACATTTATTTTCAGGTGACAATGACCCATAGACATATATATACCTTACAAATTAACATACATAGGTATTATACAAAAATAGTACCTTAAACTATGTTAGTAACAATTCACTAGCTTGTCCGTGAGCTGTCCTGTGACACTTGTCCGCGGAAGCGACAGAACACCTGAGGGCAAAAGTCTTCGTCCATGACGATGGGCAGATAACAGTGTGGTACACGCACTACAAACGCCTTGAAGTTGACGTTGCGGTGTGACACCAGTAGTGTTCCACGCGCGCCTCCTAGAGATGTCAGCAGCACTGAAAGGGTCTGCTAGGACCGATGCCTGCCAGGGTCGCGAGATTGATCAAACCAGATACCGTTGCCCTGGCATATGGGTAACGGAAGGAACACGGGTGGGTTTTAGTCAGTAAAAGTCTGACACGCCCTCCCGCTCCGCCAAGAGCGGGATAAGTCATTTGATGATTTCCCATAAAAAAAACCCTCGGCATGTCATTCGTCTTCTGGCGTACGTACTCCACGATGTCTTCCGCCTTAGTGGTCTACTGTAGGCAGAAATGTACACCGGAGTGTTCGGCTTTGTAGCGCGCAAGCTGACATCGGACTTCGCAGTAGCTTTCCCGCGCCGGTTCTTTTTGTTTTGCCTTGTGACGCAGGTTCGCTAGGTTAAGCTACACTTCTCAAGGTCAGCCTTTGGATCGGTGACCATTTAGTTTATGTGTAGCGTTTTGTCGCAGGTTCGCTAGGTTAAGATGCACTTCTCAAGGTCAGCCTTTAAATGGGTGGATTTTTTTAGGTATTTTTTTTGGTGATATCGATGCGATTTTTTTGATGTTATCTATACATATAATAAAACAGTAAAAAAACCGTGTCTGTACATTGAATATATTAAAAAAATAATGATTGAAGGGGGTTTAGAAACAGAAGTAGAGCACGAAACCAAAAAAAAAATCTGTCTGTTTGTCTGTTTGTTTGTACACGCTAATCTTCGGAACTACTGAACGGATTTGAATGTTTTTTTTTTGTTGTATTGGTATTAAGTCTGGGCAACATACAGGCTATAATTTATCTTGGAAACTTGAACACCTGATGCAGAACCGCAACAGACCAGCTAAACTATAAGAGATACAAAAATAGTACCGTAGCAATAATTGTTTCACGTGATAAGCATTTTCTGCTAAGAGAATAAATTTGAAGATCTGGAACACCTGATGTGGAACTCCAAGAGCCCAGCTACACTATAACAAATATAGGAATGACGTCTTAGCAAGAGTTGTTCAACCTGATGAGCACTCTCTGTTGTCATATAAAATTTAAAGATCTGGAACAGCTGATGTGGAACTCCAAGAGCCCAGCTACACTATAACATATACAGGAATGACGTCTTAGCAAGAGTTGTTCAAACTGATGAGCACTCTTTGTTGTCGTATAAAATTTGAAGATCTGGAACAGCTGATGTGGAAATCCAACAGCCCAGCTACACTATAACAAATATAGGAATGACGTCTTAGCAAGAGTTGTTCAACCTGATGAGCACTCTCTGTTGTCATATAAAATTTGAAGATCTGGAATAGCTGATGTGGAACTCCAAGAGCCCAGCTACACTATAACATATATAGGAATGACGTCTTAGCAAGAGTTGTTCAGCCTGATGAGCACTCTCTGTTGACGTATAAAGATTGTAGATCTGGAACACCTGATGTGGAAATCAAAGCTATCCTAATTTCACTGTATAATTATAAAATAACATAAGCTGGGAGTACCTCCACGCGGTGAAGGCGGTAACAGTTTAGGACTGATTTTCGATGAAAATTCTATGAATCAATGAAAATTTGACTCTACTGGCTAAAACTCCATTTATTATTTTATTTTATCGAAGAAATATGCCTTCGGGCTTATGGTATTGGAGTGTTTAATTTCCTTTTCCATTTATCTTCGTGACACGGTAGCCTACCCGGTAACGCAGAGGAGCAGTCACTTAGATTTTAATTGATCAGGTATCTTCAGAATAAAACTATAACCATGCCTAGAAAGAGGTCAAATCCTTCCCAACGTTCCAAAGGAGCTAAAAGATTGCGGATCATAAGATCCCAAGAATCTACCGAAGAGCGTCAGGATAGACTTGATGCTGTTCGAGAACATCAGGCTGCAACTCGCTCCGTAGAAACATCTTCGGATCGCGAAGCTCGCTTGCGTTCTCAGCGTATTTATGCATCTACATCCAGGTCTCTAGAGACCAGTGAAGAATATGATGCGCGACTTTCCGCTGATCGTAAACGTCATGCATTGTCTCGCGAGTCGGAGACGTTTACTGATAAAGAAATGCGCTCGAGTTCTCAGCGTATCTACGCATCTGCTGCTAGGTATCTAGAGACAAGTGCGGAACATGATGCGCGACTGTCCGCTGATCGTGAACGTCACGCATTGTCTCGCGAGTTGGAGACGTTCACTGATAGAGAATTGCGCTTGAGTTCTCAGCTTATCTACGCATGCTGCTAGGTCTCTAGAGACAAGTGCGGAACATGATGCGGGACTTTCCGCTGATCGTGAACGTCACGCATTGTCTCGCGAGTCGGAGACGTTTACCGATACAGAATCACGCTTGAGTTCTCAGCGAATTCGCACATCTACTAACAGGTCTTTCGAAACGAGTGATGAACGTGATGCGCGACTAACTGCTGATCGAGATTATCATACATTGTCCCGAACACGCACACAACAAAATATTCATAATCAGTTAGAAAGTGAGAGAGAAAGAATTGCTGGAGTACGGCATGAAGAGACAGAAGAAGAGCGCAACGAACGTTTGAATTCTGATCGCCTTCGACATTCTCTGAACAGAATGTCGATATCATCTGAAGAATCGGATGTGTCTCAAGATATCGCCGTAGGGCATGGCGACCTTCCTTGGGTTGATAAGGAACGGAGTGCATTTACGTACACTCCTATAATTGACTACGCCACATATTCCGCCATCGGAGGTGTGGTTCAAAATTGTACATTTTGTGAAGCTGTTAAATGGCAAAAAGAAACAATCGGTATGTGTTGCTCAGGTGGGAAAGTACATATTCAATATTACAAAATCCTCCAGAAATATTAAGATCACTGATTAGCAGTGATCTTAATATTTCTGGAGGATTTGGTGGCCATCCACAGTCAAAACATTTCTTGGACAACCTATTGACATACAAAAATGAAAGATCTGGAACGACTCCAATCGTCTCGCTCATCCCGTTGTTTTCCCGTCCCCGGGCCTTAAAATTCTACATCAGACGTTTCAGATCTTCGATTTTGACGACCCCGTTGTCGCTGGCATAAGCAACAGGATCCGCGTACGAAGTCGCGGGCAGAAGCTAGTAATTAATATATTGACATATAAACAATGTGTTAATTTTGATTATACCATATTTATTTCCTTTCGTAAAGTATGCTTTATAAAAATCATCTTTACAAAATAATTTCGATATTTCACATCTGCCAGGCGTCCCGCGACGGCTCACTTTTTTCTAATTAACTATCAATCATTACTGCTTTTTACATAAAAAAATGAATAAAACAATAAGGAGTAGTGGTACGAGGCATGCCTTTTAAGTTTTGTCGTTTGAAGTAAAAAACACAACTAGAACCTTATAGTACTTTTTATTGTTTTTCAAAGTATTCACCACGTAGCTTAATACACTTTTCCATTTGCTCACTTTTTTACTAATTAACTATCAATTATTATTGCTTTTTTACATTAAAAAAAATGAATAAAAACAATAAGGAGTAGTGGTACGAGGCATGCCTTTTAAGTTTTGTCGTTTGAAGTAAAAAACAGAACTAGAACCTTATAGTACTTTTTATTGTTTTTCAAAGTATTCACCACGTAGCTCAATACACTTTTCCATTCGCTCACTTTTTAACCGACTTCAAAAAAAGGAGGAGGTTATCAATTCAACTGTATTTTTTTTTTTTTTAATTTTTAAATTATTTTTTTATGTTTGTTACCTCATAACTTTGGACTGGGTGAATCGATTTTAATGATTCTTTTTTTTATTTGAAAGCTGGTGCTTCCCGAATGGTACCATTTTAATTTGGTTCTATTTGGACAATGGGGTCCATGTGAAAACCATATAAGTCTTAAATTTTCATTACGTATTTGCGCGACAAATGAACGAATAACGCGATTAGATTAGTGCGGATTATCTACCACAACTAAAAAGTCAAAAAATAAAAACTTTTTACAAAAAAAAAACAACCGACTTCCTTAGGCTCTGTATTTAAGGTTTTTGCCACCGACTTCCGAAATTAAAGTTATTTTTGACTTTGTAGTTTTAAGGAAGTCGGTTGTTTTTTTTGTGTAATAAGTTTTTTTCTAATTAACTATCAATTATTATTGCTTTTTTACATTAAAAAAATGAATAAAACAATAAGGAGTAGTGGTACGAGGCATGCCTTTTAAGTTTTGTCGTTTGAAGTAAAAAACACAACTAGAACCTTATAGTACTTTTTATTGTTTTTCAAAGTATTCACCACGTAGCTTCATACACTTTTCCGTTCGTTCAAACCAGTTATTATAACATTTATTGCACCCTAAAGTGGGGGTGTTCAAAATGGCTGACTTAAAAGCGTCGACTGCTTCTTCATCGGACTGGAACCTTTGACCACGAAGACTTTTCTTAATTTTAAGAAATGTAAAGAAATTGTTAGGGCTTAGGTCAGGACTTTATGGAGGATGGTCAAGAATCTCTACTTTTTCCTGCTTCAAATACTCAATCATTTGACGAGCGCTGTGTGAGCTTGCGTTGTCGTGGTGCAGGATGATGCGTCGCTTTGAGTTAGATTTTAGAAGTTCGGCGATGACTTGTGGTAAGCAAACTGTGGTATACCACTCTGCGTTAACCGCTCTACAATCTACAATCGCAACACTTGCTCGTTCCTGCCGGGGTCGCGTGATTGTTCGAAAGAGATACCGTGACCCTGGCACATGGGCATGGCTCGTCTTGAAAGACCCATATTGTAGATTGTTGTTTGGAATCAGGATCGTAGGCATAGATCCAAGATTCGTGACCACTGATGATGTCGTAGACGTAATTTGACTCTCCTCGGTTGAACCTTTGCACAGTTTTCTTACACCATCTGACGTGGGCCGCCTTGTGATCGTCGGAAAGCAGATGCGGTATCCAACGGCAAACTAGCTTTCTCACACCAAGCGTTTCATGCAAGATCTTCTGAATGGTTGTCCCTGAGATGCCCAATAGAGGCTCTATCTCTCGAGACAGCACATGACGATCGTCGAGAATTAGTTGTCGCACAGCAATGATGTTATCTTCAGTGAAGATGGATTTTGGGCGTCCTTCGCGAGATTTGTCACTAACACTAGTATGCCCACGCTGGAATTCTAAATACCAGAGTTCGACAGTCCGCAGACATGGGGCTTCATCACTGAACACAGATGTTAGCTCTTCAAAACACTGAAGCCGAGTCAGGCCTCTTCTTTTGTAGAAAATTATTGCACGAACATTTTCCTTAGAAAGATTTATTTTCGTACGTAACCTGACAGATTCCAATCTAATACTTTCAACTGTTTTGAGATTCAAAATTTAAACACATTCGAATATAGAGCAGTTTCAAATTCAAAATTGCCGGGAAATATGGAAACGACAGAACTTAAAACGCATGCCTAGTATTAGCTGTGATATATTAAGTTTTTGTAAGATATTTGGCGGAATCGGAAGCGGAACAAAGTCTCCGATTGCCAATGTTTTGTTTTGAAAGAACTGCCGACATGACAGGTATTTATCCAAAAAAATTATCTTTTAGTCAAGGCGAGTCCTTGTTTTTTTTCCTTTCTATTACTGAGTTTTATCGGTACTATGAGTTTCAAGCCATTTTGTTGTTTTTACACGCTTTATATTAGCTCCACTTGTGTTTTTGTTTGTATGTTTGTTTGTAACCGACTCCTTATAGCGCGATTTCGACCCACTTTAATCGACCAGATTTCATTCAAACTTTGCACACCTGTCAAAGACCGATGACAATACTATAATTTCATAAATTTGTGCCATTATCCTTGCCAGGGTGAAAATAATTTGCCATTATTTTCTACTTTTTAGCTTGGTTTTCTATGGAAGCGTGTTTTTTAGTTTTTTAAACTATTATTTATTTTCTATTTTTGGGGTGTTTCGAATTTTGAGACGTATTACAGCGTAGTTTGTGACGTATGTCAGTGTAGTTTTCGAAGACAGTTTTTTTGCTGTCCTGGTAACCCTGGCAAGGATAATGGCACAAATTTATGAAATTATTGCATTATCATCGGTCTTTGATAGGTGTGCAAAGTTTGAATGAAATCTGGTCGTTTAAAGTGGGTCAAAATCGCGCTATAAGGAGTCGGTTACTAACAAACATACAAACATACAAGTGAGTTTTAGTTTTTTTTTTTTACTAATAATGGATTAATTGAGGTTTTGTTTACTAGTCTGACAAATCGCGTGTACGTCGACTCTTCATGACATCAACAAATCGTATTATTTTTATTTTTTTCAATAATAATTTAAAATTTTACAGACATCTTATAGGCTATATTTTCTTTAAACAAATGAATTAGACATCTGTAGCTGAACTAGGCAAAAGCCAAACCCTCAAATAATTTATACTTAAAAATAGTCACCAAGTAGAAATGTTAACATCTGCTTAGAGAAAAAAAAAATAAAGTGATATAACATTACAATTTGAGACAATAAAATAGTATATAAATTAAAGACAAAATTAATATTAAGTTAATAAGTAAAATTAAAGACAATATTAAGTAACTTATAATAAAATTAATATAATGCAATAAAAAATCTGGAAATTGTGTTTATGTCCTCTCTTTGTGTAATATGATTATGTGTGTGCGTGAGTGTGAGAGGGTGTTTTAGGTAAGTAGTCAATCACTTACGAAGAAACTGAACTGATTCTACATATACCACATATGTAGAATCAGTTCAGTTTCTTCGTAAGTTAAATTTTGTAAGTAGTTTGTTACCTTTTTAGGGTTCCGTTGCCAAATGGCAAAAAACGGAACCCTTATAGATTCGTCATGTCTGTCTGTCTGTCTGTCTGTCCGTCCGTATGTCACAGCCATTTTATTCCGAAACTATAAGAGCTATGCTGTTGAAACTTGGTAAGTAGGTGTATTCTGTGAACTGCATTAAGATTTTCACACTAAAATAGAAAAAAAAACAATAAATTTTGGGGTCCCCATACATAGAACTGAAACTCAAAAATGTTTTTTTTCATCATACCCATACGTGTGGGGTATCTATGAATAGGTCTTCAAAAATGGTAATGAGGTTTCTATTAGCATTTTTTTCTAAACTGAATAGTTTGCGCGAGAGACACTTCCAAAGTGGTAAAATGTGTGTCCCCCCCCTCCCGTAACTTCTAAAATAAGAGAATGACAAAACTAAAAAAAATATATGATATACATTACCATGTAAACTACCAACGAAAATTGGTTTGAACGAGATCGAGTGAGTAGTTTTTTTTTAAAACGTCATAAATCGTAAACCGCAATTTACCTTACATTCAATCAACGGAAATATAAAAATTAAAAAATATATATTTTTTTAAACCGAAAATACCTACAGGTTTATACGGAACCCTCGGTGCGCGAGTCCGACTCGCACTTGGCCGGTTTTCTTACATTGTGTTTTCGTTAGTGGGTAAATGTTTATGGCTCTATTGATTTTATTATATATAACGGAGCGTCACGTATTGAGATTCGCAGATAGCTCTCGGACGTGATAAGAAGTAGCTCGGATTAGGCGTGGTAACGCGACATTAATTATTTGAAAGATAGTTGTGAGACCTCTATAATTATAATGGTCTATACCTAGTTCACACAATGACATTATAACACAACATAAATCTTATGACCAAATAATAAATACGATTTCGCAGAGAGGAACGTTTTCATAGGTCGCGCCTATACCTCACGATATCTCAAAACAGAATGTGGGCTCGAAGACCCTTTTTCCAACATCTCTCATAAACCAAAAAAAACTTTGTTAGTTATTCCTCATAGGCCGACCCACGACTACGTTCGGTAAACCATATGCAGACCACATGTTACCGCCATTCTCGAAACCATACTTAGGACAAGTATCTCAGAAGTGCTGACATAAATCTTTTAATTGAATGACACAAAACTAACCCGCACAGCGGGGTATCCAAACCGCACTAATGGATATACGGATGCATCAAATGATCAATGCAAACTCCAAGTACTTTAAATAATTGGTTATTTAGTCCCTAAACTATCTATCGGAACAAACACTGTAGTAATTAATGCTTTACGCGCGTCTTTGCTCGCGCGTCGACACGGCGATCCTGACTATCACACGTCCTCGTGTGCCATCTCTAGATAGAAACCACTCGGCTATCCTGCCTTTACTACAAATTAAGTATCGACTGCCAGGTTTCCACTACGTACATTGTCCATCGTTTTCATAACGTGTTTAAATTAAAACTCGACATAGAAGTCTGATCGCTTTTCATTATAACTTTAATCACTATTTAATCATTTTTACGCAATGCAAAACTTGCCATCAATATAATAACTCTACATGTTTATGTGACTTAACAACCAACAGCGCACTGGCTAAACCAGGAGAACCGGTCAACATGCTAGCACAGTTACAACCAGGCACTCCAGCTACTAGACTGGCAATGCCAGGAGAACCGGCCAACACATAGCACACAGTCACCACTAGGCACTCCAGCCACCACAATGGCACACCGGCCAACACACGAGCGCACCTGCTCATACTGGCACACCGGCCATCACACGAGCACACTGGCTCATACTGGCACACCGGCCATCACACGAGCACACCGGCTCATACTGGCACACAGGCCATCACACGAGCACACTGGCTCACACTGGCACACAGGCCATCACCTGACGCGTCGGTCACCCTCTGGGTACCCCGACCGTCACCTATGGCACCCTCGCCATTACACGACCACAGCGGCCCAAGCTGGCACGCCGGCCGTCACATCTGGCATTCTAGTTGATTCTAGCCAGCCCACTGAGCACCCACCACCCACCGCCGCTGCGCAGTCTCCGACACCAGCTAGACTGGGTTAGGAATATGACCTACGATCGACGATAAGCAGCTGGTCACAGTACAAGTCACGTAAACAATGTATTTCGATATTCACTTTGTAATTATTACGGATTTTAATAATTTGATTTAATTACACACAGATAATGAAAATAATGTTTGTTAATACATACATATATAATGTTATTATAAATATATATTTTAAAAAATCATTCGCATTTGAGCACTAGTAGATTATTTGGTGTAATGAAACGTCATTGACGAGCTATGTCAAAAAGTAATTCATTGACTTTTTAACATTTGCTTTGTTCTGTTTGCCGTTGCATTGCTGTTTGTATTTTACGCTCCCTAATCGCAACGTGATCAATATTATTACTGTTATATTATCCCGACAACTTTTGTTTTTGTAAACGGACTCGACCTCGCCTATTTGCCGAATTTTCGCTATTTGCCACGGATTCTGATTATTGCTTCCATTTTGAACAATGCTTAACTTGGGTAACGATGTTGATGTGCATAAATTGTAATTTGTGCGTCGACAGGATGCTAATATATGTTGTGTCTTTCTTAAAATTTGCACTGCAAACTCTTCTCGCAACATGGAAATTGTTGTAACAGGTATGTAAATACTACGGTTTTTCATGATCGGATTTGACCGTAGCGAAAATCCTAAATATGATAATAATCATTGTAGATTTAAACAGAGACAGCAAGTTCTAAATGTATTTAAATATAATTTAGATATCGCTAATAAAGCAACAATAGAATGCTACACATGATCTTACATGCTTGTAAACAAACTTTTATTTTATGGGTCAAAGCTTTATAGAGTTTCTGGCATTGTCCTTTTTTAGTTCTAGGTCAACGGGAAATACCCTATACGTTTTGATTCCCTTGAGAGTGTTTCACATTAACTTAGTCATTTGGGTTTTTCACAGCTTCAAGAGACTTATACTTGAGTATATCATTTTAATTTCAACTCGATACCTCAACTGGTTCCCGAGATAAAGGGTCTTGGCAGACAGACAGACAGACAGATAGACGGATGGACAGCAAATTAATCCTCTAAGGGTTCCGTTTTTCCTTTTAAGGTACGGAACCTAAAAAACCGGCCAATTGCGAGTCGGACTCGCGCACGAAGGGTTCCGTACCATTATCAATAAAAAACGGCAAAAACGGCACGTTTGTTGAATGGGAGCCCCCTTAAATATTTATTTTATTCTGTTTTTTAGTGTTTGTTGTTATAGCGGCAACAGAAATACATCATCTGTGAAAATTTCAACTGTCTAACTATCACGGTTCAAGAGATACAGCGTGGTGACAGACGGATGGATGGACAGCGGAGTCTTAGTAATAGGATCCCATTTTACCCTTTGGGTACGGAACCCTAAAAACGTCGAAGCGCTTCGAGAGAGGGAAGGTAGTGCGCTTACGCTACGCGTGGCTCGTTTAGGCGTGGTCAGTACCGTGACGTTTTTTTATCCTGTGTACTGATTAGAATTATGATTTCACAAAAGTTCTGTAAGATATTACGAGAAAATTGCAAATTGTTACATTCATCCCTGGTCTCCCCTAGTACTTAGGTATATACAAAATAACATTGAAAACATTTCCTTGTGCACTACCCGTGTGCTCCGAAGATGGGGTTACCTGCAAGTAGGAGCCGGTGTCGTCGTTGGAAGCGCCGTGCGGTCCGGCGCCGGCGTCCGGCACGCGTCCGCCCGAGCGCGCGCTGCTCTCCGCCGGGAAGTGCGTCGACACCGACATGTCCAGCTCTGCCATCCGACATTCAAATACGATCCACTTACACATTCATATTAACACCTACGTATACTCATTAATAACGAAAGAGCGAGAACTAGTCTAGAAAGAGTAATAATAATAAAATAATAAATATCTTTGGACGACCAACACATCATTGTCTGATCCCAAACTAGGCAGAGCCTGTACTATGGTAACCAGACAACTGATAAACATACTTATATATTTCTAAATACATACATATTATAGATAAATTACACCCAGACACAGAACAAATGATTGTGCTCATCACACAAACATTTGTCCTGGGTAGGAATCGAACCCACGACCTCAGTCTTAGCAGCCAGGATCACTAACCACGAGACTAACAGGCCAACGAGTACGTTGATGAGCTATAAGTTACTCTTACCCAAATTCGGGTTTGCCAATTCGATTTCTTTAGCTTCTACTCCTCTCTGTGCTGTGCTAGTTGTGTAATTTGACACGTATTTTTTTGGCGACAGGGTCATTGTACAGTGTTATTCATTCGATTACTATATCGAATGAACACAATCGCTCCACACCAGTTTGGTTAGTTATCGTATCACCATGACAAGTGAAATCAGCCATAAATCCATATGATGACAAACGTCAAAATCTAAAAAGGTTATGATTGTAACCTCTGTGGATAACAATAAAACCTTTTTTCGATTTTATTACCAAAATCAAAACAAAAAATTGTATGTTTGGTGGTTGCGCTGAATGCTCTGGAAGAGAAATTGATATTATATATATTGGTGACAAAGATCTAGAGACGCAAGTAAAATGGTTTAAGTGGTCCTTAAAGGAATTTGTATATGGCAAAGAAGACAATGTAAAGAAGGCAAAAAAATTGATGATTTTTTTTTAAATTAAAGGACTCTTAAAGAATTACTGGAAACATTTAACAAAGAAATTAAACCATTCGAAATACACGTCTCCAACTTCCACTATGGGTTGTACCCATACAAATTATGTGCAGAAAATTTAAATGAATGCGAAGGTATAATTCATATAGACTTTTCAGAAAATTACATTTGCAAATATCACCAAGAAGTCAAGCTAAGCGTTTTGTTAAAGACCAAATTACTTTACATACGGGTGTACTACTTATATCTTAAAAGCCAAAGCACAAAATCCTTCTGTTCCATTTCGCACGATAATCAACACAATCCAAAATCCATATGGGCACAACTAGATCCCATTTTAAATTATATTAAGACTAACCATACAAAAATAAGCATCATTATTTTTTTCTCTGACAGACCCACTACTAAGTACAGACACAAGAATATTTTTTATCTATATTCTCAAAATATTTATGATTACGAATTCAGCTATAGTACCGGTCATTTTTCGAAGCAGCACATGGCAAAGGTGCAGCCGATAGCGTGGGAGGTGCTATTAAACGAACCTTTTTTTTTCTGGATGGGAATTCATCAAATGACTTCTCCCGCTCTGGGCAGAACGGGAGGACGTATGAGACGTATACTGACTAAAACCCACCCGTGTTCCTTCAGTTGCCCATGTGCCAGGGTCATGTGCGTGTGGATTGAGAGATCTTTTCGAAAAACTCTTCCAATCCCAACCAAATTATAAGAGGATTTAGGAAATAATTGTGAAAACTTCATGGTAAGGTATAAAATTTGTGAAACCCTAAACAAAGAAAGTTAGAACTCATTAACTGGATCTCTCAATCTGGACAACTGAAGAAAAAGCCATAACGCGTATCCAAGAATATACTGCCTATGTGTTTATAATTTGCATTTTAATTAATTGTGAAGGATTTGTGAAAGCTGCTAAACAAAATTTCGATTCGTTTCAAAGCCACGTTTAAGATTTATAACGGTTTATATGGATCACTCAGAGTGGACAATTTTCAATTGAGTGATCTTGTAAAACACGACCTAATACTGAAAAAGTACAAATAATTATCATGTTTATTGCAAATTATGCTTCTGGGAAAATTTGTGAAACAAAAATCGTAATTGAAATCTTACTGGTTCAAGATAAAATGAATATCTTGTTTTTTGTCGATTGATTCAACTGAGAGATCATTATTTTGAACTATCTATATATATATACTATAGAAGATAGGAAGATATGAAGAGGGGGAAGGCCTATATAAGGCGCTGCACCACTAGCATCCCCCCGCCCACGCTCGACCTCCGCAGCGAACGGACGTGTTGTTCTCGCGCTCGCCGCTCCGCCGCCCGCGCCCCCCACCACTCCGCCGCTGTGAAAGTGCTCGTTCAGTGTTGTGTCTGCTGCGCAACGCTCCGCATCGTAGTCGCTCCGGCTACCCAATTGGCGATCGAAAATTTATTTTCGATCGTGAATTGTCTCAAACTGTCTTTTTCAAGACAAATTGTTTCTTTATTCGGATACGTCTAAAACGTAGTGGCCCCTTCTGGGCAAATCCACAGTTTCGTGGTCCTCGGTGGAAACCTCACGGTGTCAACGAAACCGAGTGGGTGCTGACCCAACGCACCCGCCTATCCCCTTCAGGGCTAGGCGAAAGTTTGGACGGGTCCCGGATCGCTGGCCTTGGGGGCTTCCCTCGTCAGTCCCGGTGACAGTTTTGCTTTCACAGCCGCGTACTAGTGCCGCGGGTATTTCTATACCCCCCGCACTAGACTGGTCAGGGTATCTCTATACCCATCCGCACTGACCGGTTAGGGCCCCGTCGCACAATAAGATTGGCGACGGTACACACAGATTAGGGCTCACGCAGTAGGTCACACCTCCCTGTCTATACCCGACAGGGAGTGCTACTCACCCCCGGGCACACCCACCCGGGGTTTAGGGCTTGTTAGGTTGTTAGGCGCTCCGATGAGCGAATAGGGTCCCCTCTTTTCCCAACCATGTTGGGCTCGAAGGTCTCCGAATGGAGCTCAAAAGAGCGAGAAAGTTTTTTCTCGCTCTGCGAGCTTTTCATGGACGACCCCGAGTTCAAGGGGTTGTTCAAGCGCTTGTCTAAGCGCGCTCTGATTACCCAAGCGCAGACCATCGCCGCTGACGCTACTCCCGAGACTAGCGTCGCTACATTTAGCGACGCCCTAGAGTCTCCCCCCGTGCCCAGCTCTCAGGTGCCCATATTGATGGACACCGAAGAGGTCTCCTCTGGCGAGGAGGAAAACCGAGCAGCAGACTCGGTCTCCTCCCCCTCGTCTGACGAGGAACATTTCACGCTCGTTTCCCATGGCAAGGGAAACAAGCGTAAAAAGACAAATTCTAGCGCCGCCCCGGCCGCTAAGTTCGCCGCGATCGAGGAGGCATCCCCTCCCTCGCGTGCCCCCACCCCGCAGGCTAACGCCGCGTCCATCCCCACCCCTAAAGCGTCAACCTCCGCAAAGGTTGTCGCTCCCCGCGACATTGCCCCCACCCCTCCGGTCAACAAGACCGCTAAAAAGATCCCTCCCCCGCCCCCTGTATTCATACAGGACAAGGCGAAGTGGACCGAGATCTCAAAGTGGTGTGTTGACCAGAGGGTCAACTTCACTAATGCCCGCTCAACCCAGCAGGGCATTAAAGTCCAGACCCCAACGTCACGAGATTTTCGTGACCTGACAAAACTCCTCAGTGCACGTAATGTGTCGTACCACACATACGCCCTGCCTGAGGAGCGTCAAATCCGGGTGGTGATCCGACGGATCCCCGTTGAGATCGCCACGGATGATATCAAGGCCGACCTCGAGGCACAAAACGTGCCCGTAGATGAGGTCCATCGAATGCACCGGGCCAGAAATGGCCCAGCATACGACTTGGTCTTAGTGGTGTGCCCTCCCACTGAGGGTCATCACCCTATATTCCGCATCAAGGCTGTCTGCAGCCTCACGGGCATTCGTATTGAGAAGCCCCGTAAAACTGGCAACATTGGTCAATGCCATAGGTGCCAGCTTTACGGGCACTCTCAGCACCACTGCTTTGCAACCCCCAGGTGCGTCAAGTGCTTGGGGAACCACGGAACAGTGGATTGCCCGCGTCCCAAAGACCGAACCCTCTGCACAGAGCCACCCAGCTGTGTTCTCTGTGGAGAGGCCGGCCACCCCGCCAACTACCGGGGCTGCCCCAAGGCCCCGAAGTCTTCCTCCTCGAAGCTGGCGAAGCGCGCCAACGCTCGCCAGCTAAGAGAAGCCCCCTCTTCCAAACTTCCAGAGAGGTTGAGTCCCCAGAGACCCAGCCCCTGGAATCACTGGAACCAAGGGAACCACATGCAGGCATTCCCTGCATTAGGTCCTCCCAAGCCCTCCCCCGCTGGGATCCCTGCGTTATTGGACCCGCGTCCCAACGCCCCAGCCCCCCCCCCTGCGCCCCCCGCAAAGCCCGTTAAGCCCATGGCCGCTCCCGCCGCCAAACCGGCACCCCCTGCTCCCCGTCCCGTAGCACCCCCATCTGGAGCAAAGGTGAACCCCCTAGATGCTTTTAACATCATCTCGGGTACGTTCACAACGTTCTTTTCCCCCAGAGCCCAACGTATGGCCCAGGAGCTAGTCGACGCAGCACGCGCCGGCAACCTGCTCCAAATCCAGGCCATCTACAACGCGTATCCGGAGATTACGCAGGCCCTTGTCTCCCTCTCTACTCAAGCCCCCCATTATGGATAGTCGAGTACTAGCGAGAACCAAACCCCGATCCCTAAAGTTAGGTTTTTTCAATGCCAATGGCATACTCAACCAACGTGATGAGATCGCCACTTTCCTCCGCGACCATCAATTAGACATTCTACTCATCCAAGAGTCCTTCCTTAAACCGAATCATCGCGACCCGAAAATTGCCAACTATCGCTTAGTTCGCAATGACAGGACGCGCTGCCACAAAGGCGGCACCCTCATTTATTATAGGAAGTCCCTGTACTGCATCCCCATGGACCCTCCCCCCCTCTCCCGTTTAGAAGTTTCGATCTGTCATTTAGGAATGACAGGTCATCAGCCGATCACCTTGGTATCGGCCTATCTTGCCCCTCAGTCCTCGACGGAGAACTATCAACTCCTCACGGACGATCTCGATCTACTTCTTGGCTTGAGCGAGTCCGTTATAATAGCGGGCGATCTCAACGCCAAACACCCAGCCTGGAACAGTTCCAGGACCTCGACCAGAGGACGACACCTGTTCAACCTCTGTTCCACCCTCCACTTTGACGTCATCGCCCCGATGACCCCTACCCATTTCCCCCATGATCCCACCCACGTCGCAGACGTCCTCGATATAGCTCTTCTTAAGAATATCAGCCTTAGGCTGGATTCTATAGAAGCTATACCCGAGCTCGACTCCGACCATAGGCCGGTAGTCATGCACCTGGCCTCCCGCTTAGGTTCCCACGATCCCACCCAACCCCCCGCTACTAAAGTGATCACGGACTGGAGGAAAGTCAGCGAAAAGCTGAAAGCCACCACGTCCCCTCACTTAGATTCCATCCCGGATCACTTCGATTCGATCGCTGACACAACGGCCGCGATCGACTCATTCACAGAGCACGTACAATCGGTCTTGAACGAATGTTCAAGGGAAGTTCCAGAGTTGGGCGACCAACGCTGGAAACTTCCGGACGATGTACGGGCTCTGCTGAATGAGAAGAACGCGGCCGTTCGTGCCTACAGCAACTTTCCCTGCGACGCGAACAGGGCTCACTTGCGTCACTTACAGCGTGCTGTAAGGACACGCATTGAGGAGCTACGTTCCGCCGGTTGGGAAAAGATGCTGGGCGATTTAGAACCGACCCACCAGGCATTCTGGGAGCTTCAGAGGAAACTCAAATCCAAAGAAGTCACCACAATGCCCCCCCTGATCCGCCCCGATGCGACACTTGCATTCGAGGATGCCGACAAGGCCGAGTGCCTAGCCGACAGCCTCGAGGCACAATGCTCGCCTAGCTCACTGCCAGTAGACCCAGATCACCTCGCTGAGGTCGACGCTGAGGTCGAGCGCAGAGCCTCACTCCCGCCCGTTGAGGACCCAGATGAGCCCTTGCCCCCCGTCACACCTGACGAGGTGCACGAGCTCATCAAAGGTCTCAAACCCCGCAAGGCCCCCGGATCAGACGGTATCACCAATAGGGTGTTCCAGCTGTTCCCCGCGCACTTGATCATGCTCATGTGTACCATCTTCAATGGTGCCCTGAGCAATAACATTTTCCCACAGGCTTGGAAGGAAGCCACAGTCATTGGCATCCCAAAGCCCGGCAAACCGAAGGCGGAGCCCTCGAGCTACCGTCCCATCAGTTTGCTCAATGTACTCGGCAAGATCTATGAGAGGCTTATTTATAAGCGTCTCAGAGATTACGCCGAGACAAAGGGCCTCATCCCCAACGAGCAGTTTGGTTTTCGAACCCAACACTCGTGTGTCCATCAAGTGCACCGTATCGTCGAACATATCAGCGTTGGTTTTCAACGCGGTATGTTCACGGGTGCAGTTTTCTTCGACATAGCGAAAGCGTTCGACAAGGTCTGGCACAACGGCTTGCTATACAAGCTGTACCAACTCGGAGTGCCAGACCGTCTCGTGCTCATCCTACGAGACTTTCTATCGAACCGCACCTTTCGCTATCGCATCGAAGGGGCACTGTCCTCCCCCCATCCTATCCGAGCAGGAGTCCCTCAGGGCTCTGTCTTGTCCCCTCTCATTTTTACGCTATTTACTAGCGATATCCCCAGAAGTTTAAAGGCTCAGTTGGCTCTGTTCGCAGATGACACGGCCATTTACTTCACGGGGCGCAGTCAAGACGCCTTGATTCGCTACCTCCAGGCCGCAGTCGACGACCTCGCCGACTGGTTCAGGAAGTGGCGAATCGAGGTCAACCCCGACAAGAGTCAGGCGGTTCTCTTTACGAAACCGCGACTCAAACCCCGCCCCCCGACCCCCCTATCCATGTTCGGCAAGCAGATCCCTTGGGAGAAGCGAGCCAAATATCTAGGCGTGATCTTAGATCAGCATCTCTCCTTCTCTGAGCACATAAAGAAGGTCCGCTCGCGGGCCGCTTTCGCTCTCGGTAGGTTACACCCCGTTCTCAATCCAAAGAGCAAAATGTCACTTCGGTGCAAAAAGCTCATATATACCGAGTGCATAAGGCCAATCATGACCTATGCTTGTGCAGTCTTTGCACACGCGAAACCCCACCACGTCCATAGGATGCAGACCCTCCAAAACCGTTTTCTCCGCAACGCCACAGGTTCGCCTTGGTACGTTCGGAATGCTAATCTCCATCTCGACCTTAAACTCCCGACTATCCACCAATTCATGAAACGCATCTCCAAGCGTTTCTTCGATAGGGCCGCAACCCACCGCAACCCTCTGGTTGTCGCGGCAGCCAACTACATCCCCTCCCGCATTAGCAAGACCCGCCGTCCGCGGCATATTTTAACCGACCCTGATGACCCCATTACCCTCCTCCAGGAGAGCAATAGGGCCACCAGCACCTTACTTAGACCGAAACGTCCGTCATACCGACCTCGCCGCCGAGGTCCGTCGTCGCGACACTCTCGACTAGCTAATAGTCCCCCCCGACCCTTGCATGAGCCAGCCCGCGTCGCTGAGCCTCTAGTTAACGACCTCCCCGATCCAGCCAATCCCTTGCTGATCCCCCCCACCAGTGACTCCCTAAGCCGAGGTCCGAACCCCACAGGGGGTGCCCTTAGGTCTTAGTCGCTTAGTTTGTAGTTTTTCCCTTAGTTTGTAAGCCCCTGGCTGGAGGCCTTAGATTCGCGTCTAGAGTCATCCGCAGGGAAAGCCCGTTTAAGTAGTGAAAGCCTTCGGGCTAACTACGAGATGTCAGTGCCAAAAAAAAAAAAAAAAAAAAAAAAGCATCCCCCCTTTTTTTCACTCGGAGCCGTCGTGGGAACAACATCGTGAGGACGTCACTCTGTCGGTTACATTTAAAATTGTGTCTGTATTCGCGCCATAATTTGTTAGTTCTGTTGTGAGTGTATTTTTTTCGTTTAGTTAATTTGTTATTCGATTCCTAGTATTAAATTGTTGTCAGTTCGATTTGCTTATTTGAATAATTTCCTGGAGGTATTTCTAAAATTATTTAAAAAAAAAGTCACTTCTGGTCTAATTTCCAAGATCAGAAGTGGGATTCTTCCCATTTCCATTGCCCACTGTTCACTTGGCTTCATCCAAAGTTCCCCCATTTTTATTTTTGTGTCGATTAATTTTTTTCTGTGTAGTGCAATTATTTTACTCGTGTGTGGGTACTTTTGTTGAGTGTTATTACTGGTGTATCGTTTGATAGTTTGTTAGTCGGTTGGTCTATTGTTTTCAGTTGTCTTGGGTTAGGACGTTAAGATGGCAGACCGCAAACGTGATCGTAGTCGCAGTCGCTGCAGCAGCCGCGATAAGAGCTCGCGTGGTGGTTTGCGTCGCAATAGTCAAGGGCGGCAAAATAGTGGGTACCGCGAGCGATCTCCTAAAGAAAACGACGCGTTAAGGCTCGAGATACAAGCGATGATGTCTCGTCTTAAAACGCTAGAAGACAAATCGAGGGCTTCACCCTTGTCAGTGCGTTCGTGTGACCGTGATAAAACTTTAGTGTCTGATAGTGTACGTGGCCGACGGGCATTGCTGCGCCAGCAAACACCGTCGCTGGAACATAATAAGTTACGATCGTCAGTTCGAATAGAATCGCGTAGCGTGCGTCATTCGTCACCACCGGAGCGTGGCCGCCGTTTAGTTTCACCTTTGCCTAGAGAGACTGTGTCTCGACATACGTCACCGACCCGCCGCCGTTCTAACTACCGCCGCTATCCGCGTTCTCGTTCTCGATCGCCGCCGTTATGTGTTTCTGAGCAAGCGTCGGTACGAGTGTCAGACCGTCTGATTGGGAACGTGAATGATAATTCAAATTCAACAGTAACCGATCGTATCGTGGATGCTATTCGGTCAATTAATACTGCGGGCAGGTCTCAACATTGTTATATTTCAAATTTTGATCCTACCCTACACAATATTGATGATTGGTGTGCGGAGGTTGATCGCGCTAAAGTTTTAAACAATTGGAATGATTTCGAATGCTTGTCGCGTATTGGTAATTGCTTGAAAGGTGACGCTCGATCATGGCTTAACGAATGGGTAACTAGTGACCGATCGTGGAGCAACTTCAAAAAAGAATTTAAACCTTTGTGCCCTAGAGTACTGGACGTCGCGAATATTTTATATGACGTAATGACGAAAAATTCCGATAACTATTCCACGTATGCGGATTACGTGCGTCGGTCATTGCTCCGTTTACGAGTAGTGCGGGGACTTAGTGACGAGCTAATTACGGCGATAATAGTACGCGGTATCACTGATCCCGTCATAAAAGCGTCGGCGACGAACGCCAAGCTGTTGCCTAATGACTTAGTCGAATACTTTTCGATCTACGTTAAGCTAAACAATACTAGTGCGTCAAAAGGTTCCGCGTTTCGTTCTGTGAGAGATAAACAAACCACAGATATTTCTCGTAAGCGCAATTTAAATGATATCAAATGTTTTTCTTGTGGGGAATTGGGGCATAAACAGGCAATGTGCACTAAGAAACCGAGAACTGATCAACCGCTTAACGGTTCGTCAAATAATTCTACGACTAACCCTACGTCTGCTTTTGTACCGAATAGGCCCGAAACTTGTAATTTTTGTAAAAAACCGGGTCATAAGGCCGAAAATTGTTTCGCTAAGCAAAGGTCGGAAGCAGCAAACAAGTAAACACCAAGAATAGTGATGTTGTTGTAGCAATTATACAGGACGTAGCGGTCGATGTTTTGATTGATAGTGGGTCATAAATCCTTAATTTTGTCTTCGTTACTTAATCATTTTAATTGTTCACGTATGCCAGCGCTTCGTATTTTGAAGGGTTTAGGTACTCAAGAGGTAGAGAGTACAAGTTATGTGACGTTACCTATTGAACTTGACGGCTTAACCCTCGAGGTAGATTTGTTTGTTGTGTCCGCCGAATATAATTATGAACACGCCGGTCATAGTAGGAACGGATGTTCTTAATAGGGACGGTGTTAGTTACGTTCGCACTAAAGAACCGTTACTAACTTGCATAGGGTAATGAACATACAATCTGAAACTGAGACAATTCCAATCAATACACCTTTAGTCGACGGTCACTTCGATAATGTAGGCGAAGCTCAATAAAACAAGCTATAGTTAGTATTTATGTTTCTTTATTGTTTTGGGCGACGCCCTATGAGACTAACTAACTTTTAACATTAATATCTCCTCGCTATTGTATTCGGTAACTCCGGTATAGCCTCTGTAAAATACCTAAACAAATACCTATACTGTTCTTTAATAAAAGTAGTAGATTTCCATGAAGATACTTAAGTAAATACCGATGTATGTTTATAATCAGCTGTATTACCATTGTCTTGACCTTTTGAATTCTAATTAACCTGCAATTACCTGTAACAATAACCTGTTGGAATCTAATTAGTCTGTAATGCCTGTGTTATGTTTGTATAAAACTAATTAGCTTATAGTTACCTAACTCATTTATTGTAAAGCACTAATTAGCTGTGAGTAGGTATGAATATACCTAAAATACCTTATGTAGTTCGTACACGATTTTGAAAGTAGCGTATGTCCAATAGGACGAGCCACATTGTTAATCCAATAAGAAAGCAGAAACCTTGAACTCGCTTACACGTGTTTTGAAATTCTCGACAAGTCGAAACCTGTCCCCTTAGGGAAAGTCCATTTTTCTCACTCTCAATTGGCGGAGCGGCTAATCAAAGTAAAGAAATGTATACGCTACTTGCGGTAGGCAACAAAAGTTATAAAAGGGCCGAGCGTCTATTTTTGGATTTAGTATTTTTACAAGTTTACAAGAATCATCAAGTTACCACGTAGTGTTTGTGAAGTAAGTGGCTCCGCTGTCCACTGCTTAGTCGCGATGTACCCTATATCTAGTTAGCCAGTCTTCAAGTGTAATATAGCTAGGATTTAATTATGTGTACTGCTTATTCTAACTGTATTTTATATTGTGTGCTGTGTACTCTTTTACAACCATTTTTAGTGATTTCTGTGTAATTTTATGTGTGCCAAATATACTCAATTATTACGACATTCTGACTGGTTTAATTTCACTCTTTCGTCAAGGGAACACCGTCACCCCCGCCTACAACACCTGACTCCCGTTTTATTAACATTTTGGTCCTTGCGAGCCGGATCAGGTTCAATTAGAATAGAGTGAACCAGTCAGAATCATGAGTCACAGAAGTGAAATCACCACACGCAGCAAGTTACGAAGACTGGCGGAGGAAATGGGTACGCGACAAGCAGAGGACATCGTCTCTGACTCAGGCTTACCATCCGAGAGGGCTCCAGGTTCTCCGTCCATAGCACCGACGTTGGCATCGACGTCCGCTCGTAATATTCCGCTCACCGGTGGCCGATTAATTGACCACAGTAAATTGACGTCAGAGAGAGCGCACGGGGGGCAGGCAGCGCCCAAGGGTCGCCACACCTCGCCGCGCAGCAAAATATCGTCAAGAAATAGCCACAGGAGCGTCGATTACCTTAAAAAACGGATCGAGTACGAAGCGGAGCGCGAATTAGTGCAGTTGAAAGAGAACCTGGTCAAAGACAAGGAAAACCTCGTCAAGAAAAGGATGGAAGCGGAAATAGCTGAGATAGAGGCGGCCGCTGAAAGCGATGATTCACAGTCAGATGTGAGTACGACACAGCGCGTCGAAGAGTGGGTGAAAACCACGCCCCAAGTCCCCCAATTGATAGAAGTATTGGGGACGCCGGCTGTGTCAGGCGCACCTATGGAAATGGCTGCGCCCCGTGAAACATCTGACCCCCGTGAACAAACCGTAAGTAGGGTGAATCTTGAGAATAACCACCGTGGGTCGTCAGTGCCGTGTGATCTAGACCAGTCCCGAGTACCTAGGACATCCGCGTCTGTACCGTTACCTAACATAACGGCACCAATTACGTCCAGGTACATGCCAGTAACGTCAGATGGAGTAAGGTTCCAGTTACCCAGCCGTTATACCGCCTTTACCACTCCGGTCGCAAGTGTACCTCGAGTAGCCACACTCGAGTCGGATACACGGCGGCAGATGCAGTACGGAGTGGATGAAAGAGAAAGGCGGAGAGAATCGTCAGGGGACAGAGACCGTAAGATAGACAGACTGGCAGAGGCTATCACGAACATGGCACGACCACCACGACCGGTACCAAGACAGGCATATGAATTGCCCTACTTCAAAGGTGACCCAGCCGACTGGATATCATATCGGAACATGTACTGGGAAACATCACAATTATACAATTTCAAGGCGCACGAAAACTTAGCACGATTAAAAACCTCGTTACAAGGCGACGCAAAGGTATCAGTAGAGGACTTACTACGATCGTCAACTGATCCGTCCGAGATAATGCGCGCGCTAGAGGATGAGTACGGTCACCCGACCCTAGTGCTACAGTACGCCATACAAAAGGTCAAAGAATTACCTAGAGTAACGGAAAGTGGACGCGAACTAAGGAAATTCTCGTCAACGGTCCGAAATTGTGTTTCGTTACTCAAAAATATTCGTGCGGATGGATATATAAATAATCCACAGCTGGTGAGTGACCTGCTGAGCAAGCTGACCCCTGTACAGCGCGCGCAATACGGTGACTTCGCAATGGGCCTGGACAACACACAGGGGGTGGACCTAAGAGTGTCTCCAAATCTAGAAATATTATCACATTTTCTAATACACTTGACACGCTCAACGTCGTACTACACTCAGGCGAGTATGTTTGAGCCCGGTCCATCGAAGCCCCCTGCCAAGCAACAGCAGAAGTATGGCGGCGCCGGTCAGTCTCGGCCAGCCAACGCCGCGCGCTCGGCCGCGAGCAGGCCTCCGTTGACGCAACGAGTGAACACGCAGAGCGACGAGTCTGCCGCTCCTGAAGAATGCGTTATATGTCAACGAAAGCACAACATAGAAGAGTGTGACCAGTTCAAAAAGCTTACCGTTCAACAGCGTTGGGACACGATAAAGGAGAAGAACACATGCTTCAAATGTCTCGTGAGTAAACATCCCAAGAGGTTTTGCCGTGCGAGTAGATGCAAGAAGTGCGGGTTCGGACATCACCTGCTGTTACACGCGGACAAGCAGCCTAAAGAAAAGGTGGTCACTCCGCCAGAAAGTAAGACGGAAAGCGTCACAAATATAGGCGAGTGGCGAGCTACGGCACTACTGAAAATTATGCCAGTAACGGTCAGCGATGGAAACAGTGACGATAATCAGTGTTACGCACTACTGGACGACGGTGCAACCGTGTCACTCATCGACAGTTCGCTCGCCACAGACTTAGTGGGTCCATGTGTTCCTCTCTCCTTAAAAACCGCGGGTGGCTACGGAGTAACAGACTCAACGTCGCGAGTGGTACAAGTGCGCGTAAAAGGACCTAACGGTCAGTGCCATAACATTACGTGTCGGACAATAGTGGACATTAACCTACCAACGCAAACAGTGTCCGCCACAGTGATCGACGACAACGCGCACCTACGCGACTTGGGTTGCGTAGAGATGAGGGGAGCCAAACCGCTGCTGCTTCTCGGACAGGACAACTGGGAGCTGCTCGTCAGTCAGGACATCCGCCAAGGAAAATCCGGTAAGCCAGTTGCCTCACTCACTAAGTTAGGTTGGGTCATACATGGACCATTTAATATTAATAACAATAATAATAGTAAAGAATGTGTTAGTTGCATGACCGTTTCCCTTCCTGATTTACATAATCTAGTTAAATCACAGTTTGAGCTAGAAGCGATAGGTATTTCAGAGAATTTACGTAAACATAAAGATGTCGAAAGGGCATTAGCCGTGTTAGACAGCACTAGCCATCGTATCCCTGACCAGTCACAATGGGAGGTCGGTTTGTTGTGGAAACATGACAATATTCAGTTACCTGATAATTATAATCAGGCCAGGCAAAGGCTGTACGGCATAGAGAAACGTATGCGTAAAGACACTAGTTTCGCTGAGCAATATTCAGCTCAGATAGGTAGGTTAGTAGACGAAGGTTACGCGCGTAAAGTAGACGGTAACATAGACAGCTCGCCGGTTTGGTATTTACCGCATTTCGGAGTCGTTAACCCGAACAAACCGGGCAAGCTACGTCTCGTGTTCGACGCAGCCGCTACGTCTCATGGGACGTGTTTAAATGATAATCTGCTAACCGGACCTGACTTACTGAATTCTTTGCTAGGTATTTTAATTAAGTTCAGGATAGGCCCCGTCGCGTTTTCAGGGGATATCGCTGATATGTTCTTACGAGTAAAAATAAGGGCAGAAGATCAAGGCGCGCAATTATTTTTATGGAGAGGCGCGGATCACCATAAAGAACCAGATACATACGCGATGAATTCCATGATATTTGGTGCAGCCTCGTCCCCTACTACGGCAATATATATACTCAACAAAAATGCCGATGATTTCATTGATGTTTATCCCGAAGCTGTGGAAGCCATTAAATCTAGGCACTATATGGACGACTATCTAGATAGTGCTTGGACCGAGGAGAAGGCTAACACGTTAATAGAGGAAGTGACACGAATACATGCATCCGGTGGATTCATTATCCGGGGGTGGGTCACTAACTCATCGGAGCTAAGGGAAAGGCTGAAAATAGAAATGCCTGATAAGGTAGCCCTTGAGAAGGGAACAGGCTCAGTAGAGAGGACCCTAGGTTTAATATGGTCACCTAAAGACGACGAGTTAGGTTTTGATCTGTCATTTAAGAGACTACCACCGGAAATTATAAATGGTAGCTTAGTGCCCACTAAAAGACAATTTCTTAGTATGATAATGTCGATTTACGACCCGCTAGGTTTCCTATACCCGTGTGTAATTCAATCACGCATATTAATGCAACGAATATGGAAGTCGGGAATACAATGGGACGAACCCTTAAAAGAAAAGGACGCCAAAGTATGGTTTAATTGGCTCCATAATTTATACCGCTTAAACGAATTAAAAATACCGCGGTGGTACGGGTTAAAACTCGATAATTTAGAATTACACGCGTTCGGGGACGCCAGCGAGCTTGCTTACGCCGCAGTAGTATACCTAGTGGGCTCTAACTCTGAAGGAAAGAGGGAATCGGTTATGTTACTAGGGAAAGCGCGAGTAGCTCCACAAAAAGTAGTATCCATTCCCAGGCTAGAGTTACAAGCAGCCGTGTTAGCCTGTCGTATAGCAGACACTGCCCACAAAGAGTTAGGTATACGAATCGAAAAGAAATTCCTTTGGACCGACAGCAAGACTGTATTAAAATGGATAAACTCCGATGCACAGGAATTTCAACGATTCGTCTCGCACAGACTAGCCGAAATAGATAGGCTGTCAGATAGAGGCAACTGGCGCTGGGTACCTTCACAGGATAACCCAGCTGATAAGGCCACCAGGTTGTGTTGGCCCGATGACCACGCGGAGTGGCTCTCGGGCCCCTCGTTTCTATGTAACCCACAGGAGCTGTGGCCTGCGTGTCCCGAGGCTGAGGCGTCGGAAGCGGACCTTGAGCGCATCCAGCGGGTCCACGCCGCGGCAGCACCGGCGGCACCACTCCTAGAGTACGAGCGCTACTCATCGTGGACGCGCATTCAGCGTGTCATGGCGCGCGTGCTCATCTTCAGCGGCCGATGCCGCAAACGTCGGTCGACTACGGAGCTGTGTCAGCGAGACCTAGAAGATGCTCACAACAGCCTGTTGAGGCTGTGTCAAGAAGAAAGCTTTCAAAGCGAGCGGGCCACCATCCTTAAAGGCCTGCCCGTTCCCAGCAGCAGCAGCATCAAGGCTCTCGACCCCATGCTAGCCGACGACGGGTTGCTACGAGTGAGAGGGCGCCTGAGTGCCTGTGAGGTGCTCACGTTTGGCGAGCGGCACCCTATTATCCTGGAGGGCCGCCATCCTCTGACAAGAAAGCTAATCGCTCATTACCATGCGATGGCTCTGCACGCCAACCACGAGACCGTCGTCAACAATCTACGGGAAAAATACTGGGTCACTAAAATCAGAACCTCAGTGAAGACAGTGGTTGCCAACTGCCAACTCTGTCGCGTCTGCCGAGCCAAGCCCGCGCCACCGAAGATGGGTGACCTGCCGCTCGCAAGGCTGGAACCATCCAGACGAGCCTTTGTGCGAGTGGGGGTGGACTACTTCGGCCCGATGGAGGTCGCAATCGGGCGACGGCGCGAGAAGAGGTGGGGTGTCCTATTCACCTGCCTCACTACACGCGCCGTCCACCTTGAGTTGGCCGCTTCCCTAAGCGCCGACTCCGCCATACTAGCCTTGCGGCGCCTCATAGCGCGCCGCGGGCAACCAGCACATCTGTACTCTGACCAGGGTACCAACTTCATCGGGGCCAATACCGAGCTTCGAGCAGCCCTGAAAGACCTCAACCAAGGTCAGATAAGGGCCGAGGCCATTCACCGTGGCATCGAATGGCACTTCAATCCCCCGGCGGCCCCACACATGGGTGGCTGCTGGGAGCGCCTGGTGAGATCCGTGAAGAACGCACTTCGCAGTACGCTCAAGGAGCGTGCCCCTCGTGAGGAGGTCCTCTACACCCTCCTCACCGAAGCCGAGCTGATCGTAAACAGCCGGCCACTGAGCTACGTGAACGACGACCACGACCAGCCCGTGGTCCTGACGCCGAACCATCTACTCCTGGGCACTGCGTCCGGGAGTACTCCGTTTGCATCGAGCGACGCCGAAGACATCGACTCTCGCCGGCAGTGGCGGCGCGTGAACGCGCTCGCCGACATGTTCTGGCGGCGCTGGCTGCGAGAGTACCTGCCTACGCTCCAACGTCGGGAAAAGTGGTTAAACAATGTGCCGAACGTACGTATCAGTGACGTAGTAGTGATTGTGGACAATAATAGACCGCGAAGTGCGTGGACCAAAGGTCTCATCAAAGCTGTGTATCATGGACACGATGGTATTATCCGTGTAGTAGATGTTAAGACTGTAAATGGGGTCCTACGTCGACCCGTAGCGAAGATTATTGTGCTTCCCACAGACCAAGAATTGTAAGTCGGTTGAACCCTGTTACAGGGGGTGGAATGTAGGCGAAGCTCAATAAAACAAGCTATAGTTAGTATTTATGTTTCTTTATTGTTTTGGGCGACGCCCTATGAGACTAACTAACTTTTAACATTAATATCTCCTCGCTATTGTATTCGGTAACTCCGGTATAGCCTCTGTAAAATACCTAAACAAATACCTATACTGTTCTTTAATAAAAGTAGTAGATTTCCATGAAGATACTTAAGTAAATACCGATGTATGTTTATAATCAGCTGTATTACCATTGTCTTGACCTTTTGAATTCTAATTAACCTGCAATTACCTGTAACAATAACCTGTTGGAATCTAATTAGTCTGTAATGCCTGTGTTATGTTTGTATAAAACTAATTAGCTTATAGTTACCTAACTCATTTATTGTAAAGCACTAATTAGCTGTGAGTAGGTATGAATATACCTAAAATACCTTATGTAGTTCGTACACGATTTTGAAAGTAGCGTATGTCCAATAGGACGAGCCACATTGTTAATCCAATAAGAAAGCAGAAACCTTGAACTCGCTTACACGTGTTTTGAAATTCTCGACAAGTCGAAACCTGTCCCCTTAGGGAAAGTCCATTTTTCTCACTCTCAATTGGCGGAGCGGCTAATCAAAGTAAAGAAATGTATACGCTACTTGCGGTAGGCAACAAAAGTTATAAAAGGGCCGAGCGTCTATTTTTGGATTTAGTATTTTTACAAGTTTACAAGAATCATCAAGTTACCACGTAGTGTTTGTGAAGTAAGTGGCTCCGCTGTCCACTGCTTAGTCGCGATGTACCCTATATCTAGTTAGCCAGTCTTCAAGTGTAATATAGCTAGGATTTAATTATGTGTACTGCTTATTCTAACTGTATTTTATATTGTGTGCTGTGTACTCTTTTACAACCATTTTTAGTGATTTCTGTGTAATTTTATGTGTGCCAAATATACTCAATTATTACGACATTCTGACTGGTTTAATTTCACTCTTTCGTCAAGGGAACACCGTCACCCCCGCCTACAACACCTGACTCCCGTTTTATTAACAGATAAGTTGTTGGACATAATTAATAATTTCTCTCAGTATTTTAGTTCTGGTACTACAACATCAACTTTAAATACAGGGTGTACTATGTTTATTAAGCTTAATATCAATACTCCCGTTTACTATCGGTCATACTAACTTAATCACGCTAAGACTCTTTGTGTCCGTAACATAATTAAAGACTTGTTGGACACGGGAATTATAGAGGAGTCGGAGTATGATTACGCGAGTCCAATTCTTCGTTCTTGGCCACAGAGATCGAATATTTGGGTAGATCAATTTGTGAAGGTCAGGTTAGGCCGAGTCATGTAAAAGTGAAGGCTTTGATTGACTCAGCCGAACCGCAAAATGTAAAGCGGATTCGTCAATTCATGGGTTTAGCCAGCTATTTTAGGCGGTATATAGCTGGATTTGCCCAGAAAAGTGCGTGTATCGCGGCACTTACTAAAAAGGGAGTACGTTTTAATTGGGGTGTCGAACAACGGGCTGCTCGTAAGTAAATTGTGGAATGTCTAACGAGTGAGCCAGTACTTGCAATTTACGACCCTTCATTACCCATAGAAGTCCACAAAGACGCGAGTTCAATTGGGTATGGAGCTGCATTGATGCAAGTGCATGAAGGTAATCGTAAGCGAGTGGTGTCCTACTTTAATAGGCTTACTCAGGGAGCTGAGAGCAGATACCATTCATATGAGCTTGAAACGCTTGCAGTGGTAAAAATATTAGTCGGAATCTAGTTAAGGTATGCACGGTTCAGAAACCGTTGAATTGGGCGCGGATTGCTCAGGCTTCCGATGAGGAGACTCGGTCCCTTACTCAAAAATTGGCGGATGGCCAATTAGACTCCAGGCGTTATATTTTCAAAAACGACATCCTTTATGTAAAGTTCGCACCTACCGGTGAAAATCCCAAATTCCTTTGCTATATCCCAATAGGTCACAGACTTAGCCTTATACGAATTTTCCATGATGAACATGATCATCCCGGTGTCGATAAGACAGTTGATCTTATCACGAAACACTTCTGGTTTCTAGGGCTGAGGGCTTTTTGTACAGAAGTATATAACACACTGTTTAGTGTGTCTCTCCCATAAGAAACCCCCGAGCCGTTTTACAGCCCATTCACTCTTGGGAAAAACCGGATTCACCTTTCGAAACTATCCATTTAGATTCCTTAGGTCCTCTTCCCGAAGCCAATGGTTACCGCCATGTTCTTATAATTATAGATGCGTTTTCTAAATTCTGTTTGTTATACCCTATGTACCGACAAGACGCTGATGAACTAAATCGCCATTTCACCAATATGATCTCCCTTTTCGGAACTCCTAGTAGCCGATCGAGGTCGCATGTTCCAGAGCACCGAATTTCTAAATCGGGTCAAAGACATGGGTTGTGACATTCACCTTATCACCCCTGAAATGCATCACTCTAACGGGCAAGTAGAACGATATTGTCGCACTGTGCTAAACATGGTTCGTATTGAGTGCAATCATCAACGGGAAAAGTGGCCGAGTGTTATGTGGAAACTGCAGTTGATTCTCAATATCACAAAACATAGAACAACTCAGTATTCAGCTTTGAACCTATTGATAGGTATTGATGCTGCGACGCCACTCATTCGTAGCTTGGTTCGCGATGTGGCCTCTGAAGGTTCCAGCCCTAATCGGGAAGCTCTTCGCAAAATGAGTCGACAAAGAGCATCGGAACGTCTCCGTTCAAATCAAGGACAACATGACGCCTATGTTAATCAAGGGCGAAAGCCACCCCGTGTTTTTGAACTGAATTCCTTTGTTTTTGTGAGAAAACAGGCTCAATCTACTGGGAAGCTGGATTCGTGCAAGCGATGGCCTTATCGCGTGGCGAAAGTACTCCCACACGGTCGCTATGAGCTGCATCTCTTGGCTGGCTCGTATGGCAAGTCGACACAAGCAGCTGCTGAATACATGATCCCGTGGCAAGGGGAATGGACTCCTAACGTGTGTACTGCTTTCTTCAGCGGTGAGTGTTTCCTTTAGTTGTGTAACGAGTTAGCGAAATGAGTTTTGCTTATTTTTATGTAAATGATACACTTCACTGAACTTGACTTATTTGAAAATTTAGAGGGCTATCTATTAATCTAATGAGTGCATTTTTGTTGGGAGCGATAATGTTGAACGACGTTAAAGGGAAGTCGAGTCTTGCAATTTGAAATAGGCTTGTCTTGGAGCGCATCGGACATGCTATCTCAAATTGACGGATACACTTCAAGTGAGGTACGGTTTCATATTATTGGATGAGCCTCTGTCTTGGAGTGCATCGGACATGCTACCTAGTATATGGAACATACCTTGGTACTAGCTCATGAAGGGATACTGTCTTGGAGTAGCCTTATCGGACCTACGGTCTTGGAGTAGCCGTATCGGACCCGTGTGGTCTTGGAGTAGCTTTATCGGACCTATGGTCTTGGAGTGGTGTTCTCAGACATGTTATCCTCGAGCTGTGGTACACGTAGAGTCGGACTATGGGTTTGTCTCTGACTATCGTTTTTAATGGGAATGAGTGCTTGTCGATAAGCATCATATGTACTATGTTATGTCTGGGATTGGTTTGAAACATGCTTATATGTAAACCGACTCACACACGCAAAGTTATGCCTCACGCAGGTCTCTAACGAGTCGTGAGGTGGCGATCTTCCGACAAGTCCCGCCCCGGGTGGTTGGTTTGGATATTTGAATGTTTCACACCTATTGTGCGTAGGCTATGCTAGGCTAGCCCAAAGTTACTATGCTGTTGAAATAAATGTTGTTGAAAAGAGCTATTTTATCGACAATTATTTTGCTAACAATTGCTGTTTTGTTATCTTACAACAATGATTCTCGTGTGGTTTTGTTTCTTTTACAGAAAGTGAGGAGTCTGAGCAGGCTGTTGGCGAGACTGAGCCAGTTGATGACGAACCAGGACCTTGCACCTCTGGCACGCTGAAGCAGATGGAGATGCCCGATCAGCACTTCAGTGCTTCAAGCAGTGAAGACTCGGGACCTTCCATGCCAACGTTGGAGACAGATCTTCGAAGCTAGAAGATAAAGGAGTCCGAGGACGGTCTCCAGTCAGGAAAGGCCGTATAGAAGATAGGAAGATATGAAGAGGGGGAAGGCCTATATAAGGCGCTGCACCACTAGCATCCCCCCTTTTTTTCACTCGGAGCCGTCGTGGGAACAACATCGTGAGGACGTCACTCTGTCGGTTACATTTAAAATTGTGTCTGTATTCGCGCCATAATTTGTTAGTTCTGTTGTGAGTGTATTTTTTTCGTTTAGTTAATTTGTTATTCGATTCCTAGTATTAAATTGTTGTCAGTTCGATTTGCTTATTTGAATAATTTCCTGGAGGTATTTCTAAAATTATTTAAAAAAAAAGTCACTTCTGGTCTAATTTCCAAGAATACTTATAATAAAACTGTAGAGAGGTCAATTCTGTACATTGAAAATATATTCAAAATTAATATTGGAGGATGAATGGTGATCGATACTGATGCCAAAAATGCAATCAGTAAATTTTTTGTCTGTCTGTCTGTCTGTCCGTCTGTCTGTATGTGCACGCATGGGTCAAAAACTACTGAAGGGATTTTAACCATACTTGGTACGATTGTAGTCCATACTCCTGGGCAGGTTATAGGCTATATAACATAATATAACATAACGCTAAGACACATAGGAGCCGAGCAGTGATGATAAATTTGAAGCAAGTCGGATGAAAATGCGCTTTCGAGCTAAAAAAAATATACCTGGATTAGCACATAGGCTACTTTTTATACCGGTAGTACAAACGTGGGATATTTTCGGACCTCCACGCGGGCGAAGCCGCTGGCAAAAGCTAGTATTGAATAAAACAAAACTTATAGGTAGAAGGTAGATACATCAGAAATTGTGAAAAATGTTGTACTAAAATTTGACGAATCAGTCGTCCCTGTGTTACACTTAAAAAGATAAATCATTTTTTACAATCCTTAAGGAAAACGTTGAGTAGGGGAAAACGGGAAAACGGGCGGCGAGCTACCCATTGCTCACCGCCCGCAAGAAGTCTATTGGTCTATTGTACGTAGTTTATGCTAGCATAAGTTTTTGGAATCACTGACTCCCAAGTCACAGGCAATAAACTTAGTTTAGGAGCCAGTATGTTCGACGCCAGGCCAGGCTTCGACCATAGGATTTTAATTATTATGTGGAAGCGTGATAATCGTGGGCCCTGGGTCAAGAAGTGGCGAGCGAACTGTCCGCCGTGCGCGGAGCTGAACAATAATATATTCAAATACTCACCTCATGGTTGAGGAACACCTGCTTCTGGAGCCTACTTGGATTTATGTATGTAAATGAGTGTATATTGTATTGTGTAGTGACGTTGTAAGTGGTATCCAGGACACCAGGCTGCTGCATTAGGCCAGAGATTTTCTCCAACATGCGGTTCACTGTCACTTCAAACTATTTCAACTAAAGTTCAAACTAAACCCGTATTATTTCGCCCAACGGGGTTGATTACACAAACAAACAATTGGATCACGGCAAATTGCCACAAACGGATCGATTTAAAGGGATAAATTTACAAACGGGGTCGGAACGCCAAGAGGACCCACCATCCCTTTCAAGATCAAAAACCCAAGCAGGTGTCAAAGTCAAACTGACAAGTGACAGTTCTCTCTCTGTTACACGTTTAGAAACGTAGGCGCATAGAGTAATAAACGGGACGGAACACAGTAGATAAATTAGTTTCACATCTCTGTACCAAATTATTGTACAGTTGATTTGTCACCATACTATAGATAATAAAGCATTTTTCTATTTCTATTTTCTTTTCTCCCCCCAGGCAGGGCACACTTCCACCGTATGCTCCACTGTGTCCTCTAGACGATCCTCACAATGGAAACACCCGGGCGTATCCTCCCGTTTTATCCTGAACAGGAACCCATTGAAGCACCCATGCCCGGTGAGAGAGAGAGTTACGTAAGTTAAGTAATTGATATTATATCCTAATCATTGCCTATTATGATAATGTTGTTGTACTGTTTATAGTGTTGCCAATATTGCTAATGTTTTAAATCCTATAAATGGAATATTCATATTCTTTTCCTAGATATTATTGTTATATTTTGATTATATTGATATTATTCTGAGTTCTCTTGGACAATGGTCCAAGAGATAGAATTAATGTATTTAATATAATGATAATGTATGGCAATGTAAGAAATGTGTTGATATAATACTTCAATACTGTTTCCATGGAATTTCTTGTCCTTCTTCTCCATGAAGACCAAGTTTTGGAACGGACGACTAGCTTTCTGATTAATTGCTGACAAGTCTCATTGAAATAAATGTCTATTCTTGTCTTTCTGTGCTTTACTTATTGAAACCCTTTCCTATACACAGTAAATAAGCCGTTACCATTCTGACATTCAAAGCTTGATAATTAGTACATATATATATATACACTTATAGTTATATACTGCTTAATATAACATCAGAAGTGGCGGTTGTTCCCTGTCCTTTTAAAACTGCTTATTAATGAATGTTATTTTCTTATTTTCATGCTCGATGGTGGGGCCACTAACGATCTATTGGAAACCGTTCGTTGGTGGGTCGCTGACTACACTTGCACCTTGACATCTGAGCTGCGGTGCTGCAAGTTGCTGTATGAGGTTTGAGACTGCGAAACCTCGACTTTTTGTAATAATATCACGAAGTTTTCCGGAAATAAGTAGTAAATGAAATCGTTGAAATCCTTAGAGGCCCTTCTACATTAAAACGAAATTCAAAGGGATAAAATGATTAAATTAAGGGATTTAGTATTGCCAATCACTTTTACATCATCATTCAATAGATAATCAAGTACCAATGGGTTATTGTGGATGGAAACATGTTAACTACTTAATAATCATTGTACCAGTTTCTTTCAAGTATTATAAGAGGATACAATTTTGAAAAAAAAGGGGAAGTGGTATGATGCAGGTGTTCACAGAAGTGAAACTTCACGATGTCAGATGTTTAGAAAGTATTTATTTGCACAGAAAGAGGTACCGGTTACACATATTAAAGTTTAGAAAAAGAACCTAGCCACTTTTAACATTAACTATAAATTTAAAAACTTTTTTTAAGGAGGTCGGTTGTTGTTTTTTTTGAAAAGGATTTTCTATTTTTAACTTTTTAGTTATGGTATGTATCTCCTATATTACTGCTGGCCACGTGAATAGAATATTATCACGATAAACAAAGTGGATTAAATTCGTATTATCGAAGCTAATGCAAAAACTACCAAAGCAAAGTCAATAAAATTCAAATGGGACTACACCGCTATCAATAAAAAAAAAAGAATCATCAAAATCGTTCACCCAGCCAAAAATTATGAGGTAACAAACATAAAACATACAGTTGAATTGAGTACCTCTTTTTTGAAGTCGGTCGAAAAAATAGTAAAGTGAATCCGTTTTTCGTAAAGTTTTAATGATGATACATGTACTAACAACAAGAAATCGTTACGTTAGGGCCGTAATACACACTTGGCTGGCCACGTATTTTATTATTTACCGTAGCATCTTAAATAAATTAATTCTATCTCTTGGACCATTGTCCAAGAGAACTCAGAATAATATCACATAATCAAAATATAACAATAACTAGCTGACCCAGCGAACTTCGTACCGCCTCATAATCAATAAAACCCATGTTAGGTGAGCTCCTACCAAGTTATGCCAACCTGGTACTCCGAAGACATAAAGCGTTTTCTAGCTATCACACACCCATGTTAGTTGAGCTCCTACCAAGTTATGACAACCTGGTACTTCGAAGACATATTAATAAGGAACTTTTTTGGATGATTTTTTCCACCTTAGGTCCGAAAAATCTAAATATCTTACGGGCCCCTATTTTTAAAAAAAATAAAATATAGCCTATGTTACTTGTAGATAATGTAGCTTTCTAATGGTGAAAGAATTTTTAAAATCGGTCCAGTGGTTATTGAGTTTATCCATTACAAACAAACAAACAAACAAACAAAAATACAAACTTTTCCTCTTTATAATATTAGTATAGATATCTAGGAAAAGAATATGAATATTCCATTTATAGGATTTAAAACATTAGCAATATTGGCAACACTATAAACAGTACAACAACATTGTCATAATAGGCAATAATTAGGATATAATATCAATTACTTAACTTACGTGACCTCTGGACGATCCTACCACACAAAAGAATATGTACGATTGGATTAGACGCAATGGGTTTTTTTTTTTGATATGTTAGGTTAGGTTAGGTTAGGTCGTCGCCCCCTACATCCGTCGCCCCCTATTCAAGGTATACATGCATAGGACTCAAGATGGTGGCGCGTAGTGTTCCACGCGCGCCTCTCTGTGATGTATGGGGGGGAGTTTAACACCTCACTCCCCCCCAACGTGAGGAGGCCCGCAGAAGCGGGCCGGCACCAGTTGGGGATCGCGGAAGACATATTGATTCCGTGGTCCCCGACGTAGGTGTGGGACTGAACACCGGGGTGGTTAAGGTCGTCGCCCCCTATTCCTTAGGACCCGAGATGGTGGCGCGTAGTGTTCCACGCGCGCCTCTCTGTGATGTATGGGGGGGAGTTTAACACCTCACTCCCCCCAACGTGAGGAGGTCCGCAATGGCGGGCCGGCACTAGTCGGGGATCGTGGAAGATATACTGGTTCCCGTGGTCCCCGACGTAGGTGTGGGACGGAACACCGGGGTGGTTTTAGTCAGTAAGAGTCTGACAGAACCCTCCGCCCACCCCAGGGCGGAGGACATCCATGAGGATTTCCACCTCGAGATAAAAAAAAAAAAAGTTTAGGTTAGGTTAGGTTGGGGTGCGTGCAGAAAACCTCCTCATGTGCTTTGACTGCTGCTCGTTCTTTTTGGATACGTTCGGGGGAAAGGGCAGCCGTTGGGCCGGTGCACCCTGGGTACAGCCAATATTCTTTCCATGTCGGAAACAATATTGGCTGTGGCGAATTTCTGCGCGGGGGGGCGGAGCTTTATGCTCCTGGGTCGGTTCATCTGGACCGACCAACCGTCATCCACTCCTCCCTCTGCTTACAGAGGACAGGTTGTTTGGTGACGATGGCGGCGGCGGCGCTCGTTGTGCACTCACCTGCCAACGGGCTAGCAGCGGGGGATCTGATCCTCCTGACTGCACCTGTCGAAATCGTAATCCGTGAAGAGATCATGGCCATGTTTTATGACTTGGAACGGGATGAGGATCTTGGCTTAACCGCCCGGATCGCGAGGAAGATAACCTCTATAAAAAATTCCTCTAATACCAAGTTTTGGTGTGCGGCAAGGGTATGAATGGCTGAGGAGTAGTGTTATCTGTAACTTTAGTTACAGGTGGCGCATCAGTCACGAGCGCACCCCCAGCCAGGGTACCAGTGGACCCCCTGGTTGGGTTACAAATTTACACTTACCTAGGGACAGGGGGTGAACCTAGGCGGACTTTTTACATCCCCCACACTCGTGGGACTCATATGGAACCCAATAAAACTAATTCTCTGGTGAAGGTGCCGACCGTTGTGGTCGAGCGTTTGGGGTCGGGTGCGGCGTCGGATACCGACGGCGCGTCCGATAGGATGAGCGTGGCGAGCGTGAGCTCGCAGCACTCGCGGAAGGAAGAGGGGGCAGCGAGGCGCTGCGGTAAGCGCTCGCCACGCTCCTCTAGCGAGGAGAGCCTGCCGGCACCTAAGGTACCGACGGGCAGCAATAGACGAGGTCGAGCGGTGGCTGGCAGAGCTGCTGTTCCTTTGGTGGAGCGCGATGAGCGGGGGCGCTTCGCGTCGGTGTCGCGGCCCGACACTCCGGCTCCAGTGGAGCCCTTAGAGGTGTTGGAGAGTGACCCGACCAGCGAGGGCTCTCTTCTCGGACTTAATAAGGCGGAAGCCAACGCCGCAAAGCGGGCGCAGCGCAAGGCTTTGGCGGAAGATGAGGTCAGTGAGCTGACTCGTCAGATGCAGGAGCGGCGCTCTGCCCGGATGGCTGCCGGAGGGGGCTTGTCGCCAGTGGCGTATTGCCGCCAGGTTTTAGACGGCGTGGATGTGATCCAGAAGGTTGCCACAAAATCCGGCAACCTGAAGGGCACATTCACGCGCGCCCTTAAAGAGGTGGCTGAGGCTATCAGGGAGGGAGCTGAGGTCCTCCTTAATGGTACAGGCCCGGAGGAGACGGCGGAGTTATGGGAGGAGAACCGCCGTCTTCGATCCGAATTGCAGGACCTCAAGCGGGAGGTTGCCGTCCTGCGGGCGGCCCCGGGCACCGGATCATCGCCGGTGCCGTTGCTGGCTCCACAGTCGGCCCCATCGTCGACCCCTGCACTTGCGGATGCGGAGGTCGAAAAGATCGCTCGCATTTGTATGGTGCAGTGCGGGCAGATGGTAGGGGCTCGACTAGAGGCCATAGAGCCGAGGCTCCTCCCAGTCGAAACCCTCCGTCCACCGCTCGCTGCGGATAAGCGGAGGAGAGAGGCAGCGGCCAAGTGGGCTGAGCCAAGCCAGCCTGGGAAGGGGGCCACAAAGCCCGCAATCGAGGCCAGAAAGCCCGCGGAGGTGGCGACAAAGCCTGCAAAGGCCGCGCCCATTTCCTAGGTGGCGGTTTCCGCGACTGCTCCCCCGGCGACTGCGCGCAGGCCTACTTCGGAGGGCTGAACGACAGTCGTCAAAAAGGGGAAAAAGAAGAAGAAGGCACTGCCAGCTCCCGCAAGAGCACCAGCGCCAGCCAGAAGGAAGACCCAGGGGCCGCCTAGGGCAACAGCCCCACGCTCCGCGGCTGTGGTAATTACTCTGCAGCCCGGAGCCGTCGAGAGGGGCCTCTCGTATAAGACGGTCCTTGTGGAGGCGAAGGCCAAGGTCGCATTCCCCGACCTTGGCACACCGTCCGGCTTCATTCTGAGGCCGGCCATTACGGGGGCGCGGCTGCTACAGGTTTCCGGTGCCAGTTAGCAGCGAAAAGGCGGACATCCTGGCCGCCAAATTGAGGGAAGTTCTTCAACCCGGAGGACGTTCGGGTGTCCAGGCCCATGAAGACGAGCGAGCTGCGCGTCGAAAGCATGGACGACTCGACGACCCCGGCTGAGGTCGCGGCGGCCGTCGCCAGATTCGGTGGATGTCCGCCTGACGATGTGCGTACGGGCGAGATCTGCACCGACGCTTCCGGGCTCGGCGGGATCTGGGTTAAGTGCCCGGTGGCGACGGCCAATAAGGTCGCCGGCGCTGGACGTCTGTTGGTGGGGTGGGTTGCAGCGAGGGTCAAGCTTTTTTTTTTTTTGATCTCGAGGTGGAAATCCTCATGTCCTCCGCCCTGGGGTGGGCGGAGGGGTCTGTCAGACTCTTACTGACTAAAACCACCCCGGTGTTCCGTTCCGTCCCACACCTTTGTCGGGGACCACGGGAACCAATATGTCTTCCGCGATCCCCGACTAGTGCCGGCCCGCCGTTGCGGGCCTCCTCACTTTGGGGGGGAGCGAGGTGTTAAACTCCCCCCCATACATCACAGAGAGACCCCGGCTGAGGTCGCGGCGGCCGTCGCCAGGGTTGGTGGATGTCCGCCCGACGATGTGCGTACGGGCGAGATTCGCACCGACGCTTCCGGGCTCGGCGGGATCTGGATTAATTGCCCGGTGGCGGCGGTCAATAAGGTCGCTGACGCTGGACGTCTGTTGGTGAAAGAAAGAAGAAAGAAAGAAAGAAAATACATTTATTTAGCACAGTTGAAAGGCACATAACAGTTAGTTATACAGCAGGAAATAAGAAAAAAATAAAATAAAAAAGTGTGAGGTGAGATGTCAGAAACTAGCATTATAGTGTGCCTCACGGCTGCGCCAAAAAGGCCCAGTTCAGCAAAAAAGCCAGACAACTAGTGCCTGACGCTGGTTTTCAACTGGACCTGAAAATGAGGTGACGGATGTAAATCAGTTTTATATCAAAGCTGCAACGTGATATGTGTATGCATTTATAAATTAAATAAATATTAATCAGACAAACAAATAAATACACAATTAAAATAAAATACATAGTAACGATACGATATGTACATATATGATATAGTTAGTTAGTTAGTCAATCAATTTAGTAACTAGTGTAAATACTAGGCTGTTCAAAAAGTAGTGAGACTGACGTAGTAATGGGGAGTACTTGCAAAAAAAAATTACTGTCACGGAATGATTAGGTCTTTGTCATAATACCCTCAAATAATTATCTTTCTATCTTGTCTGTGTCAGTTGTATTAATTATTTGTATGTGACGTGTCGATAACTCTCGCTAAAAATGGATAAAATTGAAATCCGTGCGGTGATAAAATACTTTTGCTTGAAAAATTTTACTATGGAACAAATTTTTAAAGACTTACGTGAGACATTGGGGGAGTCTGCTCCTCCATATTCTACAGTGGCTCGGTGGTGTGCAGAGTTTAAACGTGGTAGAACATCGGTTAAAGATGACCCGCGCTCGCGCCGCCCTTCGACGTCAGTCACTCAGGAAATGGTCGAAAATGTTGAAAAAATTGTTTTGGATGATCGCCGTGTCACAGTCCGTTTTATAGCTGAAGAGTTGAAGATTTCAACTGGTAGTGTGCATAGCATTTTGCAAGATCACTTAGGAATGAAAAAGGTATCCGCGCGTTGGGTCCCGAGAATGCTAACGGACGCACAAAAGCAAACGCGACTCAACATTTCAAAGAGTTCATTGGAACTGTTTCAACGAGATCCTGATCTTTTTTTTGCCCGATTCGTAACAATGGATGAAACATGGCTTCATCATTATGATCCAGAAACGAAACAAAAATCAATGTCCTGGAAAAGACCGTCATCTCCCACACCAAAGAAATTCAAGACTCGACCATCTGCCGGTAAGATCATGGGCTCAGTTTTTTGGGACAGCCAGGGGTTGATAATGATTGAATACCTTGAACATGGAGCCACTATCACAGGAAATGTCTACGCAGGATAAATAAAAACATTACGTCAGGAAATCATTGAAAAGCGACGAGGCAAACTCGCGAAAAAAGTTTTGTTCCATCAAGACAACGCACCGGCGCACAAGTCTGCAGTTGCCATGGCAGCAATCCAAGATGCTGGGTTTGAGATCCTCAATCATCCACCATATTCACCGGACTTGGCCCCTAGTGATTTCTACCTATTTCCACGTTTGAAAGAATACTTGAGAGGCACAAAATTTGAAGATGACGAAGAAGTGAAAGCCGCCGTAAACGATTTTTTAACTACTCAAGATGAAGATTTTTTTAAAAAGGGAATTTTGGCTGTAGATTAAAAGATTTGCTAAATGTATTGACCTAAAGGGTGATTACGTCGAAAAATAAAATAATATTAAATAAATTCATTTTGTAACATAGCTATTCTCATTACTTTTTGAACGCCCCTAGTAGTTGTATGCAGTATTGTAAAAAATTATGTAAGTAAACAAATAAACATTTGAAAGCTCAGAGTAACACTGAATAAGATTGCAAATAATCGGCTGGTAAATAAATAAGCAAAGCGGATGCATGATAGGCCTCAACATGTAAAATTTAAAATTTATTTTTCGAAAAAAGTCAGAAAGCAAACTGCTTTAAACAATGCGAGACATCCACGATCCATAACCATATACATTTTCGTGCAACACTCATCGACAGAAATACTGACTCACACTCAAGTGGGTAAGTGGGTAGGTCTATACATACATCATATAATTGAAACATTGAGTGTGACCATATCCAGCTTCCGTTGCGCTTCTATGAGGTACTGACGTAAGCGCCGTTTAAAAGCGCCTATTGTCTTAAGGACTCTAATCGGTGGTGGTAAGTTATTCCATACTTTAGAAGCTGCGTAACGAAAACTGCCTCTAAATGCGGCTGTTCCCTGAGACTGAGTCGAGAGTTGTTGTGAGCATTGCCTTCTCCCGCATTCCCGTCTACTCGCAACCCAACTTAGCTTGTTGTATAGGTAGTCCGGTTTCTGATATTTTATCACACCAAACAGAAGGCAAGCCAAGTGTAGTTTGCGTCTGGACTTCATCTTCAGTGAAAAGTGCTTGTTAAGAAAAGGTGTTACGTGGCATCTCCGAGGAATACTGTAACAAAACCGAGCACAGGCGTTTTGTACCCTTTGGATGAGGCGTTCTGTACGAGCTAATAGGCGCGGACCGTAAACCGTATCAGCGTAGTTCAGCCTGGACAAAACCAGGGTCTCCACTAGCTGTTCCCGTAGTTTTTCGGATAAATAAGGCCGCACATTGTACAGAAACTTTAGACGATAAAAACAGTTTCTAACCGAGTCCGCTACGTGTTTCTCAAATCGAAGGTCCTTGTCCATTACGATGCCTAAGTTCCGCGCTTCATACACTCGCTCAATTGGTTCACCCATAAGTTTTAGAGCAAAAGTCACAGGTAGTCGAGCCAACTGCTGTCTTGTGCCAATTAATATATATTTTGTTTTTGTTGGATTTAACGACAAGCAGTTCTCCTCTGACCAGGCAGCGATTCTTTGAAGGTCATCGTTAAGATCTTTGATGGCACTATCGTACTCATCTGGTCTGAAAGATATATAGAGTTGGAAATCGTCGGCGTATATATGGTACTTGCATCTCTGAAGGCATTTTACAATATCCGCACAATACAGAATAAAGAGAATCGGGCCTAATATAGAGCCCTGTGGGACTCCTCTGTCTACAGAAATGAGTCCAGATCTAAGGGTAGTGCCGTCACCCAAACGCAACTCAACAAGTTGCTCCCTATTACTTAGGTAGCTGCGGAACCATTGCGTAGCGCTGGGGTCGAAACCGTAATAATTTAATTTCGATAGTAATAGCGGGATATTTATTGCGTCAAACGCCCGGGAAAAATCGAGTAGAACTAGTATAGAGCACATTCCTTTATCTTGGGCAGATAATATATTATCAGTAACATCCAGTAAAGCAGTAGATGTACTGCGCTGTTTTCTAAAACCAGATTGTAAATCAGGTAGAACATTATTTTTTTCCAAAAAACACGTTAATTGGCGGCTAACGACCTTTTCTAATACTTTGGATAGACATGGTAATATACTTATAGGGCGTAGGTCTTTTAAAGTGGTTGGATTAGAATTTTTGGGCAAGGGTCTAACGGAGGCAATTTTCCATAGGTCGGGGAACGTGGACGTCATTATGGAGCGGTTAACTATGTCCGTTATAACATTTAAAGTGTGTAGCAGAGTCATGTTAATCATATCCAAAGTAATGTTGTCGTAACCTTCAGCGTTACTTTTAAGGTTGAAGAAAACGCGAGAGACGTCGTTTTCTTCCACTGGAGTTAATGTGAAAATGTCTTCACCATGTCTATGATTTTCATAATATTTTATAAGGGATGTGCTTGCTATAGGGTTGCCGGGGACAATTAAAAAGTTTTTATTAATTTGGTTAGGATCTGTAAAGTGCGATGGTAGGTCTTGTCTAGGCTTATATGGTGATAGGGTGGATTTCAGATTTTTCCATAATAATTTAGGGTTCTTAATTTTATTATTTATATTTTGCTTAAAATACGCTACCCTTTCATTATACAACGAACTAATTACTAAATGTTTCAGCTCCTTGTAATATACTTTCTTTGAGTCGGCTTTCGTTTTCCTATAAACACTAAGTGCGTCGTCACGTAAACGCATCATAAGTTTGATTGTATCTGTAATCCACGGATACGATTTTTCCTTTACAGTAGAGGTCTTGACCGGTGCGTGAACATCAAACAAAGAAATTAAATGGGTGTTGAATACATGCACCATATTATTGACGTCGTCAAGCGATGAAATAATTCTAAGGTTTAAAAATGATAAATCTAAATTAAAGCTTTCCAAGTGTACATTTCTAAGAGGCCGATATTTTACCACGTATGGTTTAAAGTTGTCGCGCTTAATGTGAAATTCACCAAATACAATAGAATGGCCGTTGATTGAACCGAAAGGTTCTACCGCTGTTTGTCTTGCTCTTAGGTCAGTACATAGAAGATCAATAAGGGTTTCACTAGATGCTGTAAAGTGGGTAGGAGTTGTGACCAACTGTGAAAGACTGAGGCAATTTAAGAACTCATTAATATTTTTAGTCTTTATCCCGTTCGTGTCTAGCAAATTGACATTGAAGTCGCCTAGTAATATGTAGTGATCGCAATTTCCCAGTGAACTAATGGAGTCAGTTAAAGCATTTAAGAAAAGGACTAGGTCATGCCATGGTGGTCGGTAGGCTGTACCCACAGCAATTTTTTTGCCGTTCATAGAGATCGTTAACCACATTTGTTCGACCGATTCGAACCTGGGGTCGATCGCACCCGTCCATGTGCGCGCGCTCAGTCCCCGCCGCAGATAAAAGCCGACGCCCCCACCACGCCCCCACCACGACCCGAGCGCACACTCGCCGGCCGCGGCGTATGACGCAGACGGTAACCCGGCACCACTGGAGCGCGCCTCTCCTCGCCCGGTCGCAACCAGGTTTCATTGATAGCCATAATGTCAAAAGAATGCCTATCGAGTGCACCAATTAAGTTATCATGCCCTGTACCCAATGAACCAGCATTAAGAAAACGAACTTTAAGAAACTTATTTCCTGTAGTCATCATTATAGTAATATAAAATAATTCCGTCATTTAGAAATAATATCAGTGTACATTCATTAGCTATAATTCCAATTTCAAATAATATTATAAGTTTTAGGCCGATTGTTAATATGTGAATAATAATCATAATTATATGATACAAAGGCTTTAAACAGCGATGTATAAATAAAAGGTTTGTAGAAGTAAATAGAAAATTCGTAATAAATAGGTGTAGATAGATATGTGTTGTGTTATAAAACTGGTTTACGTGTAGTTGACTGAGGTGCGCCGCGAGACACACACCTCCCAATAAATGAGATAACAGATAGAAGCAACATGAATTTAACATTTTTGAAATACTGACACTTACAATAAAAAACAGCGTGATAGTATAATAAATTGTGACTTGAACTAGAAAAATAATCGCATTTACAAAACAAAACAAATAAACAAACGAAAAGGGAATTTTACAGTGTGCTATTGCCGCTGCCGCTGTTACCCAGAGCCGGTCCAAAGGTGCGCTGTAAGTCAGCCTCACACCGAATGTGGCAAGCGGCGTCTCCGGGTTTGTACCGGGCGAGAATACGACCTCGTTTTGCCCATACGAATTGCCAACCGAGGCGACTGCCGGCTTCGCGAGCGTTCCGAAACAACTCACGATTCACCTTCGTAAGGCGCTCGTTCACGTAAAAGCGCGTGACAGGGCCTGGCAGATCCAGGTCCGCAGTAGTCATGCCGCGCCGCACTCGTGCACCCTCTAGCAACTCGTCACGCAGGTCGCGGCGCGCGAGGCGCACGACGAGGAAGCGGGGGCGGGTCTCCACCGGCGCCGTCGCTTGCGTCGCATGTCGCATTGATGCGCCGACCTCCGACACGCTCTGCGCTTACGGGTGCTTTCCGATTAAGAATATATCGCTCACAGCGCTCACAGCAATAATTTGCGTTCCGATTTGGATATCACGATTATGACAGCTGACAACTGTCAACAATTCGGTACGCTCGTGAACGCGCTAACAGTGCTTTCTGTCGACAGCGGCTTTGCTTGCCATTATAAAAAATAGAGTAGAATAAAACAGTGCTTTTTCAACATCAAACCTCACAACTCGTTTTGCACCTGAGGAACGATTGTATGGTTAATTTTGAAAATGAAAGAAAAAGAACCGTGTAATCTTACTTACATATTAAGATTCATTATATGTTGATTTAATTATTGTTTCTATTACGTAGTTTTTCTTTTAACATTCTGTAAAATAATATAAGATCTAAGTTGTTTAATTACTTAAAACTTAAGTATTACACAATGTAACTTATAGTAAATGTGTATTTCATTTTTGGCAACTAAATAATAAGACTTACATGCCAAGTAGTAAATTTCTTGCAATTGTATACCATTGCGCCATATATTGGGATAGGTATGTAAATAATGTGCAACACTAATAATAATAATAAAATATTTTTATTAACAATAAATTAGAATCACAGTTTAGTCAGACTGAACCTCAGGTGCCCCGCCTGACCTCCAGGCTACATTTCTCTCCTAATTATAATATTAATATAAGAAACATAGCAAACAGTATATATGTTATGGACCAGGTGATTAATGCGGGCATTATGCATAATGTATGAGCATTATGAATAATGTCTAGCTCTATCGGGCAAAGTGATTAATACTATTTTAACTTCATTATTTATCACATTGCACGGTCATTATTATATTGCTACTTGATAATTGGGCAATTTCATAATAAAGCTAAATATGACGCGGTGTGAGGGCAGGGAGGGAGGCACGCATGGCGTGGCACGCTTTGACCAATCAGAGACCGCCATTATGACTTTCCTTAAGTTTTAAATGCAAAAATTAGTGAATTCTTGATGTAGAAGTTCTTGATAATTAATCCAAATAATAAGTCTAATTATTTAAATGGTTTAATATTTAGTTTATTTTAAGTTAAATGACAATAACAATAAAAAAATAGTAATTAAATATGGGAATTAATTTTTACAACTGTTTAATTTTTACAAGTATTGTCTTATAAATTCAATATGTTGTGCTGCATTTAGTGGCAGAAACGAATCGCTGCAAACCGACTGCACGTAGTCTTGTCTGCCCTACCCCTAGAGTGTAATTTAAAACCGCGTAGGCGCGGAGGGGCGAGGCGGCCCGCGAGCTGAGGAGCAGGTGGTTTTGACGCTCGCCACCGCGGCTGAGGCTGGGCGGCGAAGCCGGCCAGCGAGCCGAAGCTGCGGTGGTGAGCGTAAAACACATCTGCGACGATAAGCTCGCGTGGGACCGTCGGAGCCCCGTAGCGCCGGAGCCTTGACAGAAATCATGCCTGCTGCATATTGCATGCTTGCTTGCATGCCTCATCATTTATAGAACTACTTAAAATAAAATTTATTACTAACCAATTACGATTTGTTAACTATACGCGCCTAACCGCCCAGTTCAACTATTCCACGGCTCAGTATTTATTGAACTGCCCGCTTAAATTATTTTAGGACTTGTTAATAAAACGGGAGTCAGGTGTTGTAGGCGGGGGTGACGGTGTTCCCTTGACGAAAGAGTGAAATTAAACCAGTCAGAATGTCGTAATAATTGAGTATATTTGGCACACATAAAATTACACAGAAATCACTAAAAATGGTTGTAAAAGAGTACACAGCACACAATATAAAATACAGTTAGAATAAGCAGTACACATAATTAAATCCTAGCTATATTACACTTGAAGACTGGCTAACTAGATATAGGGTACATCGCGACTAAGCAGTGGACAGCGGAGCCCCTTACTTCACAAACACTACGTGGTAACTTGATGATTCATGTGAACTTGTAACAATACTAAATCCAAAAATAGACGCTCGGCCCTTTTATAACTTTTGTTGCCTACCGCAAGTAGCGTATACATTTCTTTACTTTGATTAGCCGCTCCGCCAATTGAGAGCGAGAAAAATGGACTTTCCCTAAGGTACAGGTTTCGACTTGTCGAGAATTTCAAAACACGTGTAAGCGAGCTCAAGGTTTCTGCTTTCTTATTGGATTAACAATGTGGCTCGTCCTATTGGACATACGCTACTTTCAAAATCGTGTACGAACTACGTAAGATATTTTAGGTATATTCATACCTACTCACAGCTAATTAGTGCTTTACAATAAATGAGTTAGGTAACTATAAGCTAATTAGTTTTATACAAACATAACACAGGCATTACAGACTAATTAGATTCCAACAGGTTATTGTTACAGGTAATTGCAGGTTAATTAGAATTCAAAAGGTCAAGACAATGGTAATACAGCTGATTATAAACATACATCGGTATTTACTTAAGTATCTTCATGGAAATCTACTACTTTTATTAAAGAACAGTATAGGTATTTGTTTAGGTATTTTACAGAGGCTATACCGGAGTTACCGAATACAATAGCGAGGAGATATTAATGTTAAAAGTTAGTTAGTCTCATAGGGCGTCGCCCAAAACAATAAAGAAACATAAATACTAACTATAGCTTGTTTTATTGAGCTTCGCCTACATTCCACCCCCTGTAACAGGGTTCAACCGACTTACAATTCTTGGTCTGTGGGAAGCACAATAATCTTCGCTACGGGTCGACGTAGGACCCCATTTACAGTCTTAACATCTACTACACGGATAATACCATCGTGTCCATGATACACAGCTTTGATGAGACCTTTGGTCCACGCACTTCGCGGTCTATTATTGTCCACAATCACTACTACGTCACTGATACGTACGTTCGGCACATTGTTTAACCACTTTTCCCGACGTTGGAGCGTAGGCAGGTACTCTCGCAGCCAGCGCCGCCAGAACATGTCGGCGAGCGCGTTCACGCGCCGCCACTGCCGGCGAGAGTCGATGTCTTCGGCGTCGCTCGATGCAAACGGAGTACTCCCGGACGCAGTGCCCAGGAGTAGATGGTTCGGCGTCAGGACCACGGGCTGGTCGTGGTCGTCGTTCACGTAGCTCAGTGGCCGGCTGTTTACGATCAGCTCGGCTTCGGTGAGGAGGGTGTAGAGGACCTCCTCACGAGGGGCACGCTCCTTGAGCGTACTGCGAAGTGCGTTCTTCACGGATCTCACCAGGCGCTCCCAGCAGCCACCCATGTGTGGGGCCGCCGGGGGATTGAAGTGCCATTCGATGCCACGGTGAATGGCCTCGGCCCTTATCTGACCTTGGTTGAGGTCTTTCAGGGCTGCTCGAAGCTCGGTATTGGCCCCGATGAAGTTGGTACCCTGGTCAGAGTACAGATGTGCTGGTTGCCCGCGGCGCGCTATGAGGCGCCGCAAGGCTAGTATGGCGGAGTCGGCGCTTAGGGAAGCGGCCAACTCAAGGTGGACGGCGCGTGTAGTGAGGCAGGTGAATAGGGCACCCCACCTCTTCTCGCGCCGTCGCCCGATTGCGACCTCCATCGGGCCGAAGTAGTCCACCCCCACTCGCACAAAGGCTCGTCTGGATGGTTCCAGCCTTGCGAGCGGCAGGTCACCCATCTTCGGTGGCGCGGGCTTGGCTCGGCAGACGCGACAGAGTTGGCAGTTGGCAACCACTGTCTTCACTGAGGTTCTGATTTTAGTGACCCAGTATTTTTCCCGTAAATTGTTGACGACGGTCTCGTGGTTGGCGTGCAGAGCCATCGCATGGTAATGAGCGATTAGCTTTCTTGTCAGAGGATGGCGGCCCTCCAGGATAATAGGGTGCCGCTCGCCAAACGTGAGCACCTCACAGGCACTCAGGCGCCCTCTCACTCGTAGCAACCCGTCGTCGGCTAGCATGGGGTCGAGAGCCTTGATGCTGCTGCTGCTGGGAACGGGCAGGCCTTTAAGGATGGTGGCCCGCTCGCTTTGAAAGCTTTCTTCTTGACACAGCCTCAACAGGCTGTTGTGAGCATCTTCTAGGTCTCGCTGACACAGCTCCGTAGTCGACCGACGTTTACGACATCGGCCGCTGAAGATGAGCACGCGCGCCATGACACGCTGAATGCGCGTCCACGATGAGTAGCGCTCGTACTCTAGGAGTGGTGCCGCCGGTGCTGCCGCGGCGTGGACCCGCTGGATGCGCTCAAGGTCCGCTTCCGACGCCTCAGCCTCGGGACACGCAGGCCACAGCTCCTGTGGGTCACATAGAAACGAGGGGCCCGAGAGCCACTCCGCGTGGTCATCGGGCCAACACAACCTGGTGGCCTTATCAGCTGGGTTATCCTGTGAAGGTACCCAGCGCCAGTTGCCTCTGTCTGACAGCCTATCTATTTCGGCTAGTCTGTGCGAGACGAATCGTTGAAATTCCTGTGCATCGGAGTTTATCCATTTTAATACAGTCTTGCTGTCGGTCCAAAGGAATTTCTTTTCGATTCGTATACCTAACTCTTTGTGGGCAGTGTCTGCTATACGACAGGCTAACACGGCTGCTTGTAACTCTAGCCTGGGAATGGATACTACTTTTTGTGGAGCTACTCGCGCTTTCCCTAGTAACATAACCGATTCCCTCTTTCCTTCAGAGTTAGAGCCCACTAGGTATACTACTGCGGCGTAAGCAAGCTCGCTGGCGTCCCCGAACGCGTGTAATTCTAAATTATTGAGTTTTAACCCGTACCACCGCGGTATTTTTAATTCGTTTAAGCGGTATAAATTATGGAGCCAATTAAACCATACTTTGGCGTCCTTTTCTTTTAAGGGTTCGTCCCATTGTATTCCCGACTTCCATATTCGTTGCATTAATATGCGTGATTGAATTACACACGGGTATAGGAAACCTAGCGGGTCGTAAATCGACATTATCATACTAAGAAATTGTCTTTTAGTGGGCACTAAACTACCATTTATAATTTCCGGTGGTAGTCTCTTAAATGACAGATCAAAACCTAACTCGTCGTCTTTAGGTGACCATATTAAACCTAGGGTCCTCTCTACTGAGCCTGTTCCCTTCTCAAGGGCTACCTTATCAGGCATTTCTATTTTCAGCCTTTCCCTTAGCTCCGATGAGTTAGTGACCCACCCCCGGATAATGAATCCACCGGATGCATGTATTCGTGTCACTTCCTCTATTAACGTGTTAGCCTTCTCCTCGGTCCAAGCACTATCTAGATAGTCGTCCATATAGTGCCTAGATTTGATGGCTTCCACAGCTTCGGGATAAACATCAATGAAATCATCGGCATTTTTGTTGAGTATATATATTGCCGTAGTAGGGGACGAGGCTGCACCAAATATCATGGAATTCATCGCGTATGTATCTGGTTCTTTATGGTGATCCGCGCCTCTCCATAAAAATAATTGCGCGCCTTGATCTTCTGCCCTTATTTTTACTCGTAAGAACATATCAGCGATATCCCCTGAAAACGCGACGGGGCCTATCCTGAACTTAATTAAAATACCTAGCAAAGAATTCAGTAAGTCAGGTCCGGTTAGCAGATTATCATTTAAACACGTCCCATGAGACGTAGCGGCTGCGTCGAACACGAGACGTAGCTTGCCCGGTTTGTTCGGGTTAACGACTCCGAAATGCGGTAAGTACCAAACCGGCGAGCTGTCTATGTTACCGTCTACTTTACGCGCGTAACCTTCGTCTACTAACCTACCTATCTGAGCTGAATATTGCTCAGCGAAACTAGTGTCTTTACGCATACGTTTCTCTATGCCGTACAGCCTTTGCCTGGCCTGATTATAATTATCAGGTAACTGAATATTGTCATGTTTCCACAACAAACCGACCTCCCATTGTGACTGGTCAGGGATACGATGGCTAGTGCTGTCTAACACGGCTAATGCCCTTTCGACATCTTTATGTTTACGTAAATTCTCTGAAATACCTATCGCTTCTAGCTCAAACTGTGATTTAACTAGATTATGTAAATCAGGAAGGGAAACGGTCATGCAACTAACACATTCTTTACTATTATTATTGTTATTAATATTAAATGGTCCATGTATGACCCAACCTAACTTAGTGAGTGAGGCAACTGGCTTACCGGATTTTCCTTGGCGGATGTCCTGACTGACGAGCAGCTCCCAGTTGTCCTGTCCGAGAAGCAGCAGCGGTTTGGCTCCCCTCATCTCTACGCAACCCAAGTCGCGTAGGTGCGCGTTGTCGTCGATCACTGTGGCGGTCACTGTTTGCGTTGGTAGGTTAATGTCCACTATTGTCCGACACGTAATGTTATGGCACTGACCGTTAGGTCCTTTTACGCGCACTTGTACCACTCGCGACGTTGAGTCTGTTACTCCGTAGCCACCCGCGGTTTTTAAGGAGAGAGGAACACATGGGCCCACTAAGTCTGTGGCGAGCGAGCTGTCGATGAGTGACACGGTCGCACCATCGTCCAGTAGTGCGTAACACTGATTATCGTCACTGTTTCCATCGCTGACCGTTACTGGCATAATTTTCAGTAGTGCCGTAGCTCGCCACTCGCCTATATTTGTGACGCTTTCCGTCTTACTTTCTGGCGGCGTAGCCACCTTTTCTTTCGGCTGCTTATCCGCGTGTAACAGCAGGTGATGTCCGAACCCGCACTTCTTGCATCTACTCGCACGGCAAAACCTCTTGGGATGTTTACTCACGAGACATTTGAAGCATGTGTTCTTCTCCTTTATCGTGTCCCAACGCTGTTGAACGGTAAGCTTTTTGAACTGGTCACACTCTTCTATGTTGTGCTTTCGTTGACATATAACGCATTCTTCAGGAGCGGCAGACTCGTCGCTCTGCGTGTTCACTCGTTGCGTCAACGGAGGCCTGCTCGCGGCCGAGCGCGCGGCGTTGGCTGGCCGAGACTGACCGGCGCCGCCATACTTCTGCTGTTGCTTGGCAGGGGGCTTCGATGGACCGGGCTCAAACATACTCGCCTGAGTGTAGTACGACGTTGAGCGTGTCAAGTGTATCAGAAAATGTGATAATATTTCTAGATTTGGAGACACTCTTAGGTCCACCCCCTGTGTGTTGTCCAGGCCCATTGCGAAGTCACCGTATTGCGCGCGCTGTACAGGAGTCAGCTTGCTCAGCAGGTCACTCACCAGCTGTGGATTATTTATATATCCATCCGCACGAATATTTTTGAGTAACGAAACACAATTTCGGACCGTTGACGAGAATTTCCTTAGTTCGCGTCCACTTTCCGTTACTCTAGGTAATTCTTTGACCTTTTGTATGGCGTACTGTAGCACTAGGGTCGGGTGACCGTACTCATCCTCTAGCGCGCGCATTATCTCGGACGGATCAGTTGACGATCGTAGTAAGTCCTCTACTGATACCTTTGCGTCGCCTTGTAACGAGGTTTTTAATCGTGCTAAGTTTTCGTGCGCCTTGAAATTGTATAATTGTGATGTTTCCCAGTACATGTTCCGATATGATATCCAGTCGGCTGGGTCACCTTTGAAGTAGGGCAATTCATATGCCTGTCTTGGTACCGGTCGTGGTGGTCGTGCCATGTTCGTGATAGCCTCTGCCAGTCTGTCTATCTTACGGTCTCTGTCCCCTGACGATTCTCTCCGCCTTTCTCTTTCATCCACTCCGTACTGCATCTGCCGCCGTGTATCCGACTCGAGTGTGGCTACTCGAGGTACACTTGCGACCGGAGTGGTAAAGGCGGTATAACGGCTGGGTAACTGGAACCTTACTCCATCTGACGTTACTGGCATGTACCTGGACGTAATTGGTGCCGTTATGTTAGGTAACGGTACAGACGCGGATGTCCTAGGTACTCGGGACTGGTCTAGATCACACGGCACTGACGACCCACGGTGGTTATTCACAAGATTCACCCTACTTACGGTTTGTTCACGGGGGTCAGATGTTTCACGGGGCGCAGCCATTTCAATAGGTGCGCCTGACACAGCCGGCGTCCCCAATACTTCTATCAATTGGGGGACTTGGGGCGTGGTTTTCACCCACTCTTCGACGCGCTGTGTCGTACTCACATCTGACTGTGAATCATCGCTTTCAGCGGCCGCCTCTATCTCAGCTATTTCCGCTTCCATCCTTTTCTTGACGAGGTTTTCCTTGTCTTTGACCAGGTTCTCTTTCAACTGCACTAATTCGCGCTCCGCTTCGTACTCGATCCGTTTTTTAAGGTAATCGACGCTCCTGTGGCTATTTCTTGACGATATTTTGCTGCGCGGCGAGGTGTGGCGACCCTTGGGCGCTGCCTGCCCCCCGTGCGCTCTCTCTGACGTCAATTTACTGTGGTCAATTAATCGGCCACCGGTGAGCGGAATATTGCGAGCGGACGTCGATGCCAATGTCGGTGCTACGGACGGAGAACCTGGAGCCCTTTCGGATGGTAAGCCTGAGTCAGAGACGATGTCCTCTGCTTGTCGCGTACCCATTTCTTCCGCCAGTCTTCGTAACTTGCTGCGTGTGGTGATTTCACTTCTGTGACTCATGATTCTGACTGGTTCACTCTATTCTAATTGAACCTGATCCGGCTCGCAAGGACCAAAATGTTAATAAAACGGGAGTCAGGTGTTGTAGGCGGGGGTGACGGTGTTCCCTTGACGAAAGAGTGAAATTAAACCAGTCAGAATGTCGTAATAATTGAGTATATTTGGCACACATAAAATTACACAGAAATCACTAAAAATGGTTGTAAAAGAGTACACAGCACACAATATAAAATACAGTTAGAATAAGCAGTACACATAATTAAATCCTAGCTATATTACACTTGAAGACTGGCTAACTAGATATAGGGTACATCGCGACTAAGCAGTGGACAGCGGAGCCCCTTACTTCACAAACACTACGTGGTAACTTGATGATTCATGTGAACTTGTAACAATACTAAATCCAAAAATAGACGCTCGGCCCTTTTATAACTTTTGTTGCCTACCGCAAGTAGCGTATACATTTCTTTACTTTGATTAGCCGCTCCGCCAATTGAGAGCGAGAAAAATGGACTTTCCCTAAGGTACAGGTTTCGACTTGTCGAGAATTTCAAAACACGTGTAAGCGAGCTCAAGGTTTCTGCTTTCTTATTGGATTAACAATGTGGCTCGTCCTATTGGACATACGCTACTTTCAAAATCGTGTACGAACTACGTAAGATATTTTAGGTATATTCATACCTACTCACAGCTAATTAGTGCTTTACAATAAATGAGTTAGGTAACTATAAGCTAATTAGTTTTATACAAACATAACACAGGCATTACAGACTAATTAGATTCCAACAGGTTATTGTTACAGGTAATTGCAGGTTAATTAGAATTCAAAAGGTCAAGACAATGGTAATACAGCTGATTATAAACATACATCGGTATTTACTTAAGTATCTTCATGGAAATCTACTACTTTTATTAAAGAACAGTATAGGTATTTGTTTAGGTATTTTACAGAGGCTATACCGGAGTTACCGAATACAATAGCGAGGAGATATTAATGTTAAAAGTTAGTTAGTCTCATAGGGCGTCGCCCAAAACAATAAAGAAACATAAATACTAACTATAGCTTGTTTTATTGAGCTTCGCCTACAGGACTCATTTTTATTTAGTTTACTGCTCAGTTTTTACTGCTAAACTAGTTTGCAAACATGAGTCTTTATTTTTTTTACCTACCATAACTCAAATATTGAACTGCCGCTTTAATTCTATGCCATTAAATATATTTGTATTACTCTGCCCAAAAGGTGATGGACAATATGTATAATGCCCGGTCAATTTGATTATTTGAATAATTATTATCAAATTGCATTCTCATATTGGGCATTTTTCATAATGACCGGGCATTATGTATAATGCTCAATTTCTCACTTGGTCCATAACATATATAAGGCTTAGTACTAATATATCAAATCTGTATCAATTCTAGTAAATATTATGTAAAATCACAGACATACAGTACAATTAACTGCTGATAAAATTCATTATTGGATGCGGGAAGCACAAAACCGGTCGAAGTGGCGGAGCTTGGGGGTGGCCTATGTCCACCAGTGGACGTCTTTCGGTTGAAATTATGATGAAAATTCATTAATAAAAATCACAAATATACTACTACTCCAAACAGAGACCTACTGAATAAATCTTAAAATTTAATCAAAATCAAATATAGACTACTAATTCAAACAGGTACAAAACAAAGCTTAAAATCGAATAAAAATCATAAGTATATTATTAATTCTGACAGTTACTGATAAATCCAAAACCTATATTGATTTATAAAAAAACTAATTATTAATTTTATTTAAACAATACTGCAAAATATTCATCTTTTCCCTATGCTGTTGCATTTCCGTATCTGTTTTCCCTATACTTCTTCGAATCTTTTCTATAATAAATTTTCATTTGGTGTAGGTCCAATTTCTGACGCCAGCGTTACAGGATTAGCCCATCTAGTTGAGCCAAATAACTCAATAATTAGCTGCAAAAAAAAAACTTTATTAACATTAAACTACAAACGCCTGAAGCATTTGATCATAAATTAATCTATATTTAACAGTGACAAATTGTTATAAGGTTTTTCTTTCTGGAATTATTCAGTAGCAGTGCAGAGTCTGGATTTGTGCCCGGTTGATGTCAATAGGCTCGCCCCCTGTTACATAGGACTTAAACATAACTGGTGAAATGTCGGTGTACTATAAGTACACATCTGCCTAGCCCTTCAGAGAGACAAGGAGTGATGATATGTTGTTTTAACAAAATTAGATATGCATTCATAAATTATTATTAATAACTTTCTGCGCCCTTAAGGTATTTGATAACACAAAGTTGGTAATTCTAACACATTTACATAATAAAGAAATAAATAAAGTAATAAAATTATCTTACATTAAAGTACGGCCATGTTTCCTATCATTTCTAGATGTGGTATTATGATACATTGGTGCCGATTCCCTTATTCACAAACTAAACTAAATTTAAGTTCAGTGCATCTTTTTCTTTCTATTTCATTAAGAAAAGGACAGAAGATAAATGTTAGTTTAGTCCTGTCAAATTAATCAGCGCTTGACGTAATTTGACGTAATTTTAGTAGGCAAGTTTTTAATCACGTCTAAACTTGTATGGAGTAGTGACAGGCGCTGATTAATTTGACAGGACTAAACTAAAAATTTTCTTTTGTCCTCTTCTTAATGAAATACAAAGAAAAGGATGCACTGAACTTAAATTTAGTTTAGTTTGTGAAGAAGGGAATCGGTACCAATATCTTTTTTAAATGGTTTTTAGGCTATTAATTATTGATAGGCGCTGGTTACCATTAACATTATATTGTGCGTTGCACATCGTCTTTGCTATGATATCATATACCATCTTATGACTCATTTTTTCAAAAAGCTCTCTATTTTCACCATATTCATATTTTCACCATATCCATATTATATTTTCACCATAAAATGTGAGTGCATCAACAACAAAATGCATCCCTCGTTCCATATAAATAGTGATGGTGACTCTTGATCTACTGAAATAAAACAAAATAAAAATAAGCACTTCTTACTAATACTACATTAATTGTTTGTGAGAATTTATGTTACTGAATTCACCAATATTGGATGAATGGATTTGAATGAAACTTGGCACATAGATAAACATACCATGGAATAAAACAGGATATTTTTAATATAAGTACTAAAGAAAATGCTTTTATAACTTTTTAATTGATAGAGTATGAGAAAAGTTCTTGTACCAAAATAATTTACTGTCAACATTGACCAAAGCATATAACACTTGTTTCTTTGTTATAGATTAAGTATTGGAATAAAACTGACCACATAAACTGTCACATGATATTTTATTGAAATAGATCAGGCACATTCAGCTAATAAGTATCTACTCATAACCAGTTATAAATACTTACCACATTGTTCTATTTGTTTATTCAGCAGTGATTCTGGTTGTTGGCTGTACATATTTGCATCAAAATCATGCACCAATTGCTGTACATATTCTCTATCTGTAAACAGCGAGTACCAGTTCATTAAACATTTTTGATTGATAATACATTGGTTGTAGACACTATAAAAACTGTAAGTTACCTCTTGCTAACGTTGTGATGGGTAAAACATTTGCATAACAATCGTTTCAGCAGTCGGTAGAACTGCAACCAAGTTAGAATTCAGCACTAAGCCCTTTCGTATTGCTCTAATGTGAGCATGACAGTTTGTCCCCCGTTAGGCTCGTCGGCTATAATCACTTGAATACTCATGATTGCTTAATAGTTTTCCTTTTTATATACACCATATATTTGTTTCTCTTGTTTTGTTAGGTTGCGACTGTAGCCAGAAGCACAATTTCCAAAATGTAATATTATGAATTCAACTCAAAACAAAACAACACAGCTGTCAATTTGACAGCGCTCACAGTGATATCGGTTCAGGGCATGGTCGGCGTTATCGCAATATGGCGCCTGTTATGACGTCATCTATGACGATTCAGTGGACAGCGTTATCGCGCTCACGCCAATTTGGTACGGGTTTTAGCGCGCTCACATCGCTGTGAGCGTAACACGGAACGCGGCGTATGTCGCGCGCTTTGATTTTGACGCCAATCTTAGACGCAACTAAAATCGCCGTGTGGATAGGATTTTCACCACTGGTCTCGGGTATGTTAGAGTTCTGTAAATCATTTCCGAGCAGCTCCTGATCTCGGTCATTAATATCGTTACGTAACTGTGATATTAAATCGTTTATCTCTAACGATACCCGGGGCTCTGTGTGTTTATTTTCTAACTGAGCTACTCTTTCCTCCAGATTACTCATCCTATCATTAGTCGCATTTACAGAGGATCTCAGCTCGGATAAATCATCACGGAGAAGCTGGAATTCGTTCCGGATCGTCTTCAAAAAATCCTCCTTAAATATGGCTAGCTCTGTCCTAAGAAAGTCTAAGTTGAGCTCCTGTGTCGCATCGAGAGCTGTACTGTTTATGGGGCTGGTGTCCATCAAATTAACCAGGCTTTCTTCGTGAGCATCTGGCACTGGTGTCCGCGCCCGTACAGGCGTTTCAGACTGGTTGTCCCTCACCAAGTTCTTGGTACACTCAGGGCAGTGCCAGGGGGTCATTAAAGGGCCGGTATTCTGTATACCCACGCAGCCTCGATGGTACCAAGACCTACATTTATAACATTTAGCGGCCTCTGCCGACGACAGAAATTTGCCACAGCCACCACACTTAGCCATGGCAAACTTGTTGAAGTATTATTTGTGCGATTGATCAGTTGCAAATAGTACACCAATAAAGCAACAGATGGCGCTGTTTTCAGAAACACGTTTATGGCGATTTCACGGTGTGTATGGTACGAATAGACACCATAGGCAGAGTACAGTATCGTTGTAAAGGTGCGCACACACTAAAGTTTGGTCTCAGTTTGTTTTCCGTTCACGAATAAAAACACTGTTTTTTATGTTCAGGTGTCAGGTATTTAAATATTTTTGGGGATCGATAAATATAGTTTTTAGAGTTTATTTTATTTACACAGCACAAAAACACTGGAAAACGATGTCACTTGGAAGTTGTACGTACACAAGTATTCCCACTTTAGACTTTTGCAAAAAAAACTTGTATTTTAATTTATTTCGCGAGAAGTAAATAGAGAGCTTATGACTGATTCACATACGTGACGTCACTGGCGGGGTGGGTTGCAGCGAGGGTCAAACTGCTGCAACCCAGGGCTCTGCGGTGTTTCCGTTGCCTGGACATGGGGCATGTCAGGGCACGGTGCACCGCAGAAATAGACCGCAGCGAGCAATGCTATCGCTGCGGCCAGCCCGGCCACAAGGCCACTCAGTGCTCCGCGGCGCCAAACTGCAGCCTCTGTACAGCTGCAGGGAGGCCCGCTGGACACAGAGCGGGTGGTAAAGCCTGTGGCGCGCCCACCAAAAAGGGCAAGAAGAGGAGACGAAGAAGGGGTGCCAAGGCTGCCGGGGGCTCTTTACCCCCCCCTCAGCCTGGGTGCTCAACGGCCGACTCCCGGCCTAGGCATGGTGCTGTGGAGGGAATGGACTGCGCATAATGGCGCCTTACCATTTCCTCCAGGGCAATATTAACCACGCTGCCAGAGCTCAGGACCTCTTGCTCCAGAGCATGGCAGAGTGGTCGATCGACATGGCTGTGGTCGCCGAGCCATACTTTGTCCCCCCCAAAGATAACTGGGTGGGAGACCTGCTCCACCGAACAAGACTCCAGCTCGCGGGACGCTCGCCAGAATATAGGTAAGGCAGGTAAGTTGCCGCCGCAGGAGGAGACGCCCCGGGCGTCGGGAGTCAATAGCGGACTCCCGGCCACCGTAGGCGCGAGCTTGCGGGTGGCGAGCAATGGGTAGCTCGCCGCCCGGTAAGAACCAGGCTCGGGTCGACGGCGCGCAGTGTTCCACGCGCGCCTCAAAGAGATGTCAGCAGCAGTGTAGGGGTCTACTAGGACCGATGCCTGCCGGGGTCGCGTGAGTGTTCGAAAGAGATACCGTGACCCTGGCACATGGGCAACTGATGGAACACGGGTGGGTTTTAGTCAGTAAAAGTCTGACACGCCCTCCCGCTCCGCCCAGAGCGGGAGAAGTCATTTGATGATTTCCCATCCTGAAAAAAAAAAAAAAAAAAGGCAGGTAAGTTGCTATTTAAACTAATAAAAACAGGGTTAAAGATAAGAATTTTGAGATAAAAAAAAAGTGTGGTTCAGTACAAAAATGTTCTGAATTTTTCTATGTTAATGGCGAAAAATGAAATTTTTTTCGCGTTTTGTCAATTCTTTCAGTCAAAATAGTCAAACGGTACCTAAATACAAGCGATTCAGCTGAAAACAGCTTCGAAATGCGACACCTGGTTGCAAAGATATTTCGATGTATAGGGAATATTGTATCGGTTAGGTGGATTTCGTAGGTACTGATATTGCTTAGAACAACGAAAAATTCAATGTTTGCAAACTTCTATTTCAGCTAGACGCACGGGCGAGGTGTCGGAAGACGCGTCTCCACGCGGGCCAGCTTACTACGGCGTTACTTTAGTTTTCACAGAAGGAAAATCGAAAATTATGGTCTAGAAACGTGATTTTTCACGGAAAATTTTGAAAAAAAAAAAACCTCTAATAACTCCACCGAACAAGACTCCAGCTCGCGGAACGCTCGCCAGAATACAGGTAAGGCAAGTAAGTTGCTATTTAAACTAATAAAAATAGGGTTAACGATAAGAATTTTGAGATAAAAATACAAATGTGGCTCAGTACAAAAATGTTCTGAATTTTTCTAAGTTAATGGCGAAAAATGAAATTTTTTTTCGCGTTTTGTCAATTCTTTCAGTCAAAATAGTGAAATGGTACCTAAATACAAGCGATTCAGCTGAAAACAGCTTCGAAATGCGACACCTGGTTGCAAAGATTTTTTTTTTTTTTTTTTTCAGGATGGGAAATCATCAAATGACTTCTCCCGCTCAGAGCAGAGCGGGAGGGCGTGTCAGACTTTTACTGACTAAAACCCACCCGTGTTCCATCAGTTGCCCATGTGCCAGGGTCACGGTATCTCTTTCGAACAATCACGCGACCCCGGCAGGCATCGGTCCTAGTAGACCCCTACACTGCTGCTGACATCTCTTTGAGGCGCGCGTGGAACACTGCGCGCCGTCGACCCGAGCCTGGTCCATACCGGGCGGCGAGCTACCCATTGCTCGCCACCCGCTAGCTCGCGCCTACGGTGGCCGGGAGTCCGCAATCGACTCCCGACGCCCAGGGCGTCTCCTCCTGCGGCGGCTAGGGGCGTGAGGGCGCAGAGACTGCCACTCCCTCACGCACCCCGCCTCCTCCTTCGCGAGCATTACTGCTTCGCAGAAGGAGGTGACGGCTTCCCATTCCCTCTCGCTCCGTGCCATGGCTCGCACCAGGGCCGGACGCGAGAGGTCACCGCCGCCGATCGCCTCCACGAGGACACGGCGGTGCTCCGCCCAGGCAGGGCACACCTCCACCGTATGCTCCACCGTGTCCTCCAGACGATCCTCGCAATGGAAACACCCGGACGTATCCTCCCGCTTTATTCTGAACAGGAACCCACCGAAGCACCCATGCCCGGTGAGAACCTGCGTCAGGCGGAAGGTGAGGACGCCGTGACGCCTCTCTATCCACTCCTCAAAGAAGGAAAATCGAAAATTATGGTCCAAAAACGTGATTTTTCACGGAAAATTTTGAAAAAACCTCTAATAACTCCACCGAACAAGACTCCGGCTCACGGAACGCTCGCCAGAATACAGGTAAGGCAAGTAAGTTGCTATTTAAACTAATAAAAACAGGGTTAACGATAAGAATTTTGAGATAAAAATACAAATGTGGTTCAGTACAAAAATGTTCTGAATTTTTCTAAGTTAATGGCGAAAAATGAAATTTTTTTTCGCGTTTTGTCAATTCTTTCAGTCAAAATAGTGAAATGGTACCTAAATACAAGCGATTCAGCTGAAAACAGCTTCGAAATGCGACACCTGGTTGCAAAGATATTTCGGTTAGGTTAGGTTAGGTTAGAGAAGTAGGCAACGACCTATCGCTGCCGGCCATGGTCGAGTCCATGGTCGGTAGCGAGGAGTCCTGGGACGCGGTGGTATCCTTCTGCGAAACAGTAATGTCGCAGAAGGAGGCTGCGGAAAGGGAGCGGGAGATATCTTCCGCTCACCCAGCCCACAGTAGGCGCACCGGGCGTCGGCGGAGGGCGGACAACGCCCTCTTCCAGCCCCCCTAAATGGGTCCAGGGGCGACGGATCTGGGGACATCCGTCGCCCCCTATTCCTTAGGACCCGAGATGGTGGCGCGTAGTGTTCCACGCGCGCCTCTCTGTGATGTATGGGGGGGAGTTTAACACCTCGCTCCCCCCCAACGTGAGGAGGCCCGCAAAAGTGGGCCGGCACCAGTTGGGGATCGCGGAAGACATATTGGTTCCCGTGGTCCCCGACATAGGTGTGGGACGGAACACCGGGGTGGTTTTAGTCAGTAAGAGTCTGACAGACCCCTCTGCCCACCCCAGGGCAGAGGACATCCATGAGGACTTCCACCTCGAGATCAAAAAAAAAAAAAAAAAAAGGTTAGGTTGGGGTGCGTGCAGAAAACCTCCTCGTGTGCCTTGATTGCTGCTCGTTCCTTTCGGATACGTTCGGGGGAAAGGGCAGCCGTTGGGCCGCCGGTGCACTCTGGGTACAGCCAATATTCTCTCCATGTCGGAGACAATATTGGCTGTGGCAAATTTCTGCGCGGGGGGCGGAGCTTCATGCTCCTGGGTCGGTTCATCTGGACCGACCAACCGTCATCCACTCCTCCCTCTGCTTACAGAGGGCAGGTTGTTTGGTGACGACGGCGGCGCTCGTTGTGCACTCACCTGCCAACGGGCTAGCAGCGGGGGATCTGATCCTCTTGACTGCACCCGTCGAAATCGTAATCCGTGAAGAGATCATGGTCATGTTTTATGACTTGGAACGGGACGAGGATCTTGGCTTAACCGCCCGGATCGCGAGGAAGATAACATAACATCATAACATAACATCACGCCTTGTTTCCCCGAAGGGTTAGGCAGAGGTGTACGTATAGTACACCCACATTTCGCCTGTTATGTTTAAGTCCCATGTAATAGGGGGCGAGCCTATTGCCATCAACCGGCACAAATCCAGACTCCGGGCTGCTACTGAGAAATTCCAGATGGAAAAACCCAATAACACTTTTCCCGACCTGGGAATCGAACCCAGGAACTCATGTTCAGCAGTAGCGCTTGCTACCACTAGACCAACGAGGCAGTCGATAGAGGAAGATAACCTCTATAAAAAATTCCTCTAATACCAAGTTTTGGTGTGCGGCGAGGGTATGAATGGCTGAGGAGTAGTGTCATCTGTAACTTTAGTTACAGGTGGCGCATCAGTCACGAGCGCACCCCCAGCCAGGGTACCAGTGGACCCCCTGGTTGGGTTACAAATTTACACTTACCTAGGGACAGGGGGTGAACCTAGGCGGACTTTTTACATCCCCCACACTCGTGGGAATCATATGGATCCAAATAAAACAAATTCTTTGAAGAAGGTGCCGACCGTTGTGGTCGAGCGCATGCGGTCGGGTGCGGCGTCGGATACCGACGCTGCGTCTGACAGGATGAGCGTGGCGAGCGTGAGCTCGCAGCGCTCGCGGAAGGGAGAGGGGGTGGCGAGGCGCTACGGTAAGCGCTCGCCACGCTCCTCTAGCGAGGAGAGCCTGCCGGCACCTAAGGTGCCTACGGGCAGCTGTAGACGAGGTCGAGCGGTGGCTGGCAGAGCTGCTGTTCCTTCGGTGGAGCGCGATGAGCGGGGACGCTTCGCGTCGGTGTCTCGGCCCGACACTCCGGCTCCAGTGGAGCACGTTGAGATGTTGGAGAGTGACCCGACCAGCGAGGGCTCGCTGCTCGGGCTTAATAAGTTGGAAGCCAACGCCGCAAAGCAGGCGCAGCGCAAGGCTGTGGCGGAAGACGAGGTCAGCGAGCTGACTCGTCAGATGCAGGAGCGGCGCTCAGCCCGGACGGCTGCCGGAGGGGGCTTGTCGCCGGTGGCGTCTTGCCACCAGGTCTTCGACGGGGTAGATGTGATCCTGAAGGTTGCCACAAAATCCGGCAACCTGGAGGGCACATTCACGCGCGCCCTTAAAGAGGTGGCTGAACTCATCAAGGAGGGAGCTGAGGTCCTCCTTAATGGTTCAGGCTCGGAAAAGACGGCGGAGTTTTGCGAAGAGAACCGCCGTCTTAGATCCGAATTGGAGGACCTCAAGCGGCAGTTTGCCAACCTGCGGGCAGCCCCGGGCACCGGATCATCGCCGGTGCCGTTGCTGGCTCCACAGTCGGCCCCATCGTCGACCCCTGCACTTGCGGATGCGGAGGTCGACAAGATCGCTCGCATCTGTTTGGTGCAGTGCGGGCAGATGGTAGGGGCTCGACTAGAGGCCATAGAGCCGAGGCTCCTGCCAGCCGAAACCCTCCGTCCACCGCTCGCTGCGGATAAGCGGAGGAGAGAGGCAGCGGCCAAGGTGGGTGAGCCAAGCCAGTCTGGGAAGAGGGCCACAAAGCCCGCAATGGGGGCCAGAAAGCCCGCGGAGGTGGCGAAAAAGCCCGCAAAGGCCGCGCCCATTTCCCAGGTGGCAGTTTCCGCGAGTGTTCCTCCAGCGACTGCGCCCAGGCCTACTACGGAGGGCTGGACGACAGTCGTCAAAAAGGGGAAAAAGAAGAAGAAGAAGGCGCTGCCAGCTCCCGCAAAAGCACCGGCACCAAAAAAGAGGACCCAAGGGCCGCCTAGGGCGACAGCCCCACGCTCCGCGGCTGTGGTGATAACTCTGCAGCCCGGAGCTGTCGAGAGGGGCATCTCGTACAAGGCGGTCCTGGTGGAGGCGAAAGCCAAGGTCGCATTCCCCGACCTTGGCACACCGTCCGGCTTCATATTGAGGCCGGCCATTACGGGGGCACGGCTGCTACAGGTCTCCGGTGCCTCTAGCAGTGAAAAGGCGGACATCTTGGCCGCCAAACTGAGGGAGGTCCTCAACCCGGAGGACGTTCGGGTGTCCAGGCCCATGAAGACGAGCGAGTTGCGCGTCGACGGCCTGGACGACTCGACGACCCCGGCTGAGGTTGCGGCGGCCGTCGCCAGAGTCGGTGGGTGTGCGCCTGACGATGTGCGTACGGGCGAGATCCGCACCGACGCTTCCGGGCTCGGTGCGATCTGGGTGAAGTGCCCGGTGGTGGCGGCCAATAAGGTCGCCGACGCTGGACGTCTGTTGGTGGGGTGGGTTGCAGCGAGGGTCAAGCTGCTGCAACCCAGGGCTTTGCGGTGTTTCCGTTGCCTGGACATGGGGCATGTCAGGGCACGGTGCACCGCAGAAATAGACCGCAGCGAGCTGTGTTATCGCTGCGGTCAGCCCGGCCACAAGGCCACCCAGTGCCCCGCCGCGCCAAACTGCAGCCTTTGTGCTGCTGCAGGGAGGCCCGCTGGGCACAGAGCGGGTGGCAAAGCCTGTGGTGCGCCCACCAAAAAGGGCAAGAAGAGGAGGCGAAGAAGGGGTGCCAAGGCTGCCGGGGACTCTTTACCCCCCCCCTCAGCCTGGGTGCTCAACGGCCGACTCCTGGCCTAGGAATGGTGCTGTGTAGGGAATGCACTGCGCAATATCAACCACGCTGCCAGAGCTCAGGACCTCTTGCTCCAGAGCATGGCAGAGTGGTCGATCGACGTGGCTGTGGTCGCCGAGCCATACTTTGTCCCCCCCAGAGATAACTGGGTGGGAGACCTGGATGGCTCGGTGGCCATAATTGGCGGGGCTCTTGTCAACCCGTCCCGAGGTCTCGGCTGGGTAGCCGCCCTCGCGGATGGCATTGGCACGGTTGGGGCGTATTTCTCGCCCAACAAGAGCCTCGCCGACTTCGAGAACTTCCTTTTCGAGTTGGGCGCCGTCGTAGGCCGACTCCACCCTCGCCCTGTGCTGTTGCTAGGGGATCTCAACGCCAAGTCATCGGCGTGGGGATCTCCGGTGACCGACGCTAGGGGCGAGGTGCTGGAAGAGTGGGTGATCACGACCGGCCTGGTTGTTCTAAACCGGATTGCAGTGTCGTGTAGCGTAAAGCTGAAAAACCCTAATTTCAAATTGCTGTTTGGGAGAATAAGCCTCGTCGTCTGTTCCTCCTCGTACCCCGCTGGTAACTGTCAAAATCCGGATTTTCTATGTCCAATAACCTCGAAGATATTTAACGTTTAATGTTGAAACCAAATAAACCAAAATGGCTGAAAATAGCTGTTTTCGCCAATCCTGAGGTTATTGGGCGCGACTTTGGGCTTAAATGACACACAATAGGCTTACAAAAGTCAATTTCACTGTCAAAAATCAATTATTTCTATTTATTTGTATTTTATAGCAAAAATTCGTTAAAAAATTAATAACTTTAGGACCGCTAATCCAAAAATGTTGAAAAAATACGTAAATTACGGCCAAAAAATGCGCTATACGACACAATAAGAAAATTTTTAAATTTTGAAAACTTTACACCTGAAATTTATGTTTTTACAGTTTTTGCGGTTTTTTAATTATAGCATCAAAATTATAAATACAAAAAATCCGGTTTCTTCTGGACGTCCTCTTCTAATAAGCGCGCAAATGATAGCAATTGCAGATTTTGAAATTTTTATCCCTTTCAGGATCTACAGGGGTCCGAAGTTTGAATTTTCTATTGTCAATATAAAATAAGATATACAAGTTAAAATTATTTTACTTGTGAATTGTTTCTTCTTGCAAAAGTTTCTTGCGTGCTGCAAGTTTTCAGGCCGCTGCAGTGGCTGGTTCTTGTTTTTCAGTCCACGTGTGTTTTGTATTTTGCTGAATATCTCCGAGGTTTTTCAGCCGAGGTGTCTTCTGGATGACTCAGAATAAAGGGGGGGGCGTCCCGCTGTGTTTTCCATAGGAAAAACAAGGTGTCACCGATCTGGATTCGCCACAATTTCACCAAATGTAATTTCCACATTAACTTAACCTCAAAAATTAGGGTTTTTCAGCTTTACGCTACACGACACTGCAATCCGGCTAGTTTTGCACTATTAAGGATGTGGGAGCCACTTCCCTGCACACACTGACACAAAAATTTTTGGAATACGAGCACTTTTGCCACTTTTATGAATTTTTTTGTACGGAGCGACTTTAAAAAAATCGGTTAGGTTAGGTTAGGTTGTTTTTTTTTTTAGGCAGGAGGGGAAATCCTCATGGACGCCCAGACTGCCTCACTTGTGACACAGTCTGGGCAGTGCCGGACTCTTACCGGCTAAAACCCACTCCTGCCTCTTCCAGTCACCTCTGACGTGATCAGAGCCATTTTTTACAAATTGATTGATTATAATATTATGATTCACAAAAACAACTCGATAGACTTCATCCCATAGTGTTATAATTTCTATATGTTCTTATGTTCTAGATTTCCTTTTGTATTCATTGTTCTCTTTTTCTCTTTTCCTTTCTTTTTTTTTTTTTTTTTATCTCCCATATTGTTATAATTTCTATATGTTCTTATGTTCTAGATTTCCTTTTATATTAATTGTTCCCTTTTTCTCTTTTCCTTTATTTTTTATTTTTTTTCTTTCTTTTTTGTTTTAGAATGCACTCTTATTTTTTTTTTTTTTTTCTTATATTTCTAGGTACTTAATATTATATAATTTATTATACATAGAAGTATCCTAATTTATTTATTTCTACTTATTACTATTTTTACTATTTTAACACAATATTCTAAAAATTTATTCCTCTTTTTTCCACTTATTAAACTTGGTAAAATATTAACTTTTAATGTCTCTTCGAGGTCCTGCTCAGCCTCGTACCGCGCTTTCGCTGTTATTGGACAATCCAGTAGGACATGTAAAACAGTCTCTTCCCTGCCCGGCTCAACAGGCGCACGATGAGTTCTCCTTACACTTGAATCGTTTCAGGTATGCAGAGAACCCACCGTGCCCTGTGAAGATTTGCGTGGTGAGGCTAGTGGGGTTGAATTTTCTCACATCCCTGTACGCCGCGACCGCGTCCGGGAAGAAAATTTTTGTGCCGGAGGCTGTTTCTCCCGACTTATATCTCCTGTTCCATTCGTCAAGCGACCCCATACGGATATGCCGCTTGACGAATGAAACAGGACAAAGGTCGTAGTCCGGTCTCTTTTTTGACCCAAGGGCAGCCTCCTTGGCGAGCTGGTCGGCTCGCTCGTTCCCCACCAGTCCTGCGTGAGCCTTTATCCAGAACAAGGACACCCTCTTGTTCTGTAGCTGTATTATGTTTGACTGAACACTGGTTGAAAGAACATGAAATAGTGTTTATGAATGATGATTTTTTTACTGTGCAAAGTGCATTTGTGAGAAAAAGTGCTATACGCGGTGGATCATTAGTTCTTGTTTCAAACAAGTTGAAATGTAGACAACGTTTAGATTTAGTTAATCTTTCAATCGAGCGCACTATTGAGTTGTCTTGTGTTGAACTAGAGCGTTACGTCATAATATGCGTCTATCGTCCAACCTCTGGGGATTTTATTCATTTTGAGTCGGTCATGGAGGACTCACTCAACAAATTAAAATCAATTAATAAATGTATAATTTTATGTGGAGATTTTAATATTAATATTTTAGATGTTACTCCTTTAAGTATTAGACTACTCAATCTGTTTAAGTCATTTAATTTAATAAACTTGTTTTTCGAACCTACTAGGATCACAGCATCGTCTTCGACTTGTCTTGATAATATATTTAGTGATTGTAATGCCAATAATAAGTTAGTGTTAAGTGGCTTAACGTCTGACCACTGTGGATTATTAGCCAGCTTCCCTTTGCCATTACAAAAAAAGCCGCATAAAATAGAATGCAGGCCCTATACAGTTAGTCGTTGCAACAAATTTAAAAATAATATTGCTCATAGGATTACACCATCTATAGTAGAACACGATAATCCTAATGAAATCTATGGAGCCCTTTTTGATATTGTGCAAAAAAAATACCAATCTACTTTCAAGACCAAAACTATTGACATTAATAGAACCTCTGTTAGCTTCAACCAATGGGCTACTCCAGGTATTTATAAAAGTAGAGCGAGACTATACGAGTTATATGGTTTAAAAAAATATATATTTGATACTCCTTTTCTAGAGTATGTCAGAAATTATTCAAAGTTATTTAAAAAAATCTGTGCTTTCGCTAAATCTAAATTTTTAAGCGATACCATAAAAACATCCAGTAATAAAATAAAAACCACTTGGAAAATTATTAACAATGAAACGGGTAAATCGGTTAAACAGGAAAAACAACTAGAGATTATGATTAACAACAAATTGGTAAATAAGGCTGCCGACGTAGCTGAGGCATTTAATGAGTTTTTTGCCAACATACCTATAACTACGACTTGCTCTTTAAATTCGTCCCCGTCTAAAGCTGAAAACCTTTTGCATAGTAGTGTGCCCAGATGTAGTCGCTTATTTAGTTTTGAACATGTAACGCCTCGTGACGTGGTTAATATTTTTAAGACACTTAAGTCAAAAATCACTGGAGATTACTGGGGCATCTCCATTAAACTGTTAAGCAATATAATAGACATTGTAGCCCCCTATCTAGCTGTAACTTTTAATAAATGTGTTGATTCAGGATATTTTCCTGACCTCATGAAGAGTAGTAAAGTCATACCATTATTTAAAACAGGTAATAAAAATAATGTGGCAATTTTAGGCCCATTTCTATCTTACCTGCATTTAGTAAAATATTTGAAAAGTTAATACTCAAGCAGTTACTAAGACATTTTAATTTAAATAGCCTCCTTCATAATGAGCAATATGGCTTTACAAAAGGTCGTTCGACAACAGATGCGGGTGTTGCTTTGCTGAAACACATTTTCAACGCATGGGAGAACTCGCAAAATGCTATCGGAGTTTTCTGTGATCTCTCCAAAGCTTTTGATTGCGTTCACCATGACACACTTTTGCGTAAACTGCGTCATTACGGTGTTCGAAACGAAGCTCTTAATGTCATAAGTTCTTATTTGCAAAATAGGCACCAATGTGTAGATATCAATGGTGTAAAATCTTCCGGGCTACTAGTTCAGTTAGGTGTACCTCAAGGCTCAATACTGGGTCCTTTCTTATTCTTAGTGTATATTGTAGTATAGGAATACATATCATATATAATGTAAAACGTTAAGCATGGAATGGTCAGAATATATCGGAGTCTCATTCAAAAAAAAAAAAAACTTTTTTATTTATATATTTTTTTTTTTTTGTTTTGTACATACATAATGCAATTTATAATGGGATTACAAGTTTTTTTTTTTTTTTTTTTTTTTTTTTTTTTTTTTTTTTTTTTTTTTTTTTTTTTACAATGCTTTACATGGTACTTTAGTGATTACAGTTTAAGATTATTTAGTAATATAAGTAGATAATAATTATTCTAGATACTACAGTCTAAGATAATATAGCGTAATATTAGACAATCCAAATTAATTCTTAAATAACTTCGTTCTGTTCTTATGCACTGTTTCTATTTTATTATCTTTTATTATACGCACATTCGGCGACTTATCTTCTATGACTTTATATGGACCTTTGTATACATTTTCAAATCGACTACTATTTTCATTTTTTAACAATATTAAATCATTAGGTTGATACACAATTGAATTAGTTTGTTTATCATAGCTAAGCTTTCTATTTTCCTTCGATTTCAATAAATTTTCCCGGGCCTGTTCGTGAGATTTTTGCAACCTGTACTTTAGCGCCAATGGATAGTCATCACTATTATAAAGAGGTTCTATTTCCTGTGTTAAGTTACTTGGCAAATTGCATGATTTACCAAAAACCAGTTCGTACGGTGTAAATTTTGTGGATGTATGGACAGTTGTATTGTAAGCAAAGCACCAATATGCAATCCAGGTGCTCCACTCCCTGGGGTTATTATTTGTTTGTATTCGGAGGTATGCGTTTAAGTTTTTGTGTGTGTTTTCCAGGGAACCGATAGATTCGTGGTGGTAAGATGTTGAAAATAATTGTTTAATATTGAGCAGCTTGCATACTTCACTCATTGTTGATGCTATGAACTCGGACCCTCGATCTGTGGCAATTTCCCGCGGCACGCCGTACCTTAGTATAAAGTTCTCTACAAATGATTTTGCTACCGACACTGCGTCTTTTCGTTGTAGCGGGTACGCTTCCACGAACTTAGTAAGTTCACATTGTATACTTAATATATAAACATTACCGTAGTAATCCTTATCCAGTGGTCCTACTATATCTAAATATATTTTATCAAATGCACCCTGTGCTGTTGTAGTTATTGTCATTGGTTCTCTGACAGGTAGAGAGTGTTTTTGCATTTGGCATTTTTTACATTTACTAACGAATTCAGTTACGTCACTTTCCATGCCCGGCCAAAAAAATAATTTCCTAATGTTATTCAACATTCTTCTTATACCGGCATGTCCGCTAGTTGGTAAGATATGGTAGTCATTAAGAATTACTTTTTTGTCATCTTTCGATAATACTCTGTGGAACCCTTTTAATATATTAATTTTTGGCCCGTACCATGACGGCCTTATATTTATTTCTTTTGTTAGCCACTTTATAAATTCACCATTACTTGCTGTTTTCATTATATAAATTTCTGTAATATTTAATTCACTACAGTATTTTTCTAGCCGACTCACGTATTCGTCTCGCGCCATACATGATTGTAAGCCTGTGCAAGTATATATAACTAACTCTTTTTCATTAAATACAAATGATTCTGAGTTGTTTGTTAAGTTGTCCTTCATTCTAGAATAGTTTTCCCGCGAAATGTCTAACAATTCTATCGAATTACCCGGCTTCCGAAGCATTTCTACGACCCTTGGTTGACTACGCTGGTCTCTCACAGATATATTGGTAGTCGGCAAACTTGAGTCACTTTCCTGTCTCTTTTCCAATGTCTTTCGTTGGTTCCCCATTTTGTCGTAAATTTTCCGTCGGGTGTAAACTCTTTAAGGAGCTCTCGTAAGATGCACTTAGGAAATGTAACAAAATGTTTAAAATACATTGTGCCTAACTGAAGTTACCAATCCACCACTGTTTATATTACGCGTCTTTATTTGGTGATCGGAATGCGCGAACCCGATCACTTACTGGCAGGGTCGCCATGTAAGGATGGGACAGAGGAACGAAATAAAAGATGTTTCTTGAATGAGACTCCGATATATTCTGACCATGCCATGCTTAACGTTTACGTACGTTACGTTTACGTTTACGTTTACGTTTGCTTCGTTTACGTTTTTTTTAAAAAGTTTTTTTTTTTTTTCTGAAAGGTAAGGAGGTGTAGTATAGGAATACATATCATATATAATGTAAAACGTAACAATGATTTTAAATGAGTTGTATTGCAACATGTAGTTAGCTAGCAACCTCGTCAGCTGTTAATAATATTCTTGCCTGCCCAACCGGCAGCAAGTTCGTCATGCTCCCTTAGATGTCACTGCTTGCGGTAGCATCGGGGGTCGGGTTACCACCTTCCCTCAAATATGGCGAGGGGGTAATGGCTGACCTTTGCGTTATGCTCGTGAACGGGTGCTGCTTGTGGTGACTGGTCGTCTTGCTGACCATGGTTTTTGTTATTGTTACTTGTATTAACTGTTATTTTATTTTGGTCCGGAGGTCCTTAGTTTAACGATTGTAACTTCAACTTAGCTGTATGTATCAATTTGCATCGTTGAATATGTAAGCGGGCACGCCCTTTATGCCTGGAGGCTTTATTTACGTTTTAAGTTCTGTTTACGATTTTGTTTTATTTTGTTTTATTATTTATTTTAGCTTGAGTTTAGTTTTCAGTGTTTTGTTGGTGGTATATTGGCGTGTGCTAGCTGACATATGTGAATAATGTATGTTTTGTTTTATAATATTAATTACTTATACAGTATTGTATAGAATCAAGTTCTTCTAACTTAACAGACAGCTGTGCTGCTGGGGAGTTTGTTCCGCCACTTCTTCTTCCCAGCTAAAGCACTAGGAAGTGTCGAAGGGCGGGGGTTTTGGGGGGACTGTCTTGTGTAACTTTGACGTTCAAAAAGTGCTGACTCTCAGCCTAGTTTGAATAAATGACTTTTGATTTTGATTTTGATTTCACAGCGGCGAAGGGTGTCTCTTGTTTCCACTGCCAGGGGGTGAGAGGAGCTCGTGCCGACCACCGACTGGAGGGCCGCCATGGAGTCGCTGAAGATTGCAAACGTTTCTTCCCTACTTTTTAGTATTTCGCCAGCCGCTCTTTGTATAGCCAAAAGCTCAGCCTGATAGACGGTGCAGTAAGACGACAAAGCAAGTTTGAGGGCCTTAACTTCGTTAGCGCTATTCCAAAAAGATAGTGCCGCACCGACCCTGCCCTCAATCTTGCTACCGTCTGTGAAGATACGCACAGCGAAGTCACTGTGGTTTTTATATTGTTCCTCGTCTATCAGGCTGCCGAAATGCAGTGTGGTCTGTTCCGCGGGGTGCGGGGATTTCAGAGCTGGAGCCATCCGCTCGACCTCCCTGTCTCCCAGTACCGTCTGGGGTACTCCCCTCTTGGCCTCGTACAGCGCTGCCGCCTCCCGAATGCGCAAATCGATTGGGAGCATCCCAGCCAGCAAAAGTGCTGAATTTAGAGAGACCGTACGGTATGCTCTACACAGCTTTTGAGCAAACCCTCTTTGGACCACATTTAGTTGCTTTATAGCTCCTAGTTTATTTGCGGCTGGCGCCCACACACTCGCGGCGTACAAAAGTGTGGGCTCAACCGCTGCGGTGTATATAATACGGATTACTTCCGGGTGCAAACCCCAGCTCACCCGGGCTGCCCTGGCCAGCTGCTTGTAGATGGCTATGGCTATTCTTACAGGCGATAGCTATGTGTTTGTTAAACGTCAGTTTGGAGTCTATGGTGACGCCCAGGATTTTTATATCTTGGGACATACCAATGTCGATCCCCCCATGCTCAAGCGAGGAGTGTCGTATTTCAGCCTCCGCGTTAGCACCATCGCACAGGTTTTGTGCGGCGCGAATTTGAGCTTATTTCTGACACCCCACGCTCGAACATGTTCGAGAGCGGCACCGGCACTTCCCTCGATTTCCTCTGCTGACTCGCCGACGAAAACCATGACAACGTCATCCGCGAACGCCTGGCAGTAGTGCCCCCTATCCTCAAGCTGCTTCAGTAGTGGGTCCAGCAGCAAATTCCAAAAGATAGGGCCCCCTATGGAACCCTGGACGCACCCTTTACTGGTTGCCCTTTTAATTTCCTCCCCTGCGTATCTCACGCTGACCTCCCTGTCGCTTAGATAACTGTCGACTACTCGTCTCAAGTTTACAGGACACTTTTCCTCAGCCAACCGTACCTTAATAGCGGGCCACCATGCACTGTCGAATGCTCCCTCTATATCCAGTGACACAATTGTGACTATCTTTTTCTGTGCCAGCTTCGTGCGGATATAATGCACAAGAGTATAGAGGGAGTCTTCGGTGCTCTTTTGGGGCATGAAGCCGTATTGGCGAGTACTTATCCTAGGGAGCAGGTAGAACTTAAGACGAGCAACCAGCATCCTCTCGTATACCTTCCCTAGCACAGGCAGGAGCCCAATCGGTCTGTAGGATTTCGGGACGGTATACAAGTTTTTGCCTGGCTTCCTGAGCACAACCACTGTTGCTTCCTTCCAGGACTTCGGGAAGTATTGTTGCGCCAGGCATTTATTCAAAAGCGACAGGAAGAATTCAGGGTTGCAGTCTATGGCCTGAGAGCAGATATCGGCCGTGAAGCCGTCAGCTCCCGGGGCCTTTTTTGGGTTGAAAGACCCTATGGACCTATCAAGCTCGGTCAGGGTAAACGGCGGGTCATGTTGTTCATCATGGCTCCACTCGTTTACCTTTTCAGCCAGTAGCCGGGTTTGGCGATGGTCCATATTGTCGTCCTCCTCACGGTCCTCGGGGTAAAACGTGTCGGCTAACAGCTTCACCGAGCCCTTTGCATCCAGTTCCACACCTCCCGACCACAGCGGCGGATCCTCCTCTCTTTTTGTGACTCTTCCCATGACCCTATAAATCCCCTCCCAAACACCTTCCCTGTCCTGCTTTCCACAAAACTGCCTCCAACTTTTCTCAGTTGCTATCCATACAGCTTCCTCATATTTTGCTTTTTCTTCCAGGTACAGCCTGACTACGATCTCTCTCCGAACCGGTGCTGCGTTCCTGACTCTGCGTTTTCTGGTGGCGACCAGGCTTTTCATCTCCGCGAGCTCCTCGGACCACCACGGCAAGGTAAGTGTCTCTTTGTGATTTTTAGTTTTTAAGGTGTGTGTACATGTTTCAGTTACGGCTTGTGTGTATGTGTTAATTGTGTGTTCCAGTTTGGCTATGGTATTTATGTTTGTAAGCTCCGGAACTGTTAAATTATATTCTAGCATAATTTAAGACAGTTTCTCACGAAATTGTTTCCAATTTGCCTTCTTTGTGTTTTACTTTCTGGTGGTGCGCTCGATGCTTATTCCTTTAGATTTTGTGAGATTTATGCCAAAAGTGATGCCGTTATGGTCGGAACTCGTGAGTCCTTCCACGATATGCCAGCCGTCCACTAGGTCCAGCATGTCCGCCGAACAGGCCGTTACGTCCACGTGGCTGCTGTACCTAGTGCCTCCTCTTATAGTATCGAAGGTTGGGATGTCACCTGTGTTGAGGATCTGCAATCCCATTTCCCCCAGCGCTCCACACATATGCTCCCCTCTCGAGTCCTCGTTGCCACTGCCCCACCATGTACTCTTCGCATTTGCGTCCCCTCTAATAACCAACCTGCAAGGGCCCAGCTCTTGCTCCGCTCGTTTGAGCTGCTCCAGGTGTGGCTCCATGGGCTTGTCGGGTTCGAAATAGAAGGACACCAGCGTGATCGTCCAGGCTCTGGTTCGGACTCCCACCACAACGATGTTGTTTGTGGTGAGTTGCGGGTACTGTATAATGTCCAAATATTGGTCAAAGACAGCTATTGCTGCCTTTACAGTCCCTTCTCCTCCCTCAGAGGTCTGGAAGACCCTAACGCCCCGGTAGCCCTTCATCCTTCTCACCCCGCCCACATAGGGCTCCTGAAGCAGCGCCACGGCAACTTTTAGTTTTCCAGCCTCCAGTAGCAGCTCATTTGTGGCCAGTTGGCTACGTTGCAGATTGGCCTGGACTATTTTGTACTGGCGAGCATCAGGGACAACTTTAGCAGTACGCTATTGAGGCTCGAGCCAATGTGTCCCACTTCCTCCGCACTGGGCACTCACTGCTGAACGCGTTGTGATCGCGGATCCCTGCCTTGGCTCTGGTGCAGTTGATGCACACCGCTGCTTCACCCAGCTGTATGTCTGGGCAGTCCACTCTGAGATGCGGTCCGCTGCAGTGGCTACAGAGGTCGGCTGGCTCTTTGCAGAACCGCTTTCCGTGGCCGTACCCCAAGCAGCGGGTGCACTGCACCAGTGGCGTCTGGTCTTCTACGCGTACTCTTTGGAGGTCGATCCTGAGCTTTCCTCCTTCGATCGCTCTTCTCCAGATCGTTGGAGGTACGCTTATCACAACGTGGCTCACCAGTGGGCTTCTTGTTTTCCTTCGGTACTTGATTTTAATCCTTTCCGTTTCGACGCCGAGGTCTTGAAAGATTTCCCGATTCTGATTCTTGAGGGCTTTGAGGATTTCCTCGTCAGTGTGTACCACCAACACATCCCTCAGAATCAGAAGCGGGTCCCTGTTCGTCACTTCCTCGACAACGAGGTTCTCTCCAAGCCCTTGCAGTCTCTCCTTTATCTTCGTCCTTTCCTCTTTTGTCGTGCAACCCATTATAATTTTCCTATCTTTTGCCTTACTTACTCTCTCCACCTGCACCCATCCTTCTTTTGCGTCCATCGCCTTCCTAATTCTCTCGAGGACCTCCTCTCCTGTGTCAAATTCCTGCTTTGAGGAGACAATCACCGAGTGCAGCGTCGCTCGCTCCAGGGCCTGTTCCCCGGTCTGGCTCTTACGCGCTACACTGGCATAAGTTATCTCCCTGCCGCTTGGTCTATTCGCTAGAGCATCTCGTAGTTTTTCCATGCTTTCCAAATTTTCTTGAATTAGCGAGCTGTGCTGTTTTATTGATTCTAAGAGCTCCTTTTGGTTAGCATTAATTCCACTGGGTATGGGTTCGGAGCACTCGTTTGCAATAGGCACAGTTACAGGTACAGATGTGGGTGTAGCTGCAGGTGCAGCCGTAGGTGCAGGTGTAACAAGAGTTTTGCTCCGCTCGGACTCTTTTACCAGCTCATAGAGCCGGTTTATGGCGTTGACCACCTCTGTCTTTATTTCTGTTTTCAGGTTTCGAGAGTTGCCCAAATAAAGCTTTGCCTTATTTAGGCAAGCTCTCGCTTCCGCTGTAAGATTGGGGTATCCCGACTGGGGTCTTTTTGGTGGCCATGCAGTATCTATAGGGGCTCGGCGAGTTTCGTGAGTGCTAGGACCAGGTGGTGTGGCAGGTGAGTTGGCCGGGATCTTGGCTTGAGGCTCTGATTTCCCGGCCTCCCATTCCCCTATGCTACGACGCACGCTGGGAAGCGATGGCTCAGCCTTCTCTATCGACTGCGGTGAGCCTCTAGAGCCCGGCGAGCCCGTGGTCTTCTTAGCTGGGGTACGGAACATAATACCGTCTTTCGTAAAGGTAAGGTTCATAGACCCGTCAGATGCACTGGTATTACTTTTGTGGCCCTGTAAAGGGGGAGTGCACAGAAGCAATAAATTAAAAGAATAATATAAAATACAATGGAGAATACGTTCAAATTATCAAACGGCCGTCAGGTCAACTGACTCCAGGAATCATATGGAGTTCCGTCAATATAGGTTAATACACATAAAACACACTTAAACTAAAAATCTGCGAGTTAACGACTAAGTGAAACAAAAACGATTAAAATAAACTAAACTTAAATAAACTAAAAAATAAAATAAAAAATAGTGCTCTATGTAGAGCCTGTTCTGTAGTCTAAATGAGAGTGCTCAATATGAGAGACTCAATGCTGAAAACCGCAACTTGCTAGGACTAAAACTGATGGAGTTATACAGGTTTTAAAATTTTCAAGATGGCGGTAAAAATGGCGGCAAAATTTTTAAAGTGTCGTAACTTCGCCAAAATTTGTCACACTGGAATGCGGTTTTTTTCTCTATAATAAGCAGCACAAAGTCAAGGCTATAAAGCGCTCTCCTGATAAAAAAAATTCGACTCTACGATTATAGAGTTTGTCCTGGAAGTAGAATTGTCGCGTCAGGCCCGTTCAAATGAGTCCAAACACCCCTAGTTTGTGACCAAGGAAGCGTGAGATATCTTAGTATAAACTTTTTCAAAATGGCGTCACAAAAATTTCCAAATCTGTAACTTCCATGATTTCCAACTCTGACTACCCGTGTTTGGGCTCGTTAATTTTGGATTTTTATGGTCTACACTATGAACTGACTGTCAAAGCTGTACAAAAGTTTTCCTTTTTCTTTTTTATTGGTTATGAAATAGCAATAAATTAAAAAAATCAATAACCTTGCGGTTTATAACACGAAAAATCTGAAATTAATGTTAAAGATAGAATTTATACAGAATTAAATTTTAATGCAATAAAAATGCTATGTTGTCACTTTACTTTTTGAAATAACTACCCTTAAAAATAAACAAATTTACATAAAAATTTTAATGTCTCTAACTTAAGAACCACTTAACTTTTGGGCGTGCTGGTTACGGTTCTAAATTTCTTTTATAGTCTGCAATGTGATCCTGATGTCCAATACAGCAAAACAAAGCCGGGTCAATGACCAAGTGGCCACGTGGTTTCAGGTTTTCTTGTTATATTTCCGTGATTTTCACCAGAAAAATCTGAAATTTGAGGTAGAGCTAGAACCCTTATATTTGCACTTTTTGGCACTAAAAAATGTATAGGTCACCGCGATGGATCGAGCAGCGTTTCACAAATAATGATAAATTTTTTGTTAATTTTTCACTCAGAAAACTTTTTCCGTAACGCTCCGGAAAATTTCAGTTTCACCAATACACTCGCGTCACTTTTCCGCAACTTTTGATATATAACACAAGTCAGTACGGCGAAAATTTACCACTTTAGTGATTTTTTGAGCGTGGAGCCACTTTAAAAACGATCTGGTCGCGGCGAGGGGTGCCGCGCGACTGGGGTTTTTTTTTTATTGTGTTTTTTTACCGCAGACATGGTGGTCCGCGCCTTTGTTTACATTGATAATTTTTGTTTACAGGTTTTTAAATATAATTACAGTTATTTAACTCCTACGTCGGACACTTATTTCTAGGTTATTTCTAAACTTAATACTACGTGAGTCCATCTTATTTTTTTTTTGTTATTTTTTTATACTTTTTTTAAAATATATATTTTTTTTTATTTACATGCACATGCATAAATATATATATATACTTTTTTTTTTTTTTTGATACTATAATATTACAATTTTACACAGGCATTATTATTTGATATTAATTTTAATTTTGTTGTTTTATTTTACAATTTACTGATTGCTTTTTGTTGATATACTATTTAATTTTACGTTATTACACTTTTTAGGGTTCCGTTGCCAAATGGCAAAAAACGGAACCCTTATAGATTCGTCATGTCTGTCTGTCTGTCTGTCCGTCCGTCCGTATGTCACAGCCACTTTTTTCAGAAACTATAAGAGCTATGCTGTTGAAACTTGGTAAGTAGATGTATTCTGTGAACCGCATTAAGATTTTCACACTAAAATAGAAAAAAGACAATAAATTTTGGGGTTCCCCATACATAGAACTGAAACTCAAAAATGGTTTTTTTCATCAAACCCATACGTGTGGGGTATCTATGAATAGGTCTTAAAAAATGGTATCGAGGTTTCTCATATCATTTTTTAGGGTTCCGTTGCCAAATGGCAAAAACGGAACCCTTATAGATTCGTCATGTCTGTCTGTCTGTCTGTCTGTCCGTCCGTATGTCACAGCCATTTTATTCCGAAACTATAAGAGCTATGCTGTTGAAACTTGGTAAGTAGGTGTATTCTGTAAACCGCATTAAGATTTTCACACTAAAATAGAAAAAAAACAATAAATTTTGGGGTTCCCCATACATAGAACTGAAACTCAAAAATGTTTTTTTTCATCAAACCCATACGTGTGGGGTATCTATGAATAGGTCTTCAAAAATGGTAATGAGGTTTCTATTATCATTTTTTTCTAAACTTAATAGTTTGCGCGAGAGACACTTCCAAAGTGGTAAAATGTGTGTCCCCCCCCCCCCCCGTAACTTCTAAAATAAGAGAATGACAAAACTAAAAAAAATATATGATGTACATTACCATGTAAACTACCAACGAAAATTGGTTTGAACGAGATCGAGTGAGTAGTTTTTTTTTAAAACGTCATAAATCGTAAACCGCAATTTACCTTACATTCAATCAACTGAAATATAAAAATTAAAAAGTATATATATTTTTAAACCGAAAATACCTACAGGTTTGTACGGAACCCTCGGTGCGCGAGTCCGACTCGCACTTGGCCGGTTTTTTCTAAACTGAATAGTTTGCGCAAGAGACACTTCCAAAGTGGTAAAATGTGTGTCCCCCCCCCCCCCCCCGTAACTTCTAAAATAAGAGAATGATAAAACTAAAAAAAATATATGATGTACATTACCATGTAAAGTACCACCGAAAATTGGTTTGAACGAGATCGAGTGAGTAGTTTTTTTTTAAAACGTCATAAATCGTAAACCGCAATTTACCTTACATTAAATCAACTGAAATATAAAATTAAAAAAAAAACATTTATTTTTAAACCGAGAATACCTGCAGATTTGTACGGAACCCTCGGTGTGCGAGTCGGACTCGCACTTGGCCGGTTTTTTTTTTTTTTTGTGGGAAGACTGCATGGCAGTATGAACCGACCAGCCCCACCGATGGCTTCCGTTCACGAAAATGACGTACGCATCCGCGCCGCTTAGCTCAACCATATTTGAGGGAACTTAACGACCGGATACGCAGCGCCACCATCGGCTTGACAGTTACGCGAGTATGACAGATTCACTCTGTCATGCAGTTTTACAATTTGGTTTTATAGGGGGTGTTAGTGTGAGTGATCCTTGGTGGGTTTGTTTGGGTTTGGAGTTTGGGTGGGACTTGATAGTTGTGAATTCAGGTGTTAATTCGGTGTCTGCTGACCAGGGATTTCGCTAACCGGAGCAAGGCTTCCATGACTACTACGTCTCGATGCTGCATGGCCGTCTTCAAGTTGTAGTCGATGACGGCTTTAGTCGGCGCATCCATAGCTATCTTTGCGAAACGGCCTATGGCGTCGTCGGCGTCGTTGGAGTAATAGACGCGACTGACAGTATGTCTCGACACCGCCACTACCGCATGGGAGATGCTGTCATGGATTTGGAGCCTCCTGGACTTGGTGTTGATGATGATTACGCTGTCGTAGGTCAACCCCTGAGCCTCGTGTATGGTTAAGGTACGCGACCCTTCGCCGGACCCATATCCCTGGTTCATAAGAGAGGCTTTTTCCTCCTGCGTATGAACCAGGAACAGGGTGTTTTGGGCAGTTTTGGGTATCTGCGCTCCTGTGTAACCTTCCACCCTCAGGGAGTGGACCCGCGACAGCGTCGACTTGGAGGAGTATATACCGGAGTATATCTCGCTCAGTGCAAGAGCCACATTCATCGGGTTGCGGTGTGTGCAAAGCAGCTCCCGGGTGATGCCAGCCACCAGATTTGGACGGGTATACCTTAGAACGAATAGGTTCTCTCTATCCAGATATGGAAGCTGGTTCACGTCTCCGATGAGGACAACCTCGCTTGCTCCTGACAACTTCACTGTCATTACTATGGCCGAAAATGGTTCATTAATGCCTCGTCTACCGTGAGACGGTAACATCGGTCTTGCGTTTTGAACCCGTTGGCTAAGATTGAGGCCATAGTGCGCACCTTTGTCTTTACTCGACCTCCTAAGCGGTGCGCAAGCTTCTCCCTGAGATCTTTGGCAGCTTCGGTCGTCGTGGTGGCTACGACGTCCTTCTCCTCATCGAAGTGCTTCACCACCCAGGTTGTCTTGCCACGACCCGGGACTCCGTTAACCCACTCGATATTGGGTACCGCCCAACTTTCCCTCGATGCTGGGGTGTCCGAAGTCCCTAGAATGGACTGTGCCATTTCAAGGATCTTATCGTCCAGCATAATTTTGGTACATTTGGCGGTAACCACTATCGGGTCGTCGTTTGGCACTTTGAATTTCAGTTTGCCTGAGCGCTCCGTTTCCTCCTCGTCCAGGGCCACGAATCCACTCTTCGCGCTGTAGGCTGCCATGTACGAACCCGTCATTTCTCCTTTGATGACCTGAGAAGTGACGTTGTCGTACACTGCTGCCTCTGCTTCCCTGAGTGTCGTGTCTCTCTGGAAGGTCTGTAAGATCTTGCCGCATGTTCTGAGATTGACCTCTCTAGTCGCTCTCACAATTGCAACATACTCAAGGAAGGCACTCTTTACGTGGTCCGTGGTGCCCGAGTTTACTGCGAGGGTCGGCGGGCTGACTTGCCCTTTGTCGGCTCTGGTAGGCACTGGCTTTGGCGCTGATGGTTTATGTGGATTCTTTTGGAAGAACCTCTCCGCTGCTGCTTCCAGTTTGTGCGATGGTGATGCATTACTGGTGCTTGGGAGCAGTGCACTGAGGAAAGTGCCGATGGCTTTCAGGCGACTCCTCGACTTAGCCTGGTCTTCAGGGCTGATAGTCTTGCGCTGCTCCTTTGCAGCTTTTTCGGCGGCTGCCTTCTGCTGGGCCCTCTCAGAACCGCTTAGAGTAGTCGGACTTGTTGTGGGGTTCGTCGTCTTGGCTGTTGGTTGTCCGGGGGCTTTGAGGAAACTCAGAGATTCCCCTCTGTCTTCATAGACAACGACCTCGTGTTGTTCTGAGGCTTTCAAACAGCCGAAACGGTCCACGACGTTGCCTCTCTCTCCTCCGACTATCATTGCGTCAATACTTATTGTACGGGCTGAGACTGCCGTATGTTCCCCTGCCTCCCTGATCCCCTGAAGCAACGCGCTTGCCTGAGCGAATGGAGTCTCCTCTCCCCACTCGAATAGTGCGATCGTCTTTCCTTTGGATCGCAATATACGGCATCGGTGAGTGGCTACTTCCACTTGAGGAAGTGCAGCGTACTTGCTGCCCTTCATGGTGGTTTTCGCGGTGCTTCCGTTGATAAAGGCGGCAAGGCCTGGTGATATTGGTATACGGGCCCTAGCTCGGCTTGAGCCTATGCAGAAGCTTATGCCTAACCTTTCGCCTTCCCTGTTCATAAATAGGGGGACGCCTCGCAGCCTGACGCCGGGGACTCCATCTCCTCCACATGCCAGGAATTGCGTGACGGGCATGATGTTAGGGGCTGGATGTAGGCTGGCTTCTGGTATTGCTGCTGCCGCTGGTGGTGGTTGTTCGTTGGTGTTTGTGCGTGTAGTTTGTGTTGTGGTGAGTGATGTTCCTATTGTGTTTTGTGTGTTTGTCATTGTTGTTTGTGTTGTGATTGTTGTAGTTGCTGTAATGGTTGTGGTTGTCGTGATTGTTGTTGGTGTGGTAGTGACAGGTGGTAGTCGGTTTCGACTATGCAAGGTTGTGTCCGTTTTGTTGGCCCCTGCTGCTACAGTGGCGACTTTACTCGCGAATGCCAAGAATGGGTTCCTGGTAGCCGGTCTCCCCATGATGGTTTGGAGTGTGGACTGGCTTAGCTGGATTTCGATCGTCACTTCCAGCTCCATTCTTTCGTGACTAAACCTTGGGCATTCGAAGAGCAGGTGCCAGACTGTTTCTTCGCAGCTAGGGTCACAGACGCATGAGGGACTATCTTTGAGATGGAAGCGGTGGAGGTACGCTGAGAATCCTCCGTGTCCTGTTAGGACTTGTACATGAACCGGTGAGAGGACTGTGTCTCTGAGTGTTCTTTTCGCCGCTAGGACGTCTGGAAAGAACACTTTTGTGACCGCTCCTGTACTCGAGGACTCGTATCGCGCCTGCCACTTTCTGATAGTCCCCTCCCGTATTTTCCTCCTCACGAACAATACGGGGACCTTGTTATAGTCTGCTGTCTCCTTGGTTAGGGCTGCCTCCTTGGCTAGCTCGTCCGCTCTTTCATTCCCGGCGGTTCCCACGTGGGCCCTGAGCCAAAAGAGCTTCACTTCTCTGCCCTCTTCTCGGATCTTGCGGACGCATCTCTTGATTTGGAGTGCCAGGTGGTGAGTGACAGACGGACTCCTCAGCAGGTCAAGTGACGATCTAGAGTCACTTAAAATGCTTACGGAAGTCTCTCCGGACTCTCTGGCCATCCTGACAGCCCTGAAGAGAGCGTACATTTCCGATTGGAAGACTGTGTTGTGAGGCTCCAGGCCGAAGGTGCTGAACTTGGACTCCTTTCCGTTTTCCCACCAGGTCAGGGCAGCTCCGACCTTCCCCTCTATCTTGCTGCCGTCGGTGTATATTTGGGGACCGATTACTTGGTGGGTTTCCAGAGTTTCGGGAGTCAAGTCTTCTAGGCGTGCATACTCTGTTGTTGTGAGTAGCGCTGGGTGGGGGTTTTGGGAGTGATGCACGTTGCACTCCAGCTCACGACCCGGCGGTATGAACTCTAGGGAATGGCCCTTTTTGATCTTAAAAAGGGTCGCGGCCTCAATTACCCGGAGATCTAGGGGGAGTTGGCCTGACAGGATAAGTGCCGATGTTAGGGACACCGTGCGGTATGCTTTGCAGATCTTCTGCGCAAAACCTCTCTGCAGTGAGTCAAACTGATTCCTTGTCATCAGTTTCTCAGCTGCGGGGGCCCACGCACTCGCTGCATACATCACGATGGGCTCTATCACCGACACGTATATTGTCCTAATTATCTCTCTGTTGAGACCCCAAGTCACCTTCGCCGCGCATGCCAGCTGCTTGTAGATGTCTGCAGCCTTTTTACAGGTTGCGGGCACGTGCGCGTTGAAGGTGAGTTTAGAGTCTATTGTGAGACCTAGCAGCTTGACTTCTTCGACCAGGTTTAGCCGCGTGCCCAACATGTGGAGTACCGGAACGTCGTACTTAAGCTTTCTCGTTAACACCATCGCATTGGTCTTGTGCGCGGCGAAACGTAGCTTGTTTTGGACGCCCCATTCCGATACTATGTCTAGCGTGTCGTTGGCTGACTGCTGCAGGGGACCGGCTGTAAAGTCCAAGAAAACTAGGACAACGTCGTCTGCGAAGGCTTGGCAGTACACCCCCATTCTAGCCATCTTGTGTAAGAGCGAGTCTAGGATAAGGTTCCAGAACGTCGGTCCGGCAATTGAGCCCTGGACGCATCCTTTCGTGGTACCCTTCTCACTAGTCGCTCTGGCGTAGTTGACCCTGATGTTCCGGTCTTCCAGATATGAGGTGACGAGACCGTAGATGTTTTTCGGACAGTGTTTGACCACCATCTGCCTTTTGAGTGCTGGCCACCACGCGTTATCGAAGGCTCCCTCTATGTCCAATGATATCAAAAGCACGATCTTTTTGGCTTTAATTTCGGCACGAATATGTCCCATTAGGGCATAGAGGGCGTCCTCGGTTCCGCGCTGCGGCATGAAACCGTACTGGTTTGTGTTCAGTGTTGGGAGGAAGTGCCACTGGAGTCTGCCTACTAGGAGCTTCTCGACGATTTTTCCTAGGACTGAGAGCAGACCTATTGGCCTGTACGACTTTGGGCTGGTGTAGTCGTCCTTGCCTGGCTTGCGGAGAATGCACACGTGGGCGACCTACCACTGCTTCGGGAAGTGGGACAGCGACAAGCACCTGTTGGCTATCGCTAAAAACACTTCCCTATTGCAGTTTATTGCCGCTGTGCAGATGTCTGCCGTTAATCCATCGGGACCTGGGGCTTTTTTCGGATTTTGGTTCTGGAGAACCATGTCCAGTTCCGCGGCCGTAAAAAGTGGATCGTCAGCAGACAGACCTCGGGGGTTTTTCTTCTCCGCTAGCCTCCTCAGAGTGGTGTGGTATGGCTGTTCGGCATTCGTTGAGTCATCGGGGTAGAAGGTTATTGCCAGAAGATCCGCGGATTGCTCTGGGGTGAGCGTCTCGCCTGCGGTGTTTCTCAGGAGGGTGTCGTCCTGTCTTCTGGCTGTCTTCCTAAGTACCCTGTATATGCCCGTCCCACATGCTCTCTCGGTCCTGCTTCGAGCAGAACTCCTTCCAGTTGGCTGTGGCTGCTTCCATTGCTGCTGTGGTGTACGTTTGTTTGGCCAGTACGTATTCTTGGATGGTGAAGTGTCTCCGGCTTGCGGCTGCATTTCGGATCCTTCTCTTTTTCGTCATCGCGTCTTTTTTAAGACGATCTAGAGAAGGGCTCCACCATGAGGGCTTGGCGTTCAGCTTAGGCGACCCCAGTTTTGGGATCGCTTCCTCGCATGAGCGGTGGATGTAACTTGTGTACGCTGTGATGAGTGACTCCAAATCCTCTGGATTCGAGACGCTCGAGACTCTGACTGGTGTGATGTCATTTTTTGCTAAGCTGGTCTTGAAGTGCGTGCTGAAGTCGGACCACTTTGCCTTCTTGGTGTTGTAGATGCGCGTCAAAATCGGCCTAATTGGTTCTAAGGCCTTTTCTAAGCGCATCGAGAAGGTTATCGCGTTGTGGTCTGAAGTTGTTAGACTCCTTTCTACACGCCAGTCTTCAACCTTGCCTAGCAGTGACAAGCTGCATACCGTCACGTCGACGATGCTAGTGCACCACCTGTCTCCTCTATAGGTCTCGAACGTCGGAGTTTGTCCTGTATTGAGGATGTGGAGATCCCGCTCATTGAGGAACGAGTTGTACGCCGCTCCGCGATGGTTTTCGGAAACACTTCCCCACCACTGGCTCCAGGCGTTTACGTCTCCTCCCAGTAGGATGTTGTTGGTGTTTAGTTTTTGTATTGTGTTGTGTGTTTCTGAAAGGTATGGTTCGATGTCCTGGTCACCTTCAAAATAAACCGATAGCACCCCAAAGCTGACCTGGCCTGCCTTCAGCAAAACGGCCGCGATATTCTCGGTCACAAGCTGGGGGTCGTGGATGACCTCCAGGTTGTGCCCGAAAACAACGATAGCGGCTTTTATTGGTTTCTGGCGATTCAGGCTACACTGGATGACTCGCGCGCCGGGGTTTTGTTTCATCACACCTGTTCTTCCTACATAGGGCTCTTGAGCAAGTGCTACTGAAATCCCCTTTGCCTGCGCCGCCAGGTGTAATTCTTCTGTGGCCAGCTTGGAGCGCTGAAGATTTACCTGGATGTACGGCAATCTTGCTGTCGGTCTTGTTGTGTTTTGAGAGGTGACTGGTTGGGTGGTGTGTGTGGTGTCTTGGTCGCCCTTAGCAATAGGAAACGCGCGACCTTGCTATTCCATCCCATTTTTGGCGTTCCTGGCAGTTTTCGCTAAACGCTGTATGTGCCAGGTCGCTGCCCGTCCTTTGTGCCACTTTGCAGTTGATGCAGGTGGGCTGTTTGCCATCAGCTCGAGTTAGGCAGTCCCTCACATTGTGTGCACCGCTGCAGTAACTGCACGCTTCTTTTCCAGCCTTGCATATGGACTTGTTGTGTCCGTATGCAAGGCACTTCGTGCATTGGACTAGTGGGGACTGGTCCTCTATCGAGCATCGCTTGATGCCCACGTGGACTTTTTGTGCCTGAGTATAGCTTTTCCAGAGCTCCGGCGAGAGCTCCAGAACAGGGTGGCACTCATGGGGGTTCCTCGCGCGCTTCCTATAGCGCACCTTTAGGGTCTGTCCATCGACAGCAACGTCCTGCAGAAGATGTTTGTTCTGCGCCTTAAGGAGATCGACGATCTCCCCGTCGCTGTAGCTGGACAGCACTCCCTTGATTCAGACGAGAGGGTTTTGGGGTTTTGGCTCCTGGACCTTGAGCCCTGCGTTGGTTTTAAATTGGTCCTTTACTTTAATTAAGTCCGACTTGCTCGCGCACCTTAGGACCACTTTCTGGTTGCGCGCTTTCCGGACTGTGTCGACTCGGGCTCCACTTGTTTTTAGGTCCAGGGCGGTCCTGATTCTCTCGATCACGTTGTCTCCAGTGTGCTGGGGATTCGTCGACGAGACAATCAGGGTGTGGTTGGGTTGTGTGGGTGGTTTAGGGGGTTTCGGTGTGCTCGTGACCTGGGCAAAGGTTTTGGGGCCCTGCTGTTGCTGAAGCGGTCTCTCCGCTTTACCCAGGTCCGCCACCCCTTTCTCGATGTTCTGGAGGCTCTTCTTCACCTCCCCGACTGCTAGTTCCGCCTCCAGATTCAGCGCCGGGGGCGCCTGGATTGGCGGTTTTTTGTCACGCAGTACGCGGAGGTCCGCTGAGACGAGCTCCAGCCTTTCAGAAATTGGTTGTAATTGTTTCGCGATGTTGATTGGTGGTTGTGGTGGTGGTAGTGGGGAGGCTACAGGCCTGTTGGCGATGGCCTTTATCTGTTCCTGTAATGAGGCCACGGCCTCATCAAATTTGATGGTAGTGAGGAGGCCTGTCTCCCGGCTATTAGGGTCCGACTCGGTATTACTCGGGTGTGCGAGGTCCTCCTTGAGTCTCTCAAGCACCTTCCGGAGCACGTCCAGCTGGTTGGAGATGCTGGCCATTGCTGTGTCGAGGCGTGAAAGCCCTGCTCCCATAGGATCACTCTTGGGATCTCCCGGGGCTCTTGTGCTCTCCTGCCTCGTCTTCTCATGCTCGTTTAGGTTCCTGAGGGCTGCTGCGGCGACCTCGTCTTTTATTTCTTTGATGCCTTCAAGGGTCTCGTGTCCGAGCCATTCTCGGATCCCTTTCGCCTCTTTTCGTGTTTCGGAGACGTCCGTTTGCATGAGGGAGAGCTCCACCTTCAAATTCATCAGTTCTCGAGTATGAGCTCTCTCGACCCGCAGAAGTTCTTTTGCGTGTCGAGAGCGCTCCTTCTCGAGATTGAACTTGTGGCGAGCCCTCGAGTCCGCCAGCGACAGAGCCGTCTCATACAGGCCTTGCAAACACTCATGGGCCGTGGCCTTGCACTCCCGTTTCATGTTGCCGGCGGCTTCCAGGGCATCCTTTCCCTCTGGAGAAGGTCGTTGGCCGCTCTGGTAGCCAGGTCCATTTCCACGCCTGTGCCCCTTCTCGGCGTTCTGTACAGGAGGCTCGGCCGTCCGCTCTCGGAGCGGTCAGTTTGGCTGACGGATGACGCCACCGAACTTTCCTCGTCCGAGATGATCCGGCGGGGTGGGGAGATGCCGCATTGCTCCCAGTTTATTACGATCTCTGAGACTCTGCTGCGATGTTCTGTGGAGAGAGTCTCAGAGAGTGGTGGTGTGCACCTTGGTACGTCCGGCTCCGACGCTGCCTTTGGTGCCTGTGGTTGTGGCTTATGCGATGGACGCGCCGACTTCTCTGACACCACCGACTTGGCCGTATTTGTCAAAACCTTCTCGCGGAGTGATTTCGGGGGTTTCACGGCCTCCGTGGTCATTTTGCGGGAGGTGGTGGGTTGTTTGGATGACATTTTAGTACGGTAAGGTGTGGTTTACTATGCCTGTGTAAGATAACTTAATCTAAATACTTAAACTAAAGATGGACTCACGGATGCTCCGCTGGTGGTCTGCGTCTGCTGTCCGATGAGGAGCCCGATAACTGTGGGACTCGATGTTCTGAGCCCGTGAGGCGCGCTGGTGGTGGCCTTCAGTGGGATTCTGCGGTCGTTAAGTCACTACGTGTGTAGGCTGCCAAAATTCAGGATTCTGTAGGGGCCAAGTTGTAGAACTTTCTTTGCCCTTTAAAATGAGCCCAAACTCGGCTTTCTAGCTCCTACGGGTACGAAGATAGGTCGCGGGGGGGGGGGGGTGTGAGGTAGCCCTGAGGGGGGAGGGGAGGGGAGGTTTCACGAGGAGACGTTTGAGGGGGGAGGGGTGAAGGGGCGGGGGGTTGGGGGGGGGGAGGTTTCGTGGGGAGACGATTGGGGAGAGGGGATGGGGGGGGGGGGTATTTTAGGGTTGGGTGAAGGGGGTGGGGTTAAAGGGTTTTTGGGGATGAGGGGACCCTTGGTGACTCAGGCAAGGTCCAGAAATCCCAAGTCGATAGAGCCCAAACTCGGGGGGGGTGGGACTAAGGGTTCAAGAGTTCCCTCGGGGCTTACCTGGTGGTGAGCCGTGGAGTCGTCACACTGGTTTCTGATCTGCAGGCGGAATCCTCGGCCGGCTTCGGAGTCTCCAGTAAGGGCTAGGATCGTTAGATTTGCGTCACGCCTCGTGGTTTAGAAACACGTGTGGCCTAAGTGAGGTTATTTTGTCACCAAAAACCACGTTTTTTGACGATTTTCGCACCTTATTAACTCCCAGGCCCGTGCTCCGATCTCGCTGGTCAATATGTCACTGAATAGGTCTCCGCCTCGTTTTCCAGGATTGTTGTAGGTAGACCGACTCCACTAACCTTGGCTGAGTTATTCACCGCTAAAGTTCCGGGGGTCCTGCTCTGCAACCCGCTGAGATAGACACTTGCCCACACTAATCCTGGTGAATCAACACTACAGAATTCCACTGATAACTGTTTCACGCCCGTAGCTCAACGCGTCTAATTTTGGTGAATTTTTTACGCGGAGCTGATGTTACTCGTGCGATGTATTATCGGTTACTCCGCGACTGGGGGTTAGGTTAGGTTAGGTTAGGTTAGGTTAGGTTAGGTTGGGGTGCGTGCAGAAAACCTCCTCGTGTGCCTTGATTGCTGCTCGTTCCTTTCGGATACGTTCGGGGGAAAGGGCAGCCGTTGGGCCGGTGCACCCTGGGTACAGTCAATATTCTCTCCATGTCGGTGACAATATTGGCTGTGGCGAATTTCTGCGTGGGGGGGCGGAGCTTCATGCTCCTGGGTCGGTTCATCGGGACCGACCAACCGTCATCCACTCCTCCCTCTGCTTCCAGAGGACAGGTTGTTTGGTGACGACGGCGGCGCTCGTTGTGCACTCACCTGCCAACGGGCTAGCAGCGGGGGATCTGATCCTCCTGACTGCATCCGTCGAAATCGTAATCCGTGACGAGATCATGGTCATGTTTTATGACTTGGAACGGGACGAGGATCTTGGCTTAACCGCCCGGATCGCGAGGAAGATAACCTCTATAAAAAATTCCTCTAATACCAAGTTTTGGTGTGCGGCGAGGGTATGAATGGCTGAGGAGTAGTGTCATCTGTAACTTTAGTTATAGGTGGCGCATCAGTCACGAGCGCACCCCCAGCCAGGGTACCAGTGGACCCCCTGGTTGGGTTACAAATTTACACTTACCTAGGGACAGGGGGTGAACCTAGGCGGACTTTTTACATCCCCCACACTCGTGGGACTCATATGGAACCTAATAAAACAAATTCATTGATGAAGGTGCCGACCGTTGTGGTCGAGCGTATGCGGTCGGGTGCGGCGTCGGATACCGACGCTGCGTCTGACAGGATGAGCGTGGCGAGCGCGAGCTCGCAGCGCTCGCGGAAGGAAGGGGGGGTGGCAAGGCGCTGCGGTAAGCGCTCGCCACGCTCCTCTAGCGAGGAGAGCCTGCCGGCACCTAAGGTGCCGACGGGCAGCAATAGACGAGGTCGAGCGGTGGCTGGTAGAGCTGCTGTTCCTTCAGTGGAGCGCGACGAGCGGGGGCGCTTCGCGTCGGTGTCCAGACCCGACACTCCGGCTCCAGTGGAGCACGTAGAGATGTTGGAGAGTGACCCGACTAGCGAGGGCTCCCTGCTCGGGCTTAATAAGGCAGAAGCCAACGCCGCAAAGCGGGCGCAGCGCAAGGCTGTGGCGGAAGACGAGGTCAGCGAGCTGACTCGTCAGATGCTGGAGCGGCGCTCAGCCCGGACGGCTGCCGGAGGGGGCTTGTCGCCGGTGGCATCTTGCCGCCAGGTCTTCGACGGCGTAGATGTGATCCTGAAGGTTGCCACAAAATCCGGCAACCTGAAGGGCACATTCACGCGCGCCCTTAAAGAGGTGGCTGATCTCATCAAGGAGGGAGCTGAGGTCCTCCTTAATGGTTCAGGCTCGGAAAAGACGGCGGAGTTTTGCGAAGAGAACCGCCGTCTTAGATCCGAATTGGAGGACCTCAAGCGGAAGTTTGCCAACCTGCGGGAAGCCCCGGGCACCGGATCATCGCCAGTGCCGTTGCTGGCTCCACAGTCGGCCCCATCGTCGACCCCTGCACTTGCGGATGCGGAGGTTGACAAGATCGCTCGCATCTGTTTGTTGCAGTGCGGGCAGATGGTAGGGGCTCGACTAGAGGCCATAGAGCCGAGGCTCCTCCCAGCCGAAACTCTCCGTCCACCGCTCGCTGCGGATAAGCGGAGGAGAGAGGCAGCGGCCAAGGTGGCTGAGCCAAGCCAGTCTGGGAAGGGGGCCACAAAGCCCGCAATGGGGGCCAGAAAGCCCGCAGAGGTGGCGAATAAGCCCGCAAAGGCCACGCCCATTTCCCAGGTGGTGGTTTCCGCGAGTGCTCCCCCGGCGACTGCGCCCGGACCTTCTACGGAGGCCTGGACGACGGTCGTCAGAAAGAAGAAAAAAAAGAAGAAGACGGCGCTTCCAGCTCCCGCAAGAGCACCGGCGCCAGCCAGAAGGAAGACCCAGGGGCCGCCTAGGGTGACAGCCCCACGCTCCGCGGCTGTGGTAATAACTCTGCAGCCCGGAGCCGTCGAGAGGGGCCTCTCGTATAAGGCGGTCCTTGCGGAGGCGAAGGCCAAAGTCGCATTCCCCGACCTTGGCACACCGACTGGCTTCATTCTGAGGCCGGCCATTACAGGGGCGCGGCTGCTACAGGTCTCCGGTGCTGGTAGCAGCGAAAAAGCGGACATCCTGGCCACCAAATTGAGGGAAGTCCTCAACCCGGAGGACGTTCGTGTGTCCAGGCCCATGAAGACGAGTGAGCTGCGCGTCGATGGCCTGGACGACTCGACGACCCCGGCTGAGGTCGCGGCGGCCGTCGCCAGAGTTGGTGGATGCCAACCTGACGATGTGCGTACGGGCGAGATCCGCACCGACGCTTCTGGGCTCGGTGCGATCTGGGTGAAGTGCCCGGTGGCGGCGGCCAATAAGGTCGCCGACGCTGGACGTCTGTTGGTGGGGTGGGTTGCAGCTAGGGTCAAGCTGCTGCAACCCAGGGCTTTGCGGTGTTTCCGTTGCCTGGACATGGGGCATGTCAGGGCACGGTGCACCGCAGAAATAGACCGCAGCGAGCTGTGTTATCGCTGTGGTCAGCCCGGCCACAAGGCCACCCAGTGCTCCGCCGCACCAAACTGCAGCCTTTGTGCTGCTGCAGGGAGGCCCGCTGGGCACAGAGCGGGTGGCAAAGCCTGTGGCGCGCCCACCAAAAAGGGCAAGAAGAGGAGGCGAAGAAGGGGTGCCAAGGCTGCCGGGGGCTCTTTACCCCCCCCTCAGCCTGGGTGCTCAACGGCCGACTCCCGGCCTAGGAATGGTGCTGTGGAGGGAATGGACTGCGCATAATGGCGCCTTACCATTTCCTCCAGGGCAATATCAACCACGCTGCCAGAGCTCAGGACCTCTTGCTCCAGAGCATGGCAGAGTGGTCGATCGACGTGGCTGTGGTCGCTGAGCCATACTTTGTCCCCCCCAGAGATAACTGGGTGGGAGACATGGATGGCTCGGTGGCCATAATTGGCAGGGCTCTTGTCAACCCGTCCCGAGGTCACGGCTGGGTAGCCGCCCTCGCGGACGGCATTGGCACGGTTGGGGCGTATTTCTCGCCCAACAAGAGCCTCGCCGACTTCGAGAACTTCCTTGTCGAGTTGGGCGCCGTCGTAGGCCGACTCCACCCTCGCCCTGTGCTGTTGCTAGGGGATCTCAACGCCAAGTCATCGGCGTGGGGATCTCCGGTGACCGACGCTAGGGGCGAGGCGCTGGAAGAGTGGGTGGTCACGACGGGCCTGGTCGTTCTAAACCGGGGCTCAGTCCACACGTGCGTGCGGCAGCGGGGCGGCTCGATAGTGGACGTCTCGTTCGCTAGCCCTGCTGTCGCAAGCCGTGTCCGTAACTGGCGTGTCGCTGTGGGGGTGGAGACGTTGTCGGATCACAGATACATCCGGTTCGACGTCTCCACCCAGACCATCGGCGGCCGTAGTCCATCGGCCCCGCGAATGGACGGCCCGCGCTGGGCGCGTAAGCGCATCGACAGGGAACTTCTCGAGGAGGCTGCAATTGTCCAGGCCTGGAGCCGGGAGTCGGCAACGGACGGACCCGTTGACGTCGAAGAGGAGGCGCTGTGGTTCCGCGGGGCGATGACGCACATCTGCGACGCGTCCATGCCCCGCATCCACACGCAATCAGCGAGGCGCCAGGTGTACTGGTGGTCTGCCGAGATCGCGCGGCTACGTGTCGCGTGCGTATCGGTCAGGCGCCGGTACACCCACTACCGCAGGAGACGTCGTCGGGTCCCTGACGAAGAAGCCGCGCTGTATGAGGTGTACCGCGCGGCGAAGGAGGCTCTGTGGCTGGCCATCGGCGAAGCGAGGACGCGAGCCAGGGAGGAGATGTTGGAGACTCTCGATGGAGATCCGTGGGGGCGCCCCTATCGGGCGGTTCGAGGGAAACTTCGAGCCGCAGCCCCTCCACTCACGGAGAGTCTCCAACCAGAGCTGCTAGAGGAGGTCGTCGCAGCCCTCTTCCCGGCAAGAGCGGAGCACACTCCGCCGCCGATGGCTTTGCCCACGGCCGCAGAGCCTACAGAAGAGAACGCCATCAGCGTCCCAGAGGTGACACAAGGAGAGATGGGGGCGGCCGTGTTGCGGCTCCGGGCCAAGAACGTGGCTCCGGGGCCCGACGGTGTACACGGCTGTGCGTTGGCCCTCGCTCTGAAAGAGCTAGAGCCCCAACTGAGAGGACTCTTCACAGCGTGCCTTGAGCGGGGCCAGTTTCCCAGTTTGTGGAAAACAGGTCGTCTGGTCCTGCTCAAGAAGGCGGGGCGCCCTGCAGACTCACCGTCTGCGTACAGGCCCATAGTGTTGCTGGACGAGGTCGGGAAGCTATTCGAGCGAATTATCGCTGCCCGCCTCGTCCACCACTTGTGCAGAGAGGGGCCTGACCTGGCCGAGAGTCAGTTTGGCTTTCGGCACGGGCGCTCCACCATCCACGCGATATCGCGGGTGAGAGTCCTGGCAGAGGAAGCAGTGTCCCGGGGCGGGGTGATGGTGGCGGTGTCCTTGGACATATCTAACGCCTTCAACACCCTGCCTTGGAGCTGCATTCGGGAGGCACTGCTGTACCATCGGGTGCCTTCCTACCTCTGCCACATCGTTGGGGCTTATCTCGAGGATAGGGGTGTCACCTACATGGGACGTGATGGCGGAAACCAGCGCCGCATGTCGTGCGGTGTTCCACAGGGCTCGGTCGTTGGCCCACTCCTGTGGAACATCGGGTACGACTGGGTGCTGAGGGGCGAGCTTCCGCCGGGCGTGGAACTGACGTGTTATGCTGATGACACGCTGGTCACGGCCCGGGGGAGCTCGTACAGGGAGGCAGCGTTGCTGGCGACGGCTGCGGTCTCACTTGTGGTGAGCCGCATACGGCGCCTAGGCCTGGAGGTGGCCCTTAACAAGTCGGAGGCCATGGTCTTTCATGGCCCCCGGCGGGCGCCGCCGGCCGGATCACACATCGTGGTCGGGGGGTGTCGGATCGCTGTCGAGTCCACCATGAAATATCTGGGATTGGTGCTCGACAGCCGGTGGGACTTCGGCCCCCACTTCCGGCGGCTGGCGCCCAAGTTGATGGGCGCGGCTGGGGCGCTGTCAACGCTGCTTCCCAATCTGGGGGGCCCGAGCGTCGCCTGTAGGCGGCTCTACGTGGGGATCGTGCGATCCATGGCCCTGTATGGGGCCCCAATTTGGGCGGCTGACCTGACGGCCGACAGCATCGCTGTTTTGCGAAGACCGCAGCGTGCTATGGCCGTCAGAGTCATCAGGGGATATCGCACGATCTCCTACGAGGCGGCCTGTGTGCTGGCTGGATCCCCACCGTGGGACCTCGAGGCGAAAGTACTCGCGTCACTGTACCGGTGGCGCGAGGAAGCGCGGGAGCGGGACGAGCGACTGACGGACCGCCACATGGAGCTTCGTCGGTCGCAGCTCCGCGCAGCCCTGGTGGCAAGCTGGCAGGATAGGCTTTCACGCCCTACCGCCGGCCTCGCCACCGTCGAGGCGGTCCGGCCAGTACTCGGGCAATGGCTCGGGAGAAGGCACGGCTCCCTGTCGTTTCGGACGACGCAGGTGCTCTCGGGGCATGGTTGCTTCGGGAAGTACCTGTGTCGCATAAACAGGGAGCCGGACGCCCGGTGTCACCACTGCGTCGACTGCCGGGAGGACACGGCGCGGCATACGCTGGCAGAATGTGCCGCTTGGGAGGAGCCGCGTCGTGCCCTCGTCTCAGAAATAGGCAATGACCTATCGCTGCCGGCTGTGGTTGAGTCCATGGTCGGTAGCGGGGAGTCCTGGGACGCGGTGGTATCCTTCTGCGAAACAGTCATGTCGCAGAAGGAGGCTGCGGAAAGGGAGCGGGAAATATCTTCCGCCCACCCAGCCCGCAGCAGGCGCACCGGGCGTCGGCGGAGGGCGGACAACGCCCTCTTCCAGCCCCCCTAAATGGGTCCAGGGGCGACGGATCTGGGGACATCCGTCGCCCCCTATTCCTTAGGACCCGAGATGGTGGCGCGTAGTGTTCCACGCGCGCCTCTCTGTGATGTATGGGGGGGAGTTTAACACCTCACTCCCCCCCAACGTGAGGAGGCCCGCAATGGCGGGCCGGCACCAGCCGAGGATCGCGGAAGACACATTGGTTCCCGTGGTCCCCGACGTAGGTGTGGGACGGAACACCGGGGTGGTTTTAGTCAGTAAGAGTCTGACAGACCCCTCTGCCCACCCCAGGGCAGAGGACATCCATGAGGATTTCCACCTCGAGATCAAAAAAAAAAAAAAAAAAAAAAAAAAGGTTAGGTTAGGTTAGGTTAGGTTAGGTTTTTTTTTTTTTTTTTTTGTTATGGCAGGAGTGGGAAATCCTCATGGACACCCAGACTGTCTCACGCGTGACACAGTCTGGGTAGTGCCGGACTCTTACCGGCTAAAACCACACTCCTGCCTTTGCTCACTGTCCCTCTGACATGATCAGAGCCCTGTTTAGACTTGATAATTACTTGTCGTTTTTATAAAATTATTTATTTTAACAGTCCTGTTCAGGAAGTGGAGAGCGCTTGGAGGCGCTATTTGCCTCATTGAATGACGTTTTTCTATATGTCTTATACCTATTTTCACATTTATTTTATCAGCTAACATATTAATACTAATTTATAATGAACTTAATGACTTATTTCTATATTATTTTTGTATTTTCTTTTTATATATGTTTTGTTTATGAATATATCTACCCTTATATTAACGAAACTATATATCTAACTTAATAACACTACATTATTTATGCTATGGCTATGCTAATATATATTCAATATATCATATAGACATATTTTCTTATATCTAAACTTCTTATTTGTAATCCTATCTGTTTTATTTACTAATCCCATATGTTGTTGTTGTTTCATATTTATGAGTACTAGCAGATTCAGAGCTGTTACGATTTGTAGTTTGAATTTTTTCTCACTAAGACAATTTTGATGCTTAATCCGTGTTTTTTGTTTTTTCAGATTGTGCTCGACCAGTGCAGCCCTTGGAATACGGCGTTTTCTATTGTTTTTGTACAAATACAACGACGAGCTCATTTGATCACATATCGGTATGAAAAGATTAATGCCACTAAATTTGTATGTGTAGCGTAAGTTAAAAAATTTATTTCTATTTGATATTACATTTACTTTATTTAAATTTTTGGTATAAGTGAAAGAATTAAGGAAGATGGCTGTTTGTAATTGGGCAAATTCCTTATGAATTTGCTTACAATTTGCATTTTTGTGGTAAATTCTTTTAATTTTAATATTTGTGATCTTCTTTGATTTTGAACCGTAAGTGATCGATTGGTCTTCAGTTTTACTATAATTTACGCAAGCTGTATTCGTCAGTTGTCGTCGGTCGAAAGGGTAGAAGTCGAGCAGAATCTGACTGCACTGGTTACTACTTCCGGGGGTGGTTAGCTGTACCTCAGCAATACGCCACCGACAGTCGTGCTAAAGCATCCCATTTGGTGCGAATGGGACACACGCTGTCGAAGGCGTTGTGGTCCGTTCTCTCTAATTTGGCTGACAGGCAATTATGACATTTTGGTGTCTCCTCTGCCAGCCGTGACGGACAATCCGTACGCATGTGGGGCTCACCACAGTGGGTGCAGAGATCAGCGGGCCGCGTGCACAGTTTCCGGCTGTGGCCGAAGCACAGACAGCGAGTGCACTGAACCAATGGAGATTGGTCCTGCACTCGCACTCGCTGTAGGTCGATGTGCACGCGACCCGCCGCGGTCAGTCTCTGCCACACTATCGGGGACACCTGCAAGACGACATGGCACATGTGGGGGTTCCTCGTCTTCCGACGGTACTTCACCCCCAACCTCACGTCATCCGCAGGTATGTCCCCGATAAGATGGGTGTTTTGCCGCTCCAGAGCCTGCGTGACTTCGCCATCTGTATGGCAGGAGAGGACGTCCCTGATGATGATAAGAGGGTCCTTGTTCTTGACCTCTATGCCACCAGATTGCCGGATTTCCGAATACGTTCCGTCACCTTGTTCAGTTCTTCTTTAGATCTAAATCCAACCACCTCCTTCTGGTCCCTCGCCTTGCGCAGTCGCTCTACCCTGGTGCCCTCATTTCGGGCATCAACCGCCGTCCTGAGCTTCTCAATTACCTCTTCACTAGTGTCTTGGTCATTCTTAGATGATACGACCACTGAGTGAAGAGGTTCTCGGATGTACTGCTTCGGGCCGGCGGCTACTTCCGCGAATGTAGGGCCTTGGTTTGCTACATAGCGAGGGGCCTCCTGGAGTTGCTCTGTCAGAGCCTGAGTGTGTTTCTGGCAATCTTGTAACGCCTGCTTGTGTTGTTGCATGCCTTCCACAAGGCTCTTCATCAGGTTGGTTGATTCTTCCGTGGTCGGATTCGGCGCCTTTTCGGTATCTATCTTGTCTGCTACCAGAGTCACAATTCCCTTCTCACTTTCTGCCTCCTTTACCAACTGGTATAGTCTCTCCACCGCCTTTGTTATTTCGTCCTTAATTTCCTTTTTCAGGTTTCGAGAACTCAACAGTTGGATTTTAGCCTTTTGGAGGCAAGCCTTTGCCTCCGTGGTCCTGTTTAGGTATTTCACAGGGTGAACTTCACGCGGCGAGCTTGCATCAGTAGTCTCCGGCTGTTTAGGTCCATCCAACTTGCTCTGGTGGGCGAGCGTTGGTTTGGACTTCAGTTTAGGTGGGGAGGAAACTGGGGCCCTTTTCGGAGGCGTTGGGGTTTTGTGAGGCTGTCCTGATGGTCTGTCGGCCTCCCACTCTCCGATACTACGTCTCACTGACGGGCCAGCCTGTGCCAGTCGAGACCTCCCAATGTCCAAATTCTCCTCCGTGACCGTCGGCTTCTTAACTGGAGTTCTAATTCCAAACATTGTGGAAGGTTTGGGTCTGCGGAATGTCTAATATGTCAGAGGACACGTGTCGTCTGAGCTGAATCCCTGTATATGGGGGACCAGCAATAAAATAAAATAAAATACGAGCTCTAAATGGATACTTCGCTCGGTCAAATATCAATTAGATATATATTTATAGGTTTTTAAAAACCGTCAAAATGTCCTTTCACTTCAGAGTAACAGAGTAAATAAAACTAAAAGAAAATTTTCACAACCAAATTTGTTGACCAAAACAAAGGTTCCCTATATAGTAACCACAGGGCGGGTGGGTGGGCAAAATTTTATTTGAGCTAGACGCACGGGCGAGGTGTCCAGAGACGCGTCTCCGCGCGGGCCAGCTAACTACGGCGTTACTTTAGTTTTCACGGAATGAAAATTCAAAATTAAGGTCCAAAAACGTGATTTTTAACGGAAAATTTTTGAAAAACTTGTAATAACTCCACCGAACAGGACTCCAGCTCGCGGAACGCTCGCCAGAATACAGGTAAGGCAGGTAAGTTGCTATTAAAACTAATAAAAACAGGGTTCACAGTAGGAATTTTGAGATAAAAATAAAAATGTGGTTCAGTACAAAAATGTTCTGAATTTTTCTATGTTAATGGCGAAAAATGAAAATTTTTTCGCGTTTTGTCAATTCTTTCAGTCAAAATAGTCTAACGGTACCCAAATACAAGCGATTCAGCTGAAAACAGCTTCGAAATGCGACACCTGGTTGCAAAGATATTTCGAAGTATAGGGAATATTGTATCGGTTAGGTGGATTTCGTATGTACTGATTTGCTTGGAAAAATGAAAAACTCAAAGTTTGCAAACTTCTATTTGAGCTAGACGCACGGGCGAGGTGTCCAGAGACGCGTCTCCGCGCGGGCCAGCTAACTACGGCGTTACTTTAGTTTTCACGGAATGAAAATTCAAAATTAAGGTCCAAAAACGTGATTTTTAACGGAAAATTTTTGAAAAACTTGTAATAACTCCACCGAACAGGACTCCAGCTCGCGGAACGCTCGCCAGAATACAGGTAAGGCAGGTAAGTTGCTATTAAAACTAATAAAAACAGGGTTCACAGTAGGAATTTTGAGATAAAAATAAAAATGTGGTTCAGTACAAAAATGTTCTGAATTTTTCTATGTTAATGGCGAAAAATGAAAATTTTTTCGCGTTTTGTCAATTCTTTCAGTCAAAATAGTCTAACGGTACCCAAATACAAGCGATTCAGCTGAAAACAGCTTCGAAATGCGACACCTGGTTGCAAAGATATTTCGAAGTATAGGGAATATTGTATCGGTTAGGTGGATTTCGTATGTACTGATTTGCTTGGAAAAATGAAAAACTCAAAGTTTGCAAACTTCTATTTGAGCTAGACGCACGGGCGAGGTGTCCAGAGACGCGTCTCCGCGCGGGCCAGCTAACTACGGCGTTACTTTAGTTTTCACGGAATGAAAATTCAAAATTAAGGTCCAAAAACGTGATTTTTAACGGAAAATTTTTGAAAAACTTGTAATAACTCCACCGAACAGGACTCCAGCTCGCGGAACGCTCGCCAGAATACAGGTAAGGCAGGTAAGTTGCTATTAAAACTAATAAAAACAGGGTTCACAGTAGGAATTTTGAGATAAAAATAAAAATGTGGTTCAGTACAAAAATGTTCTGAATTTTTCTATGTTAATGGCGAAAAATGAAAATTTTTTCGCGTTTTGTCAATTCTTTCAGTCAAAATAGTCTAACGGTACCCAAATACAAGCGATTCAGCTGAAAACAGCTTCGAAATGCGACACCTGGTTGCAAAGATATTTCGAAGTATAGGGAATATTGTATCGGTTAGGTGGATTTCGTATGTACTGATTTGCTTGGAAAAATGAAAAACTCAAAGTTTGCAAACTTCTATTTGAGCTAGACGCACGGGCGAGGTGTCCAGAGACGCGTCTCCGCGCGGGCCAGCTAACTACGGCGTTACTTTAGTTTTCACGGAATGAAAATTCAAAATTAAGGTCCAAAAACGTGATTTTTAACGGAAAATTTTTGAAAAACTTGTAATAACTCCACCGAACAGGACTCCAGCTCGCGGAACGCTCGCCAGAATACAGGTAAGGCAGGTAAGTTGCTATTAAAACTAATAAAAACAGGGTTCACAGTAGGAATTTTGAGATAAAAATAAAAATGTGGTTCAGTACAAAAATGTTCTGAATTTTTCTATGTTAATGGCGAAAAATGAAAATTTTTTCGCGTTTTGTCAATTCTTTCAGTCAAAATAGTCTAACGGTACCCAAATACAAGCGATTCAGCTGAAAACAGCTTCGAAATGCGACACCTGGTTGCAAAGATATTTCGAAGTATAGGGAATATTGTATCGGTTAGGTGGATTTCGTATGTACTGATTTGCTTGGAAAAATGAAAAACTCAAAGTTTGCAAACTTCTATTTGAGCTAGACGCACGGGCGAGGTGTCCAGAGACGCGTCTCCGCGCGGGCCAGCTAACTACGGCGTTACTTTAGTTTTCACGGAATGAAAATTCAAAATTAAGGTCCAAAAACGTGATTTTTAACGGAAAATTTTTGAAAAACTTGTAATAACTCCACCGAACAGGACTCCAGCTCGCGGAACGCTCGCCAGAATACAGGTAAGGCAGGTAAGTTGCTATTAAAACTAATAAAAACAGGGTTCACAGTAGGAATTTTGAGATAAAAATAAAAATGTGGTTCAGTACAAAAATGTTCTGAATTTTTCTATGTTAATGGCGAAAAATGAAAATTTTTTCGCGTTTTGTCAATTCTTTCAGTCAAAATAGTCTAACGGTACCCAAATACAAGCGATTCAGCTGAAAACAGCTTCGAAATGCGACACCTGGTTGCAAAGATATTTCGAAGTATAGGGAATATTGTATCGGTTAGGTGGATTTCGTATGTACTGATTTGCTTGGAAAAATGAAAAACTCAAAGTTTGCAAACTTCTATTTGAGCTAGACGCACGGGCGAGGTGTCCAGAGACGCGTCTCCGCGCGGGCCAGCTAACTACGGCGTTACTTTAGTTTTCACGGAATGAAAATTCAAAATTAAGGTCCAAAAACGTGATTTTTAACGGAAAATTTTTGAAAAACTTGTAATAACTCCACCGAACAGGACTCCAGCTCGCGGAACGCTCGCCAGAATACAGGTAAGGCAGGTAAGTTGCTATTAAAACTAATAAAAACAGGGTTCACAGTAGGAATTTTGAGATAAAAATAAAAATGTGGTTCAGTACAAAAATGTTCTGAATTTTTCTATGTTAATGGCGAAAAATGAAAATTTTTTCGCGTTTTGTCAATTCTTTCAGTCAAAATAGTCTAACGGTACCCAAATACAAGCGATTCAGCTGAAAACAGCTTCGAAATGCGACACCTGGTTGCAAAGATATTTCGAAGTATAGGGAATATTGTATCGGTTAGGTGGATTTCGTATGTACTGATTTGCTTGGAAAAATGAAAAACTCAAAGTTTGCAAACTTCTATTTGAGCTAGACGCACGGGCGAGGTGTCCAGAGACGCGTCTCCGCGCGGGCCAGCTAACTACGGCGTTACTTTAGTTTTCACGGAATGAAAATTCAAAATTAAGGTCCAAAAACGTGATTTTTAACGGAAAATTTTTGAAAAACTTGTAATAACTCCACCGAACAGGACTCCAGCTCGCGGAACGCTCGCCAGAATACAGGTAAGGCAGGTAAGTTGCTATTAAAACTAATAAAAACAGGGTTCACAGTAGGAATTTTGAGATAAAAATAAAAATGTGGTTCAGTACAAAAATGTTCTGAATTTTTCTATGTTAATGGCGAAAAATGAAAATTTTTTCGCGTTTTGTCAATTCTTTCAGTCAAAATAGTCTAACGGTACCCAAATACAAGCGATTCAGCTGAAAACAGCTTCGAAATGCGACACCTGGTTGCAAAGATATTTCGAAGTATAGGGAATATTGTATCGGTTAGGTGGATTTCGTATGTACTGATTTGCTTGGAAAAATGAAAAACTCAAAGTTTGCAAACTTCTATTTGAGCTAGACGCACGGGCGAGGTGTCCAGAGACGCGTCTCCGCGCGGGCCAGCTAACTACGGCGTTACTTTAGTTTTCACGGAATGAAAATTCAAAATTAAGGTCCAAAAACGTGATTTTTAACGGAAAATTTTTGAAAAACTTGTAATAACTCCACCGAACAGGACTCCAGCTCGCGGAACGCTCGCCAGAATACAGGTAAGGCAGGTAAGTTGCTATTAAAACTAATAAAAACAGGGTTCACAGTAGGAATTTTGAGATAAAAATAAAAATGTGGTTCAGTACAAAAATGTTCTGAATTTTTCTATGTTAATGGCGAAAAATGAAAATTTTTTCGCGTTTTGTCAATTCTTTCAGTCAAAATAGTCTAACGGTACCCAAATACAAGCGATTCAGCTGAAAACAGCTTCGAAATGCGACACCTGGTTGCAAAGATATTTCGAAGTATAGGGAATATTGTATCGGTTAGGTGGATTTCGTATGTACTGATTTGCTTGGAAAAATGAAAAACTCAAAGTTTGCAAACTTCTATTTGAGCTAGACGCACGGGCGAGGTGTCCAGAGACGCGTCTCCGCGCGGGCCAGCTAACTACGGCGTTACTTTAGTTTTCACGGAATGAAAATTCAAAATTAAGGTCCAAAAACGTGATTTTTAACGGAAAATTTTTGAAAAACTTGTAATAACTCCACCGAACAGGACTCCAGCTCGCGGAACGCTCGCCAGAATACAGGTAAGGCAGGTAAGTTGCTATTAAAACTAATAAAAACAGGGTTCACAGTAGGAATTTTGAGATAAAAATAAAAATGTGGTTCAGTACAAAAATGTTCTGAATTTTTCTATGTTAATGGCGAAAAATGAAAATTTTTTCGCGTTTTGTCAATTCTTTCAGTCAAAATAGTCTAACGGTACCCAAATACAAGCGATTCAGCTGAAAACAGCTTCGAAATGCGACACCTGGTTGCAAAGATATTTCGAAGTATAGGGAATATTGTATCGGTTAGGTGGATTTCGTATGTACTGATTTGCTTGGAAAAATGAAAAACTCAAAGTTTGCAAACTTCTATTTGAGCTAGACGCACGGGCGAGGTGTCCAGAGACGCGTCTCCGCGCGGGCCAGCTAACTACGGCGTTACTTTAGTTTTCACGGAATGAAAATTCAAAATTAAGGTCCAAAAACGTGATTTTTAACGGAAAATTTTTGAAAAACTTGTAATAACTCCACCGAACAGGACTCCAGCTCGCGGAACGCTCGCCAGAATACAGGTAAGGCAGGTAAGTTGCTATTAAAACTAATAAAAACAGGGTTCACAGTAGGAATTTTGAGATAAAAATAAAAATGTGGTTCAGTACAAAAATGTTCTGAATTTTTCTATGTTAATGGCGAAAAATGAAAATTTTTTCGCGTTTTGTCAATTCTTTCAGTCAAAATAGTCTAACGGTACCCAAATACAAGCGATTCAGCTGAAAACAGCTTCGAAATGCGACACCTGGTTGCAAAGATATTTCGAAGTATAGGGAATATTGTATCGGTTAGGTGGATTTCGTATGTACTGATTTGCTTGGAAAAATGAAAAACTCAAAGTTTGCAAACTTCTATTTGAGCTAGACGCACGGGCGAGGTGTCCAGAGACGCGTCTCCGCGCGGGCCAGCTAACTACGGCGTTACTTTAGTTTTCACGGAATGAAAATTCAAAATTAAGGTCCAAAAACGTGATTTTTAACGGAAAATTTTTGAAAAACTTGTAATAACTCCACCGAACAGGACTCCAGCTCGCGGAACGCTCGCCAGAATACAGGTAAGGCAGGTAAGTTGCTATTAAAACTAATAAAAACAGGGTTCACAGTAGGAATTTTGAGATAAAAATAAAAATGTGGTTCAGTACAAAAATGTTCTGAATTTTTCTATGTTAATGGCGAAAAATGAAAATTTTTTCGCGTTTTGTCAATTCTTTCAGTCAAAATAGTCTAACGGTACCCAAATACAAGCGATTCAGCTGAAAACAGCTTCGAAATGCGACACCTGGTTGCAAAGATATTTCGAAGTATAGGGAATATTGTATCGGTTAGGTGGATTTCGTATGTACTGATTTGCTTGGAAAAATGAAAAACTCAAAGTTTGCAAACTTCTATTTGAGCTAGACGCACGGGCGAGGTGTCCAGAGACGCGTCTCCGCGCGGGCCAGCTAACTACGGCGTTACTTTAGTTTTCACGGAATGAAAATTCAAAATTAAGGTCCAAAAACGTGATTTTTAACGGAAAATTTTTGAAAAACTTGTAATAACTCCACCGAACAGGACTCCAGCTCGCGGAACGCTCGCCAGAATACAGGTAAGGCAGGTAAGTTGCTATTAAAACTAATAAAAACAGGGTTCACAGTAGGAATTTTGAGATAAAAATAAAAATGTGGTTCAGTACAAAAATGTTCTGAATTTTTCTATGTTAATGGCGAAAAATGAAAATTTTTTCGCGTTTTGTCAATTCTTTCAGTCAAAATAGTCTAACGGTACCCAAATACAAGCGATTCAGCTGAAAACAGCTTCGAAATGCGACACCTGGTTGCAAAGATATTTCGAAGTATAGGGAATATTGTATCGGTTAGGTGGATTTCGTATGTACTGATTTGCTTGGAAAAATGAAAAACTCAAAGTTTGCAAACTTCTATTTGAGCTAGACGCACGGGCGAGGTGTCCAGAGACGCGTCTCCGCGCGGGCCAGCTAACTACGGCGTTACTTTAGTTTTCACGGAATGAAAATTCAAAATTAAGGTCCAAAAACGTGATTTTTAACGGAAAATTTTTGAAAAACTTGTAATAACTCCACCGAACAGGACTCCAGCTCGCGGAACGCTCGCCAGAATACAGGTAAGGCAGGTAAGTTGCTATTAAAACTAATAAAAACAGGGTTCACAGTAGGAATTTTGAGATAAAAATAAAAATGTGGTTCAGTACAAAAATGTTCTGAATTTTTCTATGTTAATGGCGAAAAATGAAAATTTTTTCGCGTTTTGTCAATTCTTTCAGTCAAAATAGTCTAACGGTACCCAAATACAAGCGATTCAGCTGAAAACAGCTTCGAAATGCGACACCTGGTTGCAAAGATATTTCGAAGTATAGGGAATATTGTATCGGTTAGGTGGATTTCGTATGTACTGATTTGCTTGGAAAAATGAAAAACTCAAAGTTTGCAAACTTCTATTTGAGCTAGACGCACGGGCGAGGTGTCCAGAGACGCGTCTCCGCGCGGGCCAGCTAACTACGGCGTTACTTTAGTTTTCACGGAATGAAAATTCAAAATTAAGGTCCAAAAACGTGATTTTTAACGGAAAATTTTTGAAAAACTTGTAATAACTCCACCGAACAGGACTCCAGCTCGCGGAACGCTCGCCAGAATACAGGTAAGGCAGGTAAGTTGCTATTAAAACTAATAAAAACAGGGTTCACAGTAGGAATTTTGAGATAAAAATAAAAATGTGGTTCAGTACAAAAATGTTCTGAATTTTTCTATGTTAATGGCGAAAAATGAAAATTTTTTCGCGTTTTGTCAATTCTTTCAGTCAAAATAGTCTAACGGTACCCAAATACAAGCGATTCAGCTGAAAACAGCTTCGAAATGCGACACCTGGTTGCAAAGATATTTCGAAGTATAGGGAATATTGTATCGGTTAGGTGGATTTCGTATGTACTGATTTGCTTGGAAAAATGAAAAACTCAAAGTTTGCAAACTTCTATTTGAGCTAGACGCACGGGCGAGGTGTCCAGAGACGCGTCTCCGCGCGGGCCAGCTAACTACGGCGTTACTTTAGTTTTCACGGAATGAAAATTCAAAATTAAGGTCCAAAAACGTGATTTTTAACGGAAAATTTTTGAAAAACTTGTAATAACTCCACCGAACAGGACTCCAGCTCGCGGAACGCTCGCCAGAATACAGGTAAGGCAGGTAAGTTGCTATTAAAACTAATAAAAACAGGGTTCACAGTAGGAATTTTGAGATAAAAATAAAAATGTGGTTCAGTACAAAAATGTTCTGAATTTTTCTATGTTAATGGCGAAAAATGAAAATTTTTTCGCGTTTTGTCAATTCTTTCAGTCAAAATAGTCTAACGGTACCCAAATACAAGCGATTCAGCTGAAAACAGCTTCGAAATGCGACACCTGGTTGCAAAGATATTTCGAAGTATAGGGAATATTGTATCGGTTAGGTGGATTTCGTATGTACTGATTTGCTTGGAAAAATGAAAAACTCAAAGTTTGCAAACTTCTATTTGAGCTAGACGCACGGGCGAGGTGTCCAGAGACGCGTCTCCGCGCGGGCCAGCTAACTACGGCGTTACTTTAGTTTTCACGGAATGAAAATTCAAAATTAAGGTCCAAAAACGTGATTTTTAACGGAAAATTTTTGAAAAACTTGTAATAACTCCACCGAACAGGACTCCAGCTCGCGGAACGCTCGCCAGAATACAGGTAAGGCAGGTAAGTTGCTATTAAAACTAATAAAAACAGGGTTCACAGTAGGAATTTTGAGATAAAAATAAAAATGTGGTTCAGTACAAAAATGTTCTGAATTTTTCTATGTTAATGGCGAAAAATGAAAATTTTTTCGCGTTTTGTCAATTCTTTCAGTCAAAATAGTCTAACGGTACCCAAATACAAGCGATTCAGCTGAAAACAGCTTCGAAATGCGACACCTGGGTTGCAAAGATATTCGAAGTATAGGGAATATTGTATCGGTTAGGTGGATTTCGTATGTACTGATTTGCTTGGAAAAATGAAAAACTCAAAGTTTGCAAACTTCTATTTGAGCTAGACGCACGGGCGAGGTGTCCAGAGACGCGGTCTCCGCGCGGGCCAGCTAACTACGGCGTTACTTTAGTTTTTCACGTAATGAAAATTCAAAATTAAGGTCCAAAAACGTGATTTTTAACGGAAAATTTTTGAAAAACTTGTAATAAACTCCACCGAACAGGACTCCAGCTCGCGGAACGCTCGCCAGAATACAGGTAAGGCAGGTAAGTTGCTATTAAAACTAATAAAAACAGGGTTCACAGTAGGAATTTTGAGATAAAAATAAAAATGTGGTTCAGTACAAAAATGTCTGAATTTTTCTATGTTAATGGCGAAAAATGAAAATTTTTTCGCGTTTTTGTCCATTCTTTCAGTCAAAATAGTCTAACGGTACCCAAATACAAGCGATTCAGCTGAAAACAGCTTCGAAATGCGACACCTGGTTGCAAAGATATTTCGAAGTATAGGGAATATTGTATCGGTTAGGTGGATTTCGTATGTACTGATTTGCTTGGAAAAATGAAAAACTCAAAGTTTGCAAACTTCTATTTGAGCTAGACGCACGGGCGAGGTGTCCAGAGACGCGTCTCCGCGCGGGCCAGCTAACTACGGCGTTACTTTATTTTTCACGGAATGAAAATTCAAAATTAAGGTCCAAAAACGTGATTTTTTAACGGAAAATTTTTGAAAAACTTGTAATAACTCCACCGAACAGGACTCCAGCTCGCGGGAACGCTCGCCAGAATACAGGTAAGGCAGGTAAGTTGCTATTAAAACTAATAAAAACAGGGTTCACAGTAGGAATTTTGAGATAAAAATAAAAAGTGGTTCAGTACAAAAATGTTCTGAATTTTCTATGTTAATGGCGAAAAATGAAAATTTTTTTTCGCGTTTTGTCAATTCTTTCAGTCAAAATAGTCTAACGGTACCCAAATACAAGCGATTCAGCTGAAAACAGCTTCGAAATGCGACACCTGGTTGCAAAGATATTTCGAAGTATAGGGAATATTGTATCGGTTGATTTCGTATGTACTGATTTGCTTGGAAAAATGAAAAACTCAAAGTTTGCAAACTTCTATTTGAGCTAGACGCACGGGCGAGGTGTCCAGAGACGCGTCTCCGCGCGGGCCAGCTAACTACGGCGTTACTTTAGTTTTCACGGAATGAAAATTCAAAATTAAGGTCCAAAAACGTGATTTTTAACGGAAAATTTTTGAAAAACTTGTAATAACTCCACCGAACAGGACTCCAGCTCGCGGAACGCTCGCCAGAATACAGGTAAGGCAGGTAAGTTGCTATTAAAACTAATAAAAACAGGGTTCACAGTAGGAATTTTGAGATAAAAATAAAAATGTGGTTCAGTACAAAATGTTCTGAATTTTTTCTATGTTAATGGCGAAAAATGAAAATTTTTTCGCGTTTTGTCAATTCTTTCAGTCAAAATAGTCTAACGGTACCCAAATACAAGCGATTCAGCTGAAAACAGCTTCGAAATGCGACACCTGGTTGCAAAGATATTTCGAAGTATAGGGAATATTGTATCGGTTAGGTGGATTTCGTATGTACTGATTTGCTTGGAAAAATGAAAAACTCAAAGTTTGCAAACTTCTATTTGAGCTAGACGCACGGGCGAGGTGTCCAGAGACGCGTCTCCGCGCGGGCCAGCTAACTACGGCGTTACTTTAGTTTTCACGGAATGAAAATTCAAAATTAAGGTCCAAAAACGTGATTTTTAACGGAAAATTTTTGAAAAACTTGTAATAACTCCACCGAACAGGACTCCAGCTCGCGGAACGCTCGCCAGAATACAGGTAAGGCAGGTAAGTTGCTATTAAAACTAATAAAAACAGGGTTCACAGTAGGAATTTTGAGATAAAAATAAAAATGTGGTTCAGTACAAAAATGTTCTGAATTTTTCTATGTTAATGGCGAAAAATGAAAATTTTTTCGCGTTTTGTCAATTCTTTCAGTCAAAATAGTCTAACGGTACCCAAATACAAGCGATTCAGCTGAAAACAGCTTCGAAATGCGACACCTGGTTGCAAAGATATTTCGAAGTATAGGGAATATTGTATCGGTTAGGTGGATTTCGTATGTACTGATTTGCTTGGAAAAATGAAAAACTCAAAGTTTGCAAACTTCTATTTGAGCTAGACGCACGGGCGAGGTGTCCAGAGACGCGTCTCCGCGCGGGCCAGCTAACTACGGCGTTACTTTAGTTTTCACGGAATGAAAATTCAAAATTAAGGTCCAAAAACGTGATTTTTAACGGAAAATTTTTGAAAAACTTGTAATAACTCCACCGAACAGGACTCCAGCTCGCGGAACGCTCGCCAGAATACAGGTAAGGCAGGTAAGTTGCTATTAAAACTAATAAAAACAGGGTTCACAGTAGGAATTTTGAGATAAAAATAAAAATGTGGTTCAGTACAAAAATGTTCTGAATTTTTCTATGTTAATGGCGAAAAATGAAAATTTTTTCGCGTTTTGTCAATTCTTTCAGTCAAAATAGTCTAACGGTACCCAAATACAAGCGATTCAGCTGAAAACAGCTTCGAAATGCGACACCTGGTTGCAAAGATATTTCGAAGTATAGGGAATATTGTATCGGTTAGGTGGATTTCGTATGTACTGATTTGCTTGGAAAAATGAAAAACTCAAAGTTTGCAAACTTCTATTTGAGCTAGACGCACGGGCGAGGTGTCCAGAGACGCGTCTCCGCGCGGGCCAGCTAACTACGGCGTTACTTTAGTTTTCACGGAATGAAAATTCAAAATTAAGGTCCAAAAACGTGATTTTTAACGGAAAATTTTTGAAAAACTTGTAATAACTCCACCGAACAGGACTCCAGCTCGCGGAACGCTCGCCAGAATACAGGTAAGGCAGGTAAGTTGCTATTAAAACTAATAAAAACAGGGTTCACAGTAGGAATTTTGAGATAAAAATAAAAATGTGGTTCAGTACAAAAATGTTCTGAATTTTTCTATGTTAATGGCGAAAAATGAAAATTTTTTCGCGTTTTGTCAATTCTTTCAGTCAAAATAGTCTAACGGTACCCAAATACAAGCGATTCAGCTGAAAACAGCTTCGAAATGCGACACCTGGTTGCAAAGATATTTCGAAGTATAGGGAATATTGTATCGGTTAGGTGGATTTCGTATGTACTGATTTGCTTGGAAAAATGAAAAACTCAAAGTTTGCAAACTTCTATTTGAGCTAGACGCACGGGCGAGGTGTCCAGAGACGCGTCTCCGCGCGGGCCAGCTAACTACGGCGTTACTTTAGTTTTCACGGAATGAAAATTCAAAATTAAGGTCCAAAAACGTGATTTTTAACGGAAAATTTTTGAAAAACTTGTAATAACTCCACCGAACAGGACTCCAGCTCGCGGAACGCTCGCCAGAATACAGGTAAGGCAGGTAAGTTGCTATTAAAACTAATAAAAACAGGGTTCACAGTAGGAATTTTGAGATAAAAATAAAAATGTGGTTCAGTACAAAAATGTTCTGAATTTTTCTATGTTAATGGCGAAAAATGAAAATTTTTTCGCGTTTTGTCAATTCTTTCAGTCAAAATAGTCTAACGGTACCCAAATACAAGCGATTCAGCTGAAAACAGCTTCGAAATGCGACACCTGGTTGCAAAGATATTTCGAAGTATAGGGAATATTGTATCGGTTAGGTGGATTTCGTATGTACTGATTTGCTTGGAAAAATGAAAAACTCAAAGTTTGCAAACTTCTATTTGAGCTAGACGCACGGGCGAGGTGTCCAGAGACGCGTCTCCGCGCGGGCCAGCTAACTACGGCGTTACTTTAGTTTTCACGGAATGAAAATTCAAAATTAAGGTCCAAAAACGTGATTTTTTAACGGAAAATTTTTGAAAAACTTGTAATAACTCCACCGAACAGGACTCCAGCTCGCGGAACGCTCGCCAGAATACAGGTAAGGCAGGTAAGTTGCTATTAAAACTAATAAAAACAGGGTTCACAGTAGGAATTTTGAGATAAAAATAAAAATGTGGTTCAGTACAAAAATGTTCTGAATTTTTCTATGTTAATGGCGAAAAATGAAAATTTTTTCGCGTTTTGTCAATTCTTTCAGTCAAAATAGTCTAACGGTACCCAAATACAAGCGATTCAGCTGAAAACAGCTTCGAAATGCGACACCTGGTTGCAAAGATATTTCGAAGTATAGGGAATATTGTATCGGTTAGGTGGATTTCGTATGTACTGATTTGCTTGGAAAAATGAAAAACTCAAAGTTTGCAAACTTCTATTTGAGCTAGACGCACGGGCGAGGTGTCCAGAGACGCGTCTCCGCGCGGGCCAGCTAACTACGGCGTTACTTTAGTTTTCACGGAATGAAAATTCAAAATTAAGGTCCAAAAACGTGATTTTTAACGGAAAATTTTTGAAAAACTTGTAATAACTCCACCGAACAGGACTCCAGCTCGCGGAACGCTCGCCAGAATACAGGTAAGGCAGGTAAGTTGCTATTAAAACTAATAAAAACAGGGTTCACAGTAGGAATTTTGAGATAAAAATAAAAATGTGGTTCAGTACAAAAATGTTCTGAATTTTTCTATGTTAATGGCGAAAAATGAAAATTTTTTCGCGTTTTGTCAATTCTTTCAGTCAAAATAGTCTAACGGTACCCAAATACAAGCGATTCAGCTGAAAACAGCTTCGAAATGCGACACCTGGTTGCAAAGATATTTCGAAGTATAGGGAATATTGTATCGGTTAGGTGGATTTCGTATGTACTGATTTGCTTGGAAAAATGAAAAACTCAAAGTTTGCAAACTTCTATTTGAGCTAGACGCACGGGCGAGGTGTCCAGAGACGCGTCTCCGCGCGGGCCAGCTAACTACGGCGTTACTTTAGTTTTCACGGAATGAAAATTCAAAATTAAGGTCCAAAAACGTGATTTTTAACGGAAAATTTTTGAAAAACTTGTAATAACTCCACCGAACAGGACTCCAGCTCGCGGAACGCTCGCCAGAATACAGGTAAGGCAGGTAAGTTGCTATTAAAACTAATAAAAACAGGGTTCACAGTAGGAATTTTGAGATAAAAATAAAAATGTGGTTCAGTACAAAAATGTTCTGAATTTTTCTATGTTAATGGCGAAAAATGAAAATTTTTTCGCGTTTTGTCAATTCTTTCAGTCAAAATAGTCTAACGGTACCCAAATACAAGCGATTCAGCTGAAAACAGCTTCGAAATGCGACACCTGGTTGCAAAGATATTTCGAAGTATAGGGAATATTGTATCGGTTAGGTGGATTTCGTATGTACTGATTTGCTTGGAAAAATGAAAAACTCAAAGT